>JABWDB010000001.1:11077500-16077500 GCA_019614645.1 Stratiolaelaps scimitus
ATGGAGATTATTATCACCGTACGCAGAAAGATTTACATAATTCACGACATCGAAGATGCTGAGAAGGAGGAGCCGTTCATGATTATTCATTTCTTCCCACACATACTACTACTACTACAACCAGTACCGGTACTAGTGCAACCGTGCTCGCGAGAGATTTCACTGCTAATTTCGAATACGGCTGCATATTAAGATTATTATTGTTAGATACGGCTGTCAACGGGTCGTCGCAGCAACGCCCGGTGGCGATGCAAGCGAGACTATCAATAAACAGCAATTTTACTCGGCAGCTATGGCAATCTTCTTTCGTGGCTTCTCAAATCATCCCGGCCGGCGTCTGGAGTCAATCTCCTTGAGCAAGTAATGCGCTTGCGATATTGTCCATTGTGCGTCTACCGGCCGATCGGCAACTGCGGTGGATGACGGTGGCGTGGAAACGTGTGGTACTGCTATAATGATTTGTTCTTTGTCGAACGTCGATCTGGAAGAAGAGGAACGGCCGTCCGCGATTGGGAGAATTTCTGTCAGGAAAAATTGATTTGCCTTAGATTAAATCTTACTGCATCTCCCGCACTGTCGAATATGTATGTCATGTTCATGTATTTATTCATTGAAAGCGGAAAGTCACGCGTCCACTGCCACCGTCTGTGTTAGGGAGTCACCCGGTTAACAAGATGCAATTAGCTTTCCTTTGGTATCTCTGTGGTGTTTAGCTGATCCAAAATCAGGTGCTGTGCCCACCCTCGCGATCCGATCTCGACATCGTCAAAGGTACTGCATCGTACTTGACGTGATGGACGGTGCTCTCCTTTAAGGTTAGGCGAAACTAATCGCGATGAACAAGAGGTGGAGAGAGAGACAAGCTCAGACAGAAGAGACTTGAAGAGATCTAGTAAACGCTGAGTCAATAACAAGGCTCGAGACGAGCAACCGCAGAGGAGGCGATTGGTTCGGAGAGTTTACGGTATGAATGGCTGAAGCTAAAGAAGGAGAGGGCCTCCTGCAGAGTTGCGAATGAACAACATCTGGCCACACCGCCATCTCTCTCTCTCCCCCTCTGTAACCCCGAAACAATCGCGGCGAACAGCAACTGTCGTTTCTCTGGTGAAAACGCTACAGAAAACTTCATGATGAGGGAATGGATGTCTAGAATGAGTCGGTGAACTTCAGCAGTATGCTTGCCGAGCTTGAAAGGCCACTTCAAACCTCAGGTGCGATTTAGGACCGATAAGGCATTTTCGGATACTACGATATATATTGCCGCACCACTCGGTGAAATATCACCACCTAAAGATCTCTCTGCCCTCTGATACTTGTACTGACCTGATTTTGGAACCGATATCAACGGATCAATATCTAGCCATATGACAAGGACGCCTACGATATACTGATGATCTCTACATGCGAGTCGCCATGTTTACACTTTTTATATCCGTGTATTTAGGGCTTACAGCGTCGATATTTAATCGTCGGACGTAAATTTCAAGTCCAAAATACAGAACATTCGGCACATGTACGAGGCAATTGCAAATGATGTTATCTTCCCTGAATGCGCTGTGCTGTTGTACGCGAACTTAAATGTGTAGCAGTTTGCCAAAAGCATCGAATTCACTGTATCGACAAAAACGATCTCATTTGCTACGGTAATTAGTTTCGATCGGAATATACATGGCTCGAGGTTTATATTTTTTCTTTTAATGATCTAAGATGTCCGTCTGAGGTGTGACGTCAAATTCATTTAACAAGTAAATAAGTATGGCAATAGACCAATCAGCTGACGGAAAGGCAGAAGCGCGCACATTGCTTGCGAATCGATTTTCGGTAGAATCCTGGTCATGGGTATCCGATTAAAGTAAATGTCGTATATTGATTACGATTGTGCACCTTCAAACACACCATAATTAGAGAAGCGTTTGGGGACAGGACGTCAGGACGAGGCCGTCATGGTCACCCCCGAGGGAGGCGACGGCATGCCATTAAGACGAAATTGTGGATATTCCACCAAATTGTGACCAGAAGCGTTTGCTAATATTTCCCCCCTATTCAAATTGACTCAAATTCATGACAAACCGATCTGTGGCTTTCGTAATCATTCGCATAGTCAACATATTCTGAACGAATTCTGCCAGCTCATCATCTATTACAATAACAGCGAGACAGAGAGCGAGAGAGAGACGCCTGGCAACGATTATGACAATTTCATATTTACATCGGGACTTAGTCACGAATTGTGTCGCGTTCGGCCTCTACTGTTCAAGCTGTATTATTTGTCCCTGTTGTCGTTCACATCCGCTTGCTTACTCAAAGGATTATTAACTCGTAACTGCGGCCACTTGCTTGACACCAGAGGTGTGCTACGTGTGCAAACATGACTGACTGACTGGCTGGCTGGCTCGATGTATGCCTAGCGTACGCGCATCTGCTGCTGGGCTCAACAGGCGGAGAGAGGCAGGCTTCGACGACTACTCCACGGCCGGTCATCTTTTCCTCGCACTTCTCTCGCGTCCCGTATCATCCGTTAAGAGGGATCGGTTCGCGTTAGCTTGTTTGCTCCTGTGTGGTATCTCTGACGTTGTCACATTATCATAGAAGTGACGTCCGTAGGGGATTGGTCTGTGGCGAGCGACAACGGGTGGGCCCCTCACTGGTGTTAGCTCCGGCTGTGTTAGTTCCGTCAACCTCAGAAGAAGCGACAACAACAACAACAACAACAACAACGACGACAACAACAACAACCACAGCAGCAGCACAAGGCGGCTCGTAGCATCAGCTAAATCAAGCTGACGACAATTCGAACAACAACAGCAGCATCAGCAGGGGGTGCCATTGACGGTGGTGGTGGTGTTGATGCCTGCCAAGTAAATGTACGTGTCTGTGTGTCGCTTACCTTTGCCTGTGGTCTTAACCCTCCCGGGACCATGTCCCGCAGCAGCAGCAGCAATGGCGGCAGTGTTGGTGGTGGTGGTGACGGCGGCGGATACAGCTGCCGATGGTAATACTCTAGGCGATAATAATAGTACGCTCTCGAGCTACGCCCATTGTACGCTGAATGCACGCCCAACAAACAGCAGCTGTACCTGACTAAGGGTCTAACTAATTAATCGCAGAATTCAACTTGTGCCAATCGGGCCAAACGTTATTGCTTTGGTTAAGTTCTGCCTCAACGTTGAGGGCAAAGCAAGGCAACGAAATGCAACGAACTCACGTGGCACGGACAGGATACCTCGACGATATATTGACAAAAGGAAAACCCTCTCAAGACGAGGTTCTATGTCGCATATATTGGTTCTCTCACCAGAATGCAAGTCATCAACTACCTGAGAAACAAATATGATACAAACGACTTATCGGGTAAAATGCACACATCTGAACAGCATGTACTCGCTATGCTAAATGTAAACAGTATTATCATACACTCCCGCTTCAGTGCACCCAGTGAATAATCAAATTTCTGTCGTCATCAAATCCGTAAGCATTGAGGTGTTGTGCCATTATACGAGTATGCGTGTGGTAGATGGATAAGTTAGCGATTTGAATAAGTTAGCAGTTAATAAAAAAAGAACGATGCGGACACTTTGGCAGCGGTGAACGACACGTCACCTCGTGTTGGAAGCATAGCGTGGGATGGACGGCAGCTGTGGTATTCGTAGCGGAACAGGTCTCAGTATACTACTGCTATGTGTACCTCACTCAATTGGGGAACAAGCGAAGCTGTCCGCAACGAGTAAATGTTTGGTGTTAGAAGTGGAACCCGGGCAGACGTTCTCTTTGAGTATAGGGCAAAACAACTTCTGCCTGACAGTACTTTGCTGTCCCGCGCGATTAGCGTGGATCGATCTTTGGACAGACGAACAATCAGTTCTGAAGTCATTGTGGAAAGGGTTCATGTGGAGGGGTATCGTGGCGCGGATGCGAGCGATGACTCGCTTGGCACAGCGGTGGCAGTATCCCAGTAGACAAGTGTATACTTATTTATAGACCAAGCTTAGCTGTCCATAACAACGAGATTTTGGCAAACGACGACCGTGTCGGGGTCACCACTGAACTCAGAGTGGTTCGACCACCGACCGTTTCGCTCTAACTTATTGGTTTGGCCCCTGTCCTTTCGGGCCCTTACGGAGTGAGTTAGATAATTGCGGATTGTCGTCGGAGAATAAGAAAACGATTGGCGAAACGAGATCGGGCTAACCGCAACCAGCCGCGAATATCGGCCAATATCCACCTTCCGTGATTGGAGGTGGACGAGAGGCCACCGCAAAAAGAGGAAGACAGAAGTAGAGGAGACTGCACCAAAGCCACAGAAATACGCTGAGCTGCAGTGGCAGTGGTGGTGGTGGCCTTGCTTGAAGCGTTAAACGTTATAGGCTAGGCGTTAGTTCAGACCGCGGTCGCACCTTTAGGTTCCTCCGTGTGGGAACGCGCCATGGAGCAAAGGACGGTGATGTCTTTGTCTAACCGGGCCTGCTCCCAATTGTTGGCCAGGCAGACCAGCATCCCGCAAACCCCCCGACATTAGGATACGGATATTGCAACAACGGCGCCCCTCTCCACGACCCCTATCTATCCAGGGGGATAAAGGGGAGCTCTCGATTGGGTACACATCCAGGAGAGCGAACGGCTACCAAAACACTAGCGGGCGAAAGTGGAAGATGAACGAAGCCGAGGTAGTTCCTTCGGCGCTAACATCTCTGCCGCTGACAACGTGCAATGGGCATGGTGCAATTTGGTGGAAGAGGCAGACAGTCCGCAGAAGGAGAGATCAACGAAACGGCTGAGCATCACCAGCTTAGCGAACAAAACCAAGTTAGTTAGTTGCATATTATAGTCTTTACTCCATGCACTCCTTGTTTCGCCATCAGCCGGCGGCACTGATGAAATCTCCCGCTTCGTCGTCCGTTATGCACTTCCAGGCAGAGACCACATCTGGCGAATAGCCCATCGCCTGACTCGAATCATATGTCTGGGCCGGCTTTCGGCTATCTTGACTCCAGCTGTCTACGTAGCGTTACACCAACGTCATTGCAGCAATCAGGCAGCGGCAGCAGCTAACAGCCAGCCACAGCAACAGAGTAGGCGCGACGCCAGGGCGTCGCGGGCCGGGGTCGGGTCGAAACGTAGGGGGTGAGATGAAGTAAGCCGCCATAGACGTAAAGGAGTCTCCAGTGAGCGTCCCTGGACCACTACAAGTGGTACACGATGCATATATAGTGTATGCAGCCAAATGCGACTTCTAAACGGGGTTTGCCAGAGCGAGTTGGCTAGAGTTGCTGTGGGTTGTATGCCGCGCGTGGATGGCCTTCGGTGCAACGATGCTTTCTGGATGCAGACATCTTCTGCTTTAGCACTTCGCCAACGGAGGCCACCGTCGCCGCCGGCATTGTGACAGTACCGGTAACGGGGTATTAGGTGAACAGGCAGACAGTAGGTCGGTCACTACGGCAGGCGGGCAAACGAAACTGCTGAAATAGAGTAGTAGTAGTAGTCTGGCCAATGGGAAATGGACAATTCGCACACGAGTCGTTGCCGATGAAAACCATGTGTTCTGGTAATTGAATCTGCAGGGGACATCAATAGCGCAGCTAACCAGGTGGACAATGTCTCTAGTCGCGCTGAATAATAGTGTCTACACTGGCACCAGCAGCAGCAGCTGCTCCAACTCGACTACCGCTGCCGGCCACCGCAAGGCCGAATACGACGGCATTCAGCGAGAAGCCACAGCAGCAACGACTTTTGTTGTCGACTTGTGTGTGCCGTGCGGATCGTTGCCAACACAGCACAGTGGTGGTTGTCAGAACGATCGCCCGCGCGGCGTTCCGGCAGTTCGCCGCTAACTACTATATCTAACTAAGGTATCCGACCCAACGAGTCATACCATGCAGTGGTGGAGAGACACCGGGGGCGGTGGCGGGATCGAGGACACGATAGGGGACAGCGGAAGATAGAGTAAGGACGTGCGATCCGGGTCCAAGCGGATAGAGAAGGCATTAACAACAATGCAACCAACTGCCCGCCTCTCTAGTGGTGCCATTTCTGGCTGGCTGGCTGGCTGGCTAGACAGTCCCAGATGCAGTTAGGCTGTGCTAGGCTGCGTTAGGCTATGGGCAGGTTAGGACCAGCAGGCCACCACCATCACCATCAGCACAACCATACCTTCTTGAACACCGACACGCAGCAGTTACAGGCGAGAGGCCGACCGGATGATGCTAGCTGCCACTGCTGGCAATGCTCTCGACGGCGGCGATGGTAGCGGCGGCGACGGCGGCGGCGGTGGTGGAAGTGTATAGCTCGCGGCAGGACTCGGGAACAAAGTTACGAACGGAGAAAAGAGGAAGGAAGGGAGGCAGACACGCGCACAGGCAGCGGCCAGACCCCCCCCCCCCAGCTCCCCCGGCCCTCGGCCCCCGCGCGCCAAAACGACGACTGTGCCTGACAGAAGGAAGTTGCTTGGCGAAAGAACCACAAGCAACCCACCGACCGACCGGGCGACCCGTCTAGCATGTCTTGTTAACCACAAAGAAAAGGGACGAATACCCTGCCCGTGGTAGTGGTCGTGGTAGTAGCAGCGCAGCATTAGTTGTATTATAGTACGATGATTATAGCAGCAGCAGCGTTCGAATGTACGCCCGTACGGTTTCCGTACAGAAAAACACCGACAAACATGATAAACGCATATATAATTTGTTTTCATTCTCAACGGAAAGATTCTGTGCGTTTTGCTGGGTTTTTTTTCTCTGCATTGCGGATCCTGGCCCACTTGCAATATTGAACCGAGCAAACGAGCTATCGCGTTTTGACGTGGCCAAATATAACCCACATGTGCAAGCTATCTAATATTGGAGATCTGCGATAAACATGCCCAATTGCGCGCTTGTCTATATTACGTGAGAATTGTAGTTACAACTTGGGTCAACACATTTGCAGGACACACCATTTTGTCCTCTTGGAAGGCGGTGGACTGAAATGATTAATTTCTCGAGGTCTGGTCAAGCCTTGAACACAATATGGTAACGAATAGAGAAAGAGGTGACGCTCTTCGTTCAGCCCCTGACATATTTGCCGCCTCAGCGAGAACAAAGCTTGATTCCGTAGTAATATCTAGATGACAATATAGCCGATGACAGATCTTAATCTGTTGGACTGCTGTCTGCCGACAGACGCTGCCGCCTTCTTGCTCTGTTTTTTAACTTTCGATAACTCGAGACGAAACGGGATCTTTGCTTTCGCCTCTCTCTCTCTCTTTCTCTCTGACGTCAATGTGCGCCTCCACTGCTATCACCTTCTCTGTTTGGCCCTTGCAATTGTTGTGTCTACCGTCTCGACGACTCGGAAGGCTAACACCCTCAGCAAGGGCCCCTGACATAGCCTCGAGAAAGCATTCCGCGGCTCAATAGAGCCACCACCACCACCACCATAGACTGGCCTCTCGGTTTAGAATTCTGTCTCTGTTTAGACGTTGTCCTCCATCAGTCGGTGTCCGTGGAGCACCCTGAGTCTTTTCTCTCTTTCTACTTCTCGAGTTTATTTAACAGACCCCAATCGTTTCGCTGCCTTCGCGACTGCCCTCCCGCCTCACTTGCCTCAATGGTCCCGGCTGTCTGGCGACGGCCTGATGTTATAAACACTAAAAGCCTCTCCCGCTAGACATGGAAGCAATAAACAACTACTTTGTGAAACTAACAGAAGCAATGGGATCGACGACTGGGACGTATCTGAACCATAAACTGATTGTATTTTATTTCTGAGAAACTGAAAGATATTGTGAACTCGTTACATGCGGCCGCTAGATTTCGGTTCAGGTATTGACACTGTTGTCGCATTGGTGGCTAGTGGCGACTTTGATTGAAAGACTGGTTGGTAATGAGCGCAACCATAAATATTATTATATTATGTTTATGCATAAGTATTATTATATTTTCTAAGTATATATGATATGTAACTTGCCACGCGCAGATATATGTAGCTCTTAAAAAAAGCAACTATGATGAAAGCGTTCAGCTAATACATGAAAAATCAGATGGGTGCTCATAATGCTGGAGTATCCGATACATCAATGATACCAAAGAGTTCAAGTTTAACTTTAAGTTATAATCAAATATTATATAATATATACATTATCTAACATTAATAATAATAATAATGCTATTCTAGAGTTGTATCGATGTAATAATATTGCGCACTCAATAATTGTTGGTCAAACAAACCGACCGAACATTAGCCAGTAGCAGTATCCACCTGTCGTATTTTTTGTTACATCGACGAGTGGACTAAATACTATAGATAACGGTAATACTAATAATAATAAAAATGAATAAATAGATAACCGTGCACACACATCAACAGTCGTTAACACATATTCCTCATTGTCCGGTTCTTTTTGTCTTTCGATATTTTCAGCAGTATCCGAGATTTCGTCGCCGCTCGGCTCATCCTTTGATGAGTGACGGTCATGCTTAGAGCGGCGCGAGTGTCTGCCACCCGAGGGCGCTGAGACCGCGGTCGCGATGCGCTGGAGATTATTACTCCGGCCCCCGTTGCGGGGAGTGCCCCTGCAGCTTATATTCATCATCAGCATACTCGTCACCCTCAATCGGAGAGTGGACTCATCGGGTCTGGCCACGTTTGGCCCTTCCACGGGCATTCAACTGGCGGATGACAGGTGAGTTAAAAAAGAAAGCTCTCTCTCTCTCTCTCTCTCTCTGTTTCATACAGAGGCACAAACAGAGATGAACAAATCAGGAACCGTGCGTCCGTCATCTTTCGTTTGCTCATTAGTGATCAAGGATTATGGGATTTGAGAGTTATTTAGCTCTCTGAGCGGCCACTGTTGGACAGACAATGGACACTGCTAGAGAGTGTCAATTGCGTAAGAGCTTCTTGGAACTATTTCAGCTGGGGTGAATGGCTGATGCCGTTGGGTGTAGCCTTTGCAGGAAGGGCTGGTTTGTAATGCAATCAATGTACTAGGTGCTGTTATACAATTAGCGCTTTTATGGTGTTATTGCGAAAGTTCGAGTTCTCGTTCAACTGCGCTATGTGTAGCATTTGTACCGCTAACCGTTGGGCAACCGTCGATTGTATTATACAGTTATATACATGTATATACATATATACACATATATTCACGGGACGCTGCTTAATCAATTCACAAAGTACCAGAGAGTCAATGTGCTGTTGCCTATCGTAGAGTCAGTTGTTCTCTATACTGGCAGAATATCGGCCAGCCAATCTACTGCGATGCAGAATCGCACCGTGGTGTGATTCAAGCGTTTCTCTGTAGTTGCGATCTATTAAAGTTGTTTTTCATATCAACTCTAGAAATCTAATTTTTGTTCAAGTTGTACAATGCACCATGTCCGGCTGACCTTGACGTTACCATGCTGACCCCAACCATGCAAAGTCCATTTTTGCTTAGGTACCTTTGTGGCTTTTAGCTAAGCAGTGGTATTTTGTTTCAATTACAGCCCGCGGTGTATTTACCCGTTACGCTGAGCTTTCTAGTTTCTCTATCCCTTTTTCTCTCTCGTCCTGTTTTTCTCCACTTAACCCCGACCTGCCACCCCCCCCCCCCGTTCTGTTCCAGTGCAATTCGAGCCAACCCAAACGCAAAAACCTCCGCTGGCGCTGCCGCCGTGAACTCCGGGGCAGACTGTATTATGTGGTGCGCCATGTCAACATCGTTTGTCCAGGCCATGAGAGTGAGAGGTAGAGAGCTAGAGGAGAGCGATTGAGGCGGGCGCAGAGGCCAGCAAAAGAAGAAGCGAATTCGTCCCTCGTGTAGACCGTTTTGTTTACCGGGGAAACCCAACTGCAGGTGGGCCTGTAGGCCTCGAAACCAGCAGGGGGTGACCAGCAGCCGAGCAGAAGGAGGCTACCTTTTTGTTCCAACAGGCCAGCGGGTCGCCTGCTGAGCAAAGACGAAGCAAGAGTTTGCAAACATGGTCAGCTTGCAAACTCATTCGCCTACTCTGCCCACCTAGTACGAAGCAGTCGACAGCGGCGCCTAAATTATACTAGCTAGCCCGCACCGGGTCGTAGCTGGCCAATCGACACAAAGAATCATCATTCGTGATGATTATTATTGGCCTGTCCCGGTGGCGCAGTTCTTGTCGAAGTGTAATATTTCTCCCCTTCGTCCCTGCGGATGTGGGAACGCGAGGATTTTCTATTCGCCAACTGACTTGCTTCACGAAATAAGAAAGGAGTGTACTAGTTCGATATTCGCCACTCGCTCGACACAAGAAAACTTTCGTTTGAACACAAAAAGTCGATATTCACTTGATCGTGTGTAGGAAATGTTCCTGTTCAATGTAGTAATAAACGTTGTAATTTTTGCACAGTGCTGCTACTAATCTGGCAAGTGGGAAGACACGCCATAGCGAGCAATATGATGATTTATTAGCAATATGTGTTGTTCTTATTTTGTTGTTATTGTTGTTGTTGTTGTTGCAGACTCACGTTTACCAGAGCGTCGTACAATGTTTCAATTCCTGAAAACTGCGTAGGCCGAACGTACGCCCGTCCACAAGAACGTATGGGAATACAGACGAGCCCCGAAGTAAGCGTGCGCTACAAGATCGTCTCGGGCGACAAGGACAAGCATTTTAAAGCTGAGGCCAAACAGGTAAATACGACACATATCTACAACTATATTTTTGTCATCATAAAGGGTGACTCCAATTTTATTAAGGAAAACGTGCTTAAAACTAGGCTATATTGATAGGTCCTCAAAGGAGGCCAGGTTTGCTGATTTCTGCATCTCGTACAGACTCTTCCAATGAGTCACTGAGCCGTCGAGGGTACGCAAAGCTGAATGCCGGTGTGCAGTGGGTGGAACAATTTCTGACCTTCCGCGAATCACTGATCCTGAAATCATATAGGATGCCATGGGCGTTAACCCTACAATTAAAGCCGACAACAAGCCGTGACATTTGTTATTTGTTCTGGTTTCTTTATTACCGTATTATTCCGTCTATGACCTGCCCCACAGGGGAGATTATCTGTGCAAGGCACCTCGACGATAGCCACATGCTAATCGATATTTTTTGTTTCGCGACGCATCATGCGGAACGTACAGTCTCAAAACTTTTATCTAGTAAATCTTAGGTGAAAAGTACATTCAACGACCATCTCCGTTGTAAAGTGTGCTATCTTAGCTGCGAATCAGCGGATGATTCAACATTCATCTTGATGACATGGAAATCCCCTCAGTTAATACGTAATGCAAAAATATACGCCGCCTTGGATTTCAACGTACATATATATCTCTACAATCATCCACTTCGACATGCAGCTTTATGATACTCTATTCAGAAGCATCGATATAAAGAGATATGACTTTAACCCCCCCCCCATTCAAAGCGCTTGTGTACCGAAGATACCATATTTCTGTAAGATATACGTATACCCGACTATATACGTACCCCACTAGCATAATGGGTCTTTACAGAAAGGCAGATCTGTCCCCTTGCCGTTACACATTTGCATTTAAAAAGGGGTCCGTCTTATGAAGCAATGACGAAAGCAGTACCGTCGACGCCAAATGTTGGCTGTGAGTCAGCCCGGACGATTTACTTTTACATCCTTTAACGTCCTTGTATTATATCATGAATTTATTTCATTTCAGTCACCTGTATCAAGGACAGCTACATAAAATAATATATATATATATACATATATATAAAGTGAAAAAAAAATGGTTTAGTATATTATATTATGAAGTCCTAGTATTATAGTATACAAAGTTGGATTGGATGCTGACCTCTGTGTTGTCTGTGATAGAGGGCCTTCCTGCCGTCCCACTCTTAAGATAGATCAAGTGGCATAAAAAGAATCGAGCAACTATTCTCTACTCTTACTATGAGGAAGTTAACCATATATTTATATATATATTCAGGCTGTATAATCACTACACAAGATTGTGTAGACCTGTTGGTATTGGGCAAATATGATGCTTGTCCCCTCGATGATCTAGTGGTGATCGTCTTGGACTGCTAGACCGGAGGGACGCGGGTTCAAATCCTGTCAGACGCGTAGAGTCTTTAGAGTTCTTTATCATCTTCCTTTGTCTGAAGATTCTCGCCAGGTACGCGGAAGGAAGAGAATAAGGAAAGGTAGCACCGACAGATCCTCATAGTAATACCTAAAGGTTAAGAGGCGAGGCCTGTCAGATAGGGGAACAACTAAAAGTCAGCTCAAAAAAAAATACGATGCTTGAGGCAGCAAAACACATGTCAGTGCTTCCAGGGTTATCGGGGGAACGCCATTTGCAAAGACATAACGCAACTCTGCGAGTTGCGTTCGCATGGAGCCTTAATCGTTTCATCTAAGTTTGTCCGCCAGCCCAGCTGCTTCTACATAGCACACTTTCTGCAACCCGTTCCTACCATGGACCAAACCTGCATAATATTTGTTTAGCATATCCTGAGTTTCTCTCAAGAGGAACTCCTGATAACACTTAGAGTGATACAGTTTAGTGCTTGTCATCGTATCAACTTTCGAATATTTTGAGCCACGAGCGAAACTTCGGACGCGGGAACTGGCAGCAGCCTCGGCTACAGAAGCTTCCAAGAATTGCGAGCTGCTACTTAAGGATATCGGCACAACTCCATCTAGGATTTTAAAGTGGCTTGGCCTTCGCTGTGGCGAAGGCTAACATCGAGCTTTAGTCCATGTGGGCCAAACACGTCCAGCGTATCGCGTACTACCTTTCTAATACTTATCATGTTTATCTTTTAACTACGCAGAGCTGGCTCCATTTTAAAACTTAGTTTTTTAGTGAGACGCGACCAAGTCTACCGCTGTAGTCCGGCTATTAAAAGCCGTAGGCCGCAGGTTCGAGCCTCGTCAAATGACATACCCCTTTTAACAAAAAGGGCGTACGTAGACTTAACTGTGAAATACTGGGTTTTGCGAGATGCCAGTAAGGTACGAAACATGTCAGTAGCGTTGTACGTCGCACAATGATGACAATAATGATATAATACAATAAAAACTATTAGTAGATTTCGCATTTTTATAATACCTAATAATAATAATAATAACTATTTAATAAACATCGACAGCACTTGTCTATTCGAGATTTGCTTATTATGATTTATATTTATATGCGTTTGTTACAAATCACGAGGTTTTTCCTCTCGTTTTACCGTGTACCCCGGCACAACGTCATCTCCGTTTAGATTATTTCCCCCGTGGAGAGCATCGCAGCAAAACTTCGACGCAGTACACGCAGTCTCTCGCAGAGCTTGCTGCAATCGAACGCAAGCATTGAGAGCGAGAGGGAGAGAGAGATAAGGAGAGCGGTGAGAGAAGACCCTACCCACAACACCTGCTCGGCGGCCCGCCGTACGCAGCCACTAATCAGATGAGCGGACGGATAAAAGCCAAGTTAGCTTCAGCCAGCAGCAGCTGCGAGAGCAACCGGGCCTCTTCCGAGCCACCGCTCGAGAAAACCTGGGAAAGGCTTTCCTTTTCTGCTCTGACTAGCAGCACTCCCATGCTAGCATGGCCTGCCCGCTCCGGCGTCGGCCACTAGGCCTGCGTTAGCTCGGCCGGGCTGCGGCACTGCGGCACTGCGGCGGTTGCTGCTGCTACTGCTGTTGCTGTTGCCAGTGTCTCTCCCTCGGAGAGATTGGGGGAGATTTACGAGGATATTTAGGCTGTATCACAACGATCCACTCCTCACTTCTTCCTGGCTGGCGGATGGGGTACGGGTCAGCAGACAACGACGGCAATGGCTAGGGAATCGTTGCTTCACTCATCGAAGTGAACAAGATGCTGCTCACCAACTGCCTCCTCTCCCGTCCCAGGGCCCGGGGCCCGCCTTCACGTGGCCAGGGAAACTATGTAGCGCTGGGCCAAGCAGTTGTAGTTGGCACCATATTGCGTCTGTTTCTTCCTGCCTGGCTATATGTCTGCCTACCACAGACACTGACTAGGTGTCTGGCTGTCTAGCTGACTGGCTGATTGCCCCCTGGATTTAAGACACTGACCGCGAGACGTCGTCACGCGAGGCTCGCATCTCGTCGACCGTTGGCTGTTTGGCGTATATGACTGGTTAGCTCGGCCCAAATCGTCAGTGGGCAGAGCTCGGCATAGCTATTCGGCTACCTTCGCCATCAACCGATAGGTTCGGTCGCACTAGTGACGGCGTGATTGCGTGCGCCTCCGCTGTCTTCTTCGTTGATGCTGGCTGATTTCCTATGGGGTTGCCAATGCGGCGGATGGCAACACTCATAACGCAGCGGCTGGCAGCAGAGAGACTCCGGCAGCAACGAGGAGAATAAGTGGATCGACAACGCGCAAGGGCGACGGCTATTAGAGATGAACGCCAGCAACGTATGAGGCCAACCACGTCAGCTCCTGTTGCCAACTGGCCTACAAGATTTCTCTCTTCATGATAGTACTAGTACAAGCAATAATAGTCGTAGTGGCCATAGAATTCGCGGCGGCCGTGGCGTCCGCCATAGGACGGGAAACCGCACCGCAACGAGCCAGCTCTGAGTGGGTGAGAGTAGATATCTAGATATATATATATATATATATATATATATATATATAGTACCACTATGGGAGACCACCAACCGATGGATGAGGAATTGTCTTAATAATGTCTGTGCGAGGTGCCCGCTTGTACCTATGTCCGGGCTATTTCTTCGACACTCGGCTGTCACTCTATAAAAGAAAAGAAAAGATCAAGACAGAATGTTCGGCAAAAGCAATGGAGAGAGAGAGAGAGAGAGAGAATGCGAGCAGAAGAACCGGAGGAAAGGAGGAAGGTCGGAGGAAGACGGAATTGCAGAGAGGGAAAGACTAGAGCATAAAAGTGGGTAGGCCATCACGATGGTAGGTCGTATCTCGTTTGGTCTGCCAGTTAGTCACATCCTCTTGCCTCTTGCCACATAGTCGATAATGGCACCCCAATAATGCCACCCAGGGGCCCCACAAAACAGCGTCCTCAGCCGCGTAGACGGCCTGCCATGTGACGCTATAGCCGTGCCTCACAATCGACAACCAGTTCTTGCTACGTTATATCATCAAAGGGCGAAAGTTTGTATTATATAATAGCAAAGTTGGCCCATTCACACAATTGGCCACCGTTCGGCGGTTCTCGTTTGGATGATGAGGCTATCCGAACAGTAGACGTCTGCCACACTTGACGGACGTCTAATTTTGAAAGTCTGCCTCGGTCGAGAAAATATATAAGTCATTGTATATATATATATATATAGGAAGGCATTTCGTATTTATTTTTTTGCTCCAAAAAGCCACGACCGCAGAGGACCATTCTGCGCTCACGATCAGCATAAAAGCCACTTCTGCCGGCCGCTTCTGAATCGAGTCATCAGCATACAGATGTGTGTGTGTGTGGGTGTCTGTATATATAAACGTGGAGTCGGCTGTAGAAAAATCATTACGAAAAGAATTGGATATAGAGAAAGAGATAGAGGAAAAGGCATAGCCACCATGAGAGAGAGAGAGCTAGATAGTGGATGAGTACTGTTGGCTGTGGGACAACGATAAAGAGAGTTAGCCGACGCTTCGAACGTGCTTTAACGCGAAGGAGAAACCTTCTAGTGCCGATTCCAACCGATGTGATCAGTCAGGATGAGGCGCACAGAAAGGGAGAGAGAGAGAGGGAGAGATTGGGTGACGGTGACTGGATATTACAGGGAGCCTGGTGGGATACGGTTGGGGTACGGCAAGGCAGCTCTCGTTGCTTAGGCTAGGTGCTGCTAGATGGTGGGTCCCATTGGAAGAGCGAATTCGACTTCCGATAGAATGTCGTTCCAGGTCTCCCGTCTGGCCCGTTCCAGCTCCCCTGAGGCAGGGATGGGCACGGCCTGACCGGACCGACCTAGGTTGAAAAGGGAATCGCTTTGACTGAGGCGGGACGACCGATAGTGTCTCCTATCCGCCTGCTTTCGCGGTGGTGCATAGAAGCTCGCCGGCCGATTTCGCTGAGGCAGGGAGAAGCCGAATGGAACCATCGGGAGGACCGAGATGAAGAAACCATGGTTACCGCACCGCTATAGGATCCTGCACAGGCTGCAATCCTCTTCTTTGGTGCATTCTACACTCGTCCTAACCTCAAGCCAATAGGCGAATGGGAACGTCCCTCCCTTCGATCGGACTTAGAGGTTAAATTTCCCCGAAGGAACACGCGCTGATTGCTTTGCTATTCTGGACGGATGGACGGATGCGTTGGAGGGCTGAAATGAAGGGCAACAAGGATAGAGACGGTGAGGCGGAGGCAGAGGTGAAAGAGCAGAGTACTCACTCGCTAAGGTAAATTCCGGGAAATTTACTACCTCGTTGGTAGTTCGCGCCACCGAACGGACATGACGTGAACAAAGACGAAACATAGAGCTTGTTAAGGTGAAGAAACATCGTGAACAGTACAGTGCAGACACCTAGAGTAATAATAAAGGGCTATCCTTGTTCATAGCATCACATCGGAAACATGTTTGCAGACGTACATTGTGTGTGTGTGTGTGTATAGATCTATTTTGGGCCTGTCGAAAGAAAGTTCGTGGGCCTTAAATCATCCTCCCCGTCACCGGTGTAGCTATGCTGTTGACGAAAGTGTAAACACGTACAAGGTAAGGAAAGATTAGTCATACGCATAGAAAATAGAGCCAAGTCAATGTGGTATAATAATGGGGTTTCTTCTCAGCGTCCTCTAATGTGTGTTCTGGCAATCCCAATCGTAATCCTGTCCACTGAGACTGTTCGGTCCTCCGGAACTGGAAAGTTTACCTAATCAGATCTTTTTCGCTGCAACTCGTTGATTGAGGTAACTTGGTTGGCCTTGGAATCAAGCTGCATTGCTGTACCTTATTATTTCCTGTCGTGTCTATCAAAGGAATGAATTGTACTTTAGTACCTGTGGTATAATCGCATTGCGCGTCATACATATAGAATACTACTAGCTGAAGATGCAGGCAGACTATGTTCAATGCTATGATGCAAGAGGGACGCTTTGGTGTGCACCGTGAGAGGAGAGGCCACGGACTGATCATTCGTCCATGAGACGATCAACCCACTTGCGGGCTCACTGAATGACCACAGTGCATTCAATTCTCAGCACGCGCGAGGTTCAACTGGCAGGAAGCACATCAGCGACGGACCTTAGGTGTACAGGTATTCAGGTTTCCTGGTGTCTAGGCGCTAGCTGTAGATCTGCATTTGCGTTCCGAGATGAATCGGTCGTGGCTCAGCGAAGTGGTTACAAAAACCAGCTTAGGTGCGCGCTCAGTAAACTGCGTGAGTCTAGAAGCCCCGTCGAAAATTTCTCGTTTCACAGTCCTTGCAAACATCTTTTTTCTTTTGTAGACCGTCGGTACCAACCGGTTGGTGATCCAAATGTCTGCTATTCTTTGTCTCATGGCGGGAAAAGACAAATGGCGAATGAGGAGCAAACCAGAACCCGCAACGTCGATTGCATTGTGTATCACAATTGAGTGGATACCTCGCGCGACCTTATGCTCGCGCGCTGTCCAATTCTAAGCGTAGTATTTTGCGGCTACGCAGCTCATCCTCGTGGGGGCACGGCGGGTTTATACAGTGGGGAAAAGGCGCCCCCTGGAGCCGTATACCCGCAATCACCAGCGGGTCGAGTTTCGAGCACCGTGCCAGTAACATCTCTTTGCTTTGACGCGGCAATCGAATCGTGTCGCCCATAGCCTCGGTGTATTCGATCGTAGTCGTAGGTGGCCTCTGCTCGGTTCTGACGGCCGGATGATGACAATGATGCTGCAACACACTTGTAAGCCGATTAGTGGCACGCTGGTCAGCAGGAAACCCTATCGACGCCGCGAAAATCAGTGACAATCCCCTGAGATGGTGGATCTGACTGAACGGAACGTCAAACGAACGGAGAAACGGAAAGAGGGCGCCGGCCACGTTTCAAAGAAGAGAGCCGAGTCAAATGAATGCCGTAGAAGAAATCAATAATATATTATAGAAGGGGGCCTTCGGCCTTTTTGTCCGCCTGTGGACAAAAAGGCCGAACGCCCCCACGCCGAAAAAAAAGAAAATGGTTTTTTTCTTAACCTGACATTTCATTCCTGTGGCATAGAATGAAAGCAACTTCGTCTCTGTGGGGGGGAGTTTGTTTGTGTGCAACTCACGTTTTAATTTCTTTATTATGAATGCTGAGGACACCTAAAATAAGATGGACGTCTAGGAGCCAGCAGCACTATCCTCTCAGCAGAGGATGGTGATTTTAGCAGGCAGAGGCGTTTTGTCATCCACGTCAACTCCCTTGCACTGGATCGGCCCACTTTCATCGAGATTGGAACGTCTCTGGTGGTGTCCGTGCGTTTGAAAGAAATTTCCTTCTCTCAGGGAAAAGAAAGACGTCTAGAAGTAGCCTGATTTCTGGCTGGAGGAATCAATTCATGCTAAATCGTGTACACGATCAATCGATTAATCCAAGGTATACTGGGTCCACTTATTATTTGTACCATTTCGAGATCGATTTAATTTACTAGTTGATTTGGGTTGTACATTTGCTTTTCTATGTTAAACGCTAACTACCTCACTGAGTTGTTCCCGCAGAGGGGCCATAATCTTTGTCCAGGTGAGGATCATGTAAATTGAGTACCTCGTCTCTGCTGGCACATATTTGTGTCCCGTGTACTTTATGATTGAGATTTTCATAAGGGACAAGAGCGAAGCGGACTGACTAATCGGTTCGCAAAGCGTAAGGCCACATGTGACAGCAATTCCCTTACGAAAATCAGCGCCTCTCTCCCCATTGCTCGCGTTGTTTCTCTCTGCTTATGTACGTTGTCCGGCCTGCATCGCGTCTGAAATCTCATATAAGTACACACGCGTTTCGATGGCATTTCGTACGATTGGCCACGAACAATAGCCTCTCTCCCTCTCGCTCTATCCTTCGAGGTTACAACGGGCATGTGTACGCGGTGGTTCCGTCCCTGTATCAATTATATCATATCTCAACCTTGCTCTGATTGATGGCTATCATCTACCTGGACAGCCGGAGTAGTTGCCCGACATCTGCGGCTTGAAGTTATGAGAAATAGAAAACGTTTTCCTTCCAAAGATACCTCATCTTTGCCCCCTTGAGGCGAACCTATGCCAAGGCGATCGACTGATAATTACATTGTCATTACAAATCGTTACAGTATTTTCGTCCACTGCGACGTCGCAGTGGTCGCTTTCGTGGTCGAAAGTCTAAAAAGCGCTCGTTTCATCGGTATTGTTTGCAGGTGGGCGAATTCTGGTATCTCCTACTACGGATTCGTACAGAAAATTCAGCCGTACTCAATCGCGAGTATCAGGATCGCTATCGGCTAAAAGTTCGGGGTACGCTTCAGCATAAAAATCGAAAGCTGTATGATGTACACTGCGACGTCCTCGTCAGAATTCTTGACAAGAATGACATCTCACCATTGTTTTACCCGAAGACGTATAATGTTTCTGTGTCGGAAACGACTCCGTTGCATCAAACCATACTTAAGGTAAGTGCCGTAGAAAGTCTATGAGTGACAAACACCGCGTGATAAGAATAATAATCACATATTTTTAGGTAATTAAGAAATAGCCAAAGATATAATAATCGTGATGTTTCGTAATAGCAGAAAAAACAAAACATAATATAATAATACTTATTATTATTATTATTATGTTCGATGTGCGCTGATTCGTTGTGATAGCTCACTTTTTAGAAGGTATGTCGTAATGAAACTATAACCGTACTTTGAGTTAGAAGAAATTCGAATGCACTACTTTACCAAGTGTCATATGATTTATATGGTGAACATAGTAGTTTCCCAAGAAGCAGTGAACTTTGGACGACCATTTATAAGTCCAAGTTTAAAGTTGGTTCGATGTTGGATCTGAGCAAATCCGGACACTTGCCTAGAAGAATTTTGCTTAATCCGAGTCCTAGCCATTGAAGCGCCAGGTGACGGTGCGAACGGGTTTGGCCTAGCTTCTGCAACCATCGTGTTATCGCAACGTAAAAAAAGAACAGGAAAAGCTTTCGAAGCTACGAAGGCCGCCTAAAAGGACGTCTTTATGCAGCAAGTTTCTTCGACGCCTCAGACGTATCAGCCTATGAACGGCTGAGAAAAGTTTCGAGTTGCGGCAGGCCTTCGCAGTCGTCAAAGCCACGTCGACCGAGCGCTGGCCGGTATTCCAAAAAAGAGCCGGCTTGCTGTTGCTGTTGTCGTTGTTGTTGTCGTCGTCGTCTGTCCAACTAACCCTCCACTACATTCACTATATTTATTAATGATAATTGTGAATAATTATCAGTGATGAATAATTCTTCACTAATATTTTATTGCGTTCTATGCAATCCGCAAAATTATTTGCCTCGCCATTATCACGGCACGATGTTATTGGCATTTTTGCGTTGCTCAGAGTAACGATTATGGGTTTTTACTGCATAGTAATTTCGTCTGTCTGTGCGGGCAAATGCACGCTCCATTTACGTTGTTCTCACGGGGGCGGGGGGGGGCGCGGGGGTTTAACCCTCTCGAACGAGCTTAGTTTGCAATATTTTACGCTGTCCCGTGAAAATATGCCTCCTATGCATTTGATAGTTGATAATGTGTTTCCTTTATATCAAATGACTCTACTAAGCCGACTTGATACTCGAGCTTATGACTAGGATTGTACTCTGTGTCGGAGAAGAAGGCCTTAATACAATCTGTCATTTTTGTCCGCTTCGATGTAATCGCGGGGCAGATAAAAATCTCGTTTGTTCTCCGTTCGGCCGAAATGGCTCTAATCGAAATAATGTCGACCACCGTAGTAGTTCCAGTAGCAGTGGTGCTGCTGCTTCCTCGGTTCGTGATGCTACCCTATTATACAATGGTATCTGTAAGCTATACCCGACACAGGCAAATGCTATCATATACATTTGTCATAGAAATCCCATAGCGTTGCTCTACAATTTATTATTACAGTCTATCATATACTATAGCAGTACAATATGTAGTATTGGGGGACAGCTAACAGCTACGATGTTGTAACTAATATATTATTGGTGAGCAAAGCAAAATCAATTGTTATGAAAGGCTTGTTGTTTTATCTGCCGCTTGCTTTGGACCCTTTGCAGCCGGGCAAGGAGACAGACTCTGTATTTTTCGTGAAAATAGACCCTTCCATCCTCGTTTGTCTGAGCCTGTAGAGCGAACATGGGTTCATGTGATAAGTCGGTCAATTTTGAACACAAGGTTGCTAACGACAACAGAGCGAGAACATCGAAAATAGGACCCCGCGAACTGTGTCAGCGTTACGTCAACTCGTCGTCATCGTCATCTACCGATGCACCACAGTGATGACACTGGTGAAGCTGTGAGATCGGCAAGATGACCATTCGATTTCATGACGAGGTGTCCATAGAATGTTATTGCTCATCCTCGGAAATGTCTTCTTTCGTATACGAATAATATATTATATAACAATGATAACAATAATAGCGTACATAGGAGCAAGCCGGAGTGAGACCGCGCTTTGTTCTGACGGAACCAACTCTTGTTGCTAAAACTGACGTTGTTCGAACGCATGTACGTATTCCGCGATACAGCAGCCGCGTAAACCCGGCCGGCAAATCAGCGCAGCTAAACGGCTTCATCTTCACCGGCCTAGATCTGGTTTGAAAGCGTTAGGGCAAAGTTACGCTACGACCCCAGGCCAGGTTTCGCCAAATCACTTAAAAAGCTCGAGCTGGGTCAATTATTTGAATGACGGCCTCACAATAGCAGCTGCGGAGCGCTATATCACCGTGGTCTTCACGATATCTCGTGAGGGTCTGTGATTGTGGATGTTGCGCAATCAGAGACGAAGTGAACGCTAGCTTATTAATTTGCTAGATGAATCCGTAATATTAGTCGAGAGCTAAAGCTTGAACGTCGACCTCTTAATCTGAATGGCAAGCGCAAGAGGTTATGTTGAGAGTGATAGCCAGATTCAACGAGCCCACCGAAGCAGTGCCACGCTGAGGCAGGGCGTCTCATACACGACTACCATCAGCGAGACCAATAAAGCAATCAGTCTATATCCTCCGACTCCGAGTAGTCAGTACCGTCGGCAGAAACAGGTTAGCTTTACTCTGACAATACGACTGGGTCAGTCTCAAATAAACTGGGAGAACATGACTTTTACAAAGTCACATTTATTTGTCGAAGCACAATAAACGACGGGTCAATCTGATAGTTGTACAGCATCCGAACAGCAGCCAAGGTGTAGAGCCACTGTTTAGCGACGTCGTATTGTACAACTGGGATTCGCTAATGAAACTTTGCTTCTTCTTGTAAACGTGTTCTAATTTTGATTAAACATCTAATCAATGAGTTGGAATTAGAGTTGCTGGCCCAGTTGGGCCCCACTGCGATTTTTGCCCTCTCGTCAAGAGGACGTTTCCAAGCCTGCCGCGATCCGTTAAGGATTGACCGTCAAACTGTGGTGGTATTAGACCCACGAATCCTATTCGACAGAGGTCGCCGTCGTGCCGACGCGTTCAGCGATTTATCACCGACGAGAATCCGTCCATTAGAAGTTTCATTTCGAAAGAAACAGTGCAGCTTTCATGGTGAGTTTCATATTCGTCGTCCAATCGACGTCCCAGATATGATATAAGCGGGCACTGTCGACCTGCGCCCACCTACATGAGTGGTATAAAAGTCGCGTGCCGTTTGGTGTTACCTGCTTGGTATATGATGGAACTGAGTGGGGCCAAGCCAAATGTCGAATGTAATAAGTGACGAATGACAAACGTAATCTTCCATACATTATGCTCAACTACGAAAGCATATATGTATTTTCAAGCAGGGTAGGCCTATGGGTAAGTGGATTCGCGGCTCGTGGCCAGACAGCTAGGTAGATATCATGGGTCGATGAGCACGTCGCGACGCAGCGGTGCTTTCGCGATCTAACTGTGATTATGTTTGTGATTGAATGTGACATACACACACACACACAGACAGATACAGACACACACAGTCGGCCTTTGTGTGCGAGCACAACATCGCTCTTGCTGCCATCAGCTGGAGGTGTAATGATAATTAAATTTTATTGCTTCACCACCCGGAGTCTGCTTCGCGGGTCATAAACCATCATCCAACCTAAAAATGCGCGTCCGCTGTACGTTCACATAAACACAGCAAAACTGCGGCAGTCACCGCGGATGATTATGATGATGGTGATGATGATGCCGCCGCCCCAGCGGTAGTATAATATAATAACCGCATAAAATACGGCGCAAGCTCTGGCCCAGAATGCGCCCCCTCACCCGACCGCTTGCACGCCTGTCCGCTTTCCTGCCCTGTTCGCGTACACAATGAACGCAGTAGCAGCACCAGCAGCAGCTGCTCCTCCTCCTGCTGCTCCTGCTGCTGCCAACCCCCGTGGTCCCGGACCACCGAGTGACTGAGTGAGTGACTGGCGACGGAAGCAGTGGAGCTAGTGTTGGTGGTGGTGGTGGTGGCGTCGCCGCATATTTTTTGCCCTCATTGTTGTCTTGTGCTCCTCTGAATGGAATTCAACGCCGCGCCGTACACGATCATTATTATGATTATGGAGACGTAGATGTTATTAGTTATTATAGGGGTGGGGGAGGAGTGGTGTTATCAGACGACGACGACGACATCAGCATTCCGGATTGACGACACCAGTGATAAATTAAGTAGCTGAATGGTTTTCTAACTTCACTTACTGCTGCGTTGATGTCTACCTGAGGATATGTTGATAGGTGAGCAGATCGCGCACTGAACTGAGCTAAACAGTGAGAGATAGGGAAGTAGGCAATGCCATCCCCCGACACCCATCATCACATTGGTCAGTCCGGAGTCGTCAACTGTTTTTGTTCGTGAACTTTTCTCGCTGTTGTGCGAGGGCCTCGCGAGGCACATCAACTCTTTGTAGAGTTCTCGGCGTTGAAACATTCGTTGCTGTTCAACTGGTCGACAGTGCCGCAGTGAAATTAACATGTATACATTCGTGTTACGAGCCGGGCCACATGGCCGTTGTGGGTTAGGCCTAATAAAGTAAATCTTCTGGGCCGACTCGCAGCCAACATTTAACGCCCACGGTACTGCTTTCAGCATTGCTTCATAAGATCGACCAGTTTAAGTGCAAATGTGCAACGATGGGAATCGAACCCGGTTAGGCCTAGCAGTGCGTACCTAATCTAGATAATACGGCAGATGTCAGCCATTTCGCTGCGATATTAGCAGCAGCGGAGTCAGGGTCAAAAGAAGCCTCTGGCTCAATTCTCTGAGTTGTGCAGGCTGGTGGCAATTCTAGCAGCACATGAGTGGTTAGCTCACATTCAAAAACTTTAGTGGAAACGAGCGTGTTTAAATTAAAAAAATATAAACTCTAAATGATTAAATAAGAAAATTAGTGGTAAACCGTTTTGTGCTGTCTGTAGGGGTCGGGTTAGTGAAAGTACTCTGATGTTTGATTCTCAGCGTATGCTGGCTTGTCATAAGGATGAACGCGTTTTGCGTCAAGTATCGATCGTGCCTTCGACAACTAAGTAGTCATGTTCCAGACCGCTGAAGAACAACGGGACGAGTGAGTTAGCCAAGACAACTCCTGGGTTGGGAAAAGGTAGGGTGTTAAGGATTACTTCGGTGAGAGCAGTTGACAACATGGTAGCAGGATTAGCCAAAATCGTAATTACACGGAGGGTCTTTCAAGGTTGCGACTTTCCGTCGCTGCAGTTGTAGGTGTCTCGTATTGTGGCCTTCTATCGTGTGGCTGGAAAGAGTTCCCACTAGAATATCATCATGGAGTTTTCCCCCCTTGCCTTTGAGACCTTGGGCGGGCACGGCCCTCTCACTGCGAACTTCCTCGAGGGGGTCTACCATAGGCTGATCCGCGCCACCGGGGACAAGCGCGCTGGCTCTTTCCTCCTGCAGCGGCTGTCCCTCGCCGTGCAGAGAGGCAATGCCATCGCCTTCCTCGGAACATTGTCGTCCTCACCCCCCCCCCCCCATAATCTCTAGAAATCCCGCCCTACTGTATGTTTGAATAAATTTAAAGTTCATGGAGTTGTTATTGTTTCCATACACGCCGCTTGTCAATACGCCCGAGCGGCACGCGCCACCAGCGTCATCCTAAGCAGGAGCAGCAGCAATGATGGCAACAACAACAACATATCTTGAATCGCTCGATCGTTTTTTGTGGTTTATTATTATTTCTATGTAAAAGGCGGACGTTGTCATAGAGCCATCGCGTTCCCCTCTAGGGACGATGTTGCCTTGCTTGTTCAGAGGCGGTGGCAGGTGCTTGCAGGGTATATGCGGCGTAGGGTATTGGCGGCGGCCCTTCTGGCGTTCGGCTGCTCGAAGAACGCGTCCGGGCCGGGACCGGGTGTAGACGACCTTCGGCTGTAGATGACAAATGATCTTGAAGCACTCGCTGCCGCGATCCGTCCTCCATTTTCCTCTTCGACGTCGGCTCATAACCGACGCTGCCGAGGATGAACTAGCTGCTGCAGGTTGGGGCGGGGGGGGGGGGTACTGAGTCCCAACAGAACGAAGAGGCAAACGCCGATGCTTGCTGGCTGGCTGGCTGGCCGGCATTTTGTAGTCACTGTAACGTGGCAGGAGCGTTGTTGAAGGGGCGTCCTCCGTAGCCAGAGGCCGGTCGTTGCAGAAGACGATACAGGGATCTATGGGAGCACTCTGCCGCACACATTGTGACTGTTTACCACCCGACGAGACGACCAATAGACTAGCAACGGTAGTCTAGCAGTCCCACCCAACGGCAAATGCTGTGATAGCTAGCTAGCCAGCCGCCCAGCCAACCAGGGGTACATCAAGCGCATGCCCTAACCGATGTTGGCTAGTTTTTGTTGGTTGCGTTCATTTGCGATCGAGATGAAGCAGAAGAGACTCGAGACACAAAACACACGAGTCCGACTGCGACACACTCGGCCCCTAGCCACGCTTTCGCAGCGTGGTCCGAACGACGTTCTCGCTCCGACTGTGATGATGGTATGTGGCGAATGGCGTGCCCAGCCGAGACGGCTGGCGGCAACAGTGGCAGCAGCAATGGTTAGCATCTAACCAGCGTCGTGCAGCGGAGCTCCATTGAGAGCAGAAAAACAACGACGATGTTGACGACGCAAACACAACACAGCATCCAGATTTTCCCGTGCTCCCCTCGCCCGCCAAGGGGCATGCCATCGCCGCCACTGTAGGCGTCGAGAGATGGCAGGGATTGGGGTGAGGTAAAACGCGACGTTCCCTCCACAATAAACGTCTCGAGCCGTGTAACGGCGTGGAGCTGAGATGCGTCGTACCCGCCTATCCGCAAGGCCCAAAAGTACAACGTGGCCGGTATGGTCTAAAAGGACGCGGTCGTAGTGGCAATCGTCGTTGGATGGTGAGTTGGTAGTCGTTGTGGTAGAGCGTAGCTGGTTGCTACTAAATCATCTCTTGGGCTCGGAAGGCGTGACTTGGAAACTTTTAGGCACAGCGAACAAATTTTCCAAGCGATGGCAGGAAGTGAACGAGAACACAGCGCTAGAGCCCAGAAATACGGAGCAGGACAAGAAATGAGAGGGGTGCTGGAAGGGAAGCAATCGAGCAGCTAAGGGGATTGCAGTATTTGTAGGTGGCCGTTTCATCGTAGGAAAAATACAGCTGAAAAAGTGGCGCGTTCAATGCGAGTGAAGTATAGATATAAAGTATCTACCTATTCCCTCGGTGGGCAGTATTATATATTTGGGAATTTATGGGTAGACTGACGAGACGAGGAAAAGCCGCTACATTGGCATTAGCATAAATGGGTATGTGAACTGCCTTTCCTTTAAACGCAACTACTGAGGCTTTCGTGGCTGCGGCTGCGCAAGATACCCTACTAGTTATCGAGTTCCGCGACCCGGTCACACATTGAGAAGTTACGTATTGCAAGAAAACTGCAGTTCCGTTAATAAACCAGACATTTTGCATTGATTAAGATGAGGTACTTCAAATGCTGAAAGCACTGTAATCAACAAGCGTCGGAATCTAAGTTTTCACTGCTCTTATTTGGAAGTTTAATGTGCGTGTTACTACACGCGCTTTGTTATAGTAATACGTGTATGTAACGCAGCCTCGAACGTATCGTCAGTTCAAAGCCGGAATCGGATATAGAATACACAAACGAACTACAGCTCTAAACTAGAGTTGCACAGCTTTAGCCGTTTTCGAGAGCACTGATTTGTGTAGTAAGGGCTTATGAGCATAACATTATTGCCTATAGGCCTTAAATGAGTCTCTGACAATCGGTCATCGAGCTATTTCACACTTTGTTTTCCTTTTTTTGGGCCGGCCTATCGTATCTGAAATGGGGAGATTCAAGCATTTCGTTCCCGTTCACTTATTCTCAATAAAACCCTCGTTGGCCGGCGTCCCAAGGAGCACTCCACGTTTGAAGCCGCCCGCGGTTGCTTCCGGGCCCGCTCGACTTAAGCTGCACTCTTCTATATTGGACTCGACCTAAACAAACTCGAACAGCCTTCTTCAGCCCACACCGTCGAGGCCACTACAGTGCCGGCTAGCGTGTACGATGCAGTTGGCTCGTAAACTTGAGCGGAAGGAGACAATCACAGTGTTCTGCTACAGGTCAGAACCTGACCGCCCTTCTTGTGCCGTCATATTTCGGTGGGTTTTCAAACCTTTCGTTGCAAAGCATTACGAGTGGTTGCAGAAGACAATAAAAAGGGATCAAAAGGAGACGTTTTTTTCTCTTTATTCTCGGCGTTACCCCGTCTTCACACTCAGCGGGGACGTTGACATTCTTAGCCGCGCAGTGATCAACTCCTGGCGTCTCGAGAAAGTGGGCGGGGCACATTGTAACGGTCAGGTACTACATCACCATTACATGAAACTGGCGAACTGTTCGAAGAACACCGAAATACAGAAGGAATGACAGCTTTGTCGAGGATCGCCTCTGCCGCCGATGTCCATGTCGCTGCCGCAGGTCTACGCGTATCCTCTAACGAGGCGGCGATCAGGGGTACCGCGCACTGAACAAAATGGGATCCGATCGTTGTCTCTGCATGCGTCTGCGTGTCCGCCCTTCGATTCAACGTACAGCACTGGCCATGTTCTTGGAGTTGCATAGTAACCGAGTGGACGCGCGATATCAGCACGCCAGTGAGTGAGTGATTGACCGAGTGCGTGAGAAAGAGAGAAATAGAGAAAATGGACGACGCTGTTCGTTGCTTCGTCGGTGGTGACTTCGTTACTGTGCGCCGCCTTGCGTCGCGTGGCGTTTTCTTTCATACTGTCAAGAATAAGTGACATGCGATTTTACGATCGGTTTACCTGCTTGCTTGTGACGCACGGAGGCGACCGACCCGAGCTGGGGCGGGTGATCGAGTCAGTGCTGGCGAGATAGCTTCAAGCGAGCACAGGCAAGGGGAGGCGGGCCGCCTCGAACGGACACGCAAGACAGCGTAGGAGAGCGGGCCAGCGGGGATAGAGACAACGCACGTTTGCCAGTGGACTATTTATAACCTGCTTTGCTTCATGCGGAACCCGAGCGATGCACGGTGTCTTTATAGCTCGTGATGATGATGCTGCTACTGCTGCTGATCATGGGCAAAACCCAAGCCAAGAAGCTGATTGCGGCTCCTGGACACAGCTGCTTTAGATGTTTCGTCGCCTCCGGAAGTGGTGCTTATTATCTGCCTACCGTATCTATGGACGTGATCATATATATAAATATATATGTATATACAGATATTATCTGAACCAACCAATGAACGGTCAGACTACTGAGCATCTGGTGCGAAACGGCTACCATGGACATTATGTACACTACGGATGAGTGAAGCGAAACAACAAGCGTTACTTGACGTTCAATCACGACGTGACCAAACCGAATCTATTGTGCACCTTCTGAATTTTTCGGTAGATCGAACAAGCTTGCCACTAAGCGACTTCATTGGCCACCTGGGCTATAATTGAGATTTGAGGACGCTGTACATTTTGCACATATAGAAATAATAGAGATACGTATATATACATATATAATATATATTGTACCAAAGGTTTATATATATATTTTATATATAAATATATAGTTTATATATATATTTGGTGTAGTAGGGCAGTCATATGGCGTTGTTGAAGACGCGGTCTTGTTTTCCTTTGCGCCCGTATGATATGCGGATAACGCTTAATTATCCTTACAACTGTTGATCTATGAACCTGAAGGTTTAACTCTTGCCTACTTGCTTCACAACTTATGATCGAATTCGAGGCCAAATGTGCAGGGCAGTTCGTTGTTTGATCTTTCGTGGACGTCCTTTAGACTTATTAGTACCATACGTCGACGGACTACGTAAATAATTTTGCACTACGCAACGATTTCTGCCATTTTCTCTGGTAATTGCATCCTGGGTCTTTCCTGCTCGGTGTAAAGCAGTAATAACTGCTTTCTCTGCGTCAGTAAGGCTCGAAGCGTGTCCCATGACAACAGTACAGCGTGAATGCTTAACACAAACTGGATTCAGCGAGAACTCTCGATGACTGAGGGTGCCTTATCATTTTACACACCCGAAAGATGACACATTTGATTGTAGCAGGCTGCATGCGACGTCATATGCGCTGTCCTTTTGTGATGTGTATGTTATTCGGCACGTATATTACATCTGATACAGACTGAATTCCTCAAATGTGTGCTCCTTGTAACGATTTGTTGAAATATAGTAGGAGAGAGTGAAGTTTTTGCCCACCACTGTATATATGAACATAAACATAAGATCATTAGCAGTGGCAAGAAAGTGAGTCCCCGGCCAGACCTCGCTACCGTATGCTCTATGTGCTCTGCTATGCTGAGACCCGGAAGAAGAAACGGTGTTTTCACTTGGCGTCTTTCCACTGAGACTCGTCGTAGCGGTGATAACAGCCTATGGAATTGCAATACCTTTATCATAGTGGCGCTCCACATCATACAGTATGTTAGCGTCCGTGTGAGATGATGTTCCCATGTAAGATGATGGGCAATATTTTGTGTATAGGAGAGCAAGATGCTTTTGCCTCTCGTTTGCTTGCCAACTCTTCCACACACACTAAATATTGATGTCTAACCCCACCTTATCTAAATCTCTTTAGCTGTAATAGGTATTATAGTTGTGGTGCGGTCCACCGGCTCTTAGTAATATACATATATATATATATATATATTATATATATGATAGATTTGTACTCCCCGTACTACATCGCGCTGCTTCCATACAAATGGCAGCGCAAGAAGCAGTCACTTATCCCATCAGGCTCTACAATCTCGCTTGTAATCGCTTCACGTCTATGTATACGTGGTATTATTATACAATAGAGGCTACAGTGGCAACAACAGCAACCGCCACAACAGTGGCTTTCCTCAACAGTCGTTGTTCACTCACGTCCAACGTGATGCGGAACAACGATCCTCGTTGACGTGGCGCCAACCTGTGCAGGTATTAGATTCCCTCTGACATTTGTCCTGCAACGACCTCTTACGGGAAGTGGACAAAACTGTTGACGACAAGAAACGGGCGGGTGGACACTGGGCCCACAGGCTACTGCTATCGCTGATGCTGCTGTCTGTTGTTGGCCTGGCGAGCGGCAGTGGCGCCCAATGGCGGTTTGGCGCCCCAGCAACTAAAATTACGATGCTGTTCCGGCAGCGTTGACATAAGAACGCGCGGTTTGTGCTGCTGCTGCTGCTGCTGTTGTTGTTGTAGTCGTCGTCGTTGTTGTTGTCGTTGTCTAGGCACACTCTCTCCACCTCTACGCCTTCACGAATCCACGCTGGACGCTGGCTGGCTCTACTCCTGAACCCCGGACGCCGCAGAATTCGAGTCACGTCGCAGAGAGCGCGGAGGAGAGGGATATCAGGGCCGGTCAGGGTGCGATTGTGCAGCTGGGTATGATAAAGAATGATAGTGAGAGAGGGGGGTGGGGTATTGAGGGACCTCGGGCTGCTCCTAGTGGGGCCACCTTTTCCGAGATCGGCCCCGAGAGCGTACGATTCTGGTCTGTTGTTACTGATAGAAGCAATGCTGGTTCAATGCTGCTACATTCCCGTTCGGTCAGGCCGAGCACGCACAGCCAAAGCAAAGACTGCCGAGTTAGCTGGTTCGTGGCCGAGCTCACTAACTGACGACCGAAGTGAACCGAGGAAGGAACTCAAACGCAGCTGCGACTGTCTGATTTGCTATATGTAGCTTTGTGTCCGTGTGTGTGTGTCGGCATGTGTTTGGTAGCACGTGTACCAAGGATCATGTTTTGGTGGACTGGCCAGCCATGGCCGACCGAACGCACGGGGTCTGACCAAGGTCCGAGAGAATCGGGACTGTTTTGGGGCCTCGAACTATCTGATCCCATAATCTGATAGCGACACGAGCGCCCACAGCCGATTAGCTGGCTATCCTTTATGCGAAGACAGTGTTTGGCCAGGCGACATGACACGCCGTTGCCTTCTCCCAGATACAGGAACACACGGCCATTTCACACCCACTCTGATTCACCCTATTGTGACAGCGATAGCCTCCGCTATCACTGTCCCCGCTACGGCTATGGTAGTATCTCCAAAGAAACGGGAAAAAAAACGGTTGTGGCAATGTAGGGCGTTGTTCAACATAAGAGCAAACCACCCATTATATTTCCCAGCGAATTGAACTTTATATTATAGAATATAACAGCGCTCCACGTTTTCGAGCGGGCCTACGCGGGTGCATTAAAATGAGAAAGAAGGCTCAATGCAACAACCAGTAGAACTAGCATATAGTATTTCGCCGTGCAGTGTCACGCAAGCATATTGGAGTTCTAACAAGGTGGATACGAAACTTAACACCACAAACGATATATATATATAATATGGTTGGGAAATTAAACGCTAGATTGTTTAACTGCACTACAGTAGTAGGCTTATATTCGAAAGAAACAATTCAACCATTCAATTCATCATTTAATGCAGCACGTTGTACAACATAGTGATATTCGCAGCGGTTACCGAGACTATTGCGCAATGTCCAGTACCTCGAGCGAAGTGTAGCATTCACATCCAGAGTATCCAGGCACAACCACTAACCTTCGCTCCCTTCGACCTGCAGCCGGCGTATGCTGACAAAAAGTGAATTCAACCGGTTTCCTGTAAATGGAAGTGTTCCAATCGAAGATCCGCGAAAGCGTGTCAGCTGGTCAGGTCGGTGAACGCGGGGAATGAGCGCCTCTATGGATTTCGTATCCAGAAATATCCTCCAGACTATGCAGACCATGCGGCCAACGATGACGGTGCGGCAATTCTCCAATTCTCAGATAGAGATCCGTAGAGCACTCGTTGGAACTCGTCGGAGTCCTTTCTCTTGGTCGCCGCGTTCTACTCGGCTTGCAGACACGGGCGGACTCATCGACCCTGGCAAAATTAAGCGAGCACTCTCGAGTTAGTCGGCGATCGCACACTAACACTCGAGTCTCCTTATTTCCAATCTTTTTTTTCTCTCAACTATTGCTCCAGCCCATTTAAATGCTAATAAGCACTTGGGGCCGTCGATAGTGTTGAGCCGATAGCAGCCGCCACAGCCGACCAAGGAACGCGGTGTAGCAACGATCGACGACTGTACGCAGTCCCCTGTAACCGTCTGTAACTGTTATTCGAATCTGCGTTGCGAGCGACTCGAGAGGCAGGGAGGAGTAAGGTCTCCGTTTTTGAAAAGTTGTGCCCATGCGAGCGGAGAGGTCTCTGCCGAAGACGACGAGGTCGAGGTCGGTGGCCGACCTGTTTTCCGGTTGTCCTTCGACGGAATCGCCGCTCGAATACGTCCTATTCGCTCCTAATAACCTCGTTCCTTCTATTGGCCAATCGTTATTAGTCCTCGATTGCCTCTGCGACCTATGCAAAATTCGCGAACGACACTGGAGGGCTCTCTCGCCATAATGAGGGTTACATTGGCTGCAGCTATTTTTAAGGAGCCCCATATCACGTTACACGGCATGCGTTCATCTAAATCTAGCATTTTCGATGGTGACAAAAAAGTACAAAAAAAAATAATCGTCGGCCAATGCCGCGGATCTGCGCCGACAGCAGCTCTCGTTGTATTCGACCCATTCGAAGCATTCGTAACATTCTTCTGCCTTATGATGATCAAACTTGTGTAACGGGACCGTAGGAGATGTTAGTTAGAGGGCAATGATAAATCGTCAACGATATCGGTCGGAGTGACGTCCATCGGTATCCCACACTCAATTCTGCCGCCTCGTGCTGTAGATCCCTCGTCGGTGCACAGCTCGCTCAAGTGACAGCTCCAGCTAATCGGAGATTTATGTGACCTCGCGGTCAACTCGGCTGCCGTATAAGCGTCTCATGTTTGCGCAGGTTGTCTTCGAGATTGATTAGAAACGTGCGTTCGAAGGAAGGCGGGAGCGAATCGTTGGCCAACCATGCCACGCAATGAGAGCAGCTCTATTTCCAGCGTTTGCCAACGTCCCACTAACCGAGTAACGAACTCATTGGATCAGCACATCCTCATCCTAATCACTAATGCTATTAGAAGTTAATCACATTGTCCAGGCAGTATAGTGTGTATTATGCTGGGATTGGCTGGGAATTCAGTCGTTAACGGGACGAACCCGTTCCGGGTACTGTGTTAAAGTAAGAGCTCGTCCCTGCGTGGTCGCACTGTGGTTGCTTGCTGAGATAGCCCGCTGCGATGAGTGGCGCTTTTTTCTATTAACAAAGCCTGGACGTCAAATAGAACCGAATATCGTTCAAATACACCCGAAACGCTTATCCCAGCCGACAAAGAATCGATGAGAAAGTCTCCTTTTACATGAGCTCGACTCAAGTCTGCGGCGTTTGCCATACACAAGTTGCTCAAACAGTAAACACCAGTTGAGAGATTCGCTCAAATTTTGATAAAATAAAAAAGACTCACTTTCTATACTTCATTCATAGCACCCGTGTGTGCCCAAGCTAAGCACATCCCGGAGCTTGAACCACCGTCCTTAGACAGAGACTCAACTGGCCAAGCCAGCGCCAGTGAACTAATGTGAATTATGGGAACGTTTTAAGCCCTGCCATGACGTGTGTGTTTTCCGCAACCAAATTTATAATACCCTAACAATTGTGTGGGTGCTCAAGTATATCGCAGCAGCAGCAGGTTTATATAAGCTACCGCCTGCACATCTCCCCTTGATCCTCACTTCCTTATGCAAGCGTGCCTTTATATAACCCACAGCCTAGAAGAGCGTCCAATTGCTTCGTTGTGAATATTTCCTCAACGCACCCGAGTTATTGGCGTGCCACGTCCTAGCGCTGTCGAGATGCCGAATAACAGGCAATGTGACAAACACACCCACATCGTACCACCGCTGCTGAGTATCGTGCGCACACTTCGATACACTGGCATGCCAAGCGCATCATATGCGCTTGCACAATGCGCCGTGCAGCAGTCAAAATGCTGCTCGAGCAATGATGCTACAGATCTTAACCATTGCGCGAAGGAGAAACGCTATCGAACGTGACAGAATGAGACGACGTGAACGATTGAAGAGGCCTGAGGGCTCGCCGCCGGAGGCAAGAGTCGTCGATACTGTGGGCGCTCTTGTGACAGCAAGGCCAGCGAGAGCTCATACGCTCAGGGGAAAGGACTAGTGCTAAGGCTGGTGGCGTTGGTGCTGCTGCTGCTTATGCCACAGCTACTGGGAGGGCTTGCTTGTCGATGGTGTCGGTATGTCAGGTTGATATGAAAGGCGGCTACTACGTTTGTTTGGAGGGGAGCGGATCCCCACGGCACGTACAGGCACCCACATTCGGCTACCCCATATCCGATGGCCAGGCTACCAAGCAAGCAACCGACAGAGCGATAGACAGCCAGCCAGCCAGCGAGCCATTGGATTCGTACCGTGACTCGGCACCGAACCACCCCAATCACATTCCCTTCGAGGGCGGCGTTCGCTATGGTTTGCAAGGATCCCGCGGACGTCTTCGTTAGTTAGCCTAACCTGTTTAGGCCTCCTGAAGCCATCCGTCCAGCCTTTCCGCTCGCGGCTACGTTCATTCGTCCTTCTCCCCTGCCCGTGTGTGTGTGTGTGTGCCGGCCAGGCTGACCGTAGGTCGGCCTGCTTCTTTCGACTCTTATTATATAACCGCAGCTCGACTGTCAAGGTCAGCTAGCAGAATAACTCAAGGTCACTCCGTAAGCAGTCACCGTAGAAAATTTCCTGTGCTGTGTGCGGATAAATTATCAAGCGATCTCAATGTCTCATTTACTTCGGTATTCTGGTATGAATCGGGTGATCACGTGGAAATCGGTCGAGCGAAGTCGCCGAAGGAGAGCGACCAAGAAACAATATGATGAAATTCAATTTTTATCTAGTCGATTACATACGAGTAGGACTACATCGGTTAACGTATAATACATCATAGTATGCCGGCAATGTCTGTAGCGCGAAATTCAATCGATAGGTTCATGATCATTTTAACGATTTCAATCTGGCAGCGGGTTTAATTATTAAAGCTATCCAGATATGATCCGAGGCTAATCTTGTGTCAGCTACCTATATTTTCTATACCTATAATATTCGATTTGTCGACTAATTACAGGTGAACGCAGATGACCCGGATCAGGGCGTGAACGGCGAGATTTACTACAGTTTGGCGGAGAGATCACAACAATTTGCTATTCATCCAACCCTTGGTGGAATCTCGCTCACGCGACCGTTCGACTTCCGGCGTGAACGGCTGTATAACCTCACTGTCGAAGCAAGGGATCGTGGGCCAAAGCTCGGAACAGGTGTGTGGTCTTTGTGGTATAGGTAGTGAGGGTCCCAGCCACATCGCCTGTGGCAGTAACCGAGGCAGGTGGTGCGCCCTCTGTCAAAACGCTACACTCCTTTCTAGAACGAGTTGATCCATGCGCTTAGATACATGCGACACAGTTGCAGGCATTTGAGAATAGAATGGCGCTTCACTCTATTGGATTTCCCTAGGGGAAATTGAGACTATGGGGATCAAGTGAATCGTTTGTTGTACCTATTCAACAAGTTTGTTTACATCGGCTGCTGGAACAACACTAAAATACGAAACTGATATTATAGATGATGTATCGAGATTGCTAGGCCTCACACTCGGGTTATTTTCAGTGGGCGCGTCTCTTCCTACATTGTGAGTTTGCTATTCAGGTAGAAAATATTTATATTTTTTGCTCCATAGTCTCTCCATCGTACCAAGGGGAATTGATCGACTTACCCACTATGATGCCAGACAAACAGCGCGCTTTTGTATTACCTAGTATGTGAAATGGCTTTGCATATTAATATAATATTAGTATATTTCCTTCAGCTAGGACGCATCCCGTTACAACGGTAGTCGCTATAGTAGTAGTATTATTATATAATAGTGGGAAAGTTCTCCGGGCAGGTACCTTAATCGCGACGCATGGAGTTGGCGCATTATGGATAGAATTTTGCAGTAGCTCTTTGATAAACAAGATACTTAGTATGAATAATGGGTTTTCCGTGGAGCAAATAGACAGCTGAGGGTCAAGTATAAAAAAACACTAGCAGCTGCAATAGCAGCCGGCAGTTCCGAGTAGCAGTTCGCAAGATAACCAGGGAAGAAGCCCGGATATTCACTCGTTAACGGAAGCCCCCGCAGTATACTCTGTCTTGAAGGCTCGTGTGGTCTGCAACGATCATGCAAGCTACGCTCATTGCGCTTGCGTCCACCACTACGTTGACCGTTACGGGGGGCTGCGTTTGACAAATAGCAAGAAATTAGGGGCCATGGGTCGAGTTGACGTGGGAAGCAAACGTTTCTTAACATCGGACTGACATGGCGTTTCCAAAGCGACCGATTCAGAGCTAACAACTTAATGGCGCGGGTTGGCGCCCACAGTTGAGACTCATAGGGCTCATGTTATTCTGGGTGTTTTTGTCTTGTTATTTCAGATACTGTAATAAAGGCAAGTACGGCGAAGGTGACCATTAACGTGACGCCGGCAAACCGACACAAGCCGAAGATCGTCGTCAAGAACCTTCAGTCGTATATTGAGCACGGTGTAGGCCCAGAAACGTGGGCCATCGTTCAGGTCACCGATGAGGACCCCGGAATAAATGGCCATGTCGGAGGATTGGCTATCACGGACGGCGATCTCGATGGCCAGTTCCGGGTGCATAACGTTGGGCCGGGCGAGTACAACGTTGATTTCGACCCGCGCAACGGCGCGACCGGTGAGAGCCGTGGTTACAACCTGACGCTGCGGGCGTGGGACAAAGGCAGCCCTTCACTGTTCAGTGATCACAGTGTTTTCATACGTGTCAGTCCCGCTCTGGGTGCTATTACGCCCGTGTTCGCTAAGGAAGACGACGACGTGCACATCCTGGAGGTGGCGCCACCGAATACGCCTATCGTCCGCGTGTCGGCGCATCTGCCACACGAGGAAAAGCACAATGATGTGATCGTGTACCGAATCGAGACGGGCGACGAGGACGCCGTATTTGAAATCAACCCAAAGACCGGTCAGATCGCAACGAAACGTTGGCTCGACAGGGAGAGTCGTGGGGACTATTCGCTAACGGTGAGTGCGACGAACACGAAAAGCCGATCGACGCGACACCGGACGGGCGCAGCTGTTGCAACGACAATTGTAAATATAAACGTGTTAGATTGTAACGACAACGCGCCAAGATTCAATACGAGCATCGAGTCGGTGGTGACAATTGATGAGAACATTCCTATCGGGACGAAAGTGATAACGGTGAGTGCTACTGACGCCGATGATGGCGAGAATGGGTACGTGTCATTTGCCCTAGCAAACACAAACAACGTGCCGTTCAAAATCAGCCCATTCACCGGGGTGGTGACAACAACTGAGGCGATTGATTACGAGTCAATGTCGACCAACTACTATATGCTACGGATCCGCGCCATCGACTGGGGTGCGCCGTACCAGCGCCAAAGCGAAATGACGGTCCGTGTTCAGGTTCGTGATCTGAACGATCACAGACCTCAGTTCGAAAAGGTTGACTGCGCGGTGAGTGTCAATAGCCAAACCCCAATTGGCACCGCCATCCTCACATTGTCGGCAATTGACCTTGACCTCAGAGATTTGGTTACCTATCGCATGGAGCCAGCCAGTGAACATCAGTGCTTCTCGCTGGATCCCCAGAGTGGCATCCTTTCCGTAGCGTGCGACTCGACCGAGCTCGTTGATCTCGACGACGTGATGCTGAATGTGTCGGCAACCGACGGCGAACACTTTGCTGACTCGATGCACGTCAAGATTAAGATCGACAAATATAGCCAGGATCGTAACCACCTTCTAAAAAGCCGCAAAGACGATAAGTGGAAGCCGCACGTCGAGTGCCGGGAGGCGGGTCTGACCAAGAGGCTAAAGGAATTCCTTCTGGCGAGGAGCTCGGCTGATCGAAATACGGACCAGATGGAAGACACCCTAATTTCCCATAGCTTCTTTGAAAACAGATTCGCGCCTGAATTTCCGAAGTCATCGGTGGAGATCTCAGTCAACGAGAGCATACAAACTGGCAGTATCTTGGCACGGCTGCGAGCCAAAGACGCCGACCACGGCTATAACGGCCAGCTCGTGTACGTGATAGCGTCCGGGGATGATGACTCGTGCTTCCAGATGGACCTGTACAAAGGGAATCTGATCTTGGTGGAACCGTTAGATCGCGAACGAACGCCGAAATATGTCCTCAACGTAACCGTATATGACCTCGGCGAGCCCAAGAAGTCGGCGTGGATGACCGTCGTTGTCTACGTGCTCGACGTCAACGACAACCCACCGATTTTTGAGAAACCCCAATACAAGTTCAAGATTAGCGAGGCCGTCAGCAAGGGCGCCCTCGTAGCGAAACTGCGCGCGACCGACGCCGACGACGGGGACAACTCGCGGATCCGCTATAAACTCTCCTCGGAGACACACGACTTTACCGTCGACGAGAAGTCCGGCATTCTCATCGTGCAACATAGTCTTGACAGAGAACGCCAGGCTGAGTATAACCTGATGGTCAAAGCGACGGACTCCTCTTTCGATATGCCACTAACTGGTACCACCATGGTCAATATACAGGTCCAGGATGTCAATGACGAACCACCCCGGTTCACGCTGAAAAACTACTCGACACGAGTCCGCGAAGATCTGCCTAAGGGCACGGTGATTATGACTATGTCAGCCCAGGATCCAGACCTGGGCGACGGTGGCAAGGTCAGTTATCATATGGTGAACAAGGACCTCAAACATCTATTCGACATTGATCCGGAAACAGGCATTGTACGATTGGTCGGAGAGTTAGACTTTGAAAAGAAGTAAGTAGAAATTAATCTATATATATATATATATATATATATATATATATATATATATATATATATACTGTTTATATGTAATGTTGATTATATTAAGGATAAACGATTTAAACCGTGAAAATACCCCATCGCCTCTCTACCTTCACAAAACCATTATCATCATTATCCGAATGTTTACAAAATTCTGGAAATACGACGTTGAACATTATCCCTCACGTCCGTAGCGGATACTAATACCCGGTGACGCTTTACCTTTCCATAGCCAAATCTACAACGTGACGATTCGGGCCAGTGATTCTGGAGAACCCAAACCGCTGCACACCGACGGCTTCCTCGTTGTCGAAGTCGAGGATGTGAACGAGAATCGTCACGCACCAAAGTTTGCCGATGTCGTAGTACAAGCTGCCGTCGACGAGAATCTTCCAATTGGAGCGTTCGTCCTCAACGTAACCGCAACCGATGACGATGACGTTTCAAAGTTGGATGGAATGGTCACCTACAGCATAATCGGGGGCGATGGTCTGGGCCTCTTCACGATCGACGATAAAGGTAATACACGGAGAGAAAAAAAAAGCCAACATCAGATATTCACAACTGCATTGCGAACACATCGGATACACTTACCCAAGCTAATCAGGAGCTCACTGAAGGTGAACGAACACAATGCTGGCACCGTCGGTCAGCCAGCCTGCACGGATAAGGCGCTAGCACGCCATCATCGATTCCTAACGGGTTATGTAATTTAATTTCGTACTGTAACGAATTGAGTAGGCATCTTTTGTCTTGCGCAGTCACAGAAATAGCTGGCTGTGCCCACCGGCATCCGCTGTCGCTCTCCTCTGAGAATGGACAGTTGGACATGAAGTCTGACCACTGCCTCGTGGTCTTGTGGGCCTGCAATCTTCTCGCATCGATACGTTATCCTTTGACATCCTCATGTGCTTCGCCGCCGTGCTGCGCCCTGTCGCGTGGAATCCCCGCGGGTGCGCCGGAGACACGGCTCTACACGGTCGGTCGACAGAGGCCGAACGATCGAGAAAGAAGGGCAGCGTCTCCCGAGCCGCCTGGTAGAGAGGTCTCGCGTCATGCTATAGTAGTTTCACGACCGCCAGCAGCAGCAGCAACCGCATCTCCTCGGCTGCCATCGGCGTTGCACATAGTCTGTCTCCCAGCTAAGAATGTTCAACTCTCGCAATATCAGCGTTCGTGGTGAGACGTGACCTTCCCCGGAGCCCGTCAACTCGTCGCACCCATAATTTACGTTCCTTCGCGTAGTATCTGTTCAACCGTCATGTGTTTTTCCCTATCCCCATCATCCGTTCGCACAAATATCATATGTTGGTTTTAATTGGGGTCAACCGTCGCTAGCTGCTCTCGTCCATTTGATAAATGCGTCTCCCGTCTGCCAGCCATTTGAGGCGGGATCCTGGCTCGATAGGGTCCTGCTGAGGGCGCGCGGCCTTCCGTGCCCTGCCTGGGCCGAAGCCGAGCTCAGCCGAGGGGTCAGGGTCTGCAGGTCTCGAAAGGCCCCGACCAACTCAATATGCTATGGGCTGCAAGAAAGGGGAGGTCACGTAGACCGAGTTGCAGCTGTGTTACCCATTACAGAGTCAGTAAGCGCTACGCTCGGAGTGGCGTAATGTGTAACGCTTGTCCGGCGAGGGGTTACTTGCTTGCTTTTTGTCAGATATCTCTATATGCATGTACGCTCTGTGAACGCGATTCATATCTGACCTATTCCGACCTCTTGGTCGAAACGTTCCGACCACGCATGGACAGATCTGAAAATCAAAACTGCCAGGTAATGTAATGAAAAATCTGCAGCCTAACCACTGTCTATCACCTGCTATCAAATAATTCTTACTTCACAAAGGGGTCAACATTTCAGTCATAATGTATATTATGCTAGCCTACTTACTATGTTGTGAAAATTATGACAACACTCTCGCGCTTGCCTCTATTCGTACGTTGCTTAAATTATTATGTGGTATCCGACTCTTCGTAGGGATACCGAAAGACCTGAAAAAGTCAATGAGCCAGGGTGGTTGCTTTAAAATACAAGTGTGACATACATGATCTAGATATTACTCCAATCATGACGACGCTGAATATCATAGACAAAAATATGTTCACCTGTATTGAAAAGAAACGTCCTTGTCTAAAGGAAGCAATGCTTAATATAATAAACATTTCTACAAGATCTCAAAGAAACATTTTACCCAAGTTCATCGCCTGAAAAGGGTCAGTAAAGGACCTGTTTGCGTGGCGAATCAGTCGTGCTTTGCGCTGTTGACCGATGACACTACTACACTATAGCAGTACACTTGTATATTTTTGTAACTGTTCATTGTCTTATTACATCTACCCTTGAATGAAGTGATCTCATTATTATTATTAGGCCCCTACGGGTCGTTCGCAGAGCGTGAGGTTATTAACGAGGTTACATCATTTCTCGGGTTAAAGATCCTTCCTAATGTTTCTCGGCATAATAACCGCCCATTGTGCGAATACAATTAACCTATTGATACGTGGAATGGCCCCCATGTTTATTGGCGCTACACAATAACAGATGGGAATATAACAGTGTATACATAAAGACGATGATTTTACAGCTAGTCTCATCCACACTCGGTTCAACCTCGTGGCGTTACTGCAGTTAGATAATGAAAACGAACGGTGCTAAAAACCAGTCAATCGAACTTTCTGCCCTTCAATCAGCGCGTCCTTAATTAGGATGACGGGTAAGACGATGAAAGGCGTGCGAAAGAAGAGGCTTGTGGCACCCCGGCGTCTGTCAGGAAGAACCTTCACTTAAATAAAAACAAAGTAGCAATTTTTGCCCGCCTCATAAGTGCCCTGAGAGACAGTTGCTCTCCCAAGTTGAGGTCAAATTCAACAGGTGTTCGGAAACAGCTCAAGGGGCACATGACGCAAATTAAACGTGTGTCTCGGTGATTTGATCAGTAATTCTTCGTTAATGTGCAATGCTTTAGCTTCGTAACCTGATCTGAGTTATTACAAATCATGGCCGAACTGTCATCATTGTACAATGCAACGCAAAATTCATATGACATTTGAGATCTGAGGCAATTCTCTATGTGCACACGAAATTGCTTTTATGTGCGTCGTTTTGCGCCGTGCAAACATATCGTTTATAAGTATAAACAAGCAGAGGGAGAAGCAACGAGGACGAATGTAAATATACGCCTTCAATAAATGGTTGAGGACGGCACTGTTTGTCTGCTCTGCTGAGGAATCCGAAGAAAGAGTTCTCCCGTGACCTTAACGGCGGTCATGTACACCTGACGAGTCCTGTTTGCCAGTTGCTTCCTCGTTGTTCCACGACGTGGTAGAATTATACCCTTCAGGCGTTTTACGTACCTAGGTACGTAAATTGATGTTAACGGAGCTGGTGGACATTTTCGGTTGCTTTCTTGGCTACGAGACGTCGTACCTACGCCGGCTCTCAATGAAACGCACATTCAATGCAACGGAAAGCCCTGCTGGCGTAGCATGATGCGCATGACTATGAAACAAAGGCAAAGACGAGTTTCCTTTGTCGCATTCACCGTTAGCGCACATCGTTTTCTATGGATTGTTGTCAGAGGTTAAGTCAAGAATAAAACACACAGAACTCATAAATAAGGTCGCGAATCATTTAGTCAATCGAACTTCAGAGACCTTCGAAGCTCACTTTTTAAACCCACCCCCGCCGTGCTATTCAATAATGGTATTATTCTAGTCTACTATATATAACAAGTAAACCCACTGAAATGTAAAAAAGTCCAAATGTAAAGCAGAAAGACTCTTGAATATTAATCAATACGAGATATTGAGCAAGTTCAATTATCATACCGCTTCTAGAGGAAATGCCTTGTCTGAATAAGTGATTTAATAATTACTATCATTTTGTCTACAAACTGTATGAACTCATGAATTTCTATGAACGGCAGTTCCGCATGGTAGCCAACAGGGAAATTTGTAGTCTTCGAAATGGCTCCAAAAGAGATCAATGTGTTAAATTTATTCGTGGTAACAGAGTTCGTCAGCACTTGTTTAAATACACGATATGCTTAATCTCGCACTTAGGACCCCGAGTGTCTGCGAGATTCGGAGCACAAGCCGCCAGCCCACGACACCGAATTGCCGTGGTTGAAAACCCGCCGTAACAACGATTTCGTGGAAATGTAATTAGAAGCCGAGTGAATGCGACCCAGTTCCCTTGGCAGAACTACTATGGGGGCTTAGCATTGGACCAAAGAAAAAGAAACGCCATCAGATAATGACACCAAGCGTGAGCCGACATCCCCAGGGCTCGCATACGACACCTCGAGAAAACTCAGTCGAGCAAATCGCGACGCTGTCTTCAATGCAATTTGCCGTGATAGCTAGGCTATTTCATTCGGCCCAAATAGTGAATGTTATCTCCCGCCCGCAACAGCTCAATATTCTTGTCGAAGCGCCGCCTTACAATATGTTTAATATCGAGTGAATCGTCACAACACAACAATGGCTATAGAATATCTCACCCCAGCCATCTTCGGTTGCACTCGACAATCCCTGTTCGTTGATTTTTATTTGAGTGATTACATTTGGAGTTGGCGGAGCGAGATACGTCACGAGGCGCGCATTAGAAGAAATTTCCAGTACTACCAGTATCCCCAATTAATCGTGTCGCTGTGCATAAGGGTTACACTACAGTCGAATGAAATTTTTATTAACGAAAACTGCATACACACATAGATTAAGGTTCAACCTGTTATTGTGTATTCCATCATCACCACAGCGATTGCTGTGGTCTTTCGCTCACCTTCACCCGGCTAAAGAACATATCCACACACGCTCGGACTCACGCACACAAGAACACACAGACAAACTGGAAGGCGCAAGTTGAGGCGTGGGGCAGGCCTGCAATTTGTGCTTCCTCCAATCATGTGCCCGTCGTTGCTTCGTGTGTTCATTACTCCAGCGCTCTTCACTTAATGACGCTTGTCTGTGCTCAGACGCCAGAACGTGCCGTACTCCGCGATATTCTCTTGACCCCCGCAACCACCCAGCCACCAAAACTCCCCTGGCCCACGACACTCACTCCGCGCGACGCTGGCAGCGCCTCTTCAGCAGCAGCAGCATCAACGACAGCAACTCCGTGGCTCTTCTCTTCGCGACCTGACACCGTAACGCAAGCAATTTTTCCCTGTCACTTTGACGACGCTCTGGTCTTCGTCGTTGCCGAACGAACGAGGGAAACGCTACGGCTATAACGTAACTCGCATACTACGATTTGCCACTACCCTTACTTATGTACCACTAGAAACAGACCAGCTATCACATGTTGAGATGGTAATTCTGCTGCTGCTGCTGCTACAGTCTGCGTAGTGGTCGATGGCTTCAATCGTTGCGCATAAATCCACGTGTGTTCTCGAGTGCATCGGCGATAACAGCGATAACATCGGTGATGCTACCCAAGGTGACTGTAGCCTGATTTCGATTAGCCCTCTCGAGTGCGCAGTCGTTGGCCAATGGACGCGAGGCTACTCACCGTCCGTAGCTGCAGACCTGAGCGGCACAGTGTCATAGCCGTGTCCTTGCAGAGCAGATGGAGGTACTTGCTCACTCGGCTCTCCCGATCGAGGAATCTGCTTGGAGCTTCGATCGGGGTACCCTGTCCTGAAACTGTCCCGGCGATGGCCGGCCGTCGTCTAACAGCTGTTGCCTCGACGCACCTGTTAGGAGCAATCCCCCTCTGATTCCCGTGTCAGCTCTCGGCACGCGGCTCCCTGCCTGAGCAAGCCGCCGCCGGGGCTTACTAGCTATCCGCTTTTTAATTAGTGCTAACTGCTGCGGAACACACCCAGCATAGACAGATGTACAGACGTCCGGGCTAAACGTCCAGCAAACTCATTGCAAGCTGCGAAGTCAACCCTGCTAGTTGCCCTCTTCAAGTGACAGTCGGCTTCAGCAATTTACACTGCACGTTTTAAAATTGTTTTAGGACGTGGCTGCCGCGAGGTGACATCGTCCGCCTCGGCTGACAAATATAGGGGCTGCTGAGGGGGATTTAGGGGATTTGTTAGGAAATCTGTTACCTGTTAGCGTCATTCATGATGGTCGCATTCGGAAACGCCGCTGCTAAGCGCGTGATTCTGGCCGATGGGGGAGAGATACGCCTGCGCACGATGAGCAGTTTGCTGGCCAATATTGCTAATACGTTTACACAGAAATGCACACACACACACACGCCCCTACACAGATAACATTGGACAGATGCACGCTGTTAGCATCTCTACAGTTTGCTGTAGCGTTATATAATACATATCGGTGCGCGCCACCATTGGGCGAGAGTTGTCATCGTTGTCATCCAGATATATACGAGATCGAGTGTCGGGTGTTGGCACGGGGACACGTTCAATGTGGGAGCACACCACCTATAGCAATCTGATGGTGGCGGAGCATCAGCGTCTGATAGTGATCGATTGTCCACTTGACATCGCGATGCGAGCAGGTCAGACGGAGTGGAGATAACAACGGATAGCAGGGGGAACAAATCAGGAGGGGTGGAGTGGGGATTTAGGCCTAAGAGCTCTGCGCCGGCCGTGGGTGACGTCAGCGGTGTGTCGGTTGTAAGTTGGAGTGGACACGAAGAATGGGATACGATCCAATTCACCGCCACAAATAGGACGATTCATTTTGTAAGCTCGGCTCCGGTGTGCAATTCGCACACAATCTGTGTATAACGATACAATCATCGTTTTAGCAGAAAGAGAGATAAATTGAGAGGGAGAGAGAGAGAGCAATGGTGTACAGTGGGTTTCATGTACGGTACATGAGGGATTCGTCGGTTTGCCTTTGCCGACCAGACGCAGAATTCGCAGTCTGCCGAAGCCCCCTAAGGAGAGGTTTGTCATAGTAACCATATCCGAGCCAGCAGGCGCTCAAAATTCTACGAAGTGCAGCTGCTTCTGCTGCTCCTGTTCCTGCTTGTCCTGTCGGCATGTGGCTATTCGGAGAAGGTGATACCTCGCCACCCCACCACATCTCTCTCTCTCTCTCTCTCTCTCTCTCCCTATTTCTTTCTTTCACTCTCTCTGCCTTTTCTATATATATATATATATATATATATATAGGACTAGTCATGGTAGGTGCTTTGGCGATGTCTGTGTGAAACTTCGGCGGTTCCCCTATACACCCTACTATTCGACTATGAGCACCCTCCTCAAGCGTGCTCAAACTCGATTCTCCTCCTCTTGTCGACTTCGCTGGTCCACTGTGTCCGCCCGCGTGCGTTCGTTGTTCTCGTGGTGGTGGGCGGGCAGGCCGGCCGGCCGGCCGGCGTGGTGTTAGCGTATATCGGGCCCGCGTAGGCAGTCGGCACGCACTAGAGGCAAAAAAAGGAAGCAGGCTTCCTCTCTCTCTTTCTCTGTCTGTGGCCCTCTCAATCGAAGAAGAATCAAATTTGCCAACAGCGATTCCCCTCGCTCGAAGAAACATTCCTTCCCTTTTTGCCTACCCCTCTGCAGGGCGTGTAGGGAGACGGAGGGGGGGCTTTTGCTCAAATCACTCCCTCTTCGATCTCCACTCTCTCGGCCCTATCGGTGGGTCCCTATCGAGGCACGAGGTCTCGTGCAACGAAAGGGAGGCTGTCTGTCCGTCAGCAAGAAAGAAAAAGAGACCAACATATAGATGGGTGGGCTGAAATAAGGAATACAAGCCGTGTAACGCAGAGGTACGCACTAGGTGCGGGATGCCGATGAAGGAGATGGAACGGGGAAGGTAGAAGCAGGGCCGCTTCAATGTCCGAATATTAAATCGCATTTTGAGCCTATACTCCGCTGGCAGGGACTGATTTGCCGGCTTCGTGGATCGCAACAGCATTAGACTCTACATCAATGTACTCTTAGGTATGACACTCCTGGGGGACATCGAGAACAAGATGACAAGTCTGGCTTAGATCTGACAAGAGTTCGCTTTTCGTTCAGTAGATTGTTTTCCGCCCAGATGGGGCCCAATTGAAGCTAATGGCACTTTAATCAGGGTTTTCAATGGGGTAAGCACTCGTGGCAGGTAACTTTTTAGTTGAAATTCGTATCTGGTTGGGACCAAATATAAAAAAAGCGATAATCTTCGAAGCTTGACGTTTTTCTGACAATGACCATTCGGTCATTTTTTCCGCTATCTTATTATATTTAGTTATTACAAAACAAACGCAAATAATATGGCATTCTCGCCCAAAAAAGCCATCCTGTAAGGTTCCATTGCATTGGGCACTTTTCAGTTTTTACCAACCTCAATATTACTCTCAGGCTGCATAACTATCCCAGCAACCCTGAGGGTTGACGCACTGGAGGCAGGATCCTATTCTCGGTGAAGTAGATTTTTACCATCCACTAGCGCTATCATGATGACGACCACTTGGGCGAGTACCATCCCGGAATGATGTGAGTCGAGCTGTCATGTATTACCCTTGTCCATCTTCATGACTTCTTGACGTGTCCTTACGTCAACAATCGTGGGGACCGTGGGGGAGGGAGTTCGAGGGCAGGGGAAGCGAAGAGAAGCGACAGTCTTCACAGCCCACCTCGGGCATTTCGAATCACCCGCCTGGCAGTGCGGTCCGGGTGTCTCTGGTGATGCTATTTCAGCTGGGTGCCTGCCGCCATTGCTGCCTATTTGCCTCTTGATGAGTCGCTAGAATAAACACACGGCTGCATCGACTACTAGTCGCCGCCGTATGAACGGACTCCAGTCATCGTATGCCAGCCATGCTGGTTGACGGGTGGCAACCGAGTTATGGAGCGATCGCACCCCAAACAGCCGCCTGAACGAACGAACTAAGTGCGGATGCTGCTGCTGCTCATCTGGTTGGACGAGGGTCTCTGCAGCAGACCTGCATGACCGCACGGCTGTAGGTCCCAGGTCCCAGCTCCCAGCCATGTACAGCCACCGCCGCCGCCACCACCACCAGCACTGCCGCCATGTGCCACCGAGCGGCGTGATGTATCACCGACAAGGCAGCAGCCGCAATGAGCTTGCAACTTTTCCACCTGACGTTGCGCAGAGCAGCAGGGGGCGAGCGAGTCTGTCTGTCTGGCTGTCTGGCAAACAGGCAATAGCATCAGATGCTGATTTTGCAGCCAGCGCGAGGGCAGAGTTATAACGTACGTTGTGCTTGTGCTACATGCGAAAATCTGCCACGCGAGATTTCGTTTGCGAAGTCTACCCACTGTGCGTGTGAATGAAAGAAAGCGAGATATATACATATATATATATATATAGAAAGCAAGCAAGGGTGCCATACCAAACGACGCTCGTTACTGTGAGGGTCTGGGAAGCAAAGAAAAAGTGGTGAGCTCACACTTAGGCCACAGGCGCGCTCCGAGCGTTTCGTTCCGTTCGCCTATAGTATTTAATAAGGTAAAAGTAAAGGTTTATTGGTTTATTAAAGAAACTGCAATCTGTGCAATGTTTAAGTTCTCTCCTATGTCATTACCAGTCGCGGGACTCGAGTAAGCGGCCTCCGGCATTCTTCAGCCAGAAACTTAGCGGTCTGAGCCACCGCGCTGACGGCCAGCAGCTGCCAGTCAGACGAGATCGTGATTCAAGACGAGATTGAGCTTCTTTTGGATGTCCTGCTCCGATTTACTAATGGCCATGGGTCAATGGGTAGCGGGTTTGTCAGCACGAGGCTAAGCCATTTTGACCCAGCAGACGATCTGATTGTAGATTCTCCACCAACAACTCTACTTATACTATATTATACGAACTCATTGTTGGCTATATCAAACCGATCAGCCCATGTTCGTCCCTGCTTTGTTACCCGTGTCTGCTGAGGACATTCACTCGCTCTTCGCAAGACACCCAACTGATTCAGTTCAGAGAACTGATTCTAAGTGCGAGTGCAAATTGTCGAAGCTTTTGGTCGTTATCGCCGCTGCGGCTGCTGCTGCTGCCGCCGCCTCCTTCAAATCGAAATCCCCTGCAACTCTCATTGTGATTTCTACCGCTGCTGCTGTTTCTTCTGCAGCTTTCACTCTCATTCACCAGCCCATTGGCGTTGGCCAGCCACTCTCATGAGGACCAACGAGATGACAAGAGGGAATCCTAACGGTCGAACTGGTTCGCGAACGACGCTCCAAGCCACCCCACCCTAGGCTCCAAACCCAGGGTGTAGAATAGGCAGCGCCATATCAGCAATGCACGGCTTCCCATGAGAGGGTTTCGCATGACAAGCGCTAGTAGTATCAGGACTGCGGTGCAGCACTGAGAATCCTGCCTCTGTCCAACCTGTCATGCTGTTTCTAGTGGTGCTGCTGCTGCTGGACTGAGTCCGTGAGTAGAGGAGCTGCAGTGTGTGGGGCATCCGGCCAGTGGGAACAATCCTCGACGATACTCCTACCGCCATCACCATCAGTCAGCTTGTTCATGATGTGCCCTCAGTTACACATTTTCCTTGGAGGGAGGGGGCAATGACCACAGACGAACCGGATATATCGGAGGGCAGCTGCGATGGACGAGGTGGGAAGTACGGCTGCTGTACTGGTCCTCGTTGGTGCTGACGCCGCATCGTCGGACCCCGACGAAGACCCCAGGTCACACCTAATCGAATAGATCTGCCTCCTCACCCCACCACCTCAGTCTCACCGACCCCAGTCATCTCTCGAGTCACGCGGCGGCGATTCCTTTCGTTTCTCATGTCAGGTATCCGATTTGATTATCCCTGCCTCTGGGTTTCGGTCCGTGCCTGGGAGCTGATTGTTGAACGCTCACTTTTCCTCATAGATTGCAAATGTCGAGGGTTGAAACGCTCAAACAACAAGAATGCTTTTTTTTAATATTCAGTACTACCATTTGTGTTTCTGACCCTGAAGGTATTTTTACATGAACCATGGTTCGGAACTACTTTCATAGGGGGAATCCTAGGGTTTCAAGTTCTCAGGATTACCCCCACACCATCCTGCTTGACTGAGTATTGCCACTAATATTATTGTATTCGCTAAGCTGCTCCAAAAACCCTTCGATAGATACCTGTTTTATGATTTCCAGTTTGCCAAACGGTCCAATACGAGATTTCCGAGAGCTAACACAGATCTGCTTGTATTGTATTTATGGTGTGCTACGTAGTGAGTCACTGTTGAGGACGTCAACGATACCAGCACGCACTATGCGAACGTTGGTGTGCTCGAACATCCCCTATATAGATCGATAGATACCCGATAATCAAAAATACATAGCATAACTTTACAGCACTTATAACTATAATAGGTATATTCTATCTAAGTGTGGTTCAGGCTTTTTGAATTTACATTTTAGTACATGTGATAAGAAGGTAACGCCCAACGCACAGTGGACTTTTCATAGAATTATGTGTCGAGTCCACAAACTCAAATCCTTGTGGTAGTGCGATTCGTTTGTGTACGCCCGGTATATGACCCCCGATCGCTTTTCGACACGCGTCACCCATCTGAGAACGGCCTGGCTCCGGATAGAGTAGGTGACCTGAGCTATCTCCTGCTGCTTGTATTAGTCGTAGCAGCAACACTAAATGTGCGGACGTCATCCCCTGCTATAAGCAGGCTTTGCCGCCCCTCCACCCATCCCGTCCAGTTTAACAAGCATTTGATATACGGACCACGTCGCCACTTAGCTCCTCATCGACGGCCTACCCTCGATTTGATCGAAGTCTTAGCATCGACTGCTGCAGAACTCCTGCTGGAGCGAGCACAGAGGTATACTATTATATTATATATCATGAACAAGGCCAGTCGTGTCAGCACACACACGACAAGCGACCGGTAGCAGCAAGCGCTGCTTCAGTGGTAGCTGCAGCAGTATCAGCAGTGGCCTCTTTGGCCATTGCTAGCGCTGTGACGGCAGCCTCTACGTATCTACCTAGCGGGAGTCTTCAATCCGGTCGTGTCCCTGGAGGATATCCTCCGGGAAACTTCTTCCACTTATTCCAGGACTTCGGGACGCCAGAGTCCGGGACTTCGGCGGTGGCGCCGTCGCCTCCGCTCGCGCACTCTCTTCGCCTGTCTCCGGGACGTTTTCTCTCTATTCCCTTTTTCGGCGGTGGCGGCCGTGTGGCTGCTCTGCCGGCCTCCACTCGGTTCACCGGCCAGCAAGCTAGCCGAGCTCTGCCCGGTAGCCCGCCAGCCGCTCCGCTAACGGAAATTCCCTCGTGGAGCATCAGTTTGCGCTGTGACTCGACGCCACCGCTGCCGCTTCGGCCGCCGCCGCCGCCACCACTCGGAGGAGAACGACGGATTGCAGAGGACGACGCCGCCGCCGCCGCCGCCGCCGCCGCGGCGGCAAGCGAGCCCCAGCGCTAGCTAGTCCTGAGTACAAGCGGGCGAGAGTGGCGCCAGGAGTGCGGCTGGCGGCGTGGAGAGGAAGAACCTTTATAGTTAATACTTTAACTTAGATTCCCTCGATTCCTTCCCTGACTTCATCCCAGCTCAGCGACGTCCCCTGCTCCGCTATCTGCTTCAGGCCCACAGCCCCCGTCCCGTCTCTCGTGGCCAGCCGCCAGCCACTGAACGGCGGCGAGTGAACGAATGTGAGCACACAGCACTTCTCAGGAGCTTCGTCATCACGGGAGGTGAACAAACAGGGAACGGAAGGGCGAAACGGCGCAGACCGACCAGCCACCTATCTTCTTATCTTACGCCAAAGATAGATAGATATTCCCTTTACGATCGGGCTGCCGGGCCAGTGGTGCACGCCCGCCGCGGGCCACATTTCGCACATATCTAAATGGCACCGCCGCCGCCACAACCACCACCATCACTACCACCACCACCACAATCTTGCCTCCCCATGCATTGCTTGCTCTTTCTAATTTCGCTGTTGCAGCTGCCAGTACTGCCGTTACAAACTACTACGAGAATGGCATAGCACGCGAGGCAGCGCAAAGCGCTGAGCGCTTACAACGGGTGCAATTTTCAAAGTGTTTTTGTCGTTCTTCGCTGTCTATTGGCGGATGCTCCAGTTGTGTCTAGCGTTCGCCGCCGCCCTCTGCTGCTGTCGCTGCTGCCAACCATCATCTTTCTGGTCGGTGGTGGCATTCTTAGCTTTTTTCGATATTCTCCGCCTGGAACTGTCACTTATGTCCGTCTATGTCGTTCGTGGTTAGAGCTGGCTGGACGCCCTCAACCCGCCGCGTTCGTCCTCTCACAGCTCGCGTTAGCCATAAAAAAATCAGCCCGCGCTAGCTGATCCGTCTCGGAGGCTCTTGCCACAAGCAGCAGCAGCACCGCCATCGTCATCGTTTATGATTAGATTATATTCGATTATTCGTGCGCAGGCTGGCCTGGCTCGTTCGCACACGCAACTCCATTAGGCGATACACCGAACGCCGAAGAGCCATTACTCGAAAACTCGCGGTCGGCACATCACTGTTGTACAGCCTATGCATACGTTTGATGCGGGCTTGGCCTTATCTGACGTGCGTATGGCGCACATCGCCAGCCTAGAACGGAAGTTGCCGATACCGGCGCGTAAAGATTTACTTGGGTTAGTCCTATAATAAGCTGGAATTGGGTGTGAACTAAATATGGTTGATATTTGATATGGATATAATGTGTTTAGTAGACTGGCATAGTTAGTATCTCGTATCCTGATTGAAACAGATGCGAACCGTATTGCCGGAAATACTAATACGAAAGCCGTTCGCTGTTTCAAGTCACTCTCTCGCTTGCTTTGTTTGGCTAGAAGATGGACGATCCGTCACGCCCCCGTGACGTCCGTCGAGAGGCGGTCGCCCGAAGAGGACGAGGGCCCTAGCGCTGAAGGGTCATTCCATGGCCGTCTATGGCAGAGTGTGGGCATGTGTAAGGACAGCTATGTAGCCCTCGCTTACACCGAAATCGATTTAGCGCCTCCTCAAATATCGCGAGATTCAACTCGGCTGTCTGTTGGCTCAGTGAGCGAGCAATGAAGATATCGCAACCGGCACAAATATAATGCTACGATCGCTCACACACACACAGCTGGAGGAGAAAATAGGGCGGCTGTGATAGCAGGTTGACTGTGCGTGTGTCTCTCGCTCTCTCAGCGCTATCGCTCTATGAACACTTGTCTAATGCCTGTCTGTATGCGTTTATATTAGAGAGGAGATAGCAAATAGCGCCAGTAAAAGACACATCGACGTCGGTCACGATAACCGTAGGGCGATATGTTTATGGGAAAAGCAGCTACCCCTGAATGGCTTACCCTTTCTCCCATCCCCCCCCCCCGCGCGGCCCTGGCATCGTCTGTTGGTCCCAGGCCGAGTTTTAGTCACCGGTCCTATATTGACGAGGCGGACAAAAACGAAGAAATATCGAGGGGGAATACGATGTGGGCCGCTCGACAGCTCCCGCGGCTGGTTCCTCCCGGCATCCAGACGCAACTACTAAGCAATGAGCGTGCCGGAATCGTCAAGGATAGACAGACAGATAGACAACGTACGAAAACAATCACGCGAAAATAGAGCTACAACAGAGAGGAACACGAACGAAGTCGGCAAAGAAGATTCACTTAGAGACAACGGCAGCAGCAGCAGCATTGAAGAAGAGTGCTGATGGCCGCTTCTTCTGACCCACAGCCCGGTGCGCTCCAAATGGATATAGGGTCTTTGTACGAAAGTGGCCTATTATATTATATATTATTGCCTATTTGACGCGCCTTTTCAACAACAGTTTCGAACAACTTCGAACGGCCCGCTCTTCGTTTTCGCTGCTGTCGCAAGCAAGTGCGTGATTACTGGTTGTACACGAGAGGCGCGTTAGTGGGAGCCCCTGATGTGACGGCTGGCCTACGCTGGCTCAGCCTTCGGCCAATCTGAGCAGTTAGCCGGTGGTCAATGAAGGGCGTAACGCATGTGAGCAGAGGGTTTCAAGAAAGTGGCGGTTCGGCGGGGATAAAAGATAAAGGATTGCTGAAGTGCAAGTGCCCAACGATTTGCTATACCGAGGTGGCTCATCGCCACCTGAAGGTGGCCTGCCGCCGTGCCCTTCGGGGTTGCTCCCTGCAGGTCGGGTTTAGCACTCGCTTAGCTTTGTTTCGCTATTCGACGAACGGCCGAAAAGTGCCAGAGTCATGGTGGCCTTCAACGTGTCCAGCTTCGACTGGCTTGAAGTGCGGTTGAGTGCGGCATGACCGTTCGAGGTGCGAAAAAGAGGAGATGAAAAGAGACTAGCGAGAAAGAGGGAGAGAGACAGAAAGAGGACTGTCTGTTTGCCAGGCCTGATTCGGCTGGTGAACTGCAATCAGCTTGCCGCTAGCGTATCCTACGAAGGAGGCCTATTGGCAGGAGAGACGATCGTTCGACGTTGCTTCGAATTGCCTAGAGAAAGCCACTTCAGCTGAAAGAGGCAGTGTCCTGCCGCCGGCAGGGTTAGCCGGTGAACTTCTCCTCCCGACCTCCCCATCTTCCAATCACTCGGGGCGCCTCGAAGGCACAGTAACACAGTCGATGAGATGATGCCTCCCAAGGGATAAAAATGTCATTTAGGCGCAACTTGACTTGGGAAACTCTCTCTGTCCACGATGAAAACGGTAATGCTGAACGGCTGGATCCCTAGTTGACGCCCGGGGTTTCGAGCTCAGCTCTGCCGCGAGAGACTTCCCGCTATGGCGTGCCTCGTCTTTTCAAGACTACTGCCACTACTAGCAGCAGGAGCAGCAGTCGCCGCAACGGCGGAGGCAGCCAGCAAAAAATGGAAAATTCTTTTCGTTCGGCCGGCCACCGCCGCTATCCGCACTATTCATTCCATCAACTGTGTAGGCCACAGTCCTTGACGCGGAAAATCGACAGCATAGTCGACGCACCGTAGCCATAGGCAGCATAGCAGCAGGCAGGCGCTGGTGAACTGTGGCAGAGCATGAGGCCAGAGGGACGCTGCTGGTGGGCTGCGATGCGGTACGGCAGGAGGAGAGAAGGCCGAAGGTTGGCTGACTGACTGACTGGTGCAATGGCTGGGCGGGTGGCATACAACTGGCCCCCATCGCGAGCTCGACCACGAGCCACTACCCGTCTACGCGACCGAGCGGCACTTGGCTCAGCGATGAGATGACGGGACGGGCCGTCGAGTTTGTTCCTTTTTCCTCGAACTGCGGACGCTGTGCATATGAGGCAGCAGAACATCACCGCTGCATCTGCCTTATGGAGAGCGCGATAGAGAGAGAAAAAGGGAGAAAAAGGGCCCCACGTACGGCAGCTGTGTTGCTGGAGGCAAAGAGAGGAACCCTCATTCCCACCCCCAACTTCCTCATCCATGAGCGCTCGCGCCAATCATGATATTGCGCGTATCCATCTTTTTCGAGGATGGGCATGGGCAGGCGCCTTTTGAGGTATACCAAAGACTCGTCTTCGCATCGAGAGGCAACGAAACGAGGAAGAAAGAAGGCCCGTTTTGTTCTCACTGTTTCTTACTCTCTCACACTCTGACTCTTATTCCTTAGCGCCATTTTGTTTTTGAACGAAAACAGAAAGTCATCGAACTGCAGGGTATGGGGCGCTCAATCGTCCTTCATGTTGTTCGTAACAATAACTTGGGTTGGTGGCGGTGCTTGGCGTCGTACGGATGCCAAGTGACTCAGAGACAACATGAGGAGAGTGCCTTGGTGTGTCGATATTATTCACTAGTTTTATATATATATATATATATATATATATATATATATATATATATATATATATATATATATATATATTATATATATATGTTTATTCATTTATTTCTAATATTATCTAGCCCTGGACAACACTCAAAAGCAAAGGTGCTATAGAGGGCTTATCGCACAGTGGTGGTGCCGATGTTGCTCGTGTTATGTTGTTGTAATGCTAGCAAGGTCTGCAGCAAACGCTAGAACTATAATATACAAGAGCTTAGTGCGCCGCGGTACAATGTTATATAATAGCACATTAGAGTAGTTCCTGCCTGCTCTAACTCCTTTCCGTCCCTTTAGTGGTGAACCTGATGTGGCTGCTGCTTAGGCTGTCTCAGCCACTGCAGATGTCCCATTTCCTTTCTATTATCCTGTTAAATGATGCTGCAACCCGTTGATGATGTGGGAACGGCCCAGATTAGAAGTTGCTACTTTGCTCCACCACCTCCCTCGGCCCCGTTTCTGCGAGTGGACGAAAAAAGCGGGGGACGAAAAAGAAGATGCTTCAATAGAAGGAAGGTGACTTCCTCCCTGACGCGTGGCCCATCTCGACCCAGCATACCCGTATCGCTGCATCGATGCGAGTGTGGTCTGTGGTCAGGAGGTGTGGTGCTACTGCTATTGCGACTGCACGAGGCTGCGCTCTTGTTCCGACGAATCGTGACGCGGGGCCACTGGCCTGGACGTCCCTATCTGGACGTTTGGCCGATTTCGCTCACTAGCAAATTGTCCCTCGAACCGCTATTCCGTAATAGCGAAGGGATGGAGACGTCAGCCCATTCGTTCTGGCATAACATACGTCCGTGTGTACTATTGCTGACGCAGGCCTATACTTTATGGCTCTCCAGCTGTTTGATACTGCTCCCTGTATATGCTGTGCCTATAAATTGTGATCGAGGATTCCCACTGGGAAGCGGACAAACACCGGCCACACCGACAGGCCTTCACGCACAGCGCAAAAGAAATGTTCTATATAATACGGGAAGCGTTCGGGCCATCACGTGACGAAATTGTATCTCTGGACAAAGCCAACAACCCGAAAATGTGGCTGACCACAACCCACTGCGTTCCCTCAAGATTGGCTGAGCAGGACCAGTGGGTGTGGGTCTCGCCGCCGCCATCAACGGCGCCGCCATCGCCACCACAACCAGAACGGAAGAAAACACCTTCGCCCTTTCGAATCGTCTTTTCCATCGTCTCCACCTGCTAAACATGCACCTCATACAGTCAGGGGTTGCTTCGATGACCTTGAAAGGAAATGAGCCAACATGCTCGACTCGACACTGGTCTGTTCATTCATTCTCCGGTAATTTGTCCTTGTGCATTTTTATAGTGACCAGCGAAACGCCTGTTGGGTCGGTTACTTTCGCTAGCCACCGAAGCAGCTTCTGACCGCCGCCTCTGCATAGCGCCTGCTGGAGCAGCAAGCCGGCGGAGGATCTATATATATATATATATATATATATATATGTACACATAGTAGCTGGTACTGCCAGTGATGCAGCCGTCTCGATGGAGAGTGCCTCCTGCCCGCACCGTCCGCCCGTTGGTAGCGCCAACGGCAGCGCCAATATCAGCCTCGATTGCCGCGTCGTTGCTAGCGTTGCTGTCTTGAAATAAGTGGCAAGTTGTTCTAATGATGCTATAACGATGATTACCCGCAAGTGTGGGCCAACTGCCAAACACGGTCCGGCAGGCGGGCTCCGCCCATCCGCTGGCTTCCGGCTGCAATTAGCTTGCATTTACGTTTGACAAGTGAATATATATGTGTATATATATATATATATATATATATGCGCGTTGCTGCGTTAGTCCGTATGTCTGTGTGTGGTGCGATTGCTTGCTTTCTTGCTTGAACGTCCCTTTGTCCGTCCGTCTGTCTGTCTGTTTGTATGTATGCGAATGCGAGCGCATGGGTAATCTGTTCACTCAGTGAGTAAGCGCGCGTCAGCCATCCAATGGGGTGTGGGGACAGGAGGTTGTCAGGAGGCTGGGTTCGGCCTCTGTTGGGGGCGTGCTAGAAAGGCCACCGTAGCCAGAAAGGGACGTACATCGTACACTAGGCTGCTTTGTGGATAGAGGAAGACGCGCGTTTTTGTCGGCCTCGTCGTCCCGCCACCATCAACAACGACGCTGTTGTCGCCTACTGCTGCTGTCGCCGCTTCCGTCACTGCCGCTTCAGTGAGTGGCGTTCATTTGCCGTGGGTACTACACAGAAGCGCAGGGAAGAACTGGCGAGGGCAGCGAGGGGTGGAACGCTGAAGGGTGAATTACGGTCTACACGACGGCATATATATATATATATAATAGTATACCTACATGTGTGTATGGTAGCCGTTATCGCGGAGCAGCCGTAGCGTGGATGCACTGATGAGTTACTAGCTGACTCGTTGTCGGCTGTACAGAACTTGGCGTTCGTTTGCAAATAGACCTACACAGCAACTATCATATATGTAGCGCTGTAGATTTGTTGACTGAACTTGTATTAAGGGTGCCGAAGGTTTCGTAGGCTAACTCGATTCTCAGCTGCCAGCGAGGATGGAGACGATAACGCTGAGGAATAATATCATACATAGGAATATCACTGTTTGCTGGACGTAGTTGAGTTGATTGGAGAGGACCTTTGCCGCTTGTCGGAACGTCGTCGCTGGGGCGTTGGTTCAATCGGAAAAAGGAGCGAGCCAGTGAACGAGACACAGAGACGGCGGTGGTGGTGTTCCTGTTACGACGGCCTCCTGCAGCGTCAACAAGTTAGTTCCTTTGTGTCGCCGCTGCGTGTCCGAGGGACCATCGTCCAACGAGGTCCAACGAAAGAGACCGAGAGAGGCCGCCGCCGCCGTCGACGAGGGTCGCGCCGCTGCTGCTGCACGACAGCATGGGACTGCACGAAGGGAGAACCGCCACTGATGTCGGGGGAAGCGAAAAGCGAATGCCGCTCGCTTGCCACCCAGCGAGGATCGGCCGGTGGCACTTCGATTGCAGGAACACCGAGCTCGCAGGAAGTCGATATGAAAAGGATTGTCACCGCTTTGTTCCAGCATCAGCGAAACTTTGATCGGACTACCACCCGGCAGGCAGGCAGGCAGGCCAAACGGGGGTGACGTCAAGGCACTGGAATCAACGGGGTTGTGGGAGAATCGAGTTGGAGGCAGCGAAAGCAGAAGCCGACAGCGCAAGGAGAGAGCAAGGAGTAGTGCTTTCTTCGTGCCTACATCGCTGGCGCACTTTCAGCCGGCGGTCGGCTGTAACCGGCCGGCCGAACACTGTGCTTGCTTGCTACTGAAAAAGGAACTGCTACTGTGAGCCTCTATCCAGGAGGGATGGCCCTCGGTTCGTCACCCAGTGCCCACCCAGTCTAGCTAGATCGGCGACGCTGTCCATTGTGAGAGTGCCGTCATGGGGCGTCACAATACGTGGGGCCACGTACTCCGTGGGGAGTCGATGATGGGCGCGACGGACAGTGGACGACTGCTGATCCAGGGACGTTGCAACCATGAGACCATTGAGGTGCGAAACGCGCGATATTTGGGGGTAGGTGGTTCGGGATGGGGACGATTCGGGAGGAGGGGGCGAAGAAGACTAGAGATGAGGCTGAGGACAACTAACGTTCACTGACTGTGCTATTGCTGCTGTTATTGTTTCTGCGCTGTGCTTTGCAGGAGTCATCCGTACCAGATCCGTACTCGACTGCGAGAACAAGCCATACTATTGGCTCGTTGTCTCGGCGCACGATCGTGCCGCCGTCCCACTCAGTTCCCGGCTTGATGTCTTCGTCAAGGTCAATGACGTAAACGATAATATTCCACTGACCAACCTGCCGTACTATAAAGGAACGGTGCTCGAGGACTCGCCAGCTAACGTTTCTATACTGAGCATCGAGGCATTTGACGGGGACCACAGTGCGAACTCCGAAAAGATCACATTCAAACTCACCGCTGGTGACCCTCAGGGGTTCTTCAATATTGACGATCATAGCGGACTTATCACGACAACTGATCGCAAACTCGACCGTGAGACGCAGGACAAGTATCTGCTAGATGTGACCGTCACCGACGATGGAGAGCCTGCCCTTTCATCTGTGACGCAAGTGCTAATTCATGTGGGAGATATAAACGATCACGACCCGAGGTACACGCAGGTTCAGTACCGCTTTAAAATTCTCGAGCAAGAGGAACTCAAGGAGCAGGCTGATCTTGCTCAAGTGGTCGCGTCCGACGCCGATACCGGCGCAAATTCCGAACTGGCTTACTCGATCATTAAAGGGGCAACCTTCCGCTTCTCGATCGACCAGCAATCTGGCATGATTCGCTCGAGATCAGCGTTGCTCGCCGACGAGATCCACGAGTTGCACGTGAAGGTTAGCGATCTTGGCGAGGTTCCCCGGCATTCCACCTGCGTCGTCATGCTACAGGTGGCTCCAAGGCCCGTTGCCACTAATAACAAGCCGCCAAAAGTAAAGACAGTTGACGTGAGCGAGGTGCTGGAGACGGACAAGGTCGGCCACGTAGTTGCTATGATCTCCGCCGTAGACCACGACCAACACACGGTGTACTTTCGCATCGGGTCAGGTAATGAGAAGAAATTGTTTGCACTGAAGAAACCAGATGAAGGTGCAGTTATTATCGCTCGGCCCATCGTACAGTCCGACGTTGGTACATACACACTTGGCGTCGAGGCCACTGATGGCCTATCCAAGACGTACGTTGAGTTTAATGTGACCGTCATGGATGACAACAATCAGTACCCTGAGTTCATTGAGGAGAAGTACTCGGTCGAGGTCTCGGAGACGGTCAAACCCGGTACAGACATCCTTAAGATCAAGGCTGTTGATAAGGATGTCAACGACCAGCTATTTTACGCGATCCACAATGCGGCTGCAGTTGCCAGTATGAAAATGTTCCACCTTGCAGCGTCTACTGGAGTCCTCCAAGTGGCCCAACCACTAGATTATGAGGAAAGCCGCGAACATGTCATTACCGCTCTCGCTAAGGATTCAGGTAAGATACATTCGCTGACGCTTCTCTTACAATTGCCAGTGTGACATTATGTGTTACATTGCGATATATATATATATGCCATTATTAAACTGCCATATTTTAAGAAGTGCGCTGAATTAACCGCCACCAACGCTCATACTGCAATCACATAATTTACACAGCAGCAGATGGGTCGACCAATATTAACATCCGAACCGACACATGCAGCTGTCACAGCTGCATTGAACGAACGTGCCTGTCGCCCTGTCGGTAACACATTCCTTGCTCCTTCAACAGGTTTGCCTGGAAAACGCGCTTATGTTCGGATCCACGTGCACGTGGCGGACCACAATGACCATGCGCCTGAATTTCTACAGAGCTCGTTCGAGGGCAAGGTGTTCGAAAGTGCAGCTGTCGGCACCTCCGTCGTGCAGTGTACAGCTGTGGATAAAGATCGGGGAGATAATGCGCGCATCTCCTACACTATCGTATCAGGTGAGCAGCAGACGAAGCAATCCGCCCTCTCGTATTCTGACAACGCTTTACTGTTGCATCGAGGTGGCTATACTGTAGGTAAATAGATCAATAATTTTTTTTGCCCAGAACTAAGACCGATTTTGGTGGCGTTCAGAGTGCTTTCAGCGGCAGTTCGACATATTATATTTTAGCTAAGATACATTATATTATAGCTAAAATATATTATATTATAGCTAACAACAACAAAGAACAGGCGGTTCGCCAGTTAGGAGTAATAGCCGTCTGAGGCAGCTTCTGGAATTCGTTTTACTTTAACGATAGCAAGCGACCGTCGGCTTAGGTCCTCCTGATAGGTGTGTTCCCATTGCGCTGGTACATGGAAGAGAGGAAATTGCATTGGCGCGGTGCGATGTAGCTCGGCCAGCCACTGTCATGTGACAGACGGTCACAGGTTATCGTGCTCTGGAGGAAGCGAAAATAAATATCGATATAAACGCTTCTGGTTTTCAAGTTACTGATTACTGATACTTGTGTATTACGATGAACGAGCCTACGATGAATTTTCTCATATAATAGCTTTCGTTAGTTTCGTATGCAGCAGTTCTTTTGTGACGTTGCGTTCATGCTGTGATATCCAGATGACATACTCGTTATGTCTTAGGCTTTCGTCAACTTCGATCGCTGGCAATTCAGGAAGAGACGAGACGGGCAATTGTTGCGACGGCCACCTTGTGCACACAAGCACACTCATACAACGCTACGTAATACAATGCGTGATCACACAGAGACAGCCGTGTCTGACTAAATAGGGGCTGTTCTGCTCGGCTGCTTTCCGAGAGTCGTCGACTCGCATTGTCCGCCGAGTTGCGGCTCACACCCAGCAGCGCCTTCGTCAGTGTCTTCTCAATTAATAATGAGGTAACCTTTAAAGAGCTACTCCTCGACGAGCTAGCTAGTACTTTTCCGACGACTTCGAGCTAATATCGTTGTCGTTGTGCCGAGAGGAGCATCTGACGACGTATTCATTTACGTGCTCTATAGGCGGTGCTGTGCTACCGGTGAAAGCAGGTCCTCATCAGCAGGACCTGCGGATGGTACCGCCCTTCCTATTGTTGCCTGCCAGGAACGCAGGACGACGATACAGAATGAATCATCTTCGTGGCAGAGCCGACTCCATAGCCTGTTCGTCAGTTCCCCTGAAAGCAGAGAGTTCGGGGGTGTCATCTGCACGTTGCCAACATCGCCGTATAGACCTCACCTTCCCATCTATAGTAAGCGATACTTACTATCGGGGTGTATAATGCAGGCGACGTCTGTCAGTAGAGAACATGTATGGGAATAATGCATGGAGCCAAGGACACAAAGGCCAGAGCCTAACTGGCGAAGTATGAAATCGACAATCAACCAGAAGATAGAGGGCATTCTTCACACCCGGCCTCATTCTGTATCTATTGTTATCCAATATCATGCAGGTACCGTTTTGATCATGGTGAAGTTTCGCACAGAGCCAAATGTTTATTTGTCGTTTACGACTCAACAACGACCCTGCTATACAGCTGCTAGTTCACATCGTCGGAGCCATGAGAAAGGCACGAGCCACAACAATCATCATTCTTGTCCGTTATAAATGCAGTGCTTTCGTCTGCCAGGACACGATCGCAAAAATGCCCACGTTCCTCGTACACCTCTGCATCGTTTGCTGACGTTCGGAGGCGTGATTATATGATTCGTCGGTGGCGCCTGCCTGCCTGCCTGCCGGCCTGCCCCGGGTGCGTGTCTGCGGAGTGAGTGCATCTTCCCCTTGGCAAGGCCAGGAAATCAATTTCGAGTGATGTATTGAACGTCCAAAAGCTCAGAGAAGCGTCAGAATCTGCTCGGCGCCCATTTTGCCTCTTTTGCAATGGAAACCATTTTGATACGAGCTTTATGTTCAAATAGAAAAAGAAAGGCTCGCTATTGTACTACTATCCACAGGCCGTATCGTGCAATGCCTTCACCTCTCCCGCATCAACACCCCCCCCCCCCCCTTCTCGAAATGTGCGTGCCCATGCGTTCCATGTAAACGGAACGGCTCAAGCGACTGATATCAAAAAGTCGGTGTGCAGAGCATCGTATTCACCGAATTTTAACCTTCACCTTGTTCGGGACGTGCACAAAATCAAAATATTCCGAAAAAAAATATTCAAAACATAAATATATATAACGTCCATTCGGGGGATGATCAGGCTACAACCTTATCCTTATTGAACAACTATCGATCCGCAATCTGCCAGTCTTCATGCAAACTTGCGCAATCGGATAAATCACTCGGTGGGACTTCGAGAGAACTATCTTCCACAGGTTGCCAATTATAAAATAAATGGTACCTCGTTTGGCGTCGGTGTACAGCATTTGTACAGTGCCGCCAACCAGTGCCCGCATTATCCGCATGTCGCTTCTCCTCTGGTAGTGAGTTGTGCATTGCCAATCGTTAGATGCGCCCTCAATGGGTTCGGCGAAACGGCCAATGGAACACCGTTGGGTCAGCAATCGGCCCGTCCCATCGTGTGCTATTTGCCGTTGAACCCCAGAGAATCGAAAATCATTCCAGATCCCCCAACAAGCGGACCTTTACAGGCCTACGTACACATGGACCGGCAGGGAGACAGCCACACACGAACGCTAGACGGACCTAAATAGGGAGAGAGGGACAAACCGTACGATCCGGCGTAATATCGAAGAGGCGGAGACGGGATGCGAGCTGTTGGTCACAATTAGATTAAGTGCTACGTCGAGTGGTAATCACAGGCGGCTAGATGGACTCGACGGCAACGACTTCACCAGGGTGCAAGTGAGTGCATCTATGGGTCTGTTGGTGTGCGTGGCTCGGTGTGTTGTCCTGTTGTCGCGCCGAACGTTCGACTCGGCGACGGTGACTAGACCATCAGGAACTCCCTGGCCGACTGCTCTGCGCCAACTGGGTCCTGTGGCGAAAGCTGAAAGCGGACAGTTTCGTCAGTGTATGCACTGAACGTGTGTATACATCTGTATACAACGTCGAGTCCCGCTCAGTGACGCGCAGCCCCTGTTGGCCCCGACGGGGCCGAGCACCAGTGAGTAGACAACTCGGCATCAACATCGACCAACGAGGGGGTCCAAGTACTCGCCGCGGAAAAGTTGCCTCCAGCACCGCAACCGCCAGCTACCCATCTGCACGGCTGAAGGTTGTAGACAACTTGAGTTGCTCTGCTTGTCTGTCTATATATTATTATATCTATTCTTTACTCCGTCCACTGGAGAACCGATCCGCCCGGAGTCTCGACTCTATCGTATACTCCATCCTATAGTAATTCGGTTAGCTTGGGACAAAACGCCACGAATGGATCTAGTAGGCATGCGATCTTTAGCAGGCGCCTGGTTTCCACCCTCTTTCAAGGTTCGTCCTGCACGGATAACGCAGCTCGTTCAGAGTAGTGTGCGCGTGAACAACGATGGAGTGAAGTCACAGCATTGCTGATACCATGCTGATTTCTCTAAACGCGCGCAGAGCCGGTGGCCTCCACAATCGAATTAACGATTTCTCTCACGCTGTATATAATATTTACATCAAGAAGGATTCTGACTGATGCATTTGACCGGACGATCTGGTACACACTTCGATTGCTAAAGGGGATGGAAATGATGGTATTAAGTGGCCAGTACACATAGGTATATACAATAGAAACTGTGTGATCAGATAAATATCATATAGCAAGCAGAACTCCCTAATTGAGCATGCTTTAATAAACAGATATCAGAGCTAGAGCGCCGACAGGGCAAACGAGCATATTTATATCGTTACTAATATACGATGCTCACCCCGCTGTTTGACCTTAGACAGTAGAAATATATCAGTGTCATTTTGACCTATGTGTTGCGTGCGTTCGATTTCGTCACCATGAGCGTGCCTATACCGAGTTGCTGTACAGATAATAAAGAAAAAATTGCCACTTTAACACTGCTGCTTTTGTCATCGATATTGCGAGCCTGATCGGGACGGCGTGGTCATTGTAGGCTTTACGCAGTCGTATGTATTACACCTCTACGATGACTGAGCATACCAATTGAACAGAGCTCCCTACGCAGCTGGTGTGGCCGTAAGCTGGCTATTGTCGCGCGTGGGCGCGCCGCAGCGAAAGAATACTGTGCATCTCGTTCTCTATTCGATCTGCATGCTATTGTTGGCAACATGTTGCCGAGGACATATATCCTCCTAAGCCACCCTTAGGATTTTGCTTTGCCTCTGTTTGCAGAGTGTCTGATGTGTGCCGCCTGCGTGCTTAACCCTTCATCAAGGCTATCTATTGCTTGTTATGTTGTCATTCGCGACGCGTGTAATGAGGAATCCTGCTGCGATTATGTCTGTATGTTTATGCCAATGTATTACGGCGCATGTGTACGGGTGGAGTAGATGGGTGTGTGTGTAGCACCAGTCGTATCACGAGTGCCGGCTGTTGACAAGATGACGTCAATCAAAAGATTCGGCACGGAATCAATGGGTCAGTAGGAGAAAGGAGATGGCGACGGCGGCGGCGGTGGCGGCGGTGGCTGCGTCAGAGAAGGACTGAAGCTGAATGACTGAATTATTTATTATACTCTGCCGGTAAGGGCCATTGTTGTCGATCGTCAATTGAATGCAGACATCAGCTTACCACAGGTCCCGACGCCAAGGATACGTACGATACACAGTAATAGATAAACGATTAGGGAGGAAGCATTAGCGGGCTTGACTAAAAGCTACCAACACCAATAAGCACATCGATGAAGCGCTCCCCCGCCGTCGGCAATCCTACACAACATTCATTACGTTTACGGCTAGATATATATACAAATAGTAGATGGACTACCATGAGCCAGCCTTACGGTTATCATTAACTTTAATAATAACTGCATAGCCGGCACGGTTATAAATCTATCTGCCAAGCTGTAGCAGACGCTACTCAATAGTGACCCAGTATTTGGAATAATTCTACCTATACCAAAAGCTATAATACCCCTCTTCTCTCACTGTGCTTTTCTCAATCATCTACAAAATTGTATCTTTAGCCGATACAACCATCATTGTTCAATGTTCGCTGAGCTACGTTTGGTTGAGTTAGGCTATGCCCAGTACATTCAACAGTAGAGCAGACCCTTCACCCGTATTCACACTGATGAATAGGCGATATACCTCACACACACACACACAGATTGCCGTTGACACGTATGCCGTTGAAACGTGTTTTGTCAGGTGTGTTGCTCGCTCGGGGCCCGTGCTCGCATTCGTCATCGAACCAAAACAGGCAAACTACTACCCGTGTACCCTGGCCTATTCTAATTAACAGTTCCTATGATTGGCTAGCCATAAATAGACGATCGTTGTTGTTGTTAATATTATTGTTATTGTTATTACAACTTTAATTACTCCGCGCTTGCCTGACTGGCACCATGCGCACGTAGTGGGTACACATTTCGCACGACGTGATCAAGTGTGACTGGCGACTATGTAATATTCGTACTAATCCAAATTATAATAATAACACGCGATAATAATAATCACAACAGTTGACCTCAATGGGATCTTTGAAATTAATTAAATATGCTCAATAATAATGTAACAAATTGAAAAAAAAACGATCGCTTAAGGCTCACATTTATGGTTACTGCGGGGATACGAAAAAGCTTGTGGATGACTCTGCGGTTTTCACTTAGCGTACAATACTCGGAAATAATCTTAATGATCAATAGCAACAGGAAGAATGATGCGTTTATGTAACACATAGTGCGATTATAATACCCTTCAGTGGGCAGGTGTGTTTCAATTGTATTGTATTACTACCTGAGTGTTCTGCTGAAGCTAAACCCGCTGCCAATTGGTACGTCGCTCCTCGCTCTAAATATAATACATATCTGGTAAAATATTCAATCTACCCCCAGCCATTGGCTACTACATGGTTTCGCATTTGTTCTGCCTAGTCGATATAACGCAGTCGTCATCAGCCAAGAGAAGGGACTGTATCGAATTGCAGGCGATCTCAAGGTGACGACCAGCTGATCTCGTATTTATGACGACCAGCAGCCTCTCGCCTCTCAGGGCAGGTGGGATAGCGGGCTGTACCTGTTCTGTGACCTTTGTCAGTGGGCCTTGACCGTTCTGCAATCTTCTTTGCGAAACGCGTCGCAGATATATTTTTTTGTCAGGATACGGCCTGTGCCCTTTGATAACGCTCTTTGCGCACGGAAAATCCTAGGAGGGGGGCTGGGACCTGCGGGCATTGAAAATGTCAAACGGTCGCAGGCTGCCAAGTGTCGTTACCTGCTGAAATATCGTTACCTGGAGAAATTTCCGATTCTCCATTGTTCTTCAGAGGGAGTGGGACTAAGCGAAATCTGTACATTTGTTTATTGCATGACTCCGAGGCGTATAATCAACACGGATCCCCAATAAATGTTCTTCTTTCAAATAAATGCATACAGCAGTAGTCGTAAATTGTGTATTTAAATATCCATTCACAGCTGGGTCAATTGCTTACTCATAAGATTTTAAATTATATGTATATATATATATTTGGGGTGAATTGAATTACTGCTACTCGTGACAAGATGCAGTTTGGTGTATTTGAGGAACGGTAATATTGGGTCGTAAATCTATCTGGGCGGTAAGGTTTAGGAAGCATGGGACTGGAGAATATATTCAGAATTCTGCAGAATACCTACCTGAGTCTTAGATTACGATTAGGCTTTGACCAACATATGTGTTCTCGTTTAGTATGGTTTGTATCGAATCTTATTTTTTTAACACTATTCAGATAGGGCGAACTGCGTTCAATATATTACGCAACAGCCCGTAACAAGCGGGCAATCTCAATATATAATACTTGATATGTATGAGGAATCAAGCCCAGGACACTCCTAGATGGCTCAAACCGTTTTCAGTCCTATACGTATTCGTTGGCAAATAAATCATGCCGTTCAAACGGCCAATCACCCCTAACTAATTCATTGTTAAACTTTATATGGATCAGATCACATTTGCTGTTGTCAACACTGGTTTCCACTGTAAATATCATAGAAACCTACGCACCACTACTAAGTGGCATTGACTAAACGGCTAATTGGCGTTCGGTGTTCTTCTTACCTGTTGAATATGTGTCCGACAAAGTGCCCTCAGATCATTAGGTATTGAGAATTATAATGGCAATAAATATAATAATTGACTCATGAAATTATTTAAAGCGCTTACTGAATACATACAATAAGGTTGCTGAAACATTTATCGATCTCATCCATGAAACACGGCGCCGTGTCACGTTTACTGAAAGCCCACATATACGGTGCAGTATACACGCCGTACATAGTAATCCTTTTCTGCCCTTTCCATGCTGTATGAATTCTTTATAACACGGTTTTATTCAAACTTCAGATTGTAGAGCATCGTACCTTGGTCGCCGACAAACCATGTAATAGTAAATTTCTGTCTGGGAGATGTTGCACACGATCTTCTTTGTTCTGACCGTCCTCAATAGGGGTACGCAAGGGGTCTTGCGGCCACTTGGGGCCAATATTTTATGCCTCTGGGGTCATTGTCTATTGAGAGATTCTTGTATTCATGGTCGTTTGCTATATTTAATCGTGTGCCATTTTATATAGGCAATGTGGGTGGGAGTTTCGCGATCCAGCCGCAGCTGGGCACCCTCAGCGTCGCAAAGCCCCTCAATCAGCAGGTGCTCCCTGAGTATTATCTCGTCGTCCGTGCGGCTGACCACGGCTCGCCATCCCTTAACGCCACCGTCACTGTGCACATCAAAGGTAAGCAAAGCATACACATTAATCTATCGATCAATAATAATAATAATAATAATAATAAGACCTACTGTATGTTTGAATAAACGATATATAATAATAAGTATAAAAAATCTTATAAAAAAGGAAACAGCTATGGCCATATCACCTACGGATTGGTCAATATTTCGCTGCATGCTTGGTGTGTAATACTTTCTTGTAGACAATCTCGATGAAATGTAATTGGTATCTACACGTTAGCCAGATGAGTTACTACTGAATCCCACCTACATATGCGTAGTATAATTATACATGTAAACTCGTTTCTTGAGGTTGTTATCACCACAACCGATTCTGAGTGTGCGCGCTCTAATGTGAATGAAAAACTCAAACTGTGCTCTCCGCACGGAAAACGCGTGCAATTTCTGAGTTCCTAGGGTAAAATTGGCAGTACCTATTAGCTACGACGTATTAGAACAGTGCTCCGTGGCAGGGCGGGCTGTTTGTTTTTCGGAGAATGCGGTGTGGGAATTTTGTTGCTAGTCATAGAAAGCTGCTGATAGCAGAACGAAGGCAGGGACTTTGGACTCTGGGTGACTTGGTGGCTCAAGCCGCAAACACACACACATATACACTTAGGTCCTGTGACTGCTGCTGCTGCTGGATCGTTCGGTCGGTTGGGCAGTCGCCAGCTCAGCCTGCTCTAGCCAGCCTGCTGGCCAGGCCTGTGTAATAGGCCCCTGGACGCAGTTCGTTCGGGCCACTCATTCGGCCCGAACGGCCATATCCCACAGAAGCAGCTATTTCGGCGGCAAGGACCGGATCAACTAATGACTTTATAATTAGTCTCTCTCGTTCGTCTCGCTGTCCCTTCTCTCTCTCTCTCTCGCTGTGTGTGTGTACGTTCATCTGGATTATTAATAGCAGTGGAAGTTACTCCACAACTGGACACAACAGTTTTTCGTGGATCGAATGCTCTCCCAAACTCCGATGCTGCGGTTTGCTGCTGAGCTGAAAAATGCAATGTTATTTTGCGTTTCAATTAGTATCGACAATAATAATAATAGTAATACAGAAACGACTGGGCAGACGCCGGACTAGAATTTACAATGGCACAACGTGCAATAATTGAGACAATGCTACTTGCTCCTTCTTTCAAGATCGGCGAAATCAATTAGCAATCGAACCGGCTTCTCCAACGAGCTGCAGCCATCATGATAGTTACTATAATATATGATATTGAGTTTGATTGAAAAGAAAAGAGCCTAGCTGACATAGAGGGACACGAGAGCACGAAATGGCCCACCTGCACCGAAACGATAACGCAACACAGCATTGATTCGTTTTTTTTTCACTTGAATGTCCTGTACGATATATGTGTGATAAATAATTTGTGTGTTTTTATTTGAATTTTCATTCCTGCGAACGCTCGCAGAATCCTAGTTGGCAACAGACTGAAATAATTGCTTCTTCGGTTTCAGTTACGGTGGCAACGAACGCCCCGCCGCGATTTGAGGCCGACACCAAGGTTGTAGAGGTGCCTGAGAACGAACCTCTGGGCACACCAGTCGTTGTCGCGCAAGCGCAGAGCGGTTCTGCCCTTTACTATGACATTTCTTTGGGAAACGATGAGGGGTGTTTCGCCATCGACCAAAGCTCTGGAGTAAGTTAACCAATATTACGTTAGAAATGAGACGGCACATACGCAGCTTCAGTGGTAAACGAACGGTATTGCCCGGAAGCAAAACAGTGAACGTCACCTGTCTCGGTTTATGACAAGGTGGCTATATATAGAGGCAACAACAGAGTATGCTTTCACTAGATTTTCGAATGGAAGTGCCAAATACAAAATAAGCCTTTCGTTATTATCTACTATTCCCCGCTGCAGTGGAGTTCCAATGGAGCGGATATCAGATCGATGTAGAAAAGATAGATAGCACGAGATAGACAACCGATAATAGATAACGCCATATTACAAGCAGCCGTATATTGAACATGGCCACTTTCGGTTCTGCAATCGTTCTTGTCTGTCGTCGTCGTCGTCGCCTCTCTCACAGATCGTGACAACGGCCTGCGTACTCGACTACGAGACAAAACAGCAGTACCTGATTATCGTTCGAGCCACCAATCTCGTCTATTCGATCGCCGAGATGGCGCTCACGATCCACGTCGTCGATGTAAACGACAACGCGCCGATCCTCAAACCGAAAAGCTACGTGGGACTGATCAGCGAGGCGGCCGAGCTGGGCAGCGTGGTAATGACAAACGAGTCGTTGCCGCTCGTCGTAACAGCGACGGACGCAGATCGAGATATAAACGCCCACCTTACATTCGCCCTCGTCGACTCATGGGCTCGGAGGTTTTTCCGAATAGATCCATCGACCGGGTCGATTTCGGCAGCACACCGACTTGACCGTGAGATACGCGATTTCTACTCGTTCGCGGTGGAGGTTTGCGACAATGGCCGACCGACGGCGTTGTGCAGCCGTGCGCCGGCAAAGGTTGTTGTTCACGTTCTCGACGTGAACGACTCCCCTCCACAGTTTGAGAAAGACTTCTACAATGTCACACTGGTCTTGCCCTCTCATCGAGGCGTGACCGTTGCGAGGCTGGCGGCCACGGACGCCGATCTCGACCCGGTCATCCGCTATGCCATCATTGGTGGCAATACCGAAGAACACTTTTCTGTCGATTCGGTAACCGGGCTTGTCAAGGTCAGCCAGCCTAATGGTGAGTGGTGCTTTTGTTTGACCTTGTTATATACCGGGGGTTAGGTGTACAGGGTAACTATCGCGCTGGGTTCAATCTTCATAACGTTCCAGATGAATCGCCATGCGAGGTGATTTACTCGTCATATAAGAGATCATGGTGACCTCGGCTGTGTGCCAAGTGTAGAATCTTAGTCGTCATAGGTTGCCCGATGTGAGAGCTCTGTTGTCGCTCGTTTCTTTCAGACATGCTGGACTTCTACCGGCTCATCGTGGCTGCTCACGACGGCATCCATGAGAAAACAACCACGTTGCATATTGCCGTCGTGCAGAGTCCATCAGGCATGCATGGATCAGGCAATAACGGCAATGGAGGGAGATCTTTCCGTTTCTCGGAGCCCCATTATGAGAGTCGTGTCATCGAGAATATCGAAGCGAGCAAGCCGCCACTGCTCGTACTCACAACAGTTGGCACCCCTCTCCAGGAACACGTACGCTACACCCTACTGAACGAAGAGGACAAGTTTTCTGTTGGCGAAACCTCCGGCGCCTTAGCTATCCGGCCAAACGTCCGCTTCGACCGAGAGCAGCAGGCCAGCTTCCGGCTTGTTGTGAATGCCGAGGCAACAGCCAGTGGACGAGTGGCGAGCACCCTGATCGACGTGACTGTCGATGACCAGAACGACAATCCGCCGACGTTTGTCGACACACCCTACCATTGCGTGGTGCCTGTCGAGGCCGGCAAAGGCGAGCTGGTGCAAAAGGTCCGAGCAGAAGATCCTGACGATGGCGTCAATGGGCAGGTTCTGTACTATCTACGCGATGACCACAAAGGCGTCTTTGATATTGGCACTCAGAGTGGTAACATTACGTTGCGTAAACGCCTCCCAGCGCACATCACCCGCTACACGCTCACCATCGTGGCAAAGGATGCTGGCTTGCCGCCAATGTACTCCGAAGTTCAGGTGCCTGTCAAGGTCGTGACACGCACAATGCCCGCGTTTGAAAAGCAGTTTTACAGTGCTCGGATCAAGGAGAATCACGGCCCGAACGAGCCCATTCTCTCTCTAACTGCGACGAGTCCACGGGGACGCCCCCTGATATACGATATCACAGGCGGACATCACAAGGAAGATTTTCGACTTGACTATCAAACAGGTGAGTTTGTTATGTTTGGTTTACATCGCTACCAGCCTGTCTGCCTGCGAGCCACCCGCTCGTTAGATTGGCTCTCTTTGATGTCGCGTCTATTTACACCATTTTTTTTTGTGTTTACGTTTATTTAACGCCGTTGCTATGGACATTATACGAACGAATGCCTGTATTTTGCTTACGCGTTTTTAATTACGTTTGTTTACGAAGAGCCAAGCGTGTGTGTGCAGGTAGGAGTTCCCCTTTCAACGCTATGACATGCACTGTATTTATCCCAAGTACCTTTAATAGAGTGATGGTGTATCCTACATAAGAACCCCGACCGAGAAATCTCTCCCGGACTGGGCGCTTTCCGGCCACAAACGAAAGCCCATCTACCTCTGTATCATTCATATGCTTTTATGGAAAGATAACTTCTTACGCTCACACCAAAACTGTGCAATGCCACAATTAGTTCCCATCTCAAATGCCGAACTACACTCTCCCTGCTCCGTTCGCTGGTTCCGCAGTTTGAAATACCACTGCGATCATGCGCAAAGGAAATTCACAAAGTCTGTCTGACTATGTTGTGTTCTTGTTCACACGAAATGTCGGTTTAGTTGTGTAACTTCTCGGTGTTGCTTCGCCCCCGGTTTTTTTTCAAGGGGGCATGCTGCCATGCTAATGCATGACAACACCGTGACCCACCCCCGGGAACTGGTGTAATCGCATGCTTTTTCATTTGCTAAGTTGGTTTGTTTTGCGGTGTGTTTTGCTTCTTTCATTTTCTGTTCGTGCTCCAGGACCTAATAGCGCTAATTCACCTTGTAAGTACCATTTTAATTTTTGAGTTTGCCTATCCTGAATTGCGACAATTGTCACAAATGCTTGTTTTAGCACTGAGCTTTATGCTGGTTTTCTTAACTCGTATTCTTAACCGCTCACTCGAATGAGCTGATCTCAGTGTGAAGAACGCGCTTGAAACGCTGTTGAATACGTCGTATGTACGTGTCGTGCTTTTGATCTAAATTATGAATAGACTGACTCTATAGAAGTAACCAAGTGAGCTGTCGACCTTGTTATACTGTACGTTTTTCATTGAGTCCGCATCGCGTCTTCCTGTATACAATAAAATAGTATTATTTGTCAATAATCTTCGAACGATCAGTGGCTATATTTGCATACATGGAATTGAAAAACAAAATCTTAAGTAAGCCACATAATTTAATCATTAGTTTCCTCATAATGATCCATTGTATCCCGTTGATCAGGCGTACTCTACGTAAACGAGCAGTTGGACTTCGACAAGATGAGCAAGTACGACCTAACGGTGCGGGCAACCGATTCCGTTACCGGCGCCTATTCGGAAGTCTCTGTGACTTTGTCCGTCGAGGATGTCAACAATCATCCTCCGCTCTTCGAGCAGATCATTTACAACGTTTCAGTGCCAGAGCTTTCTCCTCCAGGATCAAGCATTCTCACCGTAAAGGCCCACGATAAGGATAGCAACAGCGTGCTCAGCTATTCTGTTGAAGACATGGAACGCTTCATGATTGATGCCAAATCCGGCGTCATTAGCTTAAGGAGATCGCTAGACTATGAGAAACAATCGAGGTAAAAATTCACCTTGATAAGTGGTCGCTGTTTACACGCTACCGACAATAATAATAATAATAATAACAAAATCGTATGCACCAGCCACAATGAACCACATCGATTTATGGCGGATACATATCTAGCAGAGCATACCACCTCATTGAATATACACCACATCTGCATACAAACATCCCTTAATGTCAATGCGCGATTTTCAAAACAGCATGTACTATACATACCCAGTTCCGCTACATATACCGGTAACCTATATATACACATATGTATATATATATATATATTCTCGTTGCAGCAGGATGGACTTGCGATCTGCTTCTGATAGTTATTGGCTTAGGTATTACGATGCAGCTAATATTTTCCCGTACCTGCTGTTGCTTTCGGGGGTCGTGCTGATGGTCTCTGGTTTCGTGTTTGTTTTTGTGCAGTATCACTCTGACGGTGATCGCGACCGACTCCGGAGCTCCTCACCCGCTGTCTTCCACGGCTCTGGTGTTCGTTCAGGTGACGGACACGAATGACAGTCCTCCTGCGTTCGACCGGCCTTCCGTAGACTGTTCCATCAGCGAGCTGGCCCGAAGAGGGCAATTTGTCGCCCACCTCGGCGCCAGCGATCCCGACTTCTCACCCAGCGTGCTTAGTGTCCCGCAGACACTGGCACGATTTCCCGACCAGTTTAGCAACACCCCCAGCCTCGCGTACCAGATCATATCTGGAAGTCAAGCCTTTACTGTTGATCGCTACTCCGGAGTTGTGTCCGTAGGCAATTTGCACTTATTCCACGAGTTGGTCAAGTCGGATCTCGACGTACACCTGCTGAACGTGTCGGTCACGGACGGAGTGTTCGTCGCCTTCTGCCGGCTACGAGTTCACATTGTACCTGCCAACAACCACTCGCCGAAGTTCACCCATTTCGAGTACGAGGCAATCGTGGCCGAAAACTCGAACGCCAACACGTACGTGACGACGGTCTCGGCTAGCGACCAGGACCGTGGCAACTTTGGCCGCGTAAAGTACCACATCGAATCGGAGGAGAATAGCCGGTATTTCAGCATAGACGCCGACAGTGGCGAAGTACGTACAAAGAGATCCCTGGATAGGGAGAGGAAGCAACTCTACAATGTTGCTATCATCGCGGAGGATGGCGGCTGCAGGATTGGGCATAGCGTTGTACGGGTGACCGTCACCGATGTCAACGATAACGTGCCCCAATTCATGCTGCCTGAATATCGGGCGAACGTCAAGAACCACACGATTGGGCAAACCATTCTCAAGGTGACAGCGGTTGACAAGGACTTGACACTGTCCGCCCTGCGATATTCGATCCACGAGGGCAATCCGCGCAATGTCACGGAAAGCTTTGGCATAGTCGAAGAGACCGGCGAGATTTACATTAAGAAGCCGCTGAGGGAGGGTCAGATCTATCAGTTCTTCGCGAAAGCATCGGATCGCGTCGAACCCATACAGGAATCAATTGTGCCGGTTACCATCGTCACTCTACTTCCCAGCCAGGTAGAGCCGTACAGCAAGGCTCGAATGCAGGATCTCTACGTCAAAGAGAACTCCAAGATTCCCACCGTCATCACGACTCTCGGCGCGCAGCAGTCAAGTGATCTGAAATTTACGCTCATTGCCAACGACAATGACCTGTCGCTGTTTACTATCGATGCCGACACTGGCCGACTAACAGCGATTCGCTCGCTGGACCGCGAGGAGTGCTTGCGGTACCATGTGGGAATACGGGCCGAAGCTCGCTCCAGCGGTCTAATATCGCTGATCCAGGTCAATGTGCACGTGATGGACGATAATGATAACAAGCCCCTGTTCGAGTCGACCGCCCAAAGTGGCGGGTATTCGGTGCGCGTCGCTGAGAACGTGCTCGTCGGCAGTAAGATCCTTCGCCTGATGGCAAACGATGCTGATATTGACTCAAACGGCGTCATAACATACGACTTCTACGAGAGAAACGATCCCGCCGCGGACATATTTCAGATCGACCCACAAACGGGCTGGGTGACAAATCTGATCGCGCTCGACAGGGAGTCGGTGCCCTCGTACAATCTGACCGTCGTAGCACGCGATAACGGCACACCGCTCAAGCAATACTCGTTGACGACGGTTCAGATAACCGTTGTTGATTATAACGATAATCCGCCGCATTTCCCTCAGGAGATGTACGACATCGAGGTTGGTGAAGATGCACCCAGCAACACTGAAATCCTCACGCTCAACATCGAGGATCCAGATGATCCTAAAAGTGTAAGTTTGGCCTATAGAATGTACACGTAACATTGACATGATGGTATTTCCTCCTGTACGTAATATTGACATGATTGCTGTTGTGCTAATACAATAGGCTGTTATACATTTATATATATATATATATTATATGTAAATAAAAAGGGGAGAAAGTGCACGTTTGTGTTTTGGAAGAATACCACCCAAACTGATGTTCGACAAAGCCAGCCCCCGTTCATGGACCACGTTTGGATTTTTCCATTTACAGCAAACAATGTACTTCTATCTGACATCTGGAAACGACCGAAATCACTTCGGTCTGTCAGACCACGGAGTTCTATTCGTGCGACAAAGGCTCGACCGAGAGAGCCAAGAGCATTACATACTTGAGGTGACAGCCAGTGATGGTATCTATCTCGCAAGAACGAAGATTAACATCCGCCTACGAGACGCCAATGATAATGGCCCAGTATGTCTCCAGTCCGCATATATCGAACAAGTCCGTGAGGACGTTTCGCCCGGGGCACTCATACTTACCGTCATTGCGCGCGATGCTGATATCGGCCCAAATGCGATACTTCGATACTCACTTCGCGGCAAAGGCCATGAGCAGTTTCACATCAACGCTAGCACAGGTAAGGGTATCTACAATTTGGATCACAGGCAAATGGCCGTCTATGAGAAGGAGTAGTGGCATTCTTGTTACAATCTGTTTGATGCTGTATCAATTAATCAAATCAATCGATCATTTTGACTTTGTTTCTCGTTGATAACTGTACATACTCGCCTATCAGCGCTCGTGATGTCGATCGCGAGGTGGATTTCACAAATGCGTCTGTTTCTCCGCGTGTGAAACACCACTCGAGGTTCAAAGAGATGCTGGAAGATACCCGAATAATTCCATGTTGCTTGATAATTTTTTTTTTGTTGACCACATTTATAACTACCATCTCCTCACGCGACTTCGTTGACGAACACCAGTATAGTTTCATAAAAGGAAGGTCAACCAAAACACAGCTCCTAGAGGCGATTCAAGACAAGGCCACTTTCCAGAATGCCAAGGCTGACTTTGACTTTTCAAAGGCTTCAGACCTTCTCAACCACCACTTCCAAGCTTCGACGCTTGAACGTTGACGGTAAAACCGTAAATTTGATCAGAAGAGATCTCACGAATCTTACTTTTTGCGTTAAACTGAATGACAAGGAGCCTTATAGTGGCTGTTCTTATCACTTTTATGAAGATGACTTAAAATTGTATGCACCTGTACGCTCGAAAAACGACCGACTGCTCTTGCAGCCCGCTCTCGATGGAATTGCTGACTTCAACGACATGCTGTTCTCTATACCTAAATGGGGTAAAAAAAATATAATATTAATAGGGTCATCACAGCCAAGACTACTCCATAAAGGGCGAAGTCATTTCTAGAGTTTCATTGTCAAAAAACCCATAAGAGTCTAGGTAGAGTATTTGTATTGCTCCACTGTTTGGAGGCCTTACCTAAAGAAACACATTGAAGTGCTTGATCGAGTGCCCGCTCTTCTCTCGGAGTTCTCTCGGAGAGTTAGCAAATGCTATGATATACCGTGAGAGCATGTACGCCTCCTCTCCGTCAGCGGCTGGAAAACCCGGCAGGCATTGGCATGTACGGGAGGCTTCAAAAAATTGGCGCGTGGATGACATGTTTGGCCAAAACCGGCGCTCGGACCAACACATTGAATAACGTGTTACCATGGAGGGTACCACGAATTTTATGAGGCACGGATACACGCTCTAGTCGATCTGACTGAGCTTTAACTTTACAATAATACAAGGCAATAATGCAATAATTCCAATTATACAATTCCATTCCTAATATTGTACTATATCTGTCACCACCCATTTTGTCAATTAAGAAGTATTTGAATTGAATTGAATAACAAATATGGCCTACTGCGAATATTGTTGTAAAGAAATACCCAGGTGCATTGCTTTCTTTGGTGGAGTTCTCTATTTTTGTTTCCACTATGTCCTGGTTTAGTGGACATTGAATCGTCTCAGTTTCGGTAGAGTACCGCTTTAAATATGCTCGATTGTGTCATTAGTCATGAATTAACAGACCACTGCTGATTCTCGTTGGTAAATTTGTAGGTGAATTACGTGTTAATAAGCCTCTAGATCGTGAGAGCCAGTCGTCGTACAGTCTCACCGCTCACGTACAGGACAGTCAGCACATGGAGTGGTCGTGCACGTCCAGCGTGCACATCATGGTCAGCGACGTGAATGACTGCACACCGCAGTTCACTAAGGACAACTACACGGTGTCAATTCCGGAGGATGCTGAGATCGCCACGGTACTAATGAAGATCTACGCCGTGGACCGTGACGTCGGTATTAATCGTAAGGTGTCGTATGCGCTCGTTGACAACGCGGGCGGACATTTCGAAATACAGGCGAATACTGGCATTATTCAATTGATGAAGGCGCTCGATCGGGAAGCGGTCGACACCTACCGTCTGATCGTCGAGGCTGCCGATCACGGACATCCTCAGATGTCCGCAGCGGTGCAGGTCAACGTCGTCGTCCTTGATGTCAACGACAACCCGCCAGAATTCACGCAGAAAATGTACCACGCCAACATTAGCGAGATGGCACCGCACGGGACACGCATCGTGCAGGTCAAGGCGTTCAGCCGAGATATTGGCATCAACGCTGAAATCAGTTACAGCTTGGAGAATGCGGAACAATTCGATATCGATCCAGAGTCGGGTATCGTCTCAGTAATGCGCACACTCGACTACGAGAATCAGGCACAATATATGCTGACGGTTGTGGCCAAGGATGGCGGCACCCCGACGCTTAGTTCGACTAGCCTGCTTAATGTCACCATCATCGACTTCAATGACAACAAGCCGACATTTGACAAGATCCGTTACAACTCTGTCATCCGCGAGGACACCAAGGTTGGCGAGAAGATCTTGCAGATACAGGCAACCGATGCTGATAGCGGAGTCAATGGCGAACTGTCGTACCAGATTGTGAACGCGACCGAATACAAGGAGTTCGACGTCGACGCTCGCACCGGCGTTATCATGCTGCGCAAAGCACTCGACAGGGAATCACAATCCGACTACTACTTCGTTGTAATGGCACGTGACGGTGGCGAGCTCGAACTCAACGAGACAGTTGAGGTTTCCGTGACACTTTCGGATATCAACGATAATGCCCCGCAGTTCGTGAAGGGTGGTAACTATTCGGCGATCGTGCAAGAGGGTAAACGTGATCAGAAGGTGATCGAGATTCAGGTCACAGACCGCGATACGCCCGCCAACGCCGGGCCCTTCACGCTCACCATCCTAAATGGAAACTCCAACTTGGACTTCGTTGTTCGGAACATGGCCATTTACACACAAGAGGCACTGAACACCGAGCGACGCGCTGAATACAATCTACAGATTCAGGTCAGCGACTCGGGAACGCCGTCGCTGAGCTCAAAGACCAGCGTCCACGTCAAGGTCATCGAAGAGAGCAAGTTCCCTCCAGATGTGGACGATCTACATATTCACATCACCTCCTACTTGGATGATTTTCCCGGCGGATTGATCGGAAAACTTCACGCCAGTGACAGCGATCCCTACGATAAGCTGATTTACGAACTCGCCGATAGGGAGAACTCACTGTTTAGCATCGACCGGGAAGAGGGAACGCTGTCTGCCCAGAATGGTCTGGACGTGGGCTCGTACATCGTGAACTTGAGTGTCAGTGACGCCAAATATACGACCGAAGCGCAAGCGTTGGTTGAAGTCTCAATGATTACCGAAGAGGCTCTGTCCAATGCCGTCATCATGACTCTTGCAGACGTCACGCCGGAGGACTTTCTTTTAACATATCAGAAAGGCTTTCAGAGCGGACTGAAGATCATATTTGGTCTGAAGAAGCAGAATGTTCACATCATCAGTATCCAGCCAAGTATCGCCGTCAATGCATCAAGCGCTATCGAGAAACGATCGATCGGTAAACGTTCGTCACAGAGGGACAATCTTGACATCTTGTTCGCACTGCATCGGAATCAGCAGTACTATCAAGGGACGTTCGTCTCACAAAAACTCCGCGAAAACCAGTCACAGATGGACAAGGAGATCGACAGAAAAGTTATTCATATTTCGCAGAATCGCTGCAGATCGGGAATGTGCGCGAACGGCGAATGCTCGGATACTGTTGAACTGGATAGAACCGATCTCCAAAGCATTAGCACGGACCGACTGAGTTTTGTATCACCTCGCCATTATCCAACATTGGAATGTATCTGTCAACCAGGCTTCGGAGGGCCCAAATGCGAAACGCCTGTCAATGAGTGCTCAAAAAACCCGTGCGCATCGCCAAAGATCTGCATCCCCAGCACGCTACAAGCTACCGGCTATACATGCCAGTGTCCAGAGAACACCGGAGGTCCACTGTGCAACGAAACCTGCGCAGAGTCGAATCTCGACACGTGCTACATCGAGCGTCATCCGTTGAACTTTGATGAGCGATCATATGCCCACTACGAGCTGAACCACGGCATCGACAAACGGCTGATGTTCAGCGGGCGTGTCCGTTCCTTCCAACAGTCGGGCGTCCTACTCTACGCCGCTGGTCAGAGAGACTATGCGGTTTTGGAAGTGCACAATGGCAAGGTGCAGTTCCGCTTCGACTGTGGATCCGGCGAAGGTCTCGTAAGGGTATCGCATAAGACCATCACAGATGGCCGCTGGCACCACATTATCTTGGAACGGCGTGGCAACTTTGCCCGTGTGTCCGTCGATCGTAAATGGGAAGCAAGCGGAGTATCACCAGGAAGCCACGACATTCTCAACCTCGACAAGAAGAACTCTCTATTTATTGGGGCCGCTCTGGTCGGCTCCGCCCGCGATGAAATGCGACGCGGCTTCTTTGGCTGTATGGACGATATTAAGGTGAACTCGGTATCTCTGCCACTACACATGACCGGCTCGTCGAACGTCGCCCATCTCAAGCGGTTCGTCAACGTCCAGTTTAAATGCAAGGACCCCCTGCCGAATCCGGGGGCATGCGGCACACAGCCTTGCCACAACGGCGGAACATGCTTACACCCAGGCCAGCACTCAACCAACTATACCTGCGTATGCATTGAGCCTCGCTTCAAGGGCAGCCACTGCGAGGTCGACACCGATCCGTGCGCGTCGAACCCGTGCTCATTCAGCACCCTCTGCTCAAACGTCTTCGATGGCCGAAACAACGACTTCCAGTGCGAGTGTCCGCCGCAGCTCAGCGGCAAGCGCTGCGAGTACGGCCAATACTGCAATCCGAACCCGTGTCAGAACAAGGGGGTTTGCGAAGAAGGCGAAACAGATTTCACTTGTCGCTGCCCAATCGGTTACCGGGGAAACCGTTGCCAGTACGACATCGATGAGTGCCTGCACCATATTTGTGCCCAGGGAGCCACCTGCATCAACCTACTCGGTATGTAAATAGAAGTTGCTTGAAAAATCTTCACTTATGTATGTAGATATACACATATATATATATATATATATATATATATATATATATATATATATATATATATATATATATATATATATATATGGAATGATATTCACACGAAGCGAATTGTTTCTTGTCAATTGCAAGGTGGTTTTGAGTGCGTATGCCCGCCGAACGTGACCGGACCATTCTGCAGTGAGCATCTTCAACCGCCGCTCATCATCTCTAGCCGACTGAACACCACGGTCGAGGAGTTGGTCGGCATCGTGTCGGTCGTCTCACTGGTCTTCCTGCTGGCCCTCTCAACAGTGTGCTTCTTCCGTTTCCAGTTCAAGAAGCATCGCCGAATGCATTCGCACTTACAAAGTCACGTCATGCTGCAAGGCTCCACCGGCGATTCCCTTGACTACGGCCTAACATCGAACAATAAGAAACACAAACAAAAGAAGGGCAAACACCAACAGCAGGCCACCACAGGTACGGCGCGGATGAATAATATCACCGCAATATGGCCACGATTCAGAAACAGTGATTTCATAGATCCCCTGGACTGTTCCTTTGAAGTGGGCCCATCGAGAAAACGTCAAAAAATGGCAATAGAAAATATTGAAAGCGTAAACAGACGTGTAACGGTAAACAATATGATATGTGGTGATGCATCCAACCAGGCGCACGTCTGCAGATTTTTAAGGTAGCTATGTATATGATGTGATTATGACATGTCATTGAATTGTTGATTTCAGCTGAACAATGCCAGATGGCTGACCTGCTTCTGGATATCGCGGGCAAGAAACTCGACGGCGGATCCATGATGAACAATCTCGACAAACAGCCCGTTGCTCAGCCGCTGAATGTCCAATCGTCAACGATGAGCTCACCGCGACACACGCACGCTGACACAACGTTATGTCAGGGCCTGGCCGCGCCCACCACGACGCAGTCGATCTTGCGGATGCCTCGCACCGACCTAAATCCGCAATACATTGACAAGGAGCAGATGTACTCCGAGGATAAGATCAAGAACTGCACTCTGGCTAACGCTGCAAGCCAGCCGGGCCTTCGCTACGATGATCTGGCGAGCTACAGCTGGGATTACAGCGACCTCACGGCCGAGCAGCACGCGCTCACATCAAACATACCCGAGCATGTGCCAGCTATCAATGACGAGGTCAATAGTCTTCTGAGCTCAACAGAGTCCAATTCCCATTCAAATCTCACCGCTCTTTTGCCCCCGATCACCCCGCCCCCACCTACAGGCCTCAGCGACCTTAGTTTTACCACGTCGAGCCCTGTCCAGCTGGGCTTCGAGGACCAGAGCGTGCTGTACAACCGCGGCCTGAATGACTATTTGCCTCCGCACGCACTATCACGCGATACGTCCATCAATTCGACGCTTGATGGCGAATTCGTCTCGTACGGCTTTCCGCATACAGGCGGCAAGGGGTTCGTGCTCAATCATACCATCAACACCCAGCATATGGTAGCTCTTGCTCCTCATATGGGGGCCCTCGGTCAACAGCCGTCAGCAGCCAGCGACGGGAGCTCAACGAGCGATGACAACACAGACAACACCGTCGTGCGCAGGGTTAATGTGTAATACAACACTTATATAATAACAGAAAGACAAGAGGCAACAACAGAAAGCAAGCGTCATTACGTATACTTAGCGCCGTTGACAAGCGAAAACAACACCATGCCTACGCCTGATCTTCCCCTCCCGTCGATAATCTTCCCTGACCTTCAACAACAACAAGTGTTACTCTTTATTGACGTTTCTACCTCCTGCGCTATTCTAACTCTTCCGGTGGTGGTGGTTGACCCAGCGGGTAAGCACGTGGTGAATGGACGCCCACCGGTGTTACTCTAGATTTGGGATCATTTTTTCCCCCGGGTGTTTCAACATTGTCGGGAATATTTGGGGTGGGAACTTCTCCCTTTGCGGCCCGGCGGTACAGTAACGCACCCCGGACAGATGGACGGACAAGTGACCTTCCCTAACAGCACGCATATGGTCTAGCTCCTCATTTTATCCTGCTGAAGTTCAGCTTCCATCTGCGTGCCCCACCTCAATGTCACCGAAGAGAAGCACCGCCTCGAGCCACCTCTATGTTACCTGAGAACATCATCCCCCGTTCCGCGTTAAGCTCACCACGTATATGGTGTACACCCTTCCCACACGATTAGCGGACCCTATTATTATAATTCATACAGACCGGGGCGTTCTTGTTTGGCTCGTTGTTTTCTATGTTCTGTAAAGCATAGGCAAAGCGTATAGGCAGACAGACACAAACATGAAAATAGCAAAACTATAATTGTTGTACAAGATGACACACGCTTTTTGTATTGAGTCACATAACGTAATGATGAGAATGACGATGATGAAGTGTGAATATGAACACGAGATAGAACAAAGAGAAAGACGTCCGCGCAAAGGGCACATATGGACAGTTACACGGTGGTACGATGGTAATAATTGTCTACCACAAAATGGCGACCCCCGCCCCCCGCCCCCCCGCCGCCGCCCACTCCCTGTAACAATAACTAATCGCCCATTGAGCTCACACACGCAACTATGGGTAACACAGTGTACGATACGTCGAACGATACGCCCATGACGGCTTAACAAACGGATGTGGTGACGATGACGGCGGCAACCAGATGCCGACGAACAGATGGAAATACAAGGAGACGAACACTGAGCGCACTTCCTGCTACCTTAGTCGCAGAGAGAAGAAGACGATGATATATATATAGAGAGAGATGGTAATGAAAGGAAGCCAGAGTGAATGATTGTCTCATTGAGTGACTGTGAACTGAATGTGGATAAGGAGGAAATTCAACGTTTGAAGTTTGATAGTGATTGACCGATAAAGCCACTAAAGCTTGTTAATCTACGGGCGTAAATGATTCAGTGGTAGATGAGAAATTTATTGATAATGGCCCGAACGCGTAATTGACTGGACGCATATTCACAAGATGAAATTAGTCAATCACAGATGATAGTAGTGGTAGTAATAATAATAATAACAATAATTATTATTCATTTATCAGCTGCATCAATGAACGATCATAGGTTGATTGACTTAAATGATCGACTCGTACGATTGAGTGTTCGATTGGCAACTGCGTGAATTTATGAATGAAGTGATTAATCACTGGTTAAATGATTGTGTGAATAGATATATATATATATATATGATGAGTGATTGAAAGTTGGTTCAAAGAGCGATTGATTAATTAATCGACTGAATGATTCACTGGGTCGATTGAAGGAGAGACAAGCCAAAGTGTGCGGGCAGCAAGCAAGCGACGATTCTTGTACAGATTTCTATTTCTAGAACAGAAGGACGTAGACGTTGTTCGCTCCACTTAGTACAGTAAGTAGTAATAATAATAATGATAATGATAATAATAATAATGATGATGATAATGCTAATGGTAATAATAATAATAATGCTAATCGCCATACACACCGTACGGAATAAATGGGCCGATGTATGACACCTGCAAGCGGTTCGTCGATCAATAATTGCAAAGGAACACGCACGCGCACTTGACAGGCGATAAAAACAAAACACGAGTCGAAATGAAAGCCTAGGCGCTAGCCGTGAGTCGGGGGCATTTGTGTATTAAAATGTTTGTATCATCTTGACCTCCTCCTCCTCCTCCTGCTCGTCTATTTTCGACGTAGAGTTGCCGGTCGTTTAGAGACCAATCAGAACCCAACGGAGAAAATCACAGATGAGAGAATGCCGAGATAGAGAAGCCGTAGTACCAGCTAATCCGTGTTCGGCGGCGGACGTCCCCAGGACCGATGCATAATATTAATAACAACTAACTGACCAACAATTTCGTAGTATTTGACCGAATAATGAAGCGAGCGATTGTGTCGCCGTAGTGTAATTACCCTTGTTGTTCCTGTTGCTCGCAATTTTCTGCAACACAAATTGATATTCTGACTAATTTATGAGTATGTTATCATTATTATTATTATTATTATTATTACTGAAGATTTCTTTCTCAGACATGATCACCATTACCATGCACCATTACCGACATGTAGTATTATCACAATTTATTTATTGTCTATATAGATCGTTTCGACACTGATCCCCTCTCTGTACAAATCAAATCCCTCCGTCGTGCTCATCAATACGGTGGAGCATTTTCGATTGTCTCTCCCATATGATATCACCGTGGTCACTTGCTGCCATGGCAAATCTACCAACGAACGGCAGAGGGATCACAAGATCATGAAAATCGTAGCATTGTTATTACCTTTATTATTTTTACATCTGCCGTAGTACCACTGCTGCTACGATTGCATTCATAATTCGAATTTCTCATATCAATGGCAATCCGCAATCAATTTTAAATATGAGGTTCTCGTATAGGGAGAATTAGTTGCTACGCCATGCGTGACAAACAAGTTAGATCGGATCCGCTCGAAGAAATCGAACTATCGAATTCTATCGACGGGATACGCTCGTAAACGTATGTCGGTAATAACATTATTGCGTACTTTGCAATTACAACCGGGCTGCTGCCATTCATCTAATTTCGTATCGCACAATTAGAAAATTTTTGTGAGAAAAAAAAGTTTGAAAAAATTACAACATCATGGTGTTATGTGATGAGCGCACGCGAACACCGAGTTGACAAATACCAATGGAGGGATGCGAAGGAAAGAACAACTGAAGATCAACACATCAAAAACAATAGAACTAATAATAACAGCACTATAATAATAGTAATTACAATAATAATAATAATAATAATAGTAATAACAATAAGAGAACGATAATTACTAATAATGAGCAGGAAAGAGCGGCGGATGTTTATTGTAAGGATTCAATAGTGTGTAATGTAGAAGAGGTGACAAAACAGAACGGCAGGCTTCTGTGTAAATAAGCTGTACAAACACCTTTGTAAATACCGTCGACAGGCGGAAGGCCGAGAGAGAGAGAAAAGAGAGAGAGAGAGAAAGGGTAATGTTACAGACAACAATAAACGACTAATAATTACAGAGGCGGGTGAGAGGAGAGATCGAGAGTGACAGAGCGAGAGAAAGAGAGACCCACACACAAATCACAATGGTTAGAAGGAAATGAGCAAGGACGAATATTAGCGAACGTTACAACAGGCTGAACGCGAGAACGGCGTCGATCGATAACGACGAGTGAATGTCTAATTTAAACTGACGATGAGCGAGCGACAAGAAGAAAAGAAAGATATTCATAATGAATCGAAATAAAATGAAGAAAATACGAGCAGGCAGTCAGATACATGAACACAAACAGGGGGGAGAGAGAGAGAGAGAGAGAGAGAAAAAGAGATCGCTTCCCCTGGTCAACTCGGTGATGGTTACGAGGGAGACCGGGATATTGCGAACTTCTCATGAGTTTTCGTGTTCAGGTAATGAATAATGTTGATGTTGTACTTTGCTTAGGATACTATTATTACTAATATTATTATTATTACGTAAATAAAACAAAATGAAATGAAAGAAGCGACAAAGAGAAGGATGAAACGAATGCAGAAAATAATAAAACAATGTGTAAATAAACTATTATCGTTTATTTAAAGTAAAAAAACAACGCCGTACGTGTCCTCATTAGTTAGTAGTTTGCGTGTTGTTTTTTTTTGTTCACTCCAGTTGTGCTTGGTAAAGGATGTCGCTGCTGGACGTCGATAGACACACTTGCTGCGTGGATCGATTTTGTCGTGTATTTTCGATTTCGTAGACCCAACAGGCATTACGTACACGGGGCTTTCTACAGACACCCCATTGACTACAGTAGTTGTCAACAGATGGGAAGTGGACGGAGATCTTGAGAGAAAGTCTGGTCTTGAGAGAGTGAGAGAGAGAAGGGAAGCAGCTGAAAGTCAGCTAACCACGTCATGCCCGCACGGTGAGAAGGATGTGTGGTGCTCGTGGCTAGGCTTGTACACATGTCACCGCCCTTACTGAAGAATGCGCTAAGGGATACCGGGAAGGGTGGTACCGTTGAACATCGTCAACAGTTCCACAAGGGGGGTCACGGTGTTGATTTGTATTCGCATGCCAACACCCCCGCTTCAATAAAAAAATACCCAACAGGCATGAGGCCGACTAACCTTGAAAGGGTTTGAGAGATTGGATTATTTTAAACCTCTATAGTGGGTCATCACATTCATTGGCACCGAATAGCATCCCACATATAATACTTTTCTGGTTCGAAATGATAAACAGTCTGCCGTTCAACAAGTGCTCCGAGTTTAGCCTAAGCCAATTTTGCGGGCTTACTCACAGTCACGGTACTGCTTTCGACACTGCTTCATAAGATGTTTCCCTTTAAATGCAAATTTCCAACTATGGGATCGAACCCGTGCACCTATGATTGTCTCCTCCGATTGCAAGGCCGACACGAAAGCACCAAGACACCGGGCTTGAGTTAGTGTCGCTAACATCGGCTATGGGTAAACACAGTGTTGTGAGTTCGCAAAATTTGTGTCCGATTTTCGTTCAATACAGATCGTTTTCGCGTTAACGTAACGTTAACGAAGCACGTCGAGGTCATTCACGATGGCCGCTTTGGAAATCGACGCCGTACTTGGCTTCGTGGACGAGCACCAGGAAGGGTATATTGATCGTCTAGCTGAGCTTGTCGCGATTAAGTCGGTGTCGACCTCGCGTGAACACCGTTCTGATGTAATTCGTAGTATTAAGTGGATGAAAACCAAACTAGAAGGATACGGGGCAAACTGCATATTAAAGGATGTTGGACATGAGACCCTACCGGACTGGTCCAGGATTCCGCTCCCACCAGTCTTGTTAGGATCTCTGGGTGAAGACGCTACCAAGAAGACTGTCCTTATATATGGCCATCTTGACGTTCAGCCTGCCCTAAAGGAGGACGGGTGGACCACCGATCCTTTTGTCCTAACCGAGAAACATGGAAATCTCTATGGTAGAGGCGCTACCGACAACAAAGGTCCTGTTCTAGCATGGCTAAACGCTATTGATGCATATAAGGGTACGGAAACACCCCTGCCTGTCAACCTTAAGTTTCTTTTCGAGGGGATGGAAGAGTGTGGCTCGAAAGGCCTCGACGAGCTTCTCCGCACGATGAAAAGGAACGATTTTTTTAGTAAGGTTGATGTTGTGTGCATCTGTGACAACTATTGGCTAACAGCAGAGAAGCCCTGCCTGACCTATGGGCTGCGCGGACTTAGCTACTTCGGCGTCGAGGTTGAGTGTGCTGAAAAGGATCTACACTCTGGCGTGTTTGGGGGAACCGTCCACGAGGCAATGAATGACCTGGTCTGGGTTTTGGCACAACTAATGGACGTGAACAATAAGATTCTCATTCCCGGTGTCATGGACGATGTCGCCGCCCTTCCAACTGACGAGCAGAAACATTACGAGAATATAAATTTTGACCTCAACGCATACAGGAAAGATATCGGATGCCAGAAGCTCATCCACGACGGTAAGAAGGGTGAGTGCCTAACATCCAAGTGGATGTTGCCTTCCCTCTCCATTCATGGCATTGAGGGCGCCTTTCACGGTGCTGGAGCTAAGACCGTCATCCCGAGGAAGGTCATTGGGAAGTTTTCGATCCGCCTGGTAGCTAAACAGGATCCCCTAAAGATCAGCAAGGTTGTGATCGAGTACCTCGAAGAACTGTGGGAGCGGCGGAAGTCACCGAACAAGTTTCGGGCATTCGTTTACTCAGAAGGGCGTTCCTGGGCGTCGAGTCGCACGCATCCGATCTTCCAAGCGGGGGTACGAGCAACAAAAAAAGTGCACGGCATCGAGCCGGAGTTCACCCGCGAAGGTGGAACCATTCCGATCACACAAACCCTTGAGGAGGTTACGGGCAAGAGCGTCATTGTGCTGCCGATAGGCCAAGCTGATGATGGAGCTCACTCGGAGAATGAGAAGATCTCGAGGCGAAACTATATTGGCGGCATAAAGGTGTTGGCAGCATACCTCTACGAGGTGGCCAAGGTTGGCGAGGTGCAGAAACAGTAGCATGATGCATCATACCCATAAGGGCCAGATGATGGCAAGCACTATGCTCTTGAATTGCATAATTATTAGGGCTCTACTATTCGTTTGACAATTTGTCTTGCACGATCCATTTATCTGTGTAGCTGATAAACGCCAGTGGAAGTAGGTTCATCCGAATCATAGCAGCTTATGAGGAAGTGGAATCTGTGCATGAACACACTATCTACGTCTCATGTGTTCTACAGAAATATTGTATTATATAGAATATAAGGTTGATGTTGTACTTTATGTAAATAAATACCGCTCAGTACTCGGCAAGGGATTTTTAATCACGAGTTATACGCAAATCGTGCAAGGTACTTCCATGTCAATTGTATAAACTTGCATTGTTATCTAGCACTGTCCAATAGCTGTGAAATCTTAAGATACGCAGAAATTTTGGACAGAGTAAAAACGCACGTTTCTGTGCGGAAAGATTGAAAATTCTACGTCACCTATATTTCCTAACAATGGGTCCATCTTCCAGGTTTGAAAGCAAATACTACACCTGAACTTTGTACCCTGTCAGATTGTTAAATATGGAAATTCAAATTCTCATAATGTGCACCGCCAATTGAACGTATTAATGGACACAAAGGCTTGAATCTAGGGAATATACAGGTTAATCCCATCGATGAATATTATTAGCCCGCATCCAGTTGGTCATTGCAGCCGTATGGTGAGGTTTGGCGTTGTAATCGAAAAGCTGCACTGCGTGCTTTTGATTCCCGTGCCTTGATGAACCTTTTCAAAAACTTGACATATCGGGTTGATGCATGGATCGACAAAGGGGCTATAGTCCAGTCTTAAGTTTGCTCCAAAGCTGCAATAGTTGTCGCTACTCATTTGCCCATAAGATGTTCTGAAGTCCCCTCCTCTCACGTATTCATCAATTTTTGATAAATTTCATTCGGGCTTGATCTTTCAACAAACAAAAATTTGATTTCGGAACGCTGATTTTCAGCACTCAACGATGTTTCAGCTTGTTTCAGCTTGTAAATAAATTGGGCTATATTTATTCATTTCAGTACCGTGGACGTCAAATGTTGGCTGAGAGTCAGCCCGAAAACCTTCTGTCCTAAGAAATGAGCCAGAACCGAGCTACATGTACGCAAAAAGGCTCATATAAGCAGGTTAAAATTCCATTTGGCGCGTCTTCCAAGCATCGTAGCTTGGTTTGAACGTTATCAAAGGTTTTTCGACGTTCAAAATAGCCCCCAACGACCTGACAGATATATTTTCCGCTTGTACGGCGCCGGCGCGTTTCGCCACGTAGTGCACACTTGGACATCTTTTACATTATATACTATTTCTATGCTGACAACTTCAACCACAAATATGAAATAGCTTTTCAGACGCAGACACGTGCATGAACGATTGAGACACGTGGAGAACCAAGCGATCACAATGTTATTATTATTATTATTATTGTGATGGCTTGGTTTTCCCCGTGAATGGATGGGTTATTATTATTATTATTATTATCATCATTAGCAGATAGCCTACACATTTCTAAATCACATGCTAGCGCTGCTGCGAATGTCCGTATGTTACGCTCGATTGGATCGACGGATGGGCTTTTATTACACGCAAAGTCATCAGAGAATTGGTGAGATTTGCTCCCAGTAAACAATTCGATGAAGTAATTTGTCATCCTCGAAGCAGAGCGTTAACGAAGCAACCGAAATTTGCAATGGCCGCACCTGGAATTGAAGCCGTACTAAGCTACGTAGATGCCCATCAACAGGAGTACATTGATCGCCTGGCAGAGGTGGTCGCTATTAAATCGGTTTCAGCATGGCGTGAGTTTCGGCCTGACGTTATCAAAATGATCCGATGGATGAAAACTAGGTTGGAAGCATGCGGCGCAAACTGCGAACTAAAGGATATTGGCCAGGAAATTCTTCTAGACAAATCAACGATTCCTTTACCCCAGATCCTGATCGGTTCTCTGGGCAATGACCTTTCGAAGAAGACTGTCCTGATCTACGGTCATCTTGATGTTCAGCCGGCCATAAAAGATGACGGCTGGGATACCGACCCATTCGTTCTAACCGAGAGGAACGGAAACCTCTACGGCCGAGGCACCACCGATGACAAGGGTCCGGTTATGGGATGGCTTAACGCCATCGAAGCGCACCAAAGTACGCAAACGCCGCTACCTGTCAACCTTAAATTTATCTTCGAAGGAATGGAAGAGGTAGGCTCCAAGGGTCTTGACACATTACTCACAACAATGAAGGGTGGTGAATTTCTTCGCCAGGTCGACTATGTTTGCATCTCTGATAACTATTGGTTGGGCACAATTAGGCCTTGCGTCACCTACGGAGTTCGGGGTCTGTGCTATTTTGCTATTGAGGTGGAATGCGCTAACAAGGATTTACATTCCGGCGTTCATGGTGGAGCCGTACACGAGGCAATGACCGACTTGATCTGGCTGATGTCTCAGCTGGTTGACGTTAACAACACGATTCTGATTCCCGGTATCATGGATGACGTCGAAGCGTTAACTCCCGAGGAAGAGAAGCTCTATGATAAGATCGAGTTTAATCTCGACGACTATAACAAAGCTGTCGGTTGTGAAAAGCTTGTTCATGCTGGAAAGAAGAACGCATGTCTACAGGCAAGATGGCGTCACCCATCGCTATCCATACATGGCATTGAGGGTTGTTTTTACGGCTCAGGATGTAAAACGGTCATCCCGAAAAAAGTCGTTGGCAAATTCTCCATCCGTCTTGTACCTAATCAAAACCCCGATAAGATAAGCAAGCTTGTTATCGACTACTTGGACGGGTTGTGGAAGAAGCGCGGATCACCCAACAAATTCCGGGCGACCAGCACTTTAAAGGCACGTTGCTGGATGTCGAGTCCGAAGCACCCTCACTTCCAGGCTGGGGTTCGTGCTACAATGAAGGTCTATGGCGTTGAGCCGGACTTCACTCGAGAGGGTGGCACCATTCCCATCGCGGTGACGCTTGAGGAGGTTACGGGCAAGAGTGTGATGTTACTACCAGTAGGTCAGGGCGATGATGGGGCGCACTCTCAGAATGAAAAGATATCAAAGAAAAACTATATCCAGGGTACAAAGTTGTTAGCCACGTACCTTCACGAGGTGTCTAAGTGTTAATGCTTACAATGCCAAATTTCAGCCATATTGGTAGCCCTAAATTGTTCCTCAAAATTTTGTCTCGTCACTGATACTCGATCCCATGATACTAGAACCCAAGTATCTCATAATCATAATCATTGCAAGAGTATTAATATAATCATACTACTCCGGCTATACCTAACAAGGTTAAGAGATAATAAAAAAATAAGGCTCTATTATTGCGGGTGGCTAGGACTCGTAAACAGCGCAAACAGTCTTGATGGATAGCGCTCTTAATAGGGATATCTACCTATTCTGTATAACGTCTTTGTACGATATTTCTATCATGATTTTTTATACTTTCCGAGAAATTTGTGCATGCACCTCGGAAAAACGGACACATTTAATAGACACAATTGAAATATGTGGTGCTGCTAGGGTTCCCTAGATCCAACAGTTATGGCAGAAGGCCTCCAATAATCTGCTTTTTTTTTTAAGGGGGGGGGTGTTGGCATACTAATGCATGCGATCACCATTACAGCCCCCCGTCCCATGATCTGCTACAAATACAAAACTTGGTCCTCGGCTGGTCCCCAGTGTGCTGGGCTTCGCCAGGCGTAAAATCTTAATAATAAACGAAAAGTATTTTGTCAAAAATGGTGCTAATTTAATATTTGTTGGTCCGCCTTTTACCCGGATAACCATATGGACCGTAGTTTTCTCTATTGCGTTCTGGAGCGCAAGCACTAGTCATGCCGGTCAATGTCCAGACTTCCTGACAGAGTGCACGCCACACAGTCGATCCCACCTGCTAACGCTGCGCGCTGAGTTGAATGGTCTATTTACGTCGAAGGTACCGCTTACGGCATTGCGGATCCCATTTAAAGAAAATGTGCAACGGGGGAATCCAACCTGTGCACTTGCGAGTACAAGGCGATTGTGGTGAATGGTCCAATAGTAGGTCTGTAAAGTTCGCGGTTCGCCCGGTGAGAACACGTGCGGGAATCCCACAATGAAACATTTTCCCGTTATTTTCCTGCAGTTGTTGCAAAAGCTGCTGGCTGTGCACGTCCGTCGATATCGGCGATGACTTACCCCACGAAAGCGATCCATAAGCGAACATCTTCCTTCAACCAGGATGCGCGTAACGGTCACCGCTGTGCTTAACCTAGCCGCTTGTGTCCTGACATTTCGAACATGCAGGCTATCTAGAATAGAACTGTTTGCAGCGACAAAATTGATTTTTACGTTTTTGTGCTCCGTTTGAGCAAATGATGACCACGCCCTGATGATGATAGTTAGTTCTAGCCAGTATCGACACGCATCCTGAGGAGTTGGCCATGTTCCAGATACTCGACAAACTCAAGGATGTGCCTCGAATGTGTCCACGGAGATTACTTTTATTCTCCTGGCCCGATCTGTGTGTCCCACGCGCCAACATGTAGTACATACGTGTTGCTCCACTGATGATCTCCTTAACATCCTGGGCATATACCAGGCAGTGGCTGCTTGTCGTGTGTACTGTTGGCTGTCGATGCCTTACTCGCCCCGTGACACGATGCGATAGCTGCGATGCTATGTTGTCTGACCGGTTGACCAATTTGTTTCGCTGCTTGTTCAGTTCGCAGTACGCTTTTCACCTGCTGGCGAAGTTTCGTGGGTGTTCGATCGAAGGTTTCACTTACGTACTAGAGCAAGTTCACAAGTATAGTCGTATGTCGGGCTCCATAATCCCTCATATCCATATCTAACAATTCATGTCCTCGCTTTCTTCTATTTCCCAGGTCTTGACAGTTTGTGGGGTGTTTTTTTTATTACTCCCGTATAGTGGTGAAAGAAACATTGTCATCACTCTCTACTTGAACATAGTGGTAGCGTCACACAACTCGACTTGTCGCTGGAGCAAACAATTCACTGACGATTTTTAACGTTTCTTCCGGGGCCATATCAAAGGGTAGTTGTGGTAAATCGGGGGCCTCAAGTCTGCCGTACGCTTTCGGATCTAGCTTTGATACCACGATTGCGACTCAATCCAGGTCATGAAGTTCTGTCCGTGCCGAACAGTTCTGTTCGTGCCGAACACACGGTTGGAAAGAGTTTCTTCGACTTCTGCATCCATCGCAGTTGTGGTTCGTTGCTAACTCCTCGTCACCAAATTGTAGTGTCTGGATTGCCAAATGAATAATATTCTAGATCACCTCGTTGTTTTCTCAATACCGCCCGACTGGTTCACAGATTGCTCCGTACTGCTTAGATTCTCGGTCCGCAGGAGCCGCGAGTCGAGCGGTTCGGATTAGTCGCGCCCACGTAGCAGAGAGACGGCTCAAAGTCGCCAATATTAAAATTTACTGCCATGGAACACAGACAAATTGAAACTATGGCCAATATTCAACTTTCGCTGTAAGTTAGCACTATGGAGAAAATTTATAAAAATGAAAAACAGACAAAAAAACTTAAATCAGGCTAGCGACGTATCCCACTCCACGTTGCTGTCCCAGAGGGACGACACCGGGATACTCCGGGGGTTTCTGACCAAATTTGTCATGGTGCTCAAGGAGGTCTTACAGGATGTGCACCTCCCCAAGTTTAGCCTGGATGCTCTGCTGCCAACGAAACTCCAGTGGTTGGGTTGGTATGCCGACTTGCCGCAGGTCGCCAAGTTTAAGGTCCGCGGATCCATAGCTGCTGGATTCCGGTGGTCGGGCAGAGCTTGACACGTTTTGCAATGCCAGTTACCAGGGCGCAGTTTACTGTGAGACTGTCGGCCCGGAAGATAAGGGAGTGTGAGGCTGGTGGCTTCAAGGGCGAAGTTGGCCCCATTGAAACAATTGGAAACAAGTTCAACACCTGCTACTACACTGTTCCAAAATTTCATTCTCCAATCGAATAACGCATTTTAGCTACTGATATTTTCCTTTTTCCTACAACTAGAAGAGAGAAAGCTCAATTATATTTTTGAATGAACACGCTAATTACAGTTATTATTGATATATTTAAAAATTAAAAAACAGACCCAAAATCGTGCAGAGCTCCCAGTGGTCTCTTGCCGCATGAGAGAAAATGGCTGACGAAACGGTGTGCGTAGCCCGGTCAAGCCGCACAAAATTTACATTACTGAGGCAGAACAGGAATATGCATTAAGGAAAACCGTGCGCTATACTACGCACATCTCACTCAGGTGACAGTGATCATTTATCTTCATCTCTGTTTAGTCACGCGACACTGACTCGGAATGAGATCGTAGATCATTTTCTAATATATAAACTATTCGATATTTCTACTCGGAAGGGCTGCCGGCGGCGTTCCTCGTATTCGCTTTTGTGATCGAAGCAAAAACGCGAAGGCCACGCGTACTATAGAAATTTCAACTTCTTTCTACAGGTTCGTTTCCGAGTGCTTCGATGATCACTGGGCAACGATTCAGTGAGGAGGCCTACATCAAAGTCATGGGATAATTTTTTGAGCACTCTAACCTACGGCATACTTCATATAGAGATAGAGAAAATGTAGGCTAAATCACTTGCGTAGAAACTGTTTCGTTAGTATAAGGAAGCTGCTTGGAATGACTCAACCAAGAAGAGTAGATTCAGACACACAGAAAAACAAATCAGCCACCTATTTGGTCCATTGTGCCTTGGATATGACCAATTTCTGTAAAAACATCAGCCTTATGATCGGCCATAGTGTCGAAAAGTGGGTAAAATTTGGCAGTCTTTTTCTCGAGTGAACAGAATTGCAGGTTGCTCCAATTTGACTCCGTTTAACTATTCCAAATAAATGGGTTATATATTTGGAATAGTCAAACGAGATATTTTAGCCAGCCTTTAACAGATGACGTGGACGGTGACCTCGAAATCGAATCTTTGCTATCATCGATTTTTATTCAATAATACTCGAATCTCCAGATAACCCTCTCAAACGGCAATGATTTTTTGTTATCTACAGCTTCTATTGTTACATATCCCGAAAGAGGAAGCCACCGTCGGCTAGGTCAGGCTAGCTCTCCGTCGACCTCTGATGCAGCGTCCAACCATGAAGGCACACACATACATATATATATATATATATATATGTATATGCATATTCATTTCGGACGTTTTAACGGACCGAGTGGCCGTTGTAAATCAGGCTCAAATTGATTACTGAGACAGAATATTAGGAAGAATGCCATCCTTGTATATGTGAGTGGACGGGGCGCTAGGCATGGGGCCGCCCTAGGCCATTTAAAATTAACTTCAGGATCGTTGTTTCTTCTTGTTCTTTTCCGTCTGCCATACTTACTTAATTGTGAGACAAAGCTATTATCCATGATGATGTCTATCGAAATGGCGAGGGTCTTACGCAGCTGTTGTCAGGCATACGTTTTCCTATATGACAACGTTCATGCCAACGCATGAGGGGCTGCGGACTGCGATCGATGCTTGCTTCCTCATCAAGGAAGATATCATCGAAGATACGAAATACAAGGAACTAAAATGAGAATAAGGATGGATATGCACACACAAAGAAGAGAAATCGAACTAGGGAATGCAATCAGAACATATTTCTCGAAATAAACGGAAATAGATAAATCAATCCTCTAGTCAAAGAAGCGGCAGCAACGATGACAGCAACATGCGGTAACATTATTTCGAAAGTTGGACAGCCAAATAGGAAAAGTAAATTCATAATAAACTGACTGCTTCGTTGACCTCACACAAGACATCACTAAATAGTTTCGAGGTGAAAAATGTCGATTGGGTCTTTCGTGCGATACACGTTTGTCGAGCCGTATGTTCGCGTCTAACGTCCCATATTTAATTCGTGATATCAGAAACTCTACTGGACCTACTGTGATAAATATAGTGCAATTCGTGGCTGAATCAGAGCTATTTTATGCACAGCTAAGCTGCACGCGGAAACGATTTGATCACATGAGACTGAGTCAGAATTCTCCCAGCAGAATTAATAGCAGGTAATAACGACCTGAGCCCAATCAATCCGTCCGTTTCTATGAAGGACAACGAATCTGTGCCGCTCGAGAAACAACGGGGTAAGCACATTCTGGAATATAGACTGTGCACACATTTCGAGGTCAATTTATGTGCAACTGTGATGACCGTCTGTGAGGTGAACGACCAAACGCACAGAAACTTGAAGATTCGTACCTAGACTTGCTTTCCGACTTGTTGGCTACGCAGCAGCACAACTCACCATGTGGTGCTTTCGAGATTAGAATAATCATCACAATTGAACGGGGGAAGAGGGCATTGTCTTCAGTGAGCAGTTTTTGGAGAGCGACAGTGAGGAAAATTACAGCGTTCTTCTGGAAAAACAACTACATTTTGTGGAACATTGCCATGTTCCACATCGTCGTTTGTCAATACATTAAATATCTAGTTAACTGTTAAATTTCCTAGATTGACGAGAGATTGATGTATGCCTGACGTGTACTATTTACATACACACATAGAGAGACGCTATAGAGAACATTAACCATCAAATAGATGATTCGACATAATATTGCGGGTATTGCCGATTTAATCGAACGTGAGCAGATTGGACATAAATTCAATGCAATAATAATAATATATTGAAGTTAATTCAGCATCTATATATATATATATTCAATAGGTGGCCAAGGCCACACTAGTACCCTGCAGTGAAACGTAATTTCACGGACAGCGGCTCTAAGAAAATTATTTTCAAATCTCTTTACAAATCTCATGAGTTGTTGATGCTAGCAAAGCCAATAGGAAGAAATACATCTTTAGTCATCAAATATCGTAACTCACACTGGATGAGATTCAATTGCACGCATCAACATCTAATGCCTATTAGAATACAAGCCGCCTTTTCGAAGCTTGCTGCCTGAATCAGTCATATCGAACGTCACAAGTTATACATCCACTTAATACTGGATAAGAGGCATTGGTTCAGAACTTCCATTAGAGCCAAGGGGCAATAAATAGGCTAGCACGTCTATATATATAACGAAATTATTCTGATTCTGCGGCAGATAAATTGTGTAGAAGTGAGTTTTTCTCGGTTGGCTCTGCAGATACTGAAATCGCAAATTTACAATCACGCGTAAGCTCCCTCTAACAATCTAGAGATGTAAAACTCATCTTCAGATTGTTAAAGAGAGTGAGATATTATCGCTCACCTCATTTACGAATTGGTGGCTGCTGTTGTCCACAACTGCAATGCGTAACTAATTTCGGTCGGGCTTCTCGGAAACGTTTTAATGCTCCCAGACAAGGCTCTTCTTATTCAAGGCCTGCCATGGAAACGAAGAATTTCTCGAAATGTGAAATACCAATTTTTGACAAAAAATATATATATCTATATATCCCCCTGTTAGAAGTGGCCGTAAGCGATCACCATCTGCGGTGCGCCAAAGGTTTACCGCCAACCGTTTGCCAGATCGACTCCCGAAGTGATCTTCGGTGTGAAGTTTACGCACAGCACGGCAATGTCATTCATATTCTAGATAGATCTAAGATGTTGGAGAGCCAAAGAGACGAATAGCTACGTGGCGGGATCTGAAACAAACAGAGACAATAGTGAATTAGACACTCGCATAAGGGAGAGTGTTATGTCGTGTCCTAATAAATTCGTTGGTTCAGCTGAAATACAACAGTGGGCGGTTAATCCCTAAATAAATTATGAATGCGCTTAAACCTGAAACCGATATCAGCTTATTATAGGTGGATAGCGTTGCTATTTTCTCAACCGTCTCCAAAATCTATGTGAATTATCGAATGAATTCAGCTCGCAGCATGCAAAACACACCACATGTTGTGCCCATGACCTTCTTCGTTAATATCTCGCCGCGTCGATACGACGAGCGCTTCTGTTTCGATACCGTCCCCATTAGAGGTTTTAAATTTTAGCGCCATAGCTGCCCATTGGTTTATGTTCGTGTGTCCATTGGCTCCCTCTCGCTCTCTCGTGTTGTCTCCCCTCCTCCTCGTGGCCTTTCCACAAAGATGGCCGCACTCATGGAACAACCTCTCTTTGTGTATTATTGAACTTTGCGCTGGAAAGGAAGTATCGAATGTTGGCCGTGGTGCGTCGGCGGTGTGTTTCGCAAGGAGGCTGGACTGTTCGCCCTCAGGAACCGTCGACGGAATTCGGTTTTTAGGGGGTGGATCTAGTGAGCTCCGGGCAGGCGTGTGTGGCTGACAGCCCCATCGGTTCGGGCAGAACGTGCGACCCCCGTGGTCGGCCATCGATCGGCACAGCGATTATCTCGCATAGCATTTCACTATGGCTCAATACCGGCGTATTCTCGAGTATGTCATTGTCTGCCTCGGTTTCGTGTGGAGTTCGACCCTGTCCCATCTGGGAGGAACGCCCACATGGGGCATGCCACTCTCATTTGCTCTATTGCTAGCGGGACTCTTTCATCAGCAATGCAAGTATCCTGCCGAGCCGGGTGCGCGGCCTGGTGCTGATCGCGGCCTGTGGATGGTGTGCTGCTTTCCTTACGCCATCTATTCGGGTGGAAGTCTAGTTTTTCACGGTGACACTTTTCGGCTAATTGAAATCGCCACGGGCCACACGCTACTTCTGTCGCTAACAACCGTTTGTTACGCCCCGTCATCGGCTCGGGTCATCGCCTCGTCGTCCGTACTCACCCTGCTCCTCACGGCGATTCTGACACCGTACTCGCTCATTAACTCGTTGCTAGCGTCGATCGTGTGCTCATCGGTGTTCTGTTATTCGCGCGATAAGCTTAAGATTCATGCGCCCACCTCGTTCACCGATGGCGAGCTCATCACCATCGTACAAGCGATTTCAGTGTTTGCTACCTCCTCGGTGATATGCTTCTTCTCAACGATTCACGTCTCGAAATCGGCCTCGTTCCTTCAGGGCGGGCTCTTCTCTCTGGGTCTACTAATTTTTGTATTGTTTCGTTTCCCATCGACGCGGTCAAGTGCCCTTGCGTTTCTCGGCACAGTCTTCGTCACGTGTGGCTTTGTACTCTATCCACTACTGTACTGGTCGGTCGGCGAGCCTCCTCTTCAATTTCTGTTCGCGTTCCTGACAACGTCTGGACGACGGATTGCTCTACTCGGATTCTGGCTAGGATTGAGTCTAGCGGCCACCGCATTCGCTGCAATCTTCGCACGCACGATGGCTTCGACGACAAAAACCGCCATAAGGAAGGTACGAAGTATTCAAGGATTCTACACAGTTCGCTTCGTCTGCGATCGTTGTTCGTAATCAAAGATCAGAAAAAATAGAGTTAATTATGACGTACCTTGATTCAAATCGGTGGTCATGCCCTGCAGCTTCGATATGAAGACTCCGAAAGTTATTTAACGAACGGAACAACAAAACAGTAGCAATCAATCGGAGAATATACCTGAACGGAATATGAAAATTAGTAAAAATAACAGGAGGAATCAATCAGGAAAACAATCAGGATGTGAAAGATAACGATAATAGTGTCACGATAACCAGGAGAAACAAGTAATAATATATATATACATACATATCACATCACTGCAACCCAGAAACGACAGTGTAGCTAATCGAGTGTAGGCCACCTTTAAAGCAAAGTTGTGTTGAAATGCAATAAGCTGATCTGTGGAAGCTCGAATAGAGTTCCAAGTGTGAGCCAAGTTGAATGTTAAGCAGATTGAGATTTGATGGTGGTAGTTTCCGTTGTGACAGACGTTACGATGGTGAGCACTCTATGACCTCGGCTAGGACACCTGTCAACCTTGGATTTCCGCGAGTTTCTGTACCTGAAATAATGCAACGTGAATATGGACGCTGGCCACTTCGATAGATCGAGCTGAGAGCCGCCTATTGTCAAAAGTAGAGAACACGAATTGGAAGTGGATTACCCAGCTAACTAAATAACTTAATATAACTTTTGCAGAACTCGACTGATTCTTCTTTTAAGCTCTGAAAATCAAAGCTGTATTCTATTCCACCTACCTCACCGTATTATTATAAACAACGTTTCTATTTAAGTTTTTATAATTTCTTTATTCAAGTCCTATTGTATGTGTCGCATCTGTGGCATCCCCTTGATTATCCCCTTCCGATCCCTAGTATCGGGTTCACTGTGCTTGGAATTGGCGTGTGCAGGCTTTCAGAAAGTAAAGTTTAAAAGTTCATATTTTGTGTACGTCATATATTTTATTAATTATTCTATATTACAAGCGATCAATTATATCTTTGGTAATATCTGATCTATGAATTATTGCTTGTTGCAACTATTTCATACAGTTGAGAGATGATTCACCAAGAATTAAAAAGCATTCCAAAGGTGGTTTCGTTGGAAATACTGGCACGAAGTAGCAAAATAACAAATGCACAAATGTAGAACGAATTTTATTTATATGCATCTGGTAACTTGGTAAATATTTGTATCTGCACACACTTTGCTGACGCTATGACAAGGGTTGCCGGGACGGGAAATCAAGCTTCATTTAATGACCCTTCTAAAGATTAATATGTCTCTTAGAATTCCTATTGAAGGAGGCGTTGCCAAGCTATGACGCTGAGTGTCACAATCTTGCCTCGGCAACTTTGTGGATTCCCATGACACCGTCGAGGCTTTATTAACAAACCCACAAGTACAATGATCGTATCAGCTCATATTTATTCAGTATACCCTCTCGCCTCAGGGAAATTATACATCATATGGGTATTCAAGTCCGTACCTGAAATCACTTTTAAAAACATGATAAATACGTTCACCGACGATTATGATAGTAATGTAGTTGTACATAAGCAGTACGTTGTCTGATGTAATCGAAGCTTAGTTCAACCAATATAATATGCACCAGGATCCCACAGTTTATAAAAGTGGATTGTTTTATCTTTACAATTGTACGATACGCGAGATATAATTGTATTTAGTCCTTTCACATTGACAGACACGTGTTGAAAACCAAACCATGGCTAAGCCATACAACTTTGATAATTATTCTTCAAAATCTGGTATGCACATGATAATTATAATAACAATAATCTTTCGTTGATGCATATCTTGGTGTATAAAGAGCTCACTCAAGTATTATTATTGTTATCAATTACCCGATAGTGCCGCCTTATTGTAGGCCTTACCCGCAATCTCTAACACAATGTGCCTTTGTGCGTTCTCTATCATCGAATCCGGCGGCTTGGTGGGGTTCATTTCAGGTGTTTCATGTCTTCATCCTGGTCGTGTTCACAATGGGCGCGTGTATGGATCCCGAACTTACGTATCTGGCATCTGGGTGCATCCTTGGCGTGATGATTGTCCTCGAGATCATTCGGGTGTTGCGGATCGACCCGGCTGGTTCTGCTATACAACGGGCGTTCGACACGTTCATTGATGCCAAAGATCAAGGACCGCTAGTGTTATCTCACATCTACCTGTTGCTCGGCTGTTCGATACCGTTCTTGCTCTATCCGGGCAAAGATTACTCTCGCGAGGGTGTCACAATGGCACTCCTCACCGGGGTGACCACGATCGGGGTGGGCGACACGACCGCAGCCGTCATCGGCGCACACTTCGGCCGCATCCGCTGGCCGGGCACCCGGAAAACACTCGAAGGAACAGCAGCGGCTATTGTAGCACAACTTATTTGGTGCATCTTTTTCGCGCCGGTTACGGCCGACGCGATGTTTGCTGGCAAGCTTCTCGTAGCCTTGTTTCTGACGTCGTGCCTAGAAGCGACAACCGAACAAATTGATAATCTAGCCGTGCCGCTGTTTGCGTTCCCGCTCTTCCTGTCATTGCTCTAATTATCAGATAGATGTTGGGACGTGGACGCTACGACACGATGAACGTCGACATGCAATTATAATAACGAAGAAAAAACAACAACAACCAAGGAATATAGCCAGAGAAGAGGTTGTAGCAACAAAAGGTGGACGAAGTAGTTGAACACTAGTACACCTGTCCCGACCCAGACATCATCATACTCCTGCATGAACACCCGAGGCAGCTGTAAAATCGAGGAACTGAAAATATTTGGCGTTACCTTTTACCCCGGTAGATATACATCAATTGGCTGCTGGCATAGTGACTGTATGATCGTCATTATGTGGATATTTCCTGTGGACGTGATTAAGTAGGTTGGCTATTGTAGTCGAGGGTAGCAGACTAATTAGTGTTTAGGTTTGTAGCGTTATGATTAGATTCGATCTGAAGCACATCGAATAGAAAAACGACGAAAAAAAAGAAATAAGATGATACACGGGACACTCACATCGCACGGTGTGGGCGTTCGCCTGAAACATTCTATAATATATTTTCTTTACAGTACCTAGCCAAAATATACCGTACGGATTTAGATCACCACAAAAACTTCCGACACTATAGTGGAAATCTCTCTACTCAGTATGGCTGGGAGCATTTCGTATCGTGGATTTACGACCAAAGGTGTACTCCAGATAGGACATAATGACAATCAACTTGTCAAAATGAGGAATAGCCCACTCATCTATCACATACCCGGCCTGTTGTCCACTACACCCGGCTGACGCCCATTGCGCAATGTATTCTCTGTCATAAAATATTGGGTCACCCCTTGCGACGTCCGAATAATATAGCTATAGATATCTGTCTTATTTTTGTTGATTTATCCTCTGATTGCGCGTTCGACCAAGGGTGCGTCCCCGTCGATATTGACTATTTGCTAATTATTCTTGTCTCCACCATACTGTTTTAAATGTGTACGCTTATGACTTGGAATGGTACGCCCCCTTCGTAAATTAGAGTTCTAAAATGTGAATCGAACGGCAGCATCTCCTTGCCATACTGTACGTATAGTGTCAATCAGTACTCGGTATACGTCATACATGTCATGCCTTAGTAAGCGACTCGACCGCGTTGAATTCGCTTATGTAACTAAAGCTGAAAGTAGAATGTGGACTAATGCAGCAGTCACTATCCTTGTCATCGTAAAAAAAAACTAAAAATATAAGAAATTGAGTGTAAATTATGCATATGCCCATTGATTTAACTCGGTCTTAAACAAATAGAAAAAAACATGGCACTATGAGTTGATAACGCAGCTCTTTCGGTTGGAGGCGAATGATGACCACAGATGTGAATCACCATCGTTGATCTCCCCACAAGGAGAATCGATATCTCCATAATATTTCGGTTTGACCGAAGTTGCAAAGTCGTGTGATATTATTTTTCTTATTATTATTACTACTACCATTATTAATTGTTTAGTTATCATCGTGAGAACCATTGATTAATCGTTTCGTTAATTAAGCATTGACGCACGCATACGATGGCGTTGGCACAAAAACGATGAACGCAGCAGCGAAAATTAGTGAACTCAAATCCCTCAAGAGGAGGTGACCCATTATAAGTATAATAGCTCCCGAGTTCAGCCCGAATTTTCGTTCAAGGTGATGACACGAGGCGATGTGAACACGCAGGTCATGAAGCTAATTACCACAATTACCATGTGCTACTATTATAAACAACGATGAAGAAAAACATGTGCCGCTGTAAATAGTCTTGTACAGGATGTATTAGAGCCTATAGGTTGCCCAAATCGCCCATTTATTTATACTTAGTTAACTGCTGTCCTTGTATAGAATATAGGTTTATTTTTACACATACGCAGATCGATATACAGTTCTCCAGGACCGATCTGTTCGGTGGGCCTGATAACCACTCTATTAAGTGTAGCACACACATGATAGGTGCCACGATTATATTTGCGTCCTCTCGGTGATATACAATACAACATATATGATGTATATAAATATAATATAGACAAGAGATTAGACGACAGTCTGTGCGGCTGACGAGAAACGTCTCGCCAAGTAAACGAAGCAAAGATTCTGACAGATATCAGCTAACATGACCAGGTGGCTGCTCTACGGTGATGAGAGCATACGAGTTTCCGCTGCACTTGTCATCAAGTGCTTAGGTTATGAGCGCGTTGGCGATAATGTAGATTATTTGTGGTGAAAAACAGGACAAAATGTAGGTTGAGACACAAGATGAATTAATAAATGTTTGTGAGAGTTACAATTTCCATATAAAAATTCTAATTTATGTGTGCTGATTGCTGTAAAGCTTGCATCCGCATATGTAAGACGTTGGGAAAGATACGCAACCCTATAATGAGAAACTAATTGAAGTTTGGAGTGTGAAAGGTTATGTTCCGTGCGATGTTTTTTCTTGGTATTTTCTTTATAAATCCGTTCTTGGATAGGACGCTAATCCTATACTATTACATTTATTAGGTGTCTCCGACCTTAAGACTTAATCATTGTAAAATTGCAGTTCGGGAAATAAACCGCAAATGTTATGTTATGTTATACATTTGCGAGGTGCGAATATTCAAATTCAAATTCAAACAAATGTTTATTAGGCAAAGACTTAGCAGGGGACGGATTTCGCTGGTGGAATCGTTTTGTCGTCCACGTCAACCCTGCACTACATGTTCAGAGAGATTCTATGGAGATTGAAATGTCTTCGGTGGTGTCCGTACATCTGAAGAAAAATTTCTCTACAAAAAAAAAGACAAGATATTTAGCGCTAAAATGTATCAAGAATAACTTTCTCAAAGATTTTGCAGAGAGGAGAGCAGATCCAGATGAGTCGGTAGTTAAAACGGAGTCTCTTGTCAACTCCTTTAAACACGAAACTACTCTGTGGCTTTTAGAGGCTTTAAGAAATGTAACACATTCGGTTCATAATATTTATCGGGCCGGCAATGGGCAAATCTAGGGAACGACTGCACTTATGCAAAAATATGGCCGAAATCTGAAGGGGACCAGCAGAAGTTCGTCTAACATGCTCTCAAAGGTACCTAATTCTGGTCGGGCCGTAACAGTAACAGAACAGCCTCTGAGAGGGTTTTGTTGGCAAGGTATTTAGTATTGTATCAATTTTGCTTGCCTCGAAGTCCCACAGGAGGCATAATACTTATTTAGTGAGTTTTCAATTCTGGAGAAACAAACTTTTAGGGTGGAGCATGCTGGGGTCTTATACCTTCCAATTATGACATTAATTACCTCCCGTGGGGAGGGTCCGGCTTCAAGTTTGCTCTTAACATGTTTCGAATAATACCCTGATTTTAGAATGGTCTCTGGTTGATAACATCATTGCGGAGTCGAATATATGCAGTTCAACGATTAGTGGTAGGAGAGGTCATTTCTAGAATCACGCGCACGGTTCTCGCAAAGCAAGTCGAGCCAGAAAATCAGGGGCAGCGAACGGCAAAGTTGGTACATTATAACGGATATCCTCCCGATATCCTTAGGGTACTCAACTGCCGCATCAATATCTGACATGCGTAAGGTTCCAATCGACATGGTCTAAGGACTGATTAGTCCAAATTAAATTTTGGCTAACTAGTGATTCCGGTAGTGGAGCCGAAGACTTCATGGTGGGTCACCAGAAATGGCAAATAACGATCACTGTACGTGTAGTATAAACCCCATAGTGTATAATTAGCTATTGAGTAAGATTATTCCGTGTACTATCGATGCAATTCGACTGTTGATTAGTAACTCGGGTATCTCCAAACAAAACGCAGAAGCCGAAATTCTTAATAAAACACGTATGCAAATGAATTCCTTTTCAACTTGATATATTTAGTTGATCAGATTCCTCGAACTGAATGGGGATATTACATCGAGCCTTCAGAGAATCAAAGAGCGAAAATGCACTATCTGGCCGATAACTTTGTTGATTATACAACGTAAATCAACACATTATTTGCACAGTGGTTTTAAATGTTCAAGTTTGAGAATGGACCAGTTGTTGCCAGTTTAAGTCCCGCCATGGGACGCGTACATGCACAATATATTTACATACCCTTTAGCAGGGGGGCTGTATGCCAAATGCAACAAATTGAGGTATTCATGACACAAGTGCTTACAAATTTAGAGAATAAAATCATATAAAGGGTTCCACCTTCACATAACGTCACCCATCATTTGTGTATTGTAATGTATTGTGGGCCAGGCAATCATACGGTTGACCAATTGTTTGTTGGCAATAAGCTTGGCTTGGGCGTTGGTACCGGCCCTAGTGCTCATATTTGTGAAGTTGAAAAATTTAGCAGCCCGGGGAGAGCATTTACATACAATTTTAAATGCGAAGAACGAAGATTGAATTAATATCTTCGCACTACACATCATTTACATTGATATTACAGCGGAAAGCCACTCGTTTGACGAATCTCTTATGCATTTTGCTAATTATGTTTCCATCACCACATAGTCTAGTGTTCCACACCGGGGAATCATATAATACAGCCGGAAACACATATTGTTTATAAAGCCGCATATACGGACTAGGTTCTTTAATTATGAAGGAACGCATTATCCAGTTAACTCTTCTGGAAGGACTCCTACAATTTCAAGTATGTGCGGTGTGTAGGTGAGGGTATTTGTGGCGATGACCCCCAGGTCTTTGAGTGATGCCTTGATGTCCAGCTGCTCGGAACCTAGTCTATATGTGTTTCTAGAGTTGTTCTGGCCAAAGTGCAGGACAGCACACTGGCTTAGCGACAGCTTCAGGTCAAGTCTATTACATCATTCTAGGAACCTGTCGAGTGTATCCTGCAGTCTAATCGAATTCTGTACATCGCCAAAAGGCTGTGTACCTCTTAATGTCGTCGGCGTAAATTCTAATATTGACTGCATTAGGTATTATATGTTTTAAGGAGTCTGTGTTCATAATCTGCATTGGGGGCCCAAGACTAGTTTCCTGTGGGCACCCGGAGGTTACATTGGCAGACGAAGAGAGAGCCGTATTCACTTTGACCCTGAAGTTTCTATTTGTCAGTGAAACTCTCGGACCCAGTTAACCAATCTAGGACCCAGTCCATATTGGGGTAAGATCTTAAGAAGCTTCGAGTGTGTTGTCGTTTCAAACGCAGACCTGAAATCGAACAGGATTCCTTCATTCACCCATAAGTGATCAGTCGTTTTGAGCTTCAAGGAGCTGAACAACTATAGAGTAGCCAGGTTTATACGCAAATTGCTCCCTAGAGATTAGCCTTTGCGAATTTCCATTCTTGTAAATTTCGTCAGCGATAACCTTCTCAAACAGCTTGCATGGCACCGATTTGAGCGAGACCGCTTTTTTGTTATTAGGGTCACTTTTGTCACCTCGTTTATGGACCCGACAGACAATCGCACAGCGAAAGAGGTCGGAGATAGTTCCGTTTTCTTTTTCCGTTTTCCGATTTGACTTTCATTCGCCGTTATATGTATTTATGTATGACACCTGGGGCGAGAGATCCCACAACGGCATGCTCCTCCAGAATTCGCTTCTTGTGAAGCACACTTTTCAGCAATATGTGTGAAATAAAAAAACAACCGTATAGGCTCCACATATATAGATATATATACGCTCGATTCCTAGCTGTCAAAAATTACCGGCAGGAGAAAATAGAATACTTCGAGTGGTGAATGACTTTGAAGAGCTGAAAACCACATGCTGTGTTGCACCATCCGTGGTTACACGACACTTGAGCATCATGTCTACCTCTATTAGGCACACTCAAATTATCATTTCAACGGCCAAGAAGCTGTCAAAACAGGTAGATAACAACTGTCAGGAAATGGCGAAGACGTTTTGGGGAGATTTTTGACAACACGGTGTTACTGTGCGATATATATGTATAACCCCTGCTTTATTCTCAGCGGCAATGACCCTTAGATCACTTCTGCTCATTCACTCCTATTGTCGACACGCTCTGCCACGTTCACTACTGTACGTCACTCTCTACGCACGTCCATTCACCACGTCTGCCCACTCATCCACACATGCACCCACATGTATACAGCACCTGCACGCGGCCTCCCTGCGGCCTTCCTCCCTCACACAACTTATAGTTAACGTCTGCAAAAGGATATATAAAATAGGCTAGCGTGCTTGCGCAGACCTTTGGTAATACTTAACATAGAGATGGGGTCGTGAGCCAGTTCCTTCGGTTCAAATATTCCAAAAAAAGGATTTTCGAAGGTGAGCTTGTTAAGGCTCTATCTGCTCGACAAGGGCTAACTCATGAGTTGGCTCTTGCAGTCAAGCCAACTGCACGAATCTCTGAAGTTTTGCCGGCAAAGTTGACGAAAACGGTTTACGTCTATCCACTGAGTTGAGCTGCGTTCAAAGTCAGGGCTGCCACGGTAGGATTATTAAGATCAAGAATCTGATCCTCTGTTCGGTCCTACGTGCAACTTTGTTTTTCAAGATAAACCGACCCTTTTTAACCTGTCTTGTAGCTTCTTATTCTGATCTGGCATAAATTTGATTCGCAAATCCCTGTGGTGCCTCAGTGTCAACTAGGGAGATACAGAGCGGTGAGGTAGAGCAAAAGTAGCCTTACAGCACGGTGGTACGCTACCCTGACTGGTGTTTGCTGCAAGGCTAGACGTGGCGGCGCCCAGCTCTGTCATAGAAAGGACAGCTGAGTGTGGCCACAGAAAGAGTTAAGCAGGCTGAGACGTACGCTTATCGCTGGGGAAAAATGGGCTTCCAGTTAGCAAATAATTAAGTTACTAATAAAACAGATACTTCTCCATTGAGTGTAGGCCGACTCGTTTCCAAGCTGTGACCCCGATATTTATCTTGGGAGTGGTTTCCTATTCACGAAGTCGCGTCACCAAACAGAGACAGGTAGAGTCGCTTGCGCCTGAACTGACCCCGTTAAGTGATCCTCCTCTCTTTTTCCTGCGCCTTTCTTCGCCTTCGACGCCTATCCACTCAGCGCTTTCCCGCTAAACTATCGGCAGTTTCGTGCAATAGCGTTAAAAGCTAACAGCTTCCTAGGGGCTGGTTGCCGTAGGGAGGGGGGGGGGCGTGTTCAAACGATTTGCATTCAGAAATGTCAGACGACACGAAATTCCACTTGCTACTGGAAGCAACAACATACGACCGCTCCGCCCCCATAGGGCTTGGCCGGAACTCAGGATCTTGCTCTGAACGGAAGGTGCGGAGCAGGAACCTTTCGCTCGAAGGGAACGTAGCCACGAATAACATAGCGAGCCCAGCGAGCAGTCGCCCATCCGCCGGGTGCTCGTGCCGTGCTGGGTATGCTGCTGCCCTGTGGGGCCACTTTATAGCAGCCGTTTTGTGCAAGGTCACGTATTCAAACATAAGCATCGGAGACGACGTATTCAAACTAAAAAAGATTGTTGGTTGGGAAGCCGTTGGGAGCAGACGAAGTCGTTTTTGAGACTTTCGGGTGGTATAACGGAGAAGCTCCTGTAGAGCTGAACTCAGCTAAACACGCGCGTCTACGACTGGCTTCGTCTGCCTGGTGCTATAACAGGTCTTGGAAAAGCACGACCGAATTCTATTTCGTGTAGGACGCTATTATCAAAAAGCAACCGGTCCTGCAATCCTAGGAGCTGCACAACGACCGGTTGACCGCAAAGCGAATTACAAAACGCAAATGATTTTGCTTGAACTTACCTGCGATGACCGCGTTCGGCTGAAAACTGATTTTATAAATTTCAGTGGTGATATTTCGGCGGCTGTTATATAACATGTTTTTGTCTGTACTTCGAACTGTAGCGGGGTCGAGTTCGATCAGGACACATACTAAGCTCGCTCTGTACGCTAGAGATCTAGAGTAGTGTAGCAAAAAGTTAGATTTAGATAAATTTCGGCTTTTTCCTCATTCAAACGTTCATGGTCTTTCAGTGTTCTTATGTTTTCCAAGCAGAATCTTCTAATCTCCACATAGTGGTATTGCGCAGACTACTGCATGGTACATCTTGTCCTTAGAATTTCTATTTTGTATACCCATCAATATAATCGTGAACACATGGAATGGAAACATCAGTTCGGGTGTATAACATCAGTCCAGCGGGAGGCCCCTGCGACCTCTGCAGGCTTCTTCGTACAGAGGTGGAATTACCTTCTTTGCTTCCCCAGGGAAAAAGTTTCTGCAGGAGAAATTCTCCCATTCCCCCCATCGCTCCGTTGTACCCGTCTTGGCGATCCCCGCGGTGCCTGCCTAACAGTAAAGCCGCCGTGCATATCCAGTCACCCCATGGACTCCTTACCGCTGTTGTCAGGTTGTCGCAGTGCTTCGAACACGGGCGAGTAACACCATGTAATTCTGTCTCAGCTGTTTATACTCTCCTAATTTATGTCGCTTTACGAGCCTTCCCAGCTGCCGAGAATCAGGCAAACATAGCGTCGCACACGATGGCGACACAGTGCCGGCGAACGGTGCAAGTGTGAAGTTCCACTGTGGTGTGGAGATCAGTTGTTTAGATTGAGGTATTCAAACACTTTGGCTTCGCGGATCGTTCATCTCATATTCGTTTCTTTCTTCTTGTTATGGTGTCCAAAGGAAAATAAGGCATAGGTATATAACGTGCTAGATTTTGGATTGATCTCGTAAGAAAATTCGAAAGTCATTGGTTGACTTTAAGATACTGACCATGCCTCATGTGATGGAGTTGTTTGTTTTACTATAGCGATCATATAGTATACGGCCACACTGATGTGTATTGCAAATTGCTTTGGGATCATCGACCTATAATTTAATGGCAACAGGCTGTAATTGTTCGAAATTGACAATTGTAATTGTTCAAAATTCCGGGTCATATTTTGCATCAGTGGTAGACAATTAGATTGACTTCAACATATCCGGCAATGGTCTTCACTCGAAGTCGTCCTCGACATCGATTGCCGTGGTGACCGGGATTCTTCATTCGTTCTAAAGAACACCAGTTTACTTTCACAAAGAAGAGAAAAGCAGGTTCAAAGACATGACCATTTTGAATATCCCTTTAGCCTGTTATCTATTAGAGAGCTCTTTAGAAGGCACTGAAAGCTTCGCCTAATAGAAATTCCTTCGACGTACTGTATGGTCCCCTTCATATATTAGTATTCGATATTTCACTCTAAAATTCGGGCGAATTTTACCTGATTCACTTACCTTGGAGTAAGCCCATTGTTCATTTCAACTCATTCACTAATGCTCGCCAAGTGGATCACGTCCGCTGCATAGAACTGTATAGAAACGCCGAGCACGCCAGTCGATCCTGCCACCGTACCACCGTGTTTCTTTTTCCGCGAGTGTCCGTAGAGGGCGGGAGAGAGAGAGAGAGAGAGTTGAATGCGCGAATTCCGCACTGGGGCAGTGTCATCTTACCCGATGATGGTCGATCCGTCTCCTGTAGGGGCCAGTAAGTCGGGAACAGGGTCCATCTAGCATCTAGTAAGTGTGCAATGTTGGGTGTATTCAGTGAAACAATGAATGTGGGATTGATACATGCACGTTTGGCTTATCTCTCTATCGGCATAAAGTTGAGTGGACCCACATAAAGCCAGTAAATGATAGTTTATGCTATAGTAGTGCAATAATGTTTTAACTGAAGAGCGTAGTGAATACTTACGATTGTGACATTCAACGTGTATGAACGTGTGTATATATATAGAGCGCCAGAATTCATTATACCGTCGACCCTGCACATTTTCTTCCCTAACAGCCTGTCATCTCCCGCAGGTTTAGTTAACCATTATCATAATTTAGTAATAACCTACTGTCTACTCTGTTCCCATCTCCTATATATATATATATACATCAACCGGTTGGTTTGGTTAGTAGCGTACCTACGCAGAAATAAGTTCACTGATCGCAGTTTTTTCTCATTGCCATTATGCTTTATTGATTCTAATCTTTACAGTTTTGATTTTCTGATAAATGTCTGATTTTCATTTCGCAATACATGCTGTCTCCTATTCCTTCCATCGTCGTCGCACGATATCTTGTATTCATATCGAAAATTAGCAGCTTGTTACGGCATCTCGAATGCTGCAATTCCTGCCTTTGCATAATGTCTATCCATGCATTTATATGTCTACACCACAATTCGTGTATATTCTCCATCGATTGTTATAAATATATTAACCACGTCATCAGGAATATTATCATTATTATTACTATTATCATCATCTTGTCTCCTGCATCGCTTTAGGCCCAATGAAATGATCATGAAAAATCCATCCGTCCAGTGTTTCCTAAGATTATTCCTGAGGTGCAATAATGGGACACTCTACCTTATTACAGTATACATAGGTTGCAATGCATATCGTCGTTTGAAGTTAACACCTATGTGGATTCCATCCTTGCTCGTTTTATAATTACTAGTGTCATCCAGCGATGTTGTAGAATAAATTATATCAAATGTACTATTATCATTGTATTATAAAAGGTGTTATATATGTATTACTATTATTTTCTTATATATCTACTAATCTAGTGAACCCGAACGTTCCATTTCGTTCAAACGCTCCGTTATGCCAAGTTCGATGTCAGCCGTCCACCTGCTGCGGCCTAGTTGCCTGGCAGCTGTCAATTGGAAAGCTTCTTGCCGATAATAATTATGTATTGGAGAAGGCTGTGCTTACAATACAGAGAGGGCTGCGCAGGTGACCTCATCCATACAATAGCGTGATCCAATCTCTATATGACAGAAACGGTCGGGCTCGAATCGAAGTGTACAGATAATTGCTACAAGGTGTAGAGCCAGGGAAGGTGCGCATCAAATGTGGACTGATGCCTACCGTTTAATAGAACCAGAAACCACTGGAACACTCGAACAGATGGCTGACCCCATTGCGATCAGTAGCTTCAGTCTATTTTTCTTTGTGATACGAGCGGTTGGGTCTAGTGCCCTTCAAATGTGCATCTGAAACCAATGTCTATAGGTGACCACGATAGACTAATAATAGCAAATTGGAACAATACCGTGGTCGATCAGTGTAATATAGGAGAGCACTAAAAAGGTCCGAGTACGACACAACATATGTGAAACTTAGCCATGAGTGGAGGTTTTTTCTCGGTTAGGAAATGCAGCCACATATCTCGACCATCGGCCATTGGGATTCGTCGGCTATCAAGGCTATCACTTTTTTGCTTTATTTTATTTTTATACCCTTGGGAGGGTAATGGTTCCTAGACAGTGGTAAGTGCGTATGGTAGAACGGCACGGATGGACCTTTTCCTCTGTAGGTGCATCAGTTATTTCTAGACCTCTCACGATCTTCCCGTATTCCTCTCATTGGCGTAGTCCAATCCTTACCCGCAGTGGCTCTACCGTGGCGGCCTGGAGTGGCCGCCGCTGGTCTTAACAAGAGCTCAGATAATCAAAGCTGGTCTCTTTCTCGTCATTGGACGTTTTTCCCGTCGGCTCGGTTTACCTTGTTCTAAGGAAGGCGAGCTCTGGGCGCGTTGCTGCTGCCGCCGGCTGCTCGGGCTCACTCCCCCTATAGCCAGGCTTAGTTCCTATATGTTGTGAAGAAGAAGAAGGCCCAACCGATGAGTCTTACGGCCATCGGTAAACGATATCGGAACGTCCGGCCGGTTGCCGAGACTCTGGGCCTCGCCTTGCAGCGCATCGCGCTCTCAAAAAGGAACGAATAAATGAATTTACAGGAGGAGTCGGCCTGTTTGTAAGTCCGCCTGCACGATCGGGTGTCGGTTTGGGCAGTCGAGTTTGACCGACAGACGGACGGACTCGATAGACACAGAAGTTGTTGCTCCATCGCATACTACTATTGTATTTATTCGTCATCGGCATCGTCGTTATTATCGTTCGAAAAAAGAAGAAGATCGTTCAAGAACCATGCGTTTTCTCTGCAGATACCAGTACACATATTCTCGTGTTAGTATCGATCTGATAACAGGCGAAAACGAGCTCGTGACCTGGTTCTGTTGAGCAACAAGCGGTTCTCGAGGGAAGAATCACTCGGTGTTTGCCGAGGTAATCTTGAGTTGTCTGATTGCCTAGGAGAACCACTCTCAACATTTACTCCACCTTTCAACTGAAAAAATAAATTTATTAAGATATGACATCACATTCATCCCAGGACATAACTATTCACGAGCGTCCAATCCACGACTACCTTCGTTTCTTTCAGGTCCACCACGTGTCCATTCCTCTCTTTGTCTCGCGAACTTCCTAGATCTATCTAGAACATGAATGACATTGCCGTACTGTGCGTGAGCTTCACACAGGACATCACTTCGGGAGTCGATCTGGCAAACGGTTAACGGTGAGACCTTTGACGCACTCCACATGGTGAACGCTTACGGCCACTTTCAACATGCCTAATGCGTGATAAGCCCCAATATATATATATATATAATTGGAGATTCACCATATGTTTCTTTGAACCACATTTCGAGAAATTACTAATTTCCATGGCAAGACTCGGAAAGAGAGCCTTACCCAGAGAATTAAGATATTTTCAAGAATCCGACAGCTTGTGCTAAGCCTAAATGGAAATAGAAATAAATGCCAATATTTGTTTTGAGCTATCTCATAAATGAGTTAGGCATCGCCGTTGTGGAGAACAGCGGTCTGTAATTTCTATATGGTGTGAGAGATAAGATATTTTAAAAGTACAGCATTGGCGTTCGGGAGGACCACTTGTGGGTCCATGTCTTATTGAACAAGTCGATGATAGCGAAGATTCAATTTCGAGGTGACGCTCTAAGTGATCTGTTAAAAGATGGATAAAAATAAATTGTTTGGCTGTTACAAATAAATGCGTTTTGGAGCAATCTACGATTCTGTTCACTCGAGAAAAAGACTGCCAAATTTTACCCACTTTTCGACACTATGGCCGATCATAAGGCTGATGTTTTTACAGAAATTGGTCATATCCAGGACACAATGGACCAAACAGGTGGCTGACTTGTTTTTCTGTGTTTGAATGTGCTCTTCTTGGCTGAGTCACTCCAAGCAGCCTCCTTATACTAACGAAACTGTTTCTACGCAAGTGATTTAGCCTAAATTTTTTTCTTTTCTTATATGAAGTACGCCGTAGGTTAGAGTGCTCAAAAAATTATCCCATGACTTTGATGTAGGCCTCCGTACTGAATCGTTGCCAAGTGATCATCGAAGCACTCGAAAACGCAGCCTCTGACCATTGCAATGCTTCATGTTCAAATTTGATCGAAATTGATTCACGGATTAAGATTCGACAACATCTCAAATATGGCCACCTTGGACCGTTTATTCACTCATACGTGAGGGGCTATTACATTTAGTCGTTCGGCGGTGTTTATATCGATAGTGTTCACGTTTGTGTTCTTATAAATAAATGCATCCATAACAAACATACACTGCGACTCAAATCCAAAAAGAACGAACATTATACGAGGCAGATCCAAACTTTAGAAAACTAAATCAAAATTTTTCTAGTGTACCGGGCCTCTTCTTTCTTGACGTCTTGCTTAGATCGCAATCGTGAATACGAGCAACGTTGCCGGCAGCCCTTTCGAATAGAAGATATCGAATATTTTTTTTTCGAAATGAGACATCTATACCCTGTGTTGTCGTGCATTTCTTGGTAAGAAGTCACAGTCTAGGTAATCACACGCATTCTATTATATTGCTTAACATTCATACTCACTCAAACATCGAGGCATCTGATTGGGCGTAAAGATGCATCGTCGCTTTTGAGCCCTCTCTTCTCATATGCGCGCACGATGAGTGTCGCCTTGAAACCGCCACTAGCACGTCCGTGTAATCGTGTATCATATATAATCATCATCATCGCTGGCATCTCTACTTATCGCCTCCTATATACCTCTGCCTTGATCTCTCTCTCTCTCTCTCTCTTTCTCGTTTCCATTGCACTGGCTGTCTACCTTCCGGTCTGTGCTCCAAAATTCAGCTGGAAAACTGAGAAGACCTCAGTACAAGGGCTGACAGCCATTTTCGTAATCCATAGTGTGGGTAGCTTCAGTGGTAGCTTTGTCTTGTCCGGTCCGAGTCATATTTCCGGTTGGGTTCGCATGTTCGATAATTCTATTAGGTTAGGGGGTGATCGGGTTCATTATTCAGTCGTCGTATCGTTTGCCGGCATTCACTGCAATTGAAGTGACGGTGGTGAAGGGGCCGCGATTCATTTCTCTGATCCGAGTTCGCTCGCGTCATTTTGCTCCGTAAAAAAACGCTAACGCTAACACTCCGTACAACACTACCGCGTTTCAGTCGTTATCAAGTTTCTCTAATTGTCATCAAACAGCGATATCTATGAAGATGAGGGGGTTTCCGCAGCCGTTGCTGCTGAAAAACACGTTCTCTGATGTTCAACGACTAGCAGACTAAGAAAACAAAACGGTAAGTGGCACTTTTATATATCACTCATCTAGAAATGTGTTGTTCATTATCTTATCTAATTAACGTTTTCAGATGTTAGTGTAATATTGTCGATGACCGTATGGTAGTGGTATTACAGATAGCAGCGATGGCGTATTGTTCGATTTAGTGCGTCAACTTCGATGGATTCTGCGATTAGTTAGCGTTTCGAATGTCATATACGTCAATTGACGCTCGTGCTACACCCAAGCGACGAAGGTGAACGCGCGCGCGGTTGATGGTAATTCCTAGGCGGAGGTACATTCACAGGCTGACGGCAAAGCGAAGGCCCTCAGTGTAGGGCAGGTCTCGGGGTTGAGTGGATCGAGCGCAATTAGTGTTTGCGGCGCAAATCGTTGAACGCAACGCGTTTTCACGCTGCAGCCTCCTAGCCGTTGACACGGCCGGCCTTCATCCCTGCAAAATCGCCGACGAAAACGACAAGAAAAAAGCGCAGGAAATTTCACTCAAGCTGTACGCGGCCAACTGTCTACCACGGCTACGAGAGGAGTGCACCGTGCCCCTGGAATGAGATTACTCTGAAAAAGACTCAAGTGGGATGAACGAACGAACGAGACGGCACGACACACTTTGGGCAAAACGACGAGGTAAGCCGCGAAATGATCGGGGCCGGATGATATTGTTATTCTGAGAAGAGATTTTCTATTGGTTCGTGTACGGGCAAGCGAGTGGATACGACAGCGACGAATGAGGAAGAACAAATAATGAATTGTACAATTAAAGCAAACGAAGCAGGCTGCAGGTATTGCCATCAGAGGGAATCACCTGAGTGGAACATCTGAGATCGCCGATCGTGCTTGAATCGAAACTTGAGACAAATAAGGCGGAAGTTGAGGAAAAAAAACTTATTTGTGTTTAACTTAAGAGAATAGTGCATTTTGTCAAAGGGACAACAAGGGATTCTTTATCGGTTTTATTGTGCCAAGCTATTATAATTTATAAGCTGGCGTTGTCGTAACATGAGTGGACTAATATGAACGTTCTTTATGGGTTCAATCAATGACCGATATCTGGGTACTAATACTACAGTCTCGCTAAACAAAGACATATCAAGTAAAAAAAAAATATATATATATGTACTATATAAGTAATAATAAGTATATGATAATTGGAACAGTAGATTTTCATATTATGTACATTGCTGGCGTCTTATTCTACCTCCAGCTTTATTGTTACGCTTCTCGTTATTCTTTGCTTGCAAAGTTTAATAACTTAGCTCAGCGTTAGCAGTATCGCATAGCGGACGAACGAAGCCAGCAGAGCCCTTAAAAAGACTCCTCTTGTACCAGCCCCCGAGGTAGCATTACTTCGTTCCATCCCTACCCGCGGCTGGCCCACTTGCATCGTAACATCTCAACGTTAGGGTCTCAGGAGCTCGCGGATTTACGAGCAAATTAATCAGAATAAGAGCTTGGCTTCTACAGGGGCGTGCCGCAATAGAAACTCGGTCCAGTTGCTTTGCTTACCGCTTAAATAGCACGATCACTTCGCAGCGCCTGCGGAAGGGAGGCGCTGGCCAGCGCCAAAGGTACGATTACAACTTCGCCTGACCGTGTAAGTTCAACCATCCACTTAACCTCGGCAGGGACTGCGATTAAGCTCGTGACATCGATCTATATAAAGGGTCGTTGTCTCTCTTTTTATATGTGTATTATAGGTGCACATGATGATGGGGTAATGAGAGGTGAAATAATGACGTCGACGACCCGTATAGATGCAATTGCAGGGTTTGTGTTGAACCCACACAGAAGTATGGCGATATATATTATATTAGTTAAACTAAGATATTAGATAGGTCGTTCCGTTTGCAGAGTCGTATTCTATTTTTTTGTCAGATCTATGTCCATGCGGACTCGGCCATACATCGCTGACTCACAGCACGAACATTAAACCTCAACAGGTGGATGGCAGTAGGTTATGGGGCCGTTCCCATCATCGCCATTGACGCTTTGTGCCGTAGTTGTACGTCGTCCTGTTTTATGTAGACTGCAGTTGTATTCTGGCTTGATTGAATTCATGGATAAATTCACCTACCTACCCGGACTAAGGAACCATCTAAGCCTTTGAAGCTCGGTATTAAAAACATTCGCATACACATTTACAATGCAAGGAACGCGGGAGCATCTTACGAAATGTGTAACAACATTCGCTAGAGAACGATTGCACTGATCGAAATTTGCCGATCAACACGTACATCGACAGATAGGCAGATGGTGCTTTCAATTTCTCTTCAATGAGAAATCGTATTTTTGACAAACATCGAAGTCGGTCGTTGTCTTTTCATGCGCAGTCTTCCACATTTAGAAGATTCACATTTCGACAACGAATCGCGAAATCGCTGGCTACTCGTCCCCGTATCAGCATGAAACACACCCGCGAGAGCAGCACAGTGGCAATAGCCAAACTTGCGATGTCCCATTGACGCTTGTCGTTTCCATAGGATAGAGATAACGCTATCTTGTCCGGCGAAGCGTGTTATACGTTTTTACTTCTGAGCGGCTTTTCTGCGAAAGCCCACCTCACGACCCAGAGACGACAGAGCGGCCAGCGAGTGACGATGGACACCATATCAACACACCTGCTTCGATCTGCGAGTTTCCACAAGTCGCGAGCTTGTCACTCTCTCGTGTTATCGCAGCAACGCTCCCTGTTAGATTTAGGTTAGCAGGCAAAACGCTGCGAGTAGCATCACTGGCCCCGAACGAACGACGTTCTCAGACAACGCGCGATCGCTTATCGTGGAGCGGTGTGGTGTCTGGGAGCTGTTTCGTCACACAGAAAAAAAAACAACGAAGTGGTGGATATATTTATGTATACGCAGGTTCTATATTCATATCGACGAGAATTGGGTGAATTGGGCATCGTCTCAACGCTCCTCGTACCTCGTAGTTTCGCCAGCCAGCCAGCTGCTGCTGCTGCTGCTACTGGGTAAATCGCTCGCTGGCCATGGGATCGTCACAATCGGATCATCTGACTTTGCGAGAAGCACAGATATTGTAATTCTCTTTTGAAGTTGTTTTGCAGAATTCGATGTCACCGCCGACGATGTTGACGACACCAAATTCTGCTGACATAGAATGTGTGTTAAATTCTTTTGATTTTTTTTTTTGTAGCGATGTGATTCTAGGGTGAGACACAAGCCGTGTCGTTGACTGGCGTTGATTTTGTGAAGGGAGACGAGAAGGGATCTCGGCTCGACGTCAGGAAGCGTTTTGGGTAAATGGGAATTATACGAAGAAATCGCCACAAAAGCCGATTACGAAGTGTTCACATATGTATTAAAATCGGTTACGCTAGTGACCGGGGTGTTAGAGCTTTCACATTTGCTAGATAATCCGTTTCTATGTTGATCGTCTGCCTTCTTTGACAAGCAACCATTTCGTGTTGGTTGACTACGATGACCACGGAACGCATTAGGTGTGTCAGACGTCTTGTAATTATTCCCTTTGGTGGCCTCCCCGAGTTCTGCAGTGAACATACGAACTGAGTTATGATCCACCAATGCGGTTTCGGGTACGTGCAGTATCTACACTGACCGTGCAATAAGCTCATTAGACACGTTATGCACAACTTTGTGATGATCTGATCATCTAGTTGCCTGCCATACGATCAGCGAGACAGAGCCTCCGGACGGTTGTCGCAGGATACCACTACTTTGTTCCCTTATTTAATCAGTCATAACGCGCTACGAATAAAAGTGAGCTTGCCTTGATAATCTATGTGACTGCTGCTGCTGCTGCTACTGGTATTAAACAATGACGTACGTCAAATCTGAGTGCGCGGCCCATGGAAATTGTCCATTCCAAACATCTTGCGTCCACGCTGTCGCCCAGTCAAAGAAAGAAATTCGCCATTTCTCTCTACCCCCTCCGCCCTCCCACGTCACAACAACAACAACCCCATTCTTCCGCCATCTTCTCACAGCGGCGGCAGCAGCAGCAGCAAACACCGCACAAATCGGACGATAGAAGTCGTAATATGCGTTGGGACAGCAATGATGCTACTGATGCTGCTGATGACGATGACGATTGCGGTGGCATGACTTCGCCGTCGCCGTCGCCGCCGCCGCCGCCGTCGCCGTCGCCGCTGCTATAGCCGCACACGTGGCGGCGTTGAACGGACGAAAACGCGAAAATGCGGTGGAAAAACGGACCGACGAATGAACGAATAAAAAACTTGATAAAGAATTTCAAGAATTTTGCAAGTGCTAAATTTCATTCGCCGCGAGAGATCAGCGGCGGCAGAAGCAGAAGCAGCGCCTCCAGCAGCGGGAAACGCCAACAAGCGAACAGAGCAATAACGACAACGACAACGACGACGACGACGACGAAAACAGACGATGGAGGAGACGATGATGTTCATGCAGACTGCTGCTGCTGCTGAACCACCCCGTAACGTTATTGCAATGACGCCTCGCTGATGTTGCTGGCATCGGCGGCGGCGGCGGCGGCGGCTGTTGCTACCACCATCAGGAGGAGCAGCAGCAGCAGCAGCACCACCACCACCACCCACTATTGGAGCCAACGATAGCTGCGGCGGCACTGTCCATTGGGAATGAAAACGAGAAAGCGGGAAAAACCCGTGGCCCTTTGCTGTGCGACCGGGGGCTTCGCTCGCCAGACAGCGAGAAGCGCCGCGCTGCTGCACGGCAGAACATCACCGCAACACCACCGCCACCGCCACCGCCGCAGCGGCCGCAGCGGCCGCAGCGCCAGTCAAAATGGGTGGCGGCGTTCTATTTTGCTTCCGCATTGTGTCTGTGTCGTGTGTGTGTGTGTGTGGATCTGGTAGTGGTGTTGGTGTGCTTTTCTCCTGTGTGCGCGTGTGTTTGTGTTTGCCGTGTATCGTGCTAGCAGTTGTTGTTGTTGTTGCTATAGTGGTAGTTATGGTGGGGTCCGTTCACCCAGGCTGCTCCTGCTAGCGCTTCCTTTGCTCCTCGACGGAAGGACCAGCGACGAGAGCTAAGCCGCCACAAGAAGAAGAAGAAGAAGAAATCGCCGCAAAAGTAACACGACGCCATTGCTACGGCTATGGTGCGCACCGCTGCCATTGAGGTCGGGCTCCTTTTGAACGATTTCAGCTAACACCAAATAACACACCACCTTGTTAGTAGTTGGACGGTTGTTGGACCTATCGATATCCGCCGCCAACCTAGCACTGACGGAGCAGCTGCGCACCAGCGGCGTCTACTGAGAACAATGAAAATGACGTCAAAGTGTAAATATAGTAAGATGTACAAATATACTGGTACAAGAGTATAATTAGCCATCGATGACGTCATTCTCAAATTGTTATGGACGAGCATAACTATGCTCGCCGAAACATGCTCCTTTGTGTCATTCGGTTGGTATCTGCTGGCGGAGATCACCTATTAGGTAATGGAACCACAGAGCTTCTTTCCCTATCACTGTCAGTCACATCCCTGCACTGGTCATCCTGAACGCTACGTATGATCTTATATTGTATTATATATGCAAGATAGCATTGCTATCATAATGTTTCATACGGTAGATTATTCTCGATCTCTCCGCATATATACGCGTTATTCGCTGTATGGTACGCGGTCGTACAAAGTTCACTTGTATCGAACAATTACACTTTCTATCACTCGTAACTTCTCTTGCCATTGTAATACATATACGAATTTATGTATGTAAATAACCTGTAGGCAAAGGCGTACAGAGAAGGAGGCACAATTCACCACGTAGAGGGGTCGTTAAGTATAATAGAGAAATACACATGCAGCTAGACAACGCTAGAATGAAGCCTGCGCGACAGAAGTCCTTGCTGACAGAACAGAACAATCGCTGTTCACAACGAGTATCGTTGGCCGTTCTATCGCCGGAGGATCGTTTCTGAGCCACTTCCTCTTTATTACGCTTACTAGAAGCAGCAGCAGCAGCACAAGTTGTACTAGAGACTTTAACGAATGGATGTAATGTGCAATGTGACCGTGATGCGTCCGCGTGGCTATGTGGGGCTCGTTGCAGCCAACAGTCGGAGAAGCAGTTCCCGAAACAGCGGTTACGGTCGAGGCAGCAATAGCGTCATATTCGTGCATGGAGAGCAGGGACGGGCCAAGCGGGTTGCTGTCCCAGCAGCAGCAGCACCAGCAGCAGCAGCAGGAGAAGACGAAGTGGGCAAAAGGTCGCATTGCCGCCCGGTACTAGTGGGCGTCGCAAGGCCGTAGACGTTCACGCTCGCGCTCGCTGAGGGGTTTGTCGGCGCGGTCCGGCCCCCGGCAATACTCGACGCGATAGCAGCGATCTCCATAAGAACTCCGTGCGGCTCTTGAGGCGCGGCTGTCCAGGACACACTACGACTTCTACAACGGCCACTGCCACTGACTACAACGGCGCAGAAAGGATATTCACATTTGCATAAAGTGCAGGCCGTTGCCGGCCGGCGGCCGCCGCCGCTTGCTGTCGCCAGGAACGACAGGATATCACCGAATGACTACTGTCGAGGATGCAGAGCATTGTATAAGAAAGAGGATTCGTCTATGAGAGTTGACGACGGAGACGGTAGGCATCGTATGGTATAATACAATACGGACGATCACCGGGTAGAGCAGTGCACTACTGACTGCTTCATGGGTCCTGGGCCGTTTCGGTGAAAACAGATGATAGCAATGGAAGACCAAATGAGGGGAAGACGTCTACGAGCTGGCTATACGTTTCAGGTGCATTACAGAGTGCAGATCGACCAATCTCTCGTTGGCTTTGAGAAAACACATCAGCCGGCCTTCAGTCAGATTCGTTTGCGTGTGACCCAAAAAAAGGCTATAAGCGGCCTGGCAAGGGGAACAGCCGTCGAGCCAAAGGACACCCAGCGAAATTCGAACACCAACTTCACCGACAGGTAATGTTGCTGCTGCTGCTGCCTCCGCCAAGTTATATGTGGCTTTCGCATCACATAGGCCATCTTTGCATATATTCAACTAGAGTTTTAAAGCTTATCTAGGGCAGATGGGTAGCTAAATACGATGGAAATCACCGGTTCAGGGCCGGAGATACGTAGCGATGCGTATTATTTAATATTTGTATTTTATTGCACTTTGCAGATTTCTATTATTTGCTAGTTACCATAGTAGCCAATCAACAAAACACACAAAAATTAGTATAGGCACCTAACTGGTATAGGTCCAATAGAGTTCACAAATAATACTAGCTCTGGCCAAAATCTTGTTCTTGGAGACTGCATATACATGATCTTTTCATCGCATTTAGTCGAGCGTCGAGATGTGGTTTGCATTTGTCTACAAAGTCATGTACGCCAGTAACCATAGATGCAAATGCCTAATATATTAGTAATTGCCTATCTACGGGAATGCATCTGCTGCTTGACTCTCGATGTCTGAATGAGCAGACGTGTTCATCGAACGAGCTTGTCAATTGAGCTTACCTGCAAAGCGTCACGTGAGCCTTCTGAGGCCACCTTCCGGCCTGTACGAGAACGGCCCACTGCCCATGGATATCCCTCGCCACGGCCAGCCTTTTGGCCTTCCTCTCGGCGTCGCAGAGCGGTCGTCCACCATGTACACCACCTCCGCTGCCAGCGAAGCCGCCAATCGTCGCGTTGTATTGTGATCCCGCACCTCCGTTTGGCCTCACGTACATCGCGTCGAGTAACTGCTCGCACCGGCGCAGGAAGTGCTCCGTCTCCAACCTTGATTGTTGCCAACAGAACAAGACATACGACGTTAAGTGTAAGTACTTAGAAGATGAACAGTGAGTCATCAAGCGAACTAGCTTAAAGGCAAAACATTTCTTAATGTCGAACATTGTGACAAACGGGTTGTCGTTTCGACACGTAGTCGACGTTTAATTTGAACTTGGTTTAATCCACCGTTGCAATCGTCGTGTTTGGGAGCGTGTGTCAACTAATAAAACCTATTACATTATTCATACTTGTAAGTCAATCATATAGTAGCGTGTTTATTCGAGAAATTGAGATAGGCATTACGGTTCATCATAAATATAATAGGCGTACAATTCTTTGGGCATATAGCAGACAGTATATCCGACAGTCTGATCCGGCAACCCCACTAATTGCACGAACACTATAAACGCTGGCTTCAACGCTATAAATAAGGTGGTTTCTTAGCAAGGGCAGGCATACGATGCTATAGTTAAGGAAACATTGCGCCTATGCCATGCTTCAGTCGGTGGCACGTATTGGATCCAGCGTCAGTCCATTGCTGCTATAGGTTGGATGGCTGCTTTGAGCTGAAGGAAAAAGGAGTTTAAAAAAATACTTTTGTTGGTATATTTTTGCTTACGTAAGCAATCTTGAGGGTCAGTCGTGAGTTGAAGAACACTTCAATGATATTAGCACTTCAATAGTTGAGGCAACATGGGTAACACTATAGGGATTTCATCAATTTCATAATCCTCTCAACAATTTTAGAAGAGAACGAGGTAATTTGATGTTATCCTTGGGGGGAAAAAACATCCAAATATTGACAACACTTTCAAAGCCGCCGGTCGCTGCCGCCGGCGACGCCACAGTTGAAATATAATGTGTTTCAAATATCGATTCATTGTTTATGCAATCCTCCTATTATTAGTGTGTTTTGCTTAACCCAATTGACCTTTCCTTCGGCTGAGTTATAAGATATCATCGAAATACGCAAACGGTCACTAAAACATTCGATCGCGAATCGTCAATTTAGGATCCATGTCTTCTTGAATATCTCCTACTGAATACGTACGCGTCCTAGGACAAATGCTGGCAACAGCGGGAAGGCATGTCTCAGACAGATTCGCAAAGCGTTGTTCGATTCGCCAATGCGAATCTGACTTCTCGGAACTTCTTTAAAGCTGTATCGATCTTTCCACTGGAGTTTAAAGGAAATTTCATTCCAAAGGCTCCGACTCCCTCAGCACAGATTAATAAACCGCACTGTGTTTATTCAGCCAGTTCCAAGGGATTAAGAAGCGATTTTAGCGAATGTAGTTGCCACGAGGTCGCCCCCGCCGCAGCCGCCGCTGGATTTTGCTCTAGTCACCGACGTCGAGGCTGGGCCGGCGGATTTCGACTTGTATGCTACAGACAGCTCCGTACATATCCTACCTTTCATCAACCATTCCGAGTGTCGCCCACTGCTCCCTACCTCGTTCTCCCTCTGTCACTACTTCTCTATTGAACGGCAAAAGTATATTAAAATTGGTAATATGATATACCACGAAGCGGGAGCCAGAAATTCAATCCCTTTTGGGAGGGCTTGTCAGAGACGCAAGCATCACTATGTTCTTGTTCAATTTTGAAAATGGATTTCGTCGAGTCGAACCTCGCGTTTACACACGCTCGTACCCGTATTCCTTGGCACAGTCGCAAAAAATGTTTAAGGCAGCATTTTTTTAATCATCACGAAATTACGAACAATACATTGTTGAGCGCACACACATCAGATATATAGGGAGATCGTTTGACGTGGAGATAAAAAGCAAAATACCTGTGGCGAGTATGGCAAAATATTGAAATGCGGAACGAAGCAATAATGTTTAGGGTCGAGGCATAACTGTGAGTAAAATGATTGTAGGTGCACTGAAGGGATAGAGGTGTTCTGATGTCTAAACTGTCGTTTTCTAACATTCACAAATGACACATAACTTACACATTTCGAAGGGTGATGGGGAAGTGGTAAGCGTTTGTGTACTTCTAAACATCTTAATATATATATATATATATTTCATATCCAAAGGAGCATTGAAGCCACGTCTCCGTGAATCTACTGAGGAGAGAATTATGGTTTGGTTCCGTAAACGACATTGGCACACAAACGATCTTGTATCGCCGATCTTCGTTTACAAGGAAGTTGATGATCATCTAGAGTTCAGATTGATTTTTCCTTCTTAGAATAACTTCAAGTGCGAGCAGTAAACTTTAGGGTTAATCGGCGTGTCTTTGATAATTTGCACGTTTGCTTATTCGGGAATTGATTTCGCCTATGTCAACATCGACTAACACACTCATGTAGAGTTTGTTAGAAATTGACCTGCATTAAGGGGTCAATTTCAAGTGATTTTTTTAAAGGTTTAGTTTCTCATTTTAATTTCATTAACATTCGTCTGATCAGCTGTTTCTTCTCAGCTTGCCGCGCGTGCTGTGCGGGTTCCCTCAAGTGATTACCTTCAGCAACGATGAAGGTAACGAATGTAAAATGGTGTATAAAGCCACATTAGTTTTCACAGGAAAGGAAAAGTAACAATCTCTTCTAGGCAGATATCGGGCAGTGAATCGGAGAAATGAAGATCGGTTTATATATATATATATATATATAAAAGTCATTAAATTTACGATTCCGTACACCATATCATTGAACGCAAGGGAGCGCTTCGGTATGAATGACAGGTCGATAGCGACTACCGTCATCCTCAAAGTGGCTCTATTCGCGTCATTATTATTATTATTACGTTATTATCGAACAGTTCAACTCGCATTCCATGCATCATGAAACGATTTCATTTGATCAAACTACTAAAGTTTGCATTGGGTCAATTTTTTTTATTACTCTTCTTGGTTGTATACTCAAATGATGAATGTCTGCGAGCATTTTAATTGCAAATCATCGTTATAAAGAAAAAACGGATAAAAATAGTTCAGAGGTGACGCGTGCCGGCGTGAACCCTAACGATCGCCGCCCGACATCCCGTAATAGCAAACCCACTTCTAATATATACATATACATATATATATATATTCACAGATCAGCTGTGTCTATGTATATGCCTAGCGCATGATCTGTGCGATATCGTTCCTGCAGTTTTCAAGTGTAATCAAATGAGCATTGTATATATCGATAGCTAGCTAGACAGATAGGGATTATGGCGATTATTTTTTATCTCACGTCAAATGGCATCGTCGGCCATCAGGGGACGAGCCTGACGACGCTTCTCCCTTCGCGTAACGATCATGTTGTTGTTGTTGATGCTGCTGCTGCTGCTGATGTCGATGATGATGATGCATACGCTTACGAATGAGTATCGCATACAGAGACCCGATTAAATATCTCAATGAGTCTCGCGCGTCCTTTTTGGGACGAGGAAAGCGGCCGACGGTCGGGGGCCGGTTGGCCGCGGATTGGGCAACACCGAGGCGGATAATACGATGTGGAACCCATTATCTAGAGTATGCGTAATGCTTTCGCTGTCTGCTATTATAATTTGGGGTCAACCAATCTGATCTGGTCATTTCGTAGTACTGCTACTACTGCTGCTGCAGCTGCGCCAGCCTCCAGTGCCGTCGAGTCAGAACGCCAGCCACTGAGAACAGAAGAATATTCTATGCAGTGTCTGGAATCAGGCGGCGGCGGCGACGGCGGCGGCGGCGTATTTTGTAATATCGACGACCTACGTTGCAAAAAAGACAGAAAAAGAAAAAAAAAATAGAAGCACGCATACGCTCGCGCCGAAAGCGATTCCGCTGGGAATCTTAGACGCAACAGGATAATTCGAAAGGATAATTTTCCTCTCTGAATTATTTATTAGATCGTGTATCAATTAGACGGGCTGGTGTTTCCGTGATCTAGATTGATGTGAGAGTGTTCGCTTGCTGGGAAAATCATCGTCACACTTTTTTTTCCCGTTGCAGACATAACGGTATCAATCGTTGGCGTGCATGAGGGCATGCTCGCACTGAACGCTGGGACTTGTGTTTCGACAGCAACATCGGATATTGATGGAACTGCCTTCGGAGTACAAATCGAATTACTATTTTGAAATCTATATCGCTGACGTTACCGTGTTTATTCTGCATTGATGGTCAATAAGCTCGACGATTTGGGATGCCATATTCAGTCGCAAATGATATCCGCATAGGTTGAAATGCTTGTTCAATAGAATGAAGTAGCTAAACGTATATTGCTGCCCAGTGCTGTCCTTTAATTCGGTTGTAGTGTGTGAGGCAGAATTTGGTGGCGTGCATCTGTGCACGTGCAGTCCAATTTCCACCGGATGACTCGATTGACCGCTGTCCCATTACCCTGCAAGCAGGCCTATGCTGACAGGCGCATCCTGTTTGATTCACGCTGGACGCATCGTTTTTCTATGTACTCAACAGTGAAATCATTGAAACACTCTTAGCCAATAGAACAGGTAACACTAGCGATTGTTTGACGATCCTTTACCTATGGTTTTGGCCATGGAAGTATCATTGTTTCGTTTTTGTCCGACAGCCGTCCCAGCTCTCGGTTCAACTCTAGCGTAATGTTGTGATGTCCCTCGGCTGAGCCCGTCGCTGATCCATCATGCCAGCAAATGGCAGATCTCGGTCAATCAACAAAAAAAGAGCAAGCACATCACTTCAATCTTCGCGACCAGCAGCACCAGTCGCTTCCGCTGACGAGTACCATCCGGAGCAGCCCCAGCGACATATACGTGTCCATGTGCGTGTGTGTGTGTGTGAGTATATCGTACCGCATCGTTCGGCTGGCCGTACCGCGTAATATATCGATGCGAAGGGATCGTGAGTGAGATTGAAAAGAAGAGAAATGGAACCAAGCTATTATATAATATAATAGTAAGCGGTCATTCCTTTAGAGAGAGAGAGGTGTAGCCAAGCCAAGGATTTGGGTAGCGGGTTGCAGTGATTGCGGTCCAGATCGTGGGTGACTAAACTTAATGGACTGATCCGTATTCTATCTACAAATTTGTTGTTGTTGTTGTTGATGAAAGTAGCAACAGAATCATGAAACATATGCATGTGTATGCGTCTATTATATCACCATGGCCACCACCAACAGCAGCAGCAGCAGCAGCTATAAACGTAAGCTTTGGCATCTACAACAGCGATGGCTGCACCAGCAGCATCGAGGCCCAGCGAAGAATACAATTTCATCATTATTCTCTGTTGTTCAGTCTGATCGAGTGTCATTATGTCCGCGCTGCGGAAAGAGTGAGTGACTCAGACCACTGCTGATCTAATGGCAAAAACAAAAAAATATAGCACAGAGAGAGAGGAAGTGAGAGAGAGCGAGAGAGAGAGCAGCCGAATTCATGAACTGATGTGCAGATACATCGGGCAGAGGGCTACACATCAGAGGAAAACTATTACTAACGATTATGATGATGATTATGACACCGATGATAATAATAATCATCATCATCATCATAATAATAATCTATCACCAACAATTTGAATAAAATATTCGTCATTGTTAATACTAATAGATATACAAAATTTCATTGTGCTCGTCGTCATCATTGAGATGAATCTCGAACACTAAATGGCGACGAAACAGAAAGCGCTGACGCAACCTCAATGCAACAATATACAATGGATTGATGTTGTCTGCCCATTCGTCTGTCAGTGTGAATGTATATGCAGCACTTATTATGAGACGGGCACGCTCGCTCAAAAACAATTGCGATTATAATAAACGAGTGATAATCGTTTGAATTATTCGGAATTGAATCTCGGAAATCTCAAGCTGACTCCTCCTAATCATGTCAACAGCTTGACCTAATGGTCGACGCTTTAAGTGGTTGTTCTGCAGTTTCACTCGATTGTGGTTGATAATTTGCTAATGTCAGAACCGTCATCTTGGAAGCTTCACATCTTTGTCTTCTTGAAGAATTAAGGGGCTATCAATGTTTTGGCCTATTGACGTACCCATTTAGACACTAAGCCTCCTTTCACCCTGTCTCTCTTTCTCTCTCCCGATATATATTCTGCATTTCCGTTATGACCGTGCGACGGGGTATCTCGGTGCCTTTATTGATAGCATAGCCCTCTAGGGCTTCAGGCCTCAGGGCAGACGAGTCGACAAAACACGCATGATGGTTTTAGTTCCCATCAACGTTGTATTTGTTTTCCTTTTCAAGAGACGAGGTCTTTGTTTATCGGCTCGGCAGTTGTCAAGTCAACTTTTCCATCTATTCAACTGTAATGTCATGCCCTCCACCCCGTTTGGGCCTCGCCATTATATGGTAGTCATTATTATGTCTATAATCCGGCGCGTGTTGCTTCAACGAAAATCGTATGATATGATAATGCCTTTTTCTTCCCGATACGCACCCGATTGAACAGAACTAAGCCAAATAGTAGAGTACACCCTCTCCTGCAATCATTAATTCCAATCTGTGAATTACGTGCTAATTACACGACAGTCATATATCAGAGACTTCTATTTCGATTCATTCCTTCAATCATTGTATTATTATAATTTACCCATACTATTCATCTACGCACCATCTCAGTCAACTCCGGAGTATTATAGCATTACCAGTGGCCAGCCACCAAGTCTTAGTCTTATTAATAGCGCAATCTGGTACTATACCAGTGGATTGACCCTCTCGACCAACATGACAATTGGCTGCAAGTCGAGCCCAACGCAAATTAAGGTCGTGCTTGAACGGGCACTCGAGTCTAAATCTATCATTATTGAGGAGACGTCGCCCGTAGATTTGCGTTCGAACTTTAGCCAAGCACAATAGACGCAGCAATGCTACGTACAGTGACCTCCAACGAAGACCACTGACAAGTGCATATCATTACCGACTTCCGTGAAGGCCACAGTCTTGCTGTGCCGGCCAACCGACAGGAGGTGATTCACAGACCCCCGCTTATAGCAGATTCTGCTGTTCAAAAATTAGCAGTTTTTTTTTTACAGACGACCTCTGCTTCTCGTTAACTTCCGTCGTTATTTTTACTGGTTTCATTTTAAATTCTATACGCATATGTTAACAAAGTATTGCTCGAACGATTTCTGTACCCCCCGGATTGTATCTTTCATGTTATTAGTAGTAAATCCGTAATAATACAACGGCATAGCCCAAGTTCTAGCTTCTACCTCCATATCCTTAAGTTAAAATAAAAAAAAAGGCAATAGGCGATGCTTGCAGGTTCATGCCATTAGGTTCGGTATGAATTAGTAACGATAATAACGATACCGTAATAATTAACGCCGTCACGGAACTCAGGGCCATAGTTGTCCCACAGTTCGTTGCACAGCATGGATAAGTGTATTGGGCACGTAATCATACTTCCATAGCTTCTTCCGTGATAATGGGAATTTTCCTCGAAATGTTTCCACTGATTCTTGGCCCCAGCGGCTGTCGGCTGTCAGTCAATAGCGACAGCTTTTCGTGTGGCGTGATCTACCAGGCGTGAAAAATGACGTGTAAGGAAGAGTCTCCCTAGGAGTCCGACAACTCTGACGTTGATAACGACGAAATGTGTGTGTCCGATATTAGCAATTCCGTTTGTATAGTGTAATAACCATAAACAGCGAACGACACGTACTTTGATCACGCTCAGGGCGCTACTTTGTCTATTCCACACCCACGGTTTTTTTTGTTGATCACTGACACTCTGTATGTATATGTAGATGCTGAATAAATGTTTGTCATTATTTATTATGCAGGGTCAGTCGGCTGCGAAGTATCTATCAAGTGCACCTTTAGAGCTAACGGTGGCGCAAATCGTGAGGGCGAGAGCCGCCGAAATGCTGAAATTTGACGTAAACATGACACTATTAGAGTGGTAGAGTTGTGTTCTCCAAGCGATTACCCCCTGCCTGATTGTCTCGTTATCGACCTTTAGGGAATCGTCAGTTCAATGTGACCCGGTTCACAATTCTGAGCAATATAACTTCATACAGGAGGTTAGTGGTGTCGAGAGACGGCAGAATGGCTGCGAATCGGCCGCAAATCGAAATCCTTTCCGAGAACGGACCCGCTCGTTCCGAAGTCGCACGGGCGAAGCGTCGATCAATTTCCAACTGCTCAAAGATAATTACTTTCCAACTAATCCTGGTAATACTAATAATAGCAACAACGACGACAACAAAAACAACAGCAACAAGTATCACCTTCTGGCAACGATTGGCGTCTAGTGGCCTGCTCGGCTATGTTACGAGAGTCACGCGACTTTTTCTTCTTCGTGAGACAACGCTCCCGAAGTATCGGTGATGCCCAGAGCTCTTTAGCGTTGTTTAGCCAAGCCCCTCAGATAAATGCAGAAGAGCGATGGGCGAAGAGCAACAACAGCTATAATGGTCGCATCAGGCAACATCGGTAACAACGACAACAGGAACGAACACCGTTATTAACCACATCGGCTCGTGCATACCGATTCGTCATGGTGATACATCATCTGACCGCCATACTCGAGGCGATACCAGCAGTGTAATTTGTTCAATTATAAGTATAATTATTATTATCATTGTTAGTTACGGGCACAGCGCGACGTACGAGAGTATTCGTTAGACACTGCAGATATTGTAGTAGTTTGTATTGCTGTAGCTATTTGTTGGGGCCGTCCCCGTCGAAAACGTTTGGTGTACACTTCGACTTCTCGCATGAGAACAGAGGCGCAATATGAGTCCAATTGGCGCTCGCGTGACAGATCATCGGATGAGGGATGGAGAAGGGACAACCTGCGGGATCCGATACCAGCTATGTTGTCTTCTCTGAGTGTTGTACAAAGAGCCCCCAGCAACGTGAGTCTGAGGAAACCTGTTAATAAAAGGCCTTAAAGCAAGTTCCCCCATGACGGCGACACATTGCCGGTATAGCTATGTTCAGCGACGCAGTATAGCCGATCATCTAGATCATTATTATCGCTATTCGATAAGATTCGACACTTGAGCTGCTGCTACTGATGCGTGGCGTTAATGCTGAGATGCCAGAAGAAGTGAGTGACCTTCTGTGGAGGTGATCTTCCATTCCTACGATATGATCTATCATCGCTAACGCTAATGGGAGTTCACTTGATACGACCACTACTAGTTATATCCAACAGCTGGTATTAACGTATTTACTGGGGTGGTGGTGGTGGTAGTGGTGGCGGCGGCGGCGGCGGTTGTGCTACGCTGATAATGTATCGATCTGTGGGCCCGTCACAAGTAGCAGTCGGCCCCAAATAGAATTTGGGCCACTCTAAATGCCAATACAGACGCTCGCGCAACGTTCGAAAGAGCTCCGTTTCTATGGTTTTACGATCTCTTAGTTGAAATATACAGACACACACGCTCACACACGCACGCTCACACGTTGTGAGTAAGAAATATATAAGCACGATATTTTGCTACTGCAATAGTAGATGTTATTTACAGTACCAGCGCAGGTTGTATTGACATCGTGTGGCAGCAACTGCACAGAGTTCGGCGACACCGTTTTAGAATTTTCGATATTGGGCGAATAGTGACAAGACGAAGATTACACAAGGCAAAATTGCCGCCCTTGCCCTGCTGGCGACTGGAACACGGGTAGTTCTGCTCGAGCCATTGAGGTCGCGAGCCAACAGCTGCAGCGTTGGGGTTGCATTTCTGAGTGCATAGGAGAGGAATCAAGTATTCGTTCGATAAGACTTCGGCCAGCACTACGTCCCCCACGGCCGGCAGACCGAGCACCCGCCCGCCTGCCATCCGTGGCTGGGATCAGAAGTACGCGGTAGCCCTATTCAACATTTAATCACCTGCGTTTATGGATTACTCGGAATCGTGAGGTCGTTATTGGCGGATTTGAAGCGCTACTGGAAACCGCATACATTCCGCATACGACGACTAAAAATGGAACGATCATGCTGAACAAGAGGCTGCCTATTCAGCTGGAGTATTGCTTGTCTTCTGAGCACCATTGTGCAGAACATATTGGATATCTTTCTATTTTCACAGTTAAAATATTGGTGTTGCATCATTAGTCAAATAGACGTGAGCCTTTGCTCGTTCACCTTATAATAATTGCTAGCCAAATCAGTGCGGTGGTAACGTCAGCATATTCTGCTATCATCTTCGAAAGGACCGCCAGCTCGGGTTCTAACCGTGATCTACACACGCACACATCAGGAGTCGTTCGTTTACGTTTGAACTCATTCTTATATTGTATCTATTTCGATTACTGAATGAACGAAATCCGAGTCAAAACGAATTGCAGTCGAAGAAAGAACTCACTTGGGGTAGCTCTCGTCGTCCATGACGCAGAAGTCCTGCTTCGAAGTCTGGCAGGCCTCGACGAGCGCTGTTGTCTTCTTGACGAGGTTGTACGGCGCGATGTCCCGCACCACGGCTCCCGGCACCACCGGTCCTGGATGATCGAGCGATCAGAACACGCTCAGTCCTGCTCAGTCAACACCAACATCGCGAAGAGACCCCCATCGCGAAATAGAGACGCCATCGCCGATAGGCGCGAACAGGTAGCGCGTGCAGTGAACGTCATGGCAAGTCAACGTCAACCTGTTAGTATCCCCGCCCACCTGCCAAACAAGCATGGCAGACACCATACGAGCACGAGGCACACACACACACACAGAGAGAGAGACAAAGAGCATAACCATAGAATACACCGTTCACCAGAATAGCAGCTTAAATAGAATAAAGCACATTACCGTATACCCACATGATCCCACAGTACCTGTGAGATGTAACAGAACCGCGAAGGAGCACACTCAACACCATTAATAAGCTATCAAGACCGTAACCAAGCGAGTAACAAACAGGTCGTTCGTACGTCGGCAGAAAGCAGCTAGCTCACATTGGCGGGGCCCATGAGTGCTTAGAAGCTAAGCCAGGCGCCGAACAATGCCAAAAGTAGTTGTACCGTGAACGTTAAATTGGTGGCTGTGGGTCTGCGCGGAAAATTTGCGTCATCAGTATTACTTAGTGTTCATTTATGTATGACCAGAACGAAAAAGGTCCAGCACCAAAGCAAAACTCACCGTGTTATAGATATGTCAACGGTTTACGTGACTGAGAAGCCTCACCACGATTCAATGTTTCCGAGGGAGTGGTACATATTTGCATGCGATCTAGGCTAAATGCAGTAGACAGCTTGAATCGGACTGACTTGACCGTTTTTGTATAATATAATAAGTATGTCCGTTCATTGATGCCTTATTCAGAGCACATCGTCTGCTACGATAATGTTTGAGTTTAGAAGATGTCGTCTGAATTGTCAAAATTGTAGTACTAACTCAGGGAAAATCTGCGGGCTCTGGCTAGCCTTGAACAACGTACAAGTGAATTTGATTGTATTCGTCTTTCAGAAATGGGTAAGCGAGGCTCAGCTGGTTTAAGGTCAATGAATGTTCTCAAAGGCAGCTTTTGATGCGCGACAGGCTTAATCGGATAGGCCCTGCGTCAACAAAACCCCTTAAAGTATGTGCCATCATTAAGAAACAACCTTCGTAATGACCTTGGATGACTTCATTACACAAATGGCGCCTCTGGTTGACAAGGCAACAATAGTGCAAGCGTCAATAACCACGGATAACACTGGTAGAGTTGTTGATTTGTCTCGGGCATTACAAAGACCAGCAGAAATTGAGGCACGATTGTCTACAAATATCTGTACATTCTGTCCATTACTCATGTATGTCATTATGAATGGATGAATCAGTCGAACGTAATCAGTCATGCGGACATGCCCGCTTGTTTCCCAATGTCACCACTGCTCATTTACCAACAATAGTCGAGCTGTCTACGCCTTGCTTGTTGTTCCATCGGCCCTGCTCTCTGTCGGATCTAAACAACATTCATGCAACCAGTTTCTCCGTGTTTCTTGTATCTGATTCTAAACAAAATACTTTGCGAAATTGGCGTCAATACACCTAGAGATCACGATACCGCTAGCTCTGCGTCGTCAGTCGCGATGCTTCACGAGTTCATCGATGGGCCCGTGTAATACCAGCAATCATGAGGAGCGGCCAGTGCCGGCGCGTAAACCACGTAGTTCAGGGTCGTGTAGTGTTCTCCCAAGCGCATGCATTTTCTTCCACTAGCATCATCGCCTTGAAGCACATGATGATGACGACAACGACGATGATGACGATCATAATAATAAGAACGATTCGGATGTTGCTGGTGGATAATGCAACAAAACCACTACAGCAACATGAGCATCAGCACCCATCATGGCGTTCCGTCGGCCGCCTGTGGCGCTCATGGCTTTCTTCATGCTGCTCATCGTTCTCATCTCGAGGCGGCCGGCCGGCCGACCCCTGTAAAGGGACACCAGTCAGGAGCTGGCTGGTCGGAGCTCGGACGAACATCGGAGGAGCTGGAGGAGACGCTGAAACGCCGTCCGTCTGGCCAAGTCAGCCGGCCAAACGAACATCCACTGCTGCCATCAAAGTGAACAGGAAGCATTAATGGCTTCGCTCCGGCATGCGGCAACAGAGACTGTGCTCTGTGGTGGCCATCAAGTTTTTGATGCCAGAAAAAGCGTTAAATGCGGCGTAAGGGTTTAATGATGGCCGAGTAGCATGCATTTCATTATGCGGTGGCGGCCAAGCAGCAGTGAGCCGTTATCTCGTTCGACTGTCTTGAACCAACCGCGCCATCAGCCATCCAGTGACCCAGCGATTCGGCTCCGCGTCTATCTCTTCTAGAGCTGCGCTGAGGCTCTGACGCTCCTCCAGAACCCCATTTTCGACCCATTCGTCTTATTCCATGCCGCTGCTACCGTTCAGCTCCTGAAGATGGATGGCCGATCACACAGAAAGTCAGCGATAGTGAATAAGTGAGGGGGAGAGAGAGCCAGATTGCTTCTGCTATTATGATTATACTACCGTTCGCTCGCTCTAGGTCTGCTCCTGCTCGCTTCTCGGTGGACAACAGCCCAATGTCCTCCTCAAAATTTTATTATCAAGCTGCCGCCGCCACCGCCACTACCCTTTATTGCATACGGCGTCAGTGTCATCTTGTAATAACAACAAGAACAACAACGAAGGTGTGCATATCCTATGATATACATATATATTATATCCTTTATGCTGAAGACGACAATTCGAATAAGGATAAGGCAAGGTTGACTCCGAGTTGGCTCACTCTCCCTCCCATTTTCATGTTCCTCTGGGGAATCGTAAGTAACATGGGCAGCGAGATCTTGAGAGGCTGAGTGTCCAACAGCGGCAGATGATATCATAGATCCGAGGAGGCCTGACGTATCTGATCGACCCCGTTGATGACAGGTGTGCGGTTAGTCGCAGCTCTTCCCAAAAATATCATCTCATTTCGTAATCAACTGGTGCTGCTTGATGTGCTATGGATATACTAACGAGTTCTTCTCTTCTCCAAGAACCATTTGTCTACCCGGAAAATATAAGGAAGGCCCTTAGCAAAGGCCAAGTCTAAGAAATACTGGCTGTGCCAACATTCGACTACAACACGATACTAGTAGAAGCTTCAATGATGTTACTGCCGTTGAAACGCAGTTGTATGACAGCACTGCTGACAGTCTCGTTCGTGAGCGGTGCCGAGTTGTCGTTACTGTTGTCACCGACAGCCAGTGGCAATGGCGTTCTCATAAATACTTTGCTAATCCGCATGACACTGCTCCCTGCCGTACGGATATAGGGTGGATAGCAAGACAGAACAATGACAGCCAAATCATGAACAAAGCATCGTATCAATGACAACAAACAATTCGGTGTAGTCACTGCTCGAGGAGGATTCTTGCCAAGCAGTTTCTGTACGAGGTGCAATCGGCGGATCGTTGACGAAATGGGCAATCTTAACTGTAATCAACTCGCTGCACCGTGGGCAACCAGCTAATTTGGATGACAGCAGCAGCAGCAGCGGCGGCAACAGCAACCACGGTAATAGTATCTAGGTTCCATGCCACCGAAGGATGTCATTGTGGATTCACTGAACGGTGGTAATAAAAAACGATTTTACCGAATCGGCGGACGGCGGACCCACCAGATGACCACGAACTCTAGGTGAAAGTGTTGCGATTGGCCCCGCAGTAACACGGAGACATGTGTGTAGATATCAGCCGCGGAGGTCAACTCGCATCATGTCAGCAACAGAGTAAATAAAAGAAAGAAAAATAAAAATTGGGAAAAAATGGGAAAACAGCTGAATCGGAAAAGGAGATCCACGCTGACCAATAGCAGCGTGACAAGAGCGACAAACGCAGCCGTACCAGCAGCCGCAGTCGAATTATTATGTGACGAATGTCAACAACGACAATGCCCTCGGCAGATGTCTCACCGTAACAATGCAAGCAGCCAGCCACCAAAAAGGTGCTAACCCTTAGTAGTACGTTTTTGCATTAGGAATCAGGAAGAGCAAAATGGCTATGGACAATGAAAGTCTAGGGCGAAGATGTAGCATAAGGAAGTATTTCTTGGGGCGCAAAATGTCAATGCAAAGTGAAGATGAACGGCTGATGGACTTTGACAAATATATAGATATTTCTTCCTGGTATTCCTGCTGTTGCTGCTGCTGCTGTTGTGGAGCTGAGAACTGCTATTACTACTACGGCTACTATTTCCGCTTTTGTTGTTGTTGTTTCTGTTGGTGTTATTTTACTGATAGCCCTTTAAAACCAAATGGCTGCTGTCGTTCTCACAAGCTCGCAGAAGAGGAAAATATGCACAGGGCATAGCTGAATAGTTTATCTTTTTGTTTTTTTGTTCTATTCATTAAATTATCAACGTTTACTTAGGTCATGAAGATTTCAATGAAGCCCAGGGGTCGGTGACGATAACAGTACCACAAGAAAGATGTGCCATCGAAATGACGGCTTGGGAAGACAACTGCTATTTTCTTTTCTAGCTCCTATCTCATCAGTCGGCAACGACTCTATCTGTGCCGTTCAAGCTTATAGACATTCTGATTCTATCAGCGCCGTGGCGCTGAGGAGTACAAGCAAAGCGGCTTGCAGGGTAACCTTCTGTTTGTAGGCATTATTGTCATCTTTGAAACAGATCTTAACCGTTGGAGACTAGTATTGTAAGATTCGATACAGCGTAATTAATTCCTAACAATCTAGCATGAGGACGTCTTTTACTTTGATCGAACAAATCTGTTAGTCTTGAAAAAATGAAGAAGCGAATCGTTTCTCGCGCACACGAGAGCAACATCGACTAAACGGCATACACATATCACTATCCCAAGCGCGATGAAGATATATATATATATATATATAATCTTAGAAGATTAAATCAGGTAAATCTGATCCTTTGCTAAGAAGCAATGGGGAGAAGACCACACATCCCATGAAGCCATTCGTTTTGCTTACAGCTGATAAGAGCATACACGCAACGTCTGTAGATAGTTCAAACGACCACAAGAAAGTAACACTCCACTGTCTGTAGCAGGGGCACATAAGACAATGCAATGTAACAGGTTGCCTGCACCGATATCATGATCTTATTTTGTTTAGTTAAGCGAACAGGCACCCTAGCATCTGATTCAGCATGCTATGATGAACCATGATGGCGGTGTGTGTTTCTACGACTCTTCCCTGTTGTTGAGTAGTGAGCGAGAGAAAGGTGTATATGAAAGCGCGCCTTAATGTCGTCTCAACGGCTAAAGCAGTTTGCAACAGCACTAACCGGATATTCTCGGCGAACTGGCAGCAGGCTCCTCTTCAATGACGAAACCGTTAGCGAAGTGCACATGCTTCTCGGATCGGTCTACGGGCGACGACAGAACGAAATTCGTCGCTGGTGAAGCCGCGTGATTGCTGCTTGAACTGGCCGCTCCACCGGCTGTCGTGGGGATCGGCACGAAACCTCCATACTCGTATTTCGGGTTGCGGACGTTCAGAGGCACCGAAAATGGTCTTGACAGTGGATTGTCATTGCTGTCGTCAAACTGAAAAACAAAACAAGAATCCCGCTATTCCCAGCGTGTTTCCCCTCAAACTTCAGCCCATCGGCGTTTTTGTTGCAGCCGTTGGCCGACGTACGCTTGCCAGCGCCACGCCTGAACGCATAATGCGATATGCGGTGATTTGCTCGCACAATAGTAGTTCGAAATAGGAATTGGTAATAATTAATAATTAGTGATTCGTGTAATTTATGCTACAATAACAAATATTTGATAACAGAGCAGGTGAGAGTGTGCAACTGTGCGAAGGCACGTACAGGATTGCTAAAGCTTCGTGCGCTGACGACGGTCTCCGGACGGGGTGGCTTGTGCACTTTGGGAATCTGAACAATTGGTTTGAGGCCACTGGAGGATTGCGGAATTGGCAGGAGAGGCGGCGAAGGCGTTTGTGTGACGGACGGCTTCACAGGCAATAGGCCTTCACGCATCGGACGGCCAGTGATAATGCCGTCGGACGTTGAAGCCGAAGAAGTGGATGCGGACGAAGACGTTGATGATGTTGATACAGGTGGGCCGAAGTTGATGATGGTGCTTACAGCTGTCACCGACAGTAATGGAACGATGTAATTAACAAACAAATTCAGATCATCTACACGCACATATATATATATATACAGCACAGTTGAGACTCACATAATATTTTCGATAATAAATAGTAGACCTGTTGGGTACAGTTCGACGGGTGACTTCGCTGTAACAGCGTGAGTTGCTTCCTCTTCGAGGGAAAGATTATGGCATAATTATCTGAATTATATTATATAATAGAGTAGTTACAGCGTGCTCTTGTTCGTGCAGGGCCATACATTATATTTTAGCTTTTATTGACTTTCGTACTCGCGTGAACCTTCAATGCCCCCCTTAGGGGAAATCTTACGTTTGATATGATGGTTGTTCGTGTGCAGTCCTTCGATATGCGGAGGAACGGTGACAATCTGAAGTGGAGGTCCTGCTAGGGCCTGAGGAGAAGGTAACTGCCGAGGGATCGTGTCCTCATTGCTATCCAGTGATATTGACTTTTGATGCTGCGGCTGCTGCTGCTGTGGCTTTTTAATGGGAAATGGAAGAACCAGGCCACTCCGTCGCTGAAGTTGGGCGGCGTTATTGTTGCTGTTCTTGTTGAATGATGGAATCGGGAAAGGCAGCTGGCTGGGAGGCCGTTTGAGAATCGCTTGCGCCCGAGAAGCAAGCGCATGAAGATTCAATCGGCCGGCAAATGCGCTGAGAAAGGAATCATACAACAACTACCATTTGGTTAATTCCTCATGAGACCGAGTGTTTAAGCGATAACAGTCCAGACAACGGTAATAGACCATTGGTTGCTTCTGATACACTTAACCTTAGATATAGCAACTATGACTGTACGCGATTACAATGAATGAGCGTTTACAACTGTCATGTACAGATGTGTTCCACTCTTCATGGCAATGAAATTCGGGAATCTGTCTCTTTATCAGTCGAACCCTACTCAATGGTTCGCCATTTGGCAAGAATTAGTTTTAGAGTAATATTGGTTTTGTTAATAAAGAAAAAGTTGATGAAAGTGTTCGAGACTCGCTGTGATTAGGCAACAAGTGCATGGACAAGCACGGAGTTTAACAGATGCTTCACGATGAGCACTACGCTTACAAGTCCTCTAGGCAAGAGACACCCGTTTTACTAAGTTTGGCAAAGCGCGGGAGATAAATTTCTGATAATTTTAATCTCTCGCGCTGACAGCGCGAGAGATTAAAATTATCAGAAATTTATTAAGCGAGCTCATAAGATTATTGACTGCGCGGGCGCTGGGCACGTACCGTCTCGATGCAGAGTTATGCGAAACTGTATATGAATATAACGATTAGTGTAAATTTATCAGTGCATATCGCCTCGGGCTCTTATCAGCTCATGGAGTCACCTGTTCGCTAGTCCTGGGTGGTTGGCGATAAGTGACGAAGTGTGTAGCGTAGCCAAGGACGCGGGACTTGGCAGGTTGTGCGCGTGTATCCCATGCCTCGCGAGGGCATCCTTGATGTGCTGTGGTGCTCGGTGATATAGTTCAAGAATCTGCTCTCGCGTTGGAAGAGCCAGTGCGGGTCCGAAAAGAGTTACCAGCACCACGTATATACAGGTGGAACTCCGTACGAGATCCAACATCAGCATCTGCAAGAGGAAACACGTCCAAATGAATACATACATCAATATATATATGTATACTTATATTGTGTTAAAATTTCTGATTACCATAGTGCTTCCGGTTTGAAGTAAGTACTCAAGTAAAACGCATGAATATTAGGTGATTAGAGGAAACCGTGAGGTAATACCGCGAGGTATGAATGCTATTTATTCCAACTCGCTCGTTCTGTTTTAACTTCGCATCCGATCACCCGTTGGACACTCGCTTCCTGCCGGGTCCTCTCCGCCTAGCTTATAGCATGTCCTATGGTACTAGCACATTCTGTTCGAATGTGTAACACCATGATGGTCTGACCGTGTGATCCGTTCCATCTGCTGACTCTTCCTCCCTCTTTCCATGTGAATTATTTTACAAAAACGTGTTGTCAGTCCGACTGGAAAACGGCTACTGGCCATTGGTAGACGGTCGGTCTTACTCCGAGACAGAGAGAGAGCGAGGGGGCGAGGGAAGCCACGGGACTGATGAGTGCATAGGAGACTCAGTGAGGGACGTCTCGTGGGAGAGCCGGGTACCATCGGATCGTCGGTACCTTTCAAGGAGAGATCGTCGCAGCTTCCGGCACCGCACTGTCAGGTCTGATTTGAATGTTCGTGTAGGGCGTAATGATATTTAGGTTGGTCAAGCGTAACCTGGCGTACCGGCGCACACAGCCGATAATAAAAATGGAAGCAATTTCAAGGTCTGGTTAGAGAGACTCGCGTGGCAGACTAGTCCGTGCCCGCCATCTGTGCTCGCAACATTGCTTATCTGCCCGCCTCCGTGCGCGATCAACGATTCATGTGAAAAAGTGTGTTCTAAAGATTCGGTATATATATATATATTACAATACTACGATCGATAATTCTCATGGCAAATAGTCACATCGTTATGCTATGTTATCGGTGCTATGCAAATGCAAAGAACCAGCCGATAACTATTGATACCACGGACATACGTAGCACACTATGGAGATTCGAATTTGAAATCTTATTGTTAGTGGTATTATTATCATAAGATGATTTGCATGCTAATTAGCCGACTCCGGGTTGATGCAATTCTCCCGCTTGAATAGAAAACTCCTAGCCTAATTAGTGACTAACGTCCGACAACTGAAAACTTTAAAACTAACTATGTATATTTTTAGTGCAACATCATTTTCTGTAAACGCTAGTCAAGTTCAACCAGCCGCCCAAGTGTGTGCTAGCGGAAATAGAGCTCGAACCTTAAAAACTCGAACCCAGGATTTTGATTTCGGCATTATTACAATAACCTATCGTATGACGTATTACTCGTCGGGCATAGGCTATATTATCGTGTCTACTTTTATATTTTTAAAGAAATAACTATAAAGTAATCACTCAATACGTGTTCTGTGTTAATGTAATGATAAACATATTTACATATGTATATATATATATATATATATATATATATATATATATCACATATGGCTGCCTATGAATTGTACTATTCTGGAATTACAATAGCTGACTCTCTTCACATTTCCATACTTCCTGCTCACTTGACAGCTCTCTGTGTGGGGCGCGCAAACAAATCTCAATATATGTGCGAGTGTGTTGTGAACAATGTCGGGCTGGTCGAAGAAGTAGAGGGCTTAATGCCCCCCGACTACTTATGCGGTATTGCCCTCTCCGAGGAGTTTTGCACACTGAATCGATGTCGCCGCTATTCGCGCTGCCCTTTCCGCTAGTGGACATCACATAGAGAGAGAGAGAGAGAGAGACAGAGTGAGAAAGAGTTCTGCCTTCGTTCTGCTTCATCTTATCCTAATCTGTTTCTTCCTCGCGTTCTCCAGCTATAGCGTCCCACTACGGTCTCACCCTGCACAGCTCTGCTGGAGCTTTCGCGAGAGTTCTGTGACTCCTCAGCCATCACCGCAACTCCGCCGAGCGGCAACGCTTCGGCGTCATTTCGTGTCATTTTTTCCAATCCCAATTACATCCGTTCCGAGAGCAGCTTCCATCCGGCTGTCTTCTGATCCCGCAACCCTTTTCTCTTCGGCTATTTGCTGCCAGCCAATTAAGCCCTTTGCCAAACAGCAAGCACCAGTGCTTGGGCCCACGAGTAAGTGCGCCGGCAGAAGCAAAACGGTGTCTGATCTGATCGAAGAACTGCCACCGGGCCGGCCAACAGGCCTCGATCGAGAGGGAAAGGCGCCTTTGACACGACAAGAAAGTCAGTTGGGACCCCCTCTGCTACTCGCCTGACCGCCGTTGTCACTACTGTTGTTGTGCTTTTGCTCGTTCATTGTCATTTAATGTGTCGAGGCTCCTTGTAACACTCTTTCTTTATCGCACACGCTGAGCCAATTTAGTTGTTTGTTTGTTTGGACGATGTTGATGATGTTGTTGTTGTTATCGCGATTGTTGCTAAAACCCCGGTCAGTGACCCGCCATTGTTCGGCTTGTTAGATGGTGCTGCTGGGGCGCTAATTTCATTATTCGAAACCCAAATCGTTGTTTAGAGATCGTGCGTTAATTGATTTCCCTCTTCTTTTTTAGCCCTCTTGGGCTTTGAAGGTTTCTACCATACGTCGATGCCGATACAGCTCCTGATCTTCAGAGTTCTCTTGAGTATCTCACAGAACTGGGCGGCCGTGTATAGGTGCCCTGAGAACGGGTGGCGATAACATCTGACGCTCCCTTTGACGCAGCACTCGCCGCCTATGCAGGCAACGCTTCTTGTCCGATGCTAGACTCGCGCATACGCAGAGGCCGCCGATAGGGCAATAGCTTCGGGGGATTCAAACTCTGTTACGACACAGGAAAGCATTCCCCATGTACCACGGCCTGCGACTACACTGCGGCCTCAGATTTTAACAGTAGTTGCGAGGAGAGGGACACAGCTCCGTCTAAATGCGGAGTCGATTCGCCTATGATCCTTATATTAGCACGAACGACGGAGGCAGCTCTTCCTGTTGAGATATTGGATACCAAGAATGCATCAAAGATACACGAATCGTTGAAATAGGCAAACAACCGGTTTCTGGAACGTGTAGTCTCAGTGCAGATTTGACAGTTATTGCTTATGTTCCAACACAAAAATGACGGGGCATGATCCTTTAAGCGCAGGCTTGCAGGATGTGAGTGTGTGGTCTTTCGATTCTGATGAAAGGAGACCGTCTTACGAAGCAATGCCGAAAGCAGTTGTACCGTGGATGTTAAATATTGGCTGTGGGTCAGACCGAAAGACTAAACACATGGACATTAGGCGAAATGTTTTGAAGTATAAAATTAGGGAAACGCGTTAAAGTATAAAATAGAAGCAGCTGCAACTAATTTCTGGATTCCTTACTCCGCCGTATTCCGGTTTTCCCTTAGCTATCCGTTATGTCATTCTGGCGTCGTCCCGGTAGTGAAAACTAGGGCGGGAGTAGGATATACAGATGTTGTTTGTGATAGCTGCTATTGTGTGACCTTAATAATCTCAAGTGAGCGATTGCTTCTTTTTTTTACAGAAAAGGAGGGAAGCGAGGTTGCCGGAAACCTCGCCTCTGAAGACTGACTACCTACAACACATACTATAATGAAGGATGATAGGGCCGATCGGCCTGGCGCGATCGGCTACGAAGCTCAGCCATCCGAAAAGTGGACAGACTAAGATTGACTGGCTGGGAACTAACCCCCCCCCCCGGCAGCCGGGGATGAGCAGGAAGGCGCGACAACATGTCACACAACCGCCAACAGCGAACACAGAACAACGCAGCCACGAAGGCAACGAGAGGATAAGGCGAAGAGGAGAATATATGTAGAGAGAGATAGACAGAGAGGGAAGAAGAAGAGGCGTAGGGGAAAGTGCAACCCTGATCGAGGATATCGCTACTACCGCGATATGTATCACGTTGATGCGCTCCTGCACGATGAGCGGCGGCTGTTGGTGGTGGTTGCCAATGTTATAGGACAGACGAGCGGAAGGCTTGTCGCTCATAACTCAACCAAATATATGTGTTCGCTAGTTTCGTTCTGTTTATTCAAACATACAGTAGGGCGGGATTTCTAGGGATTATGGGGGGGGGGGGGGGTGAGGACGACAATGTTCCGAGGAAGGCGATGGCATTGCCTCTCTGCACGGCGAGGGACAGCCGCTGCAGGAGGAAAGAGCCAGCGCGCTTGTCCCCGGTGGCGCGGATCAGCCTATGGTAGACCCCCTCGAGGAAGTTCGCAGTGAGAGGGCCGTGCCCGCCCAAGGTCTCAAAGGCAAGGGGGGAAAACAGGTGGGTTGCTTGGAGAGCGGCGTACTTCCTTAGCTTTGCCCGTTCCGCACGCGCTACTGCGTAACCGGGGATGGTTGCACAGTGGTTGACATAAGAGGGTGCTAGAGTGTCAACCACAGTGCCGTCCCAAACCAGGTGCTGCCCTCGATGGAAGGGGACAAGGGTGAGGCCGTCAGGGCGGCGGCCGTCAGAGGTGTCGAGGCCCTGTGGCTCCCTTGTGCAAGGAATACCGGCGGAGTGGAGGGCCCTCACGAGCGTGTCATTAAGCATCGTGTGTCGCGGATGGCGACCGGCGCTGCGTTCGCACGAAAGACCGTGATGGCCATTCGTTGCGACGGGGTCCCCGCAACGCTCGCAGCTGTGGGCCGCAACTACAGGGGCCCCGAGGCGAAGGCCCACACAGAAGCGGAGGGAGCGATCGTCTAGAGCAGTACCAAGGGACGAGGAGGGCAGCGCGTGGAGCCACGCCCCCGCACCAGGCCTGTCGACAGCCCGGAGGCGAGCTTGGTCAGCAGCGTGTGGCGCAGAGGCCAGGAGGGAGTCCCGCAGCTCCTGGTGCAGGGCATCGGACCATGCCCGCTGCTTGCTCTGTTTGTCCGGAGGGACCCGAGCGCGGGCGCCCGTCTGGTCAAGGGCAGCTTCCTGGGAGGCGGAGAAGTGGGCGAGCGCCTCGGGGGGGAGGACTGTAGCGACCATGTCGGCAACCGCCGTGAGCGACGCGGCGTAGCAAACGTCGGCCAAGCGGCGAACACTGAGAATGCCGAGGCCCCCGAAGCGGACTGGAAGGGTAGCCTGCGACGCCGCCTCCGGAGGGAGCTGGAGGTTCAGGATCGTCGTCAGCGCGTCCAACACCAAGTCGTCATAATCGTGAAGGGCTGAAGCCTCAGTGCCGGCCGGGCATGTCCTAAGCAAGTGCTGCATGCGTGCCGCCGAGAAACAGGACCGAAGGAGGAACAGCCCCTGGTGAGCCGATAACAGGGGCAGTCGGTCGACCAACCAAATATATTGTTATTATATTGTATGTATATATATGTATATACATATAGGAATAGATTGGACAAATCTAATCTAACGGACGAATAAGGATAGTTGTTCGACAAGGTTGGGCCCCTCTGTTGTCATGTGCTAAGTAGAAGCCGCACGTCGTTGTTCCTCAATTGAGGAAATATATATTGAACGCATCTAGTGACTGAGTATTGCGTTTTATCCGGTTCGTTATAAAAGAAACTTCGACTACATTAGGATTAAAAGTTTTCTTTAAGAGAGAGATAGAGTGAGGGAAGGGACACGGAGGCGACGGGGACGAAACTCGTTCGCGAGGTCAGTCCGACTCATCGAACTTTCGTTTGGCCTTGTGTCGTACTCTGTTCGATCCTCAGAAAGCTTTAATTGAGTGCAATGTAAATAAGTCTTATCATTTGACGCTCAGCTTCGACAACGTGTGCTGTCGACGGGCGAATCATCATAATGTGAAAGTACTAGATAAGTTCGCAACCCGTTCGGATTTCGCGTGAGCTTTGCGAATGAACATAAACCGTCTTCATCAATTCACGGTTGATTCCCAAAGCGATCTGTAAAGGTTTATATACGACTTGACCTTTGCTCGTGATAGCAGGCAGGGTTCGACGAATGGCTAAAACATATGCTATCATCTTTTTGACACATAGACCCACACATAGGCCGTGGTAATAATATAATATAATCGTGCGTAGCTACTGCCATTGAGAATGAGTTAGTTATAAATTGTTGAAGGATAATCTTGGTGCCGAGTGTTATCAGATAATTACAAGAATGGAAAATGGTCTCGAGAGTGTCTCCTTAAACAACTCTGTCATGCCTTACGACAATGTTCTCATACGACGCCGTTCGGCCGCATGATTTACGACAGTCGCAAGCAAAATATCAGGATACCGCAATACAGTAGTTAACTAAGAATAGCGACCTAATGCGATGTGCGCAGAAAACATTCCCATTCTTATCAAACCGCCTTTAAAACCTGAGAGAGCACCTATACAGGAACTGAGATGCATCCAGGCTACAAATCTCAAACAGAACAGCTTGTTGCGGCTGTTTTGAGATTTTGCCTCCGTTAACATCTTACCTGCCAAATGAATGGTGTGCAACGTACACGAGTTGCCAATGAACTCAGATGACGCTCGCGGTCGATAAATGAGCTTGTAAATACTTTAAAAAAAAAACGAATTTGTGTAGGTGGACATCATTACCACCATAAAAACAATCACTGTAGTTCGTATACGCCTGGGAGATATTTGACGTATTGGGTTTATGCATAAGTCTGTAGCGGCCCGGTTCTCAGTTGTCTTTCCGCGCGTGCATGTGTCAAGCATATCCGGTGTCAAGTATATCAAATAAAGCGTGACATCTGTCCAGATATCATACACTCATCAAGGTCAGAGTGTACGAGGTTAAATTGCATTTCGAACATGAAAGGAAAAACGTGTTCTTTGCGACACATTTTTCGCTAAAAAACGATAAAACGAAACGAAAAAAAAACAAAACGATAAAAACGCGTCACGTAATTACAAAGCGATATGTGACATGAACAAGGCGGTGCCGAAGGGAAAGCTATCTGTGTATCGAAAATGGTCTGCAAAATTCTATTTCGAAAATTCTCCTCGTTCCGGTCGGCCAGTCATTTTTGAACTCTATCAAATCAAGAGGTTTTGCCCACTGAAACGATTGATTCGGCCAAGTACTACCTCATAATGGACTCCAAATTAATAGTGGTTATTACCGGTTCAGAACAAGTGCGCTGCGTTGCTGCTGTGCCGCCACAGTCGTGAGGCGAAAACACAACCAAAATAGAGATATTCATACAACCGCTAAGAGTTGATCGTTTTACAAGAGACCACGGGTTCGGCGAGGAAGCCGCGGTAAAGATTTGTACCTAGGTACAATAATCAGAATAAGTTCATTTCCAATTATTCATATCACCGTCTCCACTCTGTCACTCCTTCATAGAAATGCATATGGAATCGACCTCCTCGGCCGTTATCGTATACAGCGTTCGAAGCATACATTTTGTATGTATACTGAAAGAGTCGTGGTAATAATGATTCTGGGTGATCTGTGCTGTAGCTGCGGCCGGCTCGTCTCCAATTCTGTGCAGCTCATACGCGCATTGGGACTTCGTATCCTCAGCGTAACGTACGTGAGGTAACGTCTCTTTAGCGCTGCTGACAGTGATTGGAAGTTCGGCTGCGAGAGACAACGCTGGCGTGGACGGCCATCTTTTGCGACGTTCGCAGTGCCAACATGAGCAGCAGCGGAATCGACGACTTAGAAATGACGTTGTCTGAAATTCTGATTCTCGGATTGAACTGTTCAAATTCGACCGTGGTTACGACGGGACGCGGCGACGCCCTGTTCATGTTTTTGAACATGTGTGCATCAACGTATATATACATATATATATATAATCGAAATTAGACGGCTGGTTAGAGGCGCACGGCGCAATGAAGTGCTCAACGCTCGGCTAAGATTGAATGGTGCCTGCAGACGAGTTCGGTGTACGCCCGAATTTCTAGTTGCTCATTGTATAGCTGAGTTGATTTTGTAAAATGACTATTCATTCAACATGCGACAAAGTTGAATATTTACAGCACAGTCAGTGTAATAGCTTTGCTAGGCCACACAGGTGACATGTCAACGCTTTTGACAAGATCGTCACGGGGAAATTTAGATTACGCGCAATACTACAACTATGCAGGGGTTATAACAGTTTGAATGATTGCATTGATAATAGTCCCTTGCAGACAATAGAGCATTTGTGTAAAAGTTCTATAAGCAGCCAGTTTACGTATTCACGCAAATTTTTATTCTTTCCAAACAAAAGAAACAAGTCAACTGTGCAACCCGTCATGTGAACATATTGTTGAGCTTAGCGGAGCGAGTGGCGGTTTTTTACCACACAACCAGTCCAGCTGCTGATATGGGTCAGGACAAATAGAGATTTGTCACGTGATATTTGTTGAAACCTCTTTAGATCGGTAGTTTTCATCCTGCCACGGATTAACGGCAACTCGACTGAGTGCCGAGTCAGGTCAAGGTATGATTGCATATCTGAATCGAGCTGGTAGTGCTGCTAATGCTGGCGGGGGCCTAGCAAAACGAGCAACGAAATTCAACAACGCGTACGCGGAGGTAACTCTCACCACTTGCAACCGTGGCGAGTGCAAATTGGCCTTCATCGTTAGTTAGTCGACGGCGGATCCCGGCATTCGTTCCGTAGGAACCTTAGCAACGTCCTGCGATATGTGTTCGTCTGAGACTGGCTATGGGCGACTATTTCCCTGACCGTATTGTAACAATGCAGCCGCTCTGCATTGAACAATGAAAAGAAGGACTCAACCTCTGAATTGGTTGGAGACGTCCCATTGTAATAGGAAGAGGGGAAGGAAGGAGGAGAGGGAGGGTCGGGTCTTACAGGCGACGGTACATTCCCAATTGAAAAGACATTTTTCAATTCGGAATGCCTGGATCATAGGTACGACCATTCTGACCGGTTCTCCTGTCTGACGGGAATTTTCTACCACTATGACCTTCTGCACAGATTTTTTCTTGTTTTTAGTATTAATTACCTTTTACTCTTTGAGATTTGTTATTACTTATTTCTCGGACACCCGAGCTACAGGTCAAAAGTTGTGGCACACACACACACACACATGTGCGATTATATTCCCATGAACATAGGTCTTCTTCAGCATATTTAACCAACGCGCGAACCGTTGTATTTTATATTTCGTTTTGATTTAATCATTCATGTTGAGCAGGTATTTGTCAGGTTTTGTATTAGGCACATCCATCTGTTGCGGTTCTCATCGTTCGCCGTTTGTCATACCCTTCCTTTGTGACATTATCGCATTTGGCCACCCCACGTACTACTACTGTTAGTTCGGCTATTTCATGCTGAACTTCTGCTCATCTATCACATCGGTTAAGCATATTCAAGCGAATCGGCTCAGGGACAAATAATGGCGGGTAGGTATTCGGGGCCAGGTAACCAGGGTACGAAGGGGTCGTCGTTAGGCTGGGACTTGCAGCTGTAGCTAGGGAGCTCCAGTGGAGCTGAGTACGGCACTTGGAACACATCTGTTAACCTGGAAGTTGGTAACAAAAAACCTGTACACGCCGGCGGTCGCGCAGCGAGTACTCGCTGCGCGCCTGCCCGTTCTAGTCAACTTGGAGAGCACTCACGCCCACAATGAGGTTGCTACGACAGCGGGGAATAGGCGCGTTGGACGGGGCCGAGACGAACGGGGCATGAAGTTTGAAAGGAACATTGCACTGACAACTGTGGCTAGACTCCCCATGCAACCCTCTGCGCACTTCCCGCACACTCTGGGGCCGTCAGCTGCACTCGACAGACACGCCGTCCCCCGTTGAAAAACGTCTCGTAACTATCCTCGGCTTCGCCCAGCCCAGCCCAGCGAAGTCAACGGACTCAACTACAATTCCTTGGGTTCTCCTCGCTTTCCATAGTTACCGTCGACAGCCATACGGCGCCGGCGGGTCTTGAAAACTACCCGAGCGGAGGGGGCTCACTAATTATCCGGTGCGGCTGCCGCTACTGCTACAAACTGCTGCGGTTCGAACGCCGAAGCGAACCAGATCTGTCTAAGTAGATTTTCCTTAGATGGATGTGTGTGTGTGTGCGTGTTCTTTATTTCGTGTGAGGCATTGTAAATACATATTACTTAAAATTGCAACACCCAGAATCTTCTTTCCGCAGGGGTATTGGTTCCGAGAGATTTCAGCCCTGGCAAAAAGAGCCATTTGTAAGATGAGTGATTCTCATAAGTTTCTGTCGAAATGAGAAGTTTCATTGAAAGATGCGTTCTTGCAAACGAATTTTACTACGACAAACAGTCATTATACTTTCATCTCAAAGAATGAAGATGTTCTGCCCGTAAGCGATCATTCCAAGGTTACCGGCCATGCCAGCGCTAAGCGACGAAATCCTACGGAGCAAATAGTACAAGAATGATCAAACAAATAGTCTATTCCTTTCGAGACCATCTACAGCATTCACGTCTCAAATCGCAAGTTTTTTTTCTGCCTCACGTCACCGTGGGGTGTATTCAACAATTGACGACCTGTCTTGAAATTAACCCGCCACGCGTTCAACAACGGCACCGCCTGCATAGCATGATTTCTAATGCAAACTACGTATTTCATCTTCCTGCGTAAACTTTTTTCTTTTACATCTCGTAAGTATTCTAGGTCCTTCTCTATGATCGAGGTTAGTCTCTTGTGACAAACTATTCTAGAAATGGCACAACTTCTCATTTTCGAGATAATTATCTGCTGGGAATTTCTCAAGCGACCAGTCTCGTTTCGAGTCCACCAGTTCATGTCGTGCGTAACAGACAGCGTGAGTTTGGCCAGCGACCGTTCCTCACGTCAGTGACGGGACGGTCGTTGCTTTACGACAATTTCGGCAGCACGGCAAGATATACTAATAGAAAGAAGTGTTCTAGTTTTCTTGGTCGAGTTGGTCGAATAGAAAAGAAAATGTGTATGCCCCTCGTTCTCTCTCTCTATTTCTCTCTCTGTCGCATGCCTTGCTTCCTCCGTTCTCGCTTGTCCTTGTAGAGGTCTGTGTCGTGTTCAAAAAGTTTGAGGTTTTGTGAGTCGCCGGCGTTTGTTCACCTTCTCGAGCGACCAGCCAGAACGGCCAGTATGGAGGCCAGGGCAGACCAGGCTGCAGCTAGCAGAAACAGGCTCGGAGAGGAGATCCGTTTTAGTGGTGTGAGCACTCCTGCTCCATTCCTCCTCGTCCTCGCGGCCGAAGGCAACCGTGAGTATGGAAGGTCCTGCCCATTCTCGATCCTTGCCAAGGGTCTCCAGCTTGCCGAGTAACAGGGAAGCCTAGCTAGATGGAAGCAGCCCTAGCCCCTAGGTGTCACACGAGAGGTCGGCAAGGAAGCGTTCCTGCTGCACGAGACGAGAAGGATGTGTTTTTTTGTGCCTCTCATTGAAAATGGCGGCCTCGACCACGGCTGCGGCTGCGACCGAAGCAGCAGGGGGCAGCGCCAACCGGCATACGAAGCGACCATTGCTGGTTTCCATGGCTCGCTAGCCCCCTTGCTTTCTTTCCTTTCTAGCCAGACCTAGAGCAACGACGCGACACCAGAGGAACTATGACGGAACGGCGCCTCTTTTTGGTAGAGCGGATGCACATAACAATCCAGCAGCGAGTCGAGCGAGTTTGCTTGGCTCGACTCAGCGATGCTCACGTAGAAGCACAGCACAAGAAACTCCGCCCGAGCCCGCTTGTAAGCCTCCGTTGTCCCCACGCTTCTTCATCGTGAACAAGGCGACTTTCTGCTGGCTCCGGGCCCCCAACGCCAGCACACCCGGAGCTCAAGCATCGAACGCCGCGCACGTACGGACACAACGGCGTAGGGAGATCGGCGAAGCGCGTAGGGGAATAAAGAAGTGGGACGGAGTCTGCATCGTCGGCTCAGACCCCGCTATGGTGAATTTGAGCGCAGCAATAGCTAGTCCGAAGTCAAGCGTGGCTGGCTTACCCGCAGAACAGCGGCAGTGCAGCGGTAGAAACGTCATGACAGGCGAGGCAAAACTAGCACGCAGAAAGGCGAGTCAGGCGTCCACTTCAGGTTCTTCACAGAAACAAGAATGCGAGAACGATTGGACAGGGCAGGACGCAGGACAGTCATAGCTTATTTGTACGAGTTGCTGGAAACAGCATCACTAGGAGATTTCACGAAACTGAGAGAACATCTGGAGGAAAAGAAGAAGAACTCCGGCCATTCCTCCTGCCGAAGATCCCGACGAACGGAACCACCCGGGGTGTGGAAAACTGTAACGTTGACAGGTGTACGATGGCCGAGCCAGGGGGAGAGCAGGTCAGGTCCGCATCGAGAAACCTTGCAATGACATCCTGCCACAGCATTGCGAATACCTTGACTGCGGACAGACAGATGTTGAACGATGTTTTTTATTGCAGGGTAACAATAACGGATGTGAAAACTGTTGTTTTCTTTGTATATGTATTTATTGAGTAGTTGCTAACGTTCCCTCTTCCTGGTTGTCCTTTTAATATATATATATATATATATATTTAAAAAAAAATGTTTAAATATATATATGTATTTATATATATATATATTACTCAATAAGTGGGACTATTTTCTCTACTGGAACTGCATGATATACAAATGAGGGGGGTCACCCCCCAAAGAAGCTGATGTGAACGCTTACAACAACGGTACACCTGATTCCCCGCGTCTCTAATTGACTCCTTCTACTGAGATTATTGCTTGCAAAAACATTATGCAATGTTGTATTCTGTTTTCATTCCGAGGAAAGTGCCAGGAGTAGCAGGTTGCCATATGTTAAAATAAAAAACTGCGACAACTTACTTTTGTTGAACGATTATGCGCTATACTAAGAAATACTATACATTAAAACGTATACTACAAATTCAGGCTTCCTAATAGTGCTGCTTGCTGGTAACAAATGTACTAAGCTGATCCAGTCGTTTGGGTTCTAAATGAATACAGTTCTTAATATAATGTCACTCGGAGTTACCGTTGATCAGACGAGAATAGCATCGCCCTCCGTAATCAATACAAATTGGTCCCCGCCGTGTCAGGCGTAATAGCCTTTAGCAGGGGATTGGCCCTGAGAGGTTTCGGCCCTATGAAAGGATATAACTCGTCTATTTGGGTCGAACCCTTTTACTACTGGAGCTTGATATCGCTGTTCGCATGTTCACATTCGACAATTATTTATTATTATGATTATTATTAGACTCGTCGATTGTTTACCAATCGTATTATTCACAGTGTTCAATTAGTGCCCTAAAAGCTCGTAGCCCTGCGAATCCATTGCGCAGAGAGAATTAGATCGACCGCTCGTCTAACTGATTAACATTTAATGTTGTTTGTATCGATAGCACGGCCACACTACATTTCGTACAGCTCAAAATGTCCGCGCATCATTTGCAGTGTTGCACCGACTTCGCCAGTTCTACCACGCCTCTATGTTAGTATATGAAATGTGATCACGTAAGAGGGCTGGCTAGCAAACCAGTCTAAAATAGACTGATGGACGCTGTTAAAATTACTTCGCCATGTCAATAGGTGTGAGGGTGTTTCTACAAAATGTTTCGTTTTTCTGTCCCCGATCATTATAAGCAGAAATAGCAGTCCGTGTAGCAAACGGCAGATTCCTCTGTCGAGCTGAACTCCAGCGGGGGATAATTTAACTAACAATTCACAAATCGGCAAAAGCCACTCTGATTGTTCTCCTTGAGATCAGCGCTATCGGCTGGATAAACGCGCAGTGGCAACGATTGCACAGTACGTTCCAATCTTATTCGAATGCGAGCTCCGAGCAAGCGTGGAGCTTGTATGACGGCCGGTATTCTCTATGACACCACAACAACGCGAAGCGAACGTCCCGTCAAGCATCCGACGCGAATTCTGCCCACGAACAGACAACGCGAATGAGCAGGATGTCTGTATATGAGAGAGTGACGTTGAATCGCACCGAACGTTCCCTAGTTGTTCTCTTTACAGGCGAACTTCCATTAGAAAGTCGCTTATTTAAATATTCATGGAAACATTTGACGGAGTTTCACACTGGGTGGACCTCGAATGAACCCGGAGTCGTGGGGATTAGGGTTTAGGGGGGGGGTAGCTAGGTAGGTAATCCGATGAGCGAAATTCCGTGTTACTTCGCTGTTGCTGGTACGCTTTGTTGTTTCTGTGTCGTCTCTCAGCAAATGGAAGAGTGTTGTGAATAATAGCACCGTGGCTGCCACAGCAGGTGCTGTGTCCGCGGCAGCGTTGGGCGTGCTCTGTTGCCCTGCGCTGTGAGACGCTACCTGCCTGTTACGGTAGCATCTGCTGCTGTTGTTGTTTTTACTTTTGTTGTTGTTGATGTTGTTGTTGTTGCTGCTGCTGCTGCTCGTGCAGCTGATACCACTTTTAAATTTTAGAATTTCATATCTTTGTCGCTTCGCGGTCACGAGAAATGTGTAGAGATAAACAGGTAGATAGGGTAGCGTAGCGGCCGCAGCATGTACAACCAACTAACCAAAGGAAAATTAATCGGGTGTAGGTTGGTTTTTCTGTGTGTTTACGATGATGGTAAGCACGGCGAGCTGGCGATGATAAGAACACTCATTCGGGGCAGGGCGATGAAAACAACAATGCCGCTAAAACATAAATGCTTTAGTGGTGATAAAGAGGGTGGGGGGCCAACCGGAGGAAAAGAGATACTTCCCACGACATATATATATATATATATAGATAAAGCTTTCAACTAGAAGCGAGCGGGTTCTCACAGCAGGTATGGGGACTACGAGCGTTTTCCCACTTCTACGATTTATAGTTGCAAGACGATATTTGCCAACGAGCAAACGCAGTGCTTGTCAGCATCTTCTGTCGGCGCGCCACGGTTAATTCAAAGATTTTGTCCTCGATATCCCGCTCATGGCTACTATTCCCTTTGGGGAATCTGGAACAGAGTAGATCACTCTCAGCCGATTTGCGAGTTAGATCTAGTACCTGTTATGGAACTAGATCTTACACAGAAATTTCACTGGAAATTCGGCGATCGGTGACAGCGTAAACGCTGCTTAGGTTTGTGCCGTACGAATGGGAAGTGCTTTTTGATGAACTTATCTTTTTCTCGTAATGGGAGAATCTTGTGAACAGCCACTGTCGAAGTGATGTTTTGGTTTATTGTCGGTCAACGACAAACTCCCAAGCAGAAATAAGTCTAAAAAAAAACAAAGCAGAAGTAAGCCAACTGTTTTCAGAGGTTCCCGAAAAGAACAAAATCATAGATCATTAGAAATCAACGAGTTCCACTTGGCTACCCGCTGCATATATCTTACAATCATATTGGACATTTCACGTTTACGGTGAAACAGCAGATACGTGGGGGACACACACTGTTCAAACCATAAGCGTATCTTGTCGCTGTTGACGAATTAGCAATTTTCCCCTACTCTCGACTTGCTGCGTGTTAGTTGCGAAAACTAAATAGAAACTCATTAATACTGGGTCGGTGCCAAGCAGTCAAAAGTAAATTTTCCAGGAAGATCCTCAGCCAACATTGAACATCCACGGCAGGTCCATTCCGAAAGCGGTTGCACCGTGGACATTAAATGATGGCTGTGAGTCAACACAAACAATTTACTTACGTCCATTCTGAGTAGCAATTGGTTGAAATTATCACCGGTGAAACTAATAAGACATTATGAGGTCGGATGAGTTAGATGTGAGGTGATCGGTAGACCGCCTGGACTCGCCCACCACCTGGCTAAATAAAGCCATAATATTACAACGGAGGATAGTGAAAGCTAGTTGGAACACGGGGTGTGTTTTCTTCCTGTTATGGTACTCTTGGTATAAGTTGTCGACTTTTAATGACGTCCCATTGATTTACCTGCATGGGTGCTGTGAAGCCTGACAATTAACTAAATCTGCTTCTAACACGTTTTTATGGAGCGTTTAAAAATGGCGCCACGAATAGTGCGTGTTGGAACAATCTGAAGACGTCCACACACCTCGCCGCGAATGTAGCCAGTCCGAACTACAGTGGGGTTCGCGAAGCTACTGGATAATGTTGGAAATATAAAAATTCATCAATCGATGTGTGTTGATACGCATATTGAGTTGTTAGTTACAACGAATATTTTATTTAATAAACGTTGAACCGTTCCCGTCGCCAGCGTCTGCACGTCTCACTATGGTTTCGCCTTTAGTTTACGATTTATTTAGTTGGTCTTGGCGGCACAAAGGAAGCGTATATCTCAGGCCAGCTGGAGCGAGTTCGCCACTTAAAATGCTGTTTTTCCTAAGCAAATGATCCAACTATTGTTCCATTGTCTACAACAACTATAGTGTACCAGATCCGTGCAATACACGCGTTAGTACAAGAGCTATGAAAGTTCGAGTTTATAAACAAGACTCACATGGGAGAACCTATTTTTATCAAGCCATAAAAATTCATACCATATTTAAATTCATCTTGGTTAGGTGGCAGCAAAACAATAGCGTGTACTTGTCGAGAGATCGCTGGCTAATTGTCTGTTGTTGGGTATCGGTGATTAATTAAGTGGCCGGGCTCCTTTCCATGTGTGATATCGTCGAGCAGGAACTCGTACCTGTTTTGTGTATATCTTGCTACATGTTAAACACGTTGGGAATGGCATCCATTCATCTTCAGTTCGATTCACTTTACAAGGGTGACCCAATGATTAATTACACATTAGTTAGACTCATCCGGCGTAACATTTTAAAAAGTAGCTGTCGAAGAGCAGCGTCAGCGAGGATCGTTTGCTGTTCGAATGGATTCAGTTTCATCTTTGGTCATCATTGTGAACTGGTACGGAAAAAATACGCTTATGGGCGCACCGCTATTCTTGGCGTTCTGGCCATACTTGCGTTTGCGGCTCAACTAAACAGTTCCAGTGTCAGTGGAAATAAATGAAAATGACGAGAGCGTCAAAAATAATGTCGAAATATGAAAATGAGCTGCACAGACAACGGATCGATGATGTTACACGGTGCCGATGTCGAGTGAACCAAACTTGTATCTATTTTGTTTTCATCCAAACAAAATTACTATATTAAAATATATTGGCATATCCAAAGGTGTAATTTAGAACCAGCTACGTACAGTATATGAACTAAGTACGTACAGTTTGTGTGCGGCCTGGAAATTTGCTCGAGGAGCACCGATTCACACTTCTAGCGATATTTCGATATAACTCTATATATAAATATATATATATATATATTATATATATATATATATTGTGTAGGGCTTACACCTCGCGCACCACTGTTTTCCGCATAGCTCGAATTGGCTTCGACTGCTTTTGCGGAGTTAGGAAATGGGTTTTGTTTTTTCGATGCTCATTGCTGCCGTTACTATTACGCGCTCGCTACCAAACTAGTTACCACTTTGGTAGCAAGCGGGGACGTAAAGGGGACGGGAAAGCTCGTTGACAGGCGTTGCTCCGACGGGCGCAACTGTCAATTTCGACCCAGAAAATGTTGAAGAGCGAGAGGCCACTGCACGAACGGCTAACCCACTTTGTGACAATGACAAAATCAACCAATCGTTCGCAGAATTCAGATAATCCTTCTGTAGCAGTAGTAGGCATGGTAGTATATATATATATATAGAGAGAGAGAGAGAGAGAGAGAGGACAGGCATACAATAGTATAATATATGTATATAAATAGATCATCTGGACGCTAAATCTTTCAAGCTATTTAGGTCGCTTCCTCGCTGAGTTTCGATTCATGGTCAACACAATGCAACTAATGTGTTTGTATCTAGATGGATGGCACCCATTGTATTGAATGGGATCATTGCAGACGTTATATGCCCGACTAAGTCCTGTGTCGAATCTCTTTGATGTCGTATCCAGCTATGCATAATACAAGCATCAAAGGATGTCCAGTTCTCATTTTCTTCTACTGTATTGCTTCTATGTAATTTAAGAATATGACTAACTCCTATTGTTGGGAAAGAAGTAATACACTATCTTAATATTTATTCGTTAAGTTATGATTGACAGTAGCGAGAATATATTGCTGAAATATCGTGAAAAAAAGTGAAAAATTCAACGCATTGTTTCCAGTGTCCTTTTCATTAGGTGTTTTTGGGGATTCCGTATCACCTACTATTTCTACAAATATTAAGTGATACGGAATCAGAGAGCTTAAAAAAACAAGAGCTTAAGCACTGTAAAATTGCAGCTCTTTTAATAAACCAACAAACATTTACCATTTACCATATATATTTCGATTTTTGTAATATTTGATACTTGTTCTTGTTCATGTACGCTGACAATAGTGACAATAACGTTATATTTCTACAGAACATAACGTGAGTTGGTCCGCTCAGTGGCTCGTTTGCGGCACCAACTATAGTTTGACCGACAAGGAATAAGACATGTTCTCTTGACTGACTTAACACCCTGATCCGATCTTCTAAAAAAATATAATACATGGATGTATTACTGGTACGAGACACCGTCATCGTCAAAGGATGGGGCGACGTTCACAAGGCGTCATTTTCTGGGAGACACAACACCCGGAAATGTGAGGCTGGAGAAAGCGAAGGCACCTGTCAACCTGTGATCTCCCCGAGACTTCACGATCGTGTGGGAAATTTCCGCCAAACACCACCGAGATCCCAAAAAGGCTGACATTGATGTGGTTGCTCTGTTTTCTAATTACGCTACATAATTATGTGGTGCTGGTTAAATTGCATGTCTCTGAGCGTTCCAGAGATCTCACTTAATCCTATCAAGTAAGTTGATGTGTTTATCAAAACATTAGCGAGAAATGTTGTTGCTTAAGTGTAACACGCGTCATTGTTCCATATAAAGACGACATTTCTTTCGCCAGTAATTAATCATGTGAAAACCATTTGTGTAATAATATTTTCAGAACAGATGATTATGCCTTTAATTTAACGACGCTAATCGTTGTTGCACCAATGTGTTACGCCTCTCTAATCTTTTTTTTATCAAAATTCCGGTATGGTTTCCATGGGCGACCTTTAATCCCGTCATTTAGATGTGCACAGTTTCCAGCTGTGTTTCCAATTAGACCACTTCACTGGGCAGAGGGTAAGATGTTGATTGCGGCATCTTATTTACTGAATATAGCTACATCAGTTGAAATGGAAGTCCCACAAGTTGCTTAGAGTCTCAATAGAGAATCAATGAGAATCAGTTCTTGTGACTAATAGGAGTGATTCGTTTCGAATATTAAGAGCCATATTTTCGATAGCTAGAGAAGTTCACAATTCCAACAAGTACTATTGCTATTTATGGTATTCGGTCTACTATTTGCTGACCGGCGTTATTTGTCAAGTCTCTTTTTTAATTTTCAGTGGATCCACTTTACGAACGTCCATAGCAGGTTCGTGCTTATCTTCCCCCCAGCTCCGGGTACCCTATCACAAGGGCATTTTAATCCATATTTCCACTCTTGGTGAAAAAATTTCTTTCACGCAGTGTTTCTCCGCAGCTTGGCACGACAGATCACTTCACAGATCATTGTCATCCTCATGTAATCGGAAATTACCGCCATCACCTTTGGAATCATGTGTGGCCTGATGTACAGACACTTGGAGAGGCGATGCGTACGTACTGCAACCTCGAAGACAGTACGCGAGACAGTATCGCGATATTCTCTTGTCTTCTTGTTTTTTACGTCGTATCCATACTAAGGGGTGCACGACAGCGAGAAGAAGAGAGGATGCATGTATAGGGATAATTATGTATAGCTCCTCTATCCATTTCGATCCGTTCTGGCGCTCGAGAGGGCTCACCTTGAAGGCGGATGACCAGTGGCGATTGAAGACACTCCACACAGAGAGCACAGGGCGACGAGTCCACTTCGCGTCTTGTCCAGGCTCCCCAGGATCTCCGCTAGGACCACCCAACCTAACCAGTGAGGTTGATCTATAGGGGGCGCCTATTTCTATCGTTTCTCCTTCCCGTGGCACCGTCACAACAGCGATATTGACTCTAGTACCACCAGCACTGGCCACGTCAGTAGGCCAATAGTACACCGCACTACACGTAAGCCACACACTCACCAAACACACGTAACAATGGCAGCAGGCAGCTTGGCCTTTCAATTCGTCGACTTGTGTAGGCGAAGACGAATGTATGAACGCAATGGACAGAACGAGCCTGTCCAATGGAAAGGACGAGAAGAGCCGGCCAAGGAGAGATCGTGGAGACAAAGTGGGTTCAACCCGCGCCCGCGTCAACCCGCGTTCAAGTGTTCGAACACCGGCGATCCCCGCAGTTGCTGTTGATCCCTCTGGCGTCAACCGGGGGAAGAACACAAGATGCTGAAGAATACGGAGAAGAGGAAAAGGAATTCGTCGGGCGAGAGAACGAAGGCGTCAGAGCGCTAACCCGGAGCGCCGGAACGGGCGAGGAGGCAGCCGGAGTCCCTGGAGCAACGGCGGCACCGGCAGCACCAGCCATCGACGAGTCGAAATTGTGGCGGCGGCGGCGGCGGCGGTGGTGGTGGTGGATTCCCCATCGTCGGCTCGGTTGGGTTTTTTTCATCAGCAACATCTTCTCGGCATCATCGCAGCGGTCTCATCATCATCACCATCATCACCATCATCATCATCAGTCTGGCCATAAGCATCTTCGCTTCTACGCTGGCACTGTTTTTGATTTCCATCCGTTCGCCATCGTGGACGGCTGCTTCTGCGGCCGCACTCGCGTTTCGTTGCGATCACCAACAGCACCAACCGATGTTAAGTGGTTTGACGCCGTTTGACAGCGCCGGGAATGTTGGTGCTTGTGGTGGTCGCGCGCACACAGCGCCCCCTCACCGGCGCTCGAGACAATGCTGATCATGCAAAGGCATCACCTCGAAGACTACCGCCTCAGCAAGAAGATAACATCGATACATCGATTGGTGCAACGATGGCTCGAAGATGTATATATGCAGACAGCCATGTAACGGTGATATGGAGCTTGGCTCACAATGGATGAAACAGGCTTTTCCGGACGCACTGCGACGAGAGCTTCACTGATCTAAACACTGATTATTAGACTACGGTAACATAGTCCATTATTTTATCACAAATTCCCACTTAGGCGAGAACACTAACTCTGACGACGCCTGCCATAAAATTAATCATGGATAATTGTGCTATGTACACGTGAAATAACAACCGTCCCCACGGTCCAACAGATGCAAATACGATCTAGGCATTGCAGTCAGGCCTACTTGAAACATAGAAACTTAAGATAATTGCGAATGTAATCAGTTCCCTGAGGATGTAGCGACACCTCGTGTGCACCATTAACTCTTTAGGTTGACTGGTAGCGAGTATTTTTGATCGAATCAATGATAATCCATAAGATTACGCACATGGCCGTCAACGTGACGCGGGTAATGTGACGCATCTGCGGTTCCAACCTGACGATTTCCAGACTGATCTCTCCTTTGTATCTCTACCTATCTGTTGGAGTACGCAATAATAGCCCTCTCCATACGTGAGCAAGAAAAATATCATTTCCGTAGAGAGATTTATGCACAAGTGAGTGTTTCATGCACGTTCGTTTTAGTTGTTTTGGAAAGCTAACTTGCAGCGTTTACGGTCACGACCGGCCTGCTTTCAATCAGCGGCAACAATCGACGCTACCCCAAAAAGAGGGCACTGCTCAATCTCTCTCAATTCCAGGTCATTACAATGTTAGTTCGAGTCTCACGTCACTACCCTGATCTATGAGAGGTCTAGTGTAAATACGCGTTCCCGTAACGGATTGTCCTTGGCAGCTTTCTTATGCCTCCCCCCTCTGATTCGAGTAGTGCAGTTGCGATTGTCGGTGTGTGTGTGTGTATATGCAAACAGTGCAGCATTGCACCGAGAAGACGAATATCCCAAATAACCCAGCCAACCAACGACCGATGATTCTATGACGCGCTGTCCATCTGCTTCGATGTCCCGCTATCTCCGCCTGCGTAATATACTTATTATATGAGTGAATCTGTGTATCCATTATGTAAATCTATTATGCGCGCCATTATAGGTAGATATGGCGCTTTTTGATGTATAGAAGAGGGACGTTATTAGATGAGCGTTCAGACCGTATGGCTCTAAGCGACCTGTCTGCCGACAGCGTAGGAAGCCAATCCACAGCAATTAGTTCGTCTGACTGACACGACGACCGCGTTCGCTGCCCCAGCTCGGCCCGCTCCTCGTCCGCGCTCATCTTGCTTCTTCGGCTTCAGACACCGTGAAGTGAGGGTCGGTTATAGTAGCTATTTATTGTGGTAAAGATGCTATCTCGTTCGGATGCTAGCGGATATTTCCCCGCAGTGGAAATGGCGCGTGCAAGAGATGCGCAGGTTTCTATTGGATATTTATTGCGCACCATCAGCCCTTTTTTCGTCGTTATTTTTATTGTACTGCACATATCTCCTCGTTGGGTTAGCTGGTAATCGTAACGGGTAGGGAGTGTACCAGGAAAGATTTTCGTTTATTTCGACTTATTGTTTATTTACTACAATTTACAATTACATAAGTGCTGTCCTGGATAAGAAAGTCTCGTTACGAGATGGACGTCGACGATTTGCCATATTTATCGTTTGCAATCGTTGAACGTTGGTTTTGTGTACGTGCTAATCACAAGACCGAGCAATTTACTATAATTAGAAATCAAAAGGCTCAGTGCAGCCCGCACAGAACGAGATGAAACCACCCTTCAGAAACTGTGCCACCTTGAAAACCAACTCTTGCTGACGTCACGGATCCTATGAAATGACGGATCGAAGGTCATCGTCTCTGAAACCTGCAACTTTTGTATGCAGTGACATTTGTTCAAAGGTCGTTTCAAGGTCTTTCAATTATTACTTATTACTATATAATTGAATTATATCCATAGTATTTATTTTACTCGAGTACATAATTCAGCTGTGTAGGAGCGTTGGCAAATTGTCGAAATCTCCCGTTTGCAAAGCGCACTACGCAGAAGCTCTCTCGATGTTGCGACTGGCGTATTCAGATTTGTCAACAAAATGTAGTAATGAAATCAGGGGGCAAATTTCCGACAACGGATGCTCTCCTGTTTCAGCTGAATGCGGACTCATTGCTCTGAACGCTGCTGCCGCCGCCTCCGAACCGCTTTTCCGTGAATCGGAAAACAAATTCGATTTTTCTGTTGACATATTCCATCGCCTGTTGCTCCTTGGCAAAGGCTGCTGGCGGCAAGCAGTAACGGTAAAGTTGAACAAAATAAAAGGTTACCATCGACCAAAAAAAAAGGCGACTCTCGGAAAGATAGCCTTTTCATTTTGCGCGTTAACCCCCCCCCCCACCCCCGACTGCTAATCAATTGAACGGAAAGCATTCAGATCCCTCTCAAGGCCAAACATCTTTGCAAGGGAGCTGACATTAGCAAGTAATAGAAATGGCGGGTCACCTGCTCGAGTGGCCCATCAGCGTGCAATTATGGAGTCATTCTATGTTGCAAAAGGGCTTAGAAGTACATAGCTAAAATACACAATTTGTGAACGATGTTAATGACGTTTTGAATGAAAGAACAAGTTGAGTTCGTTTACTAGGCGCGGCTTGAACGCTGGACACAGGTAAATACGAGTATATGAAAAGTATCCATATGCTTTTACTTACCAAAGATGATTGAGAGGGATGACTTGAATCGTGCATCTTTCAACAAGTGGTTTATAGGTAGTAACGTATTTCCTTTAATAATAATGCTGAGCTAATTGCTGGTACTCAAATCAAATGTTACTGATATATAATAAAGTCGTTTTTGGAGTAATAGTACGATACTCCAGCTTCGAGATCTCCATGTGGGAGAACCCAAGCGCTAGGATCGTTCATTAAGATCTTCTACGCGAGTCCAATGTGAAAGAAGTTAAACTGAGACATGGATTCGGCGATTCGTTTGAAGTCATATCACAAACTGTGCCTCAATAATACTCCAGACGAGAGTGCGGTCTTCCTAACATAGAAACAAATCAAAGTAGTTTGAATTGTTCCTATTGTTGACACAGTGCTTACTTACACAAAATCACATGATGGGACATTCTCTTGGTTTTGCATACAATAGGATGCTCACTGTGATAGACCCTTTGCTCCGATTGTTGCTTCGCCCCATGAAGAGCGGCGCGTTCCGTGTGTTAACGTTGGACTTATCTTGTTGATTAGCACTGAGGCTTTCTGGTGAAGGAAAATTAAGCTTCCTTTAACAGGTGCCCAGGGGTGTGCTGTCTATTTGGTTTTTAAGGGCATGTCATTAACACTGCAATGGTTTAGTTTCAACACGTAAACGCCTGAAATCGGATAGATATCGTATAGCATGGTGTCCGCCTGCAATAACATTGCGCAGACGGACTTAAGGATGCTTTATTTCTCGTCCAGAACGATTGGAGCCGATCCGTTCGAAATCTCGTCGAACATTTCTCGTAGCTTCGAGTCTTAATTAGCTTAGTACCTTTCTGCTAAGTAATAGTAATTTGTAGATGATAACTACCTGATATGTGTTGCAAAATCTTCGCAGGCTCAGCACAGCCAAACTTAGAGGTCGCCACCAACTGCAGTTTGCTCCAGCCATTCAGGGCTTATTCCCAACGGGTCCGTACATTTTTCTCTGCGCGGCAGATATAAGTGGGCTCGATATTAGATCTCAACTCGCGCCAATAGATGTCTAATCGTTCCACTCCATCTAAAAATAGATCGCACCATTTGAACAGTGCTGATTCAAGTTGGTCTCCAGACATATGCCAGGCCAATGCATGGTGTAGTTCAAAAAGTAACATATATATTCAAAAATATATATCTGTCGTAATATTATGATTGCATCTTGTAGTACAATTGTATTCGTAACTTTAGATTCATTGACTTTAGATGGCGCAATCTCGCATGTTATCAACATATGGCAAAAAGTGTCCACGGGTCGAATCGTAACGCTTCTAATGAAACTTGGCTGATTGACGACATTTAGACAGACGTAGATCGGCTACTTCTCGGATACTGTACTGCTGTCGTGGACATTTGCCGGTGCGCATCTGCATTGACGGGCACTCTCCCGTTCGGCTGGACCGGCCAACGATCGTCGATGGATGATGGGTCGAAACAATCACACTTTGGGGTGCACGGTGAGCTCATGGCACTTAGCAGCAGCCCCGCGTCAGATCGACAACATCATGTGCAGATATCACTACACTAACTGACACGAAGCGGGAAACATGCGGAAGAGAAACACAATGTTGACAGCAGCAGCAGAAGCAGTAATAGGAAGAGAACGAAGCTATGGATGAACAACTGCCCAAAGGGATTCCAGTAAACGGCAACATCTACGACTATAAAGTAACCTGCAGCTGGTACTTTGCGTTTATGGTCTCTATTGCTCGTTCTTTCTCTACATCTGAATCTTGCGACTCGCATCGTGTCGTAATTATTCTCACATGAGGTTACTCTACTGAAACGCACGACCGCCCTCCCGCCGCCTGTGAATTGCTGCTGTTATTGTTGTTGTTCGTTTTCGGAGTAGTTGTGCTTTGGAGTTTTGTTTGCCGCTGGTCCCCAACCCATCTTTCAGAAATTTGTCGGTATTTGTCCGTACAACTCTACCACGAGACATGTGGGGAGGAGGGAGATCCACACACTGCTGAAACCAGCCACAGCAGAATCTGCACCTACGACCACCAGTCTCTTTACCCAGAACTGTGTTCTTAGGTATCGCGACATTGTCGTCCTAGCCATCACGGGGACTGTTAGTTACAAGCCGACCCTATCTTGTGCTATTGGTATCCGTGTTCACAGACCATCGGCGGCATAGCATGGTTGGCATAACCGCGCCCCCAGCAGAACCACAACGCTCTCTACTGTTGCAGCTATCGCAGCACGACAGTGCTTCTGCGAGTGTATTTAGCTTCATGAGCAGTGAGATAACCCAGAGCAGAGTGTGACCACCACGCGATGCTTACGAGCTGTGTATTTTGCTTGTGCTGCGAGTGTATTGCCTGATGGAGTCGAATGAATATAGTACGCCACCTCGTGTGCATTATTGACTGTTGATGTTGACGTTACAATTACCCTACAGCTCGCTCGTTACGTTGGCTAGCTGTGTACGGGTCGTCGATGACTAAGAACACGAAGTCGAAGTAGAAGAGGAAGGAGGCTAATGTCTTCGCCAACTACCACTGACGCGTGGTAGTTCGTCCACAGCGGGTGCTTCCCATTTGTGTCGCGATACGGACAAAGCAGGAGTTATAGTTTGGTTACATCGTTTTACTTATTGTTGTTATTCCTATTGTTGCCATCGTTGTCGTTGCCTGTTACCGGTTGCTGCCCGGCCACGTTCTCTTTGTCCGGCCCCCCACTGCCAACAGTAGCAGTTTCCTGTTTTCCTTCGTAAGTCCTGCCGACCATCCACCAATGTATCTACCTATGTGTGCGTCCCCATTCGGCGAGACGTAGATGGGGCTGCTAGTGAGAGCATAGCAAAGAGGCGAGAGAGGCATTGTCAAGGGCCTACACTGAGACGGCGCACGCTGTTGGCAGCGGCGATGATTGCGACTGCAGATCAGATACACACCGAGCACATCTGACCGCAGCCAAGCCACAACCAACCATACTGTTACATACAAGTTAACTATGTACGCGAGGCGGTTTAGCCAGCGTTTGCGAGTCGGCCCCTCGAACCCAACTCCTCATTCGGGTCGTGGGTATGTTACGGGCGAAACTTTTGCCACGGCTGCCACCCACCACCATCGGCATCATCGTGTTTGTTCGATGTTCGTCGTGCTCGCCAACAGCGAGCCAACTCACTGATCTCTCCTGGTCTCTCCACGCGCACGGATTCGTCTATGGTCGCGTAGCCGATGTGAGTTGTTGCTGTTAGTATTGCACCTATTGGTGTCGAAATCGTTCCAACGATGAAGTCCCTTAGCGCAGCCAACGATTTCTGGCTTCACGATGCGACGGTGGCAGCAGTACCACTACTGCAGCCCAAGCTGAGCTCAGCACAACGCTGTCGACCCCAACCGCAGAGGCAAATGCACTTCACACACAGACACACACAAACACACGCTTCATCGTCCAACACTTCCTCAATTCCCGCGAGCCCCCAAGATACAGCAGAGCGACTTTGTAGTCGTACGTCGTTCCCGCTGTCTGTTTATGACGGTTTGTGGAACGCCTACCTCCACCTAAACGATAAGCATGGATGCTGTGTTCTGCCCCGATCTTCATCGCATCTTACAGGAGCGCATATGCAAGCTGCATGCACCATGCATGGATATTATGATTATAATTATTATTATTACTAAGTCATGTGTCTCTAGCTTTACCCTGATGACATTCATCATTACACGCATTTTTGTCAGAATAAGGAAAACCGACTGTGCACGATAATGAAACTAATCCAGTACATCACACGATGAGGCAGTCAACGTGCAATTACTCATCTGCCGGTCACAGAATTTACTTGAATTTTGCCCAGTATAATAACAACTAAGTGTTTAATTAAACACTTACTTATTAAATTTCACATTAAGCTTATCGCATTTAGCATTTCACCTCTGCTTGGTTACTGCGATGGCAAAACACACCGTCCACATTAACGACAATGTGGACAGAGTGTTTTTGGCACCGTGCTCCTCATAGAGTACAGGGTTTAACACGCTAAAATTTCGGGCCATCAACAAATATTCGGCACAAAAATCTCCATCACCAAACGAGACTTCACCATCGGTGGAATTGTTATTGTAACACTAATTTACAAACGGCACGATTTGTTAAGTCTCGGTTAACGATCGTACGTTGATCACAGGCGTATCCACTTTACGTTTTGGAACACCTCGTATATATATATATATATATAAGATAGGATCTCGCGTCCGATCAATAGGGCCAATCAAAATATTCCGGCAACATTCTACTAGATATCTATCATAAGGGAGAAACGCATAGCTTTGCATTTTCGAGGTTTTGTATCTAGATATCTGTGTTAAGTTACAGTTTACGAATATCTATGCCTACACAATTACGGCCACTACATGGTAGTCACCCCTGAGCTACTGTGGGCCATCTCTAGTGTTGCTATGAGACACCAAGCGACTGAACAACTTCTTTCTCGAGGATGGGATTGTGACTTAATTGTGATTTAGCGAGTGGGAATGCAGAGTCGATGTTAAAGATACCCACTGAAGCGCTGCCGTGCCAGCCTATAGCGCAGTACTTTCTATTTTGCGAAATAACTCACGGTCCGCCTCGTCGTCGCTCTCCCATACTCTTCGTCAGTGCCTAGTGCAGTTCACGTAAATGAGCCCTCCAGGGGGGGTATGAAATACAACTTTCATTTGACTGCTTTGTATTCGTTAGCAATACGCGGTTTTAAATCAGATCTAGCTGCTGTGTGGCCCGATACATTGAACATACGCAGACCAAGTTCCACACACCCTCTGTATCTGCGGTATTCACACACTAAAACAATAGATTGTGCAGGGTGATTCATGGAAGTCAACCTCAAGCTTTGACACCTCTGGTCCCAGAGGAGACTTTGCGGACTCATTGTGAACGCTAAATAGGAAAGTTCACAGCTGTTGGCTCTGTGGTTCAGCCAGCTCCTGGAAAACTGGATTTGGATTGTTCTATCCCGGTGCATCAAGCATAAATTACATATCAAGCATCGATATTACACTATCACAAGTAACAAAAAAATGCACTTAGGACCATTGTGGTGATTTGTTAGAACTAAATTATAATAGAATCCACACACAATAACATTGACCATGTCCACGCTGAGGTCGTTGTTGGTTGTCAGCAAATCATTAATCAGTTCGTTTTCCCCACATTACACAATATGCCCAGTTTCATCCAATATATTGCCACTCTTCTGCATGGTTTATTCACTGCGGAAAGCACAAACTAGGTAAAAACAAAAGTAATTTCGAATTACCACGTACATTCAACAGCGTCATCCAGCATAATGTTCAAGATACGAAAATGCATGAAAGTGGGATCTGGAAGATTCACACGACAGGAAAAATGATGCGGCACAAGGCACTGGCAGCGAATACACACCTTGTCGAGGGTTGTCCACGTTGAAAAATACCCGTTCCTCAAGGGTACCTCCCTCAAAGCTGGATAGCGGCGAACGGACTCATGGTCGCACTCATGTAAAGCAAGTGGCTGTCTCTCTCTCTGTTGCAGCTGCAAAGAGCTATCTTCCTCCTGCCCCCCCCATAGCTCTTAGGCTAACCTAGCCCAGCCAAGTCCTGCATTTCGTGTCAAGGTCTGCTGAGGGCGATGGTCCAGGGATTTGCTATTTTGCTTCTTCAGGCACACATTGTAAACTAACTGCGGCAAATTCCAGATGCACGCAAACGGTGACGAGTAACAAACGCGTGAGCTGAGCCGCGCGGAGTCGACCACAGGCGGTTGCAACGTACGCCCCATGGGCGGTTCTTGCCTCTGCCGTTGTCGCCGGTATTCGCAGTCTGAAGTTTATGATGAATGGCTTGCACGTGTCACTCTGCAGCTGGCTGTTCTGCCACCACATGCTGTGGCCGGCAGGCAAACAGGCAGGACTTCTTCAGCGCCTGCGTCTCAGACGATTTACGCGGAGCCGGCCGAACGAGCGACCAAACAGCCAGCCAACCAGCGGACGAACGAACTCGCCCCGCGAACGCCAGCCCGGTACATACATACTGGCCCACACTTGTGCTCTATCTTTGCATTTCCACCTGGCGTTTAGGCGGGTGGCCGGCGAAAGTCTTTTTCGGTTAGACGACGAGACGACCTGACGAGGCTAACGGAACAGCCCAGCCCCGGGAGGTGATGGTTTTCTGGCGTGCGCGTTGGCGCGCCCGCCTCCATGTCCGCTGCTGGCTTGTTTACCCGCAGGTTGTAGAATATTTCAGCACGTTGCTCAGCGTGGAATGAATCCCTTCTATCACATTAATCCCCCCCTCCCCCTTGTACCCCACCTCAAGCTATGTAAGATACGGTGCGGAGTTCGGGCCTACCAACAGGTACACAATGCCATGGTATAGAAATGGTATGCGCGGTATAGCACTGTTTCGAGATCGAATGCAATGTTTCAACTGCTCCAGCCGTGTCACGTTAATGGACCCTGGCCATTCTAACGCTCTTCCTGTCTTGACACTTGCCTCTATTCCCCCCCCCCCCCAGCTCGATGCTCCTTCGCACCTAGCCAGCCTTACATTCTATTAGCCCGTTTCATCTTCTAGTCAAAACGGTGATGATATTACGTTGAGTCGGTATTCGTTCGTGCGCGAGTTTCTTGGAATTCAGCAGCTTGCGGAAATTGTGGAAAGATAATAAAGGGAAATTCAACAGCGAAAGCAAATGCTCGTCCGGCGAGTGACGAGTAACGGAGTCATAAATTTGCCAGTGGGTGACACGTTTCGTACATGCGAAGCTAACGCGAGACGGCGAGAGGTGTGATGAACGTACACAGGCTAAGTTAGACGAGTCTGTGTAATGTCCGCAGTGTTGAAGAGGCGACAAGAGCCGCGAGCGTCAATTTCGACTGCACTAAATAGCAAATATCGACGAGAATGCTTTAATGCGGCAAGCAAGCAAGTAGATGCGGGCATTGTTTAAAGCAAACGTTGGTTAAATCTAAAAATATGCTAGTGAAAAGATTCAATTGATGCAAGACTCAAGAGTCATTTGTGCGTGTGTATAAATTTGTGTTCGTACTTCCGGAAATTCTTGCTCGGTTCGAGAAACCATCTAACAATATATATATATATTGTTTTTGTTTTATAATTGTGCTATTATCTCTATCCTGTAACAATTATATTATTACTACATAAATCAGACACATATATACAGACACACACACACACACGGTAGCACAATGTTTGTTGTTTGAGAAAGAGCACTTTCGTTTTTTTAGCGTATTTCGAGCTCCATTTTGTCTATTTGTTGCTGGCAGCTATCGCCATCGTTGGCGGCATATATCGTTCCACCTCGTTTCGCGTAAATCGTCGCTAACAAGCCAGTAGCAAGCCATGTTAACACATTGGCCATAATCATCGTGTATCCGGTAGGGAAACGGCCGATTCGCTTGGCCTCGCCGGAAACGTTACTTCGTTGATAGCAAGCACTGGACATAAACAGCGTAATGTTTTAACCAAACAAAAAACAGACACGAGAAAGACCTATGTAAAAATGTCTAATCACACGATAACAATTAAACAATGTTCAGTCGACATCCGTACTAACTGAACGGTGTGCGCACGATCGGACAGAACAAACAACGAACTTTCATCATTGTACTCATTTCTGCATATACGTCTTGTTGTCTGCCGACTTCATTTATTCCGTTTACTCCAGCGGCACGGAAAACGAATGAAGGCATGGCGGAATCCTACATGGACACTCATACGCGTTTAAGTAGCCACAAACGTTACATTTCAATGGTCTGGCTAACTCGTTGTTGGGTATGCACAACTTGATGGTGAAATTTTCATGCGTAGCTTCTCGGAGTGTTTGCATAAACGGCACTGACGACAAAGACTCTATGTACATATAAAATCCGTGACAAGCGGGTATGTGACTCGAATAAGGAAGCGTCTAGCCTAATTGGTGAATTCGTAATCCGACAGAGGGCCTGTGGCTCGAACTCTGCAGAAGAGGACTTCAATATGGAGTTATTGTAGACGAAGACTTCAACGGGGACCATCTCCGAGAATCGTACAATGGCAAGGTTGTTTTCAAACGACTTGGAGTTTGTACATGGCATCCATTTTTACCGTCATGAACGACACAACACTGTTGTTGTATCACCGTGCTCCAAGAATAGCTGCGATCGTTTGAGATCTATATATCTATAATCGCATAGAGTAATCTCCAATTCTGCACTCACACTGTTGACTTTTGTGTTCTTCACCAAAGAACAATACGTAAACTATATATGTATGTAGCAAGCCAAAGCAATTAATTGTGGATACAGGAGAAACTGCCTCAGTGGCCTCCTGACCTCGTCCATTCCGAACCCCTAGCCATTTCGATTTCTAGACATCGCACTCAAGCTGATCGTATACTAAGACTGTGCAGATAAGTAAGCTATCAACTGTACATAGTGACAACTTTCGTTAACCATTTGGCATTTTTTTTAATGTCGTACCATTTTTTTGTAGTGTTTCGGCCATCGTTTTCAAAGCTCAAGTCTTTATTGTTTTTAACTCTAGAAAGACCAATATTTTTCACTTCTAGAAAAACGGCTTCCCTTTTACTGTGCCATCTAACCTCCCGGCAGCAATAAGTAGATGCTACATTTTTAATTAAAATATTACAACAAGGGAGACTACGTCTCATCCGGTTGTCCATCGCTTGTCAACGACAATAACAGTTTCATATTTGAGTTTCACACTTTCTGAGATATTGCAGACAGTGCAACCGTTTGTTAGTGTCCCAGATCTATACAACGATAAAGGACATCTTAGAGAAAGTTTTTTTTTACAAAATATGGATTGCATATAACATTTCCTTGATTCTGAAGTACTTCCCATAAAGTTACAAGCAAAGTACAAACTTTGTGGTGGGACGAAATTATCATATTTAAAAAAAAATAAACTCGAGATCCATGTTTAAGCCTAATTGGTATATTTCTCTATAAATAATTGAATGTTTGTGCTGCTCCTTTGCACAATAAGTGTTTATTTGTGTGATGGCTTTATTTGATTTAGAATCCTTACCGACTTTGCGTCGGTGACGTCGCTTACCAAGAAAGATCATGCTGCATTAAGACAATTTATCGGGGACTGTATATATATATATATATATATATATATCGATATGTAGTATTTCATTAGTAGTTATTTTTTTGAAAAATGTTCTGGTGCCTTTCCTTCTGCAGCACCTTATCCTAGCATTTGCAAGGAGACAATGCCATCGCCTCCCTCGGAACCATCGACCTAATATCCTGTCCCCACCACTACAAATCATTGATCTCCAATATCGTACCCTAAAATATCAGTATTAATTATATGGTAGTGCGAAGTGTTTTTGGTCATTTCCTCTCATTTTCCTCGCTTTTCATATATTCAACGTTCCTATTTCACCTTGTTGTAAATTTCGAGCTATCTGAACCCTTGTCGCGCATCTAATAATTATTCAATTTTGGATCGAAGCGCAACGTATTCACAAGTGTTTACCAAGCGGCTAAGATCTATCCTCTACGAAATCTTAATATCACCTTATTTAACTCTGCTCTAAAAATCAATAATAATAATAATAATAACGACAACGTATTGAAAAAGATAAGTGCTTTCCTGTCATCGCCACATGCTGCCGCTGCGTTTCGTGCTGTTTTGCGTTCACCGTGAACTTCAGCCATGACCCGCCCTTCTAACTTTTGAAGTCGACCATCACAACGATTAGCCGATTCTACCCACACTTCGAGACCGGCTGACGCCAAAAGCTGACTCCGGTTCGCTTGTTATTCTAAAGGGATGGCCGCCTCAGCAGCAATAGCAGCTGCTTATTTTGTCCAGCTTATTCCACGCGGCAAGCCACTGCAACCGGCGCAAACATCGACGCCGGACGACGTCGACTCACCCTGCCATCATCGTTCGTCTACCGTCTACGGCGCGAGCGCTGGCGACCTGGCGAGACGGCAAATTCGCGTCGCTGCTTGTGTACGGTACGCCGTGAACATCGTTACGATGCAACGTAACGGGCTACCGGGCAGGCCACCGTTATCTACGTACCGTCCACGTTTCTACGTAGCGCCGTACAGAAAACATGCACAGACCGATGCGCACGGTACATTGCACCATATCATCACCATCATCCTCCTCGTTTGAATTGATACATTGTGTACGAGCCATCATTAACTGCAAGCAAAATAATATCCACTTGTACGGTCATTACGTCGTCGGCTGTGGATACAGCGACGGACAGTGCGGTCTTATCCCGGCATGATTTTTCGCCTACTTTTGGCGGCTCGTGTTCTTTCGTCTGTTCGTTGATCGCTGTCGTCACCGCCGCCGCTGATCGAGTTGCTAATGAAGCTTTTTTTAATTTTCGATAGGTGATCGACAGAGGTATATTATGTAGAGAAGAAATCAGTGAAAAATTGGCCTCGTGTGACACAACGTCCGTGGTTTGTACGCGCAACGACACGGCTATAAGGCTGTCAAGATTACGCGAGTAACTACAATGCGCGCCTATGATTGACGAAGGTACCAGTAAAAAAAACAGAAATAGAGACAAGACCACCATAATGATGAAGGCGGTGATGATGACCAGGCCGAGGTTGCGTTTCTTCTATAGATAACCCCACGATTGAAGTACTGTGATGACTTCTCCATTGGGGCGGGCCCCGAAGTGTCATTGCTTATGTGACTATACACTGGAGAATTTCGGTAGAGTTCCGCCAGCCGTCGAACGACTGAAGCCATATTCTCGAATAATAGAATACCTCCTCGGATCTAACTCGAGCTAAACTGATCGACACCGTTTCCAGCAAACTACACGCCAGTACATTCGTCGATCAGACGAAATATCGATTTGTGTAATTCTCCTGTACTACGTACATCTATGCGATATGAACTATTATATCAGCAAGGTGAATTGATGGCACCCGCAGGACGGCGCGTCGCGTCTGTTGTTCAGTTAATTCACTAAAGTGATTTGTAGGCGATTCCTGTCGAGGCTAGCTGCAATAGAGGCATTATGCACGCGACACGCAATCGCTGTCCGTTTCGAGTTCCACTCCATTATCCGGTCCCACACGGCGCGCGCCCCACGTGGCAAGGGAAATTGGAAAATAACGCTGACATCGCCACCTCACAAGGACCGAACTGAGAGATGAAATGACCGACGGCTCCCTTATATATATATTATAACGCACGGCCTATGTTATGTCGAGCTCAAGGTTTTTCCTGTCCTTCGTTTTTTCCTTGTTCGCTCATTGGGTTTGGAGACTACGGGCCTGCTGCTGGCTCCGGCCGCTAACCGAGTTGGGGAGCTTTGAAGATGACGTGACTGTAATTCGTTTACAAGTAAGAAACGGGCCATGACGCGCTGCCGGAAATGGAAGCGACCCGGGGAACAGCCGTAGCAGCGGCGACAGATGTAGAGCTAGATGAAGACTAGCAGCGGATGCATGCATGACTCGGCGTTGTTTTGCTCTCGTCCGCTCCGTAAATGCACTACTTACGTTACCTGCCTGAACTTGCGACGTTGGCAACGCCACCTTCGTCGCCATCTTACCGCCGTACGCGCGGTCTTCCTTATAAATATCTATAGCTATGGATGGAAGCACTCATTACACGTCTGTATAAGAGACAACGTTTGTACAGTATGGTATACAATGGCCATTGATGTTTTCCCACGCACACTTGGTAATACGATTTTGTCCAGTATCGGTATCGACCGGCGTACGGACGAAGAGACCGAACCCCATTACCGAAGTGGAGCTGTCCACCGCCGGCGACGTAGCCGTTTCTTTGATACCACCGAACTGAGCGCTGTTCTGTTTTTCGCTTGCATTCTATCTTCAAACGGGTAGCTGCGTTTTCTACTTTGGCAAATCGCATACAATGACAGATAGCGAGCCTTGACAGCAATAGTCACTGGTCCCTTTTTAGTCGTCTTTGAAATTAAATTACTTTTTAACTCGGCGGTGCGGTTCGACTGCGAGTGCAAAAACAAGACAAGTTGTTGTGCGTGTAGCATTTATTCGCGGGAGGCGCTGTTGGAGAAAGCTATGAGCCAGTTCATCCGCATAGGAACCCAGTTCAATTGTGCGAGTAGTTCACTGACAGGGTAAGGCAAAGGTGAAGCTTTATTGGCTTGATAAAGGTTGATAAACTGCAATTTTACAATGCTTGAGTTCTCTTATATGTCCTCCTCTATACTGACAGCGAGGTCTACCCTGTCAGGAGTGCGATGCTCTGTCAAAAATTGCGTTTGATACGACACATATGTAAGCTTTTAACACATTTAAAGACATTACTATGAGGACCTGTCGGGGCTACCTTTGCTTATTCTTTTCCTTACTCGTACCTGACAGGATCGGGGAACAGCTGACGGCGAGCTCGAAAAAACAAAAAAGCACATACAAGGTAAGGTAAAGGTAAAGGTGAATGGAAAATCTCAAGAAGAAGCCGAAACGCGGATGTATAAACATAAACAATAGGGAAATGTTAGAAAAAAGTATCTTCCAAGCAAGGAAAGATACAAACAGCGCTCATCATGATGTTGCGGTCCGTTGAACAGCTCTACCTGAAGGATGCCATTAGTATGAAGATGGAGAGCTTACGGTTATGAATATCGGTCGGTAAATCTTAGTTGCGAATTGCTTAATTTTATTTGTACTGAATCGACAGACCATATTTGAGAGTATTACACATTGCCAGTTATGATCGGCTCTCAGTGGAAACTTCACAATGTAAGTTGATTACTAGTGGCAAGGTTGATTACTGTGACACTCACGTTTGACAACGTGCTTCATATCTAAATTGAGACTAATTGGAGATAGTGTGTGTAACGTGTCATCGCCTCGATACACTGGATACGTACTGTTAATTGTATATTTATAGCCATTTTTCATATCATAGACCACACAGCTAATCACTTACATCGTATTGACCATCTGGATTCTCACGTCGGTCAAACACCAAAAGATGCTGTGCATCTCTCTCTCTCTCTCTCACGGTTTTCTTATTCTCGTTTGACTCTCGCTCTGTTTTTCGTCACATCTCCTAGAAAACAACTTCTTAAAAAGGGTACTCTCTTTCTCATTATTTTTAAAAGCGTCCGTCTTGCCAAGTGCATTTTGATCGCTTCAAGCATGAGCTTGAACGGTTTGCTGGTAAAAAAAACGGAGGAATTACGTCAGCGACCGATTCGAGCAATTAAAATCTCGGTTCTATGAACGTCCAGGATGGCTACTCCCCGTGGACCGAATCACACAATTGGCACACGTGGTCGTATGTTATTAGCCAGACTCAAAGTTAGCATATGCGACCATCATCAACGCTATCTTTGTTATAGTGTTCTCTCATCAAGCCAGGCCTAAAGGCAAGAAATCACCCAGGCCTCTAGAGCCGTTTTCCAAATAGTCAGCTCAAACAAGCACACGTGCAAACATCACGCATTTCAGGGTATAGGCTTATGTAACATCCCGGGGAAATGTATTCTCATCAATGCAAATCCATTACAATGAGGATGCATGTATAGTTCACTACGGGGAAAAAATCGTACTCAAATGAGGCTGGATAAGATACATGAATTGGAGCATCGCATTCAAATGTATTCAACGTTCACCATACGAATACCGAAGCAGGGATCCTTGCCATGTTTTCGCACTGCCTCGGTCGGTGCGAAAACATGACAAGGATGCCGAGTCGACGCGTGTGCATCTGGTGAACATATCACTCTTGTTAAGAACACCTCTGAGGCCAGAAGCATCGCCGCTCGAGACGATTCGAGCTAGAATTCGTTCAGTTTGTTTTCAGGTCATTTGCAAACGCACCCGAAACGACCGTCTAGCCATGTAACGGTGATGGCCAGCAGCACGCTGGAGATAAAATGAAGGTGGTATAGCTAATCGGCCTTCGAAATCTTTCCTAATGAATGTGTAGCGTCTCTAGCTATTTTACGTGTTTGTATGAGTCGATGTCTCAATCGAGGCCCACATGGGCGCATCATAAATAACTATGTTAACCACAACTACTTATATTGATATAAATTAAGCATTATAAGATTTGCATTTGCCATTGGTTTAGTTCGCAGTAGCCCACTATCGATACGAATTGGAATGAAAAAATATCTAAGGGATTATTACCATTAAAGAAGCTCTCTGGCAGGGGGCTATTTTTCTTTCCTTGAATAAAAGAGTCTCACCAGAGAATTTCTCCCTCCCTTGGCTGGCTTTAGCGCATTGTACCGGTGTGAACTTTACCAAGGGCGATTCGGAACAGTGCACGTCGTATTCAAACCGCCGAAAGGGGTCCAATCTGTACGCACTGTGCACGTACATATGTGCAGCTACTTGTAACGGTGGATGCATGCATTAGAACATGCGTTAGAACATCAATTATCTCCATAAATCTCCTATTTCTATACGCTGCACAAGGGAGTAATATAACAGTATAAATGGCGTACCGTGAGCGTGCATGTCGTAAAACCGAGAATACAATATAATACATCTAGCAAGCTTAGATGCAATCAAGTCGCAGTGGAAGAAGCCAATTTATCGCAAGTCAATGCACACTTGCGCGGTACGCGTTTGTAGCTTGGTCTAATGATTATCGAGTCGCTCAATACCATGTTACTGATAGAAATTCACACGTACAAATAGCACACAACGATTCAAAAGATAGAGGCTGACGGACACATCTGTCTTCCGGGGGGGGGGGGGGATCTTGTGCAAGCCAAGCCAATATTCTAACTCGATCTCGACTAATACCAGTGGCACAATTGATCATCTATTCAACTCAAGAAAGTAAATCAACAAGGGGCACCGCTAAGCGAGCGAACATACTCGAGCGGGCATTCACAAGAGCAACAACGACGGTGTCGACGGTCGCGCCCGAAAGTCCGAAGCTCAGGGAGCGACTTTCGGACACACACACGTTCTCGCTCATCTGCAATGAGAGGGATATTTATAATGACAACAATAATAATGATAGTAGTTCCCCATAGCAGAGCGCTCGCGCGCGTCCCTGCGCGAAAATTATAGAGTAAGAAGACCAAGTAGAAGAGAGAGCGAAGATCAATTTTGTCTTCTCCTGTGGCTTTTGCTTCGTCGGCGTCCTTTGGCTTTTCTGTACGCGGCGCGCCACGCTCCGCTTTGATCCGACCCCACAGGTCCGTTCCGTATAGCCCCTCACTGGCGTTGTCTCGCCGTGGCCTTTTTGTCCTCCTCTCTTTATATACTATCTCTCTCTCTCTCTCTCTCTCTCTCTCTCTCTCTCCTTCACTCATTCATTCCTCTCTCTCTCTCTTGAGTAAGGGGGAGTTGTTCTTTCTTGACTCTGGCTTTGCTCTCCTTGCCGTCGCATTGGTGTCGTTCCCCCTTGGTCACCGGTTTAGTAATTAATTTCAATTACATCGTAATGGCAGGAGTAGGAGCACCGCTGTCGAGGCTGCGGGGTCCGCCGGCGGCGACTACTCACTAGACAGCAGGCAGCTCGCAGGGGCCAGCCGGCGTCAGTCAAGGCCCGGCCTCAAGGCGACCATTCGAAACGCAACAGGACAGTCGGTAGCGTGGTAAAACAAAGTTGGCTATGGTCAGCGTCTCTCGTTCGCTCTCTCTCTCTCTCCACCTCGCTCCGTTCCTTGCTCCGTCGTTCTGTGGTGGACTCAAACCCAAGGGGACACCACACACATAGAGAGACTCCCATCTCGTTCTCTTGACCACCCCATCGGCCACTGTAGTCTGATCAGCGTCAGCGGGAGATGGAATCAGCCGGGGTCAGGGTCCCCGGCGTTTCGGTGGCCGGCCATTCCGCGCCTCAGAGACGAAACAAACCCGATCGTACAGACAACGGTACACACGGCCACATTGCAGACATCGCAGAGACGTCGCTAGCTATGGACTCTTGACCAGCTCAGACTCTTCCTCTCGGGATCTTCGCGCCCACCCCGTTGGTTCGAACTTACTTGCCCGGGTGTTTGTTTGTTGGTTCGTAAGGAACTCGCTGCTGCTGCTTCTGCTCTTGTTTGACTTTGAGTCTTGATTCTTCGGATGAGTTGCTTCGAGCTAGATCTTCCGGGAGGACGAGTCCGAGGGCAAAGTATATTGAGAGGACATACATGAATTGCGGCTGTTAATACAACCACGGCTCTCTTCTCTATTTGGCTAACAAACTTCAATTCACACTGTACCCGCAGCAAATGAGCGGGGTCGTTGTTAATTAATACTATAATTCGACGACCTACGGCAACGAGTTGAATTCAATTTGAGTGAAGTGTTACCATCTATTATATTATATGTTATATATTGTCGGATTCGTTTCTTACGAATATTTAAAATCGTCATTCGGCCCAGAATCGGCCTTGTTACACTGTTCGTGGTATTCGTGCTAAAACCAAATATGGGAGAGTTGTGTTCGCCTTTCTGAAAGTCTAACTGGCAGAACTTGGAGACGTCACGTAACCGTTAGCGTGCCAATAATATTTAAATAGAGATTTAAGTAGAAATATTTGTTGGCTTTGGTAACCAGATGGCTGTGACTTATGGACGTCTAGTGGAGGCGCACTCACTAAGGTCAAAGTATCTCAAGTGCAAAGCCTTCAAGGCCTGGAAGGTCTTAATGTACTTTAGCTGTATCCTGAGAGGCGGGAACCTGTAGATGTTAGTGAACACTTACCCGTGCTCAGCCGTGACTAAAGCCTTGCGGCGATTTCAAATTTGATTTATTATTTTTACATATTGGGTTAGCGGGAGCGGCCATGTTTGTAAGGTAAGCTGTATGCGGTTGAGCAACTTTTACCCAACTTCGTCCAGCGTAAGTGATCGAATTGAGAACTGGGCGAACTATTCGCAGACTGCGACTCTGTTAGGCTGTGCAAATAAATACAAACCAGTTTATCACTGGTGTTTTAGTGGAACAATCCCAGTATTTCGCATGAAGCAAAATAATAAATGCCGACTCTTAGTGAAAGTGTCCAACCCAGCCCAGACTCTACTTCACCTTTACCAACAAACACTTCTAACACTTGTGTGAGTTCGGAAAAGCCAAAACCTCAAAATGAATTCTGGTTAACACTTAACAATGAATTAATTAATGTGAGTTTTACTTTATAATATGTACTATTTAGTGATAACATTTTATGTTATATCAGTAGTAGGAGATTTAATCGATATTTTAGTTGCCGAGCACATATCAGACGGTATACGATTTGAGATCAGGAGAGGTGTCAAAAGCTACGTTTTCAAGTACTATAGTGATATATGAAGTTGCCGGGGTTGCCTTCGATCTCCCTGATCCACTTAACGATAATGATAAGCGGATATAGAAATAAGGTCAGATCAATGATCAGAGTGTCGCGAAAACAATTGGGAAATCACACTTTCGTTTTGGATTGAGTTGAATCAATATCAGACCCTATCGTCGAGGCTACACTTTAGCCATCAAACAAAGAAACGGGAAACAGCTCTGACGGCGATCGAGGGGGACTGATTGAGTGCAATCCATTCGGTAGATTAAGATGTTCCTATCTCGGCTGTCGCACTTACTCACGTTCGCTTTGAAACTGCAGGAACGGCCGTAGATAAGTTCACTGTTGCCGTCAGGTCACCACCTATCGTTTTCAGCAAAAACAACACACTCTTGAGTTCAGTCGACTAGGAACTGGTTGCGTTTGGCTCCCCAACTACCGGTAGCAGCTCAGTTCCCGATAGCAGCTCCTGTCGCTGTTTCCGTCTGCTTTGCACATACGAGCTTTTGTACGAGCTTAACTCAGATTGTACTATTCATCGGTATTATTTTGCCTATTGGTCGTGCTGTAAGCTAAAAAGCATTATAATTCATTATATATTCATTATAATCAATTGCAGTTGCATGCAGGAGGAGGCAAGCTGTTCGTAGTTTACAGACTCCCTGTTTCTGCTATTGGGGTGTAGGTTGTTATTTTCTGTACCTATTCTAACGAATTATTTAATATTTGTTTTTATCACGAGGCAAGGTGATTCGTAAAGGGCAAGCCTTGTGGAATACACAACGAAAATATAGGCACTCGCACATACGAGCGAAAGCAGCCGACGGCTAAGTATTACGTGTGGAACGCATTATCTGATATGACCCGTATCCATAGCTTTCCTTGATGAGCTGAGTCAGCCAACTATACAAAGCTTGCGATGAAAGCGCTGAAATCGGGCAGAAAGAAATGCTTGTCTCAGAGTAACTGCCAATCTTCCATGGGGAACGACCTTGAGGTTTTTAGAATCGGCGCGCCACTTTGGAAAACCAAGATGAAAGAAGTCGCTACCAACCAGGGACTAAAGGTGAAACTCGCAGGGTGGATTAGGGGCCGGACTCGCAAATATATGGCTACATTACTTATGTCGGGTTAGCAGTTTGTGAGCTATAGCGCATTTGGTGAGGCGGGAAGTGTCCACAGGTGGAATTGCATACTTGATGCGATCGGCACATATCGCTACATGAGGCAGGGGTCCCACAGTGCCTTGACAATTCCTTAATGCTGAGGCATTTAGGTTTGACTAATGTGAACATCAGTATGTATCATATCCAGTACCCTAATCTACCAAAATCGGTAAAGTTGATTCTCTCCGAATGCAGCATCTACATGCAGAAATTATTTTTTTTTAATATACATTTTTTATTTCAAGAGGATGTATTATCAACGTAAGTGGGTGTATCGTGGGTAGCTTGTCACCATAACACGCTATGAACTATCCCGTTTGTTTCTCATCGACGACCAACCCATGCAAACAATTTCAGACAAAAATACTGAGCCAAGACACTCGTTTATTATGTCATATTTTAGAAGACACGACGCGATCTGGTGATGATAGCTAATTAAGCCGCTGTGCTCGTAGACTGCAGAACAGCAGAAGTTAGGCCGGTGAGTATCAGAGCCCGTGGATATCGCATAAGAGAAGAGCAGTCGCGCCGAAACCAGAAATCTTCTTAAATTGATATTATTCCTTTCCTCTAAACCTTCAATACGAACTAAAATGTTTAAAACGAACGAATCAAATAGGCTACAATGTCAATTTTAAACTTCTGCTTGGAACACTGTGCTCTGCAGTTCGGCAGCGAACGGGCGTGCCTGCATCCATATGGGAAACGGCATTATTTCAATAGCTTTTGAAATAAGCATTTTACCTGACATTGAAGTCTTAGCTGGCATGTTGACCATCATTTGTCCTTTACAGGTTGATGGAAGTTTATAGGAAGCCTCTACAGCTGAAGTGGTGTTGTCATACACATGTCGTTCTCGGCCAATGATAAGTGTGTCCTTGAGAAAAGGCTGCCGCCGCTGACTTGTACCTTCGTAGCGAATTGGCAATTGTACGCATTCAGTGAAAAACGAAGCCCTGTTTTTCAGGTCGCAGCACGCGACGAATGCTGCTGCTACTACTGCTGCTGCTACTACTGCTGCTACGACACATCTACAAACGATGAAGGAGACGGGTCGGGTGGCAATTTAAGGCCTTACCACTATGGATGCATAGCCACGCTGGCGGTTATTGCCGTTATAAAAACAATAACGATCCCGAGCTATAAAAAGAGTTAATGTTGAAGAGAAAATATCACAATGATGGGAAAAGCATACCAGCGACGCACTTTGTCAGGCAGCCAGATAACTAGCCATAATGGATGGGATTAGCCAACAGTAATATCAACTACTTACTAATCGCGAACGCAGTCAATCTCTTTTGTACATGCTCATATACACGTACATCTAGACGACTAGCATCCGCTAAGTTTAGTCCGGAATACACTTCTGTTGAATTTTGTATCATAAGTGAGGTTATTACGATTCAATCAGAGATAGGCACTAATGATGGTAAGTTGACAACGATTAACAGCAATGGTTGTAGTGGACCACACAGTATTATATTTCAACATGCTCTTCTCTGTGGAGATGTTTGATTGGATGTCCAGCGTATAAGCGCTCGTGGGATATGGGAACTTTAAGGGGACTTTAACTAAACAAACTTTATGGGAGCCTATAAGGGAACTTTAACTAAACAAGAGATACAGCACTGAAATGATAGACAGTCACGTCAGCTATTTATCAGAACCTACTCCCTCGAGTGATTGAGGGCACTGACTTGCTCTCATGATTAGCATCGAACCCAGACTTTCTCGGCAATCAAATAAAACTTATCATATAATTGAAGGTAAATTCACAGCCTATTTAATCTAACTAGCTATTAACCAAGTAACGTACACTCCTCAAACCTGTTCTAACTTCACATTTCGGCACACATATATGTGTATATATATATATATATATATATATATATATATATATATATATATATATATATAGCCCAATAATGAATCATTTTTATGCTTCACAGTCCACTCCTTATTCACTTTAAATTCATGAGGGCCGCTGTCGATTCGTAGTGCTCTTCGTTCGCGGGCTCTTCCTCCTTCTCACGTAGAGGTTGGCTTCCCCTTGCACTTTTGATGCAGCTTCAAACAGAATTCAATCTTGACATAACTGATACGAATATATTCGATAAATAGCAGCAGATCATTATCGATCTAAAGCTGTCCTCGCCGTATGCACATTTTATTGGCGCTGTGAGGAAAACCATTTGTTAAAACCGCTAACACTTCTTTGCCAACGCATTTTCGGTCATCAAAGCCTTCTCCTTTTTTTTATGCTCATCGGCGAGTACAAAGCACCGTTCGTGTCTGTAACGGCAGTGACCACCACCGCGGCGAAAACAGACGATGTCGAGTTTAAATTTATGCGTCCTGTCATTAATATTATTATATGATACTGCCGGCGTGTTGTATCGGCGTAGCCATCATCGCCATGTATTTGTGTATTTAACTCTGTGTCCCTGTTGTAAATACTGTACGATCTGAAAAGATTGTGCCGTAGCCGCGAACTGTTGCCGTGTATCTATCAGAGGCTGCCGCCGCCGCCGCCGTTTCGGCGGCATCTTCTGGCCGGCTTCTATTAGTGGAACTCCAAACGGGGAGAAGTTGAGGGGAGGAGAGCCCCGAAAGAGTTGATTAAATAATGTCTGTTAATCGACAATCGTGTGATCGTCAATCGCCGATCGCCAACAGCAAACACGTAGATCTCTTTGTCTAGCAGCGGTGGTGGCGCTTGAACTAGAACTTGACATTCAACGGGCGGAAGGATGGCCGTAGGTGACACTCGCGTATCATCACAAGAAAAAAAACGGCAGCAGCAGCAGCAGCAGCAAAAAAGGACAAGTTCAATAGCGGTGTCACCGTGTGTGATTGAACTTCTCTCTTCATTGAGCCCAGCTCATTTCAGCAAGCCGTCGATCGATCAAGATGACCTCTGTGATTCAGCGACGCTGGCTCACGTTCGAGACGCTGTCAGAATCAGCGTCTTCTGTAGAACGAAGAGAAAGACGTTGCTTGTTTTGACGCTATCGTCCTACCCATAGGACATTATCGGGTACTGACAGATCTGAACAGAGCTGAAAGCAACGGTGGAAGTTATAATGCATCCTAGACGGTTACGGCAAATACGCATCCACAGTCACACAATAACACAAACGCGCACGGATGCTTGCTAGAGCTTCTTGCCGTTGTACCACGGCCAGCCGTACCATCACCCGGCTGACTCAGCACACGATGATCCCGAAGAAACCGAACAAGCTGATAGATGTGACAACAACAGCGACAATGACAACAACAACACCAATAAGCTGCAACAGCAGCAGCAGCGGCGGCAGCAGGAGCAGGCAGTCGGCGACGCCGCGGCGGCGGCGGCGGCTGCTGCTGCTGCTGCTGCTGTATGGCTGCTGGTGGATCATACTACGCTCTCCAGCCGATCAGCTATTATCTGTCATCAGTCAGTCTCTGAGTCAGTTAGTGAATGGTGAGGAGGGGGGACACTAAAAAGGGTCTCACAAACGGGACTCGACGCGTCATGATGTTACGACGATACGATGCCGCCAAGATGCTGAAGATTCGTCCCGGCAGACGAGCAGGCGCACACACACACAAACACACATATGTCGGCGCCATGGGAGGCGGTTAGGCAATCAGTTGGAGTTGACCAGATATCGCAGCTGCTCATACCTCTCAAGTGACGCGTATAGATGACCATGGGGACCCTGACGACGACGACGAATCTCATGGTGGTTCTGCCGCTGATTTTGGCGCTGGTGATGATGATGTTGTTGTTGCTTGCGGCGCTCCTCGTTGTTGCCGCTATCGTGGTGCTTATCATAGCATTGTACTCATTCCCCGCCTCTCTGTGTACTTTTTTGCTAATTGACACACACTAATCAATAACCATTATCACGGAAGTAGTGGTAGTAGTGGCAGCTAATGATTGGTAATTTACGATTCGCTGATTTGATACTGATGACGCGATTAAGGATGAGGATCGTGAGAATGATGATATCATCATGGCGAGAGTTACTTTTTGCTACATTGTTTCTGTGTTTTGGATATTTGACAACGAAAAAAGGTGTACTAAATTGATTCCGCGATACCGAAGAGGTGACGGGTTCAGCTCCGATGATATCTGCCTCCATAAAGCCCGAGATTGCCAGCTCGAAACCGGCTTAAGGTATTTGACGCTACGAACTAAGGCGTTTGGTCGATGTTAACGCTTAGCCAGATTTGAAGACATCAAATTATCTAAACTGACAACAACAACACCAACAACAACGCTATTGATAATGGTGGTATGTATGTCGGCTGTGTTAGCACAAACATGTAAACTAGATGTATTTTCTTTTTTTGTTAATTCGAAGAGTTGGTTATCTCAGGCGCAAACGGCACACTCATATTGTTTACTTGGCGCCGGCTGGTTCACTTCCATAGTTGTTATTGCTGTTCCAATGATGAACGGAGACTTTTCCCTAGCTGACCCTCAGCAGTCTTCCTTCAATGACAGGCCTTGGTACCGCTTTGTTGCACTGCTTCAAGGACCGAGAAAGGGGAAGGGCCTCATGCGAACAATTATAATGTCGGTCAGGAGTAGGGATTATTCATCGTCTTCCTCCTATGTTGGCCTTATTTAGCCGGTTGGTCATGCTCGACTTACCTTGTCTTTCTCTAACTATGTTAAGACAGGACAGTATTAACCAGGCCCCGGCAAACCACGATTTCTGGGGATCAAATCGGATCATAACGCGTAGTGTTGTTCGTGGCCCGCACGGGATCTGCACACAAACCGAGATACACATTAACCTACCGAACGACACCAACAGCGTCGATGAAAACTGTCAAGGCAAAGCTTTCTTTGAGACGTCAAACAACAAAACCGAATGACTACGACTATCAAGTGGAGACTATTTTTTAACATAAGTATTCCTCATAGAACTAAAGACGAAATCTTAAACTAGGTAGTCATAAAATATTGATTGGTGTTTAGTCTACAGTTGAAATCACCATCAAATGCGTTTTAGGCACGTTCTTTACTTCAAAATTGAATATTTGAAGCTGTGGATTTCGTTTCCAAGTTAACCATGTGATAATTAAGTGCACAATGGGTGCGACGAAATGGACAGAGTACAAAATGATGCTATTTGATGACTTTTAACTAATGTGGGCACCGAAAATTAGACTCTAACTAACGTTTGGAAGCAAAACGTGGACTCTAACTAAAGTTTGGTACCGAAAACGTAGACCTTAACTAATGTTTGGTACCAAAAACTTGGATTCTAACTAAGTTTTTATGAGTACCTCGGTGGAGCCCAAATAGTTAGTTATCGACCTATCGTACGAGCTTTATGGAACAACTCATGTAGAGGTATACACAGCATGGATTCCGTCACTCCCGTTCTACAGAGCTAGCCCTCTGTGACATAGCAGAGTTCATTCACCGTGGGGCACTTTGAGGCGACGCCGTAGCTGACCTCTTCCTCGACATTTTCAACGACAACAGCTCTTGCAGATGGTTTTCATCTTATTTCGCTAACAGATCTATACAAGTCCGTATCAGATATGTTCTCCTCCAACAGTGCAACAACGTCGGCAGGCATCGCACAAAGGTTTATAAAAAAAGGACCTTTTTGTTTTATCCTATATATCAATGTCATTATATTTTCTGTAGATAATAGCTTCTCATTCTCTAAAGCCTCTCGTTTGACGATGACACATCCCTCTTATTCCAGCTGAAGACGAATGTACAAGCTGGATTGGTTGTCACCAGCAATAGTCATCTTCAAAATGTCTCCAGACCATTTTGTTCCTTCGTCTATACCTCAGCGAGTGCAAAACTGAGTTTGTTTTGTTTCAGTCGGCCATTCTCATATATACATAGCCTTTTTTTCAAGTAAAATCTGAATTATTAGGACGACATACTGTACAAATATAGAACTTAAAAACAAAGACATTCAATATCGCTCATTCAGATCATATTTAAATTTGTCAAATGTTCCTCTTTTTGACTTTTGGGCCTCGGTCGACGTTTATCTCGATAAAGTGTCCACTTTAGATGTAGAGGCGCATTTTTTTGGCCCAATACAAAAAAACGTTGACTCGTGACGACCTCCATGCACTCAACTTTGAATACGTTAAACGTCTACAAAGATAAACAAAGTCACAAACCACCAAAATGCACCGTTTGTGAACCCTAGAGTCGGACGGGTAGATATCATGCGCTTGAATAATTGATATTGAAAAATCTTAACGCCGCGACGCTTATCGCTGTTATATTCCAACCGTAATCTCGATTGAACATCACGCGAATTAAAGGGATAATTTCTCAGCGGCTTTATAAGCAGACTACTCCTACAAGGTTCTCTGTTGGCGACTGGGTTCTCCGCCATTGCGCCCCGAATTAGTTTGTTAGTAGCGAAATATTATAAAACGCGATGTTCAATTTACATTTATGAATAAATTACATCTATGATGTAAATATAGTCAGCACACCTACTACATTTTGCATGGCCGAAGTGGGTACCACTTTCTTCTAACCACAGCGACGGTCAACACTCACTCGTCCATTCATCTTACAAATACAGATCATCGTATAATGTATATGATGATCGAGATGCCTCAGACAAAGGAGTTAAACGAAGAACGTACCAGATGCAGTGTATAGTATTGTGTACTCGCTACACTGAAATTGACTTACAACGGTACCTTCCATGTATATATATATATATAGGTATTATTCTCCTGCTAAATTCAGTAGATACGTTTGTCTATTTTCCAAGTAAAGATGGCCTGCACCCATCTTGAAGGATGATTTGCATCACGAACCGATTACTGCAGTTCAATGGATGCTCTATGTTCGATGCAAAATTCGACACAAAAACCCGATTGCTTGCTTCTCGCTCGCGACATCCGGTAAATAGCCGAGAGATGGCGGCGGCACCGGCGTCGAATGGCGCTATGGAGTTAGTTCAGTGTATGCATGTAGGCACGTGTAGTCTTTGGCATTTAAAAACCTCCTTCTTCTGTCTAACGACGCGCGGCAATTGCCGACGCTCTGTGTTTATCGGTCTGGTCTGTGGCCAGCTGGCTAGCTATGTCTGGAATAGCGCGACCAGAGCATGGACCATTCGGCCGGAAACAAAGGTCACCAGCAGCAGCAGCAGTCGTCGTCGTCAGACATTCCATCTAGCCGATGCTAAAACGTACAAACCGTAATTTCATTTGTGCTCGCGAGCATTTGAGCACAGGGGGTTGGTTGCACACTTTCCGGTTCGTGCAGGCTTGATCATCATATTTATTATTATTATCATTATCAACTCACTTAAGGCAAATGGGTCACCAATGAGGGGAGGGTGACTGCTCGTTGTGTTTTGTCGTTATATCAAAGCATGCATAGCTTCTATTCCATACAGCATTCGAACCCGATGCAACCACCACCGTGTGATGTAGCTAATTATTTGAGGTCGCATTGCACGCTAACGTCAAGCTCACACGTATCTAAGCTCGTCTCCATTTCATGTAGACATCGAGCGATTTTACGACCAGCGTCGGTCACTTTAATAATGATTACGTTATGTTATCTTAGAATTACATAGAGAGGCGGCATTTTTAGGGCGCATTATTATTATTATTATTATTATTAATATTGTGCTGAATTGGTGGAAAGAGAACCAAATGCAGATAGTGAATATTAAAAGTAACGTAGTACTTAAGAATTGCTGGTATTGCATAAATTACCCTTAATATAAAGTTGCTAGAGCTCATACTTAAGACGAACTAACCAAATGTATCAGTTCATGAAATCTCGCTGAGCTGTGTTGTAGTTAATTTCGCATTGTGTCAATGGGAATGAAATTGCATTTTATATAAGCTCTCTCACACTGACATGCCCCTAAAGGGGAAGTAGTATTTAACTCAAGAGAGGAAAATAAACAACCATTTTTCCAAAATGAAGTCCCTAGCAGTATATCAACTTGGGGTAACACAATAACACGATGCAATCATGTCTAGGCGTAGGAAAGATTTGGTCCAGTGCGTTTAAGCTTAGATAATTTTAGATATGGTCCATGTGCCAATATTCGACCAAAGTCGAATCTTTAGTTGGCGCTTTCCATGCTACCAAATATCCTGACCAAGGGGTACCTATTTGTCGATTATAAATGGTGCTATACGAGCATATATATGCCGCTGAATACGGGGGATAGATAGTAGTGAGCAGAATGAGGTGAGCTATCACAGTCTGTAATATTCTCTCATTAAAAGTACGCTTTTCACTAGCGGGCTAAAACTTCCCGCTGAAGCCTCGCCCATCCACTAAGACCTCGAGGGCGCGACAGCAGCACGACGAACGTCGATCGTGAGGTGAAATTCTGCCAGAGTTCGATGCAGAGATTCGGGCCGTGACACCTATACAGCTTTGACCTATTTTAATGTAGGGGATGTGCGATCGAAAGAGACCCATTGAAAGTCGGGAACGGGGGAAGAATATGCACGAGCAAATCGTGTTCACCCGTACTTCACTCGCAGCGACGCCTAATGATGTCTATAGACAAGACACACTCTTACAAAGGACACACCACACACCCAGACACAGGCGCTCAGGGATACGTACACACATTCACGAAGCGTGGGCATAGATTGAGCAGGAGTCACAGGGGAATATATAGGGATAGCAAGAAACGCACACTCTAAGGCACAGAAGTGTTACTCCTCATGTAACGAGAGCATTAAATGGAGTGAACCAGAGAGAGAAAGAGGAGACAGTCTCCGTATGTCGATAACATTAGTAAAATGGAACGAACAGGGATTGCTAGAGCATCACTAAGCGTCACTAGCAAATGGCGGACGTGAGATTGTGTGAAACACAGCACAGTGTTTAGTGATTATCGGTTGACTGCGGAATTGTCAATGCCGGCACGAGTATTGCTATAACAATTGTGCTTTTAACAACTTATACTTTGTCTGGATATGTGACAGCGGTTCACTGTTATTCAACTTAACTTAGGATCCTGTAAAGATTAATTATATATATATATATATATATATATATTATATGTATATATATCGTATATGGAGGTAGATTCGCGGTATCTAAACGGCGGGGCAACGTGGTGTAATCTCCAAGTTACAGACGACGACATTCTCTGTGCCTCTTGCGTTCCGCGCAGTGAACCGACACGGGGTGGGAGAAGTTTTAGTTCTCTAATGGACTACTGCTATCATTTGGCAGTCACACTGCCAGTCTCATACTGGTTCAATTCTTTTGCGCTATATCCAGCCACACATCGCCCCGGCGTATACTTAAACCCATGTCCCCTTTCCATCGAGCAGTCGACCCAGTCGAGATATAGTAGTAACTAAAAAACATCAATAATAGTCATCCGCTTCATCGCTCATATATATATATATATATATATAAGTATATCTGGGGTATACGGTATATGTCGCGCTTTCAATATCATTTTTGGCAAAAAGACATAATTTCCATCTGCGGATAGGCCTCCATTTCACTCCCCTAATGTCCGAACGCTTGACTTGTATTGTGTGTGCAGGAATTTTTATTTCATTCACGTAAGCGTATGCGTACATAAATTTTACGCGTCTGTGTATCGATATTACTACCATATTGTGGATGGTTGTTCACTGCCTGGTATATATATGTACGTATATACGTCGGATAAACTATTTCGCCAAAGGGTTCATTGTTGTCAACTTTGGCCATCCTTTTCTCTCTCTCAAGTACGCGCTATCATTCGGGCGATGCATTTTGTTCGTTAGCGTTGGTGCGTTCTCTCCTGCACAACCTACTCGAGCTTCGCCGGCGCTGTCTTCAGCACTGTCGCGGACGGCAGCCATTCTAACATTCTGCAACAGATACATATATAATATATATATATATACACACACACGCAGATATAATATATAGTGCAATGCAATAGCCACAACAGGCTACCTCGCTGGTTACCACGAAGGACTTATCGATCTGCCACAGTGGAACGGGGTAGTGGAATCCGTCATTGGCGGAGCGATCATCTGCGCAAGCCGAAGCTGCCCATTGCAGCGAGCTCTCGGCACAGACCACTATGGCCAGCAGCGCTTCCACCGGCGAACAACAGCAGCCAGCCAGCCAACCATCCACGAACCCGAGTAACAGTACCACAACTACGCTACCGCCGCGGTAGTGCATCCATTGGGACGCTAAGAAAGCCTCGCCGCTGCCGGTGTCTTCGCGCGCTGACCTCCGACCTTCGATCGGTGATGCCGTTGCACTACGGCGCCGAGTGATTCAATCGTTCTATGCAGCCAGCTTGAAGCAGAGGTATAAGCACACGCGGAAAGAGTGCAAAAATAGAAGCGAATCCACAACAACGGCAGCAGCCACAACAACAACAACAACAACAACAACGATGACGACGACGACGAGAAGACGAAAGCCATGAAGAAGCGGTAGTAGGAGACGCCGAAGTATCCACAACAGAATCAACAAAGTCAATGATGGCGTCGGCAGCAGCAGCAGCAGCAGCAGTATCTCCTGTGTTGCCAAAACTGAACTGAATTGAAAGAAAAGGCGGAGAACAGAAAGAGTGGCAACGGCAGACGCGGCAACACGAGTATCTGTGCCAGGCGGTCAGCGATCGTCCGATGATTGTAGCAGCTGCTACAGCAGCTAGAATAACAACAACAACAACAACAACGACAACGACGATAACAACGACAACAACAGCGACGCCAGGAGAGCCGGCCGAGATGCATCCCTCGATATCCGAGGTCTCAACGAGGAATGACGCCTGCGAGCGATTGGAGTTGTAGTTTAGTGGAATACATTCGTATGCACATATCAACGGAGGCGGCCAAGTCGCGGAATATTTGAATAGAAATTTCATAGTAAACGAAAAGAAGATCATTGCGCATCAAGTACAGCTGGAGCATTTCTATTTGATTTATTATCGATGGAATTTTGGGGAAACCTGCATTGCAGCGTAGTGCAAGTTTACTAAGGCAAACGCTGATAGGTGCAGAAGAAATGACAACCCCCTATGCTATATTCTATAAGGTATAGCGAACCTGTGTAAGGATCATTACTGTCTGCGTTGCTGGCGAATTTTATTCCGTTAATTTTTCTCACGGTCCTCGAAAATGGCGCGAGCTCCTGTGTCCTTCAAATTATACGGCGATGATTTATAAGCGTAAGGGAGAACTTTGTCGAAGAGAAGAGGTGGACTTAGGTATAAGGCGTTTGATATCGTGCGAGCCACGGCCCTTTCGAGCCACTCTAAGGAAACACAATCCTTTATGGGAAGTCACCGTTGGCTGTCGCAGACACCGCCTGAAGCTTGTGTGGTTTGGTTTTTTTTCTATCAAAACCAAGTGACATCTTCCACGAGGCGTATTTTCTTCAATTTAGTGTCACGGTGTCGTTAAGTTCATTATAGCAACTACCAGCTACAACTTAGATAGGACCGATAGTACGACAGTTCCTCCGAACAACGTACAAACAGTCCCCCGACAGGATGGGCATGGTTACCTCAGCCAGAAAGCGCTAATATAGTGATTTGCATTACATAGAGACACTCGTTTTTTGCTCTCAGATTTCACCGCTCCTCGGCTTGTCTGTCCAATTAGCACAAGGAAAACTAACTAATAGTAAAAAATTGCCAACCTGTGATCAATATAACATACAACTATTATCAACCATCGCCAACCATATCCCAACAATGCGCGTGGGGGACGCTGTAGCGGTAGTATCGTTGGTGATCAACTTGGAATGTCGAGTTCGAATTTCTACGGAGAGTCAAAAATACTCTAAGAGACAAAGCCAGTTCATGTCCGCCAACTGAATTATCTGAGGGACGTCAAGGTGTATACCAAAGGAGATCCCCTCGTGGAGCCATAAGATGATGTATCAAAGTTTCTCTGTTCTCGTCAATTTAAAACGCACGGGCACACAGACAAGACATGAATATTTCAATCAATTAATCGAGTGCCTCTTCATCTTTATTAATCGCATAGGGACCTAACAACTACCTATCAGATATTTGCTGGTTAATCGCAACAGCGGGATTGTGCAGGAGGTTAGAGTTCATTCTATTTGAACACGTCTGGGTACGGCTGTCGGACGCTGTGCCGCTTTCATCTGTATACCAGTACCTGTTTGATGTCGTCACAGCGTGTTTTCTCTACCTGTTATCGGATGGAACCTCTGAGGGCAGTGTGCAAACACTGTTTACTCACTCGCGAAACTTTGACGTACAGGCGATGTTTCACTTGTCTCAAGGCCGTGGGCTCGATTTAACATATACGCTGTGTCCATTACGTGATGGGCTTGTGTAACGCGTCCCATCGGTCCCGAACGCTATCGTTATGTCCTAGCTAATTGGAAATTCGGCATTTGGCTTTTATCAACAGCACGCCTGGCGATCACTGACACACTCATTGGCTTGACTTAATTTCTTCGACTCTCTTCACTCATGTATCCTATTGTTGTGACGTTGCAATTAGATAATTATCAAGTGTGGGCTCTCCCGAAACATCAAACCAAATACAATTACTACCAGCAGCAGCTTCGCATCAGATACTCAAATATTTCTAATACAACTAAGCACGCTAATGTCACATTGTCATAATGTGCACTAATATTAAATAAAGGAATAATTTTGTTTGTAATATCATCATTTGTTGCACCCCTCGAGAAACTCTAGAGCTTCTACTGGCGGTTTTTCTCTGTTGACAATATAAATAACAAAGAAGCGTTCTTATTCATGTATAATGCTCACTGACCATTTACGCAGCATGCATCTACATGAGCTGAGCAGGGCTGAACTCTAGCATATACGGCTAAAGCCCTTGGATCTCTTGCTTCTCCTCGCTGTTTTTATTATCGATGCACGGCAACTCGATCAGTAGACTCACCATCGCTCGTTTTGTGTCGCTCGAAGCAAGCGGCACGCGATCAAATGTTATTGCCACGGATAGATAGCTACTGTGATCTTGCTCAATGCAATGAACGTTTCGCAATGGTCGAAATGCCCATTTCGCTTCTATTTAACTATGTATCGTAAAAATTAAAATATTAAGTTCGAATATTTGCCGATTGAACATGCTGCTCACGATGGACTTCTTTTTTTGTCACTTGTCGAATACTCCTATGCATCTTACTTCATTGTAAATGCATTTGTTTTGCGTGTACGTCCAGAGTGCCTTCGGTGTCCACCCAAGCTACTGTAAGTAGATCCCTCGATCTAGCAGTATTAGTGTATACGGATTGATTGCGATACTTCATATAGCTTCCTTCACGTAATTCACTTTGGTTATCTCATAATAATATTTGACGTTACATATTATGATTATTATTATTATTATTAGATTCGACTTGAACGAAGCACGGACACGCTGACGCGGTGCTTCGACCTCTTCATCATTCGTCACAGCCGTAGGTTATGGTATGGCAACAGGTTGAGTGCACGGCTGGCACGTCAAACATGAAACGGTGACAACGGGGTAAGCGACTAATTAATAGAATAGGACAATTGCGGCGCGATTCCATTGAAACGCATTCACGTTCCCAACGCTTTTGCGGATGCTACGAGTGTTCTATTTTATATATATAAACCTAACACAGGGACAAGTGGTATCCCCTCGGAGAATGCTAAGCAATCTCATACCAAATTAGGAGCTGGCCGTTGTCTCCAATTGGAACTCAATGTTATTAAAACGGAAGCGGTTTCGTTTAACATCACCGAGTTGAACTCGCAGTCGCACGTCCTTTGGAGATACCAAATCGTCACCGTTGTTGTCTTCTATTTTCTTATTTAAGTTTAAAACTAACCTCTAGCCTTACATATGGTAATCCCATATGATATAATTGCTTCCAAGCGCGTGGCAGTGATCTCATTTCTTGTCTACGTTAGATCTTAGGCTACCACAGAATGATGCCCTTAGGGCAACCTTTGGGGTTTCTCGATGCCGCGGTTCTGCAAAGTCACTTTTGTACACAATACTTGTAAATTCAACAACTCTACTAGCCTTCTGTTTTCAAAAGTTATGATAATCGATAACAACAGAGAAATGTACTTGGTGAACTAATTAGGTAACAACACAAGGTGGGATGCAAAAAGTACAATTTTCGATCAGGACCAACTCGATGTTGCTTTTTCAAAATGCATGAGTTTGAGTCGACTGACTCGTTCCATAGATTGAATCTTGGATCAACGAATTGTGTCAGTTACTTTTTGGTCTTATATGAACACGAAATTCAGTCGCGCTGAACTGAATTTTTGATGCTAAAGTCATGCATAGCTGAGTAAGAGGGGTTATTCCTTTTTCGAGCACGCAATTCCTGCTAGATGTTACCGTCCTCTATTTGGGAATTTTGATGGAGTCTATACTTCTTCGAGCAGAGCCTTGCCTTCACCTTCATCGTCCTCCAATGTAACAGCAATACGTTGGAAATTACCGCCGACAATGGTTTGAAATTCTATAATATTCGGACAAGGGCGTATAAGTTAAATTGATACCATCGACATTAGTAATAAGCATTATAACATACAGATACGCCCACAGTGAAAGATATTGGCGAATCATGTTGAGTCGATATAATTACAAATCGAGTTATCACGGTCCTAAAATCTGGCGCCAGAACACACCATTGGTCGAGCAGCGTTTTGCGTTATCACATCATGGGAGACGGTATTTCTTGGCAATCTCCACAGTATTAGTGGACGATGCCAGCGACAGCTGCTCCGCCATCTTCCAACCTTGCAGACGCAGTTTCTTTGAGTTTTATCTCTCCCTCTCTCTGCGACGAATTCATTCTTAATAAGGGAGCCGTCGGCAGTCATTTCGACTTCGACAGTCCAACCATCATCTGAGATAGTTTCCGCAACGGCCCGCTTCCTCCGAATCAAATTTTGAGCAATGCACCCTGAGCACGGGATTGCTAGTCAAACGACTGGCTCTATCTAAATGACATACTCAGGGAGCGTTAGCCAGCGTGAGGAGACGTTATCAGGCGTAACTCTTTTCATATGATGCACTCGATTGCGCTCGAAAACAAGGTGTCCACTATTCCTCTCCTCACGTGCTTTGAAGCAAGGTTTGCCCGAGAACTTCTGCGCATAGCCGGACTAAAGGCTTGTATGTTTGAAAGGTCATTGCTATTAGGAAACAGAATGCCAGATGTGAATGTATTTAGGGGCCATTTTGAGAACTCTGTTTCTTGCCATATCTGCCATATAAGTCAAAGGTTGTGCGGACATCTCTAAAATATAGTCTAGTTATTGAAGCGGACGCCAGTCGCAGTTAATAAAGAGGATCAGCTGCGAATAAGCGTGGATGTAAAAGGTCAATCAACTGAAAACCGCAATAACTCTCTGTAAAATAAATCTGTAAGAAAAAATAAATACACATTACTATCGATAAATGCGTCTACAAATGAACAAAGAAAAGAATAACAATTCATAGAAAATCACCCTGAAAACCGTCAACCTTGGGTTAATCCCCCACAGCGGGACGTTTCGAACGCCCATTGTAAGATAAATACACAACTTTTACATACCTGTATCTTTGTGGCACCCCTGACATTTTGGGTTTGCTAATATTTGCTGCTAATATTCTTGGTCAGATCCTGCAAAATTGATTCTTAAACAATTACGACTGTTAACAGCTACTTAGCACTAAGCTACACTAGACTGTAGCTAGCACCCTTGCAAACTAACTAATAAAAGAAGTTTCTTATTCGAGAGCTGGCAAAACGGATCTGGAGAGTGAGAATACGAAGCTTATGCTAATGTTTGTTAACAGAGATGGCGCGGAGGTAGCGCTAAGGACTTGGAGCCTTAGGGTTCAAGGTTCGAATTCCGCAGGACACATATAGTTTAAAGTTATACAAAAGTAGATCCGAACCATGGCCCAAGTAACAGCAGTTTTAGGATTAAAAACACGCATAAAGAAAGGCTAACTAATACTTTAGGCATATGTGAGAAATATCTAGTAAATGATAACCGTTCCAGCTATAGTATCGTCTTCTAACTCTTGCTCGATAGCGGAAAAGTTCCCTGTTCACGTTATCGCCATTATACAATCTTCTTATATATGCGTGTCATAATGGTGAACCTGATTGTCGTACCCAAATACAAGATAATTTCGTTATAACTATATATATATATAATATATGTCTATAATGCTTAGTCATATAATAAATTAATCATTATCTAAAGGTTAAGATCTGAGACATGTCAGATAGGGGAACAGCTGAGGGTCAGCTCGAAAAAAAAATCATTATATATATATATATATGAGCAATAAGAAAGATATTTCTATGGAATTCATCTCAATTGACATTATATGCTCGAGTTAGATGGACGACCATATAACCGCATGTCTTTGCGGAACCCTTGCATTAAATATTGCACAATAAAAAAAATGTATAATAAAGATCATAACCGAGATCAAAAAAAGAATATATATGTTCAACTTACAGATAGTGAGAAACCTCCCAACGAAATATAATAAGTAAAGCTGCACATGGATAACCAGACTACAGTATAGTGGCACCATTTTTTACTACAGGGTTGCCAAAGAGCAGGTCTACATTATTCCAGTCAATTGGCCATTCTCACCTCGTTGAATAGACCCACCACTTCTATAGATGAACCGATACAAAAATATCGTTCGCTTTCTCGTTCCTTGTGACACCGACAGCTTTGGGACACTTCGGCGCTCGGAGCTTGTGATGTAGATGAATGAGTCTCAATTGAGATTTTCAGTTTTTCCTCTCCCATTAACATCAATTCTGCGTGGTGGCTGACTTCTGGGGAGAAATGCCGCGGTCCCCTGATCCAGCGAGGTCCAATCTTTTTAGTGGCCGGCCACCCCATGATGTTCCAGCCAATACCGAGCCCATCGTTCGATATCTGTAAATTGAGCCCAGATAGATCTGTCGTGTCAGTTTGCACAACGCGACCACCAACGAATACAACAACAATAACAGCAAAAACTTTCTCAATTTGACAGTATACGTCGGCGTGGATACTCGCGAAATAAACTAGTGCTTACGTAGAGTTTGCTGGTTTATTATGGCAGTGCTGTTATTATTATTATTATTATTCCTTAGTCTCAGAGGGTATCCTACTAATTAGTGGACTCGGGTGGAATGCGGACGGAACGAAAAGTTTGTCTAAGCGCGCGGGTAGGGGTTCTCTGCCAGGCAGAGATGTTCAGCAGTGGCCGCAGACCTCCTTTCTCAGAAGAAGCCAACTTTGTTGATGCACAAGACCTTTGAGCAGGGGTAGGTGGCCTGGGTTGGTTAGTACGTGGTATTTCTATTTGTGTGCCACCCGATCTGGGGATGCCTCGTATGTATGTGTGTTTGTGTGAGACGGCCGGCCCCATATGGCCAGCAACACCAAGTCGCTATTGCAGAAATGCATTGAGCACATCTATCGGCACTGAGGAACTCGGTTATAGAGGGATCAATAAATAATTGGCCTCTGTAGCCTGGACATTGTGCATATACCATTCCGATAGAAGCAGGCCGAATAAATAGAAATAGTATATTCCACCTAAGGAAATTTCGTTAAATAAGCGTCCTAGTTCATTGGTAATAAAATCTAATGCACTCGACAAGGACAGTAATCTATAGTTATTTAATCAAAGGTAATAAGGGTTCCGAGCTCAAAGAACGAAAACTTCATTAATCTGTCCTTGTGTTGGCATTGTACATTTTTTGCCATATCAAATTAGGAGTCCACGAGAACAAATACCAGGCTATGCTTTAGGCTATGCTCATGCAGCTTCTGCACAATAGACGGCATCAAGCGATAATCGAGGTACAGAGAATCAATTGTATAGTTTTTCAATACAATTATTTCTTTATTGACGGAACTGCGAAACATTACAACCCTCAAGTTCTCGTATTCACGGGGCCAAGTTCTCACAGTTGTATATTATAAAGTATGGGCTATTTCGGTGGCATCGCTCATTGTCACGACAATGGATTATTGCGATATATTTTTGCGAGGGCAGTTTGAAGCCGTCGCGTGAGCTGCCTTTTTCTTGTTGTCTAAAATGATACGTGAACTCGCCAATACCCGCGATCACCGGTTCGGTTCTATATTTTTTCTCAACATTTCTATTACATTTAATTGCGCCTGGAAATGAGGTACGTTTACGATCTATGAACAGAGCACATGAAGGCCTAATTTACTCTCTACGAGACCCAGTCTGTGGGCCTTGTAAAAGGGCGAAACATGCAGTAATGGTAGTTTACTAAGCTGTTCTCGCCAGAGACCACGGCGATGTGGGCGAGCTGTATGGGCTGGTCCATTATACGCCTATAATGAGGTGTGGAAAATAAACGAGAATAAATGGGTAAAAAAAGGGGTGTGCAGTGATTTATTGTCCATTCAGTGCGGTGATCCGAAATTTTTCAAAGATTTCGGACCCGTATGCCTTCACATCGGGTGATATCATTATTAAGGCTTAAAGAAATATATTGGTCTGGTTAAATAGCTAAATAAAATGGTTGATAAGGCTTCGGTTTGTGGATGAAATCTCTGTATATGCTCCAACAGTGGTAAGAGGTCATAAAGGATAGGAGAAAGAGGCATGGTTGTGGTAGAAAGTGGACGACGCATCACTTTGCCTTGTAGATTGCTCGCGTCACCGAGGGCCACTTCCTAGCTAACGAACTTAATCAAATTATCACAGTAGAATCGATCCCCAACCGTTGGTGGACCCACGTGTGGGCTCTAGATGCTGAACTCTGTAGTCGACGTAGGCAATCACAGCAACAAACACATGGTACGCTACAAATTAGCTAATAGACTATTCAGCACTAACGTGCATCTTCAAGAGTTTACTTCGATGCTGACAACCGACAATACAAGCGACGACGAAAAAAGCACCAGAGCCCAGAACCACCAAGAAATAATTTAAGACAAGAGTATGAAAATATCGATGGGGACTAATGCGACTCCTTCTCGTGTTCTGCCCGAAGAGATCCATTACATTTCAATTATGTGAACTCCGAGTCAACTTCCGACTGCGCTGTTGTTCACGATTGACAAGCAAAGAAACATCGTCACGGAACAACGACAACTATTATCTAATAATAGTTCCCGCAGTCAAGAGGAATATTCCTTATAACGGGACAAGGGACACTCATCGAGTGGACTCAAGATCCAATGTATCAATCGCTTAAGCGGCGGGTCGATGTCATGCTTCTATGTTTGTATATTCATGTAAATTTCACTAAATCTTCTCTTGTAAATTTCGTGAATCTTGAATAGAGATGAAACTGAGGCTACCTCAGACGTATCACTCGACAAAAATCGTGATCCTACCTATTCTAGGTTTAGATTTGACCTTTTATGAGATAACGCAAGCTACATTTGCTCATTGCATTCGACCATACAAAGTTTGGTGGTATTTGTTATATCGGTCCAATCTATCTGTGGGACGATATTATACTGTAAGGATTACAACTGGGTGGCTTTCTCTATAGTGGCTCACTCAGTTGTCTCCCTACGGCAGTCTACGAATGATGACTCCAGTAGGTAGGTATCGATGATGATGACTTACGGCGCTCGTCGTGCGTAAGTCACATTATTTATTCGGTGCTGGACTGTGGTTACCATACCTGTTTATTTAAGTACACATTGTTGTGTTTAGTCTGGGCTCCTGTTGCCTCGGTAGGTTGCCAGCGTCTAACAGCGGGACGTTGTTTGGCCGTGCGCTGTTAGTGTAGGCCGCACTTACCTCGCCGTGCCGTTGTGTGTGGATGGGTTTTGGAATGGATTCCATTGTGTGTGTGTGTTGCTGGATAATGTAAGTACTACAATATAATTTTTTTTATATCGTCACTATACGACTGTTTTGCTCCTTGTGGTTTCTATCCCCATGATGGCTGGGGCGGCCACCGAGCAATATCGATGGACACTGTTTGGTGACATAGATCGATCGCGGATATGACCCCGGTCACACGTTCGAACCCCGGCTTGGTCTCAAAGAGGTGTGAATTTTTCCTCTCGATCTTTCTCGCAGTAACCCGTACGGATGAGTGATGAGAGGTCTCTGATGGGAAAAGAGCTGGGGGCCAACGACAATCGCCAACGAAACTCCATGCTTGCGGCGGCGATACGTAGTTTTATGACACGAATCGATTTTCTACGGAATTTAAAATATAATACAGTGGTGGGCATATACTTAAGGCACCCCTACATTTTAACAAATCGTTACAAGGAGCACACATTTGAGGAATTTATTCTGTATCAGATGTAATGTACGTGTCAAATAACATACACACCACAAAGAACAGCGCATATAACGTCGCATGCAGCCTACTACAATACAACGTGTCATCTTTCGGGTGTGTAAAATGATAAGGCGCCCTCAGTTATCGAGTATTCTCGCTGAGTTAATTCTCGTTTTCTTGTGCTAATCAATACCGTGTGGCCCCGCCCTTGCTAATTAGAACGTTAAGGACTCGGGATGGCATACTATCAACGAGATTTAGCAGGATATGGTCGCTGACACCTCCCCAGGCCTCTAACAACGCCTCTTTTAGTGCTTCCGCGGATGTATACTGTTGATTTGACGCATATACTCGTCGGACACGAACGCCCCGGATCTCTCCATCGGGTGTTGTTCTCCATCGGGTTGAAACCAGGAGAACATACTGGCCACTCTAGGGTTTCAATGTCGTGCCGTCCTAACCACGTACGTGTACTAGCGCTGATGTGAATTGAAGCTCAATCGTGTTGGAAAACAATTGGCAGTCGATGAAATCTGCTCCTAAACGGTAGTAGGTTGTTGGTCAACATCTGCTGATAGTCCTCGCTATTCATTCGAGATGAGATGAAAGCAAGTGGGAGTCTGCCAAGAGAGGTGAAAGCTCCCCAAAACACAACGGTTCCGCCACCGAAGGTGCGCTTTGAGAAGCACCGCGGCTCTTTACGTACATCATGCCAAAAACCGTTAAGTCTATCTGGCCCGTCCAAATTGAACCTGTTTTCGTCACTGAAGATGACCTGAAACAACACAGTACCTTTTAGATAGATGTGCACCCATAAGATACTCTTTAAGAAACGCTGCTTAATTGTCCTTAAAACTGCTAATCTGTGAACCTGAAGCTTTAACTCTTGCCTACTTGCTTCACAACTTATGATCGAATTCGAGGCCAATCGACAAATGTGCAGGGCAGTTCGATGGCTGATCTTTCGTGGACGTCCTTTAGACTTACTAGTACCATACGTCGACGGACTACGTAAATCATTTTGCAATACGCAACGTACTGCTTACTCTGTATCAAGCGTGTCTCATGACTACAGTACGGCGTGAATGCACAACACAAACTGGAGTACTTCAGCGAGAACCCTTGATAATTGAGGGTGCCTTATCATTTTACACACACGAAAGATGACACATTTTATTATTGCAGACTGCATGCGACGTTATTTGTGTTGTCCTTTGTGGTGTGTATGTTATTTGACAAGTACATCACATCTGATACAGACTGAATTCCTCAAATGTGTGCTCCTTGTAACGATTTGTTGAAATATAGGACTGTCTTAAGTTTATGCCCACCACTGTAGTAACCATGCTTTACTGAGGTTTTCGTGCAGTATATTGTAAAAGGACCGTATTTTCTCAGAGATCTCGTGCTACTTTCCATATAAAGCCTGTCATCTCAAACGGATTCACAGTTGATTCAGATCGTTGCTGAAGATAACTCGGGCTTACATGAATTAGAATTACCTGAAAATTCATGGTGAGGCTGTACAAGCCTGCTGTATGAAGGCAGGCTCTGTAAACTCGGTTGCTTCTGTAGCCAGTGGCAACATCCAACGAACTATTTCTCTATTCACAAGCATTGAATCATCTGGCGGCTTTTAAAAATAACTTACAATTCAAAAGTGGAAATCCTTTGGTAGGAATATCACACTGGAGGAAGGAGTATACCCCACCTTCTCATATATTACATTGGTCTGGTGAATTAGCATATGAATGACGTAAACATTCTCTGCCAAGGCGAACACAGTTGCAACATCAATGCCGTATGTATGAACTTGATGGCGCAGCAGACCTTCAGCTGTTTCATCTAATTTCATTATAGATTGTCAGTCATTTGACGAAATCTCCCGATTTGGCAGACCTATGGTGGAAAGGAATATGGTATTCCACTAATTCTTCCTGGAAGAGAATTAAAGCTGTCAATAGTTACGACGTATTGATTATACCGATTATAAAATATTCTATTTTTATACCGAGAGGTGGAATACACCTCCTGGTGGCCGAAGTGACTATACCACGAGACCTAAAACCATCGAATTTTCTCATATAATGAACTTCACCATTAGCGCAAAAGTGACTTGCTGTGCTGTACCTGTCGATTTCAATTTATCATCCTCCGCAGAAATAGGAAAAAAACGAAGAGCTACATCACAGGAACGACCTGCGGCTTTTGGAAGCTGGTAAAAGCACGATTTTTTTTTGCTATAAAACAAAATCAGATCTGTGCTTTATGAAGTAGCGTTTTCGATTATTTTATAGCTATATGCCATGTTCTGAGGCTCGGGAGAAAAAGCCGCTTGGCTCGTGGTCTGTAACCGAATTATTAGTATTTGAGCGTTGTTGTAACAAAACAGGAGTGTCTTTCTCTGCATTTAAGCGGATCGATTCGTCATCAAGGAATCGAGGAGCTAAGACGCTAGCAACAGTCTCGGTCAGGTTTTTCGAACCCCTGAAGATCGCGGTAAGTCAAACCCGACAGGTAGAATGTCGATACGACGACCTATCTCAACGGCGCTTACCCCAGAAACCTTGCAAGGGCAACTTGTCCTCGAAGTGACTCGAGAAAAACCGAGAGCTTAACATAAGCCCTCGGAGAGTTCGTCAGATGCCCTGGAAGGACTCGAATCGAGTTGTTCAGAATCAAGACGGGTGCCCACAAAAAAACGTAACTGCTATTACCAGTAAACGCCTGTGCATTAAAATGCGATGTGGTAAGGAAACAAGTGTATATATGTACACCTGCAAGGATAAGCTCATGTACCCTCTATATATACTAAAGTGCGAATGACGCCTGACACAAAATAATAGAAATAGGCGCACGATATTCTGCAACTAGGAAAGTTAATCAAATTGCCAGCAAGCTCTTCACCAGGCGCATTCAAACTCGCTGAAGAGAAATTTACAAGGCCTAGATGGTACTCAAATATAGTTTATCATGGTGGCAGATATTTACATGCGAAATATACGTAACGCAAAGGATGTATTTCTGTGATATTCATTCAGCAGTGGCGTCAGCGTACGAAAGGCTGACCAATGTGCGGGCGCTACCCAACAACAGCTATTATATCTCTACTATTATATTTAAGCTATATACATGAGGTAACGGGAACGTTTCCCGAGATTATGTCTAATTAATTAATAATCTATGGTCAAGGTATATTTGCCATTATTATTATTATTATTAATTATGAATATGTATGGGGCAGTGCTGGATGACGTTTAACAGTACTTAGTAGACGATACAGGACGACCTAGCTGATCCGCGAAACTGTTCAATAGCCTATTTCATCGGACCTCTCCGAATGGGTAAATGGAGTATAGATTTAGCCGATGACGTAAGTGAGAGATGGCGAGCAAAGCCCTAGCGTGATCCAGTGCAATCGTTCACCCTGGTTCCCATTCGGGATTCGCGCGGCGCTCGCGCCCCCGTAGAAATGTGCTGTCCGGTGTGCATACCTGATGTTTTATTTTATTTCACTGAGGGGTTATGTCGTAAAGAAAAGATCGAATGGTAACGATTCTGTGAATCAAATTCAACTTGATTAGCTTGGGAGCATTTTCCTGTACATACCAATACATTCAGGTTGATCGAGTAACGCTGATGCTATAGTAACATAATGATTCGTCTTGCGAGATTAGCGTAACGCTTTGTCTATTTTTTGTGCTTGGCTGGAATATTTGAAACATAATGTTGTTATTGTTATTATTATACAATAGAACATGAGTTTGGTCGCTAACACGGCGTCGTTCTTTTCGAGCCGGGCAGCACTGCTGCGCCATGTATTGAAGCCATCATCAAGAACAAACCCGATGCCCAATAATCCAGAGAGCGCGGTTGGCCCGTTCTGAAACCGGGGTGGGGATTGAGTTGAGATAATTTACTGCCCTCATCGACGCATACGACATATCGTTGGATATGCAATCCGCTGCTATAGCGATCCGGGCCCCGATATGTGAAACGCATAGACCTCTATTACAGAACTTGTTTAGCAGAAAATGCTTGAGAAAAATAACCGTTCGAACAGACAGTGCAGACAACGACCGATATTGGCATCGTTTTATACAGGCTCAGATAATGAACAGTTACAAAATATAAAGCGGTGAAACATTGCAGTGGTTCGAGCCCGCCATGGAAATGGTGAATTATTTTTGAACATTTCGTTAAATAACGATTTCGGCCACAACAGGCCCCGCACCTCGAGAACGAAGCGCGTACTCGTTGTTAATGTAGATGTTATTTTCACGGGTAGGGCAGATGTTGTAAGTAAACCCATTTGCATAACAGATGGTGGATGCCAACATGTTATTCGCATTTAACTTTTACTTGTAGAGTGTTCAGGCGAGCGTGTAGATTTTGCGAAACCGACAATGTGGATGATTGAAAAATCATCTGAATTTTTCAAGAGTTTTGGATGTTTACTAATGAACAATTGGAGATACTCATCAGCTTATAGTAGATACCGAGTGTAGAATACATTTCTGTAGATATTTGCCACCCTAACCGTTGGTTCACTAGCAGACATTTTTTATTTTACTGAAAGGGTCCGTGTGGGGGTTGTATCAATCTTGATCTGTTATTTATTCAATTATAAAAGTGGGCGACAATGCTACTCGGTGAATGTGGAATGTGTCTAAGAACAGCGTCCTCTATATATCCTTAATAGAATATTTAAAGCAAGGATGCTCCATTTATTCAGTCTCTAAGCGGGTGCCCAAAATAGAAATTGCGTTCCCCCTTTGGATATCTAGGGAAAATCCATGCATTGAAAATTCGGTTGTACGTGGTTCCCCTGTAGCGGATGATAACCTTTCTCCTAATATCTGTAGGAAGTTTAATGATCGTGTCCCTGGTCCTCCCAAGGTTTCGAAGGCTACAGGTCAAAAGCAGTACTCGTTCATTAATGAAGCGTATTTTCGGTCCTTGGTTTGTTCGGCTGTATTGGCTGCTTGGGCAGCCTGTGTTTCACCTTGACTAACATAGGAAGGTACTAAGGTGTAAGCCACAGTGCAATCCCAAACCAGAATTTTATCTCTGGAAAAGGGGATTAACGACATACCGTCAGGACGCTTCCCATCGGAGCGACAAACGCCTAGTGGTTCACCAATGCAAGGAATAGATGTGGGACGAAGAGCTCTGGCCAAAGTCTCGTATTAATCTTCATAGACAGATAAATAGATCAGCGCTCTTGGCTCTTGTGGACCCTGTGGCGCTCATGACTGACGGACGAGAATCGGCTATCATACTCCTCCTACACTGAAGGTCTGTATGGGACTTCGCCTAGGACCCGACAAATTTATTCCGGCTCATAAAAATTAGCTCGTTTGCTCTGCCAACTGGCATCTGCTATGCTTGTGCCATGGACTAACGGAGTGCGGGCTATGCCAACGAAACAATCGCATTGTATTGAGGCGCATTGATGCCCACAGGCATTTCAAAAATGAGCGGAAAACCAAGATCCATATTTAGTGCTTCCCCTCTTGTGTACACGCAATACACTACGGAACGCCACACGAAAACAGTTCGCCCTGAGTTAGAGTTGTTTTTTCGTATCACGACGTGTACAGTGGCATCTGAAACAGAACACACGCCAACTGCGACATGGAGAACGTTTCCGTTTTGATTTGTGACCCATCTGGCATAATGTCGACCAATTGCCACTAATAACACGACAGCAATTAGTGTTGTTACAGTGGTTGTTAAACGTTATCCCCTACCCTCCCCGCCCCCGCTCTCTCTCGCGCCTTCTCTCTATTTTTTCACACGAACAACTTGCGTGATTTTCTCACATCTGCCTAGTCAGCAAGCGCATAATTACAGTTCTGTTTCTCACCCTCGAATCTCAATGCTATAACTAGAGATAGGTACATGCATTGAAAATGTTAATTGCGCCTTCACCCAATGTTGACCCGACGGCATCGTGCGACGCGGTTTCCTTTTTGTGCCAAAAAACGGTTGTCTTCATTAGCCACTTTCCAGACATCCGAGTCAATATCATTATGTTGCCGCGTTTTCAGTGTTGAAAAAATGTTGAAGAACGTTGCTAGACAATCGCGCTTTGTTTTCGAAATAACATCATGCTTCATACATCATCCATAGATATCTTAATGATACATTGCTTGCACTATGTACGCTTTCATGGCGGATGCAGGCGGCGGGTTCAGATATCTCCCCTGGAAGGGTACTTTGCCGAAGAGCTTGCAGAGGGTGAACGTTTAACTGGAAAATGCTCCACGCTAACAAGACTTCCTTCTCGTAGAATCCGAATCGAGGCGGCTTTCCAGAGACGGGGAACGCTCGACGTTGCTGCCGAGAACACTGGCCTGACCCGTTCTGACGATGCCACAATAAAAGTCGTCCACCAAGCACGGTTTAGTTTGAGAACATGCAATCACAAATGCAGTCGTTTACAGACAGCTTCACAGTGGAGACTGAAAATTGTTTGCTTTATTTCACACAAGCGTTTATTAATATAAATCGACATTTGCTGTTCGTTGTCCAACCACTCCCCTATTATGAACCCAGCGTTGGGCACAGCAGATAGATGTGGCCAGAAAGGCAGAGCACTGGAACAAACACCAAAACGAGTGCCATGTATGGTTTAACAGTAATTAGTGCAGCTGTGTCTGCATCATCGTGAACGCCATCGTCATATAATGTATAATTAGATAGTATAACAATTTGTGCAGATTCCATTGCAATTAAAAGGTGAAAGCAATTGGATAATTGGTTAAATGGTGAGTTTTGATTTTGTTTGCAACAGAAATAAAATCCGAGCACCAGTATACCGTACTGTTTAATACTATATAACGTAACAGCCTAACGTATACATCATCCTTAACGATATCGAAGGACTATGTATAGTTAGGCAGAATAGCAATATGTACACGTTATCATTGTCGCTGCAGGATGAGCGAGATCTGTATGAAGTCTCCTAATAGAAACGTTCCTTATTGTCATAAATTAGTTTTACCAACTCTCGCTTTAAACAATGCAGGATCAGATACGGCTTGAATATCACCGGGGGAGTATCCCCTTCTACCCACAGCTTCTGTCCCGAAAGATCTACTGTTTATATCTATGCTGCCCTCCTGTTCAGGGTCTTCGGCTACGAGATGGCTGGACAATGCCATAAATGTTCTGCTGTTGAACGCTATTAGGGAATGCGAGATAACGCACCAACACACTAACAGAACTATTACTGTGTTATCGTGGGCTCGTTCGTCCAATGGCGATCGTCTAAACATTCTTAGCAAACGATTTTGAGTCACTTGCAACCTGGCAACCTAAATCATAGGCCGTACAGTGCTCGGAGGCATAATCAGTTCACGGGAATACAATGTGAATATTTTTACGGAGACAGCGCAGGGGTGATAGTTACTTGTTGTTAATGATCAGATTCATTTGCTTTCTTCTTTCGTTCAGCCTTTTGTGAATATTAGAGCTAACCTGAAATCGCGCCTCTATTCGTATTCATAACTTGAATTATGTCACACTGTGCTACAGTGTCCACTCATAATGTGATATATATATATATATATATATGCGTATATTCTATATCATATTGTGTAATAGTGGTATTATGCATGAGTGAAATTGATACATTCATCTCGGAGTCGTCAAACAAAATTTTCAAAAAAAATTAGGTGTCAAAATGTCCATTAATTGCGCTTTGAGAGGTGCATCTCATTTTATACAGCTCCATCAACTTTTTTTATACAGATTTTTATACAGACTCTCGCCCCTAATACGAATATAGTTGAATGCAAAGAGTAATCATTTTCAAAACAAAATGCATATAATGCACATTATAATTAACATATTGAATGCTATATTTAAGCTACCAACACAATTGTTGACTCGTTTAATGCTGAGTCCGCTAGAATGACACGACTCGACAGGTTCTAAGTCCGATGGGAACCTGCTGTCTTCTCTAGTCAACCCGTAATGCTGTTTACGGAAGCTCAGTACTGACGAGTTTAGTGAGTTGTTCTGCTCTACTATCAGAAAGGAGTCCCACAGGCGGATACCGACGGCCTAGTCTCCATGATGCGTTGCTCGTCGCAATTAATTAAAAAAAATCCTCTAAGTCAAAACGTCATTCGACTAGGTAGAATAGGTCGCAGCGACCCGCCTACCCTTGCGGAAACAAGACACTTCGTTCTGGCAACGTATCGTTCAAGGTACATGCATATGTTTAGCGACATATAATATAACAGGACACACGAGTGCTTATGGACCCCGGATTGTTGTGAAATACACACACATGCCTACAGGTGTTTTTGTCATGAATGTGTACTGAGCTCTGAGTGCAACAAATAGTACAAAGAAGAAAAAACAGTAAGAGAAGGCTCAATCATGGAGGCAGACACGAAAACGGTTTGCAATTAGAGAGAGTGCGGCGTTAAGCTATTTACGATTAGGTGTCATATGTACTTCTGTTGCGTCTATCTTCTGGCGCATATCGGCCTTACTCTGCCGGATATTACTTTTTGGTACCGCATCCCCACATTACTTCTCAAGTATCTTTAATATTCTGTCAGCCTCACCTCACAGGATGCTCATAAATCCAACTCCGCTGAGGAGCAAGCTCTTATTAGTGTGTTCGTCAGATCACTCATTAGTCAACTTTTCGTCCCGACAACCTCAAAGATACAACAAGGGATAGAACGAAATAGAAACGAGGAATGCTGAAGACAATTTCCGTCTCATAAATCTACCTCGTGATAAAAACCAAAAAAACTATAGAGTCGCGTATGAATCAAGCATATTCAGATAGAAATTCAAATCGGCAATTCGACCGTTTGTATTTAGAATTCCCGAGGTTTTTCGCAATAATCTAGCGCACGTACGCCATACGTCGTTTGGGTGTTAATGTCCCAAGTGGTGTATGTATTATCCGTTTGATATTGAACAGAACCCCCTATCGTATGCCGCCCCCCGAGACACCATTATGTGGATACCAGTTTGCAGCCAGCGATTCTCATTCCTGCATCCGGTAATGAGATCATATTAAAACGGACGCTATAGAGGAACAGCTTTGTATTGAGCTCTATGTAGTTTACGATCCACAATAATGAGTTGATCTTGAATGCCGCATGGAGACTTTAGCACGCTGACCCCCATCTCGCTGGCCTGGCTATACGGCAGCCCCGTACGGGGCCACGGCTGAATTCGCCAAGCGGCATGTTTGTTAGTCGACACTATTTGTGAAATTGTTCCTGACTCTATGGACGCGGCCAGAAGTTTACAGAGAACAACGCACCAAGATCATACACGTTCACTGAGACGTATAATACGAGCCACTGAAGGGACTGACCCAGCCGCAGTGGCTCACGTTAGTATAATATTCATGCTGTAATGACGTCTGCTAAAACAACCGGCTCGCCGTAGAAGCGTGGCGCTATTTCAAAATGTGCACTATGAAATTCACTGCGCACTGGACATATTCTTATTTGAAAGTCACAATTGAATCACAATGACGGCTCAACTGCTCAATGTCCGAACACATAACGAACCAAGTTGAAAATATTTAGCTGTTGAATTCCATGCTAATTGTATGAATAAATACATGGCGCACACGTATTTATTATACTAAATGGGAAATTTTGAAGATGGGTACATATCTGCCGGAGGCTAAGGACGTTATTGATGTTTTTGTCGGGACCATTTAACCGAGACGAGTTAGCCAAACCGTAATTTTGCAAATTGTATTCGTTTGCCCTCTGACCAAGTGGGTTGGACGCGACGGAGAATATTGTTGAGATCGCTATGAAGAAAAATGAGAATTCCTATTGAGTTGTTGCAGAATAGTGGGTGGCCCCAACTTGGTCATCTGTATGGCCGGGTTCATTACCAGCACGCTCCCCCGACGGGCTTTCTCTTCTAATGATCACTCAGATCTTGTTTCTCAGGGCGGTGCTCGTAGCTTGGCGGTTGAGTATGGAAATAGGGCGACGTCATATCTATTTATTTCGATTTAGTCAGGCTAAATGCAGCGTGCAGTTAAGCAACTGTTAGGAAGTCGTGTCTATAAATTTGATACGTAAGATTTACGGCACTTAATAGAACATAATCAAACAAATAGGGCGGTTCTTTTTGTTTCTACGTTCATCAGTGCTTGCAGGACGTGTTTTGTGTATAGAATAGGTTTTCTATTAATTTCAAAATATTAGGTGTGCTCCATACATCCGTCTATGGTCCGAAGGATTAGCTTACGCCAGAGGCCTATGGTATAAATAGTCTTTAATGCGCCAATTATTTAGGCGTAATACATAATATATACTCGAGTGTTGAGTGTACGTATTAGTTCACTCATTTTATAAATTTCCCATATGGCACATCTCCTGGGTCGTATAGCGTTCCCGCGCTGGAAGCAAATATATTGTCTTTGGATAATATATTCTCCACTCGTTTCGAGCCCCAATTACAGTGGGCAATTTTCCAGAGCTCCACCAGGAATGCACCTATATGGTCTCGAAGGCCAATGGCGTAAGTGTATAATAAATTTGCTGCCGGCGCACTCCTGGTCTCTTGTGAGCAACCGCTGGCAGACCGATACTTGCTTGTTCTTCTTCTTGCTTTACGAGTTCTTCTTTGTTCGTAGAACACCGCTAGCGACGGAGATGTTCCATACGATCCTCTTTCCCATATGCATGTGGCATAACTTGTTTTCTTCATATAGGTTAAAGGTAAATTTTGCATGGACACCAAGCTTCACAGCTAAGGTATTTGCCCGGTAGTGCCAGACTCTTACTGACTAAACCCAGAACCGATTTTGACTTGGGGCACTGACCGGGACTGCCAAAAGTATTACTTCCCTCAGTGCCTTGCAGGGACAGGCGGGGTTCGGACAAGGTCTGCTATCCGCGCCCGTTCTAGCCTATCCTTCTCCCGGAGGATCCTTTCGGCTAGCGTACTCCCTCAGTCCCACCTGTCTCTGGCCAGGCACATGTAGGGAACGAACCGTCGGAGCCCCGTCTTGCATGGCCCTTGTCAGTTCGGCGTCCGCGACCTCCTGCCGAACTTGCTCGTGGCTCTACATACTGCCAGTGTGTGAAGAGGATCGTCCTCGCCTCCCTGCATCGCACAGCATATGGCATAACTGTAACACGTCACTTAGCCTGTCGTCATCGAGTGATAGATGAGCCAGTTCGCGTACGTTTGCCACGCCAGCAGCTCTCAAGCCATGGGAGATTTCTTCATTAAGTATAGAGTGCCGCGGGTGCAATCCCGTACAGTGGCTTCAAAGCAGACCTGTAGTCGAGATGGGTCTGCCCTTCTATTTGCCCCTGATGCAGAGAGGTGTGTCTATCTTAGGGGACGATAGTTGGAGCTGTGCTACGCGGCTTGTAAACGAGCGGCCTCCTCGTTATCTTCTGCTGAAGCAGCACGTCCTGCGGTGTTGGTTGAGCAAACGAAGTCGACGACACTGTTTTACATTCGACGCACCTGAGTGAAATCCGTGGAATCAATTGCGGACAGCACGGAAACCTTTATCCCAGAGTTCGTATAGGTGTTCTGATAGGAAGCGACAAACAAATCCGCATGAAGCGTGAAGTATTAATATGAAGCTCAGCGCAGCGAAGTTGGGCCCAGGACCGCTCATGTCGATGCGGAAGATCAGCCCTGAACCACATCCGAGATCCTTATTTGTTTTCTCTCTAAAATTGCTCACAGTGCCGTTTCAGAATGTACCCGGCAGTATCCATTGAGCACAGACTCACAAAAACGAGACAGTGCCCCATGAAGTGGCCTCATTTGGCCTTGTCCACTGCTCAAACTGTCGCGTAGATGAAGCGATCGGAGCCCATCAAGGTCCCCTGCTGAGAAGGCAAAAACGTCAGGACAGCCGCGTTGACCTGTGGGGGCATAACCAAATCCTAATGTTATCTGCAACTGGGGTGGATGCGGGATAAATTAAGGTCTGCGGGCATCGGAGGGTGTTTGTCCATAAAGTCTTTCATTGTATCGTCATTGAGCTCAGCTTGGGTGTCCAATGAGGGCAACAAACTAGCTGAAGCTCGCACGTTTTCTTCCTCCAGCTTTCCTTCAGGGCTTGACAAAGCCATCGACTCTTGTTCTAAATTCTTGTATGTTCGATATAATCATCGCTTGCAGGTTGCCGCTAATCCAAATCTGATTGCCGCAAAAAATTATCGCGAAGCTGAGAAAGCTTGTTCAAAGAGATAAAATTGGACCTATCAACGAGCCGAAATTGCACTATCGAGCGCGATTTCCAGGATGTACGCTAGGGCTTTACACGCTTACGATTGTGAGCGTTTTGGGATAACTCTCACAAGAGCAAGATGTATTGAGTAAAATAGGACTAAAATTACCGATCAAATGGGTCTAATGATTTATTATGGAATGTAATCTGTATGTTTACGCCTGTGCTTAGGACATGCATTCTACCGATTGACAGCGGCCCGCACTTCCGTTTTGTGAACACGTGTGGTATGGCTTTAGAGTAGCCGGTTACAGTAGGAACATTCAAATAGTTGCTCGGTTGACATGTGTGGGTGGTCAGGTTGTTCTTGGGCTGAAGCTTGGGCTACCATTCTTTATCCGTAAATAAGAGAGAGTCAAAAGAGAGTTTCCTGTGTCGGACTCTAAAGAGTGATTCAAAAACTCTCATTTCTGATAGGACATGGTTGGAATTAACTGCCGGTCCCTGCAAGACACTGACTGAAGTAATACTTTTGACAGTCCCGGTCAGTGCCCCAAGTCAAAATCGGTTCTGGGTTTAGTCAGTTAGAGTCTGAGACTACCAGGCAACTACCTTAGTGCGAGGCCTGGTGTCCATGCAGGATTTACCTTTAACCCCCTAAAAAAACAGAACTCTCATTTCTGTTGGCATCCAGCGCTATGTCCGCTAGCTTGATTTGCCTTAAGAGTGGTGGCCTTTTCTTTTTTAGCCGAGTAGGCCTCGCAGTAGTTAGCACGACGTGCTTTCTCTTGCCGGTGTATTTGCCATCTAGATAGAGCTACTTTCTTGGCAAATTTATGGGAAGAGTGACACGGAAGAAGCGGCTTGCACGTAGCGTTTCCTTAAAGCGCCCGCCTACTGGGTCGAGCGCTCATATGAGAGCTCGTCACCGCAGCTGCTGAGGGTCTTTTTTTAAGTAAAGGTTAAAGGCAGAAGTGTATCATGGATACCTGGCTTCAGGACTCAGGTATTCGCGGCGGTTGTGTGAGGTTTCTACTCACTAAAAGCCTTGGACCTCTTAGAGACTTATGCCAGGGCTGCTGAGGGTCTATCAAATATCAGTCTAACTCAGCTGCTTAGTTCCCTCTTCGTCCCTGTGTTCGTTAAGAAATTCTAACAAATCCTTTGCCAGGAACTCTGGATTCTGAAACTCTAGACTCTACAGAACCCCAGAATGCTAACGAGTGGGGAAAAGCTCAACGGCCACACCGCATATCTGGTTCATAGGTAGGTTTGGTTGTATGGCCTCCGGTACCGCTTACGACATCTGGTTCCTCGAGTGGTGCTCGGGGATCTGGCGGTTCACGGCTTCGTTCGGCACTCGTTCTGTCTCCAGCGAATCCCCTCACTATTGCATTAGTCCTCTGATACCAAAACACCCGCCTCCCTTGCTTCAATACAGACAACCACGCAGATTCCGATGCGGTCCCGGCACCTGGGGCGAACATACCGGCAGCTAGTCGCCTCGTTCCCGGTACCACCTCACCTCCCCGGTACGAACAACCCATTACCGGCCCACCAAGCTTGTCACGAAATGTTCCAATAGACGTAGGAGTTGGTGTTTGCGGGTTCGCAGCCCTCCAGTCAGCGGTCAGAAGCATTTCCGTAGGATTGCGCCAAATTGTGAAGCGTTAGGCGGTTGGTAGGAGACTGACATTCTATCGGCCTTGAGTAGGAGTATTTATGCCTGGTGGTAATTTATCTAGACGCTATTTGCTAGTCAGATGTTTAGACTGTGACACCAATAAATTCTCCGGGCTGACCCGCAGCCAACATTTAACGTCCACGGTACTGTTTTCGCCATTCAGTACTGTCTATTGGGCGCATACAAATCGACTGTGACACTACTAAATCTTGAAGACTCATATTAAATTAATATGGATCTACTATATGCAGCGAACGGTAACTACATACAGCGAAATGCATGTTGGCCTTCTGGCCATACCCCTGCGCACCTTTCTTGGAAAAAGAGTACGTTATCAATCAATCAATCAATGGTGGCATCTGTAATACAATGAATGAGTATCATATACGGTGCTACACAGTAAGAAGTTTAGATGATTCTCTGCGTTCTGAAAGACAGTGCCGCCATCAAGCGATGCTTCTCGTTTCGACGCTCGCAGGGCAGATGCCACAGAACGTCTGTGGTATTATCGGTTGAGCCAGACAATGGAAACATTCGGAAACTGCAAAGCTAGAAAGGGCGAGGACAATTCATCCGGAGCCCCAGGCTATACAAGCCAACTGCCGGTGATCCATTCAAATACATTCAAATGATCCGAGGGGAATGGGATCGAATGTGAAGATGCAGATAAGGTCTGTGAACGCCAATGGTTCACTCCTTCCTCCGCTAGGCCACTCACTCACTATCTCTTATGGTTGCGCAATTTGTCATTTCAACCCCTGGAGCAGCCTTGAAAGCCGCAGCATAAAAATGGGGTCAGCTAGGGTATTTGCAGCGATAAGACCCACACACGCGCTGTTCTCCACTGACCACTAAATCGCCACTCTGTATTGTTGGCCGACGGAAGTCAAAACAGAAGATAACTTCCTATTGTGGCAAATGTATGTGTTGCTGGCCTATGCCCGTCCTGGTCATTGTGGTCAGTGTTACCGCACTGGAAGATGACTTTTGAAGTAAAAATATAGCTATGATATTGTGCACACAGCATGCGTGGTGAGATTAAGTTTAAGAGGTGTAAACAAGCCACGTACGAAAATGTGAGCGATCCAAACGTTCGAGCGAAGCAAGACGCTCCTCGACCTCAGCGCCGAGTTCGTACCAGGAGATTGGTCAACATACGCAGGCGTAATTTACAGGCTATCATTAAACGTTTGCAAAGCCCGGTGGTAGAGCTGTGCATCCGCCGCAAACCTTTTATTTCTAACTGCTGCAACTGCTTCCAAGACCATGACACTATTTATACTAACTTATGCACCACAACTGCTGCACGATCTCGAAGAGCTTGTTATTTAAATGAACGAGCCAACTAACCCTTTCCGTCGCTTGCTTCGTTGTCCAATATAACCCTCAGGTACCCCCATTTTCCAACGGCACACCATATAGAGCACAAAGAAGATTCGTTCAAACGGGCGAGCCCGTTAGTTGCAAAAATGCAAATGTACATTATGGATTCAGCGGAAACAGCTTGAAAAACTTTTAAATGAGTGAATAAGGTCAGAGGGTCTAAAGGTGTGAGATCAATAGTGAAAGCGAAGACAAATAGGGCCTTCGTAAGTACCAACTATACAGCAACGCACATCTCGTACGTTTCACTAAGGTATTCTGGCTTATTTTCTAGACTTGGCATCATGTCTAGTATTCTGAAAATAGGGATCATTGTGGTTTGTTCCAAAGGTCTCCAGCTTAAAACAAAGTAAAGCCTTACTTAGTTGCCTGCTATGCCAGGCAACTACGAGGCGACCAACCGAGGGATGAGTCCAAGCCAACCGTTTAACAAACACGCTGTTCTGTCCGCCAGGAAATAGTAGACGTTTGCGACGTGCTATTGGGCAAGATCAACTAAGAAAACGATGACATGTGTTTTCCGGTAAGACATTGAGGGAGAGTGGTAAACCCGATCATCGCCAGAAGCCGCAGGAAAGGGTCCACGAGATATTGCCAATGCGGCCTTAGGTCAGCGATTATAGAAACTACCATATTTGTAATGATAACTATTGTTCCATGATGATGGTAATGATGCTGATTATTATTAGTGCGCTCCCATCAGAATACGTGTCCTGAAGGATTGGCCCGTGACGCGGTGGGGACGGACATAGACTCGTTAATACCAATATCAGTCAGGATCCACGAAATATAACAATCACGAGCGCCGCTTGAAATTCTGCAATCTATTTTCTCCCGGCTAAAAATCTTGCCTGGTCTGAGATGTTCCTCTGATATCTTCAGGCTTCGAAAATGAGAGCGACATTCCAGAAACATCAAATCGATATTTTTGTTTCATTCCACGGCCTCTATTTGCGGCCGCCATGATTTCACTCAGTCCGAGTTCGGACCATCGGATATGGAGGATATTTCTCTGCAAGCTCATAGGCGGACGGATATTCGTAGCGCGTGAGTGTGTCCGTGTGTGCCGTGTACAGCGGCCGTTGTAAACTGCCAATCATCTTCAAGGAGCATCTCTCGCTATTTTTTTCTCGCCATTCGAAGATTCTGACATCTCTCCAGAATTCCCATAATCGGCAAAGAGACAGACGTGCATCAACAAAACCAGCAGTAGCAGCAGCAGCAGCAGCAAAACTGTGACACGGTGGTGAGCAGGCTGGAAAGCGACTATTGCAATCGGGGATAACGGAGTCAGCGGCAAAATTCGCCCGTCCCCCAGCACCGCTGGCAGCGAGTTCAAGCGGCGAGGGGGAGGGATCCTCCCAAGTTCTCTCTCAATATATGAATGTATTGAATACCCAATGACCTTGGAGCGCGACTGGAGCAATGGGAAACGAACGAGGCAATGGAAAGCGACCGAGCAGGCGGTCGGCGGACGGTCGTTCGCCGTTGAAAGAGGTCTTTGTCTGGCCAGAGGAGGTCGGGCCAGATGAGGGGAAGGACGCATTCGGCATGGGACGGCCGAACGGACGTACGCACATATCCGACGACGACGAACGCGAGGATCCCACGGTAGGCAACCCCTGCCACCACCACTGCTGCTGGCACCAACAGAGCAGAGCAAGGCAGAGGATCTCAAGCAGAGAGATTCTACTGTGCTACTGACCCTTATCGTCATTCAAACGCGAGCGAGACGATTGTGTCTTCATCTCTGCCTGATGCCGGCTCTTCCGTCTGTCTCTCTCTCTCTCTCTCTTTCCATTTGTCATGGCCGCCTGCTTGGGCTCTGCTAGCGTTTTGAGAGTCAACAACAGGAACAGTTGATCGAAAAGAGCATCGAAAAATGAAAGCACAGCCTTTCTGCAGCTACCTAAACACCCCACGTCGTGCTCCCATCGCATCCGATGTCGCCTGTATAATAGCTATATCTGTGTGTACATATATGGGCTTATAATGCAAACACGTCTACATCAGTTGACACAAGGGAACTAGCCGGCAGATATTTAGATTTATGTGTGCTATCGCGCGTACGAATGCGTGGATGTCTGCGCGTGTATGTGTGTGTGTGTGCGTTGCGGATCAAGCAAAATGAAAAATACAACGATACATCTGTTTGGTTGATTTCTCTATGAAATCCGGCACCCCTGACGCTTTCTGGATGATGACGATTGTGTTATTTGGGTAAGCTTCTGCTATATCTAGACTAGTTCCTCGGATTCTTGATCGATTCTCTTGACCCTCTGAGGAATCAGCAATGTAGAGAACGTGTCAAACAAGCGCGCGACTTCCTTTCACGATGACAATAATAAGCCGCGGGAAATTCTTCTCTTGTGATGATCTCACCAGCAGAGGAAACTTTGAGATCGTTCAAATACCACTTGATTGATTTTGATTGAAGCACAATCATTAGATGAGACGTCAAATACTGAGACATAGTCTTACCATATATTTCTATCATTGAATATACGCATATGGAGTGAACGAAGCACGATCACGAATATCCTTGGGGTTTATTACGCTCTGTCCATCACCGAGCTTATTATACAAGAGCCACTAGACGGGAGGCCATGGAGTGGAGTTCATAAAACTTCAAGGTCATTAGTTTTTGCGTTGTTTTGACAGAACCTGAAGCAGTGCTCGTCTCTAATTTCAGGCGCGTATATACGTGAATCTAATTTCGAGTCTGAGCCCAGTCGACCAAGATACGAAGACAGGCAAATCTAACCAAAAGAGTACGTAAGCAGCCACAATGAATAAAAGTAATAGATTTATGCTATGTTCATTACGTTCTGGTAATTATTTCCAGAGAAAGAGAGGTCCAGTAAACGATCGGACGTCTAAAATAGATATTGTTTGTATTTAGCTATGGTAACTTTATATGAAAAACGGTCAAAGACTTTAAAACGGTCTCTTGTACTGTACATATCACTCATAGAGCAGATGATACCTATTGTTATATGCTATTGTATGCTGCAATGCGTCGATTCTATTAGAGAAACGCTTCTCAATAGCAAACGTAAGTGATTTTATTCATAATCAAGAATATTCTATATTCATTATGATTATGCATCTCACAAGATGTAACCGACCATTTTATGTTTTGTATCAAATGGTCGAGGCATAAAGTTGCACAGGGGGAGGCACACGCGAATTCACTTAGTTGATGTCCCTGGATCTACAACACACGCCAATACATACTCAATCATAAATATATTATTGATACTAATAATATTCGTTCACGTGCATTCGTTGAATGGTGCAAATGCGAGTTTCATTGCAATATGCAAATGGCCGGCCTTTTTTTCTATCTGCTGCTATCTCGCGTCGACGTATGGAATTAGGATGATTTTGCAGGGTGTCGTTTGCGAGCGGGGATTTTATCGCTTACTGCTTCTTTGATAGTCCTACCTGACTTGGAAACAGATTTGCACCCGTTGACTTGTTCCTCTCACGCTCACAGCGCTTACAAAGCGGTAACTGTTATCCCGCATCGTTGCGGCCATTCAAGCGTGGTTTGCACTAGCGATGTTTCAACGACGATTTTATCGCCATTGTTCTGCGCGTCACAGAAAACTGCTATTTCTTTTAATGCGTTTTTCGTTCTTCCGCGCTGTCGAGTATAGCTTCCCTCGTGGTGGGCTCAGCTGTTGCGCTGGTGGCTGCCACCGCAAGCTATTGAATGAATGAGATGACAAGTCTTCGGATTACTCTCGTGTACGGTGATCGGTGTTTTGTATGCACGAGATAGTCGATGCGTTTCAAGTGGGCGTCAATTCAACGAGCCGCAGTGAGAGGGCCCCTATTCCCAACACTATGATACAAGTGAAAATACAACTTGGGGAAATGAGACAGTTGGCCACCTGTCCGGGAACACGGGCTCTGATTTGGTGTTATTTTAGCAGCGTATCGAGAAGTAAGAATTACGGAGAGACCTCTTAGTGGGCAGGCAGCAGGCAACTCATCGTGAAATGGCACCACCTAGTATACTTACATCCGCTGGCTTCTTGAGCCGAGAGCTATATGCCACTTAAGGGATGCATGCGCTCTCTCTTGTGCCTCATTTTGAAAATCAGCAGCAGCACGCCGAAGCCACAAACACAGTGAGATTACTTTACTAGCAAGGAGTTTTTTTTTTTATATTAATCGATTGGTGACCACCTCCTAGAAAATCGATACTGCCCACGCTGTGGTAATGTTTGGTAAAACAAATAGGTGGATTTCGAATTAATCATTGCTGCTGTCCATGCTAAGTTGATGCATATACAGAATGCCAACGAAAAATTATTACGCATTTATCGTTGATCTTGGCTAGAAGAAGTAGTCTTAAGGAGTTAAGAAAGAAAATATTGACTCCTTTTTGGAATAGCGACGAACTGAAGGGCCAACTTCCCTATATATTTTGTCCCAAACTAGCACTCTTAAAAAATTGAAATTTGTGCGCGTGAAAAATTACATGCATGCTTAAGGCTTAGGGTCCTTACGTTTGTAGGCTGCAGAGCGTCCTTTGAATCACAAATACAACGATCATTATTTCCTTTAGCCTTCCGTATAATGGCACATCTCACCCTCATTAAATACCTGCTTGAACAATAGGTTTCAAGATCTCCTCAGGTAAAGTGGCAAGAGCTATCGAAATAAAGAAAAAAAAAACTAGATAGACTATATAAAATGTGCGATCGAAAAGGTTGGGCAACTAAAAAACGGTGCGCTTCTCTAGTGTCAGGCCGACCTTAACGACGAAGCACGTTCTTCGTATAAATTTCCGTAGAAGGGACTTTCAGCACTTGCATCGTTTGCTAGAGCTTTGGCTGTGCCGGGTCGTTGAGGACCGGTCACGGGAGTAACGGCACGATGACCCGCCAGCTGCAGCGCAGTCAGAGTGAATCCACCCCCTGCAAATCCTGGCAATGCGTCGCGGGTAAACCAAAAGTTTAAGTCACCTTAGTGTGTCGACTACTCTGCTTGACCCTTGGAGTGTTCTCCATATGGGACCTCTCTTCGCACAAGCTCACAAACACACTGAACTCTCTCCGAGGGGGGGGGTAAGGGGACATAGGTATACCTAAATCAAATACTACATCCGCGTTCGCCTTTGGAGGATCGGCCGACCGACCGACCGAGGACCACGAGCAGAGCTGGCGGGCTGTAGGGGCAAGCTCGTGCAAGACCTTTACCGAGTTAAGTGCCTGACTTTATGTGCTATATATATGTGTGTATACGCTCGAAACTGACGAAACATATATATATATATATATATATATATATGGCTATATACGCTGCCACTACTGGGGTACCCGAGTGCGTAAGCCGTTAGCTGGAAGTGATGGCGTGTGTAAGCGGCAGAAGCGAAAAAATACGAGAGTGCGGTCGCCTCGCTCCTGGGCTGCCGGCAACGCGGCCACGCAAGTGGAAGTGGTTCAAGCTGTGGATACCTGTTGTGAACTCACGGCTTCCGTTCTTTATACAGGTAGCTTTAGGGGAATCGGTGTTGACAGAGGCCGAGGCATTCGGCGGGTACGGTGGAGGTCGGGTATATAGTCCAAAGTATAGGTATAGTGGTATGCTGAAATCTCGTAGGGAACGACAGGCTGTCTACGGCGGACCCTTGTGTCTAGCGTAAATTCAATACACAATTTTACAATGTACTAACTAATATGTATCACAATCTTTGACGCACCAGTATGTAAATGTGATCTAATAACACTATGTATGAATATGAAGAATATTGGGGTTGCCAGCAGACTACAGTAATGACAGGCATAATCATATTGTAGTCCAAATAGTTGCCTCTGTTAGTGGAAATATCGGGGCAAATAACACCACAGGATGTAAAATGTTTGCAAAATATTTTTAAGCCTTGTATTCACTTAATCTTTTCAAATACCCGAACACTAAGTAGTTCCTTGTCACCTTGCCCACTCGTCGATAGCAGAAATACAACACGTGCATTCAGACATTACGTGCAGAATGTATGCGTGCATGGATGTCAGATGAGAATACTGCTATAGCATTAAAAAGGCACACGAATGCTTCTAACTACTCAGTAAATTCTGTATTCGATTCTCTCCGACTCTATATTGCCTTTGAAGTACCGTCCATGTGATTCTGTGATATCGTTCATTATGATAATTTTCCTCAAAAGCCTTGTCGGTGCGATATAACGGGTTATTTGCTTCTGATTATGTCATACCATCTATGTACCATGCTTTAGACAACATGGTAGAGTGGCAACGCAAGTCGTTGCATCTAGGGACGGACCCTATAACTCGTTTCCATGTGAATAGAATAGAAAACACGCAACAGTCAGATAGATCGTGTACTTATAAGTACGTAGTTAAGGAACATCACCGGATTCCCAGCCACAACTTTTGATGGTGGTGCCAGCTAGCCTCGGCCGATGTTCTGGCCTTTTTAATTATTGCATAGTGTAGTACTAGCCGTTGCCACGGTACTCGAGCATTCCACTGAGCCACGATATGCACACCGGCCCTCCCAACAACATTCGCGCTCAGACCTCTATACTTGCTGGCGGAAACATGTGGCCCGTCGTGTGTAAAGGCCATCTTCTCTGGTCGTCTACTAGCCACAACTGTTTGCTGAAGGCCGGGTCCGGCCCGGCCCGTGACGGCCTTCATTGCTCGTGTACGCGCACCACTTCTATGCTATTATCGATAGTCGCAGCAGTAGAAGCTGCACCCATCGGCCATTGCATCCACGTACAAGGCGTGTAGTACGGGTAGGTTACATTGCCTGCCGTAACAACATCGGAGAATCGTAGCATTACTCGCGATGACACAGCAGCCCGATGTTACATCGGCATGCTCACTGCCGCACATACGAGGCGAAGGGCAGCCGATGTACATTGCACGACAAACGATATTTATCGCAAGCGATACGAAGTGTAGTAGCTGGTCACACCAGCCGATGTGGTGTTCGTTCCACCCGCTAGGACATATATAAGCGCGCGTACACGCACACACACTGCGGACCTACCGGGCTCGCGCGCTCGCGTTCGACCGACACCCGATCGAGCGGGCCTCTCTTTTCACGAAGAAGGAGAACAGAAGCTGGGGTCGAGGTGGCGTATGACGAGCAGAGGTATGTCCGGCACGCCAGTCAAGGGCAGACGGCGAGTGGTGGGCAGCGGCCAGCACGAACTGTAACTGCTGATCCTGACCACTGGAGCCAGTCGCTGTAATGGAGCCGAGGCAACGAAAACTGCTTCTGCAGTCTGAGAGAACGAACTGCGAGAACTACACATCAGTGCTTCTGTTCAGCATCTCCCTGCGCTTCTCGGACGGTTAGTGTTGTCGTCAGTCCAGTGGTTAGGGAACCCGCGTTGCTGCTATTCCCTGTAATGAGCCGTCGAATGGCGCAGCTGGACAAAGCGTGGAAGCAAACGTCCACGAGGCGAGTTAGCGTCCGGTGGTGACCAACGGCATGAAGTATCCTGATTGAGATTGAGCAGAGGAATAGACACCCGCAGACAAAACAACCAGCCACGGCCAACGTTGAGCCAACCGCGCTAAGCACTAGGGGGCGTTTGCGTGACATCCGTGCGAGATGGGTGCGGGCCAATGTTCATGACGAAGGGGCACTCTGCCATGGACACGCCTCATGCCGAGTGTGGACAAAGATCAGTTGGACTAGTGAAGTCCACGTGTGAATGAAGCCAATACATATATACGAACGAGATAGACGGGGAGTGGGAGATCAGAGAAGGCTGCCGTTGGAGTCGATTTGCGATATCGATCGGTCCATTTGGAGCAGCAGCAGCTTAGACCAGGAGTAGATCTCTGGTGTAACATCTTAATATTGGCCTGCTGCCCAGCACGACCGACATGAGAGCTTCTTGAAGAAATGCTACACAGCGGTATTGAGGCCTACCATGGAAAGTCGGCAGAGGGTCAGCTATGTAAAAATGTAGATCTGTGGTCTGTGTCTCTCTAATGGTTCTATCTCCGTAGTGGTTACTCTCATATGTGTGGGTGGTATGCGCGACAACGTGTGTATTGACCATGCTAACGGAGATCGGGAACGCTGATTATCTTGTAAGGATTGCAAGAATCTGATGCTATTTGTTCAATGTGCTTGCTATATTATATACTAGCATAAACACTTGTGATGTGCCCTCATGATTTTAATATATGATACTCAAGTTTGGTTAGTTTTTTTTATAGAATTCATTAAGATCACATTCTAAAAATCATACTATTAGCCTAAGTGCCTTAAGCTCAAAGTGGGCCATATGACATTATAGAGTGCCAACCGCCAAGAAGTTACCATGGCAGACAAAATTAATACTTTCTACCCGACAATATAGCTAAAGTCAATAGCGGCCACTTCACAAAATTACAGTTCCGTTTTTCACCTGGGCTCAACAGCCCGAGTGCAGATATCAAACAGCAACAGCTGCTTACGGGTCGTCAGCCTCTCCAAACATCTTCCTCTGAGCAGGCTTGGGCTATACTCCAAGGCCGTAGGAGGAGGTTTGCAACTTACGGAATCTCGACAACTCTGGGCTTCTGAGCGGGCACGATTTTTACATGTTATAGAACACAACCGAACCTACCACGTTTCGATGGTGTTTGTTTGTTTGCTGGCTGTGCTGCGATGAAGAAGACATGCATCCGTTATTGCATCCGATGGTAAATAAGGCTGAAGACCTGTACACACGTTGGCTACCGCGACGTGAAACTCACTCCGTTTGGGGACAAGTATGGGCAACCAGCTTCAGCAAGCGGCACCAAGCCTCTAGCTTGTCTAGGGTTTGTAAATGTCGACCGAGTGTATATATTCTCTGGCTCATCTTCGTTTGCTTTACCGCAGGCGCTAAGAGCAACATTCGTATTTTGTTAACCTACTCTTTCCAAGGACTCTGGTGTTTACGCCGTCAGGCAGGCTGTTCTGGTGGCAACTCCTAATTGTGGGGGCGTTTCGAAATTTCCAGAGCGGCCTTTTACCTATGCGGTCGGCGTGTTCGTCTCAAAGTGGGTTAGCAGGCAAGATATGATATGTTGATAGACTTCGAGATCCAAAATATGATAGGGAGTGCGTGTGTTCTACATATTCACGACCTACTCAAAATGAATTGATTTGTTGCTTGACTCTCGATCACAGGGTCGTCTCCAACCTTTATTTTATGACACAGGATATTTTATCCGGTATCCGGTTTTATCAGTTCAATGATGACATTATTGAGAGTTCTAGATTTTTCTTTACGTTCTCGATATATGTAGCTTTTTTCGGCTAATTTGGATGCATCTTTGATCAATATAAGTATGTAATTTAGAAGCGAACGAGGCGTAATACTATCTGGTAGAAAATCTCATATTCACAAGTTCGTGCAGCACACCGATCGGTTATTGACTTCGAACACGTCGTGGTTAGCTCTAGTCGATATGGTTCCGCATGCCTCGTCCTCTAAAACTCTGCGAAACATATGTACACAGCCTTAACTAAAATGGAAAATTTAGTTCACTGAACTCTGGTCGGATTTATATAGGATTGGGCGTACAAAGTTGAAAAACAAATGCGCTTTCGTTTGTGAGAAGCATCGGCAGCTAACTATAGTAGTTTCGAAGTTGATGATGCGTTTCGAATAAACAAAATGTAGATCTTTGCCTTGAACCGTATTGTTCAGCTGATACACTGAATCACTGCATTGATACAGGTACAAAGCTCGTCCTTTTCCGGTGGCTTCATGTTATAGCCTTGTAACATAATTCGGGGTGGTCCTGCGATCCACAAGTAGTCATGAAAAAAAGGGCATTGGACTACGAGACATCCCATGGATATCGACGGGTGTTCCGCGGACGAGATCGTTTCTATTGCAATAAATCCGGGGCAACGCTTGGTGAACAAATCGAACTATTCACAAAGCCGGTTTAACGCGTATATCTCGCAGTTTTGGGATAGAACACATGCCAGGCAAAATCGATAGGCCTAGACGATTCGATGATGGTAGCTGTTTGAGTTCGCATTGATGTGAGAGACAAAAACACCGTTGCCCATTTCCGCTATAAATAATTATTATCTAAATACAACAGGGCAGCTAGCAAAACTCAGCGTGCAGCCATACCCATGTGTATGTTCCGAAATATAAAGGCTAGAGAATTATCATCAATAGTCGTGTATGTAAAAATTCGGTCCAAATCATTTCCCAAATTATGCACCTTGCATCGGGCGTTTTAATCAGTCGCTATGCGGAGCGAATATTGTTGCTATCGTCTGGTATCGATTTTTTTCACTGCGCACATACTGCTGTACAGGAAATGTGTTAAATAGTATTATATCTCCTAGCATATGCAAAATGTGACGTAGCTTCTTGCATTGGGACTGCACATCGAGTGAGTGTGCAGTTCCTCTCTCTCTCTCCGAAACGATTTCTCATTCATTCGTAACGGGGGGCACTGGCTAACATGCTCGAATGCAGTTGAATTAATTTATGCAGTAGAATTAACTTATCAAATGCATCAGTGCCAAACGCTAATCGAGAAGATTACCATAGTGCGAGCCACCAATTGTAAGGCCCTCTTACTAGCGTAAGAGTAACGTTCAAAAAAGCGGACAGAAAATCAAATGCTCGCTGCTGCTGCTGCATGACGGCCACTTTGAAATGCTCTGCGTATTGCCCCACGTCTACGATGGTCATTTTTTGTCGTTAAATTCAAACGACGCGTTGTTAAAAATTCGATCCAGTTGTATAATATAGTTCCAGTTGTAGCTGTCGGTGACGTGCTGTTCAGCTGAAACAAGTCGCATTCGGACCATTGAAGCTGCATTTGCCTGTTGATCTCGCACTCACTCGTAGTGGGCGATTGCTGATATGGCCGATTGTAATAAAGAAGTCTTCATGTGAATATGATGGAGTGTCGTTCCATCAATTCAAATATTAGCGTATCACATATAGGCATGTATGTGCCATAGTGTGTTACGTTTGAAAGGAAGAATGGCGTAGTAACATGGGAAGTAAGTTAGTGCAAGGCGATGTCATTTGTAGGTAATGTCGAATTATGAGGCGAGCCATTGCTATGGTATCATTAGCCGATCAAGCACTTGATGATAATTTACGGGGTGTTAAATGATGGCCGATAAAGCACTTGGTGATAATTTACTGGTGTTAAAAATGGTGTTAAGATTTTTCAACCCATGACTGACCTTCGGTTTCGTTTCGCTTACGTTGACACCCCCATATCTTCAGGAACTTGGCAACGGTACTGGATTCGTCCAGGAGAGGACTCACGGCACATGTAAGCACGGCACAGTATCTGCCACCTGTGTCAAATGATTGTTTTATGCCGGCATTCCATTTGCATGCGGATATTATAGCTTTGTGTGGGTGAGAGTTGATACTCCTCTGCAGGTGGTTACGGTTCGTTTCCACTGCCACACGTGTTGTCGTTATCACTAAGGCCACTATGTTTAAGAGTCGATACCTTCTGCACACAGGTGGCTGCCACCACCGCACCACACGGGATAAAATGCCAATTAAAGTTTTCATTTACAGAACAAATCCTTTAGCCGTTGGCGCAGATTGAGTCCCACGCCAGCAATAGACTGAATGGAGACGTTACACACGCTACCAACTAGGCCATCCGAACCCAAGCATCTCTATGAGCTTGGATAGCTTGATCGGAAGTCGGTCTCTCACGTTCTCTGGCAGCCCTTACCCGATACCGGACATTGATGAAGATGCAGGACGTCGTAGCGAAGACATTTTTGTTCCTCCAGCGGCCTTCGCGGCACACTCGAGAAAATGGGCATTGTTGTACAACAGTTCGTCAATGAGAGTGGAACGCTCATAGCGGTCCACATTTCGAGTTGGGCTAATAAACGAGACTAGTCGTATTACGAGGCTCTAACGTAATACCAAACTATGTTGCTACGTGCAACATGCGCCTTGGAGTCTGGCCGTGTGCAGTCCGCATGGCTGTATATGCATTGGCACTCTCCTGGGATAATCTGGCGCGTGGCTTCCGCTATTTGTGACATTTGATGTTACCGAAACATTCGCCGGCTAACGCAGAGTCGACCTGCCTGCAAGCCAGCGAAATAGGAAAGATTTGTTTGTGGCACTAAAGTTAGTGCAACAGCAACACTATGACGGCACAGAAAGCAACCGCGCCCACCGTTATTTCAAATAACCACGTCGCAAGCGGGTAGGAGGAATCTGCAACCTCTGAACTCAAAGATCCTGCCAGATGTTCACAGCACTCTGGAGGATCCATTCGCGTTTGGATATTTTAGATTGCTTAGTAGAGACATTCGCCTATGGCTAGCACATGAACTCAAGTTCCAGCTCCTATATCTCCCATGCGTATAAAAACCTTCCAGCAGACGTTCTAGCAGACGCACGTGCTGGCATTACCCGACAACCATAGTGCTTAGTTAATTTTTGAGACATGAAATCAGGTAACCAAAGGGAGGAGTATCTAGCTAAGGTTCGTTGAATTTTATTGAGTTCAAGTTGCACAAATTGTAGTAGTAGCAATTTTATTACTCTGAAAACAGACACCGTTTGATACTCGAGAATGGAAGCGATTGTGCGCAACTGCCCGACAAACATTGGTGGTCTGAATGATCTTTTCGATGGAGTGCAGCGCACATCCCATGAAACTTTTCCTTCTTAAGCTATATCCAGATGTTCCCAGGTACAGCGTATACGTGACTGCCTGCGGCAATCAGTTTACCTCGAGCCAAGTTTATTCTCAAAGAGTCTATGCCTCTAGTAAGTATATTGAAACGCCGGCCCAAGGGCTGGATTTGAAGGCGGCCCAACCTCTCATCGAGGGAAGTGAACTATGAGCGAAACTCGCTTGCAGCTTGCTTTGGCCATTTGTATGCACAGCGGTTTTGGTCATAGCTATGGCCATATATGCCATGGCGAGCGTATGTTCAATTCGAAATGACGACCTATTGCTGAGATCATATGAAAAATTAGTACAACATTATATATATATATATATATTAAAATTAGCTACGGTCCGTCGAACAGGAAGAAACCTACCTAAACAACCTAACATAGCATCGTAACATGCGTCCAGCTTTACCTTTGTGTGGAGATATGAACCAGACATCATATAATAGTAGGTAACGGCAAAGCACGTGGAGCAATACTTGAGACGTATTTTACCTCTAATTCTCGCAGCCTGCCGTTTAGAAACAAAACGAGGGAGAAAACCGGGGAGGTATTTCTCTAAAAGGGGGAGGGTCTCGAGTCAAACGAATCGATATCGAGTAAGAAATACGGGTCAAAAAAATTGCCTACAGTACAAATATGAGAAGGTCAACTCGTTGACTGCCAGCTTGATTGCGTTGCATAGAAACCGAAGTCGGGGAGGCGGTCGATATTAAATAGTAACCGGCTTATATTAAGGCGTTTCCGGCCAGCTACCATCAGCAAATGGCGAGATGAGGGCGTCTGCAGTTCGCTTTTGAGCGGGAACTTGATGTCCGGGAATTAATAAAAGAAGGATCTGGAGTCGTTTATTAAATGCCGCCGCTTTGACGAAGCAGCTGCTGGCATATAAACCATTGTGAGAGAAAATGAGCAAGAATTTTGATTAAGCGGTAGACCAGTCGTTGAGCTAAGTTGAGAGAGTAAGGCAAAACGGGCCTTTGTTAAAGTGAGTATTCTTCATTTTCTTGCACCCACCCCAAAGCCCAACCCCCGGACGAGGGGAAGGCATTGACGCTAATGATAGTAGAATTCGTCCCGTGGCAAAGATGATCACAAACAACATAAAAAGGTGGTTGCGCGCTACGACACCGCCCTTATCGGAAAATGAGCAAATGCGCCTGTTTATTATCCACTATCTGACCTGGCCAAAGACGAGGCATATATTAGGCTGTCCCAATCAAATTTTCGCGCCTTTCGGATGGCGCACAGCCCGAACTACGCTACACAATGCGTTCATTTTTGGAGTGGGCATGCGGCAGGAACGTGGCTTCCTTTCGAACACTGAGTGGTTTCGATACGTTCAAATTCCCACAAAAATCAACGGGAAATCATCAAGTTTTTGTTTCTCCAAGGACATCCTCCAGTTGAAATCCATCGGCAATTAGTGAAGGCGTACGGTAGGTCTGCCTTATGCCTGCGAACGGTGCAAAATTGGTGCAAGCGATTTAACAGTGGAGATATGGACACCGATGACCATCGAGGTGGGGACCACAAATCAGGTGCGACAAGGGACGAACGGATTGACAGAATCAAGGCAGCTTTTGAGCAAACCAGAGCTTGGTCCATGGGGTCTTTGTCGGCTGAAACTGGGATTCCTCGGGTGACATGTCGTACAATTGTCACCAATATACTGAAGATGAAGAAAATCAATGCAAAATGGGCTCCCCATATACTGAGTGCTGAGCAGATGAAAATGCGTGTGGAGTGTTCGACATCTAATTTGAAGACTTATACGCAACAAACCAGTCGCTTAGAGCACACCGTGTCGATAGACGAGACATGGGTTAGCCTGGATAGACCCCCTGAGAAGGACCAAGCAAAACAGTGGCTCCGACAAGGTGAAGTGGCAGCGTCTGTGGCAGTGCCAGATAGATTCGGACGAAAGGTGTTGATTATACTCGCTCTGGATATCAAGGGTGTTTGCTATAACGAAATATTAGCGGCAAACGAAAAACTCAATGCTGCCCGATATCTCGGCTTCTTGAAAGGATTGATGAACAAATGGCGTGGGGATCGACAGCACCGAGTGTTGTTGCTCGACGACAACGCAAGACCTCACCGCACTGCTGAAATTACGGCCTGGATGGAGGGGAACAATATTGAGCGATGGCATCAACCCCCATATTCTCCTGATTTAAGCCCATGTGATTATGGTTGTTTCCATGCATTAAAAAGGGCAATAGGTGGGGTTCCATATGCAACCGTCGAGTTACTCACAAAAGCAATAGATAACGAAATTATATATGGAAATGCAAATGGCAAATATTTGGCTATTTCAAAACTCCCAGATCGCTGGAATCAGTGTGTCAATAAAGCTGGAGAGTACCTCTAACTCATACAAAATATCTTTACTCTAACTCATTTAGTTCAAAAGTTATTGGCATTTAAAGAGGCGAAAGTTTGAAGCGGACTACCTAATACCTAAGAGGACGAACGGATACAACAAAGTGAACTATCGATGGTTTGCAACAACCTAATTATTGACAGCATCAAATACAAAAAGGCGAAACACACCTGGCCACAGCGACACTTTAGCATCCATCGAAGCTCTGCTATGGAAAACAAACGTTTTCAAGGCTTTCACGTGTGTTCTCGTATATTCAATTTCCGCTAATATAAGGATGCGATATACGGCAAGCTCTCGAAAAAGTTAGGATGCGAACGATCACAGCCACTTGAAGATAGGCTCGACATCGTAGCACTTGGTAAGCTTGAAACTATTGTACACTGCTAGACCACCATCATTTTCCGAGTGCGTCGCCTCGCTCGCCTGCTTTTTGGCAGGTGCATCCACCTGCGTTCGGAGCGCTTACCCAGTAGCACTGTGCTTGTACTGCCCTAACTTGACTCGCTCTCTTTCTCTCTCGCTTTTGATCCAGCTCTCTCTATACCTGGAGACTTCGTAGTCATCCCTGTTGTGAGTGGGTGTTTTTAGCTTTTCAGAACAGAGGCGTTAGCTGCGACTTGCACTGTGCGCCGCTGGGGACGAGGGCGGCGAGGTACGTACCTCTATTGCATATGAGCGGAACGAGTGTGCGCAGTTGCAGTTAATGGTACGTTTTTATGTCTTTGCAAGAACCTACGCACATGTGTGTGCGTGGGTGTGTCTTTGTGTATATGTTATGTGTGCGCATGTCTGAGGGTGTGCCTATGTGTGCTTGTGTAATCTGTGCAGAGTGGCTCTGCTGTTGCGAGGTGAAGTGGTGGGGTGGAACAACGGTGTTCGAGAGCTGCTCGCGAGCTTCAGGAGCCCCTCTCAATGTGCTACATAGCACGTAACGACAAGCAGGCCTCCAAGTTAGTTCACAGCAGCTGCGGAGAGCGAAAAAGAGATATCTAATCAGTATTTTCAGGCGCGTCGCTGCACTGGCTTACTTACCTTGAGGAAAAAACACTGAAACACTCAAAACAACATTTAAACAGAGTTTCGGATATTCCTATTTCTATGCTTTCTTCTCTGAACTGCGCAAAGCATTTGATAAAATGGCAAATTCGATTGAGAGTTAATGATTCCTTATTGTGAGAAGCGGTGTGAAAAGTTGAGCAAAATGGTGCCATATAACGAGAAAATGTTCAAGGTGGGGGCCATCAGACGGCCATTGCCATTATTATAAGCCATTATGTTATGCTGTTATTGTATCACTTCGGCGTCCTTGGCAAGTAGGGGTGCCCGTCGCTGGGCTTCTTCTAATCTACAAAATGCTCCTAATTCCACTGCTATGCTACGGTATCACAATCTGGAGTGGTGGCTTCAGAGGTACGTTTCGCCGGGGTGAAGTCATTCAAAACGACGCTCTGAGAGCTGTGTTCGGCCGCCGTCGTAGGGACTCTGTTGCCGACGTGTTTCAACACTTTGAACTGCTTGGCCTCAGGCCACCGACTACTGTCCTAGCATTCAAGACATGCAGTGGCAAGATACCAGCTGACATCTCCTTCCCTATCACGACGATGAGGAAGCGCTCGACCCGTCGTCCGACCATCTTTGAGGTGCCATTTACCGTCAAAGAGTCTAGCCGCCATGCTCTGGCTTACCGGCTACCGTCTGGGGCTCGCTCCCTCGCGAGCTTCGTTCCCTCACATCAGCTAAAAAGTTTACAAGCAAAGCGAAAAAGTTTCTGGCGGGGAGAAATTAAAATGTGAATATAATAATTGTACAATATGTAAATAGTTCGGTGTAATAAAAATAAGAAATTTAAAACGTTATAAGTTTCATGTGACTTAATATGCACACCATAGTGTGGCGTGCGTGGTTTCTACAATTATATTTTGTCAGATTATCCTAACCACGATGTGTATCGGATTATCCTGATCTTGAAACTGCACTTCCGACAATAAACCTCAAATGATTGAATGAGTTCTTAGTCTTGACTTCGGCAGTAGACAATCTCCCGTATAGTGTGTGCGCTGTCTATAATTGCAGTGGGTTTGGAATAAAATCTGCAACTCGCTTTGTCCGACGTTACTGTGCCGCAACAGATTTTTCCTCGCAAAAATATCGTCGAATAATCAGAAGTTCTCCACGTAACACACACCGCATCATGGTCACAGAACAAGGCTAAAATAAGCTAAATCCAAAACCGGAGAATAATACACGGTCTGTGTTGTACATATACAAAATTGCAATTTGCGAGAGAGAGAGAGAGATTACATGTTGGAAATAGGCCCCCTGTTACACGCCATATATATATAAAATGTAACAGGGGTCTATCTCGAACATTTTGACCTCCTGGCTCTCTATAGACATTGGGGTCTCGGCCTGTAGATACACCAGGCGGTAGTGCCATTGTCTGTGGGAAAACTTCAAAAAACTTTCGGTTGCATTTTATCCAGAGCCGTTTGAAACCATCGTTAGCTAGAAACGAAAAAAAAAATCTTCCACGACGATCAGCCCATACAATGGTCACTTGTCGCGATGAGAGGATAACCCTGATGAAAGTACCAATGAGTCTAAATTTTAGGTTGAGCTGGTAGGAAGTGTTTAAAATTAACGCTTAGTTATCCAATAAAGAATATTGCAGCAATCTTCGGGAGGGCACAGATCGCATAAGATACGAAAATTGAACTGTTGCAGAAGTAATCGGAAAACTTCTCAACGCACGAGTGCTTTACGCTGGACATGTCGGCCAATTACTAGCTGGTGTATGCAGGTTCAGTGGGACTCACTAAACAGAATACATTACACTTGTATTTCAGAACGCTTAGCTAGTTCCATAAAGCTTCCAGAGGCCAAACACCCAAGGACTATGCTCTCCTATTAATGTACATTTACAGGATACGTTTAGCAATCATAAAACCGGACCCAAGAAGTCTCCGTAAGTGGAATCTAACATTGGCCTGTAACAATTGCAACAACTCCGGAGTAGAAGTAGCGAGAATGTGATTCCCGCAGCTGTCGCCATTCTCGCTGCTTTGCGATATTTAACTTTGACAGCACAGTAGCGTTGACTTTTGCTACCCTGATTATTATAATTTACCATAGAGCAAGTGCCCTTAAGCGTGGCTGACCTGCTGCTGGCGAGCCATATACTTACTTATTTAACGATGGGAAGTTCTGTGTTTATAAAGGCGATATTATGAGATGAAATGAGCGTGATGTACGAGTGCGTCTAGGAGAAGGTCCAGCCTTAGCCAGGTTCCATTGTTTGTTTTCCTGGTTAGGCTTCTCCTCGATAATTGTAATATTATCGATTAGTGTATATGCTATGTAATACTGTCCACCGAATCATTTGATTAATTCGTTATTATTATTACTGTCATCACGCATGCCTCGGGGTTCCGCTCAGTGTGAATTTCTATTAAAAATATTATTCGATTTTACAAGGACAACTGTTGGTCCTTCAGGTACAAGTCCAGAGTGTTGACAGAGAGCAAATTAAGTTCACTCGAGCCGCGAGACCTGAATCGAATTGGGACCACATGCATGATAAAGACAGACGGGTTAAGTTTCCAAATTTGGTTCGTTTAAGCTAACATCGCTTCTTTGAAGTATAGCTTTCGCCTCGCAACAGAGTCTTTCGGAATTGTATTGTGGACATGCTTGCAAGAAGGCCACTCTCCTAGTGAAATAGATGGCCCTACTTTGGCCCTACGATCTCTGCCTGCGCTTAGTCGACAGCGAGGAATGAGATAGTTGTGATGGGGGCCAAGTCTGTTACTGGCGCAGCCATGACTAACGAAGCTTGAAAGCATTTCCCGCCGGACTAATCGCGCTTACACTATACTATCAGCGGTTTTTGCGGCGCAGTTCGTACGAGTTTGCAGCTTACTACAAATCCGATACGGGCAGACGGGCCATGCTGCTTTTCTAGGGGGAATTGGACCCCTTGTATCCGACGTTACGCGACTCTCGCCGGATGTAACTTCATTGAGCGGTCTGGCTCAGTAATTTATTACCCATTTCTCTTGCACACACTTGCTTCACTGAGCTGGCTAATGCCGGCCGCGAACTATACAAGGTAAGAGCACTTCCGACGCAAGCGTCATCAACGGTCAGTGTTATGTTCTTCTCGTATAGGGTGTTGGTTGTTCTTCCAAATGATTCCCGACGAAGGAGGACGGAACAACCAGCACTTCGGTCTCGTTCCGTCAAACACAATTTATCCAAAACCCTCACACGAGCTAGTTTGGTAACCTACTTAAAGTAGGTCTGCTTCAGGCCATCGGCAGTCGCTCGAGGATAATTAAGAAGATTAGTTAATCGTTCGCATCTTTTAGTTTCCCGATTTCTGTGTTTCAGATAATTATAGGTGCACATGCACTGTTACCGCCGGTTGCAGTTGAAACCTTGGGGTACAGGAGTATCGTAGTGTTTGCTCGTAATTACGTATCTACTAGAGCTAGGTAATTATGTTGTTCGTTTTTCTAAGATATACCTGTAGTAAGGCTCCCGGTTGAGTTTGTTGTTAAAAATATGCAAATAATCGCTTGAGCACACGTAGAAGTTCAAGGATCCAACTATCAAAATGTTTAACCACAACGGTAAAGCTGCACACTGTTGTGAAACTGTTTGAAAATAGGTACAAAAAATAACAATAATATTAATAATAATATATAATGTATTAAGTAGATGACGTACAAAAGGGAAGCGCAATTGCATTACTAGACATTATGGAAATTTGGGTGGGGGAAGGACACGGACCTGTATAGTGTTTTTAAACACACTCATACAAGACAACTAACTAACTTTTAGTATATATTATAATGAATAATGTATTAATAATCACCCCGGTTAAGCGGTAGCGTGTGCGGAGCGGGCCAAGCTACGGAAGTACGCCGCACTCCAGGCAACCCACTTCGTTTCTCTCCTTGCTTTTGAAAGCTTAGGCGGGCACAGCCCCCTCACTACGAACTTCCTCGAAAGGGTCTACCATAGGCTGATCCGCGCCATCGTGGACAAGCGCCCAAGATCTTTCCTTCTGCAACGTCTGTCCCTCGCTGTGCAGAGAGGCAATGCCATCGCCTTCCTCGGGACAATGCCGGCCTCGGCTCCGGTCCTCAACTAATCCCTAGAAATAATTCCCAATTATTGTATGTTTGAATAAATTAATAAGCAATTATTGTCAACAGATGTATTAAGAATAATAATAATAATATATTGTGGTCTGGCACTACGACGTAGGATGCATGGGCAGCTAAAACTTGTTGGAGCTTGCTACGGATACTGACGTTGGGAAGTGGCGAATCTCAGAGAAGCTACCCTATTATTCGGTGATGGCGAGGGCATTCAGTACGCAACGACGCTAGAGTGCAGAAATGGTGGCCAAGAGCGTATGACGTCTTTGATGTTAAAGAGTGACGCCGTTTCCTAACTAACTAACTAACTAAATAAGTGGCGCTGAGAAGGAAGAATAAGAAAAAGAAAAAAAGTGATTAATATTATGCATCTGCGTCTCTGTGGGTGCCTCAACTGCACTAGAGCACTCTGGATTAGCTATCGTAAACAGTTTCTGTGTTCGTCAAATGTTGTTAGCGGCATAGCAGCGATCATCTTGTTGACATTTGTTTTTGTCTACAATGTTTAGCTGCAAAGCGCTGCATCCTTATATGATGCGTAATCAATAACATTTGGCCTATATATTGGCTTGTTTTTAGTCAGTGGGTTCCGTCAATAGTGGCCGATTTTGGCTCGAGCAACCCTTGGATTACATAAGTTGGGAGGGGATGGGGGTCCGATATTTGATTAAAGGAACGTTATTGAACGTCGCACAATAAGTGCAGGAGACTCCTGTCTTATCGACAGGGGGTCGACGCAGATCAGGCCAGAAATATTGCTGGGACTTCGAGGCTGATGAGGTCACCCAATCGCACAGATTCACTTCAGGGCATTGTTGTCAACTTCGATCTTTCCTTTTCGCTTTTTATATGACGAATATTCTCGCAATAAATAGCTTCAAGTTTATTGCTTTGAATTGCATCGGTACATCAAATACATTGAGTTTTTTTAATGGCTATTTGTGAAGAAGTGATATGATTACTTCCTAACCAATTGAAAACAAATGCACATGTACGTGCCAAAGTGAGAGAGAAAATTAATTGCCGACCTGAGTACTACACTGATTGCGTTTTGATAGTTACAGTCATTTTGTTACAGTTTTAGTTTCATTTCATTTCCTCTTCTCTCCTTGATTACCATGTGCGATTTTTGTTCGGCTTTTCAATGTCTGCTTTACCTCTTACCATAGTTTAGTATCTCCAACATTTGGCTGGTATGTGGCAATTGAATTCTATTTCACGTTGATCTATTATGATTAATAGTCCAACTACAAATCAGTAACTATAGAGAATACACCACCCTTAATGGGCTCTGTCAGCTATCACAATAACACTTGCGTAAATACATAGCAGGCATATTTCTCTGCAGGCGATTAGGCTATCTCTCATCGGTCGCGACTTTCTCCGTGTGTAGGTACTTCAACGCGATGGTTTTGTTCGACGGCTACAGGTTGCTCCTTGAAAAACAAGCCAACAAGTTGAAACGTTCCAAAAAATAACAAACTCACAAAGGACGCTATTCGAGATACTGGGCTTCACAGTTAGTAGCTTTATTGCTTGCATCCACAAGAGCTTACTAGACATTTGAGATGGTTCGGGCCTCGTACATGAGAGTGGCAAACAGCTGATGCGGCGGATAGATACTGTCCCCTATTGCCAAGTACGGTGTTGCCTGGTCAGCATAACCCGTATCTGAATAACTGAATTTTCGATTGCTCTCGATGCCACACTGCTGCCTATCGGAGCGTCCAACTTTGCGAACATAATTTGTTCAGTGCGAAGGCTATGGGAGCTTGAGTCGAAGTCCAATAGCTCCAATATGCCAACACTCTTGTCCGAGGGATTCTGATTCGGATTGTATATATTATTATATAATACCTTGACCTTTGAAAGCTCGCACAGCAAAAAAACGCACGTAGCCGACATTTGCAGTGTCTGAAAGAGTTACTGTTGAATTCTTAGTGGCAACGTTCAAGCAGACGCCCACCGACTTCATGCTGAACTCTAGAATTAATATTTGACGTCGCGCCTGATTTTTCATTGTACATATTATTGTTCAATATCAATTTCCCTTGACTATACGTTTTCCTATCGAAGCCAGCCAGCCCCAGAACTTCCAACCGCGTTCAACACATGCGGACGTGCCTCTAGACTTCCCTTACCCCTTATGATGGCGAGATTCGATTTCATCTGCTCGCAGTCACTATTCTACAGACTCTGAACCATTCAGGCGCACTCGGAATATTGCACATACTTCATTTGTCGTTATGGTACATCTTGCCTCGGCCGGAAAAGGCGACCTATCATAACTTATTATAGATCGACACTGTTATCGTCCGTCTCCCACAACGAAATAGTCCGAGCATAGCATCGTTTACGAGTGCAGACAAGACAAGATGTAATTGGAGATCCATCGGGGTCGTCTAGGCGGATTCGGGAAAATTATATCAGAGAGAATAGACGAGATATATAATAGAACGTCTGCAGACGAGTCTGTCCTACATTCACGGCCTCGTACTACAGCAGGTGCACCAGCAGCAGCCGCGATGCGGTGACTCGAGCCGTAATGGCTTTCTGTCGTGGTGCCGTCACCTCTGATGTCACGCATCGTATATACCATCTATCCTTATTTACCGGTTCTTTTCACATCAAAGCCATCAACAAAGGGACAATGATAGCCAAGGCCACGATGGAGCCGGGCAATAAATATTGCGGCTGCGCAGAGACATCCGGTTATCTGATTCGGGGCATTATATTTAGTTCTCGAATATTCGCCCTCGTGCGAGACAGAGAGAGCTCCAAGATTTTCGGGGTGCATTACACCTGAAGTTAATAGTAACAATAATAACTAGTATAGTGTCTACATATTCATTAACACAGTTTATGAAACGACAGTCATAAAATACTTCGATTAGGTCTGCTCTATATATATCTGTTGTGGGGTACGGCAGTAGTATGACTTAAAACGGATGTCTAGGAAAAGTCGTTGGATATCATAGCTTACACTGAAAGACCCGCAGCCATTATCTATTTCAGTGAACTATGCCTGGCGTAAGACAAACCCTTAACACGGGATTGATTTTCCCAAGGCTTCATTGGTTCATTGGTTCAAATTTTAACAATTTCCTATGCATTTTTGACAATTGACAAAATCATCTACGGTGGACCGTTCGAAGGCTCCGAGTGAATGCTTCCGATTTAATACTAATGAGTGACACAACCACTTCGCGACGATAATGAATGCCGTTGCTCGGGAATTCTGAGTTGTCAGGAGAGTTTCGTACTTTGCGCAATGGATCAGCTTCCAGTCGGAATGATTAAGACCGTCTACCGAGCTTAGGATTCGCTCCTGACTTTAAGCGGCCCCTCACGAAGTGATTTGACTCGGAACTCGAGCCATCGTTAATAGACCTTTACAAAAAGCCTTGAGCCGTTCACCTTTGAGGAATACAAGACGGGAATGGGAGACACAGTTGGTGATCGCACCTGCGTTCATGTCGAATCACCACTATTCCATCGTAATGGAGGTCTCTTTGTTCTCCAGCATTTAGATACTTCCTAACGTGTTTGGAATGGACGAATCCTATTCATTTCAGTTGAGCTAGATATCTTCCAATTCCTACTATTGATAGCGCTCTCTTATAGTCGAAGACGACGTGTAGATTTATGGAGTGGTAGCACTTAGAATGCCTCACATTCGTATTTATTTCGATGCGTAGGCCTGTCCTAAGTGGTCGTTTTGCCGGTGTATTCGTCAGATAGAGTCTGTAATTGGTGTGTAACCAGCTTGCACAGCTCTGCAGAACACCGAGTCGAACGTTTTTGAAAACTAGAATACATGGGACTCTCTACCTCAGACTCAGAGAAATTTTCCGATCTTATGAAATACCGAAATTGCCGATTAGATGCCCCTAAATAAAAATAAAAAAAACTGCTGCTGGAGTTAGTTGGTGGCGGTGGCGTAGCGCTGGGTACGTATTACGCTCAACGGAGTCCACCGGGAGAATCTCGTCCGTGCCTCTGGAGAGCTTCGGATATATGCCGTAAGAGATCTCGGGTAGGTAGATGTGGAATATAAACGAAGCTAGGGCGGAAAATCGATGTTTCTATCGTAAATAAAACATTAGGTAGAATCGGATGGCACGCGTGCAACACAAAATAGCATTAAATTGTATCTAGTATTTAACACAGTACTTGGATAAGTTAGTACTTCATGCTGCGGCGATCAGTGTGCTCTGAACCAACCCACATGCACCCATAAAATATATGGTTCGTCCCAACGAGCAGAGGACAAGTCAGTGTCGTTTAATTCTGGCATCTTACATCCCACTGGGCATAATTTATACTCCCAAGAAGTCTACGTCATACTACGACACTCGGCAATTGTCAAGGCGATATCAAACACTGGATCATTTTGGATAGTTATTCGTTCAATACAAAACAACATCTTGCGTTCTTCGACGCTCTCAATCAGTGGTTGGCGGGCTGGCCGGCAACAGCGAACAGGGACTGCTGATGGCCCGATATCCAAGCCAACTGTTGATTTAACTATCGCGTTTTCATATTTTTAATATATAAATAAGACCATCGTTCTAGTCCAGTCAATTTCCATCTGCTCGAATAGTTTTTGCCGTTTTGCCTGGCTGTCTTTAAGCAACTAAAAATTTAGCCGGAGTCTTCCCGGGCAAATATTTGACTCTGGATTCGCACAGACAGACCGTACAGATCCCCTCTATAGGCACAGGCAAAGCACACAGAAACTCGTCGCACTGTGTCAGCCTGAGGGAGCCGTTCATCCGTAGTCCGCATTGCGGCTGCCATGTTGTTGTTACATCAAATACGGCACAGATTTCATCGTCGGATACCTCGGCGCATGGCACTTCTCCACTGTTCAATTTCTCCGCGTCACATTTACCTCGTGTTCGGGTTGTGCTCAAGCGGTGCGTGTTGTGTCCGAAGTGCTGACGTTAGCCACGTTCGTTGCTGGTCCTATGTGGCGCTCCGCTTGGCTTCCATCTTCGATCTGATACGATTGACCTATGGCTATTTCGGCAAGAAAAGGAAGGGTACTGCAAGCCAGCGTTATCAGCGTTGTATTCGAATGCGCGTGGGTGGACTGTTAAATTTATATTAAAATCCATTTACTATAATAGTATCATACTATGCATATACGTGTATACCACTGCAACGATACAGAGGGCGTCACGAGAGGCCGCGGCAGTGGGAACGCTTGAGACGTCGACAATAACAACAGCAACAACAACAACGACAGCGACGGTGTCCTCGCCGTGGTCGTTACAGCAAAGTGGCTATCGTTATCTCTGTTGAGACGCTTGTTACAAGAGAAGAGCATGCTTTTTAACTTGCTTAGGCACTGACTGCTCGCTGGTGCAGTGTTCCGTTCGGATCGAACGACGCATTCCGTGGCGCATTGCTTTGTTGTAAGGACCTCCGACGTTGCTGGACGACCGGTGGCGGCGAAGGCGACACAAGGATAGAGTGACGGTCAGTTTCCAGAACGAAAGCTAGAGATACAGCAGCACACGAGATTGGGCAGCGTCACAGCAGAGGAACGACGGCGGCGGCGGCGGCGGCAGCAGCATCAACCTCCGCATCAAGACTGAGGGTGGTTCTCTGTTCGACCACTACTTACTCGAGTGGATTCTACTGAGAGCTGTACAGGAAGGACACGGGCTGAGCAGTGAGCTGTTTGCTGGCTCGCCCCGCGCGCACCGCTAACACTCACCGTGTTGACGCAGCGTACTGCTGTACACGCGCTACCGACGGAACTCGAGCAGGGGGTTCTTGGACAACGAGAGCGCCGCCAGTGATTGCCCCCGGGGGTGGGGGGCGGTGGACACGATTGTTAATGGTGGTGGTGGTGGTGGTGACCGTCGCGGTGACGGTGGATGCAGCGCTGCCGCCACAAGCGGTACCAGCACCAGCAGCAGTATCAGAAAGAGGAATTTCCGGTATGTACCGCTCTCTTGTTTCGACGCAGTGCAACGCAGGAGACTGCTGCGTTCTTACTAGGCGTTTCTATCCTTGGCGTTTTCTTCTTTTCTGAGTGGAAACGAAGCGAAGCGTCGTCTAGCTCCTCGCCTGTTCTCGCTGTCCTCTCTGTCTTAGCGTGGTCCGGCTAACCTGTCTGGCTGACTTCGCTGGGTGACTGCGTCGCGTTCTCTGTGCTATCTCTGTGTGCGTGTGCATGCGTGAACAAGTAAGGGTGTAACAAACTGGTATTGTAGTCTTTGGCAGGCGGATGCCGAACTGTCTGGCACCGGCCGGATCCGATCGGTGTCGTGAGGCATTGGGATTTTGAGGGTGGGAGTCGAACGGACGGACGCTCGGGAACGGCCAATGCATGTTCCTTTTCGTAAGGATCTCCCTGGTTGTCCTCTCCCTAAGGAAGGTTCCTATCAGGCTCCTCTCGCCTGGCTTGTCTTCCGAGCCATGCTCTCGACTCTCGAGCGTGTCGATGCTAGGCGCTTGTCGACCTCGTCGACTCGGTGCAAGTGCCTAGAAGGGTGCTTTTCTAAGATCGACGTTGGGAAGATAAATCATATAGGCAGCTCGAGCTGCCCTCGCGTAAAGGCAGCACAGTCAGAAAAAACGACAGAGGGCTCCTGGGGCCATGCGGGAACACGGACCAAGGACAGTTCGGCTGGAAGAACGGAAGCCGGCCGACAGCAGCAGCAGCACCAGCATTGTGGATAATCTAAAGGACAAATAGCACCAGCAGCAGCAGCATTAAGGCACATGGAAGTTGTCTAGATGACGTTAGACAGGGCAGCAAGCAAGAAGGGAACGCGATGAAGTCGAAGAGTGGAACTAAAAATAAGGGAATTGACGAGCAGACGACGATAATAGTGAGGACGATGTCTGCGTTGATTGTTGGTTGAATGTAAATAGATTGCGTTATACTGACGTCGATGACGAACGACGGAGATGAGAAATAAATCCTCATGGGAAAATTTTTCGCTTGGTGTCGTCCCGCAGCCCGGCTGGCCGATTACGATTTTGCACCAATGTATCTCTAATTCAACATGCAGTGTCGATTAGACGGCCTTGAACGGTCGCTGCCTGTGATGCGGAATAGACATCCGGGTTATTTCGTCAGTTGAGTGGTTTATTCCGCGTGTCCCCGTTTTCGTCCTGAGTGTTTCGATGTGAAACATATTGACCAACGAATCGGATGCGCGACCATTACCTTGAAACAAAACGAGTAAAACAGTCTTGAATCTAAAGATTCATATTGGTACTACTCAGAAAATATAGAAGATATTAGGATGAAGTGCATACTAATACACTCTTTGAGCCTGGATGGAGTCAGGGCACACAGAGTGTTCCATGAAAAACGGTCAAAAACATTTCTGTACTTAGTTCGAAATGACGTTGCAAACGACGGTTCGAGTGTGTATTGTACATAAATATGCTGAACACCGTTTGTCGAAGGAGACGTAAATATATTGTCGAAGAAACAGACTGCGATAAAGAAAATGGCCCCCATAATTCCTTCTCTGCTTTCCCTAATCCATCACAAGCAGGCCGTTAACGAATAGCAAGTTAGACAACCGTGGAACTAACATAACGACCAAACTAGCAATTCACCATAGGTAGGCATCTTTCATAGTGTGTGGCCCCGATGCGTCTGCCTAGAACTACTGGACGTAGGGTAAGTGATGTCGCGTAAGCAACAGCACGGAAACGTGGCTGGCTCTGTGTTGTTTATACAAATGAATCCATATCGAAATGGCAACCACGTACGAACCCATGTGACGACTCTAAGCAGGCCCCCGCGCAGCATAATTAAGGCAGGTTGCTCCGAGAGCACCCATGCGTAGTGACGCTGGCCGCACAGAAATAAGGATGGTCCTAACGCTGTCACGAACCACCCATCACAACAACCTCCTCCATCTACCGAGAGCTGAGCGTGGGTGTTCTCGATGCTAATGCCCACTTCTATCTCTCGAAAGCGATAAGATATAATACATAAGCTCCCTTATTGAAACAAAGTGACAAGCAGGAAGGGACACGCAAGATGCGATCATCTTTCAGAAGTCAAGAGTTTAAACGGAAAATTTCAATATATAAAACTCAAAACGATTGCACTAGAAGAATCGATTAAATACAACGCGATTGCGTCTAGCGAGATGCATACGGTTCGAGCTATTCACTAGGCGTACATTTATGTCGAATTGGCAATTTCCGGAAATATTTCTATTTCACAGCAGTTGGAGGACGTCTTCTTTCAGATAGATTGAATCCGTTAGGCGCGTGATTTATGCAAGCAGAACAACATGGAATACCCAGACTTTAATGTATCAACTGGCATTCGTCTGCGCAGCTGGAAAGGCGCTTGTTATGCCATTTGGACCCAACGTTTGTGCCAATGGATGGACATTCATCGATCGCTAGTAGATAGACTATAATTTTTCTAGTGGTTGAACATCGATTTAAGCAAGCTAAATTCTTGTATTCATGTTCCAATTGTTGTCTGTTCTGCACATCTTCGAAGCACTGGTTCATGCGTCATCGCTTGCGCGGCATGACGCCGTGAAGAGCTTTGCAGGATGGTCTACACAGTATATTTCAGATACACAATAAAGCAACAGATTCAGGCTAAGTTCGCTTCGTCTGCTCAAGAATAAAAGTGGGCTAAGTTAGCATTCGACATCTTATAATTCTTACCCAACGATCCGTTTGGCGTCTATATTACCTGTATTGGACGTACGAATTGCGTTACACGTTCAGGCCCACAGGGGCCAGCAGCATCGACGCGTGTCTTCGCAACTCTCGCTAGTAGCACTATCTGCAGACAGACTTAAAGCTGGAAATCTCTCCGTCCAAAAACGCAGTCGAAGAGTGTCGATTTTCTCGGCGCGGGGGCTTCTATCAGGGGCAATCCATCACGGCGAGAACTCCTTGTGCCGAGAGGAAAGCTGGATTAACTTTGCGTATCGTAAATTGCGACTGAAATATCTGCCTCTCCTTAGCAACGGATGGAGGCGTAGTATGATAATTAGCACAACGCGATGAGTCCATGGCCAAAATAACGAACGAACGCGAGCAGTAAGCAACTTACAATTCACCCCCCCTGTTCCCTATCAGACTGAACACCTCACCGAAAGCGATTTTAGAGGCATTGGCAGATTTCGCAGAGAGCCCACATCGATGATAGAAACACATATAAAAGTTGACTGAGAATAAAACAGCATTACCTAGAACCAACGAGATAAGCGTTGTAGTAACAATTGTGTTTGTATGTTGATTACGTAATTTCCTCTGCTTTGAATCCAAGTCAGACGTGGATTCAGATTTGAGGCCAATGACAGTTCCTATTTAGATTAAGCTATTTAAGCTTAATATAACTGAACAAGTTGAGAACAATCGATTTGAGTGAATGAATGATGTTATTTTGCAAATGCATTGGGTTAGTGGCAAGAACATTTACGATCAGCGGTTCTAGGTTACATTTTCTAGTTGTTGTCGAAAAGACAATTGCAGAGGTTACAATGGACGTCTGCGCCCTGCTAGATGCCCTATATGCTCATTCATAGAGGCTTCGCGGGTGGGGGGGGAGGGTAGCACAATCCAAAGGTTAGGCTTTCAGGCAGAGATAGCGGTCTACGTGCTTGCTGGAGGTATCTCCATGTCACCATTCCGTGTAACGTTTGGGGATTCCCTGGCGAGCTTCGCCTCGTGAGGCTTATAAAACTTAGACTTCAGGGGAATACTGCGGTGCTATATTGCATCTCTTTCGTTCCATTCGATAACCCCCCGTACTCGGCAGCACAGAGTCGCAAAGACGATCCATTGCTCCTTATTCGGAACAATGGATCGTCTTATCTTAACGGCAATTCAGAGTACTCCTCACCGTGAAATGTAGATCAGCACTCGCTCGATCAGTTCAATACATAGCGGTTCCAGATTTCAGGTCACATTTCGTGAAGACTAATGGGGTTACAAGCAGCATATCGGTAGTCTCGTTGCCTAAACACCCCAATATAACCGATCGAAAATAGTCGACAGCACTTCGAAATCTTCGAGGAGTGCTAAGCCGCGGGATGGTGCATCTTTTCCCGCAGATAGCTTTACGAGAACTAGACCGAAATTCTCATCACGAATGACCGGTATCTCCCGTGGACCAAACGCCCGATTTTTGTTCAAATCTCTTGTTCTTTATAGACAGGCGTCTGGCTGCCTCATTTGCTACAGACCTCGAGACCAACATCAGCTACGATTCCGTAGTCATATCACTTCGTACTGCTCGTATCATCCTCTGCTGCCTGACACTACTGATGGGGCCTATCCAGACTCGTCACTGCGTTGCTCACTCATACGTGAATAATGCATGCGAATAGTAATCGTGTAGCAATAACAGCAATCGCAATATCTAATAACGCGAGTAGCGTCCGACTATATAGGAGTTGTTTTTCTGCAGGATGAAGTTCGTCTTCTGTGCCTTCAGCGTTGATTGCTATTTACGCTAATTGAGACGAGGTAATTGACACCATATGTTTAGAGATGCTTGTTAGCTCCCAAACACGATACGCCATTAGGGTGGCAATGGCGCTGACTCTGTTCCTATGCTATTATGCGTAACAACACTATCGAGGCTATCGACAGACGGAGCGTAACAATCCAGCACGTGAAAATATTGATGCTGAGAACGTTCGGTTGATATGGGCATTCGTATGAAAATGATAGTTGCCTTCGATTTTGTTCAATCTCGAATTCAGTATTTGAGTATTTCTTCTACATGATAGGTGAGTTCGGACACATGCAAGACTTCCATCGTAGCGTACATGGCGACGATGACAGTTAATTGTTCGGTGTAATGATTAAAATTCTTAGATATCGATATTATCAGCCCTTATTGGCGGTACAACGAGATGGGATACTACACTCCCCTATAGATCAGGTCTACTACTAATAATTAATATATATAGAACATTTCTAGGTAGTAGATCCGAAAAGATCAAAGCTAACATTTGAATTTAATAGTGGTAAATCGGCAGAACATCGAGTTTCGCATGCTATGGTTTTCCCCTAACGTGATGGATGAAATTAATCATTTGTTAGCCCTACCGATTGTCTCAGCTATATTTTGAGTGAACGCAATGAGAGAAAACGTACTGAAGAGCAAGCTCACTCAGCATATATAATAATAGAGTATATGGTATGTCTATATATATATATATATAGAGAGAGAGAGAGAGAGTTTAGGTGTAAGTGAATAGCATATGTGAGTGCTAGAGGAGGCAGTCTATTGCCTTATCGAGGGTGGTTCTGTTGTGTTGGATCTGTTCATAACATGGATGCCATAGAATGCCAGCTAAATGGACTATACGCAAGGGACGGCCCATAGACTATAAATAGGGCATTATGGCCTGTTGCAAGTAACACGCTCGTCCATAGTGAGCAACTATGAACGCATTCGTCGTAGTTAGCCGGATACGTGACACAACTGGCCGGCTGGCGAGAAATAGCCACTTACCACAAGGAGATCCTTGCGCGGAGCAGATCGTAGTTAATCTAGATCCTTCGAATAAAGGATTCACATCATATTGACGGCAGGGAGCGGCCAGATAGGTTTTCGACAATCGACGCAAGAATGTTCGACGACCTATAGTAGAACAAACATCTGTTTTCGCCGAAAGGCTAAGCCGGGCCGAAGGGTTGAGATAGTACGAAAAGGAACAAAAACGAGTTTTCCCCGATTCCCGCTTGACCTTTGTCTCGTTTATTTAGGCAATCGATTTTATGCTTGCGGGTTTGCGGCATTTATTTTGCAATTATTTCGACAAGTATTTGCTAAAATTATTCCGGCAAGCATTTGCCTATAGAACTTAAGCAAGAACTTAAGCATTGTGAAACTGCAGTTCCGAAAATAAACCACTAATGAAATGAAATGAAAATGAAAAATAGCTTTGCGGCCTTTTTAACGTGTCCAACACTTAATTTTGGAAAATATAGCTATGTGTATAATTTTTACGCATTAGCGCTTATTGAAAACTCTTCAGATAGATAGTGATGACATCTAAAATAAAATACTGAGGTTATTGTGGCTCACATAAGATCATGTACGCGTCTACGGATAGCGAGCAGTATAAATTATTTAAATTCCACCAATGTAATCCCACGTCAGTTACTGGGAGTTATTGGAGTGCCAACGGAGCAATGGGAGACCGCATGAAGCGCGCTGTGTCTACTATTTTGGAGTTGACTATGAAATATAGCTACCTTGCGAGAATTCCCCATCGAAAACGCTGATGCCCCTTTTATGATTGATGCATTCTTCCAGCTGATTCGACCTCGGCGTCGCACTCCGCATTGCAGCAACACTGTAGTCATACCAGATGCCTTCGGGACACATGGCTAGACTGTTTTTAGACTGTTTTTTTTTACTGCCATAATACTACCTTTCTCGTTCTAGCGACTATATTTTCTGGTGCTCTGAAAGCGTCAATTTCAAGGGCCTAATATTCATCCATAGTTTTATATATAGATGACCAGGAAGAAAATCATCAAACTTCCTACAGATTTTAAGACAGAAAGTTACCGGTTACTGCTATAAGAGAACCGCGTGCAACCGAATATAGAATAGTAGAGCCTGTTCTTAGATGTAGTTCACATTTAGCGAGTACAATTATCGCCTACTTTAATTGTATAAGTAAATATAATCGACGAAATGAAGACATTTTTACCTATAATATAATAACTGTTTGTGTTCAGAAGCGAGAGGGTCACCAGAGCAGCAATAAAATCGATCACCACTGTTGTAGGATATATAGAATAATTCGGATGAAAGCTAAATAGTAGTAACATCAAATTGTACCGTGGCGAATAAGCCTATGTTTTATTTACAAAATAGCTTCGAAACATTAGTACAGCACCAGTCATTGCGGCAGATTAGAGATGAGGTGGTTACCTTTTACTGGCCATCCCTATTAACCCTGTGAACTTGAATTAATTTTACTCAACCAATTACTAACAAGAGCATTCTACAAACCTTCAACGTGGAGCCTTAATCTCCTAGTAATCATTTCTGTGTTATCTGGCGAATAGGTGCACATGGCCGCCACTGTGTCCGCTCGTGTATGCTTGTACTATTTATTTCTCCAACAAAACGCAATTAGCGATCATTAAGTCTTGTTTCTCATCTGCATTCGGCTGGCGCCTTCCCGCATACCCACTAGTTACTTATAGGGGCTCCCCATCTGCTGGCTAACTAGATACCAAGTCGTGGTGTGGCCAAGGAGAACGTTGGAGGCAGCCGCAGCAGGGTGACGTTCGTGTTTTTGTCTTGGCGTCCTGCGTCCCACTCTCCTCCGCATACGACAGATTAGGAGGCATCTGGGCACCTGAGAACTCCCACTGCCAGACGAATGCAAAAGAGATAAATCAAGAGAAAATGAGCACGAGAGGACAGTAGGGTGAGAGGGGGACGAGCTTTCGCTTTTGCTGGTGGAAATACAATGTCGCCAGTTTCCTTCTTAACAAGAAAAGGGCACCAACTAGCACATACTTCATCTGGTACTGTATTGACTGGACGGAAGACGAGGCCTTACCTCAGCTGTTCTGCCACGCATGTGGGAGGTGCTCTTTTCGGGCAGAGTTCCAGTGACTCCACCACATATAGAATGGCTGACCACCGCGTGACTCTTCCCACAGCTTTAGCATTTTCCTGTTCAGCAGAAACTTTACCATCGTCTGTGCAACACACATACTCGACGTGTGCAGTAACCCTGTCTTCTACCTTGGTACAAGCAAGCCAAGTCTAGAAGCGAGAGGGTGTGTGCTCAGTACATCGTTACAGGCTTGCACTGTAGGGCACTGCTATATAGAAAACTGACCAGATGCTGGATAGAGCGCAGGAGGGATTCGCCAGCAGACCCAAAGGACAGTGTCTCCTCGGGCCTCCCTTTCTCTCACTAGTGTTTCATCTCATCAGCCAGTGTGCCAGGAGGTAGTGTCGGCCATAGGTATTGGCGCTCAGCGTGGCGGCAGTAACATGGCGGTACACGCAGCAACCTAGTCACCACCTTCATCTGGATTAATTAAAGCTCCGCCCTAAGCACCTTCAGTTTCCACTAGGAGTGGTGTCCCTTCCGGTGTCACCTCCCCGCCAGCCATCCCAATCTCCCACATCCTTCGTCATGCTTTCCCTTTTGCCTTGCCCTTCCCGAGTGGTCGCTTTCCCCCGTTATTTTTTGCTCCCCAACGTACCCTTATTACCCCCACCGCAGCCTTTCCTATACAGTTCCTCGACGGCCTTCCCAGTCGTCTATCTCTTCTTCTTTATTTTCTTCGTCCTCTTCTACGTGGAAACACACCTCATGGAGAAAGAGGATCGTCGAGTGCCTTTGCCGCTACAGCTGACGTGGCGTCCCTCAACGCGCGTGGCCCGTACACGCGAACGGCTTCTGCCGCTGCTTGCATGACACGCTCCCTTGAGTTCCCTATTCACATCGGGTCTCGTGCCCGTTCTTCCCTGCCCTTTTTCCTTTATTCTAGACAGGGCAACGGAGCGGGGACATGAAGCCCATACGCGCAGTGGCTAAGGAGGCTGTACTGAGGTGGACAGGGCCAAAGGCAGATGTAAATTAGCGGCCAAGGATAACAGCGATGCGTAGACAACACACGAAAGCCAAGTTGCTACTAAACCTAGTACTACTGCATACAGGGTAGGCATATATGCACGTAGAGCGTTGCACTCATCAGCATCACGTCTACAACCGCCGTTCCAAATAACTAATGGAAAGCCACTTATCTGTTTGATTTTAAGCAACCTTCATTAGCGGAGAGATTCTTCTCAACTCGCGTTTCCACTCCTACACGCTAAGTTCGGTAGGATTCCCTGCCTCCGGCTTTCGGCAGCTCAGCTCAGCTATTTATCTATCCCTCGCATGCTCTATCTCGCTGTCTCTGCAGTGGCCCCCGGCTACACTGCAGATCATCGTCATGACCGAGTGGTGAGTGAAGCGAATGAAGCCTTCTTTAATAGTCATTGCATACTCTAAGGCCTTCGTCTCCCCCATTTCGTCTCTCCCAAGCCTTCGTGGGGGTTATATATATATATATTGTAACTCGAGGCGAGAGAGAGAGAGAGAGAGTGAAACATGTGAACGGACGGGAGAGACGATAGGCTCGATCTCCACTCTTGGTAATCGTTGCACATAGCTGAGGTACGTACTCTGCATTGCGGTGCCCATAGACTCGTGGGTGCCATGCTTCACGAAGTGTGCAGTCAGCCGGTCACCCCGCCCAGACGTCTACTAGATGAGCTTGCTGAACGAAAGCCAGAATGCGCCAGAAGTTATCACTAGGCAACGGCGCTCGTTAATTCTCAGAGGCGTTTCGTTTTTGAGGCTGGCCCCCTAGCCCTTCTCCCAGCAGACATTTGTCATTACCGTTCGTGGCATTCTCAGAGACCGTCTCGCCTCTGACCTTGCGTTCCCAGGGTGACTGTGTCGCCTAAGAAATGCCCTTGCTCTATGCGATATCTAAAACACATTCAGTTCCATTGAGAAATGTGCAGCAAAAGTACAGTGATTACTATTTAGACGAAAATAAATCGCAGCATTACCAGTTGCTTTCGTAATTATCACACTTGCACTAGTCATGTGTAACAATGACTTTTACGTTCTCGATTTGAAACATCACGAAGTTGTTCGTGAATAATTCGTTCAAGAGAACAACTAATGAGCCGCTTGAGGCGTTTAAGAAATTCTGTGTCTCAGAGTAATCTTTGGAGCTTTGTCCCCAAAAAGGTTTCGCACATGATAATCTGCATCTCCATCATACTCTTCATTTGCCATGATATTACGTAGAACTGAATGTGTCAAATCGACGCTACAAAAGTATACCCCTCGACTAAATTCACATGCGTCAGTTCGGGGCGAATTTCCCCATGGAAATATCGCAGTCGATGCAACCAAATTTTATCTGTGACATTCAGAAGGGGTACGACCTGTCAAAAATAACAGGTTCTGTGCATAGCAGAGACAATTGACCACAGGTCGTTGTATTGGTGAACAATAAAGCAACATCTCTTAGGCGGTTTACCTGATCGGAGATTAGGGTAATGGTAAGCGATAGCCGTTGTTCTAAATATATATTAATGTCAGTATGTTTTATGCTGTTATTGTCTGAGCAAACTTTCTTGTTTTGTGAAGAGATCTCGTCATATACACTATGTGGTACAATCTGTCTACAAATATATTTGCACAATGGACGCTTACTCGATATGGGCGTGTGCCACTGTCCAGAAGCAACCTCATTGTCGCTGCTATGCCGAAGAGTGCATCGTAGTACGCTTGGTATATGGTATCCATAAGAGCGCTGATGGTAGAAACGTTTAATACACGGGATCAGGCACTTCTTGATTGAAATCCTTGCCAACGTTATGTTATGCGATCTCCACATTATGACTACTACCACTACTAAGCAAATTTTCCTGGCTGACGCTGAGTAAATATGTTTCGTCCACGGCACTGCTTTCGACATTACTTACTATTACTTTTCTGGTAGGACAATAGAGATCTGTACATGTAAATATCGATTTATTAGCGATTAAACTACGGTTGATTTTGGTGTCATAATAATCTGAGGATAATCAAGCCACTTTGTTGCATTTCATGGCTTGACACATTGGATAAGTTAGGATTAAGTTCAATATTGAAGTACAGAGTTTTAAGAGCTTCATACTGACATGAGAATTTACTCGGCTGTTGCACTCTGTCGATTTCGTGAGATCCATCAACTTGTTTGCTTTCCCTGCAAATATATAGAAGTAATAAGCCAATTTTACCGTGTGTTTATGTGTTCGACACCTTTCACCACACGATAGTGTTCCTAAGGCAAACTACGCCAAGAAGCGGATTAGTCGCATTACCACCTAGTGTAGACCCAGTACAGGGTGTCCTAAGAGTCACCATATGATTTTTCCTGGCGGCTTCCACGCTATACACGTTATTAGAATTTCATGATTATATAGGACGTGTAGAATTTATTCAAACATACAGTAGTTAGCAATATTATTTCTAGGGATTATGGGGGGGGGGGTGAGGTCGACAATGTCCCGAGGAAGGCGATGGCATTTCCTCTCTTCACAGCGAGGGACAGGCGCTGCAGAAGGAAAGAGCCTGCGCGCTTGTCCCCGGTAGCGCGGATCAACCTATGGTAGACCCCTTCGAGGAAGTTCGCAGTGAGGGGGCCGTGCCCGCCCAAGGTCTCAAAAGCAAGGGGGGAAAACAGATGGGTTGCTTGGAGTGCGGCGTACTTCCTTAGCTTGGCCCGCTCCGCTCGCGCTACCGCGTAGTCGGGGATGGTTGCACAGTGGTTGACATAAGAAGGACGTTGCATATTTATATGATATATTATATATGATAAGAAATCCGTGCCGATAACTGTATCCTAAATTCTAAAGTGAGTATATATATATATATATATGTGTCTGTCTGTCTGTGTGCATGTGTGGGAAAAGTTTAGCGTAACCCAGACTTGCCTGCTGCGATTGGAATATAATGGCATATCCGGCCTCGGCCTGATCCCCTCCTGCTCTCCTAAATACCATATCGAGTAGCGACAGCCATTTGGTCCCTGTATTGATAATGCGTTCTTCTTGTATATGAAAATTTGACAAGCTCTATAACATAATATATAGGTATATATTGTCATAATTCGGCGAATAGAAGGAGTCCACCACAGGCTGATCAGCACCACCGGCAACAAGCACTCAGGATCCTTCCTTCTGCAGCGCCTTTCCCTCTCTTTACAGCAGAGGGGCAGTGCCCTCGCCTCCCTCGGGACTATGACGGCCTCGACCAGACATCCTGTCCCCAACCGCTTCTCTAATTATTGTATATTTTACGACACAAAATCATATGAGATAAGCTCATGCCCCCTATATAAGTATTTTAATAACCCTCGAATTGGTAATTCACATCATGCCGCAGGTCCCGATCCCTCAGACGTACGAGCATCAGCATCTCGAATAACTGACCCGAATAGACTTCGCAACAAGGTGAAGTAGATGACGACTCTTTAAAAAGTCGTCGGCAAACGACAAAGCAGGCCCTGCACAAATATGAAAAGCGAAGCCCTCTGTTGAATGTTTGCACGCAAACACTACATCACTGATATCAGTCGTATGATTTGCACTGCTGGGGTACACGATGTGTGCTCACAATGTTCAAGAAACTCCAGCAAGTATTTACTCTTGGCAGTGGAACGCCTGTCGTCGATATGTCGAAACCAGGGAAGGCATTGGAGTCGACGAATTGAATCAACGCGATCAACATTTACTATTCCTTTCTTCACAGAAGCAAGGTGGGCGTGTGTCCTCTAAACCACGCCAAATGCCTTACCTCTGGCAATAACAGTACTTGTTGAATTTGTCCCATAAATAGTTGCTCGAATTCAACCGGAGTCGCGCCGTAAAACTTTTCGTTTGCCTGCATCAGACCAATCCACTATCAGTTTCGTATTTTTTTTTGTATAAACAGTGATGCTTGTGAAGGACGAAAGGCGAACGGGTTTTTCCGATGAAAGCGCCTAACCTCGCACTGGTATCGTGCGAGGTTAGGCTCTTTCATCGGAAATATATATATATATATATATATATATATAATGCAAGGCTTGGTTTATTAACGGAACTGCAGTCTTATCACGAAAAGGAAGTGTCGTTTCATGGATTATTTCGAACGCTACCGATTTCTGAAAACTTACTTCTGAAAACATTAATTTTTTTTGGTTATCTTAAAAGTAACAGTATAAAAGGGGCAATGCCCAGACAAATTATATTCAGTTCATGTATTAACCGCAATTATAAACAGACAGACTTTTTTCTGATTCGCTTCATTATAGTGTACCCCAGAGGACACCTCTAAATTATTTACAAACAAGCTTCCTGATATATATATATATATATATATATATATTCCGTTTCCTGTCCAGATAACGTATTCTGAGCATTTTTTCGAGTATATTTCTTAGGCATGCATGACCCAGCATGTGAAACCACGTTACTTATTATTGCGTCTACATTAAAGAACGCTTCAACTAGCTCTCTCGCTCTCTCTCACTTTGTTGCAGAATTGCAAGTTATGACGTCGAAATGCGCCGGCCACACGAACAGAACCGCCCTACGCCCGCAAGATCGTTCGTGGCAACTGCTACTCGTTGCGTGCAGTGGTAGCCTGCAACAACAAGTAGCCTGTTTAGCCGATAGCTGCTGATGACGCCGGAGCGCCGAATAGGAATAATTGGATATATTATCACCGATCTTTCGGCGAACCTAACGCAGACGCATATGTACACCGCCAACAGAACGAGGTAAGGGTAATACACACCCCGCGTCTTTCGCTGATTGTCCACACCATCTCCAGCGGAAGAGCATCCGGAACAAAATCACATCTCAACGACAGGTCTACACCATACGCAGCTGTTCTGTGTCGATACAGAAGCTGTTTGCCTCTCGTGTGCTTGTTACGAGGGAATGACAGCCGAATGACAGCGATTCTACCCTCGTTTTTGGGTAGAGGGAAGGACATCTAGGCACATGTAGCTGTAGAACCTCTGGGTTACGTCTCCGTCGTTGCCGCTGGCGCCAACAGCGCTTCCAGCACCAGCACCAACACCACCACCACCGCAAACTTCTCAGGCTGCGCGTGACTAGGCCAGGCATCGCTATTCGACCCGCGGCAACAATTGAATGACGCACTCGCATCCTGTTACATGGCAAACATTATCGCCATTACATTACATCGAATGAGCGGTGGTCGATGGCGGATACCACTGCCGGCGTGGTTCTCACATTAGTGGTCGCGGTCGTAGCCGAACTGCGCCACCGACGTTCATATTAGTACAGCACCGATGGCTGGACCTGCCATAGCATATAGCGATAGAGGCGGGCCAATCTGTTGGCATTAATAGCAGGAGGAGGAGCAGCAGCAGCAGTGTGTGTGATGACGCTGTCTCTTACATTAGCATTAACATTGTGTTCTCGGGGCGTCGTCGGGACGACGTTGTAGTATTGATTGTGTGCAAATCGATGCTGCTACCGTAGTCGACTCACCGACCCACCAGGCTGGTATCGCGCTCGCACGAGACGACCGGTTAGGGATCGCTTCAGATTTCTGGACAGGTTGCTGACGGCTACGACCGCCTGTGTTCAGCTGTGAGCGTGGGAAAATTGAGAGCAGTGTTCTTTGCAGACTCGGGCGAGTCCACCTTTTGTGGTCATGCTCAAAGGTGAGTGATCGCTAACGAAAGGTGACTGATGTGGAAACTAGTGATTTCTCGAATTTGTCAAGTCAAATCCGGCTGATCCTCGGATGGTGGCAGAGGAACGCCGAGATGGTGAGCCCTAACAGCGTTCGTTAATTCTCTGCTGGAGTGACGTCTCCGATAGAGCGATTTCTGCATTGTCACATGTTAGTAGAAACGACGTGGAGTTTTGCGGACCGTTTTCATTGAAATCGTCTCAACTCGCAGCGACAATTGCCCATGACCATTTCTCTTCATTCGCATTCTGTTCGAATTTCTCGGAATCTAGAGGATGGAAACAATTACAATTGTACAATATAGGATAGCAGTGTTCCTATGGCTCCTATTTGAGGGCTTCTTCGATATTGAACGCTAACTTCAACACTAGCTATTACTCCAAGCGTGAACTCAAATGCTAGTTTTGTGCCCAGACATTCCGCTATGGCTTCGCCTTCAGTGCACTGGGCTAAGCAGAGCGCTTTTATTGATGTGGCGCTAGTCTATCACCTCGTTTAGCCAGAGCCATTTAAGCTTGCCAATCAATACGAAGTACTCAACTGGAAAATTCTCACATGTTGACCTTAAACAATCTGTCGTCGCAACCAGCCCAAATTTCAAATAATCACAAACCAAATAGGGATAGCCACCATTTATCGATTGTAATTGCATGCTCCAATTGACGACAGTGTGCCGCATATCGAGATGCGGCCACAGCTAAGGCTGGTATACCAATATCTCAATACATTGTATCTATCTATCCATCTGTCTCTCTTTCTCTTGCTATTGCAGAAAGCGTATGGGCGATCGTGTCATATTGATCAATTTCTTGCAATCCATTTTTCTCTAAACAGTTTTGCCGCATTTCGCAATCTATTTCCAACACATCGAGCTCGTTCCAAGCTTCCACCCGATGCCCCATTCATCGTGGTTCCTCAATACAAATCTCGATTTAGCAGAGCGCTCTGTTTCGCGGCCGCGTCCACCGGTGGTCGCTGTATTTCGTTTCTATGGGCAGAGAGAGAGTTGGCCGTGCATCGACCGGCTCGAACCGGCGTTGCATTTACTTCCGAGAGGCAGCTGAAGAACGACTGTGCATCGTCGGAGCGGAGCATGCCGGTAACATTTTTTCTCTGATCTCAACCTTTCGTCCGAGCCGATTTCTGCTGCCGATGCCGGAGTCGGCTGCCACAGTCGAATCCATCTAGACCAGCGCGCTCCTTACGCAGAAACAGCTTTGACTCTCGCCTGACTCTGCCTGTCTGAACGCTTCTGGACGAGCGATCCACCGGTCCCCCGGCCCAGACCATGCGTTCTGCTTGCTCCGGAATAGTGCACGGCCGGCCGCTGTGGCTGTTGCTGGAGGCCATCATATCGCTCGGTCGGCTGGTGCGCGTTCTTAGGTTCTGATTGATCACTACGCTTGTTTCCCCTCTCTCTTCCAGCAAGGAGACGGCTAGCAGATGGGGACCCACGAGGGGCACAGGGGGGGGCTGCTATGTAGGAGAAGGGCGACGCGCCGGGCCGAGGTGCTGGGGTTCACTCGTCATGGGGTAGGGACGTAGGTCGGTTTGCTCTGGAAGTCGAAAGGAAAAACAGCACCAGCGGACAGACAAGCGGCGCGTAATGTTATGCCGAGAGCCGGCAAGAACTTGAGAGAGAGAAGAGCAGGAAGTACGATAGAGAGAGGGAAAGAGAGGAAGAGTTAGTGATAGTGAGATCGCGGGTAGAATTCTGCGGCCTTCTCGGAATCGTTTTCTTTGCTAGCCTCGCTCGAATGGATCGGACGCCGGCTAAAGGAAAGTTCGCTTGCATTTCATCATCTTCGCGCGGACCCGCACTCGAGCATACATCCACGACAAGGGAACTTGTATTATAGTATTCGACCGTAACGTCGAAAAGATAGCACTTTGTTTTGTCTACAAACATTTAGCAGCCCCCATACGCGGTGTGTTTTGAATCACGTCGCAGCTTGCTGGTGACACATTCAAACGTATATGTTGGCCCATATATAACTTCATTCGTTCTAAAGTTTTTCGTTGGCAATTGCGCTGGCTCTGCTCAGTTCAACGAAGAGTTGATTTATTTATAATTCCTTCGCGAATCTCCCTTTCTCCTTTTCATTCGCGTGGTCACTCCTCGTCGTCCCCAGTGCGACCTCAGGCCTACCGTGGGCCTACCGACTTCGCTTCTTTTGTTGGCCATAAATGTCGACACGTACCTACCTAGACAATATATTCTACAATGATAATTTCTAAGAACTCGTTCCATTATACCTTTGCTTTATGCCCGGCTCCATTGTAATGGAGCTGGACAGCCCTCACCCTGCTGCCATCTAACCTACGGATCGGTATGCGTACCATTTCTCATGGTCTCTTGAGCGTTTGTTTCTCTATTCTACTCGAAAGGGTCGTGACCTCGTGAGTGAAGGCGAATGGCGCCGCCCTTGCAAAGAGCGTCGCGGTGCCGGTCCCGTGCTGGCGGGCAGTCTCGAACGACCTCAATGGGGTCGATAACGTTTGCTGCAGCTAGGCGGGCTTCTCGCCAGCTTGCAGGGATGTCAGGACGAGGGCGTACTCATGCAGTCAACCCGCAGCAAAGGCAGCACCTACCGGCAGCAATTCCTTCGTAGGCGGTCGGCGGCGGCGGCGGCAACCGGCGTTCGCTCCGTTCCTAACGCCCTGCCTTTCTGAGGCCATGTCGATCTTCTTCTGCTCGATTCCTCGTTCGTTAGTTTAGAAGCAACAGTACGTGATTCCAATCAGCAGAGAGTGACTGTGCGACTGTACGACTCCCTGCCTTGCCATCAGCCTCTCGACGCTCACTTCATTCCAGTAGGGGCTCACCGGTCAGTAGAGCTCCACCGAAAGGGATCCTTCCTTCACTATCTCCCTCCCCTACTACCTTTCTCAGCCCTTTTCTATCTGGTGTCCATCCCTATTTCTATATCTCTCGCGGCCGTTGCTGGCTCGGCTCTTACTGACTGGACTCTGCGTGTGTTGCTTCTCTTCGCCCTTGCTATCGGTTTCTTTGCAGGGACATGTCTTGACCACCGGGCGGTGCTGCTCGCCGGCGTCCTTTTGCTAAGTGCGAGCGGCCTTGCTCAACGACAAGTAGGTTCGCCCACTCGGGATGACATTGGCAGAACGCCGACTTTGTCGAATGACACGCAACCGATTGGAGGAAGCAGCGGCACCGGGGCCTCCGGTTCTCATGGGCAGGGATGGTCCGGTGATAGGGCCAATGTTTCTGCAAGCAGGACGGGCAACGGCGCCTCGAGTCCTTCAGTGCGAACTGCTTCTTCCTCTACTTTGGACGTTGCTACAAATACCACGCGGGCCTTTGGGACACGAAGACCAAGTGGCCTTTTGGGAAATTTGACGAGAGATTCGGACGCGGCCAGGGCGAACGCGACCACGACAAGGGACCCGTACACTGCGTTCGATGACCAGGGCAACTTCACAGCACCCGAGGCCAATTCGTCGACGACCTTTGCCGTCACTCAAGCGACATCTGTGACACCGAAGACAGATCACCACCATCTCATATTCTACATTAAAATTCGACGGAATGCGACCAACTCGTTAAACAAGCTTAACTCAAGCTTCATTAACTTCGAGGAGCCAGAACTGAAAGAAATGGAGAAATTATTTATGAATGAACAGCTCATGTCAAAGCTGAACCACAGCATCCAAACAGGCGACTACAATAATAGTCCGCTGCGACTCCATTTCGAGATCGAAAATGGCACGTTGATTCGCAACGTCACCACTACAACACCCAGCGCCGATGATGAGGATGCCACCGAAGATGGGCCGACAGACGAGGACATCGATGTTGGTAATCTCACCGAGGTAAGCGCTACCGCCTTCCTTTACTCCGTGATAATAGAGATACGACTGACAATTCAATTGAGGGGGGGGGTGTCATTTCTTAACTATACCCAATAGAAGAAAAGAAATGCTAATATGCTACAATCAAGCGAAAGACACTGATGGTATCGACAAACTGAAAACTGCATTGGGATCAAATTCTTACTAGGCTGTAAAGAATGTTATTAGTTAAAAAGAACGCCTTGGAGGACGGCTCTCTAGGCTGGCAAGGTTACGCTGCAGTAACGTAATACATATTAACATTATCTCTGCATCCTCACGCTTTAGATCATAATATTTCGTTTTGACTACCCTCGGGAAAGAAAGCCTTCTCGTATTTTGTAAAGGGTGCTAGCTATAAACCTCGGAAAGCCCAACGTTTTAGCGAAGCAACGAGATTGGCCCTCGAAAAAGCGCGTAATGGGGACCGTCCGATACTTGCTGTTGGTTCAAATCGCGTTTTTCTTCGAGTTTTGAAGGAGATGCCTTTGTTTTTCGTCTGGGGTGACAAGGGCACATTTTGGTGATTTTCGATTTTATCTATAATTTTTGGTGTTCAAAATATACACAGTTTCAAACAGAGGTATCAGTGTGGGTAGAGGGGGAAGTTGTTTTTTGTGGGATCAGCGGGGCGAGGTATTGTGTGTGAAAACACGATAGGTATTCCTATACCTAGAAAGGGTACGTTTCGGGATGGATGTGTAATACTGGATAAGCCACAGTAATCGAGTTATATGAGACGATTGCTGTGACCACGTTGCCTGGACCAATGAACGACTGCCGTATAACGTCAGAAATAGCCGCTGTCAATGACTGACTTAAAAAACCAAAACAAAAAATAATGCCTAATTCAATTTAAGGAATAGCTAAGTAGGAACAGCGTAAATGCCTTTAGGACAGTGCATTTCGAAGCAGGTTTTCCCATCTGATTTTTCGCACATTAATAGAATAAGCCGCCAACTGCTCTTTAGATTTGTTCTGTGTCATTCTATATATTTTTGAAGTCTATTGGCATATTTTTGACTTTCGACCGCCTTATTGTTGGACACCTCTGCCCTGGGCGTGCCTGCATACTGGCCGAAGATCGTATACCCTACTGTTGGTATCTTGAAACCATAATAATGCCAAGGTAAGGTTTTTCTGGTTGTGCCAGCCGAGATAATGTGCAATAATTTTTACCAAACTAACAACTATACGATGGTCATGTGCGTTTTTTCGTCTGAGCTTACTTCTTGAGATTGCTTTCTATGACTTCCTGTGTTTAACAGAAGCGCCGCAAAGACACTTGGCATTTTTTACAATGAAGCCCTTACCCAATCACACGACGTCTCCCTGTTTCACCCAAGCGTTCGTAACGCATTCTGAAGCGTGTGGATAGATACATTTATATAGCTATTATATTTCACACGATCACATTTGTAACTTGCAACCAGCGGGCAGGAAGTTGAGCCGCGTAAGCGTGTCGAAAAGGCTATTGCAGTAATGTGTGGGTTCGGCCACTCGAGTTTGCGAAGGCAGCTTTGCGAAAGGGGACCACATTCAGCGGAAATTAGATTTCTCGGAAAAAATCGAAGTCGCGCTTGAAAGTTCGGACAAAGTCTGCGAAATGCTGGGTTTCTTGTTTCGACTGCCAGCACGATTTTTCCGTAATGTGTTTTATTAATTATTAATAATATGAAACATTGTATGTCTGTCTACTTTTGTCTTCTTGTACAAATTATGGGTCCAATTATTTCTTCAATATTATCTGTTCTTCTCAGTGTTCATTTTTGCTACATTCGAGAGGCGCTGTCTGGCTTGCTCCGTGAATTGCGCCTGGGTTAATACTACACACATACAGTAATGTTTGCGCAGCGTGTAGGTAGTATTGTGTACGTAATGAATATGCTGGTAATGTCTGCTATATGTATGTAGTATTAACCCACGCGCAATTCACGATGCAATCATACAGCGCCTCTCGAATGTAGCAGTATGTATATATCGCGGGGTGGTCCCGTCCAGCACCATGATGACGACGTAGACACGCAAGTAAGTGGAGAGAACGGATACTGGTGTCAGCTTAATTTGCTCGTAGTCTTCAAGACGAAGGAGTGACACCGAAAAAAACAATGGAAATTTTCACCGAATTTCTGGCCAGCAAATTCATAAAGTGGAACTTAAACAATAGAGCCGTAAATTCGGCTTGCGCAATAGCAGCAAATACGTTTTGACACTGTAGCGACATATTTCGTTCCGTTGCCTTCATTCGTACCAATACCTGAGACCTGATTTCAACATTCGTTGAGGGGCCTGAAGCTTTAGCCTTTGGTTGAGTGGCCATCGATGAACAGGTAGATTTTTTCTGCAGATATGACGGAAGAAGGACTGTGTTCAACTAAGGCACTGCCTCACAAGCACACTCGTGGCAACGCGTATTGCAATTACTAGCTTCTATTATCTTTACGGAGAGTCTCAGCTTGTATTAGAGAAGCGTGCAGGGTGCGATGTGGCTTGGTACAGGACAGAAGCTTCTTTCCCTACCCAAATAGAATAAGAGCTCCCTGAGGAGATGAACGGAAGGGCGCTGACGATGCAATATGGCGGCGACAGCCGGTATAGTTAAAATCTCCCCTGGGAAGAGATTGTCCATAAGGCAGCGGGACTGACCTAAATAAAACTCGTTAAAAGCTAATTATGGACACAAACAACATAACTATATCTTTCTCTCTTTCACTGTCACTCTTGCCTCTCGTAAAGGTAAAGTATAAGCAAGTCGACAGATTGTGATGTACACATAGAACGTACTGAAGTATATGAGTTGCGGGAGCGTTTTTCTAAGATCAACTATTTTGCTAGTACTATATTTATTATCCTGTCTTTTAGAGATTATCAGGCGGACATTTCAAGAATATTTTTCTAAGCGAAAACAGGATAAAGGTTCATGTATGTTTAGGTAAAAAAACACTTTTGACAGATGTGCGTGTCCGATTCAGATTTAAGTGCAAGCTCTGTTCTGTCTGTATATTGGTGTCCTGTCAGCAGATGGGCTACCTGTTATCTAGTTAGGAGAGTCAATGCTCTGTCTCATATGGGAGATATCGGGAGGGACCATGTGTAGCGGTAATAGGTGACCACCAAAAAAAAACACTGTAATCACATCTGACTCGGGCCTTGCACTTCGTCAAATTCAGGTTCCGCTCCTGCCAAATGGGCGAGTGGGAATCCTGCTATCCGGCGCTTCATAGCCCTTATTACCTTTCGTTAGCCAGCAACCTATATCGAAAGCTACCTGCGACGAACAGTGACACACGGTCTAGATGGATCTCAAGATCATGTCCTGCGATAGGTACACACTCGACGGAACGTGTCGCAGGTTAAGGGTTAGACGAAAACTAAAAACTCGACTGACCCGATGTGTTGTCTGCTGCCGATGCCACGAGCAATATGTGAGATGCGATGATTGGTGTTGAGGCGTGCGGGATGCAAAAAAAACACCGCGAAACGATCTCTAGGGGCGGAGACGCACGTCGGGCCGCCAGTACTGGCGGTAGAGCGTAAAAGCGAGGTCTGTCGTCGGCTGGCCGGGGATGCTGTCGTGTGAGATGGCATGAAGATGAGGGAGGTGACGAGAGAGCGTGAGAGAGAAGGTAGACACGTTGGAATGGGAGGACGAAAAGAGTCGACGAAGACAGGGACCAAGAAGTGCCGCCTACCGATGTCTCTAATGCTAACGGCACCCATTTTCGGAACAACGTGACACTTGGTACGAACGAAGACACTGCTGTAAAGGTGTTCCTAGAAAATTGTATATATATATATACATATAACGAGTATTATGCTGCCTCCGGGCATCGGTAAAGGCTAATGGAGGGTGGCGGAGACGCAGAAGGAATAGAAGCAATTGACAAGAGCCGGTCTTTCTTCCTTCAGTCTCATTGCCTCTTTGCAGCAAACCATTTGTCATATTAGCGTATTTCTGGACAAGGTGACGGAACTTCCTGTCGGAAACCTTCGCAAAGGAGTTCCTCGACTAGTTCATTATTGAGCATTTTGTCTGGGTTGTATTGGATGACTGTCTTGGATTGCATGTGATGGTGATGATGGCCAGTCGTGATTTATAAGTTATTACGAACTACTACATGGTCTAGACAATGACTCGTTATCATCATAACATATTCAGTAAATACGAGTCGTTCACCTATTGTTGGCTGACATCAAATTATTTAACTAGATACGTATATATGTTTGAAGTATCGGTTCCTACCAGGCGCAAGATCGAAAATATGACGGAGTCGCCTAATGAATGCTTCTAGATACAGCACACATGCCTCGTTGCTCTAATGGTTACAAGAGCTGTCTGAAACCACCCAGAGCATGTTGCTTCTATGATGAGACAAATAATATAATTATGTTTGTACTATATGTCTACATTAGACGTATTCGATTCATTGGGCCACTTGCTACTGGTGTTGCCTAGCTATTACCAATTTTTTCTTGCAAATAATGGCTTGTTAACTAAGTCCTGTCGTATACGCTGCTGATCTTCGAAAATCGTGCTCTTTAGAGACGCTTTAAATGATGATTTCTATTTTGAATCTACAGTACGTCTGCTTCAGTTTTTGCTATGGTTTGGGCTGTGTTGAAGATTGTTAATGGATGGTCCACAGTATTTTTACCATATAATACTTGTAAACAAGCTTTTTATTCGAGCCAGACCTCCTTTGAACTATCTGATGTGTATAGCCTAAACGCCATCACAAAAAGCGCAGTGTAAAGCTGATGTGAGCGTTGCCGGCTTGGAAGTCTCAACACTGAAGATGTGGCCGCCTGGTTAAGGCGGATCGAGTCAAGAATCTTACGAATGAAAATCCACACACCTAGTGACTAGGGAGATCAGCAACCTTCTCTGAATAACAAATATGGCCTACTCAAAGGCGCCTCAAGGCTCTGCAATTCACGAATCGTCTCAAAATGTGGATCCCATACCATTCAGGCCCAGAAATTGGCGCGCGATGGGCCTTTCTGGGCAAATCGGTGGCAAGCGATCAGAAGTGGATCCTCCACGACAATACTGAGACAATCGAGTTGGTCCCCAAAGTTAGAGGGCGGCCACTGACGATAACCTAAAGCGGGACTTCTCTTCGGATATTGTCCCGCATCCACTGTGCAGCCCGATTCCACTTTCGATGATCACTTGTTTCGATCACTTCAAAGCTCCCTTGACGGTGTAAACTTCGATTTCCTAGAGGAGAGAGGGAATTTTCGTGCGGTTAAGGTCCTCTAAAACAATGATGTATACATAATAAACTAAAACGTTTCGGCCAAATGATATTTCCAGTTAAATTTGAGGTAAAGTTATGACTGGATTGGGGCAACGACTAAATGATATGACTTAACTGGTATCTTGAATACAGCGTATATATATATCCGAAACACAACACCGTCGTTGTTCTTTCCCTTGAGCGAAAGTAAACGATATACAATGATGCAATCCACGCGATTCGTTCCCACTAGAAAGTTTGAATCCGCTATGCGTTACGAGACGCGATGGTTGAGATACAATTCGCTTTAACTTGACAATCTGTTGTGTAGGTTTACTATCCAAATCGCAATAGCTACTCGATCATTAAACGAAAATTAGATGAATCCAATATATGGCACACAGTTGCTCATAGCTTACGGACGACTAATAAGGGCTCAGTATGGCCGTATTGCAACACGTCTTTCGTCAAGCTTACGAGCCACACACTCGTACCAACTGAGGTCATCGGAGCCGATCCAAGTGAGATTATATTGAACACAGCTATAATTGTGGAGCTCCGATTTTACTTCTGTAATGGCAATACCGTTACGTCTTGCTCCCCCCCCCCTACGTCTTGCCTACCTGTGTGGCAAGGTTGACATCTCATAGCGTGGCGTTCGGATAGCAGCCTGAAACTCGTTGAAACGAAACGCATTCGTCCTCGCTTTTCTGCCATATACAATATACTCACATTAAATTGGCAGCTATGTAAGCCAAACGCTGACCGGGATCAGCAGTGTTGCGACCCACGATGTATTGGACCGAGGAACTCAATTTCTCGGCTGGCCGATACCGCGGCCGAGTTCTCAGTTTTCGCTCAGAGTGGCTTCGCCATTGTCCCAGCGATAGATCTGGTCAGACCAGGCCACTCGGTCCCCTCGGAAAAATTCACGTCTCAGAAGCACCCCGCTTGACATATACGCCACGATTCGTACGACTGCGAATACAGGCGTGCGTTGAAACCATGAGAGCTGGCCACTACAAGTCGGTCATGTCAACGTGCACACAAGCACTTGAGCGCCTCTCTCTCTCTCTCTCTCTCTCTCTCTCATATTCTATCTCTCTGCGCGTGTGGCTCGGAGTTTCTCTGATCCCGTTTCGACTCCAGCGCGCATACTTCGCTCCCCGATAAAAAGATCCTGCTGACTTGAGATCAGCCACATCTCTGCCAATATTATTTCTTGGCGGTCTGTCCATCGAACATGTTTTCATATTTCTCGGATGGCCGTCGCGACACATTGACTCTTTGGTGCCGTTTGCTAAGCGTTCGAGAGCAATTCTCTATTTCATTCTATGTGGAATTGATGAAGAATGACTTCGAATGTGTCTATCACCTTCATCTTGTATGTTCTATTGTTGTGAAGACAAGGATGGAGATAGGTTCTCGTTCGTCGTGCTGATATCGAACTACTTAATGATATTGACATCGCTGGGAGAAAAGCACAAACGTTTGATGTTTTCGTGAACAAATCAATGTGGTTAGTTATATCGTAGAAGTATATGATGCAACGTATGAAAATCAAATGATATAAGGAATGTACATTCACTAGTGTACTTAGATAATTTTAGTACCCTGTCAATTCAAAAGGTGCGGTGTATGAGGAGTAGATGGCATTATCTACTGTTAGTGTTGTCACAGTCCTTTGTAATCACTAACGATTATAACAAAAAACAGTAGCACTGGTCTTATTTCATAGTATTTTATAAAATATGGCTGTGCAAAAAATATGTATAGTACGACCAACCACTGAAATGTGCCGGATTTGTTTTTAAACCAACTTGCCGTATTCACCCACCAACTTTCTTGAACTCTTGTTTGTGCTTGATTCTTGGCATTACTATTATGTAAATTTTCCGGGCTGACTTACAGCCAAGATTTATCGTCTACGGTACTGCTTTTAGCATTGCCTAGCTGGTATCCTTGCCTGTGGTGACATGGGTGCTGAGCTGATATAGTACTACCACCACTACTATGCATATATCGTTAACAATGACTGACTCAAAATTGAGATCGACTGCTGCGAAGGCTTCGGCCCACTTGTTTTGTGAAGTGCCACACGACGATCTATGGCCGCATTGACGAGTTCATAAGCAAGGTGCAGTCGGATTGGCGTCAACATGGTGCTCGCACTTTGAGACATTTAACAAAGGCGACGGGTCTGTGTTTTTCATTTTGTTCAGGTACATCTAGCATCGGTTGAGCGACAGGCCGGAAAATTTACTTTACTAGGTACATCTGGTGTATGCTGTGCCGTCATGTCGTATACATGCGCTCGTGTTTGTGTACACGCTTGCTGAGCATTGCCAAAAATTGTATAATCTCTAGAGCACACCACTACGATCTACCATGCATGCTTTTGCTCAAAGAGTGCCGAGCATGTGTAGGGGTCATGGAGGATTATGCAAGCTTTGACGCACAGCTGTCGGCATTAAAAAGTTTCCTCTCACGGGGAACTCTGGCTGCTTTGAATGCGTCTATTAGAAGCGGAACATAACATCAGTTTTTTGAAAGTGAGAGAGATACAGAACGACGGGTAAACGAACAATTAAGCAAGCAGGAAGCAACAGCGATAGAGGACAATTGCGCCAAAGTATAGTAGTGTTCATGACACATGGAGCGCCTGGCTCGAATAACGAGATATTCATAATAGACGTTTATGAGAAGGAGCTAACCCATATATATATATATATGAATGTTCGTATATATGCGCGCATAAGACGTTTCTTATGTTCATGTGGCACTGGCAGGCGGCACATGCTCTGACGAGCAAAGTTTAACCCTAGAAGGGGTCCGGGGAGACTGTCGTTTTGCTGAGTGACCTGAATGCAGTCACGTGAGTTCGAGTTGGAGTTGGTCTCACCTTGACTACCGCACAGAAATGGCCACGATACGACTGCGTACTCTAAGATAATTAGAGATAAACTGAATATATGTATAACTACGGTTGGTGAACATGGACCGCTCATTAACCGTTTGTGTGACATGGGTCGAACTGGTGCCGTTAAAGCATAATGGTTCACGTACGAACAGAGAGCTCTATATCTGAAAACGGCTGAGCCTGTAACCCAGTCCGTACCATTACGTAGTTGTGACGCGCCCACCAGTCGTCACTTAGTAATTAGCTTCGGTTTTTTCTTGGTTGTGATTGCTTTTAGTTTTATTGTTTATCTTTCTACCCTGCAGCATTTAGGCGAGCCACATAAGCACGAACCTTCTTTACAAAAAAATAAAAAAATTGCAGGCCACTTCAAAAGCGGCCACTGCGAAGCCTACCATCAGTGGCTTCCCAGACACAGATCCGAGCATTGTTGCCAGCATTCTAGTCACCGCATTCCGGTCCACTTATGAAAACACGGCCAGTTGCTGTGTGAAATGTCGCTGTGCGGCTCCTAAATATGCACTTTAACTTTCAGTATAGGCTTGTTGAACCTAAACCTGATTTAACCCAAAGTATCGTAGCCTCATGTACATTGTGCAAATATCATACAACCGTCACAGGAAGGTTATGGAGAAATTCACGAATTGCACGTCTCGGCCGATTCGAACTGAATCTATTACAAGCCTCCTCTGGACCATTTCTGATTTTCGTCATCTAAGTAGACTATTCGCATACGTAGCCAGCCGAGGGTGACTTTATTCTTATAACTATGTTGAGCAGATCGGTGTGCGACTTCAGGGGAATTTCTCTCTGTCATTAGCGTAGAGGGATTATGAACACGAGCGATCTCGAATCACCAATAGGGGTAACTTCGCTTAAAATAAGATCGTCCTTAGTGCGCTCTTGCAGGGATATGGGAATCCGCGGATCCGTGCTACCGTAATGAAAAGCGCAGCCGTGCCATAGCCTAGTTCCGTTCATATACCGTGGCTATTAATAACTATTCCTTTGCCGAACGTTGTTACATATCTTGTCAGGAACACCTACGGGACGTGTCCGACCCCACTTTATTCACTAATCACATGATCTGTGTTTTTGCACAATTACTGTCAGTGTCAGATGACAAAGAGCCACTCGGGAAGGCACCCTTAGTACTCTTGCTACTAGCTATACAACATAAAACATTGTCAAATAGGTCTTAGACCGTATTTAGCAAAGGGGTGTCTAGCGGATGCGCATGAATATCACGTTTGCCTTTCTACTGTATGGTTTTGGGGCAACATGCCTGCCCACAGTCACTCATTCGTTCGAGTGGAGCGACTCTGAATGTGGTAAAACTTGTCGTCCTTTGACTGACAAAAAATTAATAATAAATAACCCAGTTCCGGATGGCAGCTGTGTAGTCTGAAACCATTTTTGATGCAGCTCAATCTTTTCGTACTAATGATCGTAGCATAAATAATTTTTACCTGCACGTTCACTGGTTGAACGAGCTCGCTTCCAGACGCTTCGCGCCAACGGGACGTAATGGCAACTTGGCAACGGTGGTCTGTATACGGCGCTTTATGTATGCCGAGCTTTTTCCTGCCTTTGACTTGTTCGGGCGGGACTTCGCTTTTTCCCTTGAGATGCCTCAAAACGGGGAATCTCTTTAGTTTTAGCGAACAAAGACCCTGATGAAATGTACGTACAAGCAGCCGCACTTCCCATATATTTGTACATATATATATATATTTTGCAACTTACAGCGAATTACTTTATTGTATGGCAGTGGCTGCTTTATATTATACATGTATCGATTAGCTAAACCAAAATTATACCCAGGAATTACAATAGTATATATTCTTGAGGTTTGCTTTCTTACATTAGGCCGCGCTACGGATGTATGTTTCCTAACACGCGGACGTATATTCCGTTTCTGAGCGTTCAGAGTGTCGGGCGCGATGACCCCGAAGCTGTGTGGTGCCACTCTCCTAAGGATGGTCCATATTCCCGGTAATGACTGGCATGTTCTTGGACAATCCAGGCGTTAGACGCGCAATACTCACCAATACTTGTGCGAAGCGTACTTTGATTTTCCTCGATCGCTTCCGTAGCCAAGGATGCACATACCTGCGCAGAGTAGCTCCTCCCCGCATCTATACACCAAGACGGTTTTCCAGGCAGCCAAACACAGCCTGGGAGCCAAACAGGGGTTCGGACGGAGCTTTTGATCAGCCGCTCGCTCGTGTGTAGAGACAACACAGCAAACGGCATCTGCTCCTGCAGCGACCCGCGGCCCCTTGTCACTAGTCCACCAATTCCATATTTAACCATTCATATCATCCACCAAGCTTGATCGTTGCTGTGTGGATGTCCGAAGAGCACTCGGATGTTACTGCATCCTAGGTGGTGCCCAACTTGCTTCGGCGTGAATAAAATCGCATTGTTGTCCACAACCGTACCAAAATCTCTGAAGGAACGTTGCCTAATCTCAAGCGAACTAACTGCGTCATCGGAAATTGCTTCGAGCCGGAATGAGCTCGCAAAGCGGGTGCAGTGATCGGCAATAGCTAACGTGTGGAAAGCTTCTCTCCCAGGGATTTTTAAGAGGTCCATGAAATCGATGCCTACCTTCCTACCGGCTCATCGGAGCGGGGACCGATTTGAGCTCTTCCTCCTTGTGGGAACCCCGATCCCACCGCCGCCAGCAATCGTAATTGGCAACGCAATTACTACCGGCAGTACTTGCAATTTATTGTATGGCATAGACTGCCTTATATTCAATTCGCAATGTGTAGGTGGTGGTATTGAAAGACGTACTGGGTTGAGGGGTATTCACGAGCCCGTTGTGGGGGACCAACATTCAGAGGACTGCGACGGTGGAGCCTCGTCGGCCATCCAAAGATAGGTCTTGCAGAAGCAAGGTTCCTGCGCATCTGACATTCATGGCTCATATATAACAATATCTATCTGAACGGAAATCATACCTAGGAATTATAACATTACATTATTATTACGGCTTGTATTTTCTATATATTTATATATCTAATATATATATGTATATGTATATATATATATATATATATATATATATATATATATATATATATACATATATAAATGAGATGCAATGCACTGCAATATTAGTATTTAAACTGGGCCGAGTTGCTTTGCCAATGCTCGTAGAGATATTGCTCTATATCGTAGCAGCACTTTGAGGATGATGTTATCCCTGTGTTTGTTTGGATACCCTTGCCAAAATGTTGTCACTACGGATTTGCCACGAAGCCAAGAGTGCTTGCGGCCAATATCGAGAAGAGTTTAACTCAACTTATGATTTTCGTACGCTCGGCAACATCGCAGACGGCTTTCGCCGACCGCACTCGATTGTCGCTTTCACCCGCTGAGAATTTCGAGTATAATCCGAAAATATGAAATCGTGCGTCATAAGCAAACAGCTATGCGCTAATACGTGCATTATGCACCCAGCTGCGCTATTTACGCCAGCGTGCGTTTGATTGCCATCACAATATGCCCTATAAAATCTATCAGTCTCCTATGTATTTTTACCCGATTGCCATAGATATTGTTGCTCTATTTCGTTAATATTTCGTTTGTTAGACTCGCAAAGATCTTTTCTGTTAGTTATTATTGACATCATTAGAGATACCGCAGAGAGATACCGCTTGAGTCTAAGCTTTAATATGAATATTTACCTGAGTACATTGTTCAATTCGTTCATCGTCTATTTGACAGGCGCCTACTTCCACCACAACCTCAACAACCTCAACAACGACGACGACGACGACGACAACAACAACAACAACAACAACAACAACAACGACCCCGAAACCAACAACTACTTCTACGACGACAACGAGGCGTGTTCAGCCTCCGCTGCAGGAGCCGCCGAAAGACCCTGTAATGGAGTCGGGAGATTCCTCCTCTTTTCTGGGCTTACCTATGATGCAGAGACGATTCAGTCCGGTTCCCGTCTATGTAAGGGATCGAAGGTCGCTGGACGCATCATCTGGTTGGGTTGTTTCAAGAAAGAAGCGATCGGTCGACATCCCTGGGCTACCCCCAGTCTCGGCTCTTCATGGTTCAGGTGTAACTGGTAACGACTCAGAAGTACCAACATCAGTCGCTCAGTTGACGACCACGAGCAGTCCCAACCAGTTGATCGAGGTTCCTGGCCTGCCGCCCGCCAAGGATATCCGTCCGAAGATGACGTTCGTAACAGAGGGCACAGAGAACTCAACCGATTCAGGCATAACCGGTAATGAGACGTCGGTGGTAGATGACATTTCCGCTCCCCCAAGGCAAGGGACAACAGTTGGAGCTTCTTCCGCATTGCCTATACAGCAGGATACGAAGAAATCGGCGGAAGTGGATTATTCCCTCGGTGAAGGCAATAATCAAACCAAAAAAGATCGCAATATCGGCAGCCGCAGACGGCGAGCTGCTCGAAAAAGACGGGCACCGAACGATCCCTCATCTACCTCGACAACATCAGTCTCTCCTGCTGTTCCTGCCGAAAACAATCAATCAGGCAACTCAAGTGATCAAGTGATGGCAAACAAATGGGACCCAAAAAAATGCCCATTATTCGTAAACATAAGTGACATTCCAGCGGAGCTGCCCAAAGCTGTTCAAGAGGCTATACGTAACTCAAAAATTGCACAGAACAGAGCAGTCGAAGCGACCTGCGTGGCTCTTGGCGGGTACACTTCGCCTGCTCATATGTATGAAAACGATGTCGACAACAAGACAGATGGAGCGACAGATACCACGAGAGCATCGCAGGGGCCTGCAGGTGAGGGTGATGTGAAGGATAAGGTCGGCGACGACGAACAGGGCTCGAATATGCAGAATGATTGCCCCGGATTAGTGGATATCGCTAAGACGATAAGCGGACTTCCTAAAGCCGCCGCCGATCCGATTCGTAAAGCATTAGAAGTTAGCAACGAGAACGTTCTTCGTGGTTGTAACATGGCAAAAAAACAAACTGGAAAGCCAGTTTCGAAAGGTGCTTTGGAGGAAGAAATGAGTGAAAATACCGAGGTGAGTATCGGACAGCAGAAGCAGAACGCCTCAGACAAAGAAACGCCGGAGCAAATTGTGCAACGCATTATAGCTGAGGCCGAAAAGCAGGCCGAGGATGCGAGAAAACAGGCAGAAGAAATACAGAAGCAGGCGGAGCAGGCCGCAAACGATGCACTCGAGAAGGCTCAGCAGGCGGCGGACGACGCCAAGGCCAAAGCAGATGAGGCACAAGCGCTCGCAGAGGCAGCACTAGAAGAGGCGGGACAGGATGACCAAAATGATGACGATCAAGCTGGTCAGGACGAAGACAAAGGTGGAGTTGTAGAGGAGGCCGCAAAGGTCGCTGCCGATGAAGCAGAAGATGCCGCTGAGGACGCAAAGTCAAATGCAGAAGAGGTGGCGGAAAACGCCATAGCGGAAGAGGAACGAACTGCCGAAAAGGCAAAACAGGATGCTGAACAAGCTGTAAAAGATATCGAAGACACCGCTCAAGCTCTTCAGGATGAATCTGAAACTGCTGCAGATGGTGCACAAGAAGGTAATGATATTGTCAACAGTGTAAAGGATGAGATCGCTAAAATGGTGGAGGAAGGCAAGCGAGCAGCAGCAGAGGCTGCCAAGGCTTCTCAGGACGCCGTTGACAAGGCAAAAGAAGAACTACGCAGCCTAAAAGAGGAGATTCGTAACTACACAGCGTATGCAAGAGCGAATCACATCAACGACGATGACACGATCGAAGATGGTAGCAAGCGGAGGTTGAGCAGTGCTGGTGAAAGTAGCCGGTCCACCACGCAGGGTGAGAAAATTTATTTTATACTTTTTCTGCTTATATTTGCTATAATTAGTTTTCAATCTAGTTTGCACTTACCTATCGGTCTGAGGACCCGCAGTGCATTCCGATCATATGTAGCGCTCCGCACACGAAAACTCGATCAAGTATATATATTATAAATAATCTCCTCTTTATAATATATATATATATATATTATAATATATATTATAAAAGAGGAGATTCGTAACTACACAGCGTATGCAAGAGCGAATCACATCAACGACGATGACACGATCGAAGATGGTAGCAAGCGGAGGTTCTCCTCTTTTATAATATATATTATAATATATACGAATCTCCTATTTTATAATATATATTATAATATATATATATATATATATATATATTTCTAATAAATATTGGGCCACAACGTTTCGCCCACTTCTACTGGCCAGCTGCGCGCTCGGAGCTGTATACTGCGCCAAAGGTTTTCGGGCTGACTTTCAGCCAACGTTTAACGTCCACGGTACTGCTTTTTAGCATGTACTGTTTTTGTATTCAAGGGGTTCGAAGACCTTCCGTTCTGGCTTCTCGTACGGGTATCCTTTTCGATACCCCTGAGACCAGAAGTACAAACGGTGACGCCGAGACCCCACTCTGTTTACGACTGCCCCCTGTTTAGGGGATCTGGCCCATCTGGCTGTCCCTCATGGCTCTCCGGCAAGTGGTCCCGGTGGTTGACTTTGCGGCGATGTGACCGTACTCTCCAGCCTGCCTTAGTTAGCGATTTGGTCTGAAGGGACTGGTCTCCGTATACCTGGCCTCATCCCTGATCTTCTGCATTTAGGCCGATGTCGGCCGGACAAATGCTAGTTGGTTTCGATGATATTGTGGCTTCGGCCGCTCCCGCAGGTTTAGCATTGTTTGTCTCTGTCACCAAATCATGAAGAATATGGTCGCTTGCCGGAAACTAACTACATATACAATACATTGGAGGGGGGCATTACGCAGACTAACCGGTAGCTATTTATAGAATTTGTATATATATATATATAGAGAGAAAGAGAGAGAGAGAGAACAAGTGCTGCTTGAGCTGTCAGCCTGTTTTTCCCTAACTATAGACTTATTGTACGTCATATTCAATTGTGAAGCTACTTTTGGCTTTCTTGTTATATTCTGCTGCTATCCATACTATATAGTAAGGGTGTTTGAAATGTTTCTCCTACGTTCCTTGGACAAATGACAGCGCAGTTTGCGAGAAACGTATTGTATGCGATCCTGACGTGACTGTACAGTGTACCGAGCAAAACATGTATCCTTATACTTGACAACATTGCTATTTCACGCCCTGTAACACGACTATTTCTCATTCACCACAGATACATTTGACGCAATCTAGGGAAAGTTTTCCGACATTGACACCCTGTGTCTGGTCTATCCAGGTTCTCCTCTCAGACAATTCTGGCCAGATTCTTTCGGCTTCGACCTGTCAATACCAGGACTCCCCGACACAAGGCGCTCCCGTCGTTGTGGTGTACGATCGCGACTTGTCATCCATGTAGACATGATCGGCTACATTCCGATTAAATCTATAACATCTTGTTCCTTTTCGCGACAGCTTAGACGCAGAATAAATAGGGTGCGCTCTCCGCCGCCACTGGCGTCCTCATACGCGCTCAATGTCCCCCTCGGTGAAATCTTGAGTGACTGTACTGTACGCTGGGGACCAGGACACTGCCGCTCCTATGCTGCCAGATTTGATCGGAAATTGAGATTGTTACGATTGTTAAAGCTGATTATGTTAATCGTGTTTTCAGGACAGCCGAAGATCTTGTCGTTCTTCGTTCCTCGCAAATCAGGTGGCGGATATACGGCACCGCCTGAGTGGAAGAAATACTCCGGAAACCGCGTTCACGATCATAGATCTGACGAGCTGGAAGACCTTGATGTCGTGGCACACCACAGATAAAACGGCGCTAAAGGGAGTCGGCGTTGGAGGCGGGCGACCTTTTGAAAGATCGAGATACGTTTATATGCCATATTGTAACTGCTCGGCTATCGGTGGAAAGTCGCCAGCCACTTAGACGATCACGACAGGGGGTCTGTGCATATCCATTGGAAGCTTCGAAGCTTCTCAGTAGGTGTGTGTGTGTGTGTGTGAATGGGTCTATGCATGACATGCATAGGTCCATGGGTGAATGTTAATGTTTTTATAAATGCTCTATACTTCATTTAATTACCACGCAAAAATCACACAAACGTTCGAATCAGTTAATGCTATACTCAACAAATTCAATGACGATATAACCAGATAGAGGTTTCAACAGCTGTGCAGTACAAAAATAGGTTCAGTTTGTTGAATGACTATTGTAACCTCTGCTATACTTTGTTACTTATTAGATGTCAATATTATTAACCGCATGATACTTCTATTGTGCAACGCATCAGTGACTAAATGGCCTCATAAATCTTACGTGAACAAACAGGATGTTATCGAACGTTTTCACAAGAACAAATGCAGTGAATTCTCGTGATATCGCAACAATAATTACTCAATAAATGGAAATAAGTTGAAAAAGTAGTAGCAAGTTGGAATGTTGAAGTAAATTATTGTTACTCGACACGAAGTCGATTGTTAACTTTTTCTTGCTGGGAAAATACTCTTTTGTATATCTCTATAACAAGATCGTTCAGAATCGTTATGTGTACTCGTACTTAACGCGGGTAACGCATCTATCAAAGTCATAGCCGTCGGCTGTATCTTGTTTCTGTGTCCACCTTTCATTTAGCTGCTTTGAAGGTAAGTGCGTACGTTACCCAAATAAGCCATTGCCTTCTTCTTTGCGTCGGGCTGACCTTGGGGTCGTTCAGTCGCCCGATCAGACTCGGGGGGTCAAATGCGACCCGTGTTTATACCGGCTGACTGTGTGCGATCGCCATCCATCACGTGACGGTCGCCTTGACGGAGGGTGTGAAGTGAACAAGGACTTGGGACCCTGCGCCAGCCAATGTTGGTGCAATGACGGCCACGATAGCGGGTGCTCCGGTCTAACCGACTGGCTGGGTGACTGTCCTCCTATCTGGGCTATGGGTTGGTTCTCTCGCTTGGGCACAAAATCACAAATGCAGAGAAAACATTCGTAAACTTCGCCTGAACGAAGCTTGGCGGATTCGTCTTTTCCTGTCCAAGTCTCTTACCCAGCTGCGGGTGGGTGTTCGTTTTCGACTATGTGAGTCCTTCTCATTTCTGCCCGCCGGTCTGCCTCGGCTTCTGCGCCTGTGTACGCGGATCTTCGCGTTCTCTCTCTATCTATCTCTCCACCTCTATCCTTCTGTCTCTCGTTCGCTGTCGTGTTTAGGGTATACTCTTCCCGATGCCTCGAGATATATCGTCGTTCTAGTCGAAGTCTCGCCGCTGTCGGGCAGGAGGAGGAAACGCTGGTAGAGGCCGAGCGTTTCTTGGACCTAGAGACGGGGGAAGGGAGGCAAGCAGGCCGTCAGGCAGGCCACCGAGCGTTCGGGCAACTTGGGGATTCTCATCCTATCGTCCTACTCGCACGCATGCTGCTGCTCACTGCGAATTCTATGCTGAATCGCCGTCGGCAAACGGCGTCGGCGCCAGTCACGAGGCAGCACATAGCGTCTAGTGGATAGCGTGGCGCTAGAGGCAGCGGCAGCAGCCAAGCAAGCAAGGAAGCGCCAGTAGAGGCTCAATCTAAATTGTGCGCATGAGCAGTCTAAAAAATGCAAGATGGCCCGAGCAAGCCATCGGACTCGCTGCATACCCCCCCCCCCTTTGGGTCTGCCATGGCGCTATTTCTTCTCTCCTTCCCCTTCGCTAGTTGGTGTTGGGGTTCCGCACAACGAACTCAGCGTCCTGGTGCGATCCTCGATCGACAAGCCTCGAGCCAATGTGCTCGAGGAGCTGGCCTTGCGGATCCCGAGGAACCCGAATAGGGTATTATCCTATACGTGTACAGCCAAATACAAAAAAGGCCCACGATAGCATATGCATCTTCTAGCTATCTTTCTATCGAGATAGATCTAGCTAGCGCTTTAGCTATGATTGTAGGGTTGGATGCCGTTTTCTTGCCCCGTGAATTCGGCGGACTGGGCTGTCCAGCAAGGTTGGTAAATAAAGCTTGCTTACAAGGCGCGGCTGAAAGATTGGTTGCCGCAGCGCAGCAGGCGGCACAACAAGAGCAGCAATATCATGATACACTGCGCCGAAAGCCGAACGACTGCCCCGTGTGTGCATCAACAAATGATTGGCGGCTGTATTAGTTCGGATCGGGGTTCGGATATGTACGTCTTGATCTTGTGAAATGGGCGGAAAATGTATGAGATCAAAAATAAAATATGATGAATGTCACGGACCGGAGTTAGTTGAGTGTCAGCCATTCTTCGAATTGCAATATATATATTTAGGTTGAGTATAGCTTTTTGTTGTCCTACTTATTTTGCTGTTCTATTTACTTTGATGTTAATCCGTATAGCACTGCCGTGAAATACTATCGCTGAGACAACAGGAGGTCCTGCAGGTGTAGGAGAAACGAACTAATAAGCGTACATGCAAAAAAATTACCACAATATACGTTTTTACTCAATTTCCTGTGCATGTATTAGAGAGATGAACCTGCTGAAGTATTCGAGCTCCGTATTGCCAAATCAAGTGTACGTAGCCACATTGTAACTTGTGTCTAATCACAAGTTCGACAAAATTGTACCTTTGTTTAATAACAATTTATTAACGCTGATACGATCGTGTTTGGTAGACACAACATTCCGCATCTCCTCCTGTGTTACTACGACGGATACAGATCTAAATGTCAGGCTGCCGTAGATATGTTGTAAATCTACAGCAACTAGGTCGTACGCGTAATCATCCGGCTCTGTGTTTGGAAAGCGGCTTACGTCTACCAAGTACACCCATACTTCCTTAGTGCCCGTATTTGAGAACACATTTCTCATATCGATAAGAGCGTTCACCGTCTTTAGTACTAATGCGATTTCGTAAAGGAATCCTCAGATAAGGTTTGCCATAGGCTAGGGTCAATTTCACCACTGCATAGATACGTTATTTCTTGTGTGCTAAAAATAGGGAGCTTTGTCAATGCAGCTTAAGCCACTCGATGGACTGATCTGAACAAATCTTTCAGCCTACGGCTATTGTGAAATGAAGGAAAGGCCTTCTACTCTATTCCTGGAAGCTGGAAAGGAATTTTTCTTGTGCGACGTAAAGCCCGAGCGAGCTGACGCTCTTGGAATTGTAGTGCGATGTTGAACAGTTAAGTATATACTTCAAGGGTGCTCATTATCACCATCGTACGGAGCAAATGCCAGTTAGCTAAATGCTAATGTAATTATTTGTGACATGTAGATTGAGGCGCAATTGAAGTGACAAACGTGCATCGGAGGTTCTTTCGAAAATTCAAAACTGGGAGCGCGCCATTTATAATTATTATGCATGGAGGCATATCAGTATACACTCTGCAATGTAGAATTAGAAAATCATATAGCTCATTCGACAATGCCGCCTTCTGAAGCATAGAGGTGTTTGAGTCAAATGTAATCTTGAGGTGCTCTGAACAGGTTGAATTCAAGTCTTTAAAGTTTTAGAGATGTCATATTTTAGGAAGCTATGAGGGGCTATGGAGGGTCTTGGACAATTCCAGCATTACTTGACCTTATGCACATCGTTTCTTGGCGTCGGCAACAAATAGTAGAACAAACTATTAAACAAACCCAACGACGTTCAAGCCAACTTTATATTCTAGCAAGATGCTCAACTCTGTTAAATCTTAGCGTGTAACTGATGTGGTGAAGTGACGACCTAGATTTATGAATCGTAATCCCCGTAGTCTATGGTATCTGCATGGTTATATGATTTCAGGAAGGCAAGCATATGAACGCCGTTTGCTAATTTGTCAAAAACCGTACGTTAATTATAACTTCATATATCCACATATGTATGCCCTCTGGTGAAATCGTGATTCACTAGAAAAGATGGCTCAATATAAAGAACTATTTAAAAATGGAGAGATGCTTTCTATGGTTACTCTTATCGAATCAGCCTGCAGGGGATTAGAATATTACTTTACGTTTATTCAATAAGAACAATAACACTCACAACGAATACGAATTATGTAAATATATACACACAATTTTCTTTTGTTGTTATTCAATAAGGACTGTTTTAGTTATTTTGCCTGTCTGTATGATAGGTGAAAAGAGAGATTGAAATTACTAAATTATTAATCAAACAATAATAGAAATAATAATAGTCGAAATTATTGTCATATCCTTGAAAACACTTGCTTGTGCTCGACTATTGTGGCCGGATTCACTAATGAGAAATATCGTGGCTTACATCGGTTGCCTGCTTGGATACATAATCAGCCTGTCGAACTACAATCGGAATAATGGTAGTGGTGCCTGCCCGGTAGTTGGCTCCTTCTCGAGCCGAGTGAGCGTCCCTCGCCAAGGGAAGGACCAGTTAGAAGGGCGTAATCGAAACTAATGGGCACGCTGCACCATGTTCAGCAGACGCCTCGGTGGAGGCTTCCACTGATCTGCCTTCGTTTGGCCTAATTTAATATAGCCGTTTGTAGAACCACAACGGCGACAGTGGCGAAACTAGCGAGTGAAATTATCTTTAGAATCGATTTTTTTCTTTATTCGATTATATTACGTTGACATCGAATAAATGAATGAATCGTACTTTCTGTTTGGTCCAATGAAGCAGCTTGTGCAGCTATGAGTACATATGTACATATATATTATATATATATATTGGAAGGAGTCCGATGCAATATCAGGTGAAAACGCAGCCATGACAATGAAGTCGTCTAGCGAATCACCATACGTTCGGGCCTGGGCTGCCGAGCGCACTCGTCGGACCCGATCAACAAGGGAATTGCTCGGCTTGTTACAGTTAAATGATGTTATGTGGAGACGAAAAAGCCTGTTCTGTTCATTTCAATATGTATAATATTTTTAATATAACATGTTTATAATATTTTTAATTACCGATTAATGTTACATATAATATGTTAGTATATTATTATTTTTTTTGTTATTTAGAACATTGTGTAAGAACTATTGTTGTTCAGCGATGAGATCGTTGAGCAACGTTTAAAAGACAAAACTGAGTAGAAGAGGCGCTCTTGACTTTTGGCAGTGGTTTCACGCTTATCATCAAAAAGGAGCCAAACGTGCCGACTACTCCATGCTCAGCTATCAGCCGAATGATCGTTTAGCTGTTAATCATTGGATTCATTTGATGCTTATAACTACCTAACGAGGTTACAGTTATTGTAAGATATACTATGTCAATGTTATGATCATTCTCAGAAGTCTTCCTTCTGAGCCCATTGACTATGCTAACAAGTCAAAGAGAGACCTTCCTTTAACTTCGGCAGTACTCTCGAATTGTCTACTTCCATCTAGTGTTTCCATCGGAGTCGTCTGATTTTAGAACGCATTCATCGATTTTTTTTTCTTAAATGTGATTCAGCTTTCAGTCTATAATTACTCAAAAAGTGCTGTGTGTCATCGTATAATTGAGCCATTGTGGCGTCCTAGTCAAATCATTTCGGACGATGGTTCTTTCACTCGAGCACAAAAGAAAATATCGTATTTTGTGATCGTCAACATTGTCGAAGTCGGCTGCTTAGATTCACTCAGTCAAAGGCCTTTTCAAAGTCGGCGAAGACATGACTAGAGTCTAGGGTCGTCAAATTCCACGAACTTTTGAACTCGCCGGCCGAACGTCTCGTTTGACAGCTGGACAAATTGACTTCGCCAAGATTCGTTCATGACAAGGGACGGAAAAGACCGTACGCGAATGGAACTCACCGGGACTTCAAATAGGGAGGAGTGGAAATAATTTCCTATAGTTAGTCTCGAAAATAATTATTAAACGAAGGACTGTCTCTCACTCACAATGGTTGTTTACCTAGCTGCGTTGAACTACTATCCTTGAAGCGGTTACTCGACGCAAGCAACGCCGGGGATTTGGAACACTGCGACGAAATGGTAACGAGCAACTTGTGTCAATTATTACCTGTAGTTTCCGATTTGAATTTCTTTGCTTCATATTGGAACGGCGTGCAACAATGACTGTAAGATTAACGAAAATTTAACAAAAATGAACCGAGTCTCATTAATCTTTCCAGCCACAGCGTCTAACCCAGACTTTACCCAATGCTCTAATTATCCCCAGTGTTGTACACCAGCAATATGTATGGGTATGGATGTTTTGGAGAGGGTTCGCGCATTGAGATCTACCATTACGCATGTTAGAAACGAGTGGCTGTTGAGTTACGTACAAAGAGCAGCTGACGTGATGTGACGTCGGAGGTTTTTGCACAATGAACAATCTCAGTAAATGTATCAGTATACCGTGTTTTCGGTCGCTAATGCATAGACACATTACGTCGTACATTACGCTAAAGCACGCCCTTTAACCAGTTGATTGGCACATATAATATTTTACATTGACCGAAGCGAAACATTACTTCCAGCGAACACGAAGATCAGGATCCAAATTTTGTTATCCACCTTCCTTAGAGGGGTATTGGCCACTTTTATCCGCCTGTTGAGTAACTACACAAAACATACGAGATGAAAGCAAAACATTGTACCCGGAAGTTGTACTCTGACCGGTGCTTCGTCGAACAGCTAAGAAGAAACTTATGTAGCCGGACAATGTATACAGATATAGATCTGCGCATTTATCCGGACACCGTTCGATTACAGACAAGCTGACACTGCAAAATGTGAACCTCCGCTATACAGAGATATATCGATGTTGACGTGTGCGGTAACTGCGATAACGTCTCCAACACAGGAAACTGCAACTTTGGACCTTTTGAATGGCGCCCCCCATTAACGGACGGAACTGCGGGGGAGTCGGGCTCCCAGCGTCACAGGGGTGTAACGTTTGGCATTCCTTTTAGTGGCGCTATTGCCCGCGTCTATTCTGCTCAACGCTGTAGTGCGCGAATACAGCTTCGTCCGTGGGGGGCCGATGAACTAACGGACCGCTGGGGTGAGGGGTGACTGAGCATTGTGATGTTCTACTCACTTTCCGTGGTAGTATGCAACGTTTCCGAGTTGCTCCTTATCCCTGCCGTCACTATCGAGAGGTTAGGTGGGATATTGAACTCGTTTTCCAATATAGCCACTCTACAGAAGAGCAAGGCAATAATATCGTAAAGAGGCGTGCTGCTTGCCTTGCTGCTGGCGGTGGTGAAGGTGGCCTCCGGTGGATGTGGTGGCCAGCCCCCACCTGTCCACGTGTGTCATCAATCTCGAGCGCAAACATGTTTACCGTGACTTCGCCGATTCTGCGATAGTAAGGCAGAATGGCATATGTTACATCACTAGGCCACTAGCCATTAGTATTAGCTATCCTACGACCACGACAGCCACGCCTATTTCTATGATTCCACGACCAGCTTCTGAGTTCATAAGACCTGAGATCTCTAGTCGAAACAGGAGGATAGCAAAGGACCCTGCCGGTACGGAGTGAGGCTTGGCCGTTATAAAACTTGAATGAATTGCTCGCCGACCTGAAATCGTACCTTGCATATTGTGCAGTACCAACGAGACCAATTTCATCCTCTGAAAAAAAAAAGTACCAACGAGACGAAACTGTTCGCGTGAGCGTCCATACCGTAGAACCGCTAATGGCGGCCGTACGACGCCAAACGCAAATTCGAACAAAACGTAGAAACTACGCTAGGCAGTCTGCCATTCGCAGTCTACCGGCAAAGTCTGTGTGCTGACCCCTACTCAAGACTATAATAAATCATGCCCGCTGCTAAATCGTTTATAGTCTCGCTGTATGCGACGACACAGAGGAGCTGGCGGACGTTGCTGCGGAAGAAAGTAGAACGAACATCAAATGGGAGACAGGCACAATGATGATGACGACGACGAACGTTGTGGAAGCGGCTGATGAACGAAGTTTCGCCTCGGCGTTCTATAGATAATATTTATAATGATTTTGCAGATGTCGTGTTTATTTTTATCTATGAAGAAGAAAGACATAGTTGCCTTGGCAATTCTTTTGGCCCAGCCCCATAGGCACGAGATGTTTCATCAAGCGGCACCACGCGCATTAATTGTCGGCACACATTCGAGAAGGGCTCCACCCACAATGAACGACGTCGAACTGTACTTACGCGCTGCAGCACAGCACAGCTGCTCTATAAAGGGTTGCGGTTCTCTATGGAGCAGTCAGGCGACGAAGATCTGCCTGAAGACGAAAGGGAGCAAATTTGACACGAGAAAATTCGAGTACCGAGTTGTCAAGACTAATAAAAGATGTACTACTACTATATATGTAGTAATGATTGTGCGCTACTGCAGATCTTGTACGGCTTGCGATTAGATTATGCGCAGGGTCACAAATCATTGAGAATGGTGATTTGATTTTGTTGCCTACCTAGAAGGTGGCACGTGCTTATCTAGAAAGGAGATAGACGTGCTTATCTAAAAAGGGGATAGACGCTGCCAAAGATTCTTATGCCGCGAAGACTTGAAAGCATCCAGCCAGCCTAGATTCCACTGTGTGTGCAAGCAGTTACCATGTCACTCTCATTGAAATAAAACAGCTGCCTCTGCGTACACTCAGTGTAAGGTTTCCACAAAAGTCCCCGGTTGGGTGGTATGTAAACGCATTGGGAGACAATGACAAATCATTTATAAATGTCTATTATTCTGGCGGGCATCAATACGTGAGACAATACTTAAGGACACGATATCCCGCTAACGTTCTAGTTACAGATGGTTGCTTTTTTAGGAAAAAATTCGATATTTTTTCCATAAAAATCGAGCCGCCGACCTGTAGCACAATATTGACTATGCGCATCACTTTAGGGCGGCAGCCAGAGTAGCGAATCTGGGCGTACTAAATTTATCGGTTCGTGAGGAGTTCTAATATAACCCTGCGTTGTTTGATATTTTCCGAGTTCGAATTTCCTACACAAGGGGATTCCACCGAACCACTTCGGTCCACTAAGCAGCATTTGGCCTCGTCCAGAGCAAATTCAGGATGGGGAGCTATCGGCACACAGAGTGGCCTATCGCGCTTCGTCAGATCTATCGTTAATGTGCAACGATGCCAACGTCAATCCCTTGTAGGGTTGGCGTTCGTGGCTTAGATATCAATACCCACCACGGGCGGACACCACTGAAGCGAGAGCCACGTCAGCCTATTCTCACGCAACGGCTAGTCACACACCTATATATATATATAAAGAGAGAGAGCGAGAGAGAGATATCAATATACCTATAGATATCGAGATGCAGAGTTGCTCTCAGTGGTTTATGGGTTTGGGGACAGGGTTAGACGGAGGCCGGCTTACCGTCAACCCGCTCGGACTATCTGTAGTCGCGTACAACATGGACGGGATGAATACCATTAGCAATATATAGCCACAAGCATTATTACTCTGTCCCCTCTGCGTTGCAGGCGCTACAGGCCATTGGATGCTATTGTCGTTCTCATCCACAGGACAACTTCTGCGCTAAATGTGACGTTGTCTTCCAACCCTAACACTCAAACGAACTCAACGAACGACGACCTCGAATCGAGTCGTTCAGGACGAAGGCGGGCGGATGTATTGTCACTGTCGGAGGCGGGGGCGTAGAACAAATGTCTGTGCTGACACTCGCGCTGCATGATTATGTGCGACTATGGGAGATACGACCTCACACCCATCACCGTCAGTCTGAATAGGAAGACTAAACCTCACAGCGGCAGCCTTAGCTCGGCAGCCCGAAGCCAGATGGCAGTTCAAAGAATCATCTCATCCTGCTAATTTGCAGGTAGGCTGCTTTAATGAATGGTGCACTGATGAGTCAATTTACAGGATTACCGGAAATTCAAGCAGGGCGTTTCTCCTCCTTCTGTTGCAATTGGCGGATATTTTTTCTTGTGAACATTATTATTCTATATTCATATTCTTAGAAAAGAACATGTGTTTTTTTTTATCTTGCTTTTTCGATGCTAAGAGCGGACTTCCTGCCACCATTCACATCGTATAGGTCACATGGGTCCCACGTACTCATCTATCGATTGCCTGACCGGATGAAAGACTCCTCAAAATACTATGGCCCGCATAGCTAAGTGGCTTGCGCCAGTGCAAAGACGAGATTAAATCAAGGGATCTTGAATTAGAGTGCTTCGTGCCAGCCACAGCGTCAACCGTTAGAGGCAAGGTTGCCAACGTTAAGTGATCTTAAACTGCTATTGTATAGATTCCTACGTGTATCACTTAGTGTAGTGGTGGAGTTAAGAAATTCAAACGTGCCCCTGGTAGCACGGCCGAATTAGCAAGAACCTTCAATCTTGAGAACCTTCCTACTTATGCAAGCGTGCTCCATATGTACCAAATCGACCTCGATTATAATATTAGTGGTTATTAGTGACTTGTACAATAAGCAACGAGGCTAGAAAGAGATTGGGTGGCCTCTGAGGGATACGCCCCAAGCTAATTTCGTCGAACATTTTATGGAAATTACGCATTGGAATGCCGAGAAGTGTCCCCCCCTCCGAATTGAAACATGCCATCTGGCCGACACGGATTGCTTCAGGCAGCTCGCTATGCGCCCATTAACTCGAATGCTTTCGACGTGTTGGCTGTTTTTGGTATTGTTTTTTTTTTGTTAACTACCTTCCAAATTAATAAACAGTCTTGCGAATGAAAACGTCTCCACTGCAATTTGAAAAGTATTAGACTTTTTATTAGTTAAACGTTGCTGACATTAGTTTGTCTGTCTGTATGTCTGTCGTTGTGTCTCTCTTGCTTTCGTTCCTCCTCTACTTAACATTATTGTTGTTGTTAACTGAAAATGCCATTGGTGTATTGTGCTAAGCATCGTGCTGTTGTCCGTTGTTGTCTTCGTATCGATTGATGGTACTTTGCTAACTTATTGTATGTGTATAATAGAATAACCGAGATCAACCAACCAAGAGCCGAGAGTCGTGACTGATGCTTTATTAACAAGTAAGAAACACAACAACGAATAACGAAGGAACAATTAATGAAATAGACAATGTTTCAATGCGGAGATCATTAATGTCGCTCGCTGTCGTCGGGCTATGCGACTTCTCAAGCTAGCCCTCATCGTTACCGTGGAATTGCAGCCTATAGGCTGACGATAATCACGTAACAAGATCGTGTCAGTCGTGTCAATATGACTCGTGTGTACGGATGAGAAATACGATTACGTATACATTCATCTGTATGCGCCTGTATCGCCGACATATGCTTTAATTTCACCTATAGCTGGCTCTCTCTCTCTCTTCAACGAACCCCTCCCAGTGGAGGTGACTTCAAGCCAGTTGTATTATATATACATTTTGCCGTATGTAGAACGTTCATTATTTTTGAATTAGCGCGTGCCACACTCCCTCCCGCCATCAGGTGTAGGGTTGCTGCACAATTGTATAAGGTGTGCGGCGGTCATTTCCGGACAGCGGCTGCAGCAGAGGTAAAAGGTCCAAGAACAGTGTCAAGGAAAGGAAAGGTGAGGTGAGTCAGCGTCGGTGTGCCATTCGGTTGCCACGGACGTACCTACGGTGCTGGGTAGCAGCAGTAGTCGCTACCGTTGGCAACGGAACGTGAATTGAGGAAAGGCGAACAGGGTCGCCCTGAGCAGTTGACCAGTGGCGGATGCCGAGGGCGACGGCGACCGACAGCCCAGATTGAGTAGGAAATAATATCACAACCGGGTAGTTATAGTCGTCGTAGCAGTAGCAGCGGTAGCAATAGCAGCAAAGGCGCTGCTGGTTGTAACAGAAAAGAACGAAGTATACGTAGTCCGGTAAGTGTCCGAGGGGATGAAAACAAGGGACGGACGATGGTGTTCGAGGAAAGGGGTGGTACGAGGACCAGGCTGACCCAGCGCACAGGTTCCCGTCGAGGCGGGGCTGGTAGCTCAAAGAGGAAATAGGTGGTAAAGAGAAGGCTGGTAAAGACGAGATAGAGAACGAAAGAAAGGACGCGAAGGTCGAATGGAAGAGAAGAAGCTAGACGGCGTGGAGGAGGGGGAGGAGCAGGAGCTCCGAAACACGGCGACTATGGGCAAGAGAGGTGCGACGGAGCGCGCTCGAACAAACCCAACGTTGCAGGTGGACAGGAGAAAGTGAAATGGAAACAGTGAGTGGACAGTCGGTCAATCAGTTAGTCAGCTAGCAGCAGCAGCAGCAGTAGCAGGGCAAAGAGCGCCGCGACAACACAACGAGAGTGAAGGGAAGTCGGAGCAGAAAGCTAGAAGAAAAGGAAGAAGTAGAAAAGTAAAATAGGGAGAAAAGCACTGTATCTTGGAAGCAAACGAACACAAGTGGAATGACGGGGAACGGCGAATGAATTGGACATTGCCTCTCCCGCAACCTCTCTCTGCCTAGGGAGCGACCCTCGGAAGGGGATGAGGGCCGATTGGTAGGCAGGATGAAGGTGATACGAAATAACGAGAAAAAGAAAACGAGAATAGAGATAGGAGAGATAGGGACAGAAAGAAGGAGAGAGAAGACACCCAGCTAGGGGCAGCAGGCCAGAAAGTAGGTGGTTCGGTCTGGCTAGGTAGAGGAAACGAACCAAACGGGTACGTAGAGAACGCAGTGGCAGGCGGGCATCGTCTTTGGCCAGATGGAATAGCACAATGGCGAGGACTTGTAAGCGAGATTTAAGCGAAGGTTGGCTACCACTGCTCGTCGCGCGACCGACTGTGGGCCTGGCGCCGGAACAGGAAATGTAGACTCGTTTTAGTTTAGAACACGTTGCTGGCGCTGCCAGCGCCGCCGTTCGAACCGGCAGCAACACCAAACTATTATAGGAAGGAGACCTGTCCATGGACGGAACGGTCCACGCGATCTTTCTTTGGCCAGTGGCGGATCTCGCTGCAGCTCCACAAGGGGAAAAGAGTGCATGAAGTGGATAGGACTTGAGCGCGAGAAGAGTAATAGGCAGAAGTCGATTTCACACCGATAAGTTTTCAACGACGAAGGAGTCAAATCGATCGGCTTTAGCTAACTCTTTAGTGAGATGATACAACCACCTCCGATACAGACAATGGGTTCGTGGAGAGCAGAGCCGTGAATTAAGTGACACTCTGAAGTTCGGAGGCTATTCTCTATTTGGTACACATTCGGAAGGGATCACCCATCCAAGGTCAATACCGACACTGACTCGAATGACTCCGATATTCGAAGGTCAAACAAAGTCTTCTGTGAAACCACTTCGGCGTTGATCTGAGCGCATACAGATTGAATGTAACAAAGAGACGCACATCAATCGCAAAGTTGAGCAGAACAACCGGAGGGAGACGAATACAGTTTAAAAGGTATTTTAGTTTTGTGCTAACTAAACTTTTGTGGCACTGTACCTTTGCAAGAACGATTCAGCCCCAGCCCATTAACTTAGTTTTGTGGAACTAACCAAAATAGAAAGGGAGAAAAAATAATAAAAATATACAATACCGAGAAAAGTTGTCTTTCAACATTTAGAGGTATCGCAATTGTAACGTGACGCGCCATAAAAGGACACCCTGGCCCTGATACGGCCTGCTTACTTGGACTCACAGATGGTATTCTTTTTGACATCATCGAACACAATACTAAGCGACTCGTCACGGCGTCTTCGACGTGACGAAATGGTGTTTCACGTCTGACAATGTTATGATGTGTCTGTCTGTGTGTGATTGTTAATTATGCTGTTGTGTATAACAACGATGTTAGAATTACAACGCCCTCATCATGAATGTTGTTGTTGTTGTCACCATTATTCTCCCTCCTGGTCAATGTCAATTCGTACCGCTTTCTGTTCGTAAATTGTTATTTCTATGGCGTTGGGTTGCTCTTCTTCCTCATATATATATATATATATATATAATACTTCTGGCTGCCCAGATCGCTGTTGCCCATAGTCGTTGGGTGGTTGTTCTTCACGTTTATCTGTTTGTAATTCGTGGAAGTCCCAAGTCTGTGCCGACCTGCTGTCATTTACCGTATTTTTATTATATAATAGCCCCTGTATATCTAACATATCAGCGTCAAATACGTTTATGTCTGCGAGTGTGGGCGTATGTCTCAACATAATGCTTGAATTGAAATGCACTTGCACCGATCTCTGGCTTGAATCTCTCGTGTCTTATCTGTGTTTCTTGATGTGTTTCACCTCTTAGCTGACGCCGCCGCCGCCGCCGCAGGGTCATCTGGACATGACCGGCCAGATAAGGCGAGGACCGCTCTGCCTGCTGATCAGCATCAAATATGTGTTGCAATCGGTACCTCGACGTTGTGTGGCTCAGTTATCATATTCAGTATGGCAATAATAAACATAATACTTATCGTTACCATCAGCATTGTTCCTCTCAATAATAATAGTAATAATCATAATATTATTAATAAAGTACGCAGTGTATGCCTCTCATCTGAGTCATTCATTAGTTGCTCATTAACTTGTTATTTTCCCTCAATTTTACTCTAATAATAAAAGTAAGAATTACAATAATTTGTTGTTGTTGTTGTCCATGTTATTTTGTATTGTTTTGTTATCATGATATTGTTCTTGCAGAGACGTTCAGTAGTGCTTGATCAGAAAATGCCCTACTTCTCATGTATAATATCAGCTTTGAATCAATCATGTTCATCATAAATTTTCATCAGTTCCATCTCGATGTTTCCCTCACAACTTGTTTTTGGGGGGAAATTTTTTCGCTCTCTTTTGTTGATCCAATCCCATGTAGAGATAAATCACGTAACTGTGTTGAATGTCCTGAGTCAGTCATTGTTTATTATTATTATAGCCTTCTTCATCATCTTTTAGCTCTTCATCAATTGTCCTCTTAGTCGTCCCCGAAATCGTAATGCTCATCGATAATGTAATTATAATAATAGTAATAATAATATTCAATCAATCTCAGTCACTGTATGCATCATTACGTATTTATATATATAGTTCTATAAACAGCTCAGGGCCTCCCTGATCATCATCATCATCATCCACAATGAGAGATCACATTCCAAATAGTCGAAATAGTGACTAACGTGTTAATTATTTTGTTAATTATAGTCCTCAATCATTACTCGATAAATCCGTAATCGGCAATAATCATTCACAGCTCATTCATGTTATTAGTATTATCAGTATTATTACTATCGTGAATTATCATCATTTTACTGTTACTGTTGCTGCTGTGGTTCTTAGCTTTGTGGTCTTTATTACTATTATTAATCATTTTATTATAATCAGTTACAGTTTTCGTCTTATTAATTACGCTTATTATTACGGGTTATTTGCAATCGGTAATTAATTCGTAATTACGAACGCGAATAGTATCACACGGTGCGATGAGCTCATAGACGTAATCGTATCAGTATTATTATTCTTATAATTGTTGTTGCTTTTATTAATGATTAATTATTTGTAATGTCATTGTTGTTGATATTATCTTGTTGTTGATCGTTGTCGGGTTCTTTCTGCTGTGTTTTCTTGTCGTGTAACTATTTTGTTATTATTACATTTATTACAATGATCATTCTGAATACTGTTATTGTTATGATTATTATCAGTAATAGTTGTATTACTGTAGTTTCAAATCTTCCATTCGTTCATGTCCATATCTATCAATGTCTATGGTGGAATCAAGATCTGCAAAAAGGGTCGAAAATTGTCAACAACATTGTTGGTGTTTCTGTTTGCGCCGTCATTTTGTCATTGTTTTTCTTCCCGTGTCCGTTTTTTTTTCATCATGGGGGTGATTATTACGTTATATGAAACCATATTTCGTCAACAGCTGCTGCTACTACTAATCAGGGTGGTGATGCTGTCATCAGATGTTGACATACCGGTCCCAGTCGGTCTGTTCAGTCGTTCAGTGCGGCGTCCAAACCATTATTACTATCGGTGTATGGTAGATTCGCATTCATCATTTGTCGGTAGTGGTTGTAGTAGTAATAATAGTAATAACCATAATAATAATAATGATGCTTGTAAATAGTAATCTTTATTTTTTCTCTCTCTTTCTCTCTCTCTCTCTCTCTGCTCTAAATTACGATTCCTCTTTTCTTCCAGAACAATGATATATATATGTATTTACATATATACCATTGCTCGCCACTCGAATCATGCCACCGTCATTATCGTATTAGTCAATCACTCTTCGTAGTAACCGTTTCTAGTATTTGGACTGTGATGATTAGGTGTGGGACGAGATGCTTTGCTTGTCTGCTGAGTTCCCGACCTTTGCAGGAGTTGGTTTTCGCGTTGCTTTGTGTTTGCAATCGAACCACCGAAGCAATCGGGCGGAATTGATTCTGAATAGATTCCCGGAGGTATAGCTGGCTGGCGTACGTGTCACATCCCGAGCCAAATATGGTCTGTACACGCTTAGCGAGATGCTCATTTTGCCAGAAATCTTTGTGTCTGGGTTCCTAGCTCGGCCGGGGTTCCGATGTTACTGACTCGGCTGGATTTGGTTAAGAAACCACTTATTAACCAACGCATCCGTAATAGTTAGTTGCTATATACTCTCATTGTTGTGAGTGGGGGGGTCTCTCTCTCTCTCTCATTCCCTTCGTTTTGTCTGTCATCCCCGTGGCCTTTTTTTCCTGAACTTTTTCCCTGTTTATTCCTGTTGTGTCTCTCGTTCTTTCTCTCCCTTTTACAACTAAGAATAATATTGTCAATTATATCCTTTATTATCTCGTAATCATCATCATCATCATTATTTCTCTTCCTCGCCTTGTTCAATCAGTCAACTCATTTCTTGCGTTCTGCATTTCTTTCGTACGCGCTTTCTCTCGTTATATACTTCTTGTCTACGTTTAATTCATTGGTATCGTTATCATCTCGTCTCATTATTAATAATAGTATTATTAATATTATCATTATTATTAATATCATCATCATCACCGTCTCTTTTCATATTTCGGCTATACACAGTCTGCTCCATGTTCTCCCATTGCTCTCCCGCCCCATCCCTGTCTCTCTCTCTCTCTTTGTTTATGTCATGCTTATGTACTCTTTACAGTATCCAGGCTACAAGACACGGCTCCTACTCAACAAAAGGACGCCTCTTGTAAGCCTCTCCCCGCCCCCCCGATGGAATCAACCTGCAAGGCCCGCGACAACCACGCATCCGGTGGATGAGCTGCTTTTGCTAGTTTTAGGCACACACACACGCGCACTCACACACACCCACAAACACGCACAGAGTCTATCTGCTATCTTTCGGTCTGTTAGTACATTTCTCGTACGGACATGAGAACGTGCCATGGGTCGACCTTACGCGAGAGTGGAGACGTTCTTCAAAGAAGAACAAAGTTCCGCTGAAGGTTATTGTGAGACGTTCGGCTTTCGAAGGCCGACAGAGCCCCGGTCGAGTATTGGCGTTGTCCTTCAAGTTGTCTGAAGTCAAGAAGTTCTCGAGGACGGGTTTGGGAAGGAAGTTTATTCATCGATAGATTCCTACCATCGATCGATCGGTTGCCGTGGGCCTCGCGCTCTTGCAATTCGCAGCTGTAGTCCGCACTGTTGCTACTAGCAGCTGCTGTTTCTGTTCCAAAAACCCTGTCCCGGTTGCAGTTGAGTTGTCAGCTGGATGAGTAGTGAATCAATGCTGCTGAATGAATGATTGATCGAACTAATGATTATCCTATGTATGACTGAGTATTGGATGAATCTGCGTACGTACCGGGGTATGTAAACGATTTGATTTGATTGTGTTCATGTATCGATTTCCACCATGCGTATCCCCTCAGAGAAGAGTTTGCGGTCGCTATATCCCCCGACCTGTCACCCGAACTCGAAAGCTTAGACAAAGATGAGTACATAGACTCAATTGATGACGATGATGCCTCTGATGTGGTCCTCTGATCAAGATGCGCCTTGACTGGCGCCCGTTAACATGTGCAGTTTTCCAGACCTGCTTCTTATATTTCATCTGCAGGTGCACTAAGCAAATAAGTAAGAGATGATGTATTCACTTTAGCAGAGGTAATACTGACTTCGCGATTTTGAGCGACACGTTCTCTAGAGACGCCTATCCAAACTGCCACGTGCCGAGGGCACCGTTGTATATATGTCATCGCAAATTTGCGAGCATCAACAAAATCCCCACCATTTTGGAAGGCTATTGAGGATCGCTTATTCCTACTTTTGCCAAGTGTGTTTGTGTAAGTGTAAGAACGTTTGCAGATGTCTGTAGACGAAGCGCTCTATGGATATCGAGCTCAGCGAATGTAAGATCCCGTTATTTAGATTTACTCGTTCGATTGATTGATTGATTCATTTTAGCGTTCGCAAAAACGCAAGCGTTTAACGTCCCCATCTTGTTCCCTGTTACAGTTAGTGATCTTCTCTCGTTCGTAGAAAGGTCCCAAGCACACTTCTGCTCATAGTGGATTGCACAGACGATGACCGGATATGTTCTTCTGAACACTTACACGTCGGAATTAGCTGGCAGGCCACTTCGGGGTGCTTGAACTTCAATGTCAGCTGAACCAAACGCGTCAGCGTTTTCTGATCATCGTAATCTACGAGTTGTTGCCATTACTGCCGTCCCGTACAGTGTGTCTGTAGTTTCATATATAATCTGTCCCTGAGCAGAACGTTCAGTCTCTTATCGACTATGAGTTGTAATAACAATGACGTAATGAACGTGATGATAGGTCTGTGACTGGATGAAACATGTGAAATCTGAGTGCTGTATATATATATATATGTGTGTATTTAAATTGATGCTTATGTGTTTCTGGAACTGCCACTGGGGATTCTTGTCTCTCCTTGTTCTTAGTGTTGTTGTTGTTGTTGTTTGGTGTTATATTTCTTCCATATTCCTCTCTCTCTCTCCCTCTTTGTCCCATATCTCCAGTTTGTCTTCTTCGGCGGTCTGTTCTTCCTCAGAAGTGCTTAAGTTACAGATATTTGTTGTCTTATTATCTCAGTTTTGACACTCCTCTACATTGGCATCCTCTCTCTCTCTCTTTCTATTTCACCTCCACCTTCTCTCTGTTTCAGTTTCTTCGTCTTCTTCATCTTCCTCGACTTGTCCTTGTGGTATCTATTTATATTTATATGTTGTAAGAGTCTGTCCCGTTGGAAGCTCACAGGTTCGACAGGGCTGTTTCGGTGGAACGCGAGTCGATGTTCTTTCGTTAGTACGTAGTAGTGGTAGTTGTAGTACGTCAATAGTTTATGATGATTATTTTTATTATCATCGGTGATGTCGCAGTGCTATCATCTCATCATATGTTCTATTCTGTTCGCCTGCCTTCTTGCACACGGTTCGCGTTATCCTCGCCTTCGTTATCACCATCAACACCATTATCATATATATATATATATATATATGATTAATCAATTAGTTATCAATTGTTTGTTGTATAGACGCGGTGACATGATGCATCTGTTTGTATAGATGTTAGACGTCCACGCGCTGATCTAGCGACAACAGAGAATTCAATCAATCTAATTGCTTATACTATTCTATAATGATGGTTGTGTTTCTTTGTTGTCGACAGCCGTTGTTATTATTTTCCGAGTTACCATTTCACACACACACACAAAGCGCTCGAGAGTTCATCCTATTTTGTTGTCTCCCTGTAGAGTACTAAACGCTCGTTCCCAAAGGGCCTGACTATTCACCGCTGAAATTTTATGATCATCAAACATTTTGTATGAATTAATTATGAATATTATTAGTGTCATCGTGTGCGTGTGTCATACTTCTTTAGAATGAGGGATCTACCTGATCCGTAATGAGCCTCGTGAAACATCAATTTCTGAGCACGTGACCTGGTCAGCTTGCAAAATGAATGCATGGGTGCCTTCAAATTCGATCGGGTACTGCTAGTTAACTTTATTAGCAATATGTATACTATTACTATAATTTATTTTTTCGTTGTGTTTGTAGTTATGTGATTCGTATTAGTGTGCCCCAAGTATCCAATCCCGTATCTTGCTAGTACCGTAAAACGACTTCTCTAATTTCTTAGAGAGGACAACTTCGTTTCCACTGTAAACTTCCGCTAGAGATGTCCCAATGGTTATGCATATACTAAGCTAAACAGCACCTTAATGATATATAGTTAGAGAGTTTGCTGTTTTTGTTGTTGTCGGTACGTAGCTGTTCATAGATGTCGCGAAAGTCTAGTGGTGGGTATAAGGCGCGTCATTTTGTGAGTGTATATGGAGTTCATATGTTGCTGGAGTGGAAGACTATGTATTGGCCCTGATTTCATTCGAGGTTGGGCGGTCATTAGTGCCAGCCTGTTGGCTCGTTATATATTGTATACGTATATATTTTTCGGTATAATTATCGCATTACGTCGAATGCGCCGTAACACGGTATCAATCTAGTTGGCCCTGAAATTCTGGTTAATCTTGTGGTGTTTCCTCTCTCTCTCTCTCGCTTGGGCTGTGTAACCCTGTGTTGAATCAAATTTTCTTAAAATTTCTCATCCGGCTTCCCCAACCTATCACTTCGAATGCTGTCCTTTAACCTAAACACAAACTCGTAAACCTGTTAAGATTGCACACCTGAATGACGAATGTACCATAGTGCGCAGACCGAGAATTAATTTATATATAGAAATAATTGAGTTCCAGAATTCGCAAAATGCTTTTTTTCTCATTTTTCTAAAGTGAGATAAGTTAAGGCAAAGTGATTACGTTCGCTCGTTCTGTTTCGTGTGTGCCTAATAGGAGACATTCTCGAGCGTTTGGTGTTTGATTGCTCTATGACGTCTATTCATGTGTCTCTGTCTCTCAGATTATTCACCGACCATTGATATTCGTGTCAGTATATTCCGCATTATCTTCATTAGTTGATCGGCGTTTGCTTGTAGCTGTCTCCGTCGCTGCTATTTCCGTTGTCGTTAATTTACTTTGCTGTTCGTTCGGTCGTGACGGATATTGTCATGTCTGTTGCTGGTTACGCTTGTGTTGGCAGTGAATGAGAGACGTTGGCTGTAGATACCCGGCAGGGACGCGGCGAATGATGATACCCTCGGATACGCGTTGATGTTACGCAAGGTGGACAAAATAGCGATCAATTTTATGGCTGTTTACTATTCTAAATAAACTTTGCACTGAGGTATCTCTAGACGCCCCGTCCATGCCAGCGAATCCTCACCACTTTCGATGTCTCCTCCGATGAGGACCACGGGGCTTGGGCAGTCATTAATATAATATTACCATTGGTTGGCTGGTTAGTTAGTTAGATTACATCCTCAAATACGTGCAGGTCGTTTGCAGTTCTTTCACACATTGTCTTCATTGCTTAGTCCCCCACGCCATGCTTCCGTTCGCCTTCTGTTTTCCGCTGGTATTGTGCCATAGGTTTGATTGTGGCGTCAATGTGAATTCCCACTCTTTGAGTGTTTGTTCAGCCATTGAGTAATTAATATTTATGTTTCCTTTGTCATATCTATTCATACCATATCGTCGTTATCACGGCCTTGTCACTCGTTTCATTTTCTCCTGTTGTTGCTGCTTGGGTGATTGGTTCTTATTAATTAGAAGGGGGGGGGAAGGCCAGACGCTGGCCTGAAAACTACTCTGGGAAACTAGATAATTGCCGGGTGACACGGTTTACGTCCAATCGTCCTTTCCACACAGGTGTATCGGCCGGATTATACAGAGCTTTTACTGGGTAGTCATTAATAGAAGTCGTTATTATTAGATTCGCATCGTGTCATGTTTGGTTGGTGTATGTTTAAGTATTGTGTTATTCAACTACCGTCAGGTTGTCAGGAGTTGTTATTATTATTATTATTGTTGTTGATCGTAGCTTATAACTGATAGCTGTTCGAGTGGTAATAGCAGTACTTGAGGTTGCTGCTTTTACTTGAGGTTTGTTTCCGGTTTCTTGTAGCTTGTTGGGCAGAAATTCTGGCCGTTGATTCGTTGGGTGTTCCTTCCTTGCTAACTTTTCTTGTTTCGAGGTTACTTTTTTCATGTAATCATGGTATTATTATTATTCGTGTTGCGAGCTTTGTCGATGATTCGCTTCATCATTATGATCATTATTCTTCTGTCATTCGGTCGTCGTTATCGCTATCATCATCTTGGCTCGATGATTCGTCACCAACTGTCCGGTCTATAATTCCAGGTATACACCGTCAACAACAACAAACACAAACACGCACACAACGGCAGTGAGTGCTGCAGTGCTGCACCATCACGATGAGGACCGCCCAGTAACAGCTAAGGACATCATGGCAAAGGGGCCATGATGCCGGTTCGCCACGCCTGCAAGCAGCATAAGTCTCCTCTGAACATTCCTCGTACGACACCATCAACCGTCAGGGCACATCCGTTCCACGATATCGTCTGGCAAACGCTCAAGCATCAGTCGTTATCCGTAACCTCATCTCAATTGAACCCGTTGCGGCTTATCACAGCTAGCCCGACTAGCACACAAAGTGTACTTAATTAGTAGGAGTATTAATACTCAGAGGGAACGTTTTTTTTCACTCGACAAAAGATGCTCGTGGGCAGTCAGCCATATAGTTGTCATTTAGAATTGGGGTGATTATCAGAGGCACACTAGATATCGGATGAGAAGAAGGATAATTCATTATTCAGCTAGTGCTCTATTTCTTAGTTCTGTTTTGTGGTACTTTGGGACACGTTGAGAGGTGGTGTAACCAGTCGGAACGCCTCACTTAATCATATACACAGCTCATGGAAGAAATGTCCGAACACCATGTTCATCGGGGTGTCAACCTTAGGGTGATACATTGCATCTCGGTTATGACTATAATCGAGTCAGGTCGAGTTGATTTAGCTGCAGTTGGCTTTAGCCTACGTCGCTGTGATTTAAGACGACGCTAGATTATAGATTCCGTCACGAGGAGATGTACAATACCGAGTACGCGTTAGGCACCAGAGAAATAGAACGCAAAACGAGGCGTAATTCATCATACGTGAATTCGCCCCTCCTGTAAAATGGGGTACTGTTGGCCCAAGTGGATGGTTTACCGAGAGGAGACTGTTGAGACACCGACTTGACTGGAGCGTTCTATTTGCCATTTTTTTTCTGCTTGTCCTCTATCCGCGTTATCAACATTTGAGTGTCCTCCTTTTCCTCTTCTGATCAGTGCTCAGCCCTACAGAGTTGTTCTCTCTCGCGTAGCCCGCGTGTATTCATCTTGCGTCGTGCGTTTCCTATCAGTGTCCTCACTACGATATGAGGGGCACGTCTAGGATCTCTTCATCCGGTAGCGGTGGGAACGGTTCGGTGGGCTCATCGTCTCCTGCAAGGAAACGTTGAATAGCGGGAACAATTGGAACGGGGAGCTCAATCAAATCGAGAAAATTGAGAGAAAAGAACGGGCACCATATATAGCCGCAAGGCGCACGACAATCTCAGGCACATAGATACATAGATAGGCGCATGCACTTACTCGCACTAGGCGGGGAGTTGGGGACACTCCTACTGAGAACGCTTTACCTACACCCACCACGAAACCAAGTGCTCCTTAACGCCTCATCGGGCCCGCTTATCGCCCGCTGCTGCCGTCAGGAGCTCAGTAACTCTAGATATTTCCCACTGGTCGTAGTCTGCGTTCATCTTGCTTTGCTATGCCTTTCAAAGAAGTGTACCACTGTTGCCTAGTATAGATGCACGAGATAGTCTTTCGGAAAACACCTGAAAGAATCTGCTCCTCGGTTTTCGTGCCTCGTGTATGCCATCCACTTTTCTATTTATTTATCTTTTTCAGTGTTCGACCTCGTCATGCTAGGTCTAGTTATTACCTAGCGGTCGCACTAAAACTGCAGCCCCTTTAATAAACCAATAAAAAAAAAAACTTTTTTCGAGCTGACCCTCAGCTGTTCCCCTATCTGAGATGCCTCAGCTCTTAACCGTTTTAGGTATTACTATGAGGACCTGTCGGGGCTTAAATAAAGCTTACCTTACCTTACCTAAGCATCGTGCAGATTCCTTACTTCTGCCAAACTGTAGTCGGATAAACCCCATAATGTAATACTTTTTAGGGATAATGACGGCCTCGGCCTGACACCCTGTCCCCAACTAATTCTCTAATTATTGTATGTTTGAAGTTGTATATACTAAATAAAAACCTTTGTAGCGTATGCTTTTAGATTGCATTCATTAATTGACATAACATATTGACATAACCGGTCCTCCAGGCATCCAGGCATTAATTGACATAACCGGTCCTCCAGGCATCTAGGCATTAATTGACATAACCGGTCCTCCAGGCATCCAGGCATTAATTGACATAACCGGTCCTCCAGGCGATCCATGCATTCACAAGTTTCGTCTCTCGTGATCAGCCTTTTGTTACCTATCAGGCACTACAATAGAATACGTATGGACATATAGGGCAAAGTAACGACCGCGGTCGATCGCGGCGCCAACGAAAGCGCTTATGATCGTTCAGCTTACCTCTGCCCAGGTCCTTGTCGGTATGATGCTGTTGCGTCCGCATATTTCGGCTGTTCTTCTCGTGGGTGCCGGTGCTGCTCCCGCCGTTGTGCTGATTGTTGCCCTGATTGTTGTAGTGATTGTTGTTGTTGTGTTGGTGTGAGTAGATGATGCTACGCATGATTTCCATCGGTAGCGGAAACACGATAGTCGAATTCTTCTCAGCAGCGATCGACGTCAACGTCTGCAGATAACGTAGTTGCAGCGCCGACGGCGTCTCCGCGATCACCTCAGCCGCCTCTTTGAGCGACCTGCAAGCAGTCACCATGATCGTCATCAGCGTCGCAGCCAAACGAACGGCACCAACAAAAGCCAGCCAACCAAGAAAGTGAACGGGTCAGAAGTCAGACAACGACGAAGCATCTTTTCGTTAGTCGAATTCTCTCTAAGTCGCCCTCCATTGCCTTTGCCGCGTCGCTCTGTTTGGTTGCCTAGTTACTACAGCTGAGCATCAATCGTCCCCCTCATGCGGCCTTACCTCTGCACCGTCGTTACGACTAGACAACAACTCCGAGGGAGGAAATGGCCAGGCACAAGGAGCAGAGGTCTCGCAAGGCGGGCCAGTCAGATTGGACTTCATCAGACGTACCTAATTAAGTGCGCCACATTAAGTCGGCACATTGCCAGCTTACCAGGAGCAGTGCCTCTCTGCTTCCTCGGTTATCGCTAGGTTAGAGTCCGCCAATAACAGTGGTGGCGGGCGGGGGCGGGGGGGGCAACTTGGGGTGTGGCCAGACGTCTCGCAAACAGCTCTCTGACAGTGTGCCTATTAGACCTAACCTTGGCTTACGACGGAATACTCGGTCTGGAGGTCGGTCGGTGGTGGTCTAGAGTGCAAACCCCTAAAGGGTCTGCAACGGTTAGTCGAACGTGATCACCTTGACGCCAGCAGACACCACAGGCTGGCTCAGCTATAGTACCATGATGCATGGCACATGTGGTCACAGATTAGTAGCACAATAGGTAGAACGACATAGACGGAAAATGCTCGATACTTTACAGCTGGCACCGAACGTACGAACGCTATACGTGGTCGTCTTATACAAATTATAATAGGTGTTCAAGTCTTCATGGTGATTGGTATATAGTGGCGTGTATTGTGCGTGCTACAACTAGCGTTTCCATACAACGAAATCTAGCTAGGACATACTTCGTTACGAGTTAATTTTCGACACGATGACCTGAGATATTCGGTCCAACGTATAGAAGCGGAGTTCGAGAGAATTCGATTTAATGGATGATTCTGAGATATGTCTTGTACGTACCTCGAGGCCCTTTGTTCTCCTTCTGCGGCGATGACCTTTGCCCGGGCTTCTCGGGTCGCCTCTGCTTCTGCCGCCATGGCCCTCTGGAGTTGTACGGGCAGTCGAACGTCTTTGCTATAAGGCCACACAGCAACAACAACAAAATCGTTAGTTCAAGTAGTTACCTGGCGCGCTATCAAATGATAAAGAATGAAAAAGAATGCGTCAATCATGTCCTAATACCAGCCGATATGGCATCTCATTAAGAGATGCCAACAACGTATAATGATGTGAGTGAGTGGCCGATTTTGAGCCGTCCTTCTTTATACTATTTCTTCAGGATGTATCTTCTTACATGCCAACTACATGGAGGACACGAATGGTGTTCGGCGGCGTCTGCTGCATTGGCTGAATTAGCGTCTCGTTAGTTACGAATGCTTCACAATACGTGAATGCCTATAGTAGTGCTGCTGCGGCATACAATATAATATATAAATGTGTCCATAGTAGCCCGCGCAGCTGTCTAACGGGTCACCACACGGCAGGGCGAGCAACCCATGATTATTTCGGCATCCGCCCACAAAGGAGGATCCCATGAGAGCAGCACCGTTACGGCTTCTAAGGCTGATGAGGGACGAGTGGTCTGGCTTTTAAGAACAGCCAGCCTTCGAGTAGCTTGGGCTGAGCTCGTGGCCAGTTGGCTTTCATGGGGACCATACGCGTCCGCGCTCGCAGCGCGGGGCAGGTCAAAATCGCACAATACGTTCGGGAACAATAGCACAGGATCGCTCGCTGGCGACTACGATCGTCATTGTGTCCATCGTCGTCCTGGTGTTGTGGAACGCCAACATACGAAGCTGTGGCGGAAATGAACAACAAAGAGGCCAAGAAGGGAACAGTTTTTTGTCGAGACGCCAGCTTCAGCTCAATCATGGATCCTAATGCAATCAATATCTGTCACACTGGAGGTGACGTCAGGCATAATCAGGGCTCTCGCATAGCAAAATGATCGCGACATCATCAAACATGATTATATTATCAAAATCGGAATCGGCATTGTAGCTGCTATAGGTTGTCCTTGTCAACCGCCGCTACTATTATATACTATTGTTGCTGGTTAACAGGTCCTCATGTAGGAGCTAATATCGAGCATACATTTTGTTTAGTCATAAAAGCGATTCAAGAGGACGCTTGCTTTGTATGATTGTGTATACGATAGCCTGCAATACGCTGCTCCACTCTGATTACAAGGGATGCTGGGAATCTTTAGACTGGTCGTATAATTTTTGTTCTGTGGATTCTTGGCAGGTGGCCCTGACATGTCCTCGTAGTAATACCTAAAGGTTAACGGTGGTACGTCGTTGAATGTAAGGTTGGCCCTTGAATGGTCTACGTGTAAGAGAAAATGAACTCGCTAGATATTTATCAGTTCCTTGTATTAACGCAACGTATTTGAAGGTGCGTGTGTCAGAGCTACTGGCAAACATTGACATTACTCGATAATTCCATTTTGTCTCCAAATGGTACAGATTGAACCATTCAAGGCACAATAGCCATTAGTGATATTGCTGGCCAAGGTAGCCTTGGCTATTCTGTAATGGTGCGGAGTACGTGCGTCTCCCAGTCAAAAGTCAACGCCTAGAAGACTGCTTCCGTTCTTATCTGAGTTGGCGATCAATTCTGCTTACATCTACTTTTTTGTTAATTGGTGATCAAGTGAGGCGGGTCTCGAATGCCTCCCGGCCTAATAGAGACTTAGAACAAAAAAAGAAACAGAATCACTCGTAAGGGCGTAGATCAGATAGATTACGTACGCTGCACGTCTATGACAATATATATATATATATATATATATATTGTCATGTGACATAAGAAATGCGCGATGAACGCCTATTCAAATCTTTAAATTATTTCAGGCTCGATAGATACGGCATCTTTTAGGTGAGGGTATGGTAAACGTACATCAACTTAGGTTAAGCTATATTTAAGTTCATTCAAATGATATTCCCCAGAGTGCACACCTCGTTTTTCACATACGCATACTCAATTGGACATGGCATTCCACTTTTGGTTTGGCGTACTGCGCACGGTTCAGACTATTATGCTTTATCAAAGCGTTATTTTAAAGCCGAACACTCTTTCACGTTCTTTTAAATAAACATTGGTTTGCATCATTCTCCAAATATAATATAATATGGCACCGACGAAGGACCCAGTCGACTTTTGCGCCCGACAAACTTGCGCACCCGTGGAGCTGACATATCGAGCCTCGAATGGCCGACCACGCCTGGTTACTATTTAGTATGGTATGACAATGCGGATTGCTAACTCTGACATCGTGTATTGTATACTTATATATTACTCTGTTGTTGTATGTTAGTCTAGGTGCGTGTGTGAGCGACCTTATGTTTGACGGGCTCTCAGCCACGACATCTTAGTATACCTGCATAACACTACCACACTTAGACTAGGAAATTTGGAAGAAACCTATTAGATGTGTAGCTTCAAAAAAATACATTGCTTTGCGTACATTACGTTTACATTACGCCTCTGCTGTACACCATCTCTGAATAAGCTTTGCATACGACTGGATAACTTTTAGTAATCAAAATTGACGTTGAAGATTTCGCCCGCAATATACGCCTGCAATATAGACGATTTCGCAACGTCTGAGTACAGTGGAATTAAATGAAATTTGCGTAGGGGGCTTCGAAAAACGAGATACACGAAAGTGCTATATGCGACAGTTGAGCGTTGGCTAATGCCAACGGTTGCTAAGTGCAGGTGCGGCAGGGCACACCCGACTCACAATCCTTTGAAAGTCGTCTCCTCCATTATTCAGTGATTTATCACCCAAGATGGTCCGCCAGGAGTAGGACGGCCTACGAATGCGTCTTCTACCATTGCGAAGCATTAGTGGTAGGTATCAAATATATAAAAAGGGCGATGATGCATGAGCGCAACGACGATCAAGAAGATATCCATACACATGGGGTATGCATTTAGAATCGACCGTGGAAATAAAACCTGTCCACGAATCGTTTACGAAATAGCGTCATCCTCCTAACATATATAGGCTACGACTTCTATTACAAATATTAAAATTCTTTCTACATAGGCCTATGCACTTCAGAGAAAATGACAACCGTCTGGACTATGGAAACTAGAATGGACAGTGTATAGTTTTCCTATTTTTTTTGGTGAAGCAGGAGAGTGTTCACACGACAGTGACTCGCTCCGTCCAGGCAGGTTTGCGACGAGCATCAGCCATCGGATAATTAATTCTCATCAGAACTACCGATAAAAATTGATTAGATCGGTGTTCTACGATCGGCTCCGATCATTTTTCACTGGAATGCAGCGGAGTGGACGGTGCGTTCCTTTTTACGGCCCATATTCCCAACGGAAGGTCGAAACGCTCACCCATATATATATATATAATATATATAGTTAATTAAAGTGGGCATGCGTGCTCCATTATAAAAAATCAACAGCCATGAACGGAGTACTCGGCTTCTCTGAGAGTCAACAAGAATAAAGGCTATCCACCCCTTGTTTTGCAGTAGGATGAACGGCCATATCCTAAACATTCATATTGACCAAAGATATTTTGAGAAGAATACGCCTTTTCCCGTAAATATATAATAGGTATTTGACAAAATAGCTCAACTTTCGACTGACTTGGTTCCGATTCGAACAAGTTTGAGATTAGTGCAACCAATTTCTGGGAGTAAGTCTAAGTTATTTACATAATGCATATCTTAATTTGCTTGACCATGGTGCAAACTTGACTGGAGTAGAGAGCACTTCTTTTGCACTTCTCGAATTCCGAACGTAACAATACCTGGTATATATATATATATAAAGGATAAGGAATGTATTATTATTATATTAGAATACATATAATAGGCATATACAACTTCGTCTGACTTGATTGCGATCATTAGCAAACACAGCGGACCGTGGCTCCTGTTTCTCCAGCCACTTGCGTTTCGCCGCGCTTTCCGCAAAAGGCAAATGGCTGCAGATATAAAGAAAAATGAGTGCACGCTACCATTCCAAGCAGCCATATAGTTTAGATTCTTCCGTTCTCGGTCCCTATAAAGGCAACTCTCGTACCTATATGCCATCGATGTTATCCACTTGCGAATACCTCAAGGAGTCTCAGAAGGTGACCATCCTTTTACCGGAACGACAAACAACGGCAACGGGCAGCCTAGGAACTGAGCAGTATTTGTTTGGCCCTGAAACGTGCTCTCTTCGTCCTTAGATGGGAAGTCCATCAGAGCAAAGAGCAACATCGCGGCATTGAGATCGTGTAAAACAAACGTGCTGTTCTACAGACGCAGTGGTGACCATCGCTGTGCGGACATAGCCTCTCCTCGCAGAGGGAGGAACGCCCCGTCATTCGTACACATATGTATACACGCCTATCGCTCAACCGGCAAGATGCGCCCTGGTCGGGGAGAAGCACGGCAGAGCAGGTGGGCGCACCACTGTTCTTGCATGGCCGAGGGACAATGATGAATCGGGAGACGCCACGTTGTGCATAAGCGCGCGGCTAGTGACACCTTCACTTGCGTCCTCTCGCCTCTGCCGAATGTGATCTTTCGCATCGAGTTCGCAGCGGCAGCAACAGCAAACAAAGCAGCGGACAGCAAGAGACTAGCAAACGAGCGAAAGAGGTCCCGCGTATTTCCGTCCAAGGAGACACTCTCGGGGCATGAGAAGTAAATGAACACAATGCGTGTGCTGCTTTCAAAGATCACCATATAGTAACGGCAACCGCAGCAGCAGAAGAACAGACACCACTCACTGCGGCAACAAAAATAGCGTCAACAGGAATGGCGACAGCAACAGCAACGTGGAACGCCAAAGAACGGATTCCACAACAGGGAATCATCTGCTGGGTGGATCTCAGGCGTTGAAACGACGGCCGACGTTGTTAAAGGTCGTGATGACGCAGCCTCGATGCAGAGAACAAGGCCATGCATCTGAACCCGCAGAAGATACTCAAACATAGGAAAAACAAAGAGAACGAGGGGACGACAACACAGTGATCGCATATTCGACAATAGCGAGACAATGCGGCAGCGATGCGCAGGCAACGTTGCAAATGAATGAATGGAGAATTCCCTAGGAAGTCCTGCTTCTGCCAATGCAGCTACAATCGCAGCGGGCCTTCCGCTGGGCGCGACCTGCACGGAGGCGTCAGTCGGCCAGGCCGTTGCGGGCCTCTTTCGTCCTCGTGATGGCCGGAATATAGCGAGAGAATAGGAGGGAGTGTCAGAGAGGCAGTCTGTGACTAGTGCGTTAGAGACGGGTAGAACAACGTCGCATGAACTAAAAAGGAAAAACGGCGCGGAAATAGGAGGACTGAATAGGAATAGAATGAGGAAACTGGCGGGCAGGCAGTAGAAACGAAGAGAGCAACTGATGGGTGTTCGAGAGAAGTAAGGATCGGGGACAGCAGCGACGTCGGAGTGAGCCGAACGGGGGCTAAGGCGCGACGTCGTAGATGGGAGTGGATAATAGTCGCGTGCCGTTCGAACTTCGCAGGAATATGTCAGGCTCTGAAGGCGACTACGGACGAACGACAAGGTAGGTAGGTAGGTAGCTAGCTACCTACATTCCGGCTTCTAAAGTACTGTGCAAATATGGCGGATTGGCGATCGCGGCGGGATGGGAGTGACGGTGTGGACGGGAAAGGATTTCCCTTGAGTGACTCCCATTCAAGCCATTGGTCGGTTCAGTAGAAGGAGGGAAAACGGGGTGATGCAAGAACGTGGCGGGTGATCTGAGCACAAATCGGACAGGAGCACGGGATGAATGGCGGGCGATTTTCGGCGCGACGTCGCTTTGCCGGAGACGTTACGAGCTGTAAAATACTGAAGTGTCAAGGATGGAGAGAACAAGAGAAGAACGAAGAGCACTGCTACAGATGTAGAGCCAGGCGGACCCGCAGGCTGAACGAGGCGCGTTCGAAGGGGTTCCGTCTGGAGGGAAAATCGCACAAGGAGGAATAAAGGAGGCATCCCATTTGTGGCTGTCCTTAGTTCGGCTTGCCTCACGAAGGGCTTGAAGACCTTGCAAGGCATGATGCAGCCAATGCAGATGGGTGGTGTCATGGAAGAATGCAGAAGGAGACTACGAGGGAAGAAATCAAAAGAGAAATGCGGTTGGAAAATTGGATAATATTCTATGTAAGATACACGATGGGGGCAGGTCGACATTTACTCAACGAAAGATGAAGATCATTCATAGAACCTTTTTCACGTCAACTGTATGTAGTCAAAAATAGGTTCGTATAAGAACAAACTGATGGCGTTGGAGGTTTATGACTTACGCGAGAAGTGTATTTAAAAATGATAATCGTATTTTTTGACCATATATTTATTTGCTCAATAATTTTTTTAGGATCCTTTAGGATATGAAAGGATAAAACGAAAATAGTATGGAGTACTTTCACACTTCTCTAATTTTGAAAGTTGTGTATAAAAATCGCTAGATGTTCAACGAATGTGCACTCTAGGGTGCCGGGTCAGTTCCCCGGCATGCATCTATGTCCATCTATGTATATGAGGGAACACAGTATTACTAAACACTGTACGCCCGTCAACGTATGGTGTATGTTTAGATAAGGGGGCGTGCTGTCATGGGGCCAATGCCGCTCTCCCTGGGGACTGAACGCGCTTGAAGTCACCAGCCAGCCCGTATGCATCGTGCTCTCTCTTCCTCTCTGTCTCTTTCGCTCTCTCGCTTTGTCAAATGCAGGGGACGCCTACAGTCAACTTCACCTACAAGTAAAAAGCGTTGACGATCATTCATCACCATTGTTCATACTCCAGCAACGATGCTATTCCTCGAGGCGTCTTTTGGCAACGGCGCATATTCCCTGAATATCACTTCCATATCACTTCTTCGTATCGGGCAGACCTAAAACACAGAAAATTCCACACGACCCGCTCGAGCGCGCGTTGATGAGCGTCTTTATCTATGGCGAAAAGAAACCAACCCATTTATTTTTCCTCGCGGAGCGTTCAAAATCCAGGGCTTTGGTATAAAATTTTCCCATCTTGACGGTGCAGACATTTCCATCAGGCGAGGAAGACTGTAAGCTAGCGCGAACCGTTGTCACTGTAGAAAAACTGAATGGTTCGCTTTGTGGTATATTGCAGATTAAAGTAACGGTTTTTCAATAGGAAACCAACCCATTTGTAGGAATCTAGGTCAATGTCTAGCATTTTTACCTCCAAATACGATAAGCGCTCTTGAAATACATCTGCCGTCCTTATGTTGAAGTGCTATTGAAGATCTCCAGTGAATAGAGGCTTGTTGACAGCTAGATACACCAGTGTACTTCGACTGTACCTGTGGACTGCCAATACCCTCTTAACGTCGATAGCTTGAACCCTGAGCTAGGCATGCCGGTGTAACGAATTCTCAAATGAGTTAGAGACAAATTATGTGGATCGTTGATACTATCAGTTGCCACTGGGGTTTCATATACGCGTTCAAGTATGTGGCTCGAGAGGCCCAGCTCGCTTGGGCTCAGCTCGAGTCTTAGTCGAGGAGAAGAATGATTTACGAACTCAATGAATCCACCATACAATATTAAATCGTCGGTTACAGTGAGCGCTCTCCCTTTTTAAACGTCTTTGCAAACGTCCTTTGGCAATGTTTGTTCTCATCAGAGGATTTATCGCATAGCCTGGCTAAAGTGTACAAGGTTTGTTGTATGTGGCAACAATTCGTGGAGAAGATAACGAACGACGTAATCTGCATCAGTACTACGTTGCCACCTTAATTTCGCACATCGCTGGAACCGAGCTTTTAAGGCGATCTGGCAGCTTAGAGGTGGGAAGAATCTCCCAATAGTATCATGAAACGTTTATTGGGTAACCTATGTACGCAAATATCTATCTATCCAACAAGACAATTACGCGAGTCAGATAGCTTGTGTCTCGTTCGAGAGATATCCCGCATTGGAGTATTCTGAATAACGTAGTCAAGAACCGGACCTATTGTAGCCAGTTTCGCAAAAAAGCTAATGGAGGTTCGTCGCCAAGAGGGATCATATCAGCTGCGACTCAGTGTGACGACGAACCACTGTTTGAAAAACGATACACACGAAAGTGCTGTGAAGATCGGTTGTCAAGAATCAAATTGTTCCGTTTTTTATGGCCCACACGAACTTCAACAAAATTTAATGACGCGGCAAGCTTCATCAAGGAACCACTAATTTTGCCCGTTTATTTAATACAATGGTACCTTTCAGGTAAGAAAATAGCAAGGCGCGATAAACGGATCTGGAAACTGAAATCACTTACAGGCGTCACAATTACGCACGTTCAATTTCCAACGGAAAAATATGTTAGGTTGAATTCATACTTTGCTCAAATCAAACATCAGATCTTTATTGGCCTCTGGCGAGCTCGGCGCATATATATATATATATATGGAAAGAGAAAGAAAGACATCCAGCTCTGACTCCAAGGCAATATCCGGATCAATAATCGCTAAAAACAGCCCGTCTTGTACGTGCGGTCAGAACAGGTTGCCCCAAGGTTACCTTTCTCGGAGCCGTAGGCCTCCCATTAGGCATAAGGGCGGTGGCTACGAACTCCTCTGCTGCGCTAGATAGTGCCATATACGAAGTTGAGATCGATGCTGAACGGCCAGGTTACTCGTTCGCATTCTTCTAGTCGACTTTGCGGGTGGAGAAATCTCTCGACAAGCCACGCCCGCGATCGCGCTCTGCCCAATATGCTGACCAGGTCATATTGTATCATACAACAACCGGAAAACACGCTGATCTGACGACTAGTGTCGTTGACAGTCTGCCGAACCCTCGACCGTCGACGGCAGTATATTAGGCTTCGCGTTGTATCGCGGTACGCCGCGAGGGGCGGTAACTACGGCCGTTCCGTCGGCTTAAGTCCGACTAACCCAGCCAGGAATAAACTTCGACCTACCAAGGTTAGCATAATAGTACCCTATAGTATCGCGTGACCGCAGTTCACAGCAATCTTCGCCTATACAGACGGTTGAAGAAAGTATAGAATGAATAAGCGGCATGCCAGTCGCATCGTCGTACGCAGAATTCAGACCCGCGCTTTGCTGGGCAAGCCTCGCGTACAACACTATCGAATTACAGCAAATTCAGGTGCAACACAGCCTTATCGCCTCTGTATGTAAGAACGGACATGGTTCACAACGCTGACTTCGAATATGGGGAGCACACATGTGTGAAGTCCGAACCGTTGCACCCCGGCGGATTCGATGAAGACATTCAGAATGATGAGGATGCGGCCTTTCGTCAACCATATAATAATAATAGTATAACGTTTATTTTTAATTAGTTGAATAAAATGTAGAAATAAAACAATTATAGAAGCAGTTGGGGACAAGCTGTCTAGCCGAGGCCGTCATGGTCCCGAGGGTCCCGATGGCCTCTCTCCACAACGAAGTAAAGGCGCTGCAGAAGAAAGTATCCTGTGTGCTTGTCCCCGGTGGCGCGGGTCAGCCTGCGCTAGAGTCCTTTGAGGAAGTTACCAGTCATTTGCTATCATCTGTTATTAGTTTTAACTTGCTACCAGGTTACGGTGAACTAGTACTGGATATTTTCTCGCAGTTATATTAAAGATGCAAAACTTTAAGCGGAACCCGATTAGAAAACGACTAATACCGCATCGAATATCAGTTTAGCTGTGGCACGCAATTGGTCTGCAAGGCATTGTGACTTTCGTTTTGCTACCTAATGAAGCCCTGATGTGGAATACGCGCAGTTTCCCTTAGCAAAGGTGGGACATACAGTACAAGCAATTGTCGCGGTGTTCTGTTCAAACCGAGATTCGGTTTAAAGCATACGCTAAAACAAAAGGCCCCCAGATGGCACGCCATTCAGTACTAGAATAGTAGAGATGAATGAGGATTTTTTTTCTTCTTGCGCACACTGCTTCCGGTAACGTGCGTAGCATACATGGGCGTTTGGCCATCGCCACAAGACAACGGCAACTCATGATGCCTCGCTTAAGCTGGGACGCTATAATATTGGATAATGTACACGGGCTACAGAGGTTTTTACCAAGTTGGCGCATCCGATCATAAAAAAACGGCTCGGCGGTGTGGAGTCACTGCGATGTCTAACCTTCAGATTCCTTCTAATTAAGCATTGATCGAAGCAGTAAGACAATAACTTCGGTCGGTGAAAATCCAATTAACGCTGCGCGATGGTCGTAATACACAGCTGCATGTTCAGTTATGAAGTTCTAGCAACTTCTAGATGAGAAGGATTCGTAGAAGCACCAGCAGATTGCCAGGCAGATATGTAGATCGTAGAGAATCCCGTTAATAGAACAAGCCCACTGACGTATTTACCTAGGAACAAGCATCTGCTAAATAGTACTCACATTTCAACTCGTTCCACTTTCACTCCCCACGAATCTGTCGCTTCATCGAGGGAAGACTGCGTGTGCCGAAATATTCAGGGAAAGACGTTGAATGTTCCCAGCGCGGAGTAAGGTTTTAGAAGGAAATCCACATGAAAGGTGAAGAAATTTACAGACAAGATCGATTAAAAGGGAGAACAAAATGCCAAAATTGACCTTTACCTAAATATCAATGATTTTACAGCTTTTATTATGTAATTCACTATTTCTCTATATACTCTAGCAGCTAGATGTGTGAGTATTGTCCTTGGGCAACACAAGACCAGATCTTCTGATATACTGGGTTATGCTGTATGAAAATATGGACGCTTTCTACGTTCAAACTGCGTTGTTAACGTTGTATTTAACCGCATTTTCGCTTGTGTAACGAAACAGCAACTCGACATCGACATATGCGCGTGTATTATAAACATCGAGATGGTTGGACTCTTCGTGTTGCGCAACCTTTCATTTAACTAGGACAACAGCAATAAAGTACCGTTTGTTGGTTGAACAAGGAGTCGACATATGTTGACATCAATATCATCCTCGATTAGGAGCAACAACGTAGTAACATTCGCTTTTGAGTGAGACTATCTTGCTATTGTAGCCGATCGAAAGCCTGCAAATGCGTCTAACCACATCAATGTTTTGTTTTGTGATGTTATTTCCGATGGCAGAATTGACCCGGTAATGTGATTTGCATTATTTTCTCCGTATAGAGAGAATACTCATGTGTACCGGTGCAGTGGGTACTGAGAGTGCCAATTACTACCTTTCTATTTTTCATAAATCGTTAATGAGAATTGGCTATCAGAGTCTGTCGATATAGTGGCTTATGTTTCGAGAATTTGCTTTAATTATCCTGTTCAAAGTAGCCTGTTCGTTTTTCACAGGCTAGCATGAGTTGAATGCTTCTAAACTGAAGTAAGCACTGAAATCGACAACACGCTCCTGTCTCCGTGTTGAAGTTGCCGTGAATGCTGCTAATAATGGGGACCCATTCGACGTGTGAAGCAAATAGGATTAATTCAGCATCATATATAGTTTAGGCGAACTGGCTTCCCCACCGAGAGATTACCTGCCCATGATAATAGGAGACTCATTGCATTGATCCGCGCTGAGTTCTCGCGGTGAAGTGGGCATGCCACGAACTCGGGACTATGTTCAAATTCCAACACATTAGGCCTCTGCAGAATATATATGTGCGCCTGTTGTATATCGAAATATAGATCGTAGAATATTTGAGTAAATGCATGCTTGGGTGACACACCCACCCACTCACTCCAGATTTGCACAAATCTACGTAATAATCTTATTTCACGGAACTCAGCTATAAATTACGTGTACCTGCATTACATATATAAACTTTATCGAATGGATAGCTAAAAATGTATAGAAAGCCTATCCTTTGGGCTATAATCGTGCATAATCTTGTGCGTGCTTAAATCCTTAAATCGGCGGATTCAACTTGTTCCTGCTTGCTAACATCTGCGTGAAAATTGAGGAGCATAACTTTACCGACAGTGGCTATAGCACAATAAATGATGACAAATCTGTGAAAGGCACCGTGTAATAAATATTAAATGCAATATCTTTGAACAGATGTTGCATGCCTAAATATGGCGACAAGGGCAGCCACTAGAAATTCTCCAATGTTGAATTCGATTAAGCGACGCTTTCGTTGCAGTGGTCGATGAACATCGATCTGTGGAGGCGAACGCGTATTTCTATCTCAAGCCTGTTTTGTTATTATTTGCGTGCGCCCATTACCAGTGCAATACGCATCTGGGATCACTCGAATCGAATTAACGATTTTTCCGACATCAACCTACTGGGACCGAGCGCGTGGGTCTGCCAGGGCGGGCAGAGAGATGCACAGCGGAGACACACACACAGACACACTCAAAAGAGTTTGCAAATAAATTGCTGAAAGTTTGCCAGGAGCCTCGAGGAGGGTCAATTGTATTATGCATATTCTCGGACGATGGCACAACCGATGGTAATTTTCTTTTTCTTAGAAATCACAATGAGTCCCGTCCAACGGATCAATAGATAGATGGGTGCAAGTCAATCTCTCGTTTCCGGAGCAGGTGTAGCTGTTGTTTGATTGATCTCTGACCACTGCAGCAGCAGTCGTAGTAGTAGTAGTGGTGGTCGTGGTGGTGGTGGCGGCGGCGGCACTAAGACCTGTGATTGTAAAGGCAGGTAAGAGAGACAGAGAGAATGCTTGAAAAAATACCCGAGAATGTTGATGAACTTAGTCGGACCTTACACGGTACAGCCAGATAGGCGAACGAATGAAGATGTAGTAGCAGTGTTGGAATTTGTATGCGTCGAAGCAAGATAACAGGCGGCTGCTGCTGCTGCGAGAAGCCCTCGATCACCGAGCGACCCCGCGAGAGTGTTGGCTTAGTTCTGGAACAGCAAATATTTGCGCTTGAATTTTCCTTCTCGCTGCAGTGGGTTGGCGTACCCAATCCGAGAAAGCCGCTACTGCCTCTGCCGTTACCGTAGCCTTGAGGGCTTTCTGATCGTGGCCGGTGGATTGAGTCACTCTCTCTCTCTCTCTCTCTCGCTATGGATGGCTATGCGGTGTTCTTAATTCGAGTTTACTGCCGCCCCGGGCGGTTTAGCTTCGTTTCGTAAGTCGTCGAAATCGCCGGCTGACTCGGCCCAATGAGACTGGAAGAACGGAACTGGTAAGCGCAGGCCGTCTGTCTTGGAACGGGCGGACTCTGACCCTATGTAGAGCCCCTATCTGGAGAACAACTATGCCACCACTGTGCTGCTACGCGTGCGATTCTATTACTACTACTACTACCACTACGGCAGTGGCGGTGGCAGCAATAATCGACACGATGCCGTCCGAAGAAACGAAGAGCAGAGGCCGGATAAAAAGAGCACAATGGGATAGAGGCAGCGTCTTGGCCATCAGATCCCTCGCTCTCTCTTTCTCTCTCTCTCCGTTTGTTATTAGCTCACACATGAACATCATATACTCGTGTACGAACGTCGAAGCGCACGTCAGCTACTCTACTGTATTCGCCTAGGACCCGGGAGAGAGATAATCTGCGAAAACGTGGGGAGGCGCTCGAAATTATGCAGACTTGATGTAACCACGTTTACGCTATTTTTAACATATTGAAATACCGCATGACTTCACCAGGCGATCCCTTCCAGGGAAAAAGAAACGTAACGGACACCACGGGCCTCACGCACAGTCCTACAGATCGCGCTCCCCACCATCGAAAAGTGCTGCTGCCTTTAACTACCGTACGAACGATGGATATTCGGCCGATAGGTCTGCCGGTTACTATCCACATGTGTAGATGTGTATGTGTAGACGACGTGAAACGCCTCCGCCAAGTGAAACGAGGCAACGTCTTTTGCCCCCAACCTCAGGCCCGCCTTCCCCTCAATCGCATCAAGACATCCCCCATGAAAGAGGCGCGGAAAATGTCTGCTCGTTGAATCACTCCGTAACGGGCCCTGAATGTGTGAGGGAATCGTGTTCATTCAATGGGCGGGGTCCTTTTTACTTATTTTCATTGTTGCGGCGTGCAGAGGCAGGGGAGCCCACAACGGCGGCAGGGATCCACTTCTCAGCGATCCAGTGCACTGCTGTGTCGGCACGAAGCGACACGCCTGCACAGCAGCAGCTACACTGCTGGAGGCCCTGATCAGACCGCACACATCGCAGAGGCGACCACCTACGGGGGAGGCCGCTGGCCCACAAATGAAGACAAACGATGCTCTATTGTCTGAGCTAGTTTTCTATTTAAGTCCAGCCGTAGCCCCCATTATCGTTGGCTCAGTTTCGCACCTCCAAAGAACTATCCAAACCACTATCCAGTACGCCATCCACGGCACTCGGCGATTCTCCTCAAGTACGAGGTAGCAGAAGATCGCCTCGTAGTCGAAAGAAAGGGAGCGTCCAGGCTATCCAGCACTGCTGACCGAAAGGGCCGCCGCTGTCCGAGCGACCAAAACAACGATTTCTCCCGCTTCGCGCTTGTAGGTTCTATCTATGCCGGGCCTTTCGTCTAATTTCTAAGCACTCAAGCAGTCGCCGTAGGAGCGCCTGCACAAGGCACTCGTAACTTGGATCCTCGGCGAAACTGTTAGGGAGTGGAGAGCTCAATGAGAGGCCGAAAACGACATAAACTTCTCAATGTTTGCGACTCCTAGGCTTGTCTCCTCTTGACTTCGGACAATGAGACGCGAAAACGCGATTTCTCTCTGATGATTCAGAGAGAAGCAACCCGAAGCTCGCCAAGGGGAAACCACTCACCTTTGCTGGAGTCGACAAATAGAACTAAAGCAAAACTGGTAGGGCAACCTATAACGAACACTCAAGCCCGTTGTGAGGACAACGGGGAGCGACCAAGTCAGGATGCTTTCTTGGTCCTTTTACAAATTGAGAATTGTTACGACCAGATGCAAATTATGCTGATATATGCTGCTGAATTTCATGTTAAACAGTTCTCGAGCTCGCTCTGCTTCAACCATGACCACATCACAAAATGTATAAATTGTAACACCATATTTGCAACTAGCCCAGGTTCTGAACATGCCGTTACTCCATCGATCGCACAGAATCTATTCCTTTGTTTGAGCCGCTCCAAGTGGTGCCATATGTGGAGGATGAAGGACTAATTTTTGTTCCCCTGTGTCCTCTCTTTTTTGGCATAAAAATGTGTCGATTCCTCATCACGCTTGTTACGAAACCGTTAGAGCGTGTACACACACGCGGCTCGCTCGGGGGGTCAAGCCTCCGGATGGTTATAGCTCTGCCTGGACGAGATCGGTCAATCAGTCATGGGGTGCGGGTCCCGTCGGCGATAATTGATAAAAATTTAATATTCGATATTGGACTTGCAGCGCTGGAGCCGATGGTTCGTGTCGCCATGATGTCGCGCCTTAAACGTCGGTCCACAAGATCAGCCGGCTCGGTCGGAATGTAAGAAGGATACATGTGGCCCCGAGGTCCACAAGCTGCAATGGAATGGGGACGAGCCTTGGACACTTAGGACCGGCGGGCAGGCCGAGGAAAAAGGACGAATCCCAAGCGGGACAAGAGCGACCAAACGTACTTGACTTACGAAAGACAGAATCCTGATCCTTGTCCGCCACCCACTACGGCTCTGACCTCATCTCATCCTGCTCACCTGCTGGTGGCGATAACGAGGTCCGAGGGGAAACCATACGCTGATAGGGGGTTAGACGATAGAGAAGCAAACGAACACGAAGAAACCAGGCAGGCAGGCAAGCCGCCAAGCCAAGGGTAAGCTGAGAGGAGGCGGGGATGAATGGGATCTGTGACCCGATGTCTAATAGGGGTCACGTCAGGTGGGCAGAAGGTGGGTCCTAGCTGGTTGGACAACCAACGCCTAGGATTTCTGTTGTCTCGCATTGTATGAGGCTCCTGCCATCCTCCATTCCGGCTGGCTCCAATACAGTAATGCTTCTCGGTGTGTCGATGGGTGGTTAGCTAGGTACATTTGCCTTGCTCTATTCTTTCCGTCCTGTCGGCCGACTGACCGGCCTTGGCCTTCTTCGGGCTTCATTGGGCGTCGCAGACCACCACACCAGACCTGAGACAATAATAGAGGTCAATCAGGCCAGGCGGCGGCAAAAAATGGTGATGGTATCGAAGACGGACAGATATAATATTGGAGGGACAGGCACAACCAGAGCAAGGCGCAGACTGTAATAGCAGGAAAAGGCGGATAGTCAGTGGAGACCTACAGCGGAACGCAATGAGGGTCACATGGGTAGGGACCTCTCTCGAGTTAAGATGAGCTCCCTTTTGCAGAGCCGTAGATCAGGTTACGAAAGGATGAGGCTGGTTGACTGGATGCTTGGTTCGTTCTCGGCACTGAGAATATTACACGGCGACAGTAAGGAGTGGTCTAGGTAGCGTGGGGTGGGCAACAGCAGCAGGATTCGTACCCAATCGGGCTAACCATCGAAGGCTCAATTGCCTTTTGCGCCTTAATCGTGCCGAACGATTTGGGCGAGCTTATCTAGGCGACCGAAAGAACACAACGAGCGATCTGCGAAGACACAACAGCGCTAACAGGAGAGCTTACCAAAGCAAGGAAGGGAGCAAAAAAAGAAGACGAATCCGAGCTCTACTACACAACCAGCCTCCCCGAGGTTTCCGCTTCCCACTGCCGTCGCCCGAAGTGAAACGTTTTGGTGGAGCGATTGCCCCAGACGAGGGCGGCATGGGGACATCGGAGTCTCAAAAGGACGACGATGATGATGGTGGTGGTGGCGGCTGCGGCAGCGACGACGACGATAACGAAGAAATCAAAGAAAACGCGACGCGAATAGAACGCTACCGCTGCCAAAAAAAAAACGAGACCGCAGCCAAGAAAGATAGAAGATAGGAAGGAAAGCGGGAGGGAAACGACTCAAGGATGGATCGCTGTACGAGTACCGCTTCAGGCACTCGAGGTCCAGGCCGGCTCGACACATACACACACCCTACTGCTGCTGCTACTGCTGCTGCTGCTACAGGCTGGAGAGAATCCGAACCCAAAGCCACTTCAAACCGCAGACGAGAACGGCGGCGGTGGCGGCAGCAGCGGTGGCGTAGTAGTTCGGTAAGAAGTGAAGTCCTGAGAAGAAATGAGAACTCTGCCCCTTTGACCCGTTTAATGACTTTATCGCCGGGGCAGCGACGCCCCTGGCGAGGTCGATTGGCGCTACCTTAAGTCCGTAGCTAGTGACTTCCCTGGTCGGCAAGAAGCGCTTGACCTTTTTGTGGTCGAGGGAGGGCAGTTCTCGTAAATAGTCTAAGTCGTTATTTCACCTGCTCTGATCCGCTTTGGACAAGGCTAAATACAAATCCGCTGATACATTGACCTTTGTGCGTTTACTATGTAAACGTATATCCGTTTGCTATTGCAAATTTTAGCTGTTTTATGTAGATTCAGCGATTTATTGTTCGGCTATTATTCCAGAACAAATGAGAACGAGGTGTCTTCTTTTCTATATCGCAGATAGCAATGCATTTGTTTACCCAATGCCATTGTCGTGTAAAGCTAGGATATATCTACTGTGCAAACATTCTTAGACAATGTTCGAGAGCACTGTACGACCGGGGTGAGCCGTACATCAATGACTAGCACGAAGTAGATTACCGGCCACGAAAACCACAATTTTAGATTTAACGCCGATTTAAGTGCAGTCCTCATGACCGCCCGTTGCCGCATAGCAAAGCTAGTATAGTGAGTATGACAAGGCAGCCATTTCAACAAGTGTGTCGCAAAAGTTAGCAAGGTTTCGAGGCAAGGTGTGTGACAACACAGGCCTGACCCAACCTATCTCCGTTTCATCCTGCACTGGCACGACCCGCCGGTTGATCGTGAGCGGCCACACTCATTTGCTTTTCTGGCAGGAGCCTCCAATCAATTTAGATAGATGGCGACATATGATAAATAATACGTGGTCTGTTAAACTGCTCATACATACACACTAATTGTATTATTTAGATATTGTGTAAGGATCATTACAGTATGCTTAGATATGCGTTTTGAGAATGGAGTGCACGAACATCGTTTACTAACATTGCAACAGTGAGAGTCCACCACCAGATTAAGGCTTCTTACAGGGTCTTGAGAGAAAAAATATTTAGCAACCCTGGACATAATGAGGCGAATAACAGCGTGCTGTCAAACGGATTTCAATTGCACTATGGTCAGTTGCAGGCAGATGTTCGAAGACGATATTTAAACCCAATATCAATGTTCTGCGTTATTCTTAAACGATTTGCTTTCCAAAGCACAAGAATATATTGATATGCATTCAAGCAATTCATTGTACCGCATCGACTGGTCGTGGTTGGTAGCATCAATGGCTCTCATTAAACCAGTCAATACTTTCTGCGATGTACGGTTTGAGGGATATAGCGATATACAGAGAAAGCGGGTCTTAGAATGAGCCACATCTTACCTATTTTGTCGTTATCAATCAATCTTCTAGCTATATGGTATCTAGCATACAGTGAGTAGGCTGAATGCGCAACGAGACACCGTACCGTATACATATTCACATGTACGGTAGAAGCAGTGAACGTAGCGCTCTATTAAGAAAAAAAGCTTTGGTGCCCGAATCGGTAGCAGTGGGCCAGCTATTAAGTTACAAAGTTCGGTTAGGGCCCGAACCCTCGCTAGCCGAGGAACCCTGCCAGGCAGTGATCAGTGATTGGGAAAAATAGCGACTTTTGTGGGAAGGGAGGCATGGCATAGCCGGGTAAGCGTCGTCTCCCTGAAGAAGACGTCGATGTCGGAGGTGGTGTCACGTCATTGAGTGGTCAACGATGGACGATGACCGATCGAGTTCCGATGAACCTATTCGACCACCTACCAAGATTCCCATCGACTAAGACACACCCGCACAGGGACACCGACCACCCAAGATCGCCAGTGTCCGAACTCCCGCAAGGCTTATACCGGCGAACCCAGATGCGGGGCATGCGTCTCATCTGGGGCTATCATACTCTAGCCCTTATCCAAGGAAGGCATCTCACATAATCAGTAGGTTCTATCCCGTGTCACTCGCTCATGAGTTCGAGTCATCGTAGCCATGAAGCAAGAATGGCGTTAGGTTAGTGGAGCACAAGCCATCGACTATGTCATAGTTCAGCCATTTAACTTGTCCTAGCATTGAGCTGCCCCAAGAACATCATCATGTCTCGGTGCCGGAGCATAGTGTCCTTAATATTGGTAGCCGAGCCCATTTGACACACTTGACATGTCATACATGCTCTACTGTATCTTATATATTGTACACGCGTTCGTCCTTCGCGCCGTACTCGAGTGAAACAGGATCGTTACCAGTTAAATGTTGGTTGCAGCACGGCCTCTGTCTCAGTTCTGTGAGAATCGTCGCTGCTGTCTCCGCCGCCGCCGCCATCAACATTAACAGGAAGTACATGACTGAGGAAAGGAGATTTGGCCCCCTTTTTCACGCGCCCTAGCGGGGTCACCGCGGGGGGGGGGCACCACGACGCGTTTCGCTATGAAGGCCGAACAGAGATGGAGGGATACCAGAGGGTGAATATGTGTATGTTAATTCAGAGATGTGACCCCGTTCTACATCTGCTTCTCGTGCCGAGGCGCCTGCGACGAAGCCTCGAGGCAGGCGAACGATGGTGAGCAAGCGGCGGACTCAGTTCAGCAGATGTGCGGAGCAGAAGTGGAAAACGAAGAAGAAAAAGGATAGGGAACAGCAGAAACAGTGGAAGGAACGACGGCGCTGTACAGCCCGGGATGGGGTGCGATGGAGAATGGAGAGTGATGATTCGCTGCAGCAGCACGCGGTCGGATTGCCATAGTCCTAGTTCGAGCTCTAACCCTGGCCGTTTCCGACACTTCCGCTAACGCCAGCCACTGCCGACTTTGGCCCCGCCACCGACACAACGCCGAAAACTTCGGGGGCGAGGAATCGGGGTGGCAAAGCCGAACTATATTGGGCTTTGCCAGCGAAACGGTCCAGGGCAGACCGGGGCAAGCACGCGTGATAGGGGTGAATAGGAACGGGGAGCACGCGAGGCCAGGGCAGGCGGGGCCAACCCGCGCCAGAAAACGGGGGCTGCGTCGAGGAAAGGCCGGTAGCAGCAGCGGCGGCGGCGGACGCTGCAGAAGCTCCAGACAACTGACGCTCAGGGCCTCCCGGACGAGACACAGGCGTAGAGGAAGGGAGAGACGACCGAGAACTACAGCGTCGAGAGCACGTTCGACCGACCGATGTGGAAAAGGGCCAGCCTCCAGCTCTAAATGGAAACTACAAACACCATACGCGCTACCATCACTAGCAGAAATGCTGTTTCCCAGAAGCAGACCCTGTAGTGGTGGCAGCAGAAGCAGCGACAGAAGCTACGCTACCGCGCTGGTGATGATGACCTGAACTCTTCAGCTACACCACACGCTGCGCAAAGAGAGAAGGCCGCAAAGAGAACGCGAGAGCAGGGTAGTAGTGTATGTGTCAAGGCGACGGAACCTCTCATTACGTAGTGTGCGGGGCGGAGTCAGTGGCACAGATATAATAGATACGAACTTGGCATTCGTTCAGCTTTAGCCTCCCATGGCCTGTCTGTCGCTGGATAGGCCTCCCGGTGACCGATCTCTTTTTGGCGGGTGTTGCCCATGAGCAATTGGACGATCCTGCGAGAAGTGAAGCAATGCGCAACTGAACTGTGGGACTGCTTCGGAAATGGCCGGCTTCGAATGCTGCTGCTGCTGCTGGCGCTACTGCTGACCGTGGTGGTAGTGCCGGCAGCAATTGCCTCCGTCTGGGCGGGTGCACTTCAATACTTTCGTTTTCGACAAAAACAAACCAACGAGAAGTCGAGCATGCTGAGTTAGCCCGGGGCTCAGTCGCGATAGAATTGTGCTGCGATTACTATCAGCAGCTCGATTAGATTCGAACAACAAGTTCGAAATGATACGAAGCTTTTGTAGAAATACCCAGCCCGATGGCCGTGTATCAGCGTTCCCCCGTCCGCCAATCGACAGATGGTAGACGCTGGAGAGGGCAACGAATAGGGGCCGTTCACTTCAAGGCTGTCTTTTTCTTCATGTCTCAATATAACATCGGCAGGCACACAGAACCGCCCAGTCGCATCCAAACTAAGAACGGAAAATGACAACGGCACAGCGATCCCATGCTGTCGAAGAACGAAAGCATCGCTTGCCTTCCCATTGTCCCTGTCAACAGAGGACAAAGGGCTGAGCAAAACACGACAACATACGAACGAGTTTAGTTTGCGCAGTTCAGTTTAGGCTGCACAGCTCGCCGTCCTGTAATCAAACTCCCCGAGATGAAGCCAGTGCTATTTACTAGTGTTCAGCACTGATGGCTACAGGCTGGTAGGTAACGGCCGACAATGTATTCAAGCCAAGCAAGCATGACAAGATAGCACAGTCCGATCAGATCAGTGCATGAAACTGCAGTCTCATCGTTCTTGCAGCAAGTGTTCTTGTGCTACTCAGCTCGGTATGTGATGGTATGAAGCAATGAAAGCTGTATCACGATCCAGAGGACACTAACGTGGATACCATCGACCCGGGCCTAGGGGGCGTGGGGACGCCATCTACCTATACTGATGTCGTATATATATATATTCGCCAACGGACTCACGAGGCTCGTAAAGTCCAGGCAGACACTCTAAGAGACTGAGGGTCGCGTAGGATGTACTAGAAACGAGATCAGAGAGTAGAGAGAAACCATGTCTTATGCCGACTTTTCGACAGATAGAGACCTGGCCCCCGTCGGCCAGAGGCTCACGGTATCACAGGTGGCCTTAACGACCACGTGATGGTCGATCGTTGATGGCTCGCACGGGTGCCCACCCTTTGCGGATTGATCGATAGCATGACCTAAGTCTGATTATGATAGCAGGCACTGGAGAAACGACTGTTTGTTCAGACGGTTAACTCCTCGGTGATTATACTAAGAACGACTGGGTAGTGTCTACATTGAAAAAGAGAGGGCGGAGCTGATTAATTAACTACTTACTCAAATATTATAGTATAGGCTATGTGGACGAACAAATGTAGGCCGGCATCACCATTGGGTTCTAGCACGAACGTCTAGTGTTAAATCATTTTTACACCAACACCATATAATGTTATAGTTGGGTGGAAGGTCACACTCAGGTCGAATTATTTTTGTATAGCAGAAACGATGAAATGTATTTATTGCGACAGAAACTCTTAGGACTCTAGCACAGAAACGGAAATATAATGTTGAAACCAAGGAACAAATTGTGACGTGTTTTTCTCGATCGAACATGTAGTGGTATGTTCGAACTGTTTAACTTTGGCTAGTTATAATAGTCGCATTTCAGTGGCCCTAACATCTTCGATAGATGGTAGAAGATATATCAAATATCAATAAGCGTATGCATCCCTATTGCTCATTACTTCAAGTTGACATTGGTTTTCAATTCAAGCATATTACTACATTGTAGGAATAATTCAAGAAGCTGCTGGTCTGTGCCACTTATATATATATATATCCGTGCCCCGCGAATATAATATTATATATATATATATATAATATACATAAGATGAGTCTACGTTCAGTCACAACGACGATAATGATGGCGATGATGATAGGTGATGCGGTTCACTTACCTGCATTACATGCGAGATGGACTCGCGCTCGGAGAGGATCTCCGAGAGGTTCTTGGTTCCGAGGACGTTTCGAAGGGTGGTGGCGGCCAGCAGGCGAGTGGAGTGACCGTAGTCCTCCACGTTCGTGATGGCGATTGTGGCATTGCTGATGCGGTAGTATACGACAGCGTCTACAGCCACCGTCACGGAGTCCTTTGAGAGTATCTGTAAATATGATACGTAGACCAAACACAACGTCAGGGCTAAAATGAGCTTCAAGCACGACGCGAGGAGGGACAACTAGAATGACATGTGGGCAAGTTAACTAAGCAGCGATCTAATAACGATTTAAGTAATCAACTTTTATCTCTGGAGTTCGTAATTTTCTCAGTTCTGACGTTGTATGCTGATCCGCTGCTGCTTCTGATTCTGTAGTCACCGTAAGATGATAGGCTTCGTGGCTTCAATCTATGTATAACAATTCGGCTCTTGCTACGTAGTCTCGGTGAAACTAACATCGCCACACGCTGGTCGTTGCACGCTACGACAATCGTAATAGCACTAGATGTGTAAGTGACTTGTGTCGCGGTCTCGCTGTGCCTGGATGCGCAAAAGCATCTCCCAATCTTTTAAGGCTATTCCGTATGAGGATGATGTCCTACGACTGCACAGCAAAGCACTCCAACGCCGCGACCCTCAACGAACATTCGAGTCAAACTCAGCAGCAGCAGCAGCAGCACAGAATGTGGTTATAGCAGTTGTTGTGATAGTAATTGTAGTAGCTGCCTCCATCGCCGTCGCCGTCGTCTCCGAGATCGTCATCGTCGTTGCAGCAGTAGAACACCAGGCGAATTGGCTGCCGTACAGTGTCGCAGACTTTTTCATGAGGCGGCACATGTCGTTGATGCCGCCTTGTTGTTGGCCATATGATGAGAAGCAAAAGCGGGAGACACTGGGGAAATGTGACCTCAGCCTCGACCGGCGGCGGTAGCAGCAGCAGCAGCAGCAAACTCGTCCCTCAACTCGAGCGGCGACGAGGGCATCTTCCCGTTCCGGGGAAGTCTACCACCGGCACCCCGACCACCACAAGCGGTCCCGCCCTGCCGTGATTGCTAGCTGGTGACTGGTGTCCTGGGCCAGTGTGCTGCTGGCCGCTCACAGCGGGCAAGCCGTAAAGGGTTTCGCGTCGTTGAACAAAATAACAGCCCTTTTCAATGTTACTGTTTCGTCGTTGTCTTCCTCCTCCTCGTCCTCCTACTCCTCGTTGTCGTCATCTTCTTCGTCTTCGCCATCTCCTTCGTCTCTCGGTGCTTTTTTTTTTCGAACAACAAATAAGAAGCGCTCGCGCAGTACCCCAGCACACAGTTTTCATGATATTTTTTGTGCGCTTCCTAGCATCGACATTGTTGTCGTCAAGGAGATGGGGGTCAGGATGGTGCTTGCCGCTATCGCCATCTCCTCGCACGACGACAAAAACAGCAGCAGCAGCAGCAGCAGAAGAATCACCCTCACACGTTAGGGTGGCAGCATCAGCGACGTCAGGAGGAAGCGTCATCATGAGAATGTTGATCTCTCAGCACACGCCCGTATTGCCATCGACTTCGGACGATCGAGGGGTCGAATAGGGCGTGCGGACAAAAGTGCTCCGGAACGGCAACAAATATCATAATAGCAACTAAATAAACATAAAGACTACATATTATACAATACAGCGTTCGGTTTGCTTTGCAGTTTCACTACCACAGTGGGATTATCATCGCGTTGTAGCGCAATGTATATATATATATATTTATATAACGAAACAATGACCATTGCACAGGCAGTATAAAATGTGATGTCGGCGTCACACTTACCTCTTGAGGTGGCACGTCAAAAGACACAGTACGGAGATCAACCTTGCTGTAGGTGTCGATGCATGGGATGATGAAAAACAGGCCTGTCATAATGAGAGAGCAAAAACGGGGATAAACAGAGTAAGTACAATACGTGCGAGTGTTTTCCTAAGGCACGTTAGCCCATTATATATATATCTATATATATATATATATATATATAAGTTTGTATACTTTCGCCGCAAGGAGCTGCCACCCCATAGTGCAGTCATGAGAACAGCCCAGTGTTAATTGGGTCACCGAAGGTGGTTTCGGTGCCAGTGGACGCCAGTAGTGCTATTATATTATACAAGGGGAAGGCCGTAGGGTCGTAACTGTCGTCGCCGCCACCACCACCGCCACCTCTCTGTTCCCAATCTGCCACTCAGTGCAACGTGTTGCTGGGCAAGCTGTCTAGCAGAAGCTGCATCAACAGCGGCGGCGGTGGTGGTGACGCCGGCGGCAGTGGCTGGGCGAGCAAAGAAAAACCGTAGGAAGCACATCCACCTTGTAACCTCTGTTGCAACAGCTATCACCACTAGCAGTACAGCTGCCGGCGCTGCTTATGCTGCTACTACTATTACTACTACCATACTATGGCTGCTAACGAACCTGCCTGAATGGTACGCGGCTCCCGTCTTCACCCGCGTCCAGTCCCCGGCCATCGTTGCTTGCCCCGACTTCCTTTGCCTGCTTTTTGCTCGCGATACCCACTGTGTGTCCTGCCTGCGATACGTTGTTGTTCTCATGGGTCAGGCCGCTGTGCCACACCACTGTCAACTGCCACTGCTGTTTACAGAGCCAGTGTGCCAGTCAGACCAGCTAGGAAGCAGACAACCTGCTGTTTGATAATCGAGATAAACAGCAGCCGGTGGACGGCCGCCGGAGCGACTCGGGTGCAATCGGCAGCTAGGCCGCCGCCTGCGACAGCTGCCGGACACTTGGCTCTGATGCCGGTGGCGACAACACAGCAGTTGGTGCTGGCTCGCTGGAACTCTCACTCACCGAAAGTCAGCGAACGGCGGCATGGCGAGAGCGAAATCGCTTCGGAAAAATGGAGCAAGACTGGCCAGTTCGGCTGAGCAGACCCCGCTGCTGCGGCTGTTGACGTTGCCCCTGCCACCGTTCCCCGCTGGCCTCGTGCAATTCAGCGCGGCACGAAGCGTTCAGGAAATGAGATCTCACCAAGAAAAATTATCGCGTTTCCGGACCCGTCGGTCGCCGCTTCTGCCATCGGCTACGCGCTGCTCAGCTCAACACCCGCTGCAGCTGCTGAATGGAGACTGGAGAACCTGAACAAGGGTCACGAAGGAGGACGGGCAAGTACCTGCTTGCGTGTAGCTGAAAGCCGCTGCTACCCAAAATGCAGATTGTTTTTAACTAAGGCTAAAAGACGAGAATGCTGGACTGCTGCTTGGCGAATATGGAGCCAGGTAGTTATCGTCACAGTCCAATAACGCCAACACTTTCTCGGCGCACCACAGCCTCAACCACTGCGTCGTCTCGGCCTCGAATTTGGTTGGCCACAGCAAATCGATTTACTCACTGGATGAATTTACCTAACATGGACTGCAGCGTGTATAGTTATGACCGAAACGATGGCCATGGACAGACGTATCGAGCTCCCAGCAACTGCATACAGCGGCATCCAATTGCTGCAAAGCGAGCTTTCTTAGAGCTCGTTCCGTTGCTTGAGCTTGAATGGTCAACGAAGGAAATGCAGGCCCTTCTACGGTGGTCGACGTTCTTGCTCTTTCGCTGTTCTCAATGGGCCAACTCATTAATTAAGTGGGAACCGCTGTGCGTTGTCGTTTCTTCAACGAGCACTGGCCACGGCAGCGACGCCGGCTGCGACAACGACGTTTCTTCGAAAGTGGTGATCCTAGGCGAGAAAGCCCGTCGACGCAACCTCCCCCAAAGCGTTCTCATTTGTATCCCTTTTTACACTCGTCACCCCCTACCCCTATTTCGCTCTCAAACTTTCCCAGCTGGCCTCCTTTCACTTTCGTCAGGACTGTGCTCCGTCCGTTCAGCTACGGCCATCCCTAATTTCCCCCTTCCTCCTCTATTCCCTTCGCTTGAAAGCAGGCAGGCTCCAAGCCTCTATTGGCCGTTCGCTCCTCCAACATCACTAAGCAGTCAGCTCGCGGGTGGATCAGCAGGACCCGAGCAGGGGCCGACAGCAGGCGCAAGGTTTCTCCGTCGACGAGGCGATGAAAACGAACGTCGTTGACGTCAACGACGAGGCACATGGTGCGGCGGAGGATTCACGGGTAGGGGTAAGGCACTTGGGCCGGCACCGCTGTCTGCTGAGTCCAGCCTTCAGTGTTCAGACATTTAGAGAGGCACTAGCCGTGTTAGCGAGGGAGGTGGCCGTGTCCGGTCGCCTTGTGAGGTTTTTCTCCGACTCAAGTAGACAAGCACAGGCATAAATGCGCTCAGTGCTAGTGCTATTATAAGAATGGTGCTACAGCATTCTCATATAAAATCGTCCTCCGCGAGGAGGCTTCTTTTCCAGGCGAATCCTAGTCGCCTCCGCCGGTTGAATCAATGCAATGATGACGTCATCGCCAACGCAACGCTGCGGGTGTATCGCCGCATAGATGGCTAAGGGGTGGTCTGCCGTGAACGAGCACGGCGGCCTATGTGCATTCATGGTTAGATCGGGTGCCGCCAGGCTGCTGATGCAGTAGTCATGTATATTTGTTCTTGCATCCTGTCGGGGGTTGGCACACATGCTCCAGGACAGGTCCTGGATACGTATTCAGCAGCGGCTTTGTTCACTATTCACGATAGGCACGAACAGCTATAGCGAAAACGAAACAGGGAGAAAGCCTCATGCACAGTGAAGGAAGCTGGTCACCGTTGACTTCGTCACAAGGATTGCGGCCGACTAGTCAGGAACGGGCACCCAAGCATAGGGCTTCGACCGAGCCAAGCATTGTACAGGGCTAGTAACACCCAGAACGCCCAGCCACCATATTCTCGCCAGGTTCGAATTCGTGATAGACGTTTTTCCTTCTCTCTCTCGCTCTCTCTCTCTCTCTCTCTCTCTATATATATATATATATATATACATTCTTCGTCGTCTGGCGGAGAGACGGTGTCACTCCCCCAGAACTTGTCACCAGCACAATTGAGGCATTGCAAGTCGGGCCTAATGAGTGCGTACATTCATCTCATTAGATTTGTTGCTTTAAATATTTGGTTAATAATGGCACTAATTGTATTTATAGGTTCTAAATATGACAGACGCACACCACTCATTCGAACCTGAGACCGGGAAGAGATCTCACTGTGCTGGGATAAACGCACTTGCACGCGCACCGTTTCCTCTCTTTGTTGGACTTACAGCGAGGTTCTCTGGAGACGTTAGTCGACGGAGAACGGCTCCATTGTCGCTTTAAATACTTTTTTCCTAGCTCCCTTAGGAATGCCTCTGTACCAGCTCCAATAACCCGAGGGGTTTCGATGGCAACAGGTTCAACAATGTCATTTGCCGTCAGTTCACAATAAACTCGTTGCTCCCTTTTGTAAGCCGCGTGACCTACCCCTAACCTGATGCAGCCCTCCGCCGAAGACTGTCTCAGCGTGCATGCAGCTGTTGCGTCCCATGTGAAGGCGCGTCCATCCTTCCATGGCACTAATGTCATTCCATCCGATCTAATGATACTATTCACCGAAAATCCAATTAGTTCACGGCGGACTGAGATTCTCGCCGATTGCATCGTTCGGTACATGACTTCGTTGCTGGCGCTATGTAGTGGATGCCAACCTTCGTTCCTTCGCCAAATGAGCGCATGGTCGCCAGTAGAGAGTACTGGGGAGCTTCACAAACAAAGGAGATGTCCAGGATTGTTCCAAGTGCGGTGAAGGTAAGCCTGCAACCACTTCCCACTTGAATAATAGAAACCTGTTCTGAGAGGAACGGTTTTTACTACGATTTTCGTCGCAAGTTCACTGAGTACAGACCTGTGGACTTTTTGCTGTTGCACTATAAACCTTTTTGGCTTTCTCTAACTGCACGAATCTCTAGTCGAAGGGATTCTCATTGCGGGTCGACCTGCGACATTAATCTGATGAAACTTGACAGAACAAGGTCAGTGGCTGTTCCGATACCGAAACCATCCTCTTCTGTGTGAAGTGTGTGAAGAGCTGGCTCTATGGTTTTCCCCAAGCTCTATGTTAAGTACAGGTCGGAGGATCGTTGCAGGACTATATTGAGTTCGTGGCAACGCGTCACCTTTGAAGGGCGCGGTCTATCTCGCAGGAAGAAAAGTGCTGGGTAAGTTTCTAGTAGCAACGAACGATCGCATCTGAAACCCAGCAGCTCCAGATTTTTTCCAGAGCATGGGTCATGACCTCCGAGATTAATGGCACTCCCTGAAGTTCGAGGTGTGCGGGTTCCATTACCGTCAGGTGTCTTCTTTTCAACTGTCGTGCCTGTAAAGCGACAATCTCACACCTAATGTCTTTTTGTCCCAATTTCAGATAATTCCTGAAAATCTTGAACCTGCTGTATATCACGAAGGAGCAAGAGTGCCGTTATCGAGGTAGCACGGCTTTACTTCAGAGTCCAATTGTTCGAGCAGGGAGGATTGCAGGATTTGATGGGGGTTTTTCTTCACAGTGATCTTGCCTACTAACCGCCTTGAAGGGAAGCTAACAGCGATAGGGCGTCGGCTTCGTTTTTCTGAATGAGTCTGGTCAGTCCACCACCGGGACTGATTGATCGCACGAAATCTTGTAAGCGTCCATTCGCAGCCATTGTGCAACAATTCGTAAAAGCCTGCAGCAAAGGGTAACAGGATCGTTCAAGTGTATCTTAAGATGTCTGGGCCGCGTGCCTGACGGCCCACCGCTCAACCCATATGGAAAACTCCGCACAAAAGCCTTACGTGGGCTAAATGTGAGTTGTATCGTTGATTGCGGTCATCGGTTTCGCTGCGGCGAATACTGCTCTGAGAAAGACATCTGCGGGTGCTTGTCTCACAGAGACTACGGCTTACTGTCTGACGCTACTACGCTGTCAGTCGAGAGCAGAGTTCTTGCAGCCACAAAAATTTTCCCAAACGGTCACTGGCCTGTTCCGTTCTGGAAACAGGCTTCCTTTGTTTGCCGACATGTCCTTCTAGTTGTAAAACGACGGGTGGGCAAGTGCGGTGGGTTAGCCACAGGTCCACCCGCTCGGAAAAGCCTAATTTTTTACTTTTGGACACCTTTAAGGGTGTGTCCTATGACTTTCTTATATGGTAGAAAACGGGAAAAACTGGCGGTGCAAAACTCACTAGTTCCTTACGTGACTCGTTCCTAGGCCTCGCCATACTAGGCGGCTAGTTCGTCTGCTGCTTGTGTCCGAGTTGTTTGTAGAGGGCACGTTATTTTCCTTAGATGTTCTCGAAGGCTCATCACTTTCGACATAAAAACGAGGATATGATCCTTTTGTGGGATCCTTTTGGCGCTCTTAAGGACCGCATAGCACTGTGGGGTCAAAGGTGATCTTGCTGAGTCATCGTGAATACACAAGGTGGCGTTTAGATACGCCAGCCACTGGTGGGTGTCCTGTTTGATGGTCACCATAGCTTTCATGTTGTGTCCCTGTTTAGACCTGTCGCAGAGCAAGCTCTTCTTCATACGTCGTTTCGTCCTTCTTGTTGCTGGTGTGAGGAGCCATCGGTTGGACCATAGCGTGGTACAGTATCGGTTTGCCGCGGGGGTAACCAAATGCTGAGCAGCGGCTAGGAGGCTCCGCAAAAGATAACCCTCGTCATGAGAGGCACCAGGGCATCAACTAATCCGGTTTCGAATCGCTCGGGCGAGAAGGCAGCTGCGGCCTCCTGGCTCCTTTGGCGTGTTACGCTCGATTGAGGTCCCTTTGATGTGTCAATTTTGGAAGCAACTTTCACACCGCTCTCAAGGACCGCGGAGAACGAGCGGCGCTGAAATTCGAAGTGGGTTGGATCAAGCTCACCGATGCGAACAGCGGAATCGGGGGTGTACGTGGATTAACCTCTAAACGATGGTTTGTGGCATACCGCAACTGCTCCATCTGCTTAAGCGGACCGGGCATGAGCTCCAAGTGGACAAGTGAGCTCCGTTGCAATCCCAGCATTCTCCGGCGTTTTCGGCTGTGCTAAAAAGATAGCTGTGTTCTCCGAATCTCCTGTATTTAAGCCACATCTTCTGTAGTGGCTGCTATTCGCGCTAATGCGGTCGAAACCGTAGCATCCATATGACTATAAATGTTCTTTGTGGATTAAGGCGGCGTAGGTCATATTCGCACGGACGCCACCAGCAACATTCCAATCTCCATCGAAAGTGGACCGGGCCAATGCCACTATCTCTGGAAGGGCTTAACATCCTGATCCTTTGTGGTGAGCATATTCGTTAGTGGATTTTTGGAGCGAACTCTCTTCGAGGCTATGGCTCCGTAGGTCCGCAGTACGTGTACAACAATCTCCTCTCTCAAGGTAGCATATGCGCTATATTACTTGTCACTAGCTTCCCCTTGTGACAGCTATCGTATTACTCGACTTGGCAGCGACCTGGAAACCCCGAGATTTTTCAGGCTTCTGCGGTCTTTAGTAGACTCAACGACTATTACCACCCGGCCTTCCCTCGCGAAGCGTACTTTTTCCAACCGTTTCTTGACTATTAGTCTTTATGTCCTACTACATTAGATTCAAATTGCCAGTTCCCAGGGACCCTTGCACTGCCTTCAGATCGAAATCTCCCAGGCGGGCTTTGATGCATAGTTTGGATGTAACACCTTCCCATCCGTGTTGGTCGTTGTGGTTCAATGGTGCACTCTGTACAACTACAGCTGCTGCTTATGCTGCCCATTATGTCCTGAGGTCACGGACAGGCCTTTGTCATCCTCGTTAAGGTCCCCGTAGGAACCATTCTCATGATTCTCAGACTGCGACGTGCTTTCTTCATCAAGAATCGAGTCCATCGCGATCTTTTCTTATTAGGTCGTCTCATCGGGGGCCCCACACAGCTTCCTTTCCGCTTTGTCGTATTGTTTAACCCGAAGATTGTGAACCCTCCATGGTATTCGCTCCTCCGGGGGAACTTTCCGGGGGTGATGGGTGAGGTTTCTCCCGCGTGAACTTCAGTTGTCCCGGCCGCGCTCTGCTGCGCTATTTATCCTCGGTGGCGGAAACCGTGGTGCCCCCTGATTTCATGTAAACTCCATCACCAGTGGTCTCACACTTGTGCTTAAAATTTTGCCAGATGGGAGGTGGCATACAAAGCCTTGGAGAGGCACTTACTGTGGTCGAAAGAAAACCAATCACAGCGAGACGAAATCTCTTTCTAGATTTGTATCTTTAGCTCTTTGGTGCCTTTTATCTTTTAGTATAAGTGTCTATCATTTAAATGTAAGCAAGAACTCAGTCAGCCAGATATATTTCGCTAAACAGACGTCAATCCACTTTTATCTTATCATTGCAAGGTGCAGGTAACGTGACTCAAAAGACTAGAGTTAATAGAATAATCGGGATGTTGCCCATGATTAATACTGCCAACATCACAATGGGATGTGTCGTAGCAGGCACTGTACATACCATCGCATAGGATGTGTCAACAACAGGATTGAACAGGACACATACTTCACTGCAGTGGGCAGGTAGTTCGAAGTGTGACCTTAATATCCGCAATGTATAGCCAACGTCCATTGCGGATCCGAATAACCGAAGATCTTGCTTACTTGCTTTAGGTGTGACTCTTTTACTGATTGGCACCTATACACGAGTGCCGATAGCACTTAATAGACTCCGTCTAGGCTATACCCCATCCAGCCACGTCAAGACAGTGGCATCTAGAGGTTATCTCGAGATGAAGGGCAGGAGAAATTGGGGCGAACTGTAATAATGCTGGTGCTGATGATGATGATGGTGCTACCTGGGTTTTCCTGTTGTTGTCATTGTTGTTGTTGTTCTAAGTGGCGGCGTTGCTGCTGCTACTGCTCCCGTATTGTTGGCGCCGATACCATAGGGACTGACTGGTTCTACTATGTGCTAGTGCTATAAGCAGTCCAGGCCAGTAGGCAACGTGAAGGCAGGAAGCGTAGCGAGAATGAGAACAAGAGGCGGAGCCAGCGGAAAGGAAGTAATTTTCCGGATAGCGTCATGCGTTCGCTGTGCTTTGTTACCGAACAAGCTAGTGAACGAACGGCGAGCTTCTGCAGCTGCCGCCGTCGCCTCAGCTGGAACGACCAGCGCCGAGCCTGTCTGCTGCGTGCTGGTTTGCCAGTTACTGCTATACTCCCAGCCATCTAGGCCTGCTGTAGCAGTGGTCTTTCTCTTGGTAAGGCAGGCCGCCGCCTGTGGCGACCTCCGTTTCATCCAAATCCCCAGCAGCGGCCCCCCACCCCGTCCAAGCCAGATCGCAATGAGGCCTACGACATCCTCATATGCCCACTCTGCTGCTGGCTTTTTCTCTACCGGCGTAGCGTTGTCTCATTATGATGTTGCTACTAGCGGCTAGTGAGAGTACTAGCACTGATGATACATTCATAAATTAAGGCGGCAGCGGCAGCAGCGCCGCCGGCTAAAACAACAGTGGTCTGCCGGACTCGCGGTGTCACAGCTGACGGAAGGGAACTCGAGTAAAGAATGAGGAGCAGCGGACGGCGGGAAGAGCAGCGCCGTAACAGCAGATGCGGAGGCAACAGTGATGGTGGTTGTTGTTGTATACGCCAGCGAGAGGGCGAAGCGACACAGGCCTGGCCTCTGTGAGCTTGCTAGGCGTCTATTCCTATCACTCCTCCTCCGTTTCCCCTCTAGTTGGGGAAAGTGCCATATCGTGGTACCATCGCGCGGCTTGCTCACTACAGGGGCTGATGCTGCTGTTACTGCTGCTGCTGCCATTGCTAGCTGGCCTAATGCGCAACAATGCGAAGCGGACAGGCTGGATTGAGCTGTCTGGAGGGGAACGGTGTGATGGACAGCCAAGGTCATATACCATCCGCACACATACGTGGGACGAGTAGCACAGACTATACAAGACAGACAGACACTCTATTTCCGTCTCTCTCTCTTTCTCTCTCTCTCTCATATACACGCGTTGTGGGACTAAAGGAGGGACCACTTCGCACTCTTCCCAATTGGAAACTCCACTGGGAGGCAGGGAACGACGATGAAAGTAGGTAGAAGGTACTGGGTGGTGGCGGGCGAGTCTGTTGTCTTTCTATTCCCTGAGTGAGACAACCTTTTCAAACCATTCTCTCCTGGTTCGGTTTACCCAGGCCTAAGCCGGCCACGAATTGGCCCGACGCGACCTGAGCTGCTGCGGCCGTCAAGATTTGCCAATATTTGAAATAGTAGAAGTAGTAGCAATCTATATAGATGTCCATGTATGTACACGCTCGAGGGGCCGATCTGAGCACATGGGCAAAAAGGGCATAGAATCGACGTGCGTCACCCTGTTCTCGACCCAGAAATGTTCGTCATTCCTTGCTGTCGTTCAGCAAAAATATTATTTGCACGAACACACACACATGAGCGGAGATGGAGAGCGCCTTTGACGGATTATGCTGATGTAAGTGGCAATGAGCAGATCGGATAACAAGGTCATATCCGTATTGACGGACTGAATGTCCACTCGGTGGATGTCCTAGGAAATGAGTAAAGTAAATGGTGTCATGAGTGAAGTCTAATAGAAGGTTGAGTCGCTTTTGGGACCGTGGACAGCTCGGACAAACTTAAATGTACACTTGGACTCGACAATGTTCAGAACGCGATCGACCTATTGGCCATTGTAAGCGCCGGTTGACGTTATATAATATTATATTTCAAGATGCCTGACCAAAACTGCATGAAAAAAAAAACGTTTCTAATTGCCTCCTGTCGTGTGATGGCAGACTCAGTGTTAATTTTTGTGTGGACTATACTGGAGTTATAGGCGCTGGATGCAATGCCTCCTCGTGGCTTTGGAAAAGTGTTGCTCCAAGAAAGTGATGTTGGCACTTACGTATGAGCCTGTGCGAGCGTCATTCCATTAAGACGGTCACTATGGCATACACACTGATTGGCTGTCCTGTACTTTGGATCCGGCATGGCATTTTGTCGAACATAGAGTGCCGGGTTCTGTCCCAAGCTAACAGTTCGTAACAGTTGTACGCAAACAGCGTCTGATCAACTTCCACTTATGGCTGCGGATCGATTGCGCCATGAAAATCCTCTTTGGCCCTCCACCCTTGTTCAAACGTGTCTCAAAATGGAGTCGGCTAAGGGGGGTCCTATAAAAACGACCAGCTTTGTTCGTACGCCCCAAGCCCCCCACGCTCGCCTTCTGTCGCCGGACCTTCCATATCGCTGGCGTGTCCTGATATGCTCCTGTGAGTTGGTGTGTGTTCTCCGTGCTGACTTTACGCTAGCTTTTCTCTCTTCCCTCCTATACTTTAGCGGTGAGCGTATGGAGGGTATAGGCGGCGTCATGCGGATGCCGGCGACATACCCCGTAAGTAATGAATTAATCACGCTAAGTGACTCGGTCTGTGCCCGGCGATGGCATCGAGCGAAAGGCCTGCTACTCACCGGGGAACGCGCTCTATTCTCGACTTTGTCTAAAGAAAAAACAACGTCACGGAGAGCTTTGTTTGCGGGCTTTTGCCCGTGATCGGGGGCGGGGCTCGCTCTTTACGAGAGATTACGACATCACTTAAGTTTCAATCAGACAGGTGGAGAGAAAGTTGGCCTCGTTGAGAAAAGCCTCGTTGAGTTAACCATATGGTGGGCTTCTCATTCTTTTAAAGAAATGAACTTCTGGACATTAAAAAATTGCTTGCATGCATGGCTACGATGGTATAGGTCTTGAAGAGTACATACCTGGTCCTTTGGCGCCCCCCTGAAGTAGGCGACCAAGTCGGAATATGACGGCTCGCTCGTATTCCTGTACGATCTTGATACACAGGCAGAGCGAAAATGGGAATGTCGCTCCGATTACCAGTATCGAGAACACTGTTAAGATCTTCGTACAGTATCCCGTACTATTTGAGGCTGAAACATGGAGAAGGGGAACGATTTAGTTTTTGTGGTTATGCTCAGTGGCTGATTGTATAGTAGTAGTATCCCATAGAAAAGAACAAGGTACAAAGAACAAAAGCTTATATAGCTAATGTGAAACATCCAATTTGGTTTAAGCTAGACGTAGCACTAACTAACATTATCTAATTAATAGTATTGTTAATTTAATTTAATCTAATTAATAATATTTTGAATTTTTAGGCTTCAATTGAACCCTAAAAATCTGAGGAACAAACACATTTGATGTTCGAGCTAGAGCTACCAGCCAGTGAACATATATGTACTAACATCATGAAACACGGAAACAAGATAAATCGCGTGTAAAAACCACGAAATGCCTATAAGTCACAAAAGACACCACTTGTCCCTTCCCTTGTTAACCTACTCCGCATCCTCGATTGGTACTTCATTGATATTAAAGGTCAGCTTCCCAGTTAGGTGAGGGATGGATCGGTTCGAGGAGCGCGGCAACTAGCAATTATTACACCAAGTGCTGATAGATTTCATATCATGTGACCACTGCCTTCTTATGCTGTCCGCCAGGATCGGGGACCCCACAACAGTACTACATCTGAGGGCCACAAAGGAATTATGAAAGATCATTAAGCCACTCCCGGTATCATCACGGGAACGAGACAAAAGGCGCGGGAGGGCGCGACGAGGGCTTACGCTCTATATATAGGTATACTATTATAGATGGTGGACGTTCTCGTCATCGACACATAGGCCTATGGCGATACGAACGAGAGGTGTATTTGATGGTTACAGGCGTTCTCCCTCTCTCTCTCTCCTCGTTTGAGGCAGCGCCATTTCGAGCGTGTCCATACAGCGCTGTACGCCACTGGTACGTCTGTACGCCGCATGATGCAACGTCGCATGGCCGACGGGGGACGTGGTGTTGCCTGCGGACGTGTTTATTTCTATTAACTCTTAGGGGCGAGCGGCAATGGACCCGATGCAATAATCGATAATGCAATAATATCATCCTTACTCGTCGCGCAGCCCCGTGCCATCCGTTGCACGTCGCTTCGCCTCCTCGCATTGAGTTCTGCTGGGATAGACTAGCTGGCCGCCACCAAAAGCGTCGACGGCGAAGCAGGGACCAGAATGGAAAAGAGACTGGAGATAGGGAAGAAAGGTGAGCGGGGCGTGCATACAAAACTGCCACCACAGCCAGCAGCACTGGCACTCGTGGCCAACACGGGGATGCCCTAGATATCGCGGGCATGTGTCCTGCGCAGGCCAAGATCCAGCCGGAGACTAACTATCTTATAACGGCCATTGCTGAAGAGGAGTGAGATTGGTGAGATGCTGGATGCTCCACAGTTCGGCATCGCGTCGTGGACGTACCCGTACGGTTCCTAACGTCGGTTACCTAACGGTGGGGCTGCAAGGGATAGGTATCTGGTTTCCATCGAGCAGCCAGTTCCCGGGGTGGGTGTGACCTAGCGAGTGGCCAGCCTGCTTGCGTCAACGTTGTAGCAGGGATTTATCCCATCGCCTTTGATCTCCAATCGATACGATGGCCCGGCTGGTGTGGGCCGCCGCCAAACCAAGGCAATGCTTTGCAGCGACCGGATGCACCGAACATCGACGGCTTCCAGCCGGCGAATGTCGCCAGCGGATCGAACTTGCTCTCGATTCGTTCCGGGACTTGGTAACGGCTCTCGTTGCCATTTCGTCGTAAGATGCGATCACAGAAATAGAAGTATTTGGGTAAGTATCGATCGTCAGCCGGTCGGAACAATAAACGGACGAGGAGTAACGACCGAACTGAAAGTTGACAAGACCCAAACATAGAAAAACTTCCTCCTTTTCAACGATGTAAGTACAGTGAAACGTCCGTTAGCAATGGAACCACCCATCCAGGTACGAGAAAGCCTAGCGATCTATGAATGGTTGAGCAGGCAGCCGTGGGGCTTGCGACATACATGAGATCGATAGGGATATTTACAAAACAGTATAAAAAAATATATACAAACGATATAAGCTTTTACCAGAAATACGGGCTCTATCAAACTACAACTAAGTAGCGGTGAGATGAAAGAGTTTAATAGAGTAATTGTTGCTGTATCGGGCTAAGTGTGTTATGTAACGCTATTCTGTGTTTTGATTTCTCACAGTTTTTGGCCTGTCTTTCATGACCAACTCTGCTCTGTTGGGTGAAGCACACGCGGAAATTTGCTATTCGAAGAAAACAGGCTACCAGCTCGTCACACCGTGATGTGAGGATACCCGATAATGGATTGGGTTGAGTCGACCTCCCCTGTTCAACTTTAACAACTGTGAATTTAAGCACCGATCGACATTCAGGTCCGATGTGACCTTAAAAGGCCAATCTTCCTTTTAATCTAATTCAAGGCAGGTCGACTCGATGCTGTGGACGCTCACACTGACCTTCAACCTAACCTTGACCGAGCCTTCCTGATAACAGCGCAATGTGTTCAAGCTCAGCCAAACCGATTTGTACCGAATGGATTTTTTGCGTAGACCACAAATCGCTCAAAAACGAACGTGTCCACTAATACCCACCCACGTATCTATGTGTTTATTTTTTTATTAAATAACAAACAGTGATAAGAAGATACATCTCAGGTCGTCCCACCTTTGATCCAGCTAATTCCTTACTCTCCGCAAATCAATAGCTGGCTAGATAAGCAAACCCCGCGTACGAGGTAGCTGAGATGCTTAGACATATTGCGGAGAAGGGACTTATCTCAGGGGGAGGCGAACGATGGCAACGAGAAGCGATCAGAGTAGCGAGGGTACTCAGAGGGGTACCAGAGGTCACCCAAACTCCAATCTCTAAATGGGCGGCTGCACCGACCCAGTAGCGCAACGTCGAACAATATTTGGCCAATTGGAAGGCTGCCTGATCGCTCGCCAGATCGCTACTCTTCTATTATAGCCCCCCCCCCTTCCTCTATTGGCTGCGTTCAGCATTGATCGGCAAAAAAATCCGCGGGCGTTTTTGCTGGATAATGCCGCTATCATCAAAGCGAAGCGAGCATCCTGTGTTCGACTCGGAACTCGATCGACAACACCATTCGTGGACACACATGTGCGCAGTTTCTCCATGCTTTATCGAGTTCGTGTTCTTGGCTCGTTCACATAATTTGACTGCTTCTCCTATGCGGCGGACATTGAAAGAATGGTCCTCAGCTCGTTGCCCGAGTGGATTCCGGCTGCCGGCGCTCTCGATGTCGCTTGCGAGATTACGGCAGGTAGGCCGGCGGGGTACCAACAAACTCGTCCCCTGAGTTTGCTCAGAGAAAGGATCAGAGTCAATTTCGTATTTGATGACATGGCCTTTGGCCGCATGAGAACCGCGCTGAGGGCTAAATGACTGTGGGTGACTGGCTGTGGTCACGGATATCACCCGCGGTGTGCCGTGTTGCGGCCGAGCTGTACAGGACTCGCGATGGGGTCTCTTGCTCTATCGGTGGGATCAAAAAGGCACCGCGGCAAAACGACCCTCATACACGAGCCAGCAAGGAGTGCTCCTTCGATCGGAGCGCACACCCGGGAGTGTGGAGGCCATGTGGAGTTCGCTGAGAGAGAACAGAATTGCCGAATAAATGGCACCAGCAAAGCAAGGCAAGCAACGTAACGCTAAAGAAGTGAAACCAGACCTACGGAAGGATAGGCCAATCCGACAACTATCTCTCCAGAGTAGCTGCTTGAGATGGCCATCCGCTGCAACCATGGGGGCCACAAGACCGCACCACAGGCAATGGCGCTCACACAGAGACACTGGGCCATCCAAGCAATCGATCAAGCTTCTATTTGAATTTTAAATCAGCCAAATCTCGAACCGCACCACCACCAGCTCCTTCTACTGACGAAGCTGGTAGTCCCAGCCACACTGCGACCGAAGGTTGGAGACGTGGGCACATAGCCTGGCGGCTAGACCTAAGCAAGGTACGCGCTGAGGCGCTGAGGGAAGCTGCTGAGAAGGGCGAAGGACGGACAGTAGATACGGAAGGCACGTGCGAGTGAAGTTGCTTGGTTGGCTCTACTCCGTCCGACCGGCCCCACTGGGTCCTACTCACTGTCGGGAGGCGATGCCAGGGGTTTCGGGGACCGGAATGGCTGTAGCAGAGGAACGTCGCCGAGGAGTTCGTGAGAAACACTGCCGCCAACGACGCGGCGAGGGTAAAGACACGGCCGGAGGGGCCAGGGCTGGCTCGCGGGGGCGTCGCTGTGCTTTGGCCTCTGAGATGTCGCTGGTGCCCGTCGGTTGGTCGGTGGGCCTCTGTTCCCGGTGGTTCAGCGCCGTTTGCCCGTACATTGCTGCTTTGCCTCCTCATTTCTTAGTCCTCGGAGTGCTGAGCTGTTGGGCGGTGTCATCGCTTGTGCCTGCCGATGGGTTCGTATGTTCGAGGAAAGGAGGGTTCGAGAGTGTCACCTGCTACAGGGCCTAGCTACAGCAGCAGCAAGCAATGCTGCCTACCGTCTGTCTGCATTTTCAGCTGGTGGCGAGAAGCGGCTGTCGCGAAGATGAGAACGAGAGGAGGACGTACGAGAATCGGTACGGCAAAGCGCAGAGTAGTACACAGCAGTGCAGCGTCGGGAGTGCCGAGAAAGAAGCCTGGAAGAGAAGGCCCTTTTGTCGGCGTTGTCGTTGTCGTCTCGCAGCCGCCGTCGAGTGACGGGCTACCGACGAGGCCAGCGACGACGAAGGTAACAACGACGCCAATAGCAACAGCCACAACGATGCCAACAGCCGCGGCGGCTTTGACGACGGCGATTCTGTCGACAACGTACACCAGCAGCAGCAGTGGCAGAATGCTAGATACGTGGAATCACACTTCTTTCTCTCACTCTCTCTCGCGCGCGGGCGCTCTCTGTCTGACTGTCTGCTGAATGAGGAAGGACGAAAGAGCGCACGATGCACCAGCCAGCAAACGAACTCAAAGAGGGCGCGGGGTAGCAAAGGTAAACGAACGCAACACACAGACCTGATTCCAGCTGTATGTGACTTTCGTGGAAGAAGAAAGGCGTAAGTAGGAGGCGAGAGTGGTGGGATGGGGCTGGAAGCTCCTTTGCGTGTTGGGAGTAGGTAAACTTTGGACGAGTCAGAACAACCTGCGGCATACGGCGAACGGCTGAAGCGATCGGTCGGTCGGTCGCCCTCTCGGTGACGTGGTACAACCACGCAACGCAGAGGAAAGAGTCAGGGTGGTCCAGGGCTGAGCCTGGGGCCAAGGTAAAAGCAAAGCGAGGGTGAGGTTAAGGACATACGGAATAGCGTTGTAGAGCGATGGCAGCGATCGCGAACGAGCCGGTGTCAAAGGAGGGAAGTGGCCTATGTATTGGGACGGCGGCTTGCGGTCCCACCGGCTGAAGATATTTTTTCTATTTCTTGTTGGCGCTGCTGGCAGCAGCAGCAGAAATAGCAGAAACAGCAAGAACCACACCCGGTAATCTTCACCCACCATATTGGTACCAAACGAACGCCAGTCTGTTCTTCTCGTACTTGCGCACGATGACGATAGCTCAAAATCAAGTAAAAGCATGACGACTACGAGAATTGGGAACAGTTAAATTACATATGCTATTACCGATTGCGAACTAAAGCAGAAATTGCGTGTTACGCAAACAAAAATCACTGGCGATCGGATTGTATAACATGTCACAAATCGGTGATGGTCAGTTAATAAGAGCAGGTTATAGTTTTGACGAGCTACCGATATTTAGTTCTGTGGCCTTCCCTCGCGGTTACAATGCAAGCTCTATAATACCATCGGGCAAAGATCCAATTACGACAAGCGGCACACGAGCGATATGTCACTGACACAATCGATTGTATCGCGTTCCGCATTATATCGCAATACGGAGACATCTTGAAACGATCGTGGTGTTGACTCATCCAAGTAATTGTCCCACGCAATGGACTAATGCTCAGTCAGTTGAGCGGTTACCGCTACTGATGCTACTCTGCGCCGCCCGTTGCCACCGCTGCCGTGAAGGCGAGGCAATAAGCTGTCCGCTGCTCCATCACACGCTGCACTCTTTTGCCGCATCGAGTATTTGGCTAGCAGTTAGGACGGTCGGTAGCGCTTCCGCTCCCGTCCGCTCTCCATCGTAAGTGAGCCAACCTGACCTTGTCTACCGGCGGCGACGGCGGCGGCGGCCGCCAGTGTTCGGGCATGACCAGCCGAATTGAACGACGGCTGTGCGGCGAAAGGCTGCGGTTTTATAAAAAGGTCAGGTTAGGTGTGCCTTCTTTTTGTGGCCTAACCAGTCACTTGGCGTCGCTCAGTGGTTCTTCACCGTTCACCCACGCCTCCCGTTTTGCTGTCTCTTCAGCTTCGTCTATCCTAGCCACAGCCGTCGTGTTACTCCTAATTACCCTTAGGCTGTGCTTGGCAGGCCAGTGGAGGCCATAGAACTTGTAGCTTGGAGAGGCCTCGGTCAATTCAGAGAGAAGAGCGCGGAGCGTGTGAGCTGCCGCCGCCGGCGTCGCCGCCGCCTCCGCCACCAGCAGCAGCAGCAGCACTCGCGGCGGCGGGTTCAGCTTCAACACCCACCCGCTTCAAACACGCGCTCCTCGGAACAACCTACAACAATGTCGCCGCTCGTTCGTACCTGCTTCGTACTTTGAAGGTGAACTGCACCCTACCGCGGAGTTCGCTCATTGGGTGCTTTGCTGTGTGTCACTCTGTTGTTCTCCGTGCGATGGCAGTGCGTCTCTCAGCCAATAAAAGGGGACAACTAGTATTAGTGCGTAGCAGGTTAGGCCATTTTACAACGAGTTTGCCACTGCTGTCGACAGTAGCGGCCTTCCCGCCACTACTACTGTGCTGCGTGAAATGGCGCTCTCGGCGAAGGCAACTGTTTGCCGGGGGCTCTTCGCACGTCGGGCGTTATCGTCGTAAGAGCTCTAGCGATAGCAGCGGTGCACGAACTCGCGATGGCACAGGGGCCCTATACAACAGACAGCGGACATACGAGGTCGGCTAGGGGACTAAAGGGCTGCGGTGACAACGGCGAAGCAAAAGGCAAAGGCCGAGTTAAGGACGACGTGGGCCGATGATGCATCATAGAAAGAAACGTCTCTCTTTTGCAGGGACAGAAGCAGAGAGGTCTTTTCGCTATGCTGCTACTGTAGCCTGAAAACTTATTTCGCCCATCATCGTCATCAACACCGGTGCTGCTGCTGCCGGCGCCGTCGCCGCCGCCGCCGCTGCCATCACCAGCATGGCAGAGCTGCGAGCTAAGCAGGCACACAGAGTAGCCGTTAATTTACCACGACTCATGAAGTCTCTTCTGGCTGGCTTCGCTTCGCTGACCTCAGGTGACTTTCAACCTAAATTTATAAATATATGTAAATGGCGTCCTCATATGATGATGACGAAGACCACCGCGCCTCCTGAAACATCTCAACATCTGATTATAAGTACATATTTTCGGCTTGAGTTTTACGAGTCTTGAAGTGTTCCCCTGGAATCACCTGTCCTATCACCGGCGTCTCCCAAGTAAAAGTTGAATAGAGCAGAAACAGCAGCAGGACATCTTAAATTCACTTCGTCGATGGCGAAGACCGGAGGTTGGCTGGTGTACATAAGATGACCCGAACTTCGATACGCTGTATCTATATATATATATATATATATATATCCAGTCGAGTCGGTTTGTCCTGTGCTTGACGGGTGTGTGCAGTGTCCGCAGTACGACAGAAGTGGCTTAGTGCTTTGCCCCCTCCAACTCGCTCCTCGAATCTCAGCCCCTATGGTAATAGCTTCAAGATAGGGTACTACTCCTTTGAGAGACTTTTTGGATTAGAAATGTGATCACATCGAAAAGTGGCTGTGCCAGCCCCCGACCGGCACACACATACACCGGCCCATAGCGGCCCTGGCCCTCGCTAAGCTACAGCAGTAGTGGTACAGGCCCAAGGATCAGTCCGTTGGGATTTGAAATCAGCTGGCTCGGATCGCTGCCGTCCGACCCAGAGGTAAGATCTGGGTCTCTGTTACATCGTGCAACAAGGGCCGGCTCTACAAGCGGTGGACCCAGTGGAGTCTCTTCCATCGTGAAACGGCTGGCTCTTCCTAGCGAAAACCGAACGGTTCCTTCGGCTCGTACCCGCATTGCCTTGCGGCTGAAGCTGCTGTTGCTGCTGTTCGGCCAGCTTGCGAAGCTCAAACACTATTTGCTGCTGCTGCTGTCGTTGCTGCTATGTTCCCCGCTTAGTGGCCGTCTTTTTCCTTCCCTCAGGCGGCACGTCGGAAGGTTGCGGCTATGGTGAGAGCCGCGGCCGCCGCCGCCGCCGCAGCAGCAGCGGCTGGAGGCCAGTTCTCACAAAACGGGAACACTTGCTTCGACCCTCTCATTCAGCTCACTCTGACCAAATACGAAGTATGTTGGGCAGAAATATATTGAGCGCTCCGAGTGTTTGGTCGGCAATAATATTAGCCGCTTGCTAAGGCAATATATTTGATTGGAGTTTGCCCTCTTTGTAGCGGTGGCAGGTCGTTTCGCTTGCACTAACTCTCCCTACGTTGTCCCCGTGTCTGTCTGCTCATAAAACCATCCAAAAAAAAGCGTTGCCTCAGGGGTCGAGAGGGAGAAAGAATTCTTCTGTCGAAGGACGTCGATAACAATCGTTGTTGGTTTTGTCGTGGGTGCGTGCGAGGCACAAAACGAGCTTTTCACAGGCGGGTGGGCGGCCTTTCTGGCGGGGCACCGCGCATCTATAACTATTATACGACTCTCGACATCCACCTCGTCGCTAATTAGCAGCGTCGCCATGGTAATAACCTCATGGTCCTGACGGCCTGATGTTCCCCGTATGCGCTGCACGGGCTGGCCGACAAGCGGGCGAAAGGAACGCGATTGTAGCCGACGACTGTAAATCTTCAGCTGTCGCTTCAGAGTTCTCAAAAGTTTACCACTACACTGAGCTAAATACACTTTCCCATATCACGGACACATAACGCAGTAGTAAGAATCTCGAACATAAGCATCTCGAGCACAGCACATATCCCTAGTCATGCCAGATCGGACATAAGCTTATTTCCAAGATGCGCTCGCTCCCTTCGTTCGACGGCGGCTAAAGGAGCGACGTTAGTTGTATTTTTTGTAGGCTGCCATTGCGGCTGCCGCTGCACTCCTTCTCTGGAAAGTGCGAGCTCTCTCAGCCGTTCTTTAGCTGCTGTTCGTTTTTGCGTGGTCAGGCTCTCTGACATGCCCAGCCGACGGCATCAAGGGTCGTCGGCTAGCGGGCGTTCATAGGCTGTTTCGTCTTTCTTCTGCCTTCTGTCTGGCTGCTGCGGCTGCCCGGTCATCCAGTGGTAGTAGTAGTAGTTTTGCCTTTCCTTTAACCCGATACGATAGCCAACCTGATATCGGCTACTTGGGGCAGGGGTGTTGCACCGCTATTCGTTTTGTGTACCGAGACGAGGCCAGTCCGAGTCAGCCCACAGAGGACTATACGATCCGAATCACTGTAGCGGAGAACGGTAGAACCTGTAGAACCTTAAAGTATCTTCGAGCAGTGACGCCGAAGAAGGAAGACAGAGACTTCGGGAAGAGAGCGCTTTGGGTCAGCACTGTATAGGGTGTCGTTCAGGACAGACAGGGATTGCGGGGCTTCTTGCGGTCCACACGTCTCGCCGCACACTCGCACAACACAAGATGCGTGGCAAAGCTGTTTGACCCACAACCGCAACAGACCAAGGCAGCTTGGTTGGCCGGTGCGAACGACCCGAGTGGTGCAGGCGTAACTTAGCCGCCACCCGACCATCTATTAGATCTCTGCTAGCCACGACGAGCTCTGGTGGCAGAGTTGGAAGTTCCCAGTTCTACGAGTGGGACTGTGTGTGTGTGTGTTGCGCATTGTGTGCTCCCGTGAGTGGCTGCATGAAAGTGCGCTCGAACGTGTCCTTCCCATAGGAGTAGTCCTCGGCTCTGCGCCCAGCATTGCGAAGTGTAAGAAGACCGTTGGCGATTGGCAAGTAGCGTAACCCCTTCCTCGTGGCGTCAGGTACCCAGCCAAACAACTTAGCGAGGCGACTCGTCGTTAAAAGGTACTACTGATACTTGACCGGAAGTGAACCTAATGAATATTCGATTGAATGCATACCGTGGTACATTTAGACAGCTAGATATATATATATATATATATATATTTATAGCTACCTACAATATATACCTAGAGCTGATGCCTGTCAGATAGGGGAACAGCTGAGGCTCAGCTCGAAATAATACATATATATATATATACCTAGATAAATAGAATATAATCTAAATGTTTTGCGATGCATAACATATCGATGTGACCATTGCGATATTATATTAGTACCGCACTATATAACCACAGCGTAGTATGGCTCACCAACGGTGGTGAGCAGTATGTGCCACTCGGTGTTCCACGGCCGACCAGAGTATAATACAACGCAAGTACAACTTGCTTGCGAGTGTAACATGTATATGAATGATACATTATCCATGTTCATTGAACAGTTCATTTATCCATTCATGCAGTAATTCATTCCTTCGATCATATCGAGAGATGGATGCGAATGAATGCACCAGGATCATCACCATCCCAACCACAACCATGACAATGTTCACGGCCGAATTGCTGCTATTTATGCGCAAAACTTACCACCAGGATCCTTGCCACCGACGTTATAGCCCGTGCGGAAGTGTGCTGCGGGCGGAAAAGCGGCTGGCGGTGGGGGATGCACGGTAGATGAGTGCTGCGAGATGTCTTTGCCCGACGGGGGTGGTGACGCGGGATGCGACGTGTCCATGGCCACGCCTCCGACTCCGAGCTCCAGCTCCCCGGTTAGGGAGCAGCCCGACGCGCCAGAAGACCCCGACGACCCGCTTCTTGACGCTGCGAGAAGGCAGACCCCTGAAACGATGAGCGAGTGAACGAATGTGAGTAAGTCGGTAGGAACTAACGCTTGGCGACGCTGTTGTACCTAAGCGAGTTGTAGGCAAATAAATGAACGTCGTAGCAGTGTTATACTTACACCGATGAATGGAGGGAACGTACTGCGAGCATCCCTATGAGGCAGAGAAGTCGTCGTCGAACCGCACTGCCTAACGGATTGGTGCACATGCAGCTCTAAGCAGTGTGACAATCACCATTACATATTACCATAATATAGTATAAAGTTAGCAGGTGTAGCGCTTCAACTTGGGACGTCCATAGGAACTTTGCAGTGTGATATTGTCAATGTTATTTATGATAGTATCAATAGCAGTAGTAGGTGGTGGTTGCCGCAAACGTTGAAGTGAAAATGATAGGGAAGAAACTCTTCGCTCTCTTCGAGTGGCTTCGACTTTCCGAGATTCGTTAACATCACCGACCGCTCTAAAAACTGCCACTTCAGGGGGATGATCATCAACGTCATTTTTCACCGAGGCGAAGTGATAAGCACCGCACACCACTGTCTAATGCCACCGAGTCGCCAGCACAACGCTGGTTGGCGTATCCGCGGCAAGCAATACGCAGCTACGTTGTCAGCCGCAAACCTACCCTGTGATAACAAAGTGTCCGTGATTGACCGGAAATGCTTGCCTAAGCCAGGCACAGCTATATAGCCGAGTCTCTCGATATGATCATACGTTGATCATAACTCCAATGGCGGTGGCGCCAACGGTTAGTGAGTTATGGGGCAACAACCTTTGCTTTTTGAGCTCCTTTACGTCGGAGCAAATGAACAAACCATCTGTTCAGACCGCTGATCAAATTGGAATTCAGGTTAACCTCGAGTCTACGAGTCAGATTCGTGAATATTAGAATAGAAGATTTCAACGGACGACAATGACAGCCCTCGAATGTTCAGCTGCATATGGACTGAATGCATCGATGACCCTCCTCAGCTCCATAGGTACGAATATTATCGTCGTAATGGCCTTGCCCATGTCTCCTAAGACTTTGTCACCTCCACAAATCTGAGCTAAAGTCGATCGAACTCATACAGGCCACGCCATCCTGGTCAGAGTGTGCACTATTTGAGTTTGATATTGGTTTGTATTAAGATCTACCTACATCAAGACAACCGGACTTCGTCTCGACGTGCCCGTTGAAAATAGGATGTTGAGTGTTCAAAGGGAAAATTCAAAACTCAAAATGTCCTCATTGAGTTTATCTTTTTGGCTTAAACGACCTCCGCGTATCTTCAACTACTACAATAGTATTTCGAGTATTCTATGAAGGTCGGGCGGTGTCCGGTCAACCCGCACCGCCTGTCGGCCATAAACGAAGCTGAGACAATGGTAGTCTTGGTCCCCGTTGGCTTGTTTCAGCCGGCGCGTGACTGACCCCGGCCCCCTGTCCATCGGAGGAAAACGAGCGGATCTCCATCAATTCTCTTCAGGAGAGCGCAGCTGCCGGCGTCAATGCCGACGCAGGCGCCGAATAGCAGCACAAACAGACGAGCCCGAACTACGCCGTAAATCTTCGAACAGCAGCACCATGGAGAAGCTGACAAGTAAACAAAAACGGTTGAACGCCTGTTCCATGGCTGATGGCACAAAAATCCATAGCAGTGCAGTCCGCTGGACTGCTGTACCAACAAAGCAAGCAACTAACCCTCCATGTATTACAATACTATTATATAAATAATACAGCTGAAGCAAGTTCTTTTTGAGTCTAGCACAGAGGCTTAACATAGGCTGCTGCTCGTTGTCAGTCGTGCGCTGGAAGTCTGTATCGATCGCTTTCCTCAAGGATATGTAAGATAGACGACGTCAGGCAGCCAAGCAACAGATCTATGGTGGGACTTTGCTCGTCTTGTGCGATGGGGAACCAGACGAGCGACCCCGGTCAATCCTATGGGTCTTGCGACTCTTCCGTTCAGCCCGTGGTACTGTTTCGTGAAGATCCGGACTTGTAGGGCTTTGAAACCCTAAATGCGGTGTAAGTTTAGTTTATAGGTACCTTAGTAGTTAGTCCCGCATGGTCTGCATGGTGCTTTCTCTGTCGAAATTAATTATTGAGGCCTGACAACGCTTTGCAGCTGGTGGGCGAATCAAGGAATACGTATCGGCAAGCGTGGCAATGTTGAAAAAAAGGAGTGGTTTTTACGGGCCGTTTAAGCTTTGTTCCTCTGTAAAATCTTTATCAACTAGACCGTATGATTGGTACATATGACAGGTGACTTTCGCTGCCGCCCACCATATAGACGTTGTGTTTTCTGGATCATTCAATCTTCAGGGAAAACATCTATTTATCATTTTGAAACAGCAGTTTCAAACAACGTCATTTATGCTACTCGTAATTCGCATAAACACGCAATAGGTAGTACCTAGAACGAATGTTTTTCGAACCTCGGGCCTAAATAACATTGTTATATTGTGCTTGTTCGTATCGAGTATGTATTGAACGTATGCACAGTAGAGGCACCATGTATGTCCTTAGATGTCCAAGCGGTCTGGGAGAAGCTTTACGGCCCATATGTGTTGGCATTACTCTTTTAGAATGCTTCGAGATAATCCTCGCCGAGAAAATACATGAGAGACTCAGGCCGAAGAGGCATGACGGACTCGGGATCCAGCGAAGCGAATGCAGCTTGCGGCTCATCGCCTTTCTCCGGCGGGGTCCTGGCCTGCTGGTCCGCTCATCAGTGGTCATATGGACGGTAAACGATGTGTCCAACCCTTTCATTGGATTGCCTTATTCAGTAACACTTTCAATCACAATCCTCCCTTCACCGGTGAATAAAAGTGTCTTATTATTAGGCTGATAATGTTGAACACAAAGGACCCTGTATTCCACTGGGGGTCCGAGATGCATTATACATGGCCCGCTTTGTCCAAGGATTGGTCTAATATCATACTGAGCTTCCCAAGGCTTAAGCATCGAAAGTATATGCGTTCAGCACTGTCAACGATAGCATTGATCAACACAGACGCACACAGAAAACTATGCTGTTACCCTGCAGCAGCGGAAGTACTAGCAGCATCAACGGGCAATAACATTCACTAGCGTATCCTTTGTCACCCACGGCAGCGTGGAGCGTTTGCGTAGAATAGCCATGGGGTCACACGAGGCTCAAATCTCGGAGCCCCGCAAGTTCTTCGATAGTGATGCAGCCTCCTTCGCCGCTTGTTTGCTATAGCGGAGCTAGTTTCACTGGCCACATAGACAGCTGGTGGTCCCGCGGCACCGTCGCTGCATGAAGGGTTCAACGCATATGAGACGCAGGATCGACGCAAATATACTACATTAGGGAGACTGAATGGCGGGCAGGATAAGGCAACGATGCCATCCCTCCCCCCTTGGTTGCTCCGTGAATGCACAGTTTGTATAGATCGTGCTGCCGCCGATGGTCCCAAAAGCGTTGGTGATGGCCAAATCGGCGAACAGTCAAAGCTGCCCCTTACTGCCTTCATACCTGTTGGTCTGCCAGCCCAGTGGTGGTAGCGGTTGTAGTTGGTTCAGCCGATGATAGCACGGCGGACTCAGGGAGAGGCAGGAGTTAGAACGAGCGGGGCAGCAGCACCCGCAGGTATCAGCCCGGCAGTAGAGCTGTCAGAAGGGCACAGGAGTACACGCGGGCAGGGGTAGTGCGACGACCCGCCGCATCTCCGAAGAGATTTGAGTAACAAACGAGCCTCCATTATGGCCGGTCGGGTGGCGTTTTCTGTGGTAGCTGCAGAGGCTGGCGGTGATCGGCTGGCCCGGTGCCGCCGCCGCCTCCCGGCCCCAATGGATCATGGGATGTTCCTTCGTTCGTTCGTCCGCCAGTCCGTTCATGTAGCCTAGGTGGCAGCAGCGGTTGTAGGTGCACTGTAGCGGTGAATCGAGTAACGAATACGACGCGGAGCGAAGGCAGTACGCAAGGCGCTGACGAATGGCCACCCCTTGCACACGCCCCCAACCCCTAACCGAGACCTGACCAGCCGCACCCTCCGACGGCCAGCGCTCATAAAGAAGCACCACTGCGCCGACTCAGCCACATACAGTCTGCATCGTCTGTAGATAGACGTCTGTGGGATAGCAGGTACTATGATAACCGATGGGAGGACCAAGGGGCAGCTGATTGCGTTGGGAATCGTGCATCCGCGGATGAGGGTTCTTCATCCACACATACCCGCCCGCGGCCTAGAGGCGGACTACTAGATGCTACACATAGTAGACAGATAGACAGACAAACGGCTGACGGGTGTAACAAGACGTCTGTGAAGGACTCCGCTTGACATATCCGGTCAGATGTCCGTTGTTCTTATCGTTGTTAGCTGACTGCAACTGCGAGGTGGTCCGGTATGCGGAGGACATGGTCAAGAATATAGTTCATTAGCTCTACGTTACGATGTTGTGATGGCCATTCTTAGGACTTATCCTATAATCATTTTGATTCGTTTCTACGTAGTCAATGTCACGCGTACATCGTCGTCTGTTACTAACCGAAGACTCTTGCACGCCGGTAGCTGTCATGTTCCACTGGTGGCGAAATTGCTCATACAAGGTTGCCGTTGACAAGGAATAAGGTTTGTTTTGTTCCACGGGGTGGTGGCATGCTTCGGCAATACTTCCTTCAATCTTTCGATAGATAAGAGAGCAAGAACTCCCCTAGCCAGATGCTAGTAAATGATGGACAACGAAAATGTTTAAATGATCCCAAGGATCAGCTGGCGCTGAGCAACTTGCGCGGCGTCTCCGCCGCATAAACCTCCCTCTTGGCCGAATGCGCTTGGCCGCTCATATCGATCAATCTCTCATTGGCGCCGCGAGCGCTGCTCGGCTGCTTGTCGCCATATGCTACGCACCTGGAGACAACAGCCGGCGCTGATGCCCCATTCACCTGCTGCATTGCATTACTGCCACTGGGCGCCGCTGTAGAGATCACCTAGAGGGACTGGCCAAGTCCGAGCTTTCAAATATATAATTCTTCTGCTTGGGTGATCGACTTAATTGTTTGTGGCGAGGGGTCGTAGTCTTCAGCGTCGCCGGTAGCCAATTTGCTTCAATTTGACTGTATTAATGATGTGCCTCTGGGCTAGATGGGTTTGATTATGGTGCCCTTTTTCCTGACACGCATATGTGCAATATGTGTTTGTACGTAATTTGCCGCGTTCCAATTCAATCATGCGATCCCTTGGGGCTCCGAAAAACAGAGAATGACATTGTGTGATATCACTTGACTTGAGCTGTTATGAGATCACGATGTTGGACCAAACCACAAAGAAGTGCTCTGATGGTGGATGTAGCAAATGACGCAATGATCTTTGATTCTCAGTGCGCCTTCAAAGTATCTTGATTTCTTCACCTTTCCTCCTGTACGTTTGTGGGAGTGTTTCATTATTTACCGTAGCTACCAAAGACACCATTGTAATCGCATCAACGAAACAATTCCATTAAATTCAGCAGCACAGATAGGTGGCCAAGGGTCGTTGTAATATTCACTAGTGGTTCACAATGGTAAAAATCGCATGCCTTCGACCCTGGACGACGGTTTTGCATGGACCCACTCATCGAATTTGACTAACAGTAGGTACTATTTTCTGCTCTTGAGCAACGACAGCCACAAGACAATCGGATCGCCCTTTGTATAATATTATATCATAGTCATCCGCAAATTAACATTTTTTTTTCCCACCCGTTTTTCTCCACCGCATATTTGAAGTACGGAACACAGCTAGTAGAGTGTTTTAGCGAGAGGCTGTCAAGCCAAGTCCTTCATCTTGCTTATTGTTCCTCTCTTTAAAGTTGCCTTTCCCTGCACTAAATTTGGCTCTGCAGCTCCGTGGGGTTTTTTCGGGACTGATTTACAACCGAGGTTCTCATTCCCTTTTTGCCTGATTTTCAAGTCTTCCCTTCTATTGTGATCCACTAGTCCTCCACGACCACCCACCATCCATGTTGCGTAACCCTCCGCGCCGCATCGTCCCGCGTGCTCCTCCTTGTCAACGTTCACACGAGTGGATCTCGCTAGTACCTCTAGAGATTGGTTTTCAACTTTAGCCCCCTGCCGCTCACCGATTGCTATAGAAATCCTCTCACATCGTTTAGCTAGCTCGCCGCGTGAAGCCGAAATGTGGCGGGATGGCAGCCCTGGTACGGGCTCCATGGTGTGACCGTTTACAGCAGCCGTTTGAGGGAGAGATAGATAGGGCTAGGGAGAGAGAGAGAGAGAGAGACCAACAACAGCAGCGTCAACAACAGGAGAGGCGGGTCGACGACGGGGACAGGCGGTTATTCCTCTTCATTGCCCCCGTTGCCCAAGATTGCCCCCGCCTGGCCGGCGCTCCGGAGCCAGCCCGTCGTCGGCAACCCTCGCTCGGCTGAGGCAATTCTTCGTTTCGGCCTGTGTTTGTCTGTGTCTATGTGTTCGTGTGCGTCCTTCCTCACACATGTCACCCACCACGCCGACGTTCACTTGCCGCCGCTGCTGCTGCCGCCCGGACACTTAGCTCGATTAAGACGTTCCATTCCCTCGGGCGGGCAGCATCACGGGCGTTAGAACAAATCTGTGCCCGTCTTTTCCACCTCGAAAACGTTCAGCCCTCCGTCACCGTACCATGCCGCCGCCGCCACCACCACCGCCACCATAGTTAGGTGCTCCTGCTCCTTTGCTGCTGTTCCTCGTTAGAGCTGTCCCGAGTTGCCGAAGGACAGGGAGCCGGAAGCCGCTGAGCACCGAAGAAGTGACCAAGTGTGAGGATGGACGCGAGCGCTCGGACCCTTCTAGCGATTACATTCCACGATATGTTGTTGTTATTATTATTATTATTATTATAGTTATACATACTAGGGCGTCGGATCGGGCCGGGCCGAGTGGTGGCGACTTGCGCAGGCGCTCGTTAGGCGGACAAGCAGCCCAGCTGCTCGGCTTAGCTTCCAACTCGAACCACTCAGCGTCCATTCAAGACTGCGCGGCATAATCCTTAATTATTGACTAATGTGCCACTCTTGGTTCGACACTGGGCTGCTGTTGAAATATTCATAAGAAGATTGCGCCTCTCTTCCGGCTCCTTCAGCTATATGGCTTTCTCCTCTCCCGCTCAGCCCCTTAAGCCTTGTGTTCTATGTCCTGGCCACGGTATCTCCCTTCGCCCGCAGACATTCACTTAGTTCGCTCACACAGGCGAAAGGGTCCTAGAAAGGAATTACTCCAGAAGGATATGAAAAACACGTATCCAGACACACATACACATCCCTCGCTCACTCTACGAAGCAAGGACGCTAAGCCTAGCAAACGTATTATACAAATATCCTCCAGAACTGTCTACGCAAATGGGTTCGCTGTCTGCTGTAACGCTGCGGCAGCGTTATCATTCGTCACCCTGTCACTTACGATTACATAGGCATTGCGTTACAACGCATTTAGTCGAATGTATCGGCACGCGATACGGGCCTGAGCGGGCCGAATTATCTTTTTGCGGAATTTCTTATCTCATAGCAAATGTTCACTTATCCGATTGCTAATACTCGAAACACTCTTGCTAAGCTTGTTTCCTCCATAGTGTTCATTAATCAATAATTTTGTGCTCTCCTTTGTTGTGCTCTTCTCGAGGGTCACTCATTAACGAAATCTACTGCGACGTCCCAGCAGTTGATTGGTAGCTACAGCCATTTTGTGCGTCTTCAGTATATGGCCATGGGAGGACGATATTCGAGCGATAGCTGTCTAGCCTGTTGGTCTGGCCAGAAATATGATTACGCGCCCCTCCGTCGGTCATACTGTCTAGATACCATGTACTCAACAAATTACGACGAGTTAGACACGTACGTACGCTCAATTTGATAAGCTCATATGAGCTGTGCTACAGCAAGCGCTAGCGACTCCACATCACCGCAGGATAGTGGCGGCTCCGTCTACAACGTTTACGTACTGCACATCTCCATGTGTTCGGTATGTATCGCATTGTGTCCGATTCAGCTGCACATTCAGGTACGGACAATAACTGGCTGCGCGTTTCATTTCGCGTGTTTCGTCAGTAGAAACCACCACCACCACAGCGCGATAGCGGCCACGGATGAAGCCACAATCCGACTCTCCTATTCGGTATTCTATAGCATCGTGCACTAGCAAGGCGGACGTCTTCTTATCTTAGCTCTTTATGCTTTCGCAATATCATCGGCATTACTAACTCACCGCTAAGTGGCAGGGCGTGCTGCTTTGCTGGACACGCTTCATCTCCTACCACCATTGCCATGACTGCCACGAGCACTGCTCTGCTGTACGTAACATAATGTAATGTTTTATTTTGTTTCTTATACTATGATCTCGTCCCTTGACGGCGTCACAGTCTCACTGAACAAAAGCGCACGTTTAAGTAAACATAATAGTAATAATAATAGTAATAATAAAATATAGGATTGTATTATCAGTAAGTCAATCGGCACACGAACAAATCTAACTATCTAATTTTGGAGGATAAAGTGGTGGTTAACAGTCCGCTGATCGTGACGTCGTTCGACGCATGAATCCGTTAGATGCTGCTGCTCCTCGCTGGTGAAGTGCATTTGATTAGGAAATTGCGTCGTTTACTTTTCCTCTGGCGAGCCTTGGCTGGCGTGTGGTCATGAATAGACCCCCACGACTCCTCTGGCGTTCGTGTCACCATAGGATGCCCATAAACAAACCCTCCCATCCCCACCGCTGGGGATGGGAGGCTGCCACTACTGTGCCATCACAACTAGTGTTGCTGTTGCAGCTAAGAGGTCTATCTGCTATTTGAGGCATCAGCCAGCTCCGTTAGATTCTTACAGCAGCAGCGGCTATGGCAGCCGCGCCCACCACAATGTTCTTAGAAGACGATAGAGTCGACAAAAGTAGCAGCATCCGAATCAGCAGCACAGTTTCAGCAGTCCACTCCCGGAGCAAAGTAGGAGGCGAAACGGGTTGGCCACTATATCCTCTATGTTTTTCTCCTTTTGACCTCCTCTGCAGCGAGAGCTTGGATGCAGCTGCATCAGTACCAGCAACAACAGCAGCAGGAACATCAGCAGCAGCCGTAGCAGGAACCACAAGCTCTCTCTCTCTTCTCTGACACACACTCCATTCTGTTCCTCTGTTGCCCGACGCACTGCACAAGACCCCACTCTTAGCCCTTGCCCGATTTCGTCTTCGAGCGAGGCACACTGACAATGCGGGGACCGTTGGCCTTGTCGTTCGCGATCCCCATATCCGCCTGCTTTCCTTCCTGCCTGGCTGGCTCATAACAGCCTTGCCTTCAGTCTTCTCCCCGTTCATTGTCCTCCACGCAACATCCTTTACAGTGCTCCTATACTGCTCCATCCTCGCTATACTTTGGGTAAACGGGGAATAAGGACACCATAGATGTCTGTCTGTTTGTCGGCCGGCTTGCTCACTGGCCCCGAGCCAGAAAAGGGAGACAAGATGTCTGTATATGTGCTGCGTAAGTGTGGAGCACAGGCAGCCAAGACTCGGAGAGGCCGACCAAAGGAACTGAGACAGAGGCCACGTAGATGAGAGAAGAGTTCCCTATCCTCGACGGACCTCCACTGCCGAGCAACGAGGCAAGCGAGCAAGCAAAAGCTAGCGAAAGCTAATCCAGCGGCTATTAACTCGACATCGTCAGCGTGAGCGGCGACCAGACCACGGACGATGTTGAGATCACGAACCGATGCACCGGCCTACCGCGCTCTTTTGCCTAAGAAGGCCCACAGGGGCCTGCGGAATGTCTCATCGCGCTGCCTAGCCACACGGGAAACGGAAACATACGGTGGAAAAGAACAGAGTTCAAATGGCTCAGCTCGCAGTAGCGCAAAGCCACAATTCGAATAAAGATCACGAGCTAAAGTGCACACGATACCTAAATGTTTATGAGCGAACTCTTGGGGAAACTGGAAATTTCGCCATAATTTATGTTGCCGCCTCGTTCGCAGATTCCTGAGTTGTCTCATCCCTTTCGAAGTCCAGACGCGTTAAACGCCTTATACGCATTGTGTTAAAACACGCGCAGTGCAACATGCTGGCTGCTAGTTGTCTCTCCTTTTCTCCTTCTCGGCTACTTGACTACTGTGTTCACGTTCGGGCTATTTTAGACTAAAGGTTAGCGGTCAGTGAGAGAGAGGGAGATAGCTGGAGCTCAAGCACAAACTAGCACGACAAGCTGGTTTAGCAGCACTTTATGCTGAACTTGGATCCTTTTCGTCCCTAGCATGATGATAGTTTAATTAAGTTAGAGGCAAGCACGGGTCACGATACAGCAAACAGTCAACCTCCAACCCCCGCACTGGTCACCACCAGCGGCAATTAAGCTGGAGTTATCTACCGCTTCATGGGCAAGCCATTTGTGCTTAATTATAGGGTACATGTAGGAAAGGGCCTCCCATTATGAGCTAGGCCTTGCTCCATATGAGTACACGGGTTCAGACGCCTTACACATACGCACGTAGCGCGAATCAGCCACATCCAGCGCGGTGAGTTTTTACATCTTGCTTCACCGCACAGCAACCTATGCAATGTACGGTGCCAACTTCATGGATGTATAGATATCCCATTTATCGAGGAAAATTTTATATATATATATATATATATATATATATATATATATATATATATATATATATATAGGTGACATTATTTTGTTTACGGATCAGAGATTGGCATACATGTATATCCTGCGCGTGCATGTCTATACGCCAACTAGTTCTATTAAACAAATCCTTTCATCGCTCTTATCCTCCTCTTATCGGCGATGTATTGAACGCATTCACAGCGAGGAACGGCAACTCCAGTATCTATCGCGTCCGTCCACCGCACCTGGCTGCCAGCCAAGCCGGCTTGTCGTGACAGCTTCGTGTTTAGCAAGTTTTGCGAGCAAGCAAACCCAGCCAAGCCGTGTCCCTCGTACGCCCTCTGGGTAGAGACGCCACCTACCAGCGAACAAAGGATCAGCCCTTTTGTCAGCCTTTTTATTATTGATGCCAACAGCCATAGCGAGCGACAGTATATTTATAAGCGAGAGAGATAGAGGAAAAAAGATACCTTTTCCCGTTGTTCTAGCCCCATATCCGAAATACATTACATGTCCAGGCAGACCGTGGACGCCTACGTGTGCATCTACTTGTGTACGTTGGTACGCGAAATGTTCTCACAAGCGAGCCTCGCAGACATCAACGCTGCACCATGGCCGCTAAACATTTTAAGAATCTGTGAAGGCGATAACCACTGCTCCTTGAGGCGGGCGACACTTTTGGTTGTGGGCATTTTGTCAGGGGACCGGCTGTCACCACCATCGTCGTGACCCACACAGAATTGGCCGCGTTTGCTTTGCCCAGATATATACGTTTATTGGCTATGTGTGCGACGATGCAAAAAGGAGAACGCGTGCTCGAAACTGCAGCTATCTCGTCCCACTTCCGATATGCTTCTTCTATGCTGGACCACTTCGTCATCCTCCATCCATTTGCTTAGGACATGCGTCCATATCATACCTGCTAAACTCCCACCCGTCGTTGTTTTATGCTCACGCCCGTTGTTATGCTTCTGTGCGGCGCCTCGCACAGTTCTAGGCGTCAGAATATACCTGTATACGTGCTCTGACAATAGCCGTGCCAGTGAAGACGAACAAAGACGTAGACAATGTCACTTATTTACGCTACTGCTGGCTCTGCACGCATGCATGCGAAACCTCGCAGGGACGGATGGTACCCAGGCGAGTGACGATGGCGTGGCAACTTAAATGAGCCGCCGGATTGCTCCAACGAGAAACAGCATCAGCACGAGCGCCCGTACGGAGGCTGGGAACCTGCCCTTCCGTTGTCGGGCGGGTCCGCTAGTGCTGGCTTTGGCGACGAGTTCGTGATAGAAGCCTCCGAAGGAAGGAAGTAGCGATCAATCATACCGTTAATGGTGAAAAAACACCTCAATGCTGCCCTTGTTAGCTACGCAGGCACTGCCGTCGTCGGGTGCCCTCTCCTCGTTCACATTCGTTCTATTCTATCCAGCTGTCAGTCCAGCGCCTGGATGTGACAATGCCGTAAGTAAACGTTGCGTTGTTTTCCTCAGATATCGCTGGCCTAGGCGGTCCGAAGGACTCTCCGTGCGTTCCTACTCTTCGAGTATCTATATTGTAAATATATCTATTCCTATATATCTGTGGTACGTCGACGTCGCCGCCATTGTCGTCGTCGCTGGTAAGAAGTACCTCGCAAGAGGTGTTGTTCAACCTTTCCGATCTGGCAGCTAGCTTACCTTCCAGCTTTCAACCTTCCTAGGCAGATGGTAGCGAAGTGTGGCGACGTTTTTATACAACTGTCTCCGTCAGGCGAACGCTTCACGTTAGCCTTCTGGCGATGACGCAGTTCGCGGCCTGGCAGGAGAGCAAAGTTGTTCTGACATCTCATGATTACGCGGAAAGGTGAGAGCAACGTGGGCAGCTAATGGACCACAACGATGGCCCGAGGGAAACAGTGCTAGCAAATTGCACATGTATATATATATATAACAAGGGGCGCGGGTGACTCGGTGAATAAGTCTGACTATATCATTTCCTTCATTCTTAGTTGTGCCCACAGCGAGGGATCTGTACGTCGTCTTCGTTACCTGAACGCAAGCAAGACCCGACGTCGGAGAAGTGGGGGGCAAATAACAACAACAACAACAACAAAAAAACAAAGCGCTTTGGCAGAGGACACAAATATTTCAACGTATGTGCCAAACAACGTCAACGTGATTTAAACCTCGTGAGAATGATTTTGTTTGACAATTTAAGCTGGCGAACGATGATTCTTTATTTTATAAAATAATTCGCAGAACCCTGGTTGGCTTTGTATAATTATTTTCTGGTGATCATCTTTTGAATATTTCAGAACGTCACATGTTAAAAAATCGAGAGTGTCCAACCAACCAGCCAGTTGTAGCCCACTGGTGGGTGTAGCCAATATTTGACTCCCACCGGTCGATGACAGACGAATGGTAGTGTTATACGCATGCTTTCGCCGTCTTGTATAAGAATGTAATTATTATGTAAGCTAATGTAACATCTTAACATCTCTGAGTCATTATTTTGGGCATATTATGAGACGTTTTCAAATCACTTTATATCACCGTGTGGTAAGATCTCCCTTTGACTCGACATCATGTCGCAACGTCTATGCCATTCAGCAGGACTACTGGGGTAGATCTAATTATGAATGCTCGCTGATCTTTAGTTCACGAATCTATAGCTGCAAAAGTGGCACGAGGTAACTAGTTAAAGTAATCGGCCTCAAGCGAAAGTTTGTTTCAGCCAGAGCCGTCTTCGGGAGTTGGTCGAGTGCAGTGAAATGTTCCGCTCAGAGTTTGCGTGAACTAAACTCGTCGGAGAAAAAGCAGCGAAGCTTTGCACGGTCACTACACTCAGTATACGTGTAGCCGACGCCAAATGGATGAGAGATCTACGAGGTGGTCCTTTAGTTCGCCCTCTTTTACGCATCTAGCTCTGCATCAGTAGTCAGCAGCAAGGCAGAAAGAGAGAGAGAGAGACGTCTCGAGAATAGTCCAGAGGGTCTATAGATGGTGGCAGTATATGGCACCTTACATGCACAAACGGCCTCGAGCGGCCGTTTGTCCTCGGAGAAATCTACTGTTACGCCAGAGTAGAAAGGACCCGCAAAGGCCCATGGATGCTTGGGAGACATTGCAGCAGAATTCTGAAAACAGCGGAAATCGGAAAATACGTCGAGGATAGGCGAACCAATGGCGCACAAGACTAGTTGACGCAGGTAGACTAGGGTGGCTGAGGTTGAAAGCACGCATACACCACGCGGCCACACGGATAAGGTGTGCCTACAGTGAAATAAGTGAGGAGAAATATCTTAAAACTCCTTTTTTATGGGGCCTTCCACCGACTGTGACCAATCATTTACGACAGGAAAGCGGCTCCATCGTTTCCCTGAGAGAAGCCTGACACCTTTTGAAGAAAGGCAGTCAGTGACGGTGCCGCTGCGGCTGGCCCTGAGCGAGTGACGTGCCCAAGCGAGCGATGGAACCGGAGGCGACCTGCACTCGCCAGCGCAACCAAGGTTGCAGTTGTTCGGCTGCGTACACTGTCGCTGGCAGGACGACGCAATTTTCCGGAAAGCCCTCAAGCTTGTCGATTTCAGTGATAAGAAGATCCCACCGACCGTCGACGAGACGGATACCGCCAGCTATCGGCCGGGCTGAATAGCAGCAATGAACGACTATTACTACTACAGGTACTGCCATCACCACTTGTCGTGGCCTTCTGCAGTGGTCGTAGTGGTAGTGCAGATCAGATATCGACGAGACTCTGGCCGTTCACTGTGCCGCAGTGTGGAATGATTAAATGTTACGGAGGTAGAACGACGCTAGGATTCTTGCGTCTCGGCCAACTTCGTGGGTTACTTGAGCTTAGCTCAAGGACAAGCTAGCCGACCGACGAGCAACATCTCATCGAAGCCAGCGAAGACGGCTAACGAGGGCCACTCCCCCCGTACGGCGGCTCAGTTAGCAAAGCGCCCCATTAGACAGAGGACGGTGCCGCGGACAGACATGGCCCGACTCGAAGAAGAGGTGAACAACGACAACGACGACGACGAACCGGATAGCGCAGGGCAGAACAGGCCGAGCGGAGCTGACGGGAGAGCGAAACAACTGAGCCCGGTGCGGCTGCCGCCCTCTTTGACGCCGCCCATCGACGTCCAGGTAGGTACTTCCCTTCACCAGCAGCAGCAGCCGGAGCGATTCTGCTTCTCGTCCATTGCCTTCTTTCCATCGTTCGTCGTTCCTCACTGACCAGTGCCGCCGTCACTACAAGACTACGACGACTGCTACCACTACTTGTAGTAGTACCACCACTATTGCCGCGTCCATCTGTAAGGACAGTGTCCTTCATTAGGGGCTAGAGGTCTGTTCCCGAGTTCGGCTGTGGCCGCAGAGGCAGCGAGAGTGCGCTAGCACCGCACTCTCAGTGCTTATTTCAGCAGAAGCGTTCATTCGTTCGTTGCTTAGCGGTGGCCGCGGCCGCAGCGTCGGCATTCGTAGACCAATTGCCCGCAGTTGTCTGTCTAGGCAGTTGGTTCGTCTCTTCTATTGCAAGGAAGCGAGCGAGAGAGAGAGAGAGATGGTGGAAAGAGCAGAAGCAGTCGAGCGAACATATACAGGCCAGAAGTGGAGCCCGTTCCGTCGTTTGGCCACCCACAACGGCGAAGCCTGTCCAGCCCTTGCCTGCTTGACTGCTGTTTGGCCCGATCTCCCTTTGCTACGATCGCGACGCGGATGCCAATAGTTGCAGTGGTAGGGCTGAGCTGCAGATGACCACCACTGACGGGCGAGCGAAGGAGAAGAAAGGGAGATATATCGAGAGAGAAAACAGAAGGAAGAGAGAGAGGGAGAGACGATCTAATGCGAATACCAAGAATTCGCCTGAGACCATGTTTTCGCCCCCGCGCGGTCCCCGCTTTGTGTCAATAAAGCTTGTGCGCCTGAACCACTCTCCGTGGGGAGCCGGCGGGCGGCAGCTCGCTTAAAGCCAAAGCAGCCGGCGCCAGGACAAACTGAGAACGAGGCAAACAGAACAGACAATGATATATATATATATATATATATATATATATATATCTTCATCGCTGTCTGTTTATGTATATATGCCTATATGACTATCTAATTTGCCGTTCGTTCCAATGTTCGATTAAATATGATGGTGTCCGAGTTCGCTCATTGTCTCGAAAGGGCTTAGAATGTTAACAGGCTATGTCGATTCGATCAACCTCTGATCGCAAAGCGAAGACATTCGTTGGCGGTTACAAGTGTAAAGAACAGATGGTCAGGGCAAAATGATGTTCACGGTCGCAACAATAATGGCACGTTTTATCCATTAGGGTCTTCTGAATGGGACGAGCTAGACAACATCTAAGAAGAGAGATAGATCTCTGCTATTATATATGTCGTTATTATGAAGCCCTCGCTAATGAAGGTACATTCTTGTAATGCAGAGGACAGTCATTTGAGGCAGCATGGAATACATACGAAGGAATTAATCGTTGATCAGATCGACTGACCCATAAGCTCGGATGCCTGTAGACAATGTTATAACATCGCCATCATTCTACGTATATACTTGATAAATCGTTTCTCTGACCACAACCTCTGCTCTTGAAGTCTCTACGGTAATCATCCTTACAAATCTTACTCTCACGCATAATGGTTCGTTTCACGCAAGTTTAATCCCAGGGGCTTTTAGTCAATCGACAATTACGTACCCAAGTACTTCGCCTTGCCTCTACCTACATTATTCTATTATACTTCTCCAACGTTCCGCATATCGAAAGGACTGGTTGAGACACATACACATATACTATAGAGCGCGAACGATAATATATTGCGCAAGCCTAAGAACATTTACGTAGGTGCGACACGGATACGACGAGAGCAGACCTATGATTAGGTCTTGAGATGTCCGCAGAGTCCTCCATGTGGTTGGTGTGCGGCGTAGACGGGAGGAAGGGTTTTCATCGCATGAAATTAAAGAGGCCCTCGTGCCACGATTCGATGACGACGGCGGTGGTGGCTACGGCGGCAGCTGATGCTGATGGCAGTAGTGGTGGTGGTGTAACAAGACGCCACCCTTTACACACTGAAGGGCTAAGCTATATCGTGTCGAGCTTCATCAAGCGAGCGAGAGATATACAGACAGAACAGAGGGAAAAAGGCCAACCCAACCGACCCGACCAATCGAACTATTCACCGAGCCATGTCGAACTATGTTCAATTGAATATTTGCGACGCCCTTCCCTAACAATGGTAGTCATCACTGAGAGCGGCCCCAAGCAGGGCACCACTTGCACAGCCGGATTTCCGTACCGCAGTCATCTTCCAGTCGGTGTGAGGCAGCCACAGCCGCCTCAGCAACAGCAGCAGCCGCAGGGTACATGTAGGGCAGGCAACAAGAGCACGAGCATAGCATGTGCCACTTGCTCCTTGTCTATAAGCATCACGTCCTTGCTTTGCTACCAAGGCTCTGTCGTCCGTCCCTGCCTCCGGCCCTTGCCCGTGGCCCCCTCGATAAACCGTGTCAGGCGAGAGTGCGTGATGGACTTTCCAATATGCGCGCGTTGCCTTCGGCGTCGGTGCCGTCACCGCCATCACCGACGAACACGGCCGAATTGCCGCAGTCCGTTCTCGTGTGTCGTGCGCTGTGACGCCGATGGCTGCCGCGGCTGGTGGATGTGTCACGTCTGCGAGGGCAGCTGAGCGCAATACGCTCGCTACAACTGGACCGACGGCGACGACGTCTACTACTACGACTACTGCTACTTCCTCGTGTAGATACCCGTATTGATCGCCTACGAAAGATCAACCAGAATACAACGGCGGGTAAACACCAGCTAAAGACGCGGGCCTCGTCACATTGACGACAGCCTTCCGCGACATTGTCACTGTGATGGTATGTGTGATACAGCTAATGTTGTCGTTGTTGCCTTTGTTGTTGTTGTAGCTGCCACTATCGTCGAAGACCAGAGAGTGGTTTGCTATTTGCATTCGAAGTGGAAGGAAGGGATGAATCGCAGAACGAGCAGCGGCAGTATTGAGAGGGCGAACGCGAAAGGCCGACTTGCGCTAGCGGAACAAAACGAGTGCTGACTCTCTCGGGAGCACAAGCTCCTGCGACAGAACGTGCGGAACAGCAAGCCTCCTTTCCCGTTTTTCTGTGAGCAACCACTAGCGAACTGCCTGCTGAGGTTCCATAACGGCCCTAGCTGGGATGTCGCTGGCAGCGACCTGAACGACGGATGTGGCCTTGATCAGAGATTGGGCTTTTCGATTGAAAAATATATGGACTCAGGAAGCTGCGTACATAGGTGCCGTGGAGGTGCTGCCACACCGTTTCGCCATCTCCGACCGATCCTCTGTCTTCGATGACAGACTTATCGAGTCTAGATAGATAGAAATATACACACAGATAAGGACGTACGGCACGGAGTCTCTATTGCATTGCCGTATGGCCATTTCATGTATCCAAACAAAGTTCCGCGCGCGCAAACGCACGCAGAGGATGAGACAGATATAAAGGGCGGTATGGGGCCTCCTCAGGGAGTCAGTCCTCAGTGAGTCGCTGGCTTGAATCAAGTGAGCGAAGCATGGAGCCAGCCAACCCAACTAGCTATCGACAGGAATAGAGAACAAACTTCGCTCTGCGCGCCTCCTACGCCCAATAAGGCGATGTGAGGTCTTACACAGCTTACGTGAAAGGAATGGCGACTCAGAGAAGCGATGATGACAAAGTTCGTGAATTTGGTGCAAAAAAGTGGGCCACACACTCGTCGCTATTTGCCGGCATCTCTCAGCTTCCTTTATTAAAACCTACCTACCTCTACGGCGTCGAGGAGGAAAGCAATGACAATGGGCACAGGGGATCTACGATAATTGCTTTGTCGTTTCTATGTGTTGTCGTCGTCGTCGTCGTTGTTGACGTCACCGCCGCTTTTGCCGTCGAGCGACGTTCTTCTTCTTCCGCGTGTCTACTTCGCGCCGCCTCGGCTTCACCCCCTCAAAATGGCAGCAAGCTAGAACTGCCTACTGGAAATGCTGCACCGGCCGCTCAACATTTCTAAAGACCCTACCACTCGAGACCGACCCATAGACGACATAGCACTGATCGTCATCCTGTACGGTCCGCTCGGCATCGTCTGAACGCTTTCTCATTTCAAATTTTCGCCGACCTACACAACCTACGCTCGTCCGCTAGCCTCCGAACGGTTCGTTCATCCATTGGCCCTTATCCGCCGCTCAGCGGTCTGACCGGCAGGCGGAACGCGGGTGGGTGCGTTGGGAGCTTGATGGGCTTTGTTTCTGAACAAAGCGGTAGCGGGAGCAGCAGCGGCGCCATGCCTCTGAAAGTAGCGCATTCTCTTCTGTTCCGTCCGCGTCCGACGAGCTCGGCCGCACGGTGCCTCCAGCAGCCAGTAGCAGCTGCCAGGAAGCTGCTTTGCCGAAAGCGGCTTCCTCCAGCTGATGCTGACCAGGGGCCAGGGCAATCTCGTCAACTTCTCCTCGCGTCACTTCACTACTCGCCTAGTTATCCCCGCCGGTCTTTTCCGCTCTGCTGACCTACAAATTAATATTGGGACTGCTCGGTGTTCTGTTGCAAACAGCGAACATATACACGAAGGAAGAACTATTCCCTTGTCAACCCACACCCGTCCGCGGGGGGGGGGGGTTTCTACAATTCTCGCTGGACTGGCCTGGGGGTCTCTGCTGGCAAGCGCCAACGTCAGGAGGGCAGGAAGGCGACCGGTTCTGCAATCGCCAGAAGATGTCAAAATGGGGTACTGCTGGCTAAAGCGGCTCATACGATGCAGTAACTCACGGTGGAAGTTGGGGCAAGCGCAAATGTCATCGTTGTTCTAGGCTGTGGCTACCAGAGTAAACTAGTCAACCAGCCAGCCAGCAGGAACAGGGCAGTCACGCTAACTTGCGAAACTTTGTTACTTGCCGTTTCATTCACTGCTTGAAGTTCAGACGGGGACGAACTTCTGCAGGGACAGAACTGACACTCCAATGTCGATGGGGGTAATACGTTTATCATTCCCGGCGTCCTCTGCACGGATGTGTGCTTTGATGTGCTTGGGCTGGAGGAACAAACCGGGCACAGGGGTTCATTAGGTAGAGCAAACTATTATTGTAAATCTAGCCTTGTCCATGAGTGGGTACACAAAAAAAACTTGTCCCTTACTGCGGTGAACGGTGTCTGAATACCTGCTTGAGAAATATTGATGTAGAGACGTTGCTCACTCTAGGCGAAATGCTAAAAATTAATGCTGCAAAGGCATTGGTTTTGACAAGCAGCCACGACGTCACCGCGTATTTACGTTTCATAACATCCTCATACTATTCTATAGACTCAAATTAGGCCGCCTCAGGGGCGGCAAGGATATAGCCGACAAATTGGCCTTCAGAAATTTCAGCAACGACAAAAAATACAGTGCGGCGGTTATTTGAGCCTATTTCGAGAGCTGGTTCGTATGGGGTATCGTTAATGTATAGCAAATGTATAGCTAACACAAGTGTTTCGGGAATTATCTTAGGTTCGTTTTGTGCTACTTAAGAGAACTATATCTCATAGGATCGTATCTATCGAATGTACAGGATATTCGCAAGGTCACGCAAAATGTCATACAATGTCACACAATTAACAAAGCTACACAAAACTGCCGTGGAGGCACCATGTGAAGCATTCGGAAAGAAACACAACTCCATACGATTGAACACTCTGTAGATAAGGTGTTGACGTTACATAAAGCCTTGTATAGCAACCTAAGTGAATGAAATCATTTTGTCGTCGATGATTGTACCAAGAGTGCCGTATCAAAAAGAGTGCCGTATCGCGCTGGATCTTGCGGTGTCAATCGATTCTCGGACAGAGCTCAGACTTCTTTTGCTGGCGATCGCCAATGATCGCAGGTGGCAACTTCGCTACGAAACGACTCAACGCACAACGGGGTCGATTGTGCCTAGAAACGGAAGTCAAACTCTATCTGAACGCTTGGTCGTCCCTGGCCCTCGCTAACGCTTCAACGCCAGCAGTCTCCCTTGCTCGGATCTTCGTTCGCGCTTTCTCTCTCTCTCTCTCTCTCTCTCTCTTGGACTCCTTTGCGTCCTTTCTGTTCCTCTCGGATTTTCGCAAACGGGGCTACCACTTTGCCTGACCGCGAATGGAGCGGGGATTCTCAGAACTTGGGTCGTCTTCCTTCCCGATCCCGGCGTCATGCGCTCGTCCCTCGCCTGACTGACTGTCTGTCTGTCTGTCGCCGCACTAGGCCACTCGGAAGTAAAGCGATTTGATCAGTGCTATTTCCTCGTCTCGCTAAGAGACAACCGACCTCGGTTTTGGGCCGGCCGCAGAGCAGGAGTTTTGGCGAGCTAGAGCAGCGAACAGCACGCTGGTAGCGTACGGTGATCGCAAATTCCGACCAGCATTTCACCGAAGCGGCCGTCGTCAACCGGAGGCAAGTGAGCGCGAATACAGAAAGGGGAAGCCGTACAGACGTTGGGGATGTTAGCGGAAGGCTTTGATGCTTACGCCTTGCGGGAATGGGGGCAGATGGTAGAGGGGTCGATGATGGGCGGACGCCCAACCGTCTGAGGTACAGCGAGCGCTGTTCCCTATGGGAGTGGCTGCGCAGTGCGAGCTAGCCAAGTTCGCTGTGTCGGCTGAACACGACGACGAACTCGCGGCAGCCAAGAGCCACGATCCTTGCGTACGCGTGCCGAAGCAGCAGAGATGCCGGCAAAACTGATAGCAACGAGCGCAACCGCCATAAAAAAGTATCTGTCATCTCTCTTTATCCGCCGCTGCTTCTGCCGTGGATGTTGTCTGCCACCCTCCTCACAACAGCAGTAGCATCAGCGCAACATCATATTCATGCTTGCATTGCAGCTGCATTGGCTGCAACGTCACCACCCACGTCACCACTCGGCTGTGACACTTTCCTTCCGACTCCCCGCGGCAGATCAGCCGGTGCTCGTCGCTGCGACCTACTGCTGAAGGCCTGTCCACAGCACTTCCACGTCGGCTTTTCAAGTCACTTCGACTGCTGGCATTTTAGCTTGCTGGGTTCCTTCATATGGAGGCAGGAAAGCAAGCAAGGGAGCGAAGCAAGATCCCATGTCACAGCCGCATCGACAGAGACAGGACCTCCTCGCACGGGCCAACTTAGCTGAGTTGGCCTTAACTGACGTCCAGTCATTGGTAGCTCCCGCAGGGGCTCAGCGTGACATGCGGACACACGCACAACGCATCCGCGTAGACTCGGTTGTACATACAGCACAGCATTGTGTGCGTCCCGTTGCTTCCTCTCGACGAGTAACCACCAGCCCCCCCCCTGCCCCGAACAACGTCCCCGGTCCGAACGTCCCAGCTAATCTGATCCTGCTCGGGAAAGCAACGAAGTCGTTAGCGTAGAACTCGACAGGCGAACGCTCGGAAGGCACGGGGATGCCAACGGCATGAACGCGGCACTTCTCTGGTAGCTCTGCGAACATATAATATTCTCCATTTTTATGCCGGGCGATCGGGGTAGTGCCAAGGCTCGGCAGGCACGCACCATCGAACGAAGGAAAACGCAACCCGCCATAAGCGTCCTTTGCCCTCGAGTCCTTCAACCATTGAATTTTCATCATCGTCGTCCTTCTAGGACGGGATGTTGGGTCTGTCGAGAAGGACCAGCTGGGAACGACCATTGTATGCAGATTCCCCGAGAGAGTCCCTGGCAGCTAGTAGCGATACATAGTTCACTACGATCGTCTTACAGGCGTGTCGCGGAGCATTAGGCCGGTCTATATTAATGCACCGTGTTTAACAAATTCTCGACCATTTATTACTAAGAATGATGCCGAGAAAACAGCGAGCCGAGAGCGAAGCAACCTCATCTGCATAGACGCCGCTACGGGCGCTTCTCTACAGACGATTACACCGAGCCCTCGACAAGGGCTGGTGCACGGCCGACAGAAATGCCCTGTCAACCAAGCAACTCTTCTAAATTGGTAGCCACATAGGTAGTGACTTAAAACTGGCAGTGACTTAAAAGCTCATCTTCGACAATCACGAAGACACTTTGACCTGATGTCCTATTTAATGAAACAAACAAGATTAGGCGATGTTTTCTGCTGCATTTCATTCCGCGAACCTCAATTCAAATGAACACATGTTTAGTATTGGCCAAAGGGGGCAGTTGTATGTGTCACATTACGTGCATTAGATGTTGCATTGTATTACCATTGCATCATGCTGCAGGGGAGGCCATTTGACGGAGGAAGCCTTTGTTCTGTGGGGCTTACTATACCGCGCAAGCCAACGTGACACGTTTTCCTCCCGTTTGCCCTTCTCTACTCAACTGTGGAAACGGCTACTTTGCTGATGGTCAGGCATACATACATGGCGAACGATGATAGTGAACAACCCAATCAGTTTGGCTTGGCTTGTGCCATGTTGCAGTAGATGGTCAGAAGGGAACTCACAAATGCATCATCGCACCACTCGATATCGAAGTAGGCACAAGCGAATGATGATGCCTGAAGGTTGGGGGAAGATTGCTCATGTAATCGTGGGCAAATTCAATTGGGAAACCCTTGAGCACATCACATAATACGCTACGCACGCAGCCCCGCAATGAGGTCGCGCCCTACCTAGGCTGGCTCTACCTAGTCGCGACAGTAGTGATGGCCAACAGTAGTGGACCTGTCCCTTCCAATGTCCTTGCATCAGCAATGACAGTTCATCCCGATGACATGTGGGAGCACCGGATGCTTGCATTATTGGAAGAAACGACTGGGGGAGTGAGACTAAGGCTGGCAGTGCCCGCCGACCACTAGTCCTCATCGGACGTTCCATTGGGGACTGTGAGTATCTGTGGCCATAACTGCGTCTACTGTGCTATGGGTGGTAGGATGCTGGTCATCCGTCCCGTCTCAGGCGATTCTCAACTCCATCGTATTTGGTCGTTCTTGCAGTCGCACAAGGCACATAGTGCTAACCCCCCCCCCCCCCCCGTTGTCCTCCGTCAAGCCCGTGCTATTATATCTGTGTCGGGATCCGTTTGCGTCTGGGATACATGCACCCTTTGGATATGGCAGTGTTCGGGGCTGTGGCAGTGTTGCCGTATGGGCCCGCCTACTTCCCACACTGCCGCCTCCCCTAGAAGCCCCCACAGACACCCCTCCATCTCTGTGCCGATGCCTTCCGTCTGTCCACCAAACGGCGTCCGCTGCCATACCGATGTCCCATGCTATCCTGTATGGGAGTAACATTGCAGGGTAAGAGTGGAGTTGATTGCGACAAGGGCTGCCCATCCCTCGGACTGTCGGACGGCTCGCCCATGATTGATTACTTGGTTAGCTTCAGTTGCTGCCGCACCAAGCCCACTCGCTCGCACTTCGGCTACCGTCCTTCTTGCCGTGGGGTCTCGTCCGCTGCCGATGCCACCGCCACCATCGTGCTGCTGCTACACGACATCGCTGTTCGCAGCGACCCATCGGCCATCGCGTTGTGCTTGGCATTGTATCATCCCAAGGAGAACGCATAGAGGTCCTACGTATCGTCGGAACGTGGCCAGCCTCTCTGGCCCAGCTCGGTGGTTGGCAAGCTGTCTCACTCTTAACACTCATCGGTCTGTCTTCCATCCTGGGTAAGATCCTCCGAGGCAGCAAGCCCAACTTAACCCAAGCTCAGCTGGCTGGTGCACACGTTGGCGGGGAGCGAAATCGGGCATAACGAGAAATAAAGGGCCTGCTCCTCTTCCCTTTCGTTCGAACATGCTAGGACGAAAATTGAAAATAGGACACCTTCTATTCGGGAGCGAGTCACTAGGCCCCCATCGACTGCGCCAGTCAGGCATACAGATGGACAAACGTAGAGACACATATATAAGTTCGCAAACAATAGCCAGATAAGAAGCCGAATAGGAGAATAGGCAAATCAAGTCGAATCTGTTACATGTGTCTGAATGCATCCCACCGCGTACGTTTGAGTTTTAGCACACAGAGCTCAATTGCGTATGGATTGATGCCTGAAATCAGTCATCGCCACTGACTGGTGGCACGGCTGCTAGTCCTCCACCTTGAGTGGCAATGCGTTTGGCTCTTGCACCCTCCATCTCTCGAGAAAAAGACAAGAAGATGACCTGCTTTTCAATGTCCAACATCACGCTGACGTCGACTGTGGATAAGGAAGAAAACGGGTGCCACCGAGTCGGCATGGGGTAAGTGGGTGCCGCCGTCGATAGCCGTGTGACTTGCATGCTCCTGTGCAAGCCAAAACAGAATGGATATTGGACAGGAAGAGCAGCAATCAGTGCGTTTTCCTCAGGGAAAGCCGACGGAAGTTTGAATGAATGCCGGATGAGAAGCTGCTTTGCGGACTGCCTGCGGGAAAGGGTAAATCGGGTGTTCAGGGGCGCGGCTGAGGGGAGGGGGTTGTTTGGTTGGACTGGAGAGGCAAAGGCGCCGTCGACTAATGTAAATGATTAGTCCTCGGCGCTCCCTCAATGCAGAGCACCTCTCGCCCCTCCTCAGCCTCATCCATAAACTCCGCCACTCGGCTCGGCAGCATCCAGAAACCGCATAGAACTGCTGCCGTAAGCTGTCCGTCGACTGACTGAATCACCGCCGCCTCTTCGCTGTAATCAGAAGCCCCACCACGTATTGCCCCGTTCCCTCAACCCGAAAGCAACTCTGCCTCACCGCTTTCCCTCGTTCTAATTCTTCGTTGCCCGTCCGACGCCTGACCGCCTTTCAAATGTCGTAAAAGACGCCATCAGACACATTATAATCATTCTGCCCAGCTAATGTAAGCTAACTTTTATTGGGCATGACACGGTTCCGTGGTAATGGTCGCCGATAGGGCAACGCGTTGACAGCGCATGTGTGCTGTGTCGAAACATGGTGTTATCATGCGGAACGCTGCTCACCGAGGTGAATTATATGAAATATACGAACCAGCTAGTAGGCTAATTTTAGTGAAGTGCAATATATAGTCTTTCGCTCGCAAAGATGCCCTTCTGTACTTGCTGCGGGCATTACATACACACACAGACTGAGACAGGTCGAAACAGAAAAGGTCGCAACAAAGGTGGTGTAAACCTAAGTCAGACCTTAAACCTGAGTTATGGCTAACGGGTCACCATCTTGGCAAGGCAACGTCGCCCGAGAGCAGTGGCCGGTCCGGCGCGGACGGGCGCCGTACAAAGATGTGCTGAAGCGCCGAGCCCGACCCAGAGCAGCTACCCTCCCCCCCTCAATTCAGTTGAGGATGGGGCCTAAGGCGGCCTAGGAGCGGCTCCCGCCGTTGCCGTCTCTTCGGGCAGGAGCAGCAGCACCCTAACGGAAGAGCCGCCCGCAATGAAGCCGCTAGCGGAAAAGGCTAAGCTGACCGGCAGAACGACAGCTGCCTGCGTGCAACACCCCGACGAACCCAGCACATTTTCGCGCCCCCGCTCCACTACTCGATATTCATACAGACTCTGAGGGGAATTAGGCGAAGAGCAAACGAGCGCGGAATACACGAAGGGAGGCCAGCAAGGGCACGTGTCTGTACTAAAATAGGTTTTAAGCATGGTGAGGCGAACATGGTAAGATCCATCGAATACCTTGAGTAAAAAGCGCCGATCAGTGTCAACTTGACGTACCTACGTAGCACCGTACGCACCTAGGTAACAGCCCACCTAAGCGAAAACAGACATTGGGCAACTTCGGGTAATCATACATTATGAAAGCTGGAACATGAGGAGTGTGATTGCGGCAGCAATTGTAGTTCAAACCTGCATCGGATTTATATCGTTACTCAATTATAACGGTAGTCAAATATTTTTTTTGCAGACTACGCTGATGTTTTCGTGAACAAAATTGCCTCTTACAGGCTCGAAGTTGCTTGGGAAAGGACCTCTTAGCTGAGGCAGCTGGACCGAGTGAAGCCTGCATTTCTGAAACGCGTTATAGGGATACACTGTTCGTCACGGAATCGATTAGTCCCCCCCTGGCGACACCCCCATATTTGGCGTTTCAAACTACCAGTGACGCCAGCTTACTCAGAGCTCATTGGGATGTGGGAAAGAAAGCAGATATCGACCCGGAATTTTACAATATGGCTGCAATGACGAAGAGTACATGGAGCGGACACTTAGAACGAACCGACACATTGTAACTCGGTTTGCAATACACGGTCTTCACAATATTATATGTCGGGCAGAGGGCTAACACGAGCCCAACTGAAACCGTTTATGCAGATATTACAAGAATCTTTGCGCCACATGTCATGATGGAGATTGATCGCTTGATCAATCCCATCAGTGCCAACAAACCTGAATATGCTTATTCTTAGATGTGTACATGCTCCGTTACACGAGCTGACCCCTACACATTTACTGTTGTTGCCGTTGGACCATTTCACTAGGGACTTAGGTATGTATAACACAATACCGTGTGAATAAATTATGAGAAAAGCATACATTTATATATTCATATGTATATTTATATAAATATATATATATATATATATATTTATATAAATATACATATGAATGGAGATCAATCCCAGCTTAACCCGCCCACGTTCGAGAAAAGGCGTTAGACACACTCACTCGGTACTCTCCAGTCAAATAAAGCGGAAATGGGGGGCTAAGCCCGTCCGGCACTAGGTTTTTACTCGGGATACTGTGTGTGGCCGATAACACAATATATGAACCTTTCTTGAGCAACTTGCTGCTATGGCCTTAAGTGAGTAGAACCTTGCCAACGAAAACAGCAGCGGAAGACGGACAGAACTGAATGGGTGGGGAGTTTGACAGCCGATGCCCTCGATTGCGCCTCGGTGGGATCGAGGAATGAGGCAGGGCAGGAGCCTCTATCGAAGGGTCAAAGTGGGGTATACTCGACCACTCTTAGCTTTAGCGTAGAGCACCCGTAGGGCCCTACATCGTTCGAGGATGAAGAGGGTACGTCGGCCGGCGACTGATGCAAGCCCTAAAACGGAATCCCTTCTCATGGCAGTGAAGCTCTGCCAGCTATTCTCGTGCATCGCAAATAGTGATGCCTTCAGAAAGAGGGCTGCCAGCCAACAGCTCCCCCTACCATGGCGTCCGGCTACAGCGCTCTGTCCAGTGTCAAATGCAGGAACACATGCCGAACACCATGGGAAACCAAACTATCTTGCCGTCATCGTTCGACTGTATTCACCGGTAGCGTTCGTCTACCGCGTGGGTTGGCTTGGCGGCTGCCAACCATTGCCAAAGTAGATCTGCCTATGTGATGCTTTCCACCCTCATGTGAGAGCGTCCATCCGCCGCTGGTTGGTGAAAGCGGGTAAAATTTTCGAAGCAAAACTTCTCTCCTATATTATCCCGGACTCCCAGTAGCTGATGGATGCTAGCTAGTAATAGCTAGTCGTGCCGGTCACAAAAGCAGGACGAGTGTAGGGAGGACGCGTTTTCGTTGACAGAAATCAAGTGCGGTCCGCACCGGCGATGCCGATGCGAACACATCCCGGGTCTGTTCTTCTGGCTTCGCTACCAGTGGGATGTCATTTGCGACAGACAACAAGTTCAACCAGCGGTGGCTTCGCGCACGGCATGACGTCGGTGGTCAAGATTGGCCAGCAGAGCAAGCAGAGGGGCACCATATGGCGAGGCAGGGGGGGTAGTAGCAGAGTCAGGGGAGGACGAACAAATGCAGAAGTGTTGTGGCGGATGGCGACCGCAACGGCAGGGTAGTGCATGTGGTGGCAGTTCTGACCAACCAAATAGCACTGAGCGAAAAAGAAGGACACAGCTGTAACTGAACGGTACAGTAGCAGCATGATTAGGACCTTACGTAAAGCCACGTTGCAGAAAGACCCTCTGCGAAGTCTGCCGTGTGGGAGTTGGATGACCTGCGGCGTCCGCCTCTGCCGCTGTTAGACTCTGGCGGTCGGCGCGGATCGCCTTAGCTGGCAGGCGAGTCTGTACCGACAGGCGAATTTGACAGGAGCAGGGTCAGTGGATGTAGCTAGCCACTCTGTAGTTGTGACGACGGCGGAGGCAGCGATAGCGTAGCAGCATGGCCACCGGCACGTTAGGACGACAGAGGAGTGAGGACTGAGGTCTGAATCGGGCTGGGGTTTCACCGATCAGGAATGAGGGCCGCGGTGGGAACGGGATGGGTTCGGTTTGGGCAGTCAGCAGCGTTGGTCGGTGGTCCATTTTCCGGTTCATTGCTCGCGTATCTTGTTCGTAGTGTTCGGTTAGCTTGAAACACGCCTGTTTGGAAGGGGACGACGCGCGCAGTGGAGCACGTCTCGAGGTTGGGTCAGGGCTGGTGGAAACAGGGGCGGATCATGGAGACTACGGGGAGGTTAGTGTAATACAGGAGGAGAAACGGGAAGCGTGGGGTGGAAGAGCTAGAGAACCGGCACCAGTCGCCACCGCTGCCATCGTCAGACGACATTCAAAGACGCACGCTCCACGCTAGTCAGGCAGGCGGCGAGCTAACCGACCAACCAAGCAGCGAGCCAACCAAGCAACCACCGAGAGAAGGACGGCGGGGGCCACAGAGAACGGGATTCTCTGCCTTGGTGGCGGCAGCAAAGGACCAGCCGGATGGGGATAGGACATTTGACGTTCCCCGCGCATCGCCTCGTACCGCGCTCGTCAGAGATAAATGAAGCCCCGGATAAAAACAGGTTTACTAGGAGCTCGTCTCTGCGCGCCCCCCCAACTCTCCTTCTACTGTGTGAGCCCGCCGCTGCTGCTACCGCTTCGGCCGCTGCTGTGGCGTTCACATCTCTCGTCGCCACCGGCGCTCGTAGTTCTTACGCGGCCGCCGTCACCGTCAGTGGTGCCACGCCACGTATCTTTACAGACATGGGACAGTACGTACAAGGATGGATACCTGTATAGACAGTACACGAAGCGGTGGCAGCAGCGCGATGCTCTCTCCGCTCAGTAATACTTCCTGTATCTGACTGCCGAATGGGAGGACGAAACACCGCTGTAGAGGTGATGATTTCTTCGTGTCTTTCTTAGTTTGTCGGCTCTTCGTCTTCGTCATCGTCGCCATCGTAATCATCATCATCATGATCGCTTTGTAGTAGTACAGCAATGGATCATCTCTCATAGCTAGGAGTCTCTGACGTCTCCGAAGGGGAGAGGCGCCAGATGATTCGGACGTTGTGCTCTTAACCGGCCCGCCATCGATAGCTGTTCCGCCCAGCACCGTTTTCTTTGTGTTACTTTGCTGAATGTGTCCGTCTGTCTGTGCGTGTGTGAAGCATAGTTGGGTATGCGTCCGCCTGCCTGACTAGCGTGGAGCGTGCGTCTTTGATATGTGGGTGTGGATGTGTTTGTGCTCGCATGTGGTTGTGTACAGCAGATGAAACTGGCAGCGGAACGTCATGGTTGCGCATTCATCGACACCCATCGTTTCCTCCACGGGCCGGCCACCACCCACAGTAGATTCAGCTCATTCGGTACAGTACGATACGGGTTACGAGGGACGATCGAAGGGGACTGCGGGACATGGGCTTTACGGCATTGCAGAGGAGGTGCAAAGCCCAAGCCCCCTCGCGCTGCGGTGTGCGGCTGGTGGGAGAGAGCGTTGTCGGCTGACGCCCCGACAACGCGAAATGGGATGAGGAGGGTTCTTCTTATCTGCCTGCCCGCACGGACGGTGGGACAGGGCCAATATTCGCGAGCTAAGCCATTCCGTTAATCAAGTTCTCGAACTCCGACCCCCCTCGGGTCCCTGGCGTTGTACGCTCGCTCACTCGACCAACCAACCCATCTGACACCATCCTGAAAGTCGACCGAGTCGGAGCCTCAGTCGCTTTCGTCAGCCGCAACCCCAGCTCATTCCTGAGCTACTGACATGGCCAAACGGCCATGGACCTTTCGTTGTCCCGTACGTCGCTGTCGCTACCACTGCCACCGTAGTTCTCGTCTCCGTTGGCGTGGCTCTCATGATCACTTACAGAACAAACAGTCTTATCTTATTGATCCAGGATGGCTCATCGATGCTAGCCCCTCCCAACCCCTTGTTCCGTTTCGCCTTCCTCAGACACCCGCGAGCACCGCGCGCCTCCATCGACTACCACCTAGTGGGCAAACCTAGTCCGAACCATTCTAGGACACCCACGCACGCAGCTAGACCACTGCCGCAATTAGCTACTTGTCCTCTTTTCGAGACGTCATGATTGGACTTCCCCTTAGGTAGGTCGATTACAGGGTTCGTGCTTCCTGTAGTAGACTTCGTAATTAGCTAACGGGACGCGCCGCCGATCGGCCATTCGGTCCCTCCTTTAGTAGAGGTGGAGCCGTCGAACAAGCGGATTGGAATAGTGATCACGAGTAGAACTCAATGAGCAAATGAGAATGCAAACTTTTAACACTGCATGCGAGGGCGCTGTCTCTCTCTCTCTCTCTGTCTCTAATTTTCTCTTTCAATTTCTCCACGGATCAGATCATAATCATGCTTTAATTTAAGCTGTCAACATGGAGGCCCTCTGATATGATCTCAACGGCATGAGTTATCCCTGAACGTCAGTGCGTCTGTTTAGACTTTTTTCTAATTCTTCTGCCCGCCATTTTATCAACACAGACATGTGTAATTTATTCAGATACAGATTCGATCTTTCACTATTGCATAATAATAATGATATTTAGCAAAATTGACGTCGTCGACTTTTGTTCAATGAGTTAATGTTTCTTGTCACTTGCGTTGCACACACGAGGACAAGCAGAGAAACAATGAACTATCTGCTGTTCACCCTTTTCGAGTATCAACTGTTGTCCTTTTGGCGATTGGGGTACTTACCGTCAGCCTCCGTTGCACCGTTGGGCCCACAATGGGCTTCCTCCGACACGAAACGGGCACTGACCGTGTTGCCAGCTGCTCGGGATTTCGTTCAACGGGACGAGACAAACGTCGTCCTGAGTGCAGTATCCCTGCGCGCGCGAGCGAGTCGCTCCTCTCCAGCTTTTTCTTCTTTTACTGATAAATCGCTCTGTTGACTTTACTTGCTTTGCCTCGATATTCTGCCTCAGCTTCCGGTTATGTCTCACCTCAGGTCACGATTGCTGCCCTAGCTGTGGGCATCCGGCACGAAAGAAGCTTTTGTTTCTTATTCTCTCGATGCCCGACTCGATTCGATTCCCTCTCTCTCTCTCTCTCTCTCTCTCTCTCTTTCTCTCTCTATCTCTCTCGCTTCTTTTCCGAACCACCCTTGACTAAGAGTGCAGAGATGTTCGGGTCCTTCGATGCTGTGCACTGCCCACGCGGGGACGACCACCCTCATCCACTCACTCACTGATGAAAACTACTCACGGCTTCCCCCTACGGTATGCACCACTGACGCACTCTCCTCGGATTCGTCGATCCTAGGATTCGATCAGCTGGCTGGTTTTGTCGAACCACCAGCCAACGTTGTGTTCCCTCTCGGACCCCGTATGAGAGGATGCTGTCGTCCCGTATTGAATGGCTGGACGGCGCCTACATTCAATCGAACTGGCGCCCCCCTTTGCGCGCTGCTACGAGCGCCTGCTTCGACCTTGTTTCTGCTCCTGCTGCTCTTGTCGAGCTGCCAGAAGCGTCCGGCAGTAGGTGCAGCAGCAAAAGTCGCAGAAGGCAGCAAAATAGCAGACACGAGACGGTAGCTGATTATCTCTCACGCGCGCACCCGAACAGGCAGATACACACGCGCGGAGTGCACAACAGAGATGAGATCTGTATTTCTGACGATTTCTTCTGCTCCGGCTTAGAGAAAGATGATAGTATCACTGAGAATCGAACACGAATCGTTAGAAGCTTCCTTGGCAGACCCAACAGTAACAGGGCACTCTGGGGGCCTGCTCGGCTGGGGCACGACGTTCCAGAACGTCTAGAAGAACGACGCTTGCGGGTTAGCTCCGAGCCGACGCAGCTGGTTAGCTGGCTTTTTTCCGTTCCCAGTTGCCTTCTGGACAGTTCCCGCCCAGTGGATCAAGTTCGGATACACAATGCAATTCCTTTCGTCGATCCGACGATTCGGTAGTGATACGATTGATTGAGTAGGAACGTAACGGAACGTAACACTGTACCAGAATAGAAGGTCGATCGACGGTAGATTTATTGATCCGAGTCGAACGATCGAATAGAACAGAGATGATCCTGGCGTCTAGTAGAGTAGACACCTGGTAGTTACAACAGTAGTCGTCGTAGTTGTAGTACTAGTTGTATTTTTGGTAGGACGACGGCGGCTAGCTTGCCGTGGCCGTCGCCATAGTCGGAGCTGCGCTCTGGCTCGGGCCGCCTGCTGCTCGAATCCGCGCTCTTGAGTTCCTCGTCCGTTCGTGTAGGATTCCGAGAGGAGAGGAGGGCAGCACCGCGCACTAACACAGGGATCACACACTCAGGAGCGTTGCCTAGCAACCGACCAAATCCGCATCCGAGACTCGCTCCCCCGACCGCCACAAGACGGCGCCACCTATTCCTTTCTCGTCACCATCGCCTATTTGCTCATCGTTTCAGGACTCCTCAGTCGCTCTCTCGCGCCACTGTTGTAGTTGTAGTAGAACAAAGTGTCAGAAGATGAAGAAGATGAAGAAACTTCCATGAGATGAAGGCGAAGAAGATCTTACACACTTCCACAACGATGGCAATAAGAAGAAGAAGAAACAAGAAGAAACAATAACAACAACAACAACAAATCACACCACCACCACCACGACGACGACGACGACGACAATCGGCCGATAATCGACTCAACTCCTCAGCTGAACTCAACGAAACAACTCAAATCGATACGTCCCAATCAATCCGTTGTTGTTGTTTTTCTTTTTTTTTTCGCACAACGACGGACACCGTTTTTTTTTCCTTCTTCTTCTTCTTTTCGCCCTCGCAATCTTCACTTTGTCACACGACGCAATGCCACCATCGCAACATCCATGTTCGCACTGCTGGCGCGCCAAACGGCGCTCACCTGGCCACTTCACAACTATCGATGCGTATATATGTATAGATATACGAGAAGATATAGGTATACATATATAGGTGTGGGTAGATATAAGTAGTTGCACACCAGTACAGGACAGATGCCCTGTTCAGGCGATCGCCCACCAAGGATCACCGCGGCATCTGTGCCCGTCCTGTGGCCGGCCACCACGCGCATGCGGCTCAGGACATCAACTCCTGTGGCCGTAGGCCGAGCCTAGGCTTTTAGTGCAACTTTTGCGGAGAGGGACGTAGGAGAGGGTTGCGATGGGAGGAGGGAGGCCCGTCCACGAGGACCAGGACCGACATCCTGTCGTCCTGCTCGTCCACGACGAACACACCAAACCCTCGTCGGGTCTGGCGAAGCCACGACAGGCTACGAGAAAGCGGTGCGGCCAACGAGCGGTGGAGCAAGCAAGAAGACAGAGGCAAGCGCCCATCTACGAGACGAGATTATAGAGACAGGAAAAACAGCTGATTCGGTTCGTGGAATGAGGAGGTGAACTAAGCTAGTTGTAAGTGAGGCAAGGCTATGTGTGGCGTCGCTTACGTAAGCTTTCATGGTGCTATCGAGTACAGGTGTTCTGACAGGCTCTGATTTTCGAGATGATTGAACTGAGTATTATCTGGTTTAGTGGCTTGGAAGATAATCTTGAACGGAACCTAAAGTAAATTTTACGGGCTGACACTCAGTCAACATTTAACTTCCAAGGTACTGCTTTCGGCATCGCTTCATAAGACGGAGCCCTTAAATGCAAATGTGCAACTGCAGGGATCGAATCCGCGCACCTACGTTCCTCCCGCGATTGCAAGGCGCACAGAAAAGCCCCAATCAAGCGGGCTTGAACGGAACCTCCGGAAGTAGAATAGTGCACCTAAATGAATAGCAATAACAACTGTGCTGGATTAATTGACTCTTCCTTGTGAGACAGAAGGGAAGCCGAGGGAAACGAAGAAGTCTGCTTTCAACGGCTCACTACTACGGGTTCGAGCCCCGCTGCGTGACATATAAGAGAGCCAATAAAGCTTTACCTTTACCAGATAGCGAGTACATAATATAATCCTTTCTGAATTTTCAGCGATCGCAGCTGTTTCTTAGTTTTAATATGTCTCTTCGGAGCAAGACCTGCTAAGCTTGGCTAAGATCTTACAGCATCATGGATAACACCATTTTGCGAAATAGCGTTATCTTGATACTGGGAGGTTTTAAGCATAGTCAGCAGGAAGTACGCGTTCAAACCACATATATTAATTAACTCAACGACTAGCTGCACCCGTTAAGCGTATTGGCATTTGGTCTTAGTAATCCAGGGCTATAGTTCATGCTGCTCCTTGGCTATCGGCCAGGCAGGGACAGACAACTCTTTCCATTGCTCCTTTAATCATCCCCATAAGCGTTATCTACAAAGCCCCTTTGCGCACGATCTCTGACAAAACTGCCCAATACAGGAAATCTCATCCAGTGTCGGTAACATCATGAAAATGGTCTTGATACCTCCAAAAGTGGGCGCAGAGGGCTTTCAAGAGGTGCGTGAATAACTGCACGCAGAGGCCAACTATTGTTTGCCTAAAAATATGTATTTCTCGAAACATGAACTAACAAACCGGGATAATACAAGAAATAATAGTCATAAGGTAATCACTAACTTAACAATGTACAACAGTCAAAGCCTTAATTGTAGTTTAAACGGAACCATGAATCTGCGCCGCCTCGCCAATGGCCTCCTACGGTGCCTGACTCATTTGGAAAGACCTTAAGGAGTTCGACCTCGCCAGCTCGACCGAGTGAAGTCTAGCTTTTTGAAGGGAGCGTTCTGCCTACCAGCATCACCAAAATGCATCTAATAATAGACATGCGTAGATTTGTGGAGGAGCTCAAGGAGCGTTTTCAGCTTCCCGAGACAGAAGCATACCGGACACACATCGAAGGTTGCTGCAGAAAGATCTCTAACCTATGAGCAGTCTTCTACCCAAACAACAGCGATGATATCAGACGCTTGGAAGGGCTGTTCCCACCGCAACCGGCTCCTGGTAACTAGATTTGCGGTACACGGCCACCACCATCTCTCTCCACTTCCACGATCCGGGTCCAGCCTGCGCATGCGGATTCAGTGGGGACGCGTGCCCCAGGTACCATCTCAGCACTTGCCAAGCATGGCATTCATTGGCCTGGGTCATGAACCCCCCCTCACCCTGGCCAGTAGGACTGTTGTCATATCTGTAGATATTGCTATCTTATCTTATCTCATTTCATTTTATTTTTCTTTCAATTATTACCTTGTTATAACCTATATCATCGGTTGGTGAGAAAAACGGAATGATGAGTTGCATATAAGCATATAATATAAAAATAATAATAATAATAAACCATAAGCAGGTGCAGTTCTAAACAAAATAATGACGAATTCGAATCCGCGCCGTCTCGCAACTCTTAATTATAATTAGCCTATTTCTTTTTTTTTGAGCTGACCCTCAGCTGTTGCCCTGTCTGACTCATTCAAGACTATATTTGAGCTTGAATAGACAACTAATGCAACTTACTGCTGCGATACTTCTTGATGAATCTTAGCACTAGGCCCAGCAGAAAAAATAAGCCAAGTAGCTCCTGTGTGGCCATCCATTATCCAAACCGAGTGTATAGCCCACTCACGACTGGTATTAGCCGAGTCGGTTAACAGCCAACAAACGAAATTAGAACTAGCAGCCGAACATCTTGACACAACCCATATATGCTTTGTGTCCTTTTGAATTCATCATCGTTGAGTGTTCTACGTATGTACAAGGTACAATGCATCAGTCGTATTCACTTACATGTGTATCTTCATAATTCCCAATATGTCTGCCTCGACAAATGCTAAACACAACGCGCTCTGTGTCTGCTAGGTAATCGAACGGGCGGAAGCATAAAAAAATAAATTGATATAAAAAGCTGCTGTATTGATTTGGTACACGATTGTGTTGGGTGTGGGGTAATGCTCACTTGGTGTTGTGCAACTCGTTATTCGTTCGTATGTCGTTGGTGGTTGCGGTGGTGGCGGGCGGTGGGGCCTGTGTCCGTTGACTTAATGCTTTAAATGAGGCACACCTCGAGGAAAGTGCTCCCCGAGGCGCCCTTAGCAGACGGAGAAGGCCGCGACGGTCAAGACGACTTCTCCAGTGGAGGAAAGGTGCTGCGCAGAAAAGGTCTGATTCTGCTTCGTGCTGGTGTTCCCTTCTTGGCCCTGTGGCGTTGTTAGGACTAGGAGTGTACTCGGGTGGGCCTGAGCTGCTTGGTCGGGACATTATTTAGCGCCATATATGTTCCTTCGCCCCCTCTACCACCCGCGCACCCGACGGATATTAGGTACAACGCGGGACTGGGGCCGGAATCACCGGAGCTGCCGCCGCCGCCGCCATAGAAGCAGCAACGACTACTGTCAAATTTGTCGCGCACCCGTGACCAGCCCAAGAAACGTGTCGACGACGACAACGACGAAAAGTGGAGTCGGCACGCGAAGTAGACAGAGCTCCAACGACCTACATGGTGCAAGAAGATGCCGCTGCCGCCCAGGCACACACTTCAGTGGCTTAGCTTAGCTTATAGGCCAAGCTCTGACAGGCGGGGCAGTGTCCAGGAAGACATAAGTTGCTGCAACATTGCACGACTTGTTATGTAGACAACTGTAGTGCCGTGAATCTGTCATTCGCACCGGGACACTGAAAGTAGGACTGATGATCATATACGAGTGAGTATGTTCAAACAATAATAGGTTACCAGTGCCAGTCAGAAGAAAATAATACAAGCGAGTCAAAATACAATGATAATAATAATAGCAGTAAGAACATCAACATCAGTCAAATGATGTGTACTCATTTTATACGTAAAATTGTGATGGAAAAAAACATAGCAATGACGAAACGAATCAATGAGGCTGCTGCATCTACTAGCATCGATAGGGTTTAAAATGACAGGAAGTGTTGACGCGTTACCTTATCCTGACGAGGGAGCGCGTCTCACGAGCTGCAGCCATCTTGGGACGAAAATAATAATATTTACCAGGAGGTATCGTGTATTCAACAGGCTTGTTACTGGGCGGTAGCGTGCACAAGCAGTGGCAGAAGTGACTATAATAAAAAAAAAAGCTGGAAAATCGGCTGCCAGTAGCAGCAAAATACCTGTATTATTATTATTCGTGTTATTTATCTGGTATCCCACAATTGGGCAGTAATTTCTTTTTCTAACAAAAAAAAACATCTCCCGGATGTTGACGTGACAGAAAATAATAATTCGACGACACTACATCACGACGGGTAGCTTGTGTCGTCGTACGTCAGTTGAGGAAGCCTGAACGATCCGTCAGGAGTTCGCCGGTCCGGAACTTCCGGTGTCAGGGTTGAGCGGCGAAAAATAAAGGATTATCAAGCTTCGTGTTGTCGGCCAGCATGAACAACCGCCTGTCTCGTGAGCCTATAGACAGACACTAAGGCGAGGCGATCCAAGCCCGCCCCCCCACAATCATGCCTTTTCTGCCTGTTCTCCCAGCGAGGAAACAACCACGCTAGCCGTAACTATTCGTGTACATATACAGGGAGCGGGTGAGCGACTAAGTAACTGTCTCATAAATAAACTTGACCTGAATAGATAACTTTGTCCAAAATGCTCACATAGAATATATATATATACACTCGGCCTACAGTTTGCAAACAGGCAATAGACACGACGTTAGCGTAGGGTACGATCTTGTTCTCACACTTCGAGATCTTCGAGGCACTGGGACAACTATGCGAGAAATGCAGGGGGGTGCAAGGTAGTCAGTAGGTCATATGGGCGCCAAGGATCTGGCAGCTGAATTAATTACATCGGTGACTCCGACAACTCCTGATCGGCCGCTTCGCCAAAGACGGCAGATCCAGCAAGACCAGCGTAACGAAGCGTTTGTCGGTAGTTGGCTCTTAAAGTTAGCTTCGCGTGGAGATGAGTAAGGCTGAACCATCTCCTATGACTATTTCCTCCACCCCGGGGGGACAAAACGTCTATCTTTCGAGTATGTGACGAATACGGTTCAGGAAGGAATCATGTTATGTTACAGAAGCGATCAGCCTACATAGGGGTTATGATCGCTCTACTGGGGCAACTGGTCTGTATATCTCTTATGACAAGTAACGATCCAATGTTGAATAAGAAAAATAACTTTACAGTAAATGTATTCAATTTGATAGGTGTGCTATAAAGAAATGCAAATGGTCCGGGAGGGGGATTTTGTGTTTTCTCGTTCTCGCTATCCGACTAGTGTTCTGTGTTCTATTTTGGCATAAGACAAATGTCTCGTTATTTCAAGGAGGGCCACCGTGACAACTTGGCAACAAGCAATCTCTAAGCTCCGTTATGTAATTCGTCCACGCTCACCGCCAGCAATGCGTGTGCTGTTCCTCTCTGTGCCTTGAGGGATCATGCTTAAGAAGGCTGACTTCGTCTTCCTTATGACGCTCTCCTGGGTTGATGGGTTGGTCAACAATCCTGCAAAATGTTCGGGGAACGATGCTGTCGCAAGGAAATAGGTTGGAGCGGATAATGTCGAAAACCACAGACATATAGACTGGCCGGACTGAGCATCTGTTATTATTACCACAAAATGTTCCAAGTTATGGCTTGGCCTGATCTTGATACCATACGAAAGCAGTGCACTTACCACAACAGCATCAGTATTTTTACCAAACTCAGATGTGTGTGTGTGTGTATGTGTCCGTGCAAAACTATAGGGACATCACTGTACGAGTAGCGTGGTGTCCGTCATCATGCATAAACACCCTTCATGACTCAGTCCTGCCAAAGTATGAAATCGAGATATTCATTATTTGGCTCAAGTTCATTGTTTGTACGAATGATCTCCATGATCACCCCACCTTTTTTGGCTGTATTTTGATGGCACGTTTCATTTCGAATCAATAGTAGCTCTGGAACTGTGACTATCTCTCTCTCTCTCTCTCTCTCTCCTCCAATAGATGTTGTTGTTCTGCGTAGAGAGTCTTAATAATAAGTACGGTTTTAGCTTTAACTATGCGCAATACGGTCTGAGTCCAAGTCCCCGCACTGCAGCAGACGTGATCATAAAAGAACTTTTCATGTCGTCCGTATTCTCGTAATTGTAAATACGAAAAGGGATCCTGCGACGATGACATGATTCAGGAGGATCTATCGACTCAATGCTGGCGCATCCTCTACAGAGATCAAAGACAATGAGTACATAATGCCGCTCAAACATACATATACATTACGACTATGCCGATTTTATTCGGAGGATCTTTGTTCCCTTTCGCAAACATCTAAACCCTTAGCACCAAAAATAATTGAATCTTTCGAATAAACACGATTGGCTTTATTAAGAAATATATCAGTGATGTTGCCTTGTATGAAAATGTACACTACAAAACGTCACGTAATCTTAAATTGCGGTATGCAATAACATATTCGTGTTCACACCAAACGAATATGTGTTTGAGCGTTATAACCAGCATTATATTATAGTTAGTGCTCTATGAATTCAAGAGCCGTAAATACAGTGACACGATTCGACAAGACTTCCACCTTCGCGATGCTGATACTAGGAGCTTACAGATAGATCCAGGCAATGGTGTGTTATATATATCGCCAAATAGTGTGAAACGAGCACCGAAGCATTCGCGTGTTTTCCAACTTTGGGCCTTTTTTGGCTGTGTTAGCTTTACTGTTAGTACTATTACATTAAAACAGCGAACGTTCACGCACAAGAACGAGTATCGGTGAACGGATAGTAATCAATATACATATATATATATATATATATATTTATAGTCTATCGAATAGCCAAATGGCAAACAGGGTATTCATAGCATCCGCTTTTTTATAGCTCAGCATAAAGTGGGCTAATCTTTTAAGAGAACGGCTATCTTGTTGCATGTACTTGCCAGGCATACGCCCTTAATCTGTAACGAATCTTCCTTTGCACCTTGTTACAGTTCGTTCCTCGCCGCCTGATACCCCTTCGTCACCGTCATCAACAACAGCGTTGAGTAACAAAGTTCTAAGCGCACCGATGTAATTTCCATATTGCGATGTGCGGCGGATCGAGTTACTCGCTAGTATATCTCATTAATAAGGTTGTAAGGGCTGTAGTTTCTTCATTTGCTAACATTGGCTTCGTTATACGAGCAAGCGGTATATTTTTCCCAGCAGACGGCTATAACATTCTACCAGGTTCTATACCACTGTCAGTGAAGCTGTACCTCGGCGTATCTCTCGTTTATGAGCTCGGCCCTCATCGCTAAGAAACTTGGCCATTAACAAATTCCTACAACCTTCAAGAAGGTTTGGCCTTCACGCCAGTGTTATCATAGGTGTACATTCTTGAAACTGCGCCGTAAGATCATATATATAAGAGCCGCTCATTGCGGTATACGAATATACCATATCAGAGAGCAAATTAAATGAAGATGTATATAGCGGCGCGCTACAGGTATGAGCCGAAGTTGTACAAATTTGTCCCTGATTTGCTATTATAGTAGTAAAGTCGCCGTAATGAAGTCCAGAAACCTGGCTGGAGAAACGAATGCGTGACAAAGATAAACGTGTTCGGAACGGGTCGACGCTTCGACCGGTTCGGACCCACGATCGGATTTAAGTTTGGTTGTAATGAAAACAAAGAGACCTGCCTCACGAGTAGAGTACTCTCGGGCCTGCGTGACTTGGTGAGAGTTTTTTTTTTTTATATATACTGAGGCATTTGTAACAACATTCGTCATTTGGGAACTTCGCCGGTTTAGTTGACAGGACAAGCCTTACAAACATCAGAGGCTCGAATGAAAACTAGATACGTGATGTTAGGATATCGCTCTACAAATGCTGTATTGTGGAACAACAATCATTCTGCATGCCAATGTCTTCATAGTCAGCTAATAAGCTTATCTTGTGACATTGTGATAAGTTGTCCTCTTTAGGTATATTTATAGGACACCACCACCTTTAGAGCGACGACACTGTAATAGTCAGTGCCGTTTGTCTCCTGATCCATGACCTCCTGTCCAAGACAAAATTTCATCATTTGCACAATACTATAATTATGAGTACTATTTATGAGCACCTATATAAATTTTTCATGAGATTCATGAGAAACCATAGAGAAAGTTAATATTTCGTTTCAACGGATGTGTTTTCTGGTTTAGCACTCAGTGGCTAATTTATAATTTCTGACCTTGCATTCTATAAAGACTGGCTTGATACACTCATCTGTATAGTCTGTGCCGCCGTCGTGCAAGACAACCTTTGCAGATAAAGAACGTTTTTAACTGGATGGCCGCGCGAATTCTAAGCCAATAACACTGTCATAAATGTAATAGTGGCCATCCTTGGCATTAATTAAAGGATACTTTTTATCGCATATATATTTTGGTAAATGATTGATTAGAACAACCTGGGTTTCTACTCTTATAAACAGTGCAGCCCTTGCTGAACGAACGAAATTAAGATAAGCAAGTATAAGTGATATCATCGCATTTGTGACCAACCTGGCTCAGCGAAACTGTATAGCTTTCCTTGAGTTGACTCAAATACTACTTCGCGCCACACTCTTTATAATATAACTGTTGCAAAACATTACTCATGTCCTCCTTCGTGCCGTGTACAATAGAAGATCCCATCACAAGCATTTGCGACTCAAGATGGCGCGTGCTAATGAGAGTCTGTTGACCTTATTTTCTTTCGAGGAGAGACGCTCCTACTTCTGTTGCAAGGGCGGAAACAGTGGAAGTCAAACAATGGAACGCTAGCGAAAGCCGGACGCAACAAGCATAGCAGAAAATCAGTTTCCACAGAAATACACACATTCAACGCGAGGAACCACGACGCAAATCGCATTGTACAGAGTACCGGCAAGAGGCTCGTGTTTACTGAGATTACATACAAGCATCTACGTATGTCTGTCTGGCTACGAAGAATAATCAGTCGCTTTACAATCTTGTCCTTCCACGTTTAGTAAAGGCGCAACTCACATCTTATTCTGTATTCGGGCAAACAAAAAATCACTCATAATTATTTTCTTCTATTGGTACGCGTTTACAAAACGCAGCGAGCGATACCTAAATAGCGGTAGGACAACTCGTAGTTCAACAACTTTGCTTCCATATGATAATCTCCTGTGGCAAGTGGCTCTGATGCTTTGTCACTGTTAGTGCAACCTCTTCCTGGCTGCTGCTGTCGTATACCAGGGGCTTTTGAGCTGTACGAAGAGCGTCTGGCAGCCGACGCTGCCTGCCGTCGAAGGCGGAATTATCTGATCCCCGAGGCATTCACAGGGGATTACTGGGTCGCGCCTATAGCTTTTGCGCCCATTGGCCGCAGGATTGCTGGAGTTGGAGGAAGAGACGAATTCGCCAACCAACTGTCTGGCTTAGCCAAGCGCCGATTATTCACTCACAAGGCGTCTAGGCCAACTCAAACTCTCAGCAAGACGCTTTTTAATCTACAATACCAAACGTTCTGTATGCTGCCCTATCGAGGCCAGAGAAATTCTCTATTAGGTGATGGTCGGGCGCAAATCGGTACACAAAATCAATATGCTCAACGTGTATTGTATAATGTCGTTTTTCTCACATATAACTAGAATTTTGGGCTGGCCTGTCCTGATTGTGCACGAACATGCATCTATTTATAGCATCCAAGCTCAGATCGGAGAAAAAAGTTATGTCGATAGGAATTTTGAAGGCGGTTCTATGTCTGACGAAGAAACAGCATGACGGTTCCTTGGCTGTTTGACGTCGAGAGGCAGCGACAATTTAATGAAGGCCACTATTATTGACTCGTTTCTTTAGGGGTAAAGGCACTATTTTGTTTTGACCTTTACTAGTTTGCTTACAGAGTTTAAATTAGTGGCGAGTTAACTTGTAATTAAGATCATGTTAATGGCAATTATGGTAATGACCTGCGGAAATGCTGAATAAGAAAAACATTCTACTTGGCCGTAGAGAATCCGAATATATAATATTTCCATACTAGATAGAATGGAACCTGGAGCTTCAACCTATATTTATGATACTAAGTTCACTTCATATTACTTCAAACCATATGTGTCCTAAGGGATTCGATCAGCAGACCTCAATGTCGCACATCCTCGGCGCTAGCCCATACCATCGCGCTTGATAAGTAATAGTAGCTTATGACCCAAGTAGCAACACCTCCAGAATAAAAAAAAGTTTACTTTATGTCACTCAAAAGAAATACTATCAGCTGTTTTGTTGTCATAACTGTTGATTCAAGCCCACGAATTGACAAAGGCAAGGCCAATCTATCCACCCAAATATTACAAAATATTATAGGTGGGATCAATCTTCTCCCACCCTGATTCTCTCGGAGACACCCCGCCACGATAAATACATTACACACACACAAGTATACCTGACACGTAAACAAGGTGGCAACACATTTCCGCAGATATCTACTTCCAATATGTTGCTGTCGCCGACTGATAGCCGTACGAAAGCTGTGTACGTCCCGTATGATTGTCGGAAATAGAGACGACCCCGATGCGAATGCCGCGAAGACACACAAGGAGAAATCAGGCGAAATCGGGCTCCGGGCTGAACCTTCCCCACTTGCTATGTACGAGCTTCCTCCTCCTCCGACAGAGCCACTTCGTCTACCCACCGCACGACGCAACCCCATAATAAATACGCCACGATGGGTGGGGAGAGGAGTCATCGAGGTTATTGCTTGTCCTCTCCGTCACTGGCACTGTGTCGCCCTGTGCCGATGATCATCGATAGAAGACATTCTGCGGGGACCCGCATTTGGGGGAAGAGAACCTCGCCCTTGATGATATGGCTCTAGAGGGTACTTCCCTGCATCGAGCAGGAACTCATCGCTGACTGTTGCCATAGTGGGGCACAGAGCAAAGCCGCTATCTCGTGAGGGCCCAGCGCGCCTCGCTCTTTCTGTCGCTCCCTCCGCCCGCCCCCCACCGTAGATATCAGCAGGGGACGAACCTCGTGGTGACTCCATAATGTCGAATACTGTTGCTGCGCCTGATGATGTGCTAAAAAATTGATGCACTAAGCTAACCGTTAGCAGAGTCAAGAACTGGCAGTTCAAATCGCGCCAACCTGTTAGCGATTTCCTCGTCTTCGGCTTTGAGTGAGGTCGACATTCGAGAGCCTTACGACTTATGTACGAGGTCGCCATTAGTTGAGTACTACATGGCCCGATGATTGTCGAATAATACGTTCACATTTATGAAATAATACAGCGAGAATCCTTTAGTAATAATAACATGTCTATATTACAAAGCGGAGACAACTGAACCACATATGAGAGGACCCACTATTTACTCATGCATTAATTATGTATGCTTCCCATTATGATCAGGAAGCCGCCCGTGTCGAAATAATGATTGTATATATATATATATATATATATATATATATATATATATATATGTATATATATATATATATACATTTATTTATTTACTTATTTATATTACATATTCAATATATACATATATTTTTGTATTTTTCGACTGGTCGAAATATATCTTCTTTTCGTAGGTCAACGAAAATGTATTTACCGGCGTTATTATCCTAATCATGGCGTGATTATTCATCCATATCACCGTGTTATTAGTCTCTTAGTTCAGTCAGTCCGAGAGGCAGCGTCCGCCTGCGTGAGAACCCAGTTAGCTGTTTGCCCGAGCCCGGAAAAACAACAGCGACACATCGTAAATCTATCGTGCGTCGAACTTCAAGGATTATTTAAGATCAAATCGTACTCATTTGCTGTATAACCGTGGGTCATGGCTGTGATGTTGAGGACCGCTGATACAAACCGAACATTACGAAACATAGTAAACAACCCCTTAAATCAAACGACGAAGGCTAATCCTTCCGGAGCTTGCTTATATGCTGAGAAGATTAATTAGGCTTGGTTAATCACGTCGCGGCTACCACAAACACACTAAAGCGTGACCAAACGACGGTGTTTTGTGATACTTGGCATCGAACAGCTTAAGCGAATCACACGAAAGCGCAACTTGTCTATTGTAATTGCGCTTTAATCCCCCCCCCCCGTGTTTACGTGTGCACTGAAAAAATATTGTCTTGCTATTATTATTGTTGTTGTTGTTGTGCCTGACGCGCTAGATTTCATCTAACAGGTTCAGTCTGCTTACTCAACATGCCTCTGTAGTTCTCATTAGCTGGTAGTTTACGCGTTTAGCTTGGATATCAACACGAACAGATCGGATCCAAAAACACACTGATAAGAAATGACTAGTATGTGTACATGCCTATTCCTAGGTCGTTCTATTCTGTCTGATGACTCATGAACACCGGCATTTTGACAACAGTAGGGGACAATTGTATGAATGTCAATCGGGAGGTGGCTCTTTTTCATTTCTCTCCTCTCGACTAAGTGACATTGCGTTTATCCATTACCATGGCCGTGAATAGGGCTGACGTTGCCAGCGGCTGCTGGCACTGGTGTAGCCGCACACGCAGCTTCTAGATCAATGATCTATCTCATAAATATTCTCTTTGAACTTTCGTCGTAGCTGAGCGTCTTCTTCTTCGAGACGTCTCCTCTCTTTTCGCTGGCCATTCGCCAATATTCTTCTCGACCCCCTCCGCTGAACGTCGTGGTGCGACCACCACGATGGCCAGACCCACTGCGAGCGCCTGCAGCAGAAGCCAGCAGCTGAAGCAGCAGCGGTGGCGGTAGAAGCACCCTTTTGTCTACCTTTTCAATGTCGACACGACGACAACGACGACGATGGCAAACGGACGGGAAAAGGCTTTCGGACGACCTTTCTTTATCAGGTCATTTTTTTGCTTCTCCACTGTCTCCGCTCCGCTTAAGCGCTCATAGTCGTCGTTTTCTGCTGCTGCTGCTGCAGGTTCCCGCCTCTCTTTTTCCTGGTCGAGGGACATCCTTTGAAGGCTTCGGGCCGTTCTCGTCTTTCCGTCCTGAATGGACCTTCCCCCAGCTCCCGATCTAAACCGTCTCGTCGACGGTGGTAGCAGCAGCAGCAGCAGCAGCACCACCACCACCAGTAGCAATAGGAGTATTCGCCATCCGTCGGCAGCATCGTTTGGGTCGTTTCTCCAGCAGCAGCAGCAGCAGCAGCGTCGGTGCTTGGCGTCCACCGTTCGTTGGCTGAGCTCCCGCGTCTACCGGGAGTGCTGTGCGTAGCTGGTCTTCAACGGCGGCGCTGGTGGCTAACGCCGGACAACGAAAAACCCCCAAGCCATTCTCATTAACGGCCCTTTTATTATTTCTGTTATCAGGTGTCGATGATGATCCGTTTATATTGAGGCTCGTTTCAGCGCCGATCCGGATCCGGCCGCACTCGTCATATTAACGGTTACATCATCAAGGACGACGCGCGATGAGAGGACGAGAATACATCATGAGTGACTGGCCGCCCGCCTGCTATTGACAAAGACTAGACCGTCGGAAAAACAATTAGAGATATAGATATAGAGCGAGAGAGCGCATCTGCGTAGAGAGGAACTCCTCTAACACTGTGGGTATATTGGATCGTTCATGAAATTCGCTGATGCGAGGGACAGCATGAAGCGTCGATTCAAACCATCCTGGCTTGCGGCGCAAGAGTCGTATGTATGATAAGGGCTAGTACTATTCACAGACAGGCGGCCTAAATCGGCCATGCCACATCACTTTGATCGTATTGAATATGACGTCCTGTCGTCCAATGATATTTAGAAAAATAACTACTTTTGGGAGAGAAATAATCTGATGTATCAAGGCTCATTTACGAGAAACGCTTCCCAGTGATGATTGACAAAGTCGCTAATGTTCATAGAATGCTAATATTATCATATGTTGTTGGCTACTGATCCAGCGGAGTCCAACGCGCTCTAATAGTTGTTAGTCCATTGTTTCACATTTCTGTTCATTTATATCGCCCATGAATCGCTTGTAGCCGAAATACTGGTTTTTAGAGCTACATCCAGCCTCAATGGACACTTGCGGGCATTCCATACCACACAGTATGGGTGCAATATCTAGAGTTTCACGTCAAACTGGAGCGCATTGTCTTCGTTTAGGTTTCAAGCTGGAACATGCGCAATGAGACATGTTAGCTAGTCTTATCCAAAGGACAACAAACAAGTCTAGTCGTCAGCTGCTTGAATGTCAATCGTATAAGAGTCGCGTTTAACTACTACGGAAGGGTCGAACCCCTCAATGGAAAGTTCGTGGGCATTCAGGCAAAACTTAATGAAGCCGTTGTAGATTAAACAGCTATCCGACTCTATCTGGCAACAATTCTCTTCGGTCGCAATCACATTAATTAGACAGCACGCTCTAGTAGACGATTTTCTAGGGTAGAACCGCACATTGAGCAGGCCATGAATACGCGGAAGTATTCTCACCCACGCCAGGAGACTGTGCGTGACACACACACACTCTCTCTCTCCTTTTTTATCTACTGCTCAGTATCATAGTTTGGTGCCTACTGGTCCTTGTTTTAGGTCACACTTCATTACACTTAATACTATTCTAGAAGAAGTGTTTGTATTGTATTTGCATTATTCCCCACTTACATCGTTACGTCTACCATAATAATCGCATCGAAGAGACTATCGTATACTAGGCAAATCCTTCGTGTTTCTAATTATTATAATATATGCCATTACGAGTATTATAATATATTACATTACGATGCAGTTAGCACACTATGTTCATCCTGTTATCGATGGGCGAATTCAACTTTGACGGCAGCATCTGTTGATCAGTTCTTGCATAGCGTGTTGCGTGGCAAACTGCAGCCACTGGCGCAAAGCAAAGCGGGCTCTACAGCTAACAGGTCCCCTTAGCTTTAGCATGCTTTGTTTGATATGCACACCTTCGAGCGCATCCAAAATAGCTCTACGCTCCGCGCCACACATATATTGAGCGTCAGTCATCAGTCAGTATGCGGGGCAAAGCGTTCTGGCAAATTCGTATCTATAGGGGTCCCGTGACTTTGCAAGCTGTGATTGTTTTGGTCACGCACTCGTCGACTGATGGCCGAATGGATGCAAGTTCTCTTACGGAGCCACGGGGGGTTCAAGTTTCATCTTTGTTGCTCTGCCAGGCCAGAGTCGGTCTCGGCTAAATTCAACAGAGGGAAGAAAAGTGAGTGAACGGGTAGAGCTGCGCACAATCGAGGCTGTGGATATGACGTAATGGGTGTAATCATGACTGTTACTAGCGCGAGAACACGATTCGGATCGGCTGACAACGATCTATGCTGGCCACTTCAGGCAGGACAAGGCCAAACGAGGTGACAGATATACGCTAATAAAGCAAACATGAAGAGGCGTAATGAGCGCAACGACACTATGTGAAAACACCTTGCTGAAGTTACAGACGCTGAAGACAAGTTATTAAGGATTGTTACTATCATTTCTGTGATGGTTAGAATTTAATGATGAAAAAATAGTAATAACAACAATCAGAGTTTGGAATGGGCATGTCTCTAGAAGTCGTTTTCTTTTGACAGTTAAAACGTATCTCTTTCACAGCTAATATTTCTTAACACTGTAGCATAGGCACTGATCACGTTTGAGCATAGCTTACTGAATATATTGCGGGAAAGAATAACCCGACTCTATCAGAAGACCACCAGCTTGTGGTATATACTGTATAACCTAGGTTGGCGTCAGCAACAATAGTCCAAGAATTCGTCCCTCAGGCTGCGTATCCTTATCAACCCGTTCGGGCTTGCCCCGAACGTGATATCATACATAGTTACCCCACCAATGATGTTAGATTTAGGGAAGCGTGCGTCGTAGCAAAACCATGCCAACATAGTGATTGACCTAGTTCACGATGCAGTGCGACCGTGCGATAGCAAAGGCCAACAGCACAGGTGATACGGTCAACATCATTCAAAGGCGGGACGGTACAGCCACAAAGTTAGCACGACTACGATAATAATGGTATCCTAGAACCGAATGTCTGAAGGTCATCCAATGCTGGGTGCAACTATATACGGGTGTATGTACTTTTCCAGGATCAATTCGATCCCACGAAGATCGATGATTCACTGTCGTAGCAAGTGCCCCGCTGATTTCAGTGCATTCGCAGTGTGCGCAAGTAACAGGACCGGTAACACACACCTTCAGAAAGCAGGTCTCTTTCTGTACGGTTCCGCCGAGGAGCATTAAGCAGAATGAATGGGCAGGATAACGCAAGCACTGCCGCAAAAAAAAGACCGCCTTTTTATATTTAAATTCGAGCGATCCCGCCAGAATGGCCGAGCTCTGGTGGGACGGACAAGCACGGCGATATTCGCAAATGTGAAGGAACTTAAGAGAAGACCCCGCATATGGCCTTGACTGAATGGCCAAGAAGCTAAAAGGCAGCAGGCTTTAACGAAGCGTGAATCTTACATGGTTACGAAAAGGTGTCTCTTACGCGTCTCTGTTTCCGTTTGCTAACGAGATGAGGAATAGCATTTTCTTTTGATAGTTGGCTGCGGGCCTTGCTCAATGCTTCTCCCAGGGAATGAATGACTGGCGAAAAAGAATTAGGTAAAACGGTCCGCTTTTGCCTCAACGAGTAGTATTAGATACAACAAATCGTTGTGTTCCGAAACGCTCCTATGAATCAACGACAATTTGTAACACGGGTGAACATCAAGAACAAAAATGCTTAGAGCGTAATGACAATAAGGCGCACACTGTAGGTGTATGTTTCTACTCGGAAACCTTCATCTGGTGATGAATTCGGTTATATTTCTTTGTCGTGATCTCGACCTGTGCTACGAGCCTCTGACTAATAGAGCAGATACGAGTTGTTATACATTCATCAAACTCATTGTGTATATGCACCCTATGATGGTGAAGTTCATTTAAATTATAATAATAATGATAGTTCGTTGTTTTTTTTTCAGGCAGGTATTTAGACACACACACACACACAAGTAAAGTGTCTAAGATCTAAAAACAAATGTTTAGTCCATATAGGTACGACTACAACCGGCAATTGAGACATTTCAGAATCAGTTCGAAGTCCATTCGTGAGCGGAGAATCAAATGAAGATAATTAGCTACGTATGCATTGTTTGGTCGACATACGGCCTACGCCCAGAGCAGAGGGGCCTTGTAAAAGTCAAGGCGGTGAGGTAAGGAAATATACGTTACTTGTCTGGGGAGGGGGCGGCATAGAATGATCCTTCGTAGAGGAGAAGTTGTTCAGGGCGATGCCACTCGAGCTGTGTTAGGTAAACGCCGCACGGGGTCTGTCTCTGGCATCATGAAGAAGTACGGGCTGCCTCAATTGAGGGTAACGTACTACGCCCACGTTGCGCTCCTTGCCTTTAAAATGTCGAAGGAAGTTACTACTGGTGATATAGCTTACCCGATTGTTCCTATGAGGAAAAGAACGACCCGCAGGCCGACTGTATTCTTGACACCTCTTGCCGTTAACGAATCTAGCTACCATGCTCTTGCTTACCAATTGCCCACTGTCTGGAGCATGCTTCCTCACAAGATCGATCACTCTCCACACCTAAAAATTTTGCCGTAAAAGCAAAATAATTTTTTGTAAATAATTCATAGTACAGTGTGTTTGAGGAGCTGAAATCGTTGTATACACATGTATGCAGATCTACTACTGGAGAATCCTATCAGTTAACTCAGTGTGATTGAATTTTTCTCGAGGCTACGTGCTCCATTTATATTATTTTACTATTAACATATTTTGTTAAGACGGGAACTAGAGCGTATGTATATTGCAGGTTCCGTAAATAAACCTCACATTGAATTGAATTGAGAAACTGAATGAAGCTAACTAATCGATTTATCCTCTTGATTCATATGCACAGCGGACTTTCATCCTGATCTGGCAACGCTACGCTCATCCTCATATGGTTTAACTTAGCTCGAGAACACGCCATCATTCGCGCGCTACGATTACGTCACCAGGACATACACCCCACCAGACACCATCAATGATCTCTAACCCCTCTTCATTTGTACGCAGATGAAGCACCCGACAAGGATGCAATGACCGCCTTCAATCTTAATCGAGAGCCCGAGGCCAACATATTCGGCAAGGCTCGTACACTTGCGCTGGTCAGCTTCTCACCTGTTAATACCCCTCTTGAATCATGAAACGCCCCATTAAACCCGCTGCGTACGTGCAAATTTCACTTAGTTGTGGACGCTGATGGCTCAGGTTCTGTTCGGTTGGTGGCGAAGTCGACAGAAAGGCGAACCTGCCTCTGTAATACTATTAAGGGCTGCAATCTCACTAATTTCGCTATAGCAGCGCACGGCGAATGCGAGGCCCCAGTGAAGTCGTGGGAAAGAGGTTAGTGCGGTTCCCGGTATAGATCGCGCATCAACAGTTTGTGCTGCTGCTGATACGCCCGTGACGATACAGCGGCTCGCTCAATCAAAGAACACTCTTTCAACTTCGCTCCGTTCGAGCTCGAGCGGTGAGTTAGAATAGAGTTAACTGTATATTTAGTTCTTTCGTCAATGCACTATATCTACGACACCGGTGGAGACAACGAGAACGTAGATAAAGAAAGTGGTGTGCTTTGCTCATGTTTCTCCGAAAATAAGAATAAAACTACGCGTATATCGATTAACGTCAATACAAATAAACGAATGAAAAATACGTTCATCCTTAGGTCGACGAGGCATGTAAGTACGTCGATACACCGGCCCAACGTAGAGGCGTACAAAAAATCGAGTTCTGTGCCTGTTTTGGGCATCAGACATATTGTATTCTTAGCCATATATACGATGTATTAAACATACATACATGGACAAACAAATGTACTATATTTTAGCGACGGCTCGCAAACCGATATTCGCTCATCTTCGGGCCAGTATCTTCGATACTCGTATCCGCATGACTGGATATCTGTCGACTTTGCCCTCCGACCGAGTTCGCCTGTGCTTATTTGCCTCAAAGCGCAGGCTAACGGCTGCCTGCCAAGACCTTCATAGCTTACTTGGCTGCTCACTTGTCGCTTCATAGCTGTCCAGCTCAACGGAGCCGCCACCGTACAACCGACCACGATCATGTTCGTGTAGGCCTGTAGTTCTCATCCTTCTCATGGGCCGAGCCTACCGTCCCAGCCGCTCTTGGGCTAGCGGGCTGTAGTCGCCATGATCATGGTCCTTTCGCACGATAGTTGCTGCTGTTATCATAACTCCTCCAGTCAAAGCAGCACCGCCGTCATCACTGGTCCTACTGTGGCCTGTTCCTCCCCCCTTTCCCTTACTGCCCAAACAGCCGCCAAAGGCCTGAAGCCTGAGACCTGGAATGCCTGGTCGCATCAAGGCCACAAGGTCGAAACAAGCTGCCGGCCAGTGAAAGAGGCGGTGGCGCCAAACGGCGCCACCGCCACTTCTACTCAAACGTCCCCCACTTGTATTACCATCACCACCACGACCACTGCCACTTGCAGCACTATTCGGTGGCCGTAGCCGGTGCCACTGGCATTGCCAGGACCGCAGACGCTGACCGCCACAGCCGCCGACAATACCTCAACAGACAGCAGCAGGCCTTCGGGCCGACTGCGAACTAGCGAGCGAGCGCCGGCTTTCGTGCAGCAGCAGCAGAAACAGCGGCCTCAGTTGCAGCCGATTCAGCTAAAGAGCTGAGGCAACAGCAGCAACGTGCCAGACATGGCCATTATCCTTGTTCCTTACCTCCCCTTTCCTTCCGCTGAGGCCCCCCCTGACGGGTTTCTATCCTGCTCTGCTCTTGCCTATCGTACGGCCCAGCCAGACATCCAGCTAGCCACCCAGCCATCTATCCTACTGTACAAACCAAACCTCCTCATCGCCGCCTCTCCTGGCGAGCTGCTCGCTCGTCAGCTAAGTGCCACCTAACGCAAAAGTTTTCGAAACGAGAAGCAACAGTACGTATTAACAAGGGCGGATGATAGACGGAGCGAACGGGGGTGTGAGGGAAATTCGCAGAGAGAACAGCAACCCAGCAGCAAGGAAAAGGCGGTAGCGGTGGAAGCTAGTAGCTAAGTCGAATGGGAAGGATGCGCAAATCGTATGAGGTTGTGATGCTGATGCTGCTGTTGCTGTTACACCACCGCCATGTCTATTCGACCGTCACGGCCTTGATATCGTTCGTTCGCATCGCGTTCACGCATCGAGTGACGGGTTTCCTGGCTGCATCAACGCGTCAAGGGATTGACAGTCCGTTGAACGTTTTTTTATGCTGTACTAAATGCAGCATAAGATGGCTCGGCTCAGTAGACCTAGTAATGTGCTTATGGGAGGCTCAGCGTTTAATAGACATTGGGTTGGGAAGAAAGTATTTGCAAAATTTCATCGGAAGAATATTTCCACAAAATAATCGAGGAATCAATTTTATTAATCCAGAAAGTGCTTAGTTACGACCTTCCTCGATACTTCTACCAAACGTTCGATGCCCTGGGCCCAAAATTCCCGACGGCGTGTCTCAAATAAGGCCGTCATATAGCCTCTTACTTCGTCTTCTGTTTTGAGCTTCATATTACCTACAGATTTTTGAAGAGTGCTGAACAAGTGATAGTCAAAAGATATTATGTCTAGACCGTGCGAAGGATACACCCCAGTTCCCAGCTCGCTATTTTTATAGATTGGGCAAATTAACGTGAGGTCGTGCGTTGTCTTTTCTGTCGAAGCGCGCGCCAGTTGTTGACAGTAGACTTCTGTGTTTAATCGTTTGGCCACTACGCAGAAACTCGTAATGGACGACTCCACCATGATCCCACCAACGGATACAATCCTGCGGGAACGAATGCTTCTTTTTGAAATTCCGCCTGCGCTTTGGCCTGGGGAATATTATATTAACATAAATATATAAATATATATAATATTATATTTATATATATATAGGAATATTCTTGAATCCTTTCGCGCACCACATTCTCGTATGAGACCCATTTTTCATAACACAGAAAGGCACCTTGTTATGCGTCCCATATTTTTTACGCTCATTCATTTGGTAAGGAATCCATTGATTCAATTTAGACGCGAACCCCAGCTGATGCAGGTGATTGATAATGGTTGTGTAAGAAACGCCAAAATCTAGGTTCAATTCGTGTGTAGTCTCCGTGGGGTTCTGTTTTACCCTTTCGTTCGTCATCCAGTCCCAAAGGCCTTCCTGAACGTGGAGCCTGACTTGAACGTTTTGAAGCAATTGCAAGGCTGGCATTACTTCATGCAATCCTCGCCCAAAAAAAACCGTAAACATTTCGTAAAGCTTCCCCAACTTTTTTGGACTCGTACAAAATAGCAGCTCGAATGTTTATTCAAGCATACAATAATTATAATAGGAATTATTTCTAGGGATTCTTGGGGGGGGAGGATTTGCTGGGACCGTCACGGCAATATAAATTTCTCATTGTCCATTTCAACTACATTTATGTACGAGAAACTCCTGTATGATAATTCTCAGTATTTTTAGAAGAGTAACTCTTGGCGGTCCAAGTGACACCATAATGGCCAACATAGGAGGCGCCGCGGCGAAACGCGACCTTTAAAAAGATCCGGCCGAAATATTACAATTACTTTCTTTCCAACATAATCATATATATATATATATATATATATGTATATATATTCTGTCACTTTCATTTTATGAGCTGACAACATTTATTTACTCATCCAAATCCTTTAGCCTCGGAGTATTCCGGAAAAATTCCCCACCAGACGCATCGCGCGCACACATACGTATTGATATTGAATTTTTCCCAACTATTTCTGAGTGGTATGTAGTTCGTCTCAATGTATTATAGTTGATACTAGACCGCCAACTCCGGGACAAATGAGCTAATTGTCACAGCGGCGCAGTGAGCACTGGAGTGCTGGACTCAAGATACTACGGCTGTGGATTTGATGCCCAGCCGAGGCTTGATGATTTTTCCAAATTTGCTGGGCTATTAATATTAGCTAATCACGCACTTCCGCTTGATCAGGGTGAATATATTAATTACTCCTAATGCATTTAAGCTGTTACCCACGGCGCCGCCGGCAGTACACCTTTATCAGCGATACTCGCAGCTGAGAGGTTTCAGTCCGTGAAAAAACAAATGAGATCCTGCTTTAGCCGCTGTTTTAGCAGTCCAGTAGCTCAACAAACCATAGGAATAAGTGCCAAGAAATGTCTGGTAGAGGAGAAGCCGGGAGCAGTCGAAAATGACAAAAAGCTAACCCATTATCTGCAGCTACAGCGTCATTTTAGTCTGCTCAAACCGAGCGGCGTTCGTGTTTCCTTCTAAATGAATTATTCTACTTATACACCATGTAGAAATGGTCCAAACACGTCCAGACTTTCTTAGCGGACAGACCAATATAATTCTCTCAATTGATACGTATTGACAGAGTAAATCCGGCGTTGGACGTGGCCCCCGAACCCAAAAATCTGAATGGAGTTATTGGGAACGGCGCGGTTCACAGGACTACAAATATCTCGTTCAAAACGATGGACAAGAACCTTGTTGCGATGTCGCCGAACGAAGCTGACGAATGTTTGTATTGTATTTACTCAAGCCAACATTGGCCAGGCGTGTTACTCAGGTACTACTGAAGGGCATTCAAATTACTGTTTCTCCATCATATTTTCGAGGTTCGCAGTAATAGATGCAGTAATGGAAATTTCAGGAGATTTCAACAGTAACCAATTTGCTCATGTTTCTCTCGCCTCCAGCCGGGTTAGGCTGGAAGTGCTTGTTGGGGCACGGACGAGTCGCTTTTCAGACATAGTTAGTTAAAGAGAAAGAAGATAATTTGATGGACGAGCCGTCAATCGGACACCAGGGGAACAAGTACTAGTCGCTCTAGTAGCTGCTTAACTCAATTAACCCAATTGTGGTCGATACAAGCGTCAGACAAATGGGCGCGGGAGAGGAACAATTAGGAGAAAGTGCCGATAACTGCGGGACTCTGCGTTTCAGACTCTGCAGCTGGCTGATCAGAATTCAGAAGAGGTAGGAGCTCACGGCCTCCAATCAAAGGCTGGACCCAGTACGTTGGAAATTGCCGAAATTCCTATGGTAATAGAAAGAAATAACGATTGAGTACATGATATCACATGTTATATGTAGCTTCGTGATTTTGGATCATTGCAACTGTGACAACTGTGACAGTGAGAGGCATGCCGGCATCAGAATGAATAGGTATTTTCTTATTTAATAAAAAAAAGCGTATCACACCACATGGCATTAACCCATAGCGATCCAGGGTGTAATCACACAAGATGAACCCAATCAAGAGCTTGCCTCATGTCGTTTGTCTCTAAAATGTGAAACCTCCAAATGTCAATACTCTCGCAATAGATAGTGAGCCTGTTGCGAGGTGGTCTTTGTTAGTAGATCACGCGAAGTGGTTGCAATCGGGCATATGCTTTCTGAGAATGCGTGACAGTGTTAATAGTGACCTTTATATATAGCAGAGCATTACATCTAAGGTTAAGAACATAGCTGCTAACGTAACATTTTGGATCCCCAACAACGTTTGATGGAGCCGAACGATGAATCTGTCAAACCTAATATGCACCCTAGGTGAATTGAGCGAGTCTACAGCCAAGTCCCTGCGCACATCAAGAGAGCAGCAGAGTCCGCTCAGTCTTTGAAAGTCAAACAGATGCAAATGATTGCGAAATTAATTGCTTCGGCGCACTCAGGTACAGGGTCATATCGAAGTTGCAAGGAAGACGTTCGCTTCACACACGCCACGTTCCGGAGTCATGCCTACTTAGCGGAAAAACTCGCCAGAGTGAGAGTCATTTCAGAAGTCAAGGTTTAATTTAACACGACGTGATGACCACGTCCTAATTGCTCGTGTAGGCAATGCCCTCTATGAGATACGATCGCTCCAATTCAATGCCGAAATCGTTTGTTAAAGGCTGCCTTTATACTAATGGTCAACATATATGACGTTCCCTCCGAAATAGTTAGGCCTATGCGTATATCATATATACAGAAGTGTTTGCCTCACCGACAGTTGCTCAACAGCGCTATGCGCAAACCTCTAACACTCCATAACGACGAACCTATTACGAGTTTGATAATTGAGGATTATTTATTGCTTGCCACCTCGCACCACTAGAGTTGGGTTTCTCCTCTAATCAGGAGGTAAACAAAACCTAACCAATATCTGGACAATATGTCGCACAAACGAAAATCGTAGAACGATAGTGTTTGCTCCTGGTGACTTGGGCGTTGAATTATTCATTTGCATATGCTATTGCCGTTAGGCGGTCTAGCACAGGCGGTCATCTAAATGGACGGACAAATGAACACAGCGAATAGATGACATCGCGAAAGAAACAACAATTTAATGCGCTGACGAAATAAGACATAGATGAAATCAGGACCACTTCAAGGTCGTAACATGATGCACTAGAGTTTTAATGACGTTGGGATAAGTCCCATCGGGCTCGGCCTGCTCGCGTCCCACTCGCACATGACCTTGTATTCTGCTCATAGCGTTCCCGTTTCCTGTTTATCTACAGTCAGCAGCAGCAGTAGCGTCAGCAGGGACATTGTTAATGAAGCTGTGCATTGTATAGCAAAAACCTCCTTTTTTGATAGCCAAGTATGCAGGACAGCTTGCTAGTCTATGCTTGTAGGTACATAGAGCGCCGGTGGCAAATTGAGCTCTGGCTGCTGGCATTAAGTCAATGGGGGCGTTGCGGCTCGATGCTGTTGGGACGAATATCGCTCGGATGGCAGCTTGGTCCGACGTAAAGTATATATATATATATATATATATATATATATATATACAGCACTGCCCACTGATACTCAAACATGTCCTAAATGCTGCTTAATTGGCGCTTTTGCGATGATGGCATATTTACCTGATGGTCACGGTATTTTACACGTACTCTATGGGCAACTAGTGATGCAGTTTTGACTCCTCGACTAGCAGAAAGCTGACATTATTACAATACTAAGATAAACAACAAGTAGCACCAGGGAGACACCCCCAGAGAGTGTCAATACGTAGCGCGAGACAAGCAAAAACACAGGCGCCAGTAGATAGTTCGAGGTCGCCTATCCTGAGCTAATTATGAGCGCTCAAGTTCGCTGTTTGAGTTTGTAGCTCATTGTGGGCACTCTTACACTAATGGGGGGCGAAGTACCCTCAAATAACTTGGCACCGCAGGGAGCGCAACCCCATACTACAGAATATACTGCTACCTGCAGCAAGGTGAACTATATAATATATACATGCGTATTACCCTCTCCACTCGATAGAGCAGCGAACGAAGTGTTGCTAGGCTACAATAGTTCGGCTAGGTTGTCTAGACAGCACACGCCGCTGCACGCTGTACACCCAAGTATATTCCTGACCAGCTAACGACTACACAACATGTGCCTATACGCCTGCACAGCAAAAGAAAGTGCCTCTTCATCCCGGCTGAACCTTGACAGAACGCCAGCCGATAGGCCTAGTGGCTGAGCGGGGTCGTTACCGAGGAGGCAGCTCGTTTCACTAAGTGAGGGCACGTGAGGACACGGTAAGGACCGGAAAGGCCCCATCCGTCGTCTTCCTCATCAACCCATCACGCCTAACTGAAGCGTAGAGAAACTTATTCCTGTTGTCTGCATCCACGTTATGTATATATATATATATATATATACTATAATAACCACCGAAAATATGTCTCTTCTTTGTTAAATACTCAAATCTCGAAAGAGCCCTGGAAAAAAAGAGACTCGAAGCATTTGCATTGAAATCACCAGGGCTTTACACACACCACACCGTAACACACACACACACATATTTTCACACAATAACACATTTTTATATGACCACTCTTACCACTCCTGTTTTTTTAAGCTGACCCTCAGCTGTTCCCCTGTCTGACAGGCCTCAGCTCTTAACCTTTTAGGTATTACTATACGACTCCTGGTTGTTGAATAAGAAACGCATTTTTGTTTAAAACAGTAATAATCAATTATTCAATTATAAAAGTGGGCGGCAATTTCACCCGCTGAAAGTGAAATACACCCACGAACACAGAAGAATGCATTTAGTTGTATATTTATATGTTTGTAGTTCTGCAAAGTGTTTGCGGCTATGATACTTCTTTTCTTCCTATATGATACACAATATCTTCAATTCAACTCTTCTTCGAGACCTTCTGTGCAAGGTGCTTAAACCGCTACCACATATCTTATTCCGGGCGTGTGGATCTAACGATATACAGTTTTTGCACATAGCTCACCGAAGCCGGCAATTTCGCTTTTTTACGCTCTCAGTTTTATATACAATATATGCGTAGGTGTATGCCTCAGGTGCAGGCAGTTCAATCAAAGAGCTCATTCCAGGATGTTTGATGCTTGCTGCGTTTGTCAGACGGCAAGCGGTCCTAATAGATTTAGTCATTAGGGGCTTGAGTGATTTATTTCGGTTCTCGGCGGGTGCAATGATCGAAACATAGAGGGTCGGATTTTGCGGAGTGCGAAGATTTGCCGAGAAAAATTGCATTTCCTTTCGAGGTAGACACATAATAATGGTGCGGGTGTGCCTAGAACGGTTGCTGATATTGATCATCGTTGATGGTACAAAATTGATGCGACATTCGCTTCGATACACCCAAAAGGCTATAGAAACTTCTCTCTCCCATTGCAATTTCTGAACGATTAATGCAAGCAATCGAGGCCCAAAATCGTCCTGCTTAGTTGTGTATGTATATATATATATATGTATACATATATATTAGGCGAAGAGAGCTAAATATCTAGTTCTCTCTTGATGGGACTCGTGATTTTTGCTTGAGAGCATGCACAGCTGTAATACAAGCAGGTGTAGCGGCGCAGTAAGCTAGATGCAATCTTTGTTTTTTACATGCTTGTTTCTCACGGTCGTTCTTCTGAAGTTCATCAATGATCACATAATCCATGGAATGGAGTTCTAAGATTCGCCGTCAGAATGTTATTCTGGACGGATTTGCAACATGAAATATGATATATTTATATAGTGGTATGTGGACAATATATGGACGAACGATTTACAATATGATTCTTCTTAGCCTTCTCATAGTGGACACCACCGACAATTATTTTTTTTCATGCTACCGATAGCGGGTCTATGAATTAACTAAAATTAGTCGTCGCTTCGCAATGGGCGCGCCGGCCACTTCAACCTAGCCACCTCCTTGTGGAACATGCAGCCGGGGACGTGGTAGTCCTCTATTTCGCCTTTAACGATACATTCCCCTTCGGCTAACCCGGCCTCTCCCTACTCGTCTCGCGGTTTCCTTCGCACTACGTGAGTGTATCATCGATCGATGAGATGCTGCGGGATTTATGCATGCTGGACGACTATGGCGTGAGGAGTTGGTTCGATGAGACCCGTCTTCAAAACCTCTACCTGGCATGCTCGACCAAGCCAAACAGGGAGGAGTCAATGAGATAGACGATCATGTGGCCTGGTCTACCCACGACTGGATCGCCCTCCCTCTCCCTCTCTCTCTCTCTCTCACACACACACACACACACACATGCACCCATGACCTCCCCGCTCCCCTTCCATCGTAGCTCTATTGGCCGGACTGGATGCACGCAGCGAGTATCGGTGAACGGGGGCGTCCCAAGCCGCTAACAAAGCTCTGTCCGCGGCTTCAACAAACGCGTGATCCGAGACGTCCCGACAACTATAGCCGCCTGCACGCAGGGTAAAAAGACCCAGCGTAGGCCCGGAGGCTGGTGAACGATCGGGCGCAACTGCGAGGCGAGACGCACACCGCTCCGGCTACAGCCTGGCCATCGGTGACTAGAAGATATCGGGTTATTGTGGATTGGCATATAGTTAAGGCTCCAGGCACCGCTGTAATCGAACACGACTCGTGGACGGCATCTACCTGTGGGCGGAATCTGCATACAACAGTCCCGCAGAGATGCCTTTCATCTAGATACTCTTAGCCTGAAATGCTGCACAAATGGTGCATAGCAAACAGAGTGTGTACGATGTATAGAGAGGCATTGTCACTTTACATCGGATCACGGTGTTATGGTCGGCGCGCAAAGGCCGGCGGACAAATGCAGCGTTGAAGAGATGTCTGTTCCATTTTACCGCCATCGCTTGAAACAAAACGAGTGTGCCTTTCAAGGTGTTCTGCTGTCCGCAATATGGCATGCAGTCTTTTGTTTAACATATTATGCAGATTATTACGCCAAGGCAGCCGCGTCAACAATAACCACCACCAACATGCAGCACGTGTAATGTATGCACATAAAGACAAAACATTAAAGATCTCTCTATTTGTGTAATAATGAGAAATGTCTGAACTATAATTGCACTGCTGTCGGTCTACGGACAGATTTAATGACGAAGACATCTAATAGCCAAAGCTGAGTGTATTATAGGTGTACGATGTGACTGCTGACAGAAGCACCGAAGTTATACGTCCGTTGTCTATAGACGCGTGTGTAATCCCCCTTGAATCAACATCGACTACAAATAATTAACGCCAACCAATGTTGCAGATAACAAAATGCATTCGGAATAGATCGAAATGTTGCAGTTGATAGCTTCAAGTTGTGATTCAGAGTACCGACGTTCAACGGAGGTGACTAAGGTAAAGGTAAGGTAAAGGTTTTATTGGTTTATTAAAGGTGATAGTGATGTACTATAGAAGTACAGGGGCTGTACGTTCGCGAGGTTATACCGTCTCAGCGGCAACCTATGGGTTACATAACATTGGTCTGTGCGTTTCCGACGTCATACTCATATGAAATGTATAGTTTATTGCGCGTGTATTGCAATATTTCGCAGAAAACATCGTTGATTCCGTGGGCTTGATTCGTTAGCTTCGAAAGTAAGAGCTGAATGCCGCTCAAGCGGCCGAAATCGGCGGGGAAATTTCTAACCTACTGACCGTTCCTCCTCATAGCTCACGGTTCACAAACCTCAGCACCGGACACTGGCATCCAGAGGCGCCAAAGGCGAACCAAAGAGATAGATTCTTATTCTCTCGCCCCCTCCTGTCTCTCTCTTTCTCTCTCTCTCTCTCTCTCTTGCTCTGTACGGTTGGGAAGCGGAAGATTTTGTCTGAAGACCTTGACTTGCTGCGAGGTTGCCGCAATGAGTCAAGCAATTGCTTAGCGCCATTGCCGAACACATACAACAGACTATAGGGGCATACGCCATCAATTGTACAGACACGTTACATTGTCCGACTTTCAAGTCTCCCTACGAAGAGCGGTTGCGGCGAAGAGCGAACGGAACCAACAAAGAGTTTCTTCATGGAGAAATTTGCGGGGCAACGCAATAAGCGCGCGCAGGATAGGAAATTTCCGCGCCACTGCGTCTCTATTGAGGCAGCCGCTCAGTGGCTGTGCAGTTCTCAAGGCGGTTGTCTTTTCTCGCTGCTGTGTCTTTGTTCAACGACAGATACCTTCGTTCCAGACCCAGGCGATAGAAAACGGCTTCTAACGAACTTCATTACGTTCTATATCGAATTCGATTTCGAACTTACAGAATCGACTTGGCAGTTAACATGTTAGGCATGTCCAAGCCTCTATTCTTTCTCTCCACAAAAAAAGGGGGAACTCTCAGTTGGTTTTCTCCTGTGTGTAGCATTGGTTCAAGATCCTGTCATGTCCGTCATGCTGGAATTATCTGAGCTTTCTCCGGCAGACCTATGCAACGGCAGAGTAATGCTAACCAGGTACCAAATAAAGCACGATTACGGGGATTGAACCGACGACCGTGGTGCTGATCCTGGCAACCGCACTCAAACATATGTGCATTAGCCACCCAGGCCACGGAGCCATGCTTGCCTCCTTCATCTCTCTCTCTGTCTCTCTCTCGTTGGCTCGGTAAACGTCGACCGGAGCAAAATTAGACTTTTCTTTTGTTCATTGGTTGCAGTAAACTGCGCCGGGGTATTCGCCCCCTCAAATCTTGCTTAACAAGGCAAACCTCAGGGGAACCAGATCCTGTCACATGACGGACAACTGAAAGCGTCTCAGAGGATAGAAATATTATCTAACGACGCAGATCTATCACACATATATCGGGGCCGCTTGATTTAACCGCATTTATCTTCATAGTAGGCGGTTTATCAAGTAGCATCATCTACCACAACCAGCATATTCGGCGGGTGGTGACCCTGAAATAAATTAGGCTAAAGATATGAGGTGTTACATGTGCGAGGTAGCGGTCGTGCTGAATACGAAAAAGAAAATCCGATGGGAGTACAAATATTAGGTTGATTAAGGAGGCAATTTGTCCATTAGGAAGATCGACATCGGTAATGTGCATCGGTTCAAAGAAGCTTTGCAGTGCAACGAGCGCCACGGGTAATTATAATTTAAACTATATTAACGTTTACATATGAATTACTTTAAATGAAATCTGATATTACACTATAAGCCACACTAAGCTCTATCAACTGACTGGATCGACTCCTTCCCCTTGGTGCCAAAAATGTCTTCGACTGACTTCCAGACGTTACTAGAACTTCTAACTGCTTCTGCTAATGTTGGTATATTAGTTCAACGATTAGGCCCCCTCTGTTGAACCAGTTGTTGTATATTGCCCTATACTTCCTTGCAAATTGCATCGTTAAGTCGACCAGAGAAGGCTTAATATTCTTTCCAGGCACCTGCGACTGAAAATGGAGCTGGACCCGGCTGCAGGTTTAGCTAGCTAACTAGCTAAACAATTTGTTGATACGATAGATCACGAACGAGTGTCTAAGCGTCAACGACCCCTCATCTCCGCGAGACGGGCCCGACTTTGATCCCTGGGTTTGGCATAAAATCCGCTATTGATTTATAGACGTTTCTGCTCAGCGTCACACCTACAGAAACTAACTCAATTAAGACGGTTGCCACAGACCCATTTTATTGTTTGCGCAATTCCTTGGCTCCCACGTTATTTTGACGGGATGTATTCTGATAGCGTCTCCGCCCCGGAACGGATGCGGGCCCCCTAGGGCACGCCAACGCCTATTGCCCACGGGCGTGCTGACTCACCGAATAGTTGGAGGCGCTAAGCAATCTACCACTGCATCAATATATATATATATATATATATATATCAGGCTTTACTCTCTCTATAGTGGTCACACCGTTTGCAGCTATCACAACTGAGCTTCTTTCGACAACGGTTGATCGTGCAATGGGGAGAGCGACATATTGACCTCTTACAGAATGCAGCACTATCAGTTACTACTTGTTTCCACAACCGTTGAGAATTAGCTGAGTCTATCTCAGAACGCTGCCGGCCGTTGAGTTTCTTCTGTTAGGCGAACGTGCTTCCACGACTACTTGGCGCCACTTGTCGAGCTAGCAGTTATTGTTATAGTAAGGGTCTACAATGGGTTGATCCGCGCCACCGGCGACAAACGCGCAGGCTCTTTCCTTCTGCAACGCCTTTCTCTCGCTGTGCAGAGAGGCAATGCCATCGGGATAATGACGGCCTCGGCCTGACACTCTGTTCCCAACTAATTCTCTAATTATTTTATGCTTGAAGTTGTACTAAGAGCTGTCATTACGATATTCACCTGTAGCATATGGTTCACCTTGGCAAAGATCTAGGAAAATGGTGGAGACATCCATTCGTACACAGGTGTCACCTAAATATCTGTGACGCTGTCGTCCTTATCAAAGCTTTTGCTATAGCGCTATCACTAGCGTACGTCTTTGCAAGCCTGTAAATTATAACTATATAATTTTCAGCGGAAACTTGTTTCAAAGTAATCATTACTACGTACTGTTGAATATAATCATTTTCGATTTCAAGTGACGAGAATATCACATCTGTTTTTGTTCTGCAATATTGATATTTATTCCCTCCATACATGTGTATGAAGGATTGCTAAATCGCATTTCGCCACAGAATGAAAAGTCACTATTATTGTGTGACTATATCTTGCTCTTCCGTTTTATCTTTTGAGAGTGCTACGGCCCAGAAAGCACTTCACAGATCACACCTTTCTCGGGTGTTCAGCTAGATCCTTCCTCACTTCCACCGCTGAGTTCTGTTCCTCCAACGGATCCCTTCACAATCGACTTGTTCACTCGCGCCAGCGTAGCAGTTAGTCGCCGAACCATTTATCACACAGTGTCCTCTTCGGACTGACGGTGACCTAAAACGGGTCCCCGGGAGAGCATTGTGGTTACTCCGCCGAGAACAGTGGTAGCCAGACGATGGACCACACGGACACACTGATAGCCCTGAGGAGAAGCTCTCGTTGAGGTGGAGATGGGAGATCTCGTTGGGTGCCCAGCTTTTTTGTCCCTATAATTCAGCTTTTGAGGATGTCTGAAGCGTAAGAGAGTGTCGCTTAGACTTGCTGCAGCACAATGGGATGTGAATCGTTTAAGCTGTAGATGTCTCTATAAAAGAGAGATTACCAATACCACCGCGGGAAGGAACAGAGTCATGGTAAAGCTGATGCTCGCATAATAGAAAACAAAACACAGCCATGGTTAGATCATGAGTTTTTCTGAAGAAACAGAGGAACAATAATTAAGCCAGCTACAAAATTACATTTATAATATAATATATAATACGGCAACGCAATAGGTTCGCGTTGTTGAACGTAGTTGTTACTCTTCTGGTTGTATATCTGCAAGAATGTAATGGTTCAGTAATAGAAGGCATGTCGACGCAAACAATTAAAGGGTTTCTATGTTTCAAAAATTTTTAAAAGTCCTATTCGAGCGCGTCCGGTGCCTCTCTTTAAGCTTTGTTTTGGGCTTAGATCTCGTTAATGCCAAAGCAAATCGTACTGTAGGACACCTATCAACTGGAAGAAGAGCTCATTAGATTGCTTCAGGGAAGCAACCGCCCCCTGATAGCCGTTAGTGTATTTCTATACCACTTGTTAGAGATTGCCGCGATTAGGTTTTCACAGAGGTCAGGAATCGATTCCACTTCTTTCGAAAGCTTTGCGTCCACCCGCGGCACCCAACCATCAATAAATCAAGAGGATATCTCGGTCCGGCATCGCTGGAGCTTTGAATTCAATAAATCGATTCATCGGCCATTGGCTACATCGATGAAATGAAAAACATTCATTTAGCAAACACAAGGAGTGGCCGGGCATAATCCGGCCGGTTTTGAGCTACCCTGTTATTAATAACGTAGACTGACTGGACATTGTTAACGATACAGAACTCTTGTGTGTTCCTTTGTTAGGGCCTCTGTGTTAAAACGGCAAGATTGCAACAGATCTGAATAAAAGTCTAGCCCGCCTAGAACAAAAGAAACGAAGCGAACTATTTCGGTCTAACCGAGAATGGTTTTGTGTCTTCTAAACTAAATCTTCCCGAAGTAAAAACCTGTAAAACGCTTTGACCACGATCATCAAATACAGCACAAGCATGAACTTGTACGTGAATAATCCGTTCGAAGGTTGGAACAATCGACTTAGAGCCGAAAGTCAAAACACCGGACAATAATCACATAAAATTTTCCTCTTTGTATACATACTATGTTGTAGAGAGGGCAACGGCAATCTTGCTATAAAACCTGAAATATTTATTTAATAGGCCAAATTGTTGTTTTATTGTTTAAAGTAGGCGATCTCGAATGCAAGACACGCGTACCACATTTTACTCTATTCCTCAAAGCTCGTATTAAATTCGTTGTATGGGTTCTTCAATTTCTTCTGCCTCGTGAAAGGCCTTTTCCTTCAAGGTTCTGGGAAGGAGGCACAGGGATCAGGGTTAGGCGAATACAACGATTCGAGAAAGACGCCGATCGAAATGTCTGCCAAATAAGTCAATAGTGGCACGAATGTAAGCCGCTATGTTTGCTGGAATACCACATCAGTGATTCCGGTGGAGCTATAGCCTCTTACGTAGGACACCTTCACTTTTCTTTGAAGCCTTCCCGAAATACGTCGAAGTGACCGTAAATCACTGTGCTACAGAAGGGCTCTAAACTCGGGGTAATGGTAATCACCATAATTTGTAGTTTTTCTATGTTGCAGTCGTTGTACAAGTGTGATTCTGATGTCTTCCTTTCATTCTGTGACGCACCATAACTGTAGCAAACTCGAATTTACGTATTCCTCGGTGCCCTTTTTTGTAACGATTCATCAACACGTAATTCCGTTTTGGGGGTAAATATAACGCAGATTTGCTTCTTCTTCCGTGTCGTCACTCTGAAAGTCAACAATCGTCGCTTCATACAACCTTTGAATGACAAGGAAAGCCTGAACCGATTGAAGGGGTGCTATTCGAGCTCATTGTGTGGATGGACAACACTGGGCAAAAAATAAATTAGCGAATTCAGTTTGACAGCAAACTAAAGATTCTTGCCACGTTGAGAACAGAGAAGTAAGTCCGGGTAAGATTACAGCAACGCTCAATGGACCTTCATTTAACTTCTCTCTCCAGCACAAACTGTCACCATTATATCGCTCTGTGCCATCTCGAACAAAACAACAGCTTGACGAATAGAGGTTGACTTATGTGACACTTGGCTCAGTATGGGATTTCATAATGGTAGTGCACTACCCACCTGAGAACGCCGGAACTGGCACACAATAGCTTACTCAATAGACCAGTATTTTGAATTCAATTCGAATTGTGTTGTATGAACGGAACTGCAGTTGGTACAATTTTCGTTAAAATCCCTCTTGCAAGCGAGCCCCTGCAGCAGGTAGTCGGTAAGCTAGAGTATAGCGACTAAGCTATCTCATGGCATTTGGCCTCCTAAATTCTGTTGCACGACGGGTCGTTCTTTTAACAACGGCAACTATTGGGAAAGAGATGCGGTCAGACGAGATACGACCTCTAGCCATTTTGAAAGCCAGAAGCGCAGTGTGCTCGTGGCACAGTTCGCACATTGTACGGAGGCCGTATGTCTGAAAACCGTCTGAGGCAGAATCCCAACAGAATCTTTCCAACGACCTCCTCGCGCGGAATGATTACCGCCCCACGACTAATAGCTTTATTGCACTCCACAGATTGATATACCGCAGTAGAGAGAAGGAATAAGCACATTTTGGTATATACGAAAAGACTTGTGACAGGAAATCCTTTCCCTTTGAGACGCCCGATGGATGGAATGACCACATAACATTTGGGTGCCATGACCTCAACATGAGAATGCGTACCATATAGAATGGTTACGAAATACCAGGCGATTTTCGTTAAATACTCAGCGAAAAATGAATCAACTCTCCGCAGAGCTGCACTGGACAGATTGCTCTTTGAGGTATGTGGAACAAAGGAAGACCCGTTTTGTCTGCAGTGACCACAAGGCCAAACAACTCAGCGGTTTTAACAATATCCTCCCATTTTTTCATCGCTGCTTGTATGTCGGATTTGAGGGTAGATGGATCAATAAGTATAAGTAATTGTTTTGCAATAATCAACTGTGGATACCTTGAGTGATATGAAATTCATCTGATGATGAACATGATGGACCTTACAATGGATCTTTGCCGCATTCCAAAATTGGGATCAAGCCAAGATCAATAGATGTGACCTACCTTAATCTGCCTTTATCTATCGCTCAACATAACTGAAATAAATTAATGGCAAGCGAAGCACAGCCGAGGAAATCAAGCATTTGTAAGAGAAACGAGTGTCTCAGGCAGTTGAAACCGGCATCGACGTCCAAAATTACCCCAAAACAACAGGGGATAATTCTCTATACTGCATAATTAATATTTAGCTTTTCAGGGCCTTGTCAGCCCATAGGAGAAATAGCTAGCTACCTAGCAGCCAGACAGGCATCATGGACACATCGACTCACTCCAACCAATGTTATATCTGTTACAATAGAATAGATTTTTATTTCAACATAAGAGTAAATTCAAATGAAACAATCTATTGTTTTGTGTTTGTTTAACCTTTGAAATTAATAAAATTATGTACGACCACATTTTGAGGCTATTGACTCGAGAATATCTTGATTCAAAATCATTGATATGGACACACACAATGCAGAACCAGGAGTGCTTGAAGGCTCATGATGGGGTCACAATTAATTGTCGCTCAGAAACTCCCTCACGAACAACTTGCTAACAACCTGCCAATCAGACCCATCTGTAAATTTACCTATTATATTCTTAGCGACCCAATTACTTTAGCTGTTCATCTTGGGTGTATTATTGCTAGCGAAATCCTAGGGAGCCCTTTCTCATGTGGTTCTATGTCTTGCGACGACAGTGACTCCCCAATAACGGTAATACATTCCACCATGTGTCTCCTCCTCCTGTCCTAGTAGATAACCGACCGCACGCTTCTCGCCGACGAGGCCTAGAGAGAGAGACACACGACTACGGACCCGCAGGCGTGTATGAAGGAAACCGCCTCCGCGATCATTACCTTCCACGTGGGTGGCGGCTGTGGCGAAGTCTGTAATTATCTAGCCAACGTGAAACTTTTAACTCGAGAGGAGTTAAAAGATAATTATTACGAACACCAGAACCATGGAAAATTTCAACCAGAGAAACTACAGCGATAAATATTATATAATACAAACAGCTGACTTTAGTCGATCTTGCTGATAGCGAGCCAATATGAATCGCACATAGCAAGGTATTTTTATTATTATAGTTACGTGTTTGAGGGTTGTTTACAATGCAGTGGTGGTATTTTGAAATTATGGCCGATCGCGTACAAGCGTACCTGAAGCACCACATTTTCCTTATCGAGAGACTATCTGAGACTAGTTTAAGATAAATTACCCTTACATTTTACGTCGATCATGAGCATATGTCTACCCGTACTTAATTGAACAAATATCTAAACAAGATCAACCATTGGTTGAAGTCACTGATTTCCTTGAAGCATATATGCCTGTATTTTTCGGAGTAGTTCATTAAAGCATTTTATATCACATATTTGTATAATGCATATGATTAAAGTATACACCTATATAAAAAAAACACGTTTTATCAGCATCGTCAGCTTTGCCATTCATCTATAATTGTACTTGAGGCGAGCATCAATTCCATCTTTTTTCAGTCTTCCCTAGTCGACAGGTGAGGCATCGCCGCAGAGCTCGCCCTCAGCTGCAGCCTTGCCTCTTACGTATTGCCGCAAGCTACTTAAAGGCACGGTTTTTTCTCTGACTCTGAGAAAACTTCGGAGGTCCGCACCACCGCCATCGCTGCGTGGCTGTGTTCATCCGCACTCGCTTAGTTTCGACAAACGACTCGGCACAACGGGCGGACGGGAGCGCAGCACAAAACTGACAGGATTCAGAACCTCAATGGAGAGGAAGAAATTCCCTGCAGGCCCATATTCTACATATACAGGTACGTACTGACCTACAACAGCCAGGAATACGTTTTCCAGCCCGTTCCCGAGAGTGTGGTTCTCGGGAGCATACCGAAAGAAAAGTTTAAAATCTTTCCAGAAAATAGGATTGAGCAAAAATCTAATGCTGCCCTGTTTTGGCGGTGAAAATCTATATATCTAGCTGATTGGTGAGCAGTAATTCTCGCCATTACTGCTTTGTTAAACGGATGTAGATGACCACGGGTGGCCAGTTGTAAAAAGGATTAGCTGTGAAAATAGCCGTATTGGAGAACAAGCTAAATATTATACGATTAGTGCAGTTAATAATTAAGGTCGGCAACCGAATTGTTCACCTGTCCCATTCTTATCGTTGTTAAGCCATCATAAGTGTATTACAATTGTTTCCAGCGACAACATAGCTAACCTAAATTCAGCCAACAAGAGTAATCAGAATATGATACAAGGCTCAATCAACAGTCTTTACAGATTTTCACACCCAAAGACATTCCTTGGCTCACAGGCTATCACTAAGATTTCCGAGGAAGGAATGATATTATCTGACGTGATCCCAATTGTCCAATGAGTACACGTGTGTGCTAGCTGATCACATCACTGGCCCCACTCGGCACAGTATCAAGGCCCTCATCCTGCTGCGCAGCGGCGTGCACCGGCTCTGCTGATCTCTGCTTTGTGTACACTTCGTGCACGGACTTCGAAAGGATATGTGGACAGAATCAGGGCGACCCACAAAGTCGCCGCCGATGGACAAATTCGACACCGTGGTTGTTAGCTCGACGGTAGGTAGACAGCGGCTGTGTTATTAGCGTACCATGGGCTGTCCAGATAGGCATGCCGCGCCAGCATGCCCTATTGGAGTATCGTACATGAGTTGTTCGGTGGCTGTGGCCTGTAGACGACGCCGGTGCAAGTGACAACTTCTCAAATTTATTAGAACATATTGCACTCCCGGCATGTATGCAGGAGTGGCATGTACTCGTCGAGAGAGGGGACGCATCCACCGTGGGTTCGTGGCTAGCGCGCTGCCTCTAGCTGGCGTCGCCGTCTTGAAGCGCGACATATTCACGTTAGCCAATAGTACAAGACTAGAAGGAACCCCTGTTATGTAGATTAAATGCAGCCCTCTCACTCTGAATTTCAAACTTCGGCTCAAAACTGTTGGCGGCGCTCCAGTGGACGAGTTTTCCTTGAACGATTTTGCAATCCGTGGTGACGACATACGAACGCCGCATTCATGGCGTTGCGTGGAAGTGGGCTCTGTATTTGTGAAAAACCTATGTGTGTGTGCGTAATGTCATCTCCTTTGCCATATGCCTCATCCTCCCCAGCATTCGGCTGCTTATTTCTACTTGAAGGACCTCAGCATCCCATGCTAAAAGATCCAGATAAGAAATCACTCTCAAAGGGAGGCCAAACGTCTCTTGTGTATTATGGGTGCACATCGCTAGAAACCATATCACATGCAAGGTTTGATCGTTCGTGTCAATAACGCTATTCTTCCACTATCGTACTAGTTGTCCATACATAAGGAAAACGTTCTGTGTAGGGAGACGCCCTTGAAAGCACGGGGCAGCAGACCCCTCTTACAGCGACTCCCAAAGGCGCATTACGTTGTCCTCATTTTGTCCCTATCGTTATATCGTGCACCTGAAGCGCGCGTACCCCCGTTCAGATCTAGACATTTCCGCTTTCTATGGAGAAGTTTCTCAGCATAAAATCCATATGGCACGAGCCTATCCACATAGGACATTACCTTCCAAGTCGGCCAATAAAAGTATCTTGGCCATGATGAAGAAATATTGCGTTCCTTATTCCTAATAAGTTTTCAAATTTTTCATGGTTGCGGATGTGACTCTCACTAAATAAGGGCCTTACCTGAATCAACAAAGGTTAAAATTCGGTTTTTAGATTCTATGTTTACTTCAGCACTTCTACTGTTCGAACCCTTCCTTTGGGTCTCCTCTTGCTTTATTAATTTTTTCTAATAAACCTATGCATCAGCCATGCATATGTCTGTACATGCGGCGAGCGTATCTGCATATAATTGCGTATAAAAATAGTCTAATGCGAATGGATGGTGCATCTTAAAAACCATGTCCATGTCGATTATTTACAGAAGATTTCGTTCACTGCCTTGTTCCAAGCCCCCTATTCACCAGACCTGACATCCTGAGAGTTCTTTACAAGAGCAAATAAAAGGAAAATAAATCAATTTAAATAAAATGAATAATAGATGATCTCTCTAGAGGTTTAGAGATATTGATTAAAAAAATTGGTAACTGCAACTCAAGGAATCAAGCGCCCGTATCTCTTTCCTGACCGCGTGCGTCAAACATTAAGCTTCATCACATGGTCATCTATTATATCTAACGTTTCCGTGAAGTACAAACCGTAGTTACTCAGCAAAAAAAAATATTGATTCCCTCTGTAAAAATTACCGGAAATCTAAAGTCCGTAATGGCTTATGGAACGGAAACAACTACCATAAGTGTATTGAATCTGAACATGGTTATATTTAGATATTTAGGTGATGATTTGAGTTGCAACTGGCCCACAGTGAATGCAGAAATTACTACTCTAACCTTACATCCTCATCACGAATCACCCGTACATCAAGAGCCCCATAAGTGTTAATGTCTCTGGAGCCAAGTCCTCGTTTTCAAGAAACACAACAACAGTCAGCTTCGTAGTACTACGATTATATAAACATCCACTGTACTGACATTGCTTGCGGTATATTTGTATAGCGACTCTCTGCTTGTGGAATTACTATCCTTGGCCCTCAAAGATTGGCAAAGAGCGTTTTCATCTGTTGGAGATAGAAACTATACAGACCATGGTGTACACTCCATCTGCCGTCGTTCTCGCAGACGTTTCTGTTCAACTGGGCCTCTGCATAGCCGGTCTCGTCGTACCGGCGAGCCTGAATGCTGGAAAGTTTCATTTTCAGAGTCAGTGTTTACTTGTTCTTGATTCAGACACCGTTTTTTTATGATCATTATAACGCAGGAACGTGGCAGTGGCTAACAATCTTGAAAATGCTAGGCTATCCCATATTGCTGCTGATAACTGCAAAATCGATAGACACCATAAAGCATACAAGCTGTTGAATTTAAAACGTTATTAAAGCTGCGTGCGATGAGCTAAGTATGTAGATGAATTTGTACGTCGTCGCCTGACGTTGCCAGTGCTTCCATTCTTTAAACGGGGTCCTATTTGCCAGGTAAGGCTGCATAGGAATTTCATGATACCTAATATTCTGTATATCTATATATGGTTTTTTGAGAAGTACAAGTTTTGTAAGAATGTCCGTTATTCTATTAAATTCCCGAAGTCGTAGCAGCCTATATTCATTGCGCGGGCACTCACTTGCCATCAGTTATGGTGAGCTGTAGGAGACAGGCAAGCGGTGGTTATACGATAATGCTAAACGTGTAGATCCAGGGTTTTATGAAACCTAGCCTGCGTACGACAGAGAGGACAAGAACCAACGACCGTAATAGCGTGACACCAATAACGGCGCCTGATAACCCGACACTCTACACACGCTCGTCTACACACATGCGCATAGATTCCATTACTCTACATCGCCATCACAGAGAGTACTATTTATTTCCTGTAGCTTGTTCTTACTGGCTTATTGTTCGGGCTGACGGGAAGAATAAACTAGGCAGAAAAGATAGGCATATACCCAAAGAGTAGTCGGGCTGGAGCGAGCTCATCTAAGCACGTGGTCAGATCGCCACCTCAACAACAGCATTTGACTCCACCAACGGTTCCACCAAGAAAGCACTCGGTCTCTCGCCTACTACCACTACTACTGCGACATGGCGCTACTGGTGCCAGTGCTGCGATTTTATCGTTGCAGATGTGTTGCGCTAACGATCATCTATATTTGGGGCATTTGAGAAAAACTAGAGTTTGCAAATCGCTCCGGATGGCTAAGTAAGCTGGGAGCACGCCTCCAATCAAGCCTAGTCGCTAGCTAGAATTTGGTGAAGGCCTCAGACCACTTGTCCATAGCGCTCAAGGTCTAGACAAGGCCGCCATGCGAACACTCCGTCCCTCTTCAATATTATCCCCACCCCTCTCACTCTCTGCTTGTCAGCGTTATCATGTGATCGTTACAGGCAAAGCCGCGTAAATTCCACCAAAAAATAGACCCGTCTGCCAACGCCCATTAAATTCAATATGCAAGTTTACGCGTAACGTAGAATAGCGTTTGCAAATGCCTCGTCGGCCGCTAAGAGCCTGCAGTCCAAAGGCGGGAGGGAGGGCGGCAGCCACCGACCCCTATGACTAGTCGAGCCGTTCCATATTATTGAGAGACAAGCTTGTTTCACGTTACTACCTAAAAATATGCTTTATTAAACAGGGACAACAGTAACATATTAAATGAGATGAGGCCGGACAGACAACTATGTATCTTGCCATAGCGGAGCGGGTCACTACAGGAGGGTATTCTAGATTAAGGTGTTAGTTTCACAACTATCTACGTCTACACTGTGCGTGTGATCAGACGTTTTTTTTTATGTGTAGACAACAATAATGATAATAGACATGAACCCATAATGAAATTCTTCATTGACTTTGATACTAAAATGGCACAATTAGTGCGGGGGGGGGGTGACTCTTGTTCCGGAACAATTTGCTAAATAGCCGAGCGATCAAAATGTAATTGCAAATGTATGGTGGCACACGGTCAAAGATGATTAGGTTTTACTTTAACGTTCGTTGCGTAGGGTAACCAGGGCTAGTACGGAGTAAAACCAGGTTAAATTAATAAATTCATATGTATGATTATCATCGTGTGTCAGGTCTAAAATTGGTATCTGGCGCTAAAATCAATCAACGAAAATCTTTCTGCCATTGTTATTCAATAAATCATCTAGAGCATAATCGAGTCATAATACCACCAGTGGATATTGATAGTGATGCACACATCCACACGTGTTTATTCACCCTTTCCATATATTGTATTATACAAACGGACGCATTGACGGAGTTCCAAGGGACAGAGTCCAGTTTCATCGTCTGCTGATCCAGTCTAGTCTGGCTTTATATTGACGTGCAACGCTTCGCAGGGACTTGCACCGTGGCTCGTTTCTCGTTTGCTCTTTCGAGAGGCGTAGAGCATAGCAGAGCAGGCAAACCGACAAGCCGGGACCAGTCAACTCAGAGTGCGTGCCTGACAATATCACCATGCGTTATCCGCCGGACGTTGAGAGCCAATGGACGCCTCCATTACCTCGACGCTGGCTGGCCAGCCAGCTAGCGGACCCATCAACCGCGATGTACCCGTGTCAGTAAGAGAAGGCGCAAAAAGGGCAGAGATAGAGAGTGAGGGAGCTAAGAGCATGTGAGAGGACGAAGACACCACAAGAGCTCGTGGCGGCTGCTCCGAAAAGGCCGCCGACAGCAGCGTTTGAGGGTTGAAAAGCCCTCTCAAAATGCCATCAGCCGGCCTCCACGAATTACACAGCGAGTTACAGTGCGCCACTGCCGTGATGACGAATGGGAGGCTTTTTCTGCATCAAGCGCCGCCGTTTTCATCAAATGGCTGCCCGAACCAATGAATGAGCACTTTCGTCTACACTATGCACATTCATATATAATACAATAAGGAAAATTATAGTATTTATTATTGTAGTAATTGTAAAATTAACCCTCAAAATTTTCCCAGCCAGCTGGGTAGTTGGCTGGGAATTTTGATTCTAACACCTAAAGAATGCTAAAGTTCTGTACACATTACTTTACTGCTTATAAAAGTTTGTTTAACAGATTACACTCGGAACGAGTTCGAGGGAATTGTCGTCCGACGCCGTCTGCGAAATAACAGCTGCTTAATTTAATGCAGCCAGCTATGTTATATCCCTAAATATAATAATTAAAGGATAACAAAATATATGACACCAATGTATGCCACCCAATTGGTGAGTGGTTTAGTTTCAGTGTTAACTGCTTACCTACTTATCGTAAGTATTATAATATTGGGATCCGTATGTCGGGCAACTAGTGATCGCTCTCGTGCTTAATGAGAAAAAAAAACTGATATTCTTATTAAACTTAGTTAACCCCAATTATCTGTCGATACTTGGCCTGAACACTTCTCGTTGCGTTTCTCCTTATCTCTCTTTCTCTGTCTATTTGTCTGTGAGTTTGTCCATGTTCACATGAGGTGTGTGTGTGTGTGTATGTTGTGCCTACGACTGTGAGATAGTGCCCCCCAAGTAACCAACCTCTGTAGATGAATGTCTCCAAGTAACCAACCTCTGTCTGTGTGTAGTATATATGTGGTACGGATTCGTCACGCCCGTCGTCGTCGGTGTTGACGCCTCCGGGGACTCGAGATACCCGCTTGGCTGGGCAGGAGTAGCATTTCGAAGCGATGAAAAAAGCTGCAATGTGTTGGTGCTGCAATGAACGCAATGTCAGACGCTTCCAATCCACCCACCTCGTTGCTGCTGCTTCAGCCGTCGATCTACTGTCTGCAGGACCTAGCTACGTGCGATCGCGAGCATCGTCTACGCAGACTGGTGCGCACGGTGAACATTACCAGGGGACGCGTAGCGCAGGCATAGCTAGCTATAATAGCTAGCTAGGGTTGCGCGTTCTTCTCTTCCCGCAACGAATAGAGAAGGAGACGAACGCCGTTCGAGGGAATTGAGGGTGTGGATATCTGGAAGGTTTGGCGAACAAGGTAGGGGGTCTTACGACGGCCTTGCGGGGGCGGGAGGCCTGGGCAAGAAAGGAAAACAGCACCAACAGCGCCACCAATGAAGAGGGCGCAGTGGTGGCGTGGCGGCAGCGACGGCAGAAACTCCGGACAGCATCACGGCCGTCTCCCTATTCCTGCCTCCACTGCAGCAGCGAACCCAACCTCCTTTAGCCTTCTCGAGCGTTTCTTATTCTTCTTGTTCGTTCAGTCGGTAGTCGAGCTAAGGTGCGCAGGCGTCGGGTTAGGCGTCTTCGTTCGGCAGGGAGCAGCGCGCTAACGGGGCCGACTAGTGGACCGGGGGCCGCACAGCCGTCTCGCCGAAGCAAAACGGGTCTGTTTGCGCAGCTCTGCTAGGCAGCGAGGCGCAAGGCTGTCCGCCAATCCGGCCCAGCCCAGAGCAGGCAGATACGGAGGCAGTAAGTAGCAGCAGCAGCAGCAGCAGCTAACCTGGAAAATCCCTTGAGCCTCGGCTGATAGCGAGGGGCAACGTTGTGCGTTGCTCGTATGAATATCCCTTCGAAGAATATTAGAATACTGCATGTCTTTAGAATCCCGACGTTCCGATGGAAGACAAGAGAATGAGAGCTGGATGACGATAGCAGAGCGGAACGGATCGCACGAATCGGCCGAAGGGAAAGCGTACTTTGCCTGAGAACCCCTAAGCGCAGCTGAGGTCGAATGACCGGAGTTGTTCGATAGTCACCATGGCCAACAGTAGTGGTTGTAGATATGTAGATTGGTGTATGCTATAATGGTAATGACAGTGACATAGATTCGAAAAACAATATAATAATTATTACTAGTAGTATTTGTATTTGCTTCGCAACAAAAAAGTCAGAGATGGTGCAATAAAGGGTGGGAGATTCGTACTCCTTATGTGCCGGTTAATCGGAGTAGTACCGTACATGGCATACAAATAGACAATGTCCTGCTATGACACGACAGTTCTTTGCACTAAAGTTTTTCAACGATATAATATGAATTTTTGTTCATTTGTAACCTTGAACCCTTCGTGAAACGGATTCCTCTATAGCAGATTTCAACGAGAGAGCCGTAATAGTTACTCTCGGTTATAATAGATAACACTTATGGCTTCAATTGAGATCATCTGAGTCATGATTGATTTTACTATAATGACGGCAAAATTCGCCTCTTCAGGCAGTCTAAATGAGTGCCAGGATACCCTATTCCGCTCGACTTAATTTAAATGTATTAATTCATCTATTGATAGATATTGCGCCGAATTACCGGGAGCACAGGCAAGAACATTCAGCAACACCCTGTGGATGAGGTCAACGGACACTACATAGCGTAACTGAGTCAACTCAGAAACGCCCCCCAAGAGTCCTGTGTTTTAGCTATAGTATATGCAGTATACATTGCACGTTACATGGCGGCCGACTAGATTGCACTTACTGTTGAAATAGCTTGGCTCAGATTGGTCCCAGGAGAATTCAGTCGTAATTGATGTATAGGAGTTTACAGCTTTCACTATTATGCGAGGAGGAAGGTTCTGAGCGCTACTCATCTGTCTGTTTACTTCAGAGTTCGGCAGGAGCCTCCCGTTGGGAGGAAAGCACCCACATAGAGAAAGATGAAACATAAACAAGCTATTGATGTAGACATGTCAAACTTAGGGAATTCACCATAGACGCCTTAATCAAGTTACCTTACATGGGAAGTCTCAGTTGTGGAATGCTTGCTTTTTAATAAAATCTTAGTCTGTCTAATGCCATGAATAATCATGTGCGCGATCCCAGCGTGAATATACTGTGTACAGTACCTTTCCGTAATATAATAAAAATTAGTCCCCAGTGAGCCACAGCCGATAGTGGCAATAACCATTGTGGGATATTGTCTCTGAGAGAGGTTTTAGTTCATAGGGAAAATGTTTGTTCGACCTGCTGAAATCCATGCGTTTGTCGCAACAAAATGTTGGCAAACAGACGCTCGCTAATATGCAATAGCCAATGAGAAGTACTGTTATTTATCGCCACTGGAAGAACGAATAGAATGAGTAACTTATTGGTGTTATCGTTTTGAGGACATGCCTTCAAGTTCAGTTCAAAACTGTGATACTGTTAGGCAGCGACTCCAACTCAAACTCATTTTATCTCATCATATGTTTACGAGAACCACTCGGCTGGCAGAATCACGCGATACTTGCTTGAGACGAGTGCTTTCAAAAGATTGCCGCAGGGGGGTCTTCTTTTAGAACTATTGGACTGCTTTTGCTTTTTCCAAACTTTTCGATTCAAGCCATTCGATTATCACCTTTTCAAATACTTGCACTAAAATTGTGTCTGGTAAAAAGAGGTCGACTTTGTGATCAGTTCCTAATGGAGTTGGATCTCTCTGTTGTATCCGAAGGCATTCCCTCCCGCCCACTCACATACAAGGCTAGGATTTTCGATGTCGCTAATAGATCGACCGAGGTCACCGGGTGTTGAAAAGGGTACGATGATCGAATTAAAGTAACAGCGATTTCTAGTGTAATACACAAGACGTGTTTCCGCCAGATCCATGGCAAAACTACCTCCGGATCTATCTGAATTGTAGTTTTAAAGGGCTAAAAGCGATGACACTGAAATGCACCCCGAAGATTTGAACTCAACAATATTGTCGAGGGGATTAAGTAAACCTAGTATCACTGATAGTTCATTATTTACTTCTAGCTGAATGAACGCGAAATTGCTTTTAGGATTGCCCGGTCAGCCACAGTTCCTATAATCCTTTACTTTTTCCCACAAGATTATAGTCAGGAAGGGGTCCTTACTACTCCTAATGCAGTACTACAACTCTTATCACTTCCGCAAATGACCGCATCGAAATCAGTTATACGAAATCAGTGCCTCTCTTCCTGCATCTATTGTCGGTACTGTTGAGCGGCTTCTTTATATAAAAGTGCGTATACACAAGCACAGTGTTACGTAGGCATTCCCTCGCCTACTTTATGCCCCATGCGTAGATCAAACTCGACACTCTCCGTTCATGCGAACCGAGCTGCAGTGAGCTCCCTTCTCTGTCGGTCTGCCTGCTTGCCTACGCGACGGCTTCCGGCGGCAGCGGCAGCCTTCACGTGTGTGGAGCGAAGGGCGAACGGCAAGCGGGAAGAATGATGCTGGCACGCAGCCCAATTGCGTCTGTGGCGGTTGCGGGCTCTCAACTCGTGTGACGCCCAGTCCCTCCTCCGGCGCTCTCGTCTTAGCTTTTCTGCTCGAGTCTGCCGGTCTGCCTGGCTGCCTGCTTGGCTCGGCTGGCCCCGGCTGACCCCGCCCGACGCCGTCTACGGAAGAAGAGGGGGCGACGAACGTTGGAGGCCTCCTTCTGACGATCTTGTGACGGACCTCGCTCCAAACGACAGTTTCCCCAAGGGTTCGGACTTTTGCTCTTGGCCTGCTTGCGGCGGTGGCCCTAGCCACCGTGCTCTCTATAGCCCTGGCTGGCGTCGACCATGCTGCTGCTACTGCAGCAGCAGCAGCAGCGTTGTGGTGGTCGTTCCCTCCCAAAACTACAAAGAGAATTCACGATTTCGAAGGAACGTCGCTCGCTGCTCAGTGCTCATTGTCACTGCAGCTTGCCACAGTTGGCGCAGTGGCTGCCCGTAACGCGACAGCGTCAGCGTTGGCGGCTAGCCGCATTGAGTCATTTCCTCAAATCCCATTAGCAAGATGACAAGGATCCGCGAATAAAAAAACAGCCACGCCGTCCTGAAAAAGGAGAGCAGAAAAGGAATAATTCCTCCTCGAGGGTTCTTCCACTACCGCTTAGTTATTGATTCAGTGTTGATATCACTTAGAGCTTTCGAGCAAAGAAGAAGGAGGAGGAGGCGCTTATGGATGAAGCAGTGGCGGTAACAGCAACGACAAGGGCCAACAGAAAATAAGAAAGGAATAGAAAAGTTTTACGTATTTACACACATTGCCAGCGACGACGGAAGTATGGACCTGGCGGACAGAGCGGTTCGAATCTGGCTGGCAGTCTCGTCGTTATGCGAAGAAAATGGGAAAGGGGGAGGGGGTCATGCCGGGCCTAACCCGGACCGACCTGCGCGCGGGTTCGACGTTCCACCTATAGGGGCACGAGCAGGGTAGCCAAACAGATATTCTCGTATCCTTCAAACTTGTCCTATCGTTTGCATTTTACCCCTGGTGTAGCACAGAACGAAAGAGATACCTGGGCCCCCAGAATCAATGTCCTTATGATTTTCCAAACGTAGTGATGACAGCTATGTGTAAAAATGCATAATACGCCACAAAAAATAAACAACTGCCAAAGGGTGGACTCCTTATAACGGCATATTGGGATAAGTACAATGCAAAGCGCGTTTCACAGCACAAATTATCCTAATAGGAGAAATTGGAACGGGTCGAGAAGCAATGCACGACGCCTTCACGGGGTAGGGTGCAGTGGGCGCGAAAACTCAAGTTAAATTGTTTACTGTTCGCTTCTGCTCGGTTCCTTTTGACTGCTAACTGTCAAAGGATAACTGCGCCCTTAATCTGGCAAATAGATTAAGTGCAAATCCCCTCAGCTGTTCCCCTGCTGACATAGAAAACGTGCGATAGTCCTCTCGGCCTATGAATCTAAAACGAGGGCGTTAAAAGATGTCCAAGATGTCCGCGCGCCTGTGTACGGATAGTGGCATCATAACCTTATAATTATGTTTAGCCTGTATTTAACAATAAGGTTCCCATGCAATAACAAACGTCAGGCCCAACCTCAATGAATAATATCCAATACTATTTGGTGAAGGCGCCTGTCATGTACAGGAAACGCATCATAGGCGAAATTATGTGTTGATCACAAACAACAGTCACTACTAATGGGCCTCGATTCGAGCGAGAACACCCGCCCATCCCTTACCCATCTCAGTTCAATGTTTCAGACATGTTCGATGGTATTACTATACCAGTATGTAAAACATGTTACGCGGCATGTTGGTTACCAAGCCATGAGGCAAAAGCCTCAAGGAGTTGGCTAGCGCCAACTGTTAGTGCTAAGGAGTGGCTTTTTTTCTAGCAGTAGCTATTCTGGGCTATTCGCCTTCAATGAAAACAATTCCTGTGGGTCTCTTTTATCATTCGGGATTACCTTTAAGGAGCTCTTCAACCAATTCAAGAGGAAGCGTCCTGCCCGCGTAAGGCACTTATTGCAGAAGATTAGTGCGCATTGGCCGAAGGGGAAGACTTACCTGCGCCTGCAAGTAAACGCTCGTTTCGAAAGCGACGGAGGAGGCGGTGAAGGTTAGCATGGTGTGACTTAGTTTTCGCTTGGGACCCCTTGCTGGTGATGTTCCTTCTTCAAAGACACCGAGGCATAGTAAATTTCACTGCATGATATTAGCGTAGACACACAACCAATGTCTAGTTTTAACTGGACGCTCTGTGAGAACAAGGTTCTCGGAGCCCTCGTGTTTCAAGCTCGGCGAATTGCTCGTGAAATAATATATCTTCTCGCCTTGTGAATTATTATGCTTAGTATAGCAAGTACGCGCCACCTCTTTCAACGTTTAGAGAATAGCTGGAAGTTAAACACGAAGACTCTGTAAACAATTTGAATATCATTAATTGCGAGCCATAGCACGTTTTGTACCTTTTCGATCACAGTCGAAATCATCACATTTTTCCTGCTAGAAATACGCGTGTGGATATTCTGCGGTTTGCCTTCGAAAGCTGCGCAGTTCAAACCCTCTAATTATTAATATAAGACAACCGTGTATTGCTGTGGGATATTCATGAAAATGCGAACACCTCAGTCTGCACTAGTGAAAATGTGACGGGGTCAAATTGGGCGATGGCGATACTAGCAATTGAAGAAACGAGGGTTTTCACAGCTACACCAGCTGTAAACGCGGACACGATATACCGAATGTGCGCTGGCAGCACCTTAGCTCTTGGATAGCTCCTGAATAGATGTCGTAGAGGAGAGCTGGATCAACGGAGCTTCTTTAAACCGCCAACGCGGTCCGTTTACGACTCCTCGTAGACACGTATCAAATTGAGTGGTCTACCCACTCCACGTAAGCCGCCCTTCAGAGATAGCAGACCCAATTTTCCCTTTGTACATTTGATCTCGCTCGTCTCTACTCGGTGGCACAACTGCTGTCACTTTTTACAGCGTGTGTATTATGGAAGATATTATGCTGGCATAGCATAAAATAGGCTCAAGTTCTCCAATAGACACCGGAGACACGTGAGACACCGACATGAGTCGTTACCCTATAGAAAGGAGGGTGGTAAAACTATCCTGCTACTGGTGACCTAATGGTTTGAGTTAAAAATACGCCGGCGAATTTTTCGTCATTTTTTCGACAACTTGATTATTTCTGGCAAGAGCACTAATAGGTAAAGTTAAACCAAAAAAAAGAGACATAACTAGAATTATCGGCACACACAAGAAATATCTGCCTGTTAAGCAATTACTTTTCGTCTAATGACAGCTATGATTGGTTATAGCATGAACATCAAAGACCCATCCCATCATCCTGTTGACCATACTCTGAAATGCTATATATACCATCATATGTGTCCATGGTGCTCCACACGTTATCTTATATTACGCCTTCCAGCAGTACATTGATTAAACGCACACGGCGGAGTACCTAGCTCATATGGAACTATTCGTCTAATAGTCTAGCTTCTTACATTAAATAACATGGTAGAAAAGCAGTTCCGCGCAGGTACCATATGTATGTTTCCCTACACCCTAAAAGAAAACCCACTTCGTTACTTTCAACATCTGTAATTGTATCAAAGTTAAGTTACTTCAGTAACATTAACAGTATAAGAGTATAACAACCTTTGATAGTATCAAAGCTTTGATGTAATTACGATATCTAAAAACTCACCTTTGGCACAACCCAAGTTGGAACCTAGTTGGAAATAGTGTTTATAAAGCCTTCGAGTAGCAAAACTACTATTATGCTTTGTATAATAGTATTTTTCCAACTAGGCACAAAGATAGGTATTGGAACGTTCACGCACAAAGATAGGTATAGCAGGACGACCTTAGCCAACCGCACTATTTCCAAATTAGAAAAATTCAAACCCAAATCTAGAGGTTGAGCAGAAGCACCTCTCTCATACAGTCGAGCTAAGCAAATCTAGTATAATTTTCGATTCGGTGTGAAGTTAGCTAACCGTATTTAGCCAGACGAGAAGCTTCTTTTCATTGAACTTCGGACATGTGTAAAGTGCGGATGAAACTTGGCAACGTGGACTCCAGCCAACGTGAGGGAACTGAGATGGGATTCCCAATGGAAATTCGAATTCATTCACTGTGCAGCAAAGGCAGAAGAAAAGAGTATATATATAGCCTATGCGTGCCCTTCCGACTGATAATATTATGGCATCGGAGATTGAATTGTCATGATGACACTTGATTCTCAGAATCAAACTGGACGAGAGGAATTGAAAACTACAAATAAGCCCAAAGATATGACAAGCGTCTTATTATTGATGTTGCATTGCCCAGTATATTTTCATATATGTGTGATGAAATGTTTGAGTTTAGAACGAAATGAAAGAGTGCAATAGTGAAATAGTGACTTCAAACTGATCATTCGATTTCGTAGGGATGTGTTTATCAAAGGTAGACTATCTATATGTCTAATGTACTTAATTGGCTCTTCTCGCTACAGACAGTGCGGGGTGATGTTCACTATTCGAGAAACGTTTCTGCGTGGGACCAAGGCCCTCGCAAGTCAGCGCTCATTTAGCTTTCATGGGAGTTTCTGGAGAAATTAAACAGGATAAGGTATGCTTTGGAACGATGTCGTCCGTGTAAATCATTTGTAACTATCATAGTCAAGATTAGCCTGTGCCGTGTTAAGTTCTAAATCTTCATAGCTAATATGGAAAACTCGGGTCGCAGCACCAGCGAGCTTCTTCTTTGAGCCGAATCTGTGACCAGTTTCCAGGGTTCCCCGCTAGAGTTTTCCAACCTTTTATGGAAACGACGCATTGCTGATTCCTTTGTAAAGAAACATCACCAGGGGAAGTGAAATTGCCGGGTACATTTGTTTTTAAATCCTGCTACGCTATTGTCTAACGCAATATACCGTATATATGTATATATTCCGCAACGAGTTTCCTGTGTATTACAATACTCACCCCGTTTACGATGTCTATTGCCCCACTTGAGTGCTTTCCTTCCAGTACTAGCGAGCAAAGTTCGGACGACGCGAATTGCGCACTCGCTTAAGGGAAAGCGAGACCGTGAAACCCCACCAAACGAGCGGTCTCTCTGGCCTAAGTGAGTCCAGCCTCCACCCCCTCCTTACCCCATAATGATGTCCAACCATGCAATTGCCGCTCAAACGGAATTAGCTCGATCGACGGTAAACAGCGTAACCTAAATACATGTAACCTAAATACATACACTGATTTATGATGTAACACAGAACGAAATAGAGAATCACCCTAATCACTCCTTAAACCGTGGTCGCAGCAGGATCGTCAACAGGGAACTGATCGGAATAGGCTATAGCCCAGTTTGTCGGGATGACGAATACTTGCATTGAGGTTAATATTATATATATATATATATATATATATATATATATATATATACTTTTTGTAAGCAGGACTGAGAAAGCAACAAGGAGGCAAACACTTATTAGATATGCGTGGGCACTAGAGAAAGGATTATTTTTCGTTACTGAGAAATACAATGCTGTCATCTAAGATTAAGGATGCCTCAGAATACCCTGGATATTTAGACTTGCTGATATTCAGCATAATACTGTAAGTAAGTGCGCTACCTTCGGTTCCAGCTACGACCGTTTTATTTGCCCGAACGGCCAAGGTGAGTAAGCTTCCGAAGAGAACCAGCAATCGAATTAGAAAAGGCTACGACTGAGCATAACTCCCCAGAATTTCGGCAGTCCAATTTAAAACGCCAAACTACACAGGTCTTAGGGATTCACTTCATTCTAAGTGAATCAAAACAGTCACTCAGTGGGTTGCCTCTCACAAGATACCGCCCTTTCCTGGCTGCTTCACTTTGTAAATAGTGGAGGACTTTAAAACCTAGTGAGTTGGCTAAACACCTACCCACAGACTTCCAGTGCGGCAATGCAAATTTGTAGAGTCAACAAACCCGCCTCTCGTTCACATCGGCATTTTGAAAGAGAGATGGAAACTTAGAAGCGTAAGTGCAGACGCTGCACAAAAATATAGTTTAGTGCGTAGTTGCTTAAATGTTAGTAGTATTATCTAGATTTACATATATCGTAATTTACAGTGAATAATAGATACAATCAGTTGAGACAAAAAATAGCACAGGCTTCATATATGGGTATTTGACGCTTGAAAGAAGCTACCTCATTGGAAACAAAACACCATTTCGACCGAGGAGAGAATTACCATCAGTGACTTTGTAGATTTACCAGAGGGGGTAGAGTCAAAGGCAATAAACAGGCAGAGTATTTCTGTCGGAGTGTAGTACAAACCGCATTGAGGAACGTCTTAAAGGCTCAACTTTCATTAGTAGACCGATGATAGTAGAGTCATGTCTCGCTTATCCACGTACAACGATTGTATTCCCTTCTAAGCAGAAGTAACAATGAGTTACTGAATAAATCTGTGTTAGAACCTGGACGATTGACTAATTTGGGTTTGGGGCAGACGCCTCGATGTGATTAATATTGCCATTTTTTATCAATTCAGCCTATTTTCTTATAAAGGAACATTGCCCAGTCGTTTTCCTGGTGCCGCCCAATATATGGAATAAAATGTCTATCCAACAGCTACTTTCGAGACCGTATCGATGAGGAACCTTATGTGCTCACCGATTACCCACAGCTTTTCGCTCGCCCTTTGTATACAGCGATTTAGGATCCCGTTTGACAGGCTCGCATTGAACCCTCGCGATTATGAACATAATGACGTAATTCTCGTTATGTTTAGTTAAAGGAATATGTCCTGTCCGGGGCTCGAACCTTCTACAGCCAGAGACGTAGCTACCAAATTCATGTAGCGCATAAAGGTAGCCACATGAGCTCCAGTGCAATGCTCGTTAAGCAAAGTTCTTTACTTCGAGGCCCACCGTGGTGGGCCCGCTCGCTATACAATCAACCAAATTATATTATGGCGGTCATTGAAATATAACGCACTTGTTTAAATAGGGCGACAGCGTCCACTGCACGAAGACAAATTACTACTAACGTTAACAGTCCCCTCAAAAGGGAGGAATGCCTCAAGCAGAGCCCATGCCGAATGCCCGCCCCTCACACTCATACATCGGATTTCCGCCTCCTCATTTGAAGGCTACTTGAGGTCCTTAGGAGAGAAAAAAAAGAGTGCTTGCTGGACATGTTAAAAGGGTTACGCCAAATTAATGACAACGAAGTGTACGAGGCGTGACGCATGGACTTATACTTGAACACGAGCAACGATTTGAATTCTAAATTTGCAAAAAAAAATGTCACAGAACTGGTCATCAACCGCTCGGTACATTTAAAGCGATCGTTTGAACACGCTTTAAGGAGTATGCATAAGCGTTCATGTCGTCCGCTATTTGGAAAAGCTGCGAGGTTTTGATGAGGACAAAATCTTCGTACACAAGCTCTATCTTCAAGATCTGACTTACACAGACATGTTCATGGATTTAAAAATGGATGTTACCATACCTACACTATGAGTGTCCTGCAAATTACGCCCAAATACAAAATACTCCAAGGCAGAAGAACTGCACACGTTGTGTCGATTCGTTGTTAACCAGGAGAAGAAGAGATGGGAAACACAAAGTCTGATCCTTTCTCGAAAGCACTCGTAGGGCACTTTGCGAGTACGTATTATATACAAGCTTTCATAGTGTATCATCGATATGATAATTTCATAATTAAGAAGATAGTCGAAGAAGAATTGGAATCACACGCAAAATCTAGTACATCCAAAGGAGCAGGTTGTTGAGCCCAAGTGAATCAACCCTCTGTAGAAAAAAACAAAACTCTGTATATACAATAATACAGCTGAAGAGTCCTCTGGTCTCACCTCGCCGAAAGCCCCTTGGACGACCACTGTCGACCTGCCGAACTCTAAAGTCCCATGACCACATCGTACAGTTATGGACACTTTGCTTCAACTGGCCCATGCCAGTGAAAGCCGTAAGGTGCTCTTCTAACCCCTGTGAGATTAAACGGGATTATTTAGGAATATTGCAATATGGCTGACACGGAAGGCTATATAGCTAAACCGAGGAGACAATGAAGGCTGGGAAGATTTCAGTAATAGTACGCGTTCAGTCCTTAAGCGTTCGAAGTCTGTATCGAGGTTTACAAAAATGTTTCGTTGTTGTACTAGCTGGACATCTCGCCTCGCTTTGCGGCCGCAAATAATACCTGCCTTTTGTGCTATTCGAAAATGAAAAGCCTATATTATATGCATAGGACCTCAATTTACTGTTGGCATACTCCACTAAAAGAAATATGCAGATCTTGCGTGTATAGTCAAGCCTGTTGTTTTCTCAGGAAAGCTTCTTATTTCCCTTCAAGAAACCATTTCTTAGCAAGGTTAAAGTAGCATTCAAAGTATTTGGTTGATTAGAATAAACCCGTCGGGCTTTTCTAATAAAAACAAGTGATTTAAAATAATGAAACGTTTTTGTTTCTATATATGTATGATCCCTGAGAATTGATTACTGGTTGCCATCTACTCGGCAGCTATTGCACACCCTGTAGTTGAATTCCGCGCGATATGTTAGATGTGCCTCGAACACTGGAAACACTTTCGATGGGACCACAGCTGTGCCAAGAATCGTTACCATCACCTCCAGTTGCTCTTTGGCAGCTCGTCAGCAGTTATCGACTTCGCACACCGCTTCCGTGTACGTCTTCCAGCCTAACAACTTCATTAAATTTGAGTGATTTTTTTAAAATGCATTGGTCGAAATTTGTGTTCCTGACCAGTCCACAAACATTAAGCAGATGTGTGAAGCCAATTCTAGTTGTGCTTTAAAAACAAAGCAGCCATTACTCCAAACGACTTTTGAAAATTCGGCGGGTTTGCTTGAATCAGCCTAATACATTTACATTTTTAGGATACATTCTGAAACAAATAGAGTTTCCTGTAGGCTCGTAAGAGTTTATATAAGGAATGTTTCAATATGATTTCTTGATGTTTTATTTTTATTCGATGAGTTTATATAATGCTGCCCATTTCAAGCATATTTCCTGGCAGGGTTTCAAGCTTATCCCATTGTTCAGTTGACATTGCATTTTCTCGTGTGGCGTATTATATACGATTCTTTTGTATAGAGTGACGGAATACGAAACCATCAGTATCACACACAGATCGTAGGAGCTCGGCTTATGTATTGTATATTTAAGTGCATTAGGTTCTTCGCATTAAATTGTATCCATGAGGCATCCTGGCATGCATGCATAAATGTATTGACATCCGTGTTCATCCAAGACAACAGCAAGTTGGCAGGTAGGTATAAGGTAAAGTACCGCTGGTTGGGACATCTGTTTGATATCCTCGCAGATCACATTCGTTTCTCCTTCACTTTCAACGAACATTAAACATCTCTTATTCAAGGTCACACAGGCGCTTTAACTTTGGCCACAATTTAGGGGATCTTAAACCTATCTATTCCCGCTTTGAAACGCGTCTTGTTATCTCTCTGTATCAGTGCCTCTCTCTCTCTCACTCTCTCTATTTCGCTCATATATGTAGTACCTGTATGCAGAGTGTGTACATCGTGCATAGTATCTCTCTGTGTGTCTTCTTTTCCGGGCTTTTCTTTTTGCCTCACTCTATGATACCCTTCGGCGCCGTCGTCCCTCCGAACGATGTTGAATGTTGTTTATTCCAGTAGCACACCACTGGTCGTGCCGCCGCTGCCCTTGCCACTACATACGTCTACGACTACTACTGCTACTACTATACAAGAACAAGTTGTGCGGTGTGTTAAGAGGAAGAAAGAGTGGTGGTCGTGCTGCTGTCGTTGTGTAGGACCCACATATATGTAACTGCCCTCGAGAGAAGAGAAGCCGGCCTCTAGATCGGCCGGTCGGTCGGTTGGTCGGTCCGTGTCTCTTTCCTACACCATCCAGCAGCAGTAGCAGCAGCACCGCCAAAGTCCGAAACGAAGCTTTCCTCTCTCGACCGTGCGGCGTTCGACCGCGACCCCGCCGCCGCTGCTGCTGCAGTAGCCTCCGCTGAAGTGACGCGAGTCACCAGCGACGTTCCTGTGAGTCGAGGCCACGAGCCGCTGCTCTCTGGCCTGGACAGCAGAAGCAGCAGCAGCAGCAACATCAGCAGTGGCTGCGGCTGCGGCGGCGGCAGAAGAGGCAAGAACAGGGCATTTGGCCCGTGGCCAACTGTGCCTTGGGAACCCCACAGTTCTGATTTGCTACCGTTGTCCCATTACGACGCACAACTGCAGGGGCTATGGGCAGCAGCCCGGTCAGTGTTCGGTGTGAAAGGCCAAACGCCTCCCAGCAGCGAGGAAATGATCCACCGTTGACCAGCGTTGGCTGAACTTCGTGTAAAATACACGCGTATGTGATTCACTGTGGTGGAGACGGCGGCGGCGGCGGCCGTTGCGACGAAAGAATGAGCTATAACCCACTCGCTACTCAGACGTCGACGCGCCTTGATCTCTGCAAGGGGAACGCGTAATAGTATGGTGGCGTGTTTGGCAAAAAAAAGATATTGTGTACGAAGCCTCCACCATATGCGTGGACATGACGAGCGTGGTTATTAAGACCTTCCCCGTGTGCAGAACGATCATACTCGAGAGATAAGACGCATTCGAGACTGATATCAGTGATGATTGAGTGCCGTACACCAGTAGAAGGCTACGCGATGTCCTTGATGCCCTACACGAGCAAGGAAAGGTCAATGAGGTATTTGGCTGTAAGGATATTTCACTGCATGCAGTTGAGCTGTTTTCTCTGTCCACGCCGCGCTGTACCGACACGCACCCGTCATGAATGGCGTACTCTGCAGGCATGGCCTGGTGCACTGCAGCACAAGACGACGTCGACGCGGAGGACTTTGTTGCGACCCACAGACGGCATAACCAAGCAAGTCCAGGCGGGGTCCCGTCCTAGGCTAGGCGCTAGCAGTTGCAGCTCTGATGCTTGCTGCATCTCAATCGCAACCTTGCTTTCTTGTTCATCTTGCTTGTGACTGTGCGAACAGCGAACACAGGCGCGCCCAACATGAAGCGTTATTGTGAAGCATTGCTAAGCAGTGTTTCGGTCTATTTTTTTCGAACAGATAAACGGTGAAGAGCAATCTTCTTATTTTTTTTTGTTGTAATTTTTACCGAAGCTCCGGGTAGCATTAGGACGCTTACATATTCTGCTGTCGTTTATTTGCTACTTGATATTTCGATACCTATTGAACATGTTTACAACTTTAACCTAGAAAAACACAACCAGGGGATTCAACTTTGACACTATGGGTTCGTGTGGTTTGAAGCTAACAGTACAAAAAAATAGGTTCAGGTCCTAATAATTTGACAAGCTCTCTGGCTCATGACTATGCTGCCTTATCATCGATCCGCCACTCAGTGCTTCGTTGTATGCATGCGTAGCTGTTGAGAAAAGTCAGAGCTATGTATGCGCTCGATTAGTGAACCTGTTCCTTGCTAAAATGTACTAAGAGCAGCGGTGCAAGGGGCTGCGGACGCCACACCTGGATTCCGCTTGAGCTAACTTGTAGCACCCAGGCGTAGAATACGTACGAAGGCCGTATGAACGCCTTGTGGGACGTCACACGCGTAGATATAGACGTATGGCCTGAAACACGAGCCTGAACACATGAGCCGTGTTAACAAATACGTGCATTCGTCAAATATTCGCAGCGAATGTTGTTCATCCGCTGCCAAGCGCTCAACTCGAGAGAGGCTTCGCGGACCGGACAGAGCTTATGGCGTCCTTAAAAAGCGTTTTGAGTGTTGGCACTGCGTGGAAAGATCGATGACAACGATATGCTTACGTAGGGTACAATATAAAGCAAAGTTTGGTTCATTGATGATACCGCAGTTTCGGTTCATTTTGGTTCAATGATGATACCGCAAGTTCTATTAAAAATTATCGTTACAATGAAGTGTCGCAATGTGCCAGACATTTCACATTATTAAATGTCATTGTTGCACAATACAAATTATGTGGACTTTATGCGTTCACATGATTATTCACGCTATATGTACATTTACCTATTAATCATTCCCATTGCCTCCTAACGAATTTCCATTTTGAACTCGGATTTCAAATTCATTGCTGATTCACGATTACGTGCGTTGCGTACCTCGGACTATTCAGGATCGGAGGTCATCGTAATTAAGGTATGATTAGGATCGCTAAACTACGCAACTACAGCCATGGCTTCACGTCCATGCGCTGCCGTTATGTCAGCGTGACCTTGCGCGGTGACTGCACATCAAACAGTCGTTAGTTCGTCGGAACACTGCAAAAATGCTTCGGATATTATCACGTTGTGGTTGCTACTCCCCGCTGGCGTTTGCTGGCGCGGACGAACGGAAATATTCTCACATTTTGCCTTGGCGATCTCACCATTGGGAAATATAATATTATATATGAATTGGGTTCGACACATAAGTGACGGATGCTGTTCGGTAGAAAAACAAAACATTGTATATCGAAAATTTACGAATTGTAAAACACCTCGTACTCAGGTTCAATATTTTTATCTAACACTTCGACTTTAGTGATGTCGAATGCTGGCTGGCAGAGATGCATGTGCCGCTGATATTTAATAGTGGAATTAAGTGTTGAATAACTAAACCCTCTCGCTGCTTCTCAAACCTCGTGAGTTCTTGCCATTGAGGCTACTAGTTTGAGTCCTGCTACAGAGCCCATATGCAACTTACATATATCTCATATCTTATACCATAGCTCACTCGGACACAATTTCATGACATGCCAAACGAGGGATCGCGCATGCTAATACTGCTGCAGGACATCGTGTTCTACTCATGCCATCCAGGAATCATGAGACGTGAAACAACGGGAGAAACCTGAGAGTTGAAACGAATGTTTCGTCCACAACACGAATCCAGCCGGAGTTTCATGGCGCGTTGTCGCCCTCCTCCCCCCACTGAAACGCTTCTTATGAGGTCGGAAAACGTCGCGCTCATCGTCGAAATCTGCCGCCTGGCAGTGGCGGCTGCTAGTGGCAGCAGGCAGCGACAATAGCGGCGCCCACACCTGATATGATGATAGTTGCTTTCAGAGTAAATCACCCCCGAAGTACTCTGAAGCTTAGACGCTGCGGTCGCTTCACTGCGACCGCGGCGACGGTAGCTCGAGTCACTTCGGCAGTCAGTGACTCAGTGGGGCGAGGGGCGGGCCAGCGGGAGAAACCTGTGCCATCGAAAAGCAGACGAGAGTGAGGAGGAGTGAGACCGCGCGAAGGAGAAGACGTGGAGGACTAGGGGTCGGCGTTGTCTCGGAAGGAAAATGGATTTAAGGAGCCGACGACAAGAGAAACGACGGGCTTCAAACTTCGCGATCGACTTCGGATAATGGTACCATGATCACGCTCTTGTGACTGTCGGGTCGTTCGCAGATGTATCCAGACGTTTGGAGCAGACCAGGGCCGGTTCGAGCTAAGCTGAGCCCAACTATACCTCACCTTAGATGACAATGGAGGAACGAAATGAAAATAACCCAGTGTTTCCCGACGGAAAAAATCGCAGACGCAATAGGATCTGCTGCACGGCGCTCATCTACACAGAGGATATATACGTAGCACGATGTCAAGTTGCTATGTCGACTCCTAGTTTTACGGGTCGTAATGTAGCGGGGACGCTAGATGGTGGGTGGAAAATAACGCTGTTTTCGAGTCCACATTTTTGAATCTCGCAATTGGACGGGCGCGGAACGAGACGCGTCTGCAAATACATTGCACGATACCCACTTGAAATTGTAGGCTGACATCAGCTAGCTGCTGCTGCAAGTGACAAAAATAAAAAATGAACACCTCCATTGCTCTCAGAATGTGTTGAATAAGAGATCCCAGTATAAGTGCAATCCATTCGCAGGACGGAACACTTTTCCTGGTCCTGTGTGGCTCACTTCAAGTCCTGCGATATGTGCTATGTGTACATTCAGGCAGTAATTAAAATGAAATTATACAGTTCAATTGGTGTGAAATGAAGAAGGAGAGTATGAGGCCATGTTAAGGTTGAATAGTGCGCTGGTGCTTGGTGTGCATGGTTTACCGCCATGAGGTGTCGGGTTCGATTCTCAGCTGAGACACATTTATTTTGTTCATCGTTGAAGTTCTCAATGTTAGCTCACTGGGCAGTGACGTTCGATCAGCGTGAATATCACGCTCAAATCACCCTAGTTAACTCAAAATGGATCTCACCGTGCTACGGGCGATTGAGCTATAACAGTGGTATCAGCGTGCTCCTGTCACTTGTTTGTGGGAGATCTCTCGAAGTAATACCTGTTCTGCGGTGCCTAGAGAACGAAGTAGAATACGAGGAACAGCACTGCTCAGAGTTTGTTAACTAAAGCTGGTAAGGCCACTAACTTTATTGAGTAACCCGCAAGCATAATCCAATGACTGCATCGGTTCATAGGTGTTCTTTCGAATTTTAATCAAGGAGCCTACCGTTCAATGCGCTAAGTTTCGTGGCCATCCTTGCTCCACTACACTGGACTATATGTTCTAGACATTTCCATTAATCAAAGAGGATGTATTAATTTTACAACACGTGCAGTAAAGGCCCGTATATGGATTTACATAAGTTCTGCGTTTACATGTCGTTGTTGGCACCATGAATCCCACATTTGCTAAAATGGAGAAGTCTACGCTATTCATTTACATGTAGAACTCGCTTTCGGTATGTCCTACCCATGAGTTTATCTTACCATCAAGTGTTTTAAACCTCCGTTGGCATCAGATCCGTCTTAGGGGTCTGTGTTTTGTCACGGATTTCTGTCAGTGTTTGTGCCGAAGTGCCAATGATAGCTCGAAACGCGACTAATGTATATTTGATTGATAGAAATATTATGTAATATACAAGTTGATATATGCGCGCAGTGTGCAGACACACACACATTCTAATTTTAGCATTTGCGTTTGAGTTATGTGTTATCTCATACAGTTTCTCGAGTGACTATTGCCAGTGCTAGAATAAGCCAGCCGGCTGCGCTATACTATATTAAGCAAATACACTGCCTCATTTATGTATATAACACAGATATATCTACGTATACTCACACAAATATGTATGCAATACATGCCATATCCAACTATATTGTGGGGCCAACACGCTATGACAGTTCCAATCCGAGCGGCAAGCAGGTGTACGCACGGCATGATAATGTACAGCCTCTCCTAACTACCAGTTTCTTCTTCATCTTCGAGCACACGCCCAATTGCACGTCGTCCATCGATGGCTTTTCCAGCCTGAGCGTATATATCGACAGCTACTGTCACGAGGACTCTCCGTACTCTATGGTACGAAATAGTGCGTTGCAGTGCTACCGCGGCAGCTAGCGGCAACGGAAGAGGACGCGGCGGCAACGATTCGGTGAGCCTTCTTCGCACCTCGTTTACCGGCTAACAGTCCGCTGACCGACAGTAGTCCACGTCCTCGTCGTCTGGGTCCTGAAGCACCCGACCTGCAGAACCAAGTACACTTGCAGGCATCAGGCGGTCTGACGGGCAGTCAGAGAGGTGGCGATAGGTCACATTTGAGTGGAACGAGCGCCGAGTACGACGGGAACAGCAGGAGCAGCCTTTTACGATGAATCTCCTAGTGTCTAACACACGAACGAGTCGGATCCTCTCCACTGGCGTGTGATGGCGAAAGGGAGCCCGATCGATGAGTACTTTTTCTCAATGTTGTCATGTGCCTAGAAGACTAATAGAAGTTGGCGCCTCTACGTGTCCCAGTCGCGTACGCGTCATGCCTATTTCTTTGTGATTGTTTTTCTTCAACATTGGCAATTTTTGTTAGAAAGTATGGACATATTTGGGATTAATAACTATATGACTATATGTTGTGAGTGTTGATTCGAAAGGATGGACAAGCACAGCTGGGGAAATAAAAATTATGTCTATCGTTTGCCGGAGAAGTTCTTTAGATCATTAAGATATAATAGTATGTCATGTTTCGAGATTGCCTCGCCCTGGCTTGTCGAACATATCCACCTTCCCGTCCAGCTGTTTTATGAAAATAACGTCGCCGAAGCGTAGCAATACAAATGTTTGTACCAATAATTTTAAAGGTCATATTTTGAGGGTATTAATTTGGAATATCAATGAATTTAAGGTTAGTCGAAAGAGAAAAAACGGTTTTTTCATCAAGATCATCTAACTCAGTTGTACTGAAGATTTTCACGCCGAAATCGAATTTGCAGAATCGATGCAAGTGTGCATCAGATTTCACCGCACTTAACGAAATAATTTTGTCAAACTGCCACTAATATCGACATTTCGTATACATAATACGTTGTGAATAGGTGCCAATCGTCTAAACCGTACCAATTCCACAAAACACCTAATATTAATGACAATAGAAAAAGACTTCGGATTTTTGAAAAGTCAATTCAAACCTACACGAATGTATGCGTCCCTCTGAGAAAGTCAATGTCTGCTCCCGTTTCCTGGCAAGGGTCACTAGCACATAACACTAACTACTAAAGTCTTAAAACTAGACCTAAGTTGTGAAACTGCTATTTTGATGAGCAATTAAATTGCCGTCGGGTTGCCCTTATAGGGTTTTCATGTAAAATTTGAGTTTTGCATAAAATCGGCCTATATGTATATATACATTGTACATCACTACATGTTCAGTTCTCATGTAAGAAACGATAGTGTGATCACAGTATCCAACTATGTGTAGTTCATCGTCGGCTATGGAGGCAGAGTCCCTCCTGCCCCTTTCTACCTGCTAGTTCACACTATGAGTATACGGGACAGAGCATCTGATGGGATCGTTTTATATTTCAGCACGGCGATACACAGGTTGAGGAATTCATCAGTGGAGTAGGACAATAGTGGAGTCAACTTTTAGAGCGTTACCGGCGGTGCAGGGACAATGCTATTGTTTACATGGTGCCTCCCCCCCCCCCCCAACGTCATCGGTCTGATCGAATGTTCGCTTTTGAACATTCGTTCGTCCTCTGTTCTATCCCAGTTGAACACCGACGAGTTGCTTTGGGCCGGGCCGATCTGATTTTGAACGGGATACCTATTCGGGATTCCGAGTCACAATGGCTGACGTAAAACCAACCAGTGAACATTTTAATAATGATAGCCTATGCTATATCCAGAATAGAAGTGGGACGGAGGATCTCTATCTTGCAAGTAGTATTCCGCTGAATTCTACTCCAGATATATTTATTATAATATTCCGGAGAGATGCCCTGATAAAATTGCTCTAATCTACTTAAAGCTTGACGAAGTTACCCAACTCTTCAGTGAATAACTTCTCCAAAAAGGAAAAAGAGTTCGGATGAGCAATCGACGATTGCTGCAGAAACGGAACCCTATCATCCCTTAGAAGCCAACTTACAGCCGTAAACGAAAGCATTGCTAAAAACCCACAACCTAGAAAACCTGTAACCTCGAAGGTGCTGCTTACAAGCTTAGGGTGGACGGGATTAAGGACTTCAGAACTCAACGTGATTCATGAAATCAACATCAACTTAAATTCTTTCAATTTGGCTTTAGCCGTACCACCGCGATCCTGTCATGTATTCGAAGTAAACATGTCAACCCATTTGGTACCTACACCGATGGGGACATTGATAAGAAACATGCCAACGTATAGTGCCAATGTGCAATCTGCACCCGACGTAACTGATGGGCCCCTTGCTAAAGATGGTCAAGGCAAGACGGTATTATTCGCGGTGACTCGAACTCTTCCGGAGCTTCATTATATTGAATCAAACGGGTAGCCTTAGACGAAGAAGATATTGTGCTTGCTCAAACTAGCTTGGGCATATCCGACGCCTTCGATAGTTGGAAATAACCTTAGCGTCTCCAACCGTCAGTTTTATATTTAGACTACTTGGCTTCTCCCTCAATAATCCTGAATATTTTATTAATCACTGTATACGTCTTGTGGTTCCCCAGGTTTTGTGTTGTTCTCAAGTGCACCGACTTCATTTGAGGAAACATTTGGATGCCATAGAACGGACACAGAAGCGGGTTCTCCACAAAATTAGCTAAAGGATTGATCGAGCTAATATATATTTGATATATACCGTTTATATCCGAATTGCGTTCCATTCCGGAATTCCCCTCCGTGCTATCCTATAATCACCTGCCCGTTGGTGAAATAATGGGAGTATTAATGTGAAGGTTTGCCAACCCTTCTAGTGATTAATAAGAACGATGTATTTGAGTTCAACAGTATATTTTTTTCTAGAAATGCTAGCCGTATTTGAGCGAACACACGGATTTCGAATGTAAACGTGTGACTTGAATAATCGCATAAGCGTACGGGCCAGCTCAAACAGCTGGGCAGAATTTTCGACCAAAGTCTAGGGTGGAATTAATGTTGGTCGCAGACAAAACTAGTGGAGGTGGCCTGAGGGTTGACGATGTTTGCCTTGGCGGGGAAGTGACCACTGCAGACTCGAGGGGAAAGTGAATCTACGTGGGGAACTTATCGGGCCTCTAATATTGGGCTCCACTTCCTGTTCAGGAAGCGGAGTGTCCCACGATGAATGGGGGTAAAACCAGCCAGATTTCTGTGAAAGCGCTCGGATTCACCTTTTTTGGCAAGACGATCGAATGCAGCAAGGGCTTAACTTTGTTACCCATATAATAGCCAGGCGCTTCTTCGCGTCTGAGTTCCCACCGGGCTCGCATGTGGCGTGAGTGTACCAACCAGCACCAGGTTGGTAACATACGTTCGATAGTGCGAACCTTACCAAAGTTATGCTATTGATATATCTGTGTTCAAGCGAGCGGGCAATTTCGTCCCCGAGATCACAGATTGAAGGAACCAAAGTTTGTCTCTCGTTTACATGAAGCAGTGACTGCCTCCTTAAACGACTACTTTATCGTCTGTTGGCCTATCGTTGCCTTCGATCAGGTTCAAACGATTTGGCTGTGGCAATGACGAACTTACGATAACACTTAAGTCTGTTTTGACTTCTCTCCTGCAGCCTATGCGAATTTTGTGCACGCACGACCAGAGACGTAAAAACCGGTTCCATTTGTCATTTGGGAGACAATTCAGTAACCAACTAGCGGCTAAGAGGCCATAAACGGCAGTAATAATAATAGTAGTCGTAGTAGTAGTAATAGCAGAAGTAGTTGCGGTCGAGATCGTTCTCGTAGTCGCCGCTGTTGTAGTAGATGTAGTGGCCTACCCTGCGGGAGCGGCCTGCCGCCTGCTCGACCTCTACGTGCCTTCCCTTATTGTCCTTCTGGTTCTTGATGTTTTAGCCATTTCGACGCAAGAGGCTACGCCGGCGAAGTCGGCACGCGGACCGCGGTGGAGACCAACGCGAAAAAACCCGGCCCGACTAGCAAGAACAACCCGTGGAGACTAACCGCGAAGAGCAAATGGAACACGGAGTCAACGAACAGGGCGTCGCCGGGTCGCGAGGGAAGGGTGACTGCCAACGAACCGATCTTCCATTCCAACTAAATTTTTCTTCGTTTGGTCAAGTAGGAATGCGTAGAGAGGGTCGGTAAGAGGGGGAAAGAGATTTGAGACTGGAACGTCTCGGCGCTCATCAGAGCCACTTACACCTTGCAGAGGCAGCCATTAAATTTCACAGTGTCTGGAAAGGCTGGGCGACGACATACATAGGGCTAACATACCGCGAAGCCTGGCTGGTTAGGTATGTACGATGGGTGACCTTGAGCCCGCTCACTGAAGAGAGAACGACAATTATCTAATAACAATGATTATGACGTACAAAGTGTATTATTAAATATACAGGAGCGAATTTTCCTCGTTTCCAGGCTGTCTCATGGCGAGATGACGGCCGCTTGAGCTGAAACCTGTGTTGACAATGGGCTAGAGCATCCAGCAAGCAGTCGGCTTGAACTCAATAGCACAAGCGCTGAGGTAATTCTCGTCATTGTGCTAGCACAGCTTTTTATTGATTGGTACGCATGTTTAAATGTTTCTATAAATGCATGAGGGTTCGAGCATGAGGGTGGTGTAAATCAAGGTGTGCTAAAAAAACGCAGAATGGTAAAACTGCATGTCAAAACATATACATAGTAATTCTATAATTTTCTTTACAATGTCCGTATATTGAGCTAATCAAAAGCCTATAGCACAGACGCCAGACTATTGAGACATGTTATGAATAGCAACTTGGCTAATTTATTTAACCGCCTGTATGTCGAGAGGAGGCATCCATGTTTTTCAAAAATTAGCGAAAAGTTTATCCGGCTCCGAAGTCCCTACCTGATTAGCTATACTTAGCGCAAACATTGTTACTAAACGTTGCGCCAAAGGAAGCCGACCCTGAGCGATTCCCGATAAACGATGTAGAGACTTCCTGCCGACACCTCTTAGCCTCGTCCCGAAGCTATAGCATGAGGGTGATTCGACAAACGCTTTGTGCAATAGATACCACGTTCTCTATCTCTCTCTCTTCTATGAATAGTCTAAATACAGTTATAAGTTATTTAATACAAACATTTAGCACGCCGTTAAGTGACGAGTCTCAGGGCTTAAAATTATTTTATACAAAAAATTCCATAAACATAGATTTTGGTATACTTGTCAGTTCATATCCGAAATTGACAATGAACGTTACTCGGCTACAAAAGAGCCCGACAGAGAAGACGTTGGAAGCAACGTGTATTGAAAGCCTACTCTATCAGTGGTTCAGTGAGAACACTTCAAAGCGTGCTAGATCATTCAAGTAATAATAAACCAAGGCTTTCTGCTGCACCTAGAGCCTGCGCCTGATACCTCACTACGACATCAATTTCACAGATTGGTGTTTTATTTCTTGTTCATGTTTTCCAATGGTCGAGCAGCACAGTGGGTCAGGCCAGCCGGCGCGCCACGACATTTGTATCGGCGCCTACGAATAGGCTCAGTAAATTTACATTCTGACGAGTGAAACCTTTAGCGTTAGCCCAACTCACTAATCCGTCGTTCGCTTTAACTAGGAGGCCAGCAGCATGCGGACGGGCACAGAAGGGGCAAATATAATACAATTCGTATCAGCGGCTGGATGGTGATGCGGGGACATCAGCAGGATGTCGGGATGGTTATAATTAAGGCGAACTCCACCAGGAAACGCTCTCCTCTACTTCGCTTCGGTATCTGGTAACCCCCGTCCGCCCTTCATCAGATAGCAGCCAGCTGCATAGATCGCTATGTGTCTGTGTGTGAGTGTATGTATGTTTGTGTAGGTGGGTTGTCGGGAAAGGAGTAACGGTGTAGAGGAAGGGGCCACGATGCCCATGTTGTTGCTGGGGGTTTTGCCAAACGGAGAATGCTAACGTTGGGCTATGCAAGGCTGGGCTGCATTCGCTTGCTGTGCCGAGTCCACTAGAGCAGACACGGATAGGGAGGCAGCAAGCAGGAACCGCCGGCGCCGGACGCTCGCTCGCTCGCCTGCAAACCGAGCGTCCGGACAGAGAGGCCGGTACCTCCGCCCGTCTGTCTCCACCATCTCGGCTCTACGGCCAGTGGCAGGACGAGAGTGGTTATTTGTGGATGAGAAAGTTTGCTGGCGGCCAAGTTGCAGCTAGGATGCTTTGCCTGCTGGCGCGGCACGAGCTGGCTGGTGGCTTGAATCCTGATTGAGGCTGCTCGAGTGGTGTCTACCGCTAGCATTTCTGGTCGCAGCAGTAGCAGCAGCAGCACCAGCACTAGTACTGAACATTTTTGCTCCGAGAGCACACAGTATGACAGAGGGCCCATGGACGGACAGACGCACGGAACCTCCCTCCACAGTCTCAGCGAGCTGCTAGCTGATGCTGACAGGGGCAGTGGCGTAGGCAAGTGGTCGCGTCGCGCTGGGGCCAAGGGGCGACGAGTGGCGTTACGGGGAGAACTTGAGAAGTTGGAGATGTCTGTCCTATCTAGCTATTCATGTTCCTGACCTACGCTGCACGTCTTAACCTCACAGCCGTTTGCATGATTGCCTTCGTCAACAAGTTTACACGGCAGTTTCGACTTTTCCGCTGCCCGTCGCACTCTCCCCAACCAAGTTGTTCAATTCAGTGAAAGCGGAAGCGAAGGCGAAGATACGACTGCGATGTTTCGGCTGTACATTGCCCATAGACCCGCCGACTTGGACATACATAGAAATCTACGAGTAAGCGTGTGGGCTGTGGGGGTGCACATGATTGCCTGCACGCGGGCTACTTCGTCCGTGTCTTGAAAATGCGGCAACGGGCGGAAAAGTTTGCAGTTGTGGCGGGGGCCGGCAGGGGGACAGAGGTCTGGGTTGCGGCTGGGACCCAGCAGGCGATTGCGGTGATGTTGCCGGTATTGTTGTTGTTGTGGTAGTTACTACTGTTGTTGTTGTTGCTGCTGCTGCTGCTGATGATGATGATGATAATGATGATGATCTCTGTGTTTCTGTCCATTCCGGTTTTGTTTGTTTCGTCCAACCTTGTAGCTAGCGCAAGTAGCCGGTAGATGTGGTGGATAATGATAGCGCACGTAATTTATTTAATAGCTAAGAGAGCAAACTAGGTGGCAACCACCGAGCGCTGCCCCTGTGACGTGGCATCAGTTATTCTAGTCGAACTTGCGAGTTGTTCGGTAAATGATGAATCGGCCTATTTCGTGCGCCAAAAACAGTAGTGACTGATAGCGGTGGCAGACAACTCGACTGGAAAAATATGCATTCTAACACACGAAGTCATTGAATTATTTATCTACTGCTGCTGAAAGCATGCTGCACAAACTGGGCAGGGCGCAAGACAAGGACAGTTTAGTAGGTTGTATAATGTTTACATATTCCTTGTTAAGACGAAAAAATACTGGCTATAGTTTAAGAGTGTCTGCAGACAGGTGCGCACGGTTGAACACATTAAGCTCGCGAATCAATACAGATTTATGAGGGGCCGTATTTTGGCGTGGAATAATGAGAGGGACACTGTATATGAAGTTTTAGCCACCTTCAGAAGGGCAGGGAGCATATCAGGGATTAGAATTCGATATAGTGAGGGAAATTATTTCAGAGAAAAATTTTGTTTTGGAATCACAAGCTTACGTACATAGCTATAAAAAGCACGGGGGGAGCAGAGTTCGATACAACAGTATAAACTACTATACAATCATATTATATTTCGTTCTTATTGTGCCGTGACTTTTAGAGATTTAAAATATTACTCGAAATAGTAGATCGCGAAATATCGGCTAAAACTAAGTACCTAGCCAAAACTAAGAGAGCCAGATCGAAGCTGAGTAATGTCCTAGCTCATCATTATCCAACAGCTACGATCACGACTGCCACCACCGTGACAACGACGTTACCACCGTGGCACGGCAACAGCACCGATTCATGGCGTCATTCCAGTCGTCTTCGATCTTGTCAGCCTCATCGTCCCATGCTCATCTATGCGCAATGCCGCTGCGTCGGTCCTATGAGAGCTGGGGAAGACGAGGAAGCAGATGATGGCCGTGTATAGCTGTTGTCCTGTACGTACTAGACTAGACAAGGACGAACACGAAACTAGCAAAAGGCATACTCAGGCCATGAAAGGACGGGAGACAGCAGTGTGCCGTATACCGAAGGTCTGCAAAAGCCAACAAAGCCCAAAGGTAAAAAGAAGAAGGGAAGGGGCTCCTTTTTACCTCCTCGTATCCCGTAGTACATAGCCAACAACCTCTTGCGTTAGGAAGAACGCAGGCTTGGGTAGCTTCCTTTCCACCTCTATTATTATCACCATTATTGTCATACTATTGCCGTCCAAAGCCGTCCCGACGTCCCCGACCGTCGCTGCGTCCGGTCGGCCTGCCGGCCATCCATCCGCCGGCTGCTGCTGCTGCTGTCGCTGTCGCAGCCGCCGTTCCTTATAAAGGGCCACCACCAAACTATTGGATTGGACAGTCGCTTCACTTCTAGCCAGTCGTCACCGTCAGCCCGCGTAGAGAAAGGGTGCTGTTGCGAGCGAGAGAGAGAGAGAAGGGGGATAGTGGTGTTGTTGCTGCTGCTACCGGACCGGACAGACTGGCCGAGTGCCTTGCCAGGCCTGTAGACTCTAGTTGGTTCCCACTGGAGTAGGTAGGTAGTACGGTAGTGGGTTCGGATAGGTTCTGCGTTCACTTGTAATCGTTTAGGGTCATGCAATAGGTGCAGCCTTTAGCCAGCAGCGTTCAGAAACGGCCAACAACGGCCACTGTTCGGAGGCAAGTGCAGCTGCAGTGCTATCGAAGGACCAAGGGGTGGCGTTCTTCTCCGTCGAGACAAGGCAGTGTCTTCAAGAGTGAACTACTGCTGCTGCCGCCGCCGCCGCCGCCGCCACCGCCACCACCATCTACGTCTTCTCATAGCGTCACAGGCCGGACGTGATTAGCGAACGAGGACCAAGAGGCGTCCGTCCACCATCGTCCTGGCCACGCAAAGAACCCTCAGCTAACTCCCAATACCCCTAGCCATGCAGCATTTAGGTCAGCCACTCCTGCCGGCTGACCAGGTTGGATAGATTTTGTTGGTGGCTTGAAGTATTTCGTAGAAGATGTGCATTGTTATTTTGGCAGGGGACGAGGAAAATATTGATTGGCCACTGCGAGTTAGCTGTGGGACGTTGTCATTTTTGCCGTAAACGTTGTTACCATTGATTACACTAGACGCATGGCTTGCACATGTGTTCTAGTGGAAATAGGTATGTCATGCAATGGGATTATTTCTACTGTTGACATTTACATGGGACACGCACAAGCGGGAACGACACCTTCGTTGACGTGACTGAGCAACGGGTGAATCCATTGGCTATTCGCACCGATAAGATTTGCTTATTAGATAGGGTCAACACCATTTTGTAGATACAAACGACGATGCGCCGGATAATAAGAGTGGAGATCTCATGGTTAACTGTTGTCGACGACATCGCCAGCAAGGAATGATCGTGATGTGGTCAAGGCGTGATCGTCATAATTCATGTTCGTTGCGCAGATGCGAGAAACAGATATGTCCTCCTTTGTCGCGTTAAAAATATAGAAAGATCGATATATATCTCTTTTTTTTATTCACACGAGTTGTGTAATATTATAATATACCTATTTTACAAACAGTGTGGTGGTTTATAAATATGTTACAACGTGCTTTCGCCAGTGGCTGTGGCGAGAGTTCGGTCGTTGTTGTTGTTATTATCTACACTCAATTTCATCAAATGGTTCAGAAAGATCGATATGGAGACCTAAAACCGAAAGGCACACTGGCATTATGTGCCATACTTTTCTATATTTTAGTCTCACAATTATTACGACATATTTATTGTTTATGCAATATATGTTTGTGTGCAAAACGTGCTTCCGTTGCTCAAATTTGTATCAAGCCCCACTGGATTACAAACCTAAGCGTTTAAGCTTACAGTCCGGTGGAGTTACCATCGATCAAAAATGTGCAGTCTGTAATTTTCTATCAACCGAATCAACCCAACATGAGGCGGTCAGCCTTTGCAGCGATCACGTATGCAGTTTTCACTAACGTGAAGTAGGCAACAGGCTATATCCATTCCTATGCGGAAAACTCGTCAGTTCCTATTGATGGATTGGAAGATAATTATTCACAATATCTTCATGTGTGCATATATAATATAGAATACATGGGTGCTAGAAGGTCGGCGCCCGACGTTCAGAAAATACTGATAACAGCTACCCACAGGGTCCAATTCATCTGCTTAATTCGGATGTCGCCGACCCTGTCATTCTGTCAAGACGAACGACCTTCTAGTGGCTTGACGCTGCCAAAAAAGATTGCACCATCACAGAGCTCTCGGCACAAGCACGAGATGGCTGGTTTGCACGTCGAGGCCAAGGCAAAACGAGAGGCATGCATAACGAAAAGGGACGGGCTGTTTTGCTACACGAGCAAACGTTGCAGAACACTCGGGCACCTTGTACTGGACTTACAGCTTAATTTGATTTGTTCTTAAAAGCAATTACCATTTTTGAGGGTGGGCGCTGCTGTTTCGGTATATGACTATAAGAAAAATGCCCGTAAAAAGTATACATGTGAGACGAAGAGTAGTATGCACTCACGAACCATTCGTAACAAAGCAATAACTAGCAGAGTCGCCTCGAGAGGATGGCTCTGATTTACAACAGATGTCATATGGAAATCATCCTCTTGTATATTTAAAAGCCTTAGGCATTTCTCAGTGTCCTTGGCCTCTGGCACCAACGTTTATTACCCGCAGACGTTGAATTCACATTGTTAAGTTTATATGCCTAATAAGTGAATGGCCTTCTGATGAAACGGATAATACACTAAGTTAACCATAGGTTGTAGATCAAATAGGGAGGCGTGCTTCTGCTCACTCACTGTGTGTTATTGGAACATTAAGAACCTAGCTTTCTGATCTCGTTTACGTCCTCTAACAAATCACTCTTCTAACGGCTATTTAGGGGTGGTGGTGCAGTGTGATGAGTGATATGATGAGGAGTTCGCGAATTTTGAATGAAGGACTGGACGCGTAACGCGTTTTTTCACTGGGAAAATATAATCGCGTGCGGTTTGTATTGGTAAAAACGAGTCTGCCAACATTTGGAGGTCCTAACATTTCATCTCTGCTCAAAGCATCGACTGTGCGTAAAACGTGAGCAAAGCCATACGGCCAAAAAATGTAAGTGTGTCAGACGCAAAAAAGACACGTTCTCTTGTTGAGACGACGCAACTTTTATATCCACCAACAGCCCAAGGCGGCGGATGGGGATCGTACCCTTTTTCGATTATAGCTTGCTGATAGCTGCTGCCACTTCCGCTGGCTGTCGAGCCACTGTCTCTGTCGCCTGGCAGTCGTGGTCACTTAATGTGCGCATTGATTATCTCTGCCGCTCGGCCCATTCGATGTTGTCCATCTCTCTGCTCCCGATCGCTTTGGGAGTTTCCTTAGCGCCCATGTTTCCCCTATCCCAATGTCCCCAGGGGAATAACTCTCTAAAGAGTTTTTCCCCGCTTGCTGTCCTTCGCCTCTAAGTATCTTACGATAGTGGGCTGCGTCCGCCGTTCTTCGCGTTTCTCAATCAGAGCGCCGCTAAAGGGGAAAAAAGGAAAAGAAGGAGAGACAGCTGGACCCAGAGAGACGGACCTAGAGGAACTTGCGACAGGGACAAGGCAAGCTAGAGAAATAGGGCGAGGACATACCTCCACGAGACATGCCGCTTGCTCCCATCTCGGTTCATGCGCTGCCGACGAAATTTCGCCTGTCATTCCCTTCTGTCATCGCTGACGATAGCCGCCCGCCTAATCCCGGCGGGGGACTCGATGGATGAGAGCACGCGGATAGCCAGCCTTCGCCAGTCAGACTTCACTAGCCGGCGACTTCGTATCACGACGCCAGGGCCACCTTTGCCCACAGGGTTCCACAAGCAGTAGCGCACGATAGCAATCACACGGGTAACGGTGACGGCAGCTTCGATGCTATGTAGTAGCAATAATAGAAGTACGAGCGGTAAGAGGGATCGGTTGCCATAGGCGATGGCCAATTCCATTTTGGGTAACACTTCAAGTTCAGTGCGCGACATGAATGACAAGAACGCCGACAGAAGCAAGCTGCGCTTTGCCTCCAGGTAAATGTGTTTCGTCCGTGTCTCTGTTGGTAAATGGGAGAACAAAACGACGCGACACGCTTCGACTTGAATGATTGACGAGAGACAACCTGCTCCGTCTGTCTGTACTATGCATAGTTGAAGCTCATGCAGGGGTGGTTGTTGTGAAAAGGAACCAAGATCTATCGTGAGTTAATCGATGCTATAGTGGTAGCAATGTTGACTAGGTAAACGTTTGGTGTAGCCATCCCTATAGTGAGGTCCATTGGGCACATACAAATCCCTATAGTGAGATCGATGGTTATCAATCTCGTACGATACTTTGTTAATTGGATAGGCTAGTTGATTGCCTAACTTAATCGGATTGTCTCCACGTATGAGGTTGGTGTCCTTCGAGGTAGATAAAAAGGAAAACAAGAAGAAGAACTATACACGGGTATACGTGTTGACGCGCGGAGAGCTCACCGTCGCTCTTTTGTTTATTCTTGTACGGTGGCAGAAGGCAGCGCACCCTTTCACCACTGTGCCTGCCAGGCAATTAACATTTAGACTAGCGGCGCTCAAATTTGTTACGTACACAAGAAATGAACAAACTCATTAATTTCATATGTTGTGTATGTGGAGGTATTGTCTTGTAAGTATCACTATACATTAGTAACTTTACAGAATATTCCACACGATCTGCCCCAGCCGATTAAATGGATACAATCAATTTGGTACTTCTTGGGTTATTGTTTTCATGCTACGATGCTGTGTTCAGCTGGCTCGCACGTGTTTGTGACCCCTTGATACTTTCAAAACAAACCCGTGCAACAGCGCAAGGGAAACTGAGGGAAGTCCAATTGAGCCAAATCTCCTCTGGGGCCATAAAGATCTTGCAGTACACCTTCGGGATCCGTGTTCAACGTACTCATCTCTGAGCTGCCAATGTGTCAAGAAGCACACTATGCCGGGCAAAAGTCAGAACAGCTCCAATCTCTCAGACCTCTGTAAACCTAACAAAGTTGTCCTGTTTTTGAGGATTTTGTCATTAGGGATGGAGTTAGACGAGAGAAAATAGGGAATAAGAAGAACCTAAAGGTTAAGAGCTGAGGCCTGTCAGATAGGGGAACAGCTGAGGGTCAGCTCGAAAAAGGAAAATAGGGAATAAGAGGTACTTTATATAGCGATAATACCAAAGATCGATGATGCGACTTGAAACAGCTTCAAATGATTTGAAACCGCTTCGCAAGCTATTTGCATGGCATAATATGTAGGAAAAACATAAGGACAAAAGTCTGATTATAAGCAAATTTTAAAATGCAACGGAAGCAAGTAGCCGTCGCCACTTGACCTATGGTTTGGCCCACGTGTAAACCCCCTGTAGATATTATACCTATCTTTAAGCTGAATTTGTTTTGCATCTCATCCTTGCTCGATGTGATCGATAGCATACAGGCGTACCGCATTCTAGTTATGATTGTTGTCCCTTTTGAAGATATCGCGTTATTACAGCTTCACCATTACTCTATTCAAGTTAATGTGTTGCAGTGACTTTCCACTCATACAGTTATCTCAACGTTGTTGTCCCGTCCTTGTAGCCATTCGATTGAATTGTTGACCCAATTGTCGTAACGCTGTTATCCTATTACCTCAGTGTATTCGATAGGAGTACCCCATTGCGTCAATCATAGAGTCTACTGTCCTATTCCAGTCATGTCATTGCCCTGCAGCAGTTATCACTTGTTCATTTGTTGTAACATAAAGTGCCCTGTTCTGGCATTCCAACTAACCGGTTACCCTGCAAAGGCCCGGGGAAGTTGTCACGCTACCAGTTTGCAACTATTCCGTGTCTTTCGAGACGCCGAATCAAACCGATGAAAAACAAATAAAACGTATACATAAAAAAACAATTATTTACTAACGAATCAAGATATCAATGAACGAACGGGGCCAAATGCGCTTTTGAGGACGGATGAGATTAGAACTAGACCTGCATACGGTGTAAATATTGGCTAATGCAAACTGCTATTGGGAAGATACAATATTTCAATATAAATGTCTATAGCAACCTAGTTAATTAGAAGATTTTTAAGATTAGTTATATCTGAATCAATCATTTAATATAAGGTCAAAACTGCTACTTACTAAAAAAGTCCTACTATAGAACCCAACTCGTTTTTGAATTACTTTACGTTATCACAGGGGCCCTCATGTGTGTAGTCGCCCTTCCACAAAAAGCACAGTCGCAGCACGTACATATATTTCTTGCTACTTATTTTCCAACTCTTGTTATTCTAGAAATTCAATTTGGCTGTTTTCAGCTGAACATTCGTTAGCGCGGCAGACGTCAAGAATCTGCGCGAACGTCTCAACAGGAAAGCCTCGGCTCAAAATGGCGAGCCCCTTTGAATGCAACCTTGTCGAATCAGAGACGGCACCTGACAGCCAGGCTTGCCTTCGAGCCAAATCTATTAAGCAAGTCAGTTCAAAGAACATTGCCAAAAAAGAAGGTGACTGCTGGAATTACGGCGCGCGAGCGCAGACGACAGACACGTTTAGAATAGTAATAAAAAAGTAGGACATGCCTGACAGCGAGAGTTCCTTGAATTTGTTGAGCTTAACAAGAAGAGGCAGAAATTTATTTTTAGTAAATACGTTGGAAATACGAATATCCGCATCGGGGCGGCACATACAGTGGGCGGATATTTCAGCTGTATTTATAGCTCGTATTGGCTAGAGTCCTAAAGAGGGCGGACCTGTTCGATATAAGCCCTTGACGGGAAGCACCCGCACAGACCTGTGGCCGTACGGTAAGTAACCGTAAGTTGTTAGAAAAACTATAATATAACAAATTGCCACCGTTAAAAGTGTCAGGAAAGAATGTGCATATATTATATATATATATGTACATTCTTCTCTCTCTTTCATAACAACCAATATTGCTATGCTTAGGATATGTGTAAGTTAGCACACGTGTCATACAAGGAAGATAGATTGCCAACTTCCTACAGTCCTGGCCAGGCCGTTCATGAGTCGAAGATACCCGCGAGAGATTTCTTCAAACCCCTTTACTACTATCGTCACCTGGCTGTTCGTGACGTAGTTCACTTCTCAAAATATACGAGCGTTCGTACATATCGCACATGGATGTGCTATTATTACTATTGTTATTATACGAAGCGGCGGCGGCCGCGGCGGTCTCGACGACTAAGTCGTTAACTGAATAGTCCACTGACGCTGGGTCAAGCTCTGCAATTCAACATATGCTCTGGGTGAGATACACAAAGTTTGTTAATGTATCCTATAGTCAAATACGAGTCAGCTTTGTCCATTTAATATATACGAACTGCTGAACACGACATGTGTGTGAAAAATCGTTTTCATGGTTAAAAATGCGATTATGTATAAACGATAAATAGTGAGCATAAACATTAGATTTTAGAAATAAATAGAGAAAGAGACACTTGGTTGTTCACGTGGGCGCAATTGCGAACCCATGAATTCGATAAACAAATCCATGCAGAGTTAAAGACACAAGGAAAGCTTTGCGGAACGCCCGCGCCTGCCGGGAAAATACGATGTAGTGCTATTCGTTTCACGATGGCCACACCCGCGTACAGAGGGCGCGTTTGATGACGCCGAGTACGCCAGTTGGTTGTAATGCCCTCCCGTCGTACGCCCGAAATTTCATTTGCCAGCGAATTTCGAAGGTTAATTGTGCAACAAGATGTAGCGATCAGCTCGGAAATGGGGCGCCTTCAAAAAGAACAAGGGGAAGACGCGCTTTTTTTTTAATTAGTGACCATGATAAACAGGTATGTGCAATTGAAGTGGCGCACGAACGAACAAAACGATCGGGCCCATCCACTCAAGACGAAGATATCGGGGAAGCGACAAACGACCGCCAGCAGAAGAAGAAGAAGAAGAAGATCAACGAAACGACCGCCAAGCAATAGGATTTGTGTAAGATACGGCAGCGTACGGCGATTAAACGGGCCACTCAGATACACAAACATAACACTCACCCCGAAAATCGGCGGACCCGTGCACGACGAGACAACAAGTTCAAAAAAACAGACTCAACGATATTCGTTTCAGCGTTGTGTATTGTAACAAAGAAAAAACAATTTTGTTATATCCTGTGCTTGCACAAAATTATTTGTACATAGAAAATTCCGATTTTGCTCGTCGTTGTCGATTGTCTCCGTTCGCCGAACTGAGTTCATTGCTATCCAAAGGTGAATGGCAACACCTGCTAGGCATTAAATCCTGCTGTGGCGAATAGACGAAATTCGCGCACCTCTATCGGGTAGCCCTCATCGTCCACGCTGAACTATACGTGGACGTATATATTATGAAATACCAGCGCGACGTCTGCCAGGACGAGCGTTTGGCTTCCCCAGTCAAACTAATGTTCTGCAAGCGGTCATGCCAACCACGACAATGGTGGCTTGCCCACACTACTCAGATGGTGGCGAGGCACGTGCTTGGTGTGGACTAGGCGACTTTGATGGTGAGACACTCGATCGAGCCCGACTGCCCGAGCGCCGAAGGTATATTCCACTTTCTCCACCATGGCGACTCACAATAATGTCTCCATTACCCCATCCATTAACTCAACTTCTCCCTCGTTACAGCCCCCATCGAAGTGTGCCAGCCCCCCATGGCTTATCAAAATGCGTTGTATCAAACCCACCGTTAGCCTGTGGATCCTCTCGGGAACGAACTCGACAACGAAACGAACGTGTGCAGGCTCCTGCGCGCCTGAAAGCACCGACCCAGCGACCTTGGTTGACGAGCCGTGACAGTGGCACTCGCCAACTTCCATGAAAGGAGTACTATTTCTGGCTTTCAGGGGGGGGGGGCTGAACTGCAATGAGCGCCTATCGGACGGTAAGGCTAACCCTGTACCACTTGTATGTCAAGATAATTTTACTATGATTTGAATTGAAAAAAAGTAGCCTGCAGGATCCCACAAGACGAACATATCCTCACTATTCGTACATTCATTGCGCCAACAGTATACATGATGAGATCAAATTTATTTTTCTATCGTCACAAACGGCCCAGCCTGTACTGCTCTTCTTGTCTGGGTCAACTTTATCGTTGAGGCGCTTCAACTTTATTGACCATGATTGTGAGTCTTTAGACACATGGACATATTGTATCGGAAGTGACCAGTGAGAATAGTTCATCGTTTCCTCGTCACCTGTGCGGAAACTAGCCTCAGTCAAAAAAGAGTGTTTCATTAAAACCTGAGTTCACGTCTTTCAACGTTCTCTACCAATGTCGACAGCCGAAGCTTGCAAGCACATTAATTAGGTTGCTCGTGAGCACCAAGGTAACGACCCCACTGTCACTAGTTACAGGCGTAGTGGGTAGTCTGTAGAATCGTAATCATCTTAGAATGCGCCATGTCTTCATCTTCGAAACAACCGTTGAACCCCGTTATGGGATCAAGCATAGCGAAGTCTGGTGGTGCTTTGAGACTGCTCTCTCGACACGTCGCGAAGCTTATACCCCAACCGCCACCATCATTGCCAGCCCTACGAACGACCACCACTCAAGTCGAAGGTCATATGCATGATGAATAAATCACTCATATTCCGCCATATTGCCTACTCGCTGTACAGCGCTCCCCTCGGAGTTCTGGCCAGTTACTCAGAACTCCTGGCCGTACGCGGCGGGCGAACGTCCTACAAATAGATGGATGCTTGTACATAATATAAAGATAGACCCATCTATATCACAACGTATTCGTCTATTCGCGCTTGTTGCTGCACCGTTGGATAATACATTTGTGCTTTCTCGTTTTTTTTTCTGGATGGACTTTCGACGGATCTTTTGTCTTTTTCCTCGCTGTAGCCGTGCACTTTGCAAATTGCGTTCCACAGGCACTGACGTTCTAGCTTCACTTATTTCTGGTGATTGAGCCTACGCGTGTTTCGGCATCGTCCTCCGATGGCGAAAATACTGCAAAGCGACTGGTGAAATCGATAACCTCTTCCTGAAGAGACAAGGCACGGTCGTGGCTCTTGACTCAAGTAAGACCTAAATCGATTCAGTGGTGATCTCGAATCAGCACTCTGCGAGATTTGGCAAACACGCCGACACTCTTAATCAAAATTTTAATTGTGGACGACCTAGATGTCGGAGTCAGACAGCAAAGTGGAGATCGTGTGATTGCTTCCAAGTTTTCTTTAGAGACAAGAACAACTCGTTGTACCTGCAACACACTTGACCATCGTCGCATTTCTTTCACCCTAGTGCTAATTACTTATTTGTTAAAACTTACAATTGTGTTGTGTGCACCTGTTCAAAACTAAGGCTGCAAGGAATTTAGTCCTTTGCTCTTCCGTCCCCAACGAACGTTAAAGTCGCCTGGTTGTCCTCAACCTAGCTGATATTGCTGAATCATTGAACGAAGTGTTATGAACAAACAAAAGATTGATGCGGTCAGAAATATGTGCGATATGTTCAGAAAAAAGAAGAGATCATAATATCTGACCAGGTGTTACCATTAGACTCAAGCAAGCCACTAATGCTAGCTGCAGACGCACCCCTAATGGAATATCTTGCAAGGAAACATCCATGGTGGCCTACTATGATGACCTCAATAAAGTAACCCGCCACTGTAAATGTTGCATAAATCATATGATGAATAACCTCTCAAAATCAAAAACACATTTTTGGGAAGAACCACCCATCGCATTTACACGAAGTCAGATTAATTATGCTGGCCCATGGCGAACAGTTAATCTTTAATCGTCGTGCGGATTGAGGTTTTCCCGGTGGAGACCACAAGGTCAGAAAAAACCATTCAACACCTTCTTCGGCAAGATTCTGGTAAGTGCAATGGTCCGCAGTATACTAATAGTTGTCACCCTTACACAGATCGGTTGATGTAGTATGTTAAATGGTTCAGGTAAATGTCAATATATATATATATATATATATGTTTATGTATATATATACTAGTGAACTAGTCTAACAATTTTTGCCTCACAGAGGAACATACATAGTTTAACAGCCCCATGTCAATACTATGGAGAATAGAAGAAGAACATTGCATTGGCTCCCAGTAGTACTCAGCTATGTCTTGCAAACAAGGCATATAATACGATCATATATAATACTGTCTAAGTAAAGAATCGTTGCAAAAGGAATATTCAGGAACAACTGCTCAGACGATCAACTGAAAGTGGATAATGATTGATAATTCTTTTCGTATTATTGATACATCGTGTATACATTTTAAAATATTAATTCTTCGTATGCGAGAAGTCACTCCGGACTGTCTGCGAATAACTTGAAAAAGTGAGTTGGACACCAACAACATGCAAACGATGACGTGTCTGAATGGTACCGCGAAAACGACATGCAGGTCTCAGTTGTCAATTTTGTGGCACGGCCAGCAGTTCCCTTACCTCAGTAAACGTTTTAAAGAAGCAGGAAACAATCTACATATTATTGTATAGAAAATACTCTGGCTAGGTATAGAGTCCAACCTTTTCGATACTCTCGAAACTAGTGCGATGTGGTTCAAATGAGCCGAGGCGGCCGGAATAGAACGAACCCAGAAATATGTTTCAATGTACATTGTTGCCCGTCTGCTTAGAAATCCAAAGGGAAATGTTTAACCTTGTTACACAGGAATGTTTTCACAGAGCCGCAGAATAACCCTCAATGTGCAAGCCTTTGAGCCTTTTGTGTAGCTCTCTTTTTCTCTCTCTCTCTCTCTCGGTTGCTTTCTATTTGGTCCAACCAACTAGACTTTCGCGGCATCGTTCCATCGAACTTTTTATAGGCAGTTCGTAAGTGGGATTATTGTGCCGTTGTCTCAATGATGATGATAAGGTAAATTTTTTTCTGGAAACGCTGGCTGAAGTCGTCTGTTTCTCCAAGGGACGGTGGATCACCGGCGTGCTGTTTCCGAAGTGGTTCTCGTTGTGTTTCCAAGCCAATGGCAAGTTCCGAGCTCAAATCATTTTTTCAATTTCGAGTCGTATACATTTTTGGAATCCTCTCAGTCAAACAATCTGCCAAAGGATCTAAAGGGCCTAAGTCAATACTTCACATTGGCTTACGTCCTCGTACCAGGGGAACTGGTCTTGTGAAGTTGAGCCCCTTCGCACGACGAGTGCAGCTGTCATTCAAATTTTAGGTTACTTAAAATATTTAAATGAAATGAATATTGTGAAATTTTTAAGCTTGTTTTTTTACTAATATTCTTGCGTTGACTAAATCAGGTGGTCTTCTAGCAAGGAAAGCCTTAAGTGCCGACTGATGGTGGAAAGTTGACCCAGTCCATTTCAATACATGCTCCTATCTTGAATACTATTATTGCACATGTTGGTATCAAATTTAGCGAAAAACACACACTAGATTCACTAGTAGTTCTAACATGTGGAAAAAAAATCAACACGAATATTTCTTATTTCCATAAAAAAAGCTAGAATTTCTCCATCTTAGGTAAAGGTAAAGATTCCTTTATTGGTATATTTATCCAATTTTCTTGTGTTCATATTTTTAGAAACGCTTCATATTTTCGCTTCCCATATGCATGTGTCATCTGCAGGATTCCGAAAATCGGCAGATTTCCCTTGACGACGCATGCAAATCAAAAGGCAAATATCAGCGGAAACGCCTAACCGGCTGTGTCGAATTCAATAATAAAAATCACCGAACGCAGTTTTCGATGATTGAAAACGACATATTAGCTACTGGGCCTCAGGAGAGAGCATCATGTTAGCATGAGAATTGTGTGGGTATGTAGCAATTCTTGTGTGTACATCTCATAGACCGTGCATCATATTATGGGCGTTATGTTGCTTTTGCATGTGGCATACTTTTATATGTTTTTATACGCAATTGGTATTTGTCACCTGTGGATAATTTATATATTCAACGCTCAAGAGAGATTACGATGGGCGTCAACCAGTGCGCACACAACGTTTGTATGATATTCGTTCCCGACGCGTACCAACCTTCGCATTGAGGTTAGTAAGCGCAGGATTTACAAGAGCCTTGAGTCGCATTCGTCATGCTTACTTGGATAACCAAAGTGGGTGTGTATATCATCGCCCGTTAGTTTCAAATTACTTCACAAGAGCGACGATACACACTAATTGGGTTTCTTGTTTGAACGTATAATTGTTCCTTATCCCCTTCGAATGACTGACGACTGAGCAGGCTGTTACCTACTATTTGATCAATAGTACCAATCAATACGCAACATCTAGGTAAAGTATTGAGATAAAGCGGAATTAACCATCAGCAACTTTTCCACATAAAATTGAAATGGTTACTACGTCTGTCCTGAAAGTATTAGCTTGTTCATCGTCGGCACCACCTGAACAACGAAGGCAGACTAGTGTGTAGATACTCTTCTTTCTTTGTGTGGGTGAGTTGCGACATGTTACCATTAGCGGTATGACCGATCGGCCTTCCTCTTCGTTGCATTGGTCTTCCGTCACGAGCAAGTCGCCGACGAGAACTTCCAATGATCTTCTTGACAAAATTCTGTTAGGGCTCATTCAGGTTATTGCAACTGATGAAACATTTTCGTATCCCGGGACGAGCTCCGAATGCGGTGTTCGTAGAGAACATCATGGATCTTATGGATTCACTAGTAACCTATTTGCACAGTAAAGGCCTCGATTGAAAACTGAGGAAAAATGTTTCCAGCCAATAGTGATTGCATTTCTCATCTTTCTCAGAGAAGGAGAGAGACAGAGAAATTATTTTGAATCTGTCAAATATCAATTTTTCGAACTCCGACCCTTGCAGGAAAGCTGAAGAAAATAGCTACATAATAGGTTCTGTCAGGGTCCATTTAAATGTCCGCAGAAGGACTATACCACGATAGCACTGCATAGCAATTCTGTACCTGCGATCTAAAATTACCCAAGTATGTATAGTGTGTCTATTCAAAGCGGTGCAAAATAACGAATATTGCCCATAGTCGTTGTACATTAGAAGCATACATCTACTGTATCTGTGTTGTCTGTCCAGACCATTATGCACTGGCGCCAGACCCACTCAAGTATCAAGTCAACAACGCACTAGTGGCTAGCATAATATTATATCTGTACAGCAAAAAGAACTCGCTGGTGAAGGGGCCGTTTTCTATTCAGACGGCTGAATTCCAAAAAGTTAATAGAGAGCGGGAGAGAGAGAGAGAGAAGGAACAGTTTGTCTGAGGGTGTTCTCGTTCATGGAACCAGCCAGTGATTGGGGACCACTGTGGAATGTTGACAAACCCAAATGGTCCTACAAATCTTCGCTACGGCCTGCAATGGATAGTATATATCCTGATGGAACGCAAATGTTCGTCCTGACAAACTAGTAAGGAAATAGATGCCGTCCTTATAGTATACAGTTGTATCGCTGCTAATGAATGTTCCTGCAGCGCAGACGAAATATATTAGCACACATGTCTTCGGGGCCTCAAGTGATGCGAATGATGGCCGTCCACCCAAAACGGAAACACCGTGTATTGTGATATATGAGGAGGCAGCATGGTTGACTGCCCTATAACATCGATACGTAACCTGCGTGAGCTGTAGCTTGTTTGAGCGCCGTTATCAGCGCACGGTTACTCTAGATATACTGCAATGGCAGTGGTTCTTATGCCTACGATTCAAGCTGTTCGAGCGGTTCATATGGGACTTTAGCCATATCAAAAGTATCGAAATTCATACTCGAAAAAAATTCACAATCTTCGAAATCCATATGTATATATATGGGGATATTCTCTTAATAGTGTAGCTGTCAGTATTGGCTTCCATCATTGGATACATTCGTTTCGTCGATTATCTTTAAGGGCGAACCAACACATTGTTAAGAAAAGCGTGACTATGTGAGGTTCGTCGCAATCTACTATCTCGCTGGCTTAAGATTTACGCGAGATGAATGAAGAGTATCTAAACACCACGCATGAACTCCTCAAACACATACGAGATCCTATCCACAGGGATGACTCAGGGGTGACGTCAGGGACTTAAAAAACATAGGGTCTCCGGTTCGAACCCCGCAGGGTAGAAAAGAATCGATGCGGTAGTTACTTGCAGACGTGTCAATAAAGTTATTGTTATTACTATTATATATTATATAAAATAAAATATTCTCATTCATCCTATTGTTAATAATCACTAAGTAAGCAACCAAGTAGGTAGGCATCACTGTCAGAAAATCAAGGGAACGAAGGCAGAAATGCCGTTTTTGTGAACGGGGTCTTTTCACTAAGTAGCAGCATCTCGTTGGGTCCGGCCCGTTCTCGTTTAGGGTCGGGTCGGTTCGGGTGAGCCGAACTTCTGCTGGAGACATCAACACAACAGGATGGGTCCGGTGGGCGATCTGTGCCGTCAAACGCAGCCGAGATCTCCTCACTTCATACGCACATGGATACGGCCGCTGTCGCTGGTTTCTGCCAGCGCACTATAACGGGCTGGCCTCCCTCTTGAGGTGTGTGTTCTCAGCAGCGAAGTGTATCGCAACTGAACGCCGCCGCATGGAAAGACATTATACCAATTGGAGCACAACGACGAGTTTTTAGCATTTGTCTGGGTATATAGGGACACTTAGGCGGTGTGATAGAGTACGCGAATGGAATATTTAATTCGTTATTAATGCTTGGAGAGATTTGTCGTTGTCGCCATAACAAAGAAAAACAGAAGAATACGTAAATGGTATATTCAGTACAACGACATTTGTCTTTAGATTTTGTTAATCTCAAAATAATTGAAATAAATCATTTTTCAAGCTAACTCACCAACATTTAACATCCAGGCTACTGATTTCGGCATTGCTTCATAAGACTGACCCGTTTTAAATTCTAATTAAATTCTTCTGTACATCTGCACATCCTCGCTTTCCTGTATTCTAAGATAACTATATTCGTCATTTGTTCGTGAAATTATGCAAGTCGTCCTATGGGAGATTAACATAAGTTTGACGACAGCGAAGGTAAATTTCCGTTTAATTTTGTCTTTAATTTTTCGGTTGATTTAAAAAGGAAATCGGGAAAGAGAAAAAGGCCACAAAACTTATTCACAGAGGGGTTCACATTTCGGTTAAATCGTGAAGACTGATGGTATGGAGCACGTCCCCTTACGTTGGCGGTAGTAGCCATGAAGCAGAGATTATTTGAAAAAGATAGAGAGAAAAAGTATTTCGAAGGGGCCACCTCTTCCCCTGAAAGTGTTTTCTCCTCAATCACCCATGTCGCCTTAGTCATCACATCACAGTTGGTTAACCTGATCAAAACTCCGTACCATTTTCCCAGCCTATGTTCACTGTTGCTTTTGAAAGAAATTGTGACGAATATGTCGCCTTAGCATACCATCGAGAATAACCAATATCGCTGACAAATGTATCACATTTGACCAAATATACCATCCCGTTGATCAGCGCTAAATTAAATTCACTGGGAAAACAGGCAAAATACAGCTCAATTCGCACTCCATTCGCGAGAAACAAATGCTTAACAAAGACGACTGTAACTCCACTGTCGACAAGTATTTATGATGTTCGTTTCTGTTACTCAACATGTGTTTTCTTTACTAACGAATTATGCGCCATATGGTTCCACCTCGGGGGATTATATAGGACGTGTCTTATAATAATTGGTCGAAGCCTACAGAATACTTTCGTGATGGTCACTATATCATTGTCACATGCAATATCAGAGGAGTCTTTGGCGAATATACTCTTGTAGCTTCCATTCCCATCCCAATGGTTGTTCATTGTCAATGGTCGCGTCGTGTGTCCGTCACCTGATACAGCCCCATCTTCCCCTAAACAAATAGGTTAATTGTACCTGTCAAAGGTGGTGTGCATTCTTCCTGATAGGATGGTTTCTTTGCCACTCTACATGGACGTTAGCTGCAAAAGTCACTTGCCAAGTTCATTTTCGCTTGTGACGTGCCTCAATAGATTCCGAGGTGCTTCTATCTTGTTCCTATAGATGTAGAGAGAGCCATGTTCAGTAAACTCCTATTCTATGTTTCTGACGTTCGACTGGGCTGGTTAGAAGTAGGCATCAGGAACTTGGAGAGCAGTTTGTCTATTAAGGATGAAGGTGAAGCTGACATTGACAATACAGAAGATACATTTTTTGCCCAGATAACTGAGACACAAACATTAGGGGCACCCTTGGTACATTAGGGCACCTAATCGTGTGCGTTCGAGAAATCTCACTGAACTCACAAAATTAATGCAAGGCGACACTCACTGCAAAGCTTTGCACAACAGCTTCGTCAAACGTAGAAATTTTCAGGACTAAACATTTAAACTGTATACATTTATTTATCAAATGCTAACGTATATATAGAACTGAATTAAAAATGCGCGGACTTCAACTGATTGATCCGGCACGATTGTGACACGTCCACAGTCAGCGATACGATGGAGAGATGAGATAGAGAGATTTAAAATCGCGTACTGCAGTGTACGCTAGTTGCATATACAATGAAGGATGCTTGACGATGGTTCATCGAATCGATATGCTAACCACGATATACCACCAACGTAACCACAATCCCCCACCCAATGCCGTTGTTGTATGGTAATTGGCAGAGTGGGCGCTTAGCCGTGAACAAGCCAATGCGAACAAGTTCATTAACGATTTGAATCTGCGAGCAGCTGTTTTGCTACCTTCTCATCATCAAAGAAACGAAAAACATTTCAACAGAATGGTCAGTTCCAGTCCTAGAAGCATTGCAATCAATTCGTTACTAATTATAGGTTAAGCTAGAGAGGAGAGTTTAGAAGAAGCGGCGAGCAATTAGAGGCTAGAAGAGTAAAAAAAATGATGTCTTCGCTGAGAACACTCCCTCCCGCCCCAATTTTTTGCCTGTTGTAGATGTGAGAAAATATATTGAGAATTAAAATAAAAAAAAATAAATGAATCAATGTACCGGTGGGGATTCGAACATTTTACGGGGGGGGGGGGGGGATTTGCTATGGGTCTGAGTTAGAAGAGCGTCCATATGTAGTTGACTGATTAAGTTCATGAGCAACAAGTTGCGATCGAAGAATCCAAAGGATAAAAACGTCTGTATTTCTTTTAACTTAGTTTGTTTGTAGCTGAAACAGGTTCATATCTAGAGCAGGAGCGGTAATCAACTTTGAAATATTCAAGCTAACTAAAATATCGGAGTACCCGACTCGCTGGCGTACTGGGTATGCACTCGTCAATCGGGGGCTCTAGATCGGAAACACGCATGTTATAATAAACGTTTTAACAGGCAATGCTCATCGACTTCTCTTTACCTGATATCCACGATCCTATTTAGGTAATCAGATTAACCGGTGCACGGGGTACCGGTACTACCTTCGAAACGTCTTTCGGCGGTAAGAATTCCCCTCGAGCTCGGGTATCCGGCCGCCCGTCTAATGCTAGGCGAATGTTTTACCGCCAACCACGCGGGTTCCGGGCCAACGCATATTCCCAAAGGAATTTTGACGACCCCTCATCGCTCGCTTAACTACCCACCGCATGAAAATATTACTCGCTGCAATACTGCCTGCACACAGTATCTGCTGCACTGATCAGTTACTGCGTTATATATATATTAGCCTATCAGCAATGACTCTACGAATGTTCGGTATGAACATTCAACGCCCAACCAGAAGTAAGTACAGTCAGAGCGATAGCATCAAAAATCAGACGAAATGCCACCTTCCCTGCTACTCCGACTGTAAGTCATGAATGTTTTTGTTTGCTTTTTTTTTTCTTTATATCGGGAAGAGTAATAACATATTTCTCCAGCTAGGGAAAAACGAGTCTTCAGCTAGTCGGGAAACAGCGCGCTTACAACGAAGCGTAGCCAGATGTTGTTGTTTATTCAGGAAATCTCAAATCGAAGTCTAGGAAAAGGCCCCCAAGTCAAATTTAAGGCGTACAGCGAAAACAAAGTCTTTTGTGGAGCGGTTTTGGAGGCCTCGTACCTAAAACTTCCGGAGTCGCTGCCGCTTATTCCAAAGCCGATATTTCGTGACCTGGACAGGCAACATTCGAAAGAAACAAAGACTGCTGTGCCAGTTCGCAAGTATACGGATGTCTCGATAGGTGGTGTAGTTCAGATATTGGCCTGAAGCTAGTTTCACGTATAACAAGTTCTTTTTTTTTGCATTTTTGCCAGTTTCCCATTATTTCGACGGTTCCCGCTGAGATTTTGTTCTGCAAAACGTGGCACTGAAGTGAACTGAGCGATTCGAAGTTCACAGCGTTCCGCATCTTAAAAATGCGTGCCCAAGGTACTCAGTAATAAAATAACGCATGTAAGTGTTTGAAAAACCACTTGTATTTTAGGAAGAATTGTTAAAGGCTGGTTTTTAGCTTAAATTCCGAGTAGCCCTCTCAGATCAAAGTGCACACCGTGAAAAACATAGGAAGCTCTACTTTAAGGGATCTAGCAATTCTCGCTCATTTTTTTTCAATTTGATATGTAATAGCTTGGATGAATAATAGAAATATTGCTGATCCGATAACAATGACATCGGAGGGCCAATTCGTGTCCTTCGCTAACTATTGAGGAGCAGAATGTTTTGAACCGAAGGCAATTCCACTTTTGCGCCCGCAAGTGGCACATGATCACATTGATTATTTATTGTGACCTCTGTACTATTAAACCTACTTACCTACATCTTTCCTTTGAGAAAACGTTCTATCTCGTTACTCCTGCACATCTAATTATATTGACAAAACCAATCCAAACTTAGTTTTCAATATGCCTCGGATACCATCGTAGTTCTGGAGAAACCGTTGTTCCACTTCTGTAGCGTTGTACAAGCGTCAGGTTGTTCTACATTCGATTATGCATGCACAGTTTCGACTTCCTGGCGTAGGCATGTCCTCGAAGAAGCGCTGCCACGCATCGTATCAAATTCAGCTGCATAGAGCCGTGAGGAAATGATTTCGAGGACATTACCAAAATGAACCAAGCGATAGCATGAATTGAGTTATATGGCTCTCAGTTAAATGGGACACATAATTTCCTAGAAATCTTAGGTTCGACTTTCGCGACATTATGGGAACTTCAGCATTGTAAAATTTGAATTAATCTAATATAGCAATAAAACCTTTACCTGTACCCAAACCTTGTAGCCTCTAAAGATGGGAATCAACTTGACGGAAATTCGAGGAGCATAATGTTAGATTGCAAAAACAGAGAAATTGCAAAAGATATTGCATCTTCATTCAACAGAAAGTTACATGTTCGAGTTTTCGAGTTGAAATAATCACACTATATATATATATATATATATATATATATATATAGCCGCGTATATCGCGCACAGAGATACATTGCTTACGCAAGGACTGACGATGAACGGTCTCACAGGCGATGTTCAGCACGGCTCCTATGGAAATCCCGGCATGACGCGTACGCGCAGTTTGTAGTGACGAAAGATGAACTGATTACACAGCTTCGCTCAAATGGAATAAAGGAACCGTAAATAGAGAACTTCGCGTTTGAAAGTCCTTGTCCATAAATGCTACAAAATTTTGAAACGGGCCAAATAGTAAGGAAGTCTGTCTGAAGTAATACAATATCAGTGCCGGATCAAGGCCCAAGTCGAAGAGGTCCAGGATTTTAGTGGGTCAGAGTCCCACAGTAGCAGACAAATAGCTTAGTCATGAAAGTCTGGTCTGCATAATGTATTTTGCCCTTAAACTCGTACAAAAAGCTCAGGTGAACATGGTGTCTAGTACCTCAATTACGGCAATAATTGAAGTCAGCTCTTTTAAAAGTGCACACTAGAACAGCAAAATATGTATAGAGACATGGCGCCATTAATTGCCACGTTCTCTACTGTAGTCAACAGCAAATCAGAGCTGTAGACTAATTGGCACCGAGCATGCCAATTTTCAAACAAAAACCTCATTGAGACACAATTCCCTGTTTACATTATCCAGTAGACAATCAAAGAATTTCAGTACATACAATATTTCTTAGAATTGTTCGTCTCCTCATCTGTTTTTCTCTGCTGGCAATGGGGTTTGTGTTCATTGGCCGTGCCTCCGTCTCTTTCTCTGTGTAGGCCTACTCGCTATACTTAAGATCATTGGAACAAAATTCAAATTCAAAGCGGCTATAGGATTCAGACATCAAGCCTGACGGGACAGCGTGCGCTCACGCGCTTACATTTGCATAGATATGGGCCAACTGAACGATTCCAAAGTGCAATAATGCCCCGGTGCACACCTAAGCCGCGCTAGGGATTGAAGGTGTCCCCCCGTGCTGGGGTTGGGCTCAAATACAATCTTTCAAATTCTACCATGCATTGCATATACATTGCAGAACATTTTCTTATAAGGCATGACGGTGCGGGCGTCTTGACGATCGCGAACACTTGATGAACATGTCATAGCTCCCGAATATGTCCATGCTCGGTTTTGTTCTTGAGAAATAGCTCGAGCACCGGTGCCAGTGCCGGCCACACTAAGCTGCCGTGGGTTAGGTGCAGCGATGTGTTTTTTTTTGTTTTGTGAACCATGCAGATATAAACATTGAACAGTTAAGAAGGCAGGATAGACACTACGAAGTGTGCAAACTCCAATGAAGCAGCATCTGTTGCAAGGTCACAGTTGTAATATAGGGCAGTAATTAGTTGTTCATCTTAGATGACTTTTTGGTTGTTTTGTCACATGGAGTGGTGCTCCATCATACAAACAGAGCCTGTCATGGCTTCCGGGCTATGGTAATGTTTGTCAAGTAATGGTACAGTATTTTCTAGAATGTGAAAGAATTCTGTAAGATGATGCTATATATATATATATATATATATATATGACGATGTCGCATAAGAACCAACGTTAGTAAAGGCTATACATTTTACATCGCATGTACTACATAAATGCGTGCTTGTTAAAAAATAATGGAAGTCTGCATCATAATCATACGTAGGTGAACCCAAGATTGGCGGCCAAAGTTTTGCTAAAGCCAAATGTTTTCTTCGCACTTAATGCTAATTACCATTTGAGATCACAATAGGACTCGCTTGACGTTCACAATGAATCCATAGGCACAAGTCAGCAATCTGACGAGAAAGATATTTGCGCAATACCGTCTCTATCGTTCCCGTTGTAGTAGCAAGATATTTATATAATGTGGTGATTCGACATGACGCACAGACTTGACTTTGAGGACAAAACTAGCCCCACTCGGCGTATGTGTAAGATCAATCAGATCGTCGGAGACAGTTTCAACACGTAGTATATTATGAAAAAAGTCACAATCAGCTGGTCTCATCCTAACACAAGCGAATGGTAGTTGAAGCTAATGACCAGATTACACCGCCCCTACTCTGGTCTACTCCACAGAAAAACCTTCGCTGCATTTTTCAAGTCTTTTTATGTCCCTCATTTTGGCGTGGGAACCGAACCCGTACCGCTACGCGCAGCCCGCTTCTGGCTGTAAGGTGCGCATTCATACGTGAACAGAGGTAACACGTGGGATTGATATAGTTTAAGGCGGGAACGTGGGAACTGCAGAAGAGAGAGAGATTGACCTGAGTGCCGAGCAGCGTGTTAACGAACATCTGCGAATAATTTACTAAGGTATCAGAACTACTTAAGTTGTCCGGAATATCTGATCTATCGCGTCTCCACGTCAGATGGGCTACTTCTATTTCTGCACCGAACTAATTCGAGCTGCATCTGGATAAGCGATAATCGATCAGTATTTAGCACATTTTGTTCCGTCTCATCAGCCGACGGTAGCTCCACTAATCCACCGGAAACTCCCAGGGAGGTTCGTCGGTTCAGGTTAGCCGAGGGACACTGACCTTAATACGGATAGAGCAGTATAGAAGTATCTGGAGTGAGAGCGAGCGAGAGAGGAAGTGGAAACGACCTGCACAGGCAAGCAGTGTCACAATCACATGTCTGTCACCCATGTCGCTCCATGGGGAAAGAGACATTTATCTGTGGATACTATTCGTCGTGGATTTTAACGGCGCTCCGGAGATCAGAAACATGCATCGTGTAGCAGAAGCACGCGCACGTTAAATGGAATGAACGAACGTGCGGCTTCGCAAAGCCGCCTCCAGAGGCGTACCGCTTCTTCTGTCTCATGATATTCAGCATCTGCTTTAACAGAAGCGGCACCACACATGGCAGAGGCATTGGCGGTGGTGCTGCTGGCGGCGGCGGGGGCCACCGTCGGTCCTCGAATGGGACCGCTGCGCCGAGGCCTAGGCCGGTGGGAGCCGCCTCTAGTCGTAGGCGCTGATGAAATCTGTGTACGCTGACGACGCGCGGGACTGGCAGCACCGCCAACGAATGGTAGGATGCAGGCCCATGGGCGGCGACCAGAGCGTGATAGGCGGCCGGGTGGCAGGAGTTTCCATTCATCTTGTGCCATCGTGAGCCTGTCAGGACGGAACGCCGACAGCTGCTCACAGTCGTACCCAGTTGTACGGTGGTGGCCGAGGCACCAAGAGAGACACAGAGAAAGAGAAAGGGCGTACGCGGAGGTCGGTCATGAACTCCCGTGGAACTCGTTGAAAGCCTCCGTCCATCTAAGTCGCAGACACGCACTAGGGGGCTGAGCACATGGAGGGGACTACAGACATCCTCAATAAATGCGAAGGTTCTTGTAACAAGGCGCCGGCGGGCCAACTGACACCACTTGCGGTGTGTTCGGTTCGGCCTCGGTGCTAGTATCTGAGAGGTCCGCCGAAAGGAGAAGGCCGCTCACAGCAGCAGCAGCACTCTTGTGAATTGCCACCTGTCTCAACAGGCCGCAGCGAGTCAGAATGACCGAAGAGGTACCTACGCGTTCTGAGAAGTCGTCCGTCACTTACAGTTAAATGCAATGTGACATTTGGTCCGGTACAATGACGGGATGGAGCCAGAACAAGTCGGAAACTTTGCGGATTCAACTTGACCACAATTGAAACCAGAAAAATACAAGCGTAGTTCTAATGAATAGCGCAGAGTCGGCTAACGGTAGTCCCGGCAACTGCAAGGATACATAATTCGGCCTTGTAACGGTGGGAAACCACAGTGACAGCAGTACGTGGCTGGGTCTATTTCAAATGCGTGTACCTCAAGTCGAATTGAGAAATTTCACTAGCTTTTATTTTATGCTAGCCAACTAATACACACTTGAACGAGTTTACAGGCAATGCTTTACAATCCGTGATGTTTAATGACGAATGGCTAATCTTGTTCGACAATCGCAGTTGAATGAAACCCCGCTCAGTATAGTTGCAGTGCAACAAGCGACAGAGGTTGTCGGCGTTAGAACAAATTCGGGTACGTACTCAGGTCAGCCTATCTGCTCTCTCCTGCTTATGGCCGCGAATATCAGATAATGAGGAAGGCCATCATCCAACGTTCGTGGCCATAGGTGAATGAGGCGAAATCCAGCTAAAAAATTCGCACACGAGCAACGAGGGTTCGCGCAGCGGAAATGGGTTGTTCGGGATAGATAGCAGATTTTGCAGGCGTCAGCAGCATAGAAATGCAGACGAGTGTAACTGGTAAAGACTACCGGTCCAGCTGTAATAATACCTCTTTTTTTTAAGTCGGCGACTCGCAGCCATAGCATATGTATATATATATATGAAATACATAGATCCTGTACGTTCGGAGATTTTTTTGTTTAGCAAATACTACAGCTAGTACACTGGTCTTGGCAAAATTATTCAGATAATACGATCTATAGATTTATGGAACATGGTTAATGGCATTTCTGAATGATGATCATGTAATAATATAAGATTAAATAATACATATCATAAAAAGGTGACAATATTTTCATCATGAAGTGGAATTTTCGTCCACTTTCTACAGTTAGCGTTGCTCTTTTTGTGTCCGCCGATCACTTTACGTGCCTTGTTGTTTATTTCCTATTATTGACAACACATAAACACATGTTGTTTTTTCAACAAAGGCATACTAGCGCCGATGCTAGATGGGACGCGTTATGCGGCCAACTCTCACAATCGCCTCAAATTCATGAAGCGCAATTCAGTACGGGCGTATAGCGAACGTACTTTACGAGGGGTCTCTATATCGAACTATCGATAGTTTAAATATTATCAAAATTATTCTCCCAACGGAGACTGCCAAGGAAATCGTAGTAGCTTCGAAAGGCAACAACAAAAAATACCTTGATAGATAAGAAGTCAAGAAATAAATGGCTCATATAAAAACCTGGATGTGCACCCACATATAATATCTATACGAGCACAACGTTTCACCTATGTTTGATTATATCTCGACAGCCACCTCTTTGGTTCCGTTTTTTATCACTCAACTGGACAGTCTAACTACCACGGACACACATCGACCGACACCTAAACGGGCGCCACTGTGATTTTCCACCACCACCACCACCACCACCACCACCAACACGATGTTATAGCGCCTAGCCCGGCGATGATATGCTACGTGGTCGGCGTTCGGGAACACTCCGAACATTGACGGAAAGTCTTCCTCTTTCTCTCTCTCTCTCTCTCTCTATGACTGAACGAATCGATGAATGAACAAGGTTTGCTTATGTACCACAAAACGAAGAGAAGCGAGCACTCAGTGGCATTCGCCGATGCCAGTCTCGGCTTGATTCTCCCTTTGGCATCCTCTTCGTCCTTCGAGAGAGAGAGAGAGAGGGAGAAAGAGAGAGAGGAACAGGCCAGGCCTTGGAACGCAAGGCCGCTACTGTTGTTGCCTCCGCCTTTACCGTCCCCGCAGCGGTCGCTGCCGCTGCTGCCAACGATATGGCAGAGGAGCCGATAGTTGCCGCCAGTAGCGGTGTCCCTCGCTGTTCGGTAGCTGTACCGAGCCGGTATAGCGACACGGCGCCCGTTGACGCTACCCACCGCGGTGTCGGTGGCGCGACCGATTGCGTCTTCCGGCGATGTCTTCCCTCTCTTTCTTTACTCTGCTTGCATACCTGCCTACGCGCAGCTTCCAGCCATCACGTTTCCTCCACACTGCTTCAGCCCTCGAGCATCAGCAGCACGAGCAGAGAACTCTCCCTCCCGCGTGGTCCCTCTAGAAAGTATTCTAGCGTTCCGCCGCGGCAGCCGCCGCGACAGCCGCTGCTATTGAGCACTTTCACTTTTCTGTCGACGGCCCGGCCGGCGCCGCGACTGGCGGCCAGAGGCGACAACGACGCCCACGCCCGACGCCGAGAACGATGAAGGCGGCGAAGACGAACGCGCTACGATGGGGTGAACGCTGCTGTCTAGGCGACCATAGCAGACGCAGGATCGGTTGAAGTACGGCAGTGGTGAGGAAAGGCGACGTTGACCGAATAACCAGCGCAGGGTCTGGCAGGCAAAAGAAGTAAGGAAAGAAAGGAAAGAGCGAACGAACGAATGACTGAGTGTGTGGGTGAGTGACGGGGTGTGTGAGAGAGAGAGAGAGAGAGAGAGAGGCGCAGCGAGAAGACTCTCAATCTCAATGGCGACGAAGAGATTCTGTCGTTTGCCACACAGACAGAAACACACGCAGATGCATATATATATATATATATATATATATATATATATATATATATATATATATAGGCACACAGCAAGGCTGCATGCGCATGTACGTTTTCGTACACAGAATCTCAGTCCATGAAGTCTTTCGCGTCGCTCGACCTTCGTCGCAAACAGAAGTAGTCGTGCATACGAGGCGCTATTCTTCTATAGTTACCCACATTCTCTCCCAGGCGCCGGCCGGGGAGGGGGGGGCTGGGCTGCGCTGCGCTTCGAGGACGAACGGAGTTTCCCAACGCAGAATGACTATAGAGGCAGAACAGCAGAGGCAGCGCCCACCGCGAGTCAACGGCGGGTGTACGCGCAACGGTATGTGAAGCAGTATGCGCGTCGACGGCGGCCGTCGCGAGCGGCGCCAATTGGGCTATCTGTCTGTCTAGCAGGATAGTGGTCGTACTAGCGGAAAGTATAATGGAAGTAGAAAGGCAAAGTTGTGTTGCGGAACGACGAGGTATCACGATATTGATGCTAGCGTGTCGGGAGACCAACCCCCCCGCCCCCCGGTTCAAATACAAAGTTTTCAAATGTTGTTATATTTTCACTTCTTTCGATCGTGTACCCCGCTGGAATATCAGATACCTGTCCGATATCCCTTGTCCGATTGTCCCATTGTACTCGCTGTATGCCCGCGTTGCGTCGGGCGGAGTTCTCCGACCTGACCGGAAGGTTTAGAGACCAACGATGTCGAATCCGACCGAGCGACTATTCTTGAAGTGCGTTCAATATCGAACGATGAAACGGTGAGAAGGGAAGTTGTGAGATATTAGTTAGTGTGGGACATCGTGTGTGAACCACACAATAGCTATAGCACAACATAACGACATAAAACCAGATTCATTTGGGTGCGAGTTCAACGCTGAACATGCTGAAGTTGATCCTCGGAAGGCGGCTTTTCTTCGACGATTGACGACATATGGAAGGCATCCATCAAAAAGACACCATTCCACATAAAACAAACTCGAGCAATAAAGCTGCTGTTTTTAGGAGCGGAAACGTATGTCAGCTTCGGCACTAGCATAAGAAAGGAATTCTGCTAATTGATTTGTCTTTTCCGGGAAAAGGAAGGGCCCTTAATTAATGCTACCTATAAAGGAAATTTTTGGCGCAAATTAAAGGCGAATAGAAATGTTTCTATGGTTCAAGAAAAGCATTGCTTTGTCTCTGCCACACCGCCGATACATTCGTTGCGAATCACAGGGAGGGAAATTGGTGATATCGCATTTACTTATCTTGTTTGTTTTGTTTTCTAACGGATATGTTCCCACCGATTTGTACCTGTAGATTTTCGTTGCCTGAATAATAGAATCTATCATGTGTCCCTTGACTAATTACTAGCTTGCTATACAACTGAGACTTATGAAACACGGAGTCCTGAAATGAGTTCACTTATTAATACAACCTGCTTCGTGGAATTACCATAAATACACAATAGGGTGCATCTGAGTCCTAATACAATTAGGACAATCAATGGCACAATGAGTAGGATGGCAGTTCCTGACGAAGATAAATTGAGTCTACATCAAGTAGCCACATTATATACTCTATAGATAGCTATGCTACTAATCCATGAGTAGCTGAATCTATTTTTAAATCTCTACTGAATTCCCTCTTAGATACCTAGAAAGACAGAATTTTGTTTCGTGGAACAGCATCACCGTTTCCGATCGAACCGAAATATAATCGCATGATAACGTTGAAAGTTAGGCGTTTCTCTCTGCAAAAGATGCTTAGCCAGTGTTGTGTGCTCTAAAGGTTGTCGGGATTTTATCGCCCGAAATTTTGCTCGATGATACGGTAAAACATTTATACAACAAGCGTACAGCTTATTAGGGCAATACAAATTTATAATGTGAAACAATATTAGCCCCTATTTCCGGCTCTTTGCATAATGGATCGTTGTATTAAAATCGGCAAGTGACCTCATACAGAAAAAGTATGTCAGAAGAGCAATGAAGATATTTGATATATAATGATTGTTCAGACTGGGACCAATACGAGAATACGAGTGTTTGTATTCAAGATGAAATCCACGACACACCTTTCAACCTGATGCGACGAACTCATGGCGGGCAATAATGTGATATCTTATATCCTTTACAATAAAGCGATTCTCGACAACATGTGCAATTAAAAAATTGACTGAATTTATACATTTCTTCTCGAATGCGGGGTTGACTACGAGACATATCAAAGTTGACCTATGGATCAGCATTACCTCAGATGAAAGATACGACCTGGAAAGCGCAATTAGAAGGACATCGATGATTAGGTTTTCTAATAGGCCGATTATTTCTCGGCCCACACGAAGAAAATCTATAAGAGAGAGAGAGAGAGAGAGAGAGAGAGAAAGAGGTCTGGAATCCTCAACTAATCGACGGTCAATATACACGTCCACTCCATCAATGCAATATTTCTATAAGCGGAATCATTTCTGCTGACCTCGATGGAGGAGGATGGGAACTACAAAAAAAATCCCTCTCATCTGTTTCAACGTCCCCAGCGATGCTGGTCATCATGTGACAGAGCAAACATGTAAAATCATGATCAAGTGTTTATTTGTGGCCATGATGATGAGAAATGAGCTCATTTTAGTCGAAAATTGTTGTACAAATGCCTGAGCGGACATTTACATAGTTCAAATATGTAAGTGAATTAGTACATGGACGACGAACATGAATAGTGATCTACATATGAATTATGCAGCAATGAGCAGTTGACAACTCAGTGCTCACAGTGATAATCAGCATCTCACGTCCAACACTGTACCCGAAGTAGTACTCTGGGACTGAACGAACAGCCTAGAGCAGCCTAGAGCAAACGTACATCTGTCTTATTTTACGTTGGTAGTTCGTTGACGCTGGCGTACTGCACTCTCGCATCAGTGACGTTCCATTCACTGCAACACATTTATAGCTCGACATGTGTTTCACAAATGAATGGAACGAAGCAACTTTGAAGGTCGCGCACGTTAAAAGGTGCTCGTCACGGATGGGCCTTTACTTTAACCTAGTAAAAGACGAATCATTTTAGAAGGAACAGAGTGCAAAGAAGCGTTTCGTAAACGAGTGTTTTTTGTAGGGCGGCAGGGGACGGGATGGTTCTTCGACGGTAAAACTGGAAGCGAATAAAATAGCTGAAATTAGTTATGTAAAAGTTTTGTGTTTATTTTCATTAGAGTATATATGTAGGCATAACAGGTTTTACTGTTACATTAATATTCTACACATACATATATTTTGCTTTACTATATTTAAATAAATCAACGCATCTATGAACGACTAATACAAGAAAAAGTATATTGACTGCATCTATTTATCCTAATTGGGCAAGTATTAGACTGCGACACCGTAAACCTAAAGTTCGAGTCCCACAATTCTACATATAGCCCATATTGCGGTCAGGCCGGTGGCCTATACATTCTCAATTCGTGATGTTTTTCAATAGCAGAACAACACGAATTAACGTTTACCTATGAATCAGTCAACTGTTTATACACTGTGTATCATCATATTCAGAACGGTAATGATTCTCAAGCTGTCATTTTGAGTTGTTTCCAGCGGGCGTTGCTTTTGACCAGACCTCAATCACGCCGTCAATCGCCAAACTTTGCCAGGCGGTCATTAGCGTCAGTCGCGTGATCGCGCGATCGCATTAAATTGAAAAGCGCGCATTGGTTACATGATGGTGACATCGATGACAAATCATGCAATAAATGTTGACCAATCCCCTGTGGGAAACGTTCTAACAATATGGCTACAATTATTTCTCTTGCAGATTGACAGAGGCAGCGGTTCAGTAACGTCAGCTATTTGCGTTATAGCACTGTTAATGGTGGACGCTGATTATTTAGCAATTTCTCTGATCAAAATATGAAATAAATTTATTGCTATTTCGTATATTCGTATTAAATCATGACTTCCTCAGGTGCTCCCCGTAAGTACCAAAGTATCAAAGCTGTGAATATCCGGCTCAAAAGCTCGCGCCAGCTAAAGCCTATTGTGGCCAATCTAAATGTAGTGCGTGTATGTAGTTCGGACGGTAAAGCCAATTGTGTTTATTGGGAGGGGGGGGGGGCGGCGGCGTTCATTTATTCTCATTTCTAATATACGTGCGTATAAGAAACGTTGCTGAAGATAAATGAAATCAACCGAGAGCACTGACGGGTGTCGACCCCTGTTATAAATGAATTTCTCCGTATGCCGTAGATAGGACGGATTAGACGCTTAATTCGTTCGTGGTAGGGTCCAATGTATATTTTATTGCGCTTTAAAACAACGTACCATAATACTGGTGCCTCTCCGTAGCTTAATATGCATGAAGGTGAAGGTGGTTGCTATTCGTACTCGATTTTATATGAACTCTTTAAGCTGTACAGTACATTGTCCTAGAAATGGATAATATCTCAGATCTATTAGACTGTTTTTCGAGCTGACCCTCAGCTGTTCCCCTATCTGACAGGCCTCAGCCCTTAACCTTTAGGTATTACTATGAGGACCTGCCGGGATCGCAGATCTTTTGAACATCGTTATGTCTATGAATGAATTGCACTGATTCTATAGGCTCAATGTTTAGTATAAGCGGACCGTCTCATCTTGAACTAGCCAAGCAATAGTTACAATCGTCTCGTGTGCTCAATATGATGGGGTAAATGACTTTTTAACTAATCAAATCACATACGCTAACAATATACGCATTGCACGTAGTTTTCAAAGTTACGAACACGCACGTACACGTTATTAATATATAATACCTACAACCGTAGAGTACAGCAGCAACAGCTGTTAGTATTATATTCCTACAAGTAGACATTATTCGTTCTCTGCTGTCAGTGATGCCAGCGGTGTTTGCTCACTTAACTGTTACCTCGAATGTGCTCCTTTACTCGACGACTACGGCGGCACCAGGACAGCGACCGACCCTGCCATGGACGAGGTGACATGACACCACTGGTTGTGGTGGTGCCGAGGCCCGAAGCGCACAGGGGTGCGATCATAGCCGCTGCAACTCTCGCTCGAGCAGCACCCGCCGCCGCCGCCGCTGCTGCTGCTGCTCGAGCAGCGGTTGAAGAAGACTCGCTAAGCCGAAATGACTAAGGAACGAATGTGCGAACGGCAAACAACAAACTTTTCATGCCACCGTGATGACTGGCACCAGAAGCGGAAATGCATAGGAAACGCATACCCTCTCGTACCCAACGTAAGCAGACTCACCCTACCCATAATGCAGGCGACCTTCACAGGGCGTGGCATTCACAGAAGGATTTCAACGACGGTCCAGACAGCTCACGATGGCCCGCCAAACCGCAGACTGCCGTCACCTGTGAGGCCCACATCGCTCACTTCAAGCTGAGACCGATAAGCGACTCTGAGCGAGCTTTCGGATAGGAGGCGCGACTCGGGGGTTAGGGGGGGGGGTGAGTGAAGGTGAAGCGGAAAATAGTTTTACCAATCGCTGGCTGCCTGGCTGCCTGCTTGCCTGCAGCGGATGGGTGCTGTGCAACGTTAGGTATTTTCGTACCGGCGGTGGAACAGCTGAAGGCTGCTGCGACATTCGAGTTGCGGTCGCCTATGAGGCACGTACTCCGATGGAACCGGATCCGATCCGTGTTGGCCTGGTCCCAAGGTTGGAGTTGCTGCCGGACGTCATTCGCTTCATTCGGCCATGCCAGAGTGTGTGTGTGTGTGTGTTTGTGTAGAATGCTATATATACATTCAATCATTATTGATCAGCCCGTCAAGAGCCAGGCCATTTGCTGCAAACGGGTTCCTGCCAGAAAACAATAAGAGTGGTTCAGCAGAGAAATTTATTTCGAGAGTTTTCTTTTTTTACCAGGGATTAGATCAGCCAGGTAAGCAAGGCAAATTGGGCAATGACTAAAACAAAGGTATATAGCCGTTCTGAATAGGACACCAATGCTCTCCTAAAATTAGCAGCAGGCAGGTAATGTACAATCAGAACCATATTTGTTAAAAGCATAAAGTCTCTCTGTCTATGTAAGTCTGTATGTCTATGTAAGCGTTACAGACATGTAACTGTACGCTGCTGCGTAGTATCCAAATAGAGACCTCCAAAGCATTCTGATCTTATTTTTAATTGAATCCTCCTCATTGAATCCTTCTCACTTTGTCACTGTGGATTTTTCATTCAAAGGTTAGAATTACGTTCCGTTGCTAAACTTAGACGTCCTTGAAAATGTGTACTGCCGCTGAAATCCACTGTTCACCATCGGGTAGAGAATTGTCTTGTTGTGTTGCGTAGCATGCTGGGTGTACTGCTGACGTCTCAGCTGCATATCGGAGCAATTGTGGTCAGGGCAGATCACGGTGTAATCATCTAATAGCAAAGCGCCTGATGAATGCGATACACAGGCAAGCTGTTTTGAACATGTGATTTACGTCATCAAAGACAGTCAGTGACAAACACCCGTGGCCATGCCCGATGTGATCACATTTCGCAGTGTTTGCTACACATTAAATATGATACACACGAATGCTTCTAGCGGAAGCATCAATATCAGCCGCCGCCGCAGCAGCAGAGGCAACAGTTGCAAGCACGCTATAGAAGCAAGCAAGCCTGAAAGATGAGTAGCTGCACTCGACCCACGGCAGGCTGACTGGCTTAGACGCTCGGGGCAAACCTTGAACTACGTCGACGCCGTGCTCTCCGCCAATCGACGACGAAGTGCACGAAGAAGGTGAAGAGCTGGGGGGAAACGGGCTTGTTAGCAACGAAATAGAACAAGAAACTTATTGCGACCGACGTCGAGGTGCCTCTCTCGCAGGACGATGTTTGCAGCGACGAAGCAGCGCGAACAAGGAACCGAAGAAAACATGGCACCCCTCGAATCGTGCACTCCCGTGTAATTACCACGCTCCCCTGAGGACGACGCATTGAGTGCAGCGTCGAACAAGAACTGTTTGCACAGTCTTCTTGTTCTCTGAAATATTGGAATGGGTGGCGATAGCTGGCGAGATCGGCGGATCGACCGTTTTGGGAATAAGCAACAACGTGAAACAGATAGTACAAAGTGAAATGACTGCGGGAATGAATGAAGAGCGATCTTGTTCGATTCTGTGATAAATCGTTCTTGTTTTGATCATCTTTTAGTGGACCAGCGTAAAATGTTAAACACATCTAGGACACATGGTTACGTCACTTCTGCGCCACCTCCATTATTATTATTGTTATTATTATGATTATGTGGTATTATGGCACACATCGTTCACAATACGTGACTACCTAACGATAACTACTGAACATGACATTTTAGGCATAACAATAATAATAATCCATGGCGTACTTTGTTGCGAAACACCATTTGTTCTCTCTTCCAGTTTTCGTCAGTGCGATCGTTCATTGTCATGATCGTTATTAGTCATCCGCTCCCCAATAATCGTTCTTGTTTATTCCTGCTTGCCCGTCGGCAGCGGTGGCGGGGTCGGCGGCGGCCACCATCTTAATAAGGAGACGCACTCACTCTCGCCCTCTATCATGAGGGCCTAAAAACGCACAAGGCACGATGTCGTTAAAGAATTCCTTCCGCAATTCGCTTCAGCAGCTGCTGCTGCTGTCATTTGATTTTTATCTATCCCATCGGTTCGCCCCAGCCGCCTTTCGTCGGCTTGCCGGAAAGCTCAGTTCGGCTTTGGCGCAAGCGCGCCACCGTTTTCCCTCTCAGTCAGATCGTTCGCTGATGTCATCACAGGGCGCGCGGATGTATAGTACGTCGAGGCGGTCGGAACGAGACGCCAGCGATACCCAGAACTCTGTACCCCACCGGATCTCGTCTAGCTAGCCACGGTTACTCGAAAGGTCAGCGAGCCCAGCCTAGTACCGATACACCTCAGTCAGAAGGGGAGAAAATGAGAAAATGACGTAGCGGGAAATAGCTAGGTGCTACCTGCTATGGCAGCCGGTTCCGCCGATCTGCTGAACGGAATACAGCAGAACGTGGCAGAGAGCGAGAGACACTATGTAGGAAGATGCTCGCCTTTTTGAGCCGAGCATCGAGCAAACGTGCGCCTGTTCTCCTCTCTCGCAGCGTTCGCGAGAGCGCGTGGAGAGATCCTGTGTGATGACTAGTCGTATGTGATGCGTCGATGCTCTGCTTTGGCTAGATGTTCGGTGTGCACGTCCTCTGAGCCCCGTGGAACGTGCTCGTGGAAAGACCGTCGAAAGACCTTTCGTCGGCAGGCGGTGCAAAGGGATCGGGCCCGCCTGCCTCTTTCTGCGTGATCCGTATGTGTGTGTGTGTGTCTGATGATTTCCGGCCATTTCATGGTCCCCTCAACCCCAAACCTGCCAGCCCCACTCTTCAACGAGAAGTCCACCTTCCCCCGGATCGGAAGGTGGGCCCCCATTCGTCGCCTCCTCAGACACTCCTTTTCCATCAGAACGGGTTTTATCCGGTGACATTTCTGCCCCATATTTGTGTGGCTCGATGCGGCTGTGCGCGGGAGTAGTGCCGATGTGTGTCCGTGTCTAGATCACTGCGTGTGTGTTCTCGGGGCACGGAAGTCGGTACGGCGTGTCTGCGCGGACGTTGTCTGGCTAGCCTTCCGCCGGAAATCAGAGGCGCTTCGTGTAATGTCCAAAGGCCCTCACGCAAGCGGCGCAAGGTCGAAGCAAGGACAACATTCGCTGTCTATGTTTCCGACAACAAATGTATCTAACGTTTTGAGTGCTTGATGCGCTGTATAGCGGGCTGTCGTTCTATTTGAATCCGTGTGGGAAACTCGGACGAAACAATGATTGTAAATGCTTGTTTTCTGGGACTGACACTATGTGAATCTGTCCTCTTGGCATGCCATAACATTATACAGCGCTTCGTACGGACTTGATCGGCGCTGTGTCAAATGGGCAATTTCGCCGACTAGCTTACTTCGCTTTTAATGGCCTGTATTAGAGCAGTGGTATAAGAGGTATTATTATCTTGGAGAAGCTCGATTCTCTGTTGGCGTCAAGTTCGTGTGGAAAATCGATATGTTAATGGGGGAACAACGAGATTTGTACCGACGTCATGGCACGGTCTTGTGTTGTTGTTTGGCATAGTTGGAAAAATCTACCAGCTGTGCCATTATCTACTGCTGGACCGATCTTCGCTGTGGTATTGCGTTCGTTTCTTGTCGCAAAAAGTCGTGACACATAATCTTCGACGATACACAATGCGTGTCCGCAAAGTTACGCAACCCTATGAAAGAGTAACCAATGTTTGAAGGTTTCGAAGGTAGACTATTCTGCGATCACAGTCTATTTTTCTTCTCTGAGATAACTTCTCAGAGAGTAAAGTTAATTCTAGCGGAAAATGACTGAGAAATCATATCAAATATATTTCCTACAGGAAGGAAGACATCGCTGATGTTTTCGCGAATTTTCGTGGATTTCGCCTCTTCTCTTTCCGTAACGTGATACACACGGTCATTTAGATACGTATTATATGCACATAAATAAAGGACGTCAAAAAGGCGTCTATGGGTATGATGTCAAGTCGTTACACGGCAGCGTCGTCACAGATATCGGCAAACCTTTGTCACCAAGTAGTGTTTATATGCCTTGGAAAATTGTTATTTGTAGTCGATGATCAAAGATTTAGGAGCACTGATCGTGCCTTGTAGTGCGTGGTGAACAACATCAGTGACGGATTGAGTGGACTTTACATATGTTAGCGAACAGTATCAGGCTAGCGGCTAAAAGGAAATAAAATAATATTGATTTGGTCGTCATTGTTACCTCCATTAGGAGATTAGAAAATGTTGATGCCGCACGATGAGTGTTGCCACATGTTGCATGAGTGTTATCAAAGCTGCATGGGCTTTTTTATGGACTAAGTTAGAAATAGTGTAGGAAAACATTTCTACGCGTAGTTCCACCGCTCTAACACCAGCTTCCAATCGGCCCATCCTATTTGCTTGACAGGCCATCCACCACTGCCTTTGACATAGCGAAGCACAGTACGTTGTTCGCTGTCTGCCGTGGCTGTGGGATGGCCCACAAGGGCCACATCGTGGCAACCTAACGGCGACCTGATGCACGAACTTACGCGTGCGAAGCTTCACATAGCATTCGCCCTATGCTAGGCTAGGCTGCTATGAGAATTAGCAGATGCAAGCTGAGCGTTCAGTCGGACTCCCCAGGCCGTTGCAACCTTCAGCTGATAAAATAGATAAAATGTAAAAAGGCGAAATTGCACTGCGTTTTGCCTTTTCTTACATTGAAATAGCAGCCTAATGCGATCTAAACTTGCAAACCGACCAATCGAATCACCAGTTGTTACACATCGACAGCATAGACTGAAAATACAACCCATCTAAAATGTGTGCACGCCAAGAGGCATGGCACGGCATAATGGAGACCAGGACTCGATTTCGGCCGCTAACCATCATCACACGAAAATACTCATCGGATACACGAGCGGTGGCAACAATGGCCCTCTGTCATACGGGGGCATAAGGGTGCTCCGCAGCCAGTGGGCGAATGGGCAAAACATTAATGGCGTCTGTTTAGGTCTCGTCGCAAACAGACGTTTTATGTATCGGAAGAACCAGGATGGAGGGAGTATACGCGTCGCCATTATATTTCGGATGCCGTAGAGGGTATGAAGTGAGCTGCGATTATTAGGGTGAATATTTGACGAGGTTAACACGCAGATACTCGGAACCAGATAGCGACAGAGGGAGTGCGAGTGTAGGACGGGTCCGCGGCGGTGTCCTGGTGGACCAGGCCGAACACAGACACACACCCGTTAGAGCAGATAGCGAATGACAATGAAGGAAGTGTGCATTTCACGCACCGTTACTACACACGCCGTCTATTATTTCATTGTCGGTCTGGTCGTGTACACATTATGGTGTCGCACTTGCGCACACATTGTTCGTGTTGTTAAATAATGAAATCGAACATTATGATTATTATAGCCATAATCCGCAGCAGCAGTGGCGGACGTAGCTATAGAGGCATCACCGCGATGCGCGAATCAATCTCAAGAGTCTGTTATTCAAACGTCGGGGAGCGGCTTTCAGCGTCGGTTGAGACGAATTTTTATTCGCCCACCGACCCGCCCAGCCACCGCGCAAACAAATTCAGACTCGACGCCCAGCGCAGAGGCGGACAACATTAATATCCGTTTAACAGCGTAAAGCGAATGAGTGCTTCTGGAGGCGGATCAAAGGTGGCCTTCGAAGTGGCAGCGCGAGAGACGACGAGAGCAACTCCTGAGATAACTATTTGAATCCATTGCGAGGCAAACACCTCGATGTTCGTTGCATCCTTCACGAAGTGCGCATTTAACCCCATGCAACTGACAATGAAACAGGGAATCCGATACTCCGGCAAGACGAAGAAGAAGCGCGGGAAACGTGGAGACCAACTGCAGTCAAAATACAAAATGCACAAGGGTATGCGGCACCGAGCAGAACATCTTACAGAGGTATGAGCGGCTGAACCGGTCCTTCACATCGACACCTTTCTCGAACTGTCACTCGGGGCTGCTACGGTTGTTTCAGCCTTTGTTTGTCTTCATTCGCTGTTACGCTCGCGTTCGCGGCATGACAAATGCCAAATCGTGTCCGTTTTTGTGTTTGTGCATTTCACAGTTTAGTTTGATTTAGCTCTTGGGCTCGACGTAGACTGCGCAATGTGTTTCGTACTGACATTTGAAAATATTTAACGTATACTTTGAAATGTCAAATTTAAAAATACAAACAGTAAATATAGACTAAGTGTAGAAAAATACAAACGTGAGGAGTTTGCTGATTCATTATATAATTCGGATGACTTTTAACAGAAAACAATCTTTGAAGAAGCCAAACAGTGGAAAGCATTGGAAAAAATGTCACACGCAACAAATTTTCTTGTCAAATAGAAATAAGTTACTAAATCAGTGAGTAAAGTGTCAGCGCGGTGGGTTGGACGTTGGTAAGTGGTCACGGGCAGCAAGAAGCCGGGGACCTCAGGGACTAGTCCCGTGAACTGGTGATGACATAGATGAGAACTTTAGCATTGTAGGCATATTTAGCTTTAAATCCATATAGACTAAATTCAATTGTTGGTTTTTGCTTGAAGATTTCTTTTTGCGTCTTATGCATCATGTATGTGTTTCCAGCCATTTTTTTTGGTGTCTATCGAAAATATGATCTATATAAAATTTGCTGTGTAATTAATGATTTTATGGTGCAAATTTAATGAATTCGCCTTGAACAACTATGTCTCAGGCTCACTGTGAGACTTAACTCTGTTGTCGTATCTCTACAGACGAAGCTGCTGGTTTTACACGCCTCTACGATCTTGGCAGATGACGCCAACCATTTTCTGGGATCATTCGAGAAGTCGTAAGGCGAATGACGCACGATCAATGGGCATTTTGTTTTAATCAAGTTTCTGCTAAAGATGCTTTATTTCGAGAGAAAGCGCAGCCATAAGTAATACTTATCTCTAAAGCCGTAATGAGAAGCGGCAAAGTGGCCATCAATTAGAATTAAGTCCAGGTAAATTTTTTAAACACAATTTCAAGTCTCCAAACTCGTGTTGGAAACTCTCAACAAGCTTATATATTAAAATGAGTCTGCACTGAGTCTTCAGGTAGCCGCGAAAGTTTCCAGTCCTGGAAAAACATAGAGAAGGGCTTAAAAACGATCTAATTTGTTCCTACTATCACTGCAGGCCGTTGACCAGCGAAATTATTAGTGCGTCCCTCGCTTGCTCCATCTTCACACCCGAGTATCCAAATCCCCATTACTCGGTGGGGCGTACGCGTCTATTAACTAGGGTACAGTTGGTTCTTGAGAGGCGTCTGTTAGAGTTGGAATATACGGAGCCTTTAGCACATTATTGTAGCGACAATTAGAGTCTCTGAAATCGTTGCTAGTGTCACTCTCCGCTGGGACGCTGTGAACCAGTACGATGAATCGCCCCTCGACCGAACAGGCATCGCTTGCAATATAACCATACTCGAGTACCTAGAAAGTAAAAATATTAACAGTTATCCAGCAGTAGAACTATGTAGCTGCTTCGAGATTAGATAACATAAATGCGCAGTATCGTGTGTATCTTGTTGTCTTCTTGCTGGATGTTATTTCGCGCGGTATAGTCCAAGGGAAACGAGAGTTTTACAACGCGTATCAGATCCCTAACCGATTTACCCCTAACTTATTTATTATAAAGCGGACGAGGACAATATTACACTTGAACAGTGATCCATACAAGAGAAACGGTGTTGTGAGTGAAGCGCGAAGGGCAAACGTATTTGTAATTACTCCTAACAATTTCACGAACACGAACCTTATGCGGAGGCGACAGATCACAAGGAATGATAAAAATCACCTATGTCCGCGTTGGAGGTTGTTAGCTTATGCCCATCCACGGATCGGCATTGCTCCATTGCCTATTGATCATAACGTATGCAATAATTGTGTTGGTTTACTTTTGACAGGTGCCGAGAGGTATCATACGTTAACATTGACTCGACACTCCCAAAATGGAGAGGATGCAAATAGATTTTCACCATTTGTCACTTGCCTGGGTCTGACCATCCAAAACACCGTCAGCTGCCGGGAGTATATGAATCTACGGCTGGTGGTCTATTCCTGGTCTACGAGATGCTGTTGATGCCCATTCTGTGTCACCTCGATACAATTTGAGGTGGGGCCCCAGAGGCGTACCTCGGAGGGGTCGGAACTTCCAGAATCTCGCCTGAAGAGCAAGCTATAGATGCCGCCGCAGGGACTCGGTTGCCGGAGGTTCTTGACAACTGTGTGCTCTTTTTTTCAAGAGAGATTGATATGGTTTGGTCTACCCTTTGTAGTATTGAATGCCTGTGGTAAAATGAACGATTCTCTCATCATGCATCCTCGTTTCGTCATGATAACTCAAACAACATCAATAAAAAAACACTATCAGAATGCATGATGAAGTGATGGTAATTCATATCGCTGTCGGTCAATTACTGTTGTACAAGTATTTTTTGTTTATGCCAGGCGTAATCCATTGGATAGTACTCCAGATAGCATTATGCTTATGTAGATCTATCGTGTACCCTTTGTCTAGTACATGCCCCTCAGTAATGACATTCGACTCATAGTGTTTCCAAAGCATTGACGTCGCTTTCGCTTTGGTAACCTACACATCAAAGATTTTTAATAGTTTACACTCAGATGATTAGAACTGAGTATGACAGAAAGTTTTCCCTCTTGTGTATCGTAACGAAAAACCTGCGTAGCAGTCGGTGCTGCATACTATGTAGTTTCCATGCAATAATCGCAGCTAGCTCTAGTAGTAAATTAAGTCTCTCTCGCAATAGAATATTAATTGAAGATGGATGCGTAGATGCGATGCTCGAGGTTGCGGAATTATAGCTCTCACCACGCTGTTCTGGAGCCGCCACCAGCCCCACAGGCTCTCTCACCGCGCTCTGCCAGCTTACGCGTTAACTCTAACTGAGCTAAAGCGAGCCTTGAGCTAAAGCGCTGAGGAGAACACAGTCATTCAGTTGGGTCCTTTGGACAAGAAGCGTTATGGCTACGACGGCAGGGGTAGTAGGCATATATATATATATAAAGGAGGATAACCCGGCCAACGAGGCTGGCCCGCACTGCGAAGAGGCGGCTACGCTCCAGCTGCCGTGAGAGGAGAAGGCTCTGCGCACACATATATTGTGCGTTGGCACACAACATATTAGCTTCGTGTTCCCCATCTAGCCACCCCGACCAAACGCCCGCCCGTCCGCCCGTGGACCTTGCCATCGTGGACCCCTCGCAACGCCAGTCGCAGCCATTGCCCGCTCCGGGACACAGTGGGACAGGAGGTTAAGAGGGATAGAGAGAGAGAGAGAGACAGCTAGGGATAAACCGGAGGAAATGTGGGGCCTTCTCCAGCCAGAAGAAGGCGGATGACGCCAAGTTGGGTTGGAGCCGGAGGAGGAGGAGGAGGACGAGTAGCAGCCGCTTCCTTGTCCTCGGCGGCGGCGACAGTGGTGGTGGCTGCAGCAGCGTCGTCGTCGTCGTCCATTCTACGGCGCCCCCTGAAGCAACCAGCGAGACCTAGCCGGGGCAAAGGATAGGAGGTAGCAGCAGCAGTCGCAGCAACGATAGCACCAGGGGGGGTCTGCTGTACGAGGGCGCGACGACGTCGACGACACCAGCTTCGTGTTCGCAGAGGCGGCGGCGACGAATGCCTGCTGGTGACCGGCCGCTACAAGCCACGAACGAACTACCGCCTCCATCCGCTCTGTGGGCCAGTCCCCGGGATTGGCCCGGTTCATGTTCGTGGGTCGGTGGATGTTCATGAATATTTAACTAAGACGACCACGATGGCGGCAACAACGACAACAACAATAACAACAACAACGAGGAAAAGGAGCGCGACATCTTCCCGGCCGTGCCGCCAATGCCGCGGTCGGCCCACGACGCAGTTACGATACGATAGCCGGACAGCACGAGACTCTGAGAGCTGAGGGAGAGAAGAGAGTTGCTATACGGGGAAGTATGAGAGAGGCAGAAACCTTAAGAGGTAAACACATAGACGGAGGAATGGTGAGATCTTAATCAGTCGACGCTGGCTACCCACCGTTAACCAGACTGTAGATAGAGATGCTAACTAGGATATTTACATTGAATATATAATCTGATCTTGTCGGGGAAACATCAGGTGATTATGTCAGTGTCGAGATATCAGGCTACCTAGTTAACTACGAGACGAATCTACTTCGTTACACGTGAAAATCAACTGTTCGGTAGAGAGATCTGAACACCAAGCGTCGCATGCGTAACTTTGACCTGCCACGTCTCTTGCTGTGAAAGCGTCATATTCCTTACTCGGAAATGCTTGGTAACTCGAAGCACAATAACAGAATTCGTCCTACCCATTGGTTAAAATTGTTTACATGCTTGCACATCGAATCAGCATTAATCAATGTTTCGGAACTAGATAAAAGCAAAACAGACCGCTCTTTAGTGACAATTTCATGATCATTGGGTTATCTGATCGTTTATAAGTATACGCTTATCCGTCATGGGAAGGGTCGCGGTTCAAACTGTGTGAGACAACAACACCGTCATAGGAATTAATTCCACAAAGGCAAACAATCGTGGATTTTCTCTCTATGCACATCATGTTAAACCGTTACGTGCACGGTCTGCGTAGTGATCTGCACACCCCTCGCTTTGCACAGATAGGCACAGAACTTCTAGATAGCGAACATGACCAGTGATGTTGTCACCAAAAAATCAAGGCGAATCAAACGAACTATAAAAAATGTGAGAATAATTGATAATTCATGAATAACCACTATTTTTGACCTGTAGAATTCGAACCATTGAGGAGGACCAGAGATACAATGATCAAGCTTTCTACAGATATTAAGAGATATGTTATCGTCCGCTACCGGGGAACCATGTGCAACCGAATTTTTTACGCAAAGATTTTCTTTAGATATTCAAACGGGCCTTCTTGTTCTTGATTTTCTATTATATATAGATATGTACAATTATATCAGTATATGAGTTTCACGAATAATTGCCGACAAATGTTCGATGGGACAGGTGCTAACAGGGTGCCAGCCCAACCGCAAGCTAACGTCCATCTTTTGTTTTTTAGCTTTATTTCGATGACAACCTCACCGGGAAATAGACGGTCAAACGGTACCAACAAGATTCGATCTTAAGAGATGCCATTAGTCAACGTGACATTTTTGTAATCCTAGCGGCGTGCCGATTAAAACATGTATTGCATATGTGGATATGATGTATAGAGTACCATGTGTATATATATATATCTATGTGTACATATGTATGTCCAAAATAGGCGGCTGACAAGAAGGCACGTGTACATACAACACAAAGGATTTCCCGCAGTGATCCAAAAAAAGTTTGAATGGGTCGTACGTGGGCTGGGGGCGGGCGTCAAGTGTAGCTCCGCCACTATGTTGGTCGACTGCCAACACGGACTTCCGCTGAATAGCTCCAAATCAAATTATATGTAGTCGTTCACTGTCAGCGGTATCGTTATGATAGTGCAACTGCGTTGTTGATTCAATCAGACGTGCCAGTAATGTGTACCTCTATTTGATACATCTTATCAAATACAGTGCACTGGGCGGGATAACTCTAGTACGCCTAGCATTGCATAGCTAAGCATGATACGTCGCTCCAAGAGAACTGTCGCGGATATTGCTTAATCAAACTGTATACTGTAAATAGAAGTTCGGTTGGGGATGTGCATTTAAAGATGCCAGGTCGGTCAGAATGGCGTGCTGTTCTTCAAGGGCGCTCGCGTTTGCAGGGCGAAGCTACCAAGAACCGGTAGCCAACTATCATATAATGGGAGGGGGGGTAGGACGTTTAAACTTGAGAATAATAGACCTCTGAGGAAGGCATACGATAGAGCGTGGCCATTCATCACCTCCGCTGGATGAGCTAGAATTCGCATCGCTGTCGGTAAACTTTGAAATCTTTGAGGGTTGACTGCATGCCGGCCCATGTCAAATTTCGCGTAGGTGAGACGACGAGGGTAGATATCGAGGGATATTTCCCTCGAATATCCCGTATTCTCATATGAATATTCCTAACTACAAGTAAGAGTGTTAAGATAAATACAGGGCACAACTGAGGTTGTATTGACTGGGAGAGATATTTTCCGTTCTAAGTAGACTGAAGAAAGTAAACGATGACGGGATAAAGACTAGTGAAGTTGCCGTGAAATCGGTGAGAGAAATGGTTACAGGGGTCGAATGCCATAAGATGCAAAATGATCCACGATCTGTTTACACACAAAGAGCCACTCTGCCATGTCGGTGCTCTCAAGGGAATTTGTCGCAAAGACAGGTACTGAACGTCGGCATTGCGGGGCTGTTCATCGTTGTTGTCATCAAAATCCGATCTGCTTAAGTTCAGCTATCATCTATTAGTGAAGCAGACGTTTCGATAGTTCGGGTGACGCTCAGGCGCAAACAGCACTAGAAAAACTGTCAGAACTAGCCAGTGTCCCTACGATGCAGCAGAGAACATCACAATATTTTAATCAATTTACCTTGCGTTGTCTATAATTTTATTTAATTACAGATAAATATTATTACTATTATATGACTTTTTTATATTACATGTTTTATATATAATTTGATTGATGATACCTTTTTCGCCTGCTGAAGTAAATAAATATAAATTATAGTTTTAATAAAAATTCAGAAAGTGATTACATTTCATTATTTAACCACGCTGCGTTTTAGGTACTAGAAAGAAACTTACTCACTGTGTGATCAGTGTTATCAATTCTGGAGCACATTACCTACAGCAAAAATATGCCTCGTTCTGTTGATATAATGGTCTACATGACCCGGTTTCTACTTAGCCAGCACATAATATTTGTTTGATCGGCAACCTATTAGAACGAAAGGGCACGATACTTTCTCCTGCCTACGCTGCTAAATAGGCATACACTGCCGTGTGTTGGCTATAGAAATATTTCCACGTTTGGGACTCGACAACTAAATAGCCTATCTATTTGGGTTCATCAAGAATTGTGCTGAGTCATGTTGAGCAAAGTTATACCACGTGGAATAATGCCGTTTGAACGATTCCGCTCGTGTCCCTCTTCGGTGTTACAGTTCAGACTTCGAATTCTCGTCGCGCCTACGTACGATACTGAGCTAGTTTATTTTAGGCTATCCACGCCATTGTTTGCACGTCCATTTCACTTCACTGACGCAGTGGATGGAGATGAAATATCATCACCGGGAACGAAGTCTGTGGATAACACACTTCGAGATCGGGTATTGAGACTCTCAAATGAACTATTTTCATAATACACCGCTTACGTACTGTCGCACGGTAGGTCCATGACGCACATGATCATATATCAGATGCAGATCCATGTAGTAATTCTCTTCTCGTGTCCTTGTTCCGCGTTACCTGACACCCCCAGAAGGACTAAACAGGTATACGTCGGAGTTGCGAAGGCCGCCTTGCACCTTTCTTCTTTAGGTAAAAAAAAACTACGCCGGGTGCGTAGGTATCTGACGCCCATACGCGTGTTTTCATGTTTTGCGAGGACGCAGCCTATCTCCTCGATACGTGTGGATCGACATGCAACCATTGAAGGCGTACGTTGAGTGCTGCTGTTGCTGCTTCTCTGTAAGCTGCTCAACAACGCGCGCGGCAAGGGCAAGCAAGTGGTAACAGCCGGCCTGGCGGAACTCAGAGCCACACAGCCCGCTTGTTCACTGGCCGGAGGGCCGAGGCGCCGTGGGAATCCCACCAGATAACGATGGAAGGTTACAGTATGGCGTGTGCGCAAGGCTACAAGAGACACTGGCGAAGGTTGATAAAGGGTAGACGTTGCTCCGGGCTCCTGGTAGAGCGAGCTGGAAAGGGAGCTCTGACGGACGCGGTCGAGTGTAGCCGCCAGGACGCACCGAAAGCGCTTCCACTCCTTGTCGTCCCCGATTCTCTTTGCATTATCACTCTACGACCTCGCCCCAAAGCAGAAACGTCAGCTTCAATCGCCAGCCAGCACCACAAGCAGGCGCCACTGTTGTGGCAGCGCCTTTCCGAACAGACACAAGGGCGAAGGGGGAGAGTGGAGTCTCGGTTTTTTGCGCACACAATAGTAGTCTTACTACAGGACTGACACTTAGTGTGCAACTAGCGGAAAAGGAAACACCATGTCTTCTGATAAACGCCCGAGTCTATAAATGTCGAATACACAGGTTAGGCTCAATTTGGACGGTTTGCTTGTGCAGATCAACAAGGGGATTATGACGCAATAAACAGTGCGCACCTAGCGAGGTTGGCTATAGATAAAGGAAAACGGAAGGATAAAAGCAATGCTGTGCAATCTTCAAATAAATTCAAAGTAGAAGTAACCGTGCAGACCGATACCTCGAGTATCGTCAACCATTGAGAGGCTACACGTAACAATGTACAACAATAAAGGCAGAACAGCTCAGTCTCAAAGGAAGATTAACACGAAGCATCCGGTTGATACAGCCTGGTCTGCTTTATTTAGTCTGCGCACGATACCACTGATATTTAATCATCCCGCTGTGCACTCTCCGAATATCGTTGACGTACGCATACATACGAATCTATGACACAGACGTCGAGTTTGTCGCGCAGGGAATAGCATGTAATGCAGTCGTCTCCTTGCGTCTCGAAGATTCACCTTTACCCTCCCCTCTCGTCCATCTGTATCGCCTGTTCTGTCTCAATATTGGGCTTGCTCTGCATGCCACGGACAGCCGCGCATGTGGCTTCGAGGCTAACGGCTTGCCGCAAATGCAGTAGTTTCCATGGACAGCTGTAGATTGAGACCAGCTCGTTCAGTAGCAGTGTTGTCTAGCTGGTAACCGCTAAAAAATAAAACGAAGAGAAAATTGCATTCACTTTTGTGTCGGAGGGCCCACCTGACAGGCCCAACGATCAATCTACCTGCCTGGCTAGCAGAGCTGGCTTATATGTTTTTAGGATAGCCGACCCCTTAAACTGGTCCGGACTCTATCTGTTTGACACCGTAGCCCTTTCTGCATGTGGGTCTGTATGTATTGCGGGGAAAGGTAAGCCGACAACACGTCCACTCCAATTTTGAGCAACCTCTCTTCGTCTCATCTGTGGATAGGTAATTTCAGAACAACACCAATCATCATATGCAATGTTGTGTCGGTTGACTATTGATGACAATTTGAATACTTTTTACAGGTGGCGGGCCATTTTTGCGAACAATTACGCCACTCCCAACTATGAATTCCGAATGTGCTCCTCTATGGTACATAAACGTTGGTCGCGAATGGATTTTGTTAAAAAAACCAAAGTAGACAGCCAACGTCATCACAGTCGTTTTAAAATTTGTGGGTTTCTGCAAAGGAAAACATTGTGCGCATTTCCTATAGGCTTTCTCCGGATGTCATCTATCCTGTGCATCGACATCGAGCGAACCATTGACAAAAACAATGATCATACATAGGCCCCATGTGATAGACAGTTGTCACGCATTTTTGGAAAACGGCTCGTCATTGTAGACTCAAAGTAGACGCGGTTTCTGCTAACGTCACACAACTATTCGTGTGGTTTTCTGTTAGTACTAAGATCATCAGCATAGTACCACGGCGTCAGTTTGATCTTACGGTGGCAGGTACGAAGCGGACAACCCAGTGCCTGATGAGTTTTCGCTGCAGATCGGCGTAAGTCTCTCTCTCTATCTCTCGACCCTGACAAAGAGTCTGTTTTTGCTAACGTTAGTAATATGATTACCGACTTTTTGTAGGGTGTCCGCTTGAACGCCAGCAGAATGATTAAAAATCTACTAGCGTGCTCTCCCGCGCTTGCCAGGTGACAGCGCCTGATCGTGGGTGAAAAAACTAGTAGCAATGTGGCGTGAATTAAATGATAATATTGTAAGTGGATGATCGTTTGCGCACCTCAAACATATTTTTTCTTCAACGTAACACCCACAGCTTGAGGTAGATGTTGAACTCCTGTTGTGCATGAAGATATGCAATTATATAGCGAGATATCCACTGTTGATATCGAGGCCCTTTACAGTGCTGATGTTTGCCGCAGAGTGGGATAAAAATTGTCGCTATTGAAATCGGAGCCTGTGGTACCAAACATGAGTCCAAGGAACATGAGGGTTCCAGCTACGCCACCTTGGAAGAGAACGCGAAGGTGTACATAGATTAGGTGATTTATGTCGAATAAATAAAACAACAACACTCGGAAACACTTAGAGAAACATACGCACAAAAGAACAAGCCAGAATGACACATTCGCGCCCGCACTTTACACTTGAAATGTTGGTTGACGTCGGTAGGCGGTCTAGGGTCGCGCCATTCATTTCGGGACCCTGTATAAGGACCACGAGCTCCTCGCGTCGAAATATTACGGTGGTGTTTTTTGACACAACAACTTAATAAACAACTACGAATAGATACAAGGGGGAACGCTACAATATTGACAATGTTGCGAAGTTATACCAGGTTTAAAAGGGGTTATGTTGAATTCCGACTTTTGATTGCTGTTATTTGTCACTTTGTCCTGTGAAAAATTTGCCGAAATGATGACAAAGTGAAGTTGTAATGAAAGGTTTATATTATGTGAAGCTATTACAGTGTGTGTGATACGTGCTAAGATGATGTGGCATTTGTATGCGTATCCTGACGCCGGGACAGTTCCCACTGAAAGACTTCAGTGTTCCTCGTGATTTGACGTCAACTGAACATAACAGGGAGATTACTCAGCGGATATTATGATTGGCAGCTGACCTTGACTCTATGTCCGGCGGCTGCCGTCGTGCCAGTTTGTACGTCGGGCAGTGGCCGATGACGCTGATATTGTCTATCGGTATCTAGTCGCCTTGATTTTCTGGTGACAACATCACTGGTCATATTCGCTATCTCGACGTTTTGTTCCATTCTGTGCAAAGGGAGGGGATGCAGATGTACAAAAAGATCATAGATCCGTTCACGCCATTTTGGGATACTGTGACAGTGCTGGCGCCCATTCGACTTCGAGACAACCGCGCTTGTAGTAGTTCTTTGTTGCACATAAAGACAAGCCGAAGCTAAGTCTATTTGGATATAGCAAGAGCCCTGTCGACAATACAAATTGCAAGCGAAACTCTTTATTTATAGCATAAACAAAGTCTTTACTTGTAACGAAACGTTGTCTTGACCTCGAAAACAGACTAATGAATGTCGTTCACTCGACGGATTCCTTGTACGCCTCAGTGTTTTCCATACTACAAACACTCAGTGTTTTCCAATCTACAAACTGGCAGTAGGCAAGGATGCGTGTGCTACTGAGAAAGCCACCTATGTATACATATTAGGATTCCCTAATGAATACATCATCTCAGTACACAATCACATTCGTCACGACTTCGATACCGACACCGTACCTTTGATAAAAAGGTACGGTGTGACCATTAATTGGGCCAAAATGTATGGCTCATTGAAGAGGACCTACCTTCCTGCTTTTTTTTGCAGCATGTTTGCTCTCCATTCTGTAAATCGCACTTTCTGCTAATCACGTATAATATATTACTCAATGAAGCGCTTCATTTTTTTAAATGCAGGTAGCCTCCAGTACTCATCCTGTCAGACATTTCTCTCTACTTATTCCCAATGGATTTACTACGAGAATTGTCGGCAGGGAAAAATCCACACTGAACTGAAGCCACGACAAGATTTTATTTTGCGACCTCGAACATATCCCACCGCTGGTCTATTCACCCAAGCTGTATCTGTCCCCGGTGCTGTACGGCGTCGCCGTCCCCAGCCTTCACAAGCACACTCAGTCAAATGCCAACCCGATTTCTCAATTCAAACTCACAAACATGAACCACAGCGACTAGGAAGGGCACAAGTAGTTTTTATTCAAACATCAATCTAATAGGGACAAGAAAAGACGTTTGCATTGTGGCTAAAAAAGGAAGATTTAGAGTTTCCAGAAACCAAATATGACAGGTAACATGCGACAGGCAACATGTGTATTCGTAAGCAGACGAGCGGATATAGACACGCCCAAAGAATTCATCTTGTTAGAATGGAGGGATGTTGCCCTACTGTTGAAACGCATTACTACTATATAGTGGTGGGCATAAACTTAAGACACCCCTATATTTCAACACAGATTTTGAGGCATTTATTCTGTATCAGATTAATGTACGTGTCAAATAACATGCATACGATAAAGAACAGCGCAGATGATGGCGCGAACACCCTGCTACGATGAGTTGTGTCATTTGTTGGGTGTTCAAAATTATAGGTCACCCTCAGTTATCGAGCGTTTTCTCGCTAATTATAACGTTAAAGATTCGGTTTGGCATACGATCAACGATATTTAGCAGAATCCGGGCGTTGATCCCTTACCACCCCTCCAACAACGCCTCTTTTTGTGCTTCTACAAATGTATGCTGCTGATTCGACGCATATACTCGTTGGACGCATATACCGTCCTAACCATTCACGTGTACGCGCTGGCCTACACGTTAGTAGATTGTCGGTCAACATCGGCAATGCCCCAATATCCACCCATGTCCAGTATCTGTCCATATTGTTGCGAAGTTTAGTTGGGCAGTCGTGTGGCGTTGTTGAAGCCGCGGTCTTGTTTTCATTTGATATGCGGTTAACTCTAAATTGTCCTTAAAACTGCTAATATGTGAACCTGAAGGTTTAACTCTTGCCTACTTGCTTCACACGTTATGATCGAATTAGACGTTCTCTATACTCATAGGTCGATGGGATGCGTAAATAATTTCGCACTACTCAACGACTTTTGCCAATTTCGCTGTCAATTGCTGCCAGGGTCTTTCCTCCGCGGTGTAAAGCAGTAATAACTGCTTTCTTCGTATCAGTAAGGCTCGAAACGTGTCCCATGACTACAGTGCAAAGTGAATGCTCAAAACAAACTGGATAAACTCAGCGAGAATACTCGATAACTAAGGGTGACTTATCATTTTGCATGCCCGAAAAATTACACACTTCATTATATAATAGTAGGCTGTTTGCTCAGTCATATGCGCTATTCTTTGTGGTATGTATGTTATTTGACACGTACATTAATCTGATACAGAACAAATGCCTCAAATGTGTATTCTTTATAGCGATTTGACATATAAGAGAAGTTGAGCAATGCAAAAATTGCAGTTTCTTTAAAAAATCAATAAGCATTTACCTTAGCGAGCGAAAACCGACGTGTACTGCTTCTACTATGCCCGGAAAATAAGCGAACGTTTTTCCTAATTACCATCCAATGGTATAAAGAAAGAGATGGATCTACCGGGTTTTGCATATGTTTCACTATTTTGAATTTCAGTACAAAACACCTCCTCTATGGCCAATATTTTTTTATTCTATTTCATATGAATGCGATGATGGGAGAAGCTCGAAACGTTCGCTTCGTGGAGATAAGGACGGAAGTTCGTGTGTTTCAACGGAGCAGGTACCCGTCGGAGGCAGATATACGCGATACAAATTTAAATGTTTGTTTTATTCTATGGATATTCACTATGAGCGTGCGTCTTAAAATACATAAACTCAAATGTTGTTTGTTTTCTGCTATAAATGGCTTTGATAAGGGCTGATTTATTTAATATTACATATAAACAAGGGGTTTGTATATACGTGTTTATTGTGTGTTTTGCTATATACAATAATTACTGACGCAGTCGGGGATAAGGCCGAAGCCGAAATGGTCCCGGGGAAGGCGATGGCCGTGGCCCTTTGCACAACGCGGAAAAGGCTCAGAAGAAAAAGCAGACCCCTTCGAGAAGATTAGCAGTGTGGGGATCGGCCAAAAGTTTCAAAGGCAAGAGGGTAAGGGTGTGAGTCGCCAGCACAGAGGCTTACTTCTGTTATTTGTTCGTTTTCCTTTGACCACACTACTGAACTATTTTAAATAATTTTTTCTTCCTCGTTAATTTTGGGAGCGTCCTTTTTCGAGCACATTTTGATCGTTTCTTGAAGAGGTAACCTGAACGTTTTGCCTGCAAAGACATAACTAATCTAAACGACCTTCCTTAGCACTTGAAAGCTCGGCTCTATGATCGCCCAGGGCGGCTACTATGTGTCACTCTATGTCTCGCGTTCAAGATAGCTATAGGGCCCACTGGGATGTTTCGCACTGTGGTAACTGGCGTGGTAGCCTCTGGGGTGTCATGCATGTGGTATGGATACAACTCCGGTATATCACATAAATATATGTATTAAAATACTGTAGGGGATGTTGGCTGCGAATTGGACGATCAACGATCGTGAACTGCATCGTGGATTAGTGGGGTTATGTTCACGAGTAGAGAGCGACGCTCAGGTTGTTGGCACCGCGTCACTTTTCCCTTGGCGCTGTCTGCAATAGAAGCATGTTTTAAAATTATGAAGAACAAAAATCCGGGAAGCGTTTTGTGATAGGATGGCGAACCTCAGTTAAAATTTCAGCAGCGCCTAAAGATTTAAATATAACTTGAACTCTTCTAAAATAACTTTTGTCAAATTTAGGTAGGTCTCGCCTAGGGTTGCGACACTTCACGAAAACTTGTTTAACTACGAATACCCTCGTGAAAATACAGATCGGAACTTTGTAGCTTAGCTCGCCAGGATATCTATATCCCACGCGCACCAGACCACGTTAATACATTTACAGTAAACCCTACATTATGTAGTTCCACCATTTTCAAATGATCAGTCCCGTTTCATAGGTGTCTTAGATAAATGGTCCCTAAATAAACGGGCTATATATCCCCGTAAACTATTATATATAGCCCCTAATGTAGTTTCATAAGATAACTTCATGTTGCGACATTTATAAAAATAATTTTCTCCCCTAACAAATACGGGAATCTCAATAATGCTAAACGTTTCGCAGCTTCCAAACCAATTATCCTGTTCACCGATGACACCAAATTGCTGTCATTTTTACTATGATACTCCGCCATAATAAAAATACGCACAAAGTTATCTGCAAGCTCCAGGGTGTAGACGTGAATGTGGGCAAGGTTTAGTACCGCTATGATGGCGTTGTCAGATTTTGTCGATACCACTATCCAAGGCGCTTTTAGCTCAGAGTTTTTCGTTCTTATTTTTGTTTGCTATTCGCGTAGTCTCCAGACGGTCAACTCCTACCCATTTTTCGATATGGGAATTCCCAAGGAAAATGCCTCAGGCCATCCCATTGCCATGGGACGCGAGTGTAGCATGCTTCAATGGATACCCCATCTCCACCTCAATCGGTGGGGTGGTGCTTGGACGGAAACGAGGATACGTCGAGGAGAGTGCGACAATGAGGAGGCCATATATATGTTAGGACGATATTGCTATTCCAAACAGGTTCGGCCGAAGTCATGTGGCTAGAAATGGTATTCATGAATGAATGCCACAAATGTTGCCTACATGTAAGGCCTATTTTTGGCTTTGTTGTCATTGGCGCGTAACATCTATGCCATCTGTGCGGTGTCGGAGAGCCACCACGAACCCGAGCAAGCACCAACGAAGAAGCATTTCCAAATACTGTTACATATGAAGCGCTTCCGTGAAAAGGAACCCAAGTCCAGTAGAAAGCCAATGGACTTACTCTCTCTTCCGAGGAAGCGTGTCACATCGATTTGCGCCAAGCGTTTCGTTTGGATTCCTGGAACTAGGATTTTGTAATGATCAAACAATATATTTACAGTTATTTCCGTGTATGCGGAAGCTCCATTAGGATGCTGTTGCGCTTACGCGATATGGCCACCTACAATATGGGTGTACTTTCTGTCAGGAGATATACTAAAGAACCTATTACGCCATGCGTCACAATCGCGAGGGACATAACAATCGCGGAAAAGGGAATGAAGATTAATTTGTTCTGTCCTCATAAAATAACAGCTACAACATGTTACTCATTTCGGTTATTGACGTATATGTCGCTTTTATTTAACAAAATTCAGTAATTCTGTCATATTGTGATGCTTAGCAAAACTTGTGAAGTCTATGTGTATCCCATATGTTGCTAACAAGGCACTCGATTCGATATTCTCACCGTGTGTATACCGCGCCAGTTTCGAAGCGGAACGGACGAGATAGTTGTGGCTGACACTCTCAGTAGATGTATAGCCCTTCGCTGTATTCCAAAAGATCTTGAACACCTGCATATCACCTGTTGCAAAACAAACACGCTATCACGTGGAAGATTTTTATGCAAAACGTTTCACTGACCGGTTGGGGAAACATACATGCGTGTCTGTCCCTTCGGGAGAAAATTGTTCCAAGCTACACAATTTGTGGTAGGCATTTTAGTTGACGTTAACAATAATTTATCAATACTCGACGCAGTGAAATACGTTGCCTACCTGCAGGTGAACCAGCCACCGGCGTTTCTAATAGCTTTGCTCCGCTTTTATTGCTATGCAAATAGTAGAGCGGCCATTGCAGCAACAGATGCTCAATATGACGACCCAGAGGAGCAAGTGGCCTCGCTCAATGAACCGTATCCCTCGGTAATGCACGTGAATTTGCCTTGTGTCCTGTAGAGACCGCATGAGAATGGGTCAGTGTTTCAACTGCAGTACAGGGCCATCTGCTGCGGAATGACTGGGGATATCGGGAAATGACAGCAATTTTCAAAGGAATTGAAGGGAGCTAAAGAAATAAGAATGTTTCCATCAAGGGCAAAATGTGAGATTTCCTGGCTCGGACGGATACTAGGCGCAACCTGATACACAAAGGTGGAAAAATGCAGAATATATAATAATATATATGGTCATTTAAATCAACAGTTGACAAGGAGAACGATTTTCATTGTCGGAGATCCTGGCAACACTAGTTACACTGTTTTGATATCGATTTATTTGGAAATAAAACGAATGACCAGTATGTGCCATTACACGTACATTTCACTTATGACTGAGGGTGCTTGTGCAAGTTTCAATACATAGCACACAGTCCGATGATATTTGCATGCTTCGTGCTTTTCGTGCTTCCACTCGTCTCCTCCGCCAGAAGACAACACCAACGAATCATGCCAACCGTTTGTGAGAAATCGTCATCTGGACCCCGTGTTGTTGTGATACACCAAGCTTTTCCCCGTACCCAGGTTCCGGCGGCAAATCTATCGTCTTCTCCAACCGACGCCACTGCTGGTTGTTGAGAAGTTCGCGCATATATGTATACACGCACACACACATATATATATATATATGTGATCGTTCTCCCGCTTGCTCACACTATGCGAATTCGCGCGGTCCTGTATGTGACATGGGGGGATCGGAAAGAAGGGAGGCAGGACTTTCCGGTAGGACACTGGGTACCTTTGCTGTCTACGTCATATATCTGTGCGTGCGTCTGTGTGTGGGAACCGAGAGGCGAGCGGGAAAGATGTGTTCACGAATCGTGGCGGATGCTGTCGAATGTAGCGTCATATGAGTATTCAGAGACAGGGGAACGAGAAGGGATCTCTCACAAGTTTCCACTCGGTCGAACTCTGCTCGTGTCGCTCCATCGATCCCGAAGAAGCAACGACTACTCCGGCACTGTTGGATCCCACCGGCTGAAGGCCCCGGCCATTGTGGGGCTTGCTGATGCTACCGCTCGAGAGGAACTCTCCGCAAACGGACGGGGGAATAACTATCTGTGTTTGCGCGTGGTTGTGCGTATCGCAAAACCCCCTTGCAATTCACCTCGCACAGACAGAGGTTTCCACATATAGACGAAATCACCACGGAATGAAAGTCGGGATGTGCAAACGAAGCAAGGGTAATCGAGAGAGAGAGAGAGGAATATGTTGTCGTGCACTGCTCATTGCGCTATGGCATTGCGTAATATCTAGCTCGAGCTTACTCAAATTAAGCAAAGGAGATATCCGCTCGTTATATACTGCCCTGTTTCTATTTTCAACCTGTGGCACGCCTTGGAACAAAATAGATCGTTTTTAAGCCCTTCTCAATGCTCTGCTAGTGGTGGAAATCTCTACAGTTACCTCAAGACTCTACCTTGTGTAGCTCACACGGGAACTAATTGCAATATATTTCGTTGGGAATTCCCAACAGTACCGATATGCTCGTGCTTAGGTTCGAAGACTGCACTAGTTAACAAAATATGCTCATATTGCTTAGTCTTAATTCAAATGGCTAGCTGCCTAAAATAATTATTCCCTTTTGATCGAAACACATCCGAAGCACACATTTTAACTTCATCATTATACAATGGCATAATTCATTATGAGTCTGTGTTGCCCACCAATTTTCCACTTGTTGTGGTTATATGCATTCCGTGCATTGTCAGACTTCATCATTATGTTTAAAAAGGCTGATAGTTTTAATCGTAATAATGAAGCAATACGGCGAACCCATATAACCACGTGTTAGGCTGAAACAAACGCTATTGTAAATAAAAACCAAAAGCCACGTGCGCTCATACCAAGGACGATGATACGCGCCTCTGTTTCAAAAGGTATCCGGCAGACGAGTGGCAAGAAAATGTATTGGCTTGTGGCAAATGCGTAAAGGCTCCCCGTGCATGGGGACGCTATAGAACGCATGATTCACTCACTCATATATATATATATAGCCATTCGAAAGTCACCAGCAATTCAAACGCGAAGCCTTTTTGGTTACTTCGGCAAGCATCCCGGACAATCGACAGTATTATCTTCTATTTAACTTCGAACATGTGTCGTCGAAACGTACTGATCGTTTTGCTTCTGGAGCGAGATTATGCTGGCGTACATAGCCACGAGCTGGCTGGCAGACATACCCACCTATACCGATACACAAGAACAAATGCAATTCGAATTAAATTATCATATCATTGAGGCTTGACGAAGTCTGTTGAGTAGAGGGCAGACCTCCACCTCAGTGAAGCTAGTGAAGAAATAACTGAAACGAAAACGGGCGAGAGGACGGGACCTCGGAAAAGTACAGATAGAAAATAGATGTACAGGGAGAAATAGAAAGAGAGAGAAAGAGAGAGAGAGGGGTTCCAGCGAAAAGCACAATGGACCTCCTTTGCTCAAGCAAGTGTAAAGTGCCTGAATTATATTATGACAATGATAACAATACTAGTAGAAGTACCCGTGGCAGGTCATCGTGTAATTCGATTTGGCGCGCTGTTGCCCCTGTTGTTTAGCGGGTGAGAGAAGCGGTGCCCGCTAGAGACAACACCTTGAATTAGACCGAGAGATAGAGGTGTGTATTTGTCGTGACATGCGAACAGAGGATTCGGTCATGAATTCGCTCGCTCTGTGACGAAGCTACTCTGCTGCAACATATGTGTTATATGTAGTGTGCCATAAGAATATATTATACAACACGGCGTGTTTATTGCCGTTGTTATTTCAGTTGTAGCTGAGAAAGAGTATGTAATTGCTCTACACTAATATCGTCGCTTGTCAATTAGTTGTTTTATTTATTATGAATGCTTGTCAGCATTTGTCATATAACGTAAGTGGTAGATAGATTGCCTGTTGGCAACCTATTGACTTGCTATGGTATTGCAGATGACGTATTCAAAACGTGAAAATTGTGCACGTTATTCCTGCCACAAGAGAAAGAGAGTTTAGAGCTATTCCGCTGCAGGTGAAGTAACTGCTCAAAGGACGTGCTTTCAATTTTCAATGTTTACTTGAGCGACCAAGTCTCGAGTAGTTGGGAGGTAAGCACGGTTTTCATTGTTTTTTTCGAATATTCTTCTAGTTTGTCCAGCAATGGTGCCAACTGCTGCCAGGTTTGCATGAAAAGTGTGGCGGCGTGGTGGCCGCTTGGCTAATCTCTTTGAGACCGGTCTGGCAGACCTCTTTGAGTGCGGTTGCTATGGAAACTTTGAGAAGTACCACGATTTGTGATCCTGGCATCAGATAAGACCGTCGGAGTAAGCCCAGGTAAGTCCGGTGCGACCAGCGTGATACGTTCATGAAGCAATGCTACCCAGAAGTACCGAGGCCTGCCATGGGAAATCAGGTGAGGGTCAGCTGTGACAAAACAGAGGTTTACACGAGAGGCTTTGAGCTATTCGCAAAGTACTCAATGCGCATTCCTGTTATTCAAACTGTACACCTTTGATCATTGGAGCAAGCTTTGAACTTGTTATGAGATTTTCTTCTCCTCTCGAAAGCTCTCAGGGTTGACTACTCAGGTTGCACCACAACAGTTCATTAAAAAAGGCTTTCCCATATCGTTACCGGTATCCGACGCTCACACCACTAAATGGTTTTCGTTTTATTTGAATACAACTCCCCTAGACATATAGCCTAAAACTTTCCAGTTAGACACCAGCTGCATCTACAGGACCCTGACACACAGCAGAAATGCCGGTTATCTGCTTGTTCGCCCTCCGGCTGGGATGTCTGCCTACCCATCATCAACTTTCATCATTCGCAGACTCGTCGGCCACTAAATACGTTAAATATACGTTAAGCAGGATGCGACCGTAGCGGCTGCAACGGCGACGCGATCATTCCGCTAAATGGTCAGTTCGTGTGAGGGTTGCCCAGTGAGAGAGTTCAAACTTTCTAGCACTAGAGCATGGAGCGAAACGCTACCGCCTCTGCGTTTACCATAGGACCAACTGCCTCCCCCATTTCTGACATACTTCCTCAAACTGCTGGTTCTACAACGAGTAACCTCGCTGCTGCTGCTGCTGCTGCTGCGTTCTGCTGCTGTGAACCGAGCAATTGGAGGACCGTTGTACTTGAGTAGACTGAGCAGAAACAACAACAACAATAACAACAACAAGAACAGAAATCTTAGCAGTAGCTCTCGTCGGCAACACAGGATGCTATTTGAATTGTGGAAGAGATAGAGGAGCTGACTGATAAGCGGTTTCTGATACCGATATCTTAGTCGTTCAGGGGTCTTGATCTCGGCCAGACAGGCATTAGAAGATCATCGGCGAATCAAAAAACTAAACACCCCGAACCATCTATTCATACGTCTCCTTCCAATCATTTCTGTCGTTGCTGCTTCCGTCGAGCCGATGTACAGGCTCGTCCTCTATTTCCACGCTCGTCCAGTCAGTCATTCTGTTTCCCTTAGTTCCTTGCCGAACCTCATACCCTGTCTTGTTTTGTTCCGTTTACGTTTTCATTGCTCCTTTGCCCATTCTCTCATCTTGTATCTCGATCGTCTCACCCGACTCCGTCTCTCATTGAATGCGTACCAACGTATCACCGGCTTCATCGTTGTTCGGTCGTTCGTTTCGTTTTTACTATCCGGCTTCTACACCTCACTGCATGTGTCCTCGTTTGCGTTGCAGGGGTCACGGTGAGGCCTCCCCCATAGTGACGTGCTCGTCGTTGCCGAACGCGCTCCGTCGACGCCGACAAACGACAGTAGAGCCTTCCTTCTCAAGTCTTACCTTGCGTGTGCGCCAGACATACCGCGCAGAGGACGCTTGATGTGTACCGTCCCAAAGAGACGGTTCGAACAATCGTCAGCCAATGGCTACGGCCGGACGCTGACACTCTGTCTGTCGCGCGACTCACCGTATGGGGAAGCCGCCTACGCCTGCATGTCCTGCAAAGCACTCAGGGCCACCCTAAAACTCTATGGCTAGCAGCTGGTTCCGCCTGGACATCTTACTGTGGCCATCCGCTCTTCTTGCCCCACTGGCCCGTTTGCTATTCGTCGGTCCGCTCTTAGTCGCTTTTAGCTAGCGTGTGCACTGTCCGCTCAGGCTGCACTCAGTGCTGCCTAATAAATCAACGGGTTGAAACGGGCAGAAAACCAAGAAAGAGGACGAACGGGCATAGCGCCCACAACGCTAGCCCGGCCTCCACCAGAGGCCAGCTGCATCAGTAGGGCCAGGCCGATGACGGTAAGAAGAGAAAAACAAGAAGAATGAAGCTATCCTACACAAGCAGTGCGTTAAGGGGGCATAGTGAAATGGGATATAGGGATACCCCTTGAGCAAGAAGGCTTTATCGGTCCTCCGCTGTTGGCCCCTGCAAGTGGACGCGCGATGACGGCTCATAGGTGTTCCGCGACGTAGTGTCAAGGCTGCCATATGCCTTCGCTGTTTCTGTGAGAGACCCTGCCGTTGTCAGACGGGGTAAGGGATCGTAAAAATGGATCAGCAGACGCTATGCAGCTTTCGTGTAAGTGACGTCTATTAGCAAACAATAGATCCTCCTATGCTATTGCATGTATTTCGCACTTTGGCAGTATTTCGGAAGAAGCCATTATTGTGAGATTTCGTGAATAGTCGGATATAGCAAAGTGAATGGATTTTTCTACTTGTTTCCAAATCATGGCAGAGATTATATAACCTCATGGCACTGGTGAACATAAATATCGCCTAGGCACTAATGTGACTTGTCAAGGTTTTTAACATAGCGCCTTACATAGAAACGCTGCCGGCTCGGATTTCACTGGTGGTTCGAGCTCTATGTGAGAACAGGCAGGCTTCACAAAGTCACACGTCCGAAAAGCTGACATTGGCATCTCGGCATTGGCCGTCAACATATGTATTCAGCATAATTTGATACGTGAGTTCAGGCTTAGAATGAATTCCTGCAATAATTTGTCTGTGGTGAGCATATGTCGGATGGCCTTGAAAACTATGCCGCGTATATCCGTTCCACTTGGTGCACTGATGCCGTACTCGAAGATGACTACATTCAATACGTTAAGGAAACTTAACAATACTCATTTTTAAAGATGAGTACGTACCTTTTTCGAGCTCAACTTCGAATTTAAGAACAGTCAAAAAATATTAACACATTGTTAAAAATTAACATATGTACACTTTTTTCTCATTCTACGATCGTGTACACCATCGTAACAATCATTGACTTTCTCGGGACCACGAGTAGACAAAACTAGTGATTCCGAATTCATAAACGACACGTTTGAGTCATTACTCATGGAACTCATGTCGTCTCTTCTTGTTGTAGAATTCTAACTAATGATAGTCTCTATACGAAATTATCTTATTATAGTAATCGTAATCGTTCCCCTATACCTTCTATAATAGCAGAAAAGCACCTCATTCAGGCCGAGAGCCTGTAAGCGCTCGTTTGTATCTCGGTGTTTGTCCGACCTGTGGCGATGCCTAGTCCTAATACGAATGGAGATCCTGCCATTTTATCTCTCACACGATTGTTAGGGAAAGCATGCAAACTCTCGCTATATGGCCTTATGTGGCCTTTCAACAGGCCGGGCAACCTCTGGCGTCGTCGTCTGACCGGCGTTATACCCGCCTATGTTTCTAGTCTCCTTTCTTTTTTATAGTCACGTTGTTCTCTGTTGCCATACAGAGACAGTAGCAGCCTTCGCGAATCCCTGGAGCATCTGTGCGCCGCGAGACATTTTTATTCGTCCATGTCATTCTGTTGGGCTAGACGCTCATGAGGCCGGCCGCCGCATGTTGTATGGAAGCCGCTGGCGAAATTTGCATTCGCGTCCTGCTGCCCCTATACTTGCTACGGCATTCGAACGACCATATAAACAGGTGCCCCAGGTGCTAACGCAAGAGTCCCCTGCCCGAACCGCTGCCTACCTCCCACTTCGAGCGTTTCCCATTTGTGGAAAACAAATTCACCGTAACGCCAACTCGACGAGAAGAACACAGCCTGCCGCCATTTGACCTCATTGGGTGGTGCACTTCAGTTTGGGTGAGTTTCAGTTTTGAAGCGATTGCAACAATTCAATGCACCGTCACTGTCGTGTGTTGTAGAACAAAATTCTTGCCAGGTGATGTGTAATACTAATATTAACTCAGATACTGTGTTTTCCTTCGTATTTTGAACGTTGTAGTGATCATTCGAAGGATTCCGGTAGAACATTATACCCATCACAAAAAAAGGTCCTTGCTAGTATGTTGGTGTCGTTTAGTTGATCGGGGGGCGTCTCGGTGTTGACATGCATGCCGCGAAGTTAGCGTCGCGGTGGGTACAAAGAAGTTGCTTCAGAAAGCTGGCGACTTTTGAATCTGCAGGAGCATTTCAAATGCCATGTATATGGCTATTCGGAGCACATCAAATTACTAGTCTCATCAATCAAGGGCGGTATTTTAATAGTGTTTTAACAGTGCGTGTAGCGAACAGCAACGATAGAAGCACTAAGTAGATGTTTCGTATTATTACATTGAGTGTGTCGAGCGATCCGTCTTCGAGGTACGGACGAAAAGGTTGAGTGTTCTAACCAAGATTACGTTTGTATGAAACCAAATGTCAGTTTCGCATATGCCTTCGAACGAGAGCTACCAGCAACGAATGCTTATAGGGTACACCAGAAATACGACATATATTCTAGACACGCAAGGCGATACACCTCGGCTTCAACGGCTGCATAGGATGAGGTAAAGCTGCACGACTTGATCCTTGGATCATTTTAGATGCGCCTTGTGCAGCTTCATGAAGGCATCTACACAAAATGTTTGTGTTGCTCATATTAACCAGGCGGGCGTCTGGCATACCGCCGAATCTTGTGCCACACGAAGTGCATCATAAGTACCCCTGTTCTTTGCAACTGAGGATGGTGCCCAGTAGACAGACTATTTTGTCGCCGGACCTCCTAAAGTAGATAGCAAGAAGATTGCTTAACTAGGGCATTGTCGCAGACGGTCGAGATCTTCAGCCAGCTCACCCGACGTGAACTTAGCGGACCATGTACTTAAGACCACATTTGCCATACGCGCACAGTAAACAGTTTAGCTGGTCTATCTAAAGCGCGCTTCCAGCGAAGTCGGCATTTCGCAATTTCGCTAGGTTTGTGTTCTTCGTATCGTGCATTTGGTTTTTGTAGTGAGGTGATGATATCTACACAAGATATCTTGCCCATATAAGTAACAAGAGAGAGAGAGAGAGTGAGATACAAGGAGTCTATCAATTCGTATGAGTGGGCTCTTCTCTTGACACTAATCCCCCGATCAGACGTTGTCATAACATAGAGCTGCGGGCACTATGATATGTTGTGAGTGACACGTGTCTGATACAAGGCCATGGGATGACAAACTTACCCAAGAGTGCCCCACTAACGGTGATCTCGCTGTCGTCGAGGCGTTTGTACCTTAATTTGAGCTTATAAAGAACATGCGTCCTTTGGTCAATCACTAGGGCAATGTTACTCAGACGTTTTAGTGCAATTTTTCTCACATTGCACGGATATAATCTCAATTTATGTTGAGAGCTCTACCTATCCGCTTATAATCAATACGTAACCACACGCGACATGCTAAATTGGGATTAAGGGCAGTAAATACTTTGATGAAACGGAAAGGCTGTTGAAACACAACTTGTCCTTTGAAGCCGCTGTCTATTCGACGAACTTGTATTGTACGATGTTTGACAGGCATATGATTGATTTTGATTGACAAGTGTCTGTTTGTGTACGGCTCGCGGAGCATGGCGTACCTTCCACGAAGGTAGAGGTGAGGAATACCTATTTCAAGGGTTCAATGCATTTCCAATCATCCGTTGTAGAGCAGAGCTCCAGAATTACTCTTATAGTCTTTAAGATAAGCAGGACAGGGCTCCTTTGGTCTAGTTTGAGTACACCCCTCCCTCCTCCTAGAATAGCGTTCATGTCGTGCAGTTCACTTTCTCGTTCTCTCAACTACATCGCTCATGATTGAATAAATCGTTGCTTCGATAACAACGTCACGATACTTAACCATGGGACCTTGGGAACGCCCCGACTATACAAATTCTCATTTGTCTATTGTCGGTGGTGGTACTTAATGGATTGATCCGAGCAAGCTCGCAGAGGTTAGTCGATTTAGCTCAGAAGTTTTTGAACCATAGCGCTACCTCGTCTAGGGTTTAATGGACCTACGATGACTGCTTAGTGACTAGTGCCGTACCGTATAGAACAGGGGATTTAATGGGCATCTAATATGTAATCGCTCTTTCGAAACCGAATAAATGTGCGTACAGTATAGAACAGGGGATTTAATGGGCATCTAATATGTAATCGCTGTTTCGAAGCCGAAAAATGTAAATTTGAAGAAATTTGGCACAGCCTAAATTATAATCATGGGGGGCAAACCTCCTTATTATATTATACGGTCTCGTCCAATTGGAGCTACCCATGTGGTCACACAAGCAATGGAACAAAACGCAATCAATGGATCATACATTCGATGCTAACGGTCTCGATTCAGGAGTGCTTCCCAAAGACACGTTGAACTCAGTCACGAATAGGGATTCCGCTGCTTGTAATTAACTTCAGAGGTAACTATCTAACTAACTATACATATTAAGAAATCCGTATATACAATGAACGCATTTGTTCATACGTGCCCTTGAGGATTTCAACCGCAGGGCCGAATAGCGATATGTTAGGTTGGAAACAAAGGGGCTGTATCTGATAGGGTTCGCCGAAACTAATTTAAGCGGATTTGTTTTGATCCAGTGAAACTTCTAACCGAGACCTTGGTCTAGCAGATTATCAGGTGTAGAATGAATAGGCTGGCAATGGGTTCAAAACAGTGGAAGATGTCTGAATATGCCGCCTCGTCCCTGCACCCAAAAATCCATCTGCTGCCCGAATGGTGGATGAAGCCTGTGGAGGGTGACAAAAATGATTCAGTGCTGGGGGAGCGTAGTCACAAGTGACCAGAACTTAAAGTGGGAGCGGGGAAACGGAAATTACTCCTTTTCCCATCATATTGGGAGGCTGAAGTAGAATATCTATATATTCTACTAAATTTGATCTCATAACTCCTGAGGAGAGCTCGATGATGATTTAACACAAGCGCTACATTTCTGTGATTCAAGGGATGGCTTTGCACAACCGTTGTTTTCCATGACTAAACAAATGGTTTTGTTGTTGAATGACTTTCTAACTCGATGACAATAACAGGCTCAGACACCGAAGCTAAACGACATAATCGGCTACCGATAAAAGTGACAGCGTGCAGAACTGGCAACGTACGACGAGCGACCTTGTTCACTTTCTTCGTGCCGCTTCTTCTCGTTTGCTCCTAACATTGAGTGCAGGTGATGTCACCTAATTAGATGCTAGTACCTAGCAATGTTATCCAACGCAAGGCTAGTAATCAGGGCACTATGAATAGGCCACATATACAGTTTAAACCCGGGAGTGGTGTTGTCATTGACGATGACGCCATCACAAGTGCGCCAGCTCCATTGAATCGAATAACAACAAAATGCAATGATACTTTGGGTAAGCGATCGAGCTCGGCATCGCTTGCCTATAGCCAGATAAGCAGCACATGCCTGTGTTTGCTAATTACGTGCCGTAATTGCGATATTCAATCGTCTATCGGTTCGTTCTTTCCATTGTTCAGCCTCGTTTTGTTCTTTCGATTGATCCCATTTTGACTAATTGGTAACTATAATAGTCTCGACTCTACGTGTGTGAACCCAACTGCAGGTCGTACCACAAGAGGTGAAGCTCGCGCATGCGTGTTTCAGTCATCGCAATGCACAGCGGTAGTAACTGGTATTCCTTGTTAGATTTCGGCTTGAATATTATATATAATATTATATAAATAGAATATATACATATATATATATATATATATACAGGCTTGGATAATGCTGTCGGAAATTCTCGGGGAAAGAGCCAAAAAAAAAGGAATGATGTTATCAATAAGCGCGCATAAAGCAAAGAGTACACATCATGAGGGGTGCACCCAACCCTTCGGATGTAGGCACTACTCGATAAGAACAGACTCACCAAAGCGAGTGTGTGCTGTGGGATGGTAAATTTGCTTAATTAATGCTTTTACGAAGTGGAAGAGAAGGAAAGGGAGATGGGCAGAGAGGAAGAAAGAGAGAGATAGAGAGAGAGAGAGAATTGTACCTCGAATTACACTATTGTGATTCACACAGCCAGCAACACGACTCGGCTGGCGTCCACTTATTTCGATAACATGGTTCGATCCTAGTCACGTTACGCGTATTCGTTTGTGACAACGAGAGTGAAAGAAATAAGAAATCTAATATGGTTATTTTCATCATGTTCAATCGATAAAGGACATTAGAAGAAGTTAACTCCCTGGCACACTCACCTCGGAAGAATAGTAGCCGATAGATATTCTATTGTTTAGATGCGCCTACGTAGCGCCAAGGATCACATCCATTAGGCTATCCTTTACAGTTTTGCACCAGCGTGTGCTCTATTCATTTGCCATGGACCTATAAAATTAACTTCCGCCGCCGACATCCATTACAGCGAAGAAGTAATACGTCTCAACGTACTTTGGAGGCCCTGTTCTTATAGTTTGGGTCATTGATGGTATAAAGGTGGCAAGGTCGGTCAGGTTAAACTGATAAAAGGAGTTTATCGTCACCGGCTATTAAAGCCCGATCTTAGCTAGCTGGCAATGAGGAATATAGAGCGTTGCGTCTGTAGAAGATTTAATGACAACACATGAATTGTTGGTAATCTATAAGCAGTACGGGATTGGACTGCGATAGTGGTTACCACCTCACTTATGCAACTACTTTCGACTACGGTAACGTTCCCGATATTTCGAGACGTATTCGAGATGAAAAGTGTTCAAGTGAAACCTGGCAACGCAAGGTAGATTGCCCCCAATCATCACAAGCTCCATTACGGCAGGCAAATAAAATATGAGAATAAAATGTTTTTGCGACGCTTACGATGGTATTTTCTCTTGAAGGTGGGCCAACCATGAAATATAATAGGTGCGTGTGTGTGTGAGTGCCACTCAGCGTAATATAATCTGCTCTAGACTCCCTAACACCCGTGGACTTTCAGATTGGTCGCGATACGGGGTCAATTACAAAGATTGACGAGGAGACACGTTGGCTGACTGACCTTGTTTGTTATGCAATTGTGACTTGATCGTATAAGATAGGCCTCGGTCTGTCTCTCAGCGTGAGCGAAAGACCTTTGTAGGCTAAGTACTACGCCATGGAGGACCGCTGATGGACACCCTTCATCCAAGAGTTGGGATAATCTCCCCTTCCCCCCCCCCGAGGCGGAAACAACTTTATTATTGAGACATCCCTATTGGTCAAGATCCGGTAGCTCCTTAGTTAGGATCCCTTTTGCCAAGTACATTCCTTTGATGGTTGGCCACTTCGTTCGCCTTTAATCAATCGAGACAAAACACTTATCGTTTGTCGCAGTGAATGGTAGTAAAGCGTGAAATAAAAGCGAAGTTTGGTTCCCTGAAATGATCAGGCAACGAATATGCCGCCAACAACAGTATCTTCTGTATAATACACATTCGCTGTAAACTCTCGTAGATGTAAACTATGTCAATTACTAACTTAGACAGCTTCAACGAATCTAACCTTGTTTAGCTCTGCCAGCGACTTAGTCAAAATAAAGTCATTAAATTTTTGGAAATCTCAACAACTCCGAGTGAAAAACTACGCTACGATGGCTCTCTCGTATTAAATATGCCTAGACTCGTACATTTGGGATCTTTTTTTAATTCAAGGGGTGCATGTCAACACCGTGACCGCCGCCCTGCCCTTCTGGTACTGTTGACGATATTCAACAGCACCACCCTGCCCATGTGGGATCTAGGATCAGTCAGCTAGCGAAGCTGTTCTCAGACGAGTGGAGGCATTATTAATGCTAGCTTCCTCTTCCTCTCTGTCTATCCAGCACCAGATTCAGCTTGCGCATTTCTCTCAGATTCGGGTGATGGAAACAAACACTGTTGTTGCAAACATTGCTGCTGCCGCTACTACTGGTACCGCTGTCGCCTCTTCCTCGTCGCCATTTTCGCCACTGTAGTGTTTTTTTGCTCTGTTGTGTGTGTGTGTGTGCTGCAGTCAGCCTAATTTATGACCATTTTCTTTGACGTCACGTCGCACAAAACAGTCTCCCGCTTCCAGCTAGCAAGCGAGCTCGGTCGCCTGCTCGCTCGCTCCTGAGCTTACGAAGTAGCCACATGGACGGCTGGGATATGGCAGGAATGGGGGTGGGCACACGCCGGATGCAGGCGGCAGCGATGGGATGTTGAGGACAAGTGGCGTACGATCAGGAGGAAATAAGGCGCTGCTCTGTTGCGTCTGCTGCGACGACGGGAAACACTGGAGCGCGAAGACAATCACGTGGATCAAGCGCTGCACCGTCTCGAATCACCGGCAAACAGGATGGCAGCGGACGACAACAGCAAGTGCAGGGTGGACGATAGTGTTGCAGTGGGCAAAGGTGGGGGAGGCTGGACGCGGTCGTCGGGGCCATAGGGCTACACTGTTCCGCACAACTGTGCAACTATTTCACAGAAGCAGTAGCAGCAGCAGCAGAAAGCGTTCCTTCCCCATCGTTTGGCCGTGACGCGACAAGTACAGCTTTCAGCCGCAGACATCTTGACACAGCCCAGTGACCTGACATCTTGGATGTGTTTTAGGGACCGCTTGTCCAGGGTAACAAGGCAACGAGAGCTCACTGGCGAGTTCCGTCGGTTCTTAAATGAGGAAGCGGAAGAAGAGGAGCCCAAAGAGAATTATGGAACGAAAACAGAAGTTTTCACAAGGCAAATGGATCTGGGATCACGTTATTGTATGATATGACGATTGTCCTGGGAGACATCGGGAAACGCTGAAGTAACTTGTCGAAGTGAGAACTTCGAATTTGCCTAACGCGTTATCAAGAATTGTTTTTAGCTTTTTTTTTCTTTATTTCTTTTCTTTAACCGTTAATAAGGCAAGCGATCCCCCTTAACTTCTCAGGGAATAAGCTTTGCCCGTTGCCTCGCAACTCGACGCCACTATTTTTTCGTGACCATCATATACGGCAGTTATACAATTCTCGAAAATTTTGAAATTTTATCCGTGACTATGTTACTTCCTATTTATATGCGCGGCAAATACAATGAGCCTAACTAGCACGCGATTTTGCCAATACATTACACATACGTACAGAATTGACAAAGGCTGTATACGGGTTTTGAGGTAACACTGAGGACTCGTACTAAATATTTACTTGTGATAGTGGTAGCGCGATGCTCGTACGCTAATAATTGAAAAGCTTACCTATGCATATACAAAAAAAAAACTGCATTAGGGATAACTCGCCAATATATCTTCTATTAACATCTTATAATTAACCAAAGAACGTAGGCATTATCAAAACTGCAGTTTTGCTAATTGACTAAAGTATTTATCTACGTCCAGTCCGGTAGCTTTGCCGGGCTTCCGAAGTAAACGATTTCGGTACGAAAAAAAGTATTATAATATTCTATACTCTAAATAGAGTTAAGTCTCGAGATATTCTGAAGTCTGTCGAGCCCGATGGTGCGGTACATTCGTGTGTACGCCTTGCAGTCGGAAGAGACACGTGGGTGCACGGGTTCGATCCCCACCGTTGCACATTTGCATTTCTCATTTCATTTTATATGTTTGGATGTGTGTGCCGAAGATCTCGACAACCGCTCTATCGATTTTGATCATGTGCAAGCCTGGCTCGTTGTGAAAACACAAATGGAGAAAACGATTTTCCTGGGAAAAGTCAGGTTCATATATATATATATATATTCCGCCAAAGAATACCACTCACCGCACTATAAATGAACACATTGGCCCAGGTTGCGCCGTTATGGACACCCATGGTCAAGCACTTCTTCATTCCTGTCTTGACATGGTCCACACCACGCACGCTACCTGACGCCATGCTTCTAATATTTCCAATGTAATCTACACCGGGTTCACACCTGGTCGAATTCAACACCTGCAATTTCTCCAATTTGTCCAGTTACCCTGTTACATTAATTGATCCTTTTACTCCGGTTGCAATTATCATTATTGTTTCGTTGTATCATATATAGTTGCAGTTCGCCCATTGCCCTGCTTTAGTTAAGCTATTGCATTGTTCTCGTTATTGTTCACATTACCTTACTGTTGTTATCCCGTTGCCATGATTCATCTGCTCGATCGAATTGTTTCAGTAATAATTTTGTTAGCTAGCTGCGATTACCCAATTATCCTGATTTAATCACCAACCCAGAGGGGGCTGGGAGCGAATACATATTTTATCATGCTAAACTCATATAATCAACAGTTATATATATATATATATATATATATATATGTATGTTAGGTCGCCTTATGAGTTCCCGCCGTCCTTTGAAGATCTGGGAAAACATTTCAGAACTCACTAAATGAGTCTGTTACATAGCGACCGTCGTTGTCTACTACCCCCCAACCTCTCCACTAAGCATTCCAATGTATCTTGCCAGGATTTGGATGGTTTGCTGTCGAGCAAGTCTGTTCAATCTGTTTTACCGAGAATACATATGCTGCATCACCTCCCATTCCAATTCGTGGAGGACATGCTTTTAGTATGGAGAGGTTTGGCATTCTCGTGAAGATACTTCTTTTCAAAATAAGAACCTTTTTAACTCTGCGCAATTGAGGCACATCACTATCCATCAGTTGACAGTCCCCCCATTTTCATGTAATGCCAGCGCAGCAATATGAAATTAACGCTCGACAGATACGATATGATAGCTAATTACCCGATGTCGATCGTCCCCAACCACTAGATCGTTCAACAAAAACGGCAATTCTTTCCCTTCCGCTGTTCATATAAAATCATCGTATTGCTTTACTACTTACCTTTTGTTGAATATTCTCTGCGCAATTACTTTAAATGGTCGAAGCAGCTTGACCTCCCACCTCACGTCTTATCGCCCTGTGTCTGCCCTTCTCCGACTTAGCTCTTTGGTGCTCTCTCTCTCTTTCTCCCGCATTCTAGCCCAATCTAACGGGATTAATTAACCTCTGCCCCGGCACAGAGCAGGCTTCGTCTGGCCCTGTGCTCATGCTCCCACGCTCGGCAGTGTGCAGGCAATTGGCAAGCAAAAGACGGCCAAGGTGAGTCCGAGTAGGAGGTGTGTAGTACCACATCGTTAGGCATCCAGTGTGCCGCCGAGATAACGGCCTTCAACCTCCCCATCCCCGACCCCATTTACCACACACTCTCCCAGCACCCACCTACCAGCCAGCCGTACGATGGAAGGCCTGCTGTGGTACGGGTCTGTCCAGGGCCGGTCGCAAGGGTGAAGTCCTACGAGATCAGAGGAGAGAATGCGAAGCGAGAGAGGATATATATTCAGAAGTGGAAATAGGGCCGGTGAACGCAGAACGCGATAGGGCAGGAGCTGCAGCCATAGAAGCAAGAGGACACAGGAGGGTCGGAGGGAGGGAAAGGAAAAGGCGAGCGAAAGAAAAGACAGGTTGAAGAGTAGAAGTGGGAACCAGGAGAAGAAGCAGAGACGGAGTCAGCCAAGGAATGCTCAATGACAGACTTCCGCAGCCGTTGCAGACGCCGGTTCCTAGCCCAATAGGGCCAGCGACTGGCCTGAGCCGGTACGGAAACGTGACGGGCATCTCAGTGATCGTCAGCAGGGGAGCCTACGGGAACGGCTGGACGGGGGGCGCCGGCAGAACGGAGGTAGTAGTAACGGCAGTGGTGGCGTCTCTGTGTGGCGCGCGCGCGCGCGTGACGACGAATCCATTCGTTACAATCGGTTTTCCCTTCGATTCGAGCGGCCCGGATCGGTCGAGCGATCGCCTTTTTCCGCCACTCTCCGGAGCGGAAAGAACACCCTGCACAAGCAGCGGATCGCTCTTCGGCCCCCTGCCAACACCACTCGAGCTCTGGAGTAGCCCCACTAGTAGTCGCAGTAGTAGCGTTAGCGTCGTAGTACAAGCGCTCCCAGTCCTCTCATCTCATCATGTTTATGTCTAGGCGTACTAAAGTAAGAGGCTTTGCGTGTACCTACTTGCCAATGAGTTGCTCTGTATGTGTCGATGATATGTGTGTCAGGGCGTGTGATTGGGCTAACTAGTCGAGCGTAATCACAAGATGCAACAGAGCTACAGACGTAGCAAGTCACTTACAAAAACCACTGTGAGCCCCACCGCATAAGTCCCATTTTAAAGTAATCTTCGAACAGCATTGTGGTCCAGTTACGTTGAATCTGATGCGAGTGCAAAACACTGAGTGGTTACTAACTTATTTATTGGGTATATTGTGAAGCCACTTTGTTAAGGTGTACTTGACTGCTAAATGCACAGGTTATGTTGGATAGACGGTTGGTGATTACGTATCCGTTTTGTTCTCGTAATCAACCTGAGATAAAGTCCCAAAAAAGAGAGGAAGCCTTTTCCCAGTAATTCATCTGTTTACGTGCGGGAACTATTGCAGAGTCGAGATCTACCCCAAAACCTGTCGGTATATGAGGTCAAACGTGACATGCGTAAATCACAACTCGAGACGAACTTAAATGAAGCTTAAAAGGCAGTATTACCTCCAATGTGGATTGGGTGAATTTAGATAATGAAGAATTTGTGTATTGGCATGGCTTCGATGATCAGGTCAGGCCACTAAGCTAGAGTTGAGATGATACCGATTGTATAACGTTACGTATATGATCGATTCCCAGACGTGACTGGATACGAGCCTAAAAAATGCTTCTCTCAGATTAACTACAGCAACCACATAACAATCGGTGAAGAAGATGCCGAACGTGTCATTACTCCCTCAGCGGACGAATCCATTTGGGATAACCGTCTGCACCCCACCGCACTGCACGAAATGGTCACGTATTAAATCTTTGGCACAAGCAGTCAGTAAATTTGGATAGTGATACTAGGGGAGTGCACTTGGTTACCACGGGGTGGCTGGGTGTTCCTTAGCAAAACGCTAGTCCTCTATGAGGTCACGGATGGCTGTACCTAACTGAAACTGAAACTTTCACGTAATCAGTCAGTATAAACGTAATCCCAAGCGAAATGGACCGAAATATGACATGTTTTAAAACTGTCTATTTGAAGTAGAAACAGGCGTTAAACAAAATATTTGACATATAAAATGTACCGTGTCCTAAAAAATAATATGGCTGTTCAAGGAAATGAAACCTATATATAACAAAACATCCTAGAGGAGACCAAAGTCCTCCACGGGGTTCGCATATTTTTAAGTAAGGCATGATGAAATAGACATAACGAGTTAAACACCATGAACGATAGAAGTGCTGTTCACAAGAGGGGTTCGCCCTGGTGCGCAATCGGCCGTAATAGGCAGTGCCATTATGGTTGGGTGAATAAAATTATTATTGCGTGACATCCCTTAACTTCTGTGAAATTTGCTTCTAGCCCGAATAAATGATGTATGACATGATTGATTTTGTGGTTTAAATTATTGGCACTTATTTGTTCGTTCTCTTGTCGGGTATGGCAGAGTGAATAACGCCGACGGACGACCCAGTTATTGGTTACGATGGCCCTCTCTTGGTTGGTCGTGTCCGACAGCGACTGTGATACTAGAAGATGGACGATGCCGGCGAATTCTATAAGCTTATGGATGTCATCGATTCTAACAATTGCAGGGTCCGCCGCGCGAGGCAAAATCGGTTGCTCCAACAGTCCCTCAGTTGCAGCTCGGCACACTCAGGCGCCAGCTGGATCAAAGGCCGACTGTCACGCCAGTGTTGCCGTGGTAAGCAGTTAGCTAGCGATGTTGTCAGCGCAGATTTGTCGCAGTATTTTGGCGTTGCTGCAAATAGAAAATGTAACAGTAATTCTATTGCAAGAAGGAACACCCTCGGTGACTGAATCCATCTGTGGTCACCTGCCGCTTCGCTACACGAAACTCGATCTCGTTGTAGACCTGATAATTCGCACAAACAGCCAGCGTATCTGGCAACTGGTAATTGTCCCGCACAGCCTGCCGCCCGAGGAGGACGATTTCTTTCGGCGACAGGCCACCTGGCTACCACGGAGTCGATGGATCTTCCTAGGGAATACAACATTGCGCAAGGTCGATGAAACAACGGTGCCAAGAGAACAGGATCTCTCATTATGTATTTCTTATTTTGTTATACAAGGTTCACATCTTGACGTTCCAGCGTATTGGAAACATTGTGACCACAGGCAGGTGATCACGACAGCCAGCCACGCGGAATATATACGCCACTCGCTGGAAAATTTGACTTATCTTTGTAATAACCTGTGCGGGATGGATGGCCTCTATTTCAGAGATATTTTACTCAACTATTCATCGTGGAGGAATATCACTCGGAGTTCTAGAGATAGCGTTCGTGTTCTGAATAAGGACGTAGGCACGAACACAAAGAACGTAATGGCGTTCTTACGTAATCGCGAAGATGACCTTCTGTTCCGAAAGGCCGTCATTAACCACGAGCGATTTGGGAACATAGATTTCCTTCGGGTGTTTTTCATGCCGTCGGTCCGAATTTACGAGTCATTACAGCCGCCGAAGAGAATTGGAAGTCTTGGCCTCATTCAAATGTTCGACGCCTTTGCGTGGATGTTTTTTGCGATCATTTGCGTAGTGTTTACCTGCATGCTTCAGTTCAGCTATACTGAGAGATCTTCACTGATCGCAATTCTCGGCGTGTATTGTGGTCAAGCTGTGCTGGAAAAAAAGGACAGTCAACGAAGCCAAGTCTGGATACCCCTGCTTATCTGCGGTTTATTTTTTAACTTTGCCTTTAACTCGATGTTCCTGGCTATGCTGAACACGCCTCGGACTCTTGTCATTGACACAGTTGACGACCTTGTACGCTTCTTTCGGCAGCAACGAGGGAAAGCCTGCATCCTTGGCAACGACTACGTTAGCCATTTTATTAACACGCAACGTGATAAGCTGGTACCTTTGGAGATCTCAAAACTAAGGTTGTCCAAACGCCTTCATGTGCGTGACAGCGAAGAGCAATGCATGAATCTGACGATAGGAAAGCCTAAAGTGGTGACGATTATGCTGGAGCACGCGCTATCCTCGTTTACAGGTCGCTATCGAATGTCAAGGCAGGGATTATTTAATTTTATGGCAAGTTTTGCCATATCTCCACACCATCCACATCGGCGGCGACTGGACAGTTATCTGGCTCGCATCATCGAGTCGGCACTTATGAAACACTTCCTCTCTCATCAACATCTTCGGGAACAAATTCAGGCTCGAATAAGCGTTCAAACCCCCATCTTGTTTCAGTCGGTTGTGCTACACGATCTGCTTCTTCCGTTTGCTATTCTATACTTCTGCTGTAGCTTGACTGCTCTTACGCATTTCCTCGGGGGCTGGTTACGCTACAGGTATAGTCATCAATTTGGACGGGCTGGAAAATCAAACACATACAATAGCAGAAAGCCACAGGCCGGTCCGCGTCACCGGGGACATGCGCGCACGGTCCTCCCTTCTGCGGCGCCTTTCCCTCTGGACCATGGCGGCCTCGGCCTGACATCCTGTCGCCACACCCCTCTCCCTAACTGCGTCACAAATGATTGTATATATTAAAACATAGAATAAATGTCATTTGAAAAATGTTGCTTTCATAGGAAAAATATGCCGTTGGATTAAATGTGAAACTCCTTCCCACCGTGCTAATAGCGGGCTTCTTGTGAGCGATGTAAATGTTAGGAGAGCGTTTTAAAAACAGAGACTACTATTTTCGTGATAAATTTTACTTGGATACGTCTTCATCTCGAAACGAAATGATTCTCGAGACTCTTGCGTCGTGCATTCTCGAGTGAATACGGTTAGTTAGCTTATTCAAATATCGCTTTTGGGGGAAATGCAGGAAAGATTGTTGGCGAAAGCCCAATATTGACCCTTTCACATATATATCATCAAATATGCTGAGAACCGAACACGACAAGCAAACAACCATTAATGAAGTTTACAGATATGAGAAAACATGGCCACAGAGACATGGCCAATCACCCTTTTCTGACCTTTGTGTGGTTGGTAATATTTTATAAATGACTAAGTAAATTCGACCTCAAAATGGTTCTATGATGTTATTATACACGACTACAAATCAGCGACAGGGGCATCTATCTAAATAATGAACAACAATTCATATGGGCTCAGAGATTGCAATGAAAGTGAATTAATTTCATAGTTCCATGAGGATGGGGTATATATCGCAGCTCAAGCATATTCGCGGGTTAAAGTGGCTCAACCGGCGGCGCTTCAAATTGCTTTAATCTTTGTAATCCTTGTTTTCTCGTATCATGCGCTCTTGTCCCATAATACGGACCTTTGTCCACGGAATTCCTGCCTGAAATGAAAATATTGCACTTTCATCGGCTATGAAAACTTGGGTGTCGAAAGTCCACTGGCTAAGGTATCACGGTTGTGGCGCGAATCATGCATCTGATGGCAAATAGCCATAACCCGAATATCGGATATTCGCGCGAGCTAATCTTATGACAAGCAAATTAACCAATACTGCTTTCTCATAATCGCTTCCGTCCATGGATATCTGTGGTACTAAACTACTACCGGAGATAGAAGCTAAATCTGACGGCGTCTGTTTGTTGGGCTGGAGGGTAATCTAATCGTACTTGACCGTTGAAGTTTCCCGGTTGGGCTTCAGCCGAAAAATAACTGCGCGGCCATTCAGACAGGTAACACAGTCTATTTCTTTTCCATCGAACATTAAATAACGCTGTGGATTTGATCATCGCCGGCGACTACAAACCTGTAGAATCGGAAAGGTGGGACAACAAGCACTTTGAAGACCAATCCTTCATTCATTTCATTTCATTTTAACGCCTTTTAGGTTGACCAGGAACTGCAAGAGCGGTTTTCTACTAGGATTACTAAAATCCCACGGAAATAGACAATAACCGCGATCAAATTCGGAAGTTAGTTACGTCCTTGATGGAGTATCTTGTTAACGGTTGGAGAGCAGTCTTTGCTAGCAGATGTGTGTTTCACCACTCTCATACGAAAGCCAAATTCTGGAATAGACGTATTTGCAATCGCATGCAGCGGAAGACAATGTTCACGATCTTCTGTCTACTGCCTGCAGCTCTATTCTGCTTTGTACTGGAACGTTGACATACGAGGCCTCAGTTAGGGTTCAATGTCGCCGGGAAACCGACCGTGTAGCGACTGGTCGGTGACCTACGGGTCGATCCCTTCAAGAACTCGTCCAATTCATCAACAAACTGCTATTCATTCTCCATGAGAAGAGTTAATCCCCAGAACGCCCAAGTTCCATAGGAAGTCTACTGCATATTCGCGTGGCGCGAAATGCCGAAGGAGCCGAGTCCAGCTCATCGTTCACTTCCTTCACAGGACACTCTTTCAGCAGAACATCTAACCTTGGATTTTCGTTTGCGGCCAGCCCCTCACTCACCAAACACTTATCCGTATGACATAACTACGATGAATCTCAGCAAACATCCGCACATCTCCCTGAGGCAATGCAAGGATTGAAGAGAATTACAGTGAAACAGCGCATTTGGTGCACAGGGTCTCTGAACTGAAGCCGTTAATTGCTGACAGTACTTCGGTTACTGATGCGATTAAAATCGACACACACCGTACCAAGCCCGCTGCTGTTCTCTATTCGTGTGTGCCTTGCAACCGGAGAAGATACATAGGTGCACGGGTTCGATCCCCACCGTCGTACATTTACATTTATGGAGTTCGACCTTTGAAGCAATACAAACAGCAATTCCCTGGACATTAAACGTTTACTGAGAGCCAGCACGGAAACATTAAAATCCACACACCGTAGTGACTCTAGTATGGCGTTTGTGATACAAATATGCATCTAATATTCTGGGTGTCGCATGCTATGCCGTGCATCAACCAAAAGATCTTCGCCTCATTGGAATGCCAGCTCAGAGAGCTAAAATGTATGTGTAATACGCCTGCATGGCATTCCCGCCATCGTTTCGGAAGGGTATTCAGATCCATTGAATTTACATTTATTAAGCCACACATTGTAGAACTCGACTGCCCTTCAATCCCTCACTTCCGTTCATCCTCTAACTAGCCGATGAATAGATTTTGTTTAGCGTGGCTATAGTTCTCATATTATAATGACCCGATAGTGGCGTTAAAAGTGGCGCTAGTCTGTTGTGTTCGGTAAGGCATGACAAGTGGAAAAAGCTATTCGGTAGAGGTCTTAGTAGACGGGGCACGCAGACAGGCGCAGATCAAATGCGACCTTTGCAGCTTTCGTGATATCACTCCTTTACAGTCTCCAGTACGATCAGCTTAATATGGCGGCACCTAAAACTTCTTTTGTTGGCCGGCGGGACGTTCGTCTAGAGACGAGCGTAGGAAGGAGTACCCAAGCTGGCACAATTCGCAGGAGAGCTCCGCAGTTCCCATCAAAGAGATTGCTCACTGGCGTAACAAAATACAACTTTCTGCACGGCCTTCGAAAAGCAGTCACCAACGATCGCTCTTTAGTCGATTTGCTAGCATGCGTTTCAGGATAACATGATGTGACTGCAATTTGGCATCAGTTAGTCAATATTAGATATGCTCCACCACAATATGTTATGGTACTGCGATGAACCAGCGGCATTGTTCTGCCTATCTGTAACGCGTACAGTTGAACTCTTATTTGGTAACTTACTCTAGCAAATGTATGCTTTTCATGTTTTTTAAATGTCGTAGTTGAATGACGTGCAGTACATATCGCACGTCGCACGCGTTAATGTACCTGTTAACGTATATGAGGTATATGTACACAATAAAACGAAAGGATTAAGATAATATGATGTCTTTCTATATCCTAAGTCCACTTGTCCTAAAAGGGAGAATATCTACTTTTCTATATAAAGAATAAATATTGGCATTATTGATTTTTCTCTCTTTCCGAACCACCAGATGCCCTAAGCTACCCTTCTAGACTGAACTGGACAAATCCTTTGGCATTGTAGCTGCTGCGATAGGAGAATGTCTTTAAATCGACTTAGGCTCTATTGCACGGAAAACGATACATTTCCCTCTGTGTAATATATATATATATATATTATAGGTATTTTTTTTTAGTACTACACCTGCCATCTAGCCATCTAGCTCACTGCTATTACAGTTCCAATTCCAAGCGTTCTATTACCCTCGCAATGGAATAACGCAGTATGGCGATGCTTAATTCTACAGCTTTCATCGAGATCCAGAATAATTGCTTTGCTATCCACCATTCGATTTGGTACACCATACATTTTTTGTTCAGACGTAAAGCTTTCGCTTGGTCGATGCTTTTCCAAATTCACCGCTCGTTTTTTGCGTTTGACTTCGCCTATTAAAACATTTCATAACACCTGGACATTCACGTAGGACGAAAACAACAACGTTGAACGCAAAGTTGAGGAGCATCGAATCTCTTGAGAAATCACAGAATGTTAACATCTCTCTTGTCCAGCGCTAGTGCTTCAGTAGGAGAATATATGTAAGGCAAATATTCCATGTGATTCATGCCGGTGTATTCCGCTGGAAAAAAAGAGCCTATCTCATGCAAAACGAAACAGGCCCGCCTAGGTACGCGCAGAGTAAGAGAAGAATATAAACTTTACGAAGACGAAGTGGTTGGTCCCAGTTGGTCCCGCCACGAAGACTGCGGGTGGCGCTGTCCACGTATTCCGGAGAAGACCTCCTCGTGCTGCGCTAGTTGTATGATAATACACGTCGGCTTATCGTCGTTGAGCTAGGATACCAATTTGGAGTATCATCAAATTACGGACTTTAATGTGCATATGTGTGAGAATGGGCGAATAAAATATGTTAGGGAGATTGACAGTAACGATCGGACGTTCCATTGTATGTTTTCTAATCATATTGTTTTGTTTGCGGGAGCATCAGGACGAGGCAGTCGAAAGGCGCTGTGTCGCGTGTATTGTATGTATCTCTATCTACATTGACGTTCAAGCGGGCGGTCCCTTAGGATAAAGCAGATGAATACAGATTTGAACTGAATGAATTCCAGAGTAAGTGTATATGTATATATATATATATGTTATTCACAGCGCCATATCAGTGTATAACCGGCCCACAATCGCTTTTGCGCAACTTGCATTCAGCAATACACCATACAATATTCTGGGTGAGTCACGGCATCTGCGTTGCTGACTTCTATATATATATATAATATATACATAAAAGTTACTGCTGGCAGGTAATCGAGACAGAGAGTTTTGCGAGTATGAGCCAGGCTGTACAGTAACTCATCGAGCGTGACACGCCATTGTGTCATCACGATTTGAATTTCGCCCTCTATATTCAATTTGTTATAGCCAGATTGCCAAGTACCGTTGTTCTCTGATTGGGATCCCAGCTTCACTTACTAGGCACGGCCATCGCCTAGGTCATATTTTTTGTTCCCAGCACAGTCGTACCATTGCCGGCCACTCTGCACCATAATGATATCTAGGTTGTTCGGAAATGAACGTGGATTTTTTGCCTTTTGCACCATGGTTGTATCGTGCGCTGGAGAATATTTTCGCTCAACACGAGTCTAAAATTTATCACAGGTCGCATTATACCATAAAATTATCGGAAATTAATCAAATTACAACGATAATGTGCATATGTTACATGCAGCCTAAGTCGTTCTACTTAAGGACGATCGACGATGAAAATCTGAGGTGCATTCCTTACCTAGAACGTCGAGAAATCTCGCTCGATCCCAATGTTCGGAAAGACCCCCGGTAGCTCGATGGCGACAGCCAGCCTTCTTAACAACTACTGGTACGTCTGCTCTGAGCTAATCAATTAATTTGTTCCTAAGTCGCTGTCACGTCGCGAATACAGTGTCCATCTCGAGAGGCACCTCATTAAAGTGTTCCAATCTGTATCGTACTGCTCGAACACTTCGCGCTTCTGAAATGAAAGCGTTCGTTTGATAAAAATATATATGTCTCTATTTTCTACACTAATGAGAGAATCATTAGGATAACTCAGTTTATCGACGCCTTCGTTGTAGAGTGCTGGGCTTGTGCCTAATGAAATTGCTCACAATCGTGCGAGATTAGGATGAACGAATCGAATAAGAGCTAAGCCGCGTACGACGCTGGTTTCTGTTAGCTTTCCTTTGTCTGCAAACCTATTCCGTTGCATGGTATATAAGAGAACTTAAGCATTGTATGCAGTTCCTTTAATAAATCAATAAAGCTTTACCTTTACCTCTGCCAGTCTCGGATAGCCATATGTGTATGTGTCAATATAACATTCTGCACTTCGCTGTAGGCCATATGCAAGGAATGGCGTTTGCCTATATCAAAACAGTTCCTTTTTTAAAATGATTCTTGTCAATATCTGCGTTATTATTAAAAATTAATAGTCACTAGTATTGTGGGATTGTATCAGATAGATCACTTCCCGACGGCCTGCCCTAAGTGATATAGAAACTAATATAGAGGGTGACGAAACGATTCCAATTGAAATTTCAAACGTTACCAGGAGGAAGAGAGGACGCGTTATCTCAATTCGTAATTTCTGGTAATTTAATGACGAAGTAGCGCATCATCTCTCCAAGCTCAGTACCATAGCTATCTGCCATGTCCGAGGCATCAGGTTTGGTGCAAAGAGCAAAAGCCAGCTGGTCTACTGGGAAAGACTCACAACTACCCAGGTCTCGATCCGTGCATTCGAGCCTGTACCTGAACTCAATTGAAGACACTGGTTCTCTGGTGTAACGTTATTCAGATACAAGAGGACGGGACCTTTGTCTCGAACAATGTTGTTGGTTCTTCAGAATAAGAAATACTGCGTCTATCGACTCAGGGTTGATTTATTACTTCGATCTACAGCGACCCCTGTTGGTAAGAACCACTTTGTTCGCCAATCAGGTACATAGGTTTAGGTGAGAACATTGTACAATCTCTGCTGCTACTGGCGTGGCTTCAAACCCTCCATACAACAGGGCCCTAATCTTCGATTCCTAATCTCTTCCCCATGACCTGAACTTCTAAACGCATCTTGATACAAATGCACACTTAATTTATATTGGAGCGGAATCTTACTAGCATACTACAACGGGGTCCTTGACCCAAACGGTTGACAAACGATTTGTACAACTGTGAGCATCACTCGTGCCGAAGTTGCATGAAAAATTGGCTTTGAGGCCATAACATTGCAAATTATCGATGAATTTTACTCAATCAAACCCGCCGGACACATGATCTGACAATATCTGACTATCCATTTCGCTTCTACAATATTAGTTCCAAAAACCAGTCGACGTGTCTTTAAGCCGCAATCCATAAGAATGCCCAAGCTATCGATCTATTATAGAAAAGTAGCGTTAATTAGCAGACTCAATCGTAGCTATCACAAACGGAAAACAATCTAGATATATACATATATATATATATATATATATATATATCCGTTTCTTTCCTATATACTTATATTGTAAGTCGGTTTTTGTTAAGTACTCTGCAGGCAATCATATGGACGATTTAGTATGCTCCATCAGAATAGCACCAATATTTATCCAGAACTCTAAACTGTTTCGTGTCTTAAAGGTCAAGGCGGCGCTTGACTTACAAGAGGCATCGGTCAATGTCACTGAGACAGCTCAATCAAACGCCAGGGACCAGGCCTAGCAACGTCTGTCGTTCAGTCAACAATTCCATTCGCACCTCAACTCTATATGAACTCCCGCATGACTCCGTGAAGTGAGAACAATAGATCGGCATATCAGTGGAAAGCAGGCAGTGCTTCGAACTCCGGTTCGTATGTAAATCACGCGGTTATCAAGACTGAAAGTGCTTCGCCATGAAGTATCCCATAATGGTGTGCTTTCTCACCATATTCAGCGTCCTTCACGCAGTTCTCAGCGCATCCGGGTAAGAATTCAATGAGAGTCTACAGTTGGCTTCTGTAGTTGGCCAACTTTGCAAGCTGATAACGATTACGAAACGCTCCATCGTGTGATACCCGACAATACCCTCGAATGCAATATTGGATCTGAGGCCTTTTCAAGCTATCGGATCATTTTCATACCTAGTCGTGTCTGTGCGCCTACAGTGCCCGCTATTATGAAGAGTTTCGACGGAGATATCCTTCGCAAAACATTACCTGCTATCCGTCAACAAACTCGTCAATATTTTCAGCAATTTAATAGCGCTATAAATTGACATCCCCTCAGCCAGTTAGCTGCAAGTCGTTGAATGGAAATGGGACTGCAATGGATACAAAAGAAGAAGACCTAAATGGCGGTTTGTCTTTCATATCATATTTTGTTGCTCCTGGGGTGATTGGTCGGTTTTTGCTGGGCCTCTTTAGTACTTAACAGCCAAAATAACATCTTAGTTTTACTGCATTATCCATTGCTTCTCCACGATTGGCGACTCCATACGATTTCTACGAGATATTTCCAAATTTTATTTAGTAAATATAATTAGTAAATACCTCGGCGTGAATAAGATGAGACGTCTAGTAGCAACCTCATTTGCTTACTAAATGAAGTTAACCACTACAATGCTCCTCCCAACCGACAGGGATCATTCAGGACATAAAAAGAGGAATGCTTTTTGTTTCCTGTACGATCCTCTGACCTTCTTGGTACGAGGCGTGGAATGAGTTACATGGTCACCATATTACTGAAACACTGTCCGAGGTGTCGCCACTATTCGTGTGCAAAATTAACCTCGCAGTTTGGTACAGCTCAGAATATTCCACATGTCTGACCATCACAGACAAACCGTGAAAGTACGTTGTGTGGTGCCTATAACTAAATGACAGGATGTACCCGCTTAAGCTCTTGGTCAGGTACAACGATGGAACTTGGGTCTCTGATCGCGCCGAACCGATATGTGAGCGGAGCCGTGAGGGTAATCATCGAAGACATCTCAGAGCCCCGTATTAAAACTCAGGTAAGCGCTCAGATGTCAATATTCCCTGTTATGAACTATAGTATAAGTTTATTACATTCATTATAGTTATTATAAGGCCTTTGGTCAATTCTAGCTTATCCTAACTCGGCAGTTGTGCGAGGAGGCCGTTCGATTATTGTGTCAGAGACCTATAAACATGAACATCTCAGAGGCTGTATTGACTTCAAGTGAACCGTTCGGTGCATAAGCTTCCTCCAATCTTCTCCGTTTCTTATTTATTACACATTGCCACCTAGATATGCATGTAAAAATAAAATTAGGGGAAAATTGCACAATGTGTTTTTAGGACGATCCAGCCATTTGCCTGCCACCTAGAGAATGACCTCGAGTATTCGTCATACAATAACGTGTTATGTATGTCTGTCCATTTCTAATCGTGCAGGAGTTTGATGTGGATATGATTCTATTAATCTACGCGAATCTGACCTTTTCCACGTGCTACGCGTGCCGGAAATACCTTTCCCATATTGGAGTTAGTCGACCTCGGCCCGGTGAACTCGCCTACGTTGGGTCGAGCACGCCGAGCGATGATGCATCCACCGCCACAATGTTCTGGTTCCCCGAGCTTTTCTTTCAACAAGGCCCCAAGGTAGGCAACAAGCACATTTGTGACAAAGCAATTGAGGCCAATTTATCACTATTATTATTATTATTATCAGCATTAGAGTGGGTGTCATCTAGCAGACTCGGATCAGGAAAAAACAACCCTCTTTATTTACTTTGGCCATTCGATTTGAATAATTTGCATCCGAAAGTATTATGTCAAATCGTACAGTATCTTTGTGTAGCATACTACATTTGGAAGTGTGTGTCCAACAAGTTGGGTTCGCACGTTGCTCTCTTTGACACCAGCCAGCGATCGATAACGTGTCTGCATCTGAATGTGGCGGACCAGATGTGGCGCGTGAATCTCTGGTCAGGGCGGTGAAGCCAGTGACCGAGCCAGTGTTTTATCCGTGCCACGCTGAAGCCGGCGGGCGTACATCAGTGTATATAATATATTAACTATTTAGTTCACGCATATAGACATTTATGTCGTTGTGTGATGTCTCATAATATAAAAAAAATGCCTTTTAGGATATAATAGAACGAACAAAAGGGAGGGTGTCATATAGAATCGTGCCATCCGTGGCCGGACGCTCTAACTTGGCCACCTAGTCACTGGGTCCTGTGGCGATCCCGGCGACGCTAACGAAATGCAAGGTACATGATGCAGCACCATTTACAAATTTGCATTTCTGCTTGGTGTTATTATATCTTTGGGGTGATATTTTCGTGACAGGTGGCATACCCATCACCACTAGTACCGACGTATTCTACGAAATACAAAAATCTTGAAGCTGATATGGACGACGATTTGGACTGTGGAGCCGTCTATACGGTGAGGTAAGCAACACAGCCCCATATGAATGTGACACCAAATGACCGAGTATTATTACCAGTTTATATGATCCAAGGTAGCTTGAATGAGTTCAGGGGATGCTTTGAACATCGTTATTCTCATATCGTATTATGGGACAGCCATATTCAATGGGCTGAAGCGAATCCAACTTGACGGACTAGTCCGGAGGGACGTGTGTTTGGGTTCAAAACCTGTCAGACGCGGAAAATCTTTGGAGTTCTTTATCATCTTTCTCTATCTGAAGATTCTTGCCAGGAACGAGTAAGGAAGAGAATAAGCAAAGGTGGCCTCGACAGGTCCTCATGGTAATACCTAAAATGTTAAGAGCTGAGGCCTGTCAGATAGGGAAACAGCTGAGGGTCAGCTCGAAAAACAGAAGAAGCTTGATGGACTAGTAGAGGAAACTTTGGTGAATAACACCATAGATCAGTTAAACAAAACGTAGATATACAAGGATTAGAGAAGCAGTAGGAGACAGGGCCAAGGCCGTCATGGTCACCCCCCTAGGGAGGCGAAGACATTGCCCCTTTGCGCAGCGAAGAAAACGCGCCTGTAGAAGGAAAGATCCATATTGCATTAATATCCTTCTTGCTTGTTGTCCGTACAAAGAAAAGAGCTAATTGAATTGAGTGAATATAAAATATACGAATGCAGTTTTGATACGTATAATCGGAGCCATTATTTCCATATTAAAAGTCACGAGAAGAGCGCTGCTTTTAACTATTCTTCCGAAAATCATTCTCAGGCGTCGGGTCACCGTTTCCTGCGCGATGCATTTCAAGTACTTCCCCCTCGACGTACAAATATGCCCACTAACAATTACGAGCTGTAAGTTCATTGCTTTGCGAAAGTTTCCAATTTGCGAAGGCGCAGTACGTATCATATACGAGAGAAAAATATCACAGTAATAATAGCAGGTATAAGAGAAACACACATACAGAACTAATCATATATATAATGTAATATGGGGATATCACATCCCATCATGTACCAATTTGTTTTAGCTTTCGTCATCTTCGCGCATTGTTACGCATTTCCGAGTTATGTGAACTCACTCCGTCACGGTTTTCCATTTCAGTTTGGTACGTTGGTCAATCGTTCTATATGGACTGGTGGGCCCCACAAGATATGGGCGCATCACTTCTCGCCAATCCAGTACCTCGCTTAACCGAGTACAGCGTAGACGTGTACTGGACAGGCTTTACCCCCTACCCTTTACTGTGTGAGTCGTGTTGCGTTTGGACTTTTTCTCTAGATCGAATTTGACGCAAGACCTTGGATCTGTTTTGAAATAATGGCCTGCAATCGGTTACTTTGTTCTGATCAGCTTGTTCGCGTCGTTTGGGTATCCGTGCCATCTCTGCACCGAAGTGGCGCGGATTATTATTCCGCCGCAGCTGCCCCATTTCAAGGAGGCGCTTCATTTTACCGAATACTATTTAAGCTACGGAGCGACAATACGCTTATGAAGCCCTTATAAGAAATTCCGTAATGTGTCTCTCCTGGCGTCTGTTCTAGCTGGAGAATCGAGTGGCATTGCGTTGGAGTTCTGCTTCAAGCGAAACATCCTTTCTCAAATGCTGGCTAGCCTTCTACCGTCATTCTTATTGGTCGTTTGCTCATTTGGAGTATATCTTATGCCACCAACAATGGCGTCGGAGAGAATCGGCTTTTCGTCATCGACGCTGCTTGGTCTCGTAACTATGTACAGCAATACACGAGGCGCTATACCGGCATCGCCTGATCTCACTGTACGTATGATAGCATGTCAGTTTGGACCTTTTTCCTCTGAGGGAAGATACCCTCCTAGAATAGGTATTCACAAATGTGTGCACTAAGCTTGGAAGAAATTTGTAGGAAAAACAGAATGTTCTCAAAATATTTTACTTTTGATATGCTTGATAATATGTCCCTTTTTGCAGAGCATTCTTTCAAGTCAATGGCTTTAATTGATGAATTAGTTAGTGATGCTTGTTGCAGCAGTCGATTTTCAAAAGAGCATTGCCCAATGAACATATAATAAAAAAAATTCAACGTTCTCAAGCATGATATGATGTTCCATTTGTTTTGTTCAAAGTCCCCGATTTGAGGCTGGCCTCCCAAGGTGCTCTTGGGCGAGATATATATTCGTTTCTGCCTCACCTCACTGAGTCCCTGACGCCCCATGCAGGTGTATACCCGTGCGAGAAAAACGTGTCTCTCCAAGTGACGTTTATTAATTCGAATTGCAGAGCTCTGACATATGGATGCTTGTGAACCTTGTATTTGTACTTCTCGTGGCTTCGGAATGTTGCCTCGTCGAATACATCAGCTCGTCGGAAGCCGAATTCGAAGAACGCCGTAGGCGACGCGAGACTGATCAGCGGAAGAAGGATGATCTGTTCAGATATGTGCAGGTGTTTCGGGTACGTATTCATTATGGTCCGTTATTCCCCATTCGGATTGCATGGACAGTCTTCGTTGCTTCTTCGTCAGCTCCGACTGAATTACTTGAAATGGGTCAACGCAGCGTCAAACTGGAAGAATGTCATGTACACAAAAGCCTGTCTATGGTAGTTGTGTTTTTGGAAGTAGAACTTTGGCAATCAGCAGGCAGTGGGTATTATTTGTACTTAATGCCCTGACTTGCGACGAAGTTGGACAGATATACCAATGTGTTTCATAGTCGTACATAGTTGACGAAAGCGCACACCTCATTAGCAGCAACAGTAGCATCAAGTCGCAATGCGACCAGTAGGTGTGAAAGCCATCGTCACTGCCCGTGGTGGGCGCATGCGTGATTACACATGCACGTCGCATAATTCCCACACTAACCACACAAGCTGAGTTGACGGCAAGAACGTACGGGTTGATTATTAAATTTTGTCTAGTTACATTAATGCCAGGCGGCTGCATCTGATATGCAGTGGGGACATCATTATATTCTCCGGCCTTCTGATAATCCTGCGTTGATCTCGAGCAAAAGTCACTAGCAAAAAAGCCTACTGCCACAGAGGATATCGGTTACAGCTCAAGTGACAAAAATGCTTTGTACTATGCACTGCCTTTCTCGCTCTCCCTGTGATGATTAGGCTACAATCCAATATATCCTACCGGTATCCGTTACCTTTCCTTACTCGTTGTCGAAATATTGCCCATGAAACCTGCAGCTATGTTCTGGGCTAAGCCCGAGCAGGAGACTGGGACAATGATGGAAACAATCAGCCACTTCTTAAGCTTGTATGAACCGCTCGCGCTCGGTCGTGGGCCCGCCGTGTCACAGTGAGCACATGGGGAACTTCGTAATAGTGGTGGGTAACGCCAAGAGACAAAAGGTGTCCGGTGGTAGTTCGCGGTGGAAACGGAGAGGAAGTTGTTAATGAACAGCGAGTCTTCATTGTTAATGAAAGCAGGGACCGCAAACCAAATCAGGGCTCCACATGATGCAAGTAAGCAGGTTGGGCGGGTCGCTCTATTCATTGAGACTCCGAATGAATCAGATACTCATGGCTTTTATCGTATTATATATAGATGTTATTGAATTACCATATTGTGTGAATTGGATCACCAGTACAGTGGTGTGTGGGGCTAGGTGTTCGTGGGCCATTTCCCAGCGCATAAAGTCTATGAAAACGTTCTATACCGTATGAAGCATTCGAGCGTTATCTGAAACAAGGAATTTCGAGTAGTTTTTCGAGAAGTGATGTTACCGGGACACATTTAATAGAACCGGCGAACCATGCGAGGCTGACGGACACCACATAGTAAGCAATTGATAACCTATTGATATTCTACTAATTATTCAAGTGTAATAACAAACGGAAAATTAGCCGTTAGCATTTAATCAAATTATTACTATGCTTACATTACGTAATTAATTTGCATGTTCCCGCCAATAGATCTTCAGGCTTTTGTTTAATCACTGGTGTTCTTAAAGGATCGAATGCCGAATCGTATCGCCACTGAGCCCTTTGGCCCTGCAGTTACTGGCGTACCGCGGGAACGTCCTCAAACCTCGATTGTAAACACCAGGCGACGTCGTGCCTTACAACGGGACGTCGATCTGGCAATTCGTTCATTGCTCGCTTACGTCGATTACGTCACACCGTGGTTCCAGCTGCCCTGGACTGCTAAGCGTGTCGACATGTACGCGAGTCGAGGCTTTTTCGGCGCATACACGATCTTCGTCGTCGTTTTTTGGTCCTACAACATATTCATCAAGTATTTTTAAATGCAACAATAACCCCTATATAGAACTGTAGTATTGACGATCACGGAAACGAGCTTCGGAAATGATTGAAGAGACTCGAACTGCTTTGCTCGATTAGCTTGATGAGCTATAGCCTCTAAACTTGCTGTCTGAAGCATACGTAGCTTCCAAAGAGTGCGATCACTATGCACCTCTTTCCAAATCAGGCACAACGCGAAACGAGACCGGTTCAAGAAATACCAATCTGTAGTATTTTTAGTTGTTTTTCAATGAATCGTTAGCCATTATTTGTCGTGCAAGTCCGATTCATCTATTTGTTGTAATATATATATATATATGAGAGAGCTGTGACTGGTCGAAACGGGTGACCGCTTCAAACAGCGCGCCATAGGTATGGAAGGGGGGGGGGAGGTGCCCCTAGCGGTTAACGCTGACGGTAGTAGCTATGAGACAGAGGTAGTTAGAGAGAGAGAGATAAACGCTAGTCCTAAGGAGCGTGTCAAGAGTGAAGTATGCGCGCTTCTCCTCTGTCTCATGCAACTAGACCAATCACAATCAGTTATCGAAGTATCCCGGTGTTTTCCCTCCAGTCACCTACCTGGCCCCTGAGATATGTATAATATAATAATTATAATATAATCTCTGAGAAATTTATATAATATAATCTTGTTCAAAGCTACAAACATACAATGAAACTTCGATTTGAGGAAGTTATCCAAATACAAACCCAGCACAGAGAAATGTCTAATCGGAAAGGGTTAGGGGCCCTTCCATTGAATGCAAATTCTATTTAAGAAAGCAAATCCATTTCGGGCTAAATAATAAATAATTGTAACGACTGATTTATTTGGTCTTGCTGCATCGGCACCTTATATAATTATTCATCAACAATAAAAAAAACGAACCACATGCGTAACCCCTGGGTTCTACTTTACACACTCTTCATAAAGACATGTACAGTACAATAATAATAATAATAATAATAAAATATGATTTGTAGAAAATTGCCAAATGCTCCATATACATTTACATACACGACGTGTTTAGCCACGACTCTCAAGTAAATGGCTTCAGCTACAGCAGCATCGCCTCGTCAAAGCTCAATCCAGTGCTACAGAAAAGGTCGATGATATATATATATATATACTGCGATCCACGAACACCACCACAAGACCTGCGTATATATGCCCATGTCACTGAGAGGGGTAGAGGCAAAACCCCAGCCAATTATGCTGTTCAATATAAGGAATATGTCTCTTTAAATAACGTCCCGTTAAACACCCAATTCGCTATTTCAATTCACGACCAAGTGACAATCTCGCCCACATCGTGCCTCTTTTGAGCTACTATATTTTTGGGACCACCTACAGAATTAGGGGGACATGGTCAACAAGAATCCCGTCGAAGTCCAGAATGAAATCGAGAAGGTGATTCGAGATCATTCACGGGGCGAGCAGGCGTGACACTTGGACGAAGGAAAAATCGGCATAACTCTCGCTGCTAAAGGTAGCCCTTGCCTTCGATATGTTTGTACTCGTTGTATTTCTGACTGTTGTGGCTATCCTGGTTTTTGGTGCTCCACTCACTAGATCCAATGGAGATATATGTAATCTTCGCGAATATCTTCACTGTAGCGTGCCCATCTATAGTCACCATCCATCTACTAACTCTGTTTTCGCCAGCCGCCATATCATTTTATATAATACCATAGAGCCAAGTGTCCCGCGCAGGCGGCCAGCCAACTGACACAGCAGCAGCAGCAGCCGCAGCAGCAACAACCCTCAATAATTTTCCTTCTTCTCGTCCTCCTAATGAAGTCGGACCGCAGTAGGAACGGTGCTAGAGTCTATGTGCCATGTCGCTCTGCGCTGCGGTACACTGAAGCTGTGGCGGCTGGCCCAGACCATTCGTCGCCCAGTCGATGAACACTGGCCGGCGAACCCCAGAGAGATACTCACTGGACAACATAGACAGACCTCGGTCGAGCTGCAGCGGCAGTGGCGGCAGCAGCAGCAGCCGACGCAGCGTAGCCCAATTACCACAGGACCATAGTCATTTCCATGGTACACGCCCAAGTGTCACTAGGGAAGCAGCAAACGTCCTAGGATAGATGATTTAATAGAATGAAATGGCAACAGGGCAAAGTGAAAGAGCTCGCAAGAGCAGGTGGGTAGGTGTAAATCCTCATCTCACTGCTGCTGTTGCTGCTGCTGCTGGATCTGTCATCCCCGTTAGCAGGAGGTCCCCTCATCTCGTATACTTGGGGCTCTCGAATCCTCCTTGCTCGTTACCATGTCTCAGCAGAGCAGTAAGGTGCAATGCTAGGCTATGCTGCCGCTGTCACCAGCGTCATGGGGTACGTGTGTGCTAGTGTGGCCGGTCCTGCTAGAGCTCGGTGAATTTCCTCAGTCTCATGAGCCATGAATTTCCTCGGATCATGTTAAAGAATGTAGACGATACACTTTTAATGGCCTATTTTCATAGCATGCATGGGTTTTATAGTGGAACAGAACCAAGCGCCGGCTTACCACTCAAAAACACATCTTGATATTTTGTCATACTCCGTCGACAGAGGGACCAGTCGAGTAAACAGGTGCTGGAAGCTATCTATTGCCCGACGTAAATGTCGTTGAATGTTGATATCGTCCTTTTTCGCGTGGGCTTCTCCACGAAGAAGCTGCTCGATATTCTACAAGTCAACGGCCTAGCAAGGTATATTTGAACAGTCTAAGTAGAAACTTTCAGGAATAATTCTGTCAATGTCTCCTTAGTCTCTTATTGCACGATGTCAACGAAAAGAATTTGACATCCTATGCACAAACTCTGTGTTGCGGTGCAGCTAGCCTTTTTGATCCTGTTCGTGTACTCGTAAAATCAGGGGTTTCATATGATAACGCCCTTTTGCTGTTTACATCGTATAGCAGAAAGAGAACGGCAGAGAGCGAACTAAAATGAACTTAACCGTAAATCAAATAATGAAGTAACTAATTCTTAACTTTCGGCACGGACGGGGGAAGCCTCAAAGAATCGCGTATATAAACTCCCCTTTGGGCTCTAACTCAATTACACTCGTGCGTACTAACATTCGAGTTAGATTTTACGCTAGCCCTCTTCACGCTAGGAGGCGTCTACGGATCATATCATGTGACATTATCTGTAGACTCAAAGGAAAATTAGCTACAGCTAAGACTGCCATCATATTATTGAACTGTCTACCCTGTGGTGGGAAGAAAACGTGTTTAGTCATACTGTATGCTTAGTATTAAGTTTATTCCAAAACATTGTGAACGAAGCATTGTCTAGATAGGGTGTTCTGAAAAGGCCATTGCGTATGCCAGGCTGTGACGAAGAGGAGTAGGTAAAACAAAATGGAGGTTTTAGGCGACGAACGTCGAGAAACCGAACGTGTACCGTTATACACTCTCCATTCTTTCTTGAAAAATCACAGTGTGAATTGTTGAATAACGACGACGACAAATTCTCCTTTAATATCTAATAATAATAACTTGTTAAATGAAGCATTTGAAGTAGTTTGTACTCTGCGATTCAGATTGGCTCGACATAAAACGAACCGCCCAGCTATCTCATTTCCTTATTAAAAATCGAATTTTCTCGACGCAACACCTAGATTCTCGCATTTTGAACGTTAGCATAAAATATCAAAGTAACAAAATCGCCCGAAAGCTACCCTGGGGATCCCGGCGAACTGCTGAGAGTGCAAGCTTCGCTGTTCCAGTAAGTTGGAGAGTCCTGACCAATCCCCTGAGAGAGCGAGAGAAGCAGCGCACGCGCAAAAGGAAGGCAGACGCTAGGGGAATTAACTTGCTGAGCTAAGTTAAGTTCACAGGACACCGGATCTCGTTCCACCCAATCGCGGTCAGGAGAGATTTTTAGTGTCTTCTGTTGAGAACGTTAGACAGGAGTGACACCCTCATTCATAACCAGCAAGCGGTTCCGAGTTCCACACTATTGAGCTCCATTGCAATGAAACGGGACTCTATAGCTCATAGTTCTAACGCATCTGCCGTGGACGGGGATCAAATCGTCAGCGAGCCATGTGGTGTCCGTGTCATCGTCGGCAGACTGTCGCTCGTCCAGTCGCCATTTTGAAAGCCCATTGTTACACGGAGCAGCCGAACGACCGGTGGTGATCACATACGAGAAGGTAGACATCGAAAAGCTCTAAATTTCAATGCGATGAATACGCACCAGGAATTATACTCGGGACACATCCCGTCGTCCGATAGATAATACCCGCTAGCCGGACTACACAGCATTAGGGCTATTTAGCATGTCTGAAAAATCAAGATAATCGTATGCGAAGAACCTTGTGGTTCTGGGATGACGTTTGAAGTAGACATTTCTAATAAGTTAAGGCAACAACAAAATCCAAAAAGATTGTATTTTGCAATTTTATTTTTTTTTATAATTATGCCTAGGGGCGCCTCTCCTCATAGTAGCGTCTTCTATTAGTTCCTGTTGCGGCTCAAAGTGACGAAGGCCAGAATTATGTATAATAAAAAACGGGACTTATGATTACATTATTAAGTATAATACTAAAATATTGATGGGGAAATAAATAAATACCTATATAATAATGGTTTTGACAAGCGCGCTGGCTCTTTCCTCCTGCAGCGCCTGTCCCTCGCTGTGCAGAGAGGCAATGCCATCGCCTTCCTCGGGACATTGTCGTCCTCACCCCCCCCACCCCCATAATCCCTAGAAATTCCGACCTATTGTAACGTTTAATATATTATAATAAATATAGTTTTTATGGTTTTGATATAAATATGTAAGTAAATAAATACCTATAATGATAATGATTTTAACGGGATAGGTAAACGTACGATAAACTGCGACGACAAACGTGAAATCTATTAGGATCCAACTAAGTCAAACATATTATTTAGCAGCTAGCATTATCGTTCAGAAAACGGGTGAATGGTGCGTATTGTCCACAATAACGAAAACGGTTAGCGTGCGTCGTGGTGATCGTTACGTCCTGCTGGGTTCTTTCTATTCGACCCTGAGGCTTTCTACTCAATTTTGTACTCTATGTAGATCAAACGTAAATGAATTTGAACGTTTAACTAAAGGAAATGGTGAAGAATTTGATTGTTACGTTCAAAATAACAGGGATTTGAGCCGTCGGTCATTCCGGTTCCCCAAGATAAAAGGAGTCCTTCTATGAAGACGAATTATAATACCCGCATTTAAAAGAATGTGCCGAACTACTTTTGTTTTGAGAGAGAGGGAGAGAGAGAGAGAGATTTTCTTCAAACTCAATGACACCACCAGAGACATTCCAATCTCCATAAAAGTGGGCCGCTCCAGTGCAGGATCGACGCGGATGACAAAACGGCTCTAAAAGCTAAAACCAATTTTCTGCTGATAGTCTATCTCTTTCATTTCCTAGGGCCAAACTCCAAAAAATAATTTTCCGGGCTGACTCGTAGCCCACATTTAACGTTCACGGTGCTGCTTTCGCCATTGCTTCATAGGTCGGGGGATCAAACCCGTGCACCTACGTGTCTCCTCCGATTGTAAGGCGCACACGAATGCAGCACGACACCGGGCTCGACAGGGCCAAACTATTGGCTTCCCGACCTTTTGGCTAAGATCAAAGTAAAGGGCCAAACTACTAATCAATTTTCCGGACTGACCCACAGCCAACATTCATCGTTCACCGTACTGCTTTCGGCATTGCTTCCAAACTACTTTTTTTTTTTAAACGCACGGTCACCACCAGACTCCTCTGTTCCAAACTACTGGGACGTACCAACTGCCCACTTTGTGATAACCGTCTGTCAATATTAACGCATCAATATGTTTATTGTGATGTCTTCAAATATCTGTGAGTCCTTAATATCAGCTCACTGCGCAGTTCCCTGCTGCCCGACATATCCGATATTTAAATTTGATCTCATATGCAGTATTGCGCATTGCGAGGAAAATCTGCTTGGACCTTTTAACCCTAACAGAATTAATGTTTGTCAAGAAAAGATATCCCCAAAAGAATAGCACACAACAGCTAGAACAATTCTTAGTTCAGCCAGACCTCTGCAAACCTTTTTAGAGCTGTATAACACGTTCAATGATTGTCCTTCTCCAGCTCGCCATTTGCTTTTATGATCCACGTACTCAGAGATTGGATCTACTCCTCTAGAAGATTTGTCAGGAGAGATGCTGACGAGCTGCTCCCGAGGTCAAGTGTCTCTTGTGATACACTTGATTCCTTACACTCGGCCCTCGATTGGCCAAACGATGAGTCAAGCTCCTTAAGTGTTGCGCATCAGAGAATCTGCCCCCCCCGAATTGAAGGAATATAGATAATCAGTCGGCTGCTCGAACCCGCCCCTTTAAACGTCAAACTCAAAAACAATATCGTTTGTTTGAAAAACGTTGGCTAGCGTTTTTCATATTTAATCGGGCTATTTGTGTCATTGAATGATGATGTGCACCCTGCACGTGTGTCCCAGGATCGGATCACAGCCCTAACGCAATTAATTAGCTCAGGCAAACAGTAAGCACATAGGTCGGGAAGTTGAGGCCATTGACAGGAAACAGTGTTGATACAGCACGATTCAACAAGACTCAAGAAAACGTTATGCAGTTCTATTTTAGAGTAAGGCGAAAAAGGGTTCACCCGACAGCTGTGAGAGCAAGTTTAAGAATTGAGTTCCAATCCCAGCTCATCGAGGTCAATTTGGTTCAGGAATTAGCCAAAACGGCGACTGTTCAAACAAGCTAAACGCGAGAGAGAAGACTTCGTTAGCCGGAACCGCTGTACCACTCTCATTAGTTGAACACAGTGGAAAGTGACTCTGTGATATCCATTCAAAACATTTAACGTACTGCCCGCTGGTCCGTTTTTTTCCTCTGCGACTCGTTACTGTAGACCAAAATAAAAGCTTTCATTGGGGAATAAACATCTAGATGGGTCATACAACATTCACTTTAGTGCAGATGGATATCATTTATTGCATCGCATTGTTGGATTACCTGAAATCGTAACATATACTACCGAGTCGATTGACTTTACATTATTTTTTTATTTAAAAATGCATTTTTTATATACGTAGGCCCGTCAAAATACTTCGCTTTAGTGCATGGAAACCAAATACACACAAATAAGCACCGCACCATAAAATCAAAACGAATAAGACTGGAAAAGTTTAGACAGAATATTTGCTGCGTGAGAAAATCCTTTGATATTTGAACATTAGACCGCCCAGAGAGAGAGAGAGAGATCGCTAATGAGAGTTTATTTGTTTCCGCCGAATTCGTGCACATATCCGACGAACGATTTGGGATCGTCGTTCGGTCTGCTTTAGCCGGCACATAGCCCCTACCCAAACTCAACCAGGCTGAAGGTCTTACGTCTAGTGATAGAAGGTGTGGCCAATGGTAATTATAGTAAGTTCTCTGCTCCAGTTTCACAATGACTGCTTCTGAAGGACGGCCTGATCTAAGTGCGATGTCCTGTTATTTGTGCTGCTATCCGCCTCGAGACGCCCGTATAAACTCTCTCAAATTACGCTGCTTACCTAGAGATATCCAATTTCAAGATAGTAAGTGGCTCACAAAGCTCAAATGAACGTCTCGAGACCGACTTTGTTGCTTCTACAGAGAGTGCAACCTTGACGAGAGATTGGCTGAACTGTGAGACCCTGCTATGATTCCTAACGAATCAATATGTCAGTTTTTCAAGCTGAATATTGTAACAGGGTCCCAGTTTTATACACAAAGGTAAGCGGATTTGGGCTCCGGGGCCTCGTACGAAATGTATGGAATTGCTACACCAGAATGACACAAAACAAGATCGAGTAACAAGCAAAACACAGCTACAAATATATATGTATATGTATATATATATATATATATATATATATATATCCGCAACTACTTTACTGCTTCTCTGTATTTAAATTTTATTTATGTGTCTAAAACATGAGAGATTCATTAATGTTACTCAAAAATATAGTTATTCATAAAACAACGAAACAGCAAAAATTAGTAAGTAAAAATTATATAGAAATATGTGCAAAAGAGTCTTATTACTAGAATTGAAATGGTTAGTGATAGCAGAATACCACGGGGTTGACGGTGATTTCAAGATGCTGCAGAACACTGTGGTGCCGTTATGGTATCTGGGATCGATACCAAGTGAATGAATGAGTAGGAGTTGAGGGGAGTGGCTTATGTGTGGGTTTCAATTGCAAAATTTAGACTTTCTAGCCGATCGCAGCCGGTCTGTAGACATCCGGAAGTTGCAAGCATTCATCTCATATTAAAAAACGCTGTGTGTGCGTAAAATGTAACCAAGCTTTGTTCATACGCCTCATGACCAAATAAAAGTCACGAGGGTGACCCTTGTCGATGGCATATTCTCGTAACAGTAGCTGGACGTGCCGGTTCGACTGCGTTGAATGGCTGATTTGCATTGGCAAGTTCTGTCTGCGGTATGCGTTATTTTTGTCTTTCCTATATATGAAGATGTGCAATCAGTTGCACATCACGTCTGCGTTGTTATGAAACCAACGCGTGTTTGTATTTAGCTTTTGCTGATACGCTGTCAGAAATGCTGCATTTAATTCAGACCATAAATGTTTCCCTATTCTTCTTCTTAGCTGTAATGTTAACGGAGGTATTTGAGCGAAAAATAAACATCTTGGTTAGAGGCTCCTTGGAAACAATATGTTCCGCTGACGATATAGGTTGCTATAGCGGTCATATGGTGGTTTTTAAAATATATATTCTCAAAGCTATTAGGACAACAGCCAGCCCATGAGGTCAGTACTTACTCTATGGAACTCCGTTTTTAGAAAGGCGAATTCATTCGAATAGAGATTAAAAGTTCTGTACGAGAGAGATCCAATAGTGCTGCGAGGTACAGTCCATTGTTTAAAGGTTTGCGGTAAACGGTTGCACGTGCTGCACAGCATCCCTAATTAACCGTGAAAAATCGTATTTATATAGTTGATTACATTTTTATTATTATTTGGTTACCCCCCGTGTTATTGCGGTGTTTTAACTACATTGATTATTGTATATTTAAACACTATATGACAGACCTAATATGAAATAAATATGATTTCATATTCATTAGAACGCGTCTAAGTGTTTCTGGGGAAATAATCGATAAGCTCCTGATTTATAGTCGCTCTATTTTTTAGTTTTATTTCGCTCTACCTATGCTAAGCATGCGATGAAATAATTGGACTCATTGGTTCAAATGCTTCCTCAAGGTGTGAGATCGGCTGTGTCATTGATTTTCTTACTTCCTCAACGAAGCCATTATATGACTCAGACCTCAACGACTGCATAGTTCGAGGAGTCTTCCTAGTAAGAAAAATATTCTGACAGGCTTAGGGTATAGACATCAAGCTCCTAATGGTGCCGCCGAGAGAGTTGGAGATACCGAGTCTCACTGAAATCAATAGCGTTACTGCTTCCTCTCAAGGAAGTCAGTTTGCTTAAGGAACGAAATTGTCGAGTGCGCTCTCACCGTATGAGTGCGTACGTTTGCTACTCAATATGCTCAATAGTTTCTAGTTGTTCGTGACAGACCAAATGATAACTGGAACATGATAAAAGAAGATGACAAAATAGATGGCACCTTGATGGTGGGAGGTGCTGAGCGAATTGGGCTGGAAAATTCGTGATGTTCGTCTCTTAATAACTGATATTATAACCTAAATACTATGTTCTACTACTGACCAACGGATCGACTCAGGGCTAGCGATGGGCACGCGGAAAAAATCGACTTTCTATTATAGTTCAAACTCCATTGCATAAAAGCAGTCCTCGACCTTTTTGTCAATGCGGTAGCCGGGATGGCTAAGTGTCTGGCTGTCAAAAGTCAGGGGCCACAGGTTCGAGTCCCGCTGCGTGATGTCACATAAGAGAGCTTAAGCATTGCAAAAAATGCAGTTCCCTTAATAAATCAGTAAAACTATACTTTAACTTTTTAACGTCCATTATAAAAGAGCCGCCGAGATGCGTTAAATGTTCACCCAAGCCACACAACAGATATTACAATAACAATAATAAACGAAGTACGGCACAGCAGAATACACAATAGACAAACGGAATAACATTAGAATGAATTCTAAACTGAGACGCACTTTACGCCAGATGGATCCACCAGTCCTCCGTTGATCAGATGAACACATAAGGTAAGCACTTAAGTTCCGCACATAAATACACAAGACAGCTTAACTAAGGGTCACAAGGTGAGACCCAAGGAGAACCCTGAGAAAATGGGGAGGGTTGACCCTGTGAGGTGGCTGTCCACCCACACATGAAGGTCTTAAAACATTATAAGATCTTCCTCAAATGTAAAACGGCTCCAATCTGTTGAAACCCTGAAACTAGTGCTTATGATGGTTCTAAGAATAATAACAATAAGCATTGAAAAATCACTTGAATTCTCTGTTCAGCACATTCAGATACCACGTATCAACTTATAAGCATCAATTACAGAAATTCTGCCAAACCGGCGATTTGCGGCCTCTGGTTGCGTGCTGTGGTGCATTAGTTTATTGTGGCATAATGACTAACGTGAGACGGTCCATTAAGATCGTCCAGGGTTGACTCTTGAAAGGTCAAACGGGATGCGCTAAACGATGCGCAAGTTTGATTTTTTTTTTTTTCGTTGGATTGGTTCGGTGCATACGATCGTTTGAGCCGCAATGATTCTCAGTGATTGCAGTGTGGCTCTTCGAGCCAATCTATTGTCGGCTCCCTAGAGGCTGGCTGGCTTACTCTAGGAAGTGATCGACTTCCGGTAACCGGAACTCCCATTTGGGAACCGTGTCCAAGATTAACTTGCCACTCATTCTCTGCAGGATCTCAAAAGCTTCTTTAAATGAACTCGCATAGCAGTCACATGCTGCTATTCTGATCTAATGCGCCTTTTGTGAAGGGGGAAAAGCAAACTTTTCTATCGACAATTAATTAAATCATCGAAAGTGTCCCTGTTTGCATTGTTGGAAAAAATCAGTGAAACAATTTCTAGCAGCGGAATGGCGTTCTCATAGGTACTTCTCCACATATCCATATATCCTTTTAAAGTAAATATATATATATATATATATATATATATATATATATGTACTTTTCGAGTATATATACATATACTCGAAAGTTCATAGATTTCGTCTCGTATAGCATAGAGAGGGCCTCGTGTTTCAAGCGCTGTGGAAAGTTTGCCACAGATCGACGAAATGAACTTCTCAATTTTTTTCTATTTATGAGAAATGTATAATATTTAAAGTTCGCGAAAGGGCATTGATCATTTTGCCACTTTTTTCTTTTACTTTGCTCGCGACCTGACAGAGGCTCGACTTCTTCTTCGGCCGTACACGAATACCCCAGCTAACAAACCCCTGGTCACCAGTGTACACTGTAGAATCAAACAGACTATCTATTTCGCCAACGTGTTTGATTAAAAATAAATAATGCAAACATAAAATGGTCATGGTAGATTCTTTCTTTCGAAGTGCTACTGTATATATGTTCTTTTACCGTACTACCCGCATGAATGCGTTCAGTATAACTTTAAACGGGGGAATCTGTACGATACCATGGACGGGAGGATATCTATTCGGGGGGCATCTGTTAAGAGGCATTGATACAATATTGCTTTGTTTCGCTTACGCAAATATTCTCTCTTCGAATTATCCTTGCTCCATGACTTTAGAATGTAAGATACAGCTTTAGTGCAAATCGTGTCGACATTCGGCCTCCAATCTTCATGTTGCTCTAGCTCGTAGAGCCAGCACCCTGAAGCCAACGGGGTCGTAAACCACTCATCGCCGCTCGGACGGCCAGGGCAGGCTGAGAACGTCATAGTCAATTAATGACTGCTATCTAACTTACCACTGATATGAAAACCGCTCCCGACTCGTCGAACCGATGAGGGGTTACCGTAAAGTAACTAAGCTGGAGCTCAGTCGAGATAGCTCATGGGCACTGGACAAACTCAAGTTAAACTCCCCCTTCAGACGCATTGCGACGGGCCTGCCTAGACACATGAGGTCGCGTCGGTTTTTCAGGAACACTAGGAGCAAAAAGATAACACGGCCACGTTGACCAGTTAAACTTAAATACCTTAATTAGTTCTCCAAATCTACTTCTAATAGATTCGAAAATAACACAATTGGTTTGTACTGTATATGAGTCGCTAATGGTGGGCGTGTTAGTGTGCTCTACCTTACTAGGTGTACGCACGCTGCCCTTTTTATCTGACAGCGTTCTTATCAGCTGAGACAGAGTCTCTGGATACCAACGAGGCTAGTAGAGTATTTACGCTAATGAAAAAAGTTCAAACTCATTCATATGACTATGAAATGGGCTTGTGCAACCTCATTGCATTATGTGATTGAATGGGTTGCTCACGAGGGTTGGTCGAATCAGTAACTGACTAGAATCAGTCTTTCGCTGCAAAACCAACGAATCGCTGATTAACGCGCCGCAAAAAGAAGAACACACATGGCTGGGGTGAAATAAATATATTTAGTTGATGTATAATAGTTACGTGCCAATGTAATATATAATATATACATATATAAACAAAATGTGAAACAACCAATCCGTGCAACGGCATCTTTTATGTGATATGTCATATGCACCCTGCCACACTCGAATTGGCACACAACGCGACCGCGTCATTGATGATTTCGAATGTCCGCCACAAGTGATAGACAACAATCTCGCCCTTGTGGTTGGTCACCTCGTTCCTTGTGCTGTTTGTCGATGGGCATGACAAGCGTTACCCTGATCGATAGGACTCGCCTCGACATTATGTTTGCCGCTATTATTATCGGTGCGCCGCCCCAAAATTGCTCTGTGCCTCTCAACGATTTGTACCGCATTACTGCTCAGATTCCTCTCCCACTGGCAACTGGGGCTTTTAAATCTAGTCAAAAAAAAAGTCGTTCTTATGCTAGAAAAAATAGGTAACACCACAGCTACACGTATATGTACATGTAGTGATGCATTGAACTGACATATGTTATGCATGCTCAGCATGAATGACTCAGGTGTCAGCAATATTGGAATTGTAGATGATTTAGCCTTCGGGTTTGTAAAGCCAATTGACAAGAATAACAACGCAACGTCGTATACAGCAAAAGTGTTAATTTTCGAGGAGGGTCGTCAATATATATATGTTCTATCAAACTCTCTCAGATATATATATATATATATCTGAGATATATATATATATATATATTAGTGAATTGAACTGGTCATTTTGTCCAATAAGGGCACAGTAAGTAGTGGTAAAAAGGGTTGTTTTTTAGGGTTTAAAAAATCGACTTGAAATACACAAGCCGCCACACCGGCGATTGAAATTGTATTCGAAAATGCCAACTGCATTTCGAATACAATTTCAATCGCCGGTGTGGCGGCTTGTGTATTTCAAGTCGATTTTTTAAACGCTGCTCTCGATGCGTGTGTGCACCGTTTTACATGGCTTCAAACATGACTGATTACAGGCCAAAGAGAAAGTTGTGCCACAGGGTACCACGAAGCAAGGTTGTTCAGGGCAACGACAGAGAAAGTATCAATTATTTCGAGCCTGTCCTCAGCTATCTTGAACACCTTATTTCTTCAAAATTATCAAGTAGTGGGCTTGCTTCGAAAATGTAATGTCCATAATCCGTGCCTGCGATGCGTATTCCCAATCGCATCTAATTTTAGGGATTAAAAGCAAGGTGCGCCTCACGTCACTCACCTCACCCATCTTTTGACTAACTTCACCACAGATCAGCGCCTTGACTCACTTCGAACGGCTATGGACACCGAACTTCAAATACCTCTTCGTTCCTATACCTCGCAATGGACGCTACCTAACGCCATCCTAGTCATTCATTGCCCAATCTAACTTGACCCGAGTTCGGAGCTGGTCTGATTGAGCCCTCATAGTTTCGTTATCCTGGTGTACTAGTCTCGTGCGTCGTCGGACAGCTATCATTGTTTGTTGTCATGTTGCAATTATCGCAATTATAGTCTTCCCGTCAGCCTATTTCCCATTACCAAGTGGCCCCATTGCAATCATCACGTTGCAACAATTGTGCCATTGTCAATCATTTTGTCATAGCATCGCAATTAACGTTTGTCTTGCAACCGCTAAGCTTTTTTTTTCATATGTGACCCTCAGCTGACGTTCCATGACAGGTCTGGGTATCACCTCAAGATCATATCATGTCAGTCATGCTGGAGTTATCTTTAGCTTAGCTTTCTTCAACAGACCTATGTGCAGGGCAAAGTTAAAAGCATTTCAGCCAAACCACCATGTGGTGGGGATCGAACTGGCGATGTTGTTCGTGCCAAACATTTAACCTGTTACCCTTTTGAAGTTATCTCATTTTCTCAACTTCCAATTTCGTGATCTCAAGAGAGAACTATATTCAACTTTTAATGCGCCCGAACAATCTTATGCCACTTCCGCCGAGTTCAAAATGAACTTAACCGATCGTTCGAGCGCGGTGGACGTTCTGCCAGCTACGGCACATGCCAGCCGGCCCGCATTTGCACTTATTAACGCATTGTTTTGTGATGACATGGCGCGGGGCATTATCGGTCTGCCGCTTGAGCGGGAACATATGAATATTCATGTGCCATTGTATTGCATAATAGATTTGTTTCGTAATTCGTTATTATTTGTGTAAATGTGCTTTCCTTCAGTTACTCGACTATCGTTTCATACAGATAAAATCGACAATCATTATTATCCCTCCACGTTACCATACATCCAATAAATATGTAATACATTTTCTGCCAAAACGAAACGCTAATCCATGGCAAAAAAAATGCACCTTTTCAATTATAAAGTATATCTCAAGCCCTACTACATTTATCTACATACTTCGAGCAACGTTAGACATTTTCTAAAAATCGTTGTTAGGCAAACATATTACTAATATTTTTTTCAAATGATTACGGAAATGAAACGTTTGAAGTTATCACGTCTTTTCCGAGTGCGTGCAACTGCCCTTGCACAGTCGCATTCCTCATCTGCCGAATGTTTAACGATCCGATTGCAACCACTTATGTGGCCAATCAGCGACCTCTGCAATCCTCACGTTGTTGGACAGTCGCAGTAGGCTCTATCTCTTTCTCTGTTACTCGCTTAGCGGGTGCCTATGAACGAACACTCGTAATGGCACTGCAGCGACGGTGAAGCGAGACGGTGGCGAATAAGCATTTTGCGCATCGCTAGAGCCTTCCGCTCCAGCATCCTCTGCCGCCCAGCGGGATCTGCCGTCTCCTGTTGGCGACGCCTCTCGGTAGATTCCTGCGTCCGGGGGCTGAAGTGGTAACTCTGCTCGCAGCCATAACCCGCCCATCCCTCAGCTATGCGGAGCTATTGCTGCCATGGCTGCTGCTGCTGCTGCTACCGCCGTTGTCGCGGCTTTTTAGAGACGCCCCCGTCACTTGAACGGAAACCGTGCAATGATAGCATTCAAGCCAGTCTCGCTGCGCAAGTCAGGGCAGGACATGACAGCGCCGATCCGATGCGTGCCGCAGTGTCAGCGTAGGGGAGCCGACCGGGGTTGGTGTCATTTTGTCGTCGTCAATCGACGCCGCTGTCGCTATAGTCGTTGCCACTATAGAGCATCCGCAGTCGCGTTGCTATCGCGATGATTTATTAATCACGCTGAAGACTCGGGCATAGGCGCGGACGTGCATTCGCGTGAGTCGGCGGACGCCAATCTACGTGGGAACTGTGGAGCGCGATTGTGAGAGGTTGTTAGAAGTGAGGTTAGATGATGTGCTCTGTGACATCAGCAGACGGTGACGGCAATGGCTTGATGTTCCCGTTGGCTGGTGTTCCCTCCGGTATTGTTTTATGTGTGCTAGCTTCGCGCAAGTCAACATGAGACGACGCTGTTACTTTGGACAATAGTAACAAGGCTTACATTGTATGCTTGCACATGCTATAACACGACTGGGTATGAACAAGCCTTGAAAAACTACTTCAACTAGTTCATCGGGAGTTCTGCCTCAACTGGTTCACCGATTTTACTAATTCTGAACTGTCGATGACAAACGCCTTTGGAGAAACGTGGATTTGATCGGTGATTGGATCCATAACGAGTATAATTTGGGGGATACATTAGATTCCCTAGTGACACGTGTACATTTCACATCGCGCGTAATCATCTCGCGGTTTATCCGTAGGCCAAGTCATTGTTTGAGCTAATTACAAATTAGATGGTAGTTAGGGACTTAGACGTTAAAAGATTGGTCAGTACGTAACTGAATGTCTCCGTTCCGTGACTCCCGGTCGATGTTTTTCTTCGAAAGAATCACAGTACTAATAGGAGGAGCAAAAAGGCAAAACTACCCTTGTTATTGGCCATTCAGCATGGGGGACATGGAACCTCACCGTTAATTTGCTGGCCAATTCTATCTTTGCAACAGATCGCTTGCCTCGGAGAAGCTGCTCGACAAAATGAATCGTTCGAAGGTAACTGCGCTCGGTTATGAAAATCGAATCTAAATTTTTTGTCATAAGTTTGTTTCGTTTTCCCATTCCTGTTTGCCTGGATCTGACTACTTTTCCATTCCTGGTTACCGGGATCTGTCTACAGTTTGTGTGTGTGTGTGTGTGTGTGCGCTTATGCATTGATATAAAATCTTCGGAAACCGGGTGGACTTTTCTGAGAGACCTATATGGTGATAAGTCGTTTGGCAAAGGCAGCTCAATGTGCAATGAGGCGTTTCGTAACGACGTTACGCAAACTGTTCATCTAGGCTTCCTGCTCTATCCCATTCAACAGCCCTACCATAGAACGGCTTTTGGCGTGAACGCCTATCGGTGGCGGCTTCAGTGTCTTTGAGTATAGAACTCGCCGAGAACTCCTGGCAAATGGGGTTGCAGCTTGCCTGTAGCGCACTGTACAAAAGATTAGATTAGGTGCCTCTGATGGCCCATGCCATGATGGGGCAGAGAGGCGCTTACTGTCGTTCAGAGAGTATTCATAGTCGAGAAAGTCTTAAGACTGCACCAGTCCTTCTTATTATTACTGTGACCCGCCATGAATAATGAGCCATCTTAAAATAATATAGTTAATAAATATATGCACCAATAGGCGGAGAACCGTCGAGAACGGAGCGAACTGGCGTCTTTGGTCAGCAAGTGAGCGGGCTCTGACAATGATCTTGAGAGCGCCATTGTTTACGAGTTTCAACTGGGCGTCGCGAACCGATAGTTAATTGAGTCAGTTAATAGATACCCACGGGAATGGCGGCGGCGAGGGGCCAGGCAACATGGGATCATCAATTTGATGATTATTATCGCAGACTAAATGGAATGTCAATGTGATAAATATGATGATTAACTGTCCTACAGACGGTGGTTCCCGGTCTACGTGGGGCTTAGAATCCTTGTCTGTCCCCCGAGTTAACGTAACATGAAAATATCGAGTACATATTATGTTGTATTGTGGACCATATTCATAGACACACAATGACGTCGGCGTTGCGTTTGGTGATACCCTGATATAAGACCACTACGCAACTTTTATTTAACATGATAGATAACAAGGTTTGCTCAGATTGTGCATATTACCTCTACAGAGTAAGCACATATACTGTGGTGGATTCGACCTAGATATCAATAGAAGACCATGTGTGAAGCAACCTGGTTACAATTCGGGTCTGAGCAGCCATATTGCGAGCGATGTTCGTAGTTTGCTGGAATTGAGCCAACAGGACTCCCAGACGACGATCTGAGCCGCATACGAAGTGAGCGTCATACAACACAAGACGTACTTAGTTGTCCAAACTGTTTGAACAACAGCAGAGCCATTATGCTCCACTTGTAAATCTTTCAGAACGGTTAGTTCATTCTTCTCTTGAAGCCGTCTAAAAATCTTGGCTCATTAATCTATTTATATCAAGGGGAATGCGAACGTTTCCGCATATCTGACATAGACCACGCTTAGACTTTCGTTTCATCGGATATGATACGTCTACTAGAACGCACACTCTGTCCGGGCTGGATGAGGGAAAGGGGTAGAAAACTCGACTTTGCAGTGGAGTCCACTTCACTTCCAAACCCCAGCGTTCTTTCCTCATAGACGGGTGCTGAGGCTGCCAAGTACCAGCTGCCAGTACCTATTTCTTCCTTCTATCTATCTATATGCAGATATTTCAAGTAAATCGTCAAATTGAATTTGAAAATCCCCTCTAAGGTACAACAACGTCACTTCTCTTTATAATCTCAAGTTGGCAGAATTGCAGACAAGTCAATGTGACAGATGTACTATCTTGTGTATGGCAAATATAGATTGTATAAAAATAACACAATCCAAATACAAGTGGAAGTATATATATGGCTCATGGTAAGTGGCTCTTGAATCCCACATTTTCTTTACATATAATAAATCTTTCGGTGTTTTGCATAGTTGATAATGGATGGCCGTGAAATCGCTGAGTACGCGTGGAGATTAATCTAAAAGCAATCAACGATGAAATAATGATAGGAAGGCAATGACACGAAAACAAGCGTTGGGACCTTCCGCTAACTATTATAGAAAGCTGGCGAGGTGAGCATATGTGTAGATGTGAGGTATCTCGTGCGTGTAGACCCTGGCAGCGAATGCCACTTACTTGCATAAATGATAAAAGGTAGACTAATCTATAATGTAGACAAGGATGGATTCACCACGCCACGAGTGTCGGCTCGTTGCCCAAGCAATGACGGCAGCGAAAGTGGCGGGGTCCCCCTCCCTCACCCCTAAAAATGATTAAGGTTCTACAGGTTAACCTGAACAGGGCCCGGCTGGCACATGATCTACTTGAGGCAACAGCCACGAGGCTTCAAGTGGACATGTGTTTGGTCACAGAACCCAATGTGAAGCTGGCCAAGAAGAAAGGCTGGCTCTTAGACGAGCGAGAAGATGCGGCTGTCTGGATAGTGGACAGAAGCATGACAATAGAAGAACAGGGAAGAGGTGACGGCTTTGCCTGGGTAAAAACGGGGGGAACGACAGTGTTCAGCTGTTACTTCTCCCCGAATAGATTCCTGCAGGAGTTCACCGATTTCCTGTCCAAAATTGAGAACGTGATGCACCAAGGCGGAAAGTTCGTCGTCACCGGTGACTTCAACGCGGCGGCAACGGAATGGGGGAGCAGGGCCACAAACCCGAGGGGATGGGAGCTGCTCGAATGGGCGGCTACAGCAGACCTGGAGTTGGCAAACGACGGGCTAACACCTACTTTCTCCAGGAGGGGACAGACGGCATTCATCGACCTGACGCTTTATTCTGGAGGGGTGGGGGTAACAGACTGGATGGCGATGGACGATGAGGAATCCCTCAGCGACCACCACTACATCAGCTTCGACTTGTCTCTGCAGCGGGCCCCCCAACAACAGCAGCGGCGACAGTGGCTAGCCAAACGGCTTGACAAAGACAAGCTTAGACAAGCTACCCGAAGATGGTGCGAAGCGCATGAGGACGAACGAACAGAGGGGAACCTCATAAAGATCCTCGAGAAAGCGTGCGAGGAAGCAGCACCAGTGACACACTCGGCGGGCCGCAACCGGAGGCCGAAATACTGGTGGACGAGGGAAATAGGAAGAGCACGACGGGAATGCAACACTGTAAGAAGAATCTACACAAGACAACGGAGGGAGACTACCCGAGGAGGTACACCACCCCCGATAGAACAAGAATACAAGCTGAGGAAACACGAATATGAGCTCCTAATACGGAGAAGCAAAGAAAGTAAATGGAGAGAACTAACCGAGCAGGTAGAGACAAATGTATGGGGAGACGCGTACAAAATTGTCATGAAGAGGTTTGGCGCGGCCCCTCCCAAGATGGCGAGGGAACAGGGAATGAGGGCCATCCGGCACCTCTTTCCTACCCATCAACCCAGGCTGCAGCAAGACGACCATGACACGTCGCCGCCACCCACTGTTACAGAAGAGGAGGTACGCGAAGCTGGGGAACGCATCGCCGCCCGTAAAGCGGGAGGCCCGGATGGTATTCCCCCAGAAGCGATCAAAGCCTTGATCAAAGAGAGACCGGACTACTTCGCCACGATTGTAAATAAGCTTCTGACAGAGAGGTCCTTTCCTACCCAGTGGAAGTCGGCCAAGCTAGTACTACTAGCGAAACCGGGTAAGCCGTTGGACTCCCCCTCGGCTTACCGACCTCTCTGCCTGCTTAGCGTCGTGGCGAAGGCGTTCGAGGCAGTGATAGCGAGACGGCTAGTGACCGAACTGGAGGAGGGCAACCTCCTCTCGGACGCCCAACATGGTTTCAGGAAGAGACGATCGACGCAGACCGCTCTGGAAAGCGTAATGAGACTGGCGCAAGAGGAGAGAGAAAGAACGCCGAGGACAAGGAAATTTTGTCTTGCGGTGCTCTTAGACGTGAAGAACGCCTTCAACTCCATCCCCTGGAGCACGGTGTGCGAAGCGCTGGAGAGAAAGGGAGTGTCGCGATACCTCCAGGAGGTGATCAACAGCTACCTCAGCGAACGGAGGATCAACTGGGACGGAGCAGAGCACGAAATGACGGCGGGCGTACCACAGGGATCGGTCTTAGGGCCGATACTGTGGAACGTGGCCTACGACGACGTGCTGAGGCTAGACTACCCAGAAGAGGTCACACCGGTGGCGTATGCAGACGACCTGGTGCTCATTATCAAGGACAAAAAGGAAAGCGACATTAAAAGGAAGGCGAACGAGGCCATCGCCCAGGTGGAAGCTTGGATGACCGCCCACGGGCTTCGCCTCGCACCGGAAAAGACAGAGGCCATCTTCCTAATAGGGAGGAAACGGCTGAATGTCCCCATGGCCCTGATGCACGGGACCCAAGTGGTCACCCCGAAGAAGGAGGTAAAGTATCTGGGGGTCATGCTGGACCAAGGCATGACCTTTAGTGCTCACATACGATATGCCACCAAGAAGGCGGAGCAGGCGGCAACAAACCTCTGCCGGCTCATGCCGAGAACACGGGGTGCCAGCGAGGGGAAAAGGCGTCTGTTGGCAACCGTTGCAGAATCGGTGGTGCTCTACGCATCGCCGGTTTGGCGACAGGCGCTGAAGAAGAAGTGTAACGTGAAAGCGCTAAGAAAAACGCAGCGTGTCCTGGCACTGCGCGTGTGCCGTGCATACAGGACCACGGCCACCCTCACGGCCCTGGTCCTGAGCCGGATGGTCCCCTGGGACCTGAAGGTAGAAGAAAGGGCCAAGTTGGGCAGAGACCTCAATACCGGCCCAGTCGCTGTAAGAGAGGAAAGCATCAGAGAGATGCAAGCAGAGTGGGAGCAGGGAGGGACGTCGAGGTGGACCAAGTCCATCATCCGCGACCTAAGCGGGTGGTTCCACCGAGAACATGGTGAAACCACTTACAGACTTACCCAGTTGCTCGGCGGGCACGGGTGTTTTGCGAAATACCTTCATAAATTTAAGAAGGTAGAATCGCCGTTTTGTGTCCACTGCGACAGCGGGGCAGAGGACGACGCAGAACATACACTGCTGAAGTGTGAAGCGTTCCAAGAGGAAAGACTCAAGATGGAGCGGAAGATAGAAGACAAAGTAACCACCCAGAACTTAGTACAGCACATGCTGCAGAGTGCAGAAAAGTGGGAAGCAGTGCAAGAGTTTGCAGAGGAGGCCATCTCGCGCAAGGAGCGTGCGGAGATGGCCCGGCAAGGGCGTTCGTAGAAAGAAAAGAAGAACACAGCCAAAAATTACGAAGTAATCATGTACATGTTCCGTAATTTTGTCTTAATAAACTTGCCACCCACAAGGTCGTGGGTGGTCCAAAAAAAAAAAAAAAAAAAGACTAATCTATAATACAGCCAAATCCTTGCGGACTGCAATGGGTGTTTTTGTAAATATGGAACTTAGCCGTAATACTTACAGATACGATACTCATTTATTTCATCAGATGGGGATGTACACACCGCGTCAAAAGGATGGCCCGCCCCCATGTTTCTCATTCTTTTTCTCAATCGTAAGGTGCACTGCGGTTTCGCTGTCGGTCATTCAAATATACCACATTTCAAGAAGATTCCACGAATATTTGGCTATCTAACTCAGATGTAGACATCTGGTATCGGAAATTGTCGTTTTGAGGATGCGTCAAAAGGATCAAAAGCCCACTTAGTGTTGGTCGAGTGGGATGACAGTTGAAACCCAACTGAGTTCTAAGATCGTTCTCGTACAAACGTTCCGGACCCTTTGTCAACGAAAACTACGACGGGCCGAGGCCGCCAATTCATGAAGACAAGAAAAAAATTATTTTCAACCTCAATCAAGAAAACAAGTTAAAATCGGAAATCGCACGAATTTTGCAAAGATGTTGGGAGGTGATTTCAAATGTTCTTAAAAATCCTGAACAACACGGGACCAAGAAGGCGCCAAGACAACCCGAGGCAGTAAGTGCGCGTGAAAAACGCTTCCTCCTCCGAAGAGCCTCTAACAGATTTTTGACTTGTCGGTAAATTGTAGCAGAGGCTGGAGTCGAAACGAACGTCCGAAACGGCAAAGATGTCTTCAGGCATCAGAACAGCTCGTTCATAGAAAACTCTAACGAAAACCTCCTTTATTATTGAAACACAGCTCCAAGATTGAGCTTCGCTCGTGAGCAAATTTCTTGTACAGAGGAGTGGCAACGTGTGCTGTTTTCCGATGAAAAGATATTCAATCTTAATGGTCCTGATGGACATTCTTAATATTTCCATGATATTAGGAAAGAATAGAAACTCCGAAGTCGACGACAAGCGGGAGGTGGTGGTGTGATGGTTTAAGCCGGTATTGGCTACAACGGGAAGACCGATTTAGTCTTCGTAGACGGGCGAATGAATAGTCGTCCCTACGTTTCTATGTTGGAGTATCAACTTGGGAATCTCGCCGAGAGATCCGTGCTGAAAGATTCATCTTCCAGCAGTATAACGCCGCGGTTCATACGGCGAAGATAGTCAAGGAGTTCTTCGAAACTCAAGACATACAGTTACTGAGCTGGACCGCAAGCTCTCCAGACTTGAAGATTATAGAATACTTGTGGAGCGTCTTATCCAGAGCTATTTTTAACGGTGGCCGGTAGTATCAAACGCTACATGAGCTAAAAAATGCTTTGGTAGCCGAATGTTCTTGATCAAAAACTCATACGTAAATTTTATATATTCATGCCCAGTTGACTAATTCTCTTCTGGAGAACGGCGGCGGCCCCACACAATAAAACAAATTGTAAGTGAACAATGTTAGAACTCAGTTGTGTTCGACAAACACTAAGTGAGCTATCCTTTTGACGCACCCTCAAAATGACAATTTCCGATATCAAATGTCGACATTAAAGTAAGATAGCCAAGTATTCGTGGAATGTTCTTGAAATGTGATATTATATATTTGAACGACTGGAAGCGAAATTGCAGTGCTACTTACGGTTGAGAAAAAAAATCTGAAACATGGCGGTGGGCTATCCTATACGTCACAGTTTATAGAAATCACTTATACCGTAATTAAAACAGTAACAACATCATTCGCTAGTTACTCCAATAACATGGGTCCCATTTCATTGTTGCAACTCGGTTTGGCAATGAAGAGCTATTAATTAAATAAAGGCAACTCCAAGAAATCTCCAATCCCGCTGAACAGATGTGATTTGAAGTTATACGAAGGTAATTCCACCGCCACTAACAACATCCCCAGAATAAAAAAAGGTTGCAACTGATGAAGTTCGACACAAGAAAGAACAAGAAAACTAGCTCTCCAACTCTCAAATGCTTAATGGTAGCTGTTTACTTCCAAAATTAGCAATAACAATCAGAGAAGTTCTGCAAATTCTGGTCGCTCGAAGTAGTAGAATAGAATGCTTCTCGCTATACACTGAATCGTCCCTACTCTGTGAGAACAAAAAGTCATGTGTCACGTTACATAATGGCGAAGTCTGTGGATCCGTTTTTCCTTCGAGGGTCCAAAACTAATTGAACCTCTGTGTCGAATTTAGGTCTAGCCCGCAAGCTCGGTATGAAGGGATTTGCATAAATTTCATTTTAGACGAAACTTTAAATCCTCGTAGGCGCCACTCATCGGTTCGAAACGGACCTCCTCCATTCGCTCATGACGGAACGCGCGTCATATGTGCCCTGTAACTCCCTATCCTCCGCAGTTCAACACGCCATGCACATACACGTTACCTCAGCAATAGTTCAGTAACACTTGACCAGTGAATCGGTAGGACCTATATCTCAGCTATTCTCCTGTAAAGGGTCTGAAAAACAGATCGAAGCCAATTATCTTTTGGTTTCAATAACTAAAACATTGTTTGAGTTGCTGTTCCCAACTGTTCTTCTTGTGTGACAGGCCGAGACTCTGAATCGTTAGGTACTAACTACGAGGACATGCCGGTGCCACTTTGCTTCATTTTTAACCTTGTTATACCTGACAAGAGTCTACAGATAAGAAGAATGCTAAGAAAATTTAGGGCTTCTCGGCGTCTCGCAGGATTTGAACCCAATAGGCTTTAGTAGCTACAATATCTTGAAACGGATTTAGAATGAAAGCCTACGTGGACTTCGTAAAATCATCTAGCGCAAGGCGAAGCGACTTGGAAGATTAAGAAGGAAAAGTGACGACCCTTCAAACAACGCCATTCGTGCGTTTCACGATATATGCAAAATTTTACTTGAATACTCACGTTCATTACAAGCAGTACAGCATTCCAACTGTTATCTACCGTAGCGACCAGCTGATGGTGATTGCTCTCAATTGTTCAACATTCTCGTTTTCTTCGAATCCGTTAATCCACATTTGAATGATGCCGCCGCCTCCCGCAACCGGGCGCCCCGCCATATGGTGTCATCGATGACTACGTTGCCATACCGTCCATAATGGAGTTCGTCTAGCCGAGAAGGGTTACGATGTTTGCGTTCCACAGTCGTCCTTGTTGCTTCGTCGTCGTCGTTCGGTCCTTTTTCGCTTCTCATCCTTCGTTTCTCGAGCAGAAACAGTTCCCGCTGCTGCTGCCGGCTGAGACTTTCGAGTCCAGCACCATTGAGGGCGAAACCGCCACCAGGGGAAGGGAATGGGAGGCTAGGGACATGCGAAGGACGTAAAGCTGATCGTACACTAGTGAATTATTTATTTGATGCCACACGAGTGGCTGCCAAAGCCGAGCTAGAGCCACTTGTATTGTTCGTCGTCGTCGTCGTCGCCGTAGCTGATGCCGTCGGCGCCGTTGTTATTGCCTACACCCTGAACGCCCCGTTGTGTCAACGTTGGGTGCAACCAGTCCTTGACCACGTATAGCCTTTGATCTAGCAGTGTCGGCGGCAGTAGCAGAGCCGGTTCCGGGCACTGGACGACGACACGAACGCGCACGCCTAGACGTGACGTTATCACCGCCTCACGTTCACACAGATGCACACGGCCATCCTACCTATCGCCTGGTACAATTCGATTGAATAGGCCATTCGGGAGGCACCTACACACCGGCCACCCGAACGCGTCCAAACGACCATGAAGCAAATGTCTTGTACACTGCCAATGGCTGTGATACGACGAATCGAGTCACCGATTCAATACAGAGCGTTTGTATTGTTCTGTGTAAAGTAAAGATTTCAACGTGAAGAAGCCCATTACATTACGGTTCATATAGGTCTCGAAACTTCAAGCAGGCCATACAGAATTAAATGCAAAGAGCATTTTAAGTCAAATATGTTATCGTGTGAACATTTCTGGGAAACTGAGAGTCCGCAAGTTTGTTTGATTCCAGTCAGTCGATCAAAAATAAATATTAGTCGAATGTTAAATGAGAGCCCTTTTGAATTCATCAGGCTTGGTTATTTAACTTAAAATATAGTGGCCTGAAACCCAGTCCATTCTGATCAGCAGCCTACAGCTATCTGTGCCTATAGAGTATAACAAGTGTCCGAAGTACTGAGATACAGGCTAGATATAGACACAAAAACAGTCGTATACGTTATCGAAAATATACAAACATATATTATACAAAATGATGTCTGTCACGTAATGTTTTCTTCGAAAGATTGGCATGTAACGAGAAAACGATATCGACGTAGATATCGATATAGGTACCCCCATAGGAGCACGTCAGAAATGTGCGCAGATTGAATGGATGAATAGTCACCGCAGTTAAAAGGTGCCCCCCATACTTCACTTCGCAGTTCAAATTTTTCGACCGTAACATGCTACCCGCTGGTTCCGGATCTGGAGACATAGGCTGAGTGTTAATTTGTCACGCCTATCCCGTGTTGCTGCTGTGACTGCTCACATCAGGCTAGGATAGAGTTTTACTCGACTATTATACATATTAACGCTATCTGTATATCTTATAATGGCGGAGACTCTTCTTGAATTTATCGACGTCCTAAACATGAACTGCATTGGTCATGTTTTTCATCGTTTCTCGGCGTCTGGAACGAACAAAATCTTTGTCCGTTCACTAATGGTCTGGCTGTCCGCACGGGCCGATTGGCCAAGTGGCTCGTAGCCTGGAAAAGCCATTGTATATTGACATATTGACATCGCGTTATTCCTACATCAATGGCGGGTGCCGCAACTTGTTCCGAAGTATTGGCCTTCAAGTATGAACTACGAGCTTACAATGACACGGTCTGGTGTTCACGTTCGCCAAAGTGCTCCTCTCCACTGTCGGCTGGCATCACTTCCTCGGCAGAAACCAGCCTATACGCTTATAACTGTTACTACAACAGAAAATGAGCGACGGCAACGACGAGGCCCGTGACATGGGTACCTAAGTGAAATGACAATAGGGACCTATGTAGAAAGGCTTTCAAATACTTAGTCGACGCTTAGAGGTATTCACTACCATGTGCCGGTTGATTGGACTGACAAATCGCAATATCGAATAGGCTAGATGTTCATCTGATTCGCTTTAATGCTCGTCACCTCAAAGTCATACGTTTTTACTACCGTGACCTAGTGAGCAGTTACTATTGTACCCCTTACTGGCGTATGAGATACCCAACGGCGGAGCCCGCTATAACTACGTCCGAGTGCATGACACAGCTGCCTTTTCGTTTGACTTGAACTTATATCGAGTTCGACTGCTGTCCCCACTAGCACGGACCACTTTCCGAGTATTTTCACTTTCGAGTTTAGATGAATCGTCTTGGTAGATCAGATCGGCTACTATTACAAATACGATACGGTATGTTATCCGCTACTTATATTGTACAGCAACGCCGTAAGACTATCTAAGTGCTTTCAAAAGGTACTTTGCTTCGGTGTTCTTTCCATATAAGCACATGTACATTGTTTTTCTTTAATTTGTCGTGATCGATTAATTCTCATCTGTCCGCGTATGTTCGTACTCGTTGCTTCATTTTCCTCATCCGTGCATCTTCTTGCACATTTCCGGCGAAGTGAGCGACCGATGGATGCGCGGGTAGCCAGTAGACATGTTCAGTGTGGTTGGTCCAACATCCATTACTATCAGTAATACCAGTACGCGGCGTCGTCGTCGTCGTCGTTCGAGCCGTCCGTAAGCCACCGCCGCAGCAGTCCTTCCCGCGTTCGCCTAACTGCACGTGTCTGCCGCTATATCCTTTTCGTCTGCCGACTGTTCCGTCCAGAACTCCGTACGAGGTTAGCTTCTCGTTGCCCCCTGCTGCGGAGGCCAAGGCCGACTCAGGCTAGCTCACGAGGCCGGGCCTATTTTATGCGCTTATTATACCGTTCTCTGCTTCAGCAGTGGATGTTATGCGTATGCTGCTGCTTCTGCCGAAGTAGACTGCTCAGCCAAGCCGATCTTCATAGAGGAGGGAGTGAGTATTGCTGCATCTGAATCCTGAGAGGGGAGAGGAAGGCCAACAGGAGGAAGTGCTGTGGTCCGAGTATTTTCTCTTATTATTATTACTATCGTTCTACTTTATCTTTCTTCACGGCCAGTGAATGGCAGAGGGCAGCCGACCAACCATACGTTGTCGGAGCCACCAGCGAAGACCCAAGTGAGAGCCATCCGTTCAGGCCAGCGTTGTTCTTGCTTTGGCGTGGGAGGGCATTTAAAGAGGATGCGATCGAATATATGCACGACATGAATACGCACCTACAATAGCCTGAGCTTGGGAAATAGGGAGATATCGCATCTAAACTAACTTTTATAGAACTAAAAGTAGCTCACTGACGTTATTCGATAAACCCTCAACTAAAATGACCCCATCGGTTTATGTGTGTCCTTGCGGATTTGTCCCCAGAGTGCGTACGGCACCCTGCAGCTTAACATTCAATAGCGTAAAATACGTATGTATGTGTGGGCTTTCAGGCAAGTGCGTACAGTATATTTGCTCTATCATAGCCTTGATGCATTAAATGCGGTCGAGCTACAAAAGTGTCCCCTGCCAGCGTGGTGGCTCGGACGGCTTAGTCTCTGGCTGTAAAAAGCTGGATGCCGCTGGTTCGAGTCCTGTGACCTGATGACATACAAGAAAATCTAAGCGTTGTAAAATTGCTGCTCGTTTAATAAACTAATAAAACATTATCTTCGGCATCAACTATAAAACCTCCTGATACGGCATATCCCGGTAACTATGGTTGCGCTAATCCGTGATCTCATTTCAACTCTAAAACCGGCACAAATTTCGCTTGAGACGAACTCTCAAAACGCTTAGTTGCCGTGTCCAAAGTTGCACTTAGTATGTTGAAAATTCTCCTCTGTTCAACCTTCCTCACCATATGTCCACGATAAACGTAGATGAATTCCGCATAGATGAATGGAGTTTGCCGACAGCGTTCACCTGCCCTCTCGGCTCACAGGTTTACACATGCGTAGCAGTATTAGACATTCAATCAAATTGAACAATATGCCACTGTCCCCGTATACATATAACGGTGAACTTTTCGAAGATTAATGACATTACACGTCTCCACAGTGGTGGTGGTGGTGTAGTTTTCGGCTAATGCGTGCGCGTACGTGGGTCAGGACTACCATTTGTTATCCTCTGTTCGTTCTTCCCGAAAACTAGGCTCATCCATTCTACCTGCACAGAGACAATTGCTTATTCCTCTTTCTCTCTCTCCTCTTTTACGTTACACTTATCCGTTTGATTTTTCTCCTCCATGCCCTGTGCCGTATATTCGTGTAACTCTCGAATATTCGGTGACTTCGGTGACTCTTAGCCCGTAGACGTGGCCCCGGGGTGGTGGCAGCGGCCACGGCTTACCCGTGCCGCTCATAGGCTGCGTGCCGTGCTGCCGCTGCCCCTGATACTAGCAGTTGCAGCAGCCAAACAGTCGGGGCTTCCGCTGAACCAATAGCGCTCCTACGTGGCCTAGGCCACCGTGCAACCGTCCTCGCGTTCCTTCTACTACAACTACTACTACTACTGGTGCAGCTAGCGAGCAGTAGCAGCAGCAGCAGCCAGCAACCTTCGTTCGATCCAGAATGTTGTGTGTACGCATGACCGTTCCGAAATTACTGTAGTAAGCGAATCCGGCCAGCAGGCTGCCGCGCCACGATCCGCCACGCCGTGTGGCGACGCTCTCTTGGCAGCCTTCCATCCTGGATGGGCTGCCTCTGCAACTGGGTCCCCGGGAGAGAACGGGTAGGGATCGCCGCTTGCCTCTGTCCGCCCCCAGAACCCCACAGCCCTTCTCGCGGAGCTCCTCGAGGGCTACCGCCGCATCACTCGACGACTTGAAAGGGCCATCCGTTCCAAGTGAATTGGACCCGTGCGCCCTTCCGGGCCCCCACTCGCACCCACCCTGTTTGCCCAAACCCAGCCCTCCCCTATTGCCCTCTTCCATGCGCGACCACACACAGACAGATGCGTACAGCGCAGCGAGCGCCTACTTGACGGCGACGAAGGCGGCCACCGCTGCTGGTGGCTGCGACGGCGGTGGTGCAGGGGGTGGCTAAACCCGTTCCGCCGACGTCGGCCTCCCAATCGTTGACCGCGGCACGATACGATGGCTGCTTCAAGTCTGAAGTCTGTATTCAAGTGTCCTCTGTTGGCGGGGCCGGTGACGGTGCCTGCAGTAGTCGCGTCATGAGCCTCACGACTAGGCAGGCACAAGTGCTCGAGGCTTTCATCTCTCAAGATGTGGTTTACTCTACGCTGCGCGACTCCACTCGGCCATGCCTATCCGATGTGCGGTATATATACGGCATGGTATATACGAGGTATACACCCAATCCCCTGCAACGCCTCCCTATTTCTGACATCCGAACGTCGCCTTTAACCAAGGTGCAAGGGCGCTAGTATGATCGGTCTGGTGTAACGGACTCAGATCGCAGCGACAGCGAATGTGTGTGCACGCTAATCGAAGCGACAGGTGAATTGATTTCGTGCTCGTTGAATGTCAGCTATTGTTAGGCCACGAGACGGTACCCAAAACATCACTGTGCAATGCTCAAATTGCCTGCACAACTACCAAGGTCACGCGCCAAGGTCCCGCATTGTACAAAACGGTCTTAAAAAACAAATAAAGATGCCCTTCATTCATATACAGACTATGCCGTTTTCGAGTTCAGAGTCCACAATTTGGCGGTGAAAAACAAGCAATATGACTCATCCATCAATAGATGAAAAGATATTTTAAAATATTTTTTAGAGACATTTTGAAGAAAATCGGGCTGACCCACAGCAAACATTTAACGTCCACGGTGCTCCTTTCGCCATTGCTTCATAAGACGGACCCTATATTGAGCTTAAGCATTGTAAAATTGCAGCTCCTTTAATAAACCAATAAAACCTTTACCTTTACCTATTGAAATGCAAATGTGCAACGGTGGGGATCGAATCCGTGCACCCTCGTCTCTCCTACGCTTGCAAGGCGCACACACGAATGCACCACGTCACTAGGCTCGACATTAAGAGACAACTTTTTTTTTTTTGAGAGGAGAAAATCTTCTTCAAACGCACGGTCACTACCAGAAACATTCCACTCTCCATAGAGAGTGGGCCGATCCAGTGCAGGGTTGACGTGGATGACAAAACGCCTCTGCCTGCTAAAACCATCCTCTGCTGAGAGTGTATCTCTTTCCCAGAATTAGAGAGACAACCTAGGTTACTGCAAGCGCACAGCCTTGAGACACATCGAAAACTAGACAACAGCGAAAAACGGATGATAAGGTGGTGTACTTAGACCTTGTTCCTGTTGGTAGGTCAGATGCGTTTATCGCTAACAGTAGCGGCAGTAAAATATACGCGCTGCTTCAACTGTAACCCAGCTAGTTTCCCTGACCTGTGAACCTAATGTATTGTCCTGCAAGTGCAAGCCTAGCTCCTCCTACTGTGAGTACTCATTCGCCCCAAACTCTTCTGCACATATGCAGGTCTATAATCAGTTTCATAGCGGGTCCAGTTTAGCAATGCATTCCCCCGCAGCACCTCCCACCACCGAAACAATGAACAATCGCACACAATTCCTCATAAACACGATCGTGACAACCCCTTTTGTAGTCATCTGTGCGACATTAATGATGATGAGTCCCACCGTTCCAGTGGTGGGCGACGGATAACACCACAGCAGATATTGTTCTTAAAACCCCCGGTGAGCGGAAGGTGGCAGATTGCAACCGGAAAATTAGTGAAATTTTTGGGCCCTAATTAACTTGGAAGGTGAATGCGTTGTCATCTATGCCAAAAAACAAGTATTACAACGGCCGGCGAACTCGCTGAATGACGACTGGGCGGTACCGCTGACTCAGTAGCAGATAACTGACTCGCCAGCAATTTACCTGATGTTTCCTTTACGGAACTGGAACAATCTACGCACGAGGTCTCAGATCAATTATCACACCACATGGCGCGTATAACATTGATTACAGAATGATTTAGATAAAACATAGGTTTGCACAAAATGACAGTAAGACACACGTAAGGCACTATAATTACAATAGCTTCTCATGTTAAATACATCTATTCAAGGAGATTATTATCGATCATCTGCCCGTCACCGGTCGCAGACAACTATAGCCGTACCGCTGTTCTTGTTTAATATGATACGATTACTTTGAAGATTGCAACTCGATTCGCAATTGTAACGCGCAATATAAGACATAGCATAAATGTCACAGAGAGCAGAAATTACAGCAAATCTGAATGTTGTCTCTTGCTTTCGGTTCTGCTTCGTAACTTGTTTAGCTTTCATCGGAAGACTAACGACCTAAGTTGATTTACTTATTAACCACTCATACACGTTTTCATTATCGCTCCCCTCACCAGCCTCCATCTGACGATGCACTATTAGAGCTTTTGCTGACTTTCCTCTTGGCCCAGTCTTACTCCGGATTCGGTTCAGCTCGTCCCTACGTATGCTGTGATGTATGTATATATTATACATTATGGTGATATATGACGAGTTACTGCGACGTTATCGCATCGCGCCTTCTCGATTCCGTGCGCAAAATCATCGTACGGAGAGGGACAAGCGAATTCACCCATCCACAAACTCCAGATCAGGCACCAACCGGGAGCGGAACGGTACGGTGTGGACCTCCTTAATCCGAACCATCCACTCACCCACGACGCCCCACCGTTTGTGTCTAGCTGGCTTTCCTGCTTGCTTTGTTCTTTGTGTCCATCCGGCCACGGCCTCTTCGCCCTTCTCGTTCAATTCATGCAATGTCTATGGCCTTCCCATAGGACCCCAGGCTGTTCCTCTTTTGTCCCATCGTGGTAGCAGTTGTCTCGTCCCTGGTTATCTGTCGTCGCCATCTCGTCTCGGATCACCCATGTCTCGCCACGCGATTTCTCGGTCTGTTCTGCTAACTGGTCGCTTGGGTGGGTGGCTGGCTACGCTGCTTGCTTGCATGCGCGTAGGCGCGCACGCGGGCAGACAGACAGACAGGCAAGCAGGCGGTTACGATGAACCAACCGCCGCCCAGCGCTACCGCCGGACCAACGACCACTAGCGACCGCCGGCGTAGTGCTCACCGGCTCGCGTTTTCATTCGCGTTCTCCTGGCGGTTACGTTATGATGGGCGCTCACTCGCTCATCTAATAGTCGTTTGCTCCCCTCTCTCTCTCTCGCTTGCTTGCCCGCCCGCTCGTTCTCGGTCTGGATGTCGGGCTCGCTGCTTCTGCCGAGTGCGGCATGAGCCAGCCCCGTCGCCGCCTCGCAATGCATCGCTGGCACCGCAAATCTCCCTTCAACGACGAGGAAAAAGACGAGCACGAAGGGGGAAAGGTGAGCGGGCAGAGGAAGAGGAGCTTGCACCCGAGTGCGCGTAAGCCGACCCGAAGCTTGCCAATGCCCCACGCAAACAGACAATGTTCGTTTGGCATAGGTCGTTCTGGCGCGCCGTCGATGGTTACGTTACCGCCCTCGCGCGACCAACCGACAGACCGCCACTCGTTCGTTCGCTCGCTCGCTTGCCCGGCCGCCGTCCCAACCCAGCCGGCTGCGTTGCCAAACCCTCACCAACTACCCGAAAACCAGCCCCATCCCTGAGTCTCGTAGTGGTACTCTGTTCACAGCAGCCCTTCAGGACGATGAAGGAGGACGCGCAGAGGGGAGCTTGTCGTTGCGTACTAGTTGTGCGTTGCGCTGCGACGAGGCAACGATACGGTGCAACGATGCTATGCATAGCTATGCTATTGGGTAGGCAGCTACCAGCCTACCTATAGCTGATGCGCATAGGGGCACACGCGGAACCGCAGATAGCAGATTCAATGACCCAGCCGGAACGTCCATCGCCAGCAACACGACCACCATCACCGCTTCTGTCGTTAGGCCTCTCTGTTGTATTCGCCTGTCAATCCCTTTACGGTCATCGTCGGCGGTTGTCACTGGCCGACTGGACTGCCGAAACCCTCCCTCTGTAATGCTCCATCAATGAAAGAATTAATGAATGAAAAAAGTAGCGGACAGCGACGCATATTAAATCAGCTGGTACAAGCCGAATGGGGCCAGTCCGTTTTACGGTCTACCGACGAATGCGAAGTGACATCGCGATGAAAATGGATGGCTGCTATCCACCTACGTCTATCTAACAGCTAAATGTGCGAGCATCTTTCAAAGCGACTGAAATAGTATGTAGGCACGCGGAAGTGGAGCGGAGATCGAATGATTACCAAGGGTGTAATCGTCTCCGCATCAATAACGTCCGATGCAAGATGAACACTAACCTACTCGCAGGACTATGCCGTCAACTTCCGTCAAAATTCCATGACAGTTGTGTAACAACAGGTACAGGCGTTCTACGACCGCGTACACTGCGACGGCTATCCGTCGGTGGCTGCCGTTGAATGCGATGCCTATAATGTGTTTTCACATAAGGCTATACAATACGAGTCCGGCGGGAATTTTAAGCCAGCCACGCGTAGTAGTGTATGTGTGCCTCGAGTTGTGACTTTGCAGAATTACAATGTTATCTGTAGCTTCCGGTAGACCCCACCTATATGTATAGGAATAATACTTAGCATGGGGATTTATCAGTGCTCGAAGTCAATACAATACAGCGCTTCGTGTAGAGTGAGAAGTAGTGTGCTTAATATATGGACGATGTTTGGAGGTAAACAAATACTCATGTCGAATTGTTATGTTTGTAGGTTATTATTCACTGACTATCGCCTCCAATAATCATGATTAAATTATACATATATATATATATATATATATATATATATATATATATATATATATATATATATATATATAGATGGATAGATAGATAGATAGATAGATATTGTACATGCGTGGTATAGAACGTTGAGTAGTGCACATACAATGTCGCGTAAACGAACTCCGACAAGTGTGTTTGCCGTAACTGGTTTTCTAAATACTCGAAAGACCTTCTTCGATATAGTAGCGTATCTGTCTGAAGTGATGAACGTTATAGGTCAGTATAAACAACACGACAAGGTGGGTTTCCGGATTTAAATCGTCCGCGTACCGTGGTCTCCGACTTTTCTTCCTGTGTTGTAGGAAGCTCTATGGAGAATGCCGCAAATTAGATTTCCTTGCTATGTGCTATTTCTGTTTGCTTCGTGTTGAACTCCCCGTTCGAAGGCAGGTAGAAAAAATCGAGGAACATTATGAATGTAAAGTCCAGTTACACAGTGCACTTCACCTTCGAGTCCCGTGTCATGACATATAAGAGAACTTAAGCATTGTAGAAACTGCAGTTCCTTTAATAAACCAATAAAGCTTTACCTTTACCTTTTACCTAACAAGCGCGTTAGGCGTGCGTCCTCGGATCTTACCCAGGTCTGATATAAATACTATTGCTGAGCATTTTAGTGTATGTCTAGGAATCATTCTATAGAGTAAAAATATTATAAGGACTGAATGGAACCGGCTGGTTGGACACGTCGGCCATGCTACAATAGCTCAATCACACGTTCTGTCATCGATATTCTCCCTGCGCCTTTTTTCGCTGCAAAACACGCCCGTTATTTTACATCGAGACATGCACATATTCGATTGGCATGCCACCCATCCCTATACGAGCTCACGTCTGCCGGCGGGAGTCGTCGATTAATCACTCATTACGCGAACGAGGGCTAAACTCCCTCGCCCGTATCAACAACGCCAGTTGGGCAGTTGCTTGTGCGGGTGGGGTGGCCATCATTTCTGCTTCACTTAGCTGCATCATTGATCGTATCGTGAAGAGGCGGCGCATCGTCCGTAGCCGATAACCCGCAGCGTCGTTGGGAGTGAGCATCGTTGCGTATCTCCGATATGGGAGCATTCGACGGCGTCAAGTGGCGGGGTTTAACGTGTGCCCAGCATGGTGGATCGACAAAGTGTTTGCTGATGGAGGCGTAGGGTCGATGGGCTTCAGTCTTCCGGCTTCTTGCTATCCATACTATACTCGCTCAGTAGTCATTTATCTGAAGTAGATAAAATTGAGAAACGCCAGCTCACACTGGCAGAGAGATGGATGGCTTGAAGCTAATGGATGATCTTTTCGATGGTGCTGACACGCTCTGACAGTGGCAGGGATGCTTTTGGCAGCATTTGCCCTATGGACTTTTTTGACGACACTATCGATGGCTTAGAACGCGGGGACGGCAATGGGCGACAGTGCGGAAGAGATGAGCAGACAATTGCCAGCTGAGAACCAAATTACTGTATCGTATTATGGGTTCATCTATTGGGACAAGATTGTGAACGGTTTTGGGCTCGATTTTTTGCTGGAGCCAGTCAGTCCACTGTCACTACGTTACAGATACCCTATCCTGGCTTCGCTTTCATTGTATTTTTAGAATAGAGTCGAATTTTTAGCCGGATTTCTCTTCGACAAACATATGAATCCATAGCTGTAACAGTATCTATAATCTATAATCAAGATATCGAAAATTCCACTGCAATGACGGTCCAATTACCTTGACCTTTCCATTGGCCCGATCCTCTTGGAATATCGTCTGAGCACTGTTTCAGCATGGGACGTCAAACTGCAGCGATTATCACTCAACATATTTTCACTCTTCTGCTGGCAGACAATTTGCACTAGCAGCAGCAGCCGACACTGGCAGCTTTCTCCACTATCGAAATGTGCGGAGCACCGTCTATTCGACATGGCTACCGAGAGCCCGATATTTCCATCTGAACAGCGTGAACAATGGAAATGAATACCAATTGCAATAGCAAAAGAACAATGTCGTCCTCACCACTCACCGGAGACACCACTGTGATGGTACAGCTTGGCGGCGGTTGCGGTACGTAAATGCGTTCATGGAAGGGGGCGAATGCGAAGCGCTTGGCCCTCGAGCGCACAGCGCAACGATGACATAACGATCAGCATGAACGCGACAACAGTGTCGAACGTCGACCCATTCCCTAGTTGGCCGACGCCGAGAGATGTTCCAGCAGGGGTCGTATAGGCCGGGCTGTGTTGAAGCTGCCTCGTCGAGACGGAGCAAAATCGATTTCGACTGTGGATGGTCGCGAGAGTACCGGCACACGGGCGGACGGTATCTGCTAGGGTCTGTCATTGCAGTGTTTTCCCTGAGTGAAAGGACAATCATAGTCAATTTCAACTGCCATACGTGTCGAGCGCTTGTCGTCGAACTGACGCGTTAACCCTTCGCGTCTACGGAGTTGTATAATATGTGATTGCATGTACGGTGCAGCCTGCTTTTGCATTCTGCTTGATTCTCGTTTGTCATTCGGCATTCTAATCAGTTCAAGGAAAACAATTGCGTGGACGTGTTGTTATCAGTTACGAATAAAACAACAAAAGACTCGTGGATGCTGATTGCTTTAAATAGAGATACCCTGCCTTTGAACACCCTGCGACGGATGAACACATTCAATCCGATAGTGTTGATACAGTTGGCCTAATGCCAACGTGAATGCTTCGAAGTACGAGAAGAACAAGTATGCTAAATTAATTTTAGTTATAACCAAAAACGTAGAAACCACTGTCACCTGGGCAAAGCTATGAATTGGTCACGCCGTTCTTTACCACCTGAGTTACATAGGTCGAGAGCGGCTTTTTTTTTGGTACGCAAGTCACGTAATATCAACGTCATCATTTTCTCTCTATAACACCACCTTAAAGGGGACCATCTACATCGTGCCCCGGTTGTACATTTAATGTTACCGAGTACGTCACCAGTCAAGATCCAGTTGCAGTGGCCGCCGGGCAGGACAACGTGTCAGGGCAGCCCCTTCATATATAGACACAACACATTCTAGCTTAGGTTATTACTATTATTACTATTGCGCGAAAGGCACTGCAACTTAGCTTGCGTTTGACGGCCGCACGAGCAAGTCTCTCTCTATCTCTCTCTCCCTCTGCCTTCCTCCCTACTTTCTCCCATATACTCCTTCACGTTATTTCCGGCTAGAAGAGTTCTTCTGCTTTCCCGGTCCAGCATCGTCTTCAAGATAGGCAGCGCACCTCAGCCGTTGGAGTTCTCAAATAGTGGTGTCTGAATATAAAAACAAGCTTTTATGAGGGAACGTGGCTGCTTTCTTCCACTGCTCCGTCTTCGTCTCATCTCGCAACGGGGACTGGCAACAATGGTGCAAAAAATGTCAAACGAGATAGACGAGCTATATCGAAATACTCAGCCACTCCGTTGGCCTGTTGCTGGTGGTCGTTGTGTAGTCGTGGAGGCATCCTTTCACTCGTAACTTGCCTGCTGGCCACTTCGCTGCGAAGGGATATCATAAAACGCTTTGCTTCCAGCGAGCAGGCCTGGAAGCTGCCAGCTTACAAGACGTCGTTACCCCAGCTGGCTGACGTCCCGTACACTGCCGCGTCTGTGCCGACGTGGGCACTTTCCAGCGAACGAGGAGGAGTTGGCCACTGTTGGATTCGATGGCCAGCGAATGCTTCTCGGGGTTTATTGAAGCCGACCCGCCGCGTCGAGTAGTAAATAATTTAGGTTCAGAATCATACCGCCTCATGAGGTGTGTCTATAATAAAACAATCGATGTTAGGGCGAGAAATACTTCGACTGTATGTTTATACCATTATATAAGTGTGCAGTTATGAACGCGTCTACTACATACTGCTTCGATATCTAACAATACTGTTAGCTCGTCCGCGTCCCGTACCAACGGATATCTGGAACTCTGGCTGAACCGGAAACTCCCCGCATCAATGACAGATGGAGTTATATGAAAGAAGAAATATCATTTAAGACGTTCGTTGGTAGCAAAGGCACGGGAGAAATAGTCAAACTGGCGCGTTCTCCAAGAACGATGTGCCGCTCAAACAGATACTCACGACGCTGGCAAAATGGGAACACTAGACATCACTGTAACTCCGCATATGCGGCTTATATTAAACAGGATAGGGGTTATATGAGACATCTATAATTATTTTGCGCGAACGAGTCAATTAGATAACAAAGGCTAGAGGGAAATTCGCTGTCTCCCCGAGTAGCAATTTAGTGCCAAGCTGCTCAGGTGAATTATTGTGATTTATCGATAATATCATAGGTCGTCGAAGGCTTTATATAGTCCATACGCCCCAAGACGTCATCCCCGAAACCAAGACGTCATTTCGCTCAAATCATCCCTGTTCCATCTCGCCTCATCTCCTTCTGCCATATATACTACCACATATATGTATACATTAAATGGAAGTTCCAAGAGGCAGGCCCGTGACACGAAATTGGAATCGAAACTTTCGTCCTGGTCAGCAGGGGCGTAATGCGCTATAGGTTACAACTGCGTTCATTTGTGCATAAGTTAAATTGTTCTCTGACATATCCCGGCGATGGGTGAAGTGATATTTTACTGGAAGCATTTTTCTAATACGGTATTCCTCTTTGTCCAGTTATAATGAGACATGTGAGTTTTATGTTCTGTGTCCACTTCCGGGTGCTTCTGTCATTGTCTCATCCTCTATACCTCAAATTCTGCTTCTCGCCCTCTCTCTCTCTCTCTCTGTCAGTCTCTCGTTCACCTATACAAACTCAGTTAGCTGCCTACGTGTAGGGTAGTAAATCTCACCAGTGATTAATGATCACACAACACCAGCGAACGAATATTGCAACGCCCTGGCACCATGTGCGAGCATATGGGATGAAGCCGAGCACTACGATTGTCATCATCCTATTAGCTGATTAGGTCCAACCACCACCGTAGGGGCTGGACAGACGCCTGGCGGAGAGGCAGTGCGAGATCAGATCGAGAAAAGATCCTACCGCTGAAGGAAAGATCTGTTGATTAGCGATCACGTCCTTCGGATGGACATCGATTATCGGCAACAGCACTTCCGGACGAGGGAACTACAGGCGCAGGATACAGAGACTCACACCCGCACTCACGTGGACAAACGGAGACACACCAATAGAAAGAAAAGCCACACACACACACACACATACAGGAATCGCGACGGCTGTGCTGGCTTGCGATAGCTGAGTTTTGCGGAGCGACGTCCGCCTTTCCGGGAGCGTTCACGCCACTGTCAAATCAGGCAAATTTGATTGTCTGTTAAGGTGATTAGCAGATATTATCAGATATATGCTAATTATGAATATAGTGTGCCACGTGTCTGCTTGCCCTTCAATGTGTTCTTTCTAAACTACAATATAATAACAAAAAGCACCAAAAACGACCTTTGGAACTGGTCTGCGTTTTTTGAATAGATTTGTATGATAGTGACTGTTGAGCTCAGTGGCATGGTCCATTGGTATGCGCCTTGCAACCTGAGGAGACACGTAGGTGTCCCCACAGGTTCGATCTCCGCCGTCGCGCATTTGCATAAGAAGCAGGACTACCGAAGTAGTCGTCCCTGTCAAAAGGTTTTGCTGGTTTGCAGTTGCAGTGTAGTTCACATCACAGGATGATAGCCAGTGTGCTGCTGTAAAAAAATTATATAACTAGTTATTAATTTAGATGGATTCATTTATTTTATGTAGGATATTGACTGTGATTGAGCGCCTTAAAATAATTATAGAAGCAGTTAGAGATAGGGTCTCGTCATGGTTCCCGGGCAGGCGATGGCATTGCCTCTCTGCACGGAAAAGGACGCTGAAGAAATAAGTATCGTGCGGGCTCCTCCCGGTGGCGCGGAGCAGCCTTTGGTAAAGTCCATCGAGGAAGTTAACACTTAGGGGGTGGTGGCCGCTTAGGCTTTCGAAGGCAAGAGGCGAAAAGAGGTGAGTTGCCTGTCTAGTTTCTATTATTATTCATTTACAGCATTACGGTGAGCACATCATATATATATATATATATATAGATATATATAATATATGCGACTTTGACATGCAGTAATGGGCAATCGCGGACACCTGCTATCAATAGAGTAAGGTCTGTTTGAGGCATCACTACCTACCTTGTTACTCTTCCCTTGATTTGCGAGCTTACAGTCAACCCCAGCGTTGGTTATCCCATATTGTCTAGCCTTGTAGGTTTGATGTATTCGTAATACTGCCGGTATTATATAAATACGCGAAGATCATAGGTGCAAACGCAGATTCTTTGTCGCTTACATGATCGAAACGTAACAATAATATTAAACGGATCTCGGAGCACTAATCAGCACAACTTTTAAGGCAGCGTAAGAGCTGGCAGCATGTTAGAGTCAGGCAGACGTTCACTATGAGAGTAAGCGTTTGACATGTTCTGATTCCGGAATTAGCGCTAAAAGCTAGCGGACACTTGTTGGAAGAGGTGATCTTATGCATAATGCATCACTGGCACACACAGGCCAGACCCCGCCCCCCCCCCGCCCAAAGAGCGCTTAGTTCACTACGGTCCTGGCAAAGCCGCGCCTCAGGGAAGTTAGCGCGTTGCAGGCTACCACATTAACTCGATCCTGTTCTTATATAGGACAAACTTGATAACCTCTCGTCACTAAATGAACGATTACCGAAGCTTGCAAAGTATGACCTCTAATCGAGTTTACTCGACATCTAAGCAGTAAGACTAATAATCGATAATTTGACTCGAAAACACGCAGCCACGCTTGTCTCCGTATTTGCTGCTGGTATTCAGTACACTGCAGCGTTTATCGTGTCCTTCAGAATCAGTCAAGCTTACAGACTATTTCTGTGAATATTTCTTTATTCGAGCGTTTTAAATGGCCCCGAAGGGAAACCCAAGCCGCAACCAGATTTCGTAACGCAAAAGTTAAATAAATCGGAAAGCAGAAACTTTCACGTGTTATTTACACAATTGCACAAACTGATAAGTGAGGCGTCTGATGGTGTTGATGAGATTTTTCATGTAGGCCTGCAAAACACTGACTGCACTCACTTTGAGAATATATTTGACTGGTATTTTAAAAGAAGAAAAAAGAGAATGAAATTCACAAGCAAAGAAACCCCCCCATATTTCTAAGGTCCTTGTCCTGTTAAGAGCCTGGAGCCACATTCAAGTTTTGCTTCAACGATTTTATCACAACGTAGTAACAGATAGGCCCGCCCTATTGCTCTTCCCTTACATCGTTGTTTTTATGAGTTATACGAAAACTCAGCCATTCGTAACGATAAATGTTTTTGGTCCATAATTATTATATTTTGACATTCAAATGAGCGTACTACGAATTGTTCAGAAGTACACGATACCCTTCTCCGGGACGGTTATTCCCTCTATCTGTTGTGTTTTACAGCCGCTGTTACCTTCTCAGCGATATTTCTTACAGCTATGTAGAGTCTCAAGGTCTACCGAACTCACAATTATTACAACTAGAATGAATAAATGCTTTTGGTTCTGGCCCATGGTCATGTCTCGCTTAGGCCAGTTCAACTCCCAGCGCGTAGGGTTGTCGTCCCATATGAAATAAACACAATCGGCCCTATTGTAGTTCGGGCCTGGTCTCGCTGAAGGAGTGTCCACGTTGGACGGCCAACGGTGGCCATGACTAAGACGACGGTAGAGAGTTGGTGGGGGGGGGGGCGGGTGGGAGAAGACTTAAGTGCTGGTTCCAGTGTGGCCTGCCCCAGCTTTGTCCTGCTCCGCCTTTGGGCTCGTCCCTGTAATTTGCCCAGCGTGCCTCAAAAGTTTATTCGGCGTCACTCCCTGTCTCTTTGTTGTTATAAACCACAATTTCAGTAAAGGAGAACTACCAATTACTTTGAAATTTAATCGTTTCGAACTTGCTTCGTTTTAACGATCGTACACGCGCGTGTAATGGCCGTGTTCGGATGGGTTCGAGAGAAGGAAGAATCACTTCAACGAATAGTCCCATACTTCACATTTACTGAAAAAAAAAACTAACGAATTTATTAACATGGAAATAAAAACCATGGAATATTTACCTCGTTTAAGTCTGTACAAATCTACATGGGTACATGAGCTAAGGGACGTCCGCGAGTTGAAGTCACTTCATTTGGAAAGTAGGCGATTACTTCATAATATAATAAATGAACAATTCAACAGGATTACATAACTATCGATTTGTGCGCATGCGCATATTGCACAGGCAGCGAATTCGAATTTCCAACTAGACAATGTCACCACGTACACACCGAAGATCTCGAAGCCCATCTTCTGGTGCTATCGATTACACAATCGTCGTCACTGACGGAAGCGAAACGGCCTAATTGATTAGGCCATGCGGATGGGATTGCCCGTGAGGACACAACCCGCTAAAAACGCTTCAAGATGGTAGAAAAGGGGGTTTTACGCCAGTGACACGATAGAACTGATAGGGTCGCTCTTGCACAATGTTAGACAACTATAATAGTAATGGAATTCGAAATACATTTTCGGTGTTGATCAACAATAATATTATAGATTCGCTAAATAATATTCATAATATTAACGGAGCAGAAACACGCTTAGCGGACAGCTACGAACCGTATTACCGGTTAAAGTAATTCGCAGGGCATGACAAACTTTTATTATGGTCGCATATCATCTGCCTGACAGGCCTAAGAATGAAGAATGGTCATCTCAGGACTCCCAAGGGGGAGCTTGATAAGATTTCACGGCAGCACTATATGCCAGTCATCATTCGTCTCGTACGAGACCTCGTAGACATCGGCGCTCAAGGCGCATGAAGCTCATCGGTGCACGGGAAGAAGGAGGCCAGGAAGCGACGAGCGCGTATAAGCCTAGGTAAACATAGGCTACATTTGCTCTGTATAAGGTTATGCCTTGAATAAAAATCTCGCGAAAATGAAATCGAGTGTTCCATCGTGGTTCTAAAATATCATCGATAGACCTTCAAGTGATGCCGTTGACATCCAGGGCGTGCATAGCCTCGTCATAATTCGATCGTTTGTGGTTATTCAATATTGCAATACAGTTCAATATTAATATTACTATTATTCACTTTGACAGGGGCTAATTGTCAGAACAAGGTCAAACCACAACGTTTTCACTGGATAATTTTTCGTTTCTGTGAACTAAAGAAAGTTGTTTTTAAGATGTTGTTATAGCCCACGATCTACTGTGTAGGTTGATCAGGCAATTGCCCCGATCTAGAAATTCGTTAGGATCATCACAAAGATATTGTACCTTTCGAGTTCATAGGCTCTTATTGAACAGCCATCTAAACACTAGCAATTTATTATAGAACGTCTACCAGTGATAATATTATAGTATGGTTTCTATCATCTCGCGTACTATCGTGACAAGACCGAGACTAATCTCGGTGGCGGATGTCACCACATTATTGTTTTTGTTCGGGTTTTGGAGCATCCAACAAGGCTGTAACGGCAAGTTGATTCAACAGACAAACACAAGAAAAAGCTCTTATATAAGCAATTGAGTTAGTCATAATTAATCTAACATAGTCAATTGTAGAACGCTGCTAACCTCCTTGGTTCATTCACATCGGCAATATAAATACATTCCACGTTGTGTTAGGTTATCCAATAAGTTCATACGGTTTTCCTTCTGATAGATCTTTGCCAGTCTGTACTCGCCTGATGCGAACCAAGTACTTTGGAAACAGCCGGATGCATCCGTACGCTGGGTTCGAATCGGAATGAATAGGCGCCACGCTCAGTTGAGGTCCGCGTCTCTAGAAGCTACGAAAACGCATTTGAGGCATCAGCTGTTAAGTTTAGCGAGCGAAATACAGCTCGTACAATAACACTACGCGGCTTGCTTCAATGAAACAGCGACCTAATTAGGTCAAGGTTACAGGCTTCCCGTCCCGGCAGTAGTGGATTTGGCCGGCGCATTAGTCCGCAGGTATACCGGACGTATAAAAACGGGACACCACAGGCGTGCGAACAAACACGCAGGCCTACCTAAATCATTTCAAACGAAGGACAACAATGTCCAATGTGATCCAATTGACGAAGCAGAGGCTTGAAACGGCTGCGTCCACCTGGCGTGTGGGTGTTGGCTCAGAGATCCGCTTCCGAATTCAAACGATAGCCAAGCCGGGCCACCGTCTGCGGTTGCTTCGAATCCCATTTGAAATACTAGTACGACTTGTACTTCTATCCAGAGAGCAAATGAAACGGGAGAGCAGATTGGGCAGAGCTTTGTTTTACATAATAGGTGGCAGCGTTAGGACACAGACCCCTCAAATCCCTTCGGCCAAATTATCCTTGGTCTCACGTTCGGCTTCGGCGTCCCCTTCTCAACAGAAGTGCGGACCGCGACCCTCTTCTGCGTTCGCTACTCGCTCGGACGATTTGAGCGCCGTCGACAAACTACCTATCATAGTAGTAGTGTTATTGCGGTGCAATTGAAATGCGGATCGACTCTCGTCGAAAGCGAAAACTTCATTCGGCGTTCACGTAGGCGACCACCTCAACCTATTTGATGCGCGCCAGTATAACACTTTGAAAATCCGCACGGATTTGTCGCGCACCACTGAGAGGAGAGAGAACACATTTTGGCAGAAACACCTGCTCTCTCTCCCTCTCTATGTCTGTGTCTATGCAAGTATGGGTGTATGCGTCTCTATTTCTGTCAGATCCTCGCCTCACTTATACTTTTCCGAGCAAGATAGCTATGGTCTGAAACGATCGTGCCGGCGGCATATGAAAAGGATTCCGGCTTGCACCGAGAGAATGAACGAGATAGAGAGAGATAGAGAGGGCACCAGAGTGACGGTACGACACTACTCTAAACGCGCATAATGGCGCCAGGCGGCTGGCTGAGGCATGGTGGGCTTTTACCGCAAACTGTCACGTCGTTGTTTGGGCAAATGTGATTGTGCCTGCGGTGTGATAGGATACGAGGCAAGGAAACAGGTACATTGCGTGGGCGGAAGTGGCGCTAGCTGGTGCAGCAATGCTGCGGTTTCGACACAAATACGAAGCGTAGTGGCAATCCGTTCCAGCATCGTCTCGACGGATGCTTTTTGCAGTGAATGGCAGGTACTCTAGAGAACAATGTTCCAGGACAACGAAGTGTTCTTCTTCTTCCCCCAAAAAGACACAAACTGAGACTTCGTATTTAACTGACCATATGCTTTCGAGGTAGTATTGTGCTGCGGTTTGGACTGCCCGTAAACGAAGCCCACGCCGGAAGGCGAACTCAAGCAACAGTGAAACAAAGTCAATATAATGGTTATATATTATATTGTATACGATGAGTATTCTGGGTGATTTTTTTTATTCCAATCTATCCCTCAGCAGCAGTGGAGTCTGCTGAGGTTCACAACACGTCACAAGAAGGACGAATTGCCGACATTTCTGCTAGCGTTTTACATTGCTCCGTACCGATACGCAGTGCTGTACAAGATATCTGACTCGACGGCTTAAAAATGTATCTACGCAATGCAAGCAGGGCAAAAATGATTTCCAAAATATAGTCGATTACATTTCTGATTGATGTCGCCACAGGGACATATGATTCTTGACTCCAGGCGCGTGATTCCACCAGCATCCGATGCGTGTACCCTAGGGAAGGATACTTTAAATATAATATAAACCCTGACCTATTGCGATGGTTATTTTTTAATCGTTGCTCTAAGTATACTTATTTCTGTTCGGTGGGCGATAATATGAGCGCATAAGTGCTACAACAGGATGCAGCGACTGGGTGGCTCTACTTATTGTTGTGAAGACGAATTATCTTACGTAATACACAAATTCACGAGCACTTTAAGAAGTGGGAATTATATAACACTTTCTCGATAATTCTCATTGATTATTTGGTAAATGGCACACGTGTTAGATCGCATGATAAATATACCATGGGGTTGATCAATCATCTACGGCGAAAAGCTATTTTTACTGTCGGGCCATTGCAGTATTCAGAGTCGCGCGTAATTGCACCTGTCTAAACGTAAGTGCTTTTAATTGATGATCGCATTGCAAAGGCTAAACGTGGTACAACAATGCACGCAGGGATTCAAGCAGAAACACGAAATGGTCCCGCCCCCTGCTATGATGAAAACTAGCTGCGGCCTATCTCCATAATGAATTGTTCCCTTTTAAAGCTGGCAATGAGCCATAATTGTGCTGGCTCTGAACCAGAGAGGAACAAGTTAAGCTCAACCACCGTTAATTTTGTCATCGTTAATCCTGCCACTTAACACTGGGCCAGGATATGACGTACACCATCATCATCGTACAGTTTAATTCGACAAAATCAAAGCAGCGATTACTACGATTTGAGATATCTTCAACAAATGGCAGACGTTGTTCCAAGGAAGTTCCGCTGTGCTCTATTTAGCATTGTCGGGTCAACGAAATTTAACAGGTGCATCAGGCCCTAGCCGATACGCACCATCTATGCACGTCTGACGGGTTAACTATGGCTAGCGATTGCTGCTTCGCGGCAGCCACCCGCATTAGCAAATAAACAAGCACCCCCAGTGGTAGCTCTATTCGGTGGTAACATCGGACAAATCAGAACTACATTGCAACGACGCAGCAGGTCAAGAATCAAATGACAAAGTGAATCAAGGATAATGCCGGCGATCGGATCAACATGGGGATTTCCGCGCTTTCCCATGCCAGCATAGACATGCGCGAATGTATATGTGAGGAGATTCTTTAGAGGGGTACTGCCTACGGGGTTCTCTCCGTTTTGCCCACGATCCCCCCCCCTTGGCCCCCCGTAAAAGACGGTAACATCATGTTCGCCAGCAAATCAAAAAATCTCTCAGTTCCTACAACTGTTCGCTTAGACCCGAGCGGGATCCATCAAGCGAGGAAATAACAGGGAGCTAAAAAGAGCGAGAGAGAGAGAGAATGCTTTATCCACTCAATATACAGCACCGGCGGCGGTGGAGGCGGCCCAGTGGTAGCAGCAGCAACAGCACCAACATGACACTGGCTGTCAGCATTCGTTGCTTGCCGTTGCACACCGACTGGCAGACCGGCATTCTGTCAGTTACATCCGTTAGAGAAGCGGCGTGCTCGCCCTTGTCCGCGTTAAGAAGTCGTCGCTTGCCTGATCCTAGACTGCGAGCAGCTCTGAGCTCCCTCCCTCACCCGATCGCTCTCCTTCTCTCACCCCTGAACGTCTCCGAATGTCGAATGCCGGAAGTGAATGTCTTTGTGCTTCGCTTCCGTGCACCGTACGTCTCGCTCCAGATACGGGTCACAAAACCAAACGCAGCGACAGCAACAGCAGCAATGCTGTCGCCGATCTCCCAGCATCACACTACTACAACAACAACAACTACTGCGCCGCTGCTGCTGCTGCAACGGCTGCAGTTATCGATGACATCTTGCCTCTCTCTAGTCCACCCCGAGTGGGCATTCACTTTAGACTACTGCGCGAACGCGTACTCTCAATACCAGCGTATTAGCACACATATAGTATGATGCATGTGGCTGCTCGACAGGACGATGGCAAAGTGCTCCTGCCCTCGGCATAAGGCATATTCGAAAGTGGATAACCACTATGATAACTATCGCCGAAGAACTACGGGAAACAGACCAACCACTCGAAGGCTCAGCCACTCGAGTGGGTGTGGTTAGTAGATCGTCCATATTTCGCTTATGTTTTGGCCACTTTCGGTGGTTCGTGGTGCTGCCGTGTCTCGTGCCGGCCGACCAATCCAACCGGACACTATGGCCTAGACATCTAACCGCACACGTATGACGGATAACAATGCCAACGAGCCAAACAGTTCAATATAGCCTCTCTACGATGCTGTTGTGTCATCAGCGGACCACAAGTACCATTGTTGGGTCAAGCGGTTGTCCGTCACTTCAAGCTGAATATACGCCGCCATGGCGGATCGAGCTCCAAGCGCTACCGCTCATCTGTCGCGATGCTGTTTGTGACAAACGCTCGTTCGTTGGTGCCGCAATAAAAACGTTTTGTGGCATTTCGGATTGGCTGGCCGCCCGCGTCGGCGTCCGCCTTCGCGAAATTGCCTCTCATGCGTATCAGCTCAAATGTAGTCAAAGGAGAAATTTACTATTCATGGATGTGTTAGGGGATATTGGAAAAACGGAAAAAAAACAGTCACAAAAAAATAACAAAGAAGACGGTTAGATGCGAGAATAATAATAATAATAATTATTATTATTATCATCATCATAATGAGATTCCATAAAATTAACAGCAGTAGCAGTAAAAGTGGATGATGAGTGCATTTTTTGTTGACCAACAATGGAGATCTGATTCCTTGCAGGCATTGTCTAACTGGACGACTGTTACCTGTGACACTCAACGTTTTCGTTAATAATAATAATATTAATGAAATAGTAGCACATGGTAATACCAGACTGCTGCTATTAGTACATTTTTTCCAATGAGCTAATCGAGAATAAGAAATATTTTCACGAAATTATTGATTATTTTCTTCTTATCTAATGTTTTCCGGTTGACTCTCAGACAACATCTATAATATCCACGGAATGACTGTTCGCATGGCTTCATAAGACTGACCCCTTTTCAATGCAAACGTACAACTATGAGGATTGAACCCATGCACCCACGTGTCTCCTCCGATTGCAAGATACACACGAATGGACTACGTCACCGGGCTCGACGACTGTTCTGTATCTGTCGTTAATGTTAGGTCTTCTGGTAAAGATTTCGCAAAAAAAACCGAATCTCCAGCACACGGGGGATGCTCGACAAAGTTACAACTACAGATCGGTTGATCACGAGAGATTGCTTGGGAAAACGTTTCCTACCAGAAGCAATTTTCGATAGCTGAATATTTCGTTCGATCTCCCCTTCATTTGATTTCAATTATTGCCGAAGAGAGTCATCCACAGTATTGCCGGAAGGGCGAACACAATAGATATCAATGGATCTTCGTTTGCAGTTGAACCCCGGCGCTTTACCCATCACACATCTCCCACCAATGATATCTACCCACCACTTCTAGCCCGAAGTGTTCTCTGCCACCTTGCTAGGGTGAAAACCAAAACGGATTCGAGTTTTAGCGATACAGCAGGGCCCTCGCACTATTGGAAGTCCATTTATCGTAGCTAATACATTTGCAAGCTCCCCGAAAATTACCTCTGAGATTGTATTACAGAGATAGCGTCGTAGAGAGAGAGAGAGAGAGATTAAAGTTAGAAGTTAATTAGTGGGTTTGTGAGATTTACACAGCTCGTCTTTACGAGGACATCTGTGACAGATCATCCTCAACGAAGGGAAGATATGAAAGGTCATCACCGGCGTCGCGTCGTGTTGAATCGTCGTACGAAGACGGACACCATCATCATCAAAGACAGGACTAATGTAATCGTCTGCCTGTCAGCGTGCGTTGCTATATCTGCATCTAGTCTAATACAATCTAGGAGCTACTCTGACGGGGTGATGACACATAAAGACGCGGAAATCGTGCCTCGCGCATTGGACGTGCACTGCATAGAGACCAGGACAGTTCACGGAAACGAAGCACGGGCAGCCGAGCTGAACGACGACATTTGTGACATCCGAAATATGATAACGAAGAATCGTATAATTGAATAGTGATGAGACGATCAGCAATCGAATATATCAACGAAAATATTATTGGAGACCAAACCTGTAACCTACTCAACGTCGGCGAGTGGGTTAAGGTTTGAATAATCTATTTAGAAATACCTGCTTTCAACGAAATTACACCCAATAAAACCTGGACAACCATTATATGAGATAGCATATAATAACGAATATACCGAAAATAAACGATCTCCAATAGTGGTCTTCAGTTAGTCCTCAGGCTACCGAAACGTATTGCCATTTAGGGATCTTCGATGCTAGCTGCAAAGCGGTAAACAGCTGTGCACTATGATCATCCGTAATTGTCCAAATACATACAAACTAAACACGCTCGAGTCTAAAAAAAAGTAGGTAACGCCATTTTGGAAGCAGCCAAGGATAATGATTACAATAAATTTGGCAACAAGTGAATTTCAACGGTTAGTTTATGAGAGGCGGTAGTAGCAATTCTCGCATAGCAATCATCCGCTGTCACGATATTCGGCAAGATATAAGACGTGGCCCTTTTGATTCATGAACAATAGGTAAACTCATAGTACAATTCAAATGCAACTTCCTCATTATTTCCATAGTTTATCATAACAGCGATCGTCACATACTAAGGCCAGTATTTCACTACCGGGTTCTTACCGGTAAGGTAAAGGTAAAGGTTTATTGGTTTATTGAAGGAGCTGCAATTTTACAATGCTTAAGCTCTCTTATATGTCACACAGCAGGGTCTAAAACCCTTTACGCCAAACATTGTATCCCCTCAAATTTCGTAGCACATACCGTCATATCCGGGAACGGTGTCTTGTCCCGCACACTATGTACCACCGTATGAATGAGAGATGAATCGTTACGCAATAGTGTTACCCTGAAATGGCGCAGGTGGGATTAATATCCTAGCGGCCAGCTGCTGAACAATTTCCCACCTTCACATGGCTCTTATGGCCAGTATTTTGGTAGCTTAGCCTTGCCCTCCTACCCCATCCTCCCCTCAGCAGCCCTTACAGCTCTTGTCTCCGGGGGTAATTAGGGTAAATATCGCCTTCGCATTATCGCGGTGGCAGGGCAATAATCTGCACTCACAGCGCTATCGCGCGATGCGATATGGAAATCGGTTGTTCGTGGTGACGATGCCTTTTTGGCCAAAAAACTACGGAGCTAGGCCAACTTGGGCCTCGGGTCTGGCCTGCCACTACCACTACCAGGCTCCCCCCCCCCCATATTCGCGTACACAGACGGACGGACAAGCAAACAACTCCCAGGCCGAACTGCAGGTTTTAGGTTTCACGCTAATGCTTCGCATGCCGCTGTCATCAGTCTAATACGTCTGGCGTAAATATCCCAATACAATATTCTAGTAGAACGCGACACCTTTATAACACACGCTCGGCCCTTGGCATTGTTGCCTTAGATGCTGCCTGCTATTCATCCTTCCCTTATCTCTCACTTTTTTTCTCTCTGTAATTAATAGAGCACTAGCAGAATTGACGCGCCACGCAACGGCTTTGTTAAGGCCATCCCCTCAGCCATCGACCTCTGTCACAAATTCGCGCGTAGAGCGAAGCCGACCATGTACAACATCTACCTGTGCCATGCACATGACAGACTCTGATGTGAATCCCTGACGAACAAAAATGTGAGCGCTGAAACGGGAGCGGGCATCATTGTTGTTGCTGAGGAAACGCTTCAGCAGCAGTGACCGAGTTGCTATTTATGTACTGCTCTAAATAGCATCATCATCATTTGATCTGTCAGAAAGCTATTATATAATACGAGCTTCTGCCCCAAGTTGCGAATGCTATAGTATCATAGTTGAGAACTCGTCAGCCCTACGTTCATGTTGTTCTTCTTATTCGTTGAAGCCAATCAATCGATCGTCGCGTAACGCACCATGGGGTGATTGGAACTCATCTCCTGTGCTACTCAGCTCCATAGCTATTTGCATACGTTTAAATGGCTTTGAATTCCGTGATCAGCACGTCTCGGGAATACTATCTGAAGACGCGAGAAGACTACCACCAACTGAAGTACACTTTTATAGAAGTTGGGAAGACAACATGTTCCATGTTTACAAAGGTTACGTTTTGATAACGAGGTGGCTAGGAGCTCAAACGACCGAATTTCCCAGGCAAAGCGCGAGCGCCATAGGAAGTCATTATCTAATCAACACTGTAAGAGCATATCTCGCCCGGGGGTCAATGTCATATATTCTATCATGTACACGTTTCCGAAGATGCCGACAATCTAGCGTTGATTCTGAAGTCCTCCTGTAAATATCGTTACTCGACTTCGCTCCAGATAAACGCTTAGACGGCTTCAGACCTCTCGGATTATTTGAAGCCTGTAACAAACTAAACTGTGAGTCTCGAAGCCACCAATTATTATACGGCATAGCACGGTTCCATCTACTCGATAGTTAAGTTCAGTCATCGTGTGTCCTGTCCCATCAAATAACACCAGGGTAATGTGTAACTCGAATGTGGTCATTTCGACGAGGCAATCCTTCACTACGAACACGACGGGCACTCTATAAATGATGCGTTTCTATATGAAGTATAATGGTTTCTCATTTAAGAGCGCGGAGAATCGCTTCCTAAAGACCAAAGGCGGAAGCCTATTGTACCACAGCCGCAGTCGTCTCTCATTCGAAACGCCTAAAATACGTTACCTTCAGCAAGCAGATGGTGGATAATAGTGATCTACAGCTCAATCATAGAAAGGCCACACAAAGGGGTTTGGGAGATGGGGGATTGTAGATTGACCGTAGGGGTCCGGCTGGCTCAGGGTTGGCAGACGTCTCTTTTCGTTGTCAAGGCACACTGAATGAACGATGATTCATCTTGCTTAGCAATCTCATACCGCCACTGTCTGTTCCATCATCGCACCTTTCTGGCGACTTTCTGTCGACAAAAGAGACCGCGGAATGCCTGTCAGCAAAATGCCTCCACTGAGATGTCACGGACTTCGTTTCTCGCCTGATGAATGCTTCACCCATTAGCGCCCTTCCTTATAGAGCGAGAGCGCAAATACATACATACATACGTACGTGTATGATATTTCGTGTCTACATTATCTCTGGTAGATGTGGACATTTGACAGTAGACAAGGAGGATAGAAGACAGGAATCACAAAGCAAGCAAGCTGTCCAGCTAACAAGCAGATGCCGAACGTATGGAACGAAGTGTGAATCATTCAGCAGCAAACACTGAAATTCTAACAGACAGTGCGTCACATGTCACGTCCCCTGGTGCAGAATCCCATCAAGTAGATCCGACTAAGTCTGCTTGCCGCTTAACAATACGCCTGTAAGTTGTAGGACGTCAACACAGAAGGGCGTCTGCAGGACATCAACAAGTCCCGATGCTGTGTTTAACTTGTTGCAGGTAGCTCTGTGTAAAATCGGTAGGTGTGACTTTGCATATTCATGTCGTCCTCGTAGTGCTTCCTCGTATTCGCGACGCAAGTTGTTTTCAGTGTCACCTGTGTCTGAAGAGCCAAACGGGCCGCTTTACGCAGCTCGCATCCGTCAGGCTCCAAAGCCACTGGCATCGACTACAGAGCGCCGTTTCAAGCCTATACATGCGACGCTTCCTTATCTACTTGTGTGATAAAATGAACGATAATGATAGTAAAAATGAACATGCTTCCGTCATACTAGAAACGTGTCCTCTTCTTGACGGCTTTATGTCGCGTCTTTGGTGGATTCCATTATATATGGTACACCGAACGTGTGCAATCGAATGGATGGAACAAAAATTTAATAGCATGGATTCAAAGAAATGTCTCAAACGCTAGGCTAATCTACCCCTAGAAACCGCTAATTTCACTAGGGAATTCGGAAAAATGCGCAACAAGTTGCAGATATTATTATTATTAAACGTGTGTGTGTGTGTGTTAATAAGATAACTAATTTGTAGAGAATAAATCATCGATAGAGAGTTTCATTGCAGTACACCCGTGCTCCTGAAACGCCATTTCAGTAGAACGCTTTAGCTCAAAGTCAGAATTGATTGATAATTATTTATACAACTTTAAGCATTACAATAGTTAGACAATGAGTTGGGGACAGGGTCTCAGGCCAATGCCGCGATGGTCCCGAGGGAGGCGATCGCCTCTGTGCACAGCCTGCACAGGGGAACGCTTATTCACGATATTTACGAGCACACAGCAGATGAACTTTTCGCCACGGCAACAAGATATTTCCCCAAGTGAAAAAATGAACATCATTTTGATCTTTCCTTGAGGTTCACAACATGCAACAGCTTCGACCGGCTGACAGGTCACCCGGTGTTACAGCAGGGACGTAATATTATCATCACCACGATTGCGCTAGTATGTCTACGATATCATCCACCTAAGACATTCAAAAATGAATAAAAGATACAAATGACTTCTTCTCGATTCTTGACGCATTAAAGGATATCGGCCATATGACGTATTGGGCTGAGGCTGCTGTTGCGGTCGATAACGTTTATAAGGACCCCGAAAGCAGCGTCGCTGCTGTTTGCATTGGTCAGCGCCTATATGCGCATATTAACGAGTCGGAGAGGAGAACATGTACGCCGCGCGTGCCGACGAATAAACCCGTCATCGCACCCGATATTTCTATATATATATATATATATAGTTGTGCGTTTATCAAATGAATAATTCCTCAATTAGCTATCTGTACTTAATACCAGGTGCCTATTCGATCAAGGACGCACACGCACAATAATAATGTGCAATTATCGACCATATCAACCATGAGAACGTTTTCACGTTATTAATAGCACATGTGTACCGGTGTTACAGGAAGACGCATGAACATAGTTAGTACATACGCATAATTTCATGAAAAACCCAGAAATACACAGCACACCTCGTTTAACAGATCCCGATAGGCAACATATTCAATTCCTTCATTGGAACTTAAGCATTGTAAAAATTGCAGTTCCTTTAACAAATCAATAACCAATTAGCTTTATCGTCATGAGGAAGATCGACCGCAGAATACCGTTCTTTTCCGTAGCGGCAATCGTTGCAAAATCCTTTTCCTCGATCGCCTGGTCTTTACCTGTGTTGTTCAGAGTGCACGCAGTGGTAACTGCACAATGTTGCCCACTTCGAGGTGGCTCTTTCTCCGATCATCTGTTTTCTCTCAAAAGCCAACAACCGACTATTGGGCTTCGAACAAATATTATTTTCAGTGTAATACCTTGGCTGCTCAATAGTCAGCTATCCTTTCACAGTTGCCCCTAGAAATGCCCCCTGTTGTGACCTGAAACTTTGCTCTCCCAACTTTGGTGTCGAGCATCTCCTAGCCCTTTCAGCTGGCAAACAACTTCGAGGATTTAGCAGCGTCCGTTCCGGCAGTTGGCTCGTGTCGATGATTTTAGGTGATTCGCAGCTTGCCGCCCTTGTTCCCTCTGGATAGTTTCAAGGACGTCGATGTGACCATTTCGCCTTTATCCACTCGCCGGCACGGTGGCATGCTGATGCCTTTATCGGGATACGCCTCTGTCCAGATGCTCTCTGGGGTGCAATGGACAACGACGCAATCTATGTTGTGTGGATTTGCTCCGAAACGGCAAACAAACAAGAACAACAACAACAAGAACAACAACATCTGACAGCTCGATTCATAAGTCCATAGATGAAAACGTAACACGGTCCTCACTTTGTTGTGTTACGTTTTCCTAACAACTGCGTAGGACCACCCTGTACTTGTTCACCCTTTCTGCGAATGTATAATACATCCGAACGGGACAACCTTAATGTCCGACGTAAACAGGTGTGCGTTCGAGGCAGACAGTTAAAGCCGACTTAATTATGTAATGGACACCTTGAGGATGTGATTTTTGAATTGATTTTTTTTTTGATTTTTTTCTTGATTTTTTTTTTGATTTTTTTCTTGATTTTTTTCCTCTGGCAGGCGTAGTAAACACCCCCCTTCTGTCTTGAAGTTCCTAGAGGGCTTTTCACTGTCGCACAGTACCACGGCCCGTAGCTTCGTATATTGGTGCCTTCCAGCAATTCAATACGTGGTCCACTAGTTTGGACTAGTTAAACGCACGAGATAAAAACCTAGGTTTTACACAGGCATGTGCATAGGTTTTCACAATACGACGTCACTCGAAATCTCTTCCTGGGCCAAGAGACTGAGATCGAACGTCACTCGAGTGGTCCAACATGAATTTTCATTTATATTGATTATATGACAGCAGACCGGGGCTTGCATTATAAGCGTTATACATGTCCTGGTCCATAATAAGGATTTGCATTTGTTTTAAAACTACCGAAGGCAGTCTCTGCTGATTTCGATAGCTGGTTTAATTTTTGTGTCAATATCAGCAAGTCCAGGTCAAGACGAACAAGCGACAGCAAATGGAGACGACACTTCGGCCTTTTGTAATACAGTAGGCTCAATTTGAAATTATTATACAGTATGGATATTCTTTAATCAAGGGTATTTTATTTCTATTTTAATAACTACACACCTATATATACATATATGTATCTAAATATATGTACCGTCGACAATACACGCATTATCCATAGAGCCAAGGTAATAAGAGCCTACTCTGGTGTAAAGAGCACCATATCGCAGAATATCACGTTTGGTCCTTGCATTGCGACGATTTCATACTATAGCGGAAATCGACATCTTTGTAGCATACGATTTCTCTAGACACAACGACGTGGCAGTGCCGAATTCTCCGTCCGATTCTCCAGCCCTTTATCGCAATACATCTTCGCTCTCTAGAGAAACATCAAGGACAAAGAGGCGTTCCGTGTTTCCTGCATATAGTCGTTTATAAATATATGCATGTCATGCCTTGCTGACAAAAATGTGTGTGTCTACAAACGAACCATGACTAGTCGTCGCTTGTCCTGGCGTCCTTGGGAGTTTTGCAAGGAATTGAAATACAGAGCAAAGATAAGGGGAGGAACGACATCATCAAACAGGGATAAAATGCGCGGACACAAAGTGGTACGGTGCGGTTTTCTCCTGACGTGGTGCGGAGCCGGAGTCGAATCTGAGCACGAAAAAAAAACGCTGCGATGTCGTGGTGTTACCGTAGGATATATGAACAGTACAGTTACTGCTGCGATGCACTCTTGCATAGATGAGTCCGGGAGAGGCCCTGTCATAAGGGCACGTGTAGCCCACGCCCCCTGTCCAGGTCGAGACATGCACTGTGTACGTGGACGAAGATCAAGCCTCTAATGTTGGCCGACACAGAGCGGGGTAACACAGGCGGCCGACGCGGTGTTCAGAGACTTAGTCCCAAGATGAGTGTCCACAGGAGAAGACACTAACGCGCAGCGGAGTCCCCTTGGTTTCTGACTAGAAGAGGGTGTATAATATAAGACGACAGAGGAGAACCCTGTCGTCCTCTCGCTTCCGGATGTCAATCAATAAATGCCAATGACGGATGACTGCTCAGCGAGATAGATAGATAGAGTAGAGTGCTGTGCTATGCTGATAAGCTGAGATACTTAACGTGGTCGCAAGAAGAATAAGTCCGCGGAAAGTGAGGAAGAAGGCGGACCCGTCCGTGTGCACGTTCTGACTGCTGAGGAAATCGGGCCAAATCGGTCCCGCTACGCCATCTACAAGGAATAGGGGGGTCCTGTTGTGATACGCCTCGCCTACCGTCCATGCATATACGACAGACGAACTTTCTCATTTCTCTCTCTCTCTCTCTCGCTATTATTCAAGTTTGGAAGCGTTAAGTGATGGCTTTAAGCAAGCCAAGGAAAACTTCTATATCGATGAGGGATGTTGTCAAAAGTTATTATAGTTGACCAACTATATTCATATAGATAAAAATATATATATATAGATACATATATATATAGAATAAAACACTCAGTGCAACTGTGCTCGTTGGCTGCGCTATTTATCTATCTACCGTGATTAATTAATTCATCGTTATTTTTCAGTATCTCCGCCACTATTGGTCTTACTGGCATCCTGACTATAGAAGGCAATTGATTTTGCGAATTTCAGACAAATAACAGCGCAACAAATACCGTCATCATCTTATGTTACCGGCATACATGAAACGTACCTTAATCAGAACCTTGGAATCATTTCTTCCACAGAATCATGATCGAGCCTCACTCGCTGCAACTGAACGAAAATCAAAATCGATTTTCCGGCGAGGTGTAGCCAGTGGACCTATTCAACCAGTGATATTAGTACTGGTAAATATCCCCCGGATCACTCTAGTACACGATGTTCTGACAATCGCTGATGATAATATTTTAATAATAATCTTATATACTTTCATGGAGTTGTGTGCATGGAGAACGATCGAAAATTTAGTAGACAAAATACGCTAGTTTCTAATCCTGTCTCACACGTTCAGTGTTGGCAAAAATCGCACGGTAAACGAAAATCGGGCAACGTGCTTCTCTTGGACATCGTGGCGCTCGTAATCAGCGGGTCAGCGTTGCTTTCAGAAGAAACACTGCATTGAAAAAAGATCGGTGAGGGGAACGGTAGTGGTGATATTAACTCGTCTGAAGCTTGCGCCCGTGCATGCGTTCCGTCGGTCGACCGTTCGACATTCGACGACAAGCATTCACGATGGGGTCAAAACTTTGCATATCAATGGTCCCAATGTTCGCTCTATACTCTGTCATAGGGTGTATGTTGTTCATTGTTCTCGAAGTATCCGCCTCACCGCTCACCCTCAATAGACGCAAGACGGGCTCAGTTCTCTCTATCTCTGTCCCTCACCCACTCTCGCTGCGTTCAAGAACGTCCTCTTCGGTTCTCCTTCGTCAGGGATTCAAGGATATGGAGCAAGTGCATCCTTAAATCTATGCCCATATGGCAGCAGCCAGCCGAACCGATCCTGCTTGGCGGTCGCTTCGGCTGGCGGCAGTGACCCCTATGCCACTGAGGTGTCGATCGCTCAAGTATCCAATATTGTTATCGAGACATTAATAAGTGGACATTGTTGAAAACATACAGACAAGTGGACGCGTCCGTGCCTGTGTGCTGGCTGTGAGTGGGTATGCGATGAAATGTTCATGGTTATTCAGTGGGCTCAGTCGTGCTATCGTGATTATATCTCGGATAGGTTGTGGACAGCAGCTGAAGGGCGAGTCCCTTGCTGAACCGCACGTGAAAGATAGAAAGATCGCGGAAACGGTGAGTACACAAGCAAAAGTCATCTAAATTAAAAGAAGGCAATTAAGCAAATATATACACAAATAAATTAACGCAAGAATCAAAACAGTACCCAGGAAAGCAAAAAAACCGGCCATCTTGATCCCCCCGATGCAAGGTCGAGGAGAGTACCTCGTATCCGACAGCTGCATTTGTATCGAGAGGCGACCCTGCCTCAATGCTAGGTGCTATCGAGAACGGATCTTGGCGATACATGTTTGCACGTCGCAATTGTAACTGTTCCAGCACTCAAATATATTCTTATCACCATAAAAAAACCTTGTATTGTAGTTGTTATATACGATCTTGTAGTTTGACAATGTAATCGGCGATGTTTGTGAGGCGAGCCTAGGGAATACGCTGTTATGCTCAAGTTTTCTCGACTCGTCGCTGTGAAACAGTTACGCCGCAATGCTGTTAGGCTCACACGCTGTTTTTACAACACATGTTTCCCTGCCGAAAATGGATGTGGAAATAATGTCTGCGAACGGCATTAAGAACAAGCGATAACAGTATAATGGCACAACCAGGAAGCTGATCTCCGCAGTCCGGTGCAGGCGACGGACCTCCTGAAAAAGGCGTCATAGGCGATACACGAATCGTATGCACTTAAGCACCCTCATTATGGCTATTAGGGCAGACACCCCAGAGGCCCCAGATACCCCAAGGTGTCTGGGGCTCGCTACATAGCGGCCAGTGACATTATTTGAGCAGCGAGAGGAAGAGAGAGAGAGTATGCCTACCAAATTCGAGATCGCCGTTTCAAAGCATGAATAACAGATCACCAATGACTTTAGTGTAGCCAACTTACCTGCATGTATGTCTTTGCGATAACTGTACGGGCGATACAACAGGTTAACGGTATAAAATCGCTTTTGGATGCAATCGGAGAAGCAATATACTTTGTTCGTTCAGGGGTGGTAGCAACATTCGAAATGAAGAAAACAATATCTAGGTCGCCGATCTAATTCGTCCTCCGTGAAATTGTATCGGCTAATTATTTGTAATGTGACTTGAGGTACACGTTGATTTAATCAGTTGTTTGCTTAAATCACATTAGACTTCGTTTTTAGACTTCGTTGCTAACATCGGATAATAGAGTTTTGTTTATTCATTGGTAACCGAAAATTTTCAGGAACACACGGGGCTTTGGGAGCACAAGCTGCTGTTGGTGGAAAACTGATCAATTGTTAGTATCTGGATGTTTAGTAATAGTATCAGAACTTTGTCCTGGCTGGTAAAATCTTTGTGAATAGATGCCGTGTTCCTAATGAAAATGTCCTAATAACCTACAAATCATGTGTCTCAGAAGTTATAATTTGGGACTAATCGAAGGAGTCTTAATCAAGCATGTGGGCTATTTCATTTAAAAGAAAAATACAACTAATATTTTTTCAACACGTCGAATTAAAAGAAAGCACGGTCAAATATACGGTTCGCACGCATCACAGCGCCTTGACCTGTCATTTTCGTTATAGAATAGCGTTCCCCAGCCAGAAATTGAAATGCATTGCCTCACAGCGATCCCAATAGGCCATAATAACGGATATTAATGGAGGATCTCGTCAAACTATCCACATACAATCGCACTCAAAGTATTGACGCGCGTAGGCAATATCCAGAAGACGAAGAAGAACAACAACATATCGTCTATCATAAATACTCGTCAGTTCACCGTGGGACATTCTCCATAAGCACGTAAATATGAAATCGAACGCAAGGGGAAGGTCACGTACCTGTCACCAACACGTCACAGCGTTGTTCTCACTTACACAAATATACACGCACACCCGCACACAACGTCGCCGGCTGGCCGACCCGAAGCCTATCCAACACATCATCAAAATAGTGCCAGGATTGCTGACTTCGACAGGATTTCTAGTACAGTCCAAACTGAAAGCAAATCTTATTTTCTCACGTCCAACGCTCTGACTAACAATGAATTTCTAAAGCGGAAGAGCTGTCTGATTTAATTAAAGTCTACTGAAGGTTTTTCTTGCCGACGGCGTTTGGCTCGTCTGAAATAGAGGGCTGGCTGGCTGGCTGGCTAGCGAGAGACGTAGAGGCTATAGCGGATGACCGTTGAGACGATCCGTTGAAATTGACAAAACCGCTTACCGCTTTGGGCTGTCTTCGAACCTTGAAATGAGAACTAGAGATGCTGAAGGTATCAACTTTTGCTGTTCCCCATTCTCTGTGTTTCGCTTGCTGCGGAAGAGAATACCCATTGCGCCAGCGTTTGATCCCCGTGGCGTTTCCGGCGTTCAACTGCTATTAAACGATATATCTACTCAATCCCTTTCTCCCAGCTGCTGTTTACTTGCTGTATAGGCATAGGTGATAAGCGTATTAAACAAATGGGGAATCCAATTTTATTGTTTTAGTTGACTGTGTACAAACATGAATTGTATTTACGGTATTTTTTTTAAATCGAATTTTTGACTGTCTAATTTGTCCAAATTGAATTGTGCATGATATGTTAGTTCAATAATGGTCAGAATCGAGAGCTCTGGGTGGGCACATCGTATGTTCGTCACTGATGATAACGTTAATTGTTAACCTTCATTAAAAGGGGTCCATTGTGAGATCTCTGGTGTTGCGAGCATTGCAGAATCGAATACAAGAACATGTTTCGCACCGTAGGAGAAGTTGCACCAAAATCGAACAGAAGCTTGACGGTATTGCCTCGACATTGTCTAGACTCATTTGAAGATGTCTGTCCTCCTGTAGATGGAATTTCCGTCTGACTATTGTCTTATCTCTGAGTGTATATATTTTGATGCTCAGGCAGACCTAGCTCATCGATTACTCAGTGGCCATCGGGCAACTCGGTTGTCCCAAGTCCCCTTCGAATAAATTTATGATATTGACTTGATTCAAGCAAGGCTGGTGTGCTGCATTTTCTAGTAAAAAAAAGCTATTTATTCATGTTGATGACAGATTTTTTTTATTGTACTCTAGGTATAATGTCATATCCGAGAATTTCTTACACTTGCCATCTGGTCAGTGCCTCTTGCACACCTCTACTGTTTTACGCTTCGCACACTATTTCCGTATTGTTCTCGCGGACAGGTCCTGTCAGCCTAACAACCTTCATCCAGCTTGAGTTGTGAATTAGGCCAGCATTGTGATTACATCTTGTCCGCCTGACCGAATCCGACATATACCTATAACTTGCGGTTGTGTTACGCCAAACAAAAAAATACACATTTGACCACAAACAGGGAGTCTATTTGTGCTAACGTTTATTTTGATTACAAAATACATGATATATTTTATACAGGTAAGACTATGCCGCTGATTCTGTCGACTGAGTGGGGAAATCGTTAGTGGGTAGCGAACCGAGAAGCGCCACTGCATTGACGCTTTGCTCCCCTTTATAAAGAGGATTAGGAAAAAGAAATATCCAGCTCTTTGGTTCTTGGATTCGTGCACTAATCTTAAGCCCGTGTCCCTCCGAAACTCCGCATTGGGTTCTCTTTCACCCCTCTGAGTGTCTCAATAGCTACCGATTGAATCAGAGACCTTCCCCTCAGTTCGTAATATAATATTTCCTTCCTCTGCGTTGTTCAGCCGCACTTTCAACTGCTTTTTTGTGCCAGCCTACCGTTCTGTATGCCGGAGCTGCTGTGCTTCTAACGGTAACATCCCACCTCCTCGAGGGCCACGGCGACAGGCTGCTAACGTCCTAGTAGAGTTGGCCGACCGATAGACCTATGGGACACAGATCACGTGAAGGAATGGAATGTCCCGAAGACGACGACATTGATTCCTGAGTGGTGTGAGTTTCTGCTTGAGCTCTAGAGCAACTGACACCATGGTCGCCTGTTGCAGTGATCGAGTGGCTTTACTGCGCACAGCTGTAGGGAGCACAGACTGGTGCCCCAACCCGGAATCCCGAAACGACGCGAGGCGTCGTATTGTCCAGCATGAGAACGCGGAGGCGAAAATGGAATGGCCTGGAGCCATTTTCCGCTTGAAGAGTTGAATGCGACGATGGGTGTTGAGCGCGCAGACCACCTGCTGCTGGGAATGGGACCGCTGCCTAACTCCAGGTGAGCTCCGGGGGCCTTACGTTGAGGATGCTTGCGAAACAGTTCCTTAATGTGGCATCACAGCTGCTCAGAAGACCGGATCGGCTCGCAATATTGCAGCATCTTAGTACGTGGGCAAGGCGCAGCATACGAATGCTAGCACGGATGCGTATCTAGCTACAGTGCCATCTATTTGGTGGCTTTTAAGTGCGCGAGCGATGACTAAGCCCTCAATAGGGTCAATATGTTGAGGACTTGAATATTCTTGAGACAGCTCCAAGATATTTTATACAGGCCTTATTAATAACGCAGCTTCTTCGAGGGACGCATAGTTGTTACTTATCAGTTTGGTTTGACGAGCGTCCCCGAACAGGATACCAACAAGGAGGCAAAGTAGCATTGGGAGACTAAGGCACCCGGCTATAGAACACTAGCCGGAGCAGTTACACACCTTCCCTAGAGGTCGACGTAATGCCAAGCGTGAAGTCGAATCTAGGAAAGAGATGGACTCTCTGCAAAGAATGGTTTTAGCAGGTGGAGGCATTTTGTCATCCATGTCAACTCTGCACTGAATCGGCCCATTTTTATGGAGAGGGGAATGTCTCTGGCGGTGTCCGTGCGTTTGAAGAAAATTTCCTCCTCAACAAAGAACACTTTGGCTCGACGGAGCATAGATGATTTTACACCTACATGGTCTCTTATTTTTAACTACGTGGGAGTATAACAAAATGATAACAGGACTAGCATACATATGTGGTCTTCTTAATTTATAGTATTATATAGTCCACCAAACAAGAACCTTACGTCGTTAAACCGGGTCCGTTTATCGGTCAACTACTTGACATTGAGAATATGTTGTTGAGCACGTGCTCCTAGATAACTACAGGTGTTATATAGCAAGTGAAGAAAAAACTGAAGCAGTGACTGCTTGGTTCACTCTGTTTTACGTACGTCGTTCCTGTGAGAGGGAAAATATAATAACTCGAACCTTAGACACCTGCACGCATCGTCGTGTAGCACCTCGCCTCCACAACAATACGAACATTACGAGAAAGGATTGCACGAAGAGCTTGACGGTCATTTTGGACTTGGGCAATTCACAACATCTAAACTGTTCTAAAGAATTAAGTAATAGAATAATAGATAAGATAATAGAATAATAGATACAAATGGCTCCATGTTTTACAGAAAATGTATTGTGTCTGCGAATAATTGATCTAAAATATCTTACTCAACAAGAAGAGCACCGATACTCTAGCACCATCTCATGTCAACCACTGCGCCAGCACCCCTCCGCCGTGCAGGGAGACAACGCCATCGTCTTCCTTGGGAACATGGCGGCCTAGGCCTGGCACCATGCCCCCAACTATTGAATGTTTACATTTTGTTTAACTAAGCGAAAATAAACTACTACTTAATATACGAATAAAATAAATAAATAATCCCATTTGTGCAGACGTCTCGTTGTGTGGCCACACAATGCCTCATTGATACTCGATTTCCAGTAGGTGGACAGCAGAGACCCGCCAACCTCGAGTGGTCCTTCATTAGTCACCATTGGCCCCCATGCGAAACCTGTATCCCGTTCTGGCCATAGGAGGTGAGGTTTACAACCGGTGGTTTCATCGCTCTCGTTTTGATGCTTCTCTGTCGAGTCAATAGCGTTGCAAGCATTGTAAGGTTTTTGCGGAAGAGGCAGCGTCTAATGGCAGCATTAACATTTGACGTGAAGTGTTAGTCTTTTTTGGTAGCCGTTGTCAATGCGCTGAAGGAGCACACTCCGCGATGGATGTTCGTGTTCAACTTCGTCAGGATGGATAACCTATGTCGTCCTTTAAACGTCTCCAAGAGAAAATCGCATCATGTCATATACTGGCTGTCCGGTGCACGGTCAATAACATTCTCGACATACACAAGAAAATCGAGATAGAGTTAACATCACGTTCTGTTAACGGAGGAAGCTGCTTAGTTCGCTGTTATATTTCGGTAGAACAAACAATACAATTCATTAATTTATTCACCTTTGTTAGGTAGCAATATAATAACATGTATATGTTAACATCAATATGTTGTCATATGTGGTAGGTAAAAGCTCACAAGTATCACAGCTTTGTGCCTGTAAATATGCATTATATATGATCAAAGTTTATAATATTCATACAATATATGAAATATAAAAACAATATATAGAAGGTATTGAGCGCCGTTCATCCTGGTCATCCGCTGCTTGACGATCTCGCCAGGTTGTTGAGCGAAGTGACATACTGGCAGGTTGCAGCATAGTATTGCGGGCAGGAGGCTCCGCATCTGAGGCATCGGCAGGATTCGCTCGAGCCATGGTAACCGCGTTCCACACACAGAACATGATGGAACCCGTGTGCCGCAAATCTTGTCACCTTGTGACGATTTGCACGGTTTACCTGCTTCGAGGTCGAGTCTCCCATTGCGCCCGTATTGAGCAGGTCTGGGTCGATTTGCGCGAATTTGTTTTCCCACCTGCGACAGCATACTTTGTAGACCTCGGTGCTCCTGAGATCGTATGACTGACGGTAAATTTCTTCGATGATCAGGGGGGAATCTGCGAGCAAGTACACCACTCGATGAGATGTGGAGTCCTAGCACCCTTTGGACGAACATTGTCTTGATACGATTGAGAATTTCGAAGTTCTCCACAAGCAGATCCTCCCAGATTAAGTCCACACCGTGAGATGCAACCGGGGCGACTTTTGGGTTGAACAACTGGAGAGCGGTCTTGATAGAGAGCAGGTGCGGGTTTCTGATTGAAGCGGCAGCCCCTAGCGCTTTTCGAAACCTTTCCTTGATGTGTGCGGAGACGCTTTTGGCATCGAACGGGATCGTTATTCCCATGTAGTGGAACTTGTTGACGTACTGCAAGGACGACCCTGCGCACCATAGCGTGTCAGCCGTTGCTGACCTATAGCCCCGTCTGAATTTCATTGCCTCACTCCTGGCGATGTTGACCTTGAGGCCCAACAAACAATACAATGCTACATTGTTCCCTGCCCATATGAGCGTGTCGGATAGTGCTATCACAATTTTACTGTTATAGGAATGTCGGCGCAGTGGCCGAATGTGCATAGAGTTAATAGACCCATGTTCTTGCAAGGGCACCTTCTATCCTTTTCGCAAAGAATTGGATTTGCTCCGCGGAGCTCGCGCCAACAATCCGTAGCCTTTTACTACCAGCTGTTAGCTCCCCATGTACGCAGATGCTGACGTTGTTGGGATCATTTTTGTCGGAGATGACAGCAGGTGCCCAAGGAGTGTAATGATATTCACGATGACCAAACCTGCTCGGGATCTCGGGATATTCTTAGGATTGCTCGGAATGAAGGGTTCTTATGATTATCTTGCCTCTCGGTCCGTGCAGATCGGATTTGGCATCTTTGACAAGTCAGTGACTGCACGAGTCGCTAAGGCTTCGAATCGCGCTTTGTAGACACCGAATTTTGTTTCTATTGTAGGCAACCTCTGCTATATGTACATAATGGTGTTAATATGATTGCAGTGAACGGAGGACGTATCTAGCCCGAATATCACTATTCGCCTGGGTGCCTGCCCCTAGATAGTAGATCTTATGAAGATTGTCCCGGAGAATCCCCTACTGGATATTTTAGCTGGGTTAGAAATTGGTGCCATGCTCAGGTAGCAATGCCCAACGCTATCCGTGTGCATTCACAATGACAGTGACCCAATATTTTTGCACTCGTCGCAAACGCCACCACACGAGTTGGTTTCGCAGGATCGGGTGCATAGCAGGAGTGTACTTATATAATGATAGACCAGATAGGCCCGAGGAATAGCATCATCTTCATTGGATCTTTTAGCAGCATGCCGCCGATTTGGTCATCACAATCGCAGTTACGAGGGGAATGTAATACAAAGCAGAATAGCAGTGTTCGTCAAAGATATCTCACCGCGTGTAGTCGCGCGAGTACGACGTCATATTTTGCGATTTGCGATTACCTATACAAATCGTTCAAACGAGTGTACAACAAAAGGCTGCATCAAATATATCGACTTTTTGCACATCGTGACAATGTCAGAGAGAGGATTGCCATAGCTGGCTCACGTTGTTCTGCTACGTGGACTACTATCTACTTCTGACAGACACACGACATGATATGGATTCTATCTATCTACAAATAATAGTATGCCAAGCGAAATAGACGTTGAGCGGTATGCCATTTTCTACTCTACTTTCCGATACTTACGTTTATTGTAGGCTGTACCTATAAACGTAAATAGTAAATAACAGATATAGAACTTTTTTCAGAACGTTTTGTTCCACAAAGTAGACGTTCCTCATTCAGATATATGTATATATATATATATATATATATATATATTCACCTTCGAAAGCAGAGAGGCGACTGTAGGTTTAAATCAAGAAGAGCCTTGAACTCATTTTTTTAAATTCGCTCGAGTACTTTCGCTTTCTGGACATTAGTAGCTTTCTTTGCCGACGTTCGGAGAACGTTCTCACCGATGCTCTTCTCATTAGACGAGCGGAGCGACGACCTCGAAACACCGCTACTAGCGCTAACGTTCAGTTGCTTCCGGTTTCCAAGCAAGTCAACCAGTTTTTCCTACATTAGGATTGCGGAACAGTATCCAGTGGTATGTTCTACAGTCGCGGCGAAGATTAGTAACCTCGCTTAAGTATGGCTCGCAAAGTCGCACGCTCACTATGCTGCTGTGGGCGTTCAGTAATTTACAAGATCAAATATATGTAAATATGTATATATATATGTAAATATGTGTATATATATATATATATATATATATGCCACTGTGATGATTATCACCTCAAACAATAGTGGCTGCGAGCGAGACCTATTTTTTCTTATGATAATGATGACGACGGTCATAATACTAATTACTATAACGCGTTCCATTTAAATGATACGCGGCCATTTCCCTGAGCATCTGCACCTATTGTACACCGGGCGAGGCAGCCAGATAAGCCCTTATCATAGGCCAGACGCTGGCGCGGGAAATCTCATCTGGTCAAGAGCTGCGTGGCCTTGGTAAGACGTCCAGCCCGAAGACCGTATTGATTATTGTCGCACTGTTAGACGCCTTGCCTGGCTGGCATCTGCAGACGCACACGGACGACACCTCGAAGACTCCTGAGTTATGGCCGGACTTCCGGGCGGCAGCAGCCAGCAATATATCGTCGAACTACTCGCCCCGCCTTAGCTGTCACTATACGGAGGCCTATGTCCTGGCCAAAGCGCTCGGCGCACGGCTCTGACGTTAGGCCACCTCCTGTCCCAGTAGCGCGGCAGATAGCCGAAGTTTGTCTACGCGAACGAAGGTCGCTGCCTCTGTCGTCGGTGCGGTACCGGCGTGAGGCGCGGGCGCATCGGCCAAGCGCTGCGCCAATCGAAATCAGCGCCGCGACGGAAGCCATTACGTAGGTGTTAGATCAAGAATACATTTGTGGAAAATCGACGAACGAGCCGGCAGCGGCGCACACATTCGAGGACATTCAGACATACACGCCGTACGTAGAGACCCCCCACAGGGACACTCAGCCTTACCGTTATAATCCCGTCATCGCCTGCCAGATGCCTGTCAGATGTTATCGGGATCGGACGCACATAACATAGGTTGAATCGGATCGGATATGTCGCGCACACAGCGATGATGGCATTAACGCGTTTTTCCTTCTTGTCTTCGTCTCCTCGATCTTGAGGCGACGCGGAAGGGAGACTCATTATTCTAGAGGGAGTGGCGCGCTCCGATGAGCACGGGGTGATACGGGGGGGCTCCGAAATGATGGGGGTATTGTCGTCAGACACGACAGCGACACTCGATCTGTGCGGGCGCTTGCCGAAAGCATCGCTCTGTACCATAATGGCCAGCGTATAGCCAGCCACTCGGACGAAATGATCCTCGAATGATGATGGTGGTGATACCATAACGGCACATCAGCAGCGACAGCAGAAGCAGACTTTAATATTTCGCTGGCTGTCACCGAGCAGCGGGAAGACACAACGCTATGCCCGCAACAACAATTCGTCTAACTATGAATGTGTTAATATATAATTTCATATCGTGACTATTAGTAGTAATGTCAAAAATGCCCGGGGAATATAACTTGTATAATTACCTTTATCACTGAATGTATAATTCCCAGTTGAAAATCGTCAATTCGAGGTTGCATGAAGTTGATATGACTGTATAGCATACTTCGCGAACGGGGATCTGACGACGGCATAAATGTTTAGCTGGTTCACGGAATGCTAAACTGGATTTTATGGAATGGTCAACTGGGATTTACAAAAAAAAAATAGATCAAAATATATATAGGTATGCAAAGTGAAGGACCTGTAAAAATGAGTTTTATTTTAGGATCGGAAAGGAATTATAAAACAACACAGTCGGAATTGCGTTCAGTCGTAATCTCCTGTAGATTGGCACCCAGGCAAGGAACTGATTGTTAAACCCTCACGAGACAGAGGTCAGTCCAGCATGCTTTTTCTGTTCATCTGGGACACCACAGAAAGAGATTAAAAGTTGCTTGTGCACTGACGATGAAATGAAACCGTGGTGGATTAGAAGGAGCTGCTTGAAAAGAACGGCACTTGCACTGATCACGTTGACGGTAGTCGAATGCTACCCGAAGCCAGTGTTCTCGGGGAATCTAAATATACTGAGCCTCTGTGGATGGAATTACAATAGTTTGAAGGAAACCTCTTCTAGAACTACTTGTGCACTTATTCACATGGACAATAGAACATTTGCTTAATTTGGTTGGCGACATTTTATCAAAGTGAAATCTCTGTGAGACAGAGCTGCTGGGACAATCTTCAGATGACCACAGGACCCGCTGTGTGTACCGTTTCTTCGCCAGCTCTTGACAGTCTTGGGGGCAATTACCCTGTGTAGGATATTATATAGATGGTGCTTCTTTAGGCTGTCCGTTGGTGGTTTACTTAATCGGGTTCTTCAAGCGACGATGTTCAGAAAGTTGGTAAATCAGGTCATATGCATAAGCGGAGCTGGTATAATTATGTTAGTAGTTGTCTCAATACGTGCTATACAGTAAGGATCCGAGGTCTTCTGTACAGGCCATTCCGATGGTGATAGTCGTTTGGCATATTTCACTTACCTATAGCAAACGCTGGTACGCACTAATCGATCGTAAAAATGGCGGACGATCGAATATGTGAGGGCCTATATAGGGCGTGTTTTTTGGTATTTCTCAACTTTGTAGTTTAATTTGCAATTGATACACCTATTCCGAAAAGGACATTTTTTTCATCAAAAATGGTAATTTTTTACCACTTTCTTAACATGGAGGTCTACGTATATAGGGGTGTTTTTTGCTCAAAGTACGTGTTGTCACCACTTGAAGGATGTTGCGATTTATGTCTCGATACCTAAAATTAACCATTTTCGAGATCATGCCTATTTATTCTTTTATGGCTTATTTCTATCGTGTTTACGGCCCGAGCGGGTGCTATGCGGATAGTTTAAGAGTCTAAGTTTGGAAACCCTGATTATTTCTTCATCAAAAACCTATCACCAATATTTCACGGGATTCACCGTTTTTCAATACTTTATTTTAATTTTCTCTTGTCAGTGTCATTTAAAAGTTTTCGGTCCTAGCGACCGGCAATTACCTTTCCTGCGCTCGGTATTGTTTTCATTCGCCAAATTCGACGTGACGTGTTGTTATCGAATAGATCTCAATATTTTCTCATTATTCCGGAATAATTTTCCAAAATTTCCCAAACGCTGAACGATCATGTTCTTTATAATGGAAAGATGTGACTTGATCATAGAAAACTCGTTGAAAAACAAGAGATAAAGAAACCGCACACTACTTTAGTTCCTTTGAGGCTTATCTTCCTGATGTTTTCAGTTTTTTCCCAATCTTTCCAAACGTTCCGGAAAAAAATCCGATTATATCCGGTTTTTCCAAACTATCGGGGATAAATCCCAACGTTTACAACAACGGCGATTCAACACGAGTTGTAAGCTCGAAGGTGTGGCCAAACGTCGTCTTCGCCGGCTGGCTGAGCTATTCCCGCGTACGAGGCCCTGGTGTGTCCTAATGAAGAGTTGGTATCGTTGAACGCTAGAGACAGCTCGTAGACAGCATTTCGAACGAGAGGAGTAGAGGCTTGTGTGGCTGGCTACCAGAGAACCTCACAGGTGGCTTCAGCGGGCTCGCCTTCCTGCTTGCCTGATTCCCTCGACCATCCTAATTGAACACTTGAGGAATATGTATGCGGCGGAAAATACTATACCAAATTCCGTACAGTTCGTTTCCTTGCTCAGTGTTATTCCTAATGGCAAAGGTGATGCACTCTTACCGTCCTCATGGAGGGCGATCGCCAGAAAGAGCTGCTGCTACAAGCGCCTGACGCGCCTTGCCACCTGTAGATGAAGCAGATATCTGGAGGCTTGCTCATGCATACCAGCCGAGCAGTACGTACTTCGGTCGGGACATTCTACTCTCACGGCGTGCAAAGTCCTATTCGAGGCGGTTCATTATGTTCGACGTCGAAAGGGGCAATCTCTCTACGCGGTATACGTAGATTGTTAAGCCGGCGTTCGGTACGGCTCCGCGGTACAAAATCCTTAATAAATTAGAAGCATGCGGAGTAGCGTCGAATATGTTGCAGTCGAATTTGTTGCAGCCTCATCTGGGCAATGCTTCAGGAGAATTCGGTGAACATTGTCTCTCCATCCCCCTGTCGCTCAAACAACAGGCGTAGCACAAGGCGACAACCTGAGTCCATTGCTGTTCTCACTGCTGTCAAACGACCTACCGTCCCAAGAACAAGGCGCATCTGACCAAGTGAGGACGCTGCTCTATGCAGATGACCTCGTCATCCTTGACAGGAGCGTTTTCACGTTCAGCAGGCACTTGCAGTCTATGTGCGAGAGGCGGAACTAACAATCAACTTGGGCAAAACCGAGGCAATGAAGTTTCAACAGTTTGAAGTATCTGGGTCTGATCCCGTAAACAAACGGTCACAAAACATATAACAGACAGGACACAAAGAGCGCTAGTTGCGAGTGTCGGAATACACACGCCATCGAAGCTCTCCCTGCGGACGGCGCTGAACCTGTTCGATATTAAGATAGCGCGTAATGGGATTGCACTGCTCGACGCATAACAGATAACTTTATCCTGAAGGTGACACTCCCCTATTTGTTGAAGACTCTAGGCGTCGCTTCAACCTTCCACCGACGGCAGCCTACTAACAGTTCATTAACACTTGGGAAGGAAAGATGGCAAATATTGACTCCGACTTTTATAACACGGGTGCGATGACAAATGATGCATGGAAGGTGGTAAATAGAACGGACCGATGGCCCAGTGACACGATTTGCAGTACACGGGTATCACCACAACCTATGCAGAACAACAGACTTTCATGCACCCGGCACCTCATGTGTCTGTTCATGGTATTGGGAAATGTGCCCCCTATATCATGGGACGACATGACGATCACTATTGTCACTGAACAGCCTAACGATATGATGATGCTTATAAGATGACAACGATTATATGGTGATTATAATCTGACGACGATTCGCGACTCCACTAACCTGATATATCAGTGTTGCAAATCCTTCGAATGTATAATGTATATGCTACCACCGAAAGCAGGTTCCTCTCTCTTTTTTGTTTTATTTGATTTTGAAAAACTGTACCACACAGAGATAAGGGAAAATATATCGCATGTCTACAGTGTATTGTACTACTGATTGGTATTTTTACCTACATGTGAAATTTTATACCCACCGAAGGCTATGCCAACTCAAACCACAGAACATCCACGCCTCTACTCCCAATGAGTGCGCTCGTGTCTGTGGCTGTGTATTATATTTTTGCCATGCAAATAGCTTGCATGTGGTATGGTGCCAACTGCGGGCCCTCTTACTTGCCATATCCCCACGTCGTCGACACGTTGCCCTTCTTACTTGCTAGCAATGTCCCATTGCAGAACTAGCAGCTTCTTCTTTTCGTTGGCAATGGCATCCGCGCTCACAGCGGCCGGCGTTCAACGGTGACAGCGGCCGGCGTTCAACGGTGACAGCGGCCGGCGTCCATTCGCAATGTGTATGTGCGCGGTCTGTTACAATCGTTGCGCCTTGTCTTGCTGCTGGAGACATTGGGCGGCGAGCGAACGGACGTTCGCGGCCGTGCACCAGCAACTCTCCGGCAGCTGGACCATGTCTCTGGACATTCCTAGTTCGTTCTTTCTAGGCCCAACGAAGCCACCACCGCCCTACTCCAAGCTCCATCCTTCCGTTTTCCTCTTTCCCTGTCCGTCACCCACTAGGTGGCTCATCCTGGAAGGATAACAATGGTGTCTGTCCTTCGTGGCCTGCGGGCGCCTCATTGTCTTCGGTGAGATACACGACACACGAGACAGGCGGGGCAAAGCCTGGAGGAGCTGGGTTTGGATCTCGAATCTCGGGGCTAGCAGGCATGACCGTGAAGAAGACTAACGACGATTGGGCCGATGCCTGCCCCTACGAGAGATGAGGGGGAGGGAAGCACATATGGTCCCGACCAGCAAATCGCTTCACTACTAAGACGACAGCTATAGCCACTACCACTAACAGTACTGCTACTGTGACTAGTACTACTACAACTACAACTGCTACCACCAAGGATACAACTTGGGCGTAGGCAATGCTGCCGTGAGTGGCACTCCGTTCACTCGTTCTGAGCCATCGGCCAAGTCGCCGACTGCTACCTTGCCGAGCATTACTACCCTATTTCGTCTATGAATTTATACGGATACTGTTTTAGTATCTGAATATATCTTAGCACACATAGTAGCAACGAATACTCTTGTCAGAGGAAAATGGCAACGGTTGAAATAACGTTATTCGTAAAATGAGCAATAGATCATTTAGATAGACCGCAAGAAGAGATATAGACCGCTACGAAACGTTGTTCTGCAACACAAGCTGTAAGCGACACGGTGGTCTATCGCTGCTTGTGAAAGAGGAAAGAGCTGCTGGAGGTCGATGGATGACCAGAAAAACGTAACCTACGTGGGTTGTTAATATTTGAAGTTGGTGACGAGAGTGGAGAACGACGAGTGCCACGAATAGGCTATTCGAGAAACGTCCCAATTAGTGTGAGAACTAGCATTACTGCAGCTGTTAATGAAATTTCGGTTGAAGATCGAATACTCAAGTCGCACTAGCTCCATCTATCCAGTCCAAGTAGGTCACCCTAATTAAATCATGAGTCTGGAAATCGTGTCGCAGTGACGGTGAATCGGTTTCATTATTTTGCATACCTGTCAATGTTGGACGACAGCATTCAACTGGTCAACTGTCTGTTATTAATATCAACGTTATTTTTGACACGAAGTGGCAAGCTTAAGCGAAGGACAGACGTCCTTCATGAGCGATCCGATCGAATGGTAGAATTATAGTAGTAATAGTGTAATAATTACCGAGGCCTGCTATAGACGCAGCGACAGCTGGTGCGTCAGAAGTGGAAATAGAGGCGGTAGATTATTAGGTGGCAAAAATGTCACTAGGACAAATGAGCCACTTGCCAACAAGGACACAGCAGCGGGGAGGACGATGATACCACCAACAATAAGGTGCACAACTACAAATTGATTATTCCATTTTATCGTGAAGGGATTAACGGCACATATTATCATTATAATTATTATAGGTCCGATAAGAACATATCGAACTAAAGATAGACCTAGTGCTCGCCTCGATGTGCGTACGCATTGCCATTATTCATGTAGCCGTCGAACGACGATACGCCTCTAGAACCTGCAAAATGGTTCAAGGGCGGTCATTTTTAAAAGTTGTTGATCGCATCGAATCTTACATTTGGCTGATTTAGCATTGCTGCTTCAACGTCAACTTGGCATGCTGATCAGCATTGGCCGATAGCGTGGTCGGGAACGACCTTCGTCTGGCTTCGTCGCATCCCATAGGACGAAGCGAAGCCAAGATCTGTCATGCACGCGAGATATCTCTTTCTATCTCTCTCTCTCTCTGTCTGTGCCACCGCTGCGGCTAGGCAACGAGGCCGAATCTTGTCGCGGCTGCTCTTCTTTGCTTGGCACGCCTTTAGGGGATCTTTCGGCAAGGCTCCGGCTGTTGAAAGCGGACAGAAGTGCTTTCCACCGTTGCAATGATGGATGATAGGTCAGCTGAGACACAGATAAGTTGTTGGTGTGTTGCCACGGACATGGGACGGCAAAGGTGAATCGAGTGGCAGAAAGCTGCATTTGTACTCGGCTTAGTCGGCAGACTTAGCCGCTGATGAGGATAGCGGATGATTCTTAATAATGAAAACAAGCTGCCTTCCTCTAAGCGGGGTATTCGCCATCAATGTCTCTTCTAGATAGACGAGTGCAACCGACATGCCGGCACAGAGCAACGTCATAGTGGCTGGTTGGCCTTAAGTAGGTAGCTAATAATAACAGACAGAGAGTGTACAACATTTGTGGTTCAAGTTCTCGTCTTTAAACACATTGTATTTCCCTCAAGGTCTGTCGAGTGACAAAAAAGAATTAGATGTTATTTACTGTTATGTGTCGCCCTCTGTGTGTCTGCGGAATGAGGCGGTTCGATAGCAAGTTTGCTCGCTCAGAGAAAATCGGAGAAAAGGCAATCACTGTGCCCGGATAGGCACTAGTTGATATAACTTATTACCAGGTCGGTATCAGAGTGAGGTATGGGTGGTGAGTTATGATTATTTATTATAACGTAATTGCAATAGCGCTTATGTGACCCTTGTTAATGCGTAACTAAGCCTATAAAAACCCTCTCACACGTGACTCATAGGAATGGGCTGTTATATCAATTCGAACTAATTAGCACCGACGCAAGTCTCTATTGATTCGCCCCCCTCGCAACAAATCTGACTGTGTCACTTACACACGGAAATCGATTACTAAAAGTCGCACAGGAGAGCAATCAGTCATAATTATTGATCACACGTGAACGCCTGCGAGTAGACAATTTTGATAGCTCGTTCTAAAACCAGAAGAAAACCATTCGAATTATGGGTTAATTCGTCTCTGGCTCGGTTGGCGCTAATTATACCAGCATTTGCAACTAACTACCGGCTGCCCAATAGCATTTAACTCATACTCCGTAAGATATTCAGATATGTGCAACCCTGTCGCATGTAATCTCTAATCAGGGGGGCAAACCTACACGGAAAGGCGTCAGCATGTCGCTGTGGAATCGACACGATTTCGACGGATGACATCGCTGATATTGGAAATTAGTGCGATCACACTGAATGCCCACAAAATTATGGGGGATGGTGATTAACGTCTCAAGGTTGGCGACTCGCGGCTGCTAATTTCAAGACCTCTGCTCAGAATCTGACTTACCGCTGATTACTGATTTGTGTCAGTGGTATGAATTTCGGCAGCCGGAGTCAATTTTTCATGTTATTTACAAAGTCGGCATTTTTTTTACTGAGCCATGAGAGAGGGCGAATGGTTTCGAGTAAAAACGACATTCGCGTGATGAGATTCATTGCTATCAGCAACAAGTAGCTGTGGCATATTCAGCTTTGTATACTAATTATTTTAATTAGAGGCAAGGAAGCCCGCTAACAAGCCCCCGCCCCCATTAGCTGTAAGGCTAAATTTGCCTTCGCCATAAAAAAAACGGTGGCCGAGTTATTCACGCTCAAGTGCAGGCTTACCCTGCTGCCCTCTTGCGTGCATTCATTCGTACGGCACTGGGCATCGCTACGCAATCAACGCCACCGGCATCACTCCAGGTGACAGTAAATATAGTTAAAAAGTATATATATATATATACAAAAACGTATCGTTGATGTAATCTGGTTTTAACGTGCTCTTCACATTTCGTTTCTTCATTACAATAGAGCTGGGCTGGGCTATAAAAAGCTCCAGGCGATTTCTTAATGGTCGTTGTGATGCTGCCGCTGCTGCTGGTACTGTGGTTGTGGCGCGCTGCTGAAGTACAGTACACCGCCTTGAATCGTATCTGGCCACTGTCGGTTAGATAAGACCATAATGCTCTCCACGGGAACAACGAGAGTTGCAACTTGGTGACAGTAGAACGTTGGCAGAACATCACTGAGCACTCAGCCCCTGACGGGACGCGATGGCTGCTCCCAACCACCGTGGGTTCGCGGGGGGACCTCTCTGGTTTGGGGAGTAATGGTGTGAAACGCCCTTGTTCCGCTGTTACTGCTACAGTGAAAGCGCGCATCTATGTGCGAGCGGGAAGTGATAGCTAACCTTCTCGAGTGAAGCTGAAAAAAAATTCGCAAGTACTTCCTTGTGGATGTCTGTGAGGACGGTGGATAGGGACCGAGAGCTGGGACAAGCTACATCGTTCAGCTCGCCAAGAGTGTGTCCGCAATGTGCCGATGTGGGTAGCCAGCAAGTTCCTTCTACACAGAACTAGAGTAAAGGTTCTCCCACGAAGAGCTGGGATATTTGCTTCCCAAGCAACATAACTTGAGGAACTGGTAACCTCAAATCCCACTGCAGACATTTGAAGTTAACTCCGATTGTATGTATGGACATTGCATTCGATTCATCGGATTGTATCAGGTATCATTATATTAGCTTTGGGCCCCTCACGTTTTCTGAGAATCCGCGAGACTGCATTCAGAATCATATATAAGCCAAAGAGTTCAGACAAATCGGTGAAGTTTGAATATACATGTTATCTGTATTCGTGTTATTTTATATATATATATATATATATATATATATAACAGCACCGTGATGATACAGGCACACGCCAAATAACATTGAAAAAGAAAGTAAGATATGTAAATAAGTAAGGTCGTAATGTACGAATGTCCAATACATTTACACTGAACTCCTTTGGAACCAAAATGCACTTACTGGTACGGATTCGTAAACTCGAGGCGAGTTTAATATTCGCGCAATAATGATCTCTTCACCATCATATACGTATACTTTTAACGAGAAGTTCAGCATTACGAAAACTACAGTCACGTCAATGAACCGCATTTTGAATAATTCATATATTATGTATGCGATTTAGAATATAAAGATCCGGTAGAAGTTGACGCTCTAAGCTGAATGAGCCTTTTTAGGTTATTTTCATGAGTAGAATGATGGTCGACCTTGAACAGAGAGGGAAAGAGAGAGTGATACACTTCCATCCTAAATAGGTATATGTTCGATGATTCGAAACCGATTATAAATAACGGCCGTGTTAGATTTCAATTGGTCTCTACTACCTTCATTTCGCGGAGAGAATCCGCAAAAGATCGCACATCGTATTCGCCAACCAATTTGAGGTAGCAGTTTGCATAGGCATTTAACTACCTTCATTAAGGGAGAGACCCCTTGAAGACTATATGGGCTATTTGCGTCTCTCATCTCATCGTCGTCAGCCTGAATCCATCCGTATCGATACACGTAGGATTTCTACATTCCGATCAGGCCAAACACAAACTTTGTAGATGTCTCTTACGAGGGTGAACGGAAACTATAAATTGAGGATTTAGGGCAGATCGACTCGTTCATATCCTCAATCCCTACGTATCGTTGGGGTAATTTAGCCTGGTCGAGGTTGTACACGTCTGAAAACTAGTTCCATTTCCAATTCTAACTAGAGTTAAGCCGCTGGTGAACTAATCGTCTGCTTTTCGTTAAAATGCCAAAACTTGATGTGGCTACATGTGAGACACTGCGATGGACGGAACCCATCGTCTTGCGGTTACACAGCAGCACCGTTTAGCACAGCTGGCCATTAGCTTACCCTGAAGCATCAGATCAGTGGCTGTGCCGACCGAGTAAAGAGCGCAAACATTGAGGGCTCCGCATCAAGGTGCTACAGCTGGCCCGAGCTACTTCTCCTGTGGGTGTTCCCAGCTCGGGATCACGGCGTCTTCGTCTTCCTACAGTCCCTTCCTCTTCTCTCTCTCTCTCTCTCGCCCCTGTCTGTCCAAGCCAGGCCAGCACTGGAACGTTGGATCCAGGGTTGTATTAATCGCCGAACAGCAGACACTCTCTGCTGGCCGGAGCCAGCCCCTGTGTGTCCGTTGCCCGTTTTTCGGGGCGCAGTCCCCCGAAACACGTTCAACGTTCGTCGTTCAACTCACGTCGTTTCTCTCGTCCTTTGGCCAGCCTGACACCCAACCTGGTGGCCAATCCCCATCCTCATTTCCACTCGCACTTTTCCCATCGGTCCCAAAACATCGGCGAAGGAGGGGTTCCAGTGGGTCGTCTTGATTCGCCTGCGCTCTGGTAGGCAGCATGGCCTAGTCTTCCAGACTCTGGTTCCGGCCACTGCACACGGAACTCGTCACCATCGCCATAGTAGCCATCCTCGTTTCGTCTGTCCGTTTGGAGGGTAGCTTTTTATGGTTCTGCCTCCGCCGCCGCCAAGCTGCTAGTGATTGCGTGCTGAGGCGACATCGAGGCACCCAAATACTACAGCCCACAAGTACGAACGAAAGACGAAGGCCTCAGCAGCGTCCGGGAGGGCGTAAACTGATGCTATCACCAGCCTGCATACCGCCTAAATATCGCTTTCTAAGATGTACAGGGTATTTCGAAACGAATGGTCAGTACATTACCTCATCAAGTCCAATGGAAGGAACACTTTTCTCTTTCTCAATTGTACCATATTACGTTGAAATATCGTTTTACAGCTAAACGCCAAAACATGTGGAAACGTGACATCGCCGACATCACTAAGAGAACTATTGATTGTGTTACGAGAAAAAGTCTGCTTCGACTGAGAAAGTGAGTACATGAATGCGTAGACAAGACTCTGCTTAGATAGATTGGAACATTGAATTTCATAGTAAATAGTAATAGAAATTCAAATGGAAACAATTTTGAATCCATAGTGCTTTAGCTTTAAAGTTGAATTACTGAAAAACTCGGTAATTCTATCAGCCCCAAGGGAGCGTCCAAGGAACTATTCTGACGATCTAGCTGTGGGGACCCAAGAAATTTTGCGCTGCGCCAGTCGGCACCAGCTGTGGAGCCCGGCGGCGTGGTGCATTCGTGTGCGCCTTGCAATCAGAGCAGAGGGATCGGTCTTATGGAGCACTACCGAAAGCAGAATCGTAGACGTCAAATGCTGACTGGAAGTCAGCCCGGAAAATTTACCTTACTTGGTCCATACCATCTGTAAAATAGACGATATGTGAAACATAGATTAGCTCTGAAGCCAAAATACTCAATGGATGTCACGATTAGCTAAGACTACAAGTAGATGCATAGCAGATATTTGACAAAAATATCCAACTTACAAAAATGGCCAAAAATTTTTAAGGCGACGAGTCGCTGGGAGAATGGACGTCAAATCCTTGAACACAAAGACGAATAATCGTTTTATCACCAAAAGTGACCACCTAATTTGTCGATTTAATAGCAGAAAAATGGGTTTTTGAGGTTAAAATTAACTACCGGATTTGCCGATCAGAATTACGACAAAATACATATAAATATGTATAGCTGGAGAACAGGTATGAATAAAATACAAAGCAAGCCGCTCGTTTTTCTATTCATAAAAAGGTTTTATATTCGCAAATGACCGACTGCATTGATATGGAACTAGCCAGGAAGTAACGGATGTCGATACACGGATTGCGATCTTTGTTATTCTATAATACGTCCGAATGAGCACTTACTCTTAAATAAGTAAGTACCTTAAATAAATACACCCTAGCATCACAATAGTTCTTCCTTTAGAGTCTACATCACTAAAACTATATATATTGTAAGTGCAATTTTTTTTATGTATTTGTTTCAAAATGGAATCTCCCTATTTCATATAATCATCAATTACAGCCGAATTCTGTATTTCACTTTCACGTTGAAGGTTCAATTAACATTCTAAAACGATCAGGCTTTTTGATCATACATTGACTTGCTTGATCTAAATTTAAAACGGTGAACTATTTCGTTGTGAACCTCGACTTTTAAGAACTATCGACTCGTCACACAGCAGCGAGAATTAGCAGTTATAATTGAAATGGCACGATTGAATTGTTATGCTGGTTCACTGACAAAAAAAGGGATACGGTTCATCTCGTACGCTTCGAGGCAGAAAAGCTTTAGAAGCGATAGTAAGGCGGGGGTAAGGTATGAGTCAAGCCATTTTTCTATTATATCATCTGAGTATACGCTTTGAAAACCATCAAACCTTCAGCTGTTTAGATCGCTTTCTCGGTGTCTGAGATCCTGTGAAAGGAGACCTGTATGGGACTCGGTGCTGTAGAACGATATGAAGCCATAGGTTTCGTGGATGGATGTTTGTGTCAATATTATAGCAGGCCCCCCCTTACAGCGCGAACAAAGTGCAGCCGCGCCAATATGTGGGCCACTCAAAACAGAAGACGCCATTTTCCACCTGCCTGTGCTATCTCATTCTTCATACAAGATGTCTAATATAACCACCGGTCTGCAAAACCACTACCTACGAATAGATTTAATGGTAGAGCCCGTTTGACCATACGACAGGAGAGTCTATTTAACGAAAACATTTACGTATGAATTATATGGAACATAAAACTGATAGTTAGTGGCAACAAAATAGTTATGGTTAGATAGCAGAGCTTTCGGGTACTGGGTTGAAACCAACATCCTGATCGGTGTGTTATCCACTCAAAAATCGGCTATTCTTGTCTTATTCGAGTCTCCGCTCTGAGGTGACGGCGGGAGTTCAATCAGCTACCTTGGCCATATCCCACTATCGGTCTATTCATACAAGCTTTGTTTCTAGATAGCGCGACATTGTTGCCTCAGCCATCACTAGGACAAAGGCCTGGAAGAGGGATTCAAGTGAAATTCCCTGAGCCCCTCGATATCCTCTTGTATTATGTATTATAATATATTGAACCAGTTCTTTCAGTACGCGCGGACGACTACCCTCACCACAAGAATCCTTACTTATATCTTATTGGGTGTGCCAGCGTTTGCCTGCCTGTAGCATTTGCTATTTTCTATTTAGTCGCATTTATCATTGTCTCATTCGTCTGTGCGCACGTCATATCTTGTGTCTTCGCACTGGGTTGGTGGATTTCTAAGGGTGGTACTATTCTACCTGGCAGGGATCTCTAGTCGTTTAGGTCCTTGATGAATGAGTGTAAGAAATGAGAGGACGAGACACATATTCGGTCCCTCATCCTGTGTAATGCAATAATGAAGTACTCAGTGCACCACAGAGATGCTCATATATGCGCCTCAGAGTCACCTAAGTGTGTGATTCTCTGAAATGACGTGGGTCAGATTCGGGCTGTTTCCGTTGACAACAGCTGTCCGTATAATGTCGCTGGCCTCAATACACGGACATGACACAGATACGAGTCTCAAAAACTACGTGGCAGATTGAGCGTCTTTCCGTATATAACTCTATCAACACGCTCCACCTGTAACGGTCACCGGTGCTATTCCAGTATGCATACATATGTATGTATAACTGCTCGCTCCTAAGATGTGGCTCAATTTTCATATCCGTCTTTCACGTGACACCAGCGCAATAGACCCGGTAAGAGTGGTTACGGCTGTCACGCATACCCTCACTAACACATGAAATCAGCTGCGGCGTCCACTTCCACCGCAGCATAATAAGACCCTTGCTTTCATTAGTACAGTATATACATACACACATATATATATATATGTATATATATATATATATATATACGTACACACATAGAGATGCGTTTATGACCATGTATACATACTACATGGGTATTATACATATTATTACGCGAAGACGTATAAATACATTTATGAGGTATAAGCAGGACCCGTTTGTGCGTGCAACTTCTTCTTTCCTTAATAAAGTGGACAGAACACATGCAGCCTGCAGTCCACGTACGGACTGCCCCTCCCAGCCCCTGACACTCGGGGCAAGTCGCTAGTGGAGGTCGCGGACAGGGGCCAGAGCGAACAGTAATGATGAAAAAGTTTCGGCCGGGCCGTCCGACGTTGCCCATACGGAGAGGGCTCGAATGAGTCAGGAAATGGACTTCGCTGTGTGTGGAGCATCCTGATGCAGGACGAGAAGCTGGCGGACGGCTGGGCATCCAGTAAAAATATGGATTCAACCACACAAACTTTTGGATCGAGTGAAGGAAGTCTTCTCCTCGCGCACTGCCACCCATTGCCCGAGCCCACAACTACGGGTGCGAGAACGACAAGCAGACTGAGACAGATAGAGGTATATGGCACGTTCGTCGGTCTGTCAGTCAGTCACTGGCCTGAACGGCCTGACGGGTTTTCCTAGAAGAAGAAGAAAGCCTTCCCTTACGGCGGACGCTATAAAAGCAAACGTGAGAAAGAACACTCGTTTGTTTTACCCGATGCCAAATCACCACATAATTTACAAACGACGAGGAAGGAGACTGCACACTACGGCGGAGAAACAGAACGAACGCTCTGGACACAACCAGCCAACAAGCTATTGTATTTTATTTATTTGCCCATGAATCTTCTTAGGCTGGCAACAATTGACGACGGTGTTGCTTCCACTTATGCAGTGCGTGTGCCGACACATCATCGCGTACGGAGACTCAAGAGTCAATGTGACATTGCAAACTGGCGTCGAACAGCGAAGGGGCTGCATAGATTTTTCCCTTGTACGAGATTGAGGACATGCGTAACGTGATGATGATGATGACGTATCGTTCTTGACCTCTCGTTCTTGAATGAGTAAAAGAGCTTTTCATTTTGCCACTTTTGATTTGGGTTTGCACACTAGAAGTATTGAGACGTCTTCTATGTAGTATTAAAGTCGTCCTTACTATTATACATATGTATGTATAGATCTATCTATTTATATTTCTTCGCGTGTGTATGTTTGTGACGGTTGGTCATGGGCGGAATCCAAATATATGGCTGCTATTCTGTTGTTCGTGGTAGCCACACGACCACCCATGGTTCGCCAGAATCGTCCCTACAGACGGTCTTCTCTCTCTCTCTCTCTCTCTTGTAGTAAGACTGATTAGACTTTTCGACCTTGACCCCCCCAAGACCTTGCATCCCCAATAATCCCATGGTTGGTGGAGGACCCCTTCTCGCGGCTCGAGTCAAGACCGCTCCACTCTTTTGGCTGGTTGGTCCATCGTGTCAGAGATGGGCGTCGCCTGCACACTATAACGCCGCGGCGTCCGCTTTGGCCGTGGTGGTCGTGCGGGTGGCGATCCGTACGACACCGTAGGAGCCGGGCCCGGTCCCGGGAATCGGACGGTGGCAGGCACCACCGTCTAGCGGGTGCCGTCGCCTGGGGGCTTCACTCTATGACATCTCAAGGGGACACTCACCCGGTTGGTTCTACACATTGTTGTAGAACAGCACAGGCAGCCAGTCAGCGAACCAACTGCCCAGCCGACGGTCGTCCTCTCCGGCAGCTCTCTACTGCCGCAATATCCCATTTTATCCCATACCTCCTCGCTCTCGTCGTTCCCTTCGATCCTATCTCAACGTAGGCCGCGCCGTCGTTTCTCGGTTATGATGCCCTTGCTGCCTTCTTTCCGGACAATTGGACAAGTCCTTTATCTCTAATAACGATCTTAGCCTCGCTGGCCGGACTCGACTCAGGACCGGGGAGGGGGCGAGCGGGCGGGGGAGTGGAAGCTGCCAACGTTCGGCGGTTGCCTCCTGCTCTCCTGCTTTGTCTCCTGGCAACTCACGCTATCGTCATCCTCAGCATCGCTGTCGTCGACGTCTTCGTCCGTTAGTGTTAAAGCGACTAGGCGAAACGGAGGCCCGGCAGCCGGGTAATCGGGGACGCGAACGGACGAGCAGAACAGTGGCAGCACCAGCGCCGATGGTGGCGGCATGGACGCCGACTGAAATTTCGCCTTTGTTGCGCGCTGCAAACTGTAATATATACGCTAGCAAGGAAGGACGCTTTATTGCACTCGAACGTTCATTTAGGCGAACGGCTCCTGCACGCTCTACGTGAGTGTTCTATGCAGCTCGCTCACCGATCGTACAACCTTGCTACCGTGAAGCGGACCTACGGACACCGTCGTTGCTGCCGAACTACATGCATGCTGTGTGGTCGAAGTCGTTCCGTCTAGATGGTGTTGCGAGTGGTAGTCAATGAGTCTTTCACGCTAGGAAACGCTAGGGAGAGCATTTCTTAGTGACTTCACTTCAACTGTTATCTCTGTCTCGTCTACGCCTCAATTTTTTCGAGCTCTGTCGCATGTTTAGCTGTAATGGACTGAATAACTCTCTTAGTTAGATGTTAACTTGACACGGCGTATTCAAGGGTGCGAATGGCGGTCACGACCCTGAGGAGCCCTATTCGGAGTCATGAAACGGTAATGCATGAGACGCTTGTAAGAGGGTATCTGCAAGGGGAGTCGTATTATATGTTGTCGTCTCGGTTAGAAATATAATAGCTGAATAGATGGACAGGTAAACATCTATTTTATTGTGTATTTTAATATATACAATAATTATAAACGCACCTGGAGACAGCGTAGCCGTCATGGTATCGTGGGAGGCAATGGTCTTGTCTCTTTCTCAACGAGGAAATACCCTGCGCTCTTGTCCCCGGTGGCGCAGACCAGCTTGTGGCAAACCCCTTCGAGGGGATTGGCAGTGGGGCACCCGGAGCCGCGGCCGCCAGAGGTTTCGAAGGCAAGAGAGCAAAATAAATGAGTGGCATGCCGGACAGCGTATTTCCGTAGCTCGGCCTGCTCCGTACGGGATAACTCGTCACCGGGGGTGGTTGCGCAGTGGTTGACATAAGAAGGTGCTAAAGTGTCAACCACCGTGCCGTCCCAAACTAGGTGCTGACCCCGGTGGAAAGGGATGAGGGTTAGGCCATCGGAGCATATATTTGAAAATAGAGCCGCACACTTTGTCCTGGCTTTCTGCTCTTGTTAAAAAGTAGCAGTAATTTTTGCACTATCAAACCGGTATCAAAGTGTGAATATAATACATAGTTAGTAAATAACCTTGTAGATTCATTGACATAAAGAAACTCCTAAATTCGTCTCCATCCTTTCTATACATAATATATACGGTATGGTAAGCTGTGGTTTGCCATTAATCGGACGTAGTCTTAGTGTATCAGAGCTTCGTGTTTGCATTTTATGCTTACTATGTATAATATGTATATACGAGTTCATATAGCCTTAAACTCGAAGACCCCCAAGGCTATGTCAGATAAACAGTAAACCATTGTTTGCATGTTCGTGAGTCATTCATTTGAGCGCGAACTCGGCGGCTTATTTATCTGACATTCCCGATCTGAGTGCTGTGACTAGTGTATCTGTTTATCAGTGAACGGGAGGGAGCTCCGGGGATGGGATGAGGGGGTGGAAACAGTGGCTGGACGCTTCAGAGCGCTTGAACACTTAAGAAAGTTAGGACGCGAAAGGAACGTCTGGGGGGAGGATAACTGTGTTTAGGTCGTTCTGAATGAGAACATTAAGATAAGAACCGATTCACACAATGGCCAGGCCTCTTAACGCGAGGGGCTAAGGGGTCGCTTGCAGAAGAGCCGCCACCGGACACGTTCACCACCCCCGTCTCGTTCTACAACGTACGTGTGATAACAATGGTGGTTTTTATACGTATCTCTATCGTGAGAAATATGCAAACACGGACCTGTAGATACATACAAACGTTGCAAATCGATGACTTAAGATTAAGCAAGTGGGGTGACAAAAGTATAAGTAGGGTGTAAAACAGATATGGACTAAAACCCGTTCATCAGGTGCGTTCACTGGAAGATCTATATGCATCCATCTAGCTAGAGAAAGAGATCACAGGCACAGATAGAGGCGGGCAATTCTGTTAAGAGCTGAGGCCTTTCACATAGGGGAACAGCTGAGGGTCAGCTCGAAAAACAATTATTAATTCATTCTGCATTGAGGCATAATAACTCCCGGTCACCCTTTTGATAGATGAAAAGGAGCATCCGCCTGATTTTCAATTGGTCACTCTTTCACTCATGCGACGCAACATTATTTTTTTGTAGAACCAACGGATTGCCAATAATAATAATAATAATTAAGGGCCAGCCTTTCACTTCAGCTATAATAGAGGTACGAAACTCGGCGAGAGTCAGCAATTTGGCTCGACCCAACTAACAGGTCAGAAACAATCGGATATTGTGATTAACGCTGCAAATGTGTGTCGTAATCGAGCTTAATCATTGCGAGAACCATCTACTCGCATCACATCCCCATAGACGAGAATCGGATATGAAGCACCGGTTTTGTGTAATAGCTCACGTTCGGTTATTGCTCGTAGACTTCTTTTCTCGAACACAACAAATGTGAACGGGTCTTCGAGAGCAGATCTATTAACATGGAACTTTATGGAACTCCTTAGGCTGTTGTACGCGCGTAAGGAAAGTGTTCTATTCCTTTTAGCAGACGCCTTTTTATAAGAGCCTACCTCGCCCTGGCAGCGATATCTACCGCTCGAACGGTAACTTCAGTGCTGAAGTTACGGATACGAAGATACAATGCACTGTGCCGCCTTACGTCGAAGTTAATATCTTGTGCAACTAGATAGAGTTATTATGGATAATTTGATTCGTCTGGCGCTCGATACCAAATTATTTCAGATATCGATTAGGAAGATTGAGAAGGGTGAAAATGTGTATCGATCGTATCGTTTATGCACCAAACAAGCAACTGGGGATAGTATGAGTTGCATTTTTTCGAAATACTAATAACACCTCGTAAAAAAAAACAGCAAATTGTGTTACAAAATTGAGTGACCCTAATCAGGTGGCCACCTACCGTACATTATGTTGCGGTGAATCTAAAAAAAATACTTCGCCCGATACTCTTGCAATGAACTGATAAAGATGATGGTGATAAAAAAACATATGAAAATAACACAGGCATTCATTTTCTAGATCTAGATTAACCTAGACGGCCGAAATGTCCCCGCCGGCTGATCAGATGCTCTGAGACGAAGAGGATAAATAACAACGAAAACGACAATGTTTTCGGTGCGAGCAACTTCAATGCTATATCATGGGATGCTGCAGCAACGGTCCTATCACGACGATGCTACTAGTTCTTCTGCTAGAATAAACAATGGAGTTTAGTTCACTTAGTCTTTCGCACGTTCTCTTTCGTTTTTGCGTTTGTCAATCATCACTGGCGGATTTACGTTGTACTGTTGATGTGCTCTCGCACAGAGCAAACAACGATACGGGTATCGGAGAGCATCAGGTATGACGATGATTGGATGCGTTTAGTGAAGCTGAAATGAAAAGACAAGCATCTAGGAGCGTCAGTCCTGTGCCAGTTAGGTGAAAACCACATTTGTTTTACTCTAGCCGGTATCCTATGTACCCTAGCAATCACATGTTACTTTTACTCTAGTTTTTAATCGAGAACTTAAGCATTGTTAAAATTGCACTTCCGGAAATAAACCGCAAATGTTATGTTACTCAAATAGCGGTAAAAGCAATATAAAAAGGGTGGGCATGTTGCGCCAATTTTGAAGCAGGAAAGCCGATTACCTATTAGAGGGAAAGTTAGTTTTCTGTAGCCGCCCCGGGCCAAAATACAGTTTCAAACTTACCTGAAAAGTTTTCAATGGGTTTATCTTGGCTTGTGTTTTGACGCCTGTCCTATGGCACCATGTGTTCTTCTTACCAAGCTGCCGTTTAAACAGTTTCCTGAAGGTAGTTGCCAAGTTACAGGACGGACTAAACTTCATAGGATAGCGTTTGCAGACTTGAACAAAATGCACAAAATAGCGCTGGCTGCGTTCACACGCTGTCCGAAGAGAGCAACAGGACAAGTACAAAGCCAGCGTTTGGCATCTATCGAACATGTATAACGCATCCATGTTTTCCAACGATATTGGGTATCGTTGTTCAGCACTTCGGTGTCCGTCAAGGCCATGTACACGTATCGAGTTAATTGAAGCATAAACTCCATTATAGCCAACAGCATATCAGCATATCAGGTGTGTGGAAGCCAACAGTGACTCTAATCAGAGAGAAAGGTTCTCATCGATTGACTACTGTTCCTCCAGTCTCCCGCGTATATATCATGCACAAACTGACCCAAAACGTCTACCTTGTACCACTATCTATTTGAGAAAGGAAAAAAAAATGTGTGCTATACGCATGTGAGAGCACGAGCCGAGAGATAGCCCCTTCATCTAATTAATATATCAATATCAGCGCAAGGTTACTCCGGCGTACGCAGCATACATGTATCTACCGGATACATCTACTCCAATGTATCCGCCCGACCCAATTCGAGACTGCGCAGCCAGCCGCACCTACCCACTACTACTGTGCTACCCGCACCCGACCTGTCGTCCCGTTCCCCGTGTTGATCGCCCTTTGATTATGCCCCCAAGCAAGCGTTGTTGTTGTTGTCGTCGTCGTGCTTGCTGTGTTCGCCGTCGTTCAGCGAGTTATCGCAGTGTGATGGCACACTCACCAGTATTCGCGTTACTGCGGCTGCTGCTGCTGAAAAGACGTGAGAGCAACACCGAACACCACAGCATCAACGTCGACGAGCAACAACAATGACAACGACAAGAACAACAATAGCAGCAACACAAATTGGCCTTGTCTGTGCCTCAATGTCTTCTGTCTGGCCGTGTGTTTGTGTGTATGTGTACGCTGTAGTGTGCTTGCACGAGCGAGCGAGCGAGAGAGAGAGAGAGAAAACACTGATCGTATTCGCTGTTCAAGCGCTGCTGCTGCTGCTCCTGCTGGTGCAGAGGACGATGATGAGGCCTTGTGTCCACGAGCCGCCGCCTGCTGACGCCAGCGTGTGTCGGTGATATCCGACCTGGTCTCTACCTCGGCGTAGCCGGGTCTCGCTCGGCCCGGTCGGGCACCGTCTGGCCGGCACAAATGGCCGGCGACACCTGTTATTTATGCACGGAACAGGTTACAATGAAGATATGGAACGTCGTCACCCGACTGCATCTGGTCAGGGCGGAGGCGACGGGGGACGGCTGTATCGTAACTGCCTGGAAGGGCACACCATTTAGCTGTTTCTTTTTGTCCCAGAATGTACTTTTTTGGTTAATCTTGTTGCTACTGTTGTATTCGGGCGTGCGTCTGCGTGGATCGACGTTCATGGGAGATAGCGATGTTTTGGACGTTGATCATTATAGCATTATCATATGAGAAGATACGTTGAGCGAGATTAATGCTAACTATTATAGTTAATATAATATAAGAAATACGGAATGTCGCCTCAACAATTTTGCACAAGACACTGAATTCGTTGAGCGATTACAGGCCTTTAGCTACTATTGTCCTTTATGTTATGTTAGTTCATGCTGATCGGCAGTTGGTGTGAGTATACTTATATTATCAAAATTTGAATGGGTGATTTAGGTCTACTATAGTCAAACAGCTCCTAGCGTGAGATCCTTGCCATGCCTGCTAGGTCCTAAGCCTTAACTTTCACTATGCGCATTATGCTCGAAATTAGCAAGCTTGGTAATTCCGTGAAGATTTGAAATGATTTGTTCTCATGGCAGCCGTTCGAGACAGCAAAACCCTCAAATTTATAACCAATTAAAGAAGAACGGCACAACGTCATCTAGTAAATATGGACAACATTTCAATCGTAGAGCGCTATAAGTGCCGCAATCTCAGACCATCCGCATGGCACATTGGGTGAGGCCGTTGGCTCGGAAGTGTCATTGAGTAAGAGGCGCAAAGGTCGCTTTCTGCAGGTCCCTAAAGGTGATTCCGAGACTCGTCACATAGGGGAGCAGAGCAGAGAAATAGTCAGCTCAAGAATACACCAGGTCTCTATTTGTGGCAATCACAGCTGTGTGCATATCACCACCACCACCATGAATGCTTTTCATCGTTATCCTATTACGTTGTGGACATTGGGCCACTGAGGTAGCCTATACCCGCGGCGCTCTACACCGATCCGTTGTTTGTTCGTATGTGCAGCGGGCCAGGTGATAATTTAGACGGTGACCATCAGAGGGCGCGGCGGCGGCGGCAGCAGCAGCCAGCAGCACTATGACTGTTAACGACACTTCGAAAATGCTTCCCATCAATAAAATATATCCTACCCGAATGGCTAATCGCTCTGCCATTGGTGGACGCCGTCCGACCATTATCTAGACTGCAACCAGAACTGCCTGAGAACGGCCGCCTTGGCTGGCTCTGGCAACAACGGCTCGCACCAGTCCGATGTACTTCCTGCAGCTTTACCTATGTTTACAATTATGGCTCGTCATTGCAGGGCCCCAGGTAATCGATCCGACGCTAAACTTGAGTGGCAATTTCGACACGTGTTTGGGCATCAATCGCATGAACCCGGTGTTGATGGCCAAAGAGACTGCGCGGATTAGTGCCATGTTCTCGCAATGTGGCGCCAAACTCTACGTGCAGCATAAGCCTGACTGGAAGATGTTTCCTTATCTGCTTCGAGTGTTCTGCTTCTCAACGGCTATCGGTTTCAATTACTTCTCCGAGTCGCCGAACCGACTGCCGAACGTCTATTCGAGAAACGCGTCAGCTATCCTGTCGCTGACGGAACGCTTCGCCAACGCTGTCCTCCTGGATCGCTCCCTTCGCGTGACGAAATGCATCCTGCACGGTACGTCCCGGGTTTGCATGGATCGCCGCAAGATGCGCGAGTTCGTCATGGATATCATGCACTGCTATGTGTCGGCCACGCGAAACACAATGCCAGTCTACGCCGAGCAGATGTACTATGCACACAAGTATCTTGTACAACACGTTCTCTGAAGTGTGGTGGATGGTGAACGTACCCATACACTTGGCGGTGTTCATCATATACATGGCGTATCATCCCGGAACAAACATACTCGGGGTGCGACGGCGCGCGCGCGCGCGACATCTACGACGATCATGGATGCTGAAAAGTGGGCGGCTTGATAGCGGAATCCCAACCAAATTTGCTATCAGAGATTCCGAGTTTCAAGAAACAGAGAAATAGAGAGAGAGAGAGGTAAAAATGTAACTGTCAATTTCAGGGCTGTACTCACATTACTGCTACAATACCGAATCGTGAAGTTATATTCGCTATAATCAATAATCACCCCTGTCGGGCCGAAACAGCTGTGATTGATTGATATGCTTGCTAGACATCTTTAATAATAACACTTTTATTTCACTGTCAAACTTGTATGAAGCTCCGAGCGACGTAGTAGAGCCGCACAATATTTCTTATTGCAGAACACAGGAATAAGCTGTCGTTTGTGCATAACGATAATACCTCGCTATTTGCAGTGTCCAGTCGTGTAATTATTGTTCTTTTCTCGATAGTTACTCTAGTTATCCACTTATTATTATAACTTATCCCCGGTATTACTTCTGCGTTCACAGATCGAGAGAGAGAGAAAGAGAGAATAGTTTAGTCCAATTCAATTATATTGTCGCGCAGCTCTCAATCACTTTTACGAGCTGCATGAGTTGTTGCTGCCTGCAAAACGTTGACAGCGCTCATCTCATATATAGTACAATGTGAACGTTCCTCTTGGATTAGTGTACAATGTTGACTATGTTTAGTCATTTTGACGTGAATTTTTTCTCTGCTGTTGATTGACCTCGATGTACGATATTACGAAGTTACAATCAGAAGCATATTGTAGTGCCTTATGCACGCTCAGTGTAGCAACCTTAAGCTTACATGAACAGTTTAGATTGCTTGCAACTCTACACGGCAACATGAATTAAGCAGATTGTTGGTGTCCCCATTTGAATAAAACCGTTCGGCCCGCTTCACCTCAAATTGCCAAGTGTGTGTTTTCCTTTCACATATTAATGATATCAAATAGTTGAAAACAAGGTACGTATGAATCGAGTGAGTAATTCTCTGTACCCGGAAAAGCAAGCCGAGGAGTTAAAGGGATCTATCAGGCATGTCACCCAGACGATATACTCATGTCGTCAGCTATAATAATGATATCTCCTCTAAATCACCATCAATTCCAATCTCACCTACTTTCGACATAAACTGCTCGCTTTATACTCTGCATTTCCCGTGCCCATTGGCTTAGCAATCTATCGTTGCTATATATAATGGTTTGTGCAGCGTCACTGTTGTAATGATGATGATACTAACAACAGCAACAATGTTAAGGCCGGTCATTGCCGTTACACAGGGACCCACCCTTTGATCAATTTGAGTTGATCTCGGGGATTTGCGCGTTCGCTCGCGTGTTCCTGACGTCATTCATATTCCCGTAATCGGCGTTTTTTGTATTGGCATGCCAACTGACAAACAGTCTCTACCATTCGCCGTTAGCAGCAGTTGCAAGCAAGCATATTTCGTGAACGAGGAAATCGTAAATCTCTGTACAGCAAGCTGGCTTTACCATCCCTGGTACAGGTGGTCAGCGATATTTTCAGGCTAAGAACAACAGCTGAACAACAAACACTCTCGCTGAAATAAAGAGCTTGTTGACAACGTTATTCAGTCGGCTTTCGCGCATCTGGTGGCAACGGCTCTCGATCGGTCTATCTACATATTTAGCTCCCAATTGGTAATCAGTGAGCCTTGAGAAGTATCCCATCATCTTAGGCGTGCCGGATGACTCGATTGACAATGATGAAGGTCACAAACGAGTTGATTATCTTGGCATTATTGGCATCGTTTAGCGTTGTGATATCCAGTGCCACACAAGGTGATGTGCGACGGCCGACGAGCATCGACCATCTACAGATTCTGGTTCGGCATGGCGAAAGGTACCCACTCTTTCCAGTTCCTGAGATGGGACAGTTTCCGGTAAGTTTTCATAGCTACTCGTTGAGATTGCCTATCTGGCGTGCGATACCTGCTTAGCAACCTTAAATAGGGCGATATAAGGTTGAGTCATAGGCGCGTATAGTCATGTTCTACCCCACACCGAATATACAGATCGTTCAGAAAATGATAATAATAATCGAGCAACCGTATGGCGTTCGAGAAAGTTACACAACCAGCCACAGGACTACCTACAAACATGAAAAGTGTTAAAAAAGAAACCCAATTCTGCGGGGCTGAGCAATTTAGTGAGTGGTTAAGGTGCTCCATAGATACACGATTCATTGCATTCACCACCGTCATAGGGTTGAGAACAAACAACAACACTTAGAACGCGGTCAGAAAGCTACCTTTTGAATAAGTTCAAATTGCGCGTAGCTCAAATTGTCTGATATTCCTTCGATTGTATTTCCGCAGTTATCGAAATTGCAAAATATACTAACTTCGATGATGAACAGTATGGAAAGTGGGTGGTCCTATGGAAGGCCACTACTATAATAAGTAAGTTAGAGATTTGATGGAGAAGTCGTTTTTCGTTGGCGTTCTATGTCAGCGTTCGATATCGGTAGACCCTAACACTAATGGATGAAAAAGAGTCTCTCAATACAAGCTACTATTAGTGTTCATCGTAACTCTACCAGGGAATAGTTCAGTTCCCCTACAACTAACTCTACTAAACTCAACTTGAACGTGAACTAAATTTGTTTACTATACACTTTACTGTATTCCGAAGTGTAGATCGGTGGTTTGACGTCCGCTGGAGCGTCTCAGGAGCGCGCGTTTGGCGAACGCATGGGATCGATCTACTCCGAGTATGTGTTGATGAGCGAATCAAACCGGATGAAGTCAGCTAATGAGCCCCGCTGCATCGACTCGGCCGTAGAGATTCTCGCTGGGATGAAGATCTCAAATTACAGTACTTATCTCTTGCCGCTTCCGAACATCACCGCAATGGGAGTTAATGAGGTTGCCGACTTTCTCGCGGAGCTTGAAGATTTTGAGACGCAGCTACCCATATGCGTTCAGGAGCTGATCAACAAAACTGTTAAAGAACTTAGTGGTGCCTTGCCAGCCAACGTCACCGCTGCGGCGAAATTGCTGTTCGCTGTCCAGGTGAGAAGTTAGGTAATTAGTTATAATAATTATATTCTAATTATATACAGCACATTGATTTTGGTAACCACTAGCTAAGTGAAAGCATAATTTTACTTGTAAAACAATATGGCTGTGGATAGATAGACGATTTCTTGTTTCAACCCCTCTTGACCACTCGATCGCTAAAATATTCGATCGGCTGATTTTTACGCACAGCATATGTTTTCATTGCGACATCGGCTAACGATATATTGATAAACTTACCTTCGATTAGATTTAGCTCAGTTTTGTCTCTTAGCTTAATTTGCCCGTACTGCGAGTGATAGAAACAAACCGGATCGAACAGCCGCCAACGTTGGGTAATATATAATAGTAATATTAGTGATGGCCCTATGTGTTATAACGTGAAGCCCATAAATAGTGCATAGATCAAGCTAACGAGAGGCAACACTTTGCTAAAATGTGGTGTTTCCTCACGAGGACTTCAACCAACAGGGGTCTGTGCAGTAAGCTATCGAAGTGGCTGGTTTTCGGTAGGAAAATGAACACTTTACTTAATTAGCGGATAGACAAATATATTTGCATAGCCATCATTGCTTGGCCCTGCTAATTGGCAAGATGCACGATGATTAGACAGACATCTTAGATAGAGCCTAGATAGTCTGTGAATTCGAGCTCCTTTGTGTGCAGATGCAGAAATTAAAATTATCTTTTCGATACTAACTAATAAGGACAGTGGCGCTAATGTGCTCTCGTTAGACGCATTCTAGTTTTGGTTATTTTGATCTACACAATTTTGCAATGTATAAAAACAAGCTTAAAAGTCTGTCCTTAGATTAAGCATGTGAACCAGTGCAATGACCGGCCGAATTTAAGAATCTAGATAACGATTTTATGATTCACTATGTCCTTCGCGTCAGAAACGTAGCTGCGATTTGCCATACGAATCTAATTAGCAAACGCCTGTCAATGTCATTTGCACACGCTAGATTTCACAGCTTGCCAGGTCATGTTGCAATATGCCGCACGGCGCAATATCGACCAAGCCGTATGTCACCAATGACTATACCCACCCCATAGGGTGCAGTTTCACAGGACAGTGTAGTGATGAAGACGTGATACGTGTCCTCTCTGATTATGAGATTTGGTAAACAATAATTTTAGTTTTCGACCAAGGTGTCTATTTAATAGTTGTATTTGTTAACAATTGGCTTCATTGGCCTAAACTCTTGATTGGTGATGGTTGGTGTACCTGAGCATAGGGTTTACACAGCAACACGCCACTGCAAATATCGACGTGTAGCGATCATCCTGATTACCGAGATCACTTACCACCGCGCGACTCTCCTCCCTGTGGATTTTCATCCAGCCTATCGGGCACCACAGACGTTCCCGAGGTCGCTGAAAAGCCACAATCGTCAGAGACAATGTGCCAGCCATCGGGAGGCGGCACTTTCTACTTTGCGAGCTTTTCTTTGTACACGAAAAAGCACCAAACGTGTGTGCACACGATACCTTACACTGGCGGATATGCTGTCCGCCAACTTGTAAATGTTACTCACTCACAGTGTGGGCCACAACTATCATTAAGAAATTACAATAACAACCAATATTCATTATCTCAAATGACAAACATTCGCTGCTTTACAACTCTATGATTATATGGGCAGACTAAAATTAATCCTAAATTAATGTTAAGCGACCTATTTTCTATTGTGACATGTTCTTTTGTAATATAGGTAGCCGATAGCGTGGACACTCTTCGGCAGTCCGGCTACACCGGACTTGCCTTCGGTCTGAACATCAGCTCGTGCGTCCCTCCAGAACAGAAGTTATTCAATGAGAAAGCGTTCGCTGCGCTGTCACGGTTCTGTATGAGCGATTTCTGCAGACCTGCCACCAGGACGCTGATTGCCGAACTCGAGGAATTCGCCGGCAACAACTTCCCTCATTCGGTGCATAGCGACCCTATCGCTCAAACCCTAACTATTTATGGACTTACTGACGTCCACGTGCAAGGTTTCCTTATGGCTATCCTTCCTGGTGAGACGCATCCTCGACCACAATTTGGAGGCTACATCATTTTCGAGACGCGTGGCGATGATGTTGACATCTTCTCAGGACAAGACGTTGTCAGTGAGCCGGTTCACCGTGCAACTCTGAACGTATACGAGGTGATTAACAAACTGCGAAGGACGCTGGCGTAACAGACCGCTCATTTGATTCATGGACTTGGGCGGCTGCGACAGATGCAATGAGTAGCCTCTTGGCTTAGTTTCATAGAAATATTTTCGCGTAGCGCAAGTAATAGCAGCACTGTGTCTCTCGGGACGTCGTCGGTGTGGTCGATCTTGCCGCAATTGTCCTAGCTGCAGGCACTGCACTGTAAGACGCTATATCACAACAAGGATTGACGGAGCTAAAAATAATGAGAAGAAGTAACAGCACCAACTCCGCTTCGTCGATCGACAGTGGTAACTGTCAATCAACAGTAATAAATTACGAAAACCACTGTGTCGTTAGTAACTGACCGTCAGCAGATTGTATGCTCATCTAATGTACATACTCGAGTGGCGGATACCGTGCGGGATCGAATGGCGGAGTAGGCCATATGTGATTGATCTCTAGCTTGAGTTTGGGACGGGACCTAAGAGGAGGAGAGAAACTTAGAGCGAGAGAACGGGCGGAACCGTTAGCCCAGTTCAGTGATTAATAGATACACATGTATACAATTCACCATAGATTATGGTTAGCTGATTCTTCTAGTATTTGCTGCATTGCGCAGTTAGTTCAGTAATTAAATGTATCATACAGCCATTTGTTCAGACCGTATTTCGTGTTGCTCAGACCAGAAAAACTAATACATTTATTACAATATTAACTAGAGTGAGTGATCGAAACGTAATGAGCTTTAGTAATGTTATTTTTATATATTTGACTAAATGAAGTCAAATATGATAACGTTGTTATTTGACAGAATGATAGAAAATATAGTTATAACACAGTTTATAAACTCATGAAACTCGGTCACTAATGTCAGCAAAAAATAGTTCGCCGGCAAACTGCAGAAAGCAGTTTATGTTTGAAGAGGAGGACTATTTCGTAATTACGGTTGTCTATTTGGAATTACATGTTCTATACGCAGTTGCAATAGTAATAGGCTATGCCATGACTTTGTATATAAACGATTCAATTATGATAAAAATAGTCGATTTTAGAGTTGTATTTTCATTACTGCTACATCGCAGTGAGTTCATATAGCCTGTAATCACTAATTACCCCTGACGTGCAAGGATATTTGTGCTTCATTGATATGATTGCAAAATAGGCCTTATATATATATACATATATATATATGTTTCTTAAACGAAAACCCAAGTCTTGCAAAATCAATGTTCCGTGAAATAAACTGACCTACGCTCATTTTAACTATGAATTGAATTGAAAAAAGGTAGTACAAAACTATTAACCGTATAAGTACGAAGCATGCTATACGGCAGCGATCATAATTCACACTGCCAGATAATCGACAATAATTGCCAAAAAAATTGGCAATTAGAAATTAACGAATTATTAATAAACAAGGAGTCTCATCATTTCCGGCCTACGACACATTAGTAAATATATTCTAGTTGCCCAAAGGTGCCACTAGGGTATCTCCACGTGGATGACACTACTTACATTTCTTATCATGGTCGAAAGCCTTGTTTACTGACAGACACACAGAAACTGACACTATCCTTGCTGTTTGTACAGGGTGCTTGGAAGGCTGCCTAACCCTAGGGCGTTCGACCTTTGTAATTTTGTTCACATTATGTAGTGTCTTGTGGTTGTTATGGTAGGATGCGCGACGATGTGATGAAAACTCAGATAGTCAACGAGCTTAAGGTGCAACTCATCGCACGGAGAGGCATACGTCATTCATGCGTCGTAGTCATTGCTGTAATATAAGGCTAATCAAAGTGTTTTGGAGTATTTGTTCATTTGGTCCTAAATTCGACTTCAGCTCCTAGGTTTAATGAAGATAATTATCATTTTAGGGCGATGGTTAATCGAAATCTAGATTCAACATGACACGCCGGCGCTCGTTTCCTTCCAACCGATCGAAGCATTGATTCATACAATGATGGAACTGACTGTGCTGAGGTTATATATTTAGCGCTGAGGTGTGGTAATTTAGTCATTTTGAGCGAAAGTTTGCATCGCTCGTGATAATAAATTTTGCGGGTTCTAACAACAATACCGCCAGCAGTCATTTCACAGGTGCCGAACAATATAATTGTTTCATCTGAGAATGCATATGCTCTACAATTTGACTTTTTCGCAGATAATGTCGAGTTGAGCATAGAACAATTCCATAGCTTGAATCGCGTGCATAGCAGACGAAGTATTTAGTGGTCCGAGAGGAGGCTTTAAGGACACGCAATCACGTTATTTTTATAAGGAAGGCACCGAAAAGCTCCCAAAACGTTGGCGTAATATCATTGATTTGGATGGAGAATATGGTACTAATTCATTTTGCATTTTAACTTTCATATTTTTTACATTTTACTGCCGTGCACGGTGCAATTATTTTCCGTTAACCTGATACGTAGAATCTTTCGAAGAATCGACTTTACGTTAATGGCCAGTTGTGTCGTTTGAAATATACAATAGGCAATTTTAGTAAAAATGGCGACCAGATGTATAGTAAAATTGAGCACATTTGAAAAAATGATGAAATCAATCAGATAGTGCATAGGCAGTGTTGATTCACTGGCGAGCCATCAGGGCATCAGCGTAGCGTTGATGTGAAAATAGTCTAATTAGTTCGTACAAAACAAATTGCTAACAGGACCGGTCAGTGAGCGTTGCCTTCACACGGCTGGCCTCAGATAAATACATACCCCACGGATTAATCCTAGAGCAAGAGATCCTAATGAGATTAAGCTCAGCCGCATTAACTAAAACGTAACTGGGTCCAACACTGCCGCCTCAGTTGAGAGCACTTTAAACGGAATAAGCGGTGAAACCGATGCTCTTGAGCCGCCAAGACCAATCGGTCTATATATATATATATATATATATATATTTATATAACGGTATGGAATTAAACGAAAACCAGCAGTATCGAATCATGTTCAAATGTGCAGGGCAACAATATAATATGATACTTAATAATAATATGATACTTAATTTCGGTATAATAATAGTATATTTTTATATATGATAGTATGTTAGCAAGCTGGACGAGATTAGCGTGTGGTAAAATTCAATTATATCTTGTTCTATCAATAGACGTCTATTATAATTACTGTCGACGAAATGCGATACAAATCATCCCCCCCCCCCCGCGTTTGCATGGGGTCAAGTGATGAATAACGAATAGTGTAGGGCGCCCGACGGCACCCGGTTAAAGTACTCCTGTCCTGGCCTGATATTGTGAGTGTGGTTGCACCACTCATGGATGCGTCAAGCAACACGGCCACGATCGATTTCTCGGCTGCTACATGAGTTCGTTTGTCCTCCAGTTCTCCTCAGCTGTGTATATATTGGGATCTAGGCGGCGCTTGCTAATTCGATTAATTATTATTGGCATTATTGATTAGTGTATAGCCTATCTTTGTTCTGCGCAGGACAAAAACGTTGTTATTATATGTGGCCGTTTGCATGTTATTATGTTATGCGACTATAAGCGTGGGCTCAGCGGCTCCTTGATAAAAAAAATAACACTAAACCTAAACTGAAAGAAACTGGACGAGCTCACACGTACAAATCCCATTGATTGGTGCTTTTAGCAAACGTTTCAAATTAATCGACATGATTAATTTCTCCCATAAATTATAGTTTTCCTTCGGCCACCAATCGGCCATTCGTCCATTAGCTGATATTTCTCGGCATTCATGATGTGTTAAGGATTAATGCCCATATCGAGGCAAACGTCCCACCTTATTGTGTCCTTATAGAGGCGTTTGCAAATTTGTTTTGATGGACCGCAGCCTCGAAAAATGAACTCCGCACAAACTCCGAAAGTATTGGATCAGAAATGATCTCAGTAGCCACGCACCTTGCGAGCCATCTAATAATTCAGGTAGCATGATAAATTTAATCTGTTTCAACTCACTGCCAAAGTGGTGATGCCTATAAAACCGCAGCTGGCCCTCGGTCGAATTTAACCTACAAGTGAGGTTGCACGCGAACACCAGTCAAACAGCTGATGGCTTAACTCGGACAAACGCGGCTAAACTCGCTAAAACTTGCTCTCCACCAATTCCGCACGCACCAGACTTAAGTGGCTTCAAAAATAGTGTCCAAGTTCTTAGGTCCAGGAACGCTGCGTTGAATGAGATCCCCCAATTGAGAACACGATCCCAACTAACGAACAAATCAACCATCGAACATGGACCAAGCGGAGATCCTTCCATGATGTGCATATTGTATCAATTCACCATAACTAGACTATAAACCATAGTCGTAGAATGTGCTTCGCTTACTCAATTGGCTTTGCTGCTCAAAGGTCACTGATTTTTGTAACGAGCAATAAAACATATTTCGGCGTATGGTCAAACCCAGCGAAGCTAGTAGTAGCTGATCAGAGGCGATGCCTCGGTCTCTTCCAACAAGTCGCACAACCATTTTCAGTGCTGCCGGTTTGTGCCTTTTTCAAATTGGCATGTCTGACTACTTGTGCTACAGCTACTAAAGCTATATACGAAACTTTGGATAAAGTATCTTGAGGTAGTATTTTCATTAGCTTCAGCAGCACTACAGTTCATTGTTGCCATTTCTTTAAATAACTTAACCGATTTTACTACTGTTTTCTACGGTTTATTCCTATTTGAAGCTGACGAAGCCGTAATGGGGTTCGTGCTTTGTTCTTTGCTCTACGATTCCTCAACCAACGCTGATTGACAACTCGCTTGAATTTGCTAGTTCTTTACAAATGATTAATAATTCATCATACAATGTTATTCTGTTTCATGATAAGAAATAGTATTGACTCGGACATTGTAAGTATGGAAACTACAATAGGACAGAGCCATCGACTGCATAGCCAACTGCTCACTGGGATTATCAATAGCGTTAACCTTGCCACAGTGAGTCTTAAAGTCGGTTCTCAGTTAAAAAATGATAACACGAAGCATACCTTTAATTGACTGTATTGGGTACTCAAGAGTTTATTATCATAATTGTACATGGATCATATGAGATTATGCAGTGCAATAGAAGGTCTACTACAGCTCCCTCCTTATATATATAGTGTGTTGTTTGTGGTCCATATTCCCGGGTACTGTCGTATATGGTTATCATATTACAGCTGTGTACATGTAATAAGAATTAATGCAATAACTCGATTCTAATAATTTGGAAAGATTAATCCATGGTAGTCCTCATGTAGTCTTTCCCGGAAGGTACATGAATCTTTCTGATGCCTGTGGGGAAGAGTTTAGGGACCTGTTCATCGGTGACATGAGGAAGTACCATGCATGGGGTGCCCTTCTTCCATCCCGCTGGAGTGGCCACCTGTCGTGTCTCAGTGACAATCAGCGAGTCCATAGCGCGAAGTACTTCATCAAAATTCCTCCCTGTCGATGCCGGGTAGAGCATGGAAAGCTTCATGCGCTTCTGGGGTTCCTTGCCGTTGATCATAAAAACGGCCCTGCAGGTGAGAGGAATACCTTCTTTATCCTTTTCCTCAGGATCCAACATTCCCAACAGAGTTGCAATCTCCCGATTTTCATCAGCTATGATCGGATATGGGAATGGACCCTCGGGAAGCTCGCCAAATGCAGAAATGTCTTCAATCCAACCGCGATGCGATTCGACCGAGTCACACGACAACGCAATGAGCTTCACTCCCTTTGATGTAAACGTCGGCGACAGCTGTGCAGCTCGGGCTAGCTCAGTTGTACACACCGGGGTGTAATCGGCAGGGTGCGAGAACAGGATTGCCCAACTAGAAATTTCAACAAAATTACATATTGTTAAATGCTTTCTTCGTTTAGATAGCAACAAATGATTACAAATGATCAGATACACTAGGTAGAGGTTGCCAAACCTCATCCAAATCTCACCTTCCATTGATGTAGTCGTGGAACATGAACTCCCCATCGGTGGTAACACACTTGAAATTCGGGAATGGATCACCCAGATTAAGGGGTTTACCATTCTTGGGCAGGTCACACGTTTTGCGCGAGTACATCTTCGAACTTCGGGATGCTGTCAACTTCTGAACGCAGTTGAGCCAATGATGCTGACCGCTTTGCCAGAGCTGTACTTTATATAACTGTCAAATATGAGCCACGTGCGTCCCTCACCCAACGATCGTTCCCATCGACCCTCTCCTCATCTTCTTCGATGCGAACCAAACAGAGTGAGGCCAGAAAGAACCGGTGCGAAGTGGTCAGAGTCACTGTTGGTGTATTCAGTTAAGCCATCGGATACTTCCTATGGCCGAGGGATTTTTCCATTCCGAAGTGTTCGTATTCAGTTCAACCGATACGTAGAGGTCCATAGATTAGTGATGTGAATTTTTGTAAAATTCAATGTGCATAGGACAAGTTAATAATGTTACGTCATCTATATATTCGTCGGTGCGATGCATGTTAAAGAGCTATACCTTGAGAATGGAACTCCGGTACTTTCATAATCGCCTATTCTAATTCGACTTTTGTTGGAGTGATGAAAACTCATATGACTGTGGTATATATTTCAGTAATTTTGAAGCGCTGTTGACGCCAGTGGCTTGTATTAGTGGCATATCAATTAGCGGTAATCTTAAGCAACTTTTGGCTTGTGACGAAGAACAGTCAGACTAGAAAACTATTGTACTTATGCTCATGTGAACAAAATTGATTAAATAGTTCCATCGACGATCTGCGACCCGTAAAATTGGTTCTCAACAAGGCTTATGCGCCGCCCTTGAAGTTGCACCAAAGGCAGATAAAATTTAAACCAAGTTTTCCGGCTGACTCTCAGCCAACATTCAATGTCCATGGCACTGCTTTCGCATTGTCCCCTTGTTGGACCCCTTAAGTACAAATGTGCAACGGCGGTGATCGAATCCGTGCACCCACGTGTCTCCGCCGTTTGTAAAGCGTGACAAAAAATTAAAATTAATCAAACACTAGATATGGCAAAAAATGGACGACCAAATCGATTAGCCAGCCGTTCAGTGTATAAAATTAGAGTTCTGGAAAACAGTTTCGATCGAGTCGATTCTGATTATAAGCGACTGAATATTGCTACATCCCCACAGACCTCTTGAATTTTGGTAGTGAATAGTTATGTGTTCAAAAAAATTCTCACTCATTTTGCAAGTGCACAGACTGCGTATTTTAAGTTATACTTACACAGACTGGAATTATTAACACTCCAAGGGGGAAATACATTTGAATTTTAATCATAATCGATTTGATTATTATTGAATTAATACACAGCATTAGCGCACGACGCTCACCTGTTTCCAAGCGAATCCATTTTTCATGTCGTCAGTGCGCGCGATCTCAATTGCATTGAGAGTTCTGTCGCTCCGTAGATTCTGCTAGCGATCGACTAATCAAATTCAGGTTTACTAGCTAATAAAACATACCAGCATCAGTACCATTATGAAGAAGGGCTAACCGTGCGAATCCCACCTGGATCATATTTAAGGCATCACTGCGATACTTCAACACGGACGCCTTATCACAGAGGAGTACAATAATTTGGGCACAACAAGACTACTTATTAGGTTACATAGAAGTCAACTTCGTTTGATGATAAAGTGACTAAAAACAGTGCTACAATGAGCATTTTTAGTCCAAAAGACATTTGTAATATGAGAGTTGAAATCAAAGAATGGGTAGATAACAACGGCCAAGTCCCGAAGCTTGTGCACTCTCGGGATAGGATTATAGTTTAAGGCGTAGATAAAAACGTGTTATGAGGGAGATAAAACTGCATACTTGGGCACAAATATAATTATGTCGTCACACTCACAGCACTCTCCTACTCTATTAATTGGAGACTGTAATGACTTCCCCCCGACCAAACAATCAAAGGGGCCGTGGAGTCTCAAATAACCAGCACACAGAGTTTACGAACAATACCTTTTGGTATAATTTTTTAAAAATCCAATATATTATGGAGATATGTTCTAGCACTCTCTACAATTAGGTTCACACCTGTGCAATGCACATAATGGTTCAGTGACCTCGGCACTGCGCGAGCATTTAGGAGCATTTGAAAGATTCAAGTCTTCCGTCAAAGTGTTTACATACATCTCCTCCCTGAATCTCTCATTGAAAACGTCTATGTTAACACAACCACCACTGTTTATAGCCACTTAAGATTCATTTAAGCACCAAAAAAGTATTTGTTGATCTTTTACCTGGAGTATCTACTTGTATGCAGCATATTGTGAAGTTTCTGAGCAGTCTAAAGTGTCTAAATAGCAAATTACTCGTAGTATAAATTAATGCTGCATAGAGAAATATCTCTATTACTGTTGTAGCGCGCACCAAAGTCTGTGAATATTGTACATGGGTACGTCGCAAATGACGTTGAAAGAAGCGGTTCACCCCGGTACTGGCTGACGTTTCTGGTGGCGTCTGGTTTTTACCGAACGGAACCAGCGTCAGTGTGTCCTGTACTGAAACCGACTGAAAACCGGCTACGCTTTGCAATAGACACACATGTGTTTGTCTTCGCCTTCACTGCCTCGCCCAGATGTAGCTTTCTTTCTCTCCGGATCTGTTGCACAGCGTTCATCTTCGGTGGGTTACCTCATCTCGAACGTTTGGATCGTCTTTTATTTATATTGGGTCGAGAGTGTTTCGTTCTAGCGGGATACATTGTCTCAACTTCCGCTCAGCCACTGAAACCGAACAATTATTTCATGTATGCACAACTGTAGATTTAAGGAGTACATATAACACATGTCATCGTACGATAAATTGTAACAGGGTCTACACGATTATAGGCGGTCTATATGAATTTTCAAGGACTGTATGAATTTCTCTTTACCAAAAGTTGAATGAACTGACACAATGGTATTTTGTATATCGTTGAAGATGCACAGTCGACAAATGAACTGGGCTGATATTACTCACCTGTAGTTTAAGCACCCTCTGGAGTTTTACTTAATTAAATACAGTTAATTAAACAAAATACAAAATCTGTCAGCTCGGTGGCTTGGACGGCTAAGTCTCTGGATGTCGGAAGCCAGAGGCCGCAGGTTCAAGTCCCGCTGCTTGACATAGAAGAGAACTTAAGCATTAAGAAATTGCAGCTCCTTTAATAAACCAATAAAGCTTACCTTTGCTACACATAGTTAACCCGTAGCCGACAGCAGTAAAATATTTCGCGAATTTCCTTGAAATATTTTTGCTAGAGAGAGATAATTTCTATTGATAGTTCATAGTGATTCAGTAATTTATTAGTCACTTATAAAAGTACTCATTCTTATAGAATACCTAGAACAAAGAGGGCCCACCTCCCCAGTCCCTGAGCGTGGCCAAAATCTAAATTGCTTTGTCCTATTGGATAAGAAAAATCCCTAAGGAAAATCTTTAGCTAAAATGATTCGGTTGTAAGCGGTTCTCCTGTGGCGGACGATCACATTTCTCCTAACATCTGTAGAAAGTGTTTTACTACTACTACTACTACTACTGATTACTACCATTGATTAATGCCGAAGCAGCAATGGCCTTGTGAGTGTGTTTACGCTGTCCTGGCTCAATTCTTAAGAGTTGATTAAAAATGACGGTAATCGCATTATTGTATTTCGCAAATCATTGTCAGTATGGAAACCACAAATAGACAGAGCCATCAATTGAATAGCCAACTGCTCACTGGAATTATCAATAGCGTTAGCCTTGCCACAATGAGTCCCAAAGTCGGTTCTCAGTTAATTAATGATAACACGAAGCGTACTTTCACTTAACTGTATTAGATATTCAAGAGTTTATTATAGTAATTGTACATGGAACATATGCGATTATGCAGTCCAATAGAAGGTCCATCAGAGCTCCTTCTTTATATTTATCGAATGCTGTTTGTGGTCCATATTCCCATGTACTGTCGTATATGGTTATCATAATACAGCTGTGCACATATAATAAAAATTAATGCAATAACTCGATTCTAATAATTTGGAAATATTAATCCATGGTGGTCCTCATGTAGTCTTTCCCGGAAGGCACATGAATCTTTCTGATGCCTGTGGGGAAGAGTTTAGGGACCTGTTCATCGGTGACATGAGGAAGTACCATGCATGGGGTGCCCTTCTTCCATCCCGCTGGAGTGGCCACCTGTCGTGTCTCAGTGACAATCAGCGAGTCCATAGCGCGAAGTACTTCATCAAAATTCCTCCCTGTCGAAGCCGGGTAGAGCATGGAAAGCTTCATGCGTTTCTGGGGCTCCTTGCCGTTGATCATAAAAACGGCCCTGCAGGTGAGAGGAATACCTTCTTTATCCTTTTCCTCAGGATCCAACATTCCCAACAGAGTTGCAATCTCCCGATTTTCATCAGCTATGATCGGATATGGGAATGGACCCTCGGGAAGCTCGCCAAATGCAGAAATGTCTTCAATCCAACCGCGATGCGATTCGACCGAGTCACACGACAACGCAATGAGCTTCACTCCCTTTGATGTAAACGTCGGCGACAGCTGTGCAGCTCGGGCTAGCTCAGTTGTACACACCGGGGTGTAATCGGCAGGGTGTGAGAACAGGATTGCCCAGCTATGATCAAAGAAAACGTAACGATGTTATTATATTTAAGGCGGATCATGTGCTATATGGCGACTGAGACATGAGAGGTTAACGTGCCCAATGCGCCTTTTTCTTAGGAAAAGGTTAATAAAACTCGATTAGACTGTACGAAAAATGAACATGTTTAATCCGGTAAAGTTTTCTATAACATACGTTTGGAGCTAAGACGTTACCAGGCTGCCTATCCATTATTTCGATCGTATTGGTCTTTGTTACAAAATAAATAGAAAAGAGAGTCTTACCTGCCATCAATGTAGTCATGGAACATGAACTCCCCGTCCGTAGTGACACACTTAAAATTTGGGAAGGGATCACCAAGGTTAAGGGGCTTTCCATTCTTAGGAATATCATTCTTCTGGCGTGAGCACATTTTGACGTCTATAAGATCGGTCTCGATTCGAAGAGAAGTTGGTTTTCGCTTCAATTGTGGTTTATGATGACGAGTGCTAGCAAACGCCGGTATTTAAAGGGTTGGTGTACACTGAGTCGGTCTACTGCACTCCTATGGATCTTCTCCTCGTCATTGTCTTCCCTTTCCCGTGTGCGGTCTGCGCGCATTGAACAGATGCGGGCCGGAGCGAACCGGACTGGAGTGGTTGGTTTTTGTTTAGTCAATTATTAATTATACGACGATCAAACTTCATTCGATAAGCAAGAGGTGCTGCAACATCGAGTGAAATAAAGAAGCTTCTGTACAAGATTCCTGTGCAATACATTTCCGGGAAAATTGCCATAAATGGCTCTTACAAAGTTCGACCACAGCCATTGCGTGAGTGCAGATAGTCAACGACGGGGCTAATCTTGTAAAAATTATAACATAAATCGTAAAAACTTTGACTGTGCCTATTTTGATTTCTTCAAAGCATTTGACAGAGTTGACAATAGCTGCTTTCGCAGTTTGTGGCAAATCTCAGCTTGTGTGTAAAGATTGCTAAACAATATTCTGTTCACTCACTTAAAGTAATAATAGATAATTGCTTGAAGCTCGAGAAATAAGTAGGGGTGAATTGTAACTTCTTCGCTTCACTTGCAAACTTTTTAGTTGAAGTGAGGGAACGAGGCTCGCGAGGGAGCGAGCCCCAGACGGTAGCCGGTAGAGGGTAAGCCAGAACATGGCGGCTAGACTCTTTGACTGTAAATGGCACCTTAGAGATGGTCGGACGACGGGTCGAGCGCTTCCTCACCGTCGTGATAGGGACAGAGATGTCGGCTGGTATCTTACCACTGCATGCCTTGAATACAAGGAGAGCAGTCTGAAAGGTGCATATGTCCTTGAGGCAAAGCAGGCCGAAGTGTTGAAACACATCGGCAACAGAGTCCCTGCGACGGCGGCTGAACACAGCTCTCAGAACGTCGTTTTGAATGACTTCACCCCGGTGAAGCGTCACTGAAGTCACCACCCCAGAAAGTGATACCGTAGCACAACATATAGTAATACTATTATTATTATTATTATTATATTTATCGAGTGTCTCCGACGCTACATTTGGGAGGTACGAACGTATGATGACAACGGAGTGAGACCTCCCGACAGCGATCAAAGGGCTCGCTTGGGGCAATGAGGAATCACCTTGGTTTGGATTTATGACCACGAGTCCGTGCGTGCGTGTGGAATAAAAAACCGGTCTCGTACAACATGGGACCAAAAATAACTGTACAATTCACGCACCCGTGAATTACATAGTTAAATAAACAAATTGCAGGGTTTCTATTTGCAACGACGATAGGTGATATATATACATATATATATATATATATCCTTGAGTCTAAGTATCAACGAAACGGAAAAGGTACCTAAAGGAATACCTAAAGGTTAAGAGCTGAGGCCTGTCAGATAGGGGAACAGCTGAGGGTCAACTCGAAAAACAGTTTAAAACGGAAAAAATAGGCGCGTCACACTGTGGAGATTATTATCATATTCTTAATTTTCAGATCTTGAGAACGGAAGCACCGACGGACAACATTATTAGAATCTGACAAAAGCAAAATAAGGTTAGAACAGCCGCCACAGGTATTATTTCTTGAAGATCGTAGATCACAAAGATTAGGAAAAAGATCATGCATGATCTTAAAAATAGGCAGGTAATAGAGATATTCGACATTAGAGGGGAACGGTAACGGAGATGTTAAGATCTTCCCGGCTCGAACGGAAAGCGGCGGATCATCGCAATTTTTACAACACCATACGCTGTACGTGAGCTGAAAAAGCTTGATATAAGGGAAGACATTCATTTGAACCGAAAAGCTTCCGAACTCTTGAAATTTTTGGCTGTGTTTATTGATAGAGAGTTGGCCGTGAGCCATCTCTGAACCTCAGCTAGGTTGACAGCGGTCTAGGTAATCGGTTCAGGTGGGTTTGGACCACAAATGAAGCAACACGTATCGTTAGGGTCATGTTTAGAGAACTACAAATGTCAGTAATATCGTTAAAAAGTAATGGGAAAAGCAGGGGACCTAGGAGACTGGCAAGAGCGACACCGAAGTGTAGATTTTCACTGCCGCAAATCGTACCATACACATTCACACACTGAGTACGGTCGGACATAAAGCTAAAGGTGAATTAACAACTTTATATAGATGTAATAGCCTCTGCTCGCATTAAGTCACGGAGGACATATCACTCATATAATGTGGCGTAAGACGCATCTCTTGCGCGACGTTGGCTGTTGATGAATATCGACGACTTCAAAGAGGAGTGAAGCGGTTTGGCGCGGATAGCGACGGATTTTTCTGGGACCATTCAGTTGCTGTCAGCGCGAAGAGGTTCCAGTGGCACCAGTCTGGATCGAGACAGAAAAAAAATGCTCCCAATCATTAGCACTGACAGCTGCTGTTTTTGGCGATTGTACCTGCCCCGCACTCTCTTCTGCGCAGACACTTCACCGGCGTTTGCTAAATCAATGGCAGCCGCTTGAAATAGTGGCAAGTTCACCACAAAGTATTGTATTTGTACTAAATTGCGACTTTTGAAGAGGCTAATGCCAGATACGGGATGATTTACCTTAAAGATTGAATGGCGAGGCTCGAACTTCAACTCATACCTTACAGAAACCCTCATCAGCATCCGTTGTAGCACTGTCCTCCTTGCTTCAAACCAGTTGACTCATATAACACTATCTGTAGTCTTGTTGTGCTAAAATTATTGTACTGTTCTGTTAGATGGCGCCCATATCTGAAGAAGCATCATGATGCCTTAAACTTGATCAAGTCAGATTTATTCGTAGCCTTGGTGCAAGGTGACCCTAGAGCTTGTTTTCCTTAGGCCTATAAGCGATCTTCATGATATGTTTTATAATCTAGTAAAGCTAAATATGGCCAATCATGGTTAAAATTTTGGCCAATTATGGGTAAAATGTAAGCCCCCTTGACTGTTAATAAAGGAGTGTGTATGATCCCAGTCTGTGTAAATATAAATTAAAATGCGTAGTCTGTGCACTTGAAAAAATGAGTGAGATTTTTTTTGAAAACATAACTACTAACTATTCAAATTCAGGAGGTCTCCTGGCGATGTAGCAATTTTCAGCCGCTTATAATCAGAATCGACTCGATCGAAACTGTTTTCCAGAACTCTAATTTTATGCACCGAACGGCTGGCTAATCGATTTGGTCGTCCATTTTTTGCCATATCTAGTGTTTGATTAATTTTAATTTTTTGTCACGCTTTACAAACGGCGGAGACACGTGGGTGCACGGATTCGATCACCGCCGTTGCACATTTGTACTTAAGGGGTCCAACAAGGGGACAATGCGAAAGCAGTGCCATGGACATTGAATGTTGGCTGAGAGTCAGCCGGAAAACTTGGTTTAAATTTTATCTGCCTTTGGTGCAACTTCAAGGGCGGCGCATAAGCCCTGTTGAGAACCAATTTTACGGGTCGCAGATCGTCGATGGAACTATTTAATCAATTTTGTTCACATGAGCATAAGTACAATAGTTTTCTAGTCTGACTGTTCTTCGTCACAAGCCAAAAGTTGCTTAAGATTACCGCTAATTGATATGCCACTAATACAAGCCACTGGCGTCAACAGCGCTTCAAAATTACTGAAATATATACCACAGTCATATGAGTTTCCATCACTCCAACAAAAGTCGAATTAGAATAGGCGATTATGAAAGTACCGGAGTTCCATTCTCAAGGTATAGCTCTTTAACATGCATCGCACCGACGAATATATAGATGACGTAACATTATTAACTTGTCCTATGCACATTGAATTTTACAAAAATTCACATCACTAATCTATGGACCTCTACGTATCGGTTGAACTGAATACGAACACTTCGGAATGGAAAAATCCCTCGGCCATAGGAAGTATCCGATGGCTTAACTGAATACACCAACAGTGACTCTGACCACTTCGCACCGGTTCTTTCTGGCCTCACTCTGTTTGGTTCGCATCGAAAAAGATGAGGAGAGGGTCGATGGGAACGATCGTTGGGTGAGGGACGCACGTGGCTCATATTTGACAGTTATATAAAGTACAGCTCTGGCAAAGCGGTCAGCATCATTGGCTCAACTGCGTTCAGAAGTTGACAGCATCCCGAAGTTCGAAGATGTACTCGCGCAAAACGTGTGACCTGCCCAAGAATGGTAAACCCCTTAATCTGGGTGATCCATTCCCGAATTTCAAGTGTGTTACCACCGATGGGGAGTTCATGTTCCACGACTACATCAATGGAAGGTGAGATTTGGATGAGGTTTGGCAACCTCTACCTAGTGTATCTGATCATTTGTAATCATTTGTTGCTATCTAAACGAAGAAAGCATTTAACAATATGTAATTTTGTTGAAATTTCTAGTTGGGCAATCCTGTTCTCGCACCCTGCCGATTACACCCCGGTGTGTACAACTGAGCTAGCCCGAGCTGCACAGCTGTCGCCGACGTTTACATCAAAGGGAGTGAAGCTCATTGCGTTGTCGTGTGACTCGGTCGAATCGCATCGCGGTTGGATTGAAGACATTTCTGCATTTGGCGAGCTTCCCGAGGGTCCATTCCCATATCCGATCATAGCTGATGAAAATCGGGAGATTGCAACTCTGTTGGGAATGTTGGATCCTGAGGAAAAGGATAAAGAAGGTATTCCTCTCACCTGCAGGGCCGTTTTTATGATCAACGGCAAGGAGCCCCAGAAACGCATGAAGCTTTCCATGCTCTACCCGGCTTCGACAGGGAGGAATTTTGATGAAGTACTTCGCGCTATGGACTCGCTGATTGTCACTGAGACACGACAGGTGGCCACTCCAGCGGGATGGAAGAAGGGCACCCCATGCATGGTACTTCCTAATGTCACCGATGAACAGGTCCCTAAACTCTTCCCCACAGGCATCAGAAAGATTCATGTACCTTCCGGGAAAGACTACATGAGGACTACCATGGATTAATCTTTCCAAATTATTAGAATCGAGTTATTGCATTAATTCTTATTACATGTACACAGCTGTAATATGATAACCATATACGACAGTACCCGGGAATATGGACCACAAACAACACACTATAAATATAAGGAAGGAGCTGTAGTAACCCTTCTATTGCACTGCATAATCTCATATGATCCATGTACAATCATGATAATAAACTCTTGAGTACCCAATACAGTCAATTAAAGGTATGCTTCGTGTTATCATTAATTAACTGAGAACCGACTTTAAGACTCATTGTGGCAAGGTTAACGCTATTGATAATCCCAGTGAGCAGTTGGCTATGCAGTCGATGGCTCTGTCCTATTGTAGTTTCCATACTTACAATGTCCGAGTCAATACTATTTCTTATCATGAAACAGAATAACAGCATAACAGGATATATCATGATACTTTATCGAATACATACGATAATCGCCATTCTTAATCAACCCTTAAGAATTCACAGATTGTAAACGAGTTGTTTATCCAGGTGAATCGTAGAGCCAGGACAGTGCAAACAGATTCACAAAGGCCAGCAAAATTCGTCGACAGCCAAACCTGAGTTGGCCACTCCAGCGGAATGGTGCTTCAGCATGGAAACGATTTACAAGCGATGACCAAACTTTTCTTTACCTGGGTCAATAAAAAGATCTACTCTAATTGGCAAAGAAATGTTGCTAATTGGCCAACGTGAAGGGTTAAGCTTGAGTTCTTTGGGATATGGTAAATAAATGTAATGCTGCGCGATCAGCACAACAGCAAATAAAGTATTATCATGTTACAACCGTATGTTAAAGACAACTGAAGCATAACTATAATCGAACAAACAATATAACTATACATATATATATATTTATAGTTAATTTAGGTCCGATGTCTCACGTCTGGGAGCATAACTCGCACCCCTTTTTAATCAATAAAAATGTTATTCTGCTTTACAACCAGAATATGAACAACTATGATATTTAATGATGTCACCGAACTTCCTACAGCATCTCGTTATATCTTAGCCACCTATGCGGGCTAAAACGAGCCCCCATCTTATCGGTGGAGTCCATATATAGAGCAAGCTGTCGTATGGGTAAAATATTAATCGATCATAGTCAAAATGTAAGTGACTTAGCCACTTTTGGTATGATCTATTGCCAAAGCGAATTATATTCTAAACGGGTGACTACATTTCTCAATAGTTGTATGCTAGTCTGAAATTTAACAGATCTCATACTTGAACACTGATTCTAGCCTGTGTATGCTGATTGTCGACGTCCATATTTTCAAACAAAATGTTCACGAAACGATCAAAGGATTAATCGGTGTTTTTTTGACTTGCACAATCTCGCAATTCGTTGCTGCCGGTCATGTATTTTTTGTTTATTTATTTATATGTACAAGTGTCACTCGATGAGTACATGTCTATTTGTGTATGTGTGTGTGTGCCTGTGTGTATCCGCCGGATAAAACATTATTTTACGAAACGTGGATATCATAATGCCGAGACTAAATTATAATTGGTTTTCGAAAAACATCGTGCTGTTTTCTCATCAAATAGTATTAGACACACATACACATTGTGAGTTACAATGTTATTATTATTAATATTATTACTAATGTCCCAAAATGTCCATAATAACTGAAATGAAATAGACTGCCCCTTATGTGACGTTTATTCTGTGACGTAGTTTTCAGCCGTTCCCAGGATATGTTACCAGTATTGTTGCCATGAATGCAATTGATTCATTAATTCAAGGTCCACTTGAGTCCAACTTGTTCAACTCGTGGCGTGGTGTAACAAAGCACCAAATAGTATTTTACTATGATAAATGGGAAGTATGTGAACCCTTGTGAAATACAGTTCGTCTTCATATGTTGGCTTTCGACCTCTCCGCCCAGGTCAGAGAAAGCAGCCTGGAACGAGTGGTTACACATGCCTTGTGCCTCGTATTGACAAAGTGCTAATGACATGGTGACGGTCTACAGTGAGTCTCCAAAGTATATAATCGTTTGTAAGACGTTTGGTTGTCATGTAATGTGTAACTTAATATCCGTTGATTTGCGTCTCTGGGATTCTATTTGAGTAGGTGGCGACTACTTCTTGTACTGGCGGTTTTATGGAGTGGCACGGTCCAGGCAATGCTGCGAAGTGTCGAGCTACGCGTCAAGGAAGGCTATAACGAAGATTTCCCCATGGAAAACGAAAATCTCATCGAAGGCGATATCCTTGATGACGACGAGCTAGGTTTAGGACTCTATAATGCCATCACATCCAATTCGAAGTGAGAGACTACAAGGTTCCACACAATACAGAGGGGTATATTATTAGCCATCACGTCCCACAGCGCGCAATGATGCTGGGCCTATTGAAAGCTTCGTAAGATAACATATCCATTTTAATAGAGGCTTCCTTGAATTGAATTAATTGTTCATTTTCCTATTTGGCAATACTGATTACATCTTAGGCGATGGCCAAAGGGTACCGTCTCATATGTCATCGATACAAGCTTAAAAAGCAAGGGGGCTCTCATCCGCGAAGCAATGGACCACATTGAGTCGAGAACGAAATGTGTTCGTTTTATGCCAAACAGTGGCCAAAAGGACTTCGTCAGGATCGCCGCTAAAGATGGATGCTTCAGCACTGTAGGCCGAAAAGGCGGTGAACAGATTCTCTCACTCGGATCAGGTGCGTCGCTTATGAAGCTTCTTCGACTTCAGTTCGCTAACCTTATAACCTTTTCCCACTTCTGATTGCTTGAACGCTGAACTTCCAATTATAGGATCTATTTTTAATTTAATTTAATCAAACGCGAATAGTATTCAATGACCTTCCTCAGTATTTAGATCTACCCAATCACTCAGTGAGGAAGATCGATTAGTGTGCTCTGGAGAATGAGTGAGTACGATGTCATTCGGCTGTATTGTCCAGATGTGCGAGCCTCTGAAATCAACTAAAAAAGTTGCCTAATTGCCACTAAACGTTGCCCCCCCACCCCTCACCCCCAACCCCCGTGAAACAAGTAATAATTTCCGTTTCGAAATAACCCGATCTAGCTGGCTAACATTATATTGCGATTGAAAATTACCGTTACAACTGCCTCTAGGCAAGGTAGCCATGCAAGGAGCAACACAACACCACTGAAATCATAAGGCTCTCCAGTGGTGTCAATTTTCATTGACTCAACACTAACTTTTATCACCTAAAAGACGTTGTCTCGACCGGGTCGAATTATCTAAATTACTTGCATCTCTCGTTACAGGGTGCGACCGTTTCGGAATTGTAGTACACGAACTTACTCACGTTTTAGGCTTCGACCATGAACATATGAGGTTTGATAGAGACTCCCACATACGAATCTTCCTCGAAAATATCAAACCCAAATTCCAGAGTCAATTCAAGGCAAAAGGGCCCAATGAGCACAGGTGAGATGGGAGCTTATTATATTTTCTAATACATCTACTCAATTGCCTTACAAAAAGGGTGATTGATTCTGATTTAAATAGTATACACCCGACAATGATAACAGGTAACGGTCAACAACAAGATCTCGCCACAACTAGAGTTCAATTTCAAATTTTGACAAAGACATGTGTCAAAGTTTGAAGTGCATCTGTGACAAACGCAATGAAGGACATCTTGGAGAGATCTCCCTCGGCAGCACCACATGATATCATTTGGACCTTTTGTTAAATCTATTTTTTGATCCTGGACCTGTGATCACTTGGGCCATGGTTCGGATATCATTTGGACGAAGTAGGTTTCCTGGACCATGCGGCTCATTCTTAACGGCCCGGTCGAAGATAAGTACTGTTAGGAATCAGCCATGGTCACTGCTCATGGTAACTTTATACTTCAAATACTATTTACTAATAGATTCAATAAACCTCGTTCCTCCTGTCCTGCCCTGTTCTGCTCAGATTGTTTAATGCGTTCGACTATAGTTCGATCATGTTATACGGATCGAAAGCCTTCGCCACGAACCGCGACAAACCCTCAATGACCCGGCTGAACGGTGACATCCTTCCGGAGACTTCTCAAAAGAAGGGACTTAGCGACAGCGACGTTGCACGGATACGCCAACTATATGGCTGTTAGTTTGACCCGAGTTGGTGTTCGCACATTAGATGGAAGCTGCATAAACATCCAATAAATCCCCAATGGGCTGTCATCCACGACGGACGTATTGATTGTGCTTCAACGTTTCCTTAATTTTAGTTTTATTTAATAATTTTATTGACGAATCTGCAAGTGAAAACGGAATCGATTCGTATGTGCACTGTGGAATTCGAACCGGATACCCAATGATTCCAAATCTCCGGCGTTACCCCTACACCATCCCGGTAGACAGTGAGGCAAGAGGTAGGTCCGAGGTAATGGGTTCATTGAACTGCAAAAATGGGAGAACCGACATTGGAGTACGGAGGAAAGGCAACAGTGTAAGAGGGCGGGTACACTTGAAGGAGACATTGGGGTAATTTCATCAGGCTCATATAGTTCATGGAGTCGAATCTATCGATCTCGCAACTGATTTTCCTTTAAAACTGAGAAATCACGTAATGATACAGCAAAGGTACGAAGTTTTAAAGTACAACAAGCTAGGCTAGCATCTGTAATAGATGTTTTGAAGGTTATCGATCCCGTTGCTACATTGCTACAACCCTACGCTCACTCTGCGACGTATTGACTCCTCTGTTACCAATATTCATAATTTCATTATTTATAACGTTCCACCTCTAAATGAGCACTTCATCAAATCGTAACTCGTTTCCAGGGCCATCGATGCAACTACGAGTACATTTTCCACATTTTCGCTTATTATTTATGCGTAGATGACTTCCAGTTCACATCTCAGCGCGTCATCCCGAATTACGGAATATTTCTCTTAAACCAAAAGTTCCTGAAAATTCTGCCCAACTTATCTTAAACTTAACGAATGATTCGCCGGGTGCAAAGAAGTTGGAGGAGACGACCTCAAGCTTCTAGAACGTCCCTTATTTTCTGAAGGATCTCAGTAACGTTTAAAATCAGTGTGAAAACTTTGGGTTATGCTGGAAATGTTGCCCTTATGAGGAGCAGACTGAAGTGTATTTAATGAGGAGTTCATTGTATGTTGGAAGAATTATTCACATACGTAGAGGCTTCAATATGTCAGATGAAGGTGATCTGCTAGACTTATTCAATGATCAGTCTATGGATTCTTTGTCCACTTTGTTAAACATTAAACTTTCTCCGGTAGCGCACAAACAAGCATCTGTTCCTATTAGGACTTGGTTTGACAGCAGCGGCTTCCTTGGCCCCGTGTCATCGCGTCAGTGTCTTCGATTTCTGATCTGGTCAAGAAATTGGTACCTGAAGATAATTGAAACACATTGTATCAACCAGAACTGAGCCTTATGCGAAACTTAACCCACCTATCGTTAGAAGATTAGGGATATCTGGGGGTTCAACGCTTATGGATGCAGCGTTCGCACGAATTGGTTCAACAGTCTTTCCTTGACCGGGCTTCGAGCAAGGCTGTGGAACTAGCCAGGCTTTACTAGGGCCCTTGGGGGGGAGGACGGCTCAATGCTGTTCCCTCCCTGTGGCCTTCGAAACATTGAGAGGACCAATGATACAATCATTGAACTTCCTACAGATATTAGCAGAAGGGTTTTCATCGGCTAGAGGAGAACCATGTGCAAGCGATTTTCGAATGCAAAGATTTTCTTTAGCTAGCCAAAGAAGCAATGCATTTCTATTTTGGGCACGCTCAGCAGGTACAATTATGCCCACTGTTATAATTAAATTAATTATATGTTTGTATGCTAATAACAACAGTTTTATTGTAACCACCATTTGAGACAACTTGTCTCAGTTATCGGACTACAGTTTACTGACACTTCCAACACCCTAGATTTAGACATCGTACACAATTACCAACCACATGGATACATAAATTAATATTGAGAAACTCGTGGCAGATCAGTAAACATGAAATCAAGCTGTGTCTTCTGCCGAGCAACATAACATGTTAATTGGATATTTAAAAAAAAGTGAAAGCTTTACCAGGGAATGAGTACAACGACTGTTTGCATAGTATTTAGACAGATTTCGTGCTACATTCAACTCAGCATTGATATTATGGGAGCCTTATAGACTTCAAGACTGATATATTTAAAAATAACACATTTAACTGTTGTATCTTTGCGCATATATATATATATATATATATATACTATCCTCATGGAACTTCTTCAAGGAGCTTTAGGCCGTTCTGAACGATGTGTCCGGTGACTACTTTGATCAGCTGATATGCGGTAGGATTCAAGCTTCAGTTACGCACAGAAACTCATACGTGACTCACCCAGTTTGAATTCACAGCAACTTGCACAAAAGGTAGAAAGTCCATAAATAATAAACCTTCGTTTCGGTGACTAGAAGTTGAGCGAGTCGATCGGACAAAACATCTCATATATGTACATTCCTTATGTTCACAGTGACCAAAGTTCCGTAAGTTCCGTTTTAATATAGTTGCTGTTCTGCTAACGAAGCTGACGAAGCCAGTAAATTAATGTGGCCTAGTGTGATGATGTCAGCGCTAATCTATCACCTTTTGTCTCTATTTCTAATTTATATTATGCTTCCGCTCTTTTCTTTGTCTATCGGCTTTGTGTGTCAGTGCGCGCAACCAATGCACTCAACACTTATTTTTCTACTATGACTTTTACATATCACGTACGCGCGTATTCAAAATTCACGCGCGCACGCACCTAGTGATGTAAATATGTTTGACGATGATGTTGCATCTGCACCGGCTGATGGGTCACATGCGTTGCGCTATGATGATTATGAATAGGAATGAGATGGCTCGTAGTCCACGGTTGACCCCCGGCAACCTGCATCTGCACACCGACTCCTGCTCCGGAAGCTGTGGAATAGCCCGCTACCACGGCCGGATGTGCCAGGGCCGCGGGAACGCCAGCCGCGGTATGGCCTGTAACAACGGCCTGAGGAACGACTGCGACAGGACCGCCACCTACCGATACTTGACTGCCGGCTAAGGCCACCTGACCTGTTACGGCTGCTACTGGGCCGGCTACTGCGATCTGGCTAGTTACAGCAACCTGATTCGTCAAGGCGACAGGGTTGGCTGATACTGCCACCGGGTTCGTCACGGCGATGGTGCTAGCAATCGGTAACACTGCGTTGCTAGCCACGGGCGTCGCGGTTGCTATCATTGTGTGTCCAACAGCCTGACCTACGGCCTGACTAACGGCCTGATTTACGGCCAGCCCCACAGCTAGCTGTGTAGGTATCTGTCGGGGTTCTTCGAGTCGACACGTGCTGAGCATCGTCGGCGTTTGCCGATCAGACGCCTCTTGCTCCCTGACGGGTGGCTCGACAAGCAGCCGAATCGCTTCCTTTAACCTGCCCAAGGCTAATCTCCCGTTTGCGACCAGCTGCTTCGAGCCTGCGTGGGCGTGAACGCCTTGCGACGCCCTGGCGTCTGCTAAAAGCGCACAAGCTTCGGTCAGCGTTCGCTGAATGTCATCCGCGGCTGCCGGCCCCCTCAGTTCCATGCCCAGGACACTGCTCGCATGCAATTCGGCGTCACGCAGCCGATCGAGATCTCTGCGCAGCGGATCCTGCTGTAGGGCAGCAGCGCACGCGTCGACTTCTTCGGAAAGATCGACGCTTTTCGAACTTCTCGCATCACTGCCATCGGCACCACCAGAAGATGCCGTTGAGGCTGGCCGATCATGCCCGCCATTGCCAGACGTTGGTGTTAACTCCGTCGATGTTATGGCACGATTTCCCGTTGACATGGTCCTCGATTGGTCGTGCGTCGATGCCGATGTGGAGTCGTCGGCTGCGGCCAGCGCTAACGTCACGGGGTCCACCAGCTGCGTATGCCCCAGCCCCATGGCACGACGCCAGGCCTCGCGTGCTACCGAATAACAGCATCTCGATCGAGCTGAGCCAGACGCATCCACAAGCACCCTAGCACGAATACGACCAGTGTAACGGCGTAACTCCGAGAAGGCCGCCTAGGACAAAACCCAAGTATTAAAAAAGTGCAGAGTTGAATCGCAAAATGTTTAGAGATAGGTTATAGATGATACAATATAACTTTAAACAAAACGCTCTAGACTATCACGGATATATTGATGCGGAGAGGGTTTAGCTCCACAAAATGAAATTTAGCAATGTATAAGTAGATTCTACATGTTATTATTATACATACGAGAAGGCTGGATTCATCTGAGGCAGTAGAGATGATATGAACTAGCGTGAGTTTGTTCGGATTGCTATTGTATCGTTGGTTGTTGTTGTTAAGAACGCTGCTGCTGCTGCTGTTGGGGTGACCACGGAAGGGCGCATCCATGTCGTCAGGCGGCGAATTCAAAAGCAGTGCCACCGTGGTTAATTTAATGCCCTCCGAAAGTGACTCAATAGACAGCGAGTGTTTTTCGGTCAAACGGCTCAACAGCCGAACCTGCAATTACAGAAGTCACAGAGAACGATTATAGCGGTAGAAACGTAATAATACCGCTGTATATGTAATAATGGCCTCCCTTGCCGTTAATAAAGGAGTGTCTGTATTTTATAGTATAATATAAGGCCTAGATACCAAAATTATTCACAACGAAACTAAGAAAATTGTTTATCCTCCTCAAGATATTTCATGTACATTAGAAAGTATATTTGTTTTTTTTGTAAGTTAATTTCGTGTCTCAAAAAATGGCTAAAAATTACATGCTAAAATGAAAATGGGGTGACGGACAACGGCTCCATAAGTAATTAATTAATTGACGTAATTCAACAAACCTGGTGTAAATCGCAGAACACAACGAGAAAGTCGTCACGCAGTAGTGAGGGGTGAACCTCGTTCATCTGATGGACGTCTTTGCACAGAATGACAGGACGTGACTCTGATTCGGCAATCGAAACCACGTGGCGACGGACACTAAATGGAGAAATAACGGAAAGCGCAAATTGTGCCATAAGCCTAATAACCATAGGTCATAACCAATCCGTTCATAACTTCGAAGTGGTTGACACCAGCAGTAGACGACTGTCAACACACGAATTCGTGGATAAATCGATGAATTAAAATAAGTCATGACCAAGCGTCCAAGTCGAATGAGTGCTCGGGAGTTCGACTACTTCGCCGCTCTCGCTAATGAACACAGACGCAGAGGCAATTTTCTCGGAATTTGTTTCATGACAATAAGCAGAACGGGGACCAACGATATGATGAGCATTATAATTTACCTATCATGGCTGGTTTCAGCCGATTATTAATTCAATAGGGTTTGTCAAAGTTACCTGTGCAGAAAGCAGGTGGCGGTTAGATTCCATTGAAGACAAGCGCTCGAGTGTTTCGAAGCGTAGCGTACGTCAACGCTATGATCATCGAGGTCTTCAATCGCCTTGATAAAGACCGAACACGCCAACGGGTCGGCGGTAGTTGCCATCGGGCAGAATTCGCATTCGAGAAGACTTCAAACGAGTCGTGAAATTGTTCACAACAAACGAGAAATAACCGAGCTGGAATTGTGGCGATCTTGTGGTCTTTATCATGCGTTCAGAGCTTTGTCTTAGCTACTCAGACGCTACTAACCTATCAACACACGAATGTTCCAGATGACAAATGTATAACGAATGACTAACTTGGAAGAAGCTTATATATTAAATTTGTCCAACTCTTTCATGAGTTTCTAGATAGCTAGACGATCAACGTTCACACGTAACAATTGTCCAATAATATCAGCCTACCGACACTCGACGTCGGGTCGCCTCGGACAGGCCCACATCGTAATCCGACTTCGATCTCTTATCTCTTCGCGTATTTTTACGAGGGCGCGTCCACCCTCGCCTTCTTGTTGCGTCCGCCATATTTGCACATCTACGAAATAAAACGAAGATCCACTTGAAAAATATATACTTGTACTCGATGCAGTATTTTTGTAGCTCCTTTTGCGTTTTTAGGGCAAGTGATTTTATAATATCTTCACATGTATATATATATATATGTTTTACGAGAACTTGGAACGAGTTGTAAAACTGCGGTGTGATCAGTAAATCGCAATCTTAATCTGTGTAATGAAATACTTGGAGAACAAACCTTTCATGCTGGTAAAACGAAGCCTTCCAAGAAAGCCGTGAAAATCGAGGTGGTTTTCAACCTCGGAATCTAGAGCACGCATCACCACACCACACTCACCGCACCTGAAGAAGATATAGAAGTAGCATTAAAATTAGAAATAAAAAACAATTAGCACGTTACTTAAATTACTACCCACCAATCAACCCCCCCCCCTACCCCTAGCTACCTTGCTGAGTTGCAATCGACGAGAGGCTGTTTGTGTGCTACCCGAAGATGACGAACAAGGTTAGCCCAAGCCCAAAATGTTTGTGAACATTCTCCGCACCGATGAGGCTCTTCGCGAACACTGCAATTGCGTTTGACACGAAAACAGAACGAGACATATGTGATAGCGAAAAGAGCCATTGTACATAACGGCCGATACATGAAATGCACACACTCATCATTACAAAGTAGTGTACGGTATATGACGACGTCGGCGGCTGCCCCAACGCAGCGGCGTCATCTCAGAAAATGAGAGGAGGCACCTTCCCGCCAACGGTCGGCGAACCCGATCATGAGAATAAACAAAAGGTATATATATAATATTTTGAAGTCAGTAAGTTTACTGTGTTTTCTCTCCATATGTAGTGGTCCAGACACCCCCTCTCCACGGCCACTCCATAACACAAGGGACAATTAACCCAGTATTAACTGCCATCAATGTATGGGCGGCCCGAAGTCCGTCAATCATACGTATAGTAGCGTAGACATAAAATTACGGAAATGCCTACGCTGCCACCGAGTTGCCCGTATCGATGATTGGCTTTGTTTCGTCCGGCTCCCCCGGTTCCTGAAGTGGATCTGGGCTTTCGGGTATAAAATCATCGCCGGCATCTTCTTCTTCATCGTCTTCGTTGACGATGTCGCCCCCAGGCAAGGTGCGGCGACCACGACCCCGGCCAGGCCCTTTGCTCGTTCGCCTTCGTTTCTTGCGTGGCTTCCGAGGTTTAATAGCGTCGACAGGCAAGGTCCGCTGCACCTCTGGAATAAGGCCGATAGCTGACTCCAACGATTTCTGAGAGATAGACAATCGAAAGTTGTAGTTGTTATTATTTTAGATATTGATGCGAACGAATTCTACAGATGAACCCAGTGTTGAGAATAACCAATGAATTCGTCTAGTTGACCAGTTATCAAACTTAGCTGACCAGAGAGCTGTCCTCCACATTTGCGCTGGTCGATAAACCGTTACATAAGGACTCGAGTGTCTCCATAATGTTCAGCACCTACAAAAGAACATCATAAAAGTAGTATTACGTTTTGTATTGTGTCGTCTGCACCAGCTGCCAGTTTACTTCGCCTTCTAACGACCACTACGAGGAGGCACACAAATAGTCCTTGTGTCATACGTAAGATCTTTCAAGTCGACGCGATGAACCTATAACAGATTTAACGTCGACTCGATTGTGTCTCATTGAGTACACCCTACCTCCGAGAGTTGTTTTCCCCATCGTGGAATCTTCTCGCCGTCAACTGGAGATCTGCGGATATTGACGGCAGCCTTCTTCATTTCTTTTTGTCGTTCTTCGCTATCTTGACCGCAAAGCTCAGGGAACTAAAAACGAAATACATGGACAGTCGACTTGAGACCAACATAGGCACACGTAGCATCTAACGAAACAGTTTATGTATGTCCTTGAACTAGATGTGAGCAAACGTCGGTAAAAGGTTCTGCTAATACGTTGACGTACCAGCGTGCGTCATTTTCTAATAGAACATTCACTCACAGTCCCGTTCAAATGACCTTATATATATATGTATATAAGGACAAGTGGCCAATCCTATATATATTATATATATATATATATATAGGATTGGCCACTTGTCATGACCATTATGGAACTGTATACTAGAAGCAGAAGAAAACAGTATAGAAGCGTGTTTCCCACCTCTCGAAGTACTTCAGCTGCTGTACGGGTGCCATCGTACAGTCTCAGGCGTTTACGTAACTTCTCGCGAATCCTTCGCTTGTTGAGATCGGCTTCAGAATTGTCGTGTCGATGAAATGTTCCACAACGCCGCAGCACTAACATCGTGTCCTGTCAATGCATTAACCAAGATCAAGAACAAAAAGCATCCGTGTGTTTTATCAGTAAGCGTCCAGGCAGCTCAACGTCGATGTTGAAGCTCATTGACACAATACACATCTGCCTATTAACGACCAAGTGTATCTCGTAGTATGAGGAATGCACACATCCGTTTCTCAGTACTAGTGCCAATTTTGAACGAATAGCCCTACTATTCCATACGATAAGATAACCTTACCATATCAGCTGTTAGGGTGACTCGACAACCATGATGAGCACAAGCAAAGCGCCGTCGATTTGTGTCCTTATCTTCAGAACGAGCGTACATTAGATAGGGGCCAGTGCCCCGAGATCCATCTGGTTTCTGGAAGGGGCCCCGTGGATCGAGCCATGCCACGGCGTCGCCTCTGTAAATATGATGAAACACATAAGATGAACAATGCCTGACACCTATCATCGAATCATTGACGGAAAGGCGTCGAAGTGGTTCTGCAAGGCCAACATTAAGTCTGCATCACTACGACGAAAAAAACGACCAGCTGGGAAGTTAAATATAGACCAAAGTCGAAGTAAATATAGAATGTGAACTACATGGGATGAAGAGGAACATACATCGCTTGCCTTGTATTCCTATGCAGTAGTAATTAAAGATATACAATATCTTCAATTGCTGGTTATTGTGGTAACTATATATGGTAGATGTACAGTTACAGGTAGAATTCAAAAATTGAATTCTTTCATGTTAGAAATGTGCATTGTAGCCCATTCGCCTCACCTAAGACTCGGCACAGGTTGCAGCTTGATGCCCGTCTTCTCCTGATGCTTCACAACGAATACGCCACATTTTAGCGCCGGTGGTAGAGGTGGCACCCGGACCTTGACCGGAGTGCTTTTTTCGTCTGATCCTGCATCAAATATCAAGATGAACAACGAAGTCCGACAAATTGTATAACTATATATGGTAGATGATCAATAAACAAAGTACTTTTCAGTTCATGGGATAAATAATAATGATGATGATTATTATTATTCGCATATGACGTACGAAGCTGGAATCGGAGACCCCCACGCTTCCATGTCACAAGGATAACTCCTATAGGGCTTTCGTTTTGATCGAATTCAAGGTGAGAATATTTGGAGTGTAAGGTCTCAATCTCTGCAATATTCACTGAGGTACACCGTGTCGATCTATAAAGAAAAACAAAACTACCTTCTGTCCCGGCTACGGTCTTCTCCACGCTAACTGTATAACTGGTCGGAAGGAGCGTTGGTGTACTTTGACTGGCCGAGCCTTCCTGTATCTCGACATCACCGTTCGACGATATCGTAGCGAAGTCACGTCGCTGAGCGTGCGCGTGTGTGTTGCGAAGTTTCGAAGAACGATCAACAGTTGTAACAAATGAGAACAACTTGCTGTTAGTCAAAGGCGGAAGAGTGACTCGATTACTTATCAGAACAATGAAGAGTGATCAGTTCCATGTGGGTGGCGATTTGAACCAGGTAAACATGTATCAAAAGGAAAAAAAAACGATTCTTTCACACGTTTCACTTCATTCGCTTATCCGACTCGATCATTTAACATATAGTGGTTTAGTAGGAACGAACCATTTGAAGATTGAGAAATGAGGGACGACTGATCGGCAAATGTCCGTCATCCGAAACCGGAGCATGAATCTGCATCATCTTAGCAATCACATCAGGCACCTCCGCCGGCTAAACAGCGCCAGTAATTAATAGAGATACACTTTAGTAGAGAAAATAGTAGTAGTAGTAATTATAGATAAGCGGGACTTCTTATGGGGTAGAAATGACAACACTTCCAGGATTAAAAATAATCATTGTATAATTGTACGGGCAAAGAGAAGCTTTTCCCCCCTCAATTGAAAATAGAGACCCATCTGAACAGCTGGGTTGAAATACAAAAGAGGGGTATCGTGTTCATAATAACTACTTGGGCACAAGTGTAAATGCCAGATCGATTCACTATTCACCTTATATGTAAAGATTATGTTCCGTACCTGGTCATTATATTCAGTAGATGTAGATGAAGCTTCTTGTTTTATCCGGTTCAGCTGGATTGCACGAGCACCAGGCAGGCCTGACCTCAAAGTTCCTCTAGCAACTGCTTCAAGGGGATGCCAAAAATAAAAAAAAATATTGAAAGCTGACTGCCCAAAAGCACCTGCGTTAAGATTGGTGAAATAAATGAACCTTCTTGAACTCACTGTCACATAACATAAACATTAATGAATAGAGTAAGAAACCCCTGAGGCCCCCAACAATCGCTGACGAGCAGCCATGAATGAGTTTCTCCACATTGTGAGATTCATTCCAAATAAGTTCGGGCACAGAGCTGACATGACCTTGGTACGAGCTCTATTTTTGTATAGCCTAAATTGGATTAATTAAAGAAAACTTAGCCTCGTTTAGCCCTTTACACAACGCAGCACCACCAATCACCTCTCATTCAAAAATCTGATGACCTATTTAATGGGTGATCGACTAAGCGGGCCCAGAACACCGGAAGTACAGCAAATAAACACAACAGCATGTAATTGTACTTGCCTCGTTTAGGGGGCGTCGTTGGGGGTTGTGACATGAGCAGTTTATCACGTTCGGCTGGCGTCATTCGGGGAACACTCTGTTTATACGACGGCCTTCGAGCTGGCAAGTAACCTCGTACTGCAGGTGGAACAACTTTCTTGGCACCTACTGAGCTGACTCTCACCACAGAAGGGCCACCCGGTCGACCTATGAATCAATACCGCCATTAATAACAATATAACAGGCGCACACGTAAACATTAGTATTTCTCTATAATTGCTGGTGTGACTCACACAGAGAATGTCAATACAGTACAATTTGATGCAGCAGTCACCGGTGTTGTTTTCATATTTTGCAGGCATCTTGGGTATGTATTTATTTACTGACAGTTATACGAAAACAAAAAAAGATTGGCGCGATTGACGTGTCTATATATGCTCTTGTGTTCGCGTACACTATTGTATACGACTGATCGTCGTACACAATGCATATATGACTTACTCCGCAAGTACTCACCAAGGATAGCCGGCGCCCCGCCAGCGGGATTTGTCGAGGGCCGGAACCGATTGGAAGTGAGCGATGACGACTGCAAAAGTGTCACTTTGCTCTGCTGGGGAGTCACCGGCTCAGCCTTCGCGCCACACATAAGGAACGCGTGCTGAAATGAAGTCATCCGCCTCCTTTTTGGTGCAGGTGCTGTAAACCAGGAATAAGGCTAATATTACAATTATTATTTCTCAAGTGAAGCGTCGTCTATTCTTAATAAACTTCAACTGTCATTCGACAAATTCATGTATTTTCATTGCACGAGATGACGTAACCAAATATTTCACGGTTATGGAAGTGTATAGAGTGACAGAATAGTGACGATATGCCAATATTTCACGAAGCCATTTCCAAGATTTGCTACCCTATTGTGGAACATGAAACGTTCAAGTAGTTTTAATTCTGTAATAACCGTTTACCTGTGGGACTGGGTGAGACCATTATCGGGTTTGCCTGCACTTCAGACCGTTCTTTTTTCGTCCTGGTCGGCGTGACCGCTTTCACCTGTTCACCTCGCCATCCTCCAGTGACAACTGTTCGGGTCACTGTCGTTACTCGACCCGGACCACCGCTGGCTGATCGTAGCGGTGGCCGGCCCCTTGCTGCGCGCGGAGTCGCATCCGCTATTAAGTAATAAAGTTAATAAAATAAAAACACCTCCATTAACGGAAAACATTGAAAGCTAGATAAGTAGATTTAAAAAACGCTCTGACTAAGCAGGGCTTTGTTGAGTTTATCTTGCGAAACAATTTTTATCTTTGAATTGCCTTATCGTACCTTTGATAGTAATAATATTACAATAATACCAGCACTGTTTAACTGTCGTAAATAAATGTCAGACATATACTTGTCTCTTCTGTATTCATCAACTTCGCTTCTGACTAACTATCTGGGAACGACCAGTTATTACGTATGAACTCACCAACACAAAAACAGCGAGGTGTGACAGAAACTCGCACAGTTTCAATACGAATTTTTAAATGCCGCGCTTCTTGAATAATGCATTTAATGAGAACAAGCAAAACTAATTTTAAACGAACTGATAGAACTAACTCTGCAATCTGGTGTAGTTTTGTACATAGACTTCCGCTAACCAAAAAACTGCCTGAGCCGTTTCCAGGCCAAACATACTACACGTTATCTATTACAGTTCTCCGCGGTTTGACCTTACAAAATAACATAAATGCTTTTACGATACAATGATTGAATTAAAAAAAAATAGCAACCTTGCTTCGCAACAACGTTTGCTGAAGTGGCTCTTCTGATTGGAGGTAGACTTTTACTCTTCGAAGCTGTTACCGTACTCGGCCTGATAGAGACGGTCACTGTAGGTTTCGACACAACTTGTGGCGGGTTGCTGGTTCCTGCAACGTTGATGGGTTTCGACTGCACACATGACAAGGAGGCTTTCTTATTTTCACGGCTGGTTACTGCCACCGCTGTGCTAGTGGTAGTCACCGGTAGAGTGGGTTCGACTGAGCCCTCCGAAGTAGCATTCGGAAGCGCAGATGAATCTTCTGCACATGGTGGTACACTTTCTAACGTTGATGTGGCATTAACTGCTGTTTCAGCGCGGTCGCCTTTACCCGCGCCGATGTCATCTTCATGCGACGGAGGCTCTGGCCGAATCAGACCTGACATATTCGCGCCGTAGCACCATCAGCTCTCTTCTCTATGATTAACTAGAGCTGTTCTTCATATCAATCACAATACACCTAGTAAGAGAGAGTTCCGAAAGAAAAAAAAAACTCTTGTAGTACTCCATTGTGGTGGCTGTATAAAATGAATAGGTTATTAGAGGGAAGTTATATTCCCTCTGTCGAGCTCTTATGTCATGTTTGTATTATCTAAAATGCCACGCATAGATGTATTTCTGCACGGAGCGTGGTATCGAATCTAACGGCACAGAAATTTCTTGCCATCACAAATCGTCGGTGAAGTTTAACCAATTGAGATAAACAAAACAGATATACTATCGTAATACTTCATGGAAATTATTTATTTGAGCCAATGACAACGACAAGGCTGTCTATACAAACTTTACACTACCTCGCAGACGTTTGCTTTGGTACAAGTTTCTTTAGACGTGCTCTCGATGAGCACAGGCGCTCCTAGCTTCTTCCTTTGACCTAAGAATTCGGCGAAATTACATTTTTTAAATGCAATTCGCGAAATATCTTAGGCGTGTGTTAGAAGCTCATTTCGGTAATGCACTGTCCAAAACATTGCAGAGGATCGGCTATTGTAATGTCCTATAACGACTGGATATATCACTGTCTCTACGTTCGACTTCACCAATTCGCGCACCAATGCTGCCGATGGTGTTGGTCAATAAAGCCAGACGACAGGCGTTTCTCAGCGACCCCGTTCGAAAGTGCTCCATAGGGCTCAGCTGTCTTGTGCCGCATGGCGTTGGCGCGCTGAAGTTGTGGAGCCAATACTTCATGTTTGTCTTGCGTCTCTATAAGGTAACGTCATTATTATTAAATGGTAACGATACAGCAACTATGGCAAGTCAAATCAATCGTCCACCGTCATATTGTATGTTGATAGATTCCTAAATCTGTGTAAGACTTCTTTTTGGTGGTATACAACCTTTTTCTAAAAAAGTCGTCTATGTGTTTTGTATTATGTAACCGAATCGGATGATGTAGTATTGAACCATTCGTTTTATTAGGGGTTCTTAATATGTCAGTGTTTTGTTTATCCATTTGGTGTGATCTCATTAATGTATGCAATTAAGTTCTTCAATAAATATGATGGGTGTTTTTTTTAAATGGACAAGCGGCCTCGTGATTATTGTAGACTCTATTTTACTTTCTTTCTGGCCTAGAATTTACTTGACGCTTTAGAAACACATGCCGGTATAGTAGATCCCGTAAATCAACATACTGTTATATAATATTAGATCATTCGGAGCTGTTGTTTGGTTGTTTCGTTTCGTAGCCTTGCTTTGCCTACAACGCCAAATATCTCTAAGGTCTCACATCCGTTTTATTATGAATCTATTTGAGATAAAACAATTGGCTTGTCATTGCTCGTCTATCATCGCTTGTCGTCCCTCTACTAACTACAGAAAAAAACAACAAAGTACACGAAACATCTAGGGAAGAAGCACACGAACGCGGTTGTGTAAAGAACACACAATGCTTGCGACTTGTAGTTCTAGGAAAAGCAGCAATGGTGTGCGTAATAGGATTTGAAGGTTCCGCTAACAAAATGGGGATTGGTATCGTACGAGATGGGGAGGTGTTAGCCAATCCTCGAGTGACCTACGTAACTCCACCAGGGGAGGGCTTCAAGCCGGGTCCCACGGCTAAACATCATCGGCAGCATATACTAAAGGTAACTCAGACTCAACTTACATATTCCGTATTTGTCTAGATCTCGATTGCTGCAACCATCATTGTGTGGAGAATTTGACATGGTGCATGCGTTTAATTTTGTTTAGAATAGAATAGCTTTTGTTTATTGGCCTCATTTCATTGTCACTAGTTGTAGCAAAGAGTTTAAGTAATTCCTTTAAATCGTGTTAATTTATTGCAGGTTTTGCGCAAGTGTCTAGATGAGGCGGGTATCCCAGTATCCGAAATTGATGCAGTTGCATTTACGCAGGGTCCAGGAATGGGCGCCCCTCTGGTTGGTATAATTACAAGACGGTGTTCTCTACAACTAGATAATAGAGGTTAGAGTGTTCCTTCAGAACCGATTAGTAGAACCTGTAAGTTGTTTCCCATTGTATGCACTCAAGGTGTATTACATACGATAGAATACCGCACGTAGTCCTCCATGGTCTGAGTCCGTGATTGTCCTAGTGGGAGGAGGAGCATCCACATTCCGAATTACAATCCAGTTTCAATAATTCATTTTATACGTAGCGCCTTATCCGAACGAGTAGTATGGGGTCATTAAGATAATATGTTTGCATCTACAGTAAACAATATTTCCCAGGATCTCGTTGGAAAACAGGAAACGCGCTAGCTAGCTCTCACTTGCTTCACAGCTCAAACCTTATTATCATATTCGTAAGGGTTTAGTAACCTCACTGTTTTCGCTCTCTTCTGCTTATGTTTGCGAATAGGTGTCTGTTGCTGTGGTCGCCCGAACCGTTGCCCAACTCTGGAACAAGCCACTGCTGGGGGTGAATCACTGTGTCGGCCACATTGAAATGGGCCGACTCATCACGGGAGCCGATAACCCAACTGTGCTCTACGTCAGCGGCGGGAATACGCAGGTGATTGCGTACGCGAACAGGAGGTACGTACCTATCGTTCTATCAATAATGAAACAACTAGCTCCGGGATTAACAAGCGTAGTATATCTACTAATCTACATTTAAAGCAGGGAACAACTTCGAATTTGCTTTAAGCTGCGAAGAAATCATTGTTAGATTTGTTGAAGTTTAGAGTTTTGGACTTGCAGCCTGTTCCAGTTTGGTGGTATATTTGTTATCAAAATAGTTTTCTGATGCGGCAATGACAGGTATCGTATTTTCGGCGAGACCATTGATATTGCCATTGGTAACTGTCTGGATCGCTTCGCCCGCGTGCTCAAGTTGAGTAATGATCCCAGTCCAGGCTACAACATTGAGCAAGAAGCCAAAAACGGTACGTATAAATAGAGATTTAGATTGACTATATATACACACAATAATACAAGACAAATTTTAACTACACTGCAGCTTTTTACGACGCTTAAGCTCTCGATATGTAATATCGAGGAACTCGAACCTGCAACCTCCGGCTTCTTACAGCCAGAGTCTATACCATACATTACCTACTGCTTCGTAGAAATATCAGTGGGCCTAATCAGTTCCATATTAATTTCTGCAGGTACCACTTTCGTTCCGCTTCCATATGTGGTGAAGGGAATGGATGTATCATTCTCAGGTCTCCTGAGTTTCCTTGAAGAGCGAACGGAGAAGCTTCTCCAGGAGGGCTATACACCAGCGGATCTTTGCATGTCATTACAGGTATCCTTTCGAGCTCTTATTCGTTTGCCTCACACATTGTCTAGTCACCATTTTCTTCTTTATCAACATTGGTATAGAATCATTGTTAATATAGACATTTTGGTGTATAAAACCTTGCACGAACTACTACCTCGAGTGTATTTTGCGTAGTAACCTGCTAGTCACTTTAAATAGAGGAGTGGCGCGCTTCAGTTGATATTTCTTAACAATGATATCAGCCCCGTTATCCATTTACCTCTCCAGGAGACAATGTTCTCGATGCTAATCGAAACGACTGAACGGGCTATGGCTCACACGGGAAGCCAGGAAGTGCTCATCGTTGGCGGAGTAAGTTTTCACTTCAGTGGATCAAAATCGAACTGAGTAAATAACTGTGAGAATTATTATTTAGTGTACGAACTTTTCAGGAGCATTTCGAAGGGGATTTGCCGAAATTGCATTTTACTTTATGCGAATCGAAAATCTTACTCAAAATAGCTACCCGAAGTTCTCGCGTGCGGTCTTCGTTGTATGAAATATTTTGGAATATATCCAATATAAAAGATGTAGCTTAGTATTAATTTAAACGTAGACGAGCAAGATAAAGTTTCTATTCTACTATTCGACAGGTGGGTTGTAACAAGCGCCTGCAACAGATGATGGAAAAAATGGCAAATGAACGTGGTGCAAAGCTGTTCGCCACCGACATGAGGTACAGACAGTTTACTAATTAACATCATCAACGCATGACGAATTTTAACCACAGACGAATGAACGGTAGCACACTATATTTTGACTAACAACTTCGGTTATGAAATATATCAAATGATATATTTACAGCAAAACCTTCCCAGATGAATACGTGCGATTCATTCGCTCAGTCAAAATGAGGGTTATTCATGGTAGTGCACTTTTTACACGCTTAAGTTCTCAGTTAAAATAATATTGAGTTGTAACGAACTAAATTGATGCATCAATTTATAGAGATGCGCGCTTGAGCTACGTATGCAGTCCAATAAAAAGTACGAGCGCTATTCGGAATTCTGAATTGAATCGATTGTCGAAACAACGTCTCGCGCCCTAGATACCGTAGAGTGCGAGAGTAGCAAATACACGTCCCAACAAATCTACCAATTTTTTTCCTCATCGTTGCAGGTTTTGTATAGACAATGGAGCAATGATAGCCCAGGCGGGATGTTGTATGCTCGAGGCAAAGATGGTGACTGCCATAGAGGACAGCACCATAACTCAGAGATATCGGACAGATCAGGTTGAGGTTCGCTGGAGGGACCAATGAACAACGGCTGCCCGGCTGAAATCTATGGATTATACATTTTTTGTATAAAATTACCTCAATGTTAGTTTACTTATAATGTTGCGAGGCCAGAATAAAAGTGATATTCTGGGAAATTTCGAAGCGTTTTTAATTCTAGAGAATAACTCAAATGGACACCATAAAGGCCAACTTAGATTGGCGACGGATTAGATTGGTCTGTGTAAGTACATTGGTGCCTTGCTTTCAGCGATATGGACTTCCCGTTCCTCAAAGACGATGCAGTTGCATGAGATGATGAGCTTGAGTTTGCTTATACTATTCTAGGTAAACATCTGAAACTTGGAATAAATCACGCTGCTAGCAGACGAAACAATGAGTACGATAATTAACAAAATATCTGTTTTCTTATCTATGGGATTATTATACCAATTTGTTGGTTACTTACATATTTGGAGAACTGTTTTCGTAGACGATCATGCTAGGATTATTACGAGCAATATAACTACTTGCTGCTGACTTTTATATTTAGTCTGGGCTTACCGCATTTTCGGCTCTCTATTTATCAAACGACGATTGAATTTGAAGATTTGTAAAAAGTTCTGGATCATCTACAACGGAACAAATCCAATTTTCGGAGTGTTGTTCTTCCCAGTGCACACCTTCGGTACCCTGCGCTTTTCGAGCAAAAACTCGTCCTCTCATTCGATCCCAACCTTTGTACCTAAAACATCAGTACATTCATTTCTCGTCAAGTATATTCATTTGTCGTCAAGTACGTGTGCGGTGAAACCAGCCCGTATGCTGAAAAAAAAAAAATATATATAAATTAAATTCTGGTCTGATAACTTGAGTGCACGATAGGCGCACCACATTAAACCGAGTGGAGTAACGCTGCTAGCGAATGATTCACGACAGTGCCGTGAGTGCCACGTAGCACCTTCATCTAATCGTTGCTAAACAAACACTCATCAGCTTGATACGTAGCTAGGCTGAGTTCGCAATGCTCAACAACCCTATTAGATGAGTCATCGATATATCCTTGCATTTCCTGTTACTGATTTCAGGTTGTTTTCGGCTGTGTTGATCTTAGCGAGCCAATTTTGTTAATCTTTTGTTTTATTCATCCATGATCTGATCTACAAGCGCCGCTCAAACAGCAATCTACAATTGATCGCTGCGTTCGCCTTCGCCAACAAATGGGTCCACTCCCCCCTTGTGTTCAGCTAAGACCTACCAACGAACTTTACAATTCATTGCGAGCGAGGTGGCTATGAGATGGCGATTTTGCACATTTCTAGGTACGTGCGGCTTGAGACGATACTAACTATAAGACACATGTGATCTGGGATATGCGATTCGTACACACGCCTTGGTCTATCTGTATTTGTCTGAACAATAATAAAAACGAATGGGTCTCCTTATCAATAACAGAAAATCCGTTTTCAAAAGCATTCTCCCCACTTGGCCCACAGATCGAATTGCATAATATATGAAAAGTTCAAAAGTCGTCGTTCGTGTATTGTGCGCTAACCCAATCATCTCACGGAGATACGACGATTTCGTATAGAACTAGATGCAAACGTAGTGCCCGCTCGGTGCCAGACACCCTTTCGAACTACGGACGTTGAGAAGCTCGTAGCTAGTTTGCTTACGTCGACAACAAGGTTAAATAAACAATTGTTCATAATACCTAAATATATAAATAAACAAACATTCGGTACGTCATTGACATCGTACTCATTCATTGTTGGACATAACCACATAACGTTGAAATATAGACACTGTCTGTCTACATAACCTTGCCTTGATCCTGTGATAACAATAGATGGATACAACAGACATCCATAAATACGGAATATGGTTTAAAAACGTCACGATTATCAGAGAATCGAAAATAAGCGTGGCAATCCCATAGGAATGTTAACTCGTTATGGTTAAGATAACATATTTGTAAACAAAACCCTTAATCTGCGTTGCAGCGAACATAATTAAATACAAAATATGTCACATGTTTTGCCTAGGCAGCTGATCACAGGCTGAGAAGTATATTGCTTTTTGTGAAACATTCCTATGCGGTGATAATTTCGAGTATTTTTTGCGTAGATTTTAACTGAACATTCACACATGCTAAACGGATTGTCCAGAACGTGAAGCGACCTCAGTGATAAAGATGTACTGTTATGTTGAGACGGGGTGCTTAAATAGCAAGGTAATCGTGGCGCGCATATATCAATTCCTAGTTATAACGCGCAATCGTTTTTCTCATAGAGTTCTATGTACATCTCAGGTATATTTCTTGCATGTGATAAAACAAAATGACGTTTTTCGTTAGCAGTTCGAGTTGTCAATGAACGTGGTTACGTGCCGTTGAGTAGCCTTGTAAATTCGCTCTATGCTGAGCCGTGTGAACCTGCCAAGTGAAATACGCGTAGGAATACAAAGCCGAAATCAAGCAATACTTTCTTCTTTGAAAAGGTCCTAAAATCGATAATTTAAGATCGCGACCATACATTTCCAAACGTGTGAGTCGAACCAAGCTACGACTGAGTATGTCGAGGCTTCGAGAAATTTAACTGTCATCATGCACTTTTGCTAAGCTAAGTTTGGGGAAATATCGAGCACGTCGTTTGGAAGCAGTGTCACTGAGATTATATACGAATGAGAATATAGAAAAATGGAAAGTACTGATTGATCCATGGGTCTTGCTAAACATTGTCTAATGTATTCTCGCTCTCTCTCTCTCTGCCTTCATCAACACGATTGCCGCGTGTGACGCTGTCTTGATGTTAACCTTCTCTAATTGATAAAAATAAAAACCATTTAGTGGCGTCGATGAACGCTAGAGTTACCCACACCCAAAAAGTTATTAGCGCAATTTGAAGTTATCACTGTTATTCTACTCGTGGGGTTCGCCAGCGCAAAATACAAGATTGCCAACTCGTTCCGACGATGAAAACACTTGGGTCTCCCATGGTGCATAACCTTCTTTGCAGCACTTATGAGAACAGCTTACACCATAGCTATAAGATTTACACCGATAAGAATGCTTCATATGTGGTTATCGACTCGTAGTTTGGAGCTGGCATGTATATATATATATATATATATATATGACTATTTCGAACAAGGTGAATGTTGCATCCTAGTTTTGTGTATGTTCACTAAATGCGACACGAGATAACATAATCATAAGAATAAAGATGCAGCGCCCAAACAGAGGCGGCCTCAATGAAAACCGCGATTGCTGAGACAAGAACAGGCAGGGTAAGCTTCGCCTAGCTTTCTCTATTGATTGGGGTCAAAATATCAAAGATCTATTTACGATTTAGTTGTGCTATGTCGAGAGTCAATCGCGTATATTGCAGCTACAATGAAGGGCTTATTGGCCTCTTGGATAAGATAATCTCGCTGATGCAAGGAGTCGCTGTTTTACCAAAGAAACCAACAATCGATCTACCTCTATCCAAGATAACGACTTGCCACTGGGCAACAAAAAGCACAAGCTCTGCCCATTATGTATATATATATAATGGGCAAACACTCCATTATTTACGTGCATACGAGGATGACTGTTATATATATATATATCGTATGTTTTACCACTATTGTCGTTACCACATTGCTTTTTATATAAATATGAGATATGATATGTGTATCAAAAAATCTAATTGGCATCATGCACAAGATCCATATTCCCAGTGACAATACATTATCGATGTCTAATCATTATAATCATCATTAGCCGTTCTATCATTTTAACGAACGATTCAGTGATTCGTCCAAACCATTTTAGTAAAACCGTATTCATTAACATCTCGTTCATTCGCCGTATATTGCCACTTAGATATAGGCCAGGTACGTGCCACCGAGTTACAATCAAATATAGTAACGAGATTGTCGTTCTACCAAGTTGACAGTTAGAACAAGCATTGTATTTTCTCGCAGCGATACACACACACACAGTGATACATATGCGTCTTCTCTTGACGCCAATCGCATTCTATTATAACTAAACCTAAACAATTGAATCAAATCGACTCTGGCCATATCTAAACTGCGGCAATAAAACATCACGCGGACGACGATGAACAATTCCTGTCGATGGGATCCACATTCACGGGCTTCACTCGAAGTGAATTGGTCCGTTGGTCCCGTTGTCGTCGTTGTCAAATTTGCTCGCACGTCATACTCAGCCGCGTGCTACTGAGCGTTCGCAAATGGGCACAAATATTCGGGGAACAATTTGCGCTAACTGGTACGTTTACTTTCCGGGTATCGACGAAGAGAAGCAGTTGCAAGAACTCGTTAATTTCATTGATACGACCATCTAATAAATTTTCCGTGATGACTCGCAGACTGAACGGCCGAACGGTACAACTGCTTTCGGCATAAGGCTTCATAAGACGGACAACCCCTTTAAAAATGCAAATGTGCAACGGTGGGGATCGGACCCGTGCATCTTGTCGTGTCTCCTCCGAAATTGCAAGGCGCACACAAATGCGCCATGCCACCGGACTCGACTTGTTGATACCGGTTAGCCGATGGGGCGACGCAAGCAGTTGAAATGCGATGTTACGTAAATGCGGAAAGCATGGACCTCACGTATCCATATCACCTTTTGAATGACCGAACACAACAATGCGCAGATAGAAATAATGAATATTAAGCTTCAGAAACCGACTCAGGAGCCTACTACGAACAGATAAATGACATTTATTTCTTCATTTTTTTCACACAATTTGTGTTGTCGAGGAGATATTTTTGTTGTCTTGGTGGCCTGAACGACCGAGTTCTGATTGAAAGGGCCAGGGTACGCTGGGCCTACCCTACTATGTGACATGTACATGTATTCCCTGTGTGAAATAAACAACAAGGTTTTTATATCGCTTAATGTGATCGTGATAGTGGTTTTCAGCTCTCTTTTTGTATTGAAATTGGAGTTACTCTTCGACTCTTTTGAGGACTATTGCATGCGTTACGGTGTGCTGGCTAATGGGAAGTACCGACATATTAGCTGTATGATGTATTACGCTAAATGATAAATCGCAGCCACTAAGTGAGCCTTCTGATGAGCTACTGATGTTTACGTTACGACGCCAGGTATTCCCCAGCGTTGCCTTTGGTTGGATTAATTCCCGGAGTGCGCATAACACCCGTTCGATGGTAAAACCTCAACAGCGGACCTTTAGAGTTATCGCAGGATGGATTAAGAACATAGATATGCATTTGTCCTTTAACGAATGAATTCGTGTGCTCTTGTTGTGTACACAGAAACACCAACGAACTGAGAAATCTGTACATATTTAAATATGAAAACAGCACTATATGATATGCTGCCCCAAAAAAAAAACCCCATATAAATTTCAATATCGGCTAAACTAAGTTGGTTAAAACAACGGTTTTTAATATGAGTTAGAGGTATGAACCTCTTTAATTTATACACTGATCCTACTGAATTCTGGCAGCCTTCTGGCGGCTAGGTAGACGCTATTTCTATTCCCATTTAAGGCCTCTCGGGGAAAATCGATGTTTGCATAGCTTTGGCCACCTATAGCCCTCTTTAATTTATCGAAGAAACATTAGTCACACGGACTTAAATCGGGAGGGTGACGCCACCGCTCAATCTTGTTGGCCTTAAGCCAGGACGTAATATCATCTCTACGATGTGCCCTAGCATTATCGTCGAGCAGTCCCACTCGGTGCTTTATTGCCATGCCAACTATTCATGAGTCCCTTCAAGAACTCGAGATAACGAGCCGAGCCCATTCTTTTCTTTGAGCCCAAAAGCTTGTAGTAGCAAATTTTGTTGAAATCCATGTGAAGTGCAACCATTACTTTAGGCTCGAATCTATTTGGTACTGCTACCGCCATTTCTTGTTCACCTGGTCGTAACCACTGTTTCACTTGATCTTTTCCGGTCCCCTATACAGGCTGACCCATGTCTCGTCCAGTGCGACGGTATGCTCTAAGTGACTCTTTCGCTGCTTATATATCTTCAAATTGTATCGCAAACACTCCTCACGGAATTTCTGTCGGCAAAGTCGTCAATGACCAAGCTCTAGTTTGCTCTGAAGCTTTTTCGATTATCTCGATCCGTTCGTTGAATCGAGATTCGGGAAGGGGCGGCCGCCCTCGATACTCACAATGTCCCAGTCACCTTGCCTAAACTGCGCACACCAACGGCACACCTGTCGTCGACGTAGGGCGCGATGGCCGTGCACACTAACCAATCTTCGATGGATTTCAGCTGGACATTTCTTCTCTTGAAACATAAACCTGACATACTTTTCTTCTGAGAATGCAAGTCTGAGGGACCCGGTCCGCCGGTTGCCATTTCGAACGCCCAACGAAAGCTGAATGCTAGCGGCGTTCGCGCCTCGCGCTAGCTAATTGGCGTGTCTCAATACCCGTCGAATTTGAATTCAAACCGGCCAATAATAAGAATACGGCGCAAGATGATAGGAGTGTCATTTTTTTGGGTCAGCCTAATATATAAACATTTATAGATGAAAGCGATGAACAGCGAGCGCTGCGATAGGCGGATAATCTTTAACTATTTCAAATGAGATGATAAAACCAAGGTGTTACGCGCTGGACCAAGGTGTTACGCGTACTTCTATAAGCTATCACATATGCACATAGGTTAAGCATATAGCACTGCCTATCATTTGTGGTAGACCAACTATATAGACTTTGTTGGTTCGCTCTTCGATAGAGGTGACAACTCGACTTGAGTTGAACCTTGTGATTTTTGACTTTGCGATTGTAAAAACGTTTATAATTTAAATCCACACATCGCTATCACCACTCCAGGCAGTAAGACAACAAGACGGGGCAACCCTTAAAATAGTCTCGAAACGGTGACTCAAGGCTAAATAGCAAAAAGGTTTCACACGTGCAACTGATTACGCGCTTCTGGCGGACAGGGATCAAGCTTTGGTCCCACAACCGCAATGACTCACCTTGATTAGAACAGCGCCTGCGATACCGAGTCACCCACGAGCGGTCACCACGACGAAGTCATCTGTACAGATTCTGTAGAACCATTGGTAGCTAATTGACATGACAGCCCTTGAAGCAATGATACCCAGCAGTACTAAGGCTTTTCTGCTCTGGTAGGAAGACAGCTAACGGTCAGCTATGGAATGAAAAACAAAAAAAATATATGGGTTGATAGCTTGCTCGACTCTGATCCAATAAAGCGAAGTTTTTCTGGCTAAAGCTGGTACGAACGCGGTCGAAGCAGCAGAAATTATCGCCGAACTAATTGATGACGTCCACTAGCAAGAATCACGACGAAATTCCATTAATGTTAGACAATAGGCGGATAGAGTTAGATAGCACATAATAGCATCATTATGTGCTACATGGAAGTGACTAATTAATTGTCCCGCCGTAAGTAGAATGGGGTATATTGCTTGTCCTGTTATCCCATGCCAACAGGTCCCTGTACCCTATCACTACAAAGCGAACTTATACAGGATTTTCGGTTCGAGGTTGTGCTCTGTTGAGGTCTTGGTTCATTTGTGTATGATCTGTTCTTGTTTGTTAAGCCAATGGCCAATGCAGCAATGACAAATATTATAAGTTAACCTAAGTTATCAATTAATTTATGAAGACAGTTTTTGAAAAATTGATTCCTACAACGATACCCTCATAATGAACAGTCACAGTAGATTATATCTTGTATCATTTATTGTCACATTTGTGTACAATATTCATGGTTGTCGTTTGCACCGGACGATAACGTTGACGATAAGTTGTGAGTTGATGTTAGAATGCTCAACTCCCGAGCGTTCTAGTGGTAATTCGTATCGAAATGAGATCACACGCATGGGCAAGTTCAACGAGGAGAACGCTAATAAATTGTTTTTGTTCATTAGGACCACACCATTCTCTAGACGTATTTGTATCAGTTGTCAACAAACTTTTCTATACTCGATTTTATTTCTTTTGACGAGGCTATGGTTCACTCTCGCCGAGGGTTGATTTGATCATATGGGTTTTGCATTTGCTATGTGTTTGTTACAAACTACGGAGGGCTGAGGGGGGCCCGTTGACAACTGCGATGTGAGCATTGAGCAGGTTCATCAGAACGCGATTAGAGATCGGTCGGCTGTTTTTCGTTACTTCGTGATTACTGATGATTAATTTCGAATCGCTTTTGCCTTGCTCCCGATCTTTGTTTATGGACCAAAACCACTATTGCGCCACTCGCTGTGCTTGTCAATCGTAATTACGGAACCTTTAAGTGCTCATCTCTCTGAGAGACACTGATCCGATGACAGTTGATGCAAGTTTGATGCAGGTGGCGCCTGCCGCTGTCATCTTAGCTTCAGAAGTGCTTCTGTCAGAGATTATGCGAGAGTGGTGAATTGCGTTTCCGCATGACGGAGTTGCCACACGCGACAACGAAACGCAGCCAGGTTCCATGCTGAGGTTGGCTCGTCATCGCCACTGTGGTGACTTGCTAGCCTTGGAGGGTGCGCTATACGTCACCTGGCCGTTTCGTCTACACTGCAGTTCCCATCACTCTGGTGAGGTGTCTCCGGGTGAAGACACGCTACCAGCGATGGTCTCCTCTCGGCGCCTCGTTCTTGGACGATTCGGGTGTGCTACTGTTCGAGCTGGATTTGCTCGAACTAGGACTCGCCGTCTGGCTCGGGACCGTTAGGCCTGCTGAGAGAAGGGCAGCAAAATACACTTATTCGAATGGTTTGCCATTGGAATAATATAAATAGTGTTTGCCCAGGCAAACTTCCATAGCTAAAAAAATATATTTAGATGAGACATCTTCGCGGGTAGCTGACACATCTGCTACGATTCGCAATGCTGCAGACGGCGTGACTCTCTTAGATAGGTGGATGCCTACCAGTACAGCCGTTGATGCTGTTTAGTGGAACAGTCTTAATTTGGATTTACCCTCAAGTATGCCTTTCTCTCTAATGTTTTAATGATAACCTGTTAATTGCAGAATTCTAGGAAGCAGACAGCAGGACGTACGCGAAACGAAAACAACTTATATATTATACAAAAGGATAAAATGCGTATTAAATGTTATTGTTATCATTATTATTAGATTATTATTATTATTATAAACTGCACCACTTTGGATGATTACACCAATCCATTGGTCAGGGCACAAAACACCAATGATCGAGAATTTCGCCTCTTATCTACGAGGCAAGTACGTGCTCATGAAGACGTTAACTACATGGCAGTAGGTGAAAATCCAACGAAGCCTCGTATGGTAATCGTCTAATCGAATTCAAGGAAAAGTCGACGATTTGGTATCTGCTTGGCATCGAATTTAGAAATGCCTCAGTTCGCTTCTGGTGCCAAGGATAAGGTTTCCTAATTTTCTCGTCGTATCTAATATTCATGAAAGATAAATGGTTCGAATGTCCAGCACATCTTCAGAAAACGTGTTCTGGTCGATACGTCTCGCTAAGACGACTGACCATACTGAATCGATTCTATTTGGACAACACAGACACAATCATGGTGATGGTAAGCCAGGAAAGAAAAAAAAGTACAAGATATTATTAGCCCAGAAGTATTACTAGGGCCGGAAACTGATATTTGTGTATATAGATACAAACATAGGGAGAACTACAGGATATGCATGAATTAGCCCACATACTTACTAGTTGGCCTTTCCGCCTTGTGCTCCCATTCCGGTGGAAAGGGGATGGCGCGATTCTGAAATTCAATAAAATATTATTATTATTATTGTTATTCACAGAAACCATTGTTACAATGCTTTTATCACTTTCGTCATATCTGAATTCTTCTTCGTCATTACGAAGCAATCGCGACTCTGCTCACGTAACTCATGGACGTGCTGAGCATCGTTGGTTTAGACTTACTTACAGGGACGGTAGAAGAACAGCGGATATATTTTAATTTTTTTTTTATTTAAAAAATTTAAGAACGACCAATTGTGGATTTACGCACACTCAAATGTATTCCTCCTGATCTTCCTCAGATCATATCCTCTGACCTATCTTATGGGGGTAATCGTCTTCAGAATCGAAGTGACAACGGCCCCCTTTGATTAAGACTAGCAATAAACGAGCTATCCCATTGATCACAATCGTGATCACTCCATCATAGCCTCGTAGTGAGTCAGCGTAAAAGGCTTCAGCTTGCTTACATGTGCTAGGACCGCCTAAGGGCTGAGATGACGCTTGATCGAGTTCATCTGTTTCATCCATAACACCAAATAACGAGCGATTATATATAATATTATATGCAGATCAGACGCTTAGCGCCCAGAGAGACACTGCCAGAAGAACCCTATGGGTATGGTTGTTACTCATAGTAATGTCTCGCTAACAAATTTCGTTAGGCGCAATCTTGCCCGAATCTTGTCAGCTAACAAACCTCTCCAAGTGTCTGTGTATATAACGTCATGATCACGATGATTATTGCGCTCGATATAAGTATTCTCAGGATACAAAACACGTTGTGTAAATTAGTAACCCAAATTAGAGAAAAGAGATCAGCTTGGTTATGCCCGTGCATTGTTTTGTATTTGGTCCTTATTTCATTTGGGACGCGGTTCTCCGATTGCTTTCTGTCGCGATGTGTGCCACCAATTGAACATTATGAACTGCCCTATGATTGTTACTGTCCTTTAGCGAAACTCATGAGCGTAAATTGTGTCCAGATTTCAATGTTTTTCAATGGTCACCAGATTTTTCGTTGAACCCCCCCGAATATAATCACCCAGAATCAATATTCTGTCGGCAGCATAAGACACTTTCTTGATTGAATCACTCGCATGGAGTGGGTGCATATCATGGCTGGATTTTAACTTGCATCATATGATAAACACATGCATGTGAGGTGTTACAAACTTAATTCATTTATTTACCTTGCTCGCGCCGTTATCTCCTTCAGACGTACTCCGCATTTCTGTAACCATCACAAGTGTCGCACACAAAGCGAAAAGATTATATATATATATATATTAGTATAGTCCACGACACCACCGTTCACTGTAATAGATCCAGCAAGATTGTCCTCGCAGTAGAAGTGATCCGTTTCGAAAAAAAGCACTCGTCACAGGAGCACCTCCACAAGTCTTCAACAGCACACTGTTCGAGCAGGTTTCACCCGTTGAAGAGGCTACCTTCACTCGAGCTTGTATGGTACACCGGCTAAGATCCACTGACCCAGAGTGCATCTGTCCGTCAACTGCGAAATGTCTCAACTCACTCAACCCTTATCACTCAGCGATATTCTTCCGTTAAAACTCAACGGACGGTAGACGATAAAAGCTCCCTCTCTCTCCCTCTGCGGAGCGATCGATACTCACTCGGCAAGTGAAGGCACTAGTCTGGCCAATCCGTTGCCGACTGGATGTGTGTTTGTTTGTTGGTGCGTATGTGTTTGTGAGTACGTCTCTGTCAGTGCGCCACTTGCTCTGCAGAGCCCGCCACGGCGTCGACTCGTCTACCGCCTCGGCGTGGTTGATCCTCGGTAGCTGCTGCTGCTGCTGCTGTTGTGCTGTTGCCGCTACCAACAGTAGCTGGTTAGCTGCTTGGCGCTACCAGCACAAATCGGCGGCTATCCCGCAACCGTGAAAATGCGACGTGTACCAACAGAACGATTCAGGTACATATCTACAGTCTACGCATGGGCTATATTCTTGCCGTTATCACGGACGGTACCAAGCCTCTTCTATTGAAACTGTGGCAGCCAATGTTGCCACTGCCGCTAATGTGGCTAATAATATCGATGATGATGGTGGCGGTAATGCTACTGCTGAACCAGAAACATTTTGCATCCACGTTGTCCAGTTATTGACTGCAACTAGCTAGCAAGTCCGCAGCTATCGATGGTGATAACAAGAATAATCACGTATTCCCAATGGGTCAATAGCGGCGACGCTGCCGCCACCACCACCATCATAGCTGCCTTTCTACATCGACGCTGGTGATGGTGACCCAGTTGATCTGTGAAGTCCACAACTGCGCGTGGTGAAGGCCCCGGTTTTGCTGATCTTTGCGGTTCCGGCCGTAGGGATCACAAATACCCAAATACAGTTTTTACTCATTGACGGCGTACGATCTCGCGGATGCAGTGTTGGGATGCAATATACATATATATATATATATAAATATATTGCATCCATATTGACATACTGTATATATATATATATATATATATATATAGTATGCCACGAAAATAATCGTTTTCACGTGGATACATCGTTACCCCTTAGTACCATCTCCACTATGTTAAAATATGATAAATAAATATAAACCGTTTTATTGTCCACTGCTGTCGGGAACGACCTGCCTGATCAATAATAATCCAGCATATCGTGTCGTCTAGGCTCCTGCAAGTCGGGATCAGTGGCCAGAGCAACCGCAGCGCAGGTTGTCCAGCGACCTGTTGGGACAGGCATCAGAAACGAACCGCGGACGATTTCGGCAATCACTTCGTCCGCTCGAAGGCGCCTCCCGCTCGAAGCGATCACCAGAAGAAGTAGTTGAATTAAGTAGTAACAAAGCCGACAACAGCAACAACAACAGTGATAGTATAGCTGGAAAGCGCTAGAAACCTGCCAACTCGCGTACGGGGATCTCGCGCAGACGACTTCCCCTTGCCTCATTTCTTCATTCAAGATGCCAGGTCCAATGTTAACGCGAGCTACAACAGCGGACTAAATGCCATACCGGCTGGCCGAGTCATTCGTCGTTTGGTGCCGGCAGATGTGAACGACCATGACTCCGATGCAGATCTCTCCCCTGCATCATCCGTCTGAAGGAGCGCGTTTATTGAACTCGAGGAGCGAGCACTTCGCCTACACAATCGAGATCTATGCCCAGAAATTATGTGGCGGCAGCCAGCTGATATCGGTCAGTACATTCACAACAAATATACTACACAACACACAGGACTGGCTGGAAACAAAAATAGGTCCCACACCAATGATACGATTCGAATATCATTGCATGCTGGAACATCTATGAGATACTCTCATGTTAAGGTGACAGTAGCGGGCCCAGATCTAGATGCGATGATTCGGTCTAGCACACAGACATTCATACATACTGGTAAGTTCGAGCGGGGTGGTGATGATATCTTGCTTCGATGGTTTCTGGTGGACGGCGGCGGATGTCACCGTAGCGCTGTCTCTGTCAGCTTCTCTCTTGGAATTGAGCAGAGTCTAACACTAACAGTAGGCCGTTTGCAAATCGCAATCTAAACGGCGGCAAGTCGACGGCTGCGCGCAGGCTGACTAGATTAGTGAATAATCCTCAAGTTTGGAAACAACGCATCATATATGTATATATATATATACACTGGGGCAAAGGCAACAAAACAGATACAGCTTAGAGCGGGGGCATACCAATATGAGTGACACATCGAAAAAATTACGAGGACAGGCTCATCCCGGGGCAGTCATTCGCTACAAATTATGACGAAGTGCTTTTCCTGACGACGACATATTGAGAGTTCGTTGTCGTCGCTGTTCTTGCTGCTGCTTATACTGTTACCTGTCAATGTCGTCGTTATAGTCGATACAGTGTTGACGTCGTTGTCAAACTCGAATCGTTTGCGGATGAGGTCACAGACACAGCTATTGGAGAGGCGGCTTCGAGAACGTACAGCGTACGACCGCCGATGAGATGGTCTCGTCTTACCGTGTACCATGCACTTGATCTGTTACGCCTCGATAGGTGAGTTCGTTCGATTAGATTGAGAAGTGGTACATTAAACGCTCGCAGCACAGCAAAACACCGGCGAATCTTTCGCAGCTAAACGAATAGGAAGAGAACCTAAATACAATAATAAGAGGAGTGGGGGTGCGGCGGCGGCGGCGGTTTTTCATGGGAAGGATAATACGTCGCATACTCGTAATCATAGGGACCGACTATTTCACCATGATCACACATTTCGTTATTGACCACAACAGCACTCGGCGAGAGGTTCACCTACAGCGGTATTGTTTTTGGTGGTGAGCGCCCGTATCGCTAAAGGTCACGCATCGTTTAGCTGAAAGTTGTTTTCGGATGTGGGATAATTTATATAGACATGGCACGATGTGTCATCACTCTCTAGCTAACCAACCCATAGTAAAGCCACAGCGCATCGAGTGAAGAAGGCGGCCGAACAATTAAGAAGGAAACAACGGGCGTTGCTAATTGATTTGCAAAAATTGTCGTTCAGCCGTCGTCGTGCCGGTTGCTTCGAACTCGTCAAAATATTGACATTCGGTCATTAGGAAGGCATCATATTACGCAGCTGAGCATGAGCTTATCCTGTACACCTGAACAACGCATGCACTCAAGTGGTTCACCCAGACTATCAACGAACTTGACTTCAGCTCTCTACTTGCATGTGAGCTCGCTATTCGCAAATGAACATTATTCAAGTAGAAAACAAAACGCACCGATTTTACCTTTCAACTATTTCACCGCTGGTTGGAGCCGTCTCGGTCGCGACGTCTCCACCGGCGGGACCGCCACTTGTTCAGCAGAGCCACTGTAGATACAGTGCGTCGGTACATACGTCGCCGTGGCGGGTCAACCCTTTCCACCGAGACCGCTGGAAGAAAGTGAACCTGCAGCGACACGACGCTAGCCACCAGCGAATCGCGAAGAAGTGCTCCGAAGAGCTCACACAGCGCGAGACTTCATCGTTCATTCTTGGAACAAGAAGCCACTGACCCGCCACTGCCCGGCCGAATGTATGATAGGATGAGGGAAGGAACGCGGTCCCTGCACGCGTTCAAGTCCATCGGCTTGTGGGGGTGGACTAAAGTCGTTGTCGTCGTCATCATTTCGAGGGATGCGAACGAAGAAACGACAAATTTCATTGGCTTCCCGTATGGGCAATGCGAGGAGAGGGTCTGGTAAGGCAAATGCGGCTGCCATTTGCCCTGCTGATTACTGCATGTTGAGGCAATTCACAGGTAAATGGACAGAATTTCATCGTAGTCTTTATCATTTCTTCATCGTCCAGCCGTCTGTGGGAACGACGACTGTGAAACTATCTACTGTGTTTATTGATCAGATGACCACAGCAGCAGCCCCGGGGGTAGTAGCAATCAATACGAACAACAAAATAGAAAGTGTTTATATTTGAAGGTGCGACTGCCCATGCTTAGCAACACGGTTGTATTTCGGTCGTGTGTAAAAAATGTGTTCTCCATGAAGTTGTTCAACGTACACTGAACGGAGAGTGCAGTTTCGAATTTTGCATGGTTCTGTCAACGAGAGCTGGAGATAAACAGGACAAATACAGCATTATGAGCTGTTTGTGTTTTGTACGCCACAACACAACTTCGTCATTTGTACATCAACAGCATACATTTATTGTGAACAATTGAGTATTCGGCAATATTTAATATAGAATATGAATATGTTCGCATCCACAACACGAGTTATGTGCCGTTCCTCTCATCTACTGCTATGATGTTTCGAGAGACACAAAGTCACTGAATGACAACAACCATCTATATCGATATCACTGCTTATAATACTTACCCGAGCCGAGATAGACTATTTAGAATCACGTGGCGTCAAGTATGATTAATGTCGGTGTGTATGCAAGTTATCATTTTGGCCTTGTGCATTTGTGGATTTGTCAATCAATAAAATTTATAGAAACTATCAGAAATAGATCCCATCCAGGCCCTATGTGCGACGGAACATAGAACAACGACACCCCTCGAAACGGACCCGTTCGTTCGTTATGTGTGGGAGAACATAATGGACAGTAGATACAACGGTGGCTTCTTAACTCGTGGGTAATAAGGACCGAATCTATAATAAACATAGTCTGTGAACACATTGTGAACTGGCCGTCCGTAAGTTGTGTCTACCCATTCAGCATTTCACCTACAGAACTATCAAGTGTGTTGTGAGCGCTCCCCGTCATTATTTGTATTCAATAAACATGACGCAATTTAACAAGCAACCGCTGAACTAGTTTTCTGTCACATAGACGTTAACAGCCGATCCAAATACGCTGTATTGGACATTTACAGTCTTTTGCGTAAATCAACGAGTGTCACGCTACACTCAATATACACATACTATAATCTAATACAGCGAACAGTAACTACACCTCCCTTAAACCTCGACTTGGATATTCTGTTTTCGAAAAATGCCAGATCTCTATAAACAGCATCTGGTATTGGAAGCCAACCAAAATGTCTAGAATGGTTGGAGAAACTATAATATTGCATGGTTATAGTATACTTGAGAATGTGATGATGCGTGCGGCATATATATAGACTGTAATGTCCCACACACGAGCCTTTGGTATTAGCAATGTGATTACTGCTATATTCAGTTAAGAAGATCCTACAATAAGATAGCCAGTGATCATGCGTTAAGAATGGCTATCAAGAAGAAAAGAAGTGTTTTTTTGTTCCTATAAATAAAGACAAACGCTGAATCCAAAGAGCTCAATGCACAAGCGGCACTCTGGGTATATACAGTGGGTATTTACCGAGTTATAAGTTACGAAGCAACTGCCAACGGCAACTTTCGATTTCAGAACAGGGACACGCTCGTACCGCGCCAGTAATTGAATACGCGCCAATAGCTATTACATACCGTATCCGTTGGAATAAATCGCGTCTTTGTGTTGATTGATCTGTGTGGTCACCACTGACGGCGTATGGTGAAAGAATGCCTTCAAGGTGAAAAAATAATAGACATTTTGTGGTGGGTGCAAGCTTGTACCTTTATCAATGAACAAAATGTATTATCTGAATATTATCTCGGTAGCCTGAGTGGGTGGGTTGTCACTGTTCGATAAGTTAACGATGTCCGGGGTTTTAGTGGGTCTGGGCCCCACAGTGGCAAGCAAATACGGCGTGTTTTTGAGGATTGGTATACGGTCATGCCTTTAGCCCCTTCACAGGTTCAATTCCTGCAGTGGCTCATCAGACTGGAGGATCCCCTCCAGTCTGATTGGAGTCCGGAAGCAAACGAAAGCACGGTGAATTAGATGTTAAAAAATCAAGTGATAAAGTAATACAGAGTAACATATCGATAATACATATATATATATATGTGTGTGAGAATTAAGAACCTGACCATAGATAATGTAGTAACACTACTGACAATCTCGCGATACTTATATTTGCAGTACAAATCCACCTAGATTTCCACTTAGCTTCTAGTTTCGATAAAAATCCTACGTAGATATACATACTATTCTAATGAGAGCTGACTAAGACCGAAAATTTTGGGTGAGCTCAACTCAAGACTGGAGACACTATATCACTGTAAGGCGTGTCCCGAACGACCAAGGATGGATTTTGTGCATTACTTTATAAAGTTAAGTAGTGAACAAATACAGATCGGTGTACTCTGTATTTGAACAAATATGGATCTGTCCTCTGAAAAGGAAATGCTTACTCTATAATCTGTCAATTATTAGTAGCTAAATAGTATGAGAGATTTCAACATGCAAAGCAACAAAAATAACAGCACACTATCGTTCGTCTTTATCTGACTCCTGGCGTCCATTTTACCTATTGATAATCTGTATTAGCATATGATGCCATATCAGGTAAGGTACAGTGGAGCAGGTAGAGAGAATAAGCAAAGGTGGCCCCGACAGGTCCTCATAGTAATACCTAAAGGCTAAGTGGTGAGACCTGTAATGTAGTGGAAGAGCTGAGGGCCAGCTCAAAAACAAAACAAACGAAAAAACAATGGGGCATTGGGCTTTCTCCACCGGACCTCTTTGATGCCAAGCAATGTTAATCATATACCGGCCGAAACACGATCACCCGAGAGATCACAAATTCTGGTGCTGTTCATGGTTTTCATGGCAACCGCATTCACAGAGATGTGCAATTGGCCACCCAGGTTATGGCGCCACGCAATGACAAACCTAAGAATAGCAGAACCTCACTCCAGGCAATTTAACCTCATAAACATAACGTGATTCGGAAATCTTTATTTAGTGAGAGACCATTTCAACAGCTCTGGAGTCTCAAAAATTCTTAAACCAGGTTCAGATATTCTAACGAACTATTCAAATGGATGTTAAATGTTGGCCGAGGGTCAGCCCGAAAGCGAATTTACCCCACGTCGGCTCATTGGCATAATATGTTTTAAACTGCTCTTAGTAAGATCTATAATACTTTTATTTTTCTAAGTATCATGTCAAGGTCTACATAACATTCTGGGTAAAATCTCGGATATATATATATATATATATATATAATGAGCTAGGAGACCTTATGAAACTAATCCTTAACATATTGACCTTTGAGTGTCAAGAGCAGTTTTGCCTGCAGTTTCGAAGTTAACGAATGATGCAAGTTGAGCTACAGAAAAGGAACTGCACTCAATAAACTAAAGCAGTCTGGAAGTGTCACGTAGGTATAGGTTTCTCTCTACAGCCCTTGATTTCTATCAAAACCTGGATAGACGTATTTTAATCATCATAGTTAATCCACATAGTCAAAAAATCTTAACCAGTGATTAACCCTGAACACTACCATTTAACACATTCACTAAAGTGAACACAATAGTGGAACCGGTACAGCACTGGTTTTGGGCAAGGTGGATTTGTCAAACCTTTACAGAGTCCTCGTCAGCTCCACGAAATTCGGTGTCTCACGGAATACATTTGCGTCTTTTGTGGTTACTCAATGTTACTCAAATTATGCTATCCATGCATTAAGTGCTGCTGCTCCGCTGTGGTTAAATTATGTCGCGTTAGTGACTGGCTAAGAGATGATACGTTGGTGCGCTTGGTTGCTTCAATTCTGTTGACAGACACGTTGCGTTTTAAGTTAACGTCGTCGACGAAGACGATAATGAAGCCGGCTGAATTTCGATATTTGTGCGCATTTGTAAGCGCTTCCTTGGACGGTGCCAAATGGCATAATGAGCAGTAGTATACCCTTGGCCATCTTTCAGATCAATTGCCGGAGCTGACAACGATTGATCACCTTTTTTTCTACTGGACCGAGTAGTTCATTTTTACACTTACTTTTCTGCTTACCCTGACTGCTACCCATCCCATTATTCTTTGCAGCTATATTATGTGCCGCAAAAGTAAATATTTACATCGGAGTTACTAGCCACTTGAAATGATTGTGCTACTTGTCCTGTTCTATTAATCTAGGGGTTATTGATTCAAAAGAGCATGCAGGATGACTGGTCAACACCTGTACAGGTGTAACTTTCTAGCGCAACGAAATACTATCAACGAAGAGGGCTTTATTTATTTCGCATTATTGCTAATTGCAACAAATCTGTTTCTAAAATCCCTTCTTGTACTGAATAGACTTTCTAAGGGCGAACGGCAGATATAATGTCAACTCCACAGAGGTTGCCAATTTCGCTGGTATCGCAACTCGATCCTATTTAACATAGGTAGTAAAATGGAGGGTTAAGAACGCACGAAAGAAAACAAGCGCTGCTATCTAATGTTGCAATTTATTATTTTTTATTTAACAGGTTATACCTATTGCTGGCACAGCATTGATCCCACGTTCGAACCAAACACTAAGCATACTTCAGCCAGTCGAACGCTTGGGCTAAGATAAAATCCTATGCGTGACATCAATATTGCAGGCAGTACTGATATAGACTAAAACTAATGTAAAGGCTTCTTTTCCTTGACACTGCTCTCCTCCTGGCTTAGTTGCACGAACATGACCGAGGCGGCCAGACGCGCAGCGACCTGTTGATTGTCTAGCTCGTGTGACCACTCAACGCTACCCCAGCGTGTTGTTTGAAAATTAGTTTCAAGTCGAGATAAGTCAACGGCCTCGTGTATCGTTAATCTCCGATCTACAGCAGCCCGAGTCAAAATGAGCGATTTTAAACATTCGACACCATACTGCATGCCAAACAACGCCGATCGGGAGTGTGAGTATATAGACTTGTACACCGTTAACAGGGTTGCAGGATCAATCTCCGGCGTGATGACATCGGACGAGGACTTCAGCGTTACTTCGTGTTTATCACAAAACCACTGGACGATTGGATCCCATTTGGCGCACTGTAGCTCGTACAGCTCCGGTTGCTCGTCCCGCGGCACTCGAAATAGGAGAGAGTCATTTTCTAAAAATTCAACTATCGCTTCACTGAGTTGTTCGGCTGTTCTGTTGTGGGGATTGTCCTGGGCGGTATTACACAACGCTGTCAGGTGCATAGCGTGACGATCGATCACATCTTTCTGGATCGCCCATTCAGTGGCGACGGCAGTTGCCAACGATTCGTTAGGCACAACCAGTGGTTGACCTGCCGGCGTTTTTAGTTTACGATTGTCGAGATTCACCTCCCAACCGTTGGAACTCTGTACGACTGTGACGTTCTTATAGAATCGCTTCGGCTTGACCAGAGCGGACAGACAGCGTCTACCTGAAAGAGATGACATTCTTCCCGGCATGGGGCAGCTGCCGAAAACACTGCCCGCCGTCGAAACCCCTCGTAGAAGGCGCCATACCATGTTAGGCATTCTCGCAGTGTGGCGTAACACGAAACGAACAGGGAACTGTGGAAATTATTCTGGCCCAGGCACGTTTTTGTTCGACAACAACATCATTAACGATCGGAGAATGCGGAGCGCCGCGTTCGAATCGAACGTTGCGTTCGCGCGCAGGGGGCGGCCATCTTGCGGCTGACGCAAGCTTCGCGCGACGATTTCAAATTGATCCAAAGCCTCCCTGCCTTGGCCTCAGGCAGCTGCGGAGTTTCCGCGCCCCTCCACAATATCTCGTACCGAACGACAACCGAGAAATGTCTGCTTATTTCACTTCCAAACAGTAGCCGAAAGGTAACATCACACCCGTCAGACTACGTTGCGTGATTCCAGATTCGGCTACTCGATTTAGACAAGGGGAGAGGATATAATTCTGCGTGCAATATACGTGGGTATATTCTATTAATTTTGTTGCTTTGTTCTCGTCGCCCTTATTGTCCACGTGAGGATTATGCGAAAGAAACCTCTTGTTGTATAGATGTACCATGAGATAATGGTTTTCCTCAAGTGAGGGAAACGCTGTTGAGCAGTTCGGAACTATCTCATAGTAAAGCCGGTCAGACTCTTAGTAACCGTGTTCTTGTCGAACACAAAAATAAAGAAATCACACTGGAATCAAACGCCTTATATATATATATATATATATATATATATATATATATATATATATATATAGTAATCTGCTGTAAGCGAGAGCATTGCATAGCGGTGAAAAGGGAACGCACATAGGGCTTTGAAGAAGGCAAATTAAAAATTTGGTGGTGTATATCGTAGTGCGTAGTACGGTTATGTTTGTGAATAGTCCAATCACTAGCAGCATTAGTGATACATTATAGCAAATACATATTAAACTAAATCAAAACTATCAGCAACAGCGATCGCGGCTGAATCTTCCCGTGTGCCCGCCTTAAAGATCATAAAACTCGACACAAGTTAGCTAGCCCCGTAATATCTATGTTGACCTTCAACAGTGAAAGTAAAGGTGAGCGTTGTCAACAGGAAAACTTAGTTGGTACTTATGGCCGGCCTCTAGCAATTGAGATCAGCTACATTTTAATGATCTCTGGCTGGTAAGTTTACTTTACGCCAATATGTATCTGATGATGAAGGGAAATGTACATCAGTACAACGTCTCAAATCGCCTACTATCGCTTATGAATTGTTGAAAATCTGTTCTTTTGAACTATTTTCCATTCTGTGCTATATTATATGCACTGTTGGATGGGGTTCGTTTACAATCAACTGTTTTAAAAATGTTTCTATAAATGCGGATTTGGTCGCGTTATAGTTATCATCCTATACGACCGCTCAACACACATGTGCCTCATGAATTCACGTCAACCTCGCAGAAAAAATAGTTTGACGTGCTTATTACTGTAGTGGTGTATAGCGCTTAAAATAGATGAAGGTACTAGAACTTCTGCAGTAATATGGTACAATACCCTACCGTTACAGAATTAGTTAATTAATCACAGCACCCCTATTGTTGCCTAACATAAATAGCCGTATCAGAACAATAGGCTGCCAAGTACTGAAAACCTAGAACGCATATTGACGTAGTCATTTCCACTAAGTGACCCGGCCATATCAAAAGACATAAGATAACATTTGCGGTTTATTTCCGGAACTGCAATTTTACAATGCTTAAGTTCTCGATTAAAAAATAGGGTAATAGGATGAAAAATAGGGTAATGAGGATACTCATAGTGAGATTGATTGGGTGTGTCACTCTGTGTTTTCAATCCTCTCAAGGACGACATAGCTGTACACAGATATATGTATGGATTTCTCGTAGTAAGATCATAGGGAACAGTGTCGAGAAATGCCAAAGAGGGAAAGAGTTCGCGGAGTGGCACAAAAAAAAAATATATATATATATAAAAAGTACCTGATGAGCAAAAATATAAAGCGGACGTCCGTAAAAACGTGAAGCGAGGCAGGACAGACCAGTGCGACGGAGGCGTTTTGCACATCGTTAAATTCTTTGGAAGGCCAACGCTGTACGGCAGTAAATATTTACAACAGACTAATAGTCTGATGTCATCGCGACGGACAATAACCTTAAGTATAGTCAGGCATATTTAGGCTTACTCACTTCGATAGCTGATCTCTCTAAGTTTTCCGTCTATTCAGACCAGGCTGTCTATTCTCCTGTAGTCCGAGATTGGGTTCTTCCTGCGCATAAGCATTTTTGCTATGTTGTGTAGCTAAACGTAAACTGTTATAGAAATGATATAGGTCTCGTGCATTAATAGGATCTAAAGGGAATCATGGTCTCGATTATCGAAGATACAGTGAGCTGGCACCGTTGATATGTTTCGAAACGTTGTTGAACAATTGATATCTTATTATGGCACATTTTTCCTTGTGGGAATTTACCTAGTTATCTATTCAAATCAAGTATAAGCTAGCATCCGAACATGATATGATGACATAACGTGCGATTCATTTTGCGTTTGTTTTTATGCCCAAGCAAATTTACGTAACTAATTTCATTTAAACACCCATGCACCCATAGTGATCTGCTAATTGCGTCACCCCTGAAATACTGAAGCAACTAGTGTGAAGGCGCATTTTGGTAAATACACCTTTGAGAGCATGTACCCATGTATGTTTGTTCGCCGTGCCTCTAGCAGGTCCCTCACTGATAAGATATGAGTTATGCGATTATTATAATTGTGTAGCACTGAACCTAGGGTAAGATTCATTTTACGGGACTCAAACAGTCTCCAACCTAAAATAGCTTTATCACATGTGACGACTGACTACGCTGCGCATCTACACACTCTGCCACGTTAGCCGTGGTAAAGCCACCAGTGTCTCTATGTGTGTATGCTTGTAGGCCGTGCGAGTTGATAGCGTGCACGTAAGGCCGCCTTGGTTAGTCCGCATGGTGTGGACTAAACTGCCACCTTAGAGTACACTTATATATGTATTCTTATATATGTTTGCATTTATATATGTTTACATGTCCTGATCAAGTTATTCGCTTCGGTTTCTCTGAGCTGTCAAGAGATATGTGTTCACCACACAGTAATAGCAGTAGTATCCAGCGAATAATCTCACGTGTCATTTACTGCCTGAATTGGTGCTTCACGCAGCGGTAATCACCGTCAGGTTCATCTGTTGTTTGACTTGCAGACCAGCCACACCTGTGATGCGGCTTTAGCTTAGACAAGAATCACGCATCTGGCCGTGCCATTTTCAGAAACCCGCACGGCATGACTCTATGAGGTGTACATATGTAAACAAACGGGCGAATATCTCACTCGCTCTACGCTATCTTCCAACTGAGCAGGATGCTTGATCCGCTGTGTTTATTCTAGTGGCATCTTCTACTTCTTCCAGATACCGAATTCTATTAAGAAAGTTTCATTCAGTCTCCTCGTCTCGGTTGTTCACCCCCCCCCCCCTGATCACTCGCCACGAGGAAACAGCAGGTGGCTCAAATGGCAGAAAATAGGCGAAAAATGCCCTTGCGTTATCGCCACCTCCAGCTCGAGTGTCCGGCCATCCTTAAGTGTCGTCATTATTACCGTCATCGTAAACCATGCCAACAGCCGTGCTTCTCGGCGGTCATTATCCGAAGCAGCAACAGCAGGAACGGAAACAGCGTCAACTTCAACGTTAACGGCAACTTGCTGCAGTAGCAGAAACAGCAGCAGCAGCAGGTGGTTTCATCGCTGCTCACGTTCATCGCCGTGGTGCAACGCTTACCTTGCTCTGCCTTCTGCTGGTTGGTAGCGACTACTTTGGCCGCCTGCAAGAGCGTTTGCGCGGACGTCGAGCGCTTTCAAGCACAGCGTTACCTAGTCTAAACAACAGGTTTTTTTTGTTTATATTGTTACATACAACGTATTTCTACATTTATCTACGGAGATAGCCAATATGCTCGCGTCTGTTTTGAGTCAGCGTGTCTGTCTGACTCGGTGCGAGGCTGTGGGAGTCGCGTATGATCGTCGACCGGTTTGTCGCGCAGCGAAACGTCAGGCGGTGCCAGTGCGGTCTCCTGACGTTAGCGCAGCGTGATGTGGCTGAGCTAGCCATCAAGTCAGCGGGTATGGCTAGTGTTCATAGCATATGTAAGCAACGTAGTACTAGTAGCAGCACTCGCTTCAGAAGCAACAAGCAGGCAGACTGAGTGGCGATGTCGTGTCAACGGCGGGCCCAACGCGCCGGTGGCGGCGTCGGCGTCGGCGGCTGGTTGTGGTGGTGACGATCGTGAACGTTGAGTGAGCGGTAAACGGCGAATGGGTGATGAGAGCTGTGCCACTGTCTATGTCCTGCTCAGTGCCCTGCCGGCACTACCAGTAGAGCTGCTGCTTCTACCATTGCTGCCGGCGTGCTTCCCGTACTTCTTGAGAAGTATCCGAGGCACCGCTCTGCTCTGCTGTGTCTGGTGCGTGTTTGTCCGTATCCAGTCGGACCAATGGCAGAAAGAGGCAGGAGGGGGCGCGAGCAGCAACAGCAGCCGCTACTTTAAGCTGAGCAGAGTGGAACGATTTAGCTCTGTGCGTATGATCTGCGTGTCTGTGTGTGTGTATGTGTGTGCGCCCGCAGAGCCTTCTGTGGCACGTTCGTTCGTTCAGTTGGTCGATCGGCAGGTTGGTTAGTTTGGCTGATCTTTGCCAGCCTTGGGACTTTGCGCCAGACCTTGGCTAGCATCCAGCACCGATACCAGCAACGGCATCAACGCCCGCAAACCCCATCAGTGCTCCTCGCCACACCACCGATGAAATCCTCCGCTGCTACAGCAACCGCTGCCGCAGCGCCGAAGACCTGCTACGATACTGCTGCTTGCGTATGTCGTTGCTGTTAATGCCGTTGCTGGCGGCCGCTGTGGCTGCTAGCCCTTAGTGAGCGAGCGAAACTGGTGAGCACGAGGAACGCGCCATCTTGATCTTCATCGCCAGCGCACTGAGAATCATCAACACATCAAGTGTTGGGGAATGACGTAAGCACGGCGACAATGGTTCACGGCAGATCGTCAGGTTTGGAGAGTCCTAACGGTGTCGTCTGAGCCAACCCTTGTGATTTGAATATCGACGTGAATGACGGGAGAGGGAGAGATTGATGTGAAGTGCCTCTGTCAGTAGCAAATCACCTGTGTCGATGTGAATGTGTTGTGAATCAGCCTATCTGAATGAATTCATCCGTGTTGATATGTGTGTGTGTGTGTATATGCGTTCGTCCATCTGACGTAATTAGCTCGCCGTAATAATACTCTATGGCGATTGCCATGTTGCGCGACGAACGCCCATCCTGCTGCAGTAAATTGCTATAGAAACTGAGTGAGACGCAAGCCAGCTGCTGTTATTACTATAACAAGTATGAGGATATGAGTTCAGCGAAACCATTATTTACCTATTAGTGCGTTCATAATCGGCTCTCTGTTCGCTGTATCGCTCTATTTGCCGGAGGGAGGGTATACCCATTCCGCATCGCTTCGCGTTCAGTGAGCACGACTACGCTCTGAATTGCATCTCCTACACGTAACTGTATTGGTCGCTCTCCATTTGTTCAACGCGATTCAATAGTCATTGTACCTCTATACCATTTGTGCTTGCTCAGATCCAGGCTCCTCCTGGGGCAAACACGACTCTCCTCGTCACACTCTTCGGCCGTTGGGAAGAGCATTCTCCGTCGGCAGCCGTAGTGTCAAAGTCGTTCGAGCCCTTCAAGTCGTAGTCACAGCTGTTGCTGCTGCTGTTGTTGTTGTTGCTGCTGCTGCTTATTGTGCTCAGGGATGCCGAGCCTGCTGCTGTTGCCGTTGCTGTACTAATAGTAGTTTGCTCGTAGCTTCGACTGGTTGCTGCGAGTGCGCGTCTAACCTCGATCAGTGGACTCGAACTGTTCGCTTGGCGGCAACTTCCCACGTACTCCAGATTCTCTCTCTCCAGACTCTCCAGTGGCGTTGGCAACGGTGACCGTAGTCGGCCGTAGTTCGGGCAACGGAGACGGCACAATTTCTCCCTCAGCAAAGCCATCCCATCCGTTCGCCTGTCAATCTGTCCATCGGCTCATAGTGTATATTCGCGCGATGTTTACTGTGAAATAGGGATACGCAGTGGCTGGCGTTCGTTGATGTTGAAGAAGCACACCGATCGTGCCAAGCTTGCGATATAGCCTTAGTCATCGAGTAGCTCTGCTCGAGGCGACACCGTGGTAGAGCTACCTATACTGTGGATGTGTTCTTATCCTGGTTTTTCAAAATTCGTCATCATCAGAATCCTCGACGTCTTCGGAAACTCGTTCAAGCCACTTGCGGCGCTATGAAACCGCGACGGTGTACCGGTTTAAGTAAGTTGAAGACTGTTCATATAGCATGATTGCTTTTTGCCGTGGCCGATCGAAGGTGTTGTCGTTGGTCAATACACTGTACGTTGATGTACTTGTATGCGTCATAACTTTTTATATGATGATGAATCAATTATTATTATTATTAGCAGACGAACTAGTAACTGCAACGTATAGAAAAGTGCGAGTTATTCTAACAAACAAGAGAATGGAGCTAATACCGATGTCGGAAGACAACATAATCGTTCTCTAGCACTAATTTCGCCTACGTAAAAAAATGCAAGTAAATACAGGTTCAGGCTTATTCATATTCATGGTAATACGCGTGTAGTGTGTTTATATTATATACTAGCCAAACGCATACTGAATTGAATCTATCTATGTATATCCCTATTATTATGTCTGGACAGGGAACACTTCTCTAGCTGTTTTACAATCAAGGCAATCGGACACAGTTGTATTGTATCCATGCTGTCAGTGCGTTTGTTATAAACAAGCGCATTTTTTAGCATTGACTCATTCGCTTTTCACGGGTCGACTTGCATCGTTCAAGGCACTTGTATAACAACACATCCCGTTTGATATCAGGGGTTTTGTTCAGCGTAGTGTTCGCACCCAGGCAAGCGCAGAGGCGAGAGAATAAGTTCCCTCTTTATTTTTTGCGAAAAGCCGGAAATTCGAAGCCGGATTCTCGCAGCGTTCACAGACAAAAGTTCGGCACCAGTGAGTGCTGTCTTATAGCAGACTCGTTGATGCCGATAGATAAAACTACAGGCGATCTTCTCAACGGACGTTCGCAATGAGTAAAGTTGTGAATATTCTTTGCACGTAGTGAACAATGACGCCAGCGGTTGGCATCTATTTGGACTCTCGCCAAGTTTAGACCCACGTCGACATTTTGTATAATTTCATCGAAACTTGACTCATAATCATCTCAGTTTTGACAAAATGCCCGCAATTTTTTTTTGTTACAAATAGTAGTGACTGATTGTACATACACCGGATATGGAAAAGGTCTTCGAAAAGTGGATAAATGAAGGATGTGGAGTCGGTTTTAACAGCTACTGACATGATTCTATTTTTCGATTCGTGTCGAAGCAGTGTAATGATTAATTCAAAATATTAATAATTGCGCTGATTTCAATCATCGGTCATTGCTAAAAGAATGAATTACACATCAAGGTGGCTGTTGACTAAAAGGCCATATGCATCCAAACTGGAGTATTCTTCTATAGACTAGCGATGACTATTTCTATAGTTGTTCGCCAATCGCTATTCGCATTGATTTTCCGGCATAGAATTGTCGTCTCCAGAATATCTAACGATCTTGGTATAGTAACGATTTTCACCGTTACGGGAATAGAAATCATATGTTAGATTCATATGTACAGTCACATGGGCCAATGGTAAGTGTGAACATCACCACGAGTGACCAAGTAGCCAAAGAAAACAATGTATGATCATATGCTCCTCGAACAAACGAACGCTTGCCACATATGCGGGATGGCTTAACGTCAAAGGTCGTATAGTCGAGTCGATATTTCATCTCGAAGTGAGAATTGCCCAATTTTCCATCGAACAGCGATACTCTCATTGGTCAATGGTGATAAGACGCAGTCATTCCACGACCGGGTATCGTAACGAAGAGGGATCACACGGTCTACGGTACACACTTGACTACAAATAGATTTTCGCCATTGAAACTGTATGAGTGTACAGTCAAATAGCACATACTCATTCATTAGTATTCTTTAAGTGGCAAGCGTTTTGTGGCTATTGTATTACATTACGTGACGCAGCATGCAATGCTGTTCAAAAATTCGTTCGACTCACCCACAAATACACATGACCCAATATGACCTGCCCGAAATTCACCGTGTTTTGTCCCGTCTTTCTCAGCCATTAGCTGTGCGTTTTTCCTCGTCGCCGCTCTGTCGATGCTGGCGTTTATCGAAGTGCCACCAATCCTCGAGCAGCTGGCAATCTCACGGTCCGGACTCAGTCAGGGTAGTTTGGCTGCGGACCTATTTTCCGCCTTGCCGTTTGACATCCGCCAAAATGTTTACATGTTCAACATCACTAATCCGGACGAGTTCTTCAAGGGCGGAAAGCCACATTTCAAACAGCTGGGACCATATGTATTCAGGTGAGGGGACCGTTTGGAGCGCGATTATTCTCTAGTCTATACAAATTATTTCGGGAAATTTCAAGCTGTGTAAACTTCGCCGCAATCTCTTTATAAATGCCGAAAGAAATTTTTGTAACATTATTGACCAAGCCAATATTGAAATCGCAAATGAGAAGGCAATATCGATTGCTAAATTCGATCAAAAATTTAAACTATATATATATATATATATATTAGTCAAAGCCGCCGGATTTTTTTTTAAATACAGAACTCATTCATTGTTCGTATCAATCAAAAGTTTTTTGTGTTATATAAGTATGATTCCTGCAAATCAATTACACGTTGAAATCCAGTCTGTACCTCTTGCACATCATTTATGTGATCTCCGTGCGAGCGGTCATATACCATCTCTCTAAATACTGCACTCGAAGTTATTCTAATTTTGATAGTTGTTTGTCGATCCTCAGTCTCCCCCTAAATTGGCCAAAACAACAGAAGCATAGTGGGTTTATATCTGGAGAATATACGGGACGACTTCACGACTTGATTCCCTTCTCGGCCAAAGTCTTCAACAACAGCAGCTTTGTTGGGACGAGCGTTGTCGCCGAGAAACCACACACGCATACACTTGTTTGAGACAAGCCGCGTATCCAGATTCCCAGCCAGCAAGTTTCTATAACACCTCCCAGGTAACAGCGGTGTTTTTGGCATCCGAGCCGACAGAAGGCGATTCCGTCGAAATCCAATGTCCAAAATCAGCAGCTGTCTTTTGTCGCCGTGAATCTGTCCACACACCGCCGGTTCAGCTGTTCCGCCTAAGTATAAATATTGTCGACGCTGGCCCATGCCGGGCTGCTTGTGCAATTTGACCCGTGTCTTGTCGGCCACGACGGCGCGGTCAGCCTCGCATAACATAAGTTCTGTGCACAACAAAAATGAGGAAATCTCTCTGTTGCGCCATTGCGCTATTGATTCGTGGCACCAGAATCTCCCTCATGCAAAAATCGTCCAAACGATGCCCTGAACCACAGAATACGACAGTTCTGTGTGACTCGCAAGCGAGAGCAAGGAGCACCGCCTCGAACACTGGAAACACACTTCAAATATTTTCACTGTTTCTTATTGTTGTTTTTGAGCATCGTCCCGATAATCTACTATTTCACTTGTCTCTCCAGTCTTCGCATACCATTCTCGTATACTTCTCGCGGACAGGGCCTCTCGGCCTTACAACTTCACCAAATTTGAGTGAATTATAATTAAAAAGGAAATTGGTGTTTGAATTTTTCCAAAAATTCAAACATACATCTGTTAAACGTTTGTAAACTATTCCGCGTCTCGAATAGTTCACAAAAGTTTAACAGTTGTATGAACCTACACCTAGTTTAGATTTGAAAGCAGAGCAGCTATCAGTGCAGGCGGCCTTTTGAAAATCCGGCGGCTTTGCGTCAATCAATATATATATTACAACCATCACATTCGTAATACAACAGTGTTAATTAAAGATTGTTGTAACGGTACTATTTTCTACGAAATAATGCACTTTCCTCGTTTCTACTAATTGATTTCATTAATTTTAGGCTTTCGTTACGAAAACGCATGACCTGGTCAGAAGGCGATCTGCTCACATTTCGTGAGAACAGACGATTCTGGTTTGATGCTGATCTTTCCAATGGACGTTATCTAAATGACACGGTCTACACAGTTGACCCCGTCTACGCAACTGTGCAGGAGGTAAATCTTCACACGCCTGTTGATGTTTATAGATGACGTACAATAATATCATATATTAAAAGATATACGTTAGTGTCTTCAGGCGAACACTCACGCCATATCTCTGTAAATATGATATGTTTTCATAAAGCCACACACGACCCATGGCATCAACCTATCTCTGCAAAATAGATGAGACTATTTAGCATTCTTTCTGTACAATGACACGAGACACGACTTCGACTTGATTAATTAACTTAAAATACGATTGGCGTTGGGCCTATTTCAAGCACTGTCAGTTTGTTAATGTTCTGTTGCCTACTTAACAGTGACTAAGCTACGTAGCAGTTTCTTCCAGTAAGCGCAACCCTTCCAGTATGCTTGCATCATAAATAATCACTAATAATCGCTAAACCCCCCTAAACAGCTTAAGCACTGTGTAATTGCAGCTCCTTTAACAAACCAATAAAGCTTTACCTTTACCTTTTACCCACTCTGTTCACTGACGCTATTCTAGGTGATTGACGAACTGCCAGAATATATCAAGAGACTCATTCATCCCTTATTAAGCTCGCGAAAGATTCTCTTCAAACACACTGTTGGCGAACTCCTTTACGATGGGTATGCTATGTTCCTGACACACGTCATAAATTTCGTATCCTCACGTGCAATATATGGGTGTATGCATATTTATCTACACAATGAATGTTATGATTTACGAATGACTCTCCATATAGACCGCTGGAGTATTATACGAGGGTGGGATACTTTGTGCCGATGGCCCAAGTGGACGTAACCGTCGTCAGACATATGCACTACAAGAAATTCGTAAAACTCAAAAAATGACACAAAAGAGAACTTGAATGAAGCGTTACTAACGAGAGCAAGTTTTAGACATTATATAATATATCATCATTAATCTGTATGCGACAGATGATGTAGTTGAAAATCAATGGCTTTTAGTTTTTTTTCTTTTTGTTGAAGAGATTGGTCTAGAACATTAGACCTATGAACGATAGCGACTTAATGAGATGTCTATCTAAGCACCACTTGTATCGTCCCTAAATGCCATATACAGGTACGCTGATCCTCTAGCAGATCTGGCGCACCTGATTAAGCCTGATCTTCCTGTGATCGCTGGGAAGATTGGCTACCTGCGGGCAATCAATGACACTGATGACGGTGATATAACAGTGTTCGCTGGAACGAAAGAAACCACACGGGACAAGCGGAATCTTGCCATTCAGTGGCGTCACAGGGAGTGAGTAGTTTTAGAAGGACTGAATGATGGACCTCGAAGATTACATGGTACTAACGTGGACGCCTGTCACTGTGGCCAAAAAATAAATAGAAACATCTTTGAATGTGGGATGACTGCTGACACCCGTGACTCCATGACCTATTATAGACTAATATTAGCTTGACGAATGGAAACTTTCCCTCTGTAGCCTAAGCTATATATATATGGGTATATGCATATTTATCTACAGAATGAATGTAACCTAAGCTACCTATGTTTACGAGGTCATCGAAGAGGTATGACAAACAGTCCCAAACATTATAGCATACTGAGAAGAAATGACAGGTTGCCTCAGGAAAACCGAATCTTACCTAGAATCGTCGTTTTTGTCTTTCAGAACAATTCCTTACTACAGCAATGGATGTAACAGCATCTGGGGAGCAAGTATGGAAATATTCCCTATCGCAATGCATATTTTAGCTCGATATAATTATTATTCTTTTTCATGGCTGGCTGTCAGCTTCCTTCCGTAGTAGGCCTCAAAAATAGAAGTATAATTAATCCAGATATATCATACTTGACGTATTTTGGGTATTTTGCCCCGAGTATACGTTATAAACGTCCACAAATAAATAGTGAATATTTCTTTCGCAGAAATAACAAATTCGACCGATCATAAACTTCTCCCCTAAGAACACATCCGCAAATTTCTAAACTCCGTTCGTAGTCACCTCCTATGATTAATTTCTCATCTCTTTTTCGTTATTTTTCTCATCTACGAAGATGCGGAGCTTTTCCCATCATTTAGTTTGGCATCACCACCACTGCAGATCGGCGTGTCTCTACCTATTCTATGTCGGCCCTGGTCCCTGCACTTCAACGGGACACGCTGGGAAAATGGCATTGAGCTCGTGAGATTTGGCACTGGACTTGATATGTTTTCGCCAAACAGCAGCGTCCAAATTAAACAGTGAGTTTTATCGATGGATCACTAACGCGCAAGTGTCTTGCAACATGAATAGTGGATTGAAGAGCACGGTAATAAGCTGATAGGTGTACGAAAATTTAAGTTTTCGCTTTTTCTTCTTTATAAATTAAAAAAGAAAACTCGCTCTATCAACAACTGCTAGATGAAGCCGGGCGGGATATTACGCAGTGTAGAATGTCATAGCTATATCAGTGATTGTCTAGATGTGTAGTGCATAATACGAAGGTACAAGTTTTCTAAAAAAAAATCTGAACTAATATTGCTTTAGAACACGGTAGTAGTATTATTTGCGGGCAATGCCGCACGCCTTCGAGGTCCAATGCCTACTGAGCGAGACTCCAAAACAATACGCATAACGCTTAAAAAAGTGCTCGATATTTCCGACTTGGTCGACTTATCATATGCGATTTGCAAAATGCTTTTTTCAGATGTGCTCAGCCGAGTGTCTGGCCCCGAGGCATTTTTGACGTACGAGCATGTCAGCATGATTTTCCGGCGTTAGTTAGCTTGCCGCATTTCCTGCACGCCGATGAAGATGTACGCAACGCCGTCGATGGGCTATCGCCGAATGTCACGGATCACGACTTCCATCTCGATCTGTTTCCTGTACGTGTCTAACAAGCTATACACCTATACATCTGGCTTAGTTTAATTATAAAGCACGCTCTTTGTTTAAGAGCTACACCGTTCTCTTTGGATCATCGACATATCGCCCACAAAAAACATTTATACAAGGTGTCAACGATGCGCATAGAATGAACTGTATAGTCATCTTTCTGCCATCCTGTTTCTTTCAGTTGCTGGGAATACCTGTTCGTGCCGCTGTACGCGTCCAATTGAATGTGCGAATCTGGCGACACCTCGGCGCGTCTGAGGCGAACAGCCCGTCCATCGTCTATCCTGTCCTCTGGCAGGAAATCGTACGTTTTTGCTCCTTTTTACGTAGGAATTTTAGGGTGCATAGGGAAGGTCACCATTTGACATTTGCCAAGCGCATTTCATTGTGCCCAATCGCACGAATGATAATGACAAAAGATAATACTGCAATTGTCGACTGCGGAAAGTAAATACTTAAAACTTGATTAAGAGCACAACAAAAGATTTGATGGATGTTCTTTCAACTAAGAAAATTAGTCATTAGAATTTGTTAAGAAAAATAAAATTGTGCCCCTCTCGGGGTGCTGCCAATGAATCATCAGTGGGACAGTAATCACATCCGGAGGTGGTTCGCTCTTGCCCCGAAATTACATTGATAATGTTTGTCTTGATGGGCATTGTGTAGAGCTGATTTTTAATTTAACAAACCTAATTACGAGATCTTCAATTGGTTTAAGGTAGAAATTAAGCGTTACATTTTGTTGCTTCTTGGTCGGATACTCGCCCATTTGCTAATGTGACTTTTCGACAAATGATTATTCAGGTTCTGTCGGAGCCGGGAGTCTCTTACCTCTCATCGATGATCTGGTATATCACTAGGCTGCCTCAGATCATCCTTCAGGCGGTTTCAATGATTCTCGTCATGCTGTCGGTGGTCCTCGCTGTTGTCTACGGCTACACGTCTCTAAAAAAGGTCTGCCTTGAACCCTATTCGCTATTTTCAAGGAGCCTTCATCGTAGTCCTGTAGTCATACAGAGCTTAAAAATTCGCATCGAAATATTATAGTGTATTTCATTGTAGTCAAGTTACAAGGGGGCGACTTTGGTGGGCAGAAAGCATGCTTAGACGTGTTTTAATCGCTAGGAAAGACAGGCTTTCAGTTGGAAACAAGAGTGAGTTAATTGTTGAAACGGTTGCTGCTCCTTCAACTGTTATCCTACTTTTTTCCCCTCTAAATGTCAACTTTTCTTTTTCTAAGAGTAGATATACGTGTAGGTATACTTCTTAGCCTAATCTTGCTACCCAATCCCGCTCGCCCCTCTTATCTTGTATACGGCACCATGTAGCGACGTGCACACTAATACATATATTGGACACTTGTTCTTATAAACGAATCTATCATTCATTATACAATTTCAGATAACCGTTCATCGTGTTGGGGTATGTACGCGACCTTCAACGGTTTTTTTTTGTTTTATGCTTTATCGTATTTATATCCGCGATAACAACTAAAAAGAATCACCTTGCATCTCCTTTGCAGGCATCTGACGAAGAGGCGGAATCGATTCTAGCATCGACGGAAGACATTACGTTGCCACCTTAACCAGTGTCACAGAAACCGCTGTGTTTCAAAGCACAAGGAAAATCCTCGTGGTTTGTGTTTCGATATCCTAATCATGTATACGAGCATTAAAGTGGAGACGTATCTATCATACTGTGGAAGATGTCACTTTGTCCGGAGTCAACTGCGCCAGTCGACGCACGCACGACGCCAGAAAGACATCACAACGAATACGACATTGAGTGAGATTATAGGTAGCGGTATTGCCGATTGCGACACCGTGGTTAGTTTTGATAATTGTTATTTGAGGAAGACTGACATAGTAAGTTATTGCTGAATCTCCACCAATGGGATTTCGCTTCAGGCCCATCTTTGTCAGACAGTTCCTAATTATACATGCGACTTAGAAGTAACTGTTGCACTAAATTGTGATATTCGACAAATAGATGGCCAAGACGCTTCAATAGCCAGCTCGAACTATTTTTTTTTATTTCGTAGACCCAGCCGTGCACCTTACACTGGGTTTGTTTTGAACACTGGTTTATTGAACAGCGGTCACTTAATATCGAGCAGAGGTTGTTTAATGCCTATTGCAAATCGATCTATTTCTTATTTATCTAGTGTTTTATATATATATATTATATATATATATATATGTTTAATGCCTTAGATGAGGTTACAATGGTGTGTACCACCTTGCAGTTCAGAGAGGGGGAAGTTTGTTAAATCGAGGGCACCTATTTGACAGCATTTGAATTGTACACGTTGAATACACGGGGTTTGTGTATATATTATATCTACAGGGTGTCTAAATAATTCTCGAGTTGTTTTTTTGAAAGATATGTCTACAGCTGACATTGCAAGCTTTGGACAAACTGCGAGCCATATTTTTTTGCGAGCAAACGATCAATGCTTACAAGAAACATATTATAACGATGAAACTGTAAATAAAAACCTTTATCGTTTCACTAATTCTGTGGTACTTACTTCATAGTATAGCCGAGGTATGCAATATATAATAATAACAGAGGTAAAAGTAAAAAATAACAAGATAGAGTCGATTAAAATGGGTCTTTAGATTGATTTGTTTAACATAAAGTTGCTTTAATTTAAATAAAATGTATTTGTAAAATGACAATAACCCTACTGCAATCTGGCAGTGCAAAATAATTTGGTAAACAATTATTGTAAGTTTATTTTAGTAGAAACTGTTTACTGTACCTGAAATTACATTGTAGCCGAAGTCTAGTTCTCCAGAATATCGTAGTTATTCACGATTCGGGAAATGGAGGTAGTCATCGTCATAGCAAAATTACCTTATAATGAGCTTTCAGAAAGACACCCGCAGAGTTCATTATGAAGTTGAGTTTAGGTTGGACGCTTGTCTACGTACTGAATGTGTAGACAACACTTCCGTTCCTCCACACGCTTCCGGCTAGGATCAATGAGGAAATACAATAAATGTCATCACAAACTATAGGTCGGCTAGCTTCTTGTAACAAAAATGAGATACCAGCGAACATTTGATAACAACTTCTTACGCAATGTTACTTAACACGAATAGGTGGTTTAGGTTAATATGATATTAGGAATGGAGTGTCTTGAAATACATGTGCAAATTTCAGTGGACACAAAGAATTTCATGAGTCAATTAGCTGCATCGAACCCGGTGCATGGCACAGTCAAGCGCCTCCTAGAGTGAACGACGAACACCCTATTTTTCTTAACTGGCAGGTTATGTGTATATAAAATAAACTAGATATGCATTAATAGTTCCATAGCATAAGGGCCCAAAGAACGATCTCGAGAGTAAATTTAATCCACAAATCGTATCAAAGATCTTCCTAAATTTTGATCGCTGGGGCCGCACGTGGGGCCCCGCTCTCGAAACACACCTGGTTCCATGTAATAGACAACCCCGCGCTTTCTGAATGCATGGGCAAGATGAATAAGCGAATGGTGACAAGAAGAATCGACGTTCGTGTTTTCTGAGTCTAAGGTGTGCCCACTTATGCCACAAATTGAATATCCTCTTGAACGTGGCAAATATGATGTAGAGGGCGCTGTCATCGATCTGTGTGCATCTCCAACAGGTTTGGAAGAATATACGTGTTGTCGGACAACACAATCCCTTCTAACAACGAATCCTTCGTCTGAAAGTTTCGGAGAGACAATGAATAGTAATAATATCGTAAAGAAAATTTTTGTTTGGCGCCCGCCGGTTCGTCTGCTAGCCGCGCGAGCGCAGACAAACTTCTATATGACGATGGTGTTTACCTCTCCGGGTAAATAGAGAGTTACTTACTATGTTTCGAACGAGTCTAAATGTTTTCTTCCACATGAAGGTGAAGGGCTATCCAGGAATGAAAAGAGAAATAAATGTGTCATACAATTAATTCGATGGAAAGTGTGAATAGTCCTTAAGCTTCTCGTAGGATCGTGATATTGTGGCAATTGAGGATACGAGGCGGATCGTTTACCGCAGCAAAATCCCGATAAGTGACACCCATCCCCTTGACTTCTACGATGAGTCTGGTGGCATCACTTCGCGCGGCCGGTGGAGGCTTTCGCTCTCTTCGTCAATCTTTCAGTTGTGCCAATAATAGAACACTGGTACGACTCACCAGCAGTAACTTCATACGAGGTAATTTGAAGGCTGCAAACTTCGGCCGCAACATCTACCGATGTATATTGCGATATCACGAAGAAATTGCACACTTGACACAGTTCTCGTATGTATATGAATTATGATGCCGACGACAGAATTTGATAAAAGTCATACTTCCGTTCTAACACCTTAGCTAGATACTTGTGACGCGTCCGGTAATTAATTGAACACTCAAGATCACAAATACACTGTGATATGCTCCTTAAACATAAAGAGGAGCATATACGTATATTACGTATGGTAATTTAACAACATATTATAGTAATTGCTAGAAACGACTTTGTCGTTACTGTAACTAGACAACACCACTGCGCCTATCAATTTTTGGTCAGAGTTACAGAAGATACAGGTAAACGGAGAACGCCTTCTAATAACAATGTTTACGTAGCGATTATATGTTACGAAGCATGTACTGCCAAACTTAATGAATCAACTTAATCAATGTATAAATGTTTCCTTCTAAAAAGACCCCGAATGATTCATACCTATGGTGCGCCATTCCCGGGTGAACTTTTTATTCGTTGACATAATTTCTGTTCTCCTTGTTTTCCAATTGAAAAAAAATGTCCGAACAAACACTAACAACTAATGTCCACAAACGTATTTTCAGAAATTGGCCTCACACCGAAACGTCCTCGTCATTTGCACCAGCGGCTTTTTACCCCATGTGAGCATTTGACGATGAATCACGATTGCGAAGTATTACATATCATGGCACTAAAATGTGCCTTTGACAACCTATTAGCACAAACATATGCATGTCACTATGCCTGGCGTTAGTGCCTCGTTTTCCTACCGACAAATTTAATCGATGAGAAAATTTGCAACTTTGTCTCACAGTCGTCGTTATACATTGTTATGAGTTGAGATCTCGGATCACTTCTGTACAGTTGTGCTCGACTGGCGTATTAGTTATCTAAGCTCAAGTTTGGAAGTGGGTCGTTGAAATGTTAGTACTCCTTTTGAGGGGCAATAGTTCTTCTGACGTCGTTTTGCCAATTACGAACGAGGCCTATCTGTTCGGGGTGCCCAATTAACGAATATTTTTGGTAGCAGTTTGCCAAAGGTTATAATGACGACGAAAATTATAAGATATATATTGCGGGGTGAGCAATAATAAGGTTCGAGCTTGGGAGTTGGCATTCTTTGTAAAACGGAGCTTTTGAAGTATGGCGTTACAAAACGCGGTGATTTGTGTGAAAGTGTAGCTTCTCAAAGAATAACTAAAATCGGTTAGGCTTATAGAATGATGCTTAATAAAGTCTTTTTTTTTATTAGCAATAGCAACTTGAAGAATGTTTTCACAGCATTTTTACAATAGGTTCATGTCTTGAACTTATATGTCTTTAGCTAAAGTTCTGTTTGGCTTAATTTACTTTTTTGTTATTAGGCCGTTTTTTAGTTTTATTACTATTAATACCAAGTCTTGAGCGCTGTCGTACAACTAGAACCCCGTGTTAGTTTATTATCTCTCGCCAGCAGATTTCAAATCACTTACTGGTATGAATTGTGTCCTTGCAGGCGGGGTACCGACAAGATCTTTTGCAGACGACGTCGACCCAAGAGGTGGGTACATGCTGTACCAGCAAATCTCCATTTCAGCACGTACCATTGGACGTGCAATACAATACTACCGAATTCTTAGACTCGTCCTTTGAGGTGTCTCTACTTAACCTGATCTTGTTGAAATCTCTCCAGACCCTCTGACTGTCCGATCGTTGGTGGCTCCCTCTAGCTGCTTATCTCTTGTACATAATGTCAATGTTCGCTGGGACGTCTTCTTGCACTATGTGAATCAATATGTTTCCAGGATATGTCTCACCTATGTCTTAATAACGCAGCTCATTCACCTTCGTTGATTATTGTAATGCTGATGTAAGTGAACCGTATTCGAGAATAAATCCTTTGCAACGTTTAGAGGTGAATAGATAAAATCGTCGTTCACTCATGTAAACACGCAGTGCCTTACCTGACCAAGGCTGGCTGACAGATCTAAGGACCGCTGATAGAAACCGCGCTAGGCGAGCCAGATCTGGCATATGTATATATATGAAAAGTTTGTTGTTATTAATTAGGTATTGAGCTGAAGTTCGCCTTTCATTACCCAGTACAAATCATGCATGAATATTGTGTAATTGTGTTTGTCTTGTGCGGATTCATAGCCGTTGATTTCCATTACTTCAAGGATGCATTGGGCACTCCAGATTACTTCGTGGTTGACGTTCGTGAACCCAAGGAGCTCGTTGAAGATGGCAGGCTTTTCGGTAAGAGATTCATCTTAAGTATCGTTTACATTTGAACGCTCGCGAATCGTATATGGGTGTACGCAAGTCTGGACTCCATCTCATTAGATAATTAAACGTTATGTCCTTTTACAGGTGCTATAAATATCCCACTCGGGCAGGTGGACACCGAATTCGCGAGATCTCCCAAGCATCTCAAAGCAAAATTTCATCGCCTTTCTTTGGACGAAGAGGGCGCTAATATCGTGTTCTTTTGCAAAGCTGGCATCCGGGCTGAAAAAGCCGTAAATATGGCACATAAGCATGGTTATACGAGGTGTGTAATGGGCTGTATTATTCATATAAAAATGCTATGTCTAAGTTAGGCTGATCTAGATACATTATACCATTAATTTAAACAGGAAACTCTTTACACGCAGTGGAGAAATAGAATCTAAATTTGGAACGCGGTACAAACTGTCGGAGACTATCATCCCTAAATGAAAAGCACTTTTGTTGGTAATCGCCATTGTTCAAACGGTCACTCCTTTGAGATAAGTCGTATACATAGTCTTACCATCATTTTATAAAAGGCTCTATTCCCTTGCGTGTTTTAGGGCTCGCTTCTACAAGGGAAGCTTCCTGGATTGGGTTGAAAGGGGTGGAAGCATTATCAAGGGGTAACTAGCACCCCGCAAGGCTCAACGCACCGCCTGCGCCACTGGAGTAAGGCTTCGATGACCAGAAATCCGATACCTTGAAGCTGAATTGCATTTTCATTACCGTAATTGCGATCTGACTTGTTAATCATAGTAGTTGAAAGCACCCGTGGCACTTCTTTAACAAGAGGCAAGAAAACAATTTTGGATGCTAATACAAAGAGAACAATACCTATTTGTATTGCGAGGCATTATTTTCGTAAATGACTACGCCACAAAGGTACACGACCAAAGGCCCATGCAGAGTTCAACTCTATCGGACACTAATTTTACTTCAAATTCAGAAATATGATGCAGTTCGCGTTATGCGTGCGGTATATTGTGTGGTTTGCACGAGGTCTCGGAGGTTTGGTCACTCGAAATGTTAATTGTATCATAAGAATTATAATAGAAGCAATCAATAAAGACAAGCTCTTTTAAATATCCTGTTTATTTATTCGTCCTAGTTATTTACGTACAGAGCTGGTAATCAATAGGACAAAGGTATAAATCCACGAAGACAAATAAATAAATCCAGGAAGTTCATAGAGGTAAGGGTCAAAAATTACTTTGTGAATATTTTTAACACATCAAACCTTTTCGTTCTATTTCTATAAATTGTCGATGATCTCTGCTATAAATTAAAGTAAATGGAACGAAGAAACCCCATTGTTGCCTGAGTAACATGAGGAGATCTTGAAATGAGTACACCATTGTCTACAGAATTATGATCGCTTTCTGGTCCGGTTTGCATGAAGTCTCTTGCCACATCATCAGTTACATTGTGCACTGGTTCATACAAACTACAAACGACGAATCGGTATTCGTAACAGTAAAAGTTGGACAGTTTTGTTAACGCTAATAATAATAATTTGCACGTTTAAATCCATTTATCACTTCTTTGTTGTGGGGTCAATAAAAATGCCATTCCTGTTTTCATAGTTGACCTATCTTAGGATGCTATTGTAAGGAAAGGTTCCTCAACTGCGTAAAAAAACACGTTTTCGAGAACTAGCAAGTGAACCTTATTGAGTAATTATATATGTATCACAAAAGTGCTTAACACTGCTCTGGCCAGTTGACTCTCAACTGTCTTCCTTCTAGCATTGTTTGTAGAAACATTGCTTGTCGTGTTGGTCCAGAGCAGGGTGCCTAACACCAGAAGTGTACAAGCGGTATGCGCTTGGTCGGGAAACGTTTTGTCGGAGAGATCCGGACCCCGTTCAGGTGACAGTTCAGGGACCTCGTATAAACCTCATCTTTAGAAAATGAGCGCAGCTCGAGTGACGGTTGCAAATACCGCATGCTTTGCAGAAGTCTCATTCACTCCCCTAGTGTTGTTCAAATATGCTGCACCATAAACATTATGAAAGTACCAATATATAATAATAACCCACTTAACATTTTTTTCGTCAGCGGGACCTCGCAATGACAACCTCAGTAGTACAAACAGGTTGCGTGGGAGCTCCGATAATGTGGTTAGGTAGGCTGGGTATTTGTATCCTACCTATATAGTGGTGTGGACAGAAGTAGGTATATAGTTACCACAAAATCGAACGTTATTAATCATTTCATAATGTGAAGACAATACATTTCCTTTGATATCGATTTCGTTTGTAAAGCTACTTTCTTTTTCAATCGAACCCTCCACCAACCTGTGTACTTTCATTGAAGTTACACGACCTACATTTGTATAGCAGTCGCATTGCTTCCGTTCATCCACAGACCTCGGCAGTGTCCCGCCTCAAAGAGGAAACAATAGGTTTTTTGCCCTTTTCCTGAAATGGATCAGGTTCGAAGTCTATGCGCGAATCTCTTCGCGGTTTGATCGGCTAATCAATACGTGCACGCAAAAATACCCGGAAGACGAGCAAAGACAGGAATAAGACAAAGCCCAACACGATTTCTGTTTCTGATTTCGGATCTTCCTGAGAGAAACGGTGCTGGCATGGTGCTCTTCAAATATACGAATCGAGTATCAGTTCTCTCTATTTAAATCGATTTGCAATTCGCTTAAGAAATGTTGCTATGAACGAACATTTTTGGTCCACATCCTATATATATATATATATATAAAACTAATTTGTGCAAACCAAATGTCTTCGTTCCCTTTATTAATAAAGGTGTTTTTGAAATTGAAATTTTAAAACTAATATATGCACTTATTACACTAACCGCGAGAAATCACCATGAACTGTGACGATCTGTTGTCCTTCTGTGATTCGGGCTTTCCCGCGCCTCCCCCGCTCTCGGTGAGAGCCATCTTGAAAAATCGCAGACGACGAAGAATGTGACGTTTGTTTTGTGTTTATAGTAGCCATTGTTTTGATGTCAGCTCACTATCTCTCGTCTCTCTCTCCATCAGCAAGTGATGTTGTGGTGGTGTTCGATTCTGTTTCACGTGCAAGCTGGCCAGCAGTTGAGTTGTCGGGGCGCGCGTGGATACTGTTGTACCTAGTTTAGGCGGGGCACAATTGTAACGGCGGGCACTTAAGTGTGTTTCTAATTCATGGATGGTGCGGGATTGTGCATCAACGGGACGCCACTTTACTAACTAAGTGTAACTAAGTTGCTATGGCCGGTGCAACTGTGAACACTGCCCCAGCAGTCTCTGGAAACCTACCCCAACAACAGCAGCAGCAGCAGCGACGACCGCCTCGACACAGTAGACACCAGACGCCAAAAAGACAACACTTCAATCGGTCAATATCTATAGTTTCGATCACTGATAGTATTGTAGAGTAGACACATGATGAAACTATGCTTCAAACGAAATTACAAAAACCACGAAAGCTGTTACGATGAACGAAAATGCCTCGCCAAGATAGACCGACCTGCGACGGCCTGCACCATGTGGTGGAAGACAAATACGATAAGCAATGTGCAACAAGTATCTTGAATTAATGATATTGCTACTGCACTGATTGTCATTATTTATTTCCCACCAGCTGCGGAAACTTCGTATAGTCTGCGAAGTGTTTTGAAGTGCTCAGTGGTATACTCAATCGGTGTCTCACAGCTTTGCACAAATAGTACACGTGGCTCTATATTGCAACTGTACGGCAACAGCAATTGCTTTTCGTCATTGTTGAGGATCTCTTTTTTTTTAACATTTAGCTCAACATATTGATTTATAGTACAGTGCCAGAGTTTCTACAGGTTAATATTCGGGAGATATGGCACACATGCTAATCGATTAGCATAACCATTCAGCCAGGCCTGGAGAAAATCATTGTTATCACGAGGGGTTACCCTGCTATCCATCTTCAGAGGCTGGTAGGACGTGGAACCTCAGCAGTGGCTTTATAAACGATAGCTCTTAAAACGAATGAGAATATTGTGTGCTTTGACTCTTGTCGTTGCCCTTTAGCAATATCCTAAAGTAGTGATTTTCGCTTGCATATAATCATTCTGTAGTCCTAGCTCGAATAGATGAAATAAAATTCAAGTAGATTGGATATAGTATTCAGTTTTCATGCAATCATCGCTCTAAGCAAGATTACGTCGGCTTTACACGTGGAATTCATTAAACATTAATCCCCGATTAACTATGTACAAAAAGTTTTTCGAATAGTATTGTATCAAGTATGGGTTTTGAAGCATTTATATAGCGTAGCAAAAGATTCCCATTCGATGAATAGTTATTGTTGCTACTGATGAGGTTGACGCTCGGGCCCTGGTGAAAACGCAACTTCATTAACAAGACGCTATTTGAACCACTGGACACTATTGCTTGACCTTGACGTCGCTCCATAGAGGGTATTTGCCATTTGAAGGAAGGGGGAGTTCAAGGTTATCTCAAGAAACTAAAGATGTCCGCTATATCGAGTGACTCCAGAATAGGGTTGTAACGATCCGACAGGATAAATAAAGCAACGTCACTTATCGCATTCTTCGCTGTGAAATGTGGCATATTTTTCCCCCCAAAAATATAGTTCCTTTCTGAAATCCTAACCTTGATCGGTCCTGCTTGATATTGCAACCACAGTTTCGTTCACAGGTTTTGTCAAGTTAAAGTTAGGCTATCACTATCCAGTGGCACGATTTACGGGTACACCACTACAATGCTTACAGTTTATAGGTTGTCAACGTTGTCCATTACAGAGACAGTCAGGGTTTGTGTCGTTTGTCCAAATCTGCTTAATGTAACTGGCCAGATACGTTTCAATTGTGTAGGTGTAAGTTCTCTATAAGTGTGCACGAACTAGTGTTAGCTTAACATTAAATCTAGCTAAATTTCCGGCAACAATTTGAATAAAATAAACCGTCGTATTTCTTTACATGTATGTTTAGCGGCACGATTCTGCTTTTTGCTATTGTGCCATGTTATTCATAAGTATCTTTCATTATATATGTGTGTGTTGCAGCGGTGTGCCCTCGTTTAATGGGGACAACGTCCGTTCCCGATCAAATCGATCCCTGCCTCGACCTTCATGGGGAGATGGAAACTTCCCATTTGATGCCAATGGATCGCCACCATTTCGATCTGAAGGACCTCGCGCAACGTATAACAATCACCAACGACATAGTGCCAGCCATAATGTCTATCAGCAACAGCATCACAATGGAAATGGGTAAATATCCATTGGGGCCTTGTCTACCTGGGGCATACCGATTAGAAGTTAGTTGCGGCTGTTAATGTGGCACGTACCACCCTGCTGCTCTAGGCCTAATTGGTACTGATTCCATTGTGAAACAATAACCTGCTGTTTCCTCCTCGAGGAGAACGGGGCAAAATGAAGAATTGTAATCTGGAGAGTAAAGATACAAGCATGGAACTGACATATTGTTAGTTATGGTAGAGGGCACTAGTGCAAGGACATCTTGTCAGCCTAGGGCATATTGTTCCCCGATGTAAAGGAAAACTTCGCTGTTCAAATCGTTGATGCATTTGCTCGACTTGTAGCCACACAAAAGTTCCTAATTTTCTCGTCGAGGGCTTACGCCTTCAAGTCATTAGCTTTTCTTGCTATTGCTAAAGTCGATCAGATTATCTGTGTTATCATGCGTTCAAGGTTGCTTATCATTTATTTGTGTCTGTTTCTTGTTTAGAAAGCAGAATTCATCTCGGGTCTGGTGGACTCCATTTTCAAGTTTGGAGCATGCGCCACCTTCTTTCGTGCCTCGAGAATGTCCTGCCTGCAAAACGACTCCTTCCAGTGTGTGGGGCATGGTTGAACACTTCTGTTCAATTGAGCACGGCCAAAATGTGCTGGCACATCGAACAGCCGAGTTCGAAAGAACTGGACAAGCAGGACCAGTATGTAGTGGATGAATTTATCACATAGCTGAACGGGCGTGTATACTACGTGCTCTGTTCGGTCGTCTCTTTGTTGAGGAGACAGCCTAATCAAAAAATGATCGGTTCAGGCAATGTCAACGTGTGGCTCAATCGATGAATTAACCTAATTATCTTTATAGCCTACTGTATTGTGTTTAGATACGATTTCTACATATTGATTTATACGAAGCTATGTATCCAGGTTATGAAACGTGTTTCATTTTTTTTTTCATTGTAAATTCACCGTTGGCCAAATTGATTGATCTAACACATCTACTCTTGCACAAGACGGTCGTTATTGCAGCCAATGAAAAACTTCACCTTTTCGTTTCCAAAGTTACCTGTAAATTGGTGAAAGTATTCTAGCCGACGTCAAATAGTCAATTTGAGTGCTAGTGAATTAGGAATGAATTGTCAGCCAATACTCACTACTGCAGAATAAATTCTAATCTGATCTGCTTTATTCTCTTGGTTTTTTTTGCTGCTGTGATTCAGCGGTTGATATGCGAGCTCTGTCACGTGCCCTTGCTTAGCATGCACACCGCGCGGAATCACTTCGGTGGAAGTAAGCATCGCAGCCTTCTTCGATTGATGAAGCAGGACCTTCGCAATGCCGGCTGTGTTGACGTTCCCAATGACAACGCATCAGACAATAGGTAAGCCATTACAACACTGGCGGCGTGTGACACAGATAACACTGGTAGCAACTGTGGCCTCCGTGCTAACGTACGAAACAATACATTGTTCCTGCCGATGAGCAGATCAGACGGAGGTCGAACTTCGGGTCGTTCTTCCAGCCGAGGAGGTTCAATCGATGATGATGATCGACCCGATGATGACAGGGGTCGGTCCCCAGCGACGGAGGGAATACACGAACCCGATGGCGATTGGAAGAGACGTGAACCCAGAACGCCTAATGGGCTCACGGCAACCCAGCCACTGCAGCAGCCACAGCAAATACCATACACGAACAGTGATGGCAACAACAAGGGTGGGTTTCCTAATCAGAAGCACTATTCGATTAATGAGACTGATGAGAAAACGTTTGATTCATTGTTTGATGTAATCAGTATTTTTGATCATTGCGTATACATTATGTATATTTTTCCGGTCGCTTTGAATTGCGTATATTTTGAAAGAGTGAACGGATTTAATGTATATTGTGTCCCTTGATCTTCGTGTCGCTCGCCGATCTATCAGGCAGCATACGACGGAAATACACCTCGCCACGACGGAAATACACCTCGTCATGGGAGGCGATCCACCCCCCAGCCAATTTTGGACCTTTGCTTCTGTCTTACGGCGCTTCCCCTCAGGCCGTGCTCCATGGATCTGAATAGATCGTAATCGTTTGAGCAGGTCATGATAGAACATGCTCCTCTTCATTCTGTACAGAAAACCCTTCCTTGTGTGCCAAGAGCGGTGCCAATGGCATCTTCGTCGATTTCATGTAGCATTTCATGCATTTCGATTTCCTTTTGCACCTTTCCTAGCGCATGTAAACGACCCCTGTAGTTGAATGAACAACTCCTAGCTGAGCAGCAGGCTCTCGAATGAACTGAGCCGCGTTTTCGTTCAGGAGATCCAGCAATTCGTCATCGTCTGTCTCTCGTGGCTGCCGGGAACGTTCCTTGTACTGAAACCATTTTCAACCGATTGTATCTCATAGCTTCCGCAACAATTTTGTTGCCTGTCCCTATAGACGCGGAATGTCTGAGGGAATGAGCGAGCCAAGCGTTTTTCAAGTGTATTCTGCCCTTTTCATTGAAACTGGGACAGTTTAAAGTTGGATATCGATTAATTGCGCATCGCACCTAACATATATGACTTGTGTGATGAAGTATGTGGGATACTTTAGCCGATGACAAAATAATATTTGAAAAAAAACTTGTAGATAATTGCGGCTATTGCGGAAATGGCGCATGGCCGCACATCACACTAATACTCATGAGTCTGTTTACCTTGTAATCCAACGGCCACTTCAGGTTTGTTTTTAATTCGTAGTTCAGTATCAGTTTATCAATATAGTGCAGTTTTGGATAAACGCCCACACACTTTCAGATCGATGGAAACAACCGTCAGTAATGCCGATTCGAGATCGGCGGTCGTTAAAGGACCAACCGGATGTGTCGCGAAAGGAAACGGAGGAGGACGACGATCGGAAAGGCTCCGAAGGCGGCAATGGGAAGGATCCTCGGAGACATCATCAATACTTTCTTAGTTCAGAGGAAGGTAAGACAGCGGAAATCATTTCAACAGCCTAACATTAATCGTTTGTGGAAGTTGCCAATAGACTTTCCAAGCACGATACATTCGATCTGAATTCGTAAGTGAGCCAAGCTTTTGGCAAAGGGATGAAAAACCTTGGCGTAGTTTTTGTTTAATGAAATTATCTCTTCTGGTGTCCGTCGGCTTCGTTCTACGGGTTTGTGGCAGTTTGTCGAGATATAATCTCTCATGGACTTATATTAATTCGTTCAGTTCAACCCTTATAAACGGAGTTGCAGCACGATGATGCGCAATAGATAGCTGAATAATCATGGCATACAAGTATGGCATACAAGTATACCAGTAGCCAGAGCTGTAATGAAATCCCTCCCAGATAGGTAGGAAACACTACATCTATTTAGTCTCCTAATATTCTATTAATATTCAACCCTAATCCCTGATGGTGTTCTAGAGCACTCTGATGAAGAGACCGCGGCGCATAACCCCAAACAGGATAATGATCAGAAACCGGAAGCCTCATGTACTGACGATGCGCGAACTCCAGAAGCTCGACCCAAAGTTCCTCTTGGTAGACCTTTGGTGGGCTCTGCGGGAAAAAGTCTAGTTGACAAACGGAAAGATATCTTGTCCAAACTCAGCAACTGTACTGATGTGTGAGTAAATGCACCCTGATTCGAAGCTTAGGTAAAAACAAAATAAAGGTGACATTTAGATGTAGAAAAACAACCTGCAATTTCGTATGCAGTTGTTTTTAATGAATGCAAAAATCAAATACATAAAACGAGGGGATGCCAATCAAAGGAGGTCTTACTGTTTTTTTTTTTGCATATTTCTGTATAGCATCATTATTAACTAGGTTCTTGATGAGCACCTTTAACTGTACGATTTCTCTCTGCGCGCAGACGGGATCTGACCAAGCAATTGAGGCAAATTGGTCGCGGTGCGGATGAGAAGCAAAAGACCGCGCGGAAAAGGTTGCCCGGAGTAGCGTACACAAACCGAGACATAGAAAAGCAGGAGACGTTTGGAGAGGCTCGTGCGAAACAGGTTCGCTTCGACACAGCATTCACACTTAGATTTGGTAGATTATTCATTCATTAAGTGACTCCCCACAACAATTGGAGAATATGCGTCAACTAGCTACTTCAGATCATAAAACACTGTCGATATCGAAAGCAAATGCTATGCGGAATAGATCAAAGCTCGCAAAATCGTCGAGCAGTGACTCGATGGCTATTGGTGATTTCGTTGCCAATAGCTAATGAAGCAAGCGTAAGTGAAGTACAAATATGCAGCTTCCTATGTCTGAGACTATTTTACTGCGCACTGAAGAGATGGCGAGACAACGAATAATGCACCATAAAAACGACTTCAAAGTTTTCCAACAACTAGACAATTTAATGAATATTTGTTTTGTCTGACGCTTCGATCCGATTGTTATTCTTGCACATCGTTATAAACGCAAGAAACCCTGAAACCTGCCGTTCGAGTTTCCTTCGTCCCTCATTCACAAATAGAACTGGACAGGAAACGTAAACCAGATTCTTTTACGTATTTTTTTAGGTACAACTAGAAAATTACCCCACATTTGAGAGGAAGAATACATGTCCATGTTTTTTCTAGGTGATACCGGGAATGGCTATCACGATAGAGGGACCCGAGTCTTCAGCTTCCCTTAAACGTGAGTCTCAAACAGACACCGCTGACACCTCTGGAGTCGGTGTCAGTCAAGCAAACCGATCCCGAATGAAAACTGAAGACAACGAGGATTGTACCGTCGTCGCTGCTCCTCCAGGCCCGTTAGTATTCATTGATTAGATTTGTTCTCGAATCTAATAGCCAAAAAGAAAGATTGCGAGATTACTTTCAGGTTGCCCAGGTAGCATCAGGGTATTTTCTACGTTCGACGACCGAAATTTGCCTAGGTTTTGTTAAGTCAGTAAGTTGTAAAAATGTAAGAATTCATCTATTTGTGCTAGGTCTGTTTCCTCTATTGTCGTGTAACAATGGTTACCCTTTCACTCCATGGATATCTACAGTGTGCGTAGACCAAAGTGTAGCAGCATACTAAAACTGAGGGGTTCCACATTTCAAGGGATGCCAGGACAATCTCCTGGCACAATAATAGCTTTACTCCTATCGTGTTTGCCTTGTAAGACACTCTGTATAATTACCAATTTTCAGCCATGCTTATGGAAGGTTATTTGCATAATTGCCCCTGCACTGCATTGCAGAGCTCCGCAAACCATCTCGGATTCGGAGGACGGCGAACAAGAACAGCCTCCTCAGGCAACGTCTCCTCGTTCGGAGTCGTTGACCACGCCGCAGCTGGCGACAGGACGAGAGGGTAGGCCCGTTCAGCCGCCTGTTGGTCCTCAAGCTTTGCCAAAGGATGACATCGTACGTTTGGCTGCCTTGACGTCGGAGGAGGCAGCCGGCCAGGAGCGCCTGCGTTACCTCTCGCACACGTTGCCTCGTGTCGAGGCGTTGCTTGGCTTTCTGCAACAGGAAGAGCAAGCGACAATAGCCCAGCTCGAGTTGATACGTGCAGCGAAAAGTAGGATCGCCACAGCTGTGACTCAAGGTTAATGATTTTCAGGTTCACACTTTTTATAGGCTTTTTTTTATGCCGTGCGAACAGAGCACCTTGTGTACATGTTGACTGCTTGCTTAAGCAGGCTGTGCTATTCATTATATAATTGGAATGTTATATCTACGAGGAACGACCTGTTAAGTCCACCTGGGCATCCCAATGTATTTCTAACCTTTGTTCATTGGCGTATCCAGAAAACAGTACGTTGGCACTTACACCTTCGTTAATATACTCACCAATGTGTTCCGCCACACTTCCACGAACGTTGAACATGTGAATAATTTCTGTAAGAAGTAACGACATCACCACAAGCGGTCTTTCATCTTGTTGTTTTATAATTTCCATCTTACTACTTTTTGTATTTCGGGTTCTGTGATCTCACCGAGATCGCATGATCTTATATCCCGTCCGCGTTCTGGTTCTCCATCACGCACTTCTGTTTCGAATGCTCTTTCTAAAGCCTTCTTTTAGTTCTTATCAATGTATTGCCTTTGGCCTGACTCCTCGAGACTCTTTCGACGTTGCTTCATATTCTTTGTATTTTTCTAATTTTCTTTTCGTAGTTCCCGCCTCCGAACGAATATCGCTTATTTAGGTTTCTTGAACATTCCTGTAGTTTAATAGCATTTTCGAATCTGTCCTGGTGGCTGACGTAGGATTTCGTCACAGGAATGCGGATCGTGTATATACCGCTATGTGGGACTACTTCTTCGGATTGTCTAACTGTGATCATTCGTGACTTTTGCCTTGTTTAAAGGTTCTCAACCTCCGCAGGGTGCTGAGATTTTCGGTCCAAGTCAAATCCTAAACGCTATTCTTCACTCTGCACCGCGAAATCCTGACAATTTAGCATGGCTGCTGAGCAGCTCAAGACCCCACGCGACTACAACCAGCTACAATATACAGAATGTGCTAGGGCATCTGGGTGCTGGTCCAAGTCCGTCGTCACCTTCAACACCAGTTGCGTTGTTCAACGGGGTCGCAAGTGATGCTATCAATAGCTCTCTCGGTCAAATGGCACCGCAATCCGCACGTTCTCCAGACACTCGTAAGCGTCCCAATGTGTCCCCAGCTGCTTCGACGAAACGCTCGAAGAGCGACGATATGCAGTTGGATGAGCAGCTTCATAGTGAACAAGTGCTGGCTGTACAACTTAGTGGAGATTTCGTCTATTCGAGCAGTCGCGACGGAGTCGTCAAACGAACTCCTCTTAGTGACGGAGGCGGATCTGTTGTTATCTACAGACATTGGTAAGGCCATAGTGTGCTCCCTGATCGATTTCACCGTTACTACTAGTCTCTTCAAACAATGTACGGATTGATGGCGACTCGTTCGGGTTGCTGCCTTTCAATACTAAAAACGCTACTTAAAGCCGCTTTGTGACAAGCCCCCTTCCACTTCAATGGACAGATCAGCTGTTTGTATTGGGAGTCTCTTTAGCGGTTATTTATAATGAGTTCCGGTGATATGTAAGTATAAATCTAATGGCAATTTTTTCGTGTTGGACGTCTCACAACTTGATTTAGCGGCCAGGATTCGAACTCCAACCTGAAGCGCGTATGCGCCTACATGCTAGAAGTATCTGTCCACAAGAAATTGCAAAGTGTGAAACTAATAACGGGCTCGGACGACTGCGCCCTGCGGGTGTTCGATGGCGATTCGGGTCATCTTATGAAAGTGATCCCTGTCCAGGCCAGGGTGCTCTGTGGGTTCATAGCTTGGCAGAAAATCTATATCGGACTGAAGAGTGGTAAGTATTGTACACACATTACCTGCGGTTCCGATTGACAGTCAGAGCCGCAGCTAGCCGAAGCAATGATTAGAGAAAATCATTTGTACTGGGATGATGCGAAGGAAGACAATTAGAGAACAGGAATGATCGTATTCACTGATTGTTGTTGTCTTTCAGGCTACATCCAAGTGTACAACCTTTTAGATCAGCGATTCATTGTCGAGTCAGAAGTTCGACAAGTACCAAAGTATATTGCCGCAACCCAAGCTACAAGTTCGAAGCACATCGTTGTGGTAACACAGGATAATGCTATGATGCTGCGCGATGCAGGAACGCTGTTTTTATTGTACGCTGTCGACAGACGTGATCAGAAGATTACAGGCCTCATTGTTAGGGATGAGAACATTCTTCTTACCGGCGAGAGTAAGGTCTACGTCTTCGATAAGGTATGCAGTCGTCTATCCAATCCCTAGTAATGATTATATCTGAATGGGCTAAATAGCCACTTCTATTATAGATATATAGCCAGCGTTTCGGGTTCTCGTGTTGAATAAAACCCCTTAATCTTACTAAACCACTTAATAAAACCACTTTCTGTAGACTAATTCGTTAACCTAAATCAGCGGTTTTATGTTCACCTCTTCAAGCGCGATTTGCAAATCTAACAAAATCGAAAAAAAATCTGACAAGCAATACGTGGCTGGATCTCTTTCAAAGGACGTGTGTCATCTTACAAGGTTGAATCATCTGTCAGCCAGAGACGCGCCTGTCTGACGCACCCGATTGAATAGACTATACATGTATAGTTACATGTTTGATCCGTCCTCATTTAATGGTTACCCAAGAGCTACTTACTGATCCAATAAATAATCCGTTTAGTAATAAATAATCCAGTAATCTTTGTGCCGGTTCATTGTTCTCTCTGTGCACAGGGGGGACGATTATGCCGTGAGGTTGAGCTTGAGGAGACCATTTTCGGTGCGGTGTTGCTTGAAACAAGCCTACTTGTCGCCTCTGTGGCTGGCTTCCTAAACGGCCTTAAGTGGAAGGCTCTGCTAGGCGGCCAGGTTCAACGTCGATCTCAGTTATCCTGGACAACGTCTCCAGCAGCTGCTGGCATCGGAAAGCCGTCGACGTCAGGAGCGAGCGCGTCTTCCTGTTCAGCCGAGGTTGTCGTGGCACTACACTGCGATGAGGCATCGAAAAGGGTGGCCCTAGCCACCGAGTCGGGTCGTGTGGCCGTTCTCGATGTCGGCGATTACACGTCAACAACAAATGTCGATATCGTCGAGAACTCCAAAAGCGACTGAGGAAAGACCTGCTGACGCGAAAATATACGGCGTCATCAGCAAAACATTGCTGGCAACATGTTCACCCTGAGTAAGCACACGTTAGAAAATGTATATCGTTGACTAAACACCATACTATAGTATACATCCATGCGTAGGTTTATGTGCAAATGGTCGCACCATCTGCAAACATCCTTTCAAGAGACGATTGTAGTTGGGGCCGACATCCTTACGCCTGCCTATGCATTTACTTTGTTTCCAGATAAGATATATACATTGTGTCGTTGACGATTTATCGCTCGCGTGTGAACGATGCAACTTGCGAGCCGTTATTACTCTATATGAGCGATGAGTTCCCTTCAGAGGTCAGGGGGGGGGGGGTGCTCTACATTTTGTGATCCAGGCTAGTTTATACTAGAGAACAGCGTCAACAGCGTACGGCAAATGCGTCTGGATGGGAATAGTGGCTACTGGAGAGTACATACAAGAGAAACCCTGTACTCGAAGCGTTTTGCGGATAATAAGTAGAAGTGTAGAGAGCAGCAAAGAAACACTAACTGCCACCTTGACCATGCTGCTACCTCACCTTTAAGTTAGATTCGTTAGACGAACGGTTGCAGCGTTGCACGCGTCTCCCTCGCCAGCAGTTATCATAATAACTGCAACGACAAAACGTCCCATAGTTCCCTACTTGGTTGTATTTTAGTTACTACACAAGGTATGTACTTTCTCAATGGCTATAGATGACAGGATTACAATAAACATGTTGGGGTGCATTTTTTGAAAGGTGAACATATACAGTTGAAATGGCATACAATAAAAGCGAGTGTCTTACTGTTGTGGTTCGTGTACATATACCGAGGAAATTAACCGCCAGTTAAACATTGTACAGTTTCGACAATTTTTGTTCATGCGGTAAATGGACTGAGCTCGAAGAGAAGAAAGAAAGGTATTGTTCAAGTAAACACTGCAGATGATCTTAATAAAGTTCAGCGAAAAACAAAACATATATAAATCGATTGTTCCATTAAATTGCATATAGAGAAATAATCAATTGTGAATTGATTCGTGTTCGGGTCACTTTCACGAAGATTCGGCTCTGCGCTTGAACAAATGACATAATCCGTACTAAATACAAGTTACATTATTTGGCAGCTGAGGCTGTTGACTCTCCTTGTCGTTTTAATGAGACGCGAAATTTTAATAGGATTTCCAAGCTGGTGTTGGCGTCCGGGAAATTTAGTTGTAATTTGGAGATTTCGAAATCGTCATGAATCAACCACCGGAGTTTTTCCCCTTCTGTACAGATATAAATGATGCGACCTCAGGCGGACGGGTTGTAAATAGGTGTGCAGGTATTTAAGGTAATGGGAGTCAATCGATACAATAGGTAATCTAAAGGACAACTATACTTGCTTTAGTGGAAACGATGGCGTAATCCACCGGCATACTAATAATTATAGCGGGCTAGTCCAGAACGCGTTACAGTGAGGTCAGTTGCTATTCTTGAGCTCTGATGAGCTGCCGTGGGTGATCTTCGTAAGACTTATTAAAGCTCTTTACGTTGGGGCCATCTGAGGATCGATCATCGAGTTACAAATTATTTCTCAAACAAAAAAGCAGCCCTGAAAGGCTGGTCCCTTATTTCGCTGATATGATATAGCGCATTTTTAAATTATAGCAAATGTATATATATATATATATATATATAACTCTACAGAACCCAAACTCTCCGTCTCCAATTTTTTACTGCTAGAAAATGCCAAAAAATCCGTAATTTGCTGAAAATTGCCGAAGAGTCATCTCTTTTCTAATACATATTCGAAATGAAATGGTTAAATGCTGACCAGACTGCGTCCTGCCATATCTGCGTCCACTAATAGTACGCACGAGCGATTTCCTTGACACGCATAACGTCTCCACATATGAACGATTCGGGGTTCGCATTCTGATCACCGGAACAGGTCCCAAGAAGCAGGTGCCCGTTGGCAATAGTGGCAGATCCTACTTGGTTGCAGCGGAAGCTGTCATCAGATACTTCCTAAATTTTACAGCACTCGTCATCCTGTCAAACTATGAGATAGCTACTATACTAAAAAAAAGCTGAGTCAGCTGAAAAAGCTGAGTCAGCTTTTATTTAGCTGACTCTCAACTTAAAAGCTGACTCTCAACTCGCCCCCTAATGTGACTGCTACCACACGACTACTACTATTACAACGACATTCAAATTTGTGCATAATTATATAAGACATGCTCCATGTAGCGATAATGCCATTTCGAATAGCTTGGCAGACGTATAGCTGTGGCATACAAGTATTAGGACCATTGAATATGCTCGCTATGACTGTGTCCCTTAGCCCTATCCTTTGCCGATGAACCTTACCTAAATATTATTCGTTACAAACTCAATATTTCTTTATCTGAGAACTTAAGCAGTTCAAAAACCGCAGTCCCATGAATAAACCTTAATATGAACCAATGAATGACATTGAGGGTACAAAGGTTGGAGCACTGTGACTCCGGTTACGCAGGCAGAGAGCTGCAACACGGCCATGCACTACGAGGTTCAAAATATACTCAAGCTTATATATCATGGTACAGGTCCGTTGCACTACTTGAAGACCGTATGGCTATGGCGTAAGCTAGTATACTCTGCGGTGGCAAGTCATACCATGTTAATTCATGTTCATTTGTAGTCCATCATGTCGAGGGCAGTAGTGATAATTGAAGAGGCGTTATAATTCGAATTTAATATTGTAAAATAACATTAACTCTTGCCTTGTGAACAAAATACGGCAGCTACGTACGCCTGCTCTACTAATAATATCATCATCCTAATTTTTATTAATACTATTATTATTATTATTCGACCTAAGGATTGTTATTATTATTATTATTATTGCGACGCAGATAGCCACTATATACTACTTAGTTCGTCGCTGACATATCATCCAACTATGTACTTCTGAACAATATAATCGTTTGCTTTTCTATACTCTCTTGCCTTGGCAACAGGAATCGTCTTGATTTTTTTTAAAACCACCAATATTTGGGTATATTCACTCGTCTTAAACCCATCCTGACCTAATGTGGTCAAAACTCAATCGGAGCTTGGTCAATCATCATCTGCCGTGTGCGATTCCGGCATTAATTCAACCAGGTACAGCCGGGTTAATAGAACGAATCATCGAGCCCATTCATTCGTACGCATGCACGGTGGTGACAATCGCCGTTGCCATAATGAATGTCTAACTTTGCGTTCGTCCTTTCCCAGACACCCTTTTTCTATCTCGTTGTGACGGAGAGAGCAGATTGAATGTCCATCTCTTATTTCCCCCCTCTCCTAGTCATGAGTAATTTGACGGCATCCGCTGTACCCCTTCCACGCTGTCGACGGTATAAAACCGCTGAGCGGCTCGATGAGTTCGCTGGTTCCTTCAGACACACGACCTATACATATGTGAATTCTAGATGAGTGCACCTTTGTCGTTGTCGGATCGGCATTATCGGTATCGTCATATCGATAACTGAGACGGCATGCTTCAAATGAGCGTCCCGCTTCGCCACTGTATCGCAGCGGACTGTTTTGGCCAATAAATATTGCCACGATGCTAATTGAGAAAATCGTGCCAAAACCCTAAAGTGTTGAGCCGTTTGAATTTCGCTACCGAATCATATCAGCTCATCCATGACACGTCATCTCCGGAAGAAGAGTCACCCGCCAACAAGTTCGAGCATACTACTATTATTGCCATTGGCCAGCTGGGTGCATTGTGATACTCGAGTGATCGCTATCAGTTTACGCTCCAACAGACGTTCGGATAGTGCCGGAAGTGTCTTATGCGAGAAGGGCTGGGACCCAGCTGCCAACGAAGAGATAGTCAGATACTCTGGATGAACAACACCCGTAGCTAGTGGGAGACATACCAAGGAAAATTCGCCGCTGACGTCTATTGCAATACAAGCTGGTCGTGCGCTCCAAAAAAGGTAAGAATCCACAAAATATATACGATAACAAACGAGTACAAAACACCTCGTTTGTGCGTTCATGCATATAGCTGTACCGTGTGTTCTGAGCAGCACACCACCCGATTGGCTTGTAAATCACTGTATCATAAGGCAAAAACAAAGACCTGATATTGAAAATCGCAAACATCGCATAGGTGGAGGTGGTATTGGTTTATTAGCGGAACTATAGCTTTACAATGCTTAAGTATCGCGCATTCGCGCGGCCAACTATCTGAGCGTCGATAACTGCTGTCTGATGGTGTCTTTCGGGTTATTTCGGCCTTGCCCCTGAAGCAAATCCCGCGTCAGATGGGATTTCAACATATCGGGAGTGGCTAGTGAAGGTTTGATAACATCCGATTTTATGGTTGTCAGCCGGCATGTTTGAGATAAACAGACAGCGTTAGCCGAAACATGGAGAGGTTCTTAGGAGGTCGATACATCACCTTCGCGGTACACACGGTTGAGTTTTTTTTTTGCACTAACGACCGCCCTTTGATGCAATGTAGTCACATGCGTGAGGGACTCAGGACTAACCAAAGTGTGTATTGCAAAAGTCGAACGATCACCGAATTAAAACTGGTGTCGAAATTGCCCATAGTTTTATGAGATACAGCAAGAAAAAAGATATTGAAAAAGCAAAGATCTCATAGGAAAAGGTTTTATTGGTTTATTCACGGAACTGCAGTTTTATAATGCTTCACTGCTCTTATATATTGGCAGGTAGAATAATATGACTAGTGTCTAATAATTTAACACTATTAGATTGCTGCAAAATCTTGTAATCAAGAGGAAGAGTATTTCGAAATAATTTTGATCATTGTGTATACACTGGTTGCATTAATCACACTGCTAGCTCACTAAAGCTAAAGTTTAGGCAGAAATATCCAACCGCTTATCCCAGCCAGTTCGATGAAAAGGAAAGTGTCCTCCTGTAAGGTGAAACATCAATATGCAGATGATAACGCCCAAAAGCTTACAAAAAATGGTACAGCATAGTTCGTGGCAGAGATAAAATGCTTGCCCAAATGGAAATATATGATAACCCAAGCAAGCCCTAAAAACAAGAAAAGCAAACCACTTGAATGGTGCAAGATGCTGAGAGTAACATCAAAATGAATGGCCCAAGGCGGTGGCTATAGGCTAAGCAAAATAAAAAAAAAGAGAGTTTTACCTCGAAATAGCATATATTTGTAGTATCGTTTTGAATTGATGATATTTCGTTTTGTTTGTACAACATGTTTCTTGAAATCGACTGGTTATGTTCCGTTTGTGCACTAAATACCAGTACTCATAATATACAGTTGAAATCAATCCAATGTTATATTAAGTATTGTCCTTCTTCTTTCGTAATTTTGGTCTTGTTAGCAATATTCAAAAACTCCTTAATAGTAGGGTGTTTTTTGTTCTCAACACCGGCAAGAAATTTTCGAAACTCAAATTATAATTTATCATCAATATCAACAGCAGAAGGTTGATTAAAGGTAATAAAAAATACTTCTATTGGCAAAAACACAGAGATTAATTGTACATCTACTTCCTCATACGCCGTTATTTAATTTTCGCTGAATTAGCATTATTACAAGAAGAAGAGACTGGCTTTGTTGTCATAAACTATACTATACAATTAGTTGTATATGTATATCAAAGTTTTCGAAAATAACCCTACACGAGGGGGTATAGAAGAGAAATAATAATTAATTTATTCTCTTAGAATAAATTAATAAAGTTCTTAAACTGCTTAAATTCTTGTTCGAACTTGTACAGCCCAAACTATATATATCACAATACACCTGGCACGACAGGATGATTAGTCGAATTGCTAGGGAATATTTATAGCACAAATAATTAACCGTTTTCAACGGAAATCTGTTATTTGTTCGTCGCAATTGTCTTCATGCCACTGGGAAACTTTCTTGCTGAGGTGAACCGAATGACTCCCTAATCTTTATATCTTAAGACACATGTGGCTGTTTTAGATTATTTTTTAGTTGCATAACTTTAACTTTTGTTGGCACAACATTTAGATTTGATGTTACAGACACTATAATTTTCACCGTTCAATATTGTAATGCAGGGTACGAGTATTTTGTTCAGCTACATAGTGAAGATATACGATCTTGTTATTCGTTTCAAGAGCAAGCTTTTTCACTATCTTCAAAGGTCTGCACAGGGGTCTTGCCATGGCACTGTTTATGCGAATGAGGCCGCTCATAATTATATTGAAGAAGCCCGTCATCCAAAATCATTCTGTAATGTAATAATCAAAGAGATGTATAAATATTTTGTCGCACAGCTCTCTTAAAAACTCACTTTTCATGGAACGGCTTACAAATAACAGTTGTCTGAGGATGATAAGCTTTAGTAATAGTATGCTCTATACCTTCAATACTCAAAAAGAGTTTAAAATGGTGATGCTTGATATTTCCCTTATACTCACTACCTCTATCAGTAAGAATACAAAGTACTGGAATCCCCTCCCTTTCATAACACGGCGATAGTCTACCATTAAACATATCAGCAGTTTTCTCAGTATATAACTTAATATTAGCTAATCTCGAATATGTATCAGTATAATAGGTTTGGCCATATACGTTACCGATATCCTCAAAGGTACCAACATAATGCACATCCTGTGCTCCAACCTGGATGTTCAGTCTCTATCTCCCCATGTGTTCGTTTTTCAGATTTACGTTTGTCTAAAATGCCTCTTTTTTGTTGTGAGGTGTTTCTGGTGTGCTTAATGCACAGGTGTCACTCAGTCGTTTCCACTTGTGTGGGACTTACTCCTTCTCACTCCTACTCCACCTTATCCGACCACACATTTGAGAGTAATCGCTGAATTAGGGGGGTCCTGGCGGCTTTGAACCCCCGCTACTACCTCTCCCCTCCCGGACTCCCCTTCTCGACTTTCCCTCATTAGGTTGATAACACCTTGTCCTTCTCTGGTTCTTTCAATTTCTCTTCAGATAGCCTGTAGTAGCTAGCTCTACCAAAACCCATGACTTTACATGCAGATGATATGCTTCCACGTCTTTTGATTATCTCGAGCTTTTTCCCCTTTTTATATCCCTGCAACTATCACACCAATCAAACATTGATGACGATAAGAACCACGAAATATTTACTATCAATGATTATAATGTTGCCTAAGAATGCCTTGCTTGATCTTATTACTTTGATGTTCTAAAACAACTCATTAATAGCTTCTTTCCACAAAAAATATATAGAGATAAAGAACTATGATGAGCATAATAGCCAGATGATAGAACTTACCCATCATCTGCAGCATTAAAATCAAGCACTGGACGCGTTGGAATAATTTTTTCTTTTGTGAGTGAATAAAATTATATAATCATCAGCTCGTGCACTTTAATAGTGAAATGCATGTCAGCATTATTCTCCATACGACGTAAGGTAGAACTTCTTGTCATATCACCCATGGTTCCTGTCACTGTTTGCATAGTAGAACATTTGCATAAATAATCATGATCATTCTCAAGTCTTCTCAAATCTAATGCAATATCATGAATGCGTTGCCTCACCATATGATGGATCACTATACTAAGACTCAAATTTTGTATGTTTAAGGTTGTACGTACGTATATAATATGATAATAATAAATGTTTCGAGTTCTACTAGCATCTCTGTATGTTTATCAGGAGGGTACTTTCGCGAGCTGCGTTGTTATACCAAGACTTGTATCTCCTTCTCTTAATACAAGCACACTGGCATCGCTGCCAATATTAACATCCCCTGTATATTTGATCTCTAGTTTGCGATTTGTTGCTTTGGAAAATTGATTAGTTGACAATATGTACAATTCGTCATGGCCAAATCCCTGGATCTAATAATACTAAAACACTGATATGCATCGTTTGTCATCTACGTCTCATGAAGTATTCGCGGTTAAAGTTTATAGAATCAATAGACCCTATAATAAAGAGAGCTCAGAACAAGCCTGGGAGAACAGCAAGTTTTTCTGGGGTGTTTATATGTACTAGGGCATGTAGTTTTTATATGTACTACATATGTAATAGGGAAAGGCATATCATGGGGTGACCTACCATCGGTATCTGGATATTTGCATACAATCTATACAACATATAAAAGTTGTAGAACAGTGGACATTTTCTGGAGTTCATTATACCAAGTCTTGAATAGGTATTAACCCAATAATATCGTTTTTGTTGATGCTTCAATTGTTCCATTACATAGACATTGGAGGTGGTGCTTGAACAAAAGAAAGGGAAGCAATCAATAAGATGAGGTTGGAACGGATTAGGGGCCAGTATGCATGTGTTAATTAGTCAAAATAGCTTTATTAAGTGCCAGCTGTTTCCGGCTCAAAGACGAGATTATAAGACAGTAGAACAATTGTGCAGATATTAGCCTTGCGGAAATTATACATTTCCCCGAGGCTAATCTTGCTACAATTGCCACAATATTGCCACACCTTCCAGCCATTTGAATAATACCTTGTGTGAAAGAAGCAGTTTGTAGGGACGGAACATCTTTCTTCCTAACCATTCATACAAGATTGTCTCTGCTCCTAAGATGATGCTGAGTATTTTTCAAGTGAGACTGCCTAGATCACCACCTCTTCTGTTTCAGATAGTGAAAACGATGGTCGAGGTCGAATATCACGTGGAAGGTCATCAGGTCAAGCCAAACGCGAATTAATGCTACCTCAAGAATGAAAGCAAATACCTTTTAAGGAGGAAGTTGTTCTCCCGAATGGAGAGATTCCTATCATATTTAAAAAAAGGCTTTGTATTTCAATGACCCTTATTTTTTCATGAGGAAGCTTATCTCTTAACTTTATCGCCTAGTTTGCCATTAAGAGCCAAAGGCAACAAAATTCCCTCGAAGAAGGAGCTTGATATAGCCTTGAATAATCATGAGTTAGCCATATGACGTGGTGGTAGATGAAATAAAAAAGGCCGCGGATGACGGGGATAGGTGAGGTGATACAAACTCAAATGTCTGAGTTGCTGCTATGCGAGCAATGAGTAAAAATGTACAGTTAACGTTTACACGTTTTGGAATATATATATATATATATATATATATATATGAAGCCTTATAAAAATGACGTGAGTCTATTGCTGAGTATGTCGGTCAGTTGATGGAACGTGGACATTGGAACGATTTCCAACAAGATGAGGAATTATTATTTGATCGCGCCGCTAAAGCCATGTATAATGTGGCACAAAACTGGTTTCAAGCGACGGCAGACATATTGCAAAATTGTTGCCCCGATATTATAGAGGGCGTGGCGCACACAGATACATGTAAAAATCTGAATACATGTTTCGTTTTGCACGACGATACGAAGCAATGAAGTTGACTCACTGAGTGTACCAGTATAAACTTGCTGGGTATGAGACTGTTAGAACGTGACTTCGAGCTAATGGTATTCGCCGTAATCTGAATTATAATTCACCAAATGATATAAGTGTTTCTTTTGTTTAGAAGAAATCGGTAATATGGTCTTCCAAGGTGACCTTGTTAAGGAAGGTTACAATGCAATTAAAATTAAATCGAAATTCTTCGAGGATCAGAACGACGAGCATAACACGTTACACGCATCATTGAAATACGGTATTGCGGTATTGTTATGTCACAATGTATAGGTCCAATGGGAAAGTCCAAGGCAATTCTAGATGAATATTATACTAGAAATCAACAACATATTGATAATGTATGTGCTAACAATAATTGTGCAGTGAAAAATATGTGCAGTATACAGATAGCAGCTATTATTTAACTGATCATATGAACCGTCTTGCTGAGTGAACCGTCGTTTGCGAGTGAATGATTTGAACTGTCAAAATTTCGCTTACAGTTAGAACGAGATTGGGCTAACACTTGGTCATTTAGTTATAATAACAATAATTCGCTAAAAAAATCATGTGCATTGCTATAGAAAACGTGCAGATAGATCAATTAATAAAATTTTGTACTCACGGCGCACTTGTACATCACTATATGAACTGTGGTAATTATTACCAGAACGGTACAATGCTGAATACGTGTATGTAGCGATAGATTATTTAATTTTTATATATAGACTGTACTGGATGTTGAATGGAAAATGTCAACAGCAATAGAAATTGCTGTTTCCGCTTTTATTATTATAAAATACTATACTATAGACAACCGTAATAATAATATAGATATATATATATATATATATATATATATATATATATATATATATATATATATATATATATATGTAAATAGATGGGACAAAAAGCGTGATCAAAACCTCAACAATGCACAGAACTTGAGCATAAGGAGTGGTATACTTACATTAGACTAAAATTCGTCTAGTGCACACTGCAGTTTTGCATATACTTTAGAGGAATATATAAGAAGTAAATGGCTACACGGTAGTAAATTAGAAAAAGCACGAAGAGGCATAATTTGTCTAATTTTTTTTCATTCGTGCAGTAACTATCCGTAATAATACTAGGAAGATTAAGTTTTCACTATATTCATGATATCCATATTAATTTATATGAATAATGCCTTTAAGATGTTCAATTTTTGCTTGATTTGCATGATATTTTTAAATGATTAGTAAATGTACCGTCTTGTCATACATAATATTACCATTTGCTCAGAACCAACCATATACTCTAATATATTAGTTATAAATATTGACCAAGTTTATGACATATAATCCGTTAGTTTACCTAAAAGTACACTGAGATAAAAACAACTCACCATACAGAAACAGTAACGAAAGCTCTATATATTTATATATGCTTTATAACGGCTAATAAAACACGCACCAAGCTCAGTGATGTGTACAAATTAAGCTGGAGAAAAAAACCTAAATAAGCTATTAAATAAGTCATTAGCAGATGTGGTTGATAAAAATCTATTTTATCGCTCCCCTGGTCCGCGCTTGCACCTAGAGTTATATTCATGCTATCTAACGATTGATTCAAATAATCAACGACTGCTTGTAATTCAAGAGAATAGTTTATATTCCTACTGTGTCGTGGATAGTCAGCACCTTTGTACATATCTGCCATATTGACAGGTTGAATAATGTGACTACAATCTAGTAATTTGCACTTCGAGACAAAACGCTTGCTGGTGAACAGATTTTCTTAAAATCAAAATTGATTGACTTCTGTGCGCTTTATTTTGTGCCAAAATCGACGCCTCAGTAATCATTTCTACATCAACAACAATGAAGTGTTCTAACAACGACCTTCATCGCGTTCTCCCTCTGTGTCTGTGTTTCTTGCCTAAACCTCTGCTTGCAGGATAATGGTTCACGGTAGCGGTGAGCGATCACCGCTGGAGTCGAAACGCGCCATAATATCTGCCCTTTCAGAGAACAGGAACAGCAGCGCCCCCAGCAACAAAATAGCAGCGCTGCCAGCCAAAACATTGACCGGAGCAGCGACCGCGGCAGCGGCCGCCCAAACAATCGCGCGCCATAAGCAGATGACATCGAGTGCCGAAGCGGTGTCTGGCCGGCGAACCCAACTCATTGAGTCGCCGTGGGCGAGCAAGCACAACATTGAAGCCGGCACTCGTGAACGGCGTGCATTGTTGGCCAGCTGCAAAGACAACAGAGGCAGCGAGAGCAGTGGCGGCGATAGAAGCAGCAGTAGTGGTAGTGGTGGCATCGTCGGCAGGAAGGATACGGCGGCGGTTATTGCTGCTGCCAGTTCCGACGTTCGTCGTGGTGGAGATTCAGTTAGCGAGTTTCGAAAGCGCATCCTGAAAAGTGCTCGTGGCTGGAAATCAAATACAAACTCTTCGTACTCAAGCAAGAACAGCGGCAGCAGTAGCGGTAGTAGAGCCAGCAACAACAGTACTGATACAACTTCCACGACGACAACAACAAATAATAATAATCGTAGTCATATTATTAGTCTGAATGATCCCCGGAGTAATAGGGGCCGTCGACCGATTGAAGACCGTTCGCCGATCAGGAGAACAGCCGGCGTGAGAACACCAGTGGTGAGGGAGCTTGCGAATTCGCCAGATCCACGAGTGTCGAGAGTTCCTGTGACAGCAGCGACGGTAGCGGCAACGACGATATCAACAGAGCCAACGAAAAGGACAATGGCGTTCCAGCCGCCGCCCGATGTTAAGGGACGAAAAATATTGGAGGACCTACAACAGAAGAAGCAATTCCTATTGATCAAAAATCCACCGCAGCAACAATCTGCGCCAGGTTAGTAGTATACGCGTATGCTATACTCGCATTCAACGCCAGGAGCTCGACCGCCAAATTGTGCTTCGATCTGTGCTTGTTTGTTTTGTGAGCGATGATTTGTGAAGCGCGCTTAATCGCTATTTAGATTATTGGTTCTGTTTAGGACGTTCCTTTGTTAGTTCTGCCCGTGTCATTCGAGTACGAATAGAGGCATACCTGTGCTGGCGGGAAGTGTTGAAAGTATAAGTGATAACAATGCTTGAAGACGATACGAAATACGAATCTGAGTCGATTGTATTATTACAGTATTGCCCTATGGCACCGGAACGCTTCATATAATACTACATCAAAATACTACTATGTGCTAATAATAATAATAATAAGTCTTATAATTATCATTATTATAATTTAGATAAAGGTAAGCATCTACTAATCTGCGTCTTCGTTCATGTTGTTTTCAATGCCCATCTCATTGTCTTATCAAAATCATTAGTTGAGACGCCATTGTCGCAAAGCCAGCGCACGGCTCTTGCGCACGCTCAGCAGACCTCGCCGGGATTCTTCGTTACTCAGGAGTCGTCCTTCGGAAATCTCATTCTGCCCGTCCTGCCTCGATTCCCTCCAGGGCCACCAGCTGCGACGTCGTCAGGAACAACGAACAACAGTTAGGGAGCGGAGGAGCCATCAGTATTCGACGATTCTGCCTTGCGGATGATGCTGACGAACATGGAGAGCGCGAGAAATGCCCTAAAGAGCAGTTGTTGTTGTTGTTGTGGTAGTAGTTGTGGTAGCCGGCTCAGGTTGTTAGCAGAAGACAGGCAACAGCAGCGTATTGAAATTAAACTCGTTACTTCAATGGATTACATAAGCGCACATTTACAGAGACGGGCACTCGTACATAGAGGGACAAAACTGAACATATTGACACGGTAGGTCAATGTTCGGTGGAGGTCGCACGAACTTTTAAATTATTTTCGCCGCTACACAACCCGATCTGTGTGAATGTAAGCGGCAGATTTCTTATTATCCTTTCATGTGTAGTGATTCATTAATTAAGAAATAAGCTGGGAAATACTGACGAAGCTGAAGCAGTGCAATGTGTTCGGGGTGCAACCAACGCCCACAGGATCGACTCGGAAATTACTCCTTAAGACGGCGCCCGTGAAATAAGAAGCTTTCAAAAATTATTACCAAAAATAATTATTTATCCCTATTGCTTTAAGTGGATAGATGGGCTACAATCGAATGTCGCTGCTTACAACTCAGCTGTGTCCTACTGGGTGTACAATAAACTTGTGTATACAACATTTGATATTTCGTACGGACATTGCGAGATAAAAATGATTATCGTCTTTCTTTAATACGTGGTTGCTTGTCCAATGACAGAGCGGTAACATTTAACGTGAAATGCTGATTTCACCCTATATGGGAGAACAGATTTAGCATATCATATAAATTTGACTACGGTTGCATAAAGTCAGCTTGAAGGTTTGTTTACCTGATCAGCTTACGAAAGTGGATCTCTACGGCGTCTTACATCGCCGATTCATATTCGGTGGCCATAGATTATGAAGAAGGGACGCCTTAGGCCTTTAAGTTTCATAGTCTTTGTAATCCTTCTGAACACCATAGAAATGTGTAAAGATAATGGTTCATGGGGTTGCAGAGCATTTCGTGTGAGTGTAGTACAGATTTAACACGGTAGTTAGTAGTAGGACCTTTCTGATGGTATTTACGAATACTGGAGCATGGCCTAAACCAATCGTATTTACGATCTAATTATCCTTGAGAAAAGTCCTGCAAGTCCTCCCAGAAGCTGACCACATGCGAGGCCCCACGATCACCGTGATCACCTCAATTCGTTTAATTCGAAATACGTTTGTCGGCTGCGTTCTAGCATCTCCAGGATTTACTGGTAACAGAAATATGCATTGCGGCGCTCGGTGGTTGTGATAGTTAGGAAGAAGATCTCGGAAGGTGTGACTTGATCTGTGAAGCCCTCTCCGCTTTGAATTCATCCCCAACTATGTTAACCGTAACCAGATGTTCAAGGGAGTTTGAACCGCTGTCACTTGAGTACCCGATGCCCAACTAGACATATATAAATGCGCTTTGCCCGGGACGAAAAAATTTTCAAAAAAGTTAGTTCTTTTATTTTCAGAAACAGGTATGCATTCGCCATTGTTACTGACACAACTATCGCAGAATATATAGGATACACATGATAATTTGACGAGAGATTATTCAGATCGGTAGTATGTTTGGACTAAATGAGAAATTGTAATATAAAAACCCAAAGTTACGAAATTTAATACGCAGTCTATCACCCTAATATAACTGCAAGTATCCAAAAGTTAACTAAGTGTAAGGTATTATTAACTGATTTAATGAACTGGCCTCATCGCAAATCATTTACAATAGATCCAAAATCTATGTTTGATATCTAAATTCTCCATTTTCCAAGGCACGTGGAGGTCCTGCTTATTTGAAACGTTCTGAAATGGAGTTCGGTACGATTTTTCCGCTTTCAGTATTACATGTTTTTCCGCTTCCAATGTTACATTTTCATGGTACGCGTTTTAGAAATATGAGTAGACGTACCCTACCAAATGATACCGATGTAAACTACAATGTGCACATTGCTGGGCTAACCATGGGGTCCAATGCAACCCCGCCCCAAATAGATAGATCGGTAGAATTAAGTACGAAGCGCTCCGTGATCTCACTATGGCGTATTCTGACGAACCTGTCTTGAACACCCTGCAAGAGGCTTGCGTGAGTAGAAGTAAATGAGGACGAGCAGCGGGGTATAGCATCCAGATGGAGAGCAAGAAAAATACAATATTTCGAACGACAATGCGCTTGCCAGTTCGGTGGATATTTGCATAGGTGGTAGCTAATCGAACAAAAAAATATCCGAAGGTCGACTCTCAAGCAGACAAAGTGCACACACGCGCCACCTTCGCCGACCTGATCTGGCTAACCTAGCTAACCTAAAAGGCAAAATGCTCCACTCTGAACTCCATACAACCAACCACATTGTTCTATGGAGAAGGCTACGCCATGGAAGAAGCAAACAGCCTATGGACTCTCAGAACGGAAATGAACAAAACCGTGATCCTATAGATCATCGTTTTCCTCATTTCCGTCATGATTTACTACGTAACGAAAATGAAGAAAACATTGATTCGTGATAAGTTTATCATTAGGTATATCTTGTTTGGTCCAAGCAAAGCGGTTATCGAGAATTGAATAGCGACACGGACTTCGCGTGCGAAGTGAAAACTGCGGAGTCGTTAGTCGATATCAACGCTGTCAGGTTACGTTTACATCAGAAGCATTCACGCAAGCCTCTGTTGCCCAGAACACCAACAAGGATATCGATACCATGTGGAAGATGGCACAGTTGACGGCCATTAGATTGGGGCACCATGCCAGCTCAAATTGCCGTTCCGAAGCCTGACGATCACGAGAAACCTGAAGAAGCAACCTAGGCCTTTGGTTGACGCAGATGCTAAAGCTGGATATCCCAGCGTCTTAGCAAGAGGGAACTCCAAGAAGGCTTGTTTCGTATGCTGAAAGCACTGTCATTTGAAAAGAGATTCTGGAAGAAAATGAAAAGATATACCTGACGAAGTCGTCCATCGTGTTGGCAGTGCGGTGAGCCAAATCGTCGTGGTTTTCCTTTGCCTTTGAGTCTTAATCCACAACGGAGGCGATCACAACCACTTTGGAATTGCTCCCCGACAGCAGGTGCATTTGGATTCGTTCTGTATAGTTGCGTTCTCTGAAGACTAGGATCGAGTGTAATAGCCTCCGACTGGACCATCTACCTCAGGCTGTCGAAGTTTTGTTTGTCAATCGTCTTCTCCTCCCAATCTTGCTTGAAGTCTCCCCATTTATAAGGAAAAAATGTTCACCATAGTGACGCATTTTACTGACGCTCATTGCTGAATGATGACCTCGGATTATCTATAACACTTTGTACGTTAGATAATAATAATAATAGCAAAAGCGTCTGAGTACGAAACAGAGCCTACCGCCTACTTCTTTATGATATTTTGTGGATATATGTTCTATACGTTGCAACGAGATGCGCTTGTAATCATTGTCTTTTTCCTCTCACGTTAACGGGCGGCTGATTTGTTTTATAACATATCGGATCGTTGATATCGAAGGTCCGTTGACATTATCATTCATTGTGTTTAATGATGTTATTTGGTCGTTATGCTAATTGCCACACAGCTAGCCGGGCTGTACAAAAAAGTACGAAATTAACATTACGGCTTAGCAATTTCAGTATAACAACAACAACATAGAAAAACAATAAATTTTCCAACAAATATCAATAACAGGAAGCGTCTGAGGACTAATCAAAATCAAATCAACGTTATCATCTAAATTCTCATTGACTCCAACGAATGTTGTTTCGATAGCTGATCCCAAGCAGCGGCCTTCATTCTAAGGCAACGCTTGGGGTCAAGGATCTGCTACGAGGAGAGGGGTTCACGAGGGAACAATTTTGTTGGCCACCCACTGACGCCAGGCTGGGGACTACCAGAAATGAAGCCTTTAGCCTATTTGAATGTGTCGCCCGAAAAAGAGAGGACTCACTAACGTGACCACTCTAACTTTAAACAACGATCAAATAATACCCGCGTTCGATGTGTGTGTGTGTGTATCCAATTGAGCTAAGATTATGCAATCTACTATTCATGATCAGTATCCTCTTGAAATAAGGACCCTATAACGTTGCTGTCGTTTGTGCGGCATCCGAATGGATTCGGCGGCCGACGTTGAAAGGAAAATAACGCAATCGTGTAAACGTCAGCGTCGCCTCTTCAAATACGTCACTGGCTTTATTTACATTTTATCTACAGTGTATTGTAAGCTGACATAATTACAATTGTCAGATCTAATCGTGTGGACGTCACCGTTACTTGATTATATGTCACCTTGTCAAAGTTGAAAGCCAAGCAACTTCGACGAAGCTCATTCCGTTCCATCGAACCCGTGAGGAACAATTACCGATCATCAGTTCGGAATTTAAAACAAGAATTGCGTTCTATAATGCACAATGTATATAATGATTGACGACAAACGTCAGTGAAAACTTCGTTAATTAAACTTAGAAATAATGAGTAAAAAAGCGTTGATAAATATTCAAAATAGTATAATTGACAGTAGGGTCCAGCACAATGTTCTTTGTTCTGCCAGAAAAAAGATCTTTGTTTAATTTATCGTCGGTATTCTAATACTTTTTCACATCTCCGACTCTTGTTTAAAGAGCATCTCTATCCCTCTCTCTGAAAGCACCTGATTAGTTCGTCTCGCTGCCCTGTTCAGCGTCGGGCGCCTGCCTATCCGGGCTGCCTGCAAAACCCTGGAACGAGGTGATCATCGTCATTATTATCATCGTTGTCAGGTGTGTATCGGACGTGATGTCAAGATGTCGCATTGCCATTTTGATGCCCCTGCTATTGACCAGATGAACGGTCTTCATCGGTTGTGTCAGTTGTATATTCGGTTGAAGCGGCGCCTGCTTCACTATCGTCGCCTGGTGTCAGTCGGGTAAGATTGCGCCAGGGGCTGTGAGTTCGGTGTCTGGTAGCTCTGGGTAATGTCACGCTCACACTGGGTCTTCGTAGATGTCTCCCAGCCTCGTCTGAAAACCCGTCAAAGTATCGATGTCTTTTCGCCTCTGCAGCTGTGATTCTGTAATGATGATGCACAATAAGAGAACACGGTATATATATATATATATATATGGGCTTAGAGATGCTTGTTCCTAACAGATCAAATTACCAGCAGTAACTTTAGAGGATAACGACAGATGACCATGAATAGACCTCACAGAGCTTTGCCTGTCTGTCGGTTATATCCGAACCATCGTGTCGTTCTTATGTCGTTTACTTAACATGGCGCAGTAACCACGATGTGAAGTGAGGGACACCATTCATCCACTGGTAAAAACGAAGAAAGAAAAACATGCATTCACAAATAGGCTCGAGTCTTCGGCCAACGAAGGGGACCTATATCAGAAGTGGTCGATTTGTAGCCGAGGAGAGACTGTGCCCTATTGGAAAAGAAGCTAGCGCATCCCTAATAGCTCTTACATAGCCCTTAGCAAAGCGGTGTAGGAGCCGCCAAAATGTGTTTTCCCACAGATGCATACTTGGACGAGCTGTCCGAAGGGCGACATCAAAACAGTAAAAGGGTGTCGGGAACAACAGGGTCAGCAAGTGAAGAACTGTGTCTATAAGAACCACGAAGAGACGATGCTCAGAACGAATGAGATGATTTATAATGCGGACTCTGCAAACCTATGAGGATAATGAAAAGGCGCCCTAGGTGATAGAATGAGATCGACAGGGTATTGCGAAGACAAACATCAAACCGAGGACATCCGCGCAGCGGTGCGAATCCGAAGAGGACGACACCGAGGAAGAGACTCACACTAAAGGAAACCAAGTGAAACCACAAAGTGAAAAACAATGCAAATACTGTGGACACACCCTTCAAGGGAGTGTTTGTCTTGGGACCAAACCTGCAATTTATGTCATACGAAGAATCACCTCGGACGTACGTGCAGGTCAAAGCAGGGGCAAAGGCACAACGTGAGAGTCGTACAAGAGGAATGGGCGGAAACATATCGAGGCTCCGTGTCAGACGATGGCGACGACCTCTTCCAGACCGAAGCAATAGACTACATGTCCAAACGGACGTTTTACGCCAAACTACAAATTGAAAATAAACACGAAAGCCTCGATACAGAGGCAACGTGCAACGTCATGGCGCTGGAGATATACGTACCGGAACACGTACCTGCATAAGAAGCCTGTGAACTTTTAAGTTGTCAGCAAAAATGTTTGGACATTACTCTCTGCAAACACATGCCTCTAATTGAAACTGATACGAGTCTCCGGAACGCCGCGTAAACTATACGAGAACTTAAGCGGTTGAAGAAGTGCAGCTCTGTAAATAAACCTTATATGAATTGCATTGAAATCAACGTTCTAGATACCTATTGGCCGACATCAGTATTGCAGAATTCCACAAGAACAAGTATTTGAAGAAATCAAGAAAATACTCACAGAGACTCCTACATTAGCATGCTACGACAAGGGTGTAATCACGACTGCGTAAGCCAGTCGTGATCCAAACGAATGCAGCAGAATGCACTAATGATATCCACCCCATCGATTCACATTCACGGGTGGAACTTCCAATAGCAGCAACTCATCAAACTGTTCAATGTTGTTACATTTCTTTTTATTTTACTACAATAATCATAGAGTTCTGTCCTTTGTCAACCTAGGAATGGACGGGGGAACACTATATCAAATTACAAGCAATTACAATTAAATGGACAAGCTTTTCCGAGTGAAGACATACCTTCGGCCGGGGTCATATTGAAGGCATTTCTGGAGAAGATCAAAGCCTTCTGGTGAGACGTCCCTCGTCCTGTACCTCGCAAGTTGCGACTCGTATGGGAACCCCTCCCACTCTGAAGCACTAGAAATTAAGAGAGAAAGCTTGTAACAATAAATAATAGTAATTATAATAATATTAATAACAATAGTGACTTGTTTAGAATGCAGCACCCAATCTTAGATGGAAATCACTCGACACACATAATATTGCCATGATCCTCAAATCTGTAAAGGAATACCTATTATATATATATATTTTTTTTTTTTTTCAGAGTACCAATTACGGACAAAGTTATCTATGGATGATCGAAGCACCACCGCCTCACCTGATCGGATTTTTCATCAAATGGTCGTCGAGGAATTGTGTGAGATTAGCCTTGCCTAGCATCTTGATAATCCACGTTAGCTGTTGGAGAGAGGTTCTGTTGGCGGGGCTTGTTATTGGGGCACCACTTCTGTCGCTAAAGAAGGAGACTCTGGTTTGGAGGAGCAGTGTTGCGAAGATGCAACCGAACGACCACATGTCAACTGCATAGTTATACCTCTGGCGTCCGAGAAGGAGCTCGGGTGCTCGATATTCGATATTTCCAATCTCAGGTCTATATAACTGTCGGTCAAGGTAGAATTCAGCACAGCTCCAGCCGATCAAACGCAAGTATCTGCCTGCTGCATTGAAGAGGACATTTTTCGGATTCAGGTCTCGATGCATGATTCCTTCAGAAAATATAGAAAACATAAACGGTCATACTGTTTTTTCACATGCAATTAATTACAGCTAAAGTGAACACCCAAACCAGTTGAGTTATCATTCAGAAAGCGACGATTGTACCCCAATGGCCTTCTGTATTGCCGTATAGTTTAAAATCGTCGTCACTCTCAGCAGTGCGTTCGAGAAAGAGTCAGAAATAACTACCTGTGATTATAGCTATCACCTCCCATCATGTTAAGCAGAATGACTAGACTAATCGAGGATGGGAGACCTAGTTCACTTACGATCTTTCGCTCCACATAAACAACGACGGTACCGAGGCTCATACATGGCAGCAGAATTTCAATTCTAGAACCATACAATTGCCAAAAACGAATATATGTATATCAATGCCGTTTCATCTATGTGCACATCGGTTCACCTTTTGCATGAGCGCCATCAAGGGCCAGCAACAGCTCGTAGAGATACGTTCGCTTATCGATGTCCTCATGTCGCAGATAGAACTCGTCGAAGGGGACGGACAGCACAAATGGAAAGATAAGTGCAGTTGTTTTCTTTACTGGCCTCAGACGTAAAGACCTTTCCCGGGTTTCTTCTCCATTCGCGTCCACCGCAATTCTAACGACGCCCCGAAGCAATATGATATTATCCGCGTCGCGAAGGACTTCAAGTACCCTGATTTCGCGCATTATCTTTGCTCTCGGTATATTAGCGAGTATTTTGATAACACTATCTTTTGTCTTCAGGGTACGCCTTTTCCTAAAGAAACGCACATAACGGTTACGGTCGACGATCTCGGCAATCGCATAGTTAGAGAAGTGGGAGCTATAGCTGCAAGCAGGCTGACGTGATGTGTAGTCCCATTGTCCTTCGAGATACATTATCAGGCAGACACGTCCTACTCGTACTCACACGGGGATAGGCACAACTATTTGAGCGTTGCGTCGAACTCACTAATCAGTGGTAAATCTGGTAGCCACAATGCGCCGAGCGTTTCTTCCAGATTAGGGCCCAGATAAGAATCAGACTTTTAGTATACAATCTAGCAATCTAGATAGCACTCTTTAATAGAGCGTACTCCGAACCGGTCGATCTTCGTATTTCGGCAGACTCTTGTGCTTGATAGCTGATCTATATCGGTCACACAGAGATCGAGCGGGCTCAATTTTCACTGCAAACGTAGTAGAATGGACAATACAAAGATAAACATGCACAGAACAATAGTAGTTATAACAGTTATAACAATGCCATTTATGTAGTGACCCGGACATGATCATCTCAGCAGACGATCGTTAAACTATAATAGCTTTCATAATTTTTCTAATTTGCTTCTCGTAGGTCAAATCGAATTCAAGAACCTATTCAGAATCTCATGACCAGGCCACAAAAGCGACACATGAAGTGATTGGCTCAGTGTATGTAGTAATGAAAACCGTATATGCTATTCAAGAATGACACATTCATATACAAATGAAAATAAATTAATTGAATTGACAAAATCATTGCCCATGCCATGTATATATATATATATATATATATATATGTACAAAAATAACGACACACGTTACTTGCGAGTATAGTCAAGGCTAGATTGGTATATTGGCTCGAACGCCAAAAAGGGGATCCTTTAGACATAGCATACTCGTCTTTTGTTTACGGCTGTTCAGCCCATCATAGAACTCTCTTTACTTATCCGCATGCCGGGTTTATCACGACAAGTTTCAACAGGGAAAAACCCGCGAAGACAAGGCAAGACTTAAACCTCCGCACTGGGGCACATCCCGCTGCCGGTCCCTCTATACAAACTATGTGTCTAGGTACTGCGACATTGCAACCTCAGCTGTCATGGAGGCCATATACCGAAAAAGACCTCTTCGAACTTAAACCCTTCGGAAATGCAAAGAATGCCGTTCCGCTACGTGAGCCCGGTGGCTTGGATGGCTAGGTCTCTGGCTTTCGGAAGCCAGAGGTCGCGGGTCCGAGCCCCGCCCCGTGATATATAAGAGAGCTAAAGCATTGTGAAATTGCAGCTCCTTTAATGAACCACTTTTATCTTTACCTTTACTCCGATCAGTTTAGGAGTTCAAGCTAGGTGTGCTTTATGAAATCAGTTTCGATCATTTTCAAATTCCCTTTCGTGTAGTGGCACAGAATTCGTCAATTCAAAGTAAACGCTATGCATTGAAATCCATTGTAGAATAGATGTGAATTGAGCTGAAAAGTAGTTGTGGATCCAGAATCGTTCTTTAGACTATTAATAATTAGAAAAGTAGCGGACTGCAAATGCGTACGGCGAAGCAACCGATATTGCATGCAGGTTATAGGCCACCACACAGAAGTTCATTTCTAGGATGCTGACCGCTGATTTTAGAAGTATTTCCAAAAACAGAGAATTTTCCAGACCTGCTGCTCGGGTCTTTGAAATAATAATATCAGTTCAGTGTGGAAAATGTGTGCCGATGACATTTCAGTCAACCTGATCTCAAAAACGATCACCCCTGTTCACCGCTCGACTCACCCATTGAGGTCCTTGGTTTCGCTACGACCTTGGCAACTGACATCGGCCACTTGAATACCTGAGCAACAACAGTGGCTGCAGCTGGCTGCGATAGTCGCCTGCTAATTAAGCTGCAGCACAACACCACCAGCACGTTCTATAATCGGTCGTCTCGTGAAGCTAAATCATCTGTAGTACGTCACGATATTGCAATGCGTTGCTCTCGCTTGTGCATTAGCATCTAGTACTATGCGAATAACTTGCTCGGATAGCGCTTCATCGCATGTGTCACATCTGCACCTGTCATGCATGCTGTTTTTCTCAACATTTCTTTCACTTTTGCATTGTTTGCATCCGTTAGTGGGTAGCACGATTGTGGATGTATTTCGTTCATTGCAGCGTCACTGTTATTGCCCACACATGCCTCTCGCATATGTACGCAGTGTTCAGAAGGAATATAGTGGCATATATACACAAGTATCCTCATCGCTAGCTACATTATGGCAATCGTGTGCATCGATTAAATGCTATTTCGAACAAAAAAACTACTAAAAACTAGCGATGTTTCCGTAATCTGACCGATGGGTATTTTCCTTCGTCGCAAAAACTGAACAGCGGCATCTTTCTTTTCAATGAGCCATGTTTTTTTTCTCGTTTGCTACGCGATATTCCAAGATTTTCGCAAAGGAATCGATCGCGCATTCATGTACATCTTATTGACACATGATTAAAAAGAGGTACGGAACAATGTGAGAAGATAAAGAAGTTTTTGGATAACATGTCTGTTTTTTTTAGGGTACGTGATATGGTCCTTCATGCGTCCAAAGGATTCGTCAAGCTGTACCATCGGGCAACATGGTGTGACAATTAATAGCTTTACAATTAGACATTTGATAATAAAGGCAATCTATTGAGAGAGAAAGAAGTATTCGAAGTTGAAGGTTTTAAGTTGTTTAATAATTCGAATTACGAAGGGGGTTGCAGTAAGAATTGTTGTTACATTTTTAGCCTATTTCGCCCTCAAATGGAATAACTAACACATGGGTGCCTTCCAGGTGTGATCTAAAAGTTCATTCCGTTCAATCAAAGTCTAGAGCATTACTACCCATAATCACCTTAAAATTGAAAACGAGGATCGCATGATAGCAGAGTGTAGCCGAAAATACAATTTATTAATATATTGTCGGTATTCTAATACATTTTCATGTTTTCGCTTCCGGTTTAAACCACGTATCTCAATCTATATCTCTCTTCCTCGAAGCACCGGATCTGTCCGCCTCGCTACTGAGTTTAGTATCGGACGCCTGCTTACCCCGGCTGCCTGCGAAATCTGTAAACTCTGTGATCATCGTCATGATTATTATTGCCAGGCGTGTCCGTGCGTCGTGTCAAGATGAATGATGAACAGTCACTGTTGGTTGGTTGTGTCAGGTAGAGGGTTGGCTAAGACTGTTCAATTACGGTCGCCTGGTGTCAGCTCTGTAAGAGTGCGTGAAGTGCCGAATCGTCGCTTTTTGGTAGCCTCGGTTACTTCCCAGCGCACACTAGTTTTTCGTAAGTGATCCCTACCGTTTTCTTCAATGGCCTTAAAGTATGGATGCTTTTTCGCCTCGGCAGCGGTGATTCTGTAATGATACACACACATTTAGCGAACACGTTACACTAATGGCTCACAGTTTCAACATGAATCTCTCTCTCTCTCTCTCTCTCTCTCTCTCTCTCTCTATAATATATATATATATATATATATATAGTTTGTGTTTAACGACACACACGCTAAGGCTCTCGGCTTTGCCGCGAGGGCCTCCAGGTTGCGGACGGCCCACGCTTCGGTGGCCCCAGCAGGCCCCTCGGACGACAGGCTGGTCTGCGCCACCAAACGCGTATCGTCCTTCCTTCTGCAGCGCGTTTCGCCCTCGATGCAAAGAGGTAATGACATCGCCTTCCTCGAGGCCGTATCTGCCTCAGACTGACACTCTGTGCCCCCAACCCAACTGCATCACTATATATTATATTTGTAGCCGAAACATTATAACCAAATAGGTCCCACCGACGGCCTATACGACATTCAACCTCGGGGGTTGGCGTTGAGAGGCGTTATAACCTAAGCACGATCTATACCTATACGTGGCAGAGGAGAAAGGTGGTGCCTTTTTCCGTTGACGGCAGCATTAATTTTACGATCGCGACAATATAAAATTGATAACGATTATCAGTTACCCCGGCCAAAATACTAGTGACGGTGAGTTGAAGAAGGTAAAGCTGAAGATGACTAACTTTACTAATAAAACAGCGAGTACAGCAGCAGGTTCATCCCTTCATGTGCCTTGAAGAACCCCCATCGAAGTTTCCACAGGCAAAATTGGTGCTACCGATAGACCCGAGACAATTATAACGAATTGCACGGACTACACTGATTCGAACCCAAAGTGAACACCCATTTAATGAAGAATAACATTCTTGATGTTTATATAGATGCAGGCTTCATTTAAAAAGTCTAAACCTACTAAGAAATGCGACAATGTTATACAGGTTTGAAGAGGTAATTGATTTGATACGAACAAAGAAAAAATCAAACTTGTACCGACATTGGGCTAAGAGGGCGTTCAAACACTTGATTCATAAGGTGTTCGATAAAGACGAGCACCTGAAATGTGAACACCTGCATACAGCCCAAAGGGTGAGGGTTAATCGCAGATTCGGGAAGGGCTCTTTCTGTATTTCTGAAAGCAAGTTACATGTAACGACCGATTCGTTATGGTATGCTCAGCAAATCAGTGAATGGTGTTCGATTTAGCCATCGGAGCCAGAGGCCGAAAGACCTCCGCTGCGGTGCCAATTACTGCACAGATGACTGAGTGAGGCCTCAGATGACTCCCCCTATCTGATTCGATATGGTTCTTACAGACCAATTTGCCGGAAGCGCGCCTTCAAATCGGCTTCAGCGAGATATGCCGACTTTAAATAGACTAACTACTTTTTTCGAAGTGTTAGCGTCGAATCGTCCGTTGTTTTGGACACAGAAAATTCAAAGCTCGATAGTAGCTGGCAGTGGAATACAGGCTGGACGCAGTAGAACGGATGCAGCAGAATGCACTAATGATATCCACCCCATGGATTCACGTTTGCGGGTGGAACTTCCAATAGCAGGAACTCATCAAACTGTTCAATGTTGTTACATTTCTCTAAAAATTGCACAAACATACAAATTACAAGCAAGAATAATTAAATGAACATGCTTTTCTGAGTGAAGACATACCTTCGGCCGGGGTCATATTTGAGGCATTTCTCGAGAAGATCAAACCCTTCTAATGAGACATCCTCCCTCATGTACCTCGCAAGTTGCGACTCGGATGGCAGCTGATCCCACGCTGAACCACTAGAAATTAAGAGAGAAAGCTTGTAACAATAAATAATAGTAATTATAATAATATTAATAACAATAGTGACTTGTTTAGAATGCATCACCCAATCTTAGATGGAAATCACTCGACACATATAAAATTGCCATAATCTTCAAATCTGTAAAATAATACCTGTATATATATACATTGGGACGAAGCGCGGGCCATAGATGAGAAAGATGGACCTATATATATACAGTGGTGTGAATAAACATAGCCCACCCCCTATATTTCAACAATCGTTACAAAGAATACACATTTGAGGCATTTCTTCTGTGTCAGATTAATGTACGTGTCAAATAACATATTTACCACAAAGAACAGCGCATACAACAACGCATGCAGCCTGCTACAACAAAATGTGTCATGTTTCGGTGGTCAAAAATGATAGACACACCCTCAGTTATCGAGTGTTTTCGCTGAATTAGTTCTTGTTTTCTTGTGCTAATCAGTACCGTGTGGACTCACCCTTGCTAATTATAACGTCAAAGACTCGGTTTGGCATACTATCAACGAAATTTAGCAGGATACGGTTGCTGACATCTCCCCAGGCCTCCAACAACGCCTTTTTTAGTGTTTCCACGGATGTATACTGTCGATTCGACGCGTATACTCTTCGGATAAGAATGCCCTAGAGGTTCTCCATCGGGTTGAGCTAAGAAGAACATGCTGGCCACTCTAGGGTACCAATGTCATGCCGTCTTAACCGCGCATGTGTGCTAGCGCTGACGTGAATTGAAGCGTTATCTTGTTAGAAAACAATTGGAAGTAGGTGAAATCTGCTACTAAATGGTAGTAGGTTGTTGGTCAACATCTGCTGATAGTCCTCGCTATTAATTTGAGATGAGATGAAAGTGAATCCAAGTTTGCAAAGCTTCCCAACCCATAAAGCACTCTCCGCCGAACATGTGCTTCGAGAAGTACCGCGACTCTCTACGTACATCATGCCAGTAACCGTTAAATCCATCTAGCCCATCCAAATTTAACTTCTTCTCGTTACTGGAGACGATTTGAAACAACATAGTACCTTTTAGATAGATTTACAACCTCAGGACACTTTTTAAAAAAACGTTGCCCCAATATTCATCAATGTCCATAGTGTTGCGGGCGAAGTTTAGTTGGGCAATCATATGGCGTTGTTGAAGACGAGGTGTTGTTCTCATTTGCGCCCGTATGATATGCGGATAACGCTTAATTGTATTTAAAACTGTTGATCTATGAACCTGAAGGGTTAACCCTTGCCTGATTGCTTCACAACTTATGGTCGAATTCGAGGCCAATCTACAGATATGCATGACAGTTCGCTGCCTGTTCTTTCGTGGACGTCCTTTAGACTTATTAGTACCATATTTCGATTGACTGCGTCAATAATTTTGGACTACGTGACAATTTTTGCCAATTTCTCTGGCAATTGCAGTCTGGGTCTTTCCTGCTCTGTGTAAAGCGGTAATAACGCTTTCTCTGCATCAGTAAGGCTCGAAGCGCGCCCCGTGACTACAGTACTGCTTGAATGCTCAGCACAAACTGGATTAATTCAGCGAAAACACTCGATAACTGAGGGTGTGTCTAGAATTTTTGACCACCGAAACATGACACATTTTGTTGTAGCAGGCTGCATGCGATGTTGTATGCGCTGTTCTTTGTGGTAAATATGTTATTTGACACGTACATTAATCTGACACAGAAGAAATGCCTCAAATGTGTATTCTTTGTAACGATTGTTGAAATATAGGGGGTGGGCTATGTTTATTCACACCACTGTATATATATAGGTCCATCTTTCTCATCTATGGCCCGCGCTTCGTCCCAATGTCCTAAACGAGTTCTAATATAATAATAATAGCAGCTCGGAATATATCAAAGAACACGTCGATGAATATCTAGAAAAATGGAAATTATTGATTTTTACAATATATCAAAACGGATGGTCGAAGCACTACCGCCTCACCTGATGGGGCATTCTATTAAGTGGTCGTCGAGGAATTCCTTGAGATTAGCCTTGCCCAGTACCTCGATAATAGAGGTTAGCTGTTGGGCGGGGGTTCTGTCGTCGGCGTTTGTTATTGGGGCACCACTTCTGTCGCTAAAGAAGGAGACCCTGGTTTGGAGGAGCAGTGTTGCGAAGATGCAACCGAACGACCACATGTCAACTGCATAGTTATACCTCTGGCGTCCGAGAAGCAGCTCGGGTGCTCGATATTCGATATTCCCGATGTCAGATCTATATAACTGTCGGTCAAGGTAGAATTCCGCACAGTTCCAGCCGATCAAGCGCAAGTATTTGTCTGCTGGATTGAAGAGGACATTTTTCGGATTCAGATCTCGATGCATGATTCCTTCAAACAATATAGAAAACATAACAACCCAAACCAGTTGAGTTATCATTCAGAAAGCGATGATTGTACCCCAATGGCCTTCTGTATTGCCGTATAGTTTAAAATCGTCGCCACTCTCAGCAGTGCGTTCGAGAAGGAGTCAGAAATAACTACCTGTGATTATAGCTATCACCTCCCATAATGTTAAGTAGAATGACTAGGCTAATCGAGGATGGGAGACCTAGCTCACTTCTGATCTTTCGCTCTACATAAACAACGACGGCGCCGAGGCTCATACATGGCAGCAGAATTTCAATTCTAAAATCATACAATTGCCAAAAACGAATATATGTATATCAATGCCGTTTCATGTGTGTGCACATCGGTTCACCTTTTGCATGAGCGCCATCAAGGGCCAACAACAGCTCGTAGAGATACGTTCGCTTATCGATGTCCTCATGTCGCAGATAAAACTCGTCGAAGGGGACGAACACCACAAAAGGAAAGATAAGTGCAGCTGTTTTCTTCAATCTTCTCACACGCCAAGGCTGTTCCTGGATTTCTTCTCCATTCGCGTCCACCGCAACTCTAACGACGCCCAGAAGCGATATTATATTATCCACATCGCGAAGTACTTCAAGAATCCTGATTTCGCGCATTTTCCTTGCTCTCCTTACACCAACGAGTATTTTGGCGACACATCTGTCTTCCTTGTTATTATTATCCGTAAAAAAACGCACATGAGGGTTATCAGCTACCATCTCACCAGCCGCAGTCCAGCGCGAGTCAGGGCTATAAGAAGGTCGACGAGCTATGTAATCCCATTCTTCCACCAATTCTTCGGCACACATTTTTAGCCACATTGTCAGGCAGCCGCCTCTTACTGTTCACCAATCAGTGGTAAATCTGGTAGCCACAATGCACCGATGAGCGAGCGTTTCTTCCTGGTCACGGTCCAGATGAGAATCACGACTTGAGGTATGCGTACTCCGAACCGGTCGATCTTCGTATTTCGGCAGACTCTTGTGCTTGATAGCTGATCTATATCGGTCACACAGCGATCAAGTGGGCTCAATTTACACTGCAAACGTAGTAGAATAGAGCAGGCTTTCATCATTTTTCTAATTTTTGCTCGTAGGCCAAATCGAATTCATGAACCTATTCAGAATCTCATGACGAGGCCACAAGAGCGACACATGAAGTGATGTATGTAGTAATGACATCTGTTTTTTCATTGCTGTCTCATGTTGTTCCATTTTAGTTAGATAGAAGGACTATCAAATGAACCAAGATGAAGCGGGATGTAATCACTCATAACTCTGTAAATTGTTGACTTTTATCGATGGTGGATAGCAATGTATAATACAATTTGTTTAATTTTACAATACAATAATTTTATTAGCAATTTTACAATACAATTTAAGATAAGATTTTTACTAATTTTTGGATTACCTGGTCTATTATTTCGTTGGTGACGGTTGGTTCCCGCTAAGCTCAAGGTTAGCTAGCAAAGAACAGCTGGTCTACACTTGAGCACTCACAACAACTCAGGCTTGGACTCGTCCATTCGAGCCTGTACCTGAACTCAGACTGAAAATACTGATTTTGCGCTTCAACAATCATGAGATACCGGAGTACGGGGATCTTGTCGCTGACAATGTTGTTGCTGTTCAGACCCAACGTGGGAGTCGCTGTGTTCACCAATCAGGTGCCTAGGTTTAGATGCGAACAATGAACGATCGCTACCGCTCTTGCGAGAGTTCAACCCCTCTGCACAGCAAGACTCTAATCTCTTGGTTTCTCCCTTATGAGTTGCCGGCTCAATACGGACCCGTCTTACGACCAGAACTTCGAACTTCGCATCTCTTGAGCGCTAAATCTTAGGCACGAAAATAATATGCAACAGCTCGGTAGCAACGACGACAAACCAGGCCAATACATAGGAGACGAACGACTCACAGGGAGACGGGAAAGCAGGGTAGCTAGCCCCCAAGAAAATCTGTGTTAGTGGTGGGAGACTCCCTGGTAAACCCACTTTGGCCAGCCCTCAAACAGCTGTTACCAAAGAATACAGAAACCCGAGTCCCATCCGTTACGATACCAGAAATCGCGAGCACCCTCTCAGAAGCTCAAACATGACTCTTCAACATCCACAGACCGATCTTCTTTTTCATACAGGCGGGAGGCTTCGAATGTATGGAATTCGAGAACGATAAGTTCCTCGTTCCGGTAATCGAATTCTGCCAATAATTCAAAACCAAGCACCCCCACTCGGATGTACACATCCTATCGGCGCCCCTCCTCGGGCAAGACATACTAGCCGAATTACCTAAGAAAGGCGATAACGACATATTATCCGGGAAAGAAAGCGAAGGAACCCACTTCAACATTATCCCCCTATCAATCGTGCAACAGCCAATTATTCAAAGCGGACGATACTCCCACGGCCCTATCACACACAAGATAGCACACAACATTGCCAGAATATAGTATACAACACGCTGTCACGCTCTCGAACGCCGTCAGAAAGTCGAACACCCACAGACTGCTCGGCCACCACATTCGAGGGGGCGAACGGAAGCTTGGTCATCGACGTCTTCGCATGCAACGTGCCAGTCAAATATACAGGAACCTCACACGATCTTCGAGAAGCTATCGGTCTCAAGCCTCATGTTCCGATAGGCATTGAACTAGACCTGACCTAGCGGGATCAAAAAGCACTACGGCGCCGCCCGAAATCCAAGATCTGCTCAGCGAACAGAAGCTACTAGACGCCGCGACTACTTTCTGCCCACTCCCCACAGAAGGGGATATTGAGGTCCACGGCTACGCTACGAGGCCAAGCAACGCACTACTGTATTCGGTCAAACCCAACCGCGTACGGAACTCTTGTCTCTGATGATGTTGTTCCTTTTCAAACAGAACGTAAGGGTCGCTGTGTTTACCAATCAGGTGCCTAGATTTAGATGAGAGCATTTCATGAAAGGAAAATAGAGCAATTATATAAATATTAACATCGCCGATTCAAACACGCCACAGTTTTATAATATTTTCGTTTTGGGAAAACATGAAAGCTCTAATTTCGACGAAGTTCATTCCGTTACATCAAACTTTTGAGGAACAATTAAAGAATAGAAAGTAGAACATGTTGTGCATTATGTTAGAAAATAAAACGAGGATTGCGTTCTACAATTCGCAATGTATATAATGATTGACGACAAATATCTGTGAAAACATCTTCGTTAATTAAACCTAAAAATAATGCACTAAAAAACGTTGATAAATATTCAAAATAGTATAATAGTGGGGTTCAGTACAATGTTGTTTGTTCTGCCAAAAAAGATCTTCGTTTATTTTATCGTCGGTATTCTAATACTTTTTCACATCTTCGACTCTTGTTTAAAGAACATCTCTATCCCTCTCTCTGAAAGCACCTGATTTGTTCGTCTCGCTGCTCTGTTCAATAGGGCGTCTATTGAACCCATGTCTCGTCTATCGACACCATGTGTTCTAAGCGACTGATTTGTTGCGTATAAGTCTTCAAATTAGAAAGGAAGCCACGTTCCTAACGGGCGCGCCCACTCCAAGTTATCGTCATTATTATCATCGTTGTCAGGTGTGTATCGGACGTGATGTCAATATGTCGCATTGTTCTGCCAAAAAAGATCTTTGTTTAATTTATCGTCGGTATTCTAATACTTTTTCACATCTCCGACTCTTGTTTAAAGAACATCTCTATCCCTCTCTCTGAAAGCACCTGATTTGTTCGTCTCGCTGCCCTGTTTAGCGTCGGGCGCCTGCTTATCCGGGCTGCCTGCAAAACCCTAGAACGATGTGATCATCGTCATTATTATCGTCGTTGTCAGGTGTGTATCGGACGTGATGTCAAGATGTCGCATTGCCATTTTGATGTCCCTGCTATTGACCAGATGAACGGTCTTCATCGGTTGTGTCAGTTGTAGGATCGGTTGAAGCGGTGCCGGCTTCACTGTCGTCGCCTGGTGTTAGCCGTGCAAGATGAGCGTGCCGATCCCGTGACGATACTGCTGGAATTGTCCGTGGCCGGTGAGGAGTTGGACCAGCGGGTAGGAGAGGGACTCGTGACAGGCCGCTAACCAGGCCCGGAGGTCCGGCGCCATTGACCTCGTCCAGTGCCCCAGTTGCCAGAGCTGAATGGAGGACCACTTGTGCGCTGACCGGTCAATCACTCCGTCCTGTCTTGAAGGGGTGGCCATTTCCGTTTCGCGGCTATGTTTCTTGTCTCTCGTTGACTCGGCGATCCTCAGCGACCACAAGATATGGCGGGCCAGAACCTATAGTGCCGTAGTCGCCACTGTCCGGTGGGATCTCACGGCCCTGATCGCCACGGTCTTCTGGCGAATGTCGATCTGTTGGGCATTCGTCTTCTTCTTGGCTGCGTGCCCCAAAGGGGGGCGGCGATAGAGGGCAAAGCTCTCCGCTACCTTGACCAGCAGCCTTCTGACTTTGGCCGTAGCTTCGCGTGTGTGTGTGGGAGGGTGGTTGAGAGGTCCGTGGCAGCTCGCTCCGCCTTCTCGACTGTGTAATTTGCGTGGGGGGCTCGGTGAGGCCGCTGTCGTGGAAACACCCAAGTACTTGGCCGTCTTCGATGGCTTGAAACTATGGTGAACGCAATGCTCAGCTGACGTTTCCGTCCGTTGAGCACCACCGCCTCAGTCTTGGCCGGCGCAGTCTTGGATTGCTAGACAAGAAGGACATTTGTCTTGGCTTCGAACTGCGAATTACCACTCTGTGCCAGGCCCCTTGATTTAAGGGTTTATATATAAGACCTGACTGCGGTGAGGGTAGAGTATCGTACAACGAGTGGTGAGGGTAGTGTTGTTGACCGAGTTGTGATCCAAAGTCCAAAATGTTGATTGATCCTTAGATGCACTAGTGGGCAATCTGAGCGAGACCCCATCAGAATCCAACACCCTCTCTCAAATCATCTAGCTTAGTAGCTCACTGCCATCTAACTTCAATGTAGGGGAGGTTTACGAGTCCAATCAAGGATGTCTTTGAAGAACAATGACTATACGAATAACCCATTATTAGAATTGAATAGCTAAACTGTAGAACTACATAGTTAACATGCAATATTATTTATCTAAAAAATATATAGTTGCTGTCAAATTCGTTTAATAGTGATATCTTGTACTGAATTCATTAGTTTAAATTATACGATGATTGTATGATGATCATTTCAAATTGTTAACGAGCAATGCGCGCTCCACACGGTGCAGTAGTCGACACGAACGTAACCGTTTGTTAAAACTCTATTAAATGTAATAAATGTTTTGCATACTATTACACTAAACCTCAATTTTTGATTTAGGTCTGTTCCTCGCGTGCGGCCTGTTTTATTAGGGGGCTTGTCTTTCATATGATTGTGGATCATCGGTAAACCGTACTGGCCGGCAACTGGGCCCTTACACTTAACGCGAGGAGAGAATTTTGATTGTGTTCATGTTGATTTCTTCAAAGCATATGATAGGGTCTCTCAACATCGGCAACAACCGGGCAGGGTGATAACAAAACAGCACTTGGATCTGCAGCTGTGTCGCAGACCGCCGGTTCAGAGTTCAAATGGATGGGAACTTAAGGTCGCCCTAAAGTCTTTGAATAGGTGTATGCCCCCAGGGGTCCAACGTAGGTCCTCTACTCTCCTCCGTAATCATATTAGCTACCGATAAAGCCCATATGCAAAAGGCACTGCACGTAGGTTACATACATAAGTCAAATATCTCAAATGCATTGCCTAACCGGGATCCCTTAGAGGACTGAACTACGGCAGTCCGCCATTGATTCGGTATCAAAATTATGCGATGACACTGACATTCTAGTCTCAGTAGCGAAATACACCATTGTGTTCCCCCGGAATGGCTTTTTTACTACACCCTAAATGTAGGTACAATCCCGTACGCACAGACGTTTCGGGGTCATGGTTTTGTCATTAGCGCTCGCTTTGATTTCGACTCACACATCAGGAAAGGCCTCAACGAAGGCTTGTACGCCGGTTTAGTTACCGGTATGATGTACAAAGGAAATCCCTTACCCTCATGACAATAGTTGAGCTTCATGGGCTAAATATGTGCGATCGTTTCTTGGTCCTTCGAGGAAATTATTTTGAGACGGCGTCCGATAAATGCAATCGAAGCGTCATGAACCGAGCGGTTAAACAAAGCTTCTATCTGGAGGGTGCCTCGAATCGAAAAGCAACAGTAATACTGTAAATGCATTATAAACATGGCCTCCCTTAGCTTTAAATAAAATAATATTTATTTTATTGTGTTGATTTGGGTAACTAAACACGAATGATACTGAATTGTGTACAAACCTGTACATCAAATTTTGTATAGTCGGTCACCCAATATCGTGTTTTCCTCACCTCACTATTGTAAATGAAGCGGCACTTCCACTCGCTACGTACTGGCGGACGAGGAGACTTGGAATGATCACAGATGTATCTGTTTTTTAAAAAAATCGATACAAAAATACTTAAAGCTGACATAGACAGAGGCTGTAGACGGCTGATTATGGGAGAGATGGATGAATAACAACTAACCGGCGTACTCACCTCAGCCTGCGAATAAGCGGATCCTTCAAATACACGCCTGAGTACATATAACCAGTGATAGATATTTGACTAAACCCATTATATAGTATAAATCCGTGCAGTGTAGTATGATGTTCTTAATTAAATTAATTCCACCATGAATATACCGGTGTTATCGTTGCTGTTATTGTTCGTCGTTAGACTAACATTTTCTTGTTCTCGCTCATTAATTCGTGTGTATGTGTGTGTGTGTGTAACCACCTGATCTGTTCGTTTCTTTGCTGTATTCAGCATCGGCTACCCCCTACCCACGCCGTGATATCCATATAGCATTCACTTGTGGAGATTCCAGAAGAGACCTTCCACGACCACACAGGTGTGATAACGCTTCTCTAACTACCTGCAAATTTATTGTGATATATATAATTAGATCTCGTATTTCGTTGTCGTCGTCGTCTCCACGATGCCTTGTTGCCTTTAATCAATAGAGACCAAATATTCCTTGAGGTGATAGGTATCCATTTGTTAGCTGGGCTTTACTCTCAGCCAGACACTTCTCTATTGTTAGATTGGCATCGCGTGTGTCCGGGAAAACAGTAACCAACTGTAATTTACAGTTTGTTACAATTCGTATCAACTACAGGAATAATAATGATACCACGACACAGTGCACGCAGAGCCCATGGAGCCGTCGTCACAGCTCTGTCCGAGACTCTCGCTGAGGTGGTAGCTGTATGTCGGCACGGTACCACAGGAGTTGCGGCCCACACATTTTGGTGCCCGCCTGATCGTCCTCAAGTGGAAGGATGGCCCGTTGCGATCCATTGGCGTCCCAGTATGATCCCGCCTTCCGGCGGCTAAGATATCGTGGGCCAATTAAGGACAGGGTCGAGACCCTGCTCGGCCCAGCCAAGTTGGGGTTCGGTCAGGCGTCTGGGACTGAGGTCGCTGCTCATGCGGCGCGTGCCTTCATCCATGCTGACCCGGTCATAGCCCTGGTCAAGCTCGACTTCCGCAACGCCTTTAACACGGTCCGCCGGGACCTCGTTCTGCTGAAGGTCGTCGATTACGTCCCAGGCTTCGTGAATCTGATTGATTTGGCCTACCTCTACCCTTCCCACCGTACGTTAAACTATTTACTCATAGGGGAATAACGGAGTCAGCTCAAAACAAATTAGGCTGAAATAAGACAACAGAGATTTGTATACAAAAACGGTAAAACTGAAACTGTGCTAAATCATCAAAAGCGATATTAAAAGATTTGTTTGGATTTATTGAGATCCTTATAATTACTATTATTATTATTATTATTATCAAGGCAACAATATTATCCTCATAGTTGGTAATCTAAAATGACACCTAGTACATCACAATTGCCTAATGTTATTCGCAATTCCTATGTTCGTCTGTATTTATGACCGTCCTGCAAACACAACACTGTCTCTCAATAATCTATTCTTAAATAATTACGCCCTTAACATTAGCTCTTTCCACGAACTCAATTCTCTCAACGGTAGATTATTTCGTTTCAAATATAACATTATTCTCTAGCGTGTGTGCGAGCGCGCTGGCAAACGTTCGAACACTTTGAAGTGAACGAACTAAATCTTTCTTTGTTAGAAACGATCGCTCGCCGGCTAGGTCTCGAACTAGACACTAAGCACCGGGGTGGCAGCTGAGCTATGTGATAGGCCTTGTTTTCCGACTCAAAGATCTGTCTTCGATTTTAAATTGCCCCCGATACTAATAGTGCTACTTTTCGTCGTATCTGCTCTGATGCCAGTCATAACATCGATATCGTCATCGCTGCTAATACTAGTGGAGATGCTAGGCTGTCATGAAGCAATGCTAAAAGCAATACCGTGGACGTTAAATGCCCGAAAACGTAGGCTGTCATGTATCCGCCGTAATGGTGACGACAAACCCATCCAGTCCCGTGTTTGTGGCCTGCGGAATGGACTGGCGTGACCATAACTGTGAACTTTTAATGATTTCTGCCGACGAGTGGGGAACGACCAAGGACCACCTCCTGTTCATCGCTACCGGACGCAGGACGATGACGCCGCACCGGCTAAAGCTGATTTGGGTTCTCGCTTTGCTGAATTCGAGTCTTCGGCTGCCGTAGATTCACGCTTCGACACTGGATCGAAGTATGGATGCTCCATCGCTTCTTTGGCTGACATTCTGCAGTAGATTATCCAACATTTAGTTAGACATAGCATTAAATGGCATATAAGCTGAGTGCTGTGCCCCCAAACAGTGGCCTGTCGACATTCATGGTTAACCTATACCTAATGCCTTATTATGTATGAACGTTTTCAGTTAAGTCACCACAGTGAATCGTGAATGTTCCTTTTAAAATTGGTGTGATCCGATTACGACAAAATCGATGAATGAACATATTGGTGCGCATAGCATTTGGCTACATAGATATGGCAGCCTAGTAGCTGCCTAGTGACGAGGCATACTATCACTTTGCAGGTGTGCTATGATGGTGATATTACTAGTTCTTAGTCTCGACTTTCATCTGTCAATGCACCTTAAATAAGCATTGGTCGACATTCAGAACTGCCGATCTGTGACATAATCAATGACATCTGGCCCAGCATAGTGAAGTGTTCACCTTTGGAAGTGGTCGTATCGTAGAAGATTGTCTATAAGATCGAGAGAATCTGGTGAGACGAGTTCAGCCTCACCTCGCGCAAACCAGATCCATGGCTGCCGCTCATAACTAGAACAGAGGACGCAAACCAAAGAGCCTTCAATGATTTTCACCTTATACATGCATTGGATTAATAATAGTAATATAATTACTCAAGCCGTGGCTAATTTAATCGTACGACATACACGTACACAACTTCTACTACATAAGATCGAGATCCTATTTTCCAACATAGTATCACCTTTTACCTCTGTGATGTAATGAGCACTTACTTACAACCACGGTTTGGTTTCCTATCGGGTAACAAAGAGAAAAAACAGCTAATATTTATTGTACGCGCGACCGTTGTCAATTAAAGAGTTCCATTCTTGTGAGCTAGCATCAGGGTTAATTAGTTCAATATTCAGCGTACATGGAGTAGTTGCTTTAAATGTTCTAATAGACCAGTCAAGTAATGATACAACGCTTTATGACGCACATCCTCTGTAACTTTCGTAACCAGTAGCGGGACAGATTTGCTAGTGTACAATAACCTCGCTAAGATTGAGCGCCTTTCAACTCACTCGTGGTCGAGAATACCGCTGGCGTCCATGTCAATGATGATCTTAAATTTGTGGACATACGTCAGCAGGTCTTTTGTACCAAGCACCTTAGCTATAACAACTAACTGATCAAAGTTGCCACTTCCGAGGAAGAACGGGTCCCTCCGAAAGATCAACGATGCGAGGATACAGCCGAACGACCACATGTCAAGCGAATAATCATAGCGCGTGTAACCGAGAAGAAGTTCGGGGCTCTTGAAGTACCGCGATGCAACACGAACGCTGTACTCCTGATTGACGTGATAGAAGTCGGCGAGACCCCAATCGATCAAGGTCAATCGTCGCTCCTTGTGATCAATTGTGATATTGTACGGTTTGACGTCGCGATGCATGATTCCTATACAGAGGGATTTTCACACAAATCAAGATAGATATAATGACAACGGCAGACACCGATAGCGGTATCAACGTTCACGAGTGAAGGATGAATTCTTCAAACTACTATAAATGAACTTTAGCTTCGATACATGGCTATAAATATAGTTGTTTTTTTTTGTCGAGGAGGACTTTTTGTTTCAAATGCACAGGTAGAGGTACTCCAGTCTCCATAAAGCTGGGCCGATCCAGTGCAAGGGAGTTGACAAAACGCCTCTGCTTGCTAAAACCACCATCCTCTGAGCCTGTCTCTTTCCTTGATTCAGCTTGTCGCTTGGTATTACTTCGATCTCTAGGGAAGGTGCGTAACTGCTCCAACCAGCATTCTATAAATATACTGTACTATAAATATTGTACTATAAATATACGGAGGGTCTGAAATAATCTTCACGATAGTAAGACATGGCTATCTGATTTATGGTCAAGTAAACAATTTATATAAATTTACCCTTATTTATAGAATTTCAGTAATAATAGGACCGACACCGCTAAGTTGGCGCTAATTGACAACAAACAACAAATGAGATCCGCTATCTATACTAATTATACTTAATAGTACACCGTAAAATCGGCTGCAGCGACCACAAGGCACGCCATAAGCATTGGCAAACATAGAGCTCCGCCTGCAGTTATCGTTTGCTGCATTGTAGCCTAAAGTACACGTACCCTTCGAATGTGCGAAATCAAGAGCCTTGAGCAGCTCGTAAAGGTAGTAGCGAATATCAATATCGGCCAGCGTCTGCTGAATATCCCTCAGGGTTGTGGCGCTTTTATACTCAAATATTAGCGTGGGCGTCTTCATGATCGGGTCTCTGACAATGTCGAGAAGTGCCACAATATTCGGCCCTCCTCGAAGGTTCTCGAGCACCTTCACTTCGCGTTTAATCTTCTTCCTTTTGACCGGCCTAAGGATTTTGGCGACGCACCGTTGACCGTTCGTTATGTTGATGACCTGGAAGACTTCGGAGTATTTACCGCGGCCAAGTTTTCGTACGAGCTGATAGTTCTCCTCATTCCCCCAGTCGATAGAGAATGCCTCATAGTCCCAGTATTCGCTGGGTTGGACTTGGTTCACCCGGGCGTAAACGCGCGCCCCTGAAAGTGGCCCCGCCATGCGGATGCTTTCTCGTAGCCCGTGAGTCGAACAGACGCTAGCGGTGGAGACGCCTCAAAATATCGAGAAATTCGGGGACAGAGCGGGGGCCGGGGGGGAGGGACTTCAACTTCGAGCAAAGCCACGGCTGTGTTGAGAATTAGGAAATTAACACACAGGTTGCGAAATCGATACGAACCAGTTAGGAGGCGACACTCGAGTGAGGGCGACCTGGATTATAGACAATGGATTAAGAGGTAGCGGGAAAAGATTGAAAATCCGTTCGGCGTGATCCCGGTCACGGCACAATCCGTCAAGTAACCTATTACAACCGAAATCAAGACCAGTGTCAACGTTTCTGATGGCTTGATTATTATTGGCAGCCGTGTAATTTGGAGACTTCACCGCGATCTGGTCAGGCATTTCGTTGCGTTATCGTGAGCCGCAAGAACGCCTGAGACGCACATTTTCAACATCATGGAATCACATCCTAGTGATAGTTCCTTTGTGAGAGACAGTACTTCTCACATGTTTGTGTACGCAGCTATATATTCGAACGACAATATCAAGCCATGGTCATGTTTAGCGCGCGTTGGTTGACCTTATTATTGAAGCGGGTGGGGTGCTTTTCCCTCACAGCAACACACAATCACGACACAGTTGACCGTTTAAACAACAATTGGGCAGCACTGCGGATGAGAGGTGTCAGACATCGGCCACCAATAACCGGCCGGGACACCGCCTAACTTGTGAGTGGTCGTTGGTTTGATGAACGTGATATACATGTGCGGACCACGTGTCATCCTCATGCCCGATGATCATCATAGGGCCATGATGACATTACCATCAGTCTTATGGTGGGCCTGATAAAAGCAAACTTTGTTGGGTGGTGAGAGTTTATATATTCATATAGCATTGCCTAGAGAAGGCCGCCACTAACCCCCGTGGCAATACAACTGAGTATTACAGAGTAACTTCAAGCTTGCAACATATTCAGTAGTAGATAATAGGAAAGAGGAACCAAAAAAATCGGCGTCTGCACAACCTATTTGGAAATTTATGTCCGAGCTAGATTTGCAATATACGCCGACATGTGTTTAGTCATACAGTGGTGTGCATAAACTTAAGGCACCCCTATATTTCAACAACTCGTTACAAAGTCGTACATTTGAGTCATTTATTCTGTATCAGATTACTAAACGTGTCAAATAGCAAAGAACAGCGCATATGACATCGCATGCAGCCTACTACAATAAAATGTGTCATATTTCGGTTGTGCAAAATGATAAACCCCTCTGTTATCGAGTGTTCTCGCTAAATTAATCCAGTTTGTGTTGAGCACTCAAGCTGTACTGTAGCCGTGGGACATGCTTCGAGCCTTACTGATGTAGAGAAAGCAGTTACTACTGCCTTACATCGAGCAGGAAAGACCCAGGCTGCAATTACCAGAGATATTGGCATAAGTCGTCGCGTAGTGCAAAATTATTTACGAAGTCCGTCGACGTATGGTACTAATTAGTTTGAAGGACGTCCACGAAAGATCAGCCAGCTAACTGCCATGCACATCTGTCGATTGGCCTAGAATTCGACCATAAGTTGTGAAGCAGTCAGTCAAGAGCTAAACCTTCAGGTTCATAGATCAACAGTTTTAAGGACAATTAAGCGTTATCCGCATATCATACGTTATTTTAAAGAGTATCTTGTGGGTGCACATCTATCTAAAAGGTACTGTATTGTTTCAGATCATCTTCAGTGACGGGAAGAAGTTCAATTTGGACGGGCCAGATGGATTTAACGGTTATTGGCATGACGTACGTAAAGAGCCACGGTACTTCTCAAAGCGCACCTTCGGTGCCGGGACCGTTATGGTATGGGGAGCTTTCACCTCTCTTGGCAGACTCCCACTTGCTTTCATCTCATCTCGAATGAATAGCGAGGATTCTCAGCAGATGTTGACCAACAACCTATGGAGTTTAGGAACAGATTTTATCGACTGCTAATTGTTTTACAACATGATAACGCTTCAAATCACGCCAGCGCTAGTATACGTGAGTGGTTAGAACGGCAAGACATGGAAACCCTAGAGTGGCCAGCATGTTCTCCTGATTTCAACCCGATGGAGAACCTCTTAGGTATTCTAGTCCGACGAGTAGGGGTTTGTTAAGTGTTATCGACACATGCCCTCGACCAATGGGAAGGCGGAAGCAGTGTCCTGAAGCAACATTCCTTCGTTACTCGATTTCTTAAGAGGTTAAAGACAAAAATTGGAACGCCTACATTTATTCTCTCTCTCTCACTAGCCTATCTTTTTCAAGTAAACGATTGTGTGGAAAATGTATCTATAATAAATCTATCTATACGTTCTATGCAGAGAACGTCTGAAAGAAGTTCCCATTACTGGTGATGTTGGATAGTTCTCCGCCTGGTCTTTCTAACCATTTCTTGATATCCTGTATGCGACTCTTAATGAAACCTTCGAGGGAGCCTGCTGGAATTGCATTCTACTCTCATTGCCAATTTTGCACCGCTTCTTCGCTTATGTCTGTGTAATTGTTCACCAAATCATCTTAGCGCTTTGGTGCTGACAGTTCCTGAGAGCAGGAGCGCGCCGCTCTTCCCTTAACAGGGTTTTTGTGAAAAACGCAGTTGCTTTCGGGATCGTCCAAATCGGGACTCCAAGGAGCATCGTAGATTCAGTAACCGACATTATTAGTCGCTGGTCGCACTCTTTCGGTCCATGTATAATAAGTTCTTGTCGAATTTCACATTCGTTTCTCGAAAAGTATGAATGGTCTGTTTCGGTTATTTGTGGTCCCAGTACAAAGAAAGCCTTTTCTAGAAGTCATTATAGTTCAGGAAGTCTCCGACAGCTTAACTATGGTATCGATAGCCCGGATAATCCTACTTCAATGAAGCCAATGTTCATATCGCTTGTGCAAGCCCACATCTAGATTATTTCATGGTTCAAGGGGTCCATTTTCAAACAGGGCAGAGATAGAACGAAGTCGACCTACAGCGAACTATTTCGTTATAAAGAACGTGACAGGGAACAGCATCCCATAGATTGACAAGATGACGCTGTTGGGTTCAATCTGATGTTGAATACCCTATTGTTCAAGATTATCATTCAATATTCCGCTATGAATTGACGTTTGTGTCAGCGTTGATGTCAGCGTTTTACGAAATGAAGCTACATTTAATAGACGAGAACTCTGCTTTCTACAAATCCCTCCTGCAAGAAGCTGTATCATGGCTGAAAAGACATGTGGTTCACTACGGCTGGACATGCCCCCACTTGATTACCGTCCAGATCCGCTATAGACGTTCGTTATATCTGAATATAAGGGGTACACTTTAAGTTGTCCACTGTTACGGTGGAATTGCATGGAAACTGCACTGCCTCCAATTTTTTTATTTCGTGAGATATATATGCTACAAAATTATGGTAGGTTCTGGCAATATGTATTTAGACAACACAGTCGCCGATGTCATGATTGCCATACCAGCCTCGTAGACAACGATGAACTTGAGAGATTTTACCAGTTTCACTGAAATTACAGCTCTAATCAAAATGTACTAGTGTATTATTCATGATGTGATAACATACGATCATGAGGATGTCATCATCAGCGAAGATCGCCACCGAGCGAAAACAAATGCGTTCGTTTCAAAACCCGATTTGTATCGATCGAGCGCAATTTGTCCAGATCATTCCAACTACGAGCATTATTATTAGGGCAACGACAATGATCACTCATGTCAACAAATGAAAACTACAACAGCCAATAAGATCGATTTATCTGGCCAATAACGACACATCGAACTCCTCCACATACAGCGGTCCAGTGCCTTCCACCTACATTCATTCATATTTCAAGGGCGTAACAACCCGCAGGACCGATTCACACCTTGAGCACCTATCGAACACAACACACTCGAAGTACCTTCATCTCAAAAACATTTATTGATTTATTTTCCTCTTCTCGTTTTTTGTTGTTGCTGTTGTTGTTGTCATATTCTCCTTTATTTTCACGTCGTGGCCACCATTTGTCTTTCTCACCTTCGTCTCCGTATCATCATCTGTTCGTTCCTCTCTCGATTTCTTTTTGCTCTGCTTACCTCATCATCAGCATTACTATTTTCTCATTAATATTTCTCTCTCTTTCTTGCATCATCATCATCGTCGTCATCATCATCATCACCATTTAGTTTTCATTGCATTATTACTTTTATAAATAACGCTTTGGACACGTCAGACTACGGCCACCGCCGTCGGCAGGCGCGAGGCGTCTGACGCCCTCCTTAAAAATGCTACCTGCTCCTCCATCCTCTCGGCATATTCCTCTTCCGGCTGTTCGGCTAATCGTGCATTCATCATCATTAGCATTATTATTTTCATTATTATTATTATTAATCAACCCGTATATCTATCAACTTCCCAACGCTCTTTCCCGTGCCAACCCGTCGACCGAACGCCATTAACAGTTTGGGGGTCTGCGGGTGCCCCCGGCTCCACCGTGTTTCTACAGTGGCATCGTCTTCATCTCTAACGACATTGCCTGCGGAACCTCGAATTCTCCATCCCAGTTGCTCCATTGGTTCGTTTACCCACCATCCAGTGCTTCATTACTACCTTGGCCGTATGCTTATCATGACGAATGTTATATTATTACTATTACCACCATTATAATTATTATAATTGTTGTTGTTGTTGTTGTTGTTGTTATTCGTTTGTGCACGCTCTTGTTGTTGTTGTTGCTATTTTGTTGTCATAATGCTTACACTGCTGTCTGAATACCACCTCAATCTCGCGTGGTAGCTAGCCATGTCCTTATTCGGTATCGCCATTATATTTATATAGTACAAAATTGAGGCTAAGATGGATCGGAGAAAGGACAGAGGTTGCCTGCCAATGGAAGGGAAAGCCTTTAAAGTTCAGTTTGTCAACTCGTGAAACCTCTCTTCTATCTTTACCGACGTCCGCACCAGGTCCTCAGTTGAGTCCTCCGAAATCGGTGCCCCCGAGCCAATTTCAGTCTGTACTCTCTACCACGCGTTTTCTTGGCCGCAGGCCACGTCCGTTTGTCATCTGTTCGTCTGGCCGTGATCTGTATATGTGTGTTTTTGTGTACGCTGTTAAATCTCGTTGTAATGTAGTTTCAAGTTCAGGTCACATGTCGTGACTTGACGCTGGTGGTGGTAACGACAAATACAATGCCAGTGAAGGTATCGGCCGGCCTTCGCCAGCGCCTCACCGTGAACTACTAGTATGGAGAATAGTAATAGAATGAAGAATGAACGTTTATATTGTATTATATATGTACTTGTGTCTTTGAGAAATGAATGAATTAGTGAATGCTACTCACTAAGAGCTTCGTCGTTTCAAGGCAAGTCGGTTGCTGTTGTTGTTTTTGTTATTGTTGTTGTTCTTTTTCCTATGCTTCCTCATAAGCTTCTCCCCATTCCTCTCATGTGATCAGTTACACCACAAAGTGCCCCACAAAGCGGGAAGTTTCCAACGTTCTAATCAACGAATTCATTGTAATCAACGAATGTAGGTTATCGTCCCTCGGGTGGTTCGATATCACACTTGCTAACTTTTCACTTCTCCCGATATCTCAGCTATCCATCATCACCCATCGATCGATCGACATGTGTGAATTTGTACGGTTATTACTAAATGATAAGCAAGAAGTCTAAGCGAGACAGAACGAGCGCGAAACTGACACGGGTGTGTAACATAAACAATTTAAATGATTTCGTCATGCGTTTGTTAATATGCTATTTCGTCTTCATTCGTATCGAATTCCTCTGATCGGGGTATGTTACAGAACGATATGGTGGCCTTGTATGCGATCGAACCTGACAGCGTGGAACGTGAAATACGGACAACACTTTCTGTTCGGTCTGCCGTCCGGATACCTATTCCATTATGAATTTATCGACTATTGCTCGGGTCTACTCCTCTGCGGTACTCCTCGCCCGGAGACTTCGGATCCTCTTCGATCCTTGGTTGATAGGAAATACTCAAACCATATATATATATGCGTGTGTTTGTGTTTGCCTGTGTTTCTCCCCCACATTCGCTTGTCCATGGACGCGTCGCACATTTCATAACAGCCTAAAATTATTATTATTATTATCATAATTATTCTTATCGTATACCCTACCTCTTCCTAGAACACCTCAACTAGCCCCCATAATCGGTCCTCATCTACAGACAATCTTCTGTTGGTTACTACTCAAGTCTAAATCTTTAAATAGATCGTGCAGTCTCTTGTACGGCCTACACCCAGACCCCAACGGAAATAACCCATTTTGACCCCAATACATCAATACCTCAAGACGCTCTGGTATTTCTATTCTTCTTGCCATTTTGTCCATCATTTCTGGTCTATCTAGCTCCAATTAAATTCACCTTATCCATTATCTATATATATATATATATATATCAATCCCATCGTGTGTCTCTTTGTCACACCATACATCGTCTCCGTATTATTACTACTTAATGGAAAGAAGCCGCATTGGTTATCTTTCTTCGATTACCTCGTTGCTGTTGTAATAATCATCATTATAATCATAATCATCATCATCGTCATTAGTATCCTTAATTATTATTATAATTCACCTCCCGTATGCTTCCGCTGCCGCTTTTGTGTTTGTATTTATTTAATATATTCCTAATAACGTATATGGTACGTCATATTGTGTCTTCTGTAATCTGTTCTTCTACTTCTGGTAGTCGTCTAAAATATAGTAATAACGTTGTTGTTGTTGTAGTTGTTTTCTACACGTGTCAATAGGTAGACTGGTTGGTTCATGTACTGTCGCTGTGTGACTGTGTATGTTACTGCGTATGCTATTCATATTCGGGGTGTCTGTACATATTGTTATTACTACTATAGTTATTTTGTTGTTGTTGTTGTTGTTGTGTCGTCCTCGTCTCCGTTGTATTATCCTGAATTATTATCATTATTATTATTATTATTCAGTCTTGTTTAAGCTGCTCATCCTGCTATATTTTATCTTGTACCGTGAATGAGACCGCGTCTTTGTGAACAGTGCCTATCTCTCTTTGTGTTCTCGTGTTTTTTTTTTACCTCGAGTAAGCAACCGCCGACAGTCATCAATGTATCTATAGTAGAATATATATTTCAATCAATCACTCTCTCAAACAGTTGTTTGTTTTTGATACAGATCATCGTCATCATCATTATTATCATCATCACCATGGAAAAACCATCGAGCCACGCCACAGATGTGATAGAGTGACCACCGACACTGATTAAAGACCATCATCAACTCTTATATCAATCAACCATGAACCACGAATGAATCAATTCAACGATTATTCGCGTGCTCTCTCTCTCTCTCGCTCTCAATACATCCACCTTACCCATGCACACACCCATTTTCGTTATCTGCATAAGCATTCGAACTGTGGCTCTTTCTTTCTGAACTTTCTCCTCTCAGTCTCGGGTAAGTATTTGTCAGTCGTCCGGGTCATTAATAAAAGTGTACGTTAATTCTGCTCCCTGATCGCTGTTGCTGCTGCTGCTACATTCTGCCACCGTCATCATTTGTCTTTACATATACTTCCCTTATGCGTTTTAGGTTTCGGTATTCTTGGGGTCCCTTCAGCATAATGGTCGGCCAACGCACAGACAGAACAATCAAATAGCGAGCGCTCAACGAAACCTATCATGCCGTCATTGAAGGGTTGTTGGTTGTTATGCTGACTTTTGCCACTGAAAGTCGCTATCTGTTTCCTTGAAGCGAGCTACGATATTCTTCCGTAGACACTTTTCCTTCCTCTCGATTTTATCCATTACTATTGCTACTGCTCTATTGTTGTCCTGTATTTCTCCACGTGGATCTTGTTTAGATTTTTACACATTTTCGTCCTTTGCTGGTTTTTGTTGTATCATTTGATTTTGATCTGGTTTTGTAAGCACACCTCAATGTATAATCACACTACATTGGCATACCCCTCTTGCTTGGTGCACTCGATTGGATACAGGGATTTTTTTACACTGGCGTTACAAGGATTAGTATTTGGTAAATGTATTTCAATGCACAACTACTGTTAATGGATTCAAAGTGAATCGACCCAAGAGCAGAAGGGCCATCCCGCATCAACCAGGAGTTACACCTAGACACATTGGCATTTGTCACCGTTAGACCGCTGCTACTCACACCATCGGTGATTGTTGTTGTTGTTGTTCAAAGTGTTGCACCCACAATAAGTTGGAAATTTAGCAGTTAACCGTATATGTGTAACAACGTTGTTGTTCATGCACATCGGAATCATATAAAGCAGCAAAGGACAATATACGAGCGGGTGCTCGCAAGATCGTCTTTTAGTCGGCGATCGCCAATCAAGCAAGCACTGCATCCACAGTGTCTACGTCGCAAACAACGACAGATTCCCAGCCACAGCAGTGATAATAAACGATTATTTGTACCAGATGATATACGGAAAGCTTCTCGAGCCTTTTGCAAATTGTATACGTTCGCGACTATCGTCTCCTCGCAATGAGATACCAGGTGGTATACAATCATACATTACCTTACTCGCTGACTCCCCCCCTCTAAGTGATATAATCCACGTTAGCCATTCGCATACCATCGGGCTCTTGATGACAATTGGCAGCATCTTCCGGTGTTTCCTAAGAAGCGGAGATGGAGTCGACCTCCTAAGTAGAATGAGCACCCCACAGATGTTCTTCGGATTTCTCTCTATTCACCTCCCGCATTCTCTCTCTCTCTCTGTCTCTCTCCTCAATATCAACATAGAAATCACCCCTGTTTGATTCTGCCTGTTATTCAAATAATCCCCCAACGCGCACGGCGTCATTGTCAAAACAAGCACTCGGCCGTTGGGACGAGCGTTCACGAGGTGTGTGCTGGCAGTGGATGGATGATGATAGGGCTTGGTTTGACGGGACGGGTATTGTGGTTGGTGATCGTCGCCGCCGTCGGAGACGTATACAACGTTCATCTCGAACGTATACGATTTGCAAAAGGCTCGAGAAGCTTTCGGTACATTATCTAGTAGAAATAATCGTTTATTAACACTGCCGTGGCTGAGAATCTGTCGTTGTATGCGACGTAGACACTGTGGATGCATGACCCGCTGACGCACCTGGAACAGTGCTTGCTTGGTTGGCTATCTCAAACTGGAAGACGATCATTTGTGAGCACTCGCTCGTATATTGGTCCTTTGCTGCTTTATACGATTCCGATGTGCACGTTCACAAACACACACGGTTAGCTGCTAAATTTCCAACTTACTTATTGTGGGTGCAACACTTTGAACAACAACAATAACGATGGTGTGAGCAGGAACGTCTGAGCTTTCCCCTCCCAGTCTCGTAAGTATTTGTCAGTCCTCCGGGTCATTAATAAAATGGTACTATTGATTCTGCTCGTGATCGTTGTTGCTGCTGCTACATTCTGTCGCCGTCATGATTTGCCTTCACATATATTTTCCTTGTCGTCGTATACGAAATATACCTTGGCTCTTCTGCTCTTGGGTCGATTCACTTTGAATCCATTAACAGTAGTTGTGCATTGAAATACATTTACCAAATACTAATCCTTGTAACGCCAGTGTAAAAATTCCAGAATCCAATCGAGTGCACCAAGCAAGAAGGGTATGCCAATGCAGCGTGACTATACATAGAGGTGTGCTTACAAAACCAGATCAAAATCAAATGATACAACAAAAACAAGCAAAGGACACAGAATCACGTGAAATAAGCTAGGGTACAACAAACAATAAACATCCTCGATTTGAACTCGTAAGTGTGATTGTTAAATTGATTAAAGATAAATAATTGATGACGGAGAGTACGAGTGAAAAGCCAAGTGAGATAGGTGGAGTGAACCTTCGGTCGATGATGAGAACGGAAAGTTCATTTTTAACTGGCATAGCTGTGGAAATGTCCTGGGAGACGAAGATGCACTCATAAACAAGATCTATGTGGAGTCGACCGAGCACGAGAAATACAGGACAACAATAGAGCAGCATCAATGGGCTAGTTGCTTGTAATAGTAGTACTAGTAATAGTAATGGATAAAATGATAGCAGAGATAGAGAGGGAGAGAAAGGGAGAAGTGTGTCTACGGAAGAATATCGCTGCTCGCTTCAAGAAAAAGAGACAGAGCATTTCAATGGCAAAGTCACAGCACAAAAACTAACAACCGATAAATGATGCCATGATAGGTTTCGTTGAGCGGTCTGATCTCGCCATTTTATTGTTCAGTCTCCGACTTGGACTACCGTTAGGCTAGAGGGACCCCAAGAATACCGAAGCCGAATCGTATCCTCGCAACGAGATACCTGGTGGTATACAATCATACATTACCTTACTCGCTGGCTTTCCCTCACTCTCTATCTCTTTCTCTCTCTCTCTCTCTAATTGATGTAATCCATGTTAGCCATTCGCACACCGTCGGGCTCTGTCGATATTGTGAGATTTGTTCTTGCCCTACAAACAACGAACGGCGGCAGTCCGATAACAAATCAATCCCTGCTCACTTGCCGGCCATCTCCACGTATGAGTTATTTACGATATATATATATATATATATATATATATATATCATCAGTTGCTCTGGCTGCGTCGCTGTGAAAAGCTTAAGAAGGAAACGCGAACGATCTCGACCATCGAATGATCATCAACGTCCAACACAACGACTGCAATTGTCGTCAACTATGATGAATACAACTACAACTATTGCTACACTTCAGCTGTTGACGATCCTCCAACGGTGTGTAAGAACGACGGGGAAGACTGCAGGTATAAGGGATGACAATTGGCAGCATCTTCCGGTGTTTCCTAAGAAGCGCGATGGAGTCGACCTCCTAAGTAGAATGAGCACCCCACAGATGTTCTTCGGATTTCTCTCTATTCACCTCCCGCTTTGTCTCTCTCTCTCTCTGTCTCTCTCTATTCAATATCAACATAGAAATGACCCCTGTTTCATTCTGCCTGTCATTCAAATAATCTCCCAACTCTCGCCTTGTGTGATTGGCCTGTTCCCGCCCCTCATTGAAGTATAAAAAAAACGAGGACGCCGGTGCTCTCTCTTCGGAGACGGTAGCATTGGCAACAACAAGGACAGCAATAGCATCGGTGTCATCGTCGTGTATTCTTCTCCTTTCGAGTTCGGCGTCATTGTCACAACAAGCACTCGGCCGTCGGGACGAGCGCCGCGCGTTCACGAGGTGTGTGCTGGCGGTGGATGCATGATGATGGGGCTTGGGGTTTGATGAGATGGGTGATCGTGGTTGGTGGTCGTCGTCGCCGCCGTCGTCTGGCTTTCTTTCTCTCTCTCTCTCTCACTTGCTCTCTAACTGGCTTGGCTGTTGTTACCTTGGCTATTCTGTCCACTAGCGGAGGCGGAAGTGGGCGGCTGTCCACCTTGCTGAGAGTTTGGTGACGCGGTGCCCGGCGAAGACGGCGTCGCACCAGGCATCGCTGTGTTCCCGCTGCCAATTTCCTTGGCGCGGTTTACAACCGGATAGAAATAGGGATGCTCCATGGCCTCTTTTGCTGTCAATCTGAAATGAACAGTGATGCCAAAACGATGACAACATGCATAAACGGTTCATAATAGAATACAGTTGATTGACACCAGCTGACCTGGATTTCAGATTCCATGAGTGGATGAAACAGTTCGGACGCGTTAAGGGAGTGGGCTCATTAGCCGGAACAACTTACCTCTCCGCGTGGTCGTATCGGAGCAGTTTATCAAGGAAATCCAGTGCCTCTGGCGTAACGAGATGCTGGTTGTCTGCGTGCACAAATCGCTCCCATCGTTTTCGCGAATGCCTGCAATTGGAAAATTCATTAGAAAACCACAATGAACAACGTATTGAGCAAATTCTAGTGGAGCGACCGCATTGTGATAATCCAATGCATAATTAAGATATCAACAGACGGGTGGATGGATGACAGTGTCTATAGCAATAATTAGTGTTTAAGGAAGAGCGATAGCTGCTCACAAGAAGCCCATAGCTAACATGCTCATTAACTACTTGATTGACTTGATCATCAGCTGGAGACTTACCTTCCGAGAATATCGTTGAACCGTGTGTCAAGGATGATACAATATTTTTCGGTATATTCGAACAGCTCCTCGGTGCCGAGAACCTTAGCAATACGCACCAACTGGTCATAGTTGTCATGCCCATGGAAGAAAGGCTCCTTCCGGAAGATCATCGACGCGAGCATGCAACCAAGCGACCACATGTCAAGCGAATAGTCATACATCTGATAATCCACGAGGAGTTCGGGGCCCTTGAAGTACCGTGATGCGACGCGAACGTTGTACTCTTGTCCAGGATGGTAGAATTCAGCGAGACCCCAATCGATCAGGCGCAATTTACGCTCCTCGTGATCAATCATCACATTGTGCGGCTTCACGTCTCGATGCATTATTCCTGTTGTTGGAATTGATATATTAACACGGACACACACACAATGAGATAAATTAACTCAGCAAGTATAATTATCGTAAATATGTAGTGGCAATTCTACTGCTTTGGTAACAAACAGATATGACTGCAACTACTATTTGGAAATAAAACTTCATTACGTAAATAGAAGCCGAAAATCGATGCCGAACTGTCACCGATTCGATCGCGAGTAGTAATTACAATGATTAATACACACAAACACATAATTTGTTCATCTTGTCCATCAATGATTAAGCGTATGTGTAACATAGAGAGATTTGAGCCAACTAAGACAGTGGTGCGATGCGATATATAACCTCCAATCGCTCGCCCCCTCTCATCGTCGTCATCGTAGCGCGATATCTATGGTTTTCGGTACTTACCCATCGAATGGGAAAAATCAAGCGCTTTGAGCAGTTCATAGAGATAATAGCGAATGTCGAAGTCTGTCAGCGTCTGGTAGAGCTGCTTAAAATCTGTGTTGTTCACATGCTCGAAGATGAACGCGGGCGTCCGCGAGATCGGGTCCTTGACGACGCCCTGAAGCGTTATGATATTTGGCCCGCCGCGGAGGTTTTCGAGGATCTTAATTTCACGCTTGATTTTCTTCTTCTTTACAGGCTTGAGGATTTTGACAACGCACCGTTCATTGTTTGTGACGTTGATAGCCTCGAACACTTCCGAGTATTTGCCACGACCGAGCTTCCTTACTAGCTGGTAGTCGTCCTGGTTGCCCCACGAGATCGTGTGTGTCTCATAGTCCCAGTATTCACGAGGTCGATGCGAGTTGACGTCAGCGTAGACGCGCGACTTGCTGCTGGGCGGGATACCCTGGTTCCCTAACCCTGCCATCGTCACGCCGGCGTCTGCCGCCGTCGGACCCTCCCGATGGTCGCCACCACTAATGCCGCCAATCAAACTGGACCCCCGTATGTCAACAACGCACCCGCCGATGCTGCCTCGCTAGTCCCGGCTGAAGCAGCAGCACTCACAACAGCAGCGGCAGCAGCAGCAGCCACCGATGTCGTCGACTTTGGCTATACTGACGGATAGAATAATGAATGCGATTATAATCGTCTCCTGTTTATCCTTGCTGACGAGGCGATTGTGATGGATGGAGCCGTTCTGAATGAGTTTACGCCTCGCCGAAGGGCTAGTTTCATTCGCTGGAGCAGGACCGTGGTGGTGTCCACGACCTCTACTACTTCCACTCTTGGGACCACGCTCCCGCTTACGCTGATCGAGGGAACGCCTTTGTCTTCGCCTGGTTAGTTCGGCGGAGTAGCGAGAGTAAGCGAACTCCACCACCTCACCACCTCTGGAAACAAAAGCCGACGAGAAGATAAAAAAAAAGTGAAGATGATGTTATATATATATATATAGTTGGATGTACAAGAGATAACCTGGGAACTAGTCTAGAATCGTCTACACGATGTGTGCACACATGTTGTTTTTCTTTCTGTCATTCAGTGTGCGATAAAATGTTTGCCTCACAACACGAAGCTCTAGTCCAGTTAACGGCACTCTGTAAAGAATCTTCATAACGTGACCGAAAGCTGAACAATGGTGGCCGAAAAGAAAGAGACCAATAAATGTGCACTCTGATAATTAGTAATGTATTACTTAATAACATTCACATACGTGGACAATGGCCGAATGGGCACTGTGTCCGAAAAACACGCTGCACTACAAGAACTCATAACCATATTGTTACGCAGAATGGTAACTGATCACGTGGAAAAGGTTCAGTAACGTAAAAAATGCCATTAGATTATAATAGCATTTTTTACGTTACTGAATCTTCTAGATTCAGCCTGAGATTTAGTGTAAAGGGGGCGCCTTCGCGGTTCCACTGTGTCCCCCTGGCCTCCCTCGCCTCTCATCGTTGCGGAGCATCGCTACCCAAACTAATCATTCACAGCAAATCGACAGTGGGTACAAAATCTTTTAGGCTGTCATTGTTCTTAAGTTCTTGGTTAGCATGCCTGCATGACTCGGGCTTATTGTTCCAAGCGGTGTCTCGCGAGGAAAACAGCGATCGACTGGCGGATGCCAGTACAAGCTTTGAGGATACCTCGCCGAAACAGGCCGGGAAGGCCCATTACACCCTGGGGGGAGGAGAGAAGAAGGAAGCTGTTATATAATAGGTACCTCCACACACGGTAGACAGACACAGTGACACACACACACGTGGCAAATTTATCGACAGGAAGATGCAACCAATATGTGGGACAATACTGGGGCGATGTAGGTGCTCTTGCTGTTTGGCTGTACGCGCCCTCAAACGTACTACAATGTTCGCCCGTGGTCAAAAAGCGCACCAAGCATTGCTAAGCACACGAGATCAGTTTAAGAAGAACGCGATGCGCAGCGCTAGCATTAGCATCGGCTAACAGGATTTAGAAAGTAATGCCCGCAGATAGGAGGATCATTGACAAAATGCAGCAATGTTTAAAACAAGTCCCGAAGCCCGAAGTCCCGTCGACGACATGACTCGCAAAACGTAGTGGCGATTATGACGACGCTGATTGTAGTAGTAGTAATAGTAGATATTAGGCAACACGTCACAATATCTGTTCGCTCCTGCAGCTTTGCCGCTGTCGCGACCCCGGCAGCTGCTGTTATGTAGAGACATTTGAGCATTTACAATAAAGGAGCGTACCTCTCCACGGCCGAACAAAATAACCTAGGGACGCTATTCTATAAAATTGACTATCGGGAATATACAGGAGACAAAAAGGTAGGCGGTATGTAATTAAATACCATAGGGGTTTAGAGACGTGGGCGTTGTGAAAAAAAAATACAAAACACGACACAGGAGGCACATAATCGACAGGACCATATCGAAATGAAGCCGCAATGCCCGATCAGTGTACGTCAATTCTACCAACAAAGGAACTCGATAACGATAAAGCGCCAAGGGACAGCCAGCACAGCACACTGATTGATGTAGGACAACGAATCGGATAAGGGATCATCAAGGCCGCATTGCGGCAACCGAGCGCGGCTGCGATCGTCAACACGAACCGGTAACAGGCGCCACCAGCAACAAGTACAACAACGACATAGCTACGAATTTCCACAACAATGCACCTGATAGATCGAGCTCATCAATGGCTCATCTCTCCTCTCGGATCGAACAGTGCAAGAGCCACGGCGCGCTATGCCGAGACAGACGCTGTTCACCTATTTCCGACAACGCTGATCGATTGTCGACAGGTCCACGAGCGACAACAACGCGTTGTTACACCAAGGCAGACGAGGCTCGTTCGCTCGACGGCCTGCGGGTAAAGAGTGCACTAAGACAGTAGCAGCAGCGGTAGCAGCATGCACACCACACCGCGTGTGAATGCAGAAAAAAAAGGGCGAAAAAGGCGAGCAGCGCGGGGAGACAATTAACGGGGCAACCGGTTAATTGATAGTCTGGCGCTGTACACGCACAATTTCCGTTAGGCAGCAAGTGAACGGTGTATGAAGATGACACTGTTGGCAATACTACGAACACCTTCCGACGATCGATCGATGTGAGTTTTTTCGTTTTGCGAAATAAGCTGCCGCTAACCCAAAGTCGCACGTATTCTACTGAAGCGTTGTATAGGACCGACAGGCAATAAGAGTGATCTTTGGCCCACACGGATGTGTACATACACACGGCCAACAAGACACAGACGGCTACTCATTCAAAGCGCCGGCAGATCTTGCCACGGTCATGACTAATACCGATGCGATAACCATCCGAGTGGAAACGTCAGCACAGTATACACTGTTACATATATATATATATATATATATATATATATATATATATATATATATGCATAATCCTACTTTGATTAAACATGTGCTATAATTGCTGCGGTATTACTGACGTAACAACACCACACCCGAACGAAATCGACTGTCGAGGTGCTGAACCGATTTTCTAACGAAACGCAGAACAAGCATGACGAAAAATTCAATGCACCGGCAGAGACGAGAGCTCGATGTACGAGAACCGGCGAGAACATGCACTCGGGGAGTTTTTCGGCTGTTCAGTACTGTACACGACGTCTTTGTCCCTCCTGGCTTCTCTCGAAATGAACTCGTGCGACTCTCACACATCGAGCGACTGGCGGCTGGTAGCAGTTCATGCCCTGTTCGCACATTGGCATGAACATCAAAACATCATGAACGAAGCCCGTACTCGGGGCAGGGGCAGTTTTGCCTTCATTTTCATGTTCTACCATTCGAGATGGTCGATCTCTAACGAATAACGATGTCCTCCGATTCGATTTCAGTATAGCAAACATACACCTTGGGTCCTTTTACATCAGCACGGTGTTGGATAGCTGGCCGGATAGTTTTATGCTTGTGATAGTTAAACGCCGTGTGCTTGGTAGGCACACTCACTTCGACATCCAAATACACAAACAACAGATACGCACCGGTGTATACGGCGCTGCCTTCCTTGCAACACACACACAAGACGTATGTAACACTGAACTAAGCCGGTGGCTGGTGATTTCGTTGGTGATTCCTGCTGCTAGCAACATAACAATTCATGCAGTAGCAGCCGCAGTAGTGGTAATTCGGCGGCCAACACAGCGAACGAACGGGCACGCACGGCAATTCGACTAGATTCATATATATATACGTACACACGTCAGGCTGCTACGGCGACGACGACAACGACGGCGGCGGCGGCGGCAGCGGCATTGACTATTGACGCTAATGAGAAAACAACTATTCAACAATGTAGTGAGATAGACGTGCTTGCTCTCTCGTTGTTCTGGGATCTTCCAGGCTAAGCCGGGCCTGCTGCTGCAGCAGAACCCGGTTGACCCGCAGCAGCGGCACAGCAGTAGCCGCTGATAGATAGACGATGAACGAACGAACTATATACACCGACGAGGTTGGACAAACCCCGCTGGTTTTCAATAATCCACTGACGCTTATTAATGAGACGGATCGATGTCGTTGGTACGCCACAGGCACTGTCGACACTCTGGGGACACTCACCACACGTTGGACGAACCGCGCAACGCTCGGCTTATGCGATAAACGAGCAAAATTTCACCAAGGCGAGGCCTAGAACAAGCAAAACATGGCCTCAAGATGGCGGACGCAACGCTGGACCGACACAAATGTTGGCGCCAAAATTCAACTTGCACCAGAGCCAGCAGACACAGCAGCGGCGATAGTGGGGCAGCAGAAACGACAACAGCCCGCTTTAGCAGAGGCAGTAGCCGCAGCAGAGCATCAGCGTCAGCGGTGGCAGCAGAAGCTAAATACGCCCGTGAGCCCGAGTTCGTAAAGGGCGGTCACAGCAAACCATGGGCTGCGGCTACTATTTTCGTTACTGCCGCCGGGGCTCAATTTCTGATTGGGCGAACAGTGTTGCTGTACTTAAAGATGCTACCTTAATTGGTTGGACCATGGGCGAAATATGAGAGATCCTTTTCATGCTTCGTGTGTCCATCGTTTTCTGGCGGGCATGTCACACTATGTCGGTCGTCGTGGGGCTACAGCTTGAGGGGGGCGGCTTAAGGATGCATACGTTATACAGACACACAGGGAATGAAATTGATGATACGTTTTGTGTTATCGGTTGCTAGTCATAAATGAACAAAAAAAAAGACGGTATATCAGCACAGTGCGAGGGGACCAAAGGGAATCGCCTGCTTTTTTTTTGCAGTATCACACACAGTTGACAGTCATTGGAACGTTTATGATGATGCGGCCAGTGAAGAAGAGCGTTCCCGAACTGATCACCATTTGCATGAACTGCGAAATATGTGCGACAATAATCATGGCGTCTTTCCGTTGCTCAAAAATTTTTGTCGTCAGTTGCAGTAAAAGAAACATCAACTCCCCCTGGTGACATCCCTAGCTTAGCCTTTAGGTGTTACTCTGACAACCTGTTGGGTCCATCTTCGCTCAATTCTTTCCACCGTTCGTGCCTATTATACCTTCTATCATTAGTGTTATGTCCCGATGTTGTCACGGTCATCATTAGCATTCATCAACCACAGTTGAGAGGACCGACAGGCCAATTGTGACCCCTGTCGTACCTGGCACGAATCGACCGTTCTGAAAGCCTGTGAGACGTGTCGTTTTTAAAACCGGCAGCGTACTTTCATTCAAAGGCCTTTCGTGCATACTCATGAACGACCTATATATACATCTATATATAAGGCTCGAATTTAATTCCAATATAAATAAATATCTCCTCATTTAATTTGTTCCCATCCAGTTGTTGATGTTGTCTAGTTGTTGTGGATTCGAGTCCCGCGATGTGTCATATCCCTTCGAATAAAAAGGTGTGCTATTATATTGTATTCCAATAATCACAGAAAATTCGGTGACATACAATTTCGTCCCGCATTCCTAATCTGTTTTACATATGTTATATTTATCGAATAGGCGGTAATAATCAATAAAAATCAACACAGTATTTATAGTGAACGATTTCCCTTCATCGTAGCGCCATATCTAATCAAATATGTGTATACTGAAAGTATACTTATTTTCTATTCTACAGTACAGTATATTTTCTATAAGTTTAAATGCAGATATACAATATATATACATATATATTGTAAAGTTTGTGTGGCGTCGCGTCGTTGCTCGACCCGCCCGGCACCATCTAAAGGCCCCCCTGTAACCATTGCTGAATCCGCTATAGGCAACATCACACATGGTGTGATGTTGTGATTACGATGATGATTGTGGTCATCCTCGTCGTGTGGCTATTGGTGTTAGTGACGATGGCGCAACTGATGCCATTGATCTTTTTGGCCTTCGTTATTCGGGCGAGGCGAGACTCTAAGAGGGTAAGTGACACGATCGGCCACGAGAGGGAAAGGGCTGGCAAGGGCGACAAGGACCTGCCTGCTGATTACGGTAGGGATCGCAGGCCACAGGCAGAAGCCCTGTACCATGAGCTACTACCACTGCTCTACGCTTGCCTAGTGGAAACACGCCGAAGCCATCAGGTGATCACCATCGTCATCAAAGTCCTCGTCTCGACAGCCATCAGCAGCCGGGGTTGTGGTCTGTCTGTGTTGGTCCGACTCGTCACAAAGACGACGACGGAGGCAGCTACCGTGACGCACGCCAGTGGGGCTCTACACGATCACTCTGGTGGGACAGACCAGACGACAACAAGGAAGGTGGAAAGGACAACGGTGACAAAGGAGAGACAGACTGCGAGCGAGCCACCGGAGCCGCAGACGACGCAACTCCGGACGTGAGGGCGGACCACTGTACGATTAACAGCTGGCCACTGCCTGCGCTAACGTTTGGTCGAACGCAGTCGACGTCGGCCTGACCAAAGGATCGTACAACGAAGAAGAAGAACAACAACAATTGCTCGGACAATCTGACTGCCAGTGCGTTTCGGCTGTCGGTGAATGTTGAAGCAGGTGGCGACCGTGGTTCTCGAACATTGAGCCAGGTAGTCTCGGGGTGGTTTTGGCCTGCGGGGGTGTTGGTGTTCATTGTGTTTGGTGAACGGTGTTGAATATCGACGCTCGTGAATTGCCGCTTCGCAGGACTTGATCTTCGTCGCTTTTCTCCATTCGGAAAATCAAAGCGCGTCAATTAAGTGCGGATGTGTGGGTTTGAGTGTGAGTTCGTGAAAGTCAGGGCATTTGATATGGCCCAATAGGTGTCATCTCAAATCGGAATTCGCTCGGTGGCTGAGCCCTCCACGACGTTCGGCAACCTCCATATACAATAGCTGCTGGTAGGTTGTTCAGGTGGCTTGGGGGGGGGAGAAGCTAGACAGCGGGATTGTGGGGGTCGTCGGAGGGCGTGACTGAATGAAAGAAACAAATCACCATGACATGACGATTATCATTTGGTGTTTTCCCTTCGCGATCCAATAGTGTTAATAGTTAATATATATATATGTATATATATAAGTCCCGAGAACAGGATTCTATAGACCATCAATATTCTGCATGTTATGATGCTCTGGTGTATTAGGTGATTACTTGTATATTGTATGAGATTTCGTCATAATATAGCCATTCAGTATTGCCACTTTTTCCAAAAGCTGACCCTTAGGTGTCCTCTTGCTGTGGCAGACCTTGGTATCGCTTTTTATAATCGCATTGCTTCGGAGAGCTGTCAGCAGAGGAGTCGCTGTATCGTAGCCGTCAAGCTAAAGCTAAAATCGACAAGACGAGAGAAGGCGCAGGACAATTGAAAGGGAATATCAATCAATAAAAATTCAACAGGATTCAAACAAAAAACACCCATCCATCACGCCAAACAACCAGCATAAGCAGCACTTTAATCGTTGCCAAGAGCGTGCCACCAGCGTGCACTTCAAAAGGAGTAACCCGTGGCCACTGCCGAAGCTGTTATAGCTTTTGCTGTCGCTGCTGTTGCTGGTGCTATGTTGGTCGGTAGTACCACCACGGCTGGCAGTTGTATCGAGCATCCGCCCACATCGTCACCATACACCACACTTCGCCTACTTTATCATTGCTGCTGCTGATATGTGGTGCCGATTAATGCGGCTGCTCGGCTCTAGTCTGTTACCATTGTTCTGTCTGCGTGCAGTCAAAGTCGACATATTTTTAAACGCGCGCTCTTCCCTTCCACCGTTTTCTTCAAGAGGAAGGAAGATGAACAACGAGAGAGAAAGAGAAAATTTGAGAAGATCGATGGAGCAGCTACGTGTCTACATAGAAGACACTGCAGCCGGTCACCCATACCGTTCACGGTTGAATGTACAATGAATGGGTCAGGAAAGGCCTCTTCACTAATTATTCTACTACTTGCGGGGGCGTATTTGCGGTTGAAATTGCTGCTTGCAAGATTTTAGAATCGTTCGCTTCCAATCGCTATTGTTGCAGTTGTTGTCGCTGGTGCCGCGTGGACCATTGTTCCAAGGACAACGTGCGGGATGAACGCACATCGTTTTCATGAACGAGATAATCCAGTGAAAGCAGCACTCCTTCACCCGTCATTCTCTGATCTGACCTCGGATATCCCGGGCTGACCATGTCAGCTGCACGCGGCCACACGCGTGACAAAGCTGCACCGGATGTTTCATCCGCATAGAGCAGAGACGACTTGTTAGTTGCTTGGGCGCACTGGCTGCCTTCTTGATGCTGCTGGTGGTATTTTTAGCTGGCGAGGATGTCGGCATTGGCGACGAGGCAGGGCGCGGGGGGTGGGGGGTAAGTACGTATCCAGACGAGCGCAGAGCTGATGTTCAGAAGCGATATTCTACAGCACGGCTGTACGTGGACTCAGCTAAACTGGCTGTCTCATCTAGTACGAAATGCCTCATTTCAGCTCGTGCTCTCTCTCTATGGCGTAGAGACACAGCAAACGTTTCCACAGACGCGCTACCGGAAAACCTTTTTATCCTCTCACGGACTCAATACCCACGTGTTATTGCTGGCTCACGATTACCACTCATGATGCTCAACCATGTGTCCGTCGTTTGGTATTAGCGCGCATTAGACAGAAACAAAATAAAAACCATCACGAGTCGCAGAGCCGTAACGCAGCGACAAGCAACACGATTGGAACGGCGAGGAAAACTCGGCTAACGGCTACGCCGCCGCAGCTGTAACAGCGGCGACTTCTGGAACGTGGCCAGAAGACGTCGTTCTTTCACGAATCCACTGACGACTGATCGGATATCGTGAGGAGTTAGTGGAGTGACCCGTAATCGGCTGTTCGTAGTTGGTGTCGCATCGGGCGCATCCATTGAGGTCGGGCCATCCATCCGTTCCTGCTTGTCAGCCCCTCTGTCTCACAATTTTTTGACTGCCGCTATTACGTCGATTCTGTTGATGAAGGAGACACCGGTAGCGGTGGATACTATTGCGGATCGTCTGACGACAATTTCGGGTGTTGCCAGTCGTGACTGTATTAACGGGCAATCTCATAGCGGTAGCCTGGAGAAGAAGGGATCCAGGGCCGACTAGTAATAGTAGAAAGACGGTGAGCGAGCATCGTCAGTATATATGAGACTGCGGCATGTTTCAGCATCGTGAGACACTATGCAATATCGGCAGTCGATAACTGTAATCGCTGCAGTCGGAGCTGCTGGTGGTCCAGCTGCGAAGGGGCCGGAGGGCTTGGAGGGCAGCGTATATAAAAGTGGAGATCTTGACGCCGCTGTACGAAACGAGCTGAGCGTGGAAGGAGCCGCGCAGGTATTTTGATCTTTTTACAACGAATCGCCCGCTTAGCACTTATATATGTATATGTTGGCATAGGATGATCTTTCTGTATTGGCGTTGCGTGATATTTGCAGGGACATTTAGATCTTCCTCGTGCAGATTCACCGACAATAAATATACCTTTCAATTTGTTCACATCAGCAAAATTCCCATCTCGTGTATCGATCTATAATACATGATTCTCACACACACATAGGATGACATTCACGAATAAGCGCGCCTATCTCGCAGGGAAATTTCGCAGTCAGTCCGCTGCAATGTAGATGCATCTTTGGCCTCGTTTCCACTCTGACGACTAACGGCTGCGCAACATCTTTATCTGTTATAGCCGTAGCGCTTTGTAGAGCTTTGCCTTTGAAGATGAGAGCAAACACTCGATGCGAAGCTCGCAAGACGAGAGTCACATGCAAGACGATTTCTATATATAGAACGCGAGTTAAGGTTTCTGTTAGATTACAACACCCTCCGCCAGCTGTCCACCGGGCTGTGTGAGCGATATCAGTCGGTATCAGCATAGAAGGATGTACAAGTACAGGCGGGAACTATGCGCGATTGGCCAAGTTCATCACGCAACAAGCATCGTCGATGTATCGTTCTACCCCAGCACGAAACAGTATCTCAGCACGAGCAGCACTAGTGGTAGTAGTAATATATCGTAATTACCCGAAGCACTGAGATGCAGACACGCATTTCCGAATTTTGCTTTGATTTTTTCTGAGCGATGAAGAAGCGCAGGTTGTCGAATATATATATATATATATATATATATATATATATATATATATATATTTGTTGCTTGATACGTGTAGAGGCTATAAAGCAGTAATAATATATCGTTAGGTCATGTGTATACTATATTGTTAAGGACCTGTGTATTCTTATATTCCTATAAACGAATCAACGCGCGCAGATCGTTCGACTTGACCCTAATTGTGCGGGTTCTATTCACTTCCTCATAATTCGTTAGAAGAATCAGATGTATATATATATATATATATATATGTATATATATATATATAGAGAGAATTAAAAAAATATATATAAATTTTTTTTAATTCTCTACGTTTTAAAATAAAGTGGCATATTGAGAAGTTTGGAGAAATAATTAGATTACCGTTTTTTTTCACTAAGTCACGAATAGCGGATTCTAAATATGTACAAATAATGTCGGCATACATTACAGTAAAGATGCGCATTTTGTTCACTCTGGCGGATATCGGGTTCGTCACGCGATCAACTGTGTCCATTTTGTTGTGATTAGATTAAACTAATTACAAACAAAAAAAAGAGTGGAAAACTACTTGGGTAGCTCCATTGCTGGACGGAATGGCATTATAAAAACGTGTAGGGTGTGGCACTGATACTATTTCGAAGGTGGACGTCCACGGTTCAAACGGGTGGGCAGGCGACTCTTTTTCGTAGGACGCCAGATAAAATAGAAACAGTATAGAAGCAGCTAAATTTACTGTTTCTGAAATCGTTCGGGACGCACCAATTTGTGCGCGACTACTCGAACGAACAAAAAAATGATAGCCGTCGACGTATGTCAATGACCAAACAAGGAACAATCAACTAGGCGCTACACGCAGCATAAGTGCTTCTAGCCAGCTCATGTTCTCTGCATTAGTGGGCCACTTTGACAGCAAAAAACGACTTAAAGATGTCATGCTTGCAAGTGCACACGAACGGGTTACCCCACATCGAGCGACATGTATTTGAGTGCGCGGCGCAAGCGGAGACGACACGTAGGTGCGTGGGTTCGATACCCACCGTTGTCAATTTGCGTTTAAACGGGTCCGTCTTACGAAGCGATGCAAAAAGCAATACCGTACACATTCAAGGTTAATTGAGAGTCAGCCCGAAAACACTCATCAGAGACCCCCCCACGTGGCTCGAACATAGTGCTCGTTCAGGACAACGGGTGAACGCAATACGAAGTGTTGACAAATGAATATTGCCAACGTTAGTTTTGAAACGTACAACGGTGATGACTTACGCCCATCGTGTTGAATGTTTCTCTGCTTCGTGCCATAAAGCAATGATCTCTAAGTACCCTTCCCAAAAATATATCACGCATACCAGAGTGTGTGTGTATGTGTATGTGTGTTCGTGAGGGAGATACAAACTGCCTCCTTTGTATCCCATTTTCCTGATTTCTCCTCACGGCGGAGGACGACATGTCGTTGAATCGCCACCTCATAAAATTAGCTTTTTATTCGTCGCCCCGCCCTCCTGACGCGGAAACCGACCGCCGATGCTGGGAGGTCTGGTTTCGTTTGTCTCTAAGCCGGCTGGCTATCCATTCCCGAACGCGCCGAGCGGATACGAAGACGTCTCAAGCGCCCTGCGCCGCTTGCGGAGCTCGCCGGTGCGTGGCGTTGTCGGTGGCCAACACATTGCTGTGGTGGAGCGAGCCGGTCGTCAATTCAGTTACCCGCAGTACCCGAACGACAGTCCAACAGCTGCAACGGCGCTTTCAACTTGCGGCGTTAGCGGTGCGGACCCGTGACGTTCAGTTCCGCTCGGCGAGCAGGTGAAGTCGGCGGAGCCCAGTGCAGGGAGCCCCGAGTTGTTTGTGCTGACGGTGTTCCATATATTGAAGCACATATGGCATTCAGCTGCGCGCCGATGCAGTTGTAAGGAGTCGTGTATCAAGTGTTGTATAAAACAATTGTCATATTTGATTTTGGACAAACAAACGATAGGCGTTCATATACACATATAATATCATAGCATGAACAGTGTCAGCATACCGATCAGTGGGTGACTACGGCGTAAGCCAGTAATTTGTGCTGGTTCAGGTGTCGAGTTATTATCGGTCATTATCATTAGAACATCATCATGAAAGCCTTTGGATCTCCGCTGCTAAAAGTCGCCGCGTCCAAGGGTCCATGAACATTGCTAGCCCACTGCTGGCAACGTTCTTACATTGAACATCATCTCAACTATCATTTGCAGATACGAAACGGAAATCGTCCACGATGAAGCAGAGGCCCAGTTTTCTATCTATTTTCTTTTGCATGACCACAACAACGACTTCACGTTGAGTCGTTATTCTCTATATATGGGAGTGTCTTTAACAGACACAAGAACAACAATAATAATAATAATAATAATAATGATGGTACCAGTCGTCGTGGAAGACGCCGTAGTAGTAGTAGTAGTAGCGGTCGTAATAGTAACAACAATGGTCCAATAACCGGTTGGTGGCTGTCTGCCAGTAGATTAGCCAGTCAGCCAGTGATGGTGGTGTTGCTTGGTTAGTTGCCTGTGGGTGGATCACCGATGAACGATATACATACATTGTTTCGCAATGGGTCACACACTGATGACATCGTTCAGTGATGTTCGGCTGCGGCTGTTGTTGCTGTTGTTATTGCTGTTGTTGCTGCTGCTGCTGCTGCTGCTGCTGATTGGTTGTGTTGTGACTCACCGGTTTGCGGTTGATTTCCTGTCCGGTCTGCCGGGGGTGGATCGATGCGAGTGCTTTTGGCAGTTGCGACCTTAGTTGTCGTTGTCACTCCTGGTGTCGGTTTTAGACAGCCAACGGCAACCGCGATCTGTGATAATGGGCCGAAACCCCATATTCATCCCCACTTGAATACTGTTGGTGTATATATTGGCGTGCGTTTCGTTGGGCGGGAATTCACTCACAGATGTTTACCAAGCCTTCAGCCGTCGATGACCATCGACCATTCCCTGGGTTGAGTGCGCTGATGCTATTATTATTATTCACTATATCATTATATATTGAATATCACGTATTGAACGGTTACAGTTGTATGGTACTTTCTAGTTTTTGCGGATTAAATGGCAAGCCGTGCTAGCCACGTTTGAGTGCCTGTTTACATAGCAGCCGCAATCAGTGGGCAGCTAAATAGAGACCGAAGATTACAAAAACAGCTGAGAACGAGAAAAAACGCCAGCAAGGACTACGGAAGTGTTCAGATATATATATATATATATATCAGGTTAAAAGCTGAGGCTTGTCAGATAGGGGAACAGCTGAGGGTCAGCTCGAAAAACACTTTATACATATTCCTAATTATTGTATGTTTATATATATATATATATATATATATATATATATATATATATGCGTGTGTACTCGAGTCTCATAGAGATTTCATACTTGGATCTCACATCACGAAAGTTGTGAAGCATGATAACGTTACGAGAGTGTTTTTAGGAGTTAATCCCATTCGAGAAGCTATCTTTTGGAAAGCTCCTTTCTAACCATTGCCACCACCCAACATTAGAGCAAGGTTTAACGTATCGTAGAGCCTCCGGCCATCATTGAGTGTTAGCTTAATCTTGGATTAAATGCCTTCTTGCAATTAGGCTGTCTTTTAAGGATGTTCCCATCGCCAACCGTGAAAATGAGTTTTGGATCCGGTTAAAAATGGACCAATGGTCGTTGGTCCAGCTCTTCGGAGAAATTTTCGTTCACGGATGACCCGATCGCGTTGATACGATAAGTGCGTTGCTAATGTCAGGCCGGCATTGTCCAATAATAGCTCTTTGTAAAATATAGACGACAGTTCGGACAGTTTGATTTGGCGCACCTCCTCGGCGAACCGTGATGACTGCAAACATTAGAATAGAATAGCCCTTTGAATGGACGCTGGTGAATATTGCGCAACAACCGTATTCCGAATGTTATCGCTACTGACGGCTCGTGATCGTATATTCACGTTGAAATTTACAATTAATTACGAAATATATGCGCTTTCTAATGGCCTACGTACATCAGAGAGATAATCAAGATACGCAAACCTTTTTGCTCCAGCTAGCTGCCTGTAATGGAGATTGAATGCAATATCATACAAGCTGGAACGCTTTTCTGCAGCGGAGCTATCGATTGATGTTGGTGTGTCATGCCAAAGTACGTTGAATAAAGGAGGACAAACTTTTCTGGATAAATGTATTTCGCTCTGGCAGTCGTTTTATCATGAGCATAGCCGCACGTTGCCATTTCTCGTTGTCTCTCGACGTTATAACGACTAGTTCGACGTGTGTCGTTGGCTGAAAACGCTACTATTTCCGGGTCGTACAACCAGCTTTCATTTGTTTGAGACTTTGACGAAAGCTGACTTTCCTCGTGACCGCTGGCTCGGCTACATTCTCCAAGGTTCTTTTCGCGAATGACTACGAACATCCGCCAGTGACAACGAGTATGCCTGATGATAACTTTTCTGTTTTTTTTTTCTTATTTAAGTATAGCAACATTATTTTGTTCCTACAATCTTGTAATAGTCAAACAATATGTTATGATGCATGAAAGCCTTAGTAGCGCGAAAGATCCTATGTGGGGATATATTTCGTGTGTTCGAACCTATCGCGACTTAATCGAGGTAACACAAATGGCATATGTAAAGATTTAGTAAAATAACAAGAAGCATCGAGCAGGGACTGAGAATTAGTTCCATTCCCTCAAACCATATCATGCTAACTACTGATTAAAGTGACGACGTTTGAATTCCACGTGAGCTTATTTATTACCATAGCTATTTTACCATTCGGCTACAATTCGTAAGAACGTTCCATACCTGGTCGAGAAGATGGATCGCTTAGTGTCTTGTATCCAAGGATTTGTTTAATGTATATACTCTTTGCTCCCTCTGTTTTTCGCCCTTTGATTCTCAAACAAGACAATAAGGTATATCGAGATAAGAGCGACAGTGTGACTAAACAGCGATATGGATAAGCTGTTTTCAAGTTCGGCATAGAGAATCACGCACAAGCATTACACGAAGAAGTTCCAAGAATTTCTCTAAATCTTCCAGCACAGTGTAAGAATCAGGCCGAATACTTTTTCCACTGGTATAGTTAACGCTGAAAAAGAGGTGCCTCTTGAGTGCGGCCTTGAAGATAGGAAACTGCTGGATGGCACGGATATAGAGTGGATGCGCAGTTGATATGCGGCTGGACGAACGCCTTATAAAATGGAGAGGATGGCGAAGGGTGGCTTTATTTCGAATTCGGTTTTATGAAAGCGTGCCTTGTCACTTTACTCTCTAGATTCGCAGGTTGTCGTCTAGCCGTCCAGTGTCCTGAGTATATTGTACGACCGTCTGGATCAATGTGAACGACATGATCCTGTTACGACATGAACTTGGAACTCCTACACATTTCGTGTAGTTGTGTGATATATCTATTAGACGTTATTGAAGGTCATATATTCGTGTATATGGTTTGGCAACGTACACAACATAATATTATGAATATTACTGACGCTTGTATTATACTTGTGACCGGATGCGATTCAGTTTAGTCAAATAACACGTTGCAGAAAGCTTATCGCAATCGGCGACAATTTGATTTTTGATAAGAGAAGAAGAACAATTGCGACAGAACTGAGCGAGCAATAACTACGTTCGATTTTGTTTGCAAAATTGCGTGTAGCCACGGATCTGCGACACAGTGAAAACCTGCTTCTCAGCGATTGCTTAAAGCTAAGGACGATTGCGTACTGCAATTTTTTTATTTATCTCTTCGTTGGACAATGGTTGATCAGTTCAGCCGAGACTAAGCCAGTGATTTTTGTAATGAAAACTATTACTAAAATACAGTTTTAATGATTAGGAAAGAATTTGTCCAAATGCCAGTTTGGAATATATCAGCACGCTAGATGAAGCAGTCTGAGAATAGTTGTTACAATACTAGATTGGGGCCACCGCAGTGGAAAAGATAGCATGGCTATGTGATGGGATCTCTCTATGACCAACTCGCGTTGAGCTATCTCACTTACAGCCGTGAAGCTCAGGGAACGATGTGGCTATGGTTGACTACAGCAGCGAGAATATCGATCAAGGCCAGTTAGTATTATATATCTTGAGACGCGTTCCGCATATGGATAGCTGACCTTATCATTCAAGTGTTCATTCAATTTAATACCACGATGCGGGCTATCGCATCTTTCGGCGCTGCAAATAACTCCGCTATTGGCCGCTGGCCAGAGCCAATGAGACTGGCCGCGACGATCATTCAGATGGCGCATCCATTAATATGAAGATGCTCCACTTTTCTCATTACGATTTTATAATTTCCACGACTGTTCTCACGCAGACGTTCTTCCGTTGTACTATGAATACATGTACATCGAACAGGACAGTCACCAAGACGCCGTAGTCGGCCGTCAAGTGTATAAAGAAGCGCTCGTTATGAAAAAGAGAACGCAAGCCTGTGCCACTATGAATCAACAATCACTGATAGCTTCGCATCGTGTTGTTCACAGCTATACCTCATCTTGGCTCAGTTTCCTCTATCTAAGCATCAAAATATCAAAAACCATAGATTTCCATGCGTATCAGGCCATTTCGTATACTTCGTTCAGTTCGCTGTTTGAAACATGTACCCCACAGTTCCTCCTCTCGAGCTGACCCGCCTCAGCAATATCGTCTCAATATATAATATACTTGCAATACACATTCTCAAATATACACCATCATCGAATTCGATTTCAATTCAAAATTATGAATAGCGTCAATCGTATTGGATTTCACTCCAGCAATTCGGACAATGCAGGCCATCTCTCAGCAAAATCGCAATAATGGGCAGGTATGCAGAATTTATCCACCACCTCGTGCATAGATATTCTATCGGCCTTTCCAAGCGTGTCCGTTTGTTTTCCTATGGTTTCACTTGTATTTTTTGTCGTGACCCCATGCCGTGTCGACCAGCCGGATCCGTCCATGAGTTCATCCAAGTGTCCCCGCTTGTGTCTCCGCGTATGCCTGCGCAAACGTATGCTTACTTGGTAAACGAAAGGGCTTCTAATGACTACTCCCTGATGGTTGATTACAGCTCATTGTGTGTCGAAGACGAATTCTGTCTGTTCGCCTATCCATTGTCGTATCTATGGTGTGCTTGTCTTTGTCTGCATAAGGGTATCGCGTTGTGTTAGTTAGCATGCATGACCGAAAGTATATGCATAAGAGGCGATATTCATTCCACTCTGCGTGGTACCGATGCTCGGTTTCACCCCGGGCGCCACCGACCGAGCTGACCCATGACGACATGCCACCCGAACCATGGTGACGTTTTCCGTGACGTTCCACCCCGCGTGGAAACATCGTACGCGAGCGTTCGTTGCTATTGTTCGTGCTTGATTTTCGATCACCTTCGCGAGATTACATCGACGCGGCAAAAAAAAAACCGCCAACGGGAGATTTATGGGGACAGTGCACATTACATGAATGAATAAATAGAGACACAACAGCGGTAGGCGTGGGCTTCGTGACAACAAAAAGGCAGTCAGTCGGTCAGCCAGTGAGTTTCTGTTGTGTGATTTCATTCTCAGAATCAAATTCGTCGCAATGGTGTCGAAGTAAAAATATCAAACTCGTATTGCCGGCGTTGTGCGATATTCGGCAAAAAATTGGCCCAGCGAAAATCGTACACGGGTGGCTTTCGATGTTATAGTGAACATTGCTGCACGATGTTGGATATACCAGTGTGATTTTTGTTAAGGGTAACGCATAACCTTGTTTGTCAATGGCGGGCTCCTCCATTCGACATTGATATATCTGTGCTACGCTCCTAACGATATTAATATGTGTTAATAGCAATTATTATTATGATTACATTCGAATTCGAGCAGACTGCCAATAACAGGAGTCACTCACGTATTCGTTCAAGCTGGGCACAGGTATTACGAGCATTACGCAAACATGGGGAAGTCCAAATTACTCGTAGAGATTTGTATCTCAAATGTACTTTAACAATACTGACAGTGCTGGGCGGATCCCTGCTTCGTTACTGGTACTGTCCCAGCTCGGCGACACATGGAAGAGCTTTCCGTAGCAAGTTATTACGTCAGCCACTAATGTGTCGAAATATGATAGCACAGACCAGCGATCACATAAGAGCTAACTGCCCAATAGTAATGATCACATGTGGTTATTAAGACGTTGCGACACGATCCCGTTGTGACGCTCACTCACGGTTACAGCTCGCACGTGAAAACCGTACATTTTTAGCTAAGCTTTAGGTAAGACAGTGCAAAAGAGCGGATGACAGCTATGAAGAGCGGATGGTATCGTTGTGAAAGAATTCGACGACATTTCGTCAACAGCGGAACTGACAGTAGTAGAACATGGATGCCGCGGTAGTTTCCGGCAAACGTCAGAATGTTCTCAGCAGCAGCAGCAACTGCTGACGCATACGGCCGCGTGGTCAGAGCGTTTACTTCTGGCGAATACCGACCTAGCAGTATTCACACAGAGTTTGTTAAAGGTTCGAGACTAGAGAATAATGATAGTACGGATGCGGAACGAGGCGAATTGACCTATAATATAAATTTTGCAAATAATTACTACGCGGTTTTACGAGGAGGTATTACAGCTCCTCGTGGGCCGAAGTGCATACTGGTTTGATCGATGTAAGCCACAATCATTTTGCGCTTAATTGGTCTTACATAACTATAGACTATTAGTATTTATAAGTCCTGTCATTAGGTAAATGAAAAGCCAGATCTCTCAGGTCGGCGAGCTGTCTATGCCCTATGATGGCGTGGATGCCTTTGTCATTTTATTCCGCACAGAGAAGAACGTCAACAATCGATTAGATTCGTTTATTAACTTGGCACACGTTTCCATAAAGCTTCCTCTGCAATAACCTGTGTACCCCATTGTAGCTTGCATCGTAGGGCCACAAAGTCACACTTACTGAACGCTGGGCTGAATCCAGCGTCGTTGGCACACGTAAACCACGTAGTTGACGACTTGACTGTATTCATTTCCGGCTATGACAGAACAGCGGTCCTGGCAGCTCGCCAACTCAACGTGAAATGCCACCTGATTTCATCAGTTTCATCAACGGACGTCGTGCCGACAACGACATCATATTGTGCAATGTGCTCCTGAATTGTAGAGCAGCCAGTGTCATAATATAGGACATTATATGCCACCTGTTGTATTTGTCTATCATTCATATGTGCTAATTCGTACTTCGTATCTTGCAGGTCAAAACGCTAACGGTGTTCACACGACGATGACGGCTGTCGCGCAGAGGTCATTTTCGTCGTTGCGGGAGGAGATGGAGTATTACAAAGCCCGACTTGATGAAACTCAGGCAGAGTTCGAGGAGTTCCAACAGGGATCGCGGGTATGCGAATTGTTAGGCTCGCACTCATCAGTTCGGCAATGTGTTATTTGTCACTGAGAGATTTGTTTCAACGTTGTGACCATTGTTTCGAGATAATAACCAGCTGATTGCGTGACAGTGAGAGTATAATAATTGATGAAATGTGACATTTGAAAACAAGTTGGAGCCTGCATTTTGCCTGTGTAGAATTCCTACCTCGGAGCAGATTCGTGTATTAGATTTAGATGAACAGGCATCCGGCATAAGCCCACCTGTCATTTGTCTCGCCGTCGTCAACGCCGTGATGACGTAGTTTCGTTTGCGTTCCGTTTGGATTTGCAGGAGCTCGAGATGGAGATGGAAGCTCAGCTAAGTCATCTGGAGAAAGACAATATCGAATTAAAGCGGAATCTCCATAAGGTCGAAATTGAGAGGGACTTGTATGCTGAAAAGCTGGCCTTTGGCACCAATCAGCTAAAAGATCAGGTATAATATATGTTATTATTATTATTATTATTATTATTATTATTATTATTATTATATTATTATTAATTATTATTATTATGTTAACAAATATTCACCAGTCACCATAAAGCAACTGTCCTCAACAATCCTGTATTTCCATATTATTCACAACGCACCGAGTGTACGTCGCTGTTAGAACCGTCACCCGCATTTGCGTTATCAGCAGTTTTTTTTTGCATAAAACATGGCACTTTATTGCGCACCGAGGGGTTGTTCAAGCCAAGCGAGAAATTCATTCTAACAAAATTGGTATGCAGCCGACTATCATATAGGTCAAATAGCACATGTCGACACTCAATTGGCTGGAATATACGAATATACGTGCATAGGTTTATAGAGCTATTTGCGTGTGCTCTATGCAAGGATATATTCATGGTTATTTCTTTTTCTTTCTCGGTCTGTCTTTGGCCGTTTCCGCGCTTGCCATCTCCAGTTGGAAACATTAGAGAAGGAATTGCTGGAGGAGCGCGATGTGAACGAGCGGCTCGCGCAGCAGATTCGTGAACTTGAACAGGACAACGATGACCTTGAGCGAGCCAAACGGGTTTTGGCAGCCTCTCTCGAGGAGTTCGAACGACGGTTAGTGTCTAACGGCCATACAGAGACACACACACACACTGTACTTGACACTAGAATAGCCCCCGTGAGTTAAGGGTCCCTTCAGTGACTTTCTAGACTGGCCACCATCTCGTCGCTGTGTCCATTTGTAAGCCTTAATCCACTTGATATGCCATGCATGTGTACTTCTACCTATTATGGGTGTGGCTTGCACTACCATAGGCGGCAGGAGGCATTTGCCGAAACTACGATTCCGTCCTTCTCCCCTTCCACCTATGGTCGTTTTTATGCTCGGCCTAGAGCTAGAGAATTACATCGATCGTTGTTCAAATCCTGTTTCTGGTAAACAAGCGTGTATCATATATAGGCCATATATGATATGTAAGTGTTCGGTTAATGACTTGTCACACGGTGGCCATTTGATTAGTAAAATTCTATATTATTGAGAGTATGCGTTCACTTTAATAGAACACGTGGGACATTCTTGCAAGAACGTTGGGTCAATCGCAATTTGTTCCAATGACTCTGGGTCACCCTAATTGGCTATAACTTACTGGCCGCAGGTTCGAGTTCCGTGGCGTGTTCAAAAAATTGCAGTTCCTTTAATAAAACAATAAAACGTTTACCGTTACCCTAGTATTATAATTATATTAGTTATTTTATGCTTGCTTTGAATGAGGGTCCGTGTACACATGTCTGCGACCGATATTTGTTTGCCTGTAATCATTATTATAATTACCTCTGTTTTGCTCTATAATTAAAAATCACAGGGTGAACCAGTCCATTGAAAGAAACGCGTTCCTGGAGAGCGAACTCGATGAAAAGGAGGAACTTCAGTGTCTCGTCCAGCGTCTAAAGGTAATCGCCACCGAGAGTGCAGACTCACTGCGTCTGACTTCACTGATGTATACATGTTACCGTTGTTAAGTGAGCGGCCGTTCTTAATTGCTGTAAGCTGGACTTTCCAATGCTCTAGTTGGCAATCAACACTTCTATAGTACACCATACGACTGCTTCATATTACGATATACAAGTAAACGAGTTAACTGCCACGTGCGTACCAGCCACATGATATAATTGGCGTAACACTTAAATCGATTCTTGTGCCGATATGATTTCTCAGGACGAGGTGAGCGACTTGAAACGCGATGCGGTCGTACGGACGCGTCAGGAACGAAATGGTTCCCTCAGCAATAACCCAACGAGTGCCAGCACCCCAGGCGTTCCCAATCTCGCCGGGAGCCCGAGTCTGCACAGTCGAGGTCAGCAACGAAAAAAGTGAGTTGCCCGCGCCAGCTGTTAATGATGTTCCATGTTTACCTCGTCGTGCTAAACAACTTGAACTCATCTTGAACATTCTTGATACACTTTTGAGTTTCACCGCTCGTTTCAATTCGCTAACGGCTTGGAAGCAACGAGAGAGGGGGCAAATTTCAAGCTAACCAGACACGCAGGGTCGCCCAAGATGAATTTGTTACAAGCGCGCTATTAAGCACACCAGTGAACGAGCTCAATCGAAGATGACTTGCGCACCGAATTTAATACTTGTTCGTATGTGCATATAGCGAGCTCCAATGAATAAGTTATGGTTATAAATATGCATTAAGTTCTCCTTATCAAATTCAGCCCCCTGCCTCTCCCCCAACATGAGACGAGCATTCACAACGAACACATTATGATCTTTTCCCCGACACAAATCGGCCACTGAATTCGTTAGTGTGATCCCGATCGCTACAATTATTATTATTATTTGTTTTTGTTATTATTGCCTTGGTTTGTTAACAAAGGGAAACCACTCTCTTATTTGATTCATTGTTCGCCATAAAATCCTGTTGTGTTCTTGCTTTTGTTGTTTTTTTTGTTGCTGTTGTGTTCGTTTTCTTCCTGATATTCTTCGGTACGGTTCGATACGATTTCGATGATTCAATTCAACTTGATTGAATAGCAGCAAGACGTCGTTGGCGTGCTGTAACGTGAGTCGCAACATTTGAGCACATGACGGTGAGGGTCTCTAAGAAAGCTGCACCCACCCTTCCCGATAGTTTCTTGCCCTTCCGAAATTTTGGTTTACTTAATTTTGGAATCTTAAATCTCTCTCTCTCTCTCTATCTCTCGCTACTTCACTTTCTCTGGCCCTCGAGCACAGGGAAAATGCATTCATACCGCTGGTTGGGCTTAGACTTATTCGATATTATATCGGGGTCCCACAGTTGGGGGGGGGGCACCAGGTGAGGTGCTGTTGTGTCGCTGGATGAGCACAGTGAGCGAGTCTCTGTGTCAGCGAGTTGCGGATGGCGGTTCGGATCATGAGTTGTCGAGGGCGGCCGGTGATGATCACTACATGGCTGGATTGATGTTGACGTCATGATTTTGTGTGGCGCAATAGTAAAGTGTTGCGCAAGTACAGGTTGATTTACTGCACGAATGCTCAAAGGTTCGGCTAATTTATTTGAGGTGTGTGTGTTTGTTTTGTGTGTAATATGATTGCATAGTATTTCGTGGCTAAGTTTGTATAAGCTAGGGTCCACAGCCTAGCTGGAATCCCATTTCTTCATCAAGTAAAGGCAAATAACTCTTTCTCTGAGTGAGTGCACTACAACGATCTCTATTTACCAAAAACTGACTTTTGCTACTGAGTTTTAGACACTTTTGGTAAGGTCACGCTAGCGAGGTATACCAATCTGTATACACAGAGTCTGTAACCGATATGCCGGTGTATATCGACCATTTACTCTGAACGATTCGAATGTTTCGTTTTTGGCACCTTTCGCATCCGTGTGCGAGTTGACGCACTCATTTTGCATACGCGGCCTGATACACCTGACGCAATCCTAACAAGCGCGCAGAATGTCATTTCCATCAGTATAGCCAAACTAATCATCATTTGTTTGTTCCCGTATGTGTCTCACTCACTAACGTTACCTGTGGCCGTTCGCCTCTGCATTGCCTTACTCTGCATTGCAAAACGATCGTGTGCCCTCGTGTATTCGTGACGTGCACTAGGTCGCTGGCGGCCTCCTCCCAACGTGGTTCTGCGGAGGATGTTCTCGGCCCCGCGACAGCAAAGGAGCACGCGGTACTGTTCTCCTCGGAGGAGCACCAACCCAGCTCCCTACCCCCATACGGCGGGCACCCACCTCCCCAGGGATCTCAAGGCCTTCCGGGCAACCAACGAAGATCGACAATCAATCCGCACAGCAGGACAAACGCCCTCAACATCGTCAACGACCTTCTCAAGAGAGTCGGGGTAGGTTGCATCGTTATGGGGAGACCATTCGTATTGTGTTGTTCCACTTTCAAGACGTTTTGCGAACACTTTCCAAAAGTGCAACAACAATGAGCACACACAGTTTCAATGTGGCTCATTAGTGAACGAATAATAAACAAATATATTATCAGCATGGAGACGATGAATTTGAAAAATATATGTTGTTATTTTTTTGTGCGGCACTTTCGCAAGATTAGATGGGCGTGTTTGTGTGTGTGTGTGTGTGTGTGTATATGTATATATTTGCTTCAGATAGAAAATGCGTGTTCAAATGTCATATCCTATATATGGAAAACTCTGTTAGTAGGTGTACTAAACTAAAAACTCGGTAAAAATGCAGTTGATGAACTCTTGAGGGTCGTGCATTGACTAAGCTATGCGAAAGTGCCAGTGAGATATTCAGGATATTTCTACACATTGTTGAAACCGATTCTTTTGTTAAATCGTATTTGCTAGCTAGTAACCTGCTATAGAACTATATCTTCTCGAGGACTTTCGCCTTGTTAGAAACAGGACAGCTTACCTTGCATTATGCTCCGCTGCTGCTAATTTTCGTACTCGTTTGTCTGCTTTCAGGAGTTGGAAACTAAGATGGCCACCGCTCAATTCTGCATGTAATCGGGTATCATCTACGCGCTGATACGAAGTAGCGACCCCTTTGCACCGTTTAATCGGTTTTGATCGCTATGAACATGTGTGGACAGCGTTACTTATAACGTTGAATAGGCCGGAGGAAAGAGATTTTGAAGGATAATTGAAGTGTACAAGTTTGTGGACCTCATAGTAATGCTGATGGTAAAACAGACGCCAGATCTATTGATAGATCCGGTCAACGCCCGTCCTGGTTTGAATACATGCTGGACCCTCGCATAGAGCTCAACCGACTGCCTACACTTAACCAATGTAGAACAGCCCTTATCGCTACGGTAGACTGTAAGTAATTATTATTACTAGTACTACTATTGCTGCTACTATCACTACTACTACTTACCACTGGACTAGTTGAGGACGCAAAATGGAAATCTCAGAATGATGTCGCCTCTTCAGTACGATCGTACTGCGCATCACAACGCACTTGCGTTCCAATTTCGACATATTCACGTACGCGTCTATGAATCAATTCGACCGATGCACCGAGTCAATCAGTCAATCTTCGTTCGCAAGAAATCTGATCCATCGCTGAAAATTCGCTGCTGATCGATTTGGCCGTTGAATCCATCCACATGTTCGAAGGCGAACCTGCCGCTGTGCTTGCCAACGTTGGTAAAGTTTCACGTCCACTTCACACCAGGCCACCGCTGGCCATATATCGCTTCGGACTAGGCCAGTTGCCAGCTGGTTCCTCAGTGATTGTATGCGTGCTTGTAGCTAATTTAAAGTTCGTTCTGGAAAGAGAGAGAGAGAGAGGATTTCACCGATGTGGCTAATGGCTTAGACACAGATCATTATCTTCATATTGCATCGTATATTTCGTTGTATTCATGAATAGGTGACCGTGTGTGTGTGAGCACACGTATGTGGCGATGTTTAGTGAATGCATTTTAGTCCGAATGAACTTACGGAATGCAAAACATATTATTATAGATGCGTGATGAAGGGTTGGGGGACACGAGGGCTTCCAGCGTTCTCTGAGGGACACCTAGTCATTTCTATATATATATATATCTATAAATCTACTTGCATCTATTTAAATAAATATATAACGAAAGACGTGTGTTTCTGTGGGTGACTGTGTATGGGTCTGCTTGTGCGTGCGTGTGTATACAAAAAGCCGTGTAAATACACAGTGTGAAAGACATCCCGAGAAAGAGAGAGAGAGAGAGAGATTCGGACGTCAGTGGGGGTCATATTAGCTCATGTGGCCACATGTGGTTCATTTCAATAAATTAATCCTTATCACGTCATTGGCAATTCATAAATGAATTTTGAGCCAGCCTGCTTGTCGGCCTGCTTTTACACATGACTCGGTCATTGTAACAACAGTAACTAAGCAGAAATGGTTGTCTGTTGCAGCTGTCTATCAACTTCTTCCCTGGTGGGCAGCAACTTTTGACTTACCCTGTATATCGACCTGATTCACACCCGACCGACTGTGATTTAATATCATTATGTATATTACTCTATGTATCAGTATAACATAAATATGATAAGCTAATGAATAGCATATGCCCATGCTTATTTGGAAATAATGCTAATTTATATATACGACAGGTAATTATTACCCATTATTAATTAATAATAAGAGTCGTTGAGAGGATGGGAATCTATACATTTATATGTAACTATTCTTCTATGTTTTGTTGCAGTGGGTTGAAGAGTTTATTTATTCTGGCTGTTTATTTAGTTTTGGATTTACTCCGTAACTACTCTACGATATGACCCTTGTTTATATGGAGTTCATATATTTAATTAATGACGTGAGCAAATTGAATGAGGATGGAAGATCTAGGAGAACCAAATGAGCATCTCTCAACTAGAGCATAATAGATTATAAAGTAAAACAGTATATTAAAATAAATTAATGAGATTATTCAAATCATTGTCGCTTCTTTTATTCATATCTCAATTATTGCATTGCATTTGTTAATCGATGAAATCTAGCACGAGATTTTGAACGGTATCTACAGTTTATTAACACGTCTTAATAATTCGGCGACGGACTGTCCCGTTGACACAAGTACTCGCAGTTCACGTGAGAGGGAACCCCACCAGGCTGGAGCGTGTTTGCTCAACTCTTAGAAAACTAAAGCTGTTCCAAGCATCCGGTTACAAACACACAAAGCACTTCTTCCCAGAACGGTAGTGCGTAACAAAGCACCGGTAGCAGCAGAGACTTATAAACTAAGATAAGAACACCCTCTCGAGGGACTCCCATCTGTCTAAGTAAGTCTCCACAGTGCCGCAATTACTGCATAGCACTTGGGTGCCAGGGCCGTCAGATGAGTCTGCCATTTCATCATTTCGTGGAGGTTTAACCTTAGGCATTTAACGGTCTGGGATAGGACCAGTTGTGAGCCCGAATCATAGTAATTGCAAATAAACCATTCTTTGAGATATGCGTAAGAAAACCGGCCTTCGTTTTCATAACTAGCCAAGTAGCTTGAAAGCCTCAATGGGCTTTACAACGTGACGGAGATCCCTCTGAATCCCAATGGTCAGCTTATCGGGGTCCTCTATATATATATATATATATATAATGAGTTCTGTCTTTGAGGGTCTAAACAGAACCTCAGTTTGGAATTCGTCAGGAGAGTGAGATAAAGGTTTATTTAAGGAGCTGCAGTGTTACAATGCTCATATTTTTCAAACTCTCTTATATGTCACGCATCAGTGCTGTGTTGCTTATACTACGATGGCTAACTAAACTACTGGAGACTGGGGTCTCTGTGTTGATTAGACCACATACCCCCGCTAAATTTGACGCAATCCTATATATATATATGCCCCCAAACACATCTACAAACTTGGAATGGACTCACCAAAATTATGCCTAACATATATGGCCCAAAAGAAGCAGAATTCAGCAAAAATTTGCACGTTCCATATCCCGGAACCTGAAGGTAACAGAAAGAAGAAATAATTGGAACGACCCGCCCAAGAGTAAGGGCAAAGCGTGGCACGAGGCGATGCGAGGCAGCAAGAATGGGAAGGCAAACCAAGGGGTAAACCAGGAGTCAGAGTACGAGTGTAATAATATCGGTAATCTGTGACTGGATCGACCAACTTGGGGGACTCTCTCACTTGCTCACACAGTTCACGACAGTACACGGAAATTTCCCATTTTACCTAATGTCAATTGAGAAACCGCAACTGAGAACCGCTGGTTAACAATCTGCCGGCCACTGGAAGAGGCAACGATAGCATTGCTGCTTTCTCCAAGTGCACAATGAAGAGTGGGAAGGAGTTGTTAATTATAGTATTTATATTGCCTATTTCTCTCTCTCTCTCTATATATATATATATATATATATATATATATATATATCGTTAGGCGTTGAATGTAGGTCTATATGTTCGCGATGGGAGGAATCCCAATGTAGGCATATGAGGTAGCCAAATACCTGAAAGACCTCGAAGTGAGCAGGGCGAGGGAGACCAGAGATGGTTCACTCAAAATGTGCCCGGATTCATTTTCTGAGGAAAATGGCCGCCCTCATTATTTGTTCCTGTGTTATTTGTTATTACATATGTTCATAACATGAACAGCACCTCTCGTTGATGAGGTATAATTTTTAACGACATTCGCTGTGTATATTTAGAAATATCGACTTCTTTAGGTGTATCACCTTCGTCTGCGCACTATATATATATATATATATAATATATATATATAGTCGTTGTTGTTGTTGCTTCGTCAATAGATGAAGAGAGTACTTGTTTTGCTGTGCTCAGAGGGGCAAAGGTCTCTCTCTCTCTCTCTTTCTTTCTATATATATAGATATACGACGACGACGACACCGGCTCCTCTTCGTTCTTCTTTCTTCCGTCGTTGGGTCCCCATTCTTGAATCGCTCGTCCTTTATCCCTCCGCTTGCGCTCGCGCTCAACAGGTGGCGCTCGTTGATGGAAAATCACCGGAAGGCACAGAGGCGCAGCGCCGCCAACGCATGGTGGCGATAACAACAAATGTAGACGAGAGTTACGAGACTAGTGCTGTCAAAAAAAAACTGGATTTTTTCCCAAAGTGGGAAAAATCCTGGAAGATTGTGGAAAAATTGGGAAGAACTGAGATTTTCGGAAAGATTCATCGATGTGGGGCTGATGAGCAAGTTTGGCAAAAATCGTTTTTTTTTGCCCCAGAAGTTATAATAATAATCATGATTATATCGAAGTAGATAAATTAATCAGCATGAACTCCATTTCTCTCGACCTTGTGGTTCGCTTTGCTAATGATCTACCTGTTTCGAAAATGATCTTTTTCTATCAATAAATTGTCATCTTTTAGAAATTTCTTAACATCTAACGTCTATGTGGGGCTGAAAATACGCGTTTTCACCAGCTGAGCAATTGATTAATCTCCCTACAATGGTGTGCATACACTTAAGACACCCCTATATTTCAACAAATCGTTATAAAGAATACCCGTTTGAGGCATTTATTCTGTACCAGATTAATGTACGTGTCAAATAACATACATACCACAAAGAACAGCTCATATGACGGCGCAAACAGCCTGCTAGAGTGAAATGTATCATTATTCGGGTGTGCAAAATGATAAGTCACCCTCAGTTATCGAGTGCTTTCGCTGGGTTGATTCTCGCTTTCTTGTGCTAATTAGTACCGTGTGGCACGCCCTCGCCAATTATAACGTTAAAGATTGGGTTTGGCGTACAATCAACGATATTTAGCAGGATCTGGGCGCTGACCCCTTGCCAGGCCTCCAATACGCCTCTTTCACTGCTTGCACAAATGTATGCTGCTGATTCGATGCATATACTTGTCAGACAAGAATACCTAACAGCTTCTCCAACGGGCTGAGATTCGGAGAACCTGCTGGTCACTCTAGGGTTTTAATTTTGTGCCGTCCTAAATACTCACGTGTACTCGCGCTGACATGAATTGTTGGAAAATAACTGGCAGTCGATGAAATCTAGCCTAAACGGTAGTAGATTGTCGGTCATTCGAGATGAGACGAGAGCGACTGCGAGTTTGCCAAGCTCTCCAAGCCATAAAGCACGCTCCGCCGAAATTGCGCTTCGAGAAGTACCGCGACTCTTTACGCATCCCATACCAATAACCGTTAAATCCATCTGGCCCATCCAAATTTAACTTCTTCTCGTCACAGAAGACGATCTGAAACGACACAACACCTTTTAGATACATGCGTATCGTCAGGCTACTATTTAAAGAACGTTGCCCCAATATTCAACAATGTCCAGTCTCTGTCCATATTGTTGCGAGCGAAGCTTAGTTGGGCAGCTATGTGGCGTTGTTGAAGACGAGGTGGTCCGTTCGTGTCCGAGATTGTGTACCTGCTACTGTACGTAGAATCAAGCAGACATCTATCTACACCACGTCCAAGGTATTACTTTTACATAGCAAGACAGACCCCTTTGAATGCAGGTGTGCAACGGCGGGGATCGAACCCGTGCACCTACGAGTCTCATCCCATTGCAAGGCGCACACGAATGGAGCGCGAATACCACGCAACCGGGCTCGACATGCTCTCAATACCTGACATGAGGTGACAATAAAACATATGTATCTACATAGGTATCATGCGCTCAGGTGCCACGCCAGAGAAGGCAAATAGTAAGAGGCTGTGTTGCTGTGAATTATTACGTAAATTTATTTTAAGAAGCAACAAGAGAGAGGCACAACACATGAGAAATAATAGAGATCATTGTGCGAGCTGTATGTGAGAAAGATACAACACACTCTACTGTTTTGTGTACGACGTGTTTTTTTTCAAAGCATTATATTTAATTTATTTATTGATTGACTTGATTTATTCATCAACAAAGGTCTAACAATTGTGCCCCGAATAATGTGTGCAAATATCATTTGAGTGTATTAGTATGTATGCTCATGAGCCAGGGGTTCGGTGAGGGCATAATGGACTAGAGAAGTACTATGTTGATATTTGGATGGCATAAACAAGAGCGTGTCAGGCTTGAGCAATACGTTTCTAACGGTACTAGGTGGTTGCGCGATAGTTTGTAAAAACGACTTTCATGCTGCTCTGAGCTTAAAATAGAAAAGGTTCTATTAACAAAAACCTAACCAGAAACGATGATGGTGAAGATAGACTGGTACTAGGTGCCTCTAAGCCGATCAAATGTAGCTAAAACATTATTATATACATCTGTGACGGTATATAATGGCTACGGTGTTTAGGTATGGTGATATGATATGATAAGATCACAGATGAGCGCACTTCTTTGTGAATACAGGAGATACAAAGTGTTATATTAAAATCGTTGTTCTTCATTGTTAGCATGACTTCTCGTTCCATTTGGCAATATTTTAATGAATTCCAGAATTTCCGCATATTTCTCCAATTTTCCCAATTTCGTCGTGAAGACAAAAGATAAAGAGACCGTAGATTCATCAAGTTCCGTTGAAGTTTGCTTTTCTAATAATTTCCCAAACTTTTCTGGATTTTTTCAATTTTTCCTCAAACGATCCAGAATAAATCCCAACGTTTACAAACACTAGGCGTGACGGACGAACGGCCAGACACATGGGGGCAGTAGACTACTCTACAGCCCGCAAACATCAGCCAGTAAAGGGCTGACCGGGCGACCGTAGGCGAGGTCACTGCTGCCCGCGAAATCACCATCGTCGGCAGCAGTCGCGGTTCATGTGGGTGGCTGGTATCGCTATGACAGGGGAGCCGTGCAAATCTTGCTGGCCATAGCGGTGCATGCTTGCGCCCAGTCAGATCGTGAGAGAGAAAGCTGCTCGAAAGAGCTGAGTGCCCTCTTCTAGCTTGCTAGCTGGCTAGCTATTATAGTAATTGTAGTAGTTGTAATAATAAAAAGAAAGAAGTAATGCAACCGTAACCTACCGAGAGAGTAAAAGTCTAATGAGAGAGAGAGAGAGAGAGGCATATGTCACCTGTGGCCAACCGACTAGAAATTTCTGGTCTGCCCGCCGCCACATCAACAACACTAACTACGATAACATCGAACTGCTGCTGTGTTAGTGGCAGCCATCGGGAAAGGACGGAATACTTGCGACTGTCAAGCCAAGCACTAGTTATAGACTCAACTGGCAAGGGTAAACGGTGGTAGTGGTGGTGCTGCTGCTGCTGCTGTTTACGCTGCAGCAAAACAGCAAAGCATAGATTTGGCGATGAGCGAACCAATGGGCATATCCAATCGTCCAATCGACTGACAGCGACACGAGGCAATGGCAACCACGGGACCATGGCGAAGCCAAATGAGGATCATGATGATGTCGTTTCTAGTCTCCACAGAACTGGAGATTTTTTGCCTTACTGGCACGCGGCAGTAATGACAAGCAAACGATGCCATTGCACGAAAACCACCCGTGCGACTGACTCGTCTGCTCGATTGCGCCACGCGACTATGAACGAACTGAATGATTGCCTTCGAGTCGCGCACGGAACGCATATATATATATATATTACTCAGAGCTCGTTAACAGGATCGAAGAGGATTATTTTGTTGACGTAAACAAACACATTGTAAATAATTAATATATCGCAAAGGTGTTTCAAATCTTAGAATAGCTAGCTTCATTATATTTAAAGTGTAACACAATATTTATTCCAAATTATTCGTAGAATTCGAGCAACATTTGTACGTGAATTAATAATTATAATTATTAATTGAACGTGAACGTATATTAATAATTACAGTGCCGCATTCACCAACATTTAAGTCCCCTCTTTGATTAGTTATGCTTACTACTATGGATCTTGCCCGCTGCAATCATCATCCTTGCTCATGGTTATTATTATCATTAGAATTATATCTAGACAGTATCGTCACTGTTCTATGATATCTCATTATTGTGACATTATTACCGCCCCCATCAGCGTCTTTCTTCTCTCAATAAAGTGCACTCTCACCGTAGGCAAACGGTCGGGTTGCCCAAAAGCGAGAGATGATATAGAGCCATCACCACCGTTGCTACCGTTGTCGCCAGCGGGGGCGATATAGAGCGAACGAGCGACAGATACAATAGACGTGAGGCAGATGATAAAATGAAGAGTAGGCAGTTTGTGGCGCCGACAAACAACAACGAACAGTGCCTACAGTGAAGATCGTAGGCCCGACCTACTTGTACAACATACAACACACCCTTGGGCGGGAGAAGCCAACATATTTCGAGTTGTCCCATGCTTTGGGCCGGTTGGTCAGCCGTTCACGTTTGTATACCTGGAAGCGGTGGATGTTGGTAGACGGGGACGAGGGCGCGCTGGGTTAGGCCGCGTCGCCGTGTAGCACTAACAGCAGTAGCAGCGGCATCAGCCGCCTATATGAATGTCTGTCACCTGTCAGCTTGCTCCGCCGTTGCGGCGTGTTGGACAACTCTGAGGGCGCCCGCGACCGACGTAGGCTAAGGTTGCGTTGCCCTTTGGTTGGTTTGTCAGTCGGGAGGACTTCCCAGGACGCGTGGGTGGGAGGTCACAGCTGTGTTGCTCGTTGCTGCATCCGGATGTCGGGTAGCAGCAGCAGCAGCAACAGCAGTAGACAATGTGAGAAAGATAAATGCGTAGAGAATACTTGTTCTCTTCTTGGTCAGGAAATGTCCAAGCAGGCTGCTGTCTGCTGTTGTTATTGTACACACTTCGCTCTAGCAAGACGACTCTGCGAAAAAAATGGATTGTTACGCCAAGGTAGACGTATTGGTTGGGTAGCAAACGTGGCCGAGTGGGATAACCCGTTTCCCTCTTGTGTTCAGTTGCTGTCGGCGTTGCATACGTCCTTAATTAGTTAAGCGGGTATATATATAGATATACATATAATATATATATACACACAGACGGATTAGCTGGATATCCAGCTCGTGTCATCTCGACACCGGTCGGCGTATTACCTCTCGAACCTTACAATAGATGGTTCACTTGACGATACATGCTAGCCGTCATTATAGAAAAGCATCTCTTTTTCTGTCGTCTTTGGGCTCATAATAGTAATAACAGGTGTGCGTACCTCTGTCGATGCACATAGCCGATCAGGCTGGTATGGCCAATTAAACAGCCCCCGTAGTTGAGTTGACGTGTTCGAATCCTGTCGAAGAAGTGACAAAGCCCATCATTGTAGATAGCGACTGTTCTGCTAACCCCCCCCGGCGGATCGGGCGACTCGTATAAATAAATTGTCTGCCCTCCTTATGAACAAAGAAGATGGGGCCAGCACGGACGGCGGCACGGACGGCGGCACACAGGGACATGGGCCATGGGGGTTGTTGGGGACCATGTCCCGAAACTACGACGGCTGTTAACTCTGTCCTGCTGCTGCAGCTCCTGCTCCATTATTACCAACTGACGCCGAGTCCCCGAGGAAACGCCTCCCCCTCCCCATTGAACCCGCCAACACCCCCGCCCCCCTTTCTCTCTCTCTCGGTCACCAGCCCTTGAACGACCGCGGGGTTTCTTCGCTGTCCGCGCGGCGGCCCCGAAAGACCGGTCGTTTTGTCCACAGTTTTTTCCAGCAGCCGGCGACAAGCAGTAGCAGCAGCAGGAGGGTGATACCAGCCTCGAAACAAACCACGGAGATCTTCGTACAGCCAGCCAATAGTTTTCATGTCCTTCGTGGAAACTCTTGGGGCCTTCTATTTCATGTGTTTCGTTCTTCATTGTTCCGATCCCTACTCCTCCCCGTCTCTCACTCTCTCTCGCTCTCTTTCTATTTCTTTCTATTCTACTGGTCCTATCTTTTGTCTCAGTCCCGCAATCCTGTCGAGAATTTTCGCAGCCACCGACAACAGGCAAGTCAGTTTATGCGTGTGCTTCCTCTTACTCTTCTTCATCTGTTACTCTGTTGTTTTTGCCTCCGCTCGGACGAATATCTATTCCTACTCCTTATTATTATGATTATCGATGCAATATCTCGCCAAGATAGACAGATCGATTGATCGCCAGCCGGTGCTGCGGTAGGCGAAATATTCTCGACGACGAAATTTCCCAAATATTTGCACGCATATTCCAAGTCGCCTTCGAATATTCGAAGTCATATTGTCGTTGAGCCTTGAAGTTCGTCGTTTCCAAAAATGAGTTTCAGTTCAATTTTCCAACTTCGACAATTGTCAGCGCGTCGTGGAGTTGCTTGGATTTTGGGCAGTTAGTTTAACAGTTAAATTTCATTTCATTTAAATTATATATCATATCTAATACTTTTCAGATCTCATAATCGAGCCATTATATTTGTTGAACTGTATTAATGGTTAATTAATTAATAAACTGTAATTAATTAATAAATGAACTGTATCGTACATAGGATATCATTGTTAATGTATACAAATGCTCTAAATAATTTACGGTATTATCTAGCACCTTGAAAGAAGCAGTCAACAACTGTTGCTGTTCGATACGACAAATGCTGGGGGTCGCTCGCCTCAACTCGACAAATTCAGCCATCCTGGCGGCTGCATATCCTTCACGTATTTCTCATTCGTCAACTCTGTACTTGTCGTTGGAATACAACTCCAACCATGCGCTACCTTTTGATTCAGCAGAATGCATTGCATTATTTCAACATTTCCTTGTGACACCCTAAGAAGGTCATCGCTGTTGTTTGGAGACTGTGCATGCCTCTCAATCCGCTACAGTGTATAGATACAGAGATATATATTATAGTATGTTTCGTTCGCTGCATCCGTTAGCTCTTCCCGTGTATCGGCTGTGCAGGATCTTGGAAATGGCTGTATTCTCGTTCTCAGTGAATTCCGCCTCGGTGATCCGTTCTTCGTTCGCTCTATTTGCTCGAGTTTCCTGTGCAGCACAAATCGTCCTGACTTCCTTCTTACTTTGATATTCCAAAAAGGTTGCTATCATCTACCTACACCGTGCAGCACCCCGATCAGACGGCCGGGCCCGCCCGACCCCGTTTGTGAGTCTCGTTGCTGAGCACAACATTCTAAGGTGTTTGTGTGTCTGCGTGTGTGCGTGTGTGTGTGGTTCTGCTGCAACCGTACATCAAATAGAGTAAGAGGTCCGGCACCTTTGTAAATAAAACATTTTGAGGAGTTAGCTTTGATGTTTGGGTGGCGACTGTGTCCGTGTGATTGCGGACGCTCACCAGCGTCACCTATGTGCTCCGGTATAGCACAGGGTGGTACGAGCATACATCGACCTGATATATAATACAATACCACGCAGAGTGATACGGTGAAGGAAGAGAAGAGCTGCATAGCGAACGTGAGTGCGCTCAAGACGAACTGTAATCGAATCCGCCCCGAACGCGGGTTTTCATCGTCCTTTTACAATATTTGGAACCGCATGACGTGCAAGCAAATGTTAGGAAATTTGGACGCATCAGCTGGCGATAGCGGACGAGTGTGTGTGGTCGATGCAGGATCAACCAACAATTTTCCAATGACCTGTTGTTGCTAGTGAATTGGCCCTAAATTCGCCCAGTGGAGGCGGGAGAGGCAGGTACTTGTTTATGCTATCTGCCGCCAACCAACCGCTGACCAGCTCGAAATATAATAATACACAGACAGAATGGCATGGCCACCATATGAGAATGAGGATAAGACGAACGAGGGATGTCCCAAATCAGATCGTAACCGAAATTGGGATCAATTAATCGTGCAGAAATTGGAAGAGAGAGAGAGAGAGAGAGAGAGAACGGCAACGGTTACTGCAGGTAATATACTAATTTCTTTGGCTTCTAAGCGTTGGTGGCTCACCCGTGTGATACCGACAGAGACAACTCAAGAGACATTCATATATCTATAGTTTGAGACGATCTATCGATGGGAAGCACCATTTTTTCTCTCTATTTCTGGGCTATTTCTGTTATCGAGCTTCTTGAACGAATAGGAACGCGAGCGTGGTATAGTTGACATACTTCTATCCTGGCTTTGGCTGACTGGCGCGACTGGACGGTAACACAAACTGGCCAAGTATCACTTGAACTCGACACATGAGATTGTTACAATAGACGAAACTAGTGGCTGATCAAAATAAACAAAACAAAAAACACTCGAAAGAACATCTTGGAAAAATTTCTTTTTACTGTGGCCTGCACATTTTTGGAGAAAACTAATTGCACTCAGGTATGAGACACTGACGCTCAAAGTATCATTTCTCCAGATATGTCGCTTGCAGCGTATTCGAGACAGTTCGGACGTACCAGAAGGTGCATAGTTATCCAGTGATCATGTGATTGATTATATAGGCGTTTTCCAGTCTCGGTCAACAGGTTCCGAGTTCGACTGTGATCGCTAGCCCGTTGTGTTGAATACGTAGCGAGTGAATTCGCTGCGTATGCGCTGGAATACTTAGAACAATAGAAGAATTAGTTAGCAATCTACTAATTAGCCACGGGCAGTACGGTCGTCAGTTTTATTACTTTATTTTATTGCAACGTTGAGACCGTGTGAGAGAGAACTCATCTTGCGCGAGTTGCCACCTACTGCAATAGTTTGTTGTATGTAGCTGGGAGCCATCTGCAAAAAAAAGTTGTATTTCGTTGCTTTTCCACCAGTAATTAATTACTCTTCCTTGATGAAATCTTCCATTGTACTTACTTCCGTACCGCCCAGCTCAGCGCGTAAAACCCTATCTGAGAGAGGGTTGGGTTTCCTCCATAGCTAAGACGTTTGCAATGATTAAAAACACATAGCACAACATGGGAAATTTTCCGTTACCGCATTAAAATCAAAATTGGTTTTTTAAGTGGTTTATTAGAAGTACTTAGATAGATGCATGCTCGACCGTTCATCGTTAATAACTGCGGATTTTACGGTATTAAAAAATAACGCTCTTAGCAGATGCGTTCTTACTGGTAGATATGGCTCACAAATGATTATTAATAAGGTCATATATATATATATATATTTTTTTTTTTTTTTTGCAAGATCCCGGAAGAACTGGGATATGCTAATATTTTTCCCATTTCCGTAATTTCTAGTATTGCAGCTATTCTTATTATTATAAAATGTCTTATCGCTCAGCATTTGATTCTGGGACGGTTACCACATGAGTAAGAACTCGAAACTGTCCTAGTCCTCTGGAGACTCTTCCTCCCACTACAGAGGCTAAGCCTAGCAGAAGTGATCCATTGACCGCACGAAGAACGCCTCTCGTCGAGAAAGAGCAGCTGCTCATGCTGTGCTCGTCCGTCGAGCTGTTCATGGGAACAAAGCAAGACGCATTGGAAAAGCCTCGAGGCGCAAATGCTCAGCGGCAATTTACAATAGAAGACAGTGGAAAATTAAACCGCTAACACGTCCGCGTATAGTAATCTCGCGAGGCGGAACTTGTGTCATTTCTCGCGCTCTGTCAGTATCTGCCACGACGAAAGAAACTGAATGACAAATCGCTTCTTTTTCCCCATCTTTATTTTCTTGCTGGAAATGATGTAGATGGTAGTGAGGATTTAGATAGTAACCCCCCCCACCCTCTGGGGGTCTTTTGAAGCAATGCCGACAGCGGTTCCGTGGACATTAAACGTTTAAGGCTGCGCGTTAGTCCCCGGGGAAATTTTCCTTTTTGTACGTCCTATCGAAAGTACTTTCATAGAAAAAGGAATGAAAAATATTTTTCATTGTATCATATATTGGATAACCTCGAAAATGTTAGACAGCGCCGATGGAACGATCTGACACAGAGAACATGCAACGAAGGTTCCTTAGTAGATTAGAATAGTGCAGCCTGTGAAAGCAGTTGGACACAGCCCTGAGATACCTACGGAGAGAAATGGACGGGAACAGCAGATATATTATAAAGACATTTAGGGGAAACAACTTGTGCAAGAAGTGCTCCTTGTGTTAGAAGTATGATAGGTACGAACAGAGGAAATGATTTGCTATTAAGCCACTGCTCAAATCCGGGAAAGGTTGAGTCATCTATGTATGTTTCGTATTGTAAGAGAACTCAATTAAAAATCGTATTCGTCGAGTATATCTGAACTTGGCCTGCATATATCGATTTTGTGCTAAGCAAATCGCGATCATCCCTTGATTTATGACATATAAACACAAGCGTTCATCTGACAATGAAATCGAGTGCTTACAGCACGAATACAAGTACATACAGATGCAATTCTCAAATTTCCTATCTTCCTCATAGTCAGCGAATTCAGCTGGAGTAAACGTCCCCTTCCATAAATCGGGCCCACTAAGATACACTGTTCCTTTGCTTCCAACTCGAAATAAAACATAAGCATGGCCACCATATGAAAAGTAGAGAGAGAGAGAGAGAGCTACGGGCTCAGCAAATACGAACTTCAGACTTCTGCAAACTTCAATAGTAAACCATGTTACTGGATAGGCCTCGTCCGAGAAGTGCAACTCACGTTTGTGACTTTCTTTACTTAAATAGGTGATCTACACAATGGAAAGCAGAGAGAGAGAGAGAGGCGACGCAAAGCAACAGTTGCTCTAATATCTGTATACCTGTACTTGAGCAGTAGGTTATGTACAAACTCGACCCTGTTCACTTTACGTTTCTTTCGTTCACTGTAATATCGGCCCTGTCGCCTTCTAGCGAGTAATCGTACCCGCGAAAGACATCCCTTCTAGATTTACGTGTGTACGAAACGGTTTCTGTATGTAGCTTTCGCATGGCGACTAAGGCATTGCCGTAGCTTGTACCCCCTAGAGGGCTTGAAAGACTCTCCGTCGTATACTGACGTTTTCTATATCGCGCCCTCGGCCAACGCTCATTGCAGAGGAGCAAGCCCTCCGCTCAGACGAAATAAGCGCAGCCCGCGACGCTGTACAACAACATTTTTCAAGCGCCGTGCTGCCTTCTGCGATCGGGCGAAGCTACTGTTATACTCCGTTTACCGCTTACCTCGGTTAGCCTCTTGAAAGAAGAGAGAAAAAAAGACCTGAAGAACTCAATGCTGCTTCGAGGAAGCCCCCTTCGGGCCATTTTTCATTTCCGTGCCCTCTGGCGGCTGGGCCCACTCAAGGACACGCTAAGCCATTTCCTCTCCAATGTCGCTCGTCGCCGCTTATACAGAAGGACCCGAAGACGAGAAGGAGCGAGACTCGAGAGAAACAAATAACCTTCACAATAGTAAGAATAATAATAATAATAGCAAGGGGAATAAAGTAGGTCTGGAGTTGCTGCTTCCATCGAAGCCACTACTAATATCATGCGCAAACTAATTCATCGAACGCGATTCACCCGAACAGATAACCGTGTTCAGATCGGTGCGACGATATGATGGCGTGTCCAGCATGCTTGTTTGTTGTTCATGCGTTGCCTATGTCATGTACTAGTTATATATTGATGCGTTGATGTACTGTATAGGATTATTTGGTTGGCATGTGTTGCTGGGCGGCGAGGAGTCGTACTGGATGCTGCACACTAAGTTTCAATGCTATAACTCGGTTGATGGCAGCACTTGGGCGCGTAAAGTGATCACTACAAATACGTATTTTCACTAACGTAAGCGGCAGCTAAACACGAACTATGGCCTAAGCTGAATGCTGTGATCAGAGTCTGCTGCGATACCATGTCAAGTATCGCACTTTAGTTCATCGACCAAAAAGCGGAATGATATAAAATTCGATGGTGGAGTGCCACCTCCTCGAAACGACAAAATCGGTCACTGTTTGTGTAATTCCACGGGGAATTACGGTCACCTTGATGTCTATGGTCACCGCCCTATGGACTATTTGTTCCCAGACTACAAGTGCGTTGTCGCCGAGTCGAGTGTCGAAGGGAAACAGTCTCTCTTCAACGATTTGAGGGCCTTTGTGGGAATCTCTATGAATAGCAATCCCTATGCTTAACCGACAGCTTATGTCGCCTCGCTTATGGCAATCTGGAGCTGAAGATGTTCATTCCCAATAAAAGTACAAAGGTGTAATGACCCAAAGCATGTGTAACACAACTCGTCAAGTGCTATTTCCGCATTAGCAAAATACGCGCCTCGCGTCGGGAGCGCCCAAGCTATCGTTATCAGTATCCAGCACGATTACGTATCAGTGATAGAGACTTGAAGCCATTACACGCAGGAGACTATCAAAGGGTAATCTAAGTAGAGTGACTACCGATGTCAGCCAACGGCTGCATGATGCTATCAGTCATTCGAATAGACCTACTTACAAGATGTTGTTTTTTTTATTGGTCCCTCGGTTACCGCTGCCGTTGTGGTCTCGGCCGCCTTGAGCGAGACTCACAAATGAGATCTTAACAGGAGTGAACCTACGGAGCGTTATGGAAGTATGAAAATAGGTATTTTCCCAATAGTAAATCTAGCAGCAAAATCGTAACCTTCCAAAATTGCCTTGCTTTGCGTTCAGCGTCGGAGCGTCTTATGCATTCGCAGCATCGTTCACGAAATTATATAACAACACGAACATAATCTAATATGGAACTGCTCATATCTCCATAGATTCGAAATCAACTCTGGACATCATGTCAACCGTGAGCCATGATGGGAACCTCCATTTGCATGAGTGACGAGCCGACTAAAAATAGCCCTTTCTCGTACAAACAAAACGTTAATTTTTACTCAATATCTGCGACAGATATTCGCCATTGTCTATCTCTCGGGGTACGAAAGGTTATTAAGCGCGGCACAGAGTCGGCGATGCGTAACGCATATATATATATATATATATATATATATATATATATATATATATATATATATATTTATATATATCAAATGTCATTTGCGTGTCTTTCATCCTGCAAAGGAAATATCCATTGCCTTGCGGGGAACGATCAACGAAAAGTTGACAAGATGACTGTTTCTCTGTTAGCGCAGTGGCTTGGACGGCTAAGTCTCTGGCTATCGGAAGCCAGAGGCCGCAGGTTCGAGCCCTGCCGTGTGACATAAAAGAGAGCTTAAGCATTGTCAAATTGTAGCTCCTTCAATAAACCATTAAACCTTTACCTTTACCTTTTAGTGGAAGACTGCACCATCGGCACCCGTAGATACTATGTGCGCGACTTAATACAATTAAAAGAAAGGAGACTTAGCTGTTAACCTACATTGGATTTGTTAATTTTGCATATTTATTAGCCCGCTGGGTGTTTTTGACCTTCTGGAGGCGCGGTAAAAACATGTGAACGGTGACGCAGCGGAAATAAATAGCAATGTACTGATCGGCACTCGAATGATGATATAATAATAATAGTAATACTAATAGTAACGTTATGCGTATTGAAAACAAACATGAATTATATTGAAAAAAAGCGGCCAGAATAACTCAACCTCAAACTGAAGGAAACGAGAATAATCATTTCTAAATCAGTACGGCCGAGAGTCGTGAGCAATCTCTCAAATCACCATCAGACATGCTTGCCCGTAGCTTGATTGAATACAGAAATTAATTCGTCAATACGACCGAAGGCCGCTGCGAATGGAAATTTAGTAGCATCCGCGCAGTCTGAAATGAGAAGTTCGCATGAATGACTCACATACGAACGATAATTTGCACGCAACAGACGACAACAACGACGCGACCCCTGCCTGACGAGGAGTAAGACGCTGTCGAGGATATCGGCTACCATTACGGCAGATAACAACTTGGACATCGCATGCGTAAAGCGCAGCAGAGCGTTCATTGGTCGTTCGTGGCTCTCACAAGCGGAAGCCGACTGTGTGTGCAGGCGTCATATCCTTCTCGAGTTTATTGAGTCAATGTTATGTCACACCCCATTTATCAGATCAAGCGCGCAACACGAATGTGTATCAGGTTGCCCTGTTTCAATTGTAAATCGTTGTGAGCTTCTTGCGAATATGTCACATACACCTCGAAATGTTACACGTATCTCTGCTTATCACGCGGTTAAGTTATCCGAAATCTTGCGGTATCACGCGGACATCATATTAAAAGCTAACAACGCAAAAAACAAAGCGACAAAAAACAACAGAAGTTTCTTCTCGTTCGATTGTGATACCCCCCCCCACCCCTCTTAAATGAAAGCAAATTATATCGAACACGTATTTAGCCCGAATCGGTGTGTGGTTTCTTCATCCTTCCCGGGAAAAAAAGGTTATCGCCGCTTTACCTCCGCTCTAACAACCAACGGATCTGTCTACAGGTCTGGCAGGTGGCAGTCGACAGACGGACAGAGGGATGGAAGGGACAATACATTGATGATGCTCTTCGTTCAGTTGCTCTCGTGCGGCTGCCAGTGGTTGGACGGTTGGCTGGTTGCGTTGACGTTGGGATTTCATCTCAATGTTCGTGTCGCACGTAGCTTCCTCTGCAGTTCATCAATCAACGCTGTTATGCCGCCGGCCGTCGCAGCGGGGGAACACCTCTGGCGTGTCCACAAGGTATGGCGGGAGAGACTAGGGGGAAGCGAGGGTGTCTTGTCAACACCTGTTTCAGCCATTGGCGTCAGCCGGCACCAGCAGCTTGAATGGGCTCTGCTCTTTGGTCGCTTCGATTTAACGAGGACAGGGAACGAAGCTAGGCTAGGCAGCTAAGTAGGTAAACACATATGGCAGCAGCAGCAGCAGTACTTATGTAATGTCTATCGGAATAGGCTGATTTTTTCTCAGGTTAGCGAAAGTCATGGAAAATAATCAGAGGGAGAAAAAAGGAAAATTTAAAGCATTTCGAATATTATAATGGTCACTGAAAATATCTTGGCCTGATGGCAGCGTCCACTACAGAGCGTACGCGAGTGAGTACACACGTGTACTCATTACTGGTGCACAGTGAAGTCTGTACGGTGGTGCCGTATTCACGTAATAAACGTTTAAACTCAACACAGGCTAGAAGTTAAAGCTGAAATTTACTGATTGTGCCAAAGGGCGACTCGTCAAAAAACCTGGTATAATGTTCCCCCATTAAATGAAAAGAAGTACGTGCGCGCATAGCCCTTTTTTGTTAGTGCCCTGACCTCTTTCATCCAGAGACCTAGAGCTGGTGATGTCACCTCGCCGACGGGGCACTTTTCGTAACTTCAATCATTCATGCGCTAATAAAGTGAACAATGCAACACATCGTTGAAGCTATGTCCTCAAATGAGAACATGCTAACTGACGTCGTCGTCGTCGTAGCCGCCGCCGCCGCCATTTCTGCTCAGATCGTCGATGACTCGCCTTGGACTGGATAAGCACACTCCGGATATTCGGATCTCGTTCTTGATTCCTTATTCGTCCTCTGGTCTTCTGATCTCAGCCTGTTTTCGGATGTCATGGCTCCCTCGTGCATGTTGTTGCTGTTGTTGTTGTTGTTGACATTGGGCGGAACTCATTCATCTGAAGCAGCAGCAGCCGATATATTTACAAAAGTTAGATCTGAGCATCCGAGATGAGAAAGTTTCCGAGCACACGAAATTCCTTCGACTTCAAGAGAGTTTCTGAAGATAGCAGACAGGGGACGACAGGAGAAGACAGAAGATGAATATTGTGCGTGACTGCAATCAGCGTTCGCGGTCGCACCAACCACTGACGTAAAAGAGCTTTCTGCATACACAGAGAGACAGCGAGAGAGAGAGAGTCGAAGAATAGCTTCAATAAACGCTCGGGGTGGCTTCGCGTTCGCCGGAATGCCCTTCAGTTATGAGCAGGGGTGGAAAAAAATAACCGCTGACACCCTGCTCATTGATAGGGGGCAGCCCAGCCGGGCGTTTTAGGACGATTCAAGATTCACATACATCCATAAAGGCTTTCCTATCTGTTCCTGAATGCATTGCAAAATATTGTCATCTCGTTATTTGGGAACACATTTCCTTGGGATAATTTACCAAGACCTTCTCATGCTTTTCTGGGGGGGGGGGGTGCGGGTGGGTGCGTATCTTGAGCAGTGTTGAGATGCAGAGCTCTGAAAATAGAAAAATATAATATATTTCTTGAGACTATTAATACTACTAGCTAACGATATCTAAAAATGTCAGAAAACTGCTTCTCCGTGAAACGTTCTGCAGGACAATATGTATATACATATATCCATATCCTTCGCATAGGTGCACCGCATACGTAAACGAATTTTCCAGGCTGACTCGCTAGCAACGTTGAACTTCAGCACACCTAATACCCACGTGAATATTACCAGATTAGCGTGTGTTATTCAACCAGATAAACATCACGGTATTGTTTTCCAATTGAAATTATATCGGTTAAGGGCCACACATACAATCCGCGAGCCATTGTTGCATACATATTACCAACTCCTCTGCTGGTATATCACTATCGCTACCAGATGATGGCAGAATCAATCGGAGTGTTTCGCCCCCAAAGTGTTCCCAGAATTATTTTACAGCAGAAATAAATCGCACCCATTCAGAAGGGCTTTGAAAAATGGGAACAGAGAGAACTATCATTTGAGAGAAACTAATAACGGACATTTGAACACTTTTCTTATCAATGGCAATGTTGAAGAATTGCGAAAGAACCCAATTTCCCGCAAAGGTATGACAGTATTCACCGCACTCCTTTATGCTATAAGCCCCTGCAACACACTTAAAAACGAGAAGCGAATTAACAACAACTTAGCACATAGCAAACGATTTCTGAAATGGTGTCGCGCGCATATATATATATATATGTAAATATTCTGCTAAAAAGCTTTCTCATTCGCTTCCAGCAACTTTTTACATTTTTTTTTTGAGAGGAGGACATTTTCTCCAAACGCACGGACACCACCAGAGACACATTTCCAGTCTCCATGAAAGTCTACATTGTGGAAGCAGTGATGTGAATAATGAGATTAAAAAAAACTCACCTATTTATTAATTTTTTGCATATTATCAACCCAGCAAAAACCCGGTTATTTATCGTATTGTCGTATATTACAAATATAATTATAACATATTACGATATTTCTATAAGAGTAACAACAACAGCAACACGTGTATAATCCTGCACTCACAAGCAGGCGTATACTCAGCACCATGCCCCACACTAACGGTATTTCTTTTAAATAAATACATAAACAAGCATAAATAAATATGGGCAATTTCCAACGGGCAACACATATGTGAGCTCCGGAGATGCAGAGAGATGTTGTATATGCTGTCTCGTTTCTCTACTTTATCCTAATCGCTTGAGCAATTCTAGATGGGTTTTTTGTTGTGACCTTTCTACGCAACTTTGCACCAACCGAACCTGTCCACCTTGACAACGCTGCCTTGACAACGATCTGTAATCTTACGACACCGGCTGCCTATAGCGACCGAGACAGGCGTTCTTGATATTTGACCGAAAAAGCACTCTATCACCGTAGAGTGCGCTTGGTTTCCTGGCAGACCTTTTCCTTTTCCAGCGTATACGACAGGCGGTTCTAGACGGCGAAACGCTGGATCCCTATACGACGGGCATCCATTTATGCAGTGGAAGCGATGAACAAGAATAATGTGATACGCACTCTGTGGGCATTTGCGGCCATTCGAGTCAACAACGGTCCAGAACTCTTTTTTTCGAACGGGTGGAAAGCTGCGTACATAGACAACCGCTATTTCAAGGGCCACTAACTTCAGAAAGTCTTCTTTCCCGTTAAATTAGCGAATCGAAACTGTTAAATCAAGAAGGGACGGGAATTGGGAAGGGGTCTAAGTGGCGCCTTTAGAAGGACCACTTGGGAAGGCGCTCCAACTAATGTACACACGCTAAAGATGTATAGAGATGCATTTATAGATGTCTGACAGCCTTGGTGTTTAAGAAACGAGCAGTGTACAGGGTGATCAAGAGATGTATACTTATGCAATTGGGCTAAGCGTTTAGGTTAGCAGTCACTAAGCTTGTTATCAAGATATATATATTAATACACGGTGATGTACGATGGCCTCCAAATGACCCTGTATATTGTCTGCTGTAATCAAAAGCTGACGCATATAGCTAACGAAGGCTGATTCAAGAGCCAGATGTTAAAGTTTCGACAACCCACACAACAGCGAAGATCGCGCCGCTTTTATCTATTCCGTGCAATACATCATATTACGATTACGAGTAGTTGTCATTGATATGAGCTGCAATATGCAGACCGCCCCTCGCGCCATGGTCTGAATAGTGCGTCAAAACGTCTGTCGGTCGACTTGTCGAGAATTCGTCTTCCATAGAGGGGTTCGGTACAACGCTGACTTCAGACCTCGTTTTCTTTTCCCTAATGGCAACGACCCAATGCTGGGCAAAAGCCAAAACAGTTTGGGCCACCACAAAAGAAGAAATAGCGTAATTTATCACTTTCAATCGCCCGCAACTGCTCTGTGCATTTGAGCCACGCCGAATGTGCACGTCGCACGATGATACACCAAAATTGGCGGTGGGTAGTCTGGCTACATGGTCTGAGGGTCGCTGCGAACGTTGTATTAGCTTCGTCGCTGTTACCCGAGTCGAGCTGAGCTCATTTGTATAATCGATACTTGATTCCCCATTTTCATTGAACTTCCGCGGCCAGCTATTGCGTAGAGCTAGAGTTATGTTAAACATTATGATATATCAATAGACGACTGACTGCTTGCTACCTGTTTTTCGGAGTTAACTCCCGGTTAAGGAAGCTACATCGAAGATGACAACGATAACTAGCTGCCGTGTATCGTTGTTCCGGATAAACGCGCTACCAACAACGGTGGCTCGAGAATGATGGGAATTGCGTTAGACTGAGCGATAATTTCTGGAACTCCCGGAAGAATGAGCGGGCACACCTTTGTTCGCGCGCTTGTAATTTAATTCGGCTATAACATTGGCAATAAACGAATATGTAGACAATTTCGGAGTGACCTGTCTAACTGTAGCAGTAGTCCCATAGGACGACGAATAGCTTACCTAGAAATCAGTTGTCATCCTCTATAGATTCCGTAGAGGTAACAGCAGAAGAAATTTAGAGAGAGCAAGAAAGTTACCTCACTCACTTCGCAGGAGAAAGTTATCAACAATACACTGTGCCACTTGAGCCATAATAAGCTTCAACAGGCAATGAGCCTTTCTCGAGAAGCTATTCTATTAGATATGTGGTCACAGTCAGAAGAGGACAACATTCGTGTACTATACGAATGACTCTCAGTGACTCGTACATAAGGTACATAATTTGAATAAATGGGAAATTTTGGGGAATCAATGCTTATCTACGTATTTCCGCAACTTGCCAAAAATTGGTGTCGTCAGGCTACAACGCACTGAACATGTAACTTGACGGTGTCCGATGCCGCGTCCAGTGTCTCAGGACCGAGTGCAGCAGGTTCAGTGTCGACGAGCTGTCATGATCAAGTTTTAGCAAGTTTCCCATGAATCCGACTATTTATCAGCAAGTTTCTCAGCAGACAAAGCAACAGTATTCGGGACGTGGCCTCGTGCGAGGCCTTCGAGCCCTCCTCTGGCTCGTAGGCTCTTTCGGAGTGCCCACACATCAGCAGCTTCCCGCCTCACTGGAATGTACGCTGCAAAGGCAATCCTTTCATACAACGCCGGTGGTTTTCTTTGTCCCGACGCCTGTTCCGAGACCGACAACGGACATTCGCCGCCATCTCCGAATTTCTCCGTTGCTTGCTGACGTCGTTCAGTCGCTCGCTCAACGTCTATTGGCTGCTGGAGGGGCTGACGACGCTGATTGTGGATTAAGAGCGCGTACGCCTGCCTCGTGCGGTGTAAAGGTAGAGAAGTCGACGGCGTGAACACAACCTCGAGCCAGCCAGACCATCGCGGCTGCCACCGTGACCATCTGACACCCGAGGGACTCGAGGAATGTTGCTGCTGCTGCTGCTTGGCACACTGCTTTTAACTTCACGCTCTCCCGGCTCTGCTCTGCCCCCGCCATTCCTCCGACTTGGAATGAGGTCATGGTGGACTTGCGAAACGGCTGCGCCAGCGCTTGGGGAGGGGCCATCCACCCTGCTATGGAGGAAATGGATGAATGGGCGAGTAGGTGCTATGAGAATATGTACGTAGGCAAGGACGTATGTATTCGCGAGTTCTGGTGAATCGTGGACGGCGTGAACGCGGACTGACCCCACTGACACCGCAGAACACAACAAGTCCGTATGCGAATCACAGGAAAATGCCAAAGGAATCCACCTCCTATGGCCAACATGTGTGGCATCTAGATTGCCACACTACCGACAACGGTCGACACGTTGAGGAAAACGAACCATTACGGTAGCAGCGGCTGAGTAGCACATAAGGCGAAGGGCATGCCAGAGTGAAGGACGTGACTGATTCCTGGGGGGCGGGGGGGAGTTCTCCTATTATATAACACCATGAGAGCCCGACCGCGACATCGGATCTAACCGATCGATCTCGATGTTCCTCTGATGGCGATCGCCCCTGAAGCTTCGTTCATTCGTTCGAATTTCGTTCATCTGAGACCACCAATGCTGGGCGCCTTCCTCCACCGCCCTATGTCATATATATATATACATAGACTTTTTGTATGAGGGGGGTTAACATGATACCGTCATAGATGCGTTTCATAATAACATCAATACTATTTACGTCATTACCACTGCGATGATTACATGACGGTCTGCACGGTTTCCCTGTTTTCGTGTCGCACCTGTCTCTCTCTATCGTTCTTTCCCTATACCTTCTGTTTGAATTGCTAGCCGTCTAATATTCTCATTTAGCTCTCTCTCTCTCTCTCTCTTTCCTCTCACTTTTGAAGGCCAGTGCTTTGTCTGACCTGCCGCTGGAGCACCTAGGGTTTTAAGCATCATCAGCTATATGCTCTCCACTTATTTGTGTTCCTTATTACCACGTCCGACCAATATGATTGTAATTATATTATGATTACTCTTCGACATGAATACTCTCGTTTTCAGAATCGTTGTTCTGCAGCGGGTTCGAGCCCCGCTGCGTGACATGTAAGAGAGTTTAAGCATTGTAAAATTGCAGCTCCTTTAATAAACCAATAAAGCTTTACCTTTACTTGCAAGCAGCCCCTATGAAATCTAAGATGCAGTTTCCTCAGTTTCCTCAGATTACGCATATAGGCAATCCCCACAACTCCCGAGTGAGAGTTGGCACTGGAGTTTCACCGATGACGTAGCGCAATACCGTTACGAATGACAGCATTGCATTATAAAGGTTAGATGTTGGCGGTGGTGCACAATCGTGAGTGTATATATTTATATATATATATACACAATCATGTGTCTGTGTGTGTAGATATATATATATTCTCGCTATCGCAAACAATTGTTAACTCCTCGGGCTGCTGTGCAGGGAGGGAGAGAGAGTTCTCCGTCTCCGAACTCATAACAGAACACCGATATATCTTAAGGCAAAGAGAAAAATAAGGACAGTTACATTGGCTCAGTATGAAAATGGACCCCACAACATGTACATATATATATATATATATATATATATATTTGTTGTGAGCCTTCGAAAGCTCGTAGTCGAAATCCCACCTGGTCTCGAAGTTTCTCTCTCTCTCACTCACTGCTCTTCAGCCTTCTCTCTGCCTGTCTACCTATTTCTCAACTACTTTTGTAGTTCCTCTTGACAGCGCTTCGGCCTTCTCCGTTTGGCAATGGCCCGTCATGTCCCGTTTTGCGCCTGAGCAGGGGCCGGACATCTTTGCCCTAAGGCGACGCAGCCGTCGACAGAAGTCGCCGAGACGAAAGGGTTTGGCCTTCGTTAGGTTTCGTGCATTCGCTCGTTGGTCGCGCTCTGGCGAACGTCTGGCGCTTGTAGCGGCAGCAGTCGCACGAGCTCGGGTTGTTCGTCCTCAATCTTCTGTCACTGGCTGGGCCTATCCCGTTGGGTAGGCCCACTGGCGTTGGCCAACTCCGTCAACAGGCCACAACAGCCTGTCGAATTCGGAAAGAATACCTAGCTACTGACAACAGAGTTTTCCGCCTGCTCGCGGCTGGGTGCCTTGCCGGCTGCGTTCTCGCACCACAAGAACGACTTAGGGGAGGGACAAGGCAAACGCTACGGCTGAAGGAAGCTGTGGTTGGCGCTGCTGAGGGGAGCACCACAGCCACCGCCTTCGACCATTACTAATACGAATACTACATACGTACTCCTACTGCTATTATGTACGGCTAGCAGTCGTCGCACGACTTGCCAGACTGGACTAGACCAGCTAGTGTATTCCAGACTAAGCTGGTAGCGGCCACCGCTGTAACAGCAGCAGCGGCAGTAGTCGACTCCGCCGCCGCCGCCGCCGCAAAGGATCGAGGGTGAGTAACGAAGAGACAATTCGGTTGGTTTCTTTGATCAAACACAGCTGGTGCGAAGGGCTCTTTGAGCGCCTCTAGGCAGGCAGACAGATAGACGGTAGGGCCGGCGGGTGGGCGGGCGAACGAAGCTGTAAGGGTTGCTAGGCTGAACGCCTCGCTCCGAGTCGTAAGGCAGGGGATGGTGCGGCCAAGGAACCCCCTCAGGGCGCATCCCTCTTTCTCCCTTTTCCTTCCTCTCGGTTCTGGCCCTGCGACAGAGACCTAACCTCCGACGGCTCAGTGAGCAGGGGTTCGCCGAAGGCTGATATATATATATATATATATGTTTCGCCTGTCCGTTGTTCGTCTCTTTTCACGACTGGCGACTAAGGCAGCCAGGGAAGGGTTGAAGGCATGAGAAGGCAAGAGCCTACTATCGCCTCGGCTGGCAGGTCCTAGTTCAGACCACTGAGCTACTGCCGCTACCGCTACTACTACTACTGCCTCCACACAGCAGTCGTCCACCGTCCCCGCGAGGTTCCCAATTAGGCCAAAAAGCCTCATTGTAGAAAACAGGCTGGAGCGGCGAAGAGGGAGAGACTGGCTGACGAAGATGGGAACTAGAAGCCATCGGATCGGACGGAGCTGGAGGAGTCGAACTCGGTATGTGGGTGTGTTTATGTGTGCGGGTTCTGGATCGACAAAGGACATCGGTTCCTCTTGAAGTTATTCCGTCGAGGACGTCGCAGTTCTCTGCGAAGCAATTTTATTCATTGAAATTGTAAGCATGCAACGCTCAATAACAGTGAGCAGATCGCGGAAACGATAGCGACTGGTTCCAGGAACGACTGGTATCGGACGAATGACTGCATACGCGAACAAATGAATTGACATGATTAGGTAGGCCCATATATATATATATATAGAAATGGGCCTTGTTGCCTTGTTCACGTTACTGGCAATTTCATCTTTACAGACAGGATTAAGCGTCCCTACTTCTTCCATCGTGTTTTCTAGAGCTTCGATAGTATTGCAATGATATTGTGTCACAGTGGCCCTCGCTGGCTACAGTTTACCTGTACAGAGGCCTGACCTTCCGGCAAACCAGCGCTACCTAATATTGGACAAATGCGAACGGGTAATCGTTGTACATCCAACATACAAATGGAAAGATGACAACGTCCTTCGACTTTGTTATTTCAGTAAATCTCTTCTCGGCCTGAGTGAAGAGGTCAATGTTTTCTGTTGAAAGTCATCGAAGAAAAGGCCAGAGAACGAAAAGTCCTAAAATGGCGTCCAGGGCAACCGAGTCACTATTGTGGACGCTGCCATATACCTGCCATATGTACCTCGAATATCTCTCATTTGGACAGCGGAAAGAGCAACCGTACAAGCAGTGGTACCGCTCATCCATTTTGGGGACGGTGAACGACACAAAAATGAGTTGGACCATATTCACCGGTCGGCTAGTGGGTCTACTAAATCACACTCGAGTGTTATGACTTCCCACAAAGTGGATTCGCCGACGAAACAACCGTCTAACTGTGGAGTTCGCTTTGGGGTGCAACGCAGCAACAGGAGTTAACGGCGAGTGGGTTGCCATTGTTGGCCACGATTGAAAAGTGCACCAAAAGTGCTTTGAACTGAATACTGTATATCTACCTAACAGCAACATTCAGTATTGAATGTAGCGAACATGGTATGCATTTTTGGCGAGCGCCGAGGCATGTCAAGACAGCACAGTGGATCTTGATGACGATGATAATGGTGCTGTACCCAGTAGTGTTAGCTATCTGAGTATTCTCGAGCTGATTCAAAAATGGCAAAATGCCACTTACCTGGCTATTACAGGCCCACTTCAAACAAACGAGCTACTGGCACTCGAATAGGCTGGACGCAGTGGCAGATACATGGAAGATATCTAATTCAATGTTGAAGTTCATAATTTGAATCAGTTTGTAGTATTACATTGATTATTTTTCGAAGGAAAACTATTTCGATCCTTTGGGCAGACTTTCCGTAGATGTTTTAGTACGTTAATTTTACTACTAAGATTAGGTTATATAATACAATGAGAACTATACGTGATACTTTATTCAGCTTTGAACCGTGATTCTACATATTCAGCATTGTTCGAATACGCTTTAATGACTATAGACTTTGTCTAATCAATAACAGTCGAGAAAGGTTAAATGAGTCGAACCGTTCCATTTATTCTGTGATTTCGTGATGCTCTCCGAGTTCATCTAGCATGACTCATGAGTGATATATCTGGTTGGCGATCGACTGGGCTAGATGATAAGAAGCGGCATTTTTATGCGGGGGATAGACAGTGAAGATGGATGATGTTTGTTGTGAGTCTCTGTCTCTATCTTGCTTCCTATATATGTTTGCATATTCTGATCAGACTAGGGTGACCTGTTACCGTTCCACCGCGTAGATTTGTACGTGACAAGGCTTGTTTTTGATGCAGGGCTGCGATATCTTGATGATCCCCAACACTCGTCACACGAATCTATTCCCTCGTTCGGGCTTGTAATCAGGCAGCTTGTCTTATACTTCGGAAGGTAGCGTGCAGTGTAGAGTCCACCGAACTGTAATTTATCACTACCCATGATACTTAGCCTGCTGTGATCGTTAGCAAGCCTTCGTCCCAAATTGATTTTTAGGCCCTACTAGGCATCCAACTTCGACTATACAAGCTGGCTCTCCTGGTTCTTTTTATTGACGTCCCGTTAGACGATCAGGAAGTCCCCTCCCCCTCCTTCCACGATTTGTTATCACACTGTTCATAAGTACATGGTTGACCGCTTAAAAAATCCTTCCTAACGCCCCTTGAACCTACCATAGAATTGGAATAGCGTGCAGTGGCAAACCACCGAATCTCGTTGCATGACATATAAGAGAACTTAAGCATTGTATGCAGTTCCTTTAATAAATCAATAAAGCTTTAGCTTTACCATTGTATAATTTGTGATTCAAGGAAAATCCGCTGGATCATCTAGCAATATCTAATGGATAATGTTACCGTTCTAGAACACCCCATCATCCAAGAGCCAACGAGCGATCGAAGTAAAGGTACTCCACACCGATTCTCATATGAACCCTAAGCGACGACCCCGACTCGGTTTCGGTCCGTTTGTGTGTGCAACATGAGCTTCAGCGGATCGCTACTGAGATTATTGTTGTTATTAGCCAAGATTGCTATTAAGGTAAGCGATAACAATGATATATACACTGATAAATTAATCGTCTATAACATGTCGTTCTACTGCTAGAAGACCTCCTACTGTTTTACTGGGGGCTATCGTCTTGTGGAGTCAACATGGCGCCCACCACACAGGCAGATACACATATATATATGTGTGTGTAAACTGATGACGGGTCGCATCTTGATCAAAGCACTACGCGCGAAAGATGAGGATACATGGTCGAAGCAATGATCTTTCTCTCTCTCTCTACATATATATATATATATATATATGTGTATGTATGACACTTGACGTAGAGAGGGTTGTCGTTTTGTTGTGCACTCACATCGATATAATCGATTACCGCTGATTGTGTTCTATGTGTTTCGTCTGTTGCTCACATAATACATTTACACGGGGTTTGCCGAATTTGAATAAAAATTTCAGCTATCTCTTGAGTTTTTCTTAACATAGGTCTCGATGTTCGACAGTGTCCCCCCTCGTACATGAAAATACTACTTGGTCTACCTATACTTTACTTGCTACGCAAAAATAGCTAACTTGCTTTGGGCCAGCCGTTCATCTAAAGCTAGTATACTATTGGGAAAATATCCCTATTTATTTATTTATTAATTTGTTATGTGTATGCATGTATGTGTGTGCTTATACGTTGTTGGTTTGCGGCATCTACTATTAAAGTCCAGCTATCTATATGTCTATCGTGATGCTTCACTAGGGCATACTAGGCCAAACTGGGACGGCTAGTAATATAATGCATCACAATAATGCCCTCTCGATTGGTGTGATTGGAAGATGGCTTTACGATAAAGCGTCAGCACTTACAGGATCCAGTTCCACCGATGGAGTTTTCCAAGTCCAACAGGCGATAAGTTATATAGATGCAGCCGAATCATTTCAGAATGGATCTGCCAGTTTCACGGCACACCAAGCGAGTTAGTTGAATCCTCATAATATGGTGATTGCACTGAATAACGAGTGGGATTATTTGAAGACAAATGCCTGCCAAAATAGGAAACTAGTGTACTCCAAATACCGGTTTTCCCATATTTTAAATCAACCGACTCACTTCTCAGTCTGGAGCGCGAGCACGGAGGGTGCCTTCGGCCACGTGGCATATCGTGACCATGAAATCGCATCTTTTCGCCGTTTGTGAGATTCGCCTATCTTTTTAGGTTTGGACCAATGTAACCTTGGAAACAATCAAAGCACCAGAGAAATACGTATTTATAACCATGTTGTAAGTTGCGTAGAGATTCTTAAAAGTGCGGTTTTTCTTGCACTCAACAGACGTTAGTATCTTTTCGGATTAATGAGCCCATAATGCTCGTTATCGCTTGGCCTTGTGTTATGACTCAGTTTCGTCGTGAAAAACTCGGTCGCACTTAATTAATATTGCTTGAAATATTAGCAAATGTTATAACAGCCCGCTGACATCACGTAAGACCTAACGAAACAATGTCGGATCGATTTTGGCCCAGCACAAGTATCGTCGCGACGATGTCTAGTGAGATACAAGGTAATTTATCTTTCTGGTAAATAATTCCGTGGACGTTAAATGTTGGCTGGGAGTACGCCCAAAAACGTTTGATTTGAGTCGTTTTTCTCGTATCCTAGAACAAATCTGCGCGAGACTTATTGGGTGTGGACTGCATCAGTGGCCAGCCCGCATGAAATACCCGAAATGTGTCCAATATTTCGCTTTTCATTGCACTGATACGAAGTACATTTATGATACAGAACACGCATCTACATACATAACGATAGTCGATACAGTCCGGCCACTCTTGGACCGTTGCCTTGAGAGGACACCAGTGATGCTTGACCGGCAGCCCCTATAGGCGGCTTACCAGGGGTTCTTCCTCCTTTGGTCCTGTTTCTCGGTGGCGCGCATGCAGCACTTGCTTAGGACACACTCGACCTGCGCTGAGGCTTCAGCCCTCCACGCGACGACATGGTGCTGGACGCTCTGACGACGATCCTGAACCTCGAGCTACCTCTGGCAGCGGCGTCGCAGGCTACCCTCCCGGTGCGCTTCGGTGGTCTCGGCATCCTCGGTGTGCACCGCTTGGCTGGCGTTTGCTACGCAGCCTCTCTCACGGCGGTCGCCGACATGGTTGCCACATTCCTCCCCCCGAGGCTCTCGCCCACTTCTCCGCTTCCCGTGAGGCTACCCTTGACCAGACGGGCGTCCGCGCCCGGGTCCCTCAGGGCAAGCAGAGCAAACAGCGGATATGGTCTGATGTCCTCCACAAAAAGACACGGGACTACCTCCTGGCCTAAGCGCCACACGTTGCTGACCAGGCTCGCCTCCGCACCATCGACAGGCCTGGTACCGGGGCATGACTCCACGCGCTGCCTTCCGCGTCGCTTGGCACCGCCCTCGACGATCTTTCTCTCCGTTTCTGTGTGGGCCTCCGCCTCGGGGCCCCTGTGGTTGAGACCCACAGCTGCGACCGTTGCGAGGACCCTGTCGCGACGAATGGCGACCACGGACTGTCGTGCGCGTGCAGCGCCGGTCGCCATTGGCGTCACACGATGCCTTAAGAACCCGCTCGTGAGGGCCCTTCGCTCCGCCGGTATCCCCTGCACAAGGGAGTCGCAAGGCCTCGACTCTGCCGATGGGCGCCGCCCTGACGGCCTCACTCTCATCCCCTTCCATCGAGGCCAGCACCTCGTTTGGGACGGCGGGGTGGTTGGTACTCTAGCACCTTCTTATGTCAACCACTGTGCAACCACACCCGGTAGCGGTGCGGAGCGGGTAACGGGTAGTAGTAGTAGAGGGTAGTATGTCGCACTCCAGGTAACCTACCTGTTTCCTCCCCTTGTCTTTGAAACCTTAGGCGGGCACGGCCCCCTCACTGCGAATTTCCTCGAAGGGGTCTACCATAGGCTGATCGGGACAAGCTCGCAGGATCTTTTCTTCTGCAACGCCTCTCCCTCACTGTGCAGAGAGGCAATGCCATCGCCTTCCTCGGGACAAGGACGGCCTCGGTCCCCAACTAATCCCACCCAAGGAATTCCTAATTATTGTATATTTGAATAAAGGGCCAGCTGTGCATGTGGCAATATATATCTACGACAACCAATAACAAAATAGAGGGAACGTCTGCACCCAAAACTCTTATCTGCACACACTGATATTCATAATAGACGCCTAACGTTTGCACTCTCTCGTATGAACTCCATTTTTGTTGACAGATGCTTATACGCTACTCATCACGGGCTAAGAATAGGAATTATATTAATAATCGATTTTGGTTGGATAATAAGAGTAACCTATTTCTTCACTGTCTCCAATGCTAGAAGAAGTGCTGCTGAGACTGTCATTGAAAGCGAATATGCGATATCCGCAGGGATCTGTTGATGTTGGTTTGAGTACAACGAACAGAAAACGAGAGACAGAAGTCGAAATATTGCCGGATTTCTCGAATAAAAATGCGCTTCAGTCAGTTCGAGAGATTGCTGCTCAACTGAGAGAAGTCCATTTAACCATAGTGCGTTGTTCACATGCGATTGAAAAGGTGTAAAATGAGAGGAAGTAGGTGTCATATGAAATCAACGAAGATGCCACTGGCACCAGTCTTATCATTTACTTGCCTAGGCAAACAAGGAGGAGATTTTATACAAAAACTTATTACAGGAGACGAAAAATGGATGCGCTACGATAATACCCAAAGCAAAAGGAGTTAGACCCGGAATTCACGGCCATGAACTGATGCTGTTCACTTGGTGAGGTAAGGTAAGGCTTTATTGATTTATTAAAGGAACTGCATAGAATGCTTAAGTTCTCTTATATGAGTTCAGAAGGGTGTGCCCTATAATTAACTGCTAAACCTGCTGGAACGGCCAACGCAGTGTGTTGCCTAAGACAAGTCAGCAAGCCACGCCACGACAAATTGACAACAAAAGGGGCGCGGAAAGGCGAAGAACGGTAGAAAGCGATATTGACCACGTTGCTTTGGTGACCCGCCGCCTTACGGTTACCGATCCAGACTAGGCAATTCTGCCGCGCCCGCCGTATTCCTCCATCAGACATTGCTCTATCAGATTACGACCTATTCAGATACATAGAACACGGACTGCGGGGGAAGCGTCACAAAACAGAAGCAGAGGTCCGAGGTTCGGTGCATGGCTGGATGGCTTTCCATGACGAGATTTCCCCCATACTCTCTCGAACCCCCTGCTCCCCTTTAGGGGGAGACTGTTATGGCCTCGCACTGCTTTCATCGTTCCACCATTTTGCACAGTCGTGCTCACGATGTCAGATTATGTATGTGTCCCAGGTCCTCACGAGTAGGATCGCTTGTTTGCTTATTAATCGCGATATGTTTACTTGTGTCTTCTGTGTACGACTATGCAGGCAACAGCCTGACCATGTTTGACCATGTACGTGAACCTGCAACGCACCGTGATCGCACTGCCTAGCCCCTCGTGGCCTCGGGTGTTTATGTATGAATCTGCAGGAGTACAGATACTCCTGCATGTGCGTAGCTTTATAAGCTCGTTTGCGCGTTGGATTGTTCCTTCCTGCCAGCATACTTTCCATGTTTGGGGAACCCTGCCAGAACAGGCAGCGGGAAATCAACGTATCTCTTCAATCTCTCAATATATGTGTCATCCTACTGGGTCCATCTCCTCTGCCATCACCACCGACACCCTATACCCTAGTCACATTGATGTTTCCTGCCTTTTAGCGATGCGGTCCTTGCTGCCACTGCTTCCCTTTCTCCTTTGAGATCCTGCAAGGCTGTGTCGACGTCGCTACAGCCCCACAGCCCGGAATTCGCAAGTGTGCTCGGGCATACAAGTTCTTGATAGTTATGGCAAGCGTGCTTTCTGCCTTGTCTGAGCCTAGCGGCCTCGATCTGTTGGTCAGTCAATGTGTGCATGTGAAAACGACCAAGGGTCGATTGATATACAACGTGGGCGGCTGATTGTCGAGTGGACCGCAATATCATTGGCCCCCCGGGTGTGAACAACAGTTTCATTTGGGGCTTGACTTCGTCCGCCGACCTCGCAAAGTCAGCCACAGTACGCATGAGGCACTACCGGAAGTAAGACGAACCTATGATATCGTTCATGGGTGATTCTCATTTTGTCTTTTGGAACCAATTTTGGAAAAAATGAGAATCCACCAGGGGTGGTCGGGCCAGGGTTGTTATGCATATATATATATTTATATATATATATATATATATATAACAACACCTGAGTTTGCATCGATAGACGGACGATGTATGATGTATATGTATGATGGGGTGGCGTACAATAATACGATCCTGTGGTGGGTCGTTTTTGCAACGTTGGGTTAGTGTTGTTCCTGGTAGTCCGGTCAGCGCATCTGGAGATAGCAACTGTTTATCCTCAGATAACTAATAAGAAGACATTCTGCCTTGTGCCGTCCCGCGATGAGGGAAAACATCCAGGATGAAAGCGGGGACTTGGAAAAGGATACCATTGCATTGCACCTTCAGTTCGCCATCGCCCGGCAGCTTCGAAAACCCGATACTGGACTCCCGACAATATAACAATAAGCCAGCCTATTGCTCCCCCGGGGATCTCTGTTGTAGTCTCTAGGGCACACTTATCGAATTATGCGTTCGATTATCTCTATATATAAAGTACCTACAATGCTCTGCATGTCAGTTCCCGAGGGATAAGATAGAAATTCTTTTTGGCAAATATGTCTTCTCATAAGTGACGCTTTGAGCGGCTACCACAGCAGAGCTAACGATATCAGCAACACATATGAAAGTCAAACTTCCCTTTGTTAAACATAAGCCTGTGTGTTCTCTCACTATTATGAGTTACGGTAATCTTGCTATATATATATATATATAAGTAATCACGGCAACTAGCAGTGCCTATGGTTTGGCGTCGACCAGGGTAGATTACTGATGTCGACAGCAAGCAAATATAGCATAAAAAACGTCTGCTGCTCGAGAGTCCGCTGTCATCAACGCAGTTGGAGAACATCAGCAGGAGAGCTCTTTGGAGCGTCACGTTTGCAATGCTCATCTTGTTGCAATCGTTGAATCGTTGAGAGACCAGCTTCTTGTTTACGCAGTATCATCGACGTCGCCAGCGGGGGCGGTCTCTCGTTCCAGTGGCACAAATAATGGTGCAGCGTCACGAACTGAGCTTCTCCCATCTCCCCATCGTGCAACCGCTCCCGTCCAATCTAGAGCCGGCAGCAGGGGGTGCCCGGTATCAGGGGTGGTCGGGCCACGGTTGTTGAACAGAAGAAAGAAAGCCCAAGTCGATCGGCCACGCCATCTCACACGTTCGCCGCGGCATCGTCTCCCAGAGCCAGCTGCCCCGGCTCTCGCTTGCTGCTATCGCTGCTGTTGTATTTGCGTGGCCGTGCGCAGTTGTGTTTCCTAGTCTCCTCTCGCGTCCAGGCATCCACGGCGTCGACAGAAGACAGCCGAAACACGAACTCATTCGTTTGTCGGTCCCAGCCAAAAATCATACCCCATCGTCAACGAGGACAAAAACTGCTTACAAGCAAATTGCCTTCTGCTCGCTCATCTTTCCATCTGCCGCACGACGTCGTCGTCATCGTCGTCGTCGTCGTTTTGCGCCTTGCGTTAGCACATTTTCCATTTCAGTATTGTGGTTGTGCCTTCCCGTCGATCTGCTATTGTGCGTTGTTCGTTTGTGTCGTCAGCCAGCCCCCGCTATCCCAGCAGCCGTACTCGTGTTTTGTGTCGCGGGCTAGCGTTCAACACGGGGCAGTAGAGGGACTGTTGACAGCTGCGGACAATTGTCCGAACAGAGGTGAGCGCTTGTCATCTCCTTTTCTCATTCACCATTCTATTTGAAGGTCGCGTCCGGCGATCGGATCGGCGACAGATGACAACGCAACGGATTTCGTTCGGAGCTCGTGCGCTCCGTCCGACCTATCCAGAATGATCAGGCGAAGCAGGACGACAATCAGGAGGAAATTGGCTTCCGTGCAAAGTACAAATGCAGATACAATTCATGAGTGCCAGTTATGGCGCAAACAAAACGCAAATTGTCGAAAGTCGGTAACAGCCAATAGCAAAATCTTCCTTGCGTCTTAGCTATTGCTGTCTCCAACGTATTATCCTACGGCACATTATTGTACATAACAGTACTCTCAATATTAGCCGATCAATATCGTATCTATCTAGACAATGCGAACGTGAATGGTGACAGTGGCCGACCTTTGAAAAATGTTCGTCAAAGGTTCAAAATTCACCGACTGGCCAACTGCTACATGCTAATGTTGAAGATTTCTTTTTGCAGACAGAGACGCACGGTAGCTCAGCGAGCGCACACCGCCAAACCTCGTCCTCTGTTAGTTATCCTGGTGATCACATTTTGTGACGTAACGAAGGCTGTTTACAACGTTCCCATGTTGTATCTCGACGATGAATCATGACCCGCGGCGACCGCTGTAGTATGACCGCCTATGGGTATAACAGCCTCGTAGCAACGAAAGCGAACGGAGAGACGTTGCCGTGTTGGGTTTCCACCGGCCATAAAATTGTTTGCTGTTTGCTGACTGTGACCGATGGACGTACACAATTCATGTTGAAACGAACACCCGAACCGCTGGCGCTATTTTGCCGACGTCTCCAACGCGTTTGATGCGCCGCCTCGAATGCGTTGACATCTCTCGATGACCAGTGGTCAATGATGCAGTCACTTGCTGTCCATGGCGATTTGTAGGGGTTGGCAAGAGGTCCGCTCCGTACCATAGTCGTAAAGATGACTATGGTAAAATTCCCCTTATACGTTGCTTAGGTATCTGCAAAGCTAAGAAATTAAATCTACAGTTGTAAAAGCTCGGTTGTTATCAGGCGCAGAATCTAGGTACAGCAACGCTGTACGCACGGCAGAGGGCAAATATCAAAATAAACACGCACATATACATATATGTATATATATATATATATATATCAATGTGTGTGTGTGTGTGCCCCGGCAAGCCTTGATATAGGAACCCGATGGATGCTGATTAATACTAATAAGTGACTACGTTGCAACTGTTGCCAGCTGAGAATCTACCAATCTCGCAGCGGGTGCCGCTGGCCGTACGTGCAGCTCCTCTAGTTGATGACACTGGTATGTCGCACTTATTCGGTCTCTGCGCCGCGGTGGTATTGTTTACTATTTCGGCTGCTATCTCGCAGCTGTGTATGATGACGATGTTATAAAAGTTTCTATTTCCGTGTCGATCCAGGGCAAGGAACCTGAGGGCCACTAGTCCGGCCTCTTTCTTATAAGCCGACCGACCGGGTGAGCTGCTTCATATAATAATCACTTTATGGCGGGGGACACTAAATGGCGGGGATTCCTCGATCTGACAAAGGTGGCAATAGCAACTACGCTGGCCATTGGGTGATGGTAATTCGAGTCTGTGCAAAATACGTGGTAACAGCTGAAATGACAACATAACAGTGCGCGGCGATACCAGGTCGTGAGAGTGTGCAGGGTGCACGATTAGTTCACTCGAAATTGTCGAGGAGGTCAAGTTGAAACGTCAACTCCAGCTTGGTTCGGGGCTTTGTCACTGCGCAAGTGCAAAACGCCTGCAAAAACCCGCACATAATACGATTCACTCTAAAGCATGAACTGAATTAAACTAATTGAAAGAAAAACGGATATATGTATATATATATATATTGTGTATTCGTCTATGTGCGCTTGCGTCTGCTCTTTCTGGGCCCATATATTTATCCGTATAATGATAAAAGGGAGTATTTAATGCCTACATTCTTTATGGGTTTCGCGATGGCTGGTTGCTGACACAGACATTTGACATCAAGCTCTTGTACTTAGTCAAGGTTAACAACAGAGGGGGGCGGGGGCTACGTGTGCCAAAAAAGATCCGCGGATAGAACGCGCAAACAAAAAGGGAACGTTTTGTGAGAAGACACGCCGAGGAGTCAATGACAGCTATCCGGTACAATCAGATTAGAGTATCTTCAAGTTCAGTTGATTGCGTTCGTCCTACAGCAAAAGTCATTTCTTCGTTCGGTTTGGTGGGAGCAGCAAAAGATCACCTTGGATTTGAAGGCGTGTTGAATGTTATCAGTTCATCGGGTTACCAAGCAGTCTGCTAGCACGTATTGCCGGTAATTACATCCTCATCCGATTTGTGTCTCGTTTTAGGACCCTCAGCTCGTACTATTTTTCATGATTCACCGATATGTCTGATTGTGCGTTGGCAATCATTTGCTACACGCCGCAGGTTAACGAAGCGACTTTCCACTAACCAATTAGCTATTATAATATTAGACACAATTAGCTGTAACTAACCAAGCAGTGCATTAAAAAAAGCAGTTCATTGTGGCTGTGAACAGTTTGTTAAATGGTACTGTTGTTGAAGCTACAGAAGATGCCTGCAGCTATCACCTATAAAGCATGTCTACCACTTTAAAGGCTCGTTCGAATGGGAAGCATTTACCTTGTTATACAAGTTAATTAAAGCCAATTGCAAATTTGCGCGTGCTGACAGGCAGACAGTTGATTGATGCTGGTCTCGATAAACGCCATCAATATTAAACAATGAAGTGACTACATTTTCAGAAGCAATATACAATAAATCGCTTGTACAAAATATTTATTAATACATTTTTCCCCTTTTGCTGGAAAAATTCTCTCCCTTCGATTTATCTTTCTTTAGCTTCGAAGAAACATGAATTGTATTTGTAAATGGTTTGCATCACTAGTTTTTCCTTCGATTGGGAAGCCAATTTTTGCCATTGGAAAGGTCGGCAACTGTTGTCGACTATTTTGGTCACCTTTGTTAGGTCAATCTGTACATAATAAAACACATTCAAAATATTCTTGAACATAATAAACGTTTCATGGACCCGCCAGAGCGTTAAATGAACGTTTAGCTGTACCGTTCTCCGTGATGTGGAGTGCAGATTGTAGAATTCGAACAGTTCGATTAGTCGACATTGAATAGGTCTTTGCCCAGCAGATGCAAGTCCGACGAATGAACATTCAACCGTTTCAAGTAATTCACCAGATGTGAGCCGTCAAGGCAACCACAGGTAAAAAAAAATGCCCGATGATATTGCATCCAAAATACTGTGCGCACGTGCAAATGCCATCTGTTTTTTGCCTGAGATTTCTTCTAGGCATGGTACCTTGCGAGGCGCTGCTATTATTATTATCAGTAAGGAACAGGCTGGTGTTGTTAGCCTAGTACCAGAGTTATACAATACCAACAACGCCCTCAAGATGATTATCGTGTGCCGACAGCAACTTTACACCTTGTAAGCTTGATCCAAATGTACCTGTAGTTATAGCGTAGCTTGTCTTCCGTATGTTCCGCGTTGTCAAGTGACCTGCCCTACCATCAAGTACATCCTTTATTTACTGTTGCTGAGCTATGCTTCTTCTCATAATGCTATTGCCAATCAAACGCCGTCGGCCGCCATCTTCCACACGGCTCGGTACGGCTGTGCTTGTGTGTGTGTGGTTTGACGGTTGTTATTTTTTATTAGCACTTCCAAAGGGATGCTTCATCCTTTTCGCTGAAACAAGATGATCTATGAAGACATCTCACCATCGTGTATCAACCTGTCCATAGCTATAGGCAGGTCTCGACTGAGCGGCAGTCAGCAGCTCAACCGGATACTCTATGAATAGCAGCGAGATGCGCGTTTCGTTCGGTCCCGTTGTAGGTTACGTATGACCGCTCACCTCTAGGCAGGTTGACGTAGTGATTGGTCTCTACCCCTCTCCAACGATCTATCTATCTGTGTACCTCTGTTTCTGCCAGATGGCAGTGATGATGCTGATGGATCACAATGACAGCAACAGCAGCAACAACAACGAGAAGTCATTTCTTTGACGTTTCTTCAACCGGTCGGCAACGTCGCGTTCACGTCCTCGCCGATCCACGCGTTTTCCCCCTGCTCACTAGGCACAACATGGAGGTGTATATCGCCCATTAGGTCTATACTGCTCACGGGACGGCTGTCGTCTCCAGTGGTACTCATTCGCCTGTTTCACCCCCCCTTTGCCCTCTGTGCCCGCGCAGTATAGCGCGGGCAGCATAAGCCAACATCAGCCACTCCAGGCAGCCAACCATGAGCCAAGAGGTGCTAAGGTGCCGGTCGCCCTTTGCTTGATCACTGAGTTCGCTGGCTGGAGCAGCTCCGCGTCCCTGCAACGGGCACAGCCCAACGACGGCTGCTGCGTTGCAGGCCGGTGCGATGACCTTTCTTCATCTCATTTTCCACCCTCCTACAATAGTAACAACAGCAACCGGCAGTGGCACCAGCAGCAGCAATGTACACGCTATTCTGTAATGTTATATGCCTATACTATCTGGACTCTAGCTTTACGTGGTATGCTAATAATAATAATACGAATATATATATATATATATATATATATAGTTAGCTTATTTATGAGGAGGTGTAATAAGGATAATGACAATAACTGTGGACTGCTTGGTCATCACCGTATCTGAACATCTTGGCTATTCCGTGTTCTCTGGTAATATAAATATTGTTTTGAAGCCATCTACGGAATCAGAGAGAGAGAGCAGTCACGCTTCATTTAATATTTGTGGCTGCTACCGCTACAGCCATCGCGACCGCCTTTGCTAGCATAAGCAGTACCAGTGTCAGTGTAACCAGGAGAGAAACTCAACCACAACAAGTGGCACTAATCGTCTACCATAGACCGCCATTGCTGCTGCTGCTAATATAATATATAATACATGGATGGATATCAGAGACTGGATGGAACTACTCCTTAGATCGTCTCCTCTCTGCAGCTATCGGGTCCCGGAGAATTCAGAACAAGCTCAGCACGTTTAAGCAACACCACGGAGTCGACGCCACGAGCTCACACTCCAAGTGAGCCTCGGTTAGAACGAGCCGACTGTAGCTTCTGGCGGAACTGTCCAAATGGGCGGGTTCGCTTGACTACGCTAAGTGACCGCGCAGCGACTCGTGTGGAAATCAGACTGCTGCGACGCAGGGGACCTTGACTTTCAGACAACTTCGTTAGCGTGCCACGTAACCGCGAAATAGTATATCGTATCATATATCGTGTTAACAGAGCGAGAGAGAGAGAGAGAGCAGATGTGAGTGCCGTCTCCGGTGTGTTGAGGATTGCAGCAAACTGCAGCATCCTTCTAGGGGGAGCTATTGCATATTGTCATAAACGCATGCATAAATGAACTCGTGAAAAATAGATAGTACAACTACGATAAAAGGGGACAATAAATCAAAAGGTGACCAAATCAAAAACGTGCTGACATCGAAAAATCTATAGATGGATTGCATACGAGGAATAATCCACTTGAAAGACAAATGAATGAAACGATATCAAACAACAGAGACGTGAGCCAAACTCAAAAAATACATTGGATATTCTGTGTAGGGGGCGCCATTCTAAAGGCTGATGGAGATTTTCTCCGTTGAAACAACAAGGACAAGTGATGTAACTATTATAATTAGCGGGCGAGGTGTAGCATCCATTAGAACATTTTTGAGCCTATGCGAGAGAGTAGCAGCAGTTTGATGTTTTTGAAAGTAATTTTCCGTTATAGATTATTCCATTGTTTTTTTTTGCTTTTTGTCGGTTCAATATCAATAATCCTAGAGTGATCCTAGTAGTAGTGCTCTGAGGATTCTTGTCAGGTACGAGTAAGGCAGAGAATAAGCAAAGGTGGCCCCGACAGGTTTTCATAGTAATACGTAAAAGGTTAAGAGCTGAGGCCTGTCAGATGGGGAACAGCTGAGGGTCAGCTCGAAAAACCAGTAGTAGTAAGGTAAAGGTAAAGGTTTTATTGGTTTATTGAAGGAGCTGCAATTTTACAATGCTTAAGCTCTCTTATATGCAGGGCTCGAACCTGCGGCCTCTGGCTTCCGATATCCAGAGACTTAGCCGTCCAAGCCACTGCGCTGATGGTGTGTCTCTCTCTGACATTGTGTGATTGCAATCCATTCTAGCTGTGAGTTAACATAGATCACAACATGTGAGTTTGACATAGATCACAAAGACAAATGTCTTTACATTTTAAAGGGGTCCATCTTATGGAGCAATACACCAAAGGCAGTTGTACCGCGAAATATACAAAGATGTTTCCTGTGAAGTTCATTTTCGTTCGAACGGCTCATGTCAGAGTCAACCACGATCGGTGCGGAAACCGAAAATGCAATGGGATGAACATGTTCTGGCAAACTACAAAATGTAATGTCCCTCATCATTTATTTGACTTATTACGAAAATCATCGTTTTTTTTTTGTTGATTATATCAGAGGACCATAATCAACAGCCGGATTCACCCAGATGGCACGAGGTTGCCATGCAGAACTGCAGAACTATAATATTAGAAAACGGAATGAGCACTGCGTAAGCCTTGCAAAATGCGCAGAATTTTTGCACTACCCATCAACAACAACCACAGCAGCAGCAGCAGCAACAAGTCGGTTTCACGAACGACGTTGTCAGCTCACCGAGAGCTGTTTTTTTCCCCGTGAATTTCCTAACAAGATGGATCACCGCGGGCAAATGCTGCTCAAGTCTAGCCCGACTAACCCAACGAAAGAAAAATAGCCAACGTTCGCAGAGCGGTTTCCAGTTCGTGGCCCCGACACCGCAGCCCGCCGTCGTTGATTTCATCCGCGGAAATTCGTTGGTGTGATGATCACACACCGTCGTCGACTGCCACCTCCGCCTCCCTCCTCAGATGTTTTGAGCCTTGACCCGTTTTGCCTCCTCCGATATAAACTCGGTTTTTGGGGCCCGCCAACTACAGCATCGCATAACACGCGGCGCACTTTCAACGCTATGACACAACAACACTCAGTGACAAATTCTGGCGGCGTTCGTGCCGCCGTCACCGCCGCCACTGGCCATCGTCATGATCAGCAACAGCAGCAGCCGTATTCATCACCATTGTCATGGTCAATTTCCTCGTTTTGTCGGGTTGTTTTGGCTGGTTGGCGGGTTGGGTCGTTTTTCGTCGTTTGCCAGCTTGTGCGTTCGCTCGAACTGAGAGGATGTCGATCTCGCCCACTCCCTCCCTATCGTCCTATTTACTCTGGTGTTTTGGTTCTAATGTGTCTGTCTGTGTGCGTATGTGTGTGTATTGCTATTACTCGCTACTCACTAAACCGATGAGGTGACGGAGTGAACGCCGTCCGTCAGGTTGTTGACGCCTCATGGGGCGAGGAGGACCCGCGCCATTGTAACGATATGACTGCGGCTCAGAGTGCCACAGAGCTGACACAGGGAACTCCCTCGCTCTGTGGAACTAGCTGCAGCCAGCGAACGAGGGCCAACGCAGTAACGTCTCGGTCAAAACAGTGGGGAGGGTGTTGCCGGTGGTGATTGTATGTGAGTGTGTCTGTGTGGCTGTGTGGATGCCGGCGCTGCTTGTTCTCTCACGTCTGTCTGAGGGAACGATAACTGAGCGGGTATTGATGTGCGACAGCGATCTCACGACGTTTGACGCCATAGCGACAAATAGCGAGCACTCTGCCGCGCCTGCGGGCCAGACTAGCGCACACATCGACTGTAGAAAGGAGACACACTCCCACAGATAGATTCGTATTATTATTGGGTATATATATATATATATATATATCCTACAGGAGTATTTAGGCAATCCGCTCGGCCGTGGCGCTCTCACAAGTGTATGACTGTTTGCAACACAAACAACACGAAACTGACAACGAAGCTCAGAGCAGTGAGGCCCAGGGTATCACAGCTGGTGATGTGACGATCGCCAGCATCGAGACAGGTGTGACCTCAGGTCCGTAGTTCGAATGAATGAAATCGTTCGGTCATTTTTTTTGCTAGCTGAACCCGGCTGCCGTTCGTACGAAGTCACCAAGAGGTGACCAAAGAGGTTGATATAGGGAGTAGGCCTGGAATCATCTTCCAGAGCCTAACGACGAGGTGTTGTTCTTCGATGTGAGACGACCGCAGAGACAATACTCGCAGTTGTGTGACACAAGTGACGAATGAAGCTTTTCTTCATTGTGTCCCGCAGGGAACTACTTACAATTGGCGAACGTCGATCAGACGCGACCACTCGGGAGAATCTGTCCAGACACCAGCGAGACTGTTTTGCTGATCAACAATCGGCGAGAGTTCCTTCTCAACAGGACAACTAAGCCCCATCTCGCTTGCGGAGAAATAATAGCTCCAGGCCACTCACAACTTGATTAGTGTCGGTGGGTGGACGGATCACACAAAACGACATCGCTTCACTGGCTGGTGCTATTCGACTCTGCTGTCAAAGAGGGCCCGCCATCAACGAGTCTCGAACAAAAGGATGACTGAGGTACATCAGATGACCGCCTTTCGAGGCGGAGTCGGGTAAGCTAAACGCGTCTAGCTTTCGATATTTCTTTTTTCCTTAATAAAATAGATATCTACATATGCTAGCGTATGGCTTATTACATTGTAATCCTGCCACCTCGACAGGGCCATGTGTCCACTGAGTATACATATATATAATATATATATATATATATATTATACATGAGAGAGAGAGAGAGAGAGAGGCAGAAGAATGTGATTTGAACCGAGCACATACAAACCAATCATATTCAAGCAACGATATGTTCATCTGTGTGACATAATAAGAGAACTTAAGCATTGTAAAATTGCAGCTCCTTTAATAAACCAATAAACATTTACCATTTACCATCTAAGGTCGTGCACAGCGAGCCAGCTAGTCTGTGCTCAGCATTATGGTTAATTCCAGCTGTTACCTTCCCGATATTGACAACGATCTATTTGTCCATACAGGGCGGGTTTATATAATACAATAACAGTGTAGAAGTCTGACCATGGCCAGGATGTATTTCAATGTGAAAAACAGTTTGGCGCCTCCTTTCGCATATGGCTCATCACACTCATTTTTCAAATCGTATCAATGTGTGTTTTTGCTCTGTCTTAAACATGCATCATCCGCATCACAGTGCAGCAGAAACTGAACAATATTCCATAACATTGCATTGCTTGTATTTCCTATCTTGAAGGGCGTGTGAAACACCACATCGCCTTCTTACAATTTAAGATTAAACACCAAAGGCTAATTAATTCTCACATGGTTGAGCTGACGCTGTGCGCTAATCATGGAGAATCACTTTAGAGCGGGCTGCCCGTCGGCACTGGCTGATGAGCGATGTTCGCGCCACGAGAACTGTCCGAAAAAATGTCAGACCATGATATATGGTCCGTGTGTGGGCCCCATCTTTCTACTCCGTGTCAATCTCGAACACGAGCCTATTTTCCAGCAATCGAATGCACAAGAATAGCATAGGTAGAGTAGAATGAACATCAGGCGGAGGATTACCGTATTTTTCTCGGTCGTTTTCGCAGCATTCATATTATCAAAGCTATATATGATATTGCATCAACACACGGTGGCTTGGACAGCTGAGTCCCTGGTTGAAAAAAACGGGAGGCAGCTGGTTCGAGTCCAGCTACCTTTGGTAATGAGGACATATAAGAGAACTTAAACTGCATTGTGATAATTGCAGTTCGTTAATAAACCAATATAAACCTTTAGCTTTACATCAATGCGGAGAACGACAGTCACCGATCGAAGATCGCTCTTCGAACTGGTCATAAATCTATCATTGGTCATTATTTTGTCTACAAATTGGATCCCCCTCAACGTTGTCGTGATTAATGATAATCATAGCAGCAATAATAATAAAGATGGCTGCCTTTATTATTATTTATTATTATTATTATTATACGTATTAGTATTATGATAACTGGTCAGACCTCGTATATTCTGCTTTATTGTCGTGATCCAGGCGTTGAGCGAATGACGTCGCCGTCGGAGGCTACTCCGCCTGATGAACACTATGAGGGGAAACCTGATTTCGGAACGTCTCGACAGCGTACGACTTTCGTTGATGGATGGCCAATATATCGACGTTTTTCCCTTGTACATGCCCTGGGAGTTCTTGTTTTTCGCAGCCTGCTCTGTTTCTTCGCCGCCACACGTATCCTCCTCAATATAATCGTCTTGCTCGAGTATAGTGCAGTACTATATATGTGTTGAATCTGTGCAACGAACGATGAAGGGAGAGGTTGCACCGACAGCCACCATGGCCAAACTGGGGCTCTCTGCGTGTGACGGTGTATATATATATGTATGCGCATGCATCTGTTCCCTCAGTCAAGCGGCTCTGGTTATGGTTGGAGCTGCCGCCACCGCCGCCGCCGCTGCTGCTGCTGTTGCAACAGCGGTTGTAGTAGTGGCAGGAGTGGTGGTATGGTTGGTCCCATACGGGGGCCGCGTTTGTTCAATTCAATTTGCATACGCAAACGCCAAAGGAAGCGATAGAGAGAGAGAGAGAGAGAGGAGGGAGACGAAGTCACTCGATCGTTCACTTACTTCGTAGGCGGCGCTGGCGGAGGCGATGCTGGCCATAGGCGTAATAGCGAGGAAAGGCACTGCTCATGTGAACCAAACAAATTGCCGTAGCTCGCTGCATCTTAACGAACTAAGCAGCGGCGGCGGCGGCGGCGTCTATCTATCCATCCATGTGAACGTATCTTTGACGGCGTATTTTCAAGCAGTTTTTCTCAGCCACCACCACCACCACCGTTGCTGGATCGACGAGGACGACGACTACGATCTGTTTTTACCTTTTTCACATAGCTGACCTGCCGCTGTCTTCGCACTATGCAGGATGGCTTGGGTACTGCTGGTGTTGCAGCTTTCCTTCAAGGACGAGCCTGCCAGAAGAGTTCTGAGACTACTACTACTGGTATTAGGATTAGGCTGATCGTTTCGTCGATCAGGCCGACGAGAACTCAGCGACGCGGCAGACATCTGGCGGCGGTGCGCCCGGGGGAATGTGATATTGCGACAAATCATATGTCGATCCATCTCTCTACCTGCCTGCCTAGTTGTCAAACGGTTACTGGACAAGCCGAAGATGACATACGTCCTCGTGTACCGCTCGAATTAGGTGGCATGTCGCTCGTTATTTCCAACGAGCAGGCGTGTATCATATTTGTCTCGGATGTAGACGATGGTACGTCGAGCAGTACGTCGATCCCCATTAGGTATTGTCAACTTTTTGCGGTTTCGTGCAACAGTGCAAGTAGGACATAAGTTGGGTCAACAACCTTTAATAGAGTACCGCTATCCTCGTCAGCCATTCAGGGTCTGCGGCATATGGTGTGCGGGGCCAATTTCTATTTTCAAGTCAACTTTGACCTATATACTGTGCACCCAGGCATCATAACGTACGCTCTTGTCACATCGATGTATTGGGCTGTATTGGCCATTTCGATTGTCTGAGTATGCTGTCTGTAGCTTGGCCGTCTCTCCTTACTTTATCATTCAATCTGAGAGCGTTCTGTCAGGGCATCCGGTCGGTCAGCTGAAGGCAGGGCTAACAGCCTCAGCGAGAGTGCTTACGATGGGTGGATTCGATCACAGATCGACTGACCCACTCCGGCGCACGTGGGTCAGCCCTCGGCCCTTGTCGCCGTCACGATTAACTCACGACTCAATATGTCTGTGATAATAACTCATTGGTAGCGTACCGCGTCGTGTCTCTCCTCCTAATGGATCGAGGAGAAGTCGATCAACACTCGAGTCAGTATTATCTTTTTTTCTATTATTAGTATTATTGTTCTTTTTACCAACGCCACACTGGCCAGCATTGTACGGCGTTTGATTCATCGATCGGTTCGGATCGGCATTGATTGCCCCGAGCAAGTGCTATGAGGTAGTGCTTGATCCAATAGAGGTAATCAAATCGTAACTGATCAGATCTAATACGCTCCCATGAGTAGTTGGCGAACACTGCTTCAAGTGGCTGAAGTAACGCCGTCATTGGTCGAACAAAGGAATTTCTTCGGTGGGAAAATCTATTCATGCTATCTAGACAGATCTCCACTACTTATAATGTTATATAATAGCATTCCTTGGTGTGACATTATTCTCTTCTATATATATATATATATCTATATATAATGCTCCGCTCGGCTTAGGACAAATCAGCAATATGTGTGGCATAATGTTTTTCCGTAGAAGTGGTCGTTTTCCTCTCGCGGAAACGGTCTTGTAACAGAAGATCGATTGAGAATTTCATATTGACAATTTCCTGAGTCTTGCTTCCCGCGTTTTTCACAGAAGTCAAATAGGTACTGATGGCGGCAGTAGTGGTAGTCGCAGTACGAAAGGCTTTCAGCAAACCCCCCACAGTAAACCCTTAAAAGGGGTCGGTCTTATGAAGCAATATATATATATATATATATATATATTATTAGTAATACGCCTTGTTGAAAAACAGTTTGTGTGTTGATACATGGTCATCGCCGTATCTCTCTCGTCATGGTCGTCCTTCTCAAGTCCATAGCTCGCCACTCACCCTCACTTACTGCCCCCCCCCCCCCCCATTTAAGAGCCGGAGTCGGCGTGACCTATTTGCCATCTTTTCATCTATATCTCAAAATCAATGCTGGTCACCTTGTGGCGATTTTTATTCATTCACTCATTTCCATTATTCGTTCATCCAACCGCCATATCGCTAGCCCTCCTCGGTTCGCCAGCCAATCAACCAACAAATGTACTATATCGATCTGCTCTCTCCATTTGTTCGCTGTCCGGCTAACTAACTGTCTACCACACGTCCGCTGGTCCCTCGGATCAGTAACTACCGGCAATAAGTCAGTTATTCGCTTCTTGCGCTTCAATGCAAGCGCAATGTGATCTGACACTGATCTTAGTTCGCCGCTGTTTCGCGTACAAGGACGATAGCGGGCGCGGCGCGCTATCACCTGCCGGCAAAACATGGACAGACCTCAGATCCTATCCTATGTCCATAACGTCCGCCGCCGCCGCCACCGCCAGCCCACGAGAGCAATGGCAACAATCACTGCTTTGAAGCCGAGAGCTGCAATCAAAGCGTGACAAACTGGTGGTGGTTTTGGTGGTCGTGCTGTTAGTGCTGCTGCTGATGATACCATTGACTATGATGATGATGATGATGATAATGATGGTCTCTTCGGGCATTTTCGTTTCTTCCAGATGACATAATATTGCACCGGAGACTTATTCACCTTCTCTGCTAGCAGAGATCAATTTGTGGTTGTTGTTGCTGTTAGAAACCGTGGGGATTCAATACCGGTCTTTCATGCTCTGGACATTCGTGCTCATTGTTTTTAACGTTACACGACAGAGTTAGTTGTATATGTTATATCGAATTGTATGTTGTCCTTTCGCGGTTATCAATAGTATCGTCGGACAAGAGCTTAAGCATTACAAGAAGTGCCGTTCCGTCAAGAGCCACAATTTGAATTGCATCGAAACTATTCCTCGTTTCTATCCACTGTAGACCCCACGGTCACTATCATCATCGTCATTGCAAGTAGCACCATGCTATGATATACAGGTTTACCATCCAGATTCATCCATGCTCGGAAGAATCGAAACTGCTAATAATTCTTACTAATAATTCTACTGCTCACTAATTAGTATTACTGCTCGTAATTCGTACAAATAACAATTGTAATATATGTGCTCCATGTTATAGAATACACTATCACGTGGACTCTACTATCGAGATCTACACACAGACAGACAGACATAGATATATGCACACAACACGCCGTACGACATGGTAAGCAATGGATATACCGATCTATGAATCTTGATGTACTATTATCAAGATTGCGAACAGCTGGGGCGGTTAGCTCGCTCTGAGTAGATGTGGACGGCCGTCGGTACTGTCCAAGGTTTGTTCGTCGGCCTGATTCGAACAGTCGTGAAACGACACCAACCTGACAACCGACTGACCGTGTCCACAACAGCGGACGAACGCTGCTTGGGGCTGGATCATCGCTCGAGCCACCGCTGTGCCATTGTGACGCGTCCTCTACCAAGGACGATGAGAGACGACCGAGACACGGCGATCTGCTGTTTGTCTTGCCTCCACTACTGTTCCCGCTGTTTACAGCCAATGTCATACGAGTTGTGTCCAACGTAGGCACGCCGGCTTGATGAAGGTGGCTTGTAGACATGTGCCGTTGGCAGCAGCAGCAGCAGCGGCAGCAACAGTCGACGAGATCTTTTGAATCAGCCAGGCGAAGGGTACACAGAGGCGCTGAGAGATTTGTCTGTTGCCGTTATCGTCGCCACCCAGCCGCCGCCGGCGCCGTTTGCCTGGGCAAACGCACTTGGAAGATGCCCGAACCTTTCTGTGGTTTTTTTCGACCAATCGAGTAACAGTAACGTCATCGTCAGTCGACCACTCCATACTATTGTATATGTCGTCGCTCCTCGTTGCCTCGTGAGCAGTTCACTCGAGTCTCGGCAGCCCCCCTCACTAGATCGCTAGCTGGCTAGGTATCGAGTCCACAGTATGTCATCATCTACCTCCATAGCAGCTACAGCAGTAGTGGTAATATGATCATCAATTACGATATTATGATCTGTGGTCGACAATTGACTGTTGCTGCTGCTGCTGCCGACTCCCCCACCCCCGTTGCTGCGGGTGTCCTATGCACACATGTGGACAAGATACCGCCGCTTGCGTCTCTGGTTGCTTGGTTAGTTGGTAGCTTTGTGCTTGGTGAATAGCCGTAGGTGACCCGTAGGCGTGTACTTGTTCTTGCTGAACAAGATCACAGTGTGAGAACTGTACTACGCAAATAACGCGACAAGACACGCGACAAGACGTCACTCACTTTGTTTATTTGCCAGTAACGCTTTGCCGTGTTATCGTCACCACTGCTGCGATTGCGCCTTCTATTGCAGGGGTTTGATGACATAGACATTCATAAAGGGTAATAATATGCAGGTTTAGAGTTAAAGATCGGCTTCGTCCACTTTCGAAACTCCGCTCTCGGCATTCAGAGCTCGTTGAACCGTTTTGATCAAAGAGGAAATGCATGGTACAGCATCAGGAGAAGCAGAGGGGGGGGCACAGGAAAGCAGCTTCGGTCTGCCGCCAAAAAGAATTTCGACTATTGCGCATCTTCGACGCACAAAACAGCAGGCCTCGGTAAAATTGAAGGGACCGCGCAATGGAGAGAGTCAAGGAGAGACTAGTCATTAGTTACGTAGTCTTGTATGTTGAGCTAAGCGGTTACAGGCGCCAATCTCTCGAGTGAATTAGCTCCGTCTTTGACTAACTGCCAGTAGTAAGAGCTCGATATCGCCCTTTGCTTCGATGCTGGGTCCTATAAATTTAGTTGCTATTTTTCGCGATCGTGATCATTCCCGCCCGGGGCTGTGCCGAGTTAATGTCTTGGCCTATACACGATGCCTCGCTATATAGCGTATGGGTTCATCTCTCTTCGAATCGCCCTTCTGCGTAGTCAGCAAGAGTAGTAACAGCAACCACGACCGAAGAGGAATTCTTGAGCGTTTGTCCCTACATTGGACTCGATTCGTATATATCATATCATAATCAAATGTTTATTCTCGGAACTGCAATATACATACATATGCTTAAGTTCTCGGTAAAAAAAAATATATATATATGATCGTATATGATCTCGTCCGTTCAAAGCGCGGTAACAATTAGAGATCACATAGGATTATTATGGTAAAGTAGAAAACGGTTTTCTGTTGTATGCTAGTGAGACACGCTAACTGAGATGCAGTCGAAGTTCACCCCTCCAGTGAGCAATAATTAGTCTAATAATAATAGTAGTAATAATTGTTACAATCGGTACTGCTTAGTAAAAGTAAGCTTTACACGTTTAAGTTATGCCAACGAATTATTACCATCCGTCCCACCTACGCCACGTATCCACGACACAAGTATTCGAAATTTGTGCCAATTTTCCGCTCTTAATTGCAGCGGTCTGGACAGCAAGTTTTCCCGCGCGCAAGTTCACGAGCGCTGCCATTCGGCACGATGCTATTGGTCTACTGCGCGTACTTATCACTATATATAAAGAAAAAGCGATTGCGCGCGAACACTAGAACAAAAACCGCTGATGTCAGACATGTCGATCCTGCGACATTACCATAGTCGAATAAATATTGTTCACTACTGTTGATTATTGCTGCATGTCTTTGCATTTATGTCATAAGGTTAGAGGTTAGTCCAATAGTTGGAGGTCACAGAGTTGTTACACAACGTGGATCAAACCGACGCCATGTCATTGTATATATATATATATATATATCAGATAGTTTAGTACTATAGCCAGGCCGGCCATCGCCGTAGTTGGCTGGTTGTCGAACGAGGTTGCTGTGAACGCGAACGATTTGAATTCGCGGTGGATGCCACAATGATGATTGATTTTACGCCATAGGGAAGACAAAGAAGAATATAATGAAAAGAAAAACATAATAAGAACAAACAGGGGAGTAAAATTAGCTGAGGGTGAGCTACAGCATCCGGCCGCTCGGTCGGCTACGTAACGGCTGCTGGGTGACCACAACGATGACGATGATGATGATATTGTAAGGTATCTGTCTATATGTCGTATCGTCGGTGTCAGATTTCGCTGGATCTCTCTCTCCCTCTATCTCTCGCTCGCTCTGTGCCGTCGTTGATGTTATTGTTGCCGTGTAGATGGATGTAGTGGCTGGCTTGCTTCATCGTTACTGTGGGCGCCGGGCTCACTTAATTAAGTGAGTGCCTATGTGCAGAGGACAACCTGTTGGGATGAAAGAATGGTAACTCCTTAAAGGGGTATATGTGATCATTCGCTTCAATAACACGACAAAAGAAGCGCATATATATATATATATATATATATATATATCATGTTTGTCGTTATTTCTGTGAAATACGACAATACAACGGCGGCGGCGCAATCGTCATTTTCAAGGTCGGTTATGCTGCAGACACGAAACGTAAAACGATACGAGTCGAGTGGTGTTGTCTGTACACATGTCTATATGCATGTCGATTATTATAGCCACATTGGCGGAATTGGTAAGAAGGCGCTGAAGAAAAATGATCCTCGATCGTAGTTCAGTCGATTGATCCTATCAGCACTGTTGTACAAGTGTTAATTATTTTGCTAACTATTTTGACAACGTTGTGTGCATTTATGAGGGTGTTGGAGCTCTACAACACATCGTCTCGGCCCGATGTGAGAGCCATGAATGACATTAGGTTAGAGTCTATGGTCAATATCTAGTTCAGATGGATATGCGAAGCAGGACACGCCCACAGACGTTATTCCATTATTGAGCAGTTTCCACGGTTGCGTAATCATACAATTCCGTTATTGAGCAAACCGGATGTTCTCCGTCATTGAGTTGAAATTAAATATTTCCATTTTTTTGTCGTTCTGGGAATGTGTTTAATGTCTAGCGAAATTGAGCAGTCTATCGTCTAAGCGATTGTCGATATTATCGGTCTGTACTAATTGGATCAATCAAGAATTGAACCTCACTATCGCATATCATTGACAGCCGCCAGCCATTTCACAGAAGGACGGGAAATAATCTTTTGGCCATTTTTCCGGCCCCACGAGCAATAGAAGTACAAGAATCCGAGAAACTTGGCTTGAAACATCTGTTTACAGATGGTCGTGAGAATTATAATAGCCAACCAGCAACGACAGCGACTGCAAAAAGTACGCAGTGATTTTTGTAAGCATTCAACGTTATCATTTTCATACATTGTGTTGGGAATCTTATTTGTTGACCATCTTACGATCACTTAACCTTGCGACAGGAAGCGATCCTTCAGAAATCCAAAAATATGATTATGGTGGCCATGGTACCGCATTTGGCAAACCCCGGCTCGATGTCAGGCCCCGTTCAATCGAGTTCCGCACTCGACGCCAACCTAGTTCCGCGTTGTAGTTGGCGGCCGGAGATGGCTGGCAAACAGTCGGAAGTTGGCGGCCCGTCCCTGCATTTATCTGTTCGTCTATCTATTCGATGTATTCGACCCATCGGTGCACAAGCCGCATCGCTGTATTGCACGATGCGGACGGCGCCATGGTCCTCTCCATCTTCCGTCAATATTCCTTCTTCAAGATCATCGTCGTCGTTGACCTCTTTATCTCTCAAAATTGGCCACTGATCTCTCTCTCTCTCTCTCTCTCTCTCTCACTCACTCATCCGGAGTGCAATGGGGCAACGCGGCCCGTTGCCTGGGGTCACTTCCGACAAAGTAACAAACGGACGAATGGAATAACAACGGGTTGAGGGGTTCCACGCCCAGTACATAGTTCCACGCCTCTCCATAGGCTGCCAGCGAGTCCTATGACTGTGCGCTGGCTGAGCAACTTCTTCTTCTCCTTCTGTGACGTGGTGAACCACACGTTTTTTTAGTCTTTGCCGCCGCCTCGTCTGCCAAAGGCCGCCAGCAGGTCCGTCCAGAGAACGCGCCGAATTCGATCCTCCATCCGTTTGCTTGCTGGGGTCGCTCGTTCGTTCCTCGCCTGCTTCGTTGTCCCGGACTTTCTTGTTCCCGCCGTGGGAGTCCCGCCATTCGACTCCATTGTCGCCCGCACCCGCACTCCACCGGTGGCGCCGCCTATCGAGCGAGCTGCACGATACTCAGAAGAGTATTGCCCATTGCCTGCTACCGCTGGCGCCGCTGCCGCAGCGCCATCTTAGAGGCCCCGTGGAGGGTCGTCGCTCTGGTCGAACTACTGGCAGCCGCAGCCAGCCGCCGCAACAGCAGCAGCACCAGCAGCAGCAAACCACCACCACCACGGCTACGTCCAGTCAGCGATCTCTCGCGGCGGTTGCGAATCAAGGCAGGAGGGAAGCCCAGTAGTTAGTCAGTCAGATATCCAGCCGACCAAACTAACCGCGCCGAAAGAGGCAGCGACAACAGCAGCCGCAGCAGCAGCAGTAGCAGAAACAACAGCACGAGCAACGGCAGCGAGCGGCAATAGCGGACATCGTCAGTTCAGCAGCAGAACACACAGTAAAGCGGCGCCAGATCAACGCTCTGTCTGTCTGCCTGTCGCAGAGAGAGGGAGAGAGAGAGAGAGACCTCGCCATCCCCATATCTTCTAGTAATGCTACCATTGCGGATACCAGCACCAGGAGCAATATCAGCAGTCGCGGCGCCAGCACGAGTCTCAACGGAAGCAGCCGCATCAGCAGCAGCATAGCGCTGCCGCGGGAAGAGTAGAAGCAGAGGAAAGCACAAGTGAAAGTAGCAGCAAAATCGGTGGCAACTAGCAGCTGAGTGTAACTACTACCGACATCTTCCCACTGCCAAGGAACGAGCTCGTTGGGACACCACGACAGCAACAACAACAGAAGCAACAACAACAACATCATCGACACGCCGACGAAGCTTACTGCCTTGCCGCTCGCTCTGGCAGACGACAACGGTGACGACAACGACGACGACGACGAGGAGGAGGAGGAGGAGAAAATCAGGAAGAGACAAAGAGAGAAAATACGAGAGACGATCAGTGAGACGATCTAAGTAGTTGTGGTCGCTAACAAACCGGCCACCCTGTTGTGGTATCGCCTACTAGTACTACTACTACTAGAGAGAAAGAGAGAGAGAGAGAGAGTGTGCACGGCCGCCGTCGAAGTGTCCAGCTCATCCGCCGCTGAATAGCGATTCTATCTCGTGGATGTATCTGTCTCCTATTGGTGTTTAGTACAAGTGCAACTGCTGCTTAGTTCTTCAGGAGCGCTGAGCCCACTACCCGGTCTTCGGAGCTGAGCCAGCGACGTAAATGGCCGAAAAGGTATAATAAAGTTCGCAAGTGAACTATCATCGTTCGTTAGAAAGCAACGAAACAGATTGAAGCAAACGAACAACGGTCACGCAGTTTCGGCTGCCTGTCAAAGCAACAACGGACAGCAGGACCCAGCGTGGAGACACTGCACTGCGTTGGACGCACGTTTCAAGCCGAAAGTCGAAGAAGCCGACACGCGGACAGCAGACGGAGCGCAAGCTGACAGCGAGGGGCGCAGTGCGGTTGGTCCCGTCGTTTTGTGCAGCGAGATACAGCCGCCACGAGAGATAGAGATCGGTGAGCGGAAAGCGCCAATTTGACGGAGGATAAGAACCCAGTGTTCTTCAGTGGGCAGAGCATCAGAGAGCGTAGGGGACACATTGAAGTGGTAAGTATACTATAATGAATCATCAGACGATCAGATGTTGCTAAAGGAATCATTGCATAATAGTTTAGGTTTATATATACACATGAATAAACCGAAACTATATATATATATATGTATCTATGGGTGGTATTCGTGTCGATCGAGATAATGCATTTATCGCTCGATATCTCGGGTATGGCTGGCTGCACGTTTGCATGCAAACAGCCCATGTGCGCCTCGTGCGCCTGATTCATCTTTCATTCCACCCAGTGGGATGACGCTTGTTCTGGCAATGAAAACGTGCTTACTGTATACAGAGCAATCGTACGCATATGGCGTACGGTGTACAATACCCTCGTTAGTGGTGATGACGGCGCGGTTCGGTGATCTCTCTGAGACCGACAGTCTCGTGAAAAGGCCGACAGTCTGGCTCACACACATTTAGCCTGCTCCATATCGCAGTGGGGTAGTCAGCAGCAGCAGCAGCAGAAGCAGCAGTGACGAACGACATTTACCACGGCCACGAGTGCCAATCTGCGAAACACCCAAAGGCAGGTAAGGGAACCAAGGGAGACGTGGAAAAGGGAATCAGCCACTGGGTGAATTAGTGGATGACGAAGCGTCGCATCGAGCTATTGCAGTGTATGCATTCGTTCCATCATCTATTTCTTTATTCACTATGTTCGCCCGTTCCATGCTGGCTGGGTGATTCGAATTATCGGTACTATGTTATTGTAGGCGCTAGTCGTTCGTTTGGCGAACACGAAATCTCATTTATCGGCCGGTGTCCATCGCGATTGGCGGCCGCATCAGGTGGCGGGTAAAAGGTCACATTTGGACGTTGCGGCCCTGCTGCGAGACGGCGGGAGGGGTACTGGCGGATGGGTAGTGGTCAATGGGGCCGGGCCAGAGGGGATTGGAGCTCCGGCCAACGTCGTCGTCGTGTGTGGCCCGTCTGGATCGTCTGGGTCGTCGAGCGCGGAGTGCATCCACTCAGTCACTCTCGATCCGTCATCGACCCGTGAACGGTGAGCAACGCGCTGGGCCCTCGTCGTGCCGAAGCCAGCCAGGCAGCACTATCATAAACATTGAACCATTTCGCATGCTACCACTGCTCTTGCTGGCCGCCGGCCAGTAGCAGTAGTTGCATTGTTGGCCTCGCCAGTGGCGTGTGCCGCACGCAGCGAATGGAATCAATCAACGTCGAACGGTTGTGTACCCATCGCAAAGCAGAGTCAAGGATGGTCGGCACGAGGCAGTGGGCATCGATCCGAGGTGGGAATCAGGTGCGGTGTAAATGAGCGCTGTTGAGGTCCTGTACTCTGCTTGAAATGAAGTGGCCGCTGATAGATAGACCTCTTTGTGCCTCGGATGACACCATGGGAGCATCATGTGTATGAACCTCTCTATCTATAATATGATAGCATGCGGAAACATATAAGTTTGCACACGGCCAAAAATTGTACCTTAACGCTGCATAAAATCTACACGTGTGTGTGTATATATGGATGTACGGACGCATGTATAATCGTACCGAGCATATGTCAACGACAGGTACTGCCCGCTTTTACTTCGCCTCAGCATGCGCTAGTGCTTATTATACTCGTGCGCGACGAGAAGCAGGCTTTCGTCGGATCCCTTTGCTGCCCTCACATCTGGCGCAGCTGTTGAGAGCTTACCCTAGAGAGGAGCTGGCTCGTGTCAGTCTCCACGAGTCTCGGTTGTGGCCGCTACCGAAGGTCTGACCGAGCCATTTTACCTTAGCAGCTCGTATTAAAGGTCTCTCGCGGCCACTTGGCAAAGGCGCCCATAATGAGAAGTCGCTAGCTCTCCTTCCGGCTTCAACTTCAAAGATGCCATTCTTCACTAGGGGACGCCGGGGTCGTAAAAAGGGAATGCCTCATCCTCAATTTAGCCTTGTTCTATACCTTTTACATTACAGCGCCTTCGCTGTGCCCTTGGTCGTGGCGATAGCAGCACCAGCAGCAGCTTAGAGTTGCGTCGTCGTCGTCGGCTTCGAGGCGGGGGATGTCGGACCAAGGGGTTGAGTAGCCAGGGTGCTGGGGGGTGGATGGGATTGTGGGTTAGGTGAGGTACTTGAGAGGCACTTTCCGTTGCTTTTCCGAAGTGGCGTATCCATGTGGTGGTGGTGGTGGTGCTGCTGCTGCTGCTGCTGCCCCTCCACCTTCTCCTCCAGGGAAATGCCCAGCTTGGCCACTTCACCCACCTCGTCGCCAGCGCGGCCTCCGTTACCGGAGCCTTCCTAAACGTTTATCATTATGACCCGGTCGCTGCAGGTCTTTTCTACCAAAAGACTCGGGTCGCGTCGGCTAGCTACGCTACGGGAAACCGGCTCTCTCAGTAAACACGTAAATGTTCCCGCAGCGTTAACCTGCTGCTGCTGTTTGCAAGCCGGCCGCTCCCCAGCCTGTTCATGTGTGAGCACGGAAACGGTCAAGTGTAATGCTACCAACCGAGCTATGAAATATAACGATGCGCCCTATATTTACCCGCGCCCATACACTTCAGTGCCATGGAGGCAAGCTAAGGAAGCAAGCTAAACAGGACCATAATACGTAGGTCTCAACTCAAGTTTCTCCTCATCTAGTTAGCCGTGTATGCACATCCTTGTATTCCCTAAGCTTTGAAAGGTTGACTCGATTCTGATGGCTATATTGACCGTTGGATCATATATTTCAAGGGGTTGCTTTCGTGACTTATTGGCTTAATTTCAAAGCGCTGGTAAAGCTCGCGCAGTAAAAATTGATTACATCATTGTGGACATGTCTTCCTTGACAGGCATGACGGCGCGCTCACACACTAGCACTAAAGACCAACAGAAGTGTGTCTAGCCCACAAGCTCCGTCTCACGACAGCATTCGGCTGCAGTGGTGGCTCCTAATTTTCATTGGACCCCTATCTCTGTCTCTCTCTCTCTCTCGATCTCTTTTCGACGAAGGAACTATACATACGCTTTATCCTCTCGCAAAGCCAGATCGCGCCGGCCTTGGATCTCCATTTGAGCGTCATCCGCAATTCATTAAGGCAGCATGTTCGCTGCCCGATGCTGGTTCTCTCCCGTTCTATGCCTTTGGTGAGTTGCGAACGCAGCCTGTTTTACAAGCGTCAGCAGGCGTAGGCCCGGGAGAAGCCCGAGAGTTAAGATCGGCGTCCGGGGATGTGCGATGGGAACAGCTGTTCGGCAGCAAACACTGTACTTCGTCTGCTGCGGCTGCCTCAAACTTAGCTGCACCGACAGATGTCGGATTGTGGCGTCTCAGAAGGATCACCAGCCAGATTGGAGGCCGCCCTCAGGGAGAGCCTGGAGAGATGAAAAAGAGAAAGAGAGAATGTGTCATCCAAAAGGATTAAGTGGCACCGGTAGTAGTAGTAGTAACTGGGGGGCAACTCTCGCAGTTGCACGACAAGATGTAACGATGTTAAGATTTGACTCTTATTGATCACCGCTAGCGGCAGTTTCTAGAACTGTGCAGTTATTAAGGAAGCTCTCTGAACCTCTATAATTAATTGAGAGGGATAGATCCGACTCGCAATGCCACTGCTGGCCACGATGTCAACGTTTGTTCCAAGCGAGGAAAAGCTGTGTGAGCTATCGCTAAGTGAATGACTGAATCCCTGTCATTTAATTTGTCAGCTCGTGTTCTTCATCGTCTTCACATAAGCAAGGGGGAAATCTCGTTCGAAGGCAGCAGCAGCAGCAGTGGCAATAGCAGCAACGACAATAGTCGCTGCAGAGATTTTTGCAAGATACCATGCGTGTCTCGAGATAGGGGGGGGGGCCTTCAACGTCATCATGCGTCCATCAGTGGGGTGCAGCGGGGCGTTTGCCTGTTATGTCCTAGTCAACAAATTTGCTCCAGCTTGATCGGAGGAAATTCATACAGCCCCAAGGCGTAGTCAGTCTGTCTGACTATTATTACGACTAATGATGATTATCAGCAATATCTCTGTGGTAAAATTGTTGGAGAACGCGCAAGCAGACAGGAGGCAGAGTTTTTCATGTCTTTTTTTGTATAATCGCATCCGTAAAAGTTTCACCTTGTCTATTGTACCCTATTATACCTTATGGTTGGTACCCGACACCATTGCACGATTAATACGTGTAAGGTATTAGAGAGGGGGATTGGACGTCAGGAAAAAATGAAGACAACAGGGTAAACATCTATTAGAGGCTTGTTTCGTGGTAAAATGTACAGCGCGGCTGTGTTTTACCGAACCCGCCGTTGTTATGCGAAGACTCTGTTGATTCGTCGATAGACGGTCAAATGTCGCTTATGCATCGTACCATAAAATGTACGCATCTGTGTATATCTGAGACCTAATTAGCACCGAACTGTTCGAAGATTCAATATTTTCGCAATGAAGTCTGATGGCTCTGCCTATCCCAGTGGCGAGAGAGAAAGAGAGAGATGAAACCTGTAGCAACGCTGCACCTTGCATTGCGTTCTGACCGGCGTCGCGCTCCCGTCTTGTCACTTTTCAAATGTTGCCTTACCTGCAAATTGTTTTGTAATGTTGAGACTACGTCTGGAGATAGTTCAGATATGATGACTATGTATAACACTTCGCCCCTACGGGTCATTCTATCCTTTATGCTATCCTTTGAGGGTGCAAGAGGGCCTGCGCCTCGTTGTCGCCGGAGCTATGCCGGCGATAAACTCGGCCGCCACATTTAGTGGTATAGCCAGCTATTCTCCCGGATCCCCTCGAGGCCTCTCTATTCAACCGGTGGCAACATCAAAAATAGGTTGAATATATAGGCAGGGCTGGCAGCATCCAGCACCTTACGCACATAGGACTATCGCCTATCGTTGCGGCCAGTCGATGCTGAGACCAGCCCTTCTTATCTATGAGGTCTTTGCTTCATCTGAGGATGTTGTACCCGCTCAATGCCGACGTTATATGAGTCTGAGGCAAGCAAGCGACAAACGGGCACGGACAAACAGGGACGGAGTTTATTAGGGGTCCACTGTGGCCGCTGCTACCCGTCTAGTCTAGTAGTAATATGTTTCTGCCGTCGTCGTCGTTGTTGTTGTTATTTGATTGGGAACCGTCGATAGACTCGGGTGCTCCCAGCACGCAGCACACTCAGTGGGTGGCCCAACGGAACGGATCGAAGTGCCCCGAAGTCCAATCGACGACACCGAAGCCAGCCACGAGGGGCTCAACCATCACCGTCGGTCCGGTCTCTCTCTATGTAGCCTCCTGCCAGTGAGGAGAGACATGCAGAAGTATTCCTCCGCCGTTTTCCCCTGTGCCCTCGTTTATCTCGACCCCACGCACACACAGACACTTCTTCGTTCGTTCTGTTGATGCTGCGGCTGCTGCTGCTGCTGCAGGTTGCTCCAGCGCTTTCGAGAGAGGGCTCGACGTCCCCCGTCGACCGTAGTCATCGACGGCGCCGGAGGCTCTTGTGGCCCTTGACTTTTGACAAGTGAACATTTCGAGCGCGTGAGTGGAAAACAGCCTGTGCCTCCCCCGCGGCCTTCCATGCAATAAAGCTACAAATGACGCTGTTCCGTTTTTAGCGTTAATTTTAGCCTTTCTGTCCATGTTCGGCGCTAAGCCCGAAACAACCAGGTGGTGGTGGTGGTGGTGCTGCTACTGCAGCAGCTGCTGTCGTGGCGGGATAAGGGAAGATGACTCGAAAAAGCAATACTGCATCATTGTCGTGGTAGTGATGCAGCGTCTGACTTCCGATATCGGCGACGCATCCTCGACGATACGCTTGCATAGATTTTCTATGTCGGACAAGGCGGGCAGGCAAGCTCGCTCAGTGTTGGCTAGGTGGAACAGTGATGGGTTCCAGGCAGGCGGGTGTTTCGTGTTTCGATGAAATTTCTGCGACACGTTGTGCCACTGGCGGAATAACAGCTCCAGGTGGATGCGGCGACAATTTTAACGGACGCTGGAGCCAGCCACCATTCCCATGCCAATGATGCCGCATGGTTGATAATGTCTAACACTACTCTAACGTAATTCTATAATATCGTTGTAGATGTGTAAGCTGTTGTGTAAGTCGGTTGCGCGAGTGACTCGACCGACTGACCAGCGGTTCATTTTGGGTAGTTTTCCACTGATGATGAGCCGGAGGCTGGTAGAAAGCCGTCCTCTACTGGCTGTTCTAGTGGACAAGAGTGGTCCTTGTCGCAGTGACTGTACCCGTCTGTCCGGTTCTGCCTTTTCCAAGATTCGACGTGTCCTGGCTGCAGGGGAGCGGTACCAGCAGCAGCAGCACCAGTCGCAGACATCACGACATCTCCATTGCATTGTCGAAAGCCCGAGAACGTCGACAGAAGACGGCGGCATCCAGGTGCCCTGACAGCCAACGAGGCTAACAAACAGCCGTTTTGAGAGCCTGACCGAATGAATGGCGCCCGTGACTTCGTGTGATTCGTGTGTGTCCGTGCGCATCTCCGATAACACGACTATTTTGAATAGGTATAATGTACCGAACGATCCCACCGTCTGTGGTTCCTCTCGCGCGCTCTCATATGTCGCGTTGACTGTTGGCGTTGACGCCGGCCCAGACGCACTCGATTGCTGCTCTGCCCTTGGTTGTTTGCATCGACGCGTGCTATTAGCAAATGCGACAATACACACATTTGTACCACTGAAGGGGTCGTTAAAGGTTAAGTTTTGCCTAATGAGGTGACATTAGGAGACATATAAGAGAACTTAAGCATTGTAAAAACTGCAGTTCCTTTAATAAACCAATAAAGCCTCTCCTTCTCGTGAGAAGCTGGCGTACGCTATCTTGTAATATTGTAGCCTTTGCTGTTTTGCCACTTCGTTAGCATTTGAGATCGTGCTGTTGTTTTTGCTGTTGTTTCATGTTTAGTATCATACACGCTTGACACCGATCCAACGGGCCATCGCGTAGTATAAACGATGTGAAAATATGATGATGCAATTAATTCTCAATGAATGATTTGATCTCGTCGACAATCGCACGCGAGCAACGTTGTCCAAGAACGGCCACACCACCGCTATGTATAATATGAAATGAGTTCCACCTTCGCAAGGCGACAACTCGGGCCAGCCTATCGTCAAGTGATCGAGAAATCTATTCCAAATATCCGCTAGCTCCTTAGGCGCCGTCAGGCGGCTATAGGAGGATGAGGATGAGGAGGACGCCGCCGCCGCCTGGAGCGGTGGAGGCCGCAGCAGCAAACCGAGACAGGTTGTTCGTGAGTCCTGTATACGCTGAGTTGCTGCGCTGCGTTGCTCTGCCATCGACTTTTGATCTTGAGTTGTCACCGGGACGGTGACGAGTTTCCCTCCAATCTTCGCTGTCCCGTGCCGTTGCATTATATTCAGGTTGCTGCTGCTGCGATCGTCGTCGTTGTTGTTATTGCAAAAGGGATCGGCGTCTGTGGTCGCAACCGCTGCCGGCGCGAACAGCAGCCGCTGGCGGGTAGCAGGCTCCCAAGGCAACGGCGGCGGCGACGGCCACCGCCACCGCCGCCGCCACCTCCAGTGAATTGTTCAATCTCGGCTGCTACAGCCTCTGCCGCTGAAAACGCGTTCATGGATCTGCTTTCCCCTGTGGACAGGGATGGAGTAGTTGTCGTCGCCGTCGCCGCCGCCGCCGTCGCCGCCGCCGCCGCCTTGTGTTGTCGCGCGCCTTTCTCGACGCCTACATTTGCGTCCGCGTTGCTCGCCCCCTCCTCCGCAGCCGCCGGTGCTGCCGCCTCCACTCAATTCGTAGGGCCCGCGTTGGCCACGAGCCACAGTACGGCCACCGGGTGTGCGAGTGTAGTTCCGCTCATCCGTCGGTCGATCGGTGCCATCACCCCTGAAGAAAGGAGAACGCTAACCTATCTTTCTCCAGCAGCAGCAGCAGCGGCCGTTGTCTCCTCTACGGCGGCTGACGTAGCGGCCGCATCCAACATCATCATAATAACTGTTCCTCGACCGGCAGCTCTGGACACACTCGTTGTTGTGTTACGATTGGGACCACCAGTGTGACCACCCCTTCATCGTGTGTTGTCTCCACGATACAGCCCGACCTGCTGTACCACTGTGATTTCGTCTTCGCCGCCGCTTCTGCTGCTGTCGTCGACTGCACAAGCGACGAATACCCCAGCTGCTTTGTGTGGTGTGTATCAGATCAGCGCAAGGATAAGAATCGTTTTGTTCGTTTCGATTGTTGATTTGCTCCCTCGTTCGTTCGTTTGCCCCCATATCTAGCTGTATCTATTTGTTCAAGTTCTCGTCTTCATCGTCATCCTCCTCACGATTAGTCTCGTGGTACTATTTTGCAGCTGTTTGACGGCGTTTCAAACACCGTTCACAAGCGTGTCTAGTGGGTCGCGTTTGTTTCTGTGTGTGTGTTTGTGTGCGTGTCGTATGTGAAAGCGCGGCTTGTCTGATTAGCCGCCGCCTTGGAATTGATACCCGAAGGATGCCTGTCGCTTCGGGGGACAGTTGAGTTTGGCTTAAAAATACTGGTCAGATCCGCCGCCTGACCGCTGACGGCTGCTAAATACAGAGCCGGACTGGGCAAATGATGAATGAATGGATGGATGATTACATGAATTGATAGATCAGTTCCTATGAGTTCCTATGTTGACCGCTGTATAACTTAGTGTGTTTTTGTAGATTGATGACAGCCTAGAGCCTACATCTAGCAGTGTATTCGGCTATTATACATGGACGGAGAAGATCTAGGTGTTGTAATCGGAGACTACGTATCCGAGAGTCTGCTTGTCTATGTATGCGTGTGTATTTATTGGATTTGAAAGTTGATGGAATTGATGTTCCACAAGAGTGAGTGCGACGGCGGTGGATAGGCGACATCGATGCTGATCGTCATGATAACGCCGACAGCGAGCTTCCTAGCCGGATGAAAACCGCTTGCAAGCGGGTGCCACTTTGTTGTGTCGGCTTAGCCGCATATGACCTTGCGGGTTCGTCCCAGAGTACTGGTGCCGGACGGAAACACAGAAACAGCGCTAGGCGTTCGCTAATGCCAGCTGCTTCTGCTGAACCCGTCATATTCTACCATCCTCAGCAGCATTAGTAACAGGGAGGCAAGTGCCACCAGCTCCCGCTCATGCTCAGTGTTACTACACGAACCTATACGCGCGCTCAGGCTAACGAACACATGAGAGAGAGAGAGAAAGAGAGAGAGATAGAACCCCTCTCTGATGCTAGATAGCTTCTTCGGCGAAAGGCTTTCACCTTTCTGCTGTTGCTGCTGCTGCTGCTGAAGCTCTTGTTGTTCCTTCTCTGTGGATAACCTGCTGCTGTACCGGCGCCAGCCTCACCCTCATTGCGGCATCGTTGCCACCGCGCGAATAAGCCAAACAACAACAACAACCAGCATCAGGCAGCAACACCAACCCTAATCTATGATGGAAAGTCGCTCTGTGGCGGAAAGTCGTTGGACGACGCTTGGCATGTTTTCACTTCTCGTGAACCCCATTACAGCTATTTGCCGGCAATGTTGTCGGTTCTGCGGCAGCGCAGCACCCCGCTGCTGCTGCTGCTGCTGTACGTCTCTACCGCCGGCTCACTCCTCTTATCTCTTCTCGAATGTATGTATGTGTACGTTTGTACATATATATATATATACACGCTGAGTAGTGCGCGAGTTTGGCGCTGACGGATGGGGAGAGATATACGAGAGTACGTGTTAAGTGCAGAGGGTGTTCCCTGCTGGCCCCCTCCGGCCCTGACGTTTCGCTTCTTCTCTAACGCTCCGGAAACTAACCGAGACTCCGAGACCTTCCATACGCGAGTGTCCTACACAACCACCATCACCATCAGCAGCCAGCCAGCCAGCTAGCTAGCCCATGAATGTGTCTGAGCGAGTCTGTACGTCCCCAAATAGCATGTTAGATAGGCGGCTGCTGCTGCTGCTACTGCTGATTCCAGCGGAGGTATACGAGGTTTTGAGGAGAGACGGCAAGAGAAGTTATCCCGGCCCATTGTCGACAACGGCCGATTCACACTTTTTGCTGACGCACGCCCGTTCGCTCAGCCTGTTGTCTTCGACTAATCACCGAGCAGCATAGTAGTCGCTGCTGTTTCATTGTCCATTACATGCGATCGAGACAAATGTGCGTACAAAGAGGCCACGTGGATCACGTGGACACGTCGACTCATCGGCTTAACGGTAAAACGGGGTCAGCGGTTTTCGTCTTTCATTTCTGTTCACTATTCGGCGAGCCGCCCCGGTGATTGGCCGTTCTGCGGTGCCGCTTTTTATCGTCTGGGAATCTCTACAGAAACATCTTTGTAATGTGTTCTCCTCCTCAAGATTGCATTTTCGATTGGGTAGCATATACGATGCACTTTATGATCGATTCCAACAAAGATGCTCGGATACGCTGCGATATTTAACTATTTTCTGTCTCTCTCTCCTCTCTCTCTCTCTCTCTCTCTCTCTATAGATATTATATTGTGCAATAATAATAGTTAGGAAAGATTGACCGTGGCACTTTGTACTTTTGTGTATTTGTTTGTGTGTGTGTCTGTGTGAGAGAGTAAGGTTGACAAAAGCTGGTGGATCGACCGACCAGAATGGAGGTGACCGTATTGTACAATGACTGCGTCGACTTGACCACCCGTTTTTGCCATCTCCACCATCGCAGGCATCGGCGGCGGCGGCGGCAGCGGTAGAGAGCATCTCAAGTGGTCTCCCTGGCGGATCATCGGCCAAGGACGCCGATGCGGCGCCCGTCCAAGTGTGCTTGTGCCTCTGTGTCGGTCGATTGGGGTCTGTCTCACTCTCTCTCTCTCTGTCTGTCTGCCTGCCTGCTTTCTTGTGGCAAGCTTCTCGGGCGAGCCAACGGAGTGACAAACCGGCGGACACCAACTCGTATCCCTGGTATCGGTTGCTTGAGAAATCATAGTGAGTTGTTGTTGTTGTTGCTGCTGTTGTTACGGGCTGTCTGCTCTTGGCGGCCAATGAAAATAGCCAATACGCAACGCACATCGAATAACAAACACGAAAGCCCAACAACATGAAAAATAAGGGAGGGGGTGATAGAATGAAGAGGAACTTGTTGTTCATTCGGGCGATTCGCCGCAATCCATCCCCGATTGCGTCGTCGTTTGTCGCTTGTTGTTGCCCGTCGCCATTGGCCATTCGCTGCCGCCGCCGCCAACGTCGTCGTGAACAGAGAGAGCCCGTCCATCCGTCTGTGTGTTCATCTGTTCAGCCGCTGGCCGCCGGTCTGTCTGTCGGTCCGCTTGTCCATCGTATTGCTGCTGGTGCTGCTGCTGCTGCTGCTACTTCCACAACTAATGTAGCAGTTGGGCAGCGCGGGTCACTTGGCCCGTTTTCGTTCTGCGCGCGACTGTGTGTTGGGGTATATCCATGTATCTATCTATCTATCTGTTCATGATGTTGTCTCCTTCACCGCTGGGCTGAGTGTTCGTGGAGACCCCAGTCATCCCCTAGTAGCATCGGCTGGGGAGCTGCAACAGTAGAGCTGGGCCGTATGTGTTCTCATGTGGTTGGTCATGCCAGTGCCAGTCGTGGCACTGACATGAGCAGCGGCGCCAGGAGGACCAGCAGAGCAACTAAGGGTTCCTCTGCTGCATCGCCTCCTTCCCTCGACAACGTAGAGTCGGTTGCGGCTGACGCTACAGCAGCAGCAGCAGCAGCCGCGGCGGCCGCAGCAGCCCCGGCGGCGTCGGAGCGTCAGCGCCCGTGCGCTCGCCGAGCGCCAACAGCCAGCGCGTCGGACAGCCAGCCAGAACCACAACAATAATTCAGTGGCAGCAGTGCTAGTGGTGCTGGTGCTGGTGGAAGTAGTAGCTGTAGGGAAATGGCGGGGCGAACTCACCGTCTCGTCCGGGCGAAGGGGACACAACACGCGAGCCAGCAACAGCAGCGACAGCAACAGAAACAGCAGCCGCTTCGTTGCTCGGCCCCTCCAAGCGCGAACGCGCACACTATAGATATACACACAGGCACAAACACACACACACACAGACCGAGTGACACAAACACACCAACACAGCAGAATCGCATGCAGACGCATGACCACCACCACATCGACGACGACAACAGCAGCAGCGGCGGCCACGGCGGAAGCGGCGGCGGCCGCCACGAACAGATTCTCAGAGAAGGGCGGTCGCCCTGCTGAATCTACGATTCACGGGCTGGTGCCTTGTGCACCGGCGGATGGACGGACTCTTATGATTGCTGCTGCTGTTGTTGCCGTGATATCTCGCTGGCCAGTAACTGTTGAACGGTCGCCGGGAACGTGTGCTGTTGTCGTGGCTACTGATTACGGATACTACAAACAGGCAAGTGCCACTACTTGGTGCTACTGTTTCGACGACGGAGCGACCACAGAATGAAAGAATTGTACGGTGCCTGACGTGAACGGAACAGGCGGTACACCCATATACGTGGAGCCAATGGTCCTGTAATAGGTTTTGTGCATGTGTGCGTGTTCATTTTCGGATTGACCGACCGTTCTACGTTAACGACAACAACAACGCGGCCACAGCGTCAACAAACGAAGGGAAATTGAGTCTCAGTGTAAGACCTCAGTGGATTGTGCTCGCCGAAGAGTTATCTTAAGTCAAACTGCAGCAGCGTCAGCAATAGCGATCCAGCAACAATAACACAACCGACAACACAGAAATATTAGCACCACCAACAGCAACAGCAACAACAACAACGACAACGAATAGTAAATAGTACATACCACAATAATGAAGGCAGAAATAGGAAAATCAGCCCCGTGAGGTAACAGTAATGGCAATAACGACGACAAACAGTCGCGCCTAACGGATAACACCCGAGTATGAGGGTTGTGTGTGGTAGCACTGAAAACGTGTACACTAAATCAGAAAGAGAGAGAGAGAGTGAGAGAGAGAGATGAGTGGGAATTCTCGAAGCGAGAGAGTATAAATAGCAAATATAAACAAACAACTGTAAATGACTTCGTGGAGCATCGCGCTGTGTGACTTTGACTGTGACCGGAGGACAGCGATAGGGAAAACATTCAAATGGCTTAGAAACGAATGAGGGGCCAGTCAACTGTGAGCCAGTGAGGGTCGAATGTGTGAGCTGCGCAAATGAGTGAACGTGCGACCGACCTGGTCCCTAGCTAAGAGACTTGCGTTTGTATGCTTTGTAGGTAGGCAGGTAGGTAGATTGATTGATTGATTGATTGATTGACTGATCGATAGACGAGTCGGTCGTGTTGTCGGTGAGATCGTTCATCCGTCTGTCTACCGGTCAGATCCTGGGCGCGGGGGCCTCCGCAGTGGGCGATGTCTATTTCGTCGGACGAGATTGGTGGCGATTGGTGCCATGATACGTTGCCGTTGTCTGCCCTGCAGGCAGGTCCTCCCTTTGTCTCCTCGTGAGTCGAGCTCTTCGTTGCTGCTGCCGCTGCTGCTGGTGTTGAGCGTCCACTGCGCCAGGAGACTGTCGTTCTTCCCGGGGCAGAGTCGACTCTTACGGGAGCACCCTCCTTCGGAACAGAGGGTGGGCTCTGGCTGGCCCAAGCAGCAAAGCAAGTCAACCAGGCTCGGACTGGGGCGGCCACTGGTCGGCCGCCGCTGTTGTCCTCGTTCTCCACTCCTCACTCACGACGAGAGTTCATAGGCCCTCGCCCTCGTGCGTAAGTTAGCCGCGTTGTTATAGCAACAACCCTCTACTGATCGGCCCTGATCCAGCGCCACTGAGACAGGGAGGGGGGTCATGGGCTGCCTTCTCCGCACGTAACCACGACTGTGTACGTAGTACAAACGCACATATCGTAATAGGAGAGACCTTGCGGCGCTCCCGCTCTCTCATCATATCGTCGTATCCGATTGTCGTAGGTCAGTTTGTTTCTTCCGACAGCAGCAACAACAAACATTGCGTTGCCCACCGACGGCGGTGTGGACGCTGCCGTGTGTTCGTTCACGAGGTTTACCTAGCGGGCCGCGCATCTCGGTTGCCTTATGATCACCACCACGATTTTACTTCTGCTTGTACTTCTGCCACTGAAGAATATTGAAGTGTCATCAGCAAGCATCGATACACCGACGGTACACACGTTCCGATTGCCGTGACTGCAGTTGTAGCTGCTGGCCCTGCTCGCCGCCGGATCCGGTGCCCCCGGAGGTCTCCAGCCCTGTCCTCGATGGCGTATCACCTTCTCAGGTGCGGCCGCGAAAAACAACGGCGCTGTTGTCACGCTGCTTGTTGCTGCTGTTGTTGTTGTTATTAAGAGCTGCGACAGATAGCCAAGGGAGTAATTTAGTATCACCAGTAGCATGTGCGCGCCCATCGAATGCAGAGAGCAGTGGCTGAAACGCATTCAGGTAGTATGCTCCGCTTATGAAGACGACACGAGTCGCACGCCTGCCTGTCAGTACCTTTCTGTCAGCCCAACAGCTAACGGATTGTGGTGGTGAATTATTTCATTAGGAGTCAAGTCAAATCTTTTGACTTTCCCTACTGTTGGTTCGTCTCAATGAGAAAATGACTAATCAATGTGTAGACGTATGTTCTCGCCAGTGCGCAAATGGGCGATATGTTCAGGTGGGCGTCACCCATCGTTTCGGATTGATATCAAAAATTGCCAGTCAGTGTCGCGCAGTTGCTGCGGTGCCGTTGACGGGTGCGCTTCCTTCGGTGGCTCTGACGGCATTTGCGCCAGCCAGCGCGCGTTCTGTGTTCGATCATGATGTGGCACAATCATGTTCTGTTGCTGGTGCTGCCTCTGCGATCGTTTCTGCCCGGGCAAAACTCCCCGGCCGGTGAACACATTACTAGGTCATAGACCGCTTCAATGGACCGGTCGATCAAGTTCAGCCTTTGCGGAATTGTCCCGCATCGAAGTGCTTACCGAGAATCACGATGTTCGTCTTGATCGTAACGACGCTCAACTGACGACACTGCACTATTTCGCAATTGTGTAAATGCGTGTATATATGTGTGTATATATATATATATATATATATATATATATATATATATACGTGATGCGCATTTTGGGAGGCGCGCACCGGCGCTCATCAGCCAGTGCGGTGGTCAAGCCAAGTCAGCGGAGGAAGGAAGCGATCAAGTACGGCAATGGCCTCAACAGTGTTCCAGCCGTGTTGGTCCGCCTGAGACCTCCATGGTAGAGCGAAACGGTACGGTTTAACATTGCAGAGCACGTAGCTCGCTTTGTCGCTGTGGTTGCTGGTGCTGCTGCTGGTGGTGCTGCTGTTCGTCGTAGTGGGTGAGCTGTTCGCCCCCTGGCCAAACACCTCAACTGGCCTTCCACGTGGAGCTGACTATATATTTCGTCCTTGGCCATCATTTACGAACGTCGATTGGATCCCAACTCCGGCCCACGTTCGAACTCAACGCCCTGGTGTTCTGGACACTCAACCCAGTTAGCGGAGCGCGCACCAACCAGTAAACGGCACACGGCCGTTATTGCTCGCTTCTGTCGTTGGCAGCCACCATTTCATTTACAATCTAATTCTCGGGGCCCACTGCGCCTCTGCCGCTACCCCCGACGCTGCTAACCTTCATATCACTGCAGCAGTTACCGCAGACCCAAATGGCTCGGGCAGATGGGCCGTGAGCGAGCTTCGTTTCGACGGCGGGTCCTTCCATAACACTGTAGCGTCCGTTCGCCCGCCTCGCTTGCCCTTGGCACCTCAACGGGGAATCGTCGGGCCCAACCCCAACGACGACGTACAGGTGTACGCTGCAGTCTGTTTCCGCTGCACTTCAAGCGCTGCACTTGTCCTCTTCATTTCTAATCATAACGTCGTGTCGTGCCGTCGCTCGGACCTTTAGGAGTCATATATATATATATATATATATATATATATATAAGAGAGAGAGAGAGAGAGACTCCTCGAGAATGGAAGAGCGACGAGAAGGTGGGATACTGCTAAGACGGCAGAGCGAAGCGGCCCGGTTCGGTCGAAGCAGTTGACAGCAGTGGCAGCGGTGGCGATGGTGGGTAGCTGGGTGACCGAGCGCTGTAATGGCGTTCGCATAGAGGAACGTGAGAACACTGCGATTTTGCGTTGTTGGGCCTCTGCTGCCTTATCTTCGTCTTCTTCTAGGAACAAGTCGACGACAGGGAAAAGGAAAGACGCGGCGGTACACTGCTTCTGACTGCGAAACTGCTGCTGCTACTATTATAATACAACTACTACTACCACTACTGCTACCTAATACTGCTGCTGCTGCTGCTGCAAATGCTGAGTTTGACATCATCGTCTCCGTGGCTCTTTTTCGGTTCGGTGGCGTCCATTTCGACAGCATAGCACCAGTGATCGTTGTGTATCTAAATATATATATATATTGGAATGGGGCTTAAAACAATCACAAACGCCTCACTGGCGTGTCACTATGCTATCGACAGCGTTTTTGTGCTCATGTCATATATTAGCTTCAAATTGGCTTCAAACGTTTTGCTCGAAAAGATATCTTGAATTTTTACGATCACGATAATTAATACAGATTTAATTAAATACCTGTAGTACTAACGAACGTCAACTGACATAATGGGACAATGAAAATGAATATCGTTTATGAATATACTATTATTATAACTATTATTAATATCGCATGCAGACATATTGTACGACGCGTTATTGCTAGCAGATATATTGTTGCGCAGCTCTTTCAGCGCAGTTATTCCTGTTGACGCTGCTTCGGCTCCACCGCCCTCAACGCTGGTAGTTGTTTCATGTGAGCCACCTCGCCACAACCACCATCAGCAGCCACTACAACAAGGGACACTGCGCAATTGATGCGTACTTTCAGTGCTTCCGTCATCGCTAGGCATCTATACATACATGCATTCATTCATCCATCTATCGGTACAACCATTACGGCCATCGCAGTGCTAACGACTAGAATGGCGCAGTCTCATTGGCGCTGGCCAGTCTAATTGTCGTAATTGGTGGCTAAATAAAGTTTGCTTTGGAGGGAACTTCCATCTCTGCCGCCGCTGCTGCTGTTGTTGTTCTTGTCAATGTCGTTGTTGTGTCCTGTGTTTGGCAGCGGCAGCAGCAGCAGCAGAACATTTCTGGTGGTCGGCTCACCCTCGTACTTGGCTGGGATCTCACTGTCTCTCTCTAGCTCTCTATATCTCTCTCTTTCGTGTGTGTGGGAGAGCAGATGGCGTAAATTTACCGGGTGGTTTGTATGTGGCTGTGTAAGACGAAGTATGCGGTGTAATTGCTTGACTATTAGTTGACTGCCCGCAGTGAATGTTCTGCCTACACGGTGGCGGAGCGAGAGCGGGTTCCTTATGTTCTGATGCAAAGGCTGCTGTCCCTTGCGGGCCTGCATCTTTCAGCCGGTTCACCTCGGTTTGTCGAGACGCTAATGTAGTCGCTAACGGTTCATGCTGTTAATACATGTACATATCTAAGATATAATTCATTCCACTCTATGCTAGCTGACTATATTGCCGTCTCTCAGAGACAAAATCATTTCGATCTGGTTCTTACAACACCGCTTGTAGGAATAGCTTCACCCGAGGACCCTTTCAATTATATATATTGCTGTCATGCCGTAAATTCTGCATTCAGCCAGAATGTTCCCGAGTTGTTTGTTCGGAAGGACCGCAAAATATCACATTCGGAAAACTGCTCGACGATCGTTCGCTACGCGTTCGTTAATTGTCTTCGGGCAAGACATCACAGCAGACTTAGTAATTGTTTGCGTTCATCAAGAGATTGGACGCATCGCTGGCATGGCAGAAACCTACAGGAAATCCCATTACCTCGTCTTGTCCAGTGATTGCGATCAGACCGAATGGCGGCATTGATGAAATCGTTAAAATGCTAATGCCCCTAGACTTTTATTTGGAACTAGCATAGAGGAAGATAAATATAAAATACTACTATACCCTACGAAGTACTCTCGCAAATGACGCTTGTCTGCCATTCATATAAATCTGCCTGTTCGATTTAAAGATCACGAGAATGGAATCACCTTCAGCTGATTCGTGTCAATTAGTTTCACCGTTACAAAGCAAGAGCGCGTATTCATTCAAGTGTGTGCAACATGCATTTTGTTTGGCTGCCGACTCACAGGTCAATATCGAGCAGTGACTGCAAGATGAAGGCGAGGGAGAGAGAGAGAATACTTTAAGCGCATGACAGAGAAAGTACACATTTCCTCTATCGAGAATTGCCGGCGGTCCCATCCAGCACAACTGTATCTCAATTTCAATATTTATTTGACCTGCTTTCATTTTCAGAGGGAAAATGCCAACCGACACAATGGACGATATCGAATTGCGCGGCGTCGAGGCTCCTCTGATGCGCCGACTGTCGCGATCGGACTCGTACACGCAGGAGGACAAGATCGAGACTCAGTGGGGCACAATGCTGGTGGCCGTTCAGGGTGATCGGCAGAAACCAGCTATGTTCACATACCACGACATCGGACTGAATCGTAAGGATCTCACTGAGGACATAGCGGCGAATAGAGGAGCACACACACTATGATATATTATATAATGTCTTGATTGGAGCGGTCAGTGTATAAACGTTGCACGTGTGCCGAGAATACAGACCAAACGAGTATGTGCTGGGACGTGACAAAGATGACACTTCAGATTATGAAACACTGAGTGAAAAACGTTGATGCTAGATGTAGATCATCTTTTCCTGATGCGCATATCATCGCATCTTATCGACAGTTGGGAATGGCCACATAGCTACGCGGTTTCGATTTCGTGTGATTTAGAAGGGAAACCGATTCACTGGATAATGAGCGGCTTACTAATTTGTTATTAACCACATTTACCGACCAACATATATATATATGTATATGTAGATATATGTTGGTTCACAGGAATCGGTGAATTCAATTGCTTACATTTCGAGTACGCTCAAATTGCACCGAGTTATTTATCTCGAGAGGAATATTTTTCAGCACAATGACACCAAAATGCAAAGCTATCTTTAAAGCGGGTCCAAACATGTATAACTTGATTTAGAGTATAACTAGTGTTGGGATGCATTAGCATGCCAACACACCCCCTTAAAAAAAAAAAACTTGATTGAAATAGTTCGCCCCCATCCGCTCCAAAAGCCATTCCAACATCGTACTTCACCTGTTGTTGCTCCCGCGGCCTCGCTTCACGCTCTGGCTCTAATCGATAAATATAGTAATGCCTGAAAAACCTCACGTGGCAGCCGTAGGCGTTTATATGTAGGAGTAATTCACACCTGGTGGTAGGAGAACGATGATCTAATTAGGAATAACACGAGTTCAACATGGGGACCTGCCTTCCAGCCCTTCAACTTGCATCAGAAATATCAAAAAAATCAGCACAAGGAGGCCGGCAACAGGTCAACTGCTCATGATAATCACAGTCTCAGCTATCGATCAGATAATCTAAAAAGGAAGTTTCTAGAAAACGCACTATCGTTTTTGCATCATAAGTGACAAATAATATTTCGTTTGAATCAAACCACGTATGCATTATCAAAATTTGCACTTTCTCCAAACCCCTGAATTATTGTATATTTAACACGGCCCCGTTGGCTAAAAACCCCGTTGCTAAAAACGAACAGTATACGCCACATGTCTACTGACGATAGATTTCGCACGTTGTCGCCGAGTAAGTTGCAATCTATTCTTGTTTCCGACGCCCCATGATACAGCACAGCATATCGTACAGGACGACGTTGTCTGTTGTCCGTGGCGGGCAGATGAAGGCCAAGCGAGCAAACTGCGCCGGGAACCGAAGGGGCTGGGAGAGATTGTACGATACAAATAGTTATGCCCAACAACAATGGCAACGAGCGGTCGACGGTAGACAAGAGACGACCACTATATAGGGTGTTGTTACCTTAATGGCTCACATGAGGTAGGGGGAGATTGTGTCCGCGCCACTGTTGTTGGCCCTGTCTGTTGACGGGATGAATCCACGCTATTCCGCAGGCGGCAAGCGGAAACCCATCTCCGCTATCAGGGCGAGTCTGATCGCGCTGCGCGAACCTGTGAACTCGCTCTCTACCATCTAACACTGTGTCTAAATAAAGACACACCATCACCGCCGCGGACTACTATCAGCAGCAGCATCAGCAGCAGCAGCAGCATCATCATTCGCTATGCCATGACCATACCACTGAGCCTTCCGGCAGCGGCTGCTGCGCCTGCTGCTCCACGCTACCAGCCACCGCTACAGAGGGGCCGCGTACACAAACGCGCGAACCCGCCGGGATGGCAGACCCCAGAGGCGAAATATCTCGGCCCCTTACGAAGACTGATGGATAAAGGCCGAAACGAGAGGGAGATAGATAAGGGCAGTCTGTGCAACGATGCCGCTGGTTGGCAGCTATGCCGCGCGATCGCGTATAGGATTCGTATGAGCAAGAGCTGTTGAACCTGACCGCCCGACCGACCCCCCCCCCCCCCGCTTGCCTGCTGCTTAAACGGCGAGCAATGACTATCAGTTTAGTTAGGCTATCTACGTGCATGATGACGTGCGAAGACAACTGGCATACCCCTGCTCTTCTCCAACGTGGCCACCTTTCCCGACCTGTTGATAGAACGCCATTATATAGGGGCCGTTCTGGTGAATGAGGCAGAAGAAATCGGCTTATCAACGAGACCTGTCCGATTTTATGATGATCGTATGATACTGGACGGTTGCGAAGACAATGGTTATGATAATGATTCAATAGGAACAGATGGATAATGGGTCGTTTTTGTTGATATCTTGTTTTGATAATGATGTTATTGTTGTTGTTGTTGTCGTGTTCTATTTTTCATTTAATCTATTATACATATAGTATTTTCCATTCATGACGATCTTATGCATCACTAGTCGTTTCTCGTGTATCGTGTTGTTACAGACGTTTCGAACTTCCAAGCATTCTTTAACTACGTCGACGTCAACATGATGATGAAGAACTTCTGCATCTACCACCTGAACGCACCGGGACAGGAGGAGGGCGCTACAAACTTCGCTGATGGGTACAGTTCTACCTTAGCCAATTATACCACGAGCCTTTTGCCATTATAACCATAATTTGATGTGGGAGTATTGCGAATAGTGGGCAAACTTTCTGTGGGCTCAATTCGCGGAAGGGGAAATTATCATAGTGGAAAAGGCACAAGCAAGGAGTGAATTCAGTCACAAGTGGCGAGCCGTGCGTGTCACCGAAGCTCCGTCCATTCCTAATCTGATTGATTCGGTGGGCTTGCAATTTGTATGCATTGAATTGCAGTACTTAAAGCTATTATCCTCTTGCTTATTTTTTCTTTTTTCTTGCATAGATTCACTTTCCCGACGATGGATCAGCTCGCCGAGATGGTGCTGCCCGTAATGAAGTTCTACGATATCAAGCACTTCGTTGGCTTCGGCGTCGGAGCTGGTGCCTATATCATGGCCAAATTCGCGCTTGATCATCAGGAATGTGTTGATGGACTCTTCCTGATTAACTGCACGGCCGGCAAGAGCTCCTGGACTGAATGGGGCTATCAGAAGGTCAACGCCATGTACCTCAAGTGTGTATCGGCTCGTATAGAGTATATATATATATATATATATATATAATTTACAATAAACTATTTATAACGTTGGGGACTTCGGACGTGTCTGTGCCTCTTGTGGTCGCAAAGCGGCACACTATGTTACAACTCAAAAGAGTTACCCTACAGCTAACTTTGGTCTTAAACGCTATCACGATGGGTAGTCGACAATATCACATAACCACCAAGCCTCAGCGATTTCCCTCGTTGTGGGCTGTGGAACAGTTTGACGCAAAAAATCAAAAAATAGATCTGAACGTTCCGTCAAGGCAATTCTCAGTCCGTTTCATCCGGACATGACTCTCTCACGTAATTCTGTCATCGAGTTACCTGTGAATCGATGCTGAGTTGCTTTGAATTTAGTGGGGGATTTTCCACGTGCCCTTTCCAACGTGACAATGAATGAATCGATTTTGAGTGTCGCACAGGTTCACGTAATGAACTGGTCACACAATGCGTCGTCCGCTGGCTGTACTTTCAGATCGTCGGGTATGACCGCTTCGACCCTGGAATACCTGTTGTGGCATCATTTCGGGAAGCTCTCTGAGGAGCGGAACTACGATATGGTGCAGATGTACCGTAACTACTTCAGCAAGTCCATCAACGCCCAGAATCTGTCCGCGTTTATTGATTCGTTCATAAAGCGTGCCGACCTCAACATTGTACGGGAGCTTGACCCGAACAAGAAGAAGGGCGCTCGCAATTTCAAATGCCACGTCATGCTCGTCGCTGGCTCGCTCTCGCCTCACGTCGAGGACACTGTGAGTGACTTGCGCACTTGTGCCGTTTAACAAGATTCTACTGATATATCGGAAATATTTTAGCGAACGATACCTTCGCCCTCACCCCCCCTCCTCACCCCTCTCACCCCCGCTCTCATATCTACTGTCCGTTAGATTCACAGCAATCAAGAACGTGTGGGCACACTTTAGCATACGTGATGGCGGTTGTTGGCGTGAGATTAGATAGGTTGATGGATGGATGGATTTATGAATTGATGGAACGAGGTGGATGGCCTCACTCCTCCCTCGGCCTGTTCGACTCCTCCCCAAGTGCGATTACACCACGATACCGTTTCTACTACCACTCGTCTATTATGGCCACGACCACATCTACTGGACTAGATAGCAACGGAGACGGGCAAGAGGAGACGAGATACAAAGGACTGCAGAGGGAAATAGAGATAGATAGAGAGAGAGACAGAGAGAGAGATAATAGGGCATATGCTCGTCCTTTTTTTTCTTCCTTCGAGATCTGCCCAGCCAGATCTGTCCGAACGCCCGCCGTCGCTGAACAGCCCCACCCGCCGCCTTCTGATCTCAGAGGGAACTCGACGACTAAATATAGATTACGCCATCCTCGCGTTGACCTTTCGTCGGCGGACGTGCCGATCTATTTCAAGGAGGAAGCGATGTTCGCACGAAACGAAACGAGACACAAAAAAACACCGGTCTTCGCACAATTATAGATACGAGCCATCTGGGGGCTGGAGAATGCACTGGCCATATTGGAAAAATAACGATGAAGATCGTGGCTATGGGCAACTAGACGGGGAGGCGAGAAAATTCATATGAAAAACAGACATTGCCGAACTCTGACTGCCATGTGTAGGTATATACGGCCCTTAGGGCTCGTTTTGGCCTGGTGGCCTATATTTCGCAGTTGTAAAGGGTGGCCCACACAGAAAATAGCAGTGGCCCGAACAGCTGACATGGAAATACGAAATGTGATCCTGTCCCGTTGTTATAGGTTACGATGAACGGCCGTCTGGACCCGTCTAACTCATCATGGATGAAGATCTCGGACGCCGGCATGGTACTCGAGGAACAGCCTAGCAAGATTTCTGAAGCGCTAAGGCTTTTTTTGCAGGGATTGGGCTATGGTAAGTAAGACTATTCAGCTATTTTTAGAAGCCTATTCACCCTATACTGCTTCTACTAATTACTGCACCTCACGACTGACACTTTACATCGTGGGACACTGCATCGAGCCGTTACCGTTGTGCTATTATGTTATTTCAGTTATTGGCCTTTATTCATAAGCCGTTATTACCTTCTATCTCGTTCTCACTTTCAAAATTTCATCCAACATTTCACGCTAGGATACACTACATGCTACAATCGTATGCTCGTTCCGAAGCAGAAAACCAACTGTGGGTGACCCACGACGAATGTCAACGAGACTATCGAGAAAAGCTCGATGCATATTTACCAAACGTGATTCCACAGGTTTTCATTTCTTTCGTTCATTACAATTGTCTCAACGATCGTCGACTATACATTGTTATGCGTGGCGATTGAACACTGCCACTATAGTCCACTGGATAGCAGCTTACAGCTAACCTTTATCTCTGTGTTTTTTTCTCTTTCTTAGCTTTGAACTCTGCACAGAGACGCACGTCGGCCGCATCCCTGAATGAAGCCCTAGCGGAGAGAAGAAGGTCTTCAATCGCCGCTAAGGAGGCCGCCGCCGCTGCCGCAGGTCAGTGTTTATTAATGTCTAGCCTAGCTAAACAATGGACGAGTTCATGAATCATGAGTGATCCCTTTGTTCCATTCGATCCATCGACAAATACGATGAACGATGTTCGCCGCTCGCCATATATGCCCAACGACCTTCATTCCAGCTCGAATAATCCCATATACAAAGACTCGCAATTGGCAAGGGCTCCCAACCCTAGACGTATGCTGTGGGTCAATGTCCTCGTTCGATATCCTGACCAAGCCTAACTCAACCCATAAAGTTCGAGAGTGTTCTCCCCTCGTTTATCCGCCTTTCATTCATTGACTGATCTACCGACCGACTGTTCCCGTCGTACCTAAAAACCTAACCGGCGCCACACCTAACATCCTTCCTGGTACTCGACGAAAACGTACTCGTCTGCATAATGACGGCAATCATTGTTCGTGTCCGATACACTGAGTTGAACTCAACCGCGAGATTAACATCACCACGTTATTGTTTGTAGAAGTTAGTTAGCCTGTAGATATTGGTTTTACAACAAAACATAAACAAATCCTACTTTTTTGCCAAGAGCTTCTCGCCGAAAATGAATTATTATTCTAGGAGAACTAACGTCGGTCAGAATATAGATAAATTCGAATTCGAGGAACTATAATAATCGTACGTCCTACTGACACAGCTGACTTTACTGATTTGACGCTAGTTGTAGTTTCGTTTTTAGTCGCGTGCCGCTTTCGCGCGCGCGGACGAAAGCTAATACGGGAGACAAAGAAAGCCGAATCTCTAGATCTCGTGTCAGTCGATATTTTTGCCAGAAACAAAGCCGTCAAGCATAGACACACGTAAATCATATGTGCGCTGCCTGTTGCTGGTGGTGGTGGTGGTGTTGTTGGTGTTGAGCTCACTCCCCCGTTCCTATGTCGCTCTTGGTGCGGTGGCCCTCGTTTTTCCTAATTAGTTAATCTGCTGTTTTCCTCTGATTATATTACTATTCATTACACTTGTGCGTATGTATGTGTATCTGCGTGTGTGTGTGTGCTGGTATCGCTATTGTTGTTAGTGCTCTCCGCGTTGTTGGTCCATTTTCTTAATTCTTTCGATATACCCCGCGGTGTGGTTCATCACCTTCGTGCCTCTTGACGAGCCAAGCATTTTACGTTACGGTGACTGTGCTCCCGTGTGCCGAGTCGCGCAGCGCTGAGCGCGTTTTTTTCTTCAATAAAACGTCGTCACCATTCTCCTTGACGTGAATCGCTTTCGACTATCCAGGATATATTTCCAACTAGTCAGAGGGATGGAGAGATGGAGAGAGAGAGAGAGAGAGAGAAAGAGAGAGTGTTGTCTTTGTTGTTATTCTTGATCCCTGTCATTGTTATTGTCATTGTAGTTGTTGTTAATTGATTGTCCTGTCTTTCATCGTCTAACTCATCTGTGACCCTCGTGTCGTGTTGCGTTCTTATTTCTGCTACCGCCATTCCACACTCCTGCCATTCAACCACAACCATCAAAAACCACGCGTGTGTGTTTATGTAATGTTTGTATGTTGCGCCGGGTCTCTGTCTCTCACCAAACACCGCCCAAATGTGTGTCCGCTGAATTCGATCCCGCTGCAAAATCCCCCTTCCGCCGCCGCCGCCGCCTCCGCCTCCGCCTCCGCGTTCTCTAAGTGCATCCGCGTGTGACGAACTTGTGTGTTCGATTAATTTGTGGAAAATTGAAACGCAAAATCTACCCTCAATTCACCGCTTCGTGATGAATACAATTCAATGACGATATCGTTCGAGAACACCAATCACGCGTGGTTTCGTCACTGGTTATCGTTATGATTCGAATTACATTCATATCTAATTATGCCCTATCCATTATATATGTGTATATATAATTTTTTTTTTTGTATTATATATTTTTATTGTATGCTCTGAATTGATGAAATGATGAAATTTCTTTGAAAACCCCTTATGACCCCTTCGTGTGTGTGTGTGTGTGTGTGTTCTCCTGCTTGAAATTGTCTGCGTATTTCGTTGTTGCACCGAATTTCCCAACGAATACGTGGCTGGACCCACCTCACCACTTCATATATTATTATTATTATGCACAAATATATGGAACGCACACATTTGTGCGCCTGGTATCCTCCTCTACAACTTTTGTTTATTTGTTTGTCTGTGATGCTGCATCGTTTACTTTCCTGCCTCAATCCCCTGCCTGACCTCGTCCCCGTACGATGTTCATATCAAGTCGTAATCACACACACACAAACACAAAAAATACAAATTGTATAAAAATGCTTGCGTTACATCAGTGCCCTGAACGTAAACCCCGGTCAGCCACAATGCTTGAGGACACATTGTGGCATCGGAAGTGTGTCCTGACTGAGTCCGCCCGTAGATCTAAACTGTAGAAGAAGAAAAGAAGAGAAGATACATTGAATCTAACCGAGCTAAGCCGCTTTACGAATTCCACCCAGTTTGGTCTATTTTGACACAACGATTAACCTTTAAAAATTAATCGAGTACCATGAATCGTGCACACCTGACAACACGGGGAGATCGAGCATCCGACAAATTTCAAAGCGCCCTCTTTATGCTGTCGCGTACGACATATGACACGGGAGATTGTTGCGAACCCTTTCGTTTGTGGAAACCATTCGGGTGACCTATACGACAATACGAAGCGTTTAGTGAAAAGCGGATGACAAACCGCAAGCTGTATCCAATATAAATGTCAACGAACGAATTCACCTACAGTTACACAACCTTGTATACCCTAATATAATGCTGTATTACGGCAATGGAAAATAGTCATTGAAAACCGATCTATTTGTCACATTTGGCCCTCTGACCTGTTAAACAGAATGCTACCATCCATTGGATGTTCTATTATATCTATATATATATATATATATATATAACTTGAATCGCCTTTCTTGCTTATCTAGTCTCGTACAGTAGAGTCAAGCACTTATACACAGCGATGTCATAAATGTTTAATTTCGTCTAAACTCGCCATTGGATCGTCATCTACTTATTGCAAATATTCCCTATGATGCGTAAAGCTACTTGGTATCATGCCAGTGTTGGCGACAACGCTTTTACACGCACTTGGTCCTCCCTAATCGAGATCAGATATTAACATGTAAGCGTCCATAAGGTATCAACAAGTAACTCACGAGCAATATCTCTCCAAAGTTCACCGAGAAGTAGATTGTCGTGTGTTCATCTCCCGACTCACGTGTGCGTCTGTTGTAGTTGATAGAAGTGGGTATTTTCATATGCGATATACAGTCTTTATATGTCAATATATGTGTCCAGTAGAAAACATGTTCGGTACTCGTTTCTACATAAATAAATATATATACATATATATATATATATATATATATATATATATATATATATCTAATAATATTTATATCCATCGTAGAGTGCGGCCTCACCCAGGAAAGCCAATATACCTATTTATTATATTATACATCCAGATTCGAAGAGTGAGGACAAACTGTTCGACCCAACAACATCGAATATGCTCGACCGGTAGCTGCAAGCAACACATTAACCAATAAACGTGTAGAGAAGGTGTTTAAACATATGGCGAAAACATTTGGACATTTTTACTTAGGCTGATAATAATAATAATAATTATTATAAATATTTATATCATACAACGAGGCAGCATTTCGTAGCTCTTTTTTGACGCAAATCAGCTAGATATACGAGTGTGGCCTGGCCACGCTCTCCTTACCCCAATAATAAAATGCTCAGGATGATCGCAGGTGAACTCTGATCGACTGAATGGAGTCACTTCGTGGATGATTGCATTGGCCGTATTTGGCTGCCTGATGGTGGTGTATCGCTGTTTTGTTGTTGTTGTTGTTATTGTTGTGCCTTTGTTTTTTTTTTGAACCTGGCGCTTTTGATCACCCTGTTCGTGCGTCTGTGGATTCGCTAAGCCTAATTAGTTAGCGTCTGACTAGTTGATATCCGTCTGGTTAGACTAGTTCAACATATTGCTAATGTACGAACATTTGTCTTGTCTTTTTTTGATTCCCTACTGCCCCTTCCCTCCCGACTGCATGCTGACTGCTCGAAACGATCGTGCCACGAACTGCACGCTGTTCTGCCACCATTTATCTTCGTCTGATCGGCGTGTGTCACTCCATCACTCGGGCGGATCTTCTCTCTTCTCGGATTCTCCTGAAATCGCCTCCAAACGAGGCCGCCTCACCCCCCCCCGTTCGTTCTCCCATACCTTTGTCGCACGTCAATCCATCGATCAATCCACCCCCACCTCGATGGGATTGGCCACCCGCAAATGCTGTTTTCCATTTGTCCATTTTGTTTTCTATCGAATCCTCGTGTAATTCACTCGGCCTAAATCCTTGTCGGAAACCTCGCCCGACCACTATTTCTCGCCCTCCAACCGCCTGCCACACCGCCGACAACAAACACCCCCCCTGCCCCCCCCCCCCCCGAACCTCGAACCGGTCAACCTAATTGTGTTCATCAACGTTGTTCCTTGCTTGTCCTTGTTTTGTCGCACCGCATATTGTGGCATACTCACACCTGTTGTTATTACTGCGGATAATACTGTTCGGCCAATGTTATCTATCTCACCGTCCAATGTCCCTCAACGCGCTAAAATCTGTATGAACACGCGCGATTCCTCGGTGTGTTTGCGCTGTGCAACATGAATCGGGCCCCACGCTTCGCCTCATGCACCAACATCATAACCTTGTCGACATCGTCACGTCCCGGGGGTCATCATCGATATGCCGTTACCGCATGGACCCGGCGCCGTCGATCCTGAATCGATCCATTGTGTATCAACCCGGACTGAACTGACACGGACGATCCGTACTGCCACGAATGTTCACTCTCTGTCCACAGCTGTCGCAAAGATGACGCGACAGACTTCTGTTGCCGAGGAGGATTCAACCTCGGACAAAGTGAACATCACTGAGAATCCCATCGAAACATGTCAATAACTAAAGGTTGGTGTGTGTGTACTACTTCGGTTTGGAAGTTGATATTTGTTTGCGTCATATACCCATTGAAGTATCGTTGCTATTACTCAGTTATAATAATATATTGAAGGCTTTTGTGATATCCGACTGTCTCCCATTCATCAACGCAGTTGTTAAATGTTGCTCTCTCTCTCTCTCTCCTCCGATCCGAACATTCGATGTCAATTCCGTTGTTGTTGTCATTTTATTAGGCGAAGCCGCTGCGCCGTCCGGAGCACCCCGTTCACGGAGCACACACTGGTCGGACGGCTTCCGCAGCATCGCCATCGCCAAGTGCGAGTCCCTCATCCACCCCATCATCACTGTACCCCCGGATAGCAGCAGCAGCATCAGCATCTAGAGCCAGAAGCAGTAACAGCAGCAGCAGTAACCCCACAAGAACAGCCACCCCACTCGTAGGTTGCAACGGTTCCGGTACTGGCCCCGCTCAGGCCGTGGCCTTGGGGGGTCCAGCAGTAGCCCCATGCAGCGCGTTCTCTCATCATTTAGTAGCTTCTACTTCTTCTTCTTCATGTCACAATTCGTTATCACGTTCGAGGACCACGCAACAGCGACAGAGAGGACGCACCGCGAGCCATTTGGAGCCAGCGGTTGCGGATTGCGCTCAGCAGAGCACGTGTAGTCCCCTGGCTGCGGACGGAGTCGGCACCCCCAGCAGGGTCGTGAGGATCAGCAAGAACGGAAAGGTCGTCGGCAGTCTCAAGATCTCCTCGTTCTCATCTTCGAGCTCGCTCCATACGGGATGTAGCGGCACAGACAGCGGAGAGTCGTCCCTTTATTCACAGCAATCGCAGAGGCATGGGGGAGCCACGCAGCCGGAGGACGTGGACACGCCTGAGCAGCGTCTTAGCTGCCAGCTAACCCTCGGGACTACGGAGGCGCACGGCGCTGGCGCTGCCACTAAGTTGCCTTATACTCTTAAGAGCCTTAGCCGGCCCCCGGTTGCACCCGCATGCTCAGAAACGGGGGAGGCCCGTGTGCTTAGCCAAAGCCAAGCTCTAGCAGCAGAAGCAGTGGTCGGAGCTGCGGCGACCACAGCGGCCGCTATGACGAGACAAAGACTCTCCGAAGACGCTCAAGCTGTCGCCGACACCGGCAGCAGTCATAGCAGCAGCAGCAGCCGGCGAAAACTCAGCCGAGCGTCGCTTTCGGAGGAGAGTAGTACCTGGTCCCCCTTGATCACTTCCGATCATTACGCCGTAATCTCACGAACAGCAACCTCAACGGACTCCTCCCCTGCCCTGCGTGCCCACGTCGATCCTACTCGATTATCGCAACACGAGCGCGGTCGCGGAATCACCCTCGGTCGGGTTGTGGGCGGCAGTTGTGGGAGCTCACAACTCCCCCTTGAGGACGATCCGGTATCTCTAAAGAACCATCGTAACACTAGACTGCAACAACAACAACAGAAACAGGGACCCAGAAGCGCAGGGTCCTCCGTTCTCCCTTCGGCGTTGACGTCTCCTGCTAGCACCCCGCCAACGCCAGCAACTCAGAGTCAGCAACAACATCAGCATGAGCAGATACAGCTTCTTTCACTGAGCAGCAACGCATGTACCACAACAACAACGACGACAACGACACCTGCTACATTGACTTCGCCCGCTACCACGCCGAGTAGCGGTACAACATCAAGATCAGCTATTCCTGATACTCCCAACACCAGCCATCGGCATCCAACATCATCATTATCTTCTGTTGATGTTGTGGTCCCTCACTCAGCGCCTCTGTATTCCTCTTCAACTCCGTGTTCATTTTCACTGTCGTCTGGTCGTACGACGCTGCCGGTAGCGTCGTCATCATCGACGGCAGAGACTACCTGTTTTTCCGCATTGTTAACCACCTCTGCAACAACCGCTACGCCCTCTTCTTCCTCAACTGCTATTGCTATATCTTCTGCATCATCTACATCGAGCAACGGCAGCAGCAACAGCAGCAGCAGCAGCAGCAGAAGGAACAACAACAACAACCGAACCGAGATCAGCAGTGGCCCATCCGCCGAGCGGAAACGACGGCCTCCTGTCGGCAAATCTTCTTCCTCTGCTCACCTAGCAGCGGCCGGATTGACGAGTGCGCGTGGCCAGGCGATCCGTAGTGCGACAAGAGCGACAGCAGTCGCCACCGCCGCCGCCGCCGCCACTTTGCCGGCGACAGCGACGCCCATGATCGTAACACCAGTATCAACATCGACGATAGCATCGAGACAGAATGCTGGTGACAATAACAACATCAGCATAAATAACAATAACAATGAGCCTAGCAACGGTGACCCCACTACGACGACAAGTAGCAGCGCATTTAAAGGACAGGAACGCGAGCGGTGGGACTCAGTGGGATGTTCCACCGCTGCCGCGCCGCCTCCGCCTCTTGACACGACGAGCTGTTTATCGAATTTAGGTAGCAATATTTTTAAGACGACGTTAAAGAACCGGAAGAATGTTCAGCCGATTCAGGGGTTTCGAGGCGACCGGGTCGGACCTTCGGCGACGGGAATGGTTGGGACCGTGGTCAGCGTCAATAAGGGCGGTCAATTCATTTAAGCATCGAAGGATATCGAGTGATTGAAAATGAACACAAACAGCGTCAGAAAGAAAACCTCCGAGAGGGATCTCTTTATGATGCCGGCGTGTCAACCCCCCCCCCCCGATAATTAGTCATCAGTAAGCGGCGCCACTCTTGTCTTGTTCTTTGTTGAGAGACGGATACATCGAGAGGAGATACGTTAGCGTAAAACAACAACAGCAACCGGAACGCGTTAAGCTACTGCCTTTCTCCTCTTGTCCAACTCAGGGATTATTATTGAATGTTGAGACCAGCTGATGAGCAGGCCACCGTGTCGTAATACCGAAAAACGCTGTTTGGGCACAAAAGAGAACAATTACCACCGCGAGTCTGCTGATCACGGGACCGACCTTCGTCCCGCGCCTGGTCGCTCGTCCACCTATTACTGAATCAATAACCGCAACCACAACAAGAAGAAGATGAAAAAACAAGAAAACCATAGCACGGCCACACACCCGAACCACCAAGTAAGCTTCGATTTCAAAACGATTCACGCAAGCGAGCCCTGGCGAGCCCGAGAGAAAGTAGAAATTACCGAGTTAGGAAAACGACAAAAACAGCGAGAGCGAGAGAGACATCGGAGAGACTAACAAATACAATAACAAGCAAACAAGACACTGGGAGACAAGAAATTGTTGTTGCTGTTCTTATTCTTCTCCTCCCTAGAGTTATTATTGTCATTTTATTCATCTTTTCTGACGCGGCAGCGAACAGATTGTCGCCGCGTCGCCTGGTGATTTATCAACAAATGCAAAACGCAGTGTAAGCACTTATCAGTCATATGCGAATATATGAGATGAACAACGAAATTGTTCGGAGACTGACCTTCTTCGAACAGCAGCCAGCTGTACTCCTCGGAAGAGCCCTAATAGCTTAATAGCTTAAACGTCTTCAATATGTGGGCGCTTCGGGCTGACAAAAAAAACTACCACATGAACATCAGTTACATAGCCTAACGAAAATGATGGTTAATTTACGATGATAATATATTCATATATATATATATATATATATATTCATATATTCATACAATATGTATTATTGGATCGCTCGTTGGCGGAGGAGATCTGGGCGACGTCTCGACAAACCGAAACAGCCGTGAAGCAACACCGGTTCGTGATTTTCTTCTAGAAACTGTTAACACAGGAGCAAGAAACAACAAAAGAACAATATCTAATGTCAGCAGAAAACGAAGAAGAAGACTGTATTGAAACGTAAACATGAGAGGAAACTATTAAGAACAACAGTAGTAAAAATTAGTATTAATTGATAGATTATATATATATATATATATATATACACATACATATATATAGTAAAAATACACTTCTACCAACACAGCCACCAACCTATACACGATTCTATATATAAAAATATACATGATAATAATAATAATAATAATAATAATAATAATAATATTAACTATATAGAAGAAGGTAAACAGTACCACAAACATCTCAAGTGTCTTCAGAAGCAGAAATTAATACAATATTACTGTTGTTATTGCGTACACAAAAGCGAGTAATAATAGCATTATATTTAATTATAGCTAACGATGGTGATTATAAAAGAGTGAAAAAAAAATAATAAACAGGCAAAACAATATATATCGCCAAGAAAACGATACGAGCAATTAAAAATAACACGACAACAGCAGCAGCAGCAACAACAACTACAACAAACAATTGCGGATGTGATTATTATAGTTTTAAGAGAAAAGCCAATGCATTCATTGTTGTGTCGAGAACGGGGTTCCGTTTCAATGCCTATACCTACTCTACCTAGATCCTGAGCCAGTCGGAAGGCCTTAAGGTGGACGGGAAGATCCGCGAAGCTGACGGAAGCGCTGTCGACGAAGCGACAACACCTAATGATCGATTCTGTTGTTGCCCTCGTTAGGTTGTATTTCTATGTACCCTTATTTTAGATTGTCACTATTGTTGTTCTAACACGATATCACAACATATATACACACAAATATTTACACAAGGTGCATCGTTTTGACCAGTGTTTTTCGAGGCGTCGTCGAACAGTGGTAGTTACACCCTGTCCTGGTCCTACCAATGATGATGATAATAATAATAATAATAATAATAATAATAACACTAATAATTTGAATAATAACAACAACAAGACCAATGACGAATCTGCAAATTCATTCCAGGAGATTGGACCACCACAACATTGGCAGATAAATTCTATTTATTCAATTTTCGGTCATCTGTCTCCCAACGCTGATGTTGCAGATAGATACGACAGTAAAGATTGAGGTTATTTGCTCGAAAACTGTGTCGACCAATAATCAAACCATAAATGAAGGGTCTGAGTGGTTCCGATGGACAGATTCATGAATACTACATATAAACAAAAAAACTGCGAGTTGTCATTCGACACCCGGAACTTTTACACAACAGAGACAAATTGAGACCGCTTGAGACGGCGCCCGTCTAACTTAACAACATTATTGTAGTAATATTAGGACATACTATCGTTAATTACTATAATATATATATATATATATATATAACAACTAGCACAAACAATGTCTACAATGTCAACATATTAGTTAGTATGGTTATTGCTTTTGATGATTGTTGATGTTGTCGGGGGCAAAAGAAACGAAAAAAAACTAAAAAAAAACAACGACAAAATGAATCACTCACTCACTCAACCCTCACAGGATAAATATGACGGCAGAAACCCAAGTGACTGAGAAACACATACGAGGAGTATATATACAATACTGGCAGTTAAACGGGTGGGGTTTCGTTGTGGGCGGACGGAGAAATATATCGGAGGCCATAGAAACCGAAGACTCGATTCGATCGACTCAAAAAAATCGAGACAAAGAGAGAAAGATGAAGGAGAGAGAGAGAGATATAGCTGAATACGGGGAGAAATCCACCCGATCATATTGTGCAATGGCTACCAAGCCAAAATCACGCGCATTATATTTTATTATAATAATACCCTCATATTAATGGCTCTAATGAGAGGTGAAGATACCGCTATTATCGCTGTGTGGAACAACTGCTGACTATTGACTAACAGGATCATATATATATATATATATATATATATATAATTAATATCGTAGTGCTTGACAAACCTTAACAGGAACAACACACAAAACGAAGAAAAAGCGAGATACCTAGAAGGAACGTAGGGTAAATTTATTCGATGAGAAAGAAAAGAAAACTAGCGGAAAAAAATGAAAACACCTCGGAGCACCGAGAGAAAATGATCACGATGATGATGATGATGATGATGATGACGAAAACGAGACGCGAGCGCTCGTAGCGACACAGCGACAATAAGAAATAGAACCGATTGTCGCCGGAAGAAGGTGGCCCAGACAGAGACAGGAAGAGAGAGACGGAGAGTAAATAAAGGAGAAATATATCTAATATTATTAATAACATAAAATATTTGATTGCGTTTTCGTTTGGTTTTGCCTTTTGTTTCCAATATAACAGCAACTAACAAAGGATCGCCGCACTAACAAACAAATAACAAACAAACAAACAAACATGTTTTTGTGTTCGTGGCCGAGACGAGAGTCTGCCGCTCGTAGCCAACCTGTTCGTATTGAACTAGGATTGGACTCGGGACACTCGGAACTAACAAACGGCAAGTCCACCCAACGAAGTAGACAAGATATATAACTGTTGTTGTGGCGGAACATGACGTACGTGCGTTTTCGTGTTGTGAGCTTGGCAGGCAGTTGAAAAAGCATAGTGGAAAATGTCGAACAGTCCTGTTTAAGGGGGTTGACAAATGTGGTACACATTATGAATAACGAGACGTTAGTTGCTGTTGCTGCTGCAGCAACCACCAACCATGTGGCAATGTTAAACGTGTAACTGTTGTTGTTCAGGAATCAACAAACTGAAGACCGATTACGAACTGTAGTAGCCCCCGGAGATGGATAAAGGAAGCTTCTGAGTGATAATTACAGAAAAGGAAATTATGACAATTAATATAGCATTAAATGAATATGTAGCGGTTACTATTATATTATAGAAATATTGTGCATCATCGAAATAGGTGGACGATCAAAAAGATCGGGACGACAAATAATCGTTTATTACAGAAAAATGAATTATATATATATACATATATCGCAACAAAAATAGCCTAATTCCGAAAAACTATATAATGGTAAACGAGAAATCAGATTCACATACAGGGGAGACGAACAACGGTTGGGTCTTTGAGCGCAACAAGACAAGATGTGGTTAGCCATCAAAATATACTTGGATATTACATGATATCCTATTCAGAGGACGCAGTAGCCTCCAAGTCTTCTATAAACTGAACAAAAAAATATACATTATATATATATATATACATGCACGGACGCAGTTAGGGACTATGTTCACGACGCGGCGGTCATCTGGCTTCCAGCGGCTGGCTAGAATACCATTTATTGGCAGAAACAGCCGCCAGCCCTGTCAAGCATCTCATTGACCCGATGTGATGCTCTCGCTAGCGAGACCACGACAGCCAGCAACATAAAATGACAGAGATTGAACGAGGCTCACGGCGAGCGAGAGAGCACCATGGTTGACCAAGCGACCATCGGTCCTCGTGAGATCCATGAACTCGAGTGGAATTACTCACGCGTTACAGTAAACGTCAAATATAGATTGTCGAGGGGGGACAACATACCCGTGTTTCTCGTCAGGCCTGTTGAGTTCACACTCAAAGAGCTAAACGACAGTTGGCTTTGGGACTACAGATTCGAGAAGGTGAAAACGCCATCCCCTCCGGCACCGAGGTACGGGGCCGCGTTGATGTCTCGGAGGGATTTTCAATGAATGTTGGGTGATCGGGCGCATCGAGTTGCTGTCACGCCCAAACGCTTGGAATGAAAAGTCGAAACTGGATGCGTAGTATGAGGCGTGAACCATGGTGGATTTTTGAGCACTGCTGAACTGACATTGTCTACGACCGGTCTCTTTGTCTTGACATGTCAGCCACTTGGCTAAAACGAATGGAGAAGATAATTATGGTGATGAAGAAGACGATTATGACGATGGTGAATGAAAAATACATGCTACTATACCGATCGTTGTCTAATTACGAATAATTTGTTGATTGGCGTTTGATGTTTGATTGAATGCATGGATTGAATCTCGTCTGCGCGATAATGTGCTCGTTGAGAGGAGATCAGTGTGACGTCAAAAATGGCGCCACGCGAAACTCGTTAAAAATTTAAGAGTGAAATATTATATATAGACAGGTGAATAAATATATAGATATATATATATATATATATATATATAATTTCAAGTTAAATGGTGGTGTGATGCTGTGGCTTGACAGGATGCTATAATATGTACTGCGCTGACCTGTTAATGAGTTAAAAAAAATCTATATTATACCACTAATTTAGCACACGGAGTGGACTATTTTTTTTCTAAAGGAGGACGATTTGATTAGTGCTCGCATTGAAAATACGCCTTGTTACGTGAGGTGCTTGTTTTGTAGGCCCTCGAAATCAATTCCTCATGAGGCACTTCATATCATCACGTTACTTCACTATTACAAAAATAATGGCAAATGAATATTTTTTTTTGCAAAATATTGGGTATTGCAAGGACATTCGGCGCCAGGTTACCACATCTGAGTGGTATCCTTTAAAACTACGTTTATCCGGTACAAGAGCCTCCAGAGACGTAAAGGGGATTTCTCAAGAAATCTCGAACCTGATTGCACAAATCAGCGAACTCTGTGCTTCTCACCCTCTATGCATCCCTCGTCAGAGGTATTTTACACACACACACAAACAGATCCTCTGCAGCAACGGAGGCAAGGGTCACAAAATGCAGTTGATTTAAATCAGCGACTTATTTCTATGTTTTTATTTCGTTGCTATTCTCAGCATAACGTGCGCATATATCAGCGATTGTTGTTGAAGCTAAGTCAACATATATAGCATTTAAATCACTGCTACCGTTAACATGATTATTTTTAACATTAGCATGTGTAATACTATACACGGGCGCAATGGTTTGTCAAGAATAATAATCAAATTGTAATAGTAAAATAAGATAGTCTACTAATTCAATCGTTAAAAAATTGTTCCATTCCCAACAAGTACTACGGTACAGGCCAATATATATATATATATATATATATATAATGGCTTGTGCCGTACGCGCCGAGAATGGAGTATTTCTTCAACTAGGTAAAACAAGATTTCTTGTTTCAAGGTTCACTTAAGGCAGCGAAATACACGATGGGTCTATCATAGAACTTTGGTTGTTGACCCCATAAGGAAGCCGTGTGACAAATAGTCAAACGGCGAACTGAAGGGTCGATACAATGCGATGGATTCCACGACAACTATTATTAAAGATATTACGAATAAAACACAAACTCATGCAAGGATCATAAAACACCAATTATATGTGGTATTGTAGTAATAACATTCAATCGTATAATTATTGAGGCAAAACCCGAAGTTGAACAAACTGACGAATTCAGTACGCGTTTACTCACAGAGTACCACATAGACAAACAGCGTCGTGAATGAACTGAAGAGAAGAAATCGATCTAGACAATATTGAATATATATATATATATATATATATATATATATATATATATATATATATATATTACGAGACAAATAATATATAAGAAAATATACATGCAAAACAAAAAACGACAGTGATGATAACAATAAATATATATATATATATACGTAAAGTGCGAATGGTAACTATGGTGAATTTAATGCAAGTGATGATAATGAATATTACCATAACTACAATTATTACAATTGTCAATTATGAGAAGAAGTGTTGTGCCCTGTGAAGTGGAGGTGACAGTGCCACCAACCAGACGTGAATACAACTTGGTCCGTGACGCTGCTGTTAATGATGTGGAATGGTGACCGACGAACCGTGCGTCAACACCATACAGTGAACTAGAGGCGTCACGATGCAGATATTGATCTGCGCGATATAAAGGCGAGCGGACGCCCTTTCGAAGGTCTCTTGGCCTGTTCTCGCCTCGAATTAATAAAAGCATACTCACCCCCAAAACATCGACGGCGAATTGAGGGCGAAGGAAACAGCAGTAGCAACAACAAGAAAAGGAAAAAGTGACACCCGTGACGATGCTTCTGGTAACGGCGGTGAGGATAATAATAATAATGATTCTAGGTGATTATGATAATTGATTATGGTGTTGAGTGAAATTCAAATGAAAGTATTGCTGGTGATGTTGACAAGGAGAATACGATTATTAGTACTAACAGTGGTTACTAATATATATATATATATGATATATTGCTATTATTGCAATTGAGAGACTTAAATTGTTATTATTGATGACTGACTGATTAATTGATTGATTGATTGACTGACCGGAGCGGTTTTTAAGTCGGCTCACTGAAAAGTCTTCCATGACACGCTCTATGCAAGGTGAGCCGTCTTCTCGTCGAACTACCGCAGACGGTCGATAAACTGCGGCTAACGAAATACGCGTTGTTTGAGATGAGAAGGAGAGAGAGAAAAAAAAGAACACGATATAGTCGATTCTAATAAGAATAACGAATAATATTCAAATATAACAATTAATAATAAATAAGGCGATAATAGCTGTAACAGCAACCACAATAATAGACCACACCGAAATGGCGTGATATACAAAACGATGACAGAAGCTAACGCACGCACGTACACACATTGACACGTTCACACATACAACATAAACAAATGGATAGGGAATAGTTGAAACTGTTGAAGAACGTGAACGAAATCATCCTCGTGGAACACAATGGATGTGCTACTCAAAACGAAGTTAAACAATAATAAAAAAAAAACGAGACAACGAGAATGATGGCGGGATGAGGGAGGGATCGATAGACAGCCAGACAGAGAGAAATATATACAGATACAAATATTAATAATGAGAGAAATTAAATATTATATGACTGTATTATTACTATATCGATATTATCCATATATATATATATATATATATATATATATATATATATATATATATATATATATATATATATATATATATATATATATAGACTGTTACTGAACAAACGATGACAACGATCAAGTTGATCGACACATAGGCAAGGCGAACAATTATTAAAAATTATAGTGAAATTAATAACAATATTAATAGTATCTTGTAGATCGATAAACAAGTCGAATAAACAGTAAGGTAACTAACAACAAAAGTGACAATATGATGCATAAGTATCAGCACTATATCGGTTGCTAACCTGGATATATATATATACACGTATTAATTATAGAGAAAAATAATTAGAAGAGGAGAAGCCATCGACATGTGAGGATTATTAGTTCGTAGCGACTGAGCTATGATAACGTTTGACGAGAGGGTACATTTCCCTATTGGTATTGTATCAACGATAAGAAGGACACAATGAAAGAAATAACGAAGATTGATTTCACTAATCGATCGATCCTATTCTCCTTCCCGCCGTAGCCAGGTCACCATCCAGATGGTAATGAACGAACGAACAAGATGGCAACAAACGCTAGAAGATCTATATATATATATATATAGACAGAGAGAGAGAGAGGGAGTGTGTTTGCTGCTTACAACTATTACTACGATAAGGTAAAAAAAAGTGCAAAAAGAAAATATAGCATAGCCTGCCTTGCATTGAACCATAGCTCTGGGTAGCTTTAATGGGGATCATTATGCTAATTAGTATTCTTATTATGAGGGGAAATTTGAATTCAGACGAGCAGATCAGTGGCGAGTTAGACGACGCAGTTCACAATTGCATCTCGTCAGCGGGACACGTCATTCGAAATGTGGATCAGTGTTCGACCCCTATAAACATGGAGGAAATCCTCCGAGAAGCTTTTTTCTAGAAATCAAAATAGGTATCGGACACCTTGAATGACTGGCACAGGCATTCAACTCCGCCGATAGCAGCGCAAGTGGGATTCGCGAGCGGTACAAGGTTGGGTGTCAACTTCGTTTAGGTCTACCAGTCGAAATGCAGGTGGCACCTGGTAGGCAGAGCGGTACAACGTCCAAGTTACGATGGTGGTTAATCACTCAGTTATGGCATTCATAGGCTAGATGGAGGGACAGCGTTCATAGACTCCGTCGTGAAACAGTCCGAACAAACGAATCACCTTTCTGTTTGTGTCAATCGCGATCTCGGACACAGTTTTACTCCTGTTTTGTAATAATATAAGTGCCTCTGTAATCATGCAACCGTAATCGACAAATTCAATTAAGCAAGCGCCACCACACCGCTTCTACTGTGACACAACAACCAATAATAGTATCGGAAGCAAAAGTCGAACTTGTGCGGTTTTGTGCGAACGATGGATTACTGACTCGGTTAGATGATGATAATGATAATAGTCGAACGCTAACGTATATCGTGATATTGATTTCTAAAATAAATGCGTTATTATACGAAGATCGCATAATTGTACACGAATCCAATAAGTGCTGTCTTTTGTCGCGTTTCGTTTTGTCGACCCTCGGAAGTGGAAGAACGACTGGCGAGAACGATTGGATTTCTTTTCGAGTCCGATACAAGCAAGTGAATGCGCTGATGTGGAGACGTTGTGATCACGTTGACACAGTGTGTGCGAAGTAGCTCCAGTCCCACTGGCGCCGAATAATGAACGAATATAGAATGACACACATAAGTATATATAGAAACTATGTACGCGAACACTTGACTAAGTTGAGTTTGAATTGAAACAGCGAACAAACATGACCAGCACCAACAAAGATGAACAACACAGACGTTCACAGACATGACAACAGACGACGACGACAACAACAAAAGCAACAGCAACAACAACAAGAAAGAAGGAACAAATAATTGAACTCGATTAAACGATTAAAGAATAAATGCTAGTCTACTTGATACTGATAAAGGTGTTGCGTTTTCCTTATACACATGACGTTCGTTTAGCTAGCTGGCAGCTATTGCTTGGTGAAGAAAAAAAACAATATATATATATATATAGTATATATATCTGCCATATGTAATATAAGAAGATTACCAAATCATTATATTTACTGAATATCGGTATAACGTTATTATGTATAGTCGAATATATATGCAATAATTAGTGACGCAGTTGGGGACACTTGGTGTCAGGCGAAGGTCCCAACGAGCCTGTGACAGACTCGAGAATATTGTAGTAAACACATCCACACACAACAACAGCACATCACGCCTGCACAGATGTTTCTGCCAACAGAGCTGTCCGTTCTCGAGGAGACCACACACATGAACGTGCAGTCCACACGCCGACCACCAGACGTCGTGCCAACCACACTCTCCAAGTGGAGATGTGCACTGCTACCCCGAACGTTACCGCCGCCGACGCGGCTGTGCACGGCACAGCGACGTAAGTGCGGGCTACACTAACAGCGCATGACCAAACAACGTTGCCGTGTTAGAAGCCGGCAACCTACCTGGGTAGCGGGAGCCCTGACTAAACTAAGTTAACGGCAATGCCCGTAAACAATGTATACTTAAATACATATGTATGGTAATCACAATGCAGCACAGAATAAAGAATGTGACTTACGCACGTCGAGCGCCGTAAGTCATTATCGATACCTGGTATCACAGTATTCTCATTGATACCACCGTAGGGCCGCCTACAATAAGTAGTAGTCCTACAGAGTGGTGGAGGTGCAGAACGACCCATACCTCTCAGCCAAGTGAGTTCGACTGACCGCTTGCCGCACCGGGTGGACGCTGACGACCAGCTCCCCGACGATCGAGCATTGACCGCTCGCCGCACCGGGTGGACGCTACGACGAGCTCCCCGAGGAATCGAGCACTAACCGCTCGCCGCACCGGGTGGACGCTGAGAACAGCTCCCCGCAGAATCGAGCACTGACCGCTCGCCGCACCGGGTGGACGCTGACGACAGCTCCCCGAGGGATCGAGCGCGACCGCTCACCGTACCAGGTGGACGCTGCGACCAGCCCCCTGAAGCGCCGAGCACTGACCGCTCGCTGCTGCTGCCACTGCGCATGAGTACGACCCGCTCCGGTAGGTCGTACGGTACTGTCGCAAACCCCACCACCTCGGCCGCCTCGGACGACTCCTTTGAAAGCGTAGGATCGACCGACGAGGCCCCAAACATGGCACTCAACTCCGTCATCGTACAGGTTCCCCAGGAACCCCCAAAGTACTCGGGGAAGAGCACGTCATCACGGGCAGCCCAATGGTTGCGCGACTACGAAGCGACCGCCACGTTCAACGGTCACAACGCGGACCGCAAACTCGCAGGCGTCCGCTTCGCCTTGCAGGATGTCGCCGCGTCATGGTTCGATACGGCCGGAGAACTCGCGACGTGGGACGCGTTTCGTACCGCGTTCAAGGCACGGTTCATGGACACAGCCGCGGCGAACGAGCAGGCATTGCAACAGCTGCATAAAGCCTACCAGGACGAGGAGACGTCCTGCCTGCAGCACCTGGAGACGACACTGAGGTGGTGTCAGGAACTTACACCTCAAATAAAGGAAACCGAACAGATCCGTTGGTACGCCCGGTCAGCAAACCTCTCGTATCGCGCGGCCCTAATTGCGAACCTACCAACAACGCTCACACGGCTGCGGGAGACACTGACAAACTTCGATTTACTGCTCATGCACGGCAATGCTCCGCCGTACGACGGGGACAGTCACCGAGTCCAACGCATCGTGGAGGACTACGAGCCGCAGCCACCGCACCGCGATGGCAGACCGCGCACGCCGTCCCTAACTCGCACGCGGAGGCTCACACCATCCCCAGCCCGCAGCACCGCACGGTCGCCGTCGCAACGCCGCAGTCCGCCGCCAATCGAACAACCAGATGGCCCATACCTCAAGGGCCAACGGTTCACGAGGGACGGCTCGCCGTACTGCAACTGGTGCGGCCACCCGGGCCACGTACTAGACCAGTGCCTGAACCGGAAACGAGGAAAGCCTCCCAACCGGGAGTCACCGCCGCGCCAGAGTCGCCGGCCCAACCGAGCCCGACGGCCGGGAAACGACCAGAGCCGCTGGTCCTAAACTCACTGGGAGCCAGCGGCGTCGTCGAACTCCAACACAACCACGTCCCCATCACCGTGTCTGGACACGGACCTACATCGGCCTTGGTCGACCTGGGAGCAGACATCTCCGTCGTCGGCGCCGCCTTTTTGAAGCGTCCAACAGTCCGGTTTGGGACCGAAGGGCTCCGACCCATCACGACAGCCAGCGGTCATCCCCTAAGAGCAGAAGGAACATGCACACTGAGAGTGGGCCTGGGCAAAAATAAACCAGTACTACCGTATGATTTTGTCATCCTTCCCGAGCTCAATGATCGCATGATCTTAGGAATAGATTTCTGGCGCACATATCGGGCAGTCATAGACTTAAACCGCGACAAAATTTCCCTCGGCCGAAGTCACTACCACCACAGCGACGACCCAAGAGTCAATACTAACAGCCCACAATCTACCCCATTTCGAATGATCCGTACAACGGCAGTCCAACCACACACCATTACAATGATCACCGTCGAAGCGGATAACCCACACACACGCCTAGCGGCACGACCATGCCTCCTAACCCCAACACCTAACCTATGGTTAAAAAAATCAATTATCATGCCCCTGTCCCTTGTTGAGACCGAAGATGGGCGCACGACGATTTGGGTTGAGAATCAGTCTACGCGTAGGATCACACTACCAAAAGGGATGGTCGTCGCAGACGGTTTCCGCATTAAAATCTCCGGTGACAACCCGACAATCGCCACAATATCCACCGGTCCACGTAGAGAAACCCGATCACACGGAAACAACCGAAGTGCCATGCAACAATTGGCCGATGCCGTCAGCAAGGACCTCCCAGAAAACGAACATAAACAACTATGCGACATCCTAGCCTCCTTTAGCAGCATGGTACCCAAGGAGGGCGATCCTCCAAGACAAACTCCATACGTCACCCACTCCATAGACACCGGCGACGCACTACCTGTCAGACGACGGTACAATCGGCGCTACGCTCCAGCCGAACGGGAGATAATTGATAGGGAAGTTCAAACGATGGAAAAACAAGGCATCATCCGGCAGTCAATAAGCCCATGGAGCAGCCCAGTTGTGCTTGTCAAGAAAAAAAATGGCGACTACAGATTCTGCGTCGATTACCGAGAACTCAACAAAATCACACGGAAAGACACCTATCCCTTACCAAGAATAGACGACGCACTGGACTGTTTGGCCGGCTCGAAATACTTCTCATCCCTTGACCTCAAACAGGGCTACTTCCAATGCCCCGTCGAACAAAAGGATATAGAGAAAACAGCCTTCACAACGCCAGACGGCCTTTTCGAGTTCACGGCAATGCCGTTCGGCCTCTGCAACGCACCCGCCACCTTCGAAAGACTGATGGACACCGTCCTTCGAGGACGCAAATGGTCCTCCTGTCTGGTATACCTCGATGACATCTGTGTTTTCGGTAAGACTCTCCAGGAACACAACGAGCGGCTGCAGGACGTCCTGGACTGTCTTGACAGAGCTAACCTGTCGCTAAACGTCACAAAATGCTCCTTTGGCGCATCCCGATTAAAAATCCTAGGTCATGAGGTAACCGACACAGGCATTCGACCCGACCCCACAAACATAAACGCCATCAAACACTTTCCGACGCCCATCAACCAGAAGGCCGTGCGGAGCTTCCTAGGACTCTGCTCGTACTACCGAAAGTTCATACCCAACTTCTCGAAATTAGCCGCCCCATTGAACGAACTCCTTAAGGACGGCGTCACGTTTACCTGGACGACACCAGAAAAAACCGCCTTCGCAAAATTGAAGACCCATCTCCTATCGCCACCCCTCCTCGCACACTTCGACCCCAACCTATCTACAGTGTTGCGGACCGACGCATGTGGCTATGGATTGGGAGTCATAGTAGCACAAGAGCACAACGACGGGTCCGAACACGTAGTAGCCTACGGCAGCCGCACCCTTAGCAAAGCCGAGAAAAATTACTCCACAACTGAACAAGAATGCCTAGCCATTGTGTGGGGCATGAAGAAATTCCGTCCGTATACATACGGACGACCCGTCACCGTCGTCACCGATCATCACGCGCTATGTTGGCTCATGACGGCAAAAGACCTCACCGGCCGTCTGGCCCGGTGGGCCCTCTTGCTGCAAGAACACGACATCTCTGTCGTGTACAAACAGGGGAAGAAACACCGCGACGCCGACTGTCTCTCGCGGTACCCTACCAATCACACAAACAACCAATCGACCAGGGACCCAACCTCCAACGAGCAGGTAGCGATCATAACAACTACCCGGTTAGCAGAGGAGCAACAGTCGGACCCCAACCTTCAACCGCTGCGAGGCCGACTTACCGGATCACCCACGCTAACCATAGTCAACGGTATCCTATACAAACACAACTTCTCCGAAAATGGCGAGAGTCTGCTACTAGTCCTACCGACTAGGTACCGCAGGGAGGCTTTGCTCGCCGCACACACTGACAAAGAAGCAGGACACCTCGGCTTGGCCAGGACGTACGCGAGATTAGGCCAACGCTACTTCTGGCCGAAGGCCTATCGCGACACGGAACGATTCGTCCGCTCATGCCCAGAATGCCAAAGAAGGAAGTCGGCAGCCGCGAACTTCGGCACACTCCAACATATGCCGACCCCCGCCACACCATTTCACACCATCGGCATCGATTTGGTCTCTTTCAACCCGACGCGGAACGGCAACAAAGTAATCGTGACGGCGATCTGCCATCTCACAAAGTACTTAGTTGCAGGTGCTCTACCCGACGGGTCAGCCGAAGAGGTTGCTAAGTTCTTGGTGAATCACGTCATTCTCGTGCACGGCGCCCCGTCTGTTATTATCAGCGATAGGGGTCAAACTTTCATGTCCAATCTTATCGCCGAAATCACCAGGCGCTGCGGCACAGATCACCGTCGTACTTCACCCTACCACCCCCAAACCAATGGACTAACAGAACGATCGCATCGTACACTCGCCGATATGCTCGCGAAGTACGTCAACGAACGCCAGTCGGATTGGGACGAACTGCTCCCATACGTGGTCTACGCGTACAACACCACGCCGCAACGCGCCACCAAGCACTCGCCATTCTTCTTGACCCACGGCCGGGAGTCAACATCTACGTTCGTCTCACAATTCCCACCCACACCATCCGACCGGGCAAGCTCCATCGACGACTACGTCGATAAACTCGTCGATCGAACCAACTACGCTCGCAAACTGGCCCAAACGTTGGCAGACATGGAAAAGGGTGTTAATAAGGAACGCACCGACCGGGGCCGTAGAGATCCCGACTTTGCCCACGGTCAGCTTGTGCTCCTCCACATTCCAGTACGCACAGTTGGCCTCTCAGATAAGTTGCAAAAACGATACTTTGGGCCATACACGATCATACGGAAAACAGGGCCAACAAATTTCGAGATTGCACCTACTCTGGACGCAGTCCTGCCACGAACCCGGAGGACGAAACAGATCGTACACGTCTCCCGCCTCAAACGCTTCGTCCCTCGGTCCGACGATTTGACCTCGAACACAGCTAATCTCCCCACCGGCAAAGACCAACTACCCCCGTCGACAAATCAACGACCCTCCTCTCAACACCGGACCCAGCGAACTTCATCCCGGTACAACTTACGTGTCCGGCCGAAAGAAACAGCTCGCCTGGCCGCATGGAAGGACGATCAGCTAACCACATTATGTAGTCAGACTCGGGACGAGTCTTTTCGTAGGGGGGGGAACTGTAGTAAACACATCCACACACAACAACAGCACATCACGCCTGCACAGATGTTTCTGCCAACAGAGCTGTCCGTTCTCGAGGAGACCACACACATGAACGTGCAGTCCACACGCCGACCACCAGACGTCGTGCCAACCACACTCTCCAAGTGGAGATGTGCACTGCTACCCCGAACGTTACCGCCGCCGACGCGGCTGTGCACGGCACAGCGACGTAAGTGCGGGCTACACTAACAGCGCATGACCAAACAACGTTGCCGTGTTAGAAGCCGGCAACCTACCTGGGTAGCGGGAGCCCTGACTAAACTAAGTTAACGGCAATGCCCGTAAACAATGTATACTTAAATACATATGTATGGTAATCACAATGCAGCACAGAATAAAGAATGTGACTTACGCACGTCGAGCGCCGTAAGTCATTATCGATACCTGGTATCACAGTATTCTCATTGATACCACCGTAGGGCCGCCTACAATAAGTAGTAGTCCTACAATATTACTAGTGAGAGAGGGGGCCGGGGCCGTCTTGACGTTTCGAAGGTAACAAAATCAAAGAGGTAAGTCGCCTGCAGGACGCGCCGTACCTTCGTAGCTAGGCCTGCTCTGCGCAGGTTGCTCAGATGCGCAATGTAGGGTGACCTGTGTTCTTTTTCGTACAGTGTCTGTCCCGTCTCCACATCTAATTGTTGTCTGATTGCTGATCGTGTGGATGCTTGAAACACTAGATGTCCACGGGCATCAGATGTCTTTTGAATTTAAGAAGAAGTTCACTCGAGTGAACGTTGGAATTGGCCAGACACATGTGGAGAAATGCTTATTAATGTTTATTAATCCACCCCTAGTAAATAGGTATTAGTAAAGGCAGCATTATATGGCAAATATCCTCGATTCAACCCAATACCGGTCGGTAAACGGTGTCCGCCTGCCGACCCAATCAAACTCATCCAAATTATTCGCGCTATATAAAATCGCAGGTCGAACAGACGCGAATTTATTGAAGCCATATGTATCACGTACATATACGGCTTCATAAATTAAATCTATAATTATGGCCAGCAATAAAAGCTTTGATTTGCAAAAATGATAGAACTCGACTACACAGCATACACCGCGTCAACCGTATACCGAGAGATGCTTACATAATCGTTCGCCGTTCAATTAGGCCTGATTAACGACAACGGCGGCAGCGGTAGCAGCAGCAGGAGCGGTGGCGGCGACGGCATTTTTATGTCACCGATTTTTGTGTAATCGTATCCATTAGTATCGGTGTCAACATGGTGCACATTTGTCAAACATCGTTTTTTTTTGTCTGGAGCGGCTTCGGAAGCGTTCCGAAATGCATCCGATGACGGCGGTGGCGACGACGGAAAGCCTCTGTCAGTCAGATGTTTTCAAATAAAGAAATGTCAAATTGCCAGCTTGCCGGCGCTACCATTGCTGTTGCTGCTGCTGCTGCCCGGCTCGAGGCGTATGCGAAGATGCACAGTTTTTTTTGTGCCATTTTACCAATATTTCATCGGGGCAAAAACAAAGCACGAATCATAAGTGGGAAAATGGTATTTTTACGCACACACATATATATATATATATATATATATATACTAGTTAATTACATCTCTATGTATGTGTATCGGCATTAGAGACGCAAGTACAATTGTATACAAGTACCCATTTGACCGCTTGAAAAATTAGGTTTATCCGAATATATTCGGACGCTGCCAGAACAATATTCAATAATTATTGTGAATAGAACATCAACAATCATAATGCCCATCGGGCTGAAATAAAAAAAAGTCGCTCGCCATTTCATACTATAGACGTAAATGCGGATTAATTTTCGTGGCTTCTTCATTAATATTCGGTAGTATCTGCTTCATGGATTTTTGTTAATTCTTTGATATTAGGGGCAGAGATAGATGTTTATTCCATTTTATATTCATAATACAATAGTAATTATAATGATAATAATAATTATACAATTCAATAAGATAATTCGATATGCTTGACTTTCGCCCGCGTCTGAAGGACCCCTGGTAGTTATTCTCTCCTGTCAGCAGATATTTATCATCACTCACATTGTGGTCATTATACGAGAAATGGCGGTGAGAATATTCACATCTCTCTCTCTCTGGGGGGCCGCTGTAAGATTCATTCCCGATGGGCGAAATCGCTTCGCGTCTATCCTGCTGCAGTGCTCTGCTAACAGTGACAATCTCACCTGCGGTTTCTGTGTAGAGTCCATCTCAGGAAATCGTTTACGAACGTTCACTAATTGCAACTAGAAATAATAGCCAGCTTAACCTTCTGATTTCAATATCTATTTTTGCGGTGAAATCAAGTAGAAGTGGTTCTCTAAGGTTTTTCGAGCTGACCCTTGTACCAGACGAGTAGGCAGCATTCGTAACGAATATTTTGTAAATCAGTCAGCCTATTATTCTAGATTGAGCGTCGCTCGCCGCGTTCGTTTTGAATATCACGTCTGTGGCTACTTCAGATATTCATTTAAATATATCCGATGATAGCAAATTCTCAATTTAACAAATGACTACATTCTAGTGTGTGTTTTTGCGGACACCCCACCCCCCTTCCCTCTCCTGAACTTCACCTCGGGCTAATGTTGCTCGATGGCTTTCACAACCGTGAAGGCGTTCGCCGCATCGAGTAACGGGTATGGCCAAACGAAGAGTGGAAGGGACGAGTTTCACTCATGTTACATATGGCGTAGTTCGTTAAGAAATGGAAACGACCGCGCGAGAAAAATTGATCAAAAAAAAAATAATAATAATAAATGCTTGATCTAGCTGACTCTCGTAACCACGAGGTGTCGATTTGCAAAAAGAAAAAAAAACACGCGAACGCTAACTAAGTAATCGCTGGCTTGATGAATTCCTTGATGAAGTCGGGAATTATCTACTGCGAGGGCAAAACGAAATCATTTCTCAATACCATTTTCAATACAGATATTGCCGTGCATGTAACCGCGGCCATACCATGAACATGTTAACCGTTTTACGTAACAATTGCAAAATAGCGAAAATCCGATCAAGAATTCAAAACCTAACGAAAAACCACAGGGCTTTCTGTTGTATTTATTATAACGGTGTTTAAGGGGCGCCCAAGTTAAACTCGTGAACCTCTAGAGCCATATGCGAAACTGTAACACTAAAAAACACATCACTAGCATAATCATCATAGACATCTCTATTCGTCCAACGCGCCAGTGCATTCAACGCTATGATCCACTGTTATTTTGCTCATGTTTGCTCTTGCTTAATACTTATCAGTGAGTTAACCGTTAAGACAAGCATAGTACGTGTCGGGTGAAACTTAGCAACCACTCGGAGTTCGTTCTTGGTGTTATCAATAAGGATCCAATATTAATAATAATAATAAAACTGATAACTTAGAATGGTTCTCTAGTTGCTGCCGCCATGGTACAAGAAGCTATTAAAGTAACACAAGCAGATTATAATGGGGTCAAACGCAGTTGGACAATTGCAACCAATTTTCTACTCGATAGTTTAGCTCAATGTCGGCTGTGCTATTGGAAACAAACTTGCTACTGTTGTTCGAGCTCGTACCGGGCTAGAAATTGACATATATATATATATATCTAATCACAGGGCATAGTACGTATGTACCCTAATGTTCTTGTCAGAACTGTGTAAAAATCACACTCTCGAACGTCGAGCGGCACACGGCACCAGTAGAGCCGGCTGTGGCTATCCATGGCTGCGAGGCGAGTAAGCGGACCAATGACGAAGAGGGTTGCTGCGTTCAGCGTTCACAGCAGCTCGAGATCCGTCATCCGGTTACTGCCGCGGGTGTCCAACCCACCTCGTTTCCATCTTATAATCCACGCTATCTGCTCTGGTCTGTAAATAAGCAAAATAGCTACAAAATATCGTCGCAAAATGTACTTAATATATCTCACCACTACCACGGCCGTCGCCAGCAGCAGCAACGACAACGGAACAAGATAGAGCGAGCCATATTCATGAATAACAAGGGCGCCAAGAGCACGGGGCTCGGCATGCGAACACGAGGCCCGTGCAGAGCCCACAGCAACACCACTCCCTTTGTGGTGACTGTGTTACCCGTACACGGTAGGCTATGGCAACATCGTTGTGCAAACGGCAGACAGACAATCCGACAGAAGCAAATGACTAAAGGGGGTCCCTGCTCGTAGATGAGTGTATGTATACGATGGACACACGAATGTGTACCCCTCACGTATGCGACATTCTATGATGTACCGGTATAGTCGTATTAGTTAGTGGTGATAGTAGTATATGGTAAAGTAGCAGAAGCAATAGTAGAAATACTAACAGATTTCGCGGGATATCATTTTGGAACTTAGTCGTGCTTAGTACGTGTATCCATTGGCGGCCTTTACAATGCATGTCCGATACGATCTGTACGTATGTATGTATGTGTATATGTTATTATATATGTGTTTGCATGCAAGTGGAAGGGCCAGTAAAGAGACGGGCGAATGCAACAACACACTTTGTATCGTGAAGTAAACGCTATTCTTATGGCTAAACACCAATTGATAGATACCACGACTACAACAGGGTTGAATAGCAGCGGCAGAGCTGATCAGTAGACATTGCACGGTATCGTGAGTCGCGAACATGAACGACAGCCTCAGAACCACGAACAGAAGCACCACCATCACCGCCACCATCATCATCGCCTCTTCTGGCGCCGTTTGTACTTGGCTCACGTGGTAGCGTGGTAAGGCTGCAAATGCCACCTCGCACATTGTAGCGCCAATGACAGTTGTCCGGTACGGCGCCAGACTGTACCGGGCAAGGGCTATACGCTGTTCAACAGACGGCTAAAACGGGGGGGGGGGCGGCGGCGGCGGCTGGGTGCGAACTTGGTAGAATGGACGTTCACCGTACACCTTCGTTGTTTTCGCTGTTGAATTTCGCTCTAGATACGACATGAAGCTATAGAATCTACACAGTAGATCTTGTATATCTGTATCGGTACACGCGCTTATCTCGCTAGACCCCCATAGAAGATAGACCGGCTACTTTCGTACGGACCGCGATCGTGCGCACGTACTGCGATGTTTGCGACATGGAGTCCCAGTTTTCGTTGGGCAACGGCGGCCGCCACCGGAATAGCTTGACGTCTCATATCGTGCGGCGTATGACGACGCTAAGTCTGCCGCTCAAGCAGTACCAGCTAGTCTTGGCACGATTTCTACTTGCAAACTGCTCGTACATCGGTTGTCTGTACACCTACGTCAGCCACAGGAGTTTCACGACGGTTTCATAGTGCGGTTGACGTCATAGGGGACGAGACTAACATTCATCAGATGCTGGCTGGCGGCCGGGTCAGAGCAGACCCACTCAGCGGCGTCCGCGAGTCCCTCCCAACACCTTTAACCGCCCGGCTACTGCCGAGGCATCATTTTCCTGTTGTTGTTGCTGCTGCTGCTGCTGTTCCTGTTCGTCGTTCGTTCGATTTGTTCATCAGCCTCGAAAATTTTGTTGCACTTTCGTATCCGTCCCTTTACCCTGTCTGTGTTAGTGTCTAATGTGTCCCTCTGATGTATCTGTGTCCAGCAATCAAGCAAAGTGTCCACTGTCGGTTAAACTCTTTGGTCGATCACTTCGTTCGGCGTAGTCTTCTTCTCGTCTTTCTTTCTGCGGCAATTTCTAGCTCTTTCGGTAGTGGTCGCTGGAGGCGCCGCCGCCGACGACGCCGGACTCGTTGCAGTCGTTGTCTGCCTCTTCGGATGGATGCCACTACTGACGTTTTGTCCAGATTATTCCGTACTCTTCTAGGCTATTTCTATTGCTGATGCTGCGACGCCGGCGTCGTACGGGGTCTCGGGCGGATTCGGGCGATCCACTAAAATTACACTGCATAGATTTATGTTGTTGCCACTGCTGCGATTGCTCCCGTTGCGGCCCCTCGCATTGTACGGTACTATTGGGGTGTCGGTATCTTTCTCTCTCTCTCTGTGTGTGTGTGTGTCTGTATCTTCTTTTACTGAGCGGTTATCATCGTTCGAAGCTCTCCAGTGGAGTCATTCCATCGCAATGCGAATGGCGGTGCTCTCTTTTCTGGCTCTCATCATTATCAGTTCATGCTGCTGCTGCTGATGATGATGATGATAATGATGACACAATGCAAAACGCCACCACCACAACAACAACAGCAACATCACTGGCGACAGTGAACCCGTTTTTTGTAGATCACATAATGTCAAAACGATGCTCATATATAGATATATAGATGTGCGCACACTGCTCCACGATCATTTATCCTTTACATAAAGGCAGAAAATGTGTGATAGTTAAAATATTTCATCATGAACAGACGAAGGCGATGGCACATCATATACATATATATACATTTTTCATAGTTAGTTGGATAGATTTGTAAACGGTTTGGCGTCGAAGCAGTGAGATAACTGCGTTACGTTGTTAGGGCCAGTATCTCTTCACCACCGCACGGTGCCTCTCGTTGCTGCAGTGACCGAATGAGTAAGTGAGAGCCTGATAAACGGATCACGTAATTGACCTTTACAGCACGCATACTGCGTCAAGGTTCTATGTATATATATATATATATACATCTTAATGCGATGGTCCGCTGGGCTGGTATGGATAGATCGAGAAAAAGAAGACAACGAAGTAATGAAGAAAATTGAACAACTGCGTTTTTCAATGGAATATTTCGTAACCATCGAGAAATTATTGAAGTGAGCTCATAGATTTAACACGGCTAACCAATACTCGAGTATGTGTCGTGTGATTCTGATAGACGAGATACATGTATCACCACCATATGTTCTATTTATCGCTAAGATACCGATTACTAAATTGATTGACATATCGTCGGCGACATATATCTTTGCATGGAATATTCGATCGAAAACAACCGCACGAGGTCGACCATTTGTGCGAAGCTGTCTATTTCGCACGTTCCCGGCTTCCTCAGCACCCAACAGATCCGATTCCTGACGAGCCCCGGATACGCTTTGAAGGCATCGCCGGTAAAGCTGCAACATAAATCTGAAGCATTTAGCCACGGGATTCTGCTCCGTTCACTTCGCAGGTGCCCTCTCATGCTAATGCTAGAACTGGATGTTTCAGTGCAAGAATCACCGAATGGAAGGACTGGAATTGAGAAGAACAGAAACTCTGGTATCAATGCAGCTATTCGAGAGGCTTGAGGACAATTAGTGTTTTTGTGTTGATTGTCGAGAGTGCGTCTCGTCTTAAGCTCAAGCGGCAAGCCAAGTATGTCTGATGGCATGGTATAATAATATACCTTACAGCATTGAGGACTACGGCTGTTGCTAACTGAGATTAAGTGAAATGTAATGCACTATATATGCAAGTGTGATTAGGAGAAATGGGCTCGCTATCAAAATGAGCTGATGTTAAGTTGTTCTGCAAAGGAGGAAACCATTTTTGAAGCCGCTTCCGTTTGATACTGTTTTTCACCTTTAAAAACAGCTCTAGCTAAGACGCTCCACAGTGTTTTCTATAATATTCATGTCTGGAGAGCGTGCGAGCCAGCTCAGTAACTGTATGTCTTGAGTTTCGGAGAACCGCTTGACGACCTTCGCCGTATGAATTACGGCCTTATCCTGCTGGAAGATGAATCTTCTTCTCGGCGTGATTCCTAAGTTGATCCTCCAACATAGAAACGTAGGCACGACTATTCATGCGCCCGTCTACGAAGACCAAATCGGTCTTCCCGTTGTAGCCGTTACCGGCCCAAATCATCATACCACCACCTCCCGCTTGTCGTCGACTTAGCAGTTTCTATTCTTTCTTAATGTCGTGGAAATAATACGAATGTCCATCAGGACCATCAAGATTGAATCTCTTTTCCTCGGAAAACAGCACACGTTGCCACTCCTCTGTAAACGAAATTTGCTCACGAGTGAAGCTCAATCTTAGATCTATGTTTCAATAATAAACGAGGTTTTCGTTTGAGTTTTCTATGGAAGAGATGTTCTGATGCCTGAAGACATCTTTGCCGTTTCGGACGTTCGTTTCGACTCCAGCCTCTGCTGCAATTTGCCGACAAGTCAAAAATCTGTTAGAGGCTATTCGGAGGAGGAAGCTTTTTTCACGCACACTTACTGCCTCGGGTTGTCTTGGCGCCTTCTTGGTCCCGTACTGTTCAGGATCTTTAAGAATATTTGAAATCACCTCCCTGCTTCTTTGTTAAATAAGCGCGATATCCGATTTTGACTTGTTTTCTTCATTGAAGTTGAAGATAATTTTTTTCTTATCTTCCCCAAGTTGGCGGCCTCTGCCCATCATAGTTTTCGCTGACAAAGGGTCCAGAAAATTTGTACGAGAACGATCTCACAACTCAGTTGGGTTTCAACTGTCGTCCAACTCGACAAACACTAAGTGGGCTATCCTTTTGACGCACCCTCAAAACGACAATTTCCGTTACCAAGTGTCTACATTTGAGCTAGATAGCCAAATATTCGTGACATGTTCTCGAAATGCCATATATCTTAATGACTGAAAGTGAAACAGCAATGCTACCTACGGTTGAGAAAAGAAATCTGAAACATGGGGGTGGGCTATCTTTTTGACGCGGTGTGTACCTAACGAATTTCACACTGCCACTGATCTATCACATTCAATAAGGCTCTCTGTTCTTTTACAAAAACAAAAACTCGGCGATTCAACCACTGCAACGACAACCACTCACCCGTATTTACAGCAGTGTTTATCGTATGTAGAACAAGCAGGGGTGTACACACCGGCCTGATCGATACAACGCGAATCCCTCTACGCGTACCTTCGTTCGTCTTGTTCTGCTTCTAAGGACAGCATTGCAATCCTCCGGTTCAGCCATATGGTGTGGTCATAAAACATATAGTGAAACACATCACAATGACATCACGTGGACACGCACGTTCCAAAGGTATACATCTATCTAGCTGCCGGAATGACATGAGTCGAAAGAGCTGATCGCGAATACGAATATAATGCTATTGATGTTCGTACATCCGCCAATTCGCTATCAGCGAGGGTGAATCGTGTATTATGAAATGCCGATAGCATTAAGGGACGTGGATCACTCGCTCTTGATACGTCGTTCAGGTCGGCAAGGTTCACTGATCGCTATGCACGTATTTCCAAACATCGTCTGATTTAAGACCGCGCAGGCCCTGAACTAGTACGCTTAAGGTCTTCAGCATTGCTATTGGTCTTTGATTTGGGAGATGGTTCATTCTTTCTCGTTATCTGTTATCTTTTGGCAAGATAGGGGCAAACACTCTTCTCCTTAGAAATCAAATAGCCGACTGGAAATTTATATATGTTGTATAAATGTATATTTATGTTCTATGTTTTGTTATACATGTTTCAGTTACCGTACAGTGTTAATATATATATATATATATATGCATATATATATACATATCTTTTTTGATTTGAACATATATAGAGAGCGAATATATTATTATCGGCACACAATTAGATAATCACCAAGTGTTCACCTATTAGCCTTCAAGTTACACAAAAGTAGCGCCCACAGCTGTTACATCGCTTTACGAGTTTCTTCTGTCGCAAGATAAGAATGCAGCGCCAAAAGCCAATCAATTATGCTATTGTGAAGAAATCTCTTTTCAAATGCAAATTAACAAAATACTACAAACAAAAGAATATATCAAGTTTCTCAGACACATGTGAGTGAAAGTGAACAACCGGTCATTAGACTAAAACATCTATTTTAATGGTTAGAACTAATCAATCAAAGCGCTGATAACGGCCAAGATATTCTGGATCAGTTACAGCTATTTATAACGGAGCTATTCTCGAGCATACCAGCAGTATATAATATACAATACATTGAGAAAAAAACGAATTCACCTTTATTATTAACACCCATAGAGGCATGCTAAACTACGGGACAGTGAGTTGTCTTCAAGTAATATTTCATTAGCAGTACGATGGACGTTAAACGTTGGCCCGTGTGAGTTGGTAACATTCAATTTACCAGGGGTCACTGTACCGAGAGTAGTCATAACCAAGAACAACTGCGCTACCCTTTGCAAAAGCAGAACAAACCAGAATCAAATGAAGGCGCCTCAGTTTCGCAGAGGGCGCTGACGTTCTGGTTAACTCCGCACTCCGACACCGCCACGCTAACCGCGGCCACCGTGACGTCATCTAACGATCACGTGTGCCTCTCAGACCTCGTTGACGTCATCTAGCGGACTATATTCCTCTCGCCTCCACCTCAGTGCACTTCACCTCGCTCGTCGATGGACACCCTCCGCGCTGACGAGTGTATGACCTACCAGCATCAACATCAGCATTCACAACAACAATAACAATGCGGTGCGCCCCCGAACGACCGCCCGCCCGCCCGACAATGCTGCTGCTATTGCAGCCAAATTCTAACAGCAATCTAGAGCAACGAGAATAGTGCCACCGACAGTCTGCTCACCCGAAACCAATCTCTCGACACACCGAAACAAATCAGAGATATACGGTCTAGGAAACCTCACCTATGAACATAACGACGCCCGCTTTGTGTTGGCGCGCTCGCCAATCCGAGCACAGTCGCCCTCCCCCCACTCCATACACCAGTTCGAGTCTTGTCCAAAAGAAAATCACGGGTCATCATATGATGCACAGTTATCGTGCACCAGCAGCAAAAGGCTGGTAGATAGATAGGTGACTTGGGGACTACTGTTGTTGTTGTTGCCACCGCCGCTACCACCAGCGCTGACCACCGTTCCGTCGCTCAGTGCCTTACGTCGGTCAGATGAGGTTCAGGTCAGATAAAATCCAGGTCGATCTACCTGACGACGCATGACAGGTCGTCATATACACCATACCTATTGTATAATATCTCCCGAATATCGTGGATGCCATGACACGAGCGACCTGAGTCGGTTCGTGGCCATGCTTCGCGACCGGAGCCACCAGATGGCGCCACGGCCACCCCGTCGTCCAACTCACTTTCCCAAAATACTTCTTCCCGCTCCAGAGCTGGGCGCTCGTCGGTTGAGCGCCACCCGGTGGCCAACGAACACCAGCAGTTACCGTTCGAACAAAGCCGAACGTGGAACTGCCGTCGCACGTTGACGCATCTGAGAATTGTACGTGCGCGGATACCGTTGCTTTACCATTTGTTGATATCCATTCGTTTGTTTTGGTAGTTGTCATTGCAGTTGCTACTGGCGGCACAGCCGCAGCCTTGTGACAGGATAACCTACACCAGTGATCAGTGAGTGGGATACTGTTCCGTGATTGGCAGAACTCGATACTACTGTGCGTGTTTTCTATGGATACTGCTACTGTCGACTGTTGTGAATAGAGGATAACATTGACGAACCAACGGACGTATGTGCTCTCCCCACACCCCGCGCTCTTGGAATACGTGTAAAAGCCATAAGGCCATAATAATCATAATCATAAGTACTTATTGTAATTATGATTCACCAGCTGGAAAATTGGATTGACAACGTGCTCCGACGATCGTAACGGCATCATCTTGTGTGTGTTGTTATAAACAAGCAAAGGAAAAACGCAACCAGTGTCGTCATCGTTGCTGCTGCTGCTGCTGCTGCAACCTCGGCACTAATTAATTAATTAATCGTCATCGACGTCATCCTTCAGTGTTATTCGTGTTGTGTAGGCTGCTAGCTACGCTGTAGCAGCTGTGCAGCTGCCTCGTTGCGACCTCCCACTTCTTCATCAGCTGTTGTTGTTGTTGCTGCTGCCGCTGTTGCCCGCTATTGTCGCAAGGAAATCCCGTCACGTATCCACTGAAAATCAAAATGAAATGAGGCGGCGGTGGGCCACGATCTCGGTGTTCACTGCCGTGTGTCTCTGCTGCGGCCGTCCCTGTTATTGCCTTCGACGGCGTTGACAACGCCGTGTATGTTCGCGCTACCTCTGAGAGACGCTGCTACTGCTGCCATGAGGTCAGGGTCAGCTGACGCGAGGTGACCGGTCAACTCAGCCGGGGCCCATGCCACGGGGCCAGAGGATGGCTCTGGCTATTGGAGCTCACCGTTTTATCAGCAGCTCTTGATGAAAGGTGGCTCTCGATTCGGCCAATTCCGATTCGATAAGCTCCGTTCAGTTATACAGCGCGAGGCAAGACGACACGGCAAGCAGGTTGGCCGTAAAGTAAGCGACGAAGGCACGGGGGGATCCTGCGAGTTGACTGATGCCTCTCGGCTTGTCGCATTCGACTTCGGAACGACCTCGATCAGGATTTGTTTATTCAATGGTGGTGATCCGTTCACGCGACGGGTAATACTATTCCTTCAGAGCACAAACATGATGTACACTTGTATGCGACATTAACAAGCAGGCCTTGCTGCCACAGATGCTGCCGCTTGCTCTATGACAACGACAGTGGCGGCGGCGGCAGCGCCGTTCGAAATAATAACAGCAGCAACAATAACAACAACTCGGTGAGACCGTCGATCCGATTTCATCGTATCCGACTTGTTCTATTAACGTCTTGTGCTTCAAGTGCGTGTGTTTGCGCGTGCGGCGGCGGCGGCGACGACGGCCATTGTATATATATATGCATATATATATATATATATAATTTATTTTGTCTGGCACTTACCGTACAACGGGGATTCCTCTGCTAAAGCTCTTATTTCCGCCGTCATACCGCCGACAATAGCACTCGACCGTTTGAGCTTTACCCAAGCCCTCGAGCAGTGACATAGTATCATCGTACGACGATATAGGGGGCTCGCTACATACTAATTTACAGTGCCTACAATTATACCTATACATATATATATATATACATATATATATATACATCGTACAGTGTTACCATGCTATCCTCGCACATAGCCTGCAGACGAAACGTGATATTTCTTATCTAAAGAACCCCTCCCCTTCCACAACCTACTGACTCCTGAAAGTGAACCGAATCTAGAAGAAAATAAAGGGTGTTGCTGCTGTTGCTGGCCCCGTGTTACTGTGTGTGTGTGTCAGAACGGCAGACCATCATCATGGGGATGCCGGCCGAACAGCAGGCACCGGCCGCGATTGCGGAGGGGTTCGTATCACTGTTCGAGATCCTCGACGCCTTCGGAGCGCCGATGAGTGAGGAGCACGCTTGGGCACTAGCGTTCCAAGCGTGCAAAACATTACAGCGGCTATGGGTTGAACATCGGGGTTCGACAGTGTATGCAAGCGAAGGTGGCGGCGGTGGCGTTCGTGCCAAGCGTGGACCTAATGACTCCAACTCGAATGCCTCGCCGGCTGTGCCCTCAGGAGTATTCCTCATCGAGAACCTCAAGGACGTACGCATCTGCCAGGATGGGACCGTGCATTCAAGCACCGCCAACGCCCAAGGTAAGCTCGCTTGGCTAGGCTTGCTTCAGTCAACAGTGATTCATGCTGGAGTGTTATATATATATATATATATATATGTAAATCCTTGGAGACGGATCTACACGCTCGCATTGAAAGGTTACACAACTTTATCCTGCCAATGCTGTTGTTTGCCAAGTATAAAAATCGAAACGACAAACTGTCATCCTGCATGTCAATTTGCCTCTCTGATCAGATGCATTACCTTCCTGGAATTCCTGCCTGAAATTTCGGAATTGTGTAGAGAGGGCGCTGGTTAATAATATAGTTTAATTTTGCTGTTGCGTTATGATAGAGTTCATTACTTGTGAAAGTGGTCCTGAAGGTGTAAAAATGTTATGGGTCTCATACTGCAGAAGTCGCACTGTCGCCCCAAACGAAAACCTTGCTACCTCCTATGCTGCTAGTTACTACTGATCTTCGTGAGGAAATTTATTAATTTGGAGCGAATTAAGCAACTACCCATTATTCGTGCACCCACCGTTGCTAGTGAGCTACCACATAATACGCGGAACACCGTGGAGAGTCTCCGTGTATTAACCAGGGGCTGTTTAAACAATTAGCCGGACTATAAATACCCTTGGGCGTACGCAATTATGCCAGTGCGTTCAGCGAAGAAGGACAATAGCCCATCCTATGAGAGTGCAGTACAAACTTCAAGGTGAAACTCAACGGTAGCTCTCTCCGCTTGTTAATCGAGTGGGCGGTCCGCCGGTTCTCCTAGCCAGTTAGCAACGGCAAATGGCTGCCTTGCGTGCCGAGTGGTGTCCCCGAGATGTCCTCGTAGTGATGCCTAAAGGTTCAGAGCCAAGGTTTGTCACATAACATGGGAACAGCTGAGAATCAGCCCAAGGAACTTTATTAGCGTTCCGTATACCATGTGGGGTTAGTTGTCTTCTTGGAAGTCGGTAAAATTAGTATGCCTGCCAATAATAGCCGTGGTCAATCAGCACTAACGGCAGTGAACGGGTCGAGGCTGTCGAGCATCGATTTACTGCTTGATTGGTTAAACTCAGTTCTGAGTAAGTCAAGATCTATCCTCAGATTATGTACATTTTTATAGACCGCAATTTCGAAGCCATGCTTAATCTGACCGTGCATACAAGTGTGTAAAATACACTTGCACACGTATTCTATTTGCTTGATTCCTTCGCTGCTCATCGGCCGTCAATACTTCTCCCCGCGTCCAGTGCTACGATAGACATTAGCAATCCCAATTAAAATTACAGCGTAAAAATTGGTGATTTTTTTTTGTTCGGCACTTTTGTTTCATTACGATTCGTATAGTATATTAAGTGTGATATCGTTCGCTGTTGTAGAGCAGCAATATCTACCATATATCGCCCTATATCCAGATACGCCATGCCATAGTGTGCCATGTGGGTTGATCTACTGTGATTCCGGGATCTACATCGTGTGTTGCGGAATTGCCGCGTTGTGTGCCCTGCTGTAGCGGCGGCTGTCAGCGACGACTCAAAGTGGCCAATCGTACTACATAATCTACTGTAACATACTTCGACTACTAGTACTACATGCACCACTCATGTGTTGGTCGGACGATGGAAGAGATTGTTTTCGCACGATATCCGACTAATTCAGCGCAGTTTGCCAGTTCTCCTCTGTTCATGCCATGATGAAAATGAGAAACGAGCGAGCGTCTCCCAGAAATATTGCTACTCCCACGGGATTCCCGCATTTTCAAACATCGGACTGACTGCTCACGAACGAGACACATAGGCTACTAACTGTGGCAGTCCGATGTCAGCCACTGTGACCACTAGTGTAGTGGTGCTGCTGGTACCGCATGGGCGAGTCCGTCCAAGTGAAGGCCAACGCCGAACAGCGGCTGGCTGAGGAACAGACGGCGAGTGAGTCACTCGGTGAAGTCGGCTGTAAGCGAGTTCCGTCATAACTCCATCCTCGCCGCGTTCATTGTGCTTAATAGAAGAAGACGTAAGCCCCCTCTGTGATGCTTCGGTTTTTTTTTCTTTTGGCGTAGTGTCTCCTGGACAACGCCGCCGTTGTCGTGGCTGCTCCGTCAGTCCCTTGCTGGCTTTGCCTGCTGCCGAAAATCTCGTATTCCCAAAATTGACATCCGTTTCAGAAATCATTACTATAGCGAATGGGAACAAAAGGACCAAGCCAGAGCGCTCAGCTATTATCTGTGAATGCTTCGAAAGTATATGCAAAAGGTGAATGAGCCGTTCGGGATCTCGTAATAGAAAATAGAAATCGGCTATATTGTAGATCGGGTGATGCATGCCAGGTCCAAGTCACCCTACACTCTTGCCATTATATAGATACCAGCTATAGGAGAAACCTGTGATAACCGTCTCGCACGCACACGTACACACACACACACAGCAAAATCTACCTACAACATCACAGAATTGATTCGGTCCTTACCGTTGTCGCGCCATAGTTATAATGATTGGTGTGTTCAGGCTCATCGTAGCGTGAAGTCGCCCCCGCTCAGGTTCGCCCCAGGCCCTTTCTCCGTAGGTCTTCTGTGTCGTCCTGTGCTTACGGTTGTGCTCATACACACAAAAACGGCCACCACCGCCATAACCCACATCACGGTGGTGAGGCAATCGCTAACGGCGCAGCGAGAATAACGCCACAGAGACAGCCTGGCCTTGCTCTTGAACGTGCTGCATAAATTCTATGCACACACACACACACAGTGGTACTATAGTATTGGTGCTGGTAGCTGGTTGCTCCTCGTTGTTGCTGCTGCTGCTGGGTTGGGGACAGTCACAGCTACAAAGAGCTTGAAGCTGGTCGCAGATCGCCAAAAGTTGTGCTGGCATGTCGTACTGCGACTGCCTCTTTCTAATATATGTATATATATCGTATTGACATTGTGCTGGCAGAATCACCAGCGGCTGCTGTTGGCACCACTGGCAGCCACCACATTGTCAATGAGATGCCGAATTTATGTGACAGCGGGGCATAAACAACTGCCACAAATGCATCATCTAATTGTGCCTTTACACATATATATATATATATATATATATCGTCGGGGTTTGTGTGTGTGTGTGTGTGGTTCTTGCTGTGGTTGTGTCCATACGGATAGACGCAGCATGGAATGAGCCTTCTTTCCAAGCGGCCGGCTTATTGGCTCATGACTGACTCACTAAGTGACAGATATTTCACTTTGGCCATGGACATCGCTTAGGCTTACATGCATTTGATATATGGCACCACTGAAACCACTACCAGCACCAGGAACGGCGGCAGCAGCAGTATAGAACGCTCCCTGCAGGCATATTCTATTTTACGTGAGGTTTCCCTTTGCATACACGAGTCATGCACAATACTCGCTCACCTCACGATTCCATTGCAATTAGCTATTCAGTCGACTCCAGTCAAGTCGGAAGTCAACTGTTTTGCGGGCACTCGTCGGTAAAAACGACGATTTCTATCAACCGATATGTAACGCGGTTGCCGCGGCCACCGATCGAAAGTCGATTCACCATTAGGTATTTCCAATTATACACTGTACTAACTCGAGGCAAAGGAAGCGGGCGAACCTATGACAAATATATAATAAATGAGCAATATTTCATTGTTAGTTCATCCTCACCATTGGGATCTATTTACAGCCATCGTGTTTTGGGACTCCACATGGGACAAAAAAATTACACATGCATATACGAACAAAAGCAAATGCTATCTACGTCTTAGACAGAACATGTCCGGGGAGTGATTGTTTCATTCCAATTTGATAGTAGTGCCACTGATCGATATCAGTGTGTGACTGCTGACTATTTACAGATGTTTGTTCTACGAAAGCTTGTGAAAACGCTATGAAATTAGGGTTTCGTTAATCAATCCACGCCACCGTGAATGAATGGCTATATGCATTAGCACACAGAAAAGTACTGTTCGACGATGTATTGTATTTCGCTGGGGGTGGTCTATAGAGAAACACCTAATATTTAATAATGTATAGCAAAGTGCATGCCTTGGGAGCCCCTTGCAGAAGTCTGTTTGAGGCAGGAGGGGGTCTTGAAATGTTTGTGTTTGTCGGTCGGTCTGGCTAGCTGACTTGCCTGCTGTTTATCTCTCTTGTCTATCCGTTCTGATAGAGATGTCTGGGCCCTGTGCTTATTTTCTCCAGTGGTGCCACTGTTGGTAGATACAGACTCGATGTGGCACGGCTCAGATTTGACTCAAGATTACGCCAAATAATAAAGAAATATCATACCGACGCGAGAGGAACAACAACGAGAAGCTACACGAGACAAAATAATTTAGATAAACAGCCTCGTTAGCAGATAGCGAAGAGGCAGTCCGACGGGTGAGTTCATCGCTTGCCAGCCTCTTCATATGTGTCGCCGGTTTGTCCATCATCTATTAGCTCTGTGTGTGTGCTATCATCTGGTAAGCATCAGCCATGCCCCGGTTGCCGCTGAAAACGATATGAATTCTACCGGCAGCTGGGCAGCAAGTTACTGCCGAATTCCGTAGAAGTTACCTTTAAGGAGAATGCTTCCGTTTTATTTTTTTTTTATGATTAGAGCTATTTTCTTATACTGTTTGACACATTTTTGATGATTTCTCCAACGTCGATACGTTGAGCGCTTGACTCGGTTATTAATTCGGACACTTGAACAAGAAACTCATCAATTCAGCTACGGTCATCTGCATCTGAACGGGCACCATCTCTATGTTGAGAATGTATGTTTATGCACGTGGATGCATGATAGCTGCGCTTAATTTATTTTAAATTTGTCACTGCGGATATGGCTGGCAATTCTCTATCAAAGTCACCATACATCGATTGGGACAACAAGTTGCCCCGTCAGCTTCGTTAGTAAATCCACCCAAGTGTAGAGAATCTACGCCGACGGTTGTCCAGGGACAAACATATTCGGATATCGATCTTTTTTTTGGTCGTTGCCAGCCATTCCTTGAATCCATCTTGGAGAGACTTTTGCTCCGCTATGCCCTGCCGGACATTGTTCAAAGCACTCGCAGAACCATTAGCGTTCGTTGCGTTCGGCGAAATTGTGTCAACAACAAATCAATAGTTACATCGTCCACAGGGTAGAAGGAATAATGAAAGAGTTCGTTTTCTCCGAGTAAAACAATGCGGCAACGAAATCGTCAATCGCCACCACTAACGTTTACCGACCAGCCTGGCCAATCGCTCGTAATATCAGAAGCGAAAGAAAAATAATAATTGTTCCGTGCCATAGTAAATATACTACTACGACTAATACTACTAATAATAATAATAATGATGATAACATCGGCAGTAACACAATACCACCGATCAGAATAATATGAACGATAACAACGTCACCGTGCTTATCCTCTTGGTCAAACATCATCACCCAGCGCTTGTAGTGAGCGTATCTCAATTTCAGTTAGGCACATATACATATATCTGTTGGTGTTGGCATCCTTGTTATTACAATACATTATTCCCATTGCGTGCTCGCTGGAAATCACAGATCTATGTACAATAGTATTTCGATGATATCAAGTCGACGGCCGACGATGACCTAAATAGTTGTTAGGGTCAATTCAATGTAAGTGTCGGACTCGCCCGGCTTCGTTAAGCGCGTTGTGCACAGTACACTCATGTGTTCTGTTCGAGTCGTTGTCGAGTATTCCTCTGAGAGTGTGAAAACCGGTTGTATTATTACATATGACGACATAGAGATGGGCTTGCCGTTTGAACGGACACTGCAGATGACTATTGGAACACCATCGGTTCGTTGTTTGCGCACAGAGTCAGTGAAATGCAATATTTTTGCGACATGCATTCTGTGATTTTGTGTGATAGCAAGAAAACCGATTTGTGTGTGTGTGTGCGTGTGTGTGTCTCTGTTTTTAATGAATTCATCTCTTAAGGGCACCTCCCTTTCCATGTGCTCTTGATGTGCTAAAAAGTGTCTATCTTTTTTAGTTATTTTTTTGCTTTATTAAGCAACATCAGCAATTATGATAGAAATGTTTCGAAAAACGTGAGATACGCTCGAAAGCAATTTCAAACACGCGTACGATTAAACAAAAAATTGACCCATATATCATTTTTTTGAAATAGTTCGATACACCCCGGTCGACTGTCGCAATGATGTTAAAACTAATTTTCATTCTTAATTCGAAGTTCATTGAACCAAAGGCCACACATTCACTCCTGTGGAGACACCCGGTTCTCGTTTCCTCAGTGCGCCTCAACAATCAATGCGAAATCAGTTGCAGCTTCGCTGAAGTATTTAAAAAGGTCATTCGTTATTTTCTGTTTAATCAATCATATCATTGTAGGTCGTTCCCGATTAATCGACCGGATCAACACAGATCTTTTGGCGTTTATGTCCTCTCTCTCTCTCCCTCTCTTTCTCTCTCGGAAGTAGCATTTATACGTATATAGATGTATAATAGATGTGTACATGCAGCGAGCTTACTGCGGGGAGAGCCTTGTAGTTGTTACCGGTTCAGCGTTTAATCGCGGTCAGATTAAACTACACGGGGACTGCCGCTGGACACCGGCCACTGATTACGCTGTCGTATACAGGAGCGGCTCAAAAACTAAAAAACATCAGCAGAAGTTGTTGCAGAACGCAGCAGATTTTGATGCTGTCGTTGTTTTGGTTGTTATTGCTGGTGTTGTTAATGTGGAATAATAATCGTAATACTACTAATGACAGTCTCCATTGAAGCTGCGTTCTGTAAAATAATGCTAGAGAACCGAGCACGTTAACTGCTATAAACAATTAATACTAAATCGATGTGCACGCTATGCTGTTGTATGCTCGTCAGTAAATAAAAGGACTCGTTTCGCCTTTCTGTCGATTTCTCGCTCTCTGAATCGATCTCAATCTCCCCCTCCAATGTATCTGCCTATACCTCGCTGTATCTCGCCCTCTCTAAAAAGAGAATTTCACCGAGTCCACAGCATTGTGTTCATACGTTTTGTCTAGATAGCACTACTGCGGCTTTCTCGGTTGATCGACATGATAGCGAGTGACGTTATCTCCCTTAGTTTCTATGCACATACAGCCATACACAGGCGTATACACACACCTACATGTACGATTCGTACGATCGTACATCATACGATGCACGAGTACGTGTGTCGACGCGTTGTTATCTGTATACGTAGCGATGATTCTGCTGGCAGTGAGTCACGCGTTAGGGGTGGAGGGTGAAGTGGGTGTCGGTATGGAGATGGCGAATGCTGGGGGCGGCGGATTGGCGCGGCGTAGCAGTAGGAGCCGATACTGCTAGACCCGCTGCAGACGGACAGAGAAACCACTCATAGCGATTGGCGGAGGAGAGCCTGTGCTCAGGCTCGATCAGAGAGTCATCCAGGGACGGCGGAGACTTGGCAATATCCTCCTGATGTACATGGAAAATTGCTTGCCCTGAAACAAATATTATACATCAATGCGAGAGGGTTGCAACGCGGCGTCCACACATTTATACGGACGGAGAACTCGTACACATTCACTGCTGCGTGTGGATCCGAAATATTGATTCGGATCGGCCAACGAATGCGTGTTGTTTACTATCTTTGTTACGCTGATTACACTAATTACATAAACAACATGCATATATATATATATATATTTATATATAAGGATAAACAACGCAGTGACAAGCAGCGAACTGTAGAAGGCCTCTGTGACAACGAACCGCTGCTGCTGCTGCTGTTGCCTCTGTGACCGATTCACTACGATGCTCAAGTGAATTTCTTCACGTGAATTAATTTTTGTTGGTATGTCGAGAGACGACAATCGCTCATCTGTCTCGCACACAGAGAGACACTCGTAAAGGAGATATAGCAATACTATATCAAAGGGTGCAGTCTGTGGTGCCATGCACACAGTTGCAATTGTGGACGACGATACCGTTTGCGGTAGACACCAACAATGGACAACTTCCTAAGAACACCGAGGTGGGAATAGAACACGGAGGCGCTTGTGCTGCCGGGTTGCTTCTCCCGCCAAATCCCAGCTCGTTAATATCTTCGTTACATAATTCATTATCAACGTCGGCAAAAATTCACCTCATAATTTGTCTATAGTTTGTCTACGATGTATGTGTACAATGAGAAGGGATCATGGCAGTATTGGTTAAGGCCAATGAAAGACCATGACAAAATTAGACTCTCATGTCACAGCTGTATCCGATCTCTCCACCATCATAGCATCATATAAAAATACAATTGGATGAAAAATGTGTTAAGTATTTCTGTTCGTGTGGGACTATAGCAACTTGTGGTGTATTTCAATTTTCCAAAGTTTATCTTTTCATCGGTAGCACTTCAAACAAGGAAGCGATGAACATTTGACTGCTATACCAAAAATATTGCTTTATAACGAAATTTCGTTAATAGCTCTTGTATTATAGTTTGCCAGGATATGTACATAGGAACTAGTCAGTCAGCTGGTCGCTCGGCCGGTGTCCATCAAACAGATGCATCCGTTGTATTGCACATATATTATTATACAATTATTGTTACGTGACTTATATATATATATATATATCTATATATATATATATATATATATATATATATATATATATATATAAAGTCACGTAATAATAATACGTATAATAGTAGCAGGGTTGTCATGATCATAGAATGACGAATAAATTCTCTCTATACTAATTATGGTGATGATCGGGGGGAATCGATTGATTCGTGAACGGCCGTACATCGTGCTTGTGATTCAGCTGCGGTTCAGTAGCAGTACTTCAGATTCAGATTAGCATTCATCACAAAACTGAGCGCGCTTACGGGTGCCGCCGCCGCCGCCACCACCACCGCCGCAGTGAGACCACTGTTCACTGCCGTCATCGTCATCAATGGACAAGCGATGTCCAATCACCAATGACGGGAATAGCAGGAACATCGTCTCCGTTTTACTCTGACTGTCTGTGAATATTTTTCGTTGAGAATATGAGCGACCTTTTCCATTCGATCTGGGGGGTTCTCACTGGCCGCTTTTTGTGAACTGCCCTCACGATCATCAGCAGCGACGACAACGGGAGCCCTGGCGGCGGCGGCAACTATCACACGAAAACGCTAAAATGACGGTGGTGCATTACGCGACGCGATGAACTTCCGTGTCGTGCTTGCAACTGACTGGACGCATCTCTTATGTCGATAGAAATAATAGTCATAATAATAATGTTAGTCATGACGCTTGTAGTAATAGCAATGATGATACAACTATGCCAATATTAATAAAATCATACGATTAATGTTAATAGTTCTCCGATACGGCAGAAGGCTCTTCTAATATGTAGTAGGTTACAATGCATGCATATATATAAATATATATATATATATATATATATATATATATGTGTGTAATAACAATAATATAGACACATTAGAATATGCGTATTCAGCATGGCGCGGAGATTTTCGTTTCGTAGGATCTTCTCCGTGTCGTTTTGCCTGGATGGATTTTATAATGGATTTTATAATACATTACGTCTCCTCCGCACGACAGCCGCCTATATAGCGTTAGTAGTATGAGCATTAGTAGTATTTGTATTAGCAGTATTAGACGTAATAGTATCCGGTAGTGTTTCCCCAACGGCCACTTTTCGGATGTAAATACACGACAAGCAATGGCATCAATCACCGACCTGCTCATTCATAGACAAACACAGACGGACGGACGGATGGTCAGAGGCCGAGAGTTGGAGAGGTACTGATACCTATGTACGTCCCAGTCGTAAGCGTATATCTAGTGATCGGCTGAGATGGTCGATTGTGCATATAATAATTGTATTCTATTGTCTATCGAGTAGATTTATGCATCGGCGTGGTGATGTTATTACGATTGTGGACGGCATGTTTCTAGTGGATTTTTTTTTGTGTTGTTTGTTTGTTTTCGTTGGTTGAAAGCGCCTATTGACTGCAATTGACTGCTGTCAAGGAAGCGACTTGCGGCTGGTAATTTGCCCTGTGAAATTATATCTGGGCTGTCGCGTTTGCGGTTAGTAAACCGCAGTACTGGTAACCTGTACTGTGGCAGATATTGTCGAACGTCTTCTATGCAAATGTAGTAGAGTTTGAATGGGTTATTTTTATGAAGCTAGCTCAGCTGTATGTGTAATTCAATAAACGGTGTTTGTAAAAACGGCTATTTTCTCTGGGTATCTACTTGTCTGTCTGTCACGTTAATATTTATTATCGTTATCACTTGTACTGTAAGCTGGGAAGCATGTAAACATTCAGTGCCTAACACCACCTTGACCAACTCACCTATTTCTCAAATGTTTCGGTCAATACTTTGTATACTCGCATGCGTAAGTATCTAGTCATTTTCTTGGCCGTTGACAGATCCCTGTTGAGCAGCTTCGAGTGCTTGCTGCTGCCGCTTGCGCGCTTGGCCTGTGTTGGTGGTACCCAGCATCGCTACTTTGGTTGACTGCTAAAATATTGACACACCGCACACTATACCGAACCGTAAACGAAAATCGTTTAGAGGATATCAGCAGAAGTGACACCTGCTGGAATAGTTGTTGTATCATCTATCTGTGCGGACTTCATAGCATCATTCCAGTGACCACAACAGTTACCACTGAATTCATTCGATTCTATTTACAAGCGTTAAGGGTTCATTTTTGCGTGTAGACTAGAAAAACAACGGGTATTGATAGTACCCGTTGGGTTGACCTTGATGACGGATAGCGGATCCACGCGACGCGAAGTCATTTATGGACAGACGTACGGGGAGGGGTTCAGGCTTTAAAAGGTAGACTGGTTGATCTGCGTTACAACTAGCGTTACACTCTAACCTTGACAACCCTGTACTACCTTCACTGGCTGCCCTCCAAATATAGGCAGCCATCTGATAGACAGATTGACTCACCCGCCCACAACTCGTTCCTGCTTTGGGTGCGCAGCCACATTTGCCGAACTCGGATTTTTTGTTCCGGTCAATTGCGATCCGGTCGTGAATAGTCTCCCAGACGCCCATCCCATCCCGGGAGTCGATGTAAACCGTAGGTGAATATCCAAGGTGATATACCGTCATTATTATTCTTCTACGATTAGAACAATTCCTATCATTTTGTTTCCTTTGTCCCTATGTGCCCCCTAGCAAAGCTAACAAAAGCAAAAATCAACAATACAATAGTGAATATAAAATACCCCTAGCTCCCTATCTATCTATATCTACCTGCCAAGTCTCTATGTATGATCTTCTTGTTCTATTTTCTCCGTTGTAATGAATGAACGAATGAATAAATGAATCGTTCGTTTCGTTCAAGTTAACCGGGACCAACAATATACCTCAGTGAGGAGGTCAACGTTCTCGTGTCGCTGTTGCGCTTGCTGTTTGCTGCTCTTCCTCAGCTGTTTTCGCGTTCCCCTGCTGCAGCAGCTGCAGCCGCCGCCGCCCCCTGGAAAAAATGCGTCCAAAACGCGTTTCGATACGGCCTCATGGTGGTGGTGGCCGCCGCCGCCGTTCGCTTGCGGTATCAGCGGCCGGAGGCAGCGTCGTTGGCGGCTGTGTGGCGATATGGGTTGTTGTTGTCGTTGTTGTTATGGCTGAGGGTCTATCTGACGTCGGCGCGTCCGTTCCTCCTCGTTCCAGCTGGAAGTGGTCGCCGCGCGCGGCGACCGCGGCCAGCGACTGTGCCGTTGCCGAGCTTGCTGTTCCATTCAACATGGCGGGCAGCATGAACAGGTGAAGCTGTAGTTCGAGGTGTGATGGTATGGGTAATCATTGCAATGTTTGCCACCGCCATTATAGACCAAGTAAATGGTGATCTGATGATGAAGGTTTTGCGGCTCGACGCTGGTGGAGCCGCTTCGCTGCGACGATTGCGGATGCTGGTCTTTCTAAACGACTGACTGACTGCCTGCTGATCATTTTCGAGCCGTTTAAGATGAAGGCGAATGTATCCGATGTACTCCCACTGCTGGCATGCGATGGTTGTTGTTGTTATTATTATTATTATTATTAGACGACGGTGTGGTGAACATATTTAAAAGTCGTCCGGTTACACGCTGCTGCTGCTGCTGCTGGTTCACGTAGGACGAACTATATATTGAGATTTGACATCACCCAAAGTGTCATCGCTCCCTCTGATGCTTCCGACGACGACGACAAATTCGATGGTGTTATCTGATGATATCGGTGATACTCATGGCGACGATGATAATCGCGGTCTGCCGAACTAATTCACGGGATGTGCCGGCAGCGCTATCAGCAGCCAAAACATCAACAGCACCCGCAGCAGTACGATTGTATGCAGATATCGACTCCACACTAGCGATGTACGGGGGGAAATAGCGATGTAATATATATATATATATATATACACGACAGTGGCGATGGCGGTTACTCCTCGTACAATACCATAGACGAACTAACTACACCTCTACCTGGCCGCCCGTCCCTTGGTCCGTGGATCGATCGATGAATCGATCTGGCAGCACGCAGCTCAATATACGAACGCCCGCAACAACTGGCACTGGTGAGGCCGGTAGCAGCTATCACAACAAAACACCACCACCACCACCACCACCGCCGCCGCCATCTCCGCCGAAATTAACAGGAGCTATAGTTTGTTTGGCGGATCGTAGGATAAGCAACATATTTTGATCGGTCATCCACTGCTTGGCCCACTACAGCCTTTCTGCTGCTCGCTGGTGTCGTCTCATCGCAGACAAACTGGACACAGCCACAACCGTGCTACGACGGGGGGCAGGGATTTGGAACAAAAAATTCACCTTTTCCTTCCCATCTACCTGTCTACCTATAATAGCTGCTAGCTATTTATAATAGGGCGACGACCACGGTCACCGGAAGTTCGATTCATTCATGTTATTGGTAATCATGCTTTTGCTATAGTTGTACTTTTGTTGTTGTTGTTGTTGCTGTTATTATTGATGATGTTCATGACGTTCGTGTTGGTAGCGACGAGGGTGGTGGTGCTGTTGTTGTTGCTGCTGCTGCTGCTGCCGCCGATGCCGGGTGGGGGTATTGTGATGATGCTGTTGTATGTGTGTGGTGTGATCGCAGTAGGTGAATAGATGATAGTCGTCCCGTTCCGTTGCCGGCGCTACTTGTGATGACCGTAGGTGAATTGTGGATGTTTGATGACCGGGTTGGGGGATGTTTGAGGTGTCGGTCCGTTCGACATCCGTCCGATAGCGTCCGCCACCTTCACCACGACGGACAACCACCACTCGGTTATTGGCTCGCAACACATAATGGTAACAACGATTGGCGGAAGTTATACCTGTAGTTACCCTATGTACAACAGCAGCAGCAGCAGTAGCAGCTATGTACCTGTTCATACATCTCTCTCCAGGCAGAGCTGTAGCCACACAGGCGAAGTCTCCGTGCAGTTGCTATTGTAGCAGCGAAATCATCTTCGGATGACAGATGGATACATACAATAATGCGTAGCGCGTCCCAACGACTACGAGAAAGACGAAAAAAAAAAGGTGGGAATAAGGTGTCGGCATCGATCAGTGTCGCCAAAGTCAACTCATCGATCCATACATCAACTCCGTCGACTCGATTAAGTGTTAACACCGAAGTTGAAATTCGTTCATTCAAAATGAACTGTTTATTCATGAGCATCGGATGGTGGGGATGCTGATTGCCATGTATATCGTTATAACGATTATATTATCATTATTATTTGTATGACGACAGTATTCGACCAATTTCGATAGCGGGCCAGGTGCCTGTGTCACACACATGATATCATACATTATTTGAAAAGCTATACATATACTAGACTAGAACGATCTCATTTATTCTTTCCACAAAAGGATGTTACACCAGATTAGAATCACTCGTTACACACCCATATCGCACGGTGGTGATTGTCCGAAAACAGGTCATAGTGATTTGAATATTGTCTTTATGATTGAGATGTACTCTTCTTTATTTTGTTTTTAATCGCATTTCAATGGTTATCTTATTTAGTTAATTGCATATAACATTAATTGACGTTATGCGCAACCCGCCGCACCAATGTGTGATTAACATTTTCGGAGTACGCAAGTGCGTTCGGCTATAGTACAGTATCCCCTTCGACTGTTTGTTCAGGTTCGATTGGAGAGCTCATCGAGTTTCTCCTCATTCATTATAATTCGTCTTTGTTAAATATCAGTTTTTTTTTCAAGTCGTTTACCGATAGAACGAGCAATATAGCTACGACACTCAATGAAGAGGGCGATGAAAGGTGGGCACACATCTTCATATGGGTAGACGCAAAATGTTGATAAAAAGCTGGCACACAGGCTTATATTTTTATGTTACCTTAATGTGGAGACGTTACGTTTACAACGAGCAGACACCATTCAATATCGAAGTAATGCATGATAAAAATCAATCGACAAACAGGATCATACATCAAAGTGTATGACCACGTGCTGCCCCCTACGATTCACTATCGAGAAAGTTTACCCTCCGCGAATATGAATATCAATTGAATGACGACACGTGTCCAATTTCGAATCGTAGTTTGGCCTATATACAATCCCGTCAATTCTCTCTAGCTCTCACTCTCCCTCTCTCTCTTTCTTTCACGTTTTGCGTTGCTCTTGTTACACGTTTTCGATGTGAACACAGGTATTTGCGGTATTCTACATTAGATAAACAAATATCGAGACGGCCAACGCATACCCGGTGTACATGCCACCGTGGTTGTCCCGACGATATATCGAACTATGCGACAACCTTAATCAACGTCAATATCGTCATCATCATCATCATCAGCGTGCCCTGATCGATGTCATTGTGAACCATTCATCGTTTTGAGCTATCCATCAGTGTCAGAATATCGCATCGTAGTTTATGTCGGTGTTTAGCGAAATTGGCAAAACTGAGTTGAACCGAGTTAAGGGAAATCAGTAACAGGGCCACGCTACACGACTACAGCATGAGTTGTCGCTCCAACCACTTTCATGTGTTTCATCCGCGCGCGCATTCGTCGTGTCCCCGGAGCGGAGGGGCGAATTCAGGGGGCGGCTGGCCTAGTATATGGCAGGGAAGAGACGTCTGCTGAATGCTGACTGTGCTGCTCTGCGCTTGTGGTAACCAGCACACGTCACCACCGCTGCGAACACCGTTGCTACCGCGACTGATGTTGAGTGAATCATTCGCGGCGGCTTCAGGGGCTCCTGACACGCCCCCCGTCCACTCGACAACCGGCTAACAACAATGAGTAGATAGTGAGCAGATGCACCGAGCCGAGAGTGGCTCAACGGGGTTCGCAGCCAGCGAGTTGGTTGTGGCAACGCTGCTGTGTTGCGCTGCTCGCCGTTGTTGTTACTGTTGCTGCCGTTCAGGCGGATCTCAAAGTGAAACGACCGAACGAATAATACGAGCGGATTACGACGGTGACGAGGAGGAGGATGATGATAATAATAATAACAACAATAATGATCGACATCGACTCAACCACAAGCAGCTGCTGAATGTTAACCTGTTCGGCTCGTCCGTTGTCTGCAGTAGTGTCCCGTAGTAGTGATTTTTGGGCTCACCTGTGAAAGCGATGAACCAACTGGTATGGTCAGTCTCTCGCGAACCTCCCGTTCAACGAAATTGAAGTTGCCAATTGCCCCGACACCCGCTGGCAGCATCCATCCGTTCGTCATAATCTTCTAGTGCTCTTTCTTCACACCGATATATATATATATATATATATATATATATGTGTGTGTGTGTAGCATTTATTTTCACTTTCCTAAGAAGGCAAAGTCGCGCGATAGTAACAAACGAATGTTACCCTTCAGCGTTGCACTGCGTAATTTTTGCTCCGCCCGAGCGCTTGAGTTTGTCCAACACTACCTACCCTTCGCCTACTTATCTATCTGTCTATCTTCTAGGCATTTGTAAGCATCGGCCTAAGCCGCGGCTGTAACGGGGGAAGGAGGGGGCATCGGGTAGGGTGGTGGCAGTTAGCCCTTACTCAGATACAGTTGACGCTCGTGGTGGTGTTACACCCGCTACGCCTACACCACTGACTATAGTTGACTCGTTGTTGAATTGCTGGATTATTCTGTCAGCAAACATCCAGGCTAAAGCCGCAGTATTACTTGAGTTACTCAAGCGGCTGCTGCTTCAGCTGCAGTGGCATTTGCCGCTGCTAAAACTCAGCTACAGCGGCAGCAACAACAGCAAAAATCAACGGTTTCGTTCCATAGTTACTGATTCGTCTCCTTCACCTTAGTTAGTGAGGGTTACTGCTTCGTGAACATATGATGATCAGAGTCATTATTTTTATATTATTATTGTTATGATAATCATCATATAACAGCAATAGCCGACAATACAACGACAACAAGAATCTATTTACTCTTTCTTACTCGGATATCATGCGATATATATATATATATATATATATATATATAAAATGTAGGGGTATTCTATAAAGCATTAGCAGATAAAGTTATATTATTACTGCGTTGTTCGTCTCGATATCATTCCTGAGCCCAAATTGGATTCACCGGCTAAACTTTCATCGTAAACATAACCATGGAAGGCAGACTTTACAAGTTTTCGTTCACGTTTCGTTCCCAGCCGATTGTTATATATTACTGATTAAGGCAATGTTGAGCAATTATCAACAATTCTATAATGCGTTGTACATTTTCAATAGCGAATTAAACTACTGTCACTAATCTACTATGCGGTGCAGTACTTTAATAGCAGCAATATGCTGGCGAAATTGAAAATAAGGTGCACTTGACTTTTAGTCCTCCATTCAATGCTGCACGCCGAAATCTGTCTTATTGATATTGTTGGTGCCGTTTTTTTTGATTTCCGTTTCAATAGTTCTCCGTCTCTCCCTCTCGTCCTGTCGCGCTCGTTGATCGTTCGTTCAAGAAGCTGACAGCGAAATCATCGCGGCCCTCTGTCGGCGTGGGGTCGTATATATCGTCGTTGTAGATGAGAGGTCAGCTGCATTGGCAAGGGAGGGGCTATGGGCATTCGCTGCCCGGCGGAAACTGAAAAGAAATCCATAGGAAAGCTATTGAACAATGTCGATTATATCGATTGATCATCGGCCCTGCCGTCTGTCTCTCTCTGTTCATCTTCATTTTTTCCTGCTCTTCTTGCTGTTGTTGCTGTTGTTGTTATTGTTGTCGTCGTCGTTATTGCTGCTCATAACACGAATGGTCGTGACGAGGTTGCACGTGATTCCATCTGCGCAGGTGGTTACTGCAGCTGCGGCAGCCAGCAGCGACCAGCCTGCTGGTCGTTGCTGATGAACCGAGTTGGCGTCATCGTGCTGCGCAATGCACTGGCGTGGCGTGCACTGTTTGTGGATGTGGTCAAATGTTTTATTTTTACATCAACAGAGCGAGGCCGAAGCCGTGCCGGGGGCCGCTGCCAAAAAAATTCCACCAGCTTCTCCTAAAGGCCATTCGGCAACGAGGTCTGCCAATCGATCGATCTCTCGATCGGTCTGTATGTCCGTCGATCTATTTATACTACGGACGGGTAAAGACCACAAACTAGTATTGTACAAAGATGACACGGTATATGGGAGTGTTGGATGTGTGGGATTTTCGCGTGCGTCTTGGTTTGATTGAGACGAGGAGATGGAGGCATGACGACATGAGATCGCGGGAAATGCATTTGCATTTTACACTTGTTCTGATGTACCGAGAAGCCACCGTTCCCATTCGGCGACAACCTCAAATGGCAAATAGCAATGTCCATAGCAATTTGTGGCTATCGCCGAGATTTAAGCACGAAGTACGGCTAGGCGGGTGTCTACACAAGAGTGAACGAAAATAGCAAATGATCACGGTGGAATGGCGTGCTATTATTATATATTTTGTGGTTAAATACCGCTGGCGTTTATTCATTATTCGGTGGGTTCGAGGTTCTCAGCTGATCGCATCGACATAGATCCAGACAGATATTGTGCTGAACACGGTATATATATATATATATATATATATAATAGATATCGTTATAGTGATTCAATTTGCGCTTTCTGTGGTTTTTGGCTGATGACTGGACAAACGCTACAAGTGCATTGTATTTCTACTGGAATAAGACAACAACAAAGACAACAATCAGTTCCTAGAACGAAAGGTCTACTTTCTGTTATGTATCTGAGTATTAGGTCGTTTAGCTATTGTTGGGCTAGGGTAGCCAGGATAGCACGCTTCGAACCTAAAGAAATCACTGACTGAGTGAAATTGACACAATATTTGACCTCAAAGGTCGAATACAGATTTCGAGTTGGAATCCTCTTAGTGCTTTGTAGGTGTGGTTATATATATATATATATACATATATATATATATATATATATATATATATATATATATTAGTACGCCCATATTGTTTGGCATATGGCCGCTCGTCATATCTCATGGAGACATTTAACTATTTAGCATTAAACACTATTCACGTCTCGGATATTACACACATTATAAAGTTGTGCATCGTAAACGACAGTGTTATATATTCTCGTTGGTGTTGTTCTTCTAATAACATCTCCGTGAAACCCGAGAGGTTCGCCTAACAACAGACAAAATAGGCGTTTTTCTCTCCTGGCTAGCTTTCCCAAAACCTAAAAAAAATTAAGCTACCCTACTACACGCACATCGTCGCGCGCCCCCCGCCCGCAACACACGGCCACCTTACCTATCTCATCCGCTTTTTCGTTCGTGTAAATGTGCGTCCGCAGAAAGCCTCACCGATTCCCACAGCTTCGACGGCGACCACATCTCCCGTCCGCGGAACACGAGAATTACCCCGATGATCTTCACTCAGCGCTTAGCCCGGCCGCGCTTAGCTCGCTCCCAAGTCCGTTGGCCGGCGGCTCGACGCCTGACGGCGGTTCGACTGAGTTTTTGCAAAGGGTAACCGTGCTAGCAGCAGCCGCAGAGTCTCATAGCCACCCCGGCCAGCTCGCGATGTCTATAGCACGCAGCACACACACACTCGTCCAGAGACACAGAGACAGCCAGACGCGGGATGACGGCATTTTTGCGTATTCTTATGCGTGCGCATACTGGCCCGCAAAAAGCGCGGCAGGCATCGACGGAAAAGCAGTAATGTTCGGTTAGGATTGTGGTCAGCTGAGAGAATATCGAAGGAAATGGGAAACGGGCAAATGTGGGAATCAGCTGTAATCAGCAGCAGCAGCAGCTACTGCAGCTGCTGCTGCTGCTGCCTGTGCGACAGAAGCAAGCGCTTCACCTTTACCACTTGAGCAAACAGGGCGAAGCAGGTGGGATTGGATGGCGACGGCTGCGCCAACGACGCCAACGAGCAGAATACAGAGGAAGATGCAGCACAAAAATGTACAATAACAACAACAACGGCGACGACGACAACAACAACAACAGGATGGTGATGAAGAGAGTCGAAAAAAAAACAGCGAAGAACGAAGAGTAAAAATCAAATCTAAATAATGCAGAACAAAGCTAAGATAAACAAAAAAAAACAAGTTTTGTCTTTTGTTTTTACACTTTTGACGCTGCCCTGCTGTTTCATCTGTTAGCCTTGTGTTGCTGGTGTTCGCCCACCATCACAATTTGCCCCCGAAGGGAGTGTGGCGGCCGGCGCTGTACGCCTCTTCTTGTTAGTGGCGGCGTTAAACACGACAAAGAAACAACAATGAAAAGGGCACCGACATCAATCAGCGTTTCATCATCATCATCGTCATCGTCGTCGTATGAGCGTTGTTATCGTTTAATGTTTATGTTACTTTATGTGTTACTCGCCGGTGGTACACAGTTTGCCTTCATCCTCTCCTCTCACCCCTCGTTGATTCAGTTAGTATATTACATATTTGCGAATATATATATATATGTCTGTGTATGTGTAACAGTAGCGAAAAAGTAGCTATAATTCGTCCTATCACTGCGTGCGTCGTCAGTGTGATTATTCGCTGGGCAGTCCCTTGCCTGTCTCCCGCCTTTGCCTCGACAACAACAACAACAACATCAACAGGATTAGACTTCGTTGTCTGCTCGCTTCGTTGTCGATGTCGGGTACAAATCGCGACAAAGCGCAATCTCCCGCGACACGGCCAAGCGTCAAACTCAAACATCGGCTGCTCTTGCGCTATCTATCTATCAACTATAGCTGCCAATGGTGTAACCATACTGAGGATTTGACTTTCGACGACAACAACAGCACCAACAGTAGTAGCAGCAGCAGCAGCAGCCAGCGTTTTTTTCTTATTTGTCTGATTTTCTGCCGGGCGCCTATTTGCCACTACGTGTTTGCCGATGAGTTGTGGATATTTGCCAGTGTTAGAATCCCTGCCAACGAGCTGCTGGATAGCGTGAAGAGACCACGACAACATTGAAGCAAATTGAAATGAAGGCGACAGCCAATCTATTATATAATAGTAAGCACGCAGCTTTATGTACCATCCCTTGATGGGATCGTTGTTTAGATTCTATGAGCTGCCTTTGGAAGAGCAAAGCTTGTTCTGGTGCCGTCATTGTCGAGCCCGGTGGCGTGGTCCACTCGTGTACTCGAGACATGGATTCTATTCTCACCGTTGCACATTTGCACTTTGGGGTTCGCCCTACGAATCGATGCAAGAGCAATATCGTGGCCGTTAAATGCTGGCTGAGAGTCAGCCCGAAATCATTTTTCAGGCACAACTCAATGCGTTCATCAATATTGCTTAATGACGTGTATGTTTATAGTCGAGTAGCGTTGACATCGATCGTTTATTAAGTATTTATGTAGATAGATATAATCGAATAGAATGGATAAATTTCGCGCGGTGTAATCAGTATTTTTCCTGTACATTTTCGTGGTGATCAGTTTTTTGTGTGACATCGAATTCACGGCATGTGGAATAAGAGAGGAACTCCACAAGCGATTTCCTTCATCATTATCATCACTATAGCTATCTTAATGATGGAGACTATAATGAGAGCGTGATGATGTTGACGACGGCGGTGACGTTGGTGACGATCAGTGGCTCCGCCCCAGGGCGAATGTGGGGCCGTTAGCCTCGTTACAACTAAGCAACTAAGGGTCATCACCATCATTCATTTCACTGAAACTGGTACAGACAGACGCATGGATACACTCAGCTCACACACGGACGTGTAAGTATTCTAAATGCAGACAGACAAGTATCTTCCGGTGCATGCATCGCTTTTACTTGACCCACGTCATCTAACTGCCTTTTGTGATTGTTATAACTATTATTATAACCCTATAACAACTAACAAACACAGACAGGTCGGCGGGAGAGGGGGTGTAGTTTGGCTGGCGTTCGTTGCGATTTTTTGCGATTTGCCCTCCAGCTGCTGCGATGATTGCCGCATTTTAAATGCTGCGCCGCGTATTGCGCGTATACTTGCCATGTTCCGCTGCTTCCATCATCATTGTTGCTGTCGTTATTTGTTTGTTTCAAGAGAAGAAAATAAGGTCCACGAAGTGGTGAAACCAAGTGGTCACGTTGTCACGGCTTACATGTGAGGCGTGTGTTGTTGTTGGCATTTTCTCGTCTGTTGTCATTTCGGCCTGCTCCGTTTACCTTGGACATCGTTGTCATCACCGTCGGCCATCGTTGAGAGAGATCATCATCGTAATCATCGACGTAGTGTCAGCCGCACAATTTTGTTTGTCAATATGTTCCACGTATATGTATATGCTGCTGTTGTTTCCAGTGTTGGGACGAGTGTGTGCATACCGTTGTACATATTTTATGTCCAATATCTGTCCATACCGTTTTAAACATGGACGTATGCACTCGTCATTGTGATGACGATGTTGTCGGCTATAACCGAGCTTCGTTGAGCTGCAATTCAGCTTCTTCTATATATATATATATCAAATATTTTGATTAAATTTTATTCGTATAAATTTATAATTTAATAATTAAATTATATTAGTATAGTGGTTGGTGTGTGGGCATCATTCGACTCACGGCGGGACACTATAATGCAAAATCAGCTGTAGTATAATAATACTAGTATGCTAACATATGCCCCGCGCACTCGTTGCGGCATCGCTCGTAGCCAGATGATCTACACACAGCATTGTACCAATCGCGCGTCAGCGGTACACATTCCCATGTGCATACTCGTGACGCCGCTTTTGGCTTAAGGACGCGTTTGAACGCTTACCTTTAACCGGTAACTCGGCTCCGAGTGAGCTTGCGGCGGTATTACGGTCAGTAGAGCGGTATGCATACGAGTGCTGCTCATGCAACATTCTCAATAGAACCGACAATCGACAGGGGGGGGCGGCGGCGGCGGCGGCGGCGGCGGCAGCAGCAGTAGCAGCAGCATCGAAGATTGCAGAATCCTGCAGAGTAGATCCCAACGTCATTTGTCGGTGTCGTACGTTCTTGTTCCTCGCGGCGGTCGTGGTGGTCTTTGCAGTTTCGGTTTCCTACGATGATTCGCAGGCTGCATTCGCCGACTGCATCATTCAGCCGCCACTGTTGTTGTTGTTGTTGTTGTTGTTTCCGTCGTCGTTACCGCCGCTGCTGCTGCAGCAGACTGCTGCTGCAGTTGCCAACGCCTTCGACGAAGCTCTATCGTTGTATAGCCGACAGCTATAATATCTAGCTGCTCAACACTGAGTATTTGTTGCGTACGAATTGCGCCTCCTATTGCTGATGCCAGTGCACGTCGCCACTGGTTGGGCTACAAACAGCGCGAGTGCTGCTCGATTGCCAACCGATTGGCCGATACGATTCAACATGATGACTGCATTCTCTATGTGGCGATCCTTGATTTATCACTCACTCAGTCACCCGCTCATTCTTGATACAGCGCTTTACTTCATTCTATTATTAATACAATACTACGCCTGTGGCGAAGTACTAGTCAGAGACGTTCGTGCGTCGACTGTCCCGGCAACGGTCGACGGCGGAGGTTGACCCATGATACACACACACATACACACGGTACAGAGACACAGAGAGAAGGATAGAGGGTTGGATGGCCACGGTAGTCGCGGGAAACTTGGGACAACGAAACAACTGGTGGTTGTTGTTGTTGCTGTGGTGGTGGTAGCGGCAGCAGCAGCAGTGGCAGTTCGACTGCTGCAACAACGACAGTCACAATCAGTAGTAGCTGGCGACGATGGCGACGGCGTCAGCTGAAGGGGGCGCGGCGTGTGGGCGACAAATCCTTCAAACAGAGCCCGCCAACGACAGAAGAATCGGCGTCGTTTTCCGAACTTTCCAACCGTACGAGTAGTGTGAGTAAAGGTTGGACCAACGTCAGGCCAGCCCGATCCTGTTGGTAATTGTCCCGAACATTGTCGTCGGCTACGCATGGGTACACGCGTAGCATGGAGGCAAGCCAGACCACAAAGTATATATATATATATATATAGTAGCCACAGCAGCAGTTTCAGCTCTAACATGAACGACAGCTGAGACGCTGAATGCTCAAACGCGAGTGATGAAATGAAACTGAACTGGCCATTTATTAAGTATCGACTGCGTGCGCATCATCATATCCACAAGCGCCGCTCCAGAGGCGAAATGAGCCAAGTCCAGAAGTCTGTTTGACTGGCCAAGAGCTATGTATTATGAACGAGGACAACCCCCCGGGTTGCGCCCCCCGTCGAACCGCCGAGAACCCTCAAGACATCCTGGAAGTCGTGCGCACCATCATACTAATCGTGCCATGTTGATTGCCTTATTCAATTCGATCTGTCTGAAGGGAATATGATCCTATATTTTTGTGAGTGCAACTTCCTGCTGCGGCCCTTCTGTCAATTCACAATTTTTATTTTCTGCTCTAATTGGACTGGGTGGGCTCGCTTTTGCTGGCTTGCTTGTCCGATCGCTCTGCTGCCCTGATTCGTCGGTCGTTGCTCGCTTGCTTTATGGTGCATTTTCGTCTCTTGAAGAAAAAGCTATTTTTTTCTCTCCTTTTATATTTAGGAGTTATTCGTCCAGGATGATGACCATCCGGTCGCCTGCTTGGATTGGAATACGAATACCGCCTGTTCCAGCCCGTAGTACTCCGGATGAGCCATCATCGCCATCACCATTCTCATAACGGCGATGACGATGATAAAGATGATAATTTGAAAGCCGCAAAAAAAAAAACCGCAAAAACAGTCCTTCATGTAGTTGCAGATTGCCAGTCTAAACGGGGCGGCGGCCGCCGCAGCAGCATCAGCAACAGACACCAAGCTCATATGCGTTTTTCGCTGTAGAAGCTCTGGCCGAGCCCACACCGCTGGATGACTAAAGCGTATTGCTCGCGTACTGGGCCAACCATCCATGCGAGCTAGCCGCGCGCAAGCCGCCGCCGCCACCGTGGCCATGAGTTGAAACGTTCACCGCCGCTGTATCTGGTGGCCAGCCAGCGTTGGTCGTGGCCCATCGTCGTCGTTGTCTTTCAACGATCAAGTGAAACCGTTCGCCATTTACCTGGTAAACGTGATTGAGGCAGGCAGACTAGCGGGAGATTGGTGTCCATATGAAACGGCCGGGGCTGTGCCCAGTCCGTCAGCGTCTCATTTCAACTGAGCCTCTCGGCCACAGCTTTCCGGCCTTCCCGTTCCGATCTGTTATCTATTGGAGGAGGCGGCGGTCGAGCAGATAGGTGCAGCAGTTAAACGTAACGTTTTAGCACGACGGACGGTCAGTGAAGACAAAACAGCTACATATATATATATATATATATATCTGTCTCTGCGTTTGGGAAGCTCGAGTTATGGCTGATGAGAACAACTGGTAGTGGCACAACGTGCAAGACTCTGATCTGATTTGTTTTCTCTCAAGAAGACGAAAACGAGGATGATCGTTTGACTAAAGCCAAACGAAATCCGCATACCTCTCCCGTGCGGCGACTATCTCTGTCGAGCACTGCCAGCAGCAGTAGTACTACTAGCCATAGTAGATAGTAAATTTGAGCTTCATTTGCCGTCGAAACGAGAAGGTTGAGCACACGAGAGCAGCAGCAGCAGCAGCACATGATGCTGCTGCTGCTACAGCGCCAGCTTCTGCAGTGGCTGTAAAGTAGATACAACGCTCGAACTGATATGTAGTCATGCCTATAGGTTAATACTCCGTTCCCATGGGACTCTAATAGTTGTGGACGAAGTAGCATCACTCGTGGTAGTAGTATTCGTGAGTCCTAATCGACTTAGCTTGCATCTAGCCCGAGTCCATCGTTGCTGTAGACGCCCCAAGTAGCTTACAGCCAACACAAACGCCGTCGATAGCTACAGCAATCACACTACTGATAATAATAATAATAATAATAATAATAATAATCATGACCAAACGCTAAGAGCTCTCGAAGGAAAAGCTAATGTTGGTGCTACCGACGATGATTCTCTGGTGGCAGCTATAGTATGCTCCTACTATGAACGAGCTACAGGTTGCAGTCGGCTCAATTCATTGATTTCACTGATCCGCTGAAGGGAGAAAACATTTGAATAACCGCCTTTATCCCGCCGTTACGAACCGCAGTTACGAACATGTACCAACTGTAAAGTCCATAGCGAGTACTACACAGGTGTACATATAACATATGATGAGTGCATGTGTGTGTGCATACAAATGTAACAGCTTGGATTTTATGGTTGGCACGATTTTATTTAACGCTTTCCACCGTTCATCATCTAAGCAAATGTCGCCTATTCCGCAACAGACGCGTTCATTGAATACAGTGGTCATATAAATATAAAAAACAAAAAAAAAATATATATATATATATATAATAAATGAGTCGATCAAGTAAAAGCCATGCCTATTATAGACAGCAGTATCAGTTGTCAACATCCCAAGAATCCGGAATTTGGTTTCTTGGCTGGGGCAATGAGTTGATGAGATTCGATCCTCTGTTGCCCGTGAACCAGATCACCAACAGATGGCGTATTCCTTCACTCACTGCCGCTGCTTTTGTCGCTGTCGCCTGAAAGACAAGCGTATCGATTCGCGTGCAGATCCTGCAGATAAGATATTAACAGGTCGTCAATTATCCACATATTCGCGTTGTATCAACGGGTAGTAGCAACAGCAGCAGCAGTTGACAGTTGCGAATCATCGTTGTCGCTGTCATAGTGTCCCTTGTTGCCATTTTGGATTCTGATATATGCTAAGGTGAGGTGCGTTATCAGGACGTTCACGCTTGCGATATCGATGGGGTCATCGTCTGCTGTCAGATGACAACGGTAACAAAGTCAACAGAACTGCGATAGACTCACAGGGGAGAAGATTCGAAGCCCTTCCGAAGGTACTTTTTAATGTCATTTGCCTCATGAGAAACAGGCCAACAAAGAGAGAAAGCGAGAGAGAGAGAGAGAGGGAGAGAAAGTTGATACGGAAGGCTCAACCGTGATGATATCCAATGAGAAATTTTCAATAATATTAACTCGAATATATGATGAGTTCAGTGCATACGAAACTGTCTAGGTATAACAGATTGTTTCTAACTTGGAACAACGTACACAGCAATAGCCCAATAGGGACCCGATGAGAAGCAATAACATCGCTGCCGAGAGTGCGACAAGTGGAACCGCCATTCTTCCCGTGGCCCTAGTTCTCTAGCGGCGGCCAATGAAATTCTTGTCAGCTGCTACAGGAATACGTTTCAGTAAACTATCACCACATTTTCATTCACCGCGAACATTGTCTATATTCACTAGCTGTTTTTTGACGGCACCTACCAAGCACAGGCGAAATTCAGCCATCTATGCCTTACTCGTGTGCCACAATGTGGGAACTGTCCCCGCCGTTGTTCGTTGGCTGCGATTATCACGTACAGTGTGTGGCGTATTCTAAAAGACAACTACTACCACCACTACTGCAAGTAACACTGATCATGACGGGTCAGTTTGCTATCATTCTATACTGCTTGTTCCCCTTCTGAGAGAAAGAAAAGACAATATCTTCTCTGATCGTGCCGTTCGCGTCATTGTGGTCGCGTTGTACCTCACTGTACTGTTCTTGTGCTTTGATCTGTATGCGGATGAGGAGGGCCGCCGTGGACAAAACTCTCCCATTTTGTAGCAGCCGTAGCCCGTTGTGACAGCGGCATTCGTTACTGTTGTCACTGCGATGCGTTTGTCCGATTACCATTTATTATTGGGCGGCATCATTATGCGTTATTACAAGTGTGACAGGGTAACTGATCTTGAAGCGGATGCAGAAGACGCAACGATGACAGTGAACGGGAGAAAGTGGATAACTGGTTTGCTTTTGTTGAATGTCCGCCCATTCGTATGTCTGACAATTAGCTGCCAGGATGACGACGCTGACCTGCCTGATGATGCTCAGGTGGGTACTGTACATCTTCGACTTCTGTTCGGCGAGGTACACGTTACTAATGATGGCCTGGCCTAATTGGTCTCTCTCTATCTCTCTCTCGTTTCCCTTTGATTGTCGCCTTGCGTGCGTTCGTCTCACCGCCGAAGCCCGGCAATAAAATGGACACAATGTTTTTCTTAAATCTCAATATTTCCTTACTCGGAAATGCAGCGAAAACCGGTAAACTAGTTAGTAAAACACATGGGCCAGATACAGAGCTTCCACGTGATTTAGGTTACGCTGTGTTCGCAAGTCAACTACAGCATGGGGACAAAAATCGCCTCGAAACGGAAGAGCGACCGATGCGCGGGAGTTCGAGAAACGACGTTTCTGAATTGTGTCACACGTTGCTGTGTTTCGCTTTCTGAGCAGATGCGCTGGCGAAAAGGCAGTGATAATAATAATAATAATAATAATAATAATAATAATAATAATTTTTGTGTAAACGTTAAATTTCCTCGATTTCTCCATTGGGGCCCTCGAACAATTTGCTCTCCTCAGGTAAAAACCCTCTCGTCATGGGAGCATGCCAAACAACTCTCATGGGTGAAGAGAATTGGGTACGCAGCCACTGTAGCGTCTCTGGGAACGCTCAAGTCAATGAGAGATAACGAAACAACGCTCCCGGGCTCATGCGGCTTTATCACATGAACTGGCGAGGCAGCAAACAAACTTACCTGTCCTAAGCTAACCGGGATGAAGTTGAATGGGTCTCGCCAGTTAGATTTTGGGTTACTTCTCCATGTCTCCAGGGAGAAAACAGCGAGAATCATTAGATTCAGCAGTCTCAACAATAACGTAAGTGAAATAGTGAAACACGAGGGTGCAGCAGCCCGCTCCAATAGTGGCTGACAAAGGAGTACATTGTGTGTATCTGCAGGGGATCGATTTGCATAGCTTGAACTAATGAGTATTGGGACTCATCCACGGTGTATTCATTACTAGTAGTAGTAGTAGTAGTGTAGGTATAGCAATGCTAAAAGCGGTTGTACCGTGGACGTTAAATGTTGGCTGAGAGTCAGCCCGAGAAGCTTTAGTAGTGTAGGTATAATGGCATTAACCGATGACGGGACAAGCCACTATAGGGAAGCTGTAGGTGGCAGCAAAATAACAATGACGGGAACGACGATGCGATTGACTGATAGTCAGATTCGTCAGTAAGCAATAAGCAAAGATAAGCATTCGCATTAATACAGGTCCTCCATTAATTGCCGAAGACCATTAATTGGTCGACTCAAAGTCCAGGCCACCCATCACTTTGGCCATAAAAGCAACCGAATTCTCACGTGCGACTAACAAACAACAACCTCAACACAAACAACAAGATTGGTAGCGACAGCAGCCATAAGGTCGTATACTATGATCAGGGGTCTGGAGCAATGAACGGATGATATCAAGGGTATTTTATTAATGTGCCTCTTTATTGCTAGCTTCCCTCATAGGCGGTTGCCGGGCAGCATGGCCGGGCATGCCAGCACACACACACACATGCAAGCACATAGATACCGGGGCACCAGCCTACTCAACGTGCTATTGTATGCTACGCAATTTCACACTAGGGATCATTTTGTGTAGCCCCGTAAACGGCGCCGTCGGCAGGTGGCTTCGGCGCGGTTGCTCTGGTGCTCGTTCGTCTATGGGTGCTTCCAAGGGTTTGTTGTCACTTGATACTAAGTTCAGTACTATTACGGGCTACGATCAGTTGCCACCACGACCACCACCACCACCACGGGTCCCTAACAGTCCTGTCGACGAAAATCCTGATCACCAACTAACCAGTCCAGGCTTAGTGGAGCGTTTTGCCACGGGTGATTTTTGTTAGTGGGGCTGTCGGTTGCCGTCAGGATTGTGCCTGATCGTGGATGGTTCGTTGACGCTGTGCTGGCTTGACGTCTCGCTCTCATTTGCTGGTCACCCGGGCTGGCCGCTCGTGCACTTTGTGTTATTGTTGCTCTATGCAGAAATGAAGAATTGTTGAATTGACTCCGAGTCGATAGACGAGGGTGGGCTCGTCCTTGACAATTCTGACCCACGACGTGGCCATAGCTACGGCTAACTGGCTGACTGACTAGATCGCCTGTGATCGGCGATTCGTTCGTTCGTTTGGTCGATCACTCGCTGGGTCGTGTTGCGGTTGCTGCTGCTGTGGCGGCGGCGGCGGCTGACGCGACGGTATCCGCCTTCGTCATCTGCCTGCCGCTTTTTCAGGGACCCAATCACTCACTGGTCGCATCAGTGATCGCGGCCCGTTTTCAGGCGGTTTTGTTTTTCAGCATCAATTGCAGAGCACCCCCAAAATCGATTAGATACGAACGGTAGCAACTGGATATTTGCGAGAATATAGGTGCATGCAGAAAGGGGTTCGATTTCGCTGGACACAGTATGGGGGCGACGTGTTGACACCTCAGCGTATTAATGTCGAGTAAATGGCCTTGTCCGTGCGTGCCGTAGCGGGAGCCATTTGATGATACGTTAAGGGCAGGGAGTGCAATGATATGCATGATCAATTAAAATTGCTGCTGGCGGGAAGCTGCTGATATTAAGAACTCGGAGAATTAGAAAAGTTGCTGAGTATCAGTCGGCGATCAAACGCTAGGTCCTCACTCCTCGGCCAGCGAATGGGAGCCCGACATCCTGCGCACGTCATCGCCACGACCATCAATCCGTAGGAAATATATATATATCGCATCGCTTGGGATAGATATAGGGGACGATTATAAGCGCCGAGATAGCAAAACGTGGCTATTAGCTACCACATGCTGTCGAGTGCCAATGGTCTTTCCAAGTAAAACAAGATGTGTCCACTGTGAAACAACGAGACGAACAATGCAGTAGATAACTGGAAATCTGTCGCGGGCCAAGTTCAAAGGTGAATGCCAGAAAGACAGCGACCGTCAGTAGCAGGTCGAACCACCGCCATTGGTTAAGGGCCATTAGAGAAAGGCGGTCGGCTGCTACAGGGGTGCAAAAACTTTCCCCCACCAAATGTTCGTGGGGCAACGAACATATCAGAGACAAAAGCGCTGCACGTCAATCCTAGACACTCGATAACAACGACGACGACAGACACCAAAGCAGCGGCCGCGGCAGCAGCTGTCGAGAAGCTGCCAGACAATGGGCAGTTTATTTCTGAAAGAAAAAAAAATTTCTAGACAGCAGAAGCCGTGGTCGGCAATCGGTGACTTCGTCAGAGAACTGCCAGCCGATATAATATACAGATGATTGGTTGAAGATACAGTCATTCATTCCGTTGTGGCTTTGCTATATATATATACATGTATAACGTGATTATATAGGTAGGTTGGCACCAGCACGGACTTGTACCGATTTCTACGGATTCGGATATACATTCGTGTGTACTTCACTCATATCTAAATGGCTCTAACTCGTTGCACGCGCACAGACATACGCTGAGAAAAATGCATCGCTAGTTTCTTTGACAGCTGTCCTCTCACTTATTTGGTTCTCCTCCAACCTACTATCGCCTTCTCCCTCTGGTGCTAAACCTATGCGCCTATATATATATATATATTTATATATATATATATATATATATTTTTTTTTTCAGCTGACCCTCAGCTGTTCCCCTATGCGACAGGCCTCAGCGCTTAACCTTTTAGGTATTACTATGAGCCTGTCGGGGCCACCTTTGCTTATTCTCTTCGTTACTCGTACCTGGCAAGAATTTTCAGATAAAGAAAGATGATAAAGAACTCCAAAGATTCTCCGCATCTGACAGGATTTGAACCCAACACACCCGTGTCCCTCCGGTCGAGCAGTCCAAGACGCTCACCACTAGACACTATATATATATATATATATATATCATCTTTATTATCTTTATTATGTCACATTCAATATGTTTTACAATTATAGTCTCAACTAATTGCCGGTCCGTTGAGGCAACCCACCAACTGTGATATATATATATATATATATATATATATATATATATGTATATCATATATATAGTTTCGTGGGTAACTAGACACAGAGTGTTATATACGTATAAAAGAAAATCGATTTAGACGCGTCCGAATGACCCAATGTGTTAACGATGATAGTCCGTCGAGATAAACAATTTGTGCGAAAACGAGATACGTCAATGCAGCTATTTTTTATCTTCCATTGGTCACAGTGTACAAAAAAAAAATTCACAACACATGCCCATGCTAGCATAAACACACTTGTCGCCCTGATCAGAGCTACTGGTTCAGGCTGCCGCCTGTCCTGATCTACAGACAACAGGCATCTAAATGAACGCATCTCTCTCTCTCTCGCTCTCTGTATGTGTCGGTATGAGATCTATTCACGAGGAACTCTGTCAATATGGTAGTCGATATGTGGGTGGTGTTGACACACTCATTCTGATTCATCCGTACGTGTCTCTGCATCACCCGTGCGTGGTCAGAGACCACAAACAAAGATGATAAACCGGCTAAAGATTTTCATCGTCGTCGTCATCATCATCGCTTCCAGTCACTGCAGTCATCATCATCATCGGCGTCGTCGTCGTCAGCGACAACGTTATTCATATATCATAGTCACCGTTGTTGGCTGTACGTGTCTACAATGTTGGCTTGCTGAGTAATGCCGTTGAACTTTTTTATGTTTCGCCGACTGTCGGTCCATCTGTTGGCTAGCGACAACTGGTGCTGTGTTTTTATGCAGGACATGTATGCATGTTGACAATCGACGTGTTACAAATAATACTGATGATAGTTTACGGACACGAGAACCTTTTACTATATATATATATATATATATATATATATATATACGCTACTGTTCGTTACGATTATATTAGCATTCCACCCCTTATATTCACCACGTGCCCCAGGGATTCATTCCGTTTTTCATTCACTATTTTGCCATACACACACACATATATATATATATATATATATATATATATATATATATATATATATATATATATATACATACATATATATACTTGTATAAGACACGTATTTTTCACGAATATCTTCGCTGTGACACTGTGTACGATTGTCCATGTGAAAAAGAGATTCTTCTTTTTTCCCCCTCGTTAGTGGCTCGTCGTTCAGCGCCAATTCAATGTTGCTGCGCTCATCGCCGCTGCGTAACTCACACTAACCCGTGGTGACGTTCACTGTATTTCGACTTGAAAGGAAATAGACAAGACATCGTTTCCAGCGGCGTCGTCGTCATCATCATCATCATCCCAAAGTCGATCATGGATGGGAGTGAGAGATCTGTGTGGGAGACTGCGGCTACGGTGAAAGCAATTGGCTGCTAAGCAAATTCGCTGATGATTTGCTTGTTGCGATTCGCCTGTACTGACGGCCTTTTTTTTGCTTGGCTTGCTTGCATAGCTCGCACAGCTACACATGGTAGCGACACATAACCACGGAATCTTCGGAGACGAGCGAACGGACCAAATGAGTTCGTCACCAGATCAGGGCGGCGGCGGCGGCGGCAGCGGCAGCCTCAGCTGACTGACGCTGATGAGTGGTCGTTGCTGGCTCAGCTATTGATCGTTCGCCCGCCAGCCCGCTCGTTCGCCCGCTAATCCTTGTAGCAATGTTAGCTGTTGCTGCCCCCTCCGTTCGAACAACTGATACAGCAACTGTAGCAGCAGCATCAGCAGCTGCTGCTGTCGCTGCCCCACGACCGCAGCGGCACTTCGTCCGGTGAACGTTCGACCACCACCACCATCACCACCGTCCCCTATCTTCTTCGTTTTATGTCTCCATTTGAGTGGTGGCGGTGGTGGTGGCGGTGGTGGTGGTAGTGGCTGTAGAGTAGCGGTGTTCGTTGCAGCTGCAGCCGCAGCAGTTGTCACCGTCTAAGTGTTATGGCTGGCATTCGTTTGGCTTCGCTTGGTTAGCAGAAGGAAGAAGCGGCGGCGGCGGCGAGGATCGCGGATAAGCGCCCTGGATGGACAGGGCTGGAAGTGGAGGTGGTGGTTCTGCTGATGCTGCTGCCGCCGCTGCTGGCGGCTGCAGCAGCAGTTTCAGCGGCGAAGGGAGAGCAGGGTACATTTGCCTCAATGGGTCGAACAATCCGAAGACTTCTTGGTTCTCGTTGCTTTGGTGCCACGAGAAGACCGAGTGTATGTACTTGTTGGTTTTGAGCTGCTGCTGCTGGTGCTGCTACTTGCGCCGACAAGTTTTGTATAAACAATGAGAAACCGAATGAGAATATGGAAGGTGGTGCATACAACAGAAGTAGCTATAATACTTACTGCTATCGATCAATTTGGCCTGAGAGAGAGAGACAGAGAGCGAGCGAGCGAAGTAGACATCGTCAATCGATGCCAGCCAGTGGTGTTGTGCATGACCCCTCTTGACCACTTCACATTTACCCTAGCTATCGCCACGAGTGATTGGCGATTGGCAACGCCAGAGGATCGTCGGCAGCCACTTTAAGCTATTGGCAACTACTTTGACAATCGACAGCAACAGATCGAACAACTATGGTAGTTGTTACGGTGGCCACAGTGAGTGAGCTTGAGCTCACTTGTATGAGTGCATAAGTATAATAGATACAGGAGAAAAAAAACACATTTCTAGAGGCCACGTGACACCTACGTGGCCCTTCGAACCGGTGGTGCACCACCGGTTCGGATTGCTCTGGGCCCGCCAGCCGGCCAAGCAAATATAACATGTTCTACGGGTTAACTTGCCAGCTGAGTCAAGCAAGCCTCTCGGATTAACTACGAGCCAACTACTGCTGTTGCTAACTGTTGTCCAGGAAATGTACTCTACCCCCATGCGGCGGCGGCGGTGGCGTCGGCAGCTAAGCCACAAAAACATATCTGAGTGGTCCCGTCAACGAGTCGGCGATTCGTCGCCAGCCCACCGACAAAATGGGTAGAGGGAGGGAGGGAGGCAAATCGACCCAGCCCATCTCCATCGATTTCGGTCTTCTACTGCTGCTGCTGCTGCTGGCGACGCTGCTGGTCAGTTGTCTTTGTCCGCCTGTGCTATAGCAGGCCGCTATAGTATTGTACTGCTGCTGGTACCACTACTACTACTACTATCACCACCACTACTCAGCGATTGACCCCAGCTATTCATATGACCAATGTTTAATGGTGCAGCTGCCGCTGATTTGGTTGGGCATTATTCACCACAACGATCTTCCGCGGCATCGTCAGCCACCACCACCACAACAGACACACAGAGACACCACACACACACACACCTATAGACACAGACATATTATAGGATACGACGGTAATCTATCCTCATCCCGTACAGTTTGCACACTTAACAGCTGTTACCCGCTGTCCATATCCTGCTGAATTGTTCCTATTTTTATACCACTATATACAACTAACCAACCAACCAAACACCCACCCACCTGCCCACCTATCTTCTAAACTTTTTCTTCTCTTTTCGAAAAGGGGAGTCCTCCATCGTGCGTCAGAACAACAGCGGCAGCTGCAGCAGCAGCAGCAGCAGTAGTACTACCGCCGTCAGTAGAACCCAGTGAAGTCGATTAGTCCATCTGTCCATGGGCAGTGCAAGCGGTGCGCCCCATCTACCTGGCACCTGAATAGAAGATAGATAGACCACGGGTTCGGTCGAAAGGGGTCTGTCTATTTATCCATCCATCTATCCATCCATCTGTCTGTCTGCCGGCGGCGGCGGCTCTGTCCGCACGTCCGTTTTGCGCTGGAAGAAGAGTCAAGTGATGCTGGTGCTGCCGCGGTCGACGATTGTGCGTTTCCTCCCTTCCGGCTGACGCTGTTGTTTTTCAGAGTTCACGCACATCGCCGCCGCCGCCGACGCCGCCGCCGCCACCGCTGCTGACTGCGGGACGCTTCCAGCAGATGGATGGGGCAGGGCGTTCCGTTGATCCCCAAGCAGACGAGACAAACACTCGCGTTTTCCGCTAAAAGAAGAAGAAGCAGACGAAGAAGAAGAAGAAGTACATGAATGAAAGTAAAACAGACCCACAGGCAGACACACAAAGAGACTGACTATTCCACACATGACTCTGCACAAACATCTGCACTCATCGACCGAGTCTCTTTTTCTTGCACCGAACGACTGCAACAACAATAACAACAAAACTGTGATGAGCAGCAGCGAGGAAGCGGACTATAGCAAGGAGCGGAGACGTCGAGGCTCTTCCGAACACCCGATAAGAGGGAGATGGTTGAATGACTCCATAAGAGCAAGACAAAGATATTATACTTTGACCGTTAAGGGTTGTTTTGAGGGCGGAGACAGTGGCCGCGGGTGGCCTGGGGATCGCTGCTACAAGAATAGATCGATCGATTGGAAGATCCGTGAAGCTCGGCGAAGAAAGGAAGAATAACGGAAAAGTCTTCGTTAACGTCTCGGGTAGCGTCTCCTGGAAAGAAGAAAAAAAAACGATACTTGTCGTGAGTGCCATATGGCACACTCGTATGCAGCAGCTGACGGCATCGGACCGCGATCATCTATAAGCGGATCCCGATGACTTTTCACAATAATCAGATAACAGATCTGATATTGCAATGGTCAATGTCTAGGGTAATTGATAATAGTAATAATAATCAGATCGCCATTGAAATATATTTTAAGGTGGTTCGCCCGTGCTACAGAAATCAAATTTGAAAAAAAAGCATACGGCACGTCGTCCAGTGGGAGGATACCTTTATACAGACGATAATGACACGTCCATTAATGAGTCACAGTATTGACCTGATCTAACCGTCAACCAGACAGACAATCGCAATTTGAATCTAACAAACACGCACCCCTGCACCACTTGGAGGCTTGCTACGTACTATCAACTAATAGGAGAGAACATTAGCCCGTTATGTTATTAAATTTCACTTTCGTTTAACTAAACATAAGTATGTGCTGAATCATCTACGTTCGCATTAGCTGCGGTTAATGCTGTTGCTACTCAACATTCTCTACATGTTATCATAGACAGAGAAGCAGGAATAATTTTTCGTTTTCACCGCGTTGGTGGCGGCGGTGATCGAAAATGGCTTTTGAATCGACGTTGTTGCTCTCTCGAGGCGGGGGGGGGTAAGTGCCGATGTAATCTGGTTGACACGACCTGGTGTCACGAACGTAAAATGGAATTCATACTCGTTTAGCCGTGAAGGGTTAAATCGGTGCCGCTCCACTGCTTCGAGAGGAAGTATCACGCCATTGGGCAGTGGGTTCGATTTCGTCTCTGTTCCATTGCGGGCACCTCCGTTCGACGAGATGACCACCGTTGTCCGTTTTTATCGTGTGGAGAACAACAGATGCATTTTGTCGTCTACGCTATGACATGGTGAAATATGTGAGGCATGCCTCGTCAGTCGTGCTTTGCCTCGATTTCTGTGGTTGCCACCGACTGTCGGAAGCTGTATACTTCAGTGGGCGTAACTACTTGAGAACCATATATATATATATATATATATATATATATATATATATATATATATATATATATATATATATGTATGTGTGTGTGTGTATCAGGAGTGCATAACAGAGGTACACTATTTGTGTGCCTGTGTGAAGGTGAACATAATTGACCTCCCTGGGTTGTATTTTTTCCTTTGCTTCTGTCCGCTCTGATCATACCAGACGCATCTTGATCTGATTATGTATATTTAGTCAAACTCAACTAAATTAGCTTTATATGGTTGGCACGTATATATATATATATATATAGCATAGACCACAAGCCACTGTGGCGTGTAGATAATGTGTATATGTTTCTTTGTATGTCTTCGTATCATCATTCCACTCTATTGTACGCACTAAGTGCATTCAACTTATCGTTTTCAAGTCTTTTTTTCGGTGACAGTTCTGCTCGTGTTAAGCCAACGGAAGCCAAACTGTAGACAGTCTCTTTGATATACGAGTTTACCTTCAATTCCTTCAGCCGAAACATGAACAGCATGATAATAGCACCGAATCATGATACCGACATATTAACGCCTGCCTCAACACCAGATAGCGTCGAGATGGAAGACGCACAGAAATTTTACACTCCTATAGTACGCACTATATATATTTATATATATATATATATATATATATATATATAACCACATATACCACCTCCTCGTGTACGGGTCTGCATGCTTGGACTAGTGACACGGATGTGGGCTTCAGACGATATGGAATACCCGCCAAATGGGGTTAGTCGTTGCCAATTCCGTGGGACACACACTTCATCGCGGCAACGGCTGCTATCTGCAGCAGCAGCAACAGCATCGTCGCTGCTGCTGCTCCGCCCGGCATCAGAGCATCATACACTGAGGAACTGCTTGCAATTGCTTGAGTGCCACTTTACAAGCAGCGCGCGCGTATTCGCTTCGGCTGTTTCGCTGGACCGTGATGATATCCTGCAGCGACCTGCGCCATCGCCGACAGTTCACACACACACACACACACACGATATGCACGCGGCACCGGCACCGGGACGATGTCAACAACAACAACACCTCGATATCATGATTCTACCATTATGATATATGCTAGTGGGTATAAGACTGCAGAATTATATCATTGCAGCGCTCCAGCATCAGGATGAGAGAATAAAGGATGGTATATTGTGTACGCGCTGACAGGAGCACCAGTAGGGAAAATATCCCCCATGAGAGAGAGAAAGAGAGAGAGAGAGAGAGAGAATAAAAACAGTGGCGACTTTGTGAATCCGTTTTTATGCCGTGCACACACGAATGACACGGTAGTACGAACGGTAGATCAACCGACTGACTCTGCTGTCAATTCAAGTTTATATATATATATATATATATATATGATACTGTGATGCTGTTGGGGTGAAGCAGACACGGCATGTGGCAGCAGCACTATGCTCCATGGTGTAATAGTCCTCGCCCCTGCGAGGACACCAACAACAACAACCGAGTTAATCGACTCAGCTAGAATAGTTGCTTGTGCTGATGCTGACAACGTCCAACCAAATGGCGATTGCTATCATCGTACAACTCCTCTCATACATATACACACACACAGTTACTTACACACTCAAACCAACTGACTATTATTCTTTCTCACCTGCTTAAATGATATAAGATTTCCCTCATTTATGATTATATATATATATATATATAAGATGATGACCGCCATGTTAAGCTATGATGTAGTGTAGTCTTGCAGCGGCATCATTTGCTGATGTCAACTCGCTCGAGCGGTGATGAGATGAGGCAACGAGAAGAACGTGGAGAATTTAGCGCCGATTATAATGGAATAGTATATCCTGGCAGAAGCTCAGATCCGCTTCCCAGGGGGTCGGAGGTTACCCCCGTCCGAAAATGATGGTTCGTGTTGTCCTCTGTGTTCGTCCCCAGCATATGTCATCTGTTTGCCACTCTGTTCGCGTCCCGTGTTGTTGCTGTTGTTGTTGTTCTAGCCTTAATATACAATAATAGCTATCTACACGGCTACCCATCGTCCACTGCAGGAAAAAAAGTTAGAACTAGTTGCCGTCGTGGCGTCGTTGACGACCAACTGCTGCCGCATGTTGCATGTGTTTAACAACAACAACAACAACAACAGCAGCAGCAGGAGACGGAGTGGCGTTACTCTAACAGTGGCAATAGTAGTAACACTACCAGTAATCGCACAAGTAGTAGCTGGACCAACCGCTTACAGCTGACTTTCGTCTGGCTGCTGCTGCTGCTGCTGCTGTGTAGTGTCCCCAGCAGTAGCAGATGCAACCAGGAAAATGAACCAGGTCTGCCGGAGTATCAGGAATGAAGTGGTGGTGGTGTTGGTGTAGTTGGCCTCCGGGGCATCTGTGCCGAGGTTCGTCCGTCCGTCTGTCCGCCGTTCGTACACTGCAGTCACTCGGTCAGTTTACGTTACAAGATGGTACAACAGCCGTCGGTAGTTGTTGTTGTCGTTGTTGTTGACCGTTGGATCTAAGAAACACACTCTGCTTGCGGCGTTGGCTGCGGCAGATCTGGATGTCAGGTGGTCCGCAATTGTCGACAGCTCAACCTGTCCATGGGGGTCATCATGTACAGAGAGGTGGGGGTTAGCCGGCCTGTTGCTGGTGACGATCACTCAGCTCGCAAAGGGCAGCTCGAAAAACGTCGTTCGCTTTGACTAGCCAGGACGAGACAAGCTGTGATGGGTCTACAACGGAATGACACCAATTTCAAGGGAGACTTTCATTTCATATGCTGTGTGGACACTTCGTAACGTGAATCCGGGCAGCGTCACAGAAATACACAAACGAATGATAAGGCAAAAATAAAGCCGAGCCGAGAGTATTTACTTTTCTGGGGAACGGAAGGGTTTGGAACGATTGTTTTCCAATATGCAGCACTAACACTCATCGGACACCGAGTCGCGCCCTGGCTGCTGTAACTAGGCACGATTAATATGTACAAAAAAATGTATATATATATAATAAAGACAATATTTATAATTAATTAATATATATTGGAGAATGGATAATGATACTGTTAAAGGACGAAATACATATGGATCTATTGCACTTATTATACATGCTCGGCTCGATTTACGGTATCGCAGACGGTGACTGACGGCACGGTATAAGTGTGCGGTCACGGATGTCCAAGGTAGAGCCAAGGCATACACAGCCCTTCAGAGTGCGCGCCCTTGACCACGGAGAACGTCTTCACCAAATTTCTCATTTGTCCACTGTGTTCGGCCTAATCTAGTGCTTGTCGTCGCCGCTGTTGTCCTGCTCACTGTGTCCTGCTTGTGCTGCGCAGTGGAGCAGCAACTCAACCTCGCTGAGTGTTCCGTATGGAGACTGTACGAGTGTGCATACACAAGACCATAGTAGTATTTGTTTGGCAGGATATATTATTCTCCCGTGTTCTCCAAACCCATACCCACAATCTGTAATACATCTCGTAGACGTCTGACTGCGTTTGTCGACGAGCCGTTGCTATTGTGCGCTAATGCAGACACGCCGACTAGACCGAAATTATATATACGATTGAGCAATATTATGTCGACCGAACTTTCTGCTCTGCTAGCAAGGCTGCTGCTGCTGCTGCTGCTGCTCTGAGTGTCCACTTCCGGTGTACAATTGATCCACAACTTCGAGTCGTGCTCAACCCTGCCACCCCCGGTAGTCCACCGTGTGATGGATGCGACAGCTGGCCAGACGATCTCTATATGTCTCATACATGTATGTATGAATATCGTTGTATCGCATTGAACGTTTCTCGTTTCGTGGGCGACAATCGATGGTTGGCATCGATCTATTCCGCCTTCCCGACGGCCCACTTCTCCATCTACCTCATAATGATAATAGAGGTACATAGATGTTAAAACGCCACTGCGCGGTCTCGAGAAGAGAGACTAACCCACCCGAGTAGGAGAGAGAGAGAGAGAGAGAGACGTGGAGTGAGGATGTATTTTGCTAAGTGACTCGTTGATTGGTTGGCCGACGTCACTGACCAACGAAGTTAGGTTGTTGTAGGTAGTTGCTTGTCTCAGTCCATCCACCCAACAGTAGTAGCAGCAGCAGCGGCGGCGGCTGGTCTGTGTCATTTTTATCGTCATAATCATGTGATGACGTCGCCAGTGACAACATGGCGAAAGCCAGCTTACAGCCGCTGACTGAGATGATCATTGTTGGTCATTGTTTTCATGCATCACTGCCTTAGACTCCGGTGACACTTTGACCTCACCGAACGGAGACTGATTCGGTCAGTCACTAATTCACGGTACCTCGATGCCACGGAACTGGGAGCTAGAAGCTGAGGGCTGAATTCTGATTTAAGTTCACCTGCTCGATGTCTATTTGCGGCACCTTCTCATTTGGACGTGTCGTTCGCGACAATGCTGCGATTATTTCTACGCACCCCTGAAATCTCCTGCCACACCACACCCCCTCCCCCATCTCTCTGAGAACAACTAATGCTGTTATTATTATTATTGTCGTTGTGAGATGCATTAACGTGGAAACTCTATCTAACAGCTATATATATATATATATATATATATATATATATACAGCTGATGGTAGTTGACCTCGAACGAACCCAGTGAAAAAAAGCACAACACAGAAATATGTAGAGGAGTCAGAAACTGGCGGACATCGTTACGTGACCAGTTGTTTGTGTCCGGACTGAAATTCTAATAAAATGAGCTAGCCGAAAATGCCGGTAAGCAGTTGACTGGGCGTCCATTAGAGCACACACGAGCCTGGCACACTTGCCACATGAGGTGCTGCTGCTGCTGGTGGTGGTTGTTGTTGTGAGATGAACAAAGAGAGTTCAGGCTTGCGTGCTGCTGCTGCTGCTGTTGTTACCATTACATAGTGTCTAGTCATCAACATGAAGAAAAAGCGCAAAATGTAGACAGACCACAACAACAACAACAACAGCAACAACAATGGTGATCATAATGGTAATTTCAAATCTGCACTCAAAAGCCGACATTATATGAGAGAGCGAAACAGGGAGTGCGCATAAGCAGAGCGATAATACTAAGCTCGCTCGACTGAAGTGGATTTGTGTACTAGGTGAAGCAAATCAAGCCATATAAACAAATGGCTCTGATAGAGCTTCGCCGGGTCGACAATCTCAGCCAACGAGAAGTTGGCATGACAGTCATCAGAAACGCTGGCGCTGATGTGTCCTCCTCTGACAGTTAGGTCTGCCACGCCATGAAGACATAATATACTGTAATTTCAATGCAAATACAGAGTTTATATATATATATATATATATATATATATATATATACATATATATGTATACATTCATTTCAGCTAGTAGTGATCGGCTGTATGTCTGTGCGCGTGTTCGTGTCTGTGTATAATTCTGAGGTTGGTAAGGGACCTCTTTGTTGGGACAGAAGGCAAAGGGAGTGTATGCGCTGTTTGCTGGTGAGGTCGTCTCGATAGATCATGTCGTTGTTGTTCTGTTGTTATTGCTCTAGTTCTAGTTGCTGTTGCTGTTGCCGATTGCAGCAGTGGCAGATAAAGGCACTGATGGTGCGCCCGACCACACAACAATGTGGATTATGTCAAAAATAAAACATTATATATATATATATAGGGGAAGTCCAGCTCGTCAACGTCAATCCATGACAATCGTTACGTTGACGCTATGGACGACGCTATTGTGAATGATTTCCTTCTCTCAGTGGCCTCTGTTATCATCTGTACATACAATAATGTTATTTTCTGTACACCTCTCTTGCTTTCTCGATGACTTGGCTGTGAGTTCTAATTTTCTGACGCGCACCCCCCGTTCCATGCATTGTCCACAATGTTAGGTGGCCGTAATCCACACAGAGATGTTATGTGGTGGTACACAGGAATATTTCGATCATTGCCCCGAACAGGTCAATCATGGGCGGTAGCGGTTGACGAGTGACCCAGCTCGACCCGGCGCCAAGTCACGCACTCCGAATCGTAACAATACCACACGGCTACATTTTATTTTAGCTGTTTGAATTCGAAGTTGAATAAGTCACCGTATTGAGCAGGTACACTCATGAGAATGACTATGCGCTATTCGGCAGCATTTGTTCATTCACTGTAACGGAGCGCAGTAATCGATGCCGCAATGAAGCCATTAGTCGCCTCTTTGAACGAGGAACAACATCGTTCTTTTTTTCTTCACTAAGTGGATGTGATTCCTTATTCATAGTGGCGCTATTCTGCCCTTACTGACCGCAACGACGTCGCTCTTCAGCAAAGGGCCACACTGTCGTCACTTGCCACGACTTCGTCGGGCGCGCTACGGCCGAATCCATTACGAGTAACAGCGATGCTCGTTGGGGATACAATCAGCGGCAATTCAGTCTGTCTCGACACTGCCGCTTGCATATGCTTATTGGTTTCATCTGGCTATCATCTGCATGGCGGTGATCTATTCGCAATTTGGAGCCGAAGCTCTCAACCGAGGCACGAGCCACCCCCATACCGGTCGAACAGGAGGCTGGGACACTTCGTATGAGGTGTGTTCGACGTCCCATACGGACATCGTCTACTCTCCGTACGCCAACGGAAATTCGACTGACTCAGTGGTCGAGCGCGGTGGTGAGCCTGGTGGTGCTTTCGCGTGCGCCTTGCTGTTGGAGGAGGCACATAGGTGCCCACTCGGGTTCGATAGCCACCATTTCATATTTTGCATTTAAGAACGGGTTGTCCGTCTTATGAAGCAACGGTACAGCGGTCGAAGACAGTTGTACCGTGGACTGAGTTAAATGTTACCTGTGAGCGAGCCTGGAAAATTTGCTAAACTGATTCAGTGAGTTCGTCGACCATATGATATGTTTCTAACAGTATTCAGAAGTCGCTGATATTAATTAGCGGCAACCTGCACACACTGGTACTGCGAGTTTTAATACAAACAGAGTACTTCTTGAACATGAAATGTTATTACCTTTCAGCCCAACCAAGGTGTATGACGTGTGTGATGAATGACTATATTATTATCATTAAAACGATCCTTAGGCAATCATTGGCTATCTTGTGCGTTATCGTCAAACTTCTCAACCTCGTTAGTTTAGCTGCATACACAAGCTATTAAAAGCTGGATGACAGTATATAATTAGAATGGGAAGTGTATACATTTATTTGATAAACCATCATGAAAGCCTAGAGCTGCCAGTAATAACACCAACACCAATCGCAGCAGTAGCAACAATAGTAATGATAGCGACATCAATAACAACAACAGATGGAAAATAACAGTATGGGCCTCAGCATTTCCCCATTGAGTCTGTTTTGTTGACACAGGTGTGGTGGACGCCGATGGGGCTCTCTCTCTCTTATCTATTATTTTTCATATCGCTCGTGTAACGATTATTCCCTATCTTTGTCCGCCTTGAAGTGACAACCACGTGACAGCCGTCGTGGTTCACTTTCAGTTTCGCGAACGGCGGACCGCGACAGCAAAGGCAAATGCCTGTGGCCGCCGAAGTAAAAAGCCCGTTTTTTTCCCGTTTCCAGAAGCTTTTTTTCTTCTCTTGATTTTCCTGTTTATTGTTGATGCTGCCGCCGCCTCTTTTCTTTCTTCACCTTCATCTTCGGCGTTAGCAATGGATCAACGTGTGGGGGACGGGGGGGGAGTCGAGAGTCCGCCGGGGACGACGCCGAAGAAATAAATAGTGATGTGCATGAAGTTGTGTTCGTTTGCGTCGCCTCGAAGATGAGACTTGTCGAAGGTTGTGCTGTTATCTCCACCGGGTCCCGTCCATGTTCACGAGGTATCTGTCCGTTACACTTCTGCGCTGGCCACCTGAGCGGCTTCCATTGTGAGACCGCTCCTTTCAGCTTTTGCACTCGTTCTTCCCTTCATTTGGTCCCCCGTCCCAATTTATGGCAGTTACTTCCCAAATGGGTTTTCTGCTTGTTGCTGTTGCTGTGTGTTCGGACTGTTCAGCTGCAAGATCCATAGCGTTCGTTCGTCACGGTAGTCCCTATTTCGTTTGGGCTGCGTCCTGCTCATTGCACTGTACTGATTCACTGCGCGTTACAAACAACTCACGAGAATAACAACAACATGCAGAGCAACAGCAGAATCAATCGATGGTTGATGCCAATTGCGGTGCCGTGTGAGACTAGATTGATATAGACGATTGAGCGGTGTAGATTGATCGGCCCCCGAGAGTCTCTTTCTCCAATCTATTCTATATATATATATATATGTATACTGTTCGTGTTGTACGATATGCAATGTCGAGAATGGCTTTCGCGGGATGGCCGACACGAGCGCGGACACAAGAACGCGATTGCAATAGCCAGTAGTAGAAGAATAGCATTAGGGAGCACAAGAATATCATCTACACATGGACTAACAGATGAACATAGTTTCGAGTGCAGGAAGACCCTTGCTGCTTTGACGCTCTGGAGTTACCGGCGTTTTCTGGCAGGGTTGTTGTTGTTGCATCTGGTTCTTTTTATGTCGGCGATTGTTATTGCACTTTTCCTTCATTGCTCTTCGAAAAGCGCAATGGGCCGATCAATGATCACTCGATCGGTCGCTTGGTTAGTGCGATGTTCCCTTGATTCCATTCATCGTTCATATTGGATTGAATATTTCTGCATTTCCCGGGGCGTAACCGATGCTTCTGGTCGCGTTCTCCATCTCCATAAGTTGCGAGGCAGCAGCAGCAGCAGAAGAAGAAGAAGAGAAGGACAAGAAGTGCATCTAATGGAATAGAATGAACTCAGCAGCAACAGGTGAGGTGTCTGCGTTGGTTATGATGACGATGGCACCTGGCCACTTCGGCCACCACAGCGTATTACTGAAAATTTTCTGCTTCTGATAGCCCTCCTCCCTCTCGCTTCTCATCGAGCTACAGCAGCTCTCGCTGCTCCTAGAATACAGCTAATATAGCTGCTGCGGCAGGAGCAGCACTTTTTTGACAAGCATTTTCCCTTCGAACATCAGCGTTAGTTTCTGTAACAACAGCAGCAGCAGCAGCAGCAGCCATGACTGGGATTCCACGTCTTCGTTTGCGCGCCCCCAACGTTCAGTTGGAAATGCCCCAGCCAATTGTAGCGTTGTTGGTTGGCACCCTCAACCGATACTAACAGAGTGCATGATCTTCTAGAGATCAGCCAGCATTGCTGGTATGTGTCCCACTGGCATATAAGTGAATATGAAGCGCAGCCTGCACATTAACCGCGCACCATATGTTTATCGTCGTCTATTGGCTGTACGTCCTAAGATTACATGATTATGTCTAGCGAATGCTGCAGCGAACCGTGTGTGTGTGCCCCACGTTGTCCATTTGTGACTGGCTCCGCAGCACTTCAGAGTACTGAAGTGTCATGCCTCCCGGAGCGAATAACAACAATTGCGTTTCGCTGAATTCCTCGATCGCCGCCGCCGCCGCCGCCGCCGCCATCATCATCGACTTCAGCAGCAGCAGCAGCAGCAGCAACAACAACAAAAGTCAATTACAAGCAGCTCGGCCGCTCGCCCGCCCGCCCCGCTGCCATAACACATCAAAGCAAAGCAGTCGTTTTCCATTTCGATATGTGTATATAGTATGTGTGTCTGCGTCAGTGGGTGCCCACGTCACTTCATCGTGCGGAATTGCGTGAGGCTGCGTGTGTGTGTGCGCCTGCTGAAATTGACGTAGAATGCTCATTATAGTCAAATATAATATGCGCAGAGCATCGACAATAATTACTTCAATGTTCTTCATTCGGATTGAGCGATCAGCTGGCCGCAGCATGCAACGCTGTGTTGTCGATGCCGATAGATCCCATAATGGTGCTGTTTCCTCACGTACCAGTGGTGGTGGTAGCGGCGGCGGCGGAGGCAGCATGAGCACCGCATTGTGAATGAGCGAGTGGATTCATGAGTGTTCACTTGCCTTTGTCCCCGTGTGTCTGTGTGTGCTGAATGCCGGCACTCAGGAAGCGCCAAGGAGTGGTCTGTTTGCGAACCTTCAAATTGCATTTGAATACAACAACACGACCGACTGCGAAGAATTCGACAATGAATTTCTGTCGCTAACAGCGGCAGCAGAGTTGACAGATGACGACGGGCCATTAAAACGAATTTTCAGATCAAATAGAAAAAAAAAAGAGAACTCGACTCGTGTACACCACGACGCTGAACATTGGCTGGGACGTCCCTGATTCGGTTAAATCGGACCCCCTACCCGTAGCGGTCTATCTAGCTCTCGAGAGTGGCTCACTTGCTCGACGGCTTGGAATCGCTGAAGCCCATCTTTGAATTGTCCACAACATCGTTGAGATTCGAAGGAAAAGCGTTGTAGTATACGAGGGATGTGGCATATCGTGAAGTGTACAGGGATCGATTTTCACACTTGCCGTATCGTTGCGTCTGCTGTCATAAGCCTCGAGTCAGCTGAAGCCAGTTGATATTAATAGACTGTATCACCCGTTACGTGGCGTAGTGAGGCGCTCGTGTACATGTCATTTTGAAAGATCAGACGACGATGATGACGACGATATTTGATAATGAGTTCTCTTTGTTTCCGACTACCCTTAAACTAAAGGAACTACCCAATGACTCACTAACGTTAACATTATCCGTGTTTCAGGTGAGCGATTCGATGGCGAAAAGGGCTTAAACTTCGATGGCCGACAGGGTACTATCCCGTAACGGATATACACCACCTAGGTGATACACGACTGGTTCAAAATATCCAAAGAAAGATGTGCCAAACGAAGAACTCCTCTGCAAACTTTTCGATTCTAAAGGTTTTCGATTCTCTCGTACAACCCCGCGATCGGCCTCCCCGCCTCATTCAGCACAAACACGAACAGCAAAAAGCTTACTTTTTTTAATAGTGGGTGTTTCCCACTTCCGTTCGCACTCGACATCGTTTTCTATATCTGTGCGCAACCTGACGAACAGGTCGCCAGATACAGCGACTTGCCCCCCTGATGGATAATTATCCATGCTAGCGGCAGGTGGATGAATCTGTGCAAGTGTCCGATATTCCGAATACGCCTAATACACGTAATAGTAATAACAATAGTAACAATGATGTTAATAATAGTTTGCAAATTTCTAATTCGAATGTTGATGATACTGATGAGCACGGGCGGCTCCGACAACCGTTCCAACAACGATCTAGCGCTATCACCGATTATCACGAACTCTCGAACGACCCTCGTGGCGCTGTTTGCGTTGACGGTTAACGCGAACTCGCCGCGCTATTGTGAATACGAGGTTGAATTGATCGACGAGATAGCAGGACACATAGTCCTGCCTCTCTCTCTGACTCCATTGCTCTATTCATTCGCTTCCTCTCGTTGCAGCAGCAGCAGCAATAGTCAACGACGTCGTCGTCAAAGTTCCCTACGCGGACGCATCCAAAACAAAACGAAACTAAAGCTATTATCTCTTCCCTCCCCCCCCCCCCCTCACTACTCCTTTATCTCCAATGTCTATCCGTGTTTATCCGTGTGTATGCTTCACCCGAAACATGACACGGACAGTGATCACTTGAACGGGGAACGTTCACCATCCACCGGCTTCAATCTCTCTTTTTTTTGGCCTTTGTTGCTGCTGCTGCTGCTGCCGCGGCGGCGGCTGCTGCTGCTCGATGTTGTGTGTTCCGCGCGCGGTTCGTTCATTTTTTACTCCGTTCGACGACGACGACGACGACTTCCATGTTCATGTCTGTTGATTTGCTATGCCATATTTCTCCGTATGCCTCGTAGTCATCTTCATAATCATGTTACTGCTGCCGCTGCCGCTCAACCTCGATGCTAATGCCACTCATGATAATACTGACCGTAGATGCTGATGATGATGATGTGTTATGACGATGTCGCAATTATGACCGGAAGTCATCGATTTCTGACGCCCGCATCTCGTTCCGTTTTTTTTTTTTTGCTGCTAGTTTTTTTCTTCGTCTTTCTTACGCGATGCTCACCTTCAGTGGCATTTCGCGTCCACTGACGTTCACTGGCCGACCGCTAGATGCTTTACGGCGGCGGCGGCTGCAGCGGCGCTGCTGTCGCCACAGCCGCCGCTCGTGGTTGCGTTCCGCTTTGCCAAAGCAGAAATAGCAGCTGTAACAATAACAACAACAACAATAATAGTCATATAATATAATAAGCAAAGAATAAAGGTATATAGCTATAAAAGCGATGCCTGTCTATCTGTCTCTACGTCCATGTATCGGTCAGTCGGACTGGCGGCTTGCGGCCCGCTGCCGCCGCCACCGCCGCCGCTTCTGCTTCTTACTGGCTGATTCGTCCATTGGTTCATTCGGTCTGTCGGCCTGGCGGCCCGCCGACCGGCCGGCCGGTGCTTAGTCGTGGTTCAAACCAATCGTTCGTGGTTCGCTTGCTGACTGCGCCGCACGGGGTCGTGAGACGCCGACCTGAGCCGTGTGACTGAGCCGTTGGTTGAGACCACCACCACCACCGCCGCCGCCGCCGCTGAGCTAGCAGGCAGACACACAGACAGAGTTGTGCTATGAGACGATACAGCATGGCATAGCATCAGTGTAGTAGTAGTAGCCGCAAAGCTGCTGGTGCCGGCAGCGTCTGGCTACATCGCGCTTGCTTATTTTCGTTGCGAACTGTGCGCAAGGCGGTGGTGCGTTTGTTCGTTGCTTGCTTGGATGACTGGCTGGCTGGTTGAACGGCTGGTCGGGTCGAAATGCCGGTCGTTGTATCGGCCGTCACCCGACATACGTACACTGTACATAGCCATTTAGACGGCCAGCTGGCCCCGGCCATAGGCGATATATATGGTGGACAGAACACACTAGCCAAAATTTGCCGTACATTTGCTATTTCGATGTCCTCGTGGTTAACCCCTGGGGGCATCCGTCATTGTTGCATATCGCTGCTACTGCTGCTATTACAACGGCTGGAATCTATCCAGCGAGCGTTCCTCCCCGGCCATTGTGGTTACTGATGATACTGGTGGGCTCAACGACGTTGTTGTTTTGAGTAATTAGCCGCATTAGCTGTTAATGCTGGCGCTGTATGATAGCACAACCTGTTTGTGCTGTCTCTCATTCCTATTATTCTGTCATCAGAAACACATATTGTATACGGTATTATTTTGTCATCGGGTGCATGTGGATGCATTTATCCACTTTATTGCTTGGCACCTAACTACATTATATCACAACCTGGGAACGGAGCCCGACCACGTCGATGGTACTCGACTAGGATTGACAGCCTATCCAGCACCGACCTGCGTGCCTCAAAAGCCATCATGTGTTGCACATGGAAGTCGAACTTAGATTTGAGTACACCAATTTGATTTGAGTGTTATTGTTTGCGGAAGTGGCCACGCATTCGAAGAGCTCGTAACGCGACAGTGCGTGCTACCGCGAGCATTCGCTATATTCTAATGGCTAGGGAGTAATCAATAGCTGTTCAATCTCACAGTGTTATTCGATTCGTTTATTGACAACAGAGAAATTGACAAATCAATGAGTGCCTGAAGGAATGAATGATTGGATGAATCTATAATTGACCGAACGCAACTACAACCGAACATTCACGCAGTTGGCACCAAACAGCTGCAAGCAGCTGGGGAGAATCAGAGGTGGGCGACTAACGTAGATGGGAGACAATGAGGATAGGAGACCGCCCCCCTTGGGGCCTGAGGACATCGCATTATTAACGGGCGGCTGGCATTGTCAATAGAAATTGTCTGAATCTGTTGTTCATTGTAATGGCGTTAGCGGTAGTAATGATGATGATGCTTCTAATGATAATTTCATATGGAAGTATAGCCAGCAGAAACAGACGGACTAGCGACGATCTGGCCGATGCTCGAGCGTGCTTGAATGAGTGAGCAGTCGTTTCAGCAGGACTCCTCGTACGTACGAAAAGGAAATCTCCCGCGCGACATCCCTGACGCCCATCACCTAAGGCCTATAATTAAGAACAAGGAGGGCGGACCACTGATTCGGGCACGAAATCTGTGGTCAGCTAATACATAGTGAGTGGCAGGTACCCAGCGCTGTCGCACTTATTTTCGTTACGGCACATAGTTGACCTCGTACAGAGAAATGCCTTGCAGAGGAAAGATATCTAGAGCCGGAGCGAGAGAGAGAGAGAGAGAGAGAGATACTGTAGTTCTTTGCTTAACGGCTCGTGAACCTCACATCGCTGAGGTTCTCGGAGAAATAAGGGTAATTGCGCAAGGCTCGCAAGCGGCTGCCTGCCTTTCATACAATAATATGATAATAGCAGCAGAGTCGAAACTGCGTAGCAGTAGCAGTCATAGAGGTACACACATACACGCGCACACACACACACACCGCTAGAATTTAACGTTTAGCAAGCATCCGTTCTTCTGTTATTGATGGTGGTATGCCAGCCAGTCTGATCATGCCGGGCCACTTTGTGGCCGATCTCTCTCTCTCTCTCTCTCTCTCTCTCTCTCTTATCTCTCGTTTCATAGCTGTTTGTGGTACGCTGTTTGATGGTCCCAGCGGATTGTCACTGCTCGACGCTTTTCGTCATCTTCATGAAGAGTGACAAGAGTCTGCTTCCCTATGCTATAGACGGGACAGGCTGAATCAAAGACAACGACGACGACAACGCCGCCAACAACAACAACAACAGCGGAAGCAACAACAACAACAGCGGAAGCAACAACAACAACAACGTTGATAACTGCAGCATCAAAAGCAACAGCAGCAGCAGCAGCAGCGGCAGCCGCAACAACAACAACAACAACAGAATTTCCTGTCATCTTGTTTATTCCTCGGCTGATGTTCGGCTTACTTCCCTTCACCCACTCCGCTTCGATCCGTTCGCAAATCTATTATAGAATATTATATCTACTTACATGGCTCCATGCCAAGCTGGTGGCTCTCGTCTGACTTGTACGTGTGTCCGTTTGTCACACGTTATCACGCGTCGAAGCGAGCTTCGAGTCGTCTCGGCGTCGCAACCGCTCGATGGTTGTTAAACATCTTGGAATCAGGAATTTGTGTACGTCTCAAATGGGCCATGTCACAGACTAAAGTGACCACAAGCCTTTATCGGCGGCAGCATCACCAACATGAATGCATTGAATGAGTGAACGAATGTATCGACGGAACCAGTGGGTGTGGCCGAGTGTACCAGGAAAAGTACACACATGAACGTCCACTGATGCTTCATCTCTCTCCCTCTCTCTCTCTGTGTCGCTCACAGCTGAAGTTATCGATTGAGATATCGTTGTAGTGGCAGGTGTAATGGACACAGTGGACGTCACTTGCCTTTTTGTACGTGCCGGAACGCATGTGCATATCAAGGATGGAGGATGGAGCACATTGATAGCGATATCGAGCGACGCGGCGCTTGGTTGTGCTGCCGAGACGGATCCTTAAGCAGGAGTAGTTCTGGTCAGGTGGAGGTGGATAATAACTACAATCAGGACACTAGAGGAGTTCGCAAGACAATTAGCTTTGCGACTATTATAGTAATCGTCTCGTGTACTCAAAGAAAAAAAAAGCAACGTGGGGATGCTCAGCATGCCGAAATAACGGCTGACCGTCCAAATAGCACGGATCGAGTTCGAAAATGTCTCACGTGAATTTGTTGACGTTTGTTTGAGTTGCGAAGAGTGAAGTGCGGGTCGAGCGACCTGGCTGATTATCTCACCCTGGTCTCGTTCAGCTGCATGTCATCTATTTTCCTGCTGACAATCGAACCGCATCATGCAAACACTTCAAACGAATCCTCGTTTCATATCGTATCATCACCCGAGTCTCTCTCTTTCGCTTTCTCTCATTTTCTCGTGAAGCCGAGGGAAGTTGCCCCCGAGGTAGCACCTCCACCTGACCCCATCGTTGCACTATGTTGGCCATAGCAGCAGCAGCAGCAGCAGCAAGGGGACACTGCCGTTACGATAACGTACTTGGGGAGGCAGTGATCGGTCGTCTGCTCCGTCATTCCTCGTCCACATGAACGAGTCGTTTTCGAACGAGTTGTAGTCAGGTAAACCTTGTACGATAGCAAGCAATGATACGACGCCAGCAACAGCCGGCTATAGTGACAGACCGTGGAATGATCCGCGCAGCATGACTGGTTGGCTGAGATCTCAGCTGACGGTGGAGCAGGCAGGCGAAGCGATGGGACGGGAACGATGATCCTCTCAATGTTGTGCTGCTGCTGCTTTCCTTGTTGTGCCGTCTGTGTATTGCCGTTCCTCGCAAAGTCGCAATTGCCGCTGTAACTGCATCCTTCTGTTGCTGTTGCTGCTGCTACTGCTACTCGGCCTCTGATGAGGCTTCAGCGGCAGTGTTCAATGACTCCGCAAAGTTGAACGATGAAGACGACGCCCGTCGTCTGTGCGTCCGTCAATCTGCCGCGGTGCAGTTCTCCTGGCGGTACGATCCGCCGGTGGTGGTCAGGTCCCGCAGGGCGAGTGTTTCGGATCGAATGTGCCATAACATCGACGGGTAGATACCTCGAGAGAAGCAACGGGACTAACTAAGGCCCTGACTAAGTGACTGACCACGTGGACTGACCAATGGCGAGGCGGCGCTCGATATATTCGAGGTACAGCAACGAGCGGCTACCATCAGCATCAACATCGCACCATGCCAGTCTAAGATACCATGAGATAGCATGCTTCAGCTATGAAGCTATGTCATACAGTACACGTACATACATGGACGATCCAATGCAGTCGCGACGGTGGCGACGGCGGCGGCTGCGGCGGCCAATGATGTGGACGATGCAAGTAAAACGGCGGCGTTTTGCGGCCGCTCTCCGTCGGACGACTGCTGGGCACTGGAGTACCTGTACCTGTTGCCATTGGCGGCATTTGTAAGACTAATGGTACATGGGTCATTGCGCGCATTCGAGTTGTTGTTGTTGTTGTTGTTGTTGTTGCTCCCAGCCAGCGTCTAAGCATCAGCATCATCGAATCGGCGGTGATGAGACGTTGCGCCGCCGAGCTCAGTGGGTCAAGAAGAGAGTTGACTCGTTCACCGGGCCGCGTGAGGCAGCGGCCGACACAGAGAGCCCTGCCGATGGTTGGCTGGTTGCCTTCGTAACGGTCTGTAACGGTGGTGGTGGCGGCTTCGACTTCTGCATCAGCAGCAGCAGCAGCAGCAGCATGGATTCGGCGGCTCCAGTCCTTCCGTTTCAGAGAGGAGATGGTTGAATGTTGATACCGCCACCGAGACAGCAGCATCCGAGCGATACTGTTGTTGTTGTTGTTGAATGCGTCACCTTCTCCGTGTACCGAGCTGGTCCAGCCTCTGTGCGTATTATACGTATTGGGCACCGATGATGAAAATGACGAAAATAATAATAACGGCAACAGCAGCAACAACAACAACAACAACAAATCGATTGTAGTCGTCGATGCGTTGTCGTCGATAGACCCACACAATGGAACAACGAGAATCGGAGAGACCGGGAAGAGCAAGAATTGTTCATAAATAATCTCCTCAATTCGATGCTGACAACGAATACGACGGCTACAGCGGGAAAGGCCAGGGACTCCGCGCCCGTAGGGTCTCCGGTTCGAATCCCACAGGGCACATACGAATCGATGTGGTATTTACAGATTGCAAATTTGTCAATAGAGCTATTATTATTATTTGTTGATATCAGCTACTTTGTCCTGTATTATATCGGGCTGTTTTAGTCTGCGATAGAGCCTGAAGACCTCCCTTGTGTTTGCGTCTGTGTTCCTTATGAGAGATAGATACGTTCCGACCGAAAATCATCATTCAATGCGAATACATGCCACACAAAAGTCGAGCCACCATAAAGATGTTATCAGTTCATTCGGTTTTGGTGGCAAAAGGACGCTGCTATGTGAAACAGATCAAGCTGAGGATTGATCCATATTAATGGCTATTCGTTAACAAATTTGCCAAATTTTAGATTATCGTCAGGTGTCGATACACAATTCCTCATCTTCATTCATTATCCATTCATTTCTCAGCGCCATATTGCTAATTATCGAATGTCTGTTGTTGACGGCTAACTTACGAGAGCAATGCAGCGAATGTTCATTGCCTGCCTAGCTATTTGTTCTTTAGCAAAAATGATATCCACTCTCGGAGGAGTTCCCAATGTGGCAATCGTCACAATTCTCTAGTTTTGTTAGAGAACTAACAACCACCACTTCAACAGCGCTTAGAGAACTATAATAGCAACCACAACATCAACAGCTTCCTGACGTGTTAAACCAACTCGCAATATAGACAGGAGGTAAACGGTAGATATCCAGTCACTTCCTAGTTAGGTCACCACTCATCGTCAATGGCCAACAGATGGTCAGACAAAACAGATATTGCCTATTCGGTACACGCCGTCCGTTCGGAGCACCGGAATCTGTACGACCCAGCAAATGTCTCCGTTGATACCAGTTGTCTGCGTGTATTCGATCTACGCCTTCGCGCGAATGCTGCCCGACGATCCATCATATGGTTGGGAGGTGGTTAAGCATTGGCACTGGCAACAGTAAAACGTGAACATCAACAAACAGTCAACAGGTGCAGCGCGATCTCGACATCGATACACTCTCATTAGTAATCAAACATATAGTGCGGATATCAGAGCTAATGAAGCGACAATCCAAAAGGCTAGATCAGACGAATCTCAACCCCCCCGACCTCCTCGCGTTCCTCGCCTGCTCACCTCTCCTATGGTCGGATCACAACAGCGATACTAGCAATATATATATATATATATATATATATATAATACTACTATTACTACTGTTCTTCTGCTGCTAGTTGCAGTCAAAGTGGCAGTAATGCACTAAGATATATAAGTATCTTGCTGCTGCTGCTGCCACCACCGTCCATATGTCTTCTTTGGCTGCTTTTAGTTGATTGGTCGGTCACTACGACCCCGTACGAATCTATCCCCCTCGATTAGCGGCAGTTTACGTTGTGTGCCGTGTTTATGTCGCTGTCGCTGTTGTCGTCATCGTTGTCCAGCGAGGCGACGTTCTTCCCGTCGCCGACTTTTCGTTTTACTTTCCTATTTTCGTCCCGATGTTTTCCCTAAGTCATCGTCGTTGTCATCATCATCGTCGTTGCCGCCGCCGCCGCCGCTGCTCCTGCTGTTGTCGCCGTTGTCATGGCGCTTTTTTTTCTCGTTAATATTTGCTCCGCTCCCGCGCCCTGTTCGGCCATCGCTCAGAGTTGAGCGCTTGTGGTAGCCACACGGCCATTTAAGCCAGCGACGGCAGCAACGAAAGCAAGCTATGGCCGTTCAATTGGCTCAAGTTGATTCACATCGCCGACCGATTCACGGCGGCGGCGGCAGCGGTGGCGACTACGAAGATCACGACGACGACGACGAAAAAGACGAAGAAAAAGATGACGACGACGACGACGAAGCCTACCGCACAACCGCCGCCGCCGCCAATCGAAGCCGAGCCGCTTAAACCGCTTGAAGTCGTCTGACCTCTGGCCCGCTCCGTCCAGCCGCCGCCACCGCCGCCGCCACCACTTGAACAGCATCGGCAACGATAGCGAGTGACTGAGTCAGTGAGTGGCTCGGTGTTCGGTGGTCAAATGACGAAGCTTCGTCAACTGCTGTTACTTGTGCCTACCTGTCTGTCTGAACCAGCGAGCCAAGCAAGCTATCGACCGCCCTTTCAGCTTCAGCTATCTACTATATATATATATATGATGGCGCTGCTGCTGCTGCTGCTGCCGCCGCCGCCGCCGACGATGATGGTGTTGTCTTCGTCTATAGAATCCGCTCGGCTCTTCGTTTCTCCGCGGCTTTATTCGTTTTCGTTTGCGGTTCCAGCTCGATTCGGCCTTTGCCAGCCGACCTGCGCCAGCAGCAGCAGCAGCTGCTGCCGTCGGAGACTCAATATCGTTGATACACACTCTACTATCCCACCTGTGTCGTTTTCGCCGCTCTATCCGCTGTGGTCTTCGTCGTTGTAGCTGCTGTCTGTCGATAGGAGTATCAATAGCTGTTCCTGCTATTTATTCCCATTGACCACCATCTTTCTGACCGGCCGAGCGAGCGACCGATTGACTGACTGGCTGACTGTGAACACCGGTGTCCCGTCGCAGTTCCTCCTCGTTGAGAGGCTCTGGTCTCTACTTTTGCCGTCACTTTTACTCGCTCTTGTTTGCTGCTGCGGCGGCGGCCGGTGATAATGTCGCTGTTGTCGTTGTTTCTGCTGCTGCTGCTGTTGTTGTTGCTGTTGCTGTTGTTGTTGTTGTTGTTGTGATTCAACTTATTCACTGTTCAGCTTTTCGGTAGTGGTTGTTAGAAAGTTTGATATATGTATGCACCAGCCAAAAAAAAAACACGAGAAAACGCGTCGACACGGGGAGAACTTCAAATCAAAAGTCAAATGCGGTTTGTCGTGCGCGGGCTAGACATCATCGCTTGGTGATCGACGCGAAATGCGGAAGAAGAAGCCAAAACGAAAATGAAATGGAGGGGTAGCACAACGACGACAACAACAACAACTACTTGTTGTTGTTGTAGTAGTACTCGGTACTACGGTGGCTAACTGGCGAAAACAAAAATGCCAACTTGCCACATAGGGGATTGGCTATGTGGCCCGAGTGCTGACTGACTTGACTGACTGATAGCCCGCCCGTTTCGCCCCTTCTCTGCGCTACTTGTTGTGCTATTTATTATTGTACTATTCGCGAAAAAGCGCAAGGAAGTTGTCATGCGAAGCCGACAAGGTTACAATGCTCTCTCTCTCTCGCAGTGTGTGTGCTAAGCAGCCTTACTAGTCTTTCGATATATGTATTATATGTATCTATGCTATATAATGTGACCCGTTCAGAAGAGAATCCTATTGTCTGCTCCGTATCCATGGTATAGACGGCTGGCATAGGAAATATCGATTACTTGGCTTGGTGGGTCTATCCGGCTGCTCTAAGACGAAAGCAGCATAGTTAAGTAGTCCATAGGAGATTCTGGGTTCTAGTTAGCTTTTGTACTGCGGCAGAAATAGCAGCCATATGGGATTTATTTTAATCTACTATAACTGCAGCAGGTATCTGTGCAGGCTAGTAGCCTAATGAAGAGAAGTCGTCGTAAATATATAAATACGTAGGTATGTGTCGGATTGACTACACAAGTCCGTAGCGAAAATGTAGTGAAAGCCTAGAATAAGTAGACACATTTCAAGATTTTAAAAGAACAAATCTTTCCTTCTTATTCTAAAGTGTCCGATGTCAGCTTTCATTTGATACAGATACGACACATGCGTCAACAGAAGGGCAACAGAGTACGGACCGCTACGCACGTATGCATTAACATTATATATATATATATATATATATATATGTGTAAACGGTGGCGGAAAGAAAACTGAGGGTCAGTTAAGCTATGTTATATATATATATATATATATATATATATACGCGAATCCATATCCAATTTGGGCATGCAGCCTTTTGCTCTCATCGGATTCAATAACAGTTGTCATGAATCTTCCCCCTGAAGATTCGCGACCGGATTGAATCGTGAATCGGGTAGCAGCAAATTACCCGAATGTATACACATGGTATTGCATCGAGTCGCGAAGTGGCCCAACACACTGTGGCGTACAGCAATTAATTATCAGAGCGAATCAATTCACAGGTGACGCCGCCCATCGACGATTCTGCTTAGTTCGTTTAGAATTACTAGCATCGAGTCGTCGTCGCCGCCGCTGCAGCCCCAACGGAAGTCTGAAGATCAACGCCAATAACGTGCACCGCGTCCGGAACACGTTTTCAAATTTCACGACAAGCCAAACAAGGTTCAGACAAACGCACATACGCCAACCACGACGACGACGACGACGGCGTCGGTGGTGGCGGCGGCTAAAGATCGCAGCAAATCGATCTGTGTAGTCGATGCCGACTCATAGCGCTGTTGTTTGCGATATTCGAACTGCATGTTCGATGCAGTATGCGCCGTAGTGATAAAATATAGTCGTATTTCCGCATAGCGGCATAGCATATCCTGTGAACGTGAGCCTATCACCATGGTGGTGATGACGACGTGACGAGTTCTCCATTGCAATTGTCGCCATAGGAAAGCGCGTTTACAATGAGCTTCAACGAGTTAATCAATCTATGTATTTGTTTACTGGCTGCCGGCTCTCCACATTTTAATTGCTCCAATGCGTTATCTCGCTCTCAACAAAGCTCAGATAACCCTGGCTTGCTAAGGGCGACGCTGGAAGCAGCGGTCGTCCAGCGGTGTTGCGATATCGTCGATCAAATCGGCATCTTTACAGAGCGCCGTCTCCGTAGAATTGGTCAACGGTAAGCATGGTGGCGATGAGCTTTGATTGTGACAACTGCCAGCTTCACGTAACTTTGCGAGTTACTTATGGCTTTATGCGCCGGCTGATCAGCTGTTGGTATTATAGTCTGTCAATCCTCTCAATTGGCATCTGTCGAGTTTCTCTCCATCGTGAGAATCGCCACCACCACCACCACCACCATCATGATCATCACGATGAGGAGGAGGGATGCTGAGAATGGTGGTTAAACAATCGAACAGTCGTCGCTTAATTTCAAATGTATACGCGCGCGAATGTTGCCTCTGTGGTGTCGGCGGTGGCGGCAGCGGCAACGTTTCGTATATCGGTCAACATTTGAAATGAATGAAGTGCGCGCACGCAATCACATATGTTCACACACACACATATTCATTCATAATGGCCGAACTGACCAGCTACACAAGGGCCAGCATGGTCTCGGACCGACGGCGCGAAATAAACGCGGGGCGGCGGCGGCGGCCGCCGTAGCAAGTGGTTATATTTGTGCACCCCGCCGTGTGATGACGACCGGCCGGCCGGCCGACCGACCGACCGAACGCATAGTTTACAACGATAGATAGTCGATGCGACGCGATGAGATGACATTACGGGCAACGGGGGCAGGATCTGGGTAAAGATGATGTTGCCCGATGGAGTCGAATAAGAAGAACCAAGTTGATAGAGATCAGGATTGAGAAGTTGTCCGTAGTGCATAAGCAATAGGGCACCAACAGAAACAGCAGCAGCAGCTACAACAACAACAACAGCAACAACAATAGCAACAAGAGGTGCAGCAACAGCAGCGGCAGCGACCTCTACCGAAGAACGGCTCGCTGTTGTCGCTGGACGAGCGCTGTTGCCGCAGTTGAAGGAAATATGAACAGCTTCGCAGAAAGTCTGTCAACAACGTGGCGGTCAGCAACGCGCAGCGTTCAGTCGCGCGACGTGCGTGACAGCAACAGGTTGGTCACAACGCGGACAGTGGTGGCGATGGCCAGCGGTCCGCCCGTTCGTCCCTCGTTCATTTGTCCATTAGGGCTGATTCTGATTCTGTCATGTGATCGGGCAGCGGCGTGCTGCGCTGCCGGAAGGGTTGTGACGGATTTTGAGATGCCGAAAAAGACGTCGGAATTTGTGGATCGGCGATATGACGAGAAAGTGGAAGATGGATGATGACGCGATGAAGGGATCAAGGGGGGGGGGCCTTCTTCTTCTTCCTAACCAAAATAGAAGATTGATATTAGCCAGCACGGCAACAAGCCACGCACAATGCCTCTATCGAATTAATGATCAAAATAGCTGATGACGATAAGTCGACTCGTTTTCAACGACGGCGACGTCAGATCATCAACAGCAGCAGCAGCAGCAGCACCAGCAGCAGGAACACCACTACCACGAACATAATCGTAGCCCATTTTGATTCGTCTCATCGGAGGCGGCTTGGGTACAGCCGTGAGCGTTATGGCACCTTCTTCTAATCATCTCAGTGGCCGTAGATCCATCGGCCACCAACATGGTAACATTTGAAAACAACTCACGGCTAAGGAAGACGCTGGCGAGAAGAAACGGAAATTAAAACGGAAAGCTATAAGGAACCGGCGCAGGACACGTGCAGAAGGGTTGTGGCATATGCAACCAAAGCGCAACGTCACGAGGGATAGTTTTTCTTCTTTATTGTTGTTGAATCCCGTTCGAGCATGGTGATGTCGAATGGAAGGGCCTCGTCACTGTTGAATTTCTTCTACTTTTCCTCTCGTCGTTAATAATAATAACAACAACAATAATAATAATAATAATCTAATTTAGCAGCGTGACCATGTCATCGGCCGGTGGCAACGGACAAAATGTCTCACTCGGTTGACATCCCGTAGTTTACAGATTCCCCACTCCTCACCCTCACTATAGAAGCAGCTAGAAGCCAAACATCTTTCACCAGTTGTTCGCTTTACTCCGCTTGCCAGCCTATTACAATATTAAGTGAAAGAGAGGAGAGAGAGAGAGAGAGAGAGATGAGCCACTGACAGCCGACGATTGAACGATGGATGAATAAGAATAGTGAAGTAAAGTTCCGGGGGTAAATGGGTGGAGTTAGATGGGATGCGGATAGATATGTTGGGAAGGGATATATATATATATATATATATATATATATAATGGAAGTTGATGCAAGTCGTTGGCGGCTGCAGCGGTAGTGTGCTCGTTCACGTTCGGGCGTTTCTATTCGGGGCGTGCTGGTGGGGGCAGTGGCTACCGCCTGGTTGACTGACAAACTGACGTACATGTCGCTTTATGTACAACGCGTGTACACCAGTTGCTGTAGTACCCTTCATACGCTGTGGCCGCTGCTGTGTTTTCCAGCTGCGTATGTAATAGTAAGCTATAGTAGTAATTGGCAGCAGCAGCTCAGTGACGTTGTCGTCGAGTGGAAATCGAATGCTGTACTGTTCAATAGTAATGGTAGTGCTTGTGGAATCAGGGCCAAGATAGGAAAAAGGTCGCCGAATAATCCCTGCTCGTGGCCAGCACAGCTACAATTGATCTCGCATGAGCGCCCTTTTTTACTGATAGGCCCTTGAAGCGATTCTATAGAATGAAGTAGCACCGAGATCTGCTATCGTAGGAACGACTGCCGGGGAGTCAAGTGTGTGTGTGTGTGTGTGACAATGAGATGTTTTTGTCACGGCAACCCCACACAGCGATAGCTGGCGTTCGGAGCCGAAACAACCTTTCAGTCATGTGATGACACACCCACGACTATAGTACTCAGGGGGGGGGAGCTCTCTGCTGTTATTTTCATTGACTTTGACTGATGTTCGATGCAATTAACCAGGCGATTCTTGTCGTGGTAACACTCAACGTTTGCTTGTAAATTCTTTAATCGAATGATCTTATGGGGCCACTTCGATTGACGAACCAATGTCGCTGCGCTGATGGTGACGTCTTAAACAACAACAACAACAAGAGCGACAAGAACGAAGTTAGAAACCGCTGTTGCTTTTGTAAAAGGTGGTACTTTTGAGATAAAATAGAGCGAGGGAGACACGGTGCACAGAGGAGTGGGTCCATCTAGGTCAAGAACGAACCCGCTTGATTAGCATAACGATTCCGTTTGTTGTTTTTTTTTATTCATCAGTTAATTTAACCTGTTTATTGAGCCTTTCTCCGGACACATTTCGTACTCTTATTTATGATGTACGGCAACAATAGCAAAATTGCCCATTTTCCACATTTCGTGCGCTTTCATCGATCATCTGTTACGATGGTGGCGGTAAGCTATCGATTGAACGGGGTGTCCTGCCTTGCCTATATACGATTCTGTTCTCCTGATTGTCAGCCTCGCTGTCGGCGTTTTGCGCACACGACGGTAACGGCTGCCATTATTTTTCACCCCCTGTTAGAAGGCATCTCTCTAACCAAATGTCCGCCGGTCTCACTTCATTTTCTGCCTGTTTTTCCCTCCTGCTTGCAAACCTTCTATCTGCCCGGTCTTGCATCTAGGCGCATTCATATATTTCATCGGCCACTCGGCTCTCACGCGCCGCTGTGCAACCAATATTCGCAGCCGCCAGCGATGTTGGCTCTTGGCAAAGGGCAAGGCGAACGAGAGGCTACACAGACAGACAGTCGGTAGAATTGTTTGCAAATACACATACACATATATACATACATATATATATAATATATATGATTCATTTCAGGTGGTACTGGTCGTATTGCGTGTTCTCATTGTACAGTTTCGCTCCAACACTTCGTTGGCCATATTGTACAGCGAGAGAGTGACGGGGGGCGCCGGGGGGAGCCGGGGGGAGCCGGGGGGGTGTTCTGATCAGTCGTTTATTTGTCGGTTGTCGATGTTCAGCGCCGCTCAAGCGGATTTCTTGTTTAGTTCGTTCGTTCATTCGTTGGTCCACTTCATCCTCTCCCTTTCATTTCGATGCTGAACAGTGAAAGTGGTGCCCGATAGTAATAATAACAACAACAACAACAATAATCATAGAGATAGTGATGATGTTGACGAGAAGGATGCCGCTGATGATGATGATGATGATGATGATGATAATAACCATCATGGTCATGCTCTCGTTCGTCTGAATACTACGGCAACAGCAACGACAACAACAACAATGTTGTCGTTGTTATTGTTGTTGTTGTTGTTGACGGCACTATCTTCGCCCTCGTCGTCGTTGTTCAACGCATATATGTATTGTCGATCTTGATTGTTCTTGATTGCTGTTGTTGTTCTTGTTATTGTGACGTTTCGGTGGCGATCATGACGAGGACTGTGGCGATGATGATGATGATGATCGTGATGATTCGGTATTACGGTCGACCGATGCTGATGACACCCATATCCAGAAAAGGGGATCTTCGTCGTCATCACATCGTTCCCTCTATCGTAGTAGTAGTACTCGTTATTGTTGCTGTTGCTGTTGGCGATTCGTTGCTTGTTGGCTGCCGCCGGTGTGCTCTGCTCATATTCAAGCCGTACTCCCGCCGTGAACTATTTTTCTTTTGAGCGAGCAGCACATTTCCACCGCCACCTCCGCAACGCACAACGGTTAAAGCGGCCGCCACCGGCGCCATCAGCGCTTCGAGGCCGCAGCTGTGATCACATTGCAGCAGCAGCAGCAGCAGCAGCAGCAAAGGCTTCATTGCGAACGCAGACAAGATACGCGCACACACAAGCACGACTAGGAGCCGCCACCCAGGAAAGAAAGATAGGCCACCAGAACAACAGATACATCTAGCATCAGAATACACCAAAGCAGCAATAGGCCATGCAAGCGTCTGCCGCCGCCGCCACCACCACAGCAGCAGCAGCAGCGCCGCCACAACGAGCGCGGCCAATATCGTCTATATATATATATATATAGCAAGAGAAGCGCAACATGGTGAAGATAGATGGATGCAAAGGTAGTAGAGACAACAACAACGACAACAACAACATCAAAAATAAAACGGGCGCCCCGCCCCATCTCTTGTATTCTTTTTTTCTTTATTTCTATCGCATTGACGACGAATGCTGGCGGTCGGTGGCGATGGTGATGCGCTTTTTGACGCTGCTCATCTTGACTTCAACGTTGGTCGTTCGATGGCGACGACTGCTGATTGTGCCGTTATTGTATCTATCTCGTTTTTGTATCGTTGTTGCCTTCCTGATGCCGTATTGCATGTGGGTAATAATGTCCTGGGCTGTAAGGACGACGATGCCAGCAGCGCTCGACTGTGGCGGCCCTGAGCGAGCGGTGCCGCATACATACTTCTAGATGCTGACGTCGCTGGTCATCGTACGTAAAGCTGGGCCACCTCATCCATGAGCTTTCTCCTAGTTTCTCCTGTGTAGCTCTCACCACAGCAACAACTACAACAGCAACTGATGCTGTTGTCGTTGTTGTTGTTTTGTCGCTGATTTCGCCCGCAACCACGTTCTGCATCGTCTCTCCCATCATACTTTCCTCTCTCGCTTCTGGCTACTCCAGAACTACTCTGTCCGCGTGAATAGTACTACTACTACTACTAATTCCACTACTGCTATAGCCACTATTTATTCCCTATATATATATATATAATGATTCCCGCGCACTGCACCACCGTGCCACTATCAGCGAGCGCAGTTGCATCCCGGGGAAGTGATGGGAAAGATTTCCGATCAATTCCAATTGGACAACAGAGGCAACCGTCGGCCTGGAAGCCCAATTGCGGACCGTCCACTCTGTCTTCTGTTGTATATCTTAATACCATAGGTAAGCACACGCAGCCATAAAAGAAGAAAAACAGATTTCCAATAAAGTCAAACAAGAGAAGCGACCTTATATATATATATGTATTTTAATGTTTGTGCTGGTTAGAGTTTCGTCTAGAGATTGATTCAGAGCCTTCGCAGAGCCTGCCCTCTCCGACATTGCGACCTTGTCCAATAAACAGTCTCGTTTGAGACACCAATCAAAACCGGGAGTCCCCGATTGGTCCCAATCCGGATCACCCCAGGAGAGCCTAAAGGTTCAAGGAGGGAGCGTGAGTGATGCGTGTATTATCCAACATGCGTCTGATATCACAGAGACAGAACTGCGATGTTCACAACTGGCGGGCGACTTTTTCTATGTGCAGCGTGTTTGTTCAGATCGGTACTACTGGTAGAATTAGGCCCGGGCCGTGCCTTCGATTATACGTGCGTTATAATATGTATGCTGTGAACGTGTCAATGTCCGAGGTCAAACCGAACGTCAGCCCCCACTCCGTGCCGGCATCCTCCATAACCTTCCTTCAGCGGGTGCGGAGTACCGGCTCGAGTGCCCACCAGCTCAATTCTACTGCGATTGGTCCTGCTAAAAAGCAGCCTCGGCACAAGCAGCACCAGCGGCTGGAGCTCTGTGTAATTCTGCCAAATTGCTGTTGGCGGTGTTCCTCCTGTTCGTTCAAGAGCTGTTCGAGCGGGGTAACCTGCTGTCGATTCGTTGCTGCATCCACTTTTGCCTGTCTTTGCCTGGTCAGCTACTGTAGCTGCCCATGCCGATGCTGTAGTGTCGTCGTCTTCATCTTCGTCGTCGTACAGCGAGCACTTGGACTCGATGGAAGCTGCTGCAGCAGCGACGGCGGCGGCGGCGGCAGCAGAAGAGCAGCACCAGTATTCGGTGCTGTCGTTGTCCTCGCTGTCGCTGCTGCTACCGGACGCTCCTTTATCTACTACCACTACTACTGTTAATACTATTGCCATTTAATAATATATACATATATATTCCCTGTGACACACACAAACTTATACACACGTGGGTCTGTGGTGGTGGCAACCAACCTGCGTCTCGACTCGATATCATCTTCGATGTATACATATATATATTCGTTCAACGACTCAAAATAGGGCTACTGCTAGACCTCGATCCCGCTGGCTCCGGCCGGAGCCGCCGTTTGAACCATCACAGCTATTTACTTCCACCAGTCACTGGCAGCAGCAGCAGCAGTTCTTCGGTGGAAACTGCCGTTCGGATGTCCACGGCAGGACGGCAGCGACCACCACCACCACCACCGCCACCACCACCACGAACAGCAGCCGAAGTGAAGATGCAGAAAGAACATAGGGCAGAGAGTCCGGATCGGACCGGCAGCCTCCGCCGATGCCGAATCTCAAATGTTCGGTCAGTCATTTGGACTGGGCCGCCGTCGCCGCCGCCGCTGTGACGAGCTTTTGTGACAGCAGTGCTACCACAACCAACCACCACCACCGCCGCCTGCCACCGTCAGCAATATGTACACGTCTGTGTGTTCATGCTGAAAAACGTCACCGTGAACCGACTATTGCTATTACCGTTTTCCCTTCGTGATAGTATTATCGTAGTCGTACTGGTATTACATGTGGTATAGTATCGTGGGGAAACGCGAGATAGAGAGAGAGAGAGAGAGACGCCGAAGAACGCAGAGCGGATATCGCGGTAGCTTCCCGCACCACAGCAGGCTTATCGCGATCCCAGTAGTAGTAGTAGTAGTAATAATAATAATAAAATAGTAATAGGAATAATAATAATAATAATAATAATAATAGTAACAAAAGTAATGGTAATTGTAGTAATAATAAGAATGATAATCATAAAATAATCGAGCGGGACAGATCCACTGGGACGGGTTGAAATCAAAAGGATCCATTATATATGGATGGATGTATGCGACGCGGCCGTTGAAGAAAAAGTGCCATTTCATTCCAGTCATAGATAATAATCTCAATATCATAACAACGACCGTTCACAGTTGTCACCATAGTTATTACTATTATTATTATTTATTATGACAACAATCCATTGCAGCGAGTAGAAGATAACGAAAATGAATCGGCGAACAGCTATGGCCAAAAGTGTGGTCCCTTCGTGGTTACAACCACGCCAAACACGAGCACTACGCGTAGGTCATGGTGCCACTCCGTATTTTACTGATTCCCAACAATGCACACTTATTGGCCGCGTTGAATTCATTTTCTTGTCGCGGGGTCGAAGTTGTTTTGAGCTGACGCTCTGCGCACAGCGCGCTTATTCATTGCTGGTCGCACGTTAGTGGCTACTTTGAATTTGAATTACTATTAATTCTTGCACATGATTCGAATTGCAGCTCGGTTTAGCTTGCACAAAAATTCCGTCAAAAAACACTTACCGGTGTTTTTGATCGCTCGCTACACAGCCCAAGGTAAAAAAAAGGTATAATGGTTGATTAACCAGGAGCTGCAATGTTTTCAATGCTTAAGAGAGTGGGGTACAAGAAGGCCCCCCTCTAGGTGGCTTCTTATTCGTAGTAAACTCTAGTTTATTCTAGACACCGTGGCGTCTGATATTTCTGACCGGACGAACTTCCTCTAGGTTCGATATATATATATATATATATAGTGCTTGATTCGCGATCTGATGTGGGTCGACCGAGACTTTTACAGGGACTGCGAATTGGTATGGTCGTGCTCTCTCGAGCCCAAAATTATGGAACAAGATGGGTGTGTGTGTGTGTGAATGAGTGGCTATCGCCCGCGAAGACGAAATCAAAGCGCGCTAGCTCGATATCTATTTATCTGTTTGTGCGTACGTATGTATGTGTGCGTGTATGATATTATACCCCTGCGGTTGTTGCACGAGATGTTAAAGCCAGACGCAGAATCACAGCCAAGTGAGATGAGTGACGATTTTGATTGATCGGATACCGGCATCGACGGTAGATGTCGTCGTCGTCGTCGCCGCCGCCGCCGCCGCTGCTGTTGCAGCTTCTGTCATTGGCATTGGCTCTTCTCATCAGTGACGATGACGACGAGACTTTCGATTGGCAACCGCAGTCAGCGCAGATGGACGAGGTACATTGCGACCGAGAAACAGCAGCAGCAACAGTGACAACCGCGCGCCATCCACTCTGTCGTGGGCATCACAAAACAACTACGACGGCCCGTTAGCGCGTTTCATCCGCTTAGTGTCCATTTAGTGGTTAAACTGATTTGGTGATTCTTTGATCTGTCGCTGCTGATTCCGCACAACAATCTTGAAGTGTCCGTCCGCGTTCGAAAGGACGAAGACGAAGAAGAAGAAAACGAAGGTAGTGTCTGCGGTCCTCTTCTTCACCCCCAGCGATCCCCTTGAATCCCCCACTCCTCTGGCGTCGGCACCCCCGTCTCCCGCCCCTTTTTTGAATGAGTGCGCGACATTGCGACGGTGCACACAAGCAGCGTAACGGCGAGCTGCTACCGCTGTCGCTGCTGCTGCTGCTGACGACCGCTAGGCGATTCGAAGAGCGATTCGCGCTAGACGACGAATTGATAGCTGGTTTGATAGCCTGTCGCTCGATCGGTCAGTCGGTAGATCCGTACCAAGCAGTGCAATGCGGCAATGCAGTACATGCTGCATTTGCAATTGCCAATACATGCGTTCGCTGGCCGTTAGCTTGGCTTCTGGCAACAACAGATCTCTGACAACGAACCACGAACACACGGACGCCAGCAGCAGCAGCAACAGCAGCAGTGATAGTTGTAGTCATAGTGGCAATACCGCAAGAGGCGGTAAACCCGTCAACCGATCGGTGTCGTTTGTCACCAGATGTCGACGGAAAGAAAGTTGGTCGGTAGCATCTTGAGTAGCCGGATAGCTATTAGCTGAGTCGCGATGACCAGCGTGAAATATGTCATCCAATAAACCGATCTTGTTTGTGGATCTGGCCGATTGCCAGCGCTTGATCTCGATGCCGATCATGTGGTATATAACATCATACAGCGTACTGGCTGATGATGAGAAGGTGTTCTTTAGTGTGAATAATAAGTAGTGCATGTCGTTTGTGTTGCTATTGTTCTTGTTGTCACAATGTTTGCTGCTGCTGTTGTTGTTGTTGTTGGTCGCAACTGATGATTCTAGCTCCTAGCAGCCTTTGGCCTCACCCCCTCAGTGCCCATTCAGTTCATTTCTAATGGGATACGCGAGTGATGAACCACCGCATGAATTCTATTCTGTTTACCACGACCGCTACAATCCATCTCAGGATGCTATGTATATTCATTTGCTATTGCGGTATTGACACTGCTTTTGCTTTGTTTGCTCCATGCCGTTGTCGAAGTGATGTCGATGTCGTATCCGAGACCCTTAGCTAGAACAAGTGACACAGCAGCAGACGGCAGCATCATCATAGCTTATTTTCTCCCCAGAGTTCCATCCTCTCGTCTCATTTCATAGCATCCACTCCGAGCAGTAGCTCCGAAGTAGAGCAATCCAAGCTTCAGTGCTATTTAGCTAGCTGCCGGCTAATAGCCAATCCATTTTTATACGGCCGTAAATCCATCGCTCGACGATTGAGCGATTCTGCTACTGCTGCTGCTGCTCCTGAAGTCAAATCATTGGTCCCTTCTTGTCCCCCCCTCTCTCTTTCTCTATCTTTCTCAGTTACTCGACGGGTCGCTCGAGTGTCTGACTCGTCGAAATGCCATATCTTCTATCGTTACTGTTACGATTGCTACTGCTGCTGCTGGTCATCGCAGTCTTCTCCCTTTTCATAATTGCTCTCGATTATTTGAGTAGTAGTTGTTGTTGTTGTTGCTGCTGCTGCTGTGGCTGCTGCCGCTGTTTCTGCTGCTGTGGCTGCCGGGGTCGCTATCGTTGTTGCCGTTAGAGCTGTAGCGTGACCTTAGGGCCACTGCAGCAGCGACAGCATCAGCCGCCGTAGCTGATGTCGCCGTAGTGTCCAGCAGCAGCTACTGACTTCTTCGGCCGAAGTCAGATGTGACCGTGGAGTAACGTTGCTCTCTGTCCGCCGTTCTTGTGTGAACTCATCTCGTTCAAGCAAACGGATGATGGCGGTGATACCGCTCCATCAATCAATCGACGAATGCTCATCCACCGTCGTCTTCCACCGGCCGGCCATCATTAGTTCATGATTATCCTGGAGTTCCATCGTACTCTTCGTCATGATAATGAGTGATGATTATGATGAGGATGAAGCTGTTGTAGATCAGATATGTGACGATGTGTCTTATGAAGCAATGCCTAAGGCAGTACCGTGGACGTTAAATGCTGCCTGAGAGTCTGCCCGGGAAGTCCGCCTTAGATGTGTGACGGCTTAGATGTCAACGTTGGGACTATGACGACAACAACCACCCTGTCGGCGATATAACGACGAGCAGGTGATCATTGTCGCTAATAATAACAACAACAACCTTTAGCCTGTAGCTACTGGTTATTGGAGACTCGTTATTACTCGAGATAGAATTGACTACATATTTCGATAGGGCACCTCGAGGGCGGTGGCGGCGGCGGCGGTGGTCGTCTGTATCCATCGATCCTCTCATCCGGACACTTTCTGGATACCTACAGCTCTATCTTGCCCGTTCTACGCTACCTTTGCCTCCGGCTTTGGCAGTATTGCGGCAAGTACTACCACCCCTCGCTGATGGTAATGATGGTGATGAATGGTTTGTCACTCATCGCTGCCACCGACTCTACCGCCGCTATCTCAACAGCAGGTACGAGACGCATTTTTCCATTTGTCGCCACTGCTGCTGTTTTGCACTGTTCTTGCTTCTGCCTGGCGGGCTCTCTACCCCCCCCCTCCCGTCCCCCCAATCCCAGCAGAAAACCGGACGATGTGTGCTCGTTGATCGATCTCACGAGAGACTGGCCCGATAGTCCAACTCGCGTTTTGATCGAAACGCCGTCCTAGTTTACCCCTCAATTTTTACTTCGACGCCACTTAACGCCAGCCGCTGACTCATCAATGGACAGCAGCCGCAGGGACAGCAAACAGTGACGGCAGCAAATGCAGACGACACCATCCAGTCGTCCATAATGACGACGCTGACAAAGTCACTAAAGAAACGGTGTACTACAAGAAAGGATGACACCCCTCATAGAAGATGATGAGTAGCCGTATCGTCGTCGTCGCCGCCGCAGCAGCAGTCTCCGATGATCACCAATGAGCAACGCAATCGTACGGGTGTCTCTGATCGCTGTATCGCCCGCCCGGACGCCAGCCATGCGTCGTAATCGCAGTTACTAATTGACTAACAAGATGATCACGCCAACTCGGACAGTCGGATCCGGCTGATTATTTTGTTATGGATAGCTTCATGTCCCCAGAAGTGCCGGAGCGGCTGGAGGTGGGGGGATTACTGTCGCAAAGGCGTCTTTTGAAAATTCGGTTGAAAAAATCGATTTTGCTTTTTCCCGACTCCCTTGCGAAGACGGTGTGGTCCGCATGAAAATGCTGCGTATCCTCATGGGGGCTATTCATTCATTCATAGCAGAATGCGGCGGCGGCTGGTTGACAAAAAAAAAAACGGATTTCCGGCTAGAAATTTGTGAATTGTACCCGTTACGTGAAAGCTGAGACGCCGTACGAATACGACGTAATTTTGTTTAACTTTGGATGAACAGTTTTGACATTTTAAATGTTTTGCGATGGATAAAAATGTCTGCGAACAGAGCGGAGGAATGGACTAGGACATTGTTATGAGGACGTCTCCAGTGAACATACACATGGGCTTCATTAGCTAAAATAGATGTTGTTATATATACGACAATCGCCTTTATAACGACTTTTTATCATATGACATGATTATTTGTATCATAGATCGTCATCGCCTGCACATCGCGTCACAAAATGATCATAACTAAGCATCATGTAAAACATGGTAAGTTGTAACGAAAAACGCATTTAATTATAGGGAATCATTCATACACCTTTTATCCGTAATGTTGCCAAGCTGAGCTTGCTGCATTCAATTTTCGGTATAGACCTTCGAAAATTGCAACATCTGCATCTGTTGAAATCCTTCATGCTGTGCCTAATTATACTAAACACGATGAAGCTTTATAACCAATTTCGCACACCTAAAAGGACACCGGTGTGGACAAACATAAATGGCTGAATCCCAGCATGGAGCAAACCAGTTGAAGCTTCTCACTCAGCCCATTTAACCGCCAAGTGGCTGAGACTGCTGGTACCTCTATCGCTCGAAATCACCATTCATTTGCATGAGGCAGCAACTCGTTTGGCTCCCAGGGACGCAACCACAGCACACAATTGCATATCTTTGCAATCGCGGCAAGGGTGCAGAGACTGTCAGGAAGCTTGTCGCTTCGACACACTGAGCGCCTAAGCCGAAATTTCCTCAAATGCCACCATCCCCGCTAATTCCAGCGTTGACGAAGGTGGACATGACAGCAAACTGGACGAACATATACCAAACAACGAGAAAATAATAGACTAATAAGGGGCTGTTCGACTCGTACGCAGTGTGCTGCACTCAGAATCGAGCGTCGACGACGATGAAACCGAAAGTTAATAGAATAATAATAATAGGATTGTGACGTGCTGTTGAAACTTCAGATGCCATTAATATATATATATTTTTTTTTTGGTGTGTGGCCCGCTCTTTTTTGCGATGATACCGACACACTGCTATACTGGTCGCGATCTGGGTGGTACTGTTGAGCTATCATTCTGTTGTGCCATCATTATTATTATTATGTATTCTACTTTTCGTGTATTAGATTCTGGTGAAAAAGCTGAAACTGCTGCTGCTGCTATTCCCAGTGCTTCCATTTTCAATACTTTCCTTTCACCATTATCAGCATCAGCCGCTGCCGCCGCCGCAGCAGCAGCTGCTGTACCACCACTGCCAACAACAACAACTCTAGCAGTAGCGGTCTACATGAAATCAATGCCGCAGCATCAGGGCCTTCCTTTCGTAATTAGAGCAGCATTAGTAGAGCAAAGTTGTCGAGTGTCTGCGAACGAGTCCTACGAGTGTTCTAACGAGCAGAACTCGCCTCTTCCTTTTACTGAGGCAACGGTAGCGCGCTCCGCCAGCAACACAGCTGACATAAATGTGCTGTACATATATGTACGGACATATACAGTACCAGCAGCAGCAGTAGACGACGACGACGATGACTACGCCGACCAGCATCATCGGCGTAGCCGCCGCCATTATTGTTGTGTTTTTTTTCTCCTTCCTGTGTGACCTGACCTTCTCGTCAAGTCCCCGCGCGTCGCGTCGCGTAGTCATAAATCAAGATAGACGAAAGAGCAGCAACCAACGGTGAGCGGCCGACCCGGGCCGTTGTCGACCGAGGCCGCGTTCCTCATCCGCGCTCTCTTCGCTACGCCGATGCTGGATGGGTTAAAATTACAGACCCTATTATTATTATTACTACTATTATACTGTGCTGCTCCTGCTATTAATGAACAGCGAGAAATAGCGGTAGAAATCCGAGCGCGAAGAGGAGCAGCAGCAGCAGCCGAGCGTAGAATGCGCCCATTTCAATTGGATCAACGAGCGTGGTCCAGCAGAAGGGCACTCTACTGGTTGGTCTTCACATCGTTGGCCTGCTATTCTTCGTTGGCTGTTTATCGCCATGAACATCGTCGTCATCGGTGTCGCCGATATGATTGGCCTCATGCGATAAGCGTATGCTGAGCAACATTGTTGTTACGTTTTTGTTATCATTTCTCACCGTGGAACTATTATTGTGTATAATTCACTTCGTGTAACGATTTGTATTTGTGACAAAAACGAACAATGTCTTTCGATCGGCACATAGGCTAAGTAATTGAAAGGTGCGAATTAAGAGGCAGAGCCACGCTCAACAGCAAAGCGCAATATATATATATATATATATATAGTCATCATACACACGCGTGTGCATCTACTTAAAGCGTTATTGCGAAATGAGCAATACTGAGCAAGTACTGGCACCTAGCACCTGCGATTAATTCACACAAAATGTACAGTACGTCGTGCGATTTGGCACGGTTCTCCAATCGTGCGAATATTCTTCTGATCAATTCGTGAGTCAGTGGCATATCATTACAACCATATAAACAAAAAAAATTAATGATGATAATAACAATAACAACTGCAACATCGACCGCCAATGTGACGGCTGATAGATAAAAGCAATGTATATACCCCCTTATGTACACACAGAGCGATTTGCTTGTCGCTATCGTGACCACAGCAAGCTTTGGGTGAAATCGATTTATCGAGGTTGATGGCAATATTGGATTTATCCAGTGACGACTATTACCTGTTGTTCTGGTTATTGTCGTTGCTCGATCTCTTATCAGTACGGAGAGATTATATAAAAAAATCGTCGGTTTTATCAACGAAATTTGCCTCCTTGTTGTCCAGTGACATTTTTGGTCATTAATCGTTGGCGCACTTTTTCGATCCAATGAGAAAAAAATAACAAAGCGCTTCGCAATAACCAAAACCAGTAGGCCGTATTATGGACGAAACATTTCGAACTCCGCCGAGCAGCGACAATGCACGTCCGTGCACCAGAGCTGCACGCAACCACGGCTGCTTGAGCCGATCGCCTGCATTGTCGTCAACATCATCATTGTGGCCATCTTTCGAAACTTGTGTGTTAGGGAAACATGATCGAGAACATTATATCTCCCAACGGCCTCACATTACAACAGGCACATATCTACGAACGCGTACAAGAGCTAGCACTATTTACGAGACACTGTTCAATTCAACTCCTCTCGTTATCCTTGTTCCATTACACAAGTAGGATGAGGTGTTGAAAGTGTGCGATAATAATCTTACCACATGATTAGCTATTGATCGTGTGACGCTCGCGTTGGATTCTGTGAATCGCGCCAGCCGCTACATACCGAGATCGGTCAGTTGGCTATTTATAGTTCTCGAAGTGTCACTCCACACAGCGTATGATTATTTTTCTACCTGTTTGTTTTACAGCGTCAGTCTCTACAGAGAATTGTGATTGTCTCCTGGTACCACGCTCATATGTATGTCGAGAAGCCAACGATATTCGCGGAGCGTTGCGAGATCATAATTAGGGAGTCGTGCTCAAAAGCAAATTGCCGCAGCTCAATCGACAGTCAGACAAACAGATAACAAACACGTGGGCCATTCCGACGCGGTGCTCGTCTGGGGGCAAATCTATAATTAATCGCTCACTCAACAGAGACGCGGACACGATGCGTGCACGACGCTTACGCTCTGACAGACGGGGATAGCGGGGGTATCTTGTTGTAGTAGTCGATGTTGTAGTCGGCCGATTGCGTCTCTACAATATGGGGGCGCGTTCAGAATTGAGCGTAGGCTCACAAGCGACGAATGTCATGTGGCTGTTTGTGGCTGGATATAGCAATTTGAAACTGGCGCCATCTCATGGTCCGCTCTCGCAGTGGTTGGCACAATCTCGCTGGCCACGTTTAGTGTAAAAGGTGCGTGTGCTGCGGGCCATGCTTCATATTTCCTGTTCGATCGCCGCGTATGACTCTACTACTGCAAAATTAGCCTATTTCGTATACCAGCTCTACCCTGTTGGCCGCTCAACGAGTAGCTCCGTCCACGTGATGCTAGTTCTTGTATGATGATAGGTACTAGCTGACTTCATCTATTCCTGTGTCAACTACGCCCAAATCTGCTCCTGAGCTACATCAATGCAGTTTTCTGGGACAGTTCAACGAGCAGCGACTGCACTACAAGTTCGAGCAAGCGTTGGCTACAATCAGCTCCTGGGGAAATCATGACGACAACAGCAACAGCAGCAGGATCAATACGTCTAGTGCCGAGGACGTCTCAATGTCCATCCTTTCGAACGACAGCATCGGGAGAGATTCGTTGAAACTACAACGGATGGACTATCGCAGGGTGTATCTCCGAGACACTCAGCCTCGTCCAATAAAATAACATCGATTTTAGATTAAAGAAAACATCCAACAAGTTCAAATTGGGTCACCGCAAATTAATTGTGATTCTATTAACACCCCTTTTGCTCGTGTCTCGCTCTCGTTGTTCGCTGTTATTGATTTCCTTGGCAAATGAGTCCGTCGACACGTCTATGTTGATCATCATCATCTCCTTGATGTACACCTCGTACTTGACGTTTGTCTCTCTGTTTGCATCTCCTGCGTTGATTCCCTCTACCCAGCGCGCTAATCTTCGTGAAACACGTCTGATGTTACAGCCGTGTTAACACTGGCCGACGAGTTGATTCTGTAGCAAACGTCAGCCGCCTCCGAAGACGAGCTCTCACAGGAGTTGCCGAAGCGCGCGCGCTGCTTTTTTTCGTTCCGTTATCGCCAATCAATTGATTACGATACACACCACAACAACAACTCGCGCGATAGTAACGCGCCGACGTTACATAACCGCCGTTAACGGATCGGATCGAATGTCAACGACACACATACGCACATGCGCCGTATCGCCGCGTACCGCCGCGTACCGCCGAACGGGACCAGCATCGGAGACAAGCATGGCAGCGTCACCAACCTCAGAAGCCGCAGCGGCACCGACAGCAACAACAACAACAACTTCTATTCAACAACCAACCTACCAATCCATCAGAGGATAGCCACCGCCGATTGGCAGAGCTATCGAATACATGAGCGTTGCAATCGACAGCAGTGTCCATAGCATTCAGCGTGGCTGGTCACAGTTACCTGTCGGAGTGGCTGACGAACGGCCGACGACGACGACGACGACGTTGTAATCATTGAGTCGTCGAGAGATCAAAGAAAATTGGAGAAAAAACTTCAACGAGCGACGCGGGTAGCCTCCGCTTTGAGAGAACGATGAGAAGCGGCGGTGCTGGTGGTGGTGGTAATGAGAGATGTGTAGTACAGCTGGGCCGTTTTTTTGCTGTGTTCTTTTTTACTGTGGTTACAGCTGTTATAGCTATTGTTGCTGCTGCTAGATGTTCTGGCTTCGATACCGTCGGATGCCGCCGTAGGTCGGTGCGAGACCACAAAAATACAAACGAGTAGATGGAAATAACGATGATGATGATGATGATGGTGACGATGGTGATAATCACAGTTGTCTAACAAACAGGGTTGTTCGCTTATATAATACAATATATAGATATGGCTGCTCGTTCGTCCTATTTATGACGTTCACGTGGAGCCAAGATCCAAACGCAGGTCATTTGTTTGCGATGCTGTCTGTTTGGGCTCGGGGGGAACGCTGTGGAACCTTTGAAACCGGCTGGCGAATGGTAAGATGAATCTGTCCTGCCTTCTACGAGATTGGCGTTATTTCTGGAACCATCTTGTAGGTCAACTCGGTGAACGATTCGTGGCGTCGGCTAGAAGGCGCGTGCATATCGGATATCTATCGATATTTGCTATTTCAATGTGACCACGAAAAATGGACTTCCGTTTGCGAATAGCACCCAGCGTATATATATATATATATATGATCATGTTTTCCGTCAGATATCCCTCAATACCGGATATTACCGTTTGGCTGCGTTTTTATCCAAAAAAGGTCAATGCGTCAAAATTCACTCATTCGAAGCAAACAAGCGTTACGAGAGACGACTGATGCAAGCGGAAGCGACTGATACACAAATCGAGTTACTGATTAGCTCTGATAGGCGACGCGATAGTATATATATATGTCGATAGTATCTGGGTAGTGTTGGACTCTGCTGGTCGGATGCGCACACGATAGCCTGGGTGAGCCAGTGAGAGGTTCACTAGTTAGTCTTGGACAAACATAGCCCAGCATTGAATTCAACGGTGAGATACTAGATATTTAATGGTGATGATAGTGTTGATAATTGTTATGACGATACTAGTGATCACGATGTTGTTCTATCTTGTGAGACAATGCCGAAGGCCGGCCGTGGTTCCTCATCGACAAATCCTAACACTATCGTTCGGTGTCCAAAGGTTGCCCATTGGTGGCTGGATTGATCTCGCACCTTTGTCTTGACTTTGCTGCGAGCTACTAGCGAGTTATTATTCCATTAGCAACGCAACAGTCTGTACTATATCGGCGGGGAACCAACGAACCACCTCCTTACTACCCACCTTGCGATGCCGTCGCTCGCAAATCCGTCAGCATAAGTTCTCTCCTCTCAATTACGGCAATTGGGGCTGGCTAGCAGTTGGCGCCAACACATGGTACGGTCGGCCCCGTTTTGGCTTCACTTGGCTATATAGTGATACTCGTGGAACGGTCGGGCACCTACCTGCGCTATCAGTGCGTATCAATGATTTTGCCCTACTAAGCCGCTGGCGGGGTGTCTGATATCGAGTAACCTGTAACACTGTTGAGAGTTTCAGTTGCTGCAACCGGCAGCCACGAGTTTCGACAACCTATACACACACACACACACTACTGCGGTTCTGTTCTGCAGCGGACTGAGGAGTAGCGAGGTCTATGGTGCAAATTTCACATTTTCGGAGAAGCGTGGAAGAGAATTGACTAAAGCTTGACAGGTTCACAGGTCCTGACCTGGCGAACAAAAATGGCAGGACACCGTAAACTTTGAATTGGTTCGAAGCTCGGCCTGGATTCTCTCGCGTGCCTGTGAGCAATCGCTTGTTCGAATGATAATCAATACGGCGATATCCACTCTAATCTTATCAAGTTAATTGTAATGCGAATTGACATTAATAACGAAACGATCACCTGCTAAATTATATTGGATTAGTACCGTAATGATATCCATGCCATATTTGTGTGAAATGTATATATTTTTGCCGAGTTATTGCAGCAAATCCGTGCATATTAGGTAGAAAAAAAGGTTAAATTCTCTCAAATGAGGAATTTAATTACGTCGGGTAGCTTAGCCACTGGTTTCGTGATACTTCAGTAAGTACGTTCACAATATTTCATATTTAGTATTAGTAGGTCGCGTTCGCATCATCGAATGAGGATGACCCGGGATATTTTCCAACAGTCTAGCAGTTGATGATAACAGCTTCGCATATTGTGTTATTCCTAAAAACTCCGTTGTCAACCTGGTAACTAGTTTCTATTACATCTACTCATCGTATGAACAATACAGCTCGAAGCGACATTGTCGTTATTTTGTTGTCGTCTAAAACTCACTCCGGGCTGTCCATGGTGGTTTGGTCAGGTCGGACTCTGGCTTTTACCAACTAAGAGCCATTTCACGAAATCCACTCAGCGATGTCGGTTACGTGCGTGAATCCAGCGTGGAAGAGCCGAATAATAAGTAGCATTATTCTATTGCTAGCGAGCATCGCCACCATTATCAGCAGCAGCAGCATCTGTCGTTTTGAATTGAGTTAAAGTTCTTCCTCCAATGACCAGACTAGATGACTTGTGGTCGTCGCGCCCACCAGGCCCCTTACAGCAATACTTCATGAGCAATAAATAATAATAATGCTCATCCATTCCAGCAACTGTGCAACTGCTGACCGCATGCGAGTTTCGTATGCGAACGCTCCTGCTTGCATCCGGTGTTAGCGAGCGCGATTGAATAAGTTTGTCGTATCGCAACGCTGCGCCGGCGGCGGCAGCAGCAGCAACAACAGCACCAACAACATTACCACCATCACCTCGAACAACACTACCACAGTCAACAACGACGCTGTTTATAGTTCGGTGTCAACGAGCGGCTATCTCCGCTCGCACGGGTTCCCATCCCGTGCTATTCATTGGTCTGCGGCAGGTGGAAAAGCAAGAAAAAAGGCGATCGCCCACCTTCTACTCGATCATGTTTGCTGATGCTGGCGACTGTGGCGCTTGTGATTCTAGTTACATATGGTTCCATAGAGTCGATATTGTGTTTTCTCTTGAACTAAAGGTTACCTGGGGGTCCAGACAGACAGGTGCCAAAGATTGATTCGAGTGCTTATTTCGAATTAGCCGCCACAGACATTTAGCCTCTCTCTCTCTCTGTCTCTCTCGTTCATTTTGGGTTTTTTTCTACATGGGTTTGCAAAATCAACCAGCATAATATCGACATAGATGTCATAGCCGCTAGCTACATATGTATGTGTACTATGTGCAGTCACCGATCGATGTTCGTTATATTATATCAGATTGGTGCGGGTATGAAAAATTTAATTTAACCTGCTTTGAAATTTTTGTTTACCGTGGGAATTTGCACCAGTGCCCCATAACGGATCTTCGACATCTTTGTACACATACCCGCACGCCGCCACGAATGGCGTCTTCTCATAGTGATGCTGTATGCTCGATAGGCACGAAGATATCTGTATGAGAACCTCATATTTGACAACAACGAGCTACAGCTGGAGGAAAATGAGAGCAAATTTTGACAACGACAATTAAAGCGGAAGTGCAATATCACTCGGTGTGTTGATAGGCAGATACGTTCTTTATATTTTGTTATTAATGTTTTATTTATGTTAATAACATTCTGTTCTTATTTGATCTATTTTCAGGTAATGAACGATGTCGCTCACGTGGCGAAACCGTTTCGTCCGGACGGATACGACGCTTGCGAAGTGTCTGAATTATCGGAATCGTGCGCCAAGTGTGGTACAGGGTGTTCGGAAAGCTACGAAACTCTATGGGAGATTAATAGAAGTTTGACCATTTCGAAGGGAATGCCTTCATGAGTGGATAAAAAATAAAGAGAAAAATCATAATGCGAACGAAGGGGGTATGAAGATTTTGAAACGCTGGCAGGATTTAGGAAATGATTCTATTTTCAGGCTTTCTTCTGCTCTCTTGCTCTCTTGTTTGTTTGTTTTTTTATTTCAAATTATATACTACTATCTAAATATATTGGTGCAGAAAAACGAAGGAATACAAGTTCATTGTTTAGTCGCCCATAGGGTTGTATGCCTTTCTAAACACCCTGTAGTTACGTTCATGTTTGTAGTCAGCGTTCTTTTACTTCTCGGGTGTACAACGAATCGCCGAGGAAAATGTGACCCAACAGTTTTAGACACACACACACACACACATATATATATATATATACATATATATACTACTGAATGTATTTCATATTATTCTTACATATTATTGTGATGCCTGCTGTCCGAGCTCAGTCTCAGTGCCTGTAATAACTCGTCATTTATTTGGGAACTGGAATAATTCGTGGGCTAATTCTTAACTAGCGTTATATTTTATGCAAGGTTTTCCATTTCTGTGAGCGCCCGCAGAGTAAACATAGCTTTACCTCGTCTTCTATAGCCGAGCCATCCATGCATAGAGAGTATAATCAGGCGAATATTGGAACCGTACGAAGTTGGTGGCAGGCTCCTCCTCGCGAGAGCTGATTCTGTTCACCAGTTCATCGATTATGCTGCCGAATGTTTCCAACTCGCTGCAGACGCTCCCCAGAAATTCGCTGAATGGCTCCATCATCCCGATTGCATGCCGACCTTTAGTTGGCGTAGCTATTTTTTTGCTCAAATCGCTCGAGGCTGCGTCTGCCTTGCGTTCCATGTCTGTCTCAGTCTGTGGTTCGACTCGCCCAGTGAAAGTTCGAGTGGCTATTCCACCAGCACCACCCCGCCGACAGTGGTTCTCGTACACGGCTCTGCTTGATCAGAAAAGACGACGATTGCCATCGGCGCGGTGGTGTTTGACTTTGACATCCTCTTTATTTTTACTTTAGTTTTTTTATTTCGAAAATTTGATACGCCGCGATAGTTTCTATGCGCTTGATGCGTTCAGATTTGTTGTGCCATTGTCAAGGTTGGCGACTCATGACATCTTGACTTCGATCAACGACGATGACAGACGCGGCGAAACCAGCGACAACAAACAAACAACACGAGATATACAAACGTGGTCCCTGAAGGGGTAGCTGAGGTCAAGACTGCACAGCAGTATGTGTGTTAATGTGCCGTGCCCGCCCTCCTCGAATATGTATGGGAGTCAAAAGCAGGCGTTCTCACGGTACATGTTCTGTAGAACGCAGTTGCCCTGTGCAAAAAATTGGATTCGACCAATCAATTGCACTTATACATATATATATATATATATATATACGCAAGCAATTCATGGCATCACTTATCAGGCAGATCTTAGATGCCCTTTTGATTCGATTGCTTGTAAAAAATCACACGGAAATCACGGGCAGAGACGACGGTCACACTTATGGCTGTCTGAAAATAGCAGCCCGCAGATTTGATTTCGATTTCATAGACAAAAAAGAACGCGATTTTTTATTGAGCACCTATCGATAGCTTGCTTTGAAACTTAACACATATTTTATTAGGAATTTGATTGGCCTTTTATCGCGGGATTAGACGACATACTAACAGAGGAATGACTTCATCAGGCACTGCACTTGCAGTAGCGATCCCATTCGCTATATTTACCACCAGCCACGAGGCAATGTTTGTCCTTCCACACTCAGCTTGGGAGGACACTACCCTTCGGTGCGTTCTCGTCCGTTGGCATTGGCAGCGCCTTGGCGTGGTGGACTATATTGTCAACTATTGACAACGAGTCCAAACGGTCACCGCACGGATGTCTCTCATTCTGCTACTATTTCTGCTGCTGTTGTTGTCGTCGTTGATGATGATATTCCTCCAATCTACGATAAGTTACCACCACGATGCCACAGTGGATGCTACCGATCCCGATGTCAACTGGTAATATCAGCCGGCACAAACGGCACCAGTGTAGTGGTGCGTTTATAAGGCGTGATGGATGCATTGGCAAGACAACAGCGGCCGGCTCAGTCAGTCAGTTAGTTTGCTGTTGTTGTTCTGTTGTGCTGTTGCGTTGGCCGACCGTTGTGGTCTGTTTAACCCCGCCACCGCCACCACTGCTGAACAGCGTCGCCTCGATGAGTAAGTGACTACTTGCTGCTGGAGTGAGCGTGGAGGAGTTTTCACCGGCAAGTGGTATCACTCGTATTGCCTATCGCCTCTTCGTCGCTGGGTGTTGCCGTCATTTTGACCAGGCATCGGCATCACCGCCATCGCCACCAGCAGCAGTAGCAGCAGCACCAACGACAGTAGATCAGTAGTGGCTGTGGCGGCGGCGGCGGGGGCTGCTGCTGCTGCTGCAGCAGCTGTTGTTGCTGCTGCTGCTGCTGCTGCTTCTTCGGCTCGACCGAAACCTCGAGCATAAGCGGGCTAAGGGTTGTTTCTTTATGTTGTCTCTGTTGCCGTTTCCTCGGTGCCGGTCTACCGTCGGTATCGGTCGGTCGAGTCGAGTGGCGGCAGCAGCAGCAGCAGCAGCAACCTGCTTACTTACTTGCTTCTTGCTTGCCTCTCTGTTCGGTCGTCCGTTGTTGCGGCCGGCTGAAACGAGTGACACATCGCTCCCCAGTCTGTCCGTCCGTCCTTCTGTCTGTCTGTCTGTTTCCAGTCGATGTAAGAGGGTGGGGGACTGCGTTTGAGTGAGTGTATTGTGTGGTGCTATGGCGTCGTCGTGTTGTTCTTTTGTTATCTTTGACACTTCACTTTGGCCGAGGAGGGAGGCGCGAGTGTGGCTTCTTCTTCATCGTCCTCTTCGTAGTCGTCGTCGTCGACGACGACGACATCTACTCACTTTGTCGACGATGTCATTGTCTGAATTCGCCGATTCGCGTTGCGGCGGCGGCGGTGGCGATCGCTACCAGCGCAACGGTGCCGCCATGTCGTTGGCTAACAACGCTGGAAGGCTCAACCCGCTGAAGACCAAGGGTTCGTCGTAGTCGCTCTTGGTCTTGTTGTCGACGTTCGCCGCCACTTCGTAGCGGCGTCAACGAAACACGGGACCGTTGTGTGTAAGGGAGGGATTGAAGCTGCAGTAGCAGCTGTAGGCGGCGGCGGCGGCAGTAGTGGCTGTGCTGGTGGTCGTTGTAGAGTTGTCCTACCTGATTTCGGTAGGATACTACTTGCAGCTGCAGCTGCTGTTGGTGCCACTGCTACCATCGCAGTTGATAGAGATACAGGCGGGGAATCGCACTACCCTGTGATTGTTTCCCAATATCGCTACCGCCGCTAGCTTTTGCTGCCGCCAAGTGGAAGTCGACATTTGTCCTGCATACGTAGTGTCTGTCTGTCAATCAGTCAAGTCAGCCAGCCTGACTACCTGCCACCTACCTGGGCACGTGCGTACCTGTGTCTCGGTGGCTGAATGAAAGAACCGCAGGTCAACCTATCAAAAGCGAACAGAGCCGGCTTAACTTACAGTAGTGGCAGCGGTAGTCGCCGTAGTACACACGGCTATAGCTACAACCCCCACCACGTGTCGTGCCGTGTCGTCCATCGCCGCATACGTTGGAAGCGATCCACAACGCTCAGCTCTACCATGCTATCGTTGATTGGCGGAACCTGACTCGATTGGTGGCCCTTTCTCTTATTCACTCTTTGCGTAATTCGCCCCCCCCCCCCCCCTTTATCTAATCCCGTCGCTCTTTTGAGCGCGAAGCTTTAGTTAGCGCGGTGTTCGTCGTCATCTACGTGCTATATATACATACACATATATATATATATATATATATATATATGAGGAGAGAAAGCTCACTGCAGCTTCTATTCAAATCTATATCAGACAATATAGCACCGACCGAAAACACACCACGACGCAATTGCCGACTAAAAGCAATTCAAGGCAAGGCATAGCAAATCAAGTGTTAAGTTACACTAACGCAGGGTTAAACGAGAGCGTTGCGTTGTGTGACACTTCTACCCCACGGCTCTGTGAAGCTCTATCACTTGTCGATGATGATGATGTCTATAGCTGGCGAATGGACCCGCCTACTATGACGTTATATACATATCAGCGATTGCTGTTGTTACGTCAGAGGCTGGTCCCAAGTCGAAACGGAGAGAACAGTCAAGTGTTATGTCCGTTTATTGGCCAGTAGTAGTAGTAATAGCAGGTATGCCTTACTGGCCGGTACTTTACCTCCCACTATGAGTAACTGCAGGGAATAAACCCCAATGAGTGGTCTGGATATAAAATGACAACAACAGCAACAACAATGGTGATGATCATGATTTATATTTGTAATAATTATTTTAGTAATAGTAATGTACCACAAGTTATATGGCGTGCACCGCAACCGCATACCTACGAGCCGTTGTATATGAGTGTTAACACGTTTTTCTTTGGCGGCTCGTTGATTCAATGAATTAATATGATTAAGTCGCCAGCGGTGTAATTGGTCGATGAATGCCCGTTGTTATCGACAGCCGTCAAATCGGAAGAGGGCATGCAATGCCCATATATATTTGTCTGTTTTGAAAATTAATTATTATTATTATACATACATACATATGTATATATACTCGTGTGAGTTCTATGATTATTCGTCTCTATCCGCTCGTAGATTCTGTCCACAATCTGATAAAAGTAATTTAGCCCCAGTAAACACAATGTGATATTGCCTTGTCATAATACGATCAACAGTTGGATAGCAGCGCCCCATGATCATCAGCATGTCTCTGCTGCGGCGAGCATGCGCATACATCGAGGTTTGTATTTGTCGCCCTGTTCATCAATTTCATGGGTTCTCGTTTCTGTGCGATTTCATCGATTTTCGTGATCGCTACAATCCTCTCAATACGGCAGTGTAAGCTGTAACTATAAGAGTATAACTTCTCCGAGTAACTGTTGTGTTTGTGTATGTGTCTAAAGGCGACAACGGTGGCGGCGGCGGCGGCAGCAGCGGTGGTAGTCTGCTTGGCTGGCCGATCTGTCCATTCCCAAAAAATATTACACACCTCTCACTGCATCAGCTGGAGACCAAAGCAAGAAACGGCCACCTGTTGCGGTTACGGTTGGCCATAACCCACTGAATTCTACTCGTTGAGCCATACGTCACCTGTAGCGGCAGCAGCAGCAGCGGTGCCCCGAGTGACTTGTGGTGACCATCAGCGCTAATGCTGGTTAGCTGTGGTCGGTCTTCCTCGCAGCCGGCGTCCTGCGGCCAGCCATCACCCTTCAGTGCTAGAGTGAATAGACGAAGAATGAAAAACAACGAATGCTGACTCGTTCATCGTGTTTCGTTTTGTATGAGTTCTTCTTACCGTTGTTGCTGCTGCTGCTGCTGCGGCTCCCCCGTTGGCACGCTCTCAAACGACGGGCGAGAGAGAGAGGGAGAGAGATCTAATCACCGCTGGCTTGATGTTTACCACTAACAACAAAACAACCGAGAAGTAGCGAGGGGAAAAAAATGAAAAAGAAAACACATTTTAAACATTTTCGTCGAACCACCACCGTCGTCGTCGTCATCTTCTTCTTCTTCATATATGTCTGCCCTCTCGTGTGGCGGCACCGTACGCCGTGATCGTGAGGTGTGCCACTGACTGTGTCATGGTTGGCCTTTATCTACTTGACTCGATCTAGGGATCCACCTCTTAGCGTCACGAGGCCACTTTCACCCTTGTCATGTCCATAGACGCGTAGCAGCATCAGTGAACAAGAGGGAGAGAGAGATGGTTCTGGCTACAAAGTAGCCATCCATGGCTGACTCGTTTGGCGTCGCCAGACACCACCGCCGCCGCCGCCACCACCGCCACCACCACCACTACTACCAGCTGAAGAATCTTAATTCTTCAGCTAGCGAACACCCCGGACAGACCGGTCCCGGCTCACCCGCAGCAGCAGCATCCGGTGCAGCAGCAGATGATAAAAGATGTGCATGTAGTGGTAATGCCACTCCACCTCACAGCGGCGACTTCGGCTGCTGCTGCTGCTGCCGCCGCCGCCGCCGGCGTTCATCCATGATACTACAACGACATATTACGACGACAACTACAACAACAGCAACAACGTTGTTACTATCCGATGCCATCCGATCCTCTTGTATTACTGTTCTGTGAGAATCAATCTATTGTTCACCATAATACGAATTGCCATCTCATCTATTGTGGATGTTGTTGTTGTAGTAGTAGTAGTAGTTGTGGTTACTGTAGCTGCGGTTGTTGTTAAGACCGATATTGCCGTCTTAAGGCTGCTGATGCTGTCGTTTCAGTACTTTAGTGTTGGTTATATTTCATGGTTTCGGACGGAAGGTAATGTGTTTGTTTCAATATTTTGTTATTCGTGACTCATACGTATAGCTGTATGAACATATTGGATACAAAGATGCTATCTCACTCTCTCCGTGTGTGTATACACATATATATATATATATATATATATATATATATATATATATATGTATTATTGTGTGCACCTTTCAGCTAACCGACCAATTCCTGTCTTTTGTGAGCGTATCTCTTAACTTTGCGTATGGATTGTCTACTACCTTTGGAGAATCCACCCCGAACTATTGGGCCCATGTAATATTCGTTCCATAATGCTGTTGATGCAGTTTTTTGTTCGTTTCTACAAATGACAGTGTCGCGTAAAATCAATCCCTCTATCCCATCGAGGGTACGTGGCTTGGGAGGTGAGTTCACTCTGTTCACTTTGTGCCAAAGTCACAGGGATCTAACAACCCCCCTGCCGCCACCACTGGCCGCCACCGCGTTGGTTCATCTGTTTCCGTGCGGTTTTTTTTGCGCCCGTCAGTATCCCGTCCAATTCGGCCACTTAGGAAATGTCTCTAAGGTGTGACATACTCAGAAGTAGCCAAGCCAGAAGACGAATCGGTTCGGCGCCCTTGTTTACACCGCATGCAACACACAATGCATATGTGCTTACATTCGACGGCAGACAAGCACAAAAACGAAGAACGCTCGCAACTCGCGGCCGAAACAGCAACAATGGGCAGTCCGATCGAACAGTTTTAGTCGACAGAAACTGGAGTGGACCTTGTATTCTCTTCGATGGTGTTGTGGATGTCGTTTTGGCTTAGCTATCTCTCCGGTGTTACCTCGTTTATTATGATTGTTGTTATTATTATTATTGTAGGTATCGCGTGCGTCTTCATTTGTCAATTGTGCTTCATTCATTATGTGAGCAATTAAAGGGAATTCGTTTAGCCCTGAATCGTCTTCTTCTGGCTGCATACTACTCCAAGTAGAGCTTTGCTTTATTTTCGTTAAAGAGGTACGAATATTTCTAGAGCGAGTTTTCGCTTGCCGATGCTTGGCGAATCTTAAAATATTAAAGGTAAAGGCGAAGATTTTATTGGTTTATAAAAGGAAGTATATGTGACAGTTTGACAATGCTTGACTTCTCTTATCTGTCCTCAGCAGGCCGCGGAACCCGAACCTGCGTCCTCTGGCTTTTTACAGCCGGAGACTTAGTCGTCCAAGCCACCGCTGTTGAAGTCGACAAGCTTCGATTGGTGGCTCCCAGTTGCGGTGTATATGGACCAGATTATGACTGGTGCTCTATAGAAATGCTTGCCTAAAATAACAATATTAGCTGCCGGTATAATGTGAGATGTATTAATAATATAAACATAGTAAAGTGATGTTGGTGTGAACAAACCAACAAACCTTGACATTTCTCCTAACGCACACCCCGCAGCTGGGCGATTCGACCTTTTCCTCGTCGTCGCCGACGGAAGCGGCGTATAATTTTACGATCACTTACAAACTTTTACCATGAACCACGATCCTTACCCTGCCTGAGACGCTTGCCGAATTGTCTAAACGTTTACTGCAAGACCGCCGTGATTACGGGTGTATAGACTCTCTTTCGAAATGTACCTGATCTATTGGAGGGCATAATCTGAAGTCGAAATGCGATCTGTACCATTAGACTAAGTCGTTTGGCAATAAGCGACCTTCGCACTCGCTTCATTGCTACAACGGAAGATACATGCATACGGGTGTACGGAAATGTCCACTGAACTCTGTGCTCCCTAATTCTAGCGAATTTCTTCTGTAATCGCGACGAACTTGCCACAATGTCTCAACTATAACACGACATCGCCACACAGAGCGTTATGATAACGATGGGACATTGTTTCTAAACGATTTAAAGTAAATAGCCTGAATTATAATCAAAGGATGAGGGTCAAACGTCAGACAATGGAAATGCGAATCGAAATCGATATTTCATATCATACGAACGAGTGGACTTGATGCTGATATCTGTCATCTCAATAAAGTCGTTGTCATGATGACGATCTCATTGTCTCTTGCTCGGCTCCTGGCAAATTAGCGTTTAGCGATGTGAATCGCCGTAATATACATATATATATATATATATAGTGCTTTCAATACTGTTAAGAGCTGAGGCCTGTCAGATAGGGGAACAGCTGAGGGTCAGCTCGAAAAAACAGTAGTGCTTTCAATACGGCAGCAACAAATAATAGAATCACACTATTCTCTCTATTTCACTAAGTCATCTAGAACGGTTGACGGTCAAGTCAATTTCCGGCGGCTCTGTGAAATCTAACGAGGCAATATTCGACAATCGACAGAGACGGTAGTCTGCTGAAATGAGAAGAGACCAAACTTCATTGGGAGGCGATGATATCGCTTAGCAGTAGTCGAGGAAATATACCAGTGCACAATATTTAGTTGCGGATATCTCGGTTACGGTATACTGCAACATGCAACCCCTATAGATCTACTTCTAGAAGAGAGAACCAATTATGCATAATGCTCATATTAATATTAGCATTGTGTGACAAATCTGCAAGCACCCAAAGGCCGAAGTTTGCATCGATGAGGATTCCGTCGGCGGTCTAGAACGTTCCGAGCCAGCCTTCTTATGTTCAAATCGTCGACCTTTAGGTTGTTGGACAACGTGCTTCAATACATTCTCCATTGGCAGCCATTTGATTCTGATTGTTCGCATTCTTATCGCCTCCCGTAACTCGCCTGAAAAAAAAACAAGAAAGACTACCGAAATGGTGGCGATCGATAGACGGTGACACCAGGGCAACACCAGTTAGACGCAGCAGATCCACGCGAGATCACCCATCCGACTCAGTCAATGGCTAGACGATTGTCTTACTGACTGACTACACGCACTCTGCATCTATGCGGCGATGTCCATATATAGTTGGAAAGACCGTTATTAAAGTTCTATGTTAATATTATGGGCTCGCACTCGGTCGTCTGTTTGGTCTGCTTTTGGAACGCAGACGAATCGTGTGCACTTCGCCGTGCGACGCCTCACGCCGGTCGACGATTAGACTATCTCCGAGTTAACTACTTGCATCATCGTCGTCATCATCATCATTATTATTATCGGCGGCGATCAGTTCAAAAGGCCAGGGAACGCCGAGAGTCGCAACATCCGAAGATAGAGAGAGAGAGAGAGAGAAGAGCAGGGGGGGGGGTTGCAATTGGCTGCAATTGAATGGACTGAATCAACAACTATCAACGGAGAGGAGTCAACATCGTGTTGTCCACGCGGCGCTGTCCTCGTCGTCGCTGAAGTTGTCGTCATCGTCGTCGTCGTCGATGGGTTGACCGTCGTCTGCCGAAACCGGCGATGTTCTCGTGGCGATGCTCACCAATGATTCTTCTATCAGGTGCTGCTGCTGCTGCCATAGGTTCTGTTGCAGCAGACATTGCTAATACTGTTGAAATAATGATGATGATTGTGCAGTAGCTGCTGTATGTATCGTTCAATGTATATATATATATATATATATATATATATATACATATATATATATAATAAATTATATACGGAAGGACGACATTCAGGGTGATGTTGAGGGTGCTGCTGCGGCGGCCGCTGTTGATGATCTGAAGTGAGTTGAATGACCCCATCGATGAAGATGACCAAGACTCTAGAACGATCAATACGGACGGATGACGAAAATATACAAGAAAGCAGGTAAAGGAAATACACGATTGGTTGTGCGTGTGTGTCTGTGTGTGTGTCCCTACGTGATTCTGTTGGTATCTTCGTTACACTGGACGCGAGAGCAAGATCGGGCGGCCGCCATCGTTTCTTGTGTCATTATTATTATTATTGTAACTGGCCAGCGGCTGGGTCTCGCTTGCTGCCGCCGCCGCTGCTGCTGCTGCTGCTGCTGCCATGCTATGCTATGTCTATCTATTTATCTATCTGTCTTCTGTCGATATGTGCTTGGGTGAACGTGTGTGCGTATTTGTGTCGGCCACGGGGTCGTAATGTCACTCACTGACACTGCTAGAAGCATTTACCCAGCTCGATCCGACCGCTCAAGCAAACGTCTTTCATGCGTCTTTCACTCTGGCCGTTTCTGGACAACGACTAACTGGCAGAAAGCAAAAGACAGAGAGAGATAGAGAGCTTCCTACCTCTCTACACTGGCCTCGCTAGTTTTCTCTATTCTAACTGGTTGGTGTTGTTGGTGGCTGCTAGTTGCGGTGTGCGGGTGTTCCGAGTGTGCGACAAGCAAGCAGCGAAATGGCCACAGCGGCAAAAAAAAGCTCTTGCGGTCGAGTATCGAACCGAAATCGTAAGTGTTTCTTGTTTCTATTTGGATGGACACGTTGAACAAAAGCGGTGAAGAGTGCGCCGCCGCCAGCAACGACAACAGCAACAACAACAACAGCAATAGCTAGATATAGCAGTGATGTAAAAAAAAGAGATGGAGCAGGCGTAACTGGGCTTAGGGATGCCAACATAACTGTAATGTTAGGGCATTCAGCAGCAGCATTAGTTGCTGTAACATGGACAGCAGCAGCAGCAGCAATAACAGCAACAAGCAGAATTAGAAACAGCAATGGCATTAAGATCGTCGTCTAGTAACGAACATGGACACATCGATGTGTATCTACCGTATAACGGTGAATCAAAGACGAACGAGGATCTCAGGTCTCCGAGATGACTGTCGATGGAGCAAGCTATAGTCGCAACTTTTTGGCGCTGCGATGACCTTACCGGCCCTTGGAGCAGCAACTGCAGCAGAAACACCGCTGACTGACCGTTATCGGTATGCCACTACTCACAACAATATATATATATATATATATATATAAGCATCAACTAACGGTGCGACCCGCCATCATTTCGTCGCCAAGATACAATCGAAGTCAGTGCCAAAACTGCCACGTTGAGAGCGAATCAAGTGAGTTCTCTTGCTGCTGCTGCTGCCGCCGCCGCCGCTGCCCGAATCCCTGTGAGATGTCTCCGCTCCACCAGTGTTGGGAGATTAATGACACTACTACCACCGCCGGGGTGCCTGCTTTTGCTCGACTCCTTCAACCGCTCCGTCTGTCGTATGTATAAATATATATATATATATATATATATATATATATATATATATATATATATATATATATATATATATATATATATATATATATATATATATATACACGCCTATATGCCTGCGTGTGCGCCTTTGCTGTCGGCAGGGTTTGCTGCCTCCAACAGTTGTGGTGGGTTAGCGAGCACACTGAAATTAGGGCGACCCTATCGAGGCGAGGTTTCGTTGCAGTCGTTACGGTGTTTTGGATATAGCGCCAAATGGACAGCAATGTCGTTGCGTTACCTGCCGCAAACAGCCAGAGAACAAAGTAGACTAAACAGTTCGAATGGAGCGTCCGCCCTGGTCCGCTGAGGAAACCCATACAGCCGAGAAGCACAAAAAGAGACCCTTAGATATCTGGTGCCCTACTATGTCTTTGTTTTTCGGAGATCGATGGTCGTTCAAAGGTCTGTGACTTCAGCTTCTTTCTTTCTTTCTCTCTCTCTCTCTCATATCTTGTGCCATATCAAATCGACGGAAATAATGAAACTAAATGAAGCTCAGAATGGAGTCCTTGCATGAGCACACTCGTCAACGGCAGAACCAATGGCAGAATCACAGTGGAACTGTACCACACTGTATCTCTAGCCTAGTCACTGTTAGCTAATGACGATCTCGAATCAACAAAGCTGCAGTGTTTGAAGATAGCCACGAGTGTTTCAATGTGAGCGCAGCCAGTTACGTAAGCACGGACGGATGTTCGCATCGCTGAGGATACTATATACGTAGACACTCGCGCACACACCGATACTGGTGAGCTTGGTAGTCGGGCGCAGCTAGACAAGTGTTCGGTCCGAAGATCGACTACGAAGAGTGGTGGTGATGTCTTTCGGAGCTGCTGCTGCTGTTTTTTTCCAATCGGTGACGCCGCTGATCGGGTCAGCAGTCTTCGAGGAGGCCGAAGAAGTTGTTACGGCTGAACGAGCGATGGTCGAACAGCATTAGGGACAACGCCGAAGGTCCGTAAGCGGCGCATAGAACAGTATATGTATGTGTACATATAATACACACAATTTGAAAGCATTTCAGGCAGTTCCGCCGATCGGTGGGCCGGCCCGGAGACGCAGCATAGAATCTACAGCAGTAGACGAAGATACAGCGGTAACAGCAGCAGCAGCAGCAGCGGTACTAGCAGAAGCTAAAAATGGGTCACTGAGGGCAACGAGACGACGACGACGCCAGCAGCAGTGGCGGCGGCGGCGGCGTCTAATCGTTGGCGCCGCGAAATGGCGGTGCCATCTCTCTCTCTCTCTCTGTCTCTCTCTATCGCTCTCTGCAATTTCTGGTTGAGCTTCGAACTCGAGCCATGCAACTGAAAATCAACAAGGACGTGGAGGTCAAGCTGCCGTTCATAGTAACAACGAGAGCGAGCCAGTCGCCAACATGAGGCAACAGACAAGAAAACCTATTTGTACCTACAGGTTGACTAGACGAAAACTAATTTGAGTCGCTGCGATGAAGGTAATTGGGAAATACTGACAAAAAAGAAAAATTAATAAATACCGATGAGGTGAGCCAGACAGAGAGAGAGAGACAGAGAGTTGACAACTTTACCAATTCTGAGATGAGAGGCCTGATCAAAAATCAGATTGACTGGTAACGCTTTGCTAGTGACAGAAATTTGGTCTCTGTTCGTCGCTGTAGTTGTGACAGAGCAGATGATTCGTAATTTTAATATTATTATTCAAAGCCAACTTTTGCTTTCAGTGCAACGTGGCAAGTCCTTTGCCTTTAGAGCTCCCAATTCTAATCATATAGAACCTGTGCGGTGGTACTGCCGTCATCATAGTGTGTTCAGTGGCTGTACGTTATCACTGCGTTGCTTGGGTTCGTAGTATTAGATGTAGGCATTAGGACTGTGGGCGTACATGGGGCACTGATTGCTCTCACGACTGGATTTCGCATTCACTACTTTCTCTCTCTCTCTCTCTCTCTCTCTCTCTGGATTGAATATTGCTGTCATCAATCGCAATTGTTGGCAACCTGTTGGCAAGTTGTTGTCTCAACCATTTTTGACGTTGAAGTTCGCGCCGTTGTGGCAACCACAGCTGCATAGATATTGCTGGATTGCTTTGATATGTCCCACGTAGTATTGCGTTGTCATCGAATCATCGCCGCATTCATACGCGCAACAACCGTTGAATGTAGTAACTGCCTATATATATATATATATATATATATAGGTATACACACCTGTTGTTAAGGATGAACAGCCGGTGGTCCGTTGTCGAACGACGTTGATCCGTGTCCCGGGACCACTCACTCTGATCGGCCCTGGTGCCAGTTGCAGCACATGGCCGCAATAACAGCTCCCGTTGCTGGCCAAACTACATTGTCTTCGAGCTGACAATGGCAACAGCGGCAACAGAAAGTAATCTCATTATTTCCTTCGGTTGACAGCTGTTTGAAGACGCCCACTACACTCGATCGCGTCTTGCTGCTGCTGCTGCTGCTGAGTCGTTCATATCGGTCTATCCGTTTACTACCTGTGTGGCTATGCGGCCTGATGCTTGGCGCACAGTTGTTGTTGTTGTCGTCGTGGTGATGGTGGTCGATCAAATCATTCACCCGATCATAGCAGCAGCAGCAACAACAATAATAATAATTATCATCATCATCATCCGTCTAACATTGGAGATGATTTTACCCGTCCTGGTGGCGCCGTTGGTATTGCTGTCTGCCGCTGCTGCTGCAGCAGGCAACAGCAGCCGCAGCAGCAGCGCCAATCATGTTTTCTTCATCACAGACGTTTTTCATTCGCACGCCTAGTATCATGGTCATGCCAAAATTTCTGGGGGTGGAGAAATTTGCGGCGATGACGACGACGACGACAACGACGGACCACCAGAGCAATCCCATCACGAATGGTGCCGATGCTGCTGCCGCCGCCGCCGCCTGCGTGCATTGTGCGTGACGCTCAGCCAAGCAAGGCAGCACCCAACAGTCGACAGCGGCCAGCGCGACGGCGGCCGTGGATCGCTTGTTCATTCATTCGGTCGAAACCTAAGTGTGACGAAGAGAGGCGAATCTTCCTTCCAGTGGATTCTTCCTTTTTCTCTTCGGCGGCCGGTTGCCGCCTGCCGTGCTACCACTGTGCGCTTCGTCGCAAACAAACTCTTGTTCAACCAAGAGCCTGTTGGCCCTCCCTTGCTCATCTGCGCAGTCAGTCTGTCAGTTAGCGAGCTAGCCAGCCTGGCTGGGCGCTTGGGTGTCTGGCTATTGCGTTACAGGCGTTGGCATAGGCCAATTCGGGAACAACTGCAACTCGTTGATGCTGCGTCGGCAGCTGCACCGGCTATGCGACTCAAATCGTTGCTTGGGTATTACAGCTTTCTCATCATCCAGCGTCGCCCAGCGCCCAGCGCATCTCCCATCGCGCCTCCCACTATTGCAGATATCAGCTCGCAACGATGCAAACAGCGCAGCGTCGGTTACCGTTTGACAGCGTCCCACCAACACCCACCATCACCACCGCAACCGCCTCTTATCAGCTGGAACCGAGCAACAGCTGGGCAGACGAACGGATCCCACTGAAGAGCTTTCTCGTTGTATTCTTCGTCTTCTTCTTGGTCTGCTGCCGCCGCTGCCGCCGCCGCTGCCGCCACCACCACTGGTGGTTGCTATGGTACCTTTCCATTGTTCGTTTTCGTTGTTCAACAGGCATTATCCCCCATTTTCAATATCTGTCCGTTCCATTCTATCCCTGTAATAGAATAGAATAGCCGTTAGACGATTGGGGGGAGGAGACTGGATGAGATCCACGGGCGTTCGTCTGATAGTGATAGTTGGATAGAACGCACTGTGTGGCGCCGGCAACAGCCGCCAACCTTTGACCCAGTCACGCCGACGTCGACGATTGCCAACCCACTAACCAACCAAGCAAGCACCACGGCGAGACGACGGAGAAATCGAGTGAGAGAGAGACAGAGAGATCGGAGAACGATCAGTTTATGGCAAAGACCAAACTTTTGTTTACCCCAACAGTCATCATCGTCGTCGTCGTCGTCATTAGAATCGGCTGTTACTTATTCTCTCGTCATGTGGCACCTTTTTTGTTGCTGTTGCTGTGGCCATTGATGACGATGGTCCTGGGATGGATTGATCGCTGGTCGGTTGGTGCGTTCGTTGGCCGGTGTCATTGATTTCGAGTTGAATGAGTGGATATATATCCTTTGATTTTACCATGGCCCGCTCACATAGTGAACGTCGCTTTTTCCTGTTTACGGGGTCACGTAGTCGGCCACGTTACGGACGTGGCATCTTCCCGCTTTAGATACAGTGCATAAGAACGGAATTAAAAACTTAGCACTGCATTCTCAATAAAAGCGTGTGTATATTTTCGTTAATTGACGATTCCAGATCGTGTATAATCGATCGAAACGCATCCTGAACGATTGTTACTAAGGTTGTCGTCGCCGCAGCGTTGCTGGTGATGACAAACATGCTTGGTGGTTGATTTAGGAAATCCTGCTAATGAATAACTCGTCTAGATCTTGCCTTGCTTTCCATCGATTAAACGACATAGAATGACCCGTTATATAACGATGGCGGTTGGGATTCGGTCAAATCGACCCGGTGCTATTCGTTGTACCTACCTGAGGCACTGCTAAATCTTCAAGCGTAAGATCTATAATCATTTCTGAAACAGATACCCAAATCATGCGACAATGATGATAATAACAGATGACGATGATGACGACGATGATGATAACAACAACGACAACAACAACAACCGTAAAATGTCGACGATAACTTCCATCTGTGGGTCGGAGGCAGTAATCTGTGGGTCGGTCATTCAGATTGCAGGTCTACGCTAAGAAAGAGTTGTGCGGTGTACTGCTCGTTATCGCGTGGAAATTGTACGATTGCCGCGTTTCAGCTCAAACTTTTGACGCCACAGAGACCGATAAGAGGGTTACGCTAGATCTAACCCTGCTGACATCAATCATACTACACGTGCAGCTAGAAAAAGAAATCTGTAGCAGCGAAGCAGAATAGGGGTCGCAACAAACGAAAAGAGGTGGATCCACTGAGAGAGACCACGGCCACCGGTACCGGCATCATAAGCACTACCTTGAAAACGGTTTGACTTAAGAGCTTATCTTCTTCTTCTTCTTCTTCATAGCAGTGATAGGACATCATGGGAGGGGAGCGAATGTGGATAGTCCGATTGTGTTATAATGACGGTGATAGCCGGTTGATCCCTTACTGGTGATAACCCCTGCGCCCGCGACCGCAAAGCTGACGCTGGAGTTGAAGTGAAAAAGAAAAACGCGACAAACTCCCTTGAACCCGAACAAAAAGAAGCCAAACTGGGTTACCGTAACGGCACCGGTATACATTGTCGTTGTCGCTGTTCTCATCAGACGACGGTGTACGGTGAGAGCGCGGGCGATCTTCGACATTTCGGCTAGCTCTTTGTCGGCCGACCGACCGACCAACCGGTTGCTGTTATATAAGGCCCGCACACAGAAGCACACTCGCAGACCGGGGCACGTATCTACATATGTGATACGCCCAGACACTGACAAAGGCTCAGGCCGCGCTCGTCGCTATTCCTGCGACGACAGACGTGTGGTGTTGTTTGATTGCTGCGCTCAGCTCGTTCAGGGCTTATCGAATCGGATCCTATGGGGTGGTGCGTCCCGATTGTAGGCAAACCAAAAAAAAAACAACCCTCACCAAAAGGCCGCTCCAGAGAGAAAGGACACCGTAAGCAAAAGCAGCCAAAAAAATACGTACGCGACGTTGATAAAGGATAAACAACAACACTACCACCACGACTACGCGTACGTTGTAGTGGCAGTACGACGAGCGGGATTGGCGACCCCAGCCGCCGACATCGATCGATGGATGTCGCCGTCGCCGTCGTTGTCGTCGTCCAGTGAGCGCGAAAGTACGCGTCTAAACGCAGCGCAAGAGGATATGGGACGCTGTAGCGATGCCGCAATCGTAAAGCCGCTCCGACGGCAGAAGTCAACCGCGGCCGACAACAACAACAGGAGCAGGAATCACTGACGACGGGAGAGAAGGCGAAGAAGTATCGAATGAGAGTGAACCGAGCGAACGAAGGCGCCGAGGGACACCGATTAAAAGGGAGCCGACTTGACCCTGCCAGGAGAGAGAGAAAGAGAGCGAGAGAGAGAGAGACAGTTGTCGATTTCTGCTTCGAGCCGCCAGGGCGATGAAACCAACTGACGTAAAATCGACAACCAGCAAACGTTCGCTGCGTCATCGCCGCTCGGCCGTAACTTTCTACTTCTTTGGCTCCTGCCAACGCTGTTAACTTCGTCGTCTGGTCGTCTGATCGACGACGTTGTCATCGGCGTCGTCGTCGTTTTCAGCCGCTACCGCTATGATACTACTTCTACTACGGCAACGGGCGAGCAAAAAGTCCCGTTTTGTCTCAGCCTGATGTGCTGGTGGCAGTGGTAGCGTACCGTTGCCGTGGTAGACGTTTCTGTTGTTGCTGCTGCTGTTGTTGTTGTTGCTGTTGCTGTTGTTGTTGTTGTTGTTCTCGCCACCGCCGCCGTCGACGTCAACGTCGACGTTTTCATCTCAATCTCGCACGAAAATCTTCCCGCACTCTCCTCGTCCTGCATTCGCTACCGGCCGTTCGTCTGTCTTCATCTGTTGTTGCTGTGTTCTCCGGGAAGCTCTGTATGCGTTGGCATATTGCGGTTGCTCGAGAAACTCGCGCAGGATGAAAATGAGCACACAAGGTTCTCGCTTTCGTTCGAATAACAACAACAGCAGCAGCAGCAGCAGCGGGAGCTATTGCCGCAGTGACCGCTATTATCGAGTCGATATGTGTGTTACAATCTACAACGAGCGGTACTGAATCAAGCGGTGATCTATGGCAGTTTATAGCGGCTGTCAATGGCCACTGCCGCCAATGCATCTGTTCCTCGTGAACGGAACCGCTTCTGGATCGATGAATCGATCGTTGGTAGAGCAGGAGAGTAATAGCATCGGTAACAGTGGTCACACAGAGTCAGGGCGTGTGCCTCTAGCTGTCCTAACGGTGGTAGCGACAGCACAACACTCACTCGCGGTTGAGTACACGATCCCGTCTCGTTTGTTGACCTCGAAGAAACCGTCCCACGAGACCTATGGGCTTTCCGGGTGTGCTGTTCGCTTGTGGATGATGCCATCGCGGTTTCTATCGACGTTGTCTGGCTGGACGGGAAGCTGACCATGTTGAAGTTGCTACTGCTGCTGCTGCTACTGCTGCTTGTGGTGTACTTGATATCTGACCGTGACTCAGTGACCGTGTTACACGAGTCGACTGATTCCGCCTTGTCAGTTGTTTTGTGTTTTCTCAGGACTTTGATCTTGGCCATATCGAGCAATTCCGCAAAATCCGCCCACGACGACAACCGCTAATACCACGTGACTTTTCCTTTGATCCTTCTCAGTATCGATGAAGTCATCGAGAGATCTTATGCAATCGACCTTCTTTCATCCTCTCTCTCTCTCTCTCTGTATCGTAGTTGAATTCGTTTGAATACGCTTTTCTTATTGAGACCACAACGTGGCATGAGGAATTAATATATATATTTGTTGCTCGGTGTTGCAGGGTTTGTTTTTCGCATAATAACGCCTTTATTCAATTCAGCCTATGTGATACAATGGCACGAGGCGGCGGCATTGGAGAATTGATTCAACCAGCTCATAAATCATAATCGGTATGAACGTTTGTGTAGCATGCAGTAGAACATTAGCAAGCATACAATATAGATGATATACAGTATTTATAATAATAATAATGATGAGGAAACCAGTAGCTTTTGGTGTTATTAAATACATAAATCTCTGTATGAAGAGGCAACTAAGCATAGCATGTACTCAACTCAGGATTCTCTGGAGTCAACTAAGTGATGCAAATCAATGATACTTCTATATGAGTCAGCGAGTGGAGGTTGTCGGAGGAACTGAGTCCTCTGATGTCGCTTTATATCGTTTTCGCATCGTGGCGTTAGGGGTTCGGCAATACCTCTCCTGCAGTAGTACGCCACTGACCGGGACACTCGCTCCATCGTTTGACAAAGTCGTCGTTAACTGATCCGCGTAGAATTTCTATTAATACACCTCCAATGCTTAGTAGACCGTACTCGCTTGTGACACACGCGTACTCGTTTGTAATATATGACACCGTCGCCAAAGTCGGCCCCCACATTACAATGTCAATGTAAGAATCAAATTAACACGTATTTATACAGGAAATATGTCACAGCAACGTTGTGTTCGAAACATCACTTCCTCGTCAAATAATATCATCCACATATAGGAGACTGAATAGTGTGGCGTCTCATACAGACTCCCAGCAGGTACGCAGATAGGTTAAGGACCACATTTTTGTTAGGGGGCCCCACAGGTGTGTTGATTACCTCGTTTCTGCGCTTCCGTTTGTTGGCAACGAAAAAAAATGTCTGACGACTCGTAAAAGCTCTCCAGCGAAAGTCAGTTTCCAAACAGCGTAGCCTGCATGCGTGTAGACAAGCATCGCCTGTACCGAGTACTTCGATCTAGTCTGCTGAACGATATGACACTAACGACGTGGAAACAAACACGCTAGAAATCGACTCGTATTTCACTGCTATTTCATTGCTTTTGATGCATTTACACCATAGATTTACGTGTGTCACGTTGACGATCGCCGTTGCATTTCGATCAGTTTCATTTGTATCCCTATAGCACACAACCTGCTGGGCTTCCCTGTGCTCCTCTACGGCGGACGCTGTAGATATAAAAGCAAGGCATCGAGAAGTGTCCGTAGCGCTCTCTCTCTCTCTCTCTCTCTCTCTCTCTTTCGTTCTTTCTTTCTTTCTTTCTTCCTTTTCTGATCGCGAATCTGAGTTTGTTGTTGTTTTCACCGCACGCTCCCAAATCAATTTCTTCTTGCATCTTCGTCTCCGTCGTCAGCGGCAGCCGTAGCGCTTCACTTGATATTTTCTTTCTGCGGTGACGACGGCGGCGGCAGCAGCGGGCGGCAGCAGCGGGCGGCAGTGGCAAAACGAGGGGTGTATAGGGTCACCGTGCCTGCACCAGATGAGCCGAGCTGAACTGCTAACAAACGCACTAACGAAGCCAGCAGCACACGGCAATACGACGGAAGCTGAACGCTCGTATCAGAAGCCATCCTCCTCTGCCCACCGATCTCGCACTGCCTCCTCGATGAGATGCAATGCCACCACCGGCACAATTATCATCCATCACTCTTATTTGCCATATCATCATCATCATCATGATCGCTCGTAGGATCACGCGATAATCATTTCTATCTTGTTTCTCTTATTGTCTGCCAGCTTCCCAGTGACTTTCGTCCACTGTCCAATCTCATGCGGATAGCGTGTGTGCTCGCGTTGTATGGACGGAGGAGGAAGCTTGACTGCCAACTAGCAGAAATGGCAAAAAACAAATATCGTTCGATTAAGAACTCGCCGAAAATGATGATGGCGATAATCCACACCCTGCGCTGCTTTAGCCATTTTACCACTATTTGAATTGAGCGAATGAAAAGAGATTGTCATCATCATCATAATGATAATAGTAATAATAATAATAATGAGCAGGATCACTTTTATCGTCATCATTCATCATTTTTACCATAGTCATCAACAGCAGCAGCTTATTCGGAAGATGAAGTCAAAATGAGGAAATGCCGAATGATGAGCGAGTCAATGGCGAACGATGTCTGAGGTGAATAGACATTGAAAGAACAAATACACGACGAGGATGTCCATTCGTGTCCGATGTCGGTCACACATCAGAATACATCGAATAGATACAGACGAACACATACGACTGGGATTAGCCGGATCACCGGTGGATTCCGCCAATGCGTGAAATAAATGAATGAATGAATGAATAGCGTGGTCGAGCAGTCGAGCTTCCTCAGCTGTTTTGCTCGTTGGTGTTGTGATTTTCAAGACGAGAGATGGATGACATTAGCTAACCACTGCAGCGATTGGTGTCGCCACCGCCGCCGCTGCCGCCGCCGCCGGTTATATAGAGTTGTGTGTGTGTGTTTTTGCCCACTGATCGGTCCTTATTGATCAGTTACTCCATATCTGTACATCATAGCAAACGTTGTTGATATGACTCCAGTGTGACAGGCTATTGCTGGCCAGCATCATATCACCCACAGGTGTATCGGAACGAAGGTACATATTGTACTTGTGTCACACATAGGTATGTTCTAATATTATACAGGGAAAGTGAGGCTCATTAGATCGGTGAACAGGATGCAAGAGAGGAGAGGACGAATGTCGTTGTGTCGTTCAGATCAGATCAATAAGCTACATAGCTAATGGCTCGATACAAAAATAAATAAACAGACCAACAACATCCTCTATCGGGGCGTCTCCCGTTTCTACGAGCTAGCCCCCACCTTCCTCGGGCCGCATGCAGTGAACGAGCGGGAGTTGCATCGGAAAGTCGCATTTGATGGAGTCGTCCGGAATCGAACGAACATCAACCAACGTCACGGGGACGGCAACCAAACGCCGATGCTCCGGCCTCAGCAATGTCCGAAGTAGCAGCAGCAGCAGCAGCAACAACAAGAAGTCTTCATTTATACATTGCCCTCTCATTTTTGCCAGTGTTATCTTTCTTTGTCAGGCATCCCCATTGTCGAATTTCATGAATTCGTTTCAGGATCTCAGCGGCGTCGTCGTCGTCGTCGGTTTCGGGGGCCGGTTTCGCAGTGAATAAAGAACTGCTGTTGATTATCCATTGGTTATTACATTAGATGATGATAGATAGTGATAGCCTGTTGGCTGAATGGCGACTTTTCATCATCATAATGTAAGTGATAGAACGGCGACTGTTAGCGCGTTAGAGCTGTACCGTCTGTCGACAGTACTATCGCAACTGGTATTTGACGTGGACATCGTAATGCAAGAGGGTATTCATTGTCAGTGGCCTTACTGGCTGCTCACTTCGCGAGTTTCAGTTTAGCGAGAATCGTTTTTCGCTTGCCAGATTGGGTTGGGCAAATCCCATTATGATATTGTTCTACTCGACGACGCATCAAAATGAAAACAAGTCCATTTACAATGTACAATACGAATGTATATATATATATATATATATATATATATATATATATATAGTAAGAGAGAGAGATTATTTACAATTGTTAGACATTCGCGTATGCAGCCACTCGAAGCATAACGACTCAACAACGACAACAGCAACAACAATCATATTGCTAACAGTAATATAAATTGCATTTCTATTGTAACTTGCGTCTATGCGATTGTATTATATTATTGTCATTATTACTCAGTCAATGTAGGTAACAGCTAGGGCTCTCATTTCCGTTAACACCACCAGATGAAATAAGCGATACAAGGTTCTTTGTTGTTTCAGCAACGGGGAGTCCTTCAATCATCGACTGTCGTGCTAGATATATTTATCATTGGGCGTCTTTTTCGCTCATGATCGGGCGCTTGTACAGGTCACAAATCCTAATAAGCCAAAGAGTATAGTGTCATCGAACAATCAATAGGGATATACTGTGTAATCGTGTTGTACTCGATAATTGATACATTACTTCGCGACTACAAGCGTCACCAAATAGCAGCAGGTGAATAATACATTAAATAGATAGCGTATCACCACCTGCGGGGGAAAAAGCTGGCCTCTTTCGCCAACAGTAGTCGGCAGTCACACAGGGATCCACAAACAGACTGAGACGGTGAGCGATATTAACGAGTAGGTAGACAGGTTAGACAGGATTAGCTAAATTCAACAGCAATCGCCGCATCATCGGCTATTTCCATTCACGAAACAAAAATGCTGCCTGTTTGTACTATTACTACTACTACTGCTGCTGCTGCTACTGCAACAATAGGGAAAGCTATGCAGAGACATATACACACACACATGGACAACTTGTTGATGAATTTCATGTTACAGGTATATATATATATACATATATAGATCGATATACGAACTCACGAATTCAGAAAAATCCAAAGCCCGAACCAGCCGCCAGCCCTGGACGGCAAAAAGCTGCAGCCGTAGCAGCAGCACCGATATTATAACAACACGCAGTGACGCCCATCTCTCTCTTTCTCTCTCTTTCTGCTTAGCTCTCCGCTGCATTTAGTTTTCGTTGGGCGAAGAGGAATCAGCGGCGGTGGCGGGGACAGGCGTCAAATGCGTTTAATTTTCAGCCAGAAAATTTAATTCTCGAACAACAATAAGCGTGGCAATCATCACAGCAACGGAACAGCAATAACGATGGCGTCTGCTAGTGCTGGTAGTGCGGTAGTAGAAGCTCAAACGATTGCGTTACACTTCAATCTATCAATATATCTCTCTTCCTATTTATCATCCTATCTACTTCATTTTTTTTTCTTCTTATTTTATGGCATAGTCGTTCTTCGAACACCCAAATGGCTGTATCGTATAAAACACCTCGGCCGAAGGTGGTGAGGTGGTGGTGGTGGTGGTAAGCTTCAGGATCCTTTGCTGTCGATACAGCAAAATACAGCAATACGAATATATGTGACTGACTGGCTGGCTGGTTGTATCTCTGTGTGTGTGTGTTCCTTATAAAAGGCCATGTCCCTCTCTCTGCCTATCTGTTTATGTACAACGACGTCTCCGTAGTCTTCAATTGTTGCTGTTGCTAGCAATAAATGGCTAATGTTGTGTTTGTAACGATCCTCCCAAACGAACGGCGGCAGGGGCGCATTACAAACAGGAAAAAGCACCCTCCCTTCATCAAGGTGAACGCTGCATCAGCACCCGCGGTCTAAGTAGAACCGCTATTACCACCCCTAATGCCGCGACACTGCCTTACTTCTGTTGTTCTTGTTGCTGCTGCTGCTGCTGCTGCTGATGACGGCAGCACCGTGAAGTGCCCGGGAGTGAGATGTCAAATAATAGCAAACACACAACAAAGGGTGGCCAATTCGATTAGGTGGTGCAAAAATATATCTACGACAAGTAATTGGCAAATCGAAATGTTACGCACTTTTTGCTCTTTTTCTCATTTAATTGCTATTCACAATTCCACACACTGATGCCTGTACATACGAGACAATACAAGTGCAAAGCAAATTGAAGAAACGATCAATTATTGAACTGCACGTGACGATCAGGGTCTGCGTCATATGCGCATGATATATGTGTGACCGTTATTCGTTCGGTGGCAGAAGACATTGAGAACATATCGATGTTATGGCACGGGAACGTGATCGCATTGAAGTCTAACAGGAGGGAAAATTGACGATTTCAAAACGCTCAATGAAGCTGATCAACTCCCAATGGCTCTTCTCTGCGTTGAACTAAATTGACACTCAACAATATGTATCTCAGGTTGAAGTGAAGAGGCGGGAAGAAGGTTCGAAGTGCAGGAGATATTGAACGCCTGGCGGACGGTAGCATAAAGGGGAATTATGAGTGAGTTACGCGCTTGGGGTGACTGGGTGTGTGGGGAGGTTTTCAGGCCGAGGAGGTACTATCACCTATGCTAGATATAATCTCGGACATAAATCTCTATACTTTAGCGCTTACGAATGTCACTTACCAATATGTTGGCTTCTGTTTTGACCTTTATTACAGATCCGCAATCGGGGAGTAAAACGCGTAAACGCAAGGTGGCCATCTCCGAACAGCAGGTGAGTCTCTCCGTAGGGTCTAATGTATGAACTGCGTCTGACAGATTTGATAATGCAGGCGACAACCGTCGTCGAAACAAAGCCCACCACCGCTGGTGCAGGTGAGAATTCAAGAAGTTCTCCTTAAAAGAAATCAAACATCAAAATGGGCAAGTTTTGAGCATGCGATCGAGGGACACCTAAGCTCCGTCGGTTTATCCCATTTCTGCAATGTACAATATTTGTATAGGTGCTATCAGCAATTCGAGCTGTTCTTGATCCAAGGGTATGTTCGCTCGCATATATGAATCTTATAAGATGCGCATGGATATGAGCCGTTTGTCATTTAGGGAATACGCTCACCTGCATCCTACCTGAGGTGGCTGCACATCTAATCCGAAGGTGAAACAGATTCACTGTGAAACAGATTCTCCCCATACGGCCGGAATGATATGGTGTCACCACAAGTCATATTGTCACACCAGCGACGCCGTCCGCCAACAGATGACACTTCGCCGTTGTCCGGCCGGCGGAGGTGGCCTTTTAGGCCTTGGAGGACCCACGGCCGGATCGGCAAGAGTGGCTGGCACGAGCGTGGCTGTGAGAAATTCGAAATGTAGAAGAAAAAGAACACGAAGGCGAACATATTGCGAACAGCCAAAAAAATGTTCTCTCGCATTTCTTGTGGCGTTCATTTTGATTTAGTGAAATGTGTGGCCGGTCGTAAGGCGTTTGCAGGCAGAGCGCGGAGTGGTGTTCGACGCGTTGAGATACTGTGAGAAATAGAATATAATGTGAACACACGAACACATACGCTGTCCAAGCCAACCATTGCACATCATGTTTACGATGTGAAGTTTCGATTCGTGTGTGGTCAGAGCGGCTGGCGCGCCGCTTTGCCGCATGTAGAAACGGTGTAATGACTTCAATATGACGAACGGACAGCGGGTGCGATGAACGCCGACGCCGGTGATGTTACTGCTGCAAGCGATGCTGTGGTTATTGCACGGGAGCACAATTGTCATTGGTAAACACGCAAATGCTCGAGGTGGGATATTTGCCCACAGTCGCGGCTACGAACAGCCTGAAGGTAAAATCATCGAGAAGTTAACGTTGTGGAGTATATGAAATGAAGCTGGTGTCGATATCAGATCGATATTCCATCAAAATGTATTGTTACTCTCCTGCCCCATACAGTAGTAACAATCTGCACATCATAATACTACGAATTTATTTGCATTTGATTGAGTTCACCTCTCTCAATAATCAGTGCATATAGCTTCGTGAATTCACGTTCAGAGGATGACCAATGGGATGCTCAGTATATCGCGAACAATAACAACATTAACAACAATAACAATGAACTGGAAAGGCATCCACGTCAACGTCGGGGGCACTGAGCCGACCGGACAACAAGAAAGCAACCGAACCTCACTTCTACAACTATCCTCATGTCAGAACATGCAACTGGTGCATGCAACATTATGTGTATGTGTGTGTGTGTTTGTTTGTGTGCGAATGGCTATAGAAGACTCTTGACCATAAAGCGTTAGAGAGTTCGAGGTTCTCGCCTACCGCCGTCGTCAAATCAATTTCAGGCATATATAAGATAATATGCTTATCTATGGGTTCGATATTCAAGTGATGCTCGGCAAGAAGCAAGGATGCAAGCACGAGGCAAAAACGCCGCACGAACGATACCATCTATACAATATGTAGATTTACTGCAGAGAAATATTACAACGACTTTACAGAACGGCTATCGTTATCCGTGTCACCTGCACCACTTCCAGTGGCCAGTCACCAAGTGTCCACAATGAGCAGGGCGGAGTTGGCTGCCTAAATCGAACTTGGTCCTGTAGTTGCTATTGCTCTGCTGGCGTGCCACTGCCGCTGAATGCTGATGCTCTGCTCGTATTATCATAATGATATGCCTATAATGTCGCCCGCGTGATTCTCGCGATCAAGCAGATAGGTTGTGTTATCGGGGAAAGGAGTCGAGCTGGGTTTCTCTTCATCGGCGCTCCTCGATATTTCGCCTTGACAACTTTAATTTTTTTTCGTTGTTCAACAACGAGTTTCCACAGCACACTGTCGTGTAACTAATGCCCGGGCTGTGGCGAGCTTGCGAACGGCGCTCGCGTATGTCGAGATAATTTTCGAACCTTTGAATTATTTTCGGAATTCGTTATATTTTGACCGCCCGTTCCTGCCTCGGCCACTGTCGTGTTCTGCCTGGATATTATATATGTAGACATTCGCAGCCGCATTACCGGTGACATTAAGACGTTACACAAAAGTCAAGTAGAAATGGCCAAATAGTGAGAACGCTTTCACGAATGTTAGCGAATGTCGCCGGCGACAACAGCAGTCGCTGCCGCACCATCGCTGGCGGCAGCGGCGAATACGGCCATTATTTACTTCTGAAGATCGTACGAGAGTAATATCAACCTTGACACGTTTTCTGAATGTTTCATGTTTGACGCGCTTCTATCGTATAACACGTTCATGCTTTCATACGACGGCCGAAGGTGGAACAACGGAACGAAATGCAGCAATATAATAATAATAATAATAATAATACATTGATCTATGGAAGAAGAAGCCTGGGCATGTTCATATATATATATATACATATGTATATATCTAAGATGCATATGCATGTATGTGCCTTTGAATGCTGTTTATTTGATTGCCTGCAGCTGTTGATGGGCAGGCGACATATCGGCCATTTCCGTAGCCAGAGTCCAGAGAGGCCTTTCAGCTTGAAACTTCAGTGAGCTTCAGCGACAGCTCTGGTTTTGTTTTTAGCGTGAAGCTGGGAACAAAAGCGATATACGAACGGGTGTTGGTGTGTTTCTTTGAGTTTTGTTTGCTTGTTTTTCTAATCATCCACCTTCTTTACCAAACTGCTATGACAGCAGCTGAAGCTAGATGTGGAGCTAACCATCCGATAATAGCCACACAGAATGATCATGCGTTCTAATGTGGGGTGCCGGTTTTGCAAGAACTTTATTTATCTTTGATTTAATGTATACAATGATTAGGTTGTGTTCGGGTTTGGCTGAGTCAATTAATCTAGTTCTAATCGATTCTAATTAGACTTAAGAAAATTCCCTAAAATTAGCCATTTAATGCCAGTAGAACGTCGGGTTCCTATGAAATTCACGCTCTGTAAGCGTCATAAACTGTAGCGGCGATGGTTGACTTGATGCTCATACTTTCGCCATTGGAAATAAGGTGCCAGCGCTATATATATATATATATAAATATATATATATATATATATGTTTTATTATATATGTTATGTTGCTAGCTGCCGGTTCGATTCGGCGTTCGTTTCTCTGTCAGCGTCGATATATTATAATACATGGAGTGGTTACATAGAAGCAATTCGCCGTGATTGTATTAGAGGTTAGTATTCGTTGTTTGCTTATTGACATCATCGTCATATCATTGCCCTTGTAAGCGTTTGTCGTCGCCGTCGATGTCAACGAACGCGCGGCTGAAGTTGGTGTCACTCACTGTTCTCTCTCATCTCCTGCGTTATCATCCGCATCTTCTTGATCACCCCGCTCTTCATCGTGCTAACGCCGTTGTCGAGAGTATTCCCTTCTTGCTGCAGCTGCGGCTGCTGCTGCTGCCGGTGGTGAGGGCCACTTAACGTGTTATGATGGAAAGAGTTGCTTTTGTTTTTGTGACGTAGTTCTTTTTCTGCTGCTGCTGCTAATGTCGCTATCAGCTTTTGAGATTTTTGCTGGTTTGAAGCACCTGAAGATTTGGCAGAACAGCAACATCAAAGGAAGATTGTAAAGCGACCCCCTTACACAGTGTACGTTAATTTTTGTGTATGAATGCAATATATATATATATATATATATATATTGCACCTCAAAATATGATTGCCCAGCACAGCCGACTCATAGCTGACTGTGCGGTAGCCTCGATAATTAAGATAACGTAGTACAGCGATGAAACGGGAGACAATATATATATATATATATATATATATATATTACACAATACTCAGTGTGTTGCAAACTTGTTAGGAATCTTCTGTACCATTGGTTATCCACAGCACTGTCTGTCTCGTTGCTGTGACTGTATCCCCTTTGTTCGACGTCGCTTCGAGGTAGCAGACACAACTTTTCGCCCTTTTCGACACAATTGAGCCCCATAACTACGTAGATAGGGGTCTACCAGGGGGGCGGGGGGGGCACCTTTAATTCGTCATAATTTCGTTCCTACCTTTTCCATGTATTCTATTGATATGCATTCGCTATACGCCCGCCTCAGAACGCGCGCAGCGACGAGAACGAATGGCGTCAATCTTTTACAATTTCGCATTCACAGTGTTTCTGACACAAAACGAACACAAGGAAACAGCGAGACAAGGCAACGAACGAGTCGGTGAATGCAGGAAGGAATCAACGCTGTCCAGTGGAGTACGTGTGCCGCTTAGCGGTGAACAGGCTATTTGTAGTGATGTGCATTCTTAATAATAGTAAGCAAGCAATAGGGGTCATTGCGACGGCTTCAACCGGCACTGATGTTGGTTAGCCCTGATGCCAAATGGCGCTGATGAAGTTTTTCGATGGCTTTCGACGACGACGACGACGACGTTGTGATTTATGATTCACTTATTGCCTTCGGTGCTGGTGGTGGTGCTACCGCCACCGTCAGCCATAACCGACGCAGTCATTGTAGCACAATAACAGCAACAGCATCAACGACAGTTAGTGTTCTTCGGTCATTGTGTCGTTAATGCTACGTCACTAAAAACTTATTGATTGATTGATGATTCTAGCAGAGGACATGAGTGACCCACTGTCTTCAACCTCTCTCTCTGTCTCTCTCTCTCGCTTGCTTCATCTCTCCAGAGAGTGATTGACGCTGTAGTTGTTCCAGGGCGGAACAGCCGAGGCAATCGACGAGGGTGATCCACCAGATGGGAGGTGGTTACGGGGCGGGGGTTGTTCAGACCGACTTCGCGTTGGCAGATGAGCAGAGAACACCCGCGGACGTACACTCACGGCGGACATAACGTGGACGCAATTAATGCTCCATCTGAGGTAGTCGTCGCAGCTGCGACCGCGACCATCGCTGGCGCCAGTGAGTGGTGGTGCCGCCCTTGAGCACGTCATTGCATTTGACGAGCCGCGCACGCACGCGTTCTTTGTGCTACAGCTGATGATTCTGCTGCTGCTGCTGCTGCTGCACGGATTGATGCTTCATTGACACCGAGGCCGGACGGTTGCCACCGCCGCCGCTTGACACTAGTGGATGCTTTGCCAGTGGTGCTACGCAAACCGCGGGCAGTAGTTAAGTGTATGCGGCGACGAATTCAAGACGCCAACCAGAAGAGAGTCTATCTCTCTCCTCTATCTTCTGCTGTGCTCGCAGCTGCTGATGCTGCTGCCGCCACCTTGCTACTACGGCTTGCTTTAAGTTCGAGAGATTCTGTGAGAACGGCCGCTGAGCTCTCGTCTCAAATTGGTAACTACAATATAATGGTCGTCTACAATAAATAGATGCAGTTGTTGCAGATGCAGTAGAAAGAAATGGTTGACGCTGGTGGAAGAGTGAAATGAATTGCTTTGTGCGTGTCGCTGTGAGTGAGCACAACAACAACAACAGCAGCAGCTGTTTTTTGGCGTTCGACAACTTTTACCGAATGTGCACAATACAATGGTGATGATGATGACGACGACGACGATGACAACAAGCACAGCTATGGAAAACGTTTGCGGTAGCAATGCAATCAATACATCAAATATATTATAGGGGATTGTGTAGAAAAGAGAATTATCGTCCGATGCTATTGTTGCTGATGTCAAACATTTCTGGACTTGTCCCCCCCTTGCCCGGTGTGCTGCTTACGGCAAACTCGACGGCGCTGATCGTCAGCATCACCTGCAATTGCTCTGCTGGTCACTTGCTTCCGTTGGACTTGATTTTTTTCATAGTTTTGATTCCATTTCATCATAGCACTACAGCTACGATCGCAGGTTTCGACGACGAATGTTAGACTGAACGATGGCGACGCGAGTAAAACTCGTGTGGATTATCACTATATATATATATATAGGCGTGTACTGTTTTAGCGGTGAAACGATATAATGCTCTTTCATTGCTGCTGATTGTGTTTGCATTCAGCATCATTCACAGGCCTTGATAAACATCTGGCAGGCTAATTGTTATACGTCGCATTGATGTGGATTTGGCAGTTTTACAACCGAAGCAGCTTGAATGAATACACGGATATCAACGCAATCGTGATGAATATCAACACGAATATTTGGTCGTAGTAGACAACGTTATTGTTCGTAGCTCGAAAAGGAAATCGTCTCTGTTCGCAGTATCTGTAAATGATCAGAAGATGGCGTTCGCTCGTACCTTGTGTGCCCCTGTATCTCAGTGACTGGACATTTTCAGTATTAGCACGACTCTATCATCCTTTTCGGCACTTCGCCAGTCCTCCGCGAACAAAGTTCTCGAGTCCCGAAATTCAAAAGCGTACAGCACCAAGGACAAAATACCAAGTTATCTAAATAATCGAACCGCTTCTCAATTACGAAACGACCTCGGTTTTCTTATTTCCTGCTCTAATGTGATGGCGGTGGTAATGGCTGATGCTGCTTTCTGATGAAGACAAAACAATGACAGGTTATCAGCTAATCAATCAGTGGCAGTTACTGTTCACTTGGCTCGTCCCCTTTACTCGGTAGTTTCCAATCAAGTCCGCTCGCTTCTAACTTAGCTTGCACTTATATCATGGGCATTGTGCTCTGTGGCTATTTGCACAATGTGTACAATGTCTTTCACGGACACTAATAACGGCTAGAGGTAGTGGAAAAAAAATAAAACATTAATAAAAAAAAATAATAATAATAAGGATCACAGCAACAATAATAGTAATAATAACATGCCAACATCTTGAGCGTACGCATCGTCTATTTGGAGGGTACTTACAATGCGCTGTGGCGCGTGCGCAAATGTTCGTCACACCCTGCTGCGACATATTGACATCTAGTCATTTTCATGCCGTTGTTGTTGTTGTTGTTGTTTCGGAGTAGCGGCGTTCGGCGCTACCTTTATGAGTCATTCTTCATCGCCATCTTTCTGTCATCTGTTGATCTTTGTCGGCGAACCTCAAGCGATGATGGGCGATCTTACCGATCGGACCCAGCCATCCGCTGAGGTGAACGAGGTGTATGAATTTTCATTGTTAGGAGCTACTCCACCCTTTGTTCTCTTCGCAATAGCACTCGCTACGATTTCATTCTGAGAGCCCTTCAACAGTCGATTGGGGCAATGCGTTTCTCCCCTTGTTTCACACATTCCCAGTCCTTCCGCCGAGGCCTCACAACGACGCCGTGCGCGTTTTTTGCCACTCGGTGCCCGCCTCTCGCTGCTGTGGCCGATACCGGCGTCCACTGTGGATCGGTCGGTCTCTCTGCCCGGCCATCTCTAGCCTCGTATTACCTAGCAAGTAGAGTAGCACTCTTACAATGTGTTCCCTTTGTGGCGCGTAGAGTGTTCTCGTTCTTCATCATCATCGTCATCATCCTCAGCGTTCCTTCAGCGGAGCGGAGCCTGATCGTGAATGGGACGATACGCGTCAACTTTGATTTTTATTCGGCCGTCTCACGATGCTCTATCGTTCCAAATGTTTACTGCCACGATTGTGATAACTGTTTCTGCAGGCTGCTGCTGCCGTTGTTACGATGAGCCGACGAAGCAAAGACCGCACCCTCCCCCGTCAGTTCAGTTCACTGCCGCTCGATGCGCGAGGTGTTGACGGTCCTCTGTCGACAACAACTGTGCGTCCTAGTTCGTGTTCAACTGCCTTCTGCGGACATCCGCTGCCGCTGCTGCTGCTGGTGTTGTTCAGTTCGGATATTTCCGAACATTGTCTCTCTCTCTCGCTCTCTCTCTATCGCTCCTTATCTCCTCCCGAAATCAAAGACCTCATCTCTCTCTCTCTCTCTCTTTCGCCGGCTCGCTTCATGCTCGATATTCGCTGGTTCCTTCTCATCGGCGAAAGACAGCGACTTCTGTTTTCGAAATCATTCAAAGGTTTGACCCCTCTTCAATCACACCCCCGGTCCATTCCCGCCACCGAGTCGACCCAGCCCTACGCAACACAGTTGGAAGGTTACCGCCTCCCAGGATGGTCACTCGACCGGTAAGAGGTGTAGGAGCAGTTGTTCAACTGTCGTTGTTGTTATTGCTGTAGTAGAAGAAGAAGAAGTAGTCGTCGTCGTGTAGTAGCAGTAGTAGTAGTACTAGATTGCGACTTCGCCACTACTAAGGGAAAAAGCTGATGGCTATAGACCACATTTTCTGGCAGCAGCAGCAGTCATCGCCCGGTCCGATTGAAGAAAACCAAAGGAATCGAGACAGCGAAAATTTTCCCTCGCTACTATTTACCTCCGTGTTGAAGACAATCGGACCAGTTGAACGCATCGAGTAGATAATTGACGGGAGGCAGGCGCCGGGACGCAAAACGACAATGAACAACAATACAGCGAGAGATCGTGGCTGGCGAGCGTGAGTATGGCGACGGCGGCCGCGAGGAGTTCTCCGGAGAGAGAGAAAGAGAGGGGGAATTGCAAGGGAATCAAATGTCGGTGACATCGGCAGGGATATCACATTGCAGTGGATGAAGTCGCAAGTCGACGATGAAAAACGAACCCAAGGAATAGGTTGAAAACGACAAAGAGCAAAAAGAAGAAGGTGTTTGTCGTGGCCAAGCCGATGCCACTGACGCTGATATCGCGCAGAGGCGTCGGAGGCGAGGTCCGCGTATTGCGTGGCTGATGGTAGCAGCAGGCAATGGTTGAGTTGTATCAGAAGCAGTCGTAATCGTTGTCGCCGCCGTAGAAGAGTGGCGGCGAATAGGCAATTCTTGTTCCTTGCTTTTCACGCCGTCAGCGGCGGCGGTGGCGGCGGCGCCGGCGGTGGCCGCGGTCTCGATCTTTACACCGATTGAGTCGATTTTCCGCTCGAGTGGCCTGATTGCCGCCGTCACCGCGAAAACTATCGCCACAACCTGCCGTGATTCTGATCCACGCGGCAGCCAGTGGTCCTCCTACCTATTGATCTACATATAGCGCTCGATCGGTGTCGTTGATCGGTCGCTACATGGAGAGCCACTGACACCAGGCAGTGACAGGTGGTTGAGGAACGAGCGACGACAGACGCTCCGACCGACTCGGCAATGGTGATCACTGCAGTGCCCGCTGTTGTTTTTCTGGCTGCTGCCGCCACCGCCGCCGCCGCCGTTGCTGATGCTGGTGGCAGTGCGGGTGTTATCACTGTTCGAGCAGGGGGGGGGGGGGGGTAGAGACTGAGCTACACTGTTGCACAGTCGATGTTGCTACTGTTGTTTATGTACGACCATAGTAGCTGTAGTGCTTCTGGTTGTGGTGCTCGTGTGCTATAAGATGATGCTGATGCTGGTGCGACTGAGGATGCTAATGGTGGTAGCAGCAGCCACAATATATATTATATGCGGCGGCGGCTGTGGCCGTCGTCTGATTTGGTCCTGTGCGCTCCAGCCTCTCTTCAACAATTTCCACTGTAAACTTGCCAGCGAAACCACCAACATATGAAAACATATTAGTTGGAGCATCGTTTACACTCCCTGATAGGGGCATGATTAATATTATGATTATGGGTTTTCATGCGTTTCTTGTTTCGCATATAACTTGAGCTGCACCATTTTGACGTTGACAACACAACCGAAGACAGGTTTGCGCAGTGCTCGGGAACGTCAAGGAGATAGTCCAATCGGTCAGTGTCTTTGACATGAACATACACATTACCAATGTGGAGTTGATGCATCTTGCAAAGATTGAGCCTCCAAGCATACAAAGAATTATATATATATATATATATATATAAGATGATGATGTCACCTCAGCTGCATGTTATTTATTCAATTCACTTCATCGTATGTGTGTTTGCTTCAATCAGCGAATATTCCAGGCGTGGACACGAGTCGACGCCGAAACATTAATAACAGCCAGGCGACTGTGCGCTCAGTGTGTGGGTGTATGTCTATTATTGGCTCGTTTGAAATGTTTGCACCTTTGGTAGGATCGCGCAAAATGGTCTGACTTCAATCCCGAGCGGTTTTCCTGAACGCGATGGTACGAGGGGGCAATTGAAACATCGGCCGTTCAAACAGACCTCGAATCGTCAGCGTGCATTTGTCCTCATGCAAACGAAACGTTGAAGCCTTGCCTCGTCCCGGTTGTCATTCAGCTGCCGTCGCTGCCTAATTCTTCAAGAGGTACACTATTTTTAGTGTCAGCTCAGCGGGTCACACGTTCAAAAATTATTTAAAATAATTCCATATCTCCCACAACGTGTTTTGCTCGTAGGCAGCCGTCGGACAATCCGGCCGCTCGATTCGACGCGTTCATCTTAAGCAGGATCGCAGTTTATAAAAGCAACAAACAACAACAACGACGATGAAATAGCGACATAGCAGCAGCAGCAACGACCTGTAAATGCGTATTCGACTCGAGTTCAGGGTTCGGAAAGGGGTGATACTTTGTAAACTTGTTTCGCAATTTATGTGGCAGATCACACCTGTGGTATCCGTTTAGGATCTGTCTCTACGCTGCGTGTGTTGGATATCTATCTGACTGTGTGTTCGTGTGTGTGTGTGTGGTTTATTTATGTTATGTCAACACGTTGACGTTGTTAAGAATAAACAACAGAGTTCATAGCCCTCTTCCGCCCCTAGAGTCTCTCCTGCCTTTAAGTAATTCCGAAAGACGAATCGTGTTAGTTACCGCGGGAACGAGACAGCAAAAGTGAATGGTGATGCTGCTGCTGCTGCTGTTGCTAGCGGAGTTAGTGGTTCAACCACGCAGAAGTAGCGGTTGTAGGGTACGATGAGATCATAGGTTGGCATCCAAGAGGTCGTTTTCCTATTTATTCTCGGCATCCTCGCTGCTCGAACGCTCGTTCACGCTGCTCAGTTTGCATATTCATCGTGTGGCCATAACAACAACAATGTGAGGCGCTGCGTCGACCTCTACAAACTACTACTACTATTATTATTATTAGTATTATTATTATGGTGGTGGTGTACCCAATGAAAAATGAGGTAATCGCTGCTGCATAGGACAGCGGGTTGACAGCAAAAACGTAGCCCATCATAACGTAATAGTAGTAGTAGCAGCAGCAGTGTGGCCTCGATACAATGTAGCTACTAGAAGAGCAGTATGACTAATGGCCAGAGTGGTCGGATACACCCGAGTAGATTGGCTTTCCATTGGCGCCCAAGGGGGGCGGCCGAGAAAATGTACGGGAAAGTGAATTTCGGCCACGTGAAAAATATGGATACGCGTAGAGCAGGCAACCTGCCACAGGCACGCAAACGTCAGCTGCAGTTGACTCTGGCGGACAGTATAGAGTTATACTGTCTATATTCGTAATAGCAGACGAACACTATTACGATGGAGGCGGCGACGTCGACAACAAAAACAACAACAATAACATATGTTGCACTGACCATAACTTCGCAAAGCAGGAGATGGCCATTTCTTGTCGTTGTTGTTATTGTTGCTATTGTTGTTGCCGGTGTTGCTGTTATGATTGTTCGCGGCTCCACCCTCAACAGAAACAGGTCATCATTGTTGCTGTTACTGCTGCTGGTCGTGCTTTTGCGGTTGCTGCTGCTGCTGCTGTTGTTGCTGCTGACTTTGCTGCTCATGTAGCTTGACTTTTTCATCAACACCATCTTCTTTTCTTTCTCTATCAGCCTCTATCTCTCTCTCTCTCTCTCTCTCTCTCTCATCGTTTATCTCTTCCATCTTTTATCTACCCTGAATCCGCACGAAGCTATCGCTGGTGGAGGCGTCAAACGTCTCCACAGCCGCGAGCGGACACGACCGGTGATATTGGTGGCGGCTGTCTGCTGTGGCCACGACCGCGACCGCCACCACCTCCGCCGTTGGAGGTGGCAGCATGTCGTGAGCAGCGTTTGATATTTTTACGTTTTCTCTTACGGGGAGAGGGCGGTACCTGCGCTTCTCTGATTGTTTTGTGTCTTCTTCGTCATCATCCTGCATCACTGCAAGCCAGCCAGCCAGTCAGTCCAGCGCAAAAGCAAGCGCGCGTACCCGACCGATTGCTCTGTCGTCCACCTCTGTTCAGCGCTCCGTCCGTCGCTTTGACCAGAACTCAAAACGCTGGTTGCCTGCGATGATTTGAGCTGTACAGGTATATATCAATTGAGAATAGATGTACATTGATATCCTCTAAATATGGTTATTGCATCTATTTCTCTCTCTCTCTCTCTCGCTCGCTGTCTCTCTTTACCACCTCCTGTCTGTCTGATCTGTTTGCTGTTGACACGATCCAGCCGATTCGGCTTCTCTCGCTCCGCGCTACCACCGCCACCATCAATAAATAGCGCGTTCGGCGTTGTCATCGTGGCCGTTGCTTGTCGGCGACTGGTGATTCCGATAGATAACACATTAAGATTCGATGGAGTCGAGCAAGTGTCATTGGACACCTTGGGAAAAATATATAGAAAGAAAATAGAAGAAAAACATAGATAGGTAGAGAGAGACAGAGAGAGAGAGACGAGAGAGAGGAGGAGAGAGGCGAGATTGAGAGGGACGAATCGAAATGCCGCAGTTACCAAAGGGCCAGGACACCAGAAGAACACGAATGAGAATAACGACAGAGAGAGAGAGAGAGAGAGGAGGAGGGGTAGGAGGAGAAAGAAAAATGAAGTGAGCAGAAATAGTCGTGGTAGTGTCCGTAGGAGTTGTTGTAGTAGTTGTAGTAGTCGTAGTAGTAGTCGTATTATTGCTGGAGTCGATGAAGGAGACAGTGTTGCTGTCGTCGTCATCGTTGTTGCTGTTCCTACCTTTGATGCTGACGTTGTTGTTGCGGGTGTTCTTGCCGCCGCCGCCGCCGCTGTTGCTGCTGGTGGTCGTCGACCCCTACATAGTCGTCGTAGCGAGGTAGTGGAGTGACGCGCACCTGCGACTGCTTTTGGGAAGGAACCGCTGGCCGCAGAGGGTAGCTCTGCTTGCTCTAGACGACGACGACTAGGGTGGCTGGCTGTAAGTGCGAGGAGCCACCGAGGAGCCAGGAGGCCATCGGCTGCAAACGGCTTAGCGTGAATGCCAACCTGCTGGTGCTGCTTCCGCTACAGCTACAGCTACCGCCATTCTAGCCATTTGATCTGTAGCTATTTGCTTCTGCTTCGAATGCTGCTGACTGTACTATTCCGACTAACATTTGCTTGCTGGCCGCTACGGTCTTCGTATTCCGGTAATGTGAGCGCGCACCGCCAGTCGAAGAATGGATGCCACCTCTCAGTGGGTGACTGAGGATGATCTTGCGTGTCATGAGCGAAAATAATGACTGACAACGCCAACCATGAGCCACCATCGTCAGTGTGACGCTGGTCGAGGCTGCATCACTGAGACGCTAATGCAAGAGACTTCTAATCAAGAATAGCAGAAGGTATCCACTGAAGGCCGCTGGCGGTATCATGCCGATGACATTGGCAACTTGACCAGTGAACCAACAGACAGCGTATGAAGGCTCCAATGATCCTCACCGAGTTAGGTGAGGAACCAGGCTGGCTGAGTTGATTTGAGCTGAGCCGAGTTAAACGGAGCTGACTCGACGCGGACACGAGTCACTACACCTGCTATTGCGACTGTAGAAGTGATCATGGCCATCAGTGAGGATGTCACTAATAAATGACAGCTACTATTCCTCCCCTGTCCAATCGCCGCCCTCATTTTCCTTTTCTCCTATCCTTCTTCCATTCCCCTCGACTTCATCTACTTTTTCTTCGTCCTCGTCACCATCATCATCATCAGCATCATCTCGCTTTTGCTACTGTTATCGGGATGTTGGCGGATGATGATTCGGCCCTTGGCGGCGTCGAGCATGAAGCCCGTTGGTGCTTAAGTCTCTCCGCGAAATCGAAGCAAGCCAGCAAAGCAGGCAGGGGTCGATTATTCCGCAAGCGTTTCGTTGCTCTGCCTTCTTCGATCGCGTTTCGTCAATCTCGCAGTTTGGCCCATGCAGGTGCACATATAAGCACACACACATATATACAAGGCATACAATACAATAGATACACACTCAAACACGCACAACCCTGGCCAGCATAGGGGCTAAAGCGGTCTGAGCTTGCGTGCGCTCGCTCGCTCGCTCGCACGTCGAATTTGTCTCTGTTCGTCTCGAGAATGGCTGCTGTCGCTACATCTGAGTTTGATTCGTTAGCTTGATCGCGCTGATGGTTGCAAACACGAAACACACAGTGTTTCGTCCAGTGCGCCATCGTGGAGACTTGCGAGAGAGTGGCATCAAGGCAAAAGCGACACAACGAACGACAGCATGCGCTAATCTACATAGACAGTACAGGGTGGTGGTGGTGGTGGTGGGTTGCGTCGAAGACAAAATAGGCAGATTGAGAAAGAGGTCGCATTTTTCCCTTTGGAACGAAATGTTCGTGCCATCATCTCACTGGTTGGCCTTAGTGTTTTTCGCGTGACGCGTTCGGCATATTACAATCATCACGGCCGACGAGCAGGAGAAGAGCTAAGCCGCGATGAGGTCCCTCAGGATAGTGACAGCACAGACGGACAGCGAATGTGGACTCACGGCTCGATTGTCAGGACGCTGTCGGGGAATTCTTTATTTCATTGTCTAAGCCTATGTGCGAATACTACTACTGTCTCATACGTAGAATGCGATAGCGGAACATCTAATAAGTACCCACCTGTAGGACACAAATTGCTTGATCAAAACATAAAGCCAAAGTTCAAGGCGAATGAAGTTGATGGCTGACCTTGAGGGGAGAACCACGGTCATCTTCTCTATTTATCTCTCTCTCTCTGTCACACTCACTGTTGGCTATTCGAACTGTGAGATTGGACAACAAGATCATCATAGGTTGGATGATTCGCACATGGCTATCGCTCAACATTAGACCAATGTGTTGTTAATGAACTCACTTTGTCCAAGCCGTTTGATGACACTGTCCACACACGATGTACACTCAAGACCTATTTTATTGTTGTAGTTGTCCAATCATTTGAGGGTTCGGCTCATCGTGTGGCCGTGAGATAGACTTGAGCACGGTGTGGTCTGTTGCATCCTTGTGATACGCGTTTTATAAGACCCGTAACTGGTACATATTCTGTAGCATCACTGTGTTGTTTCCTTCGTTTTATCATCAAATATGACCTCTATATATGACAGCAGTAAAGTAATTCCGGCACAACCAGAGACTTATATACTTGTGTATATGGAGAAAGTCTGGTAGTCCCATGATGAAGGTCCTCAAAAGCAATACTTTAAGATTTGCGTCCTTCTCATAAAGGCGTCACTTCGCCATCAAACGGTGCCGATTATCGTAGATCGTTTAACGTCTACCCATTACCGCCTCTATAGCATTACCGGCATCTTCTTTAAATGTGCGTAATTCCTGTTCTAGCCGTTGCAGAGCGTTTCGTTTCGTCACGTCGAAAAAAGGTCATGAAAAGTCTCCCCATCCGCGCCCCATATTTATCCGCCTTTGAGCTAGTCCGCGCACCGTGCCGCGCCTAAGGATTCGGTGTCATACGGTCTCTACGAGGGGACGATACGCAACGAGCAATCTGTCAAATTGTCGGACTCTATCAATTTCGACGTGTCGATCTCATGCTGAGAGAAAATCCTCAGTACATCTCATATACATTGGATACAGGTGTACATAGGTGAGGACATTTCTTAATTTCGACATTAAGCAGTGGTGCGTGCGACGTTGTTTCATCACCACCCAACGCCGCTACATTGTGTCCTTCTCTCAATGAGCGTTTTGGATCAGGACGAGCGCGTACACGCGAAACGGCAACAACCGCCGAAATTTCATCTATCGAATATAGATATAAATACGGCAAACTCGCCGTGAACACATATTAGCACTAATATAGCGGTGCCATGCTTTGAAAACGTTAGAAAAGCGACGGTGAAGCAGCAGTGGACTATTGACATCAACAACATAAATATTCCATACATTCGTACGAGTAGAGGCGGACGATCGATTTGCATTCTGAACAGATTTCGCCGCGGTGGTAATGAGGTTCCACCTGGCGGTGGCAGGAAGATTTAACGGGTCGAAAATGGAGAGCACCATTTCTTTTTTTTCGCTTGTTTTGCTTTTCGTTGTCGGCGCTGCAACCGCGAGTTGGACCTGTTGGAAATTGAGAACGGAAAACATTAGCGGGCTGTGGTGACTGAGATTACTGATACTTCGAGCTGAAGTATCCACCTATAGAATGCTTCTTAATGTCGCTTCTAAAATTCGTTGACAATGCTTGTAGCTGAACGGGCGTGCGATACCTGGCTCTTGTATCAGTCACAGTAATGATACAGCATAGGCGACATCCGGTGGCATGCCAACAGTGGATGTCTACTGAGTGGGGAGATCTGTACTTTTGCATGAATCGATTTGGGTCTGGGTTATCACGGCACAAAGTGCTTAGTGTAATTGACAAGAAGTACCCATTACATCATTTTGTTTTTTTTCTTTGATTACGCTGGGTAATATATCGACGTAGTATTCCGTGCCGACTGTGCCTCGTTTTCTGATAATGGACGAGTTTTGAGAAAGCGACAGCAATGGGTTAATCTCGAGTATTGATTTGCAAGAGAAATGCGGCTGTTCTTGCCCCTATTCGCCTTCAGGCTGTCGTGTACGATGATGCGCTATGGCTGTGTACATAACAGATCAATAAGTGGGGATACACGCACGAATTTGTTGTCACTTATTATTTGTCTTGATGGTATTCATGTGTTTTGCCATTTTAAGCTGGTCATCGCCGCGCTGGCCGCTGCATCCACGGCGAGACTGTGTCGTTTTCTGCAGGTGATTGCTGGTGTTGCTGTTGCTGCTGCGGGTGCCGCCGTCAACCTCGGTCGCTTTTGCCATTCTGTTGCCGTTAGCATTGGCCCTGGCAGGCAGCTACAGCAGGCCCCGATCTAGAAAAGGGCCCATTTAGCAGAGTGTGCTCGCCGTCCATCGGGGCCTTTTTTTCTGGTGCGTTCTGCTCCCTCTGGCTACTCAGACGGGATCCAACAGAACCGAGCGAACTAGACGATCGATCGATGATGATGATCATGACTCTACCGTTGTGAACGCTGGCTCGTTGTTGTTTATGTTTCTGCTGATGCTGCTGCTGAACAAAAATATCGAGGAGGGAGTTTAATTAGCATATTAACAAGTGCCGAATTGTTAAACGGTGCCCGGGGAAGCGAGGAGGACTGCCGGACTTCGAGCTACTTCTTCGGAAGTGAAAAACGGGATGGACCCGTTACAGAAATCGAGTAATCACCCTTTTCTCTCTCTTTCTATATATATATATATATATATTGTTCATGGTGGTCGTAGCCATCTGTCCTCTTCTCAACTACTTTTACATACATATATATATATATATATATATATATATATATATATATATATATATGTAAAAGTAGTTGACTAGAGGAATTTGGCAAATTCGGCCAAGTGAACTGAAAAGCGACTTATTGATACTGTCGCCTGTAGCGGTGGCGTCGACTGTGAACAATGAAGATATTTATTTTAGCATACGGATATATATATATATATATGTATTGTCCTTTGTTTGTAAAATGGACAAATGTATGCCGGTGCTCTTCTTGCATGATGCTTTTTATTGTGTTGAGATTCTGCTGAATTGTCTGTTGTCATACTCGACACTAGACGGTAACGTCGACGTATTTTTCGTTTAACGTATTTACGTGACAAAGATTGATAAGTGGCCGAGTATTACTGCCATGTTCGTGATTTCGATCTAGATAACTTGATTTCCCGTGCGATGTATTAGTTTGTTAGTGTATGGCCATATTTTATTTGCCGTGTTAATCAGACGACTAAAGTGACGTTTCGTTCGTGGCAGTTTGACGATTCGACTATCGAACGTCATACAGCTTCGCGAGCCTTACGAAATCAGCAGGATGCCCGAATTCGATCTTGTGCTCGAATCCATGAACAGATCATCGATGAATGTACTGCAACAGAATCTATAATACAGAAAAGTTTCGCCGTCGATATTGGCTAGTTAAGGTACACTGTGTTTTTGTTCTTATCGTCGGCGACAGCCGCCGTGGCCGTAACGAACATAGCACTTGTGAGTGCGAAGCCGGCCGTCCGAGTGATCATGATGGTGGTGGTGGTGGTGCCGGTTGGGGCAGATTTCACACCAGAAATGCGTACTGTCTACACCAGCCACAGAATCAGATGGTGGTTATGCTGTGAAACAAAGTGGACGCCACCAGTCATCGTTGACTCAGTGTCTACCGGCTCGTTATTGCTGTTGTTGAAGGTCTGCGCAGCGAGGCGTGACCAGAAGAGCGCCAACCAGGAACGTCACTTCTCGGACAATCTATCTCTCTGTCTCGTTATGCCCCTGTTGGTTTTATCATGAGGCGATGCGATGAGATGGTATATACTGTACCGCGTCAATGATGATGTGAGCCACTAATTCATTCATTTATTTATTCATTAAGCAGCAAAGCAACAGCAGTGATAACATAATTCATTGTCTCGGTAGCAGTGACGTCGAAAACTAGCCAAACTAGATATATATATATATCTATATATATATATATATATATATGACAGGGCGTGTTCACGTTTGTCTCTGAGTTTTCTCATACTTTGTATCCATGAGTGCGACACCACCAAGATACGTTGCAGTCCCTGAATGACGGGTGCTCTCGCAGCGAGACTCATCATTTTAACAAATAGTCAGTCAGCCAGTATCACTGCTCACCATTGCCATACACAATTATTCCCGTCCCATTCGAGAATATGAATGAGCGAGAGAGGTAAAGGCACCTGATAAGCTCATCTGAATACGTAAATATTGTGATTCTATTATGCCTACGATGCTCATTATTATCATTATCGTTATATGATGTCGCTTGTATTATGCGCGCTGGCTCCGCAGCCACTTTTTGGTGCTCACAATTCGGCGATGACTACTGCTACCGCCGTAGATGGCGTCATACAAACAGCGACAATGGTCGAGTAAATATTTCCATTCTATTAATACTTCTACTTGCTGATTGAGTATTACGATATAAGCTTGCGTGTACTTAGTGCATAAACATATGCATACTTGCGTGCATTGTGTTTGTTTTTTTGTTCAACCCAATCGAAATACCCTGCAGATTCTTCAGGTTTTAGACACTGGGACACGCAGACTCAATACACAGAGAGGCACGCACCACACAAACGTTCAGGCGAGAAAATCCGCTCAGAAAAAAACAAAACAAAACGCCAGCAACAAACGCCACCTAAAGTGAGAGCTAAATAAATTGAGCACCTTTTTAGAGTGTTACGTAACCTGCTGCAGGTAGGTAGATTGTGTGTGTGTGCGTGTGTGGTGTGCTTGTGCTCCTTCGTCGCCACCATATTCCAGAATTACCGATACTTTATGACTATTATTACCAGCGATACCAGCTCTATCGCTATTCCTAAATACGGAGAGAAGAAGTCGACCAGTGATTGTAGCAAGAGAAAGTGTGCGTTTGTTGCGTGAATCTTGCAAGAGAAAACGCTCGCTGTGACGACGGCGACGACGATGACGACGATCGAGCGTATCCTGCCGTCAACGATTTCATTTTCAATCAATTCTGCCGTGATGATGTCGCTTCTGCTGTTATTGTCGTCTATAAATAGGCATTATCGTTATTATTATCATCATTAGTTTATTTATCCTGGTGAGGCTCTTGGTTGACAACGTGCTCGGCGTGCGGCTGGGGAGGATGATTATGATGGTCGTCTTCTGACTGCTTTAATATAGTAGAAATACATACATGATTCAGACTTGGAAGTCACCCTTGACAATGAGGGATACCCTGCTCTTCGTCTCGTCCTCCCAGGTGTAAACGATATCATAAAAGTGATCGCAATGGTAACGACATGTGCGGATGAACACCACGTATAATAATAATAATAATAATGATTCTATATATGATTGGGTTCAGTGTAATATTTATAGTACATCAAGCTACTCATAAAGATGTTGCCTATCGTCAGTTTATGGCAAATAAGCACTAATAGCTATTGCCTCTAGTGTCAATTGGTCATAATTAGCCTCGAAACGGCTGGGAATGAACGATAGACGATCAGTCAGTGCACTGGAAGGTAATACCTACCAATAAATAGCATTGCTTGATGATAGGCCACTCAGGTCGTTTTTTTAGTTAACTAAAAATGGATCGTTTAAGTTAACCAAAAATCAACAACAACAGAAAACACTTCGTTGTTGTTGTCAAAACAAGTACAAACATCTGACAAGGCATTCTCACATAGAACGCTTACTATATTTATTTATAAAAACAACATTTCTCTATATATGATGTAGAGATTAACACACACACACCAACATTCGCTGGCGTCACATTTTGTATTAAATTTGTTACAAAAAGTAACTGCTGTTCACAGCCAATGACGCGGTTGTTCAGCGAGAAATCGCTCGCAAACTATATGGACGATGCTGGACATTTGAGTCGACGCGACATTTGCATGGTCTCATAGCATCATTCGAAGCTTGAAGGGCATCCCTCCGTTGTAGCTGAGAGTCCAACAATCATGACCGTGATATGTCATATAGCAATTGCAACATATTGATATGTAGTTCACATAGCACCAGCTGCGTGCCGCTTCTTCTGTAGTGGCTGTCTGTGTTTCGTTTGTCTCTGGGTGTGTGTGCGCGCGCGAAATCACGTGGCCAAAGGCAGACCCTTCGTCATGATGAACACAGGGTCATCATGGCCCATCTTCGAGTCCCATACGCACACAGTATAGTGCAGGGATCGTAATCGCAGTCGCTGTAGTATGCTGGTAGCGGTAGGTAGCCTTGATCGCGAGTGCCCAGCCCCCATAAAGGCAACCGGCGAAGTCCGAACGAAGTCGCCGCTCCGGATTGCAGGAAGTCGACGATGTCGATGCTCCCGCAATTCAGTGAGCCAGTCAGCGCTACCGCTTGTTGCACTACTGCCACTGGCTGCTGTGTTGGTGGCTAGATTGGCGGTTGGTTGTCACCGATCGAAATCGAAATGTCGCCCGGCGAGTGCCCATCCCCGGTGATGCAGCAGCAGCAGCAACAGTAGCAGGGTCGGCGGCGTTTTTGCAGCGGCATAGCAGCAATGATGGTAGCCAGCGAACCAGGGAGCCCGGCCGATCGACCGACCAACTGTAACATTGAACTTGACAACTACGCAACTTGTTTTGCCTGCGACTGAGCGATGGTGCTCACCAGTTACGGTGACATCGCAGCAACGACGAAGCCAAATAGCATAGGCAGACGAGGTAAAAGGAGATAGATATTGGATAGACTGCTAGCTTCACGGATTGCTGGTAGACTACTGGCCGCCAATTGCCAGTTCCACCGGAGGGTTGGACAGTGGCGCCCATCGCCTGGGGCAAGCCATGAAGTTAATCATGCACCATTGCGTAAATAACAACACTGTAGCCTGCCTGTGCGCTTACATCCCTCAGTGCCAGCCTTCCTGCCGGAGAGTCAGCGGCAGCAGCGGCAGCCGCCGCAACAATCGGCAATCGGCCTTTGCCACTGTGATCTTTACTCGAAAATGAATCATGCCATCGATCAATGGCATGATTCATTCTACTCAAGATGAGCGACGTTAGCTCGGCAGCCATCTAGGTCTGCTTAGCTTAGCTAGGACATACACCTCATTCTACAGCACGAGGAATGCATAGCTATTATTGGTATTAGTAGTAGTAGTAGTAGTAGTAGTATTAGTATTCGATTTGTATGTGCCCAATGTGTGTATTAGTATTATTTAAAAAGAATATTATTAAAAAAAAGTATTATTATTGTATTGAACGGAATGAAGGGCGCGCACTTATTATCAAAAAGTTGTTCGCAGTAAAGCGCAGACCGATGTGTTGTTTCCAGATCATCAGGGTAGTATCAGCAGTAAAAATCTATAGGAACGGCAATATACAATCAACTAGCTTGTAAACCTCATTCGGTTGCCAGTCCACACAGAAATTGTACACGAATATCAACAGAAAGAACAGCACGCAGAGAGAGAGAGAGAGAGAGAGAGAGAGAGAGAGAGAGAGAGGAATAGGCGAACTATTGGCTATAGTTACGGCGAGACAAGGTGGTGAAATTATTATTATGCATTATATAATATAACATATATAGGTTGGTAGGGATGTAAATCGTGTTGTGCATCTACGACATTGGCCAAGTGGTCAAATGGCAAATGAGGCGAACACTCACTGTACTCTAGCACGTACACACACGTCCGTGGTAACATTTAGACTGATCATATTTGATTGGCCGAGGAGTACTCGCGATGGTGATCGACCGACTTGTCCTGCTGTCTTCTCTCATTGTCTTCATTTGTCACTTTGCTAATCCTCTTCATATCACGTTGTGTCCTGCGGTCGGCCGCTCCGGTCAGGTTGTTCACAGCCAGGGATGATCTCGCTGGAGAAGATATCTACCTTTCTAGCTATTGTTGTTTTTTGGCTCAATCAAACCACAACCTCTGCATTCGCGGGTGATGATGATAGTGGTGTGGTTTCGCCTGGCCACACCAAGACAAGCCGATCAAGACACATGCTGGCTTATCTACAGTAGCATCCGTCATCCACCCTTCGTCGCGTTATCAACCGTTAGCGGTAAACGCTGTGTCCTACGGCGGGTGGTCGATACCGAAGTCAGGGGCTTCCAAGTCAGATTGTCACTTTGTTCCGCTTCTATCGTCACTGTCTCCCCGATTACGCGTTGGCACCCCGACTCGACGCGATCTCCTCAACTCAACCGGCCTTTAATGGTCGGGCGATTGCCTGTGTCAATTTGCGCACTTCAGGCGTCATTATTGTCTGTGTTCCTTGTCTACATCCCGTCGGTGAGGCGCACAGTGCTTTCACTGGCGCGTGCGTCTAGTCAACGGCGTCGGCGGTGGCGGACGAAGCCGAGGCCACCGTGAAGCTCTTCACGTATTGGTGCTACTGCTGCCGATGGGGCCATCTCAGTCCTTTGTTTTACGTCGGTGTACATCTCGCCGTTAGCCTCTCCGGTCATCGCTTGCTTCTTCAGCGCTTATTGTCTTCTGTATTCTGACGCCGCTCGTAGGTCGCTGATGACTCGCCCTTTTGTTATTGTGCACAGCAGCAGCAGATGCTGCTGCTTAGCCGAAATTTGCATGGAAACAAGTCATCGTCAACAGGTTGAGGGGAAGAGCCTTCTTTCGGGTTATTTTTGTCATCACTGTTAGGACAGGCGTCTTGCCAACGGAACAAAGAGAACGACTCTACTGGAAATGGTTAAACTTAACTACAGAAGAGAGATGATACAACGAGAATGGCAACGAGGTTCCGGGAACATTTTTAGAAGTGATACGCTTTTTCTACACGCGGATAGCTTAGCTATTTTTAAAACAGTCAGATCAGAATCTCCGGCCACATCGGTCTGGGGTAGGACTCTAGTTGGTGATCTTAAAATTGTGATCTAAATTAGCAAGCGATTATTGTCGTCCCGCCATTAGGCAGGTCAACAATATTTTTTAATCATTTTATACTATCATTTTACAGAATTCAACAGATAAGTGACGCCGCAATGTGTACCATGCTAGCGGGCAGGTTTATTTGTGCCAATTATTTTCCTTCGTTAATTAGAGACCTCACGGCATTAACGTAATTGAGCACAGCGCGTTTTCTGCTTACGTATAATACCACCTGAGGAACAAATCTCCCCGTCCTTTCGTCAGGCAATATTTCGCTTGCAGTTGAAGTCATCGTCACTAACAACTGCATTCGAGTCGCCTTCACCGAGCGCCATGCGTTTTAATACCGTTGATTCAGTTACTGTACAAATGATCTCGTTATATTTCGTCATCTGTGTGCTACATTTCAATGCTATATGCCTGCTAAATTGATAGATAAGAACAGATATATATATATATATATATATATATATATATATATACCCCAATTAATTAAATAATCACATTACTTCGTCTGTGTGTGTTCGTTTTGCTGCACATAAAAGAAATAGGTGCTTATAAGAGATCAACAAACGTAGATGCTGCAGGGAAGCAAATCCATTGAAGTGCAGTGCCGGCCTTTTCAGTCGAATGTGATAGTACACGGCCGACGGTTATTATCATTACCATTACGACGATTATTTCGATATATATATGTGCTCATATATAGGCGTCGAGATAAGCCGTCATAGAATTCAATCCGCGAGAGCAGACACCAATTTGTTACTCGTCCCGTTACTGCTGAACAAACCAACGCGGAGCCGGATTGAAGGGTCACTTTTTTTCTAATGTCTCGTTTGTTTGGTGATGATTTTTTTTCCCGTTTTTTTCTCTCAATTTTCCTTTTGGCTAGCGTTCTTCCCCCTTTTTGTATAATATCTCCCTTTTCCGCCGCAGCGTCCGGCCGTTGTTCTTCTGTTGTTTTTTTTTGTTGTGACCCTCGTTGATTCGCTGTATTCTTCTTTCTTCTGGAAGATAAGAGGCGAAAAACGACAACATACATAAAAAAAAAAGTACAAAAGGAGGAGCGGAATCGACGCTCTCATTATTACCACCAGTGAAAAAGATTCGGCGATTCAGCGAACAAACGGGCGACCGACCGGCCGACCAGGTGTGCCGGTGTCGTATTGCGGTTGCTAGGCCATAGCCGGGACCCACAGTGCTGGGGACCCACTCCGGGCTCAAGTACAAACATCGTTGTCATGTTATCTCATACACGAGAGATAAGAACTGATTCGAGGAAATTTCGCCCGCTCCAAAAACAAAAACGAAGAAGAAAAAACGCAAAAAATGCACCGCCTGCTCAAAATGGAGAAATTGAAAGAAGAAGAGGAATCACAGAGGCTGGTGAGTGGACTGGGAACAGAGCATTGTTGTTCATGCTGCTGCTGATGCGATTCCCGTTTGAGCAATCCCTGGAGGAGCAGTAGCAGTAGCAGCAGCAGCAGTAATCGTAGCGGCCGTAGGAAATTCGAAATGCGGCGGATTAAGCTGGTGCTGGCTAAACACATCGGGTGCGTGCGTGCTTGTCCGGAACGCCTTGTTCTGTGTCCGTAGCCATCATGTGGTATCACGACCGCAATTTGCTGAGCGTAGAGAGGAATATACACGGCGGTGAGGAAGCTCGAGAGAGAGAGATAGATAGTTGGACATTCGCTCATTTCTGGGAATTCTGTCAAAATGATTTGTACTCCGGGGGGTCGGGGAGGGAAGGGGCTTGGTTGAGGGGTTCGTTTCAATCGGTTCATTCGATGGATTCATACCCTAGAGAATTATATCGCCTACTATTCGCCTATGGTTTCTGCTGCTTCCGCTAGCGTAGTCAACAGTAGCCGAACAGAGCGAATAATCGTCAAGCGTTAGTAGCTAGTGTTTGTCAATGGCGCGTTTGTTTTAATGAGAAAAATTGTCGGCCCGTATCTACAGTTCAACCCACAGACCCCCAATACAAGTCCCAAGTCGCCGGCATTGACCCGTACGCCATCCCTCTTGACAATGTGATTTACACACATACTCCTCACACTCTATGCTCTTCTATGCGGCAACAAACAACCAGCACAAGCAACATAGTTCGTCGCAAAATGCATCTCAAATCCGCGTGACATACCCCGTCGATTAGTTCCAAGACGCGCTTTTTCACATGCGGCCCCCATTGCATGATGATGATGATGACGATGATGATGCCATGTAATCAGATTTCTAGAAACGCACAATTTTCGTGGTCATTCGCTCAACTGGGCAAGCAAGCCTTCACGATAACGAGAATGGCAGCAGCCGCCGGCTGGTGATACCTGCCGCATCCGATTGGCCCGTCTAATATGCTCCCTTTTTTGGCGCAGGGCGTGCGCTGACAGAGGCATGGGGTGTCGGGTGTGGATAATCGTGAACAACATTGAAAAGATCTCGATAAGCGTGGAATGAGCCGGCTGCATCCTTACCGTCGGCCATCACTAATACAATTATGCAGATTGCGGGCAGGTTGCCACAGCCCATACAAGTGCTACTACTACTACTACGACTACGTATCACGTTATAGTAGAACCGGAGAATAATACTATAATTTTTTGGTCGAATAATTTAATATTAATAACGAGGCGTACGGTAGATTCATGTCATGCATTGCGCGGTTGCCTACACAGCGGCCGGGCGCAGCCAGCCGCTCTGGACGCATCATATGCAATCGATCGAAAAGCTTATCAGCGTCGAAGAGGGCCGTGTCCAAAGCAATTGTTACGCACCTCCTTCGAAGGAAGCAAGCGAACATTGCTCGAAGGCAGGAAGGAAGAAAATAAGATCGGCGAGTTCCATCGTCTTCAATCTGAGACAGAGTTAGATCGACTTCGGTCGGTCGGACGGTCGGTTGGAGGTGAATGATGGGACCGTCACAGGATCGGGCTGGCCGAACTCAATATACGAAGTGACCACAACCCTGGAGCATCACGAGCACACACACACACACACTGGCACTGCTGGTGACTCGGAGGCATGGCAAGAAAGAGATTCTGAGAAACATTGGAAATCCTTTGAAATGAACGCTTAGTCGTCGCGTTTATATATATATATATATATGTATTTACTTTTTGTTGAGTTGGCGGGATTTCACGGAAGGGCGACCAATTGTCCGTCCGCATGAAGCTTTTGGTTTTTCAAACCAGCATAATAAAAATAATAATAATGACAATCAAATAATCAGATGGGGCAGGTAGGAAGATCCGAGATTCGTCCTTGTATGTGGAAGAAATCTTCGAAGAAGACTCTCATTGCGTGTGCGCCTGCTGGGGGGATTCATGATTGATGCTGAGGCAAATGGCGGGGCGCATTCGGCGGCGTTGTGTCGTGAGAATAAGATGTTGTCAATGGAACATTTTCCTCTTAAACATATGATACAGCTAAACACGGTAGTAGTTATAAGAATAATAATAATAATACTAACACTTATAATAACTTTTATTATTAGTATTATTGTCATTATTGTGAAACAACTATCTAGCTCCTCTCCCCTTCGTTGCATTTCTGTTGTTATCAGCTAAGCACCAGCTCGTTAGTGTAACGCGGACCATTTCTGTCGATTTGACGATCTGTATGACGGCCTATCTCGACCGCCCGCCCGCCCGCCTTCCAGCGTGCCTATCTATTATAGCTGTCTGTCTCGCGTGGTGTAATCTTTAGAATGGTCGCGCAGACTCATTTGTTCACCGTGGAATAATCTTCAGCGGATTGCTGTCCATTGCCTCTGTTCAACTGTGTCTGTTTAACATCGGCTGCTATTGCCGTCGGCCCGATTCCTTATCCGTTGTACCGCAACAGTTGTTGTTGTTGTTACAGAATGGTTAAAATGAAAGTTCTGCATATTGAATAGATCACTTTGATCGGAATCTACTTTGGGCAACCACCACTGCAGCTGCTGCTATCTCGTGTCCATATCACGAGTATACGATCATGCGAATGATACAGTGGAATCACTGTGTGCCTCTATTTACCTGCGTGTCTGCCTGTGTCTGCTGTTTGTCTATCGTGCCTCTTTGTTTGCATTTTCATACCATCTACCACCTTCCTTGTTATCTTCATTAGTAATTCGCCCAATGATTGTAGCAATAGTTGTAGCGATTTCAATCGTAGTGACAGCACTGCCATCTGAAGCGGCTGTCGCCCGCCTTCGCCGGGCATTAATTTTGTATATTCTGCGTAAATATATATATATATATCTCCATCGTCGTCGTTATATATATATATATATATGTTTTTGCTGTTGTGTTAACTATAATCGCATTTCACTCAATTAGGGTCACATTCTTGGGATTTCCAGAGCGCTATCCGAGCGGTGGTCTCCAGCGACACCACAAACTAGACGGTTCGACTCAAACGAACACAAACACCCTCCACATGCATTAGTCCTCTACTGGTTCCAACCGTACAGAGCCGACCAAGGTGATGGCTGAAATCAGCTCCACTCCAGCTGCTGCTACAGCCGCCAGCCAAGTCCTTAGCAGCCGAGCGAGGCTGGCAGGCATTTTTTCCCACATTAATTTCATTCACAATGACGAGCTGCTGCCGTTTCCTTTCGGCGTATGCCACTGCCCTCAACTATTATTTACTCCGGCCAAACAACGAGCAACCTCTGGGTGACGAAGCGATCGTCTGCGTTCCCTCGTTCCAGCCGTTCACGATTGCCCGGCCCGAATGAAACCCGAAGAAAATGACGGAACTTATTATTTTTCTCTCTTCTCCATCTGAACTTATTATTTTTGTTGTTGTTGTTGTTTTTGTTGCTGTTGTTGTTTGTATTTAGCCTACCCTCGGTCGTTCGTTGGTTTGTCGCTTTGTTATAGAATTCGTTCGCCTATTTTTTTTCGTTGTTGCTACGTTTTGTCACTGTCCGCTTGGCTTAGTTTCTCTCCGTGCTTCTTCTCGCTTCGGACGTGTGTTTCCAATATTTTGTTTCGTGTTTGTGAGGTTTTCGATTCAATGTTTTGGCGCCGTGAGCTCGCTCGTTGGCTGACTGGCTGGCTCGCGCAGGAGGGGCGAGTAACGTTCTGGTACGGGTAACGCGATGATGCCAAATGTCGTAAATACGGTAATAGTGCTTCTGTCCCCGTGGATAGAAGCAGTATATACGAAAAAAAGAAAACACACAGAGGATCGACATAGACAATAAATAGACAAGAAGGAACACAACAACAAATATAAACTAGACGATGTAACTGTGATTGTATTGCTGTGACGCTCGTACCAATATAGTTCAAGCGATCGACCAGAATATATATATACATATATATATATATATATATATATATATATATAATAGCTGTTCGTTTTCTCAGCCACTTTCCCCGTCATCTGACTCACCTGGCTATTTGCCTTGCCTGTGGCAGAGACATAAATTTCACACTAGCAGTTCTTTCTTTTTGTGTTTCTATTATCGAAAAAAAGAAGTGTGGTTGTGTGAAATTTATGTCGTTGCTAGAGGCAAGTCAAGTAGTCAGGCGAGTCAGATGACGAACAAAGTGGCTGAGAAGATGAACTGATGAAGATATATATATATATATATATATATCACTCACTGTGTAGAGAGAACGGGAGAGAGGTAGAAACCGAGAGACATTGAACTGGCAAAGCGTGGCTTCAAGCAGCACATCAAAATTGTATCTATTATACAAACGCGCAAGCAAGAAAGTCGGCTGATAAAAGTACCGAAAACGGCGCGGTCGAACATTCAGCACTCGAAACCGTCGCGTTGGCCGTTCGCGTGCTGCACGACCGCCTCTGATATGCCAAATATGCACAGTCGCATGCACACGGCCATAGACATACACACGTATACATATATATATATATATATATATATACATATATATAGATGTGTATGCGTCTTTGTTCGTATACTTTGTATTTTTATTATTATCATTATCATTTATGAGCGCGATTTATGTTTCGGATACGCCGAGGACGTGGCAGCGCAAGTACAAGTCAACTGGACACCGGGATACGAATGCGAATAACAGAGAGAAGGGGAGAGAGAGAGAGTTGGGGGGTTCGCCTGTCCGTGGCTGACTTCATCGATTCTACACATCAATTCTATTCTAGTTACTTATTATAGTACGTCCATCCCCTGCCTAGGCCCCCGGTTAGACGGGCGGCCTTCTCGATCTGCCGCCAATGGGCGATCGAATAAGTCGAAATTTATCGCTGTTTATATTATTATAGTTCGCTAGTTATTATAACGTCGTTCCGTTTCATTTCGTCGCATTCGTCCGTCGTGATCGCTGCCGCCGCTGCTGCTGCTGCTGGCGCCCGTAGTGGTGCCAATGTTTCTACATCGTTCAACATAAATGTGTACGACACAACGGCGATGACGACGACGACAACGACGACATCGGAACAACGAATCGAAGACACAAACGCTGAACTGCGGCGGCGGCGGCGGCCAAACGGAGAATAAAGCGCGAACATTAATGGTTGGTCAGCCATTTTTCGCCACCTACTTTTGCTGCTGCTGCTGCTGCTGCCGTCAACGGCAGCCGCACCGCCAGCAACAGGGACCGCTCGGCCGTGGCGGCTTCTTCTTCTTCTTCTTCTCGAATGACCGATTTTTTCCCCCGCACAGACGGTACACGATTGGCAGAGCAGTGGCCAGAAAGAAGTGGATGTACTGCAAAATTCTGATCTGTGCGCTCGTTGTTGCTGGCTCGCGCGCGCGCGCGAAACCGGGGCGAACCCGTTCGGACAAGGTGAGCTGGGACGCATCCCATCAGGGCAATTTGGTCATTCTGGTCATTCGGTACAAGAAGTGATGCTTCGGATAAGCGCGTAACGTTATATTGAAAAATAGACGCCTATATGTGGACGCTAATCAAACTACCCCTCTGTGCTGCTTCTTGAAAAGTAGATATTATTACCATATGTAATATAGGAAATTTAGCGAATGTGCTACATTGTGTCCTTGCTCGCGTTCGCTTGTAGAAATTGTTTTGCAACAAAAATCTATAAATTAAACTATACAAATTAATAGAATGCTTACGTGCTTAATATGTACCACATATGCTGTAGTCAATCCGTACGAGGCTGCAAATAACACAACAACTCGTATTGGCAAAATATATGCTACTCATACGAAAATTGCGTCACTTGAATTTCTTCCTCGAATCCTCGCACTACTCAAACGCAAATCGCTCGTTCTTTCTCGCTTCAACTTGTAAACCATGAAGCAACGGCTGCGAAGCCAGCTCTTGTCTATCATCAAAAAATATCGATCGTGCGGGGGTCGGCCGATAAAAATCCTTGGCGACACGAAAAAGCCGTAAAAGTGCAAAGTCCCCTCCCACAGTGAAACTTGTGCGCCCTTACAATCGAACATGCCATAATAATCTAATCGCTAATTCGTTGTGGCCACTACGCAAATGCATCTAATTGTGCGCGCTCGCTAATAGCGATGACCGTATCGATTCACACTAGGCTATGTGAAAAACGCTGGTCGCTATCGTGTCAAAGGAACTGGGACGCGAGAGGGCGTCAACACTATTTGTCACTGGGGAGAGCTTAAGGGTGGTATGATGTGATATGATGCAGTTTGGCGGCCCGAGTAGCTGTATGCATTGTATGAATCTATGTTAGCGGTCAAACACTGCGGATATCTGCCCACGAGAGTTCAATACGATTATTTACCGTTGCTGTTGTCTCTGGCAATCGAGACGAAACGAATTATCCCCAAAGCGAGTTATTACTTCTCCGCTGCAAAATAATAGAAGATATATAATAGTAATAATAATAATAATAATAATAATGAGAATCGTTATAAACGAAATGCATACGTCGATCGGGACCTGAATGGTTAATAATTAAATTCCGGTGCAAGCCACAATCTATAGTACCACGTGTACGTTTGTTACAAATACGTGAGTAAATATCATAGCACACTCCGTCAATAGCAAATAAGATACTGATATTTGATTTGCTCTCTCGGTGCGTGTGCTTCATCTCGGGTGGGGCCGTGGCACCGATTGGCCTTAATCTTCTATTTTATCGACAACGGTGGATTGGCCCTTATCTCTGAGCACAATGAGTTGGTGTTGTGTTATTAGCTTGTCTGTGTGCGATGTGTGGATGCCGGTGTACGCGCATGAATTATCTCGTGAGAACATTATCTTTATCGACGATAACGGCAACTGTGCTTCTCGGCGTTTTTAGCAACAGTAGCGTCGCCGATGTGCTCTATGCCACTGGCCGTTGGGTGCGATATCAACCCTGACTCAGGCTGATGTGTCGGTGTTGAGGGACGCTATTCCCACACGGTGACGGCTGCCGGAACGGGACGAATTGAATACATTCTACTTAGCTCAAAAGTTGGGGTCTCGTTAGCTGCTAACGTGATTATCCCAGGATAGAAATAGATTTTTTAGATATATATTTCGTTTTGTTGCTTCGCTTTGGTGGGCGACGAAGAGCACTGGAAGCACTTCCAGTGAGAAATCATGTGCTAGGATATGACATTGATAACATCAGTTAGTTGTTTAGTTGTTGTTGTTGTTGACTGTCATTAGTCGTGGTAAAGCCACCCGGATGATGATGATGAGTGGCGAGAGACGTCTGATGCGAGAAGGACATGGGGGGCCAGCCGCTAACGAAAGAACAAACTAGAATTGTTGACGTCTCAACGAGTTCGATTGGGAGGTTTCACTCTTGAAGTGGAATCAAACGACGTCAAACTACGTAACTGGAGTTCACTTAACAAACAGACGAAACGGGCTCCACTGATTAGTACCCGATCAAATGCAAAATTACATTTGATCTGATTTCATCAATGATCCTGTATGCAAATTGGTCGAAAGTGGACGGTATAAATTAGGCCACGATGACACTGACAGTGACAGCTACAAAGAAAGAGTAGTAGAAGATAAAGAAGATATCTACTTCTAGGATCGTTCATTTGTTGCTATGGCATAGCGACACCTCAGCTAGCCTGTACAAACTAGGTGAGATCACTATTTGGATATATGGTGATAGATAAATCACAACAAAAGGTATAACAGTGCCTTTGTGATGATGAAGTCGATGAACAAGTCGTCTGGCCATCACTGACCGACCCACTAACAGATCTACTCCACAGACCCTTTGAAGAGTATTATAGAAAAGTGGGCAAAGTGATGGAATAAGATAGGAGGCGTTATTCACACCTGTGTCTATGTGTGTCTTCATCGTGATCTCCTCCGCAAATACAGATAAACGAACGGACACAGACACACAGGCACACAGTAGTAGTCCTTCTCCTCTAAATGGCTAGTGATGATGATCTCTGGGCTGACGGATTGTAGAGAAGATATACATAGTCATCATTTTCCGTACAACGGCACGTGCATACATGCTGTCTTCCCGATTACCTTCTAGCATTCCGCCATTGTTAAACTCCATTCTTTCTTCGCCCTAGTCTTGGTGAGACGGACACCGGTCCTGCGTCCGCTGGTCGATGTCGAAGATTTTGCTGATTTTATGATGACGAGGCCGATAGCGGCTTCGGACTGGTCATCGCTGACTGTGGCGACGGTGGCGATGATGGGCGATGATGGTGATGATGAAGGATGATCATAATGTCTGTTCCTCAAGCGGAGAGCCAGCGAAGCAGCCTCCACAACCATTGGACTTGTTGGTGTTGCTGCTGCTGCTGGCGTCGACGCCGCCGCCGCTCGTTGACCCAATGAGTGTGCCCATCATCAATTCAGTCATTCATCCACCTGCTGTATTGTGCTCGAGCTGGTGCTGCTGCTGCTGCTGCGGCAGCAGTTCATTCTGACGCTTTTCTGGTTGCGTCGTGGTCGACCACAGCTCGACTCATATTGTCGTAGTATATGCAGCCAGCAGCAGCTGGGGATTGTTACTGCCGTTGTTGCTGCTGCTGCTGCTGCGGATTGAACCGCAACCGGCGGCGAGGCGCTCGAGGCGGCAACGAAGTTGGCCCGGAGGGGACAACAGCAGCAGCAGCAACAGCAGCATTAGCTGCCGACGCAGCACAGCACGATGGGCAGCAACTGATGCGGCTGTATCGGGATGGTCCAAGCAAGCCATCGCCGCGATGGTGGAGCAACCAGCAACCACCAACAATCTGGGTCGTGACTCGAGCACCGCCACCACCACCACCACCGCTACTGGGCCATTGGACACAATTTAAAGCGTTGGTGCCTCCGCAAATCGAACTTGTAAATGGCTGCTAGCGACGCGCACTTACTCACTCACTCACATCGCACACAGCGGCGACGACGACGACGACGACGACAACATCGATGCTGCTGCTGCTGCTGCTGTGGCTATAGCCATGCAATGACGGTGCGCCACAGCTGCGCTGCCCTGGTCTCGGGTCCGCACCAGTGACGGCTTGCTTATATCTCTTGCTTCACTTTTCCTTACTTGATTGCGCAGCCGAACTCTTCATCGTCACCGCCGGCACCAGCGCCGGCACGATCGCCGTCTCGTGGTATTGAGCAGCCAGCGTCGCTGCGGCGGCGGCAGCGGCAGCGGCGGCGGGCAAGAAGGGCCCAGCAACGTCGTAATGGAAGCACAATGGAATGAATCAACAGCAGCAACGATGTGTGATGCTGGGGGGGATTGTGTAGGGACGAAGGGATAAAAGGAGACCTGATCGGTGGTCGTGGCGGTGGCGGCGGCGGCGGTGTCCGAGCCGGTGTTCCGCGGATGCTCCAAAGCTGCTGCTGCTGCTGTTGCTGCTGTTGTTGCAATGTGTGTTTGATCGGTCGGGTTGACCGGTTAGCGTCTTGTGGTTGCTTCGTTGACTGCCAGGCTTGATCGATGTATTATTTTGATTATTGTTATTATTGTACTTGATCGTGCCTGCTTGGCTCGTGGCTGGTGGCATCTTGAAGCCGGATCGACATCGTTTCGTTCGACGATTGCTGCCAACCACCAATCTCTTGGTGGTGGCACAAGCAACAGCAGCAGCAGCAGCAGGAGCAGCAGAATCATCGACCACCCCACAGCAGACGCAAGGCCTCGCTTTGCCAGTCAACGGCGCCTCTCTGTCTCATTCCGATCGAGATCAATCTGCCAGCACTCCGGCAACAGAGACGACAGTAATCGAGGGACGAGCTGGAGCTTGAAGCTATGACAATGCTCATGGAGACACCTGATGGTTGTGTACCGCCATGAGAGCAAGGGGAGAAACAGTCGTGGGCGATTTCGCTTGTGGCGAGTGGCAGAGGTTGATTAAACGAGATGTGAATTAGGTGTCGAATCAAACAGCGAAGTGTACCGCGCTCCGTTAACTTCTGGACATTGCAGATTTGATATGCATATATAGTATTGTGTGATGCATTATAGAAGTGCAACGGCACCGGGCTGTAGTTAAGGTACTAATCGTACGAGGTCCGCTGCAGAAACATCTGTTGTATACTGACTTATACATGTGTAGCTCGATATGGCGTCATTCGGGAGCTTCGCCCGGTGGTCGCTTAAAAAAACGGAATCAAGTGGGAGCAGTGAGGGCGGAGTTCATATGCAAATGAAATGGAGTCCGCTTGGAAAAACTGTCGAAGTGGACATAACTTTATCAGCATTGAGGCTAAGCAACTTTACCGTACGAACTGATGCTGGTTTTGTCGTAAAATTGCCGCTCATGCCGATCAACGTGGTTCATACTGGTGTAGGGACGTGTTGTTGTTGTTGCTGTTACAACCAGGTGTTGTTGTTGTTGCTGCTGCTGCTGTTGCTGTGTACGTCGTAAGTAGTATTCATCTTAGGTAATCCAATCGTTTGAAGATGCCGCTGAAGATCCTCACCTCGTCACTCAATGACTCATATAAACTACTTCTGGTGCGAACGAACTAAAGGCCCCCCAATGGGTTTTTAGTTGAGTGACGGGTTTCGACGCTGCCGCTGCTGTGGCTGCTGTTACCGCTGATTTACGTCGGCTGCTCTGATCCATATGTTGTTGTTGTTGCTGCTGCCTCTGCCGAGTGTGAGAAGTCGCTTCCTTTCACGGAACAACAACAGCATCAACAACAACAGCAGTACCAACAGAGGACGCTGCTCCAAGAGGACGATGCTCAGGAGGGGCCGTCGTGAGCGTCAGCCTCCTGTGCATTGTATTTTACGCGGCAGATTCCGTCTGCCGCCGAGCGCGTAATGACTGTCTGCGAAGATCTAGCGCGAACACATCACAACCGGCCGCGCTCCGATCACTCTGATTAAGTGCAGAAAAATCTGAGCAACAGAATGGGGCCAAGTAGTGGACCCTCCGCGTTTTGCAATGAACCATGCAGCGTCAGCGGCCGGCCAGAGTTGATCGGGGATCAGACAGCACCGAGTATGAAAAAGTGTTAACCAACGTCGATCTCGTTCGTTTTATTATCATTACTTCGTATTCTTAACAACAAAAAAAAAGCTTAACGAATAGATATCGCGGACGTCGTCCCACGTCGCCCCGGCCCTCGGACATTCGGTTTCTCCCTCGGATGCTGCGATCCGAACGGAGAAGACCGATCGGAACTTGTTTCTTTTGCAAATGCGTCTGCTGCTTGTGCGTCTGCTGTCACAGATTGCTAATGTTGGCCGACTGTCGGATTCAGCCGGCATCTCGCCGTCATACGGCTCCGGAGAAATGAGACCTTTGTGCGTTTGCTCTGCTCTCGGTTGCGCCCCGAGCGAACACGGTCCTATTCAGTGCGGCAGCGGCGACGGCAGCAGCAGCGGCAGCGGCTGCTGCTGCTGCTGGCCATCCGCCGTATGCGATCGTATGGCAGGAACGCAGGAACCGGGAGTGGCCTCGCTCTGATCAAGCGCACTTCATCCGCCGCTCAGAAGAATCTGCCGACGTCTGACCAACAGCGGCAGCCGAAGAAAGATGGAGGCATCCGGCGGCAGTAGCAGCACCGGCAGCACGATGATAAAACAGGTAGATGAAGGAGGCAGATAGATGGTGTCAGAATATGGGCATGTGATAGATATTGTTAAATGGGGAGAACGAGTGACGGACGCGGTTGTGAACCATCGATGAACGGTATTGCACAGGTGAAACACTACATTGGTCATCACGTCACCGGCGGCAAAGAGAGAGGGAGAGAGAGAGAGAAAATGATAGTTGAATGAAACCTATTTGAGCGTCGACGCCTGCGTCATCTGATTGGCCCCAGCTGGAAGAAAAGACGAAATGATGAAGAGAAGGGTTATTGTTGTTGTTATTGTTGCTGTAGACGAAGGAGAGTTATTATTATAGTACATCAACAAAAAGAAAACATACGCTGCAAAGGTGGGGGCTATCACATCCTTAATGTCGTGTTCGATATGTTCAATAGCGGCTCTCTGCGACGATCCCGGAAGAACAAAAAATGAAGGATAAGAGAGCCAACAGACTGACTGACTAATATGTAACATGAAGACGATTGCAATTTTCCACCGCCGAGCCCATCTAATAACGATGGGTACATGCGGCGGCGACAACAACAACAACAACAACGACGACAACAACAGGAGATGGTGTTTACAGGCAAGAAAACAGAAACATCAGCAACTACAGCACAAGCAACAGCAACAAGACTAAGATTGACGACGACGACGACAACGACGATAACAACAACAACAACAACAACAGCAAAGAGCGGCGGTTGATGAACAGTTCTGAAGAGTTGGCTTTCGTTTTTTGTTAGGCAAGAATGTAACATTGTTCATAGAGAGCATATACCTGTATTGTTTTATCGATACGTTGAGTATGGCACGACTGGAATACGACTGGTTGCCCCTTCTCAGATCTCGTCGCGGTCGAAGACTTGAGCGTTCACTGATGTCGACTCCCAAATGACGACTTCGCTTCTGACGAATTGCGGCCGCCCAGGGCGAGTTGTCTCTCTCGAGACAGTTGTCGTCAGTTGCCGGCAGCGATGTTTTCAACAGCGATTCAACCCGGCGAGTGACAGCCCCGTAGATTGTACGTGTATTCCTATCTCTCGGCATTGGCAAGAGAGTGTTCTTGGCGCGGGCATTCTTAGCTATACGTTCCCATCCTTGGTCACCATCATCCCCGTAGTCATCACCATCGCTATCGCTATGCGGCTGTCCGTTGATGATCATCGCAGCGGATATACTGCACAGCGGAGCATTCAGATGATGGTGTACAACAACAACTTCGGGTAGACAGCATCGTAGACCATCGTCCGTCAGACGGCGGCAACGACGAGATTGACGGGGGGGTCGGACCCTGAACTGCTGTGTTCCTTTGCTTCGTTTCGTTGTTCTTAGCAACGCGCCGGGCCGGCGGTATGCTCAACTCCTCACGCCACGTCGCTGCTGGCCGGTCTACAGCGTCAAGCGACAACTCGTCCGCGATCACTGGTCCCGCCATGGTATCCCAACGAGGAGATGAAGAACAACGTCTAGTTGTATATACAACGCCTGTTTCAGCTGACGCTGATTTCCTTTTCCATTTCTTTCTGCCCTTCCGCTAATCTTCGCTCTGGCGTCGGCGCGTTGATAACGTCGGTCATTGCGGTAGCAGCAACAGCAGCAGCAGCAACCCTATTGTTGCTTCTATTGCTGCCGCTGCCTCTCAGATGTCAGTTGCGTCAGGGCTGTTCTTCCTTTTCGAGATCTGCCGCCGATTTTTTCCCTTCTCAACGTTTCCCTCCGCGTTTGACCTAGCCACTCGCATGAGGGAACTCAAACGAAGGAGGATCGACGCGTCTACGCTACTCAGAGGAGACATCAGCAGCTAACTAATTCCTCTCGATAAAACGGGGCAAAAAGTTGAAGGGCGAAAAGATGAGGTGGTCTCTCAGCGAGCTCTTCCCTTTCAATCACACCGTCATTCGTCTGATCTTTACGTTTCTCTCTCTCTTTCTTCCTCTGCGGCTCTTGCAATTTTTTACCAGCCGTTGCCTCACCGCCACCAGCAGCATTGCTATAGCTAGTTGCTGCCGTAACATCTCCGGCTAATCGTACACATGCTTTCTCCGCAGATAGCATGCATGTGTGTCCAACGGGAACTCTTCAGGTTTCTGTGTGGCGGCTGCTGCTGCTGCTACTGCTGCTGTTGTTGTTGTTGTTGTTGTTGTTGATGCTGCTGCCAGATCACTAACGGCGGTGACGACGGCAACCTGTGGCCCAACAGCGAGCAGTGTTGCCTCTCTGAGGAACGGCTCCATCTTGCTCATCGCGGATCAAGCCAACGGACGGCAGAGACGTCAGGAAGAAAACATTTCGTGAGGAAAATGAAGGAAGGGACTTCTCGCTCTATTTCTCTCTCTCTCCCTCGAGGTAAAATGAACAGCGAAGTTTTAAAAGTATTAGTATTACCTCTACTACTGCTACTACTTCAGCGAGCACTTTGATCGGCGGGCGCACGACGCCTCCTGCGCGGACTGCCTTTCGACTGGCACTGACGAACTACAGGCGGGACTCAACTCCAACAGAAGTTGACTCAGAACCCGATTTCACTGCTGTCGATGTATGCTGGATCTCTTCCCCAAATGATGAGGGGTGGATGGCGAATTGAAGACGGAATCGCAGAAGTAATATTATAATAATAGAAGAACACAAGAGGAGAACGGGCGGCGATCAAGTCCAGTTGCGATCAAGCGGCAGACGAGTAGTTGCTACCGTAGCCGTAAACGTTTATGGCCACGGCTGTGAGAGCACATCACATAGGCAGGCGTACCGTGCGATCGTGATTTTTTAGTTGCCGACGGATGGACTTAACGCCAACTGCCAGCGAGTCACCGGCCGCGGACCCTGCCTGGAGTCAAAGTTGATGGTCTCCGGAGACGGCAGAAAGTTGATGGGAAGATACTGCAATGGACGGACACCCTAATAGAGGGGTAAGGGCAAGATCAGACTGAAGCAGCAAGCAGGCAAGCAAGGAAATGGCATGCCAACTTCGAGAGTTCGCTGAAACAGAGGAGGGGCCAGCTCTGTGTTTGGGGAAGGCGCGTTCGTAGCCACAACGAAATCACTGTCGAGCGAATTCCTCTCAATGGAACAACTCTCGCGACGATGATCCAACAACCCACGGCATCTTCGCTTGTCCATCTCGTCGTTCCGCGCGCATCGATGATGTCGTTGTTGCTATTGTTGTCGCTGTCGCTGCTCGTAATCGTGTCCTTCAATATCTGCTTGTCTTTCTTACCTTGCTCCGGAACAATTGATTCGGGAACAGCTCCGACTGCCACTGTGTACTTAAAGAATCGGATTTCTTGGTGTTGTCGCGACCGACAAAAGATTTGCGATGGATAGGCTTACAGCGTGATCTAAGCCGGCCAGAGTCGGCTGGCGGCAAGTAGCAGTTGAATGCATCTTGATCCACGCCGACGAGAAGGGACAGCTTCTGGAGACACTAATTGGATTTGATTCAACGGCGGTACAGTGCCGCCGGTGCTAATGCTGACGTATTCCTGACGCCATTGCCGCTGTCGCTGATATTGCTGCTATATTCAAGTGTCGCTGTTTTCGTTATTTCTACTGATGTCACTAGGAGATATAACAAAGGGGAGATGCCCCCGTATCGCAACTGATGCTATTGACCTGTTGAATAACGACGGTAATCTCGTCATTTCTACATAGTGATAATTCTGTCGACGACAACGATGATCGTACGATGTTGGTGCTGATGATAGTGTATAATACAAGAGGTCGTATAAGGAATTCCTCTAAATTCCTCTAAAAATGGCTCAAGGAACGTGTCTCTGTGGCGGCGGTCGCAGCAGCGCAGCACGATCGTGCCAATGTTGTGTCAATGGCGGCGACGACAGAACGCTAAAAGGCGAGATGATAAAGGAGAATGCACATCACCACTCAGTCAGTGAGCGACTCACACAGTGGACATGGCGTCGGACGAATACATAAAAAAAAAAGACAAAGAGCATAGACGGCTAAACGAAATGCAAAATCAACCCAACTGAATGCTGAATATAGATTGGCTGACTGCAGAGGCGAGGTAGCTGGTGTCGTAGTGAAATGAAGACACAGATTAAGATGAAGAAGATGATGATGATGACAAAGAGAAAAAAATTGCGTTGGTTTGTGCATAGGAAGGGCAGATCGTTGCGATATCACAAGTCTGCTATAGCAGGGCACATGCAGGCAAGCCAGTGGCAGATGTAATCGATGGCAGGCGTTTCCCTTATTCCCCTGGGAAATAATTACTGCTGCCGTTTGCTATGTCAAGGCCGTTGTTCGCGGGGCATCGTAGAGTGCGGGATTGTGCTCGACGCTTGGGTTTAATTCGTTCGAAGCAGAGATCAGCCATTGCTTAGGCTTTCTAGCGGCTTTGCGTTCGGTAGCGGATAACTGACGCATCGCACAAACTATTGTACACACGCGCAGATTAAACGGAAATAAAGCAGAGCATATACATGCATATACACACACACATATATATATATATATATATATATATATATATATATATATATATATATATATATATATATCGGGTTACATAAGAATCCTACGTGACGCATAATAGCATGCAGGGGGGGGGGGGGGTAGAACCCAAGTATTTTCCAGGAAATGAGTCGATTGTACTAGCCATATTATCGAGACATTGACATATGACGAGGTATTCTCGGTTTTGCCTCTTGCTCGGCTGACAGAGTCATTCGAACAAAGTGAATCGGTCATTCGTCCAATGGTCAGGAAAGATCGCTGTCGAAATGAAATGTCAACTATTCAACCCCTCCCCTCCAAGGTGGATCGAGATAGAGAAACGGAGGGATGGTGCGTGTGAGAGAGAGAGAGAGAGACGGGTTGTAGATAGTCACATGCAACGTATGTAAGCTTATGCGACGTGAATTTCGCGAACGGACCCCGATCAGTGGAGGAGGGCGTGTAGCTTCCCAACGATAAATGAAACTAGACGTAAATAGTTACTAAAGGCCTTAATGCTTGACTCAATTTCCCAGTAGTATTTGTTTTTACTTTAGAGAGAAATGATTCACCGCGCTACAGCACGACGCCGCTGCAATAATATTGCCACGGCGACTACTACTAATAATAAACATAACAGTAATAATAACAATAATCGTAATACATTTGCCAACGACAGCAGCAAACGGCGACTGGTGAGAACGTCCTATTGTGACGATCATATGAGAATTTCAGGGAGGGATCTGATTTCAGTTGTAGAAGTACGTAAACATTGGACTGTAGCATCTACTATTATCTAATATGTAGTAGCCGCCTGTGGAATTGCAAAGGCATAATAGATTTTCAGTGTTTACTATTCGACGCTGGTGCAACCAGGTGCGATTCAACACACGGTAGGTTATTTGTGGCCACTGTGGCCACACTGATCCGGTCTTGGTGGTTTAGCTAAATTGGCTGTCATGAGACAGAAGCCTTTTTGGGAAGTCGCCGCCTTTTGCGATTGAGAGCGACTACTTGCTGTTTCGTCTTATGCAAGGTAGACAAGCGTCTACAACGGCTCCATCGTACATTTCATTGGCGTCCGGTTTCGTGGTCGATTTCGTGGTCATGAGAACGGATGATGTGCAAAAGCGCAACTAATTGATAGAATCTGCCAATAATTAGTATGAATGTTTGTAATTCACTATCTCATTGTTCAACTGTAACTCTAAGGGCATTGACGGCGGGCAGATTCATTGCTCTCGATCTGCTCTCCGTTTTTCCTCGAAAACCCTAGGAAACTCCGTAAACGGCTGTAAACACTCGCTCAGTGTTCTACCGGCTCCCATCGTTTGCTAGATTGGTTACATATTACACAGCGAAATGTTAGTCGAGACGAAAGCAATGCGGAAGCTGTACCGTGGACGTTAACTGGCTGAGAGTTGGCTGAGTTGGCTGAGAGTTAGCCCGAAAAAGTTTAGTTGAGCCGAAAGAAAGCGTTATAGTTTGACACTGATCGAAACAGTGTTTCACTGTACTCTTATCTGGACAAGCAACTGCACACCATAGAAGACAAGGTGAGTGTACTATGCATGTTCTAGTCGCCTACGTCAAGTTTCGCTAGCCGGAGATCGTTAGCAAAAAGCAGATAACTAGAGCCCTTCAAATTTCTGAGCGATGTCTCTTGTGGACATCTTCGCAAAGACGACGTGCCTCGTCGAACCTCGCGCGTGGCTCACTGTAGACGACGTGATTCGTGTTTGTTTCCGATACGTGACGTTTTGCACAGGCCCTTTGCGTTGTCAACGTCGAATGGCCGCTACTAAAGTGCGGCCTCCATCAATTATATCAGCCATGCTTATTTAAACCGCTGCGGAATAAGCCGGCGCTTGGGGCGGCCGGATGGATTCTGCAATCACTTTTCCAACATCATCACTTGACGTTACATTACGTCGCTACGCAGGAAGGATCAGATGCCGGAAGGGGGTGTCAGACAGGAGGGTCGGATCAGCCCTCGATGATGACAGCTCCGGTTGGCCCCCGATGTCATCGTCTGTCTATGCTCCGTGTCGTTTCAGGGACTTCGGGTCGAAGACTAACACCGCCTGTGCCCTGCATCTCCACCACCATATCCGTGGTTCCGATCGGGGACCCTCTCTGTCATCGAGAACTATCCACCGATCTGTTTGTCGTTTATCCGCCTGTCGCCGGCTGTTGTTTCTGTTTTGTTACTCCTGCTGCTGCTACTTATTTATTTTACTATTATATTACTACCGCTACTACAACAGCTGTCGCTGCTGCTGCTGCTGTTGCAATCGCTACTGTGGAAGCTACGCTATCTTGATCGTTGCTATTTATCATATATAGTCGCTGAAAGCTTATTTATTGTGTGTTTTAATATATACAATAGTCAGTGACGCAGTCACTATTTAGTCACTCTGTTACTGTGTACCCCAATGTATTTCTTCGGATATTTAACTCGAATTCCAGTGGATTCGATACTACTTAGACGCTGCTTGTTGGTTATTGATTGAGTGATGGATTGATCGATTGAACTTTCAGCAGCATAATCCGAACTTGCTCCGAACGCATCGTTGCTTGTCGCACTGTTGGGCAAAGCTCGCTCACCGATCGATTGTGCTGCTGATGAATTATGCAGTTGGTGGATATTATATAAGAGATCAGATGCGTATGTTTTCAACGATTTTTACAACGTCATATGAGTGACTCGTCTGTTTGAGAACGAAGAGAGGCTTTGCTTGAGGCGTCTAGCCAGTGCATCCTTAGATTCTCCTGGACTCAGTGAACGTAGAACAGAGGTCCGAGAAAGTCTCATCGTCGTCTCAAATAAAGGGACCTCCTTCATGACCTCGTATCCTGGCATAGGATGCATGACCTGTTTGCTTGCTTGTTTCTCTGTCTATCGAGAAGCTGCCTTGCAATTGATATCGTCGAGGTCGCTGCTATTGTTGTCGCTGCGGTTAGTGCTTATGCGTTTGTGATGGGACCGGTGGCAGGGTGATGCCTGCATATGGCTGAATCTTCGGACGGATATCACGGGACTCCTATCTGCACCCTTGGCTGACCCTGAACTATCGCCGGTAGGGAATGCGTCGCGTCATGAATGATGGTGCTATGGACGATACCTGAGCAGTGATGATACATGGGATACCAGAATTGAATGGGCGAGATGCAGTCCGTGATGATATATCTGATCAAGCGAGGATTATGGCTTTGATATCCGAGCCATCGGTTGGTCGGCCGGCCGGCCGGCCCTCGAGCCGCAGTGTTTATTGGCGCGACCAGGTATCAGCCCCGTCGCGGCTGATACCTTGGCGGCGACCCTGCTGCCAGTCACCTGGTGAACATCTGCGTAATAATCGTAACAAGAACATAATGCAAGAGAAAATCAAGAGGCGAAGAAGAACAGATAAGTCGAACGAAGCAAACCTAAAGAATATCATCAGGTGGCCCCGAACTTTGGCGAATTCTCCTTGATGGGATGATCTTGAATCACTGTCACCCAATACGTAATACACACTTGCCAGCCGGCAAATACAGATATGCGTCACGCACAGATCGACCGTACAGGCTACTGTGGCTAGATACATAGCCACACACAGAGGCAGAATACACCGCGGCGAACGTCAAGGAGCAGCTGATAACGTCACCGAATTTAGGTTGACCACGACTGCTTGCTTCTACTGCTGCTGATGCTGCCTGTAGCCTGAGGCAGCTGCCGCCTTCCTCGCCCGTGATGAGAACGCAATCGGGTGGTGCGCAGCGAATGTGGGAACGAGGTGAGCAAATGACGCCGACAATAACAACAACAAGAACAACCGGCAATAATACGAATGAATGCAACTGTTCGAATAGCGTGAACCAACGGGAAGGAGGTGACCGAGGCGGATAGACCCCTATTTGTTCGCTATTAAGAGGCTGGCTTCCTTGACAGATCCCTGACCAGCACATGTTTGCACACATGTGCTGATGTCGCTGAAGAACAAGCAGAGCGGATGGCGGCGGCGGGGCGATGTTGAGGGACGATGATCAAACTTCTAATTTAGACTGATTGGACAAAAAGATGAGGTGAGGTAACGGCAGGACTGTGCTCGAGATCTGAGCACCGGGTACTGATTAGTAGTCAGTGGTTAGATTGCGCTGGCAGTGATTGCCGTGCCAGGTCGCCAGAATGGACAACGAGAATAAGTAAGGCGAGTACTCGGGAAAAGCTGGAAAACGTACAAATCATGTGTAACGCGTTATTCTGGGATTGTCCGATGCAAACGGTATCACCTGCTCGAAGCGAGGCCCGTGGCTCGTTGATGTGGGGCGCTGCCGACTCGTCTGCCGTATTGAGTCGATCGATTTAAGCAGATCAGGCCGTAGTTGACAGCCCTGATGATGGTTGTCCACCCGGACCACAGTGGCTTTCGTCGCCATCGGCAGAGAATCGGGAGAATTGTTGCTCTGCTGGCAGCGGGTCAGCGCTTTATTTCGAGAGCTGTGTAGAGAGGTAGAGCGGTGTACTCGGTCCGACTCGGCTTGACTGCCTGGGGAAGTAATCACGATGTCTGCAGTAGCCGAGACCTTCTTCGACAGTTTCTCAGTTCGTTCAGCTCGCCTTCACGTAGACGGCGGGTTGTTGTGGCGAGAACTTGCACTTGTCCCAGAAGTTAGAAGAGGTTGTCTGCCGCTTAGGCGAATAGACGCGTGTTATAGCGCAGCTGACGAACCTTCAAGTACAGGGTGAAATAAATCGGCAATTGGAGTTTAGGGGAACAATAATGAAATGACTGGAGATATCAGCACAGCCGACCATTGCGCGTATGGCACCACTCTCAACCGGTGTATCTGCCTCCTCAGTAATCCGCTAGCCTTGACAGCCGCTAGTTGGCCATAACCTGAACAATTTCACTTTGCTAAAACAAGAGATAGAATCATCGGGCTAGACAACACCACGAGAAGACAGAGATGGAAATATGACAATACCAGAGATATGCTGAGAAAAGCTGTTCCTTTTGGAGCACTAGTCAGTTAATGTATTCGTATCTTTAGTCAGTACTTGCAATTAGGAGAATTGTCGCAACTAGGATCGAACGACTATGAATGACAGCATTGTGCTCATGTCGACGAATGTTATAACTATCCGCTTCCTGATAAGCTAATCATGAACGTCTCCAAGTTTTCTAGTTGTCTTCGTGTGTCCGTCTTATGATAGCTTAGCGGAGATATCCGGAAGATTCTTAGTTCTATTTGCTTATGCTTTATGGGATTACGATCGACGCGTTTTTTCCCTAAGACGAAATACATTCCGTATCGACTTCTGTCGTCCTGTGACCTCACCGGGCCTTATGCAGTGGCCTGCTATAATCCTGTACCGAAATAGCGGGCACGCAATCGTTGACAACTGGTTCTCCGGCACCGGCTGGTGCCGGAGCTTTTGGATTTCGTATCATTAGATTATAAATAGTGTGCGGTAGAATAATTTCACACAAACGGACTTTCAAGAGCCGAATCCTCTGATTTCTTTCCCCTGATGACCCCATGGGGGAGAAGGGGTGATCGGACGTCGCTTCAGACAGACCCTCCTTCAATCGCTGTTCGTTAGCCGTAGCATCAATTTTAAATCGACGGCTTTGGAGGCTTTGTGAAATTCTGCAGTCCGGTAGTTTGGCATTCAGCTCAATGAAACTCGGTGTCGCTGCAGTTCTACGCGGCCCGTTACGCGACTTGACGTATACCCGGTATATACTCGACCACAAATACATATATATATTATATAAAGGGACTCGCATATACACATGCACATTGCAGCAGCAGCAGCAGCCGCACTTACAGCAGACAGACACATAAAAACACTATCGAAACCGCTGGCAAAGAATCCAAAAGGAGATTGTGCACGATCTCGCTCTTCTCTGACTTTCACCGGCTGTCGATTGACTGTCCGTTTGCCTGCCGCCAGAAGACGCCCCATCGAAGCTCTACAATATGGACGCGCGGGCAGCCGGCGGACGAGAATAGAGAACCGGAGGCAGGAAAAAATATTTATTTCATTTTATTCTTCTCCATGGACGCCAGCTTGACGGCGCTTCTCTGCCGGCTTATGCTGAGGAGGACGCCATTGGAGACCACGGTATACAATTTGAGACCAGCCGATTGGCAACCGCCGGCTGATCGCCAACAGCAGCAGCAGCAGCGGTTACTGCTGCAGTTTGCTGCTCGGCGCCATCAAAGGGCTCTAGCCGGCGTCAGCCGAATAAACAACAGAGAACATAAGGACGAACGAGAGAGAGAGAAGAGAGACAGAACAAAATTAACGAAGAAGCGAAATGTCGAAATTACTTAAAAGGTGTCCCCATAAATACATTATACGATCGACGAGCAACTTGAGAGCCGCATCGCATTAGTATTTTGTGTTATTTGATTTATTTTCTCTTTTTACAACAGCGCCTGTCGTTGTTGCGCCCCCATTTCGTGTGTGTCTGTCATCTAGCCGAAACAGCTGATGGCGTTCGTACAGACGGTAGGCAATGAAGGGCAATGTCAACGTGTGCGATACGGTCAACGTCTGCATGCTATCTCGGAATATTGTAAGTTTCTGCAACAAGTTCCTGCCCTGTCCCTCAAGTGATACACCGGGGTAGCTGTACTCCAAACGCATTCTCACTCGAAGCTGAGCTCCTTTGATCGATGTTTTCACTGCCATTCGTGTTTTGCTTTGTCAAACTCAATAGAAAAATAAGAAAATCACTGGAATTCGAATTCTCTCTTTAGAGGGCGGATGTAAAGATCTCTCGCGACGAAGTGTTCTTCTTGCTCGAGTGTTCTTTCTTCGATAGCAAATAACATTTCCGGCTAGGTATTATATATATATATATATATATATATATATGTATATCGTGAAACAAACGACAGTCAGCGTCAGTGGCCTGATGCGGAATCAGCTGGCGGCTACTCACGTTTGTACCGTAGAATCTGTAAATTGTGAGCTTGAGTTGGGGAGAATATATATATATATATATTTATATTTATATCACCCATTTATCCGACAGTTCACCGCTAAGATTCACTTAGCAGCAACAGCAACCGCAAATGAGAAATTGATAGTAGTACTTATAACTATGTAAAGAAGACGAGCTAAGGGATGGGTCCTGATTATGCAACCATCCCCGATCATATTCTACCATTTTTTTCCAGCAAACAATTAGTATTTATTCAAGCATACAATAACTAGGAATTATTTCCAGGGATTTTGGAGGGGGGGGGGATTAGTAGGGGACCGGGGCTGAGGTCGTCATTGTCCCGAGGAAGGCGATGGTATTGCCTCTCTGCCTCACAGCGAGGGACATGCGTTGCAGAAGGAAAGATCCTGCGATCCTGATTTTTCCACAATCTTCTACAATCGAGCAATTCCGTTTGGTTGGCTGCCTGCTTGACTACTGTAGTTAGTTGGCCGACGGATTGGCGTCTGAGTATCAACGCGTGGTGTACGTATATCTCCCAACACACACGCACTCAGCTTGCCACCACAACAACAGCAGCAGCAGCAGCAGTACTGTGTTCAAGCGCATCAGCGGGGCACTTTGCGGTTCCTACGACTTCCTGGCTATACGACTACAACTTCTGCTTCAGCTAAGCCGTTATGCCGCAAGGGCGGCTAACGACGGTCCCGCTGTTCAAACGAATGGTGAATAGTGAGTGAGCCTAGTCGCTGCTCGACCGAACGACCGACCACTCGCTGTTGGCACTCGCTGTTCTTAAAAGGGCGGCTGACTGTCTGTACCAAGGAGACGTCGCGTTAGCTGCTGCTGCTGTGCTGTTGTTGCCACCGCTGTTATGTAATGTCAAATCTCTCGATTCTAAATCATCGAACGAGCGTGCGCCGCGCGGAGCCAGCTCCAGCTATAGCACACACGGCTGTTCGTACGCCTTTGCACAACTACACAGGGGGCTGGCAGCTTCGGCGTCGTAAACGCCGTCTGTTCAACGTGTACTTGTGCTCGGCAGTGTTGATGAACGACGGACGGATTAGAGTGACTGACTCTCGCGGCTTTGATCGACATCCGCCAACAACAACCAGCGTGTGACGGTGCCCCGTAATGAAACTCCGTATGGGGGAGGCATCGGGAGTTCGCAATGGAAAGTCGAACGTCCCGTCGCTAGTCACGTTCGAGTTAGCCGCTAGAGAGGGTACGTAGCTGTGTTACACACCGACTACGCGGCAGGAGTATACGCAACGGATTGTCAAAAAATGATGGCAACTAAGAGACAGCGGGCATTTAGATGCGATGTGGACCTGCAGCCGAGTTTCAGACAACTATCGCATGTTTGACATTCGTGCGACAGACGCCGGCGGTGCGGTGCGATATGTAGGCGCTTTTGGGGATTCGGTGATACGTCCGTACGAGCACATCTCATTTTCTACTGTTGTTCATGGCGCGTATCCGATTCGAGTGTCGTCATCGTCAGCGTTCACAAGAAATCGGAGAAGAGACGAAGGCGCAGAGAGAGAGAGAGAGAAAGAAGGATGTCAGAATTAGAACAGGACATTGCGAAGACGATGCAACACTATCCGACATCACTGGCACATGTAATTGTCACTAAACCTGCGCAGTTAATTCGGATTATTTCATGGCCGTATCTCCGAACGAACTGATTATATTAAACATATCTCTTTCTCTCCAGCTCTCGGATGTCCTTTGTTCGACAGCTGTTCGTTGACCTGTCGAATAGATATTATGGCCGGTACAGACACACACCCACAGACGTACAAATGCGGCGAGATTGGATAGAATCGATAGCAAACGCGGTTGTGTTGTAGTGCCGACATAACACGGCTGGTCTGGTTGACTCGTCAATTGAGGGGCATTAGGGCGACTATATGAGGCAATCGTCGTTGAATTGTTGTTGTCGTCATCGCTGGAAGTACGCGTATTTGCGTTGTACAGCGGCAGACTCCGTCCCAGTGCGAAGCGCACCGTCGTAACCAGCGGCAGCAGCAGTGGCGACGGCGACGGGCGGCTGCGGACAACACCGGACAATTCACCGTTGTTCGCCCGTGTGCACTTCACGTGCATTGTAGGCAATTGTGCGTGGTCCTCAAGCCCCCCCACAAGGTGGCCATATGCATCTGCTGCCGCACAGTGTCCCCTCATTTGAACAGCGTTTCGCACATAAATATATCGTATACTAATAACCATCATCCTGAACGTCTGATCTATATATATATATATATATATATATATCGTTTGTAGGTTTGGACATTGATCCTGTGCTGATGATCTGCGATATTATTCTTCTTCGATATCTCCCCTGCTGGCAACAGCGACGATACTAGCTCGTGATAAGAACAACAACGACAACAACAACAAGGGATTGATATCATGCACACCACTGGAAGGCATTGATATCAACTGCTACATCACAGCTGGCATCGAAGTGTACTGGTCAGCCAGCGGATGAGTAAGCGGGCAGAGATTGGCAGCCACGTCGCGATCTTACTACAGCGCTGAGGCCCGAAAAGGACACAGTGAGAAACAGGAAGGAAAATGCCAAGAGAAAGAGAGAGAAAGAGAAATCGAGACAGTTGTCGTTATTGCATTGCATTGAAATAAAATCGATCTGACCATCGATTATCAAAATGCTGCCGCTGTCTCATTATTGTTCCCTTAGTAGACGGGATTGTTCCCTCCCGCCGTGGCCGTCACGTTGCCCGGTGGTGATACCAGCGCCAGATACTAGCCGCCGCCGCCGTTGTTTTTGCTGTCGTTGTCGTTGTTGTCTTCTTCTTACAGTCGTTGTTCCCTGTGGCGCCGGAAGAAGTGGTCGTGCCACTGCGAATAAGAGGTGGGGACTATGCCCTTAAATCCCGTTGTTCAATCGCTCATTCATCTGTGAACGGGACGTATTAGATCCTTTTGCGATAGCAACAGACCGAGGCGGTGGCGGAATCGACGAGTAGACGTCACTTCACAATCAGACCCCTTTTGGAAGGTTCGGGACCGCATTGAGGCCACCAACAAACAAGCGTTCGCATTGAGTACCCTGTCGTAGCGAGAAACAGTTCAATAAACAGCGCACAACAGCTATTATTTCATCTGCCCGCGCCCCCTTAGGGCCGCCGTTCCTCGGGGCGGATACATTATAGCCCAAGGATGGTTGATGGATTCCTCGGACTTTGGAATCTTCGTTGTGCGCCGTTGTCTTCGAGAAAATGAATTCCACCAGACGATGCACTGCATTCAGCGTCATCCGTTGATTCACCGCTGTGCTCAAACCACTTCTGATACTCATCATCATCATGTTCGGTTACTATTCTCTTTATCTATATCAATCTGTCAATTTATTTATTTCTCTATCTGTCATATATCTATATATTTCTAACTTGCATATAATACAGCAGATGTCTTGCCCACTTGTTCCGTGAAATAGGCGATATTACAATGCTAAAAATCATTTGCTTTTATCATCTATGTGGTGTCTCTGAACAGCATTACGCGTCCACGACTTGAGCCTCCAGTAAGGTACTCTCGCAGGTGCATAGAGAATGTGCTAGGTGAGGAACGTAGTCGAGTGTTTCCATTGGCCACGTACTCTTCAAAACCCCTACTCGAATGTCGTTCGTAGGATATATATCTATATATCGCTTGATCTAAAAGTGGCCGCTGAAGTATTGAACTTACAATAACTCGCACTGCTCTCTCACTCATAGACAACGAGACACCATCTATATTAGGTCACATTTAATATGTTCTACAATCATACTCAAATACAATTATCGGATCAGGATAACATGACAAAAAACCACCATACAAAACAATGAACTGACGACAAATCCGCCGGGGTGACCAAGTTGTGGCTTCCACAGGGTAACCTAGGAGTAGCTGGATGAATTGCGCAAAATGCCATATTAGGATACGTATAGCGGGTAAGCAGCGACGAGGCAGTAAAATCGATTCTACGGGAATAGTCACTACAAATGTTTATGGGGTACCGCGGACCCAGGCCCTCCGCACGAGGCTTATGTATAGTCCAGTCTTCTGAGGCACACTCTGCATAACAATGGTACAACTGCAGCGGGATCATTCCATTTTAATGGTTGCAATAAAAAATCATCGCTCGTTCACATTGGGCGAGATGTCGGGAAATCTGCTCCCTAGGACGACTGCTTAGGAGATATCCGCCGGGGATCGTTGCACAGAGTGGTCACTGCGGTGGGATGGTGGACGATGTGCAGGCCGGCACAACGGGATGATTATCATAGAACGGGAAGCATAAAACGGGCAGCAAACTACGAAGTCTCAACTTATGAATTACTCCAACCATTCGGTTGTAGTGACTGTAGGATGATGCCCGCAGGTACAGCCGTGCTTCCTGTGTCTACCGCTATTCGTATAGTGTGTTCTTAGCCCGATCTTTCCGATCGCTCAACCACAACGAGTGGTTAGCCAGTGTAATACTACCGTTTATATGCATACGAGTATGGTCCCGTACGGGTTTGTGTGATGCTTAGGCTTCTGTGGCTTGAGGCTACGATTTCCCTAATACGATCATTATTCTTGTTATTATTATTATGATCATTATTTAGGCTATTCTATTCTGCAGACGTCCGCCGCAGATTTGCCCTCACGTGGGTCGGAGGCGGTGCCAATCCACTGGTTCATATTTACCTGCTACTGTTGTTGCTAGTTCTGCTGGCGATGTCTCTTAGTCCATCTCTCTCTCTCTCTCTCTTGCGCGCGCTCTGTGTCAATGGGTGTGATTTTGCTGCTACAGCTTTGGTGACAAAATGACCCCTCCATTCCAGACAGATAGGGTACACGTGGCCGGTAAGCGATTCGGTCCAGCCAGCGACAATTCAGCTGCTGTTTGTTTATTCGTATTATTCTAGATACAGTTGTGTGTAAATCGTCGTGCATGTGTTGATACATTTTTAGTGTCTATCTAAAGAAAGCAGGTAGCCAGAGGCAGACATACGCAGAGAGAGAGAGAGAGAGAGAGAGAAGTCAAGCGTTGTCTCTAGATAGCTGCATTGTGAAACGCTTCCTTTCGTACGCAGTATGCCTGCCTATCCATTGCCTTTTGACGCTCGTTGCCTCTTTCGTTCGGCGAGGCCACGCCGCGACGGCGACGACGCCGACGATGGCGATACCCAGCCGCTACGAAACAACAATTGAAATCAACTCTATAATGATAATAATAATAAAGAGTGAACTGCACGACGAAGGAGAAGAAAAATACAACAAAATGTCGGTGGTGGCCAATCGATCATTTGTCTTCGTTCATTCTCATCTGCGGCTGCTGCTGCTGTTGCTGTTGTTGTTTCGTCCTTTCATCTTCTGCCTACCCACTTTTCGTTCAGCATCAGGAGCAAAGTCGGAGGCAAAAGGCCTAGGTTGGGGGTCTGAGGGAACGAGGAAGACTGGGGCAGCAGTAACAATGACGGACTGACTGACTGCCTGCTGCTGCTGCTGCTGACGGCGGCGGCGGCGGCGACGGAGGGAGGATAGAACCAAGAAAGAAGATGCCACCACCGCTGCCGCCGCCGGCGCTGCTATCGTTGTTTTCGTCTTCTTTTTGATAGTCCTCCTATCCAATTCATTCGTTGCCTCTTCCGTCAGCAGCAGCAGCAGCCACCTCTGCATTGCTTCGGCAATCGGCCACAATGGCCACGCTCATCTTAGTCGTGTTGTCCTTTGTGTGCGGGCTTTGCACGAAAATAAGAAAAAGTCCTCCTGGTGGGCTTCGTTCTGCTGTCAAAACTCGTAGCGTTGTCACACAGCCCTATCGGTCATGGTGTTGCTGCTGCTGCTGGTCGAGATGATGTCGCTGCCGTTGTTTCGGCCGCGTCGTAGCTCCATGCTTGCCTGTGGCCATAGTCGCATTTATGTCGCCGTAGTCGTCATCGGAGTATGAATTTTCGGCTCGGGCGTGTGCCAACCGCTCTCATACGGCCGCATTTGTTCGAGAGCTATAGCTTGTGCACAGTGGCGATAAACAGATGAGAAATAGAGAAGAAAATACAGGTGGGAAATATTCTGCAAAGTTCCTACTCCTCTACCCTTTGCCCATCTCTGTCTGTATCTATATATATTTAGCTGGTTGGTTTACTGGCTGGCTGGTTAGCACGACATGACATGGCATGAGGGCCGCAACCGGGGCATCCACCGGTTGAACTCTCTGAGTAGATAGGTGCTCGTGTGTGGCTGTCGCTGTGTGAGTGTGAATATCTGTGTCGATATCCGCGTGTGGATCGTTGTCGGTGTATACAGCTGGATGTCGCATAACCAAGCAAACGGTAGATGATACAGAAACAGTACAGGAAAACCAGCAACACAATGATGTGTTACTGCTGCAGGCTGCTGTTACTGTCGCTGCGCAAGGGAAAAAGTCAAGTTGACGATGGAAACTGATGAAACAGCAGAGGAGTGCGACGTGCGTTTACCTCACTGATGTGAGTAGCAGCAGCAGCAGAAGCGACGGCGATCCTGTACGTTATGTTATATTTGTCTATTCTTTGCAGATTTTGTCAGCTTTTATAGATTTGCTGAGAGTTGCGTCGGTTTTGACATCACAGATAAGTAGAGGGATGCGTGGATAGTACAGGTCCGTCCTGCTCAGGTTGAAAACTGTCAGGCGGTGTAGGCCGAGGGCCAGTTACCTATGACAGTAGACAAAAGCCTGTTCAACCCTTATCTATGCAGAGCAATGGCAGGTAACAGGTATCTGATGATGCAGATGTCGATGACTCAAGTGAATGCAAATGGAATACCAGCTGAGTTATTATACGATGAAATATCGTGAAAGGTGAAATAGTTATGACTCGCGTAGCAAAACCCTTGGGAGATAGCCATTGTTTATGAGGATATTGTCATTGCTATTACCCATACAACAAAGATGGTTAAAGGACAAATGAAGAAATTTCTTGCAACCGATTGTATGTTATCCACTGGTACGTTCAAGAGGCATCTATAGCAGAAGTATTACAGTGTAGCCACACATACATATATATATATATATATATATACTTATGTGTCTACGCGGTCCGAATTGACGACAACATCGCAACAAATAAGCTAAGCTCTCCTGCTTGATAATCCTGGAGGGGCTCAGCTTGTTGCGTCGCCCTCGGCCTTGCTCTGACCGGGCATCCACTTTCACTTGGCCAATCGAAGGGGAAGTAGAGGGAAAATGACGACCGCTCAATGTGAAGCCCTTCGCACAAAGACACACAAACACACACACACAGGGATACAGACGTGAACAAGCCAACATTTGCGCACAATAACTGCGGCACTGAATTTAGACAAACCGTGACATCATAATACGCTGAAGCACGCCTTGCCCGATGAAGGAAAACGCTAGAGTGGGGGCTTAACAACATCGGAGAGATCAGCGACAAAATCTCGCGCACGCCTGCGCCTTCTTTAATCAGAGCAAGTGAAGCTCAATGACGACGCTTTGTGGAGAAGTCACAAGGAAACCACTGAGGAATTGACGATCAGCGACTTCACTGTCGTCGATCTGTATCTAATGATTGTTGTGGTTGTGTTATAGCTTGATACCACCACCACCGCCGCCGCCTGTTTGTCCAGCAAACGTTATTGGAAACATTAAATAATGGCGCTCGTCGCGGCGGTGGCGATGACGGCAGCGTGATATTTATATGAGGACTCGTTTATCCACGATAGAGATAAGACGCTAAGCCGATTTTATCGATATAGCGACCGGCGAAGCTGCTGCTACCGCTGCTGACCAATTCAGCTGGATCGATTCAGCCTTGATTCTACTACAACTACTACGACTACTACTACCACTACTATGACTACGACTGACTACTACAGGTGTAGGAGATAGGGAGTCTGGCTTTGTAACTGATTGCTGCCGGACTTGGCCACTGGGGGTATAGATATTTACAATAGGGCCAATAGCTTGCCGATTAACTGGGGCCAGTTTTGTCGACTGTCGACATCGACTTAGCAGATGACACCATTCACCAGCTGAGGGTAGCTATAACTAAATAGGAAGACAAGTGAAGAGCGCGAAGAAGGAAACTCTAGATCGATTTTATTTCAATGGAATGCAATAACGACAACTGTCTCGATCTCTCTCTCTTTCGCTTACAATTGGTTTTGCAATATACACGCAATCGTGGGTCATGCTGTACATAGATGTAGAAAAAAACTCCGTATTGATGACGATGCTGATAAGGGGCGTGTTCCTGGGTATCAGGGATTTGTCGATCCGCCCGCTGCTGCTGCTGCGCGAATGCTTAAAACAGAATTTGTTCGACTCTTAGTTGCATTTCAGCTACATGATAATTATTATGCAACGCCCGATGGTGTCTAGCTAGTGTTCGGAATCATACCCTGATAATGGATATGAATTTAAAGAACGATCGTTTCGTCACTATCATCGTGTCTACCTCGAAATGTAGCGCTCCAACCAGGATCGCATGGTGAACGATATCGAGTTCGCAGCTGCCACCTGCCCGCAGTGAGTTTCTGGTTAAAAATCATTCCATAATTCCCCAATTTTTAGCAGCACCCCGTACTTCACTCGGATTTGAAGTGAGCGACTTGTTCTGCTGATACGCCAGCCCGATTGGCCGCTCCCGTCCCAATTGGCAATCGAATTTCATCCGATAGCAGATATGTATGATAGAGAGCCCAGCGACAATTCAACCGCGCAGTGTGTTTCGTTGTTTTGCGCTGTGACGTGCGGTGAACGGTGTGCGCCCCTCTGGCGTTGGCGTCTCGTACTACTATGCAACGTACTTGTATGCCAACGGAATGTTCTGCGATTCTGATTGGTACCTGTAGACAAACAAAAAAAAAAGCAACGAATATGTACGTAGACACAATGAGCGGGAGAATAATGATGTACAATGGATACAATAACAGCGATAAAAACAGTGCCGTATATATATATATATATATATATATATATATATATATATATGTCAAATCTAATTCATCAACGAATTCTAAATGTATTGTTGGCATTGCGAAATTATGGATCGACGGATGGTAGGCATCGTTCGCATCGGGTACGATGGTGCCACGAGGTAGTAGTAATCACAGGCAGGAGAGCTAATCACAGCTACACAACAAGAACAAAACGCGAAGATCGAAATTCGTTGGCGACAATCAACAGAGATAGCTCTAGATGTTTGTGCAGCAATAATTACCGTTGTCGGTGGAAACTTACCGTAAGCATAAAATGGCCATCCACTGAAGGATGAACCAATAAAAATATCTATAGTGCTCTATCTACGCATGCAACGCCATATATATATATATATATATATTGTACACATATCAGTACTTGACTCATAAACGCGTAGACCATTATCTATTGAAAGCGCGACAAACCGGACATATGGAGTATAGTGAATTGGGGAAGGGTTGTGTCAACTAACGATGGCTGGAACTATCTCGATCTATTTTATGATGACTTTGATTGCGTGATGGCAAAGTTTTTTCTAATTATGGCTCGCAAGCTTGCAAACAATGTGTGTGTGTGTGTCTGCGTTCGTGTGTTATTTTAATTATGACATAATAGTTTAAAACTATCGAATAGCCAGAGAAGATTAGACATTGAGGTCAACAAACAAGCAGCTACGTCTATGTTTAATGCGTTTTGCTAATGGAGATGTTATATTGGAGTGAAGTAGCGATAGAGTATGTTCGTTTGTTCGAACCTAACCTGTGTGGCCTCAATTTTCCTCAGGACCACATACAAAAGCGTTGAGAACATCGATTAATTACGAAGCGAATAATACCGGCCCGTACATCATGACAGCATGCAATATGCAGAGGTGATATCGCCGTGTCCGAGATGACATAATTTATCTGAATTGAAGGCAAGGAAGAATCACGAAATCAGCCACTTGTTACCGAACAACGATTGCGGTACTTAAGCGATGCGTTATACTTTGAGAGAGAGAGACAAACACAATTTGAAAGGGCCCGCGCTTTTCGCGTATCATCATCATCATTATCTTCATTGCCGTCAGCGTTATAATCATCGGCACAATCGCTAGCACTGCAGTCAATTTCGTTGCCTCTGGACGAAAGATATTTCCAGCTTGCTTGCTAGTTAGCTTTTTCTTGCGAGACGTATGTAGGCATGGTATAATCTATCAATGCGTATGTGTTCGACAATCTTCGTCGAAACGATTCAAGACATTTCCGAGACGGTTGAACCACGCGGCGGCCGGCAGCGACACCAGCGCTGAACGTCTCATAACGTCCGACGTCGGAGCCACCGTTCCTCCAGTCGTTAGCGGTTTTTTTTTCCTTCTCGGCGCTGTGACGAGCCTTAAGCATTCAGTCGACCAAGCAGTGTACGCATGCATTCGTTTCGCGTTGAGGTGCGAGCAGGCGCCAACAAGCGATCGATCGAGGTGACGGGAGAGGGAAGACTTCACCGTTATTCCACCCACCCATGGGGCACTATCCTATTGAATCCTTGAAGGGAAAAGGTCGAGAGGAAAAGATGAGAGCGTGTTATTGAAATGAAGCAAGCAACAGCACGACGACCCTGCGCCACAGTAGCGAATACATACACACACACACACACACACGCGCACACACTATACACACACATATATTCATGGTGGATACCGGCACCCATTTCACGCATAGCACAAGATGATCACGACGCTGACGTCAGCTGGTATCATTATTGTATAATCGTAGTCGAGAATCGTATCGACGATATGAGGATAGAATATCGACGGTTATTGTCAGATGTACTGATGCGCTCGAATTCCGCAGGACACCGCGATGGTGGATTGATGTAATACAAAAGTGGTTCCGAATTATGGCCCAACGCAACCGACTCCTTCCTTCGAAACGAAGATGTGCTGCTGATGAAGGGCGGAGCGAGTGAATATTAAGGCTTGGGTGGCACGGTCGACGGTCGGGCAAACTGGTAGCGGCGCTGGGGTAGGAGAAATACGCGTTCGCACTGGGAGAGCTATACTCTGTGCCAATGGTAACATAGTGGACCGTCGTTGTTCATGCTGAATGATCTGTCTCCATCTTGCGGATATTACGCAACGAAAGCAGGCGACTGCTTGGTACCTGATCGGCTGATGCAGTTGCCACCTATGCTTGTGCTCTTACGGCACGATCTGTTGTTGACCATTAGCAGGTCGCCGTTACAGCTGCATGTGTCGTTGCTGCCCGTGAACTGCCGGTGTGCACCCGAACAGAGCTGGGTGACTTGGTGACTTGGGGGTAGGCGGCGGCAGCGGTGTCGCCGACGGTGGCTAAAGTCATCGACACCGCCGGTCGACGTTGACCAGTGCGACTTCATGCAGCTGTTCGCTGTAGCTGCTTGTAGATGCGCCAGGCAAGGTGACGAGGCAGCGTTGAGAGCGACAACAAGCTGTTCGTTAAGTATACAAGCTTTTCGCGCATATAGCCATGATGGCATAAAATAAGTCATTACCACCACTACCGTACACCGATGGTGATAGATAGATATATAGATATATATATAGATATATATATATATATATATATATATATTAAACACACATAAAAACGGATACACACACACACACATACTGACAGTGAGTGTAGTATACGCTTCGCCGTAGTGCTGTCATGTCTGGTGTGCTTATGCAGATGCGTCGATAATTATCGCTTTATTGTTTTTGATGACGGTAGTGCTACTTCCGGTACAAGATCCCCTGATGATGGGGAATACTTGAATGTGCTTCTCGAATATTAACGATGGCTGGATAGTTTTGTGTAGCATCGTCATGAGGTGCCTCCGCTCGATGTGACTGCTTCTATCTGCGAAACAGATCTTCGCTAGAACACTTTGGCTGGCCTTCGCTTCGGTCGGTTTTGCTTTTGGGTAATAATTAGCTTATTACAACCTTATAACAACAACAATCACAACAACAACAACCACAGCAACAACGACGCTGATGATGCGTTTTGCTCTCGACGTTTGACAACATGTGTCTTGTTCGATCGTTAACTTCGTCCGGGCTGAAGTGTCGGATGAAGCCAGATTCGTCGCGGAATGGAGATGCACACAGTATCGTCTACGCCCGCATACGCCAGCCGTTCAACGCGGCGTTTTCCGCCGGGTTTGCTGGGTGCCCAGGCGCGCGGGTCGGTGCGATAAACGAACATATATCATCATGATGAATATTGACGCGTCGGATCAGCGGACAGCGACTTCAATGACGATATACAGGGCTTTCATCAGGGGGATTGTTAGCGTTGTCATGTCAACGGTGGAATCGAGAGGCGGGTGCAAAAATCGTAATCAGCTGACGACTGATCTGTAGCTGCTGCTGTCCATGCTGGTTTGTCTTGGCCCGTGGCTTAGATTCGCCCCTTGCTGACGGTGGGCATAAACTTGTAAGTCTACTGTGTAATAAGAGGACAGTGACATTCCTACAATGTTTCCAATATGTGTGTGTGTGTGTGTGGTGTTTGTGGGTGTGCATTTGTGGCCTTGAAGATTCATCGACGCCTGGAGCGTAGACAGGCGCATAATGAGGTTGCCAACTTCGAACGTACACCTGGCTCGATTTTTGTTATCGTTCGCGCCTCGAGTTGATTTCGTAGCGAGCGTTAGGCTTGCTTACACTCAGCACTATTTTGCAGTAAACGTATCCCATGTGGAGCAAGTGCCCACGATGCTTCCCTGCATAATAAACGATTTCGACACCGCTATGACCATCATGATAATTGTGTCAAATCATCCTACCCTCTAGGTCATATTATGTGTAGACCTTCTATTATGAATCCAGAATCTTGTGTCGTCCTACGAAATCGGACGGACTTGAGAAAAATTGAACAATGCAGCTGTTTTTTTTTTGTTTTTTTTTCATCGTTGTCGTCGGTACTAGCGAATACATAAAATTTCGCGCACAAAGTTACCGGCGATTTTCGCGTCTCGGTGGTTTCTCACTTGGGAGAACGCTGCGATAAGCAAACATTGTCGTTGTTATTGCTGCTGCTTGTCGTCGTGTTACTGTTGTTGCTGTTACAGCTAAAATTATTCCATCCCTGTTTGTCTCTTCATAGCGCGCGCGCGTTCCTGTGTATGTGTGTGTCCGCGAGTGTGCACGAACAAAAAATCACATTGAGAATCACTTGAGAGCCGCTTAAAAGATCCGCAAAATCTACCGCTCACTGGGTCAACGTGTGCGGCCAGGCCACGGTGTGGCGAAACAGCCAACGCGCAAGCATCGCTTGCAGCCGAAACTAAAAAATTAGGGGCAAGTTGGCTTTTTTTTTTGGCTGATTAAATTCCCAGCTGCATTCTGATCGTCAAGTATTTATCTACCAAGGTAGGCTGATGTTGTTCATCTTCTCTGCTCATTTATTCTTCGTCTAGTGAATTCACAAATATAAAAACGTGCTCACATTATCACAATGGTACACGTGTGTGTGCGTGCCTGTTAGTGGTGAGCGGTTGTGACTCAGCTGCAAGTACAGGACACACTGGTATTGACTTCGTTTTTTTTATTCTCTAGATTATTTGCCTTGCCATTATGGCGTTCCTTGTAATGTTGTTGTTATTAACTGTGGGAAGGATTGACCGTTACAGCGGACAGTTGCCCCTGAGGAAGGCATCGTCAGTAAGATCTCAAATCAAACGATCCGCACAATTTCCATTTTTCAGTCGGACGTTTTTGGGCCTGTGTAGTCGCGATTCATTTTTTGGTCATAGTTGACAGGTAGATGCTATTCAGCTTCATCAATCGTAAGTGATTGTTTTGTCATTCGAGAAGAAAGTTCCAACCGCTCGTTTAACTGCTTTGGCTGTAATGTCCTCATTAGACAAGCGTATACATACCGGTTTGTTTCACTGGAAAAAAGCTGCTACTGCCGTTGCTGCTGCTGCAGGTGATGATCATTGCAACAAGGCCCATGTGGCGGCCAGTTGGCTGCTTGTCTTTTCATATTGTAGATGGTAGTGTAGCAATTCGAGCATGCACTGGCATCGTTCATGTCTATAGCATAGAGTCTTCGTGACAGAGGGGACAATCCTCACCAGTTATCCAGAGTTGCTGAACGCTTCACGGTTGTCGAGAGTGCACCGCATTATGTTGAGTTTGCGCAGTCGCATTTTTAACCATCCTGTCGGCGGGGTCGTGGAACCAATCTGGCACACCAGCTACAATAGTCATGGAATATGTAGATGCAGCGATACCTGCCTGTTGTCAGCTGCTGCTGCTGACTTTGAATTCGCCAACCAGCAAACGGTAGCCTTCTCGGGGCTTCACAGCAAATGGATGATCAAACTGGTAGACCAGAATAATACAAGTAATAACAAAACGACTAAGTGAGAAAAACACAACACAGGTCCGGTAGAGCAGGCTGTGATGCCACTACTGTCATCATGTTTATCTAACACTTTGTATTATAATCGTTAGCGTGTGATGTCGCCGTATTTTTGCACCCGAAACAGTTCGGTCAGTTTCTGAGTCTCTCCTCGGCTCTCTCACCTCTCGGATGCGACAACGACGGCCGTGGCAGTGTTTCTCAGTGGCTTCTGGACGGTAAGGCTGTGAGTGGATCTGCACCACCATGCTAACACCATTGTTATCGGCATCATGATCGTCGTCGTCGTCGTTGTCTAACGACGACTTGGAACCGCAGCGATGCTATGTTATTGTTTTCTCGCGTGGTTACTCGGCTGATTGTTGCTGAGTTCGGCCAATCCGACAGACAGAAGCTAAGCTGAGACAAACAAATGCAGTGCCACCGCTGCCGTGCGACCACTATTACGAGATCCACTCGTCTACGTGGATGTGATCGCGGCATTTGCTGCTTATTGGCTGATTGCTCCTGTGGTCATTGTGACGAAACTGCGAAACTAGGTTGTTGTCACGAAAGTGCCTATTCTGAGACTGAGCGAGCCTCACTGTTGTTGTAGCAAAGTCATAATTATTACTAGATCTTGTGTCGTGCTTGTAAATGAACGATTTGAGTGGATGATGATCATAGCTACCAGGATAGAGAGAGAGAGAGAGAGAGAGTAGCCGCGCATCAGTTGTCATAGAGGCGAAGTGGATTTAGAGGAGTGTTTATTGGACGGCAATTGTTGTTGTTGTTGTTGTTTGGGTCCCATCACCAGATGTTGTTGCAGATGCACGACTTGAATTGTCTAATTAATGTTAATAAGAGGATAGCAGCGAATGTAGACCCTTGTCGAAGGGCAACTCCATTGGTGGTGGTGATTCGGTGCCTTGGATGGAGGTGACACCGGACGCTCCCGTGGCTCTATATTTACGCGTAGCGATAAGGAAATAAATAATAACATAGGTCGATTTAGACGTGGTTATTTTTTTCTTGAAGAATTAGAACGAGCAATTCATTTTCGAGAAATCAACGAACTTAGGGCTCGGTAGCGTCTTAGGCTCGGTAGCTTGTTAGGGTCGGCATTAATTGATTCGTCTGACGATACCTTTTACTAACGATTGCCTGTATCACTTTCAGGTAAGCATGAATCCAGCTCGCTCCGTTTCCGGTGGATGAGTGAATATATAGGTGATATTGAGAGCGGTCAGTGTTATCTCATGCACTTCAGTCATGGTAAGCTAGTAACTACAGGCATTCTCGCAAACGTCTAATAGAACCGTCAGCGATATGGTACCGGCTCGTCGATTGACAATACTTGTCAGGATTAGTTCGCAGACGATTTATACGTTTGTAACAATTTCCGAGTATTCCGAAAAACAAAGAGACCAAACAGCAACTTGCATAGGGTGAAATTCATAATGAGATATCATCTACAGGTGAGTGGGGGCAGGGGGCTGCATTGGAACTGACGAAACGAAAACGAGACCACGAGAAGCAATAATATGTAGCAATAAACGATACAACAGCAATGTGGCGAACAAAAAAATTATTATCAGTTCTCAGCTCACTTGTGATCGGCGCGTACAATTTGCATGTGACGACACCCGAAACGAATTTTTACGAGTGTATTTCGTGCTATTTTTGGTCGACACGAGAAAAGTGCACCCATGCGTCTGTAATGCATGAGTTGTATCTACAACCAGCGACTCATTGGTCTGTCTCACTGACCAAGCAGTATACCGTGAAAAGCACCGTTTATGGGGAATAGAGACAAGAGAGAGTAGCGATACACTTTTTCATCGACAGTCTCTCTCTCTCTCTCTCTCTCTCAGTGTGTGTGTATTGTTTTTTTTGTTGTTCTATTTTCGTTGAACTTTGCATACGATATAATATCTAATGGATATTGTGATTATCGATCAGGAGCATCGATCTGTTCGTTCGCTTAATTGTGAATGAGGGAATGAGTGAACGCAGTATACGCTACGAAATCTCGTTGTTGTCGCCGGACGCCACAACGGCCAAGCAAGCAGCCAACGAACACAATGGTTGTGGCACCACGATGTTGCTGGTGATGCCGTTGTTGCAATCGTTGTCATATCATAATCATCATCATAATTATAACAGTGGTGAGAGTAATAGAAGAAGAGGAAGAATTACAACTACTACCAAGTACCACCTTCGTACCCGTGGATCGAATACCACGTCTATTGCTGCTGCTGCTGCTGCTGTTGCTGTTGATGCTGGTGTTCCCGATTACAGCGGGTGGATGATCATCGATGGTGGTGAGATGCTGCGGCGTTAGCCACATAAACAACAAGAACAACAGCAAGAACAGAACACAGCAGGCGATAGGCGACCTTTACCTGCAGTTGATGCTGCTAGAAATGCTATGGGTGCTGGCTGACACTGACGTTTGGTAAACGTCTTCCAAAGCTGCACTTGACTGTGTCTCGGACAACAATGACAGTGGTGTTATTGCAGTTATTGCTATCGTCGTCACCGTTCTTGTTGTCGCCGTTAGTTCAGTCAACGGAATACAACAACAATCACAACAACAACAACAATAACAACAATGTGAACACCAGCAGCAAGAAGGAGGAGATCGTGGCGGCAGGGTGGCCCCGAGTGCGAATGTCATCGTTATCATTTACCGGCATAATCCTCATTCGCCGTCCAGTCATATCCGCATCCTCAGCAGCAGCAGCAGCACCATCATTATCATCAGCCTGATGTGCGTTTGATCATCATCGGGTGCTGTACTACCACATCAGCACCGTTGTCCTTCCGCCCCATCGGTCGGTCTTTCGTTGCCTTGCCCGCGTCCCTAGCGTATCCACGTATCCATCGATAGACGTATGGTGTCGTTCCACTACGGGACTAGGCAAGCAAAAAAAGTTGGCGGTGGAAAGACGATAGGCGTAAGGACGCCCATGTATACTTACAAGTGAACGCCAACGGGAGCGAGAGAGAGATTAACGACGCTGTGTCTTTTTTTTCTTCGTTTTGCTGAAGAAGAAAATGGCGGCCGCCCACCGTCCGTTTGGCTGACGTGGCCGATCCGCTATTCTTTTTCTTCGTTTCGTTTTTTTTTCTTTACCTGATTTCGGATGGTTAGTGCCGACGAATGCCTCTTGCTCCTCTCGTTCGACGGTTGACTTCTTCGCTGTTTCACTATAACACATTCATCCATAAACATCTTTTTCTCGCTTTCCACGACCACCCCACCATCCCTGATTCTCGCATCGTCGGTGGTTCTCATTCTCACTTCGGCTGAGATGCTCGCCACCCCCTCCCCACCCCACGCGTTGTTATGGCTGTCTTATTCCTTTCATCGTTTTCTTCGGATTTTCATCGAAGTTAGTTCCATCCGTTCATTGCCACTACCAGCAGCACCGCCAGCAGCTACAGGACGGCCACCACTTCGATTATAATAATACTACTATTACTACCTATTCGGGCTGCGCGCTATCCACCTGCGGCGATATGTGCTTGCTAACTGGCGTCTACCTGCTGCCGTTGTTACTGATGCTGCTGCTGTTGCTGCTGCTGAAGCCGTTGTTGCTATTCGGATGTCGATGTTTATGGTGGTGATGGTCGCTTCCACTTGTTCTATGCGCGCGGGGGCAGCTCGCGGGACAGGGAGGTGGACAGGTGGACGAAGGCATTGCTGATGTTGATGGTGGGGTAGGGGGGGATGGGGTGGCTGCGGAAGTTTACGTCGGCCTGTCTCGTCGATGTCTGCTGATCCATTGAAACCGGTCAACGGTTGCCCAGTCGGCACAGGCTGTTAGCGGCGGCGGCGGCGGCAGCAGCGGTTGTCCCGCCAATCAACATCATCGGTGGTCGAACAAAAAGCGCTGTGGACCACTTGCCGCCGCTCGTTGCCGTACGACCGCAGTCATCTATTTACCAGCAGCAGCAGCAGCAATAGCCCCATCAACCGTTGCCTTTTGCAACGGTTCAAAGAACGCAGCATCAGCAGTAAGCAGCGGCTCCCGCGCCCACTGTTAGTGTATAGAATTTCATAGCACACTAATCGAGCGACGGCGGCGGGGCCGTAGTAGCAGCAGCAGCAGCTCAAGAAACAGATATATTTATTATTATTATTATTATACTTCTCTCCCGAACACATCCATCCTCTCCTCTCCAGCCTGCAGTAGCAGTAATAGTAGTAGTAGTATCGCATTGTAGCATCGAATTGTCATAGGCAATAAATATTGCAGCGGTTATGCGCGATAACCGGGATGAGGATAGCGAGGGTGTGTCGTGCGCATTTCGAGGCAATTGCGGCCTACAACCAACTGCTCGCACGTTGATTGCTGTTGTTTGTTCCGTAATGCTGGCCGCTATCGTCGCCGTTCATGCATGCGGCTGCCGTAACCGCGACAAGTAATGCGAAATAGTAAGTGAAGTGTGGAAGTTGCCTTCTGAGCAGCAACACACGGTTGCTTTTTTCGTGAGGCCACCATCGCAGACCGTTGGACGGAAGCCCGCACCACAGAACTAAAAGGAAGGATTAATATATCGTTGAGTGTGGCCGTGCGGCGGCGCGAGTTCGTGGCCGGCGGGCGGAGCGCCTATATTTGACTATAAATAATAGGCGCTGTCTTCATTTGTAGCCCTTGAGTGACCCTGCGGCTTGGAAGCTGTAGGAGGGAAGCTGACAAACAGGGGTGGCTTTTTTCCATGTGACTCTTGTTTTCTTTGTGGCTATTGTGGATGCTGCTGCTGCTGCCGCCGCTGCTACTGGTGATGATGTTCAGGTTGTTATTAATGAGCCGATGAGGCGTTCCGCTATTAGTTGTTAGTTCCATTTTGTCTAGAACAAGCCTTAGCAGCACTAGCCGTTGTCTATTATTCCCAGAACTAAGTGATTATCCCCACAAACAAATCAAGTATGCCTAATAATTCATTTGCCGGCAGCTCCCGTGAGCATCAACACATCACACCAGAGTTCGTCAGAATGGAGGGCATGTTCTTGAATCGTCTCATTCGAGGTGGTCAGTTCAAGGTAGACTGAATGTGAAAGAGTTGACCTCTCTTTTCTCGAGGACGATATGGAGAAGGATGACGTACGGAAAATGAAGTGTCTGGGGCGGTAGTCAGGTCCCAGTTCTCGTAGTCACTTGACTAGGTAAATCTATAAACGATATATTCATGGTGATACGTCGACATGACAGTGTGTAAATCGAGGTGGCCATTGAAGGGTGGATACTTCGAGTGTGATGACCGAATTGTAACAGGTCAATGGGGCAATATTCAATAACAGCAACGTCTGTACATCACCGACCCATCGACCGCTTCCTATGCCGACGCCGGTTCGACTCGTGTTGCGCTCGCTTCATATCGCTCTGCTGTGCTTGTGTAGCTGCTGCAGCAGCTGCTGCCGCACTTCCGTGGGATCAGGTAACCACCGAAATGGTCAGTGGTCAGTCATTTCTACGAACACTACTGATTGCACTACCTGTACCTACTACTGCTGCAGCGGTATTACTACGGTTGCTAGCAGTTGCCATTATCCTTAAACGCTTCAGCAGACGCTCCTGAATCATTTTCCAATCGCCGGGCAACAGCTAACAGCAGCCACGACCATCGCAACTGGCAGCACTAGAACTGCCGCAACTGCTGCTAACCCTGTTGCTGCTGCTGCTGCTGCTCTTGTTGTTGTGCAATAACATGGGCGTCTCCACCCGATCACCGGTCGGTCGGTCCGGCCTGTGGTCGTTCGATTGCCGCCAATATTTTTATCACGACGACCTGCGTGACCACCATCACCACCACCCCTCTTGATTTATTGCTGAGCTTAAGCTAAATCATAAGTTCATATGGAATATGAATGAAAATTTGATTTTGCTGTCTACTGCCGCTGATGTTACTGGCAACGATGAGGCTTTACGCCACTGATGGTTGGTTGGTTGGTTGATTGCATGATGATGCTGTTGTTGTTACTGTTCAGGTCGCGTCACGTAGCTCCGCAATAAACGCTGTATGGCCCCCGTTTGAGACGCGCACGTTACCGCACACAGCCACTGAATACTCGCCGCCCTCTGGATTTCTAGCAATAGCAGATACATATATGTGGGGACGAGATACCCTCCTCAAGTTGCTCGTGACAACACACAATGGCCACTATCGTGGTGCTGATGATCAGCATGTGCATAAATGGTGGTGATGGGGTGGTGATTGTAGTACCAAATGTTTTTCATATATTTCGCATCCCTTCTTGTTGTTTCGAGACGATAAAAACATATCACAGCAGCAGTGGCAGCGCCAATAGCAACAAGTGATATCAAGCATTATACGGCCGTTACGGTCGGCGGCGGCGGCGGCGGCGGCGGCGACTATCGATCGCCGAAATAAAGTTGAAAAAGTCGACGACGCTGACCACAAAAATGTTCAAGCGTTCAAGATGCGAAATCTGTGAAGGTTACCGGCGCATCTGGCGGGTTAAATAGCCCACGCAGCGGCATGCAGTGCTTATAAGTGATACTGTTAATGAGAGATCAGAACAGCCGGCTGCCAGCTAAACACAGAGTCTCACGTACGGACGTGTGGGAGGACGAGCGGGAAGGGAGCTACAAATTGACGTGTGTTCAAACTGATCAACAAACAACAAGCAAAAAAATTGACATAAAGACAAGCACGCACACACATAAACACTTAAGCACAGTTATGGACACATGTGCGCGTACGTGGAACAGATGCAATTTCGCCACCGCAGCGATAGCTGCCGCTGCCGCCGCTCCCGGCGCCACCCGATCGACAAAGGAACGAGTCGGCCAGAAATTTTAGCACTGACGAAATCAGGGTGCGCGTACCGCCAAGCGAATGCATGATATACTGCCACACACTGCTTTGTGCAGTGACTGTTATTGCCTATTTATGAACATCTAATGGTTTCCGTTATTACATTTTGATTGTGTCCTGGCAAGGTGGATCCACATAATTCGAGTGGATTCGTTTTGAGCATTCGCTTCAGATTGCAAACAAGATCAAATTAAATACAAGCGACGCATTGCAAATGGTTGCATATATGGATATAGATATATCATCACGCCGAAGCGCAAATTTCGCTGAGGCCTCGAAATCAGCACAGAGCGAATTCAGCCTATGAGGTAGGCAGAAATTATAGATACAGCCGTAACAGACCTTTAACTGGCAGAGGAGAGATGCCGCTAAATTGTGACGTTTACAACCTCATCCCCAAATCACAGGTAAATATACCAGAAGGCAAAATCACGCCAATTTTTTGCTTGACGTGTACTCAACACATCGAACGGTTTCTCGAAGAAGAGTTTGTACGTTGATTCAAGTTCAAGGCGTGAACGTGACGACAAATAGAGACATTGAACAGTGCAACGTTGCACAATGCCGCTGTCGCACAGTGTCATTCGCCAGCTTGATTAGTTAGTGACCGTATTGCGGCCTCCTTTTGAAGATTGTCTAACTGAATGCTGTGGCGGCAGGTTAGCTGAGCCAGTGAATGGATATATGACATTATAATATATTGTTTGCTGTAAATTATTTAATATAGATTACTAATAGTTAGTTTGTTATAAATCAGTTCATAGTTTCGTCGCGCTGTAGTTTTGAATACGTCCAACCGAAAGTGGACATACCCAAAGACAATTACCATTACTGCTACCACTGTATCTGGTTTTATAATCTTTCCTTGGAGAACAATTTATTCTAACAGGATTGTAATAATAACAATAATAATAATAAGCACAGAGATATTACAATCAGAACAAGAATGATTCTGTGTGCGTGTATATACGATGTAGATGCTCGTTTCATTCTGGATAAAATGAGAGAGAGGGGGGGGAAGATTCTATCTATAATATCTGTCACGAATCTGGTCCGGCAGGAACGACTATTTCGAAACGAACCGCGAAGTCGACCGACCACATTAGAACAAACGGACTCTCGAATGAATAAACTGAACGGAGAGCAACGTAGGAAGAGTAATATGCATTTGGGAATATATATATATACGGCATTTGCGTGCGTGTGTGTGTGGAGGGGGCAGTCGGGCGATTGTTAATGAGTTGGTACACGACCAAATTTAACAAACTCAACACGGCGCCAGAAACAGCAATAACAACGATAACAACGGGCTCGATCATTGGCAATCGACGCCAATGATTATGACAAGTGCTTATTTTTTAAATGGAACATAGCATATATATATATATATATATATATAAATATAGTTGCACGCATCTGATCAATGTTTCTGCTTGTCGATCTGTGAACATGAATGGCTTTTTTGCTTCGAACTGTCACACAGCCGAGGTCAACTCTTCAATTTCATCTTCGCCTTCTTCTAAGTTAGCTACTTCAGCTGTCAAAGGGGGATAACTTTGAAAGTTGTTCATTTCGCTGAAGGCACACGCTTACAGATCTTAGAATTTTAAAGACCCTAACTTGTGGTAATTATTAAAAAGGACGCGTCTCCAATCGCGCTATATATATATATATATGATGATAGCATAGCAAACGAGTATAGAGAATCACAAAAATGAAAGGGGTCGCTTCACACGTGAGTATGATGCAGCCGAAATACCAAACAGAATAGTTTTCCTCTCAAAATGTCCCACTTGCCGAATAAGCTGAAAATCGTATCAAGTCGAACTTCCGCTTCGGAAATGACTTCGTCCAGTTGCTCCATTACTGCTGCCCACTGCTGCTCGCTGCTGCGCTAGTTACCGACGCTTAGCAGTGGTGATAACAAATCGATGGAATATTAAACTGAATATAATATTTCTGTGGTCTACCGACCCTGGCGAGCTTGCTGGCTTTCCAATTGCATAAGATGCCCAAAGTGGTAACACGGGTTGAGGGCGCGCGTCCTTGCCGCGTTCCGCAACGTGATCATCACCATCACCACAATCAGCATCGCGGATAGGACTATAATCGTCTGAGAACTGAGAACGGCACCAGCAAAAGCAGTCCGTTGTGCTGGTGGTGGCGGCGGACTGAAGGTGCGGCCCTTTGGCCCTTAGCCGAGACCGCAAAGCCGTAAAGCGATATGCGATAGCAAGTAGACACTACATACATTGCAATACACCGAAGCGCGACAAAGACATGGAGGGATGGTGGTGGTACTGATGGTGGTGTCGAGTGTACGGGACGGTCGTCCAGACGCCAGATCACACGAATGGAGGAAGCGAGGAATAGATTCAGCCGAACAGCAACGCAACGATACCTGATGATTTTCAGTCTTGGCCTGGCTGGTTGCTGACACGATCAGCACCAGCTATGATTGCTGATATATATCGATATCTAAATATATATATATATATATATATATATATATATATATATTATCGATGGGCGCTACCGAACCAATGTCCAAAGGCATCTGCCTTGCTGAAAAATAGATGAGCGCGGCAAGCTCACACATACTCACCGAGTTCACGTCAGACGACTAGCAGAATCTCTATAAGTAAGGAGATAGATACAGCCACTCGCGGTCCTTGGCCGTATGCACTGCTCTCGACTTGGTCCCATCCGCAAGCTCGTCGCGTGCAACACAATGACGAGCGTAACGGCTGCTGTTGCCAATAGCGCACCAATGCCACAATTTAATTCTACTTTGGGTGTGCACAGCCGCTGCAAGAGCATGTACACCACCTCGTGCGAACCCTCAACAAGGCCTCCCCCTCTGTGTACCGCCAAACACACCCGTACAAATGGGGCATTGACGGATAGTTCGTGCATTGGCTTTTCGATATATAGTAAACGCATTCCATAGAATATCTGATGCCGAGAGAAAGAACGTCCCACAGAAGAATTTTCAAGCTCGATATCTCAACAAATTATTCCTACGAGCTGCTGCTGCTGCTCATTCAGCTGTTGAACGCTTACAAGTTATTATTGCCTTTGTTATGTGGCACTATGTAATAAAGTATTGTAGGCAAAAATGTTGCCCACAGACGACGAATAGATGAATAAATAAATAAATGCATCGAATATCTATCATAGACCACCTGTTTGCCTGTGTGGCCTTTATACTGCGGACAAACGCGGATGAATTTACATTTTTGTGCCTTTGGTCAAGTAGGTGACCGTGATACTGGCTAGCGGTCCACATATGGCACACATTGCTGAGAGCAGCGCGATTCCGTTGCCGTAGAAGATATGTTAGTATAGCTCATAAAGTGCAAGTTGCTCTGATTGATATTTTCTAGGTGTTTGAGTTATGTTTAGGCCTATCGAAGCGGACTACAGGCCAGTCAGGCAGACCCTAAAGGGTGGAAATTTAACCGCTGTCGAAGCTTATCTAGATACAATTGACTTTAGCATGACTGACAAACATGCTACGGCCGCATAACACCAGCTAGTTTGAAAATGTTCATTGCCAAGCATTTTCAAGCCAGTGTCTTGATTTATAGTCGGGTCTATTATCTAGAATTTTATTGAAAGGGTTATTTATTTTGCATACAATCGTACCAAATTACACCAAAGGTTAGCCACGAAGTAAATTTAGAGACGCGATTACACGAAGGCTCGTATGGCACTTCGGCTTGAAAGTGAAGAGTGGATAAGAAAGACGGACTGTTCGTCAAGGTTGAATTGACAGTACCTGGACAGATGCAGGACTCTCTCAGCGAACAGCCTACCATGAACTGCATCTGCTTGTTTCGAGTGATTTACTGACGCTCTTGGAAGCGTTAAGCGCTATAACGGCTTCTATCGATATCTGAGAGGTCATTGGTTTGCGCCTCTCTGATGTTACGAAGCCATTTTTTCTTTATGACCATCATATCATTGTATGCCAAAGAAAAAATTTTTCCGAAGTGTCAGCTATATTTTTCTCTCTTCCGTTTGGTGTTGTTTAGTAAATTATATATATATATATATATATATATATATATATGTATATATATATATATATATATATATATGTATATCTCACGAGATTGCGACACTGCTTGATTTGGCTCGCGTTTTTGTGGTGCCGTTCGTCTCGTTGTTGCTGTTGTTACTGTAATCAATTCAATTCTGTTGCATACACCAGTAGTAGAGGGCAAGGGCCGTGTGTCGCGGAGATTTATTGACACGCTTGCGGTCAGATTGTCATCATCATTGACAATATCATAGGGATCGATCGTTCGTTCCAGTTGGAGGCTCCTGGAACGAGACTTACTGTTTCTGTTGCAGTCGCCTTGTACGCTTGCTGCACACACTGCGTCTACTACATCGATAGTCAACGAAAGATTCTGTCTAGAAAACAGACAAGCATAAATAAACATAGCCGCCAGACGACATAATAGTCATAATAACATGCGGGATATATATACCAAAGCATATACAGTTCGCGCTCGATGTTCTGCTATGGGCGATAATCAATGAACGAAAGCTTCGGTTGTCTGTCATAACATCGAACAGTTTGGCGTCGCTTTTGCCTGTCCAGTTATCTGCCTCTTCATTTTGCTCGCACTCTGCTCGCAACGCTCAGCCGCGCTGGATCTGGACGTCAAGGGAAGGGCTGCTGCTGCTTCTGCTGTGACCACTAAAAAGCAGAATATTATTGCGTTGCCGTAGATTCGCAGCGAGACATTTTCTACGGAGGTCAACCATCGAGGGGAGGCATTAGCGCGACACGGGACAGGAACGAAAAAGCAGGAAAACAACATAGCATCGATTCCCACCATCATCGGCTAAAACATCTGTCGCTTGTTTCGATATCAAACGAAACTTGTGTAATTTCACACTTGTATTACTCGTTAAAATAGCGTTGCCGTTCGCATTTTGTTTCAATTGTTGGTTGTTTAGCCAACGAAATCTTGCTGTCAGATTCTGTTTGCGGATTCTCTGCGGAAGATGAACCTCAGCATTGAATCCAAGGTCGCTAGCAAACTTTGCTTATTTTGTCAATAATCAGTATGTTCATTCCCGCAGTTCGATTCGTATCTGAGAGCATGAGAAGAAAATACTGTCGTTGTTGAACATTGCGCCGGTCTGGATTAGTAAGGGTCTCAGGGAGAATTGAGCTGTGTTCACCAGCAAGGTTTTTTTTTTGGCCTGATCTGGAACTAGCCACTTCCATAAATACACTCCCAATCGTTTGCCTGCATTGCTATGTTGTTCCGCTTTCGATTTAGAGGGGTTTCCGGAACGTATCCTTCCACAGCTCTACAGGTCTCTTATTGAGCCGTCCTGAAGTAGCGGTTTAGGTTAGAACACCGTTTTTCTAAGCAGCTAAGTATAGTATCAATGGTTCATCTTTATGATGCCATTCTAGTCGAATTTGAATAGCGAGGATCTACAGACAATTTCGCATCTTCGCTGGTTGTGGCATTCTTACTACCTTATGGATGTGCGTCCTCCTCTTACGATGCCTGAGGTTCTAACGTCTATATGGATCCCTCGAAGCTCAAAACCTATAATGCCACCACTTTTGTCAACTTTCCCCGATATATTCGCTTAGCAGTGATCATCGAACGTTGCTAGCCGAGTCACCTGAACGTAGAAATTAAATCGTTTAGTTCCTCTAGATATCATTACAGTTATATGTGGAACTCAGTGCCAGCCACCCTTCATCCGTCGCAGCCGGAGCCACAAAGTGTCCGCTCACAACCACTCAGCTATAACATTTTAGAAAACTTGCTCTATAATTTAAGCTTATGAATATGATTATTATTATTACTATTTTTTTTCACCAATTTAGTACCCATCGTAAACTATCGGCCAATATATATATATATATATATATATACACACACAAACGTCAGATAGAACATGTGAATAATCAATATTTAGGCCTTTAAATAAAAATCCCCCTTTGTTAAACTCTATTACGAAGTAGTGATAAGAATGATCATTCTTTTAAGACTGATCGCAATACTTCATTGACTGACGACCTGTTAGACAATCAGCCTCAAATCTACAACTATTCACAGTTAGCTATGTCCCCAGTATTTAACTATTATTATTATTATGATAATTGTTTATGTTCCCCTCACAAGTGTCAAGCGTAGCCTTCAACATTTTGCGCTACAGAAGAATCGCGTACGATCTCACTACTTTTCCCCTAAAACGTTCTACCGTATACTGTTATTAACAATATTATCGTAGCTATCAGCATCCTAACGTGTTTCTGCCGATGTGGGGTAGCGCATCTCAGAAGATGTTAAGGTTGTCCCAGTGCTCGAATTCTCCACTCTTTGTTGTTTTCGCCTTCGTCACTCAGCGATACGCGACGCGATACAGATCGTTCATTTTTCTGAGTGCTTTTTTCTTCACAGATTTCACTAAGCGCCCATATCTACCACTGTTACACTGTTGCGAGAGAGAAAGAGGGAGAGAGAGAGAGAGAGAGAGAGAATACACCGATATAATACATGCGTATGTATATATATATATATATATATATATATATGTATACGGACGCTATACGCACGTGGACAGATGCTGCGAGCGAAGATTAATCGAAGTGGCCGTCTCGACTGGCAGCTTCTGTCAACACGTGTTGGTTAATAGGCTCTATCTCATTCTCTATAGCTCTATATAGCTGACCCTCCATCGTAGCAATAGCTGCACAGGTAACGGCAACAGCAGCAGCAGTAGTTCGGAGCACTCGCGACGCTTCTGCTACAGAAGCTATCTGTGTACAGTCGAAGCGACAGTGGAGTCAGAAAATGATGATGCCGATGACGAAGACGAAGCGCAAACGTATCGTCCGCGAAAGCTCTCATTTTTTCCGTTCGTTCGTTGGTTCGCCCCGCCCCAGCCGCCTCTGTTCCTCGGGTTCGTCCTCTTTCTCCCGTTAGCTCGCTATCGGTCCCTCGGCATTTCCCCTTGGGCCGCTCCCTCGACTGAAGTCAACGCAAAGCGCGCCAGCAGTAGCAGCAACAACAACAGCAGCAGCAGCATCATAAGTATTTCTACTGTCGCAGAAGCTCAAGGGCTTCTGAATCGCGTATCCACTGCATGGCTACAGCGTGCGCCCACTATCACTCATTTTGCTCGCCCCACCGTCAGCTATGTATTCGGCTGCTGCTGCTGCTGTTACTGCTGGCATTGCCGCCACTGTCACTGGTGTGTCTCATTTCGCGCAGTGACTGTCGTCCATCCGGCGCGAGGATCGCGGAGAAGAAAGAAATAGGCGACGATGACGAAGCTGTTCGCTCTTCGCTCGACGACGTTTGGATCGCCAGCGATGACTACGACGGCAGCGGCTACAGCAACAACGGCGTCGTCGTCTGCAACGGGGATGCTTCTCCGTGAACAGTGCAGGTCCCTCTGGCAGAGAGAGAGAGAGAGAGAGAGCCCACTGTTGGAGAGAGCCCAGTGCTGCCTGCTGCTGATGTTGACTTCGCTGATGATCGGCTGCTGATGCCGATGGCGACCGCGATTCAGGGACCGCCAACAGCAGCGGCGGCGGCACCGGCAACTCCATGCAGAGCTATGCTGTTGCTCAACCTCTGGCTATCCCCGCAGCAGCTTCCCATCTATCTATATCTAGCTATCTATCTGTCTGTCTATGTATTTCGTCTATTTCATCATCACCGTCATCACAGCTGTGTTCACTGTGTGCCTACCACCAGAACAGAATCACTATCGAATACGAAGAAGAAGACGACGAAGAACAACAACAACAACAACAACCACAACAACAACAACAACTACTACGATCACTATCAGTAGAAGAAGATCATCATCAGCAGCAGCAGCATCGCCATCGAAATAGCGTGTTCGTTACTATCAGCGTGTCCGACCCCATGTAAATACATCGTAATAATAATATGACGCAGTAGCAGCTAGTATTATTATTATTATTGCTACTATTTATTTTTACTGCTGCTACTGTTGCTGCATCTTATTTTTATTATTATAATTATTATGATCAAGTCCGATGAGAGGAAAACCATTGAGATGGCTGTGTGCAACACGACAACCACACGGTGGTCACCAAACGCGAACGATACCACTCACACCCCAGTGCGTCATCCTCCCCGCGTTCACCTCACACCAGCGTTCGGCGGAGTGTCTGATCGTAAACGATTATTAAAATTCGTTGTCAGTGTTTGTGTTAAGTGCGTGCTACTATCGGTAGCACCGTTGCTGATTATGACAGTAACCGAGTTAGGTGAATCGGCGACATCTGACGGCTGCGAACTTCTGGCTTGGATGTTATTGCCTGACTGCATCATTGAGTCTATCTATGAGTATATGGAAGGGCGACTGCACCGCCTAGCACTAATGTTGCCGTTCAACGTAATTTCTCTTTCTCTCTCGCGTTTTGTATCTTATTTTGAGACACCTTTGAGAACTGTGGCCATACAAGCACTGTAGTAGCCTAGGAACTAAATTTATGAAGTACCGCACCGCCGGCGGTTGAGCATCACCGAACGAACGATGCGGATAGTGTATTATTAGTGAAAATAAATTTGTTTCGTATTTTCGATTTAAAAAAAAGCGCCTAACGTAGAACAAGTATTAAATAGATGGAATACGTGATGACGGGCAGCCGGACGATGATTGAAGAAAAAATAAAGTCATTGATCATATAGGGGAAATATATTACCCATATCAATCGAGTCTCCATGATGATACTTGCTGATGACGACGACAGCAAGTAGCACCTTCCTTGGCCAACCAGCCAACGAACCAACTGACTAACTAAGGGCTATATATATATATATATATATCTGTATATATATATATATATATATATATATCGGATATAGAGCGAAGACAGCATTTTAATTGACGCTGCCAAACGGCTAGGTGAGTTTTTTTTGGCGTGAGAAGTGTCTGTCGTTGACCAAAACTGGTGCTGGTCAAACTAAATAAATAAATAAAGAAATAGCTAAAATAAATGGATATAACGGATGATCTCGTTAAGTGGTAACCGTCCCGATCTGTAGCTTTCGGCCGTGTGTCATGCCACTTCGCCAGTATTCTACAGCTAACTGTAAATAAATAGAACTACGCAATCCTAACAGGCCTGCCACTCGCTGCTCGCTCGGACGTTTGCCGCGAAGTCAGCGCTTGCGCGGGCCTGCCGATTTGATTAGAGGCGAAAGCAGTTGTAGCAAAAATAGCTGTATATCGCTCGCGGGACCTGATCGAGTCGATTTCAAAGCAGATTTTTTCCCGTCCGTCTCGTTCGCGGTGACGTCCACTTTCGTCAGCGAATGTTTGACCCGTTTGATATATATATTGGACTTCAAATCATGCTAAGTTTTCGCCGGGCAGACAGTGTACGTTGTGACATTGTGACACACTGTCCGTTACTGATATTCTCGAGGTAGGCTGCCGTCGGAGGTGCTCGCCATTGACCACAGACAGAGTTTCACAGCAGACGTTTCCTGCAGCGGACGAATATAGCAGCGGTGTTGGCCCAGCCGAATATGTGTGTGAGACTATACAAGACCGTCCAATGTTCTCATTTTGCGCTGGTTGTTGTTGGCGGCGGCGGCGGCGGCGGCGGCGGCTGAGATTCACCAGAATAGCTGAGACTGAATACGATCGGAATACAACCGAATATAATAGTATTCGTGTTCTCTCACTCTGCCCAAAGTGTCCGTGTTCAAGATTTAGCCCAAAGTCGGACTTTTTGTGCGTTCCAGTCCCGATATCGCTATAATATAATATATACCTCGCTACCTGCTGTACATCCAGTTCACTGTTTCACCGCGCTATCACTGTCACATAGGTATTGGTCTCGCCCCCAATATGATGACATGCGTAACATAATGGAATCTTCTATATATATATATATATATATATATATATATATATATCTATGCTTCAGTCTCATCAATTGAATATATAACGGTATCACGTCAAATTACGTCCGCTTCGACTACCGACGAGCAGCGGTCGTTTGTCAATCGATTTCTTCGTCCATCGAGATCCATCTGGTGGTCGTCATCATCCGGCAATCATCGTTGTTTGCTGTTGACCATTTGACATTCGTCCACATCTTCGACGGATCTCCACATCCAGCAGCAGCCGCAGCAGCAGCAGAGATAGAGAAAGACGACTACTGCTACTATGGGTACTACTTATCCTTGTGCAATTCGCTAAGGTATCACGTAATCGACCAGGAAAACGATTCAGCCATTCCCCCCTATACATCGATCTTGCTAGCCAGCAATCCAACTCCCCATATATATATATATATATATATATTAGATAGATAAATATTATATATAACATTTTTTCGTGTATGTGCGCACGTGTCTGTATCGCCGTGTGCGCTTCGCCAACGAAAAAGATGACGCATTTTTTCTCCGTTTTTTCTTTACCAGATCGACCATTTCTTAGCTCTAAATACACATAAACAATACGAGACAAAAAGAGAATTTTACACGCACACACACACACAGAGCAAAGAGAGAGAGAGAGAGAGAGATAGAGAGAGAGAGGCAGAGAGAACAAACGAATGCTGAAGCGAAGGCATTGCTGCCGGGGGAACAGCAGCAGCAGAAGCAGAAGACACAGAAGAAACAGAAAACAAAGATGATTCACTACGGAAAGCTATTTTTTCTCTCTCTCTCTCTCTCGACTTTTCTCATTGCCTCTCCCCTGTCGTTCTGTGTCTGAAAGTCATCGAAAATATTCGGTAGGAGCGATGACGCGGTGGCGGCATCGGTTGCAACCGCAGCAACGATGACGACGATTCTAGGTGCGCATTCGTTTTCTCTCTGTTCGCCGGCTGCTGTATCAGCAGCGTGACGCTTTACGAGTAAACGCGCCAGGCTCCACTCGGTGTTTGGCGCCATTCGATTTGCTGTAGCAACGAGCAATTCGTTCAGATAGCCGACGTATCCGCTGTTCCTGTACGAGGCTGACGCGCGGTGCCGGCCGCCGCCGCCACCGTTGACCAGAAACAAAAGCACACAACGAAGAGATAAAATTGTTAGATTGATTTCGTACTCATCTTCCTCCGAACAAAATGGAGGGAAATAAAGAGGGGGAAAAATGGCCAAACAGAAGGATAGTGGTGTTCGGGAAAATAAAAACGAAAAACAACGAAGAAGAAGAAAAAGAGAGAAAGAAAAGATGGGGAGAATCCGGCGGCGGCAGGGGGGGGGGCTTCGAAACGAAGAAACGATGCAATTGTGCATTGCTCTGACTTCTTGGACCATCTTCTGTTTTCTGATTGTTGCCTTTGGACTCTCGGTGTTGTCTCGAGTGCTGCCTCTGACCGTCACCCGGCGTCGTCACTGTCGCTGCGGCAACGCAGCGCGTCGCTCTGATGTTTGTTGCTTAGGCTTCTGCTGCTGCTGCTGCTGGTGCGGCGGTGGCGGCGTCTGTTGCCGCTAATAGTCGCTTCTCTTGTTCCCTTCGATGCGAGTTGCGGTGTTAGTGTACAAATACAGGCTACTGTGCTGCGAGCCTCGCCGCCGCCGCTGCTGCTGCTGCTCCCGTCGTCGTCGTCGTCGCCACAACAACAACAGCACGTAATCATAATAGTCGTAAGGAAAGGGGTCAGTGCACTCGCGGTCTGCTGCGCGTGGCGGCCCGTTGCCGTCTGTCATCTGTTGTTTAGATCGGCCACGCTAATCGAAAAAGGAAATACAGCCAATTGATTCGTTTAGCTCCTGCATTGCACTGAATACGTGATAGCATTTGCCGGTACTAACAATATGCATGGATAACTCTCTCTCTCTCCCTCTCTCTCTCTGAGCTGTTGGTGCGTGTCAGATTTGTTCCTGTTGTTGTTATCGTTGTTGTCGTCGTCGTCGTCGTTGTTGTGATTTAATCAGTAGGTGTTGGCATTCGAGGCGTTTATGCTGCGCTTGGAACGACGGACGACCCGATCATCGCAATATTTGTGTATGGAACCAATTCGTTATATCGAGGACGAGATATGCCGGGACGTAGAGCGGCTCCGTAAGCGGCTAATTTAAAAGAAAGAAGCAAAATCGATACGTTTAGTAAAACACACGTCCCGGACGAATCAACTGTGTGGCATACATAACACGTTCACTTAGAATATAGCAGAACAGCTACTTTTTGTCCCAACAATTTATCAGAAACAAACAATTCCCTATAGTACACAATGTCCGAGGTATTCCGAAATCTGTTGATACACAGTACTCATAGAGCACTGTGTGATACACCAAAGGAACTATACTATGTACTTCCGTGTTGTTATTATCATAGTAAAGTCATCATCCCGCTTGAATGAGGCAGGTTTTTTCGTCAAATCTATTTCACAACCACCACCACCGCCACCACTCGCTGAATCTCGGCATGCCAAAATTACGCTTGCATATATTACTCATATACGTCGGTTGTAAGCTGCCGATGCATGTTCGGTTCTGCATTTGTATGATATAGTTGTATACGTTAATTTGGCAAGGGAATAAAATGCTCGCAAATGGGGTTGAAATGAACGGCCGAATAGACACATTCCTCCCGCTCACGCTCTCCAACGCTGTTGTTGCTGTTTCGATTGTTGTTGCTGTCGTTGTTGCTATTGTTGTTGTTTAGGTCGTCAATCTATGGCAGCAGCAGCAGCAGCAACAACAACATCATCAACAACAACAACAAAGACTCTTTCATTTTGGTTGATTTCGGCATCACGAGATTAACTTCATATCCCTTCGACGCCTGCGTTATTCGACGAAGAATTTCGCCCTCGTTGTTCGCAATGTTGCAGTGTGCGCCTTCCTTGCGGTGCCTTGTTACGGTCGCTTTCAATTGGATTTATGTCATGCCGGTGCGGGCAGTGCGCTGTTGAGTTGACAAGGCAGGTCCCCGAGAACTTCTCCCGTGTTCGTGCCGAATCACGGAAGAGATGAGACGGCCATCGTCTTCTCTCGGGCGAGCATGAACAATCAGCTGGTGGCAGGAGCGGCCGATGACGGCAGCGACACCACTATCGCCGTAGGATCGGCTGATCCAGCAAACAGCTGATCCGCAGCGAATGATGGTGGCATTTGAGCGGCGTTAGCCCCCGCTGTGGTACTGGCAACGGTATACCTCTGACGGTCTGTGTACTTGCCATAGGGTACTTGCGGGTGGTATAGATACCAACAACAATGGCAACAGCAACGACGGCAGTGACGATAACGACAGTGACAGCAATAACTGACAACATGTTACAACGGGTGTGCATGTTGCTTTCGTAATGTGGCGTTATACTGTACGTGTCTGGTTGGAGAGGGTATCCGTCAACAATGAAACTCTGCGAGACGACACACCAGCCGAGTGCTGCATGCTTAAACTACATATTTGGAGCTGACCAAATCAACAAGTGCGGATATGCTACGAAGTAGTCGATTGCTTTCGTCTTTCACGTTGAGCAAAACGTCGGGGCCACCTCGGGTCAGAAACGGCAACCGCTTCAGGGAAGGTTGACATTTGACAATGGCCATTTTTTTTCAATATACTTATAAATGCTCACTGTATATTAGTCGATAGCAATTAATTCTATTCAGTTACACATGCTATCGGGGGCATGGCTCCGCGCTACCCTCCTCGTCCCTTGGCACTGCTCTAGACGATCTCGGCGTTTGGGACGGCACGGTGGATGACACTCTAGCACCCTCTTATGTCAACCACTGTGCAACCACCTCCGGTTACGCTGTAGCGCGTGCGGAGTGGGCCAAGCTACGGAAGTACGCCGCACTCCAGGCAACCCACCTCTCTTCCCCCATTGCTTTTGAGACCTTAGGCGGGCAGGGCCCCCTCACTGCAAACTTCCTCGAAGGAGTCGACCATAGGTTGATCCGCGCCACCGAGGACAAGCGCACAGGATCTTTCCTTCTTCAACGCCTGTCCCTCACTGTGCAGAGAGGCAGTGCCATCAACTTCCTCGGGACAATGTCGGCCTCGCTAATCCCCCCCAAATAATCCCTAGAAGCAATTCCTAATTAGTGTATGTTTGAATAAACATGCTATGATTGATTACAATAATCGAGCACGCCTATTGTGATGATACACACTTTAAACCCTCATCGCATTATCATACCAACCAAATGTATGAATGGATAATACGTAGTTCTGCTATAAATTGTCTTACTTACACGGTGATTAGCTCTAAATCGTCGGCAACTCAGCATTATATCTCTCTCTCTTTCTCTGTCGCTATATACATATATATATATACATATAACTCTTTCTCTCCTCATCTATCTATCATATTTTTTACCGTCAAGCGTGCAACATACGCCATCTTCGCTATATTGAGAGATTGTCGCATCTGTTGATGTGCTGTTTTTTCAAAACTCATTAATCGACTCACTCATTATTCTTATCATTATTATGTAGCACACACAAGGTTGTTGTTGTTGTTGTTGTTGTGGTGCTCCCTGAGAGGGATAGCGTCATTGACAGAGAGCAAGAGAGCTTTGTTTACGACGCTCTCTCCCATCGACGTCTGACTCCTCTCTCTCTCTCTCTCTCTCTCTCTCTCCATCCTCTGTCGTTCTCTGGATTGCTCGCTCGCTCGCTCAGTTGGCGGCAATTAATACGTCAGCAATTTCTACTACTGTGCTGTATCACAGTCAACGTAATCACTCGTGATACATATAATCAGCAGCAGCATCGGTCGCATCGTACAAGCATCAAGCGGAATACTCCGAGCAGGTCCTTAATAATATACTAATAGGGACTTCTGGATGTATTTTTATTATTATTATTATTATTGGCATTTCTTTAATGACCAAATCGAGTAAATATGTTCGCTTATCATCATCATCATTGTGGATTTGTCGATCACACGCTGAATAACTGTGGCAGTGACGCCGGCGATAGAAAGAAGCGGCGGCGGCAGCCGCGGCGAAAAGCAGTAGCCAGTGATCGGTGCACGGTGGCGTTCATAGATCCAATTGCATCCATCGGCCGATCGATCCCACTCGTTAATGTGCGTTGGTATTACTATAATTAGTCTATATGTACATGCATATATATATATATATATATATATATACATATTAAAGAATGTCACCAGCAATATCATTCGTGTCACCGTTCGATTTGGGAGTATGGTATCTTCGTGAGTTTACTCTCTCTCTCTCTCTCTCGCTTTGTCGATTGCGCATTTTGTATACGATCTTCTTTAATATGTGAATCGGTTGGCGATTTTTGGCCGTGAAAAATATCAGCTCGGGCCTTCCCGTTCGGCTGGCAAGGCAAACGGCGATTCGATCTGGACGATCCCATGAGCTTGGTCCGCTGCTTGGCGAACTCATTGGCAACAGTGACTCTATCATCGACATTCGCTTACTTCTTCGTGCTGCTTGGTTGGCGACGGCAGCTTGCTTGCTTGGTCGCCGCAGTGCCGCTGACGAAACAGGCGTAACATCAAGTAGAATCCACGTGAAATTAAGCGATATCAGCGAGACCCCCGGGGGGGAGACATTCGGAATCAATTACATATCTTGATTTGATTGCCGCGATTGTGAACAGTAACGCCAGAAGTGTCTTGCATGAGCAGCAGCAGTAGCAGCAGCAAGAAAAGGCACAAAAAACAAGACAAACAACCGTATACATAAGCATACAGCAGAGGCGCGAGTGATACGGGGACACACGGGTCCGATCAGTCGCAGCGGAGGAGACCCGCTCAATCCATCTGGTGCTCCCGGAGCTCCAGGTCCCGGAGCTCGAAGCGAGATGGCCCACGAATCGTCCCCGAAGGAGGACAGCGCCGACAGGGCGCCCATACGACAAGGTTATCATGTGAGGTGCGCTTGCATCCAAAAAAAAACCCTAAATTATAGCGGCGTTGTTATTCGCTGTTGAGGCGTTCTCCATTCGACGTTCATCTGGTGATGGTGCCTGCTGCTGCTGCTGGCTACCGTTATTGCTGCATTTTCAGCTCCGGATGATGCTGGCCGCCGAGAGGAGACGACGCAACGATGGAATTGAAGAGCGCGCAATTTTTCTGCTCTTTGACTTTGATTACATTTGTGGCACCCACTTTTCAGGGCTCCGGCGGGCTTTTTCTCTTCTTGCTGAATGCGTTTCGTGCATAGAAACTTGCATGCGTATATATATATATATATATATATATATATATATATATATATAGTTTATATTACAACTTTCGTACGGCTCTGTGTATTTTTTTGCTAAAACTGAATGTCAGACGAAAAACGACTCATTTTCCGCTTCTAAGTGACAACTATAGTATTATTTGTATTGTATTGTCCACAAACTATGATTTTCACATTTACATTCTTTGTTCCTACCCGAAAGATAAACTACATCGACCTTGTTGTCGTAGTTTATCTTTCGATTAGTGAGACAGGGTGACCATTATAGTATATACCAAATTATAGTTCTATTATGATTGTTCACCGCGACCGTTTAGCTTCAGGGTTGGCCGCAGGATTTCTAATCGTTGCTGGTAGTAAAGCCTATACCGAAATGCGGCCCATATTTGATGACTGTCAGATCTCTTTACTGCATCATTGTATCATGTATTTGTCCCCCTTGTCCGACTCTTCCGATTTGACCATTGTACGATATCTGGATTCGTATTTGATTCCGAATGTTTCGACTGCAAATGCATGGACGGGTGGGCGGCTAGCTGTTCAGCGAGTCGGTCCAGAATGACCAAGAACTGAACTGAGCTGAATTGACGCCGCCATATGCCATCATTCTCCGTTCACCGCATAATCAGCAGATGACAGATCTACCGACACCTGGCAAACCTGTTGCCAGCAGATCGAAATCTGAAATGGAGTGAGTGGATTTGACGCGATCACTACATTTTGGCGCTGATATCTACCTATGCCCACGCACATTGGCTACGGGTTGAGCTTCGTCGTACGTTATACGTGGCAATTTTTCAACTCACTAAGAATCGACGATCTTCTTAACGAATTCCATGAGAAAGATGCGCCCATGCGCGATATCTGTACATAGGTGTGCATCTGAAATTGTTCTGAGAATTGAGAATTTCAACGAGGGCGGTCGTTTAAGCCGAGGTAAACAGGTTAACCTTGGTAGCGGTATCAATTGAAGAATCGCGACGTCTGTTCCGCTATTGACGCAATGCGACAATGACTTCGGCTGAAACATGAGTGGCAGCAACCTACGATACTCCGACGAGAGGATCAGGTCGATCTTTCGCGGGAGCTACGCGGACGAGCGCCCGGGTTGGGGGGTGTCGCTGCCATTCTCGAGGAACACGTGTGTATCTATGGCCGCGTGTGATTTCGCTACGAGTGACACAGAGGGGAGAACACCAGCTCGCGGTTTTATCAGCAAATGGTTTTCCTCATTATATCTCCTCCTGTTCCTTCTCGCCGTTCGAGTAACAATAACCTTCCCGGAGATATATCCACCACCCTTTGCGCCAATGTCAACTGTTTCACAATCACCGCTCCAGAAGATCCGCCTCTGCCGTAAAGCCACGAACATAATCCCTCTGCTCCTTTATCCCATTTCGTCGTTGCTAATCTTCCTACACTATCACATTATTATTATTATTATTGTTATATATCTTTATGACTCTTACGACATGAAGGGTACAAAATACTTCTTCTACAATCGTTTTGCTCATGGCCATTATGCTCAAGGGGTCCTCTTGTCTTTGTATTTTCGTGTTGTTATTACGACTATTTCGTGGTTGCCTTTCATGTCATCTTCCGCCAGTTTGCCTTCTTGTGTAGACTCGCGCCAGGCTTGCTGGCTCACTCACTTGTTCGACATGAAACCGTGATATACAGACTCAGTTCCGCGGAGCTTTACTATTGGCCCTTCGTCAATTAAGCAAGCGAACGCCGGAGACGGAGCGCCCGGTTGATGGCCAGTTGTATGGCCAAATATGTTGGCGTACGGAGGTACTAGAGCATGCAGCATACCAAGGGTGTATGCAATCATCCGGCTGGGCATTGGTTAAGCACGAACGCGTTTTTATCGATCTGCTTGGGCCTTGCACGTGCCAACACGCGTAAGCCCGCCAACCGCTTATCCGGATGGAATGGGTTGAGTACAACATGCATTGCTACAACGCGAAAAGTAATAATGAGTCGGGTAATAAAATTCAATGCAAATAGAATCGCTCTCTTCGAACCCTGGGACAGTGTAATACCTCTTGAAGTTGTATTAGCTAAGTGCGCCAGTGCTCCATACATCTCAAGTTGACAAACAGAGTAGAAGTATGCAGATAGAAATGTAGATATTGCGACAGAACGAGAATTCATTTCGGGGCTTCCTAGTCCCTAGCGTCGGCTTTCTCTCGAGACGTCTCTGTCCTAATAAAAGGCTGTCAGCGGAGCTATGGGATTTTTATCGTTGCTGTATGTGCTCAGTCGATTAATGATTCGGTCCGAAGTACGAAACACAGCCTTATTGCATTCGTTACTCAACCAATAATTCCCTATAATTGCCAAGGAGACAGCACCCAATAAATATGTTTATGCTGGAAACATATGTGAGCTAAACAATATATATATATATATATATATAGGTTAGCGGCTACGAGCGCACGCACAATGTTTTCAATGAAGGCGTCCATCAGTCGAAACAAAGCCAGCCAGGTCGCGACTTGCGATCGGGTGATGACGAGCTCTGTCCACTAATATTACTTTCACGGTGAAACGCTCCAGGATGTCGTACCCTACAATAGCGGGATAATCCCATATTTGTCGACTGATACGCCCCATCAGGTGCAAATTCATACGAACCCGATTTCATATCGACCGCAAATTGAATGGGAGTCTCACGACGGACCACGAAGCAACACCTTCTCTTGCTGAATGTGTTCTACTTTTTTTTTGATGTACGACAAAAAAATACTACCGAACTCGTTGTAGTGTGCATTTTTTTACGTGTGGCTCTGCAAATGCAAAACAGTTCATTCATTATTAACTCTGAAATACAAATCGCCATAAAAATGCTTGTACTTTCATTTGTACATATATATATATATATATATATATATATATGTGTGTGTGTGTGTGTGTGCGAGATCATCTGCGTGTTTCTCCTATGCGCTCTCGTATAACGATGATTTCAATTCACCAAAAAAAGATTTGTTGTCTGTTGTTATTCACAGCGAGTCAGAGAGTCTGATCAGGGAGCGAGCGTGAAAGATCGTAGTCATCAGTTGTGTTCGATCACGACACAGCGTGTTTATTTTCCTCTTTCGCGAATCTCGAATGGCTTATTCTTGCCGCTGATCCTGACCAATTCATGTGACCAGATACAGTCATAGGCTGGCCATGCTTTGCAATGGTTCACCTTGTTCAGAAATCTGGCCACGGTAGAGGTACACTCGCCGCTCTTTACACCTATTTGCGTTGTTCCCTACAACTATCATAGAAACTAACCGTGCCGCTATTAAGATTTATGTACATTTTCTCTGGTTGCTTCCAGTACACGTTTTATAAGAAAGTCTCACGGTCGTTTATAGTTAGTTACTGTTATATATATATATATATATATATATTCTATGTGGTACGAATTGAGCGGTCCGATGGCGACGTGCATATTTTCGACATGTTTTGTATGTACTTATTGTGAAGGCCCGCACCATCTCGCCTGCATAACTGGTGCTGAACGCCTTCGGCGGCCGTTTCGGCACATAATATACACAGCGTACAATATGAGTGTGCACCGGGGCATAAATCGAGTATCCTGTGGCGCGTAGCACTTATCACACGTAACCACCAACCATGTTGTCATGTTGTCCTGCCACAGAAACGTCGTCAGGAAGAACGGCTTCAGGGGACGCCTTCAACCGCTCGCATACAGATTCGGTTTCTTCATACGGTTTAGCTGTATGCTATATTATTGCGCTCTGGATATATATATATATATATATATATATACGGGAAATAACATGACATAAACAGATGATATAGCAATTGCAATAATAAAGAGGTCTAACGGACAGATGACAGTTGATATAGAGAAATAAATACGCCACCGGTTACCATGAATTGTCGAATGGTGGTCTTCCTTCGGTGGTGCGCGACTGCCGCTGTTGTTATGGTACATGCTGGGCATTTTGTTGTGCAGTTGTCTGCGGGTCTGTATAATACAAACATCATCAGCATGATCTCCTGGTGGGAATACAATTTGTGTGTGAATAACAACAACACCGACATAGACTTAGTTGAACAGCAGCGGCGGTTATCTTCGTTATGGACAGCGTCTGTATGTATATCTAATATAAGTGTTCACACATTTTGTCTTTTCTCTTCCACTTTCGACTCGTTTATCGATTTACCCTTATTATTATTATTATGATTATTATTCCTTTTTATTGAGATTCGCTTGTTGAAAGTAGCTCCCTTCACCATCCTCCTGCTCCGCCGTCCAAATTCAAATTGGCCTCCAACAGCCGACAGCAACAACATGTAGATTCGGTAATTTCTCATTGTAATTCGACTTCGACAGACAGACACATATACAAACACACAGACACAGAGACAATATGATCAGTATCTTCTATCCCGTTATTGCAGGAACAGAATGGGATTGGTGCCGCTGAGAGCAAAATACATATGTGTGTATGTGAATGTTTTTGCTACGGTTTTCCGATTATCTTAGCTTCAGGCAACACGGCCAGCAGCAACAGCAGCAGCACAGCAATAACGCAGCCTCGCAGCGTTCTCGACGGTCATCGTTCACGTATTTATTTATGCTCCGGCCGACGTCGTTGTTTATTTCTGACACTGACGGCGATGCCGCTGATAGCAGCGGTCATGGTGCGATCGAGTGTTGATAGATCAAGCGACCTGTTAACGAGGCGTTGTCGACAAATACTATTGGTAGCTCCCCGCAGCCGCCGATGACGCTCCTGTTGTTGTTGTCGTTATTGTTGCCGCTGTATAATCGGTATCACGACGGAAAATCGGGGGCTGCTCGACTGAACATGTCTATTTCATGTTTTTTTTTTCTTCTAATCGAATTACCACAGTCATAATAATCAAGTTGCGGGCTCGATCGTGAAGATGAATATGCCGATATTGCCGGTGGACATCATACTTGATGCCAATCACTGGCGGCGTTGTTGCTGATGCTGCTGCTGCGGATGATGATGATCATGGTGATGATGGTGTGAAAACGAACTCGAGCCACGATGACAATAGCAATCAGAGAAAACTGTAAAGTACACACACACACAAGTAATATTCACAACGAAACAAACAATGGTCGCGAAATAATGAAGATAATGGAAGAATGACTGCAAGACCATAATCACAATAGGGTACAGTAGTCATAACTTATAACAATGATGCTCATAGTGATGAGGATGATGATAATCGTAATAATAACGATGCAAATACTGTCACGGCGTGCTGAACGAACAGCATTTTTAATTGAGAAAACAACTCGATTTTCACATAAAAAATCACGCAACTCGCCCAGCCACGTTGGACAATCATGACGGCCTGTGCCGGCGTGCATTTGTATGTCATGCTGTGCAAATATATCGCACAAGCTATTTGCGCACATCGATCTAACTGTCGACGTATAGCGACTACGTTGACCGCCCACTGAACGTATCTGACTTTCAAATACGTCGAGAACATAGCAGCGGAATGCTAATCATGTAAATGATTTTGACCAATTTTGCGAAATTCGTACCAGCCCCCACTGGCGATTGACTGGAGTAGATGCATTCGAAAGTATGAGAAAATGTAACGGCTGAACTAACGCCTCTACATGGGTTGATATCGAAGCATTCGTAGCATCTCGTATATGACTTTTTGCTATCATTGATAGACAATCGATCTTAAAGAAAAGGTCGAATTACATCTAGTCTACATATCCTTGTCTACGCTTGTAATAGCTAATGATCATTTTGCTTCTGTCGCGGCCGCTTTGAATTATAGGTAATCATCATCATATGTTATTTTATATCATATTTTATTTCACACTGTTCGTGTAAATAAACAGTATATATATATATATATATATATATATATATATATATATATATATATATATATATATATATATATATATATATATATATATATATATATATATATATATATATATATATATATATATAGATACTGTTTATTTACACATATATATATATATATATATATATTGACTATTGAGTACTATTAATACTGTTGACATCTTGCTGTGCCGATTAAACGCAATAGCCCGCGAGTTGCTTTACCGATATGACTTGGTTGCACTGAGCGGCGTGATATTTACCGCACCTATTTGTACAAACTTTACAAATATATTCTTGTTCTCTTGTGGGTTATGCTGCCCCCTGGGTCTCGCACACGAACAGTGGTAGTAGTAGTAATAGTAATAAACTCCATGAATTTCAAGCTTAGTGACTATATGGCGGTTCTTTCTGGTCGTACGTTCCCGTAAACCGTCTTCGGTCATTACCGATCTCGTGAAGAATGACAGGTCCATTCCCATGCTCTTTATTGCGTTAGACGTTCCGTGAAGCTGCTATATGCAGCTGTCTGGAAGTTCAAATGATCTTCAATGAAAGACGAAGTACCGGCCGATGAGCACAGCAGACGGTTTCGTGCCGTTGTGCCGTGGCCGAATGTGAATTTTCAGATTGACGGGCCGCACTTATATATAAGAGTGATAAATGTCTGTTGAGTTAGACCTATTGCTTTGACATTCATTAAATCATCAATATAGAATGAGCGGCCCCAGTAATCGGACTTGTAGATTTATTCAGTTTGCCAGAGTTTTACCTTAACAAGTTGCAGAAGGTTGTGCACCACGCCGCATATGAGCTGTTTTATTTTGTCTTGCATTTTGTGTCGAAATGTTTGAATGATCGACGCCGTATATACAGTACTCTTATATTTGCTGAGTTCATGTGTTTCCTATATAACTAATGAGCCCAAAATCGATCCGATTATTAACGAGCTTGCTGTGTTTTTGTTTGTTTGTTTCTTCGTGATCTCTGTCTTTTCAATCTCCACCAATCATCGTTGCCATTCTAGCTGGTGCAAAGCGTGGGCGTTGTACTTTTCCGAGCGTTGGATTTCCGGCTCGGCCCAGATGAGCAGCGCTCGCTGAGTCCAGCGATGGATCTGCTATTGGACAAGATGACCTCGGCTGGTGACGGTGAACCACACGACCTTCACACAACGAGCACCGGTACAACAACATCTGGCAGCCATCGAAACAACAGCAGCACCGCGCACGGCAATAGCCTCGGTCCGGCATCGAGGCCCCATGGACCGCACCATCATTCGCATAGACATGGACGATTGGGTGGCGTTGGTCCCGCGGGGAGAGCAGCGCTTTTCCACCGGGATGAAGATGACGATTCTGAAGGTGGAGGACGAAATTCTGCCGCCGACAGCGAAGGCGGCTACGATGAGGGTCTGTATCTTGTTTTTCGTCACTATATATAATATATATATGTATATATATATAAGTTTTTATTTATTTTTTCATATATGCACATTGCTGTTAATATGCTACTATGTTTTGTTGGTAAATGGTAAATGGTAAATCTTTATTGGTTTATTTAAGGAGCTGCAATTTTTCAATGCTTAAGCTCTCTTATGTGTCACACAGCGGGGCTCGAACCTGGTCATACTTAAGTATCGTATACCCTTTCGCGTTAAGCAGCAATCATTATTATTATTATTATTAGTACTGTACAAGGCTCGGATGGAGCCCCCCCCCGTAAGTTTTTTTTCAACAGGATACATTTGTCGTATCCCTGGTTAGCCACATGTGCACAATTGTTCAACAGTCAACGAAGAACCTTCTGTCCCATGATAAAATTGTAATATCAGCTTTTCGCACTGCTTCTTGCCAGTGCTTACTCATCTCGTATCTTGAACGTGAACGAGTGAGATTACATTGTTCACCATTGAGAGTACTCTGTCAGTACAGTCGATACTGTCAAGCATCTATTGGTGCTCGTGGACACCTTGGGGCATTAGGGCAGAAATTGGCGCGAAAAGAAATTGGCAAAACTAAACATCTATTTATGTCAAGTGCACATAGATATTATTACCCCGGTGGCATTGTCAGGATAAAGGACGACTCGATGACTCGATGACTCGATTTATGTTTCTGCTGCTGACGTTAGATGCGCCGCCGTGGGAATTGACGAGGCAGTATCACAACATGCTATCCCTCGTGCCCTGCTAGAGCGACTCTGTGCTGTGAATCGCTGACGATCAGAGCGATCTGAGCGATTTGACGAAGCGCGCTGTACGTCTATCATTCTTTCTTTAATTTCGTGGTAATTAGCCAGAAAAGGCACCGTTTCCACCCAGTTCCCATTTTTTTGCGCATTGATCGTTCTATATTTTCGTTTACTGTTGTCGCATGTATAATAATTATTGCCGTTGTTGTCGGTATAATTATCAGGGAGGGAGAGAGAGAGAGAGAGAGAGAGAAGAGATGATATTTGATCAGCGAGCCCTATCAGCAGACAGCAGCAAGTGTAGCGCGGTATTTATCCCGCTATACACACACACACACACATATATATATATGTATATAATAAATACTCTCGTATATTATTGGTGTGTCATTTGAATAATCTGTCTGTGTGTACTTTAGCGCATGCTATTTCTGTGCTACTGCTGCTGCTGTTGTTGCCGTCGCCGCCGCCGCTTGTGACCACAGTGGTGTGGTCGTGCCACTCGAAGTTGCGGTCACCGCCCGCGTTGATAGTGACCACCACTGCCACCGCGGCGGCGGCGGCGGCGGCGGCGGCGGCGGCGGCGGCGGCGGCGGCCGCCTCCGGATCGCTGTTCTGTAGGTTCGTTGATGATTAACGATAGCCATTGACCAACCGGTAGCCAATAGCAGCGAATGAGTGGTATCTGGCCACGATGCTGCTGCTGATGATGATTATTGTGACGATGACCATTCGAACGAGATACTAGAGCGAATTTCGTGAGTTTCGCGACCACAACGACAACAGCTAACGAGGGAAGTGATTGGTCGCTTTGTTCTGGACACAAATTGGTTGGCTACTAGTTGTGGTGACAACGGACTTCGACACGAGTTGGATTTGAGGTGATAATGTCAAGTGCCGTTTGCTCTGTGAGCTCTTTTGATGATGATGAAGATGCTGCTGCTGCTGCTCAGAGAACAGTTCTTCTAGCAGCTTCGTGTAGCAACTATAAAATGTGATCGTTATTATTATTAGCAGTAGTAGTAGTATTATTATTGTTATCTACAGATGAAAATCAAGCTCGTTATTTTTCGGCTGTATGGTATATGTGCATGTTTCGAAATTCAATTTTAGATTCAAATCCGTGTGGTGAACAATAATAATATGAATAAAAAAGCGTTGACACCGCAAAATCGAGTTTTGGCTATGTTTTTCTGGAATCGTTTCGAAATTCGATTAAACATCGAGCCAACTTCACGCTGAGAGCTAATCACGCCATCTTTCATAAATTCCGTTCGATTTCGACATTACGAAGAGGAAACATTGTATTCGAGTAATGAGTAATTTCTGTAATGTTACTGCTGTTTTTATACGTGGCGTCGTGGTGGTATATTTTAATATCAAGTTTCCGCCCCCTAAGCCAAGCAGAGCTTTTTTTTATTAGCTAGCGTTTGTGGCAGGCTTAGGCAGCATGTTAAATGATGAATCAATAAATGCTCCATGGTGGCTTCATGAGGTCACTTCGTGTTCTCCGATTTCTCGTCAACACCACCACCACCACCGCCATTACAACCGTGACCACCCCAGCCGCTAACTCCTGAATCCCAAACGCCTCGGGCGTCGGTGTCAGTATCGTTGTAAGTGCCCTTTTGCTGTGAGATATTGAGTGGCGAATTTGGCTGCATTCGTTCTTTATCTAGACGCTGTACTTCCTTGTTCAGTTCGGTAGGTTCGAGTCCCGCGACCTGGTGACATATCAAGAACTGAAGCGTTGTAAAGGACACTGTAGTTATACACCGATATCGTTCCATTGTATTATATTCTTTACGCGTACTTGATACAACATCCGCCCTTTGGTCCCCATGTGTTTTATGGTTGTAGTGGACTATAGTTATGTGATTACTGCTAGCCTTCTTTAGCCTTTGAGGTTCATATTAGGCATACTCTGGCTACAGACGAACAGGTGCAAGGGGTGGTGCAATGGGATGAAAAGCCTATATGTCACATGTAACTGCTACAGATACCGGGGATAGTCCACTATTTACGCCTCAGCAACATGAAACCAACTGTCCAATAGGGGATTGAGGTGATGCACGTATGTTCATGCAGCTGAAACACTGAATGCCGTCGTGCGAGTGTACACGACTCTGCTGTGTGCTTACGCGCTGACGCCGAGACGAATCAAAGCAAGTTGTCAATGTTCGCCATCGATGGATGCAACGGTGATGACGATACCGGACGACGATCGAGCTGCAATGGCTATATTTTCGCAGTGATAGCCTGACTGCGTACCACGACACCAACGCCAATTCGCTGTACGTCTCCTCATATCTCGCTCTCACCATACAAGCATATAATAATACATAGATAGATATATAGATGTGCGATGATATTTCTGCCGAAACAACTCCTGGCCACATATTTGCACCGGTCGCAGCTAAGCGGCGGTTGCTGCGGCGAGCCCAGTGCAGTCCGCGCTTGTGATCACCTTGACGGCGGCAAATATGGAACAATGCCCCAGCAATAAAGCGACAACAACAACCAACAGTGATCATTAACAAGTGCCAAGTAACCAATAAGGAAAACGCCAGAAGAAGTATTAGTCAATGCCTAGCGATCGACGCGTATTTTTGTGTACCGCAATTGTTGTTGCTGCTGCTGCCGCTGCTGCTGTCCATGCTGTAACTGTGTGGGTTGACGATTTTGCTTCGGCTGTTGTTGCTGTTGTTGTTAGCGTAGCCCAGTACGATTAGCCCTACCACTTCTGCAGCCACCATCAATACTGCAAACGCCATTTCAATGACATGCTATTGTATAGTGTATCGAATGCTTTCTAAATATGATATGAATTTCTCTCGTTCGTCATAGTGTTTTGTTTTCATCTGCATGCATCACACATGCAATTTGAAAAAGTTACGTCTATTTGAAATCACGACCACTGACACAAATCGCAATTATTACGTGTGTGAATATATATATATATATATATATATATAAATAGATAGATATAAGTCTGGATATACTTTTTGGCGCGATGAGTGAATCGATCAAGTAGTCTGACAAAGCACGTGCGTGTGCGCGTACAATTTGATACAGCAACATCTAAGGATTCGCTCGCTCGACAATATTTCTGAATAATAATTATGCTAACGATGATACCGATGATTCGTTGAATCTCAGCAGAGGAATATTTTTTCTTTTGCCAATTCGCTGTGACTAACACGATTCGTTCGTCATCGCCACAGATGTCTCTGTGGCCGCGTTCCGTCATTGACGACAACGCACCGGGACTACGGCCGCCTCGTGCGTCCCAGACCCCGTGAAGCTTCGGTACGGCCATATATCTTCATTCGGTGAATACCAGACTGGTGCTACAGGCGACCACTCGATAATCTATGAATATTGCCACCTGTCCTAGGGATAATTCCTGCTTTTTGTGGTCGTTTCCTCCATCTTATCCTCATTGCCAGCTCCTGCATCGCTAACGGCGTTGTCGGTCCCGAGGCAGACCAGACCGACCCGTATGCGTTGATATCCTCGGTGTAAATCGGTACGCCACAGAGGCCGTCTATCTTTCCGTTGTCAATCGATCGCATCTGGCCTCTCGCTAACAATGGCTGCTGTCGAATTTCTGAAGGTCACACACGATTCCTGAACGTACTGCGTAGATTTCTCTCGTTCGCCCTTTAATCGGAGCCATGAAAAATGCAGAACAGTATCGGGGATGTACTATATATGGTCATGTAAAAATGTCAGGTAAAGTACGCCAATTGTTGCAGTGATTTTCGCCACCGAAGCTGCTGGCAGCGGTGGTCCTTCTCCGTTAGTGAAATTAATGATCAATTTATCCATATATATATATATATATATATATATATATATATATATACAAACCCTTAGTAGAGAGTTGTTGACTATTTAGGTTATATATTACGAGATAGGCGCTGTTCGCAAAGCCTATCTTTGGGAAGAACATTCACACCAGCGTTGGTATTCGTTACAATCAAATCAAACATAGTGCTCATTAGAGAGGGTATATGTCTCTTTATATACATGAACATGTTAGCTTATCTAGGTTATCTGGGTGTGTCAATATTGATGTTATCTTCACACTTAATCTATCACATTGGCATCTAAACGCCACTTTTCTAACGAACGAGTGTCGAATTTTGAGAGTCGAATTAATCACCCCTAAGTTTCTTATGGTGTTTGCGCTGCACAGTAGATATCCATCCCCCCCCCCCAATATTGTATACATACCTCGGATTTCTGAGTGATTTTGAGTGATACTTTCAATAGTATTTAAATATTATCGTATTCGTTACGAAAACCATTACGGCGAGCTTGCTACATCGCGCCGGATGCGTATCATCTTCATCATGATTGCCACTGCCCCTATGAAATGGCCGGCAACACGAGCAATTTAACAAGACTGGCAGAGAACAACGACAGCAACAACAACAGTAGCAAGGATTGCGGACATGCAGCAGTGTCGACTCTTCTGGTACCTCCAGGACACGAGATCGCACGTGATCATACGATTTTTACGGCTCGCTTTCATCACGTATACACTACGTAGCCGTCATCGCCGTTACCAGCTCATCATTCGTATCTTGTAGCTAGAATAGAATGCGTATATATGCATATCCATGAATACAGATATATTTATATAGTAGTACAATATAAACCAGGTAGACCGGCATCGAGTTAGTCACGTCAACCGGCGCTGTTTTATAGTGGCCGTGTCGCATAACGTTGTCGTGCTTCCGCTGTCGTTGGCTCGATCGCTCACTCACTGCGGACTTGGACTCGGACAGGCGGCGTTTTGGAAAAGTGAACTAACCGCGGGCTGCCTCTGCCGACGCCGTCGTTGTTACATCGGCGGCCATTCAGGCCGGCGCAGTAGTAACGGACCGGCCAGCTAGTGCACGTCTTCTTTGTCAACGTGTGCTGCGAGATGCATGTATATATATATATATATATATATATATATATATATATATATATATATATATCTTCTGTTTCTGCTGGCTGTCTCTGTTTTTTTTTGGTATATTTTCTGCATTGTCGCTGCCGGCTTTGGCGTTGTGCCGATGCTACCAAACCAGCTCAAGGTGGACTGACCAGAGACAGAGACGAATTTTCGAGAGGACACGACATTCGTTGCTCCGTTGCTTGCTTCGATCGCCGGTGCGTCCATGCAGTCGATCGGTTGATCACGCTTGCTGCTTCTCGCTGCTGGTCACTAAACGCAACTAGGAGAGGGTGGTGGGCGCCTTCGCGAGCGACCACCAAAAAAAAAAAATAGAAAGAAACAAGGACCGGGACGATACAAAAGAATCATAATAATAATAAAGCCTCGCTGGTAGGGTTGCTAATGCCGCTGATGCTCGCCGTGGTGAAGTGAAGCAGCTTTCAAAAAATGGCGTAAGCGTGACTTTCGGCTCGGACATCTACGACAGGGCAGGGCAACGCAACGCAGATTATCGCCGCTTCTGCTGTCGCTGTTGTTTCTGCCTTCTGGCGTATGCCTGCTACAACATCTGACTTCGGCGGCGGCGGCCGGCCGGGGCGGGCGGGGAGATTGACTGAGTTCGTTTTTCCCGTTTTCCGTTCGCGCGATCACGCGATCACGCGGTTTTTTTTTGTTTTTTGGTTTATTCGAGCTTTTTTCTTTTAACTAATCGGCAATAAGACACAGCTTGACCTCATCGGGGAGCGTTTGCCATTTTTATCCGGTGGGGAGGGGGGGGGGGGGTAAAACCAGCAGAACAACGAGACCACTTGGCGTTTCACACTTTTCATTCGAGAACCGCTGCTGTGAGCACTCGGTACGTGTATGAAGAGTTAATTCATATGCAAGCTAAACTACTAATTACTATATTAGTTGCAAATTCTCAGTGTTCATCTTCTGTCTTCACTATGAAAACATAGTGTTCCATGAAATGCTTTAAGCCTAACGTTGTCTGTTTTATATGTTTTCGTTGCTTGTCATCCGTTGTAGGCATCCACGACGTGGAGTTGGACGACGAAACACGAAGTGGAAGCCCGGACGTCGAAAGCGAAGGCTTGACACTAGACAAAGTGATACAGGTAAGGCATCCCTGCAAGTCATCGTTTAGTTATGTCTCACGTATGTAAGGTCGTACGCGAGCCGCCTGGGAAATACACCACTCATTGACATCTGCTGCCAGATCCAATCCGGAGCAGTTGCTCTACATCGTTGAGTGAATTCGATCGCCTTCAGCGAAATTGCTGAACTGGCAAAAAATCAACGACAGCATTACATTTTACGGGAGGTAACGGCAGAGGGCCGCACGAGTCTTCAGTCGCCACTGAGAGATTCCCACAAGACCCTAATTGTTTCTAGGTTTCAGCCTCGTCGTCGTCGTCTCCACAATGCATGATCAATTGGTGATCATTATCAGTTGAAATGACTGCAGCAAGTTGTGCACGTCAGTATTACCTAAGAAAGCGAGAGAGATAGGGAAAGATGATCGGAGAGACTGGCGATTGCGCAAATGCATATCAATTTCAATTTTCTTTTCCCCTCACCATACAATTGCTGCCGCCATCACTTGCGACTGTTCACGCGATTATGATTATTACAATCATCATTAGTGCAGCGTTGTCAGCCGTCCAGTGATATCTTCATGCAGGCCGAAGTATACGCAGGTATCAGTACTCAGTCATCCTAGTTTGCTATCGCTACTTCCACCGTTATTATTATAACAACCTACCACCACCACCACAACCACCGCCATTCTTACTACTCTCGGCCATTATCATCATCATGAGCACCGGCGTCGTCAGGATCCCCACCACCGTCATAATGATCATCCGTTGGCGTTTCTGCTGTTATCGTTGTTGACGCTCTGCATTCGTCGTCGTCGTCGTCGTCGTCGTTCTTGATTCATCAACTATCTCAACTGTCAACCTGAGGAGGAGGAGGAGGAGCAGCCGTGGCCGCTGCGGCTGCAGCGGATCAAGATCTGTTTGACAAGATTGTCGCTGTCTGACTGTCGTCTATCTATGTCCTATCTATCTGTGCGTTCGTCCGTCCGTCGGCCTGTCCCGATGTGTCCGACCGTGCTGTGTCATTTTTTTTTCTTTCGACTCGGATGAGTGTTTGCTGTCGACTTTCGTCCGTTTGTAGCCAAATTGCCCCCTTTCTGTGCTGCAATTCACGCCTGCCGGCTGGCGCCAATCTCCGGGTTAACGCGACGTCGTTCTGACAACGATACGGATTGTGGTACGCGGCGGCGTTGGCCACAAAATGTGGTTCGTCTATGTCTGTATCTGCCGGTGTGTGTGTGTTAATGGTGTGGCATAACCGCGCCGAGCTGCTTCACTTACCGGGCCATTTCTATTATCCGCTTCCCCGCTGGTCGCTTGTCCACTCTTCATCAGTCGCCTTCAAGATCAGTGAGATTGATCTTCCCTCCCTCCCTCCCTACCACCCCCCGCTGCAAACTGCTGTCACGTACGCTGATCTGGTGCGCAGATCGACACGCACACGGGCAAACAGAGCGGCGCTCTCTTTCACTTGCTTGACAGACAGACACATAGATAGATAGATACATAGGCTGAGTGAGAATGGTGGTACACCTTTGGAATCGTGGCAATCGATTAAAATCGCTTCGTCATCAAAATCATTCAGTCAACGAACACTGTAGAACCTCTCTTTCTCTGTCAATGCACATATATATATATATATGCATATATATGTGACTGTGTTTGTGATATTGTTAAATTAATCCGTACTGGTGCATTCCTCAAGTCAACTGATTCGATGTCCCTATATGCGATATATATATACGTATTCATTTGTCTATTATTGCCGTCATGATGACGACGACGACGACGACCAAGCCTATGATGGTTATTATTATTATTATACTACAACAACGAAGATGGGTAGACAGGCATCACGTTTTCTATTGGCGATTTTGTTCCTATTCGACTGAGATGATCGAAGGTACCTCGATTATCAAATATATAAAGAAATTGACCTGAAACAACCTGAAGCTAATATAAAGTAACTGTAATACAATAGATAGAGGCAAACAACTGCTGTCAGCGCAGTTCCGTGGACATTAAATGGTGGGAATGAGCCCGGAAAATTGACTGCTGTTAGCACGCAGCTTCTTGGACTTGCTCAACAATGTCGCCGCCGGTGTAACTGCGTTTCGGTTCGTTGGCTGGTAGAGTCACTCGGCAGGCTCAGCGCCCTGTTCGAAGTTTCGAGATCACCACCAGCGGGAAGCACCTTTTAGTGTGGCCTGATCACATTCACGATTGGCTCTAGCTACTAGCAAAGTCTACTGAAAAGCAAAAAAGCATCGAGCTCCAATGGAGCTTATGTATACTACATGAAATGCGTCAGCATCTCGCTGTAGAACTGTATAAGACCACCTACAATTATCATTATTGTACTATGTAAAAGGAAGATAGATTGTACATAGCAAAGATAATCTCATAAAAATAGATGTCGTAAGTTCACGTTGGCATTGTTTAGTGAGTAAATACCCAAGCCTTTCTGAAGAATCTCCCTCTCTCTCTCTCCCTCACTTTGTGAACTAGTTTCCCGGTTAGTTTTTTTATGTCGTCTACAATTTTCGGCGGATCTGTTCAAGGTTAGATAATAACGGATTTTATATATATAATAATAGAAGCGCTCAGCATTCCTCGTAGCACTCGGTACGTACCGTCTCACGGGACTGCCGTTCCAAGCTGAAACGAGATAACGAATTGTGGCAGGTGTAAACGCCAGGGCGGACGTCGTGCTCTTTCAGCAAGAATAGACTTCTATCCTTGTTGGTCGTGTGAATAATGCACTAAGGTCGAGCCAAAGGCGATGCCAGAGGTCCGCGTACTATGAAGAACCTGTTGTACATTCTCGAAACTACGACAGGCATAAGGTTTCATATTGCACGCTGCACCAAGGCTATATAGTAGCCTTGGTGCAGATAGGTAGTAATAGGTAGTAATTGAAAATAGAGAGAACAAAGCAAAAGATTATATCCGTGAATTTACCATACACTGTATATATTACGGCAGAGGCAGTAAATGAATACAGTGTATCGAATATTCACGGACATATTGGTTTGGCGGCCAATCGCGTATTGAAATTACCTGATTTCACAGAATTTCACAGTCATCGAACCGGTGGACGGCCTGGATGATCAGCTACCTATATCCCGGTAGAATGTATAGATGTTCTACAGGGTCAATCAATATTGTTTTAAGCCACATTGTGGCAATATACGCAACCACCACTTTGTTGAGGTTTACGTCACGACCAGTTGCTGGGCATCAGTTCTTGAATGATACTACTGTTTGCTAAAATATTTACTTTCAAAGGACGAACTTGCCTCCATGATTGAGCTAACTGTTTTACCATTACTAATGCCCGAGGTCGAGCCCGATGGCGTGGCTCATTCGTGTGTGCGCCCTGCAATCGGAGGAGAGACACGTAGGTGCACGGGTTCGATCCCCATCGTTGCCGACATTTGCATTCAAAGGGGTTGTCCGTCTTATGAAGCAATGGCTACAGCAGTTGTATCGTAGACGTTAAATGTTGGTTGTGAGTCAGCCTGGAAAATTTATTTACGTCAGGGACCAACCGGCGTTTCTGCCATTGCGGCTGTTCACGGCAATATTTACCTTCCCACACACACACAAACTACTAATAGTGGAAGAAACTAACTGGCTGTAGCGTCAAAGTTTATTTCGCTTATCATACATCTACGCCGAATATCAGATGTATATATCTATACAATGAATCATTTCAGTATTCTCTGTTCAATGCTGCTTCTGGATCTGCTTATCCTACCGTCACGGAATTGTCAGTCCACGGGATCGGCCGTTACCTTACGTCGAGTTGCCTAAATCGATGTCTTCCGTTGTTTCTTCTTTACAATTTTTATATTGTATACAAGGTGACGCATGTATCCGTTATCGTCTCTCCCCCCCACCCATTCGACTTCCCGCCGTATCAGAGGCATGAAGCTCAAAATGGAAAATACGCTTAGGAGAATAATAGAGACAGAGATTCGAGATTTTGTTTCCGCAACAGGCGCAGTCTAAGAATCCACTGGTTCAAACGAGAACTTGTTCAGATGAAGCGGTGCTTGCAAGCAGCGACCAACCATGTCGTTAATAGTATTAGTATTACATAAAATTGCAAGAAAAACAGTGTGGACAGTGCTTGTAAAAGATACTTGCAACAGTCTCATAGAACACCAAAAATATGTGGCGTATGTATATATATATATATATTCCGTGCACCTGAATATAATAGAATACTTTAATTTATTTTTTATAGCGGTCGAGCGCAATAGGTTCCCACGTCAGTCCTCTTACAACCTGTTCTGCCTAGAAAATTGTCTTCATCTACGATTACAACCTAATGACCCAGCAAATACGACGCAGCTCTGCTTTTGCTGGTGGTTTTGAGTTAAATTGCCCTATTTATGATATGTACATGCAATCTATTTTCTTCTTAGTATTTTTTTTGCTGCGGCACTTACACAGACACAGTGTAGTCGTGACGATCTATCCAACATACGTCTTCGCTGTCAACAGCCCATTTCTTGAGTGCGAACCGACAACCGCGTCTCTCCTTTTCTATCCAAGTATTACATATATATATATATATATATATAACACTTGCGAACATAGCATGGCGTATATAGCTCCCGCTGTTATTGTTACTTATATCGTCGTCGTCGTCGTCTTCGCAGTTGTCATTTGACAAAATCATCATCCTCATAATCATCATCACCACCGCCAACGTAATTCTTAAGTATTATTATTATACCTTGCCTTTTTTCTTCTCCCCTGAGCAGCGTACGCGTTTTTCGGCGTTCATTCGCGCTCTTGCTAAACTAAGAGCTGATGATGATGTAGTAGCAGCTATTACCACCACCAAACGCTGCTACCGTTAACCCAAACGCTCGCAACAAATACTGACTTGTTATAGTGCTCGCAGTTGTAGTAGCCGGTGCACGAATACTTGACCCAGAATTGTGACTATAGCACGGTCAGGCATTGCAACACAAGCCGTAATGTCTCGAAGATCCAATGCCAGCATTATCATCATAGCCACCATCGTCGTGGTCGTCCAGCAGTAACAGCACCATCGTCTCAGCGAGTACTCGGCCGAGAGTACTCGGACATGCGCACACGACGCGCGACACAGCTATTTCTTACTTAGCCGTGCCACTTCGCCCGACGAGAGGAAAAAAAAACTATTAAGCTAAGTACTGAGCATCTGTTTGTATCCGTCTTCCTGATGTATGCGATAAGGGAGACAGAGAGAAAGAGAGAGAACGAACACATGTCGATGATCCGTCACTCCGCTCGTCTGAATGTCCGACACCGATGTGCTCAGTCGGTAGGCGATCCGGCGTCCGTCATCCTCCGGCGTCGTAATCGACTCCCGTTACCTTCGTCAACGAACGCGTTGGCTCAACGCATTCGCCGCCGCCGCCGCCGCCGCCGCCGTTGCTGATGTTCTATCTACCCAGAAGCCAATAGATAGTTGATAGCAGAAGATAGTTCAGTGGCGGTCGATATTATAACGCCATTAGTTGTGTAGCACTCATATAGCGTGTGAGCTCCTGAGGTCTTCTTGAGGTTCTTCTGGTCGCCTCTTTCTTTGCTATTCTTCTTCGGCATCTCGTGATAGCGTTTCAGGATCCTCGACGCGTTTCTGGCTACCGTTCTTGTGGTTAGTTGTCGAGCAGTGGTAGTTAATGACAACCCAATGATTTGCTGATGCCAACCCGGCCACGATGACAACACTCTGAGCTCACGTCAGCTTGCGCCGAGTGAACAGGCAATTGGGAGAGGCGAACAGCCGTCGGTGAGCTCTGTTGAACTCGAGCAGCGACACGAAAGTGTTCACTACCAAAATATGGAAATGAAACCAAAATCTCTTGGGCATTTGATTTGATTTGCTGTGGCGTTCCGTACGCCACCACCTGACGATGTTGGTTCGGGTTCACGAGGTGTTCATGTGTGCGACCGATAATATCGTATGGGTGCATATGTCATTGGTGCCTGGTTGATTCCTGCGCGTGGATCTCAACGGTTGCCTCTCTCAGCCTCTCGGTGGACGGTCCGCACGGAAATGTCCTCATCGTTGTTGATCTTCACACAGAGATCGATGTTCCAATCAATTAGCACTATTGTCTCTTACTACATGGGAGAAGTGTAAAATGTATAATACAATACAAAGTCTTCGGTTTTTTTTACAACACTTAAGTTCTCGTTACAACGAACGGTTTTCGTCAGTGTGTTACTGCATAGTTGCCGAGTGAACACCTAACAATGATAGTAATAACAATAACAACAATTAATCGACGCTACCAAGATTACCTTTGCTCGCCATTACAATTGGAGCTAAAGGTAAACGTTTTCTCGGTATAGTATCGGGGCCACAGTTTTTACAATGCTTAAGTTCTCTAAGTATCATCACCAGGTCGTGGGACTCGAGCACGCCGTCTCCGGCTTTTTACAGCAAGAGACTTTGCTATCGAAGCTACCACGCCGGCAGATAGGTACTGTAGATTGATAGATATATGAGGAGCAGACTCCTGACATACCTGACAGATGGCTGTTTATTCTACACGTCATCCACGATGTCATAGGTATGAAGATGACATCTTCATCATCAACTGGGTGGGGCCGAGCTTCTTATTTGGAGCATGTGCGCAACAGCATACAGCTGAAGCATATTGATACTATTGAAATCGCTCGAGCGCCCATTTCGATTCGGTGGTCGTTGTCTGGCGTTCTCTTTCACATTTTACACAACTGCACATATGCTCGAATGCCACAGAGTGGATGTGCGTGTGTCTGTTAAATTGGGAAATATATATATATATATATATATCAAAACCCATTTTGTGTGTACGATTTGCTGGCTCAATTGTGTTTGCTGGAAGCTTCAATTTCCACCGAATTTCCACTTTCAATAATTCTCTGTCTCTCCGGGAAGCCGCAACGAGGCCTTAGATTTTCGCACATACACACACATATTTTTTTCTAATATTGGATAACTTTGTTTTACTTTAGTTTTTATATAATAATTCCACTTGCTCAAGATGGATTTATTAACCTCAAAAATTGCATTCGCCTCCAAGTTCTTTGTCACTCCCCTGATGAGCTTTGTTTCTGCCTTCTCATGGATATTTAGCCACAAGCAATGGCTGACACAATGACACAGTAACATGCTGTGCGCATCTAAACACCCGTCGTGTACATATATATATATATATATTCTCGTCTTCGTTGTTGCTAGGTATGAGAGAGAATAATTTTGCTAACAATTATTGCAATTAATATAAGACATGTATGACAGCTAATCCGTTACTGCTTCAATATGTTAATTGAGAGCGCCTGCTATTAGTCGTTTCGTTGGCTCAAGCTGATGCTTGAAAAAGGGCGTGCTCTTGTCAATTAACAAGGACATGGCGTGTAATTGCTAGATCAACAATTGGTCGTATGCGCCAGTATCAGACAGGAGCACCTGAGAAGGTATTCGTTTTATAAACTATTACAACTATGATTATTTCTACTGCTACAATTACAACTGTTGTTAATGTTTTATAAGAATCACCATTGGGAATGGTGGTTCCACAATGCAATGGTGTCGTGATGTGTGCATTTTACGCGCACTGTACACCAAGATGATATCAACAACGCTACAACCTCCTTATTACTCATAATTGGTTATACGTCCTGCAATAGATTTAGTTAGCTAAGAGATTACTGCTAGCGCTAGAACATCACGGAGCATCGTGATTCATCTGTTTCTCTTTCTTCGTGCCTGTATTTTTCTATTTGTTGCTATGTACATTTGTTTATGTATTCTGTTATTATTATTTTTTTGCTTTATTATTTGCTCTACGTGCGTTGTTTGTCGGACACATTGACGTATAGGATACGCGCAGATGGTACTGAATACTGTTGACTGATATTTTGTTACTTGATTTCGTGGTGCCCAGCCGCCTTAGTCGTTACCCGTCGGCTGCTGGCAACAGACGATGAGGATGAGATGAAATCTCTTTGTTGTTGATCTGTTCGACAGGGTGCGTGAGAAAGGTGCGGCTCCTCTGCACCTCAATACCACGATAAGGGTGGCGCACTATTATTACTATAAGCTGGATATGAGCTCGTGCAAATAGTTGCATACGAACATAAACGATGGAGCCTGCTCAAGGCTCTTGGACAGTACATCCAGTATCGACAGAAATGAAGGAGACTGTCCTGCGTCACTCTATGATCTGTTCGCTTGTCCAACCTTTCCTTGCATCCACTACACCCTCTTGACATCCGTAGATCCTATATGTATATATATACATATCAGTGAAACGTATGTAGTCAATTAGCTAGTGGTGGTGAACCGCACAATTTTTAATCACAAATACGAACCCAACGACACCAACATCAATACAACCACAGCTACAACCAACGATAAAATCATCATCACCACCTATATATATATATATATATATATATATGTGTGTGTACACATTAGCATCTAAGCGAGTCGGCGGTACGTTATGTTTGTCTGGTAATCTTCTGTTCACACGTCATCTATCGCTGAGCGGTGACTCGTGCGACGTGAACAGGTGTCTATGAAAAATTGGGAAGAATTTGAACACCCACACACAGACAGCAACAGGAGCAACGGCAACAACAACAACAACAATCGCCACCAGCAGCAGCAGCAGCTTCGAATGAATGCGTAGACCGAAGAACAAGGTCGTTATGTACAATTTATAATAACACAGGCCACCAGACAATAACACACAGGGCTGACACAAGGGCTGCCATTCGTCGCGTAGGCGATACTAATCATACTCGCTTCATAGGGAACGTTAAATACGCATTTGCACAGAGAAAGCGTGTAAACCTGCGCCTCACCGGCGATCATGCGACGTTCGGTGTTCGCAGTCCGTGAATCTATTCTATTTAAGCAATGACATAAACTGTGGTTGAGCTTGCCTGGAAGATGTATCATGTAATAAACACATCATTAGAGTGTGTGTACCAATATAGAAGCCTTTTCAAGGCTCGACAACAATAGCTGTGATAGCTATAACACGTGCAAGTGGACAAACATTGGCCGTTACTCGTTTTACCGATTCACGTTTGCATCGATATAACTATCTACCGTCGATATCGGTGTCAATTTTTTCTCCGCCTCCCCCTTCTCTTTCTTTGTCGCTCATGATCTTCAACAGTATTTTCTATTTTGGACGCTTTTATTATTATTTTCATTATTATTGTATCGTTGTCGCTATTGTAGTTGTTGTTTTTGTTGGTGGCGTTATACTATTATTGTAATAATGCGGCATCATGGCGGCATTTCCCCACTCTCGGCCCCAGCGTGGCCAATCGGAGATCGCGAACATTCGTAAAGGAACAAGGTTCATCCTGCTAACATAGTGATGAACAGTGCCTACCAGACAGAAATGTTGGCACAAGTGTTTTTTTCATTGTTGTTGTCGTTCTTGATTTCGTTGAAAATTTGCGTGTTTTTCGCTAGTGGTCGTCGACTCCTTTATTCGGGCTATCGCTGTTTCAGTTCATTCTAGAGGCGGCCAGTTGGTTCTTCTTCTGCTGCTGCTGCCGCTGATGTCCCAGTGACATTCTGGCAATGCCACAAATGTCACCGGTGCCACCGATGATATTAAACCCCGCACGCCTGTGTTCATATCTCGTTCTTCCTCTCCCATTTCTACGCTATATTCTACGATATAATATCATATCATATAGTGTTGTAGTTTCATACATTCATGGATAGTTATAGCAGCATGCGTTCGGGAACAACGTTTGGTCAGCGAGCTATCCATCGGTGACGACGACGACGACGACAACAACAGCAACTATTCAACGCGACGTGACGTAAAGTCTAGCGTGACTGGGTGCGTGACGCAAAAGGCGCGTCTTCACAAATTTCCAGTTAAAATGAGCAGATTTTCTTTGTAATGTGCACAAGTTCATAACGATAACAATCACACTACATATCAGAAACGCGATTGTTACCATGGTGCTAATCGGTGGAAGGATCGAGGGGGGAGGGCAGTCATCTTGATACTGGGATGTATCCAACTCGATGTTATCGACGGACGACAGCTGTTTGAGGTTTGGCTATCTGTCTGGTCCAACCTTAATGAACAATGTGGCCATTTTGCCTATGGTAAACCATGCAAGGCTGAAACAAGGCATTGTGCCAGAAACCTTGACTACTGAGACAAGACTACGACGATATGACGGTACTAATGTACTTGTATGACCAACTTGGCCTCGTCTATCTGACTACAGTTTGTTAAGGAAGGCGAATGCCAGGTCGAAGCGGAGGGTGAGAAAATAAGAAAATCTTCATATCAGGTTTTGGGTGCTCTGGCCCTCTGAGCCTTCTCCTCTTTTTGATGAACACACACACATACACACAGACACACAGCCGTTCGTAACGGTTGCTGTTCGAAGTACAATTCTGATACGACAAGTATAAGTCTTATACGCTGCATGGTCGAAGTTGAAGGCCTCGAGCGGGTAGGGACCACTGCAGCCAGCCACCACCCAGATTTTGTCGCCGTTGAGGCCGTCGTGGTCGTGCGGTCTTATTGTTGCTGTGTGGCGCGCATGGTACGTAGCTCACAGAAGTGAACAACGCCACAGAAAAACAAATAGCTAGATCAAAGTCAGAATGGGAAACTATTTTGAAATATTTCAACGAGCCTGTTTACGTTACTGGTAACCACACGCTCACATGATCATCACTGATTGAATTGCTAAATGAGAACTTTTTCGGGCTTACTCTCAGCCAACATTTAACGTTCACTGTACCGCTTTCGCATTGCTCCCATTTTGACTGCTGCCACTACTACTACTACCACTACCACTAATACGAATACTATTAATTCGTACAATATTTCAACTCGAAGCTAATTATTTAGATGAAGGTGATACGCAAGCATGCTGTTCCCCTGCACCCAGAACCATACTTCAGTTCAAACGCAATGAAGTCTACATATTCTGAGGCAAGTCAGTCAGTTAGGATATCACCAGCCTCCATGTCTTCTTCTTCTTGTTCATCTTCTTGCCAAAATGTCCGTCCCGGGCATGACAACATAACAAAGAGTGGAGTGAATCGGTGACGGTGCTTAGCTACGGTAGCTTTGCCGGCTCCTAGTCGTTCAGCGATCGTTGTCGCCGTCGTAAATAAATACTCGGCGTCGATAGGAGACCGTGATGGCCACTAGGGCAGCGTAGCGTACCGCTGCGCCGATATTTGGCCACCGTCCGAATCCAGTGTCATTCAGTTGGCCAGCATCCGCGTCACGTTCGCGTCGTTCGTGCTGTGTAGGTTTGTATTTATTTTTATAGGTATTTATGCACTTCAGCCATTACGCTGGTGCGGCGTTCTTCTTTCGACGTCAGCCGTACGCGTTCGCCTCGCATCGCGTCGTGTCGTCCGCGTGTCGGTCGGTGGTCCAAATTTCCAAAAGAATTAGTGGCGGTAATAGTAGTAATCGCTATAATCGCATAGTGAAACTCGTCGCGAGATCGACTCGTATCGATGCAGGCGACACGAAGCAGTGCAACGATTTTGATAGATTGCTGTTTTGTACCAGCGACATCGGCATGTATACATATATATATTGATACAGTACATATAAACAGTCTCGCTGTTGGCTGTCTCTGTTAGGCTAGCAGTATTATGGGACCGCTGTTAGGCTTCTTAAACAAATTAAGCCTTTCAGTTTCCGGCAATGTAAGGTCTAATTCAATGTATGCTTCCGTTTTGCCCTACTCTAAATTCGTTACTCCTCGTTTCAAGACTACTGTTCACGCTGATTTTTGCTGAATACCGCCTGAATTTCGAGCCCTGCCAAAGTGCACGTGCCGCCTAAAGTTTGTCACTCAACAGGGTGAAGCTCTAATTTTATTCCAAGTTTAATTTAGCTTGCTTTCTGTTCTGCCTGACAAAATATCGCTCCGTAATTCTAAGCAATTCCACCATATATTATCTATAGCTTACGCATGTTATGGTATCGTAGAGTACCAACAAAAAAGTTGACATAAACGACGACGACCGCATGGCTGACGTTGACACGGCGATGTCCGATCTCACAAACTCCTTTTTCGGCTCGACTTTTCCATGCACGAGGAATATACATCTTCTACCACGTTCATCTCGCATCTATCTGTCCATTCTATCTATTTATCTTTGTATCTATCTGCCGGTGGGTCGTGATAGCACGACTATGCCTTAGGAAGCTATGTCTCCTGTCCAACACAGTGGTGGTGGGCAATGAACGACCCGTCGTTGTCAACGAAATTTATCATGATGAAAGCTTTTCGTTGGGTCGCCGCAAGAGGAACGTCGACTCCGTCGTCGCCAGTTCACAAGCAGACTGCTTCGAAATGGTCAGCTCTCACAATGCGCTTGCTCTTTCTGTTTTTATTTTCTCCTCGCCGCCATATGCATATGCCATGCACGTGCGTACACGCATGCATCGAAACTCCACACAATTCACCGAATAACAACAGCAGGTCCCCCCCTCCGGTTTTCCCAGCTGTTTGTTTCGTGCCTATCTATGTTTCCAAAGGATCCAATAATGAACAATTTGTTTATTAACGCGGCAGGTGGATTGGCGGAACGCTACAGAGCCAGCCAGCCGTGCGGCCAACGGGTGCTAATCAAGAATCGCTATTACGTCCTCTGTTGATCCGATCGATTCAGGCGGTCGGATCGAATCGGAGCGTCGTTGAAGTCCGAAGTCGTTGACGTCGACGCTTCCTGCCAGCGTGTCTCGTTTGCCAAGCGTCTGCCTGTCTCCAGACCTTCGTCATTTCTCCAGGGCGGGGCTACTCATTTTGCCAATGGGGGTTGGCATCTGCTGTTGCCACAGAACGGCGGCCGAATTCCTCTCACGGAATACACGATTGTGGCTGCCGCCGCCGCCGCTGCTGCTACCGTGGTGGCGGCTGCTATTGCAGGCGGTCTTCGCGGCTTCACATCTACGACAACTGCAGCTGATCAGCAGCATTATAGACGCTTAACACGCTGGCGGCGGCGGCGGCGGCAACATGCCCATTACCTATTAAATCCATTCCAAATCTAAACAGCTGACAAACACGTTGACAACAGACAGTCATATATATATATATATATATATATATATATATATATATATGCACATGAGCGTTGGCACATTCATCGATTCGATTCGTTGTCCTCACACTTGTTGACGCCGTTTAGAACAAGCGACGTCCTCATGCAAGACAAGAGAGAAAATGTCGGCCAGGCCAAACGTGCGATTAGTGCAGCGCATTGTTGCTGTCTCACCGTTTGTTACTGCGGCGTTCTGCGACTGTTCAGAGGGTAGAAGCTTGCAGAAAATGCATTTTCTTCATTCACTATATTTTGTTGTCGGCGTCTCATCTTATCGACAAACGCTAACAACGTGGTATTAGAATAGTTATATTGTAGGCGATCCGCGCACTCGTGGCGAGCGTTTGTCATCTTTTTGGGTCTCATGAAAACACACACGCACACACACACACATACACGCTCATGGGCAGGTTGTAAAAAAGAACATTATACATTGCTATCATCGCCAACGCCGATGTGCAAAGTCACATTAATTACGATTTTACGATCGTTTCGTTCATTTGTTAGTGCTACCACTCGGCTACTGCTACGATGGCCACTTTGTGAGAATTACTACCAGATTATTCACTATCAGATTATCAATGTTTGATCTCGCTGACCGTGATCGGTGCACGAGATGCCTCATCACATGTAAACGTGCGAACATGACTTTCACGGATTTTGTATCTCGACCGACTACGTATATAGCTCTATGCTGTGTGAATGCTGCATCGAACAGCATGTGATCGCTCGCTGATCGTTGTTGATTGAGTCGCTGGGCCGCAGGCAGACGATCTGTTGAGATGTTGCATATTGTACGCGGATCATGCGTCATTAATACGTCTGTTACTCTTAGCTCCAGTTACCACTTCTGTAATAAATCTCAGAGGTTATTTCGCTTGCTAGGATTTTTTAGAACTTACTCAGCGAAATTACGGCTGTGCCTCCGTAGTATAGTTACTCGGAGACAGGAGCTTGTGTTAGTAAATCTAAATCCGAGCCTGTCTAACCTATGACTGCCTCGGGCTACATAAGCGTGAGGTTTCTCTGCATTCGAATCAACGGACTCATGGGAGACTCCGACAAACGTTGACTTATTGGTTTGTTGCCAATCGAAACTAGCAATTCATGAAACTCTTCGAACGAAGAGTGCACCGTACCGTATTTCGGCGCCAATGGCGAGCTATGAGCGAAGCCCATATTGGTCTCAACGTCCGTCAGGGTGATTTCATTCCCAGACCAGTAAAATCTGCACTGCGTACAGCTAACAGCGACAATGCCAAGTAGTCACTCTCCAGGTCAGTAGCGTAGTCACCCACTCGCCTGATGGTTGGCTACCTGGCAGGTTGTTGTCGTATTAAATGAGGACATCATCAACAACCCTATCAGCGGCAGAGACAACAGCACCAGCGGCCACAAAAGCAGTTGAGGGAGGATTCGGTGGCGGCGGCGGCTACGTCAGATGAGCGTTTCAATATCACGCGGCATAGATCGGCCAGCGTTCGTTGCTGTTTTTGTTACGCTGCCGTCGCAGCCTCCTTAATACAATGACTGACGACTAAAGCAAATAGTAGTGGTGGTAGTAGTAGTTGTAGTATAGTTGTACAGTACTTTTAGGCTAATAGCATTCGTCGTAGCTGTTGTGGCCGTTATACCTCTGTATAACTGACAATCTGTGGTGTCGTCGTTCAGAGGCCGGTGGCGAGAAGATGACAACGAAAGAAGAAGCGTATGAGAGGCGATTGTGGACCACCGCTGGTCGACAGGATCAACGGTGGCCTGCTGAAGGACTTACGTGGGCAGGCGTCAATGGGGAATTAAATAGCACACTTCTTCATCCGACTGTTGCTGCTGCTGCTGCTGCTGCTGCTGTTACTGCTGCTACCGCCACCGCCTTCGCTATTGCCGAGAGTGTCCCAAGTGGTTAGTTGCAGTAGTTGCTGTAGTGGCAGGAACAACAACAGCAGCAGGAGCAGCGGCGGCGGTGGCAATAGCAGCCTTACAACTTACAGAGTGGTTGGTTTGGCGCCCGCCGGCGTTGTGAGACGTCTCAAGCGTTTGCTACTCAACGACAACAGGACTGGCTGGTACGATGCGATTATAAGGCTCATAGACGCTTAAACTAAAGTTGACTGAAGTCGATAGCCCTTGGTGCGTCTTTCCCCTCTTCAGAATGAGTACCGCTGCTTGAGGAGAAAACAACAAAGCTAGATTAAGAGTCGAAAAGATCCGGGCAAGAGATAGCAACAACAACAACAACAGGAGAAGCAGTAACAGCAGCAGCAAGAATAATAATAATGATGTAGTAATATATTAATAATTGTGTCGGTATTCTTTTGGACAGTAGTTGCGTTGAATGATTAGACGATGATGATAACGAGAATGTACTGAAAGGTTGTTTTCAGAAAGCTTAGAACGTATAAAGTAATCTGGACTGGCGCTTGATTGCGTACCGTATGTAGCTGCAAGAGGTGCTTGTGAATATTCTGTCTTGATTTTCGGATAGAGATTAAGTCTCCTGACGACTAGAAGCCACAAAATGAAAGGTCATTGGGCATGATCCACTGGAAAAGGAAACCACTAGAAGCATTACCAGCCAAGTGCGGGGTTCAGGGTACAATATTTGACGCAATTAAAATGACGAATATGACCGTGAAAAGAAGCCAAGGTCGCCGAAGATCGTGTCCACAAAACCACCGCGATCGTCGTTGCCTCACGGTTGACTAAACATCATCGCCGCTTTAGTGTGTTTGCTCACGGTTACAATCAGTTACAGAAGCGGGCAAAGTTTGCGTCGATGTTCGTATCGTGGTCCGAGCGTCGTGTCATGACGTTTGCGGCTGAGTGCGGACGTAGCCGCATATAGTCACGTGTGAATTGATCGCTGTAATCTGGCCAAGATTGCTCTCAAATCATCGATCGACAGAATGACGACGATAGATTGAGTCGATACGAGTGTAGCGCCCATCGGCGCGTCTGATGGCTACAACGACTAGCTCCCGTTGATTTGCTGATAGATCTCTATTGTAGCCGACTATGTGTTCGAACAGGCTTGATGCTCTTCGGATGGTTGGCTATCGGGCTGAGACATTGTCGAGTCTGTAGCAGTAGTTACCTGTCGTTTGTTTTAGGTGCAAGTGGCAAGCAATTTTCGAGAAATTCATAACAATATTTCAAAAGTTCTCACGCACTTTGAAACGCACAATGTAGGAAGTTTCGGCTCGTTCTATCGCCAAATTCATGAATCAGATTGTAAACATCGACCATATCTGATTCCACTGGGCGAAGCTGGCTATTGATAGTCCCGCAAGCGAACAACAATCTACCGTGTGCCAGCCGAAGGTCACAGTATGACTAGTATAGTAGTACGCTCCATAATAAATGTGCAGAAAAATATGTGTTTTTTTTCTAATACATTTAAAAATAAATGTGTTTTCTCTCAAATAAAAGTGTGATTCTATACTACGCTATCCTTACTGTTATATATATATATATATATATATATATTTGTCTGATGCAGAATCCACCGTTGTGCGAAACACTGTCCCACGACGACGTACTATAGTGTGATCAAGATGACGCTGTTGATTTGCGAACGCGAAAAGTAATCGCATTTCCAGTTCTAAGCACAGCCCGTAGCTGATCGTTACAATGTTACGCCGACTCCGTGTCTAGTCTATATACATAATAAACTAACCGGCAAATAGATAAAAACGTGAATATATATATATCGAATGTTTCATAGAATTGAAAAAAAGCTAGATAAAAATCCTATCAACGAGGCCAGACGCGATGTTATATCGAAAGCGATACCTCCAACATACAATAGTGAAAAACGAAATGAACTGCTATTAATTATAACTCTCTTGGCGTTCTCTCTGTTGTTTTCTCTCGTTTGTCTCTTTTCAAATTTCAGATGTGTAGCGCGCATATGTCTCTAGGCAACCAGGCAGACTCTCATTACCGGGCCGTATGTCGTGCCTTCGTTGCCGAGTGGCTTGAACTCACCACCTTCCTTCGGGAGGTCTCCAAAGGAACCAAAGTTCGTTGAAACACTAGTGATGATTGCAGTAGATCTGTTTACGATGAATATATGATCCGTTGTAGCCTTTTATTTTGAAAGTTGCAGCCAAAGTATCACTATGGTCCCGAAACGTATTTGTAGTCATGTCTATTGAACCTAGGCTCAAACAGGCTGAGACTAGAATAGATCAACATTGGACTGGACCCTTGACCTATCAAATCCTCCAAACTCGGCCCACATGGCCATGCGACGATGTAGGCTAAAGTTCGCAAATTGTCAAATGTCGTCATCACCATCACTAGCGCCGTAGTGGTATCTCTGCCATTAAGACACCGGCCCGTTTAAGCTGTATCTTATACTATTATATTGTTATAATTATACATCCCACACATTTTTGCGTTGACATCCTGTTAATAATCATTTATTTAGTCCATAAATAGTGCTCTATATACCGGCTGGGGATGGCCTTCTAGCAAAGAATTAACAGAGTCAACTGTTCCCTATAAATATATGAGATAGATATTGGCAGTGGTGGGAGACGTTTTCAATAATTAGCTCCCATAAATTCACGCTCACATAGAAGCAATGCAGTATACGGCTTCAGCCACGACTGCGCAGCATCGTACACGTCTATGGCCATAGTATAATAGCGATTATTATTGGCCCACTTAGGCAAGCGATGCCTGTCTATCAAATACTGCAGAGATTTGCACATATATATTTACGTATATCTATGTATGTCTATATGTATGGGACAAAAGACATTCATTTGGCTGATATTCTGATCGTGTGAATGTGTCAGTACGCAACACCTTGACCATTATATAATGACTGAACACAAATCTCCTATCAGCTGTATATCGGGCTGAATTTTGGACCTGCAAATTGATGAGCAGTAGTGAGAAATACTGAATCATATTTGTGCTATTTATCTCGTTCATGTACTGCCCCCTCACTCACTGAGCCAAAGATATCTGTTACAATCCAAATGATAACGGTGGTCTTCTTTGTTGCTGATTTGATGTGTACTCTCTCTCCATCTTTGCGACACAGGAACTTCGCAGCAAATCGTATGAGGTTTGTGCAACAGGCGCCGATGATGACGTTTGCAGTAATCTGGACGAGTTGGGCTTTCAGGACTGGGCGAGATTATGGGTGCAGGTAAGTTAGCCAGCCGAGAAGCAATCCACAAGTGCATTTGATTGCAGTGTGATCTATTGTAGTAGCTACTTTTATTACCGCTGTTCTTGTAGTAACTCCGTTGGTGTAACAGCACAACTGTCGTCATATGACTTTTTTGCACCAACCAAAGTCAAGCTTAGCAGTATATTAATTATTATTATTATTATGGCCGTGCATTTTGCGTAAATATCGATGTCATATTGATGCATGGACGCAGGTTAAATCGCTCGATACTTAGTACTCATGATTATTATTTAGCAAAAATGGTGTCAGTATTGTGAAAATGAAAAAATATATATAGATACAAACATAATCATCGTATGCGCTGATAGAGGACACATCGGACTACGTAGACTTATATAGACCTCCGCGTAATTTTGAGGGATCTCAATAAAAGAAAAACATATAATAATAATAATAATTATCTTTATATTCTCTTGTTTTATCGAAGCATCGCTTGACCCTATTCATGAAATAATAATAATAATAGATATAGCGTCGAAGCAGAGGCAAAATTGGCCAGGGTCAAAATAGCACAGCCATATGGTTAGCCGTTCGCTGCAGGCGTCTATCGATTTCGTTCGATCGTTGTTACCAATTGTGAGGCCACGTTATTCGTAACTGTCTCCATGCAGGCAAATTATTTGGATTTTATTTATGATTCGTAATGGGTAGAGGCTACGATGAGGACGACGGCAGAGGAAAATAAACCTGAGACGAGACGAGATGTATTCGAGAAGTCCGCTATAATAAATACAGGTCTGTTTTGCTTTAAAAAGATATTGAAGGCAGATATATCATCGTTGCCACACTTTGTTACGATGCGATAACGATCTCCTCTTATCGGGAGACGCCATAAATAATAGAAATATAATCTTTATGTACTGCTGTCTATATGTGTCTGCCTGAGTCTTACGCGTGCTATTGACTTTGAAACGTGTCGACACCAGTTACTCTTAACGGCCCGCAGTCTGAAGTGATACTGTGTAGGCTTTCGTTGGATACAATGCATTATGACATTTCACATAGTTGCTAGTTGTAGTTAACAGATTTTGTTAGGTCTGGTCCGACCTTTTTAGGTTTCATCCAACCTCTTTATTCGATAGTATCATATTTTTAGCTGCATTTAATTCAGTGTGTCCTGTGGATCATAGTCACGTAGGTGCTCGGGTTGGATCCCCACCATTGCACATTTGCATTTAACAGGGTCCGCCTTACGAAGCAATGCCGAAAGCAGTTGTACCGTGGACGTTAAATGTTGGCTGTAAGTCAGCCCGGAAAATTGATTTAGTAGATCATACTTTGAACGGGTGAATTTTTGGCTGGCTGAACACAGGTGTGCCGGACAGGCACCACTTGTCTAAGCCATTTGATGATGGCCCTTGTTCCAAACGAACGTCTACGCTATGGTCGAAGCTGACTAGGCCGAGTATTGAATAGGAGAAACAAATGGGGGTTCAAAGCATCTAAAAAGTAGTGCCCACGTATGCCAACCAATTTCATTCATTTTGCCGATCATTGATGAGGCGATCGTGAGGCAAAGTTTTGTCGGATAGTGATCCCCCTCTTCGACGGACTCGTCTATCGAAATAGCATTCAAACTCGCTAACAACGTTCCGCAGTCCATGGTTGACGCTTCAACGAACAAATCCAGCATGCAATTACTGTGATTTGCCCTTACGTGCCATCGCTCGTTCTTCAACGGTACCGTTCAGCTTGGGGGTCCCCTTTCAGTGACACAGACAATTCCCCTGAAAGCAGATCAGATCAGACTGTACACGAACGCGTAAGAGTCAGTAAATAAATTCGGCTTCGTTCCGAACGAACGGCGGCAGGGTGAAAACGAGCGTGGAATAATAACCGTTTGCCTCGTAGATATTGGCTGGCTATTCTACAACGTCACGCTGTCCAGCAGCACCTCACTTGACGCTGACTCCATCGCGCTCAGCTCGTCCATGTGTCTCTGTTGTTTTTTCTTGTTCGCCACGAGTGCGAATCCAATCAGCGGACATGAGACTGCGATATCAATGCTGAAGCATCACACACATCAGCGACACCTCAACAGCATCAGCACGCCAGCCGGTAGAGGCTCAGCAACGAATGACATGGTTGTTGTTGTTGTTGCTGCTGCTGCTGTTGTTGTTATTCGTGTTGTCGTTGTGCCTGCTGTTGCTGCTGCGGCCCTATAAATTCTGCCTGTAGCTAATTCAAGTGTTTTCAATGTTTCTGTTTGAGCAAACAAAGCAAACTTTCTTCGATCGATTGAATCACGTTGAGGGACATAATGATGATGCTGGTGATGATACAGATGATGATAATGCTGACGGAATGCGATGCGAAGCGCCGGCAGCAGCGGTAACAGTACAAGATGGACAGGCACGGTGATTGGCTCAGAGTGACGGGCGGGCAGACAGACCGAGAGAGAGATAGACAAACGCAAACATCGATCGAGACACACAAACAAACAGACCCCGCTGGGGTCGACCCGTGCGGACAGATCCTGTTCACGGGAACACATCTGCAATTTACCCCCAACTCTTCACTCAGCAGCAGAGTGCCGAACCGCGATCGCTTTTTGCGAATGGCCGTGAGCAGCGCGCCCGTCGAATACTGTGCCTGATAATAAATATTGAGTGAATTTAGGACAGCGGATGATATTGTACGAATGTTTTAGCATTAGTACAGGATGATGTTGTTGCTGTTAGCAGAGTTCAGGACCAGTCTCATACGAGCGATGATTTAATGCCTCGGCGGTGTTTGCTGTTTGATTGTCTTTTTTTCCTGCTACCTATCAAGGGAGCTCTACGAAGGCGCTGTTTCACACTTGAATTATATGGATTATCTCTGAGTGAGTGCTCGGCTAGGTCTAAAATACAATCAGCAATGGACGTTGTAAACGGTTGTGTAAAGGTCTCATGGGTATTTCATAAGATAATGCCGAACGACAAGCTGGAGAAGCATCGATGACGGCTTAGGGCATTTGCATATGTGGCCTGACCTGATCAGAGGGCAGCGGCTACTCAACGAACGGGCTAGGCTGTGTTAACGTGGTCGGCTAACAACAGAACAAAGCTAACCTTGAATAAAAGTATAAATAGAATATTGGTGACTTATATTTGTAAATCGCTTAAACTCCGTTTCCACCGTGGCTATTATTATTAGTATTAGTCGACCCCGATTTAGGGTAATTTTCTATCGTCTAACTGCAACCTATATATTTCTTTGTACTTATACAGGTGATCCGTGAACTACGGCAGGGCGTGGTATTAAAGAAAGTGCGATTAGATCACCCTCCACAGACGGAACCGTCGATCGAGTACGAACTTACGCCGTACGAAATGCTACTCGATGACATTCGAAGTCGAAGATATAAACTTAACAAGGTAATGGGACTTATATTATCACTATCACCAGCAGATAATGCGTCCACATCTCAAAATTACTATCATATCCATGAAAATAATTGCCAACACAATAAAGAAAAACGATATATAGCCATAATATAGTATATGACTGTATATCGTTATTATATACTTATAGTTATATCATATTATAGTCATAATACCAATCGTCGTAGCCATAGTAACGAGGACGTGGGTTGGTGTTCGAGTGAGGGTAAGAGTTGAGTAAAGCATTGAATAAGTGGCAGATAATCGAAATATATTTCAACATCGATCTGGCCGTTGTATTCTATTGGGACCTTACAGCTTAGTTTTGTCCCCAGAGATCGTATGATGCCGAATGTGATTATGGCCATGCTATTTTTGGTCACGGCAAATACCTCCCCACCTCCGCCAAGTCAATGGTCCGAATTCTATCGAGTCGTAACGGCGGCATTATACACATAACAACTGCGACGAGGCCATCCGGCCGCTATTGGACCGTTGCCTCGAGAGGACGGCCGTGATGCTCGACCGGCTGCCCCTGTTATCGGCTCACCAGGGGCTGTTCCTGCTTCGGTCCTGTTTCTCGGCGGCACGCATGCAGCACTTGCTTAGGACATGCCCGGCCGGCACTGAGGCTTCAGCCCTTCACGAGTATGACGACTTGGTGTTGGAAGCCCTGACGACGATCCTGAACCTCCAGCTCCCTCCGGAAGCGGCGTCGCAGGCTTCCCTTCCAGTCCGCTTCGGTGGCCTCGGCATCCTCAGTGTACGCCGCTTGGCTGACGTTTGCTACGCCGCGTCGCTTACGGCGGTTGCCGACATGGTCGCTACAGTCCTCCCCCCCGAAGCGCTCGCCCACTTCTCCGCTTCCCAGGAAGCTGCCCTTGACCAGACGGGCGTCCGCGCTCGGGTCCCTCCGGACAAACAGAGCAAGCAGCGGGCGTGGTCCGATGCCCTGCACCAGGAGCTGCGGGACTCCCTCCTGGCCTCTGCGCCACACGTTGCTGACCAAGCTCGCCTCCGGGCTGTCGACAGGCCTGGTGCGGGGGCGTGGCTCCACGCGCTGCCCTCGTCGTCCCTTGGTACTGCTCTAGACGATCGCTCCCTCCGCTTCTGTGTGGGCCTTCGCCTCGGGGCCCCTGTAGTTGCGGCCCACAGCTGCGAGCGTTGCGGGGACCCCGTCGCAACGAATGGCCATCACGGTCTCTCGTGCGAACGCAGCGCCGGTCGCCATCCGCGACACACGATGCTTAACGACACGCTCGTGAGGGCCCTCCACTCCGCCGGTATTCCTTGCACAAGGGAGCCACAGGGCCTCGACACCTCTGACGGGCGCCGCCCTGACGGCCTCACCCTTATCCCCTTTCATCGAGGCCTGCACCTGGTCTGGGACGGCACTGTGGTTGACACTCTAGCACCTTCTTATGTCAACCACTGTGCAACCATCCCCGGTTACGCAGTAGCGCGTGCGGAACGGGCAAAGCTAAGGAAGTACGCCGCACTCCAAGCAACCCACCTGTTTTCCCCCCTTGCCTTTGAGACCTTGGGCGGGCACGGCCCTCTCACTGCGAACTTCCTCGAGGGGGTCTACCACAGGTTGATCCGCGCCACCGGGGACAAGCGCGCTGGCTCTTTCCTCCTGCAGCGCCTGTCCCTCGCCGTGCAGAGAGGCAATGCCATCGCCTTCCTCGGGACATTGTCGTCCTCACCCCCCCCCCCCATAATCCCTAGAAATACCGACCTACCGTATGTTTGAATAAACGATTTTTTATTACCATTGCAAAGTTTGCACTGAAAGTTTTAAATACAGTGCGCCAAATGCAGTTCTCTGTAAGAGATGCCGCTATATTTCGTGTGTGCATGTAAATGTGTGTGTATATATATATATATATACATCTATTTATCGCATAATGAACGAAGTGTACGCATTCTGAGGGCGTTTAGGCTGTGATCTCCCAGTCAGTACCGGGATTTCAATCGGTACCGGTAATCGAATGTACTTCCGTTCCTTAATAAAAATAAAGGCAGTGATCTCTAGAAATAGAAGTTCAATGCAAAGCGTGAAAGCAGGTGAACTTGCGCCTCGTCTGTTGTCACTTATTCGGAGACTTCGCCGATGATAATTTTTATAAATTGCGTCACATTTTGATCTCATTTTGTATGGGTGCCTAGGTACCTTTGGGTGTGATGGCTACGTATACCAGTTGATGTTAATGTATATTCTGGATATATTCAGGTTCACGTTTATCATGGGCTATCATTTGCGATATTGAGGGGTAACGCCACATTCGTGTTAGGAATGTTAGCAGTGTCTAGCAGCTGGCAAGGAATTGGAGCGGATTTCTTGACAAATTAGATATTGGTTAATTTTATTGTAGATTGCATAAAAAACACAATTGTAATTTATCACTATTACTTTAATAGCATATCGTGATAACTGCAAATCATATATCCGATATAGGGATGACTGTTGAACCGAATCATTGCGAGATATGCCAATTATATTCAGTAGATCTATTGAACAGCAAACGTGTAGATCTTTTTCATTACGATACATGCATGCTCGGTGGGCTGTCATTGACCATTGGGTCTAATTATCATCTGAATCAGGGGATTGTTTTTGATACCAAAACATCATTTATTATTATAAGCATGCTATCTGCTAGTATTTTTTATTATTATAAGGGTTGAAAATATCGCACCACATAATCGTGTTCTGAACGAGCGGTCATTCTAGCTGGTCATTTGGTTTCGGTGGCCATTTCGCAATCACATCGCTGCAACCGCGCTATTTTTCTCTCTATTTTTATAACGTAATTACCTAAACAGATATATAGTCATATATATATATATAAATATATATATATATATATATACTTTCTGAAGACCCGGACCAATCTAGAGTGAAGTTTAAGTGGGGCGTGAGTTTAGTGGGTAGGTCTGCCACTACATCAGGCAGGAGTCCCACAGTACCATGGCAAAATACCTTAGCTGTGAGGCCTGGTCTGCATGAGCATTCTCCGTCATAAAAAAAAAAAAAATATATATATATATATATATATATGCACATAAATATATATATATATGTATATATGCACATAAATATATATATATATATATATGCACATAAATATATATTATATATAGTTGCGGGATGACCTTAGGAAATACATTAACTCCTATCCTCTTTATAGCGTCTGTCCTAATCTCTTTTGTCTCATTATTAACACTCAATAGGTGATGGTAAATGGTGAATTGCCGCCCCGAGTGAAGAAGGACGCTTTCGCATTGATCCTCGAATTCATTCGATCGCGACCGCCTCTCGTGCCGGTCGGCCAGCGGAGATTGAAGCAGCTGCCGCCAAAGGAACCTCCACTACACGAGCGACTCATGGACGCTATTCGACAGCAACATCGGCTGCGACATGTCACAACACGATACTCCTCCATTCTCGATTACGGCTGGAGCTTCGGTGAGTTCACCTTCAAAGTCGCATTTCAGATTCGACGTGCAAACTATGGGATGGTGATCATTTTGTTTGTGGCGGAATACGATTGACTCACGATTCGACTGACGATAAAGGATAGCCCTCTGTGTGCGGATCGACCCCGAGGGACTGTGTGGAGAAAGAGTAACAAAAGTTCGACGAGAACATTTTTTTTTAGAAAAAAAAAAAGGCATCTAAAACGTTTTTTCAATACCGGCGTCAGTCTCGTATGCGTAAAGTTGTTACAACACGGGGCAAACAGAGTCGAGGACTGTTATCTCTGTGTGCGTTTGCTTTCGTCGCTCTCAAGCCCCCGCATTACCTGCGTCAATCTTGTATCAATCTGTTCGACTGGTGCATCGTATCTTGGCTATACATTGTATAGGAGTGTGTATAAGCATACATTGCTGGACGGCCGTTGCGTCGCGCACTGTAGTTGAGGGATGAAGGCGAAAACGCTGAAAAAATAATCAAAAGGTTCGCCGGCCTGATTTGCCGACTTATCGTTATGTACGCCCGAAAGGCACACATACACACCTGCGGGAGATACAAAAGTGTATCACCACTGTATCACCATGCCGTCTTCGCAACGATGAAAACTTTACAGTCACAGCAGCAGGATATCTCAGGGTACAACCGAGGCAAAGGGAGATAACAAAAAAAATATGTTTATTTTTCTGGTTTCTTCGGGTGGAGTGACATTAGCATTAGACATCATTTTCGCTCAGCCGATGCTCAAACGATTGAAATGAAATCAACCTTTTGGCAGCCTCAGTTAACATGGGGTCGTCTTCTGTTTGGTGCTGACATTCGAGCGGATGACACGGTTGTTTTCTTTTCCATCGAAGTGATTCCTTCTCATTTGCGTATCTGCATTTCACTTATCATGATTATTACTCATTTTGTCAATACGTAAAGGGAGCGAGAATAATTTGGAGTTGTCAACAACGTTAATACATTCATACGCCTGTGGGATTCTCTGAATAGATGGTCGATTTGTTGTAATGCGTTTGCAAATACTAATTGATCGAAAGGCGAGGTGTAATAGAAAAAGTTACTTGTAAGCTATTTTGATTAAATATTCTCGATATATATAGTTAGATTGTACAGTACACAACCGTCTACATGCAGTATATATATATGTACATATGTATGCATTGCCGAAATTTGAAAACTGCTATTATACTTATAGCGAATACATATCGTATAAGAGAGTTTGTGCGTTCATACCAAGGAGAGTTATTACAAATCTGCTTCCCTCAGAAATGTTCCAATGTTGTACCCATTGTATTATATTATCGTAATGCAAGTCGCGCCATGGTGCGACATGCGTAAGGTGCGGGAGCAGTTGCCGCTTGATAAACAGATTCTTATGTCGATGAACTAGACTTAAAAAAGGAAGAAACAACAGGTGTACAATTTAGTTCCGTGTGCTCCTCAGTCGTCCCATAGTTAATAGGTGTTTTGTTATGGCTATACCTCCCTTGTCGAGTGCCATAACAGTGTAGGAAGTTCGTTCTAAGCAAAATAGGAAGCTGTTTTAACTATATGCTCTACGATGCAATTGGATATTAGGTATTTTTTAAAAGAGACGTTATATAATAATAATATTGTTTTGTATTGAATAGACCTACTAGGGCCTTGCCTCTGATAGTGCAATGCAAACGGTTAATTAAACGAAGAGATTATGTGCTTGGGAACAGCCTTAGCCTATATTAATAGGGTCCGATACCTTTGTTCCGGATAGCTTGTGAATATAATCAGTTATCAGAAAACGTTTCGTTTTAGCAGCAGTTGTTATTTTCGAAGACTTGCCCACCCTGGTGCAATTTGTCCAATCTGCCATACAAGATACCACCATCTCCCAACTGGTTATAAAAAATGTCTACCACAATATTGTATATATATATAAAGATATATATAAGATGACTGTGAATGTCATATGGTAGACTTATGTCATATAGAGATTTGATGTTTTTGTTTGTTGCCATTACAGAACAATATGATGATTGGCTAGGCCATTATATGTTGTGTGATACTGAATTTCTTAACAAAAGCAAAATGTTTATTGTTTTACTCTAGACTAGACGAGACACCAACTCGGTTGTGTGTGTTCACGTATGAGAGGCCGCTTCCACTCACAGCGCGAGCTTGTTTTTCCATACGACTTGAAACTAATGGGAATTGTCCTTGATGGCTGCGTTGGCCATCAGCCGACCTCCTACATTGTGCTATGCAAGACAAGTTTCGCACGCGATGCGTACACATCTTCGCAATTCGGTGCTGCACCTCTACGTTGTTTTATGAGACTACATCTATAACGTTTGAGCAATTGTTCCGTTTGTTTTCCAGAATGACCAAAGTCGAGCACGATGGCATTTTTTTCCCTTCGTTTTTAAGATATATGTGCTGGTCATCCAATGATCTTCTTCCTGCATCGAAATGTCTGCGCCTAAACACCAGTGGTTGCACGCAAGCTGACTGTTTAGGCTGGTGTTCGACTGTGGACTACCAATGCATATTGTGCTGTCTGAGAGATCCATTGTGGTTGCCCATTGTCTTATAAACTTAGTCCGCGCGCTCTGAGAACGAAAAATACGAGCTACTTTTCGGAGGGAACAATAACTTTGTTGTATCTATATAACTAAAAGCTGGGTTTGAGAGATGCGAATCATATGCTACACGTAATTATGACAGACAATATGCCGAGCTGATTGCTCCGCTCAAAGATGGTGATCTGGGTGGGACTTTTCTGACCCTTTTCTGGTCCTCAAATGTGAATGAAACCAACTAAAGCCCAAATGACGCGGCTAGCAAGACGCGTCCAGTGTTCCCGGTCGATCCAAGAATTATGTTTCGGAGTCAAATTAGACGTAAAAATAGTTGTAGAACATATTTCCACATTTAGTTGTGCAATCATGGTGTTCGTTCTCCAACGGCGAGACGCTTTGTTTCAGCTACATGTGTATAAACATTTTTTATTTATTCCTTACAAAATGTCACTGTTATCATTACTAACGCCTATGATTATTCCTTTATTATGTCTCAATTTTTTGCGCACAAATTTGTCTCGACATGCAGCGGGACAGAAGGTCCTGATTTGAGACGGCCAGCCCAAAATTGTCCCGTTGTTGTACTGATGTAATAATAATAGTGGTGATGCTTTTTTCGTCGTTCATTTTTTCTTCTCTCGGCGTTAAACGGTAGCACCACCCAGTGGCGAAGCAGCCATAGTGCCTTGCCACGATGCTCAGCTACAATCCTGCGGTAGCAGTAGTTTCCAGCAACAGATCGACTTCCTCACTTGTTGCTGCTATTGCGACGTTGTTGCTGTTCGCTGTCGTCTGCCCATTGTTCCAACCTTGCCCCGAAGCAGGTTGACCCCTATGCATTGTTTCATTACACTCACTCGTCAGCGGTGCTTTCTGCCCGCGGTTCCGAAGGAGCAGCATCACCAGCGGACGACGAGGTAAAAGGTGACGAACCCAAATCAAGATGAAAACTCAGGCTTTTTTTTCTCTCTCTCCCTCTCGTTCACTCTTTCGTCGAAACGCTGCAGTGTGCTAATTACAATATTGTGCTGTTATTGTCGTCTATCGTCGTAGTCGAAAACTTTGCCTATTGTCTGTTTGCTTACTAGTACAGCTACTACTACTACCACTACTACAATTAAACAGTGGTTTAGGCTCTTCGTACACGCTGGGCTAGCAACAAGCTAGATGCCTCATGCGCATCAGCAGCGTCCGGCGTTGTTGATTGTATTAAGTACGGTTGTAGGCGATGCTGATGTTATGCGAGACCAGCCTCCCCGACCGTTTCAAAGTCAGGTGTTAGGAATCATACGCGGCCATCCCCAGTTTACCGCCATTTGTTCAGTGTCCCCCAGGTCGTGTCTGTGCCAAGAGAATCCGCTGTACCGGTTTCTCTACAGCGACATTGATCAATTGCAATACAACGCGAGCATTCCCGACTGCGAGCTGTTTGTATGCACGCCCCACGGTTGCAATACATTATTATTATTATTCTCATATTTCCATTTTGTCTGGATAGTTTCGTGTGCGTCTGTGTGTGTGTGTGCTTGCTCAAAGGTAGTTTCATTTTTATTTTTAACTGTAATATTTCGACAGCGGCGAGACACACGTACAATAATGGAAGGGTCGCGAGTGTCCGCTTTTACACTAGGTGATAGTTCGGCTGTGCGATGCCGGCGATGGGGACGGCACAACAATCTGTCTAAGCTACCAAAAGCTGCCGGATGAATAAACCATAATAACACGGGCAATATTATTAGCTGTGAGTTTGTGCGGGTGTGCGTTCATCTGATTTATGATTTGTAATAATGCACATACTGAATATGTCCTTCATCGACCCTGGGCGTCATTCTAATTTAAACCATACACGTAATATTTTAATCAGAAGATTGCGCAGTGTTTTTTTTTGCTTACACGACTGTGGACTTGAATACTAGGTTAGTTATATTTAGTAAGGTGAGACAACATTTACATGTACGTTCCAGGGCTTGTTGTCGCCATAAAAACGAAAACGGTGTTGACACACAGGTCCCAGCTTCCAGTGATGACGCATTGAAACACCGGCCGCTGTAGGAAGCTTTCAAGTCTTTGACGTGCCACGGTCAATGGTGCTTTCAATAATTAAGGCCAGGGGGAAACGACACTTGAAGTATTCATCACAAATAATTCGTCGCTTGTCTTGTTCTTTTTTCTAACGGTTAGCTAAGAGAAACGCGATGAAGTTTTTATTGGATATATGATAATAGTTAAAAGAATTCATGTTATTACTATAAAAATTATAGTAATAACATTATACATTCTCGAATTTGTTTGACGGCTTGAATCTTATCTTAGTCGTTCTCTTGTGGTGCGGTTTAGAAAATGTTTACTAGTGCCACACTCCGTTTCCTTGCCTGGACGTTGTCCATCAATCACACAGGAAATTATTTCCAAAAAACTGCCCATTCAGTAATTAGAGGTCGTTCATAATCACAATCTTTTAGCCCAATTAGCTCTAAACTGTCGTACGTAAACCTCCATCTCCAATTATGACAGTGTGTATAATCATTATGACGATACAATTTAAAGTATTCGGATGCTCAATTAAGATAGCAACTGCACAACGAACCAACCACAAGTAATGCTGATCTTTCACGTTGTTGTTGTTGACTCCTGCGTGATTCCAGTAAACAGTCAACAGCCTAAGAATAATTATAATAATCTCCAATAGGTATCTCATGCATATATATATATATATATATATATATATATATAATTAGAAACCACATAGTTACTAAAGGCCACACAGCACCCGTGTGACTTCGACGATAATCAGCTGGCACCAAGAGTTGTTACAAGGGACTTTTACGATGCAAACTGATTTGTTTCTCCGTTCCGCTCTCTCCACGTATCCATTGGTTCTCTGGTGGTTTTTCCTGCTAAAATGATCACATTGGCAGATTAGGGGAGGCGGTTCACCACGAGCACGTTACATCGCTCACAACCGTTTAAGCTCAACGCGATACTGCGTGGTTAAGTCTCGTGTCTGTGTGATTTTTTTTTAACAAAAACGTTACCTGCATACACTGACTGCCAGGAGACAATGATTATCATCATTTTAGTCGGGTCGCTCTAAGATGATGAGATGTTTTCGTTGTTTTTTTTTTAATATTCTCCTGTGAAACGAGAAACTATCCGCGCCTGTGTCAAATCACCATCCCATTTTGAGTTTTAATGCACATTCGTGTGTTTAGATATCGTACAATACTTGGTAGAATGGTAATAGCCGTCGAATCCAGCGAAATGTGTCCATTTTGTTTTGTAGCGCTCTTGAGGGGCGTTCGACGACTCGTAAGCGAGGACTGACCGCATTTCATTCAGTGTCTGTCCGCCTCTTCGATACAGAGGGCGATCAAGGTCGCTGGTCTACCGAAGCGGCGAGCGGACCCATGTTTTCAGCAACCTTTGCCCGCGCAACCCGCCGTAGTGACCTCTACTGCTTGGACTGCTGTAGCCGTTGAATAACACAACCATTTTTGTCTTTTGTCTCCGTTCACCTCGCGGTATACAATGCTGCAGCGATGCGTTCGCCAGAGCTTCACCGCTCTCTTCGACGGTAAACGATATTGCATCTGCTCATCGTTGGGCATATCGTTTTGGCGAAGCTAAGCCATACGTCTGCCAGGATGCATTCGTGGACCCGTCCCTGATAACGCCCGGAAGGGTACTGCCGTTGTAGCGGAAAGTCTCTGACCACCGTCTCTCGCCGCTGAATCGTTCATCGGATCGCTTCAGATTGACTCAGCTCTGTCTGTGATTGTCTGATCCGAACGAAAAGGGACATATGCCTTTAAGTGAAAACGTACTTGAATTGAATTGATTGTTCCGTGCCAGTGGAGTGCCGACTCGCTCGCAGTCGCCAGTGGTAGCTGTCGTCGCCTAGAGGAATGGGTGATCCGGCACAGGGTGCTGCTGCTGCTGCAGTTGAAATAACGCCATAGCACGAGTAGAGAACACGGGGGACAAATTGTATTTACCTCTTCATTCACTCACTGGCACATTCGCTCAGTGACAGAATAGCGCCGCTATTAGAGTTAACCACCGGAAGCGTGCGTGTCTACGATGTCTTCAGTTTTGTTTTCGTTTTGCGCTCATAAATGTGACTCATGTGTAGCTGTCAAAGACGGACGGCGCGCGGGGCACATGCGGCAGCCGGTGAAGGAGGGGGAATCAATGGTAACCGGCGACTTGTATGAACCGACGCAGTTTGCCACCGCTATCGGGCATCGGGCCCATCGGGAGTTAGTCCCGTTAGAATGAGCGTGGCGACGTCGGGTATCTGTCTCCAACGATGACGATGGTCAAAGAGGGGAAAACATCGTGGCAGGGCGACGAGCACGGGGGTAGCATCTGGTCAAATTGACGTGATTTCGGGCTGTAGTTTGGAGCAGATAACCACGAAATGGTCTTTCTCTCTGTCTCTCTCTCTCTCTGTGTATGTCTATATATCTACCTCTCGCTAGCTAGCTCGACTTTGCTTATGTTTCGGTACTTGTCTTGTGTGTTCATCAGCCTGACGAAATGAAGGGATATTGTCGTTACCATCTATCCTAACTCTGCCGGTGTCGTGTATTTGTTGTCGTCGTTATTTGCTTGACGATGTAGTAAGTGCAGCCGTTATGGGTGCTGGTGATCTTCGGTCATTCGTATGCGGTGATGAACTTCAACATGACGCGAATATCTGCTGGAAAGCCCGTAACTCTATGTATGAAGATTCATACGAGGTGTTGGGACGTCGGGCCTCCAGAGCGTGGATTAGAACGGAAACACCTCACTCGTTAATTCTTTGGTTTTTTTTTATTGAGAGAATGAGGTATGCTTATTCGCTATCGGTGATACTACGCTGATAGTAGAAAATATAGTATACCCAATCTATGAATCGGTTCCTTATGGTACGCATTACATATAATATTCATATTATATAGAAACTGATAGTCAAAGCGTCATAAATAGCCGATCGCGCGCTGTATATATATTATATATATATATATATATGTATATATTCATACGCGTAGAAATACATAATACTCATTCAGGCACTCGGTAGAGGTAATTGTAGTATAGCATTTTGCACGGACTATAAATGCGGTACACCAATGCGTCTTTTTGCGTTTTGTGAACTTTTTTAAATTGTTGTCACCCAAGGATTTGGTTCGGTTTTGTTTATCGGCAGGACAGTCGGCTTTCCAACTCCTCAAGACGTCAACTATTTGAAGTGCTCCATATTCGCATCCGCCTGTTGTTGTTGTTGCTATTGTTGTTGTGTTTTCGCTCGCAATAGCCTAAGCGGAACGCAGCATTGTAAGCTGCCTGTCCAGTCTGCCGGGCTGGCGTAGGTGCGGACATTTTTCAGCTTTGAATCCCACAACTCCGTCGATATCTACGATGAGTCGGCAGCGAACGCCAAGCGTACCGATCACAACGCCTTGTGCATGATAGGCTTATAGCGCTGCTTAAATGCCGGCTTTGATATCGATACGAGTGTGGGTGGCTGCAGACGCTTCTCGATCTGCAATTACACAAGTTGCGATTGTAGTAGTGGTAGTAGTGGTAGTAGTACACTGGTAACAATACGGATGAGAAAATGATAAAGAAGAATACAGACACAAAAAGATCAGGACGAAGCGAGCTTTCATTCTGGCCGTCATCGAAGTTCCCCTGGGAAGTGAAGAATGCCTCGATTAATTGTTTTGTCGCCGTAGTGATTGTCCCACCGTCAGCGGCCGAGCGAACGCTGTTACGGGGCGCACAATTACGAGCCGGGGAGCCGTTCTACCAGCCGTGGGGAGCTGGTTGCTTGGGCTTGTTTCGATGGATACATCACATTGTGTTCTGATTATCGCTAGTCAATCGCTTTGCGCACTCCGATGATCGCTTTTCGTCGATGCCTTCCGCGCTGTGCAATACAGATCGTCTCCCATAAAGAAATGCTGTTTTTTTTTTCTTCGTTGTTTTCTTTTTCCTATTCTCATGCCATCTCTCTTTGCGTTTGTGAAAGGTATCTCTATTCGTTCAATGGGCTCGTGCCTGCCTTGCTGCTGTTGTTGCTGCTATAGCTGTTGCGATTGTCAATCTTGGTTTGCCCCATGTAAACGGCCCTGCAGAGAAACACCTGTGGACATTTCGCAGCTGTATCTACTCAAGTGCTATGGACCCTCTCCGAATGAAACACAATAGCCTTTCCGGTATTTCAGCGCAGCGGCAGATGCTGCGGCGGTGGGGTAACCCAATGATGCTGCATAGCTTTCATCCTCGATACGTTTGAACTCTCCCTTCGAAATGATGGTGGTCAATTGCGCCTGGCTGGGCTGCACATTTTATCGATTTTGTTGTTTAGTCGGCTGACAGATGATGAGTTCACATATTACGAAGCAGCATTAAGCACTCGTATGGTGGTTGCCACTGCTGCTGCTGTTGATCGGACGGCTGAAACGCTTCATCCTAAAAGCTGCATATCGTTTCTATATATATAATCACTCCCTGTTGTTGACATCGAGGAGCAAGTGATGCCCTGACAAAGTAAGTTGCTGCTGTTCCACCTCTTCCACGAAGTTCACTGTGGACCATTTGCTGGATGGTGAGTCAGCGGCATCAGCGACGCGCGCGACAACAGTCGACTGACTCACTGACTGGTTGTTTCGTGACATTTATCTTGCCAGCGAACCTTCTATTCCCATTTACTCTCACTCACTCGCGTTTGTCTACTACGGGTATTGAAAAAAGAGGTCCGAATATAATTCCCTCAGACTAAACGGTTTATTCCCGCTATAGAACGCGCACGATAGAACACATTGAACTCTTTACATATTGTTCGTTACGAGTTTGTATTGATGATTTGGTATAACGATGTGCGAGGGTGGTACCTGCTCCTTTCGCATTTTGTCATACTCGTAATCGTCCACTCATTATACGTAGTATTATTATTGTTGTTGTTGTTGGTACTATTATTATTATTATTATTCATCATCTTCTTCTTATCGGAAGTGAAGGATTGTTCGACAACCTTATGCGTCGTATGAGTCCGCCGTAGCGACTTCCGTCTTTGCGCGGCCTTTTCTCAGTAAACTGAAAAGCAGTAATAACAAGGAAAAGAAACAAAGCGTCAAATGAGCTAGAAAATGCCAAACATCCCATATCTGTTCCACCACTCCCAGTTGTGCGAGTGTGTCAGCTTGTGGCGTACAAAAACTAGCAGCGAAAAAAAATGCCCCCAAAAAAATATACACACACACACAGTTACATATTTCAGCTGAGGTAGAGCCGAATCAGCGTGGCCGTGGCCGGCCGAATGATTACACAGCGCGACCATTGATACAATATATCAAAGCTAAAAAAAGGAACACCTCCTCCCAAGTGTTACGGGTTACTATCCGAGGAAAAGCAACTCCATCACCTCCCCTCCCTCCGGCCCTGCTTCGTCCCGGTGAGAACGCGCCGCCCGCCAATTTCGAAGCATCGTCTGGGAGTATTCGCTCTCTTGAATCGGTTCGCGTTGTTGTTGTTTTGCCCCGGCCAGCGTTGCCTTCGTCGTCGTTGTTGTCATCCGCTGTTGGGAACAGCCACCGGCTCCAGAGTAGAATATGATGATAGCAAGAACAGTATAACTATTGTCCTATTCGCGGACTATCTGGTTGGTTGGCAGCGGGTGGCACTCCCACAGGCGGCTGCGGCGGTCGCCGCTGCTGCCCCCTGGGAACAAACCGCTTGATACACCTACCTACATTTCAGTCACTGGCTCCTATAGGCACTCATGGCAAATTCGAAGCCACATATGTATGTGTGTGTGTTTGACGTAGACGCGGCTCATGGCTAAACGTAGTTTCGACTGCGGAGCGATGAGATAATCCCTTTCGTCGGCGGCAGCAGCGGGGGAGGCTCCCAGCGATATAAGGGATGAAGAATTGCGATTGAAATGGTTTGGCGCGAAAAGAAATCCATACATATTGCTATTGGTGCTGCTACTGCTGCTGATGGCGGCCCTGTGACCAGAGTGTTCTATGCATCGACAGCGGAGGTAATCGTATCGGTCTTGCCAGCCTTGTGGGGACTCCAGCCGCTAAAATCTACCCAAGCAGCAAACGTCAGCAGCATCCATTGGGAAGCTATCCGATGGGATACATTGTCTGTGCATACAAATACAATTATATATATATATATATATATATATATATATATGTATATCACGGTCAACATGGTGGCGGTGGTGACTATCATCGGCTTTTTGCAGCTCCTTTAATAAACCAATAAACCTTTACCTTTACCTTTTCCTGACGGATTCGATGTTAGGGTCTAAAGGCGGGAAACGTTCATTTACATTGCGGTCTCCGTTCAGTAGAATCCAAATCCTATCTTATAGATAAAGAGGTATGTGTCGAGCCCGATGACGAGACGGGTTCAATCCCCACCGTTGCACATTTGCGCTCCGGGGTCCGTCTTACTCGGCAATGCAAAAGTAATACCGTGGACGTTAAATGTCGTCAGCTGTGGGTCAGCCATGAAACATTGCTATTAGATAAAGAGATATATGTGGAAGATAAGTAAAAATGTTAACTTTTAGCTAACATGAATGAAATACACATTACCGTAAGGTAAATACAGTGATATAGAGGGGGGGAGGATACCCTTGCGAGTATTGAATAAAAATCGCCACACTAGCCAACACATTCATATACATATCATGCAAATAGCCAGAAGCGAAAATTACCACGTCGGGCGCTATCAGCTTTAGATTCGTTTATATTCACGTGTGACCATGAACGCGTCGTAATCTCTCCAGAGCCCGCGATAGAAACGACACGTTCAGTCAAACTGGTGAATATCGGGATAGTCCAAGCTAGCCGGTCACATCATTCTGCAAAAACGGACATACAGACAACATGAAAGCTACCGTTCTCTCTGTTTCGGTGCGAAATTGAAGAAAAAAAAATAACCCGAACCGATTAGTGGTGAGTATTCAAAATCGGACACGACCCGGCCTAACCGGAAAAAAATCAGAAACGAATTTCCATGAGGCTGTCCAATGATGGCGCCTCCGACGTGGTGGTTGTGCCGAGCAAGTAAACATCCCACTATCGCGTCAAGTCTCAAATGTGCCGACTTTACAAAACCATTATTTGTGGGGACGAAATAGAAAAAAAAATTGCGAATCTATCTAGATTTATCTATCCATCCATCGATCTATATTTTCGATTATTATTTATTTATTTATTGTTGTCGAACACGAACGACTCGGTCATGATTATCTTTTCTGTTGTTCACGAATACGAAGTAGCCGCTGTTGGTTCGGCACGTTTCGGTCAGACGCTTTTATATAGTCGTATTATAGCATGCGAGATAAACAGCATATCATAATTATACATGATTGATAATCTCAGTAATATATATATATATATATATTATATACATATTTTTTGTCACAAAAATACTTTAATATTAAAAATAATCCCTGCCGTCACGATCGCATGCGGTTGTTGCTTCAGGTAACAGCGGCAGCTGCAACAACTTTCCGACATTGAGTTGCAATTATATTATACAATATCGATCGGGTGAACGACAAGTTTAACTATTGTTGAAACTTATCTTCAAATCATCTCTGCGATAAGTTGTTTCTAACAACAATCGATTCTGAGCGCAATCGTATCAAACGTCACAGTTCATCTAGGTATTGTACTGTGCGGTGCGCGAGATAACGCAGCGAAATGATGCAAGCCGTTCAACGATTTCACTTTTGAAACCAAATCGTTTTTTAACCTTTTTCCTTATTTTAATCACGTGAACACTCGCATGAGGGTGACTAGTCGCTCCGGTGTCTTTTCAATTGACAATATTCCATTTGATTGAGGTCCGGGGCGTCTATCTTTAGAGGCCCGGGCGGAATATCAATTCGGTTCAGCTTCGTTAGCTGGTCGCAAGTGAAAAGATATCGTATATGCCTTAGCCATAATAACAACAGCAACAACAACAACAACAACGTCGTCAGCAGGCGACGGACTGACTTATTTCGTTATCGTTCCTTGCTGTCTATTGTTCCATTTTTTGTGCGTTATTGTTTGTTACCATTCATGCTGCTGCTGCTGCGCATTGACTGGTTGGTTTGCTGGTGTTCCTGACGATGTTGTTGTTGTTGCCATTGTTGTTCACCGGTACGTTTTGTTTTTGTGGGACTCCGCACGATCACGTTCTACTAACGTGGTTAGTCAGCACCTGCCCTCTGTGCGTGTATTCATTATCGGAGCTGTCCCGCGGATCCCGTTTTGTCGTCGTCGTCGTCGTTCTTGCATCGTTGTTGGAACAAAAAAAATGACGATAACAACAGCAACAACAACAACAACAAATACGGTGACAACGACACACGTAATAAATAAATAACAGTCCACAAACAAACGACCACAGATGCCTATCTCAAAGCAAGATGGGGGTGAAGCAACGTGGGGCAAGGTGGACAACATTGACACTCTTCGAAATACTGCTGCTGCTGCCGCTGAAGACAACGACAACGGATTGCATGTTGCGTCGTCGTCAGGCTGGTCGAACGAATTGGCCGAACAACGAACAATGCCTCTCTCCAAGCAGCTGAGCTGGCAGAGAGTGAAGATACAGAACCGGTTGCCAATGCGACTGGTGCCAGACGAGCCTACTGCGGCTAGACGACACCAGACGTCACCAAGAGAACGAATTCTAACCAAACGAAGCTGTCGCTGCTGAGGCTCTGGGTGTGGGGACCGAGCGAATGAAAACGACGACGACGACGACAACAGGCGACGGACAAGTGGCATTACAAATAAGCAGTGCCTCCGTGTCACTAGGCTGTGGACGCGCCTACTACCATAAACGTCTCCTTTACCGTCGGCGGCTGTTCGGGGGACGACTCTAGTCCCTGTCAACTTCAGCAGGTGTCAATACTTTGTCACCAGAGCACAAGCGATGAAAGCCGACATTATCATGCTTCTACAACAAAACTACTATTATTATTATTATTATTACTACGTTTTCGGGATTGTCACCCTCTTGGGTCCGCCCTATGTTTCGCTATTCCTACGACGTCTACCGTCACGTCTGTTATTATTGTAGGGGCGCTGTTTTTCTTCAATACGATCGTACTATGCCCTTGTAGCAAAAAACAACGCCAGCAGCAATAACAACAGCAACAACAAGAACAACAACAGCAATATTAATTTTGTGTGAGAGTTTTCACGTTCGTACTAATAAATTTCAACAAATCGTCCAATTGAGAGCACTCTCATGCGCATGTTTGTTGAGAAATGGGGTTCTGCGGGGCCGGCGGCCAGCGGCGGTCGATCATGTCCGGCGCCAAAAACTCCTAGCACTGCGTAATAGGAGAGCAGAGCTGCGGGCTGCTACTGCTGAGAGGGGCAGATGGTTGTGAACTTGAGGTCGCGACGATTTAACAAAGGACAGACTCTGCTTACAATTCACTGGGAAATTCTGAATTGCTTTGGATGAGTGTTTGATTCTAGTTACATTTTGTTTAATTAATTGTCGAGCGTTATATTAATACTGGTTTTCGTGTGCAATTATGAAGGAGTTAAGGGAACATTCGCCAGTGACGCAGGTGATGAGGCATTCTGTTACGATTTCAGCGTAACACCAAGAAGTAATAGCAACGGCAACAAGAACCTTTCGACAAAAACGCGTCTTCCTTATTCTATCCCTCGTCTCTGCTCACGATGGAATTAACTATGTTCACCCTTTACTACAACGAATAGACATACACATATACAGTGTAGTGATTATCAATTATTGTTCGACAAATGGATACTTTCGTACGCCCATAAACGAATGCATCATGAAGCACCATTATAATAAGACTGTTACTATGACCACTACTACTACGACTGGCTCCAAACGTGGACGTTTGAGCGAGTAAGAAATAACAATAATAATAATAGCATTGATACCAACTCGAATAAGTGAACGCCTTTCTGACTGGGTATATACATTGTACGTACAGGTATGGCATGGTGTAGCTGTTGCTGTAGTTGGCAATTTGCACCGCTGTTGCTGCGGCTGCCTTATGTGCCACAGGGTGCCCCCTGCCTGGTCAGATGGAAAGCCACAAGGGGACCTTCCCATTATAAGCGTCGTTTATCGGTGTTCGTCTGTTAGTCAGTCTATGCCGGCGAATTGTGTGAATGTGGCCGTCTGTGTGCGTGTGTGTGTGTATTCGAAAACCAACGGGGAACAGTACCGATCTGATCCAATCTAATGGGCAGCGACGGCCTCCATGGCACCGCCGTTAATCATGTTTTCTGTATTGTGGAACACAGGTGCATAGCACATACACACCCACAGACACACGCCACTTAATGAGGGTCACTTCATTTTGACGGAAGTGATTATTGGCGCGCTGTTATCGTCTGCGGTTTCAACGCTAACTCGACAGGAAGACGCTGTTCGAAAGGGTTGCGTCTGTGTTTCAGCGGAGTCGATCGCATCGACCAACATCTACAACGGCTTCCGCTGGCTTCGTCCGCAGTGGACAAATGGACAGTGGTTGATCAGTGACAATATGGCACACTCTGGACTACAACGTAGAAGTCACACTTGCATTCATTGGCCTCCCTATGTATATCAGCATCTCTGTCTGTCAGGACGTACCTTGTGGAGATTCTGATTTGTGTTGCGTGCGACCTACGTCAACCTCAATAAAGGAACAATTTTTTACGATGTTGTCCATAGAATAGATACACGTACCGATTTATTCAATATATTTACCGATTTATTTCGTCTTAACCCCCAAAAATTCCCATTTCGAATGATCAGATTAGTCGGGTGCACAAGTTCAGAAACGCTGAACACGTAGTTACACCCTCCATTCGAGTGGAACATTCTCGTCCTGCCAATACTTGCTGCCAGTGCATCGCATCGCACGTGTTTTGCTGACATGCTCGTTAAAAATATAAAAGAAGAGTTTATTTAAGTTAAAAATTAGTTTCATCAGTTACTGGTTCGGTCGCAGGTGAGATACGCTAGAAAAGGCATTCTGTTCGCAGCCACTCAGCAGTGTGTTCTATATTATCTGCAGTAATTTTCGCTCGAGGTCCCAGATCTGCGCGGATCGAGGATGTTGCTCAGGTGCCATTCGCTATAGGAGCTATGACTACCATTTTCGATTTCTTCTATTACTGCTACAACTATTACTACTACCGTGTTGAATCACTAGTAGGCAACGAGTTAGTTGTATTAGGTAGTCCCCAGCAAACTGTCGCGCCTTTCGGATGGCGCACAGCCCGAACTACGCCACACAATGCGTTCATTTTTGGAGTGGGCACGCGGTAGGAACGTGGCTTCCTTTCGAACACTGAGTGGTTTCGATACGATCAGAAAGATGGACGCTGCAGCAAAAAGTTCAAATTCCCCCAAAAATCAACGGGAAATCATCAAGTTTTTGTTTCTCCAAAAACACCCTCCAGCTGAAATCCATCGACAATTAGTGAACGCGTACGGCAGGTCTGCCTTATGCCTGCGAACGGTGCAAGGTTGGTGCGAGCGATTTAACAGTGGAGGTATGGACACCGATGACCATCGAGGTGGGGACCACAAATCAGGTGCGACAAGGGACGATCGGATTGACAGAATCAAGGCAGCTTTTGAGCAAACTAGAGCTTGGTCCATGGAGTCTTTGTCGGCTGAAACTTTGATTCTTCGGACGACGTGTTATAGAATTATCACCAATATACTGAAGAAAAAGAAAATCAATGAAAAATGGGTTTCCTATAAACTGAGTGCTGACCAAATGAAAATGCGTGTGGAGTGTTCGACATCTAATTTGAATACTTATACGCAACAAACCAGTCGCTTAGAGCACACCGTGTCGATAGACGAGACATGGGTTAGCCTGCATAGACCCCCTGAGAAGGACCAAGCAAAACAGTGGCTCCGACAAGGTGTAGTGGCGGCGTCTGTGGCAGTGCCAGATAGATTCGGACGAAAGGTGTTGATTATACTCGCTCTGGATATCAAGGGTGTTTGCTATTACGAAATATTAGCGGCAAACGAAAAACTCAATGCTTCCCGATATCTCGGCTTCTTGAAAGGATTGATGAACAAATGGCGTGGGGATCGACAGCACCGAGTGTGGTTACTCGACGACAACGCAAGACCTCACCGCACTGCTGAAATTACGACCTGGATGGAGGGGCACAATATTGAGCAATGGCATCAACCCCCATATTCTCCTGATTTAAGCCCATGTGATTATGGTTGTTTCCATGCATTAAAAAGGGCAATAGGTGGGGTTCCAAATGCAACCGTCGAGTTACTCACAAAAGCAATAGATAACGAAATTATATATGGAAACGCAAATGGTAAATATTTGGCTATTTCAAAACTCCCAGAGCGCTGGAATCGGTGTGTCAATAAAGCTGGAGAGTACCTCTAACTCATACTAAAAGATCTTTGTTCTAACTCGTTTAGTTCAAAAGTTATTGGCATTTAAAGAGGCGACAGTTTGCTGGGGACTACCTAATAGGATGGCGATTATTGCCTCAGTGAGCAAGCCATTCAACCACGGCCACAGGTGACGTCGTTGAAGAGGGTGGACAAAGTAGGTCGTGGGTGATCGCACCACGAAAACTACAACTGCCGTCGTTGCTATCATTGCCGTTGATGGTTAACTCGCAAAATGATTAAGAAGCAGGATGCGCTTCAGTATTCGTTGGCACCAGTCAGTCGAGGCCAGTGATAACTTTCCCTGGCGGCGGCGGTAGCCCTGTGTAATCGTCACAGAGAGGCGACATACCAGCAGAATATAACGAGCAGCGTTAGCTAGCGTTCTGCAAGTGTGCGACCTGCTGCTGTTATTACAGCAGTTCTTATGCTGCCTCATAGCAGCAGCAGCAGCAACAGCAGCAGGGACACTTTGGCTCAAAGCGACGGCCGTTGGCGACCACGGCGGGCGCGCAGCGCCCTGAAGCGCCGCGTCGTCAGGCGGCACAGTCCGAGCAATGCGTGCTGTATATACAATCATACAAGCGCTGTGTTTGTTGTAGGCGAACAGCGATGAAACGCACACAGTGCTACTCCCTGCGGAACTCTCATGAGCAATCGCGGCTATGCGCTTGACTGCATACTATCATCCATTCAGCTATACATGAGACATACAGTTGAACGGAGCTAGTGACACTTTCAGAGCAGACAGAAACGGCCTGCTCAGCCGATTGGTTGAGACAGCAATTGTCGGTCAGTCAATCAGTTCTTCGGATCGTACGAGAAAAAAGAAGCGGCACTGAACAGACCCACTTAGTGAGTCACCAAGGGGAGCATAGAAGATACTCACTGCCACGATACTACTGCCAGTGTACTAGCATCGGCCGCTCGGCCAGAACAACAGAAGATCTATTTTCTGTTTTTGTTCGACAACCAACCCATCCAGCATCGTGTCGCTGCGACAGGCCCACTCTTTGCGCTGTGGTCAGCTTCTGTCCTGGGCACCTTCTGGTTCTGAGCGATTGCCCCTCGCGTTTCGGCCGCTGTTGGCGCGGCTGGCTGTCGAAGCGACTGTTGACGATCACACGCACGACAACGAACAGAACCCGGTCAGGGAGTGCTGTGCCCGAGGTAACATTTTCTCGTTTCGGAGACAGGTGCAGGACGCACGACCACAACGACGATCGCCGCTCGACGCTTTTCGAACGCTGCTACGCCGCCGTCGCTGTTGTTGGGGTGGTACCACAATCAACAAGTACCGCAACAGCAACAGTATTAGCAGCAGCAGCAGCAACACGCGGTATCGACAATGGGCTCTGCGAACAGAGTGGCTGCCTGCCCCGGGGCAGGCGGCGGCGGCGGCTGCTGCTGAAATGACAGTGGAGCCGGCGACCCCTATAGTGCGCAGAATGTTAGTGTTGTATCTGTTGTACTATTGCCACATGTGTTACCCAGATACAGACATCATATACAAACCAGAACGGAAATTAGTGTCCGCTACAAAAACGAAGGACCCTTCGGCCTGCTTCGTCGGTTGCGATAACGGTAGCTTACGGCTCGACGGCAGACGGCATCACGGAGCAAACGAAAGCAACAGTTCCGTTCATACTGGCTGGGCCCCGGGGCTGTGCTTCAGGAAGCACCTGACATTCACCGGAATGAGATGGCGCACTGCTGAAGAAAACACAAATAAGCGTCACCTCATGGTTCGTCTCTTTTATAGTGAAAAACTCCAATACCAGTGTCCCGCCGAGGGATTCAGATGTAAACAAAAGCTACACACACGCTCACAACAGTCGCCTCAGTCCGTGGGATTATATTCGTTGTTTGTGATGTCCACCTTATTGTTGTTGTATCCTACTTCCTGCATGTCCGTAATCGATAACACTGAGTTAATTTCACGACCCAAGAATATGTTCCGTGAAATGGCGTAACGAAATTCTGTACACCCTTGGACTGTATGCATTCATACTGCTGTTTTGTAGGTTGGCAGCTATTCACTAAACAGAAAGTGGTCCGAAAGACCGAGCAGTGAATGCGATCTGAACATAATATTTGTAAAATTTGATTGGATATAATTAATGAAATGACAAATATTGTTCGATGTTCATTGTTCGATTTAAACCTATCGGATCGACAGTTTGAATAGACGGCATCGAAAATAGCAGCAAGAGCCAAGTCCAATTTTGAGTTTGTTTGAATGTTGATTATCCGATTATTATATCATCACGTGAAGATGGATGCGATCTTGGTACAAACGGGACGGTCACACCAATCGGTGGTGCGACGTCCATCGCGAAATTCTGTGCCCGATCTGTCGATGCCTGACGCTTATAGGTTGGCTATTTCCCGAAATGAGCTGAGTTCATGATAGATATCCTCTCGCCATTCGGTTATGCCGCTCGCGAATAGATATCAGACTCTCCCGATCTGTGTTACTGCCAAGCCACTTCGCAGAATGCCAGAGACCTTGAGCAGTTCTTTGCGAAAATATTGTCACCCAGAAGTGTTATGTTATAGGGGGAATTAGCAGAGATATGATCAGCAAGATTCGATCATAGTATAAACTCCCGTAGGCAAAGCCATATACCGGCGTCTCACAAATCTCCAAGGTCCGATTTCGCTTACGCAAGGGAATTTCTCTCTCTCTATATATATATATATACACATCCACTGCTCGTAAACTATATTGCTCTACCATTGATGACTCTAACCGTAGGCACGGCGATCGTTCATCACATCAGCCTGTTTGTCGTTGGTCATCACCCACTGTGCTGCCGAGTGCTGTCGATGTTCGGTGAGACGATTCTCATTAACTTACGCGCCTTTTGGACGGACGTCGCACGAGATTGACACAAAGGGACAATAGATCTATTAAGCTCTTTGTTATAGCTACATGCCTACTCGACTGTCACCGCTGTTCACCTGTTTATGGTGAGAGATAGGCTCTTGTATTGTCCGTCCGCGGCTCATGTGTCCGTTCACGCCTGCTTGTGCCAAAGACATGAAATATGAATGAACTCACAAAGGGTGTCAAATCCAGCAGCAGCCGAGGCTGCCACAGTCTATGTTGTCTATCTATGTTGTCTCCACGAATCAACCGCGGTATTGATCCCTCGTTGCCCCGTGGAATAGAACGGACATCTGCAAAGGCAGTAACAGACGGCAGCTGCCGTCTCAGCAACTCTGGAGAATCTAGAGACAATGAACACAACCATATTGGACGAAACCGCAATCCGATCAAGCTATAGCGCTGCACGAGCTGCTCATCCCAAGACAACAAAAGCAAAGTATAATGGCTATTCGTGTTCCGTTGCGTCATCCGACTCGGAATTAGGCCGGGGGTGGCTTTCAGTTTTGTGATCTCGATGCCCGCCCGAAGGTCAAAACTTGTTAATTATACACTTGAGAAGCAAACTAATATATATATAGAAGAACTGCTTTCGACCACGCACTTTGTGCGTAGCGCCAACATTTAATAGCAATTTATATAACGTGGCCTCAATGTGTAGAATGTCGTGTGCTGTAAAAAATGAGAAACGTTAGCCTGCCGATTATGTGAAGGTCTATAATAACAAAAATAATAATAGTTATAATAAGGATTATAACAATAACAGAAATAATAAGAATGAATAGTAATAATAACATGTTTACAATACGACTAGACCATACACATGTAAATGCTGAGACGATGTAATCGACGACGGGCAGCGGATGTGTGTGAATGAACACGCTGCACATGCGTATGTCACACAAAGCTATCCGGTCCAGGTCTGTCGTTTTGCCGAAAGATTTACTGGAATACACTAATTAGTTAATAACTCCCTGCGGATAATGGGTGGAGCAATAAGCTAATACTGTGAGCTGTACTAATCTGTCGTGCGTGCGTTCGGTCGGTCGGTCAGCTCGCCCCCTCAGGGCTTCGCTATTAAGACTTCTACACATGGATCTACTAGCAAGGCCTACACGTACGAGGCTAGATTAAACAATATAAGAACCGCGAACAAGCGGCAGGGCCCGACCCGATTGATGTGGCCTGTATGCAAGGAGACTAATAGAGGTGCGTGTAAGTCATGAACGGGCATCGCTAACAGAACACCGGGATATTGGAGGGCGATTTTGTGCTAACATCGTAAATCAGCGCCGATAGGATCAGTGGCTCTAGCCGGATCGGCTATCTTCAACTATTTCATAAAATGTTGGACATCGGATCATCGGGGGCTTTTGTCGTGCAGTAGCCAGTGGGCGTTCACAGTTCTCAGCCGTATAACCCACCCAGCAAGCCTGGTTGGGGGTAAAATCTCCGCAGAGCTTCGTATATTGACGGCGACGGCCAAAGGCTAGATCGTTGAATCGTTTTCTCCGTTCACGAAATTAGATTAATCTATATGCGTATATAGAAATATCAACACTATCGCTTATACGTGTATATTCAGAATGTCTATTAGACAACACAATCATAATGAAAAAGAAATGAGTAAAAACGCAATAGAGGACAAGGGCGAGAATGTTGTAGAATTGTCGATACAGAAATCTGCCGAGTCCCCTCGCATGGACGCAGTGTTGGTACTGGCGCTATTTGCAGCGAATATAGAAAAAAATTAACACACAGACAGACCAATAGACAAGTAACCAAACAAACAATAAACAAGAAACGAAGATAAAAAAACACAACGCGTTCATAGAATACAATAGTCACCTATAATACCCAATCGATGTGACGCTCGACTCCGTCGACTGACAGATAAGATGTATATTAATTATTGTTGGCTATCTCTTACTGTATGGCCAAATTAATTCACGTGTCCCTGACATGTGGTATTGGAGACAAACAAATATATAGTGAACGGCACGACCATTTGCTCCGCGCTAATGGTGCAACAATGCTAACGAGATCCGCTATTCCACAACATTGGCATAATACACATCTAGCCCTGTAGTCGCGGCAGCAGCAGAGCAGCAGGCGTATGGTAGTCTTAGTGGATTAATACTGCGCCGTCGAGATAAATTGTGCGAGATTCTGAAATGTGACAGTTTTTACTTCGCCACAAGTTTGATAAGCTATAAAAAAAAACTTCGCTAGCCTCGCACAACCTGCCTTGAGCTGCGGGCCCACGGCGGGCGTTTTCACTGGTATTGTACAAATACAATGTCCGTGTCCGTGTATTTAATCGACGATATCGAAGCAGCGTACATGTATTAGCAGGTGTCCTTCGTGTCGGCGATCGCTTGAATGCATTCAACCATAGGCGTATTTGTAACTGCAAAAATATAGGATTATAAACTCGCGTAAAACTGGGTGCGGACATAGCAATACAATTAAGCATTGAAATATTCTACATGTGTACGATAGAGTACAATAGTTCAAGACCGCTGTAGAGCGAACGAGACCTCCGATGAGACTACTGTGGTAATCTCTCGCCTGATGACGGTCAGCTGTTGGAACAGCAACATATTCAATATGAATCTCTTGAATGTTCAAGCATTTGCTTTTGGGGTGTTTCCTGGGGTCGTTTAAATTAGTCGAGTCAATAAATAATCTGTATGGTTGTTGTTGTTACTCTTGTTGATGATTAACTTCCGTTCTCTTCATTATCATTAAATATTTTTATTAATATATTATTATTATTATTATTCTGATAGAGGACTCTATTGGTGCTGCTACTGCTGCTTAAGTGAAGAACCCATACAACATCAGGGTAGAACCGCCGTGTCTGATGAGCACAACATCTGCGAGCAAAAGTCTCGCATCACGTCTCGTCGTTGTAGTAGACACCGTCATCGTCCCTTACAGTGAGGGCCAGAACAATGCAGATGGGATGATTTTCCAACGATCGGATGAGGACAGCTACCTATTTATCTATACACGGGTCGGATCGGGAGGGTGTTGTCTATGCGAGGGAAGCTGGTTGTTGTTGTTCTTACCAGCACACAACAATAGCAGCGCTCTATTTCATCTTGATAGTGACTACGATGGCGATGATGCTAATGATGATTATGATGATAGCAATCACTGTGATGATGAGAATGGTGATGCTGATCATAATGGAGGGGGTGGGGGGGGGGTGGGCAGTAACTACGGAATGAACATATTTCTGAATCTCCGCGCAACAAAACGAAATTACGGCTCATTGACGATTGCGAGACATCCGTGATTGTGTTGTTACAACTCACGCTGTGTTCACGTGTCTACCACATGTGTTGCCACGCCAGAGGACCTTAACCAGAGTGGTGCTCTGAATCATCTTCTCCTTAACCAGAGTGGAACCTCTGAGACACTGGGGGGGGGGGGGCAACATATTGCCGGTGGTCGCCACTTAAATACTGATAATAAAAGCGAACGAGAGATGGTTATGCTGTTGGTCGAAACGAAGTCTTCTTCGGGAGAGTGGGGTATGGTTGGTCGTGATGATCCGCAGCTAAGGTCTGATGAAACTCAACAAATCGGCACAATTTGGTCGTTGTCTCCATTGGGCAGAACAGATGGGACGACTTCGAATTTCAGCAAATACTCGGACTCAAACGACAATATTGGAGTTTTTTTTAACGATTATAACATCTTTTGTCTTCGATTTTTAATGACAAGTGCATCACTTGCCAGGTATGCGATTCAATTGAATTCAACTATCGTGAACAAGGACAAAATTAAGCCAGAATCCAAAACGAAGACCGACTCGCTCACGCTAATTGGCCGATGCTGGCCGTAGTGGTGTCACGCTGTGTGGTTGTCGTGGTTGTACGATGAGTGGCACTAACGCATCTTCGTCCACCTATAGCAGAAGAGTACGTGTACACAGATACACTCGTCACAGCTGTGTCACCACCCGTCCTGTCCCACGCTTCAATGCCGCCGAACATGTTGTGCATATATCGCCGCCATCCATTTAATGGCAACGACAACGTAGGATGTGAAACATGCTGTAGCTGACGACTACAATTATATTATATTAAGTGGCTGCCAACGAGTGCAAACTACTGGATCAGCGAAACGCCCAAAAATTCTGCTCAATGACAGGTGTGTGTGTGTGTGTGTGTATGATATCAGCAATCGCCTGGGAGTGGGCATTTACATATTGTTAAGCGTATGTCCCTTTGACTCTGCTTGACGGTGTGCGAAGTTTGAGTTAGTGTTCCTAGGTTGCACACAATACTGTGCTACGGCAGAGGCACTTCGACACACACACACGGCTAAATATATTGTACACACGAGCCCAATATTTCCGTATCTATCTCAGTCACTCTGGCTCTCATTTCTGTTCACAGTGAACACCACTTGTGGAGAATATCTTAATTATTGGTATAGCAACGCCGCCAACAACTTTAATCAGCATCGATTGTAACCTCGTTGTGTCGCCTGCAGACACTGAGAGACATAGCCACAGTAACACCGCTGCTACTGTTATTACTGTGTTTTACTCTCTGTATTTACTATTACGATCTTCAAATATATATATATATATATATAGAGAGAGAGGGAGAGAGAGAGGAGTCAGATCTATTTTATGGTAGAATTGTTCTGTACGCGTTTCTTCTACTTCTTTGTCCTCTTTCGTGGCATTGTCTGTTGGTGGGAGAATAATATTTGATTTTGGTCATACGTACATGTATATATTTATATATCGAGAACGTTACAACTGCGATTTCGCGATGAGTCAGTCGCGACAGCAGCAGCAGCAGCAACGGCTGCGATCGAGCCAAAAGTCAGCTAGCACATAAGTATTAAGTACATTGCACCAGTGGCGGTGGTTGTGGCAGCAACAGGGTGAATTGTCTCTCAGTGTTTGACTGTTCTTAAAGCAAGGGTGCATTGTACTCTTGTTTTCTGCAACTGCTGAATCTGTCGTCTATGAATTCCGTCGTCTGCCTGACGCGACAGCCGACGCCAGGGACAGAAATATCGTCGCTGTCAGGTTAACCATCGAGTTCGCTATCACTGTTCGACTTGCGGGTGCGGCTTATTTTTGCTGCGTGTTTCATCGCTGATAAATATCTAATAATATAATGAGAACGCCAGCGGAGCAGAATACAATGAGAGTTCGAACGGATAGGAGTAAGCAATAATTCACGCTTAGACGTTCGCCTTTACACAACAATCGAACGAGGACTATTTAGGTCGATTTCGCACTTGCCACCTCGAAATGGAACGACCGGGACTGCCTAGGCGGAGGTTTCACACCTAAATGTCGACGTATTGTTTTTGATTCCCGTGACGTGCCCATCTATCTATTCAGTGCAACAGAGAAACTTCTTTTGTTTTGAAGGGTTTATGAGATGGGAGCGCCACTCAATCAAGCTTCCACGCGGCAAGCGTGTCCGCTGTTGAAAGTTGGCCATCAATCCTGCTCAAGCATTATCGAAGTCTCCCAAACACCCCGTATCACATACGATACAAGCGGTGTTTACGACATATTATTACACATACATAACATCAATCTTTTACCATACAATTAGACCAACATTAATAGCTAAATCTATTAGAGACATCATGAATGAACATTACTAGTCAACTAGCCACAGAACTAGTCAAAGTTGAGCCGCCCCAGCAGCCGGCCACTCGAAAGTGATCCAATGTTTCGCAGCGAACGATTATGACACAACAACACGCCTAGCTGTCTTACGGCTGAACTTGTTTGTTGAACAACGAGTGAGTTAAACGCAATCACCCTGAACAGTTGGGGTGCTGCGAGCAATGCGACGTGGCCAGTGCGGTTGCCAATACTAAGACAGCAAAATCTTGAAGCGGCCGACGGAAAAAAACGGTATTGTTATTATTATCATCGTCGCACTATATATATATACATGTATATGTGCAGCTCAGAGTGTTTCTGTTAAGTGGTGGTTCGCTTTTACTCAACTGCTTAAGGTTGAGTTGTATTATTCTCCCTCGTATTCTGTGGCCCAAAATCACAGCGGTTGATTCGGTACAGCTCGCTGATATTGAGAGCTGTCTGATACTGCACCTGCAGATTTGTAGGACATTTTTGTTTGTTTGTTACACAAATGCTGACAGTTGCTTTGCAGGAGAATACTTTGTAAAGCTTTTGAAAAGGTTTTACTCCGCTTAAACGTCAACGTATGCTGTTGCCAAGCTTCAATAATTCGCACTTGTGGTCCGACCGATCTGGTGACGCGATGAAATTCACTTTGGACTCGAACGACAATTCACATGGAATTGGATGCTTCGTCAGACGAACGAAATTATCAAATATTCGAATGGTGCTTAATGCGTAGTCGCTTATTTGTGTAAGTAGACCAGACGTATCACGCTGCTCTCATGGTTCTGCTGCTCAAAGGAGCAATCTATAACCGATCGAGTAAGACCCGTTGTAAAAGGCTTTGGTGCTGTGGCTGATCGGCGGAGTGCCCTAAATACGTTGAGAGTGCATGAAGATGGTAGTAAATGCTGACATAATGATTTTATCAAGTGCTTTGTTTCTATGGACTACTAATCGTTATACGATATGTTTAAGGCCGATTGTAATTGCTCTTCGCATCCTGTGTTTAAAGGTCAGACAATTCTTCCAAATGATACCGCAATGATTATGCAATATGCATCCCTTGTTAAAACCAATTGGGAACGCCTGTACGAGCTATGATTGTACCCTTAAAAAAATAATTTTTCGTGCTGACCCACAGCCAGCATTTAATCTCCGCAGTACAACTGCTTTCGGCATTGCTTCATAAGACGGACACCCCTTCAAATGCAAATGTAAAATGGTGGGGATCGACATATACTTGTCTCCTGCTCGATTGTACATTCACTTGCTACGTTCTAACTATATTGTGTATGATTTTGAAAAATGTTCAAAGTGTTAAGTAGTTTAGTATAACTGGTTGCGGTTTGTTGATTATGACCATACGACAATATAGGATACAGCAACAGCCGAGGAGTTTGGTGAATCTGAATTGCAGAGCTCGAGGCGCTTCAACCCCATCTATTATATTATATCTCAATGACGAACAAATAATTGTTTGGTCCATACCTAGCTTCTACTGCCATACATATGATAATTTTGATTCGTATCGTTGACAACTAAATCACATACCACGTTCTCATGTATGGGAGTCATCACAAATCGAGCAACTCTGCAATACATCTCGACAGCTAATTAGCACACGCAGATCGACGCGTAGGCAACCAGTAATCATCGATGTGCCCGTCGACTCTGATTAGATCGGTATCGATGCCTTCATTCGCACCGTGATGACACCACAACGGTGATATATATATATATATATATATATACAAATGTGACTCATTCAAACGTGGCTGTCTAGCACGAAAAAATATACTATAGATGTGAAGATAGCATATACACGCAAGCACGAGTCAATTGACATAGTGGCGAAATATGGCCCCTTCTCTGATCTGCCTCCCGCCGTGAAGCCCCAGATGAGCAAAAGCTCATTTCGGCCGACTTCAGCTGAAGCCTCTGACCGAAGACGATGGTAATGGAAATGATGAGGATTTCATTCGTAACTCTTATGCGACCGGCCGACCAAGCGACCCCCGGCACGAGATCATCGCATCGCACCAGTGCGTCACCACTGTCACCAGGGGTAGCTGTTAGGGGAGCTCGCGGCTGTGGGAGGCACGTGCAGCCGCGTAGCGATAACAGGATAACGCAACAAGCTGGCCATAGCATCGTTGTCTCGCCATCCCCTGGCTCGCACGGCGCATCTGTAACAGAGATTATAACCGCTCTCTAAGGCCTTATTAATATATCACACGCACACACAATTATCGCCATCGCTGCTACTACCACTACTAAAATGATTACGAATACAGGCATCAGCCAGCGGGCGAGATGTCACTGACGGGAACAATGTCAACAGTTCAGCCGCGCCGGACCGATACCTCGATGATGCTGCTGATGGTGATTTGAAACGATGATCAGATCATATCGTCCGGTGCAGTGTTGCCGTACGCAGGCACATTGCACACGGACGGACACGGCATCTTCTTGCCCAAGGATAATTGCCTCATCAGGTGATGAAAGGAAGACTCTGTTCTTCTTAATGAAACCTGATCACGTCAGTTGACATCGCAAATAGTCACTTTAGCCGTAATCAGTCGATGGTGGACGATGCTGTGTGATGGAGGCAGCCGTAGCATTGCCCTGACGAGTGGAGCAGACCGCCGATTGAACTGCTGAAAAGCATAAAAAAGCTAGGTCTACCAGCTGAACAAACTGCGAACTTATGTACAGGTGTCTCCTATGAAACAGCTGCCCGAGTAGGTGGACACGTGGAATTTGTCGATTATTATACAATACAGCTCTAGTTGTTGGCGCTTTTCAATAGTAGAGCCTCCAGAGAGATGCTGTTATATCTCGCCTCCGCTTATTGGGAATATCGTTCTGGCTCTGACAGCCCTTGGTCGATATGGCTTGGCCTGTCCTCCCACGAAATACCTAATCGACGATCATCCCCCACAAGAATATCTGCGGAGCTCTGGCAGCATCACAGAAACTCACTCAAATAAAGATAACCAGATGAGAGAAAGAGAGAGAGATGGATCGTTACCGAAAAATGCGCGTCCCTCCACAATAGCAACATAATAGTTCAGACATACGATATAAATAGTATTTGGAGCGGCGTCCACCTTTAGACGTACGACCGCTACTACAACTATAACAGCTAGTACAACTGTCGAGGTGGCAGACGAACAGTCGTACATGTCCCGCAGCAATTGCTGCCGTGGGCATCAACAACGCCAGCAGCGGTATCGGCTTCTTGTCCTTCTTCACTGTTGCTGTCGTTCGCTGCGAGTCCTACAGTCCTGGCCGCTATCTATCTATGTGTGTGTGCAGTTTAGTGTTTGTTGTTGCTGTTGTTGTTGCTGCTGCTCTTGTCGGGCTGTTCTTCAGCTATAGCCGACCAACGCTTCTGCTCTGTACGTCCGGTGCCACCGCCGCCACCGCCGCCGCCACCGCCGCCGCCGTTGGTGATCCATGCGTGATCATCATCAAGATCACCATCGTCCGAATCATCGCCACCGCTGTAAAACGACGACCGCCAAAAGCGATTCCCTCCAGTGTCACTCTCACAAACTACTACATCTCCCTCTCTCTCTCCTCTCTCTCTCTCTCTCTCTCTCCTTCTATCCGCCTCCGTCTTCCCAGATCTTGCTTGTCGTTGCTGTTGTTGTTATTGTTACGGGAGCGCGAGGGCCCGCCGCCACCGCCGTCAGCACTATAGCCACCCCGCAGCCACTACAGCCATGGCTGCTACAACTACTACTTCTACTATCATGGCTGTCGATGCTGCCGCCAGTGGCCGCGGGGCCCTCTCCCCTCCTCGCCCAGGTGCGCCGCCGTGAGCTCCGAAGCGCGCCAGCAGTTCGTTGCCAGCGTGCGCCAAGAGGACCCAGCAACGAAGCAAGCAAGCAGCGAAAGCGCCTCGACGCTGCCGATTGTTGCTGCTCGTGCCATTGTGCTCGTTCTGTTTCGCGTTGTTTGCTGTTGGTTGTTTTGAATTTTTCACTCGGGAGCGCTCTCTTCGCGCTGACCAAAAGACAGTCGATACAGGCGGATCTGGTCGGCGCGACAGATCGAGGCTGGCTGCGGTTCGTGCTGTCGTTCAGCTGGCCGGGATAGTGGTCGTGAAATACGAATACAGTCATAACTTGCTTGTTCATTCTAATTGTTAATTCACCTGTTAATCAATCCCATGGAACAAGCAGCAAAAACAAACGCGGTGGTACGTTTACAGTACATTTTCTACCTTTTCTATATGCAGTTATCGAATATTTGATGGACAACAGCAAACGCTCATGGCGCTCGTTTCGCCCGTTCGCTAAATTGTTCTAATAAATTCTCAAATATGTAAGGCAAAAAAGTAAAATTCAAACAACTCGATCAGGGATGTTGACCACATCAGGTGCTGTGTGCTGATGCCGAATCCAGAGCTAAACATGTTTGTCAGCTTGTTTATTATGTGCAGTTCTCTGTTTGGTGTGTTTATGTGTTCGTGTGCGAGCAACGTATATTGACGTTTCATTATCGTCATTGATCATCGCGGATTGTGAATATTAATTCGTTGCTGTGATTAACTAACATGTGCATATGCCCTGGATTATTATTACAATGCTTAGAGTAACGGTGTACCTATGTGCGGTGCGCGTAAAGTCAGCGTTCGAAAGACCACCATACACAGAGAGGCGACGGAGGAAGTGCACTCGAATTGACGGAGCGAAACAGCGCCCGGTGTCCCTATCTGCCATTAAGTGCGATTCGATGTAGAACGTCTAGAAGTCGAAATGGTGGTTGCTGGTAGATGGAGAACACATGAAGAGACCTGTAACAAGCATGAGGACTAGGTCGCCTTTCTGGGGCGCGCCTGTCACTCACGCCGCTGAACGTTACAGTGCCTGTTCCGCTAGCTACGACACGCAGCGAGGTTCCGTAGGGCACCACCACCACCACCACCAGCAGCGCGATCTATCTGTCACCGCCAATACGGCTGTTGTGGGTGGAAGCCGATGGGGCTAACGCGGGCGAGATGATGAGATGTCTTCGGAGCTACAGATAGACAGACACCGAGAGAGAGAGAGAGAGCTCTACGCGAGGCGACATATATATATATATATAACATCCCATATGTAATATTACAAACAGACACAGTAGATGAAATATCATATTTGACAGTAGCAATTGCTCCTGGTCTCGCTGCTACCGATCTATCTACCTAAAAACGTTTCATCTCGAATAATACAACGTCTCGCGCGAGAATACCCGAAAAGGGGGCGGCAATTTTTCGATTTTTTTCCTTCTTTTCGCCACAGTTACAAACTTTTTTCTTAGCTCTTCCTACCGAATCAAAACAAAAACAGCAGAATTGCTGCTACATATATATACATATATATATATTACGGCAAACTTTTGCTTCTGCTTTTCGCGCGCGGCTGTTCTGCTCTATCAATCGTGTGTCAGATTTTGTACCTCTCTGTATCATCAGCAGCATCGTCTCAAATCGCCTGTTCGTCCATACCTCCATCGATGTGTTCGGCGGTTTGTCGGCCCTCCGGGAATAATTGCGCCGTGTCGACCCCGTATCAATCTGTATCGGGCCCTGTTCAAAACAGTGGCAAACGAACCGCTCTGGAATTGGTCTCGTTCAACAGAAGACGCCGCGGAGCCTTCATTTGGACTTTGCCAGTCCTTGAGAGGGACGGGCCCCTGGCAATAATAGAGGCGCGACCGCAGTCTCAAGAAGACGCACGCGCTTCGCTACACTATTTCTACTCTGGGTCGTCCATTCGATTCGATTCTATTCAACTCGATGCGATTCGATGTCTTTCTGTTTCCACTGGGCGAAGAACTTTGACGAAGGACACAGCGAGGTAGGGCGGTAGGTCCGAGTGGGCCGAATCAGATGAGTCGCTGGAAGCTAGCGGCTAGCAGTGGAAGACATCACTTAAAGGGAAGACCTCCTCCGCGATGCTAGTCGATGCTACATGGTCGCGACCAATAATGTGTTACCGAAGATAGAAGCTTGTTTATCAATTTTGGCAGTAGTTGCCAGCCTCAGCTTTCAGGACACTCCTTCCCTCAATTCTTTCTATAGTCACCTCGATCAAGAATACAACGAATCAATATCTGCGTCGATCGTTAATGCCGCCTTTGTCTACATGCAATCTGCTGTTGCTGTGGCGGCGCCGAACGTGTCTTTTTCGAACGCGTCTCTGCATTTTGAGTGTTCTTCATTTCAAAAGTTCCCAAATAGAATGTTGTCCCATCGTTGTTGTCTCAGAGTTTTTATTTATTTATTTATTCCTGTCTCGTTTTCGGTGTGTCATAAGTAAGAAAGCGCTGGCTAACCACAAGTTCGGATGTCTGTAGAAGCTGTTGAAATAGATGAAAAACTCGTTCGTCGGACGTCCCACATTTTCCTGACAGGAACTGAGCTTAGCTGGACGATTTTGCCATTGGTTCAGCTATTGCTGTAGCTAGCAATAGCCGCAACAGCAGGGTAATTGTTGATATCTATCTGCCCACGCTCTCCTGTATATGCTGTCGATCCCACAACTGACGTTGATCTGGGAAACAGGTGCCACAGCGGCGGAAGCAACAGCAGCCGTCTGTGAGATCCTGGGGTGGCGTATGGTCGAGCAACCAACTCAACCGCCTACTAGGCTAGTGCCAATTTGCCACACTGGTAACCGCAAGGCGTGGCCGTCCAATGTTCTACTATAAATATATATAGATATATTCTATATGTATGTAGCGCTATATTCCCCTTCCCATTTTGAAAATTTGACGGACGACGTCGTTCTATCCCTGCATGCATTTGCAACAATATGAACACGCTTTGCCGCTCTTCAGAGGTCCAGCAGTGCACAAAACAGCCATTTGGTATCTGTCCCGTAGACAATGGTACTCAGTGGCCACCCTCCGAGTCGTAGCCGAACATTCACATAGAACGCGCACGAGATTAACAAAGAAGTGCTGCGTTTATAACAATTAATAAGGTGAACCACCACAGAACTGAAAACAAACACACACATTCACAACAAGGAGATATATAAGATATATATCTATATCGAAGTTGGTTTACACTCCCGTGATCTGATTCTCCCCTTAATGACTCTACTGGCCACCTTCAGTAGACGCCAGCGATTGTTGCGGAGGCAGGACATTGACGACAATATCCGCCTATCTACCCGTCCGTGTGTCCTCAGGCCTGCTGTGGCTCTATCCGCAGAACAGGACAAGCACGGAGAGCTGCTCACACTGGCGGTCGTATACTCCATCCAATCTCTCCGGTTAGCCCGGTTTCCAAGACGACCAGACAACAGTCCTATTATGCCTGCCTACTATATCCCAACCCGCAAGAGCACAATTAATGCCACCGCTATGAATGAATGCGGAGCGCGCTCGCGGCGCACTCCTCCCCTCCCGTAGAGTCTCTCTGTGGGTTTTCTTTCGAACGCTACTCGCCGTCACGATTGTCTGGTGGTGGTAGTAGTGTGTACCTGGCGAAGAGCGTCAGTGGTACGAAGCTACACACAGACATCATTACCACCATAATCAAGCCGTCTATGTTTAATTGTGTCACATGCAGAACAACATGTGAACATGCTCTGTGCAGGTTCACCGAACGTTTCGACAACCGCCTCTTCACGGGCTCAACTGACTCCGGATACATATGCCTATCGAGCCAAGCAGGCATCGTCGCGCTCAGTCGATGACGTGAAAAGATCGTCGGGGACAATCGACAAATTGTGACTGTGCTCCCGCCAGACCAAGTGGCCTTTGTGACTCTGGTTACGCTCGACTCGCGCTCGGTTTCAGCGACGTGAGCCTGGCAAGCAATACAAACCGAGGGGAGCTGACCGGAGGCCTGAAAGCCTCTGCGGAAACGAGGACAATCATGAAACTCAAACACGTATCGGTTCTCATTGAGAGTCCGAATTCGCAGAATTTTCTAATTCGCTCAAAGAACACCCGCAATAACCTCCGCGACATAAAAGAGCACACGGCCGCCCCGCCAAAGAGTGTTAAACGAGGAAGTAAGGGTATCCTCAAGCCGAACGGATACTTTGACAGCGGGGTTGTGTTGGAGAAGCACGATGAGGTCGATTCGGATATCGATGTTAACTTTGACGACCTTGAGGATCTCGGGGAGTGCATCGAGGAAACAGCCTGCTACAGTCCCGCCTTCTCAGGTATGCACGCACGCATCTGCCTAGCTCAGCTACGAATGCCTATTGCACTACCACATCAATGCTAGATAGGTTAATACTCTATTTTGGGTGCTTTTTCTCCCCTCTTCTCTCGGATTGTGACCAAGGAAATGATAATGTCCGAAAATATTGTTCGGTCCTACTTCGAAAAAAAAAGTATGTGGTGTGGTCTTATCCTGATATTTGACATGTGTGGCTAGCCCTTAGGAAATATAACACTTAATTCAAAAAAAAAATGCCAGTGAAACCGCGGAGGCGATCCACGGATGAGGTAACAACGAATTTAGTATATTATCAATGCCACTTGCATGAATTTCAACATATATTGTACAGATAGAACAATGACATCAACATTTGTGGTACTGAGTGCCAATGATGACAATCGTATAGTGACAGCCCGTCTGATCTGGCTGCGTTCATGTTCGAATCGTCTCTCGGTCCAATCGGCCTCGAAGATACCCAACTGATCGAAAGTAGCGCAGCGTAACTATGAGACTCGCAGACACGTTCCGAGTATCAGACTGTAATTAGTCATCATTTCCGTACACTGCTGCCGACGACCGGTGATCCCGGCCGACTGCGCTCAACTCCAGCGAATCGGTGGTAGATTACGTACCATTGAGGAACAGTCAATTGTTAGCAACAAAGGTTGCAGCATCATCAGAGTAGTTAGTATATGCTGCAACCTTTGTATGCATAGCAACAAAGGTTGCAGCATCAGTCAGAGTAGTTACTTGCCTGTCATATCCTCAGAGCGTTCTGGCGAACCGGCCGGCCGGTGTCGTTCTCACTGAAGACGTTCCCTGCCACATTGTCCATGGGATCACCATGATTTGAGTTCAGTGCACGCAAATGAACCAGACGACTGAAGTTGATGCCATTTAATTGTTGTCTGCCAATGCAGCCCCGCCCGCAAGAATCGAACTAACGATTCATGTGCGGACACATAATCATATAATTTATAAAAATCTTCCACGCGTCTCTCCTTCGATATACATCCATCACTATTTCTCTCTTGCAATATTTTCCAATCTCCCCCTTCGCCGCGGGATAGAGATACGGTACACGACAAGCGTTTCATTGTGAGGCGACCGCCTTCTGAACGCTGTCTACGCGTGCGCGTCTCGTTCTCGGCTATAAACGTCTGATAGGCTTCTTCTTTCTGGTCGTCATGCACTCCGCGTAGTCAATGACTGACAGCGCCCGCGGCGTGAGCACGCAATCCAGCCGAAGCAATGATTCTTTCTATAAAACTCAGCTCTACCGGTCGTTGACCACATGGTCAGGACACATTATCAGCATCAGCAACGCCATCTTGTGCAGCAGCAGCAGCAGCACCACTGCCACGGCCATCTCCGATGAATGTCGATGAACGAATCAGCGAATCCCGCTATCGAGCGGTGCAGAAATGAAAGCAACAAATATAACAATGGACGGAACATATGTATGTATGTATGCATATATATATATATATATATGTGTGTGTGTTCGCTCGTTGCGAATGCCTTCATGTCAAATGCGACCGTGCAATTTCACGAATGTTTTTTAAGGGGAATTTTTCGCGTCGACTCGCCCCCGTCTCCGATTGAACATTATTGTTTAACTCGGGTTGGTGTGCCTTTCATCATTGTAGCGTTATTTGTTGTTGCTATTGTTGTTGTTATTGCTGGTGGCATTTTTGTTTTCGCGTAGACCTGCAACTGTTTCATTGCGGTGATTTTTGCGGTAGATTTCTTCATTTTAGTTGTTTTTTCGTCCATTCATCGATGAGTGATTTCCAGGCAAAAATTGTTTTGCCGTCTGGTAGATGTTATTATTGCGGATGGCAGACTTTCCACATTAATAACATATATTGGCTAAGTTCGATATCCGAATCGATGATTCGATATAGCACATGTTTTTTTTGTGTTAAACACATAAAACACGGGCGCGTCGTCATCGTTCCTCAGCGTGATTAACTTCCATTCCATATCTTTTTATATCAGAATGACACCACGATCTACTCAAATGTGATAGGTATGATAATGCTCGTAAACAACAGTATTTGTAGTTGGAATCTGTTAAAGGTCGACGGTGACAAAATTCCATTCAAATATAATAATAATAATAATAAACATTAGGCAATGCCTCCTAATTTGCGGGTATGCCGTACGACCGAACATGCTACAATATAATTAACAATTACTGTCTACAAACTGATTGGGCTGGCGGGTTACGCAAGGTTCGCTCTTCAAAATCTTCATAAAGCTACGGCCAGATCCTCTCACAGCCTATCTCGCAGATCACCCACCCGAATGAGATCTAGCTCTGCCGTGCGCTGCGAGTCACTTGTTATTGTTGTCAACGCCGCCGCCACCATCGTTACCGTTGCGGTTGTTGTTGTTGAAACACACACACATACACCTGGTATAGGAGCTGTGTCCATTGATCTGTCTCGTCTATCTGCGCTGTACCGGCGACACGATCTCAATTAAATTGGGGCTAATTACCTTTCAATCCTGCACCATCTATCTCCCCCCACCCGCCCGTCCTGAATTTGCGCTGTCCGCGTACGCTGTTATGCAACATTGTCGTCCCCGCAACGAACAGCTGGCCACACACGAATTGGAATAACAACGGCTATTAACTAATCGCGCGGTGAAAATGAATTATTATTGTATTATTATTATCATTATCATTATTAATCAATGTTAATAATAACAATTAACAAAAAGACAATTGCACAGACTGGGCGGTTGTGTAGACACACTGTTCAACAGACGGTATGGCAATCAATATTTCATTATCGTTATTGCACTGTCGCGTACACAAACACGAATGAACGTGTGTTATGAAATCGAGACGGGTCATACCATGCCCATATGCTGTGTTATGGCTCTGCAGTGTACCTTCAATATATCTCATTTTATTTATGAGATAAGCCGCACGTCGTTAACACGCCATCTAGTATGTAGCTGATAACTCGGAAGACGCAAAAATCACCTGGCTTCACTGTGCAAACAGAATGTTTTAATATCTCAGCGGTCCCTCTCGCTGTCAGCCATGAATTGTTACTGCTATAGCGGACGTTTAAAGGGTTGCAGCTCGTAAAGGGAAAAGAGGGGCGCTCAAGCTAAGCTCTAGTCGGGGTCACCAGTCGCACAGGTTTCAACAGGGTGGTTGTTGTAGTACTAATAGAAGCGTTGGTGGTGGTGGTGCTGCTGCTGCTGCTGCTGTTGGTGGAAGTAGCTGTTTCCTCGACGTGTAGCAGACGGATGGCAGTGGGTAGTTGCCGAGATGTCGGTTGCTGTAGGCTGTGCTGCTGCCGCTGCCGCAGCAGGGTTCTGCTAAAAGCAAACGGTGGTTCCACCTACGACGGACTGAAACCCGTTATTGCCAAGGCAGTGGCAGCACACCACCAGCACCACCACCAGTGTGAGAGCAGTGTTGATGGTTAGATGGCTGTCTGCGATAGCCGGCTATTATACTACGGCTATAGCAGCAGCAGCACCACTACTACCACTACTACTCAGCAGTTGTCGAGGAGAAATTCAGAGTAATGGTATGAAACCGCCCTAGGGGATGTAGTATAGGATAGAGTTGTTGATCGTGATGATGCTGAGTATTTCTCGGTTGACCTAGTGAATGAAAGCGACTGGTTTCTCTTCCAGTATGGGCATACTAGAGGCGCTGCCTAGCAGACAGACGGTTGATGCATGGACACGTATAGCCAGATTGACAGGGCTGGTTGTAGCAGCAGCAGCAGCAGCACTCTCCCTTGTCTGAACGCTCGTTGGTGTTGACTCGGCTGCTTCACGGCTGCTTGACGGTTTTACTCGGTTGCCACGAGGCGGATCCCCGCTAGCGACCATCTTAACAGGTTAGCCAACGCGGATCGCTGAACACGTGAAGGCGCTGAGGTCCGCTGCTCGGCTAGCTGATTACTGACGATCATAAGTCAGCGATCTTCAGCTTCGGCGCCAGAAAGGCGAAATGTCGGCCAATAACAATAACAACAGCTGAATACATGTATTTGCTCTACTGACCACCCGAGATCCATGTATGCCTCCATGTATATATATATATATATATATAGTGGAAGCACCAGATAACGATAGAGAGCTTTTTGTCTATGTGTGACCCATAATTAATACATCGATTGACTACGAAAGGTTCACTCCCTGCCATACATCCTCCATACATATAATAAATCGATCAGAGCCGCCACTACATATTATTCCTTAAGCTGCTTCGAATATAACTGCTGCCGCTACTACTACTACTACTTATAATAATCAATGTGAGAAACAATGGCGTGATTATATCGTTGTCGTCGCTATTGTAGTTATTGTGGCTGTGATGAAATATAATAGAATCGTATTGAGCATCGATTCCTCTCTCCTCAATTTATCATGTTTGGCCAACTAGCGCGACTGTGCAGCGGTCGATAGATGGATTGATTGATAAAATGGATGAAGGATTGATTGTTTAGATGGTTGAACTGATGGATGGATAGATGGCTTGGTCAGCGAGCGGTGAAGCAAGTGGTAAAGGTAACGTTGATAAATAACGGATCGACAGAGGTGATGATGATGGGCCAGTCGATCTGTGCTAGCTCGTCCGTGCACCCACTGCTCGTTGAATCAATCCCGAGGTGCAGTTCTGTTGACTGACTACAAGAAAATATTCCCTCATTCTCTGATTTCTTCGTCATTACAATGAGTCAGCGCTAACGCTAAATTGGATCATGAGAATAGCCGTGGTGATGTCGATAATGGGCACGCAGCAAATCTGCAAAATTAGTAGAAGCAGCAGAAGGCGAACGAGAGAACAAGACCGAGTTCGAGCTTGGCCGCGTCGGGTGTCGCCAGTGCCGAAGGGTTCGCTGGCTTCGTGAACAGCAGACGAGCGCGATCGTATTCTGATTTCGCAGCGGTCTACGCTGGGAGGGAGTCCACGGGAAACGGATATTTCTATAGGTAACGACCACGGCTAATATATGTCGAGTGGAAGGAACAATGGTGAACACAGAGAGATGGGGCCAGAGGGACAGCCAGGGCCGCAACAAGGACCGATTAGGAGAAGGATCAGGCAGATGCAGATATATATCTGCCGCGTGTCCTGTCGATTCGTTCTTCCATTTATCTGGTCTGTCCCACCTGATTATATTAGATTATAGTCAACATGTGGAAGGTAGAGAAGCGAGCAGTGCATAACATCGGAACACTATACGATGTTAGGGTTTCTAGCGAGCAAATCACAATGGGCTCTTTTTTTTTGTTGTTTAGCAGCTTAAGCTTAACGCACAGCACACAATGTGAACTAACTTGTGTAGGCGTGCTGTTGTTCATGGACGCGTGACACAATCCGCTGCGTTGAAGTCCACCAAAATTCTTCGCGGTCAGCTATCAGAAAGGGTCCTACCTAGAGATGTAATCTGTTGTTTCCATCGGTATTTTTTTAGTTATGTTCAAGCAACTCAATGAACGAGCGATGATGCACGGAGGGCATGGATATGGCAACTTTCAGCGTGCAGAAAATATTATTCTATATTTGTACACGTCGGTAGAATTGAGGAGTACACATCACAATAAGTGCATACATGCATTTGTCTGTGAAGTGTTAATATAAATACTTCTGGGAGTGGGTACTGCTCCCACCAGCTATTACACACTGCGATATAATGCATTAGTTCGTTTTAGCTCCCGTGGAGCTCGTCCAGATGACAATACAATGATTGTTAGATCCTGAACATTATTCTGTTCGACATATTTGCCCTTAGTCAGTCACACACACACACTTCGAGATAATTCACCCGCTTAAACTATAGATACACTTGTGCACCACCTTCTGTTGTATCGAGGACGATTAGTCGGGCAACTCAACGGACAACTGACACGATTGCATAACACATATTGTCTAAGGCGATACACAAATGCAGACACACTCACAAACTCACACTATGGATCATCATTGTAAGGTTGTTTCTATCATTGTCCATAATTGCTCAAAATAGTATTGTGTCATTTGTGTTTGTTTTTTTTTATGATAATTTAGTTGAGGCCATGCATCGCGTACTTTGTTCGCTAGTATTGAATACAAACTTGCAAGATAATCGAATAATCGAGCAATCTATGATAAGGGTGTATCACTTGGAAGGTGTTAGTAAGCAAAATATACTACCTGTAGCAATTCCTACTAAACGCTCGTACCGTTGAAGTTGTTCACCAAGCTCCAATCAAGCCATGTCGATACGCGGTAACCGAACGCCGATAGTGCACAGAGAAAACGCTAGCCGTCGGTCCATTGTAAGCGAGGACTGTTTGAATATCCATCAACGTCGCCTGTATGGGCGGTCGCCGTTACCTCCAGAAGACAGCTGATTAGAATTTGTCCATGGGTATGACGGGTTGATTTTATGTTACATTTCAATACGGGATCGTGTACGCGCTTGAGGCTGACCACCACCACCATCACCACCTCATTTATGCGAATTCAACGCGCCCAGCTACACCAATCGTTCCCTGTTTGACTTTATCTCTCCCAATGGCGAATGATTACTGTCGAAGTAATCTAGGCAGAATAACGCCACCCTACCGTTATCAATGTCTGGATTCTGTTGCATCTGAGCACAAAATATATAGGCTTACCTTTGTTCGCGGTTTTCCTGTTACCGGCACGTTTAGCGGACACCCTCTTGGTGTGATTACCTATTCCATTGGGTCGTGGGTCTCCTGGGGGTCTTTTTGACAAGTAGCAACGGAAAAAATGCACGCAATCGCCTGTTGAAAAAGCCCTGATTCGTGATGTTTATTCTGTTGCTGTTATTCCTATTGTCGACGTCCCAGATCGTATCTGCTGTCACCGGGAATCGCTGGGTTCAACGTGTACGGCCCACGCCCACATCTAGAGTCCATTGTCTCACTACGTGTCATGTAACAACGCCCGTGTATTAGTTTATTGAGTGGAATATATTACACTATATTTATATGCTATTCGTAGGGGCTTTTTTTGGTGAAGTCGTTTCAAAACCAAACAGTTCAATGTACCGCGAAGGTGGATGACCCTCCCTATACCCCATCGTCTATTTACACAGCGATACTTGCATACATTCATATACATCTACGATTTTATCATACATATTTCAATTGGACGTTGTGTATTGTTGTGTGTTGATTATCTGTGTCTTTTTCGCGAACTTAAATACGATAAATCGACTAATATCATAGACTAGCACAATCTAGTGCCATGATCCTCCACGAACACCGTAATTATGTTCTATTGCAGTTTAGATGAGTTTAAGAATTAAAATACTATAACATCAACAGTAGCTGCTGACTCTATGACAAACTATCAAATGTCACTTGCATGAAATGTAGGCAGACCGAGCAGGCAGGGCCACACCAACGCTTCAATCGGCGTACGTCAGCTGCTAGCATCCCGTTGATGCGAGGCAATCGGTAGATACCAGTAAACAGCACTAGTGGCCTGGCTTTCTCCTTTCATTGCGTAGTTACCATATTTCCGTGACCATTTCTCCATTGTGTGCTGCACTCAGCCTATCATCGTGCATACGTCGTGTGTGTCTGTGCGCGTATCAAGCCAGTGCATTATGGTCGATTGAGAGAGTCCCTGCAGCTAGACGAGATGCGTCGTGGGAGCACAATAGAACTGCGGCCCCGTCACGCTTTCCGTTCGCGTCTAAACTAGGCCATGTTGCATGCTCATCAGACGGCGGGGCATCTCGTCGTATATGGGCAAGGACGAACACGAAAGAAGTATAAAGAAACGCGTGTTTCTGATCTATGGTTATTGTTAATTAACCCTTGTGTGCGCTCTGCCTCGTCCAAGTCGGCCTTCCTGCGTATGGGCACTAATTATCAGGAAGGACAATATCAATGTAGCAAATAGTATTTGGCGTCTCAGCTGGCGCCAAACGATATCTGCTTATCATTATAGTTCCATTATACTGTGCTGGCGCAGCCGTAGCGTAAGTGTGACCAGTGGAGTGCTCTTTGCACGCGTAATACACTTGTTGTTTTGTCAGCGCATCTCGTGTGAGTGTTTCTTCGCCACGGCAGGCCAACTCATAATTTGAGGTGGTGTTCGATGGACATTGATAGAGCGATAGAAAATGAACAAAAAAGGCGATGGAATGTGGTATATCATATATATATATATATATATATATATATATATATATATATACACCACAAACACGTACTCACGCACGGATGTCGATTGATACCCTGAGCGGCTCATCCGGCGTTCGGGCCGATGTCCGTTAGCAGCGAGTTCATCTCATCTTGGCAGAAGAAGCGGCAGCAGCAACAGCAGACGTCGTCGTCATCATCATCCGTCGCCAGACGACTAACCTGGTTACGGTGCAAAGACGCCGCCACCCCTGCTGCTCGTGCATTGCTGAGCACGACCAACACGGCGACCAAGCGCACTGGCTTGCTGACTGACTGACCGACTACTGCCCTTCCTGTACAGGGTCGGAACGGCGTGTGCGACTGACTGTATGCGTTTATCTGTGCGTGGAACGGGTGCCGTCATCAGATGATCCTGCAGCGACTACTCACAACTCATTGGCAGCCGCAGCAGAAATAGCATCAGCAGCAGCAGCAATCACGGCGACAGCAGAAACGATCTTATCGTGGTCTGTAACAGTGGCGGCGTAGAGGTGCGCCGGCTGTGGAGGGTCTCGAGTTGTGTAGGGTCGTCTCGAGCGCTCGTCATCAACACAGGCTATAGCTATAACCCGGGCCGGAATTGGAATGGAAGTAGTTGTCGTAGTAGTTGTAGCTGCTCGAGTGGTGGTAGCGATGATAGTGATGCTAATGACTCCTGGAGCCGATGGCAGTAACGAGCGCTGCACAGCTGGCAACAGCCACTCGACGGTGGTCAGAGTGTGAACCAAGATGAACCTGCCTGCCATAGCCATCCAGTCTCTATTCGCCAAATTTAATGGCGGAATAATAGTATATATATATATATATATATATCTATGGTTGGCGTCGCTGCTACAGTGAGCTCAACATGTACGGTGATGATTGTGTGTTGACAATAATGCCATTGCCACTGCTGGTGGCACAATTGTGCTGCTTTGGTCGATGCTACGACGTCGGGTCGCAAGTGTCGGCAGTTCAATGGCCTTTTGACAGCCACGATGCAGCATTAGCAGCAACAGCGGCCGGGGAGGAGATTGCCGGCGAGACCCTTCGCGCGGGGCGTATAGACACACATTGACACACGCAGACGCCGCAGCGCACGGTTCTGGCTCTGAGCCGGTGATGTGCCATCGTCGCCGGTCGCCGCTCGAGGGGGGACCAATTACTACGACAACGACCAGCACCACCACCAACAACAACAACAGCGTCACTTTTGCGACGACACCGCAGAACAACCTGAGCCAATGCGATCCCGGCTTGAACACGGCCGTCGATCTTTGGGTCGGTCAAATGCTGCTGCTGCAGCATGCTCCCCAGTCTTCCAACTCGAGGACACAGTAACAACAGCTCATGGCCGGTCAATTGGCCTCTGTTGAGATTTTCTTGTTGTCCGCTGTTTGTCGTTACACCCCGAGATTCCCCTCTGAACCACCGCGGTCGCTGTGGCCGTGTCAGACTTCTCTGAGGCGCGCCTGCCTATATTATCCTCCTTCTCCAGTCTCCATCGGGAGGTAGCCAGATAGAAGACGAACGAATAACGTGAAGAACAAAAAAAATAACATGTTTTCCGAGAAGAGCGAGATAGAGAGAGAGAGAGAGAGCGAGGCAGGGACATTTAACGGAGGAAAAAGCTCAACGTTGACTTGCTTCGTCGGCAAAACGCATGTTACAGCGACAACCATTTTACTTTTTAGTAGAGCCTTGCTGGTACCTTCTTTTACATCATCTGCCGGGGCAGTTGGCAATGATCTTCCCTCCCTTCAGCCCACACACACACACACAGACACATGCAATGCGCGGACACGTTGGCGTTGGCCGGCACCACTCTTTGGACGCTTCCTATTTTCCTCGACTCGGTTCCTCGTCTTTTTCTTCGTTCACGTTTATCTTGGTACATACCTGGTCACCTTCTGTTGCTGCTGCTGCTGTTACGGCTTCTATTGCAGCTATAAGACATACGTTTCATCTTCTCCACGACGCTGGCCCTCTTCTGGTCTCGGTCGTTTTCTGCCGCGACTTCGTACCATGGAGTCGTGGCTTTGTTGTTGCTGCTGCTGCTGCTGCTTCTGATCATGATGATGGTAATGATGGATTTTGTCGTCATTTGTTTGAAGCTGATCGTCATCCGCTACGGTCATCTCCTCCCTCTCTGTCTGCGTGTTCGTCTATCTGTCTGTCAGTGAAGTGACTGAGTGGGAGGGATTCGAAGTTCTGTGTCGATCCACGGAACCATCATCGTCATTGGCGTCTGCGTTGAGGGTCTGTGGCTGCTGCTGCTGCTGCCGCCACCGCAGCCGCGCAGTAATGGATGATACCTGCCACCTGTCTGAACCCGAATCAACAGTGTGCAGGTTAACACGTCAGCAGAATTGGCGCGACACGGTCTGGGCCGACTGATCGTTGAGCCCCGGTAACCAAAGAGCGAGAGAGAGAGGCGACGGGGCGCGCCAACGATGAGGATAGAATAGACAGCCATGATGATGTCCCTCTACACAGATAAGGACAAAGATCAGCCACTAGCCTGAAGGAACGTCTGGAAAAGCTAGCTATAATAGCTAGTAGAACTATTCAGATCTTCGTGGAAGTAGACATCGCTGATGAGATGCAGTGTATGAAGGCATCCCAAGTCTATGGGTGCCGGAGCACAATTTCTCCGTACGCTAAAATTTACTCAACAGTAACATCATCATTATCATGTATCGATGTGCACACACACACACACAAGCAGGCACTTGGTAGAATATTAATACAAGCCTTTTTTATATAATTGTTGGTTATTTAATACGATTGTTTTTTTCCTGCTAATCATATGAAAAATTTGAATCAAAACCTGGAATCGTCTCTACATTAGACGTCCGCACCAAGAACTTGCTGAAAGCTCTTTTATGCCTTCCTCAACAACACGATGACACATACGCTGATAATAATAATAATAACGGCGGATGAGTTTGCCCTACGCTGATGTTAAAAGCTCCTACTTTCAATCCGCAGAGCAAGTCACGCACGCTGAGAAGGCTGTTCGTATTCCAAGGCACGTCTAGACTGTCTACACAGCTTTCAGCTTTCCCGATGTCTATCTATTCGATACCTCACTCGTTTGGATATCCTTCGACTATTAGAGGCACCGCCCAAAACTAGATGGTTTCGATAGCAGCAGTAAAACAGTTCACCCGACAGCAACAAAAAGAACTCTGCTAAACAAGCACATCGGTATATATCAGACATTCTTGGAAATACGATCGATATTGCGAGAGAGCGAACAACAACGACTACAACACACACACACATTCAATGGTATCTCGTGGCAAGCAAAGAAACGCCTAGGTTTATAGGAACAACCTTAAGCCGTTGCCGTGCTGCACAGCAAATTCTCACCGATTTCGCGCGTTGGGTATAGCGTTTGTAGTAGAAATACCGGATCATCGGGAAACTTTCTGATCATTCCAAGTCACTTGATATGCTCAACGGTCGATGTGATAATAATAATAATATATTTTTCTTGTCAAATCAGTTCGTATGGGCACCCACGTATATAATAAACATCACATCGTTATCCTAATAACTTAGAGGTTCACTTGGTTAAAGGTAAATAAAGGGGCTTACTTACTAAATTGAATTAAGCTAAACCGATCCATTATAGCCATCAGCGACAGCTACAACCATCGTCGCATCACTGGTCATATGGATTTCGTTGTTGTGTACTCATTTTGATTCAACAGGATATATATATATATATATATATATATATCCTGTTGAATAGCCTCTAGCTATTTATAGAGGGAGAATTACCCGTTGGAAACCACCATGCGTGGACTGTTTTATAGTTGTTTATTTGGATGGTTATAATTCTCGCGATGTTTCCTAAAGCAATACCGCTCAATTAATAGATAGCAACGTAATGTTACGATGGTGAGATGAGTGAAGGATTATCATCGTCGAGTGTCGAGTGAAGCTCCCATCTTCTACTATTACGATCTATTTCTCCTCATAGGTTATTTCATCAATTGAATCCCGATCGAACCATCGTTCATTCGCTCGACCGATCGAACGGTGGATTCATCGGCACTGACTCCATACAGCGATGTAACTATTTGACAGGACCACTTGCGAGATGGAAGAGGTGTTCACTCCCAAGGGGCGATGACCAAGCAACCTCTGGATGGTCGCTGTCCCCGTCTGGTACAATGACGTTAGTAAGTACAGGAGGGACTGTAATGATTATCATTATTTCTACTACTACTACTACTACTCCTATTCTCCAATCGAATCCCTCCAATATGTCATCGTTCTATCTATCCATCTATCTCTCCACTGGTGAAGAATCTGCATTGTGTCCTTTTGTACGATATCTCGACCAGCTCGCGGCATCTCCATCGTTCGCGTCGTCGTGAGAACGCCGAGTTGTCATCGTCGAAGCCGTGTCAACACTTCAGCAGTTGAAGTATATCCTCTGTCTGTCTGCCTTAGTGACTCCCGATGTTGACCCATATTGTGCAACATAGGGATGGAATGTTGCTGCCGCTGACGTTGACCCGATTGGGGTCCAGCGTTTCGCAGGTGGTGGAAGGGCTCGGCTGGGCCATAGGTAGCATCAGTGCGTCGGGATGTTCCATCGACAGCAAATAGCACAATAAAAAGCCAACAACAAGCGAAGGAGGCACTCCTGCTACGCGCAATAGCGGCACTATGGCGGCTTTGCCTTTTACTATGCCGTAAAAGCATCTTCGAGCTGGCCTCTTTGAGCTTCAGCCAGCGAGGCAAGCTGCCCTCCATAGAGTGAGTAGGAGTCCTGCTTAAAGCGAAACACTTCGTTGCATAAGCAGGCTCTAGCAATCGTTTGGGACAAAATAGGATTTCTCGCAGACAATGACTCATAGATATTTTTATCCTGACTGTCGTTACATTGTTGGTACTCACCAGATGGAAGAGCCTGTCCATAGGAGGCTGGTTACATTTGGCCTATATAAAATCGTAGATAAGCAACATGTTGTAGCCTTTGATGTTAGCGTACTCCCGAATTTATTCACACGAGGATAATCGTCAAATAAGAGACTTTCTCGTCGATTACCTGCAGCCTAGCCGTCTCTGGTGTGCTGGGAGACAAAACATTAGTTTATAATTTCCTCATATTTTCCGAATATTCTTCCAATGTCTATAATAACGATACAGCGATTATATTGCTGATCATTGTTCATTATTTATCCGTTTTATTCGTATGCACGCTTGGCAAGAGTGTAATGTATTCATCGGTTTCAATGAACGCTCAAATATAATAATCTAATCGGCCCCGTTTCAATCGTCTCGTCGAGCCATCTAATATGCGTACAACATAGTACATATATGGTACATGTATACCTTAATATATCGCCTGAGCGCCGTTAGTGTGATATTCTCAACAAAATAATCAATGCTTGTCTGCCATCGTCGGCTGGCGAGGCCGCGATGCGTCTGTGATGCATCCACGCCTGGCTAATAATATAGGTAATTCTTCCTAAATCTGTACAAGTACGAATGCAATCTTGCTTTCTTAGATGTGCCCGTGCAAATGTCATTTCCAAGTACAGTTCGTCGGCGTTTATAATGGATCGGGAAAAGTCGGATCGAATGAGATTTTCGTTGAAAAAAAAAAGACAAAAATTGACCGGATATACAAATTCATCATTCCCATGCACGTGGGAAATAGGAAATTAGCAAGAGAAACAGCTGTGGCCACCATTGGTGTAGCGGATACGCCCGGTGGGTAGATTCTACGAGCTGGGGCCGCCAGAAGAAGTGTTTGTGCTACGGGGTAATATACAGCGAAGGAAAGAGCTGAATCGGGCCACATTCAAATTGTTGGTCATTGGCCTCGTGCAATCTGCCCAGTGGGCCGCCGCCCTATAGCCTATCCGCTAACCTGCCATCGAAAGTGTGCTTATTTGTGTGTGTCCGGGATGTCTGAACGTGTCCACGTGTACGCCAGTAATAAATTAATTCATTCACATCAAACACGGCGGCTAATCACACTCCACAGAACGGCGAAGGAGCTAGACAAGTTGCTTCAGATCGTGGTAGCTGCAACGGTACGGCCGTGTTCGCCCGAGTAGTATAACAGTTTTGCAGTCTGAATAACAACGGCGTACTTTGGTCGTATTAATTAAACGGAGCGAATTGCCGCGCGATTTTGCTCACCGCGTGGGCACCGCTTAATATGTGTATTACATCCGTGAGACGATATTCGGGTGGTGGCTGCTTCGTCTTCGACGCTGGGCCGCGCGATCCGTTACGGGCAACCCAGCTATCGTTGTAGTGCAGTCATTCGTTCCAGTTTTCCAGTTTTCTGCGTCGTTTAGTGGTCTTCATCGGTCAGATGGCGATCGTATCGCTGTACACGACTTGATTTTCGAGCTGTCGTGGCCGCCAACAATCGCCGGCCACCACGGCTACAGTCCACCGGTGGCGGTTACCGCTGCCGAAAACTGACAAATGAAGCAACGACAGCAACATGCTCATCATCGTCATCATCACCATGAGAAAAAATTTTCATGTGGATGTGAATGCGCAGAGGTCCGCCGCGCACAGAAACACCTTGCATGTCTAGCTCCTGCCTTCAAAGGCGGTGGCGTGTACGGCGCACCGCGCAATTCGTACGGTTACCTCACGCGTTCATCTCATACCACCAGAGGGGTTGTAACTAGCGGCAACATTAACAGATTGTTCAACGTGGATGGCCACCACGTGTTCAACAAAAATGGATGATCTGCTGAGCATCCGCTCGCATGATCCACCCAAACCTGACAGGGGCCGCGTTCGATGATACCGAAGCGGTGCCTGGCTTTCATATGCTCGCCGTTTTCATAACACGTGGCGGCGGCCATTAACACCTAAGTGTTATATGTGATCTAGCCGAAGTACTACTACTCGTACTGCTATTACCGTAGTCTTTCGATGTAGAAATTATGTAGCGCCAATATTGCCCGGCGGTCATGATGGCGGCGGCGGTTAATGCCTGTTGGAACTTCATGCGGGGATAACACTTCAGAAGTGTTGTTGACCCACAAGCACCAACACCCTTCCGAACAGAATTGACGACCAGAAATGGAACCAGTGGATAAGTCAGCTCTCGCTGGTGGATATTGATGTTTTCTATCGGTGCTGCTGTTGTTGTTATTGGAGTCGAGCACGCCGACTCTTCTCTCCCTGCAGTGGTTCTTGCTGGAATATGTATAACAGCAAATGACCACCGCGACATAAGCGCACAGGGTAAATGAGGGCACTGAGGGCTACCGCCACCAGGAGTAATAATAACATATAGATGAATATGAACATGGGGCGAATCGACTTGCATTTGTGATCGCGGTGCCCCAGATGATTCCAGATTGTGGATATGGGTCCTGTCAGAGACATCCTGCTAACAGCAGAATGAGCGAGTCCACAGACAATAGCTCCGCAACAACGATACGGGCTATCGAGTCGTACAGGGATCATCAGCATTTGCAAAACGAGTGCTTTTTGCGGTGTGGTTGTGCATATCACCAGAGCTGAGCGGTGATTAGTTACTTAGCTCGCTGTTATTAGTGTGATTATTTAGAATACAGCGGACTAGAATATGTAATTACTGTATCGATAAACAGCTCGCCGCCAAGCTCCTCTGTCATCGTGGTGCTATTGTAGCGTTTATGAATATTTATATATTGTTTTTGGAATTCATTATTAGTATAATATAATAATTCTTATCGACGGTCGATACGGTCGCCGTGTGGACCTGGCGGACGGCTCTTCTTCGCCGGGGAGACTTCGAGTGTTCGCTATTATTCGATGTCCGGTTGGACTGAGCCCGAAATCCGGTACAAACAGATTAAAATGCGATATTCAGTTGAGTGGGAGACCTATGTTTCTCTTGCCTATCGTGATGAGGATACAGTATCGCTCTGTTAGTATATAGGGTACGATATATATGAAGGGCCATTCATCAGAACACGCTACTGCTGACACTGGACAAAACGCAAGCGGAGCGCGAGACGACTGCAGCGCCCAGCCCCGTAGCGTCCCCGCGAACGCTCGCGCAACCAACCGAAGATCACTGAACGAGTGATCCGTGCGGGTCGAAGCAAATCTGAACGGAGCTCACCAGCAAAGCACACCCCCGCGTTGATGGCGGACCTGGTAGAGACGGAGGTGGACGTGGCTACAGCAGCGGCAACAGCCGCGATAAACAGTCTCCCCGGCCGTGATGGTCAGCCTCGCGTGCTGCTGCACCGCGTGGCGGCCCGGTACGCTTTGATTTTTGGCACTTGGCCATTTCTGCCATTTGTCTTCTCCCCTGTTGTTGTTGTTGCTGTTGTTTGTTGTTGTTGTTGTTGTTGTTGTTGTTGTTCTTTTCTTCTTCTTGGTTTCTTTGTTGCAGCTGTTCCTCTGCTGTCATATTATAGGACTAGTATTTGACGTATGCTAACGCTGCGTGTGCATGTATGTATCGTAACAGAACGCCGTTCCATTAGCGCAGCAGAAAAAAAACATGGTCAGTCCCTCCCTCTCTCGACCCGGATCGAACGAGAGATAGAGGGAGAATTGACTTCAAAGTTGCCAATGGTCATCCCGTCTACGGCTGGAACATAGACGGCGATTCGTTGTTGTCGACTGGGTGTTCTCTATTTATGTATACTGGATTTGGCCTGGTGATCACTGATCACTGCGCAGATGCTGTACGGATGCATCAAGTACCAGCAAGTACAGAGCGGCGGAGGGACGGTGATAGATGAATGTTGGAGAAGACGACGGGTTACGCTGAGGTGACCGTAAACGCCAACGGACAGCGGCCGACGTTAAAGACGGGCCGTGGTAGACACTTTGTCAGAGCAAAGATTCGAAACGAAATACTTGTTCTTTCTTATCTTGTTGACAGCGTTTTTGATTTTCGCCTGTTGGTCAGTCACCACTGCTCTAGTTCACTCCCGACTCGTTAATTCAAGCAGCACTGCAGCAGTCACCCAACGTCGAGTCGGACTTGTAGATCAGTTGCTACTTGTATGTAAAATAAAAGCATGTGGTACCTTTTAAGTTAATCGTGTGTGTGTGTGTGTGTGCGCGTGGGTGTGAATGTTTAATTTTTGGGTCTCAGCAGACGGATGTCTGTTTCTGAAACGCACGCAGGGTGTTACTCTTCGTTGGAGCCTTATCGACCTATATGGCAGAACGAAATTGACCGGCGAACCGTCCCACCGGTGATTGTCTGTTTGGGATCCAGTCCAGGCATCAATGTCTATTTCAAACTAATTCGGCGGACAAATCCACGTTCATTCTCCGGTGCTGACCGGCGTGCGCATGTAAATGTTCACTTTTTGCACATTTTGTGTGCGCCTGTGAACATCTATACGTTGGCACACATATACTTTTAGTGACACTGGAGCATAGCTTTTTGTAGAAACTACTCGTCTATATATATATATATATATATATATATATATCGGTTGCTCGCTCGACTAGAGACTGTTCGCACAGCATTCGACTGATTAACGGGTGGCGATCATGTAACGAAGGCGACATGTGGACATTATCTGCTACTTTCATCGCCACGAAATGGTGGTCGGGTCGTTCATTCGACTGATTACCTTCGCCGCGGGCTTGTATTCACGTCTCATTAGGCAGACACATTGGGTTAGGTAGACAGCGAGAACATTGTGAAGATTCTGAAGATCCCTGCTCCCTCTCTCTCTCTCTCGTGGCATTCGCAAACGACCACGACACCGTTCCCAGCAGCCCAAGCTAATCGCAGCAAGCAAGAAATGTCTCTTTCTGTCCGTCGACGATGGCGGCGGTGGCGAACGTGACGTGTCGCTGCTTCGCGACCTCAACCACGACTACTACCACTATTAACTGTGAGCAGTTCAGCTGGCCGGCCAGCGTGCGCGCATTTGTGTGTGTGTGCATGAATGTATCGTGCGTGGGACTTTATTGCGCCTGGCGTTCGCGCCCGTTCGAGTGGGAACAAACAAGCACAGCAATTGACACAAGCAGCTTTCAGCCACAAGCAGCTGTTTGCAGCGAGAGCAGCAGCTGCTTTTGTTTGTGACAGCCGTTTGCGTTGCCGCTGTCGTCGTAATATTCGGTTACCACCACCGCCACCACCGCCACCGCCGCCAGCAACAACTACACCAGCAGCAGCAGCAAGCACGTCGACGCGACACGGCAGCCGAGCGCCGTGGCTTCGATGTGAACGAACAGGTGGCAACAACCTTTCCAGCCGGGCAGTAATGTGTTGACTCTGCTGTTGCTGCTGCTACAGCTGCTACTGCTGCTGATTCGGTTAGACAGTCACCGGAGCTGAAAACTTCTATTCAATGGCGGCCGTGGCGGCGGCTGCTCCTGGCGAATGCTGAACGAACGTGACAACGTAGCTTTGCAGAACTACAGCTACACAGTTCGCAAGTGCCGGCCGCAGCAGCAGCCGCAGCAGCTCGTAAAGCCTAAATGTACACGCGCATTAGACGTGCATTTAGACCCGCTGGGACGACGTCGACATCGAATTATTGAATGCGCGCTACTTTGATTGATGCTGGCTAGAATTCACGATGGTGTCGGGAATTCTACTCATCATATAGACATGCATAGAGTCATGCGAATCATGGCTATAATTTTGTTCATGGTTATAATTATCAATTTTAATATTATTATTATTATTATCACTATTATAACAAGACACTGTTGTCGCCTACTCGCGGTATTACTTGGAACGGCAGCAAGAGCGCCATTATTCACGCTGTACTGTTCATTAATTAAAGATTTAGTAATTATACTGTATTTGGTATGCCTTCTTGAGTAATGTATGAGAGGAACTCTCAACGTAAGCTTTGCTCGGAAAGAATTCATTTCTTCAGAATTACTAGAGACTCTCAATTCGTGTCATTGTTATGTTTCGGGTCGAATCGCTGTAATTATCCATGGCACATGTCTATGATCTTTGTCTAGTACAACGGCATATGATATCATTGGCGGACCTGTTGTTGTCTTGGAAATCGAACAAATACATTATAGACTCAGTTAGGGGCTAGAGCATCTATTGATGACAGCTCGTCCCAAGACGGGTTATTGAAGGTGGACGTAGTATAACATCATAATATTATATGTATATTAAGTTCGAAATGAGAACACACGAAACGGTGGAATCAGCAATCGTTTGCATGATTTTTTTCTACCCAAGAGACTATTGTGCAATTTTATTCAAGCTCTCAATAAACAGAATCGATATAGCTGAACATGTAATACGGTAAATGATTGTACGCTTCACTCGAAGGATAATTTCGTTTCGGCGTTTACAGCTTGCAATGTATAAATGTGTTTATATATATATGACTTGCCTGATATCGCTGGTGCTCCGTTTCCGTCAAGAACCACCTTCCTTCAGCGATGCCACCAAGCTTGTCTCGACTAACATTCGCAGATTCGTCACCTGTACGCGATCGGGTTCTGCAATTGCATTCCGCCACGAACGTCCATTTCGTCTCCTATGATGAACGTTATCAACTGCGGTTGAGTACGGTATAGCGACTCATCCTGTTATCTTTTTGCGTCGGACATCGACAGATCCAACTGTTCCTGATACACATCGGCTGATTGGCGAATACAGATATTTACCTAACCTCTGCCAGCTCAGCTCAGCCTGGCTTTGCCCTATGGTCGAATATTAGTACTCGTTTTGCTGTTAATGTTAACCATCAACTCTTCATTTTGATAGAAACATTCGCTTTTTTTGCTGACGCCGAGTTGTCTTGAGTTACCGTTGAAGCTGCTGCTGCTATTGCGGCTGATTCTCAATCTGATTCAGATGCCCGACGGCCTGGGGCTGAATTGCGTTCGTTGTCAGAGATAAGAGGTTATTGGAGCAGGAAGTGGCCTAGCCACCACACCGCGGTATCTCGCTCAGCGCTGGAATTGGCTCTGTGACAGAGAGAGAAAGAGGGAGAGATGTGTTTGTGCGTGTGCGTGGGATGTCCGTTCACTTCTTTGATCGTAGCGACAGTGGCCGTAGCCAGCTTCCGTTAATGTGAAGCGTTGACATGTTATTGCGGCTGCTGCCACCGGCTCTATCTATCGCAGTTGTGTATTGAACCGACGTAGATTGCTACCTGCTGCTGCTGCTGCTGTTGTCGACTGCTGTTGACTTTGTTGTTGTTGCTTTTTGGTGCAATGTCACGGCGCTGTACTGGTAGCGGTGGCAATGGTGGTACCGCCGTCGCGTTGGATCGCGTTGCACCGTCTTCACGGAAAAGTCGTCGTCCTTGACGCCACCGCCGCCGCCGCCGCCACTCGACTTGGAATTAGATAGAGCCGAGCAACATTGGCGGGGCGGCATTTGCTGAGCAAGGAACGGAACGAGCAACCGAGTGCCCATATCGAACAGTATAAAGGTACAACAAGGTACTTGCAAGCTGGGCGCACCGTCGGAACAGTCAACAGCAGTAGCAGCCGCAACAATTACTGCCATCGAAGCCAAGGTAGCAGCAGCAGCACCATCACCACCACCATAATCATCACCACCGCCTCTGCAAACTCGGCACTACCATCGCCAGGGATGTTTGGTGGATGAGTGCATCTTCCGGCAGCTCAGCTGTAGCAGCAACAGTTGAGTTCGACAACTTGTTGGCCTCGACTATCCACATGAACTTGTGGCAAATCGGCGATACGCTGCCATCTGAGCGATACTACCAATGTAGCGATATTAAGATTGCCACTGCCATAAGCGTGAGCCCAAAAGATGTTTGCTTTGTGTCTATATTTATATGTGTCTCGTTGAACGTATAAAGCGCGAATCAAATTATGCCCGCACCTATTCAACGGATAGACGATGAGAATGAGACGCTATCACCTTCCGGAGGACGCCGGGGCTGTGAGCGGCGTCATGGTGCCAATCTCAAGAGGCGAGCAGCAGTAACAACAACAGCAAATTTCAGCGTAAACATCAATAGGAATCGCCGTCGACACTGTCTGTGTCAATTGCCGTGAGGGCAAGCTACCCATTTAAATATGTCGCCTCGGATACCTAGCGGCACCCCTAATGTCCAGCTTTTGGTGCCGTCGCTCCGGGGTAAACAAGCATGAAATAAACGTAATTTTCGTCATTGTGCAGGACATATGGCAGGCTCATAATCGATGCTCGTAGTATCCCCAGCTTAAGATAGAACACTGATCGCCAGGCAATTAGCCTCGGGCGCATGAACGGAGCGGTACTTGGGAAATGTCGACGGTTTCCGAGTGTTTGATCATTGCTCTTGTCGTCGCTATTGTTGACAGCTGCTATTGCTGCAAGTATCACTAATTACGATAACTATACTAATAGCATCATGATCATTAGTTGATTCCGTCGGAAACCCAATACCCGTGCTCGGAACTCTCTCCACGATGTCTTTGCTATTGTTGCATCTGTGATTGGATATTTATTTGTTCAGATCTGCTACATTTTTGATCATGTTCAGCGGCAATTTTCCCGTCGGTAGCTTTGAGCAGGTCAGATATATATATATATATATATATATACACTGACTGACTAATTGACTGTTAGTCAGAGTCGACCAGTCATATGTCGCGTATACATCTATGCATATGATACATGTTATTTCGAGTGACGGTACCACTCCACATCCCCCTGAAATTCAAGGCACGTTTCCGAATCGTCGCATTGCCCTGATCAGAGCAGCTCGTCACCGTGCCACCGGCGCAAGGATCTTATCTCTATCTCTGGATGAAACGATCGAAGTTAGTGCTGCTGATGCGAACATGATGATCCTGGTGATGATGACGACGATGGGGTCGTAAAACGATGTTTGTAATAGACGCTGCCGCATCTTCGGCGTTCGTGGGTAACGGGTGCAGGCCTGCTGTTGGGCCACTTGCCACTTGTTTAACCTGAGAAGCGTGTGACACCTTTGAACTTAACATCCAACCGGATCGTCTATGGCGGGCAAGACGATTGCAGCCACGATGCAGGTGTTCGATGCGCTTAAACCCATGAGACAAGGTAGGGTTGCATGCGTGTACACGCGGCCAGACAACAGCAACTAAGCAGCAGTGTGAACTTAATGGTAAAGCCACTTATTTTCCTAGCGCACTTGCCATTCATTGTGTATTATTATCATTATAATTATAACTCCGATCTTCTTTTTCATTCTTCTTTTCTCTCTGTATTCTCTCCCATCGCCCCTCTCTCTCTCTCTCTCTCCTTGTTTCGCTCCGCCGTTGAAAATCGCTCGAGCGGTGATCGCTGACCGCTGTCTTTGTCATCATAGTCACCGCCGCCGCCGCCGTTCCGAATTTCAGTTGGTCCGCCTTTGATCGCTGATCCTTGCTCTGCTTGTCTGGTTACTACCACAACCGTATGCAGCTTCGCCATCTGCACCGGGACGAACTGAGAAGGATAAATATGGAGAAGAAAGATGAAAAAAAGAAAATGGTTAGCATCATCAGCGCGAGCGCTTCCACGGCCGCGGCAGCGCGTGCGCTGCTGGAGCCAGCCACAAACAGCCTCCGGCTTCGGTGACTCCATTCGACACGAACGGCTACAATTCGCGCCAGCAATAATTCGCCAACAACTCGGGCTCAGTCTTCTCTAATAATTACACATAAGCAGGATGACTTATGCCGTTCTCCTGCGCCGTGCGGCTCACGGCTGGGCAGGGCAAGCGACATTTGCATTGGGGCCCGTACCACGAGTGATCTCTTGCCAACGACGGCAACGCCGCGGCAAAGAAGTTATTCTATCTAACGATTTAACCGAAGTCGTCCGTCCTGTCCCTTACACACACGCCAGCAAAGACACGCATAATGGTAATAGCATAGCAGTGCTCGTTCTATAGTTGCAATGAGAACTACCATCATGTGTGGGTCGCGCTGCGTCAACTTCTAACGGCGACAGCGGTGGCTATTCTTCTTAATTGGCCTTAAAGCGTCGCGACGCCGTCGTGGAACGGTTGTCGCATAGTAGTCTTTACCTATGACTACCGCGGTGGTGGCGGCGGCGGCGGTGGTGGTGGTGACCAGCCAAGACAACTGTGGCATGCATCCGCCGTGTGGTCCAAATTATAAATAGATAGATGCGTCTACGTTTTTCCAAGCGGTTGAATTAGTCTGACAGAGGCGCGGCAGCGGTACAGGAGCAGTATATTAACACTGACACGTTCTGCGAGAAGATTTCATTTTGGCCACGGGAATATTGACTGCTGCTATGTCCATTGTTTAGACTGTAGCGGAGGCAACAGCAGCAGCGATGACGCGAGTGGAGCTTTGCTGTAACAGCAACACTCGCTGGCGGCTGTTGCTGCTGGCGTTGGTAATGCGCCAGTTACTGGCTAGACCAAGTTGACTTGGCCGCCGGCGACATCAGTGACGATACGACGACTTACGATGGCTTGACACTGGTTGACACAAACACGTAGAGACTCGGCATACAGACGGCCGAAGCGCATAGCAACTACAACGGCGTATTGGCTGGCTTATAAACACGAGTTTCTCGACGTCCGTTACTCAGCAAGCGGTGCAAGAAGCAGCAACAGCAGGCTTCGCCGTCTCAATACCGATGCATGTTTACTGTAGGGGGTTCCCAGCGCGGCCGAAACTATGTAGTGCTTATGATTTGATGATCGGACGGCGTTGGGCGCAGGGCGCACAGCGCGCCTACATTTACCCACAATTATCACGACTGCAGACAGTATCATACAAACGACATCAATGTTAAATGGTCTTCGATATCAACAGTGTATATGATTTAGTTCTGCTTACAGATCCCCTATGCTAGTCATAGTGTTAATGTACTCGTTGTGGTTATATTGTGACAGCTGGCAGACCGTGATCGTGCTCAGTGCACAGTGATACCACCGTGGTTCAGCTGATACTTCTGCTGCTGCTGATGTTGTCGCCACGGGTGACACTTCCTAATGTGTCGAATTAGACTGATACGCTTGATAATCATAGTCATAATAATAATAATGATCATAGTACTGATATTGTATGATGGCTCACCACGCTGCCGTCACCGTCGCCAGCGGGCAGCACCATCACGGGCAGCGATTGTATCATTCCTATCCCTCGGGACAATCATGCGCAATCATTTTTTTTCGTGATAACGTGAAATGCCAATGGCCAGCCGCTTCATTTGATTCGTCAGCCAATCGTCAGGTCGACTTCCCTGTTTTATTTACAACATTACCGATCGATGGTGGATGACGACAACCGTTGTGACCGACGTAGGATACTTTGCCTTGCCATCGCACCGGTAAACTCCCGGGTTCGGTAGTTTACTGAAAATCCTCATTCCTTAATGGCTCCTTCAATTTAGCCGTGGCGGACGTCGATTGCGACGAAGATAACAATGCGCCCAGCAGCAGAAAAGGCTGAAATTGAAAAGCCTACTATATCTCTGTATCTTTGTAAGCTACAATGATTCGGCGACTGCGTCTCGTTTTCTTTCCCGATACAACCCCCACCCCTTGTCCCCTTCACGTTAGTGGCCCAACGTTAAACGTCCTGAAAATACAAAATGGAACCGGGCGACCGGGATCGTTGACGGTGGATTGTTGACGAATTGCCACCCGTCGCCACCATCGCCCGAACATTCGGATACCCAACCAGACGACTGATGGCCGCTGTGACCGAATCGGGCTGGCGGGCAAAGTGTCGTGCCCAAAGTCATGTGTCGCTGTTGTATTGCTGTTGTCGGAAGCGGAAAGGACCCCTCAACCCCCCGGGGGCGACCCCGCCTTCATGAGATCATTGTGATCTAAACACCCTGGAAATTATGACGGGTGTCATTTTCTTCGATGGCCGTAGAACGACGGTCGTTGTTGGGAGAAATAGAGAGAAAGACAGGGAGGGAGAGAGAGAGAGAAAAAGAGATAGAGAAAGATTATTTTTAAAGTCGTTTATGAGTGAATTCACCGTAGAGGAACCTGCAGGGAAGCTCGATCCGGCTTGTCAATCGTCACTGAACTTAAACTATTTAGGCTTTCTTTTGTGACTAACTTAGCGGAAAAGACAAAACGAGAAAACAGCCAGTCTTCTTAACGGGTCCATGTCAGCATGCCCTGTACCCATCTGCAACGTGAAATATCGTGAGAAACGCAGCCAACAGAAAACTGGCCGCCACGGCAACAACAATTATCGTTATTAGCACAACTCAAACGAGTGAGAAACAACGGCTGAGTTGGGAGAGAATTGTAGGGAAAGTAAGGTCAGGCTTCCTGAGTCTAACGCCTCTCAATAGACAATTCCTCGCTGGGAAATAGGTCCAGGCCAGATTTGGCTGCCACTGCAGCGATATTACATCTTCCCTCGCACGTTATGCGCTGAGGCGAATTGAGGGGCTGCAGAAGATTGTGGTGAGGGACACAACGGCTGTGGCTGCCGAAGCAGGAACAGAGCAGCCGCTGTTCAGAAACACAGAAACGTGAAGGGCAGATACGAAGATCCGCCTGCCCAAAGTCTTAAAGCGCATCGTGCACCGTTTACAACTGCGATGGGGCATAAATACCGAGCGGTACAAAACAGATGAAGGTGCGCATGTGTTGCTGGTGACGACGCCAACGCCGACGTAAATGCCGTCCTGTGCCTCCGACAGCTCCCGCTACAGATATACATAGCGCTGACGCGGCTGTCTGTTTGTTACCCTGCGTACCGGCTGTTGAGGCAAGCTGGTCAGCGGCTTTCAGTGAGAAGTGGGAGCGATCTGCATGACGTGGCAGTCAATGGCGTCGGCGGGAGGGGGGCGACCTCGTCTGATTAGAAGCGTCCGGCGATAACCCCAACGGCACCTCTGGAAGAGCTCGGCGGACGGGGTGGGGGGAGAGATGCTAGGAGGCTTAGCAGAATTCGCTGCCTTTAGCTATCTGGCGATCGTCACTGTTCATTGTTGACTGCTGACCGTCAGTTGTCGCCTCAAGGAACGAACTGGGAACGGCGTCTGAGCGGGTGATTCTCTCGAAGTGCGTTGGACGGAGGCGGAGTCGACAGCTGGAAATCGTCATCGCGATGAATCGATTCGAACGGCGAACTCGTCGGGTCAGTGGTGACGGCAGGAACAGATCGACTGACGGGCGGTCGACGGACGATTCGATCAGTACGGGACGCGATCACAACAACGGGTGCGGGGGTGCGGTAGCGGCAGCGACGGAAGCCAACAGACGCAAATGGGCGGTGTGAGATTTGTCATTGCCAACTACAGCGCAACTACAGCGTCCCCATTGGGACAGACGCCGTAGCAGCGCTGCGCTGTGCGCTCATTTCCTTCATAAACGGCAAAGTGCGAAACGTCTGCTAGCTAGTTGCGGTGCAAGCAGACTGTTGCCGCCTCTCGTGCTGCTGTTGTTGCTGCTGCTGCTGCTGTTGTTGCTTCATTTCATGAAATAGCAAAGTAGAGTCTAGAATGAACGATTAGCGGCGGGAACCATTTGTGTCCGCTACCCCTCCCGTGTTTATCACTCACTCTCTGTCAGCGGTCAGATTGATAAAAGGAGAATAAATGCTGGTCATTCTTCTGATTCTTGTACTACAGTAACTGTTGCCTGACCACCGTTTTAGTGGCATTACTACCACAATAACTTATTACAATACGATTATTACTTACTACGCATAGTTCTACCCTTATCACCGTTAGTGCTGTGTGACTACTATACTATTTGTTTGGGTAGGTGCCCACGATTTGGTGATAGGTAGCGACACGCGCGGAAGAGTCAGGGTGCCATCTCATAATCTTAGCTTTAATCTCAAGCTAAGATGGTGCTAGTGCAGCCGCTAGTGGCTACCTCGGATCCTGATTTTGGTGTGAGATCAATCTCAGTCAGTCAGCGAACCAATCATAAACAAGCCAGTAGTCATCGACGCTTTGTTCGCAGCCAGCCAGGTCTGAAATGGCATCCCGTCTCTGCTGATCTAACAGCTCTGGCATAGTTACTACTTATAGAAATCGCCAGAGAGATCGAGACAAAATGTGTAAGTGATAGTAGCGCTCATCGTGAACAGAATGTGTTAATACTTAGACCATTTGGGGGCGCATGCTCCCGTGCGGCAGTCGACTGTGACGAAGGAACATCCGAGTTGCTATAATTTGAATATCGCCTCCGCCGCCACCAGCAGCAGCAGAATCACGACTCGACACTAAACTGAGCAAGTACCGAGGCAGCGTCTTCCCAGCCAGTGTCTATTGACGTGACTTCGCGTTCGTAACGTCGACAAATGATCGACAAGTGACCCTCATCCATTGTCCTGATCTGAGCGGCGGTGACCACCTTTTGCAAGTTTCATCGACGGATCGATTTCGGCTTTGGTCTCGAAGACTGGAAGAGCTCACCTGTTCACTGCACTTGACTATCGCGGCCATATGGAACATAGCGATTATTATGATTCGACTAAGATCGGCTGAAACTGCCCGATCGTGATTATGTCCTTGTTAAACATTGAGTCCTACGGCTGGCTAGCCGCCTATGGCACTAGTGCGGCAGCTGCGATGAGTGATTGGATCAACGACGTGATCGAACCAGCAGACGACAGTCGATGGCCGAGCGCCGTGCAGCTATAACTATCAGCAAATAATAACGGTGGCAGTTGATGGTGTCCATTCCCAAGGCGGAAAGTTGTAAGCAAAATGGTTCTTACTAGATCAGCGATGCTTTCCTCGTGTCCTCAATTGATTCTAGACTGCCAAACAGCGACGTGGAACACTTTGCTGGGAGAATTTGTAGGAACTGCGCACGGCCGATTTATGCTCCAGTGAGCTAAGAAAATAGTTCGAGAGGCGAAGTTTGTCCCGTTGAGTAATCTAATTACAATACAAAAACCCCTGCTTGTGGCCCTAATCCATATGCCGAAGAAGATAGCTGGCTATCACAAATCTCAAACATGAGCAGCTTTCGCCAAGTGCGGAATACACTACCTTGTTTGTCTAACACAAGGTGTCGAATCCAGCACAATGGAAGTACGTGCGGTCGACACTACTTCTATTATCTGATAAGAATGTCCTATTGAAAAACATCTGACCAATATGCTGCCATTCGCTACTGTCCTTGTAGTTCTATAAACAGCTGGGCGTTTACCTCTCCTTTATAATTACAATACGATACAACTATTGGCAATTGTATTTATATATATACATATATATATATATATAGATACGGGACAGGCATTGCTAATAACAGAGGTGCGGAGAGATGTAATCACAGTGGTACTATCGCATTTATTGCTATAATTATTATTATTAGTAGTAGTAGTAGTAGTATTATATCGTATCACTAGGTAGCAAGCTAGACGAGTACTTGACGACAGTCCCCCCATTCCGGTTATGTGTTGTCACTATCACATATGGCGTCCTATCTCATCTCGTGTTCGTATCAGCTACTTGTACGCTGCTAAGCTGACGATACTTCACGAGGTGAATGAATTGTAAATTAGCGGTATGGTGGCACTCCCGACAAGTGACCACCAGTTAGCACGACCGTACCGGAAATGAATGCCAATATTTCTAAATATTATGTACGTATGCATCTGTATAGCACCGTGTCGTTTTGCGAGACAGCGGGGCAGTGTCGTCTCGTTTAACAACACCACACTGTCCTGTGGACATTGCTCTAAAGTATCGTTGGCTGGTGGTGGTTTCTCTAGCTATATTTTTTTCATGTTGGGTTCATAGCCATCATGAAATGATCGCTCTAGCAAACCAGGGGTGACGCCTCAACAACGCCTGACTACAATCAGCTGACCACATCACTGACGGCGGAATCGCCCCGGCTAAGTTTCACCACTCCCATTTTGCTCCTGCTTGCTTAGGTTGTTCGTACGCGTAGTTTGTTTGTTTGCCTCTATGGTACGAGCAGGGAGCACTGACTCACTGACAATTGTCCGTGTGTGGTCGGGAGGGTCTCGATTCCGACACCGAGACAAAATCGCCGCCGTCTTATCTTTGCCGTTCGCATTACACCCGCAGCAGCAGCAGCAGCATTTGAAATGGCTCTGCCGTCGTTGCTGCTCTTGCTGTTGCTGTTGGTGCCGCCAACCACCGATCGTTGAGCTGCCCCGGGTCACCCTGCCTTGCAATAGGGCAACGAAAACGTAGTGGTTCATCTTGGCCGACAGACAACGGCGAATTTCAGAATTGGATGGCAGAGAAGGCAAAGGCCTAGCGAGTTGAGCCCGTCAAAGAAGACCACCTATCCTGTGGCTAACAGCACCGCGATAGGGGCATGCAGCGATCGAGGCGGTTGGATGAAGACATCGGCAACACCAGCAGCAGCAGCAACACTAACGACGACGACAACAACAACAGCAGTAAAAGTAACAACAACAGCGGCGGTGATTGCAGGATCGTGCTCGCGTAATTTTAACAGGGTGCACTATCGGCAGCAATAATAATGTGAATAAGAATAGCAATAATTAGTATATATATATATATATGAATACCGTGGTGGCCCAATCCGATGTGACCTTCCACGTTTTGTGACACTATGACTAAACAATCTGCTGGCTCACATGTATCTATTTTTAATATTAGTTTTTTTATTGTTACAGTTGCACTCGGTAGTAGGTTTGCTGCTATTGTTATCATTGTCGTCGTACTCGTAGTCGCTTAGGCAATGGCTGGGACATCAGCGAGCAATCGCTGCCCGAGCGACGGTTAGCGTCGTGGACGTTTCCGTTGTCGTCCGTGTACTCTCATTTTAGCGCCTATACATGTAACTGTAACGGTACGATGCTATAGTCACTCGTGTACGCCATGCCAATTGACAGCAGATGTCAATCGAGCATTTTCGTTGTCTTCCCAGCAGCACTTGCTGGCCATGACAGTATCGCTGCTAGCGGTACAACCAGTTCGTGGAACCGTTCGAACCGTCGTCGTCGTCGTCATCGATTGATGCTCGTATCGGCGATCCAGTTCGAAGGCGAAGATTACAGCAACAGCGCATCCATCACTGTTCTTCAGTTGCCATTTTCATAAGTGCCCGTTGTTGCCTTATGACCTTTATTATTGATACTTTGACGATTATTTGAGAGGAGGAAAATATAGTCAAGTGATAGAGGTAGGTCGACGATGCAACACTTTAAATGGATGAAAGAGAGAACAGGTTGAAATAGAATATTTCGAATGTGTTCGGTAATCGTGCCGCAGAAAGAGCAGCCGAAGCTTATGGCGGGCGTCGTGTGCATTTTGGTGTAGCACATTTATTATGACAGCCTATGTTCATGCAACAGCAGCAGCAGCGGCGGTGGCGGCGGTGGCTACTACGGATTGGTCGTGAATTCGACGTAATTTCAAATTCGTCTAGTGATATCATCGTCCGTTGTCTGTATTGTCGTTGTTGGCTAGAGCGACAACAAACGCGACCCACAAAGCAAACCTGGTTCCCAGCACGGAAAAATCGAAAATTCCGTCAATGTTATAGTACAAGGTCTGAAATTCATGGGCCATTCTGTCCACTTATATATATATATATATATATATATATATATATATATATATATATATATATATATATATATATATATATATATATATATATATATATATATATATATATATATATATATATACTGTAATTAGCTCATTAAGAAGACTTCACAGATTGACTATTTCTGATAAGCAAATTCTGGGTACGATACCGCGGATTGCGGCTGACATGTGTTGCGTACGCCAAACATGGATCGAGAGACATGTTATAATTGGCCATTTCACAGTTTTTCACATATCAACACGACGCTCATGGCCATTCAAATTGCAACAACAGAATATGCGCAATTCGCCACAGTCACAATCAGAACCAGCATCATCATCCTCATCGATAAGAGAATTCACTCCCGCATCGTATGTGATGACCCCAAACTATAATAGTTGGTACACTGTCCTAGTGATCTCAACGACCGGATCTCCGATTTCGAACAGGAATCGGAAGCGTTTCTTTCCTTTGAGTCGGTTAGAAGAAAATCAGCTTCGATCGCTACCGAGAACTCTGTCGTCTTCAGTCGAATTCTGCAGCAGTGGCAAAGGCAAGCACTTGTTATTTTGTTTTCGATCGGATGAAGTGATCGCGGTCCATCGCATGGGAGTGTCAGTGTGATTCGGATTGATGCAATGAATGACCTGAATGACGTCGGGTTCATTTATCGACCGTGATTTTGGCGCCTCGTTGTTGCTGGCCACGCGCACCGCCTGGACGTTGTTGTTTCTGTATGAAAACCACATGGAGCAATATACTACCGGGTGGGGTCGGTTATCCGCAAGGCAGCAGCGACAACAATAGTCACGACAAAATCGCAACACGACAAATATCGAGGCGACCGGCTATTACTGTGTGATTCTTTGTCTGTGTACGTTTGTGATGAACTAGCAACAGGGTCATTGGGTAATAGATGTGTTCTATATCGGTTCTGTTATAAAACAACACTGCTAGCAAAAATGTAGTGATGAAACTGGGCTGCTGAGATTTATTAAAATACTCACATAGAGGCATGCCTTTTTTATGTATGATTGTGTGCCTTAAAATACATAATAACTAAAGAAGCAGTTAGGGGCAGGGTGTCCCTGCAGGGTAGCTGCTGGAGGTCCCTGCTGGCTATTTGTTATTATTATTATTGTAGCAGCTGCTGCTGCTGTTATTACTTCTGGCGTGACTGATCGTGTCAATTGAAGCTTGCATCTCTCACGAATTGTAATACGCGCGTCTTGTGGACACGCATTAACATGAACAACGTTCAACAGCAGCAACACAACAGATCACGTTGCATTGTTCCCGTTTCTCGTCATCGTCTTGTTGCAGCTGCTGCTGCTGCTGTTATTCGTTATGGCTGGCGCAAGGGCGTTAATTCCTGGGGGACGGTTCTCAGTGGAGACATAGAGGCTCCGGCTAGAAGCTGATTCGAACGCGGCTTGTGGGTGGGCGGTGGCCTTTCGCCTTTACCCGTTGTATTGTGGTGCTCGGTGGTGTCTGATATGTCACGGCCTGCGTTGCGACTTCGCTCGCTCAGTTGACTTTCGATGAACCCACCACGAAATTCCGCTGATATTCTGGCGGGTCATTTCAAGTGTGTGTTAAAAGCGGTTAAACACCGAACGCTCGTATATATTGTCGCTTGCTGTCGCTTGTGTACGGAGCAGCCGGCCCCGGCGACTCTGCGGGATGGTGACTGACGCTATACTCATGGATATTTACATGTATGAACGAGACAATGTAAGACGGCTCGGCCGATTTGCACGCTTGAAAATGGGAGATTTTTGTCCATAAATTCCGGTACTAGCCAACCTCGTTGGTTACTATAGCCAATATAGGCATAGTTTCGATAGTAGGGTTGGATTTATAGAGAGAACAAAATGGCAAAAAAGAATATCTCGCTAACGAATATTAATAACAGAAATCGTTCCGTTAGCTTTCATTGTAGTCGACAATTGATGATATATATATATATATATATATATATACACGATATATCTACCGCTACAAATGAATACCAGTAAGCATGGAAATGTCCATACTTGAACTATCCGTAGAGATTAATGACAGCATCGATAATAATGATATTATTTGTCATGGTCATTTTGAGATAGCAGTTACTGCTGAAAGTAGTCATTCATCGTGTGGGCGTCCATGTTGTAATCAGTAAGTGATACACTTGTTGCGCCTTGAAGGCAGCTTTGTGTTCCTTGTTTGCTTGCTTGCTTGTACGTTATACGGCAATCACGATTTCCTGCTAAGGTATCCGTGCATTTGGGCAAGTTGAATGTTAATTCCGCAACGCTACACTGCGCTGCCCCTGCTGTTCTCCTCTTATGCCGATCGATTCTGACATGACGCCGTCAGGTGCCAACGCCATTAGCATCGCTGAGATATTAGACGCTAGGGAAGAACGTTCCGCTGCTCTAACGCAGTTCACTTCATTGTAAGTGCACACACATACATACACGGATAATAGATGATATCTTAGCTGATCCAGTGTTGGGACATATATATATATGTATATATTTGTATATTGATGCTTCTCATTGCGCGCCGCCGCTGAGGAGCCCAGTGTAGGTGCTCTCCTGTTTTACAAACCCTTTGCTTTTGGCGTTTCACGGTTGACGAAGACGGCGACATTGGCGATGTCCGCCAGCGACTGGAGACAGACGCTGTCTATCTACATGTGTATGTATAATATAAATATATTGGTGTGTGTGTGTGTGTGTGAGTGCAACATTTGTTGCTGTAGGTGGTGCTGCTCTTGGTAGTGGTGGCTGCTACTGCTGCTGCCGCCGCTGCTCCGCCGACATCGACCTTGTTGTCACCTTGGGACAGTTTTACACAAAGCAAAAGACTGAGCTGCTGCTACGGTGCTGCCTGTGGGGGCTGTCGCGGCGACGAAGTGGAAGTCCGAAGGTGGATGAGAGGAGAAGTCGATGAAGAAAAAAATGAAGAAGTGTCAGTAGTAGTAGCAGCAGCATGCTATAGTGATATCGGCGACGATACGGGCACATGTATATATAGGGACGCTGGTGGTGGATGCTGCTGAAGATAGTGGTGGCGTCGGAGTCGACGATGACGACGGTGGAAGTAAAAGCCCCTCTGATTGCTGCTGCTGCTGTCACCATCGCTGTGGTGCTCGCCGCCTGTGCTCTGCTCTGTATCACGCTCTCGGTACTAAAAAAGTTTCCGGGCTGACTTCCAGCCAACACGCTCTCGGTACACTATCGCGATGTTCCTGCTATCACTAACACCACCGAGAGCAGCGAGCTTGGTTATTCATGATTTGTTTATCTAGTAACAATGGCGCTTGCAAACCTTAATCATCTGAATGGCGAAATGTAGCAGAACGAGCCCATTGTATTTATTTGATTATACTATATCTACTGGTGCGTGGTGCACTTGAGCTATTGTTGCAGTAACGGGGCCAGCAGCCGGCGTCCGTTATGAAGAATGAGGCCGCATATCTTTCGGGTTGGACGACTGAGAGAGGAAATCTCACCGTGACAACCCCCACAAAAGCACCATTTTCGCCACCTTCACGGCATTGTCGCTATCCGGTTCGTTATCGATCACCGTGGAGCGACTTGGCTCGCTGGCGCTGTATCTAAATACGTTGCCGGTCTGACCGATGTGAGTCTTTGATTGCCCTCACAGTCTTCATCGACAGGTCCAGCATACACGCCCACATGCAACACCGAACCGCTAAATATCAATGATCACGGACAAACGCTCAATAGATAGAGGGACGGCGGCCGCGAAGATTGGTGAAGTTATTTTCTGTACAGGTTTCCTTTTTGTAAGGCTGAAATAAACGGTAGCTCAAATTCGAATCGGCACAGTGGGACGACTACACGTGTTTGTGTGTGTGTGTGTGTGTGTGTGTACACCATTTTGGAGTGGTGGTTATTATATTCGTTAGCAAATGTGGACAGCATTGTCATAGTGGGTAAATATTTGCATAGAATTGGTCCCGGAACATCCAGCAAGATCAACTGAGATGGAATAATCATCATAATAATAATAGTAACACAAACTCGAAACCTAATTTTTGTGTGGGTTACTGTTCGACTATTACTTTCATATGACTAATAACTTTTAATGATCACCTTCGAATGACTCCTGAGGAGAAAATGAAGCGATGAGATGTAGTCTTTATTAATTACTGAGACGAATCATTATGTAGCCGCGGAATAACCCTTAAATAGGAAAAACTCAGACCGGTTTAATGTACTCGTTTCTGACGAATATATATATATATATATGACACATAGATTACTGGTATTCGAAGCAATTCCATTGTAGGTATATTCCTATATACACGTGAGGGCACAAAACGCCTCCCTTTGCAGTCCACCCTTCCAGGTGAACCCTTTTTCTAGTGGAAGTATTCGTGCAGTCAAGCCGGGTGACGTGTGGCGTCATTTTCCCTTCGAGTGAACGTGTCTGACCCTATGACGAGAAACGACAGCGTGATGAAGATAGGGTCACAAAATATTATTTTTAACATTAAAGGTGGCAGCAGTAGCACCAGCACTACCACCACCGCCATCGTCGTCATCGCCGGTGGTAATGCTTATGACGATGATTGGTGGCCAACGACAATGGCTGGCATCAAGCACATCGTGAGCACGGCCGTAAATAGCCGCAGGCTTACATGACATCGACCGAGAGCAAGCCCGCGGACACTAGGGGCAGCAGTCGACGCAAAAAGACCAGAGATGGATTAAATGACTATAAATACGCATATATATATATATATATATATATATATATATATACGTATATAACTATATGTTCTATACGGCGGTGGCTAAGGGGCGAACGTGAAACAACTTGAAGACGCGTGGTGCTGTTGTTTGCAGGAAGAAGGAGGAAGAAGGCCATCGAAGGCGAGACTATACGTAGGAACAACGATAATAATTACAATGATATACTAACTATATCACTATTTATCATAGATAATTATAGAAATATCAAGATGGATATTATTGGTTTATTTTTTAAAGTCAGCCGTCAGACAATGAACACAGCAACGAGAAACGGTTACCACATACAAAAGGTGACGTCGATCGCTTCGTTACGCTTCGATCTACAATCACAAAGTCGCCTTCCGCTGTGCTCCCGCAGGGTTCATGCACTCGCCGTCTTCGTCGAAACGAATCATGTTGCTGTGAAGAATTACCACTGTTTATGTGCTGAACTGTTTAGTTACAAGTCGCTGCTGGCGGTTGGCTACTTCAGTGTTATCTCTACGGAGCTCCGATTTTCGATTACCCAAAACCAAACAAAAAATAGGAGAGATTACAATAAAACGTGGCCTCAAGCTGTCCGCGGTACGGCTATACCTCCTCAATCTTATTGACTGACCGTAATACGTCGCTTCAACTTGAACCGAAAAGCCAATGCCAGCTCGTCCATTCGCAACAATGGCCGACAGTCGATCCGAATCCACCCCCGCCGCCGATGTATGGGGCTAGTGTTTTTGGGAATACTATTTTGGTTGCAGTATGTTTACTGATGTTTTTTTTTATTTTTCTCTCCATATATCGAAGTGTCGTCAGCTTTGACAGTTTGCTGCGTATTCGTTTTTACATCAGACAAACTAACATGATTTTCGATCGCTGTGTTACAGGTTCGGATACGTGTGGCGGACTGTCGCTTTCTTCAACGGCCACCAATGACTCGGAGGAGAGCTCCCCTTCGTTCCAGAACAAATCGTCGCAGAACTTCAGTCAGAGGAGACTCATCCATGTCGACCTCATGTTCTCGGTAGGAGTCGAAAGCGCGAACGAGATTGAGTTTGTTGATGTTGTTTCCAAAAACATATTTTAAAAGAGTATGCTCAGTTAACAAAAAGAGAAAATAATGTTTTCAACGGCTGAAAGCGACATTCGTACATATGTGGCCAGTATCTGCGAATTCATAGAGCCGTGTTTTCATCTCACTTCGAAATTAATTAGGGAGGACTTTCTCGAGTTTTGATAGGTTCCTGAAAAATATATCAGAAAGCCACAAGCTAAAGATCTGGTGAGAATCTAGCAGCTTTTACAAGCGAGTCGATAAAGTAGACGAATACGTCAACTATATATTGGCTCATTTATTGGTGTCCACGTGCAGCTCGCACTATTCTATGCGGGGGCAGATCGAAATAGTTCTCTCAGCTGATACTTCTAGAAAAAACAGCAGCAGCAGCAGTTGCTTCCACAATTCCTGGACAGGACGTACGACGGTGACAAAATGGTGGCGGATGTCGGCGCTAGAAACGAAAGTATCATATAATAAATTCTGTATCGGTCGACAGGCCGATAGCGGGACCTTCGGTCATCAACGCATATATATATATATATATATATATATATATATAGGCTTGCGTCTTTTTATTATTTGCCCCCATTTTCGTCTTCCCCTGTCGATAGCACCAGAAATTAGTAGAATCGCCATTTAATGGTGTTTTTAGATACATCTCCACTCCTCCTTGTCCTTTTGCTGTTTATATTCGAACAGCGGTGAAGGATGACGATATTAGGGTTTGCATGAAACATATACACACAGAGACACACACATATATATATATATATCTATATATGATATCTGATAACACCCATTTGGTCACAGATATTATAAATATAAGAATCAAAACGAAAATGAAAATATATGTAGTACAACAACATGTAATACTTGCACGTTCTTGTAACACTTACACAATTAGGTCTCCACTACATCGTCATTAGCTGCCCACCCGGTAAGGCAGTCGGTGTGAGTAACGTTCTAGTGTAACGATTATAAAACAATTCATTTTCTGCAAGGTACAAGCGTCGCTATATTGTGTTTAACTAGTGCGCGGGCGAACCTGATCTATCTAAATATATGATAGTGAAGATTGACAAATTTCACCGTGGTGTTGCGTTGTTACCACTCTCATTATTGCCTTCGTTATTGCTTTCTACTACTGCTATCACAAGGATATATATATATATATATTCTACATAGGTTTGCGGTAAATAGAATAGATGTGGAACTACTACTAATAGTGCAGGATTGGGCAACACTCGCTCACACACAGACAGAACAGTTTGCAGAAACGTGCCAATGAGCTGAAGTCCACACGAACTGAATTGTTTTCTCCACTGTTATGTCTCTATCTCAATGGCTTGCTCACGCTGCGGTTGGTGACGCTGGCTGTGGTCGTTCTAGCAATAGCATAAGTATTTGACTTAAGTATTTGCTACGAAACCGCTTAAACAGTCAACTGTGAGCAAATCCTATGTATATGGCAGGCGGCAGCACAGGCAAGCAAGAATCGACGAAGGTCCCTTGTCTCGCTCATTGAGCTGCCGGCAGCATCAGTGAATGACGGGCCATAAAGCCAGTCTTTGTTCAAACGGGAGTCACTGGGCCAGCTGAGTCGAGTTGCCGAAATTGGCGTCATGGTTTTTGGTTTTCATTTCGTGTTTTTTTTTTGTATTCGTGGCCGGCGTTTGACCGGTGGGTCGGCCAGTCTAGCCATGAAGACGAGAATCTCTTAAGCTGCACTGCCCGCAGATCGTTGATGATATATGGAGCCACTGAGTGAATGAACGAAGCATTAGCTGTTCGCTTGTTATCACTCGAGACACAAGAGATCTATATTATATATTGTTTCTCATACTATATCTCGAGTATCGTACAATGGATAGCAATGCAGTGATGACAGTGAACAGATCCACTACCGGTCCACTACACACGGTAATATTTTATGGTCTATGGACATTCTATGATTTCGTAGGCTCGTGCCACCTAATCAGTCAGGTGGCTAGTCCTATCGCTCGATAGCCAGATATTCTTAACTGTGATGATTCACCACGCCATGGGCCAGCCTTACGGGGCTGCTTTTTTGTTAGTTCTCGGAGATAGCAGCAGCAGCAGTAGCACCGACAACTGGCAAAACCCAGCAATCATAGTGAGGGAACACTGTAATGGCAAAAAAAAAACGACCCCGGGCAACGCTAATGAGAACGACGCCGTTGTTATCTGTTGTAGGAAATCCATCGTGGCAACGGTAATTCTATTGGGAATGAGAGTAACATAATATGCGCATTCATTGGCATATAAATAACTCTTGAGTGATGGAACTTTCCTAATTGCTGCTTAAGTGCGAATCAAAATATTTACATTAGTCCTAGTAGCATTAAACACCGCTCCGCCCCGTTATCCGCGCGGGCGTCAGGGAAACTATCTTACCTATATGAAGGTATTGTTCACTGAGAACCTGCAGATTCATCGTAACTATTTCATGTTCAGTTATCACGAATAGACAAAAAATACTGAGGAGGATTCTTACCGCAAAGTTTGGACACACGTTGGTTAATGTGAATACCTTCGCGGCGGATGAAGAGATCCGGAAATGAACGAATCTGCAATTCTTTATGATATTTTGGTCACGTTATTCCGGTAATCTCATATCCATGGGATAGCCATCGCTCCTGGACGCATTCTACGAATGCGTCCATGGATATGCATCTGACTAATATGGTCGACCTGTATTCGACTTCATTTCCTTTGCAAACAACAAAAAAAGGTCCAAGTATGTCCCTATATAACTATCGAGCACAAGATATTCCTACGGTACTTTCGTTCTTGCGAGAACTAAACAACAAAACAAACACTCTCCATCTCTATTACATACACACATACACATGTATATATATATATATATATATATATATATTCATTTCTGTCTATCGTGTGTAGAATATAATAATAAGAAGATAGAGACGATAAGCAATTCATGGTAGGCGGCAGGCATTCGCAGTTGCAGAAAGCCAAAAGACCGGGTATGGTGGTATGCCATAGTAATCAGCGCTTCCACCACTACGCTGTCCACGCATTTATTATATATATTCTCTGTAGATTGTAGCATATGCATATATACACAAATACATTGCATACAGACAGGAGACACACACACACACACAATCACGTACAGATAAACAAACACTGGCAGCAAGTAATTATACTCACATGTTCACTCAGCCAGAAGAACGTGAAGATGGCATATACTGCCTCTCACAACCACTGTCTTACAGAGACTTATACGCACACACAAACACACGTACACACACACACATATATATATATGTATACAGAGGCTTGACTGGATGGCAAGCAGTACATATGGCTAGCGCTGTGTTGTTATTAAAATCTATCGGCATTTGGTTGAAGGATCTTAGCTGATACTGGCTGATTGGCCGGATCGCCAATCGCAATAACAGATGCCATCCACATTCACTCGTAGACGTCACAATATCGCTTAAATGATAGATGAGGAAACTATTCCCTGCATTTAATTTTCTGTGCTAAAATATATGATGTTTCCCTGTCTCAACGACATGCTTCATTTGCGTCGAATTCGACGTTTACAGGATCTGTTTTCTGTTAATCAAACGTTGTCGCCTAACAACTATTAAACAAAATATATGCATTGGGTAAATCGATGCTCATATTGCGAGAACGACAAATCCCGCCTGAAAGAGTCAGCGATCCATATGCTATTGCTGCTGCTGCTAAGAACACCACTAATGGGATCGCAAGCTGTTAATAGCTATATATACATACATGTATATATATGACTCTGTCGCATCGAGAGCAGCTTCTGTACATGATGTCACGTCCATACGGTTTCGTGTACCGGCACCTGACAGCGGCCGAGCCTATTTGAACGTTTTCAACGCTTCGTTCCTATTGACTGCATCGGTCGCATTGAATTCCTCTAGATAACGTGTGGCATATGCAAACGCATTCGTAAATCCCCATTTGTATCGATTCAATGACGCTGGGTTGACCAGTGACCACCACGAAACAGCAGAGTGCCCCACATATGATAGGTTATAAGCACACACACACACACACCGCGAATAATTGTTGTTACACAAAACAAAATCAGTGAAATTCATCCATCATCTTCGAACGTTGTTGTTCATTGCTCGTGTGATTTTCTTGAATTTTCGTTTGTTATCTTCGTAGGACGACGAGCTGGAGGATAGCGAGAGCAACGCGTCCTCCCTGACGAAACATCCGTCAATCGAGTTTCTTAGCTCGTCATCGTCATCGCATTCCCCGCAGGATGTCACACCCGTCATCGAGCATCAAAGCCTGCCGGCTAACCTAAAAAGGCGCGCCTCCAGGCTATCCTGGCAGAAGCCCACCGTTGCCCAACGAAATGGTAAATTGATCAGTGAGCTGAGCGGCGTACACTATCAAATATATATGTTTGGCCACAGTCGCATGCTCGCTCTATCTTTCGCTAGACACTGCCGGAGGGATCGCCGAGCAGCAGAGCTCTATATCTCTGTTTGTTATTTTTTTTTTGTCGACAAATAATAATTTCTATTTATTGTATCTAAGTATCTATCTGTCGGAAAGCTTGAGTCGAACGAGTTGATACGGCTTGCCGAATCGCTACAGACCGCTTCGCCTGTGGGATAATTTTCTACGATATTCTACAAACATGATTATATGGCATGGCACGTTTACTAACGACGATCGTCCGTCCGTCCGATGGATCGATGCGATGTTGTTTTTGTTTGACTTCGAATTTTACGGCTTAGATCCGTCAGTGGCAGCGGCGGCCCGTACACGGAAATTATGGCGGCGGCATTCGATTGACGTTTGCGATGCGGAACATCAGGAGAAATTGGTCAGAAATGATCCATTCCGAAGGTCGATTCGGGTACGACAGGAGGTTCGAATTGGCGACTCTTCATGCGCTAACGGAAGTGTGGACACCAAAGATTCCGGTGCTAGCAAGATCGCCATTGTAAATAAGGTAAGCGGAAATAACCATCTTTGCTAATATTTTGAGGATGGCTGGGATTCGAACGGGCCGAGAGTAATGGCGCAACTCACAGCGTCACTGGTTATGTGAACGATGTTGACCCATGTGTTTCAGTTGGGTGCTAGAGAAACGACTTGCCAAGTGAAACGTATCAAGTTGATCTGTTATCGATTTTAATTTGAAATAGTGTTTTATCTGTATCATGTGGCGTTCTGCATACGCCTCGACAATTTTAGACACAGCAACATACGATTGCTGTCAATACCCAATATTTGAGATAAATAAACATTCGAATATAATAACAATAAAGCACAGTTGACAATTCGGGCTACACTTAATGATGGCAAGCTCATTTTTAGCTTGATATATTTCGAATGCATCGTATCACTCATTTATTGATACCGATATCCCCCAAAGTACAATAATGCTCAATCGTCCTTGCGCCCTGTTCGCCGCCTTGTTTTTTTGTTCTGTACAGCAACTGGAGTGTCTCTCACTTACACTGGAAGAAGTAGCGCACATACGGTCTGTGATGACCAAAGCCGAGCTGGAAACCCTCCTAGTTACCCCTCAGCTCTATGACGACGTCGCTAAGAGCAAGGTGTGCTTCACCTGTAGGAAGAGTCGTTTCAACGTTCTTTTTAGCAGGCCCGTAAAGTGTCACCTCTGCGAGCGCTCCGTTTGCGACAAGTGCTCGACGAAGATGCACATCCCAACGCACAGGTATTAATACGGCAATGACGATTCGACTAGATTTAGTAGACACTAGATATAACGTATGCTAGGTGCGAAAAGTATCGGCGTTATCTGTCTGAAACTGGAATAGTTTTCACGGACATGTCGACCTAGGCGACGCATATCATGTTAACTAACTCAAGGGTCGTTTTTAGGCACGTAAGCTTAAACCGAGCTATGCATTATCTCCTTGTTTTCTTTGTTCTCATAATAGTGATCATCACCATTATAATAATCAATATTATTGTTGAATTTACTCAACTAAAGGTAAATAGTGATAGGTGAATCTCATCAGACACAATGCGATGTTTAGCGCACAACTTGCCCGGCGCTTTTTATGTTTGCATTTATTTAAATGCTACAGTCAGATATGTATTTGGCTTTAGCCGTCGATATTCAGAAGATGCGGTCTGTATTGTCTTGTATAGATTTGATCGGATTCCCGTGTATATGCTCTCGCCAAGTACACCAACCGAGGAGATAGCTCCGGAGATACCCAGTCGCCACGAGAAGTCCCGTACCAAGAAGAAGGATGATATCGAAACCGCGGTGCAGACGTTCACGAGGTGAGTCTCGAATAGAGTTTCGAATAGTTTCACAAAATACACATGAAATATATTTTGGTTGAATGTAACATATATAAATGCTTATAAATTGAACCCGATCTTCAAAGCGGCTTTGTTTCGCAACCGCCTGCTGTTCCTATACCAATATTATTATTTTTCCTATTATTTATATATATATATATATATACCCCCTAAAGCATTGTTTGAGCATTATTTCGTTCTTCTTCAAGTCTTATTCTATGATCTATAGGATATATATATACATATATCGACATCGTATGCATTTCTATAACGTGACTTTTAGGGTGTAGTCCTTTTTCAACATTTTGCTTGTTTGTCCCTCCTTCAGTGGATCTGCGCCGTCATCACCGAATATGAACTCGCGTCCTAACGGTTCCGCAACTGTCTATCGAGAACCTGCGCCACACACTGCCGCTGCAGCCGCCACCGCCCGTTCGTCGGACCACCGACAGCAGCTCGAAATGACGACAATGACGGGCAAGGACATCGTTGATGATACCGAAAGTGAGCGCAAGAAAAAATCGTGGCAGGAGTCAATTTCGAAGAGCCTCCTGAAGCGGCCGTCAATTCTTCGGGTTCGTGCCAAGCTGCGCTGTTCGCCAAAGGCACCCAGTCATGACGAGGCAAAAAGTGAACTCTGCGAGAAGCTTAAGGCGCCCGTGCTACCCGTATGTCGAGACTGCAAGTACCTTGTACGTTCGATCATTCTGTCGAACCGGAACCCGATCGTGAAGAGTCATAGTGACAACTCGAACTGAGGCTCCTCCCGTGTCGGCGGTATCTGAGTATGGTCCAGGCGCTAATCTCGTTACTGTTCCAATGCGAGTTCGGTCATGGGATCAGTTAGCCTGGACCAAACCGATGTGTCCAGTTCGGTGGTATATCAAGCAAGCACAACTGCAACAAGGACATTAGCGATAGTTAGCTGCAAACAGCAAATATCAAACAGACAAACCAACTTTAGTGACCCCCCCATCCTTGTGTCTTTTATTGTTGTACTATTATTATTGTCATTATTACATAGTCGTTACAATGACCAATGTACATATAGAACTGAGAATGGGCCAGAGAACCGCTGTTGATTGCCTCGAACCTTTCCCCCGCTCCGTAATGAGCCAAGAAAATACACTCACATACTGCTAACATGGTTGTATATATATATATATATACACGAACACGAGGCTGGCCTTTCTCTTTTGGAGGCTTGGACAAGGGACCGTCAGTAACGGTTTATCAACCTTTCTAAGGCTTTCGACGGATCTGGAAGACCACGTGCTTGAGTGCATGCGTAGCTAAATACTTGAAGTGAGGTGCGATGTCAGCCACGGATCGACATAAGCTCGAATAGTAAAAACAGACATGAGCGAATCGAAAACGAACAGCTGACAGGGATCCTATTCGTCGATGCAACTTATCTGCTTGTGAATACACGGAGGAACATTATACATATATATATATATATATATATATATATATACGGCAAACCGTAAACGAGGGGGCTGCAGGGATGTTCTATCCCCATAAGAAAACTGACTGCAGCACCCCTCGGCTACGTGTTGCACACCACAAACACTATGTGATCAATTTTTCTTCCTCTTTTTAGAATTAACGTAATTAAGTAATGAGTTATCCGGAGTACGGCATTCCGGACCGCTGCAGTGCTTACTACATATAATTGTTACGTTAGGTATGGTAACATAATCAAATGTGGCTGGTGCACCGACATTAAATATTCCGGTGTAGATGACAGTGACGCATCGATTGAGTGAGAGAAAGAGAGAGAGAGTGCGGGCATGTGTGCCTCATATAGAATATAGTCGAATCGATTGTGAAGAATAGCTCGATACTCGACACAGAACCGATTGAATCGCTGTATAGATATAGTTAGTTCTAGTTCGGAGGGGTTAGTTAGCCATTGGAAGTTACGACTTCCCCTTTTCGCATTGTTTGTTTGTTTCTGACTCCCTCCCTCTCTCTCTCTCTCTATCTCGTAAATAATTTCTAGATATACGGGGGAAATGAACATTTTGTGACAGCAAGAGAGGAGCAAAGCGAAGAGTTAGACCAACTATCACCCCCGTTATATTTTGGCGAGAGGAGATATATTAATAGTAGTAGTAGTAGTCGTCTTAAGTCTATATATATATATATATATATATATCCGTTTGTGTGTGTGCATCGTTCAGAAGAAACTGTATCATATAAAAAATAATAACAATAATAATTGTTGTTATTGTGCACATATATGTGTTTGTGCGTGACGAATGTCGGGCAGTAGTGTATAGTCGTACTGTGCTAATTTTTGTATCGACGAGAACAATTTGCCTAATTAAGCTGAAGTAAAATGGTTCTCAGTTGATTTTTCTATCTTCACGTTTCCTGCCCTCTGTCCCATTAGAACGGTACGTCCTTAGAGCGACGTATTAAGATGACGCAAAAACGACAGACATCGTTTACAACGCGAACAAGCCAAATGTGTTGATCAGACAATAACTAAACGGACTGTAACCGAATACAGTGCTATTGTAAGCATAGTTTAAAAAGTCTATATATACATATATATATATATGTTAATGAGCGTCGTTGCTGTCCGTACACGATCCTCTACGATGCGAGCGCTATATCGGGAGACCATTTACCAGAAGGAGAAAAAACTTGTGCCAGAGTAGCGCTAGGGCGCGGCTTCTCGCTGCCTGATCGAGACAGGCGAGATCTGACGCAAGCGAGTCTGGCGTTCAGGTTCGTCTGACCCTGTCCGGCTAAATCGTGCAGAGATGATCGCTGAATGATGAAATGAATTCGAGTGAACTGTTGTGTACGACGAATACCGGATACAGAGTTGATACGTCGCTGGCTGGCGATCGATAGAAGTGCCGGCGTCTGCTTGTGCTCGCTAGAAATGGTTGAAATGGTTTGACTTATGACTTCGAATAGATATATTAAGCCTGCCCCACGTTCGACAATACGGGGGGATGATTGGAAAGTGGACAGAAATATCGATGACACAGTGAAAGAAAGACAGATGCGACATAAAACCATTTATACAGAGTAGATACACAGTGTACGTTGATTATATATATATATATATATGTATTGACAATAACCACGATACATTCTACTGAGTGGTCGGACGTACGAGAGAGAGAGAGAGAGAGAGAGAGAAGCAGAGAAATATGATATAAAAACATGACGTCTGATAATGATTACTAAGGTTAAGATCATGATGATGATGATAATAATTATAATTATAATAATGATAATGACTAAATGCGGGGGCTTAGTATCTATTATTATTTTATGGCTTCCGTTGCACAATTAATTAAATGCCCTTATTTGCCGCCCATTGCCTATTTCTCTGATTGTATATGTGTGTGAATGAATATTACAAGAATACAAAAGGCAGAACGAGAGAGGACAAAGACGCGACAAATGAAAAATGAAAAAAACCACACCACGGTGAAAAACAATCACCCCTGTGAACAACACGTATGTGGCCACAGCAACAATGGTTTGCGCAGGACAAGAGAAATCGACCGGCATCGAAATAAATTCGATTCAATGCATTCAGCTTCTTTGCTCTACTCAGAATCAGCGCAATAGATCAGTGTCAATTGATCAGCTTTATATTTGCTTGAACAAGTAAGTGTTGATTAATGACTTCTCCGCCACCGCAAATTATAACGATAATGATAATAATAATAATAATGACAATGTCAACCGCGAATATCGTGTTGTAACACAGCAAATTTCTGAGTAGTAAATATCAAAACTGAAGGAAAACTGCCACACACTGTTTGCCATCGAAAATGGTCTCGCTTTGAAACGGCATAAACGACAGGAAATCTGAACAAACTGAAAAGAAATACAAACCAGTATCTCCTATATCATTATCCATTCTACCTACAACTAGCCAAGACTTGTCACTTCTATATATATATATATATATATTATATATACAATATGCATAAACAAAATGTACATGTATATCTATTTATCTATCATCCATCTATCTGCATCTTTAAACGAACACCGGAACCATAGATTGATCGGTATAACTACTATCTCCCGTTACTCCAGAAGACAAACATTGAACAACAGTTAAAGAAAGAAATAATGAGGCCCACTCGAATATCCCAGTCATCCTGTCGCTTGCAGAAACAAGAGGTCACATAATAATAAAAATATTTTAACTCAAACAAATGTCGCTGTTGTTTTGTTTTTGTTCATTCAATCATTCGTTCGCTGGCTTTCAAACCTGATAGGCTGAGTATCGGTGACTGGCTCCTAGCGCGTGATTGCGTCGGTAATCTACGCGACGAATGTATCGAGTTGATTTCCAGAAACGGTTGTGCTAAATTGCCATAGGCTTAAATTACGGACAGGGAACTTCAGGGGGATGCAGGCGAAAGCGGAGAGATTGTCTCCATTTGAATCTAACCTGACCTGTTTCACTGGTTGAAGTGAAACATTGATCCAATTCTCGCTCGGGCAATTCTAGTTCCTCCGTTGTTCAACGTCTAATGTTCAGCTTGACAGCGAAGTATGACAGCGAAGTATTCATTTTGCATGTTAATGATACAACAGCAAATTTGAATCCTCCCTCAAGAATCGGCTTCACTGACTTCCGCTTGGCCCAAGCTGCTTTCTGCGTCGTTATGAATCTGCGTTCCCTCTCCTCATCGCCCTGGAAAGTTAGTAATGTTCCATGCATTCGCAGCCACAACATTATAGATTACCCTCTGTCACAGGGACCACATCTGATCACTACTGATCATCTCAAAGCTTTATTGTTGTTGTAGTATTACCCTTCGTATCGTGCACAGCTAGGACGCACTTTTTCCACTTTTTTCTCTCTCGCCCCCTCATTCCCATAGTTCGGGTAGCGGATACACGTTCCTGACCCCCACCGGGAAATTGCCCATTGGCCTAGATTCGAGTAATATCCGGCCCGCGTGAAGCTATCACGTTGCGTGACATATGCTCTGCTGCTGAACCAAAATTGAAGATCGCACTGTAGCGTTTGGGTGTAACGAGGGCGTGTGCATGATTCGACCGAGACACGACGCAGAGTTATACTTTCTGTCAAAGGAGGAGTACATGGGACATAGAGGACAAGTCGGCACGCCCGTTGACGTCGTCCATGCCTTGCGCCTAACGCGTTTGGATCATCTCCGCCCGACACCACTAAGGCTTCTGTACGGCATAGGCAGTGTCAGGACCTTCATGAATCATTGGTCGTTTTCATTTATTAGAAGACGAACAAACAAGTGGCTATCATCGCCTCGAACTCAATAGGGATATAGCGATTTTATAATAGCTAGGTTTCGATTATAGCCGCATAGTCAATTATGACGACGTACGGTGGCTGGACCTCAAATTCCTTCGAGAACGATCTGCTTCATACAATTGAGCGAACCTATTTACCCAATTGTCTCAAGCACACTAGCCGATTGTATTTTATAGCAAGGTCATCACTGTACCCAATCCCTGTAATCGAGATAGGTCGTGTCCCAGAACTGTCCTCTCAGACGTGCGCTAATTGATGTATAGAGTGCTCTGCATCGTCGATTCCCTGACCAATGAGTTGTCGGGTCAACCATTTGACAAGTTGTCAGCTCATGATATTTTAATTTCATGGATGTGGATTGGGGGTGGGGCTGGATACATAATTGAAAACGAATTCAGATGAAGCGGCAAGTAATTCCTCGTTGGATATTAAGTGACTAATTGATTCTAGCCAAGAAGTTAAATCTAGACATCGCCTATACTATGGTATACTATCATAGATGGATAGTCCGCTCCTCATTTTTATAGTCTTCGGTGTTATCTGTCCGAATAATTGAGCGCTTCTTCTGTTCAGCAGGCCGATAGTTAGCTAATAAAGTAAATTCATTGCTTCCAACCCCTCCGAGTACTTGATGCAGCTCGGGTGTCGTCTGAAGCAGCGTGGGAATAAGTTCGCGTATCAGGAGGAAATAATACTGTAGCTCACGGGAAGCTACAGAATATTCATTTCATAGCCTAATGACTCAGGTATATATGACATTGGCATAATGAGTAATCATAAGATTGCCTTAACGCCTATTTTCTAGCGGTAAAACACTAAGATACATTCAGCACTTCATTTCGGATCATCAGAACAAGGACGCTTCATGGACGATTGTGGGAAACAACGCAGCCTATTTGATAAATTCTGCTAAAGGGCGCCCTATTGGTCACCTTCGTGAAAGGCATGAATATGTTGTGGAAGTGTCTATGGGCCTTGCGATTTCATTCATTCTATTCTAGAGACGCTGAGAATGGTGTCACACTAAGCGACTTCTTCACCATCTTAAAGCACCTAGTTGATTTGCCGTATGAGGATTACAGACGTGAAGACGCGATATTTGTGCTTATATCCAAAATTGAGCTGACGCATGTCGCTGCATCCGACATCTCTTACAATATCCTATTTCTACTCTGCTCTTCTATAAATAGCTATCAATACGTATATTTCAAGAACTACGATAAGAAAACCAAGATGCATCATAAATATCTAGCTTGTCTATTCGTTTCAAAAGATTCTTGTTAGCCGCCCTGTTGATCCTTCGTATGAATTTGTGACCAACACCTTATTGCTTGCTATGGAGGGCATTTATTTAATTAAACTTCAAAATTTTAAAGTCTTATCACTTTCAATAAATTACTCTTTCATTCTTATACCACTGTTTCGTCTTATCCAGGATTCTAATATATATGTTCGTGTTTTCGAAGAAAGAACCCTGAGTGCAATATTGATTTCGATAATAGTTCTAAGGGAACCAGTCCCCTCTAGCAAAACGTGGGATCTCATAAACAATACTGAATGTATTACTGCATCGTGAAACGGGCGTAAGTTTCATCGTCACAGCCTGCAAAAGGGGTGACATAGTCCAATGAGTCGAAATAGAGCTTTACTGATGTGACGGCATGTAGTTAATTGATAGAAGACGAGTGTCGAGACCGCTAGACTGCTGATTGTCAATAATCTGCATAGACCACCCGTGCACTATATGCACTACATTGCACTATCGACACGTATACATGAACTGCTCAATGTTCAAGGCGTTTCGACGTAGATAAACCTAATGGACTAGTAAGGAAAAGAATAAGCAAAGGTGGCCCCGACACGTCCTCATAGTAATACCTAAAAGGTTAAGAGCTGAGGCCTGTCACATAGGGGAACAGCTGAGGGTCGTCAGCTCGAAAAACAGTTTAAATCTGATGGATGAGTGGCACACTTAAAGTGAGTAGCGTCTAATATTTAAGTAACCTAATAAAAGAACAATTATCAAACAATTACTCAGTACAAATTTAAATGAGACGAATTTGCTAAATAAAATATAAAGGACATTTTGTTGGTAAAATCCCGCGTTGGCGTTATTGCAATATCTCGACCATTGTTATATTTTTTTATTTCCTAAGGGTCCATCGACTAAGTCGCTTTCTTTAGTTCAACATTTTTCTCATAATTTACAAGCGCTTGCCTCATTTCAGTCGGTTGGCAATGTTCAAACGATAGGGCTCACAGCGGATGTAAACTAAGCGAGTTATTTATTCGCTCCTGCAAAAGGCGCACCTTCATTATACAGAGCCATTGTATAAAAAATGGCTGGCTTTTGATCGCCACTTGGAAGCGATTAGCATCATCTCTATTTTTTTGTTGAGTCGCAGCAGATTGCCCAGCATCTCTTGTCTTACAAGAATGAAGGCGCGAGCCGAGCCTCGCTGGCCTGGTGATACATAGGCGTGCGACTGTCTTATGTACACGTAGGTGCATATACGGGTTCGAGTCCCACCATTGCACATTTGCATTTTCGTCTTACGAAAACTATTTTTTAGACTTTTTTTTGTTGTTTATTGACACTTTATTTCCTCAAACGGAATTTGAGGAGAATGTATTTTTCTTTTTTCGAACGGAAACAATCGCTACCAGTAACAAACGTATGTCAACCGAAATTTCATATTCAAAATTAACTCCCACTCCGTCTCTAACCAAACAACAAAACCTATTTCGCCTATTATGGGACTTGGAATTTATTGGAAGCCGATAAGAGTCTATGCGATGGGGTAAGTCTGTCAAAAATCCAAGCTACGATCGTGTGCCGCTCTCCGGTGCGAACAGCGAATCGCCTTTAAATCGCCGATGACGGCGTATTTCTATGACACCATTTGACGAACAGCGTTGTGCTGGCTGGGGAGCAACCTATCCAACAGCATAGTATCCATAAAATACTGATGTATTTGATCAAGGTAATAGTGATAGGAAAAACAACTCTGGTAGGCTAGTTGTGCTGACGTGTATCGTGTTTATGTATGTGTATATCCATTGACGTCCGCTCATCTGCGTAGAGTCGTGTACCCCTTTCGTAATCCCCAGGGGCCAAGACATAGACTTGTTTTTGCAGGTAATAAAGCTGCCCTACAGCTGATGTCTTCAACTGACGAAATAATTAATTCTAAGGAAAATAAGCACGAGCAGATATTCATCATCTGGTGGCGTGTAATTGCCTGCGTAGGATAAGCAGGAATATAAAATCGTAACCGGGTCCGTTTTTCTCAATCGTAGTGATAAGGGTTGATAAGAGTCTATGCGATGCCAATATCAGTTGGGGTACTAGGGCTTCGAGTTCTCACAAAGAAACACAACTTACAGTGCTAATTAGATTTTCAAAGCGCGGGCCGTTTTCGTACTATTCGAGAAAAACAAGGATATGTTAGTCACATTTTGAAAAGTGGGGATCTGATGACATTTGGGTGTACGACTCTAAATCCAGTTAGTCTGGAACCATTGGGCAAATCAGCTATCCACAAACAAGCACAATCAGCCCGGTCCAAGTGTTTGAGTCCGACTTGTCTCCTTGTACTTATGCATAAAGGACTGCTTATGGCACTGAGCAGTATCAGTGCCATGTCTTTGTCAGAACCCAAACTGGTTTTCCTAGAAGACGTAGTTATCTTCGAGGAATTTTTGTAATGGTTGCACACATCCTTCGAAAACATCTGCGAAGAATTTAATTATGGTGATCGGTCTATAATTCGCGGGAATGTGTAGGTCATTCTCGCCTTTATATATGAAAACAGAATTCCTTTGAAAACTTCAAGGAAATCTGACAGAAGCTAGGATAAAATCGATTAATTTCAACTAGTTTCGAAGGCTGGAGGTCAAGCCCAATACTATACAATCTATTGGGAGCCATGGCTGATATTAGGTCTTTAACGCTTCGCCCCTGATTTTACTAAAATATTCATAAAAGACTTCTTCTATCTCCTCCTTTTTCCTGGAACGTTTACTATAATAGTCTAGTTTTAGCTCCGAGGTTAGAGTATGCTTGTATCAGTTGGTCCAAAAAATGCATTGGATAGTGTCTAATCCTGTTGCAGGTTTTTCTATATCATGTGAATACACTTTGCCCCAGTATCGACGCCCGATACGATTCGTAATCTTTTTACCTTCTCTAACTGTGATGTACGTGCTACCATGAGAAAGCCTGCGAAGTGGAAAACATTTCTCATGGGCATTAAAGCATAGTTTATTGAACTTCATAAACGCTTCAACTGGCTCACTGGTCTCTAACACTTCTCGTAGCTCGCTTCGCCGAAGCAGGTTATGAAAATGTTAAGAAATTCGTTAAACCATGAACACGACATTCGTGATGACGTATTGTAACATTTTGCCTTATTCCTGTCTCTCTGACTATCCCAGCATAGAAGGAACAGGCAAATGATCAGCGAGGACAGGACTGGTTTTGTTATACCGCTGTACAATGTGAAGCGTATACGCCCGCCTATTTATGATCTATCCATGTTTCAGACGAGGCTCGGTTTATCCCTTCGATGCCGGAGTCCATTCCCTCGTAGCAGGCATAGAATGCTGTGGAACAATGTTGCCACCTTTGTGCTGCTATATTTCTGAAGTACTAAATTTGGCCATTATAAAGTCCGTTTCAGGACAGTGGTGTACTCAGCACCAGATATTTTGTTAATTAACCGCAATTTTTCGCTATTTTTTTCCTAAAGTCTAGGCATTTGTTGCCGTTTGCCGAATCTTGAACAGACAGCCTAGAGCGCTTTTGATTGTGTGCAACTATTATTTATACGAGGCGAGGTTTGAGCAAAATAAAAAATAATCTGTCCAGTTTTCTTAGCTCCCCTTTGGCTTATTATTACTTCAGTAACGGCTGTCTTCGCAACGCCGGTCTCGCTAGGTCAGCTTCGATAGTGTTCATGGCAACAGTGGCTCTCGCATCGTAGTCAAGTAGTCAGGTGCACGCAGGAAGGGAAATGCTGGCGGCACTTCGCGTTTAAGAGCTTTGATGGGCTTACTGGCCGACTCGGTGGTGACGACGGCGGCCGGCCTTTGCTTCATGTGTCCAAATGTCTGCTTCTGCCTGCTCGTTCGTTTTTTTCTTGTGCCGTGGATCTGTGCGGCTATATATGGCTGTGGCTGTGGTTGCGGCTGTGTGTCCGTATATCTGGCGCGCGCTACCCAGCGGGATCTGGGCGTCTGAACGCGGAACCGAATGGCGGCCACGGATGGACCTGCCGGGAACCCAGCCGGCTTGCGATGGCCACCGCCGCCGCCGCCGCCGCCACCACGACGGCTCCGATGTGCGCGCGCATCGAAACAAACAAAGAAAGAACGAAAACGGCGAACCATGTCGAAGTTGTCCAACTTAGCCCAGGCAATCGCTTGCTACCGGGATCATTCGGCATCGATTCGCCATGTTCGTGTTCCACTGCAACAACGTCAGCTGCGTCAGGGAGCCGTAGAAGCTGCACTGCGCCGGCAGATGAAGACGCGCGGCCCACCAAACCCCCCGTCCTGCCTCCGCCGCGTCAAGCTGTCGCTGCAGGAGCAGGTTGCCGGAGCTGGCCTACGTGTATTTCGTCGTCGTGATGGACGCCGGGGGGATCACTTCAGGGCCTCCGCTGGCGTCGGGAAGCAGACAGATTCAGCGGCGCGGGGGGATGCGCCTCGTGTAGTGGCCTTTCTTTAAATCCCAACAGCAAACAGCTGCGTGGCGCCGTCTACCCAATCGCCGGTACCACTATATCCTCACTTTCGATTTTCGTTTTTATACTCATCTCCCTTTTCTTCTTCTTCTGGTTTGTTTTTGAGGAAATGGCCCCATCACGGACATCGGTGGCGATGTCGGTAGCGCCATAGCCAGTCAACAAAGCATATCAAAATGCAATTCAAGCGAACGATAACGCGTTGCCGGCGTGACAGCAGCTGTTTCGATTAGACGACGGTGGGAAATAGCTCAACCCGTTATGGCCGGGCTCAAAACGATAGTTTCGTAGTAGGCACCTGCGTCGGACGACGGAGCAGCCGAGTGGATTCAAACTGTTAGTCGTTATGTTCGTTTTGTTTAGACCACAAATACACGGTGGATCATAACACATACAGCAGCATTGATACTATTTTTAACAATATCTACTAAGTAACTACCTGTGGCTTTTCGCGTCACATGGCTTGATTCTACAAAAGGAACTGACAGGACTCTCACAATGACAATAAGGGATCACTTTGCAGTATACGTCAAATAATCCTTAAAGCAATCAAATGATAATTACTGAATTGGCATCAGGTTGAAAATTCACTTCGCCAGTACAGTTGAAGAAACACGACGTAGCTGGGAAAAGACTAAGGGGAAAAAAGCTAACTATTTTTTTAATTAGTTAAAGCTAAAAGTTGTTTTATGGATTTATTAAAGGAACTGCAGTTTTACAATGCTTACCTTCTTTTATATGTCATATAGGACGTTCTTGAAAATTGCCAAAATAATCGATGTCAGTAGCACAGGAGACAGAAGAATGTGTCAACTCTTGGTAGACATTGTAGAACACTGACCTGGAACAATCAGGGACAATCGTTTGCCGTTCTTGAACGTTTTTGGTGGAAAACATTTCACTCGCTGACAGCAAACTTTATTTGCAAACATTTTGGACAATTGCCCCCAGATCGATAACCATGCTTGGCCAAAAACTTTACGTGTTTGCCTCGCATCTCTGATATCCGCTAATATCTCAATAAAGGAATTAAAATAATAAAAAATAAAGGCTGTAATTATATAGGCGATACTATTTGCGCTCCAAGTTCTATACAACTGTCGTGGGAAAAAGCGCACCCTGAAACACCCGAAATTTCGTAGTATTTATAGTAAATAAATAAACGACCGATTATTCCGGTCTGAGGCGCACTCGAAGCTGTTCCGGAATTAACTGAGGTGAAGTAGAGACATTATGCACAAGTATCCTTCATTATGCGATCAAACATGATGTAGCTGTGATGCAAGCAGAACGGCCCCATATAGTTTCTCGTTGTAACTGTGTCCATGTTCTAGGCTAGATGTCATTGAGGTTAGATATGTTTGAAACATGCTTGAATTTGAAGGCCAGCAAACATTTGCAGATCATTTGTTTGCTCGAAGTTTGTTTCCAGGCTTCATTTTTGTCCGCCTATTTAAAGCCATCGATGTGACGAATTCCACTTGAAATAGTTACATTATATCGGAGCGATGATTCTTGTTCATTCTGTTCTATTCGTGCACAGTCGATCATAGTTGCTCTGCCAGCAATAATACTACAAATATCAATCAATGGACGCGTTAGACAAACAAACAAATGCATACGTACCAATAGCCAGGTTCCCGTGGGTGGCAGCGATGAATGTGAATATAATATGTATATATGCATATGTAATATATGTATATATATATATATAAGATGTAGCTGTGCTGTTGTATTTCAGTTATTGCATTCGCACGGGCGGCCCCTTATTCGCTCTCACAGGGAACTTTCTTAGGAGGACACAGTAGTCGCTGCTGCTGCTGCAGCAGCTGTTACATTGTGTGTACTGTTTGCTAACTAAACTAACAAGCAAACAACAATCCCCGCGCACAACAGATTGGCGTAGGCGGGCCTCAGCGACGAGCGGAACAGGAGCATTAAGAAGACGATTTTATGCCAATGATGCTGCTGCTGCTGTTGCTGCTGCGGCCAGTGGTTGTTGTGCAACGGCGACTCTACTGTCATCACTCTACTGTCGAGCTGGGTGGAGCTGTTCTTTCAGACATACACTGTCAGCAGATTGATTAAAGGAACGTCCGACTGACGCGCCTCCCAGTAGTGCTAATGGAAGTGCTGCAGTCGTCGGTGCTGTTGCGGCAGAGCACGAAGCTTTTGTTGTTATACAAACGTGGTGCCAACAACGCTGGCCAACCGCCGATGCCGGTTCTAACCCTATGCATGTGCAAATATTAGAAAAAGTGAATACTCAACATTCATTAACGGCACCATTAATGCAGTGACCTCTCTTTCTGCGCGGGTGATATTACACGAATATCATTATTATTATTATTATTATTCTTACGTAATGTATTTGATTATGTACAAAATCTGCACATTTAGTGGCTGTTCATTGCTGTATTCGTCGGCAGCAGAAAGCATCGCACTATTTGCACATTAGGTTTCTTTTGCGGCTATTTGCACATTGAGATAATCGTTTGCTTCTAGAAAACTGAACAGGAACCCAACTGTCGTAGTGGTAAAAACAGCTCGTTTCATTGACAAATCGAGACTTGTAGTCCACGCATCTGTTTAGATCGTATGTGTTTCTGAAGGGGTTTAAACTCCTGAGCAAGCCTGCGTCACAGTAAAAACATGAGAGCATCACTTGTCTATCAAGGGCATTTAATTAAAGGCTCACTTCTACAGATGGATGTCATGTATAATTTGTTAAAAACGAGCCGCCCCAAACAGTCGAATCTGTATTCAGTGTTCAGGTAGATGCTGCGCGCATAGGGGACACATTAAAACTGTAGCCGATCTCCTATTTCCATTTATGAACCAATATTTGCTCAACCTCCCTCCACCCGATCGTAACTCCCGAGAATTCGTTTATAACAGATGTACATCTTTGTAAAAAAATGGAATGTTTGAAAAACAGCGTTAGGTAACAGGCTTACTACGTGAACTTGATAATAAAGAAAAGTATTCTCATTTGAAACAGGGAGAGAATTCTCACCAATTTTCTTTACAACGTGCTTCACTGTTCACATAGGAAGATCGTTAGTATTAGAAATTCCGCATAAAAATGCAGCATAGATGCCGGATGTCAGTAATTCTATTTTGAGATGAAATTCGAACAGTTAGTCCCAGCTAGTGTTTCCATACTACGGAAACAATATCGTCGTTACCACGTCAATTATCGTAGATTTCCTTTGTTTTTTCATACTTTTTCAATAAGGACAACTTCAGCTATTGCTGTGAACTGTGGAGGACTGAAGTCAAGAAGCCGATTCACAATTAGTGACAATTAGCGCTTGTTAGTTCGCACGGCTAATTTGGGCACCAACTTATGACTACAAGATTACATCAGTTTAAGGCGCAACTGAGCATAGTTCCCTAAGACAAAGTTGTCGACGAAAGGTTTTCAGACGAGATGAAATAGCATCTCATAAGTTGCCGGTTATCACTTTGGCAAAACAGGGTCTATTTATAATGCATAGTATAAAGAAAAAATATACAAAGTCATTAAAGACTTGAGATGACTTGCTCTACAAATGTCAACGTATGGTCTAACGCTTTGTTGCCTAAATTAAGGCTAACGTAAAAAAGAAGCACTGCCCGATATTCAAGCTGCGAACAATCCCCTGGGAACTACAGTCTCTCATCCATTGCTCGATATACAGTTCGTCCCAACACGTCTTTATCTCCCGGCATCCCTTCCTCCCATAAATCATCATCCACCGGTAGCCCACCGATAAGCGTGTTTCTGCAAGCGTTACTTCAAAATAGTAGAAAACAAAAGAAATATTGCGACCTGCACACCACACACACACACACACACACACACACACACACAAACAGACAGATTCTCATACAGACACAAACACACACACACCTAAGCAGCTGCTCGCTAGCTACCGTACTACGGATCCCCTTGGCAGATAACGCAGATGAGTAGTAGTAGTAGTTCGTCCCTGTGAACGGCCCGAATGGGGGAGGCTGGGGTAACGAAGGGCGGAATGTCTGTGTGTCGCTGGATGAGGTGACGAGCAGCTACGATTATTCCGCGGCTGCAACGTGCCACGCAGGCCGAGGGAGCTGTTGACGGATCGACGACTACTCGTGTTGCGAGGGCTGCCACCGCAGCGTGAAGGCGCCGACGATGATGAAGACTACGGTGCAATCGCCGATGCCGCTGCCGCCGCCGCCGCTGTCGACGATAGATACCCGCTGCTAACGGTTCGTCCACCGGCAAGAGAGGCGCAACGAGAAAGAAGGAAGTTTTAAAAGCACCGACCAGCGTCAGATTCGATCGAAAGGAAGAACGACGAAGAACTCTTATCATAATCATCAATAGCACAGACAATCGGCATGTGGCCACTGCTAGTGCCGTTGTTTGCGGCCCTGGCGTCGAGCGCCCTGGGTGAGTTCATGGTCTACCTTTGTAGAATGGCACGGAGTGGCACGTTGGCTGACCTCCGCGTTCCAGTTGCAGCCAACTGAGGCTGAGGCTGACTATTGGCGTATACTACTACACTGATAAATATCATGTGTGCTTGACTGAGTGAACTGAGTTGTGTGTGATCGTGTTATGATGTGCGAGTGTTGATATGCTAATGTTTTTTTTTGGTCATTATCGTTCGTTATCGAGTCGCTCGTGCGTAACTCAATCTCGTAACCCGCGCAACAAGGGTATAGGATGTTCCATAGTGTTGTATATAATACAATTTATAATTGAGATATATATATATACATGATACTGGAGACAATGCAGAAATAACATACTTTTTTGAAATTATTCATTCATGCCTATATAGGCCAGAGTGGATTCAAGTGTCCAACAAAGAATGGTTTCTACGCGGACAAGGAACAATGCGACCTATACTACGAGTGCCGGCACGGCGTTCCAAAGCCGAAGTTGTGTGATGACGGAATGGCCTTCATCTGGGCAAACAACCCCCTCTACGCTAAATGCGATGTCATCACCAACGTTGACTGCTCGGATAGGCCCTATCTCCGTAAGTACTCGAAGGGGGTTATCGTTGCCTTGGTACTGGCAATGAGACCGATCATTGCACCTATAATTTCTATTTGGCTACACATATAATGATGTGTGATTCATTCATATGTATAATACGTCTCATGTCTCTCTATATACCTTATCCTGCGTGGCGTACGTCATCCAGAGCAAGCGAAGACGAGTCCACACTGCCCTCGGGCGAACGGCTATTACCGCCACGAGAAATGGCCCCAGACCTGTGATGAATTCTACCAGTGCGACAAAGGCAAAGTGAAGGTTCTCAAGTGCCAGCCTGGCCTGGCCTTCGATCCTATCAGTGCAGGTTGTCAATGGGCCGCTAAGGTTGAAGGATGCGAGCATCTTGCTGACGTGAGTATATTCCGTATTTCTATTTGGTTAACACATAAATAGCTTGATACACATACAGCGAAATATATTAGAAATCATATTAATATTGTAATAGTAATAATAATGTCTAATTCACAGCCGTCTACTACTATTGCCACTACCAGCGAGATCTCTGCTAATACGCTAGCTTAGCTAGGCGCTATACAAATCATTATGAGCAAAAAAATAACCCGATTGAATACTAGCGTTTGGCGGGTATTATATATATATATATATATATATATAACCGACAAGACGTAGAAGTAGTAAATATCATGTCATGTAATATTATATGATTCCCGTCGTGCACCGGCTAATCACTATTCGCTACTAAAATCAAATAGGACAACGAGTCGCAGATCATTGACGATCGATTGTCAATACAAGGAAATGACCCCGTTGAAATGCTGCTAATTATTCCAATAGACGATGTAAAGTAGTTTTCCCGGGCATTTATCTCGTCACATACACGTGTATCTAAACTGCGACCGGAAACCGGCACATATGAAACACGGCGTTCCATCATACTGAACCGGTTTGCACTATTTTTCAATTCGAACAGAATATGATACTTACGTTTCTGCTATTGCCAACGTAATTGCGCTCCGACCAGTAATTTGCCAGACGCTACTGATCACATGATGAACAAAACGTACCCTGTACTCACCTCGCTAAGGCAAACATTATTCATCGTAATTAATTGAGGCACCGTTTCCTAGATATGATCACTTTACGCCGCGTTGTATGCACCTGCTTAAAGACATGCGTTGTTAAAGACATTCCGCAAGGCAAGTTCGATTCGTAGAAGTCTGTTATCACGAGCCGAGCCAGTTGAACAATAAATCAATTATTCTAATTTATTCATAATGAGATTACGCTGATAACGCTTTACGCGGTAGACGTTTCGTTACTTCAACCGAAACGGCTTTGTTCGGTTGAAGGTTGAGAGGTCATATGATCAGTTCTTCAATCAACGGTAATTATTTAGACGAATGGTACAGCTGATTGAGCTCACCCATTGAGATTTAGCTCTGGCTTTGAGTTCAGTGAACCTCTCGGGTTGCTTAGCGTCAGACCTCCACAATGACTGCAAGTGCATGTAAAAGCCTATACTTCATTTATATAACGACAGAAAATGTAGAAGAGTACGATTGGGACACGAAATGTAAATTTGTAGAGAATATAGTGTATTTTTCTAATTCAAATCATTAACAAACAAAACTCACCGTGGCACCATGCTGAAGCTGGATGTTAATAGCGAAGAACTATTCCATATCATCCAACAGCTAATTAGCATGTCAACAGTGTAACTCTAACCCAATACTTAACATACGTTTTGCCAAACATTTGAATACTGCAGAAGCTGCCCAAGCCGCCTGGCCACGCTGAACCACAGTATGATGATGACTATGAAGATGAACCTCAGCAGGCTGCGAAGCCAGGTCAGGGGGGCGCACAGCAGCAGCAGCAGCAACAAGCCATCCGAAGGCCCCAGTAGAAACAACTTACTGGGTGCTAAAAACACACTCTCGGGATTTCCGTCCATACGCAAGCTAGAGTCCAATGAATTGGACATCAGATCTACTTTGGAAACATGATCCTTCTGATCCCGGAGTGTGTGTCCCCCCTTATTGTGATGTCGATCTGCTGGTATCTGTCATTCTGTGCGGAGTCAAGTGCGGCGTTCGCTTGATCTCGTGAACTTGAAGTTAACCCAAGCTGTGCAGTTCAACGCCAACTATGGTTACACTTCATGGCGGCACTCGAGACCGTCGAGCCAAGCGACCTTAACGATTTGGAATCTCATAATGGACTGCCGGTGTTATTAGAACGCTTGCTTCGGAAAACCAATTGCAGTACCTGTTTAGTTTAGGGGTATACTTAGTCGCAGAGAGCTTTCTGGCTTAGCGAAAGAAAACAAACAAACAAACTGACTCAATCAAAAAATATATTATAGTTGTGAGATAACAGTTTTCTAGATGGGGGCGATTTTGGCTGCGGCGAAGTCGTTCGAGATATCTCCATCCTATCGAGTAGAGTTCTAAAACACCGGCCGGTGTGACGCTTAAAAGTCTCACTTAATCAATGATCATTGTTATTGTTATCGAGTCATAGACCTTTATTTATTTTCACCGCATCCAACCAATGAGAGGAAAATATATATATAAAAAATAAATATATATATATATATGGATTATATAGATTATATATATATGCGTATTGCAGAGGAAATAAAAATTATGATGTTGATGGAGATACAGGGATGTCTTAATTCATTACTTAGCAGAAAGTTAAGAAAAAGACACGGTTGCTAATTTGCTTTCCCTCGTCCCGTCGAGAGAGAAAGAGATGGCATGATACAAGTCTCAGGCAAATCAGAACACTTCGCTATTTATATGACAAATCTTGCTTTAATTAATCTGTTTTTAAGAAGTGGTCGTTTTCCTTAGTTAGGCTCAAGGACACAACAGTCATCCCGCTTTTCAAGAACAAGGGTGATCCAACTGTTTTTGTTTTCAAGAACAAGGGTGTTGCCAATTACCGGCCTATATCTCTTATTGACTACCTGTCTAAGGTTCTAGAGAAAATAGTAATGGGTAAACTGGAAAGGTACCTCCGCGGGCTCAATTTCTTCTCGCCTACTTAATTTGGTTTTCGAAGGGCTCGCTCTACCGAACTAGCTCTAGCAAACACGTGGCAGGAGATTTCGGACGCGATCGAAAACAAGCTATTATGCCTTGGAGTTTTTCTAGACATATTCGCAGCTCTCAACTGCCTCCGGCACTCGTATGTCCTTCTGGAGTGCCTTGGTTGCGGCATACACATTATTGAATTGTTCAAGTCGTGCCTCAGTGCACGAAGACAGGCGGAGAAGGCAGATGGCGTGAAATCAGACTAAAGTTGATCTTTGCAAACATGGACCTCAAGAAGTTAAACATATTAAGGCAATGCCACTACCTCGCTCGGGACCATGACAGCATCGGTCCTGCACCTTGGCCCCAACTGCGTCACTAATTATTCTTATTAAGACTCAAAATAATATGAAATAATACGATAATGAGTTCGGATAGTGTAACAGTATAAATAAAGGCATAATTTAAGCATGTGTTAGATAAGCATGTGTTTTTCTGAGCTCTCACCCCATAATGATCTTGTCCATAGATTTACTGTTCTACTCCGAAAGGCATTAGGATTTCAACACAGTATCCCTCTCAGCTTCAATGAAGGCACACGGACCACCAAGCACCACAGTGACTGAGATGAAATTGTTATCGAATTTCAGCGACATTGCCTGATTACATCCTCGAATCAAACACCAGCGGACGACTTTCTCCTCCAGTGAAAGTGTGACATTACACCGCAATTGAAGTCGAACAAGGCAACCTCGTATATTAGAACAGCCTTTGGCGGCTCACTTAAAACCGTTGATTTACAATCTTTTTTTTTACAATCTTTCTCGCCAGTGAGTTCACTTTAGAGTATTTTTTACGATCTGTTGATTTTGGCCCTCGATGCTTTAGAACATGCCATCTACGTAACGACGAAGTTTAGACGTAGAACTTGCGCATATCGTCAGAAGGCTTCATGTCGACGGCTCAACCAACGCAGTGGGGTGTCCCCTCAGATTGCATAAGAGACGCCAGACCTATGCAACGACCTCACAATGCATTAGAGGTAGACCTGACTGGCTGTGGCGGTACCCCCTGCATCGCAATCTTATGTCAGAGGTGAGACGCGAAACCACAAGACGTCTCTTCGAGCTTCAGTGTGCGGACGCACTGGGCTCGGTGAATTGACGGGTTGTCGAAGAAATAATAGCCAACTCCGTGTTTCGAAATCAGCCCATCGGCCAGCCAAAGTACTGCTTTCATATTGAAGCCCCTGTCAGTTGAACAGGTAGCCGAGTGACGGACGAACGGCAGACGTCGTGAAGGATTACTCCAGGACAGCCTTCGTAGTTACGTACCGTGATGGGTGTTAGGAGGTGCAACCTGTGGTGAGAAATTCTTGAGGTTTTACGCGCAAGATCCACCCTACGCTGATTCCGTTGAACAACAGGGCTTCGTTTTACCGCTTCGAGCTTTGATCGTTATGCAATCTAACAGCACACTTTCGATGGTGCCAAATACAACATACTACTTAGAGAGCGATCTCGCTCAGCGAAACGACTCATGGGACGAGGCTATCGTTGGCGAGCTGTTATTGCTTGGGTCTAATCGTTTACTCCGGTGATTACCCGTTTATTGTATCTACAAATGCGTTAACCTCTTGTTATTCATATGTGCTATGTACAATTAATGCATCCACCATTATGATTATGTTAGCAGCCAGCCAAAATAATGGTAAACCAGACTGGTTAATCGAAGGATTTATTAATTACAAATGTATAACATTTCTACTGCTGTGCTATTGAATCGGCGCGTATGTTACCGTAGAGAAAACCGGCCATGTTATTTCGCTATCACTATGACCGTTAGTCATTGCCGTTGTCTACCGAATCGCTGTAAACCCAAGGTGAGGCCCAGCTCTGAATAAATAGCTTGATGTGTAAGTTGCTCAAATCTACATCATCAATATTAGTAAATGTACTAAAATCGTCGAAATTCTTTGGGTTGGGTGTAGATCAATCCAAAAAGTTGCTACCTTCGAGACGCTCAAAATGTTCCGTTTATTTTTGTTGCCCGCTATAAAGTAAATGTTCAGGCCTGACTCACAGCCATATTTACCGTTCACGGTACAACTGTTTTCGTCATTGCCTCTTTATAAGACGGAGAACCCCTTTAAATGCAAATGTGCAACGGCGGGGCTCGAACCTCACGCTATGGGACGCTCGAAGAACACTTCATGGCTAAAATGTTATTAGAAAAATTGTCTTCTTTGAAAATACCCTTGAAAATACGCATGCATTTCTTTTACCATTGGCCTCATCACATTGATCAAGGGTTTTAACATCAGCACCACCCATAGTCATGAAAATCGTTTAGAACTTCAGTTACACACGGCATCCAAATGATGGCCCACCTCCATGTTTGTGATTTTTTTTCTAAACTGCAGTTTTTTTTCCCAACCGTAAGCAGCACTGCAGTTTCGCTTTCAGTCATTCAACAAGAATATTCCACGAATATTTGGCTATCTAACTCAGATGTAGACATTTGATATCGGAAATTGTCGTTTTGAGGGTACGTCAAAAGGATAGCCCACTTAGTGTTTGTCGAGTTGGACGACAGTCGAAACCCGACTGACTTCTAAGATCGTTATCGTACAAATTTTCTGGACCCTTTGTCAGCGAAAACTATGATGGGCCGAGGCCGCCAACTTAGGGAAGATAAGAAAATAATTATTTTCAACCTCAATGAAAAAAACAAGTCAAAATCGGATATCGCGCGGATTTTGCAAAGAAACAGGGAGGTGATTTCAAATATTCTTAAAGATCCTGAACAGTACGGGACCAAGAAGGCGCCAAGACGACCCGAGGCAGTAAGTGCGCGTGAAAAACGCTTCCACCTCCGAATAGCCTCTAACAGATTTTTGACTTGTCGGCAAATTGCAGCAGAGACTGGAGTCGAAACGAACGTCCGAAACGGCAAAGATGTCTTCAGGCATCAGAACATCTCGTTCATAGAAAACTCAAACGAAAACCTCCTTTATTATTGAAACAAAGATCTAAGATTGAGCTTCACTCGTGAGCAAATTTCGTTTACAGAGGAGTGGCAACGTGTGCTTTTTTCCGAGGAAAAGAGATTCAATCTTGATGGTCCTGATGGACATTCTTATTATTTCCACGACATTAAGAAAGAATAGAAACTGCTAAGTCGACGACAAGCGGGAGGTGGTGGTGTGATGGTTTGGGCCGGTAACGGCTACAACGGGAAGACCGATTTGGTTTTCGTAGACGGGAGAATGAATAGACGTTTCTATGTTCTAGTCGTTCCTACGTTTTTATGTTGAAGGATCAACTTAGGAATCTCGGCGAGAAGATCTGTGCGAAAAGATTCATCTTCCAGCAGAGTAACGCCGCCTTTCATACGGCGAACATCGTCAAGGAGTTCTTCGAAAGTCAAGACATACAGTTACTAAGCTGGCCCGCATGCTCTCCAGACTTGAATATTGTAGAAAACACTGTGGACCGTCTTAGCTAGAGCTGTTTTTAAAGGTGGCAAGCAGTATCAAACGCTACATGAGCTAAAAGATGCTTTGGTAGCTTTTCTTGATGAAAACCTCATACGTAAATTCTATGTAGCTATGTCCAATCGGGTCATTTCTGTTCTGGAGAACAGTGGCGGCCCGACAAAATACTAAATTTGTAAAAAAAATTGTAAGGGAATATTGTTAGAACCCAGTTGTGTTCGATAAACACAAGTGGGCTATCCTTTAGACGCACCCTCAAAACGATAATTTCCGATATCAAATGTCTACGTCTGAGTTAGATAGCCAAATATTCGTGGAATGTTCTTGAAGTGTGATATATTTGAACGACTGGAAGCGAAATTGCGGTGCTACGGCTGAGAAAAAATGAATCACAAACATGGGGGTGGGCTATCATTTTGATGCCGTGTGTAACTGAAGTTCTAAATGATTTTCATGACTATGGGTGGTGCTGATGGTAAAACCATTGATCGGTGTGATAAGGCCAATGGTAAAATAAATGCATGCGCTTAATTTAGTATTTACAAAGAGGACAATTTTTCTAAGAACATTTTTAGCCATCTATGAAGTGTTCTTCGAGCGTGCCATAGCGTGAGTTTCGAGCCCCGCCGTTGCATATTTGCATTTACAGGGGTTCTCCGTCTTATGAAAAAGCAATGACGAAAACAGTTGTACCGTGACAGGGTAAATATGGCTGTGAGTCATTCCTGAACATTTACTTTATAGCGGGCAACAAAAATAAACGGAACATTTTGAGCGTCTCGAAGGTAGCAACTTTTTGGATTGATCTATACCCAACCCAAAGAATTTCGACGATTTTAGTACGTTGACTAATATTGATGATGTGGATTTGAGCAACTTATACATCAAGCTATTGATTCATAGCTAGGCCTCACCTTGGGTTTACAGTGATTCGCTAGATTCATGACTATTTTATTGACATGACAATACATTATATCTGGTGCGGGTCATCTAGGCGAACTTGTCGCCTATAAAATTGTGCCACACGTACCGCGCGATTATTTCTGTCACAATTTGTGTGGTTTTGTTCTGTAAGTCGGAGGTCGGACGGTTGCTGATGGTATGAAGAAACATTCCATTCCTTGGACAAAACCTTAATATATTTGATATGAGCGCTCCTCGAACGTGTTGAGCTATTGTTATTTGCTAAAAAAAGTCGTTATGCTATGCGACGGGTAATATTGCCAGCGCAACTTAGCAAGAGCAGCGTTTAGAAAATGATTGTAGGAAGCTCAAGGACATTCGTCCTGACCGAACGTTACCATGCAGTGAGCGTACTAATATTTCGAAACATATTTGTAACAAAATATTCGCCAGCAATTAGAATAAGATTGCTACAATACACTTGAATATGCAAACCAGGAGCTCGTTGGCGTGGCAAATTTTATTTCGTGAGATTGAGGAGATATAATTTTAAAATACAATTACAGGTTGCGATTCGATGCTCGCCTGTTTGCTTCGATCGTCTTCTGCTGTGGAAAACGATATTCAACATAAATATTCACACATGTAAATCTTCCGGCCTGTCGCTCAGCCAACATTGTACTGCTTTCGGCATTGCTTCATAAGACAGACCCCTTAAATGTAAATGTGCAATGGCAGAGATCGAACCCGAGTACCTACGAACCCATATCTATGAGTACTCAATACGATTCGGAACTGAGATACCCAAATTAGAGGCATTTCCCAATAAATCTTGATTTCGTATGATACAATGGTGATATCGAATACCACTGATCCGCTTATAACAGTTCATATTACGATTTCATTTCATAGGTAAACTCGTTTAAGAACATTCATTACACAAGTTGTGTCCCACGTGTGAACCATAGTTCGGCATCTTCAACTAATGCGCACATGGCAATGTGCCTATAGTGAGAAATGATTATGTTATTGTAACGAAATAAAATCCTACTAATTTAGAAGAGCTTTCTCTTCGAATGAGAACAGAAACGAGTGTAGAAAATCCGTCCTGATCAAGGAGGTCCCGGCACCAGGTAAGTCCTGGTACTTACCTGGTGCCGGGACCTCCTTGATCAGAAAATCCGTCCGGACCAATTTAAACAGGATCTAAAGTTTATCTCCTGTTTTATCTGTAATCTGTCCCGAGTGACTAGATATCGAATTAAGCATTTGTGATGAATTATGATGTGCACATTTTTTTTTATTGTTATGATTTCTACTCGTTTTAGTTTAATTTTTACTATGTATTTCAAACGTTTCACATGTCGTCATATCAAATCAAGCTACCGCTTGTCAAACTTCGCCGTACCTCACATATACCTGTTATGCCTTTGGTGTTTGGTTATAGCACAGTTGACAAAACGAGAAACAGGTGACAAATCAGCTCAACGAAGACTTTTCGGTAGATGGGCTAAGATGGGAAGATCGGGGCAGGTGTTCTGCAGTTATAGAATATATATTTATATTCCATTAATACAAAGTATCGACGTCGCCAACGCTGCGCAAATCGATCAAATCTATTCTGACATGACGAGAGGACCGGCATTTACCTCCGGAACGAGAGCAAGCGCCGATATTTTCGGGGCAGAACACTGATTAGTTGACGGCGAATCTCCACTACGAGACACATATCCATATAATCGATACTATTGAAATGGGAACAGCAACATATCGACCGGCACTGATGAATACACAAAAAACAAACACTAACCAATGTGATCCAGCAACAACAGTATTTAGCAAATATAACAACGACACATGAGGACGGTTGCACACCAATAACAGGACAGGCTTACTCACTCTAATGGTAATTATAGTAACGATTGTAATAACGGAAAATCATTGACACTGGAGTCTTTCCCTTGTTTCGGCTATAGCATCTACTTGAAAGTTATGGGTTATGTTGCAGGGCATATACAATTCTGCTTCGTTAGGTTAACGAGAATTTTGCTTGGATGGGGGGCAACATTGGCGCCTCCCACAAAAGGCTGTTTCTCATTATGGCATTATGCACGCGGCCGCGGCTACCCCTCAAGCCCAAGAGGTCCGCCCCGGAGAGAGAGACGCATGTCCTCCACCCCCAGAGGTGATTCTGGCGAGAGAAAGTCTGTTAGAAAAAGCCATCTGGCCTGCCACCAACAGGTCGCCATCCCATGGCGGTCCTACACAATCGGAAGCGAGCCGCCTCCTGTGCACAGTCGATGTTTGTCGAATAGGAAACTTATGGGACCGCATTCTCAAGGTGTCTGCCTTGGTGCCGTTGAGCAAGATCGTTTAACCGACACTTTTATGGACTCTGCACGAACATTACAATAGACAATTATGTTATAATAGGTGTGAGCAAACACAGCCAAATCATGTGCTAGGGCACTAATGCATAGTCTGCATTAATCATTGTTCATGAATCTGTACTTTATCTTTACTTTTTTTGTGCAACTGTTGTTTCTCTCAGTAGTCGAATTACGGGATGTTGTTTTGCAAACATTTGAATCCATTCTATTAGGTTGACCACCATTTCACCTGTTTCCTTATTCATCTGAACATTCAATTCAGCATAAAGCGTTAGCATGGACTAGGTCCAACGATGTGACTCACGGGCCTGGACCGCCAAGTGCATTTGAAATTGGCCACCTCGCTGGTTCCTTGACGTTGATCGTGAGACCTTGTTATTCAAATGGCTCCCAATTACTCACTTCTTGAGCGCACTTTTATTCATATTCAAGGTATCTTGAATATTATTCTAGGCTACTACGAAGTCCTAATGTATTATCAGGAGGACAGCTTCAATATGAATTGAAAATCGAGGATTAACAAAAACTGTAAGGCACCAAACCCGTTGCTGAATTATTTCGGCTGGCCAAGGAGAAATGTGAAATGTTATTCGTCTTGGAGCACATGTGGCTCATACATCAACTCAATCTAGTCGCTCGAGTTACGATCGTACCACTCGACATTAACCGAAAATTTTCAACATTCAATGGGTCGCTCAGTGAATATACATTTAAAGATGATCTGTTATTGGATCATTTCGATAATTCCAATGATTTTTGGTGACCCTTTCTACTAATTGCCGAAATCTATTTAGGGTCAGTAGATACAATTTCAAACGGTCCGATGTTCCTGAGGACTTCTACTTGTCAGACAAACAAGTGGGTTGTTCTGCCATTGGCCAGCTGAATGGATTTTATAAACTTGGTTTAGAAGTTGTTCGAAATGATCTTCAGCCGTGCTGACGGCATCTTAATGTTCAGAAAGATCACTAGTCTTCAGGGTTAGGATAGATATCTTTTGACACTATGCTTACTTATGTCTAATCGCTAAACTTTCCCCATTTAAAAGGCATGCCTTTAGAACGGCTTATGGGATGCACTGAAAGTGTTATATTTAACTTTACTCATTTATTATAGTTAGTGTTTAATGTAAAATAAACTGAGACTGGAGCATAATTGCAAATGATTATTATATTTAATTGGATCCCATAGAGATCAACCTTGTACGATTCGATACCTATTAACAATAGGCTTGATTCCCTTTGGTTGAGACCCGTAACAGCATCATGGTACAAGTGCAGTGAACTCAAAGCAAACATTGATTGTCCGTTTTTTTTTTAATTTGAACTGCAAAAGATTTATTTAACCTTTTTTTGCGTTTTGCCTATGACGTATGGCCTCACCAAAGGGAGGGCTTTCTGAAATTCAGGTAATGCTCCTCTAGCAAAACAAGGCTGGTCAGATTATACTTTTCATTGGTGCTCTTAAAAGGATCCATTTAAAACAGACCTAGCGGTGTGCTTAATATGGCGTATGTAAAGTGTTCGGGTCGTCCATAAACTCAAGGACAGATAAATACTTTGACAAATACTAATAGCGAGGACAGATTTCTATAGACACCAGTGGCACCATAAAATGAATTCCAAACTGCTGCCCCAAGCTGCCCTGTCCATCAACAGAATTCCTTTTCGACAGAGTGAGTGCAGTAAAAACATTGGAAATCAATATTTTCCTCCTGGGCTAAAATCTTTTAATAGATAAACAAGCGTATATCGGTGTCAAACTATTGTCACTGCCTTGGGCCTTAGCCATTGTAACGCTTGCTCTGAACTGGCAGGTTCAACTTCTCAAAGCCTCAATTTGGCTGGGTTTTGCTCAAGGTGTTCATAGCCATAGACTGAAGCAGGTCTGCCCTATAAATAAGGAAGGCGCTAGACGATTATCTTGTTTTGTTACGATTCTGGTGAGTGGAATTGTAGAACGAATCTCCGGTCACTTCTGACCCCAAGTAAAATTATACGAGAAAATATAGGATTGAATTCGAGTTTCTTCATCCTCGTTCTATGGCAATATTTTTATAACCTGCTTACCGAGAAATACCACTTTTACTTGTAAGACACCTTAACGTCCAAGCTGCTGTTTAGTTACAAGTATCCTATATATTCGGTCCGACCGCCAGTCAAGTGCGGTTCTCTCCTCTAATATTTCCAGTATCAAACACCGCTATTATATTTACCTACGCTGGCACCGAAACTGCACCTGAGGTTACTACATTCTCCAAAAGCAAAGGTATTCCACCAAAAAGGTATTTATTTATTCAACATCACTTGTTTGGTTTGTTATCCTATTACAATATGACAGATATATATATATATATATATCACCAAAATGTTTGCAAAATATACCCCAAATATGCAAACGTTCGCTTAATAATAATAATATAATGTAGTCGAGTATAAAAGTCATGCAACGAGCCTCTTGACAACCATTTGAACCTTATTGAATCTCACGTGACTTCTTTGCGTACACCACTGAGTTAAGACATGTTGACAGATCAAATATTCGTAAAAAATTGCCTAAATATTCTAATATCTACTCAAGTGGCCCGCAGTGTTCCAGTGTTCCGCGGTTATCCCACCACCATATTCCGCTATTGGCTGATATCGATCGCAGGTATTACACTCAACCTAAGCTGTACTTTCAATGCAGGCCTACTCGCAAACGGATGTGTTCACGCAAATAAGGTGGATCATTAAGCAGTAACTTGCCAGAGAAACTTACATAAGTGGTCTCTGTTTGTGCATTTTCTATGTATATTATCATATGTTGAATTAATCCCTGATATAAAAATATTGAGAATTCATTTCGGTACAACTCCATTCACATATCACAGTCAAGGCTAGAAAAGGAACGCCTCGAATTATACCTGTTTCCTGTTGCACTGAATCTCACTAGCTGGGAAATTGCGTTTTAGGTCATTTTCTTGAAGCTGTTCAATTTTCCTGCATCAAGTAATGAAACACATTAGTCCTATCGTATGTTGCTGTAAATACCCTGTGTTTCTGTAGCTATTATTCAATTTCCCTGAACCACAAATTTCTGAAGGAACACCTTAATTAGCCGTCTATGTAAATATGTGCAAATCGAGTTACTTTCCAAAGTCAATTAGTTGAGCCCATGGTCCATCACGTTCGATCTCAGCTCACCTTTTTCATATAAATCTATGCTTGCGAGGCAGGCCATTCATTAGTATCCACTTCTCGGCACTTAAAAGTTTCGAATCGCGTTTTCCCATAATCATATTACGGGCCCTATATCACCAGTTGCCTACAGCTCATACACGAGCATTCAAACTGTAAGGTTTGAATACAACGACATTTCTTCGAGCCTCGCTACCACGGTATCGCCCGTCATTCTCATACGTTCTAAAACTTCGCGTGCACGCACATACCTAGGTTGGTAAGTTTTGGGGTTGCACCTTCCAGTTGTACGAGGCATTGGACATTGTTCACATACTACCTTCGATTTTTCCTGCCAGCAACAACAGACGGACACGCACACACGCGTCTGAGCGCAACGTCAGGTTGCCCATTGAACTTTATAAAGGGGGATCGCGAATAAGGTGAAAGTCAGAAGTTACCATAGAGAGCATCCTCATGTGAGAGCTGTTAGAGGACGATGGCGAACTGATCACCGCGCAACAGACTGAAGTTCGAGAGCGAAGGCTCCGAAATACAACAGCAAAGCTAGGAGGTATATCGATGCCTCCAAGTTGAGCAAGTGTTTTGATCGAGTTCCTCAGGGTAATCGATGCGTCAATGTTCTGCACCGACGAAGCGAAGCGATCGCCATTCGATGATGCCTATAGTACTATTTTCGTTTCAAGATAGCTGATCGATGCATTGGAAGGTTGATTGTCATGTGAATGTAAATGAATAAATAGTTGCCGGAGTCGGTGATCAAGTGAATCGTATTCTCATTTTTTCTGATTTACTAATACCTTAAACAGTCAGTTAAATTTTGGGTCGTGACTGTGGAAAGGGCCTTTTGTATGCATCATATATAGAAATAATGTAAAACTTAAGCAATCCTGCGTACACATCTTCCAGTAATTTTCAACTTTTCTTGAAAGAATCGCCTGAACCGTCACGCCTCTACAAATCAACATGCCGGTCTAGGTATAAAGAATTGACCCCAAGAGAAGAATTGCCCTTGCAAAAAAATATATTCAACGAACCTGTGAACCTGGCTAGCCTAGTTGCCTTTCTGGATAGTTGTCGTTCAGGTTATATTGCACTAATCCCCACCTCAATGCTCAATCAATTTATATTCGATAAATATGATGATTCATCATTTTGATATTTATCCAGTGAGACTACTACTTCTACCAAGTGCTACACAATCCGGTAAAATGGGAATCTACCGTAGATAGAATCAGATCGTAGACAGAAATTGAAACAGAAATCATGATTCCAACCAGCTCCGACTAATTCCTCCAAAGAGAAGAAAAGTTTATTTCGCCGCTCCGCTGTAATAATATTATCAATACAAAGCACTTCGTGAGACTTCGACGTGATCGGTATCTCCGGCTCCTCTAGTTTATCATCACAACTTCTCTTATTTATTAACATACTTTCTTTTTCTCTGTATATATGCTCAGCATCACCATGTTGCTGTATCAACACTTCCCCTCTCTCTCTCTCTCTCCCTTTCGCTCTGCCTCTCGGTAGCAGCTGCTCACTTCATTTTCGATGGATCTATTTATATATAGTGCTATATGTGTATAGTGTGTTTGTGTGTGTCTTTGTGTGTGTGTGGAGGGGGATGTGTGTCTGTGTCCCGTATACAGAATGTGATAACAATACAGACAATTATAGTAACCACAGTAATAATACCTCCTATAGCAGCAATAATAATAATTCGAAGGGAGAAGTGAAATAAAAATGACAAATCGAATAGCAAAAATCTGGTCTTTTCGAGTGTTTCCACATTTCTTTTGTATTCCGAAGTTCCTGTTGCGGATGTTACCGCTACATTGCTAGTGTAGTATCTGCGAAGATGTGGGTGCTCCGGTTCATACGTCGTCGCCTTCGTAGGGCGTCGCCTACTCTCCTAGATCCTCGATCGTTCCGTTTCGTCGTGCGATCGGTTGACAGCCGCGGTCAGCTTCACTTTTTCGGACCGCCGAGGGGCTGGCCTTTGTCTTTCCCGCGCAGTTTCATACCGAGGGCCCGTTCGAGTTTCGACAGAATCTGCTGGTTCGGAATAGCGCGACCAGCCTCGTAGTCATTGACCACCTGGGGTTTCTCGCAGATTTTCTGTAAATGCAATAGCCACAAGAGCAGCAGAGACGCGCATCACTGGTGAGTACCACTGCAGACTAGATCATTCATCACATTAGATGAAACATTTCGACAGATTTTGACAAATTAACAACCAGTTGAGTGTGTGTGTGTGTGTGTGGGGCAGGTAAAACGACGTGTGACGTATGTGATGTGCTTACAGTCGCGAGATCCTTTTGTGTAAATCCTTTGGCCTGGCGGGCCTGCGCAATGAGCTTCCCCGTATCGAGGTCGACAGTTTTATGTTTAAGGACATCGTCCTCTCTGTCCAACTTCGCCGAATTCAACGTTGACGCCGCATGCTTGTTAGAGCCCGCATTGACTGGGTACGTCAGTGAAACGGACACATAAACAAAAAGAAAAAAGACAGCTGCAGTTAGCCAATTGTATAACGACAGATATGGCGAACGGCCCTCCGGGGTGCCACCCAGACGCATTGACGGAGGGGAACAAGCTATTATCGCGTCACATTTCTTCTTTGGCTAGCTTCATTAATATGATGTCCACATTTCGCGCATGGCGAGCACTGTTGACTATTTTTATTTTTCCGATCACAAATACGTTAGGGTTTCATAGTTTCTCCACATAAATCATAAGCCTATTTTCGTCATAAAGACCTAGACATCAGCGTGACACGCAAGGGAATCGCTGAATACGACGAGTTTTGTTCTCTGATCTACGAAGCATAATAACAAGGAGGTGATCATCAGAATAAGAATATGAATAGACACTGCGCTACATAAATTTAGATATGTCGAATAACTATAAAAAGACTCGACAAGCGAACGAAATATTATTTATTTCAGATTGACTGCCTGATAGATATGTTTGCCTTTCAAAATGAAGATGTAAGCTGCCGTCTGCTATATATTGGTGTAATTTCCCATGAAATACGCACGTATAGCCGAGTACGTTATCAAACATCATACAAAGATGTCGCTTAAGCTCAGAGACGAAATCTTAGCACATCGACGGACATTCCGTTCTTGGCATATTGTAAATTTTTTTTTAGCCAAATCACCAAATATGCAAAATGTTAATTATGTTATACTATATTATGTGACGTCAGCGTTTGAAATATTCTACACTGAATCGTCGATAAGTCCAGCAACAAAAAAAACAGCTGAGTCGCGTTGTTACTGAGCTAGCACCAACGGAGGTTAGATAATCGACTATTTTAGATAAGTATCTAAAATGCTTTCTAATCCTATATATGCAATGTTACACCACTGTTCAATATTTCGTGTTTAAACATATCCGGCCCTTATTATGAGACATGCGCAATTAGATGATGCAATAGTTCTGTACACTTTTTCGTCGTCTCGATCTCGGCTCCTGATCTTTGTGCCTGGTTTATTGCCTGCAATAATAACACATAAACAACACACACACACACACATGTTAACACAACTACTCATATATGTAACATGTACTTATTTTTACATCATACTCAAGGGATCACAATTTCTCTAACACCTTAATTGTGAATTTTTCCATCCTCGGCGAAATTAGTTATTAGTAGGCAACGACAATAAATCGAACATCTAAAAAAAAGAGCACTCCAGGCATATGACACTTTATCATACGGCTGTACCACAATATTTTTTTCGATTGCCAACCTCTGGTTAGTTTATACCACTAATTCCCAACACCGAAATTGACTGACGCAAAAAAATTCTCTTGGAAAACCAAGAAAACCCATACGTAAGAAAATATGTAGGGCGGAGCATTCTCGTCAACGATCATCCCATAATCGATATATTGTTTCTACAACCTCGTTTAGTTGCACTAATATATCCGAGACCAAGATCAGCGAAGAGGAACCGCACGACTATTTGCTGTAGCAAGTTTTTCATCTAACATTAGTCAACGTGTCTAGCTATCACACAAGATCAATGAAGCAATGATACATCTCCACTCAAGCGACGATCGCCTTTGCAATGTTTTGTATACTTCGCCTGGGTCATTGACCACCTAGAAATCCCGATTCAAAACAGAGGGCCGCTCAACTCGGCAGGAACAAAACAGAATCGCCGCATCGTCGCGGCCAATGTATCGTTACTTTCGCTCAATCATCTCAATGGGAGACTAACTTTTGGCCGAGAAAAACTTCTCTGCGACGTCCACTGTAACTAGAAGGGGCGTCATTGACCAGAAGTTTAATAGCCCGTGTGTGGACTGTACGCTTTTGACAACACGAAGACAGCTCGCGATGCTGAGCCCGTACTAAATATGACGGCACGCTGCTGCTTGATAGTGGATTTTCTTTATCGCTCGAAACAGCGCATGTCGACAGAACGACTGAAAAAAGTGTCACAATCTATCTGCTAAGGGCAATTTCGTTTCATAAGGTACCTGAGCACTCCTCATCTGCGAGCCCTTGACGGGCTTTTTTCGAAGAACGAGAACTTCGGTGTCCATCGTCTTGAATATTCGAGATTGCTCACAAGGCAATGCGCTGCGCCAACACCAAACTCTTTAACTACGATCGCCGCCAGCACAAACACACACTCTCCAGGTGAGAGACGTGTATATATATATGTATATATATATATATATATCTCAGCCTGTGGGGGATGGACGATCGTCTGTGCGACACAACTCAAACAACGAACTCACGTCTGCTGGTCGAGCCGTCGCCAGCGGGGGCCCTTTAAGTTAGCGCTGGGTGCGTTTGATTTCAAATAAACGTCGGAAGCGAACTCCATTGGGGGTTGTTACATGAAAAGACGTCGTTCTTCACAGAATGACATGAGTTGTTGTTTTTCTACATGAATTAAACATTCAGACAATTAAACATACTCCGAAGAGATGTGTATGTATGTCATATATCCATCATTTCATAGAGCAGTCTAATCGGATGAGAAAAATAGGTTCAATTCCTGCTGTGAACCGACGATCCGTATATTCTCCAGAATGTGTCGTCTGAGAGGCAAATTTTGGCGCCTTATACGCCACCCTTTGGGAAATTACTAAGGCAACTCACTTTCCATGCCGGCAGTCAGACATGCGATCCGACGCAAAAATAAACAAACGCCAAAGAATTGTACAAAAATATCCATAAAATTAAAAATAAAAAAAATATCCAGTAATATTTTACTTTTATATGAAGCATTGCAAAAATATCCTTAATCATATATATCCACCGAGAAAATATATGCACGCCTATGCCCTTCCTATCTGTATCCACCACTGCGACTGACGTTATTAATCGACAGCGTGATGTTATGAAACAAAAGTTTTGTATATTTGACGATCAATTTCGGCGTTTCTACCGAATCTCCGAAAACTAGCAACGTACGTATCAACTGTCACGTGAATAATCTAAGTCATATAGTCACATACAGTAACATCCTCAAGGAAAGGACAGCAAAACGAATAGCTGTAATGCCTCTATGCAATCGAAGGGCGACGGTTCGAGCCGATTTCGCTATCGAGTTCGCTTCTCCTTTATCGTCGCTCCGCCAAATTGAGCGCTCATCCGCCCGCCGGCGCCACCCGCAACGGCTCAGTGTGAGTCGCCTCCTGCCGTCCACCAGCGTCCTGTGCTCCTCCGCCAAAAGCTCGGAACCGAGTGAGCACCTGAGCTCAACGACGTGAGAGAAGTCGGGCCTGTCACAGGAGCGGCAGCCATTGTTGGTATGCTGTTCGAGGCATAGTCGTCCGAGTGGTGCTACCTTCTTCGCCGCGGCCGTTGATCGCTCCCCGGGAGGGCAGCGTGTGTGGCTCCCGAACCTGACCGAAATTACGTGCGCCATGGCCCAGGCATCCGAGACGAACTTCAAGGTACGATCGAGACAACGATACCGACGTCTGTGTGTTCCTCTCTAACGATAAAGGCTGTGAAGGCGGCGGCGGCTGCTGCTACTACTGCTGCGGCTGCGGGTAGAAGAAGCCGCGGTGAATGCGCGGGCCCGGCATCGTTCCGTGATGCCGCCTTCACTGCGATTTGCCGCTTCTTCTATGACTGCGATAGACTGCCAGCCAGTCGACAGATAGATGAGCGAGCGCGGCGGGTAGCCAACGGCCACAGCGTAACATCGTGCGTTCTTCTAGTGTCCAAGCCGGACCGCCATAAGCTTCCAGCGGTGCGATACGATACAGTGTTCTCGGCAGTTCGTTGTTTCCTCTCTCGTTCTACCACCGTCGCTCCCCTTCTCGCTCGCTCTCTCTCGTTCTCCCCTTAGTCTCGTCGCCTCCTTCTCCGTCTGTGGCTCTGTCAGCCTGCTGTGTGTCTATGTGTATGCTCGGAAGTTCCTATCGGCAAGTTCCCAAACCTCCATCATCTGTTGGGCCCATTTGCAGGGCAGCCCCAGGCCGTGGGACGATCGCAGATGGACGCGTGGGCCGCCGGCGAAAACGCCGCTTCGAGCGGGCCTGAACGCGCGCGCGGGTTCCCCCGTGAAACAGACAGAACAGCAGCTTGCCATCCAGTCGTGATGATGACTGAGTTTGTTTACATGAATGCTACTGGTGCTGTTCGCTCGAGGACGAGATGATGGCGACGCGGGGGGTTATTGTGATATATAGATAGATAGTAGACGGGACTGGCCAGCATGGGGAGGGATTGGATGGATATCAGCCGTAGGAGTGCCGCAAGGATGTGGTACTGGGACGGATCGTGCGGGATGCGTGTGGGCCTCAGGGGTGAAGCACTGTGAATGCAGAGTGCAAGTGTCTGAGTGCATATGCGATATACGAACAACAACAGCCCCCACTCTCTGCCCCTCGCACAAAGTCTCTGCACGTTGTATATAGATCTATATAGATATGTATATAGATATAATCGATGACGTCGATATTATTGCTTGACGTATTCGGCACTATTCTAGCGCGGTGGTTGTAACCGCTAGTGCATGTGCTGTAGTACAGTAAAGAGAATGGAAACTAAGAGAATCGACGGGCGGACACCAGCACACAGAGAGGACGTGGATGAACGGAGCATGTGGAAGTCAGGGGTGGCTCTCTCCGCATGGAAGGAGGAGGAATGAAGTGTGTGTGTGCAGAAGAGGGTGAGCGAGTGAGAGAGAGGATCCTAGTCCCGAGCAGGGGGGGGGGACTGGTGCCACCAGAGCCCTGAACGATGAATGGGACACGGCGACGAGTGGTGCGCGATAGACAAATGTTTCATACAAGTTCCGTAGTGTTCTCTTCGCTCGTCATAGCGCCTTTCGATAAGTGCTTCTTCTTCTTCTTTTTCGCACCCTGTTGAGTTTTTGCGATTTCGCTAGAGTCCCATTGCATCGTCAGATGGAAATTGCGAGTCGTTGGAGCACGGCGGCTACAGCAGCAGTGGTCTGTTTGGCTTTCGTTTGTAGAAATACTTCGTTTTATACATCATCCACACTTCATGCGACCAGCACGCCAGTGGCCTATCCCAACTACCTGCGAGCTTGATCGCGTAGTCCACTACTACTATTGTATTATGCTATTGTTACCACCCATACGAGTTTCGAAGTATCATTATCGACAATTATCGCCCAATCGCGCATCGACGGCACTCGTGAACGGGCAGCGGCGAGCTTCGAACATTCGGCCGGCATTGTTGCTGTTGGCTGTTTACTGTTCGTCTCGACTAGCGTAAATTTCGCTGTAGTTTTCGTAGTTACTGCGGTCGTCGGTGCGTTGTCGTTGATGTTTTCGGTATAGCAGTAACATGGGCGGTGGCGGCACAGTCTTTGCGCTGATCGAAATAAACCTGTTCAACTCGTTGCTCGTCTTCAGCTGACTCGTTGAGCTGTCTGTGTTCTCAAGTGTTACCGCGTTCGTGGCAGCGTAAAGTAACGGCACGGGATACGCGGCTCAAAGCCTGCCGCCGCCGCTGCTGCTGCTGCTGGCATCGTCACATACCGTAGCGCGTAATCTTGCAATTGGAATGGACGAACGGACGGACGCCTCTGTAGTCGGTCGGTCTGTCTACCTGTCCGGCCGGCTAGCTAGTCAAGGAAATATTGATACCAAATATTACGATGTCTTCGAGGACCATCCCCAGAGGTCTCCCTCTGGCCATGTCCTATCCCTGCAAACGAGAGAGATAGAGAGAGTCCACCACGACGCCTGCTACTGCTGCTGCTGCTGTTGCTGCTGTTTGTGTGGGCTCGAGAATACAGAGACAGGATTGCCTTGAGGTCCTTGTAGATGGCCAACAAATAACTACGTTACACGGTCACCATGCTACACAATGACGGCACATACTAGCGCCACATCGCGTCGGATGGCGCTTCTTATAAGTGGAAATGAAACGAGTAGTAGAGATCATAGCGACGCGTTGTAATAAGATGGATGACTTCTGTTCCTTTGGCGTACATGTGAATACGGAGTCAATATATGTTTATATACATATACATATATATATATATATATATATATATATATATACGCATAGGTGCAATGCAAATATGGAATATTTGTCGAGGAACAGCAGTATCTTTCAAACATGTCTGGTCATTGGAGAGCAGCGAATACAAAAATATCCCCTTATGTTGGCACGAAGCTTAAACAAAAGGAACTCTTATGCATACTCGAATGTTATGGACGGAGTGCTGGACGTCCGTGTCATATTGGAGTCACGTTAAATGTTGGCTGAGAGTTAGTCCTGATAATGTAGCTTAGTCATTTCGGTTAGTTTTTGCATAACTGTTAACAGTTCCGTGATACAAATCATTTCACAGGTTACGTACATAATGTTTCATCTACATTCACAGGTGAATAATAGCGTTTTACAATATTATCGATCAGCCCCTATACGAGGTCCTTATAATACTTCTTGGTCCTGGTGATTTTAAGTGTGATAAATGTACTTTTCTCGTCTCGCTACCAGCAAAAAAAAAGATAAATTATTGCCCTAATAATTCGAACATATTCCTGCTCGCCTGCTACAGAGGCACACAAATCAATGTGGGGGTGACTAATTCACCTGTACTGAATACCCTGGAGAAGTTGTTCCAACGAACAGAGCATGATGTGCATTCCCGTTATTTCTACATCGATCATATCGAATAGCACCGCCGTCCGCGTCTGTAACACTGGAGTATATTCGAACACATGCACATCACATTCATGTCAACGCAACCGTTATCGTTTAATTTGCATCGAACAGGCAGGTTTCGTTCAACTATTGCGTTTGCCGTTCTTGAGCATATGTTTTAATTGCATCGCATCTACCCGACTTGTGATAATTACAATCGCAAAGGAAAACAGCAATTTCAATGGACAAAAAAAACAAAAAACCCCCAATAGAATGATGCTCGCCTTCGTTCGGAGTTGGAAGATTCGCCTTTCCACGTCACAATAGCCACGCAGTCCAAGTGCTTTAATGCCAATCCACCTGCAACTGTCTCGTTGCGTAATTATCCAATTAAACAACTCAATCACAGACTGCGCGTTCCATTCGCGTACCGTTACCACGAGTACCTCCTCTCTCCCTCTCTCTGTCTTTTTGTAATCTCTTCCCGACCCAAGGACATGGATTCCCCTTTCTACAAGACACGTAATGGCCTGATGTTGTGGTTCGGTCCAGTCTATCCCCATATCAGCCTAGTCCAGATTTTCTATATACTAGATTGGGCAGTGCGTGCGGTGTTGTAATGCTTTTGGGGGCGTTCGTGGATACGATACAATGGTAGTGATTTCCATTATCGCAATGAATCTACCGACTGAACCCTTTACCGGCTGTCTTTTGTCTGTTATTACGTAAGCGATGTTACTGAACGCCGCCGACGACCGTTACACAGCAACCTATTACTGCACTGAGAACAAGGGAAAATTATGTCAGTCGCTTCGATTGTCAGCACGTACCTCAACGTTTGAGGTCGCAAAAGACCAAGGGCTTATTGTATCATCGACTCCCACATGACGTTGGCGTCCAGCGATTGGATTCTGCTTTTGATAAACTGGGAAACAGAAATGAATCGGCGGTCATTTTTGTTTGTTCGCACATTGTTACACATCTGAACGGGTACAATTACGTTAGTAGCCTCTCGAACAGATAGCAGTTTGAGATTGACATATACCTCAGCTAGCTTCGGTAAATTAACAATGGAAATTCCATCAAGTCCGGAATACACTAGCAGGGAACAAAATTCTATAAGCTTTACTCTATGCGAAGATAAATCGTTGTCTTGATTGCCTGTAGAAGGGTCTTTGTATGTTTCCAAATATTTTTGCATTAGGGTGTATACCATCCTTAGCTTCTGAAATATTATTTTTAGTCAACCCTCAATGTTCATTGTATTTCCGAATGTCATCAGGGTGACTCCATGTTGTCGTAGTTACGTAGCGATGAACAAACCACGAGTTATTCGTGATATTTTTTGTATCAATTTAGACCTTCCCTACGGTGTGTTCGTATGTTTTATGCATGTTAATGCTTTTTATTTGAGCTAGAAAGAGAGAGAGAGAGAGAATGATACCATGATTGTAAACTTGAGTGTCAGTAAATAATACGCTAATCGTATAATGCCACCTATAAAAATTATTCTTCTCTTCTCCATTGTTTGCACATCCCGATGAGGGTGGTGTTACCCTAAATTGGCCCGATTTTCTTTCCGGGAAAATGGATTCCTATTAATCATTGGGTTTTCTGCTTGGCCGTTGTGTTGTTTCACTTTCCAGGCGGGGTCGTTGGTGTTTGCCAAGCTGAAGAACTTCCCGTACTGGCCGGCACGCGTTGAGAGTAAAGTGGAGGGCACGTATTATGTCTATTTCTTCGGCACTCACGAAACGACAGCTTTGAACGTGAGCAATCTGCGGCCGTTCAACGATGAAACGAAGAAGAAGTACGGACACATTAAGCGAAAGTTCTTCGCTGAAGGTTAGTTACTGTTCCGGCGAAAGCGGTTGTTGTCGTTGTCGATTGACGGTTGTGCGATCGCCATGTGTGTAGAAACTCCGCTAGTTTCAGAGTAGTTTTTACGGACATTTTTGGATGTACCACCCCGAAGGCTCGGATAAAGCGAAGGTCCGCCTGTCGCATAACTTTTTGATGATACGATCTACATCGATCAGGCAAAGGTTGGGGGTGGACTGAAATAGTTCTTTGTTCTAATACAACAGATAGCAGCACAACAAGGGACGATAAAGTGAAAGTTTCGTAAATTGAATTGACAATGCATGTATTTACAGAAAAAAGCACAAAAGAACATTCTGTCCACCACAATGTCGAGCTGTGCGAATTTGGCAACGTCGATCACAGACAACGAGCCATCGGGGACGATACTGACAAGCAAAAGGAAGATGTCAGACGTAGAGGTTTTGAGAACATATGCGAAAAATATGTACAAGGCAGTGGATTCGCCATAGCATAAGGAATTACATGTAAAATCAAATGTGTGTCATATATTAATGTTATTGTGATTGCTTGGAATTTTAGCCATGGACACGATCCAAAACAATCCGAACTACAAAGCGGATTGTGTATTTAACATCCCGGCAGCGACCACCAAGAAGACGCCCACCCCAAAGTCTCACACACAGCGCAAGAGAAAGCCTCCAGAGACGGTAGGTTGAGTCGGTATTCATTTCAATAAACAATTTCAATCAATTTCACTGCTATGCCGCCGATATCGATTCGCCTTTCCACGATGTGACATATAAGAGAACTCAAGCATTGCAACAATTGCAGTTCCTTCAATAACCTTCAATAAACCTTTACCTTCTGTTCAGTCATTTGGAGCTCATCGAAAGACGTCCAGAATGTTTCCTCAGTTTGCATGAAAGTGCTACTCAAATTCGATTTTTGCTTTACCCTTGAAAAAGGTGTTGTTACCTGGGCTTGTTGTTGCTTGTTATTCGGGCCTACTTTTGTGTTACTTCAAACCATCAGCGTCCCTTCGGGATTCGAACCTACTAGAGCCCAGATTTCGGTTTGGTCACGCCAATGATGGTAAATGTTAAATGTTTATTGGTTTATTAAAGGAGCTGCAATTTTACAATGCTTAAGCTCTCTTATATGATATATAGGAGTTATCCGTCAGGCTAAGGCACAGCGTTCCTCGCATTTAAGCGACCCATTGCAGAAAAATTGAGCACATGAAGCGCTTGGTGAAATTGAACAGAGTAGCGAAAATGGCGTGAAGAAGTAGCGATTGGGGCCGAAGAAACGCCGCTCATTACGGCACCTACGAGAAGATGGGTATTCTTCAGGGCGATGGTTCATTGCCGAGCCGGCAGACGAGGTGTCTGGTTGAACAGAAAATTCCCTCTGCTGAACCGAATAAATATAAATGAGCCTCCTTTATTGAAAACTTTTTGATCGTGAAACGATTTCCTCCCCTTCTGTCATACTTTGGTACAGCACATGTGTATGCCTCAAGTTTCAACGCAAATATATTTATCTCCCCGCATAGCCTATCGGAGGCGACTGATTCGTTCTACTACGAACGAACGTCACAATAGCAAGCCAACTATTATAGTAAATGACAGTACCTCTAACTTTATAGAAACTACGCTTTACTATCTGTCGACACCACAGTTACCTCCGCCACCACCGAAGGCTCCACGCGATCCGCCTAAGAGAAGATCTCCCCCGCCTGAGGGCGTCGATACCTCGCCAAAGCGTAAACGGAAGGAGCCGAAAACCCGGGACAGCGACGATCGTTCGGACAAGTCGGATTCTTCCGATAAGCTTGATAGGCACCGAGGCGATCGCGATTCAAGAGGGCCTGGTAACGGCACTGGTGGAGGCGGCCTAAAAGGACTGAAGTTGGAGCTTAAGCATGAAGCGAAAGAGGTTCCTCTTGAAGCACAGGACGCTTCCACTGATCCAAGAAAACTGTGAGTAAATGGAGAAAGGCAATGATTTGTCAGTGATCATCCATGGTGAGGTTTTCTTCGCAAACGTAATGTCGATGTTTCGCCTCTGCTCCGCTGAAGTTGCTCTACCAGTATGCATTTTCAGTTCTATCTAAAAGGAACGATATGTGTGGCTATCAAATTGATGCAGGCTTTCAGATCCGTAGAGCTTTAGTGTTGCGTTAAGACGATCGTAACAACGATATTCATTTCAAAACACGTTGTTGTCCCGAAGGCGCCGGTTATAAAGACATAAACGATTAAAACTGTTTTTCGAAAAAACTGTTTTTCGATTAAAACGGACCCTCAGCTGTTCCCCTATCTGACAGGCCTCAGGTCTTAACCCTTTAGGTATTACTATGAAGACCTGTCGGGGCCACCTTTGCTTATTCTCTTCCTTACTCGTACGTGGCAAGAATCCTCAGATCAAGAAAGATGATAAAGTTTTGTTATGTATGCTCACTTTTTCAACTCTTGTCCATGTGCTTTGTGCTATTTCATGTTGGGACGCTGTTCGATGGCCGATCCCGTCGCATTTCCAGTGCTGCTGAACGATCAATACCGGTTGTATATGAATACCTGAACAGTGAACGATCTCCGGCAGAGATGGGCCGCCTACCGCTTATAAAGCGACGGGTAAGTGGTCAAAGCATGGAGGATGTTGACGTTGTGCATAAATTAGCCCACTATTATAAGGCACATGATGACTATACACCGAAAACCGTATCTTCAATAGAAAACAAGGTCAATCTATTGTTGGCGTATGTTCGACCCGTGCTCAGGGCCAAAGGATTATTTCTATAAATACTTTCCTTGGTATGCTATCCTGTATAGCAGAGTAGTGGCTGCAAACCGTAACCACGTGCAAACAAGTATCATCTCTCACCCAACAATGACACCTTCATGGAAATGTACAATACTAAGTCAAATAATCGGTGTATGAAACGTCGGCATGTATGAATTCGAAACCGGTGGCAGGCATTAAAGCCTGCTTATTCATCTATGCCTTGGGTCCCCTCCTGGATAGCACTGCCAGCCTATAATACTTCCAAGCGGCTGAAGATCCCGGGGGGGGGTCAACTTAAGGGAGGTGAAGGTCATTCGTGGGTTCAAAAACCTTAAATAAAAATAGCTAAGGAAAGAAAACAAAATGGTTCTGTTTATCATTGATGGAATTCATCTGGCAAAACCAATTTAAATTCGTTTTGCGAGATGGGTGAGTGAATATGACAGTCATCAAATTTTTTTCTGGGCTGAAACATTTCAGTACGAACAGCGCTGCCGAAGGCCTTCTGCCTTTAGCGGAATAATTTTTGTCAATCACTTGTGGACGCTTATGGTCCTTCACAGCCTTGATAACGGCCTAGGCTGTGGGTAGATAGGTCTGTAGGCCCTTATCAAGGCTATGAACTAGGCCTGAAGCCTCGCTTCACGCGAATTCACTCTATTATGTTAACACGAAAGCAACCCTGATAAGTATTCATGCGGCGAGACAGGAACCAGCGTCGTCAATGTTTGTACCCAGGTGAAACAACTGAACCGGAGGTGTGTGTGTGTGTGTGAACAGATTCGCGCCGACAAAAGACATATGCTGATAATGACCATGGATTTTGACGAAATTGCTTTCAATCTGCCCCCACATACGAAGGCCATAAAAACTTTTTGGCAGAGAATCTCGATACGTGGCTTGCAACGAACCGGTGTACGCGTTTGTGGCTTCTCCGCAACAACATTCGTCCCAAAAACCTGTTGTACGTGAGGAGTATTGGCCAAGAAGGGAATCAAGTTGTGGAGTCAACGCGCATATTCTTCTGATATAAGCCCACTATACTTCTGTTGTGTTGACCAGTTAAAGGAGAGATTAGGGGAGAGATTTTTTTATTTAGATTTTATTTTATTTACTTAAATTGGAGCGAGTTCGGATAGGTACTTACAAAGATAGTAGATGACCTCTTGCACGTAGGTCATATTAAGTATGTGCAATAGCTACCGACCTGGTGGAAAAGTGTCACACATTTGCATTCAAGGGGCCCGTCTTATGAAGCAATGCCGAACGCAGTCCCGTGGACGTTAAACTGAGTTAGCCCGGAAAATTTATTATTTTAGATGGCAAAATGTGACCAAACTTATAGAACATACATCATTTTTCATCAGGATTATTGTTTTTTTTAACTAGTTATTTATGTGACCGGCGGGGTTTGCTTGAATCAATTTGATGTTGATGTGTGCGTCGCCATTTTGGCCAAAACATATTGATTTTGTACTATATATATATATGTATGTATATATATATATAAATATATATATATATATAGATAGATAGATATATATATATATATATATATATATATATATATATATATATATATATATATATATATATATATATATATATATATATTTCGGATAGTCTTGATGTGCACGGCTGCGGCGGGCGTTTGCCGAAAATATCTCTCAATGTCCAAATCTGCATCGTCCTCTCATAGTGCTGATGATCGATAGGAGCGGACCTTCGATTAAAGCTATGATTTATGTAGACGTTAACCGTAATAGAACAACAGTTGGACGATGATGGTTACTATTATGATTATTTTATATTTTTGATCAGCCAGCGAAAGTAGTGAATCTCCGGAGAGAAGGGGCCATCCCAGACGATAAGCTGGTGTCTTGAGATGTGTCATTATTATCATTACTACTACTATTACATTATTAGTATTATTACTATTACATTCCGAGAGGGAGAGAGAGAGAGAGACCATTACTAGTTCAAGACAAAATACCGGATAGGTTCGCATGTACCTAATATGATTTTATCCGGCGCCTTCATCATTGAAATTCTCTGCCAGTGACCGCCCAAATGCGACCTAAGTGGACCTAATGTTTCGTCTGTCAGTTGCTCCATCAAATGCTATCAAATGAAAGTTAGCATGAGGTTAGCAGACTGTTTGCAGGTCCACTATGAAGAAATGCAATACTACAAGCAGAGGCTCACAAAACAGCATTGTCACAAAATGCTACCCAAAATATAAGGTCTGAAAGCGCACTGAACGCCGTCTACGAATGAACATTGAAGCAAAGTGTCTGGTCACGACCCGGCTAATTATTAATTAGCATCGCACCTCATCAAATCGACAGCAAGTACAGTTGAATGCTCGCCAATTGATTTAACGGCTGTGGTTTACTGCGGAGCGGAACTGGCCAGCCCGCAAATTCCCTTCAACGAGATTTCGGCTATGCTCCGTCTCGTATGTGAACCTACGAGTTGTGTGTACTCTCTCTCCACTCCTTATATCTAAATAGCTAATCTCCAACTGCGGCCGGCTGCTCAGAGAGCGAGTCAGCCGCTGTGTGCGCGAGCGCCAAACGGAGGCTCCTCCCTCCTGGCTGCTGCTGGTTGCTGCCCCCGAAACAGGCAACGCAGCCAGCCTATCGACCTACCTGCGTAACCAGGTGTTATGTCTGCGTTGTCGCATTCGAAGTTGATATCTCCTCTTCTGCCGCTGCTACTGTCACGGCTGCTTATGCTGAAACGTAGCCAAATGCAGCACTCTTCTCTCTCTCTCTCTCTCACGCTCGCTTGCGCTGTGTGCCCTCTGGTGGGGGGTGTGCGATACCAGGTCGACTCTGTCTCCTCGATGTCTTTGCTTTTGAGAATTCTCGGACGTAGACGAGCTGTGTAATGTACGGTAGTGTTCGTGTCCTTTGAGACTAGCCGTTTGGAGAAGCCTTGCAGTGGTGCGAAAAACCCGCCTCAACTGGGCGAACTGACGCTCGTCAGCTACATTGAATCAGTGTAGATAAAAGCGCACACGTCAGGCACACAAATCCGCATGTCGCCTAGTGTCATGTTGACCCAGTCTCGCTGCACCATTGCATAAGCACATAAAATGCATCTACAGTTCGATACGAAATCTCGTTGCCTGACGCTGGGACACAATTCCACTAGAGCCCATCGGAACAATACGCTGGAATGAGTTGTACAATATATCCATTCGTGAATTTCGTTTAATATGCCGCTGATTACGAGTCTCGATCGGACTATCTCTTCGAATCACGTGTATGCGTGCCCGATTGTGCAACGCCAACTCTAGTGGTTGATGTCCACTATTCACTTAAGGGTGCCGTGTGCGATGGGAGCCGATCCCTTGTGTGCTCCCCTGGAGCTCCGTCTGCTTGGTAACGTTTTACAGCCGAAAGCTCTTCTCCGCCAGCTCGGCCGGTCGGCGCCCGAGATGATCGGAGAAATGCGGGGCCGTTACGTTAAAGTGTTCGTGGAACGGGACTCGGCCGAACACCTGATCGCTTCGTGGCTTCTCGACCTCTTCGGCTATCAATATTGTATGAAGTGCTCGAACACTCTCTCGTTACGGATGCTTTGGGGTGACCTTAACGGTCGGATACGGTGTCGCATATCAAAAGACCTTATCGACAGCGCCGTCGTACTTGGAGATGACTGGTGTCAGCATTTCAGCAGAATATACGGAATTGGCGATTTTGACAAGAACAAGCCAGTTGTCGTTTTGCAGCGACTAAGCCAGGACATCATTGATCGGCTGAGTAAAGGTGTAGGTGTGACTTGAACTTTAAGACTTGTATATATGTGTTACTCAACGAGATGTGGCTAACCGAGCCTATATATATATATATATATATATATACCAGAAAACGGTTAAGTCCATTTCGCATTGAGTTGAGATGATTTCCGATGATGTCTGTGCTATCCTCCACAGACGTCACTATAATATATATATATATATATATATACATGTGCATTTATGTGGAGGATAACATTGAAATTGCTACATGCTGTAAATTTACTTCTGGGAAATCATCTCAGCTCAATGTGAAATGGACTTAATCATTTTCTGGTTGGAGGTAAGCAACAGCTAACCTAACCTGCTTCACCAGAAATCGTAACATGTGTTTTCGTCACCCGAATGCCTTGTTGAAACCAGTGAACGAAATGTCATCAGAGCAAAATTGACTCTGCGCACGTCACAGAGCTCGTATGCAGTCGCCGCCTTAGTACCCTAACAAATTGTACAATGTGTAAGAACCGATGAACAATAAACAAGCCGAATAGATTGGTGGGGTTATATGCCGAATCTTGAACGAATGTCGTTGAGCCACTAAAAGAGTCGAAATTATCTTGACACACGACTTCCACGCTTTCATATGCGTTGTAAGATAACGTGAAGATCCTAACTCTCAGTTTCTCTTAATATATTCGAAGTCCATCCGTACCTCGCCACGGGCCGTAATTACTCATTGCGGCGTATCGGTGATGACGGATTTCAACCGCAACAGAAGGAAACACGCTTAAATAAATGTACCCTTTTCATTTTAGGGGGCATGTGGCGTCAAAAAGGATTTCTTTTTTGAAATAAATTGATGTTTCATGTTTAATTATGAATTGCGACGCTGTATGAAGCTCTAGGAGTTAGAGGGTGTGCTTATACGAGTCCATCTGAATAGAGTGTGCCGCATTGACGTACCCCCTCTGGAGCCATAATACTTTCTAGACCTTAAACGAGCACCACACATACGGTGAGGAGGATGTTTGGCGCTCGTGGCTGGGCTTGTACATATCTCACCACCCTTTACTGAAGAATGCGCTAAGCGATACCGGGCAGGGTGATGCTGTTGAATATCGTCAACAGTTCCACAAGGGGGGGCGGCCATGGTGTTGGCATGCATTACCATGTCAACTACCCCCTTTAAAAAAAAAAGACCTTAATCGAGGTGCGAACTACTCCACTGCCCGCCCCGTTAAGGAGAAGCCCACTAACTGGGGACGAGGTCATCAAAGTCTCATAGATATGTGCTTTTGATAATTCCCTTGCTAATCATCGGATGTCTGGGGTTGAAAAAACGTCGAATCACGTGTGTTCGGGCACGATTGAGTAACTGATCTTAACACTGATACCTAGCACGATTATAGTGCATTTTATCTATTATATTATGCATATGACTGTGACATATATGTCTTTCATTCTGTCATGCTTTCATAGGAGCCACCTCGAGACGTGATGCCATTATCGGCCGAACCCAGTGGAGCATTACCTTTGCTGAAACCATTCGGAGTCGACCGAGACAAAGATACCAAAGGAGGAGGCCGCGGTGACAAATTGGAGCACTCGGAATCCCGAGAGCTCGACTCATTTTCATCGCCCATCAAGAAGCGTAAGCTATCCCCGCCGAAGAAGGCGCCTGAACGATACCTCGAACCACCTGCACCTCAAAGGCGGAACAGCGCCGGCCAACGCAAGGAGACCACCACTTCCGAATCAAGGTCGGTGTGAACACAAAATAGCTCGCAGCTCATGGAGTGCGCTCCATCTATTCATAAACGTGTGCACTTCAGCGTTGAGTGCTCAAGCTTATGCTCGAGCCTAGCAGCTCGACGTACTCGAGTATATAGGTATATTCCACACGTTATCAGTCACCGCCACCTTCGAAGATTAGGCGCTCACTGGGCACTTGTACATATGTCTATTTGGCTTCATCTGCTCTGCATTGAACAGAACTACCGGAATTATCGGCCTATACTGTAGCACCGAATTTGTGTCTTCCACAAGCATTTCGAGTTTTTTTTTCTGCAATGCAATTGTTCCCAAGGCCTATATGATATCGTTGTCTCTCTACGTTAACAATGATGCCATTTATTAAACGGTTACTTCGTTCCTGTGCTTCGTGGCCATTAGATCTGCGGATGATTCGGCCTCGGAGGCGCCAAGCCCTGCGGAGGCTGAGCCTCGTCCCGCTAAGGTGGGTGCCGGTGGTCGTTCGACAGGGTCGCAAGGCGCTGGCAAACGCGGGTCAACACAAGCTGAATTCGAGTCCCGTCAAATGGTGTTCGCCAAGGTGAAAGGATACCCGTTCTGGCCCGCGCGGGTTGATTCCGTCGTGGTGGGCACCAAACCGTAAGTAGTATTCAGCGTGAGATTAATCGAACAACCTCGTGACAAATCAATTCCCTCGAATCGATCGCTGTGTAACAGTGGATGAACTTTGGTTATGCATAGGTCTGTGTTCGGGGGCGTTCACCATTTTGCAATGTTCATGATTGGAACCTACTTTGGTCTAAAAATTTGAGCAAAGGGGCAGCATTGGTTTAAAGAAACTAAGACAAAGACTAAAATTTGATCTGATAAAGTTAATCCATCTAGAACACAAAAGAAACAATATTTTTGTTTTTTTTTTCATTTTACATGTACGAACTTCTTGTCATCCCCCGTGGGGCTCTTGGACGGGGGCTCCCACTTCACTGTCATTTAAATGTTCACATTTCTCAAATGTATAATTGGAGACCCTTAATAATAATAGTAATAATAATATAATAAATCTCAAATTGAAGCTAAATTCGTTAAAAAATAGTTATCATAGTGGCTTGTTTAATTGTACAAGTGCATAACACTTAATACCTTAGAATAGAAGAACGTATGGCTGTGGATATTCATGGGTTGATACATGTGGATTTCATATCGTACATGGCAAACATGATATATCATTATCAGCATATAAATGTCTAGCTTGACAAACGAATGGACCACTTATATATGACATATCTATTATATTTCCCACCGTCGCGTCCGAATCCTTTTGACCATCGTGTTCACACAACTGAGTGTAACGTCTAACCTATTCATCTGAATATGTGTGTGTGTGTGTATGCTTTTGTCCACGATTCGTCGTGTCTCGTTGCAGGACCCGCTATCAGATTTTCTTCTTTGGCACACATGAGCAGGCCAAGTTGACAGCAAAGGACCTGTTGCCGGTGAACCCAGAAACGAAAGAGAAGCACGGGAAGCCAAACAAGCGTAGCAAGTTTAGCGACGGCCTAATTGAGATGCAGTGTAATCCGTGGGTGAATTTCCCGGGCGGCGTACCCACATTAGGTGGCTCGCTCGGGGCTGCTTCCACCGGTGGCGGTGCTGTAGTTTCCTCACTAGGCGGCGTGGGTGGCGTTGGCTCACAAGCTGCTGCAGCTGCCGCCGCCGCTGCGGCCGCTGCCGCCGCCTCCGTCAGTGCTTCAACGCTAGCCGGCGCAGCTCCTGGGGGCCTCGGCTCAGGGACCCCTGTAGCTCCAGTTATTCCTCCGGTGACTCTGGTGCCCCAGCTGAACGTCCAGCAAACCTCGCCCCAGTCGCCGCAGGGCTCGTCACAGAAGACAGGCTCGGACAAGGACGACTCGGAATCGTTCTCGGATTCGTCTGACAGCGTAGGTGGCCTGGGTCAGGACACAGCCGACAAGTTGTGGCGCCTGCTCGACTGCAACAAGCCTCTCTCCTAGACAGAAATTCGATATCATCAATTGAACAACATCAATCATTCAAACAACCACCCCCCAAACAGCTTAGCATCGTACCACCAGCAAAACGACAACAACAGCAATACCAACGACAACAACTAACCCATTTACAGCACTAACCGCCAATTCTTGCTGAACGAAACAATTATTTCTATCCACTCATTTCTATTCACTCCACTTTTTGTTTGTCATCACAAACAAAAAAAAAAGCTATTACATTCCATTTTAATCAGTTGATTTTTGTGTATACATGATATGCACAACCTCGATAATTGAACCATAATGGCGCCAGGGAAACTTACGTGAAACATGGGCCCTCATATTGTTAGGGATCGGTGTCAGATACACTACAACGATTTACCTATTTATGTATATATAATATATATATACATGTACGTGTGTGTATATAAAGGAGAAATAGATAGAAGGAAGGGGAGGGGGAGAGGATCTCGTATCGATAGCCCTTTATCACCTTTAACCCGCTTTTGTGATACCCTTGCTTATATATATATATATATATATATACCATACCTGATTTCCGCCAGTTCCTTTTTGTGATCCTGTGTTCCGAAGTTCCCTGTGCTCAAGCGGGATGAAGGCGTTCTTAGTTCAAATGATCTCGTTGTTCGCTTCAATGATCTGCCTCGTGTGTATGTGTCATCGTCATCATCAGCCTCCTTTCATCCTTTATTTCTTCCTGCTCCACCGCTTTCCCCCCATCATTCAGTGTCGACCCTCATCTGCCATGTATTATTATATTCTCTATGTACGCTGTCATGTTGCCGGCCAACCAGCCTGCCAATTTTCTTTTCAATTTCAACCCCAAATTTGGGCGTCAGCGAATTTAGTATAGCCCACTCGGTATGAAATCCAAATCAAATTTCGAAGAATATCACCGACACCCACCTTCCCCAGCTCGCGTTAATGTACACCGCTCTCGGTAATTAACTTGTTCGGGTCATCTGGCCGGCCAAGCACCAAAAATATGTCGTCCTTGCCCGTCGTATGAACTAGACACTCTACTCTTCAGCTGCTCAATATGCGCCGCGCAGCTATTCGGGGCAACGTGTCTAACCCTCAAAGATAAGCCTTTACGCCAGCCTGTCATAAGATGCTGTCAGACCTGTCTTCTCTGGTTGAATCAAATATTCCCCTGTCAGGCGCCGACCCATGTATTCTCCGAGAGCAGCTCCATTCAGACAACAACGTGTCTGTAGTAATCGGAAACATCCCTCCCTGCCGCCCACTCAAGCATGGCTATACTATTAGCATAGGTTATTCGTAGTACTCTTAATCTTATCATTGCTATTATCGAGCTCGCTGACCTGGGCCAACGCTGCCTCGTACGTCACACGACTCGATCGGTGTGTCTCGTTGTTGGGCGGGTAGCGTTCACTCATTCAGCCAACGGAAACCATAACACAAACGAAGCCAAAACGGACGTTGGACGCACTTCTGCGGGACACGTATGCAGCAGAAACAGCAGACAGCTGTTGCAGAAACTTCGTACGCATCTGGACAGTGGGGAATTCCCAGTGAAGGCTCCCATCCGTCCAATCGCCTAACCAACCAACCCCCCTCCCAACAAATCACCCGAGGCTCTCCGAGGATGACGACGATCAGGCGCCGGCAGTAAGGCAACCACGCAACAGCTTGCAACCCCTTGACATTTGCTCATTGATCATTTGACCAATCGAATTCGATTGGCGCTTTTAGTTTGGGTCCTTGTCAGCATTGGATAGATGTTTTCCGTGCCTTCCTTTTCTGCGCGTAAGAATGACGTTCCGCCTCGCATCGCATTGATATTGTCACATTATCGTTTTGTTGTTCTTATTTTCGCTTAGGCCGGCTTGGTTATCTCCTTTTTGGCTCTTAATGAATCCCACAGTGTGCGTTTTGTTTTTGCTTCGAATACAACTTCTGTGGAGATGACGAACCGTGAATAGACACCAGAGAGCATCCAGCTGCTTATCGCCTTGCGGAAATCCAAGCGTTGGTTAAATCTACGTTGGATTCGCTTGAACCTGAGGCAATAGCATCGACACACGCACGCACGCGCACACGCACATAGTACAACAACAGCATGAGCTAACACAGGCGACTACGTCTGATGAGCTACGTCCTTTGCTTATATCGACCTGCGTATGTATGCGGACGTCATCGTATGAGTTCGTCCTTTGTTTTTTTGTTGGTCGATTTTCCAGTTTTGTTTCAGTTCTTCTCCTGCAATAAGAACTGCGCTCTTGGCGTTTCGTTGACATTGGACAATTCCATCGAATGTCTAATGTACAGCATTGCATTCGCTCATCTGTCACTTATTGAAATCTTACATACATATCTTCTTAGCTCGGCAGCGGCTGGTTGTACGCAATGTGTCATCATGTCTAACCTAACCTTCTTGTGTATGCTCTTACCACCGTCTCGTTACAGGCCTAGGGAGCGTGCCTGGGTCGCTTCTTGTGCGGCGAACTGCGGGCGGTGCGGACGAGCGGCTCTGGTGCCAGATGGTCACTGCTTCCCTTCACCCAATCATTAACTAACGAGAAACCGATCGATCGATCATCGTCAACTGCCCATCGCGCGAAATAGTTATCATTACCATTACTACTACTACTACTACTATTACTGCTATTATTAGTGCTAAATCGTCATCATTGCGATTATTATTAGTATTACTATTAAGGAAAACAATGCAAAGCAGCAAACTAAGCTAAGAACCATAATTGAATTTCATACGGATACAAAGACGTCATCATTATGTTCATTCTAATCATAATATATATATATATATATATATATATATAGAAAGAGAGAGAGAGAATACTATATCACATATGATATAGTTACGACTGGGTGTCCATGACGCTGATGGTGAATTGACGAGTAGACCTCAACCATTATCCGAAGGTGGACGATGACGTCATCCGGTGAAGTTGTGGCGAGAGATGGCAGATGTGAGGGTGGTGGTGCTGCTGAAGGATGAGGGATGAATGGGGACAAACGAAGTCAGTCAACCGCTCACGTAGTTGATTGATTATTGACGGATTTGTAGTCTAATTGATTGCGAAGAAACCGGAATAAGAAGAAGAAGAAGAAGACATTGTAGTATTGAAGTAGTTGTACTGGAACCAGGGGTCATTTTGTGTACTCCACCCTCAATGCCTCCCCGCCCAATGGAGATAGAGAGTCAGATAGATGATGGTGAGAGAGAGATGCGTCTGCTGCGTGTGTGGGAAGCCCACCTTCATTTTGTGTTCCGTTGTTTGAACAGTTGGACTTCGGTGTGAAAGTAAGCGCAAAGCGCGGATCCACACCTTTGCTTCCAGGTCACCTAAACGTCGGTTGGTTGCCTTTGAAGCCTTTAGCTCACAGAGGCATCACAGGACGTCTTCCCCATCTCACACACGCTGGTGCGGGACACTTTGATGGGTGTACTGGAAATTGTTCCACTGTTCACCACTCCCGATGTAAACCTCTATGAACACAAACCACAACAAAAATATCCCAGAAACCCAAAGCAAGTGAATTGGTGCAAGGTGATTGTCAATGCTTTCAACACCTAGCCTACCCTACTGGCCTAGGTCTTAATAGTAATTGCTTGATCTAGTGACATCCGCTGATGGTTGACCTGATGATGAGCGATGATCGATTGGGCTGGTTCTTATCGACATTGCCAGCAGCCGTCCTTCGCCAGTCGGCTGGCGACCATAATCGCGGCGATATTATCATCAACAACGACCACCACAACAACAACAACAACAACAGCAGCAGCAGTAACAGCAACAACAACAGCAGCCGAATGCGATACCTTATCCAACACACGTTCGTAGCACCGCAGTATATTATAAATATATATATATATATATATACATACATGTATCATAGTGTGAAGTTGTCGCGACAACTGTCCCGATCACCACCCTCCCAACAACCTGAATCCTCATGTGACTAGAGAGGAACACGAATAATTCATGAATTAAAATGTTAGAAATCATTGTATGAATGATGATTACGACGACGACGACATGTATTTGATCGATCAACCCCCCCTCCCCCCGTCCCCCCCTCCCCCGCGCGCGCGACAACACCCCCGTAAAAAGCGAGAGCAACTAACAATGCAAAAACAAACAAACGTCGAGGAATGATCGAAAGTGTATATTATATAAAGTAGAGATGAGCCATTGCAGCTCTAGTTGTAGCACTATAGTAGCAGCAGCAGCAGCAGAAGGGACGCCAGTGATGGCGGGGAAAAGAAGAGCAACACAACAATAGCAACACACGAGAGTCGGGATTGTGGTCCTTAGGAGATACGGAGGAGATTGAAGGACACCGATTGTAGGTAGCGTCGGGGAAGCGTTGAAATTTATAATTCGTCATACGTCGAAGGATGCTTGTAACCTGAGAAAACTATGTAAACAAGAATATCTTCTATACTCTCGGCCTTTCCCGCCATCTCAACGAGCAATCATTAAACTTCAGGGCTCATTACTACTACGATTCGTTATTGTGAAGATGCTACTGGTATACTGTGCTGAATAGTAATGGATGATATATCGTTATCGCCCACTATATATATATATAAATACAACGTATATATATATATATATATATATATAAACACATACATTACATAGTCATTATCACGTGGGTAAGACAAGATCGAAACGGAGCAGAACGTAGCATGCAACGTGTGGCAGATGAATGAATCACTAGGTTAGTAGAAATATGAAATGATACTATAGATAGATGAAATTATTCATTGGAGCGAGAGAGAGAGAGAGAGAGAGAGAGACCGATGACAGACTGTCTAGAATGGGGCTGGTGAACGGATCGCAAAGGCAAAACCAAGACTAGACGTGATAAGTTCTTTTCTACTTTTCGAGGCGATTTCTGACACCAAGAATTAGCTCGTCGTGTGTGGCAATGCGTGACGCTCATCTGAATGCAACGGTCATCCTTTTCACCGTTCCTACCAGGGCCGTGCGGCTCGAGCGAAAACGCTGGTAGATTGAAGAGGCAGGAAAATCACACAGGATGGCAAAAATAGCCAGAAGCAAACACCGTACGCCAAAGCGACAAACGTCGTGGACGCTATGAGACGATAATCGCCGTCGGGGCGAACCGGTTCGGTGGAAAATCGGCTTCTCGTTGTGTAACGAAGTTCCATGATACTGACACGCAGATATGATGAGAGCCACACATACACACACACAGAGAGATGGTGATCACAGAGGACCGTGGGGATGAAGTTGATAGGCGGCGGCGGCGGTGGAGAATGGTTGGTCCACGTGATCCATGTAGAGATTCTATACCTCATTACGTGCTAGCCCGATGATGGACGAAATGAGAGAAAGCTGATAACAAGACATAGTGACAGAAATAAACAACACGAACGGCAGGAATAACTGAAATGATCACTCACAACAAGATAACAGCAACAACGGCCCATCGACAATAATAGCAACAAGATCACTGCCAGGACATGAGCTCAGTTTTTGTTTGATGGGCAGTCTGATAGTAGTTTGATAGGGGTGGAGGACAGCTCCGGAGAGCTACAACATGAGGCTATTCCAGTTATACAACTACAACAATTGTTGTAGAAGAAAAAAAAACAGTAAAGAATGTTGTATTTACAGAGGAATAGGGAAGACCGGTGGCCTTGAGATGGGACGCGTAGAAATAGCCGAGGTGGTTCCGGGTGTTGTCATCCCGACAGTGCAGAATGACTGTCAAAGACCTTTGTAAGGCCTGCCTTCCATTGGTTGCCACCAAGCCGTAGGCCGGGCCACACAGTTGTACACCTTTTTGTTGAGTTTGGGAACTCATCTCACTAGCCTAATTGGTTCCTTGATACGGGCAGCTATTACTAGAAGTGAGGAGTCTTCAGCTGGCACTGCGCAATAAGGGTTCGGGTGTGTTTATTTATTCATAGTGCTTGTTGATCTCAGCTTAATATTATTACTATCATTGGTAACAACACTCATTGGCCAACAATTGTGCCCTATCTATGCATATATTTACGTACATTGGTACGTGGTATGTCATTATAGATGCTGTTGTGGCCGTATATACCTTGCACATGTAAACGTTAGCGACAGCCATTTACGTCGAAGAAATTTGTTCGTTGCAAAGTTCATACCAGTGGGAATATCTATCCTATACAAGACGCATTCTGCTCGAACCTATAACGATCTGCCTTCGGAGATGATCTATTAGGTTCGACGAGAAATTGGCGTCTAGCATAGAAAAAGCATTCTCACTGGAAGCGACCAGCAACGAGCAAATTTCTTCGAAACTGTGATCAACGAACAACAAGAACAAACATACGGGTGCACCCATATCTAATCACAATGAGACATCAAGTATATATAAGATAACGTTTATAAAGCGCTAATTGACACCATTATGATTATACAACGTAAAAATAAATCTCGTCCTACTCTTCACGATTATCGACACTACTCGCTGCGTCGCTATAACCAGTTATCTAGAAGGCTAATCCTGTTGCGCAGTATTAGCTGAAGAGTACTCACATCTAATGTTAGCTGCCCGTTCCAAGAAACGGATTAGGCTATTGCAATAAATTCCCAAACTCAACACAATTCTACGTCCCAACGTAAACGTGCACGAACGTACTCGCGGAACTGACGAATTTTTAGGGCATTATAGATTGCTGTGGAAGAGCGGTCAATGGTGTAAAATAGGGCGAAATCGCTGCGTTGGAGTTCACCATAGTTGTATCGGTTTGGATGATTGAGGGGGAAAGAAAGCCCACATTTGCGATTCAAAGCTCGTTATCAGAGTTGGATATACCCTCGCGACACGTATAACAGTAAGGTCGCCAATAAGGTCAGGTCGGCCACTATCTTCCTTCGATACGATAATGGCTATGAAGACTGAACTATACCGCTTAGCCACTTGTGGGCAAAGTCTATATATATAAATATATATAAGCATCTGAATATACATCTAAATACAGACTGACATTCACACGTAATGACTAAACAAGTAGATGAATGGACATAAGCAACAAACACACATGCAAATAATACACTATACATATAAGTTATATATATACATATATATAAACGACGACTATAGGCAGAGAGAGAGAGAGAGAGAAATAGGACAAGCCAGAAAAACACAGTCTTAATTTAAGTCGTTATTCTTATACACACCTGTAAAGTAAAGAGTTCGTTTCCCTCGACACAAGTGAAATGCAATCCGCATGGCGCATTACCGCTTACTTATATGGTAGATTTGCCACCATGTGCTACAATAACGGTAACAGCACCCAAGAAACAACATCAATGGAAACAGCATCAAGACACCCACTAGTAAACATAACGCGATAAATAACAGCAACAACGATAACGTCCACCGCAGACTACTACAACGACAACTGCAGACTGCTTGTAGCCATTTTGTGAGATTGGGAATTGCCTGAAAAGTGATCGATGATCCGTACTACTTGAACAGTTACCGACCGATAGCGAGCTCGAGGTCGACTATCGACTTAGCGACGCCTAACCGGACCGAGATGGCCATCAAGCTGAGGCCGACATCATTGTAATACATATATATATATATATATATATATACAGAGAGAGAGAGAGAGGAAGAGAGAGAGATGGGTAGGTAAATAGATAAATGTAATTATCACTGATTCGGTGAACTCGATCTGGGTGGATGAATGCAGAAAAATTGTAAACTCGTGTTACGACTGTGGCACTCGTAGTAGCAACTGCTGTAGCAAAAACAACTGTTGTACAACAACAGCAACGGAAGTAACGGAAACATGAATTAATTTCACTGTTGCTGCTGCTGCTGCGGAGAGTGGCTGCTCGCTCGATTCGGATGTCAGTCGTGTCGTGGTTTGGATATCGAATCGCATTTGTCGTTCGCTGTCACCTAACGACAGCAGTGACAACAAAGAAACACACAACGCTCTTATGATTAGGTAGAAACACGGCATCGATGATATCGCGTAGTTTATCAGCTACAAAACAACAACAACAACAACAACAATAACAACAACAACAATTTACAGCGATTGTAAAGTTATCTATGTATTGTGGAATGACAATTGCGCGCGGCGAAAACGCCTTGTACTATATAAATAATGATGATAATAATAATAATAAGAAGAAGAAGAAGAAAAGAGAAAGCGAACCATATACATACAGCAACTAAAGCGAAAAAAGACCTACACGAGATTAAGTGAACGAAATAAATAACCCTATACAGGTCGTACTACTAATACGCGCGCGAGTGGTGGTCATTTTGAAGAGAGCATGAAAACTCGACGCTCGATGCTGTGTGGGCATGTTTTATTTTCTTTGTTTGCTTTATTTGATTGAGCGACGTTTAGAATGGGAATACCCCTCAATTTGTCTATCGAATGGATTTGTCGCAAGGGGTATAGTATTGTAGAATTTGATTGAACTTCACGCCAATTTCTAAGGATCGCTTCTTAAAGTCTATAGATGTCATTGTTCATGCTGCAAACCGTAACATTTAAAGGTCTCGCTTTCACAGATCACGTCAGTGCTAAAGTTAAAGGATCACGATCAAACGAATATGCAATTGTCGATTTTGCAGCAGATTAGCGTTAGTAGCTTCGCGGGGATCCAGGAGAAAATTGTCCCGGCTGATTCTCAGTCAACGTTTAAGGTCCAATGTACTGCATTCGGCACTGCCTCACAAGACGCACTCCTTTAAATGCAAATGTGAAACGGTTTGCGACTTGCAATCGAAGGAGACACGCAGGTTCAAGGGTTCTGAAATCGCGGCGATCTGTTAAATTAACCTGTCTGACTTCAACGAGGCTTGAGCTGCTTTCGAACTCGATGGCCGCACGGTTAGCGATTTGATGATGTGGGTGAGATGGTCACGTGTGAAGACAAGTTGGTCTCTTGTATAACGGCTGTACTGCTCTTAGTCAAATAATTTGTTCGTGCGTTGATATCCGGGTTGAATAGGACAAGTCTCAAAGAGATGTCATTGTTCATGAGGAAAACAGGTAATCGGAAACGAAACCGATCGAACTATTGTACAAAAATAAATTTGTACAATTTTGGTTCAAGTGGAACTATTGTACTATCAATGCAATAGGCAGCCATTCAGGCGCTTCAAAGAAGCCAGCCGTAAGTGGTTGATATAGTTATTTCTGAGGATCTGCATAGGGTGATTTGCAGAGTGGTGAAGTAATATGGCAACCCTAACCATAGACCTTGGTCTGCACCGTTGCATCCGTTGGAGCTTGGTATTATCTAGGACCTGAAATTCCCTGATATCGATCAGAACAATTGGATCTGTCCGTCCAATGGTAACCACAGCACGATGCGGATGGTGGGCAGCTCCGAAAAACGAGCCATCCTTGGAGTTCTGTAGTGATTTTACAAGGCGTCACCATGAGCTCGATCTTGGTCAATAGGCATAACGCCCTCTGAGGAGTGATCGTTCGACGAGTAGTTCTCCGTATCAACTCCGCTTATTTGATATCGAAACGCCATTGTGTTTCCAGCCGGACACGGACTGAAGCGATCTCTTCTCCTATGCCAGAACGTTAATTCGATGTGTACAGGGGGTCTCTTTCTCGCAAATGGAACACACGTCGTCGCGAACTATGCGACACCCAAGCCACCGATCCTACTATGTCTGTGCGGTGACTTGGACGGCCAAGTCTCTGGTTGAAAAGGGCTGGAGGCCGCAGGTTCAAGTCCCCCGACGGGACATATCGAGAACAGTAAGTATTGTGTTGTATAATGCGAGTAATCAGGGCACTGTGACAGATCGAGATTTTGGAAGGGCCTCGCAAACGAGGTTGAACAGCGTCCTGTCCGAGAGAGCATGACGGGAAAGTTTCGTGTTGCGAAATCTATGCATAAGAAACCATCGACCAAGGATGAAGGTCAGGGACACTCCAGTATCCATCAAACGTATCAATGATTCCGGACAACGTGAAAAGGGTAAAGTAATTCGTAAAACGTTCTTGGCTTCTCGCCAGTCTGCACCAGAATAAAGCGAATCAAAAGAAATGCTTCGAGGTTGACTCTCAGCCAGCGCTTAACGGGCGCGTTATGGAAAAAGTCAACGGTCGGGATCGAAACCGAGCACCCACGTGCCCCTCCGATTGCAAGACGCACACGAATGCTCCACGCCCCATTTTAAATTTAATAGTTCTGAGTCCATGGCGCATAGTAAACTGTGGTCTATTTTGGAAGGGTGTGCGGTAGGAGAAAGAATTGTGGGAGATGGGTATCATGATCCTCGAAGTGTAAAATTGTACGTATGTGATAGTCTAAACTGGGATCTCTATCTCGATCCGTGCGGCTGCAGATGGTGAAAAGCAAAGGAGAAATCTGCTCGACCAGTGGCCGCGCACCTTGATCTTGAGCTATCTGCACACAAATGTGGCGTGTTATACTTTTTTTAAAGGGAACACCGTGACCGCCTCCCCTTCTGGAACTGTTGACGATGTTCAACAGCACCGTCCTTCCCACTACCCCTTAGCGTATTACTTCAGTAATGGCGATGAGATGTAGACAATGCCAGCCACAAGCAAAACACATCCTCCTTGCCGCGGTCGGTTGCTGTATCTGGGCCACGTAAACATAGATTTCATGGATTACCTTCTGGGACAATATCTCTAAAGACTCTCACATCTGTCCAAGACCTAGAGGCGCTAACAATGTCGTCTCTAAAGTAGAGTAGACGTATGTTTTCAATTGTAGCTCAATTTAATGCGAATGCGGTTGTCCTGAAAAAGCTAAACTGTGAATACTCTGCAGGGATCGTATTAAGGGAAATTCACGATCAAATCAAATCACGGTTTATTGTCGGAACCACAATTTCACAATACTAAAGTTCTCGAAAAAGAAAAGAACGTATAAACGTGTATGTAATACAGCATAATAAAAATCACCATAAAAGCCGTACAAAAAAAATTACATGTATAAAACCGGAGTATTATTACAGCGTTTCAAACCGGAGTATTCTATTGAGGCTATCCTATGCAGACGGCCATATTATTAGAGGTTCATCACCTCCCAAACATTACACAAAGTATATAATTTCACACATAAAATCTACATTTTTTATACACAAATAGTTCAATTTTTAGTAGCTTTCTTCACTTCGCAAGCCAACTGTTTTGCTGAGGTGAGAGATCGAATCTCGCGAGGGAGCGAATCCTAGATGACTGGGGAGGCGGCATGCTAGAGCATGGCGGCTGGACTCTTTAATAGTAAATGAAAGAAGATGCTATTCGGTATTTTTACCCTAAGTATCTTGAATGCAAGGAGAGCAGTCTGTATTGTGCAGAGCTTCTGGATTCGAGGGAGATCGAAGCTCTCCAGAACATTCGCAACGGAGTCCCTGCGATGTCGACAAAAAGTAGCTATAAGGGCGTCATTTTGAATGGCATCGCTCCTGCGAAGAGTTCTTCTGAAACCCCCTCTCCAAATTGTTATACCATACCATACTAACGGAACGAGCAGCATTTTATATACCAGAAGCCGACCCCTGACTGGTTCTCTCAAACTCTGAAGTCACCTCAGTTAGGGGATGCCTGCATAGCACCTAGAAGGCAGTCCACTCATGTGGTCTTTCGAACCAAGTATGTCGTCCACGTGCGCAATAGTCTTACAAAGGTTCTCAGCTGAGATATTCAACAGAATAAAATCGATCGGTGCTATGAACATGTAAGAGCCAACGATAGAGCCCTGTGGGGTTCTATTAACCTCTTTCCATGTGAACACCACCCCACCGACCACAACTGCCAGTTTTTATCCGCGAGATACGATCTAAACCACCGAATAGCATAGGGCTTACAACCCAGGTGTTCTAGTGCCTACAAAACCGCCGACACGTCAAGGAAAACGCCAAGACATAGCTGATTGTTCTTGGTGGAGTCTGAACTTTTCTGCCAGAGGTAGGCCAATGCTAGCCCTGTAACTCCATGACCTGCGGAACCCGAACTGGCAGCTAGATTCGTAGATTTGAGGCAACGATCAAGTCTGCACAGCACTACCTTCTCCATCGTTTTGGACAGATAATCAACTAGTGAGATCGGACGGTAATTTGTGGCAAGTTTACGATTTATCATGTAAGCCAGCGGATGCATCAAGAGAGACGACAACATCAAGAGCAATGTGCTCGGGACCCCCATGACCCCGGTACTTCAAGAAGCCTCAGTTGACTCGAGCGCCCGCTAAACCTCGGCCGCTCTAACTTCCGAGAGCTCAAAGATAGGCTACCTAACAGGCAGAATCCTTGTTAGCTCCGCACGAATGTCCGCCTCAGGTTGAAGTGAGGATGTCGTTTTCGAACTAACCGTGAAAAATGATGATTCAGAGACCAATGTTAGCAATGTCTTGTGAGGATGAAAGTTGGCCATTACTGACCTCTAAGTTAGCCGGAAGCTCAGCTTTACCAGCACTTCTGCCGTAAGAAGCATTCAGGAATTTCCACATATGACCCCTGTTGCCACGAAGGTCACTGAAACGTGTTTCGAAGAACAAGCTCCGTGCAAGCCTAACCTCACGTAGGTATCTGAGGCGGCTCTTGCAGTAGGCAGACTTGAACTCCAGGGAGCTCACTTTTCAATGCCAACGGTAAAGCTTGTTGACATTCCGGCGGAGGCGACGGAGCCTAGAAGAGAAACTAAACCTCTTGTGAACGAGTTGTGCCTTCGGTACGAGTAACGGAAAACACTTCATATTCTATATGGAGCATGCTGCTGAAAACTTCGAAAGCACAAGCCACGTCTTCTGCATCAAAGACGCTGAGAAAAGACAGATGGCTCACTCTATCGACAAAATTGACAATGCGTCGCCAGCGTCGCCGTCCTTCCTGGCCATAGCCTGCGATGCTGTGGCTCTCGGATAAACAGACTCCCTACCCGTTATTAGAATCAGAATCGGATAGTGATCAGAAAACAGCAGACTGCACCAAACTACCGGAGAGATGCCGGTCCCGGCCGGTCCCTGCAAGGCACGGACTGAAGTAATACTTTGACAGTCCCGGTCAGTACCCCAAGTCAAAATCGGTTCTGGATTTAGTCAGTAAGAGTCTGACACTTCCAGGCAAATGCCCTAGTGTGAGGCCTGGTGTCCATGCAAGATTTACCTTTAACCTCTTAAAAAAAACAACCGGGGAGATATCTAGGAACTACCAACACTGGCCACGGCTATATGGTCAATGCAGGTTCCCGACGCAGGCCAAGGTACCCTATCGATGACAAGAGAAAGATTCCTAGAGAAAAACAACGACGAATACCTTCCACTGATAGATTAACAAGGATATTCATGTTAGAGTTTCCCACGATAATACACGGTAAGGAATTCCCCCCTTTTTGGAGGCATATCACCCACCCAGAACATCCAGGAGGGTATCCGTCTTTGAAAAGACGGGCAGCCACTTCCAACATAGAACTTGATCAAGTTTATCCGGACACCCATGAAATTAAATTATAATAAAGCGTCAACACCTAACTTTAGGTATTAATTGAGGGCCCGTTGCTAAAATACTGCTCACAGTGGACACAGTGAACATTGTGGTTATTTAAAGTTGGGAACAATGTATTTGATCATCGCTTCAGCTCATTGCCATTATGAACTAAGATCCGATCCGAACTTTCACGCCAGATCTCTAGTTAGTTATCGAAATACTAGCCCAGTAATGAAGTATAGCCGCTGGGATGGCTTATTCGGTGACGTATATTGTATGTTGCTCTAGTCTCCTGCTGGGGTGGATTCCATCCGTGCTGAGAGCCAAACGATTTTTTCTAGGAAAAAACTTTCTTTGGTATAATATCCCATGTAGAACGGTAGTGACATCAAGCCGAAATCGTGTACAGAGGATCGAAATCGAAATCGTGTATCATCTCTTACACATACAAAAGAACAAAACCAGCGCGGCTAGCAAGAATCAAAGTCGAGTATTATTACAGATGAATGAAATGTAGGCATACAGGATAAATTAGGAGTCAGTGGCAGATATCAATGTGTGTGGATCAAGGTATGGGGGGGGTTAAGTTAAGGGAGACGAGGCTTGACGATTAGCCGTAACTTCAAAGACCTTTATATTATAGTATGTAAAATATGTCTTCAAGCACGTTCAGGTCCTAGATAGTGCATTTATTTATTCAATTCGGGAGACATGTTACTGTGCACATGTATCTGAGAATGCTCGCATAATTTGATTGGGACTAAGTCGTTTAAAGCCAAATTGTTGATTGATCTTAATCTGTTTATAGCTCCAACGATGGACATCTGCTCAAATACTTTGAGGACGTTTGCTACGGAGCGAGATATGTTTTATTGACTGTACGTGATAGTTTCGATTTTCCTCCGTCAGAATAATTTCCATAGGCGTCCATTATTAAATGTATCTGGCCTAGTCCCACTGATCCAGCTGTTAGAACGAATCATACTGGATTTCTTAATAACCCGTAATGACTTACATGATAATGTAAAATTTTATAAGACATTTTAGCGTAATAATAGAAAATAATCAATAAAGATTGTTCGAGCCTGATCAAGACGTCCATCCAACTCGAATTTCCGAATCTACTTGAGCGATTGAGTTGTCTCCCTTATTATTATGACGTGGTCGCTTGTTCGCACGATTCCCAGGGCTTCCCCAGAACGAAAGTCGATGTTTTCCAACGTCGTTCCCGCCTATTACATGTGCTCATCTTTATGCTGAAAAGTTCTGTTTCTATTCACGGGTTCGACTTGAATGGCTCTATGGAATAGTTCTGCTATAAAAGCAAAATGTAGCAGACTCTATTTGGGCCTTCAGCAGCTGGCGCACCTAGCTCATTGCGGCGGTTTACCGTTGCCTCGTAAGCCCCCCTATGATGCAAGCTTTGGTAAACAGATACAAGCTCTGGTAAACACGACATCCTCAACTGATTTACTGCTGCAAGCTAGACGAATGACTATTATCCATGAGAGTTTACAAAATCGAAGAAAAATCACAACTAAAATGCAGTAGATTCATACGATATTTACTTAGACTGTATCATCCACGTCATCTACACGTCTATAGCGCATTCGCGATTTTAATTTTTTTCACGTCTGTAAAAAAAATACATGCAAAACCTTACCTATAAAATATCACATTATTTTCGCTGCTTGTCCTTTGATTCGTTGAATTATATGCGCCGAAGATGAAACCTTCAGCAGGGTTTATTTCACCGATTCAAAGCAAACGCCGCGAATTTTCGCGAATCCACGCACAGCAATCTCACGCATGGGATTTATCTGACTGACGAAGCGGCGTTCAGAAAGATGTCATACCAATGTATTGCATTGGTGTGGCTACTGTAACGCATTGTGGACTACAATGTATTGTCTCTGTGACTCCGTCTCACGAGATAGAGAAATATGACGGGTGTCTTTTATCTGTCCTTATTTGAATGATAGTATTTAATAACATGGATGGGCACACGAGGCCCACAGGTCCCAGCCCATTACGTGACAGGTTTCCGGTACGAGGACACCGTGCGCAACGTGGTACCCGTCCTCTCAATCCTTCCCCTACCTTATTAATGGCTTACTCTACCCTCGTCGGTTACAGCACACCAGCTTCGTGCAGATTGACCGAAGATATGCGGTCGTGGCATCCGCATATGTGTGGAACGTACTTCCTAAAGCTCCGCTCCGTTGAAAATTTGCCAGTCTAAGGCCGACTTTCTGTGTAATGTATATCGTTGACTGCCGCCAATCGAGTCAAGTAAATATCAGCGACGGCAAACCAAGTAAGGCAGGCAGGCCTTCTTGTCCACACTGGGTTTCTCCTGTCACTATGTGTACGTGTGGTGTATGACGGATGCGATTGAGCATGTCGCATATGGGCTGCTCGGGCTTGCGAGGTGTTTCCTACAGCGGGAGAGACCGCGGCGAGCGAGAATATCCGACGTTGATCCCAGTAACATACGAGGACGTATCAGACTAGAGGGTTAGCGCAAGCAAACATGCCCAGAACGGGTGTGCTCGCAGCAAATCGCTTCGCTGTGTACCATACAGATCTATTCGTATGTTGAAACAAGTCAGCCAACACATGTCTTCATTTGTATCTTGCTTGCGCCTATGCCTCACGCTGGGATTGGCTAAAGCACCTTCGTGAAAATCGCATACGTGCTCGCCACTTGTAACAGTGGTTTCGTCGGGCCAACATTTCCCTATCAGGTTATGTGTTGGAGCGTCGGGGTGAAAATGGAACCTCTCAACCGAAGGGGTGACAACATATCGTAACACCTAACGAGGACAGGAAGAGATGCTGTTGATAGTTGTTGGTATATATGTATATATATATTTTTTTTTAATATCAGGAAAGGTTTGTTCATTATTCTCTGTCTAAGTCGGTACGACAACAAGGTGTCTCATTCAAAATACCGGCGTCTATACCACAGGTTTGGTAAAGGTAAAGCTTTATTGGTTTATTAAAGGAACTGCAGTTTTTACAATGCTTAAGTTCTCTTATATGTCACGACACGGGACTCGAACCTGCGGCCTGAGGACAAGAGTTAGTTACTACTACGAAGATCGCAACTATAATGTCTACGAATATATTTGGATATCATAAATTCATTTGTTATTCTCAATGTATGAGAAAATTAGTGACGCATTTGCAGACATGCGATGGGGACAGGGTGTCAGGCCGAGACCCCCATGGCCCCAAGGGACCATGCAACTATTCCTCCTGCTGCTCTCCCATCGAAAACTGGATCGCTAGGTATGACAGGACGTGATTGCTTAAGAAGCTACAGAGGAGGAGGAACGTGGTTTGTGACTCAAAAATTGGATGAGCTATGTTCCAATCACCATCACTGACACACTAAGAGCGCGTTCAGCTGAAAGACACATTATCACAAATCAGTCATACATCTAGTATTTCTTCCAAGTTGACAGTACATAAAATAGAAACACTTCCCAGAGAACTCACGCCTGCACGGAAAGGATGCGGTTTGAAGGTGTTATATTGGAGAGCAGCAGTAGCCCTTTCTAAACCATCAATTTCAACGTTGTCATAGATATGGCCATATATATGGTGGCCAAAAGTGAATATTACTTTGCAAAAACATGTGAACCAAAATTCTCCCGTCGGAGGTTCAGGCCGGTTAAATGCTCCACGACATACAATTCGAACCATTCGCTATGAGAGCTTTGACGAGCACCATATCGTAATGGCCTATAGCCTTAACCGGCATCTCGACATTAAGGCGGTGGCACTCAATTATAGGGGTTCTACAAGAATCTACTGAACTGTGAGCATCCCGAATACAAAAAAGTTACATTGAGGCAAGATTCCGAATGTTACTATTATTATTATTATCATAAATTCCTAAATGGGATAATTTAGGAACCTTCTCACTTATACCACGTAACTATTCGAAATAGGCTGCCAAAAACTAAACTAACGATTTCGGTTAGCTAATGACTCGTGCGACTTGGTCAAGTCGCACGAGTCAATCATATTTGTCGGTCGTCACTGGAGAATGTTAAACGAACGAATCGACGAGGACTCACCTTTAACTCAAGGAAGGGATGATTTTGTACCTGTATATATCTGAGGGTGTCAGTAAAGATTTGTCTCATTTCCTCTATCTACGTCGGCATGACAAGGTGTCTCATTCTAACGTAAATTGTCCGGGATAACTCGCAGCTAATATTTAACGTGTTTGCTCCGATCAAAAGGTGCACACGAATGCACCACCAGGTCACCGGGCTAGACAGGGTGCAGGAGATGTTCTATACGAGATGCTACAGGTATCGATACCACAGTTGTATTATATAATCTTCTCGTATTCGATTCGCTGATAAAACAACGAAGAGTAGTGAAAAACGTTCGCCTGGGTTTTGAAAAGCGCTCTTACTGCAGGTTCAGTAAGAAAGACTTTACACAGCTTTGATTAGACAGCATCAATCAAAGGTTTAAATCAGGATTGTTTCCGTTTGTCCGATTACCAAGATAATTAAGAGACTGTCGCACATGACGGTGTGCAGCGCATATTGATTATAAATCCAGCGTAGGTTTATTATAAAATATTTAACGCGAGTACGGTTTGCCTTAAATAATCTTAAATGTCTTGCTATACCGCCAAACAACTTTTCACGTTGTTATCTCTAAATATGGCGCGTTTCTTATTTTCTGTCAATGGCGCGTTTCGAGTCAAATTGCTTAATCTAAGTGCGCAAGCGTATGATCACTGGTTGTTATTATCCCGACAGGCTTGAGGCATTGCAAAATATTTCCAGTATAAATATGAGGATCTTATGGGAAACCCAGAAAATGCTAACGAGCTGCTAGTTCGCCTAGCGTCCGAGATAAACAGTGGTACGAAATCGTAATAATTCGCTCTGATGACTGAGATAATGTAATGGCTTAGCATTGTGAAGCTTTGCTGTACGCTTGGCCCGAGTTATTGTATGACAAGGCCACTTAAAAAATACTTGTGTGCGGAATAGATCGCAATATAGTTTGCAATACGATTCGCAATAGATAATAATTGTCTTTCATTTCGCGACGCATGCTAAGCTGAACCCATATTCGTATCGAGTTATTAATTTTATTTTTCGCGTGTCAGCTAGGTGGCGCAGTTAGTTCAGGTAAAAAAGATAAAGGATCTTGATTCACGTTAGCTCGCAGCTCTTCTCTCAGCAGACATTTCGGTATGGGATTTCTACGATTCGGTATACGATTACTATTATCTATATATTAAGGTGTATCAAGCAAACTTTCGCCTCTTTAAATGCCAATAACTTTTGAACTAAATGAGTTAGAACAAAGATCTTTTGGTATGAGTTAGGGGTGCTCTCGCAGCTCTTCTCTCAGCAGACATTTCGGTATGGGATTTCTACGATTCGGTATACGATTACTATTATCTATATATTAAGGTGTATCAAGCAAACTTTCGCCTCTTTAAATGCCAATAACTTTTGAACTAAATGAGTTAGAACAAAGATCTTTTGGTATGAGTTAGGGGTGCTCTCCAGCTTTATTGGCACACCGATTCCAACGCTGGGAGTTTTGAAATAGCCAAATATTTACCATTTGCATTTCCATATATAATTTCGTTGTCTATTGCTTTTGTGAGTAAGTCGACGGTTGCATATGGAACCCCCACCTATTGCCCTCTTTAATGCATGGAAACAACCATAATCACATGGGCTTAAATCAGGAGAATATGGGGGTTGATGCCATCGCTCAATATTGTTCCCCGCCATCCATGCCGTAATTTCAGCAGTGCGGTGAGGTCTTGCATTGTCGTCGAGTAACCACACTCGGGTGCTGTCGATACCCACACAATTTGTTCATCAATTCTTTCAAGAAGCCGAGATATCGGGGAGCATTAGTTTTTCGTTTGCTGCTAATATTTCGTAATAGCAAACACCCTTGATATCCAGAGCGAGTATTATCAACACCTTTCGTCCGAATCTATCTGGCACTGCCACAGACGTTGCCGCTTCACCTTGTCGGAGCCACTGTTTTGCTTGGTCCTTCTCAGGGGCTCTATCCAGGCTAACCCATGTCTCGTCTATCGACACGGTGTGCTCTAAGCGACTGGTTTGTTGCGTATAAGTCTTCAAATTAAATGTCGAACACTCCACACACCATTTTCATCTGCTCAGCAGTCAATACATGGGGAACCCATTTTGCATTGATTTTCTTCATCTTCAGTATATTGGTGATAATACTATGACACGTTGACTGAGGAATCCCAGTTTCAGCCGACAAAGACCTCATGGACCAAGCTCTGGTTTGCTCAAAAGCTGCCTTAATTCTGTCAATCTGTTCGTCCCTTGTTGCACCTGATTTCTGGTCCCCACCTCGGTGGTCATCGGTGTCCATATCTCCACTGTTAAATCGCTTGCACCAACTTCGCACCGTTCGCAGGCATAAGGCAGACCTGCCGTATGCGTTCACTAATTGTCGATGGATTTCAGCTGGAGGGTGTTTTTGGAGAAACAAAAACTTAATGATTTCTCATTGATTTTTGGGGGAATTTGAACTTTCCCGTTGATTTTTGGGGGAATTTGAACTTTTTGCTGCAGTGTCCATCTTTCTGATCGTATCGAAACCACTCAGTGTTCGAAAGGAAGCCACGTTCCTGCCGCGTGCCCACTCCAAAAATTAACGCATTGTATCGCGAAGTTCAGATTGTGCGCCATTCGAAAAAGCAGCGAGTTCGAACCGTATGCCCTAATATATATATATATATATATATATATATATATATCGGCGAAGGAGCAGAGCCTATAAATATCTGTTTGCATTCCCATCTAGGAAGCTTCAATGGCCTGTATCTGCCCACAGCAGCTCAAGGGAAGCCCTCACAAATCGCATGCAACACATAAACGCGCCATAGGTCAGTGATGATCAGTTTGATCGCAGAACGCCTAAAGGTTAAGAGCTGAGGCCTGTCAGATAGGGGAACAGCTGAGGGTCAGCTCGAAAAACATTTTTTTTTTTTGATCGCAGAACGCGTTTACTATCATACGAAAAATAACGAATATGTTCTAAAGTATGCGTTATATGAATTGTTTTTGCCTCGACCGTGTGAGGGTGGCAGATACCGGACGCCGAAAAGTCGTAAGAGATTGAGGGAGAGACACAGAACCTAAGCTTTGAAAAACTGCAGTTCCCTTAATAAACCAATGACATTTCAACCCTAACCCGCATGTGGGCTTACCCTAACCGAACACTGAATCCACACAAGGTTCATTTCATATATTGGAACTACCTTCCTTATATGCGACAGCATTTAAATAATTGCGCCTAATAGTGATTATCTAGTGAATAATGGTGATTACATTGGGTGCAAGAAATACTCCATAAGAATCGTGTCTGTTCGAAGTACCTTCAATGAAAATGATCACGCACTTCGAGTGACTCAAGGTTTCTATCGATGCTTGGGGTAAGATCCAATGGAATCTTACCCACCAGTGCCAATGTGCTATACAACCGTATGACCATATAGATGGTACTCGTCGAATTACGGCAAAAACAATGCCACAGTAGACAAATAATACACGAACGACACGCTTCCCTAGAGGGGAGCATGGACAGAAACCGTCTTGTGAAAATGGTTCGTCGGTTAAGACGTGGTCTGTTTTGAACATTGTATTCGGCATTACTTTGAACCATCGTTTCGCGTTGCGGTGATCGTGTGGAGGTGTCTCGATCTCGGCATCAACGCTCTATCCATGTTGTCTCTCTCGGACCCCCGAGGGCCATGAATGAGCAACAGCACAATGGGCTTAGTGATGTGTGAGTAGCCGCCTAATGTATCGTGCAGGTTGGGACACACCAACCTACAGAACCACCGTGAATAGGATACTGCTTCAGAGACGTCTCAAACCAAACCTCACACCGAACATTGTCGATTCGGCGCGGCGTAGCTCATAGAGAAGGAACTGGCTGTATTGCAGATCATATCTGTGGGATGTATATCAGGGGAAGTTACACGGGTGTTTATTTGAGTGTTATTGTTATGTGAGTTCATATCGGCTACCTGTCTGTGGCTCTATTATCGTTCGATAAGATACAGAAACCTATGCGGTGTTATCGATTCGAAACCTCCGCTAACTACCGGCATCGAATTTGAACAAATAACAACCATTTAACATTATTCATATGTATACCATTCTGTGCTATAGACAGCCATATCGACAGTCATATCATCGCCAAACCAATATCGTTCATGTGGGCCTTCAAATCAGCCGCCCATCGTCGAAGTTCAACCATCTCGCGCACGCAGGCATGAATATAACACATTGCTAAAAACAAAACAAAAAGCGCACGGGGTAAACAACAACTCAATCAAACTGTCGCTACAGCCGTGCACATGTACTAAGAACAGTCGCGGGAACATAGTCACGTCATAGAAATTGTTAACGGATTCCCGGCGTGGTGGCCGCCCTAATGTTGGTTGTCTCTCCGTCGTGGGTCATACCTTCGGAATCAGGAATCGCCCGCACATGCAGGTCGTTCCCTTCTCTCTCGTAAAGCCAAACGCGCCCACTCCGACACTCAGCTCTTTTGGATCCTGGTCTCGCGACCACTTCCTTTATCGCTCTCTCTCTCTCTCTCTCTCTCGGTCTCTATCTATCTCTCTCTCGTTCTTTCTGACGTTGTCCTTTGAACCTCTACAGACTCACGTCGCTTGCCGTTGTTAGCCTGTACCCTCTACAGAATTACTGACTACGTTGTGTGTGCTGTGCAGCCGAGCGGCTTTTCTGTCCTGTTACTCTTACGTACACACATACATGCGCGTATACACATATGCATATAATAGCTATATCGAAGAACGGTTATTTGTTTGTTTGAGGTGCCCGTACGCTGACGTTCGCAGTTCAGCCCAAGCGAGTAGCCGATGGCTGTGCTGGTGCTTCTTCCCCCCTGCGCAGTGAACAACCTGACATTGGCCTGTCGTAGTGGCAGCAATACTTGTACAATGATATTGGAATGGTGTCGGCAGCATTGCGATGGTGTACAGCGCTCTATCAGTGTACAGCGCGTGCCAGTGCTGCTCTCCCGCCCGCCGGAATACCGTACCGCTAACTCCGTGGTGCGGTACATGTGCCTGCCCGACCGAGGTCTCGATCCCAGCGAGGCCTTACGCCCAGCGTTCAGAGTCTGGCGTTCATTCCGTCGCTGGCGGCGGCGGCGGCGGCGGCATTGGAATGGTAGTGGCGACGGCGGTGGTTGCTGTGTCCACGTCCGTCAGATCGTCCGTCAGAGACTACACGAGGGGACAGGACGGCACGGCAAGCCGCGGGACGATCGGAAGCCTTCGCCGCAATGCTGCACCCCGCCGCGGGGCGCAAAGTCACCCCTAGGCTCCGCCTCCCGAGCCCGCTGCCGGGCGCGCCCCTGGCGGCTGAGGCGGGAAGCTCGCCGCAGGCCCCTCAGTGTGGCGCGGCCGTGGATCGGAAGGGATCCCGCTCCCGTAGACAGCAAGGGAGCTGCCGCGCTGAGAGTCGTTGCGCCGCCAGGCAGGCGAGGATTTCGGTGACCGAGGAGGAAGGAGTTGACGTTGAGGTTGGTTGCTTGCCTTCTTGCTTGCGCTGGCCGGCTCGTTCGTTGGCTGGCTGGTCGGCTCGGCGCCTGTTTGAGTGAGATAGTTGAGGTTGCAGTTGATCACAAGTTGAGCAAAAGGAAAAACGAACACGAGTTGGCAGCGCGCGTGTGTGTATGTGTGTGTGTGTATATGAGTGCGTGCAAGCAGAAAAAGAATCTGAAGAGGGAAGAAAGACGGAGAGGGACGGAAAGCGAGAACAAGAGTTAGAGATGACGAACAAGTAGAAGCAACGAAAGGAGATATAAGGGGACGGCTGTTTGTCGCGCGTGTGTTGTCGGTGTCGGTGCACAACAAAGGTCGATCTAGAGGTGGGCGACCGCAACAACAAGAGAGAAGGCGCACAACGAAAAAAACAGAGGAAAAAGTCACACGAGCCCTAGAGGAGTTGGGTGCATCAACTTGAAGCGAGGGCCGATAGCGGAGGAGAGGGAACAAGGAAGAAAAAGAGAATAAAACAAAAAAAAATATTAGCAAAAAAGTGCTTGCGTCGTAGTCAAAAGTTTTGTTTTCGTGGCGGCCGTGTTGTTACGTCAGTGGTGGCGAAGGTGACGAGATCGTTGAAGGCCACAGCGAAGTATCGAGTGGTGCCGCGATCCTTCATTGGTTCGGTGTTGAAGGCTTGAAGGTTACGTCGAAGAAAACGTATGAGAATAGGATCTGAATAAATCCACAAGGAGAGTGCGCTGATCCGCGGCTGGCTGGAAAGTACAACTCTGCGCGAAGGAGGGCACGGGTTTAGCAGCAGCAGCAGCAGCAGCAGCAGTTCGTGAAGAAGTGGGGAGTGCTTTCCAGGTGTAGGACAAACGTTGAAGCCAACTAAGAACAAGCCCCGAGGGCCCCCGAGGGCCGCCCCGAAGTTTATCCGGGGTCGTCCATTGGATTACCGTTGCTCAGCTGGTTGCCCCCGGCAGCCAGGAAATAGAGATTACGAGCGAAGAAAGTGAAGTGAGGAAGTGCAAAGGAGAAGTGTGGCGCGAAAATTAGAAGCTCGTTCCCTAAAGTAAAGGCGCTGCGCAGCCGATACCCGCCCGACGGCAACATCAGAACGAGTGCATTGTCGCAGCTAAACGCATCGAACCGACAACTGCGACGAGAGACGACAACACCGATTAGAGCCATTCCCATTAAATAGGAAAATTTCAACAAATAGCAAAAGTACGCCAACCAGAACAAAGAAAATTGTCCGCGGAAATTCGGTTAGCTAACATCACAGCATATATCTGTGAGACGAAACGCTACGCCACCCGATTCGTCTGTCAGGCCTCAATCTCACGTCAAGTTCTATCTTCTTCGGCTCAGGAGTGCTCAGCGACATCATGTCATTCTTGAACGGCGGGTGAGTGCATTGAAGGCGAGGAACTCGGATATTAGCAAAAATACAGCGGTATTATAATGTGCAATCATAGAGCAACGTGCACCGTTTTGTACACATTTCATTGATGCGTAGAGATCTGTATGTGGATCTCTACAAACACATTATATATTCAATATTGTATCATATACGGATGTGTATGTGATTTGTGCCTAAGTACAAGTCTAGAGGAAGAAGGCCTGCTCAAGATACGTTGATCCCAAGTTGTAATGCAGTTAAGCTGCGCATTTTCTCTCTCTCTGTCCGTCTCGTATGAGGCGGGAACCCGCATTATAGAAATGTTCACCCAGTGGAAATTGTCTCGCTTATTCTGGGTCGCCCTATCCAAAAGTATGAATTTTCAAGAGAGTTTCGTCAGTGCTTATGAAACATCGGAAGGGATAAATATTGGGCGGCCGATATCGTGGATTCCATATCGGTGACTGTGTGCCATCAATTATCAGAGAGTTTCTTTTGATGCGCGTGTGAAAATGAACAATCAAATTTAGTGCTCCGCCTCAGTTATGCACCTTGAGATTTCTGCCAGGTACATAACATACATTAGTTTGACCGTATTTTGCTTCAAACACGCCGAACTCCGTCGATCTTTATGTACTAATCGAAAGCTTGGCTTGGATTTTCGCAATTCCTTTCCTGAGTGGCTAAGTGCTTCACCAAGAGTGGGGGCTGATGCAGCTAAGTAAGACCTGACGTTTGCAAAATATACACGTTGCCAAGCTTAAGCGGACTTTGGGGATTAATGTGATTCGCCGTATCGCCGAAAACTATCTGAAATTGAGAACTCTGTAACAAAAGTGGGAAGAGTGGTTTCTATGTTAAACTAATAGTGACGCCCGTTATGAGGCCTTTCTCAGAGTTTTGCGTTACCGTGCCGCCTTTTCGCTTATTGTCAAGGGCAACGGGACTCTGTGAAACATATAGTTAAACCGCGTCGCTCTAAGACTTGGGCTTTTCGAGCGCGGGCTCGAGAATCTGGATACAGCTATATAGAAGTGTGTGTATAGAACATATATATTATATACATATATATATATATATATATATATATGGAGGCCCCTTTAATATATCTGTTGTGTACACACTACACTGACCTTGAACTTTTCTCTATCTTTCTGATGTGAAATACTCACAGCCACTATATAGAAAAATCACTTACGAAGCCGGTGTACCTATGCAAATTAATATAGACGTCAAGAAGCTACACGTAACAATTCTTTTTTTTTTACCTAAACACAATTTAGTTATAACCTTCGCATTTGCTCCACTTTTCATCAAGTTGGAGAATAGCAATGAGCTACGGGAAGTGATTCAGTTCACCTCGAACAGAGTGAAATCCTCGGAGACTCTTTAACGACCGAAGCGAGTGGATCTAAAGTTTGAATTTGCAGAATGCGCCAGAATTTTAAATGAACAAATGAACGCCAGCGATTCTGCAGGCTCTCCCTCTCGGTAACGACTACGTGCGATCTCTATCGGTGAAGCCTGGCGCGCAATAATTACACAGTCGTTCAATGTTTATTGCGAGTGTACACCTGTATCTAGCATCGAATCAGAAAGTGCATTCTCGGCTGAGGTGATTCGGCGGAATCTCTTTCACAACTATCCCATTGTTACGGCGACTCTGTCTATCAGCGAAGTTGATAGAAGACAAATCATGTGAGCTCGATCGAACCTCTAGACTATAACGGTTACCATCACATTAGACGTGACCATCACGCGGGAAGTCACGACCCAGCTGGGTTGTGTATCCATGAAGGTGCAGCTACTATGCCCTTGTCACTCCTTTGCAGAGTTCCCAGTGAGTGGCTTACCTTCCGAGCTGCCGAGAAAAAAGTCGTTGCAAAAATATATATAGGGACAGTTAGGTGACTGTGCGAATCACCGTCGGTGTCAGTCCTGTAGACGCCGGCAGTGAGATCCGTAGCAGCAGTGCTTTTTTCCTCGTTCTGTAAGTTGTCGTTTCTCAACTCGTTGCAGGCAGCAATCCCTTTTATTTGGTTAGATTTGGTCACGGGTGGCCATTAAGCCCGCCTTGCCTGTTGGGACCGGCGACAAAAAGCTATAGGCTATGGAGGAAGATGTCATTATCTATGGTAGGATGCTGATGGCCCCATTGCAGGACGATGTAGCGCGATGGTCGCGCGGACTCCGATTGGACTATCGGCGATCAATGTACCAATGTCGAACAAGTTGTGGTGGAAGGTGACGCTGTGAAGCTACTGCTCCCAGCTCGATTGTTGAGATAGTTTTATACTTTTTTTCGCAACAATACGATTACTTATCTTAACAAGCACCACCAGCATAAAGCGCCTGTAAACGTGCACAGGACGTATATTTCTGAAATTAAGAACATTGAACAGTTGATGTCGAACCTAACAAACGAAACTATTAATCTACATATAATAGTTCTTTCAAAGCTATCTGATGTTGATCCTTTAAACCGCGATGTTGACGATATCCATCGTAGAGACTTGTTTTGTTGCTCCGACCTGAATTGAGACGGGTAATATCCAGAACCGATTCTCGGTTTGATTATTTGCGTGCCGCAATGATGTTGTCTTGGTGGGCGGGACCTGTGTGTTGCTATGAATTGTCTGCGTAACCTATTGCTGAATAGGGGCTACAGCGTAGCGCTATTGCTAGTTACATCCATCAAAACTGATAGATATCATCTAGCTGCAGGCGGATAACTAGATAGCGCCTCAAGTGGTCAGTCTCGTCTCCGTATGCCCTAAATGACATAATGTTCACTTACGTCCTCCGTAACGATAATTCAATTGTCTGTCTCAGCCATTGCTTCTTGGAGCGCATTCATATGCAATGTAATTGTGTAATGACGGGGCCCACGTGGTTCGCACGTGCCCCTTGGTAAGTGTTGATGGTGATGACTGTGGTGGCGGCGGCAGAGGCAGCGGCAGCCTAGCTCTGATGTGGTCACGCTGCGGCGCCCGCCCGCTGCGACGTCGCCACGTCTTCCTCATAATAGCCGGGAGCGGTTAGTTTGTTTGCATGGTGCTCTTCTAACCACTGGCAGAGCAGTGCAGTACCGCCTGCGAACAACAGCTGCGGCGAAATAGCCTGCCATATCTGGCGGACGGCCTCGACCCTCGAGGCCAGCAGGGACAGCCTCCAGGCGCTTCGCTGTGGAGCCAGCGTACTTCGCGGCTTTGTGGATCGGCGCGGAGGGAGTCACTGGCTCCGCGTTTCTCTATGGGCTGCCGCTTCTGGTGATAGCAGTGGAGAGCAACCCGTGGAGCCAGCCCTGGACTCAGACCGGCGGAGCCTGTGGAGCGCGGTTCGGTTTGCTCGTACAGATGGATGTCATGAGGGCAACCACCGACCGTGTGTGTGTGTGGTGCTCTGTGGTGTGGTGCGCCATAAGAGCAAGGCACCGTGCTCGCTTACGCAGGAGGCGGGCTCGAAGGAGGCAACTTCTGCTATCCGCGATGTACGCCAGTGCTGCTCAGCGTCTGTGCCGCTCGGAGACCTGTCTGAAAACACCCGCGAAGTACAACAACGGACAACCTCCATGAAGGTGGCAGCAACAGCGTGGCCCAATTGGCGTTCGCCTCCTTTCACTTCTTACAGTATCTGAGTACTAGCTAGCTATAATTAGCAATCTGTTCCTGCGACAAATCCGGTAAGAGAATTATGTTTAAATGCGATTCTATTGTTAAAATCACTAATTCACCCCTGGCAATATCAATTAGCGAGATACCCAATGTTACAAGCTGGAAAACTACATGTGCGTTAAATCCGGAAATTAATACAAGTACTTCATTATGGTAGTTTGTTTTTATTCAATTATGAAAGCAGGCGACAATTGTACCCGCTGAACCTGAGTGAACAACCTATACAAGTAATTATTTTGAATAGGTCTAAAATTTCTATTCATGCATGCAGCATAGCATGCACCAAAAGCATGTATTCAAATGGGCACATCTATCTACATTCGTGTCAATAACGGCCACACGAATATTACGCATATGTAATATGGCAATAGTAATGCTACTCGGCAGAACAATCTAATATTGTCCGTACTACCTATGAGCCCATACAACGTAACCGTACGAGCCGATATATAACAGCAGCGCTCATGTCATAAAAGTACGCCACATACAGCAACTTCGTAAGCGTTGGCGGGCCTATGGTACCCGAGAATTCGATACGAGGAGATGTGGACATTATTGATAGAAGGCCACCTTCTTGCAATTGATTATGCAGGGATTCAGTTACAACCAGTTGATCGAGAAGAACAGAGAGGGGAGAGAGAGAGAAATCAAGCGTAACAATTGTGCAACACATTTATACCTGCCACGAGTAAAAACGCCTGCTTAGTGGCTGCCGCGTTGCGTGGTGCCCAACCTTCGTTCCGCTGTCAAAATGCGAACGCCTAATGTACAAAGGCCATGTTGTTGTATTGGATTGAGTAACTTGAATAACTTAACTCCCCTTCCCATTAAATCTTGACTGGTTATTTAACTCGGTTCAATGTTCACGTTATTCTGTGTTCTCACATTAACAAGTTCAGGTCATTCAATGCATCGGTATAATTCTGTAATATCAGCTCGCTACGCTTAAAGATCTAGAGGCACAAAAAGATGACCTATTTCTCTGTCCATTGAGTGAGCCGACGAAGAACAGACAACCGAAACGGCTGGGGAAACATCCATATCGCTAATACACTCGCTTTCTCCACCGTGTTTCGACAACTAGCGACGACCATTGAGGCACCATGTTGGAAAAGCACAGACAAGCCATTGCTTTGGGAAGGCCCAGATAGAGGGCCGCTTTGGCAAAGATCTACGGCGGCGGCGGCTTCTGTAGTAGGTCGGGCGGTGATTCAGGAGGTCTTCCTTCCGGGGACGACCCAGATCGCTTCGGCCGAGCAGCAACCCCCACAGCTACCCTTGTTCCTAAGCGACCAAGCAGCGCGAAACGAAGGGCACTCGTTGGACAAAGCGCTGACGCCGTTGCCACCGCATCTCCCCCAGACGATGTCTGAAACCCATCTAACATTGGCTCCTTTGCCCTCAACGTGTGTGTGTGTGTGTGTGTATATGTGGCTCTGCGAGTGGGTTCTGGGGGCCGACATAGTGGCGCCACGATGTTCAGGGCGTCCCGTTATCCCCTGTTTCAACTCGCTTTGCCTGTGGCTGTCTGTCAGGGTCGTGGTATTCCTTCTTCTTGTGCCTTGTAGCTTTGCCCGGTAGCTGCCATGGGAATTATGGACAATGTCGCCCTTCTTTAGTGTCGAGAAATCTCGGTATTGTCACCGATACTGTGATATCCAAGATGCCGTATACACTTAAGCAAACAGACAACAAAATGTTGCTGTAGCACGTTGATTCATTTACGCTATTTTGCTTGGACGGTATTTTAAGATATTTCGAATCTCGAATCAGGCAAACGGACCGATTCTAGCTGACCAACGAATAACTGGAGAGTATCAAGATCGTTAATTAAGATGATTAATCAAGTACGATTAATATCCGATATATATAGATACGTGTCAAGGAAGCTCAAAAGCGCTGTTGTACCTCAAATGTAACTCCACCGTTAAATTCAGTCATAGAGAACAGCCTAGTGGGCCCGGAAAAACGATAGTGCTCTTGGATTTTTCAAGAGACTGGCGGCTATTAGAGTATTATACAATTAATTTCAATCAAAACCTTGAACCCACAGGGACAAAACCTGCTAAGTATCGTAATAGTAGTTGCCTTATTAATTTAATTATGATTTGTTATTCATAGCAAATAGTGAGGGGTTTCACAATTTGTTACACACTTTGTCGCAATAAAGCTCGCTGACCCGATATGGGACGGCTCGAAATTTCTAGCAGTCACAGAACACAAAACAAATATGAGCAAAGTGCGAGTTATTGTCTCAGGGTTCTGAAATAACCAAAGAGCTCCGTCGAAGACGACGACCTTCGAAGTAGCTTTGCCTAGTTCGACTGGCGTTCCATTCACGGATCGACCCAAATCGATTTTCTCGAATTAAACAAAACCAAAGTACAACAGCAATACCTGCATTCGAAACGTGATCGTTTGTCACGACAACTGGAACAGGTCGACTTGCAAAACAACCGTCCCCCCATGGAAATCCCATGAGACAGGTACATACGAACCCAAGCTCAATAAAGCACGCTTTTAAATCAAATCAGATTGCCTGTGCATTTGTTAGTGAGCTGGTTGTTCCAGTGGCTCCCGCAAATGTAATTTTTCATAACAAGCGATTTTACTCAATGCGGTATTTCGTATATGGTTGTAGTCAAATCGCTGTCGAGTCGAGTATTCTATATTGTGAACTAGCTCTCCCGCTCAGCGTGTTGCTGTGAAACCGTAACACACGCATGACGAGTTCGATATCGAACGTGTCGTATCCACACGCTATATCGATTGTATTAGGTTTTATTGGTTAATTATTATACCTCGCTTGAGTACGTATTGGGTCCATACAAGTGGCGCAATTCGTTAGATTTGATACTCTAACGCTGCCATTTGCCAATTCTCTATGTTTTATTCTCCGTTAAGAACTGAATTCAATGATAGCGTTTTGGGTAAAACAACGATTTCCCACGTCTTCTATAGTTGTGAACGATCAACGTTGCCTTGAGGATCACCGATGCCGTTAAAACCTGTAGCCGCTTCGCACAGCTGGATATTGCAAAGATCGCTCTGACATGAAAGTTCTCCTTTGCAACGTGATTTCTTCCCAATATTGTGTTCGCTGACTGTCAGGCCTGGACAGGACCTAGGCAAGGACCCGCACTATTGCCCTGTATCGTGAGAGAAACGTGGTGGCATTGCAGACGTCTCACAACAATCTGGCTGTTGCTTCTTTAGAACGTTGATTTATACGCACATATATGTGTAGCTACTGCCATTCTAAGCCTTACCTACGCAGTAACGCGGTAATCGTTATGCGTTCGATATTCTCAGACAGATGGAGCCTCCCCCACCGCCCAGCCCGAAAGAAAAACAAAACAATTTTATTCACAGATTTACAACGCTGTGTAATGCAACGCATACACATATGCTATGCTTATATCATCATATATTATTTGTATGATGTAACCATCTTACCTTGAACAACGTACGAATAGTGAACAATATCCACGAGGTATTTGTGACTTCCCGAGATCGGCTTATAAAGGTCATATATATATACCTCGTGTGCAAAGGTCGTCATAGACTTTTTGAACAATTGGCTAAAAACTTTCTGATCCGTTACAATAATCGTTATGAAGTACTAATAGATAACAAAAAAAAATCACTCCGGCACGAAGTCGTCTCGCAAAAGACAAAACGTCAAATACGAGGACCAGCCTCTTGGTGCTGCTCCTGCTGTTGCTGCTGCTGGCGCCGACTCGATCGATGTCGCTCTATATTTTGGGAACCGCAACAGAAGTCGTCGACGGTAATATACGAACAAGCGCTCAGCCGACGACTGTACAGGGCTGCTGCTGCTGTTGTTGTTGATGCCGTACGCTCGTATCGAGGACAGGAGAATTGTGAGGGGGTGCTGACATCACATCATATCACACGAGGTCGAAATCAGTCGATCGAGTCGGTCGAGAAATGAATTGATTGGCCACTAACCGTCTGCTGAGCATCGGGCGCCACTCGGACATAATCGCCTGGAGCAGTCCAGCATCGTCGGTGATGTTTCACCTCGAGCGTTGTGTACTAAAATGATGATTTTTGAGAGCAATATATATATATATATATATAATATATATATATATATACTGCAAATGCAAGTACAACCGATGTTAAATAGGAACATTTTGCTCTCATTTAATGTGTGACAATTGAATAATTGTTTTCGACTTCTTGGGGTTCTTAACGTGATATTGAACGGTCTGGTATGTGTTCTGCCATTCGTAGACTGTGCCATTATTTGTCATTTAATAAATGTAGATTACGTATGAGGTACCACTGTGCAAAAGGGACGAAGTCAATTGTCCTGGAAGGAAATCACTCTTTTTTTTCGAAAAACGACCATACGAATCATTTCTTAAAGTGCTCGTCCGTGCTATTTGTGCCGGGACACCCAAGTGTTTCACGGATATAGATCATCGTGTACAATATCATCTTTAGCCTGGTTTTGTACTATAACGTTATCTATCTAACAAACAAAGTATGCGCGTACATCGTACATTTGGCGTTTCTGCGTGGTCATACAATTGGACTTCCTGGTGGGGGTTTACGAGAGAATGTTACCACCCTCCCCTAACTCAAGAACAAAAGCATCTATTAGATGCACTAAGATCAGGTTGACTATATTAATCAAGGTTATTCGTTATCACTATGATGATGTGGAATATCACGACAGATACTGGCGGCGACGACAACCATGCACCCATGTTCAGCAGACCTCATCTGAAAGCGAAACGCGCTGTTAATGCTGACATCATCGTCAAAACGGACAGGCGGGAAGGGACTGGGTCTGGTTACTTGGAACCTATTCGACGGGGGTACACAAATAGTATCCTTATATATATATATATATATATATAAAGGATACTTTTTGTGTATCCTCTATATATATATATATATCCTTTGAATTTCTTTGCTCTCTTGTTCATGTTCAACTTGCAGCGAGCCAAATGGGGTCGAATGGCTTTCAGCTATATTCGATTCAATCAATGTAATGTATCGAGATACAGACAGGAGCGTCCATTGTGGCGCAACAGCTCACCCTCAATGGGGAATGGGAAACCAAGACAGGGCCAAAGATATTTCCGCACCGTGAGCGAACAGCCTCCTGCTAGTGTCGCTCGTCTTCACGCCAGCTCAGTGCAGAGAATGACTTGACTCGAGGCCCTGTCCTCGAACTGGCTCCACTGTGAGCACGAAACGTAGAAAGATCATGAGAGAAGCAAAGGCAGACACATGGTTCAGGTGGGCGTATGGTGAGGGTGGCGACTCTTCCCTGGATTTTGCATCGAAATACAAGAAGTCACGTGATGGCAGACGGGAGCGCAGAGCTGTCTCTCTCTCTCTCTCTGTTTAGATAATATTAGCCTCCAATAGCAAACCCGCTGTTGTTATGATGTTTTTTTTTTCGATATTATCATGCGCAATTAAATTATGCTGCGTTTGTATGTTGTCTGGAAAATAACGTCGAACTAAGAATTGAACAACTGCTAACCAACTATTTGATTGTTTCTTGTGTGCGCGAGAAACTCTGTAAGCCGTAGGAATCAATATCCAGTAAGTATTTTGGATATCGACTGATTCGCTGATAGTCGACCTCGCTTTTTTTTACTTGATTTGAAACTGGCTGGTTCTCACGCAAATCGCTGTAGCGTGTGTTAACTTATTGCACCTTCAGAATAGCGAAATATGCCATTTGATCAAGTTTTCATCGTGGAACTGATGCGTCCATTCTATCTGGGTACATCGCGAGCTGCCCGAACTAGAATCTATTTATATGAGCAGTGCAGAGGTAGCATTGGTAACGTAAGGTCACGGTACGAACCCCTGCCAATAGAATCAGGATGACCACTATCGGATAACAACGCCAAGGTAACAATTACAGGCTTGATGCGCGGCTCGAAGGGTCTGTAATGGGTCTGGAGTAGGCAACTGTTAATGGCAAAGGCTCCGTAAAGAACAGGAAGTGCAGACAAAGATAAGCGACGCGGGACCGGGGACACCTTTCGCCTAGAAAACTAACGGACGAGAGGGTATCGCCGGTCAAAAGTCAACAGGGAACAAAGCAGTCATTAGCATAGCGGACTTAACGAGGTGTCGAGATATACTGGGCCGGAATACAACAGCAATCGATAACGTCCATTTGATATAGCCATTGTAACGCGCTGCTGAATTGTCGTGTAAAAGAAACTGTGCCCATCGATAACACGTCTGCAAGCCTGAAATGCCTCGAAATTTGTTACGATATTTACATAGGTTACGATTCATGATATGATCAACTCGAGTGCTTCAAGAACGAATGAAATTTACATGCGTTGAATGGAGGCAGGATAGCGGTTGAAGTCGAAAATTTAAAAAGACACTTTGATACCAAAAAAATAGTATATGCATATACGTGACATGTTTCTCTACCTACTAGAGAACGTCAAGTCGTTTCAACTAGCGTACTCATGAAGTGTACATCAATATTTTCCATTGAGTTTGCTGTGTAGAGAACGCAGTGCTGTCGTCGAAATCCGTAACCATCCGGATCTGCTTATGTCGCATCTGTCCGAGTGAATAGTCCTTACGGGCCAACTCAACGAAGGATGACTATACCTACACGCGAGTCACACACCGAGTCACCACTGCTGTCACTACTCCGGAAGCAGGCTGTCGATGGGTTTTGGCCAGGCCTGAGTCACAGCTCTGTGCCATTAAACCAATGTGGGTAAAAGAGGGCCCATTGTGGCTGTGGACAGCCGGCTGTATTGTGATAGATGTGGCTTGTGAGCCGGCCCAATCGTTCAGCATAGAAGAAGAAGAAGAGGAGAAAGACCGAAAGAAAGATGCTCTGGGGTGAGTAGGGTTGGCCAGAGTGCGGCGGGGGTCCTGGAGCCAGGAGTAGAGGTCTCCATCCTGGAGGGAATTGAAACGAGGAGGCAAGCGAAGGACGGAAGATCAATACGATTGCTTTTAGCAATTCCATTAAGAACCCAGTGGAGCGATGGACTCGTTTTCACACTCAGCGAGATTCGATGTTTTCTCACTCCATTCGTATCGTCGTCTCCAGCGAAAGCGCTTGGCAGCCGGTTTGTGGACCTTGGCCCGCATTTACCTACAGCGACGACGTAGATCATTGACCACCCCACCTCATCTCACGCGAGAGACGACCAGTGGAGCACATTCATAGCGCCGAGGTCTATATTATTATATAATGTCTATAGTATCGAAAATTATAGGGGAAAATTACATAGTTTGCTATTTCGGTTTTACAGCATTGTCTACCTGCGACAGGTGAACTGTAGCTAGAATACACTTATTTGTATTTAGTACTACTAAGCACTGTTAAGAAGGTGTGCAGGCGTTTATTAGTCCGCTAGAGTTATTAATAAGGGAGCTCAGTTCGTCATCGGCCAAGTGCGCCTGTGTGTATTTGTGTACTTTGAAGATTTGTACCACCTTGCTTGCGACGCTATAAGCGATTAGCTACTTATCATCGAACTCAGTGCTAAAAAGAGATGGATAGAATAATTATAGAACTTATTGTAGGTCAATGTCCTTCCCACTCAGCCGTCATCGCTGTGGCTTGGACGGCGAAGTCTCTGGCTGTCGGAAGCCAAAGGCCGCAGGTTTGAGTCCCGCTGCGTGATGACATATAAGAGAGCTTAAGCGTTGTGAAATTGCAGCTCCTTTAATAAACCAATAAAGCTTACCTTCACCATAGATCGAGTCAGGGAGCTAAATGTAAGCAGCCTGCGAATGCATCGAGGATAACTGATCCATGATTTCGTATTGACGAACTGTCAAAGAAGAGATGGGCTAGTTGTTCCGTAGATAATGGGCGGTGACATTAGCCGCCGCCAAATTTTCCATTGCACTTACTAGATGCGTACAATTTGCATAGGTTTTCAATTTCAAAGCATTGTATTGCTGTGTCCTGGGCTCCACCACCGGCAGAGTCGGTAGAGGAAGACATTTTTAACCTGTCGTAGCTTCGATTCCTTCTTCGTGTTCCACTCGTCTGATCGTTTTCTCATCTGATTTTATTGAACCCGTGATAGGTCGAATTCGATATCAGCCACTGATTTGATAGGCGTCCACATAGACACTTCTACAGATCCTTCCCAAGCGTGGTCGAGGTCGTCCTCGATGGCAATGAACCGAATTTTCAGAGCTACCTTGCAAGTTGGACGAGGGCAAAGTCTATGAAGAGGACCTAAGGGTGGTACGCACATGGGAATGATGGCAGTGCTGGTGGTCGTGGTGGCCCTTCAATATATTTGAAACATTCACTGGGCATCCTGTGATCACCCCCATCTCCTGTCTCCCCTTCTGTCTTACGCTCAAACTTTCCCCCTATTTCGTATCTTTGCTTCTCGTCCCGCTCAATTTTTCTCACCGTGATCTTCTTCTCCGGTGTCGGCTCGCATTCTCTCATCTCCCCTCAAGGGCCTGTGGCCACCGGGCCACCTACCCTCTGCTTGGCGGTGCTCTCACCGCTGAACCACAAAGTCAGATTCAACCACCGTCCTACTACGAACTGGGTCCGCCCAGCTCGTTTCTCGCGATTTCTCTCTATCTCTTCATCTTACAAGAGCTGGGTGGGGCCGTCCGTTTTCGCCGCTAGAAATTCCTTTCTGCTGGGAGTAAAAAGGAAGAACGACTCGAGTCTCGACGGGCCCCTCGCGTCACGGCCTCTGCCACTTCGAATCTTTTCGAAGCAGTGAGAGACAGAGAGATAGAGAGAGAGAGACAGAGATCTTGCGGTTGCACGCGCGCGTGGAGGACACTCGTTCGATAGCTCGATGGGCAAAAATGGGTGGCTCTTCACGATGGCCTGCCGGATATGGACGGTAGAACGAGCGAGGATCCCACTGGTGCAGGTTCAGTGCGAGCAGATAGATACCGGGCTAGGTTAGGGACCGGAGCTAGAGGACACGGAAAGCCAAATGGCTGTATATAAATATATAGGGGATTGGAGGGATGGAGGTCCGTGGCTGGTGAGGGGTGGCAGCCTGATGTTGGTATGCGGGGACTTGGGGAAGACATGAGACAGGCCCAAAGGGAGCGAACGAGCGTAGTTTTGACATAAATGAGAATAGATGACTCGGGTAGGGTTGGCCGCTCCCTTTTCCCAGTCAGGCCTCGACCCGCTAACACTCCCATTGCTCGGCTGTGCCCCCTCGCTCCGCTTCAATTACGGTAAGACATACACTGAGTCCGTGCGCTACCACCGCCACAGTACGTAGGGACGAGCGCCGAAGGCCGTCACCACCGCCAGCCACCGTCGTGCGAAGGCCGATAACGGCAGCATGGCGGAAATACAGGGAGAGATATCGTAGGCACACGGAAGAACACTGTGACTACATACACTAGCTGGTTCAACTAGACAGCACACACGAGGATACGCAATCATGGACAAGTGAACATGCACAGCGGACAACAAACAGATTACATGAACAACGTTTCAACAATGAAGCCAACCAGCCGTCCTCGCTTTGTGAAAATGCTATACTTTCGGTCACCGATATGTGTACGCGTTCGATGCGTCACAGGGATTACAGAGGACTAACTGTACTGTCAGGGACCGCCGGAAAAAAAACAACTCCTGTTTCGCTGACAAACAAAAACTTTGTATTGAATTGCAAAAAGATGGACACACTGCAATGTACAAGTTATCACAAGGTGATGTGACAGTCTGAGGAGGCTAGCTTAATATCGGGAAGGCGCTAGCGTTGTCGTTCATTCCAATGGCTTGCGCGGCTTTATGCAACAATGGCGTTACTTCACTTCAGGTGGAAATAATTCCAGTAATATTTGTCGTTTTCGTATACACATATAGTTGTTTTTTTTTTCAATCCATATTAACACGAGTATGATAATAAGAAGAATAGTAATATATTGATAAACGTTTGTACATGTCTACACGTCATTCGCGCACCGAGAGTTCCAAGGGTGGGGAGTAAGCAACGATTTCTAAACAATCTATAGACATTGTCCTGCAGCACAGCTACGTTGATAGGTCCGTTGTGCATACATATGTACGTAGCAGCCTGACAGAAATGGCACCTTTTCGAGTGTGAGATTTATACGTGAGGCCACTGGGGATTCGAGTAGCTGCTCCTTCGCCTCTCCGGCACTTTTACATCGTTGCCTGGTAACAAGTCTCTCTGTTTGTTTCGTCTTGTCTAGCTCACCAGTGGAGTGGCAATTTGCCCTCTCCCGATCAGACGCAACATTGCGAGGGGATTTGTGTCAGTTGGTGTACACAATAAATACTCTTGTGGCCAGTTCCTTATCTAAGGCCCAGATGCCGAAGGGAGCAGTTCAGTTGAAAGCGGGCCGGTCAGACAGCTCTCGACGACGGCAATTACTCATTTCACACGGCGGCGTGCGTCGGTTTCCTCGGTCAGCCACCCACACCCGTCGTCATGGACTGCCTGTACGCAGCTACGCTCTGGGTTCCAACATGGACGGCTCAGTCTCTCTCGATTTCGACAATAGTAACAAAAACATCCCCCGTGTCATCCGTCGGCTGTTCCCGGCAACGATGTGTTACGATATCTCGACTGTGACATCCGAGGGGGCAAACATTATTAGGACAACAAGTTGTTGTTACAGAGTAAGCCTCAAGCCAAGCGATAGAAGTTGGCTTTTTTATATGATATACCAAACAGGTCAGCGAAAGCTAGTACCGCTTTTATTGCTGGATATTGCACTAAGTAGCACGCTATGCTTCAAGAAAACCCCCTTAACTCGGACGGGCAGACAGTGATCCCTTCGAGGTTCGAAGACTCGAATTTGAAATAAGGCACTGCTTAAGCAATGGAAGGTCAACTGTAACGTTTGTAGAACAGATTGTGAGCGATTAGCCAAGCAGTCGACCTACTCTGTGACACTCACCCAAGATGTAATCGTTATTAATAAATTATCCTGTTCTATAGTATATTTGTAAGCCATGTTTCATTTACGTTTGAGTCAATATAGTTTTGTAGACCAGGCACTCCCACGACAAAACTGAACACAACGAATTTGAACAGAACAACTAGTGAATGACTGCTGGGAGCGATGAACCCGGCATGTATAATCCAGCTGCATGCGAAGCACTAATTAAAGGCATAAATTAATATTTGTCACATTGTCCACATTATGAAGACAGAAAAAGTTGTAATCACGGTGATGACTCTGGCGGTCTCCGCAAAGTTCATATCGCTTTGTTGCTATCAGAGCCAGATTACGCTAATTACTTTTAAGCGGTTATACTTAGAAAATCGATCGCTGCGCTGATGAAAGTCTGCTCGTATCTGGCAAAGAAGATTGAAGACGGATATTCGACGTACTAAGATTGAAGATGGATTTCGATAATCCAAGCTATGAGATCACCTCTTTGTTCTTCCTATAGGAGTACTACAGTCAAGTATGATTATGGGGTGCTCTAAAATTAAATCTTCATCCTTCTGCAGCAAAATGCTACGTTTTATCGAAATAACGGCAGGTGAATTATATAACGTGATGGCAGAGCGAAGCCTGAATCTGATATGAAGGCTGGATGGCTCAGTCGCTCAGCACAACCATATATATATATATATATATATATATATATATATATATATATATATATATATATATATATATATATACACACACATATGTGACAGAAACGCGCAAACGGAGAACGTATAATTCATATTTAGTGCTCGACTCTGCAATTAGTAGCCCTCTCGGTCTGTCTGTCTGAACACATGCACAAAATTGGCACGAAACTCTATGGCGATGGTTGTATGAGCTCACTTCGGAGGAAGAAGCAATGGTGCTTTTGATATGAATGACCCTTTGGGGACTGTGTAATCTCGTGGGTTGTAGATATTTCAATTCCGTGTTTTCTTATCAGCGGTATCTTCTTTACGATTATCCAACAATTGCCAATTATCTGCAACACCTCGGTGCAAGTTGGATTCCGTGGATATTCAGTGAGCGGCGAGCGCAGCATTCTCACTGATGCTACCGACCTTACTGGCGTCAGTCCATTTTCGTGGATAGCCCCCTTATCATTCTCGTTATTCGATTCTTGCACGCAAGTGCACGCTACAGATCGCAGCAACGTTTTACGAGACACTCGTTGGCAGGCTCAACTAGGTACGTGTTTCCGCGATCCGGTGTTGGGCGATGCACGAATACCAGTAGCCGGCCAGCAGCTCAGTGGAGAGCTAACCACCTCAATGAATTCTCGCTCGAACGATCGACAGGAGATCACACCTTCTGGTTGATTCCAACAGGTGGCAGTCGAATTATTTCCTCTATGGTAATCGCTGAAAAAAAAAGATTTTTGTTCACTTCACACGAAATTAAAGCTAATGGAGGATCGTTGACATTCAATGCGATTGTGCCATGACAAAGATACTCTGCTTGGTCAACCAAGGGGCAAACAAGTGGTAAATTTTCGATCAAATGGGATTGACAAATACTGTGTATGAAAATCACCGGTCGAAAAGGACACGCCCGTATGTGGCAGACGTTCAGGCCGAATATTAAGATTAGGTGAACAACGGATTGTGAAGCTTAAGAAGCACATCTCCCGAGTCTAATCTCGCCTGCCATAGTGTCTTGCTTGTCTGGTCACTCTAACGCCCAGGCGCGCCACACGTCCAGCAGTACGGTATGAAGCCTCGTAGTCGTCTCAGCAGAGTGGCGCAGCAGAGAGCAGTTGAGATCCGTCCGTGACCTCCGCCTCGTCCCCATGTTATACGGCCAAGCTGCTTTAACCTCTGGTTGGCAGCGGTAGTCTCGGCTTGGCTCTATCAGCGCTATGTCGTCGACTCGAGCTTGGAACGCCCAACATCTTCGCATTCGTGTCAGGTTTATGATCACAACTGCACGAGTTTACAACCGCGGCACCGTTCGTGAGAACGGCGATTGTCTTCTCCCAGACCCAGCTGCCCGCTCACCCTCCTCCAACCCTCCTCCCCCCGATCTCGCCTCCTTGCCAACGTGAGAGTTACGTGCCTTGTGCGCAAACAAGGTTGCAGACCACTGCAATTAGATATTCCCTGAATCTTGCTGCTCTCGCGGATATCTTGTTGGGCTTCTTCGAAACCGGAAAGATGAAATCTACCATCACCGTTGGTCGGCTGGACTGGCAAACGGAATTCGATATTTCCTCTTTTGTTTGCCGTTGAATTACACTGGCGCATGTACTACAACGCGAAAAAAAAGGAAGAAAATCTGCAATAGCACATATCCTACGTCTCACGACATCGGAGCTGTGCCTAAAGGATTCCTCTCTCTCTCTCTCTCGCCCCCTTTCTATTTGTGAAACAGTCCCAGAAATCCGCCTTTGCCCCACATAGTATACTGTGCATGTTGTCATCTGCAGCCAGAACGGTAGCACGCTAGGAGATACTGTTTCGAAATTCATTTCCGGCTAACAATTTCGAGTTACTTTTCGACGTTAACCCATCGTCCGGTAACAACAATCTGATGTAATGCAGTCAGCACATGAAAACTAGGAATTGTCCCTCTGGACACTTAGTACATTGTAAGACCTCAATTATTGCAAGGACACCTTCATTCAAGATGTTGCGGTATTGTATTATGTAAGCTCCTAGCGATGATCTATAACGTTATTCATACTATTTACATTCGAGAAGTCGACGGGAATTTGCATATCAACCTCACAGATTACCCCATTCATCTCTATAATCTCTACTCTCTTCACCAAGTTCGATGTTATTCAGAGAGCTTTCTCCGCTTGGACGCCGCGACGAGGGCCAACTTCAAATGCCAACGCATGAGTCCGAGTACCGATAAGTCGTCTTGTCACCACCGTTCACCGACCAAAGACACCCTCCCCCCTTCTCGAATCGAATAAGAAGCATCACTACCACAGCAGCAAGTGGATAGCAGAGAGTGCACGATCAATCGATTTAGTTGGCTCGCTCGCTGGCTGACTGTACTCACAAAACCGCCAAACAAAAAAAACGCCACGCGAGTTGTGGGTAACCCGTCGCGTTGACTTAATATGGTTCACATGGATATAGAGAAATTGACGCACACCAAATTATACCGCGGAGCACATTTCTAAGCCGGATACGTTCATTTCACACAGAAGTGTATAAAAGGGTGAAATTGACCAGTGGGTGAATTGGGCACACGATGGCGGACGGATTCGAGCTCCCACTGTAACATTTATTTAGCGAAACTATTTGGCAACGATTACAGTATGTATTATAGTTTGCTCATGTACATATGAGCCATAAAAAATGTGGGGTCAATACGATGGTATGATATGATTGCTTGCTTTCTCATCTTCGAGCTTATCATAAACGGTTATCTAAATCGGCTGAGGTAGTACAAGTATCTCACGGATATTCGGTTGACGGTTTTAACGACCTTTCGATGTGAATAATCACATCGTTCTATTCTCGTGCGCACGATGATATGCTGTCCTCGACTCGAACGATGTATATTTTTACCACCATGTAGATATACCTATTGGACATTGGTCGCGTGCTTGGATCATTTTGTCGCTGTGACTGCTGGATAAATAAAAATCACAACGTCTCGTCCCCGTCCCCCGCCATCTGTTGAAAATGTATTTTTTTTCGATATTTGAACTCCACACTCCAATATGGAGCACATTTTACACACACGCTTCAAGGTCACTGTTATAACCTCGTCGATAGTATGCGACGAATAATCACAGAAAGCTGATTGAAAATGACGACAAGTCGCAAGCACCCACCAGGTGGCCAGCACATAAACTAGCTTAGGTTAAAGATACGAAGAATGAGCCTTTCCTACGAGCCTCAGTGATGACAACCGGTCATTTATCAATACAGTTACTTGCGATTTGAGCGTAGCGCGGCAAGAATGACGTTGCCTGAGCAGGCAGGCTAGCTCCTGAAGCATAGTGTGTATTCAGGGTGGCAAGGCAAGCCCGTGCGATCCTGTCATGGAACTGTCATTGACGTGTCTTGGACCATCGTTAAGCCAAGTCTGGCCGGACTGATGTTATTGCTCGCAAAGAAGACAGATTAATCCGGCGTTGCAGCAATTACGACGTAACTCCGCGCTTAGCAAGTAGGAAGTCTCATGGGCACCTTTGATAAGGTTATGGGCTTGGTCCATGCCGGCGTCGACCAGTTCACTTGTCGTCAAAACATCGACGGATAGCTATAATTAGATCGGAAAAAAAACAAATTCTGAAGACCACATCGCTTACGAAGACGTTCTCTAACGTTTGCAGACATTTCCTGTGGACAATTAGCGCTTGCATACGCAAAACGAACAATGATTTATCATATAATAATATATAATAGCAATTTATTATTCGGCTTTGTTTTGATGTTTCGATCGCAAAGATATTCATGACAATTTAACTTCGTTAGACTTTTGCAAGTCGCTCAGACAAATGCGGATCGTTGATGGCCAACGCACCTAGAAGAAAATGGTGAGGTCTTGCTTCGAACGACGATTTCGACAAAGCGCGTCATGCAACAATAACTTACGACTCCCTTCAAGTGAATCTGTGTCGGTCGAAATTTCACGGTTTATGATGAGCCTACGAACGACTTCGTGCTGCCATCTACGAGAAGAATCCTAATTCCTTTTCATGGAGAACTGCAAATCGAAAAGAACACAAAGTTCCAATGTGTGCATAATACACTCGGTTCGTTAGCGGAGAAGGACGCCGCCGCAAACTGTAAGACCGAGTCACACGCAAATCTCCGATATCTTATGCCGTCTCGAGATACCTGTTCAAAATTAAGGTAAACTACAATGGCATTTGTGTAAATTAAATCGTTCTCGTTCGGCAACAGATGAACTCACATATTTCTTTTATCGTACCGTTATAGATATTCGTGCTGTTTGCTGCACGAAATCTGAAAGGTAGTCGGTCAAGAGTGCTATTATTGTGCATGAGCAAAAGTATAATCGTTTCAATGCAGACAGATACATAGAACCGTTTGTTGGCGCTACAACGATTGCCGCCGCTGCTGACCGCGTGGGTAGCAAATAGCGAATCTCCGGGGGAATTAGCTTTATTTCTCTCGTTTACTCTTTTAAACGAGCGCCAGCGAGCAAGCACCACTCATCTGATCTGTGCAAAATGCGCCGAAGCCTTACAACGTCTAGCCGTGGCGTGTACACCACCCCCGCAGATCTGTAGGGCAGCCCTACAAGCAACTTTGCATAGGTACTCCCCGCACGCAGATGGGTACCCGTGCAACACATCTGTGCAAGGAGACTGGCTCCTGCCAATCCGGCCGCCCGCGTTTGACCGTCTGTGTACCAAAGAGAACATATTTGTTCTCATCGTCAGGCCAAGCGCGACCCGCTGCTGCTCGACCCGCGCGGCGCGCACTTAGATCATCGTCATCGAAGAATCTACCCCGTTTCAGCAATCCAATATTCCCCACTCGGCGACAGTAGTATGCCTCGATCTCAGTCGGCCTTCCTTTCCGTGGCGATGCCCTGCGTACAGGGGGCCGGAGGGGAGAAGGACCACGCGCGCACAGCCTGGCTAGCTCGTCAACTCCCTCGGATCTGGGGGAATCGTTGTCACTCAGGTCGGTCGACTGATCCTAGGCATGGCTACGCAACCGGCTCACCGCACTAGTTCAACGCAGCCAACAAACAGAAGAAGAGGACGAGACGGCTGGGTGCTCTGTGATCAACCTCGGTCGCGTTCGTAGCGGAGGAGATGCGGAGGAGGCAGTGGGAGGAACGCGGCAAAGAAGGATTCCCCCAAAAGCAGTGTAAATACGAGGACTAATCTTGTGCTTCGCCCCTTCGGCAAATACTGTCTCACCTCTTTTTTACCTGGTGACGTGATAGATACCGCTATGAAACACGAGTGATAGACAAGCCTGGAGACCAATGGCGGGCCGCGGAGAAGAATACAGTCTACTGCTTTGATGTCGGTGCGAAGCCGCTCCAAGAAATGCGTTAAGTACCGCATGCTTGCTAGAGTTGTCTATTCGCATTGTCGAGAATTCGGTGGTTTATGGGTGTGTGTGTGTGCGCGTATTTGGGTCGTTCTTCTCATATGAGAAGAAAAAAACCCGCTAAGGTCTATAAGTTTAAAACGAGTTAACTGCTTCTGAATAAATCTGTAAAATACACCAGCAACAATAACACGTATCATACATATCCGAGTAGACCACTGACTTGACCGGACGCGAAATCTCGTTGCCTAAAACAACACGCCCGGTAATGGTCATAGTTTTATCTACATTCGAAAGTTACAACAAAAATACGGTTTGCTCACACACGGGAGCCGGGCAAAATTCGGTGATCAGTTACAGTTGGATGCCTGCTCTCGGTACTTCGTGTGCGAGATGCGGTAAGGTCATTGCGCACACTCCATGTAGAACAATATGACTACTTTTCGAATAGAAAATATTGACCTATTTTTTGGTAATGAAACAAATGTACCTGACAAACAACGTGTACTTTCTGATATGGCCGAACATTATCGAGCAACTGAACTATCGTCGAAACAACTCGTAATAAAGGACGAATCGAGTTTTTGTTTCATTCAAGTTACTTTCATTCGTATTTTCATACAATTCGTTTGCGGTCGATCGGAGAGACGTCACATTACGACTTTTAAAGTCCTTTCCATTAGTGGGCAAGGTCAACGCATATATATATATATATATATATATAGGAGGAGTCTCGATTCTAGTTTCTGATATAAATACAAAAAAAAAGCGAATAAAAAACCAAAATGCAGGACCTGCTTCGCAACAACGCTATTGTGTACGTGTGTGTGTGTATTATCTTTAGTGCAATATACGGATCGATAGATCGGCATCTGAGGCTAATTTGGTTCCTGAGAGACAGAAATAGTATGTCAACAAAATGCATAATGACTTAGAATGCTAGCTTGTTCGTAGTGTGACAGCGATTAGTTTTATATAGTCCATAGCTAGTGCAGCAGCTGTAGCTATCTGTACCACTATCCGTACCGGTAGCGCGAACGCTCATTACCGAGCTTCGCCTATTTGAGATACTAAACGGTCACATTTTTTTTATATTTCTCAACGTCCGCCCCGATGTGTAGCATACAGACACCCGATGTCGATGACAGCCAGCAGATGATAATGCAATGGATGATGCAAGGATGCAGCGGCATATTCGTGTTAGCTAGCATGACGGATGATGCCACGAGAAATAGGGAACAACGGCAGTTAGTGTTGTTTTCATGGCGCCGAAGGGCGTACCATGAGTCCTCCGGTTCCGTTTGGTTGTGATTCTAATGCGGGTCATGACGAACCAGTCGGTATTAAAGGAACACGCCAGAAATCGAACTTTGCTTCAAGTACTCCTGTATATTTGCGAGGGCATGTTGACGTCACGGTGTTTGGCCATACGAAGATAGTGGCATCTCATTCGATTCCATCCTGCGTCAAACTATAGCAGTACGGTATATGGGACGTGGATGGTGAAAGTTGTTTCGTCGCTAAACGCGAATGGACGGTGACCGGGGGGAGATAGCTTTACTCAGGCCATATATGATGCCTGTCCGAGAAAATCGCTTTACGCTTTACGGCCCTAGCCTGCCATCGTCTGTTGGGGATAACGGGGCCAGAGAAGCGGCGAATCGCAGGGGTCGCAGGCCATTCGCGCAGCTTCCGCTGACCTTATCCAGACGAACCGACTCATAGGCTCTGCCCCGCACACGTCTACAGTACACGCGTTGCTTTCTCGTTTTTCTCGAGGCCAACCAACGAATCTCCATCCTCAGTGAGCTGGCAAAGACTTGGGCCTTGGGTGTTTGCTTCACCCGTGGCTAGCAGCGTAGCGGCAATGACAGTACGGGACGTCCCGAGACGACGGCGAGCGCCGGCGGCGGCGGCGGCGTTGAAGAAAACGAAGGCCCACCACCGCATTTCCCCAAGTCGCAGAAGCAGCTCGAAACAGCAGCGGCAGCACACGGAGCACAGTCCAAAGACCCGGCGCTGGTCCTCGTCCATCGGCCGGGTGGTCCGTCCTCTTCTTCTTCTTCACCACCACCGCCGCCGCCACCGTCGTCGTTGTTGTTGTCCTCATCGTCATATTGCCCTCAGCTTCCTCGGCGTGGTGCTCAGCAAGCCAGCCTATCTCCCGACTTTCATCCTATTTCGTGCTATATTGGGGATTTCTTCTATAGTGCTACTGCACCCATAGAATCGCCGCCTGTGTCAGCTCTGCTCGGCGCTTCTCCTTGCAACGCTTTTGTCTGCCGCGTCTTCTCGTCCAGACACACAGCAACGAGGCAGTTGTGCAACGAACATCATGGTAGCGAAGCGAATTGTGCGATTGCGGGGTGACAGGGCCCGTCACGGCCGCAGATGAGAGAGAGAGAGTCTGCGGGGGGGTAGCCGGGGAAGCCAAGTGACCAGGCCAGCGGCTGCTCTTTTGCAGCTTCCTGGTGGTCATTTCAGAGGAGCGTGCCTTTTACATGGGACCGCTACAACTACACAGGGTTGCAATGCGCCCAAGTACGCTCACACACACACACAGACACGTTTGAGTAGTGCAATCCTTTCTGTTTCTATGCCACGATAAGCGCTGACAACATTTTGGTTTTCTTAGCGTTTCTGGCAATTGGATCACGGGGGAATGTACCAGATAGCCGATAAGGGTGGAATGAAGGCCAAGGAACGCGAGTAATCTGTCATTGATAAAATAAAGGATCAGAAGATCCAGAAGTTACACTGTAACATATGTGTAGCTCACTGCTAGGGTTCTGTGTGATTATCATTATTATTAATATTATAATAATAGTATCATAGTATAACTTCATGGGACGACTGCAAGGTCACACGGCGACGATACGGCGACCCGGAGACCTGGGTTCCTAAGTGTAATGACGGCTGCGTCCTGATTCTTATGACCTACTTGGTTGGGACGCGGAGTTCGAGATAAGGGGGATGAGTTTACGCGGCTTGCGATGCTGCCCGATCGACCAACCTCTATGGATACGAGGGCTAAACCTCTTGGAGAGATCCCAAGTTTGGCTGTTCCCCCGCCACCTCACGAATGGCTCAAGCCTGCTGTGTTACTAGCATTATTACGACAGCCACTACGAGCAGTACCCGTCAACAAAGAGAGCCGAGAAATTTGAGTGCTATAGGCTACGGTTGCTGCTGCTGCTAGGGCTACTACCACAGGAAGAAGCCAATGGGGCTCCCGTCCTTGTACAGGGTCTCTTCCTGCTACTTTGAGTGCGTCTAAGTCCTAGCATGTAACCTATACGCGCCGTATCCCTCGGACGGGAGCAGGTCGACGTCGCCAGCGCTTGGCCCGCTGCTGGCCCTCATCGTAACAGCAGCACCAAGGAGGCAAGGGGGGTTTGCTGCTGCTGTCGATGTTACCGCCGTCCGTTGTCCCTCGAGAGTCGTCGCCTGCGAAGCGGGAGGGACAAGCAAGTCTCATTTTAGAGCCACTCGCTCGGCGGCTAGCGGCGCCTCGCCGATCTCTATTTACTCTCCTATCCCCCCCCCCACCCCCCAGCTCGTCCTGTCAGTACGTCCGAACCGTGGTCACCGGTCGTCGTTCGGCCTCGGACCGCCGAACGAACAGCGCCGAACCGCCCGTTCGACCGTTGGCTCGCTGGCCCTCCCTCCGAGACTTGCTCGTCGTCGTCGTCGTCGTCAACGAAGAGGTGTATAGGTAGAGAGATAGTCGGGGGCGAGGGAGACAGAGAGAGAGAGAGCAGTACGATCCGTGGCGACTCAGCACGCTGCTAGCAGAAGCAGCGGTTCTGCTGTCTCACCACGCCCGTTCCCGTGCTCTCGTCCTTAGCTCGTATCGAGTCTAGAGCTAAGGACGAGAGTATACGATACGCTCCCTGCTGCGGCGGGGAGGCGCAATGTGCCTATACACGTATATCCTATAGTAAACAGGCGAAACAAGACTCAGGGAGGACATCACACGACACCGTTGCCTTGCCCGCCTTTCTCCCTTAGGCCATCGCCCCCACCCTGACCCTCACCCATGCTTGCTGTTCTCCTCTGTCGTCATCGTCGTCTACCCTCTGTCGGCGCGCATGCACTTCGGGGACATCCGCGCGCCTGTCCGCGAATGGAACAGATCCAGAGCAACACAATGCCACAGTGGAAGCGGCGGGCGGTGGTGGTGGTGGTGGCTTCTACGACTGCCGCAGAGGACCGCTACGCGTGCGGGGTCAGCGTCTGAGTCCGATAGCTCACCAGCTCGTTTGTTGGCTCGCTCGGTTGCGGGCCCTCCTTATCCAGCCTGTCCCTACATACATATATGTATATGAGTCCGTTCGTTCGTGTGCCTGTTTCTCTGCTGGTTGGGGGAGCGCAGCAGCCGAAATGAATAAACCTACTGCTACTACGACTACTACAATAGTATATTGAGCGCCATAGACCCACCCCTAACATGGGGGCATAGCTGTCCTCAACCCCGTCCGTATTCGCCTCTGTTGTGTTTGCCGTAGGTGCAGGACTAGGTCCTCGCGACTCCTCACCAAACGGCCACTTCTCCTATTCGTTCTGAGTGTCCACCATTACAACCAGTCGTCGCTGTCGGCTGCCTGTGTATTTTGGTATGTGTGTGTGTGTGTGTGGTGTGTCTGAGGGACAGGTGAAGATGGCTTGTTCGGGGGCGGATTGGAAGCAAATGGATATGGGCTTTCGGTCGTCCGATCAGTATTGATGTTCTGATTAGATAGCTGACCACACGGTCGAAGCGAGTTTCGACCAACCGGAATGCGAAGTGTGCCATGTATCTATGGGCAGGGGAAGCGATGGTGGCGGGCGAACGGGGCACGAAGGGCGAACTAGTGGTAATGTTTCAAGCCGGAATTGGAATTACTCGCTGTCTCATAAGAGGTGCCGCGCGGTCCACACCTGGCGGCAGCGGCGGCGGCGGATAGCTACAAGCGACGACGCAACTGGTGCGATCGAATGGCCTGTTGGGCCGGCTGTCGCGTCGCCATACGAGGCCTCATAAGCTTCATGGATGGCGTTCCAGCGCGTAGCGACGGCATAAGTCGGCGTATTCGTGCCACCTCACGTATTCTACACCGGAAAATGGTAGCGATTCCTCGCCAGTAGGAGGAGTCCGAGACCCTATTCGCCAGTCGACATATAGTTGAGTAGACAGCCCAGAAATAAATACAACAACAACAGGGATAACGATATTCGTAGCTTCGATTGCACCCCAGCACGATCAGCGTCGTGTACCTCCGAGTGAGCTTGATAAAAATCGATAATCACAAGATCGTATCAATGTCGACGAGGGCAAGGTCTCTCTTGCCGGCGGTGACGGCGACAATAACAACAACAGCAACAACAACAACAACAAAAAGCAAATAGACAGAAATGCACTTACCAAAAGAATGCATACAAACATATATCGTTGGGATGTTTGTTACGCATTAGCAACAGTCGACAATGGCAGAATGCCACTGCAAGCTCGAGCTATAAGATACGATATATATATATGATATCATCAGCGTCCGTTTTGTTGTTATGCGTATCATTTACACAACCGAACTTCCATATTGACTCGGAGCCGTATTTTTTTCATTTCTTAGTCGCTGGCCGTTAAGATAGGATCCCTCTAGGCAGCCCCCGTGCCCAGCTCACCGTCCTGGACTCAGCAGATGAAACAATGAAACAAGGCAAGATATTGCCGGAGCAACGAACGAACGAATCCCGTCGTGAAGTGAGAGGGCGCCAAGGAAACCCTCCGAGAAATAAGTGCTGCTGTTTCTGCTGCGCAGTTTAAATTAACTTTACTGCCAGTTACCCCCCCAGCATCGTTCTTCTCTTGCCAACCCGGCATCGAATGCTCCTTCAACCCATCCGCCGCTGTAGTGCAGCGGCCTACTTTAGTGCCTCTGTTCCTCATTTACCGACTCATTGCTGCTGCTGCTGGTGCCGCCGCCGCCGCCGCTGCCGCGCTTGGAAATGCCACGTTGCTGGTTGGTGGCAATAGCAACCGCAGTAGCGGCAGTGCCAGCGTTGGCCAGTCGTGCCGGTAGTAGGCAGCAGTAGTCCGGTTGGTTCGTAGACTGAGATCACCGACGCAGCGCAGTCAGCGAGTGTTCGTGGTAGCAGTTGTAGTAGTTGTAGTAGTGGCGGTAGTAGAAGTTGCGCCGAGCCGCGTCGGGTTGGATAGAGCAGCGGTCGAGTCGAATGAAAGCAACCGCGCACGGGATTCGATCTCTAGAGGGGCATTTAGACGGGCCAGTGAGGCTAACTTCGTTGCCTCGAGGAGTCTCACGATGAACATCCTCTCCTCCCAATCCCCCACCCTACACCATTGGTCTTGGCTTGCTGGCAGCAGGCAAGCAAGCGGGCTGGATGGCTGACTGACTTCCTTGGTTTCGCCTCGAAGCTACCAGGCCCCTAGGCCTCTGACTGGCCCAGCTCAGCCGTAGGGCTGGGGTGGCCGCCACTACTCTTGGCACAGAGCGCGGATCCAGCAGCAGCAGCAGCAGTGCCAGACTCATTCTCATGGAGAGAGAGAGAGAGAGAGAGAGCCAGAGAGACTCACTCGGCAGGGAATGGAGCAGTGGGCGCGGCGCGACTACAACGACCACGGTCCGTTGAGAGTTTTCAACGTTCAACGAAGCTTCAAGACCACTTCAGCGGCTCGGCTTCTCACCGACTTCCTGCTGCTGGTGAGGACCGAGCCTTGAGTAGACAGCAGCGGAACGGCCGCCAGAGCCACGAAGCGACCCTCCTAAGGCTGGACGAGCACATCGAGCGTTTGGTCGCGTTTGCCCACGGAGAGCTATCCGTCTTGAGCGATCACCAAGGGAACGAGCGAGCGGGAGAGAGAGAGAGAGAGACTGAAAGAGGAGAGATCATCAAGGCGATGTTGAATAAAGAGGAAGGCCAAGCAGAAACGAACGTGGGGATGGTTGCATCGACGACGGGGACTTATTTATAACATTGTATCGTAAAGAACCGCTTCGAAAAGTTTGCGAACAAACCCATCGGCAGGTGTCCCAAGCCGGTCGTAGTTTAGCTCAAAATGATACGACAGATAACTAGATAGATACAGTACGTAAGCACGACGGAGGTAAAATTCGCTAGTCGTCTATATCACCATAGCCTTGTGCCCTCAAGGTAAATACGAGATAACTCGAATACCCGTGGGTATTTGTAAGTTAAGCGCTCCCCAGTCTTCTAGTCTCTAACAGTATGTAGAGTTACGTTTGAACAAATTAAACAAAAATATTTTCCTGCTCAATTTACTACGAGAACGACGTCCCGTAAGCTGTTATCGGAAAGCTAACACGTATATTCAACAATTCAATATGATAACCAAGCAATACCATCCTATCTTGAATTGTCCAAGGAAAAAAACCTTGTCGGCGTATTCCGCGCCTCACGTCAATCCAAAACCGCATTCGCAGATGACATTCGATTGACAGTACGGTTGACGCAGGCAGACCAAGGCGTCAGAACATATTTCTGTCAATTTTCGAGCGCCGTTTAGAATATCCGACAAATATTTGGTAGCCGTGCTGAGCAGCAGTAGACGCTCGGGTTCGTCCCGGTGCTTGACGTGTCTTCGATGGAAGACTTTGATTTAGGTCTCTGAAAGAAGCACAGTTGGCTGAAACCACGGAATCAACGCGTCCGATGTTACGAGCGCCTCATTTTGTGTTCGAGGTTATTCAACGAGAAACACGCATAATCTCTGCTGACACCTGTTTAAGAAGAGAATCGATTCACGCACATGAATGCCATGTGATTTCAGTCACACGGGCGGCCAGCACCACTAAACTTGTGCGGTTGAACGGACGACAGTGGCAACCCGGAATAAGCATCCCCTGTAGAGGCCAATCTCTCGATCTGTATGGGTGTATACAAGCAGAAAAGAAAGCGGAGACTCCACTTTCTCGCCGGCTCGTTTGTTGTCGACAAGGGACGTCTATCCCACAGCAGTCATCATCAATGTGCCGATCCACTTCCGTTACCCGCCAATGGGGAACACCTTGTGGATAGAGTGATACGATCGCTGCGTACGATATGTGTTTACGTACGTACCATCGCAGGGTTGTTGTTGTTGCTCGACAACGACTACTGCTGCTGCTTGTCACTGTGCCATTTCTCCTGTCCCAACAGGCTTCACAATTTCGTGAGAGTATTTTGACTAGCAGAAACAGTGGCAGCAGCAATCCAACGGATGAAATAGCATCTACGAATGGGTGTGTTGTGCGTATAGTAGATCAGCTTCGAATAACAACAGAGGCATGCTGTTGTCTGTTAACCCCGCAATCCGTACGTCGTCCGCAGACGCACACACATCCGGCACGAGCTGCGTCGAACGCCCTTGGGACTCTAGTCGTAGGAGGTCGCATCGGTCCCAATTTCCCATCACCAGGGCCACCACCAAACATTCCCGTGCATTTGTTGCATATATATATATATATATATATATCTGTACCGCAACAGTCGCGGCAGCACACCTCGTGCTTACAGGGGAGGCGGCATATATCGAACAATACGGCTCGAACGGTTCTCGACGATCAGGAACAGAGATACGACCGAGGCAGGGTAGAGTACCTAAAAATTTCACCTGTGCAAATACACTCGTGTACACACACAGACAAACACTACTCGAGACAGGCAAGTGAGTAAGAAATGAAGAGATTGCTTCCCTTCCCAATAGCGGCAGCAGTGCGCTTTATCTCGAACATTTATGTAGCTCGTTTACGACGGCAATGAACCGTGCTCACAAGCAGAGGCATTACACGTACGCCCATACGCAACCGCCATCCCCCCTGTTCTCTAGTACACACTATGCATCTCTCTATCGCTCTCAGATCATACACACTCCAGTGGGAAGTGCGTGGTCAACGACCCATTCAGACGGCACTGCTAAATTCGCCCTAGCAAATGTTAAATGTTTTTGATAACCGAGAGCATTGATTGTCGCTTCAGCCCCATCCAGCAGTTAGCCAGCACCAGTCAGCATTAATCTGCTAAACATATGTACATATAGCTTGAACGCATGGGGTGTGCTTAAGGCGTTTGCACTGTGATTCGTTCCGCCTTTAACTTCTCTTGCTCGAATGCGTATGTGTTTGTCCACCGAATCACATCCTGGCCGATTGACTACAAAGAAAACCCGTGTTTTGACTTAAAGGTTTGACACGACACCTTTGCTTGATTCTACTCACAACGAGGGTTGATCCTCTGCTGCTCATTGTGCCATATAATATATCCGCATTGTTTGTTCTACGATCTAGTTCCACTTCAGGAACATTCAGTAGAGGTCTCTGGGGAGATGGGAAGGACTATCTACGAACATAATACCACGTCAGGCAACCAGCACGGTCACTTTCTGTATTTCTTTAACACTCACATCTCTCTCTCTCTCTCTTTCTTCCCTCGGCACGTCTTCTACATCGAAGTCGAACGAGCTTCTTTTATCAAATGGACACGTTAGCTGATAGCCAAACGCCGCTGTTCAAGCTAAGTACAGCGCAAGCAAACCGTATCGGTCCGCCTAACAGAACTCTGACACGATCTTCGTTCTTCCTGCTGTCGCCTGCTACTGCCGTTGTTAGCTTTTTGTTCGGCTGAGGCGGCAAGAAGAGAATGCCTGACGGCAGGTTAGAATGACAACAGACTGATCGGTTGCTGCTGCTGCTGCTGCAAGTGCTGTACTGTGTCGCTGTCGCCCACAACGCCGACGTTGTTGTTTTTTGTGTTTCTTCATTTCACTGCACATCCTATTCCCTCCTTTTCGCCGCTGGACGACGGAGTCGGCCTGGTGCGCGGTTCCGTTGGACCACTGCTTGGACCACTTAACTGCGCGATTGGACCTTCGTCTCAGCCGGTGGGCCCACCAGCCTAGCGGCACCACACTGCACCGCCGTCGACAGACTTCGCAAGTGGCCTGGCGCTGGCAGTGGCAAAGATTGCTGTTCGCAGCTGGACCCCCCCTGAACGGCGGCCACAGCGAGAAGTAGCGAGGGGTACAGGGGACGGTGAAGAAGAGCAGTCTTCAGTTAGTTGGCAGACGAGCCATCTGAGGAAGTGAGCTCTTCTGCCGAAGCAGGAAAGCAGAAGGCCGGCTAAGGGGAGCACATGGCGTCGACCGGGTAACAAAGCGGACGCGGCCACGTCGAGAGGTCTGGCGTCCGATAGGAGTAGAGGCCGCTATGTTGCGATGACGCCACCACCACCACCGCTGGTGGAGCTGTCCGTCGAGAAGGTGGGAGACAGTTGGTTGGGGGGTCATCGAGGGTGTAGTGTGACTCTCTGTCGGCCCGTCTCCTGCCGAGGCTACCACTGCAGCAGCTGCCTGCTGCTTCTTTTTCGGCTTTCTTTTCGTTGTTGCTTTGCTGTCTGCCTACACACAGGGATGCGGCAAGCGATTCCCATGAGATTGGCTGGCTGGTCACTTCGCAGGCTGGCGTTCAGTTCGTGCACGTCTTCTAGCCGTGTACCCAGTCCTTGCCAGCACTTCGCGGCCCACTTCGAGAATACCACTGTCTGCATATTTTGTATATATATGTATATATATATATATATAGATTGGTCATATGTCATTTAAGTCGAGTGTGGACTGCAAGTGCATGTATATTATATACATAAAAAACTCCGTATAAAAAATTTCAATGTGAATGCTAAGCCAATATTAGATTTTTAATTCAGAATATCTTTTCATTAAGAACAAGATCGGTGTATGTGTGTGGTGTTTGTGCTTCTTGGGTTTCTGTTTTTTCACGACAATGCTTATCGAGGTTCTACAGTAAAATAATCTTTAACTATATAATAGCTTTTGATTAACTCCGTTCGTTCGGTAGATGAAACAAATATAAAACGCAAATCATAAATACACATTTATACAACAAATATATTCTGTGAGATACATATACACGAAATTGCATATATTGGGGCCAGGTGGCATGGTCAGTATCTACAAATACTACTTCAAGATTGTACTGCTGAACAAGTTCACTCCATGATATCTCTTACATTCTTTCCCGCAACAAAAAATAAACAAATGCATACATTGCCTTAACGGACCTTAACATGTCCGTTAGGCGAACTGTCTTATCTGAAAGTAGGAACTAATCCTTGTCTCGACATAACCAGTAGAATCTCTAATCTGACGAATGCAATGAACTAATCATTAATTTGTGTCAAATGAGACGAATTCAGATTTGACAAAACGTAAAAAAAATGTGTTCCTTTGTTGAACTATAACGTGACACTGCTGATTAAGTAAACGTTATCTTGGCTTTAGAATTTTTGTTCTTACTGAAGACGTAATGCCTAAAGGCGATTTCTGTCTTTACTTGCTTAGTACGTTTCGACCAAATCCTCCTATGCGTTGAGTGGTTAGGTGAAGCATATACATCTAGGCAATCACGTACCGTCTCAATCACAGGAACCTGTTCGTCAGGATACTGTTGCCTCGTATTATGCCAAGCGTGCCTTACAAGCGTACCTTACATGTTCCACAGTAGGTATAAAGAAACACAACTCCGTGAAGTCGTTATCAGTGGTCAAATATATGGCCGCTTATCGCTACAAGCGTGCAGCTAACGATATCTGAAGATTCGTTCCGATCAGGAATTCTCTCCCCCCTAAATCGATTGATTTAGCCGGCATAGCAAGCGGTTTCCCTTCAAACCTTACGGTAGGTTTTTTGTTCTCATAACTTTGTCAATGCTATCAGGGGGAATATCGTGCCTTGGTAAAAAGCTGCCAGCCTGCTCGATTCGAAGATCAAGAAACTGGCATCGGCTACCAGCTGCACACAACAAACAGCTTCCTCGAGAAGCCTGAACTTGCTTCCTTTTGTGGCCGTCGCGTGAGGTTAAAGCTTACACAGCTCTATGGGCCCGTGTGTGGGTTAAGTGTCGGGCAGGCGTCTCAGACGTCCTGTCTGGAGCAGGTGGTTGCTGCTTCCATGCTGCGGATGCAGGTGCGCCACATCCGACTAACCCATTTGCCAAACCCGACCCCGAACAACCTCCCCATGGCTCGCTCGACCTCATCTCCACGACCTCTCTGTCTGCAGCCCTTCCGCCTACGCTATCTATAATAACATGTGCCAGGTCGGTGTGCATCGCTCGAAACCACCCTTCTCTATTCCATCCTCTTTTCCATCGGACGCCAAAGGTAACCATTGACCGAGCTGCCTTTTCGTAACTCCCCTTCTTGCCCTTCTGAGTCCAGCCTAAGCACCTTCAACCCCACGACAGCGGCGGCGGCCGCCGCGTTAGCAAGGGAACGAGTGAGTGAGCGCCCATAGCTGATCACGTGCGTGGAGTGTAAACTCCTCGTAAAGGAGCTCGTTTGGTGTTTCGGCACTCTTACATTCGCCCACTACGTACGATCTCCCGTCGCGCGAAAGGCAGCCCGACAGGCAAGCCTGGCGCAGCTCTCCCTGTTATACACTCTTTCCCCTAAACTTGATGAACCCGGCCGTGGGTTTTTGGGCTGCTTTGCTAGCAGCCGCTGCCGCCGCCGCCGCCACCATCACCACGGAACTGACGGCGTCGGTGTGCGGATCGTTGAAAAACAAAGCGGCGACCGGTGGCTGTTGACGTAGGGTACCGTTGCTCTTTTACACAGTAGACCAGTGGTAGCAGCGAGGCCAGAAACACGGGCGGGTGTTACCCCAGCGAGACGAGGCTACAGGAAGCATTAGTTCTACGAAGTTGTGTACAGGTGGCAGCAGTTGCCGGAGCAACAACCCTAACTCGGGTACCTGCATAGCAGAGCGGCCGGCAGGAGGAACAAAAAGAACTTGACTGATCCAATTGTTGCGCACAGTTCCCGGTCCATGTACGATCAAACGGAAGAATAGAATGGGAAGAAGCGCTTTCCGGCTATAAACAGTAACGACTCGATGATCGCTTTGCGAATGCGAAAGCGTTTACGGTGCAAAGGTGGCTCAGGCTTCGAGAGAGAGATTTAGCATCGAGACGAAGGTCGGCGTGGTCATTGGCAATGTGACGGCCACGTGATTAAGCTAACGCGTAATCTCTTGTGTTTTTTATACAATCAAATTTGCCTGCTTGTCTCAAATCGATACTATAAGTTTACTTTGCAATTGGACCCGAGTTTGACATCGGGATTGGACTCAACTGTCTATGATGTGTTTATATATATATATATTATATACATATATATATATATATATATATCCATCCGAACGAACTAATTAGACCCAATTTCGGTTCAGCGCTGTTACCCAGATATTAACGCGATCCGCTGGTTGTCATCACCATCATTTTGTTGTGACATTTTTACGTGTACACTCACCCCTACGATCGCCACCACGTCAGTGGTAGTCTTATACTTGTGGGTGAGTCGTGCCGAAAAGCCACTCGCTAGCTGGATCGGCCTAACAGGTCTGGTGGCTGCGGTGTTCCGGCTGAAATTCTGCTCTTTGAGCAGGGCATTAACATCAGCTGCTAGAGATGAACAGGGCGGTGGTTGCTGTAGGGTGCGAAAGCTTCGTTGTGGGGGATAGGAGGCTGGGCTCGTCTGGGAGCCCCGATGGTGCAGAGAATAAGTGGGTAGAAGACAAGAGTTCACGGGGATGTGAGCTCGGGCTCTCTCAGAGGTCGGGGTGTGAGCAGAGGTCTAATTATCTAATTGTTGACGTGGCGAGAGCTCTGCAGCAGCAGCGGCGAAGGCGGCGGCGGCGGCGGCCGGACCCATGGCCCGAGGCAATGGTCGCTCGACCACCTTCCTCTCTTAGAATGAGGAAGAGAAGGTTGGCGAAGTATTATACATACACCTCCCCTCATGTTCGCCTGTGTCCTATGCTCTGGGCAGGGCCAAGTCCGCCGCACTGACTGACAAACGAACGGACGGATGGCTAGATGGACCAGTCCGCTAACCATACCTCTATTGTCATATCACGCGCACACACCGACGCGAACACCGGCAGACGGACGGACCGACGGAGAGAGAGAGAGAGATTGGCGAAGCCACACAAACGCACCCCTCGTTCAGCTAGACAAGGTAAAGGACCACTCACCGCATGATCTGATCGTGTCGTTGACGCGGGCGTCGTTGTCGCCAGCAGCAGCAGCAGGAGCGCTGACGCCGCCGCCGCCGCCGCCGCCACCAGCCGGGTCATCCCGCTCGATCGCTGCCTCCAGCGCCTCTTCCCCGTTCTCGGTGGCGGCTCTCAAAGGACCGCGGCGCAAGGCAAATAAGCAGCTAATCACTTTAAAGTGGCTTCAAGTGCCGTCTGCTGACAGAAGCACGCGGCTTGCTCAACGACGGACAAGCTTGGCTTCGCATTCTGTACAGCTTGTGTGCGAATGTGTGTCTATGTGTCAGTGAGAGAGAAAGAGAGACCGCATAGAAAGCGCGTGCACAGCGTTCACGTCCAATCGTAGCGTCAGCGTCTTGTCGTGCTGCTGCTGGTGCTGCTACTACCTTCGTTGTGGTTGTTGTTGTTGCTGCTGCTGCGTCTCGTAGAGCCTTGTTCCGCTGCCTGCCGGGACAGAGGCAGCGGTTCGGCCGGCGGCAGGAGCGCGTGTATGTGCGTGTGCGTGTGTGTGTGTATCTGTGTGGGTCTCGCGGTGCCTGCTTGAAAGAGTGGTGACGGTGGATGGTCAAAAGAGTGTGGAATGAGATCTGCCGCTGCTGCGGCGGCGGCGGCGGCTTCAGCAGCGCTGGAGTGCGCGGTGAGTGGCTTGAGTGAACGACGACAACAACTGTGGTAGGTGGCAGTGGGAAGCCGGCAAAGAAAGGGGACCCGCCAGCCCAGGCCTAAGTCCCTTCGAAGAAGGACCATCCCCTACTGCCTGCCTGCCAGCCAGCCATTGTCAGGATATAATCGACTGGAAGAGAAGGTAGGAAGACACGGAACGGGAAACGAAAAACACACTCACACGAGGCCATACCATAGCGTACCACAACAGAGACAGCAGCCACACACTTGAAGCAGCTGGCTGTGAGATAGAGAGAGACGACGACGGCAGTGGGGTGGTGTGCAGGAGCGTCTGGTCACGGCCACCGCAGTCCGCTAGGGGCCGTGAAGGGGGCGGCGTCTCCTGCAGGAATTCTCGAGCCAAGGAGAACAGGAGATTTCGAGCGAGCAGCCCTCGTAGGCAGGCAGGGGCAAACGTACGAACACACGGACGAACGGACGAGCGAGCAAATAATACCGAAGACGAGGTGGTAGGAGAAGTGAAGCAGCTCCCCTCGACGACGGGACGAGGATGGACAGGATGGCCCTTCAGGCTTCGGAGCACAACGACAGATAGCACGCGAATAGCTAGCGATGAGCAGGCGGTCCGCGGAGGCCGACGCGGATGTTAGACGATGATCTCGGATTTAGACCAGCCATCTCCCAAGTGGACTACGTGCGGGCACGTAGTCAACGATGGGGAAAAAGATTATATATCTATATTGATTAGGCGGCGGCGGTGGCGAGAGAAGGCGATGGACATGCTGGACGAATGACTCGCAAGAGGTGTCAGGCGAACTCATGAAATTCCTGTGATATAAACCCCCAGTGGGCGCTCCACTGCTTATTCTGCTGTTCTTCGTTTGCAGGGACAAATGTTAGCGTGACACGTGCACTGGCACTGGTATACCTTATGATTTCATCCAGTTGTTAGGTGGATGAGGTCGTGCAATAGGTGACTAAAAGGAAAAAAAAGCCTTTTTTTGCCTTTCCTGTCACCGCGGTGGCTTGGACGGCGTAGTTTGTCGACAGCCAGAGACGGCGGGTTCGAGCCCCGCTACGTGACATATATGAGAGCTTAAGCATTGTGAATGTACAGCTCGTTTAATAAACCAATAAAGCTTTACCTTTGCCCTAGAGCCGAAGCAGCGTGTGAATATGTGACTGTATGTGTATTTGAGTATAGCGATTTTTTGTACTCTGCTGTGCTAAATCCCAATAGTCGTTGGCTGCATCAGTGTGCTCGTTGCAGCCAAGACGGTTATTCAATTTTGTTTCGTTGTACCCCGTCGCGGTCTGCGTCGTGAGGCGTAGTAACACTTCCGAGCTAGTCGTCTCACCCTATCGAGTTGACTTACGACGTCAAAGATAAAGGGAGCATGCTTATCGACAGAATACGCCATCACTGTTTCGCTATATAGGTGTCCACTGTGATTCGTCCGCCGTCGTAAAACACCACTCAGCTTCTTCCTCCACTCTGAACTTGTGGCTGACGACTAATACTGCGGTTCACAGCCTCTATACAAGTGCAGTGCAGATCTATATTTAGCCATGGCTGAGATTAACCCCACCACTGGAAAGCGCGGGTGGGCGGGGGTCCACAGGGGTACAGGGGTGTTAGTGAGGGAAACAGAAAGCACTTGCAGAGGCAGAGGGTCTTGCGCGCGGTGTAGGGTGTTAGTGAAGAAGAAGAAGTCTTTCCGCAGCAATCGAGTTTCATCTCGTCGGCAGCCTGAGGGTAGCTTCTTATGCCTCGGGCAGTTTGGGCCAATCCCATTTCGGACTTATTGCAATTCAACTGACACTCCTCAGTCACTGGCCGGTGATTCATTCCGAGAAGAGCAGAACTGTCACTCCCCAGCTTGTAGTATCAAGAAGAAGAAGATCAGCAGATCCCCGATGACGCGGGGCCAATCAACTCGTAGGCGCTTCGCGTGAGCTGAGACGAAGTTTCGTCACGGCAAGCTCGACAACATATTAGTTCACATAGGTCATATACGCATCGAGGTACAAACGAAGTACGCGCGTACCATGTTCGTATTGTGTTTGCATTGCACTGCAGTTTGCCACTGTACACGTGGTCAACACCGTGGTCCCACCACGCTCACGAACCCATTCACAGAAGCTCTGGGACACTTCGGTGCAGTGACGATTCGCAAGCCAGCACCACCACGACCGGTGTGCTGCTATCCGCCGCTTTGGAACAGCGCATATCCGGATGACGGTACCACGATATGTTCAGCAGCGGGTAGAGAGATGTTTGCCTGGTCGTGGATAGTCGTTTGCCGGGTCGGCAGTGGCCAGCGGCCAGCGCCAGCATGTCTGTCTTCGCTCCATTGACCTCACTGGCTTCGGCTTGTGCCGGCGGAACTTTTTATCTTCATTCGCCTCGCTTCTTCTCGCTGCGATCCGAGGAGCTGCTGCTCGAGGCCGCCTCCGCTACAGCCATAGCAGAACGAAACAGCCGGTGCCAGTTCTGTTCCCCGTCGGGGGCCCGTGTGGCTCCGCGCACCGCGGAAACCACGCCGGACCCGAAGCGCCGACCCGAACAGGCAGTCCGGGGCGGGCTGCAAGGTCTCGAGAGGGAAAAAACCTAGACTCGCGTACAAGCCCGCAGGATCCTTCAACTCGTACGACGATAATATTTTTCGAAACACAATCCAGAGATGGCAGAACGCTACCCGCAGCAAACACCACAAACACGGGCAGCCAGCGAGCGGGACGAACAGCGCGATTGTGCCCGCGTGGCTTGGAGAATGTCCCCCGTTCGCACAGCACACCGCATGGAAATGGCACAGATAGTGAATTGTGCGTCTGTGGATTCGGTCTGTACATAAGCCACATGGCCGGTGGGCTGCTGTTGAAGCCAAGGAGCTACCTATTGCCTGAACACTTCGCCATATTGAAACAATAAATGGAAATGGCAAGAGCAGACACAACTATAACTAACTAATATCAACGCCATCAATAATCTACGCGAGCTCCACTTCTACATTACGGTTAGCTGTGCCAGATCGCACAATCGGACTGGTGTCTTATCAGTCGTTGACTGGTGAGCTAACGGCATTAAATGGATTTTACTATCATATGAGCAATCTGAGCCAGCAATCTACAAAGTAATTGCAGTGCATTATGTGCAATGAGAATTCGTAATTTCATCCAGATATGTGGATACAGCGGGAGAATTTTGCAACGAAGAAAACGAATGCCGTGCATCATACTAAATAGTGGGAATATTATATTTCTGCTTAATGCGTGCTTACTTAGCCGCTGGAAAACGTGCATTATACTTCGTACTGTCCAGCACTGGAGACAGGCATTATTGTGTGCTGCATAAGCTTGATTAGCTCAGACTTTTAAGTATTTCATCGTGTGGATTGAAACGTGACCACACCATACTAACGCTGATTATATGCAACAAATATTGCCTACGCATCTTGAGGGTAAAAAAGACATCTCCAATGATACTGATAACATCAATAATCAGGAAAATAATGAAAATACGAACACATTCACAATTAAAAGTCGATCTTAAAACGGAACAACGACTGTGAAGTGCGTGCGTAGAGCTACACAAAGCGGGGGATCTTTGGATGGCGGCAGATATCAACAACGAAGGGCTCGAACCCTGGGCCACTATCCTTCCAAGCCCATTTCGCGGCAGGATAATCAGACCACTGAGGTGCGGTCCGTTGAGCGTCTATTTTGCCGTGCTTAGAGTAGCATCCCGCTCGGCGAGTTGCAGCCTAATGTGAACTAATGGACAATCCTATGGCCAGAGCAATGGGAGATAGAGTAGGAAGGCCTCCGTTTGAACTTAATTCGTGAGGAAACAAAACGCGCATAATTCACGGCCTATTTATAGACCCTGCGGGGCTCCTGATCCAGCCAGACTCGGTCGAGGGCAGTCGAAGAAGGTGCTCATTCGAAATGGCGATGTTCACATTCAGGTAGTGGATCGAATAGAGAGAGAGAGAGAATAGTAATTCGAATGCACAATACCATCTGTACGTTCGACGTAGGCCAACCTGCGTCTAGATAGGATTTCATCCGTAGCTGACCGGAAACGGTTTCGCTTGTTCAGTGCTAGCGCTTCGCAGAGCGTTGAAATTTATTCGTTAATTGTATTTTTGGTCTCGTTATGTGTTGGTCTCGTTTGTTTGAGGTCAAAGGCGTACAAAAACAACAGAAGCGACAAAAACAAAACTTCCTTTGAATTACTTGTGATACGTTTTATGGGGCCACTTTCGGGGTATTTGGGGGCGCATCATCGTCAATTACCAATTAAATTTATTGATTTAGAATTCAAACGGTTCTTTCGGAGGACATTCGGGAGGCACTGTTTGTATAAAACCGTCCGCAATTAAAGGCATTCATTTTTTAGCACGACCGTGCAAACCGCTATGTTCCAGAACAGTCCAACTCAGCTGCATCCGGGCGTTGGCGGAAAAGTTCTCGTTCTGTGTTCCATGAGTTGGAAATACTCCTGGTACGGAATCATTTCTTTTGCAGCTGCATTTGGATTCGCTTAGATAAATAAATTGCATGATCGTGTGTCGAAAGTCGTGATTGTCTATGCATTTGTTACTAAATACACAAAACAAAATCAATCACATGATCAATCAGTGATAAGGAATAGGTCACAGACATACGTGTCCAATGTGTACGTTTTTGGTTTACGAGGAAACATAACAATATTAGGAAAGGCCAATGGGCCAACTGACAAGTAGCGATTGTCGCTGCCCTTCCTGCTCGATATCCTTCATTATCGCTCGGACCAGTTCACTCCGTGTCATTAAGGTGGGCCACTTGATGGTGTCAATTCAATCAGTCCGAATTCAATTCAGTGGACACTTAGTTATGTTCACTTCCGTTCGCAGCACACTTGGATATGCGGTGTCATTATGGCAAACGCTTCCACTTAGCAACAGTGTAGCGATATAATAACTGATCATGAGGGGGTGCCGGACCCGTACGAATACAGCCACATACGCGTACACACCTCACGTCTATGCAAGGTAGCTGTGCCGGGTTGTGCATAGTAGTGCAAGCAAATGATCACGGGGAGTCAACACGCGTTTTACGCTGTCACTCGGGGCCGTTTGGCTGTTTGCCTGCTCGTCCATGTAGACAAAAGAAACACATCAAGGTACCTAGCTAGCATCATCTGCTCATTCATGGTCCAGACCTCGGGCTGGAAAGAGATGCACAACATGAATACAGGTTGGCATTTTTCTTACTGTCACTGGTATTACTGGAACATTTACACAAGTGGAGTTGCGATCTGCTTTCTCGTTGTCGTTGTTGCTCTTCAGCAGCACCGGCCTGCTGCTGCGGCCGTTGTTACCGGCCAGTTTTGTGCTTAATCGTGTGCGTCGCTGAGTGGAGGCAAATGATCCAGAACCGCAAGGCACATCATAGTGTTGGTGATTATCATAGTGTTGGTGTTACGGTGCCAAACGCCGAATGCCCCGCAGGGTTGCCGCATTCGCCAAAACCACCTCGGCTACCACTGCATTTACCAGACACATGATTATTATACGGATAATACTACTACTCAGCCGAGCGATGGGTATCACTCGACGCTGGGTGTTGCCGGCCACCTTATCGTTTCTGCTACTCCTGTTGTTGTTGTCACTGTCTTCAGCATCGTCGTTGCTTAATTAACTTGCCGACGACACAGAGTCGTTCCAGCCCGACCGACCGCCCGCCCGCCCGCTTGGCTTCTCGACGGCGGGCCGCTCGTTCGCTCGCAAATAGTCTGCTGTGACCAGCGCCTAGGGCCACACGGCTGGCTGAGGCCCCTTCTGGCATACGCAAGAACCGAGACCATAATTAGAGTGAGAGTGGTCTTAGAGAATGGCAGGGCGATGGAGTTTCTCAAGCTTATGGCGATCGCATGCGACGACGACGACGACGGTGGTGGTGGTGGTAGTGGTGGCGGTGGTTTCGATGCCACAGCCGCCTCTTGACGGTCCACCCTGGTCGACTGCGTACGTCAGCCGTGCTATGCTGTGCAGAACACGTCTATGAGAAAGCTGCTGCAAACATAGCCACAACATCTTAGCCGGAGGTCTCCGCAGTTGGGAGGCAATTCATGCATACGGCGGGAGAAAATTGATGGGACAGGGACAACATGAGCAACTCGTGGCGAATTCTAGTGGAGTGCTTACCCTTGTGGTGATCTTCCATCGTTGCTTCTCGGCTTGTTGAGGTTTTCCCGTCTCATCGTCTCACACAGTCGGCAGGACACAGGCCACATGACCTAGTGGTGAAAATGGTGGTGCGGTAGACTTGTGGAAGCGTGTGCCCTCTTACAAGCGGACGCGCGAGTGGTCAGCATCGATAATTAAGTTTGCTGGCACGTTGGTCTCTGGCTCAGCCGGGGGTATGAAGAAAAGGGATAAGGGTCGAAGAAGAATTCTTACATTGTATTCATTATACGTCACCGCCGTGCTCCAGACACTATAATCATCATTACCATCGTTCCACCTCCCCACATCTGATGCTGCAGCACCGTGCATCGTCATTGAGGAGTGGTCGCGGGATACAGATCAAGCAATGGGCATACGAGCGGGTCTCTCCGAAAGGACAAGAGCGGTTACGAAACGAAACGAAAAAGATGAAGAAGAGGAAAAAGAGGCAGGCAAACGACCGATACCGCAGAGAGCCCCCCCTTCTTAAAGCTGGAAAATGGGAGGGGCTCTCTGTGTGGCGGGTTATGCTTCAACCGGCGCGCGACGCAACGACTTCACCCTATATATAAAGACGTACGCAAAAGCGGAAAAGGAGGCGAAGTGCCCAACGGAGCGAGGATCGGGCAGACTAGTGGGGCTCTTGGGGAAAGCGTCTGTGTAAAGAAGTGCTTGGCCGCCCGAAAAAGACTTGGGTGGTTGAGAAAGGTTAGCGGCTTGGAGGGCTACTTGGGGAACGACGTCAGCGCAGGCGTAGTCGAGTCGTCGGACTGTCTTCGTGTATATACTTGAGTTTGTTCGATATAATCTTGTTGAAGAGGACAGGGAACATAGAAAAGACGAGTCTATTCTTGATTCAAGCGCAAGCGAAACGCCGGCGAGCTTGCGGGATGATGTCTGCTCAGCACACATCATTAGTCTCAATGATGATGACGATGCTGGTGGATGGGTAAGCTAAGGAGGCCGACTCAGGCCTCTCCATAAATATACGCCCTGGCCGAAATGGTGACGTTGTCTACGACGTCGTACAGCAGGGCAGCTCGTTTTATAGTCCTTGAACAAGGACACAGTAAGATGAATGATTCTCTCGTGGACAAGTGTTGCGCAGAAACAACAACAAGCACTAATAATATATATTTTCTTCTATGGGGTTAAACGTAGGGGGAAATTGCTAAACGTGTTTGACCAATTAGAATGGTTTTAGTTTGGCAGCGGGAATACTTCTCGTGAGAGAAATTACATTGGGAAATATTAATTTAATAAAAGTTAGGTATCTAATGGTAAACAGAAATTATGATAAAAATATAACGACGTTGATTTAATATAAATAAAAATCCTTGTTAATAATAAGTAATAAAATAACGTATCTGAAACTGCACTCATCAACGTTCGTTACTGAATTGCTGGGGTGCTATAAAAACACCCATATATATATATATATATATATACATGCAATTTGATGGAGTGTAATCAGCCCACTTTCATCGTGCTGTTTATCCCCCCCCCCTCCCCTATCTCACCAAATGAGTCATGAGTCAGCCAGGCGTTAGATTTATTTGTTATCGTTTACTAGCGGCCGTGACCTTTCTGTGTCTACGTTGTGCTGTCGATTTCAACGTTGATTACATCACACACACATCGGCGCTATCGAGAGAGACCTCCGTACCACAGTCGTGCTATCCCGAAGGAGTTTGTCTCGGGGGTGCGAATTGGAAAAGGCTCAGGCAACGACGAGGGTAGGCTCGACACCACACGGACCCTAGAAGGGAGTGACACGCGGCAGGATGCGGGTGGCGTAGTCTTTGTCGTGTTGAGTGGGCGACGTAGAATCGAAGGGGAATGGGACCTGCGGGGACGGTGAGGCCGAAGCCGGTGACAACGCGGGCCGATCAGAGGCTGGATTGAGCGCTGCCAGTTCGGTAGAGTTGAGCGGCGGCGGCGGCGGCAGCAGCAGTGGCGGACGAAGGAGGAACAGAAAGGAGGCGGCCTTTTCTTTCTCTCCTCGAGTTTTGCTGAAGCTCGGATCGGGTCGGATCGGAACGAGAGCGACTCGAGTCGACTTCCCTCCCGCTCAGCCTCGCTACCGCTATCCACTCCTCCGTTGTTGACAGTTTCGTGATCTATTTTGTCAATAGACGACGATGATGATCTTCTTCAGTAGCCTTCAGCGACGCCGAACCTGCCGGCGTACGTGTAGCAGGAGACCTGGAGCCGAGAGCGTCAAGCTGCTTCTGGCGTCCACTGTCGTGGGTTGACACCACTACGTTGTCTCGAGCCCCGCCAGCGCGAATCTCTCTCAGAAATCGACTGAAATGGAGTGAGTGGCGGCGATGATCTAGCGAAGCGTTAGAGAAAAGGTGCATGAAAATGGCCAGTTTGCTGGCGAAATGCTGCGCAAAAATTTACACGAGCGTCGAAATTTTCCGTAGGGGCACCGATAAAGATTGCGATTTTTTCTTTTTAGTACTGAACCGATGAGTATGACGATGACAGGCAATAGGTGTGCTCGCTGGAGCGGATGTGGATTCAATTAGCCTTAGGCAAAGCTAATAGAAAGAGAACCGCTTCGCGACGACTTGGACCCATTTCCTGAACGAGATTTGACAGGTCACATGGTGCTAGTCACAGCACAGATTCTGTCAGAGCTGCTGTACAGCTTCCTCGATTTTTTTTTAGTAAAATCTGCTGGTTGATTGCTTAGGGTGACAACGCTGTTATTTATATGAAAAAGTTCAATCCACAAATAGAGTTCCCATGGGTGCCATAGCCGTCAACAAACACTAGGTGGTGTCATGAATGTATAGTGATGTCGGTCATACCAGTTACTCTACGTCGAGATGGTCATTAGGGAAATAAGCCTCTCTTCAATTTATAAGACGAATAGCGATTAGGCATGCAACGTTAGTGCAATCGTTCGTACATCAGGATCAATTTAGTTGCATCCTAATCGCCAATTCCTAGGCCTCATCGATTCATACGTGCCCGGTACGATTTCAATCGGAGACTCTACGGTATACATTATACTACTTGCTTTGGCCGTAGTAATACAACGTCCATAGTTACGGCGAACCGATAGGTCTCCCTGTCCCAAAACGGGTGGACCCAGGAGAATCTATACCCTTCATTACGTATCACTCACCGATAAACGGTGAACACAAATTTCACTTGACAAGCTGCCACCTCGTCGTGTATCAATCAAGGAACTTGACTGATGCAACGCAACGCCACGTAGTAAGTTAGGGAGCGAGGGACTACTCCCGAAGGGATGGGAATATAATATTTCAAAACATTGAAAGCATACGATGGCTTTATGGTCGGGGGTTGGACTTCCCGTGTCGATCGCCCGTCCGGCCAACGAGCATGTAAAAGGTCAGCTTTTACCAGCCAGATCTGTTGACTGCGAAATCTTGAAACACGTTGAGGATTAACAATGGCCGAGCTTTTCTTGCGTGACGATATTTTGCTCACCATTTTGCCGAAGAGGTTTAATTTGTGTCAAACTGTCATAAACCCTTTGCACGCCATGGGCGACATACACTATTATAGTTGGAAAGCAACTTTCCGAGAAAATGATATAGTTGCAAACACTTTCGTACTTACTAATTATCGATTGGTTGCTTACCCGTTCAGCAAATCCATACAAATGTATCGGGTGTTATTATACATACTTTGTGTGCCCGAGTCACATCGAGAGGAGCCAATCAGATGACAACAATTTATATTGCCCTTCATATATAGCAGAGTGTCATCGACTGTGGACTTTTAACACCGTAACTCGTCATTCGCCTTGTCGTCTCCTCCCGCGGTTCGGGTTCGATGGTAAAATAAACCCATGACGACATCATACCAAAAGGCAGGGGATTGCCTATAGAAATACCGATCTGTCTCGGATCGGTGCTAGATAGTTGAAGCGTGTGTGCGCCGTCAGCGTCACAGTATGTGTATGGTAGCGTTCACCACCAGCGCTTTGTTCGTGACTCTTTTTCTTGTTCATGCTCACCTCTATCTATCTATCCTGTTCGGCAGGGCTGTCATAACGGACCACTGATATGAGTCCTGCTGGTGGAGCGCCACCCCAACAGTGGGGTGTCACGGATGAGCCTGACCCGTTCTACTCAAGCTAAGCCCCGCGCGGCTCACCGAGGTCGGAGGGTGGAGACCTTAGCCGCGAGGGTCACGGATATCAAGAACCCGAAGCTCCCCTATCCCCCCCCCGCTCTCTTCTTGTCTCGTACTGCTACCACGGCGGTATACCACAGCGGCAGAAGGGCCTAAGCTGGTGGTCGGGGCGGGCTGTACCACCGGGCTCAAGACTGCAGGGCGTCGACCACGAGCGCGATAGCTTCTACAGAGAAGGCTGAGGGTTACGAAGGGGCCGGGAAGGGACGTTAACAGGGGAGACGATTAGGGGAGCAAGCCCAAACCAGAAGAACTGGCCTCTCACTCTTGTGGAAGCGAAGACGCATCGAGGCGGTAGTGGCCGGATGCACAGATCAGGCCGGTATATAGGGGAAGGAGCATGCGGCGGCCAGTCTGGCAGACAGCGAACAGCCTGGAGGGGCATTGCTGTTGGGAACGGTGTCTCTGAAGGAAGTAATGCAACGCTCGCTATGCCGGTCGGGGGTCGTCACACACCGGGCTGCTGTCCATTGGAGCGTGCTGGCTACACACTGTATGTCTGCCTGGCTGACCGGTTTGTTCGCGTTGGACCCTAGGACGCACCGTGGGTCCGAGTTGTGAGGCAAGTTTGCCGCCACTGTTGTCTATTCAAGCCCGACGGACACATTACATCCTTCGTCACCAGCCTGTGGCTGCTGCCCAAGATGCTTAATCGAATTGCAGGCCACTTGATTTGACGCAAGCTCATGACGTTCAGGTTTAGTTTTCGCACAAATACTGTCTCTTTCTCTCTCTCCCCCCCTCTCTCTCTATCTCTCTTTGTTTGGTGTGTCTTCAAACATTGGCAATTAGGCCTTGTTTGGAATTTTACTCCGGGTGATAGCGACGATTGTACAGTATGATGTAATATAATAGAGGCAAGTTTACCTCACTGCTCATGATCTATTTCTACGCGCTCCTTCGTTACTAATTCCGTGTAACATATGCATATGGAAATAATGACATTACGTTGAATTATGTTAATTCCATCCAAATTGAACTGAACACGTATATGACCCTATTGATGATGCCCTCATCTGCCAATTACGATACCTTTCAGCTCAACCATTGAAGCATTGGAAGAACATGTTGTTCGGGATCCCATACAATTAACAAAGCCCTTCTGGTATCAATGTTATTATTATGAGGAAACCGCACATGAATCGACATTGGAAATATTCATAATACTAACGAGCTGGTGCAACATTATTATATATCCTACGTTAACAATTATTAGAGGTGCAGCAACAACAGCCCGGTGGCCTTTTTGTTTGCCATACAATTATGACGTTGCCATCGTGGAACATGAAAAAAAGCCACCCTAAACCCTAGTTGGTCACAATGAGGGCCCGCACGCTGTGCTGCTATAGCCACTTTGGGTCGACTTGCTAATCCTGGCTAGTGTATTCACGATGAGAGCTAACTTGGTTGCTTGGTCGGACAGCGGACGTCTATGGCTGCCGGCCAACTAAAGCTGGGGAACAGCCCGCTTCGAAGGGGCAGCAAGAAGCAACGGGAGTCGCAGTCGGGGGAAGGCGTTACTCTACGAGACACCGAAGCTGCGCTGTTAGCCTCAGATAGCTGCGGGTATTGCGGGCCAGTCGGCACAACGCCTCAGCGTACATCAGATCTCGTCAGCCGTTCCTCTTTCGCGAGGCTCATCAGAACGATGAGCGTTCAGCACGAGGTGATCTCTCTATCTTTATCTCTCTTGGCACAATAGGCCCCCTCGCCCGCGTCAGAGTTGCTGGCCAGATGTGCTGACCCCAACCGCCCCGTCAGCTAGGGCGACCAGGAGTAAGAACAGCTAGGCTGCATAAAGCCTCACTACCCACGTGCCCCAAAGGACGGTAGCCTTTGCGGCCTGCCATCCTATGTCATGCACAAAACGGTTCATCGTCCGCCTTGATAAAAATGGGCTAGGCCCTCCAAAGGCCTCGCGATGGCTTGCTCGCGGCCTGCCTGTTGGAAGTGGGACTTCCCCGGCAGCAGGGACTGCGGGAGCGGACGCACAAGCGGCGTCGCGTTGAAATCCCAAAACCGGATGCCCCCGCTGGCCACCTCTTTTGTTGTTGTTTATGCTCGATGAGCCTGGGGCGGGAGCTGGATGGCGTGTGGGCTCTTCCAGGAGCACGGTAGAGCGAGATAGGAAACCATGTAACGCGAAACGTTTTTTGCTCTTCGTGGAAGCTGCTGCTGCCGCCGCCCGACCTCGACGACCTGTCTCTAGTGTGTGATAAATTACTGGCATCCGCCCTCGCTTATTCGCCGCCTCGTCCCCTTCGGGATGCAGTGGCTAAGCTCATCGAACGGGTAAGCGTTCCAGAATCCGATGAACTAAGCCTCCACGGCCGTAGCAACGTCACACAATTTTCTCGTCGGTAGCCATAAGCTAAAGGAAAACGAGGAGAAGTGAATGCTTTCATGCGTCAGCTAGACGTCGTCCGCTTCGCACATCAAACAGACAAGTTGGTACGAAGACATTTCGCCGCTCTAGTTGGGCTTCCCCATCTCAGCTATTATACCTGTCTCTTTCGGCGGTCAGTCTTACTTCACCCTTCGAGTTTTCGCATCTCCAGTGTCCGCAATACGACCATTCTGCAGACCCCCTCTTCTGGTCGTCTGTTCACCATTGCGCCCTGCCTGCTTAGTCTCGTCATAGTGCTGCTTAATTAAATCAGCTACCACCTCATCTAGTTGCAGCAGTTGTGGTCGTGGTTCTTGTTGTTTTATTATAGTTGCAGTGGTGGTGGTATTTTATACCTCTACGGTAGAGGAAAGTAGTGTTCTCGGCGACGAGAACCAGCCTAGCCCGTGACGGCCATCCAGCAGCACGAAGCTGCCGGGTATGCGATCAGCCGTTTCAGTGCAGAATAACAACCTTGGCTAGGTCAGAGAGGAAGGCTGGCAGTCAAGCAGGAAGGAAGGACGGGCCGAAGAGGATTCTGTTGCGCGCATTTTCTCGCGGGAATACTTTTTGCACCAGGGGCAGATGCAGCCAGTGGGGGCCTTGCAGTCTAACTCACTCTGCCTCATCATCATCATCAGCAGCAGCATCCGTCCATCTTGACGAGGCTGTTCGTTTCGTAAGCCAATCTGATCGTTAGGATCTGGCAGATGGCGGCGCCGGCAATAGCAGCAGCAGCAGTAGCACCAGCGCAAGATGCATCCCAGAGGATGCACCAAAGGAGCAACCCGAGACTTGCCGCGCGCCGGATTGAGCGCGCATTCGCTTGTTATCACTCTGCATTATAATATGTGTATACATATAACTTACCGAAATCGGCAAACTAGAGAGCACTGTAGTTCCGCCAACGTGAGACTATATATAAATATGTCATAGCGACAATACACACGGAGCGTAGTGATCCATCCACTTAAACGGTTCATCGGTATTTGTCAAGGGGAGCTCTATTCAACGTTTCTGTTGCGCAGATGAAGCGGATTGTAATTCTGAAGAATAAAAACGATTAACGAAGCTAGGCAAAGCGCCGAACTGCGTAGATATACACTAATTAGTAAGCAGCCCTAAACGTCTGGAAGAGGGACGCCGGGCCGTTGACTGATGCAATTAAAATTTCCCAAGTCTTAAAATATAAATCTAGTCAGCTTGCGATTATCGAGGTTCGGTCGTGATTCGATTTTTGCTGTTTTATTCTAAATTTCTACATATTTACAACACATTTGGACTTTTTCTTCTTCAACCCCTGCAAAAATCTCTTGGACCGCCATGTGGTTTCGAATGAACAATTCATCTGTTCGCTGAATTCGATCGGTTGGCCCGTTCCGACAACAGGACCTCACCAGAACGGCTGAATCCGAAACAACTTTTTTTTATTTAAGCTAACTGTTTCCGTTTTACCATTGGTAGTCACTGAAACTGGCCAGTCGTGCTTAGGCAGACGTTGTCAATAAATGATCAACGTGAATGACGCTTGACGTCAGCGTCATTGGACGCCGCCTTCGCAGTCATCACTTGCGTGTGCTATAGTCGTATTTGCAGCGTAGTTAACCGCGTATCAACAGCAGCATAGGTTTGGTTTGCGCCGCCACCGCTCCTGCTGTGACATCGCATGGTATGCACATCTTCGTTGAATTTGAGAGCCACTCCCGGATCGCAACTCAGGCCCTGGCCGGCTCGGCTCAGCCGCCAACGCAGTGCGGCATCAGTGTGGATGTGTTTTGAATACGCGATTCCTGAACACGTCTCACGACTCGTCGGACTCGCAAGCTGTATGCGTTCAGCGCTTGTTGCTCTCTCTCTCTGCCGGGAATCGCATGTACTCGTTGCTAAACGCTGTACAAGTGCCACACATTGTGATGCGTATCGTCTCCTGATGAGGGCACTATGTGACAGATACAGCCGATAAAGTTACTCTCTGAAAACGTACATTTGACGATTTGTAACAAACGTAGCTATTTAGCTGTAGCTAAGCGCCAGCTAATGTTGCCCGTCTAGCTCATTCAAATTGCATTGTGGCAGGGCAACTCGCAAATCATTACAGGTGTCAATTGCAACGATATAACGACTAACACTACAAGTGCAATTAATAACAACAACAACAACAGCACGTATATGCATACATAGTATAAGATCCTTTTATTAAATACAGCAAGCGTACTTACTGGTTAAGAGCATGCGACGCAGTTCGATAGAGGCTGCGCATCGCAATGCCAACTGCAGTCGGAATAGCTACCTACGATATGTTTCAGAGCGAAAGGCATATACGACCGAGCGGCCGTCGAAACAGCACAGCAACACTAGCACATGCGTCTATAAAGCACCGATATTGAAAGCATTATCGTTTAAATCACACTGTGTACTCATGCTGTTGAGAGTCGCTCGCGAGGAGATATGCAGACCGATCTCTCTCCCGATCTCTCTCCTCCCAGTATTAAAGCCACATAAGAAAGATATTGTGTCCGGGTCTCACTTCATTCACTTAGGCCTGACAGATCTCGCTCTTCCGACGGTGTTCTTTGGTGTTTTTTTCATTGGTGGCTGGCTCCCAGCCATTCTCCCCCCTCTCCCATCAGACGGTGCTTAGAGTGCCTGGAGTGTTTTAGTGTACGTGCAGGTCCCATGAGTCCTCCAGATGCCCCACTAGCTAAGGCCCGGCCCGGCCGGCCGGCCGGCGTCGGGTACCTACCTGTCTCAGTCGTTTTTTGCTCCTCACATCGCTTCGCATCGCTCGCAGATGCAAACGCAAACGGTGCCTCATTGTGGTATCGACGGTCGGTGCCGCACTCATGCACGCTTGTGCAAAAAAAGCCGCCGTTCCTTCAACAACGCGAGCGTGCGGCAGCAGACGGGAACAGCTTCGAGGATGGAGGTGTCCGCGTATTTCCTGGGGAATGGCCAAACCGGCGGGGGCATGTGTATCATGTGCATCGCCCCTTACTGCCTGTGTGTGCGCGCTGGCCTGTGAATGCCGCAGGCACAACGGGACACCACCAAGCGTTGAGGTAGCCCTAGCAAGGACCAGCGATCTATTATTCTCAATACTTGATGGCAATCGAGTCCAGGGCAGGCTGCTAGACAGACGTAACCGGTGGGAAGATTGCATATGCGTCGTTGGAGCAATTTTGCCAAGAGTTAACAGGAAGAAGAGAGAGATTAGATTAAGCACTTAGCTTAATCTACACTTTGGATTACATGTAATATCGACCTGATTACACTTGAGGTGAATATCACCAGAAGTTCAGTTTCAGGCTTAAATAATCATTCTAAATAACAACGACTAAATAACAATAATTCAAAATAATTAAATGTCATGTTAAAAAAGCAACGGGATACCCGAACGTTGAGAATACGAGGCTTTGATTTAGTGTATTGACGGACAACGGGACGCAATCGAATTATCAATCGACGGTTTGCAAAATCTAGCCTTTATTGTTATATAATGGTAATAATAATATCTGGATTGTTTACATTGCCATATTACAAGGTGTTTTTCCGGCACACACAAATCGAGTCTTTAACCAGATCAGATGCGCTCCATAGTTGATTCACCGGACACTATGGACAAATATGGACATTCAAAAGCGTTTAGTCCATTGGCTTGCCTAACGTGCAATGCGAGCTTTGAATTTTTATTCGGCCGTGTCGTGCATTCAACTAGAGCAGACACACGTCGTGTGCGAATGAGTAGAAGCACTTAGACCTACTTCACTTGCTTTAATTTTGTGATAAATCACGAACCAGGCGATTCATTACCGATTGTTGAGGTCCACAGCGCCGGATCTGTGTGTTAACGTCATTCTAGTCGATTTTCGATAAAGGTTTTACACTTGACTGTACGCGCCGCCTGGTAATGATAGTACACAAACGTCGCCCGTGGTGTGCAGGATGCAGGACGAAGTTGCCCGGTAAAATAATAACTAGCTTCAATTCGTCCTGAACTTGCTCAGCGGCGGTAAGACCGCCGTTGTCTACCGATGCGTGAGCGCACATAAGTAGGTTAATGAGCAGCATCAAGATACAGTTGCGTTCTACCGGACACATCTGCGTCGTTCCCAAGTGCTATTAGGCAATTAGTGACTGCTCATACGGCAGTGTGCAGTGTTTCAAGACCATCAGTTGTCGAGGACGTATAGCTTAATTTAGACGTGCCTATGGTAAATGCGTGTCAACGAGTAAAACGGTATTGTATCGTACGCACATATCGCCCCATGTCGTAAACATGTCAAAGCTATGATGGGCCGTATTGTTTTACTAGCGTGCCAATAATCAGAAATGCCAACTCAAAGAACAAATGCATTGAGGAGATAAATAGGGTGAGTGTAAATGAACGTGCAAAATAATGACGATTAGTTACACTCTGTAGATTACCCTTTGTGGTTTACCTCGTCAGAGTGACCTTGTCAATGCTGTCGGCCATCGCATTCATGAAGGGTGCTCAAAGGATAACCCAATTAAGCGTATTCCACCTACAATAATCAAATAGCAGTTCAAAGGTAGCGAAACGCCCCTCCACCGTGTATTACAACGGGAAGCCCCGAACGGAGTTTATGATGGGATGCCGTTCCTTTGGGGCCAACTAATATTAAAATCCATCAAGAGAAACAGGCGCCGGTGAAACAGCCGCGCTTCGTCCGAAGGGCTTAATATGCTCCAAAGGGAGATCAATTTATCATCCGGTAGATGTGGTGAACTTCACCCGCTGTTTTTGCTGTCTCTAATCAACACTAGACGTTTTGCTCGGGCAATAGTCGGAGAAGGAACGACGATGAGAACAACATGAACCAGCCGTATCTTAGCAACGATGCACTGAAATGGAAGAATATCCCGAAAATACCATTGGTGAGCGATGGGCTTTTCGGGCATTGCTCGAGATTGCCACTACACGACTAACGAACCATCGCTACTATTTAATTGGAATATGTAGATTAATTAGTGTGTATCTGTACATTCAAATCGCACATCATAAGTGCCACACCGTTGGCAGCCAATTGTACCTTTGCGAATGCAGATGCTGTGTAGCGATGTCCCTGTTTTGATAACGTTTATCTCGAAAGCTACGGTGCATACTACTGTCTGTGGTGTGCTTTTGTTCTTGAACGTCTTCAATAATACATCCGTCGTGCTAATTATTTGTCAAAAATGGACGGTTTATCTGCGCCACTTCTAAAATCGCCAAAGGGCGCATCCGATTTAGTACTGAAGCAACTTTACAGAAATTACCTTTCGGCATCCACCGGCGTTTGTGGCGGGATCACGGAAGCATTCGGACAAACAAAGCATCGTTATGACTTCCAGCATTGAAGCATATGGTTACGAGGCTGATATTGTGGACAGCGTGCAGCTAGTTGGCCCACATTAGGCTGACCCAAAAAAAATTACACTCCGTATTCTTATTATTGGCTGATTTGAAGTTTGGCGGGTAGTGAGACACGGCAATTAGCAAACAGGCGGCGCGAAAGGCGCTAACAGTCGGCGAAGATCTCCATTCTCAGAGGGAAAGTGTCAGGTTTCAAGAGAAGAAATGTCTAGCTGAAATCCATTCATGAAAATGTGTGAGGTGGGTTCGCGAGATACTTTGAAGATATATAGGCAACAAAAGAGTCGCTTGGACGACAAATGGGTCAGTCTGCATAAGGCGACCGGAAAATGATCGAGTGAAACAGTCGCTACGACCAGGTGAACAGGCAATGGCGGTAGCAGTACAAATAGATTCGAGCCTAAGGTAATGGTAGCACTTGACATGGATTTCAACGAAATTTGCTACTACGAGATTTTGGGCCCAAAATAAAAATTGGACTCGACTCGACATCTCGAGTTCTTAAAGGCACTCAGGGATAATTGACATGGCAATAGGAAGCACCGAGTGCGGCTGCTCGATGACAATGCTACGGCACATCGTAGCGATAAAAGTACGTCCTGGCTTAAGGCCAACAAGATTGAGCGGTGGCGTCACCCCCTATTTTCCCGATTTAAGCCCGTGTGACTATGGTTGCTTCCATCGGTTAAAGAGGGCTATAGGTGGCGAAAGATATGCACACATCGATTTGCTCCGAGAGGCCTTAAATAACGAAGTTATAAATAGTAATAGAAATGGTGCATACCTAGCTATCAGAAGGCTGCCAGAACTCTGGGACCAGTGTATAAATAAAATAGGTGCATACCTCTAACTCATACTAAAAATATGTTTTTAACTCACTTCGTTTAGCCGATATTTGAAACTTATATGAGTCTCATTTGTTTTGGGTCAGCCTAATATATATAGAAACTTGTGTTCTTGTGCCAAGCAGATTTTACGTATAGTTTTGAGCCTGATGGGATTCGCCCTAGTGTTAACACCAGGGAGAGAAGAGCACGCGTTGAAGATCGCACGCCGTCTGAATCCTGACTGGAGTCACTAATTCACCTTCATCTCCCACCCCCCAGTCAGCACCATCCAACGACCTCGTCCAAGCCTTGGAGTTCTTCGCAAATGTCTCGCTCTCCTCAATGCTGCTCGATGACTCAAATCCCAAGTAAGAACAGCGATCAACGCCCCTTCCAACGTCGCCAATAGACGCGTGCCTCTGATAGACTCTACCCACTCTGGTGTTTCTTCTTTCGCAATTGTGATTCCCAAACAAGGCACCATGGACGCGCTACAAGACCACTGTGCGTCCGATCAGGCTGATCTTGTTCTCGTAGTTCAGTCATGCCTTAACCCGTCCATCGCCGACAGTGAACTCTCCCTTGGGGACAACTTCGCCACCTTCCACAGTGACAGGTCCACCCGTAGAGGAGGTGCGTGCACCCTAGACCGCAAATCTCTAGAATGTCCCCATGTGGAGTCTAGCTCCTACAGCGATATAGTAGCACTGTATATCCCCAGCGATCTCGAAACTATTCGTCTCGCTTGCTGCTATCTGTGGAACTCTGAAAACTATGTACATTGAACCCTCACTTTAAAATCTCTTTGTGATACTGTCTCCGGTATGGTCGATTGTGACCCGCACTCGATGACATAAATATCTCAGATTGTCCCACTAAGGAAGCCATATTTATCATCCTCACAATTTCAAATGGTTTTAGTAGTGGCAGTTAGTAGCTCGAACGACTGGGCCTGCCAGTAATACAATATGTTGCTAGACCTTTTGTTAACGACCTGTCCCGACCTCATCAGTAACATTCTAATCCGCGAGGTGCCTCTTCGCAGCAATCATAATGCCATTACCTTCGATGGAATTTGTCCCTCCAATCCGACACCCTCTTCAATTTGACGATATTTCCGAAATGCAGATTACGATCTGCGCTAATCTGCGGCTCACTTTTCCCACGACTCCACAGAACGCGGTATCCAGTCAATGTAAGGCTCATTTGTTGGATACCTATCGTTCCTCATTAACCTTTTTGCCCCAGCAAGAAAAACCTTCGCTAACCTCAAGGCGTTAACAGACCATGTCAAGAAACTGAATAATCTTCTTAGTGCTGACACGTGCGAAAGCATCGCTTTAAAGTTTCGGAAAGCGTATAGTCGCCTCAGCATTAGAGAGAAATCTAAGTTAGACTCCAGGCCTGTTCATTCTTTCGCTATGTAAACAACGAGGTCAAGGGCCACGAAGGGCCTACGCTCGTCCCCGGTGCCACTGCCATAACTGATGATCTCGGTAAAGCTCAGATTTTTAGAGCTCGGAGGATAGAATGGGGTGCCGGACTCTGCATCCGATTGATCCTTCAGGCACTATCTCCATGCCAATTTTCCATCGACGATATAGCAAAAAACATCAGATAATTTAAACCAAAATGCACTCAACTCCTGTCCATGCTGTACAACAGGGGTGCCTTTCCGAACCACCGCAAGACCTTTCGCTGCATTTACCACGATTTCTCCCGTGTCTTTCATCGCTTTCACAACGTGCCCCTCATCGAGAAGTTAGACAAATGCACAAACGCATGATCCGCTGGATCAGCACCTACATGTCAAATCGCACGTTCACTATACGAATCGGCCGATTTCTATGTCAAACTCCACATGGTTCTTGTTCTACCTAAATTCCTTTATGGTCCCTTTACCTAATCAGGGATGCTGCAGCCCTTCAAAGTATGCCCCCGAAATAAAGAGCGTCTCTAGGCAATGTGATGTCCCCCGTTACACCATATGCATCGCGACCATCACCGGTTTACACCGCGCCGTTGACTTAAATGACTACAAGAGTCGTCGTAATCTTGCTATGACAAGCGACATGTTTGCGTATCGTGAAAATAACCTCCACAGCTGAGTACTAGTACATACACCCACCGTTGTAGGAACTAACTCTGTTCGTGACCTATGTACTCTCAAGCCTGTGAACTATGGAAGACGTCCCTTCGAATTAAAAAGTTTATATATAATATGTATATACATACATACATCCATGTGAGAAACGAAGAGGTCTTTCCCTCGTCTCACGGATGGGTCCGACCGATTACCGTTCTTCCTCGGCATCGTAATCTTCTTCACTTATCTTTCCTCCTTCTAGGTTGCTGAACACATAATCGCTTCAATCTGTACCGCCCGAAGCGACGTTCTTCATTCGATGCCTCCAAGCCAGCGGACAGCAGTCACCGACAGCAGTGACGCAGGAGTCGCAGCGGCATTGCCATTACGAAAGGAACGGAACAGCGTTCGATCAAAATTACCATAACTGTTATATGATGACGAGGCGAGAAGCATCGAAAGGCGTGGCCTAGCGTGGCCTGGCTGGCTAGTCATCCAACTCAGCTCTCTGGCGGGGCGAGATGTGTTTACACCCTCCATCGGGGGTATGATGGTGCTCCGAGTGGCGAGAGAGAGAGAGAGAGAGACGGCCTGGGTCGAGCGGAGCAGACGACAATGCCATCAGTGTCTTCTCCCCAGTTACCCCATTCCCTGTGCCCCGGAGACCGAAGATACCCCCTCTGACCCCGTTACGAAATCTGCAAGAAGCCCGCCCCCTCAGGCTGCCCGCGTCAGCCCACTCCTCCTATCGCGTTCAACTCAGGAGTCCGAATATATCTCGCATTCACTCGTGTCTGTTTCTCCCCGATCCCATCCTCATTTCTCTCTCTCTCTCTCTTTCTCGCTCTCAATTTAGCTGTTCGCAGTAGTGGCAACGAAGCGAAGTGGAGTTGCGGCAGTAGTTCTAGTATAATAATAGTCGTAGTCGAAGTAGTGGTAGTAGTAGTAGTAATGCGACTGGTATATACATTAGGTCCCGGTGGCCCGACAGCGCGCAGTATGAGGGCAGCAAGAGACACTGACTCGCCGGCTGGGTGGTTGGCTGATGATAGGCGGCTTCAGCGGATCGAAATTTTGCGTTACGACTGACGGGGGCGTAACATGGACGGGAAGCCAGAGAGGAGAAGGGCTAGAAGGGCCGGCGGATGGTGGATGAAGTGCCGAAGGGCCGACTTGGGGCCAACTAGGGGGGTGGCTGCCGCTGCTGCTGCTACCACCACCCCGCGTGGGGTCTGGGGTGCGAGGTATGGGTCATCGAGGGGGTATGAGACGGTGCCGAATGAGACGAGAGCGGCGGGATGCATAGATAGAGCAGCGCGCATGTGCGCGAGCTAACACGACGACGGCGGCGCGTAGTGAGCAACGAACGAGCGCAAATACATCTCATTTGAATTTTAAATCCGGTAGTAGCAGCTAGCGTAGGCGGCGGCGGCGGCCCGACGCGGCCAAGCCGACTTCACCAGGCTGCGTAAGGCAGCGGCAGCAACAGCAATAGCGGTACGCGCCAATGGGCCCCCAAGTCGTCGGTGACATACACTCGCTAGCTCTGATCCTCTCGGCATAGACATCCTCCGTCGTGAAGAGTGTCGTATCATGTATATATATATATATATAGGCATACACACATCAAAGCACCCCGAAGACGAGAAGTAAAGAAGACGGTTCCTCGTCGATTCACCGCTCGAGTACTACCGTCTATCTCTCTATCTACTACTACGCAGTCGGAGTAGTCATGTCCTTCGTTTGAAGCGCGAGTCAGGCGGGCGGGCGACGCTCAGAGAAAGGGGATCTCAAAGTATTTTACGGCGGCTTGCTTCGTCGGCTGGCATCGGCTTCGGTAAAGCTTTTGACGGATGGCGGCTGCGGTGACGACAGTGGCGGCCATCACCTATGAAGGACGTCTTTTCGACGGAGTGAGCACTCACTGTCCCTATGCAGTCGTCATATATTAGAATTACAGTGACTGTTACCGCAAACCACGAATGTTTTTATGTCTGAAGAGAGCAGCTACCGCAGAATTCTTCCGCAGAGTTCGTACGCCTCCATTCGTCCCTCTAAGCCCTGCGACTGTATGTCTGTTACTGACTGGACGCATGTGAAAACGTGGATATCTCTGTATATACCCAACAGTCTGTGCCTAGTCGTCAAGCTGTGGATTATGTATTTTAGTGTAGGTGTGTTTACACGTGTGATTGTATTATTTTTATTGTTATTATTTATGTGCCTGTCGTCGTTCTCTCTCTCTGCTATAGTATTATGTCCTACCTACGTATCCGCTGGCTAGTTGTGTTGTCATGTTCAAGTAGTAGGCGAGCAATAGTATAGTTGACTCTCGTGTCACAGCGTCGACAGTTGACTCAAGTTGAGTTGTCGACCGAGTTGGGTCGAGTCTAGTCTAGCCGAGACGAGCAGGATCCCGCTAACGCGGTTTTGTAGCCACCGCAGGACGGCGACGACGACGACGACCACACACGCAGTGACTGGTGTCTGAACGGCGGGGGTTCGCTAACCCCCTCACCCCAACCGCACCGTCGATGGGGGTCGTCGAACGAGCAACCAGTCAGGCGGTCAGCCAGCCAGCGAAGCAGCCCCCCACCGATCTACCGATGCAGACGTCACCAATCCCCGTAGGCGATCGTGTGTGGGAGTCGGCGTGCCGTCGAGCCGTTCCCCATCTTGGACTCCTGAAGTCGCTGAGCCCCGCAGTGGACCCGCCCGACCGACGGTGGGCGTTCGGGTAGTGTATGTTCATGGGGAATAGTGAAGGTGGAGGCGGAGGAGAAAAAGAGATGTAGGGAGGAGATGGGAATCTTCGGGGGTGTCAGAGCGAGAGTGAACGATAAAGACAGAAAGGCATAAGGAGGAAGGTAGATAGAAAAAAGGCGAGAGAGAGAGAGAGAGCAAACCTGTCGTCCGTCGGTGCCTACTGACATCACCCCCAGCCCCATGTCCCGACCGATGTGGTGTTGGCCGCATTCTATGTATGTACGTATCAGGCTGTGTATGTCCCAAGCCGCCAGAATAACGCAAAGCTACCTAGGCCGCGCGAGAAGGACAGGGCCCGAACTGGGAAGGGGTGATAGTCAGCCAAGCAGGCTAGCTACGCTTGCAGTCTCGGCCGCTGCCGCTGCCGCCGCCGTAGTTGGCGGTCCCGTGCTGCAATGGGAAGGACCCAACGGTCCATGGGAATGGCCAGGTGGCGCCATACCGACTCGGCTCAACAGGTCTTCCCTGCCTCTCTATCTCTCTCTCTCTCTGTCTCTTTTCGCGCCCCAACTGCCACCCACAATCTATCTGCCCCGTGCCCGCGTGCTCTCTACGCGGCTTGCTTGTCCGAGAGTCACTTCTCAGCCGCTCACTGGTCTGGTCCGCCCGTCAGTCGGCCTTTCGTTCTTCGACGACGACGACGACGACAACGATGACAAGTGGCGTCGCGACTTCACGCTGCACGCCAAATCCTTTTCAGCTCCCACGGTGCTTCGTCCTCTCATATCTGCACACAGGCAGCGATCGAGTGATTCGTTCGTCAGCACCAACGCGTACCAACAACTCGTAGTATTCCAGCTGCTTCTCTGAGTCTCTGAAGCTCACCACTGTAGTGGCGAGCTTCAAGGTGCCCCTGGATATACGTACACAAAGTATTCAGTTGGTGTTTGCGTTATCCAATAAACTTGTCGAGACGATCATCCTCCTGGAATGGCAGCATCTGCTGACATGCTTTTCAAAAGTATGCATAGCGGATGCCGAGAAGGTTGAACTATTTACAGTTTGACTAGGCTACATAATTAACATAGCTATATTAATTGCATATATGAATGACATACCTATTATACCTAGACAATGAACTGACGTGCTACAAATCAGCGAGAATTTCCCGCACACATCAGAAGAGATCGCTAACCCTATAAAATGGTGGTGACGACTAGCTAAACGACAGCGATAGTCCTTCTACAGTTGCCTGCGGGTCGGCTGCTTGAGTGGCGAAGTTGGGCGGGCCTTAGGCACGCGTCGTTGCAATTTCCGGTAGCCGTCGACACCTCCAGGGAACTCCAGCGCTTCCCCACCTGAGTGGCTCACAGGAGCAGTGGCACAATTGCCCAACGCGTGCTAGGTATTGCGCAGGGCAAAACGAGGAAAGGGAGATACGATTCGTCCGCCTCACTCCCGCCTCTCTCATCTTGCCATCAAGAAGCGTTATCATGTCGTGTCTCAGCGTCGTGCCGCTTACCCAAAGCCTCTGCCACCGTGAAATCTTCGTAAGGAAGAAGCCGCCTTCTTGCGATACTCCCGCGTAGTGTATACCCCACCTCGTCCCCGTCCGACGACGAATATAGGCCCAAACCAAGTTGTCTCCCGCTGTGCCGGCTGGCCTGCACTGGGTGACTGACCCTGGCTAGTGTGCGTGTGTGCGTAGGTTCGTGTAACTATTGAGCATTACGGACGGACGCGGGTGGCGGGAGCGGAACGAATTTCCGAAATCCGAAAACGCAACTGACGGCTGAAGTCGGAAAGAGGAAAGACAGAGGGAAACTGAAGGAGCGAGACTTGTGACCGTGACCGATGCTCGCTGGTAAGCTGAGCACTTCAGTCAGTGACTGACTGACTGATAAGCACTGGCTCCGCCATCGAAATCGTCACGAGGCGGCGCGACTATCAGGGTCCAGACGAAATCCAAGGCTGGTTAGTAAAGCAGCCGAGGTACTGGGTAACCAACGCGGTCAGCTCCGGTCCACCCGGAACCCGCTAACGTACACTTGGCTTTCAGAGCTTTCCTCGTGACGGCAGCAGCAGCAGCGTTGCTACTGCCTCATCTAAGCCTTTCCTGCACGCGAGAATCCTTCGAAGCGCCTGAGCAGTGTATGTCTACGCTGAAATGGAGGTATTATCGGACCGACAGTCGCCCGCAACCGCTGGACCTGTTGGGAATTCTACGAACCCACAGTGATAGTTCAGCGAGCGCCAGTGGTAGTGGTCGTCGCCGTCGCTGGGAAATGGTCAGATAGAGGAGGGGGCAGATAGATAGATAGATTGGTAGATGGACAGATCGAATGCGTTCGAATCGGCTGCGGAACGAGTCGATAAATAGATACCATCCTCGCTCCATCCTCCCTTCCCTGAGTCCGCTACTTGCCTCTGATCTCGTCGTCTGCGGATACGATGTTTCTCACGCAGACTTGCTTGTGTATGTGTGGGCGTCGCTTTTTTTATTTTCTATACTTACTCGGCTGCTTGTGCCGGGCCGACACGAGCTGCTTCTGCCATCGTAGCCGCTGAGATGTTGTTTTTCTCCTCGTACGAGCTACGTGGAGATAGGCTGGTTGGTAGTTAGATAGGTATACGAGAGAAATGGCCCACTGTAGCGCTTTGCGGCTGCGTGTGGACGACGTATGCAACAGAGACAGATGGAGGCATGGAGAATTGCCTTTTTACGCGTCATCGCGTTTTATTGGTGAAACGTGCAGAAAGTGTTTGAAGAGAACGTAAACTTCAGAAACACATCTTGTCTAATGTGAAATCCTGCCGATTGTTGGAGGATACTTACGAAGTCGGCAGAACAATGCGCCGGGAGTCGCTAGTTCACGCCCGACTATGCGACACATATACACGTACAGGCTTTGTGCGGAATAACGAGGGTTTGTATGTATCACGAATGAAAGGAATGAGCAGATCGAGAGGACTTAATCGATCTCGTGTGAGTTGATTTCTATGAACATTTCGAACTTCTCAGGATACGGCAATCTTATGATGGTCAAGACGGCCCGGAGTGACTTAACGTGCCGGTTTGTCTTGTGGATGTATTTCCTGCCACTTTGTGCCACGCTAACTCAATTAAACTAATTATAATGCCTCTTCGCTGGTTACAATCCCTCTTCTTAAAGGACACCCTTCCTTCGGACTTCGTTGTGGGGATTTCCCCGTGACGTTCGTACTCTTTTTCTGATCTTTACGGACCGTTTTAACGAATTCTACCGAGTAGTTAGTAATCTCATCCTTTCTGTGTTTCTCATTCTTGTATGTCTTGCAGGTGAGTAATTTTAGTCCGCAGCTCTTATGTGTGGAGCTGGATTTGCTCGGATGGTCAGCACCCTTGAGAGAACCCCACAGCTAACAGGCCAACAGCACGGGTAAAGGTCCAACGCAACACGGTGGGCCGCGACGATAGGTACGAAACCCGATTGTGTGGCACGACCCAGCCTAAAAAGGTATTGCAGGTCGGGAAACAGCCCCGCCAGCCACCAGCGCTCAGAGTCAACAGTCGTTGGTAATGCAGCGCTTACTGCAGTGAGCTCAGACACTGCGTGTACGAGTGGGTAGCAAGTGGTGGGGACAGACGGCAGCTGTGAAAGTATAATAGCAACGACCGGATAGCAGGGACTTGTGCGAAGAAGATAGAGTTGTGCGGGCCACTGTGCAGGAGGACGCGCAGCAACAGCAGAGCACCGCAGGGTCGATTCTCGGCCGTTGGCCTGCAAGCAGGTTGGATGCCATGCCAGCGGTTCTTGGTGCTCCAGCGCTGCTCAGACAGCGAGTCAGAGAGAGGGACGCATGTGAGACCCGGATCGGGCAGTGCGCTCACGTCGCCCCCTAATACCCTAAGGGCTGGGCATAAAGAGCGGTGCACGAGCCGGACACGATGGGGGGAGAGGGGCGGCAGCGAACAGTAGAAACGCTCAGCCTGTCGTCGTTGCTACTACCGGTTAGAGGCACACGGAGGACGGCAGAGAAGGGCACGATCCTCGACGCGATCCCCGTCTGAACGGGGATCGATGAGGGAAGTTTAGCGAACCGGAGGAGCCCTCACTCGGTAGTTGTAATGGCTGAGGTGGCAGCAACAACAGCAGTAGCAGCCTCCTTGCCGGCTTTTCCGCGTTCGGCTGCAACGGCAGCTGAGCGGAGGTGGCAAACACCCAGAGAGCAAGAATCGAGTCGAAGAGCAGGCGATAGTGAGAGCTAGATCGCCGATAGAGGAGCGGAGCATTAGGTGACACAGAGAGAAAGAGAGCGAGAGAGAGGCTGGGTAAGGATTTGGGGACAAGCTGCATCGGTTGGGTAAAACGGAGAGAAGAAAAGATAATGCCAAAATAGATGGTTAGAGAAGTACGAAAGAAATAAAAGAGGCGAAAATAGAAATGAGCCGAAGCGCAGATGCGCCCGCCATCGTCCACCGCGCGTTTGTTTGTCTTCCGTGCCTTCCCTGACCTCCTGCTACTTCAGTTGCAGCAACTTCAGCTCCCTACTGAACATGTGTTCAGCAGTATTCTGGCATCTGTCTGTTCGACCTGATGGCGGTGCCTGTCATGGACCACTTTCTGATGGTGGCTGAAGCTCTCTGACTTTTCCACCCCCATCGCCATCATCCTCTCGTACCGTCTTCCAACAGGAAAACCTCACCTCCCACAGCTACGGGGGCTTCTCAGCTTCGCCTTTGTGCTGTTGAGTAGCATCCAGCTGAGTAGCCGACAAAGCGCGACGCGACTGTTGACGGAAAGAAAAAGAGGCGGCAAGGACTTAGGTAGCAACTTTCATCGCCAATTTTGCTGCTACCGCTGCCCCTGCTGAGGAACTGAAGCCTGGAGCAGTCAGCGTTCTGTGCTGGTCCTTCGTCGATGTTGTGAGTCCCGTGGCCGGCCTCCGGAAGCTAGGCCCGTTCGTACGGCCGAGCAAAAAAAAACCAGATGGAGCGGCCGGCTCCCCCAACCCAATTGAATTTTCGCTGGCCCACGCCTCCTCAGGTTTGTCGGACGGGCGTCCACTTATCCGGCAACGGTGGCGGGTAACCGTTGGTGTAATCTGTAGATCGAACAGAAAAATGTGGGAAGAGAGCAGTTGCTTTTGTTGATCAAGTATTAACATAAACGAAATGGGGGAAAATCTACACTAGTCGTTGCTGGGTTTGTACTTCAACAAATTTCGAAATGTTACCTCGACGTATGTCGCTTTATACTGCGTTCGTCCCAAGCATGGATCATTCTACGCTTGGGACAAGGTGGCGCACAGCTGTTCATACGCAGCGTATGAGAGTTAACCGCCAGTGATAACCCCACCAGAAGAGAGATGTCAGATCAACTGTAGCCGCAGGTTGGCCCACTATGGATACTCAGTCCGCAGATTGTCTGCATGAGTTCACCTTGTCCGGATAATGCACGCGGTGAGCTGGTCATTTTGTGGACGGCGTCCCGCTCTCATATACCAATGGAGATCAGGCTAACTTCAATGTGGCATTGGTTGGGCTGAATATGGCACATCAGCAATGATGTACTAGATTTCACAATGGAATTTTGTATGGTTCGTAAAGTCAGTTGGTTGCGGATATTTCCGGAAACCGCTAATACTTTGCTTGAACGAATATATGGTGAAAGTTCCCATCGAAGCTTTCTAAGGGATGACGGACATTTGTTCAATCGCACGACACGATATTCATGTGAGCTATTATTGTTCGCTGAAAGGACATAAAAATGGATCATCGCAACAGCGGAAAAATACATGGATGCATTTCATCAATCACATACAATCTAAGTTAAGATTTCAAGCGGCCTAGCTGAAATGAATGATATAAGAACTCTATTCTTGTCGGACAAGTATTAGAAGGCATGTTTTCCCTGGGGGAAAGTCGTAAATTAGTGAAAAAACTTAGGCAGAGCTTTGCTACAAAATTGACCAGGGCGTGTAACCTGCACGATGACTTCGATGGACTTTCGATCGAAGAAGGAATCGGATAAGTTGTCACTTCGTTGAATTATGTAACCCGCCACACAAGCTGCTCTCCTTTCAAAGGGGAACCGATTCTCCGAGACAAAAACATTGTTTGCCAACATCCCAAGTATGGTAACATGTCAGCTAGGGTCACGACATGATCAGTGCTTGTCGTCAAGAACAAGGTATGGCTTCCTCTCTGTTCGAAAGCAGATCGACAGGGCCTTAACGAGTGAATCCGTTTGTGAGATCATTTATTTCTATGACGTTGGTTAGAACGTACGATCTTGTAGACAAACCAATCCTTACTAGTAATTAACGCAATTCACGGGGAAAGCCATGCACTCCAATATGGTCAGTCCATCATATCGTTCTGTATGACGGGACCTCACTCAGCTGCAAATTATCTAATGCACTTGGCAGGATCGCCCAACTAAGGTTGCAATCATCACTGACGTGAATTCGGGCGGCGTTGCCAACCGGGCCCCAGCGGCATTCAATAGCAATTTCCACCGTGATGCTTGGAATTAGTGTAAGTATTCATGAACGGAACAAACCTGTGTGACATTTGATGTGCGATAGCCATAGAGACAGCTGGCGAATTGTACACGAGAATTAATCAGCGTGTGTTTCCACTAAAAATCGTTAGTGAAATTCCATCAATTTGCAGAGTATCCACTCTTTAGGGAAAACATAGGCGGATTCAGTGTCCGCAAGAAATGTGATTTGGTTCTATCCAGATTTATGGTCTCTCACACGTTCGGAGATAATCGGTAATCTGTTGTAGACCTGGTTACAAACGGTTGTACATTGCTGGATTTGCCTAAGAGAGATCGCCAACGTAAGACAGCTAATTAATGTTATAATATAAATGAAAGCGACGTTTCGAATGGCAGACGTCTTTCAAACTAGTACCGATCGAAGCAGCAGCAAACGGCGGTGACTTGGACTGCTAAGTCTCTGGCTTAACATAGCTTGAGACCGTGGTTTTCAACCCAGGCATGACACGATACCTGCTCAACATGAGTGATTAAATAACGACATCTTTAGAAAAGGTATACAACGCTATGATGACAACGATAGTCAACTTTTGCAAAGCCTCATTCATCACCCCTACCTGTGTATATTTGGGGCATTGAGTTACACGAACCAGAGTTTAAGCCAATTTCGTATTACTGGTATACGTATAATATTAGGTAGTCCCCAGCAAATTGTCGCGCCTTTCGGATGGCGCACAGCCCGAATTACGCCACACAATGCGTTCATTTTTGGAGTGGGCACGCGGTAGGAACGTGGCTTCCTTTCGAACACTGAGTGGTTTCGATACGATCAGAAAGATGGACGCTGCAGCAAAAATTTCAAATTCCCCCAAAAATCAACGGGAAATCATCAAGTTTTTGTTTCTCCAAAAACACCCTCCAGCTGAAATCCATCGACAATTAGTGAACGCGTACGGCAGGTCTGCCTTATGCCTGCGAACGGTGCAACGTTGGTGCGAGCGATTTAACAGTGGAGATATGGACACCGATGACCATCGAGGTGGGGACCAGCAATCAGGTGCGACAAGGGACGAACGGATTGACAGAATCAAGGCAGCTTTTGAGCAAACTAGAGCTTGGTCCATGAGGTCTTTGTCGGCTGAAACTGGGATTCCTCGGGTGACATGTCATAAAATTGTCACCAATATACTGAAGATGAAGATAATCAAAGGAAAATGGGTTCCCATACACTGAATGCTGGGCAGATGACAATGCGTGTGGAGTGTTCGACATTTAATTTGAAGACTTATACGCAACAAACCAGTCGCTTAGAGCACACCGTGTCGATAGACGAGACATGGGTTAGCCTGGATAGACCCCCTGAGAACGACCAAGCAAAACAGTGGCTCCGACAAGGTGAAGCTGCAACGTCTGTGGCAGTGCCAGATAGATTCGGACGAAAGGTGTTGATGATACTCGCTCTGGATATCAAGGGTATTTGCTATTACGAAATATTTGCGGCAAACGAAAAACTCAATGCTCCCCGATATCTCGGCTTCTTGAAAGGATTGATGAACAAATGGCGTGGGGATCGACAGCACCGAGTGTGGTTACTCGACGACAACGCAAGACCTCACCGCACTGCTGCAATTACGACCTGGATGGAGGGGAACAATATTGAGCGATGGCATCAACCCCCATATTCTCCTGATTTAAGCCCATGTGATTATGGTTGTTTCCATGCATTAAAAAGGGCAATAGGTGGGGTTCCATATGCAACCGTCGAGTTACTCACAAAAGTAATAGATAACGAAATTAAATATGGAAACGCAAATGGCAAATATTTGGCTATTTCAAAACTCCCAGAGCGCTGGAATCGGTGTGTCAATGAAGCTGGAGAGTACCTCTAACTCATACCAAAAGATCTTTGTTCTAACTCATTTAGTTCAAAAGTTATTGGCATTTAAAGAGGCGACAGTTTGCTTGGGACTACCTAATAATACACTATTCGTGTTACCAGGGACCTCAATGGAGAACACCATTTGTACAACGTTCTATCGAACTATCTTTGATCCGAATATCAATTAATGAACATGAAAACAACAAGAGCTACTACCCCGCACACAGCAATGTGGTCTTACTTAAACTGAGTGGGTTGAGCTTAGCTGTCGGACGGATGGATTCTCGGTGCATCCGTCCACCAACGAATTTAGCCTAAAATGCACCGCGCTGTTGCACGGTGCATTTTAGGCTAAATTCCTTCTTAATTTTCGTCTTGACATGTATTGCTTAAATGCGATTACTCATAAGGTTACAATAATAAAATGATTTTGTTCTATTAACTCCTGCTAAAATACAGTTACCGGCTGAAAGTTAAATTATCCATTGTAGATTAATTTACGTTGCATGCAGTTAACCGCCGAAACCCAAATAAGCGAGCGCGTTTTATTATTATTATTATTATTACTATTTCCATTTTTACCATCATCGTCAATAATTTTCTATTTCAGTATAAGGGAATAACTTGAACGTGGTCTAAGCCTAATCTTTCGATATTGTCAGCGTCCTGTTACGATCATTCAATCTACTGCACGTCGCTCGCTCGCTCGGTTCGTAGTCAGGATACGCCAGGTCATCTGTATGTCATGTCACTGGTGGAGCCTAATGATGAACCGAGGTGCGCAACAAAACAACTGACTATGGCCGGTAGGCCTCCAGGCAGAGATCCTTGTTGTTCGCATCAATTCGAGCAGCAGCAGCACACGACATAGTTAATCATGGGCAGGAAAGCCTTGACCTCAGGAGCTGGCCCTCTTTCGTTCACTCCGACTTGACTCGATCTCGCTTCCTTGGACCCCACCGTGTACGGTCTAGCCACTGTATCACCGTGTGTTTTAGGCCCCTCAACGATAGTTTATCCGCTGTTTGGTTTAGAGGGGCATTATGTTCAGTCTGGCTTCGCAGACTACTACTACGCTCGTTCGTTGAGACTCAGGCAAGCGGCGCTGAATACTTCGCGGCGAAGCAACGGTTGAAATTGAAGCTTGCCGGAGTAGCCGTGCTAGTGGAAGTGCTCCTTGGCCGAGCAGCCACGAGCTTGCCGGAGCCCGAACCGCGGAGCGCGCTTGGCCGAGCTCCGGCAAGCCGGAACCCTGCGAAGCACGGCGAGCCGACTCCGGCAAGCCTCCCAAAGGTCCCTACGCTAAAAATACTACTATCCCGATGACGATATAGGGGACCCCTAGCGGGACCCAGGCAGTACCCCGGCCGGCCTAGCTGTGACTGGCACTCGTATACACACATACACACACCGACTGCCAACGAGAGTCGCGCTACACCAAGCACAATGGTGGTGCAGCTGAGAGTAGTAGCTGCCGGCCGCGCATGGCTCCGCGGAGCGCTTGGCCGCGAAGCCCTGGCCCGCGAAGCACTGCGGCAAGCAACGTGGTCTCTGCGAAGCGCGCTCCGCCAAGCCCAGCTAGAGAGGGAACAACCTTCTAACTTGGCTGGCGCTGCCTCAACGGGCATTGCCTCTTCCGCGAAGCGAGCAGACTGCAGCAGCCACAGGGCCTCGGTGACTCGACCGGGTTCTAACAGCACTAGTAGCAGTCGTTGTAGCTGCAGCAGCAGCAGCAGCAGCGGCAGGTCAAGCCCTCACGTAGCACACTCATGCAATAGCCTTGTGGAGACAGCACGTTCAGGAGGTCAGCGTAGACCCCCCCTCTCGTCGGCAACCAATCGGAGGACAAACCCGCACCGTTCAACCTGAACCGGTCCGAAACAAGCACATAGACCCTCACGCCCACAACGCAGAGGTCCTAACCTCAACGGAACCTCAACGACGTTGGCCGTTCAGTTGTGGTCCGTTCTGCTAACACCTCTTACCTAAAGGGCTCGCTCATTCGGCCCGTAGTGAACGCCGCTCGATACTCGAGGCCAGCGAGGCTAAACGGGGCTTCATTTGCGTATCGAATGACTGAATGAACAGGGACACTCAACGTACATTTGAGCACCAGTTGCCGAAATGCCAATGTTCTTCAATCTCAGCATTACCAGATACACGAATACGACTACACGGCTCTTAGTTTAGCGAACCTGTAGAACGAACTCATTCTTCGGCACGACACTGGAGCGCACAGCAATATTGATGCTGATATGGTGTAAGACACACGCACACACGTGGCTAACAGCGCAGTCCGAAATCCCTAGCTCAAATTGAATTTCAACGATAAAATTGCTCTTTCACCAAATACACCCTCAATCGAGAAGGGCCGTTAGCGTTAAAATACATTGCAGAAGCGTCATTATCGCTGTCTCAGCTCAACGGTTGCTCCGTGCTCGAACGGCAGAATCCATCAAAGCGCCACAAAGATTGCTACGTCTCATCATTTTTGCCCCGCTGTTGTCGCCACCAGCGGTCTTTTTAGACAACGCCGTGATTCTGTTCACCGGCTCGGTCGAGGCGGTATCGAATGTTCGGAGGGTCTTTTTCGTTCGACCCAGCCGTGTACAGGGCGCAGGGACGCTTTTTCAACAGGGCTGAAATTTCAGCCTCGTCAGGCGGTAGAGGCCTAAGCAACAAAAGCCCGCCGATATGACCGCTACCGTCCGGCGGTGGCGGCGACGCCAGGTTACCGAAAAGCTGCCGGTGAAGGAAACACGAGGCGAGGAGTCTCCTGACATCACTCGTTCTCCGCTTTGCTTCTTTGAGCTCTGGCGGCGGCTCTCGCAAGATCGAGTGGCTGTCTCCGCAAGCAAGCTCGGGTCTCGGTGTCTCTCCGCCGATCGCCGGGTGTCTTCTCGCTGGTTGTTCTTCAGCGACTGCATTGTGCCGTCAGCTCCCGGTGGGGTATTACTTTGCTTTTTTTCGTTGTTGTACCGCTGTTGGATACAGACTCATGTTGCAAATGGGCGACAGCAGAATGCGTTGATCGGGACGGACATTGGAGCCAGCGGCGGGCAAGGCGAGAGCGATGTATTTACATAGACCCATATATCGAAAGGGCAGGCGATTGCATAACAGGACACGTGCTCTATTGGAATCCTTACATGGGGCATGAACTCAGCATGCATATATATATATATATATATATCGGGCGGATGTGGATGGCTTATATATGCATACATGTATGCATAGTATTATGAGGAGACGTAATAGCGAAGTAGGCAATTGTCATCATCTTCCTCTTACGAGAAGTCTCGCACGTCCGACACTATATGTACGTCTTAATAATCAACTAATGTGTCAGCAATGATTCAGTCACATGCAGGAAACTCAGCGATTATAGCGATCACACATCTACCTTCCTTTTGCTTTAGTAAAGCCTAAGTATATAATGATGCCGCATACCATAACCGTAAAATGCAGTTATTATACGTATCCTATTATACGTAGGTATAGTGATATATACGTAGGTATTACAGTGTTACCATCGGCCCGTGCACACTCGCAGCGATATTCGCCATAAATGTCATATTGCCGTAATCGTCGTTTTCACCACGGTACCTTCTCCGTGGCGGCCGTTGCTTCGCTGTTTCGTTAACCGTTGAAACGAACGGCGGCGGGCATAAGTGACCGAGACCGGCGGAGCAACACCGACATAATTAAAGGAGCGTGCTTGCCAGAGCTTCTCGACGGCTTGGCATAAACGAAGGCCGTACGCTGTGAGGGGGCTGGCTTCGGGGCTTGACAGAGCAGCCAACGATACGGACTGCTCCGGCTGTGTTCCGCCGAGATTGGATCCGGCTGCTAGCGGAGTTTGCAGCTGCTGCTACTACTGCTGCTGCTGCTGCTGCTCCTGGTGCCGCGAAGAATTGCCGCTCGCCGCCAAACGACGGACCGCGCATCGAGTTCTGTCCGAGCTGCTATTGCTGACTGCTTATGGGTACCCACCAGCGAAAGACCTCCCTTAGCCCTGCGAAGCCAGCTATCGCTGGCGCTTGCCGGAGACACTTCGCGGCATGTCTCTCCTAGCCAACCAGCTGCCTACCGGCTGCCCTGTATTATGTTGGATACCAACGATTCACGTTTCGTGTGTGCTTGTCTCGGCCGCATGCTATCGCGGCTGTTCGAAATGTCTCCTCTACACACACACACACGCACGCACACTACGTAGCTGTGTATGCGTCACTTTATGTGATTTGAATCGGGAATATATGTTGTTTATGATGCGTGTATTCATGTGCGTCCAGAGCGAGAGTGTGTTCAACAGAACAGCTTGATTTTGTTATCGCGAAAATAAGGTGAATCGCTCCACAGCCCCTCGCGCTCTTTTGCCTTCATAATAATCATCGGCAGGTAACTCGAAAATCCAGTTAGTACAGACAAACGTGTTCAGGCTTGTTTTCAAGTAATTTCTATGTTCGAGGCAAATAATTAGAAAGAAAAGACAAGGTTTCAATCCCTTGGGCGTTTCGGATATGAAAATGAGGCGTGCTCATCATGCAACACCTTTGACAAGAATAGACATTTAGTAAGTTCATCAAGAAGGTTATGGTACCCAGTTGAGTTTGTGCAGTGAGCAGCATTTATAGCGATCACACAAATATATCAACGACATGGTATATTTGCGTGGAAGCTCACTAGGTAAATCTGAGTGGAGCAGAAAATACTCCTATGATAGAACTGTCGTTGCTCGAACCAGCAGCACCTTATTGCCGAAGTTACGTAACGTGTTGCACGTTGACATGAGTCACTAATGAAGAAAATAGACGATATCTAATGGGATTATACAACGGAAAACAAATCATATAACGGATTAGGTGAAAGAAGGCCCCCATCTCAACAAGTCACATACGCATGTACAACAGTTAGATTATATTATATAACAGATCGAACGAAAATTATCGTAGAATTATGTAATTATCATTTTTTCTCATGCCCCATAGAACGCGAATTCATTATACACTGTCAAATAGATGTGCGCCCTATCCGCCACAACGAAACAAACTGTTGAATCAGGCCTCCTGCCAACTTGTGTCCTCGTTACGCTTACGCAGCGTGCTATTGTTTCAACGTTGCCCGTGCGTCTCTCGAATCGCCACCAAACAGGTTCGTGACATTACCCGAGTGTGCTCTATATAGCCCCTGAGTTCCGCCGGGGTACAGGGTAGTGGTTGTTGTAGTGGTAGACGTAATTTTGGTTATGATCGGTCGTCGGTCGTTCGTCGGCTTCAAGGCCCTGACTGACTCGCCGGCACTGGCCGGTCTGAGCTCAACAGGGTAGCTGGCCAAACCAGCATGCACCACGTGCGCCCAGCGAAAAGTAGCCACTGGAGGGAACTGAGTCGGCTCTCACTGAAGCCGACTGACCCCAACGTACCTTGCTACATTCTGCTTTTCCAAAAAAAGCTGCACGGTGTCGCGACAACGATGACCTTTGTTTTAAGGCTCGAGTGGGCTCTGCCGCCACGCGTGGAATAAATAGGGCATATCGCTAAGGGCAACCAGGCTAGGTAAGTCGGAAGAGCTATTTCAGGTAAATACATCTACAGCTCACTTAGCAATAGCACCAGCAGCAGCTGCACCCGCAACCACAGCACAGACGTGAGAGCCATTTTTGGAGCGGTTTTCTTCTATTCTCGTTCGTTCGTTCATCCGTTTGCTTGTCAGTCCAGTGAATGGAACTCCGCGGCGTATCGTGAAGTAACCATGAACTCTGTGCTTGTCTAGGTGTCTGTGTAGTATTTAATACTTGACGCTGTCGGGGTCCGCTTCCCTATCGGGGAAATCGCGGCCAACCGTCCGCAGATCTGTAATCCATCCGACGCTGCTAACTGCTTCGTCTTCCTTGTTGTCGTACGGACGAGGATGGCCCTGCTCCGACGGCACGAGGAACGATCCATCCAAAGATCGAGAGGACGAACCACGACCGAAGGCCCAACTCGAACTCGATCCGGCGCACTGGCGACACCTAGACAGACAGACAGACAGTAGCGGCGGCGGCTGCTGCAGCAGGGGCAGACAGCCCTGTTGTTCCTATCTATCTGCCACCAATAATAGCAGCTTTATTGTCGTAATACCGTCGTAGTGTGGGGCGTAGAAACGGTAGCAGTGGCGGTTGCAGAGGGTGCGTTGTGCGTTAGGCTCCGCTCTGCAGGGCCTAGCTAGCTAGACTAGGCTTCGCTGAGTCGAGTCAAGCGGCGCGCCGCGAAGCCAAGCGGGTGCCCAAGAGGCCCGCGAAGCACGACTGCTCCGCCAAGCCCCACCACTGGCTCCGCCAAGCCGCACGCCACAGCCGACACGGCGACTGGTATCGGCCATAGACACACACACACACAGGCAGACTCACATACATACACAAGCTTCGAGACGGTATAGGCCCCTACCTCATGGTGGTGGCGATGGCTGCGGCCGGGGTCCAGTCAACGGTTGACTCAACCCGGCACAGATTCGCCTCTACTATCAAAGCGAGACAGCACAACGCACTACTGCTGCTGGTGCTACGGTGATTCGAACGAGATCACAGATTTTATTCGCCGTAGGCTACCCCCGTCCCGCCCGGAGCATCTCCGAGACATCTCCTGTAAAACACGTGGTGCGGGCTCTGTAGATCGTTGAACGATTGCAGGGTGACAATTGTATAATAGATTACAGTGCATCGAGATTGATTGCGGTTTACGAATAGTCGCATGCGACAATGATGCGATTAGTTGTAATAGATAATATGCATGTATCACTTTTGAGAACAAGCTGAGCAGCTCGACATAGACGTATGCTGACTTTTGATATTTTCGCTTCGTCGCACTGTTTTTTGTTAATTCGATGAAGTAATCATATCGATATTGTCTAATTGTTTATCGTCATTTGAACATATTCCAATTAATTAGCTTAATTAGCGAATGGTGAAATTTCGTGTCCGATTGATATGCTTTGAATGAATGTTGCAAAAGCTAATCCAGGGGGGACTAACGAAAAAAAAGAAGTACTAAAATAACGGAATCTAGCTGTCACGTGAAAATCGCTTGAATTCATCCGTCATCTCCGGCGACAGACGGCTCGGAATTAGGCAATGAATAACATAACATAACATTTACGGTTTATTTCCGGAACTGCAATTTTACAATGCTTAAGTTCTCGATTAAAAAAATAGGGTAAAAGTAAGTAATAACACAAATAATAGCTCTTATTCAGAAAATGAGTCTCCCGCCGCGGGAGACTAATTGACTTGAAAATAACTTTCCAAACACAACAGCGTCTGCAATATATATAAGTGCATATAAATCACACACGCTGCTGCTTCAAGGGCAACGAAACCGAGCCGATTTGATAAGGATGAAAGCCGCACAGCTGAGGTCAGAGAGAACAATGCAGAACAATACAGTTTTAAAACTCGAAGCCACCCAGTAATTGGAAGGATATAGCTGATTCCACGAGCGGCATTTGGTCTATTCAACTCCACTGGTGCGTTTCGAATTTAATTTTACTGCAAACGCCATTTCATTTTATGGCTACTGCCTTCGTTGCTCTCTGCTCTCTCCAGCGTCTTGGTTAAATGTCAACAGCGACTCGCGCGAAATGCTGCCCCTAAGTAACGTGTCGCAGAGGAATTATGAAGTGTCAATGATGTCTGTTGTCATGTGTAATAGTTGTCCGCACAGTGTGAGCGAAGGACTAGCTATTACAGCTAGTGAGCTTCGTAGGCGATGACAGTGCCCCAATCACCCTGAAGGTGTTGCCGGTGAGCAGGCCTGAAGGCTGCAGGAGTGGTTGTTGTTCGAACAACGCGGCCAGTACAAGACGGGAGGTAATGTTGCCAAAGGTGCGAAGCGTACAGGTCGCTGCTCAGCCGGAAGAAATAGGTGGAGGACATAAGCAAGATAGAAGGTGCTCGGGTGAACCAGCAGTATATTGTAGCCACAGCGGGAGCGAGGGGCCAGAGTGGGCGAAGACGAGAGAGTCCAGCAGCAGCGGATCGAGCAAACGTGCAAGACAGCCAGGTATATATATATATGTTCGTAAACACGGGGCAAAAAGTGAAGTAGAAAGCAGAAGATCTGGCTGCGGAAAGGAAACTGACTGTGTCTGATCATATTAAGGGAGCCATTGGCAGTATGCGATGATGGCCGGCCGCGGTGATGAGGGCGACGGCGGCTGCAGCAACAGCAGTAGTGACGGTGACTTCGTCGCAGGCAAACGCAGAGGCAAAGGCAGGTAGCAGGTAAGCAGGCAGACAATCCGATACTGAGTGCGGCTCTTGGCTGCTGCTGCTGCTATTGCTGCTAGAACAGGCGGTGAGGGGAGCTGCCTCTTACTTGCTTTCTCACACCGAACCTTATATCACTACTACTACTATGTGGTAGGTCGCACTCAACCAGTCTCTCATAATACACAATATACATGCCATATTCACGCCAGTGGGGAAGCCGATCGACCGACCGACCCAACCTAGAACGAATTCTCCATACGCTAGCAGTGCCAGCCAGCCAGCGAACAACAACTCCACACTCTATGGAGCTATGGATATATCGAGAGGCGGTGCGCGTGCGCTGGGCAAGAGACAAGAGGTGCGGCAGAGCAACGACTGACTCGCCATCCATGTATAATATAATCTAAGGTAGTCACTCGCTCAGTCATATAGCCATGCTCCGTGTGTGTGTGTGTCGCTTCCTCAGTGCGCGAGTGGCTGTAAACGACGGTGTCAGAAAATATCTCACTCCATAGAGTAAACGAGACAGATACAGGCATTACTCCTTACGGATGTACTTCGATTGCCGTGCTGCCGCAGGGGCCAATATCAGACTGGCCTTTCCTCAGAGTCGCTACTCGCTATGTAGCGAGCGATGCCTTGAATCGTTCGCAAAAGACAGCGTCATCATAGCAATGATGTGGCGGTCGTCCCTTCTATGTCTCTTCTGCCAGCCCTGTCCGCCATTCAAACAGCCTGAGAGAGATGGAGCGAGAGAGAGAGAGAGAAACATAGGTAGATATGACCTGCGCCAAAAGCGAATACGCACGAGTGAAGCAGGCGAACGGAGGAGGCGAGGCAGAAACGAAGGTTGAAATGGAGGTTGGCATTCAGGCAGGAAGACAAGCGAACGAACGAACGATGAATATTTTAGCAACTCCAGCCGCTGGAGCACTCCTTCCGAACTACCGGAGCACAACTGTCGACGACAATGAAGTCGGCACTGAGGCCCCCGCGCGCGAGGGGGTGCAGGAAGGCTTACGAGATGTGGACCGACGCGGGATAGTGCTGTACTATTGACTCGGTGGCGGTGGCGGCGCCGAAGCCTCGTTGCAATGACGAGCGACGGAACGCGCAGCAATGGCGTTTGCCGCTCGGAGCGGGAGGCCAGACAATGGATGATTGAGTCCCGATCATCATCAGCATCGCCATCATCACGAGCAACATCAAGGTGATGGCGGTGGCTGCGGCGATGATGACGATGCGTTTGCCGATGCTCAAAGAGCAGCCGGAGGAGTTGGCGGGCAAACGAGCAAACGCCGAGCGCCGCCGACGTATAATAAGCGGCAAATCGAATGGCAGAGGCAAGTCGAAACAAAAGGTTAAAAGGAGAGTTGGTAAATGCCCACGAGCACTCGTGACAGATACTCCACGCAAAGTGGGGTTTAGCCTTCGGCCGAAGCAGCGGGGGAACTCCGGCTGCACGCTGAAAACATGCACCTGCACGTCTTCGTCAATCGTCAATCGATGATGAGGATTGCGGGTGAACGCGGTCGCGACGTCCTGCATCGTGACAACGACGTCACAAACCACGGAGGCGACATAGAGGAGGGATTATGACGCCGCGTGTGATGCCCCAAGTTGTTAGGAATACACGCCGATGTTGTTAGCCTACCATGGGCACCGACAAATAAATGCATGCAGGCGATGCATGTATAGAGTGCTCGGTCGGGTGTATCGTAGACGCATCACCTGTGCGGGGACCTCACGGTGAGGGATTGGTCGTCAGGGGAAGTCGAACAACGTTTGCACTTGTTGGATGGAAGGATTCAATTGGGAAGAACCCCTGGTATTATCCGTTGTATTGGCGGTTCTTCTAAAAGGAGTACGGCTTCGTGCATTTATTTGAGCGGCATGCAATGCTTTCATGGAATGACCCAGCGGCAAAGATATACACCTCTCAACGATGATCAGTTGACGCCGGCGTTTCAGAACTATTGCTCCCGTTTCGTTGTCGTTGATTTGGCACATACTGCCCTTCTATTATAATATATATATATATATATATATATAGAAATCTGCCAGTCCCAATGTTTGTTCATATCATATAATACAGTACAAAAACCTAGCATCCTACTAGGTAACTGATAACGACAACAAGTGTTGTCCGCATGGAGTTAGTCGCCGCCTTGATAGCTCAGTCGGACGATAGCCACGAGGCCAGCAAATGTTGGCGGCTTGGCCGACGGCTGCTACGAGATGATTTCCCATTTCTCCAAGGTGCGAGTCGAGTCGATGAGAAATTAAACGGAAAATAGGTCATCGATTCTATTTATTAGCACGAGGCTGCTAGGGCGACCCTCTCTCTCTCTCTCTCTTTCAGCATTTCGTTTACATCGCGTAGAGCATTATAGATCCGGCGAGGCATTATTCTTCTTCTATCTTGGTCTGCCCCCCGCGGGGGTTTGTATGTGTCCTCCTATCGGGATGTGTCTATGTCGGTCTGTCGGTGGGAAACTTTTTGTGTTCGCGAGAGAATATAAAGTAGTCGGAGCGGCCGTCCGAACGTGTTTCTGGGTAAGGAGAGGGGGATCGGAAGAGAAAATTGATTCGAAAGAGGGAGATCTTCGTGTACGGCCTACCGCTGCCATTTCAATTGGAGAATCATTGTCTGTCCGACGAATACACCAGCTGCTTGATGGGATACTACCGGGGACTGTGACCTTTGAATTGGGATTAGTGTTACGCCACTCGTCCACATGCTATATCGGCTATCTGTGAACATCGCATGTACATATATATATATATATATATATATAGATGGGGTGTGCGTAGGTATACAACAGGCATAGAATGATGTTAATACGCTGCGATCAGGTTTGCATCGTGTGCTACTCTCTAGTGTCTCGTTGGCAGAGAAAGCGACAACACATCTGATATTTATTCATCAAGTGATAATTGCTTGTTATCCTCTGATCTACCGTTACCGAGGTAAACATTATGCCTCGTATGTGAGGATGGAAGACAGCTCAGATTCAGAACCCGACAGGAATGACGAACCGAGTAAGCCGTGAGGGGGCAGCGTCCTAAAACTTCGCAGAACATACCATTATCTCATACTAGCATTATTGCATACTCATTTTCAATACGTGTGTGTGCGTAAGCACTGCCCTTCGGCTGTTGAGCATTTACCAGTGTAATATACTGCTGCGTTACCCGCCTACCCTTGTAGCCAACACCCTCGAATCTCTCCAACGCTTCGAGCCCAGCTCCGAGGAGGGCTAGCTGTCGCGAAGAGCGCAGCACGTCGCCCATAGAGACAGATGTACCTACAAAGGGCGCATGCAAACTAGCCATGGCCATAGCAGCACAGCGCCCCCGCCAGTTGTAGTAGAAGAAGAAGTAGCAACGACAGGCTAAGGAACGAGATCATGGGGGTGGTGGTGGCTTCAGGGGGCTCCTGTATATACGGGGCTACGCTCTGAACGCGTTGGCAGACGAGTTCAGCGAGGGTGGGGGGTGAGGCCGCGCGAGAGCGGGTAAGCGACTGCGCGAGTCAGCGGAGACGAAGCGAAGCGGCGGCGCGCGACGCGGACCATCAGCGAGTGCTACGAATTTGCATAGGAGTCGCTCAGTCGTCGTCGTATTCTTCTTCCCCTCCTCCTCGTCCTCTACCATCGTCGTCGTCGGCGGTGGCGGTGGCGGCGTCGTCTCTCGTTCCGAAGCAGTCGCACCCGTCGGGACCCTGCCGTCGACGTCGGCCGGGGTCGCCAAGCGCGACTCGGCCCGTTGTGCGACGGTCACGGCGGGCGGGCGAGCGAGCGAGCGTACGGACGGACGGGAGTGGCAGTAGCGGTGGCACACACGATGCTCTGTGATAAATATCCTTTAGGGGGCTGGCCTTCGGACGGGTGCAAAGCACCGGTGGCTGGAGCGCAGAACCAAGAGAGAACGCGGGAGAGCATGAATACAGTGGGAGGACGACTAAGAAAATATATTTTGAGTGGGAGCCGATCAGTCAGTGAGAGACAAAGAGAAAGAGAGAGAGAGGAGAGATGATAGGTGAGAAATACTTAGTGGATATTACAATGACGGAAGGGGAACGCAACGAGAAAAGTACACACGACAACTTTGTAAGAGGTGAAACCCCTGCGCCAACGGCTTGCTCCCGCAGCTGGTCCTTATTTGGCTTCGCTTATTCAGTTCTGCGCCGTTTCGTCAGGGGAGCGTTCTCTTCGTGAATGGACTTCATCGCTCAGGGAGTTCATCGCTCGCATTCGCATCGCCGCTGTCATCATTTGATCAAACGTTAGCAGCCCGATACGGGGAAGCCCCGCTTTGCCATTTCAGTGACGTCGCAATATGCTCGCTCTATATATGCGTTGCGACAATGCGGCAATGGAGCAAGTGCCGAACGTGGCAGGTTCGGAATACGTCGAGGCATATACGTGCCTACGCGGTCGACATCTTCGCGAAATGGCTACTGAGCGTGTCTGAAGGGCGGAATACCATACTCACGTTGCACTTTTCATAATGCTCTCATGCGTTCTGCATGCCACATTGACTGGTTAAGTACGACCAGGATACGAATATCGGTTTATCTACGTAGTGTGAGGCCACGTGCAAATGACACTACGCACATTCATAGAAGAATTGATAGATCACGCAAGAATATAATTTCGTCACGTATACGATGGCAGGCAAAAAGCTTGGTGCGGGATTGGACAGCTTTTGAGCCAGTGGATTGTTTGTCAGTGCGAAGCCGATATGCCACGGACAAATGTGGTTAATGATGGGAAGATGACTGATGATGATGCAGATGGCACTGGAAATGTTATGTACATAATAAGAATATCCTTATGAGGATGAGACAACCCTCGATAACAGATGGCATAACGCACACTGCTCGCATCCGCATTGTAGGATTTACATATCAGGTCGAATAGTAGTCGCATGCAGTTCATTCGCAGAACGCATTGGTGAGTCTAAGAGTATCCCCCATATTTACATACACAAACAATGCATCCATATATATATATATATATATATATATATATATATATACACACAACGTATGCACTTATCTTATACACACCAAGTGTTATTGTCAGACTATGTCTATCCATAAAAAGTCGTTTGGGTCATTTTCGATAATGCCGCAGACATAACATATGTATGTCTATATATATAGATATATATATATATGTGCGCCATGTATCGAAAATGGCTCAAACGACTCTTCGTCTGACAATAAAACCTTTTTGCTAATACACTTCTGAAGTTAAAAAATATTTTTTGCATTCAAAAAGATCTGTGAAGCCGTTAATCTGACCAATGGACCCCAAAGTGCTCAAAAGTGGTGCGGTTCGGTGGTGTTCATACACAGAAGGCCGGTAAAAGGATCGCAAAGTAGAGATTTTTAATGAGCAATAAGCCAATGTAACAAAATGCAAGAGAGAACTAGAACCAATAAGAATTGGCCCAGGATTTCAGAACTGAGGTTGGAATATCTGTTAAGTAGTCTACGTTTCAATTGCAGGTGTTAACACCACTAGTTCAGATTCGCCAGGGTCCCAAATCACAGGCATGGGATATAACAAATTCGAATAGCAAATGCCTGTGTTCTTATGCCAATTTTACTGTCTTTTATACTAAGAGATCAAGTTACATTCTTTTGATTCAGGCAAGCCCGGCGGATTTTTCTTTTTCAATGAAAAAGTTATTTATTCATATCAAGGAAGATCTTTTTTTGTGTCTTATAAGTATGATCCTTGACGTTTGAATTTTTTTCTTAAATGTAATTGGTCAAAATCGCGCTTAGACTAGTCCACGAACTTCCAACAGAACCCACTCCTCAAAACAATGCATCCATTACTGCATACAACTTTTTCAAAATCCGAAGGGGTTGTTTGAACCCTAAATTTTCCGGGCTGACTCTCAGCCAACATTTAACGTCCACGGTACAACTGCTTTTGGCATTGCTTCATGAGAAGGACAACCCCTTCTAAATGCAAATGTACACCGGTGGGGATCGAACCCGTGCACCTACGTAGGTCTCCTCCAATTGTAATGCGCACACGAATGCACCAGCAGGCCACCGGGCTCGACAGGTTGTTTGAATCCACCTGATAAATACGTGAATTAAGTTAACGTCGATTCTCTTTGATTGCCCTTTTTTTCATCCTTCCGGTATGAACGTGACACATTTGTACATCAATCTTATCTCATACAGACAGTCTTCGATTGTCTCTAGATTTTTACTAGCTGTCGCGCGTGTGACAGACATATCTCAGGAATCGTGTTTGGGTCTCGGGAAGTGAATCGCGCAAGCTACATTCCTTTGGGGGTGAACAGAGAACGGAAATATTGGTATGACCTCAATATGCGAGCCGCCACTATATCTGCTATTTGCTGTCCGGACGGTGGAGCCGTGTGAAAATAGGCAAGCCCAACTGCGTGAACCTATAGTAGCCCTGTGTGAATTTCGTTGCCGTAGAAGCCAAAGTGGACTTCACTGTGGTCTGGCAGCACCTTGGCTTTCTACAACCAAGCCTTGGTGAAAACATAAAACACGAAAATCGATGTTGCGATGTTTTCGGAGGTGTCCCTGTGTTGAGAGACTGATGAATCTTTTTCATTTTTTAATATAATAACAGTACAACTATAGATCATGGACAGGACGTAAACAAAGCACATTCATGTTTCATACGGAAATTGCGGTACCTTTTATTTTTTGTGCAGTGCCAGGTTGGGTAGTCGGCTAGATTCTCTCGCTAAACGAGGGCCAGAGAGACCTAAACTTATTTGAACATTTATCGCTCTTGTCGTTTGAAGTCACTTACGACACCTGCCGGCTACCATGGAAAGCTCATTGCGAGATTCAGCTCACAAGCCAGCCGATCTTCTTTTGTTTTACGTTACGACTGAGCGAATGCATCATACAGCGATGCCAAGGAGGGTCAACTAACTATTGCATCACAGGAAGCCGAGCGGTCCTCGGCAGAGTCGAAATTCCCCTGGATCGAACCTACCCTTCTATGCCTCAATCGTGTATCATTATTATAGGTTTGATAATCTGTACTGGTCGCACGAAACCCCAGATGCCACTTTCAGTCAATGATATTTACTCCGGCTCCGTTTGCCAATAACGATCGTAGCAATCGTCTGTTCTATGTAGGCGTTTGCTGAGCTTCTCCCTGGAGCGAGGGCAATCAAATCGACGGGATTTGAGCAGCAGACACTTGGCGAGAACGTGATCCCGCCTGGGGAAGACCTGAATCGATTGGTAGATACGAGAGGAGCCACTCTTCTGTGTAGTTCCCCCATCAGCCAAATAGATAGATAGATACCAGCCAAGCAGGTAAGGAGCATCGCTAAGGAGGTCGGATGACCAAAGATCGTTTACCCGTCGAGTCGGCGTTGCTACATATAGAGCTTACTGGCTTCTGGAAATTTCGTCTTAATTACTTTGATGATAATAATAAAATTAATCATCATCATCATCATCATCATCACCAAAACGTTATTAGGACGGCTTAACCGTAAGGTCAGTATGCACATCAATGGATCAGGAACGAACTACCGCCATTTTTTTACGGACTAGGCGGGGGATTTCGACCTGTTCGAGCCTCAACAAACAGCAAACAGAACCCTAAAAGATTGACCTCATCCTCACGTTTTTTGCGCCAGCATGCAATGTGTTCAAAAAACGAAACCCTCTTCAGGTACGACGGGGTTCTGCCTTCGTGAGGAAACATAAAGAACTTACTTTTCGTATCTTCTTCCAACTGGATGAGGTGGGGATTACACAAATGCATGCTTTAAAATAGGAAAACACATACTTCATTTTGTCCTTCTACCTCGGACGCGTACAATAAATGTCATTGGTCGGCGTCTCGGCGCATGACGGCGTCCCATATTGGCAAATACCGGCGCTTGCTCAGAGAGACTAACAAATCTTGCAGAGCGCAACAAAATACAATTGGCCCAACGACACGTAGATTGGCAACTGGGCCCAGACGGGCACCCCGGCTAGCGCCCGTGAGAAATTTCACACCCGCGTATTTGCTGCTGCAGGCAGTGGGAGAGCGGCGCGGGTCGGAGGGGGCCGTTGATACGCCATGTGAGAGCCCTTTCTTGTAGCTACTACTATTACTACATCTGCTCTTTGAAATAATATTCATTGTGCCCAAATTTGTACGAGCGAGAGGTGGCCGAACATTCGCTTTTATTGCTCTTGTTTTTTTGATCGAACTTGGTAAGTCCACACTTGCCTTGAACTGTGTGGATTTACTCGAATATATCTATAGAACGCTAAGTTTGTGCTGCACTGGCTAATTGCGATAAGCACATCTGCATGTACATGCGTATTTTAGAGGTGCATATTCACAAGCAGATTCCGTGTATCCATCACCGAAACTTACGCAGTGTTACATCAGTGACATCGTGGTGAAGGTGTAACTTAATAATATTTCAACTCGAAGGAGGGAACAACGGGACGACTCCGTCTCCGATGAAGGAGGAACAGTAAAGTTTCCACGTTGACCGGCTGAGTAGAACGAGAACGACAGAAACGGGGCACGCATTGGACACTAATGGGCTCGTAGACCGGTTTGCCCTCTCTTGTTCGTGGCTCTTTTGCTAATTGGACAATGACGATGACGAGCGGCAGCGACGGCGCTACGCTCGAGGAAGGACAATGAATATGGTACACTGGTTGTACATTGTGCTGGCTGGCCGGCTGCCCGGCTAGCCTCTTATGCCTACTCTATCAGAGAACATGTAGATGTTGCGTATAGCCACGTACAACATTCAACAAGTAGAGCCACCCACCTATATTGTAGAATCGCCCGCATCTTCGCCATGTCTTCAACTAGAGCCAACGCTGATGGTTTGGGGTTTGCTGAACGCTAAGTGGCAGCATCAGGCTAGCGTCATCAAAGGAATTGAGTGCACGACTTTCACGAGGTTCGGGAGACAATAGGAATGATATAGGCATACGTGTTGCTGATCTGTGGTCAGTATGGACCTATAGAGTGTTTAGAATCCAGCGTGGTTTGATTGTGCGGGTAATCCCTTGAGCTTGCTTCGACGTGGAAACATTCGAAAAATGGGTACATATCGCTGCGTGGTCAGTACAACTCTGAGAGAGTTGTGTCGATGGCAGTAGAGAATTAAAGGATGGTCGTTCTTGATGTAACTCGAAATGTTTTTCGTTCATGTTCCGACAATAGAGAACCTAAGGTATATATAATTCAGAATAGTGTTTCCTATAATCTATGCATGCAGTAGCTGTAGTTATTGTATTAATACTCTCCATGAAAACGCTTCAATATCACCATTACTCATAATGGGGAACAGGAGAAAGCAAAGGCCGCCACTTTTCAACTGCGCGCCTTTGACGCCGTACGCATTTGTCATGCTCTTTACCCCAGCCCTAAGTCCGTCCGAAGACAAACACCAGTTATTCATTTCAATTCGTCGTTACTCACGAAGGTGGGCTAGTTTGATCTTTGATTGATAGTCGGACTTCTTGGAAACAATTCGTATTGAACACACGACACGCCACATGTTCTCTAGGGCACGGGAGGCAAATTCAAGCTAAGATTAGTATTTGAGTGTATGTACCCTCTGATAAAAAAATTAAGCGAAGCGATTTCCGACGAAATCCTTTGTAGTGCGACTCTTTACGTTTAATTTTGGAAACGAGATAAAGTTAATTTAAGTCCAATGAGACAGTGTAAATACTCAGATGTTGCATCTGAGTGTTTTACTCAGATGTTGCATCTGAGTAAAATAAGGATTAACAGGACGAATTGAACTACAATTTGTTCATTATAAAATCTCATATATCTGTACCATTTCGTCACTGGCTCGATGGCAGAAACTACACCGAATATTCACGGTTTGAGTTGATTTCTAGGAGATACAAAGGTTGCCAAAGCATCACTGAGACGTTAAGCACGTTTACCAACTCAAAAGTCGCCATCTGAGTCCCTATTAGTAAAAATCGTAGGCCAGAACCATCGTGTTCTTGGGAACGGTATCAGCGAACGGGCCTGTTCCGATAGTACGACACCAGTGGGCACCGTCAGGTGAAGACGGGAGATATCGATCGATTTTTTCGGACAGTTGCTGCCGCTGCTGTGGCCGAGGTGTGTCGCAGGGTCGAGTAGAAGATGGTAGTCGCTGGCAGCAAACCTCCTAGTCTCTGTAGACGCCCTGAGTCTGGCATCGAACGAACAGCACTGACTACGCTGCTGCCGACCTCTCCATAGCATGTGAATATTTAACGCAATCCACGGGGTCCTCCCGCCTCTTCGCAAGGGCCCCGCTACACCGCCTTCCTTTAGTTGATCGCTAAGACCGACGCCGATGGGGCGTTAAGCAGGCCCGGCGCGAGAGCCCTCCCAGTCAAAGCCACCTTGTCATCCTCCTTTGGAGTTTCCCACCCCTTGTTCCAAAGCATTACGATTATCCACCTCACCCTCAGCTGGCTTCGATGTGGGCGTTACAGGGTACCTCTGGGTAGCCCCAAGTAAGGATCAGCTGCTCCCTGCTTGGCCACTGCTACCTGTTGGGCTGCTGTTCTCCACACTTGCTTCGGCTATTTTCTCCGCTACTTATTCGGATTAACACATTCGCGGTGGCGTGAATAGATCCCACGTCTATCACTGCCTCTGCCTATCTATTGTATTCCTTTTGTTATTTATTATATAACATTTAGTGAACGAATGGCCGCGAGGAAGTACAAGCCGACGAAGATGATAGTCAATTGCAGCGGACCGTTATTGTCCCTGGTATCGCTGAACAATAGTCTCTGGTGCAGATGACGGCGTACAGGTGAGAATAAACGACAATCTCTCTCTTTCTCTCTCAAGGTGTCGCTTCTCCCTCTTCGCGCGGTCAGACGGACATTGGCTAACTGACTTGGTAGATGTCGATATGGACGACCGTTGGTCGCGGGGACCCACTGAATGATCGAACGAATCCAAACGGCTCATCGTGCTAGAGGTCTGGCCAGCACGCTAGCTGATGGTAGATCTCAAGTGATACCTGCGTGGCAGGGCATGAGAGGTAGAGCAAGAGGTGGCCCGAAAGAGAATAGCGTACGCCGCCCCCGCCGACGTCACCATTCGATAAATATTTGAAGAGGAGATGAACGAGGGGGATCGGTCGCGGCTCTTTGCTCACCGATGTTTTCACCCGGCCACCGGTTCGCCCAGCCGCAGTCCAGCTAGACCCTCGGCGAAACATCTCCCCTGGTTGGGGAGCTCGTTGCACGCGGGCTGTATCGCAGCTGTCGAGGGCTAGTGGGCCGCTGGGCACAGAACAGCCCTGGTACTGGTCGCAGAGGTGGCCGCAGTCGTTGTCTCGGAAGTTGCCAGTCAGGATCGTTCGACCCACCGTTCCGAACACACGACCTATTCCACAAGATTGATGAAGACACTCATCTGTCCGCTGGTGGCGCGGCATCTCCAGCTCGATAGACCACGAGCTAGTGCAAACCAGACGAGGGACGCAGTCGCTTGTGCGGACTTTTCCTTGCTCTCAATGCTCCTGCGCCAAGCAGGCTACGCCGAGCGGGCCACTCGAATGAATGGATCGCCAAAAGGAGTTTGTGTGCATGTGGGCCATGCGGCATGCGATCTCCTTCGGTTGTCCACCCACTTGTTGTCGTCGCAATTGTCGCTGTTGCCAGTATTGCCACTACTGTTCCTGTTTGCTATTCGCTGCTGGCTACGCTGAAAGCACACACGCCTACACGCCTACCCGAAGATAGCAATAGCAGCGGCGAAGCTAAACGGGTGCTACCCCTCGATCCATCTATCTGTCTATCTATCGTGGTGTTGTGTCTAAATTTAGACGTGCCCGCCGGGAGATGCACGTCTTTTTTTAATTTATTAGACATATATTTTGGGTGTGTCTAATGTGTCCTTGTACGTATGTACAGAGCAGGGGTTAAGCTGGTGTGAAACGAGACCTTCGACAGAATCCAGATGCACATTACACGGTCCTACGTTACAATGGCCTGCTAATATAAGTTTATTTTTTCCTTTCGAGGATCATCAACGATGACCGACGCCACAATTACACGAGTATAATATACACATAAGTGCATGTATTACGTGTACATTCAGTTGTGCATGGTTTGCACCAATGATTGGGCCGGTGATAAATAGTTCATATTTATTATCGGAGCTAATCAGCTTTTGCTCATTGCCTATCAACTGCTGCGATGAACCACTCTCCCCAGCCTCCGCTGCGATCTTACCAGATGATTAAATTCATCTATGAGAATAGCCAATACATTATCTGGTCCAATAATGAAACTCTCCCTCGAGGTGACGAACATGACAACACCGCGCGGTGTGTTGAGCGAAGGTTATTCTGATGGTCAACCGAGATGATGGTCTAAGCGCCACTTCATTCCCTTCGTATTATTCCTTTTCGATCAATGGCAACTGATCGTCGCCTGTTGATGGTCGGTCAGTCCGCACATCCGCCGCTCGGTCATCAGCTCACAGCTTCGCCACCTCCCTCGTTGAGTTTCCGTGCCTTCATCTTCTGTGGCCCGATCGTCATTGTTTCTGGCTTAACCAGCAGAACACAGCCATCGTCACAAGAGATAGGGCGGCTCGGCGCCTTGTCCAGCCTTCACCGCCTTAGTGCTTTAGAGCCGACGGGGGCCTTCCTTACGATCGACTGGGCGAGTGATGGCCGGCTCAGACGCCCCACAGGAGGGCCCCCCATTCAACATCGGTAAGCGGGTTACTTGGTTAGTATCGTGGTAACACCTCACCGTTCCATCCACCCTCCTTAGCCTTCCTCGGTCGCCCGCTAGACTGACTGAGCTACTGGATCGACATAAAGCAATAGCGGAACATAAAAGCTCCTCCTATCCCTGACACGACAAGAAGACGACAGCGAGCAAGAAAGTTTGGGGTGACCGAACGAGAGGCATATAGACAGGTCCGTAGGCACCACACGTAAGGGGGCTCGAATTCAAATCTTCGGCATCGTCGCGTCGTTGTCGTCAACTGTTCCGACATGATTCTATCAGCTATAATATCACTGCCTCGTATTTCTGCTCGACCTATCTGTATTTGCTTCGTCGTCGCTTATGTCTGTCTGTTCGTTTTCCAACTGCCCGTTAGTGCCTGCAGCAGACTACTACCACCCGGGCGGTTTCATCGGACCGAAGCGCCTATGTCCGATCTCTCGCCAAATTCCACGTGACCACGCGCTTTGGGCTATATCGAGATCCCTTCTGTGTGATCAGCGGAGGGACGTCTGGCAAATCGTCCCCGTTCCCCGTGCTCTCTCCTCCCCCGCCGCACGCTGAGGCGCCAGGCTCACACAGGACCGCACAAATCATCGACACGAAAGATGCCTCGGACGGTCCTTGCGCTGAGCGGCCAGCTGACATCAATCAACAGATTTCCGGCGAAGAGAAGGCGATGCGATGTTTTCACTAGCTCTAGACACACAGCAAGCAGTGGACGCTACATTCAAACGAAGTCGACGGAGGGTGTGAAATGTGTTTTGGCCGACGAAATTTCATTAGAGCTGTCGGGCTTTGCGATTCCTTGTCGGCCGGCACAAGTGCCAGATCCAGTTGATCGCCTCCAGAAGCTGCAACGAGCAGCGGGGATCGTCCAGGCATCGAAGCGACGCCTTGTACGAGGGCAACGCATAGCACACATGGGCAATCAGGATAGAGAGCATCCGCCAGATATCCAAAACCGCAAACAGCTCGAGCCTGCGCCAGGCTTTGCAGCATCGAAGATCTGCTTTCCGATGAACGCTGCTTCGTCTCGACGATTCCATCTATCGACGATCTACTACGACCTCCATCAGGGCATGATTGCCAAGCCTCACACCGCTACGTGCGCATCGGTCGATAGCGACCAAGCAAAACGAGCCCCGTTTCTATTTAGCAGCGAGCATGATGGCTACCCATGCTTCTGTCGTAATAATAATAATAGATGGCTTCATGCTGCACTTGCACTTGCGATCATTATTTTTATTAGCCTTAACAGTGAGAATCAGCAACGACAATGGAAATGCTGCTTGTCGTGTGTCCGCTAACAATAGCTCCTGGTGTATCCTTAGCTTTAGCTGAACTGAGTTTCCATCTGAACCAACTCAGCGAAGGCAACACATGCCGTCGTATTTAGTATGTGGCCGAGCAACAATATGCAATATGGGTACGCATCTCGTTCCGAACTATTAAGTAGATATTAATTAAGAAGGTGTCATAAAATTAGTCAGGACGACGAACCTCTCAGCACTAAAAAGGGATCGAGGAGTTCTGGCTGCGACAGAATACGTAATATTATATCGACGAACAATTCATTGACTCCTAAACTATTTCATATGGTTCAAACATCGAACAAATACAAACTTTTATGGAGCTGCAGACCCTACGTTCAAACGACGACACAACGAGTCACCAACAGTGTAATAGTGATCAGGTCCAAATTGTTCAGATACGTAACAAGTTGCTCGACGATGCCTGAAATTAAACATATGAAGCTATCTCGCCCATGTTGCACATCTATCAATAAATGTTATTTAGCGTTTGTTATGTCTGCGGCTGCTTTTAGCATGGGCCTCGCAAAGAGAATCAAACGTATCAAGATCTCGAGTAGTTTCTCGTGCAATGTAATCAAGCGTAACACTACGCTACGGAAACGCAACAGCATTAGCGTTGCTCGTTTCCGCTCTCATTCGTCGCACCGGTAGGTACCTGCGCCGCTACCCAACCTGCCCCCGTTCGCCGGTCCGTCCATCCCACAGTTCCACTTGGCCCTTGCCAGCCTTGTAATGCGGTTGAGGTTGAGTGTCAGCCCGCGGTTTTCCCCGGGGCTGCGCTGCCAGCTCGTTACCCTATCGCTATTTTGTTCCATATCTTGCTTAATATATTCCTCGAGGAGCTCAGACCGCGGGAGCGAAACCGGAGGGTGCATACGAAACTGTGGGATGGCTGGCTGGGTCTGGCCCTCTAGCCCCCCCACAACAGACCAGGGCTCGCGTATCCTCTCCCGCTCTCTCTCTCTCTCTCTCTCTCTCTCTCTCAATGGCTGTTTGCCACAGTCCGCGTGGCGCAATGAGCACGAGAAGCAGTCCGACAGACAACAGCGTTAGGTGGCTGGTAGCTGGCGACCCAGTAGCGGCGGCCGCCCCTGCTGCCATCGCTGCATCTACTTGTCCGTATACAATACGTGCTCGTCGTGGTCGTCTGCTACTCCCCGCGGGACGGGGTACGCACTCGCGCGTCCGCCTTCGCCGTCGAGGCCACCATGGCCTGCCGAGTCGTTAGGGAAAGAAGACAACGACGGCATGTACGATCCCACCCAGTGAACACATGTCTGTCTCTGTCTTCCTTCGCCCTGTCTCTGTTGTCTATCTATGTATATGTGTGTGTGTGTGTGTCTGTATATATGTATGTATGTAAGTATGACACAAATACACGAGCCGCATGCTCTGCACGCTGGGAGCGCCAGGCAACACTGCTCTGCCCTGCGCGATAGACAGCGAGACAGTGTAGGCGGCAGCTGAGAGGCGAAATCGACGAAGCGGTGGGAGCAATGCCGCGTGCATTAAGTGCCATTGCGCGCTGCACAACTCTCTCCCGGCTCGTCTGTGGCGACCGGCACTGTGTCGTCATAACCTGGACCACCTAACGGGCTTCCTCCCGCTGCTCTATCCTTGAATCTGTCGTAGGCGGTGTCAGCCGTAGTAGTCGTCGTAGTAGTACTACTAGTAGTAATAGTGCTATACAGTGAAGTAGCCCTGCGAGCGAACGGCCACCGTTAGTGCCGTTAGTGGAGCGCAGCGCGGAGGCACACGATTGCTGGACGAGGCGATGTGTCCCAAACGAAGTGGACGGATTTATTAGTGTAGTAGACTATGGTCAGAACTATGGCCAGCAGAGGACTCGATATCAACGGCGGCGGCGGCGGCGGCGGCGGCTGAGGGGCAAATGAGGATAACGGGAATGGGGAAATAGGATGGCCTGCCGCCATCGGGGAGCTTGTGCAGTTCGAGCGGATGGTCGTTCGGCAGGGTTTGGTAGGAGAGAAAGCGAGATAGATAGATGGAAGAGAGAGAAACTATGGCTGGCTGGCGAAGGGGGCTGCTTTGTTCGAACCGGCGCTCTCTTCCGATTTAATGGCAGAATGGCTTTGCAGTTGAGAAAACGGCGATGCTGCTTCGAGACACAGTTGAATGGTGTTCGCTGTCCACCTCTTTCCGCTGTTCTATTGTTGAGGTGGGGAAGCCATAGAGAATGGGCCGAACGACGGCAGAGTTCTTATACGACGCGCTCCATTTTCACCGGACGTTCTTGTGTTGTGGTAAGCCATAGAACGCTTCCTTGGAGCGACGCAATGTATGGTATCATCATTATCTCTCGGTGTTTAATTACTGCGGAAGCTGTACCGCTGTCGCAGGAACTTCTTTCAAAGTGTTCTTCCATGGGGTGGGAACCAACTCAATCATACTTATACATTACAGACTTCGTGGATTGCAAAATATTGCAGTGCGAAAGCTGACCCATTTCTAGCTATAGTAGATTCTGATGGGCGGATATAGGATAAAGCTCAATAATATTTCACAACGGGGAGTATCCACTGTAATGACATGGTATGTTGCTACCACACAGATAATTTTGTTATCTATCTATAAATCTATCTAGCTGCTGAAGTGAAATTGACTTTATCCATCCCTATACATCGGTTTGATGACCGAGAATCGTCCACCAACAGCATACGCCTCTTACGTATCTCTCTGCATCGACAAAGCGGCTGCTATAGCATAGATACCAAGCACACACTGAACGGCCGGAAACGTTATTCGGGCGGCTTCAACTGAACGACACGTTGTACGGTGTTCACGGTGGCTGGCGTTTGTCACTCAGCGAAATGAGCCGTGACCTGCCCAGTGAGCTCGACACAACCATGAACGTCATGAACCCCGCGACAGTCCGTTGCCTTCAGGACTCATCGTCTTCACAGCGGTCGAGGGGTCAGGAACAGCGACTAACAGTGACTTTCCTGCAGTAGTGGTCGTATACGACCCTATTCGTTCTTTCGCTACAGTCACTGCAGGACGCTCAGCTGCCTTTCGATCTGCTGACCACATTCGGATTTTTGATTAGCTGACACAGGAACTCAACTGGACGACTACGGCGATGCATGGTTGTATCATATCAAATTGAAAACGATGAAAAGATCGATGGAGATAGCGGGAGCGAAGTCGCTGAAACAAAGTCGTGCATCGCTGCAGTTGCAGAGTTGAATCGAGAAGGAGAATCACAGCAACACCAAGTTACAGTGTTGCAATACGCGTTCAAGCGTAGCCACAGCCACACAAATGCAAATATACAGTGTGCCTTGCACAAATGGATATTTGTATCTTTATGCCAACACTGACGATTTTTGTGTTGCTTCAAAGACCTGGTATCAGGGGGCAACGCCGCGCCTCGATGGAGGCCGGCAGCTCGCCCGATGTGAAAAGGAGATCTATTGCATTCGCCGAGACGCGAATCCGTGGCAAGCAGTTCACACAACTATAGCCCCAGCTCAGCTACGATATCGAGGTGATCTGCAAGAGAAATCTTGGAAAATATTTTGTCGTAACTGTATAAATATAGCGACAGTAAAGCGAGTCAAGTACATATATGTATATATATATATATATATTTGCAGAAAATGTCAAAAACACCTTCAATAATTTTGCTTAGTGTATTGAGTAAGCTTGGCTTCACCATAGACGCCTATGATAAACAGGTCATGCCTGAGAAAAATCCTTTCCGTGTTCAGAAAGGCAAAAGCCCATCCTTGATACCCCTCCCAGGTACGATGTATACCAAGAAAGGGACAAAGAAGTTGTGTTTTTACGGTGACCACAGCGACTAATAGAGGGCACGTCTAAGAACGATGTACAAGCCGCACCACTCAGTGCTACAGAGTTGCAATCATAATTGCGTAATATAATATATGGTTGAGATTTCAGTTGGTCCGGCATGTTGATAATATTGGTTCACTCAAACCTTTCCGACGATCACGATATAGCCTAAGCGAACGCTCTCATAAACAACAAGAAAAACAGACTAATTTTAGAGAAGTGTTACGGAAAGAAATTTGATAAAATAATATACAGGTTAGTGAGAGCGATAGATATGTGCGTTCTGAGGAAAACGTGCAATAAACTAGAGTAACTTGTGGAATACTTGTGGAAGTTGCTGTTCTCGGTAGTATCTGTCAGATGCCATTTACGAGGAGGATACGCACTCTCATCTAAAGAAAAAGTTCCGCTTTAGGAACGTACCCTCATGGATGTTAAGTACTTGGAAGCTTACGAGGGTCACCTCAAAGAACGGTCGCAGTTTTGATATCATGTATGCATCGACCAGAACGCAATAATGTCGTATGTCATCTTTATCATTCAGAAGGCGGAGTTCACAACACAATGATGATCACAATCTTAGCACCAGTGTCATAAATTCTGCTTAGTATAGACAGCGATGACGATAATATTCGCGGAGCCCTCCCTCAATTATTTGTGAGAAAAAAGTGACGACGAAATCCAGCAGAATAGCGGATTCATTCCCATTCAACTAATGTTAGCTCAAACGACTCTACCGGCGCGTCTTTGCTTCATCCATTGCACTAGCAGCCGTTGTTGTCTGTCATTAACCGTCCGTGTGTGTGTGTGTGTCTGTGTATACTACACGTTGAGGTGCACGTTGAGCGACATCAGTGTGTCGATTCGCGACAAAATGAAATGTAACCCTACCGTACTTCAGATGGGCGAAGCCCGGCAACCAGCTCCAGCATTAATAGTAAACAATAGCCAACCATTTATACATATGCATGTATACGATTATACAATCCCTACAACTTCCAACAAGTACTTAGTCGGTAATGGCACAGACACGTACAGACATGCACGTCTAGTTGGCCACTCGGCCAAACACGTACCAACACCACCATTGCCATTACCACCACCTCACTACGAACAAATGCCTGTTTGTGTTTCTCTCTTGGTATGAACATAACCGCCACACCATAGAGATCATATGTTCTCTCACACTTCCTGCCTTTTGTAAACACAGAGATTGCAAGACAAAGGGGAGAGTTCAGAGACGACACGGTTGGCTAGGGTCCCGTTAGGAGCAAGGGATCTCGTATTTGTCGCACGAAATTCGTCGTTCACCATCATCGCTCTATTGCCACCCTGTTGGAGGCTTTGGCCCAATTCTATCCCCGCATCGCTTCTGCCGGCGGGCTCGCCTGTGTTTCCCCTTCCACCATTCGCGATTCCGACGAACGCTTCAAGTCGCTCGCGGGGTGGGGCGCCTTCCTCGTTCTGCCCTCTTGTGTTTCTATAGCCGAGGGCCAAGTTACGCTGTAGCGCGTTGTCTGCTACACGCCATCGAGAGGCGTGACATGAGAGGTGATGCCGAGTGGCGGGCCAAGCAGGCCCGGATGGGTAGACGTGAAGGGGTGGCGTATTCCAGCGACGTTTTCTTCTGGTTTACTCTGTCGTATGTATTGCTGCTGCTGCTCCTGTGGCGGCGGCGGCGGCGGCGGCGGCTGTTGCTGCTGCTGGTAGCTGTTGCCTCTGTTGATGATTCCGCTTTGACGGCGGTTTTGCGTTCTGTTGTTAAAGTTGTTGTTGTTGTTGTTGCCGCTGTTGCTGTCGTGGTGGTTGGGGCTCCTATCGTTGCGATGTTGTGTCGGTGCCACTGTGTGGTGTTTGTGATTGCCGCGCGCATACGCTGCCTGCGAAATTTCCCCTCCCGACAAGCGAATAAGCCCGACGCCGAGGGGAAAACTACAAGACAAAATGGCTGAGGAGCGATTCGGAAGCCGCGTCGGTGACAGCGACCGCTGAGTGACGAAAGGACTGACAGCCATCTCGGCGTTTGCCTCGTAACAACAGGGACATCGGAGGCGATGGAACCGCACTGCGGAGGTGGTGGCGGACGACAATCATGGAGTCAAAACTAGATCGGCATAAATCTTATTATACGAATGGAACGGGGGGAGACGGAAGATGACTCTCGAAAGATGAGGCTGAAATCGAGCCGGTTGCGGTGTCACGAATTCTTCCTTGATGACTTGATAACTGATGGACCGCCTGTATGCCGATCGCCGCCGACTAAAATAGCGAGTGTGATGACGCCGACAACGGCGGGAGATGATAGAAATGTGTAGAATCTACACAGGAAGAATAAATAATAATAATAATAAAAACAATGAAAGTGAAACATGAAAATTGCCTTATTCAAACCCGTACACGTTGTTTCGGTTTGAAGATGACCTCCTTCAAAATAAAACCCTGTTGTGGGAAGCTCAGAGAAGTCGAATATGAACAGGACAAGGCTAAAAAGTAGGTAAAATATTCCTGGCACAAAACACTCAAAGTGACTCCTAACAGAACTTGCAGGCTTGCTAAACGGCGTTTCAGAGGCCTGTCTGTAATAGATGTCCTATAATAGATTAGAAATAGGTGCGAGTCAGCTGTAGAACAACGGTCTTTACTTCTCGAACTTCTATCTGAGGTCGAGATTAGTTCCTCAAAGGATCGAGAGGAAAAAACAATAAGAGAGGCGTATCTCCGGTGCACCCCAGTAATTTAAGGTATTTACCACATGCAACATTGTATATTGACAATGATTCTGTTGAACAGTGGAGAGGGCACAGTGGTGCAGCAGAACACCATTACTGAGGGTCCCTGTATATTATACTGAATATAGCTCGAGGAGCATCGTCCCGCATGATCTCCCATGGATGTAATCTGTATGATGCTTTGTCCAAGATGACTGCTCCATGTGAGACATATGTGTGACACTGGTATCAATACTGAACCCTACGTAAGACAATGAGAGCGTTGCTTGGCATTAACCCGACGTAGCGTTAGGAACTAAATAGCTCGACGACGTCATACGAAACATAGAGAATTGTGTAACATTGAAGGAAATGTGTAACAATGACTCACACAACTAGGTTGGAGCCTTCGGATACTGAGACCGGACATCGCAGGTTCAAGCCTAATAGAACGCAACGTATGCAAAGCTTTTGCTAATAATGCAAGCTTATTATTCATATATGAAAAACGTCGATCGACTCACGCACAAAGACCGGAGGTTAATGCAAAGCAGCACCATCGAAGACTGCATAACGAGAGACGTTATCGGTGACCCTTGGTGGGATCATAGGATCGCCAGCAGCAAAGTGGAGAAAATCGAATTCTCATCAAGGGCAGCGTAACAATCCAATTTCCTGTCTGCTCTCATAGGCTACAAGTTACGGGGAAAGCGGATGTCCAGAGACGGCCACCAGAAATGAGTGTGCCCAACGATCTCGTCGGCGATTATCAACACAATAGGGTTAAGCGATGTCGAGCAGCACGGACGGCTGTGTGTAACAGGTGGAACAGAGTCTGTCTAATCGAGTTAGCCATTTGAATACGAGCGTCAGAACTTTGCCGTGCGAAACTTTTTTTCAAACACCAAGTATCATACTGGACGATGCATGTGTGCAGTCGGACTCGATTTCGCGACAATTATAAAATTTGATTTTGGCTACATCACTTCAACCTGCTTTACTTGTGAAACGAATATTTATTACTACAGTCAACTTTAACTTGAATCATTTTAATTGTTGCAGGAAACCGGCTGCCAATGCTCATGAGGCCTTCGAACTTGGCAATATCAAGTCCACAATCAGGAACTTGCCAAACACACAACTCGGATCTAAAGTGTTCGGGTAAGTTAGTGTGTGCATCCCCCTTATGAATACTTACGAGATGAACTTACTTACAGCAGAGGTTTATTCTATTTTTTTCTTAGTTTGAGCAGGCTCAACAAAGCATATTAAAATAAAACGTTCGGTGACTATTTCGAAGCAAAAGTCGTATTCTTGTATTTTATTATATTTGGATTTGATTAGTCGACGCCCAGCTTAGTAACAACAATAATAAACGTACTGCCGAGGTTACGCGCCCGCTCTTCATTGAAAGCAGATTGCTCATCTGAAAGAAGATCGTTGCCCCCGTCGCTTTCTTATTTCCTTCGATCCACTTCACCGCTGCTCGGTTGCTGGGATCGCTACGTATGCTGTATGTATGCCCGTTCAATTTAAACTTTAAATAGACAACCATTCCCATGTTTCGACAGGAATTCTTTACCCATCCCGTTGTATACACTGGTCGGCGAGAGTTCGGCCGTGACGCCCTTGGGCGGGCGACCAACCGGCCGCCGAGGAAACAGCCGGGCCTCGTTCGCCTGCCATTGCTCTCTATCTCTGTGTGTGGTAACTCTGGTGGGCGAGTCGCCGCCCCTCTCCCATCCGCTGCTAGGACCGTTTGGCCTGCCGCCCGAATCTCCCCCTTCCGCGTTTGTCCTTTAACAACGTTGTTCCCCTTTACTCCTGGCCTTTACCCCTCTCTCTACTCACTTACGCGGATATCTCTATCAACTTGCCGGCTAGTCGGTCGCTCAGGAAGAACCCTCAATGGAGCTGCATTCCATTCTGCTGGGTCACGGGCAGGCCAAAGCGGGCCGACAGTCAGCCGGTGGGCTCAGGGGAAGCCAGGAGTTTGTCGACGAAGAGACGGGCCAGCATCCTTTGTGCTGCTCATGCGACGATGAAACACACGGGACAAGGAGAGGCTGCCATTCGGGGCTATTGCCCGCCCTCTCGATTAATCTTGCCAATCCCAGAGAACAACAATAGCGTTGGCCATGTACCCCTGCAATTCACTACAACGACTACCGTGTATACCGCCACATATGCAGAATGAACAGCTCAGGAGTACGCGACATTCAGAAGATGGATAGAGAGAGAGAGAGAATATTTGAACGGCAATTAAATCACTACGAAATGATAACTAAACGATAGACGATTCTGTCGCTTCTGTAGAGGCCTCCTTCAAGGAATATCATTTCGTAGAGAGATGAGGATAAGGGGATATAAATATCATATACTGGAGGCACGAGGCGAAAAGGGAGGTCGTGGTGGCGTTACAGTTTCAGGAAAAACAGGCTTACAGTTGCTGGGAGAAAAGTAGGTCGAGGTGGAGAAAAAGAACCTCTGTTTTCAGTTGAAGCAGACAGAGATATCTCCGTGATGGTGGCTGAGGCAACAGCGTGACGGTGCCACAGCAAGGATCAATAGAACGCTAGTGGCTTATGTCCTAGGTCACAGGTCCAAAGATCGGCAAAGGAATGAAGGTGGTGGGTATGTTTTATTCAGACATTTCTCGTAGTAATGCCATAAAAATGATAAGTACCGAGAAATATCTGATTGAAGAAATGCCGGCATCCAGCCGCTAATGGTAGTCAATTTTTTTTCCAACCATTAGCGTCCTACCTAATGCTTTGCATTAACATTAGCGTTTCCAGTTGAAGCTAAGATGCGAGATGGATGGGTCCATTTTTCATAGGCGAAGGAGATACATATATAGAGATTATTATAACGTGTTTAGAATGTATTAGTATACTAGAATGATGGCGTCATAGTAACGTAAATATTCATGAACAACCTATGAATGGTACTAATGGTGTCCTACAGCGAGAAAAGCCCAACTTCTTGACCTTCAAACATAACAACCGCTTCGAGGTAGAGTCAGTTCTTTCTGTGTAAAGTTTAGCTCAGAATTGCGCCAAAACGTCGGCCGACAAATGTAGTGTCACATTTTCAGGTAGGGCCTTTACTAAGAGAAAGTACGCCCGATTGGTTGAAGAATTAGCATAAGTGTATGAGTAATCTAATTATATAATGGGCCGATTTGTGCTCTCACAGATATCAGGTTTTTATGTTTGTCACTTTTGCCACTCTGCCCCAGGTGACAACCGCAAGCAGTTATTATTTGTTTTTTCAGTGCTAGTTCTATAAAAAAAATCTTCTACAAGGAGCACGGAGAAGGTCGAACGTCAACGGTGTATACAATTGGCTGGCTAACCATAGAACGAACCGTTAATTTATAGGAAACTCTGTTAAATTAGGATAAAGGACATGTCCGGCACTTTCTGCTCGGCGAGTGCATACGTTTTACTTTTACGAATCAGAAAATGCGGCTACTAGGAACTCAATAGACGACGGCTCAGCTTGCCTATGCGTTCGAGTATTTGGTAGAAGGCAGGATGTAACGGTTGAGCCGTAGAGAATAGTGGTCGTTTCACAACCTAATCCACTAAAGACAATGATGAGACATTGTGATTGACCCGGAGAAATGTGCGCCACCCCAACACGCTCATCTGTCCTCATACGAAACCACGAGTTCCTCGGTGCCCCCAGCTGCCCACTGGGGTCCATTGTTCCTTTGTGTGTTCGTAGTGGCATCGCAGTTCAAGCTTCATGGCTCGGGGTTAATGAATGAATGGAACTCAATAAGAGGCTGGTAATCGGGGGCCAGAGGATGGGAGGAAGCGGGAATAGAGATGAAAGGGTGTAAACTAACGCGGGCAGAACGAGATAATTATGTTGCAACGCTACATAGAGGCAACTGCTCGCCGAGCAAAGCAATTCCTATACATGGAGATAGATGCAGCTAAATAGAACCCGTGTCCGTATCTGAAATACATAGTGAGGCTTATGTATTATAGAAAGAATAGGAAAAGGGCAGCAATGGCATATCCTGAGCGGGAATCGAGCATCGCTGGAACAAGCTGGCTAGCCGATATGGTATACGTATTTATTTATTTGCTTCGATTCGTTGTTGGACTAGGGAGAGCGCTGGTGTATTTGTCAATTTGGATCACTTAACCGACAATATGACTCAATCGGTGCCACAACATAAAGGTCGAGTGCGTACGTGCTGTGTGACAGCTCAGCCAGCGATTATCCAGATCCCAATAATGCTCACTGGATTGTCTGATATGGGCTCCCGAGCCAATAGGGCGATGTGTAGAGCTTAGTTGCATTTGATTTCTAAGTATATACCAATATCAGGAAGCAATCAGACCTTTTATGAACATATGATCGAAACGTCTCTGAAATAAAGAACGGAGAGTCAAAATACTTCTATCTTAGTACGGTAATAATTCGACAGTTCTTTAAATAAAAAGGGCCACAAATTGCGCTGAGTGATCTGATGTAATCTCCATTCTGTATACAATATTCCTGTCTACTTTACAACGTTCTACTCTACTTTGCTGGTAGCTAACGAAATTAGGACGATATTGTTTGGGTTGATATATATATATCTATATTTATATATGACTTTCGTTTGCAGCTAGTCCTCAGACCTTCCCTTGCCAGACATTTCTAGGCACTTATTTGTTTGATATGTATACACGTAAATTTGCGTGATATTACAAAATGCGTGGAGGTATACGTCGCAGAGCGAGTCTTGACCAACCACGTATTACATGTTGTAGAAGATCAACTTTTCTCGCCGGCAGGCAAAAGCCAGCGTTGTGCAGTTACGCCCCTTTTACGAGCTATAGCTATATATTCGCAGACGTATTTGTTCTGACGAAAATATATAGAATAGAATATATCTCGTTCCAACTCATTTTCTACCACCCATCCTATCGGATATCCCCATCCGATGTCAAGTAGCTTTTCTATAGTAGCACACAATATTGTGCTACGTAGGATTCAGTTGGAGTGCACGTCAACGCTCTATCAATTTATTTCTTGACGCAGTGCAGGTCGCCTCAACTCGTCATCAATTCTTCCCACCCATAATGTTAGTATAGTGCGATATTTTCACTACCAACTAGCTCTAACTAGATAGGAATAGCAGTCAATGAATTAATGGAGTACCGAGCAAAAAGCTGCTGAGGCAATCTAGGCGCTGGGTTGATAACGTCGTAACTTCCGGTCACGCCCCTTCTTGCTTGGCCTGCGACTCGGACGAATAGGTGAATCTTGACCTTTTATTTATGGGGGGTTTCGGGAATGCCTACTGCACATGTGTCACTCAATCGTAGTGACTAGTGTGGGATTCACAAACCCACTAAACCCGTGTTCCCCCCACCTCCAAGGCTCGGAAATTGCTAGGCATTACTTCGATACCATGGGAGCGGACCTTCGACTCCTATTATCTACTCTGCCTTATTCGACCACACATCCGCGTGATTGGATAAGACATTAACGCCTGTCCACGACTCAAGCGCCCGTGGGCGCATCGAGAGTCATCGTTTGGGGGGTGCTGCTGGGAACACGCCCTTCCCTACCTCCACCCTCCCTGGCTCGCCCTCTCGGCTTTCCCCAATAGGTCGATCAAACCTTGCGCTTCTCGTTCTTTCCTTGTCCGTCTTGAGTGTCATGATGGCGTCGAACCAGGACAGGATCTAGCTCCATGCTTCCGCGGAGGTCGTCATGTAGTCTACAACCGCCTTGATCAGTTTGTCTCTTACACTGTATATTGCGCATGGTCCGGCTCCCCCGAATCGCATAACACGCAGGAATCGGAGTTGGCTTTGTTGATCCTGACCATGTAGCTTTAGAAGTGGCTGTGTCCAGTCAGAAGTTGAGTCGTATAACAGGATAGCTTGCAATGTTGACAGTGGTACCACAATCGAAAATCCGGTATCAGATGTCTTGTCCAGCTTTCCATAATCGTCCCCTAAGATGCTGTCTGCTGCTCCCATTCATCAGCCCAGGAGTTCATAGTGGCTCTCCTAGCCTCAATCAGGTCAGGCCTGCCGTCCAAGGCCACCTCTCCCCGCTCTCTAGCTAGAAGCTCCCACGGCAGCATCCTGACTAATACAAGAAGCGTTTCCGTCGATACCGTGCGGTACGCGCGAATTACTCTTATAGCCAGTGTCCGCTGGGCCGACCTCAGCGCATTTCTGTTTTTCGCCTTCCTTCGATTTGGAGTACCCCGTAATAAGCGAGGTTCCAGAGCAAGGAGCCTTGGATTGAGCCCTGCGGAACTGCGGCCAGAATCCTGGATTTCCCCTCCCCCCGCTAGCAGCCCTCTTCCATGTAGATACGACGAAATCATACGGCGAAGAAATGGGGGACTCCGTCCGAGCCGGGCGCCTTTCCGGGTGTCTGCCGGATTCGAGCTTGCCCGACCTCCTCTAACGTCACCTCCGGAACTTTATCCGGGGTGAAAAGAGTCTCCTGCTCGCCTATCCACGGCTACTTCGGGAGAGTCGCGGTACTTCGCAGGACATCCGGAGGAAGCTTCGGAGGAGGTTTCCGGAGCTTGGCTGTAACAATACGGTAAGGCAAGCCCCATACTTTTCTCTTGACCATATCTATCAGTTCTTTCCGCACACGGGGAGTTCCTTTCGAGCAGCCTGGTGCCCCTACAATTGGGCGGTGGTCTGGTCATTGATCGACCCATTGTTCTCCCGTTCCCCTCTGTTTCTTTCATACAGCCAGCTCCGCGTCTCCGTATAGATCCTGTTTAGCCTGATACAGGCCCGACGGGCCTCGGCGATCTCCTCATTCTACCAGTACCTGGGTGGGCGGTGGCCCCTGTGGTAATTTGAAGGACCCTCTTTTTCGCAGGCTGAGGTGAGTTCGACAGTGGGTTGTTGTTCACCTACCTCTCCCGTCATCCTAGTGCAGGGCATAAGACCATGAGTGCTTCCATTGGCAATCACGAATGTTATGCAGAACGAGATCGGAATTATTATGAGTCAGTGCCCCTCTGTCAACTGTAACGTGGGCTCTAAAAATATAAATGGTGTAAGACAGTCACAGGAGTGAAGGAAAAAACGAGTATGAAACGGAGATATTGCTGTGTGTATAGTTATTTGATTGCTCCACCATCTCAACGAGCCCTCTCGCGTTATTTCCCCTAGTCAGTGTGCCCAGCTGGGACATGAGCGAGCTTCGTTCCTAGTTGAAACGCGACTCCTTGTATAAACACCGAGATGATATTTCCCTTCCGACGTGGATGGCGAGGCTTGGGCATCGAGCACGCTAACCCACGGTTCGTGCTGACAATGAACAGGGTCGAGACTGGCGAAGGCCAGTTTCGCTGCGTTCTTTTCCGTAGGTAGCTAATGGACGACGAATAAAAGCGGTATACGAGCGGTATACGGAACGACCCCGACAACGGCTCCGGTCACGTGAGCTGGAGATCCTTTGGACCCTACCTCGGAAACCCCACCCATGCTATACTATGCAAGAGGATCGAGTTTTAATTTCCATCCGCTTGAATTTTCCTTCACTTGCTTTTTCTCTCAAGCAACAAGCCTGCCTGCGACATATCGCAGACACCGTGGCGACTCGGGCCGGCGCCGCATACGAAGCACGGTTAAGATACGAGATTAGTTTCTACATGTCAAATTACATTTGCACCGAGTGCTCGTTCACCGTGAATACGTCAAAAGTCCCCTTGTTCTTTTCCCTTGACTCTTACACTTCTACCATAGCGAGGGTGTCACAGTTCATACTATGAACCACATTATGGGTCATAAATGTAGTGGTAGTGTGCACTTTATTTCAAGGCCAACAACATAGTGGCTGGTATTCATGTTATTATTGACCAGTTCTAAGTGGACTTTTTCAAAGCCCCTTGAATCCGGTTTATTTCATCAGTATGGTGTACAGTGGTAACTAAGCATATCCTTCTTGACATTTGGAGTTCATGTATTCCAAGGCGAACAGGGGTAGTTCTTCGCGTCAGCGCGGTGGCTTGGACGGCTAAGTGGTCTCTGGCTATCGGAAGCCAGAGGTCGCAGGTTCGAGCCCCGCTGCGTGACATATAAGAGAGCTTAAGCATTGTAACAATTGCAGCTCCCTTAATAAACCAATAAAGCCTTTACCTTTACCTTTACCTTTGCGTACATCCATCTCAATTAATAGAAGCGTGGGCACAGCATGTTTCCTTACTTCCGCTACATATATTTAATTGATGAGTATCGTTCTCCATTGGATCAGTTGAGAAGGTAGGGGTAATTGTGACCACGCTAAAGACAGAAGACGGTAGAGTCACTAATGTAGCTCGTAGGACCCACTTTTTGTCCACTGCCACTTACCTCAATCGTAATAATGGCATCTTCGTGAAGTCTTCTTCGTGTCTTCTTTATCCGAGCTGAGTGTCCTTTTATCGTTGTTTCACTAACATCTAATACTATGTATGTGCGTTCTCATCGAAGCGAAAGGAGACCGTAAAAGAGAAAATGAGAGAGAGAGAGAGAGAGAGAGAGAAAGAGAGGGACAAGGAGAGCAAAATCGAGAGCTAGAGAGAAGTAGAGCGATAGAGTGCGCGTCGTGAAGAGAACGCGAGGGAAATGGATGGTGATCCTAGGGGAGGTTCCCAGAGGACGTCGGACGACGTGGGACGAAGGCAAAATCGACGGGACACGATGGGTACAGGGAGGATCGAAAGGGAGGAATCAGCCATCAGATGAGATAATAAGTTAGCAAGAAATAAGCCCCACAGAAGCTAGCCGGCCTCTGCTGGCCCGCAGGCCACCGGCTTGCTCTGAGCGCCAAGCTCCCGCATTCCCCCGCAAGACCCGCCGGTACGATGTACCGGCCGGCTCTCGTGCCGCCACCCCCAAATCTAGGCGAGACTGATGGGGTTTTAATGCGAAGCGACAGCGTGCAAAGCGAGCTTGGAGGTGGTAGAAGAGGAGGAGAAGGAGGAATGGCGAGCGGGTGGTAACATACAAGATCTCCATCGGGAGCACCGGATCGGGAACGGCGTCCCCCAGGGCTCTACACACCGGCCCGCGGCCCTAGGCCCTCCTGTAGCGTCCCAACGCAAGAATGGAACAAAAGGCAGACAACCAAGCTGGCTGGCTCGCTGGCCAGAGTGGGAAGCGGATGAACTCCACCCGTTAGCATATACCGCTGGTGTATGCACACATACACATGCATATACAAGCTCACGAAGGGATAAATCAAAGCCGTTAACAACAGGGCAGGACAGGAGGCAACACACTCGTCTCAACGTCCAGTAGTGTGCAAAGGATGAAAGGAAGAAAGAGAGATGAGAGAGAGAGAGATGGGGGGGAGGGCAGAGATGGCCACCAATATAACGGGATCTGGTGGCGTTGCTGAGTGACGCGCGAACGGGAGTTGGCATACGAAGCTTCGAGCTGTCAAGCCGATGCGGCGTGGATAGACAGAAAGCAAACAAACAGGCGAGGCCCAACGAGAAGTGCACAGGGAACTTAGCGGCGTCGCTAAATTGCCTTTCCTATTCCACACCTACGTATGGGAAAAGAGGTGGTGAGCGTTGTCCTAGGCTAGCGTCAGTATACGTATTTACATTTGTATAGCTATTGCGATAGTTGAAGGTAGGCGTAAGAGCAAACATACTTGGAGGAGCAAGAAGGCCAAAGTTGCCTTATGCCTTTGACAAGCACGGGTAGCGGCGCACGTGAAGAAAGTTAAGAAGTCCGAATGCCGTATTTTCTTCGCAGTATTGCTTGATTCTGAGCGGCTGGTCAACTGAACGCATTGTGGCATCGTCTCATAGGGTTATTCTGTTCTATAATAGCAGAATAAGAATAGTAAAATTTGTTTTTATTATTATTATTATTGTGGGCATAATATTATTGCTGATCATTTTTGCTGTTCATGTTGATAGTTGACCAGTGTATCCAACTAAAGTAGTAATACAGAATGATTGGTAATACTCCAAATCGACGAATCAGCCGGAAAGAATATGCAAATATATCATAAATTCTATACTGTGCTGACTCGTTTGGTGCGTCGTACATTTTTGAATGACTAAATGTATGTGGGTACGGGGTCTGATGTGAACGATTATTTTCCCATTACCAAATAGGAGGAGCCACTCCCATAGAGAATATTGCATCTATCGTATTATACACTAAACGATCACGTTTCTGTCGTACAGATCCCAAAGCGGGATTTGTATCCACCACATCTCTCATGTTTTTCATACGCGCATCCATACGCATCATTCTGGCTGGAAATCCCGCTAACCGTTACCGTTCCCAAGTCAAACTCAAGATTGAACACACAGAGAGATTATTCTAAAAACCTATGACTATGGACAGCAGAATGCATATCTATAAGCAGTTCCGTTACCTAAAATGAGTTTGCCAGATGATGAGCGATATTTCCATTGCGTCACCGCAGTCAGACGAAGGTGGAGGAATTCGTTTATATCGAGCGCCCTCGCTCTGCCCAGTGAGGGCTCTATCGGTGCTAAAGACAGGCGCGAAATAAGGGCTCCGCTCGAACACTTTATTAAACACTAATAATTATTCGCAAAAGCATTTGACTATTATTTATTGAGAAACAACACATTTTGGGCAAAAAAGTTGGGATTCACTCACACTGGGAAAGTTGTCCCTAATATCGCGTATGCGCCAGCAGGCCACCGGGCCCGACTTGTACACAAAACCTGCTCCCGTTCTGTAGGCCCCGAAAGGAAGCAGACTGAAATACAAATCAATAAACAGCTTTCCACCAGTTTGCAGCCATTACCCTGCTCGTAGCGGCACTGTAGTGCTATGCTGCAATGACGACAACAATTAAGACTCAGCAGAGAGCTTGGAGGCAGTTCGTTCCCTTGTAGTAGAAACAGATTCGCAGCGGATTTCACATACATTTCGCTGTGGAAACCTAGTGTGTGCATAATGCGCTTGTCACTCCTCTTATAAGAAAGGTACCAACAGATAGATTCCCACTCGGCAGGTAACGGACGGCAAGGGATGAGTGGGTCGATTCTCGTGGAGAGGGGCCTCCATAAAGAGTGGCACTCGGAACACAACTGGGGTTAGCCTTACCTCGAAGCCTTACACCCATGAGACATTATATACAGTGTATATTGATCCGGTCACGTTTCGTGATCATGAGCTCGCCATCTCTCCCTCCCTGTCTGCCACTTTCCTTCAACGAGGGCGCTTACTTGTAGCTAAACTGGCAACAATAATAACAGATGATCGATATTCTGATCTCTAATAGGTAGATGATCAAATATACACTGATCCACATCTGAATGATATAACTCGGACTATTCATATGCATTGGTCTCCTCTCATATATAGTGTTAAAGTGAACCACAAACAGAACGCTAGTTATATTAAAAAAAAGAAAATATATATATATATGATATTTAGCTCACGTAAAGCTAACTTGATTGTTTACTTCTCTTTACAAAAATAAGTGCCCACATTATTCACGCATCATAGCTGCACACAAGGGCTGAAACCCCCACTCCATGTTAGCAGAATCTCGGCCGTGGGATGAGATATAAGCATTCGACTGTATCTTTCACTCTTGTTTACACTGAAATCGTACAACTATAACGTCCTTGTAGCTAGCCCTGTAATGAAGCACCGTTTATTTTCATTTTCATTTTTATCTTCTGCCAGCTGCATGTTCTTCCTTTTTTTTTTACTTTCTAAACCTGAAAAACCGAATTATTTATCGGCCGTGCTCGCCGTCACCCCCAACGTGCACTTACTGACCCGATGACGCACTCCGCACCGCCTTGATGCATAACGGCCGGCCCTAGTGAGCTTGTATGGACTTCAGGCTGTGTCGAACATGAACAGAACTTGCTCACCGCCAGCTTCTGTGGCATTGCCTGTAGCGTCGTTTGATCTCCCCTACCGAACAAACGCAGCCGCCGCCGCCGCCGCTTCACCCCCGCGTCGCTGTTCGTTGTTCTCTTCCACCAGCCGAACTAGCAGCTATTCCGAGATCGGGTCTGGCGTGATCGGCGGGGCTCGGTCTGTGTTGGGTGGCCCTTTGCTGTGGATGGCTGGTTCGTCGGCCGGCCGGCTTACTGCCCGCCTGGCTCTGTTCGAGGTGGTACGCACGGGTGTTGCTGGCGGCGACCAACAAGCTGAAGCAGTACCGTCGCTGAGGTAGCACTGTGGGGAGCTGCTGCTGCACCACTACTCGATGTCGCTGTTGTGGCAGCGCAGCAGCGTTACTCGTTCCATTGGCGTTCCTGCTGAAGCTGCCGTTGTTGCTGCTGCTGCTGCTACTACTGGTGACTGGTGAACAATCTCTCTGCACTGGTGAAACGATAAAGAAGCCCACTACGAGAGATATGGGGATGTTGGCGGTTGGGGGTCGACTGAGTCAAAGGGGAGCCTTCGCACGGGAGAGATAAGAGTGCTTTTAGTCTGATGGAAGAGACGGATAGCCAGGCTAAGGCCAGCGAAGCAAAGGCGGAGACGAGGGGGAAACCTGAACGAAGAACGAAAAGGCGAAGGTTTATGGGGCGTCGGGGGTTCGAAGAGTGCTGGCGGCTGCTGCTGCGGCGGCCGTGCCGATGCGGACGCGTAACCGGGCGAACATCACCAAAAGGGACCGGGAAGCAAGGGAACGGTGGTGGTGGCGGCTCAGGAAAGTGACTTGGGAGGACCCTGCGAAGCAGCGCACTCCCCATCGACGAAGGCGTGTAGCTGCTGCTGATGTTACCGTTGCTGTGCCTGCGATTGTGGCATTGGTCTGCGCCCGACAAGTTTCAGAAGTCGTTGCAGACAGGGACTCGCGTCCTTTTACCCTTTTCTTTATTCCTCATTGATGGCTATTGTGCTTCTCGCGTAAATATATATATATATTTTTTTTTTATTTGCTTATAATGGGTCGTTTACTTCAAGCGCGATTACGTAATTATTGGATGCGTGGAACCTAGCTAGGGTCATAGACATGAATTCAAATTACGTCCATAGAAATTGTGTACACAATGGAGGATGCTTTGTTTAGTATTCAGTGCCATTGTCGGTTTCTCTCGATGTTCGGTAGTCTCACTTTTGCGAGCGCACCTCGGTATAGTCCGCCAAATCTCAAAATACAATTTCGGTCAGAATAGCATATAATGCAACGCTTACCATCGCTTACTCACACTTATCTCGCAGCCAGCGCTGTCATCCGCGCTGTCCCACAGTGCATGTAGCAAAAATGTGGAGGTGTATTCGGCCACGCGATGACGAGTAGTATCCGTCGACTCTTCTGAAGTTGCTATGCGATTCCCTTATGAGTCGTCTTCATCGTTATTGCAGTGCAAATATCGGATATAAATTACTTCGAAGCAGATATCGGCGGTTGACTAGGTTGGAGAGAGCTTGAAGAGCAAGACGGGGGACGAGTATTGGGAAAGTCGAGCTCAGCAAACGACAAAGATGTCACCTTCGCGATGGCAAAGTGAGGCGAAGCTCTGGATGCGAACAGTGCTTCACCAGTAGCTCTTTCTCAAGCACTTCAGCAATATACAACATAACACCCTATCTCGATGACATCGGCGACACAAGGTCCAACTAGACAGAGACAGCTGCTCTTATGCAACAGATAGGCGAGTCTGCCTTCCATTGACTACTAATGCATACTACTCTGAATACATCGTATGTACAATACACACGTATGTCTAACTATGAAAAATGTTCCATAGTTAGAACTTTGCTTTAGGCATTAGGAAGAGGGAGAGGCGTGTATGTATGATTTCAAATAATTGCAGTTTAAAATTGGCGATCTGTTGTATCCAAATATATATTATATATATTTGTCGATCAGTATCTGTCGTTCGATTCGATAATAGTTGCACATCTGGAAAAAACAGTACGACTATGATGATAGGTTAGCAGAATGAGAAAGAGAAGTCAAATCGCCGAACGGAAGCAATAAGACAACGACGATTGGTGTCTTACGAGATGTCGACCTCGATAAAGATTCAGTGTTATTTTCCCCTTATCAATTTCAGCGACCAGCTTTCGGCTGTTGCTCTATACCTTCAACACCATGATTTGATTGCTTCCAACGTCTACACGGCGAGAAGTACACAAACAAATCGAGGAAAACGTTAAAGTTTCACTTGAGCGCGAAGGTAGATTAGAATAAAAATAAATGAGGTAGATTTATAGTTGACACAGATGACACTTCGACTGTTGGCTACGTTTTTCTAGCTGTGAGCATATTTTCTTTCTAACTGTAGACGTACTTAAGTGAAACGCATCGGACTGGCTGATATAGTAGCTACGAATGACTATGGAGAACGAGTCTATTGTGACGTGCAGGGTAGATCTTGCTACTCGAGTAATAGACTTTGTATTCATTAATTACAACTAGTACGATTGTTGTCCCTATACACGCGGTCCTTTACCTTTACCGCTAGGTCCGGCGAGAGCCAGACACGCTTTCTTGCCTCACTGCAGGTACATAAGACCCCGAACGATGGAGGGGATCGAGACGCCCCATTGGGACGAGATGGCCCGGCCTGGACCGGGGCTGGCGTCACTTTGTGGATGGCTGCGTTCGCTTGCCTGTCCTATACACCAGTCCTGTAAGACTGTGGGCAGACGAACACCGGCTAGGTAGAGGTATCCCGTCGACGAAGTGGCGTCTACGAGGTGTCCGGTTAATGGATGCTCTCTCACTCAGCCCGTGATCCCATCGGGGAGGCGGGGAGGCCACCAGGCCGAGAAGAATCTTCTCCGATCACCGCCTTACCTTCCTCGTTACAGGCTCGCTCATGCCCGTCTCGGCCAACACGTAATAGTAGTCATTGTTGTAGGAGTTGCAATGATAGCGGTAAGACCGGTTTGGGGAAGGGCATGGCCAACTAGAAAAAGTCATTCGCCATGTTTGTGTGTCCTTGTCTGCGTGTACGTCTATATCATGACGATGGAAAATAGTGATCTCCGTGGCGGCGGCGGCGGCGGCGCCAACTGCACTAACGGGAGGCTTTATGAACGTGCATATATCTAGTCGTTCGAGTGTTTGGGTAACACTATTGGCAGACACGACTACGAATGGTCAACGAGTACGCGGATGGAGCGGTGGATCGCAACTGACGCATGGGGTTTGAATAACTGAATTGTATTTTGTATAAATATGGAACAAAGATCAGCTGTATCCGATATCAGATATCTCACGTTATCAGCTGCTGAGCCAATGTCGATGATGATTTTTGCTCTGTGTGTTCAACTTTCTCCTATGCAGTGGTTCACGCACTGCACGTGCACGATCGTAGCTTGTAATACGGATCACCATCGATTGATATTATATTTAATATCGTAGTTAAAACTCGGAGCCTTCACTCCCCGGACAAGCGTCGCCAGTTTCTTAATAACCACTTCTTCTGTTGCGACAACACACTACTTACTGTTTCCCCCCCTTTCAACATACGTTGTGTGTATTTTTGCGTAAACGTTTCTAACAATATATATATATATATATATATATATATATATATATATATATATATATATATGATTATTTATGTGTGCATATGTATATAAATTCAGAGCGATCCGAAACGCTCTCGATTGGCAACTGAGTGATTGTTGATTGCTGGTTGTACATTACTCATCGGATATTTAGGACAGCCGGTGGCGAGGAAAGGGGTCCTCTCTCTCCCCTTGAGAGACGAAGAGGCGGGCAACATTTGGCAAGCACGCGAAACGTCCATTTCAATCGATCCCCCAGACAGCAGCAGGAGTAACCCTGAGAGCGGCTGTTTCGCTCCACATCCCCGAACGCTACCGCTCGTATTCGACAGTGCGCTATTTGTTGGTCGCTACATCTGCTGTTGCCGCTGTTGTTCGTTTTCCTCACCCATGTGATAGGGTAATATCTCTCCCGTCTTCCCGACCGAGTCTATGACCGCGCTCCGGCTCACACTGAGACACACACGCACACACATAGCAAACCCATATATGTATATATACACGTGTCTTTTGCTGTGGCCGTGACTCATCGGTATCCAATGGGCGTGTATGCAGATCCCTCTCGTCACAGGAAGAACAACAGCCCTTCGAGCGGACGACGCTGTCTGCCGTACTTCTCCGACGACATCGCGCGGGCGGTGCGTCGTTCAGAGAAACGTGCTGTGAGTATTTCTCGAATAAAGTGAGAGATCAAGGGAAAGAGCTGTATGGCCCCCGATCTACCGATATTGAAATAAGGAAATTACGGTTTATAGTTTTCTATGAATGGGCTTAGATCAGAACAGTTCCTGCGCAGTTTCATTAACATCGAAGACTATCGCAGTGTTCTTGATGCTGAAAGGTTTCCAGTGCACTTAAAAACATCACAATTTTTCTTATTTTTTCTCGGGAATAAATTTAACTAGAGAATCGGTCTACGAATCCGAACGTGTCTGCGAAGAATCGTGCTCATTGAACGACGACTGGAAACATCATCTTCAACAGACTCGGCTGGTTTTGATCGTCTGCTAACGTTAATGAGTCAGCTTCTCATTTTATTTCTATGGTTGCGGCTCGATTGGCAGGGCCAGAATAAAAATAAAAAGGACAATCATTATAATAAAAATGAACCTTGTTCTGAACACAGTAATCTGTGTGGCTCGCTTGGCCTAGTCTTCGGAGTGAACCCCAAAGGCCTCGTCGGAACACGACATTGAAAGGGAAGGTGAGATCCGGTTTGGAGTCATGTCAGTGGACAAAGTATTAGAGAATCTGAGTTCTATAATAGAGAAATCCGTTGGCCATTTTTGAAGGCAGAAATCGTACAGACTCTCCCTCATAACGTGTTCTTCACTTGCCTCGGTAATAACTAGTCAGTTCGAATATAAACGTCTATACCACTTATATACGAATATATATATAGTTCGAATATAAACGTCTATACCACGAAATGACAATTTTTGGTGCTCTATTGACAATTGACTTGAAATTATCGTTTGCTCCACCGTTCAATGGGTTTTGGTAGAACTTACCTGGCCACCATTCAAGCCAAGGATTCACTCACATTCGTCCGCTATGTCGTAAATGTTTTGCGCTTACATGAAGTGGGTGAATACACATGTACAATTCGCACTCAGGGCACGGTGCTTAGGATACACATCACTTTCATGAGGGTGCCTTCAAATGTGCCTATTTTATTATATATCATCGAGGGGCCGGAACAGGATTGAATACTTGATTTAATCCCTCCGGCTGTAAGAAGCCGGAGGCCGGGGTTTAAAGGAGACGTTCACGTATCCACCATAACTTTCGCACCGTAATGGATACCCGATTTGATCGTACGGAGTTATCAAGAGGCGTCAACTCAGACAACTGAGTTTTAGTGGGCAAGTGAGCAGGTCACGCCGCAGCCATAAACACTTGCAAGCAGCACGATCTATTCACTAAGACGTGTTTGCCCCATGCAAAAGTTGTAGCAACGGGCCAAGTGTTTGTTTTATAATAATCATCGTGTGGATGATGCTGACGATTTGACTGCGAAGGATTATTAGAAGCTGGCCGTTGTTCGACATTAGGATTCCTATATTCGATGGTTCTATCGTACGCGAACCTATGTTTCCCTCTTTGAGATATTTATAGGTTCTGCCGAAAATAGAATAGTAGCTATCATTGTAGAGACAACAGTGGATAGCTGCAGTGGAATGAGGTCCAGCAAAATGTGTGACTCCAAATTCGCCCAATTACTGAAGAGTTTCAGGAAACATAAATCTGAACATTTGTACTTTGGCATGTATCTCCTGATGCAGGGCACACACTCATTAAAAATGCAATTTTAGCAATGTGTCATACTGATGTGTATTGCCTGCTCATTTGCCAACTAGTCATTGCATTACGTTTTTGCTGACGATGGTCTACGAGAGCTCTTTCAACTCCCGGAACGTATCCTGGCCACCGAATCAATCCAGGCGCTGCACCTATGCAGTGCCTAGGAAATCATTCTGTCAGCGTTCATGCTGGTACGGTTGCTCTACTAACTCAGTTAAACCTTCGAAGGAAACGATGTGACCGGTTATCAAAATGGGCTCTCTTTTATCTCGCTAAACCAGATAAAATGCAGCCGGACGTTCCCTCACAAGTTCGGCCATGCCACATTGGTCATATCATGATGCGATGGGTTCTGTCAGCAAATACATACTCACACATACATACTCATCATCTATCTAACGTGTCACTTCTATTTACTTGAGAAAGGAACTACGCACAGCTCAGTGGGTCGATGCACGATCAGGATCCTATTAATCTTCACAACGAGCGCAGCGCTTCCCGAATGCAGCTTTACAGATAATGTTTTCTGGAATCACTATGCAACAATTTGATATTATATAACGCCACACGCAGGTACACGTTGTGTGATGCGGTGAAATTTCGAGAGAACTTTTTCTGTTTTGAGAGAGAGAACTGTGACATCGGCACTGGACATTGTTGGACCCATCCTACCATATCATACCACTGTAGCTGATAGAAGTACACCATTCTAGACCATATCGTCGGTAATTAAAATGATGCTGATTGTTCAAATGCACTAGATCTGTTCAAACACCGCAGGTCAGCCGTGAGCTAATTTCACATGGAATTATAACAGTGGTCTACAGGTGGATACACCCTCGTATGAAGTGCAATATCATATACAATATATACAGCAATATCAACGCGTACTTGTTCTACCCTTGCTCTGAGTTGTCTTATACCTCGTCGAGGTATAACAGAATGACGTAGAGTACAGCGTTATCGAGCATTTACGATCCTACGACCAGCTGCGATGGACAACGCAAAATACGCTAATAATAAATTGTCGCCTTGTTTGTCTCAAGAATCCTGTCTCGCCTTTACATCTTAATAAACTCCATATATGATTATAATCGTTGGTCGGCAATGAACGGTCGGACGCAATGTCGGATACCGGGCGAGCGAAGGATGCGCTGCAAATTGCACGGGTGCCAAAATCGTATGGGCAGAATGGCGAGAGACCGGCATGTTGGCGTTGAAACTCCGTCGAAACCCGCCCTGCGGGAGCCAGCCACGAGCAAGCGGAACAGACGCGCTGGATGGCTTGACGCAGGCGGGGACCGGAGCACCGAGCAGGCAGGAGCCAGAGAGCCCGAAGAGGGCCACTGCTACCGCAGCTGTCTGGGCGGAAATCTCGACGGAAATGCTGAGCTCAGCCAATCAGATGTGAGTGGCTGCGAGAAGGAAGCGCCCGAGAAGAAGAAGAAGAGGAAAATCCGCTATGTAGGGATATGCCGACAGCTCTCTCTCGCTCTCTCTCTCTCTCTTTCTAGAGCTCAGCCACTTCCGATATGGCATGTGCTAGAGCGGCGGTTGTGCAAAAGAGGCGTTAAGGGCTGGTGGGGGTGCCCCAAGGAGTGTACGAGCTAGAGGAACTCCTACGGTTGGATCTCTGTCTCTCTCTCTCTCTCTCTATTCCTCAAACGGATGAACGAACGAACGAAGTTGGAACACGAACAGCAGCGAAAGGTTGAGTTGAAAGTAACTCCCCCAGAGTCTCGACTCATAGGACAATGCGACGATGAAGCAGTCACGAGGCGTAGGACATCGAGCTTAAGCTCCATTCCCTTCAAAAATACACAATATGCATCCAGAATCATGGGCTGACTTGGATTATGGTTCACGCTACATTTTACCCTGTATATAGTGGTTTACGAGACCATATTCTACCATTCTACGAAAAACAGAGCACTTTTTATATTAGGTTATAAGCTAAGCATATATTTCTAGTTGTATGAGTCATCTCGCTCTTCGTTCTGGTCTCGTCCCCCAAAGGGCTTCGTGCATAAGAGGATGGTTTGTTGAGACCTCCATGTATTATTCTAGGAAGATCTGTGGGGGCTGATCATTCGTGGCCTTGCCGGAGCTTGCAAAGGCGTAGCATCCTTTATTCTTTCCAAGGGCACCGTTTAGCTTCCCGGCGTCACTTCTATGCTATCGTTTTCGTAGCCTTGAAAATGTTCCTTCTGAAGAAGCTCGAGAAATTCTCCGCCCACATATTTACATACCCTAGCAAATACAACGGTATCAAGTAAGCGGAGGGACTAGATCAAAGCAATTAGTTAACTGAAACAGAGCAACTACAACGAGGAGCACAATAGGAGAACATAATTAAATGCGACAGGAACTGTGTAACAGGTTAACAGGAAAACTGCAAAGAAATTATGTTTTAGGTTCGATTAAAACAGGTGGCAAAACCTTTGGGCCTGCCACCTGTGGGTCGTTGAGGGAGTCTCTCGCTTTCTAGCGCGGTCCCGCGTTATCGCACGGGGTCAAGTGAAAACAATACCGTTATTCGCTTCTAGAAAAGCTGGGATCAAGCATTTAAACAAATTCCTACAGATTGATAATATCCACCTTGGAGGCCGTGAATATGTCACAACAACGGGCTACCAAACCAACCATATATATATATATATATTCGCGACATTACCTAGGGATCCCATGTTTCCCAGGCTCCGAGGAATGATCTTTAAGCACTATTTCAGATTCCATGCAATATAAAATATAAAATAGCTCAAAATTCATACTTAATATGGTAAAATATTAACTTCATCATTTATTCACAGGGCATTTTGCTATGCTTACCAAGGTACTTAGTAAAATGGTACAAGGGTGAACACGGTAAAAACTGTAAACAGTAAAACGTGTAGGGTCCCTCGGGTCGGTATTCTCACCTGTCACGCTTGATACAGTAGAATGGAGTGATCGCTTTAGAAAAGCGATCAGATCTGCTGGCCACTTCCGTAATCATGCTGCTTCTCTTCTGTGCCCCTCAGGTGCATGTGTTGCATAAACGAGGAGACTTCGTAAAAGCTATGATCGCTTACCCGAGAACCACCCCCTTAATCCTGCATCACCAAACGTCGAGTTCGGTGCCTGTTGAAACGAAGCCAATGAGCAACGATAGTCGAACGCTGTCTAGCAAAAGTTCAACGGTTCCCACTCCCTCGTGCCTGTTCCGAGTGCATATCACACGCACGCCGTTGTTTAAAATCTCTTCATCGGTAAAAGCTTTCCTGTTGTTGACATGTGCCAGCAATGTTTGAAGGGTAACAGGAATCGTGTCGATCCCTTGCAAAGCTGACCTTATCATGCTTGCAAACCTTAATTTAATATTGAGGTGGAACAGGGCGGTAGCAATGTAACGAATGCTCCCAGTATAAACGGGGCCCATCAACATTTCCCCCGTTCAGATTCTACAGCACTCGATCTGGTTTGCAAGCCTCGGTGCGAGCTGCTCCGGCTATCTATGTATGCTTAAGGTCCTGGAGCCTGCTCTAGTCAGACTTACTGATCATGCTTCGCCGGATGCTCTGCGAAGTGCGCGATACCATTTGGATTGAAATGCATGTTTCACGAATTCAGCTTCTCTGCAGAATTTCAGCTCACGAGGTCTGTGCGAGTATGCAGCCGGTGCTCAACAACTGCTTTATATTAGAGAACACAGTAATTCTCATCGGGGGTTAGCCGCTGATTGATGCACCGTTATTAAACGCTATCGGGTGAGCAGTGTTAGTATTGGGCAGTAGAGTTGTAGAATATTTGAAAACCGTCGCGTAACATTTGTCAATTAAGACAAGCAGCATAGTTCGTAGAGAGAGAGAGAGAGAGCTCGGAGCAGAGCTTCGATCTAAGAGAACTCGCATTTAACATAGCGGATGCTTTCTTAAAGTAAGCCGTCGCTCGTACGTGTGCCCAGCGGACTTCAAAGCAAACTCCACTTGTAACGAACGCAATTGTATGTGCTGAGTGTCAGTTACATGCAGTCCGATGGAATGATGACGACAGCGTCAACGACTACCACTGCTTCTGTTATTGCCGGCGATGTAGACAGAAAGAGAAATCTCCTACACTTGACCGCTTGCCCCCACGTTCATCTTTTCTTTCTCTTTATTTCTCTCGCTCTGTCTGTCATTGGCTCACGCCCTCCGGTACGTTATTTCTATTCACGCTGTGTGCGTGGGTGATGACCTCCACGGCTGCAGTGCGACGCTGCGACGCCACCACCGCGAACCACCACTAGCACTGCTGCTATCACGACTACTGAGGCGATCACCAAAAGCCCTTATATCAGACGGCTCTCAATGGGTCACGGCGCAACGAACAACCATTGTTTGTATGTTGTACAAAAGCCGGGTTTCGAGATTTTTTTGCAATAAATATATCTTACCTATACGGTATAGAATATTACGAAAAAACAAGATGTTAGTACCTTTGAATGCTCGCGAGTCGATACCCTTTGCATACGGTGACGGTTGGCTGCTACAGCCGCACCACATGAAATAAGATAGCAAGGAAAGTTTTTGGAAAAATCATTTGGAAAATTGAGAAAATCATTTGGCTCTCAGCGCGAATCCGACCTCCGTTAGTAAATAGACTGAAGCAGAATGCTGTATGAGACCATGATGTCCTCGGCCTGATATCCTGTCTCTAATTGCGTCACTAATTATGGTATACATTAAGGCACACAATAATATGAAATACATTCGCTCACTAAGGGTACTACGATTTAGTTGACTAGAATCGCTATTTGCTAAATACTTCGATTTTGAAATTTGCTCGATTTTCACTGAGGACTTACGCAGCAACCCAATATAATATATATATATATATATATATATATATATATACAAAAAATTCTTATCCCCATTCGTTTGATGTGAAATGTGATGCCGCCGAGGTAGTCGCCCTCTTCTTAGCTAAGCGCACACGGGAGCTACATGTGGGGCCGCTGCCCTCGAGAGTCGAAGTCGCCCCTTTCGAAGTCGGTGTCGAGCGATGTCGTGTCGGGTGTACGGCACCCGAACGCTCGCTGCAATGGGACATGCATAGAGTAACACAGATATGTACCAAGCACATAGGCAGACACCCACATCCAGGGCTCTCTCGCCGCCCGGCCGTCGGCAGTAGCGCCACACACACACATACACGTAGATCTTATTGGATTCCCATTATATTACGTATGCGTCTCGCCATCGTTCAGCCTTTGCGGAGAGACGTGGCCGGCTTTCCCGTCCTCACGATTCTGCTACCCCCATCGAGCTCGACGGCGGGGGCCGCTCTCTGACTGGGTACCGGTGGGCGGGTGGGTCGGTCGGTCGGACCGCGAGCACGAACAGACTGCGGGATTCGAGTTCGACTAGGTTGAGAGGCATACCCAGAGACATACATACACCGCTAGTGGATGTCTCGGCGCGGCAGTCGATGACTCGTTAGACTTCTCGCAGCAGCAGCAGCAGGGGCAACGGAAGTCGGCTGCTTCGTGGCCGCTCTTAGCTCGTAGCCATCGACATTATGAGATTTGCCCAAATAGTATTACCTTATAGAGCGACCCTCATACATCCCCCGGGCGCCTTCCGGCAGCCTGCTCTGGGGATGGGATATCCTTCGTGTGCGTATCGGGGTATGTGTGTGTGTGTCCGTGTGGCCCTGTGTGTGGGGTGTCGACAGAGACCCCGAACGGCACAGAGTGTGCAGTGACGTTGCACCCAAGACTCATCTTAAATAGATCTCGGCTCATCTCAATCGGGGCGGTATTTGAGCACATTGGCCTGAACGGTGGTCGAAATAGCAAACGGCAAAGCTTTAGTTGCACTAATAACTAGTATTAACTGGAGGTGACAAATCTGTCAGCATTCATACACGTTTCGATTAAAGCTGTGCATGTGGTCGATCCAAGGCAGGACGATCAACGATGATATTGGAGGCGCAAGGAAATTAAGTTAATTCGATGATCAAATGCTAGATAGGCGAAATCATAACCTTGGGGGTGTATCGCTAGGAGAAAACGAGGGCATCGGTGGACATCGCCAGCAAATTACATCCATCCTTATTTCACCTCATGGAATGAGCTGGCTGTCCATTGTAATCTCAGCGCGTAAAAGTAAAAATTGACGTGTAACTGCACACCTGTGTTGGTGACGTCGATGTACGGAACGACGGCAGGTCTCTTGTTTTTACACGAATCTCAAAATATATATGAATATGCCTATAAAAATTCTGATATCTAAACAAAGCACAAAAATGATAATCAATCATCAATCCAATGACGCTGTTTACTACGTGTGCGCATAGCGTGTTGCATTAAACGCCTATATGGCATTATGCAAAAAAAATACAACAGTCGCTTCTAGCTCTCTCGCCCCGCCGGTGTGGCGGGAACATGCTACTATTTAATCACTCATGCATTCGTGATACATGCTAAAATTATCATACGCAATATTCGTCCAGCTCGTTATTTGCTACGTTATCTCAAGGTCCTTATCACTACAAGCATAGAGCACCAAGTACTGGGTCTCGTATGTTTCCAATTCAATGGCTTCGCAGACCGCAAAGGAAGAAAGCTTTGTTTTTATCGCCGTTGGCTCGATGCGCCACTATTCTCGACGGGTTCCACCGGAATTGTTACAAATCTGCGATCGCCCTCTCTGTCTTTCGTGCAGCTGCGCTCCCTAGCCACTCGGGCATGTTGCGAGGCCATCTCAACGCCGTTCCAATGCCGTCGTTGTCGTCGTTAGGGTGCCCGCGTTGCTATGACCACCTACGATGGCATCAGCCGGAGAGCCAGAGACCGCGGAATCAGTCAGTTGGCTGTTCGAAGTTCGGCTGCCGGTCTCTCTCCGGCTCTGGGACGAGCTGGGTGATGGTGGAGCGAGCGAGCCTACAGACAGCCAGGTTCCGGAGAACAGGCAACGATATTGCCGACGCAATGAGGTCATAGCAGAGGTCTCCTGGGAGCGTTGTTGAATACACTGCAATGGAGATAGTTGGTACGATTTTCCAGTGTACCGCGCCTTTTATGATACACACACACTCGTGTATACAGATATACGATATACACCGTATACATATATATATATATATATATATAAGAAACGTGAGAGAGGATGGCAGGAGAGAGAGAGAGAGCGAACGTGAGAGAAGGTGGGGGTAACACTTCCATCTCTTCTGGTGAGGTTAACAGCGCACACGCTCAGTTTCGCGCCCTACCCCTCGGCCAGTAGGAATAGACCCCCCAACAACCTCCCATCCCGCGAAAGACGCTTCTTCCATATATCACCCGACGGGGCCCATAACAGCAGCAGCATCAGCCGCCGCTGCCACCCCCGCGGCCGCCGCAGAACGGCATGGCAGAGAGTGTAAATTGAGAAGTGCGCTTCCTCCATTCTATGGGAAGGCGCGCAAGCATTCAACATGTTTCAACATTCTCTCCTGCGCTAGCCAGACACGGCGGGCCAACTTGCCAGCTCGCCAACAACGTTTCCATTTCAACTCTCGTCTAGTCCCGTCGCTCGTTGCTGCACAGGGACGGTGATAGGAGCGACTTTTTCCATTCGTCTATGCCATCGTCTCCCATTGTGTTGCGTTATGTGGATGGACTTGAGGTCCAACGGCCGGCCTCCTCCGTGTTAGCAACGTTGGGCGTACCCCAAGTCAACGAATAGGGCGACCCTGCGTCTGGCATGCTTCCCCCTATCGCCGTTGTCGTTGTCATCGTCGTTGACGCTGTTGTCCATCCGGGGCGTGCGCGCTGCTTGAAAGAGAATACGCGTACTTTTACGAGCAGGAAGTGAGACAGGGTGGCGGTCTGAGGAACGCCAGCAGGGCTGAAATTACACACAGACACATATAGATACACAGCGTGATACAAGCACACACGTGCACGTTCCCACTCACGTAGGACCGATAATGCTGGTCAGTCTTTCAGCGGCGTCGATCTTGAAAGGGCGCTGTGGCCAGGTTTTTGCTGGCCCGCTCGTGCTGTTGCTTTCCTTATGAAAGCAGATGCGTATGTGTGTGTGTGTGATTTAAAATTCTCTCAAAGTACTCCCAGTGCCGTTACACATCGCGGTTTCGTACCGTGTTGTCTTCTCATCTGCGTGCGGTCCATCCCTCAGAGGAAGGCATCGGCCTCTGCCTGCCTGCGTGCCACCCGCTTTGTGGAAGGGCCATTCGACCACTGCCGCGACCGTTCCAGGACTAGTGAAGACTTTACGAATAGATCCATGGCGGAGTGAGGCAATAGTCACCCTGACTCTTCGAAAGTGTCGGCCAGTGGTATGCCCCTACGGTGGCACCGCAGCTATTATATTATATCACCGCATTGGTGCACCGGCATGCTGGCTGCAACGCCGTCGTTGACAGTAGCATTGTAGCTGACGAGTCGGAGCGTACACCTTCTGTAGGCTGTAGGTACACCAGTCGAGGGGTGGAACAGGAAAAGCATCAGCATCAGTGGGGGAACAAGACAAGAAACAGCTTAGTGGTCTCTTCTTAGCTCTGCGACTGCTCCTACCGTTGACGATGCAGAGGCAAAGGGATTGTGAGTCGAAGTGTGTGAGCCGAGATGACGAGCAGCGGGAATTCCCACCAAGGGGGGGGACACCAAGACGAAGGAGAAGAATGAGAGAAGAGCAGCAGCCGTCGCCGTCTCAGGAAGAACTGCTATAAAATTCAGCTTAAGCTAATGTATGCGCATGACGAAAAGGGAGGCGGCGGCGGCGGCGGCGAAGGCGGAACCAACGAGAGCTGCAAAGAAGACTACGGAGCGAGCACTGCTACCTCGCCGGACCACTGCACCGCCAACACACTATGGTGTTATACTGCCCGTGGGGAAGTCGACAGCGGCAGCACCAGGATCAACGGCAGCGGCTGCAACGAATGGACAAAAGACGGACGGGACGAGCCGGCTCAGTGTAGCTGCCATAGCAGTACCCCAAGACACATCTTGTGCTGCTGCCGCGGCTGCTGCTGCCGCGGCTGCTGCTGCTGACCGGGAATCGTACGGGCGCAAACGGCAGCAACGGACCGACTGACGCAACGTTCGAGACGGAATGGATGGCGGTATTGCGTTGCCATTGTCGTGAATGACAACAACGAACACGACGTTGTACTGTGTGCCGGCCAGTATCGTAGGGTTATCTCGACGGTAAAACTATAAGGAAAGGAGAACACTGAAATGGGTATGAGGAGTGCAATGGAGAGTGTATACCTCAAAGAAAGATGCCAACGAAGGCACGGATGTTCGTGTTCGAAGCGCTACTAAGATCTCCCATGGTTACATGGAGGGTGGATCGCCGGGACCGCTCATCACAGCAGGAGGTGGTGAACGACGCGTTGACGAATTCCCCAAGGATACAGCGTATTCCTTGGGGGATAGTCTTGGCGACGAACTACACTATGCATGCACGTCATCTGCAGGAAGAGAAGGTTGAACAAGAATTAGAGTAGCAGAAAGAAAAACGCCGCGGAGGAGATTGCCCTGGATTCTGCTGAGTTAATGTGACAATGCGACAGCGAGATCGATAAAAGCGTGTTTCAAGCTATGAGAAACGTTTAAGCGAAAATGAAAGACACGAAACTTCGGCAAACATGATAATTGTTCTCAAATAAAGCATAGAGTTTAGTAATTCTGCTTCGTCTACATTGATATTCCCGTTTCAATTCCGACGAATAGCGACAACAACGTTATCGCGTATTTTACCATTGGTTACGTTGCTTCGGTGAATGTCAACGAAGTGACGCATCCGATTTTCTTTTGGAAACCTTCAACGGAATTGTCCTTCTATTCGTCACTGATGCATGTTTAATGTCAAATGAATCACTAAACGTACATATATATATATATATATATTGTGAAATTATATCGTTATTTATAACGTGCAATGGTAATATATTCATCTCGTTAGTTGAAAGCCAGTCTAAGTTAATAGCATCGTTCTAATTTCAGTCGGTTCCGTGGTGATGGCGCGGCATCGAAATACGGCCAGTTGGATGACGACGACGGAAGCGGCTATCAGGGCGGCGGTGGCGGTGGTGGCGCTGGCGTCGGTGGCGCCGGGGGCATCGGAGGTGCTGGGGGTGCAGAACCTGTTCATTCTGTCGACCATGTCGAAATCGATCATGGACCACAGGATTGGCGAAAGTGAGTACGGCTCGTCTGATTGCTGAAGGTCTATTAGCTGGGTTAAAGAATAGATGGACGCACATTGATTGAGGTGACTAGCGAAGCCAAGGCGGCTAAAGTTACCGCAGAACACTAAACAGCATGCACCACATACACAGCAGAGAATGAGGTTAACAACACGAAGTATGACGTTAAATCCGTTTGTAGAGTCGTATTGGTATAACATAGAGCAGGATGTGAAATTATGCATTACGCAATACATTTGCCGTTTGCGACCAATCAACCAACGTGTAGCGCGTCTCTCCGCGTAACTTATGCAGGTTTCCATCGCATCGATCAGCAAAAGGGGTTCTGCGAAACAGGTTGAATTTTTTTCAATTCATTGTGCGTAAAGCGATTTCCCGTGCAGGATGCGGATGGCGAACTAAGCAGACTTAATGAATGAAACCGGGGATAAAGTCGAGCTAGTGGCAAATGTTTCCAAGATATGATATATCGATTAAATGAGTGGGGTTTCAACCGGGCTTTCATTTTGCTTTGTGCGCCTGTCCAGTTTCACAGTGCGACATCACTGAGTCGTGGCTCTCATCTAACTATCAAGGATAAAATATGACATAACACAAGTGAATAAAACACCCGTTTCAGCAATAGCTGTAGGCAGCAGCAGCAGCAATCACGGCAGCAAACTCCCGCCTCCTCCATGATGTCTCTGAGGAGGAACGGGGACCAAAAAGCTTCCTGTAATCCCGACCACTTCCTGCCATGCATTGCCCGCAGTCCTGCTTTCTGCGGTCCGCTGGTGCCAGGACGTAAACAGCTAATCGACATTCATGAGATCCTTGATCCTTTCGAAGGCCTCTCACTCCCCCACACAGCCGCGGTTCCCTCGATCCCGGCACGCAGTCAGCGTGTTGAGCCATGGCCCTATAAGGACAAGTCGCATCGGCCCGGAGACCCATACTCGTTGCTCTCCCTTCGCTGAAACTAACTCCTACCACCTGCGAATCACCCTCAACCCAGCCGTCTCGTTCTCCCGAACGGCCGTTACAACGTGGGCCGACTCCCATGGCCATAAACAGGTAGGCCCTCTCAATTGAGCCTCACTCAGTTGAATGGCAGGGCGCGAGCAGTTGGGAGCGGGCTGGCTGACTGGTGAGGATAAAGAAGAAGAAACCAGCAACAGCAGGAACTCCTGTTGGGAGAGGCAGCGCGTACGGCCAAGCAGCGAAAGTCAGCGGGTGGACCAAGGCAATCCATGAGAGCGTGCGAAGACCAAGAGAATCTAAAAGTTGGCGGAATAGGCCGCCAACAGGACCAAGACGAGAACGTCGACGGCTCGCCAGACGCCAGGCTGTAACAGCAGCGCCTTCTCGCCACCGCAGCCGAATCTGAAGTAGCGGCGACTGCTTCCTGACGATGAACGGGCCAGGGCAGCCGACAACGTGAGCGCGATTCTGAAGATTTAGAAGGTGAGGGTGCGAACGACGAGGGGTCTGTCTGCATGGTAAGGGCTTTAGCCCCGCGCGAAGACCTGACATCGGTGTTTGTATGAGGAGGCACGTCGGGTACATTATCTTGCTTGATGTGGGCACTAGCAGCAGTTGCGGTGGCCTCTCTCTATACGATGCGTGGCCTCTATTCATGATGGCTGGCCTCGTCCTCCTCCTCGTTCTCGCCTGCCTGCCCCGGCCCCACATCCATGGCAGGATCGGGTCGGATCGAGTGGGGTCGGATCAGGATCATTCGCACTTTGATCCTGCTCTCATCCAGCGAAGATCCTGCTACCTCGTGAACGTCTCCTTGATACGCTGCTAGTCGGATATCTGGTGGCGTGGGCGGCTGGAAATGACTCACGTTTTCAACTAGCCCACGTAGTGGCAACAAACGCCCATTAATAGCGAGCTATCATCCAGCAATAGCTGATGGTGGTGGAGCGGCGGTGTGGCGAAGCCTGCAGTCTGAGCTATGCTCTATTGTCAAATAGACCGAGGGAGGGGATCGCGATGATGAGAAGAATCATTATTACTGCTGCTACACTTAGTACTAGCATTACTATGATATGCCACACACACATACAGCCGTTTGGAGAAACAACACATTTACGTATTTTGCAAGCACAATATTCTTACCACGACGAAAAACGAGAGAAGACGGGAGTGCCGACAATTCGTCTTAAGTGTAATCGCATTATGCGCGTTCAACATGTTGAGCAAATCTGACATACATATTATATACATGTATTTCATTGAGTGCCAGGTATCTTGCTCATTTTATTTGATATCTTCGTTTTGTTCTCCAGCTTGCTCAACCCCTCTCTGTGTTTCATTTGCAGGTACATGGAACCAAACTGCCCTTGTGCGCCGGACATGTCAAAACGGATGACGGTGGCTGTACTGTCGTCTATAGGATTTTTAATCTCATTCGGTATTCGATGTAATTGGGGCGTAGCGATTGTTCAGATGACCAGCAACACGACAGATGCGGTAATTACACACACACACACGCACATATATTCATCTATACCTAATTTATATATATATATATATATATATATAGAGAGAGAGAGAGAGAGAGAGAGAAAGAAATCTTAAGAATAGAAATCCTAAGAAATCTTTATATATTAATTTTATTAGATCCGTATTTTTTTGGAAAAATGTATTCTAACCTTTGAATTTTTTTAACAATTGACTTCCTAAATGCCCTTGACAAATATATATTATATTATATATAGAACCGCTAGCGAGACGGTATGACAGTTTCAGGCTTGTTCCCTGTAACCTTCAGGGAATGCTTGTTCTTTCCAATTACCGTAGACGCATATTTAGTAAAAAACGTGTATTTCAAAATTAAAAACAAACACAAGAATCGCAGAAAATAAAATTTTCTCAGATTCTGAACCTCGCTTAAAGTCCCCCCGGAAGTTCAAGACGTTTCACTAAAGTGTAATGCTCCTTCGGATAACTTTTGTGATTTCTTTTCATCGTTGTTTGCTGTGGCATACACAGCAATATCTACCTATATATATATATATATATATATATATATATATATATATATATTGCTAAGAAAAAACAAACAAGCCGGAAAGGCTACCCGAGGAACTGTCCCACTTCGACTAGTTTACCAGAGAGTTGTCTAATTGTCCGACACGCTCGCATTTGCAAAATGAAGCAATTCTTTTTTGAATGATCGACCTCTTCTAGGTTTGAACTTCGAGCGTTGCTACCGACAGGACATCACTTGGACGTGTGACTGTTTGTCTCGTTGTGCCCTCTCACATATAATGATGGTATAGCAGTCGGCACAATTTTTTTTCTACGAAATTTAGTATATATGCGCTTAGTTCAAACCTACAGCGGCTTGACCATATTTGCTTTATGTGTTTACTTGTATTTAATTCTGTGTCTATTTCGTTGTCCCTCTGTGAATCTTCTCGGCCGGCCTCTGCCACCCCTGCTGTTGATGATGATGTTCGCGCGCTGCGGGATCGGTGACGTCGCCTTCGGCCTGATACACCTGTCACAGGATCCTGAGTTCGACTGGAAGGAATCAACAATTGGCTTGATCGACTCATCATTTTTTTGGGGCTACTTGATCACTCAAGTGCCAGGTGGATTTCTGGCGGCCAAGTATCCGGCAAATCGAATATTCGGGACAGCTATTGCGTGTTCCGCCGTAATGAATATGCTCATTCCGGCTGCGACGGGCGTTGGTGTCGGAGCTATCATTGTTGTCAGGGTTACCCAGGGACTAATTGAGGTTCGTCACAGATTTATTACGAGTTATCATTCAATCGATTTGAAAATTTTCGCTACTGACACGAACATTTGCCGATTTTCAGCCTCAGCTAGCAGAATTGTAATTAGGTTAGCAACATTGACATTATTAATGATTCATCAAATTGGTATGTTTTTACAGTAAATCTAGACGCCTGCAAAGTGCTAAAGCGTAACCTTCTCCCTCTACCCGAAGTGGCGATACGGGTTTGGACAACCATGAGGTTCCTCGCGTTATCATGAATAGTCCAGATTGATATATCTATATATATATATATATATGTATATAATTGTACCGTTTCCAGCCCATCTACACTATACCTTCTTAGATCGAAAAGTGTTGTTCCGAGTGAGTAACCACTGTGAGCGTAAGACTTACCAGGAGAACTGACAAAAATCGCTGGATTCGAACGGGATGAGACAAGACTCTTCGTCGTCCATTGTCTTATCACTAAAGAATCCCCAGGGAAATCGCCCAACCGTTATTTCGAACGACGTCTACGACGCTAACTACTACTATACTAGTATTTGATCGTTATGATTGACTCAAAGCAATTGGATCTAGAGGCAGAATGAAAGCTTCGCTAATACAAAGATAGTGATGATATACATATGTTGCCGGCAGACAAAGTTCCTTGTAATGATCAAACCCGCAGGAAATTAGTAGTTAGTCAGATGTTTCGCATCGGAAATGACTTATAGATGTTTGTACGCCTATGGAGTTCAAGATCAGTTTGTTGTCGACGCGATGGACATGCACGTAATTAATTATCACTGACATAAACGGAACCTGCTTCCGTAAAATTCAAACATATTATGTTGCCTTCGATATGGGCAGGAGCTTCCTTGAAGAAAGCCTATTCAGATAGGACACATTGTGCCTGATTCCACGGACAGCCACATGACACATACGTTGCTTAGGCACGTGCCATTGTGCTCACGAATGCAATACAATAGCACTAACTTATTGACGATAAGCGATACATATATCTTTAAAAAAAGTTATTTGCTGAATTATTTTAGAAAAAAATCGATCTTGATGGCCAAGATCAAAAGAAATATGCAAGACTGCTTGATCGACATGACAGATAAAACGATGCCCTAAATATATGTGCGTATAGCTACTACGATGTCATGGAGTTTTTATCCTCGTCATCGGATATTACGTATACTCATTATAATATACAAGGCTATACAATTCATTGTATGGTTCTCGGTGGAGTCTATCGAAACTAATGTGAAACCAATAAAAAGAAATCACATTGAATATACAAGCGTGCCTTTGACTCGAAAGTCATTCGCAAGACTGCAACAGAATAAGCATAGGCGAGGTCAGGCAAGGCCAATACATCTACATAAACTCGTTGTCGTGCCAACGTGGCCCGGCCAGTTTTTTATTCTGCTGAACAAGGCTCTGCTCTAAATTAGTCGACACCGTCACTCTGTCACCGTGGAAACTTCGCTCCGCGACTACCTTTTGCTTTCTGCCCTTTGGCAGGGGAGGTGAGACGGTCCAAGCAGCCGTAGACTCACCTCAGCAGGGAGTCTTAAATGCGAATTCATTTATCCTTGTTAGTCGATCCGCGCTCGCAGGCCCTTTGCTGCCACTGACTTTCGATGTGATCGGGCTACGCATACGTTCGACAAAGCCTTTTGAACCTGGGCCACGTTGCGCCTTATCGCCAATCACAAGTGACGGGAGACCTGCAAGAATCCCAAACTCAATAATCGCTTGCCGTTACGCTGTTTTCCGTAGACACCCGTTCTTCGAGTCGAGTTCAGGCAAGCGACCGCCTGATACACCTCCTTTAATATTCGACGAGTTCTTATGAAAATGCATACTTGGTGACGTCGTTATCCTGTCCGCCCACTGTGTGTCCCACTCTGCTAAAGATGCTATCGTTTCCTTGGCTGTCTTGGAGGCCAATGATCGAATCGACCAAGGGAAAAGACGACCTCTTCATTTCCCTTCGGCTTTTCTAGCCACCTACGTCGATTAAGTTGTCCTGACAAAACGTGGCCGTACACATATACATACGGAAAGGACAAAAAAAAAAGGACCAAGTGGGACGTGGGTGCTTTTCTTTGCATGAGAGGCGGGTGTACGTAGACTGGACCCAGCGTTCCCCTCATTCCCCTCCACAACTGCCTCCCGCATCTTGTTGCGCGCTTGTGTGTACAGGGTCGTCGGGAGATCGTGAGGGAAAATAAGGCCCGTAATGGGCCACGTTTCCCAGTGAATTTCCCTAGATTCGCCCTTCGTCTCCATTCCGCCCTCGTCTGTCCGTTCCTTCAGTGCCCGTTGTTCGGGCAGGCTTCACTCGCGGATGGCGGACCGAGAAAATGGGGACCCTGAAAGAGTGACTCCAGTCTCAGGACGTGACCGAATAAGGAGACACTCGGCGGCTGTCGGCCACCAGCAGCAGCCGAGCATCCGAGAGCTGCTGCTGGGACTGCGATCCGTCCTCTTCAGCTACTACGACTACCACTACCACCACCACCACCACCACCACCACACTGGCACTACTGCTGCTATTTCGCTATTCTCCTTGCGTTACTGTGTGCTGTAGCTCGCGCTCGCCATCTCTCTCGGCCTCGATCCGAGGGGCAGCAGTGCGCGGATGCCGCGCACGAAAGAAACAGTGATGGCTCGGTGGTCGGCCAAGCGCTGTTTGCCCTCGAGTTCCGGCGATACGCCTAACCGGATGGCACGGGACAGAGACGACGATACTTTGTGCTGTTGTTTTTATCGAAAGATACGCTGTCTTTCCTTCATAGCACTGTCGAAAGAGGCAGTGCCACGGCCCGCCAGCAGTTCGCTGCAGGGAAACTGTGGCGGCGGCGGCTGCTGTGACGCTACTCCGTATCCTGGTTCTATTTATAAAACTGTAGCAGTTACTGTATGCAGCAGCCCCAGTCTGTGCACATCGTGAACGAAGAGAGAGGGAGGACGACAGAGCGATTGACTGCGGTAGACTACAACGGGTTGCTACATAGATAATACGATGTTGATTGCTCGAGAGCAAAACAGAGACACCAGTTTATTTCGCAAACCAGTAACCACTATTACCTTAGTCAGTACGCTCACCTACGGTTGGTGCGCTTTCTGATGGCTAATGTGAAGCTGTTCTTCTTTGGTCGCCGTCTCATACCGCTGGCACGGATTCGGCTCCAGATTCATTTCACGGCAGCGACTTACGGCGAAGGTCGGGTGTGGTGGAGGTTGACGGTGTCCGTCTATGGATAGACTTCGATCCCAGCGCAGAACTAGAAGCAGGACTAGCAACACGAATATTGAAAGAGTTCATGTGTACAAGACCACGCTGATAAGACGATACAGCTCTACAGCTGTTATTATGTTACTGGCTGAGGATAACAGGTCATTTTGTGCCAGCTGAGCCTATCACATCTCGTTGGGCCGCCACATAACTGATGAACACGTGTGCAAAGGCGTATGCATCTGTTTCGACGGTGCGGCCTACAGGGCCGGACCGCCACGACAGCGACGTACATCATCGACTGCTACTCTCATTATTAATTTGTATCATTATGATAAAATGTAGCAAGAGGCAAAAGCTTCGAACAGCTTATATTGGCTTCTATCTACGATTCACCCGTAGGCACAGATGTGATGACTTGCGGCTGTTTCACTCAGAAGAGGTAACACTGCTGCGTTCTATCCGACGGCGGTAGCTATACGGATGGCTCTATTCCGCATACGCGGATGAGATACATTCGCATGTATGCATCTACTATAAGCACACTCTGCAATGAAACAAACCTTACTCGAACGCAAAAATTAGATATTGTACAAAAAGTTACCGACTAATATTTGCGTAGTCTCTACATTGCGAATTGTAAGCTGCCGACCGATATACTACGCTAAAATGAATCGATCAGAGATGTGTGAGAAGCAACAACGAAACATTGTTGCCTGTTGCGATTTGGGAAAGGTATTTAGAGAACTGACTTCTCGAAATTGACGCAGTAACCCCTCTTACTCGATTATAGGATCGTTTAGTGGTAAAAAAGAACGACAGTTGTTGTCTGGTGACTCGTGCTATCGAGATAAATACGTCGGCAAACATTCTGGAACGCACTGCTACAAATGTATATGGAATAATTACTGATCCTTCTAGCTCGTATAGGAATAGATGAAGAGCAATTGCTTCCTACCAAATAATTTCGACTTGCAACGCATTCAGTGATTAAACGAATACGTTATTCCTTCTATTATCCATTGTAATTGTATACACAGTGTGAACGATTTGCACTATGAATACTAATTGGAACATCCGAGTTTGTATTCGTTCGTATCGAGTCTGTTCGAGTTTGTCGACTCGCTCAGACAAACCTCTATACGATGTCCTTTAACGCCCCATGTCCAAAGTGAGTTGTCAACATGTGTAAATCTCATATAGTCGATAAGCCAGTCCCGGCTTCCTTTCGACAAAGAAGACAAAGAACTTCAAACGCTGTCAAGCTGGACTATTGATCGTCGGCAGGTTGGGATGGCGAGAGCTATATATATATATATATATATATATTTCGAGCTTGCGTTTGTTTGTTGGTGTCTCGTGTATCCGCTATTACAACTACTCCTCGTTCCATTATCACTACTTAAGGTAGACAGATGAATAGCTTCAAAATGTCCAATATACCTAATCATGCTGTTTCCATCTGTCTCATTGTTGGCTTTGCTGTCATTCCCGTATTGTTGCCCACCCCGTATGCCTTCCATAACGCTGTGGCCCCCACTGACTGCTGCTGCCACCATCACCACCGCCGGTCTCGTGCTGATTTTTGGCCATCGGCACCCTGCAAATTCGGGACTTCGCTCATCGCTCACCCATCGTTGTCGTTGCGCCTAATCAGGGGGTTACATACCCAGCTTGTCACGGCATATGGCGCTTTTGGGCCCCGCCAATGGAGCGGAGCAAGTTGGCAACGTTGGCGTTCTGTGGCTCGTACGCAGGCGCTGTTGTCGGGATGCCGTTGTCATCATTTCTCACCAGCGTTTTCGGCTGGGAGTGCTGCTTCTACTTCTATGGCATTTGTGGCGTCATATGGTTCGTATACCACCGTAGATAGCTAGATGTATATGCACATGCTGACCAGTAGCAGTATAAGAATATAAGAAAAAACAGACCAAAAAAAAGCCAAAAAACCGATCTTACTCGAGCCCGCCGTCGTTAGATATTTGCGTACACAACTTTCCCCCCCCCAACTATCGCAGATTGATTTTAACGCAATGCATATATCTGCTTGGAACGTTATATCATACGTTAGGATATATTTTTCATTTCAGAAATCACAATTATATTATGACTGCCGTGAATATATCTTAGTGAGATCGAGTTCATTTCCTTAGTGAAACCGTTAGATCGAGGCAAAAAAACAAAAATTGGACAATATTTATTCGCAGCAGATGTGAATAATTTATGCTCGTCGCTGGCTGCAACGGTGGTCAGATGTCGCTAGAACGTCGTAGTCTCTCGCTGAACTAAGGAATAGTGAACTACGCCTTGAGATTTTCCACTTCCGTTGGTTCGGAACTCTTCTAACTCTAATTCGTCCGTGATCTCCAACTCACATCAGGTATACGACCTGGCTATGGTTAAGCTTCGAGCGTCCTGCATACCATCCAACAATCTCGGCGCAGGAACGACAATACATCGAAGAATCTCTAGGGACGACGAGTCAATGTGCTCCGACCCTATACAACACACCATGGAAATACATCTTCACGTCTTTACCTGTGTAAGTAGAAAAAAAACGAATCATTTTCTCTCTTGTGAATTCGTTTAAACAGAATTCACCGTACACATAATTTGATAGGTGATCTATCCTTTGCGCGGTAGTTTCAACGTTCTCAGTATCCTGCTCTCAGGGGTTCCTACGAAGCCCAACTCTGAGTCGAAGTCTGAACCCGATTCCAAGGCAATTATTGCATACGCAGATACACCATATCACAGATGGAAATCCTGCAACGATTGTATATAACGTTATAATTGAAATATGGTCGGTCACAATTCAGAAAGCAACAGCTCAACCGACCTCAAACGGCCGATCTTGAGCATTTGATCAGTGATATACGTCTCCGATATTTGATCTTTGAGGCTCACAACAGGAACCCAAGCGGTCATGTACAAATGCAAGCCGTCAAATACTATGAGTTGCATATTACCACCTGAATTGACGAGGCCAGCACGTGAATAGTAAGTAATAAATTAGACAAAGCTTAAGACCCTGTCCAACAGTCATTGTATCCTCGAGCATATGCGCTCTGGACTATTAGGGCATACACTTCAAACGTTCGCGTCTTTCGAATGGCGCAGAATCCGAACTACGTGATAGAATGCGTTCATTCTTGGCGTGGGTACGCGGCGTGAACGTGGCTCCCTTTCGAACACTGAGTCGTTTCGATACGATCAGAAAGATGGACACTGCAGCCGAAAGTTCAAATTCCCCCAAAAATCAACGGGAAATCATCAAGTTTTTGTTTCTCCAAGGACATCCTCCAATTGAAATCCATCGGCAATTAGTGAAGGAGTATGGTAGGTCTGCCTTATGCCTGCGAACGGTGCAAAATTGGTGCAAGCGATTTAACGGTGGAGATATGGACACCGATGACCATCGAGGTGGGGACCACAAATCAGGTGCGACAAGGGACGAACGGATTGAAAGAATCAAGGCAGCTTTTGAGCAAACTAGAGCTTGGTCCATGGAGTCTTTGTCGGCTGAAACTTTGATTCTTCGGACGACGTGTTATAGAATTATCACCAATATACTGAAGAAGAAGAAAATCAATGAAAAATGAGTTCCCCATAAACTGAGTGCTGACCAAATGAAAATGCGTGTGGAGTGTTCGACATCTAATTTGAATACTTATACGCAACAAACCAGTCGCTTAGAGCACACCGTGTCGATAGACGAGACATGGGTTAGCCTGCATAGACCCCCTGAGAAGGACCAAGCAAAACAGTGGCTCCGACAAGGTGAAGTGGCGGCGTCTGTGGCAGTGCCAGATAGATTCGGACGAAAGGTGTTGATTATACTCGCTCTGGATAGCAAGGGTGTTTGCTATTACGAAATATTAGCGGCAAACGAAAAACTCAATGCTCCCCGATATCTCGACTTTTTGAAGACATTGATGAACAAATGGCGTGGGGATCGATAGCACCGAGTGTGGTTACTCGACGACAATGCAAGACCTCACCGCACTGCTGAAATTGCGGCCTGGATGGAGGGGAACAATATTGAGCGATGGCATCAACCCCCATATTCTCCTGATTTAAGCCCGTGTGATTATGGTTGTTTCCATGCATTAAAAAGGGCAATAGGTGGGGTTCCATATGCAACCGTCGACTTACTCGCAAAAGCAATAGATAATGAAATTATATATGGAAATGCAAATGGTAAATATTTGGCTATTTCAAAACTCCCAGAGCGCTGGAATCGGTGTGTCAATAAAGCTGGAGAGTACCTCTAACTCATACTAAAAGATATTTGTTCTAACTCATTTAGTTCAAAAGTTATTGGCATTTAAAGACGCGAACGTTTGAAGTGTATGCCCTAATATAACTGGATACGAACCCCTCCGCCCATCACGTGGCTGGAGTTCCTAGGCAAATGCCCGGGCCTTCATGGGTTGATGAAGAGTGGCATCAGCCTCCATTCATCTATAACTTAGCACTTTCTGCATGCTGACACGAGTATATCTGCCGATTTGCGAATTTCAGATGGGCAATTATCGTTGCTAACTTCTGTCGATCGTGGACATTTTATCTACTAATTCTATCACAGCCGATGTACTTTAAACAGGTCCACAAACTTCCACTTTCAGAGGTAAGGAAATTCAATGTATACAGCAGGCATCAATTTAAATAGTACACTATAGCCCTATAGGGCCGATGCGTTCAGAAATGGGAAAATGCCTCGTCCTAATTCGCGACGATTGTTCTTTGCATGCTGTTATGACGTGCGGTTCATGAGACAAAGTGGCGACAAAAGAAAACTCCAACGTAGTGCACTAAGATTGTGATAGATCGTTGTCGACATTTTCCGATTGGAAATGACGCTGACGATTGATGACTTATATTTGGTGTTGATTTTCAGTCGGGTTTCCTGGGAGCTCTGCCTCATCTGTTAATGGCAACCGTTGTACCCTTTGGAGGTCAGCTTGCCGATCGCCTCCGAAAAAGGCAGATACTCACAACGACACAGGTGAGCAGTTGTAGTAATAATAGTATTATATGATAGTAGAACAGGACAGCTATGGAAGACAGAACTAAAGTAAGGGAGCCCTCGGCTGAGAGGGGCTGTTCCTTGAAGCTGAATGTTGCCACAAACCGAGCGGCGCCGAGGCCTTTCTGCTCCTTCCTAACGAAGGAAGGTGTCTGAGGGTCGGGTATCTTATCAATTACTAAGGTGCTTACCTGATCAGTTGGCCACTGGCTGAGTGCACCCCAATGATGGTCTGAGGGTAGAAACAATTGTACTATTGTTTTGCTTTCATTCATTGTGTGTTGTATTAATATTGTGAGTACTTGTTGTTGTTGTTCAAATTCAAATAGTGGCATATTAATGGAGCAGTTGATTGAGTTCTTTCAAGAGTGATAGTAGTGGAACTAATTATGAAAGCTAGCTTCAGACAAACCCAGGTGGGCAATATCCAATTGCAGACTCAAGCGAACAGCAAGACGCCTCTCGAACTCAGTTACTGCAATATGTGTAGTGTATGTATGTGTGTGTGTGATTTGGGGGGATAAACTGACATGGGCTTTCAGGAGGTAAAAATAAAGACGCAACAAAATCAGGGAGCCCTTCGTATATATATATATATATATATATATATATATGAGGCACACCATTCTTCTGAGTTAACCGTAGCTTCTTCGATGCAATAAAAATATTTCAATAATCGTCAAAGCGCCTACAAACCCTTCAAACAACGGTGTGGATAAAGCTCCTCCCCTTCTCTCACACACACACACACTCGAAAGGGAGAGAGAGAGAGAGAGAGGTTATTAAGAGACAAATTTTTGGTGGGGGTCATCTGTATCGACTAGTCAATAAATGCCCACTGCGTGAGCCATAGGAAATACTTCACCATGTTCGGGTGCTGAGACAAATCTCGCCAAGCCGAACTGGCCGAACGTAAAGCATAATAATTATACTGTAAACTCGGTGTTTTACGACCTAGAGATCATAGTTTACTATTTATTCTGCAGTAGAAAACGTTGATCCTATATCCTATCTGTAATCATATGTTAGAAAAACCTTCGAGATTTGGGAAGTCTAGTACGTTATCCTCTAGCAGTTTTATGTCTAAAACTGGAACTTCAGTCCTCTGCATGATCTCGGACAGTGCTCTTGCATACATAAGAGATGTCATTCCGTGCAAAAAAACCAAGGAAAATAGCCAGCACATGGGACAATAATATTCTGACACGCGTTAACTAATTAGCGTCATTAGATGATAACCGTCGAACTGATACGAAAGTTGACCGCCAAAAAAATAGTTTCAGTTCGCTGCCGCAGTTGTTACAGGAGCTTAAAACCATTTTCCCAAGGCCACATACAAGGTAACTAAATATGTACTGCATATAAATAAAACCAAATAGTATACCAAACAAACCAAATGCTTACACTGTATTGTTGCTGTTGTGCAGAGTGGATACTTTATACTTGCGTATTCATGCCGTACGAAATTACGCCCGGATCTCTAATGTTCCGTGTTATATGTCGTTTTACACTTTCCTGCCACAGGTGCGAAAACTATTCAACTGCGGCGGTTTCGGCATGGAAGCTCTCTTTTTGCTCTTCGTTGCCTTCTCGAGATCTACAACCTTTGCCATAATTGCGCTGACCCTCGCAGTCGGCTTCTCCGGGTTCGCCATCTCCGGTAAGTATATACATTACTGCTGCCATGAGCCAATACTCCAAATGGCATTATTACAAAGCGATAATTACGAGACACTATTATGATGACTCATTCAGTACATTTATTCGCTACGTCATACTCGTCGTATTTCAAACTAATTAGTAATTAATAACTATTTCGTAATTCAAACTCAACATATGTACTATATAAATAACTATGCAATAACAATAATATATAATTATAATTAGCTAATTACGTCATATTCGCCTTCGGTTATCGTCAATTACAGGATTCAACGTAAACCACCTGGACATTGCGCCTCGTTATGCGTCCATCCTTATGGGCTTGTCCAATGGTGTGGGTACAATTGCCGGCATGCTGTGTCCCATCGTTGTCGAATGGATCACAGACAGAAAGGTATTGATACAGCGGAGAGACTGAGATGACATAAGAAATTGTTGTGCTGGAGTGGATACATCTTGGTGTTCATCATTTCTTTTTGAACATCCGGTTTTCCATCAATCCAATGGTACCCCTTTCGTGTTGTTTGGAGTCTACACAATAGATGGCGTGGTCTAGTGGTACTTAACTTCACCGTTTTTTCCATAAATAAACATTATATTTTCTCCATAAAACACATTTTACAACCCCCTATTACGTGCTCGTTACCGGTTCGATTACCACATCACCTTTTGTAGACCTCATGCGCATCACCTCATCTTTTCAGTTGTTTTTAACGTTCCTTGCCATAGCAAGCCGTGCGTAGAGAGCTCGGCCAGACTTGTTCATATAAAATGTTGTAATAGAGTGCCCTTTAAATATGGCTTCATCAGTAGAATTCCCTCCTTGTGTAAAATTCACCAATGGATGACTTCCTACTGACAACAGCTCGAAACGCTGATATACTACGCCACAAAAAGCATAATTTGGGTTGGACAGCAGTAATTGTTTCAGTTCAGCCAAAAACAATTGCCTGCCGTTGTATATATATATATATATATATAGCTGCGTCGTTCTCATCATAAATGTAATTGACGAACGTACATAACGTTGCCGGATGACCGGGCTCAAAGTACACAGAGCTGTTTGTTTTCGGGCAACTGGGCGGGCGTCCAACGTTTCGTTGTCGAGTTCAGGGAACGCTCGGGAAGACTCAGTTTACTCCGATGTATTTGATTAGATTTTATTTGCCAGACCTTCCGTGCTGTGGCAGTCGGTTGGCTGTAGTTGGTTGGCAACCAACTACGGACCAGGGCCCAAGTGTGCCCTAGAGTCATTCGTGCTAGCTGCAAGCTGCTCGAAAAGACATTGGGGAAATGCGATGGTTATAGCCATGGTCCGGTCTGATTGTGTTCCTCTACTAGGGTTGACACTGACCATGCGCCTTCAAACAATTCAGCTACCCCCTCCCCCGCACAACCATTACAGCAGGCGTCCGGTTTGGCTCTTACAAGCAATTGCCGTTGGGGAAAGACTGGGCTCAAACAATACATTGTTGGAGTCGTTGTTTCACACCGTGATCGTTCTATTCTCTCTCTCTCTCTCTCTCTCTCTCTCTCTCTCTCTCTCTCTCTCTCTCCCTCTTTCCTCTTCTCATCATTCGTGTTTGACAATATTCGAATAAAGCTCAGCTTCACTTGACCTTCTTAGCGGCTTCATTGGTCCACCACCCCTGCAGCCACTTGGAATAGCACTTGGAACGCAGGCGTAAGCACTTATATACGGTACCAACGAGAATTCCAAGTCGAAACCGCGGCAATTCTCGCTGCTTCAATCAGTTATGCACATTGTACAAATGCAAACACAACACAAATATCTCTCGGTCATCCAATCATCGAATCCTCCACAGATCGTAGAGGGGAGGATTGCGGCCACTTCAGAGGAATCGTGTACAGGTGGAGTGGATATGGGTCTTAAAGGGCAACGTTATTTTTACTTTAGGCACAGTGAGGGCCACTTTCTTCCACAGGTCGAGGGGCTATTTCTTGCCGATGGCGTGGTCGGCAACGCCCGTAGAATCCTGAAGTAGTCTATTGCTGGCATGGGTCCGAATCGCGCTAAAGGCCAAAGGATTTCTCCTATAAAAACTTGATTTGGTATCCCGTGTGGTGCAATTGTAGCAGTCAACCATAATAATAATAGTGCAATGGGTATCGACTCTCAGGCATAAAAGAACAAAAACCGGAACGGTAGTGGTGTCGACCGTAACCATAACGGAGGAGGCACGTACATGCCTACACAAGATTACGTTGATCCCCACCGTTGCATATAGGTATTTATGTATCCTCCTTTCGAAGCAATGCAAAAGCACTACCGTGGGCGTTAAACGTTGGCTGAGAGTCAGACCGAAAGCAATTTGCGGGCCCCTTTCTGGACGAATCCTGTAGTACTTCCAAGCGGCTACAGCTCCGGTGGAATTAACTTAACCGTCGGCGACAGTGATGGTTAAAAACAGTGGTGGTTTGAATTTAATTATTTATTCATTGACGGAACTGCGAATATTACAACGCTCAAGTTCTCGTATTAAAAAATAGAAGTAAAAATAACGATCACCAAAGGATTTCACAAGGACTATCTTCTAGGTGACCTACTGTCAAAAATGATCACCAAGTCATATTCAACAATAAAATTACAAGCATTTAAAGAGATTGAAAGAGGAGCAACTTACTAGCGTCACTGGAAAACAAACCTAGTCAAAAATAGCTCACAGGGAGAACCGCTAACGGCTGTTGCGCTTGATTGTTATCTCTCAACGCAACTAAACGCACATAGGCTAAAATGATTAATAGCGTAATTGTCTCATAGAGCCTCATCGAAGGTTCCGCCCGCACTTACGGATATAGGCCGACGTCGTATGTGTAGAAACATTGCTTTCAATAAAGACTAAGGAAAAGTCTTTAGTAAAAGCAATTGTCACCGTTTTTTAATAAACAATAATAATATACATTTGGCAAACATATAAACATTCGAGTCGCGTCGCCTACCCATAAGCTCCGATGTCAATGATGCTATGTATCATTTTTACGATCGCCTCGACTCGGTCGATTGTCCTCCCTGCATTTTCGCGACTATATTTAGCAATTTTGGTTGAGAGCGACTGGCAGGTTGGCTGAAGTGTGGAAGACACCGCGATGCGTATGTCGACCGGATCTGCAGTGCACGATCTAAATAGATAGAGTTGGGATTCAAATGACTTCCCTCAGTGTGCCTAAGCTTGATGAAAACAATTCCAGCTGTAGGTATCCTCGGTAGGGTTTCTCAATTCTTGCTCTCGGCCGGACGCGGTTATCGACGCCAGGCTAACGTGCGTAGACATCCATAATATAGAGGCAACGGTGTGCCTCAGAGTGTTTGTCGCGCCCCCTGGCTTTGATCAGTGACACTAGGTGTGAGATCCTGGCGACCCCTGGCGATGCATTCAAAAGCTGGGGGATAATACCCCACGTCGAATATCCCATCGACGCCGAAGAGGTCGCCAGTGTCAGTTTGAAAATGCTGCAATGATACTAAGTATATCAATATATATATATATGGATGTTTACCTTCTCCTATTTAATTGGCAGTGGCTGATTACCAATAAGTGTTGATTATCTATTGTTTCCTTTGATTGTTTATGTATTGGTCATATTAGTAAAAGTATTCCTCATATGTACAATAGAACCGCTTTTAATAAATGTGTTTTGAGAGAAGCTACATTACGAAAAAAAAAATCATGGCCTAATATATACGTGAATGTCAAAACAATGACTAACAGACAATAGTGGAACTGTCCCAAAGTCACTCCGTTGATTTCGCATACTTTATATCTCAATTTACATCGAAATCGTTAGTGGTTGACAAAATTAGTCGATCCTATGACGGCGAATGTCAAGCAGGCGTCGTTGCGCCATTCGGCCGCATTACCCCCGCCGTACGACCGGTCAACTCGGCCTCCGATCGATACAAACTTCAGTAGTCGTCATCATTAGATCTCTGCTTTTTATTCCACGAAAAAGGCGCAGTCGCGTCACCGTTGCTCTCACTCGTTTTCATGTGTTCTTCACATGCAATCATACTAAGAGCGGCCTTTAATTTGGTATTTGTCATCGTTGCTGGTGCGGTTGCAATTTGCGGTCTCGCTTATCGTAGTTATTGATTGCTGTCGCTGTTGTTGTTGTTGCTGTTGTTGTTGTTGCTGCTGCTACTACTGTACTCGCACAGAAACCGGATAAGGCTGCTGATCAGTGGCAGCGGGTGTTCATCATTGCCTCGCTGATCCATTTCGGGGGAGTGATCTTCTATGCGTTCTTCGCGTCAGGCGAAAAGCAGCCATGGGCAGAGCCCGCCAAAGAGGCGGAACCCGTCGGCCAGCAGGCGGGTCAACCATTCCATCAAGGAGCTGGACAGGGTGGTTACATCGACCAGACGGGAGGTCAAGGGACCGCACCCCCCTCGTACGGTTCCACCGCTGAGACGAACTTCGTCTACGATCCAACCTCGCAGCAAGCCGCTCAGGTAAAACCGACTACATAACACTAGGTTACTGTATTTCTGCTCTTTTTTTTGTCTAGATCACATGCACATGCAACAGTATGTGCGTAATAATAATAATAATAATAACAGTAATAATGATACGATCGTTCAGTAATAATGTTATCTGTCTGTTAAGTTAATCTCAGTTCGTATAACTACATAGAAATTACATATACGACCACATAGTTCGGTGTAGCTGGTCGGCCTAGGGTGCCTATGGCGAATTTTGCACACGTTCAAATCGTCATAAAGCCGCCCCTTCGCATTCGATTCAAGTCACTGGAGCTGTCTGTGTATTCACTATACTCTTTTCCTTACTCTATTTTCTATGAGCATATCTCATTGACCCACCCAGTTGATTTGGTCTTGACTCTGTTTGTTTGTCTTCTTGCCTTCTCTTTTCCACTGACTCGAACAGCCTTCTAGGCCGCCGCCTCCGAGTGCCCCCAATGTGCCAGCTCATCAGCCACAACCGGCCGCGTATGATCCGAACGCGGCCTGGGGGGAAGATGCTTCTAGCCAGCAAGCCGCGTACACGACTAGCAGCTACACGTCGGGCTACAGCACGCAACCGCAGTGGTAGAGGGATCTAGAGCCAGATAGAGTCAGATAGAGAGAGAGAGAGAGATCGCAAGAGATGGACAGCGAGATACCTATAGCAGAAGACCAAAGGAAAAGTACGAGAGAAGTGCAAGAAGCAGAAGAAGATACTGTGGTGAACAGCTATTAAGCACAACTACTCGTAGACGGAGAGGAAGAGAGAGAGAGAGAGAGAGAGAGAGAGAGAGAGAGAGATGGAAAGAGAACTGGTAACAGAGCGACGTGAATCGGCAGTGGTCTCAGATGAGATAGACAGCTCTATACGGGGGGTGCTTACGCCCATACGGCGTTCATGGTGACGCACACAGCGTTGCTGCCATAAAGAGAGGCGAATGGCGAACAATAGTGCACAAGGACGAACAGCATAATGATAATGCACTCATTCAATACAACAAGAGAATAGAAGAGTAATAATAATAATAATAATAACAGGCGGCATTGAAACACATCAACATGGACAACATGCAAGCTCGTACGCATTCAGAAGCAAGCAAGCTAGCAACAGCGCACATCGATAAGCAGCTGCTTAAGCAGAAGAGCACGGCGATAGAGGCACTAATCGATGAAGACCGGTCGACGAGAGACGGGAGATTAGGACGCGCAAGCAACGAAGTAAAACTTAACCCAATCGGGAATGGGGGGGAGGGGGTTACGTCAGGGAACACCGTGGCATTAGATGGGCTTGTCTGATCAGAATTGTTATTCGCGCAACTGAGAAACTTCCCAGCACACGTACAGCGGAAGCAACCATTGAGCTGTTTGATACAGCAAGGATGACAACGGCGAAGGCCAAAGACCATCGTACCGGAGGTTACCGGAACGCCTACCAAATACTCGAAATCATCGTCATCAATGACCTACAACGAGTAAGCGTGAAGGACGTTTACGACAAGATGCGTATCTCGGATACGGGATGACGCGTAGATCGTCACACGTCGATGAAGTCGCAATCGAATAACAATAATAATAATAATAATACTGGAAACGGTACGTGGTCACATGGGCCTTTCGGTGGTTTCCGACGCTATAGGTTTTCAAGAGGGCCATAGTCCTCACCGTTGTAACGGGCGATATGGAACAGAACGAGACAGATGGATAGATATAGAGATGGCGAATGATGGAGTCGTTTTGGGAGAGGTCGAGGAGACGCTGACGGTAGGACGTTGGAAAGGCGAGCAGAAGCGGCCGACGTTACTATTATGATATAATCGTTATAATGAATGAATCGATGAATGAAGATAACACCACGGACAATAATCAACCAATTATATGACGATGGCTAGATGTGTCCGTCTCACGTTCATGGGCGATACAGCCACCACTTCGTAACGCTGCTGTGTTATGAGAAGAAGTAGATCTCTCTACTAGAAGTGTTACTATATCATCAATATATATATATATATATATATATAGAAAGTACATGATTATTACGATTACTACTAATATTGCGTAGCTGTAGTAGATAATAACTATATACTGAGCAGTCTTTCGAAGCGATGCCTGACGATGAGTATTTCAGAACTGACGGCGATAATGTTAGCCGGACAAAACACAATATGCTCCGCGCTTAGCACGAAAGCCGTCCAGTCACGTTCATCTTCTTCTATAATAGAAGTACTAACTAGCATATAGCAGCATATCGCATACTAGGAAAGCCGTCAGAAAGTGCTCGCAATATGATCCCATTCATTCTCAACTCTCGCTACAGAGATTGATTGATTGATACTTACCTATACACACACACACACACGTGCGAGAAGCAAACAACATGAATACTATTATGCTACAACAACTACAACTACTATTACTACAACTACTATTACGAAACGAAATTATGCTGAACTGGTAAAATGGATGGTTAGTCGAGAAGCAGCTGTGGATAATGAGAAAATGGAGGGGTGAGAACATTGACGATGCTGATAACGAAAAGCATTATTGGAATGGTGATGATGATTATAAATACTCTCTCTCTCTATAGTAGAGGTAAAGAGGTGATATTCAAGTGTCCTATAGTCTCAACAGCACTGATGGATCATTAATACTATAATATATATATATATATATATATATATATATAGCTATTATTAACCAATTGATTTCTGATCGTGTGTGTGTGTCCGGAGAATGGCGAGATACTCTCATTATATAGAAACACAATGATTAGATGAGCAAGCAAGCAAGAAGACATGGATGGCAGTGGTCTAAAAGACGAGCGTGGTGCGATGGAGCGAATGTGTCCTGAAGAAAACACATTGTGAGGTTCATCCGCATGTGAAGCTTAAACAACAGAACTAGAAGAGACACTTCGTTGTCGACAATTTTTGTTCATTCGTGTCGAAGACTTCATTTGTTTGCATAGCCTTCGTTGAGAGCAACTTCGCACTTAGTCTCTGTCTCTCCATCGACAAAAAGAGACGAGATAGAGAGATACTCATTATGGAAGAGATAACTAGGGACATCAGCAAACCCGCGGTGGTTTCCTGCGGTCGTAAGTGTTACCGTGATCATGACGATTCGATGGATAGGATTTTCGAGAAGTAACTTGAAAACGACTATGCTCACGTGTTATAGTAACAAACGTCAACCTAGTCAACGAAAAATTGGACTGATCCAATGATTTTCTGCTCGAGTTTCGTGTTCGGTCACGTCAACCGCGTAAACAGCATTGCTGCAAGGTATTACGTTTTAGTGTATTGCAATTGATTGAAATTGCCTTGGGACTTGCACCGGTATCGTCCCACTACTCACGTTCACCTTCTGTGATGCTACTAGCCGTTTGAATGAACGTAATCGGCCCCGTTGAATCGGAACGCATGACATCAGCCTTCTGCAACGCCGGCAGAGGAGATAGGACCAGACATTGGTCTGATTAGGGCAATAAAGAGGGAAGTGATCAGAGTTAGCGCGTAGCGTTCGTTATCAACTGAAAAGTGAAGAGAAAAAACACAAAGCTATTCTCTGAGTATGTGCGTGTGTGTGTGTTTGTGTTTGTGTGACATATCGGAGGCCTTCGCGCACCCATCTACTACCAATTTCCTCCAATCTCTCTCTCTCTCTCTCTCTGTCTCTATATCTCCCTTCTTGTGTGTGACTGGGTGTACGTCTGTAGTGCCTATAGATAACAATGATTTACTTATGGACTCAGCATGCGTTGTTATGGAATTGAGTTACCGTTAGTGGGGCCCCGGCGAGGTTTACGCAAATGATATGATCTGACCTGACCTGACGAAAGGGGGCAGTGGAGGCGGATAAATGGGCATCCTTCAACAGACACAACAACAACTGAAGCTCGTAACTGGTCCAGCTGTGCAGGATCTTATCGCCACTATTCTGTATCGGGAACAAGGAGAACTATTCTCTAGCCGGTCCGAGGATATTTATTAGCTTCATTCAAATAATCAATCACACATGAGCCATATCGGAGTAAGGGCAATGTCCCAAATGTGAAAACAAACTAGTATATAGGTGTCATAAGTTGCTGTTGTTATTTATTCAGTCATCGACCGCGCCCTCATAAATTGTTTGCCTTAAGCGTCACCCCATCTACAGAAGGTCGTCAGTGCGTTTAGCTAAGACGATGGCGATGTGCCAATATCAATAGCTCACTACCCCTGTGGACAACAGATGCCTGTGTGATTTTTTGGGTCGAACAAATCATCTATCATCCATGTTGAGTATGTTACTCTAAGCCTTGGCATTTTTTGCGGAGTCCTACCAATCAGCTTTGTTTGTTACCAGCACAGGTACTGAGAGGCTGTCAAACAGAGAGAGAGAGACAGAGACCCATATATATATATATCCGTGTCAGATGAGGAGAAACAGACTGCTCTGATCGATGTCTCGCAAAGACAAGCCATACATGTTAATGATAAGACCGTTCAGACTAACTGATGGCTGGCCGCGTTTTAATTATTACTATTGTTAGCATTGTTATTATTATTATTATTATAGCTCATCGGTTGCGTGCAACCCAACTTCGAGTACGAGTAGAAAAACAAGCAACTGAAAAGTTGACCGCTAAAATGATAATGATGTTATTGAGACAGGTTTTTTATTCGTTAGCTGTTGAGTATTCGTCAATGGAGTGTTAAAGGTTGAATCTTGCACATGTAACAGATGAAATAAATAGGAGAAGCAACGAGAAGCTTGAATGATGAAAGGAAACGAATGATGGCAACGCTACTGCAGAACATGTTGATATATTATGGAGGTCAAAATAAAGCATGGACATGACATCACATCGTAGGCCGGTAACAGGCCAATAGTAAGGAACGGAGTCTGGCTGTTTCGCGCGCTCTCTCTCTCTCTCTCTCGCTCTGTTTGTCTTTCTCGCAGTCTGTGAAGAAATGTTCGAAGCGATGTCTTCATTGTTGTCACCGTCTCTTCGAAAGGTGACATAACGTGTAGTGTAACTTTGGATCAAGAGTTGTTTCAGGATTACGCCTAGTTGTTGAGGGGGACGGGACGCTCTGCCTTCTTCTGGTAGACAAAAAGGGCTCAGAGAGCAGTGAAGTGGTCAGTTATCGTCGACACAGTAATAATAATAATTCGAAGGTGACGAAGAAAGACAAAACAGATATCTTATGTAGGCCATGTATGAACGAGAAAAAATCGCACACAGCCGTCAGACCAGACAATAAATCGTATATAATGTCGTGGTATGATTCGATCTGACGGCGAAGCAATGTCCCACAGCTTTTGCCCTCTCTAGGAATCGATCGACAATTTGTTGCGTTGTAAAAGTGTATTTTCTTCTCGTTATGAGTGACAGATTCAGCGACAACAGGAACAATGAGTGCGCAATGTTTGATGATGAATAATATCACAAATGATAAAATAATGATGTTCAACGATCCACGGGCGTGTCAAATCGGACGCAAGCAGGCGCCGTAACAAGCACACAAACACACAAATGAGTACCAGATAATGAACAGATATAACCACCACAACCATTACAACACACTCGATACGATGACAAACAACGTAACAGAAAACCTGATCAATTGCCTGATTATTATTATTATTATTATTATTAGAAGCAGCATGACGAGACATGAAGAATGGGAAAGGTCGACTTTCACAGGGCCGCTATCATCAATTATACTACTGAGATGGGAATGGAGAGACAAAGATGATTTAGATTGATGCAGATAATGTAGATGGCCCGTCGATGCTGATGTATACAAGAGCGACACGAGAGATATTCTGGCTGCCGGACAGGTTTTGCTCGCCCTGAAAATGAGGATTGCTGTGGGGACGGGATGAAGAATCGTGTTATCACAGCTCTGCACACCGAGAAATATCTGCACGAGTCAAGACGAAAACTAATCAGCAAAAGGAAAAGGTAAACGTTTTAACCCGGATGTCCCTCAGATCGATTCTATAGAGAAAAAGTTACCCTTAGAACAACCAATCAACGAATTAAATAGTTATACACATACATATATATATATATATATATGTATATATATACATTTTTTAGATTTGTTTGTTAGTAATTGTTAGATTAATTTGGCTCTGTAGAATTGACCTGACAGTTGGAAATGTTTATATGGCACGATGAGGCTATTTGACCCTCCTTTTCCTACGTTGCATGGCGACTCAGGTCGAATTCAGATCCGACATATATATATATATATATATTTTATATACATTTGCATATCAAATAGCGTATGTTTCGATTGAAGCGTTTTCGTCCATTATCAGTCATTACACTTACAAACCCACCGAACGATTGGAGAAAAGTAAGCTCTTCCCACTATTCATCTAACTAATTAATTTATCTCTCTGTCTCTCTCTCGCTCTCTCTCTCTCTTTCTTACCGACAATACATCAACAAAGCACAGAGTGCTACTGATGTACAGACATAATACAGACCGGTGTGGTACTGAAGTCTTTCGGTTTCACAATGAATGGCTGACAAAAATTCGCGAAAAAAATGATGCAAAGCTACACTGTGGACAGCTTTTGATGCCATTTTTCGAGAATGACGCATAGACGATAGCATCATCGTATGATGTTGCTGCACACAACCTTATAATTGTATTGTTATTATTACTCAAACGTGGCGAATGTAGATCCATGCATGAGAAAGCATATCTATTGCCTATATATATATATATATATATATATATGTATATGTACACTGCTCCGTTCAAGGAGAGGCATATACCATATATATATACATATATATATATGGTGTGTGTACATTCAAATCATAGAGAATCACCCAACCCGCAACCATCCAGTTCATTCTTCAACTCGTTTTATCGCACGGCAGGTTGTTGTTGTTGTATTTTATCATTTGCGCAGCCTTCGTTCTGCGCGAAATTTTAGTAGTGCTGATGGTGGCAGGTGGTGATGATGATGCGGTTTGCTTAAAACAATGTTATTTCGTTTCAAGGTACGCGTTGTGATAACAATGCCTTATGAATGGCTTTCATTATGATAATTATTGGTATTATCATCATTATTATTATGAGTAAATAATTGATGTCACCATAATCGATCGTGCCGAGCGCCTCGTATACAGTAGAGGAGGTTTTTGGGGACGGCGGCGGACGCATTAGCTACACGTACGGTGTACGAATTATACTTCTAGGTAAAAGGTATTTAGGTTTTTTTTTCTAACTTTTTAACAATATTCTTACTGAAATTACCACTACCCTTATTATTATTATGATTATTATTATTATTGTTAATTTGTTTCCGAGATGCCATGATTATTTTGTGCAAATGTTAGTCCTAACACTGCATTAGATCCGTATACGATATCGATGAAGGGGCAGCATACCAGCATTTTCTTAAATATGATACCAATAATAAAACTAACAAAGCGTTCAACAAATCAGATCCAACAACACGGCAGAACGGCACCCACTGACAACAACAACAAAAAATAAAATTACAAAATAAACAGAGACCAAATACCGTGTAACTCACATACAATGCAAGATTCACGATTGCATTCACCACGAAAATACACATGATACGACACCTACATTTGAATCCCACCAAGGCCTCAGTCTTTCAGCACAGCCTGGAGTTCTTTCACTAAGACGGCTCAACAGCATAGGCGCATGGCAAACGCTTGTGCCACACATACCAAATAAAATTACACGCTTGTGCCACACATACCAATACCGAGCGAAAAAACAAACACACACGTCTCCTCTATTGTCTATTGAGTTTTGACGTTTTGATCAACAGCCTCTCACCTTTAGGTCGCCAGCCTATTTTTAGAAAAATGAATAAATAAATCGAAGAAAAGTTCCGCTGTCTTTCACAAGTTCCCTGTAACAGCTCATTCGTCCAGTGGGGACGTGTCCTTAATTGAAGTTTGTGCCGATGATGGCTACACTGATATCGGTCCGTTGTTCGGGCCTCGTTTATCTGCAGTTCGCGTATAGTTTGTTGCGACCGTCAATTCGGGTTCGAAGCTTTTCTAATCAGTCACTTTGATGACAAGTCACCCAACAGTCTCTCAGCATAAGCTCGTTTTCCCACGCCGCTTTAGTCGCGCTTAATTCAATGGTAGATTATTAATTCAATGCTAAGGCAATCGGAAAATAGGCGATGTCGAAATATATACATATATTATACACGTTATTATTATTATTATTGTATATTTAAGTAGCACAAAATACAGTAAACGGATTCAATACATATTAAATAGATTCAAAAAGTCCCAGTATTCTTCACCTAAAGATAATAACATTATCAATATATGAACGAGCTGTCGCCGACATCATATGCAAATGCAGATAAGATAATGTCAAGTTACACAAAATCATGCAACTTTAACTAGAACAACTATATTTCTTTACAAAATTTTCTCGAACTCACTGTCATTTAAATAACATGGTGGCTCATACAGAATTGAACAGTACTCAATAGCTTACCTATTCGTTGATTGACATTGGCAATAACACAATACACCCGATGCTTGTACCTATTAACAATTTATTTGTACCTGCACACAATTTATTTGTCTGCTTTGTGCACCATCACACCGAGACACACAACGGTTCACACTGTATATATATATATAGCAAAATCACTTGAATGGAAATGGAAAACAAACGGAAACTAATAAATATATTGATGCACACAGTACACGTGTAGATAGAATCACGACACATGTGAATACACATCAATACATTAATATAAAACAAACGCAAGTTGAAATGATGAGAAAAATGCATGTGATAACGTGTCGTGACATTGTTGACTTTTGGAACTTGACGCCTGAGGCGAATTTCCCCGAAAACTAAATTAAACAAAAATTACAAATGAAAAAGACACACACAAACAGATACTGATGAAAATGGAAAAATGATTCAATTCACCTTGTTCTGCGGTTCGATCTTGGAAGTGGAAGGCGAGAATCTAATGAGACGCAGTATTACAATACTTTGATTTTATGGATCGTTCGTTCCACTGCATATGGAATACTATATATCCTTAATACACTTAGTTCATTTCACGTGTTCATGAGCCTACCCAGACGACTTCGGTAGCAAACGGTAGCTGACATTTGACGAGGCCTAGTTCTGCCCGCAAACACCGTATGTGTGAGGGGAACCTCATTAAAGGACACCAATCAAATCTTCTTTTTTTTCTATCATCATCATCATTATCAGATCAAGATGATATAATCCAAAAGTCAAAAAGTCACTGACATACTATATATATATATATATATATATATATGACAAGACGAGACAGATGTTGGTGGAGACGGCCGAGGTGAAGGCGAGTGCAATGTTTGAATAACGCATCCCAATGCGCTGTTCACTGCACGGCAAACAGAGCAATCTCTCAGACCCGAAGGGCTTTCACTCATTCAATTGCAATACTTGTCATAAATGTAATGATAGTAATAATAATATTACAAATAATGTCAAAAATAGCAATGTATACTTATATAGATATCTGGACGATTACTGCATTAATATTATAGATACTTTTTCAGTCCGTTTTACTTACATGTACATACAAACCATAACATATATATATATATATAAATATTATTTATTATATAAAGTGTATACTCGTCACTTATAAGAATTATTATTAATAATTATGCTCGCAATTAAATAAGTCGACATTACTTAACTACGTCCAGTATATTGTATGTCCTTAGCTAGCCAGATGTGTGAGGTAGGTACATTCGTCGAGTGATTCTGGCATGTCCTGAGCCGACAGTCTTCAGACCGGTTCAGCAGATAATCCGTCCTAAAGTCGGTAATTGACCGAGCCACGTTGAAACGATTAGATCAGAGAGCTGCAGTTCCATACATTCAATCATCGCATTGGTTGTTGTTATTGATATCGTCGTACGGCGTCATTGGGCAGAGTTTAAAACAGTGCGCTGACCTTCTCTGTCGCTGTGCAAACCCATCTGGAAATGCACTGTGTGCAAATGCCCCGCAGTCATATCAGATAAATATATGCCCCCTCCGACAAGAAAACGAACAAATCATTGGCCACCATCACGAAAATCGCCACATTCGCTTGACTGCAACTATTGAATATCCAATACAATACCGTACACGAAATGATTTAACCTTTGTGTTATGACGAAGAGAAAGAATCAATAAGCAGACAACTTAAAATTGTTTTCGGGCGGCTCGGATTGTCGACTACCAGTGGTGATGTAGTAATGACGAGTCATAATTATGTGACACTTATGTCATTTCTATATATATATATATATATAGAGGCAATGCAACATAGTCACTCTACTCAGCGTACTCCGTTTCGGATCGCTTATTTGTGCAATTCACCTTTACGATAACGTCAATTTTCCGCGATATTTCGTTCCTTCTTTCTCTCTCTCTCTCTCTCTCTCTCTCTCTCTCTCCCCCCACTTCTTACTGAGTCGTCGTCGTCGTCGTCGGATCACTTCTATACTTATCAGTACTTGATGTACTTGGATGCATTTGGGCCCAGACGGCTTTACGGCCGGACGACCACTCCCCGACGGGCGTTCGCTTTCGTAAGGGAGATTCGAGACGAGAACGTGTGGAAATGAATGCACAGAAATTCGATTTAACGATTGACTGACTGACCGCCCGCCCGCCCGCGCCCTCAAAGCCACAAAGTATTTGGAAATGACGAAGGTCCTAATTGTACTTTAATTCACGTGTCATCCACAATTGGCCCCACCATTTGTTCGGAGCTGTTGCTGCTTACTGTGATGCGTGTATATTACACTGAATACGAGGAGTAATTAATAATAATAACAATAATCGATAATAAAGGCCCATAATAGACATTGTGAATGGGAGACTGTTTCCGTTCCTAGACATACTTATGATACGCATACCTACTATTCTAGATGAGAGAGGAATAGAATAATGAAACAAAGAAATGGTACCCTGAGACGTTTCTTATATACAGCCATGCCCGCTAAGTCTTTCAATAGTCGATCAACGGCAGTGACACTGCGTATGGCGTCAAGCAATCTTCTACCCCAAAAATAGTATCACAATGATGCATTCTAATGGAGGAATGGGCGAATTACGATATCGGACGAAATGCAGCGTCGACTGCTGAACTCTGATTAGATAAAGCCGGCCGTCCATTAGGGGAGCGAGGACTCATCTTGAGTTCCTGTCGGCAGTCGGAGTTCGAACATGGAATAGGACGGGTTCTTTCTTTGATCGAGAGACAGAATGAGAACCAGGACAGGTACAGAAAAAAAATACATCGTTAACTAGAAACGGCAATAAAAAGACTACTTCTACAACAACTACTACTACTACTACTACTACAACTACTACTACCACTTGATTATTGGTTGACACTGAGAATTTTTGAGGTCTGCTTTTCGCCACAACGTGGCCAATCCTCACAGCCATCTGATGCGACTTCACTTGTGCATGCTGTGCAACGCCTAGGTGGTCGAATATATGATGAAGATGTGACGAGACACACACACACGAGAATAGGGGAAGTACTATATATATATATATATATATATATATATATATAGACAGTAGCCATCTGGCAACCTTCCGGTACGCCAGAGTTTAAGCACGTCTATGGATGCACGTTCAAGCAAAAAAAAATGACCCAACGGACAGGTCAGTTTACTATTTATTATAGTATATAATGCATCACACACACATTTTGTCTATCAGGCTACACGGTGAACAACATTAAAAAAGTAGGCCTACTTACGAGGTCTACAAGTTTATTCACATTTGATGTTTGATTGCCGATGTCATGGCAATAGATGAAAACCTCAACCGGCAGAAATGGCGTAAGGGCCAGACCATACGTCACTTTCAACGGGTTACTTTGATAGATTGGCATAGTTGATCGAACACTGATATGAGCAATGTTTGCGTCTGAAATCTTCGAGAAAGCAGCTGGGAGAAATTCCCTTTTGTTTGCTCTTTCTCTCTCAACTACTCACGCTTTGATTCTCCTAAACAGTGAACACGACTGACTGGGAGCAAGCCTGGATTGATCTAATTCGGAAGATCGGGCTTGAACGCAGCCTGGACTCCGAGCATAGCTAACAGAGATAGAATTTTCAAAGGACACGGTGGTCTTTGTATGATTAGACGAGGAAAGAGAGCCAGTTTCAAATAGCTCTGCTGGATCGTCAGCCGTCAAATTCACGCTCAGATTTGCCACGGATGACATTATGAGACTGAGGGAAGAAAAGATATAGGGTACAGTTATCAACAAAGTGGCCCTTAGCTGCTTTCTCGCCTTGCTAAATGAGCGCACCATTCAAGGCCAGTTGCGTTCGTGGCTATTCGGTATCAACCTTCCAAATCGTATGTGTGTGTGTGTGTGTAGGTGCAAACTGTATAAAGATCGCTGGGTGAATTTTACGATAAATTTCGTACTACGTACGCAGTGCATTGTAGGCGTCGTTTAGGTATTTTCTTATGAATTAACACATTGGACTAATACAGTATAATAACACTAATCAACAACCGATAATCGTACGTACATGACATGCATAGATACATAGATAATACTACAACAACTACAATATATACTGAAAAATAGTTAACAACCACATGCTCTTTATATAATATATATACATATATAATAGCGTATTGAACATTCGATCAATTCATCGCATTGCATTGAGTGGACAATGCCACAAAAGACGAAAAACAAACAAAAAATACAGCGTCAACAGCTGGGCGTAACTGTTAAATCAGCAAATTAGCAATAATCGAATCAATTCATCTATAAATAGTATAATATATAATAGCGTTGACAAGGAGCAGAGACCGGAGGACAGAATCGATGTAGACGTTGCTGAAGATGTTGAGTGTACGGACCGACGATGTCCACACGTGACAAAAAAACAGAGAGCGTTCTTTCAGTGTTCTAATCCATTTCGGAGATATATGAATGAGTTTCTCGTTCAGGGTATGCAGATCTAGGCAGACAGACGCTTGCCGCCGTTGGACATGAGCAATTTAGACCACCTTGATTGCACCAGTGCGCCCAATTGTCGATCACATTGTCCCAGTAACTCTTGCGTAGTAAAGTGATTTGTCTAATTCGAAATGGTCACCGTAGCACCGTCGGGGGTTGGGGAAGATGGAGAGAGTCAGCTATGTAAGCATTAACGGTAGGGGCTCAACTGAAGGCTCACGCCGTTCGACTCGTCGATATGGGTATGCAATCAATGAGAATTCACTACACAGACTCACTGAGCCTCGTTTGGGTCCGTCCCAAGAATTCGACGAACGGAATTACCAATAGAAGAAAATCACGTCGCCTTAATCAATTCGCCTGTCTGTCTGACTCTACACGCGCGGCTACTGGTGGCATTTCGCTGGTGTGATGGAGGATCGCTGTATTCGACACATTCGTTGTGTTTTGCAAATCGCCTTTTTGCATGAATCCCCTCGAAGGGTGATGCACGCAGGCCGACCATTCACGTGTTTGGCTTGTCAACGTGAAACAGCTGTGTCCGACGAACGAGTGCGTTCTCTCTCCTTTTGTTTCTTCGGGTCGCGTAGATCCCCCAACAGACAATCGTCCACGCTACTAGCACACTACAACAAATAGAATATGAGAAATGATGACGCCGAGGTTACTATTAACACTGCTACAACTACACTAGTACTACCACCGCTGCTATTGCTTAGATTTGATAGTCGACATTCGTAATTACTAATATGAGTACTAATAATAATAATAATAATAATAATAATAACAGTTTCGTATTTTAATCGTAATTATAATACTGATAATGATAATGACAATATTACGGGGACTGAGCCCGCCGATGTTGAGCTGCTGTCTTCAAGTTCGAACTATTATGGCGGCGTCCTCGGTTTGTTCAACTGCAGTAATAGTATTAATATCCATCTAATAATAATAATAATATTATTACTAATGATACTGTCAATCTCAACGTTACTGTGAAAGAAAATCCCCACTCAGGCTGAAGCATCGGCAGGCAGCTAAAACAGCAAATAACTAAAAACGACCCTCAGATAATGAACCATTACTATGATACGTATAATTAATAATCAATGACCGCGCAACAACAATGAAAAACGATGACTACGATGACGACAATAGGGTGGTAATTCAAATAATTAAAAACAATAAGGATGCTCGATATGGATAACTATAAAGTTGACTTAAAAAATAAATACTAAGAAATAACGTTCAAAAGCAACAATCATTATATTGAAGTATTACTGCTACTAACCAGATATAACAACGCTAATGCTAACATTACTATTTCATCATAATGATATAATCTCTGTCGTTACTGATACTACTGCTAATAATAATAATAATAATAATCATAATCATAAAAATAAATAATATTGAGACCTTGAGGAGCGTCATACGAGCGTCCCTCTCCAACGGTCCACAAGAATTGTGCAAACAATCATCTACATAATAATAATCATAATTGCAGCCGAACAATCAACCACCAACAACCATGACAGCTACAATCTACCACCGCAACAACCACAATCACCAACAACAATTACGGGAAAAAAAACAACTCATCAACTCGACTGATGCTGACGACAATTATTTATATCAAACAAACAAAATAGTAAAACAGATCAACAACAACAACAATTATACGAACAATATATTGGCATACCACTCTACGACTACTAACTACTTAACAAAAACAAACTAGAAAAATGGCAAGATATATAGGTTACAAGCGACGGTAGTTGTTGCCGTAGAGAAAACACGCGACAACATGTGCTGAGACAATTTGTCGCCATATCACGCGAGCAGAAGATACCATAACTAAGATAGACAAACATGCTGGCGGAACAACAACCCCCGGGTGAATAAATAAGATAAATAAACAGTGCAAAGAGGTAAATAAAATAAAAAGCCGCAGAATCGTCTGCGCCTACGAGGTCAGCAGTATCACTAAGCGACGAATCAATCAGTCCGTGACTAATAATAGTATATAATAATAATAATAACAATACAAATATAAGTATTATAGTGTCATTAATTGTTATACGAATAACAGGTGCACTCTATCATTCTGTTCGCTCTTATGTCAATGAATTCATCAATCGATCAGATGATTTAGAAAAGATACACAATTAACTGCTGATTACAGAAGGACATTCACTTATCTTAATGACTTTCTCATCATATACCATACACAACGTATTTAATAATGAACAGTTAAAATACAAATTACATACATATATACATATATATATACAGAAAGTAAAATACATAGCAGCGCACATGCTCGATATATACCCTACACAACGTATATAACTCTCCCATATAAATACATACACATCAAGCTCGTACTCTGAGCGTACTAATAATACTAATTATTATATTGTACCATGGTAACTCATTAGTTCTTAACGTTTAGCCGTGTGTATAACGAACTTCAAAGAATACGCTGCTCCACTTGATCTCGTTACTTGAATTGCTAATAAACGATCAGACGGATTCGTGCAACATTCACTCTTTGGATAATATTGCCACCAACGACCAAGCATAATTTTTCTTTCGAGATCGTTACAGGCACAAATAGGTCGCGTTTTTGGCGTACCACATCGCCTGTCAGTATATGCTAACTTAAAGTGGGGTTTGGCTTACCAATAGCAATCGGAACAACGTTCATACTGATTTCTTGATAAGAGAGATCTAATTGGCGCTATCCAAAGGTCATCCGTTTCGATGGGTTGTGCTCTTTGTCCTTTAGCTAAAACGGTAGAAATTGGCGCTTGCACCGTACGGTGATAATGTGCTACTTAAAAAACCGGTTAACAAAATTGTGCATATTTGTACAGAGACAGGAGGAGCATGTATGTGTACATAACATGGAATATTTCGCCACTTTGACGCGCACATCGCCGAGCCATATACATCAATTTGCATAAGTAAGGAAACACTGCACCTTTGGGAAATACTATGAAGGATTATTATTATTAAAAATTGTGATGATATAAATTGCTGCTGCTGCTGCCCCTTCGACACATCAATTAGCGTTATTTACTTGAGCAGATATTATTATTATGAATGTGAGATCTTATCAACCTACATTTAGTATTATAATTTATATAATATTATTTTTTTACTAGTGGTACTATATGAGCTTTAAGAACAGTGATACTCATAACGACCAAGGCAGTCGTTTTGGGGTGGCGATAAGCCGGCTAAACGAGCTCTAATATACAGCTGCCTTTTTATTATTATTATTATTGTTTTATGAGTATTATAATTATTATTATTTCTGTTACGAACAACAGCTGCTTGCAAATCATTTTATCCTCTGATGGATGTGGACAGACGTCCAATACATCAGCTACCTTTAATTTGTTCATTGTCGCTGTCTGAGAAGCCGTACGAAATGAAGGCCAACCCTAGAACCCCCGCATGTTTCAGCGATAAACGCCGCTCAATGGATTTAGTTTCATTCTACATATCGACAATCCCTTAGGGAGTCTATATCTGAGATTGCAGAATATCGGTTGTACACAGGTGAGATTGGCGCCGTCGTAATCACGAGATTGTTGAGTACTGCTGGCGTGTCCACTGATTACGCCATCATCGATCAAAGCAAGCAATCGCTCGTTCTTTTATATGATAACAATATCAAGATTCCAGCAAATCGCACCTTTCTTGAATCTATCAGAGAATTTGTCTGCAAATAGGCAGCCGAAAAATCAGAGAAGTAATGCATTGCGATACAGGCGATGACAGACTCCTAAAAACTGATTCGATGATGCGTTAGACGATCGTGTACTTTAGTTAGTAGAGAATAAATGGTGGCAGATGTTTGTTGATACAGTTTATTGACTTTTATTCGTCCGACGTACTGCAATCGATTTGAATTTTAGTGAGTGTTTGATAATTTGATCTCAGCATATTGCGTCGCCTGCTGGCTTTCTTCATTTTGTGTACTTTCGTAGAGTCCTGGATGCGAGAGTAAAGACGAATTGTTCTATTAGTTTCAAGTCATAGTTAGTAATCAAATACGGGTTATGAGTAGTATATAATGACGATGTTGATAATAATAATAATACTAACTATAAAGTAATTGAAAGTAAACTACTGAACTGGCAATGAAGACCATTCGCACACGTCCTGTTGTTGTTACTACATAACGTTAATACATTTATTATTATTATTATTACATATACTGAAAAGTATAAATATATATCAAATACGACTGTCGTTATTACCATTATATTGGTATTATTATTAAGTATTATTATCATCATCTCTAGTAATTCTGAAACATTCATCATAATAACAATAATAAAACTTTTATTTATAATAATAGTAATAATAATAATACTATTATTATAATAATTATTATTATTATTGTAATATTATAAATAATAACAATTATAATAAATTGTGTAATTACGGAACTACTTATGTTCATATATATATATATGTACAATATACGTGTAAGTAGCTATTATATTATGCCGCAAATTGTGATTCTGGTATTATCATAAACCCTCTCTGTGTGGTTTCCATTCACTACCCGCCACCGAACTCCAAAGAGCCTTTACCTGCCCTGTATGCATGCATGTGTCCATGTTCATGTAATGAGCCTGGTGGGAAACCTGTGTGAGTGGGAATGTTGGCTTGATTGAGTTGAAATTGATTGCTTAGCTCTATGTGTAAATCTATGTGGGTATGTAATAGTGGTACTTCGAGAAGAGGAATAGATTGGAGATCCTAGCGGAATATGATTGTTTTTCATAGAGAGAAGAAATGAGAAAAGTTCAAGGTGGATACCTGAAACTTTCTCGCTAGATATTTTTTTGCCTATATGGAGAAAGGTGTGAGAGTATAGGTTAACGAGTGTTTATTCCCTTACGAATTCCATGCTCGACGATCAGACGTTCAGGCCAATGAGGGCACCGGATCGGTTAGAAAATCAGTTAGAAATTAGGCCAGTTTAGGGACCCAATCGTGCAGAGAGACGATCGCCGTTAAAGATTGCTAGCCCAAGATCACTCACCATGACGCCGAGCGGGGAGCACGAAGCTCATCACCGACCGGTATGAAACTAACGAGAGAGGCGACTCCTTCTCGAGTAACAATACTACATACTCCAACATCTCTAATAACTGGCTAACCAACTAATTGACTAATTAAGCAAGCAAATAATCAAATACTCATCGATATCTACTCGATTATAGACCAATTGTTATATAATAAATTACCTAATAATGAATGAGTCATAATTAATGACGACACTAAAACGTAACACGAGAACATACATACGCCCACCAACCCGACGGATGAACTTCAACGATTACAATTATTGCTAAAGTTATTTTGAAGTATAATAAAGACCGGTCAAAGAAGCAACGAACGTGGCCATCATCACTGCGAGACAAGTTCTAGCCGACCCCGACCAGTGTTTCATTTCCTACACACGGAGACATAGAGGATCACCCGGAACGCTTAGGGCAGCGACAACAGTGTTTATGATTATGAGATGCTTAACAAAGATCGAATAAACGTGGCCCAAACCAACGCAACAGGCAAACGAGAAACAATGAAATAATTTATAACAGATTACAATGTAAAGGGTTCCAAATAGAGACGTTGGATAGAGGAGGGTTGAGCAATAATCGATGAAGGCAACCATTAATTAGTGAATGAATGGGGTGGTTGTGGGAGGACACTGAGATGTGAACACTAGGTGGTTGAAGGGTTAGAAAACAAATATTAGAACGGAGTTGAGAAAATGAGCTTAAGCGTGTCGAAATATAACACAACAACCAAAAGAGATCAACAGACGGAAACCTATGAGAAGCATAACCACGACTAGAGAAGGCAAGACGATATGCCGTAATAATAATAATCGACAAGTATGATAACGAATATGACTGAGCATAATATTACTAATAACGATATTACTAATTACAATACCGCTACCGCTAACGTATGATGATGATGATGATGATAATAATAATGAAAATAATACTGTGTAAAAAAATAATCATTATGTGAAAAGGAGATGATCGGCCGAAGCGTCCGTCGGTGAAGGTTACAGATGACGAAAAAGAAAGCTAAAAACAGATCTTAGAAAATGGACGACAAATAATATCAACAACAATAATAATAATGACACAGTAATAAAAATAATAATTACAGTAATAATAAAATAACAATAATAATAATAATGATATTAACGTAAAATAGTAATTAAACAAATATATACGCAGTCGTTGGGAGAAAACGATTGAGAGAAAGAGAATACAGATATAGCAAAGAATGAATAACTATTATGATACTAATCAACGAGGATAAGTTGACAGAATGTTCACAATGGACAAACAACTAATAAGGAGAGCAGTAATAAATAAAAAAAGAAAACAATAACAATAAATGTTACAATATAAATGTTGCGCTAGAGTCACAGAGCTATATTCAAGAGAGAGAGAGAGAGAGAGAGAGAGAGAGAGTGCGAGAATACGAGCAAATGCTAGTGCGATACATCATGAAAAATAGCAGCATGAACCAAAAACCGTAGCAAAACACAGCGAGAGAGAGAGAGAGAGAGATAGCGAACGGGAATAACATGGCATGGCGGCGGAGTGCCGCTTATGGTCGTCGAGCGCGAAAAATGAAAGCTTCAACAACTCATGGGAATATTACGCTGCTGGATAGTTCTAGATAGACGAGAGAGGTTACACTGAAAGCGGGCGGGGGGGTGGGAATTAAAAAAAAAGAGATGATTACAAAAAAGTGGGATTACACAAGAAAGAGCGAGAGAGAAAGAGAGAGAGTGCGAAAACGAAAGACTGACTGAGATGACCGAGTGTAAAGGAGGGAAGAAGGGAGATGAGAAGAGGAGATAGCGCGAGAAACAGAGCGAAATTGGTTGAACAGAGAATGACAATTAATGACGAGATCATCATTATCATCATGATCGTGATGATGATGATGACGATGTAGGTGATGATGATGGTGATGATAATGATTAAAGAAAAATAATAAATAATATAACGATGAAGCGACGATGTTGGGTGTGCTGATTTCTTCGTTTCGTGGTTAAGGTCCCTGTTTGATGTTCGTCGTAAAGAGTCGGTTGAAAAAGGGGCATAAGAATGAATATCGTGCAATGGGCATAAAGGTGTTAATACTAGTGATGATGAGGATGCAGAAGGCTGTACGACAAATAAGAGATGAGCGCGGCCGTTGCTGAGGAAACATGTCGTTTGTGTAGTTCTTCATGTCTATATTAGATGATTACTATGGTTGAGTATGGTCAATTAAAAGAAAAAACTGTCGAATAGTTTTAGTAATAATAAACGTATTATAATTGGATAAAAAGCAGTCTAGATTAATCTAGAACTGTTGGCAGACTGCTTAAAATATAATGAGTGGTAGCTGTTCCAAACTGAAGTGGGCGTCTTAAGTAGTTGCTATGCCTATAAAATGATTTTATCAGAGACAAGTCCTAGTGTCATACGAACTTCAGGTGAATGCAGTGACCTAGAGAAGAGAGGGAAATAAACACACGCTCATGTGTCGTATGTTGTATCATTCTAAGTCATGGCGTGTGGTTTGAGAGTGTGATCATGTTCTCTTCATCGGAGTTATTAGATGAGGCGGCGACGAAGATAAATAAAAGAGATGAAACTTATGCATGCATAGTCGGTTACGGGGACGATTAACTAGGAATAGCCGGGCAAACGTATATGGCGTAAGGGGAGATCGTATATGTCGCGAATAACATGATTTCTTACGAATAGAAGGAACAAATTTCACTGGTAGCAGGTAGTTAGACAAAATGTAGATATATAATAATTATCGAAGCAGCTGGGACAGGCTGTCAGGCCAAGGCCGTCGTGGTCCCGAGAGAGGCGATGGTATTGTCTCTCCCCACAGCGAAGAAAGAGAGGCGCTGCAGAAGGAAGGATCCAGCGCGGTTGTCCCCGGTGGCGCTGATCAGCCTGTAGTGGTAGACTCCTTCGAGAAAGTTAGCAGTGAGGGGGCCGTGGCCTCCTGGGATTTCGAAGGCAAGAGGGGCCCGCTCTGCACAGGATACAGCGTAGCCGGGTGTGGTTCCATAGTGGTTGACAAGGAGGTGCTGGAATGTCAACCACTGCGCCGTCCCAAACGACGTGCTGGCCTCGGTGGTAGTGTATGAGAGTGAGGCCGTCAGGGCGGCGTCCCATTCCGTAGAGTTGAGGCATTGCGGCTCCCTTCTGCAAGGGATTCCGACAATGCGGAGGGCACTCACGAGCGTATCATGTAGCCACTGCCGATATATATGTATATATATATATATATATATATATATATCTTTATGCATATAATGTCTCTTGATGTTAACTTCCCGAATGCCTGCTCTACTTTGGTTTAATGCCTTTAATACCGTCATCTCTCATTCATATTAAAGATGTTCTGATTTAAATCTGCCGCGTTTAGGAAAGGGACCGCACCCTCACCACCAGTGCGAACAGCCCATTGAGAATCTATTTTGATTTGCCGCCTGCGAACACGTGCTGCTGCTGCTGCCTCTGTTGTTCTTGTAACTGCGCTGTGCGGTGTGAACAAATACCACAATGTGTACAATTGATTGGTGGCGGTGTTCGATTTTTGTGATGTGAGAAACGAAACGTCTATAAATATAAACTCGTGTAATGCACTTCTAAGCGTTCATCGTCAAACGTTAACGGAGCATTTCCAAGGTAATTTCAGATATATGAAGGGTGATTTTTACAGCAAACCATGTCCATGTACCTAATGAAAATCAGGTAGATGTGACACGAATTTGAACATTTGCCCAACGTTCTTATTTCATTGGTTTAATTCTCAAGTTGTAGTGTTCTGTTGCCGTCTATGAGGAGTCAACTAGCAGCCTTAACAGATAGATTTTGACAGCCGTGTATAAATTGTTGACGCCATCGATCTCACTCCCTATTATCCGTGCAAAATGAATGCTAATGTATTGTCAAGCATATCTTGCAACTCTTGTGCTTAAAATTAGTGGAGCGACAATAATAACAAAATTAGAGCGTATTGTTATGTCCGGGATAGATGTGCACACTAGAATATATATTGAATTGTTGGTTAAAGTGGCAAACTTCAAATCTCTTGGCAAATGGTGGTAGGATTGTAAGCCTTTTATATTTGTTTAATTTTCATCGAAAATAGGTGCATAATACAAAGGAGGAGTCGGCTAATTGCTTTCGAATTTCGCTGTTACGTGCGAGAGCGGCCTAGCTGAGACTCTCAGGCAATTTCCTCTAGGTTGGCCTATAGTTTCGGTTACCGCGTCGTCTCCTCTAAGTGTCCTTAAAATAAAGACAAAAAAACATATGTCATGGGAGGCTTTAGGCCCGGCAGGACATAGTTCGATATGCACAAGATGCTATCTGTCTGCAACATCCATCTAACTGGCTTATTGAGCTAGATGCTTAGATTATAGAGAGGGTTTTATTCACTATATCATCGTTCCCTTTTTTGTTAGTGTGATTGGTTATCTTTCAAATAATGGATGACTCGAAAAATCTTTGAAATTTGCCGATTTCAGAATTTTCTCTGAGTCGCAACTCAGCCCAAACAGGACCCGATATATGCTGTACAACGCGATCATCAACAACAACAGCAACACCATGGCTGAAAGCGATTCGCCCACAGTTGAGTTCCACGAGATGGGGCTTGACGAACGTATTGTTAAAGCGATCGCCAGACTTGGATGGAGAGAGCCAACGGCGGTTCAAGAGCAAGCTATACCATTTGCCCTTAAAGGTGTGCTTAGCTTAACTAATCGTTTAAACGTTTCATTATTCTAGGGATCCCTTTATTATAGTTACATACTTTCATATTTCCCTATGATGAATGACCAACGTACATTCGATTGTATCATAATTCTAAGACAGCTCAACATAGATATTGGAGCGCATTATCAACACACCCCGAGATAATATAAGACCTGGTGGCATTTTGCTGATTGGTATCCGATCGGTTTACTTACGTGATTTCCAACTAATTACATTGTAATGTCAGCGCTTCGTTAACTGGTCTTTGTAGAGACGTGTCATATGTAACTAGAACTATAAACGATGGCAAATCTTTTTGCACTCATATATACATTTATGTTGGGCGAATTCCTTATCAAGTATGTGAGCTACTGAAATGCTATGTTTAATCCTGAAATTGTATTGCGCTGTAATATTCTTAAGTATGGCGTTTCTATTTCAGGAAAAGATATCCTTGCAAAGGCTCGAACGGGTTCGGGTAAAACAGCTGGATTTGCTATTCCTGCCATTCAGAAGGTGCTTGAACGAAAAATGGGTGGATGCAGTCAAGAGACGACAGTACTGGTTTTAGCTCCAAGTAAGGAGCTATGTAAACAAATTTACCGGCATTTTGTCGCGTTGGCGCAATGTTGCATAGGACTTATACAACTTGTGGATGTCTCCGAGTTTTCGCAATTGGCGGTTCTGCGACCGCAGCTGCTCGAACGACCGGATGTAGTTATCGGGACGCCTGCAAGGGTTCTTGCGCACTTGAAAGCGGGGAATTTGGTGTTGGACTCAATCCAGATGCTGCTTGTCGATGAGGCTGATCTCGTGTTTGCATTTGGCCATGAGAAGGATACGGAACAGCTACTGAAAAGCCTACCAACCATCTACCAGGCTATTGTATCGTCGGCCACCCTAAGTGAGGATGTGTTGGCACTCAAGCGGCTTGTACTTCATAACCCCGTCACCCTTCGCTTGGAGGAAAGTTCGCTGACAGACAATCCGGGCCTGCAGCAGTATGTGGTGAAATGCGAAGATTTGGACAAGTACGCAATCCTTGCAGCCCTGTTTAAGCTCAATCTGATCAAGGGCAAGACGCTCATATTTGTCAACTCAGTCGATAGGGGATATCGAACCAAGCTGTTCCTCGATCAGTTCGGTGTTCGTTGCTGTGTCCTCAACAGTGAGTTGCCGCATTCCTCGCGACAGGTCGTCATTGACCGATTTAACGAAGGTCGCTACGATACCATTGTGGCATCTGATGACAAATCACTGGACATGAAGTTGTCCTCGGGCAAGAAGAAAGATGGAAACAAGAAACGACCTGGTGCAGATCGCGAGTTTGCAGCCAGCCGCGGTCTGGATTTTCAGTTTGTATCCAATGTTATTAACTTAGAGTTTCCCTCGAGTACTGAGGCGTACGTTCATCGTGTCGGCCGTACAGCTCGTGCCAACCAGAAGGGAACAGCCCTTAACTTTGTCTCTATACGCGAAATGCCCTTGTACGAGGCTGTTGAAGCAAAGATGATTGCAGAGAAACAGAATATGTTTCAGCCGTACCGGTTTAAGATCGATGAAATCGAAGGATTTCGTTATCGGGCGCAGACGGCACTCAACCAATTGCAGAAGCGAGTCATCAAGGAGGCCCGAATCAAAGACATCAAAGAGGTACTAAGGACTGTGTGTTTCATAATTGTTAGGTTAACTAATCTAAAAAATTAAGCGCACACTGGCCCAGTCATTGCTTCTTAATTCGCCAACGGTTATTGTCGCAATAGCTAGGGGTAAGAGCATATAGATGTAACCCAGGTTTATGTCGTCACGCGATTTCGGAAGACCGAATGTTCCACTGGGCCGAAATATAAGTCCGTTATTTTTTGAGTGATTAGACTTGAAACGAAATGACACAATTTCCGGATGCGTTCTCATGGAACCTGGTAGTTGAATTAGCAAAAATATATTTATCGATATAGTATGTAGTTTTGCAAACACCACAAAAACTAATTCATAATAATAATAGTTGTTATTGGTATCATTACTAATAGTATTTGTTAAACATTCGAAGCTGAGGAATTGAACAAACGAATGTTTATTTGTTAGATAGATACCTGCTTTTCCGTATTCCTATCAACCTCCTAGAATCTGTTATCTGCGGGGTACCGGGATGTACGTAGAATCAGCACTAACGGCAGGTTTTTGCCCTCCTGATTTACAGGAAATGCTAAAAAGCGCTAAACTCAAGACCTTCTTCGAGGAAAATCCGCGAGAACACTCGCTTCTGCGCCATGACAAAGCTGTACGAACGAAAGGGGTCAAGGCTTACGGTCTCAAGCATGTCCCGGACTACATCGTTCCGCCAACATTACAACGTATTATGCAGGTTTGTTGAGTTCATTGTATTGCTTGGGAACGGTATAAATATCTATGAGATTAAGCAAAAGAGTAAAATGAGATTGATCGACAGATACAAGTCCATGCCTTTGGATGGCGTGGTGGGTACGGTTGGCAGTACCAACAAAGGGAGTTTTAGGGAGTCTGAGCTTTAAATCGGAGCGGGGCCATATTTACTTTTATAGGCAGTATCTCCGCAATAAGATTTGTTAAGTAGTAGTGGCAACTAATGTGGTCTGCGGCACAGCTACCTCTGTGCAGAAAGGAAGGCACCGTACACCCCCTGTTTGCGTCATAAATACTGTATGTTTACATACACGCGGCTTTCTAAAGATACCCTATTGAGTACTCGTTTTAAAAACCGGAAGTGGACCGAGGTCTTGAGAGGAAGCCTGGAATGAGAGAGAAGGCAAGCAGCTGAGAGTCAGCTAACCACGTCATGTCCGTACGGTGAGGAGGATGTGTGGTACTCGTGGCTGGGCTTATGTACATCTCACCGCCCTTACTGAAGAAATGCGCTAAGTGATACCGAGAAGGGCGGTGTTGTTGAACATCCTCACCAATGCCAATAAGGGGAGTGGTCACGGTGTTGACATGCATTAATATACCAACAAGCCCTTTTTAAAAAAAAACAGCAGGTGTTAATCTTTGCAAAAAATGGCGATAAATGTTTCTGTAGCAATTCTTAGTTATTGCCTTAAGTGTCTAATTGGACGATCGGTTCAACTGTCGAGGGTAGTAGGTCCAACAATTCCGGCTATCTACTGTGAATATTGATTGCTGTTTTTCGACCGTTTTAGATGTCCAGTCGAAAACGGCCTCGAGCAACAGAGGACGATACCCCTGCAGGACCAAGCGCCATGGAACCACCGCATAAAAATGCCCCCAAAAGACGCAAAGCGCCTCCCCGAAGTAGCAACAGGAAGAATAAGGATCCGCTGAAAAGTTTTTCATTTAAATCTAAATAAATGCTGTACATTGTTATATATGTGGTTGGGTATGAACACTGGTGTCTTCCTTAGTTTATAACCAGGACGACGAGTGTGGCTTTGGTGTCTACTCGTGTGATTTAGCTCAAAATAACGAGAAGACATACTGCGTGTAGCTGTTTTACAGTAGATGACTATTCTGGAATAGCTTCGTAGATAACATTTTGAAAACATTTGTCCACTGAGGGGAAATACGAAAAATTCTGCTACATTCCACAGCGGAATGTGTTACACAGAAAAGTTTGCACGGATTTCTTAAGATCTGCAGCTTATACAGTCTGTCTTATTGGTGCGTTGTATATATTATGAGTAATTGGATGTCATTTATTGGGTAAGCACGAACGACAAAAGCACTCAGGCACGCGCATAGATACGGACACAGAGACAACGCATCGGCCTGCGGCATCGACTATTCCGGTTTATTGCAGCCGTTATGAACACTAATTGTTTAAACGAATAGACATATAGTCGGATACATAGTGATACTGCAGGATGTCACTCAGTGGCTACAACACAATATATCTTAATTAGTCGTTTTCTTTTTGCAAATAATAATTTCTCCGACTCATGCTTTTCGCATTATATCAGATGACAATTCTATATGGTTCTCTCCATATGATCTCACATGCAGAACGTTGCGGAAGTAAAAAAAATCCGATCAAAAAAACGATCGTTTCAAATTCGGGTCATTCTTCGACTAGAATGTTTGTCACTCAACTAAAGATCCCATAACGATATTTGCTATATGTACATTCAACGAACACAATCGAATTCTCGAATAGTGATGATAAACGACGCAGATCAACTTTCATCAGCCGAATCCTCATCAAATGTTCGCGGATGTTTAAATAAGCCTACAATACAATACTGTTGTATAATTATTGTCATTAATTCTATAACCATGATTCAAGTCTCGTTGTTTGCTGTTTTCTCGATGGCTAATGTGTAAGCATTGTATTTCCAATGAAAAAAAAACCGAGTGGCTGAATGCAGCAGCAATTGCACTGTCCAACGGGTGAGCGCTTCGACTGTGCTCACAACAATCTGTCATTAATGACGTATTACCAAGAAAAATGACACCACCAGTAGTGACGAGAGAAAGTGCGCCCCCCAGCTTGTAAGTTAAAGTAACGACTTTGGACAGGGCTCCTCTGAAAAATATATAAGGTAATGCCTGACGAACGTTGCCCGGTTTGACTAAGGAAAGACGTCAAAATCTGTCCAGCGGGTTGCTCTTTGTGAGGAGCTATCCGGCGACAGGGGCGCGTGCATTTTCGGAAACCATTCGAGCTGCACGACTGCATGGGCTGTCGGGTAGCAGCCGTCGCAATAGTTCGACAGTATGAAATAGAGGTCAATCATCATGCGACCGGACTCTAGCGGTCGGGCGTGAGTAAGCGTCCACTGAAAAACAACAAGGTACAGGAATTTCAAGAAGACACAGAGCATGTTATGTCGTCGACTGGATAAGGCTGACCATCCAGTTGAAAATCATTTTCATTGGTTTGGAAAATGCAACTAATTAGGAGGGTAAGTCCTCTAATTACGAGAGTATCCTTCCTTGCTCCGGTGGCGGATCCAAATCTTGTTGGAATTCTCTTCCCTGCCATCTGTGTATATGTAATATTCACACACATCTCCTCTAAACTGAACACATAAGACTGGGTTGTACGCAGACATAACGCCAAGAGGCAGCATCTACCAAGCGGATGACATGGCACAAGTTTAATTTTCAGCCTTTAGCAGCTGTAAAGAGAATAATAAAAGGCACCGTATGGTACACAAAGGGCATGTGCTAAATGTTTGACGAGCAATGAACGGACCCATATAGATATGCATATCATCATATGTGTACAAACGGAAAGCCTTGGAGACAAATCTGCAACTCACACCTGTACATGTAGATATGAAGAATTGTGTGCGCAATCAAATGGTGATAGTCTACGGGTAAGGAGGGGCACATTTGGGGAGGTAGCGAAGAGAACATTCCCAAAGTTAAAATCATAATCACGACTAACTCTAACGTATAAAACAGTAGGAGATTTGCTCATAGCAATCATGCCATCAGGAGCATCAGTTAACATGGCAATAGCAACAACTAAACGAATCGTATAAATAAACAAACTGTTCAGGAAACATTTTTCTGTAATAATGGCTCTTATTATCACAGGCCTAAATTCTGCTCCAAAACACGCCCCAAACTACGAATGCATATACACGTAGCACCTCCACACAGCTGGACAGTTTGGAACGTATATGCTCAAGCAAAACTTTGAGACTCCTAATTGCCATTTGATCATTTTTAAATGATCAAACCAAGCCACAATTCACCGTATGAATGTAGTCTAATTCAGTAGGGCTATGGCCGTTTCGAGGCGAATGATCATCCTTGAGCCATGGTATGTCTAAACGATTACACCACGCCAGTCACCCGATATTGTATCATCATATTTACTACACAATTACATGTTGTTATTACGGTTATAGATCAAGATAGAACTGGCGCAACACGTTTTCCGAGACAGTCCCCTTTGACGTACCTGCACTTCACCTTGTTGTTCCTGCTTAATAAAAAAACCCATCGTTTTCTTGCGATGGATGAGTGAAATTTTCGGAACACAGGTGGGATGAACTTCAAGCAGAATCCTCGAGCATTTGCCGTTGAACTGACTGCCATCAATGACGGTATCCTTACCACCGTACTCGATCACCATGCGACAGTCCTTCGCCTTGGCACCTGTGTAAACCGTCAACGAGATGGGCAGCAGCATAATCTGACCGGCGAAAGATTTCAGGTCATCCGCGAGCACCGCTGACAGCTCGCTGGCCCGACCCAGCCTGAGAGAGCCGGCACGTTTGCCTTTGCTCGACACAAATCTGCTGCTTGAGTTAGCGCAGTGCAAGATTTCCTTGACACGAGCATCGAAGCTATGCAAAGCTTCGAGGACCTCGTCAGCTCGGACGCCACCCCCGAATACATCGTCAGCCAGAGCGTAATACTCGGCTAATCCGGAGCTGACCAGGATGTTTTTTTGTACGTTCGTTAACTGGGTTGTTACATGCTGCCGCAGTAGAGCCCAATGTTTACCGGATCCACAATCACTGCTGGTTGTTCGAATGGCCGATGGCCTGCACTTACTCTCCTTACCCTGCGACTCCGCTTGGCTCCTCTTCCGCGACACTTTCGCTGACATCGCCGCTATCGACGTCTTCATAGTGTGTCTGATATTGTGAAACGTATCTGCAACAGGTGGAAGTGGTTCCCAAGACGACCTCGTACTAGCAGCCTTTAATCCAAAATTTGATCCATACACCTTGGTATAAGAGCGTTCAATAGACTTCGCTTCTGGACTAAAGAAAGCACGCGCTCGAAACACCGCATATGAAGTGGCGACCTTAGTTTGTCAGTCGGTTCGACCATTCGCCAGTCACATACTTATGCAACACAAACGTCCCTCCGATTTCCGAAGTTCGATTGCAAACGCATCAGTCGACATTACTCTGCATCGACATTGCTCGCACACAGACATTGCCGCGCGGTGGTGGAGATGGCGAGGGTATATGCGTAGTCCACGTCGATTGCACGGGCCAAAAAAACTGCTTCGTCGTGCGCGCGCGTATGCTGGAACCTGAATAATGCACTCGATGGGGCCGTACAAGGAGCACGCACAACCAAATATGAGAGATCAACATACATGCGGATAGGGTGAGCGGTGTTCTTCGGGACGAATGCAAATACAGATATGACATTTTTCATTTCACGTAGATGAGCAGTGTAAGCTGCATTCTGCTTGCAGAGTGGTGCCTGCATTCATATCGATTATCGATGTGTCTCCCTTTTTCTAAAGGATACACGTTGTGTTCATTCTTTAATACGTTAATTGACAGAAAAATGCAATAGGTGACTGTGGTGTGCGTCTTAGAGAGTGGTACGTGATCGAAGAAGTATATGGATTGAGTAACACAATAGAGCAATCAACGACCATTTCTACAACCATACATTCTTGACGATTTAATAAACATTTTACAAAGAGAGAAGCCGGTCGATCAAGAGATCGAGAGATCTCACAAAACATATATACAACTTGTAACACATCCCTCTTACATAGAGATGTGTTACAAAACGTATATGTATATATATATATATGCATATATGTCATCCATAAATGTAACATTTTACCAAGAGTGAAATACCTTCAGCGACCGTAGACCTTACTGAGGATGCGGATTTCGTTATTACGACGAAAACATCAAAGTATATATTTGTTCCAATTTGTTGGAATCCCGATGTCAGCTGAAATGTCAGTAACCCAAAACTTGCCTCTGGGCAGTATAGACTAATGGATCTGTCAACATCGTACACTTTCGACATACTCGTCGCCGCGTTCCAAAGCGAGCCGAATGGATACTGTCAAAATATCCAGATCCCGAGAAAGGAATCGTAAGGGTCGTGTAATCGTCGCCAGCATTCAACGTAAAGTAACTATTATATTGAGCACATATCTGTCTATATATTACATATGTACAGCGTGTTCTTTTTAGTGTGGCTACTAATGTCAAAGAGGTTAAACGGGAAGAGTGACGCCAATCTCTGCAAAAAAGTATAGCAGTATATGATATCTATTAGGTAAAACACACATTGAAAATGATTTCCCGTTCAACTCCCCGGATGGTATATCTATGTACACACGTGCAGGGCATACTTACGTTTAGTGGGCGGCTCGACTTGTAGCAGCTAAATTGTGGTATCGGCAATCTAGTGTCTTCACAAGCACACTGGTCTTTCTACATTTCGTCAGTAACAGACACCGTAATTTCATACTATGGCTTCATAATGTGACGGAAGACAAAATAATCACAAGCACTGGTCTGTCTACCTCTCTTATTTGAATTACGTTTATTTACACAGACCGACTCCGCTATCATATAGCACTTTGCATGTATTATGCCCCTATTACTCTGTTGTCAGTGGATAGGCGTCACTATTTGTATGCGATCATTATTGCAGTTGTACCACTACTCCGTAGTCGTTATACAATACAGAAGTGGTAATTTGGTCACGTTATCAAGCAATTGATGAGTCAACGCGTAGCAGCAAAGTCATGCAGAACTGGGTAGTTAGAGGTCAGTGTAGGCCTTGAAAATCTTGGTGTTCACCGTCGACGCAAAACCATCTAAGGCCGAGCGAGGCAGGCGTGGATACTTGACCATCGTCGACCGATACCCATCTGCACTGGCACGCGTATGCACGTCCACCTTGGGCAGGTGCAAGTTTCTGGCGCAAAGCGCCTCCGCATGGAGCGTGGTTTCGTAAAAACATATAATCCATGTCGGAGAGCCAACGTGAATCTGCGGAACGAATAGAATGCTTTTAGTATGGGATTGGCCATCAGCAATAAACATGAGATCAGAGGAGTCAGTAAGAATAACGCACCTCTCAAGATGCCACGTGGAGACGACCACCGTACTTGTGTTCCTTCAAAACAACAGGGTAATCTCCGAAAACCGATGATACTGTGTTGTGTCTTTTATTTCGTATTGCCTTCCCATGCAGGAAGGTAACGATGAACTGTACGGTATCAATTTAGCGGCGTTTAAAGGGTATAATAGCCAATAGCGGAGCTTTATGGAACACTGATTGTCCATTGGTTATACCTGAGAAAGCCACGACAGCTATGTCACAGGAAGCACAACGGAGCCGGGAACATGCACGGATGACGCCCGTACAAGAGATGCCCACCCCAAGGGAGGACCCGCCCAGATAAGCCGGAGCACATCGTCCGCTCTCTCCAGCGACTCGTTCCTGTAAACGGTTCAAAGGGCGATACGAGAGGAGGGGATTTTCTCTAGTCGTGTAGCATATATTCATTCACTCAAAAATATTTTTCTGATCTAGAACGTGTTGATGCTTGAACAGTGTCTCCGAGCCGATGGAGATTACTGCCTATCCGGATCAGAACCTCACAACGCTTATGACATCGATTGCTTTTGTAAAATTACACATTAGATCAGGTATCTGTCCACTTGATATTTGAGGTGGCAGTACACTCGCCTCACCAACGACGCTTGTGTGAAAGCTTCTTGCAGGATGCAGAAGTAATCGCCTTTTTAAGTGTTTAGTATGAATATAGCCCTGCAGTATTTTTACTGCCGAAACCTCTCAATATTGGCACCCACAAAGCCGAAACAAATACAGTATTTTTTGTGCTGTCCAGCGGGGAATTCGCTATTGTATCCAGTTACGATATTTGTTTCTCGCAACGAAAAACTCTTGGAATGAACAAGTTAGCCCTTCCGCCGCGCCTTCCAGTTGCACTTTCGGGTATGATGTTCAGCTAACCTTTGAGGACGGTTGTGCCCCATCGTGGGTGTCTGTTCTATGGGCTTGCTCGTGAAGCAGTTCGTTGACCAGCTCTTCGATCTCCTCGGCCAGCATGATCAATCACATCGGTTACACATTTGGGTTCTCACAGCGACTACATATCTTGTCTCCTTCGAACTTTCGTCACTTTTGGTAACTTGTCATTATGATTAGTTTATCATCACCCAAATCATGACGATTTTACGGTGAGCCTGCCCCTCACACTTGGCTCATTTAGCCGTTCAAAGATCTGCGAGTCGCTCATCTCTTTAAACACTGAACACTGATATATCGGTTCGAGCCGCTCGAAATATCATAATCACATTGTGACTTACAGGCCGTGCGTATTTGATTCTTCATTTACCGACATAGAAATACACACACGGCATTATTATAAACGAGTAAGATCTTCGTCCATAACCAAGAAGAGAGATGGGACTAAACAATGAGCTTCGATATTAGGTAGCCGCCTGATTATTAGCGCCCTCCCCCGAACGTGAACGAGATTGGCCACACGCGGCAGCAGCCAGCTGAGCTCCCTTGTCCTGAGCAGGGAGGTCTGGCGTCACCATGGAGACCGTGCAACTCAACGGCAGGTATAACCGAAGAGCCAGCTGTCACTCGAGGTGTGTCGCGATATATATTTGTCTGCAGTACAGCTGTATCTACTAACTGTCCATTGTCCGTCAACCAGCCTACGATCCTGGATAGAAAGTTTCCTACTGCGGATTGAGTGAGAATTTTAACGGGCACCTTCAAGCAGCCCCGGCTGCAAACAGACTTTCGGTGGACAGCTTTTTCGAATGGGAGTGCCCACCCATTGTTCATCCGAAGTAATATCAGCCGGTATTTGAAATATGATTTATTGCGTGAAGCTCGTGATTGCGCAAAATTGCACGTCTCCAAAATTCCTCTCAAGGGTGGTGGCGATGGGGTGGAGTCTTACCAACTATCCGAAGATGCGTATTCAAAATGAGAGTCTGCGTGTAAGCTCAGCCTCTTAGATCGTCGTCGCCGTTGAGAAAATTTCATGTGCACTACCTGTTGGAGGTAGGATTTTTGCAACGCTTGGTTATTTCTGAGACTGCTGCCACAGGGGGAGGAATATTTTGGGAAGAACTGAATAATCACGAGTTTGACTCGTTCTCAAACCTTTAATCTGAATGTGTCATTTCTCGATAAAACGCCACTCTACATAGAATATCGAATATGTTTACACTAACACTTCACAAGGAAGTAGAGAACACTGGACTCGCTTCGCGTGATGAGTCGAAATTTCTCACCGCAGCCAGATTCCCCATGAAAATGATGTTCGACATCGAGATGTTGCCCATATATAATATAGGCAATTTATTTGTTCTTCTGTTCCCCATTTGTTATCTGTTCTACTGTTGCCCATATATAATATAGGCACATTATGTTCTTCTACAGACTCGTACAGCTTGTATTTTTCTATGTGCCGTGAGGCCTTCTACAGCTACAGAATAATACTGATGCACTATAATGATTCTCAAATAGTGAATCCGAGAACCGAATGTTAATTTCGTTGAAAATACCCCTAACTGTATTTATTCAGAGTTAATTAAAAACGATAGCAAAAAAACCAAGTCAAGTTATATAAGCGCATACACCTAACAACGACGTCTCCGGCGCATCACATGCAACATGCCAGTATATGTGTCTGTGTCAAACAATATGCACGTTTCACTATATGAAACTTCCTTCGGTTGGCTGCGGTTCAAAAGAAGATTATCACGTTCTCGTTGTGAATAATATATTTGTCTGGTGGACACTTAATCTCCCACACGAGTTCGCTCAGCCAAGCAAGACATAATTCATATTAAGTTACCTAGCAGTCTTTCAAACGGAGAAGAGTCTAACGTCGGATGTCAGAAGAGCTTAACAATAAGTCTAACTGTGCGAGAAGCATACACATATAACAGCTTTCAGGTTATATCTCATCCGCGGTCTCGAGTAACGTCATATAACGTCACATCATATCTAGTAACGCAATGGGCATGATCACCAAATCTTGCATCAGCGAGGAAGCTGCGTTCTAGAGTAAAATGTCAAATCGTATCGCTTCGTTGAGGTTTGTAAGGCTTCATTGTACGATATACATATGGCGACAATGTGCTATGATGTATTGGAGAAAAATATGTTATCAGATTTGACTGCATAATATAAAACTAATACGTAGCATTGAAGAACGACAAAAAATGCTGGTTAATCGTACTTCTTAAATACCAAATAAAAATCCCCACGAGATGGGGGTGATTTGCACAGTGGTTGCTGATTGGGCCTGCTGCTAATATTGAAATTTTGGGATCGTTCGTTGAACGGTACGGGAGACAGACAAATGTGTAGCCCGGTGTATTTCGTGTATTTTTTTAATTTTTCGTGTAATTTTCAGGTTTCAGCCAACACAACGTCGTTCCACCATGGGGCCGTACGGTTCTGCAAAAAGCCACGTTCTCCAACATATTTATTTTCCAATTCAATTCAAATTCTGCTTTATTGACCAAGAGGAGTGGTGAGAAACATGGCAGACCGATGGGAATTAGCGGTACTGTATTATTGTCCTGTACTATTATAAAGGAGAGGACGCTTAGTCAGGACGCCGAGTAGAGCTCCTATACGTGGCACGCAAAATTCGCGGTACCCTACATGGAAATGTGTTATTCAATTTTTCACAAACAGAATCAGTGTAGAATCCGGGCTTTTGACAATGAAACATTTGAAAATATAGCAACTATAGAGTGGCTGTAATGGCAACTTTGCGCGTGGAGGTTGGCGTATCGTCTCTACAACATCAGTCACCAACTGCTCTGGAGCAGCAGTCGGTCGTTTTCGCAGTGGATAGATAAATACACTTTCAAGTTCTCTACATAAAACTTAGAGGATACTCCTACTTTAAGATCCCTCTTTAGAACCACAACAAAGACACAGAATAATCGGGGGTCTAAATATGATCCTTGGGGAGCTCCCAAGGGGTAAGATCAAATTCGAGCTTGCCATTCAATTTAATGCGGAAATTTCGATTCGTGAGATAACTTCCAATCCAGTTTTACGGTTTTAAAATTAACTTTCAAGTCTCGGAGCTCGGAAATGAGTGGGTGGTGGTTAACTGGAGTTCCGTTAATAAGCAAAAACTTTGTATTGCATTAACACGGTCAAGAGCCTTGGGAAGGAACAAAGTATATACAGTCAAAGTCAACCTTGGCATTCTGGAACGCAGCCCAGTAATAAATCCCCTCTAGAAGCAATGTCTCAGTTGACCTTGCTTTTGTGAAACCGCGTTAGTATTTATCAAGAAAGTAGTTTGAAGAGAGACAGTGATGAATGCAGATAATGTGGTAAATGTGGTCAATTCTCTCAAACAAGAAACACGCTATGGGACCTTGTGCGACAGGACGGTAATTGTCTATATCGCATTTATCTTTACCGTTGTGAACGGGCATGACGGTCGGTAGTCTAAGGAGGTCGGAGGAGCTGCCCTCTCGCAGGAGCGGCTCAAGATGAGCTTAAGATGTACGAGAAGGGCAGCGTCAAGTTTTTCGTGTAGATTTCTTGAAATATTCGAGGGAGCTGGTTTATCTTTTGCAGAATAGTTGTCTAGTGTGATGTCAACGACTAGGACAGGGCAAAATGAACGGAAAGATGAACTCAGGTGGGGAGGGAACCAGTCCGACGAACAAAAACTGAATCAAAGGCCTCCTTAAAAGCTTCGACCTAATCTGCCATTAATTTACAAAATGTTATTTTGTTAGTCTATTCCTTCGCAGGAGCATCGTCATCACCGGGATTCATGAAATAATCGAGCGTCCGTCTCTATCTCAGTCCACAACCGCACTCCGACTCAATCAACACGCGCTGGCTGTTTCATCAACATTGTGCCGTGATCCCGTTTGCTATTCAATCGGTGGTCACTTGACCGACCCCGCCCAGACGCAGGTTTCAGTTGTTGCAGGGCACCCACCCAACCGACACCACCCCTGACGTGTCTGTGCGTACTTGGCATGCATGGCTTTTACCAACCCGTCGCGTTCATTTATGCCGAGAATTCATCGTGTACCCTACGAATCACGAGTGTATTTTCCATCGACAACGAAGTTGTTAGCTGTTGTTAGTTGTTGGCTAAACGCTTACAGAAACAGTGAAACGCAATGAGTCGACTGGGGGCGCTCCCTCGAACGAACTGTCGGGTGAAGCCACTGAAGTCACATAAGAGCAAGCAGGGCACGAACATGTTCTTCATCGATGGCATACTTTACTACGCTGACGCCCCGGTCAAGAAAGTGATTAAGTACTCCGTTGATGATCAGGACATCCTCGCCACGCTATATACAAAAAGTAAGCAAACGGGAGCCGATAGAAAGAGCGTTTCGCATTGGCGCGTTAATATTCAATATGCGTCTCCCAGAAGGATCAACTCGAACGGAGCCCTCAAATATCTAACACATTTGTGCTATAGGGTCGCACACGTGAAAATAATCTTTTTATGAATCATATTCGAGACGATTTGGAAATAAGGTAGTTAAGTACACAACGGATGTATTGGCCGCTTTCGATTCCGCGAACCCTAGCCAAGTGCGGCTGAAATCATTTGAATTCGCGCCGGCTGTGCCACATATACTCCGCTTCACGTTATAAACTAATCAGTTCCACGGCGACCCCGCGACCCAACGACCGCAATGATAATAACAATAAATCAGCCAGAGCGGAATATGGAGGCCGGTTTTGGCGTCCGCCCGTGTCGCCTGGCCATTGTGTTAGTTAATATCGTATACTAGCTTAACCCAATGGGTTGAACCGGGTGCAGTGTCAGGGTAAATGTGTCCGTCTGTCTATACGGGATTGATTTGAATTGCCAGCTTGCCTGGAGGCGTCCTTCTTTACGGAACAGCGTCGAACGATGTGAGGATGCTGATCTCATTGTACGGTATAGTCTTTCGGCGACTGGCCATCGGACGGATAGCGCGAATTAAATCAGCGCCGTCTGCCGGAGAGGTGATTCAGCATTAGGAACATGTCGCTCATTGAAGCTGTTCACTTGCACCGGAATTTTATATTTGCCGGAACAGCGTTGTGCAGGGTAGTCATTTGATTTGAAGACATGCAACACAAGCAATCATGCGTATTCCAGTTATAGTAATGGGTCTTTTGCTTTCCACAAGTATGCATCGTATACAGACGCTAATGTTTCTAATATGGTATAAGTGCGTTTACTCGTCGTTGCGATCGATTCGACCTGCGTTTCCTGTCGGTTCAATCTCGCCTTCATTCTTATGGCTCATATCATATGGCAGGGTCTTGAATAATGAATATATTCGGTAGATGAACTAATTAAATTCCATGACTCACTAATGAAAGTACATGAATGCAAATCGGCGGACAACAGCCAATAACGATCGACATCTGTGTTTTGGGGTTTTCATTTCGGATGTGCCACCTTTAGAGCGTGCGGCGTTTATGCTTCCGATTTTCAAGAAATCCAAGCTACCCCCAGACTTCGTAGTTCAGAACAGTGTGCTAATCAGCGACGGACTGCAAATCAGGGTAAGGATGAGGATACATTCAACACAAATTGCTCAGGTATCATAGATTAATTCAACGTATTTGTTGTGGGCGATCGTCTAATAGTTTGTTATGGGTGACCGTTTCGAATGCAGACTTGAAGTCGAAGTAGAAAACGTCGAACGGTACTGAGCGATTCGCGAACAACGCCCAATCATTTTGGCATTCGAGAGGTTGAAACGTCGTAGATAGTCCAGGTCGGTATACGAATTGTTTTCTGTAGATAGAACCATGTCGGTCTGCATTCGCGAATAGTGGTTAAATCTGATTTTATATGGTAGGAAGGTCGATGACACCGGGCACGATATACAATGCATCAGAAGTACAACATATTTCTTGTGAACAGGCCAGATTATCGCTGAGTGGACGAAATCTGCGATATTGACAGTTTCAAGCGTATCACATTCAAGCGACGAAACAGTATCAGTAAACGTGGTACGCGTGTGAAAAATCCTAATGATTTGTGCGTGCCAAGCTGTGATGCCCTCACGTGTTGCGGCATGTGGGCGTTTCCTGAGATGCATTTTATAATTAGCAGTTGCAACACCGTGTGAACCGCGCATATTGGACTTTATTAATTACTAATTATAGTAAGATTTATTGTTATTATTATTCTTGTTATTATATTATCCACTTGTTTCCATACATACTTGTCTGTCGTTGATTGTCTTGATTATCTGTCGTTCGTGCTTTCTGACCAACAATTGGATTGGCCATCGGATACAGGTTGTGGACCTTGACACTAAGGCGGAGTATGATGTGTGCTGCTTAGAAGATACTGGACTTGAGGGCCACGTGGGGGCTGCAACGACGCACAACAGTGGCCGGCTCTTCTTCTCCACTATTCAATCTGGTATCAGCTAACTCCGGTACACTTTGGCTTCGGGGTATTATCAGCAATTATAATGTTCACGCAAATTACGTACATAGACATACGTGTATATAGGCCAAACAATAGGGCACGTAATCATACGTGAAAACGGGAAGTATTAGGCGTTCGAACGACAGAAATTGAATTGAGGATTGCAAGGTGGATAAATGAGGAATACGTGGGGGTGAGGTAAATTACCGGACGAGAAAGGGTGACAGCTGGAATCTGGATGATGATGATAATAATAATAATATGACGTGCAGTTATTATAACGATATGATGAAATGCGCCGCCCTGATCCAAAAGGTATCCAGTAAATTGAATAGTTGATAAAATTTGTATCGTGTATAATGTGCTTAAACTGTGATGATAACACTGTAACACAATTATAAATAGGTGATCGAGGTCTCAACATTCTCTGTAGATTGTTGAGACATCTAACATCTATAATGCGTGTTACAATGTCATGTACCTGTATGTTGTATCATATACTAATAGCATATATATAAAATATATCTATATATATATATATTATATATATATGTTATTACTATAGGTCCGTAAAAGGATACCTTGTCTGCATTTGCTTGGAGACAAGTTAATCCCAGTGACGATGTCATGTATTATATTTACTTTGTTCCTCGCATTATTTTTTTGTGCTACCTAAAGATGACGTGACCACTTGCTTACCAGGGCGCTTACTGGAACGTTCCGTTCGAGTTCATTATTGTCAAATCCGATATATTTAGATAACGTAAGGGATTTATGCATGACACTCATAGCCATTGCGTCAATTCACCTCTATATCGAATATTTTAAATGAGATCTCAGACTAATGATCCCACAGAGTATTCGCATGCACCGGTATGAAGGAGCAAAATATTCACGGACAATCGTCATGATGCTGTGTAGTGAAGAATAAGTTTTTGCTATTTGAGATGACCCTCTCATCATCGACGCCACAACTATAATCCAATAGTGAATTGCTTTTGTTCAGTTGTCATGTGAGGGCGAATCGATCGCTAACTAGCCCTGAATAGAATCGCTTGTAGATCCATTATGCTTATTCTCAATGACAAAAAAATTCAAAGTGTGCTCTTTTAGCTAAAGCATCGATGAATGTTGTGCCGCAAAGCTGTCTGTAGCTGCTGCTCGCCCGTGAACAGCTGGTGCACGCTTCCAGTTTCATTATCACGGCCATCAGTGGCGAGAGAGAGAGAGGAACGCCCTGTTGCAAGTTTGCTCAATGACATTTTTGTTTCGGCATCGTCAGCAGAGATGCCCGCTGAGAATGTCTACGATCAACACAGCGCTGCTACGGATTTCCTGGCAAGGCGCTAGGAGTGTTCCTTCTGAACTACGGGGAAAGATAGTTTTTTTTTGTGCCGTTTACACAATGGTTACACACAATGGAAGTGCTACTTACCTCGATTAGGCATCTGCTATCATATTTTTACAATACTAACAATGGTTATCAAGGATCTGCCTGCCATAATCGAAGGGGAAGAAACATCTATGGTCGCTAACATATATATTATGTCTTCGGGAAACAAACGTTGTCTTAGTTTAAATTAAAGCTATATTACACATGTTTTCTATGACTATTATCATAGTTTCAGCTTTTGCGTCATTAACTCGGCTGTTCCTCTATGCAGAAAACGACCGCGTAGCAGAACAGTACGGCGGTGTAGTTTGCTGTATGACGCCATCTGGGCGTGTGCAAAAATTATATGAAGGCATTTGCCTCTCCGATGGAATGTGTTTCACCAAGGTAACTAATTGATAGTGTTTACAATAAATAGAGCATTTTGAGAGGTCTATTTTGTGCTGCTTTTTGAGTACAAGAGAACTTTTCCCATTTCATTTGTATCTGTTAGACATTCTTTTTCTTTCGAATGTATATAGGTTTATCTACGATCCAGATACAAATATAATTAAAAAGACGATTTGTCTTGTGGAGCGTATAAGCTCTGAAATATGACTGCCCGCTTCAGGAATTATGTCCCTCGCACAGCAGTACAGCGGCCATGCACACAGACCCTTATACCTTTTTAAATGTGCTAATATATTTCCAATGATAGCCCATGCGCAATGTTATATTTAATTCTATCTCACTTTTTTCTGCAATTTTTGCATTGATTCTCAGCTATTCTCCCATGTTACAGCCCTCAGCACTAACCTTTAGTAAGCATTGACTCGAGCTACCACTGCTTCCGCTCACCAGTTGACCTCAGTCTGCCGTATCCTCAGATTGGCGTACATATATATCGTATTGTTGCGGCTTATCTCTATATGTCTATGACGCTATCAATTCAAACTAGTAAACCTATTAAGTCTCATGTAAGTAAATGTGAGGTGTCTCGTGTACAAGACGTACGGCATCGGCCAGGGTCTGTCGTGAGCACATTTTAGGGCCAACAGAAGATTTACCGTTTTTAATAAAAAAATAAAACAGATTGGAAATGCCCAAAGACTCGTGCATCGCCCCTGTAACATTGGTGCTACTGCTGCTGTTGAGAGCTGCCCATTATGAGTAAACACTATTATCATTGTTATGAACAATCTCGTAGGGTGTGAATTTCGTAGTCATTTTGCTGGACAAATGCTAATCGAAGAATCGTCGATGAATGTGATAAAGGTGAATTGTTATTTAAAATAAAGTCTAATAATATTTAAAGGATTGTTCGCGCCTGTTTGCCTTCGACCTGACCAGAAATCGCCTTGTGTATTTCGGCCTCGACCAAATGAACATCACTTCGCCGGTAAGGGTGCTCGATCACTTTTACATACCAATAGGTTTCAAGATGAATGATCTCTCTTCAGCAAATCATAGATAGATTGAACCTTGAGTTTCTTATTATCAAATCAATTTGTAAAAAAAAAATTAATGGACTGCGGACACTGCCAAGCTGACTTCTCTCATGCCTCCTATTTACGTCTGCCTTTCCATTTCTTAATCTGACCACTACACAATCAGATTGTGCTCACTTTTGCCGTTGATAATCTGCTCTTTATCTGTTGTCACCTGCGAGATCCAGGTTGAGGGCTGTTGTTACTAGCCCCCGGGCGTGCATGCTTGAAGTTTAAACTTCGTTTGAGTCCTGAATCTATCTGTCCTTAGATATTGTTGCCATATTCGTGCTACCGGTTGCAGTACGCTCGCGCAGCAGAAGAGCCCCCGACGAAGGCAGGATGCCGCGGCTGGTGTACTCAATATAATTCAGAAACTGTCTTGTCTTATTAGCAAGTTTTCAGGCGAGGCAAAGGCAGCACATGCCTAGACAAATACTCGCTGCCTTGGGAAACTTGCATAAAATAAGTATTATCTATGCCCCCTTCTCACCACGACACCTCAAGCCTCTCTTTTTGTCTTTGTGTCGACAGAGCACGTTCGTGAACTGGGATGTAAGCCCACTTGTGGACAACAGCCTGGTGCGAGGCTTGGCCATGGATAATAACGACCATCTGTGGATATGCTGCTCCGGAGAGGGCAAGGTTATCGAGGTGGACGTTGAAACGAAAACTGTCCTCAGAGATCTTACCATACCGAAAGCTAAGGAGGTGCGTTTTTATTTTCAAATATGTACGACTAGACGCAGTGTTACCCATTGAGTGCTGCTGTAAGGCCGCGACCCATTTAACTGATCATAATCGATGTTGCGCTAGATTTGTCCTTTTTTCCCTTACTGCTAATTTTCTTACCCTTACTACCGATGGTATCGTTAAGGAAATGCTCGGGGGGCGATCAGATCATTTGAAAGATATTGGGAGTCGGGATAGTGGGCGATAATGATATTCACGCCAGTCAAACGTAACTGCAAGGGTAACCTGATATTAGGAACTTAAACTGTTTAGAAACGTCAGTGCTGAGTACCGCTGGGGATCGAACCTCGTAGTTGCGAGCTCGGCGCCTCAATCGTCGCATGCTTTTGCTAACTTTAAACATAGATCTGCCGTTCGAAATGGCTGATTCTGTTATAGGATCACTTGTGTAAACCTTGGTGACGGTTTTCGCACACCGACAGGCTTTGTTGGTGGTGTATTGTTTAACGTAAATAATAGCTGTGATAAGATCCCAGTGGCTGCTGGAGATTAGCTGGTGTGAGTCTTATACAGCCCTGCCAATCATACCAAGCCCGCCAAGCCTATGAAATACTTTTTTCATGATAAATATCACAATATTTGCACCACCATATATCCTAGTTGCTTTTGAGAACCTGTACCATTTAGTGAGGATAATTGCGTTCTCAGATAATGTTTCCTTCTTAAAGTGTTGCTAAACTGTTGGAACTATCGGGAGCACTGCCACTGTTGCGTTGAACCTTTCGCACAGTTCTAGTGCTTCGCTACTTTCCTGTTTCGGATATGATCAGGTAGACAGAGGCTTGCCGGAACAGCTTGTTCTAGATGACAATCCCAGGGACGATGTGATCTTTTGAGGATCTTTCAAATAACCGTTCATCGGGTATAATTTTCACCAAGCATATAAGGAATGAATGTTTTCTATATTGTTATTTCGCAATAATATAGAATGCATTCATTGTATCGCAAGATATTGCACTATTTTCTCTCATTATTACACGAAGATCTCTGGGACACACAATTAGCCGGACCTTCAGCCGGAATCCGGCACCTCACGATCGTTTCTGTGGTTGTTCACTTGCTCAATTGTTGTGGCTGACTCAGGCGTTCACTAAGGAAGTTGCAAATCATATTTCATAATAATGGACAGCCTTCATTTCTGATGAGAAGTGAACCACCTGTGTTTTTTTTCTAAGCGAGTTACTAATTTCTTTCTTCGTAATAATTCCTCTGTTATCTGCTGAGCGATGCCTTGAAACAGCTGTGTTGAATCACCGAATTAATTTTTCATTGAACAGTTGACTAGTAAAGTTGGAATATCATGTACTCATTAGAGGTTAGATATTCTTTCATAACCATCCATATCTGTAAGCAGCTAAGAAACCTTCCTGCTTTCGGATGCGTACATCATTTTCTGATTCGTTGTTGAGCTATCTGTCTCGCCGTTAAGCTCGTGCCTAGCAACGATTACACCTTCTAAGATAATAGGCTTCGCTTTTTTTCGCCGCGTGGTTTTTTATTCGTTATCTAAAAAATGCCTAGTAAAGTTTGCTTAAGCTTTTTCTTAGGTTGACAACAACTGGCAATACATCTGCCTCGACAGTTTGTCGCCCATTGCTATTTCGTCTTTGATGCTATTTTATACTATTTTGTACGTATTAGAAACATAATCGATTTTCTCGACCTTAGAAACAATCGATTTTCTCAAACATTTGCCCAAAAGCTAGGCTAATGAAAGTGCTTCTTAGCTGTAATCACTTTGGGATTCATCCTTGAAGATATGCGTGGAACAAATGCAGTGGTGACTAAAACGAAATTTGTAAGTTTCACGAGGTTAGACTATTTCTCCAAGAGCCAGCATAAGAGTTCAGGGATCATAATTGAGCTGCATTCGTTCATAAAAACAAAGGCAATATCCACGAAGGGCGGCGTCCATTTGGTGAGCCCTTTTCTTCACTCGTAACATATAAATGACCTTGGTTCACTTGACATTGATAATTGTTGTACCTACGTTGAACGCGGGAAACTTCGGGAAAAAACCGACCCGCCATGTTTTTATCTTTTCAACACTGCTGTGGGAGTCGCCAATTCAGTAAACCCTATTCCCCCTCTCCCACTCCTCCCCAGATGGGTCAGAACGCTGGGGGTTTTTATGTCACCACATCCGAAATACTATGTAGATATATATATATATATATTACATCAGCTGCAACAAGTAGCTGGCTTATAGTGTGCTAAGATTTACGGAAAGGAAATAGGAAGGATGTTCGTGTCAGTAGTTCCCTATGGCTGTTCACGAAATGTTTGCTTTTCGCACTTTTCTGGCGACGTCAGCTTAGATGCATCTCAACAACGGGAAAACTGAACTCTGTTGCGTAACTTTAGGTTTATCTATTCAAGTGCGAGGCAAAGTCTTGTTGAACGCGTTTGCTTGTCGTTGTCAACAACTAAAGTTGTTTTTACGTCTGAGCAGGCTGGAGACCCGTTCAGTCGCCGTCACAAATAGTAGAATGCGGACGCTTAGTTTCAATGTTACTTAAACATTGGACATATAAGTACAAATAATAATGATAGTATCAAAATAGACGATAGGCTATTCGTGTTGTCTTGGAGTACACTTGTGATGCTAGCACGTCTGTGCCTGCTAATATAATTCTACATGAATTAAAAAGGTTTTCCCACCAAAATGCTGTTTTTTGTTGCAGTTGAGCTCCCTTTGTTTCGGTGGCACGGACTACCGCGAGCTGTTCGTGGCCTCATCGTACGTTGGCCTGACACAGGACGAACTAATGAAACAGATCAACGCGGGACATATTTTTGCCGCTAAGGGCTACAGCAATTTGAAGGGAAGAAGGCCAACACCTGTTCTACTTGATCTTCCCTCGATCAGCGCAAGGCCCTCTTCGGTTGAATGACACAAGCAGACGACAGCCTGTTCGACGTTAAACGAGCTATCCAATAACCTTATGGAGAAGCAAGCGTCTATAACGTCATGATAATTTCTACTGCCAGAATCATTGTCGATTACTGCGGCCAGTTGTTTGTACAGGAACTCAATGAGTGATAAAGGAATTTAGCGCTTCTATAACTTCAGAGTTGTCAGACACGGTTCAAATCGTTAAATAAAAACAAATGCCCTCAACCCGAGTAGTATCAGCGTTACAACAAACGCAACCGCACACAAGGTATCAAGGTTGCCTGCCTGTCCGTGAATAGAAGAGGGTAAGGGATGACGGACAGGACCCTAGATAATGCCTGGTATCATCTAGTAATAAGGAGCTACAATTGGCGCAGAGGCCTTCGGAGTTGACCACTGGTAGAGCTCAGGGGAAGTTCAGCGGCCACATGGAGGATATATGACAGGCCAATATAATTTCGGTTCATTTTTTAGTTTGTAGTTGACCTTGGGAAACTGCGCTGGATATACAGTACGCCCGACAGTGCTGCTATTTTGAACACAAAATCTAACGGGGACTGGTTCACAATGTGTGGGTGTCGGTTACGTGAAAGTTACGCTCTACGTCTAAAGTACGTTTTCATATTTTTCTTATTTGCTGTCAACATGGGGTATCACAGTGCACACAGTTCTGTTTGCCATTTTATTCCCAAGATGGTCAGCGAGGTTGTTAAGGTAAATGCGATCAAGGCACGTATACTCATGGGTCCTTAGAATTAACCCCTGCTATGAAAGACTCCCTCTAGAAATTAAAGCTCAAGTTTCGCCATGCCCTGTCGCTTCTGGCCCACTTTATGGGGAGGTTCAAGCTATCTTCTTACTCGTTCGTAAGATCTAATTTACTATACCATTAATGGCTTTCCATTTAGGAATGTATGTATGTATATATATATATATATACATCAAGTGATAACTACAATTTATTAAAATGTAAATTGCATGGGGTTGGGTCTAGCAGATTATTTAAGTGTAATATATAAGAGTAAAACAATTGTCCTCCACCCGGAGACCATACACTATCTGTGTATGTATTCAAATAACGATTTTGAATATGTCTCGTAAATATAAAAGTGGCAAAGAGGTGTCGCATCGTGTGTTAATTTATTTAAAATGCGCTCTATTACTGGAAAGGGCAGTGTTTACATCGCTTTCGTTCTCATTAATTTTACAGTGTATGACTGTACACTCTCCATGCATAAACAGTAATTATAAACGCACTAAAGTTATGCTTCGCTTCATTGTAGTACACATCATCTAACACAGTTTAATTTCAACTATATTTCTTGACCGAAAATGCCCTAGTTGATGTAAGGGTTCGAATTTCACAAGGAAGCGAGCCCCAATCTGCTGGTAAGAGCGTAACGGCTGAACTCTTACGATGAATGGTCTCTCGAAGGTAGCTGCCCGGCGATTGCATCTTTAAGGGAAGAAGTGCGATATGAACCGTATATATCTTACCTATAAGCAGCAAGTCAGATGGCTTAGAAATCGGCAGCAACCGTGTCCCATGTGACGTCTGCCAGAAACTGTTCTAAGAGCGTCAGTTGGAACAATCTCGGTTGGAACTAAATAATTAATTAAATAAATTAAATCCGATAATTGGGCTCATATTATCCATGAAATAAGGTTCACCATGCGAATGCTGCATTGATCGCGCACACGGACACTGAGCAGCGTTGTCGGCTACATCGGCTGCGCATGATTCTGGGCCCGTGTGAGATATCCAACTGCGCTATATCTGTCATTTGTCTGTCGAGCAAAAATTCTGATGCAATAGAAAGCTTTGTCTGACTAGACAATGTTTGCTGCGGAGATAAATGAAACAAAACCGGTTGCAGTTTCGTCGGCCTGCACCATCACCCAACGGGATTTATCGTGTGCGAACACCATCAAGCAACGTGGAGAACTTACTATGAATGATAATCCTTCGGGGACTGATACGAGTGAATGCAGCCGTATTCAATACAATCACCGAAAAGAGGTGAATAAGGAAGTGATAAATAGATTCAATAGAGAGAGGGCATCATTTGACTCCTCCGAACGAAAATATCACCGGAAAGATGCGCTTGTTAAGATCTAATTACCTAAGAGGGTTAAACGAAATAGACTCGTAGCCCGCTTTAATATACGCATCGACATTGAAAGCACACGTCGTAGCGGGACTGATCCCAAGACGAACATCTGCGCCAGTTTTTGGCTAAGAGGATCATTTATTCTATTATGCTCGCGGCGTGTGCCGAGCCACTGTATCGTGCAATGAAGACCTGTTTTGAGGTCGTCGATACTCAAATTTATCTAATGCGTCATTGACTGTTCGAACACTGAACACTGATTATATTTCTATACTTACTTAGTCTGAAGCCCAAGGCGTACTAGATGACATATACAAGTTTACTACGTCATTCAAGTCGAATCATTGAAGGCGAATCTAGTGTCCAGAAAACGATCCAAAACTGATGATTGTCGGTGGTAGCTGTTATCCTCTGGTGATATCCTTGCACCGAAGTGAGCACGTTTGATGCGGCTCACACTCACACAAAAGCCTCTCTGGGGTATACCTGATTCGGGAGTGTGCTCCTTTTCTACGCTCGTGCGAATATCGCTAACATTAGTTGTGTCCGTTCCAGCTAGATGCCACTCGAAAAAGCGACGCCCGCAAAACACAACTGATACAAATTGATACCGAATAGCCCCGCCTTTCAAAGCGATGTGATCGGATGTGCCTAATATGCACGTTAAGAGTGACAGTCTGTGCTCGGTCGCCGTATGAAACAGGCAGGCACGATGGAGGATTTATACGGATTTATGGCTCGCGACGTGAAATCAGATCAATTTCATTCAAGATTTGGTTACAAACGTTAAGGTTTCAATAATGGCGTCAGTGTGCACACGAGCGGGAACTCAAGCGGAGGGGCCCGCATAAGCGGCATTCTGAAAGTATTCGATTATTACATATGTACCTTCTGTGCGCGCGTTATGCTTCCATATTTTTTTTCTTGCTTATTATATAGCTCTACATTCGAGCGAAAATCGCTACACTGAGCACAGGACCGGAATGGAATGAGACCGAGTTGGACAACATTGCACCTGGTTGATGCGTTTGTGCACGAATTGTGCATAATTATGCTTTATTTTCTTCAGTTTACTTTGTTTTTCAAATTTCGACATATGTATAGATATATATAATCATTCCTACCTAAAGGTAAGCTTTGCTACGGCGGTTGGTCCCCGCAATCTTCTACCATCAGACAGTTCTCAGCACTTACCCGAAGGACATTACAACTAGAACCGCCGGAAATAAAAGTACCTACCTGTCAGTGATTTGTTTCACTTGACCTTAAATCAAAACCTGAATTGGTCTATCGGATTAATAATTGTTTTTCTAGCTGACCCTCAGCTGTTCCCCTATCTGACAGGCCTCAGCTCTTAACCTTTTAGGTATTACTATGAGGACCTGTCGGGGCCACCTTTGCTTATTCTCTTCCTTCCTCGTACCTGGCGAGAATCTTCAGATAAAGACGATCGGTCTATCGGATTGAGATCGTGCAAATGCGAGTATGTTCGAGGGTGCAGAGAGCGAGCTTGGCTGACGTTCGTATTTGAAATTGCCGCCGTTGCATTTCTTGGTTTCGCTGCTATGAGTCAGCGTGCCTATCTCTCTATTGTGTATCGTTACCAGCCTCCAATCGGCTCTCTCTCGCCCGCCTGACACTTCGCGCGTTCGTTGGCCTCATTTGGGAATAGCATGCGTTACGTGTACCCGACCTGTCCAGATGTTTCGAATTGGAAATACTCTTCTCTTGATAGCGTTCGAATACATGTTGGCCAATTTTTGTTTGCAAGTGCAAGCCCCGCCAGCATTCGCGCCCGCCTCGTGTTGATTTCACTATATAGCCGTTTTTGTTCTTGAATATCGTTTTATGCCGACACGATTCATTGCGGCAGCTTGAACAAGGTGACAACAACTGGCAGCCAAGGTGACACCGAGGAGAAGACAGTGCAAACAGCTATTCGGCATGATCGGCGTAGCGCCACCAGTGGAGCAAGATGGGTAAATGGACGAGTTTTTTTTTGTTGTCTTTGGTGTCATTGTTGCCACATTGTCCTTCGTAATTTAGGCTTTTCCCACTCCTATCGAACGATTGCAACTTTGTCACTAACATCGCTGCATGCATCGCACTTTGCATCATCGCACCGCGTTTCTTTCGATATAGATGAAAGAAAGGAATAATAATAATAATAGTCCAAGTTATAATGGTAGATCAGGCGATTCCGCTTGGTTCAACTGGAGTCGCAGACTGCCGGCACTGCTGGTTTGTCGTTCATTATAGCTCGTGCAATTGCAAATTCGCTTTATTGTTGTTGCTGTTGTTGTTGTATGATCGTTGCGAATGATTCTAGAAAGGCCTGAAATTGAGGTAATCTCGCTCACCGCGATGCTACTTACACATTTCGGTATTGCGGTGTCTGTACACAGGTCATTAGGTGCCGAACATGCAGAGCCCGCCACCCGCGATCTCGCTGCCCGCCATTTTCAGCTGGAGCTGTTCGAACTCGCAGCGAAACAGAACGTGATCATCTGTCTGGGAACGGGTGGGTTGCTTAGAATCATTTGCTACCGTTTGTTTACGCAGGACCGATGCCTGTTAGTGACTAAGAGCGAGAAGCTACTGCTGCGCAGTCGTGCCGCCCTGCTAAAAATGTCGACCATGTCGGACAGCGTGACCGACTTTAATTAGTCGGTCATGTTGTCGATATGTTCGGTATTCGTCTGAACGAACAAGAAGACGCTGAAAGCTATGAGATCGTTTCAAGTATGCCCGTGCTTGAGTTCGATGTCGATAATACATGTGTAAAATACCTGGAATATGCCAATTATTCGGGAATATATGTAGTGCCTTGTAGGTACCGCCAGTTCGTATGATTACCTCCAAGAGGCTATTGATGGAGTTACCAAATAGTGTAAGATGAATGGGATGTCATTGTCAATACCCAATTTGTGTGTCGTACTTAAGAATGTTCCATCGGCATATGACTATAATATTGACAGCACATCACTTTGTTTGTACAGTTCACACGTTGCCTTGGATTGAACGTTACCGCTGTACGTGATGTTAGTCTCCATAGGTCAGTCAGGACTGTCAACATTCTTACATATATGATCTTCTTTCGCTTTGGATTTTCAAACATCCTTATAATATCATAAGGCTGTACAAAGCGGTTGTGTCAGGAACCTAAGCAAAACAGTATTTAAATAGTATTAAGGGTGTTCAAGAGGAAATTTTGAGACGCCTCTGGTGGAGATGTTCACTGGGAAAGGATGCTATAGATCTACTACCGATTGCAACTATCTTCAGTCGGCAGAATCTTGCTGCTCTGAAGCTCATCAGGGGGTATAAACATGGTTGATCACTTCTTAGATAAAACATACAACAATTTGGGCAGCACTTGCACTGTCAGTCTCAACTCTTCAGTTAGAATCAGGCTCATCAATAACGTCCCATCCTGGTGTACGTCCAGACAGCTCCACAACGCGGATCTCTCGCTTTTGAAGGAGCTATTCATCTGGTCTTTCTTAAGGTTTTCGGGCTGACTCTCAGCCAATATTTAACGTCCACGGTACAACTGCTTTTAGCATTGATTCGTAAGACGTACCCTTAAATGCAGATGTGCAGCGGTTGGCGATCGAACACGTACACCTACGTGCCTCCTCCGATTGCGAGGCTCGACTATTGATCTGGTCTGCTAACTCAAACAGTTCACCCTGTTTTATGCAAATAAACGAGTTTCTTTTATCTTCAATGTTTGTCGAATATTACTCTTATGAATATAGCGAGGAAAGAGTAAGTCCCATGATCAATATCTGCCCTTTTTGTTCAAGGTGGACGCATGTACTGATGTACGGATAATATAATTGAAACAACCAAATATCTACTGTGACTGGACATGTATTTCTCTGAAAAAAGACAAGGGAGATTATGCAATGGCTAACATATATCGATGTGGTAAATCCCATTAAAGGTTCTGGAAAGACACTCATTGCGGTACTGCTTATCAAGGAACTGCTTCACGAGACCACCCGACCGGTGGCCGATGGAGGTCGTCGAACAGTGTTCCTCGCGCCGACGGTGCCGCTGGTGCAGCAGCAAGCTGCTTATCTTACGCGGCATATCGCCGGCCGCGTCCGAAGCTTTGTGGGCGCAATGCGCGTGGATGATTGGTCAGGTCGCCAGTGGTGCCAGCAGTTCGAAGAGAACAACGTGCTGGTTATGACGCCAACAATATTGAATAACATTCTAAATGCCAACTTCATCTCAATGGCCAACCTGAACTTGCTCGTGTTCGACGAATGTCATTGCGCCACCGGCAAGGACCCATACGTGCAAATCATGCAGAACCACTATATTTGTACGCAGCCGAGCGCTCGACCCCGTGTCCTCGGGCTGACAGCGTCGGTGTTCAACAAGAAGGTACGACTCGTCGAGATGGCCTCGCGTATCGAAGAGCTCGAGTGCAAGCTCGGTGCGAACCTCGTCACGGCGCTAAGTGCCGTCGACTACATCACCCGGCCACGGGAGTTACTTGTCATCCATCCAACGGTGCCAGCGAACGTGGGAAGTGGCGGCGGTGGGCCTCGTACCGTGACCACTCCGGATTCGAACGTGGCCACATCGGTCAACGCCATCCTCGCCGCGGTTGGCCCTTTCGGCTGTTTGGAAGTTGTGCGTCGTCGAGTACGGCAGCTAACCCACACCATCCTTAGCGATATGGCTCGCGCGGATAAGCTGCAGAGCACGCGTCGACTTCACCGATCGTACGAGCTCGCCGAGCGAACCGTGACTGGCTGGCATGCGCCACTAGAGGACGCCAGCCCCAAAGCGTGGAAATTGCTGGAGGTCCTTGAGGAGTTCAAGAGCTTCGGCCAGCCGTTGTGCGGGATCATATTCACGGTGGAGCGGGCAACAGTATTTGCGATATGTCGCTGGATTCAAGCGATGTCGGCAAAATACCCCCAACGATGGGGTCACCTTCGTTGTGACTTCGTCATCGGCCAGAGTGGTATGGCTCTGTACGGGCCGGAATACGGCGACGGTGGCCAGCTCGCCGAGCAAGAGTTGGTACGCCATCAGGAACGGGTGCTGCGGGACTTTCGCAGTCATCAGCTCAATCTGCTCGTGGCTACATCGGTGATTGAGGAGGGTGTCGATGTGCCAGCGTGCAATCTTGTCGTGCGGTTTGACGCGCCGCGCAGTATGCGTTCGTACGTACAATCGAGAGGTCGAGCCCGTCGACTCCCATCTCTGTATGTCGTCCTGGCGAACGCCCGAGAAGCAGTTGAGATTCAATATGAGCTGGCCACGTTTAAGAACATCGAGTTTCAGCTTCTGCGATACTGTAACGAGCACCGCCGTGGCCCCGTTGAGCCATCGCAGATGTTCTTGCATCTCTATAATCGTTTCCAGCTCGCCAATATCTACTCGAAGGTGCACGATCACAATAATGGCCGTGCCGTTATAACGCCGTTTGCTGCTCGGCAGATTTTACAGTGGTACTGTGATTCTCTTGGCTCAGATCGGTATACACTGCAAACGCCCGAGTACACGTACGAAGAGTCCACCCAATACAGGAAGCTGGTACGCTGCAGTATCCGACTTCCGAGGCAAAGTCCGCTCCAGGCGTTGGTCTATGGAGATTGGGAAGAGTCACATTCAATTGCGAGGGTACGTATGATCACGAGAAATACACATTACAATAGGCACCATGGACGAACGTGTATCTATCGCAACCTCATCATACGTCGTGTTGACGTGACTTAAATAGAAAATCTTTTCGTGGATGGTAATGATGATGATGCACACAGGTCGTTTATGCCGGCTGTGTCTGGGACCAGGTCCACGATAGCAGTGGGCGGAAACGGTGATTTATGCTTTCTTTATGCTCGTTCATGGCGTTGGTCAATTATATACCTATATTACAACTCTGTTCCAAGCGAAATAGAAAAAAACGAAAAGAAGCATTAAAAGAGCGTGTACAATGGACTGAGAATAGATGCACTGGTAGACAAAGAAGGAGCTAGCGGGATACATCGAAGTGAAGCAGACGAAGGTGTTCCTTTAGCATCTCTGCAACATATTTTTATAAACACGACGCGAGGCCCAGACTGACATCGGAGATTAGGCCAATTATGAGACCCGGACTGACATTGGATATTAGGCCAATTATGAGACCCAGACTGACATCGGATATTAGGCCAATTGCTGCTGTATCTGGATAGATTTCGTTTCATTGCAAATAGAGCATCAGTTACAAAAGTGACCTTGAACACGCCATTAAAGTGGCGGCAGACAGCTCTATGGCCGGTATCACCGCTCCCTAACGATAATCCTTGAAATTGCAATATAATATACGTTTTATGTGATGATCTAGCTATCCGAAATATTCTAGGATGACTATTGCGTTTTTGTCTGCGTTAAACGCACTTTCTGATGTTCGTTGGTACCAGCAGAGTGGCCCAAACAATTCACGAACGAAAGCGGAAATCCAGGGCGATATATACGTATGCGTCCGTGCTCCAATAACCCCTAGGTATTTTTCATTATAAACAATCATTATTATAATTAGCGTAGCTGACCAAGGACAAGCTCAGAAGTCTATTTATTTACTAATTACGGTGATATCGGAGTAGTTTAATGTTGCGAATGATCACGGAGCTAAGGTAATGTTTTTCTTTATTTTCTTCTACACAGACGTCAGCCGCGTTAAACACTCTAAATCGTCTTTACGAGATTGGCGAACTTAGCCAACATATGCTGCCCATCAAAAGAAAGGTCGCCCTGGAAGTGACGCTAGATGAGGTTAGCCCGGAGGTAGCATCTTTGTTCAAGACGGGCCCCGCATCACAGGCGAACCTGATTCTCTGCCCTCGAGCTCAGCCGGAGGCGTTTGTACCAACGACAGTCACGTCTGATGACTTCCCTATACGTCTTCAGCTTTACCGTTTTCACCTCCGAATTATAAAGCTCAATGATCCAGACCATCTGGACGATAAGTGAGTTTAAGAAGCTCCAGGCTTGCATTTGATTAACCTAGATGGATTCATCTATATTGTCATAAGCGTAATTCTATGAAGATTCTTGCCAGGTACGAGTAAGGAAGAGAATAAACAAAGGTGGCCCCGACGGGTCCTCATAGTAATACCTAAAAGATTAAGAGCTGAGGCTTGTCAGATAGGGGAACAGCTAAGGGTCAGCTGGAAAAACAAAAAAAGCGTAATTCTCTGAATCATATTTTCAAATTGTGTTTAGCAAGGTCCAGAGTTGTTTGTCCTGTCGTGCTAATGTTTATGCCAACATGCAACTTAAACACATGTTTTTTTCAGTTACATGGATCCCGAGCTTGAGGCAAGGAGCATGGGTGTACTCCTTAAGCAACGTTTACCAGAGATGTTACCTCAATTTCCGATCTACACGAGAGCTGGCAAGGAGTCGGTTACAGTTGAGTTCTGCCGCGAGGTTGAGCTTGATGAAGAACTATTTCAGTTATGCGCCGAATTCAACGCATACGTGTTTCGTGATGTATTAAAGATTCCATCCATGACGTATAAGTCGAGCGAGGTTCCAATGGTCACTGTCGTTGATTCCAGTGGAAAGCTGGACCTCGATTTGATTAGACCGCCCATGCCCGATTGGGGTGTCATACCATCGGATATTTCACTTGAGAACGCCGAGAAGCTGCTGAAGAATGCGGTCGTAAATGTCCAGGCGACCGAATCGTTCCCAAATTCTCATGAAAAGCGGTGCTACGTTGAACGGGTGTTCGCGAAAGCCGACGGTGAATTGATGCTGGTGCCAAAACGAGTTCAAAAACGGCTTGAAATGATTCATCCACGCCATGAGGACCGACTTGGCAACATCTCGAGGAGAGCTAAACATCGAAAAGCGCATAGCTTAGCTCCACGCCGAGCTGTCAAATGTGTCATCGAACGCCTTCCTGGCTCGGTGTGGAACAAGGCTGCAGCAGTTCCATCAATTCTATACCGCGTGCGACGGCTGGCCGCTGCCGAAAGCCTGCGTCTAGATATCGTAAGGGTCTCTGGACTGGGCACTGAGACACCACCACTGCAGCGTGACGAGGACAGGCCGAGCTGGAAACCACTCGAGATGGAGCGAATGGCCGGTCATCGTCAGGCCCAACTGAAGGTTGACGACGATACGATAAAGAATATGAATTTCAGTAGACAGCCGAACCTTGAGGCCTGCTGCGGACCTTCGCCCGTCGATCTAATGAAAGCTCTAACGCCACTGCACGCAAATGACATTGTTGACTCGGAGCGGCTGGAAGTCATTGGAGATTCGTTTCTGAAGATTGCTGTCACCCTACACCTGTATCAGGAGTTTGAGAAAGCTAACGAAGGCGAGCTGACCGGTAAGAGATGCAGGATCATCTCAAACATCAACCTACTTCAGCATGCGGTCCCCAAACGAATTCATGAGCATGTCGAATGCACGAGCTTTCGCGTTAGGGTGAATTTTATTCCGCTCTCGGCGAGGGAGGTGGCACCGCTTAAAGGAGCAGCGATTAAAGCTGAAATCGCTGAGTTGTCTCGAGGCGCACAGTATTACAAGAGCAAGATCTGTGCCGACTCGATTGAAGCCTTGATCGGCGTCTACTTGGAACGATGTGGTCCCGCTGGCGCCCTTGAGTTCCTTCGTTGGCTGGACATACCGCTCGGACGTCGTAGAACTGGCGATTTTCTGGATCGTTTCGATCTGCCAATTCCCGAGCCTTTGCCAACGGGAAATATGGAGGACCTCGTTCGATGGGAGGCCGAGATGCGCACAGCCGAACAGGCCATGGAGTACACGTTCAACAATAAGCTGTTGCTTCTTGAATCCATAACGCACAAGTCATACCGCTATAATCACCTGACAACATCGTATGAGCGACTTGAATTTTTGGGCGACGCCGTTGTCGATTATCTGATCTCGCAATTTATATACACATCCGACCCGGATCTTAATCCCGGCCAGTTAACTGATGTTCGAGCATCGCTTGTGTGTAACAATACATTGGCCGCTATCGTCGTGGATAACAAACTGCACACGGTCATGCAGCACCACTCGCCGTTGCTTCTTAAGCTTACGAATCGCTTTGTCGAGTACCGCGAGACTGAGAAACGCATCAATCTGCTCGACTATCTGATTGGCGATGACGAGCTAGGCGAAGTGGAATTGAGCGAGGACGATCTCGAACAGGTCGACGTGCCTAAACCTCTAGGAGATCTAATGGAGAGCCTCATGGGGGCCGTGTTCCTCGATAGCAACAAGAGCCTTGACACCGTGTGGCGCGTCCTTGTAAAGCTTATGGGGGCAGATTTTTTGCGGGACGCCGTCGTAAACGTGAGGCTAAATCCCGTCCGACAGCTTGGCGAGAGATTTCCGCCGGACGCGCCGGGTGGAGCAACATTTGGCGAAGCCGAACTCTGCGATGAGGGCCGCCGAACCACGATGAAGCTCACCGTTCAGGGGCGCGAATTTGAAGCGACCGCGCGAAACAAGAAAATCACCAAAGTGCTTCTAGCAAAGAAGGCTCTTCGTTTCTTCCGGCGCGAGAAGGAACGTCTCGATGAAGACATTTGCCTTGATAAGTGGCTGTGCAGCCATGATGCTGTATAGAAGGCCAGGGAGGAATCACTGCCTAGGGGGTGCTTTGACGAGTGTTTTTCACTGTTTTGTGAGCTAACCTGGTTCGTGTGGTACATGGGCATACTTATTATTCAGGTATTATTAGTCGATCGTTGATTAGATCGACTCTAAGCTTCAAGGCTGGTATGGATGTGTGACATTATTAGGAACAAAGCGTTTTATACATTGTATACATATTTGTTATCCATGTAGACTTGTTTCAAGAGAATATTTATAGAGAAGAAAATTGTCGAAGAAAATTCAATGACTGGATGATTGAGGAATGCAGGTTTAACGAGAAATTGTATACCCTCAATTATCGTGTAGCACTTTGTCGATCAGAGTGTGTACTGACAGTAGATTATTTTGAAGATAAGTTCGTTTTGTGTTTGTGCATCCATAGCATTCTGATATAGTTGACTTCTGTTACTTTTTTAAGGAAGGTGCCTTTGCAGATTGAAAAATATGTGGGGTGCACACTTAGGGTAAAATCTTAATTCGACTTCGTTATTAATTTAAGAAAAATTAACAAATAAAGGGATTTGGTTGTATTTTTGACGTTGAGCGTGTACTTTCTCCTCGATACATATATAGTTTTTACACGCCGCGAAAGCACTTCCGCATTGCTGTTTATCGGCATATCACCACTGCAGACAGTGTTAAACAGGTCGGTTGTATAATAATTGCAACAAGATCGACATAAATATAATGATCTACTGCGCACACATGGACGGTACCATAAAAAGGGGGTTTCGCGGTAAATTTAATGATAAGTAAAATATGTAGATATCATATATTAAATGCGGCACGTCTAAATGCGAGCCATATCTGTTACACTAATTCAGAAATTCACTAAATAAATGACAATAGACTTCAAAGCGTCGACTTCAAATAGTCCGTGTCGTCAATGGTCGTTGTTATTTCCCTATTGCGACCGCGTAACGTTCTCACAGCTGTTTATTATTCTAAACTTGAATGTCCAGCTCTTTCCTTACATAATGCTAATTTTCCCGATCCTACGGGTTGAGAAGCTCTATGCAGCAGATGTGGTAGTCGAGTCTTTGATTTGGGTCATCGTTTACCCTCAGTCGACACAAACATCAAATCTCATCGAAACCCACTTTGATCGAGTGCCAAGTTACACAATGATGTTACCTCACAATCGGCAAGGTTTCCTCGACGAAGTTAGGCATTGCGTAGTCACGCTAGGTGTTTTCCTATGCGTTAAAAAAGTAAACATGCACTAATGTACGTGGCTGGAACTCGGGAATGATTTCGCAAGACTTTTCCGTTTGTCACACGATCCCAACGTCAACGTAGAAATTCACTTCTCCCCTATCTTTGTGCGTTCGGGATCTTGGGTGAATTTTTGTTCAGCGATTATGAAAATAAATCACTCAGGGATTGTTGCTTTATCTTCTGTAAGATATACCTGATGATGTAATTAGGTGAATTATTAATAATGAAATAGTGAAGGCTTGTAATTTATCGTAAATTGGATGCAACATCAAGTTATGGGAGCCCTTTTCAAAAACAGTTGTATACATGTGACCTCACTTAATAAGGTTCATTTAGAATAATCACGAAATACTTTAAAGCTTGACAAGTTGCCCTTCGTCTATAAAAAGCGTAATTATACTTAAAAGTACAAAATATCATTGACTCAAATGCCATATATATATATATATGTAATATATATATATAGATTTTATATACACGACAACTAAAAGCTAACAAGTAGTGCTCATGGTCCATGTGGCTGCATTAAGACTGTCGACATTTTCTAACTGACACACGGCCTACAGTTCATGCTTCGTCAAAGGGATGGTGTTTGAGAGATGTGAGAGTGATTACGTTGCCGGTATCAGGTGATCGTGTCAGAGAAAGTATGCAGACAGTAGTATGCAGACGAAGTATGCAGACACTTAGTGGCTTGATTGAGATGTTTATATTTTTGATAAATAAATGTGTCCTTTTTTGAAGATACGTCGTCGCAGGAAAGAAGAGCGGCCCAATGGATATAAGAAATCTCATCGACGACACATAGAACAAAGCTAGGAATTGTTTTTGTTTGGTCTATTGGTCCGGATATTGAGAAGATTTTCTGCCCCTTAACGACCACACTGTGCGATGTTGACCTTGGTACTTAGCTCGAGTATGATAATGGATTATAGTGGAGATCAAGATACCTTTGTCAATATGGTTTGCTGTCCTTGGGAAGGCTTCTCGATAAAATAAAATTTGACGCTTCAGCCGATGTATCTATCGGATTATAAACTATAGTAAACTTATGCAGTTCAAGCTCACGATGAGAAGGGTGCATTCTTGTGGCAGTATTCCGGAACAAATATTGCCGCAGATTATCATATTTATATATATATACCATTGAGCATAGCTCGTTAGCCTTATCTTTCCTACGCCTCCACCCTGTTCGCTCAGAGACAAAAAAAACGGGTAAGTGCAAATACTCATGATCTATTCTCGATTATGGCTGTTCAACATGTTGAAATGCGATACATCGTTAGCATTGAAAGAATGAATCCGCGCTCGGAAGACATAGATTCGCAAAATATACTGTAAAAATTTGTGAATCGACGTTCGAACTCTAACTTATCTTTGGGCCCCGGTAACTTATATATATATATATATATATATATATATATATATATACTCTTTTAACGCTTTAACCGGTGACTTGCGCAGTTTGGTCAGTGACAAAAAAACTTGGAGCGATGATATGTATATAATATAATATATATATATATATACAACATATCCTCTGTTTGCTCAGAAATCGATTTGCCGCCCGTCGCTTATGACCAGCTTCGCTCGGAAGCCTTGCCAGCGGAAATCGTTGAAATGGAACACTTCTCGAACACGTCTATGATGATATTGCTGCACTTGCATTTCAAGGTACACATACCATCGACATAAATATCACACCTCGATCTGAACGTTTTATTCTGAACGCAACCATTGAAACGCTTCGGCACCGCTACACCTGCAATGTAATACTGCTACCTGTGCCACGGTGGAGATCATATCCGAATATGCTTGTGTACGCTGCGAGTAGGTAGTGTGATGATGTATACGCGCTGGTCAAACGTAAATGCGTTTCCAACTAATATTAAGAATATAAATTATTTGCAAAAAAATTACTGAGTCTCAGCCAGATATCGAATAAGGGATCCATTAGCATTAATTATTGTGTATTCTTCGTTCTTATCTATCATTATACTATTGTGTGCCAGTCAAACTCGTCGACGTCATCGTCTATTGATCATCTCCAATCGCCGCACCTAAAACAGAATGTCTTGAGACTTGTTTTGTTGACTATTACTGTAATATAACCACCACTACTATATACAAATTAGATGACGAGGAATTAGTAAATCCCAAGTGAATATTGTGAGATACATATACTGCTAGTCGACCAGGGTGATAGAGATGGCACGCCTTTGTTGTGTGCTGTTGTTGTTCTACAAATGTGTATATGGTCGTATTTAAGAGTGCTTGGGAATGGCTTACTTCTACCGCTATGGTTTTGATCTATGAACGCACCGCTTACATATATGATTGTGCGCATGTGCATGTGCCATACTTGTAAACGCTATTTGTTTCACAGACAGCCGGCCCGATTCATCACAGCATAAGACTGTTACGCCAGAAACCTCCCTGTAATTTGTCCCGTCGGATACGCACTTTCTTTCTCTCTCTCTCTCTCTCTTTGACTGATAATCACTCCGTGTTAGGTGTGAGGCAGACACCTGGCTATTCCTTTCAATGCGCTTGTGATGTGTTATATAGAAGTAAATACAAATATTTTATATCAGGTAATTTTTGTATATCAAGGATCTCTTTTTGATTTATTTAGCACAGTTACGATTACGTTTCATATGCAACAAGCCACTCAGGTTATACACGTATAAAAAACTGCTGTTGGACTGCACGAAATCTCCTTCTTGGGCGGAGTGGTTTGGAGTGCCAACCCTTGCAAGACAGAGACAGATTAACGCCACGTGTAGTAGATTATTTAATTTACATTTAGGAGTTCATCTAAGTGTGGTGACAGCGATAGAGAATTGTTGTCAGGTATTCATATGTTCACCTGGGTATGATTTATTTCGAACGACAACGCTTCGCCATTTTCTTGCTATACATATCTACATATCCTGCCCGCGATCACCTCTACTAGAATGAACATATATATGACCATCGCAAACACGAACTGCCTAAACTGTGTATACACGAATATAGTATCTGCCCTAGGAGGGTCATGTGATTTGCACATTATTTTGTTTAATAATAACACGACAAATGTTTTACTTTTTCCGGCCACAACAACGGCAACAACAGAGTGGCATACAACACGGTAACAATTGTGTAACAATGATAGTCTTTCTCTTTTGATATATATATATATATATATATGGATACGAATGCCTCTATACTATTGGCATTTTAATAAATCTCATTTTCTGTGGAATTGTTTTATATACTTATGTATATATCTCCGCATTGATTCTTCGCTTGAGTAGGTCACTATGCGTATGAATTAGCAATCACAAAGAAATCTCGAAATGAAATGAACTCCAGTTTATGGCTAAGCTCTACTATTTTATAAAACATAAACGTTCTCTAAAATCGATGTCTTACTGACTGTCTCTGGGAAGCAGTCCGGCAAGTAATAACCTTCCTTATTGGCTTTTATTATATTTGTAGTGAGAGAGTCGTGCTCTTATTTCGCTCTGGCGAGTTCATCCAGAAGGAGTATTGCCCAATGACCAGATAAACCAGAGTTAAGTCAACGAGACCAAAAAATGATGACTTAGATCCTGACTACGTATTCGCCATTGCGCTTATTCTAATCGAACGGATCCTACCAAGGTCCCGGATAGTCCTTACTCAAATTTTCCCACACACCATGATGGTCTTTCATGAAGACCGGCACCTCAACGGGAATATAGACAACCTTCTGTGGTGGTGGCTTTGCGGGATATCTGAAACCAGTACGCAGTAATTCGTAGTAACCAGACTACGATTTAGTAACGGCACTAAATTTTCATACTTTGTTTCGTTGTAAATCACAAGAGAAGGTAGACTACACGTTCTTTCCATGATTTTGTTACCTCATTGGCAGCGGAATGACAGGACCACCCCGTATAATGGCTGCGGCCGCCGCAAGCTTCAACCATTTACTCGAAGTCGATACGTTCACCAGTGAAGTGCACAGGAGGCACAGCAGCATCGATCTTAACCTGTGAGCACAATCGTTTATTATCTATTACATGTTTCGGAAGTCAACGAGAATAGTGGCGCGGGTCACCTGTTTCTTATGAGACGGCCTCCGACACCCTTGAGTCATTCTAAGAGTATGAGATATTGACTCGAACACGAAATAGTATAGAATAGCTAACAACAGTCGTAGAATCAAACGTTGAAGTTCTCCGAAATGTTCAATGCTATTTAACTTGCTTTAGTATTACTGCATTGGCACATGTTTCTTACTTAGTTAGTTAGTTGGAAACTGCATCATATATATATATATATATGTTCTCTGTTGAATACCGAGTAATCTATTTCTAGAATATTTGTACACAAAAAGATGACGAGTATATGCTAGGGCACTGACGGGCGTGATATATATCTATGGCGCGATACGGGCTGCGCCTCAGCGGAGGGAAACTCTCAAGCTTCCAAATGATGCTTATCGGGATATCAGTGAATTCTGTCATTTTTCTTTCGACTGTTCCCCCATCGAGCAGAATCCAGCCCCACGAGAATGCGATGAATCAGCCCTCAGTATGATCGCGCGGATGATACTCGGCACACCAACACGTTTGTCATGTGGCATAGTGGTTGTGCGTTAGAGCCGAACTCTGCTGAACAATGCAGGATGTCTAGGCAAGTCCTAGACCTTGACATCTAGCCCACTATCCCTCTGCCTCTTCAAAACTTCCGGATCCCTCCGTTGTGATATACGTATGATGTTGATGTGTTCTCTCGGTTCTTTTACCGATAGACGGTAGGCTGGCATTCTTTTCGAGCGTGGACGTGTTTGAATAAACAAAGGCTCAGGTTTGATATGTTGCAGGATCAGCTGTAATGGTTTTATGCCGTGTGCATCTTCCACGTACGCCTATCAGTGTATTTATTGTCTATTGCTTTATTAGTGGTTTATTATCTTGTATAATTTGTGAACATGGTCTGTGAATGATGAAGACTTGATATATACATTTACATTCGGTATGCAAAGCACCAAGTGTCCAGTCATATATCAGTGAACAACTCTTACTAGATAGAATCCAATAGAGTTTGCCCTGCATATTCTACGAGCGGCTCTAGGAAGATCCGTTCGTTCGATATTGTCTTAAATAATATGTTCTATATTTGTGCCAACTCCATCACTTTAACTCCACTGATTGACTTCTAATATGCCAATTTTCCATCTTTCCATCTTTCCAATTTTCCATCTCTTTTGACTGTAAGTGCTTATCTTTGAAACTATCACGCAATTTATATGGTTTTGAAATCATTGATCCATCTCCTTATCGTGTTTTGGAAAATCAATTAAGGTCGGTTAGGTTGGTGCATTTAAACGAGCCCGTCTTATAAATATATATATATATATATATATGAGACGGAGATGAGTGAGACAATACTTTCATCATAACATAATCGTGCCTATGACATACACTATAGTAATAATATATCGATCACGTTTTCAAACAAATCCCAGCATCATCTCATATAGAGGCGTTCAACGGCGGTAAAAAAACGTCTCCAAAAAAAAGGGACAAAAATATTACTAGCACGGTCCATCTCATATAACTGAAGCACAAATAGGACGTTCTAACTATTCTATTTCACTGGTGTCGTTCCACTGTGGAACTTCTCACTTCGTTCATGAACACATTACTGATTATGTACTCCGGAGTATTTGTAGCAGCATCAATAGTAATAATGCCTATGCAAAGGAAGGGCGCCGAAATAATACATATAATTCATCATATATAATATAGCAAGTATCGAGGTCATTCTCTATTGAGTTCGGTACGAATATGATATCAGACCAATTAGGCGAATGGTCAATTTAGGTTGGCGCCCCCGTACAGACTGTCGTTTAGCGTTGTGAACCCACACATGTTAACTATAGCATGGTCTTGTGTTGCATGTTGTTGGAAACTCACAATACCGGAGGCATCATGAGGCTTTTAAGAGTAAACGAGTTGACACAATTAGTAATGTCATTAGCTCCTTACCAGCGCCAACCTATTGGTAACAATAGAGGCCAGATATGCTTTAAAAGGCCATAGGGATTCACACGAGTGATGCAAACGATTCACCTTGTGAAGTACTAGCGATCACCCGCGAATTCCTCGACCTCTCCCAGACGGAGACAGAGAGAGAGAGAGAGAGAGAGAGTGCTGAGTGGAGAAACAATACAAACGTCGCCTGCATAACATTCATTGCTGCTAGAGGTACTTATTTCATGATGCGTATGCCTAAGGCGAGACGAGGGGTGAAATTACGAGGTTCACAATTATAGTAGTAACATTTGAAAAACAGACAATACGCGTAGTGGCCCCCTCCATCACCTTTGACGTTGCCGTCACGTGGGTGATGTTGCAAGACGTGTGAAATGAGACATCAACTGAGACGTCCCTCTGACGTCCGATCGTCCATCACAGGGATCTTTCACCGTTCGCAAATAGTCCACCCGTGAAACCACTCGGTATGGCGAGGCTAAAACGCAATATTCGCGAATCACCGATTCGAATACGCGGTCAGCATGCTCTGTGGACACTAATCACCGTCTTTCATCTTGTTTCACCGCAATGGATGAACAGAAATAGCCCTCAAATCGGCTCGAGTTCATCTGTTTCGTGTTTTATTTTTGTTTTCCTTCATTTTCTCGCTCTCTTACGATATCCGTTCGACGTCTTTGAAGTGATTGCAAGGCTGGAGCAACTACTGTTCGAAGCAAAACTAAACTAGAAGAAGATGAATTCTCCTCCGAGGAATAATTTCTAAGTGATGGACAGCTACTCACTTTGATTGCGCAAGATGATTGCCGTGGTTCGCAGCGTGTCTATATGTAGCTAGCACGCTTATGACTGATAGTTTAATCGTATCGTTAGCCAAAAAAAAAACAAACGTAGAATACACGCCGTGAAGGTCACGCTGGACGATCACGATATCTGAGACCAAAGGCGGTGTCTCGCCTAGTTTCTCTGGTCGTTCCGTATTCAAATCGCCGAAGCAAGTCTCCGAGAGTTCACCGAGAGGAAAATCATTTTCTCTACAGAATCTAGTCACTACTTTTTTTCTGGCCCGCTGCGCGAGCCGGGGAACCCTGGCACCCGCTAACAACGTGGCAAAATCTAGGAATACGCACACGAAAACATAGAAAATCATTAGCCTGGAAAGGTGGCACCGTTTCATGAGCGCACCCGTGTTCGCTTATACTATAACGTGTACATCTGTCCAATGCCTCGGCGGCTTCCCAGGCTCGTTGCATGGAAGTGGTTGATGTCAACCGTTCGCTGATGTAAAATACACATGTGTGTATTTTGCAGGCTATCCTGCTTGGCTATGCGAAGAGGGACGGCATACGTTCTATTTTGCGGGTGCGCCTGTAGCTGAGAGCGCGACGTAGAAATTGCGTCGTCAAAGACATATTACGTCACTTTCGGGCACGGACAACAATAGTATGGCCAATGGCATCGCATTGGACGTCAAAGAAAGGGATAACAGACGACGGCAAGATCATAAAATGCAGAAAAATAACAAGAATAAACCCATTCTCTATCTATTTATGTGAGTCGGATGCGACAGCCAGCCGCCCATTGAATGGTGGGCCGGTTCATTTCGATGTGCATCTGAACAACGTCCAGTGTTAGCCCAAATATAACATGATTCCTTTATAATAATAATAAGTGCGTAATATACATTGTGAGAAGAGTGTTTCCCGACTATTCTGGCAAGGGCGAAATGTGCCGGTGGTGGAGGACGTTAGAATTTTTATACGGCTCAAACTTATTCACTCGAACATTTAGAGGCGTAGCCTGGTGACAAGGTGGACTCACTAAATCACGCTCAGTAAATGCATAATGGCCTTGACTTTCACAATGTGCGCTTGCGTCGAACTGAACAATTTCTATAACAAATAAATACACTCAACGTTATCTTGCATGTAGATGTAATATTGTATATTTACGTCGGACGGCGATTATTCAGACTACGCATTTCAACTTCTAGAAACACCATAGAAGAACGAAGGCTAAATGATGAGGTCGTCCACAAACAATGCTCTCAATGGTACGAAATTGCCAACATACATCCACAGGGTTTAAACGAAATCGAATCAAATAAAAAGCGAAATTTCACACAGTCATCGCGTATCATCGCTTCCACTTTTTTCGTTGTCGTATGTCACCACCGTCATGACGGTAGCTAAAATGGTTCTCACTTGCGAACTCACATTACTATGTTATGAAGAAGATGCACTTCGAAACCTCAGGGCACTCAAACGACGTGTGTCGCGTTGTCTTTCACCTGTCAGTGGAGCCACGCTGAAAGTCAATGGGCTTCGTCGCCGACTGGTGGTCTAATAACGTCCCGCGAGGACATGCTCTGCTGCGCTATCAGCCGACAGCGATGTCCGCCAGAGCGTAACTGCGCAAACGAGCTGATAATCATCGAGATTTGTGTTTGGTAAGTTGCGACTTATTGGATTTGAGTGAATAGTAAACGGTCGATATCTTATTCTAGCCGCCAAATATTGGAACTTCTTTGTTTTGAAGATAACTAATCTTCGCTGATGTTCGATGCTTAAGTGCGTTACATTAAATTTCGAAATGACACACAGATGCTCGAGACGCAATGTCATCTTCCATCATACTGAAGAAGTAGTTGCCCATCGACAGCGTAGTGATAATAAAGACTATAGGATAGTGAACAGTGGAATAATCGATAGAGCAACAAATATTATTGGCTTATTTAACGTTATGAAGATTTGGAGGACCATTACGTGGTAACCATAGGTTTTCAAAACCCTTGGTTGGTACTATTGTGCATACCGCCACATAGAAGAAACCTATCGGTTTTTTTATATATATATATATATATATATATATATATATGTATACTATACCCGAACGAGACAACTTTACAATTCTAAATGACGTGAACACCTCAGCTGAAAACATGTACAAGCAACTCACGAAGCTCTCAAATAAGCGCAGCGAAAACCCTGAGGAGGTGATTCCTGAGGAGTTGTATGCACAAATCTCTCTTGGGCCTCTCTAAATGCATAGAACCGTTGCTAGTTTTTGTTTTTTTTTTATATTTCGTCGTATGCTTGAGTCGGATGAGCTCCCTGATCTATTGAATTATGCAATTAGCTGATCGGGTCACAAGACAGGCTGTACGTAAGATACGGCAAACGCACGATCGTTATTACTAGCATCTGGCTTGTGCGAGGTCATGGAGTCGTCATCATCGCAGCAATCTACATAAATGCAAACCAACAAGTCCTCAGCTACGCGAAGCGTCCGGGATTGTCCACCAGCCTCCAACTTCTCGAATATGAAAACGATCTATCAGCCAATTGGCCAACACGCTTTTATGAATTTAATTTTTTTTTTATGATTTTAAATCCGCGTTCGAGACTGTTACTCACAAGAAACTGAAAATTCTACCGAATTAAGAAGCGGGACCCCGCCTTGTAGCCCGGATACCAGGTTTTTATTAACGTCGTGATTTCCGTATTCGTCTCAACGAGACACTCTCATCTTATATACAAATTCTCTCACTTACCCAGATCCTGATACGAATGCTATGTTGTGTTCTGATGTACGGCTCAGTGTTCACAACTGAGGGATGTCGCGAAATGCAAACTGCGTCTAAACGATTTTCCGAATGGACAGACGAGCTAAAATCAACACTTTCAATTCATAACTGCGGCAATGCACTGTGGGTACATATGACCCGATGCATAGATCTTACATTGACAATACAGACCTTTTTTTCTTTTTTGAATCCACCCAATGAGTGATCTGGCAGGCAGAACATCAGCCAATCTTAAATATGTATCAGATATTGTTGCTTATGCCTCTAGAAGAACGAGGTGGATTTTATTAGCAAACCTGATCTATATATCTGACTGTTTGAAAATTGCGTAATGCTCATTTTGATATATGCATCTCCGGTATGGACCACCGGGCAAATCAGAGACAAGAAACTCCTCGAAGGTTCACAAAGCAATTGGAGTGCTAAGTTGCTTGGTCAATGTAAGGAAGCTGTAAGATCAATTTTACCGACACTTCAGACGGCGTTATTTTAGAAATACTGTCTGATAACGATTCCGTGATGCTCAATAAGGTGGAAAATGATTATGGACCCCCAGACTTACCCGAATATCCTTCACCAGAACTCCAACCGTAACAAGGAAGTTATTTAATAAACAACCCAAACTAACGGCGACTAAACCCATCGTAAGAGGCGATTTCGAGTGCGGGACACACGTCTTGCCCGCTGATGTCATGAACCCCGCTTCTGTTTGCTTCTGCCCGTGTACTAAATAAGGTGATTAAGGTTGTAGCAATTAATAATATTATTGTAATTAACAGAACACGTGTGAAACGCCCCCCAGTTCTTCTTTCATCAGCGGGCACTTAGCCTTCACGTAGCCCAACACGTAAACACGAGCCACCTCGCCAGCCCCGAATTCATCTTGACAGCTTCGTAAAGTGGCGCTCGCATTTGTGCCGCCTGATACCGTCTCGACGTTGGGAAATCGCAAGAAGTTTGAAAAGCCACCGGGTACCTCCACTCCCTGTCTCGAAGCAGCGGCCAGCATGTTAGGATAGCGTTGTGTTCACTCCCACGCCGTTAAGCGGCGGACTCGGCAACAAACGACAGCCAGAGTGTAGTGAATTGTGCACAACCATCTCGTCGTCTACGGAGCCCGCCGACCGAGAGACATTCATGCATGCATGGAGAGACACGGAAGCAAGCTTTTGGCCAATAATTCCTCTATGGAAGTACAATAAGTGATGTATAACAGGCGCTGTCTGCCTACTGAGCGTGTACAGTGGAAGAGTACCGCCATATTGTCTCTCTGAGACATCGCCTCTCTGGACTCTCTGAGAATAACTGTCTGAATGTTGCTGCTTGGCTGGACGGTTAACTTTGGGCCCACAGTAGACAGAGGCGGTGAAAGAGTTTATTGTCCGTTGAACGAACGGACGCAGGAACATGTATCTCTCTCTGTAGGTCGTCTCGTAGCGCAACGCTACTCGGCCGGTAGACAAGGTATGTGCCAGGACAGTGTACCTCCTTAAATGCGCCCCAATGGAAGAGGCTAGTATCTAAATGAAGGGCCACACTACATGCATCTTGAATGTGGCGATTGCTTCATACATACGTCCGTACCGCAATATATATATATATATATATATATATATATCTATATTTCCTGAGTGTATAGGCACAGTAACCAGGACGCCTTATGTTTGCTTATTTAGTCTCTGCGAGATGGTCCAAACGTTCAATAACCTTGTCCAACCTACACGTTGTTTCTCACATTAAGACTGATGACTGAGGGGATTGCTTCGCATTGTCTCCAGGTTAACTATTGTAGAAGGGCACTTGCTCTACAGGGGGACTTGCTTACCTATAGATGGACAAAGAAGCAGTTAAGGTAGTAGCCGTCATCGTTGGACAAGGGTTGTCTCCGACGATTGAATTAGTCATATCATACGAGGATGACTACACTACAAATGCAACGCATCAGAACATACGACGCATATAGATATTCGACCAATTTCAGCTCTGATGTTCGCCCCTTCGATTAAGGTTATGCTCAAGGCAGTTTACTACGAGCAGTTATTGACACATTGTTTGATATTGGGACAAGATCGAAAAACGAGTGTTCGAACTGAGTATTATTTATAGGTCTATTACATATGTTCTATTTTGATAGGGGCTCATATTTTCGATTATTTCTTGACGCTTCATTTCTGTGGTACATATACCATTGTGCGCCTACGACACTCTTTAATATTGAAAAAAAAACAACCTTCAGCGTAAAGGACATGCTATCGATGATCAACAATCATATATATATATATATATTGTCGTGACAATGCATCGATAACTAAGAGGATCTTCGCTCTAGCTGTCTCTATTGGGTAATCTCAGGGAGATAAGGCACGAATTCATGAAGCAATGCCGAAAGCAGTTGTACCGTGGACGTTAAATGTGTGCTGTGAGTCAGCCCGAAGAGTTTACTATATTTAGGTATGATTCATGTGTTCAAGAGCACACAAGAGGCACCACACTGATACACACATCTACATTGATGTCTTTGTTTGCTAATGGAAACACTAATATGTGATCGCAAAACCTCGCAAGCAGTTTCAGGTTACGACGACGGACTTATGACCTATGTGGTCAACGCATAAGCTCACCTACGCGTGGATAAGACGCTGTACGTCGGGACTGGAAGGTAGAGGTTTCTGCTTTGGCACATATAAAATATTGATGCATCGCTTCGCTTACGAGTGTAACTGGTGGGGCAGTATTTATGCGCGTTGTTTAAGAATGTTGGCCTTGTCGATCTAAATAATTACAATATCAGCCATTAAATGACTGGTTCGAACTTGTTGATTCATTGAAGACCTAATAAGTAACCCCTGGTGGTCCTGCTGTTCGTGATTTTCTGGCAACTGCACTCAAAAAAAATAGTCACCTAGACCATGCCGCCACTGGTCGATCAGATCTGAACGAGACGTTCTGACATAGCATTTTCTTAAGCTAGCAGTATTTAAAAAGACGATATTTAATCCTCTGTTACTATCATGGAGTGAGGCGTTTCAAGGTGAGCAGGATGCCGAAACTTCAGAGTTATCGCTAACGCGTATCGGGTTCTTGGCTCTTATTGGAAGGATGCAAATGTCGATGATGACGATAACGACGATGATGGACATTCGTTTGCGGCTGAAGGGCCCCTTTGAGCTATTGTCCCATCAGATATTTTTCGGGTACACGTCCGCATTATCGCATCACTACGAGAAGTGTCGAGACGAAAATATAAACCTCTTTGAGCGCCCGACCGAATTTGACCCGCAACGATCGGTGGTGCCGGTTAGATATCTAGTTTTAGCGAGTAAAGTGTAAAACATTGTTACAACAACGGCAGATCGGGTGGCGTAGTCGGTAAAGTGTATAGTGTCTTGCGTCAGCCCATTTGGATTTTTTTTCTAAAAAAAAACTTTTTCTACGAACTTATCCCAGCTGGCACGATAGCGGCGGCCAACTATAGCCGAGTGTACAGGACAACAGAGGAGTGCATCATGTGTGCTGGAGGCCGGAACCATAGCAGCAAAACCCGCGGCTAGTAGTGACGATCGTAGACATCACAACAGCACGCGTGTTAGTGGAAGCGAATCGAAACCACCTGGAAAGGGATGTCGTTGTCCACGCATACAAAACAACAAGGAAAAGCCACATAACCATTAATTGAAAAGAAAAAAGAAAGAAAAGCCGGCGAATGAAATCTTCACGGAGGGTAAAGGTACAAAAATCGCTTGAACTATCAGTGTTACAAAAATGCATACGATGGTACCGATGAAATGAGAAGATCCGCAATTCCCCGGACTGCAGCTAATAGTTTCCCGTGCAGGAAATCACGTCCGGACCATCCCGTGTTTCACCCTTTGAACACTGTTGGTTGCGCGGTATCACAGACGCTACTGAAAAGGATATCGGCAGTTCACACGATGGTCGAGCGAGTATTATTTCTTGGCTCTTTTAAATGATATTCTCCTACAAATGCAACGGTTGTTACGATGACGCTCGTGGTTCCACCATGCTGGCCTCATTTGTATAACAGTCAGTTAACATAACGAGGTCTCTAAAGCAGATCATTATCACAGAGAACACAAACGAGAGGTGGTTTCGATATTACGCACCCTTCTGTCTTGCGAAGTTGTATGAAAGGGGAAAGGTGTCGAAAGAATGCTCGGAACACCTAGCGAGCACGAACGCCTAGAAGAACGCCTATTCGATAAACTATACGAACAAGAAGCTCAACAGTGTTTATCGCCGACAGCACTAAGTACGGACAATGTCAAGTGAATTGCTTTATGAATTGCTCACCTGGTTACTTATGCCTCAGTGACTTAACTTTGAACACTGTCAAGATAGAGCGTTGTGAATAAGTTTTCAATGACCAGCATATCGGCGGGAGTATTTGACCTATTGAATCACTAAATTAGGGGATGGTACCGTTTGCATATGCGGAAGTATAAATAATTTAATATATTCTATCTTTACTATTATTATTACTATTTTTATTATTATTATTATTATTATTATATAACTATTTTATGTGGAAGTGCTTAAAAGGTAAGCCGTACTATATGAGTTCGTCTTGTCTTAGCGGCAACGTATTATGTATATGGAACATAATTAAATTGTTTATTATTCATCAAATCTATCAATCACATAGATTTTTGCACCACAGTAATACATCTATACAATTCTAAATTATCATCACCATTAATACGCCGTCATAAGACGTCTTCTCCTACTCAACTTGGCGATTAATACCGCAAAGGAAGATCGACCATACACTTCGAGTATTTGCGTAAGTCATAATAGTCGGCCGTGAATTTATATCGCACCAGTTCAGATGCTGGGAACAGATTGGCGAAGTTGTCGAAACGGGCGCTCCGGTCCAACATTTACTGTACGGGTCCAACGTGAGATTCCGCTTGGTTTGGGATCTTAGCGGGGGGGGTGAAGGACTCGGTGTTGGACAAAGAAATAGAGAAAGGGACCCTCTTGTACATCGGTCGCACAGTAACGGGAACATCCTTGTTAACAAGTAACGATGTAGAAAATACCGAACTTGGGAAATTAGACGATATGTACTGAATCGTTCAGTTTTGGACAAGACGACTTGGGAAGTTGTAAGATGTCGTCGTTCTACACAGTGGGAACCCCTCAATCTCGTTGCTTCAAAGGTACGCCTATTAGATTGTCTTTTTTTTTATATAGAGGCGGCCCTGGCGAGATTTAAATCTTGATCCGTCAAAAAGATATCAACAATTGATCTTGCAAAGTACGACGATCACCTGACGAATGAGTCTCAATATTACGGCATCGTTTGTTTTTGTGTGTTGCTACTTTGGTTTACGTTTTTCCTCTAAGTTACCTTTGCGTCCGCCTCGATCTATTCGTAAGTACCGCTGAAGCGACACATTACTACGAATTGCGCTGAACTCTGTCACATACAACGTTGAAGAGCACATGTCTATAGCCTGCTCCCAGGAACACTATACATTTGTGGCAAGAACCGATTGACGCGCACCTTAGATAACATCTAATCGTCGTCGTCGTCAGAACACCATGTGGAGTTATGCAAAAGGGATCGTTTTATTGTACATTTAAGTTTTCTTTGAAACGATGCATCAAATACTACCTTAATAAGGTGGGCACACCAATAGGAGGCCAAAGTTCAAGGATGTAGTTTGACGTCATAACTATTTACGTGTGTACTTCCATTCCGACGTTAGCTGAATGTTTCTACTTCAGCTATTATAGAACGAGCTGACCATCGCTCGCTCGACGTGAGTGACACGTTGTTGAAACACATTGAAAATCGCTTGAAATTTGCAAATCAATGAAATTTAAGGTTACTAGTTGTGTATCTCTAATCTCCAGTGTATGCCGCGAGGCTAGCTCATTAAAATGACGTGGTTCGTTCGTGGCTCTCATTGCTAATACATATATACTAGTTAACTTATCACATCCAATTTCGCTCACACAGATGTATCGTACAAAGGAACTCATTCCATCGGAGTACGCCCAGATCACCGCATAACACCGCGGCATTAGCAAGTGGAAACTAATGAAAAGTTCTAGCTTTCTCTTCGATCCCGGAGTATGTGCTGTGGCCTCATTATAATTAACGACCTTAATGGCTAGCAGACACGTTTCCTCATTGGCATGCTAAGGGAAATGTCGTTTCGTCACATCCGCACAGTCAATAGCGGCAACAGCCGCCCTCGAAGCCTGCATGCGCATATTATCGAGAAGATAACTCGGCATCAATGTGAATGCAAAGGTGCGCGAAGGTCATAATATCGACTTTCCACAATTTGATAACAGGGGTCATTCCTCAGCGCGGTGGCTTGGACGGGTGAGTGGTCCTTGGCTATAAAAAGCCAGAGGCCGCAGGTTCGAGTCCCGTGTCATGACATATAAGAGAACTTAAGCATTGTAAAAACTGCAGTTCCTTTAATAAACCAATAAAGCTTTACCTTTACCTTTTACCTCTGTAAGAGTCGCAATTGACGCACATACAATTTACTTTGGGTACCATATTAATGATCGGTCACGAATTTCTAATAGAACACCCGATGAGGTGGTCATTGGAGTTCTTTGTTTCAACTCCAGCCTGGGGCATCACGTAAAGACTGTAGACTTTTTGATCTTTCGATAGAAATTTTCACGAATACTTTCTACCACTCCAGCTCTAGTTCATGCCTTTATCGTGAACGCTCGTGGACGTCCAAGGCGTTTGTTGCCTGGTATAGGCGTGTTCAACAGCTTGTACGCAACCTTGAAAATACCCGGAGGCTTACGACGAAAAGCCTGTCACATCAGATGTTATGAGAAACCCTGCTTTTCGTATTCATATGAAGCCATACTTTATCGAATTTACAACAAAGTTATTTAGATGTAACTTTACGTGGCTCGAAGGTGCTGCCTCCAGCTTAGTGCAGTCTTTTTTTTGGGGGGATTGCGGGAATGCATGACGCACATGCGCGTTGGGCGGTCCATACCAACACTCCGTGTGGGACTCTCAAACCGCACTAAACCCGCGTTCCGCCCCCCTCCCCAGATGGCTCCGAAAGCTTGTAGCATTACTTCGACTGTTCCATCCGGGGGATCATACAGTCCTACAATTGGCCACTGGGTGGGGGTGTCAGACTCAGCAGGGCCGAACCTGTCGTATCTCCCGTAACCTCTCTATTCCCACACTTGACATATCTATCGTAGCAATTCGCGTGAGTCAACTTTGAGGAATAATTCGAGTAGATAATTAGGTTTACATAACGTGTTGATCTCATAGACACATACGGGATACCTGACGACGAAGATATTTTTTAACGGTGAATAAGCAAGTGATGGTGGCTTCTGGTATAAATGTGTAGAGGAGATTAAACTTGAGTTCTGCTACGTATCGGACTTGAGAGTTAAGCAACTCTCTGGGAAATGCCGTTGTATTTTCATAAGTCGATGTGAAACTTTTAGTGATGGTAAATTTAGTTATTTGATGACTAACTTTCATATTTTTGCGGTGAAGCTAGTTTTATTAGTACTGAAGGAGCTCCGTTCATATTCGAATTGATTTTCTATATACGTGCAAGACGTTTATCTGGTAAAAAATTCACTGACAGGAGAAGAGAAGAATTTCTGCCTACCCAAGAAAGGCTATTCCCAAGTGCATCCAAGGTATTATATCCCAAGTGTACAATGTTAGTGATTATTTGTGGGTGATGTACTTCATGCTTGTCGGCGTTAGCACTCGATAGTGTGTCAATTCCAGTTCAGCAGGAGTAGGTGTAGTGCATGGGTGGCGCTTCACACCTAGTTCGTTTTTTCTTCCTTATTCTGTGATGGGTCCCTCGTATTTTGGTTTTGCCTACATCGAAACAATCATTGTTGACTTTCAGCCAATATTAAATTTTGCCACGCATATACTTTTGTATTGAGTATATATCCTAATTATAATACAGGGGACAGTACCCCCCCCTATTCCTCGCAAACTAGAACTGTAGTTTTGAGATTGGACGAGAGCATGCCATAATTGCCGCAGAAGGACCGCGAACCGCTAGCGGGTTACATAGGTTCAGCAGATACAGATATTGAGGCAGGATTCGTTGACAACGAATTCGCAAATAATGTTCGGCTTCATCCGCGTTTTCGCCGAACAACGAGGCTGTAAATTGGGCCAGAGCGCGCGTCCGGAGGACGACGGGGGGATTCGTTGTGAGAAGCTGTTTCACAATTGAACCATTTCATGGCGGTTTGTTCAAGTGGACGGTATTTTGGCAACGCTTCAAGGTCGCACTGGGCAAGGAGAATTGCTCGAACGAACCAACCTGGTCTCCTGGCTAGAATAGAATAGAAACACTATTGAATGCTGCGCGGACAACGAAATCGTTTACTTTTTTCTTTAATGAGGCTGAAACGATTCGCCCTCTCCGTCCGGCTGACGGCACCAGGCTGCTCATCACGCGGCCGAACTGACAGGCGACGCGAAAACATCCGAGATTTGTGTTAACCTAACCTATACTTCAAATCGCCAGGTACACCTCTACGCTAGCGTTAAAATTAGAGAGAAACAAAAAGATTTTCGTGAATTTTGCCCTAGAATCATTTCGATACAAGCCTCGCACACAGGGTGTCCACACAAGTATTCAGCGAGAAAGTCCGCCACATCGGCTTTGGGTTCGGCCGAAGGTCGCGCTGATATATGGGCGAGGTCCGTGACGGAGCGGACAACCTCGAGGGTGATGCTCATTTGTTGCGTCGTGATGACCTGGGGAGTTTCACAATTTATTAAGGAAACGCCTATCGTTTCCTCCCTAGATGGATGGATAGCCTGGGGCGGCCACTACCATATTAAGGAAAATAGCGTTTTTAACGTCTCAGCCATTTTATTCCGTAAACGACGGAAGAAATCTTCGGAGTTCCCTCGCTCGCTCAGCCAACTCGTCGTGCATGTGAAAAATGACTTCGATGATAATGTGAGAGAGCAACTGGACTACCTGGTTGTCATTGACTTTTCCGGACGTTAATATTATGAGCATATATTGGACATTTCATTCAAAGATGATAATGCGATATAGTACACTTATAGTAGAAGTAGATAGGCTAGATCTGCTGGTCTTGTGTGAAACGAATTAGATTCGTTCGGCGTGTGGCGATAATTCTGTTCTGGAATATGACGGTGACAATATGTTTTGCATAACCAGAAAGACCCGACAATGAGCCAGCTCTCCAAACCTGCTCAAGTTGAAGCCCGAAGAGTTTCCAACTTCTTGTGTTGCTATCAAGGACAGCTCGATTTCATAAATGGATGCAGCCTAATGTGATCTCTTCAATTGCAATATGTCTTTGCGCGACGACTTAAAGCATACGTTTTCAAAGATTTTTTATATAACAGACAACAGAGAGAGAGAGAGAGAGAGTATGGAAGACAGGTGAAATAAAGTTTGTCGGCTCGAAGACGGTACTGCCGCCGGGACACCTATTTCCATCGGATTGGCTAGATCGTGCAGAATGTATCAAGGCCATTCGTTCTCTATACACGTCGGACTAACTGTACAACTCGAGTGGCAAAACTTGTATACCAGCTTTCACTGTATCCTCGCCACCCGATGACGTTGAGACTCTGGGAAATCAATTAGTGAAACCTTTCAGATCAGAAGAAGCGGGTTTTTCCACCGTCAAGTTTCCTGCTAGGCAGTGTAGCCCCTTAGACATTGACCAATATGTATGGTGACTCTCAGCGAAGCGTTACTGCGATTGCCAGATCGATGTGGCAGAAACTTTCCAAGAATTTTCGTCTTTGGTGAGGACGTCCATCAGAAATAAATCGCACACGTGAGTCGGGCAGCCCATCTCTTGGTGGAAGTCAGACGGTATGAAGCAACTTTCCGTTTGCTGTTAATCGATGCAACTTGAGAGGAAGTATAGCTGGGTTATAACCCGGTGTGAGGCCACAGAAGCAGCAGCAAACTATAAATGAGATGCGTTTTACTTTAGGGCAGGCCGATAAAGGGCTCACTTTTCAGCTGAACGATGAAAAGCGGACACAGTCTCTATTTTGGAATACACAGCTAGAAATTCAGTTTTGGACAAAATGACAAATGTCGCTTACGGTTATGATTTATCCGATTTGCCCTTGTGCGCTCCAATCTAGAATACAGCCTTTCCGAATGAAACTCCGGTGTGAACTAGTGAGGAGTTTTGTTGTAGAGACACTTACCATGAGGCGCGATCACGGCGAACAGCGAGGTAGGTACATGGAGAGTGAATATGATGTTCGAGGATGTCAACGAAGGCTACATTATATAATATACTTAAATATAATATATTTCTGCTTAATGTAGCTATATATATATATATATGAGTAAGCTTTACATTCGTCATAGGGTTCATTTTAGCTTAATCGGTTTCCCTAACCCTACAGTATATACTACCAGCATGAGTGCAATATCGATTTTCACGGCGTGACATTGTAATCCAGCTTCTTCACTTTCTAGTATTCGTTTTCTCGATGAACAACGAGGAGCTGAACTGTGCTGTCTTAAGGTGTAACTAATTAATGCTAGAGCCTCAGTCAAGCTGAGCCTAGATCAGAATATGTCTATCGTTGTTACGAGACTCATAAACCGATTGGTAGATTTCTGAGTGAGATCCAGCAATGATTAGGGCCTACTAAATTAGTTCAACAAGTAAGTTGCTACGTTTAGAAGCCTAAAGCTTCAATGATCAGTGAATGAGAAATATCGGCGTCATGAAATTTGAATAAATTTGCCGCAGCTGCAAGAGACAAGGCCGTACATGCACGTAAAACTCGAATGACTTGCAACTTCAATGAACTTCATAGATATGGCTGATACCGTGAAAGATTGGATACTTCACTCTGTTCGTTACTTTAAGACAATCCAGGAGTTGGATCAACAGTTAGAATTGCCTCGGGGAAAGCCGAGTGTTATCGGCACCTTGCCACGTATCGACGTATTTGAAACATTTGGCCCGTAGCCTCCAGTATTGTTGAACTAGGTGCTAATAAACATGCCGTGTAGTAATATCTAGTTAATTCCCATTCGCTAACTGCCCCCCCCCAATAATGGTGATAACTGTGAGAGCTATTTTCAAAATTTAGGCAAGTGCCGTACACGTTATGCGTTCTAAGCAGCCCTAACAATTTCTAGGCAGACCGCCAACAACAGGGTCATGTCTTGCCGTCAAACTTTGCCTGTCAGTCTTAGCTGAAGTCGCAACGAAACATCCATGACGGAGCTAACATAGATGAAGCTAAATGCTCACTGGTGGTAACAGCTAGCCTGTCTACAAACTATCTGTCTAGTGGCAGTAGAGCTGCCGAGAGCAGAGACGTCTTCAACATTTGGATGGATTACCCTCCCTACGAGTGTATAAAATGTGTCATCTGTTATTATATAACACGGGCAGTACATAACTGCCGAATAATAAAAATAATAATAATAATAATATTTAGAAAATATTCAGCTAATCACAAATTGTGTCGGTTCGTTTGACTCGGATAATTATTTTATACAAAACTGCTTATAAGGAGCTGTTCGACCCCTCGCGTGAGGGCGCAGCATTTACTAACGACACCCGCTGAACAAATATTTTTTACGATTATATACGGTAACCTTTCAATGCTAAACACACACTTTGCAGCAGCTGCTACGTTCATCACGTAGCAGCAACAAATAGAAGGCTAACAGATGTCCTTGGGCAGTGTCTTTTTATTGCTTTGATATGTTGTCCGAGCCGTCGTCGATCGATCGCGTTGCCATTCGGAGCATTAAGGCTTATAAGGCATGGCACTCATTATTCGTTCATTTATTTGTAGTCAGCCGCGAACAAGGAACAATTGATTACGATCATTAGGAGCTGCCTAAATGGATAGACCGAAGTGGCAATTAATGGCTGGCCGGCTGGCTAGCTACCCGGCATTGGCGACCAATCGATATGCGAAGCCAGTCGCACCTAGCGCCAGCCTTATTATTCGTAAGGGTCTTCTTCCCAATAAGACGAGGTCGTTTGGTAGCTACCACACTCTATCGTCAATCAAGGAAACCGCGTTTCACGCAAGCGATAAGACATAAGGTTTCTAGCAATAACTCGCTAGTTAAAATGACATGCGGCTCTCGACCAGACGTGGGCCTGGGTCTATCTAACGAATTTCTTCATCGCAGCTTAGTTAGCTTACTTTAGCGTAGGTCTAAATTGGATGGGCAATGGAGGACGGCAAGGTTAGCTGATCACCAGAAACCAGCCCTTTGCTAGCCTTACTAAGTATCGACCTACTCGATTGAACAGAATTCGTCTGCGTCGACCTTGTATTTATGATTTATTAACCGGAGGAGACACGTGGGTGCCCATACATGTTCCATCCCCACCTCTGCACATTTGCATTTAAAGGGTCTGCCTTATGAAGAAGCAGCTAGCTGTGTTGGCTGTGAGTCAGCCTGGAAAATCCTCTCAAGATATACAAGCGAGATGCCTTTGCGTACCGTCTACGTTCTGTGAATAAATCGTTGAATAGGTTATCTCTATTAAAGATAAACAAAACGGTCATAGAAGCGAACGTGTACTGGATATCATGTATTTATTTACATGTTTACGATCGAGTGACGTTTGAGGCCCGCATGGACCCAGCCGTTGTGTTCGTCGTCTTCAACACAACTGTAAATTTATTTCCTTCTATTCATCAGTCTTTCCTTTTCACTTCTGGAAATTGTTATATAATGGTTTTTTTTAGTATCAACATCTAATTGCCTTGGTTTGCTGCGAATCACATATTTTTACTTCTTGAGTTGAGTCGAACGTTTGTATTATATATGGTCCTGCCCATTGGGTCCCCAACGAGTATATGGCCGCAGTTAGCGTCGTAAGACCCCTACATTGACACTAACATCTTTGTACTTTTATTTTATTAATTGATTCAATCATTAATGGTTCTAACTTCGGTTGGTCCTTTTGCAGTTCCTTTGGACCTATTTCAGCTGCTTTCTGCGCGTTGTTTTTACATGGCTTAATATAGCCGTATAGGCCCCACATATCCAATAATAAAAAAAGTACCGAGTATCACTTGGGCCGACCAAGCTGTTGAATAATGTTGTACCTCTTATATATATATATATATATATATGAATGGATGAGTTCGGGGCAGGGAAATAACATATACAATGACACCAGTATCTGTTATTTCCGTGCCCCGAACTTATCCATTCACCAATAGATCCGCCTCAACCATTAGCAAGACGTCTTGAGAGTTGACACAACTCGATTTGTGGCGCCTCAACTATGTTTATGCTAAAATCTAAATATTCTTGGATCATCTATTATACTTTTGATTTGACTCCATCGGGCTGATGCAGCCTGGTGAAAATCAGCACAGACTCGGCGTATCTGAACTTCTATGCTAAAAGTTTGACACCTGCTGTCAAAATCCAGCATGCCATTACATTAACATACAATAACGTCTCGCAGAATCAAATAACCTTGTGTTAGGCTCATTGCCGTCGTGTGGTGTCACCAGCAAGAAATGTCTAACTTCGATCTTGTTTGCGTAGAATTATCGCGTAGGTTGTTCCCAGAGGCTCCGGCAGACCCCAGTGGTAGCTGGAATCCACTGAAACCGCCAACGATACCGTTTCCAATTAGGTCGTGGGGGTTGAGTCGACCTGAAGTTAGCTATGGTCTAGCGTGTATGCTAGTATCGCGTTCTTACCGCACCCATGAGCCTGCCTATGAAGATTCCACAACAGAAATAATGAATGATAGCTAGCCGGTGGCTGAAAGCGACGAGTTTCACGCTCGCTTTCGTCCCAGCTAACGAAGATCACCTGTTAATCACTCTCTATCTCTAGAATTTCTTCTGGCAGCAGCAGTGAACATGTGACATATAATAGAACAACGTGAAATATCGACCAATGGCGGTATCAGCCGCGGCGTCAAGGAGACGAATGTGCGTGAGATGAGGCCATCGTCGACACAACTTGGAGCCGCGCACGTAATCGAGCCACAACGAAACTCGGCAGACGAACGGCTGACATAGCCAAACTCAGCCGACAACATTACACTGGCATAATCTCGAACCGACTAACGTCAGCTTCAGCCATACTTACCCAGTAGGGCAACAAGCTATACGTGCTCTCACGCCGAATAGTTTCTAATAGAGTAATGCTAGAACAGCACCTTTGGGAGTATGAACGTGGACACAATGTTAGGACAGGAGGCAGGGAGAGAGAGAGAGAGAGGAATCACTATCTCGTAATGGACACTTGTCTTGAATTTTGGGTTAATGGAAGACACAGGTATTGACTCAGGTAAGCACGCCGTAGCAAATTACTACCAAACAGCGCGGTGCTTTTCCTCGCCAATCTACTCAGGTGTGAGCACGAATTCTATTCTATAAAGAAAAATGGCTCATTCCTCCCTTTGTGGAAAGGGTTCTATGTATTTTGTTATGATTATTTTACCACCACATTTTTCCGCCGGTGAGCAAATTTGATTAGCTAGGCACATGTAAAACGAAGAGAATATATGATTATATATAACAATATAGTCATTCTCTTATAACAGCATGTGTGCCCCATAATCACACTCCCGAATATAGGTTTAGTGCAAGGTCCATAAAAAACAAGCAGAACAAGAACAACAACAACAACAACAAAATGATATACACAGACGCTCGTACATCAGTCCCTGAATCCTATTGTGTGCTTTATTGCTTCGACGAGGCTTTATCGAGCCGAGGTTCTCGTGCCTTTCATTTTTTCCTGTATAGACTAATAATTCATCGAACATATGTGCAATATAGGTACAATGCGACCGAAGAAATCGATGCTTCTTCGATCTCATGAAAGGGGATTGATTATAATAAGTGCGGCACTTCCCATATCCACCCTATGGCGGACGGTACTTGTTTTCTACCCGGGCAGGCCTTCGACAATACGTTCAGGCTTCGTGTCCAATCCCACGATAGCCACGTTCGTGCACTAGGTAATGAATAGCGGTATTTTTCACTGCTTAACATTAACAGGATCGCTTTTGTGAACTAAAACGAATCTAGGAACCATAGTTGGCCAAAGGGTCAAAAAACAAGACACTCATTGTTCGAATAACGTGAACATACGCTTATGTAGACTTGGAAACGTTCCCGCTTACGGTTCGGAACGTTCACCCAGACGTAAATCACATATGATTAGATATATATATATATGATTATAATACTACCCTTTGTTTTCCACTTTTATTAGCTACTCCAACTTAAAGCTGATACATACTGTACATTGTATGGCCCGGCCTTTTGTACAGCTGAGATATTTGAACAGGTTCACTTTCGATGGACCCTAGATGAAGCGTATCCTATAATACATGCACTAGTGAAAATTAGGCATTATTGTTGCTCAAAGCGTCCGCTGATTGTTCTTTACCTGATATGTTCGAGGGTTCCTGATATGTTAATGTTGACATAGGAAAATACTCTACGGTGCGATTAAAGCTACACAATCTAAACATTGTGCGAAAATCATTAAACAAAACATCTCCGACGCCATAAACAACGACTGGGCCTTTGAGAATCACAGTTCTTAGAAAACTAATGATCTCGATTCGGTGAAATAGTAGTTCTCCCCATTTCTAGACAAGGGAAATCCAGGTATCATTCAATGATAAACGGCTTCGACATTTTCTTCCTTCTTTCTTTTCCTGCCTTCATTGCTGAACGTCAGCTAACAATCGAGATGACTGCCCCATGTATACTACTACTACAATCACGCTCATTGCCAAGATAAAGCAAGCTAACTGCATTTGTTGTATGAGTTCGTAGCTTGACTCGCGTTTATGCCATGGAAATGTATGCCTCATAATATCTATGGTTTATGACTCTTTTTTTTCTTTTATTTTGATTTTTGTGGCAGATTGTAAGTACGTTGCTTTCAGGTTCATGGCCGCGTATTGTCCACGTTACGAAGTTATGGCTCCAAGAACAAATTTTTATTTCATCCGGGCACTTCACAGTTATGTTCTCGAAAGATATATATATATATATATATATCAATTAAAAATTGTATTAAATATATATATATAAAAACATACATATAAACAATAATATCCACAAGGAATAGCGTTGTTGTTCTAGCTAAGGGTGTTGCTATCGGCTCGTGTAGGGCAGCTTCCGCGCATTTTCCCCTTCGAAAATATTTATTTGTTTTATCCATTCGACGGGTGTGTTATTGTTCAGACGATGTTGGAGTAACCTCGTATTGAAAATCGACTGGATGTACGCATGTGTTTTCTCCAAGGAATAGTATACCCTGACCGATAATACCAGCTCCTCGTTTAGATGCTGTTTGTTCAATTTTCTGTGGTAATCCCGCCCTCGGCAAAACGCGTGAAACATGAAAAGATGGACTCCGATCTATCTTTTAGGGTGCATCCGATCGGAGGGAACTAGAGGGACAGACAGAGAGAGAGAGAGCGAGATCATGATATAGTTATGATATGAGTATACAGGCATCCAACAGATCATAGAACAAGTCATCCTCATTTGTAGCCACTTCGGCAATATTCTCCTTCAGAAGCCATTCTCCACCTACAGGCACGACGTTCTCACAGTGCGATAGCTTGTTCGTGTTTCTTGCTCGTTGTTTGTCAGGCTCGTTCCTTGTTTCCCATATGATAGATAGATGTTTCGCAACGCTGTTTCTGTCGTTCCGCTGTTTACGTTACCCGAGTAGTACGTTAGCTTGATTGATCACCGCTCACCTTTAGTTTTTGGTTTCGCCGATCTCATTAGCACCGAAGTAAGTAAGCATTATAAACGCTGTGTTGACGCGAACACTTCAAATGTTTGCTGGCCATGCGGGTCTTGCTCTTGCTTTTTCTAATTTATCTGCTCTTCTTACATTTCGGCACTGACACCCAGAGCTTCTGTTGGGTCTGCCTTCAATTGATCACAATTTGTTCGACTGTCTCGCCTTCTTTCCCGTACGGCCTACATAACTGATTGCTCTTCCAGGTCCTCATGTGTAGACTGCTCTCATCGGTTAGGGCGCACTCAGCATTCTTGGGCTAGAAACGCCGAACAGACCTGATGCCTTTCGAGTAAGCGTAGACAGTTGCACCAATACCACAGTGGCATTTGCATATTGACACACACACACAAATGATACCCGCGCAGGTGGAGCCGCTCTATGATCACAAGAACAACTTCTGTTGTACAAAACGGACCAAGAGTTTAGTGGTCTACAGGCGTTCAAGTATAATGCTTGGAATAGCTTTCTGTGAACAATATGAGTTACAAAATATAGGTTGGCTTATTTGTTTGATTATTTGGGAGGTCATTTGTTATGACCTAGAATTCGCGATGGCGTTTTCTAGTTTTGCCTCGGTTACGAGTTCGAAAATACGTCCATGACATTTCGATGCGTTGTTCCTGTATCGATCGGGATATTTCACAGAGCGTATCGCATGAGAATCTTAAAAGGTACCATACGAAACATTGCTAACATCAGCAGAAATCAGTCAGATCCAAATGTACATTGGTTTTATCGAAACAAAAGTTACCAATTTTTTCCGCTCCTGACGCATATGAACAATAGCATTATGCAGCATTTCGTGTTTAGGTCTGATGCCGGTACGAGCATAATATCTATTTTCCAACAGAAGTAAAGTGTAACACGCTCTACATAGGTCCAAGTTTAGTTTTCGAAAGTTCAAAATTACTTGTTCCAGGACACATTGTTACTGAGTTTGGCTTCTTTGTTATGTTATATGTTATGTGAAGAGTCGATGTTAACGTCAGGCATATCAATGTCACTCACAATGTATATATATATATATATATTGGGTCTGACCTAGCTGAACATGTAAGCAAAACTCAAGGCCGTCGTCCATCGTTCGAGCGAGTCGGCTCAATTGCTGTCTCGGCCCTCGGTATGGTTTCTTCCCCGAGGGCGCATCGTGCATCTATGATAAACAAGGACAAAGGCGTGTCATTATGCCACAATACCAGCAGTCCTGCCACAAGGGCAGCAGTGCTGATGGAGAGCGGAAACGTCAGCCTCCCGAAGATTCTGGTGGATCCACTCCGGTGTCTCCCCAAGGAAAAGGATCCTCTGCGATGGGACAATTTGAGGAGGACGACGACGACGACGATGATGATGATGATCATCATCATCATGATGAGCAAAATACAGACAGGCCTAGTGGGATACACCTAACGTTTGTATCTGAAACCTAAATGTAACTGAAATGAAACCTAACAGTGGAGAGGTAATTCAAAATGTCTAAACAACGCTTACATATTTTCGCAACGACAAGCAAAATGACCATGTATTAATATATATATATATATATTCGAACGACTCGTTGGCAATGACCAATGCAACTGTGCAGATTGATCGGCTAGACATTCTCGCTGCTACTGAATGACACCTGCTAACAAGCATGATATAATATTCGGGCTCCATTGCACTGCCTGTTATACGGTGCATGAGAACAACACTGCGTATCTTCGTATAAGCCGAGAGCAAACCTGTTGTAAACTAGTCGATTTCAACGAGCGCTATCTAAACCGGGCTAATTGTATGGCGAAGCTTCGACTTTATTCTCAAGTAATATTAGGTTGTTAGGTTGTGTCAAGCAAAACTCGTAATTTTGTTTTTTAAATAAGAATGTTATTTATTCATATTAATAAAAGGTTGTTTGTGTATTAAAAGTATGATCCGTGACAACAAGTTACACGTTGCCACAAACACACAGTGAAATATGTAAGCAAGTGAAAACATCGTGTGACACATAAGAGAGCTTAAGCATTGAAAAATTGCAGCTCGTTAAATAAACCAATAAAGATTTACCATTTACCATTTACCTGTCTTGAGTACGAATGCCAGACAGCTTGCTCAAACTGCGAGCGCGAGTTGATAGCCGTTCGACGGAGATTCTCACATAGATGCCACCTGTCATGCTAATTGACTCTAATGAAATCATTTATTCGAATGCACGCATTTCCCATATTCGACAAATACCCTCCGTGTGTCACACCATCTGTTCAATGGCTTTTGCACACCCTTCATATGATCTTCATGCGAGAAGTCATACTCCCCCACCGAGGAGCTACTCGATTTTGGTGGTTGGCAGTTCTCAGTGTGCACCTCAACTGGCCAACTTGCTCCAATTTTGGTGGCTGGCAGTCCTCAGTGTGCACCTCAACTGGCAACACAACCGAAGTCTAGTGGGTTTACGTCAAGAGAATATTGACTCAGCCGTCAGCGTGGTGGCTTGGACGACGAAGTCTCTGGCTGTAAGAAGCCCGCGTCCGCAGGTTCGAGTTGCTTGTCGTGACATATAAGAGCGCTTAACTATTGTAAAATTGCAGGTCCTTTAATAAATCAGCGAAGCTTTATCTTACCTTTACTCCATAACTTGATACCCAAAAACACCTTAACAGCAACGTTAGCTTTGCGGTTCCTTATTGCATTATAACAGTTCGTTACGTCCGTCTCAACAATGCTGAATGCGGTCACCATGTATATTTGCATATATTCATGTAGAATCTTATATATCGCAAGAGTCTCCCGGCCCTATTCACAAAGTTCATCCTCTCGGTCGAGTTTGTTTCGGCTCGAATATTGGAATTCGTCTGCGGAAGCTTCTTGGTCGAGTGGATCTTGAAGACCGCCGCAGCAATTGCTCTTGAATAGTCCCCTTCTAGAGATTCGGTTTTGATTTAGCACAACCGGTCATCGTACCATGTACTCTGGGTCTCGGCTAAGGTGAATGATCTACTGTATGGGTAATTTTTGCAATTCCTTTTTTTGGATGATCGCAGCTCGCTCGCGATATTTTGTTTTCGTATCTTGCATCGATAATTTGTTTCCTCTCTTTCTCTATATCGTCCTGTCCTTCATAGTCGCTTTAGTATCCCCCGCCTTCTGTCCTGGGTTATAGCCTGTTCGTTGAGATTCATTCATTCATTATTTCGTAGATAATCATAGGTAGACTTTCAACTGGATTTAACTTTCCGCCTCTAGCGTTTGCCAGCAACACCGATGCTTTGCAGTTTGTGTAGATTATTTCCGCAAAACCATATTCATTCTGATTTTCGCTGCTTGATAATACCAAAGGGTGCTGCCTCTTTGCATTTCTGTTCTCCATCTAGCCTCCGCCGGGTCGTTGGTTTTTTTTTGTTCTAAAAACTTGCTCATTTATTTTTATTCGACTACCATCTACATTCTCTATATCTTTCCATATTTACACCATGCTTCCCTTCCAGGAAGTTTGTCCGTACGTCCGCATTTACTCTTCACTTTTTTGCAGCGTTTCTTCCTTATTACTGGAGCCGCCCAATTGTCACTACCTTTGTTCTCAAAAATCCTTAGCCGTGTATCGTCGCGCCCGAAAACCTGATGTCCCAAATTCTCCTTCTACGAATTGCAATTCGAATGTGAATCGGCATTGCGCTGCTTGTCTCGCCACGACCAGTTGCACTGGGTACAATTTGCAAACTATACGAGCATTTACTGTGACTATTGCATTGGCGTACGTGACTCTGGGTACAAACAAAGTATTCCGTACTTCTCTGATGACAAGAATCACCTACGCCACGCCTACAACGCTTTCGTTTTCGTTAGATTCTTTATTTTGTTTGCTCCTTTTATTTGTGTTTGTTTCATTTTTTTAAAAATGGGTTTCCCTTTCATTACGAGATTCATTCGTGTTTTCCATCAGCAAAAGCAGCAAGTCATCTGCTTGCAATACAACGCGCTTGGCCTAAATTGCATTTCTCTTAGTTCCCTGTCATGCTACACCCTGACACAGTCTCAAATACGTTGTTTGCTTTGATTACTATGTATGTACATGTTAGAAACACCATGACGGAGCATGGACCGTCCTTGTCCAGGATAAACTTCTGAGATACCTTTAAATGGTTGTTCTTCGCGAATGTTCTAACGCTTACTATATTACAATATCCTTTGAAGAGTTTCACCCATGCCTAATCTATACTCCATTATCTGTCATCGCTTCCAATACTATAGTTCTATCTATGCAGTATCATATGTTTTTCTTATGTCGAATAAGATTCGACCAGTCGTCCTCCCTCTATTTTACTCTATTTCTTGCTCGGTTTACAGCCCCAACCATCAAATACGCGATGACATCCAAGAGAACTTAAGCATTGTAAAAGTTACCCTTCCCTTAATAAACCAATGCGATTACTATTACAATTTGAGAGGCTATCATATACTCATCGTCCCCTACGTGATAACCACGTTCGCCCTGTATTTCCCTTTGCAGTCTGTGTCATGTAGTTGCGTAAACACGCCATGGACCACACTAGGAATTGTTATCGATTTCCTGTTTTGCGGTTTTTCGTTGTCAGCTCCTGCCTTTAGTATAACGTCACTCTGCCCGGTGACCATCCCTCTGGGATTGGTCCCCCTTAGTATCATACGGATTCGTTTGGCCGGGAATTCGATTCTGCCACATTTTCGAGTAACCTAACCGATAATCAGTCGCACAGTCGAATAACCTCAGAATGGTGCTGTGTCACTTCCTGCTGTGCACAATGGTAGCATATACATTGAACCTGCAATAATTTCAACACCAGTAAATACAACACTAAATTCAACGATTTTCGACGTTGTTTTCAGACGAGACCTAACCTAAGTCGTTACTACGAATGTGACCGCTATCCCGTATCATATTATATGGATTCAAAGCGCAATTACATGTTCGATAGTCCGTTTTTAAGGTAAATGCTGACTCCCACCGTTGTAATGGCATAAAACGCGAAGACAGTGACAGTCTGTTAGCGTTTCAGGGTTCGATTGTATTCAAGTTGCACAAATCGTAGGTGTGCTTTTAGCCAAAGCAATCGGCATAAAATGCAAGATGCGTTTAAGGGCTTCTCTATTCTAGTTCACTTCGATTTTCGCGACGTCAGCTAGCACTCTCACGGCGCACCGGAGTCAGGATTGCTCCGCCATATCGAATGCGCAAACCTACGGTATGAATAGCGTTACCGCATGTGGACAACTTTCGCTTTGATGCTTTTCGGCCTTTCGGCAACATCCGGTGATCATCCTTGCTTGCATCCCCCTCTCACGCCCTCTTTGCAAGGCCTCCACATGCCGGTAAGCGTCGGTACACAAAGTCGAGCCAAAAGTTGCCTTCACAACCTGACTATCCTATTCGAAGAGAACCTACGGCGGACAACTCGTCTCTGTGATAATGCTATAAGTGTTCCAGTATTATTTATATTTCGCTACTCATTACATTAACGTCGTCATTTATTCACACGGTATAGTATTATACATACGTAATAGGGCATAATAATTAGGCACTCACAATAATCAAATGGTACAACAGAGAAAACGGAAGAGAAGAAACAGTAAAGCGGAGTGAACAGTAAAGCGTGTAGGCCGCAGCTCAAAGGGGCACATATACTTTTAATGATAAACATGTTTAGGGCATTTTTGCGGGCCAGCTGGGTCATTGACATTGATGAGAAGTATGCACACAGGGCAAAATACCATTCCACATTATTTTTGTCTAGTGTAATTCATTTTGAGTGCAAGCCAGCTAGCGGCAACATGTCTCAGAAGAGTCATTTCAAAAGCGATTACCAAATCGATCAGGCATGTGTTCGCTCAGTCGGGTTCGAATCTCTATAATATGTTCGATTTCCTGCACCGTCTCTCGCATGCAATGCAATTTTCGTTGTATGAAACTAGCAATTTAGTGGTCCTGGATGGATCAAGTTTCTGGAGGCGGTTTTTCTTCACTAGTTTGTACATACAACCCGATTTTATTCTAAACTACAATATATAAACTACTCTATATAAAAATATCACCTCTGTCTAAGCGTCTTTCGTAATCATTGTGCCTTATGATATTCGTTTCTATAGCTAATTATTCCTTGCGATGACTAACAGACGAAAATATATACAATACTAGCCGACCGAGCATGTCTTTATCTTAGTGTCCGATCCAAGAGAGTCCAGGGGATATTTATATGGGGATGATAGGCTACTTGATTATGTCGAAAGAAATGCTATCCACACCATAATCACATTTCATTGAAATTATATATATATATATATAATTTTTAGGTTAACTTATGTAGATTATTTCAAACTATCCTGTCAAACACGGAACCCTAAAATTATTGTGATTGTGGTTTTAAGAGCTTACGTTCACTTTATGTACTGCTAATGTATTGTAAGTTGGGTGTATCATAATATTGTATATTCTCGTATCGCTCACGGTATATTTTTTTATTGCATGACTGCACACACACAAAACACCCACACTCTCACTGTCATGCATCTATTTTATGACTCATTATCATTATCACAATGTATTCATTGGTCGTCAAATAGCCGCAGACGGGACAGTGCTTGATAGGCATAACAAAACCGGCTTCCACTGTAGCTCTACGATAAAAACAAACGTCAGGTGCACTTCTCCTTCTTCCGTTAAAGTATCCTCTAATTTCCTAAGAAATTAAGCTTGAGCAGGATATGAAGCAGTACCATTACGAATCGAAGAATCGCTCTATCTGGAATAAGGTAATACATGACCTTATTCCAGATAGAGCGATTCTTCGCTCTACGAATCGCTCTATCTGGAATAAGGTAATACATGACCTATAGAGATGAAGGACGCCTTCGTTTACCAAAAGTCTCGCCGCTAAAACGCATTTTCTTGACGTCCACCACAATGACGGGTCTCACCGAGCAGACCCTTTTTCTATATATATATATATATATATATCCTTCTCTCTTTCCTGCGGTTGACGAAAACTGGTCGTTCTCTCCACCCCTGCCATTTCCACAGCTTAGAGTGAGATGGATCACTTTGGCTCAGGCACGAACTTGTGTCCTCGGGCGACAAACGATACCTGAGGAACAAACCGAATCTGAGGAACAGTTCGAATGAGTTCACCATCATTGGCCATCCGATGAGCTAGCTCGCATGGACACCGCTTTTCTGTCCCCTACTCTAGAGTTCTCGATGTGATTACACTCCCCCCTTACATTTTGTCCGGTACCACAACACTACTGTGGGTTAAGGGGAATCCTATTCAAGGTGTATAGAAAAAAAACAACAAAAGAGCGTTTCAGCGAATCATGTGCTAATTCCGGTGGACCGAAAATCCAGACCCTATTGGCTGGATAAGTGGTCTATAAATGCTAAACCCATGCTGTCCGGCTTAAAGAAATTGCTTGCATTCAACTTTTTATAAAATTGCAAATACTTAATGTGACTCTGATTTCGAGAACTTAAGCATTGTAAAACCGCAGTTCCGAAAATAAACCTCAAATTAAATTAAAAATGAATAATGCCGATACACAGTAGTAATCCCGGAAATGAGCATTCCGAAGGAAAGAAACAACGGTCAAACAAAAAGCACAATTAGATGTCTCTTGACTGTCACGACATGCACTGGTTGGCCTTCCTGCGTCAAAGGAACCTTGCTATTAATACTTTTAATGCCTCCAAGCGTCATTTCCTCGCGGCGCCTTCCGATTACTTTGAAAACATATTGTTTTCATGACAAATATGCCATCATTTGGAAGAACCTTCTTATATCTAACCTCACATCGCGACATCACGTTCTCCTTCGGCAAAAAATTGTATTCTCCCACGATATCACGATTTTGGTGGTGATCTCAGAAAATGCTCAGCGATTCTAATTGATCTTAACGTTGTTTTTCTATAACCTGTATGTTGCTTGTTGTAAAGCGTACTTAAAACGATAGACCAAATGAAAGATATGCGCGCCCACTAATTATGCTACTTTTAATTCTCAACCAACACAAATCGATAGCAATACCGGCTGCCTGTCCACTTGCCATGCCCAGTTTGCCAATAAGACCAAAAGTATACACGGGAGACGATCATTCTTTAGGTGTTGCTGCCTTCGTGTTTTTATCGTAACTCTCCTTTTAGGATCTTACCAATTTCGTGCAGCGCACTAATTTACCTCAGGTTTGCATCGCCAAGCGAACATCGAGACTGGGCGATGCCTAGGTGAATATCTCAGATTTCCAATTCCACGATGGCTTGTCGATTCCTTTGGCGTGTGTTGGTGCTGTTCTGTCCTCCATTTTGAAGGAGTCGCATTTATTATTCATGTTTAACCGGTGTATTCGTTGACATCGTCTACCAACGAGGATAATCGAAGGGAACTTCTTACTTACACGATTCTCGGAAGAAACTTCGTTCTATTCGCTGGATGTAGGACTTTGGTACAGCAATCTAGATAAACGCCCTTGAAAGTGCTTTGAGCGTTGAGTTTTGACGTCGGAAATGAGCTAGCTTCGCATTACTATCATCATGGGACCACAGCAGTTGTAGGGATTAGTATTATTAGACAAATAGGTATTTATTGTCCGTTCTCGTTTTCAAACTCTCTGGGTATGCTGCTGTAATCGTGATATATTGGAGTAGACATCATGAATAAATCTTGACCTCTTACATATTCATGGTTAGATTATCGCTTAGTCATTCGCCGTCAAATTCATACATGACACAACTGCGGCAATAGAAATTTCCCCTTAACAGAAGCTACGACTATCACAAACTGAAAAGAAACATTAGGTAGAATAAGCTTGTTTGTCGAAAACGAAAAAATATCACTTCCGTTGTACGTGAATATGCTTACGAAAGATTCCCATAACAATTGCACATTATTGTGACGTAGTGGAGATGGGGTCAGGCGAAGGCAGTCATAGTCCCGAGGGAGGCAATGGCATTACCTATCCTTGCCATTCCGATACTATATATATTACAGGAGGTACATATGTCGTGGGTTCAAAGTCTGCATATAGACAATTTGGGTTCCTTTATATATAGAGTACCCCTCTCGGTTACGCGGTATCCCGTGCGGAGCAGGTCAGACAACGGAAATACGCCGTGCTACAGGCAACTCGCATCATTCCCCTCTTGCCTTCGAAGCCATAGGCGGCCCCGGCCCCTTCACTGCCAATGATACTTGAAATTTATATATATATATATATATATATGTATGTATATATATATATATATATATATATATAAGCTACCCACGTCAACTGATTTCCCAAACCTGCAAGAATGGTGTTCACAGCTGCGGTAACGAGGGGCCTTTTGATCAACACCATTTCAGATTTGTACGTTTTCAGTGAGTCGTTTATTCATCTGGTTAGAGGCGTTAGCAGGTAGTACTTTTTTTTGCTAACCCTATTGACAGTACAACGACATCAAGATTTTCACGATGACAGCCGTCAGCATGGGGACGACTGGAATGGAGACAGACTGTCTCTTCGTTTATCTTTCTTCGCACATAGGAAACCCGATGACATCAGTCCTCAATAATTTCAAACGTTGTCACACGGTTCGGAAACTCCTCCTGTAACGATTTAAATCTTCCCCTGGGTCCGTCAGTCTCATGCAGCCGTAACAAATTTTACATGTCCCGTGTTTGACAGGACATTATTCGCCGGAAAAAAAACAGAGATTTTTAGAACGAATTTGGAAACCACATTTAAATAAAAACAATTCTAACCATAGACTTTCAGAAGTGTGTATGGTATAATTCGTTTCAAATGAATGAGTATGGAACCCGCCTGATTATATAATATAATACAACCAAAGTAGGGACCAGATGTTTGCAAATAAATAGATTGTGTGGGAAAATGTAGGCAGCGACGTAATCGGCGCTCCCGTCTCCACAAAGAGGTGTGGATCGTATAGTGGGTTTGGTTCTGTGGTTGGAACTTCGTGTCGGGACGAGACTCACTGAGTCTGGCGTTTCCTACGTTGACGCTAATGGTTAACGCTAAGTGAAGACACACTGCTTCGCTGTGACCGGACAGGACCTTTGTCCTCCTGCGACTCTCTCTGACTGCCTTCAATTGTAGAGTGCAAAGGCCGGGCTTTATTTCAAACACAGGTAGATCCTTGTGTGGGTGTAGGATCGGCGAGGGCATGCTGTTTACAATAACATGAGGGGGAGGGCATGCTGGATCGCACTCGGTCTGCTCTCTAACACTATTCGAACATCACCATGTGTTCTACGATCGCTGCCTCGCGGTGTCCCATATAAGTGTAAAAGGTTTTGTGCTACGATTATGTCATTATTGGTGAGCGATCTTGTACATATTTTCCACAGTCCACCCGATGGGTGGGCAGTGGCACACCCATCTGCAATTAGTTCGGTGGTGAACCTTGTCACAATTATTTAAGAGTAAAATATTATTATAACAATTTTATGAACATTATTACAACCATCCATAAAATATTTTCACAACCAACTTATAAAATATTATTACAAACAAATGATGATTAAGAAATTGTTTTCCCCCTTTTTTTCATATATAGGTGGCACAATATTAGTGGATTATTCTGATCAGTCGACGACTTCCAGGGGGTATAGCAGCTGGGCTGCGCGACGAGTTTCATAACCCTTGTTTTGGAATCGGACGCCATACGTCCGTATGGCGCCATCCCGGCCCGGAATCGCCTCGGTGATGCGTACAAGCTTCCATTTAATCCGCGGAAGGTTGTCATCCTTAAGAAGACATACGTCACCGACTTTGATGGCTCGATCGCGGCCAACAGCGCCCGTATGAGCGGATCGCAACTGCAAGAGGTACTCTCTGTACCAGCGCACCGAGAGTGTTCGGAAGTAGTTTGTGCGGCGTAGCAGCGCCTCTCGCAGCCCGTCGGCTGTTGGTGGCAACCTCGTCTGTGAGCCCGTCGGCCCGAGTTTGTCAAGCGGGACAAGCGCGGCCAACGGAGACCCGACTGGTCCACCGTGCAGAAACTGAGCCGGAGTTACCGGTCGGGGGGCGTCAGCTTCGCCCGTGATGTAGGTTAGCGGGCGGTCATTTACAACTGCAGCCAGTTCGCTTACAATTGTGCGGAGCACCTCCACTTCGATCAGACCCTTGCCGAGTGTTTTGGCGAGCGCTGTTTTAATCGTGCCTACGAGCCGCTCGAAGTACCCGCCGTGCCAGGGTGCCTGCGGACAATTGAATGTCCATTCAATTCGGTGCTGTGCGAGTAGTTCACGGCATTCGGGATCTCTTAGGCTGTTGAACACCCCTTTAATGTCGGTCGCTGCCCTACAGAACGAGCGGAAATTATCGGTGTTGATGAGCCTGCAACCAGGGTGAGCGGCGAGGAATCGCCGTAGCGCGAGGTGAGTGGCTGGCGTGGACATCGATGTGGTGACCTCGAGATGCACAGCTCGGGTAGCCATGCAAGTGAACAAGGCGATGTAGGCCTTTTGGGTCGGCTTGCCCTTGCCCTCACGAACATAAAACGGCCCGCAGAAGTCGAGTCCCGTCGAGGCAAACGGGGCAATTAACGTTGTTCGCTCCCGTGGCAGCGTAGCTTGAACTTGATCGCCGGCTGGTCCATGAACACGGCGGCAGCGCGTGCAGCGATGCAGGATTGCCTTGATTACCTGACGCGCGCGTGTGACCCAGTACCGACGTCGAAGTGCTGACAGGATGACGCTTACTCCGAAATGCGCATTTATGCGATGGAAGTACGTAACCAACAACCGAGCGAGAGGCGAGTGACCCGGGATTACTATCGGGTTAGCCTCATCGAACGGGATGTCGGTGTTCCTAACAAGTCGCGTGCGAATCCGGAGGAGACCATCGTTGTCGAGGAACAACTGATACGACGCGAGCGGCGAGGTCCTTGGTGGGGGCTCTTGCCGACGGACAGCCGCGAGCTCGGTGCCGAAATGCTGCTCTTGGGTCCAGCGGACGAGTAGGTTCTCTGCCGTAACGCGTAGCGCGGATGGCGGTGGGACTGGCCTTCTGCGCATTCGGTGGGTTGCCGCTAGCACTCGACTAATTACGCGCAGTGCCGCTTCGAGGCCGCTAAAACGCTCTAGATCGAAACACGGTCGCGCGACGACCGTCGGAGCTACAATCGCTCGTTGTTCGCTTGCTACAGTTGCATCAGTAGGTCCGGCTGGGCCAATACCGCCCACCTGGCGGCATGGTCGTAGCTCGGGCGGCTTGCTTAGCCATGACGGGCCGCGCCACCAGGCACGACTATCCCGGAGTTGCTCGGCCGATACACCTCGTGTGGCGAGGTCTGCGATGTTTTCGGCGCCGTCGACGTGAAACCATTCGGCTGGTCGGGAGGTGCGTTGAATCTCAGTGACTCTATTGCATACAAATTCCTTCCAGCGCGTGGGGCGTTCGACGGTACACCAATGGTAGACGGTCATGGAGTCAGTGTAGTGGGTTACACTGTCGATTTTTACTGCGAGGCGGTCCAACAGGAAGGTGCGTAGACGGGTCGAGATCAGCGCCGCCATAAGCTCGAGCCTCGGCAGCGTCATCGGCTTGCGTGGCGCGAGTCTCGATTTTGCCATGACGAGTGCTGTCTGGGAGCCGCCGTCGTCGAAAACCGACTGCAGGTATGCGACGGCTGCGTAGGCTGTCTCGGAAGCATCACCGAATATGTGCAGGTGGTGACCGACGATTTTCTTAGACCGGCTGTGGTAATGACGCGGGATGCGCAACTCGTTGAGTACAGTTACCTCAGCCGTCCAATTTCGGAACAGGGTGAGCATCGCTTCCGGCAGCGGGTCATCCCATTTCAGATTCTCGCTCCATAGTAGCTGTATCAGTCGTTTGCCACGGAGCGTGAATGGAGCGAGCCATCCAATGGGATCGAACACGGATGCCACAAACCGCAATACTGAGCGCTTGGTCGCGTCCTGTACGTTGTCGGCCTGTTGTACAAGAGAGGGCAGTGATACCAGCAGCTCGTCGTGGGTCGGAACCCATACAACGCCCAGAACCTTCAACAAGGCTCCTTCGACTGAACAGGCGTCCGCCGACTCGATGCCCCGCCCGCGAAGATGGGCGATTACCGCTGGCGAGTTTGTCTTCCATTTCGCCAACTTCATGCCTGCAGTGTCAAGCCATCCGATGATATTATCGATGAATCGGATAGCCTCGTCGTCCGTAGCGAAGCTTCGCAGCAAGTCATCGTGGTAGAAAGAGTCCCCAAGCCGTAGTTCGTTGTTAGGGTCCACCCGTTTGAATAGGCGGCGCAGCGTGGCCGCTAGAACAAATCCCGAAGGCGCCGCTCCCCAGACGACTCTGTTGAATTCGTAACAACTGACAGCGTTATCGCGGGGGCCCTGCCAGAGGAACCGGAAGTACGGGCGATCGGCATCGCAAACCTTAATCGTCATGTAGGCACGTGTGACGTCTGCTGATACGGCTACGGACTGGGTGCGAAAATTGAGGATGAGCTGAACAATGTCCGGGTTTAGACTAGGTCCGGGCAGAAGATGCGAATTCAACGACGTATTCCCCGGCGTGGTGGCGGAACAGTCGAACACAATGCGCCATTTTTCGCTGCCATCTTCACCTCGAGTGACTACTTGGTGGTGTGGCATTATAAACGTTCCGTCCACCCGTCCTGCTGAGTCGGGATTAAGTCGCTAATCCGTTCGGCGAATCCAGCGCGGACAAAGGACATTATTTCGGTGTCGTAACGAGCGAAGGCGGCAGGGTTTTTTCCCAACGTACGTCGCTTGAGCTCGAGACGCCGCAAAGCTTGGCTGAGGTTATTTTCCAACGCTGCTATTGATGCTCGCTTTGGCATGACTACGGTGTACGACTTTCCGTCATAGACCAAGCCTTCGTTGAACTGTCGTAGCGCGTCAGCCTCATCGACGGAGTGAACGTCCGGTGGCACGTCAGTGATGCCGATAGCCTCGGTGGCCCACAGCTGTTCGATGTCACGCGCAGGCCTTGACAAGGCCGCAGCGCAACATACTGGATGTACTCGCTGCACATCGACCTGACGGGGACGAGATTTGGGCGCGCCTCCGATCAGCCAGCCGAACGTCGACTGGGTGGCCACCAGTCCCGGAACGATTTCTCTCATAGTTCGACCGACGACGTCGTAGTAATAGTCCATGCCTAGTAGGATGGTGGGTGGGTCCGTCGATCCGTTGCTGGAGTACGAGGCGTCGGCCAGTGGAAACTTCCCACCAAACCGACGAATGGCACGGAGTACGTCGGGCGAGCAGCTGTTCAGCGGATCGACATCGAAGTCGTAGGCATACGCGGCGATCGAGACGCACTTCGATTGTCGTTGTCGACCGGTGAGACACAAACAATAGCGCTCTGACACGAACGCCTTCTCACTGTTAACGCCTTTGATTACGAGGTCAGCTCGTCCGGTAGGTTTAAGCTGCTCCAGCTTCGCGATGAGCGATGGAGCTACGAGAGTCAACTGGCTCCCAGGATCCAGAAACACACGAACCGGCACTTCGACCCCTGCATGTGTTACTAGGGCAGAGGCCGTCATGACCATGGACGTGACGTTACTGGTTGGGGCCGCTGACGCCACCGTGAGAGAGGCCGTAGCCGCATTCACGATACCGGAGCCGTGCGCTTGATCAGCGCCCTGTTGATGCATGCTGCTGTAATGCGAACGGCTTTGACAGACTCCGCAGGCCACCTTTGGGCCTTCGCACCGTTGCCCAGCAGGGTGTTTCTGAGCGAAACAGGAATGGCATTTCTCCCTGCGGTCGAGGATGGCCTTGCGCTGCTGAAGTGTCATCGCGTGTGAGCAGCGAGAAGGTCGATGCTCCCTGCTATCACAAAAGAAACACGGGTTTCCAGCGTTGCGCTTCGGCGGATTTACTACAGCGGCTACCGTCGACTGCCACTGGGTACGCGGGGGGAAACGCGAATCAAAATTTCGCTTGCCCGGTCGGTCGTATGTTGAAGGCACCGGCTTGAAACGCTCTGGCTTCGGCGGTTCTCTATCGCGCAGTTGCGAGCGAGATGATTCCTCCAGATGAGCGGTGTATCCTCGCAGGCAGCGAGTCAGCTGGCTCAGCCGCTCTCTGGCAACGTCAACCACACTCTGGTGTCGTGCAGTAGCAGACTGATCAGCTGCGCCACACAGCTGATCTCGGCGGATGTCATTGTCAAATTCGAACACAAGCTGACTGGGCAGCGCCTTGCGAACGCTGTGTTCAAGCGACAGCGCATAGTGTTGTGCCTGCACACCGAGGGCTTCTAGCTGCAGGGTTGTCGTCTGGATGTGGTTCAGCAATGTACGCAACCCCACAACATCGCTGGTAGATCGCACACGGGGGACTGCACTGAGTCGTTCCATAACGCGTCGTTGCTCGTGCTCGGTGCTGCCGAAATTTTCATCTAACAGGCGTATCGCTACATCATAATTTTGCTCAATGATCTCCAAGCTGGCGATCAGCGTCTTCGGCGGCCCACGTAGCTTACTGATGAGGTGCAACAATCGTTCGATGTTGCTGGTATCTGGGCGCCTGTTCACCCATGCGAGGAACTGCGCACGGAAGATACGGTACGAGGCGTTGCCGTTGTGTCCATCAAAGGGTTCGACCCAGACATCGAGTGACGCAGCGGAGGGGGCGATCATTGGTCGCTGCCGTTCAGGCGCAGCAGACGAGGTCAGCGGCGGTAGACCCTCGCATCCCGTAGCTGATGCTGTGGTTACCCGCTGAGGCACCTCTGAGGCCGCGGTGGAGTTTACCGAGCGAAGTTCGTTGGTGACGTTGCCAATTTCTGCCACCGGTAAGCTCAATCGCGCAATTCCGAGCTGTATGAACGACCCGAGCTTATCCGCCCAATCCTCAGCCTCTTCGATGTCGACCTCTACTTCGCAATCCAACTCAGGGTGGTCGTAGATTTTTTGATCAAGACTGCTGAGACGGGATTGCGCAGCCCGTATTTCGCCTATGACGGCGGTGAGGTTTGCACGTCCTTCCAGGTTCGCGATGTCGATGGTAGGGACGAGTGCACCTTTTGCAGCCATTTTGTTGCGCAGTGTCGTACGCTGACAGCGCAGGATTCGTAACTTTTTTGGCGGAGATGTCGGGACACCTTGCGACGAGTTGTCGCTGATACTTTGCGCTGGCGTCGAGTTGTTGGCGCCTTGGCCATCCTGCTGGCGTCGGGGCGAATGGTCGATTCCCATATTGAACGCACACCTTTTAATCGAAACTCACGGCCCACCAGCTAGTCCGTAAAGGCACTACGGGGTTCGCCGCACAGCCGGGTCCCGATGAGTCACGCCAGGTCACGTACGCCGAGTCACTTCACCACTGTGGTCCGCAGGACCGAGTTCAGATACTGATTCTGTCACGAATTTACAGACAGTTTTCTTGCGCGGCTTCGCGCAATTTGAACGCTCGTCGGTTCTGCTGGCTCCTGTAGATTTGTCTCTTGCGATGTAAGATCGCGATGCGAGTCGGAGGGGTCCAGGCGGGGTCGCCTAGGTGCGGTCGCTTGCTGTGTCGCGCCGTGGGTGTGCCAAACAGTTGCTGACGTAGTCGGCAGCAACGCGAATGCGATGTAAGGTCGCGATACGAGTCGGAGGGGTTCAGGCGGGGTCGCCTAAGTGCGGTCGCTTGCTGTGTCACGCCGTTAGTGGGCCCAACAGTTGCTGACGTAGTCGGCAGCAACGCGAAGTTCCGCGCACTCTGGTCACGCGCACCAATTTTGTGGGAAAATGTAGGCAGCGACGTAATCGGCGCTCCCGTCTCCACAAAGAGGTGTGGATCGTATAGTGGGTTTGGTTCTGTGGTTGGAACTTCGTGTCGGGACGAGACTCACTGAGTCTGGCGTTTCCTACGTTGACGCTAATGGTTAACGCTAAGTGAAGACACACTGCTTCGCTGTGACCGGACAGGACCTTTGTCCTCCTGCGACTCTCTCTGACTGCCTTCAATTGTAGAGTGCAAAGGCCGGGCTTTATTTCAAACACAGGTAGATCCTTGTGTGGGTGTAGGATCGGCGAGGGCATGCTGTTTACAATAACATGAGGGGGAGGGCATGCTGGATCGCACTCGGTCTGCTCTCTAACACTATTCGAACATCACCATGTGTTCTACGATCGCTGCCTCGCGGTGTCCCATATAAGTGTAAAAGGTTTTGTGCTACGATTATGTCATTATTGGTGAGCGATCTTGTACATATTTTCCACAGATTGTATTACAATATATATTGTAAAATGGTAGCGAATAAAGGCAACTATTACTTTGCGGGGCTCTAGATGGAACTAGCAATCATTAGCATAAGCCGATGGTACGTTCATTGTGAAACACATCCATGAAACACATCCATATCCATTACTAATCAGAAGTACCATCACTAAGTGGCTCTAATCACATGCGTGGTACCCAGTGGTAACGACATTAGATACCTACCCAGTGTTCTTTGAGCCAATCGTAGTATTCGGCTGGGGAGCATTGGGTATTAGGATTATTATTGGAGGCTATAGGGCATGTCGGGGCCATCTTGGCATTATTTTTGAACCATGTCGTCGTACCTGGCAAGAATCCATAAATAAACGAAGATAATGAGGAAATCTAAAGATTCTCTACGCCTGGGAGGATTTGTCCTGTCCAGTAGTCAAGGACGTTTACCATTTGGCCATCTTCGGGACGACCAGACACCCATCCATTCTAGTTATTCTCTTACTCGCTTTCACTAATCGTGTGATCCCCAGTGCAGATATCTCGTTCGCTAATTACGGTGAGCTAGTCAGACCTGCCACTTTGTCGGTTTCACTCCTTGTCGTCCCATTGCAATTATCTCATATTGCAGTTCTCTCACAAGCTCATTTCAACTAATCAACCGCATCGCTACCCCGGTGACTCCATAGTGAGCTTGCGGCAACTCAAACTATTTACCGGTTTCATTAAATCGATTGCATCGAGCTAGTAACTCCGTTACGTTGCCACGATTTTTCTCCACTATCTTGATCCGGTCATCTCCTTTTCTTCAGGTATTCCACTCCCTACTGGTACCTCGTCCTTTGCTTTGCCACATCCACCTCTCACTCGGTTGAAGTTACACAACAGGCGAGGTTGGTGATATTGTTATACAGGAAACTCATGTATATCTCAAACAAGTCATTTTCATCACAGTACTGTCTCATCATTCAGCGAGTCCTCCGCATAAAACATCGTCAACATCATTATGAACGTATTGGATTTCATTGATGTCTACTGTATACAAATGTAACTATGTTGTCGGAGCAGTGAATATGTCGAGTCACCGTGAAATGAGGCGGCTCGCGTCGGCGAGAGACTGGTTCACCAGGCCACTGCAGTGTCATGTTTCGAAAGCGGTATCACGAAAAGTGCTGTGTCAACGAAAGTCAACCCGAGTAGGCGACCAAACGCAGCTCGAGATATCGGCTGACGATGTTTAATCCTTAATTCATGTAGTGCACCTAATGCGTTGTTAGTGGATTAGTGTAGATATGCGCGTCTGGTCACAGACGTCGTCTTCTCGACCTGTTTGTTCTGGCGTCACAGCGATCCTACGGTTCTCCTTTTTCGCGCTCCTCGCCGGCTAAATCGGCGCCATGTGTTGTTGGCTCAATCCAATGAAGCGCCGTATGGTGGGTGGATCGTTACCTTCAAATTAGGCTTGAGAAATATTGAGCCTCTTGGCATCGAATGTTAACACATATGTGTCTACACGACATAAGGACGTGCCTATCGATCGTTTATTGGTAAATGCGATTTGCCCAAACTATCCTCTTCCTGGGATCAGTGCAGACGCGGCGTTACGAAGATCTGTCAGTTTACGTCGAATATTCCATTTGCAATTGTACGTCCAGAAAGTTATAAAGTAATACAATATGTCATCTTATAGTTAACCTATATGTGTGCATATACGCACAGTTTTTGTCAACAACATCCCTTGTCGGGCATAATCCGTTCACAATCTATTCCGAGAGACATATACCGAGGAGTGGATGTTAGACCTTAGGTTCTTTATTTGATCATATGGGTTCGATGGCACTCAGAGATTCGCTGTCTGACTCTTCGATGGGGCGTGAAGCTAATAGGGCTATTCCCTAGGGCTTGACCGAACTTCCCGACCACTCGATCGAACAGCTCAACTATCCACTGGCAACAACAGGGAGTTGTCCATTATAAGCTGTATCTGGCACTTTCAATCTCTGGATGTAACACTGCCGGCGCTTGTCAATCACTAATTAAAACTGTTAAACTAATTGAAAGCACAGAGCTTGCCCGATGGGATTATTATGCCAATCTTCTTGGCTTTTGGAATTCGACATGTATTTTAAAAGATCGTGTTGTTAATCCCGTTACGTAACACGATCCCTGAGCAACGTTTTGCACATATTGGGGCATACGGTTCGAACTCGCCGCTCTTTAAATGCCAATAACTTTTGAACTAAATGGGATAGAACAAAGATTTTTTGGTATGAGTTAGAGGTACTCTCCAGCTTTATTGACACACTGATTCCAGCGCTCTGGGAGTTTTGAGATAGCCAAATATTTACCATTTGCATTTCCATATATAATTTCGTTATCTATTGCTTTTGTGAGTAAGTCGACGGTTGCATATGGAACCCCACCTATTGCCCTCTTTAATGCGTGGAAACAACCATAATCACATGGGTTTAAATCAAGAGAATATGGGGGTTGATGCCATCGCTCAATATTGTTCCCCTCCATCCAGGCCGTAATTTCAGCAGGGTGGTGAGGTCTTGCATTGTCGTCGAGTAACCACACTCAGTGCTGTCGATCCCCACGCAATTTGTTCATCAATCCTTTCAAGAAGCCGAGATATCGGGGAGCATTGAGTTTTTCGTTTGCTGCTAATATTTCGTAATAGCAAACACCCTTGATATCCAGAGCGAGTATCATCAACACCTTTCGTCCGAATTCTGTCAACCTGTTCGTCCCTTGTTGCACCTGATTTCTGGTCCCCACCTCGGTGGTCATCGGTGTCCATATCTCCACTGTTAAATCGCTTGCACCAACTTCGCACCGTTCGCAGGCATAAGGCAGACCTGCCGTACGCGTCCACTAATTGTCGATGGATTTCAGCTGGAGGGTGTTTTCACAGAAACAAAAACTTGATGATTTCCCGTTGATTTTTGGGGGAATGTGAACTTTTTGCTGCAGTGTCCATCTTTCTGATCGTATCGAAACCACTCAGTGTTCGAAAGGAAGCCACGCTCCTGCCGCGTGCCCACTCCAAAAATGAACGCATTGTATCGCGTAGTTCGGATTATGCGCCATTCGAAAGAGCGGCGAGTTCGAACCGTATGCCCTAATAATAATAAATGTTCATCCTATAATTGTAAATTTAAAATCGAGATCTATTGACGGAACTGCGATTCGCTACAAAGGCTTTAGTTCTTGTTAAGAAATCAAAACTGAAATAAACATTTAAGTGCACATTGAGTTAACTGAATTATTTTACGTGGATACTGTAATTTGTTTTATTCAGGTAGGAACAATGTTTCCCGTCGAGGTCAATAATCCCCGTCAATATTTCAACATATAGATTAAATCGTTTCTAGCAAAGCAGCCGGACTTCCAGAACCCCTTTTGTAGTATTGGCTGAGCTATTTCCGAAATAAAACTAGGCGTATGTTCAAACGTCTGCCGAAAGTTTGTGGATTTGTCCAGAAGCAAATTTCGACCAAGGTAATTTAAGAAAAACAGTCAAACGTCAAGTTCCTCCGTGGAACAACGATCTTTTCAAATTCACATTTCGTCGTTCTGTATAAACGCAGAGCTGACCTAATTCACTAAAATTTATCATCATTTCGTTTATTTCAGCAACAGATGGTATGGGTTATAACAGGGTAAACACAAAAATGAAGCGGAACGAGATTGTTATTTGTAGAGATTGCAATCTTAACTAATTATATATAAGATAACCATATCTATAATAGAGATAAGATAGCCCCACTGGTCAGGTTGGGCGGGGGGAGGTCAGGCCAATGAATGGCATGCTTGGCAAGTGTTGAGATGGTACCTGGAGCACGCGTCCCTACAGAATCTACATGTGCAGGCTGGACCCGGATCGTGGAAGTTCTCGGTCGAGCAGGCGAGATGGTGGAAGCCGTTCTCCGCAAATCTAGTTACCAACTGCCGGTTGCGGTGCGAGCAGTCCTTCGAAGCGTTTTCCAAGCCCTTCTAAGCGCTTTCACTCAAATTTAGTGATTTTGTGGGGCTGCGAGGTCCTGTGCGCGAAAAGTGTACGGGAGTGGAGTTCGAAATTGAGAGGAGGAAAGACGAGCTAACGTTTTTTAAGCTAACTCTTAGCTGTTCTCCAAGGTCACAGGCCTCGACACTTAACCTTCGGTATCACTTTGAGAGCCTGTCGGGGCCACTTTTGCTTTATTTTGCGGATCGCAAACCTGCTAAAAATCCACATATAAACTCTCAGTGTATGCCTGATTATCAATCAATCATCATCACCATTAGCGAAAGCAAATGACACTGTACATACTCAAAACAAATTGTCATCTGATCTCGCTAAGAGTTCACAGATGTTTCACCTGGTCGCGAACCGTCCCACTGTGAGACGGTGTGCCGGAGGCAATCTGCAAAAGCCAAGAAATTAGCTGCGTGGTATTTAGAACAGGATTGTAAGCAATGCCTGCACATGCACAAAACTTGTTTGAAACTGTAAACTTTTGTGGAGTTCAGTAGTTGAGCACACAAGATAGTGGTAGCCATAAACTATGAATTGCGTGTACAAGTGACGACTATTGCAAGCGGCCCCGGCCTAAAAATTGGTGCTGCCAGACGACGTCCAATCTTCTGACAGTCTAGTCTAGTGTCCGCCCTGACTTGGGATATCTTTGCCTCCCACTTGATTTTGAACAAGCCAAAGATAAAGAAGGATGATTAAGAACTCCAAACATTCGTGGAACTCAAATATGTCCCTTCTATCCTGCAGTCTACAGTGATCACCGAGAGGAGAGCTTGGGATTCGGAGCGATGCTGAATAGGGCAAAAAGCAGTGGACAAATTGAAAGTGTGTATCCAGCCACTGGTCCCTGCCATCTCTTACAAACCACACAGAACGGTAGTGCTCCGTCGTTCAGCCCATCGTCGAGGACGATCTTTACATAAGGAAGGTTCTGGCCAAATGGTGTGGCACGCAGAACTGAGATATTATTCTTCGACAAAAGCAACCCTGAAACTTTATCTTACTATTGATTAGACATGGATCAAATTGCACATGCCAGCTCGCCAGCTTGTCGCAAATGTTTTTACCCAAGTGAAACAGATGAACGAGAGAGGTGTGTGAACAGAGTCACGAAATAATCCTGATTATAGCCATGAACCTCGGCCAGATAGCCTTCTATCGGCTCCCACCTCTAAAAACCGCTGTCACCAGGAGGTTTTCCACCGATGAGGGAACTTTTCGGCAGAGAACCGAACGAAAAAGTGCTATGCCCGTTAGACTCCTGTTGTTTTTAGAAAATTAAAAAGGAGACTGAGGAGCACCACCCGCCAATTGGAACTAGTTCGATCAAGTGCTCGGAGAGATAGTATATGACCTCTCGTCATCTGAGGGGTGTCCAAGAACCATTTCAGATGACCCCCGTGTAATCTTTTATTAAAAAAAGTCCGGCTGCCATCTTTGCTTGAATCAACCTGATATTTATGGTTACACGATGGATATTTTCCTTAGTGTTTTCGCTGCTCAGGTTAGCCAATCCAACAGGTTATGGACAAAATATTTTCAGAGGTTATTTCACCACACGTGGTTTTGATGGGTTCCCTGAAAATATGAAATGCGGCGACGTCAGTATGACTGCGCCACGTCTGTACGCCTTTATCTTTTAAACCAATGCGAACCTACTGCTTTGTGTTATTCCCTAGAAAAATGAGACATTGTATGTGTCATCGGCTTTAGATTCGTTCCGGTTGCGTACAAAGTTTTCCTTCACCTCTACGAAATATATGTTTGAAGTTAAATCACTTATTGTAAGAAATCCACTGTTCTTGAGACCTTGCAAATTAATTATTGAGGCTGCAGATAAATGCTTGCACATTATCGCCCGCAGAATAATTGTATCAAGATAATTTAAGAGACATTATTTGTAGATGTTTGTACACACTTGTATATATTGTGTTTTCAAACTTCTATTATATTTGCCGCCAACATGTCTAGCAAATTTGTCGTAATAACAGTGACAATAACCTTTTTGGCGGGAGTTGTTTTCAATATAATGGTTCACCTGTACGCCAAAGCATAGCTAATGTTATAGCTAAGCTTACTATATAATATGCATGTACAATACAATAGAAATTTAAGTTCATTAGCGGACCTGCGGTTTTGATAACGCTTTAGTTCTCGTAACAAAATTGGTTAAAGCCGTTTCACATCGTCATTGATTATTTACACCGTGATTACTGTACTTATGTGTCAACATAATTATTTTCAATAAACATGTTCTTTCTAAACGACAATCGACATTACATATTATTTACGTGTCTCGAGGAACGGAAGTCTACAGTGAGGCTAAGCGGTATGTGAAAGTATGTCTACTCGACTCGTTTGGAAAGAAAGGTGTTAAAAACGTGTTTGGAGCGACTGGCGACGGCGGGAATTGAATGCAATAGCATGCCAACACCCCCCCCCCCTTAAAGGCAAGCAGAGCGACCACCCATGCGCTAGATCAATTCTTAGATAGGGTTACTCTTAGATAGCTACAACCTCATACCGGGAGAACATAACAAATATATGTAGACATGGATATTTGCATATGTTATACGTACCTAACCAACGGTGGGTAATCGCAACATTCGAAGCATACACAAGAGTATCAGAATGTGAAAAGTCCCCTTTACGGGAAGGAAAGCTGAGAAAAAAAGTGGCCCACGCGTCGTGCAAGAGTAAACTTCGAACGAAAACATGATTCGGGCTGTATGCTAACGTAAAATAGCTAGACTGGATGGAAATTGAAGATTCACGAGAGGGAGTGGCGATAGCTCGCAAAAGATCGATAACCAACCCGCACCCCACGACACCCTCGAGTGATGAGATCTTCGTCGAAACGACGCAGACGATGAAGCCACGAGAAGAGACCCAGCCACACAAAAGTGATAGGTACACGCTCGCATAGGCTTGAGCGTCTAAGACAGTGAAGAAAGGGAGTTCCTACTTGTTCGGTATCTGGGTATATATAGGCAGGTTCCAATACCCATCTAGGTTGTACACATGTATTGTACACTCAACGAGGTGGGCCCGGTAAAGCAAGCTGCGGGTATGATTAGCCATGAATAATATTACCCACTAGGGCTGCTGTGGGAAAATGGTTGCGTTAATTGAACGTTTAAAATCAGGCCTCCTGCACCGTTGCTCTATTGAGAAAGAAAGGCGACGTGGAAGAAATTTCTGCAGCCCAACGTTCACACAGGGATGTTCTCATTTAATCTAGTTATCCACGAAGATTCGGAGTAAAATTCCAAAGAGGTGGCACGATCGTATTAATATCATTTATTACTGTAATATGAGAGACCAATCTCTAATTTTCCGGAACGACAACCTTTATAATGAACTAACAGCAAGCACCATTGTGGTTGCACACAGTGAGCACGTTAACAGCACATTAGACTGGAGGCTGACTAATACCTCACGGAATGCCACTATTATACATTTAATGGGTGCAAAGGATAATTCCCTATGCAAGAAATCGCTTAAAATACCTGAGGCGTTTCGCTTAACAATACAGTTCCCTATGTTCACAAATCTCAGCAAATGACGCCTAACACAGAGAATCATACAAAAAGAACATATTTAAGTGGGCGACCCGGAATTTGAAATGACATGTCATCATCGATTCCTGAAGGACAACCCAGTATCAAAACAATTGTGTAGTGTTGTTGCTGGGGAACAAGAATGCATATAAATCTCGATAGATATTTCCCTACCTTCTCCTTTGAACCTTTGGTACCTTGACGACTGCGTCCTAGGCTGTCACCCGAAGAAAATCTTGGAATATACTCACAAGGGCTCAGATTTTAAGCTGCTCACAGGCCCGCTCGTCACCCTTGTAAGGGCGCTCTACTTTATTCAAACCTCACCTTTCATCTGCAGCCTGAACACAGGCCTGCTCTCCCTTGCCTTGGATGGTCTACGGCTCGACATTCAAACGTGAAAAGGTCGGGGCGAGCCCCCAGATATTCTCTGATGAATGAGACCCTGCCATAGCTTTCCGTTCGGCGTTCATCCCTTGTGCCCGGAAACGGTCAAGTCTTCGCCGCTCGGACCGCAAGCGACCCAACGTTCTATCGTTAATTCCCTCCGGCAGGGAATTCCCTCTTATCGTGGTTTGGGAGTGCACCCTGGCTGACACTCTATGCACGATCATATGTCAGTCGCAGGGCATCACAGCCGAGTTGTGCGGCCAATTCTGCCACTGGAAAAGCAAACTATAGGAGAATTGCAGCACTAACGACGAGTACTACCTTAGACCTGTGGCTTTCGAAATATCCGGGTGGGCCGAGGCCGCGTCATCGAATTTTCTACACATAGTGGGGACGACCATACTTGGTCTGCTCGGGATGGTTTCTAATGTAAAGGCTGTTGTTGGACACAAAAAAAGGGCAACGTTTGGGCACGGGTTGAGGAATTGGGGGGAGATAACTTCGTTGAGGAGCGACGTAGCCACCCTTCACGGGGCTATGTCGTGCGAGGGTGGGGTTTTAATAGACGCTCACTCAACACAAATGTTGCCCGCGGGTTTTATGAGTTAATAAATTCGTTTGTATAAAATGTGAAAAGTCGATAGACTGAAGGCTGGTTTGGCTAAGGTTATTGTCATTATAAACGCGATTTATAACCACCTATATTAAGGGTTGCAGTTAAACAAGGGCTGAAACCAGATATTAGATATGATCTGATGGAGAAAATACATTTCGAGTGCACTACTATGCGCGTAAGAAGCTTAACTATTCGCGTGCGGATCTAGTGATTAAATCGAGCTTCGGTTTTTTTGGTTGGATGTAACTTTCATTTTATTTTGTTTAGAGTATATAGACCAATTAGTATAGACCAAGCAACCTATATATCCTAAGCTTCAAAGGCAAACCAATACAGAATGCATTCATCTCAAACATTCGATATACCGCCTTCACACTCGTATGACGGACTAGCAAGAGCTATTCGGAGAGATACTTAGGGTTGAGCTGATCGTTAACTGCTGTACCTATCGGAAACAGTGGAGTATCAGGTATTGACAGGGGTTCTGCTAGTACAAATACGACGTGTCGATGGATTAATAAGAGCTCACGAGCTATCAGGGCAGAGCAAGTGTCGCTATACCAGACCTGGCCACGATGCACTCAATTCTCGAAAGCTGGGATTAACCTTCTTGCTTTGAGCTCCCGCTTACACTTCCTTGTTTGATACAATATGTGTGATATGATATGATAGAATAAACAATTATTCCCGACGCCACGAGGACGTCTAATAAGCAATTTATGGCTGTAGACGCGAACGTGACGTCCTCCCACCGAACTAAAAAAGTCCTGCCTAGCGCTAAATCGAAATAGCATCCAGATTTAGTAATTAGTTGGGATGCCAATCTATATATATATATATATATATATATTCATGGATCATCGTTTGCTGCCACTTTCATAAATTTCTAATAGGCATAACGAAAATGTTTCCAAGTCGGAAAGCGTTGACCCTTTGACCTGTGCGAAATGAACTCAGTTTCATTAAGTGTCACACGGTTGCGTTTAACGTCTTCCTCGACGTGCGTGGCATGATCCGCGACAATTGTGCAGTAGCCAAAGAGACGGCGGGGTACATTCATTGACCATCCGCGAAAAAGGTCGTCCTGATTATTGATACTAGCCAGACGGCCTCCAGTTATGATTGAAGTGCACCCGCGAGGTTCATCTTAGACATTTTGCCTGCTGAGAAAACGATTTATTTGTCAGCCATCGCACATCACGTAAATAGACATACGATAGCAACGATGATGATGAGAGTGGCCAATTCATCAATGAAGGCAAGCAAACGACCCGACAGAGGTGTGCCTTTTGTCGGGAATGGGACTTCCTCTGTAAATCCAATGGAGCGTGAGACAGCTCAGCTGTGAACTGCACGTGTGGTGATATTAATCGAGTACGAGTTCCTGCGGCGAAATGATAGAACCGCGAAAAACACGGGATATAGTCGGTGGAAAATGGTAAGCAAAACCCTTGTGCCGTATCTCGTCCGAGAGTTATATAACATCACATTGTGCAGATTTTATACCAGAATGGAAACTGCACAATACGACTTTACGTTAACTTAGCAATTTCTGCGCGAACTTTTGTCGCCATCATCCGTTGTACTTTTCCGATTTTTCTTCATCTACCTACAATCATCTTCATCGGTCCAAAGGCCGTCGTTGATGAGACGATAGCTTCTTGAGAACTCACTTCTGATTATTATATTATAAATGTGGGCCGTTGATCATCCGTGGCGCCGGTGGAGCTCTCGAAAGCGTAGACTTCTCCAACGCTTTTGCCTATAGCAACGTTTAGCTGCCGAGTGTTTTCGTGAAATTGAAATTGGTTCTTTCTAGCTGCTAGGGAAAGCTTCGCCCGCATACCACCTCAACCAGGCGAACTGTTTATTGTTAAGCGAAATATTAATCGCCTCGCTTTATTCAATGTACGCAGCAATGTGTGCGTTAATATACAAAGAAAATACACCAGTTCCTGTCATATTTCATCATTAAACTGTTCCAGGTCACCCCCACAAACTTAACCACTTCTTTGTTTTGGATCGATCTTATGATTGAAATGAATTGTCATCCGAAAGATGTCGTTTTGGCACCATTTTGGAGCGAAGTACATTTTTGCTAAAAGCTCATGTGCTTTGTTGCTTTGGCCAAGTGGCGGGCTAAGTCGAATTATATGGCACAAACTTTTGGAACAAAGTGTCAACTAGCAAAAAAGTTCTGAGATCTTCGGTCTGAAAATGCCAGTGTTAAATCTGAAGAAGCCGATCAACGCACCTAGCAGTCACAGTATTTTTAACCATCACGTACAGCTACTATTACCTGGATTGTTGGTTGTTCCCGAAACGCCGAAAATGGCAAATGGTCACCAAAAAGATACACAAGAAAAACGTATACGCTCACTTAACGTTCGCCCTCTGTACGACCACGGAGGAGCGCAGCAGGAGGACAGACAGTGGACGAGGCGGACAGAGACTTGCTGGCGAAGTACTTTGAGTAACGAAAGTAATCTTGAGCAGATGTCATCTGGGCTCGCATTCTGGGGCAGGATTATGGTAATAATCTCATAGCGAGAAGGAAAAGCGAGTAACAATGCCGGAGAGGTTCGGATGAGCCCGGGTCGGTCAGAGTCGGATGCTACTGATGGTGAGTGGCGCCGCTAAGCGTGGGGTGAGCGGGCGTCACTTTGATACTAGTCATAATCGCGGCCAAACAGCGGATGGAGTAGAGGCACTTAGCCGACAGCGAGCGACAACGTTCCACGGCCGACGATGATGACGACGACGACGTCGACGAAGTCATGAATTTCGATCACGTGACGCGACACGTTAACAGCGGCAAACAAAAGATGCGTGTCCGGCGGAATACGTCGTGAGCGGTGTTGGCCATGGCCACTTTGACCCCCACCCGCAACCTCCCACAGAAAACGTCGTAACGACGATAGTGTCATGCATGGCAGATGTCCAGAGTTGCGGTCGCTACTCACACGTCCAATCTCTCTCCTTTTCTCGCTCGCTGTGTCCAGGCTCTCCGATCCTTAGATCCGACCGGGAGCCTGCCCACATATCAGCCTCGCCCTTCGCTGCAACAGGCTGGATGACCAGTGCTTTACTGCTGGTGCTGCCGCTGCTACGACGAGACCCCTGTCACGACAAGCTGGCAAGTCCCATCAAGCCGTCGCCCGCCGGCTTTGCGCTCTTCTGCTGGTCCGCCGCCGAGTTGGCGACAACAACAGCCCACCCAGTGATGGGATACAGCAGCGGGCAGCTGAGACGGCCATCACCGCCATCACTCCAGCCCGTAGTTGCTTGGGTGTGACTAACTACGGCGATCGTAGTGGTGATGATGAACATTTGCTAGGTTGTTGTTGTTGTTGTTGTTGCTACTGTTTCTTTTTGTGTTTGATACGATGTGCAGTGGGTTCTCGTGTTTCGACGTTCTTGGTCGTATATTTAACTTGCATAAATATGTTGTAATAACACGATGCACTCAAAGAGGCAAATTGGCCGCCCCGGGGGGGGGGTGCATTGTGCGTTGTTATTCACGCCAGACGTCGACACTTCTCTGAAGATATTTTGGAGTACAATGTAGTACAGAGGACACACTAGCCCTCAGCGTGCTCAAGAGCCACCGGCCCGAATCTAGGTAGTCTGGTCGTGCTAGGCACAGAATAGCTTCGAGACAATAAAGAGCCGCTTAGAACTACCGCCGTCATCAAATTTAAGAGAGGCCGCTCCAAATTTTTGTCAAGTAATCACGGTATCATAAGCATTCTTACTACAGAACACTTGCGTATATAATTACATGATAATTACAGTCATTTCAGCATTTGTAACAAATGATTCGAATAATGCAGATGGCCAATACTGACCCATGCAGGACCGTTCGCCTGGACGACGCTGTCCTCAAACATATCCGCTTGCTTCAATAATCCCAGCCAGGTATACGTGCATAAATGTGCATAAATATGCACCGCACGTTTACATGTACACTATAACAAAGCAACCTTCACGTAGAGCTCAGTAATGGCCCGAATCAAAGAAGCATCGGATGGGAACGTGGAAGCGCTTATCGCGCTTAATGGGGACGCTGATAGTTAGGAGATCCACATTCTACAACTGCTTGTTTTTTTATCATGCTTCACCTGGATGTCTGGCTACGTAGACCGCTGCATTGCCGGCTATTACTACGATACGAAATTCGTACTCGATTGAGATTATTCATAACTGGTGCAGTGACCGAGATGGCGTCTGCGATATTGTTCGGTTACAACTTGGCCACTGGGAACTAATGCATGGTGCGCGTATTGTCGAATCATTGGCGCAAAAGTAGGCCACTATATTAAATATTGCCCAGTGAACTGCGACGCGACTGTCGCAGCATACCGTTTTCCACCGTTAACCAATTCGCGGCATGTTTCAATTCGGTCTAACAATGGCGCACTGTGGCCATCGACAACATCACGGAGTCCTTCCTGAACATCTGTTATATTACGTGAATTTCTCCAAGTCAGAGTTCCAACATCATTCATATTGTCGATATGGCCCCTGCCACAATTCAAGCGAAAACATTTTATGCTTTGAGATGTAAACGGCGCACTTGAAAGTATGCTTCAATTATGATGCCGACTCTCTCATTTTCTGTTCGCCTTGCCAAGCAGTGTATCACCCAGCGTAGCACAGCGGGTTCGAGCCCCGCTGCTTGGTGACATGTAAGAGAGCTTAAGCATTGTAAAATTGCAGCTCCTTTAATAAACCAATAAAGCTTTACCTTTACCTTACCTTACCCGATCATTCAGCAATCTTAATGGAAATTCAGATTCTTGTGGCAAGTTACGCTGACTGAACTCACCTCTTGAACGGGTTCACAACAACGATTTTAGCTGCTTCATTCGTTCAGATATGCACAGGTCATTATGCAGCGCATTATAGCGCACGCAGATATGAAGCACATGTAGTAGGCCAAACCCAACCATGTCGCACTCATTTCTACCATGAGGACGCCTTTGCAGAGAGCAACCCCAGCTTGCTACACGATTGAGGAGTGTTGTAAACAAACTAGTAATGTTTGCTTACACATCGGTAAAATGTTGTTGAAGAGATTTTATTTCACTGCACTGGGAGCATTTCACCCGCCCACCTCGAGACGACGAGTTGAAATTTACATTTCACATAATGGATTCAGCAGACCCCTGCAAAGGGAGAACTCATAACAGGATTGCTGGGAGTAGACGATTGCTCCGCCGGATACAGAAGGTCAAGCGATAACTGCTCTCTGAAGCGATTTATATTCTGAACAATTTTCTCATTCTGCTCTTGCAGCTCGGCGGTTCAGGCTATTGTGTTGAGGGTAGTTGCACATCAACGAGCCTGGGTCTACGTCTGACCGCCGGAGTTCGTCTGAGATACATCGCAGGGAAAGAGATCCTGATGCATGCAGGTCTCTTTTAGCATAGATCATCCTCCTCGTTGTTACAATAAGCTAACGGTGCAGATGAGGCGAGTGCCGTATGGAATCGTCGGACGAGAACATATTTACCTACGATCTCCCCTATTCAATACGAGTTGTTCTCAACAGCTAATTCTCTCTATTTTGCCTGCTCTTTATCGTCGTTGCTATCGCTTGCACACCCTCGTTGGGGTATTCGAATATCTTTATCTGAAGTCACCATTGCTACATTTTGGCAGCTATAATTTGACAAAATTATATTGCAGTATAGAACTTGTGAGATTAAACAGTAAACGAATTCGCCACTGAGGCCACCGAGGGACGAGTGATTGGGGAAGTTCATCAAGTCTACCTCTTTGAATATCGGTGAGTAATGCCTTAAAGTGGCAAAAACGTTGCTCTTATGTGGAAATGTTTGCACAGACTCGGCCAGACACCAATGTCTCATAAGGTGACCTTTAACATAAGCCCTGGACGTCTAACCGCAACCTCATTTCTGCTATCTTCTTCGTTATGCGTAGTCGCCGTTGCTAAAGGCGCTAATATATCGGCTATGAGTAAAAATCGTCTGGTCTACTATGTGCCAGACACAACCACCCACCTCTTAGGAGGGCTTGACCATGAAGTGAATCCGATCGCACATACGACATCTTCTTCTGAGAAGAACCGTTTGATTTTTCCCAATCGAATTTATTTCTCTATCATTTCCGGCATTTTTTTTGTCGGTAACTTTATTTAAGTTACCCAGGCTGTACATATTACATTATACTAAAACTTGGATTTTTATACCGAGGTCAGATGAGGCAATATAGTCACTTTGGTATTATAAAATTACCTTATCAAGGGTACAATAACATGAACGGTTAGGTTACAAAGGCTATAGGTTATTATACCGTAATGGTATAATAAAATTAAGAAATGCGGGATAGACGAGCGGCATGTAGAAAGCATCGTCTCTTGCACCGTCTGTGTAGTGAATGCAGCTGAAAACAAAAAAAAAACGTACAAAATACACTCCATCCGAAGAAAAAGATCCTTGACGTTGGACTCCCAGCATATCCCAGCAACCCATATCCCAGCAACTTGATAACCTGATTTAAAAAATGGAAGGACAGTTGCCCTCCGAAATATCCCTTAAATAATAAGTTGACGTTTGTTTAAATTAAATATCTGGCATTGTTGTATGTCGCTCCCACATCTATTTAAGTAAATTCTGATGACACTAACATCTTATTTGAGGGAAGACCCATCGTGTTACAGTAAATACTTAGTTCCCCGTGAAAGCGAGAATAATCAGTTGCTCTGCGCGTTCATGAAGTAAAGTATCGGTAGCTATTATATAAGGGTCGTGCAACTGACACAATCTGACCTGGATCGCATCGAACTCGAGGCCTTTTGAATTAGGCGGATTTGCTTAAATTAACCTAATGATAACCCGGGGAACGTGTGGGTTAAAATCCTCTCAGACGCCGAGAATCCTTGGGAGTTCTTTATCATCTTTCTTTATCTGAGTGTTCTTGCGAGGTACGAGTAAGGTAGACACAATTAGCAAAGGTCGTCCCGCCAGGTTCTTAACGTAATGCCTAAAGGTTAAGTGCTGAGGCCTGTCAGATAGGGGAACAGCTGCGGGTCAGCTCAGAGGAAAAAAAGAAAAAACATAATGCATGCAACTAATATAAGCAGCAACGACTGAGCTACGTTCTGACAGCTTTTTCCCTATGCTGCAGTGGTAATTGTGAGTTGTTCACGCTGTGTGTGTGTGCTGCGCTTGCGTGCCAGGCGGGCGATTTCTTTGGAGGATTCGCCGGGTGACCGGCCGCTCAAGAGAGTGAGGCCTGGAGTGGCCGACGAGGCTCTCCCCGACGCGCGCACTTGGGACACTTCCGGCCAGCATTCACGCCAGGGATCACGGGCTGTTTACGGTGGCGATCCGTGGCAGGGCGGTCGAGGCCGGCGGCCCTTCCCTCCTTTCGAGCAGGGCTAGATGCTCACCCTTTTTAAGAGCGCTCATGAGGCTCTCCCGGGGATTATAATGTAGTGTATATATATATATGTGTGAGAGGGGGCGTGTTGTGGGTAGAGTAGAGAACACGGATTGTTGAAATCAGCGCAACTATTATCCTCCGTTTATTTGACAGTTTTAACGACGCGTCACGGCTACACGCTCATACACTTCTTCCTTGCCAGATACACACGGCAGACTCGGTTTTTTTGCCTTAATGATACTAAGCCCTGTCACTTGGGCGCTAGTAGTCATGTTACCCAGCATACGTATGAATGGTGAGTGCGCTTCATGTCTCACGTGCGGCCCGTCCTTTGTGCTCGTTGCATGCATGTACCTACTGTGTCAACTCTCTATTGTGTCTGTTACTCCCTTACATATAGATTATATATATATATATATATATTACTATAAAGCGCTTTATAGTTTATAAACCTATATACAATTCTTATAACGGCTTTCTAGTACAATATCTTAGCAGCACGCAAAATCATCGTTTTGTCCGCACATGGCAATTACAGCATAGCGTAGCAGTAACACAGCGACTTCCGCATCTAAATAGTCCACCGACACCGGCACAATTAGCGGAGACGAATCGATGGCTCGAGCGATCTTTTCGAAAGTGATTTACTTTATGCCCCCAAGCGAGATAGCCTGCTAGCTAGCTAGCCAGCCATCCATGTGACTTTTCCCATACAGCGCAGACCCGATCAACGATGTGTGTGTGACTGCCTATTCGATTACAATAGCCAGCCGTTTAGGGCCGCGAGGGCTATAATATTCGAGTATCATCTGCATATCATAGACTTCGCCGGCTCGAGAAAGAAGGTCGTTCGCGGACGTTCGGTCGGTTGGTCGTTTTCGAACAGAAGCCGGCCAGTGCAATCGTTGGAATAGCAGTCCATGGCATTGCGGTCTACGTGGCACGGTAATGGTGCTCCAGGATCGCGGTCGTCCCAGCAAAAGCGGGACAGAGAAAGGAGGAGGCTTTTGCGCTCGACAAATTTTACTTTCGCTATGAGGCCGTTTGGGAAGAGCTCCAGCCAGTTGGCCAGAGGTCTTCTGGATGCTCGGTCTCATTCAGAACATTTAACTGAAACTCCACGGAGGTTGCGAACTGTCACTTTGCATTCGGACGCAATGAGTTCATACGACCCGTTGCTGTTGCTGCGGCTTCCCAAAAAAAAAAAACGAAATGTGACCACGCAATTTTGATTCGCACTATACTAGGTCATGATGTACGATGTCTGCAGTACACGGTGGCGAATATCTATGAAACGGACACAGGGCTTTGTCAAACCACGTGATCTATTCCTATTGGGTGGGTGTGGCACTGTCAATTGGTCTCTAGCGCACATTATCTCTATATACCGTGCTACGGATCATACTTAGTTAGTGTTACTAGTCACAAACTTCAAACTTGAGTGTATAATACAAAACAGCAACGTGAAAGGGGTCAATTATGCAACCCACCGATGTACTCGAGCAGTCCGCTCGCCACTAACTTCCTAACCGCAGTCATAAAACCGAATATAACTTTATCGACCGATTGCGGGACGCCATTTTGCAAGTATTGTTGTACGCAGGGTAAGCCTACTCGGAACAGCTGTAGCAGATCCTGTTTTGGATAGCAAATTTTGCGGTTGTCTTCGCATACAAATATCTGGCCCAAGTGAAAGATCTGTGCCGCCTATCGTTGCCAGCTTCGCTGCCAGCTCATAGATCTGCGATGCGTTGTGCGCCACTGATCTGGGGAGGTGACCGGGACGATCAATAAAAGGCTTGTAGACCATCCGAAGAAACAGACAGACAAGATAGAATATTCGAGGAACACACTCCAGCATCTGTGTGACGCTTCCCCATTGGTAGTAACTCGATGTCGTTACCTTGAGCGCGCATGTAGCTATGCCTGTAAGTGTGACCCTTACAATGACTTTTTTCTTAGCTTGTGTAAACTTAGTCGGCGTCTTGCACGGATGAAAAGGTCCATTCGGGTCTTGCATGTTGGGCTTTGATCTCCAAAAAATTACCTTGTCTGAAGCAGGGACAGCCGTATCGAATACTACCACGGCAATAAGGACGGTTTTAAATACGGCTGGGCTACACATTGCTATGTTGAGCTTATACGTTAGCGACTAACGGCCTCAACAGGATCCCTGTGGAGGTGCTAGAGACCTACAATGATGGGCTTCGATCGGGATACTGGACACGCGTTTAGCTTTGACTTCTTGCATCAACCGGCTGGACAAAACTGGCTGTTTGATAGGAGACTGGAATGCTAACTAGCTATCCAGTAACTCAACATAATCCTTTCCAATTCATGGCAGATATTTAGGGTATCCTGTTATTAGGATATCCCGACACACAAGGCTAAGATACTCTGATGATACATTTAAAAGGGATACTCGGTCCAGAATCCCATCATTTACTTGAGCAAGTACGCAACCTTGCCGGTGTACATGCTGCACCTGTAAAGGAAGATAGATCTCACCATTTAGTATAACTAGCGTGATTTGAAAAAGTCTTCGACAGTCGAGATAGATAAAAATATCTAATGTTGCGCAGGATGTTCAATACCAAATCCCTGTGAATGATCAGCCTGATATATGGAAGTTACACAAAATCATCAGATGCTTTATGATTTAGCCGTCCCTTCGGTTTTCACAAGGTTGAACGGTTATACCATCATACAAATTCGACAATGTTCAAACCAGAAATATGTAAATCTACGCACAAACCGGCGTGTACCTAGCACGTACTCCATTCGAATTAATAAATAGGTATTAAGGAGTCCTCAATCAAGTGATGTTGGCTAGCGCAACACAGCATCATTTAAGAGAATCAATTAATCAATCAGAACCGCGTGTTTGTCCACGCCGTATTTCGGATCGATGTTCGACACCACAGTTCGATAAATTGTGGACGTTTATACGAAATGGGAACGAGTTAAGTGTCCGAAATAGTGTTCGACGCTAAACAAGTCCTTGCGCGTTTTTCCCTACTTTTCATCATTTTCGCGATTTCTTAGACAGAACGTCTCTCAGATAAACCACTGTAGGATTGGTAAAGATTATCGTAGTGAGTATAGTTCTATGCAGAATGCAGTCGGAAGTGCCGCTCGATGGATCTCTAAGTGAATGATGATTGTAGCTTAGCTATGAAATGTGAAATTATAACACCAGAGTAATGCAGATAAAATCGAAGTGCGTGAGAAAGCAAAGGCAATATATCGATATCTAAGTTTGTATAATTAGTAAATGAAAGTGGTGGATCAAATAGGTTAAAAATACGAAATAACATACAATATATAATATATTATACATATATATAAATATATATATATATATATATATATATATAATAAGCAAATGGCAAATAAAGGAAAATATAACATTAAACAAAACTTATCTATGAAATGTGTAGAACTGTGTCTAAAAGTATATAAACATGTGCAGGAGTAAAAGGGTGACGGCAGAAGAATAAGATAATGAAATAATTATCGTAAAATATAAAAATAATTACGTATATATTTCGTCTGTTTTTTATTGTTACTTATAATTTATCTGTATTGTCCCCTTTTGTGGGAATATTTTTTGTCGTAGTTCAATATAAGGAATATGTTATAAATATGTCATAGATGCACGTTATTATCAGCGTGAAAAGTTTTCGTTTGAACATATCACGTTCATTGCATTGCCTGTAATAGCTACCAAATAGACCGTGGAAGAAAATCACACCGCAGCACGTCCCTGGATATAAAAATACATTCTAGGTAAGTCTAATATGAATCTAACGTTATTGAGTACTGCATTATTTGTTAGGTCGGTTCATAGGTTCCTGCGCTTTTTTTGGGCCGTTTTTCTTTCCACTTGTGCCTTCTCGGTTTGTTTATTTCTATATACCGTTCGAAAGCGCCTTCACTCCTCTACACGCATGGTACAATCGTGTTCTACGGTGGAGCAAAGATACAATCAATTTGCGGCTCAAAACATGGATGTTGATGCGAGCAAATTGATACACAGAGAAATGCTTCAGTGTAAAAAAAAACGGTCAGCAAGGAGGTTTCTCTAGCCTAGTTGTATCGAGTAAATCAAGCTATCCGCGAGAAAAGACCCGAGAAACATGGCCAAGTTATTCTACTGCACAACAATGCCAGGCCCCGCTCCGCTAAAACCGTCAAGCAGGCTCTCCAAGTGCTTGAATGGGAGGTTCTTTTGGTTCTTTCGCACCCACCGTATTCGCTGGACCTCGCCCCGACAGACTACCACCTTTTCTGTTCGCTAGCAAACAATCCTAATGGTCATACATTAGTGAAGAGGGTCTCCAAATGTGACTCGAGAACTTCTTCGCGAGCAAAAGTAAAAAATTCTGGCGAATCGGCACAAAAAATGGCTGAGAGATGGGAGAAGGCTGTAAATAGTGGCAGAGAGAACATCCGACATTAAATGGCTAGTATAATGTGCTCGAAAAGGCTAGGTTTTCCTTAAGAAAAAAAGCGCGGGAATTTATGAACCGCTTGTTTGCTTATTTTGATCATTGCATCAGTTACATTAGTACCCTACGGACATCCGAATCAGATTTATGTGTATCTGAGAGGCACGGCCTGAAAAATATTCAAAAAGGCTCCGAAATTTTGCCAAACTGTATATTATTATTACTAACTGTATATATCAGTACATATGATAATAATACTGTGTGACTATAAAAACCATGAAAAATTCGTACGTATGTATACTTAAAAATGATCAGTTGACACTTACAGACGCACAAAAATAGGGGTTCCAGGTCTGATGCAATTGTTCCTCGCAATCTGGTTTACTGCACATTTCCACCTTACGTTAGATGGAAAACTGAGTCGACACAATACCGCGAGCGGCTTGCATCTCAGTCGAATCCTACGAGCTATCGTCGCAATTTGCTCATTTGTTAGCTATATATAGATGTCATCCACCACTATTCATCTACATATATAATATATAGATATATATATATATATTTTTATAACGATTTCCTGGTACCACCATTTACCGAATTTTCTGTATATCAGCGATACCCTCTTGACTCTGTCTTATCTGCCCTAACTAGCACAACACAGGTGTGTTTGCACATCTGCATTGCTCAAGGCCCTGATCCAATCATTGTAGGAACAAAGAGACATCCTATGCTATATTATCTCAGCCTCTGGTGGTACGATTGTAGGAGAATGAAAGCTGTAATGAAGGTAAACGAAATGCAGGTTACGATTTAAGTTTCATGAGATTAACATTATAGATCGTTAAATCAATGTGGATAATATTCCCCATTCAAATTGATGTTTAGGTTCAGATTTGAAGGTCGGATTGAACCAAAAAATGGCTGGTGAGATACAGGCGGTCCAAACCATGCAACTATCTTACGATCAATCTGATATTATAGTTCTAAGAGCATCAGGTATACATTTCGTTGACATACTGTATTTTAGACTTATTATGAAAGCTTGTGTGTCTACTATTGTCGCATTATTCAACAAAAACTTTATTTTCCTTCTGGTATAATATTAATAATAGTGCTGAACGACAAGATGAAGTATAATACTTTAGTAACGATGGTCATTACAGCGAAAGTCATCACTCTTCCATGTATACTCGTTTGATAAAATAGCGACAATTTCGCGTGTCCTTCTCGGCACCAAACCCACACTTTATTTCACAGCTTAATAACAATACATAACGAAATTTAGGTCATGTACACAAAAATCTGTGTATATCCCTACCGTGTTGTTTGTTCTTACCGAGTTGTTTGTTCGACATTCGAGAGCAGTGTCGAGCATGTTTTGCACTACGTAATGCAAGTGAATTCCCATGATCGCTGAGACGACAACGCCGTCAGTATCGAAAGCATAGCCTTTATGAGTAAAACCGTTTCTGGAACATGCCCCTGTCGCTGGCTTAATACAATAGCAATGCCACTGCAATGCCACTGGTGATAGGTACCAATAAACATAAAAAAATATGTATAAAAAATAGTACAAGCGGACAACGTGTTGCACTTGCCAGCTCATTCGTCGGATACCTCCAATAGGTACATCGTATCTGTTAAGAAATAGTATGGGAAACGAACACGATGGCTTAGTTCTTATTGGGGCCATCGTGTCAGAAAACCAAGTGGTTTCCTCGGGACAGGCGAAATGCCCATTAGATCAATTATCATTTGCAGATAGACCTCGTTAGCTTTTAAAAAAAAGCGTTTCAGCTCTCTGAACCGCTCCCTGATCTGAATAATAGCATAGAGATTCTACCTCGCTAAATATTCCTCAGGGGGTGATTTATTTAAAGTCTTTACCTCTACACTCCATCCGCGTACGCTCATCGATTGATATGCTTATTACATTGGCGCTAGAAAAAGGGGTGCACTTTCAATGCTAAATAACCTAAGCGGTGCAGCAGCCATTCTAGTTAGGGGTCCTTCGGTGGCTCTTTTCCCGCCAGGGTGACGGTTATTGTTCGTGTCAGTATGAAATAGCTGGTGGAGTGGTTCTTATCTATTGCATTTAGTGAATTGTGGGACGTTGCCTTTACCACCATAGCACGGCAGTTCCGAATTTATAATACAGAGCGTGGGGGGAGTCAGGCATTGTAGTTCCACAAGCGAGTGAAACTCAAAGACAGCCTCCATCGTATGATCCGGATGGATTACCCTGAGACGGTTTTCATGGTATGAATCAATAAGAACGAGGTACGTTGGCCTTTGTTGGCTTTCAACTTCAGAATATATGTAGATATATATATCAGTGTCACGGGACAATGCGTCATTCTCCGTTGAAGGGTTTAAACGTAGCAGTCGAATAACATTTGGTTTGTTTCAAAATACTGATGTGATAGTGATTCCTCCAAGTCTTTTCGGTTCTCTCTCATTGAAGGATTCTTATTTACTGCTAGCAATGTCTATTGTACTAGACAGAAAATACCCACCTGGCAGTATATATATTCGTACTGCGCTGCTCTTCCAAGGGACCCGTCTAAATCACCGATCATGGATATGTGAAGTCCGGGAGGATAGCTTTACAATCTGGTAATTTGTATATTATTTAATCTGGTAATTTTTATAAATATTTTCATTCGAGGGCGACAATGACGTGATTTCTTATTGTCACAGTCAGGTAAGAGTATTTTTATTATTATTATTCACAATGAAGTAACAGTTGAAAATAATGATTCGACTCAAATTCATTGCTGTTTACTTAACTAACCGTAAACGCCGTAATAACTTCGAAAAATTCTGTTATATATAACTCCGCTTTGTGTGATATTTTCAGGTTATGTATATTGATTAAACATGTGCATAAATATAATACAATATAGAGAAAGATATGTGGGATCATTTTCGCCAAAGTTTCAGTTTTATAACACTGTTGTCTATGATGTTGTCTAAAGTGAAATTTTTCGGGCTAACTCACAGCAAACATGCAACACAGGTGTAGCCGCTGGGATTGAATCCGTGCACCTCCGTGTATCCTCCGATTGCAAGGCGTACACGAATGAACCATGCCACGTCTGTGATCTTCTGTCAAAAAGTGTAAACTCTTCTTTTGCTATAGATCGAGAGGGTTGCCACATCCTCTCTCCGCCACGGAGGACATCGCCTTTTATTCGGCCCAGGGAAAGTTTAGCCAGTACCTGTGCAAATCGACTAAACGAGACCACAGAATTTGAACCTTTCAAACGTCTATCCAAGGCACGTGCTTCTTGGCGTGTTGTCTCCTTCCGTGTTAGATGCAATGCTTGGGTTATATACCGAGCACGTGCTGGAAATACGATCAAGGGCGAGAACACCACAGTTGCGAAAAAGCTGATCAAACGGATGAATGCGAGCGATAGCCGTTGACACTGCGCTTGTAGCAGCACGCACGGCTAACCATCATTATCAAGGCCGCCTCGTCAGTGGCCGGGGTCGGCGGTGCCGTAGAGTCGGTTATCATCAGCTTAACCGGTCCGCGGTCGTCTCACGCTAGACTATGAATCCATGGCCGTATCAGGACCGGCTCGGCCATTATGTCGAACGTCTACTAGTTTACTAAACCAAGCTTAAAGTCACCGACAACATCGCCCAACCGCCTCTGTCTAGTTAGCTATTGCCGTAATTGGGACGGCTAGCTAGTCATGTATCGCTGCGTTGTGTGTATGCTCGGTAGCGTGTCACAACCAGCTTTACGTACTGCACGGGCGATTACGGAGAACTATAACAACGCGATTTAGTTATGGGAAAAAATGTGGCAGACATTAGCGCCGAGGAAGAAGGCCAACATCTGTATGAGGTTGTGCCTATAGGTAGGCTCAAATGACGTCCTTGACCAAAAGCAATTATATATACTTCCCACAATCTAGGTAGTTGTGGCTATCTGCGATGGTATACGTAAGTGCATATAATGTCGGACGGAGCAGGACGAGGGAGAGCAGCGTATCTAGTACATCCGCGTGATAACCTTTAAGGCGAGACACCCCACAGGAGCCTAGACTAAAGGAATAGGAGGGTTATCTATAACAGTTGAACAGCCTTCGGGCGACATGAATTCTAGGCCTTGCACTCATAAAAATCGGCAACTTTCATCTTATTAACATTTAAGCCAAGGTGGAAGCTTTCGCAGCACTAAGTCAAACACGTGTGTCCTTGAACGCAGATTTATGCGCGGTGGCAGATTCTTTACATACGTATAAATAAGAGGAGGCTCAAATGACTCGCAAGCCGTGGCAGAGATGGTGTGGAGAGAAGAATGCGCGCGGTCACGCGGCCACATGGGATTGTGCTGTGGAAGGCAAATAAAATATGATAAGATATGTAGGCATGACCAACGACCCAACGTGACGGTGCAGGCAATTGGTTCCACCACAACGTACTGTTTTCCTTACAGTACAAAGAAACTAGCGGACCTAGACTAAAAAGCGCATCGCTTTCTACCACGCCATTTCCAGTTAGTCCACCCACTTTGGACTCCAGTTGGTTGCTAATCGTTAAACTATGCTCAATGCTTTTCACTTGATTCATCCACTGGCAGTGCTACAAGTATAGCAGTCATCCTAGCAGTAGGTTAGAAGCTACTTAGATGCTATAAACGAAAATAACGAACAAACTGTGGGAACCTTCTAAATATGGCCAACTAGGGAGGGGTGCATTTGAAAAACCCTAAATGATACCGTGTGACCATTATTATAAGCAAGAAGGCGATAGGCATTTTCATTCAGTGACAAACTCAGGGGGGTACTTTCATTATGAATTGCAGCTACTTAGATGCTTAATGGATCCTTTCGTAGAATAGGCCTGAACTGAACTGCTAACTTTTCTTTTCCGCTGCTCTCTGCAAAGGCTTTTCATTGCATGGCTTCAGGCATCCTACAACACGGATAACAATAAAATTACCGCTATAGCCACGGGCATCCAACAACTATATAATTAGCTACATCCATGGCCATGGTACAGAAGCGTGTACTCGAAAAGGCGCACTAAAACGCTGCAGTCCCGCAGCAGTAACAGCAGGTAACTGTGAAAAGTCTTCGTACTTGGGCGCTCTCTCAGCTCGTTAGAACAGCGCGAAGACAGTCTATGATACAGGAGGCACCCATAAAAAGACAGCAACATACGCAAAGGGTTTTCCGTCTCAGTTCCCTTGAGCGTAATAGGATGTCTTTGTATGTTGTCGAAACTGGGCGCGCATAGTCTAGACTTAAGTCGCAGGTATGAGCTTCGTTCGTGACACGACACTGCGTACATCTTGAAGCACGAACTAACGCTAGTCTTCTACCCTGTTAGATCGCAGATTTAGAATACATATATAGCAAAGTTTGCAGGGAAGGGACACCCTACGACCAGAGGGTTGCAAGTAGAGGTTGTATGGGCCTGCAGAAGTTTCATGTCCCCTCGTCCCAAACAGCATTATGTGTACTATATAGGATTGGTATGAAGGAAACAACGGAACTGCTGATATCGTCGCAGTACAGTCATAGCTATTAGTGGCTTTCTACGAGACTGTAGCTGAGCCTGCTATTGCATTTCGACATACCGTTTTCCAGCTAAGCTATGGGACAAGGGTCACAGCATCTAGGTAGGAAGAACGTGTACGAGTAACGCGAGAATGAAAACACATTCACGAGGTTCATGAGAGGTGAATCCATTGTAGGTGTACACAAAAACAGCCGAAAATAAGCAATACAAAATTTACGAGCAACACAAACTGATATCTGATAGTCGTTTTCCCAATTAGCAAGATCTCCTGAATGATCGGCATGCGCAGTACTGAACCAATAATGCACGTAGGTCATCCGACTGTGTCAAACTTCAACTGTTATGGAATGTCCTCAAATATATATATATATATATATATGTAATTCCAACCTCAGCGATGATTTTTTATAAGCACTTTTACCGGTTTTTATTGAAACGTGTATTTTGAGTGCTATTCCATGGAAATGAACTGTCTGCCTCTCGAGGCGTACTCAGCGCAGTAGACTAAGAATTACCTGCTATCGGACCCTACCGTACAGCATAAAATGCCATTGAAACGATTATATCTCCATCGATATCATTATCATTGAGCGTTTGTCGAGTAATCCAGGTCGGTCTTCTCTAGCCGCGCACTGAGGCTATGCAAGTATTCCCCGGTCTTCGCTTTGCCATACGAACGTGACCGACAGCTCCCCAGAGGCTAACTTGTCCCTGCTGTCCCAGGGAGACTAAAGCAATACGGTTACTCTCGGCAAGTCAGGCTTGCGCTAAAAAAAGTTCTCTAAAAGTTCATAAGGAGACCACCGCCGATGGCGACGGAAACACGTAATTACCATCGAACGCTACGACCGCTGGTGGAAAAAGGATCTACCCCAGTGGGCCAATCTGATCACTGAATCACCGTGTATGTGCTGATCTGTGCATACGCTTTTCTCGAATGTCATCAACAGCTTACTAGCGGGACAGAGCTTATCGTTATAAATGTACGGCCCGCTGACTGGACACTCGTGGGATTCGATTTCGAAGCAATCTGGCAGAGCCCACCGCCCGTAGAGATATCACTTCCCTGCACTGTTTCCGCCCCCAGCGACTGTTCAGGTACGCTCATTTCAGACCTGATTTGGTGCTCTCGAATGCATGAAGGAGCTGCGCGAAAGGCTGCCCAGGAAGAGCGCACTCTGAAGTCTACAAAAACTTGTTCACAACATGTTGAATATGCATTTGTGGTACCCGCAATATTATATTAACGTTAATGAATTCCTCAGAATACCAACTGCGTGAAGTGTAACGTAAAGGGTAAACGTATTGTACATGCGAGTTATGAATTAGTTTTATTTAAAGTAAAACCAAAGTTGTCAGCGCTATATGTCTCCACAGAGATAGTTATGGCTTCACTATTGTATATCGCAGGTTCCAGCTATGAGAATACGACAAGCTGGGTAGACCCTCGTCGCTTGCGAACAGTGGCGCGCGAAATACGGATTTTCCCCAAACTCGATATATTTATACATATTTTTTCAGTTTGGGAAATATCCTGACATTGTTCATGACTAGCTTTGACCAGCCAAACGTGGGCAGTGGTCGATGTGAAATGCTCCCATAAAGATTGTATCTTCAAACGGGTGGTATTCGTCAAAGGAGTCTATTCAACAAACAAATTAGCACATAGTCACGGAACAAAATTTTTGTAAGAAATAATTCGTTCATATCAGCATCTCCGGAGAATTATCGCAACAGCGACTTTCACTCCAGATATAACCTATTATATATTAGGTTCGTAAATTTCTCGGGCAGACTCTCAGCCAGCATTTACGGGTATCGGCTATACCACGTTGAGTACGCCCGTCCTCATCCGGTCATCGAAGATATATTAGTTAGATTCAGGGTCCGTCTTATGAAGCAATGCCGAAAGCAATTTCGTGGGCGTTAAATGTTGGTTTTGAGTCAGCCTGGAAAATTTCCTTGAGGTTGATCCAGGCAAACCCGCCGGACTTTCAAAAAGCCGTGTGCAGTAATGACTGCGTTCTTTTCAAAACAGAATTAGGTGTGGGTTAACAAATCTGTTGAAAGTTCTGGTGAACTGCCTTCTATCAACTCCTACCTCCGAAAATGGCTGTAGCCATAGATATTATTATTCTTTGACCATTGGCAAAGAATCTGAATACATAGCTCGGCGCAAACGGGTGTACGCGTGCGTGGCTTCTACACGACAACGCGCATCTCCACAAAGCTGCTGTTATGAGGAGTCTTTGTCAGAGAAATAAATCAAGTTAGAGGGAAACGCTCTAGAGTTCCGTTGTTTTGGCCAATGGATTAGAAGCCTGAGTTTCACCAATCACCAAAATTACAGTAAGTTCGACGAAGTACTCAGTTAGATAGAATATGACCCATCACAAGGGGGTCATATGAAGGATGCGCAAGTGCTACCTACCGGTAGGCAACGTGTAATAAATTGTTGTGAATCGTGATTATAATACACAAAAAATATTCAAATTATTTTGTGTATGATATTTTGATAGGCACGATTATTTGACGTAACGTTTTATTTTAAAAAAATCTGATATTACGATCTACGATATTCTCTATTCGTCAGGTCATTCTTCATCCGAGCCCTGATCTGCAGTGCAGCTGACAACAGGTTCATTTAGTTACTCGAAGGTTTTAGCCTATCTCAATAGAACGGGGGTAGAACAAAAAAGGAGAAAAATGTATCCTTATCCTCTATAGGCCTTGCCCAAAGGCTTCAATATTAGTGAAAGCAAATAACGTTTTATAGAAATGGCACCGTATTTCATTGTCGACGAACGTTAAAATCAATGTCCTATCGATTTGAAAGAAACCGAGTTCAATCGATATTGACTTTCCGAAGTGGAGGTTCTCAAAAGCAAGAATTTGCCAGGGCATAAGTAGCACGAAAATATGGAGCAAATTTCGGGTAGACACCAAAAGGGGATTGAAAGCGGCCTGAACAAGCGAAGATCGGTCTGTCGAGACGAACAACAATGAGAAAGATGGAGGGGGACAATCTATTAGAATTACTGTTCACTGGCGTTCCTCGCCGCTCGCCTTTGATGTCGCGATGTAGACCGAGCAATGAAGAATCTCTCAAATCGAAAAGTATCGAAGGAGGTGCTCCAATGACCAGTAGATCGTTAAGGACGCAATTGATAACGCAAAAACACGAAAGAGAAAAAGGGAGACTGACCAACTTCAGACACACGAGCCGCGCAGTGCTCTCCTCACTGCAGTACCATGAACGGAAGATGGTGCAAGTGGGGAAATAGGTATCAAATTGATATAAAAAGTAATCATCGATTCTTTGAAACAATCACCTGCTTCGTACAAGAAATTACGCTACGAAAGGCGGAGGGGAGAGAAGAATCAGACGACGAATTTCCTACACATTGAGTTCAATGGTAAAGCTGTTTCCACCAACGATTATGGTTATGGGTTATCTGTGTACCAGGGACGTTCCCCAAGGATGAGAATGATCCGCTGAAGGGTGCCTGCTTTTATTGAATTAATTATAATTGAGGTAGGTTCAAAACTTTTCCAAATCTAGACAAAACCTGGAGCATTCGAAGCAACAGTAACATAAGCTACGAACAGTTTACATGAACATATTATTATAACAAGTCGAGTACAGCAACGCTTATATCTATATATGAGAACACCATAGGAAATAGCCTATATCGTTTTTAATGTCGGCAGTTCATGTTACGCCAACTAAGTTCTAGTAAGGGATTTCGTTTAGGTTCGGGAAGGTTTCGAACACAGCTATAATAATATATGATATATATGAGCAACGATACATCCTTGCACTGGCTTGTTGTTCAAACGACGCATTTATTTTAAATATATATTAAACTATTTAGACACCGTGTTGAAATTTGATATTCAAAACTTTTTGGGTAAACACTTGGCTCAACTGTCTGTGTACCCCATAGTAGACCCACTTAGCCTTTACCCTTATCAACTGCCTCAAGGATGAAAGTCTACCTTGATCTATTCGGTAATTGTGTCCATAACGACAGCAGCATTTATTCGTTGTACGTCTAACTAAATACGCTGTCTAAGATACCTATTAGATACCTATTTTCAGTTAAGTCTGGTTCTCCCGGCCAGGTCGCTAAAGGCGGGGTGACCTCATTTCGATCCCAAAGTCTATTTAATATCCTTCTTAGAAGCGTGCCGTGATGCAGCGCCGTCGCGGCCCGCGGAGGCTGTATGTATATGAAGTAACCCGCCGTTTCACAATACACCCGCTGGGATCGTGGCACAAACTGTGGAGACGCCGCAGCAGCGTTCCCACGGTCGAGAAGCCGGGCAGCGCATGGAGGAGGTCCGGTAGACCTGTCTGCAGAGCGTCGAGTGCAGTTGGCTTGCAGGCGGCTCGCTCTATGTAGTCCTGGAAGGGCTTGCTACGGAGACCGAATGGATGCGGTAGTCTCCGACCACCAGGACGTACAACATCGGGCAGTGCAAAATCCCTAGAGGACCCCCATACAGTCCAAGCCCTCTTTGGCGCACGGTTGAGCTAGCGCATCCATCGGCGTCTGCAGAACTCGGAGCTCACGGCTAGGCATAATCCTCTAGCGGACAAGGCAGCTCCGCACATGTTGCCGAGCCCGCGCCCTGAGACCCCTCTCGCGCAAGTACCGCGCGTCTAATCTACAAAACGGTCTTATAAACCCCTGGGTGGTCCTGATAACATGTCACGAAGACTTCCTGCTCGGCCCGGAACGCCAATACAGGAAAAACCCATTGCGGGTGAGAATGACAGTGCGTCTCGCGCTTTAATTTAAACTGATACCGCCCTGCACCCGCTCGGAGAAGGCGCCCAATGAGACTCCCCTACTCTGGTGTGCTGTGATCGATGTGTTATTGCCGTGGTCAGCTGGGACCACCATCAACACCATATGAACGACTTGGCACACACAGACCTTTATTCACAAAAACGTTTGCACCGAAAAGGCGCTTGCGTGTACGACGTAATCGGCCAAATTGTCCACAACCGAGGTCACACGTCTGCGTGTTGCACAAATGACGCCAGTCCCTATATCTAAAACCGCTCCCCATCTAACACCGTTGTGGCCAATACCCGTCTTGAATTCCGCCAGTTCAGATCCGATGTAACGGACCTTGATGCCGCGAACCTGGTGGTTCGAGGACTTCATCCGAAGGTAACATAGCCCCCGGTACCTGTGGCCGTAGGTTGTCAGTGGCCAGTCTGCCCAGACCAGAATCGAAAAGTGGTTTTCGTGGAAACCGTGTTTCCCAACCGACTCCAGTGAGAAGTCGTTACATCGAATACGTCCCAGGCATCTGTGACCTGTACGAGAGAGATAGGTTCTCTAGAACAGCGTGGTGGCATTAAGGTGTGCGCATTGTCCACACAGGCTGACACGCACCTTGCACATGGGTTAAATGGCATGCCAAGGAACACTAAATAGTCAGCAATTAAAGGCTTATAAAATCTGAAAGGACCACCACAGAACGTCTAGTGTTTTGTGTTCTTGGGAACGAGAGATGTTTTGAAAAGTGTCCACGCCCCTCGGACTCCCCCCCACGGTAAAAATTAAGTACAGTCGAGAGAAATCTCATAATCCGAGAACTTGGTTCGAGGTTTCGTTTCAATGTCATTATATCTCGTCAACGATATTATCAAAGTGCTGTATCTACCCGCCCGGGCTGGTATCAACTTAGGCAGATAGCCACAGCGCTAACCTCATCATGCGCAATACTCGCACGGCTGCTCAAGACAGATGGGCAAGCATACACTGTAACACATACTACACAGACGCTGGAATCCCTCCCTTCATACGAGTACGATTGGCGTGACCGTCTGTACACGAACCCTTCGAAACCCTATACGAACTATATAGACTTCTTGGAACCGTGCCTTGTTTTAGCCTTGTGGTTCTATTATAACAGGAATGAGAACTCGACTTGCTTCAGTGCCTTCGACTTTGCAGCACACTACCGGTGCCCCCACTGCCGTGTCCCAATGAAATTGTTACTTGGAGAAGGTGATTAAATTATAAGCGCCTGGTGTCGTGTGTATTCGAATAATTTCGTGCTTGTGCGTATATATATATATTTGTTTTTATACAAATGCTGTATATAGCAAAACCGCGGTTAGTCGAACGAGATTTAGTCCGGCTCAAATCCCTTTCCATTTACAGTCAGTTTTTTAACCCTCCAACCCAGATGCCCTTTTGGCCGCACAAAAGAAAACAAGGAGAGATTTAGTTTAGAGTTCTGAACTCATCTTAGTAATTTCGGATGCTGTACTGCGACTCACCTCACCGCAATAAAGTTACCCAGTTGAGCTTTACGATGCTATCATGGAGTCAGACATGACAGCAGCCATCATGGGACAGATAGGACCTAACGTATTTAGCAGAAGCTATTGATCATTGTTGGTGGAGCGAAATGTCCCAATTAGTATGTAGTACAATGCTTCACAATGAGGAAACAAAATCAATTTGTATCCAGGATTAAGGTGGGCTGATGACCTAATATGCAAAATAAAGCGGTGGCAGTGTATGACCCGCTAACAGACTTCAAATGCAATTCATGGCCCTTCTCTCGAATCAGCATTTTACTCACGTTACACTATTTATTCCATTCTAATAACAATTATTAAAAGTGCCACAAAAACCAAAACATGTAGGGAAAAAAAAGAGTGCCAAAGTAGTTTTCCTTCGAGAAAACTACCCTGGCACCGCCAAAAGGTGACAACAACTATGGTAGGGTTCCAATACGTTTAATTCAAGTGGACCCATTGACATCTCCTTAGTCATGTCTAAAGAGATATACTGCTACATCGCTGTATTCCTTCGGAATTTTCTACAGCAAATAAGCTATCTATTGGTCTGAGAAGTTGTTTTTGACCGGATTCGTTCCGCGGCAACGGACTCCAGATGCCTTAAATAGTCGATCGTATTCTATGCGGCTAGATGGGCAGGTCTGAGCTCAAACAAAACCCATGTACGGTCGTGTCGTTTCCTGTTGAGAGTGTTGGTTTTTTGTTTTCCGAAAATCCGCATCTCCTCTGAGATTCGGGCGTTTCTGCAAAGATATTCCCTTTGACTGCGACGAAAGTCACAACCAACTAATCGATAGGTCAGAAATATGGCAGGCATTTGCCTTTTTCCAAAAACTTCACAGCAGGTCTTATTGCAATCGTTCCAAGGAGGGGGTAAGAACATACACAAGGTAAGCTTCAACTATTGGGTAGCGGCTTCCGTTTCCATTCGTGGGATGATACCAAGATACCTCAGCTATAACTTTGCCCGAGGCAAACACCTGCATGAAACACACATGCCATACGAATTTAAACGTCTTCTGGATCTCGTTCTACAGTTCTCGTCATGGGCAATTCGCAGCACGATGTGTAGACGACATTTCCAATTTTCAATAGAATTCCGAGCAATTGTTATTAAAGTCTAATTTGCTGTTTGAGACTACTAATGCGTCTGTCCACGTATTCATGTGACTTGATCTATATCTACTTACACGTTAAGGCACCTTTGAGTGAATATACATTCCGTGCACATAATCTAGCTAAGTGGAGTTGGCTGTTACGAGCTTCGCAAATTATCACAAAAATATCTAGCGAAATTATTTACACGACCTTCAAAGTAACAGCGAAGGTATATAGGATCAGGACACATCAGATCATGACACATCCTTGGAAAGGATCAAGATTGCTTACCCAGGAGGATCTGATTGCTGATCAGGAGGATTGCTAACCCCGATATCTAAAGATAGTACAGGTCAAAATGCCAATCGATGTACGTCTCAGACGAAGCAAGCTTTCGAACGACAGGCGGGTTTCGTATGTATACTATGACAAGTAGCAAACTGTTTCAAATCGTATATGGAATCGTTCTCTTTTATAGCAAACGCTGACAACCATAACCACTTCAATCAAAATGTACTCACCTGAAGGATTTTTCTTATCATTAATGTGTTCAAAACCTTAATCCACACAGGATATGACCACTGCTAGACTCAAAGAGTAAATAAATCCCTGAGGTGCATCTTAAGCACGTCGTGGTTGTTCACGCAGGGTCTTATGCGCAGTATCTCTATTATCCACTCAGCAACAATATTGTTATTATCATTATTAATATTACTTGAACAAATACTGGTAACCGTAGTGAGCTATGCGAAGTGAGCCATCTTTTGGGGGCCTGGTGTTATGTTTATTAATTTTTCTACTAATAATTAATGATTCATTTACTAACATAATTCCGTATGTGTTGTGATAATTTTCGAGCACTAAACGACTAGGGAATGGGGGGCCCTAAGATTATGATCAACTAATTTTTTTTTGAATTCTTAGTAAATTCATTAGTCGATGTTCCCTATCACGTTAGCCGCCAAATCGTTTCAGTGTGTTCTCGTTGCGTCGGCGATAAAGAGATCAATGAAATGCTCCTCGTACAAATATTGCGTCTTGTGTCAGTTAGTGCCGCAACTTTTAGGCTTCGCCAACAATCGGCAGAAATTACCGTGGCAAAACGATGGCGGCCGTCGGCAAAGCGCTCTGTGATTGTGAGTTCGATCGAATAACGACAGATAACCTGTGAAGAAACGTATTGTTTTTTTTATCTTGTTTTTACTTTTTTTGTATAGGGCTACGACTTCCAAAGAAAACTTGCAGTTGACCCAAACCAAGAGCTCGTCGTTCATGGTCTGTACCAGGTCAAGAGCACCTCATTCAGGCAGTGGTGAATGCGTCTTCGGGTATGCTGCGTTCTCAATCGGCCATTGGCTTAATCTGAGCAGCGTACCTGTGAATGCCGTCCTAGGGCATAGTTTGTAGCTTTGTAAGATGAGAGACTGAGTAAGGTTTATGCATAAGGAAGACATTGAGCGAGTACGATGTGCTGGTGTTTATGAAATTTATTCTGACGTAAATATTGAATAGAGTGTACTGCTCAGGTGACACCTACGATCGTTAGGAATACTTACAATACTAATAATTATAATAATGGCTATATCGTTCGAATTAGTTAATTAGTTATTGTATAACTTGCATTTTTAGTATTCCGCTATATTATCTCATCTTTCTCTCTCTCTCTCTATCTATCTCTCTCCCAAGTGGGGGCTATCTGCCTTGCTACCGTCTCTTCTATCCTTGACAATTAGTTTATCTCTATGCTTCCTCTGATAACGCATGAGCATCCATTCATCTGAATAGAGGTATCAACCTGACGAGTTTCAATTCGTTCGCTGTTAACTGCCGCTTGCCCGGCCGATTTGAACATCGAGGCACTCGAAAAGCAAACGTCACTGCTAATGCTATTTTGGGCTTGAAGAGAGTGGCCTCTCTTGTCAATACCCAACCGGCGTACGATAAATGCCCCCCGCTACCGCCTTCTAGAGCCGTACACACACGCATTTACCATTTACCACATGACTCTCTACGGCGCGACCGTTTCATTTCGCAACAATGTCAAGAGTAACGTTGCCAGATGGCAAGGGTAAACTCGGTAAATCTTGTGTCACCATCCCCAAAACACGACACTTCTCAGAGCTCGGTCAGTTTCGTGTGCAATATAGATTACACAACAAAGGAAAAACAAATGACCCGGCCGCCCAAGAACGAAACCACTCGATCTGGCTGGGGTTTCACTGAACAGCAGCAGCCCCCCAACCCGCAGCCCCCGAACGTTTTCCATGCCTTCATTTGGGCGGAATTTTTCTCCACCTATTCGCTCCTCTCATTTATCCGCAATGGCTAAGATGGGCTTTGGTGCCATAGCGAGCGTGTTTCCATTGATGTCGTTAGCGAACCACAGTTCGATTTCGTCTTATCGTTGTTGCACTCGTGGATTCGATATTGCAGAATCTACGAGTACAACAACAATATGTTGTACCCGTGGATCCTGTATCCACGAGTACGCAACAATGTTGCGCTAGCATCCCGTCATCTGTAAGACAGGTGACTCTGGCGCAACAATGACGAGCAATTTGTTCTAACTGTGCATGTCCTTGATGAAACAACTTAGTGTGATCTCGCACTTAAGCGATTGGATACAGCTATTTTTAAGGTAGAATTAGGGATTTACAACGGCTAGAATGGGAGACCATACCGCGACAAGGTATTGCTGGTAATTTTATTTATCGATTTATCGTCGTCCATTACTAGGATTTTTCTTCCTTCGATGTGGCCTTCTAGTTACGAGCGCACAGGCGCAGAGACGTTGAGCGTTCTCTTTATATTTATTTTCTCGTAGGACCGGACGTACTTACATCGACGAGGAGTGTCATTTGGTGCAGAAAATAGGATTGGATCTTGGACGTAGGCTGATCTGCTAGCTGCAGGAAAAATCAATCCAATGTATGCGGAATAAACCGGCAGCACGCAACGAACAACGTCAGTTCACATCTGTTGATTATTTGCAGTATGTTGTTGTGCAACTTCTATTAATTAATAGAGCAGAAGATTAGGTACTACTTTGTGACACTGTAATTCAAACGGAGACCACAGGGCGTTTTTTTTTTCTCTAAAATCGAATAACCGATACTAGCTCAAAAGACAGTGGCCAAAGCTGTGTGTCAACTCTAGAATAAAATAAAACTTGCACCTGTTTTCACCAAAGGCAGCCAACGAAGCAATAAAATAAGTCTAACGGGATAATGTGATAACTGCAAAGGGAACCGTGACCGCCGTCCCTCGCGCCCTTGTGGAACTGTTGACGATGTTCCACACCACCACCTTTCCCGGTATCGCTTAGCGCATTCGCTCAGTCAGGGTGGTGAGATGTGAACAGGCCCGGTCACGAGCACCACACATCGTCCTCACCGTACGGACTTGACCGTGCTTATCCGACTCGGCTATCCGCATAACGTCACACGATTGAGGCCAAGGCTCTCCCACTTGTTTCGAGTAGATTTAATGTTTTGCGAGGAAGATCAGAATTCGAAGCGTCCAAATATAGATAGAACCCCAACTCTCTGGTGGCTTTAGGTAAAATGTGGGAATTAATCGAGATCTGTAGATGCTAGTAAGGTATTTGTCTTATTTATTTTTTTCGTGTGGAAAGGCTAAAGCATCTCAGTGCAGTATATATATATATATATATATATATATATTTTTGTTTTTCCGAAATACGTTGACTACTTTCGACACGATGGGGTCTGTTTTGATTACACTACAGGCCGGGAGTAGAATAATATTATCGTTGATTAAATGTACCTGCGCGACAAATCTATATTATAAACTCAAATAGCTTGGATATAAATCATGGAGCCTCGGCTACGCCGCCCTCCTCCTCCAAATCCCAGCGCACGTCACGCACGGGTGTCACTAACATGACAATCTGAACGAAATTGTTTATGTCTTTAACTCAGATTGTGAGCATACAGAGTGGAGAATATGTTTCCAAATTTCATGCAGGAGATATTTATCATATCCGTTGGCTGTCCCTGAGATACATACGACTCTGTAAAAGGAAGATGAAAATGATTTATGCAGCGCTATGTGAGTTTGCATGCGGGATCTTATTGGTAGGTAAATAAGCTGGAGCGGAGGCAGGTCCTTGAAGAGCTCCTATTCAATTTCCTGTCAAGGCTAATTCTAAGCTCCACGGGAAAGATCGCGAATTACTTCTCCAATATTCAGCTCGCAGAACTTGCACGTGGTGAGTTTGCCGACACGCGCGCATTGTGCTATCACAAGCTGGGAGTGTATTATAGATAGTTCGTACGTCATTATTAGGTCGGGTGTACTTATCACTATTACCGTATATTGGGTGGTACTTTTCCTATGAGCCGAATCTGCTTAGCAAACTGCACTTTGGGCTAATCCAGGGCTATTCCGTGAGCCTGCTCGAAACCCGCGGTACAGGAACCTATGTTCTCACGTGTATCTAGCAAGCGCCCCGATACTTAGCGACCACTTCACTAAATTCGACAAAGTGAACGTAAGATAATTCCTGATCTATTATTACCCAGCTCGAAAATGTGGCTACAGATGAAGGAGATATATGCAATACAAGATTAGTCAGCATGGAAGCGTACTCTTCATAATCATCTTTGGTCTCATAGTGAAGTTCCGAGTCCCGACCACCGAATTGAGGATCCCGTTTCACGACAATTTGTAGCATTTACAGGATGATACTGGCATGATGTACTTAGTACGTTCACAATTTAATCATTGGGTCACAAATGGCTCCATTGGATGTGTAATAGTTAAGTGGTGATGACAACTTTTTAGAGCAGGGCAGTTTTCATAATTTTATTCAATATATAATACATACCGGCGGTGGGGAGAGGCCCTATTTTGTTTTGGCATAGGTATCAGTGCGCTGATTCAAGTTCTGTTACGCAGGGTCACCCGCTTGAAATCAAACGTCCCGGAAGAAAAGAAACAAAAACATTATAGTCACTGCCATCACTCCAAATCCGTGCCTCCGCACAGCAGGGTGTTGTATTATATTAACAAACTGCCAACCGAAGCTGTAGCAACAGCTAAATGGTAAAGTGACCGCTGCTAGTTCATTGTAGCTACTGTGCACTATGAATTATTTATCAGCCCACACGTGTAATTTAGATCCCATGTAGATATTCTTATATAGTCCCTGGAGTCGTCCACCTCCAAGTGTCTGCTGCCGCATGCTAATGGTATGCCTCACTTAAGGCCGGGGAGATAAAGTTAGTATTTTTTTCTCTATTCCCAAGTCCATGTTTCAGACTACCACTGTAAATCTAAAAGAACGATCAACGTAAAGGTTATAAACAACCTGAGATTGGTGCACAGATAGGAGTGAGAATCGTTGTCGGCCAGCCCCCGTTCAAGCTTGGGTTGAAGTAAATGTAATTCAGTCCCAAACTTGGCGCAACTCCTTAAGAGGTCCAAGGTACTTTGTGAGCAGGAATCTCACTCTATCGCGCCGAATACCTAAGCAGTGAGGCCGGACGATCGTGACTGATTTTTTTCTTCAAAACCAACCTAATAAAAAATATATGACGGAGTTATATATGACAGAGTTAGGCAGAGCTCATTTCGAGGCATTACAATTTGCCATAATATCCTGACAAATTGGAAGAGTAGTGGGTTTCGTTTTTACTGAATGGCTACTCTATTCGTACAGCTGAGAGCATAATCCTCGTAGGAGTGATGAAGCGCCGAATATGGGAAGCGGCGGGGGGGGCTTGTGACGAATCATCTTAGCTGGAAGCCGGGACAGATCATAGTGCACATATCTCTCTTTTCCCCACAGCAGAGTGTGATGAAGTGCCCTATTGGATCTTCCCATATAAACGGTGTATTCAACAAGAAGTCGGTCTACGGGTCGACCCTAGCGAGATTGAATATCAGGGTTGTAGTAGTAGAAGAGACTCCTATCCCTTAGTCAACACTATCATTGCTTTAATGGGTCGCCTCTCCTGACAGGTCTTGCAGCAATGCTACACAGCTGTGCTGAGGACTGCTGAGGTTAGGTGGTGAAAAATGAAGAAGATTGGACTACCAGCAAATTTGGACATTGACCTTCGCGCTTCAAGGATATTTATAAGTGGATCACTATGATCTCGTTCTCAGTGTGTTCGGTTTGATTAAAATGAATTCAGTGCGCTTGATCTCATCGTCTAGTTTGGCCTGGAATGTCTACCTGAAAGCCTGCTGTATGGACACTTCAGGTATTTCCGATAAAATTTGTTGATTAGATTTGAGAGGGATGCTGTTGAGATTCAACGATCCTCGACGAGTTTCTGCTGGTGGAATTCCTGGGAGAAAATTTCATATCTTTCTACGATAGGTCAGGCGAAGAATGAAATGATTGATATTGATTGAGTCCAGGAACAGCAGCCGTTTAAGGAAACTGGTTTTAACTAACAACGATTTTCAATTTTTATGTGACGGATAGTATATATAAAATACAGTTTCAGTTTGAGGAAGTGGCAAGCTCAATATAGCCTCTGTCCAAATGTCGGGCCAAGGCAATGGATCGATTGGTGGAATGTCAGACCTTGTTGACGGACTCAGTCCCACATCTGACCCATTGAAAGTTACCGATTTGAACGAAAAACCTATGGAGCACTTTGAAAATAGCATATTGGAAACGTATACACTAGAGCTTCGATTCAGAATAGACACTGCATTACCAATATACACACTTAAGAGGCGGCTACTAAGCTAGGCCTTAAACCAAGCGTACGCGACAACAATCGTAGTAGGAAACAATATCGAAGGACACATCGTGAGAAATCGCTCTTCCAATGATTCAGCAATATCAACCATAGCTACCGGGGACGCATTCCCCCATTACAAGTACTAGTTATTAAGAACCAGACCACAGGACCGGGAAAAAAGGAAAGCAGTATTGTAAATATAAGGAGAAATAAAGAAATTGTGCTTTTCAAGTGAGTCTCGAATTGCCATTTTATATACCGGTAAAATACCCTGACACAGCATCTCGTCGCCGTTACTGCGCCTTGGTAAATTGTGTTAGTGTGAGAGCGTATTCCCCTATATAAGGGAGTCACCTGGGAAGTCCTGAAGAACGAGGGGAAAACAGAAGACTAAACAGATAAGTTAAACATGTGCGTTAACGTGTGTATAAGTATATTCAACTACTATAGGAGAATCGATGATGGAATCTCAGCCAATGATACGGAGGAATCCGTTTTCAAGGGCATGTCGAATGGAAGCACTAATTCTTCTGAGAGAAACTGATTGATAGACAGAGAGACCTTTGAGTAAGGAGGTTCATGGAGGGCACGATTGGACAGTCCACTCTGTATAGGTGTCCGCTCTCGTATATTCCACAGGCGCAAGCAGCTAATTATCGTTGTCACCTGATGTAATCGCGCCTATTCTGGATGATGAAAGAACCTACAGTTGAGCCGAACTAACTACATGTTGGCAGGTTTGCAGTGAATAACGTGGTCGCCGGATTAGAATGCTCAGCGAATTGAGACGTACTTTCATAGTGTCCAGCTTAGTTGGTTGTACCAGTGAAAATATGGATATTAGGGCAGAGGTTTCCAATACCGCCATTCCGTTAATAGGCTTCACTATAAGTCTTGCTTAGTAAAATAAGTACACTGTACTCGAATATGATTTTAAAAATGAAAAATAGGAAATGCATTGACTTTACAACTCGTGAGCCAAGTCTCAAGAGGTACAACTGAATCTAAATAATGGGCATTATTTATTCACGTCACAAGGACCAGGAGCTACAATTGCTAGGCTCGTAGAAACAATCCTTAGGATATATAGCCTGCTGGTTTGAGCATCTAGGGTGGTTGTTAGGGCTCTTGGGGGAAAATAAAATTTGAAACAAACATTTTAAATTGTACAATTTGTTTCAAAAGGGGAATCTTTTATAATTGAAAAATTGTATAATTCTTCGCGGAAATAGTCTTATTATTTTAAATGTTTTTTCTTTGTTCAGATAGCTTGCAGACACAGACACACGCACACACACAATGTCTTATTATTGCAATACGATTTTGTTCTGGAAACATACGCAAGGAATATGTACTTGTTTTTTTACAGTGCGCTATCCACCGACTTCCGGAGGTGGTCTGAAAACCCTAACCTCAAGGAATTAAATATAAAAATGTATACTTATAGAACCTTCCCTTGGACACCTAACTAAGCCTGCCTCTACAACGCTACGACGTCTCGTGTGCCTTTGATCTGATCAACCATACACAGCTGTTAGATCCCGATAAGCTAAGCGATATGCAGGTCTCTATTGATGGGTTTTGTAATGTGTTCCGATTTCCAAAAAGGGAATGGTGCCGTACACCATAAGCACGTACCCACAGCGAAACGCTACTCTATCGCAACTTTTCAGTACAAATGACATGGCTGCCTCGCCTTGCGCGTGAGGAAAATCATCCATTCAATTCAATGGAACATCGAGTGGTAATAGAATAAAATACATCGCGTGAATACGTCGATCGCCCTTCCTCCCTCATGGGCTGACCACCAGTGAGCCAGCGTTCGTAAGAGTTTTATTCAATTCCGAAATTGAAACACGCCAGCGGGGAGAATATTTTTATGTCCTCTTATTTTGTTACGCCGATCGAAACCTCGCGAATAGGAGAGCCAACCTTCGAATAGGTGTTTTTTTTTAGTGACGCCTCTAAAATAGGCCAAAAGTTACTAAGTAACCCACCTTACGCTACTCTTCGTCTATACTGGAAAGGCCGCTTTTCGTTACCCCCTGAGGCGTGATCGTGCCGCTATGGCCAATAGGATGAAGATATAATAGTATAAGCTCTGTCCATTCAGTAAAATGTGCTGCGCTCAATCGAAGAGATACAATATTGGCGATTCAGTTGTCATGCAACAAAGCTGCAACGGGGAGTAACTGTTACGGATACTAATATTATGGAGTAGCTCGAGGAAAATCTGTCCCACCAAACCGATTGCGGACGCATTGAAAATAACTAAACTGAATACTGACACCACTGACTTACTGAAGCAGGATCTTAACAATTTAACATAGAGGACAACATGATAATGCTTTTCATGTTGTTCGCTGCACTTTGAGATGAAAACATTATATTACCCATACGAGTACGAGGCTAAGCGTGAGGTCCTGGTTTTGGTCTCCAACATTTCGAACAGCTATCAGTATAGATTACCTTGTTTATATACACTAGCCTACTTGCTCAAAGCTCCCTACTAAACAATACTTCGTGATATACATGATTCTCCGTCGCGTCTACATCACGCTGTAATAAAATAGGTATTCTCCGCTTGCTCCCTGTATATATTAGATGCTGAAATGAAGCAGCGTCTAGCTACAGTAGTAGTTCTAGCAAAATATGGGAATGTATATATATATATATATATAGGGCCATATTTCTATCGCACTACGGTGCCGTCCAAAAGTTCATAATAGATGAGTGTTCCAGGCAATTCTTATCCTTGTCGTTGCGAACTGGTCAACCAGCTGCGCTCATACAGAGTTTAAGTATGACCCGTCAAAGAACTCCGACTTCAGTGATGCTCAATTTCCTCTACGCACGTGACTTCAACGTCACGAAGCACGTAATCAAGGGAATACCCGAATGTTTAGTGGAGCCCTACGATTTGTAGATGGAGCCAGTAATACGGCAAGAATGAAAAAGTAGCGAAGACACATCGGATTCTGTTCCAACACAGACCACTATAGTTGTTTCTATTCAGTGAAACAGGTCGATTATCACTGCATAAATAGGTTCGTTAGTACCAGGTGAGTATATTCATGTATGGACAATTGTATTATGGATTACTAATCGATATGCGTTGTTGCAAGTATGGCGGATTCTCTGACCTTTAAGGCAACATGTTTAACTCAAATTCTCGTACATTAAAGCATCTGGCAATCGCATATACAGGCACCTCTGATCCTATGCCCGACTTGACGAACACTGCCCAAGGTGGGTTGACCTCCGAATTTCAGATGAATTTCGAGCATCGGCTAATCCTCCTCCCTTTCCCAACAAGTATCATACGTTTCCTTTGAGCGCAGAGTAGGTTGCCGACTTCGCAATCTCCCAGGACTATGTTAATAGGATATACTAAAGTTCTCCAAGCTGTATAACGAGTGTCATAGGTTTAATGCATAGGCTCAGTTAAGTAGAATATGACAGTCGCAGCATTACGATATACGTTGCGATACTACGTCACCGTATGACGACGCGACCATAGTTACTTTGGTAATGAAGGAAATACCGCTTCTATATATATATATATATATATATATACATATAACAGAGTCCTCCGAACAACCAGATAGCGGACTCGCAGGAGTACAAGTTGTAACTTGGATGGGCAGCAATAACCAAGCGACATTCGTACAATCGATGGATACGTGTGCCATTACCTCGCTGACGTGAATTCGATCATCAATATTTTGTCCAAATGGATTCGGGGGTTGCTTACTGTGAGAAATCGGAGCGCGGCATTTCGGTGAGCCCATTACTTCCGCATTTGTGAAGGCAAACAACACTAGACATAGTTCCACGAATAGCAATCAAATCGTTCTTCAAATACAGCCCTTTTGGCAGACAGACATTCCCATTTTCAGGATTGAGTAAGTCGGTGCACTCAACGTGCGTATTGCCATTTTCGTTGTCATTACCGTCATTTTCAGGAACAGCACTTTACCGCAAAAATCTGTGAGAAAATATAGGGTTTGCGTGGAGGCAGTGGTGGTTGTGGTCGTTCTTTTTAAGGAAAATAAATATTAAGCTAATTTATATTAGTTCAAAAAAAAAACGCTAATATAATAGAGAGTAGATTGCCAGCCTATTTCGTCGTCGACCTTCACGAAGTGCGACATTGAGCGTTCTATTGGTTATCTTCATTTATGCTGCTGCGGTCCTGCTGGTGAAGTCTGTGCAAGGTCAGGTCTGCCTACCAACCAGCGACTATAGCAACATCATTGTCGTCGTCTTCGCCTTGCGCTAGAGATAAAGCCGCGTAGTGAGTGCGCGTCCACCGCCTCGGGAGCCGTTCGTCAGAAGCCAAGCTGTGTGGTCAGCGTGTTGGTGACATGGCAAAAACACCCATTTCATCTATCCCGCATCTCAGTCGCCCGCCTCGCTACGCCTCCTCTACGCCCCGGTGTAGACAAATCCATTCAGGGTCGGCCGACGAGGCCGAAGTCCTGCCGTTCCTTACCCTGGAGGCCTATCCCAACCGCCGTCCCCTTAAACGCAGCCCAAGTGTGCTAGCCATTCCTCTCTGCTAGCGTGTCAGCCTTCACAATTTCACCTCGTCGGCTTGCTGCGATCTGGACAGACCACGAAGCGTCCATCCGACAGCTTAGCAAAGCACATTAAGCTGAGACGCATGAAGCCGTTAGCACTGGTGGATTCTCCTGTTCGTTTCGCAGTGACACTGGCGTGTACAAAGGAGTCGGATCCTTTAGTTACTTAGCGCCAGTGCCATCTGCGTTCGTCCAAGTGCCTCGCCGCCGGTTCTTCCTCCTATAAAGTTATAGACAAAACAACCTTGCGCCCGTCTACGTTTTACGCGTCCCATTTGACTCCTTGCCGGACATTGCTCCTATAGCTACAACGGGGCACGGTGGCATGTCTCCTGCCAGATGTGGGGAGTTGTCGGTTTGGCAATGGTAGCTGGCACTAACTGAAGAGGAATATATTATATCCAGTGGCCAGTGAGGAGTCTTGTACGGGAGGCTAGCTGTTTTTTCTCCGACCATTCTGGTAGCTGGCCGACCTAGCCGGCCAGGGTAATGCCAAGGGAAAAGGGGTAAATCAAGCCAACGGACGCTGATGATGTGATTGTATGTGGCGCCGGCACGTCCCACGCGACAGCCCCTCAGCTACAACTTACTCAACGGACACCCACCCATTGCGGCAGGGCGTAGCAGCCTAGACGGTGGCGGTTGGTTAGGCTACAGCCAGCGGCTAGCAGAGTTGTGTTCGGCGGGTTCACTCGGCCGAGTGGCCCGCACCCAGCACACTGCGCAGGCGGGCATGGTACGGGAACGGCAGCTGTATCAGGTCTGGCGCCTTGGGCCCGCCAGCGCGGTGCAGAGGTGGCAACCCGCCTCGAGTTGCCTACTGATTTATTGACATTTCACCTTTTCCGAGTTTTGTACTTTGAGCGCTTTGGTTTTGAGGTAAGTGTACACTTGGCGGAGTTAGAGAGAGAATGGGGGGGAGAAGAAACAAGTAGCTCGACGCCTCGATGATAAACATTGTGACATGAGACTGATGGGAGGCCACGTTGAGTGCCCTAAGTATTGCCTTTGCGGTTTCTCAGCAGTACATCGTGTTTTTTGTGTTGTTGTTGTTGTTGCTGTTGTTGTTGTTGCTGCTGCTGCTTTCTAGGAGAAACAGACGATATCGCTATTACAGTTGATTAACGTGATCTCGTAATAACATTTTTTAGAGAACGTCCACTGTAGTACTTGCGCTCACAGCGATAAATTGTTTTCGAAGTATATTTCGGCACCTCACTATTTTTGGACTGGATAACACGTTGTCGGACTTCCTTTGCTATTCGTGCAAGGTAAATTGTTACCTCCCTCTTTGCTTTGAAGGGCCTTCGAGACAGTCCCTTCCCTGGTGACTTCACCCTTTGACTCGAAGTTTGTCATCCTATATTCCTTATTTCGTTCATTTGAAAAAGCTTTTTTTTAACTCTTCTAACTGTTCCACACACCGAGAACTGATTTTGCCTTTTCGTTATCCTGGAAAACGTCTTTCTGATTATTTTCCTGTGTCCAATAAGTATTTGTTCATGACAACATGATATATCAAACAGGTGCTGTTTATAAGAGCGTTTGTTGGTACAACGCTTACTTATAAATAACTGCCGATTGCTGATTGACACCCTAGCATGCGAAATTCCATTAGTGGTTACCTATTGGCTTTTTCTATTAGCGTTTTAAAGAGTTTTCCAATCTCAAAGGTGCGATCCATGTGCTCTACGATGCGAGTGCCATATGCCAATTTCTGTGGAAGACTCTTCATTCGCATGACGCAATAGCTTAGACAGCTAAGTCTCTGGCAGACAAAAACCATCGAAGGCTGATTCAAGCCCTGTGATATGCATATATATAAACATATGCATAAATACTCAAAAGTATTTGGCCTTTTTCAAAAATGGTGATTATTTAGCATTTTGTTGGCCTACCCCTTAGCTGGATAATTTCAGTTAACCTCCTTGGCATAAATTCGAGGAGTTTCTCCATTGAATAGCACTCTATCTCACTCCATTCCATAATATTTCTATAGCGTTCTTGAGTGCAAGAACGCTAGTCCTACCAGTCGATAGTTAATTTCTGCCCAGAGCTGTTCAATAGGGTTAAGGTCTGGGCTCCAGGCCAGCCATTCGAGCAGTCAGCGCACAATTAGTAATTTTGATTCCGATTTATGCTTAGAATTGTTGTCTTATTGAAAAATTTGGCCATTCGTTCGTCGTATAATCGATAGTAACTTTTCAAGCAGAATGCTTTGATATACCATAGAGTTCATTGTTCCCTCAATGAAATGGAGAGGTGGCTCGGAAGTACCCTGGAAACAACCCCAAACTAGCACCGACTTCCTCCCATCCTTGAAAGAGGGCTTGAGACCCTTATCTTGGAAGACCTCCATACATACTGGTATTGCCTCGTTAATCGTAGAGAGAATTCGATTCGTTTGACCAACTGGCGTTTGCGTCGGTACTGCCTCTCTACAAATGACAAGTATACTTATAGTTCGAGACTAAGATAGTTTAGCGCTTAAATTGACAAGCATGCATTCGCTTACAATGTGTTCACTTATACTGACACATTCATACATGTCGGATATTATTTTAAGTATAACACCGAATGTGTAATCACAAGACCAAATACTCTTGGGCAATACTTTAAATCTCATTGATTCAAGAACAGGCCTAAGACTAAATACATTTGAGTACTACTGTCTATATATTATGATATAATAGAAGGTTGAAGTGGGGACATAACCATTAGAGTTAGCGGAGCCACACTCTATCAATTGTCGCATCAGTTATATATATATATATATATAGAGGCATGCATATGTACATAAATACGTAATACGTACGTAAATAATGCATGACAGCATCTTGTTCGCTATGATCGATCGTGTCGAGGGTCGGGGCATTGCACACCCCCAGAAGCTCGTTCCGCACCAGCACAGGAATTCAAGGCACATCTCGTGTACCTCCACGGAGTTCATCGTTGAGACCCTAGGTAAAAAGTCTGCCACATTTTTGTCTTTTCATTAAAATCAATCTGCTCATCGATCTGATGAAACAAATATATATATATATATATATATATATATATATATATATATGGGGGTTGATTGTTTCAGATACCTGTTTACCAATGAAGCTACAATTTTGGAAAATCGCAGCATCATTTGCCTCTTTAGGAAGCTTGAAAGGTGGCAAACAATTCGCCAGGACTGTCTGCACACAAAATGTTTAGCTAGCGGAAATGCTCTTATAGTAGATGCCTATACTCAAAATTTGTTAACAAAGCGAAATTTAAACTACAGCCTTGTAACCTAATCACCGGAAACAATACAGCGAGTAGGGGCTTGGATTTGCCTCAGAAATGTGCGTCGGTAGCTATGTTTTATCATCGCTGTCCTTTAGGGACTATCTAAAACAGTGCGCCCGCTCAATCAGGTCATGCGAAAGTTTTAACACGACGCATTTCTGATGTACTATGTAATGCGGACGTATCCACTTCTAGCCAAAGACATCGCAACCGATCGTGGTTTGACGACACGATTGGGGCGATCTGAATGGACGTACGAAATTTCTCCCTAAGAAATTCGACAAGAAGAGCATACGACAAGACTGGTGCATGCTTTATCCAAAGCAGTTGTATACACCAACTCTATTTGAACCACCCAGGACAAATCGGGCAGAAGTGTCGATGGTGACCCAAAATTAACATTTCAATGATTCACTCTGTCTACATGACATAGATGCGTTCAGCGCGACCCGGCAGCTTGGATATAGCGATAGCGTAACTCCGCGTTTGTGATATCACAGAAGTAGCATCACACATCGAAAAGTACGTTCGCAAAGCCTCTTTTTCACTTAAACAATTCGCTCAGACTAACTTGCAGAGAGATCAGCCCTGCCGAACAAAATGACCACAAATTTGTTCTTCGCAAAGAGCGTAGAACAGGCAGGCAGGTAGGTTCGTGTTCATCACGGCCAAACACGCCTAACACATTAGCTATGAGAAAACAAGAACACAATTGCTACCTGAGATCACCTACAAGTGAGAGCCAGACCTCGTCATCATCCAGTGCCAATTAAAGGTCTGTGGGTTGAACATTTATCGGTAATTTTTGCGTGATTGCTACAGGGCGAACTGGTGGCGATCGGTTGCCCGGATCAATTTTCGATTTCTCATTCCCATCGCTTCCGCGGCCGCTGCTGTTAGCCACTGGTGAGTAATTACAATAATGAAGGGAGCCATAGCAATTGATAGTCTCGTCACCAAAGGCGAATATCGAAGTCGATCCCGCCGAAAATTCTGCGTCGCCCCTCCACTAAGAGGGTTTTATTTTTTAATGAGAGTTTCAGCTTGCATATCGACTCGAGAATTCGACAATTAGCAACTTGCGTTGTCCTCTCTGTTCCTGCCCTGGCTGTTTGCGCCCAAGGAACTATTCGACCTTTGACATTCAGAACCTTTCAAGGTATAAGCGGAATTTGATATCGCTTTAATGACATGCGTTATAAATGCACAACGAGGCATGTAACCGACAAGGGTCACACCAGCCGAGTATTCTTCTTCTCCCCACAAGAATTAATATAAAAAAAATGGAATCACTGAAAACTCCGTAACTGGGTCAGTGGTAAGCCAGGTCCATGGCAGCCACTTAGCTGCTGCTCAAGTATTACATCGTATCCAATTTAACAAAGTGACCTTCAGCTAAAAAGACCGTGGGAGGTTCAAGTACTGCCCGCTTCATCTACTTACCAAGATGGCATGCCCTTCTCATACTACTGGTATATCTTTCATGCCACAACAAATCCTGAGTTCGAAACGAGCTATCGTTAACGAATCGACAGTCCCCGCATATCATAAGTCTACAGTTTTTTACACTCGAAGCTGGTGGCGTCGAATATAAATTCTGAAGCAAAAGACTCTATGGACGATACGTTATCTATATTAGCATTGGCGGACAACTCAAAATTCACCCAGCCACTTGAATCGGCACATGCATGTAATTATATTCTTGCTTAGAATACATCTCGCAGTTCTTGAGTGTGCTTACTTAGAGAACAGACATTGTTTACAGCGGAGCAAATCTCGAGCACGATGAGCGTCCCTGCTAACTTGGCGCAGTATGCCGTCTGCATACTCGCAAGCCTAATAGACGAGTATATGCTAATATAAATAATTCACCGGTACAACGACCTACGAAAACATTAACTCGAGAACAGGATCAAGCTAAGTCCCCACCTAAATAATATTTTCTCTACACCATTAGTGTGTGTGTGTGTGATCTCACTCACGTGCATTTCGTTGTCCCAGTTAATCCGCGAACTTAACGAATTCCGCTTGATGAAGCCAATGAAGCTGCTAATCTCGCTGAGCACACTTTCAACAAAATTAATATTTCTACCGAGACCCAGCAACCTATGGAGACCAACCGTTAAAGCTAATTAGAATGCGGAGCTCTAAAAGCTGAGCGCGTGCTTCGGCTCAAGACAGTTCTCTGCGACGAAGTATCGTTTGACGATATCAAGAGACATCCTCTTCAACCAAGCAACGATGCGCACACAGCTTTGAACTTGATCACTAGTCCGCGGCGTAAAATCCTGATGGTGTTTCATGCATAAAAGCTTGGATCGACTCGGTTTCAACCTCGTTCCTCGAGTCGTTTACTGCAAGTTAGCCAAATGAAAGCCTCATATCAATCGCACAGGTTAGCTATTATTACCCGGAAACGTTTCTGGTTAATTACAGTAAACTGAAATTGCAGCTCCTTTAACAAACCAATATAGCCTTACCTTTACCTTTACCAGGGACTTTCGCCTAGTGCATATCAGTCATAGGATCCATTTATGTACATACATACATACTGACAAGGTACCTTAAGACTCCTCAGGTCTCGGAAGCAATGTCGAAAGCAGTTCCGTGAACGTTGAGCGTTGGGTGAGCGTCGTGCCGGAAAACCTTACTTACTAGGTTTGAAATAGCTATTTTAGAGTACCTGCCCGATTGACAAGGCACCAAAATAAATTGCTATTGGAATAAAAAGTTGCTGGGCGCCCGCGACGTCAAGGGATTCCGCCACAAGGAAGATGCCCTGCTGTAGCTTAAATTAAAGTGTTGAAACAGAGAAGCATAAAAAACACAATTGCCCTGATTCGTTGGAGGGTTCCTCCGAAACTCGGTACGATTTCGTTCGAGTTCTGGCAAACCAAATCTGTAGCTCTTACCAGGGATATTTTGCCGCTAGAAAGCGCTATTCTACTCTGCAAGCAAAATTGTCATAAAATAGACTTAACCTTGTTGTGTTCGATAGAAAGGTTTTTTGATTTTGACGACAATGATAATTATGTAATAATGGCTCGAATTAGCAATATGTGCTATTCTCGGCCTTGGTCTGTAACTAGTTGGGAGAGCGTATCGAGCAGCGGTGCTCAAACGCTTGATCCCATTAATTTTCGACTGGTTACAGGCATGGTCAAATTAGTGACGAATGACGATAGCCTGCTGCGCATCTGAGACTTCGTCTGCATCGGCCAAAAGTAATTTGTTCCTCTATTCTAATCTGCTTCTATGACCTGAAAAGCACTGTGACAGTTTCAGCTCTGGACACAGCCAGTGTATGGTAAATACTAATAAAATGTATGGAGTTCCGGATCAGTGTTTCGTTATATAATATAATATTGGAATCTGACAATCTACGATATTAACAAAATACGATATGACCATCGCGTCAAGAATACAAGAACTAACGCTATTGTCCGTAACGATGTATGAGTGAACGAAGATCAGAAAAAAAATTAAAACCTAACTTCTATACAGCAAAGCAAGTGCTGCACTTGGCGATATTTTTCCGAGTGACCTTCGATCTTCCTTCGTCACAAGGGCACTAGACTTCCGTCGGCAGACGGTACAGCACAAAAGCTGCACACACCATTATACTGCAGGGGGGAGGGAGGGGTCGAATATATAATTATATAATAATAACAGTACTCATAATAATAATGAAGTGTGTCGTGCAGTTGAAAACAACGATGAATAGATATTGGTATAATATCATATCATGTACGTTTATTGGCAAACCTTCACAGAACGTGTGCTGCAACGAGATGAAAATATCCTGCCAAAAGCTCCAATATACTGACTATTTCTCTTTTGCCATTGATATAGGTAGTCTAATCTCTATGTATAGTAATATATATATATATATATATATGCCTCATAGAATGTTGCGTAGGCTTGTATTCGAATATGCGCATGTGTTCACATACATCATACATACATACGTATGGCATAGGATGACTGATGGTGTTGATTTTTGCAATTTGATATAGTAGTCGTCGTCGTCGTCATAGTGAGATGTGCGTGTGTATGTGTGTTCATGGAAAATGCTCGTGTTGTGTCTGTCTCTAGCATTGCACTGCACAATCCAATATCTAGTCGGTGATTATGATGATCTTGCTGATGCAGATGATGACATGAGTAACTGTGTGTATATCTGTGTGTGTTTTTTTCTTTTGTTATTGAGGGCAACTCGTGGCTACTACAACCATTCGTATTGTTATTATTCTTATTGTTTTATAAACTATATATGTTTATTATAATATGTTTATATCACGATGAGATAACTAAATGCAATGATACTTATTTAGCAATACATATAATATATTTGCGCCGAACATAAAACGAATGTATAACGAATATATATATATATATTTGTACAGGAGGGGGGAAGCACACCAAAGTAAGCTAACAGTAGAATAAGACGTACAATGAAAAAATAGGCTTCCAACAGTAGGAAGACAGTGGATTTAATTAATATTATTCAATACATATTGCTTTAGTGCAGGCCGACAGGAAAGTATCCTACTTTAAGCTTACTTATGTTCCCCTCCCTGTACATATATATATATATATATATATATATGTTATTATTTATTGTTCAGTTAATAGCCGCCAGGAGTCGTGAAAGACGACTAGCGACTAAACAGGATCACACATATGACGAATATTTGATCTAGACTCCTTCATGGCGAACGCTGCCGTTGAAGCGCCGATCGAGGAGCAAGGTGGTTGATCGCGTCTGTCTTCAGTTTACATTTCAATATCTTGTAAGTGTTCTATGTACAGGAGCCACTCAGCGCACTTTATCCAGAGCAGTTTGGAAACTAGGTATTACTTGGTATTGCTCTTAATGCATGATTTTCTTGTTCTTGTCATTATTTTTAATATCATCATAGGACCGGCTGTACATCCACGATATCAGGAACCGGTTAAGGTTTGAACCTTCAGGAATTGTTTCACAGTCTATAATGTTATCGCCTACGATTGTGTCACCGTTGGCTTTCGCATGATTCAGTAATACGCACGGCCCTTGTGCAAGCGGTCCATACAGTTCTCCGACACTGTTTGAAACTAATTGCATCCCACAATTTATATGAAGACTTCGCCGCTAACTAACTGTACGCTAATTGTTTTTCCCTGTTGTAGATAATCTGTTTGTGATCACCAGTTGTTGATAGACTGCTGAGACAGCTACATATTGTTACCCGTCTGTCGACGACCTCCTCATAGACATGCATGTAACTGCGGTGAATACCAAGAACGAACGAAAAAGCGTCTTAGAAGCGAAAATTGTTTGACAGAGAAATTCGTTCACGGAAATAACAAGTATCAAACAACAGACTAGTATCTCACAGTATGCAAACCCATCAGACTGTCACTCAAACCAGATGTTCACAGGAAGTTTCAGATTTTGTCTTTGGCAATACAACAACCAATTTCGTTCGGTTTCTACACGTCTGTCACAATCGAATTAAGGCCAGCGCCGCAGGAAGAGGAAAAGCCTTAATGGCCTAGTAGTGACAGACGTTGATATTTCTTTCGAGCAAAGAGTTCTCCGACGGCTTGGTCTCGCGTTTTGTGTTGGAACGTATAAGGACACATACATTTTATGCTCAAAGCATATTTATTGTCTATTAATAAATCGAAGTGTTGTGGTTGATATTCGTGTGGGTGTGCTCTTTTTCCCTGAACTTAGTGGCACCTGTGCTCATAGTAATCACGTATTTGCGAAGAATTCTCGTTCAATTATGAACATGATGGACACTGCTCCCTCTCGAATAAAGGTACATCATCATTGCTTGCGTATCAGCAAAAATTTCTCATGTTCATTTTCTTAAAATCGACGTTATCATCAGCAGTTCTTTGGAGTCAAAGGCAACTAAAGCATGTGAAGAGAAGTCCGCTACCGAGACAGATACCAGCCAAAGTGCAGTTGAAAGAATGGATGGAGCTATCTAATGTCGGCGTGTCTCCGCTCGTTGCCTCTATGGCGACGTCGGCATTCTACACTTGTAACGATTGTAATATGTAAGCATTGCTGCGCCGAAATCACTTGCAAGCATCCAAAGCATGATTAAGACTCCTCGGGAACGCGTTGGGTAGCGAAAAAATGAAAAAGCTGAGTATTGTAGCGGTTCATTTCGTTTGTTCATTTTGCATCAGATTCAAAATGCAGGGCGTGCGAAGCGAGGAGCTTATTAGCGCATTTTCTTTCGAAGTTAGACTCGTTGAGCCATACACTTAACTAATTAATTGGCAAGCTCCGCTACTGGACAAGAGCTGGAGCTAATCATCGGCTCTAAATAGTGAAATTACAGGTTTAAGTCGCCATCGAAGGGTCTTCTTATTAAACGAGAAGTCGCGATCATTACGATTGATTCAATGGCCTACTTACGTACTATACACATGCAGACACATTTTGTGCTGTCAATATCACATATTTCATAGCATATATATATATATATATATACAGGAGACCCGCATTTATAAATAGATGAGTTTACGCATGTATAATAACTATAAATTGGTAGTTTTGTTTGTATTTCCTTTTGCAGTAGTGAAAGCTATACCGTGCACAGATGTGATGAGAGCCTTATACAACTTCTCAGGAGGAGCAGGTTATCGTAACATAACTTGTATTATTTTTCATAAATCGGTGCGATGAGTTAATTGTGACAACCGCCTATATAAACAAAAATTTTGGAAAAACGTTTCAATTGTCATGCTGATGTATCATTTTGATGAGATTTATCAAATAGATGTGTGTACATCTCGAGATTGACTAGCGAATCAGTCGTAATCATCAGTGCTATGATTAACTAAGGATAATATTAGCAATTAATAATTAACTAATGAATAGCTATTAAGGTAAGTATCATGAACAGCAGAATTTGTGTATGGGAGTGTGTGTGTGTGTGGCATACTCCAGTTATGTACAGTTGCTATGTATGATGGAGATATTTAGCGTTGATGATGATTAATAATCCTATTTTTGTACAGCGTTTATTCATCCGGATGCAGTACACCTGCTCCACCGACATTCGCCTGTGCACCGTTGGAGGTTATATGCTACAATAGTGTCAACTGTGGAAGCAATATTGCTACGTTAGCTGGGCTCGATAAAAATTACCCCTAGATTATTTGTTGTTCCCATCAAAATGCCTTGCCTTTCATCGGATAACATTCGTTATTATTGTATTTATTGATACCGTAAATTTGCACATTGTTTTTCGGCCCACTATTTCACCATAGTGTAGCTATTACCTGATACACCAAGAATAAACCATAACCTTTACATCGCGTATTGTGCGCTGTGCGTTACAGGTATTGCTTGGAGGTCGAAAATTTTGACTGTTGCTGACATTTACCTCACAGGCGGTTCAGTACACTATCAATCTTGGCATTGTGGCATTTCCGTGTGAATTAATGGTCGTGTGTTGTAGAATGGTATTGCCTCGCATTTACTCAAGCTACGTTGAAGCTTATTTATATATAATACCTATATCGTGTAACTGTAATCAGTCGAAACCACACTAACCACTGTCGTACTCATAGACGTTATTTTACTGGCTAGCTATACATGTATATGTACACTGAGCGAAAAAACTTGGCGATCCCATGCTTCTTTCGGGGAAGCTAACGCGAGGCCATACTCGCATTCATATTTAGCTTATCAAAGCAATTCGTCAGCTGACGAAGGGCGCACAGAGTACTCAGTTGCAATTTAAATCAATTCAGTTGCTATTTCGGCTAGCCGTAATCATTTCTGTTTTTACTTAATTAGGTCCATGGAAATTGAGGACGAAAACTTAACGCCACGATTGGACTTAGATTTTCTTCATCAGTTAATATATATGGGCTGGCAAAGTTTTTGCTTTTATCTCCAGTGCGTTTACATATGAATTAATACGTTTCAGTTGTATCACGTTGTCACGTCTTCGCCTTGTCAGATGAAACTCGCATGCAAATGTTATGTACACGAAATGACTTAAGATGGTGGATATGAAGACTGACTAGAGTATTCTCCAGGACAAAAAAAAAGCAATTTCTTATACACAGAATCCTTTCACGCGTGTATCGTTTTTTTTTGTCTATCTAAAAACGGTTCTCCTTATTTCACAGGCCAACTATCTTCCCATAGTTAATGCCCTGTCGATGAACTTTACGATCACGATCGAAATGCACACTTTCAGGTGTGCACTTGTCTATGGGCGTCCGCCCTTGTCGAAAGTGCCACTGGTTGCGCTAAGGGCGTATGAATGGACAACGGGACCGGCCTTCAATTCGAACCAAGAACAATACAATGGAGTGGGAATAGCCGTGCAGCAGACCAGGCTGTCAAGCTGTACGCCAAGTTGGAACTGTCCAATCTGAGAGTTGAAACTGAGTTTAGATGTTTGACAACCACGCGTTTGCTATTGCTGGCAATACAGGGAAGCTGTTTATTTAGTTGTGAGCTTGCGCATATTTGCCAGCCACTTCTACCTGTTTCGGCCTTTGGCAGAGCGACGGGTGACGATATTCGCTAACGGGCGACATATAGATAATATGGCCAATAGATCATGCAGAAGACAACGAATGCGCTGGGAAAGCCGATTCGAGAGAATCGGTCTATCCTCTTCGCGCACACCTGATTGCAGTTGAGATAAAATGCGAACAGCTGGGTCGCTGGTGAGCCATGTGTCATCTGCAACGATGATGTGTGCAGATGACCGTTGAAGCGTGCTCTGCTGTCGGCAAGAATTACTGCTGGCTCCGCGGTCTCCTGCAAACGGTTCCGCAAGTGCGAATTGAAATTAAACAGGGTTGGTATCAAGTTGAAGCAATTTGTCCAAACGTAGCCTATTGATAGAGCAGCTACTGACTACTCTACGTATTATCGTGCAGGCAACGTGCTAGCGTGATACCGATTCGCTGCTGTACAATCACTTTTGTACACCACAATAATAGGCTGTTTCATGGGTCTGTTGCATTTTTGACCTGAATACAGAAATCTGCATGGTGTTGGCATGCTAATGCATGCCAACACCATGGCCGCCCCCCCTATGGAACTGTTGACGATGTTCAACAGCACCACCCTTCCCGGTATCGCTTATCGCATTCTTCAGTAAAGGGTGGTGAGATGTGTACAAGCCCAGCCACGAGCACCACACACCCTCCTCACCGTACGGACATGACGTGGTTAGCTGACTCTCAGCTGCTTTACTTCTCTCTCACTCTCTCAAGACCAGACTTTCTCTCAATACCTCTGTCCAGTACACCACAACTGAGCTCTAAGATGTGCTATGCGCGTTCCCGCCGGCCAGGATGGTGACATTAGCTCATTAGTTTGATCCAGCATGTATGGGAATCTCTTTTATGTTTCATCGTTAGAGAATCAATGTTTGAGAGATAAAGATCACGCAAGCAAGGCAAGACACGGATTTGTCGTCGAGACATTTCATAGTAGGATAACGATTCGCCGACATCGAATTGTACCAGGAAAGATTGCTGGCTAAAATCAACTAGAGAAAATTACTCGTAGAACGTGTAAAATCTTAAAACAAATTGATATAATGGGACAAGCCTTCGAAAAGAAGCATTTTGATTCAAAATTAAAGCAGTATTCGAATCAAAGTAATCTCGAACGCTCTTCCTGGTTCAGAATATGCGATTTACTATGGGATACCTATAGAATTCGCCTTACCAATGCGAACGCACCACGTGACGGTGCCGCGAGTGACTGTATACGCTTGCTGTATCTATTGTATTAGAAAATAGTGTTTTTCTTGCAGAAATTCATAGTTCACTTACCACATTTGCCGTCTGAATTCCACCATTATTCGTCGTTATCTGCAGCACAAAGAACATTTCGTAGATGTTAGCCAAGTAACGGCTGGTTGACACTCAACACCGACTAAGTAACACGTAAGAAGCACTATCTTCGTTGAATCAAGTGTTGGAGAACGCACGGAGACGCCTCCTTGCGATGTTTCAATCTGAATCGATCATGTACTCTCTCTAATACCAGAGCGCCGGGACCGCTTGCGGACACGCAGCAGAGCAGGAGTGATAAACAAGAAGACAGCCGTTTTCTCGTAGATTGGTCTTACTGTTCTAGTATATAATAAATCAACATGACAAGGCAACATCTATCATTTTGTGGATACAAACGAACTCTGGTTTACGTTAAAGTTCATTAACTAATGATGTTGTGTTTTCTCAGGCGACGCCCACATGTGTAATTATATTATTATATATATCTAATGGCTGATTATATACCCTGAAAATCTTGGAATAAGTAAGCTACTGGTATTCGTTGAACTGATGCGACAATTGATAGCGTGTGGCTCCACTAACTCTAATGGTTATGTCCCGACTTCAACCTTCTATTATATCATAATATATATATATATATATATATATATATATATATATATATTGCCGTGAGCACACTGTTTACTCATAATATAAAGCTGTTATATGTCGAAGCTCGGCTGCAGTTGCAAAAGACGCTCGAGATATCGGTGAACATCGGCTATTGTGGTCAACATAGCTGTCCCCTGACAACCCCCTGCGCAAACCCGATAGTTTCCTAAAGTTGTTTTTTGCGCAAGTAGGTAGAAACTGCGTATTGCACTGTTGGTCTATCTTCTCTAAGCTATCTGCTTGCTTGGGCCGTCTTATGTGCTCGGTGGCTGACAATACAAGCGATGACACACCTTGCAAACTTTACAAGGAGACGTTGTAGAGCTTCCATAAAGGTGAGCCGAACGCAAGTCATGTTATTGTACGTTAAAGTGCACATAACACGCTCCGATTGTTTCTGTGTTATACCTCACTAACTCCTTAGTGGTGAGGTGTACGGCCTGCAAACGGTGCATAGCATTGAATAGCGGTGATACACGCCAGAGAGGTCTACCCGTTATTTATTGAAGCGTTTGAGAGCCGGAAATACAGAAAGCAGTTGGTGGTGACCTCGAAGTATGAGTATTTCTGCCGCACATCGAAGCATGTTTATAACTCTAAAAAAACACAAACTAAATACAAAGCTGGCGTACTTAATTATTGGAGATGTAAAAAAATACACATATTGGCCATTATTGGTCGTAAGCATGAAAGCGCGAACTATTCGTAAATTTGCGTATACCCTGACAGACTTGAAACCGCGCTTATAGTTTTTTTAGAGAATATTAGGTTATTCGGAGCTATTTTTCGTATTGAAACAACTTTGATAAGCTTCGAAGCAAGTGTGATAGCCAGGAGAAATGTAACCTGTTTACACTCGAGTCGTTTCCTCACATATGACTCAGCGCTCGGTCAGTTTCTTAGAATAGACATGAATTTAGACGTCAAAACATCGTTCGGTCCTGAAAATCAACGTTCCGTGATTAAATTTCTGTTTCTTGAAGGAACAAGCTTTCACCCGGGAAATCGTTTATTACTGGTGTAGTCTATTCAGGAGGCGTGACTGGAAAGTCGTAGACTACAAAGGAGATAACTTCACTTTAGGGCATCACATGAACGGACGAGTTGCGGCAATTACCGCAGACTTTGGGCAAACCTTTAAATTGTTGTCAAATTCATTCCTAAAGCGCTGGCAAAGCTGGCGTTAATATCATAATAAAGAGTACCTCTAACATGTACATAAACAAAACTCATAGTTCTAGCTCTATTATCGTTCAAAAGTTGTTAATTTGTTTTCGATGTATAAAATAGGTCTGAACAATTTAGTATGCATTGTTAAAGACAAGTAATGGAAAATTAAATATAACCATATAAAAATTATGTAAAAATGAAGACTCAAGAGACAATGACGAACAGCGCATTGAGCACATAGGTGTAGCTCGCCGAGGTCACTCTAAACGTATGGTTCTTCTTTGACAGACCATAGACCCAGACAGTTGATCGTTTCAACATTGCTGACTTCACCCCATACGCCAGAACGATCTGATGATCTCCTCATAGATGAAGGTCCACCACTATCTCTACGGTTCCGTGGAGGTTAAATGTTGGCTGTGAGTCAGCCCGGAAATGTACCTTTACTATCTATAGAAGATTGCAATTTTCTACTCCTTTCAGGTTGCAAAACGTCGAATACATGGGAACATTTACGTCCTCGGTATCAGCTCCGGAGTATCCTACTGAAAATGGCTATTGTTCGGTGTCGAAACTACCCCAGAGTCGACACTTGTAATGCAAAGAAACTGCGGCCGTTAGTTGCGTCACGTGCTCTAACACCGTGTGTACACTGAGTAGGAAGAGCCGAACTAGCCACAGTTCCAGCATAAGGCTTGACATCGGGTCCGTGACTCAGCGCTCAACGCTTCTCAGAATTTCCGCTATTTAAGACTCATACGGCAGCTTCCTTGAGGCCTCCTTCAGGGCCATTTCCATATTTCGTATCGGTCGGTTATCTCACAGCATTTCGGACCACAGAACCAAGCAGTGAGACAGCGAAGTAACCTGAACAGGAACCACAAAATGCACGAAAGCCATAAGCGCATTCGTGAGTGTGTACAAAGGCTACTCAGCAAAGTTAAGCCTACTGCCCCGCCTGCTCAGTGCTCGCCCGGCGTTGAAACGAGGTGGAAGTGAGCTGTTAGCGAACGCTGAGCGTGGTTAGGCGTACTACGTTACAGGTGGCTACAGACGCCCAAGGCAAATGCCCGCGCATCCACCACCAGTCATAGCTACATGCACAACAGCGCTGAGTGTCTTCGTGGCCAGTTCATAGTTTGACCTGTGTAGTTCGTAGCTGTGGCTATCATTCGTCTCCTCTCCCTATCTTGTTGGTCTGTTTTAGTTGTAGTGGTAGTGGGTAGTAGTAGTAGTACTCGAACATAGTGTACATTGCCCCGCCCGTTCACCAGGTTGCCCGACGGTTGGGTTGTCGCCCTAGCCTCATAGCCTCAGGCGGAGAATGGATGACGGCACTGTTAGCCGGGTGAGGCGCTCAGACATTGGATCGTCACGAATGGACACTCCCTGCTGCCTATCTATCTATCTATCTATCTATGTGTGTTTGTTTGTGTGGAGGTGTGAGGGCCGCTGCGCGTCGTCTCTCGTGTCTTCCGGCTGTCCACTCTCCTCTCCGGTTACGCACAACAACAAAAAGGGAGCAGGAAAAAGTGCTACTGAGAGCCAAGGCGGCACCTCGACGTCGTCGACCAGAGCGAAGCCAGACAGGCACACGAGAGAGAGAGTGGGAGAGAGAGAGGAAGCGAGAGATCCAAATGTCAGGCCTTTTTGATCTCAACTCGATGTTCCGTCCGCCTTGTTGTCGCCCACCAACCAGGCCAAGTAACCCAAGTTGAACAGAAGATCTAAGGATCTGCTTCGTCACACGCTTTACAAGATCAACCCGGCCTTACGCAGACACACTCTCCCACCCAGATCCATTGGCTCGTTCGTCTGTGTCCCTTCTGTTTCTGTGTCTAAATGCCTGGAAGGGCTGCTGTTCTTGCATGAGTCGCTACTATACACACCTGCTCAACGTAACAAATACGGATGACCAAAAGCTACCGATCACATTAGTGCCTGTACTACCATTACTCCTACAACTCCAACAATGTTTGGAAGTTTCCAGTTACACTCAGGCAGAGGTGATTGTTTTCAACGCTGGATACCGATGGCGTACCGAAGGGTAATGTTAATATTTCACATAGAAAAACATATAGATGTGTAGGTAGTGACACACATACACACACGTGCCTCTCATCTAAGTAGTAAAGAACGTTCGTTCATTAAGGCCTATATGAATATATATGTATATATATATATATATAAATAAGTCAACGTGTTATTTTATGCTGATATTTTAGTACCACGTGCTAGCAATCATAGGACGGATGTAAAAGATCGCTCGCCGAAAATGGAATGGTCGCCGCCTCTGTTACCATTGCACTATTTATCCTCCTCATATTGGCTATCTGCCTTCCGTACAAAAGGGTTGTTGGCCGCTTTTTGCCGGATGGCTGGGCGTATCGGATCTAGGTATCTACGTATGTGCATGCATTGATGACAGCGTGAGACGGATACAGAGACACAGAGCCAGTCTGCGACGCCTTAAGATGGGAAAAGACCTGTCGACTGCCGAGTGGTAGTACGGAGGAGGATCTGTCTGGGGGGGGTCTTGGCGGAACAGAGGAGTAAAGGGAAAAGTGAGTGCATTAGCTCGATGTCGTCGCGTTCGTAGCAAGGCTACTCATCTACCGATTATTATGAACGACTGGCCCCGCCAGAGATCAGATTGGCCATCAGGGACGAATGAGTCGTTCCTGACGATGTGGGGGTGGGGGGGGCCCGGCCAGACAGACAGGCAAACAGTCAGCGACAACGTGCGAAGAAATGAAGCGAACGACGACACAATAACAGTAGCACGATTCGTCGCTGGCGACAAGGGACGCAGGCACGGATATATGTACGACAGGAGGGGACCCTCAAAAGAAGGACAACGCAGACGATGATGAAAATGATGGGGAAAGCTGATGGGGAAAGGATGGAAACTAAGGGAATCCTTCTGCTGGCTGATTTGAGGAGGAGGATGAACAAACAAGAGGTGGCGTAAAGAGGCGAACAAAGAGAATCCACAGTTCTCCTCATCGTTCAGCATGGCAAGATGGTCACGAAGCGCAAATGTTTGAAAGGCCCTTTGCTGAGTATGCGTCGTCAGTGTGCAGCGAGAGACCGCTCGTACCTATTGTAGTGGTGCACTGTTCCTCTTTCGATTATATCCATAATAAATACATTAGTTTCTACCTCCTTAGAAACCGTCGTTTTTCTCGATCTTTATACATTTCTTGTGGTAAAGTGACGGAACCGTTGCCGAATGTGGTGGTAAATGATACCAACCCCTACATAATCATCAGGAGGTCGATCGGACCTACTAGTAGTCGCTCTTGTATCGTGACATCTGCACACGTAGTTCGCTCACCGGTTTGTTCTCCTCTGAACGAAGTCGCGTCTACTGTGTTGGCACTCCGTAGCGAATTCACGTAGATAGCTGCGATCTTCTAAACTGGCGATGGTGGCAACATTTAATTGCGGCCTGAGCAGAACTCGTCAGATTACTAGATGCACTGAAACTTCCCTCCGGCTTCCATTATTCCAGTGGGATGCTAATTACCTTCTAAAGGCCCTCATTAGTAGCCTCACTCTCAGTGTCCGTCACCAGTGACGAGACAGATTGCAAACACAGTGGATCACCATGCTAGACGCCAGCGCTTTTTCGCGGCTGAATTTGACTCCACCAGCAGTGGATTTAACTGGTCTCAAGCCTAATGAACGATTCGCGGTTTGTCCATAAAGACAACTTTAATGTGTCGCCAGCCAGTGAGGTATACATGGAGAAAAATGAGTGAGATTTGTTTCACAGGGATTGTAACTTCAAAGCCGATATTCAGCCCATGTAGTATGCGTGTAGTGCTATATGAGGGAGACAAAAGGGTTATTCTTTTAAAACGTGTCTGATGAAACAATGAATTTGACCTCTAGAGCGGAAAATATAAACCCGTCCATACATCAGAGCACGCTTGATGGCTCGCTTTGTACCTTAAGTTCAGACGACTAGCACTAAAAAAACCAAGACTCAAATATGAGATGCTGCACAACTACTAACAGCACCTATCAAACCAAGAACACATAGTCCTGATCTTGTCAACGGTGGCGTAACTTTATCATGCATGAGAAACTCTGCAAGCATGACTATTTCGCGTATTGCAATTTGGCTGACTCAACTAACTTCAAAGGTTTTTTTAAAGAAGTTAGACTAGTCATTCAGCAAGCACGTTAGCCAAGATATGATAATGCGCTGTTAATAACACCACATGCCAATGTCATCAACGAAGTTCATCAGGATAGTTGTTCCCGAATAGCTGTGCCTCCGGACCTGGAGGCCTGGTGTCTCAAGGTTACCTACGTGGGGGTTTTAGCAGGCTGAGGTTATTTCCATCCACAGCCAGCCAACCCCCATATAGTTTGACCCGCAACGAGCGGATGCATGTAAATGCATGCTTGTTTCACATTATTGTAGGTAGCATTCGAGCAGAACATATTGCGCGGCTGCTATTATCTACGATATAGGTGACGGGGGATGTTAATATTCGATTAGTCTACCCGGAAATTCGAAGGTAGACTATACAATTAGAAAAAAAGACTATAAAAAACTTTAAGGACTTAAAAAACGACTATAAAAAAACACTTCTTTCTCATGTGTTTAAGAGAGCGATCCCGTCTCGTACCCCTCAACCGACGCTTGCCAGTTACTCACCGTCTTGATATCTGTTGGATGATTTTGTCCCTGTTCTTGCTGTTGCTGCTGCTGCTGCTGTTGCTGCTGCTGCGCCACGGAGGCGAGGTCAGAAACTCCGTGAGGCTTCTTGCGCCAAAGATAGTTGACAAAGGTGAATTCGAGCAATGCCGTAAATACGAACATAGTGCATACCCCCATCCAGACATCGATGGCCTTCACGTACGAGACGGGAGGCAGGTTCGACTGAATGCCCACGCCCTGTGATCGAGCAATGACAACAAAAACAACAGATGCGAAGTACAAGAGTGACACTGTTAGTCGATAAAATGCTCCTTGAAATAGTTATATTTATAATGTAAGTATAATTTTATCGTTAAGGTTGATAATACTAATTATAGCAATAATAATGGAAATAATTTAATTTTTTTATAATTAAATTAATACATACATGTATGATAACGGGAAATCGCAAATTCGAAGGCTGGCTTGATTCGCGTGGTATGCTGCTGACTATCTGCTAATCGAACAGTATTCAATGATTGTGATTATTTATGTTCTATTTTTCTCCAGAGCGATATTCCGTTAACTGGTTTCGAGGGACAGCCGGCGTAAAGTTTGTTAAACAGCAAAAAAGACAGCTGGCGTTCGATACCGAACATATACGAACACGCTTTCTTAAGTTGTATTGGGCTCCTTCACGTACGTGTAAGCCGAGGGCCATCTCGATCTAGAGCTCGATGGTCAGACCTTGAACCCGATATATATATATGGTACGGCAGTGATTTCTCCAGGGATTATCCCAGGTAGCAACTGCGGGCTGGCCATGAAATGCCGATAGAGTGCCAACGTCTAGAGAGACCAGTCCTACAAAGGACAGAGACTTTCAATCTATATTCATAATTATGTTCAGCTTGAGGTGTCACACCTGTGAAGCTGCGTGTCGTCTAGATGAAGTCATCAAGGTGCTGCCACTTACGATTATAATTATTCTACGATCTTCTAATTCACAAGACACGCGTCTCGTGGAACCTGAAGATCATTCGTGCACGGAGAACCGATATAGAGGCAAAAAAGGAAATAGGTGATTCGCCATTTAATTAAAATACTATATATATTATATATATATATATATATATATATATATAAGCTGTAATGGAATCTTAAACTAAACCTCTCATTACTATGTAGCTTTTTTCATATTAGGACATCGGTGGGCTTAGGCTCTGTCTCGTATGCGGTGTGTTTTTTTTATATCTAGATTTTGTTCTACCACATGTGAAGTTTCTACCGTTGTACATAAAGGTGTGATTTTTTAAGTTCATTACATAAGGCTGCCTGTTTCAACGAGCTAGTGCAAGCCAATAAGACTTAAGCAACAGTGTATCTGGTTAGACGGACAGCCTTGAATTCCTTAAAGTAATAGGGCTGCACGAATGATATACTTACAGTGGGGTAGGTCCCCACATTCTGCATTGAGTTGATGTCAGCCTTCAGAGGACCTCATGACACCCCGCTTTGTAGTGTCTTCTAAGACATGAAGCCTGTTACAGCAATTTCCTCTATTCAATATCTCCCTATCTCTATAATCAAGACTGGATTGGTCTCTCTTGACGGATTACCTAGCGAATATTTTTGTAGAAAACTAAATACATTTGTTTAACTAACTGCACATAAGATTCTGCACACAATGGAACGTACCATTGTGCTAATTCGACAATTCGACGCTGAACCAAATGCAGATAACTTTCAAAACTAGATGGCGAGAAAGAACGGGCAGGCATTATTACAAATAAGAACACCTAGAGTGTCTAGTAAAACACCAACGTTGAAAAGAATCGATACTATACTTGGTGAAATTTAGTTAGCAATGTCAAAAAAACTATTGTATAATATACGAGAAAAAAGGTCAACCAAAACCATATCTCGGTCTCAGCCGACTGCTAACTTGTGCGCGTTGTTTTTACTGTCGAATCCATCTGGATTCATTGGGTAGGACGTGAGACAGGGGCCAGTGCGTAATTAAAAGTATTACCTTTCGAAGGTAGCAAACAGGCCCGTGGGTCACAAGAGCCTTGACCCTCTTTGCAAGAGCATCTCCAGGGGTGGGGCGGGGAGGTCAGAGAAAAACAGAGCTCTATCGTATCCAGGTCGTATTTTTGAGGCCAGAGGATTCAGAAGATAGACTCAACCATATGAGCACCTTTTAAGGTAAACCACTGAACAACTTATATATATTCGTACATCTGAACACATAACATATTCCTCTGTTACTATAAAAGATGTCTGATGGGTGAAATTGGAGGCGAGTCCCAGCTGACGAACTGCCATTCAAATGATTACGGGAGAGTGAGATTATTTCCGTCACAGTTAACTCGTCGACAAGAACAAGCAACAGGCGTTGAGGTTGGACCATGAGAGATACGTATCGCTTGGGCAAGCTTGCCCGCCTCCTTATTTGCAGTTCACATCACATTCATTGTGACCCACTCGGAAAACCTCTCCACTGTTTTCTACAGCTCACGGACATCAGTTCACTTCTAGACTGGTCATGCTGAAAGGGTAGAAGCACTACTAAAAATAAGCCCTACCTAAACTACAGATGCCTATACACACAAGTAGTGCCTGCCGAGCGAGGCGAGTCGGCTAGAACAGACCTACTCCGATGAAATCCTACGTTGGAATTGCGCTATCACCTGCCAGGCTGTCGTATAGTCGGTATTCGAAGGCACTGTTGTGTCTCGGACGAGCCACACTTTATCATTAAGTCAGACTAGAGTCACTGGAGAGCAAGTGGTCCATCGTCTGCTGTTTGTCTAGGCACACTCGCAGTGACAAATGCGCGTGTTTCCTTGTTGTTTATGTGGAAGATCGTATTTTCGATTGGGAACGTTCTTCTGAGTTGACAGCCGGAGCGTCAACAATTCCCGAAGAGTGTAGGGCACACGTTTACGACGTGAAGGGTTCCAGAAGCCCCGTAAGTGTCTGCAGGTTCGGAGCAAATAGATGTGATACCACCGATACACGAGAAGCAGAGTCGGGCCATGCCCCATTTAGACTCTAATGTGAGCAGTATTGAGCAACACATAAGAATTTGACATCGACTAACGATTACTCCAGGCTCACTGCGATAATTCGCTGCGTTGCAGTGATTGAAAGAATTGCGACGACATCGTTGTTGGACCCTTTCAAGTACAGTGCCTTAAAGCCTAAACCCGCAATGTTCGCTAAGTAGCTTCGTTCATTGCTTTTGCTCCCTCCGAGGGGTGCGGGCATGCATTAAGCTAAGTGACTGGTAAAACCTGAAATAAGCCACCACCAGCGGCTGTGACCCGGGATTAATCCGGGCGCGTTGACGGAACGCGAACTGGATAGGGGAACACATGGCACGGCAAAAGGGCCGACTCAACGAGAGGCCTCGAAGCGACGAGTGGCAGGAAGAAGATGAACGAATATCTGGAAAATGGGTCACGCCAATTGGGCTCCTTCGCGTTGACGCACTTCCGTCACTGTACGACTACGGAGAATGTATCCAAATCTTACGCACGTGTACGAATTGCGCACATCGTTTTATACATGGGAAATTAATATCCGTTTTACGATACTGCAAGTATCAGCTCCTTTAATAAACCAATAAAACCTTTACCTTTACATAATGACGTGATCGACCAACTAAGTCTAGTGGAAGCGAGACGTTTAAACCTGCTGTTTCCCGACACGTGATGCTAGTGCAAGCTATCATCAACTAGTGGTCATGTGTTCGATCGACTAGTAATGAATTAGTAGAACAAATTTGGCCCTCAAAAAATGATATTCTCCGAAGGAGAAGGATGCAGCAAATTTCACATGAATGAATATGCTCACCGTAAATGGATATTCGCTATATATAACATTCCGCGCGGGTGCATCTTCAACAGCCTTCGAGGGCTGAGCTAAGTCGAAGGATACACTGTGTACAAAGGAACCGCGCGCCTTGACGACACTGGCGGAGAACACAGACACCCACACACACACACAAATGGAAATTCAACAATTCGTCATCCCTTCACCGCCTTTCTCCGACTCGGATCAGACTTCCTTCGTACCAAAGCGTGGCATCTTCACTGTGGGCTAATTCTTCGTAACAATGCAGCTTTTCAGAAGTGGCGAGCGACATAAGGCTTTGGGGGGGGGGGGGGGTGGATGCCGCACAGTGGAATGGACGCCAAATGGAAAAGGTTTCGCCCTGCGATTGTCAACGAGAAAAGATGCGCGACGCTGTAAAACGTAACAGCCGACTGAACATTACGGCACCTGCTAACAAGTAACAACAAAGAAACCAGAAAACGAGACGAACGGTTGAAATAGGAAGAACTATTATAGCTGGTTCGCTAGTTGTTGGTGTTGACACAACAGGTCAAAGTTACTGCGCTGGTAGTACTCGCTTGGCGAGACAGCCTAAGAAGCTGTAGTAAATCGTCCACAGTTGGTGTTTTAAAAGCATGGGATATCAGACGGAAGCCAGCTCACCTCCAGCACTAAATATCATAGGCTTACTGACGGGCTAATAGGCACTTGCGTTGAGGCTATAAGTTACAGGTGGTTTATTTCCCTACCGTATGTACATCTATGAATTGAAACATAGTCGAAGCGCTCGGGGTTAGAGCCTAGGAATTTCCGTCCTAAAATTCTGTTCCACCATCGCGTGTTCATCCACTACAGACGTGCCGCTTAATAATAATTAGGCAAGGGAACTGCATTTGAGAATATGCACTCAATTTCTCAGGATTTCAACTTATGAAATCTCCTTCCGTCGGGATCAGCTCCTGCTTTTGTATGATGCTACGGTGGTTGATACTCTGGCACCTTCTGATAATATTCAGCAAATTTACAGGGATCCAATTGAATCAGTTTTATAACTGAAATTTCAGTGACATTAATTTAAAAAAAGCCGGATATTTCCCCTCTGTTGAGTCCCTATAAGTAATTCTTAGATCAGTCGTCGTTGTGCACCTCCATTTGGCTTCTTCTGTCAGATTAAAAAGGACTTAATAATGGTATTGAATACAGCGTAGTTGTGTCTTGGACAGAAATTGGCGAACAATGGATATCTTAAACCTTTTACAAGATCGAAACTAATCGCTAGCGGTAGCCTTAGGTAGTTACGCTGCCTGGTCTGACGAAACAAATACCTTCAGACATCGGCTTTGGATCGGACGAACCCTTCAGATGATATCTCATGAATAACAACACATTGTTTACCGATCCTGTCGGCCTTCAGAGGGCTTTCAACAAAAATGTCGAGCACTTCAATATCCGCAACTTATTCCTGGCTGGTGCTGCTGCTACCGCCAACCATCAAGGGCGCTGGTCCGTAAGGTGTGTATGTTATTTATTATATTTATTATCTACACCATTATCAACATATATTGCACAAGTCCACAGCGACCAGTTAACCGGCACAATCTCTATTCTTGTGCACCTTTCCTCGAGTTAGTGCTTTTTTCAATATGTTGTATCACGTTGTTAGCAGTACTGTTGTTTATTTGTATCCACGTATATCTCAAGTTTCTCGACGTAGCACGAAGCTTGTTTGATTGACGCGCGAACCGATATCTGACCATTCAAGAAAACTCGAAACAAATTGATGAGAACTGGACAATGCTCAAGACGAATAGTGACGGAAGCCATGATTGTTTTTTTTGTATTGCTGCCCTTGATATATACCCTTGATGTAGGGTCCTCCCATCACAGGATGTCGTATGCGGCGCGACGACAAGGCCGCGGGACTCAGATACTGGAGCAAAACAACGAATCAAGCACTCCGTAGCTCTTTATTCCTTGTAAAAACATTTTGTCACTCACTCCACACTATGATCATATTTCAAAATGCTTTACATACTCTCGTTGATCCGAATTATCGTCAAAGTAAGCGCTGCCGGGCGGTCCGGTTCGCCGAAATTGGTTGAGAACAATGTGGCTTCTTCGTTCAGCTTCTCATATCGAAATCGTCTGGCATAGAACCTATGGGCGCTGTCATAACAAGATTACAACAGGCGGTTGTTGTTCTCCGATTAGTAAATGTGCTAGTCCTTGGATTTCGTGCGACGGGCGACGACGATAGCTCCATCGAATCCGACCAGAATAGAGGGCTTCGCATAAGTGTTTGGGCCGCGGACAACTAGACTAAGTTTATCGACACACTTCGAAAACGGCACACGCCGCCTTGATTGAATCTGTTGGTTGATCGAATTTAACAGGCTAAAGGCTGATAACTTAACGTACCTAAGAAATTGGTCAGGCAAACTATCCTTGCCAATGCGTGCCTCCACGAATAGCACGCTAAGATTTGCGGTACATAATTATACATCGAGCACGTCATCTTGGAATAAAACAATTATTGTTCTTGCTGTTTTCGTTTACGAACTAGGACTGTCTGCGTCGTACGCAGGGGTCGTACACTTTGATTGGATAGCCTATTGATAACATTAACATGCAATTCTACTGTCGAGTGAGAAACATTATCTTATGGTCGGTAAATTATTGAAGGGACCGAAAACAATTAACGGCAACACAATTAAGTAGGAGAATAAAAATCACACGCTTTTTTCCACGTTTCGTTTTTTTCACTAGGCCATCGCTGATAGCTAGACTTGTTGCCTACTGCATTCTAGGAATGTACATGTACGTGTGTAGGATAGCATTGAGCTTTCAGCTTTGGCTGCTAAGGCTGATATGTTTGTCCTAGTTCTTTGCTACATTACAAAGACCCGAATTCGCCGCGGACCAGCCGCTCGTCAAAGCTACACTGTCACACTGAAAATACAGCGTCACCAGTCAGCTCCCGCCTAACGTGTACATGATCCCGTTGCCAGCGTCACCGTCCGAGTCATTCATCATCCTTGATCTTGACTGATGCACAAACCAACATCTGGGTGCATCTCGAGAGATGAAGGACAAGATATAATAGGACAGAACCGAGAGACCGTAACCGCAAAGAGCAAAATCACTGGACCCTCTATGCCACTCCTTCTTTCACACCCGCTGTCCTCTGTCCGTATCAAGATCACGTCACGTACAGAAAAACGAGTGTGATTCCAATCCACTTGGGCAGATATATATATATATATATATATATACCGTACACAAATGTGGCCGTCACGTCGCCTTGCTTAGTGCTTTCAGATCTCGTCACTATAGAGTGACACACGCCCTCACCTGCTCGATCGTTCTCTCTGTCTCGCTCCTACCATGTCTGCTTTACCATATCTACCAATCATCTTGTTATCTTCTGTCTCTCGCTACATAACAACAATTCCTCGTTGCTTGCTTCTGCGTTCGGCTTCGGCCATAACCCACACACACACACACAAACGATCTTCTGCCATCCCAATGGTACGCATAGACACACACGTCCATCTTTCATTTTGGGAACAGCTAAAACGGCATCGTGCCACCAACCAAAGTGCAGTGCGGGTGTCGCGACGAAGCGAAGTGGTGTACCCACACTGAGTGTAGCTACACTACCAACTTATGCCTGCGCCTGCCGCTGGAGACGCAGGCGAAACGAACGAAACCAGCCTGACGCTGACAAGGCTGAGGTTCGATAGGTGATGAGACGGAGGGTGCACGGAGGAATAGAACGACATCCTGGCTCGATTGCCAGTCGCCGTCTCGAGGACCTTGATGGGAGAACGCCATTGGGGAGACCAAGAAGGTGTTTCCCTTTGGCGCGTCTCAGTCACATCTCGCATCTCTCCTGCCACGACCCCCGCGTCAACCTCGCAAACCCTATAACGAATTCCCCAACATCCCTTTCCATATCTCGAAGGTTGGCAGGGTATCGCCTTCCTTGAGTTGCTCTCGAGAGCCCGCAGAGCAGCGCCACCGCCCTCGTTGTCGGGGCCGTTCTCGACTCGATTCGTTTCTGGCTTATCTCGATCGCACAGGTGTATAGGTGTCTGACCTTGATAGCTCGCTAGCCCTCCACTGCCGCGAAGGGATGCAATGCAGTACGTGGCTACTCATGGTGGTGCCGGTTACACTAAATAGATTAGATGCCTGGCTACAGCGGCTGTTGTTGCAGTTGCTGGGACCACAGAGCAGCAGGTTGTAGCAGCAGCAGCAGCAGCAACAATAACAAGGCTAACAGAGGCCACCACGCCAGTCAGCGAGCCAACCCAGATGGCGCATGGAGCCAGACGAAATAAGACATACAATAGTAACTGGCTCCGGCTCGATCCAACTGGAAGTGTGCTCACCGAGTTAGTGTTTGATGCCGGTTGCGGTGCAGGTCGCATGACCCAGATGGGGCTGACCATTAAAGCATCTGAAGCAAAGGTCTGTGCACATGTGCATACACATCGTTTCTTCGGATTGAATGTATATCTATATAGAAAGAAACCTAAGATATACGGCGTGACGATACGGATCATGTGCCATTCTACTCGGACGTGTTACCTGGCTGTCTCAACGATAAATGCAGCAGTATACTGTAATGAGAATGGCAATAGTTATAGCAATAAAATAAAGACTAGCCAGCCCTCCGTTGACCATGTACATAAGCTCATCCTGTTGTGATCTCGTCTCCTGTCGATTGCAGTGGTGTCCAGACCTTGCGACGAGTGTGGGCCTTCTCGCTTTGTTCAATTTTATATACGTGCTTACGTTACGGTGTAGTTAAGTATTCAATAACGACTTTGAGAATACCTGATAAATCATTAAACAATTACAAACGAAATATCGGAGTTAAGCAAGAATAAACTTTTTCACCCAAGTCGTATCTTTCTCATTGACAATTTGCCCTAGATGATAAACAGAAGCATTATATTGAAGCCTGCAGATGCATCTCCCTTCATACCGCTTGTCTTAAAAGCCACCTAAACCTTCTAGACACCAATCAACAAGTGATGTTTCCTAAGATAATTTTCACTGCACGCGAAGTGTAGATTACCACCGAAACGTATCGCGAACACATCCCAGTCACTCCGAAGCAGTTCCTAGTTCTCTCTCTCTCTCTCTCTTCTTCTCGCCCTGGATCTCAGACTGGATCGATCACGTGACCACTTCAATACGTGCTCAACGTCTCTCATCAAATGGCGTTTACGTGCAAGAAACCAAACGAAACGCGAAATCAAACCGGTGAAATTCAGGTAGTACAAGCTGTCATTAGATTCGAAAATCATTGCACGGGTACATGTACAATTACGATAAGTACCCTTCTATGTACTTGACAGAACATTGTATGCGCAAGAATTACTATAATTACGGACTTCTGCGGAACGAAGCGCAGAAAACGAGAGCAGATGACGATATTTACAGTACATAACGGTTAGACAGCCGTCAATTCTCCCTTGCAATTTCTCTAATTCTTTATACTCGTTCGTCAATGGTATAATCGAGCGGAGGCAGGAGGCCAAGCGTATGATCACTCGCTCAATCTCGCTTTCGCTGTGGTCTCGTCTCGGACAGACAAACTTACGTAATGCATGATGGATGCATCGGAAATTTCTTTTCAACTCTCTATCAAAGTCCTGCATTTTCGTTGATGGCAAAAGGCCTCATCTCATCAGCATCACATGGTATAAATCTAAAATGTATCTTTGTGTGTGCTAGTATGAAGATAAATGCTACACCGTAGGTCCCGGTTCGTAGGGCAAGTTCAATTTTAGCCTGGAGCGATGAGGACAGATTCTCTCATGGAACATTTGAAGGCTTTGTAAGACTATTAATGTTTTCAATTAATTCACGCACACCTTCAAGAAAGACATGTTAGTCATTTCTAAGGAACCTCTAACCGCGAATTTTGTTGGTGTTCAAAAGCCTATATATCAACAGGCATACACTTTGGCGGCTATCCCGGCCGCTATCAGTATAACGGCTGGCTACACTTTCGTCAACATCTAGTAAGGATGTTCACCGCTTACTCGCAAGTAGTTAAGTTATTACCTTCAGACATGGCCGTCGCAGATTGTGAGGTATCCGTAGTGGAGCGTTGGGCGCAGATCTGTGAGACTATTTGGAGTCCCTGCATTACAGCTCTAACATTATGAGAAGTCCTGATACACTGTTGCGTAGATTTGGCCAAGAATTCACTAGATGTTTTAACTGTCATGTTGTAAATACACAATGCGGTTTGAGAATGCTGAATATGTAATAGCTACCCCATTAGCTATCATAAAGAAATTCAGAACTCAAGCCGACGCTGGCGGTGCTCCGCATATCGACTTTGCTCCTGTTGGCTGGTAACCATGTGTGATAATATTAATTATCATTAAAAATATTAAGTAATTACTGAGTTAATCTAAAAACCGATTTTTGGGAAAGTTTTGATTCATAAAATCAAAAGTGTCCACAAGTATGTCGTATATTGTAGGCCGGCCTGGTCTCATCAATCATTAGAAATTGCTTGCAACCACAGACATTTCCAATGCAGACCTGTACGAGTAGATTTCGCGCAGCAAAAAAATCCACTGGGCCCTAGTTCACGCATTAATAGATAGCTTGGTCTGTCATCACGGACACTCGCGCAAACGCTGTATGCATGCTCTCGCGCTAGCGAAAGCAGAAATAGATGCTTGAGTACATAGCCAAGGCATCTTTGAGAGCTACTTGCGTCGCAGGCTCACGAACACTTGCGGAACTTGCAGTTCACCTTTCTGCACGACTCAGCAAATTTTGTTCAGAGAGCAGAGACAATCATTGAAAGGCTATCGCTGTACCCATTTTGAAATAATAGTCCAGCCGTATTGTGCTAGATATACAATTTTGGAAAATGGACAAGCCTAGGGTGAGCATTGTAAGCTTTGTCTCAAGTCGGTCTTGTCTCCGAAGCTAGCACCTTTTACTCCTAATAGCACAATGGCTCGCTGGAGGCATTCATTCGCATGCTGAGGTGAGGTGAGCGGGCACCTAAACCCAACAAATACCTCTACCTGTGACATGTATCTTTCGGGCTCTTAGATGTGTTCTCAACACAAAACGCACGATGCAATGATGGCAATCAAATCTAGAGTAGTATCACACGGATATTGGTTGATAAGAAAACCGGATAGAAGACATTGGTACGTACCTACAAGTCAATGCCGTTCTCGATATTGGCAACATTTTTCAATGTTTGTTGTATTACTTGCAATACATGTACTGACTAGAAACTGTATTTTGACTATAGTTAAATATATAGTTAAAACTCTTGTTTGTGAGCAAAGATGTCTACACGTAGAAGCATCCAGTGTCGCAGAAAGCCGGGTAATCGAATGAATATTTGATTACTATAAATGTCCACCCGAAGATGTCAAGACACTAACTGTCGCGTTGAATTGTCCTTAGACTTGGTAGCCGACCAAGCAGGTCTGTAAGGTCCGTTTGCTTAATTATTCAAGCTGCCCTCCGTGTCGCTGGGTTCCTACATGGCAACCACACTGTCGAATTATCACGAGTGCTATCCACTCGCATAATTGTAGACATGTCATGCTAGTTCTGCTTGCTGCCACAATTAGATCGCTCGCGTACATATACGCTCCCCCTGTATCGGTAAATTAATTACCAATGGTGGCTACATACTCACTAATCGTGGACAAATGTAGCGCACTGCACTGTGAACAGGTACTGCGCTGTTCAATCAAATGACAACAACAGTTGCTGTGTCAAGTACGAACTGCCTGTATTGCTACTTTCCTAATGTTACCAACCACATATTAACTGTGTTTTTTCATAGAGATTACGCTTAGACAGCTACAGAAGCCTTCTAACTTTGAGTAGCGATGGAAAGAGTACAAGGAAACTAAACCACGGTGGGCATAGGAAGACTCTCGATTTCGTCGATTATCGACCTATTCGTAGATAGACAGATCGATAGATAAATAAATATGTAAAAATAGAGTCTAGAATCAAATATTTTTACACATTTTTAAAGGTAATCATTCATATTCTGATGTATAAGGAGGTCCGATGGAGCTCGAATTTTGGACCGATAACGCTCAGGGGTTCCACCGATATCCACTACCCAGAAGTCTTAGAGCACTTGTGACATCGAGGCCTCTCTGTCTCTCTCTCTCTCTCTAATCCCTAACGATATGCGCGTGACAGTTCCTTCTGAGCAAGTCTTTTACTCTAGCGCATGGAAGAAACAAACCCTTAAAATGCGTGGTAGACGTGGTCGCGACTCGATGTACATTCGGTGGTAGCCAGCATTAGAAAACTTGGTGGTGTCCGTGCGTTTGAAGAAAATTTCCTCCTCTCAAAAAAAAAAGCATTAGTAAACTCTCACTAAAGAAGAGATAGACTCTCAGCAGAGGATGGTTTTCGACATACTTTAATGGAAATTGGAATGTCTATAGTGGTGTCCGTGCGTGTGGCGAAAATTTCCTTCTCTCAAAAAAAAGCATAAGGAAACTCTGCCCGAGGCTCCTGGCCGCCACTCGACCCGGAAAGAATACCTGCAAGTTCTGTTCCTCACAGTCTTCCGGACAGCCCTGTTCAACGCTTGTCTGCAGAACCGTCAGACACCAGTGGACTGGTGCAAAGCGGTGCTGTCCGTAATACAAAGTATACAGAAGATCTTCGAACTGAGAAAGAAGATCTCAGAGCACCCCTCCAGCTGACACGTCATACAACGAAGGGTTGCTGTTACAAGGTTGTGTCTCAACTTCCTGGAGACCGCCTGTCACAATATCTAGACTCCACGCTATTCCAGACTAAAAACATGGCTTTCGAAGAAACCACTCCGCGTGTCTGAGGTCGTCAGTCATCCTGCAAATGAGCTTAAAGAGAGTCATGATTTGAACCCGAAGACCGAGGCGACCTCGGTCTTTCGCGGGTTCAAATGAAGACCTTTTACCTGTCTGGGAATAACACTGACGCCCACTGACCAAGAATTCAAATACAAAGAAGATAACGAAGGGCAGTGGTCGCACCCACAACGATCGAGAAGATTACCAAACTCTTGTTAAAAAGAACACATGAACTTCTTTATTTTAAAGTGGCGAGTTATGCACCGCACGGGGTGCCACTAAGCTTGGAACATCTGACTGCTAAACAGCTTAATGATCTCGATTGTATTAAGCCTGGCTATCCAAAGCGTGTTCTACGACCGCATGTCTCATATTGGAATACATTGGTTTACCACGATTCGTTGAGGAACCAAGACACCCTTGTGACCATGTTGTCGATATCAGCAATATCTCTTGACGACTTAACGTCTTCATAGCATTGCTTTTGTACTTGTTTGTGTTTTATTATCACGGTTATGTAAATATATATATATATAATTGCTACATTTACCTTTCCACTGCGTTAATAAAGAATAATAAATAGTAAGAATAACACATCTAGATATTTACCGTCCGACCGTAATTTTGTATTACGTAAACACTACGATCATTATTCATCGAAATCAGTAACTACTGACCTTTGACGAGATTGTGAGCAGAGTGGTTACTCCGAGAGTGATGCGGGCGGGAATTGCTTCGACATCAAGCCAGAAGGACACCCATGAGATGACGACAATCAACACAGTCGGCAGGTACGACTGCACCAGATGGTAGCCCATGGAACGCTGCAGGTGGAATTCGGCCTTCAAGCAACTGTACTCGCCTATGAACGGGGTATGACAGAGAAAACGGAGAAGACACATGCTAGTAGATAGCAGCAGCAGCAGCAACAGAGACAGTAGAAGAGAATGCAGAAGCAGCAACAACAGCAGCCGCGGCAGGAGTAGCAACAGCACAATCCAATAATCGGGCAAGCGCAGAGACCCGCAGCACGGCAGCCGTGAGTACAGTGCCCTCGCGTTGGGGTGGGGGGGGAGGGGGGGGGGGGGTGGCCCTGCCATAGTAGATGTGGCAGCAGCCGTGGCAATAGGCATTGTGGGGAACTTTGCTAGAGGGAACCCGAAGGACCTTAGCCTACTCACCGTACTACTGCTGCTGCTGCTGCTACTATTACTGCGGAGGAGCTAGAGCTTGTCCTAAGTGAATTCCGCCACTCAGCAACCTGAGGCCAAAAGTCACGGGAGAGTAGCTCGAGTGTTTGGGGGGTGGGAGGCGGAACTGGAGTAAAACGAGCGTTTAGGGTCGAGAACCTCAAGGTCGGAAAACGTTTAGCAAAGGAGGCAGACCGCGCGAACGTGTGAAATTGCGACTGTTGTTTCATGCGTGGAGCTGCCGCGGGTGGCACTGTGCCGTGATCCAAATAACCCGATGAACTGATAGATGCTGTAGCGGTAAGGGTCAACGTTACACGCTCATGTATTGCAAATAACCATATTGTTTTATTTTGGACACGGCCCTTAAGGTTTCATTGCACTCTGTTAGGGGTTGGAAAGAAAACCGGTGAGAGATCCAGCCGATATTAATTGGACCAAACCAGACTTGATAGTGCGTATTTGGATACAGCGAGATTTCAATATTATTAAAGTGCGCAAGCGGCGATTTCGAGAAATAGTCACATTCATGAAATCAATATATCTGATAAGGTTGAGTTTCTATTCAAAAAGTAGCGTCCCGGTTATCACAACACAGATGTTCTCGATGGACGGCCGTTCATTTGTACGCCCACACGCTCCAAGAGACATCGTGCGATTGAGGGTAGTATGTCTAATGAATCGATTCTTTTATGGATGTTCTGCCTCGTGTAAATAGAAAAGATATTATTGCTCTCTATCTCCGATATCCCGTCTCGCCTGTTACATTGTATTCCCATTTACTTTTATGTGGACTTCAAAGGGGTACCACCTTTGTAAATATTAGCTGATACGGTAGCCTCCCCGACGCCTCTAACCACCTGACTGACTACCCTGGTCGTCTCCGTCCATCAGCATCGTTGTCGTGGCCGCCTGCTCGCAATTTTATGTATCAGACAAATGTTCTGTGTTCTATCTATATTATACGTAATAATAATAATAATGATGACATGGGTGACGGCGTCTGGTGAATCTGCAGCGCATTGCGAAATAATAAATAACAGGCGAGCAATATAATATGTACTTTCGGGCGATTGTATTTATAATATCTCTTGTTGTATCTCGCAATCTCTATGTGTCTTTTCCTCTCGATCGATCTGCATACGATACGTGCACACAACGTGGTAACATATATCTACGCTGCTCGGAAAGCAGAGAATCGTCACGAGACGAGCCACTACATTGCCTGCTTCTTGTGCCGTTTGGTTTGAGACAATATCAGCGAACCGGAGAACAGGCAGGCGTACATTACGAGGGGGCCCACAGAAGCCGGCGGGATCCCAAACAGGGGCCATTCTATCTCTTAGGCTATATCGCTCTACTGCACAGCTACCACTTACTCGGGCGTTACACGGCCCGGTTCCAGGTCGAGTACATCGAAGCGCAGACAAGACAAGAAGATAGAGAATTGAGATAGAATTGAGTGGCTGTTGGTAGAGGCCAGCGCCGAGTGAGGATCTCGCTTATAGGACCCTCGCAACATCGGGTTTCGCACAGGCTTCAAGATAACAGAGCGGACGAGCGATCGCACGGGCAGATAGGCTAACACGCAACCCGGCAACTTACTCATCGTCCGTCTACACAGAACGCACAGACGTCTGTTCAGAAAAAAAAAGGTGTGAAGCTCCTCGCACGGCTCGAATTGCCCCGCTGGCTCAAGCTGTAGTTTCCCAGTGTGAGTTGTTGGCTACAGCAGCGGTGCGTATCCGAACGAAGTGCTGGCTCGAGCTTACGAGTTATTAACTATCATTTTACGCCGGACTGAGTTTTGCAGCCGCTCTGAAGCGTTGCTTCGCTTGCGCGCCGCCCCAGCCGACGGCGGCAGAGTCGGTCACGTGACATCTAGCGTTTCCGACTTCGGCGGAACTTACTGTAGCAAAAGCTGGCAGCACTTGAACACTATCGTGTATTTATTCATCTATGGTGGCTGTATGAAAGCGTGGGGCCTTCCATGAGTCTGTCTGTGTATGTGTGTATGCCCTTCTTCCTTTAGTAGTACTGCAGAAACATACTCCACGTTTCTGATGTAAAGGGCAGAGAATGGCAGCCTGAATTAAGTCGGTGGAACAACAGTGGGGGTCGGATCCTCGCCGGGCTTAAGGGGAAGCAGTTGGTCTATTTTATGTTGAGGGAAAATTTGCTCCCAAAGATGATAGCGGCCTGGCTGAGCTCAGCTATCGCGGAAACAAGAAAGTCAACCAAGAGTTGTCACGCACTTAAGAACTGACTAATAACTAATAGGTAAAACCATTGCGTAGTATTGCAGAGGGGGCAAGACAGGCATGTCACATGTTAAACTCATATTTAAAGATCACTATGACTCGACAGCAATGAGGACATAGGATTGACTCGCTGCGTTTACTGGACAAAACAAAGTTCCGTGAAGTTCCGTAATTTCCTTCCTAGACAATTTTCCAAATCAGGATTTTTTCACGATTTAAAGTCGTGATCGTGTGACGATCGTAAACAACAATTGCCTAAAGACATCTAAGAACGATAGTTACAACCGCAAAGAGAATATAAAATAAATTGAGTACCATGAAAAAAATTTGCAACGGGTATATATACAACAACGGGTACACATACCACAAATTGAGGTTTTACAGGGTCAACTCTTATCTAGTATTAAATGTACTTTTTTTTTGTACTATTGTATAGGCATATACACGAACATACATACATACATATACTCCAAACGATTTATCTAGGCAATCATCAATCTAATGACACATAGAGAGGTTTTCCTTTGCCCAATTTGTTTGCTCCACTCTTGTACAATGCTATCTGCTCTCTGAGCGTAGGGAAGACCTCTACTATCTGCACCCCTGCCCTGAGTCGGGTCGCCGACGCTTGTGGTCATTTGTTTCGTTTTATCGGGAACCGGGAGCTCATGGAACGGACCATGTATAAATCCCTCGGTATAACGCCGACGACAGGCGCAACCGATGGTCAAGGTCAGATCAGCTGACCCGAACCGGCAACTCCCAACAGGCGGCATCCGAGCTCTGAATGGCGACCGTCGACGCCCGCCTACGCCACGAATATCCGCACTACTCACCGAGATAGAACGTCTCGTTGCAAAGCGAGGTGCTGACGTTCTGAATTTCAAATTGGGGCAACTTGAGGTTCTCAAACAGGATGATGGGGTTCCGCTCCGACCAATGCAAGACCAGCTCGTCGGTCGTCTTCGAGACTGCAACGAAAAACACACAGCGTGAAAGGCAGACAGAATCGACGGACGGACAAACTCAGTGAGTGGTCTGAATGAGTGACACATATGAGCGAAGATATCCAGCAAACTCACAACGCAGAAGGAGAGAAGCGTGGGCGCAGGGAGAGCATCAACGAAAGGAAAACACGAAATAAGGGAAAAAAGAAACGGCTGGAGGCGAGGAACATTGAGGAATGAGGATGACACCCATCGAGGAAATGGGGTCCAATGACTCTCTCTCTTTCAATCTCTCTATTTCTCCGATTCCTTCATTCTCTCCCACTTATCTTGTCAAACGGCGCCTGCGCTCTGGACCACCGGCCAGCATCCTCTTTATCCAGTGGCTAGCAGCGCTGATACTGTAATACCAGTGATTGACGAGGCTAGGAATAAAATTCGTTCTATAGCGCATGTATCGAATAGCATGAGCCTGCTGGCACGGGATACACAGGGTACGCAGGAATGGTTAGCGGCCTCCCTTGCGTTTTTCCCCAGCCCAAAATCGAAGGGAATAATAGCGAAAAGAAAAGCGGGAAAAATACGACGAACATTCTACTGAAGAAGTCAAAACTGAAACACACAAAAAATGAAAATCGGCGCATCACTTACAGTATTGGGGAAGTGGGGGCCTCCCTGTTCTAGATATCCTATTAAGAATATATAGAGGAAGGTGTTTTCAGATGTATGCGGATAGTACAAATGTCACCCAGTTCTATAATGGAGTAAAATAACAGATTTCAGTTCTATGTACTATAACGGGAGATAGCCAAACATGACCCGCGTTATGTGGATGCACGAGACGAGGAACGCCCACTATTCGTCTATGATTTTGTTGCTATAACGCCACTGATATTTTCACCATATGGCAACCGCCTAATTCATGTTGTTGAAATGAGTTTTCAATGTAAATATAGAAACGCTTCGAAATGTTTGCTCGCATTTGCTGTCCCGGATTATACAGAAACATGAAGACTACGGAATCGATTGTCTATTCGTAAGTTAAAACACTTGTACAACCATGGGTTCAGACATTATACTGCTGGTATATTTTGTAAAGGTATAGTGGTTTATTAACGGAGCTGCAATTTTACAATGCTTAAGCTCTCTTATTGTAGTTTAGGTAATTGGTTAAAAGCACGACCGATTTATCTTTGTATTTTCTCTCGTTAGCGAAGGCTGAATCTGAAGCCAGAAAAACAAAATACACACGTACACGATGCGAGTTCGATGGTGCAGGTCTGCACATCCAGCGGATACCGATACAGGTCCATCATACAGGAAAATGTCAGTTTTAACCTGTTGAAGAAGAGGTGAAGACAATCGAAAGAAGAACAAAAAGAATAGACGATATTAGTCTTCGAGGTCCAGAAGCAGGATCGCTTCTCTCTACTTTCAATTTCATAACTATTCTGTTTTTCTGATTACATCGTTACAGGACAAGCTTACGCAGGGTGGCTTCGACGGCTATGCCTGGAGGCCGCTGGTTTGAGCCCCGTGACGCGATACATACCTTTCAGTTGTAATTCAATAGAGAGCTATTTCACGTCAAAAACATTCTTCATGCCGTAACTATTGTTTGTTTGCCTTACCTACACCTATTGTATCTTGCTTCGGTGGCCTCAACCGGTGAAGCTTCTTGGCAATTCAGTACCAACTATGTATACCAGATATACACTCTAATATATAATGGAATAGACTTGTTATATTTTTATATTTCTTGAACCTCCTATATTTTACAAATGAAAATTGTGTCAGTGGGTAGATGGTGCACGACGAACTTCAATGCAGTAGTAGTTCATTGATACAGTAAAATGTAAAGACATATATTTATTATATCTATATACATTACAAAATAATGGTTTATTAACGGAACTGCACTGTTGACAAACGCTTCAGTCGTCGTTAAAATACTAAGAATAAAGGAAATGTCGCAATATTCAAGGCATTTTTCACCATGATTGCCAAGTTATTGATATGGTCCACAAAATGTGAATGTATTTTAATTTTGTTAAAACATGTAAGATATAATGCTATTATATAATCTATACTATAATAACGAGGATTATGAAAGATTATGGATTATGGATAATAATAAAACGAACCGTGAGCCCTGCTAGCGTGCCCACTGCACGCTAATAGACCGCATGCAACAGCAGCAGCAGCAGCCGATATGAAACTGTTCGTCATTGCGTATGGGGGGGACGGTGGTGGGGGGCAGCACCCAGAGGTGAGTGCTGTAAACAGTACCGTAAGTGATATGGGTCGAGACAAACAGCGAGCCAGGACAGTTCGTGTTTGTTCTAACCCTCCATATATAAGGTGCTGGTAGGCGAAATAGATCCTCCGTCGAAAAATGGTCTCTCGATTTATCAAAGTGTGGTTGCCTTAGACTGTGCACCTGTCGCTGGCCCCTGCCACGACGCTGGAGGAAAAGTAATGTATTATGCAATGCCTGTGTTTCTGTTGTCATCCAGGAATCATGTCATAATAACAAATATGGTAAATAATGAAACTGATAATATTCGTGTGATCGGCTTGCATCGTTGCTTACAGGCTCAGCCGCTCAAGTTGAGGTATAGAAGAGATTCTCATATAAGTGAGAGAGAGAGTATTTCTATTGTCAATGTACATATATATATATATATATATATATATTATAATCTTCGACGAACAACATTTCAATTGTATAACCATAAAGGTGCATATATTTGCATTAACCAATTCCGTATGCATGTATATTGGTCACCTCCACTATCCGTTGGCCTGTGTGCAGAGGTCACAAAATCGCTGACTCACTGTGTCAACACCATTCGAGTCTGTTTCATCAGATTAAATCATAGTTGAGCTCTAGTATTAAAAAGACATGAAATCTGATGTACGCCCTGAAGCGAGGGGGTGCTAATAAGGACTTAGCTCCATTGATGTGTCGAAATGCCTCCTATATATATATATTCACATGCATTGTATCGTTGACCAGGTGTTGCAACCACCTGGGGAAATCATTGAAGAGCATGTTTGCTTGTCATGCCTTATCAAGTCGGAATGTCGTTGGCATGACTCCTATATAAATGGCGCAGCAGTATAGAAGCCCCCTCGAGATGTGACAGAGTCGGTGGCTTAATATTTACTATATACGTGTATATATATATATATATATATATATATATATATATATATATATATATATTTAACCCTTACAACTCCTTACTGAAATAATATTAAAGGCCCCCGTCTGTTCATCCACTAAAGTAACAATGCCGCGGTAACAAAACAAACACGAAGGAAAAAAATAGGAAATCAAATACGAGAAAGCGAATCCAACAGTAGATTGAACCCCCGGCTCGCAAGCTCAGACATACATTCCGGCAGAAGTTAATTGATCAGATGGGCACGCCAGATCAGAGACCCAGCTCGGCCACAGCAATACCCAGGACAATGCAGCTCACCACTTGAGCATTGAACAACATGAAATAACATTGTGCTCCTGTCCTATCACTGTTGGCACGTTCACTAGTTATGGGACTATCATTTTTACGTAACAAATCTGGAAATCTTGGACAAATCAACGAGTCAAGCGAGAAGCTCATCTCAGTTCGATAGAGTAGACCAAACATCATTGTCATTTGAACTGGGTTGCGCGCGGGTCGGCCCTTGAAGAAGAATCGTTGCTGTGGTCTTCGCTAAGCCCCTACCACGCGGGCTGTACACGCATCGTCTGCGCAAGTCCGACAGGACTCTCATCTACCAAATACGATGATATTTTATTTAAATATATAGGAAAGATTTTTCAGCGCGTTAGTGCAGAAATTAATTTGCCACTTTGAAAATCGTACGCTCGCTGTGTATTGTGCTCGTGTACGTTAATAATTCGTCCCGGCCGCAAGAGGATCTCGGCGCGTGACGTAAATGAAGATTAACGAAGGCAAGAAGTAATTCTGTGGAAAGGCTCTATCTGGCCAGGCTCGGCGAACGTTTCGAGTTCCCTTCAAAGCTCCCTCGATGCAACCTCTGTCTCTCTCTCTCTTTCTCTCTCTCTCTCTCTCTCTCTCTCTCTGTCAACCTGTTGTTTCATTTCGAGCATGGGCCTTCCTTGAGTAGAGGACGACCATCATTTGGCGTATACATCCTCTTGTTGAGCTCCTCAAGTGAACGTCGCCCGAACATTGACTATTTACTGCGTCTGGCATCAGCCAACGAAAAGAACGGAGCGAAATTGACTGAGATGGTCGTTGGTCAAGAGATACAGTCATGGCAGCGTAATTTAGGCCACGTCTGCTCGGTCCAGCTGAGAGATCGCTTTTGTCAAATGGCTCGGTAAGAGTGTAGTAGTTCGCGTCTCTGCACGACAACACTCTGCTGTCCATTTCTCAGCCAAGTGGAGGAGGAAAGACGCCGCATACGGGAATACTATGCTATATATGCTAAGGACAACTACAGTGCGCCATATGCGAGCAGATGGATACAATCATATACATATGTGCATACATACACATGCGTTCGTGTGTAACGATAACAGTAACGTCGACATCGTTAGTACTTTCTTTGTGTTTATTTGAAATCCGCAACCTGCAGCTCTCGTGTTACGCTTTCCGAGATCTGCTACTCGTAATAGCGGTGGTAGACCTTGCTGTCTGCGCAAGATAAATTACTATGCTCAAATGTGAACCACCAAAACAAAACCAATCGGAACCGGAAAATACTTCAAAAACAGCGATGCATTGTCCAAGTAAATGTTTCGGGCTGACTCTCAGCCTCGAGCATTTAGCGTCGACGGTACAACTGCTTTCGGCATTGCTTCATAAGACGGACGTCTATGAAAAATGCAAATGTGCAGTGTGATGCACTTGTATGGAGAATGTGGATGCCAGCTGGCGTTGTGATCAGTCAGGTTCTGCGGGACTAAATATTTTCCATTTGTGACTGTTTAGTTTTGTCTATTCGGTCTAACTAAACATCAAAAAGCTGTCGAAACCTAATGACCACTTGCTCGTTCGATGACCCTGCCTGACACCTCCATGTAAAGCGGCCCTATCACCGTTTGCGGCAATTTGACGACCCGTTGAACGAGGACCTTGTGTTGTTCTTGCTCTAGTTGTCGCCGTCGTCGCAGAGTCCACCTCCTTCAGCGTGAGCCAGATAGTGAAATAGACGAGTTGTTGACATTGTCGACATTTAGCTATGCCATGCTATGCTATGCGCTGCTACTTTAATCTTATCACAGCGAATTAGCCGAAATAATGGTAAGGGTTGAGTGGAAGCTTCTCCTTACTTCGCCGGGGCCCAGTGCCCCGGTCGTTGCTATCCCATCGTGAACAAAGCATTATCACATTAGCTTTGTCTTCCGCGCAAAGCCTCACGTGTCTTGCGCGCGGCTTTGGTCGGGTGGTTGGATGGACCACCGGCAAGCAAGGGCTGAGAGCGGAGCGGCTCACCGCGCCGGCAGCATATCGCGTCGCACGTGTGATTAGTTTTGTTATGGTGATGCTGGACTAAAGCCCTCCTTACTTCGTTCCTTCCTCGTTCAGACATTAACGCTCGGCACTCAGCCACTCATTCACCCGCACGGCGTGGGAATCTCTGAGGATATGTCCTGGCCCTGCTGCGTGGCTGCATGAGGGGGACATGCATGGGGTGAGATGATCTACAGCGTCAGAATGAAAAGAACACAGAGGGGGACAATGGAGAAGAAGATGCGGCTCGATGCTGATAGGCAAATAGCGGGAAGAACAACACACGCAGACCACCCATCATTCGAACTAATCAAGGGGAGCGACATAAAGAGAGAGAGAAAGCACAAGAGAAAGAACACGGGGGATACTGTCGACGATAGACCCTGGAGGGCCGTGCGTTCGGGGCCAGCATCGCTGGCCGGTCCGTTTGGCGCGGACTCGGAGTCGGATGCAAGGGAACAGCAGCCCTCTGCGAGTGACACGCCGACAACGACACCAGGAGGCAGGATCAGACAACGGTCGCCGACACTGAGTGAGTCAGAGACAGGGATAGAGAGAGAGCGAATGTGTGCTTCCTCGTCTCGGCCTACACGTCCAGACGTCGTAGGCGTGCCATCCAATGCGCAACAATATATGCATGTACATACAAGAAGCATCAATAAGCTTACGAAGACACGCGAGAGCCAATGTGAACGAAGAAACAGCGTGCAATACGAGCGTTGACATAGACAACAACAGAGGCAGTAGCATCAGCAACACCACCATCACCACCACCCCGCCACAACGACCAACGACTGGCGGAGCTCAACGTGAATGTTTCAGAGAACGCTGTGGCTGACCTAAGTGCGCGGCTGTTGATTTGATTCCATGCGCCATGCGCTGACCGAACGTGTCTACAAGTAGCTGACAGGGGGGCATAGTAAATCAAACGAAGGGAGACGTCGATTTGAGCGATAGACCACTCGGGATAACCTCATAAAAACGAAACGACCGAGTAGCTGTATAAAGTCGTTGGCCCCTCGGCCCTTGTTGATCTACCGAGACGTGATCTTCGTCGATTGCAGTGAATAATCTCTCGAACGCTAAGCATCAAAGTGTCCGTTTGCGGATGAACGCTGAGTCGATATTTTTGCGCTTGTTAGCCAAGATAAAAGAAAATGCAATAGGTTTGATCATCGTAGATTGAATCGATCGATTTCTATCCGGTAAGCCGGCCATTTGGAAATTTGCTGGAGCAAACAAATTTGTATAGAATTAAGTATATATATATATATGAATTATATATAATAATGAGATAGACTCGCAAATAGACGTTGCGTGCCCCACGCGATGGTGAAGTATTAGTTTTTACTAGAGTTTTGAAAAGACGTTATTAAGAAGTTTATACCATTCTTCTATATGTAGCTGGCTTGTTCTGTGCACTTAATCAATTTGCTTGCAAATTACATCTGCTCTTCCCTAGGATAGAAGGCATCTGATCTGTTTAATCGCACAATATCGGACCTCACAAATTTGGTCCGAATTTTAATAATAATAATAATACTAATTAATGAGGGAACGCTTTGTGTGCTCTCGGCAGCATGAACGACAGCGTACGGGCGAGGGGTGATTAGCAGCTCAGGATAACAGAACATCGGGGTCTTGACGGACAAATCCCAGGATGAGGTACACGTTTCTCCGGGTCAACTGTTTGGCCACAAGATGTGTAAATAAATAAATTATGGTTGATGAAAAATTATATTACTTTTATTATTCTGCCACATCATATCCTTGCTGTCGCCGGAACACGAACGTAATCACATTGGAAATTATCACTGACTTCAAAACAATCTAGTTGTTTGAATAGAGCGATGAGATGGGTGGACTGTCATGATGAAACTAACCTTATATATTAAGTACCACATGGGGAATTCCACGATGTGCTATTATCATGCACCATTATTTATCATTTTCCAGACAAATTTGTTTGTGAAGGTAGTTTCAGGCTGTGGCGCTTGGTACAATGGATCGACGGCTGCTGACAATATTTCGTCTAATATCGAAAAATAGTTTAACCAAGCTGGCCATATATATATATATATATATATATATATATATATATATATATATATATATATATGTATTTGGGTTAGTGCCCGAACGCTCGGTCCTCGTCTAATACTAATACACTTCGTCTGAAGTATCGGAGTAACTTTGCAATAAAGAGGCCACGGTCGGCTCCAAAAACGAAACACTTACTTGAGCCCTAAGTAAGTACTCTCACAGAGTTTTAATGACTTGCATGTCAGGGGTCTTAGGTGACACTCGAACGAACTCCCCAAAGATAAGACGACCAGTAACAGATACAATAATCCCCTCACGAGTACTAGCTACAGTGGGCTATTATCTAGATGTTAGCACGCTCCGATCTTGTGTCGCATAACGATAATGATATCGTTACCGTTTTTTCCCGTCAAGTTCAATATGTCGGAAGTTTAATCCCGTCTAGAAACAAAAATACTTCACATGGTATAATCGCTTTGTCCACCATTTCCCTAATGTTATCCAACTGAATTTGGTGTCTCACCGAGAATACTTGATCACCGACGAGCTTTGGTAATATCTGTTCATGCTACTGCGGTGGCAGGGCCACCGTATTCGGCGCACATAGATATTATTGGGCATAGGTGTAGCCTTTTTCATAGTAACAGTATGTACTTACTACGGAATTATTAAACATGCTCCCTTTCAAGGGAGGGTCAAGGGTATCATATTATACTACAGTGTCATCAATAATTTGGCCTGAGGAACAACCAGTGTTCGAAACCGTATACGCTAAACGAAACGAACAATTTCGTGGATTTTAAGTCGGTTTATAAATCAATAAAAGGTGTGTATCGCCAATATAAGATAGATTACCGATATATTGTATATCGCAGGCTCTACATATCATGCGATCGTTGCATCTTGCCCCAGTCTATCACCAGTCAAATGAAGCCTACATTTCTTTCTTGCTCTCAGCTACACTTAAACCCTATCAAGGAGTTCCTTCAAGTGAATGTCACTATGAAAGAGGCTACAGAGTAGTTGTAAAAATACCTCATGTTGCTCACAAATACAAATCTGATGGAAAAACTGCAACTCGGTAACAACAATGGCAATTTACCTTAACATGTAGAGTATCATGCCGTGTGGAGTTAGCCGAACCAGTACGTTGGGCACGGTAACAAACTGGAATTCGGCATGCTTTGCATTAGCGAAGAACACCTCTGGCTTCCAGATTTTCTGTACAAGCTTCGGGTCGTTCAGGTCGAGAGGGGCCGAGATGTTGATTTTTGCTAGTCGGCCGTCGAACCAACGTTGTCGAAGATATAGATCCACTTCGTAGTCCTGTAGAACAACAGTAGAATCAATTTGTTATCTATAGTATATATATATATATAATAGTTGTATCGCTGTGTAGACGCATGCACAATAGCTGTCAAGGAGACCTCTTGTTGCGGCTCACAATCAGAGGAAGCAGTTGACGGACAGACTCAGTCGTGCTCCCTCTGTTTTATCAGGAGACCATAGCTCGAAACAGTCCCCAACAAATAAATATCATAAGGCATCGTACATATTTTATATACATATCGAAGCGCAGGATTCGACCTGTCATAGAAATTAACGTCAATCATTCTTTCCGTATTTGTCCAGATGTAGTGCCGATGCTACTTGTTAATCAGCCACAACATCGGTCAATAATCAAGAGGTGGGCATACAATTGTTCCGTGTGCTTCATTCGTGTACGCAGGATGGTAGATATTTGACATTATTTATTATATTATATTATAAACAAAAATGCGCCAAATGCAGGAAAATCGATTGTAATGTAATTCAATTCAACTACTCCCTTCTTGTAGGGGTCAATAAAATGGGTTATTAAAAAGTAGCGTCGTCGTCCATTGCAGCCGCAGCCTATCGTTTCTCTGTCTTCAGGATAACTTACATGTTTCAAGTGTGCGAATATATATATATATATATATAGGCACAGTCAATATCGCGCAGAAACAATCATGCGAATTTAGTACGATCGAGTGATTCAACAACGGGCCACGCTTTCCTCAGGATGATGGCAATTCTTTCGTTGTAGGTTCCAAGTCACGGCTTCTATACTCTACTTAAAATAGATCAGACGGTAGCATGGGGACTCAAGACAAGGTTATTACAGGTTCATAATTATTCACCGTCATTGCCCCGTCGCCCCAGCAAGTCACGAAGAACCTCGATTTAACATTTTTTATGAACTTCCGTGATATTAAGAAGGATATTCCGCCAACTAAGAAGTGAGCCTGTCTGCCATAAAATGCTAATATAATCACATCAGAGCTATTGTAAAGACGATTTTTGATTAAGTATATAGACAGACAGAGAGACTCAGACTTTCTATATATATTTTTTTGTCGAGCTGACTCTCAGCTGTTCCCCTATCTGACAGGCCTCAGCTCTTAATGTTTAGGTATTACTATGAGAACCTGTCGGGGCCACCTTTGCTTATTCTCTTCCTTACTCGTACCAGACTTTCTATATTAAACCTCTATAGATATGTTCTATATCCTCGGGCATTAGCGCAAGCTGTTCGAATTTTGAGCGTACCCTTTAACCGTTGAAGGTTAATTTCCTAAATGGCAACGCGGCGCCACAATTACCACGAGCTAACTGCATAGCGTTGGCTGTGAATGGGGTAATATGTAGACGAGGCGGAAAGCGCGGTCATCAAAAGTAGCAGTTACAAGCGAACACTAATTTGTTACGTGTTGGCTTTCCAAGGCAGAACAATGTCTTTCAACTTTAGGGGTGTTTCCCGCTAGGGGAAATCGCTAGATTCTCTGGTCGCAAACACAAGAATTCACAGAACTGGCACTGGTGAAAGATGGCTAGCTGAACTGTCTGTTCCCATTTCAAGCTTTTGCTCTTCAACAAACACCGAGCCCGCGAGTCAGCGAATATGCCACCCACTGTTCGAGCTGACCAAACCATTGAGCCCGCGTAACGGCTCACACATGTTCGATCCGTTGACTCATAAAGCGGGCTGGCTTTCGAAGAGTAAGATCGAAATATGCGCGACAATAACGGAAATGATGTTTCTGGAAAGTGTTAATGGTCACTTTTTATCTTAGTTGTCTCTTGTGGTCTACATCTGTGGATGGCCATCAGGCCTATGCATCGACCTTCATACAAGTTTCAGATGCGTAAGTTAGCACTGCTGAGGCAACTAGCTCAAAATTTCGATGGTGGAATAATTGATGACCTATTCTTGGTCAAGGTTATTCCGTACGTCGGATCCACACCAGGGAGGATCATTAGCCGAAACGCTCATAACGATCCCGCCTGCTTATCAATTCCTTCAATGCATCGAGTCTATCAGTATCTTGTCGCTGTTCAACAGTCCATTGACCCTTGTCAGTGTACTACGAATTCCGGTCAACTTCGCCCGTGAATGTCGCAAGATTAGTAATTAATTGAACAATATACGAATTATATATTTGAACAAAATTATCTAATTTTCCCCATCACCGACCTCGTTTACTTCATGTAATTATATCCACTATTAGAAAATAAAACATACGCATGCGTTGCGTGCGGCTGCTGAACCATCGACAGTGTTCAACAGCCTAGGGCCAAGTACTCCCGAGTGATTAACCTAACTAATAACTAATGTCATTCGCAAATGGTACAAGTGAAAGCGTCTTCACACAGGCATGCGCTAATGCGCTCCCTCATCGTGTTCGGAGTCTCCCTCGAGAAACGATACCACCAAATATCTACTTCTCCACATGCGGCTGCAGAGGGTACACTTTGGTCGGCAGAGTCGAAATCTGTAGACATCTTCAAAAGCCCTACGCCCGCATCTATACTGGCTTAGGTTCCATATTATCGCAGAATATGCAGTGTGCGAACGCCAGTGAAATTTGTAACCATAACAATTTCAGCTGTTATATCTCCACAGTATAGTAGCAGTAGTAGTAGTAGTGGCTGCTGTTATTGCCGCTGTCGCCGCGTGGTGGTTGCGGTTGCAATGTAGGAGTGGATTTTCATGTTACGTCGGCCATTTGTTGAGTTGAGATGCCCGTACACTCGGAGTCGGTCGACGACAAAAGGGCCAGAGCGACTCGACGCTATGCCTCGACTTAGCCAACGGCAATGGCGACTGCTGGAATGGTGGCGCCAACGAAATGAACATATCATATCATCGTTCTGCCGTCGACGCAGTACGGGCGGCCAACAGCGAAGACGACGACTGCTCCGCGGTTTCTCGCGGTAGCGGTGATTCGGGTGAAGTTCACCGAGTCCCGTTGGTCGTTGCCTTCAGCTGTTGCTTTCGGTGTCAATTTGTATGCAATACTACTTATTCAAATGTAGTATCGAGCAAAGTACACAGACGGAACAGAAAAAGTGAGCTTGCGAGCGGGTGGCGGCTCGGGATGGCTAATGTGCTCACCCAGGACAGTAACAGTGATCTTCAGCATTTCTTGTTTTGTTTGTCGAGGGGTGTGTGTGTGTGTCAGTATATGTTTAGCGCAATAAGATCTATAGTAATGCGAATATAATCGTTGTAACAGCTGTATGGCTACCGGCAAAAGGAAGTGCAGATGAGAACTGCGAAGGTTTAATGCACAGATTGCATAGGATTTATATAGTATTTGCCAGCCACTGGCAGCGACTAAGTGACGCAGCAGCCCTGATCGTAACTGATACCGTTCTATCATCTCGTTTCTCTAATCACAGCGATATTAGTATAGATATCCGTAATCGAATAGTCATTATCTTTAGGGGTGATTGCGAGACGTCCGAACCAGAAAACTATGCAGATTATCCTGACCCGTTGCGAGGATGGGTTTACACAATAACGAGAGTCAGTAGCTCAGTCCGGTCTTTCCTTACGAGCTACGCTCATACGTATCATCTGACTTACACCACAATCACGAAAATCGTCAGGAAGTTTACAGCGTTCCACGCAAAGTTCGTCAACGGTAACAACCTCGGAGTCACTACCGCTCTGTAGTGTCCTCCTATACGGCGTTGTATGAACTAGTTATTCTCATAGTGCCTAAGATCCTTTCAACTCGCCCTAAATCCTCTTCCCACTTCGTTGCTACTTGCCTTGTACTGCAATGGTTGCGCTATTACACAAAGCTGCCTATGTGCACAGAGTTGTTGTTGTTTACCGGGAATTCTTAAGGGTTGACGTGAACCAATATGTAAGTACCATACATGCCACATAAGGTCGTGCATTCTCGAAGGCTGAGAGAATGCAGCCAACCCGACCGACAGCCGAGAAGATGAGCTCGAGACGAGGGCCGGGACGATGAGGCCATTCGAATACCTCAGGCCTAGTGCGAGCAAAGGTAATGGACACATTTCTTCTTCCATTCTTCTACTCTTCCTCCTCGTAGGGCTACTAGCTGTTACGAGCCGACGTACGCATGCCACCCCATAGCGAGACGCTCATAGAGAAGTAGAATGTGCTCCTTTCTGACAGAGGTTGGCAGCGGGTGAAGGTTCAGCGAACGATAACAAGTGTATGGGCCGGCTGTCCACGTTTGCGCGCTTAGTTCGTTAAGTGGCGAGGATTCCATTCGAGTGCCTAGTCTTCGCTGCTCCTGTTGCTCCTCCTGCCACTGCTGCACCGGCGGCTGCGCTGTCATTGTTACGTATCCGACGGAACCACCAATCAGCGACCCTCTGCATAGTAACGCGCCTCGTCTCCGTACCTTCCAGCCACGACGGAGTGCAAAGCTAACTGCCAAGCAAACCCCAAACCCTCCGCAAGTGATCAACTCGTCAACACTATAACTGTTAGCACCATCACCCTGAGTTTCCTCTTCACGTCTGTTTGACTTGGTGCCCAGCTGCACTTTCCGAGCAACGAACGATAACGAAATTGCCCTAGACGAATTCCATGGGACGGCCGTATATCTGCAATGACTCCCATCATTTGAAGACGATACGTACACTGTGACAGGACGCAAGTGGAATACACTGGATATAGTGCTTAGTAATATCAGGTTGGACCTAAGGGATCGGCACTGTGTCACATTTTAATTCTAATCGAGAAGAAGTGGCTCAAACACTAAATCCATGAAGACAATATGCGACATTCAGATCAGCGATCGTCTGCCAACGTTTTGACATATTTTCGACGACTTCCTTAAAAAAATCATTGATCAATCATTGAATTTTTAGCCTCTTCTATACCCTTAAACTGTTTTTCGAGCTGACCCTCAGCTGTTCCCCTATCTGACAGGCCTCAGCTCTTAACCTTTAGGTATTACTATGAGGACCTGTCGGGGCCACCTTATCTTATTTTCTGCCTTACTCATACCTGATAAGAATTTTCAGATAAAGAAAGATGATAAAGAACTCCAAAGATTCTCCGCGTCTGACAGGATTTGAACCCAACACACACGTGTCCCTCCGGTCTACTAGTCTAAGACGCTCACCACTAGACCATCCAGGGGACATATACCCTTGGAAGGTTCGTCCCGTCCGTCATTGCTTCATACAAGAAAACTGTCGTCTGGTAGTCTGAGAGCGCAATGCCTTTTTTTTTTTAGAGAGAGAGAGAGGAGGAAATTTTCTTCAAACGCACGAACGCCACCAGAGACGTTCCAATCTCCATGAAAGTGGGCCGATCCAGTGCAGGGGGTTGACGTGGATGACAAAACGCCTCTGCCTGCTAACGCCATCCTCTGCTGAGAGCGTATTTCTTCCCCAGAGTCGGCACGCTTGGCATTACTTCGATCTCTGGGGAAGCTGTGTACTGCTCCGGCTAGTGTTCTATAGCCGGGCGCCATAATCTCCGGCGCAATGCCTGAGCTGGTTCAACGGTTCTACATATTATCAGATCCCGTTCTAACTCGTACAACTGGCAGCAGGCCTCTATGTTGCTGCGCGGTTTCGCGTTGCCTATGAGACAGAGGTCAACCTTCCTCCGAAACTCATCTGGTAATTTCTGCTTAATTTCAGCACTAACTCGAACCAGCATAGCCTTGGACATATCGCAGTCATCGTGGCCGTTTGGCATATATTGAACCGCTTGCCGCATACCAACTGCTGGAACCAATGTAGGCCTTTGCCTCGATTTGCCTTTAAGGCTTGTAGAATCTGAGGGGAATTTCACCTTCCAATTTTTAGCAGTCCGAAGTAAATCTTAACTTAGGTCTTTGTACGCGATATATTTCATCTTGCCATTCCGTGGCTCCAGTGCAATAAAGCATTATTGCTCAAACAAAGTACCTATATATATGTATTTTATTTTAAGAGGTTAAGGTACATCCTGCATGGACACCAGGCCTCACACTAAGGTATTTGCCTGGTAGTATTAGACTCTTACTGACTAAACCCAGAACCGATTTTGACTTGGGGTACTGACCGGGACTGTCAAATATATATATTACTGAAGCAATATATATATATATATATATATATATATATAAAATATTTCTTTCAGACTAATTGGCAACAAAAGTGAATAGCAGAACCACACTCCAAATTCTAGTTCGAGTAAACAGATGGATTGACATGCACAATAATCGTTTTGAGATTTGAACAAAATGTATGATATTTACTTGGCAATTTCAGTTACATGTGATTCGCAGAGCGCGCGTCAAAACGACTAATTCGCAGACATTGGGTAGAAGAAATTTTGTTTGCCGGGTGGAGATGAAAGCCGCCCGTATGGTACTTGACTGGAGCAGCCAAATCGCGCAAAGCAACCGCGCGAGATGGTGGAGCCGCGTTCGTGTTCAAAATGTTTCGCGTCGACGAGTCAGTTGAGGCATTTCGAGAACGTAAGAAAAAAAATCCAGAGAAAGGTAGCTTTCTCGCAGTCTCGAGCGGGACGTCAATACCAGAAGCGTCGAGTGTTCCGACTCCGGAGGAAGGCCCTTCGCACAAGTCAAAGACGGCCGTAGCATGGGCCAGAAAGCTAGCAGACCTGTAGTAGAACATTAGATTAAACTAGATTTTGGCGAGCCTGAGAAAGAAGCAGAATTAAGCTCAAAAGCGAATGTGGCCAGGTTTTTTGTCGGCTTAACGCGGACATGATATCTTTTTAGGCAGCACCTAGGCAACGATTCTTAGCCCTAATGGAGGTGAATCGAAAGTGAACGTAGCCTTGAAAGTAGCCTTCGTTATAGTGTTATCAGTCCAAGTTCATTAGTCACTCACCGAAACTCCTACACAAACATGTTGGATGCTCCTTAATGTCGAAATAAAAGACAAACTGAACCAGCGACTCGATCGTGTCGGTATACAAGTCTGAAGAAGAGGGAGCTATCGTTATATTTTTTCTTGATAAAAAGTACAAATTTATTTGTTCAATTTTATAGAAAAGCGCTCACGATGTTGACTGTACAATCATTTGTCAGTGGGTTCCATCCGGGGACGCTATCATTGAGCAGATAAAAGAAAAATGCCTCCCAGACAATTCTGATTCAGATCGCAACCGGATCCGCAAATTGGCTGAAAAATGGCAGAAGGCCATAAATCATCACGGCAGTTACTTCGACGACTAGAGTCAATTGAAACACCGCCTTCGAAAATACATAGGAACACTTATTTGCGGTCATAATATATGTATTCCTAAAGCGTTTTTCCTATCACAACCCACACCAATTATACGAACAATACGGACATTCAACTTCGCTATGCCTATCGTTAAGGCTGATCACCTCAGATGTAAAAAAGTTGTTTTGCCAGACAAACGCACTTATCGTGTGTCGGATGCATCTGGTGAATCCTATCGATTCGTATTGGAAATATGGCATGGGGCAGGGGTCGACAATCTTGGTGTACATATTGACCTATCGATTATCTTATCTTTATCCTTTTTTACATTGGTAGCAGTCGGAGTTGCTCGAACGAGGGCAGGCTGCAATGTACTATTGATTGAGTTCTGTGCTCAGCGTATCGCAGCGTACAGCGATATCATCGCATGGCCTGTTTCGCTATTTTCCAAGCGCTTGCAGGCCGACTATTTGGAAATCTGTCCCCTTAGATAGTCCGCTTCACCTCTGCGCGTCGGTGGCTTTATTGGGGCACAGGCCTTTTGGCTCAGATTCCATATGCTACCGGAATACTCCATTCCGGTAGAGAGCCGTCCCTGACGGTCCATTTGCGCGTACGCCTCGAGGCGTTACACTAGGCAAGGCAAGAACTGGGCTACATTTCGTGTGGGGGGGGGGATTCATTCTCACCTTCCAGCTCCAGTGGTGATATTGCAGTCCTGGATAGTTTTTCATCTCTGGCCTGATGTCTTGCTTTTGCTCGAGAAGTAAGGGTCCTCGTTGAGTCTGAGCCCTAGCCTTCATTCGCTTTTGCCACGGTTATATATATATATATATATACCACGTTAGGACACATCGTTCTCTCGTGACGCCACTGACTGGTGATGGTCACGACCAAAAGAGAGTGACTCGGCGAACGACTGAGCAGACGGACGGGACCCTGATGCGACAATCAATCTCTCTCCCAACAGCTGTAGCATCACTATGGATTATCCTACTTCTCAACTTTACCGTAGTCGGCAGGCTCGTGTCACACTGGTGGGCGTTACCTCCTCCTACAGAATAATATACTACTAACGCAGGTGGAGCCTTCCATAGGCTTTCCTCTCGTAAAGTTATCAGCATATCGCTTATAGCGCCAAATTGTCAACAGCAAGACGAGGTCCGTTATTCGACGACACCCGATTTCCTGCTTAGCGGAAGTTCCCATACGTCTAACTGTCTGAACGAGCGTCTGTACGCCTGGCCGAACAGAACGACTACTTCCTGAGTTTAGGAAAACAAATGCAATAGGCATTAATTCAAGGCATCGGGCGATATAGCCTTTTCCGGTATTACTCGGTGTGAACCATTCAGGCCCTCAGGGTCACAGCAGAAGTGACAAAATGTTAGTTACGAGCGATGCTTGGAGGTCTCATTGGAAGAGAATCTCGGAATGGGTCGGGCCAGAATATCGACGCTTGCCTTGATTTACTAATTTATTTACTTAATCAGGATAAATCTCTTAAGTGCCATGTAGTGGACTTTAATAATAATATCATATTAATAGATTATCGATCCAAGTTCGAAGCATACTATAATAGTATACTTGCAACTAATTGGATGCACTTAATTGTTTATTTTTCAGCTTTATTTATAGCGGACCGTGTGACTTGGATCCTAGAAAAGAAACACGAACAAACATACACGATCTTAATATTAGGTAGATGGGCAAAATTCGGCTGGCAGTTCGCTCAGAGATATGCGGCATTCAAACAAGGTACACTTTTCTCATAAAATCTAGCTGGTACGGCGGTTGTACATAATATTAGTCATTTATCATCTTGTCAGACGGACGTGAACTTACACAGATAAGCTGATACTGCTTGACACTGCTCAACCGATACAATACAGACGAACATTCGTAAATGGAAGGTCCCAAAAAAGGCTAAAAGGGACAAAAGGCTATCCAAATACTAAGTCTGCCAAAGTAGATAAGCAGTATCATTTTTTGGGTAATGGAGGCACATCGACTGAAGAGCCACAGAGATGCACCCGCGTGATGTTTCTCCACTCAACATGACAACTTTAGAATCCCGTTTTGGGTTCCAGTGGGTCAGTGAGCCAAAAATATCATCTCCCCTCAAAGGAAAGTTATGCTAAAGTCTGAGAGAACTTTTGGTCTCGATCTATCCAATTTCGGTAGCCAGAACGAAGCTGCCGAATGATATATCTGTCAACGGCTTAGAGATCCATGCTGATTGATTCCTGTCGAGGTTATGCATGAATAACGCTCAGCACCTACTGTCGCCATGAAAAATAATCTCAGACGGGGCGGTAGCTCCCCAACAGATGATCACGAAAACTGACTCAATACAGTTCTAGCGCAAGCTTATTTCTTGAGTCCTTGTCGATATCCTTCTACCATGCCGTATAGTGTATTTTAATGCATATCATTTTCTCATTGTATTCAGCGAAAACCTTCTTTATACTTATTATTTTTATGGGCAAAGCGGGTTGGAAACATCATCCCTCGAAGCTTGGTTGATTTGATGACATGCCAGATTAACTAGACTGGTTCATATGTGCCCTTTGGTTGCGACTCCACTTAAGCTTCGTACATTTTCGTGACATACGGTGAACTTTTACAGGCTATAGCGTTGGACAGTGATGTTGTATAGCAATAACAGCCAATAACGGAAGGCGTAGTAAGTATACTTCGCCCTATAACGCCAGTACTTGATAAGGCGAGGTATACTTGCAGCCAACTTCTACCCAGAACGAGCATGATAATCACATTTAATTAGGTCACGAAGCGAATATTCAATGCCGTTGCGTCGCGAGCACTCACACGCATACGCACGCACAGTCACAGGCAACCATCTTTTGTACTGCTGCTTTGCATTTTGAGTGTTCAATTTTCTCAACGACCATGAACCGAGCCAGGCTCCTTAGTTAGATGGCAACCATCGTGTCATCTCTCTTGTCTCGTTGGAAACGTGCCCCATACGAAGCTGTCTAGCACTAAGGATGTGTATATACCGCGCTGATGTGTGTACCTGATTCAGTGTCCACTGTCAACCACCCAATAAGCAAAACGAGTCAGAAGGAATCACCGACGTCATCTAATGAAACGAGCGCTACATTATCCCTCAGTTGTGGGTAGTCCTTATTACAGTTGGTTCGCATTCAATTGCCTCTCAGTTTCAAGCTCCAGTTAACCACAAACGGTCGTTCACATGCGACCAAACGATGTAAAAGCAATGATCATGACAAATATAATAGGTGATTTATTTCTCTAATACACCAAGACGTTTTACAGCATATTGGTGGCATGCGCATATTGAACGCTCCCCGACCTCATCCGGCCTCCGATGTCTCACCATCCACTCAAGGAAGGTCCGCTATTCCTGTCTGTTTTATATGATAATTTAACAGTGTCGTTGATATGCTATAAAAGTCAGCCTGTCGAAATAACCTGTTACTGCTAGAACTATTAAATGTATTAATGCATATATATTCTACAAATATCGATCGAATCGTCGTAACACCGTACGAGGTCACCTGCGCCGGAGGAACAAAGGAGGCGAATTCTTTCGAGAAGGATTTAGCTAAAGTAATAAAGTTTCTAGTTCAAACGTCCTCGACGCGCCGCCGGAACATTTAAGTCGATAGCGCAGACTAATTAGCTATTGTACAACGTAGCACCGAACGTCATTTGACTTCGGCTAACGATATTCAACTTCTGTCTGATCTGCTCAATTCTATCAGAATACATGTATTGTACTCTTGCCTGTTTACAGATAGGTTTCGAAAATGTATGTTCAGGACCTTAGTTGTGAGTGTCCTTCTTCTCGTGGGCGGCTTGAGCAATGCGTACGCCATCTACGGCGGGGGGGCGGGGGGGTCATCGACACGAACGGGATCTTAGACATGCAAATAGCTTTACTATACATTGTAGCATCGAGGCAATATTTGGCTGGTAGCAAGCCCGAACGTGTGGCAAATTCAATTCGATGGCCCCGGAAGACGAAGGTGCAAAGGTGGAAGACCTGTGCCATCCCTACACGTACCCGGAGTTGGCGTAGCTGGCCAGCCAAAACCTATTACGTACGTCGTCACAACGAAGGCGAACTGTGCAGAAGGGATTTTCTTCGCCTGCGTTCCTACACACATATGTATCATAGATCTGCAGAAGATATAATTAAAAAGGCGCATTACAACACATATGCGACAGTACTGTGTGAGGCTACCCTTGTATTCATTTGGTCTGCCATTGATCACCATACGGGTTTTTGTCGCTTACTGAGGCCATCCCGGTCAACCTAAATACAATTCGTACTCGTACCATCTATTTCGCGATCGCCAACCTTTGCCGCCAATGGCGATCCATGAACGTTGTTTGTGAGGCGATAAAAACGAGTGTCAGTACCTCCTCTCGATGGAGAGCACCTCGTTAGGATCAGTCGCGCATGTTATGAGCGGCCAAGAATCCGCTGAGAGTGACCCAAATTTGATCGCGAAAATCAGAGAGAGATCAAGAGAGAGAGAGATATGAAGAGAACGTGAATGGCCCTAAGACGCAGAGCCAGGTCGTTTTTTAAGAGCTCGCTTAATGCATTATCAAGGGAAAACTCCTACTACTGTCAGGCCCAAAGGAGCTAACAAATTATGTAATAGTGGACCACTATTAGTAGGTCAGTGCCCTTCGCCATCACTCGCGCGTCTATCACTTGCGCCAAACACGTCCAATGGAGATGCGTGGACCACGACCATGCCAGTGGCGACTCGTGTTTATGTCGAAATTTTCCACTGGAGGGTACGTCCCGCTGTCGCTCTGGACATATATAATGCATACACACATCTGCCCTTATATATATATATATGTGTGTGTGTGTGTGTATATAATAAGTGATGTAAATACAGCATTGTTGTTCTTCTCGTTGTTTGCGCATTTATTACGCATCTTCTTTCTTCCTTTGATCCATTATTGTCTACTTTCCGTTAAAGCATTTTCCATTCCATACGACGGCCTGCCTTTTTAGGCCCGCTTGTGAGTCATCATTCTCGTTGTCTCGAATAAATACAAACTCAGTAAAACAATCCTTGTATGCAATACTTGCTAGACGTATTCGATAAAAAGGACTTCCGCACGTTTCATCGAATTCATTTTCTGTGTGTACTTAACGAAATACTGTTTATCTTTATTCCTCCTCGGCGGCTAACAATTGTCATTCATTTCAATTTAAATTGAGCCTTTGTATGCGGCAAACAGATCAGACGCTCAAATTGATGCATTGCACCATCTACCGATTCGAGATTCTTGCTCCGATCCGCAGCTGCCGAACGACGTCGACTTAGGCTTGAGTTTTGGCGGTGGGACCGGTGTGGACTCAACTGATTTTTCCCCTTGATAATTCTGTGTACCTCATTTATGCAACCCAGCTCTGGAGACTGCCATTCACAGTGATTTGTCTTTTTGCCGTGTCTATGTATATGTGTTCCGAATGGCCAGCAGCGATTATTTTCGTCATTTATGTCTCTAAACTATTTATCATTTCTGAATGATTCCCAATGTTTCAATACGATTTGTTGTTCGACCACCTAATATTTCACATGTCAATCTATTATCATTGCACAAACGGCACCTTCGATTATTATGATTATTGTTATTATAGTATTAGTTTAAGCTGAACCAATCCGCAGATTGTCCTGATACCTTAAAGGCCGAGCATACTAAAACCTCACACCCATTTTCCTTTTTGTTCAACGAACTACAACGAACTTTTTCATCTCATATCATTCACCCATTCTGTTTTGTTGCCTTGTCTACAATTTCTTTCATATCGTTTTCAATCATCCTTATACTAACCGTATTCAACTCCTGTGGAGAACTTTCTATTCTCTGTGGAATGTAATCTTAGGCCCCCGTGTCTCAACAATAACAAACGGCACCGCACATACAGAAACTGCCTACTGTGCCTTCCCAGATTCTACATGCATATAATAGAATAGGCCTGTGTACGTCGTGAACTTGTAATAATTGTAAACATACATGTGACCCGTACTTGGGCAAAGAAAACCTGCTAGAACCGTGGGTGGAGAACGGTGTAGGCTTTCGGGGTCTATTAGGTCTCGCTTTTGTTCAAGCGGTTTCGACGCCAAGCGTCGACAATTTACAAGAGGCTCGGCTGTCTATGCTCTTGCTGTTGAAAGTTTCACGAAAAACTCAAGTAAATAGCGCAACACTGGCGAACAAAAACAGCCAAATCCCTAATGGGCTTGGATGTAACATGGAGATTAGGCTGCCACGGTCTGCCACTCGGGGGAACCAACTTTCGACTTGAGCCTGTCGAAAATAATGCAATAGAAATCATTACGCCTGTGTCTCTCACGGGCGCCTGCTCTGCAGCTGGCTTACCCGTGCATTGCTTTGACACGATAAAATACTGCTGGTGAAATCGACAACGATTCCCACACAGAGGTGAGACGGTGGTGGAGAAACAAGTCATCACGGAGATTCAGTTTGTGTAGATATTGTGTTATGTTATTCTAAGTAATTATTACGAAAGTCTGCATTTACGAACGCGAACGGCTATATACGTATCTGAAGATGCTGACCGTGTATTTATGTATGTGGCTGTCTTGATTTGACATGAAATAAGGGTCAGTGACATCATCGAGCGTTTTCTCGACTGTACTAGGGGGTCTCATTAACCCGACTAGTTGAAGCACAATTACATCGTTGCGTAGGCTCCGCTTTCAATTTAGCTCCAAGTTAAGTAGTTGCCCAGCTCACCTTCGTCTGCTGAAATCCCTCGGAATCGATTACAGCTCAGCGGCGAGACGGCGGAGCTGCTCGGCCATTTCTAGTTAAACTGTAATGCCTCGCTGACGCCCAGCAGGCAACACTCGACAAAGCGCCGTGAAAAGTTTGAAGGCGACTGCCGTACCTTATCAACTAGGATAAGATTGGGTTCGAAACTTTTCAGGAATTGTAAAGTTTTTATCTACTTTAGAATACATCCGTTTGCCTTCTGAGCAGCGGACGGCCCCCGAGCCCTAGTTGAAACGCTTAAATAGAATAGTTAAAACGTACAGAGCCGTGTCTATCACACGAGGCTAACCGGCAAAGTGCGACTCCGACTCTGAAGTAATGTGCGCATAGAGTCCACATGCAGACGGTCATCACGGCGAAGCTTTCCAAGGGTGTTTGCGTTTGACGTCCAACGATCGTCGTCGTGCTCTTTGGCTAGTTCTGCTGATGGCCCGTTAGACGCGTTAAGTTTCTTTCTGGTAGATAAGTTGATTGGTTGGAAACATAGTGGTTTGATCCAACAATGTATTGTACTTTGCCAAGGACCACGCAGAGACGGAGGCGATAAAAACCGAAACATTATGTAATAGTTGACCTTGCGCTGTTCGGCTTGAGCATTCGCGCGTGCTTTGATCGCCCGCTGCGAAAATGATGGCCTCGTTGTCTTCGTATGAATTCTATTGCTTAGGGTTTGTTCTTGTAACTTGGCTTGGAGTACTATTTTTTTTTTTAGCATTGTTGAAGGCCATAGATGAAACATTATCTTCGCGCGAGTGGGCGACTAAATGTGTACGTGCTGCGCAGCGTCCGACTACAAAGCTCTTCGCGCACGCGAAGGATTAGTGAGAGTACAAATATTGTTGTCGCTTGACTGCGAAGAGGACAATGCAGTAATATCAAGTGTGCTCCTCCTGGTGATATATAACTCAATAGTGGACTAAGTGCTAAACTACTCGCACACACGATCTGCTCGATTATTCGCATCGAAATCGACCGGTTCCGCTCCTGCGTGAACCCGACGTAAGATATCTATTCCAACAAGACGATGCGTGTTACGATCACGATAATATTATACATGTATAATATACATGATTGAAAGATACGAGGAATTCGCTTGGATATAGCATTCTTTCTTATTTCTGGACACATTCTCTGACCCGACTCGGCACTCGAGGTTGTCTTTTGAACGACCTTTGTAGATTGTCGACAACATAGTTTTCTAGAATGCCGCTATACGCCAGTGAACATGAATACAAACTGCATATATATATATATATATATATATATATATATATGCGCCATTGTGCTACATTGTGGTTCTCCTCTTTTGAATTGTCACCCTAGATAAGGTCTCCTATAATAACAGCGAGTGTGTGATCCTGCTCGGTTTTCGTGGGGTTTATTATCTAAACCGAGCGAGAATCTCAAGACAGCTGCCAGTCTGGTTGGGCCCCACGCCTGAGTCAAACATCTATTGGGAAACGCCACACTTGATTAGAAATTCGATTGCATTCGCGTTTTGTCCTGTCAAAAACTTGAGCCGGGATTTCCACCCAAATAATAGGACATTCATCATATTCCTCTTATACACCGATGGTCTGTACAAGCAATTTAAACTTTTCTGATAGTGAGGCATTCCGTAGTTACGATATCCCTGTACCGGTGTTTGACATAGATCGCACCATTTCACGTGCGAATTGCCTCCGTACCTAAAGCATGGGGGGATAGAACAGAGTGAGAGAACGTACATTCATTGCGTCATTCGTATTGGCCGTTGTCAAGAGATCATAGGTGACTTCATTCATAGTGGCGACCGTCGTCAGACAGACTACTATTATTATTATTACTATTCTAAAGTGTAGGCCGCTAGGGAAATCTGTAACTTGAGGATACGCACCTCCGACGCTGGAATACGAGCCGTCCTGGAGACTATTCGTATAGAAAACGCTAAAGAGGATGTAAATATTTAGAAAAACAAGGCTGAATAACGAGCTTGTACGAGCCCTGTGTGCGCCGCGGTACGCAATTGCAGAGCGCAAGCAATGGTATAGCAAGGCAGCAAAGCAGGATCCGACTACTGACGAAGAATAATAGAAGTGAAACTCCTCTGCTTTGAGCCAGCCAGTGGGTGATACAACGTTACTACTACTACTACTATTACAACAAGTACAGTTGACGTTCTGCTGATGTCAACGCGAATTGAATAGTAGAAATAGTAATTGTAAATATATCGTACCTTAATATAGTAACTTGTACATACATTATATATATATATATATATATATATACATATGATATGATATTTTCTAACATACAGTCCTCCCATGACATATTGACATGACAGCATCATGCGTGTCTTGTTTTGCGATATTTTTCATGTTTATAGAGTTTCTACTCGCATTTTTGAGCGACAATGTTCCCTGAGAGACCAATCATCTGGTCTAATGATCTCACCAATATATTATGATATTTCATGGTAGCAATTGAAGTTTTAAAAATGCTTGTCCCCTCTTGTAAAGTGGCACAATTAGGAACCCTCGTCAGTATTCTCGTCATTTGATGTGAGCTGTGTTCCCTCTTGATGTGGACACTTGAGGGTTAGAGTTCAGGGCTGTGGTCGTTAACGTAACAAACAATTCAAGCGGGGTGTCTATGACGCCTTATAGTAATGAGAATATAATAGTAATAAATACAGAATGATAAGCTGGGAGTTCTGACGGCGACAGACTTCAGAAATGAGGCTATGAGAATAAACATATAATTTAAGCGCTTCGTGGCGTTGCAGACAACAGCGGACATGGTTGTCGTAAGAGTTATTCGACGACATCTCTAGCTTCGATTTTTCGAACGACATGTACACATTGAAACTCTATTTCTATGACTACACTTTCTATTATTTTACAGTATCGATGAGGTTGTACAGATCTAATTGAAGCTTAGCGCTGCACTCTTTTTTCTAATTATTAGATAATTCTTGTATTGATCGGTGATTAGCGATGACACATACAGCATGCTATATTGCTCCTTGGCTAGGGGTACTGATGCTTTCGCAGAAATTTTCAACTGCACATATTAAAATTTTCTGATTTACATCGTACAGACATTCGATACCGCTACTCTTCTTTTTCTTAGGTTGAAGCCTTTTGGCAGCAGCTTCAAAATGCATTAACGTACTACTGGTAGAGCGGAATAGATCATCGAACCTTTATCGGGCGTGGGACTGGACTCCGGGCGGCCGGACCTCAATCCACCGGGCCTCTCCATTGCAAGCTAAACGTTCCTTCAATCGTTAATCGGAATCACGTTAGCAATAGTTCGGCACGTCTATGCCTATAGTCCGTGACGGTGCCCGAGACCTGCGCTGCAGCGAAGTACTTGCGTGATATGCATATTGCAGTGCCTACTCTGAGCATTCGCCGACATCACTCCAACTAGTGTTAATATTCTGGCACACAGAATACTAATCAATATGTGAGCGACACACGTAAGAACTACGATACATTCGCAAAACAACCTCCATGATCCTTCTTGCAGTCGTGCCAGTGAAAACCATGACGTCTCCATTCCATGCAGCTGCTAGCTCTTTCTTCCTAGTGTCATGTAATCGAACTCTAATATTTGTCGTGTGTGACAAGGCCGCCATGCGCGGAATACCGAAAAACTTCGTCGTATCTGCTTGTCATCAAGCTGGAGACATCGCGGAGGGGAGCACTTTCAGCGAGGCCTTACCAAAATCGCTTTCGTCGGAGTAGGCGGAGTAAACTCCGTTCGTCCTCATCGCGGATTTCTGTGTCGACTCTACCATAGTACTTTATAATCTATATAGATATATGAATCGATCGACTCATTGATACGTAGTCATCGCCGTCGGCGATGCCGAATTCGTTTGCTCAAGCTATGCAATTCAAACCGACTGCGCAAGGCGGTAGTGACTTCATCCAGCATCATTAATCAACTATTGCAAGGATGAATACCCCGATGCTGTTAAACACACACACACACACACAGATGCCTCTCGGCGCCCTCACCATGCGCGGAGGTATGCACCTATTCATCCGATCCTGCTGTGCTGTTCAACAAAGCACCGAATAGCAGAAGCATACCGCTGGTTATTAACTATTCTCAACTATTCTGTCAATTCGCTTTTGATTTGAGGTGCTCTACAAAATTGCTAGTGTCAAAGCAGAGGAGTGCTCCGCATCGCACAGTCTCCTCATAACGTTCATTGTCCGTCTCTGCCCCACGTAGGTGAAGGCGCGTCGTGCTCCGCCAACGGAAATGTACGGTGTGTCCATACGATATCTATGTGTATTATGGCCGGAAATACAGGGCGGTGGGAGGGGGGATTCTATTCAGCGATCACCACGGCGATCTTCATCACAGTATACGGATGATTGTTAGGCTATCTGAAGTAGAAGATACAGCCGACCAGGACTAGAATTGACTAAAATCGATGTGAGTTGTAGCCATTGTATGCACATGCCCATGGTGTGAACGGCTGTGACGGTTCGATTTCTGCATAGCAAACAACAATTTTATTCTAGGTAGATACCGTCATATTTTGGCCAGTTTTCTCATTCGCCCACTCTGCGCTAACCTATAATAAATAGAGCCACAATATTGGATCGGGAAGTACGACGGAAATGCCGGCTGACTCGTATTGGTAAACAATGGCATGTTACCCAGTCAGTTCTTCAAATGACAATACTTATAGATTCTCCAAATGATAATAACAGACAAATGATGGTCACGAGCAAGTTGTCATTTTCGTTGACAATCCTACGAGAAGCACAGCCCACAGACAGATAGACAAAGAGCTTCTAGTCATGTGTCTATATAGGCCACGAAGATATTCTTTCTTTAAGTTACTATAATCGTTAGTGGTTTGTGGAACGAACATTCCGGCATCAACGTTTTTAATGATGCTGTTATATTAAAGCGCATTACAGAGAGTCTTTTAAGCACTTTCTGGACTAAGGCTTTAAGCGAACTCAAACGCTCACACCGGCCGAACATTTGTTCACCTTTAACAAAAGACTGGATGATAAAGAGAATTAGTGTAACCATTAACCCTATGTAGCTAATCTATTTATTAGGTTGGTTCATAAGTTTCCGCGCTATTTGTCTTAAGGAAAAACACAGCCTTTTCGAGCACACGATACAAACTATTTAATTTCTGATGTACTCTCTGCCACTATTTACAACCTCCCTCCACCTTTCAGCCATTTTTTTTATGCCAGCTCGCTAGAATTTTTCACTTTTGCTCGCGAAGAAGTTCTCGAGTCACATTTGGAGACCCTCTTCACTATCAAATGTATGAGCATTAGGATTGTTTGCTAGCGAACAGAAAAGGTGGTAGTCTGTCGGGGCGAGGTCCAGCGAATACGGTGGGTGCAAAAGAACCTCCCATTAAAGCATTTGGAGAGCCTCCTTGACGTGTTTAGTGGTGTGGGGCCTAGCATTTTGGTGCAGTAGAATGCCTTGGCCACGTTTCTCGGGTCTTTTCTCGCGGATAGCTTGGTTTACTCAATACAACTGGGCTAGATACACCTACTTGTTGACCGTTTTTTTTTTATTTTCAAGCATTTCCCCGTGTATCAGACCCTTTCAGTCCCATCAAACGCAAATCATTCTCTTTTTTGGATGGAGAGCAGGCGTAATCTTGGCAAGCCATTCTTGAGCGCTCCTTCCACTTATAGAGTCCGCACCGTACACAGAACATATGGCTCGAGTTGCTTGGTAGCTCTTTGGCCTCGGCGAAAGGCGAAGAAGAGCAGGTGTTGAAAATGCAGTTTTTTTCCACCTGGAACATCCATGTTTGAAGCCGCAAATTGATTGTATTTTTGCTGTACCATAGAACACGCGATTGTGTAGAGGAGTGAAGGCGCTTTCGAACGGTATATAGAAATAAAAAACGGAGTAGACACGGAGTAAAAAACGGTAGACATGGACAACCTTTGGATTTTTTTATAATTTTTCATTGTCCGCAGACCCTTCCCGAGTAAAAAATACAAATAAAAAGGTTAAATTAAATTAAGTAAACATGGCCCCGACGGTTTCCTCGTAGTAACACCTAAATTTTCAGAGCCGGGGCCTGTCACAAACCAGCGAGGAACAGCTGAGAGTCAGCTTAACGAATGTTATGTTAGGTATACGAATGGTTGATGGGTACCATATAGTAACGTTGTTATTGTACCTGATTTTGGTGCCTCTGTATATAAAAATCGATTTGGTAAATCCGCCTATAGCAATTATTTTAGCTATTTTTGATACATTATGTTCGTATAGACCAGGATTCAACAAGAAAAATAAAGGCGAACTTTATTTCATTGGATGCCACAATACTCCATTTCTGTTCAGATCAAGAGTGGCTCGACTAACTGTAGGATGACCTTTTCCTTGAACACTTGAGCTCAACCGATTCGCTGGACTTAAGCTCCGTGGTTATACGGCATATGCTCACACACCACAACCTTCATAGTCTCGTTGCTGGACTACTCTCAGTGGTCCCCGCAGTGACACTCCGAACACCACCAAAGTCGTAGTCGTTGGGCAATGTCGAACGTTATAAAAGAACGTACCCTTACTTATTTAAACTAGCCAGTGCAAGCCAAGCAGTATGAATCAGGAGGAGTCTGGGAGAATGTCTCTTCATTCCTGAATCAAGCTCTCCCTTCCTTAAAGCTTCATGTCTTCTACGTAAAGCTCTCGGGAGACACAGGCCACGTAAAACGAGCACCCTTTTTTGAAAATTACAGTCGTACGAAGCATCCAACCACCATTGAATATAAATATCGAATTTCCCTTGTGGCTCCCCCATAGCAACAATACGCTGATCTATGCATCTAGTAAAAAACATACGCGCACCTCAAAATCATCGAAGTGGTCTAACATTAATGTACGATGATCGTGTATTATACAATGATACATATTCTGTCCGCCGTCGATCGACTACAGTTGCCCTACGTGACAGCTTCCTTACAGACACTTATGTATGTTAGTCAAGTTCAGTATTGACTTCCTTTCAGTATTCATTAAACTGTTTTCACTAATCAGAGTCACTGGTGAATGTGTAAGGTACACGTTGCTGTTGGCGCAGTGCAGGATCAGTGCTTTCAGAACGTCTTCGTAAATGATGGGACGGACGACATTTGCATTGCGTTCTTGTTTTTATGGGTGTTGTTGTATTATTATTATTAGAAGCCTGGGGGCTCGCATCAGAAAAGGAGGAAAAATTAAGAAAAACTTGACTATATGTACCTTTCCTGAAATTGCCCACAGCATTACACGGAATATTCATCAATCCGCATGTTTGCCGACTTGATTATTACTACCAGTTTTATCGCTTGGGTAAAAACGACAAACGAAAATTCATAAACATGAAACTGCTGCTTTAATAATAAGAGAGCGTGGGTGTTTTGCTATACCATATATATATATATATATAATGTGTTTACACCAAAGGTCTGTTTTTTAAATCCTCATATAAAATCCTGACTTTAAACGGCTTATCGTAACCTCTCTTCGAAAAGTTCACTCAGGGCCTTCGTCTAAATGTCTCCAGTCCTTAGAGCTCACCTGAGTAATATTCTTATGAAAAGCTAGACGTTATGTCATCATAATTAGTTTACAGCTGCAGGTTAGATAAGACTAATAACAGGGGCATTGCTTCGGGTGGACGAACTACATCAGGAGTGCACATCAGGTCAAGGGATAAGGTCTATAATTTACAATGTTAGCGTTGATATTTCTCCGACTGTCTCCGGCGTGGGTAAATTCGTCTCTCTTTGATCATCAGTCAACGAAACTCACAAGATATGAAAAGCCAGAAGGCATTGGAGTCTAGTTTTCTTTTGAGATCTCTCCCGTACAAAGTCCAAATCCATCCGAACCCGATTTATATTCGCTAAGTCATTTCGAATCAACTGGCTGCCACTTCCAGCAGAGAGGTTTCAGTACTCTTATATTACGCCAAGTACCCCCCCCAACGCCACATGGATCTGAATGCGACAGATCCTTCGGCATGTCTCCCAAGCGAAACTCAACAGAGCACACAGTGCCAATCTGCCAATAACGCATAATGATATATATATATATATATATATATATGTTCGCCCTTTGGACAGTTTCTATCTTCAAGGTTTATCTCCTATTCTTGTTCTGTACAGTGTATATTCGACTCACGTTCACATGGGCTGCGCTTAACGCTCCATTGCATTCGATTTCGAAACTAAATCACTTTTTTTTTCTGAGTTCATGCAAGCATACGTGCCACCCTCGCTGTGTTGAACCCATCGAGCGGCAGCGGTTGTGGAGTTTAGCCTTCACGTGTTGCGCGTCAAGTCCGTCAGTCTCGTATAGAACGACACACAATTTCTCCCGTACGCTCTAATCTCATCTACTTTCGGATCGCCATCTATCCGCAATGAGGGGAGTCGCGCATTTTACCCGTTATGCCGTTTCGAGAGGAAAACATCGCCTGGCAAAAGGCAACCGGCCCTTGAATGCGCGAGAGATCGCGAGATATCGTGGGCGATCTTCTCTTCCGAGTCCCTTGAGAAATTTCCTTATTGAAGTTGAAATAAAGCCTTCCACATAAGTGGTGTCTTTATTATTAAAATGGCTGCCAAACATCGTCTAGCCTTTGATTGTGTTTCGGGCGCGTTGGGTGAGTTGGCCAGTTAACGCTAACCACGTCCGTCTCATAAAGGTCGAAAACGTGGAAAAAACGTATGCGTGAAGGTTCCGCAGGGCTAAATGTCACAATGAGAGCGTGGTATACTCCACGCAAATGTTCCATCTCGAATGGAACATAAAACATACAATAATAATAATAACCGTGGTGAAATTGACATGATGTCCTTGCTCTTGTGTTCTCCATTGACTAATTCACTCACTAGACCGGCAAAGTGAATACAAGTTCCAGCCCCGCACGTCGATTACCACCAGCGAAGCCTGACTTTATGCATCCGAAATAGCTAATGGCGTATTGAAAAATTAATAACTTTGGCCAGACAGTTGAAAGTTATTAGCTAAACGTTCCCGCTAGTGTTTTTTTCGCTAAATAAATACGAGACGGTACAGACCGTCGAGTTTTATTATGGTTTCTTAGAAATCATCTATGGAAGGCTCAGCCCGTCTGGAACTTGGTCATCGAGTTCGGTTGACGAAGCCCTTCACGAGTCAATGCATTCAGAATTCGTTATTAATACAATCGAAGAAGGCTGCATATTAAACTCGTTGAATTAATTGTAATTGAGTTGCATCATCCTTGTGAATATTGCAAACGCGTAGCCTAATAACCGAGCCATTATGGCATCTATGACAGTTAGATATGTCGGTGGCCATGTGAAAGTGATGCAAACCAATGACATTTGTACATCCATGAATAACAGAATAATAATCTACATGAGATTGTTCGAGAATCATCCCAATACCCTTGTGATAAGCAAAGGGTCTATTTGTACACAGCAGGTAGAACAAATTAAGAAATAGGCATGATTCCTTGACTTCATCATCCGATGAGATCGTCGCGGCGCTTAAGTGCTAATGCAGACGAGATAAATAGAAACATTTTTACTTTTTCAATCAATCAATTGATTGAAAAAGTCAAAATGTTATATATATAAATGTTATATACGATAACATTTCTCCAATTAGTGGGTGTTTTTCTTTTTCGATTAGTCGCAGTATAATATTCGACGAATCGAATTTAAACTCGTCTGATCTAACAGTGAAGTCAGCCGAGAGCCGACGGCTGGCCAACATGTGCAGCGATCTTGTCTATCGTATCTATCAAATACATTATAATTGGCGCGTAACTAAAAGATTCTACTAAAAGATTACTCCCACTAAATCTGAGTGGTAGCGAACTGTGCTGATGACAACGCGTAGCCATTGTTGCACTGCCCTACGGTAGAGGCCTTCCGTATTGGCTAGCGACATCTGATCAATACTGAGGCAAATATGCAAATTTCCTACCAACGCATTTCTCGAGTTGTGTTGGCGGATATGACCCAGCGTTTTAGAACGCCAATTCCAAATGTTCTATTTCTGCGTACTTCCCTGAATTGTGATGCTTGTACGAGGTGATTAGCTGGCGCTCTAATGGCACTGAACCTGGAGTGTGGTATGGTTAGAGACTAGGTTTTGTGAGGTAAAGGCCATTTTTCCGATCGTAGCTAGCAGTTAGGAACAATTCGAAATACTTTAGAGACTCAGACGATAGTCAACATAGAATTACCACCGTAGGCTTAGAGGATTAAATATCTTGATATTTCGCTACAGTCGCAATTCGTTCAGTCATCTTCGATGTTTGCTCTCATTCTCTATCTCGCTCGAGCTATCGAATGCCAGATGTTTAGATAACTAATTGAAATGAGACAACCGGGTCTCAGAAAGCCTAAAACAAACCGTCGACCAACTTAAACACTCAGCAAGTACCCAGAGAAATTTGAGAGGCGTGCGCATTTCGGAAAACGTTACACTCGGCCGTTGAGAAGGCTCAGCGGTTGTTCATTGTAAGGTAAGCCCTGCGCTGCTCCGACGACGAACAGCGTTAATCGGAGTAAGCCTAGGCAGAGGTCGCTGTTAAGCCAGTGACAGGTAAATGAATGCTTGAAGGACTTCAACAATAGAGAACTCGAAGGCCACTACTTCAAAAGCGTAATTCAGTCGAACATTGATCGGAGTCAAATGGTTATACTATAGATTTGTTAACTTTAAGGGGAAAAAGTTCACATAAAGATCAGAATCGGTTTTGCTAAACTGATACGAACATGGTACTTTACTTTTAAAGAATGCGCTTCATATTTCCTCTAAAATTTTGGTTTAAATAGCTCCGGAATAGGTTCATACACTTCGAATCATCGTATCCAATACCATGTCATCGTACAATACAGTCTTCTCTCAGAGTTGGCCTGTTTGATCACCCTATGGGTAGCCTTTTATCTAAAAATACATAACATAACATAACATTTGCGGTTTATTTCCGGAACTGCAATTTTACAATGCTTAAGTTCTCGATTAAAAAATAGGGTAAAAGTAAGAGTGTATTATCACCAAATTGTTCATGCAATTTAGCACACGGATTAACGCAAACATATACATATTAGCACACGGATTAAATTCTCGCAAAAAAAATTATAGCTTATGGAACTACATATTAAGACGCAAATGTAAAGTAAATAGATAGTCTGTTAAAGACTATCTATTTCGCATAAATGATAAAAAAAATTGTAAATGTAAGTGAAATACCGAAAAAAAAAAATCTATATCCGTTTCATTTAAACATATAAGAGCCAAGCTCCCGAAAACTGCTTTCACGTTCTAACTAGCAATCAAATCTAAATTTAGGTTCCTTTAAGCAGCTTTTCAGCTTTTTTGAGTTTATCGTTGTGCAGGTGAATCCCTCAAGTCGGCGCGGACGGCCGCCACAATTCAAGGTCGTGTAGTCCCGACGCATCCCCAGCGAGCCTAGTACCTTTCGCATTCATCTATGCTTATAGCCGCATTACAAATTGATCCGCGGCGTCAATGATGTTTTAGAGAGGTCTGTCATAAAGTTCGGAACAAGGAACCCACACCTCGGCTCCAGGTCCAAGGTTACCCTCTCGCTTCGATACGGGAAGCTCGATGTCCTGAATCTGCTCGACTGCTGAGTGAATCGAGCTTCAAATGATCACCACACGGTCAAAGTTTCACCACACGCGAATATTCGTCGATAACTTCAGAAGCCACGCAGTCTCATACCTGGACACACTGTCTACACGGTCTTGGGCGTGACCAGAATGTCGGATAGGGCACTGTATGCTTAAAGAAGAAACCTCTAATGAGATGAGGATTGCTGGCGTGTCAAACGTGCATGAACCGGCTTATCTGTATCTCGGAGACAGTGACCGACTCACGAAGTCACCTTGATTGTATAGAAACAAGGAAAGAATATCGGTGTGACACGGCACTGTTGTACACAGGTTACCTGATGTTCTATGCAGAAGGGACTGCTTGTCAACCGAGAAGTGCCGCCTTGCAAGCGAAGCCTCTTAAGGCAACTATGCACAGTGGCCTTGGGGGTCAATTTACAATTACGCCATTGGCCTTGGGGACCTTCGGGCATTTAGTGACCCTAAGGCCCTAGGCCCTGTACGTTCGCGGTAGCATGAACGACACTACAGGGGTTGATTAGTGACCTCGGTCACGAGAATGACACAAGCGTGTCGACGAAATTCTAAGATGACATGTTCGTTTGTTCGCCAATTAACGTATTTATAAATGTAGGTATTCATCCAAAAAGAAATATACATAGAACCTTCGGGAACATCAACCCAACTACTATTTAATTTACAAACTAACCGCACAAACTTATTTGGCAAATGTCTATGATGTTTGCAAACATATCTCGCGCGGTTCCTTTGCAGTGCCTTTAATAAATCACTGAACCCTAACCCTCACTGGCGTTCGTAAGGCTGCACTGTATCACGCCCCATCCTCAAATTAATTTGTCTATGACCGGCCGTCTCTGTAAACCTCGAACGAAATCAGATAACGAAATAGTGGAGAGCTAAACTAAAACGTTCATTACAATAATAATGTAATGAATCGGTGAAGACAGGAGGGCGAGTGAGTCATTTACGTTCGACGACGTCCCATGATATCAATGTAAACGAACAGTTCAACTCTATCGAGAATCGATACACGAATTCAACGCTGCTCACTTGAGAGTGTACCTCATCAGCTGGAGGGGTGATTCTTACAATTTGTTTGAGTGGCTAGCTCTGTGTCCTGGGCTCTATTCTTGCACCTTCGTGCCTGACTGGCGAGGTCTACGATAAAATCGAAAGGTGGGGCCACCTTCGAAATGAACGAAGCTGTCAATGTCGAACGGTACAAGCCTGGCTTTTTCACTTTTATCACTGTACGATTGTGCAGACACCACCTGGCAATCGTCGATCTGTCGAACCACGAGTAATACTAGCTGCTTTTAGCTTTTACGAAAGGCTTCGCTGCGGCCGACCCGATGCCCGTCTATCTCAACTGGAAGTCTAGTCACATCCCTCTTGCAGCAACATAGTCGAAGCTTATGTAAAGCGTGTAATAAATAACGAGGTTAAGCTACTGTGATATCGTTACCAGCTGGAGTAGCTAGTTTATTCGGATGTATATAAAAAAAAATTAAAAAAAGTTTATTAGGATCTCCTCTTCCCATGCAAGAGCTATATCTCGCCATACCCTGCGTGTCATACGTGTCCCTTGTGAACGCATCGTATGGGAATGAATACGCGCATGTGAATGCCCGTCGGACGAGACATCGGCGTTGGTGTTTCAACCGAGGGATGCAACGCGTTTGTAACAAGCATAATAATGACAATTATTGTACACAATTGCTCGGCTCTGTATTTTGTGGGGCAAGTAGCGTAATCGTGTAGATGCAAAATAGTTACCATTGTGGCGGGATTGATGGACCCGAAACTTCGGATGTAGACCTCACACGAAACATTCGTGGGTCCTCCAGAACCTGTAAAGGTACACATAAATGTTGTGCAATGAATGCCTAAGAGTAGATGTATGAGGTAACATGCAAGATATTGAGCACCCACAAGCACAAGTATAGAAATACCTATCTGTAAGAACTACAGGAGTAACTATCTGCAAACATGACACATGGTTAAACTATTTAACATGATCAGGTCGACGAATTTGTATTGGAAAGCATGGATGCAATGTCTTCCGAAAGAGATTTAACAGAACGGCAACAAAACAGCTTGAAAAACCGGTCAGGTACATCGGGCACGATGTGCGCTATTGCATTGTTCGGCCAGAAGTGAGGATTGTTGCCTGCCAATTTCCTATTTTGGCATTGTTATGCGAGCCTGCTCTGGGCTTTTACCATCAGATCTACGCGATGGAAGGAGCAATCCTAACCGTATCCGGATCGACAGGCCCGGGTACGCCAGGTTCCGAACACAAGCTGGCCCTCCCCCGGTTGAATGATGATGATGATGCCTATTTCGGAGGTAAGTAATGCTGATAGGTTTGAGCTCAGATAAAGGCATACGTTCGCACCGTTGCTAAAAGGAAGCGGCATACTCATAACGTTACAATTAAGAGTTGTGCGCTGTACTAGCAGATGTAATGCTGACGTGCATCTTGCTTTGTTCGCTATGGTTTGCCTAACGATCAGTTGCATACTGTATTCAGCTGGTCTTCTCAGTTAAGTCGAGCCCTTCTCCTACATAATCCAATGACATTGGTGATTTAGAAAACATATTAAAAGCACGTCCAGAACGTGAGTTTACTGTCTGGAGGACACGTTCTTATTGCATTCACTACAACCACTGTCCCTTTTAGTTAGCACCACAGTTTTGAACGATAGCAGATTGCTTGCTTCAGTAGACCCTTGGTGGTAATTAGATTATTTCGGACGAAAAAAGTCGGCACACATCTAACGAATTTGATGTCTGTACTTCATTTGAATTCGATATCAGACCACACAGAGTGGGCGTCCGAGCTCACGCTGCAATAGCCGCCGCTTTTAAATAATGCTATTGTTGGTGTTGCACTTCAGCAACGTGATGCCCTTAGGTAATCAAATATTAGAGTCTTGGAAACCAATTTCTTTTAACTATTGAAGCAGCCAAGTATAAAGACGTAGTATTTCATCATCCGCTTGTTCGACTTGTTATGCATTTATAGGCTGTAGACTTAGTAAAGCTGGTCGAACATTTCGATGTTTGGAGTTACAAACTATAGTTGCATATATAATATATATATGTATATATATATATATATGTCACTCTTGATTAATGTTATAAGTAAAGAAATGAGATAGGGTCCAGACGGTACCATTCAAATAAGACTTAGCTCGCAATATATGAAATGTTCTTTTAGACCCTATTGAACATATACGTGTGCCCGAGTAGATTTTTCCTTTCGACATTTTTCGTAGTAGTAATACAGCCATACGTACTGAGAAGTGTCTGCTGATGGGGTCCCTTCAGCCGCCAACCAAAAACTTTCCATTTTAGCTATTACCTTCATGATGTTAAAAGCACGGCGAACCTACTATATTTTTACGCGCGTACTTCGGTGTCTCGCTGTTGGTAAAACTTCCCCAAGTTTTATTTTACTTGTCTAATGTAGATTATATATATATATATATAAGTTACACCATCCAATAGTAACATACTGAGACACAGCAGATATCCGACAAGAATGTACTTATCATTACATATGTTTGCCGGAGGGGGGGGGAGATGAGGAAATGATTGAGAGTATCTTGTGAAATAAAGAAGTACGGAAGTAGGTCCCAAACTTTGGTTGAGGTGAGTGGATTTTCGAACAAAACATGTGTAAGTAGACTTACGCTGTCCTTCCATATATGCAGATTTATAAGGGTATATATTCGGCGGAGGACTAACTCAAACCCGCTGAGGCAGGAAGTCAGCCCGACTTCATTGAAGCGTCGAGCCGGTAATCGCTTCAGCATTATTTTGTTGAACGTCAATGGTAAGAAGCTCAAGCATGGAAGTCCCCATCCTTGGATCTCTGGTAGCTTTCTCTAATATATCGCAAACCCTTTCTAAAGGGTTAATCGTCTTCAGTCGACGATTGAATAGCTGGTCCCACGGCTGGCTTCAGATGGCTTACCACCAGAGATAAAATGAGTGAAAACAGCCTCGAACATTTTAGATGTACGACACAGCGCACGAGAACTGAAACATTAGCGGCATAGACCTACCAAGGATGACACCTTTGAAACGCCTATATTCTACATTTAAGTCCGTATATCGGCACAACCGTTATCATCCTATCTGTCCAGATTGTGGTTGTCGAATCGAGGACATAATAGTAACGTGTAAACGCCGAAATTCATACACTGATATTCCAATCGTAAGCGGACAGCTACTTCTGATCTTTTGCTCTTTATGCTAAATTGAGGTATAGGTATCCGCTGCTATAAAGCAAAATTTAAATGCAACTAGTGATGTGCATTTCTCTAGGGGTTGTGAAACAGCCACTATTGTAGCTTTCTTCATAAGGCGCGATTTGTTTCTGGCCTGTCTCGAGTCTGTCACCGTGTACACGTATTTGTCATCCAATTCGAGACGCACCTATATTTCGTATTGCCGATTCTTGGTCCCGCACAACTTGGTCATGAATTCGTAGACCTTTGTGGGCGTTGTTCACAAAAAAATTGAAGGCCACGTCCGCTGTTAGCAGGCTGCATGAGGCGAAAATCGTGCACTGCTCACCTCCGAAAAGCATTGCGTAGTGTTGTCTACTTCATTTTCCTCCAACCTATCTAGAGTGGATGGAGTGTTCGAGCCAGGTCTGCAGGCGATCGGTGTTGTGTCGGTGGTAGCAACCCTCGTCTGATAGACAGCCCCTCTCGTCGTTCTCAATTACAGTGGATATCACACATCGACGTAAATAACTGGTTGGTATTTCTGTCTAGATCTCGTATTCGCCTATATTTCGCAGTGAGTGCGGCGAAATAGATTGCCCGAAGAAGCTGTCGAAGATTTGCCATTTTCGTGAGTCCGCCAGTCGGCCAGGCAAAATATAGCAAAGAACGTTGCCATGAATCAATGGGCGAGATTGTCGTTGTGGTTAGAGGCTTCCGACTTTCGCCGCCAGCGCGGCAACAGCCTTTGAAAGGCCGCATCATTTAAATTGTTTGACGACTAAATTGTAGCAGGAGCGAGGTATTACGGCGAGGCGACTTGCGAGCACAGTTGCACTGGTTTGTGCCTTCGATCCGTCGCGTCAGTACTTCAGTGTATCGGGATTCAGGCTTGGGGTGGGAGCAGGTACACCCAGTCTTTTCTATAAATCCGATCAAACTATACAGTGGGAAGAACTTAGGAAGCACAATGAGCGAACGCTTTACAAGTAGGCCGGCATGCGGTACGTGTCGCTTCGAACAGCTCACGGGGGAATACGAATTGTCGCACGTCCTGCAATATGGGCAGCTGAGGTGCTCGTTCGTCTATTGTAGGTTAAATCTCGTCGTCCAGACATGTGTGTGTGTATATTTCGTCTTGGCGAAATGTCTATAATCGTTTCTCGTTCTGTATAATAACCATGTCTGGCCTGTACTTCTGGTCACTGTAGTTTTGGCGAATTCCTAGATGAATATGCCGACCGATTTCCAGACTACAGCAAGCATATACCACCGCGACGAACTTTCGTCATCGAACGAGAATTCCTATTTATTGTAGGACTGGCAACACCTATTAGCCTGGCGCCTAGCCTTCATCCTCCGGGGTCCCACAGGAGCCCACTCGAAAGTGATTACGCCTGCGCTCCCGTCAGGCCACCGCTACCGCTACTCGTTCCAATGCCATATGACGATCCAATTTGGTTATCCGAAAATCGGTAATTTTCCATCCAACAACGATGACCGAAAGGAGAAAAACGTGGCAAGGAAAAATGAGTCCCAAGCAGACACACAGGCAAACACCCATACACACAAATTGGTCTCGGTGAAACAGTCGAAGTCGATCAACGTGGAACGGTCGCAAGGGTTCTGATCTTTTAGATCAGCAGAGAACATCGTCGAGAACTGAGGTCGCCGTAGGAGCTGTCGTTCGAAGAAAGGGTACTAGGAAAGCTCGTTCGGATCAACTCAATCCGCGCTCGTTATGTTAAAAAATCGAGAGAAACACCCTTGCAATATCAGGAGCCGACGACTACAATGCCAACAACAGCAATAATGACGACGACGAAATGGAGGAACAGCCCCTACCTATTTAAAGATCACGATAAACGATCCTTAGAATTAGGCTATGCTCACACCCACCAGCGAGTATTACAGCCATACAGAAGAAGCACACAAACACGGACAGGTCCCCGCCAAGACAGGTCTCAGCTCCCTCTGTCTCCCTCGCTCTCCACACGGACGATTTCGTGTGCGGCATCGATCCAAAAGTCAATAGTCGGTGGCTGAAACACGTTGCGATGGTCTCATATTCGACTGGTGTCATATTTGAATAGCGATGGTGTCATATTTGACTGGCGACGCTAGAAGAGGAAGTGCATGCACAATATATGGGGAGGACAAGAGCTCACACGACATCTTTCCGCCACAAATACCTCGCGTACGCTACATACGTGCATGGATATCGAGAGACATCGCGTAACAGAGAAACTGGACCTTTCTATTCGTTTCATAATCTACCTGAAGGCAGCTTTCAGGCGGCAGACATACTGCATTTAGCTGGATGACTGTGTTGCTACGTGGGCACGTGCTGTTATCGCGGCACGACTGTTCCATATCGGAATCTCATAATCTACATATATTCGCTCGGAATTGGAAGTGGGAAGAGAAGGGAATTACAAATGGTACAGTGAGCCGTTTTCCCCCCGATACCGTCGTCGTCGTCGCGAGTGAAGGCGAGCTAAATCAATAGCGCCTAATCCGATGTGACGCTGGACAAATGGAGAGCAAAGGAAATTCGGAAACAAAATTCAACGGGGAGAATCGCGGCGGGGGATGGGAAACCAGATCACCACGTTTTGCGAAGGGGCACGTCCATGCTCAGGGAGAGGAACTCTCAGACGAAGTCTCAGCAGGTGCTCAGCATTGCATCCGGTTGAGCCGGAATGCCATTTCATTTGCGTCCCATTTTCTGCCACTCTGTTATCTTTGTCGTCAGTGGCCTTTCCCCCGACGGGTGACGCGTAAGGATCAACGAACATGTCAGCTTCACGCTAAGCTGGTTTCATGTCATTTTCCGTATTTCTCCCCAAATTCACTGCCTGTGCTGTTACAACCGCCGAGTGAGGGCTGTTGCGTGAAGCAGCAGGTTGTTTAAAGCTGGTGAATCCTTTTGTGAAAAGGCTGCGGCTGTTGACGAACACAGCAAGATAAATCAATCTAGGAAGGCTAACGCAGAATGAAAGTACCACGGTCGGAAAATAGTGTCTTCATCAGCATAGCACCTACATCTACCACGTCGGGTACCGCTGGACCGAGACGAAGGTGCTATGCTAAAAAATTATGCTAAAAAATGCTGGCAAGCAATACTGGATGTAGGTATGACCCAGGCATAAAAACGTTCTCACCTACAGTTCGATAAACTGCAGGGCTACTCCGCGATAAAGTGAATAGTGAGAGGAACGTCTTACTTAGAACAGGTTGTTTTCTGCAACACGTTCACCAAACAGAGATCTGCTGTGAGGGAACTGCTCGGTGGGGATGTGTGTGCGTAACTTGATGAAGGTTATATTTTGTTTCACTATAGAGAAAGCTTTCAGTGAAGATAGCGACGTGTGTAATTCTGGTTCATTAGTAAAAACGGCCACAAAGCAGCAGCTTCAAATGTCCATCGAGTGCGCAACATCGGCTACTGCTAGCGGTCTGACCCGCCGAATATGGTCTTCACGACGACGAAACCAATCTTCCTTTTGATCTCTAGCGGAAAAATCTCGCGCAATTCAATCTCCCTCCTCTATTCATGGAATGAAGAGTATTATCTAGCTCCTGCCGGCAAATGTGGAAGTGAACGATCGTATGGCGAAGATTTACCACCTTGATAATTTCTCATGATTAGTTTGGCGCCCACGGACGGAAAGAATGAGCACGCCCGGCGGGCGCTTCTCAAGGTCGCGCAATGGTTTACAGCCTTAGACGTCAGACGTCGTCTCTCAGTTTTGGTTTCCCGCCCGTCTCCTACAGTGTATACCAGTCAGTTCTCGATGTTGATCATGCTCAGGCTGATGATGGACGAAGGGCGAGCTTCGTGCCTTCTTCGTATCTATGCGCCTGGGGATTTCTCTTCTGACACGTTAGTGCGGCAACCGTCTGTGCTGTAGAACCTACAGCGCGAGTAGGGGAGGAAAAGGCAATAGGAGGGGTCGGGATATTAGGTTGATGGTGTTGATGTTCGTGATGTGTCAGGTGGTTTGTTGAGGGGCTCGTTGTCTGACTGGTTTAGGGGGTTTGGCGTTGAAAATAAGAACTGGGTCCTGGCAAGGAAAGACGTGCGGGTTGCAGGAAAACCCTTTATGTATATTCTCGGCGGCACTCGGCATCGTTCATCTGTCTTCCTCTGCCGTCGAGTATTCGAGCGCGTTTCGCTCTCTCCTTGTTTCGCACGATGAGTAAACGAAAAAGCAGAATAGGAAGCACCGCCACAGAGACGAGGCCACCAGCGGGAAAACTTGCCGTAGGGCGAGCACGTGGCACCAAACATCCAGAGCTTTCTTCTTCACCATCAGCGGTGACGAATCTCTTCCCTTTTGTTGCGCGCCTATTCGACATAAGGTTATGGAGGCAGAGTTGCGAGGGCCTCAAATCGAATGGAGACGTTACTCAGCGGCATCGAGACAGAGCCGTGAAGCCGATGAGAATACAACACAATGCAGATTTCTGTTCATTGACGGAACTACAGTCTTGACCACGTTTAAGTTCACGTGATAAAAGAAGAACAGCGAAAAGGAGTGTCAATTGGTTACACCAATTGACCTTCACCTTCTACACCGTAATTATTGTAATGATATGTCAACATAATTACTAAAATTTATAAAGACGGCAAAAAGCGAGAAGGAAATCTCTTGTGGAATTGCGCCTTTTGCCATCTTAAAGGCAAGCATAGCGACACGCACGCTGTAGAGCTTATCGACGGAGAGCAGTTTGTTAGAGGTATATAAATCGCTGACAGAACGCTTCGCCATCACACACAGCGGTGGTGGTGTTATTTTCTTTTATTGGATTCCCCTGAGAGGTGTTTTGTTAATTCTGTATCGAACTACTCTCCGGTCATCTACCGCAAGAGGTGACGGCTGACGTGATCAGTGCGGCTGCTTGCAAGGAGACGTGTTGCCATGTGATAAAATCAAGATAAAAGGATAGGGGCTGACCGGAGGCTGACCTTGGTAGAAAGCAGATAGAAGAACGGTTGCTGCCGCGTACCGGGAGCATTGGCGCATCGTCGTTGTTGTCATCTCCAACTGCGACGGGACGGCAGCCACACACGGACGTTAATACAACACAATAGTGTTGAATGTTATACACATGCGCGAAGAACTGCCTCGTACAAGTAGACAGACATCGGTTTAACGCTGCGTTTGTTAACACGACAGCTAACGTATCTGTGATTCTGTGTGGATTGCCTCGCAAGAACCGGAAGGCGATTTCCGACATTGGGGAAGAATCGCGCATTTGTGGCTCATTCTCATCGTCGTCAGCAACTGTAGCACACGAATGACATGGAACTATTGCAACTTTTTGTGCAACTATTATGGGTGTCTAGTGGTGGTGACCTCGTGTATGGAAGGAGAGCCCAAGTGGACTAAAGTACAGTATAATAGTTACGCGCTGATAAGCAATAAGTGTTCGTGTTAAAAGGGTGACCCTTCGGTCGGATGAGTTCAGGATTCAGGAAGGGCTCCCTTTTCCTGTTGCTCTTGCAACAGTGAAAATAATCTATTTAATGAGCTGAAGTGGGCTGCAACGGCGATGGCTTAGGGCGCCTGCTCAACTAACATAATGAATATACAATCGTTAGCATGCAGACGATTTAGATGGAAGTGAGGTATCGTCTCGCCGGGCCTGGTTTTATGACACGTTGTGTACTTTATAAAAAAAAGATAGCCGTTAGAGCATATACTTTGAGAAAGAAATAAGATGAAATCTTTGTTAATTAACAAATGCGTATCGGTTGCTATAGGTATGAATATATATAAAAAGGTGTTTGAAGTAGGATAGCATAGTTAAAATGTGAGTTGAACTGCGAGCTCTATGCATTACGTCGTATGAAAGAAGGGTCCGCAGAATTGGCCTCAATGCAATTATGCAGTTATCATCGATAAAACGAGTAGAAATCGGCAGACGCCAAACGAAGCTTCCATTGTTGGCTTCCAAGTTGTATCTCTTATAGCAGTGTTGGGGGTCGACCGAATCTATTCATTAGCAGGCTGCTTCTGCCAAATTCTCTCCTCCTCCTCCTCCTCGTATCTTTATTTCAGTAGAAATATGGGAAAAACACGAACCTTGCAGTATAGGGGAGAGCCACGGGGCCCCATATCGATCTATTCGATCAGCGATTCCACTTGTTTAAATGATTTCTTTTTCTATCTCTTATAAAAGTATAATGTAATCATAGTCCTCTTACCGTCGTGATAGCCTGAAGGCAGAGCCCGCCGATCATAGCTTTTCAAGGTGTTGTCCAACTTGTCTAGGTCCAAGACTGTCCCGTACTTCCTGAAATGAACACAGCCCACAAACAAACACCGATGAGACATCTCATTATCGGGGAAGACGAAACAGATCATCAGCGGTCCCCACAACCTCCATTGTCGTCGCAGCGTAATGAACCACTGACTGTCCACAGCATTTAGACGGTTAACTTGACAGATACAGATCCGGTTCGCCAAGCCCACGGGCGCCAATTATAGAGTGTCGTACATATTGTACGCCTAGACTAACGTAATCTATTTCGTACATGGATGACATGTACAGGGGACTTTGGATATCTAAAAATTTCAACTGATCATTTTCGTGCACAATACGACTCCATCTTCTACCAGTACCCCGTGTTCAATGCCAGGTGAAATGTTTGGCCTCGTCATACGAGTCTCTATTCACGCTGGAAACGAAGCACAATCGCTTCTCTTTGCGTCTCAATTTAGATAGGACGTGTCGCACCAGCTACCAGGTATTACCGTACCGCATAATCGTCAATGACATTGAAGTAGCAGGACTGTCTTAGAGCAAATAGAAAGTGTTCGAATTCACCGTCCAATAGTTGCTGTCGCAGTTTCCGAATCTGATAAACACATCAACACCATCTTGAGGTGCTATGATGAACTCGAAAATGATTTGCACTGGACGTTGTGCGTTAGCAAATAAAAAGCAGTTCCCACGAAAACAAAGCCGGAATGCATTTCTCAGCAAAAACAGCCGGAACGAATGTACAACACTGAACATCATTTGCTCGGCGCACTCGTGAGTGTGCGTTTGTGAACTGCCCAACAAATATGATATTGTTACTACTGCAAAAAATCGTACGTGGTATACAGTGTTGTACATGTAACCCTCGGGCAGCCAGGATAGCTAGCTGGCTATAAGGTGAAGGCTACGGATGGTATCAGTTGAAGACACGACAAGGCACTGGTCGACCTGCCCGGTCCGTGTGTTCTCACGCTAAACACGATCCCTCCTCCGATGGCTTGCTCGTTTTTTGCAAGCGACCTTCTTCACGTCTCACCCTGCGACTGAGCAGGTTCACCTTCGTGTACCTGCGAACGTTGCTTCGCGTGCAACTTTTGTGTTTTCTGGTCGCGTTCAGAACTAAGAATAGCAACACGATTCTGTGGGCGATTCTTGTAACCGTATGTCGTTTCCTCAGCCTAGTTTCCACGGAACCAGCCTGGTGCTCTCTCTCTCTATCTCGCTATATATATATATATATATATATACGGCGCTTAAAAGGTTGAATATGGGCAAACTCTCAATGCTGATATATTGGACACCAGTATATCTCCACAAGGATATTATGTAGGGGGCACTTCTGGGTAAGCAGCTAAATACCAAGTCTGAAATAGTAATAGTAATGGATGTGCAATCATATAGACAAGTAACTATCTGCTAGTGAATAAGTAAAGGAAACTGGTCTGAAATGATGCTTGCGCATAATGGATTTGTTTACACCCGTCAACATTTTGAAGTGCTATGGACGCATCTATTGAATGAGTCACTTTGCTTTTCAATACAGTAGATTAACGAGAGAACGCAGGTCAATAGTACTAAAAAAATCCTTCCTAGGTTACTTGAGAAGGTAAACCAAGGAATCCAGAAAAATCCAAGTCTCAGTTCTGTCCTATTAAATTTGAACACAACTTGTTGAATATCGGTTCATCGAAACCCACATTGGATGCGGACTGGGAACAGGTGCATACTCCCCTATATTTTATAACTGTGTCATGATGTGTCAATAAATGCTCTTGGTGGATAAAGTAGCGCAGTTTTACTTTAGAATCTATAGGTCAGACTCGACGAAGCTTAACATTTAACCAATGTTCCATTGCTTGCCCTGGCGACACATCACGGCTATTTTATCTAAGATAAGTGAAATACCGCCACAATACCGCAACATATTGTCTTAAAATCGGCTACAGCATCCTTCTTTAGACGTATGTCCATTACAATCCTTCAGATCTTCATCAGTCACCCATTTGTTGAAAGCAATGTGTGCGTCGCCGTTTATCAACTCGATCACGCTGTCGTTATGCACGCAGGCGTCATGATCTCCCTTTACGATATATAGATTTACGTATAACGACGAGATTAATTGGTAACAAGAAATTCTATTTATTCTCATGGACTCTGTATGTGATATCGTTAGACAGACAAAATAGTCACGTGGACGCTTCTAATAGTGTCCTACACATTTCTAACATGTTCTACTTGCCCGGTTTAACAAGCAGCCTTGTAGCCTGTGAAAGAATGACCGTGACAGCAGAGATGTTCACTTAGACACTGAATGGGCTTTGATTGCGATCCTATGCCGAAAGCGATTCCTTACATTTGCTAAATCATAACTTTGTGTTGTAATGTGGGCATGTTGCCATGACACAACGTCGAATACATCTTATATGTGTAATCTCATACGTTTACTACATCCAAATGTGTGGACAGGTATAGGTTAGATATGCTACGGGTAAGGTGAACATAGAAGGCTAACAAATTGAAACATTTAAATACGTCGGATGTCCCCGGACGTTATTAGGCCTCGGCCCACTGTTTAGTGCTTTAGCTAGTCGCTAACTAGTCGAGAATCGCCGTGGTGTTTGTCGAAGCAATCTCCGACTTACAGTCGCGACGATAGTGTCTGCCCCACCGACAATCTGGTAGGGATGCGTGCCCAGAACTCGTTACACTACTTCCAAATATAGAAGCTGAGATTGATTTTAGCCTAGATAAACTACCAGGCTAGAACACAACTCGCTTCCGATAAACTATTAGTTCGACGTTATTGCAGAGAGTACAAATAAGCAAATTTCACTGGAAATTGGCAGGAGTTTGTTTCGCATTTCCATGTTATCATGACTATTGTTATTATTATCCAGTGTGCTGAACGCAATGTCAATATTTGTTGACCCTCCACATGCCCTCCACAGGGAGAGTGACAATCATTGTGCAATACAATCCTTGTAATTTGTTGATATTGTAATAGCTGTGATTAGCATGTAATTAACACGCTCCGTGTGTCTGGATGCGTCTTCCAACACTATTAGACTGGATACTTTGTCGACCAAGTATTATAATGTTGTTTTGAATACAAGATGATATTAGCATTTCCAATTATTACTATTGGCATATAATAGGATTAATTCGTATATCATGTATGTGAATACGTTCCTAATCCAGGTTCGGCGGTAATTCGGCCTTCATCGTCGAGATGTGTTACAGCATGTATGCTTGAATGAGGATCATACCGTTCAGGTTTTACACTGTCGACAAGCGGCGCTGGCTGAGATGGCAGCCCCAGCTTCAACTGTACCCCCGTACTTAAGAGAAACCCCTCATATCAGCTTTCTCTAGGGACGAGATGATTGGTTACCTCAAGCTAACACCAAAGCCCACCCCCTATGGCCACGATGGGTCAGCATCGAGATCCTCCCTTCTCGTATAATTTAAACATTTTGGCATCGCTAAGTGGCAACTTACGTATATAAGCATTTCAAGAATATCTCACAGCTGCAGTTAGACTGGCAGAAATAGTGGCATCCTTTCGTAGTTCAACACAGTGCGCAGATAGGCGTTTTACACAATCATGTAGAAATATTTTACACAATCGGTGATGGTCAGAAATTTCCCGTCTACCCTCTGTGACTAATAATATATAGTGAAAATCTTTTTTTTGCTTGTAGCTCTGCGATTACGACAAAATCTCGTTACCGGATAACCCAAACCGGTTGGCTCCATTTGCCATAAACTTGTTATCTGGCGTGGTATATGGTAATTTAGTTATTATTATTATTATTATTGTTGTTGTAATTTAAAGATCTTGTTCCATCACGTCGACAGTTTGAAACAGATTCACACACTCTGAAGTGCCCAGTACCGGTCTATGCATTGTTTATGCAGATGTATTTGCTAGCATTTGTGAATACAACAGAGTAACATTGTTCGTGTCATTTGCTCGACTTTGACAATAGCGGCGAGAACAATGGCTAACTGATTGTTTGTGTAACAAGTTAGGCAGCCACTGGAAGAGACACTTTTGCCTCGAATGAGCAAATGCCGGATGCCCGGGGTACGCCCGACGACCAATGGACACCTAAACGCCATGTCACGAAAGAGATTTAATGTTTCCCTTCATTTGACTCCACACATCGTTGACGATGGACGTTTATAGTAGACTATTGGATCTTCGTCGTGCACCTGCTGTTTGCTCTCTTCAATGAGGCATTAAATTTCGGTAGGAAGGCAACTCCCGGGAGAGCAATAATAATCGCCAAGGTGCCTATAAAGTCAATGTGCCGTTCAAAAAAAAGCTGTGTCCATCATGCACCACGTGCAGTCGGCCGGATATTTGGGCAACGCCATATTTTGACAGGTTCGCACATCTGGCGCGTTGCCAACCGCGAGGCATGCCAAGCGGGCAAAACAATACGATCGTAGGGTATTTGTGGCAAATGCTCGTCGCGTAGTAGACACGTGTCGGTAGCATTCAAGTCAAGAATGACGCCAGGTCGAAACAAACGTTCTTTCGGGAGTTTGCAGGCATTTTTAGATCGGTATTCAGCTGCACCTTAATCGGCGTTCCTAACGCAGTTTATTGAAACGACCTCATCGCTCGAATGGTGGCATGAGACAATTACCGCCCAAATTCTAGGCTCTCGAGCAACCTGCTCCCGTCATTCACTCGTAGTGGCCGATAGTAACAGGTAGTATTACATCGGGGATGCTTCGAACGCGAAACGTCTAGGCTCTGTGTGCCTGACGCCTGGAATGGGCCTAGGTATGTATATTCACACCAAATCAATGGAGAAATTCACCTTTGTGCTGATCACCAGTAGAAACGTTCAGGTTCGCTAGGATTCGAACGATTCGAATGCGTCTCTGTGGATTGGGTTTCCAAATATGCGATGTGCCGGATTTTCACTTATCCTTGAAGAAGCACAATTTTTACCTCGCGGGCGTATATCGAACGACAACAGCGTCCACGAGGTTCGACAACTTCTGCTGAGCGTTCTGGAAAGTTCGCACCATATAGAATATAGGCGTCCATACGCCCCGTACATTGGTGTATATGCAGTTTTATACTATCGAACGCAACAAGTGTATCTGTATTGTGTATTGTACATTGAACGACTCAACACTCGTGACGAATAAATATGATAGTTACAATAGCTACAATATATCGTCATTACGTGTATCTTGCTGATAATCAAACAGATGAAAACCTGACAGCGCAAGGGCGTTCGTTCAAGACGGCCAAGGAAACAACGAGAAGGACAATGTTTGATCGATCTGTTGGGGGAAGTTGAGAGTGGAGCCAGGGGGGTAGGGACGGGCTCCCAGCAGCCAGGACATTCAAAGTGATCACTTCGAGTGCACCCACGGACGCTCAGGTTGTGGGCAGGCGTTAAGGTCTTATTTAAATCATGCAGATGCGTGGTGGGATGAGGTAAAGTAGATAATAAGAGTCGGAGGTCCGCTCCTCATGATATCGAGGTAATGCCTAGCAATGCCTGAGCGGTTTGTGACGACTGAGTGACACACGTGCAGTAAGTATTCCCGGAACCCCTCATAAGAAAAAGAGCAGAGTGTTTGCTTTATGATAAACGGAGTAGAACATCTGTAATTATTTGACATGATAAAAACGATGTCTAAAATTAGCGGTACACCTATGGGGGAGGAGGCATAAAGCCAGATATATATATCTACCTATCCTAACCCACAATTCTTATTTTTTCTGCGGTTGAGAATCATTTACCTTTTATCTCCATCCACGGTGTCCTATCAACACACATGCACGTGTTTAAAAAGCTACCTGTACCCCGGTGCTCGGCGGCAGGCGTCTATTATCGGCGTCGTATGAACGGCTCATACACGTGGCTCATTTGATTCATACACATCGCCGGTATTCTCCACCTCATTCTTCCCACAAAAAGCATTGTTCCCGGGACTGCTCGTTCTGGTTTTTCAGCCCTTTCGAAGTATCGCAATATAATAGATGCAGCCACAGCTGAGAATCTAACAAACTTAATATCAACGGATAACCACAAATTACTTCATTATTGTAAATGAGGTGTGCAAACAGACCGCCCCTCTGACGCCAGCTATTATAGCTTGGAAGCTTCATCTCGGGAGCTCCACCAGGATTCTGCTTAATCTGTGCTGCTATTCATTATGATGATAACAGTAAAATCAAACGAAGTTCACTCAGGGTTGGTAGCGTGAGTTATCGCCCAGGCACTATCTGGCCATCGACGTCTTTTGTGTCGTCCCGATGGCTTCAACGGTTAGATCTCTAGCTGCAGAAAGTCAAAAAGGACCGCGTTGTTCAAGCCGCGTTGCACGGCAGCTCTGTTTGAACTAAAACGTGTCCCAAACCTTATCAGCTCTTCCGAAAAGTTTTGTCCATCTCTATACCTCTGAGTTGCCAGAATAATTTCGCTTACCCTAATCATCAAAGAAGTCCCAATCGCTTGCGACGTCCTTGTTCAATCGTTTTACCAATTTCATTATGATATATTTATAGAATTCCTCCTCTTCCGTGGCAAAAGACAAAATGACTTTGTTTTCGAATCACTCATCACGCGTACGGAATTTCCCCACCAAAATATTTCGTCATCAACCTGAACACAAATGGTAGTCAGAGAAGACATCAAAGAACTTCTTGAGCACGCTCCATTTTCGCTCAGCCTTGCTCATCTTGACTATCATTTGTTCCAGGCTAAGTCACGAATAATTTTAAAGCTCGCCGAATTCACACAAGAGAGTGGTGAGACGTCACCCCTCCCGGTTGATGAGTAGTGGACGTGCTTTGACCATTTTTTCTCTCAACTCGATCAAGTTGTCCACAATACCGAGTCGTGTTGATGTTCTCCTCGCCTTGTTTCGGAATCTCAAGGTGGATAGGTCCTCGAATATGCCACCAACAGCATAGCATGAAAATTCTACGAAGTGAATCCGCAGGGCTGATTTTTTTATTCCAGACCGCTGTAACACTGAAAGAGTGGCTTGCCCAGCTGGAGATCTTCGTGACGAAATGTCTTAAATCATCTTTCGCACGTGCTCTGGCTCAAAGTATCCTCGTCGTTCACGTGGGTGATTATTTCGAAACGCTCCCGTGGCGATGTTGCCCTTTCGGAACTCACACAACGAAACGTGACGCGTGTGCAGTTTTTCACTACTCATTTCGAATTCCGTTTTTCGGGCCTGCAAGCGTCATCGAATGCGACGTTACTCGTGCGTTATCGAATGCTCCGCTCTACGTGTAAACAAAACTTGTTTTCAACTGATCTTGGCCTTAAGGTCCCTGTACGCGCGCTGTCGAGAAGAGGCAGAAAAATCCGCATCAATTTCCGAACGACCCAACAGAGCTTCTTTGAGACGGCAAGAAGTCCTTGCAACGATGTAACGCGTCATGAAAACGATGTATTCTAATAAATGATGAAAATCATTGAGATACAATAAAGAGAAATTCATGCAATGCGGTTACCTCATTCGTCGAGTACTGCCTAGCCGTTTCGTGTGGAAAGCAGAACCAAAGGCAGACAGTTACCCTTAGTCGGTTAGAAATGTTCGTAAAATGACTAACATCGCAGAGTTATGTGCGGACTCAGCCAACCCGACATCTCGTAATTGTCCGGCAGGCAAACGGAGGTCACGCTAAAGACCCGACAGAGTTCTCCTTAGTACGCCTAGACGCTCCCGAGTGCTCGTCGCGATTGTCCGCTTAATACACAAGCAGAAAGTTTTCTGGCGTTTGGTGAACATGACCTCAAAGATCTTTTTATGAATATGGGCGTGTGTGCGTGTTTGTGCGCGTGAGGGAGAGAGAGAGATTGGACGGGTCGTTCATTCAACCAGAAGATTGCCGCACCTTTCGCCGTGGCTTCGGTAACCCAAGTTGGTTGTGTATACATACATAGGTCACACGACGAAGACAGATGACTCTTCGGCCTTCAAGTTGATAACAGACAGGAGATCATGAGGGTGTATGACCAGCTGGCGACAGTTGGCCGATATCGTTCTTATGTAATAAAGGTTGGGTCAGGCGCTCATGCTGTGTTCTCTTATACTCGCATGAGTCCTCAAGTGACCTAAGACATGTCTAATGTAAATATATATATATATATATATATGTGTGTGTGAAGGCCTACTGTAGAATAATATTGTATAATAAATTAAAAATAGAATGTGTATTTTTTTATCTTAGCGTGAACGGCGTTAGCTCATCTAGTCTCGGAGAACGAGGTTTGATGCCGGCTCGTGAGTCTAGCCCACCTTGGCTATAAAGCCACAGTACCGACTTTGGCTATAATATACACACGTGGAACATTTTGTTGCATGTGCACCACTCGGCTAGTTCTACTTTCGTGCGGGTGCATTAGCATTGCTATTAATCACAGCCGGTGCAGTTGAGCGTAAGTGTAGGGGCAGCTTGCCCCTACGTTTCGTCCAGATGTCACCGATCGGACTGGGCGTCGGTGTTGGAAGAGAATATTCGAAATTTTTACATCGCGCGGTTCATAGGCTGAAATATGAACTGGACCAAATTTAGCGTGTACAGCAATATATATCTATATATAGATCCCCATGGGCGAAATATAGGAATCTAGAGAGGACCCTTCTTAATATGTCATGGTTTTTTTATCAGCTAACAGCAGTTCTCTACGGGCTTTGTATTTGTCAAGATGTCATTAAGTTTTTATTGTTATTCGTGATGCGCTCATTTAATTGATGGTATATCGTGATCTCTAGCTAAATTGTGGCACAATTCCCGTCCCTAACTGCGTCATTAATAATTGTGTTCTTTAAGACACACCATAATATGAAATAACAGCATGTACTTTGATGAAACGAATTAATTAGTGTCTATTTCAAACGAGCAACCCTGGACCGTATAATCACCCTTGGTAAGCAGAAGAAATGTATGCCAACTATGCATCTATACGTTTCTCCTTGGGCTCACTCTCCGCTGTTCCCGCATGTGACCGACCTCGGAACCACCTTTGGGTACCAACTTCAAGGATCAACAAGCCAGCTATATAAAAAAGTAAATTTTCCAGGCTGACTCACAACAGACATTTAACGTCCATGATACTGTTCTCGGGATTGCTTCATAAAACGGACAACCCCTTTAAATGCAAATGTGCAACGGTGGGGGATCGAACCCGTGCAGCTACGGGCAAAGCCAACTATACGACTCTTTTTTTTTTCTTTTTTAGAGGAGGAAATTTTCTTCAAACGCACGGTTACCACCAGAGACATAACTATACGACTCAGTTGTCTGCAACTGCACGTGCAATTTATTCGTTAGACAGTAAAAAATAAGCGTTCGATTCTCTGTTCGTGAGGAGCTATGGCGCACCTTGAGATACGAGGTTAGCAAAAAGCCAGACCGAAAACGACCAGGTACGGACAGAGCTCGTCGAATGCCTCGAAATTTTCCTAAAGAAAAACATGAAAAACAACGATTAAAATCGCTGGGTGGCCATTTGGGTATTCGTATTAAATTGGCTGTGGCATTTATTCTGTGATTTAGTTTCAGTCAACCGTTTCTATGGCGTCACCTAGAACGCTTAAAACCAAATTGAACGACATTGAAACATATATTTACTTATCGGTGTTTCTTTCACCTGACAAACAGAGTCGATAGTGGACTATCGACTACTATATATATATATATAATATGTGTGTGTGTATCAACATCATCACTGTCACTGTTATCTCAGCAGCAACAAAGTCGTGGAATCAAGATGAGGTGAGAACGAGGGCGAATATATTCTCGCTGATGATGTTGCCTTCAACCCGTTGCCCGTTGGTGTATTGCTTCAGCGGGAATTTTAGGGGGCTTGGCGTTGGATGAGGGTACAACAACGGCGTTCATCTCACGGGTGGACAAAGCCGAGGAGTGGACTATCTATCATGCAAGAAGTACCACTAGTTATCATAGTGACAAAATGGACGTTTAGCTATTCTCCTACAGAGATGATTTATTTTTAACAAACAATAGCTTAATCCTTACAACCCCGCTTTGATGTACACTGTGCTATCTAAGTTAGATACGGATTTCGGTTACGTCTATTATATCCTGTAGGATACGTCCGGATTAGACAATCCGAATGATTGATGAGGCAACCGGGTTATCCGGTAACAACTTGGCAAAGTGACATATTGCCCGCTCATGTCCGGGACGAATACATTTACATCACGACGAAGTCTCGCAGAAGTTTAATCGAAATAGCAGAATAACTCCGTCACTGGTGCTCTGCATTTGTGTGTCACTCTGCTTCCCGGCTCATTTTGTGTCTAATTTGTCCCAAGTGGGATAGTAGTCCGCGTTCCAGCACTGGTTGTCACATTTGCGTGAATTTTAGCTTGCTGTGCATTCTCCCTCATTCTGCTACATGGCTAGGTAACGATTATATCTACCATTTACCAAATAGAACTAAACTGTAGGCACATCGGTACTAGGTGTCATGGGACATCCCTTTGCTTTAAGAGTACATCTATCATAAAATAGTTGAGGCTATCTAGCGCAGTCTCAAAGTAGCACAAGGTATATTCTCGTGCGAATTTCAAGCAATTCACAGTCTAGTTACTATGCGTGAGATATCTGATCCGGTTTGTTTCTAATACTTGCTTGGTTTGTTTTAGCATTTATCCGATATTCGGTATTTTTCGATTCGAGCGGACGCTCTCCGGCCTTACAGACACGTACCGCCGCTGTCTAAGCAGCAAACGTTTCCTATAATGTAATAATATAAAGTGTCTTCTAATAATATGCACTAGGAGAGACTCAGATGGCGACAATACTCTCCCGAGAGAGTTTGATGTTCTCTTCCAATAGACACACGTCTGTGCCCTCGTGTGAGTTAACTTCGTTCAACGCAATTGTACACTTAGCGAAGTGAATAAGTGGGACAGCATGATCATCCAGCGCCCAGTACTCGGCAGTCTTCCAGCTAAGCAATGGGCTCCTCTGTATTAATCTCTAACTCGGACATTGATGCGTGTCTATCCCGTCCGGTCTACTGACCGTGTCTGGGGATGTCATCGACGATTTGTCGCCAGCTGACTCTGTGATATTAGCCGATCTTATCCGTCATATTAAGCTGTACGTGATGAGACGGTCCTTGTAATATACACTGAAGTAGTCGGGAACTCGTTCGCCGACCGCCATAATCGTCATCAGAATACGAGCATAAGAATTATAATATAATATATCTATTGTAAACGAGTCAGAATAAGCAGAAATGACAACTGCCTAGAAGAATCACCGAGACAAGTCTGTTTCTTCGTCCATTGATGTTCCTCTGTACTTTGTGTGAAGAGAATAGATCGCGATCGGTTTTCCTATATGGCCATCTACAGATTTATTAGCGGTCTCAACCAATAATGTATTGAGGCGAGACGAGCAAATCGCTCTGATATCGGTCTTATACGTAAACCTGGCCAAATGTATCTATATATACGAACGTCTTGCAGGGTGCAGCACATTCAATATATATATATATATATATATATATCTGCGGCTGGTTAATAATGTCCCGAGTCTTACACTCTATTATGTACGATATGTGTAATATAATAAAGGTGGAAGAATTTCGTCGTTCTGCAATCATTTTCCAATTCAGTGTAATTAATTAATGTCCAATTCAATTAAGACGTACTCAACGCGCATGCGGTTTACTCTATAAACGTCTACATGGCCTAGAAGTTCATTAACGTCAGAATCGATATCGAGTGCGTCAAAGGGTGATACTCGTAGATGAAACTTGAAACTGTTTCTTTCACGCGGAACGAAACCCGTGCTAAGCGTATGGTTAAACTGATCTCATCTGTTTTATCTATTTACGGTAAAATAACATCCAGTTTGCCTGATTCACAATACTGATAGGCTTTTCGAACATACTTTCGTATCTGCTGTCACAAATGGTTGAATTTAAGAAATTTGTTTTGGGCTATACTGTGTGTACGCTACGATATTGGCTACCCAAATGATATGCACTCTGAGAACAATACGAAGTACCTTACTCTGCAAACATTCTACACACAGTGGCCCTCCATAAATATCCTGCATTTTACGGCCAATCACCATTTCGGTAGCAGAGAATGCAACTCCGCACCGACGTTCCTATTGAGTCTCAGAAACAACAAATCGCTTTGACCGAACCTGCCTATATATATATATATATATACTGGTTCTAGAAACACTTCCGAATCTCGCTGCAATACTGAAGCAGACCGAAAATCCCCTGACCTGATCAAGGCCGCTATGCAGTAATACAATACCTACAATATGCAGCGACAGGCAGGAAATTATTCACTCAATTCGCAGTCCCAGTGCGTGCGTACAGCATAGCAGTATGCACTGTATGTACAAAAATTGTGAGCTATCCTCGGTTTTTTGCTCGCCGACTATATGAGGCTAAACTGGCTGCACAGCATTGTCCCCAATACACTGATACGAATGGATCGCATAATCCACGTGTCAGGTCAAGTCGTTGCTGGTAGGAGTAGCAGCAGTAGCAACTTAGTTCCTATTTCGCTTTTCTGCTCCATGTGTTCTCGGGTCGTTTCCGTTGTGACATCGGCGAGCCGGCAGCCGCCAACGCGAGCCTACATTAACGCAACAAAATAGCCACATGCAAAATAGTTGCAAGGGTTGTTCGTTCGCTTGTTCGTCGTCACGATATTCAGAGGGCGCGGACACTGGCACAACGCGAGGAAATGCCCTTGAATACATGACAGAGCTTCACATGAGGTAGACTGTGACGAATTAGCCCTTTGACATCACCCTATGAATAAAACAGAGAATAAATCTTCATCCCCTGCTGCGTCGTTGTGGTTACAGATAACATTGACATAACACCGTATGTATCGTAATACTAAGCAAAAGTAATGGTGTACAAATGTCACGGCTGGTCATATCAGTGCGTGTACGCGTGCAATTGCATTCTGCTGCAAAGGTTCCGCTTAGTTGTATTCGAACCGATGGGTTCAGCCAGTTGAAATTAACATCAACCGTATAATCGTTGCTGATATCCTCATTGTCTCCGCTGGTATTCGTAACAACAGGAATTCACCTGTTCAGCGACATCGTCGCGTCCGCAGGCTATGGCCCATTCAGTCTACGCGGTCTTCAAACGAGATGTTTTCCACCCACCAAAGATATTTTCATCCAGGACTTCCTGCTTTCTAAGGCTTAATGTCATCAGTGGAATTGCCCTTATTCGCGCATAGCTGTTTGTCCCGCAGGGATCAGACGCCAAAGGAAACACCGAATACCAAGTACACTGCGTAACCCGATTGACACGTCCATCACATCGGGTTTGCGGAATCGGATCCTATAGGCAGCGAACACACGACGAGTTGTGCCAACAGAGCGCGATCGCATTCAGCCTGTGACGCCAGAGGCAATGGAGATCAGGGATCATCATGCAAAGCTCCTGCGAAACACTCAGGGTATTGCCAGCCTACAGGATGGATACAGGATGTTTGATGGCTATCAACGACGAACATGGGAACATCCTGGAAGATCACGACAACAAATATTACTACGGTCAGAGAGAAGGATAGATATGTTTGTGTATGAAAGAGAGGGATATGGAGAGAGAGGCTCAAACAGTTGTCACTGCGTAGGCATCATGTGTGGAAGGTATATTAAACAGCCGCCCAGCAGTATTCCAGGGCAGGTTTTATCTCGGACGGCAATTCACTGACACCGCGCAACATGTCAAGCTATTATTAAATTGAAATCGTATTTACGAGATAGTAATGGATCAGAGAATTCTTCTTGATTGGGACGGTCGGCTGCCTCCAAGGAAGCTCGGCAGAGCTGGTGGCCGAAACATCTCAGTCCACAAATTGGCTGAAAGCTTTTAGCAAATTGCCAACGATTTCCACAATGATTGAAATAGAATTGCTTTGATCCACGCTCATCAAGAACCCAACACCCTTCGTCAGCCTCACGGAGATTTTGTTTGGTCAGTTCGTTGATCTAATTTGCTTACCTGATTAAAAAACGATGTACGAAACTTAGAACACTAGCCAGAGCTACGATACATCAATCGTAATTGGACACTTCGTTTCGCAAAGGACCACCGTCTGTAACAAAATAAAATCCCGCACAGTCTGACTAGGGGCGCCCTCGATTCCGCTCAAAACATAAAGCTCTTCAGCAGAAAGAACCAAATAATCATTCGCTCCTTTTACGTTACCTGGCTTATTTAGCTAGTCATGAGCTTTATAGTTTGCAAGCCGTTACACCGTTTGTTACGTTTGAAAACATTTTGAACAACCCGATCGTGCTGAATGGGCCATCGTGCGCTGCTATGCAGACTCGTACATCAAGACGGTTCACGGCCACCTAGGCGCACACACACAGGTCTTTCGAAATATCTACTCTCTCAGGGATTATCTCTCTAGATCGTTAGTTAGGCGTAGGCTGATTAGCGCACCACATTTTCTAGTGGGAGAGTGGTAAACGTTTCAACGTTATAGGAAAGTAAATTAGAAGAAGGCGAGCAAGTGATCACCACCATCATGGGACTGTCTGCGAGACCCCCTCATTAAAACGGAACGCTAGAGGAGCGACGCCTTCACCGACGCCCAACTGATGGCACAACACTAAACCGACGCGCGACTGGGGCTCGGGTTCCGGGGCGAAGGGGTCCGAGTGGAAAGAGGGCCCTAGAGCCGAGCGCCTCAGTTCGCCGCCGCCGTCGTCGACCTCAGATTCGGGGCGGAAACGACGCGACCAAAAGCGAAGTTCACTTCGAGGACAAGAGAAGACCGAAGGCTACGAGGTGCGAAATCATCGTTGGGGCCTGATTGCTGCTGATGTCGGGCCGCGTAGCTGGTTCGACGCAGGGCTATCTCGCTACCAGACCCAAAAGTCTGAGCGGGAGGGAAAACTGAATGTAGGGTCGCCGCCAGCGGTGACGGAGAAGTTTTGCGTCGCCTTTGCTTGAGTCCAAGTGGGGGATAGGCTTTAGGCCGCCACCACCACCACCGTCGCCGATACCGCCACCGCTTAGCTCCTCATCCTTGCAGAAGCCAACTCATTATATTTGATCTACTGCTGGCTTGCTAGTCAGTCCGGTTGAACGAGTCTTTGCCCAGTGATCTTTCAACCGCCGCCACCACCGCTGCTGCCTCCGTTGTTGGACGAGCGAGCCGCCCCCATTTCCTGATAGGTTTCCTGAAACGCTGGGGAGTGTAGGCACTCCACAATTACCCCTATGAAATTCCAGTTTCCATCGTAAGCGTAGGAGAACTTTTCTCTAAGGTCCGCCTTCCCAGTAAACCCGGCCTCAAGAAGCAATTGACATTCATTTGAGAGGTTCAGTCGGTCCTCGGTCGGGCGCGTGGATAGGTACCTTTGTCACGAATGTTAGCGGGCAGGGGAAACTATAAGTGACGGGGTACCCGAGGCTTTCGGTAATTGTCCACTTGTGGGTGTGTGAATGAAGTAATATGATGATATCAATGATATACCATGATACCAATCAACTGCGTTCAGAGTTCGTTAGCCCAATGGTTTGGCAGGCTACCCGGTCGATAGTTTCATCACAAATGATTAGCGAAGTAAATATTATTGCAAAACAAACGCGAAAGCCTTACAGATGAGGTGGGGTTCATAATTAAATAGTTCATCTCATCGGTACTTGTCGCACGGCTCGTCGTGATGCCGCTCCTATCTGTCGAAAACAACTGTAGAAATGCTATTGTGCAACTCAACTTCTTGTGTCGGTTATACATGGGGTCAGCCTTTGACACGTATGCCCTATAATAACGTATAGCGATCTAATATATGTGACGATGTATGAGACTGAACACCACATATTATAGCAAGCTGTGGCCCACCCGGATACGAATAACCATATAGAGCAAAAGTTCTATAAAGATGCAAACATAAGCTATAGATCACCGATATATCAATGCCAACCGAATAGCCACACAGGTGTTACGTATTCATGCGTTTCTAATTTCCTTTGTGTGTCGATTCTGCAAACAGATTACAATCGAATTTCAATATGTTGGATGGGATTCACAGGCGCAAGGAACGCCCATGTCTAAACGCAGCTCTTTGTCCATCAGACACCTTGTGCAATGCATTATTCCCTGTGCCATTCGCTCTGTATCCACTCGAGACAATCGATGTCTGCATACTATCTGATAATGGGGCTTGACAGCCACATCATCATCGCCTAGAGTCATTGTTTCCTGTCTATTATAACCGAATCAATGAATGAAATCGAATGACACGCTGACACAGCATTCTCTTAACCGGGATCACCTCGTACATTATGACCTTGTCCCATTCGACGGGAGTGACCACGAACGATGTAAGAAGCTAAATTGTTATGTGTTTTCCTCCCCTGTTAACGATTTCTAGCTAGCTGTGCCCATAATCCCGCCGATTTCGTAGGTAACTCGAATTTGTCGAACTGCGATTGAGAGAAAGGTATTAGTATATATCATGTACCGCATGAAACAAGTTAAAGCGAGCAAACCAGTAATAATGATTTGTATTAAGAAAATCATTTAAAATATTCACATACAAGCTCCTGTATGCCCCCAGCTCTCTGTGCCTGCTGTATTCTAGATAATAGTTAAGTACTCTCCAGTTACTGGAGATTTCGTTTCCGAACAATGGATCACCAGCGACAATTAACATCGTCTTGTTTTGTGGCGAAGCTCCATAACTGTACGAAAGGGAATACAGTTAGTTATATTCTCGGAGTTCCGGCGCCGGGGTCAACAGCTATATCGTAACCGGTTTTGGATTGAAACCAAGACGACGCACGATCGAGCCGGTGGCGGGCACCTATCGCCTATTCCAATTCAAATCTTTCCACGACGAGACCACTGGCGTCCCATTTATTGCCGACTACCTAACTGTTGGCTCAAAGCAAAAGCCTACGACAATACCCACGGGAACATCCACTCTCACCCTCTGCAATTTCTGTTCCATGCAGATAGGTCAAACTGACAGCGGTAAACTACCACATAGAGGGGAACGTAGGAGAAAACGGTATTCAATGTGCGGAGTAGTCGAGTTTAAACGCACCGAGGCATCTGCTGAAGTGCCCTGCCGCCGCTGGTGGTCCACCGGGGCCAGCAGAGGCAGCCACTACATCGCATCACATGCACTTTCATATGCCCTGCTGTCGCGGCATCCCATAGTCGCAAAATCTATTCTATATAGATAGAGAAATTCTTGCCTAGCTAGCCGACGTAGACTACCCTCTGGCTAGCCTGGGCCAGATAGTTGATAGTGGTACGTAGGTCTGGCCTGATGAGCCCGACCTGAACGTCTTTCAGGGCCGCCGCTGAAAACCGACCTCAGGGGAGTCATAGTTCATTCTGGTAAGGCGTCGCCGTGGTCTAACTTGACTACGTTGCCCGTCCCTCAGTCGTCGTCGTCGGAGGCGGCGGCGGCGGCGAGCGCCTTCTCCTCTTACCCTAGCCGCGCTGACGGTCCACAGCCCCTCTTGTAATGCTTGGCGCACCGCTCTGGCCCAATGCTCTCCGGCCAAAATGATGAAGTGTTTTCGATGCTGCCTCGCGCATACGTCCTTATTCCGCATTTGTAGACGGTGGGGATTTGCGGATGAGTGCTGAACGGTAGGGACAGCTCCAGGGACAACCCGCTCCCAGCGGCTGGTCGGCGCTGCGGCGGTTTCCGCACCGGGTCGTCGGGTTAACTCAAGGGAATATCGTGCACAGCGAATAGCGGTTGACCGCAAATATATGCATAGCGCGATGTCACATCCAGATCTGCCTCCTCTTGAGCCGTTTGCATTCGCATATACCATGCCCGACGCGTTCGTTCGCGTGTTGTCCCAGTGGCTTTGCTCCTATAACTCTGGTTGTGTCGAGTCCACGTACCCACTTACCCAACTCCCACCCTTGGGCCCAGCCCAGACCCTGCTTTCATATATCGCTCATATTTGGATCACTTCTACACGATACCTTCATGTTCCGGTGGACGGAGCCACTGCCAAGCCGCGTTTATGTGTGTACAATAGATCTCGTAACCAGACAGAACTCGTCGTCTCTCTCCACGATCGACCCTTAAGTACGATCCCGATGCCGGTTCCGCTGCAGGCAGATTAAATAGCCAACACCAGCGTATGCAACACCTGTCCCAAACCAATTCTGTTCCACTGCTGTCAACCGATGACGGTTATGCCATTCTCAGCCAGTGTTTTCTGAGCCAGAGACACGATCCGGGTCCTGCTAACTCGGTGATTGAGACCCGCAGGGCACTTTCCGTCTCCCAGGGCACTTTCTGTGACGCCCACTCTATGCTAGAGCCCAATCAACTATCAATATCCACTTATTACCAGAGATAAAATCACTCGAAGGTCATCCATTACAAGGTCAAGGCCACTGCCTGATCACCCAACGATACACGTTGTCGCTATTCTATATAAATATACTGCTTCTATAATCGCTATAAGTTCAGCTGATCTCTCAGGTCTCTCAGCCCCGACGAGAAACTTGTTGACGTGCTTGTCACACCTACCAGATGCATGTGCACATACACACACATACATATATTGTTAATTGAAGTTTTGGCCCGTTGAGAGAGGGTTTATGTTTTGTCTCTGAGCTGCCACGTTTCGGGCAGCAATCGATTTCGTATTTGCTGCCAATTCAGTCTGTGAATAGATCCAAGTCAAGTGAGTCGCAGAGTCGGCAGTTCTTGCGGAACCTCTATTTAGCTAATGAAGGCCAAGCCTTCTTTAACTAGAGGTTGTTTGAGCTTGTACCATGCTTCGAATAGTGAACAAAATATCGCCAGTTCATTGCATCTCCATTCTTTGCTGTTTCAGTATTCTCCAATTCTTAATCTAATATTGCAACATTTGGAAGTTTAACTAACTATATAGTATATATACTATATCAATAAGCACACGTCAAAGCACAGAGACTTCTCGAAGTGAAGTAGCATATACGCAAACTCTACATGAACCTACATCTTAGGATTCGTGCGGGACTCCTTTATAGGACGTGTTAGGTACCCGGAAGGGTGGCGCAACACGCTCGCAGAGATGTGATAATACGCTCCTATATAGCACGCTGACTGAATAAGATGCGAGTTGTCTTACGCACGATATCAGAGTCAAATATATACCTCAACTGGCGTCATTCTGGGTCAGCTTTCGGTGCAATTCCGTACGAAATGTTTGTTCCGACCCTGATAAGTGGCTTAAGTACTCTTAAGTGTTAGAATTACTAGTATTTAGTCTAGCCGAATTCACTGAACCCTGCCTAATCAAAGGACTAATTATCTGTGCGTGTATAAGGCAGCCTAGATTGCGATTTTACACAAACAGAGAAGAACGTCATCCTAGTCATATCGAGATATTGAATTCAATAAGTACTTCCATGAAACAATATTATCATATCATAGAGGTGAATGTTCCCACCACATGACAGCACAAATTGAGCTAAGCATGCCTTTTTTTTTCCGATAAAAATACTCGTATACGTAATCGAGTATACCTTCGAAACGCCAACAAAGCAACGGGATAACACTCGAGTGTAACACGTCTATTCACCGCTGTTGTATGGGGTTCATTAATTCACAGATACTATCGGGAAACAACAGCCCAAGCAATCGTCGATGAGCATCCGAGTTGCGTGTGTCGCGTCTGTTCGGCGCGACCAGTAGATAAATGTGGCAATCCGTTTCCTGTTTCGAGCCGTCGCCAGATCAGGTCCGGAAACGTATCTCGGTACATTTTATCCGAAAATGGCGAAGTGCTGTTTTCATTGTCTGCTCACAAATGTAGGCGTATAGCCCAAATCGTTTTTCAAGGCCCCTCTGGTGCAGAACAACCGTTATAAATGCCCAACGATGTCCTTGGCCATAGCGCTGGTTCCGACAGTTCGGGATTGTTGCCGTATATTACTCACACTAATAGAATTCTGTGCTTTGTAAATAAGGAGAATGCGTACATTCGTTCCCTTAAACCGCATTTTGAACTTTGCCGCTTGGAGACTATTCACGTAGGTTACAACTTTGTCGACGATTGGATTCAGAGGAGCGCCGTGCGTCGGATGAATGTAGGACGTTACATTGCGGTATTTTAATGGTATTCAACATAGACAGAGATTTAAATCGTGGCAAGAAGCGACTTCACACGTTTGTCGAGAGACTTCGGTTTGAAGGACCTAGAAGTTGAAAGTGTACAGATCTACGTAAGCAGCCCGTACTCGTCAGGATCACTGACCACGTAGCATGCGGTTGGTTTCCTTACACTAAGTTTATGCTCAAATGCCCACTTCAAGTATAAAACATGAATCTATGCAAAAAACGGAGGACCAGCATCTATCCGGTTCGGGACAAGCCTTATTCGTCTGTAGCTCTGCGTGGTCGGGTACCGCATATAGGGTCAGACATCCAGGTCAAGGATCGTTAAGCACATCAAACGCTGAGCCTTCGAAATTGCCAAAATTCATTCGTGTGGGTACCCAACTCCTGAAGGAGCTGACCTGACTTAAGAAACCTTGACGCTTTAACCTTGACTGTAGCTGTTTACCTTGTTCATTCAGTGGGTCACCAGGAGACCGTTCTCAGGCTATTCATTGAATGTTCAAACACTTGCAGGCTCCCCACTGACGAATGTTTTAATACCCTTGCATCGTCCTTCACCATAAGTAAACAGTACATTGTATTCGTATAGGATACAAAGTAGCAGAAATTAAAACAGTCGTTTTCCTGTTGTGAAATACTTCCACTGTATGAGCCACAGGCAGGCAGTACAGGAATAGAGACGCCAGAATGCCATTGGCTGGTTGTGACCTCAGTAAATAAAACATTAAACACGTCATCAAGGTCGTCGTTCTGGGCACAGACGCACATTCATCATCTTCGTATTTCAATTGTCTCGAGAGTGGCCTACAAATAGCATTTCCTATATACATCTGCATACCTATAACAATTGTGAAATGACGACGAACCACACGCGCTCACGTTAGCAATCCTGTGGCACAGATCGTAGTTAGCCTTTCTTGGGTATTTCGGCGAAGCTTTAAGCCAACAGCGAAACAAATGAGTCTGCTCACGTTTTCGAGCACGACGAGGATACGAGCAGATGTTTCACAGACAAAAATTTGCTAATGCAGCATCTATTATTCCCTAATCGTCAAACTTTTTTTGGCTTAGCTTACTTGGATGAAAAAAACTGAAACAGGTTAGCACGGAAGTCGCCAGGCGTAGCGTTCAGTTGAACGTACAACATGTGTTGCTCATTACTTACAGACAAGAACGTTCGCACGTCAATAGATTCCCGTCACGTAGTGGAGACACCAACGACTCAAATTGAGGCAAACCATATTTTATTGTGGCTATTCTTCAACAGTGACTAGGGCGCTATCATTTTGCCGTTCGCCTCCAGGTGCCTGCTCGCAAATTCTGGCCAGCATTTGTTGGTTCCTGCCGGGGTAGCTCGTCAACGTAAGATGATCCGACGTTAGGCCAACACTTCGGGACTCGCAGCTACCGACAGAGATTATTGGAGTCTCGTCATAATTAATAAATTCGTTCACTTCTACTGGTGGTTTTTTTTTAGAGCACGAACTCTGAACAAAGAGGGACACGTTCCTCTCAAGTTCGTTCTCTCACATATTCTTTTTCTTTTTATATAACCTGTATTATAACGTGTAATACATCGCTGTCTAGTCCTCGAAGTCCCCATGTCCTGTCGATATCATAACGACCGCAAACGTGTGTCGTTGTAAACATTGTAATATCAAAATTTCAATAGAAAACCAAGAAGATATCGCGCCGCAGCGACTACTATACCACTAAAATCATATGATAAATTAAATATGTCCAACACGTCTTTGTGACATGGAATATAATCATCATCGTTGTCGTATTTGTAAAACTCACTCGTGAACGACTCACAGGACAATCCATCTCTATCAGTTCCTTCATACAAATACCATGTAGCGATTCATCTACAAATTACACCTTTCCTGCTATGGGCCTTTATTATATTACTGTCTGGTTAGCTATACGCTACTGGTGGTTTTAATTGCCATTTGTATGTAATTGCAGGAGTCTACCGGTTCGAATAATAAAAATAACACCCGACAAAATGTACACGACACAGAATGCCCTCGCGAGTCGTATTGTTTTAGGCAGCAGGTGGTGCATTTCACCGGGAAGTAGGAGGGGGACTTTAAACGGAGCACACAGGTTGAACCTTTTTGTCCTGCAGCAAGAAGCGGATATGTTCTATATTTCGTTGCTGCGACCGCTCTGAAGCTTTTCGTATTTTTCACTGCCGCCATTATTGTTAGTGGCCTTGAGCACGCACAACCTTGCACTTTCTCTCTCCCTCTCTCTCTCACATCTCTACCGAGTTACCTAAATCGAAACGAATGCCAAGGTATGTCGCTGGTGGAGGACAAACGGCCCCTAAAATAAAAATTGTAGCGTGAAACTTCTGAGCAAGTTATGACCACTACTGTATGGGACGTGATGATGCTGATGATGACAATAATAAAGATAATAATTGTTATTAGGCAAACTTCGCATGTGCTTATTCAGCGCATTTACTCCTGACGAAAGTGGGCACAATGAGTGGCTAGTTATTAGGCTCTCTATGGCGTGTGGAGTCTAGTGTTCACTAATGAACGCTCTTTATATTCATATATCCGGAGTTCCCGTTTAACGGCAACTCTTCAGCGTTGAATTAGTTAGATAATGGGTGAGTTGTGAAGCCGAGTTTCGACCTCTTTCAGAGCGCTTAAACGTTCGCCTCGGTTTTGCAATGCAAGCGACGTCTACGATCCCCAGCGTACGTTCTATATGAGTGTGTTTGTCTCGATGTGAAGCGTAGTTGTTTCTAAAGCGTAGCGCACCTTTCATTCAATAGGCTCAAAGAGAAGAGCTGATTGAAGCTTTTCTTTGATTTGGAAAAAGCAACAGCAACATTCAGTTGCAACATCAGTAAATAATAGAGGACACATTATCGTTTTAAATAGTAGCTTAGAAATACCGTAGTTTGTTCAGGAACACCGGACGATGTCGAAGTACAACGTCTGAGTTTGTGCTCCAGGTCAAAAAAAACCAAGATTGGGTGTCAGGGTGTGCAACTCAAGGAAAATAGTTTTTATTATTGAATAAAAACAAGTATCGTTTAACTAAATCAAGCGATCCAGCCGGCCAAAACCTTTCGCCACCGTTCTTCGTCTTCACGCTTGACTCATTCGGCTCGAGCTTCAACGATCGTTGTTATTATGCTATTATCGAGAGAATTAGGGAGAATTGCTATTATATAACAGATCCTTATGCCGGGACGTATGACTGCATATCTTTCATACAACGAACGCTTCGTGCTGTACAGAGCCGAACGGTTATTCCACAATCATAGAAAAACCGTAGCGTTCGAACACGGAACGCCCACAATAGCGCTAGTTCATAGCTACACGAATGTTACCTATTCAGGGCTGTTCAGGATAAATTTGCATTTCTCTGGACGGCACAGCAGAATTAATCCTACCCGCCTACAGTCATTCCGCCTACGCGCGATGAAATAATGCGTCGCCGCATAAACACATAGTACATTTCACTCTCTTCTTCAACTGTTCATCGCCGACGTCGTTGTGTGCACCTACATGCAGAGAGAGAATGTGAGTGAGAGAGGGTCGACGTCATAATCATGCTCATTATCATATTGCTTGTTGACTATATATTAGTCTCTGGACAGTTTCTGAGGTTTGTTTCTTCTTGCTGTTCATCGTTGTTGTTGTTGTTGCCATACTATCATTTATCCCGTCTAGAGGGGCGCCGTACCTCAACGTCAGTGGGCGGGGGTGCTGAAGTGGCATGGAGGACTGGGCCAACAAACGATAAATTTGCCAAACGTCAATCTTGGGGCAAGGCCCGCTATTTTTCCAACCCTGCAACAGGTTGTCACCATTGTATGAATGAACCTCTGTTGTAAGATGTCGTTTCTTGGTGCGTAGCGTTTGATTCTCACTAATGCTCGACTAGTGTGTCCTGGCCCTGCCTGAATGCCAGTGGCAGAGCAGTTGAGCAGCCGCTGTTGACATTGCGTGTCCACGGGTTAAAGAACGTGTCGCTGTGGAGGTACTGTATCAATTGATAATAATAATAATAATAATAATAATACAGATATTATTCATTCATTAGCCAACACCTCAGAATCGACTTTAGTAGACACCGCATCTGCTATACTTCTGGAATTCTTCTCCTTTACTGGTGATATTGGGGGCAGAATCTCCAATAGTTGCCGCCAAACATCGCCTATCTAGTATTTGTCGTATAGAGAACAACATTTAGAGACAACTATACATATAGGGTGAGGTACAATTAAAGGCGTAAAATCCAATTATTATTTAAACCGGGGCCGAAGGGTTACAGCCACTTGACCTGTATGCAAAAAAACCGCACTACACATGACCACATTAGCTCAGTTTTAACAGCCACAGACCCCCTATGCTAAAGTATGCCCTCGTTCTGGGGCATGCTCGTCGACATGCTCGACAGTAAGCCGTCGTAGAGGACGGTATCTAACACGGTCTTGTTATTTTTTCTAATTGAACGAAAACCGTGTCCGGCTCTGGTCGTCTGAAACCCCAATGAATGCATTGTCCTCTTACCTTTGCAAAAGCTTGGTTAGACCGTCCTGCTATATACGTTTCGGTATTTATTCAAGACCGTTGACTCTTTGATACTCGCTAATTAGTAAGCACATGACATCCCGACAAGATCGTTAAAAACACGCCAGCGGCACAGAGATATTTCCATGTGGTCAGGCTTGTATGGGTTAGTTTGTATTTGCTAATAGTCGTTGTTTGCTGTGATTGTGTGGTGGGCGAAGGATGGAAATGATAAAGATAACTGGCCTCTCCCTAACCTTGGAGGTAATTCATCATATAGAGGTTATGAGGTTTATTGACACCAAACTGACTGAGTTCAAAAAGCCCATATCAGGATCGGTGGAAGGACAATCTTAGCTTAAGTAAATACCCCACAAAATTTGCGTCCGCCTAAGGATAAGCTACAACGTCATTAGCGCGTATCGGGGTCGAAAGTCAACAAACATGTCCTTCCTAACGTTCATCGCTAACCAGTCAATTGATTGTACAAGCTTTGCATTCGAGATGTATCGGCCGTTTGAAACTGAAGTTGCATACAGATGCCTTACCACAGTATCAAGTGACTCAAAAGGAGATGACAATTGCAAGAATTGGGAACTGAACAATTCATTTCGTTGATGCTTAAAACCAACGATGTTCTCCTCTCTTGTATATCATGCCAGGTATATTTACTATACTACAATACTATGGTATGTTTGTCATGGTAAGCTATTCCCACTGTATATATATATATATATACATATATATATATATATATATATATATATATATATATATATATATAATATATATGCTCATGGATCGGCAGTCTCCTCGAATGCTGCGTGAGCAGGCGTGCCTCGAGCAAATCTATCTTTGACATCTATTCGATCCATATGGCCTGAGTGGGCGGCGGCCGCGGCAGCATCAGCAGCAGTCATGGTAGTGGTGGTGGTGTCATTTGGTTCCTCCAATTGTCCCGTTATCCCTTCATCTTCATTTTGCGATACCGAATGAGAGACCAGAATACTTTGTCCCGCTCGAGCCTAGCCAGATTATGCAGAGTAATCGTTCGAATGCAATAAATCATTCAGCATACACGATCCGCAGCGAACACAAAGCCTTCACATACAATGCGCGCCCATTTATCAGTTATCCGCCGTCCAAAAACAAACGTAATCATACCCGGCGTTTGACATGAGCGCGCTCTGACAGAGTTGTCTCGTTCGCAGGACGACGTGGGATGTTTGCGCTGTTGTTAATCTTAGTAGTAATACTAATGATTGTGATGGTGGCAGTGGTGGTAGCAGTCCGAGTCTGCTATCGTTCACTATGGGCGAACCGAACAGTTTAATGTCGACGAGAACCGATTTCGAAGGTTCAACAGCTGCAATCGGATGCAATCGAATGAAGATAGCTAGGAACACGAACGAAGCTGAAATTGATGACCATCAACCATTGATTGACATTTACCCGGTTCATTATTCAAAGACAACAACGGACGAATCCGTTCCACCAGATACATTTATAGGCCGTGACGCATAACCTACTCGTGTCGTCTTGCATCGTAGGATTCCTTTTGTCCGTAAACCTTCATGTTTTTGTTGCTGCAACTTCAATTCTTTTGCGCGTTTGTATTGCCGACGCTAGCGACTACTGCCGTACCAAACGTCGGGTACCGTGTCTTGTAAGGCGCGCCCCGCCAAAGAGAGCTCGCTGCCGCACTGGCGAGGCCGATGTGTCGGTATTCTCTTGTTTTATCATTTTGTCTCTCTCTCTTTCTCTCTCTGTCTCTCTCTCTCTCTCTATATGGACGTCGAAAGCAGTGGCCTGTGAAAGTAAGCAACCGCTTTGAGCACGGAAACATTTGCAGACAATGAACACAACCGATTTCAGGCACATGCCCGCCTACTGAAAAGAGAGGCGCCGTCAAGGTAGCGTACCACGCTCGAGCGAGGCACCGGACCCCCGGTCCATGTTTTTATTGTGCGACGGCCCAGGGGAACAGTTCAACGGTTGTTGTCGACAGATGATACTAAAAAAGTCGGCTGTAATAACATCGATAACAACAACAAAAGCAACAGCAATGTAACATCAACAACAGCAATGTCGGAATCGTGTGCGTCGATTTTTTGAAAAATCGCTTCAGGCTTGTTCCCATTTAATGTTCCAGGTGAAATGCTCCAGGATGCGCACGGAAAACGAGTAAACAGAAGCGTGTGTCACGCGGACGCACTGAAATTGCACTCTCCCAACATCTACTGCATTTAGCCCAATGCCAGTAGTATAATGGCTTTCTTTTATTTATTGGTTTATCGAAGTTCAAATACTTGCGCCACCTCAGAACGCAGAATGCCATCGGCGTAGAGGTGCACACTACTTTACTATGCGACGAAGAGTGGCATTCAGCGCACTCAGCAAGCAACAGTCAGCGAGATAAGGAGGAAGAGCTGCAAAACCCTGATCAGATTATCTCTAGTAAGGACGTCAAGGGGAATTGGTACAGCAGCGGAGGGGGGTCCAGTGTAGGATGGGTACCAAACGAGAATTTGTCGATTCCTTCTCAAATGCCACACCCCCGGCTGCTCCGGTTTCGCTCCCGTTCGCCAGCCAACTGTTTCCGCCAGCTCTCAAATGGGGATGACTTGGCTAGGTCAAGAGCTCAACGGGATATAACGCGAAAGGAAACTGCTGCTTCGCGAGAATGTCACACTCTTGCTCTGGAAACGCGAAGGGCAGAGCCGCCCAAGCAGCAGGAACAGCCGAGTCCTGCTGGTACGGGCCAGGCCAGCAACACGCGCTACACAACGAACGAGTGTACATGTGTTAGGAAGAGACTAGCTTCTATCGCAGTGTATGGAGAAATACCAATAGTAAAGCCGGGCTGATTTAACAATCGGAGATGTTCGCTACTGCCAATGGTTTAAGGGGTCTTTTATATATTCTGACATTCTGTGTGTATTTAAAAACACCTTTGCGTCGATGCCTGGCGACCTTGAAAGTGATGCACTTGTAGTGTTTGCCGAATGGTAAAGGATTTTCCTTTTTGTTCCCAGCTAAATTAATAAATTAATTAGACTTGCCTCTGGCCTCACGACAATGCATGAGTATGCGTCTATCGATTGCGTTGACCAAACCGATTCTAGGTGGGTCCATTGAGTGAATGCTTGACCATCTCATTTTAGTCGACCAAAGGAGTTTTGCACCACCAGATCAACCCCCGGGAATATTATAGGGTTCATCGCCGGCTGTCCATCTCTATTCTTGCTGAACGTACCCCATATTATCTAGGGTATGTTCAGGCGATGAGTCGTATAATGTAATGATGTCTGGGAAAGATTTCGTTTTAGCTCGTTTACGAGATATTTGATCATCGTACGTGACTGCTAACAATACTTGAAATGTATGAATATTTCTTGCCAGGCTGTCCCGGAGAAAGACAACGAGGCGGACACAGAGACCAAAATAGAGATAAATCACAAGGTACGTGCTTGAACCTAAAAAATCAACCCACCCAAGGGCTCTTGTCAATATTTCCCCATTCTTTTTCATTATGAACGTTTGCGCTTTGACGTTAGCTCTACCCATCACTGTGTGGGTTGTACTGTAAACGACTTAACTTCATGCCTGCCTCTTGCATCGTATGTTGACACATGGGCGATCCTTACGCCTTGCGGGGTCGTCTTTGCATCTGTGCACTCGTAACGAAAGAAGGGAGCTCTTCGAGTTAGACACCTACAGTGATCTGACAAGGCGTCATTTGTATGCCAGGCAGTAGTTTGTCCCGCAGTACCCTGCAACCCTTCGCCGCAGATCGCTTGTAAGCTTGGCCTGGTCTTCGCTTGGGCTGGTAATGAAATCGCGAACAATACCGCAAAGGTAAACAGATGAGTCGTCTTTGTCAGTGGTTGACATAGTTGTTGTACCAAGGAGAGACACAGGGTCTCTCTACACTGGGGTTCGTCGCAGGAAAAATTTGACAAGCTCTTTGACCTGTCTGAATGAACTGTCGATAGGCTTCTATCTCTGGCAATTCGCACCGTTGCCCCAGGTGCTCCAGAAATAGCTGTATCTTTCTAAGCAAGTACAGAAGCCTGTGTTTGCCCCGAGACCTGAGGGCCCAATATGTGCTTCCCATAGACGGGCTTAACACGGCCCAGGTGAGTCGCGCAGCGGATTTGTTGCGAGGTGTACTAGTCGCGAGCATATCGCTATCGTCGTTATTAGCAAATGCACTTCAACCCTACTGAAGGTGATCTGGCCGCGTACTGAATAGACAAGACGGTCAGCGTACAAAGGAGGATTAATTTGAAGGTGGTGCTTTTTGATATGTTTTCGTCGGTCGCTTACTACGGCCGAGAAAAGAGGTGGATGAAGGTTACTGCCTTTAACTGTCGTTTATTTCGGGGTACTGAGACCTGGGATACCATCGTCTATGGTAACTTCATTCTCTTGCACTATGGTTATGAGCAGATCCACCATATTTCGCGGTTCTCCAACACAAGCTAGCTTGCAAGCGAGCTTTAGGTCGGTGTCATGTCAAATACAGATCAAAATTCGACAAATAGTGAAATGAGCTACTGACGCGGACTACTCAGGCCCACTGGATGTTCTCCAGAAGAAGCATGTGCTCCGACCCAGACTGTGTGTATGAAATATTACCCTATGTTGCTCAGGGATAGTACGCACAAACTTGGGATACCGCAGAACGCGATATGTGATAAGCTGGAATAGTAGCTTGTAGCGATAGCACTTCTTCGCAATGGAGAGCTCTTTGGAATCGCCTTTGTCTTTATGTACTACAGGAAAGTAAGGACTATCGTCACCCTTAGATATGCGTTACATAGAACAGTCCAGCAATGAGCTAGAATGAAGGCCTGGTGAAGATGCTCATTGCGAATCGAGTCGGCGCTAGGTGCCTTGCCTGGTTGAAGACTATTCATAGCAGCCATCAAGTTTGACATTTCGAGGTCTGGGCCAACTTCACCACGCAGTTCAACCACCAAGTGATCCCAGGCGACGACGTAGAGTGCTCAATCACGCTGGACGGTGTGATGGCCAGCTAATGTGCCTTAGAAGTATTAAACGAGGGAATCCGTCACCACTGCGCACGCTGTAATCCCTCCTCGCCGTAGCCGTATATAGTCTTTCACACAGAATCTCGAGAAAGCTCTTGTGCCCAGCCAGTCGCGAATGTCTGAAGGACTTTTCGAAGAATATCTGCAAAGAGTGTAGCTTCGACCAACTAGCTGCCAATGTCGTGGCGGCTAGATACCCATGCTTAACTGTCTTACATGTTTTACTGAGCCAGCGTATCCCGTGACATCGAGAGCTATACAGTATCAAAACAGCCAGAATTTCCATAAGTGATAGAGCATATCCATCCACCTGGATTTCGTTGCGAATCGGAAAGAGCCCCGTTGAGGGACAGCAGCCGCGAACCGTTGGGATGGTTCGGGAGGGAGACAAACTGGTTTTGGGGACTCGTTGGGAAATAAGATCTCATTTTCCTCTCGAGCGCTCTGGATGACATAATTGGGTGATGGGATTAATTAGAATGCGCTAATGGGAGAAATTCAGCACGATTACTACAAACATCATGTGCATAGATTCTGATAAACATTGAAAATAATGAGCCCGTCTGCCATTTGCATTTCTGTTATAAGATAGAATACAGTTGCTTTTAGAAGGACGGCTGTGCATTCGGGAAGCATAGAGGTTTGAAACTTCTTCAGTTTTGCAAGATCCACGCAAGTGGTAGAGCAAATTTTTGGCGTATATTCGAAGTGAAAGTCAGTTTTGAGAACGCGAAATAACCGCAGCGGGAGAAGGTTGATCGTTCGTCCGGCGGTTAAACCGGGAATTCCTGTGTTGTTCGCCCCAATCGTACCCCGTCGTGCTCGTAGCAAGCTGCAACCTAAACTTTGTTCATTGTAGCTCACTACAACTTCTAAATATACCTTCTGTAGCCATGGTGATAAAGCACAAGATATGAGGAGCACGGGGGGTCCCGAATTATTGTCTCTCCGTCGGGACGGGTATTCGAAATCCATAAGTATAATAGTGACCTAACTTAGGAAAGGGATACGCAACATCGGGGAAAGAAGTGATCAACTGAGGCGGCAAAGGATTATTTAGCATAGTGAAACACAATGGGATACCTGCGGCAATCGGATGCCGGAAACAAACGACTGGAGTAACTGCATCAAGATAATAGATAGGCTTTCTCCGACAAGACAATCGAGCAACGGCGTCATGTTGTAACGGCAACCCGATAACGGGGTAACTGTAGCCATGCAGCTGTTGGTTAGCCGAATATATGGTAATGAGAGACTTGCAATAAGATCGTTGCAACCGGACAATAATGGTAAGTGCAACGGAGCAGAGGGACTCGTGTAACGGGACAATAAGACAACGAAATTATAGTGGTTCAGATCGACCAGTATAAGATAGCGTGCGGGGTGTATGGGCGGTGTCGAGCATATCAAGAGAGGAACGAAGGGGCACAATACTTGAGCGTGGGTATTCATGGCCATTAAAAATGAACCAATGTGCTTATCTGTGTCATGGGATTCGTTAGCGTGTAAGGCCGGTGACGTCAGCCATTCGATCCCAATATATATATATATATATATATATATATATATATATATATATATATACAGCCATTATAAAATCGTTTTCCGAGGTCAGTCTTCTTGTACTCATTTAATAGAGTGTTGTCTATAAGTGTTCTACCCGCGCACCGGATGCAGCCATGATAGCCTTCGTTGGATCGACTATTGATATAACGGCCGGCTAGAAATCGACTGAACACATCTAGTTGCTATTCAGTTGAATGGCATCGATGACATTCTGCAACAAAGTTGAAACAATTGACGTGTGGCCTTACGGGAAAGTCAACTATCATTCAGGATCGATGGTTCGTGTTAGGCTGACTTATGTCAAGCGGCTGACTATTCTATTAAAAGTTGTTTCATTACTGACTCTAGCATTGAGCCTGCAGCTCTGTACTGACAATCAATATTCTCAACCGTTATTCATACGACAACAAAAACAATGAGACAGTTGTCGATGGGGGGACAACCAACGGTCCCAGCGGGTGCTACGGCTAATCATGTCTATATACCAATATCTCTTTAGTTTATCTCAGGAAGATCATAAGCGTTAAGAAGAAAGGAAAATTATGTCAACATGATCGTGACGCTCCTCGGCGCAGAACGAAATAAATGGTCCTGCCAGCCAGATGCGACCTTATGCTATATATTATATATTTACGGGAAAGTTATACAGCTAAAGCATACGGAACCACACTGAAACGACGGCACTATCGCCTTGTTGGCCAATTTCATACTTCATCTACTCAAAGATGTACCATCTGGCATCCACAATCTCAGTCGGACACAAGTCTATTTTTATTGTGGATAATTCCCACTTACTTATGAATAGGAGCGGTTGAGAAAGAAATGTGACAATGTCCTTCAAATCCTGAGCCTGGGTATTGTATGCACATATTGATTATGCAGGCTATAGGTATACACATTTTCCACTTTTTTTTTTATTATAACGCTGTTATTCAACATGGATAATAATGTTTTATTCTATGTCGGATAGTGATTAACATTGTGCGTATTAAAATATACAGTAATTAGAGAAGCAGTTGAGGACAGGTTGAGGCCGTCACGGTCCCAAGGGACACGGTGGCGTTACCTCTCTGCCTCACATCGAGGGAGAGGCGTTGCGGAAGGAAGGATCCTGTGCGCTTGTCCCCGGTGGCGCGGTTCAACCTATGGTCGACTCCTTCGAGGAAATTAGAAGTGCGGGGGCCTTGGCCGCCCAGAGTTTCGAAAGCATGGGGGGCAGGCGATGGATCAACCACGTGTTGATTATATTATGACAAAGCAAGTTTTAGAGTGGGAAAGTTCGCTCTATGATATTGTATGGTTCGACGTTAACGACGACAAAGTTGATGTAAACAGCACCCTACATAGGTATCATATATTAAAAAGCAATTCCGTGGGAGTTAAATGTTGGCATAATAATATTCATAAGCCAATGGCCGTCATGTTCTTTCGTTTTAACTAGCTTCTATTGTACCGCATTGTTGGATGTGGGCCTGGAACAAGTTCTGTTGTCCTGTGTCCCAAGTCGTCGCTGAACATCTGCATATACATGTCCTTCGGAGAGACTAAGGACAATTCAAGTTTTCAAATGCTGGGCAACAAACAACGTTTAGTCCGCCGGCGAAAATGCAACCCATATTAGCGGGCCCGCTCCACCAGTTTAAGCGCCTTTCACACGCGATCTGAGGCGCGCGAGCCTTCATATTGGGCCGTTATATCGTTGTTTAGAGACATTGGTCCTGGATCGGCAAAGATCGTTTACAATTTCTGTGCATTGAAATCGAATAGCGTTGTAGATGTTTGGTTCCAAGGTATTTTCCAAGTTCAGATAACTGAATAGGATCCTGCGATAGTCTAGACGGTGACGCCGGGCTGTGCATAGGGACACAGCTTGAATAAATTTGCCGGATATCGCCGGCTCCTAAATCCTACCCTGGCCTCAAACGACGCGGACTTTATCCTCTCGATATTTCTCTTAGCTATGTTATATGCCCAATTTGTACTAACATAAACGCACGGCAAACACCATATAAATATCATCTGCTTGGTCGTATTCGAGATACAATAATATGCATTATCTCACCGCACGATCATCATGGAAGTACTTCGTCGTACTGTTCAGCGAGAATAATTATAGTCCACTTATTTTCCGATGAACGAAGTTCAGAGGGACCACGGCGAGCAAGCACGGCTACTTCCTCCGAAGGGAACGCTGTTTACGCGCAGGCACGCGAGAGGCAACTCTTCTTTTGCCCGGGTTGAACCCCCTACTGCCCACACGGCTGCTGGCAAAGAGCGATAGGTCCAGCGAGAATTCACCTCGCTCCCACTCACGACAGCCACGGGACAGCGTGAACAATTTTGCTGACGGAAAATCACAGAAGGTAGGCTGATAGCAGATACAAGTGTGTTACCCAAAACTAGAAAACTCGTTCTCTCGAAATATTATTCATACTTACGGCCATCTGCTGTGGCTAGATGATTAACGGAGAGTAATTGGCCATCACTTTTCCGGCATATTTCAATGGGTCATGGCATAATTCTCAACTAAAACGCCAGGTTAATCTGGTACTGAACGGGTGATTATTATAGTTCACGTTCCCTATTGTTCATCTTTCCTTGGGAGAGCAGGTTCTGTTCGATTGTGCAATGTGGCAAAATCTGTGACTAGGTCAAATTTGTGGAGGCCGAAATGTAGAGGCCTATTCGTCTATATACGTTCGTTTAATGGGCTAGATTTGTATTTTGCCTTGTTAAGCTGAGTCTTTTGCTGCAATGTGCCTGCGTGGAGGTGAGATACTTTATTTGATACGTGGCGCCGCCGGAGACTTCGAGGGCATCTAAGGTAGAACTCACAAGATTTATGACTCTAACAAAAAAAATGAGAAATACCAATGCTTCCTTAAATCAGTCGAAAGCGCTGAGTTTAAAAAGGCCGTAGGTATGTCTAGTAGGGTATGTGATCAAGGCATAATTCGTTCATACGTGTCACTTCCACGTATTTTTAGGTAGCAACATTTGACAGAAATCGATAGGGCATGGTTCTTTGTTGTACTGATACGATCGATTGAGATAAACGGCTCACGACAGCTACCCGGTCCACTAACCCTGATTAGACTACCATAGTGTCATTGCAGTTACGGACAGTTACAGAACATACGTATATGTATGTACGCATGAATCCGTTGGAAGATCGGGGACTTGAACTCGAAATCTATTTGATTGCTAATGAGGTCAGATCGTCATCACATACCCTCCAAAAATATCATTCTACTGCTCATCGAACTGCGCATCCCAATCATACCAATGGACACCCAATGGGTATCTAATCCTAGATGTGACCTCACTAGTATTGTTGCATGGAACCTCATTCAGTGGGAAAAGGTAATTTTGATAATGTCTCATCTACGGTATCTCATCTGCGGTGTCTCCCTCCTCCACAGCCTTGCTCACTGTGCGAGCGCACATCTGGCGCCAGAGAAATAACAAGTCAAGGTCTATTGTGTTCCTACCCTTTTTTTGCTTATCATAAAATGAAGGTACGGACTTATTATACTGCCCGTCTACCCGACGACGACCCTTCTATTTGGTCTCTTTTCCAAACCAAAAGAATTAAACTCTGTCGCCACCGCAGCAGTGTTAGAGCACAGACCTTTGGCTGGCAAAGCAGTTCTAGGATCGTTCGCGAGTTCAGGTCTTTCACATTATCTTCTCGGGGCGTCGGTTTCGGTCAGCAGCCAAAACCTAACCTGGCTCTTTTGAATCTTGTGGAACTTTATATTCATTCGCCGCACCTCTGTGTCGTAAGCGTTTTTGAAAGGCGTTTCGCAAGCTCCACAGAGCTAGACACCTTCGTCGAATCGAACTGTTGTTAGATAGGTTTCCTTGACGCGTCCTCCACAAGCCTGTCACCCGTGATTGCTTTTAATTTGATGATTGGTTATATCCACTGAGTCTACTTACTTTGAGTGGTTCGACTATTTTGGTGTCCACACGTTGACGCGTCAGTTCTTATGTGATCTATCATTCCTTGCGCTTCAAGCTTTTCAAGTTGATGAAAGTAAAGCATAAAGAACGTAAGAAACTTAGTTCTTTTTTGGTTTGGACAATTGATTAGATATTACGCTTTTACATCTGTTGCCTTTACCGACTGCTCCGGATTACAGTAACGATATTTGTCGTATACTTGAGACCTAAATGACCTGCGGCATTTTATTTATGCGTGGCAATACCTTTGCGTAGCTGCTGAGTCATTTGTAAATAAAGCTTGAGAGAACTCAATGAAGCGCAGATAGCGCCAGACTCTAGATATTTTCATAGTTCATTTATACGAAGAAGCCTGACTTAGAATTGAATGCCCGTTTCCAGGAATCTCCAACACGAAATTTATCGTATTAACTACATTCGTTAGTTCGCACGAATCTATCGTTCAGAAAATCAATGGCAGTTCGCGATGCCTATTAATCGGATATGATTTAATGAATGGATTCTATGGTTCTCAGCAGGCTGATCGGGCCACGCGCGATAATATACAACTGAAATTTTGTACATGTTCTCTTAGTTCTCATCTTTTCTTGAACCTGTTGAAAATCTCTTTTCCAAGATCCGACTAGAACGATCGGCAGCCTATTGCTGCCTCACTTCTTACTGAGGACGATAAAGCGAATTCGGAGCGCCGAGATCATCGAACGTCGACAGAAAGGCGAAATGATCTGGCACGCTTCCAAATGACCGTGGGACCTTTTGAATAAAATAGCCGTCATACAAATGTCGTCATGATGTACGAATGATGCTTGGCGCAAAATGTACCATATTTTGCTTCGAATAGAATGACAGCAACTGCTTATAAGTAAGCCAGAAGCTATTTGTAAATATTTCCAATGTGAACGAATTCAAGGAACTTCATACGTATTTAATCGAGTGTATGTGGACAAAATTGAGAAATTAACCACAGTGTCTTTTCTTGCCATGGTTGAAAGATCAACGTGTTTGAATTTCGTTTCGAATACATTTATATATTATTAAGTAGATACATAGACGGACATGGAGCCCAGGGAACGGATTTCAAGTGAACTGCCTGTACATGTACGAGCGTATTTATTTATGATTACGATAATGGTCGCTATGTTAAGGTTCTACAAACTATAGATTAGTGCACTGTAGAAAAGTATGCCACCGCGTAATGGACAATATATTCAACGGGAAGTACATAGTTTCCACATGCTAGGTTGTTAGGTTGTTGGTGAACATGACCGATGTTTATGGCTATGAATTTTGTAGAGAACGGATGTAGTATAGATGACATACCCGTACATGTATGTATATAATATATATATATATATATATATATACCATCCTGCGTAGCATACATGCGAATTCTGCAGGGATCGTTGGGGACTTCCTCTACTGTTATCGGGTAAGTGTTTTCAAATATAGATGAGTGGCTTTATCTGTGCCTTTGGCTTTCTCCGGCTCTATGTCTTAATGAATGTTTCTGCCGCCCACGACTTGGAAGTAAAAGCCGACGATGGAATCTTCAGGGAGTCTCTTTCTCGAGTTGTGGGAAGAGAACGAGCGAACCCCGAGATCTCGACTTCTGCGCTACCAACTTTATAGATCCGAGATGGGTCTCAGATTGGAGTTGATGTTTATTCAGCCATTCGTGATTTATTAACTACTCGTGGAGGGCGCGCCGCAGTAGCGTGTGGCGAAAGGCAGATTCCCATTGTTCAGAATCTGCCTTTCGCCGCATAACCCCATCAACCTCCGGAAGATCGCACACATAGAGCGATGATACGGATTTGCCCACCCTGATTAACGAACCTGCGAAGGGAACCTTGCTCAACCCGATGGCATCGCACGACGAAGATGTACCAGGATACAATGGCTAGCATTCTGACATGAGATACTTTGCAATGTCACAGTCTCATCCAGCTTCATCTTGCGAGTTCGTACTGCCCAAGAGCAGGGAGAAAATCTTTCCTATACTTCGTTGTACATATGTCGCCACAGTAATCAGCAAATGTCCCATGATGCCTGCAGTCGTTTTTTGTACGAATGCCGACGTCCTGGCTCTCGCATATATACATATATATATATATATATATATATATATAAGCCAGCCAAACGCTTTACGCATACATGGTGTCCTTCAACGCATGACCATATGTCAGACCAGTGCTAATTTAGTTGTCACTATTGATACTGACCTATTGGCCACGCGAATAGATAGATCATTCATACAGCATCGCGTTGCCAAAGGATGCATGCCGCCGTATTCTGTATCAATAGATGTCCTCATCGTTGTAAAAGCTAAGCAATTTCGATATAGTCCTTTCACACACACATATATCTACTCAAATTAGCAAGGTGGAGTCATACGCTGCTTCTATCAAACCGGGCTATATCAATAGGGGATATACTGCAAGGCTCACTATGACCTTATGCCAATGGATGTGTGCGACTAACCTCATTAGGTTCTATCCCAGGAACTGCAATAGGGGAAATCGATTATCTACTCGCTATATATATATATATATATATACTCGGTCGGTTTCTAAACAATGGTGAGAATAAAAGATGCTAAGGGTTTTGTTTTGAGCGAAAGCAAACATTGGAGACGAACGGTCCATTCGACCTTGGTCGGAAGCGTGTTTCATCCACCTCGTCAGTGCCATTATGGGAAACATTGGCATAATTTAGTTGGGTCGAAATAATGTTCTTGTTTTGTTGCATCCCGACAACTGTCGTGTCCGGTACAATCAGCTCGTATTCCACCGATTAGAGGTACAGCATTCGCAGGTCGCGCGAGGTTGAACTCCGCAAACGAATTATTTGTTCAAGGGGTGATTCTTTTTGTCTTCACTTCCGTCAATTACTGCCCAGTGCAAACATAGCGACAATCTTCCCGACCGAGCCTCTCCCCTTTGAGCAGGGCTTTGCTGGCATTATTTACTCTTCTAAATAATTTGTTCACTCGTAGATGAATCCAGTACATCTCAACAGCGAACGCTCCCAGCGAGAGCAGTGGTTACAGGTCTATTTAGCATAGACATGTAAATGTATAGTCGTTGCTTGGCGGTCTTACGGCGGCAGTACCGCACCAGGGCAAACTGGCGTGCCCAAAAACGTATCGCGCGTATTTGAACGACACTACTGACTGGCAATTTTGATTTTCATGAATATCAGAAAAAGTACATATTTCTAAATAAACAGTGATTCGTGCTAACAGCATTCGCCATGCTGTCTCATCATTTGGTTGTTTTCTTGGTGAACGGACGGATGTACACATGCGAATGCTGCGCCTTTCTCCTGCAGTTCCTCAATTACTCCTCGGGCATGATCCCATCATAACTGAATGTTCGTCCCATCGAGCTCCGGTCAAAGAATATAGCGAATAAGCAATACCGAAGAGATGCCGCCATTCTGACGAATATGTGACGCATATGCCACCCCCTTCTCGTCGATGGCGGCGCTACCACGAAGGCATAGGGTAACGTGGCTCTGGCAGATACGGCCATCAAAGACCGTTCGCCGATGCCGATGCCGCCGCTGCCATCTGCGACTATATTAGACATTCGGCGTGTACTGCGCAAGTCCATCGTGCAGTGAATGGCCCAGCCCCCGTCCGAGTACATAAACCACCAAACAGCAACCTCCTCTCAAAGTGAGCCCTGTGACCTTCATCCTGCACATAGATACATAGGTGAGCTCGAGCCGCCGAAGGGGATATGGTCAATATTTGGTCGTTGAAGCAGGCCCGGCCAGGGAGCACTAGGCAGCGGAATTATACACGTCAACGTGGCTAATATGCGACAGCGAACGAAATTTGCCGGCAAGTTTCGTTGTCATCGGCACCACGAGGCGTCTCTCATCATTCATCGTCGAAGGCGCGTGAGGGATAAAATAATAGGAGAGTCACAGCCACTAATTTGTTTCATTTGTTCCGGGAAACATTTACAATCCGGTGATTTACATTTTGAAAGAGGTGCTACCGCTTACGAAACTTGTCCTCGAATCTTTGCGGCTAATTAGTGGCTAATACTACTTAATATTTGTATTTGTGGAAGAGAAAGCGATGAACATATCAAGGGTCTTTCCCAGTGATTCTCAACTAACGTGCCTACTCGTATTTAGTCTGCCTATATATATGAAACATTATAATTAGCCAAATCAAGCCTATTTATAACGGGGCTCATTACATTGCAAGCAGGTCCATATCTATTTTTACTCGATTGTATCACATGCGTGTTGTTATCGTAAGCGGGCTGCCCATAGAAAACAATTCTGTTGAGGAATGCTAAATAGAACAGTTCCAGTATATTTTGCGAGGATATGCAATATCTATAACTTGTGTCGGATTAGGTACGAATATGTCCAAGAAGGTCACTGAGAGCTAGTGGCTCAACTGAGCATACGGGTAGGGATTAGAAGAAAAGCTTGAGCACCTGAACTGGTCAGAGGCCACACTGCATAGCAAATACAGGTGCAGATAAAAAGCACAGCCCCTATTGAGCTTCAGGTCTCGGCAACAAAAAAAAATAGGATCTCCAGCTGTTAGAAGCCTGGCAATATAAATCCGAAATTAACATATCACCTGCCGCCGCTACCGATTTTGCCCATTTTCCTGTGTGTACAATGTAGTAGTAGTTATTGGCATTCGTTCGCTTGTCTTTCTACCCCAGAGGTGTTGTTACACGGACCATGGTTCGGAACTACTTTCATATGTGTCCCGCGGGATTCGAGCCGTTCGTTGAGCGCGGCCTCGCTAGTCCTTCGTGCAACTTGAAAAAAAACGTCCACGAAAGATACAAGGATCGAGAAGACGGCGTGATATAAATGGGGGAGATACTGGACATTTCAAAACTCATCGCATACACGCTTAAGTATGATAGCACTGGGTAATACAGACATTTTTCAAATGGGTCCATGAGACGCCGAAGCCGTGTCAGACGCCAACCTTACTTAATGGTGACATGACGAACACCATCTTAGAATATATTATATATGGTTAGTTACTTCAGAATCACTGCGTCGATTGACGGAGACATGTACCCGTATAGAAGGGCTTGGTCCTCCGTTGAATACTTTTCTCAAGCCGATCGATTCAAAGTATCCCAAATAATATTCGAAAGTCAAACGTGAACAAGTTTGAATTCACCACACTGAATTTGTTTAGCTACAAAATGTAATTAATCGATAACGTTTGAAACCATATGATCAGATACTTAGACATATATCTGCGTATAGCTAGTTCCCTCTAGTTTCATTGGGTTCAACGAAACGCCAAACGATTCAGCTTGGAAGATTATAACATATTACAAAAACGGCTACGGCGGTGAGCTTATGCACAATACGTGCAACAAACAAATGCATGAAATAGCGACCGTTAACAGGCACCTGGACACCGACTAAAAATACTTTCGAAGACGGCCGCTATTATCAGCAGATGAGGATTGCATCGGGTAATAGGGAGTCTCTCGTAACTAATAGATGATCAAAAAAAGGCCAGCACGAGTTTCCTACATCAAACTGTTCACATGTGAGAGATCGTTTCGTCATTACAGGAAGGCGTCTAATCTTGGTAAATCTGCCGATCGCGGCGGCGTAACAACGAGCGCTGAACACGACCAGACAAATGATTGCAGATTCTAAGGTTGAGTTGTCATGCACAGCAACGCTGAAGTATATACGCTGAATCAATTTACATCATGGCTGGAACCGTGTAATGTAAATCTGATTTGGACACTAGTCTTGCAAATGGGTTCGCAAAAAGGCGCCTTCGAGAACGTATCAACGCGTACCCCCATTTCGTTCCAACCCTCATCACACCACATCTTGCAATGAGTTTTGAAATGTCCTGTATATATAAAGTCTCGTATATATGCACCTAACAAAGTAAATATTCCAGGCTGACTCACAGCTAACATTTAACGTCCACGGCACTGCTTTCGGCATAAGGCTTTATAAGACGGACCTCTTAAACACAAGAGTGCAGTGGTGGATATCGAGTCCGTGCACCGGCGTGGCTCGGCTAAACGCACCGGGACATCGAATGATTCGGGTGCGGTGACAATGCCAATAGTCGTAAGCATTTCTTACGGACGATGCCTTAACCACGTTCTTCGTTCTTGTGTCGGAGTATGCGGGTGTACAGAGTGACTCACTTGTACTCGCTTACATGCCATTCAATCCACCCCCCATCGAGTTAGGCTATCGCGAAATTGTAAAATACTTTCTGGTATCCAATATGCACACGAATATTACAGTCGTCCATTGTAGTACTATTCTCCTCAGTCAGACGTGGGCATACTTAATGCACGTGTGCTCTCGCCGACTAATGGAACAAAGAGTTATTTCCAGCCCTGACCATATTCAGTTTCGGATATGGACTACGTTCCATTTGCGGCTTGCTCTCTCGAAGCCCATCTCGCATCAGACATTTCTCGTTAGATATCCGTATGGCATTACTGTGGGGAAATGTAGGGAATGACAGTCTGTCGCTGATCAATCCGACCGAGGTTTCGACATCTGCATTGTCCAGACCGTTTCACTATGTACCATTTTTTTTATTTTATTGAGCACTGTTTTTGACAAGGTAATATCGACCGAGTAGGCATCATCATCACCACCAGCAGCAGCGATATTATTTTCACAGATACGAATGCGAATTTCGACGCCTCTCCGCACTTAGCAAAAGGTATCCACTATTCATCAGCATCAACAATACCTGGCCCTTGCAGGTGCGTTTCAACGATCGTAACAAACTTCGCTACGAAACAGCTGATACCTGTAGGCCCCATCACTTGTCGCCAGCTTGCCACTTGCCTTATCGAGAGATAGCCTAATAAGGAGCATTAAGCCAAATCAGACACGAGTGTGTATGATTTTATCACATTCCCGCCTTGTCCGGTCGCTTGCGAAAGCGTCCACGTACGCCACCGGGCAAAACTCACATCTGATCTCAATATGAAGACAACAACTGGGCGACAACGCCTCCCTTATTGATATCGATTGTCCGTTGCTGTAGTACTTGTACCAATCGCGTGTACGTGCGGCCTGTAGTGTTTTAGAAGAGAAATAGCCCTGTATATCGGAGGGCGGCGGCGGCGGCGGTGGCGGGATACCCTCGTAAGGAAAATTGTGCCGTTATGTGCAAGCCTCTAGTCTGTGCACAAGCGAGGCCAGCAGCTTGGCTTTGGTCAAGCCTGCAGTCTCACGAAAGCTGCCTTGTTGACCAGGCACACAATGAGCAAAATTTTTCATCCATACTAACGGCGTGTGGTCGTCTACCAGGCGGAGCTGTTTTGGCTAGAGCTCTTGAACAGTGTTTACTCTCTACGGAGACACACGAAACATGACTGCTTCTGTATTTTACAGCGTACACGTTGCAACGTATTAACGTGATTCATGCGCTGAGGGGGGAAGTGATAGGAGTCACTATCAAAATCTTGCTCTTGTCTCTTAATGTTATCTCGCCTGGCAGAAACCCGCCTGGCCAGATCAGCCTTCGGTGCAATTTCTTGGTTTCTAGTAGAACCTGCCATTGGCGCATTACCAGTTATCTGAGATCAAATTGAAATTCAAGAGACACCTCCGAAAACAAGAGAACAATATTCCACGAGCGGACCTAGCTTAGATATCTTGGTAGAGATTTAGAAGAGGATCTACATAGAGGAGATGTCCTTATGGAGGGTGATTTTGCTAGCGGAGTAGTTTAAATTGGTCTAAAATGACACTAAAAATTAGCCGCATACGTTCGTGATTCTGTGCTGAACGAGGGGTTCAATACAGTAACACAGAATCGATGTCATTAGCATCGAATATGTAGGTCACTCCTGAGAGTGGAACAAACCAGTCATTCATGACGAGCTTCTCTCCTAAAACGGTAGAATCCCATGACCAAATTTAGCCTAGGGATCAATGAACGGGGACGGGCTATGAGCTATAAGCTGTGTTCAAGTCTCGAGACCGTAGATACTCTTAATGATACCATAATGACCTCGGATCTAATAATAGTAATAGTTAGATGAAACTTAGATACGGAGAGAGCACCTTATAAAGCCAACCTCATTTGATTGAGATTAAATAGAGGAGTCTTGAAAAGACATAGTAATTATTCCGCGAGCGCTACACCCACAAGTAATTTTCTCAGCGGTAGCGTACATCAGCTTTTGTCAGGTTTTTTTTTTGTTCACAATGCCAGCTCGTCGCTTGTATATTTCGTTTGACAGTACAGTACTAAGTGGCCAAGTCCTGTGGATCTCTTGCTTGTCTAGAATCAGTTCAGTTGCGAGGGCGAAGGGTCTCCTCTTGAGTGAGCTTTCTCGGTTCATTGCGTATCACGAATTCTGGCGAACATTCTACACAAAGTTGTTGAATCACCCTGAACTAGTCACTAGAATTACTCTAGGCAAGGAAAGCGCATTTGTCCAGGGTGAACTTTTGTGGTATACTGGTGCCTAGAACGTACGCGCAAAAGTCACATCGTCTCTTGAACGGTTAGATAAACGCCATGAACCAGATTTTTTCAAAATGAAAACCATCTATTATTTCTCCGCCCGTCCATGATTTGGTGGTCCACGATAAAACACCATAAGAATCTTTATTTGTAATTTACTCTAGAGCAATAGACTGAAATATAGATATAGCGCCGCACATTTTAAACAAGAATGAAATTGTCTATATTAAGAAACATGTCTATATTAAAAGCTAAGTGATCAATTCAGACTCGTAATTTAAGTATAAGTAGCATTGACGCCGTATCGTTCAATTGTAATATGGTCCATTTGGACTAGGGAGGCCATCAGGCATAGGCTAGATACGAGCAAGACTTGTCCACAATGACCATCATGGACCATAGGCCGAAGACACTAGTGGGCAGAGTGTACTACGCGTATATTTACGCTTATGGAATTCGATTGCTTATGGAATTAAAGCAATCGAACTGGATAGTCGACCAGTGTGAGGATATGTGATGGGTCTACTCGGTTATCTTCGTATTCTGTTTTATTTACAAGGGCCCATTGCGTTTTTAAAAACTGCCGACTCCAGTACGAACTGGCATGCGAGTAAGCAGCGTGTAATATCTGTGAGGGGGTTGCTGACTGCCATATTGAGTCCGTCTGATGTAAAACCTTTGATAATTGATGAGTACCTCTAGCAAGCTAGGGGGACTCCGTATGCGATGGCGTTAAAGTTATTTTACGCCTCCGTCGTAACCCTTCGATATCTCCAATCAATCTCGATATTCGGGATACGCTTCAAGTTGCACAAGCAAATAGCGAAACGCTCGATTATATTTAAACATTATACAATGTCCAGCTAGTCAGTCAGAAGACCGAAAAATTCAAACAAACTCAGTCCATTGACAAACACGTCCAAATACTGTACTGAGTTCTCCATTGTCCAGCCGCACACCATGCACCTTATTGCCTCATCTCGCGTGTTTGGTGGCTCCAGGCGTCACCTTGGCAAACGGTGGGCAACACCCACGTTTTTGCAAGAAGAATAGCACTCATCCATTCAGTTTCTTTGCCCTGTCTCTGACCACGTTCTCTCTCTCTCTCCTAGCCGTTGTTAAACAATCCCACATATCGTCTGCGATCGGTGTGGCAGTAAAACAATAGTAATTTAACGGGGAAGTTTTTCTGTTCGTTTTGTGTATGTTATCGCTAGCACACGTCATTGACTGATACCGCTGGATATAGAAGCCGGGACGGGGGTCTGTTGCTGCTGGACAAGACGTTGCATTTGGAGCGGACTGGCAGCAAACTTTCAGAAGTGAACGAGAGAACGCTATTATAGAAAGTTCGAGGTTTCACGCCGAAACCAGCCTGATACGTAAGTTGGCCGGCATACGAATAAATGGAACTAGCTATTCTTACGTTCAAGTAGGCAGTCTTACCTGTTGAAACTGCCCCGTCACCTTTTCATTCTCTTTAGTAATACCTCACAGGGCAGAATTATTCTTAGAGGAAATAGCGCTCATGGTTTCCACATGGCTCTCACTGGCCGTATCATTGAATTTGTTATCGGGATATTATTAGAACACTTCGGAGAGAAATATATATATATATATATACAATAGAATGTTTTGTTCTTCTGTTGTATTTTCGCAACCTGCGTCAACAATAGAATAACGACAAGGCAATATATGTGGCTTCCTATATATATATATATATTATATGAATAACACGCGGTCACGTGGTGGGCAAAGCTCGCACTGTGGCGCTCTCCTGGTGTCTCTCCGGGCACCTTGACGATATCCCACAGAGGACCCTCTAAGACAATGTTTCGATACGGAAAACATTTAGAGGAAATCAAGTTAGTTCCGTTCGTTTATTTCGAGTTTAAATTAAACGACAAGAAGAAGGAAGTTCTTTTAAATTGTAAGTGGACAAATATTTATTAAATTTTAAATTCAATAAGAATAAATTTGCACTTCATTTGTTCTTCATATAACGGCCAAGTGGTGTACTCAACGTACGGTGCTAGCAAAGTCCCGGGTGCCAATCGCGTCTCAGCTGTAAATCGAATTTTGACAGCTGTACACCGGACACATGAAATGTGTGCATTAAATCTACGAATCCAAAGGTCGGATGCTTGCCTCACTGCGTTTCGTTCCTAGAACAAAAAATTGATCCTTTGTGAAGATTTAGCATTACAGAACGCGAATGCGCTCGCGTTAGAAACAAAAGAAAAAACGCACAGGTCTGTGCTTAAGCTGGAGCGATACCCCAGTGTCCCAAAACGAAAACACAACTTTTGGCAAACCCAGCGACTACTTTAACGATGTATAGAGGTCTGTGTTCAGTTGGTATTTTTCTTGGACATTCCACATGAACATAATGCTCGCAACGAAGCCACGGGGTGAATTGTTGAAACTCGAATTAGGGTGGTGTTTTTTGTTCGAAGCCGTATTTACACAGACTCGTTTGCCTCGCGTTTACGTTGAACATCAACTGGGAGCGTTTTCGCATGGCGTTTTAGGCTAAGCTCCTTGTCATTATGTATTTGGGGAAGGGTACTTCAAGGATTTCAACGTCAGAAAAATGCTCACCGGGTTCAGGTAGACAGGCGAAATACTACAAGTGGTGCAGCAATCTCTTTTACGCGCGTATTTTCCTTTTACCGTGGCATCAGGCATCAGGCGACTTTTGGGGATTACCGAGCGGCGCGATAAGGCACGCCAGCACACTCTTTGTTTAAACCCACCAACCACTGCAGAAGTGGTGCGTGAAGGTCGTAAATCTATAGGAATATCTATTTTAAATGATTAATTTTGCATCTTTGAATAAAACGTACCTGAGATGTTCTTTCAAGAGTAGGGGGATGCGATTCGGTCCCGGGCAGTGTCAGCGTAAATAGTTGTACTGATTTTACGCTAGCCTCAAGGTGGGGCGTGTAGCAGAGAAATTAGAAGAATTTCACTTTCATTAGTTTGAACATTCAATGTCATTAGAGAGGGTGCATTCGTCATAAAAAATCGTTGTTCATTCCTGCCGTTATTATTTCGACTGCGAAAACCTATAAGATCCATTTACAGAAGAGAGAGAGAGACAGAAAGAGAAGAATAGTCCACAGAAAGAATATATTTGCGCCAAACAAATCAGCGGTTCGTTTTGCTTCGAAAGTTACGTACACGCCTTGGAAACGAGCTGTTCGGCCATTCTCATTCACTTATCACCCTGCTCAGTTGATTCGACGGTTGTCACCTGCATATAAAAAACCTTGGCCCACAAGGGTCACTGAAAATGCATCTCTAGACGAGTTCTAGTACGACCACCAACGGCAACAATAAGTAATGTGCCAAGAGCTGTGGGACAGCTAAGGCGGCATTCGGCCATAAAAAAACGAATTTACTTTGACACCACCTGGGAAAGCATTACTCAATCCAACGATGTGGCCACACACTGCTCGGATACCTCATTATTACCTTACGGCAATTTCTCTACGATTTCTTTGTATTTCCAATGCTGAATTTTTGCAGTGAATTTTCGTGGCCACACAAGAGGGGTACTGGATAATACTGGTGTTATCCCTGCGGGTAGTATATCTACGCGCCATTTGCAGCATGCTATTCATGTGCAGTATCTACTGATCAATGGTAGTCATCTGTGAGATAGCAACCATAAACAAATAGTGATAGACTGCATACGATATATATATATATATATATATATATATATATATGTATATATACATATATGTGAGTGTGTTTGTGTAAGTATGGAAGTATGTGAAATTTGGATAGCTTGTGCTGTATTGTCTCGTGCGCCTTATGCTGTCCTTGTCATCATTATTACTCCTATGACTATTTCAACTACAACTAGTTGCTTCTGTCATAGCTGGATCGCTCCAGCTTTCGTTGAACGCCGCATGGTCTCGTGTACGCGTGTGCCCTATCTTGATCTGGATGGGCTTGCCTTGCAGTGTGCCCTCCCCCATCCAGCTGTATTGTCGAATCCCTGTAGAAGTTCTAGTTGTGGTGGATTCTTTTCTTTTCACTGCAACCGAAGAAAATGGCGCAAAACTCTCGACCGCCGTCGTCGCCGCCTCGGCGGAACGAAAGAGCAATGCGAATATACGAGACAAGGACAAACAGTCGCTATTCACTGAAGCAATTCGCTTCGAACTACGACAAAGAAAAAGAAGACAACGACGACGACGACCAGGAGAAGGACAAGGAAGTCCAGCATAAATCCCCCACGGCAGAACCGGCATCGTCACCCCCCTACCCCCCCAACTCCCAGCCTCCGCGTGTGTCGGCCGCGTATAGAGGGGGCCTGCTCGTACTATAGGATACGGAACTAGGAGAAAGGAAGTGGAACTCTCGGAACACGGGAAATGGAAGTGACTTGGACCGGCTTGAGCGACGGCGGCGGCGGCGGCGCCATCCACGGCGGTGATGACACTGGCCAGCTGTGGGACGGCGGCATTGTAAATGACAGCCAAATCATAACGTAACTAGGGCGGCGACACACTCTCAACAGGAACAAAGCAAACTCATCGAGGGGATAGATTACATCGCCACAAATATGAAATACATGATAGTCTTTATCATTTGCACTCAGAAAACGCGTTTGAGTCTGTGTTCGTCCACAAAGCGACCCTTTTGAGTGAGAGAGAGAGAGAGGGGGACAGAGAGAGAGAGAGAGAGGGGGGAGACAGAGAGAGAGAGAAAGACAGCGAGAATTCCGGGTCAATAAGAGCGTAACTAAATAGTAATGATAGTTATTCATGTATGCCACTGGGACAATAATTGAAGAGGAAATTAGAAGTATTGTATAATTATAATAACAATATTGACGTACAAGGCGGTGTATAGCGCGGACACGAAAAACTGACGATACTGTACGCGCTATAATGATAGGCTCCATACCCAGTTCTATGCAAATATTCCTGTGATCCATCTTCATCATGGAAATCTCTCGGAAGAAATATAGGTGACGCATAATCGACAGATACTCAATCCATCCATTATGTAGCAGGATAAGTATAGTAACTGTCGCCACGAAATTTCTAGGCTGGAAAAAAATACTTATGACTTAAAAAAGTAGCCGAATCTTATAACATGTACTCGACACGATTGACTATATTAGACGATTGCCTGTTTCAGCGATTGAGGCCCTCATTTTGTGGATAATAGCGGATGAGTAGCAGGAAGCGTCTAATGGGAGAAGATTTCGGGACTCTTCAACTGCAAATTAAAGACCGATACTAATATGAAAGTCCCATATAGTGCTCGCTTACTATTGCAACCTCAAATTCCGCACGTGCCATATATTGAGATGAGCCTCGGGGGCTATTTATTGATAGAAGGCATTCCGAGTGTTACGCCAACACCAGACCTTGAGGCGGTTCGTTTTGTTAATGGTGCCGAAACAGGTGGCATTTGGTATTGGCTTGCAACAGGCCCCATTGCCAGTCTGCCATTGTGTGCCAAATCATTTATATTCAATAAGAAGTATGCAGGATTAATGCAAAGACGAAAAAAAACACCAGCATAAAAAGCAGCTCATGTCCACAGCATACGCATATTGCGTATCTAACTGTAACAAATGGAAAACGCGTTTGTCAAGATAACCCGTAATCTAAGTGTTTACACTCTGTAACACACCCTGATGTAGAGCGTTCGAAAGATCACCTGGGAATATACAAAAAGAATAGGCCGAGCCTGCAAACGACGAGTTTACGCAACAGTGAACATTCGACGAGTTGGCAGCCACAGGTAGCAAAATGTACAAGGAACGACTAGGAAAACAAAGCACTATGCAATGACTTCCTCAGAGAGAGAGAGAGCGATCGATGAGAAGTCAACATGTTCCACCTCGTTGAACCAAGGGACAGAATGGCATGGTGTGATATGATATGACACGTTTGTCACTACTGTACATGACCACGCATGGGCTTCGGCTCTTCCTATGATATTTCCTGTCATTATAGTTGCGCGTTTATTTCGTGGACAGGAGGCACAGTTGAAAAATTGAGGCCGAAGTATTTTGCCTAAATTGGTAGACTTGTAATATATATATATATATATATATATGTATTTTTCTTCAAATTGGTACTTTTCCACGATCAAAGGGCTTTTTGTCTGTGAGACCTATTCTAATTTGAAATGCATACTGCAATTCCACGTCTTGCTCCGAGAGGCACAATACTTGAATATGTAGTCAAATATTTGCATTCATTGTGTTGTCAGTACACTCGTGTGGTGAATAGGTGCATTATTCTGAAATAGAAACAGTCCTAGCAATGTGTTTCGTGTTTGAATACGATATTAGCTTAGTTATTTGTCGGAGAAGTTTGGCATCGTGTAAATTGCTGAGGTATGCATATAATATCACATCCGTACAAGCGTAATACATGGTCGATGAAAATACCGAGATTCGGGTTGTCCTTTCGGCGTGGTGTAGAAGTGAAGGCGAGGGACTATAACAACTACGTATTATTCTCATTCTTGGTTGAATTTACCCAAAATTTACCAATACGGTTCCATGTATCCGAATTCGGACGAGTGCAAGCGGAATAAGAGGGTATCCTGTGGCAAGCCCGAGCCGAAAATATCGTTGGTCTAGAAGTTGAATATATACAGAATTGCTTTTCGAGCTGACCCTCAGCTGTTCTTCTATCTGACAGGCCTCAGCTCTTAACCTGAATATATACAGCCTAAACTTTGCAAGAGTTTTAATGTTCGGTACGGAGGAGGGCCGGTGGGGCTCTCCCGCGTGGGTCGCCTTCGCGCATCCACCTCCCCAATACTGTGTCTATGGCAGCTGTGCGTGCGTCCTCAACGCGTTCGCACACAAACAGCGTGTGTGCGAATATACACAGCCCGTGTGCATTATATTGTACCAATAACAAATAGTACCGGGACCAGTCGACTTGTATGCTGACGAATCGCACCACACATTATGGTACCGGCACAGTTTTGATTGTGTTGATGGACATCAACGTTCAAGCGCTCCTTCCTCCTTATCCCCATCAGGTAAGAGTCCACTTTTGACAGGTACGAACGAACGCAAGGTGACACTATCCCGTAACGATTCGTAACGCAACCTAAACTTGCTTCAGACATATATGATCAGTTTAAAGCAAGCTATAACTGTAACCTTATTGGACTGGTCTCTCTACCATGCTAAAATGGTCATTGTTGGCCGATTGCAAATATCTTGTTGATTTTCCCCTATTCTATGCTGTTTCGGTTAATCCACAACTGCATTGGTCATCCTGTCACTTTACTACTGATGCCCCATAACCTTGCCTCATATCTTCGACTGAATTGTTCGAGTAATGCCGTTACCTAGCTGCGGCGACCTAATTACCCTGATTAAATTACGCCATCACATTGCTTTAGTCAGCCTGTCGTAGAAGTTATACTAGTGTCAATGATCCCGTCCAGTGATTGCATTTAATCCATTGACTCTGCAACTGCTAACATGTTACCCAATATAAAATATAATATATCCCGCCTCGCCATTGCTGTTATTACGTGATCTCAAAGCAAAGTACGCTGACCTTAGAATCCGAACAACGATCTCTACGCCGCCTTTACAGAGTTATTTTTACATGGCTATGTTTCAGCTATTCTCGGTTAAAAAATCGGATCGAATATAAAATCCAGTTTTCCCTCATCTCGTGTACAGAAAACTAAGCAACGTTGGTATTGTGTTTGAACCCTTCACAAATTTCCAACTGCAATCGAAATAACGACCCGAAAAGGATCACATTCACGTCAATGTTTTCTCGTTTGGCGAGGTGTAACATTAACGCACCATGGATTATTTATTTAAATGATTTGATATAAGTCACTGAAACCTCAGTAAAGCACGACTATAACTTAAGTATAGGCTTTCCCTTGAGACATCCTCGAGCCTAAAGCCGCAACCTTCGAACTCAAAGTCGATAGAAATGTGACAAATAAAGAATAAATATTGAACAGCCTATACTTTTCGGCGAGATGGTAAGTTTCTCGTTCAATATAATAACTGCAGTTCCGAACTGCAGTTCCGAAAATAAACCACTAATGAAATGAAATGAAATGATAGTCAGGCGAAATCTATTAACTGACCCTTGGGACTCAAAAATGACACTGAATGACGCTCGGAGAAATATAGCCCAAAAACAAAATTAGTGGCGACCGTTGCACACCGCCAACATACGGAAGACAGAAATGGGACAATTATCAGATGAGCAAGCTCATCCTGCTCAAACTATAAAAAGCTATTTTTCAGAGTGAAAGTAGTTTCAGGATCTTTTCTTCAACTGAACGGCAAGTTAATACATGAAAGAGATCGGTGCTTGAAGTGAATTGACGAATCGTGTATATTTGTGGATGTACTTCACTGTGCAGTGCTACGGTAGGGACATTTTTTTCCGTTCAGTATCTAAAATCTGCCCCGTCTAATACTTGTAAAGAATAAAGGAGAAATTCCTGCATCATGCTCCCCTTCATGGACCCTCGACCACGTCTGAGCAACAGGGGTAGTTTGTTGCAAGCAAATCATGAACAAAATGGCAATACCTGCCTAGTTCCAGATACCGTTCGAGTATGTGGAATGTCTTTATTTACACTTGTGGCAATGCCTGCTTGACAGCTATATACAACATGGAAATGTGCCTAAAGTATTGAAAGCGCTCACCTCATCGTCGTCGACTGCTCAGCAGTCGCTTGAGTTGGCCCTGGTACAGCTGCGAGCACAAGAATCACAGGCACCAACATCCACTGAGCTTGGTAGAGGCGTGGCGCCGTCATGAGTGCAAATTACGAAGAAATCCCTTTCGATCACTAAAACACTTGGCCCATCCAGACCTATAAAATGGTTTCAAGCTCTTGTCATAGCCTGTCAGCCAGCATTCACTTTAGCTTCGAGAAACGAAGCAACAAGTATGATGATGGGCATATGCTCGGATTGTACCGTCTGTTGTCTTGCACGATAGCTATTACGACCGCAATCACTAGCGCTCTGAGAGGGGGCTTTGGCTAATACACATCAATAACAATTGTGAACGCTGCACAAACACCACTAACACCGGCAATTTTCCACTTCGGGTATGAGACAACGTTGAAATTGCAATGATATTGTATTCTTTTGTGCTTCGTTTGACCGTACACAAATGATTTTAGGAAGTTCGACAGGTATGCAAGTGGCACTCCGCACTGTGGCACCCCTCGTGTCCATTCATGGAAAACTTCGCTAAGCCAACACCCGGATGGTTCTCATCCAAAGCACGTGCTGGTCTCTGAAGCATAGAAGGTCTCTCGCAACGCCGGGAAAACTCCCAGAATTCCCATTTCTCGAGGGAAGGAGGAGAGGGTCCCGATCCCGTGTGGAAAGGGTCACGGACCTCCCAAGCAAGTAGCGGGAACGGAGGAGGGCATCCCGAGTGAGGGGCACAATGAACGCCTGTGAGTCCGAGTGTCTCAAGCACCTCTTCGCTGGGAAGTAAAAGTGACGCAGATTATACATTCAAAGAATCCAAATATACTATAATGTCAAACGTACAAGCCCGGGGGCAGCATCCGTTTGAAGAAACTGATATTATAATTGGAGAGGATTGAACAAGGTTCACCTTCTCCACATACAGTCTCAAACAGGAAGTACATTCGCAAAATAATCATAACGTTTAGATTATACATGCCTAATAGAATCATTGACCAAGTATTATTACGGGTAATGTTCTTTTGTACCTTTGAGTGGAAAAAATTTGGCTCAGAATGCCGCAAATCGAAGGTGGCAAGGAGTTGCATACGTAACTGTAATGATATCTCGGAGAATGTACAGCATAATTTCAGTTGATTAACCTGGCAACATCTCGTTCTGTGGTCACTTCTGAGAGCATATCGCTAGGGCTGATGAAGGTATGAGGGTTTTCATATTTGAGGGATCAATATAGAGATTTGCGCATCACTCATCTTGATTGAACCGGGTAAGAATACCATGACACAGCCAGAATAAAATATTCAAGTTTTTAGAAAAGGCCCCTTCCCATATCTCCAAATATCAGCACAGGACGCATTGCTGATAAACCTAGAGGAACATCTATCAATAGTTACATTAAAGTACCCGCATACCGTGGTTGGGTCACACTTACTGCCATTGATCAATGCGCACTCGAAATGAACACAAGCGATAATACTAAGCACAGCAAACGGACAGAAACTGAACCTCTAAAGCGTAAACATGTAACCGTATTCTACACTTGATGGCGGTAGTGAAACGCAACCCTAGCTCGGCTAACTTTACGAAGCCCATTGCAAGATAATGACCTGGAACCTCGATGGCTTTTCCAAGCAAACAAAGATATCGTAGTGACTATCCTGAGTGATGACGTTCGGCCCGTCTCTGGATTACTGAGATCTACTAGAACATCAAGCCCTTTCGCTGAGCAGGGCACTCTGACTGTCTCATCATATTCTCGCACGCGCCAGAAAGATCAGGGGCAAGGCTCAACCAGAGGGGATTAGGGGCGGGTCTATTAAAGGTATCGTAGATTATATTCTCGCCGATGTCGTGGCCCGGAGAGGGGTTACAGCTTGGCTCGACGCGACAATGAATCCTAAGACAGAAAAGGAGAGTATCAGGAGAGAGCGTTTTGCGGGCCCGGAAGATTAGGGCAATGACGACGTAGGACCCCTGTGTCACCCACTGATCAGAGGATCCCCCTAGAACTCAGTAATTGAAGTGCTACTAACGTAGTTCCATCCACTGGCATTTGTTGAGAAAGGTGAGTTACCAAGCTTACTCACATACTTAGGGGTTTAATTGGCAGAAGTTGTTTCCATGCACGGCCAACCCCACACAATCTGGCCCGCAACGATTGCATTTAAATTGTGACGGTATCCAGTCATGCGTAGCACGTTAAAATATGATCGTTAAGATATGATAGCGTACGGCTATAGAAATACGTACATAGAATCGCATAAGTGCAAATAATGTCACATTGACATACCCACGTGGCAAAGGGCAATATTCGTAAGTATATTTCAGCGTCACCTTAGGAGTCCGATCTTCTAAAATTGAAACGTGGAGGAGGCTAACCGCTGAATCGGTTGGTTGCGGTCGCCGACAAGGCCTTTGTAAAGTAGAATAAATTTGCGTATCTCTCTAACGATAACCTTGTTGACAGACAGAGATTTTGTGCGCTAAACAGCACGGGCAAATAGCGCTCCGCCGTTGCCGGAGGTAATGATGATCCTAACCAGTTACTGATAGGAATGGTCCCGATGCCATGAAAGGCCTAACTAAAAAGGCCCACTAGCCTTTCTAGCTGATGATGATTAGGCTTTGCGAAGGATCGTTGACCATCTCCGGCCATCCCTGCCAGCTGCTACAGGCGTTCGCGCTATTTGACCAAGAAAAACGACGAGAAGGTCCTAAAGTAAATCTCCTGAGCTGACGCCCAGCCCACATTTAATGTCCACGGTACTGCTCTCGGCAGTAGCAACGAGGAGAACCTGCTAGAACGGTACCAACGATCATACTGCGCCGGCAACGTGAGACAAAGCAACGTCATATTGAAGATTAGGCCATAGGCTGTGAACTGTCGTAGCGACGATTGAATCGCTTTTACTGGGACACAAAGTAGACTGACCTTAGTGGCCCCGTCGTTAGAGTTCACCCAAGAAATGTTTTCTGTTAACTGAGATACATCGAGTCTCTGCATTGGCCGCAATTATATTTTATTCACATTTACTTGAGTGTGTGCAGGATAGCGATCCCTTTTGTTGGGGAATAACTGAACAGTTGCTATTGGCTGAATACGACATGGACATAACAATATGTACCCCGGCCTAGTGATAGGGTTAATTTGAATAATTTGTAAAATGGTCACGTAATCGCAAAATGCATTACGCGATAATCGTCCAATTTTTTTTTTTTTTTTTCACGGTCGAAGCATATGTCTTATTGAGAAACAAAACAAAAACCTTACTTAGTTCATAGAAATACTAGCAGGTCAGACCCACAACAAGTGTGAAATTAGTGTCTCATGTTCACGTTACTAGTCTCGCAAGGTGCTAGTCTCTCTCTTCTTCTGGACATCTTCTAATCTCTATTTTATTCTTCCATACAATTGGCGTGACCAGTATTTTTTTTATATAGCTCTTGTTTATGCCACCAAACTGTCTACAAAGAACTTCTCCATAGTCCACTTTACCCCCACCGAGCCTCTGGCTCGCGGACATCCTCACTAATGTAGCCAAACGTTGTTAATACGCATGGTCCGGTAACAATTCTTGGCCCTTTGTTCCGATAATAAACAATAATAAAACGCAAACAAAATAAGAATGTATTTTTGCCGGCTGTATTAATACCACGCTGTTGTAACCGAAGCTATCTCCAACTTAGAATTCTCAAATGAGTTTCCGCGGACGCGTTCATGGCCCGCAAATCTGCTTTACATTTTGACGAAGTGGGCGATTCAAAAATCGGAGACTTAATGAGCCTCTATCCTCCCACCCACCCGTACAAGATTGCCGATAGAGTCTGGAGAGCCAACCAGAGTGCATTACATATCGTTTGGGCAAATTGGTACTCGCAGGGTAGGATCGAATTGGGTTTACCGTTGGCCGCTTTGGAATAATAATAATAATGCCTGACTTCCTTCCTCATTACGTTGCTGGTGCATAGAAATGCCTACGATGCTCAGTGTACTGAAGACAAGGTTTTTAGGCACAATCGAAAATGGCGTGCTCATGCTGCTTAACCACATCCGAGCGATTGGACTTGACGGGTGGACTGCGTGCATGATCTATTCTCCAGAGGCGAATCCCGTTGGAGCCAAAAGTTAGAAGCCGTTTTTTTTGCTTAGCCCGAGCCCGGACTCCTGTGTGCAGAGGTTTCCAACGGTACGTATAGTGTTTGTACAGGCGCCCATCGCATTCATCTTTCATAATAATTCGCGTTGAGAAGCGTCTTGAACTGTGTCCATTGTTCTCCGGGTTCTCCCTCAGCTAAGGCCATTTAACCCTAATTGAATGAGAACTTGTATAAAATACTGCTGTACTGAAGGTCAGGCCGAACAAAAAAACCGCTATAAAATAACAGGCCGGACCTCGAACGATTCAATTATATCATTAATAATCACTCTCAGCATGTAATCTTAACCCGACCGAATAACAATAATATTTCACGAATATGCACATACGCGACATTTGGTTCTTACGTGAGTTTTCGACCCGAAGCTACCCACTCATGACAGAGTTCTTCGCGAATCTTTACCACCGTTTTCCCTTGAATTTCTCTGTTGTAAGATGATCGACACAACAGTTATGCAACATAAACTCGTGAGGGGAACGCCAGCGACCCATTTTGGGCGTCTCTGAAGATCGTCCACGCTATTCTTAGCTCCGATTATTTTTAAGCGATACCAGGTCCTTAGTTCATGTAGCCCACGCTCGCAAGCGGTGACGCCATTTTGCTATATTTTACAAAATGGTGATAAACATATCGAGCCTGCCCAGTGCCAGGTCGGGGGTCTGCAAAACAAATCTGTTCGCTTTCTCGTAGACACCGGCACAGAACGTCACGAATACGGCCATACACACCGATATTGTCTCTACAAAACGAGACGAATAGGCACTGACAGATAACATCGTCATCGTCGGCCACTGTTCGACGTTCAAAATGGCACGCCGACAGTTGGCCACATACAATCTGCTCAGGATCAGCTGTCTATCAAAAGTTTCCGCTGGGAAATGAGCAGCCTCATTAGTTCGGCTGATGTCTAATCGCGAAGAACACTGAACTTTGACGGTGACAGCGTCAGGTATCAGGATACCTCATAGACAACGCCGCTTCCACAAAGTAAATTATCTGATGCCGGTCTGATTTTAACATCTCTTATATCATACACGATACAGAGGTACGTCGAGTTCCAGCCTAAAACAATTAATGCTTTCCTCTAAATTCAACTTAAGCAAGCATCGATAGCGCGTTATCGAGAATTTCTATTGTCAGGAGTTTAAGCAGGGAGGCACCTCAATATTGGTCTCTCCCTCTAGTCCAGTGTTCTCAAGGCAGGAATGAAACAGGCTCGAAAGATTCTCTCAAGATCCCGCTATAAAAATTAATTAAAACATCACAGAACGTTTAATAATTAACAGAAAAATAGTCAGGTTGACTTTTTCAAAAATTTGGCTCACTGTTCAATCATTGTAGTTTTGTAGACTTCATAGGGAAAATATCTCGGAACCGCGTTTTTTTCTTAATATGTAATTAATTTATAAATTACTTCGTTAATTGAACCTACTACTTAATGAGTAAAACAAAATATTTACCAGGGAACCAGGGAATTTTGTTTTGCCCGAATCTAGTAGCTCTTGGAAGTTTAAAAAGTCACTCGAAGAAGCAGTAACTGTCTGTGTTTATAGAAAAATATTCAAGCCATCTTGAAAACTTCGCACGGTCATACCCTTGCACGAGAATTCTACCAGTCCATAAATCAGAGTGTAATCATTTCAACAAATAGCTTTCATTGAGGAGTCGATATTGGACATACACACAATATTATAACACATAATTGCTGCGGCCTGTCACTTGAACATTGGACGGCTCAATGGAGCGTGAGGTATAGGGCGTCCAGTGGTCCACGTCCAGTAAACAAATAGGCACCTTTAGGGTTAGAAACAATCAAGAACATATAATGGTTGGAGAAACTTTGTCTGCAATGGTCAAACAACGAGACAAGTGCATACAATAAAAACAGCTAAGTCAGCAGAATCCATCTCTGTGTGTTTAGCTGACGACGGGTAACTTGTTAGTGTTGTTTTGCCGTCGAACCCGCTTGGCTGCGACGACGTGTGGAGGTCGAGACATTAGCCAGGGTAGCATGGGGGACGTTTGGAACGACTATGTCTATCTGACCTATAGGAGATAGATTCAGCTGTCAGTGGGCTTAATTGAATACAGCTAGTCGAGCATATAGCTGAATTGAATAAGGAGTTTTAGATACGAATTTAAGCTTATATTGGCTGTCTATAATAAGTGTTTCTGTATTGATATTCTTACACTGATGTTTCCGTTATCTGACGCTAAGGAATGAAATGAATTAAAATGGATGTTACTTTACATCATATGATCGTGAGCTGTTATAAACAGTACAGGACACTTTCACAACATCAATCTCGTAAATGTTCTGTGTCGTCGATACCTATCCTCATATATCGTTTGCGAGATGGCTTACATCTTACCGCTCACGGATGGCAATACGCGACGAGCGGTAAAACTATGCCCTCAAAAAGACCCTACACAAATAATTGTATTCTATATTCAAAACCTCCAGAATCGATAAAATGCTTCATGTCGGTCTAATTTAAACAGAGTGCCACGTTAAACTGCAAGAGATTATTGGATGGCATTCGTTAGCCGTGGCTTGGATGTATTTTTGTCAACAGAAATCCATTGTCCATGGGGAATATCTCGCCAAGCATTTTCAAAATGATGTTCTGGGAGCAATATTTCGCAGGATCCACCGACTTTCGGCGGATGATCTCCTCATTACGAACAAACAAATTATACTGAATGCGTGCCATCCCGCTGACTTTCAAGATGTCTCAAAATATAACTCTGTCGGAGATCTCATTCCCGCCGTCGTTAGCCGCTGTTACCGTCTGAGGGCCATTTTTGTATTAGCCTTTGTAGATAACGAATGTTGTAGACATGACCGCTTACCATCGGTGTGGGGCTCCCGTCCCCCGTGAGATTCAACTACTTACTCAAGTCTGTAAAGAAGTTTATAGGAGCAATTCTCAAGTGTGTCAATCGGACATAATGTAAATAATTATGTAATAAAAACATGTGAATAACGCTGTAAGTAGATAATAACTATATGGAGAGATAATAATAATAATCATAATGGCGTACATTGTGCCGCGCAATGTGAGACTAGCAGTCGGTTTTTTGCGAGAACGTACGAGTTGCCAAGACAAGTTCCGTCAATAAGCCAAAGTCTGTATTATTCTATTGTAGTGCGCACTTTACACCGTGTGACATCTTACTTGCACTATAGACAATAATAAAAAAATGGCGATTCTATTTCGCCATCTCATATGGCACTTACGGGGGTGGTAATAATATACATATTTGGAGGAATGCGACGAGGAACACTTTGAAATTTGCTAACGTTCAACTAAAGCGTCATGGGATCGACCGACCGATGACCGCCGGTCGTCGTGTTGGATAACCGACTAACACATACGCCGACGAACGATGTTTGCAATGTTGTGTCGACCCGACTTCTAAGGGAACACATACGAGACCTATTGTAAAGTGGTCTATAAAAGACACCCAGAGTCACTGGGATGACTGAATACAATTCGGACGGGAGAAGTACATCACCGTTCTGTCACCCCGCTGATACACGTAGACACTATAACGTGTAATGTATTATCTAACCAGTGGTAGTGGGATACTTGAAACGATTTGTCATTCCTCTTTATCTGAGTTCGCTCCGCAAGGTCAGTGACGCCCAAGCTCAGTTATGCGCCCTTCTTCAAAGTTAAGATACATGACGAATTATGAACCATTAAACTGTGCGGCGTCAGCGACGGAAGAGTGACAAATCAAATGTGTGCATATGACGAGAACAGCAGGAAAGTTTGCACGAGCATCGAGTCATAAATGTCACGCTATCTCTCAGACTCTGTGATGCTTCCGCCCCATGGGCAGGGTTTGATTTGGTTCCTGTAGACAACCTTTAGTTGATGCGAGGTTATGCGGCAAACATGCGCATGCAAACGGTGAAGGGTTATTAGAATAAGGATATTAGCTACTCCGTAGGTCATGCTAGAAATATGCATGCAGTAACAAAGTTGCGGATTAAAATGAGATCTCAGCTCAAGATAGGCTAGCAGCAAAGTAGAAATTGAACTGCAGGAGCTGCATATCAACACCCAATTTGACCAGTTAGTTTCAGTCTTGCCAGATATTTGACCGAAAGCAGCAGTTGTACGATGGGCGCTAGCCTAGGAAATTTACTTTAGATATTTGGGATTTTTTTACCTGCAACATAAATTTATTTAAAAATGCAATAATTAGGATTTGATCTCGAACGTTCTATGAACGATACCTTCTGGTGTAGTATGGTTGTTACTCCTAAGTCGAGTTCATTCAAATCATACACTTGACCCAGCTTGCGAATGCTTCTGTTGGTGGCATCATATGTGACCTCCAATCGCCTAATCAGGTGTTCGAGAACTTCTCGGCAGTCGTTTTCTTTCGTAAAATAAATCTCACGTTATCTGTGCTGAAGAGCAGATCTGATTGTACTTTGTGCATTGCTTATCTAAATCTACCGATTGGTCATTCGGCTAGTCTGTCTACGAAATTCGTTTGCAGCTTCGCCAAGTTCTGAAGTTTTTCATTAGCGAAGGGAGGTTGTTCATAAAAACCTGCAACGCAAACTCTCGGAAGTTACAATTTACCGATGAGCACAAGTAACTCTCTGATGGGCATACTAGTACTGACATACAAGATATATGATATACAATATCAGTTCGATTCCGACACCAATCGGAATGTATCCATATCTTCAGAAGTATCTTATCACTGCACGAGCTTGTCCTGTAAATTGTTCGAGTACGCGTTGACATTTATACATTTAATTACATATGCTCCACTACGAGCAGTACGGACAGAACGAGACGCAGCGTCTTGTAAATGCAAGCTATCATAAATTATAAATATACTTTGACCAAGTTAGGGTCATGATGCCAGTCGAGCCCTATTGGGAACTGTTGAGGTCATTCAAGGAACGACGAGCATACTGACCGTGATTTCCATGCCACCCACAGCCACGAACCAATGACAACAGTCGAGGCTGGCCACTCTCGTTACGCGGCGAAAAAGCACCACGTGCTAGCATTATTGCACGCTCAATTTTTCCCCAGGTATTATATGTGAACATTTCTGTGTTATTCCTCGCGAACCCCTGATCGCTGATGGGTATCAAAAGCTAGGGACTGATTGTCGATATCGGCTCCATGTGACAAATGACTTCGTGATGATATAATACCAGGCGATCTAATTATATAGCCTGTCACATAACCCGATGTACCCATTACGCAATAGCCAACATTATTCAGTTCGGCCACATCAGCCAATTATGGTTAATTTGGTATCTGATTACAAAAAATGACACACAAGCCATAATTAAAACAATGAGAAGCTCGGCATAGGATGCTATAATATGTACCTTTATAGATAGCTGATCCTAGCAAACGTATTATCACAATAAACAATTAATTATACTTTATTTTCTACACAATTTGATGTCATCTTATCGTCGAATCCTATATAGTAAGTGTTTTCGGGCAGATTCTTCGCCAACATTTAACGTCCACTTTACAACTGCTCTCGGCATAGCATTGCAAAACGAACTCCTTTTTAAAATGCAAATTGTGCAACGCCAGGGATTGAACGCGCGCACCTACGTGTCCCCTCCAGTCGCAAAGCGCACGCGAATACACCGCGCCGCCGCGCTCGACGAATGCTCCATATGTATATATATATATGTATCCGGTGAAACAGATATGTATCTGGTGGAACATGCTCGAAACTATCTTGGCGAAGGGGGCCAGATTCCTTCATTGAAATATTCTTTGTCATTCAGCCGATGAATTCGTAGAAACGCACAGCTGGGCTTCTCTACAGCTGGGTATGTAATATTTCACAGAACACGATGATTATTTTTAGAACACCACTAAAACGCTTTCTAGTAAAGTTCCATGATGAGGCTTAATACTGGCGCTTTAATAGAGTGTTTTACTTACGCATTGTTCTTGTGCCGATATATGGCGCATACAACACAACAGCAAATTCCACTTTATTGTCCAAAGCGTTGAGGGATTATTAAATGGGTGTACGTGCACTCAATTCTGCTGCTGATTTTATTTTGTGATTATTAGCAACGTCCCTCTGCTCTTTGATAGCCAGCTCATCCTAAGCAAGTAAGGCTGCAACTCATGTAACAGTAGATGGGTTACAACGGCTGTTTGGCTACATCAGGTTATTGGCCAGTGTATCGCTGATGTGTAAATAATAGTAGATACTATTATCACGAAAATAACGATCTCTCTTCGCAAACAGGAGTTTGCGGAGCCCTTCGGAATCCCTCAGGATTCGGCTGCCTTGATCTCCCCGCCACCGGGACTAGCCTTATCGCTTATTTCCGATAACATTGTTGCACTTCGAGTAATCCAATACAAATTGTGAAACGTGCAAGTTGCAGACAATTAATTATACATTTGATTACACCTTAGAACGACGATACGAAATTTCGTTAGCCAAGCGGCTTGTAACGATAGCTCATGTGATCCGTATTGACTTAACCTCAGACACGCATTACTGTTTGAAGGGAATGCTTGTTTTAGCATACGAGTTTCAGGGTTGTATATCCAACCGCTTGACACCATTCCTCGAAACGTCCGGAGTTATCCCATTAGCAGCTCGGCATCCAATGCGTGATGTTTATCGCCTCATGGAATACAGGGCGAGATGATCAATTTCAAACCCCATCGAAGTAGTAGGCAACAGCGATTTTATAGGTACAGGGTTTTTGAGGATGGAAGCAAGTTGATACGATCGCAGGCATTCATTTTCATGTTTTTGAGACGCCTGTTCTTGAGAAGGAAAACAGCTTTAGAAATACAATACAACTACTAAAACGCAATCTTACAAAAAATATTAGAAAGTTAAATGGTGCATATTGTCTCGCTCGTATAGATCGTCTTGCTTACTCGGCAAGATTTCCGACTCCGCGGTCAGCTCACCAGCCGCGTAGGTATTGGTTAGCATATATTATATTTCACCGCATTCGCGTTTCGAAAACGATTCGGCCGCGTATCTTTGCTAAACCAACCGTGTCGGGCTGCTGTACGAAATTCTGGTTGTTGAAGCTGTATCATCGCAGTCTGGCGCACAATCATTCCCCCATTCATAGCTAGGTGGGAGGAGTCTCGTGAGGTTACGCGGGGAAGACTAACGGAGGCGTTCAGCAAGAAATCGTTCAAATTTTGCCCCTTAACTAACGTCCGTGTTATTGCCCGCTAAAGGCAAAGTTGTCCTATCGTGTGAGTCCTGTCTTAATTCTTCGGGGATAGATTTCCGCCACTGGAGGGACACATTGTGAAAACAAAGTATAATAGCAGCCAATGGTTGAAGCTGTCGGAAAGAATTGGTGGCTGCAAGGGATGCCACGGCGTGTACAGAAGACGACGACTCGCTCGTCCGGCCTAATCGAACGCTTTGCTTTGCTTTATAGGCTATTTTCGTCTATGCTCCTTCTGGATTTAGAAGTAATTGCCATCGATCCAATAAGACTCTGTGCGACGACTTATCTGAAGAGCTGAAACTGATACGTTAGCGATGAAGAATGCGCCATTCGACCAAAAACCAAGATAATCATTAAATAGAAAAAGTAGAAAAGGTGTGGGTATAATAATATATATACAACTACAATATATATATATATATATATATATTGTATCGATAATCCCAACTCGAGTTTGCCTGTGCTGGCGCCATATATTTGGCCTGCCGCGTCTACCAACTGGCTCAGCGCAGGTGCCCAGCAAAAGAAACGAAGTTACTTTGTTTCGGGATCGCTGTTTTCGTGACTAATTAATAAGACAAAGTTCGCATTCTGCTGTGTAAAACAGATACTTTTGAATCACTGCCACATTTCTGCTGAGCATCACCCTCCTGCTGAAGCTGTCATGTTCGACGGCCGGGGGAAATCCCAACGCAGATCGAGTGTAGCAAGTTGAGTAGTAATATCCGTGTAACATCTCGATTTATATGGGAAGGTCCGTCCCCAGCTCTCTTGGTGGGGTCTCAGGCCACCCTGTGGGGTCTCACGTGCCCCTGATAGCCCCAGCTTCTGCTTCGCTTCCGCAAACCATTCCGGATGGTCACTGGGCCGGTCAGTCGCTTAGAGCGAGTAGCGGAGGTCGAAGCGAATATGCAGAAATAAACGAGCGTGTCCATTAGAGACGCATGGATACTTCGATTGAGCGACGCTGAACTAAGGCCGGGAGTGAGTACGCCACGACCCGCTGAACATGAGGTCTTCCAGCACCAGACAACAGAGAACAGCCCCTGTGTTCTCTGCGCCTCAAATAATACCAATGTGTTCTGGCTCTCTCCCAGCCGGTGACGCTGCCACCCTCGTTGCGTTGAGTTGACGGAGATACTTTCAAATAGCGGTTAAACAAAGCGACCAACGGGCAAGAAAGACACAGAGGGTTCTACTTGATCGAAGGTACGCGGAGAACTAGAGAATAGAGACGTCGGAACGAACAAGAGCATAACAGCTTACTATATACTACACTCACCAGTGGAGTAACCTTTTCTTTTTCTTGTGAAGCGGGGGGGTGGGGTGTTGGCATCACCATGACCGTCCCCCCGTATGGAACTATTGACGATGTTCAACAGCACCACCCCCTTTCCCGGTATCGCTTAGCGTATTCTTCAGTAAGGCTGGTGGGGTGTGTACAAGCCCAGCCACGAGCAGCCCACATACTCCTCACCAGTGCAGTAACCTATCGATGGATAATCATTCGATTGATTTCCTTACACAAAAACAGTTCAAACATACCGGTGGTCGCCCTATACATTGTACCTTGAATCTTGTATAATACTTTCCTGTCCTGGTTTTTTTTGAAGGAATATACGCCACTATCTACTTTATATTCTAGAGATGAGATAACAAGTTTTAGAAAAAAATACAGTGTAGCAATGATTCTCTTTGGGGGAGGGGGGGGGTACTCAGATTGAATAATGTACCCATCGATAGACCAAACCCAATAACATCAAGATAAATAAGTAGGTTCACTTCGGTGACTGTGTTCATATCCTCACACTCCCGTGGCTCATATGGTGCATGTGCTGCTAGAGCCACCACTGTCATACTCACATCAGTTGGCTTGTCTAGCTCGACAAACCGAAGTACTACATTTGCATGACGGGTAAATGCATATGAATTGGGATGAGTCGAAACGATGATAGATGCTTCCAAGAAATTACAGAACATACGCAAACTAAATTAATGTACCGTTCGCATTCTAATAGAACCAATCGATAGAAGCTCTCATGTTGTCATGTTTCTTAGCAGCAAACGGCTGGTGGAATACAGCGTGTCTATTCTTTCGTTTCGGATGAAAAATCTATTAGATAGATACGAACACAGTGATATGTTGCCCTTGTTCAATATTTAAAGCGTCCTCAACTTTCCGCAAACCAAGTAACTAGGGTGAACTTTTCATATTGGCCTTGAATAACACTTCACAAAATACTACACAAGGTGCAAGCGGGAGAGTGTATCCAAGAAGGTGCATGGAAGTTGAATAACACTTCACTTCCATGCACCTTCTTGCATACACTCTCCCGCTTGCACCTTGTGTAATATTTTGTGTTCAGTGCACATACTAGCATGGACGTCATGCGTTTCAAGGGGGCTTGTTGAACGTACGTAAGCTCACACTAGTCACTACGGATGAGTGACACATGCGCGTTAAGCTGCATTCCGGAAACCCCCTATAACACAAAAGGCCCCTTTGATAGTCTACGTAGTGGTGAGAGCCTTGAATAGTTAGGCAGGGCGGGACATATGGCTTGGGTTCAAATCCTGCCAAAGACGGGGAAATATATATATTGGCAATTTCACAACAGTTGCACAAAAGCTCGATATTTCTATTACGAGCCAAGGATAAGACTCTAGCTACATACAAACTGGATTCTATTGGTCAGCTCAAATCTCGATGCACACTGATCTCACTTGAGGAAATTAGCATTCAAATCAATTGAACTCAGCGCATCAAACGTGAAAGCTATTCCACTAGTGTGGTTATTATACAACGTGCACATAGTAGGGACTACATGCGATGGAACAAAACCGATCTTTGTTCTACTGCTTACACTTATCAAGGACTGAGGCTCGGGCGCAATCGCTAATGTTTACATTTCGAAAGCCACAGCATTACGCACTTCGAACAGACCCAATTTCTTCGTTCCCTCCGGCCAAAGTGATGCACAATAGATGGCGAGAATAAAGCCCAACGGGAAATTGAAGTCAATGTGAATGAGCTTGTGCAATGCTAGTTTAGCAATGCCATCCATCGGTTCAGCCAGAGACAACGCAGTTTTCTCCTGCAGGATCGACGTGACAGGGTGGCACAGTTTCAGTTGAAATCCACTCAGGATGACAGAAACGCTTTTAGCTCCCTCCAAAAAAAGGGGAGAGAATGGCGGCAGCAGCAGCTCTGCCAATTCGGGACAAATAGAGGTTGCGCCTTGGCAAAATTGGCCTCCACGGCGCGGCACCAATGACCACGGCCAGATCTTTCCCCGTGGCCCCACGACCAGGCACGTTCACCTAGATTCGCCTGAACATGGAGGATGCTCAAGGCGATAAAACACATCTGAGGAGTGAAGGACAAACTTAGAAAGGCAAGCAACACGGCGTGTGACATCAGAACCCCTTCCGCCATCATGTTTACTCACGCAAGCCATGCTTTTTTCATTTACCTGTCGTAGGCGTTGTTTGGTGGAGACCCAGTGACGCCATACAACAGCCTACTGTGTCATTTCGAGTAAGCGCACATAGAGTAAATGCAACTATCTGGAGAGGATGAAATAGAAGTATCACCTAAAGTACGGTGGCTATATTGATAGCCAGCTGTATATGGTACACATTGTAGACACCATCGATACAAGCTTTAAATGTTCAACCTCCCACATGTATCTAGCGTGAACAATGCTACACAGCGGTACCGAGGCCAGCCATACAAAGTAAGCTGGTATGTATCCAATCCAGGTCAATTAGGCTTGGACATATGTACAACACGTTAAGAGAGACTCTTAATATGAGATTGTCATAGCCATGTTTATATAGATGCAGAATTGAAAATAGTTTACTACCAATTTATGTATGTTTTACAATATACAGAGGAAAAACCCTTGAGCCAAAATGTAAGTTTTATCATATGAAATTTAATTAAACCCCCACAAGTAAGCAATTAGCTTCATTGAAATTCAATGCACAAGCGCCTCGTGTTCTCTCCTCTTGAGTGGATAGTTATAACCTTGCATAGGCATTATGCTGGCACTTATATTTGACCACGTCTGAAATGATTTACCTATACTATTAGCAATGAATTATACCATATTATTAAGCTATTTTCTCGGGTCTCCACTCAGTAACGCGCAATCGGCTTGTATGGCTTCTAGTCGAGACGCCGATTTTCAACGAGAACCACGAAAAGATGTACAACGTAGACAAGACCGATGGCCATCTCGCCTTCATCGAGAGAAAAAAACTGCAAATAAAAGAAGTGGAGCCACGGTTCTGTGCAACTCCGGCGGTGACCACCGATGAATTGAAACAGGCCAACGGAACCAACCGATCCGCAGTCACCAGGTTTTCACTCGACAAGTTCCACCACAAGGATATTCTGCTATAAGGTTCCACCGAATATCAATTGCATCTGTGCATTTTGTCACATCACGTGTGGGTGAATGTGGACATGTCGGAAGATTAGAGAAAGTATTGGCAAATACAAGTAGCTAGACTCGGATACACACACACATAACGGTTGAATAGTGATCGATAGCGATGCGAAAACACATCGCTATGTGCGCAACACCTTAAAACCCTTAAATTTCTTACAACCATAAAATCAGATGTGATTACGCTTTATAAGTGTGAATGCTGTCAACACTCGCCGTGAATGTCCACATTAATCAAATGGGTGAACAAAAAAAATATATATATATAAACAGTATAAGAAGCAATTGAGACAACCCACCATTTGAAAAATTCTCTTACGTTAGCTCCACATAAACGCTCACTTGTCCCCAGAAAATTATCGATTACCGACCCAGTAGTTACTTTGATTGGTAACCCAATAGATGTATAAAGCACGACAAGAGTGCGACGTAGTATTGGTGGCAACGATTACATTACGAATTTTATGAGAATAAGGCCAGGAGATTTGCCTCAGAGATTCTCAGGAAAGTTACAAACATATCTATTGTATGTTTGAATAAATGTGTACATAACATATCTTGTTCTGCTTTATGTTCGTCAAGGCTCTCAAGGCGTTCCATTGAGAAAAAAGTTCTTACGAAGCATGACTGTGAGAAACCGCAGTACATTGATAAGTCGCGCGAGCAACAAATCAGATCCATTTTTCTATTCGACACGAGAACTTCCGAGTATCTGCACAGTGGGAGTATCTAGCGTCTTTTCATTGTACGACAGTGGTGAAGGCGAGGTTTTAGGCCTCAGTGGCATCGTGAAGGATCACATCACTCACAGATTCCAGCTGGCCGGCCATGCAGCCCTTGTGTAACGTGTCTCCAAAAATATCTGGCCTGTAAGATCTCAGTATCGTACGTACTCCACTAAACCTCTCCTCAATGGAGGTGCACTGAGAAGCTCGGCGCATTGAAGCTATCCCGAAAAGCCCACTCAATTCGAACGGGCCAATAGCCGAGTCCGTACAGAGTGTATATTGTGCCATACCTAATGCAGACTCTGACGAGTTCGAGGTGGCGTATACAATTATTATGCGCTTGCTAAAAAAAAAAACGTCGGAGCAAGGCTCACCAGATTCCCTTCTATCTTATTACGTCTAAGGCACATGCCACCATGAATAGAGCGATGATCGAAATAACGTTTTAGGCCGGCTCGAAGGTAGTCATTTCACGACCTTTGCTATGTACGCTTTCTCCACGACGTTAGCTAACTAAAGTATGTTTTATTACTGCAAATAGACTCCAGAAACCGACTTGTCCTAAACGTAAACAGTACGTATAGCTAATGCAAAGGTCGTGGTGAAAGAGGAACACCAGCTGTCCTTCAAAGCATTCAGACGCATTAGATCTGAAAACTTCAGCCTGAAACTGTACAGCAGTGCACTTTGACCAAGTAGGTACGCAACATTCCCACTTAGTGACTGCTATGCACAGACAAAGGCGGACGTATGCCGCCAAACATTCCGCTTTGTGCCTGCTACAAACTTACAGATGCGTCTCGCTGAATAACGATATTGTTCGAGAGTGCCCCAAGGTCGATAGTCGGACATACGCTGTATGACTAAATGGATTCTCGTTAGATTTCGTTTATTTATAGAATCGTTTATGCGTTCACTATCTTATTCGTGTTTTTGACCTTCTGTTCAATAGCATAGTTTTGTGGGAACATTTCGACTCACTGTTTATAAACGTTGCCGCAAACGGCTTATAAACATTTTCTAACGTTGAGTTGAAATAGTCATTATGCTCAATAGCCCGTAAGGGTAATGGATTTGCAGGTATACGCTTTGAAATTCATGGATCAACAATATTGGGATGGAAATCCACGCTAGTCAGCTGAACATCACTGTGTCGCGTCGAGAAGAACGCGTAAGCCGGATGTAAACTTCGTACTCGTTATCGCGCTGGCAATTATCTTCTTCTTCTTTTTTTTTTGTTTATTCAATGCCACATTATTACGATTCTATTAATCTGTGTTTAATCCAAGAACTCTATAGAAAGTTACATTGGAATTAGACAAGATTGGATTAGTTGCAAAAGACAAACAACAAAACGACACGTTTTGCTCGTTACATTCGATGATTATTATTACTATCAGATGTAGCTATTTTCCCACAAGCTACTCTGCAGACAAACTGAACACCTGTAGTTGTGACACATATTTGTACGCGACACTCTGCGACACAAGATAGCATTGGCATAGTTCATGATCCGCCCTGCTCGACGTTGGTGTTCCTAAGCCATTACTGAGCTGTGCGGATATCTTTAAAACTCTAAACAGCTCGTTGTGTACACAGAGAGCGCACACGTACCCGGGTCATCAATATACGTCGATCGCAAAGCGCCACAAACTCCCGATCTCGTAGAGAACATAAGCGAATCGTCGTGCACATGACCTTCGGACGCGCTTTCGGCGAGTGTCGAAGCACAGGGTTGGTTGGTTCACTGGAACGAAGGAAGGCCTACTATTACCACACAGCAAGACTTTCTATCATCATATCGTGTGTGGACACTACGTTTTCTTAGAGAATCCTTGCTTGTCATCTTTCGTCATGACAATAGCTATATTTTTGGCGTGTTAGGAAGATGTAAAGGAAGGGAGAGAGAGAGAGTTCGAACAACACCACCACCGTCACCCCTGGCACGTTGGTTCATGCTGAAAATGTGAATGCAGTCATCGTCTAGAGCTAGCGGAACAAGAGAAAACCTTATATGTTTCTTTTTGATAAATGCACATACCCAACACGAGCACAATCGTTTAGAAATCAATATATACATTCGAATGTTTTAGCCATATTAAATAAGAGTAAATAAGTTTGGATGACCATTTTCACATTATTGTATAATACGTCGTCTTTGGACATGGAGTTATTTTTGACAAAGTCCTTATTTAATACGAACGTAAGGTGTCTGGCCAGTTCTACGCTCTTCACACATAAACATGATCGCAATGTCTCCTTCGCAGGATAGTATGTTCATCTAGAGTAACTGGTTCTATGGCCACGTTCGGGCGGATGTACTCTTTATAACAAATTCCCATTGCATAAGATAGATTTTAAAAATTGATTGCTATTGTGGGGTAAATTGGCACCGTACTTCACTCGCCTGTGACAGCCTAATACAGTCTAGTATTGACCCATGCAGAATTTCCTTTGATTACTCATCATCAAACCCTCAGCGTGCTCTGCCTTGAGCTGTTAAGGCGTGCCATAGGACACATCGTCTTGCGCCAGACGTGAATAACAATGACTATGCTCCGTACCTGACCTTGGGCTGCCTTGGAAGCATTACAACGAAGGACACATGATGAGGCCAATTGCACTTTCTTCTACCTTTTTTTTATATCTACCCACGGAATGAACAAGCATTTTGGGGTTGTTTGTTCGATCTGTGATTTCGATTTTGAGACGCCAGATCTTTGAACCTGCTTCTCTACATATACTATAAGTTTGATAGGAATGTACATTTTTCGCCGTAACTGTCCATTTCCCTGTCTAAAGTAGACCGCTAAACACACTCAGGTATATATCAACTCTGGTCCATTATAAATTTCTGATGCTCATGCTCGACCTTCATAAGAGTGTCACCCGGTATATTCATCTATAATAGCAATGGTGGTGTATTTTGGCTCATCAGTAATGATGACTTATTGCAGGTACGAATTGTACTTGTCAGCTTGCTCATTCTTTTAATCAAACATCCCACAGAACTCCCAGACGTGCTCGGATGGTAGCCGTACAAAATCCACGTTCGTCTGCAGCCTGGGTGGGAGTAGGTGTGAATTCAGCTCTTCTTCCGCTGTCGTATCATGGGAGTCACGTCGGTATAGACAGACGCCAGAAGAGACTCAAACAGGAAAAAGCCAGTTGCACTACGTATACGCGCCCCTTGGCTGCCACTTCTTTCCACACGGGCTGTCCCTTTTAGACCGGCTGGTCCTCGATCGTGATCAAGCCCCAATATACACTGCGAGTAGCTGAGCTAACTGTCATGACACTGTCCTCAGCGGTGGCGAAGGCGATCTTTCACCATCATTGTGTGTGTGTGTGTCTGCGAAAGTACTTTTCCAACTCATCCTGCTGGCGAATGCACTTTTCAAATATTGTGCTGACATATGCAGTGTCTACCAAACGTGTCGGGCCCCAACGCAACACGAGTTGAAGGCCATCCATGACGGCCAACAGGTGTCTACGACACCACGTGGATTAGCGAGATGAATACATTTAGAATAGAATACATTTATGCGCATAGAAAACTGTAAGGTTGGCGCCGGCCAAACAAGGATCAATACTACTCTCACCAGGGTGAAGACGCAAATGTTTAATGTTCACCTTTCTGTTGTATATGAGTACATGTCTAAACGTACACCACCTAACAAGCATCTCTAATATATTAGATAATATTCTTGTCAAAACCGATTGTAAATATTATAAATTGCACGCTCGGTCAGCAATCACTCTCACAGTATGTATCGCCGAGTGGTCACCTAGTCCATTGGCTTCATTCTCCTTGCAAATTGCCCGGATTTTGGCACTTACTCAAACCAGAATTCTCTTCCATGTTGATGCTTGCTATACATAATTGCATTAGTTCTGACGCGTTCCCACTGTTCAGAATGCCCACTTCCAAACACCTTGACCATCATACCTGGCCGTCCCCAAGCGTCTTTGCGCTTCTTCGCATCACCTAGTACAGAACATTTGTTGCTAAGCGTGTAATTTGTCACCACGGAATAGACGATATTCTCGTTTACCAGGGCACACGAATGAAAGTTCTCCCATGTCCTCCGTAGTAATAAAGTTTCGGCCGACATGTCGACGCGACACCAATGAGCCCCCGAGTAGTTTTAAGGTCACCAGCAAACCGTCTAAAAGCCCCCATCAGGGACACTTGAGGACGAATACTGGGCAACAAGACGGGGTTGACTGGAAAGCAGCAACGACAATGCGAGCTATACGTTGACTAATGTTGTCACCGCGTCGGCAGGGTTAGCATTCCCTCGGGCCTGCCCCAAGGGAATTCAAAAATTGTCTGGGCAGCAGGGGCGCATGGCTGCTGCCTGTGCGAGCTTCTTATTGGTTGGCGTCATTGTCGTCGCCCGGCGTCGCCTACCTCATCTAACCTCATAACACCTGACGCCGTCGTCTATGGCTAGATGTTCATTCGGCCCGAGATGAAAAGTCTCAGGTGGGGCTTTATAGCATATTTACATATATGGACGTCAGCTAGAGACACGAGCAAGAACCAATGCGTCGTCGCCAATAACAAATCTCGCTTCGAGCGACGCGATGGCTTGGATAGCGCCAATGCAGGTTCAATAGATGAATCATAGATGTTTGTTGGCCAACCTCATCATTTGGGGCGAGATTTTTGAATGCGAGTATCTATGTATGAGCGAAGCAATATCCATGTTCATATATATAACGAATATAATTAATTATGTAATTCAAAAATGCTTTCTGACGCTGATGTAAATAATGAATGCACCCCGCCCCCCCTCCTCACTCCCACTTTAATGAAATGATGGAGCGTTCTATGCTCCTCAGATAAGGCACTCATAACCTACAGAATATATGTGAATTTGTTCTATTTTAAAACCAAGTCAACTTCGATTATATAGAGAATCGTAGGTAGGATAATTTTGGTCGATCTGTGCTAGAAATCAAACGATCAAGAGGGATGCATTTGCCGTTCTGAAATTTATAGACTGAAATGAAAGTCGCGACATACACCGACGTAATGCTATGTTATGCTATGCAGCTCAGTATGCAGTGGGCTACGCTACAATTTCGACCCTGAAACAACAAATAATCCAATGGTCGGGTTGACCATTTCGGCATTTTCCTTATGCTGCTAAACTGCACACACAGGAAGCACTTCTCTCTAACTTGTCCATGCCAAGATAGGGAAAATTACTTGAAATCACGCTTCTGCCGTTTAACCTTGATGGCGTGGGTTTACGAAAAATCTCACTGGAGCATTTCTAGAAGACGACAACCTTTTGAGACCAATGCTCGACTGTGACAAGAAGAACGTTTCAAGCAATTTCATCACGCCGATATATGCACATGCGGAGCGGCTAAAAATAGGATGATGGAAACAATTCAATTTCTCTTTGTCCTTCTAAGGGTAGTAGGAACGGGATTATTCCGTTCTTGTCCAGAAAATTGCCTCGTTCATAGCAATTGCCCCATTCAGCACCCATCCTGTGCATCGGGGAGGAGGCGGCGATGTAAGTTCAGCATCATACGCCCAAGCTAGTGCACAAAATAAACGGGACAATCGTCTATCGGGGCAATTTCGTATTAATAACGACTTTTTCTATGTTGTAGCCGATTCCATGCCCGCACCTATGTGACAGTGGCCTGTTATATGATACGCCAATCAGTAATAGGATACGTATGAACAATACGGACGTATATGCATAAGGGACCCACCACTCATGAAGCTGTGAGATATGTGAAGCTGAATAACATGCTGCAATGGGCTGCGTTAGGCAATCACCCGACAGCTATGTATTACATTTATATGTAGTTCTTCGCACGCTTTGCTTACATGGGACGAATCGGCATCCGAGCAATATACCTCGCATGCCTTGCATGATATTGCTACCTCTGTAGCTACGCTGCGACCATCGAGCACGTCGTAAGGAAGGAATAATATAATCAATTTTGAGCCGCAGAGAGCGTTGGAAGGGTTTCTTAGCTTTTCAAATGACTACTCTAAGCTTTATGCGTATCGCACCCGTCGTGTTCGCGTAACCAGAGGCAGGTATGAGCGAATTGTAAAGTCGATGACTGTACCTGTCAAGGAACTACTTTGAATCCAAGTCAGTATGGGTCATACCATAATCATAGACCAAATTATGTGTATTTGCTCAGTATGAGTGTATTCGGCGAGGTGGCCCTTCGTTGGTTTCAGCTGGGGTGAATTCTTAGAAAGCTGCTTTATACAACGCTGGTTTATACTACGCTGCTTCGCTTATTCATAGTGTTACTATGCGGACATCAACTATTGGACTCAATGTGAGGTTTTTTATTGATGAAACATTTGATCTAAACTCACTATTCTCATTTCTATGGCTGAACAATTCCTGGTAAATCAATTTCGTCCATACAACAAATCAATCTATTAGCTAAGTGTATCGCAGGAAATTGCGCTGTTAGATGTGGACACTGTAATTGAAGGCGGGTGCACAGACATCTCTGTATTGAAGCTTTTCTGCCGAGAAGACATGTTAGGCAAAATGTATCAGGTGAACTGTTTCCTCGAAAGTTTTTCAAAAGGGAAGTCACGATTTCGCGAACACATGACAGCTACCGCGATGAACCTGAACCGCTCCAACCGAAGCCAGGACATAAGCAATTTCAAAGTTGCTGTAATTAGCATTAGTCATAATAGCGCAGCTATATAACTACCATAATTACCATCGCTAAAAACTCGCCTAGTGAAATGAACTCATTCGCTTCATCTGTCTGGAATATATATGTATATTAGCCCGTAAACGTAAATTACTCGAAAATACCAAGTTTGTTCTGTCCCGTAAATCCATCTTACAACTCTATAATGTATCGAAAGCGGATCAAGTTTCCTGATCTTATAACGTATTTATGTCAATCTATTGCACAAAATATTCGCAAGAATGGACGCTGTTCAGTACAGCTAAATTGAATACATAACTTTGTTGTTAAGGTAAACTTTCATATCTAGAAGGATATATAATACAATAAATCATATGAGGTCAAGCCTAAGAAGCAGACGAGACACCTCAGACACAACTGTGTACCGTAGATGTATGCATACTCATTTTAGTTGCTTTTGCACAAATAGAATCTCCGTAGTCAGTTTTTATCTAATGGTGTATTTCACAATTACGTGAATTGTATATTTGGGTCCCTTGTTTTGTAAGACTAGTTTTTGTTCCACACGCAGGGACTCGTTGTCATAAACCCAAACCAAGATGATTCATCATTGCTCCCCGCAAACTCTTTTGTCATTTACAGGTTTGCACCTCCCAACTGTATCGTTAGAGACACAAAATAAATTATCATAATCATAATAATAATACAAAAAATTATTATCTTAATTTAGATATTTCATATGCGAGTTCTTTTTTTAAGGGGCTGAGGTCTGGGAATGCTTGATGCACATGTGCCATTCAGCCGTAGTGTGGGGATAGTGTAGGACAAACAAAACGAGAGTCATCGCTTGGGGCTCCTGGCTGCTGGGAACCCGCCTTACCTCCACCCTCCCTGGTTCCCCCTCACGACTTTCCCTAATCGGTCGATCAAACCTTGCCCTTCTCGTTGTTTCCTGCGTTAAAAGAAGGTCGTGGCCATAGTCCAAGCTTCCGCAGAGGTCATCATGTAATCTACGAGCGCCTTGATCGGTTTGTCCCTTACGGCGCCCGTCCCCGCGTCTCTTACTTCCCAGAGTGCCCCACAGCATAGAACCGTATAGTCCACGTCGTCCGGCTCCCCCAAGTTGCATAACACACAGGAATCGGAGTAGGCTTTGTTGATCGGAACCATGTAGCTCCGAAACTGACCCTGTCCTGTTGGGACTTTCGTCTGTGCTCTGTACATCGCGCACCCTGTTTGGTCTCGGCTTTCATTGATCGTGCGTGGCAAAATGTTTGATCTTTGGTGATAGAAACATTTAATGGCCATTATTTATGCTGTCGATATCACCGAATTGTTTCGATACCTTATGATAACACGATCGGCACCATTGTTTCACATGGATCAGTGCGGAGCTCGCATGCACTGTCTGTACAGACAACATTACCCATATGTCATGCTTCATCTACGCTGCACCAAGTGAGGCCTTTTGCACACCGCCTTCATGCGCACTGCATTCGAAGAGCCCGCTGATAGAGATTGTCAGCCTGAGCTGTGTAAAGTTATTGGCAAACGGCGATGTCTCTCTCTCTCTTCGTTCATTTGCAGTCTGACATTCCCTAGATTCCCTGTTGATGACTTGAGCGAGTGCCTAAAACGGAAATGACGCTCACTGTAGAGGATGATAGTGTCGGAGCAGTCTGCTATTCAAGATTCGTGTGCTCATATAGAGAGCAACTGTGTGTGTGTTTGTGAGCGAGAGGGAGAGAATCGATAAGGCCATAGAATAACAAAAGGCTTAAATTCCCCTGAGTGGAGGCGGTTCTTTGTTCCAGTTCACCAAGTTTTGCTGCCCCATCATAGACCTTGATGGGATTTTGTTGCAAAATATCTTTCGAGACACCGAGAAACTTCCAAGATACTCCAAGTGTTGCAGACGTTTTTAGTCTGACCGCAGTCGATTCCGAATCAAATACAGCCTTGATTTAGAAGCAGTACGATACCAAAATAAGGAAAACTGACCTCGCCGAGCTAGCGTGTTTCCGATATCTACTGCGGGTCGAGTAAGTACTTCCTTTCCAGCAAGGTTGTATCAACTGCGACCTTTTTTCTCCGTGGTATAACTAGTGAAAGTCTCTGTCTCTCTCTCTCTTTCCCTCTTTCTCTCTCTCTATATTGACCAGGTATCCATGGCTATTCGCTGAGAACCACAGACTCACAAGAGGCTGAGGCATGATTATTTGCTGAAAGTGCGCGTTGGGAACACAGTTCAGTTTTCCTGTCTTGTGAATCAGCAGCCGAGCAAACACCAAATCTTTTCAACCGGGACGTCGCTTGCTAGTTCATTCTGCCACGAACTAGTTTTGCCAACGCAAGCCATGCAGTTGGCTGGCAAAGCTGAAGAAATGGAATTGATCTTGGGGATTCTACGTGGGTATCCGATTATGCTGTCCGACTCCGCCAGTCAGACTGCTCAGATGGCCCGTTACCGTAAACGCGGAAGTTGTCATTTCTGCTCGCGTCAGCCCTTTACTGTTTTCGATCGTTAAGCAGTCCTGCCAACGATTCCGATTTCGAGACTTCTCTAACGGAGTCCATGTGACTACGATGCAACTGCAAAGTAGATAATTAATTCGTATTTAAATGAATAACGTCCCACACCAGGTATGTGTCAGGACTTATTCGCATAGCGAATATATCCAAGTATTTTAGGCTCAAGAAAGGTTTCAGCTTTTCCAAAACGCATTCGAATTGTCTGTGAGTAGACTCCCCCAGAGTTGCTAGACCTCCGAAGGCGTGAGACACCCCATCGACGTCAGTCGAGAAGTCGTCGAGTGAAAATTAGCTTAAAAGAAAGGCATCTAGTTCACCACGAGCCTATGAAGCGCTAGCTACCTTTGAACCTCTATCAAATATAAAGCCTGTTTGCCTCATCAGCCATATCATCTGCAGTAACATCGACAGGACCAAATTGAAATTCTCCGCTTCAGAACGTTTTCGTTATAAAGTCATTCACTCCATGTGGTCACATGTTATTCAGCTTGCATCGACCTCGTCGACGTTGCCCAATCGCCGCCACGATGAGCTACCCACTACTAGATGACACTATGGGCGCGTATTGTCGATCCGATTCGTTTGACCAGCACCAGCACCACCACGTGGCTGGACGTGACCGAAGGCCAAGGCGCAAAGCCAAGAGTCTACTGCACGGTCATGTTGCTCAAATTCACTCTCCTACTCACTGATCCAAGCTAATGAATAGCACACGGCCATGCACACAACTGGACTGGACAAAGGAACGGGGCGAAGCGGGACGAAACAGACAATGAGCTCGTGCCGATTACATCCGCTGCTCGTGAGCAGCGTCATAGACGTTGATTAACGGAGGCAGACGCCTCTGGTGGAATCATATTAGCCTCGTATGCTAAGGCCCACCCTTCCTCGTATCACCTTGAAATTACCGGCCGACCGAATAAGCAATTGACCCGGTCAAAGTTATGCTGGCCGTCTCAAAGGCCATTTTGAAAAATCGAGTAATTATTCTCAATACTATGCGATGCACTCGTATTGAGCCTGGCTTGCTGGCTCGCTCCATTAACTGATCTAATAGGTTGTCAATATATTTATATTGACGAACGGCTAAATATAATCAATTGTGTAATCTGTGGCTTCTCCGTTTAGTAAAACAATCACTCCAGATTCACAAACTAACATGTTGTACCTATTCGTCATTTTCAAAAAACCCATGGGTCATAAAGCACTGAAAAACTGTTGTCAGCAATTTTCCAGTGCTTTATGGCCCATGGGTTTCGTGTATATGACGAATATGCACAAAATTGTATAATATATATATATATACAATGGGTGTCAAATATGAGCACGGGATGAGTGACAAGCCATTAATCTGCTTTTCCAGGAACAAAAATGTTGACGAAATCGTAACTCGTGTTGCTACACAATATGTATTTATGTAAAGCTATAGTAAACCAGAATCATGAACGGGGTGATACGAATCGCGCTGATATCGGCATTTCTATAGAGGGATATATTTGAAATGTTTGAAATTTTTACAAGAATTTAACATCTTTGAATTTTTTTTTAGATAATTAAACAATTTAAAACAATGTTTACATTTTTGTTTGGTTAAATCCTGTTGTATTCAAAGTATTATCAATGTATCTCACATACTGCTAATTTACCGCTGTTGTGATACCTTATCATTTTAGATTTAATTTTTTTTAAATGCACTTTAATTTCGGATAGATACAATTGAGGCTTCCGGCAACTCGTCTCGTGAGATTTCCGCCGCCAATATGCTCTCTAATTAAACTCTCCGGACCAGCGTTCTCTGGTACGTCGCTATGACTGCCGCAAGGCCAAAGTGTAAACTCTTATCATAAAGCCATCAAAGACGACAACACCCTGTTCAGGTTGTCGGTTTAACATCGGCTCCTATCTATCCTAAGTTAGTTTTTCGCTTCCCATTTGAGAGGTATACACGTATGGCGCGTGCCATAGCGTTTTCGATTATCGGCCTAAATAAAGTTTGTGCGCGAATGTTGGCTAGATCATCTACTCTGCAAACTTTACCCAGTCCATGTACCAGTATATCTGAAGGTCAAGACCCACCGTGCTGGCTGCGGATGGGGCCCTTTGGCCATAGATGGATCGTGAATTCGTCACTGTTTCCGATAATGTGCAATTGATAAGCACGACGATCCTTTTGAGTATAGTAGAATTACGATCGGTCACCCCACGGTTGACCACCGTACACTTCTTGAGGCATACATATGTGCATATATTTTGACCAGTTTTACATACGTCATGTGCTATTTCAACATTGTGATGAAGCAGTTCACAAATTTCACTATATGTTTAATTTATACCAAAAATGTGCAATTCTCCCATTTCGCACGTTTTCCGCCGCATAATTGGTCCCCGGGGTGATAAACAATGGTTTTATCGATGTCGGGCAATTTTTTTGTGCGCCGAGCCATATATAATATATATATATGTATTTTTTCTTAGGTGTATTATCGGAATAGTTTGCGCATCAAACAAATCGTGAAGACGTCGTCCGGGCTACTTTCCGTCCCGACACCGTAAAATAATATAAGAAACAATCTATCTTCCTTTGTTCTTGCCAACTGTGAACAAAACACATAAAATTGCTACAGTCCTGAAGCAAGCAACTAGGCCATACATATAACGGGCCTACTCTCGGTGGCTGTACTCATCAAGCCCATTTGGCCACAAATCATATTAGGTTGTGATTGGAGGCAGCGGGTCATCAGAAACGGACGTGTGTGGCCTTTTTGTTTGACGAGGCCCAGATATCAGGCCAAGCAGGAAAGGGTGTTTGTTTCATTTTGACCAAGGTCATCCGATAAAGATGACCTTGAAACCGAAATCCACTGGCCGGCCACCGCCGCAGAGGAAAATTGCCGGGCATCGCAATTTTGAAGCCACACTCGAGCCATCTTCGTAAGTCTACTTAACACGTAAACAATAGGAACGCCACCTCCATTGTTTCAAGGTAAATTGCAAATCAAGTGACAACATGCTATCTGACGTTCATATATGGGTTACCGAGTGTATTAGCAGGTTTAAGGATTTTACTGTTTAGCGGCAGTTCATAAAAACCGGAATGATACCTTGTTAAGTGACACGTGGCTGGTACGTATTTGGTGTTTGGCTATTAAGTATACGACGATTGGTTGCAAGCCCAGTCTTCCGCGATATTATCGTGGGAGAGGAATACAGCTGTTATAAGCACTTGCGCAAGCATATATAGCCGACGTGTATAGGTAAACTCTTAGTGCAAACGTTCACCAATATGCGATATGGCCCATCGATATATCCGGGTAATCAGGAGTAAATGAGAACAGCAGAGAGCTGACGCCAATATACAGCTCTTTATACTGAGCCAGGTTGAGCCACTGTGACCCGATGGAATCCGTAGTGATGTTAGCCTTTTCCTGTATGTGAATGAACGTCTTGATTATGGATATACCCATCTAGGCAATAGGGAAACTGTTCGGCATAAGTCCGCGAGCGCCTGAAGTCTATCAGTATAGTATAGTTAAGGAGGTACATCCTTTGCAGAGAACATAAAAATATATAGGCATGCATGGTCTATTGACTTACGATGATTCTCTATGTAAACAACGTTGTATCCCATCTGAGTACACTCTGGTCACGTGTCTGGTCGAGGAAAGCAGTCACTGAGTCAAGGGCGCGATACGTCCAGCGATTTGCCAGGATTCGGTCGAGACGGCGGAGAAAATTCCCTTTCGACAAACGCTTTTCGTTTCGTCCCGTCGCATAGATATGAGAAAAGACGTTGCTCAGCTGACTCCTCGGAACGGTTTCCCAGCATTGCATTATGCCTCTGTCTCAGCTAAGTTGATGTTTACGAATGAGCAGAAACTACGCACTGAGCATTGTTGACATTGCCAGGCGTGCTTGCCCCAAATCCTACCGGAAGCGACATTCTTGCCATTACGATTATCTCGGCAGCATCCCTCAAGAGATTAATGCTGGCAAAGGTCTGTTCCGCCGATACACGATACCTTATGTTGTCTGCGCATAAAACAAACTGGCCCCGTTCTGCTGCACTCAGATCGACAGAAATCAGCAACTTGTGGAAACACATATGCATAGACGAACTCACGCACGGCCCGCCCGCCCGTAGATACACACACACACACACATCGCCTCATACACAATCTTCTTGACATGCAAAGAAGACACTATCTTGTCATTGCCAGGGAGTGGCACGCGGTGGCGGCGATAGCGTTTGCGGTGACGGTAGCAGACCCCGACTGGAAACGGCATTGCGTCCCACTCGACTCGACGTGATCCATCTCATTATCCAGGGCGAATCCGGCGGCTTCGGGCGGCGCCCGTAGTTTGCGGGCCTGCAGTTTCCTTCGGCGTCGGCTGGTGGTCCTCCTCGCCCAGCCTCTCTTCATCCCGAACCAGCCGTTTGAGTGACGGGGACGAACGTTTCCAGCAAGGCCCCTCTGCATTTGCATTCTCTGCGGTCTAGGTTAGGTCTGAGTCTGACATTAAGGCGTAACTGGATGACGTTTCCATCCGGCTAATGATATCAGCATGGGCTGGGTTGGTGCGCCAAGCCTGTCAACGGGCCACAGCGAGTGTCCCATTCACAGGGTGACTATAGGCTATTATGCTCATTGAACCACTTCGCCATTTAGCTATATCTGCTATATTAACTTAAAGAGCTTAATATCACGTTTGGCAACATGCGTGAGACAATTTGTAGAAAAAAAACTATGAAAAACTTATTAAATATGAAAAAGTATATTACGGCAATAGGGGTCATCCCCTTTTTTTCCTTGCAAAATTATTCCATCGCTGTCTCTCATCACAGCCAATTTCGTCAGACACCCCTTCAGCCGCCTTGTACACATAGTATAACAAACGCTCAAGCCCATGCAACTTTTCTTTGCTCAGTTTGTCTGGGTGCCTTCTCCGAGGATACACTTAGTGCACATCTTGCCTGGAAATTGTTTATGCATGGAATCTATCAAGCAGCATAGATCATGGACCGGTTAAAAACAAATATGATAGGATTTATTGCTGATTGTGGTGATGACAGCGAGTAGCTGTGTCAACAAGTCCTGCATAAAAATACATTCATGTATATTCATACCTACATATTGGACAAAGGTTGATGGTAAATCCACAAGTTCTTTTAGAGGGAAGGAACATGAGGTCCAACAATATACAACGACCACTTTTGTACGGGGTTCTACCGTCGAGGTTATAGAGTTACCGCGGAAGACTACTAACCATTGGATAGAACAGTGCGCAGCTAACACGACCACACCTGTTCAAGGGTGAAGCAGAAATAAATTTCTCTATTGCATGGGCAAGATATGGGTGTCCCTTTACGATTCGAATATCAGACTATCGAGTTCAGCATTTGCTCGGTACTGAACAATAAATATAGAAGAGAAACGTATTTATTTCCATAAAAGGATGGTGGCAGAGTAAAGGTCCGACGTTCAGAAACGCCTAGGGGCGTAGAGCATACATATGTGCGGTGGAGCAGTTTGAACGTACGCCATAAGCATAATACATTATTGACGAACTCGGATCGAACTGTAGCTTTAGGACGGAGATTTCATAACCACATTCTGGACAAACCGGAATTGATCTGCTCGTATAGTACGATCTTCACTTGGCATCAACAATAGTCTATGAATATTCGTAATACCCCAAGGAAACTGAGCTATCATAGCTGGAAGTGCACCCCCCGACGTTCTGATCAATGGCTAGAGCTATGTAAATTAGACCCGGCAACTCAGAGAGTACTTATCCGGTAGTTTATGCAGTAGTCGAATCAACCAAAATACTTCCCAGCTGAGAGATGCAGTATTTTCAAAAGAATATCACTCACTGATGACGACCATAACGACGCTCAAAGTGAATGCTGTGTATTACACCTATCTAACGACGGGCTTGCATTATGCATCACGTTTGATCGCAATGAATCGCCCATGAAAAATGAGCAGTATATTCTTGGCATGGAGAGCGATAACAAATCAAGGTAGCGTGTTATCGTGCGTGGCAGTGGCGAGCAACGATCGAGTCTGATATACGCATAATTTGGTTGAGTTGCTTATATCCACGTGCAGGCGTAAGATGCAACGCCGCTCTTGTTTTATCGGTTTAATCAGTGAGAGGGGGTGTGTTTGCATGTGTGTGATTCCACAGATTAGATTCTCGAAAGTATAGAGGATCTAGTATGTGTGTTTCCGGATCCTTTACATAGTCACAGCTTTCAGGGCGCCAATGGCGCCATGATAACATCGTGCATGCTGGTTACTAACTAGCCAGGTTTACCGATCGCTGCTGGTTATCTGCGTTTGCGTTAGTTTGCCTGAGCAAGTGGTATCACCTCGACGGCTCGGAGGACGATGGGTCGAGTCAAAGCAGTTAAACGAGTAGCCTCTAAGTAGAGATCATTTGTTGGGAAATTCTTCTATTCATTCCGGATTAAATTCAAGTAGTGTTACATTACAAATCCCGGTATAAGAGAATTATTATTGCACACTTCGTTATTTCATTCTGATTATTATTGTTGTTATTTTGCTTGCTTGATACGTCAGTGTCTCCGCATGAAATTTATTGTTACCTCTAGCAGGTGTTTCACATACAATATAAAAACGTCCGAACGTTAACGGTGATTGTAAGACTTTCACTTTCGGAATAATGTCTGGTCCTTTTCCATCGGAGGTCCTAACGTTTGGTACTGCCAAAGGCGTTTATAAAGACCTTCATTCCGCGGTAGTTGAGAGCGCTGCAGTCTAGTTTAGCTATTAGCGACACCCTTGTCTGTTTCAATCTCGAACAAAAGTACAACGAGCCTCGCCTCCGCATGTTGTATCGGGATCACTTACAGAGAAAGACCGCGAGAGAGAGAGTGAGTGATAGCGGAACATTTCACCAACTATCAATTTAGAACTGCACTAGTTGGCGTCACGAAAAAGAGCTGTCGTTGAGACTCTCGCTGCAAAAGTCCATCATGTCTAACGAGCACAATATAGTAATTTTCTCATCTTCTCTATTACGCAACTGTGCACCGGACGATACGTTGTACGTGGCCACTTTCGACATATGTTTGCCTTACGATGTTGGAATACAGAAAAAATATTTCGTTTTGCTCCTTCTGATCTTTCAGCATTACCTTGACTTTCTTTATTTAATCACTATCACGTTGAGTACGCACGCGCCATTTCACGGGGCTCGAAGCTCCTGCCTCCGGCCTTTTTCAACGAGGGACTTAGCCGACTTTCACCGCCTAGACATTGTTAAATCGGTTAGGAAGGTTCAGATCTCCTTCCTTTGAGGAGAGCGCTATATTAGCTGCTATAAACTAAGTGGTACAAGGTGCGAATCGAAGAACTTAATGTACACATTTTTCATATTCCTTTCACAAACTACTCTTAAAATCCCGTCGCATAGCATCGGTGCGTTACATGGTGTTATGTGCTCTGCGAGATCTGGATTATACGAGAATCGTACACCAAAGTCATTCACTATATTCAGTTTGTTGGCGGTCCATCCGTATATATATATAATTTAAATTTGGACTCTTTAGTCCTATATGGCACATTCACATTTATATGCTACTGGGTTCGGAGCAATTTTTTGGGGCCACAATGAAAAGTCGTCAAGCTTTCTTTGCTTGTAATGTTCTCGTGCTCTTCTGGAGCAGGAGTGGAAAGTAGATTTTGTCGTAGTCTGTATATATCACAAGCTTGATAGGACCGGGTATAATACGCTCTTACCTTCATCCATGAATAGCATAAATAATAAACAGAAATAACTCAACTAGAAAATTTTCTACTTCAGTTTGCACAATTGCTGCTCACATGCTATCCCAGTGTAATTCTATTTGGTTCTAGTGATCGAGATCGAGAGTGGTCTAGACGGCTGTCCCAAGTAGATGCTTTTCCATTGCGCGCTCAAAGAGCTGAAACCTGCCACATTTCGAAACCCCGGGGGAAGGTGTCTTTGTGAGTTTGCAAGACTAATGTTACCTTGGTGTTGAAAGATATATTTTGTTAGATATATTTTGCCTGTTTGCGAAAGAGTCCTCGAAAGCTTCACCGGACAGAGTCTGAAAACATTAATAAACGTGCATGCACAAGAAACACATATGGCCATGCCTAGCACAATCACCGAGGTCGATAGTGTTTGATACACACTCGTTTCTAGAATATGACGCATGAAAAGAATACCAGCAAGGAACAATTAGAACAAGTAAGTACACCAGCACTGGGCTGCTTTCATAAATATATATAACTTCGTTTTATTTTTGAAACAAATATTACATTATATACCTTGGCAGTGACCTTGCATGGGTCACACAAGCCATGGGCACCAACTCATTGTAGGTGCCTCAACACTAGTTCATTGTAGGTACATTGACAAAATAAACTATGAGGAATATATTCTCGATTTCATCAATACTATTTCTCGGCAGTGTACAGATACCTGTGCTCTATATTGATTTATTCACTTAAACAGCCCGCAGCACCGTAAAGACATCATGCAAAAATGTGTAGATATTTCAACTAGATTATTATAATTATCATAATAAATTAGGATACAACATGGCTGTTACAACAATTGAGTGTATCAACGATCCTCAGGTAGACATGGCCCCCTGCCAGAAGCGTCTCGTTGTAGCTGTTCGCAACGAACTGAAAGTGAAATAGTTTTAAAATCATCAATTTTGTTTCTAAGCGCCGCGTTCATAAATTGTGAGTCTGTTTTGTAAGTAAGGTAAATTAACCTTACTAAGTACATTAATAAATAGAACTTTATCTCGTTTACTCTCGATCACTGTGTACTGGAATATTGAAAATGGCCTTGATACAACGGAAGCGATGACGGCTAACATAGAAACAGGATGCACAATTTGATCAACACATTCGCTAAACAGTTGATCACCATAAATATCACAATAGGCATTTTTATATAGGGATTTATAAGACTTTAATGGCCACGGTTACCAGCTATAACCTGGTTTATTTCCCGCTACTTGAGATTGAATTTTTTCATCAGCAAAGAAGACCAAAACCTATTGACCAACGAATGTGGTTGGAACACCTACCAGCAATACCAAGATCCTTAGGTTTGATCGTATGACACCTCATGTGCTGTCGTAACGACGAGCTCTGTCTATACATATTGCCTGAAATACCAATAGAGGAATAATAGTGGCACACTGAACAGCCTAACCTGAGAGGACATTGCATTAGACTAAGTGTCTGCAGCTTTTGCGCAGATACGGACGTTTGTAAAGGCATCTACCCATATTACAGAGAGGGCTATACAAACATATGTATTCAGGTTCAAGTACATATGATCTAGAAATGTGAAGACAGTTAAGCCATGCCTAGCATACAGGTACCAATCTACTGATTAGGAAGCCTTTAACAATATTGGACAAGTCATACCACAAGTCGTGCATTTATAAGGTTTCTCGGCGGTATGGACCACAAGGTGTTTGTAGAGTGATGAGTATTCTGCAAATGATTTGTCACAATCCGCAACGCGACATCGAAATGGGCGATCTCCACTGTGAATGCGGCAGTGATTCCTGAAGATAGCAATGTCAAGATTATTTATGGTGATTAAAGTCATAGTAATGAAACTCTGTCCTATTGCCTTATTTACAATTAAATAATTATATATTAATTAATATTCTGTAAGCGTATTAAGCCAAACGGCTTCAATTGACTATTCTCTACGAGCACAAGGACAAAACTCGTTTTGTACAACAAAAAACATCAAATTCTTAAGCTCATTGCAGCCACAATTGCAAAAAACGCCGTTTCGACCCTATGTCGCAATTGTCATTTGTGTGTAAGGCCAAATTAGTTACATAATAATAATTTATTATAATAATCATTTATATCCATATATTTTGTAATTTAGGGTTCTTTTGCACAATGACTACAGCCGTAACTGAACGTAATTAATGTACTTGTTATGCCCATTGCCCCAAACGCGTGGATACAATAACTGTAAACAAAGCTGAAGAAGCCCTACCGAAGATTTGTCACATTTCCGAAGGTCTTCCCACAATCAGCGATCTGACATCGGAACCGCTTCTCGCCGCGGTGACCACGTAGGTGTTCAGCTAAAATTCCCGCAGTTGTAAAACTTCTTCCACAGTCAGACTCCGTACATCTATACGGCCGATCGCCTGTATGAATTCTGGAATTTTCGTTCAACAATTCAGTCTCGGTATTTTCAAGCAGAACATAATATAATGATATATAATGATGATTATTGTCGTTATATATTATATAATAACATTATTCTTATTATTATATAAAAGTATTCTTATACTATATAAGTCGGAATGACGCTGAAGAAGGTCGTCCACACATAGATAGTATACTATTGTGATGATGTCACTGAGACGACCTAGAGACCAAAATTGACGTGCGATTTGCGAATAGAGTTCACAAGCACGCTGTTCGTCAGCGGAAACACAAACACGACATTCATGAAACCGTCGAATGTTTCCTGCTTTCGAACGTTAGCATAGTAAGCATATAACTTATGCACTGAAATGCATAAGCAAAGGTGTCGTTGTACCTGCTATGCCGTTTCAAATCGCTGGACGTAGTGAAGCCTTTCGTGCAGAGTCCGCAAACGTACGGCGTTTCGCCAGAATGCTTTCGCTGATGAACCTTTAGAGCGTACGAACTCGATAGAATGGCATCACAGGATGGACACCGATGCGATTTTCGTGTCGGCGTTGAGCTGCTGCTGCTGCTACTGCCGCTATTATTAATGTCATTAGCACCACCGCCACCGCTGCTAATACTATAATTATCCTCGACAGGCAGTTCATCCTGGGCCGGCTCCGTGATCGACTCCACTGGAAGTATCATTTCCTCATTTTCCGTAAGCGACCTGCCGTAAATGGGCATCAAAAATAGCTCGTATCAGAAAAATCTACTCAAGAAAAGCTGTTGAAATAATCACTTGATAACTGATGAGGATCAGTATAGCGGAGGCTGGATACAAAACCACCGTATAATAAGAACATCGTCTTCCTAACGACAATCTACTCACTGATTGATGATTTGCAGAAGCTTTAACGGGGTGACGACAGTCAGACGCATTTTTCGCAGAAGTCGAAAAAATGTGGTGCTGAAAAAAGCCCAGCATCCACTTTATGCGGCCAGCAACCTACTCCGGCTAAATAAACTGCTACTATGTGCCGACAGTATTCGGATGGGAACATGTGAAATTGATTGGCTTACACTTGTAAAGAAGGGGGACTGTCCCCTGGATGATATAAGGGATCATCCTCAGGCTGTTCGAGGCCGTGCGGCCCCACGATCTCCTCCAGACTACCAGTGTCGAGAAGATCAAACTCGAACGCCTCCATTATCGTTGGCTCTTTTTCTCAAGCGTATGAAGTTGAAATTGCCTGAAATTTGCAATAGCACATGATGACTGACAAGCTAGTACTGATGAGATGCGGTGGCGAAGCGATACGTTGGCTTCCTGCTAAATTGAAAAGAAGAATTATGGATGAAGATTCCGTCTACAAAGAGGGCTCGAAACAGACATTTCACTCAGAGAGTACCCGATGAATTTTCATGATAAATTCAATATAGCTGTCAGGATATATAATCACTCTAATTATTCGTAACGCAACATATTGATATCAAAACAAGGATGTACTTACACGTATATTACGATGCGATTAGCCGGAATAGCACAACCTCTATTTGAATATACTGTCTGCCTGTGGTGACCCATTGAGTTTTCACAATATCACCACGCATTTATGTACGCGGCGAGCAAATCACTAACGGGACAAAGCTTCTCATCCATAGAAAAAAAGTGTCCTTTCGCGCGGATAGCTACACAGGCAAGATCTGCTTGAGCTTGCTAACCCCCTCCCCCCACTTGACGGCCGCGACAATGATACCAAAATGAAATTAGTGTATTTTGTGGAGACTTCACTGTTGGCTCGAAGAAGCTAATGGCAAATATGATTTGGCTGACATTGTTTGTTCATATGAGCAGCGTCGTTCCATTTTGGAACATGCGTATCCGAGAGGTACTGTCAAAGGCAGCACATTTGCTCTGTGTGCGAAAAAAAAATACACGGTGTAGCAGACGACGCTCCTCTCTGGCCCGCGAATATCTCCGTCCGCCCTGCCTTGCCAATCGACGACTACGCTTTGTCCTAAAACAGTCTAACTCAGAGGAGTCAACTCATTATCTAGGATAATTTACATCTTTTAAATAATAATTTCACTTTTTTTGAAGTTCAGACAAAGCTGTACTATTTCCCATCTATCAGGCTATGTCATATGTTTCATCGTCTATGGATCGCGAAGGACGCTCATCTGTTTTCAATGTAATTGAGACCGGGACTGCTAGTAATCCGGACGTTGTCCCAATTACGGAAGACACCCAAGCTAGACACACGGCGATTTTTATTCGACACCTCCGTATCATTCTGTCACATGTCGGACATGTAATCATCTTTCAGCATTTATACTTGATATGCAGCACACATTTTCACTCATGTGCGCTGCACATCTGAATGCATGAAAAATGTAAGATTACAGATATTCGACATCGATACTGTCAATTGGTGGCTAGTTTACGCAAAATACGATTACGGTACGGTAACATGGTCAGTTAACCGGTTGACAACAAAGTATACGAAAAGCATCAAGCCCAACTAACGTATCTGGCCAGCCACCGACGCGCTCAGCTGTGACCGGAGCGAATTCAGCGATTCATCCATCCATTCATAGTTGGCCAATTGCTTCGCTTATTCACACACTTGCCCAATGAAGCCTCTGCTGCTCCTCTCAGATGTAAACAGCGCCATAACTGTGGAGTAGCGAACTCCAACAAAGAACAACTGTTCCTTCGAGCTGACCCTCAACTGTTCCTCTATCTGACAGGCGTCACCTCTTAACCGGAGAAACGAAGCGCAACTGGAGAGAGTCAATTGAACTTGGTTCGATGGGATATGTTCCAGAATAATTCATCGGAAAATCATCCTAACATCGAGTTTGGCCGACCAATAACATGCGCTTAGCAGGCTGGGACCGCTCAGCTGTTCGTAATGCCCGATTCGCTTACCCGTGTTGAAGACAGCAACGCGACTCACGAAGCAGAACAGTGGAGATATCGATGCTCGTATCGAGAGGTGTGAAGGTTTGAATTGGTAACAAACAAATAGATTATAAGCAAGCAACATGTCCCGACAGAATGTTACACAGTCATCAGCGGCTAATATTGACAGCCCAACTATGGCGGGCGCGTCGTCATCTTCGCGAAAGTAAGTTGACCGGTGTTGATGAATGTAGAATAATTATAAGTGGCTTCTTCAAGGAACTCCGATGTAGTCGTCAATGCGCACGTTCGTGATAGCGATCGTACTCTGGACGACTGTGTATGATAATACAATCATAAACAATAATAGTAATAATAAATCACCAGTCCAGTATGATATGCTCGCGATCGTTGTCGTTTGTGGACCAATTTTGCTCAGATATCATTGTCTATCGAATGTGTCCATCGAACGTCTTCGATATCCGAATGAGGGAGTGTAATTTATTTAGAAAATTCCGATAAGAAAATGACTAGAACAACAGATAAACGTGAACTGAAAAAACTGAATCCTCGTTTTCTAGTTGGCGAAATCAAGAGTTACATTGTTCATACGAAATCGACAACGATAGTGTAATTCTTGAGTACTAAAAGTGACGAAGTAGTTTTTCTTGTGCGCGACTCAGAACATCGAGAATCGTTAAATATTTATGCTAACTCTGGAACATAATATTTCGAATTGTGTTTTTGTTGTGTCCGACAGAGCTTGGCACTAAAATAAAAGTGAAGAATTATGGGAAATCATGCATGTTTTTTTGTAAGGACTGATATATATATATATATATATATATATATATATATATATATATATATATATATAATCTAGTAATAATTTGAAGAGAATTATTGTTTATGCCCACATGTATACTCACTTATGCACTGCGACGTTTCAGGAAAAGACCTCCCGTTCGTTTGTCTCTGGAAGAACAGGTTGGTCTAAGGTGGGCAGCTCGATTAACCGGGCCTCTGTCGGACACGCCACCTAAAACAGCAGTCGAATTAGATCCGTTCGACGCTGAAGAAGCGCCACCTAAAAGAAAACCACCTATTCGCCGAAAAACAAAAAGTGGTGAGTCTCTTCGTTGGTCATTTTTGCCTTTGGAACCCTGCAGCGTCTCCAGAAAAGCGTTTGTTCAAGACAACCGTAATGAATACGCCTTACATAATTAATCACGACTACAGTCGGGACAAATGAGTGTGAATCTCCTTATTTGTAAAGACATTTGACGAACCGCTTAAGTACAGTTAAGGCCAGTGCTGGTTGAGAGACATTTTTCTCGAATTTAGTTCATTAAAATAGCGACAATTGACTCGATTGAGTGATGTTGCCTCGTGAGCTTTCATATCTGGTTATGATGGCGCAATTTAGTCGTCAAGGTTTGTATACAGACGGTTCGTTAGTGGCTGCTTGATGGTAAGCACATCTGATAAACTTTAATGCAATTACAATCGCAGCACGAAATCATTCAGATTTATTTTGATTATAATAATATAATATATAGTGATCCATAACGATTGAAAATCACTAAAATTAGTGATGAGATTTGTTCAGCGTCCTGTCGAGGGCAGAGAGCGAAATCGTGAATCTTGTTCCAATGATCTCGACGTGGTGCTTATTAGGGTACGTTTTTGTCATTGTGTTGCAGTCAAGGAGATAATCCAGTCTCGAATCTCCAAGGAGTATGCACTGTCGTTGCGTCTTGTCCGGTTCGAACCTGAGCACGAATCGCACTTTCGGCTTGGGGAGATCGTTCTAAGCGGGCAGGGACTCGACGCACCAGGGCTGACCGCTGAATATGCTAGCAAACGGCGCAACTCAACTGAGCCGCCTCAATCTCCGGGCGCTCAGAGTGCAGGTATATATTGGGCTTGCAAGGGCACAAATGAAAGAAGTCCAATGCACCTGTTTTGGAGAGATCCCACTGCACCTGATGAGGTAAGTATCGATCGGTTACAGTAATGAGCAAGCGAGTAATCGGCGTATGAAGCGCTAGTTGCTGCTGTGGTTGTTAAACATGAGCTAGAAAAATAATTCATTTCTTCTTCCGCCACCTTAATATCAAATGGAGCATTATGCAGACACCTTTATCAAGATACGCTCCACGACGCCATCTCTGTCGCATAGCGGGGCTATAACTAGTGACTGTTGTTGTTCCGATCATAGCCTTTCCACCGGACCCGTTAATACCAAACAGTCAAACACCTTCCGTCATCATGGTTAATCGCGATCAATAAGCTCAACGCTGCGTTTCATGTTCAAATATTCAATTAATGACCAACAGGCAATCTGAACTCATGAAGATTCCATAACAGACAAGTCCGTTGCTTACATTTGGCTAACGCCCATTCTGGCCCCTTGATACAAAAAGCTAATGTTCCGTTTTGTTGCCGTTTCGCAGCTTGGTTTTCGTAAAGTAACTGCCAACGTTCCGGCGTACGTGATTTCGGCTCTGGCGAGGCGGCACCGCTCTATGGCTGGTGTAGCGCTGTTGTCACTTCGGGAGGGTACCACTGCCAGCTCTCTCGTTGTCGATGTTCTGTTACCCGAACGCGTTCTACGTGTTATCACATCTCGTTACGAGGCGCCGACGAAACAACCAAACATCAACATGCAGATTCTCGTCAAGTTTTTTTTCGGAGTCGATTACACAGGTGATATGCGGCACCCTTTCGTCTAGGCGTGTCTCCATCAAGAGGCGTCTCGATCAAGCATGATAATATAACTGATAGTGATTGACGTATTTCTGATTCTGTGTTGTATATGGAACATGTGATTTTTCACATTTTGCAGCCCTCGTCCCGAGACGAGCAGTGGATGACGATGCCTGATAAAAATGCAAAATGCAACCGTCAGATAATATCTACTCTGTTAATGCAACATATGAGATAGTTGTTTTCCTCTGAATTACTGTTCCGCTTCCGTATGTCAATATGAAACGAAAGTGCGTGACAGCGATAACTCTACAAGTTATCTAACCACAGAGTGTGGGTGTGTGTGTGTGTCCTAGCAATAACTGTGAAGTCGACCGTGAACCTTTCAGAAATGGGTAATCAACTGGCTGTCCGTCCTGACTATGATCGTTTGTTATACCAGGGCGTATTAGAAGCTCAGAGGACCAGTGGGATCCTTCGTACCACCACCGATGATCCACTATGCCCGCTTCAGGTAGTAATTAAGTTCATTTTAGAGGAGTTCCCTTGATGTAAGTTCAAGCAAACAAAGTCAGTAACAGTTAGCAACGTGAAATCAACTTATTTGAACCTGAAGGCACAATTCTACATAGTTCTGTTGTTGTATGGTAGGAGAAATGCGGCCAATTACGTGTACAATTATTATCATCATCCTGCGTTTTGCTTTTTATAAATTTGAACTGGCATATGTTGATTTGTCCATACACCTAACTAATAGTTGAAACAATGCTGCATAGCTGTAACGAGGCTTGCCATAGAAAAAAGAGGACACTAAACGCAGCGGATGGGTGGTTGCGTGTCACTCGATCAGATCGAGTATGTTTGCGGAACAAAAATTTCGAATAGTGCCCTGTAAATGAACTTCTTCATCGGAGCAGATGTTCACTAAATTAGGTGTCGCTCACTGGACATAAGGGTAGGTTTGAATATCATGGAAAAGACCTTTATGTCAACGTAGTTTAACGTAGGTATTTTACGACTATGTAAAAATATTTCGTTTCGCCATTTGATGGTCACAGGTGACTCTGCGAGATTATCAGCGCGAAGCTGTAGCATGGATGGTTATGATGGAAACGCGGCCACCATCAGTGGAATCTGTGGACTTATGGCAACCCCTGGAGGATTCGCGAGGGAACACCGTTTTTTACAATCGATTCTCCGGATTGTAAGGCCTAGTAATGTTTTCGGGTAGTAATGTACTGCTAATATTTACGCTGGCCCAGGGTGCGCTTCGTGGCCATGTGGGGTGACTCAAATGATTCGAAATCAAACGGCGAGTTTATGGACGATACGGGGCTTTTGAACTTTTTCATCCGATTGCGATATGAAGCAATGACTTCGTGTTCCGGTAGCAATGGGTAGGATTCTTACGTTGATCGTTGTGGTTTTCTTCGAAGGTTCACCCATCGAATGCCAGAAGTTGGCATTACCGAACGCCGTCCTCCTGGCGGTATTTTAGCCGATGAAATGGGTCTGGGAAAGACCCTTGAAGTTATCTCGTGTGTTCTTGCCAATCCACGCCCTGGCTTTCCAGCGACGGTACGTGTATGCTAGAAGTGTGTGCTAAGTGTTCTATTCTATGCGGAGTCTATATAGTCCTTAACTTCATAGCGTAGTTCGCGGAACTGCAATTTCACGATGGTTAACTTCTCATATACAGTTACGTTAAATATAAAATGGACATTAAAGTCTGGGTATTCCTCGAAGTTCGGGTGAAAGCTAACATTGACATTCTTCATCGATTGGTGTTTCAGGACGATCAGCAAGGGGTTGTCCTGGTAGAAGACACGAAGATGTTAACGCATTACTCATGCGGTATCTGCAATAGGGTCTGTATCACTTTCAACTTAACATTCGTCCTCCAGCATTAGTTGATGATGACAGCAATTCGGACAGGGGTCAAGTGGTTTTCTTAGTAAAGTGACTGCATACTTAGCACCACAGCGCAACAGATTTTGCGTTCTGGCGTTTTCCCGTAGCAAGACTTTAGGGTTCTACCGTAAGTTTAGGGTTTTTGGTGAAGCATCGGTAATTCATCAGATAAAACATGAGGCTTTTTCGAAACTGTGATGCTGAGATTCATTCCTCTGCCATCTGTCATAGTTCAACGTATAATAACGGTTAACAATTATCGGAATGATTGTAAAATTCGCAGGTGACTGAAGCAAAGTGCGCGGAAAACGTATCGTCCAAATGTCCTCAGTGCTGGGCCGCTGAAACGGTCGAAAAACCTCGGCCGATAAAGGCCACCCTTATTGTCTGTCCAGCGACCATCTGCGAGCAGTGGACCGACGAGGTACACATATTTTACTCGTGTAGATCTATATGATCGAACAATTCGTCTAAACATGACCACCCAGCCTAATCACGCCAAAGAAGGGGAATAAGCAGTCGCCATATTTCGACAGAAAGTACTCATCATTCAGCTCACTCCAAACATATTCTTCTGGCACCATACGTATCATTATTATTATTATTAAATATCAATCAATATCAGATTAGTGAATTGAAATTTGAATATGTCGGAGTTAAACCGTGTTCTCTATTGGGAACGGGAGGCGGGAATACAGGGCCAATATAACCCCTACAATGTATACTATTATATTTCAGATCAACTGGCTGGTAGGTGGCGAATGTTCGCTCCGCGTCTTTGTCTATGACGGTGTAGCGAAACATGGCTACATTCCCCTTGATCGTCTCGCCGAATTTGATCTCATAATCTCAACGTACGAAGTGCTGCGCAAGGAGATTCACCATGCAAATATTGCCCTCGGTATGACAGTCAGGCCTGAGGACGTCAAATTATTAACTTATTATAATTGAATTCACTAATCGATTATTTTCGATATATATAACTTAATATAATTAAATTCACTAATCGATTATAATATATTAAATACCCTTTTATATTTATCGACATAGAATGTTTCGCTTGATGGCACCGAGAAGAAGTATGGTGACGAGGAAGAAAGTCATAATAAAGCACGGCCAACTACACAGGGTTTGTGTTCCGTGTGAATTAGAAGGTAAGGCCACTAAGGCCGCAACCATTTTGTCCTATATCGCTCGGATTTCAGAGCCTCAAGACGACACGCCTCGATTTCGCACCCCGAAACGTTACCGCGCATCACCTTCACCATTGGTGTCTGTTGAGTTCTGGCGGGTGGCCCTTGACGAAGCCCAGATGGTTGAACAGTGTACGGTTAGCGCCGCTCAGATGGTACTCAGCATACCTGCGGTGAATAGGTACGACAAGGAATGGAAAATGAATCTGCTCTATAATAACTGAATATATAGCTGTGAATGGCATACATTGAATTTTCACATTTCGTCTCTTGGGTTGTCATCGTTGTTGTCTTAAGCTTATTATCAGCTAGGTTTCATCGGTGAATAAATGCTTGATATTTCATCTGTTTTTTTCTTACATTTCAACGTGGTTTCTATTGACAGGTGGTGCGTGACGGGTACACCAATACATCGCGATTTGAGTGACCTGTATGGTCTTCTAGTCTTTCTTAGACTATCACCATTCGATGAAGAGCTGTGGTTTCAGGCCCTGCTGGCAGAACCATTCGCTCAAGGCGATGCTTCGCCCTTAATCAATGTGCTGTCGCGTTGTTTCCGTCGTGTGAGCAAAGTGGACGTGTGGGACCAGTTGGGCATACCGCCCCAACATACGCATATACATCATTTGAGCTTTATGCCAGTCGAAGAAGTGTTCTATAAGTCGCAAGCAAGGGAATGTGCCCAGAAGGCTTTCCGGGTAGCCGACCGTTTTCCTCAGGATGCAATCATTGAGAAGATGCCTAGATCGGACATGATTACACTTTTAGCGCCATTAAAGCAGCTGCGCCAAGCTTGCACCCATCCCCAAGCTGTCCGCGGGGCTGTCATTTCTCTACGGAGCTCAACGTACTCAATGAACGATCTTCTAGCAGCTCTAATTAAGAAAACAGTGCAGGAGGCAGAAGAAAGCCACCGCCGTATAATCATGTCTCTGAACGGCCTCGCAGGCATCGCTCTATTAAGGTTGGACATCGTTTCAGCTGCAGACTTTTACCGGCAAGTATTATGGTCAATTCAGTCGCATAAAGGCAATGTTCGAGCCGATCCCCTGCAGCAGTTCCACACTTACGTCAATCTCCATAAATTGCTTGAGGAAAATAACCAGCAATTGGAGGCACAAATGGCAAGGACTGCGCAATCTGGCCTCGATCGCTGGAACCCGCAAAGTGTCGCAGCACCTCCAAATGGCTATATGATACAGGATCTGGCCCAGGAGTGGGCTCCATACCCACAAGCAAACGTCGGGCCTTACGGCGCACCGAGGGTGCCATCAATACCCCGCGCGCCTGGTGACGACAGCCTTATGGAACAGGCCTATCAGGTTCGTCGATATCGAATAATTGTCTATGTTCAAGCAAGCAACTTAACTTTAATAGCAAAAAAAAACCATACACTAGTGGTCACTAGAGTCCTGCACATTGTCTTGTGGTGAGCGTTAGTGATTACTAGACAGGGAAGACATACGGCTTGTGTTCAAATCCTGCCAGACGCCGAAAACCTTTGGATTCCTTTATCATCTTTCAAGATGGTTGAAAAATAAGGGAAAGGTGGCCGCGACATATCCTCGTAGTAATACCTGACGGTTTAGATCTGAGATCTGCCATATAGAGGAACAACTGAAAGCCAGCTCAAAGAATGTTTGTCACTAGAGAAATTACGTGAATACTTTATTTGAAAACATTTCTATACGCTAACACGTATTGCCCCCGATCGAATTGTCGTATGCCGTGTCACGACATAGGTGCGCGATAAGTACCTGAAGAAGTTCATCGAAGCACAGCGGGTGATGCAGGCCGAAGTCGACGATGCTGCCCGAAAGCTGAGCGAGCTTTTACTTCAATTTCAGGGGCCCAAACACAATAGGTGGTACCACAAGCTCATTGACGAAGCCGATTCTAGAGGTTAGCAAGCAGGACTTTCGTTTTCTAACTATGAATCATCCTCTCTGATAAAAGTAATACACGTCGTCAAATGAACTATATGTTGACCCTGGATAGTGCCCGCGTTGGAAGATAATACTGAACGAAATCAGGTGGTAGAAAAATGATCTAAGCATCATGTACGCAGTTGGCAGTCCCTGTCTATCACAATGCCGTATATTACAATGTCTGCCAAGGTTTCAGAGCGATCTAGAAAATAATAATGGTGCTATACGATACCACGATTGTCGATTTGCACGATTTGAATCTAATCGTCGTCCTAAAATATGTTTCATTGTTGCAGGAGATGGGCAGCGACTAGTTAAAAAGATCAAGGAATATCTCCTAGCCAGGAAGACGCAGTTCGGCATGTGTCTCATTAATCGGTTGGTATTATCACCTTGAATGAATTCACCACATTTGCAAGAATTCAAGTGAGCCGTATATCAAGTCTCAATTTTGCTTAATTCACACGCACGCAATTTTTTTGTAAGTCAAACAATCGGGAAGGCACAGTCCAACCCAAGAACAGACCATCCCATCATGGTTATTGCTGTCAATTTGAAGGAACTTGCCAATCGAATATTGTTTTACCTGTACACAAGTTCATCACTGACATAATAATGGTATCTTTTTTTTCAGCTTTAACGACTGCAATGGCCTGAAGTATCTTATTCAGAGCTGTCTTGACACACTGTTTGAAAGCAGGGCGAACCTTTTGACGGTAGTGTCACAGTTTGCTACGGATCCCACCCGGGTATGTGAAATAGCTCTATATTGAATTATAACAAAAGTATATGTCGCGGCTAGAACCTCTTTAAGTTCACGAGCACATACGTTCGGTTACACGCACGCGCTAGCTGTAATTAATAAAATAATTACAGTTGTCCTTAACTGATAAAATATGTGAACTATATAAAGTTAGTTAAGAGCCGCGCTATGGTCGTGGTAATGTTCGTTAGTTATGTTGATATTGTAGTACTTACATTATTCAGCAACACACACACACACACACAACGGATTCCATTCCAAAACACGGATCCACACACAAAAACATCACACCACGCCTGCACAGACGTTCCCGCCAACGTAGCTGTCCGTCCTCGGAGAGACCAAATACATGAATGAGCAGTTCACACGCGGGACCATGAAACGGGAGCCCGGACTAAACTGAGCTGACGGCAATGCCTGGGAACAATGTGTACTTAAATAAATAGGTATGGTACCCACCGTAAGTCATCATCATGGATACCTACCTACTGGAGTCATCATTTGTAGACCGCCGTAGGGAGACAACTGAGTGAGCCACTATAGAGGAAGCCACCCAGTTGTAATCCTTACAATATTATAATTGATATTCTTTCAGGAGGACATGCAATCGGCAATATCATGTCACCTTCGACCTGTGAAGAAAAAGCGACCTAAATGCCGTTATTGTCTAGTCAAGGAGATGATCACAGCCTACGAGGGCAAACTATTCTCAATTGACCCCCAATTCACGTCCGAGGGGCCTCCAGAAGATGAGAATGAAGACAATGAAATCCTGGACGAGGATCTCGACGGTGAATCTGGCACGAAGAAGAGGGACCCACTGGCAGACAACACTCTAACTAAAGGCGACGGAGTACAGAAGAAAGGCCACTGGATGCCTGCGGATACAGAGAAGACACTCACATTTCTTGCTAGTTTCGCTAAATCGTATACGAGTAAGTAGTGGACGATCAGCCTTTTTCTGATACAGAGTCTATTTCTAATGAGGCTTAATTAAGATGTTGATGTTAGCGTTTACTTATCAGGCATCTACTAACATCGGTATATTAAATTTAATACCATAGATATAAAAAAATGTGCCAAATTCAACAGTCGTTCCCGGGATAAGTTCTTCGCGCGTGAACTTTACTTACAGTTTCTATCCGCGAAATATTTGCAATAGGCCAATTGCAAATTCCTCCTCTTAGACATTAGCCATTGCGGAGGTTCCGGTGCACAAATATGTCAGTCCTAACCAACCAAGGAGCTGTAGCTGTGTTAAATTGTAATGAACGACAAATATCCACCTCTGTTCTCACTGAAGCAGTAATTTCAATACAGTTGCGCGTAGCATTATTTTGTTCTACTCGAATTTCTGACGATAAACCCGACCGCTGGCTCAGTGGGTCTGAATTGCAGCCGGATGTTGGTTAGCATCGAGTGGAGGAGGCTGCCGGTGTCAACATCTGCAAAATGCATATACCAGAACCTTCATCCATTTTCAATGCTTACTCTCCCTCACACACACACACAAATAAACAGAGATTCACTACAAATTAGTATCATTTTCACCGCAGTCCATGTGATAATACATGGGGAACATCGCTGACGTTTCTCGTGAAAACAATCATTATTTTTGCTATGATCCTCATCACCATCATCCGTCATCTTCATCTTCAGCTGATCCGAACGTGACACACGATGGGGCTATTCAGTGCGAATACATGCGCACGTTACGGGGCGAGTACGCAACATTCAGCAAATATTACGCGAGTACAACAATTTACGTGGCCGCCCTGGACGAACTCGAGATGGCAGCGCTACGGATGGAGCTCGCTCCCGATGAGAAAACATTTAATAAAGGCGAGGAGATACCGTCATATATCATTCGGTGAGATAATTTGCTAATTTTTTTGTACTCACTATCTGTAGTCAATAAATATAGAGACGTAATTATAACAGAATAGAGAAAATTACTATGGGCACTATGGTAGCGTTTGTCTCTAATTCAACGCAAATTGGTATGCAATTAGAGAAACTCACAAGAATATTGTCACGCAAACCCGGCATAATCAAACTGGTTTCTCCCCGATCTCGTATTTGGCCTATTTTTAATAACTTGAGATCATTCAAATTGAACACGTTGTCTTTTTTTTCTGGTATAATCTTATAATGGTTGCATCTATTTTTAGCGTTTTCGCTAGGATTCATCATTATTTTATTTACCCTCGCGAATGATCGCTAATTAAAACACCGTGTAGTGTTTATTACTATTCAGAGCAGTTCATGTGAGCCATGTCAAATGACTCCCGTGGCCTCCCTTTGCGACTTGTTTGCTTCGCTCAGAACTGGGTAGGTACCACAGCTTCGACAACTGATTGCTTATCATTGTATTCTCATATCAGCTAATTAACATATTACATCTTGCTATTACAGTCGCGTCGAATTAGAGCCGCAAGCGTCTCAACTGAGCTCCACGAAACTCAGCAGCGAAGTCGATCTACGCAAGAAGCTCGGTCAGCTTTTCTATCTCAGGTTGGTGTTATATATACGTTTCTAGCGGCAGTTATGATTAAGCTAATTTCACTTGAATCCGCACTGATTCCGACGCGACGTTTTTCTTTGTCTTCTACATCGCTGTCGTGTCACGCTGCATTGTGTTCACCCATCCACCCATCCACCTGTTACCTACATCTTTGTGCTCCGATATGTGTGACTGTTTCAAATGCTGGTCGCTTCAAGGAACCTGGAGAAGGCAAGCAGCCTCGTGGCTGACTCAAATCCGGAAGAATGTCCAACATGTCGCGGTGTCCTTGGAGAACGATGGAGTGTTCTACATTGCGGCCATTCCGTTTGCCTCGAGTGCATTGAGCTGCTTCTCAAGAACCACTGTCCGCCCAATATCAACGCTGATCGACAGGTAAGGTCAACATTGGTACGACAGGCATTTATTATGAGTAGAGCACGTTGTAGCTTCTGTGCATGCTACTTTACTAGGTAATGTGTGTTTATTATTGTTGTTGATGTTGCTGCTATCGGCGAATGTTTCCATTTTGATATTACGTAACCATTATAATTCGTGGATATGATTTTGTGTCCACCAGTGAACCTGCCGCTGACCCCATGCGAATATTTGTGACATTGCCAGATGCTTTAAATTTTTCAGTAAGACAGTATTGCCTAAGTCAATAGGTAGGCAATACCGTAGGCGCAAACCCACCCTCGTGCTAACAACGTCTCAATACCATTTTAGAGTCGTGGAGAATCGTGGATCCGAGTCCCGTGCCCAATGTGCAGGGAACTCTCAAATCAGGACGAAATTTTTTACGTGGATACTAAACGGCAGAAGAGTTCCCTCGCCAAAGATGTGAAGGTTCGTATTCTATGGTTTTGGCAATTTGTCTTGGTTGCGATGAACACTATTTTGAACGATTTGATAACTAACCGTGGGTATCTCCTGTCGATTTTTCTACTTTAGGTCGCGGGCAATTATTCTACGAAGGTGGTTGGCGTACTGGAGACCCTGCTCCGCATCCGCGCCGAAGAGCCGACGGCGAAGGCGTTGGTATTCTCAAACTGGCCATCTGTCCTCATTGTCCTACAGAAAGCGCTTGCCGAGAACAGTATCTCCCATGTCATGGTTTTATCGAATGGGGTACTTCAACGGAAACTCAAAATGTTTAAGAAGAATCCCGATATTGCCGTACTGTTGATGCCGATCGCTCTGGGATCGAAAGGACTTAATCTGACTGAGGCGTCTCACATCCTTCTCGTAGAGCCCATGTTGAATCTCGGCGATGAGGTACAGGCTCTGGGCCGAATTCATCGCATCGGCCAGACGAAAGAGACGCATGTCCACCGCTTCATCGTTGAGGCCACAATCGAACAGCGAATTGTTGAGTTCACAGCAAGTCGACGACTGGATGCGACCATTGCTCAAAGCGACAAGGATAGCGCCACTGGCAATAATACCGCAGGTGTCAATCAAGACGAACAGCAGGGTATAACGGTCCATCAGATGACCGATCTCTTTGCTGCCGAATTTCAGGATCGCTAGGTGCCGGTACGAGATTACAATGAACATTGATGTTGTGATGCCGCACACGATCGTCAAAGAGCAGCTACATAGCAACACATGCAATGCGTTTTTTTCGCTATTCTTCTGTCTCATTTCATATATAAGTGCTCAGCATTTAGTACTGTGCATGGTTGGATTACGGCAGCTAGCTAATAATGAATTTAGCTAAGCGGAAGAGGCAGACGGTGCCCGATTGGACACGACCAAAAACGTTGAAAACGCACATTACTCTAGGTAATTATGAAAGTGGCACACATTTTTAACGGCAAGCGTGCTGCGTCTGAAATAATCGATAATTCTAGTTCTTTAAACAAGTATCTACTTTTTAACTTTTTCATTAAGTAGCATTAAAACGATGGGACGAATTACAACTCGTTGAGTTTGGAAAGCACAGAAGCACCATTGACTCATTGAGTATTCTCTTTTCTAGTGTGACCCGGGTTAAGAGTTAAACGATCGAGATTGAAACGTCGGTGGGAAGACCTAAGTCCATGCACTCATATTCTCCATTGTGGGTTTGTATTGATTTTCACACAAATTTTGTAACATATGTTGTGTAGCGTCACGGGGTAAACAGCAAGTGATTGACCCTCGCGCCAAGCGCAGAGAGAGAGAGACTTTGCTCGACTTTTGTTTATTTATTGTATTTATCCCTTTGTAACGGTAAAATATAAGAAACTTGTACATAGTATTAATAGAGGTGCCAGTAACTAGGCTAAGTTTGTTACATTGAAATATAGTTTCCAATAAATTATATATATATATATATATATATATAAATCTGTAATTTTTTCTTGTTGTATTCGTTTTTCTACCGCAGCACTCTACCACAGTAAACATTGCGCTGAATATGCATACTCATGGGAACAGTTTCGAGTATAGCATCTACAGTATAGCAAGTAAAGTGCCATCTATTTGTGTGGGCATTTTCTTTTCGTCTGTAGGCCGTTTGTGTTAATTAGTTGAAATAAGACAATCATGGGAGAACTGCAACGAGTTAGTTAAGGGTGTTAAGTCGAATATACAGTATCAGATAGGTTTAGCTGGATAATTTTAATAAGTGAACAAAACAAACTGCAGCATGATTACAGAGGGAGCTTAATAGAGATGATATATAAAAGAGCTTAAGCATTGTGAGCAGCTTCTTTAATAAATAATGCTCCACTAATGCTTACCTTACCTTACGGGATTAGTGCAGGAGGGCGCGCAAGGCCTCTGAACCGCGGTAATCATAAAGATCAGAACCAAATTTATAAGCTATAGGTTGAGATAAACGTGGAAGAATCATTTTCCCAAGTTGACATGTGTCTCGGTGGAGCATCCAAGTTGTGATTGACGTTAAGCAAATCGATAGATGGCCACCATGAAGGAGGTCAATCATATCAGTGATGATCGAATCGGGGAACATCTCGCCATGATTCTGAGAAACAGTGGACATACGCTGACATGACAGACGTCATAGCGTTGTATGTACATCATTATGAATTCTCTTTGCTGTGCGAGGCGCCATCCGTACGCAGAATGTATGCGGAATGATGACAGTCACCCGGCCGACTACCACAGTCCGTAGATCATTAGAACTTTGTGTCCATCTCAATGTTCGGTGGCTCACCCTGATCTGGCGACAAATCGCTATGATTTACTGTCGCGCCATTTAACCTATTTACCCCTCGGCGAACTGCAATCGGCATAATGGCCAGCTGCGATTACGAGTGATATTGCCTCCACTTCTACGAGTATTCGGAACAAGCAACGGGGACGTAATAAGCATCCAATGTAACGTGGTGGTTCGACTGCTATACGCGTATGCGAATGCTAATAATAGAGTGGATGAGTAGAGACAAAAAAGAATAGCTAACCGGTCAAGGCAGGATGTTGGTCGAGCGTTTGATGGTACGTTCTCTTCACCAGCAACGTAGCAATATATATATATATATATATTTAGGTAAATTAAATTTATTGGGATTCAATTGCGAAATCTTGTAAAGGGAAATTTGCGATCATGACATTCGCATCAGTTGAGCAGACGCTCGCACACCTAAATTCTGCTTAGCTTGACTTTTACAGCTCAACTTGTCGAGTCGATGGATGTCTCTGGCATGTGGGGCGTGCGTGGTCTTCTACTGCTCGTCGTCCAGATAAATTGCGACGATTCCTAATTTTTGCCCATGTGTTAGTTAGTATTATGGCCGATTTTTCGGTCTCGAAATATTCGTCAATTATTCATCGGCACTCAATGTCCGCACGTTACTTTATAATTCAATCTCTGAATTAAATTAATTAGCTAAATTATAACATAATTCAATACATGCATCTCTAGCTCGTTAGAGAATGCTGTTATAAAACTCACTGTCCACGTTGCTGTACATTGTACAACTCAAATAGAGCTAATTGCACTAACGAGATTCGTTCTCAATAACTGTTTCTTTTTTCTGCCAACTTGACCGTGTTTCCAATAAAAGCAAATATATACATAATGACCATCTAACCATTGTGTAATCTGGCAGCATACACAGACACCGCACTCACGCGTAATATGACTTGATTGCATCTCGTTTATCTCGAAGCGGGACCCTTCGGCTCTAGTCGAATGCAGGCGTTTACCAATCTCACAGCGCCAAAAGTGATTTTTCGCTGCGTGCTCAATCGAGCGTGCTGCCACAATTGCGCGTCCTCTCTCTTTCTCTCTCTCTCTCTATCTATTTTCGCCTTTTGGAAAGTGCCTACAACTGGTGCTACTGCACGGCACTACACGACTTTGGGGGCAGGCCCGCGACTGTGTCGCGATTATCCAGTTCCGCTTTCACTAGCTGCTGAACAGAAGACAAGCTCCGTTCACGCCTCTCTGTGGTCGGATGCTGCTGTCACCGGCGCCACTAAATCGACAGTTGGGGTTGGCTGTAGTTTGGTTTGGACTTTTCGTGTCGTGTCGCTCGCTGCCATCATGTTGTCCTGTTGTCGACTACAATCGGCCGTCGTCTCATGTGATCCTCTTCTTTGAAGGGTTGGCTTCGGCGGGTCGTAGCGAATCAAAACGCTGTCCGTCTATACTGTGCCCTGTCCCATTTTCTCTGCCAACTGCGGCAGCAAAAGCAGCAGCAGCAGCAACAACAACAGTAGTAGTATCAGCAGCAGCAGCAAAGGCTACCGGACTGTAGGCGATTGCGCATCGCCAGACAACCAGTGGCACCACGACTGAACGTACAATCCGACTCGGGTGAACTCGTATACGCGACGCGGTGAACGGGACGCAGATGCAGTCAGCTCGGCGGTACCTGTGCTGCTCGACAAAGGAAAGCAGCCGGCCACGATTGGTGACCAAGGTAGGATAGAACCGGTGAACAGCTCCCGCTGATGGAATCATAGCCGCCCGCGGTTCGATCGATCGAGACTTCGGCAGCGAAACTCGATCAGGAGACGATCTACGGCAGAAGAAGCAACGGGAGCACCATTGAAGATGTTTCTTTCGTTCGTCTCTTTGCCTTTCTATGCCAACATTTCCATATTAAGCAGCATGAGCCTATGGCAGGGACGAAACTCTGCGGATGGAGCAATTGCCGGCTATCTTCGCACTGTTCGTTTTTCTGAAACTAGATAGGTATATTTCGCAACAATCGCAACAAAGTTGTGATTTCGCCCGCAGTCGATACATTGCGCAACAAAAGGACCAACTTTCCTTTCACGCTTCGACGTAACAACAACAGCAACGAATGAGTTGTTCGACGTTCGAGTGACGTCGTCTTTCATTTAACAAGACGGAAGTTTCAGTAGCGCCTTCGTCGTGTCACGGATTGAGTTTTTGCCCGATGTTCTTTTGTTGTACCGCTGCCGTTCGATGCCGCCTGTAGTGTTGAATAGCTGGTTATGGGTATTGAATAATGTCTGCTATGTGTGATTTAGAGACGACGGCGAATAGGCGTAAGCGGCCGGAACAGGGTTCGGAGCAAAAGAAATTCATGCGTTCGGAAGGCGTAGTTTAATAATCTCGTTCTGGGCATGGCTAATGTGACCTCACTCCTGGAAAACAAAAGCTTAAGAAAGGAGCCGAAATAGAAGATACTAAACTGTGCTATTAAACTTCGCTTTTAATAGAAAATCTAAGGCAGCTGGTAGTCTTCAACTCTCTGGCTTTCGCTTGTATACAAATAGCGCACGTACAGGGATAATTCACAAACCGCCCATAAAACGAGCATGCCGACTATATAGCCGCTAGTTGGCTACTTTGGGAACCCTATTCACTAGGAATTAACAAATCAATATTGCTTAGCGGAGCGTTTCATAGATCTTAAGTCAGTTATATTTGAAGTTGTTCAAAGCATCCTCCTTTGAATGATGACACCTCAGTGATACCTCTCTCTCTCTCTCTCTCTTTGACTTTTGCTCTTCGACTTCTTTACTTTGCTCATCTCAGATAACCCCTTATTCTGGTTCACGCTGCATTTCTAGGGGTATCCTGAACCCCTGCCCCTTTACAATTCAATTCAGGCGAAGTGATAATGTACCACTCTATGCATCATCGGTACTAGTCATGATGACGATGACGACGATTTCTGCTGCTATTCGAGCGGACGAGCGAGTGAGTGACTGTATTTTCGTTTCTGTCTGTCTTCGGGTGCATGTACGTGTGCTGTGGACAAAACGAATACAATCTGTGCAACACGAACGAAGTGACTCTTGTCCCACTTTGATTTCTGTGGCCGCTTCCTCCGTTCTTTCCTTGGCTCTCTCCTCTCTCTCTCTCTCTCTCTCTCTCACTCTGTCCTCTCAGCGGCAGTTTCTTCGATAGCACCGCCGCGTCGTCGCCTGGCTGCCCAGCCGTATCTGGTCCCTGCTGTCCCTCCGGTGGTTCTGGCCCCCGCTGGCGACGCCGGGACCGTCGCCGCCGAAGCTGGATTGCTTTGGCTCGGTCTTTTTTCTTCGCCTTCTTCTTCTTCTTCTTCGTCAGATTTTTCTGCTCCTCGTCGTTTTCTTCTGCGGGCCCTTCCTCTTCCTTTTCGTTCGCTTTCGTCGCGGCGATAGCTGCTGCCGCCGCCGCTGCTGCTGCTCTGGGAGCACCAGACGCACCAGTTTCTCTGTCGTCGACGTCGTCGCTGCCGTTGGGTCCGCCGCTAACACTGTCTTTCACTCGCGCTTGTCCTGGCTTGCCTCGTCGCTTGCTTACCTCGATATGAGCGTGTCCGCCTACCTGTGCTTGCGTGTGTCTGTGTGTGAATCTGTGAGTGCTTCTATCGATGCTTCTGCAGCAGCAGCAGCAGCAGCTGCTGCTGCTGGTGCCATCGCCCAACATCGCTGGCGACGCTGAAAGAGCCGGGTCAGCGCGCCAGAAGAGACGTCGTCCCAACATTCAGTCGCTCGCCGGGAAACAGCTACATTCTTCAGTTTGAGCTACACTACATCGCAGCTGTACCCAGCACCACGCAGACGGCGAAACTACTACTACTGCTTCTGCTACAGGTGAGTTCCGTTATGACGACTCTGCTCGGCTCGTACGGGTCGCACAGAGAGTGAGCCAATGGATACACGCATACACACAAACGGTGGTGGTGACCCAAGAGAAACTAGATGGCCCGACAGAAAAGAGCACTTAGAAGTAAGTAGCCGCCGAACGCGGACACTAGAGGATCAGTGGAGTTCATTTAGCCGGTCAGTGTGAGTTTGCAGTGAACGAAGTGTTTTCTAGGTCTTGCAGTCACGACTGGAGGAGTTACTAACGCACCCCCCCCCCCTCCCCCGGATTATTTGTCGCACTCACTAGCTTTGCTAGAAAACACGGAAAGATACACAAACGAATAGAAGGCATATTGGGTTAGCGCATAAGCACTGAGTAAATCTGGAAGTGCGCGAGTTGCAGACGCAATTTGGTTAGCTGATATGAATTAGTGCAGCAATCCGGAGAGAAGGTGTGCCTTACAAGGATGCTTTTCATTGGATACGAAGCTCTGAGAAATGCTACAATTTGTATCGATGATCCATTAGTAGAATTCGCATAGAATTCGTGTGGGTTGTTATAATCATAACAACGACAACGAAAGACTCAGTGCGTTCAGATGGGATCCATGGAACACAGGGCACAGCGTTTGTGGGGAGTAGTAGTCTATGCTTCAAAATAATGGGAACACTGAAAAGTCAGTCCAATAAGATTATGGGCGACAATTCAAGCTATGCAAGTAGCCTCGTACTAGGTCTTAAGCTGTGCGAGACTGGCAATCGACGAAATACGCGAACTTAGTTAACCAATAGTCAGTAGTATCGCATTTCGAAAATAAGATTTTTGTGCATTTAAAATGGACAGAGAGAGAGAGCCCTTAGTATAGGTTTCGAGACCAACCCCAACGATAATTAGCAATGTATGTTTCTGTAATTTTGTCCTAGAGCAGGTTACTTAGTTGAAACCATAAAGGGGGGTCGTAATCTCCGAGGCACACCAGTAAGCGGCGTTTGTATCGACGAAACCCATACAAGAGACCCACCTACTTTATAATTATTAGCGAAGCATCGTTGCTTTGCAGACTACCGACACGAGGTTCGGCACGCCACCTCCGTTACCAGAATTCAAAATTTCGTAGAATTTAACGAAATACAAGCGTTACTAGAGACCGAGTGCCTCCTGATAAGTGCACAGCAAATCGTGACAAACCTGTCCGAAAACGGCTCGGTATAGAAGAATCCCCTTAGCTTATTTGTGGTTTCCGCCAAACTTCTAATACTTCTTCGAGCTTTATTTACTCAATCCAGCAAATAAAAAAAAGGGCGCAAATGAAAGCTACGACGTCACGAGTTTAAACAGCTAACGGTTTGAACATGAAGGATGCTTGCTTTACGGGAAAATCGCCTTTAATATAATTGCGCACGGAGCCTGTGCGAGACTTCGTTGGAGTTGCGGGGCTTGCATCTTAGTTACGTTTTTCAGACAACTTCTGTCTCGATAACGAACGAAGCACTCGATGTCGTCAAAGCCAATTTGTTTCCGAAAGTATACTGAATTGTGATCTGCCACAGGCGATATAGATTATTTGATTCATCGAGTTCTGACGATGTTCTTCACCGTAATGGTTTTTGTCTATTAATAAAGCGGCTTGGTGACGCTAACGGCAACTGAGGGATTTGATGAAAGAGCTTATAGAGAATCATGTGAGATTCTTATTATTTTGATCCAAAGGACTCATATTAATACGATAGTTATAAAATTAATAATAATAATAAATATTAAGGGATATAGCAATGGAACAACCAGTCACGGGAAAAGTACTAAACAAATTTATTAAACTTCCCTTGTTATCTACTACGGTATTTAGTCCACAGAGGCTAACTAACATAACATTAACAGAATTATCGATTTTTCGGAAAGGGGCTCTTCGTCGTCTATTCTGCAAGTCGTGTAAGCACCGCTTCATGTTTGCTGTTTTGTGGCAAACGTATCTACATAAGGATTTATCTAAAAATACGGCATTTCATTAATTGAGTTGTCCTTATAATGATCAAAATCTGTGTCGTCAACGCACAGACGTGGAACCCAAAGGGACCCCACCATCTTTGTCCGTTCATCAGACGAGCCAGCAGTAGCGTATTATATCTATGAGTAAGCCGATTGGATAGTATTAACAAACAACATTCCTCGGATTAATACGACACAAGTCCAATCATAAACTGTCAACATATTTTCTATTTCTTGTTTCTTCCACGTCAAAAAAACGCTAAACTTTAGCAATAACATAACCAATACCCATACTGGTAAATTGTCAGAAATGTCTGCCGAGGGGAGAGCTGGAAGCCAGCAAAATCCAAAAGAGCTCAACCCATAAAGGTCCATCAGGCGTAGGGAGCCATTATGAGATAGAGAGGAACTCAGTTAATGGTGGTTGCACTTTTAATGACGATTTGGATACCTGCCCAGGAGCTAACTGGGGAGTTGAGCAGGGACAAACTTGTTGGGCAGCGGCCGATTTTGAGATGTGATGGCATAATGAATGTCTTCGAATTGAATCGAACATGTCTCTGGTACGCGTGCTCGCAAGCGACCAACGCAAGCTTACTTCGAAACGATTTGAAACGGGGTTGAATATTAAGTTCCGACAGATCGTCTGCGGCTGTAGGAGTCCGATGTTGGAACGTGTCTTCGCGAAGACATACGTTTAGACGACTTCGAACGGGCCAACCCATGGCCTGAGACGTATGAACTCTAACCCCTTACCGACTAGCTGATTTGGAGACGCGTTAAGATTTTCATCTTATGGCCGTTATAGTACGCATCGCGTTTTTCTCGTGTAGTTATTTTTTCGATAATGCACATTTCATCTGAGATGGCTATTCCTTACAACTAACAGGAGGTTCGTGTGGAAAAAATCTGTGAAATTGCTATATACTCTATCGCAAGATACGGTTGACTGAAATATCGAATGCAAATCAAATCCCGATGGCTAGTTAATAGACAATTTAGTGGAGCAAAGAAAGTTGTCAGGTGGCCTAGGCTGCCATCAGGGTCCAACAAAAAATGTGTGTACAAAACAACATTTTTTCGCCGAAATAATCGTTTTGGAACGGCTGGACGTCACTACTCTTTTTTCATTATTACTGTTCAACCGAACGGGACACACATTTTCGACGCTGCACGTGGGCAACAACTTGATCATGCTTGGGCTTTAACAGACGAACCATCTAAATGAATACTGACCTCACCCCTTCCCCCCCATCCAATAAGCGCGCCACGCGATGGGTAAACACGACGACAGACCTCTGCCTCTAGTCGATTTTGCTTATACTTTCGCGCAAAATACAAAGGACATGGGATCGGCGGAGGCTTCTAATATGGACCAGTCTTGCGTCTACGTGTAGTAGTAGTAGTAGTAGTAATGATTGTGAAATGTCCAGTCGTAGGTAGACGAGTCATGCAAAACTGGGGCAATCGCAACTATTTTTGAGAAGAAGACAAGATCCGGGAGGCACCCACCACCCCTCTTGGCTAATGGCTCCTCGACTCCGCTCCGACGGGAGTCACTTGTGCTCACCCCCGTTGTTGCGCGTTACGGCGTTGGCTCAATGGAGCCCTTCTGCGTGTAACGCTATTAGATGTCGTAGCCCCATCGGTGACCACCGTCTATAGACACGCGTGCAGCCACGCCAGGTAGGTTCACGCTAGCGCCCACAGGACGGATTGGACGCCGATTGGAAAAGCGGCACAGTTGCAGCGGCAGCAGCAGCAGCAGGGTCGAGCGTTTCGCTCATCGTTGCCACGTTGTGGATGCTCCAGCGAATCTCAAAAGACGTCTCCTATGCCGCCTCCCTCTCCCAAGTGCAATTTAATAGTGAATTTAAAGAATATGAGACATCTCGAATCGAGCCAGATGCCACTTGTGCGCCAGTCGAAGCTGGAATAATTCGTCGTTCCATTCGTGATACACCAGCTGAACCTGCTAAAGCAGAAGGAGTGACAGAGTGAGTCGAACGTGACACAGACCCCCATAGTGATAAGTAACTGCTGGATTAGCCGCTTGATGTTTTAATCGTATTGGACTGGTCGTGTGCTTTTCGGTGTAGCACCGCCACGAGTGATAGGTCGATAGATCGATAGATAGACAGTGCCGTTGTATCATTATTGTATTATTATTGTTGACTTTTTTTCAGCTGTCAAGATGAAGGCGTTTGTAACGATAGTCGTCGGGTTCACCATGCTGGCTGTCAGTGTGACCGCGGCTGGCGACGAGGAGTCGGCCAACGTACGAGAAGCTAAGTCTGCGAAAGTGGCTCGCTCCCCGCGAATCGAAGAACGTCGCTACAAATTCCATAGTTCGATGAACAAGAATTCTGTAGGCGCGAGCTCGGAGGCTGTCGAACTCAAGACGCAACAGGTACCCAACACAGAACGATAGGTACACGGGTGAAATAGGTACACGGGCCTTCAACATGTTACTAGGCATTCATTCGTACGACAATAGTCGACGTCGTCATCATACCTCATCGCAAGTTCGTTGATCGTGATATGGTGTTATTATAGCTAACAAATGAAGTGGGCTGTGGGTTTCACAATTAAACTTATGCTTCTTGAGGACCGCTGCTGGACGAGGAACGCCCTGTACAGATAGGCACAGGTTGTGTGTATTCTAATGAATAGACCGCCATGACATGCTGAAAGAGCTTTAGTAGTTATGAGTCGTGTTTAACGGGTGTCTTCATTCTTCTCTCCGTGAGCAGGAGGTGAGCAAATTTATGAACACGCGAAACTTGATTAAAACCGCCATCAAATTGATCTTCGGTTCGGATGAGGAGAGCGCCGCTACATCTCGACAGATCTTGAACCTCCTCGTTACAGTCCTCGACATGGTCAAGACAACATTTGGTGCCCGAGCCCGGGCTGCTCATCAGGGCCGTGGACTGAACGGTGCTCTTGATGATATCACAATTGCGGGAGCGTCAATGATGAAGGGCTTATTGAGGTCAGCCATGGCGAAGGACGAGAACTGCATGCAACGCTATCTATGCGAGGCCTCGAAGGATGCCGTGAAAGAAGGCCACGAACTAGGCTACCTCGTCGCACAGTTCGGAGGGTAAGCACCTTTCTATTTATGATCATTTTGTTCAATTTTACAGCCGTCTGGTTTTTTTTTCGTTTTTTTTGTTGACCTACGAACATAGCATGATACACGTTCTGACTAAGATGCAGCAGCAGCAGCATGTTTCTCAGGATACACAAACTATGAAAGAAAAAATGCTTGAGTTTTCCGGCACATAATATCAACATGTGTCTTATATCCGTTACAATAAGACCGAGCGCACTTGAACTGTGGCCAACATATCGGCCAGTAATGTTGAATTATTCGTCCGTGAAAACAATTCGGTGGTTGGAAACAGCGTGTAATAATAGCTTCGTATCGAAAGACGTCGATAACCGTTTGGGGCCCACACACCGACATTTGTTACAGATATGCCGCCAGTTACGCCCTGGAGCGTCAGAAGAATCTGAAGTTCGATTTCAGCTACAACGCAACGCGCAACGGCCGCTCGGGAGATGACTGTTTCACGCTGTACCAGACGTGCAATGAAGCGGTTTAGCGGTGATATTTTTCTCCATTCGTCAACCACCGATCACTTGGTCCTCCTCTAAAGGTTAACATCACGTCCACCACTGGTTCACTGATCAGCCTATTTTAGTGAGCTTCTATCTCGAGTTGTCGATATTTAATTAATTCGTTGGTCAGCGATCAATTAATTAATGGTGAAGATGGTGATCACATGTCAGCCGAAACAGAGGTGTAAGCACGAAAGCCTCTCCCCGTTCGCGACTCCCCTACCTAGAGTTGCCTTTACTACCGCTGAGCGGAGCCATCGTCTCTCAATCAGGCTATGTCAGATGAACACCTCTTATCGCTGTAGGTGACCATTCGAACCCTGATCTTCAAACTCGTTAAATTTCATTTTCATCTATAAAATACGACATACGCACACACACACACACATATACACACAGACTGAGTAAGCACACACACACAGAAACACACAAAAAAACACAGACAAAAAAATCAACAAAATGAATGTCAAGTCATCCCCTCAAGCAAGTCAACTCTGGTGGCTGCTCTATTTATTGCTTCATTTTCACAATTTCATTTTATTTACAAAGAAAGGAAGAGAGGAAGAAAGATAAATCAAATTGATACATAGAGATATATTAATGATATTACGAAGAATTACGATATAACAAGACAATCAATAAAATATATGCGAAATGCAATGTGCGGGAACGCACATTCGCCTCGTCAGCCTAAGTGGTGTTTGTGTATTTTCTAAATAATGCTCTATGGTTGAGTACGCTGAACGTTTCCATAATGACATCAGCGTGTACAAGGGAAATGTGGCCTAAAACTAAATTACCGGTAAAAACTGAACAAGACAAAATATCTTCGATACCGGATGTTAGTTAATGTTGATCTGTGTTAGTTGCTGTCGATTCTGAACTGGCTGTTGCATCCAATGAGGGCTACGCATACGCACACAGATGGAAACCTTAACCAATTACCGTGTGGAAGACCTTTTGTCTCGATAAACTCATGTCGTTAATATATTTTCGGGCGATCTTCACATGACACAAAATACTCACCTTATAATAATTAACTGATATTTTCGGGAAAAAAACGATCTACCAATATGAACAGTCTCTGTTTCAGTCCCCACTGTGGGGTTTCGATTGATTTCAGCTGTGGGCCACCTCATGTGACTCTTTTTGGCACGAATTAGGATACCTCTGCATCAGTAATGATCAAGTATCATTTAAATGAACGACATTACAAAAGCTTGAATTGGATTCAATTCAATCTGAAATCAATCTTTGCAAACGAAGTTATTCGCAGCTTTGAAGTCGGCGTCTATAATCGAACAAACCATTGCCCAATCTGTGTGTTAAGGTAGACTCAACCAAAGGTAAACACATCGTGCCTATCGTGCATGCGTCTGCAAATTTATCTCACCAACGCATCCCTACTTTTAAAGTAGTCTTCACCAACTAATAAATGAAGTACAACGCAACAATTGAACATAGCCGCGATGTCTAGGGTAGACCCCTAGATATAAGACATTGCCATCGAGCGAGTTCACCACTGTATGGCTATAAACGCGCTATGGCAACTCTGTTGATCTAAATTTGTGAAAGCCGAATTAGCACGGAGATTCATTTCACTACGGTGCTGCTCCAGGTCCGAGATCACAATCTTTCGAAGACTTCGGACCTTCTCTGACAGACAGTCCTCCGGTGAAATCGGCTGATAATTTCAAGGAAATCTTCGTTCGCCTTTGTTTTTGAAAAGCAGGACTATCCAGACATCCTTCTGGAAGGAACCGGGAAGGAATCAGATCGAAAGGAGAACTTAATCAAGTGAGCTATAGGGCGGGCTACAATGGAGGAGATCAGTTTTGCCGCGAAGCGCTGGTTGACTCATCTGCAACTGCCTGAGGTGTCTTCAGTGTCCACTATAGGGGATTCCAAAGCGCGCGGAAGTTCTGCATTCACATTGTCTCTGCCACAAGAAGAATTGATAAATCTCCACAATTGGGGCAAATTAGCCCTTAGACGTAACTTCTTGTAGCCCACGCGAACATGCCAACGATTCACTTGTTGACATTCTGCCTGAGGCGCCGGATCCTCATCATGCATCCTGCTAAATACGTATGATTGAGATGGGGGATTCCTTGGACAAGTGGAAACTCAACCCACCAACGTAACCAGGACCGGATAATGATTAGGAAACAAGGGGGTACACCAAACCACAAGGAAGAGATCCAGGAAGCTATAACAGTTGCGAGCAGCAACGTGGCCAATGCAGGTACCAGAAGATGGACGTGTGACCATAGTAATGACATAACGCAAGGTTCTAACAAAGAAAAACGCGAATAACTTTCACTAAAAGTCCGCGCCAGTAAGATGACATTGATGTCTTCCATAACAATGCAGAGTGGAGGATTGTCCTTGGAAAATAAAGCCTCCAACATATCAAGTATAGTGTCTCTGTAGGAGAGTTACTCCAGTAGGAACTGACGGCATACCCTTCAAGTTAAACTTTAATATAAGCACTCTGCTGACCTGAAGATTACCATCCTCACTGGTTCTGGCCACAGAGGCCAGAATGTTAAACCCGATCGAACATAGATACCCACTCCACCATCTCGGCCTGTTAGCTTCCCGACTCGATCCGAAAGACCAAAAATCGGAGATACTAAAGCCATCAAAATCAACCATCTTGAACCATATCTCGGTTACCACAGGCAGGTCAAGTCCGGCGCCCTCATTCTCAAGGAAGTCAGCCAAAATCTCCTGCTGTTCTGGCTTCTTGAGACCTCCAGTCCCAGCATTGAGATGAATATCCGCGAATTTATTATACACATCAGTTCGCAGGTTATCAAAACCAGTGGTCCTAGATTTCGAGAAACAATTCTGTACAAAACATCACAATACTACGATTATATTCATTGATATTATCAAGACTAATCATAAATATATGAGCAGAGATTTTCACCTAAACCCAACGCTTAATGCAATGATTGTTGTGGCGCAAACGCATCTAGTAAACCCCTCAGATTTTTTTTCTTTACTGCGTGTGAACAAATTGCATTAAGAGTTCTCGTAACAGGCTTCATGTAGTTAGTGCTGTCCCTGTCAGGAGACTTCTCTTGAAGACGAGTTTCCGCTGTAGCCTCTTTCTCTTCACCTTTTCTTGCCAACGCTTATAGACGGAATCACTGTCGGTCGGGGCAAGGATTCGATAATCGAAGTAAGGATTCTTAAAAATATTGAGTAACATCGCATGACGCGCCGCCTCACCTGAATCGGCTTCATGGTACTTAATGATTCATGAGCCAGTAACATTCTTAAATGCGGTTAGGGATCTTGATTTGATGTTTACTTCGGAACGAAATTTTGGCCAGAACATTACACAAGTAATTCAGCTATCAATGTGCCTACCGTTGAGATGTCCGGCGACCATATCTTAAAAGCACATAGAAGCAAATGAGCATGTACTGCGTAAGTATATAGAGCGTGTATCCATCAAATCTGGGATTAAACGTGACAAAATAAATCGGGCACCTATTGTCAACCTCCACAACACCGCAAATGTGAGATATGTTAATTGTACGAACTTTCGAAATGAGACAGTTGCTCAAATTATTTGAATATTCGATCTAATAGCCTTCGAGAGTCCAGAGAAAATCGGCCATTATTATATCAAAACAGCGAGCGTTAACAATATATGTCTTCTTCTTCTTCCGTGCTGCTCGAGTGCTGTCCAGATATCCCATATCAAACGAGCGGGTTCTTAATAAATGAATAGTATATTGATCATGATAACGTACGTAATCATTTTCGCGAAAATTGGCACATTAAGTTTCATTATAACAGCGGATGCAAAATACTGTGAAAATTGTGAAAAGAGCCGTTATTGTCATAACGACAACTATCTTGTGTATGGCACAACTAGCTTTGACAATAATATGCGATTAAAGACGTTATAGGTAGCTATTCAACTACGGCAATAATCTCGCATCATATGTAATGTTCTATGTATAATATTAGAGAAGATGGACCGTCGATTGGTTTTTGCTTTTATTCTTGGAAAATTTATTACTCGGAATATACAATGTTCTCATAATTATCAGCATTAGTGTTGCGCAATTCACAGTTCTCGTGAACCTGCTATATATACATTGTGATTCCAGCCTTACGTTTGCTATCAGTAGCAAGTACCCGGGCCCAATGGACAACACTAACTGTCCATTCATCAGGCCAGACTCATCAATGGCTTGTTGACCCTCTAGTCATCGCTGCATCTCTATCGCCCCATCTCGCCGCAATCAGCCCGCCTCGTGGCAACGTCATCAATCACATCGGACTTGTGTCAGACCCATGTGACAAACTCAAACCACCACATATGTGCATTGTCGCCCCCTTTGTTCTATTTCATTTCTACCCATATTTACTAACATTTAATCATTGGTTGATTGATCAGCCCGTAATGATCACCTCCAAGGGGCGGTGACGACCGTCAGCGTCTGCACAACACGATTTAATGCAATAATCGAAATCGGTTGAACTGGTAAACATGTGTTGTGTTTAGTACTCCGAAGATCATGCCCTGCCGACATCCAGATCGATACAAAATTATAACGGGCGTTAATATTTTGTTCCTTTACATATGTCCTTGCAATATCAAAGAAAATTACTGACTATAAAAACGTGAAAATTACACACATGAATGTTACGGCGTCATATATAACGTAAATAAAGCATGCGACATCGTCAAATTTATCGATACGTTCATGATATTAGTATTGGCACGAGTGTGCCAACATCTCTCATGCAGAGTACACGCTATACCATACTGGAAAATATGATAGAGTGAGAAGAGTAATTCACCTAATTCATCGAGTGCAGCAGCTCTGTTCGTTATCTATGTACAGAATAAGAAATTTCGACATCGCTCCTATAGCCAAGAGGCACCAACGACCACCATTCGTATTATCCATTCAACGTTTCATACACAGAGCACATATTTGCAAGTACCATTTTGTAAGCTCTCCTCCGCTAACATCGTCCAGTCTGATTTGATGGCGACAGCATGCTGGCTTTGCCATTTATCTCATCAATGTGTGTTTAGGAACTTAAAGCTCCAAAAAAATAAATGTCACTAGCCATCGCAAATTTAGTCAATGTCACTCTTCCAGCCTACGCTTGAAGATGGTTGAAAGCTATTTCTGAAACAGTCACCTTAAAGATCGCATCCTCACATGCAACCTTTAGTTAACCTGTTACCCGTTCGGGCTAGCCAACGCGCACAGCTAGGTACGAAAGAAGCCAAAGCCAGGGACTGCCAGCAGCCGAAACGGATCGGCCAAATCAGTGTAAGATCTTCGTATCTGAAGAATTGAATCTTATTACAATTCGATTATAATACACTGATATTCTTCACTGCCACCGTCAAAGGTACCGTATATTGCGCCAGACAACAGCAATATACGGTATGCTACGACGGCTATTGATGGTAGTCAAGCGAGTTGAACAAAGCGTCACGTGTATCCATCTCCAACTCGCGAGTTCATTCCTTAAAAAAATACTGCGGTGACCATTTCTCGAATAGCGATTATGTGAAAGCGGCTGTCTGCTATCTATAGTTTGTGGTCTTCGTTCGACGTCACTGATTGGTCGTGAATCCAGTTTGTCTCGTTGATTACCCTACATTAGCGGCGTTGACGGACCAGCGGTCGCTGGTCGATCGGCTAAGCGGAGAGCAACTCAGATAGATGGAACCGACAGTTGAGCTGTAGCCTTAATCTATTGTAGCGTTGAAGTACTACTACTTTCGGGCCGTCGTGTGAAGACCAGACCCAACCTTCGAACTCGCCCTCCAGCGCAGTGGAACGCAGCCCCGACACAGAAGATCGTTATCAGCACGATGGGAATCAGAGAAGCCGCATATACCTCTCCCGCATTGAAGAGTGTCTGAGGATAACGAGATTGGGCAGAATTTAATAGGATTATTCAAAGTCAGAAAACACATATACAGAAAATGGATACAATTAGTTATTTCTATCGGGTCTAGTAAAATTATCTGGAACAGTAAAGGGAGGGAGAGAGAGAGACCACTTACAACTAGCGAGCAGGTCAGATGCAGCAGAATCGTAGTACCGGCAAGAAAAACATTCTTCGTATCGTAGGCATGGAACAGCATCACACCCCAAGCGGTATTCAGAAAGATGAAGAGGCACGTCGTAAACGACGAAGCCAGGACGAACCACTCGGATTGACCGTACAATCCCACGGAAGCAGGGCCACCGATCTCTGCCAACACATTCATCAGTGAGAAGCCTCCGGAGGTGGCACCGAAGCCGAGCCCGGACACTACGGATATAGAAATTAATTGTTCGCAAACGTTATCACTACATACCGAGCAGATTTAAACAGCCGCAGGGAAGGAAAAAATCTTGTTAATAACGACATATGCCATGTGATATCAGAAGAGCCTCATCGTCCTTCATGTGCCGTAATCAAATTATTACGGGACAGCTGTCGGTTCACTTACCGTAGGCAAGAGTTTGCCTAGAGTCCGACACGACGTTCCCATCTGTTCCGACTTCAGTGACCTTCTTCAGGCCAACTTCAGCTTTTCGCAGGATTTTGTAGAATAAAAACCGGAACAACTCTTGAAAGAGGACCGCTTCAACCACACCGAAGGGTACTAACTTGCTCGAGTCCGCCGGCTGGAATATTGCCGCTGTGATACACCACAGTATTGACGAAATTAAGAGCGATACGAGCCAGAAGAATGCTCTGGAATTGAAATATAGCCATAGCATACGAAATTATTATTAAGCCATTCACAATTTTGTCGCCATTCAAATTGTAGTCAGAACGCTGTTGTACACGTATCAGACAAATCAAAGGCTCTAAATACCTATCATTAAGGGTCACCCCATGCGAAATGCATAGCGACTCTTCCCAATTACACGTAATCAACAAGGAGTGGTAGAGTTTAAAACGAAAATACTCTGTAATTTCACCCTGAGAGCGCCACTCACCACAGATAAGTGTTAATCCCACTCAGGTTCCCGCTACAGTAACAATTTTCGGCCATTACAAAACAAAGTAGAGACATTAAAAGCGTACAAGATGTACAGTATAGAACATGTGAGGCTGCGACCCCGCTCAAGCTGAGAGCAAAAAAAATTTTTTTTCTTGTCACTGTTTCCCATAATCCATCAGCGAGTAGTGGATCTTGCCAGTTACGGGAACTATTTGTCCCTCTTCCCTGAAGAAAATTTTCCGTTTTCGATTTATCGATTTACCCTCCCTCTACATACAAAGTCCCTGATGTTTCGATATCGCCTCATCACTAGCGAGGGACTGAAGTTGCTAGCCACAGCACATGCTTACGAGCTTTCCGAAAGGGGTATTATATTGCAATAAGAGGCCCCACCAGCATCGGCCAGTTTTGCATGACTATGAATGAATCATCGAACAGCAGAATTGCTCTTTGCGGAGAAAGAGAAACTAACACACGCTCTCTCTCTCTGGAACACGTTGCATGAGGAAACGATACGAACGTTATTAGACGTAGCCGCCAATTCTATCATCTGCCCACTTTCGACATTCGTAGATTATTTTCAGGGGTGGACCGAGGAGGGCTGGTCTACTTCGCTGCATTTCTCGAAGGTGTAAAAACACATTGTGTGACTCAAACTGGTCTAGTCGATTCGTTCAGATTGATCCTGGCATAATAATTGTCAACGGTTTGAGTGCACGTGGGTATAAGTGGGTACAGAACAAGCATCGGTTCAATGGAATCAGTGGATCGTAGTTTTCGATATCTGATGATAACAATAATAATAATAATAGCAACAATATAAAATAATAATACTAATAGGTATAAATTAGTAATAAGAATAATATAGTAAAAACAAAGACCACCTCAAAAACGGTCGTGTCTACCCAAAGACAAACCACGGGGAGTGGCAGAGGAAGTTGGTCAAATCGAATACTCACGCCGTGATAAAGATGATCACTCGGATGGGGCATGAAGCGATCGTGATGCAGAACATTGAAAACGACGGCCCGAACGCCACCAGGCTGCAACCGATGAACTCCGCCAGCGCCATTTCCACACACGGGGCAGCTTCGGCGAAATTCACAAGTGCGATAAGAAGTCTAGCCACTAATTAAACGGCACAGTCGAACAGTACGCTCATTAAACTCTATCTCACTTCGATGTCTAACCCCACCACACCGAGATATTGTTCGTATTTTGATGGGCTGTCATAACAAGGCGAAAGCGGGTGGTACACTTGCCCATCTGCTGTTTTCAACCGCTTCCAACAGTTAACGCCGGACCGGTTCCGAGTACTTGGACGGTGCTGAAACAAACCGGTGCACAAAATGCGATGTGCTATGAAAATCTGTGAAGAGAATTTTCTCTCATGTTGGCGCACATGAGAGCGAAATTATAGCCATTACGCTGCCGTGGCCTAGTATATTTGTTACAATTACATGATAACTGTATGTATTAAAAAATTAAAAGCTATTATTATCACAGTCTTGGTAGGGGATGATTTCGGGCTATAAATTATTACGAGGTGAGAAGGACGTAGATCGGATGTACCATTTAAAGAGAGTGAATTATTTGAGTTTTTAATGTTCTATTTATATCGTAGGCTAGACTTTGTCAGGGGTTACGTTCGAGCCTGCTGCGTTGTGACTGTCCTTGGATTGATTTCTACATTTATGACTGGTAATAATGAGTAATGTGTTACTAGTGACGTGTGAATTTCGGCGAAGCTCTCCATCCAATATGCTAATTGCTGAGGCTTTGCGACCAACAATAGAAAACGATCTCAAATATACCATGGGCCAGATCTTGCTGCAGTCAAGTCGCATTTTGTATTCTGCGTCCAAATCATTATATCGTCGAGTGATCAGCCAAAAGGCAAAATGTTTTTCGCGTAATTTATTTGTTGCTAAACATACGCTTTGATATACCAACGTTTGTGTGTGATATGGACACGAAATCGATTGCGTAGCCGCTGCGCTAATGAAGAGACCCGGCTGTCATGTTTTCGCATTTTGAACGGATGAAGATAACGGCCGTATTTTAGGACGAAACCAGAGATGCTTTAATTTAATCATGCGAAAATCGGTACCTCAGTCATGCATTTCCTATCAGGAAATTCAGCAGTCCACTAGTCATAAACATGGTAATCCCGATTTGTCGAGACGAGATAAGGCAGACCACTCCTATGATCCAGTCATAGCTGGCACAAGAGATGGCTCGGGAAGTTTTGTCAATGACAGAGCAATTACCCGCGCGTGTCAGGCAAGTACTTCTTCTCCGTTTCGGCGTGTCCACCTTACAAATTTTATCTAATTCACATTTGCTAGATGAAAAATGACTAACGATTTTGATCACTTTTCTTATGTAAGCTTGTGCTGAGAAAAAATTACAATGGTGCAATGGATATATATATATATATCTGGTAAACATCTACCGCTACATTATTATGATGCTAGTCTCATCCTTCGTATCAGTAATCTGTTACTAAACCCATTATTAATAATAGATTACTCGCTGTATTACAAAAAGCAGGCGAAGTTCGAACCGCCTTCGTTGGAAAGTAACCCAAAAAAAACCGTATTCGTTGGACGGCTACAGTTGTCTACCACTGAAGGTCAACTTCGGCAGGTTGGTCAATGTTCTTCTATTCACTTTAGTTTTAAGCCCTTGACATGCTTACCATGATTGCTCGTCAGTCGATTCAACATTGAGATAATATGAGAATTTGACCCTGGGGCATAGAGGTGATCCCTACTTGTGTAAACCTCCAGGATCGCGGAATGGAATGCTTTCGACAGTCATTTATGAACATGAAATTGTGTTTGGTACCTATCAAGCAGTGTTTCCTTTTAGCTTGTACCGCCCACGACCACCACCGATATTACACTCATTCTATTTGCCTTCGTTCTCGTTCGTAATGATGTTAGCTCTTCTCAAGATGCGGCACCATCAGACATGTGCGTCTTGTACAAAATCTGATAACTGGCGCTTCTCGAGGCTACGCATTCCTCACATTCAAACACTCGTCAGCCGTACGGGCAGCAATGGCAATGCACGGCACCGTCGTGGACGGCCGGCCGATCCTCGTCGAGCTCGAAGTGGGCAGGACCCTTCCTGGCTGGAAGCCGCGGCGTCTTGGCGGCGGTTTCGGGGGCCGCAAGGAGAGCGGTCAGATGCGCTTCGGCGGAAGAGCCTGTCCTCATCTGCCCTCAAGTGGAGGGACAGCTTCCTATGAAGGGTACAGGAGCCGAAAACGCGACCGGTCAAACCCGCTTAGTCATGATCGTTCGGATCGTTCATATTCCAACGAGACTAAAAGACACAGAAAAGACAGAAGTCGAAGTCGATCCCGAGGACGAAGTCCCTATTCGAGTCGGTCAAAACGATCAGAGCATCCGGCGGCGTCCCGGATTGACCAACGACCATCGTCTCCAAAGCGACGCCACCGCCGCTGCCAACCTAGCGAATATTGCAAAAGGCGAGAACGGGGCAAATGAATAAATCGGAGGAGAGAAATAAAATAGAACGACGTAGTACGTTCGGGTAAATTAATTCTTATGCGAATCTGATACCGGCGGGGAATATTCCTATTTCTTCCGAATTATTTCTTCCTCAAATATGAATACCCGCGAATATATATACTGCGCTATATATACTAAAATGTAGCTCCTTCAGGTCTTCTGAACTTTCGCGACCTATGACTGGGCCATTTAAATACACCAACTCCAGGGAAACAACGTTATCAAAATAGGAAAGCACAAATCAGAGATGACATAATTATCTGAATTTATTTTCTGTACCAATATTTATAGTTATTATTATGATAATCGGGCAGATTATCATTTACCACCTATATATATATATATATATATGTATATTCCCTGTTATCATTAACTTTGGATGTAAATTTGGTGAATGGAGTGTGCATATTCCAACTAATAAAAAGCAACGAACGTAATACTTAACGTTCTCATGTACGACGTTCTCATGTACGACGCAAAAATCATAATAATAATAATAAACTACAGTTAACTAATTCAACGCTAGGCTACCATAAAGAAGTTCACGTCTGTGCTCTCGTTGATCAATTCAACGGTGACGAATACTAATTCTCGCAGGGTAGTATCTTTGATTTGTTATGATTGTGGTAGGATTATTTGCAGTGAAGTGAACACATCCTCGCTCGTTTTCGAATACTCGAAACGTCTTGCACATCGACCATTTTAACATTAATCAACATACATACACCCAAACGCACATTATGCATGGATGGATAAATCACGAATAACCTTCCCCCTTTTTTTCTTCGTCTTCTACCAGTAGTAATGAAATTAGTTCACCAAGTAGCTCTTTCGAGAGTACCGGCGTCTTGTTGGCATTTTCTGGCTGGTGGGTGGTTGTAGTTCAACTATTTGCTAGCCGACCCGGCTCATTATCCTGATCATTCACTATTATTACTACTCCGACTACCGAGTCCTGTTCTCCTAGTTTGTTGTGTATCATGGATACGAATCTGCTACTCTACACCATTCGGCATCATTCGACAGCTACTTTTCCTCCTAGCCTGACTTCCGACTACAATCAGTTCTTTCGCTGTTTGTTGTAGCTTTTCAGAAAGGCTGTCCCGTGCGTCCTCATATGAAACTCAAGGGCCTTTGCGTCCGCACAGCTGAGGTTGCACACTGGGCATTTCGGCCGTTGGGGTTTCTTGTCAGCCGATCCTCGACCCTGCCGGCCCTGAGTGGCGGTTGTCGCCAGCCCCTGACCGTGTGCCCCCTGTGCGTTCGTTGCGCTACCTGCCGCCTGGCCTTGCGCGACTGGGCAGGCGGCGACTGCGGCCCCCTCCTTCTTCGTGATCAGCGCCACGAGTTCGGCCACCTGTCGTAGATGGTCAATGACCACGGCAGCCTTCACCGACTCATGGGCAGCCGGCAAATGTTCGCTGAGCGTCGCTTCGTCGGCGAGGTATAGTCCGCAATCAGGACATTGGTGTGCCGTCTCGCCTTCACGGTGCAAGCGAATGTGCTGCAGGAACTGCACTCGATTGGTAGACTCGAAGGCGCACTTGACGCAGCGGAGCAGAGTCCCTTGAGCGAGGGTGTACGCAGCCTGCTGTCCAGCCTTTTCTCCCTTCTCGGTCGTCCTGGCCTTGCCCTTGCTGTCCTTAACGCCGACGAGGGCGGCGTCGATCCTGCCACGATCCTCGGCCGCGGCCATAACGTCGGCGAACAGCGGCTGCCACGCATGCTCCGCCTTGTGGTGCTCGTGTATCGCCAGCTGGTCGGTGCGTAGCTGGCGGCAGACGTGACAGCGAAACACGAATTTGGCACAGGACGATGTGTGCATGGAGAGAAAGTGCTGAATCAGCATTTCGGTGTCGGCGAACACGCATGCTTCGCACATCGGACACTTGATCACCGACACCGGCGTAGCCGTCGCGTACGGGTGGCTCTTGCTGCTGTGGCTGACAAAGGCAGAAGTATCGCGAAACGCAAGCGAGCACAACGAGCACTTGTACAGCATCTGTACGTGAGCGTCGGCGATGTGCGCGGCCAGCTCGCGATCCCGGTCGTGAACGGCCGGGCAGTTGGGACACTGGAAGACGAGGGCACGCTCGCGATGGTGACATAGACCATGCACGTGCTGGAGGAACTGCTCCTGTGGGGTGTCGCGCGGGGCCATCTTGCCGCATTCAGGACAGACGAACGGTGGACTGCCAGCGTGCAGACGCCAGTGTGCCTGCTGGGCACAGCGCGTTGGCATACGCTGGCCGCAGGTCTGGCACGCGAGCTTCAGTCCGGTAGAGAATGTCATATGCGCCTCGAGTGAGTCGTCGGCACAGAACACCTTGCATTCGTGGCAGGTCCGCGTGGCGCGAATCAACTCCTCGGCGGTGAATTTGCCACTCGACGGCGCCAGCGTATCGGGCGGAGAGCGCAACGTTACTGGCAGACCGGCGATGTGTGGTCGAACTTCAACGACCGTCACGCCCCATGCTACTTCTGTGTCGCACAACCGCATCACACCTAGCACCTGGCACGGATTGTAGCAGATGTGCACGATATTGCACTTGAGGCACGGGAGGCGCACCTCGATTGAACGCCGCTGTAGATGCTCCTCTAAACCTGCCTCGCTCATCAGTTTCAGGCCGCACTGAGCACATTCAAATTTCTGAAAGAGGGCCCGAGACCAATAAAAGCATATCTCAACTTATTAATATGTCGCTGCTGAACATGGAAATCACGCCGATACGATTTAATTGTAGATACACCAATCGGTGGAGCGTCTCATTTAACCTAATTATATTGTATTTGTGGTTAATATGTAAGGTTCCGATGCGTCACAGACATTTGAGCAAAATTTGAAGTCAATAAACAATACCTTATCTGCTGAGGTACCAACTTGACACTCCTTGACTTTGCCAATGACGTTGGCCATCCAATCCTCCTGATAGTCCATAAAAACCATAGGGGCTTCAGTGCGTCCTGACACCTTGTCTAACTCCAACCCCTGAATAGTTGAAGACCAATATCAAATAGTCGTCACCTGGTTAGTAGTCCCTCATCGAATAATTATCATGGGATAATCATTTTATAATAAATTATATATCTCATACGATGAGATATAAAATGATTCGACCAATCATTTTTCCATATAACCAATGTAAAGCTATGAAGGCTCGCGAGAGGCCACGTAACGAAAATTGAGATCAACGCACCTGTGCCGAGGTGCCCGGTTTGCCGACCACGGCGCTCATGTCGCCCGCAGACTGTCTCGTACGAGACAGCGTGCCCTCTGACGACCACCAAGCAGAAACAAAACAACGCCACCGTCCTTAGCCACCGCCTTCAAAAACTGCGTAGCCGTTTTCAGTTTGCCTGAATGGCTTTGATTCAAGTGCTGCGCTAGTTCTTATAATTGCACTTGTAGCTATTGCTGCTGCTGCTGAGAAGTCTGCGGCTCCAGTTCGTCGTGATCTTCTTGATCGGTGACTTTGCCAGATCCAGCTTCTGAACGTTGGTCAATGTGAAACGTGACGGAAACGATGTCACTCGTTCGCAGGATAGCGTTGTCGACTGTACCTATTGGGGTGGATAGCTGCGACACGCCGAGATGCTCGAGGCCGAGGTCTGCGACGCGAAGCACCCCTGTCACAGGCGGCGGGCCGTCCACCATATGAACGGAGCAGGGACAAGCTTCGCTCGCGAGCGAGCTCACCGTGCGCAGGAAGTGGGCCCGCAATCGAGATCGCGCCAACACCTCCGCCGAATCGGTCATCCCAATATCTGCGGAAGGCGGTAGACGTCTAAGTTATATAACATACATCATGCAGCAAACGTTTCTATAAATTACGGATAATAGGTAGGATAGTTCTCGTCGTACGCGTTCTTGAGATATTGTTTTTATACACCGTAGTGTAGGGGACACTATGCAGGCCGTTACAGTAACAACTGTGAGAATATATCGATGTTGTATGTAATGTACGGAGCATACATAGTTGGCTGGTCAATTCATGAACATTGGACGAACTCGAAAACACCGTCTCGGCATAACAGACAACGAAGCTCATAGAACGGCTCTGGCTAAACTTTCATTTTCACGAAAATCTTCTGTATCTTTTTAGCTATATGCATGGCATATGCAAGGTCTTTTCATAGTTAGCGAAAGTGTGGACAAAGACGCGCATACGCGAGAGACACAACTCAGTTTTCTCTACGAGAAGTCATAACACTCGTCGAGTTTGACGGACTAGAAACCATAGCAATAATTCACTACGGGTATAATCGTTAAGAACCCCTTATTGATGAGCCATTCAACGTACTTGTTAACTCTTGTTTATGGGCCATTCAAGTAATCAGTCAGCGAATTCAAAAAGGATGCCCCTGCGATCTGTAAATTTTCTGCATCGTTCATGAAAGATGCATCTCCGATAAAGAGGATAACGCTAGCAGAAAAGTAGATCAAGAGCGCGAATTCGTTGTAATGCAATTTATTGCATTTACTACGAGTCGCGTATATTGTCTGTAGCGCAACTCGCTCGTACGAGACATTTTCCGCTCGAGTATTTTGCACGGATTTTTGTTGGTTTACTTTCTTATGCTGTGTTTTTTTTCGATTCTATGCCTTCTACCATTGGAAAACCTGACGTTGGATGTGCGTCTTGTATTTAGCGTGAAACGCGCCTCATTTGCGCATGACTTCGTTACGGAAAGGATTCTGTCAACAACACAAACAATACGCCGACCAGATTTCGATGACAGGTGCCGAGACGAGAAGGACAAACATCTCAAAACGGCTCGCGCTCTCATCCTGCTAACGGGTACAATATGCTCACCATTAAATTTTGCAACATCGAAATCAGTAGCACTGCGAGAACGACACAGAATTCAATAGAATTTCGACCACCATCGAGACGGTAAAAACGTCGGCCCTACTTTTTCGTTCGATCACGAACCGGAGCTAAGACGTCACTACACCGCGGGGAAGGGCAACTGACCAGGTTTCAGCGCTGTCTGCAACAAGGGTTTACTGCGCGCGAATATTCGAATATGTAAACATACTGCTACCAACGAAAGTGCCCAGAATCATTCTTCTTCACTGCTACTGGTGCTTGGACCTGCTGCGGAGTGAGCAAAGTGTATGTGCCCCCTATGTACCGACGAAGTTTGCTCTGACATTTTAGTCCTTAAGCGAACCGTTGGGGGTCAACTGGACACAACTCGATGCCATTATCGGAATGGATACCCTGTCTATCGAACAGCAAAAACTGATCGAAGCGAAGCGGCAACAAGCACTTGCTCGACGAACCGCGACTAAGACAGCTCAACTTATTCAGTGAGTACAACATTTGTGGCTAGTGTCTGTTGTACCGAACTACCAGCGCGGTAACCTTGTACGTGTGTCAGTGCACCCACTACAACTGGTACAACGGTCGTTGTGATCTCGATGTAGCCATACATATAATGGTTGGACGATACGATTGATTGACAATAGCTGATCAATGCTTGTAATGTGCGACAATATCACTGTGTATATCACTGGGGCCGCGGGCTGGTGTCATTTGACTGGACATGTCCAATCGGGCGGCAGGTTATGTTATGTGATTCTTGAAGATGATTCGTTATTCTGAGCACGGTTTGTCGTGATCCCAATTCGTTGCAGAAATTTAGATTTAGTATGGCTATATTATGCACTATCAGGTCTACAGATATCTGTTTTTCGAGCTGACCCTCAGCTCTTCCCCTATCTGACAGACCCAAGCTCTTAACTGACATATATCGGTCATCCGAAACCAGCTGTAATTAGCTTATTGGGGTGGTTTGAATGCAAAGTGTTTATACTAATTATAATAATAATAATAATTATTATTATTATAATAATAATAATACAAATGTACTATACTAAATAAATGCGTACGGTGGGCACACAATGGGGTTGCTAAAGTTGATATTATTGTAATTCCATATTAGTAATAATAATCATCCTAAAGCGATGATTTTGTATAATAAGGATCATGTATTCTTCTGCTTGCGTCCTGTGCTTAGATCGACTGTACGCATCGAAAAGCGAGCCGGCGGCACCCAATCCGGAGATGGCTTCTTCCACAGTGGGGAAGATGTGGTACCAAAGAAACTGAAAGAAACTCCTCAAGATCCAGTTGATTGCATCGACTGTGATAAGATGTTTCTCGAGTCCCTAGCGCGGGAAAAGTTTAACCTGGATATCTGTGATGAATGCAGGTAATTAACACAATGGGGTTGCCGACTCAATTACATAACTACACGTAGCAAACCTTCAAGTTTGAATACGGTAGTATATGCTTATAGGAAACGGTTTCGTCATCACAATCAGTTGCTTATAAGGGACCATCAATCTTCGGACTGAAAAATGAACAACTTGCTTCGCCCTACAAACTGCCTCTACTTGGTATTAAAGTGCTCCTTTTATTCAAAGGGATATGTCACCTCCGCGCAGCGGTGTTGATGACCAGGTCACAACCAGAGACCTAGCCATCGAAGTCACTGCGCGGAACGCAGTGACGATCAAGAGTAGGATTTGTTTTGAAAAGATTGCTCGTTCCACGATTTCACACAGATACATATCAGAAATATCAGAGTACAAGAAGATCACTTATGTTTGTCCTACATGTGTTTTGCTTGTGTGAACGTAGAAAGTCTAACGAACGCTATCGGCTCGTGCCTCGGACAGAAGCGAAGACGCTCTTCAAACTGAAAGACTGTGACATCGATTCTCGTCCTCCACCATTGCCATTTCTCTCCAGACCCAACCCTCACAGGTAAGTATCAACTCATAAAAAGTGCTGTCACTTGTTATGAATGCTGTTTTCTCAATGAAGTAGTTGCATTGTCTGCTAACGCAAATGGTATCCGAATATGCTATCCTGATATATATATATAGATATGCATATTTTACTAAGTAAATTGGCAGAGAATGAACAAGGCAATTTCTTGTATGTAGTCTATGGAACACGAGAAGTGGCGTATATATATATATATATATATATATGGTGCTTATGATTTCTGTATAATAATTAAGTTGGCTGTGCTATCGAGCTTTTGTAGGGATCACTATTGCTTGTATTCTCTTGACGATTTACTTCAAGCACGACAAATTAGTTTATAGGTTGAGTTGAACTGGTATATTTCGCGCTCCAAAATTCAGTTGCCAAGAAGGTTGTACATAACCAGTGGTATGCGATTTCTCGTTTTGCTAAAGCACTATAGCTTGGTTGATGATATAGGGTCCCCAACGTACCACCCTTAATGTGTTATCAAATAATGTGATGTCTTACAGGGAGCATGGTGCCCCTATGAGGCTATATTTGTTCAGCCAATTGGAGGAAAGGGCCCGCGTGGTGTGGGGAAGCCTTGAGACGCTAGAGAAAGAGCGAAATAAACGCAAGCAGGATGCCAACAAGAGGCGTAAAGCAGGATTTGAGAAGAAAATTAAAGGTGAGCCTCTCCCTGAAGGAGTTCCACTCACTTTCGAGTTGACGAAACGATGACACCGTTTTCTACAGGCACCGCTGCCTACAGGACAACAAGTCATAGTAATGGAAAGCACCTCTGAACTTAACATATGGGACAGTGTTAGATTGCAGCATCTCTAACCTATTGTAATATAAGTGGGTTCCGTTATATTTGTTTGCAATGGTCGATCAAACAGTGAGACACAAAGAAGAACTGGCTGGAAAAATTATTATTACTATTAAGTTTTTCTTTTTATTACTATCAAGTTGCAGAAGGTCCGGCATATCATTGCGTGGTGGCATCTTTAGTTTGACGGTATAGTGTTGAATATTAATACTAATCACTAGCTTATTTTCATCATAGATATGCGACGAGAAATGCGAGCTCAATCGTACCGGCCGCCAACAGGTCACGAACACAGCTATGGAGCGGAACAAGCTGATCCCGAGGTAGAAGATGGGTACTTCAAGGAGTGCACCTCCTGCGGTCATCGTCTTAGTTATGAAAAAATGTGATTACTACTGTTTTTTTTCATTACAGTTTTCGTTTTGTGATTACTGTCTCAGCAATCGACGTGACTGGTTATTATATATTTGACTGTGGTTGCTGTTGAATGCTCACTCGTTAGTCTTTCATTTTAAATATTCATAAGAAATTGTGACGATACCCATAGAACCGTCATGCCAGCATACCAAAGCGAAAGCTTGCAGGTGTCGTTAGATCAGAATGAATCTTGTATGCACCAGAGGCAGCTACTCTTCCTCAATAATGGGCAATAAGCACAAAGTATATAGCTTATATATTGGTTCTTTTTCCATTTTACACTCATCAATTCAAACTCATCGCGCACTGGTACGAACGAACCATGTTTTAGAAACAAGTGCCCTTGTTATCATAAGCAGGCAATAATGAGGTAACGAAGAAAGATACGTTTCCATCTTGACAGATGAAGAAGCCTAATATTGTTCTCTATATTGGTTGTTGCCATGTGCTGCATGGTGACTAAACGATCGGGCTTACTTGTAGAAGTTCAAGTGACAGCGCACATTTATTTAGGATGCTATTTCTCTGACAAAATATGTTCCAACGATGTTCGCAGCCGTTTTATTATTGTATACAGCTATAGGTGATTTTCACTTTATATATATATATTTATATTGTAGAGAGAAAAATCACGTCAATGTCTGACGTTGATCGTATTCGTATCATGTGTTGGCGTGTATTTTTGTAGGTAAGAAGGCAGTAATAATTATTGTTATTATATAATAAAGCATGAACATTTATCAAACGCGCGTTCTATTTGCAAGTATTCTATTGGCACGTATTTTTAGGTTAATTACTTTTACTTAGGTAGCAGCGTCGTTGAGGTGAGGTGTGTCTAACTGACAGTGCACAATGCATTGAAAAATATTAGAAACTACAATATTTTCATTAAATATTGACCATCTATTGGGGATATATATGGACAGGCATGTCACTACCAAACCTTTCCCATCGCAATGAAACACCGATTCCCGGGCCACGCAATCTCTATGTGCGATATCCCCAAAATACAGCATATGATTAAATTAAAATTTTACTATAACGTTCACGACACAATGTAAGTTTTTGTTTTTCCCATCACAAGATCCCATATTGATCACGGGTCAGTACACGTTTAACAGGGGTTCGCGTAATTCCTACGAAGGCACAGGTTTTAATAATTCGCACAATGAAACGAGGCTAATTCTGGTGCTTTCAGATTTGTCTGTTAACTTGATACGCGAATGATATAAGTGCCAGTTGAACGACCGCGATGACACGAGATGCCGATTAGTCGGACGGATTAACTAGGCGAAATTTCGAATATATGATATGGTGTTGTGAGTATCAAAATGGGGGAGCATTTGAAAATTGTTTGACAATGTTCACAGCTGCGCGCCACTGATGTAGTGTGTGTCCAATATGGTTAGAATGCGCATCATTCGTAAAACTGTTTTAAGGAGACAATAGAAGATAGATTTATTCTGAACCAAAAAAAAACAACCCACATAAAGGGGTGTTCGGGAAGTTACGCAATCCCATAGGGGACTCATTATAGTTTGACCGTGACGAAGATAACCTTCCCCGCGGTTATGTTTATCTTGCCAACAGGTGTTTAAATGGTAACGCCTAGCACAGTAATGCCTTTTGACAGAACACTGTTCCGAACACCGTATCGGCCCAGCTGCGGTGGGTGTATAATATAGCGAAACCATACTTTGCTTGTTCTCCATACGTTGAGTGGTGTTCTCAATCGGTATTAGCGATAATTGTTCAACATCACCTATTCGTAGGTAACTCCGAACAGCGTACGGACGAGCCTGAGCTATGATAGTCGAATTTCAAACTGCTGCAAGACTGGCCTCAACAAATTTGGCAGGACATTTGTTGATAGCTGCACGTCAAGCCTGCACATAAAGGGGTGTGAACCTTGAATCGAAGTGGGCTCTGTCATTGACCCATAACAATGTAAAGGGAGCGATGTTTTTATTTTTAGTTTAATGGTCTAAATCTGTGGTTGGATACTTTAATGACAGCGTGCAGCTGGTATCAAGGTGCCGAAGTGTCGTTGCTTTTTCGATAATAGCCAATATTAGAGTGTGCACTTTCTAGGAAGAGCTTAATGGTAAAGCTCGTTTGCAATTTGAGACGCCACAGGTGGCTAGTCTTTTAGCGTAATTTGGGCTTGTGTCCTGATAATTGCCACATTAAAAGTGTGCACAGGTCTTCTGTTAGACCGTTTGTTTTGTTGGCTCTTTTTTTGTTGAGCTTTTTTTTTGGGACTACGATTCTCTATAACAAAGCTCATGCGGGTTCGATGAGGCTATGCGTTTAACTAAACATGGCAATGAGTGACGAAGAGGTACAATGATTGTTTTTGATGAACGTTCAATAATATATTGAGGACACAGGCCCCGGATGAACTTCATTTGTCTACAGGGACCACAAAAGTAACGAGAGCACGATTCGTAATTGAACAATCATTCATTCCTTGAATATGAAATGCTGTCAACCTTATTATATGCTGTTAATCTAGAAGTTGTTACACATTTCATTTCTAAATGGAATCATTCCTCGCACCAATGTGTCTATATAATAGTGTGTATATGCGTATAAACAGCTGTCAATTGCTTACAAGGTAGTGAAGTTGCATGGGCGTTCAAAGCACGTGTACATGATGTGTTGTGTACTGGCGTTAAAGTCAAGACCGTCGAATAGTGAATAAAATAAAAACAAGATAAAAATAAAGGCATCGCCCTGATCGTTCTACCCTCATGCTTACGGTCTGAGCCACCGGTGGTGACAAGCACGGAGGGTCCTTCCTTCGTTCCGCAGAGCGTTTACCTAGGAGTGCATAGTGGAAATGTCATCCTCGCCCTCAGAACCATGGCCGACTCGACCAGCCTGCCCCCACCTCCACTCTGGCCGGATGCGTCCTGATTTTTGGCAATAAATATCAACCTTTTTCTGTTAGGCATAATAATTATTCCCATTGACTTGCGGATCGCCTTCGCGTTATACACAGTGAGGACATCTCTAAAGTGTCTAAAATCTATAATAGCGAAGAAACAAGAATTCAGCTGGTAGCTGCTCTTGCAAGGATTTCAGGGGTTACGTTTCGCGAGAACGTGACGCGTACTTGTTAACTCGATGTGGGCAGTAGGTGTATACGGAACAATAATAATAGATAATGTGCATTACGAGTAAAATGTATTGCTTACAGATAACGCACACAATGCCATATTAGTTAGCGTTCTACTAAAACACGTGTGACCCGCTTCGTTGGCAATATAGAGCGTGTTGGTGTTAAAGTAACGCTAAATCTTTGTTGTGTGCACTATTACACGGAGATACCAAGTGGTAAATGGGATCGTAGTGAATTATACTAGGTTGGCCCACAGGTTATTGTATCGCAAGATCCGTGAAAGCGATCCGAACTCACGCCCCTCGTTCGTCCTCTATTTACTGGACCTTGCGTCAACCGATTGTCACCTTTTCCGTTCCGTGGCAAATCATTTTCCAGAGACCAGCTTCGTCCACAAAGCATGACTGGACAGCTTTTTTGCCACGAAACCATATACATTTTAGAATGAAAGTATCTGTCAATTGGTTGAAGGATGGAAGAATGTCCGTAAACAATAATGGAAAATCAAATTTAAAAAAATTACATTAAAACTAAATTGAATTCAAAAACTATAACCGATAAGTAAATAGTCGAAAGTCTAGACAAGGTTTGTTTTCACTCTTCTGAAAATAAAAAACGCCACAATTTATGGATCAGCCTAGGAATTCATACTATTTGAGAATGATAATATGAGATAATTTCGGCGCTCTGCTAAGGCACCGACGAATGTGCATGAAAAGTACGAGGTTGAGTTCGAATAGAAAAAAACCGGGCTTTAACCGGACTATTTGGCAGAGTTGTCAATACCAATGACATCGACACCATCGGCAAAGATTATATTTAGATAATTTCAATTTTGTGTTCGCATACCGTGGCTGTTGGAGGGTAGGGCATGGCATAGTCGCTTTATAGAGGAGGAATAATAACCACTTGTTCCAGTTTATTCCGCGGTTACGCCCCGCCAAAGTTATCACAGATGTAATAGGAACTGCAGTAGCAGGAGCAGTAATAGTAGGACAGTGTTACCTAAGTTTAGGCAACCTGTTGCCTTGCGAGCGTACTTCAGCGTACCCCCAGGCGCCCCGCCTCTGCCACGAACTAGGAGAGGGTACCGTATAGGCGTTGCCCATAGATAAGCGGACCTCGTACTCGCTCTCTCTCTCCCCCTTTCACAGAACGCGAGGGAATGAGTGGGATCCAGCCATGTGTGCTGCCGACTTCGTGGGTAAGGAAATGGCGTTATCTTCGTAAGCAACCCAACCCATTAGAAACTCAAACCGAATCATATCTGAGGTCGATGTCGTTTCGTACGTTGCAACCGATGTCGCCCCTAAGTATCGCGAAACGAGGAGGGACAATCATTAAAACTTGACGAAATACTAAGGATGCACTAAATCCACTCTGACTCTTGGGAAGAGACAGGCTCTCAGCAGAGGATGGTTTTAGCAGACAGAGGATCGACGGCGAACCCTGCACTAAATCGGTCCACTTCTATTCAGATTAGAATGTCTCTCTGGTGGTGTCCGTGCTTTTGAAGAAAATTACCTCCTCTCAAAAGAAAGTCTCCACTCTGACATAGCAATCAGCTATTTTGTTTCCGCTTTTACTCGTCTCCTTATCTCACGCAATTCAACAAAATAGTAGCCAATTCTAAAAAAAAGTATGTTTTCGAGCCGTATAAATTAGAAATACTATGAATAACGTCGATACAAAAAAAGTAGTTGAACTCAAAGGTCACCTTCAAACCTTTGTACGGATAGACTTCGAACACCGGCCAGCTTATGTTGGAAGCGCCCGTTTATAGATGGGTGCCATTTTTGCCATGCACATGTGAATCACGTGGTGTGGCTGTGGTTAACACAAACAATTCCTGCTTGTGACATCGTACACCCCAGCGGTCAGCTTACGAATTCGTAAGATGCATTTATTCAAATATCTTATGAAGTAACAACTGGCCTAAACGAACATGAACCTCATCTTAGGATTTACCTGTCAACGCGCATATATTACCCTAGTGAGCTAGGTCATGCATTGTCGTCCATATTGCGGAGAGGATGCGTAAGATACGAGATCCCACGAGGCAATCTTTCGAGAAAATATTCTGCAATAAGTTGGATTCAAGCAGGAAAGAATCGGCCGCGTCCACGAACGGTCCTTAGTTTTTGAACACCAATGACATAAGTGTAGATCTACCTCTATGATCTACTGTCAGTACATAGGTCTCCGCTTGCGGGGAGTCATTTCACACCTGACGTCTCATAGAATACTCTTCGTAAACAGTTACGAACTTGCTTCGTTATTTCTTCCCGCGCCATCCCTGGGCCTTCTACTGGAAATGGACTCTGCTTTGTCGGTGGCAAATTGAAACCAAGATCAGTGGCCCCGACAGGTCCTCATAGTAGTACCTAGAAGGTTAAGAGCTGAGGCCTCTCAGACAGGGGAACAACTGAGGGTCAGCTCGAAAAACAGTTAAATTGAAACCAAGATCAACAGTTATAACAAAAAACAACCGGCAATATACGTTGAAAATGGTTCGAGCTGTCGAATATTAAACTGGTTGCGAATTGTTTACGCAACCAGTTTCAGCGAGGCGCCAGACGACTGGGAGATAACGACCTTGTGACGCCTATTTTGTGAATAGATGCTTCTTCAGTTCAGAGCGCTAAGGAAGACGCAAAGCAGGACAAGTTTGCGATATTGCAAGCGCCATATCATTGGTGGCAGCTTGTGATAGACTGCAAGGGAAAGATCAATTCGTTTATAGAGATGCCAGGGTGCCTCTACGGTGTGTCATTCGATGCAGGAGGTCAGCTAAATGGACCTCCCCCTAATGGGTCCAGGTTAATCGGTTCGATACCAATTGGAAAATATTGTGCTATGGCTCTTTTATAATATCTATCCACATGCTGTCATCGTACACACATGCAGCCAATAGCGTTTTATGGATTCTAGACACTGACCGGTCAGTCATCGCTAGGCATAGACGTTATTCCTGGCCAACACAATTGCTCTACCCTGAGACCGGCTCCTAGCAGGTGTTTCAACTAATGGTAATATAAAGCAGTATCAGAGCCTTTCTGCCCGACTGAGGGTCCACTGTCTATGGAACAAGTTCTATTTAGCCACTGAAGTGGATGATGATGCAATTAAATAAAATCATTAATAAAAATAGAACAAAGGTACTAAATAGTCAATTTATACCGTCACTAAGATATTAGGAATGCAATGAGGGCATACTGTAGAACACAACGGCCTGTGCAAGAAAAGTGTCTCTCTCTCGCTCTCTCTCTCTTTCTCGGTATACGACGAGTTTATACAACCTCTGTGTATGAAGCCCGTTTAATGAGAAGGCTGAAATTGAAGCAAATCATCCACCTCCCCCCCCTCATTGTAAAATTACAGCGGAGCTGTCGATTCGCGCTACAATACTAAATATATTAGAATGGATGTCCATTAGCTAGAATTCGAATCACAATATAATAAATGCCGATTGCAAAACATTGGTATAACCTCGTGTTACACTATGCTAAAACGTGAGCTGGGTAACGGAGCTTAGAAAAAAAAGATTAATTACTATACGAATGTACGAGTATCTATTGTTTTTTGTGTGGCGCTCCGCTCAAGCGAACTACGGAATCGCTCGACCATAGCGACACTGGCTTCTCCCCATGTCTCTCTCTCTCTCATCCTCTATCTATACCTAACCTAGTGGAAGATCACCACCACGGACGGCATTAACGTTGCGGGTGACTATACTCGTTAATACAGTGATCGACTATCCTGTCTACGTACACGGATGAAGATTGAACGCGAACGACGCAGCGATTTCAGTGGCAGCCGCCAGGTGGCGCCCTGCCTTCAGCCGCCTCTCCAGTATTATCCGAGTGCCGTTGTGCCTTGACGATGTGGTACGGCAAGCGCGATGCGGCCCCGTGTCGAGCGTTTTTGGTTCGTCCATAAATCCATCCATTGGCTGCAGGCAGCCTCGCGAGTTAACTGGCTGCCAGCCAGGTCGGCCGCCAGCGATTGCTGGTATACAAGTGTTATATAGCTATGCTGCAATAGATTCCCTAGGAACACTCTACGCTATCTAGCTTGCTGTCTGTCTCCACCGAGCCAATATACTCTTCTCTATGGCGCTGTCGCGCGGTCGTCAGCGCCACCACCGCGCCACCAGCCGCCGTGGCGGAGGCGGCGGCAGCGGCAGCAGCCATCGTTGTTGTTATGGTTTTGCCGCGCCGGAGGATGGTGGAGAGGGTAGCCTATAGGAAGGCTCCTCATTTATACCGGTCAACAGCCCGTCCAAGCAACCGAACGAGCGAGCGAGCGAACGACGACCGCCAGCCGCCAACTGGCAACAAGAAGAGGCCAACGCCGAGCGACGGCAAACGAACTGCCGCTGCTGCTGCTGTTGTTGCCAGTGAGAAAGCAAGACGAAGGCAGAAAGGGACGGCGACGGCGACGGCGGCAGCGGCAGCAGCAGCAGCATCCGTATTGAGAGCCGCAAGAGCCGAATAACTACTGCACGTTGCTTCGGTCCGACGGCTTAGACTCCTCACAAGTAATACGGTGACTAGCGGTCAACTGCGGCCAGCAGCGGTGGCCGCACGGTTTACTTCTGCCGACATCGTTCCACTTAGACAGGCTACTGTTACTACAACTACAACTACTGTCGTTGCGGCTAACCGCAAGTGCTTGCTCTCACAAGTAACACGGTACAGGTCATCAAACACAGTTGGTTGGTTGATCGTTTCGAAGAGTAGTCGAACAGTAGTAGGTTAGTTCAAGAAGTAGTAGTAGCAGTATTAAAGTATGGTATAGTGATCGTAGCAGCAGCAGCAGCAACAGTGGCGCCACCAAAACGACTGCTGCTCGAACGAGCAATTTGAGCGGTAGAAGGCCGGCGCTGACGACGAAGACGATAACGGCAGCAACATCCATACAACAAAAATTGAGAATAACAACATCATTGCTCTACTAGAACAACAGCAGCAGCAGCAGTAGCCGCAGCGAGTTGAGTAACAACATTAACAACAAGTTTCGGTTCGCCTCGGGGTTCCGCGCTGTTGCCAAACTCCAGAATCCCTCTTACGTGCTGTCTCTGTAAGCTCAGCCGAGGGCCCTGTTAAGCGGAGGACGAGGAGAAGAAGAAGAAGACAGAGTGAGAGATAGTCGTTCCACAACTGTCTCTTGTTGTTGCGCAGTTTATTGTTTAATAGACCGATTCCGGCCGTAGTTGACAGGGCGTTTGGACTGTTGCTCTCGACCGGCTGCTACCAGCAGCCAAATGAAGAGGATGTTCACTGGCGGAGTGGCAAATGGGCGAACTGAAGCGCACTGCCAGAGATAAAAAAGATACACTGCACAAGAGCGCGAGATAGATAGAGAGAGAGAGGGAGAGAAAGAGGAGAAGAGAGCTAACGTCAGCCAACGAGACAGACACTCGGAGTTAACTCGAGGGAGAGAGCTTGATAGTGCTGGAGTAGTCGGAGAAGAGCGGTACACGGTGACTCAAAAGAAGATGATAGCCCTGTAAAGACAGATAGCACGAAGAAGAAGACGACCAAGTACGAGATAGAGAGAGATAGAGAGAAAGAGAGAGAATCGAAGAGGCAAACGGTAGACAGGCCGATGTGTGTCGATGTGTGAGCTTGTGCTGCCCCAGAGTCGTTCGAGTGTGTCCGGGTGTCCCTGTGCGCAACAACGAGCATGTGGAGAGCTGCTGCGGTGGCAGCAACAACACTGACAAGCGAACGACGGCTAGCCAACCTGCGGTGGCCGGCGGCGGCCATTCGCGCTCTCTCGAGTTAGTTGACTTGACCCAGCCGCTCATTGGCCCTTGTATTATGCTAAAGCGCCACCGTTGGACCCGACCGGACTCGACTCGATTCTGACATCGTTGTCTTTCGACAACGCAAGAGCTGTGTGTAGCTGACGAGAAGAGGAGGAGCAGGACACCAGACGCTGTTCCCGTTGGACGCGACGTCCAACGTCCGTCACCGTTGTCCGCGTTGTCGTTAATGCGTTCGAACGCTGCCAAAGAGCAGGACCGTCGACCGACCGCTGTCGTCCAAACTCACTGAGTCTGACTACCACCTGTAGTTGTCGTGCAATGCTGAGTGGTACAATGCCAGCGCAGTGTCGACCCGCGCTGCACAGGAGAACTAGAGAGAAAGACAGAGAGGGCAGATAGAGTGAACGCTGCGAAAAACTGCGAGTCAACGTGGGAGCACTTTGATAGTTGGCTAGTTGAGTAAACTATTGTGTTGTCAGCTGGTATCGAACAGCAAGGGAAAAGCAGAGACCCCCGTAGCTAATATGTTCGGCATAGGAGAGAAGATGCGGACAACAGAACAAGTGCAGTGAGTGTGTGCATCGACGACAGTGTACAAATACGGAGTAGCAAGCGAATCGGTGAGCCAGCGCCGAAGTGGCTGCCGACTAACGAAAAAGCGCCAAGTTAATAGCATATCATCGTGGTGATTAGTAGTTGTGCTACCTGTGTTGTTGTTGTTATTATAGTAGCAGTTACAACAATAGTACCTGCTTGAACGCTGCTTTCTCAGCCGTCAGCTGGACGCGACTAAAGGAGGAACGCGCGATCGCTGGATACTCCGCAAATGTCTGCCTGGCCGAGCCCGTGAACCTCTTCTGTTTCGGCTGCCAAGCAGCAACAACCGTTTTGTTGCTAGCAAATGTTGTTTTGTTGTTGTTATGATGATGATTACGTTTGTCGTGGTGCCTCACGTCTAGAAGCGGACAAACGCCGTATAAGCGAGATTGAGCGGAGCTAAAGTGAAATTAAGACAAGCTCGCTTGAGACCGCTATTGCCACGACTTCCACTGCTACCACTGTCGTTTGCAGACAGCGAGAAGTTCGCATGGTGGGTGCGTGTTCCTCTAAATAACGAGTTAGATGGTAGCAGCAGCGGCGGCGGCGGCGGCTGCTGCAACAACTCTATTCAAAGTCGTCCTGGAGCAAAGTTTTGAACGTTGTTTAGCGCTCCGGCAGTAACAAACTCGGGGGAAACCAGTGATGGGCCTGCAGTGACGGCTATATGGATTTGAACGAGCAGCCGAGATAGAAAACGCTGTTTGCAAGAATAGTTGTTTATGCGAGCGAGCGAGGGTCTCACGGAGAAATAGTGAGTTCAACGAAGTCGAGACCAGGAGGTGCGAAACTATCATATCTATCATAGTTCGGCATGACGTCTATGTCGATAAAGGGACCAGAGTGATACACCGAAAGCAGCCTGTGGAAGTAAGCAGCGTGAGTTAAAGAAACGCGCCGGAGAAGGTTCGCGGCGGGAGACCGAACTTGAACTGACCTCTGCTTTGACATCGTGCGGGTGAGTACTAGAATCGTCGTTACAAGTCACGGCTATCGTTCGAACTAAACTATATAATAGAATCTTGATGAGACCGACACTTTCCCAACGCTAACTGGAATAACATACTAAGTGGCTAATGACTGAGTCGCGCCACGTCGGGGGCATTAAACATGATATTCGTGATTATTGACAGCGCCAGCCAAGACGATGTTAGTAGATTCAAAGGCTATATATATATATATATATATATATATATTCGATAGACAACAGTAAAAAGTTTGTGTGCGAAACAATTCTCACGGATGGCTGAGCATTGACTTCCTAGTGGACCGCAAGCTGGTTAAGCGTCTCTGTGAAATCGTCTGAGTATTGTTTTCGCCACATTTCAACGGAACCGTGTGTCAGTTCCATTGTTTAACTGTCGACCGAAAGTAGATACAGGATAAGTTTGTAGCTCAACGCTGCTGGGTGGCAGTCATCGTGTGCTGACAACGAGCTGGCCAGTTTTCTATGGTGAATAGCTTATCGCTGTCATTGTCGTTATCACGGCACGTTGCGATAAAAACACAGAAGATACGAGACTCAAGCTGTTACTGTAATTCGACTTTTGTCGACTAGTGTACTTTTTTTTTTGAAAATTTGGGGGTTGGGTGATCTCTGAGACGTCGTTTGGGTTCGCGTCGGCAGTGGCCTGCGGTCCCTCGGCCGTCACCATATATATATATATATATATATATACACACATTTACATGCATGTTGCTTCACGTACATTCTGTCTCAACAATCAAATCGACCCGAGTGAGACATGTGCAGCTTTTTCGTTCATTATTCAAAAACAATTCCCGGATGAAGTTGCCGCTATGTGTACACACATGATACATGCTTACCATTGTTCATCATCCACTCCTGATCTTTACTACTACCTACATTGAAGATATATTATATAAAATCTTACAAGTCTATCATCTGATCTCAATGATCAAGCCTCAATGATTTATTCGTCTGATTTCTTGCTTTCATTATCGTCTTTCCTCTATCATGTGATGTGTTTTTCATTTGATTTTCATTTTACCTGTTTCATTGATATGGTCTCAGCCGGCCATTTCTTAAAAGCACACAACAGTGTCGAAACGAAAAACCTCTAAATTCCCTTCAAGATTAAGACTGAGTGAACATCGCTGTCGGGCAATAGCTCGCGAACACAAAATAGCTCAATCATGTTTGACGAGTGAGCGTAGGGCGCCTTCTATGACAACACTCTGTGTACCACGCTGCTCGGATCAAAGCTCAATAACGGACACCAACCCCTTCGGAGTAGTGAAGCCGAAGTTTTGTTCGCTGCGTTGGCAATAATTCGAGGTTGCGTGTCCTCGAGTGATGCTCGAAGAGCAGCAATTGTTCGCTTGCATTGCAAGTGAGGATGATCGATCGATAGCGGAGTTCGGCCTGGTGGCTACGGTCTCAGAAGATAGTCCGATACAGTCTCGAGCAGTCTCGATTATTAGCAGCTCTTTTCATTTATCTGGATTTGAGATTCGGCTAGATTCACACAACGTGTGATACTTTTTAGCGGCAAATCGGGAACGACCTAAATTTCATTTCATTATTATCGAAGCCGATCCCGTGATCTCTACAGCACGATGACGGACGTTTCTTGATTAATGAAGGTAACCTTTATGTGTGTTAATATACTCTTATCGACTGTTACGTAACTCGTTCAGCTAGACATAGTTTATAATTGTTATTATTATTATTATTTCTACTAACTGCTGTTATTAGGAGTTTATTTCTGCTCAATTTGTTAGAAGCTGCCTCCATTCTCTCGTCTATGGTCTCTGCCAAATATAATACTCCCGTTTAGGTGGCGGATGAAGCTCCGGTACATCGGCTTCGGAAGGATTGGATTACACGCCAATAGTGAAATATGCTATTGGAGATAGGCGCTTCCATCCTTATCACACTAAAAATCCATTGTGACTCTATTTATGGAGGCCTTTCTATGCGACGTCTGTGTGTTCGCTGTTATTTCTACGGCTTCCTGCGACTTGAATATTTTCGAAGCAATACCAGGACATTGCGCTTTTAGATCGCCAATCATTGCGGAGATGCGATCCTGCACAGGCTTCGATCGACCAGCTGCTACATTTCTCGATCATGTTTATATATATAAATATATATATGCGGGCATACCGGTGAAACTATAGCCTTAAATAATCGCTACAAAGACTATTAACTTGGTGGCGGACTCGCATTGTCTCATAGTAGTGAGTAGTATCTGCTGATAGAGCGATTTTTTCTGATTACCTGACCCTTTCCTTTGGTCTGTCTATATCCAGGTAATATGTTAGTTCTGTTGTCGAATATGTCCCGACAGGGACATCACCGTGGATCAATATTGAAAGTAGATGAATCGCTCCAAAATATTGCTCATTGTACATTTGTCTAAGAAATCGTGTGACGAATCGTGATAGAAACTTAAAAATAATCAGCTCATTAATAATGAACAATAATGACACGGCGAAAACCACCTATGGAATATTACTTATCATGGTTATTGTGTAATTTAAGTGAAATATTATATATATATATATATATACACACAAAAATAACTTTAAAATTGTAACTATCCAAACTTTTCCATTATATCCATACAGTTCCATGTTACGTATAGTGTCGTATGAATCCCACGAAGCGAAGTTAGCCAGCTCCTATTTCGTTCAGTTGTTTTCTTCCATTTTGCTTTATAAGAGCTATGTGTCCATTTCGTTATTTCTCGAGCGAGTACTGTGCTAGCCGCACACGTCATCAAGTCGTCCAGCCACTGTGAAACGGGAGTCGCGACCGCCGCACAGTATATATATATATGTACAACAGTTTTTCAACAAAAACGATTTCCCTCTGTTGCGACCTATGATAGCGACGAAGGAAGGTCTTCTATTTTCTTTCGCTTCTTCTAATTCTACAGCACGGCAGGCTGGCGTCTGTCTGACGGCGGCGTCCTCTAATCGGCGACTACGGCCCCAGCGTTTGGCAGAGAACACTGCTGCTGCCGCTGCCGTAACCGCCACCGCTGGTCGGCGCGCATTTCCTCACTGAAGATGGCTGTACTTGCAACCCATCTACCTCCCCCCCCGGTCTCGGGGTGGCGTTTATTGTGGCTCGCGTCTGAGTGTGTATTCGGCAGATACTGCCACCCTGCCTGAGCGTGATAGGCTGTGACTGACACCGTGGCCGCTCTAGCGCTGGGTGCAGCTATGGCTGCCACCGATAGCGCCACTGGCTGCCGTCGTCGTCGTCGTCGTCAAGACAGGGGGCTGAGGGAATAGGGAGACGGTGGCGACTGGGTGCAGAGTACGCGGGCTGTTGCTGAGGCGAATGCTGCTGCTGCTGCTGCTGTTGTCGGTTTCAGTGGCTGCGCGTTCACTTTGGCGCAACTTTCGAGATGAGAGCAGTATTGCGGTGACGTTGGGGGCGGCGTCGTCGTCGTCCTTGTCAGGGCACTGCATCACTGCCGTCTTCCCTATCTATCATAAAACTCTCTCCCCCCTCTCGCTCTCGTTCTGTCTAGCCGTGACGGGATTAGGTGAACAATACGACAGCATGAAAAGAGTTCTGCTATTTGTGCTTGAGAGGGGGAGGCATCACGACTTTGATGAGTTTGCTTTTAGCCTCATCTCCAGTATTTGTTTCAGAGAACAGTTACTCGCTGGATATCGCCGAATCGTCCGTCCTCGACGACCGACCAACGATGCGCGGATACCCGAAGCAGCGCGATTAATGCAGTTCCATGTTCTTTCTGTTACTGCTTTCTTCATCGGAGTTGTCTCATCGTAAGCGAGGAGACACTGACGTGAAATGATGTGAACCGAACAGCAAAGAAGGCAGAGGAGGCCGGGAGGGAGTATAAGAGGAATGAGCAGACACAATAGCGAAAGGTCATGAGCCTGATCTTCATTCAACATGACCCTGTCCCTCGGTAGATAGGCTCCCGGCATATAGAGGCTTTTCGTATTATTATTATTAGAGTCAGCATTAGGGGAGTTAGGGGCCCACTTTCTAAGGTGGCAAATACAAATGCTGTTTTGTTTTGCCCTTTGACGACTCGCTGCTGTCGAAGCGAGCCGAAAAGACGGACTACGTGTGCAGGCTGCACTTCATATCACGCTGCCGACACTAGCTTATATAGCTCGTGTGGAATTTTTCACTAGTCCTCCGCCTGACGTGTAATTCGAGACAATCGTTTCCACCGAATACTTTCGTTGCTCGTAACGTGCAGCTATTCCGGTCTCTCGATTCTCTCTGGAGCGGCAGTTGGCGTTGACTGTTGTTCGTGGTGGCTCGGTGCCAGGCTTCAGTGGCAAAGGGTTAACGGAAGCGGGCTCCAGCCATCGGAAGGGATATGTCACGGTGAGGTTCTCTCTCTCTCTGTCTGTGTCGATGGTCGTTGTGTTGCTTGCTGCATGATCTAGTGATGCTGAGGACACGTGGGACAGTGCCGTTATTTCGGTGTCGTCAGGGTATAAAGAGGCGGTAGATTGTAGGGTGTTTGTCGATGACCACTGATTTGGAGGGCCAAGATCCCGACGAAGCTCTCCTCTCTGTCTTTTCTCGGACGGCGACAGCGGCGGCGGCAACAACAACAGCGGATTGTCGCATAGTTGTCTCATGTTGTTGGCCTTGTCGGACCCACCACATCGTCGTCGGGGGGAGGGCGTACGGCAGCAGAAGTAGCAGCTTCGCTTGGCTGCGCCCGAGATGGGCTACACCGAGGGTTGTACCAGTGAATGTTGCACCTACATCGTAACTAAAGTGGCGTGGCGAAGTCCAACTGCGTCGAGTAGCAGGGAGGTAACTGAGCCTGACAGGCCGAAAAGTCATCGACTCAGTTGAGGGCGATTGTAGGAGGCGATAGGGCATGGTGGTGCATCACTGACTGAAATAACGCCCAGCGAATAGGCCAATCATTACTATTCTCCCCCAGTTAAGATTTTGTCACCCTTTGTCGGCTTCTTGCTAAATATTCTACTCAAACATTTAGCATATCCATCGTAAATACTTCAAAGTATATATTACATATAGCACAAGTACATGTGAGAAAGTTCCCAAATGGTGAGTGAAATATTTGCGTGTAAACTCATAAGAAACAAACAAGCAGTCGTTCATAGAGTACTGCAATCATAGAGTACTGGAGTAAATCAATTACTGTTGATTTCACGTTTGGCATTCGTCGACTGTTAGTTGCAAACGTTCAATTTTCAGCCTTGTCATCACCCGCCTCGCGATATACTCCCTTCGTAAATATCATGATTTGGTACGAGATGATCATGGGGTAGACTCTCGAACGAAAGGTGGATACATATATATGGTACGATATATACATTAGCAGTGAGGGAGAGAGAACTGTAAGTTCGCATGGGCCCGTCAACGTAACCTGTATCACTTTAGTGTCTCATTGTATCGTTATTTGAAATGGACCCCGGCTGAATTGTATATACAAGTGCATTCATGGGGAAGGCGGGAAGACTATCAGGGGACTTTTCCAATAGCCAGACCTGCTTTTGATGGTTTTCCTGTTCTTCTTAGGCGAGAAATGAAGAATGGCCAGACGGACTTTCGGGTCGCATTGACGCGAGGAGGGGGGGTGTTACTCAATGTCTTACTGACACCGACGTACTGGCTTTGCATACGGTCTGCCTACTTCACCGAACTTTGTTTTAGAGTGTGTCTTTGGGGACATGCGTACTTTATAGGGTTCTTGTCAGCCAGGCTGGAAAGCCGATCGACGCTTTTATCGGTACCCTTCTGCCTGCTGTTTGCTCATACTGATAAATGGTGCTGGCAAACTTGAAAGCTGCAAAATCTGCTCTAAGATATAGTCGAGAACAGTGCAAGCCTAAATTCTATTTTCGTCTGATAAAAAATGCTGCCTGGCGTCTGTTGGCGCTTCAGATGCTATCGTTTGAAAACGCCATTGAGCAAAAGGCCCACGTACTTTTCAAATATACCTATTGCGCATATTTGAGGGTATTTGCGTCCGTTGCCGCACTTACGCACGTATAACCGAGCGTTCTTTTTTTCTTTTTATGTTTGTGACTGTGTATCCATTTGGAGTCCCCGCAGCGAAACGGGCACCCGACGATGGCATTTGTTTACTGCAAAAAATTTAAAATTAAAATCAAAACGCCTCCGTTTGCCTCTTCTGCTTCTTTGCTCAGAAGGAAAATGTAATTTCGTTCGTTTGCTTTTCTTCCTCGGTGGGGGCGAATTCGAGCTGACGACGCTTCTGAAAAGCAAACTTGACACATGACTGGATATCTGAAAAGTCCAAGGTGCATCAGAGGACGGTGTCAAATGTCGACACGAACAGTGGAAGCTCACTGACGCCAAAATCCAAGGGAAAAAAACACCATGGTGCGTGACTGTGAATGAAACGTACCCTATCGTCACTAAGCGTCATCGAAATTTTCCGAGCTTTCCAAATCATCTATTTTCTGGAATAACGTCTCGGGGATAACACGGATATGTTTTGACACCTTCATTGTCTCATCGGCATGTCGCCTCTTCCATAAACCAGCTTCGCTCTTCATTCGTGCTTCTCATGATCGGGGAAGGTGTTCTTCCTGTTGTGATTATTGGCCATGAGTGTTTATGTAACGTATTTGTTGGGAAATTGAATTCGCTTGAATACTAGCAGTAGTTGTTCTCGGGCTACTACGAAACGTTAGTGGCATTGGTCTGAAATAAAAGGTGAGCTAGCATACAAGGAAGTGTCCCTCCTATGGAGCAAATCAGTTGGGATAGTTGGGTTCGTAGAAAACATTAACGAATTGGTGCTCACGATTTTCAACGATGTACTGGAAATACATCTGAATCAAGGTACGTAACGCGGCTGATCTGCATCGATATCATTTGTAGTACAATCTGTTAGCATTTGTTGATCATTATTGATCAGTGCTTAATTTCGTTGAAACTAACTAATCTCTTGTTGGAACTTCCGTAGGATGCGTGGACAGTGCACACAGGCCGGGGGTGCAGAGGCAGCAGAAAGAAATCTAAATGGAGCGCACTGCTTCCGTTGGCAACGACTGGTGCAGTTGGCCAGGCGGAGTCAGTTGGCCATTAGTGGACGGATACTTTTGCGGCCCGTTACCACTGCCCATGGGAAGCATAGCAAAAATGATTTGGTTTTATTGAAAAAATGCTTTAACTACTACTTGTCGTTTTGTTCATAACTTTAATACGCCTCAGTTCGGCCACTTCACTTGAACCAATGGGCCGACCTACGGGCTAATTGAATGCGCCCTTCCTCCAAACAGATATTTTTTAGCCGTGACCCATTTGTTGACAAAGCAGCAGCATTATCATCATCGAAGCCAAATAGAAAAACAAAACACAGGTAGCCTAGGGATGACCTAAATTTGGCTTCTAAAGATTAGCTTCCTTCCTCAACTGTGAGGCTCGCTCGAAATCGGATCGACCAAAATCGTTTCTGTTGTGGAGAGCAAAGTGTATTTACCTCTTCGCCACTCTCGACCCAACCTATTATAATGACGTTGGGAGAAATTAAAATGAACCGTTTTTATTGAAGCCGGCAGCGACTAGAAGTCGTGGAGGAGTTTGCAATCTTGACTCTTCAGGAGAGTCTTCGAAGCTTCAGTCAAGGTATCGACAGCGGAAAGCGATTGAAGTTGTATGTCTTCTGGTGAAAATGTGTTAGTAAAGGTTTCGTCAAAATCTTATGGAGGTACTCGAAAGCCGATGCGCAGCGTCCATATCCAACTGCTATGTTTCCTCGGTGAAGCCTTGGAGCTATTTTGTTCCTTGTCTGTTGTTCCGCCTTGTAAAACTATTTTGACTTGACCCTTCTTGGATGGAAGCTCGTACGTGTACTGGGAGTGGCCTAGTCGTAGTCTCGAAGACGGCGGGGCTATGCAAATAGCTCGCTCCGGTCTCCGAGCTTTATCCAGCTAGCAGCTAGCTGTTAACGCCAAATAGGAACATGTCGAGGCTACATTTGAAGGCAGGCCGCAGCTAATACCATAGAAGAGCCGACTCTTCATAATTAATGCATACATTAATGGCGAAGTAAACAGTTACTGGTCGTTTCCATCCCGGTGACGATTTTCACGAACGGACGCTACATGGCGCTCGTGACGTGGCGTCAGGAACTCTGTGTGATTTTCATAAGAATTCTGTGTCAGTTTCTTTCTGCTCTCGCGCCTGTGTGGAACATCATAAATCATCATTATTCTAATGAGAAGCTATACCTCTATATCGATTAGAAGTTCAGCATCAGCGTATGATGCTTCCATATTATGTCCTTGTTTCAACATGGTATTAGCTCCGTCGGAGCCTGATATCATAGAAGGACGGGACCTGCACTAGTGTTTCCAGATTAGTTAGCGGCTTTTGCGACTCGGTAGTAGTTCTGGTCGTAGATGTTGGCAGACTTCGTCGCACCTAATCGACATCTGGGGGGTACCTAACTCGCTCGTGCGTTGTACGGGAAATATGCCGTCATCTGAAGACCATCAGCTGATATAGTGTGTGCTCAGTGGCGCTTAAATTTATTGGGCCTCACGATTGAGCGTTATCTAGCGAGATGGTATAGTTGAGAGACCATGTAGTACGCATACGTGGAAATATATCCTAGCGTCTTGATGTCTTCATGTATCGTGTACTGTAAAGAAGACGGGTCGACTCGGATTTTGGTGGCGGTTCAAGTTTGGGGGAAATCAGTATTTCGTTCGTCATAGAACCCGACATAGCGGCTAGAACTCGTGAAAGAGGCTTAAACGTTGAATTTCCAGCGACCTGTCGAAGCTGCAGTTAATTAATCAATAGCGGACCTAGAACAGTAAATATGTGGGTGTCATAATATTCAGCAAAATGTCATGACTTAAGCATGTTCACTACATTGTCGGGAAAATGAGACAAGATATTGCCGGTCTGCTAAAAATGAGATACTCAGCTACGGTTAATTAAAAACAACTCAGTGTATAGGATTCTTGTTGAAAGCCTATTTGTGTTACGGACTAATCCGTTTTGGTCGAACAGTGCCTACGGCTCTAAGGCACTTGCATGTGCATCAAGCCACTTGGCTGGTAATTGGCATTGCTCGATCATGGAATCATGAAACATTCAGCGCTGTGGCACCTCTACTCATGAGAACGTTCTTAATTTTGTTCTCCTCAAGGAAACAAAATCTAGCCAAAGTATCATATCCACTAGTACACCAGCACGCTAGCATACAAGCATAATTATGTACAGTATAACACGAACACACTCGTATAATACACCAGTCGAGCCCGGTGGCCTCGCGGTGCATTCGTGTGTGCGCCTTCCAATCGGAGGAGACACGTACTATAGATACATGGGTTCGATCCCGACCGTTGCACATCTGCATTTAAGGGGTCCGTCTTGGGAAGCAATGCCGAAACCAGTACCGAGGTGCGCTAAAGGAAACACTACGTACACCGGTTAACTAGCACTTTGACAAGTGAATGGACCGGGTGTCCCGATAAGCTACGTCGTGCTTCAGGAGGATATTGCGGAAACATTAACGTCATAATGCGGAACCCATATGAAGCGACATCAGAGGAATCGGTCCATCCGGCAACCTCCGTTCGCCCACTTACTAAAATATAAGACAATATTAACATCCATTTACAGGCTTGCGAGTGGCTCTCTGCTCCTAACGGGTCGGGGTTTAGCATCTACATACTTGTCTAGGTAGAAATATTTATGCAATAACCCCCGAAATCTACTGGTTTTCTCTTCATTATTATTATTATTATTATTATTATTCCTAATCATCATTATTATTACATGCTAGTGTTCCCTCGCATTCTACACCAGACGTGACGACTAGATGTGATTTATAGGCTGGATGAATAAATTCGCCGTTTGCGGTGTTTGCCTTAAGCAATCCCGTGTCATTGTGTCACAGAAGTTCAATAGAATAAATAAATGCATTATGCAGAAAAATGACGGAAAAAATTGTATTTCTGCAAAGATTGATTTTGACTCAATTCTCTAAATGGTTACATCCTAGCGATTGATACACTCATCATCTTTATTTCTAGATAGATTATCTGTGTTTTAGCTTAGTGCCGGATCAATGTCGACAACGTCCGTGATTTTTTTCTAATTGTCTCCTAAGTTTCTGTCACAGAGACGAATATTCATAATTCAGGCCGAACTGGGTATGCAGGATCCGACAATTGAGTGATTAATCCCCTATGGGCAACTTTACCCAGACAACACTGAGTTAATTGCCCAATGCGCATCACATCGAGCACATTGAAACCTCATATGCGAGACCACAATATGACAAAGATACTACACTGTCTTCGGTCGCCGAGGTCGTCGGAACTATAATACTTTTTTTCCAAGGAACGATACCCCAGCGGCAGGAACACCTATTCGGCCCTACGGCAGAATTTGCCAATCACCGAGTTGCTAATGATTGCCGAGGTGGAAGTCGGTCGGCTGTCACAGTTGGTGATTAACATTCTTTCTAATCGTCCGATGTCTACTTTTGATCATTTTTATGTGACATCATCATGACTATAGCGTCGGCTGACACCAATTATGGAGGTCGTCCCGAGGCGCGACGTAGTCAAGGATTCGACATCGAAGACTGATGAATATCTTGATAATGACATTGATTGACGTTGCGTACATATTGAATATAATGTCGTGATGCGAGTGGGATGTGCCGCCGTCTCGGTGATAATTACGAAGTGAAAACAAATAGGCACAGACACGTAATCACGTAAGCAAGCAGCGACGTCGTGTTTAGTGACCATCCCCTAGGGCATTGCCATGGACTAACTGATGCAGCCCGAACAAAAACGGAAGCAGCCAAAAACGAGTTCACTTTTATACGAATGTGATGCATTGAACTAAACGCAACGGCTGTATCGCAACAGGTAAAGGTATTTTGGTTTATTCAAGGAGCTTTTCAATGCTTAAGCTCTCTTATATGTCACGCAGGTATTATTATCATTAGTTGGTGGAAAAAGAAATGCGTCAACGCGTATCGTACGAACGCAGGCTTCGGCAGGCGAAATTGTCTTACGAAGCAATGCTAAAAAGCAGTTGTACCGTGGACGGTAAATGTTGGCTGAGAGTCAGCCCGAAAACCTTTTAGGCTTGTGCAGGCAGTTTCGTTTACTCAGAAAACGAATGAAATGAAGAAGGCAGACAACGTATTCCACCTCATTTCATTGACTCCTCGAAGGGTGGCGGCGTAATCGGCTCCTTTTTGATAGCGCACTTCTGCTAATCGACTAGGAGCTTAAACGAATGCTGGAGTACTTGACGCTTCCGACTCGGAAAGCCTTGTCAAACTCGTCAAGGGTCCCGAAATTGCATTCGACATTGTCCGCCTTCCCATATCACGATTTGCTGATAGATGGATAGCTCGAATGAAAACAACGTGGTGTTTTTCTTTGCCGATAAAAATGTCCACCAAAATGCGCAGAAACAGGCACGCTCCCGTAAATAGTGTCCGTTGATTTCAACGTATTGTCCAGCTAAATAAGACCCCTGGAAGCACTGCTGGAAATCTCTGGAATGTTTTGCGATTGTTCAAAACGTCAATATCGCGCACCCCACCAACACTGCGCACACTGGGTGGTCAACGACCGTCTCAAGGACGAGTGACCACCGCTGTACAGACCACGAATAGTGGACATCGTCATATGATATAAGCCAGTAGAGGTCTGGTGTTATTCCTCAATGGAAAATGTACAAATGTTGTTGACTTCGCCTATCGTATGATATATTGCTCATTATTACGGACAGGTAACGCATCCGATTCTTGATGTGAATTATTATGCATGTTTCACATTCACATGATATCGACGCATGTTGTTGATACAATGCTGCAAGTAAGTGCGATATCGATAGTTGTGTTGTCGTTCTTGTCGTTTTGATGACATTTGTAAGGTAGCTACTATTATGTGAACTTGCCAGGGGGTGGCTTCCCATACAGCGGCCCAAGTTACCGAGGTTTTACAGAGAGTTTTTAGTTAACGAGTGGCCGAGTTACCTTTAGCTGGCGTGGACCCCACCATACCCAAATAAATGTGGCATATGTGGGACATTTAGCCCTGAAGCTCATAAAATAATAAATGTACTTCACGCGTCGGTTTATATATTAGAAACGTCTACGCGGAGTAGATTCCGCCCATTATTATATATTATATATAAGGTCTACATGTGTATACGCCATATAAACAAATACGTGTTCATCATTACTATCGCTATCTGGCGGCTCATATCGTCGACGGTTGACTTCATCGCTTTACGTGGTCGCGTCGTCTATCTCCCCTGCGTTCCAGTGGCCGTATGTTCTATCACCATCCCCATCGCCGCCGCCGCCGCCGCCACCATCATCATCATCGACAACAGCAACTACAGCAGCGCAATATACAGGGAGCAGTGAAGTGGAAAGCGGTTTCTCCCGCGGGCGCCGTCATCGCTAGCCTCATCGTCGCCAGCCGTTGTAGATTCAAGGCAGTTCAGTCAGCGCTCGGCAGTGATACCGCCGAACGGTGATACGGCTTAGCGCTAAGATACGGATAGCGCGGCTGAGGGTCCCACTCTGTCTCTTCTGGCAGGAGGGTCCGCTGGGGGCATACGCACTCACACGCTAAACCCAACGCCAAGATGACGATGCCAAATGATGGAGACATCTGATGATGTTCGTGGTAATGACGATGTTTGTTCTGGTTGCTGCTGCTGCTGCTGTTACTGACAGCGACCGCCACTGTTGCAGCTAATGGCAGTCGCCGTGATAGTCGAGATGATATGGGTGGTGTTCCGTGATAAAATCACAGCGGCGATGAAACTTCTTCGTCACAACCACTACGAAGTGAGTAGTCGGCGCCATCGCACAGGAAGTCAAGACATCTAGGTGAGGGGCTTCGGGATGCAGTTGAGTGAGTGTGGCGGGGAGTGGAGGGGGGGGGTATTTATGTAGTTCGAAGGGAATATCCGCCTTATCTATGTATCGTTCCTCATAAATACGCTACAATAGTAAATATATATTATAGCAATACATCTGTTATATTGCTGCGTGCGCGTGTATTGACTTGCATATATATCATTCGCGGTTGCGTGTGGCTAAACCAAATCAAATCAAATCGGACCAAAGTAGACCACTGTATATCAGACCTCACAGCTCGCTCTATGTACAACAGTGGCAGGTGTATGTAACAACAGCCAGTTCCCTTTATATTTACTAGCAATGACAAACACGATCTCTGCTTGATGAAGTGAGACTGACGTAGCACGTATTGTAGCTCTATCTGCAAGCAATCATTAGGCAACACATCCACGTTGTGTATATATATATATTTCCCAGCAGCTACAAAGAGGGCGAGAGAGAAGGAAAACATGTATTACTTACCTTTGTCATAAACCTACGCATGAGATCATTGGGGCGTTTCAGTGGCGACAGTGGCATCTGCTGCTGTTGCTGCGACGTACGGAGCAATATCGGCCGCTGGCATAGCGGGAGTGAGTCCATTCGTTAGAGGGTAGCTGGTGACAGACAGATGCACTTAAGGAGCGGATGCTGTTATGCCGAGCCGGGGCTGGATGAATGGTTGTAGTTAATGACATTTTCCCCATATTCCGCACTTTGACGATGCATTATATTATACCACCGCAAGCTGCCACTTTCACTAAATAAACGTTTACACGATATATATATATATTAATATATATATATATTATAGTTCAGTCGCCTCTGTCCAAAACTATGCATAAAAGTATTTCCGCTTTAGAAGTCTCACTTCAGCCTTCGTATTCTTATTACTATTATTATTATTATTATCCCTCTTATGTACATGTACATGCTGTATATGGCTGGGATAGGTATGAAGAACAAGATGATTATAAATGTCTTTATGATTTCGACGGTCCCAACATAAAGCAACTATCAGCTTTCAGCTGCATGTGGTGTTGTTAGTCGTACAGTTGCACTTTGTTAGGTCCAGTATCCTTGTACCGTTCTTATTATTCAGAACCTTCCCACCAGCCTCCATTCCCGTAGCAATAAAACTTGGCCTTAATGGCAGACCGGCACTCCGATACGAGCCGAATAGAGGATATTGCTTTTCTCTCTATCTCTCACTTTCTAGCTATCCTTTAATCTGTTCCTATACTAAGCTACCTTAGCCTAGACAGAGTACAGTGGCATTTGACGCTTCGTCCCTGCCGCCGTTCGAATGATGCCTATGGGCTGTATCGGGCGCGGAAGTGCACAAATCCCACTAGGTCCCAGCCTGTGGCTGCAGCAGCCAAAGAGGAGGGAGTCGAAAGTTGGGCCCCTGTTTGCGGTAACTGACCTACACAGGAGACGTCCAGGCAACACTTACAGCCAGAAGCACATCATGGGTCTCGAAAGCACAGCTGAGCGGCAAGACGAACGAGGAAGAAGTATGACTACTACCGTGGACCACTCTAACTATCGGAGGCGCTGCTAAACGACCGCTGCTGCTGCTGCTGCGGAGCAAAGGACACACGATGTACGCTAGAACAGAACGGACAACTCATTTTCCTGGTGCTGCCTTTATCAGCTTCCGCTTGCGCTCGTGTCGATCTGCGGGGGCCGGCAGACAACTCGTCGTGGAGGTTGTATCTGTGATGTGAATTGTCAAACTACGGCGACAGTGACGACGCAGCTGCTCGCGAGCCTGCTGCTGCTGCTTCCGCTGCCCCTGTTCGTGTCGAGGAAATCTAGCGACAGAGAGGACAATAACATATTCTATTATCATTGACACCATTCTGACACAATTTTCGTCATGATTGGCTCTAGATTAGGCCATCTTATAGTGTTTTGCACAGATGCATTATTGGCACGGTCTCGTGTCTAAATGGCAGACTCCCAATGTCAGCACTGTCTTTTACTGAAGATGGCTGTGCAAGTTATTGTCTGTAATGAGAAAAAAGGGGGATCGGTTGTAACATGTTTGTGTATATATGCGGGTTTCAGTGAAGTATCATAGTGGAGAACAACAGAGAATTATTTTATCTTGTTATTATTTTTACGATATGCTGAGTAGATTTTGAAAAGTTGTTTTATATACATATATATATATCCTTATGATTTTTTAATTCAAATCATAAGGATATATATATATATATATATATATATATATATACTTTTAAACACTGCAACTGTCTACCTAATTTGGCCCCGGTCAAAGTATTATTATGTTATGTTATATGTTTGTATTTTGCATTATTAAGTAATGGCAGCGATCGATGAAGCCTTGTCGAAGTCCGACCAGCTAAATCTCTGAAGGTGCTACAAAGTGAAGAAAATTATATAGGTATCCTGAGCACATGATATTCATATGTGCTGTGCGGTATTCGAAAAACGGATGATATATTTGCGATTCCGTCTGAGGCTTGGGATGGTATTCGGACACTCAGTATATTTACGAGCTACAAGATACCTGTTTCGGCGAAACGAGAAAGCTCCGATGTCGAGGACAAGATCCGAATGGAATCCTCTACACTCGTTAATAATACATCCGTGTAGTACTACTACTGCTGCTGCCGCCGCCATCAGGTTGATCGGATTGTCGGTTTCGCCAGGTTGACAGACGGTCATGAAACGTTCGTGCTCAACTGAAGTGAGCAGGAATCGTTTACGAATTGACACCACTATTTGAGAATCAAACGCGTTATGGTTTGAGTTAGCTGTCAGCGACGGCTGCATCGACATGTAACGATATGTTCCGTCGGGGCGTTATGTCTGTGACGAAATCTTCTCGACATAGTTTTTCGAATCGTACAACGTACATGCACGTGTGTGCCTTGTGCTTAAACGCTGACGGATAGACTACTCGCATAATCTGAGGCGTTACGAATCATCAATCAAGTAGCCTCATTTTATTATTGACAGACGATCCAGCTCAAAAATCCACAATGTTCCGGCCGTTTCTGCCCGGTCACGCCGGGTACATTTCCCCATCATCGAGTTTGCGTGTGGATCGTGTTTCAGTCGTTTAATCGCCACTCGCACCTCACCATGACACCACGTTCTCTAATGACGAACGATAGACGGAGAAGCTATTATTGCCCGTATCGCGGCAGTTATTGAGGGGTCGGGCTTAGGCGACTAACGCTCACTAGCTTCTTTATGAAAGCCTATTGACGCCCGCTCTTGACAAGATGCATTTATATACTATATACGTTCTTGCCGGCACGTATATATATATATATATATATATATATATATATATAGTGTCCCGTATTGCAGTATTTTGACGGGACAGAGATATGGATAGACACACCCGACTACGCTCCGCTATGAATGTTAAGACGAGGATTTTACAACTCTCGGAAGCTGCAAGCGATTGTTACTCTGATAGTCGCATCGCATCTATAAAATACACAGGTAGAGTCGGAAGAAAGAATCGTCCAATATTTTTGTTGATGGCAAAACGCGTGGGTGTGTGCCGCGGCTGTTGTGGATGATGTCGAAGGGATATGGTGGCGTACCACTGAACTGTGCAATCAGTCCTGAAAGCAATTTGTTTCATTGAATAGCAACAGAAAAAGACCGCCAAAAAAAGAGCATTTGTAGGTTGATATGTCGACGTAATATCGGATATTTTTATTTCGATGGAGAGTTGCATCAGTACATCTGTACATCCTAAGCATCATCGTATATATATATATATATATATATATATATATATATATATATATATATATATAATAATATATATATATATATATATATATAGTTACTATTATTAGTTATTATTATTAGTACTACCAGTAGTTATCATGTAAAGTGGCCCATACACAGTTGCAGTAATTGTAAAGATAAGTCTTAATTAAGAAAGTAGCAGCTATCATATTTACATTTTGGTTATTATTATTGTTGGTGGAAAAATTTGAATCAATCTATCTGATATCCCCCGACAACACGAGTAGAAATCACTGCTGCCCGGGAAGTCAACAGGAATGAAGGAAGCAATTCTGTACTCATACTGCACGGTACTGTGCCAGCTCGATACATTTGTGGTCTAAGTTCAACAATGTGATTACCAGCATCGCTTCGAGAACGGACGCATTATTAACAATTACTTGTATTCCCGAGCGAAGCGAAATCGTCAAACATGGTGGTGTCTCGCGGACGAAAAGCACACCAGCTTAGCTCAGCTGTTGATCGAACTAATTATTTTTCAAGTTAAATCGAGCGAGTTTACCACTGCAAATCGCTCAGCTATGTGTTGTAGCTGCTAGCTGCTGTGTTCTGACAGACGGCCGCAGTCGAAATAATAAAGTGCAGGCTTCGCCGATGTCTGCGGTAGAAAGAGAATTCCATCGTTGGATTTGCTCTCCTGCGGCAAACTCTGCGCGTCCCATCTACACAATACACACACAAACACACACACGCCCCTGCACCAGTCGCAAACGCCACCCTATAATGACAATACATTAACACAGCCGTAATTGATTGGCAGATGGTGCAAGCTGGAGATGAAGCAACCAACCAGCGCACCGACCACCGCTGCTGTGTCAGCGCTGTCGGCAGCATCAAACGCAAAATAAACGGAGCACAACGACAGTGGCATCGAAACTTTGCTTGACGCGAAAAAGGAACGGGCTCTCGACGGCAACAGAAACAAAGGGGCTGAGATAGAGAGAACGAGAGAGAGAGAGAGTGAGGCTGCTGATAAAATGGACGCGAAGTATACTGTACTCGTACAGGACACTATTGCGAATTGTTACGTTTATTGTAATTATGATCTTACACAATCGTTGTTATTATTATCATTATCATTTTTATGTGCAAGATGCTTGTATTTTTTATGCTGGAGATGTGGCTGCTGCGTCCACGACAACAATATACACGTATATATGTAGCTGTACAGCAATACTCAATATAACTGTGGCGGTTATAAACGTTCTATTATTTTGTTTAATACTGTTATTATTATCATTATAATAATTATATTAAACGACGCTCACATTAAGTTATTATATTTCGCTACGTCTGGGATCTTTGCGAAATTAAATATATACAAAAATGTTTTTGCATATATTTGATTTTGCCGCCAAATTTAATTTCATGTATTCACGTATACATCAAGAACACCATAGTCTTGGCTGCCTTTTGCGACCCGCGTGATGATAAATGGGAGAACATTTCCTGTCATCGACTTTCAGATAGATCGAATCATATCGTAGAGCAATGAGTGGACAATGACGTTTAGGTCGGAATCGCTTGAATGGCTATCTCGCTACAATCATCATCGCCATTATGGATGCAGGCTCAGTTTCATTTTCAACGTTAGTGGTGCACATGAATGAATGTCTCGTTTGACGAATTACCTGAATATACCAAGCTCGATCATAGCGGCAGATTCGGCTTAAAATGTGGTACGTCGCAGGGACTTCTTGACGCTGAGCATTATTATGCTCGGTCTCCTCTACCGTGTCGCATTCTGATATGGGCTTCACTACCTAAAGCGCTAATGCCTAGAAGACCTAAGAACAGGTGTATTATATTTTTAGCAGGGATCCAGTTTTCAGCCTACCTTTTAGCTGAAAATACACTTGCGCATAATACGGCCTCTCTGCTTTCTACAGCGCTGCTGTATGCCTTACCACACCAGCATTCGGTATATTGGGCGAAACTCATCGGAGATAACAACGGTGCGTCCGAGGCTTTCCAATAACAGATGGTGATTAAATTATCTAGCTGACGCAGCTCTATAATTAACATTGGCGCACAATTTGAACTCAAATGCGAGTCACAAAAAGTCCAGTTGGACACAGAAATAAATTAAAAATGTGAATCATTTTCGGATCATGAAGTTGCTAATGGCTTAGCTTGTCATTCGATTTGAGCAATCTGAATTGTCCAACGATATTGTGATATTTTTCGTGTTAAAAAAATGTTCGAAATGTCCGTCTCGTCAAGTGTTGTGCCTATGCTACTGGTTCAAAATCACACAGTTGGTCGTCATATTGCATATAACGCTTAAATACAGAATGTGGACATGCTGAATGTTTGTCTTGAGGCTTTAGAAGCGCTAATCTGCGATTCATTACGAGCAGGCACTGGGATGATCGGTGACGCGTTGCGTTCACTTTTTGATTAGCTGGACAAAAAACTTCCTACTAGCAAAAAGCTTTGTTTGCAGGCGCCATTTTGATTATGTAAGCAGCCTAATGGCACTAACGCCTGGTCCCGGTTAATGGCAGTAAGGCTTAGCTCATATATATATATATATATATATATGTATATTAGGTAGATGTATACGGTGATCCACGTATCAGCATTGCACCACCCCCCTCGTACAAAATGTGTATGCAGGACTACAGCGATTGGTGTATGGCTTTGCAGTGAGAGGGTGAGGAGACCCAACGGGACGCCACTTGCCATGAGTCGCTGATGTCTTCCGTTTGCAGCTGCAGTAGCTAACATCAGTAGCGGAGCAAGGACGATCATATTCACTGATATGTATTACCTCTAGCCGGCCGCTACCAGGGCATGTCTATCCACGCTAGCCACGCATCGAACAAGAACGGTCAAACAAGACAAAGAAACACCAGCCAACAAATGAACGACGATCCACGATTATCGACACTTTCGTTAATGACCGTGTGTCTTTTTTTTTGTTCGACGACGACTTTTATTGACTAGTAGCACTGTCCACCAAAGAAACACCGGCCGTTTCTTCCATGCAGTAGTAGTGTTTCGTCTATTAGTGGTATTACTATTATGTTCAATATCTACCAAACTCGTATCAGCAGTTGGCTAAGCAGCGACCGCAGCCGGTACGACATTATAACAAGCCAAACAAATAGAAAATCGCAAGAATATGTTCCTCTCGTCGTCCACCACTTGTAGGCAGATATCGCTATTGGCGGGAGCTCGGGGCCACTTTTTTTTCTAGACATGCCTCCTTCCCCGATCTCTTCCCAGTGATTCCGCCATCTTCTGCAATTGGCGTTCGACCTTTTGGTCGTCCGAGAAGGTGACGATGCCGAAGACGGTGACTATGACCGCTATCGTAGGCGATCGTCGTCGATCCGGGTCGAGGGCTTTGATCTGCCGCTTGTTCAAACGAATACTGTGCTAATTCTCACGTTCGTCTGCATGCCTTTTGATTGGGTTCATTCGTAAAATATTGGTCGGCAATATGGCCACCCGCTAGGAGGTTGAAATTGTGCTATCAATTTCATACAATCTTTGCGTTCTTCGTGATAGACGCATTAGCGATGCATCAGCTGCGGACATATGCGTCTTAGATTATAGAAACCTGCGTTGACTGGGTTCGAACACAAATGGGATCTATAACTATAGTTAATAAATTAATAACATTCGCTCTTATATTAGTAATGATTATTGATTATATATGCACATCCATAACTTATTACTATTATCACTATCATATCAAAATACGTCCGAGTAAGTTCATTCCTATATAGAATACACACACACATATATATATTTATATATATGTATATATATATATATATATATATATATATATATATATATATATATATATATATAATTAGATGTAATTTATATGTCTCTGCCTGGCTCACTATTTCTCTTCGCCATATATTTTTAATCGCCAAGATCTACGACAGATACAGTGGACAAGTGGCCCTTCTAAGAGTTCTTTGCTGGATAGAGCTGCCACCGCAAACGAAAAAAACACCACCAATCAAGAATCGTCCTCACTCACTTTAGCCCGTGTTTGCTGAGAGGAAGCAGTCCGAGAAGGCCGCTCGTGTATGTTACATCTGGTCGTCATACCTTTTATCTCTGCTTGATACAAAAGCAGTGGATGACGTCAGCCAAGGTTGGATTTTTCGCTATTTGTTACAAATTTTAGCTGCGTAATTGTAATGGACTGGACTCTCCGTAATATGTTGATCATTTCGTGCCGACCAACTTCAATGGACCAGGCCTTACCTTGCATTGCCTTGCTGCAGATATTATACTAACATGCGTAAATATGTCAACTGCGTGTGCACATTGTTGTGATAATGTATAATTAAATGAAGTCGACAACGCTGTCGTTAATGATATCACAATGACTAAAACTCGATGGATTCTTGTTATCGAGATGCGTACACGCAATATGATGACATTACTGTCTGCTATATGCATGTATTATTATTGTTCTAATTTTTCGAAATGAACCTTCATCCTCTTTTACTAATATTATATAATAGTATGTCGAGCCATAATTCGTTCCAAATTTCTATATTTAGCAAATAGACTGATAGATCGCTTCTTGTCTGCAGACTGCACGTTTGACTCCAGCTTACAGTGCAAGGTAACTCGGGCTTCGAAATAGCGCGTCGATATTTTTTTAAATCGCCGTGCTTACTTGAAAAATTATTGTAAGAGACAGCGAATGAAGGCCCTTAATCAATTCACGAACGGCTGTAGGTTGACTGGTGTGCATCGTCGTCTGGGCGGGCGTTTACGAATATAAATACTTATTGAAAAATGTGCTCAGCTCGCCCTTTTCAACCTTGCAGCATCATTCGTGGCTGTCACGGTTAGGACCCTTGAACAAAATCAGCTTGTAATAGATGAAGAAAGTTGTAGCATGACAATCTGGAATCGCTAAATTAGTGTAATATTCCCAATATAGCAGTAGCGAAAGCCGTAGCAAGCAAGCGACGAAAAAGTAAGGGATCTCCCTAAGGTCCATGGTGAACTTTACGCTGCTGATCACGATCTCGTATAATGTCGGGCGCAAAAAAAAAAAGAAAACGAGAAAAAGGAGATTCGTTTGAGCTGTCCGCGGCCAGCTCTCCAGTGGTCGCGTGTTTACCAGCCGTACGACTGACCACTCAATTCCGCAAACGTGGATAGGCAGTACTGGCGCCTGCTGCCATTGAAAGAACCAACTCATGACAAACTATCTCCGGGCCGGGGCGTTTGTTCTATGGGAAGCCTCGGGGAGAGGGGATGGGGTGGTGGTGGTGGTGGTGGCGGCTAAGGGTCGCCAACGACAGGGGTTGGTACGCGTAGCTGGAAGAGAAGCGGCCGCCGAGAAGGTTTAGGTTTCAGCGTATCGGGTATCTCCGGAAAGGCAAAGGAGATGAAGAGATTGGAGATCTAGCTGACTGGCTAGTGCAGAGGCGCCATCGCCTCGTCCGACTGCGCAGACGACCCGGCTCGATCATGCATCGCCCTCCCGGGCGGCCGAAGCGGTCTGACAAACGTTCATGATTTCGTGTTGAGAGTATAGCTGGAAGAGAATCGCATATGGACCGCATATCGTTGTACCCTGTCGTGGTCGAGTGCAAGGCCACTGACCACTGGCTGAACTGGGCTATCTTATGACAATTTAAATTGAATACAACAACGACGACGACGACGACAACGATAACTAAAACAACCACGAAACTAATGGGCAGATCGAGGCGACGACACTTTTTCTTGATGACAATCCTTTGCACTATCATACATATGATATTTAGGCATATTTATCCGTATACGCTTTTATTCAATAGATTGCAATTGGTGTTGGGTTTAAAGTGTCGTGTGAATAAGTCGTTGCGCGGTTGTGGGCCTCTCCTATTTTGCGTTTTGTCCCATCTTTAAAACATCTACATCGATTTTGTTCTCGTTATTGCTGTCTTCGTTTTCGTTGTTGTTGTTGTTGCTGCGGCTCACTTCGCTCCGACTCGAACGGGAGGCCGACGAAGCCATTTTACCTTATATTTTTCTTCTTTTCGTTCGATCGCTCTTTCCCTCTCCGTGGAGTCTTTCCTTTGGCGTCTCTCTGCCTTCGTTCTCCTCGCCTACCCTGGGGGCTTTCTCGTCTTCGTGCTTGTCTGCATCCTCCTTACGCCGTCTGGCCACAGCCTGCGACAGACCCCTGATTCCGGATTGCCCGCTGAACACACGTACAGAGGGGCGAGTGGTCCCCCTCGACGTCCGCCATTCCCCGAGAGCGTCGCCTGGCTGGCTGCTGCTTCTTCTCGCTGGTGTGTCGTTCTGGTTCGTGCCTTTTTAACCTACCGATACTTACAGATGCTTTTCTTGAGGGGAAACTGCTACTGCTACAAGCACTGGTACTTGGCGGCCTTCCCACACCGATGAAGACGAGCGCGAGGATGGAGACAGAGAGAATGAAAGAGAGACGGACGAGAAGCAAATCGACGAGACGACCAAGATTGGAGGTAAAGGCAGCCAAAGCCGACGGCAAAGGAAAAAAAGGCAATCGCGGGGGACCAGCGGCGACAGGCGAAGGGAAGGCAAATGAGGTTTATTCCTCTGGCCTAAAGGCGCAATCGACGACCGGCCACTGCGTCGACAGGGCCTATGAGGACAGGACATCTACTACTATACCACGGGGAGAAGGCGAAATGTAATAAAAATATTGGTTGTATTCTACGAGCACGAATCGGGCCTCATTGAAGGTGAAATATAATAGAAGATGGGATTTATTACATGCGAACATGCGCTCACGCCGTACACGCTGTTGCAGCTTTCAGTTGAATTTCCTTGATCAATACATGCTACTATTGTGCGTTGAACAACGGATATATCCCTCAGCAAGCTCTAATAGTTTTTATACGATACCAAGAAGGGCATTATGAAAGGATTTCTATTATTTTCTATATGTGGCATGCAGATTCGAATTCGGCCAGTGAGACAGATGACAGACGATGACGTTACTGCTCGCTAAGGCGAAGTCAAGGAAAAATAACAATAATAATAATGATAATCATGGGTGAAGGGAGTCGAACGTCGCCTGCTGCATTAACGCGCCTTGTCGAGTAAACATGACAATTGTTATCAGGGCCAATGACGCTCACCATCACTCGCGTGTTTCTGTGTATATAGACCACTCCAGTGCGTAGATCATACCGAGAGCATATCATGGTTATAAACGATGATGTCGTCAATACAATCCTACGTCACTGATCTATGGAGCAAGTCTTAACACGTTGAAATGAGGGCGATATCAACAATATTCGACTTTACCTCTCAATTTGCTCGGTCAATTGGGTAAGCAGAAATCCCCTCGGGTGTCTAGTCAACAACAGCAACTCACTGATCCCTGCTATTACAGGCGATATTTCGTGCTTTGTCACCAGTCGAAGGGGTTGCCCCTCTTATCTCTGCTGCTCGGTGTTTCACCACCCGTAGGTCTGTGTCGGCATTCCTCTTCCCTTGTTGTATGCCTTTTCCCGTAGTCGCTATCTCGTAGCTCCATTGCTTCCTACAATGACAAATTGTGTTCCGCTCCTCTTCAAATGTCTATCTATCCATCCATCCATATATCTATCTCTCACTCTATCTAGGCATGCATCAGACGTTGTCGGCGTTCCTTTCTCTTACACGTCTTCCATACGATTTCCCGACCACTTTAGATTTACCGCCACCAACACGCTCGCATTCACTGGCTGATAGCGCTACATGTTTCCTACACAATTTCTCCGGTATCTCTGCCACTTCTCGACGACGGAGGTCCCTGGCGACGTTGCACGGAATCTACGCGGTCGTTTGGCAGCTTCATTTATTTGTCGGTCTGGCAAACGGCGGCCTAACGTCGTAACGCGTTAAAACTTTAGACAAGTAGCATTCGTCCGCCATTCGACCGTTGCCAGACAGAGAAAGATCACCCTGTTTGGGGGATCCCTAGGATCTCGCTTGGCTTCGCTCTAGCGTTCTTCATTCGCCGAAACCAACACCAGGCATCAGACTCACCAAACAAACCAAGTCTCACACAAATGAACAGCTCGCCGGCCACTGTGACTTGAGGCTTTTCCCTTTCCGCGGTTTTCTAGTTGTCTTCTTTTTCCTATGTGGTGGATGTAGAGAAATATGTTGGCGTAGTGTACCAGACTTGATTATGATATCTATCTAACACGGCACAAACGGCCACATGAAGCCCTAACGAACTTGGTGCGACATGACCCTACTACTGCTTTGCCGTGGCATCGAGCCTCTTGCTACTCCGACCCTGCCACGAGCGGCGGATACCGATGGCTAGAGAGTGCGGAGGAGGGGAATGTACCATCAAGACTTTCAAATTAACTTGAACGACGCGCACGCGATCCGTCGCACGCGAGCTTGTCCACGAATCTCGAGTCGCCTTCCGATTCACAGATCTACGTGGTAGTTGTCCGTCTATCTGCCTGTATCTGTGTATGTTTCTGCGTAACCTATACTTGAGCCAAGCGACTCCCCTTTCGAGTCAGTCTGACGAACACAGAGTGGCAGTGACCGTGCTCGTGGTGAGAAAGTGTTCGGAGCGGCCAGTTGTCTTGGATGCAGTGAATGGAAATGTTGTCGCTGAAAGTTGGGTCAACCGGAAAGCGACCCAAAGCTGTATATACTATGAACAGGACAGGGCTCGGAGACAATGGGATGCCATATGAACACGAAAGACGATTGGTAAGAAGCCGGCCTACTCTGTCGATACGCGCTACAGGAACCGGAGAGGACGAAAAGGCATTCCATCTTTCATAGAGCAGGCTCCTCACCAAAGCAGCAATGTTACTTTCTGTGACTCACGTATGTCAGCGTGCCGCCGGCGCGTCCTTTGGGACTAGCTAGAGTGAGCTCTGAGTGGGCTGACCCTTCTGTTGGCTAAGGGAGATTCGTCAGGGGACAAGGTATCTAGCACAGGCCATACTCTGGTATCACAACCTGCAACCTGTGTTGCGCCCCCTTAGCTGTGGCTAATGGTATAGTGTGCTCCCACAACGTAGTCCATGCAATACGATGTTTGTACAGTGTGTATGCAATGCTGAGCCATCGCGATCCGTTGTTTTACGCCGAAAATGCATAACGGTGACTGCGAGAAAAGTGCTAAAGGTTCTGACGTAGAGTATATGACGTGGTGTACGGGCTCGAGGTTGGACCGGCACGCCTTAAATCTCTTACCTCACCAATGTCGTTGGGCCTTTCCTAAGTGTACCCTAAGTCAGCCCGGAAGTACCTATCTTAGATAAACATAACGAAGCCTTAACGAATCGAAGTAACCTGTACGCGTGTTTGGCCAAAGCTATGATCTTCTGTTCGATTCCAACCTTGTGAAATTATTTTGCAAAGCTTCTTCGCAGAAGTGACAACAGCATAGATGGAATAGCACGGGCTTGATGATATCATCCGATTAGCACCATTTAGATTGCTCTTCGGGAGGTTCTGAAATTGAAATGAAGCGTGCGAATACCGAAGCGACACTGCGTTAGGTCATAATTTCGAATACAAAGAGAAAAACGATAAAAATCAGTCAAGGCGCACTATCGCCTCGTCCAATATGAGACTGTCGCGAGAAGAGCCTGAAGTGCCCTTTACTCTATGGAAATAGATGCATTCGCTCTTATGCCACGCATAATGGCACACTCGATTAGGTATGCATATTCGCACTGAGCAGGTCGCGCCGTTGCGGGCTGTTGCGGTTAATTTTTCAAGCTTGACTGCTTGGGATCACTCGCACGGAAAACGGGAAATAGCAGAACAACGACCAGTAAAGGACACAGCAGAACGGAGGGATGATATGGAAAATGAGTTTTGCATAATAAAAGTTTTATTTACTGACGCTGTCTCTCTCTCTCTCTCTCTCTCTCTCTCTTTCTCGCTCTCTCTCGCTCTGTCTCTGTGATCGTGCAACTAACTGTAATTCTCAAACGTCCAGTGTTCGCGCGTGCTTATGTGAGCGTGTGTGAGTTGAAAATTCAAATTTAAAGGGCGGCGTCTTTGCGAAGGATCGTCGCGAAAGCAGACGAATCATACTCTTAAATGACAACAGGATGTTTATGTAAAATGCGCTGCGTTGCTGCGATTCCGTTGTTCGATTCGGTTGCGATTCGTAGGGTGTTGTTTTCGACTTGATCGAGTACAAATTTGGGCGTCATTGCATTCGTCCGATAACAAAAGTGTAATTTATACGTCCACCCGTGTATCACACGACCCATGTCGCGTGGAGAGCGGGGCTATGATGTCTCCGGCATGCGGACAATCTCAACACTACCAAGGCTGTGACTACCGCTGCTGGTACTCTTACAATTTATGATCGTTGAAGTCGGTCACTGCTCTCTCGCTCTCTTTCTCTCTCTCTAATGCCTAATGGCAAATGCGTCGATTGACACTTGGCATAATAGTGGCATCCACTTTGGTGCTGCTGCTGCCGCCGCTGATGCTGGCCAATCCCTATCTCTATCCAAATGCAATCTCGGGACCAGTGGCCCCCAAGGGCCCGATGGCCTCGTCACACGTCTGTCTGTCAATAGGTCCATCCGTCTGAGCGTCCATGATTTCTCTTCTTCTTCTGTTTTCTCTACTTTTTCCGCTTCCACATCCGTTTCCGTTGGGTCTCTGCCTTGGCCACGACCCGGTCAGCCGTTCCCGCGCAATATTAATACCAATCTATTTTCTCATTCAGTGCCATTTTTCTCATTTTTCTTCTCGTCGTCGTCTCTCCTCTCTCTCTCTCTCGCCAAAAGTCTGGTCAGTTTTTAGCCATTGCAGGGAACTATGATTGCAATCGCCCTAACAACATTGTTCCTACTGTGCCGAGCCAGCAGAGAACTCTAGAGTCGCCAGGCTGATTGATAAACTGAGTAGGATAGAAGTGCGACTATAAATATATTAATAATAACAATCAAGAAGACGTGCTCAAATATGGCGGCTCACTGACGACGACAGACACCGGAGACCAACTGGTGACTAGAGAAGGCCGAGACGGCAATCTATTTAGGTTGGGTGATAATTGACGTCACTAAGCAGCCTCTCTCTTTCCGTGTTGCCTTGTTGTGATACCTTATTGTGCGTTCGCCACAGCACTGCGAGTGCAGTAATGTCGACGTCAAAGCGCTACTGGAACTGAGAAATTGGTGTCACCCTAATCCGCCCCGCCAGGGAGCGGTGTCCAGACACACCCCTCATGCGTTGCTGAGATCAGATCGCCTGTTCTTTTTGTAGCGCCTCTCGTATGGTAGCGGTTAGGTTAGGTGGTGGCGCTATTCCGGCGTTATGGGAGCTGGCCACCGGAAGAAGAGACTGTGGCAAATTCGGCTTTGACCGTGTTTCAGGAAAGATCCCACCGTCGTGAGGCTCGGCTCACATAATAATGAACGACAAGATTGAACAAGACCGACAGGCGGCCCGATCCGCGGGAGGGGCAGCGACTCCGGGCGGTGGCTTAGTAGAACTCTGTACTCACGCACTGTACACACAGATACACTCCGATAAGAGACATAGAGAAAGAGAGAGAGAGAGATCGAGGGTGAATAGAGCTGGAATACGAGTGGGATGATCCGTAAAGAGGCACGGAAGCGTGAAAACGAGCAGACCGAGTGTAGAAACGCCGCCTGAGAATGAGAGGAGCGGAGTCAACCAGAGTACGAACGAGATAGGACGGGGCAGACTGGCGGAATGAGAAAAACGAACTAACCAAGAGAATAGAAGGGAACCGGCAGCAAAGCGGGGTAACGGGTCTGAGCTCGGACGGAGAACGCCAAGGTGGGAAGACCTGGCATGAAGCCTTAACGATAACGTGCTCTTTCGGCTAATGATCACGAGATCTGCGGCGCGATGTGCGCGCGTGTAGCACTTGGAGTAGTAGTAGTAGTTGTAGTAGCAATGGTTCGCGGTAGACCGAAATAAAGGAACGAAATGCAGCAATTCAGGGTAGACGCCGAGCGAGACGACGCGGTTCTGCCGCCCGTAATAAATATGTGTTAAAATAGAGTGCGTGCCTTAAACATTGACGACGCGCGCGAAGTGCACGGTGATATAGAAGGCGGCAGAGAGGGGGAGGAGTTGAGTAGGAATCAAGGAAGAAATAACAGTGGGGATTTGCGTTTCAGACAAGAGCGAAAGAAAATGAAGAAAACGAAGACACCTCACAGATGGCGGGTGCGGCTGGGTTTGACGGTTTAAGGCGGGAGAGCGAACGGCTGAATCGAGTATAGGTGTGGATGCCATCGAGAACTCTGCTCCTGCATAATTTCTATGTATGTGGTATCTGGAGAGATGTATAGTCGCAGAGGAACTATCTTGCTATTTCGTAATGTTATTCCTATAAAACAAAGCATAGATCTAACTGGATAGAGGCCATAGTGGAATTCGTGTGGGTAACGATTGTGGCTACCTGCTTGTCACGGGAATATTGGATGAAGGAATGTATTGTCGCTCAAAGCGATAGTGTCCTGCCTGCGACAAAGGGTTGAATATATTATAATACAATGTAATATAACTTTTACTATCGACGATGCGTTGCTGGGTATACCCAATATGCGTTTCTTCTGCCCTTCAGAGTTCTATAGGCCTTCACTAATTGACATTCATTCGCCGAGGAGTTCTGTTTGCCAGAAGATTGCTCACTTGAGTCAAGAAGACACCGACAAAGTTTCAAGGACAAAGCTATTACCAGTTGCTGCTGCTGCTGCATACATGTATAATAGTATCTGTTACACGTGGAGGTGACCGATTTCGTATAGTCCTGAGTAGACACGAAAGCTGAAGAGGTACTGACTATGCACAAGGGCAACTAGCTATTATAAAGATTGAACAAACGTACGCGTTTTCCACAAAGGTTTGCGTATGTACGCCTCCCAAATCATTCAAGCGTATCCCTCTGAGTTCTCCCAGGTTGAGCGCTGTTTAGCGGCAGTTACGAGGCCCGTTTGGCAGCCTCTGAGAAAGAAAAAAGTTCGTGCTGATAACGTATCCAACCTTACGACATCGACAGCCTGAATAAGAATTTTCGAACTGATTCGTTGCATAATTTACTGATGCCTCTAGCGGCCGAGTTGGCTTTCATATTCGGCAGATTTGACTGCCATCCCTTTTGCGAACCGCTTCCCATCAATGAAGTGTTGATCGTAGGACATATTCGCTGGCGAGTAGCGGACCAAGTTGAAAATACGAATAGCCAACCTATCATCATGAAACAGACATTGACCTGAATACAATGGACAAAGCGTGCGTGTCGTGTGGTCATCTGTAAGTTCAAATCCGCTAATATTATCTAAGACGCTCGATAATTGCACTTGGCTAAGATTCGGAGGAGGTTATAAATGGGGCGAGTGTTCAACGCATTAGGCTAGATTAGAGATCGCTTATCTTTAATTTCCAGAAATAATATACGTTCCTCATATTCTATATGCCGCTATAGGCGGTATCTCTAAATATCATGAACGTGTCTCAATAATGTAATAGCGTAAACAATATGCTCGCGGTTAATTCGCTTGTCGCATTAAGCTCAACTTCTGTATACCTTGTTCGAATATCAAATAAAGATTGTTGTATCGGTATATTGGTATGAATTAATTTTCAAACTACGGTCAACTACTATTTCCCTATTGTGCTATTGGTCATCGCCAGTAAGCCACAGAGCGGCGATTTATAACCCGAATAATAATCGCTTTAGTAATGCTACTTTATGGTGCGGTGGCAACTACTGCTACGCTATACCAACAAGCAGCACTGGCTCGAACCACGATTCTCTAAGCGAAAGCAAACCTGGCGCCACCGCTTCGGCAGGACCGGTGTGGCCTGATCGCGTTCGCAGTTCGTCTTTATCGACTGCGTCGTTATTGACTTCGCTTGCTGGTCGAGTTCGGCGAGGTGTGGGCGCAAGGCGCGCCGGCCGCATAGGAAAGCTGAAGGCCATGGACACAAGGACAGAAGGACACACTGCACCCCAAACCCTCTGCCGGTGGATGGTGGCCGTAGCAAGCAGGCCGACAAGAAGTGAAAACCGAAAAACGACGAGAAAAAGGTATCGACCCCTTCAATCGATTTTCAAGTGTCGACGAGTGGGCCTCGAATAGCCTGAGGATCAAATATTTGACCCATCGAGTTTGTCAATCGGGTTCGGTTGGAGGTTGGACCCGGCAGATGGCTGCTGGCTGTTGACGCTGAGGTCATCTCATCCGGATGAACTGATGATGCGCGTTCGCTGGTTTCGCCATATTTTTCTTTCGGTTGAAAATGGATGCTAGCGATTCCCTTGGCTCAATCGTAAACGACAGCAATCTAATAGCGCGAACAATCCCTCGTTGACAGCTATATTGCCGTGGATCTCTCTTCCATTGGGCTTGCGTAAAACTAATGCCTGAGACGTATTATGTATTTCTGCCTGAGCAGCTCCGGCTGTGACGAGTGCGCAGCCCACACTTTGCAGAGCCACAGACGGCAGAGTGGCATGGAACACTTTGCGATTCCCTCTCGCTCTTTTTACAGAGTGGAAGACGGGGATGGTGAAGGCAGCCGGCCGTGTGGTGCGGCCTGTCTCTGCCTTCGATGAGATGAGGTGGAGTGCACTTCAGCAACTTAGCCAATCGTCCGTCCACTGGTCGTCAATGGCTAGAGTGGCCACTGGGCCACAGCGGATGAACGGCGGAGGGGGGAGGTTGCCACATTTCGTCATCTTCGTTTCTTTGTTGCCATCAATGCAGCGTATATGTAAGTTCCTATTGTTGCGTCCGGTCAAGCGGTCGATGTGTGTGTTTGAACCATGAGAATGAGCGGTTGTGCGCGGTATAAACAAGTACTTAGTTCTAAATCTCATTGTCAACTGTCCGTGTTCTTGATCCTTCGACGAGGCAAAGCTGTTTTTCCGTTCGCCTATTATTGGCTTGTTCCTATAAGTAGTTTTTGTGTCCAAAATTAGTCATAACCACGGGGAGTTTGCAGGGAAGGAGAAAGACCAAAAATAAAGACCTAATCGTTGAGAGCAAAGATGAACTGTGGGCGTATCTTTTCGCTGGTGCTTTCATAAGGCCGTCTTTCTCGTGTGTGTGAAAATAGAATGTTAAACATCACATTTGACCATTGCCTTGTTTGTGTTTCAGGTAAGCGTCCATGCGATTGATCACGAAAACTGACGATGCATCATTAGCGGATTCTCGGCATAGTCAGCAATGTAAGACGTTTATGTAATCGTTGAATGGAAAAAATGTATCAAAGAGGCTTCGTACCTTACGAATAGAAATGGACACTTAGAACATCAATTTCGAACTTGTGAACTTTGTCAATTATCTGCTCGGGTTCACTGTGCATTGTACTGGCATTATTGATTTCTGGTCGAGTCGCGCTGTTCGAACCGTGTGAATGAAATGGCCTCGAAGCCATGATAGATCCAAACTATCGCGTCAAATTGTGTGTGCCTAGAAATGTCATATAAATATATATATATATATATATATATATATATATATATACATATAAATATATATATATATATATATATATATATATATATATATATATATATATATATATATATATATATATGACATTTCTAGGCTCACACACACTATATATAATGCATGTGTATATATGTAAGCTCCAAATGATATCCAATGGCCGTATATATAATACATGCACGTAACGTAACGCGTAAAATCAGGTACGTAAACATGGGATTACTGCACATAATGATATGTGCTGTTCGCTTTACTGTTGTTGTTTGACGCCTCATCGCAAGGCTTTACAGGATCCACTAATCGGCAGCGCGACCCCTCGGTAGGCGCCTGTGTATCATTCATTTTCACGATTTAGTGCTATGGGCGTACCACTATTCCAAGTACAGTTCAATGCTCGAGCGGGTCAACTCGGAAACGGAGGAACGGTCCCACGAGAAAGCACGATCTCGATTCGAAGCCCTAAAAAACTGAGCCCAAGCCAACTTGCCTAAGCTGTGAGATGACGCCGAAATTCCTCGGTGTCTACCAAGCGTTTCGCTTGTGCAGCACAACGAATCGCAGTAATAAAGAGCAGGCGTGTCCTATATAAATTTTACGAGTATTTTACAAACGGCTCGGCTCGCCAGCATCAAGAGCATGCTAGATAAACGAAAATCGAACTGTCACGAAATGTAATTCCCTTCAAACTACGTTTGAACCCTATCGTTGTGAGGCAAAGGGAAATTTCCAGCCGAACACAGCACTACGGCGTAAGGGGGCAGCTCAAGTGGGCCCAGGTATATATATTCTCGAGCTACAAAGTATTCCTGTAGGTATAAGCTGAACCGACCTGAGTTCATTGACTCTTTGCCAACGAACGGGCCTAACCGGCCAGCTGTATATTGCTGATGATATGAAATTGGCCACGGAATACATTTTCAGCACGCGTTATATCGATATTCACCAATTGTATTTTTCATGCTGGGACAGTGAATATGGTGGAGTATATATTTTCACGATATAAGTTATACAGAGTGTTAGAAAAGTTTTGCAACATTATGGGCGACTAACCAGAGTCAACGGTTTTAAAGGTAACCAACCATACATGATAGTTGGACTTCCTTTTCTTCCGTGGCCACATACCTAGATCACAACTCAAACTTGGGACACTGTGTCGTTTTCATGTTTTGCTTGAAAATACACACTAGTATAATATAGCAATGTGTGTCTATTCGAACAAAAAAACAAGGGAAAAATCACTGGGAGTTACCCTTCTAACCGTCAAATATTGGTTAGTCGCCCACGTGGTTTAGTTTTTGTTGATATGACTTATTAGGCAGTCACACCGAACACCTATCCCTACTGCTACTACTGTTGCTGATGTTGTTCCTAATAACATATATATCTACTTAGCATGTTGCTGGCTGACCAAGGCGTTGCTTGTCCACTGGTGGGCGTGCTCACTATTCCTTGTTCTCTGCAGTACATGTCACACACTCCTCATGCTGCTGCTGCTGCTGCTGCTGCTGCTGCCGGAGCCAGTATTCCTCGTTGGAATTCGCACCGGCTGTCGCAAACATCGTAACGGCCATCGTCGCGCTCAGTGACGACGCTAGGTGACAGAGGGTAAAAAGCAACGTGTTACGGAAATAACAAGAACAACGACAACAAAGACAGTAACAGCGTCGATAACAACAACAGCAACAGCAACAACAACAACAACAACAACAAATGAGTTATTAACAACTACTATTCGATGGTACAATGACGCTGGCGTGGAGACTCGTTGTCCAGGAAGGTCCCTCGAAGCGGCAGTCAAAAAGAGGAGGGTGGAGAACGAGCTCGAGTAGATTGAGGTATAGAGTGTACGGAGAGGAGGGGAGCCGCACCAATGTATTGTATAATATGTCAGTGGTTCTACATCGGCGGGACGAAGCCACGGGAGCTGGCAAGCAAGAGGAACGCAGCGGAAGCGAGGGCCGGCAGAGGGAGGGCACCGTCCGCAGGGTTAGGTGGGTTAGAAAGTGCGATATATATACAATAGCTAGTGTATACCGACAACGAGCCACTATGAACGTCGGCAATGCCATGGGCGGTACGCGCCAGCGGACAGTCTCTGCCTGGTAGAAATGGGAACAGTAAAGACGGTGGCATCGGCGGAGGCGGATGGCTCGAAGGAGGATATTGCACGAGGATAAGATGGACCACCACCACCACCACCTTCATGGCTATCACCGCGAGGAGGGTGAACGACGGATCGGATAGTCCGGACGGCCCGGCTGGGCCCGGTTACGTCTGGTACTGTTGCACACGCTGCTCGTATGGCCAGCCGGCCATGGTAAAATACGTTCGTTTGATGAGATTGAGAATGCCGGGCCGAGGGGGTCAGGTCGGCCTTGAAGGGCCTGAACGGCTGAGACGAGCAGCAGTGGCGGCGGCGGCAACGGTAACGGCGCGGCAGCAGAAGGAGCAAGACTCATAAAGGGAGGGAGTGCAGAGATTGCTGAAACCTGTAGGCTGAACCTGCTAAAACGAGACAAGCAAAGGCCCGACTCATACCAAAGCCGTCCCCGTCCTTTCGTGCTCTGGGTTGACGTCGACGTTCACGGTAGGGGCGGTGCTGAATGTTTGGCTGCCTAACGCTCGCTATGGTGTTACTATGATGCCAAACGCCTTGCTCAGCGACATTTCCTTGAGCTTCAGTGATCTCGAGAGACATTTCATTCCTGTCGCCAGACGTTCATGCATGACCGCCTTCTTCATTCGCGCTTCCCTTAACGTTCCCAGGCCCCTGCCCGCGCTACCATTTATTTCTTGCTCTTTCTCTGATTCATGTCTAGCCATCTGACACATGCGTGTGCGTATTCTAGCGGAATTGCGCGACACATCAATCACTGCGATGAACAACAAAATATGCTTCTTCGTGGTCGCCGTGCGGCCAAATTACAATTAGCTATATCCCTACTGTAAGCACGTACGTTCATACAGCAGCCCTTGTTATGGGCTACGATGGGCGAGCCAGTTGCGTCACATCAATGATGTATGACCACGCGCAGGGGCAGGAGAAAACGCAGCGTCCGGGTTTGGGGATTAAGAACGGGGAGGAGCGAGGTTGAGTGGGCGTCTGTATATTATAATTTGAGCACGTAGATTTGACCTTGGAATGAATAGAGCGGGATGCTGGTGCTGCTACTGCTGCCAGCACTGCCCCTCTTTGATGTCTACGAAGCGTAGATTGCTTGCACGATTTGCGCAACCTACATGATTTGGAGGCGGCTGGCCGGTCGGTCGGCTCATCGGCTCGCTTGCTCGCTGTAGAAGCACCGAAACGCGTCCTGCGGTCAACGTTGACCGTTCGCGATAGCGCCGACGACAAAATGCAGTTCCACTATATCATTACGAGAGAGGTGTTCTGGGGGCGGACGGCATACGAAAGCAATAAACATGCGGATGGTTGTGTGGGTCGGCAAACTCATTAGGTGATGCGGTACACGCTCTACATAGTACACCTTGTTGAGCCTGCCACTGGGGGCGTTCAATAGTGTGTTTGTGTAGTTCGTTTAGACGTCATTGCTTTCACAGGGTATATTTATCGCACGCCATTCGTATGAACTTCAAGGATTCAGTGAGGAGCAGAATGCAACCCCCGGGGGTTCGTACACACCATGCCACGTGTTTACTGTGCGCTATGGTAAAGTTAGCTTTTTCTTTCACGAACGCGGAAATCCCACTACCCTGGCTAGGATAGTGGGAAAAATTAAAATGTTGTTGGCAAAAAACATTAGCACTAATCCTCTCCAATGAAAACAGCCTCCTCTCCATATATATGTATATAGTCCGTGCAGCAAGAGTAGGGGAGGGGTGTATGAACAAAGGGAGCGCAGTAGGCTGCACCATTGACTGGTCAAGTGAACTCGAAAGTTCAGAGACGTGGTCTGAATGGTAGTCGGCTTGAACAACAACCCGTCAGTCGAAAACGGCCGAAGTGATGACGGTGATGGTCAAGAGTAAGATATATCTGAGCTCGTATCGAATAACGACGCATTTTACACACATATTCTAGTTACCTTCTATTACGTGTGTAAAGCCTGTATTTCAACTTCTGATATTGTTATTTCATTACTGTGTGGACAGAGGCGAAGACACACTATCTCAATCGTCTGACGAAAAAAAAATAATCATTGACTGCATCATATAGATATTAGCTTTCATCGGCTCAATTTCAGACAAGTAGATAACGAATACACATGGTTGGATAATTCGAATAACGACACACAACAAGATCTCACAGCGTTCACCATTTACTTTTGCCATTGCTATGTAAATATATATCTTATATAAGTCGGAACTAATACAACTAAATGCGCATTCTTGATCAACTATTGCTTTTAAGGGCCGACCTTTCGGATCGGTCTTAGGTATATAGCTTGCCTTGCGCTGCCAATATATATGGCTGAACCTATTCAACAACTGGTAATTGGCTATTTGAACTATCCCATTACCGCGACCGCAACTAGCTGTTCATAGGAGTAGTGGGCTTTTGTGTGCCTGGAATTTCAGTTACGCTAACAGAAAACCCCGGGGGTTGTTCGCTCCGCCCCCCACCCCCCATCGTACGGCAAGTCGTCTCCGACGTCTTCGAATATTGGCTAGACTTGTAGAGCTAATGTACTATGTAGAATGGTATCGCGTTAAGCTCAGAACAACTTTTCCTTGTCACGAGCGCATGTGGTAGGGAATTCCTCAATGAGTCTCTCCACAATTACCTTTAACCAAATATTGGCGGCGGTCGGCACCAACTTTTGACTAGATTATTGCTGAGGTGCTCATCCCATTGTATCTGCCTTGGGCACGACTTGTTTCACGTGAGAACACTACGTTTCGTTAGCGGTGCCGTTCGATTACGCAACGCAGACGAACTCCGCCGTCAGTACCAACAAATGAGCTTCCTTGATGGCTAGGCGTGGCCCTACGGTTGATGGATATTGGCGAAAAGAGAGAGCGCCGGCGTTTCATCGATTTCAATCTTCGATTTTATTATGCATCGCCGATTTGCTATCGCGATATTGGCAAGCGAAAACGCGCTAGAAGAAAGAATCACACTATACGCTAAGGACGTTGTATTTTATATGATATTATACACAGTCGAGACGTTCGTTTGTCACCGCCTTCGGATTGATCTATGCATTTATGTCTCTTTTGCGATGTTACCGCTACATCTTCGACCGGCCAGACGAGCAGACCTTCTTCGTGCCACCTATCACGATGACAGCCGTTCGTCTTCAAACCCGATCTTTCACTATACAGCGACCACTATGCGGCTATTTATCTGCTGTATCTATGCACGAGCACCCACACGTATCAATGTCGTAAATCTGACATGTTCTATTATTGTACGGTTGTTACAGCTGGTACTGCTGTACAGCCACATACCATACGATGGATAGATAGATACATAGATAGACATATATATCTCCTCTGGCTCATCGCCTTTCATCGCCTCCTTACGAGGACGCGCTGCGGCGTTGGGGTCAGCGTCTGGCAACGTCCAGCCGCCGCCGCCGCCTGTACTGGAGGGGATCCCGTGAATTGTAGAATATCAACGGCGGCTATGATCATGACGGTGCAAGTGGCCGCACTATATTCGTGATGGACTAGAAGTGATGATCAAACCAGAAGATGGCACGTACGCCAACTCAGTGTACTCTCGACACAGAGCACAAGGTAAGTGAAGAGAAGACGATCGACCCAGTGGATGGGGGGTGGGGGGTGGAAGAGGACAGCTGAGATGAGATTAACCAACAAAAGGACGGAAACTGGTAGCTGCCTGAACCGCCGTAGTCTCCGCCATCTTAGTGCCACCGCTCCATTGATGAGGCTGCGCGTTCTAACCTGACAAAGCAGCACAACAAGTAGACGGCGGTAGCCGTAACCGTTGAGGTGAAGTTGCAGTGAGTTTCACATGGATAGACACCAAACGAAAGGCAGTAGCTAACCGATTTTAGCAGTAATCAATGTTTGTTGATGGATTGAGAGACTTGATGATGGCGATGATGATGATGATAGTGAAAATAATAAGCATAGCAGCATCTAGAAATGAGGTTAGAGACAACCTCAAATAAATAAAAACAAAATAAAAGAAAAAAGGTGAAACAATCTCACTGTGTCTCTCAGATTCGCGCGCGCGCTTAGGAGCGAGATATTGCCATATCAAAAAAAAACGTATTCGACGGAATCTACTAGGTAACTGGCGTAGGCACATGCTATCCGCCTGAGGATTATTAATTTCTTCGAGACAAAACGATTAAGGGAATTTGATTGAATCTTTGAAATGTGTGACATGTATGGTGGGGCAGAAGATGTTAATCCATTTTGTTCTAGTAAGTATAATGTCCCATTTATGTAGATTTCACTGAACAAGGGTGTGCTGACGGAAAATAGAATACGATTTGATTTGATCTCAATGCAATATAGCTCTGACTTTAGCTCGAAATTTTGTGATTGATTATGGTGGTTTCAACAACCCCAGTCCGAAATAAATCATAGTTTGCCTTCAAAGCGGATATATAGAGGGTCACGGAGTCTACAGTCTGTAACAAGTTGTATTCCGCCACAACAGTTTGCCGTTTGTCCGTATAGTGCAATTCATATCCGGTGGGTGTATGTAACATATTCCCAGTTAATTAGACTAATAGACCTGACTTGTATTTGTGTATTTCATTTGGTCGTCGGCTAGTCTTACTTCGCAAGATTAGCCATCCGCATACGAACAAAGGTAGGATGTTCACCCGGTCTGTATACAATATGTTACAATGGGTATTTTTTGCACATGATACAGAGAGACGCAGGTAGCCCATCTGAGCCGAAGCGGCTTACACACTCTCGCTCGCACTCCTTTACCTTTGATTCGATTTACACAGCCAACGGAGGCATCCAGCAGAGCATGCTGGTAATACTCAAGCAACGGAGCAAGGCTACAATGGCAACTTTTGCTTGTTGGACACGAGCTGCGAGGAGGGTTCCGCTCATGAGGCGCCTCCAATGTCTTTTTCTCTATCTTCCTTCATCTCTGCCTCTCTGTTACAACAACACGCTGCTATGAGCTAACAGGCCAGCGGTAGGTGGCGTCGACTTTAAGCTGAAACTGCGAGTTTTTGGTTCGTTGGCAATGGACGGGTCATCACGAGGTTAGTAGTCACTCCCGCCAAACAGAACCGTCACAACCGTCAATGACAGTTGGTAGATCAAAGACGGAACGGAGGCGGCCCCTCGGCTTAGCGTTTGCTTGGGATATAGGATGTAATTCTGGGGAATTCTGCGAGCTTGATGATGTGGCTTATTTTCTGCTTTTCGTCGTCGTCGGCGGCCGCAGCAGCAGCAGCAACAGCTACCACTGCAGACCCCATTACACAGAATAGCTGAATCAGGATAGTTGTTGCCTTTCGTCGCATCAACTCGTTTCCTCTGCTAGCCTTCATTCTGCCTTTTCTGGGTGACCCGCTGCCCCAATGAACCTTCTATGAACACCGAGACGACCCATTCGCTTATTTCTTCATTCGGCCGTCCACGTTCGCCGGGCGACCGGCGATCCATCTTCCAGCGTGACCTTCCTAAGGCTGGCACGCTACAGTGGACAACGAGAAACTTTGTGGCATGTATTCTCTCGATTTTGGCGAAATTTAATTTTGTCTTCATACGAATAATGAGGTTTGCACTCATTTGATCTTGTTCTACGTTCAGCTGACTCAGCAACATCGTGGTGTCGCCGACTGCCCAGATCGTACGGGTTTGTTTTTGTTGGAAGTGAATTTCTAATTCAACCAGCAAGCATCTCGTTGCATCTAAAGTGTCGCACTTAAGAGTAAGAGATTAGTTTGCAGCTGGGCGAAGCGGAGAACTCTGCCCATTTGTTTCTATGGCTGTGTATCGCGTGGCTAATGCTAATACAGCAACAGCAACAACAACTATTATATTACTGCTGCACGTATAGTAAACGCAACAACGCTCTGCTGACGCCGCTCTAAACATAAGCTACGCATGATGATATATCATTATTTGCAAATAAGCCTTTTTTTCGGGCTATCTCTCAGCCAACATTTGACGTCCACGGAATTGATTTTTTTTTGCATTGCTCCAAAATACGGACCCCATAAGTGTAAATATGCAACGGTGGGAACCAGACCCGTGTATGCACCTACGTGTCTTTTCCAGTTGCAAGACAGGCATACACGAATGCACCACCAGATCTCGGGGCTCGACAAAAGCGTATTTCCTGCCATCCAAAAAACACACGGGCGGACTCTTCACCTCTTTTGTCAGCAACTCGCTCGTTGCTTTACCGCATCTGGCTGCATGTATCAATCCAGGTGATGGACACATGGGCGCTTTTGGACCGTGCTTCGTTCCTCTGACCCACTGTGGCATGCGGGGTGAAGAATACCACCTCGCTATTGGTTTTATCTGCTTTTAATGGTCGTGCCATCACGGTTCCGGCAGTAGCCATATGATAATAGTAGTTGCAATAGTAGTAGTAGTAGCTGTATAATACGTAGTCATTGCGCAACGGCACAATCACTCGTGCTCGAATCCAAGGCTGTCGGTCGACAACGACGCTGGCGGCGGCGGCGATGACAACAACAACGACAACTACAACGGCGTCGACGTCCTTTCCTTCAGTCTCAGAGTGACTCTCGCCACAGTGAGAGTGCTCCTCGCCCAGTATCGCCCGCTTCTCAGCGTCGACGTCATCGGAGAGGTGAGGGTCGCCAGAAGAGGAGGATGGCACTTGGTGCATACACATTGGCTGACTTGCGAGCCCAGACGAGCAGTTCCCTTCGGGAAAGTGGCCGGTGCGGGTCACACCGACAGCAGACGGACCCGCGGCACCACCGAGTGAAGAGAGCGAACACAGTTTTGCAATATGTAACAGCTAGACACCTACCTATACGAGGTGCTAACCGGCTGTCTCAGTCATCTATTGTACATCCGTACTCGGCTGAATATATGCTCGAACTGTTCTACTGGTTGTCAATGAATATTTTGTTTTCTTGGCCCGAATAGGTAACGAAACAATGAAAGATGAAATGCGGCAAATTTGAGGCTTCGTTCAATTCGGTTTTCCACCAAGAGACATTGGGCTGTACATACGGATTCATTAGCTAATGAATCCGTAGCCGATGCTTTACGATAGAGAATGCAAGTCATTTCGTCTGAGTCGACAAACGTCACGCGAGGCAAGATGGACACATTCCGCGGTCCGTCGATACCACAGTACTAGAACCGTTCCTCCGAACCTGTTGTCCGTCTAGTCTGGTGACGATCATTTTCGAGACTGTGGACAGCAACGATACACAAAGTCGGTCACCGGCGGACGGACGCAGAGTCGCTAACTTTGCAACGCTTAACATAGCATTTATAAGAAATAATATAACAGCGCGGTAAAGAGAACGCGATTACGGTAATATGAAAGAATCTATGAAATTATCTACTCTGCGGCGGTGATAGCTATCCTTGTGCGTTCATGCCGGTTTGGGCACTAACGTACGACGTGGGTGAGATTTTGCCAAGGAAATTTGAACATTTTGGAAAGATGGATGGCAAGGACGATCTTTTTCGTCACCTTGTGCTGAACGTGACCAGGTAAATGAAAAGGAGGAGAGAGAGAGAGATTTCTTTCTGTGGCCTTTATCAACACCAGTAATAATAATGCTCAGCCGATAAATAGAATAGAAACCGCCACCGCCACCACCATCCTCAATCTTCAATCCGCCTCGGGTTTCAGCAACGGCTGTGTTGTGTGCTGCAGCGACAACTGCAGACGTTTAATAGTACTTGAATATGCTGAAGTGTACGGCGGGTTACTATTTTGGATGTAGCTTTTGTATAGTAAATCCTGTATTTCCTTCTCTGAATATAATGCATGCGGCCCTGTTGTCGGAGATTCCTAATTTCAGTAACGAAAAGGTCAACAGCTATGTCCTGATTATAAACAGAATTTTATGTCGACGATCGAAATCACGTTCTTTGTCATTCAGTTGAAAGGCGTGAAGCCGATGCCTCTATGCAAGATTGTATCACATATAATATAATGATGTAGCGATATAAAGGTACCTATATCTAGCATACTTCCAGAGAAACAGGATGACATACAGGATACTAACGGGACGCCCCGCTGGTGATCGTGTAGAGCAAATAATCAATTGCAAGGCTACCGACACACACACACATATATATATATATATATATCAAAGTGATTGATGGAAACGTCGATCAAGATACCCTGTGCGGTGGTGGCGGTGGTGGCGGGAACAGCAGCTGCTGCTGCTACTTGCGCCAGTGCTTGAGACGCGAGTCACAACGCCCAGTGCCAGGAGAGTTGGGGCGGCGGCAGCTGCGCCTCCCGATGGCTTTACCACCACCCGCCAACACCATCACCACGTTGACGCTCGATTCTCAATATGGAACGAAGCTGCACAAGGACAAGAGGGCAGTGAGCACGACAACAACGGCGACAATTCGTATAGCTGGCTACTACAACAACTACTACTACTACTATAGGTTCCTATAGGCAACTGCCTCGATCTGCCTGCTACGCGGCCATACACGATGCAGTGTACGGCAACACATCAGCGGCAGCAGCAGCAGCAGCATAGTGGTGATGTTGGCGGAGTAGTGTACTGTTATATAGGTATACGTTGGTAGAGTATAAAAGGGCGCACCATCGGACCAATGCATGGTCAGTGGCTTCATCGACGTGTGAACAGGGCACTGCCGCCGCCGCTGCCGCCGCCGCCGCCGCCGCAGGCAGGTCGGGCAGGTCGGCATTAGCATAAGCGTCGACCCTGGCAATATCAGCAGTCTTACGGCAGTCCGTGCAATAGCAGCCCTATGGCAGATGGAAGATATGAAAGTGGTTGTCTGTCTCTTTGAGCGTGTGCAGTGTGCGTTTCTATCTGTCTGTCACACAAAATCGAAAGCAACAACAGCCGCAGAAGCAGAGAAATCATCGAAGGTGGTGGTGGTATCTATCAGCGGACCGTTTAGTTGTTCAACTGCGGCGGCGGCGATGGCAACGCCAATGGGAGAAATACACTCGATAGCTTAATCGTAGTCGCGTTTGAGTCGCCACAATATTTGGTTCCATTATTTAGACTTTATACATTGTATGCAGCTGGATTACGCAATAACCAATGGAATCGTTGTGTCGTTTTGGCGGAAATCATCCAGACAAAATAATAACCGCACTCCACAATACAGCAATTATGCGTATTTGTAGTCGTCTGTCGATATTAAGCAGTTAGAATATAGTACAGTCTTTTGCTTAATTGCTATTTGTAATGAGTTAAATAGCTGACGAGTGATCCAGCGTCGGAACTTGTTAATTCTATCAGCGAGTCAAAATCACATGTTGCTCACGTACGAACACTGATAGAGGGAATGGGCAGGCTTCGTGTTATCGCGTTGCGTTATAATCGCTGTTGCCAAATAAAAGTTAAAGCCTGAACGACGTCAGGCCTGTGACGGTAACGCTGTCGGCCGGGCTGCAGTGGCCTGGATACGAGCAACGGCGTGCAGCTAAGGAACGTTGCCGCAGATGAAGCTCTACGCAAAGATTGGTCCCATGCGACTCTTCGCTCACAAGGAGTAGCGGAGGAGAAATAGAGTAAAATTACCCATTCGTTCCGCAATATATGCTACTCGGCGGGAGCTCGACTATAGCAGCAGGGCCAGCATACGAGGGTGGTTAAAGAGGAGCCTCCTTCTTCTTTCCACAGAGGTGGTAGAGGCATTGCAATGACAGCACCGCACAGAGATCCGTCGAAGGAGAACAGAAAATGGAAAAGATCTGAGAATTTGAAAGGAGAGGGTACACTCCCTTCGTGGGTGAGAGAGACCTACACTGCGGAGGATGGAGCGCACGGCAACGAAACAAGAACAACGGCAATGCAGGAGCTGAACTCGGCCACGAAACAGTTGTTGTTGTGTATTCCATAGAGGTTTCAGTCGATTGTATTCTATAAACAACGTTGCCCTTGTCGCAATCCTACCGATAGTTCCCTTCCTTGCTGTTTCGTAGCGTTGCCTTGGGCAGGCATTAGTGTGTCCTCCTCCATCGGTGCCCATTTGTGTCCTCGTCTATCTATCTACAGACATTTATAGAACAGACTTATATAAATACGTAGCACACATCCACGGCAGTGGAAATGACACACGCACCAACGAATGATATCTCGGATATCAATAGCATTTCATTTGTTTGTCTATGATAATTGAAAGTAGAAACTAAGCCAAATTGCTGCTAATAGAAAGGAGAATCGATCTCTCGTAAACAAATCTAAAACACGAAAGCCATACTCTTCTCATTTGTCTACAGCAGGGAAAGCGATATAGGCAGTGCAATGAATAGTGTATGCCATAATGTGATTAGTTACAATCACTAGGGGCTACATGGAGAAAATAAATAAATCATTGTCTAAGCAGCATTCAATGTGCAAGTTCAGCGAAATATTTGGCGATGACATTTGGTGTAGTAACTGCGAAGGTTTATAGTGAAATTAACGACCGCATCACCCCCTGTCGACTGCTGCTCAGATATGTATTAGACAAGTGCCCGGGAAGAATTACTCTCAGCCGGTAGCGATAACTCTGCTCAGAAGCGATGGGACCATATATATGTTCGTAGAGGCAAGCCAGCCATCTGGCCATGCTACAGCGACTATCGACAAATATAAGAGAGAGAGAGATGGAGTTCGAATCTGTGTGTGGGGGGAATCCTTTCGTCGGGATCTTTATTGGATCGACCAAAACCACCGGGCAGACGTTGGCCTTTCGACGTATCCAAAGTGAGAATACGGACTGTTCCTGAGGATGCTCGTATAGGATCATGGGGTGGTGGCGCATTTGTTATCCTTGCGGCGCTAGGTTTCCCAGCAGTGTAGACCCCGCCTGGCCTCATCTCCCTGCGAAATCTACCTGGCACACAAGTATGGTGTCGTATTATCTCCAGACATTGACCATGTTCACCGCTGTTGGTTCAACCTGCTTTGTCAGCTCGACGTGATCCTCGTACGAAGATGAAGGCACATCTCGTCTGTGACGGCGAGTGGACAGACGCGAATCAGCCAGATATTGTTGTTGTAGGTCGTCGTCGACCACGACGCCAACGGAAAACCCGGCTCAAATCTTATGTCTTCACCGCACGGACGCCATTTCTTTAATCGTCGTCAAACGAATAGAGGATCACGAGAGATAAAAGGTTGAAATGAAAATAGACAAAGAAGCCATTTATTTTCTTACATTTTGGGGCCACGCGAAACATGTTAGCACTGCTTTTGTGAACGTTTGACCATTTGTGCTCGATTACAACAGACCGACCTCATCTAACCTCAGATGAGCCCGACGAAAAGGTATTCTATAATGCACCCAACAGTCGAAGAAATGTTTATTCTTCGAAGTGCATATGCCCTGTTGATAAGAGCTGACCCCCGTACACGTTTTACTATTTACGTTTTTGCCGCTCTCACAATTGGATAATTTTACCAGATGCCTAGGCTGGTATAAAACAATATCGTGTGAATCAATGGTGAAAAAAACAGTACATCACACTGAAGATCGAATACCATCCTGAACCCAGACACACACGCACATCGATACCTACTGTATTCACGGCCAACTCAACACTCCCTCTCGCTCGTTCAACAAATTAGAATGCGAGACGTCCGACCGCTATTGTATTTCGTTTGTATACAATGAAAATAGTATGTTAAGATGCGGAAATTATATTTTGTGACCGTTAAATAGTGAACGTGCCACAGAGCCCGTCTCGACTTTTGGGGCAAGGTGAGTGGTGCCTACAGCGCCTGTCCCTGGATTCACGTTGGGCAGAGAGGAAAAACGATCGTCGTCTTGGGCAGACCATGTCCAACTGGGCTTAAAAATACTGTCCGCTTACGACCAGGTGGAAATATCTAGGATGTAGGCATTGTATTCTACCTGCGATCGTGCCGTTGTTTACTGCTGTAGTTCTTGAAGTTTGTATACAGGCGGGCACACATTTGTACGCCACATACACACTAATGATAATAATAATAATGGCCGAATTACAGAGACAGATTGTGTTAGAAAATGGCTGTCTGTGTGTAACAATTATCACGTGGTAGTAATCTGGATTCTGTCGCACTCGGTAACCAATCCTCGGTCCAATCTTGCTGTGTCTTGCCTCATATTCATGTGTTCGGTTCGATAGATTATTATTCAACGGGAATAAGGAACACGATGTAGTCTATTGTTCGACGCTGTGTCGGAAAACAACGCCGCGCCGCGAGTTCGTTTATAAATAGACTCACGGTAGAATTAATCTCGGCTCGAATAGTCGTAAAGTCAACCCACCCAGTACTACTACTACTACTAGTATATAGCGAAATCATTTATCAATTTAATTAGGAGCAAATATGCGTAAACGAACGAACGAGTAGGGCCGAGGATTGGAGACTTCACACATTGTTTGTTTCTGCTATGGTGCTAAATACCCTGTGGCGTGTACGCGTGTAACTGGCTGATGCTGCTGCTGCAGCATTCAGCCCAATTCATTATAGATGTGTAATATTAACGCTCACAGCGTCTAGCCCCGCTATCCGAAGCAAGTGATGGTTGTAAATGTCACGCTTCGAGTACGATGGCTGCCCGCTTAGAAACCGCAAATAGCCTGATGATCGAGTGTGGCGGGACTGCTGCCAAACCAGCTGTGTTGGCCAGCGAAGTGCTACTCGCAAACTGACCAAAAGCCACCCGGGGTCTTGATGGGGGTATAGGTGCTCAGCTTCCTTAGCCAGATAAGAATGACAATAGTGGATATATAAATCACGATAGTCCTGGTCATCGACTTGATTATTGATCCGGTGTTACTTTGTATTGTACATTGTATTACGTTGATATTAAAATTATTATTAGATATTAAAATTACCTTACTATATTGCCATGTTCCGGTATGAGCTGATTAGCGACGAGTCGAAGTAACCGGTACAGAGAGAGAGAGAGAATAACTGGCAAAGTCCTCTTAATTGAATTCAATGAAGACCACTGATTAACTCGATAGAATCGTTTTACAAAAGCCAAGCATCAAGCTATTTTACCTAAACTCCTATAGGCCCAACCTCAGCTCCACAATGTTGGGAGTGCTGAGCGATGTGGTCGTCGTGTGTCTGTGTGTGATCCAAACTAGGCAGGGTAAATGTAATGACTATCGTGTATGTCAGCACGTTCGCTGCTCGGTATACATATGTCAACGCCTATATGTGTGTCTGTGTGTCTAGGAATCAGCTGCGATCATGGTGATCCAGTAGAGAAAAAATACAGCCGGGGAGGGGTCCGGGCGTAGCCAGGACCAAGGCAGACATCGAGTACGTGTAGCACGTGACCTAACAGTGGAGTTCAGTGAGGTCGGGACGGGGCAGAAGCGAGCGCACGTCCTTTTATCGTTACTCAGGTGGAACTCCCACGAGCGTTCGAGAGACGAACAGTGGAGTCGTCCGTGAATGCCCTCCATGTTGGTTCCTCCTCTTCGTCTATCCCATTCCGTACACACACACGCACACATACACACGCGCGGATACTGTATTCTACGGTGACTTTTGACGACTTCGGGTCCTCCTCGTCGACGGCCACCGACCACATTTGATCTGTCTGTGCCATCGGATGCCACGTGGAGATCGTATTGCACACAAGTCACTGTAGACTCTTATATGTCTGCCTCGTTGACGTGACCAATAGATAATCAGTATTAGTTTAACAGCGGGCTAAACGCGAAGCAGTATTATTTCGCTTTTATCAACCTATATCTCTGCATTGAAGAAGTTCGAGGGTATGCATTGTCTACATATGTAAATCTATCTGTGTTGTCGTTGTTGAAAGTAGCTGATGAGGGCTACCCATTGCGTGGCGTGCGCCAAGTAATCACTTCGGTTCAGATTTGTTGAAAATGATTGATCAAATTGAATGAAATGATTCTGGCAAAGAAAACACAAATAATGAAGATGATTTTCTGCCATTTAACTAATACGTCACTTGTACGGCGTAGCGAATTGCGACAACTCGATGTGTACATTTCGATCATTTACTATTCAATGTGGTGTGCAGTCAAACAATAGCGGGCACAATTGACGAGTGATCATGTCAACTACAAGAACGCAAGCGTCGATTTTTTGTACTGACATTCAATATATCTTGGCTGAATGCTGGAGTGTGTTAGCAACTCTGTACAGCTCTAACTACAGCTATTCCCTGTGGGATTGAACACCAGGAGCCTTATGACGCCAAATGGACATATTATAATAGTTATTATAATATGAGAATCGAGCTAATCTTCATGATTCGGAAACATGAAGAATAGAAGTATCTATGGGATGATATGGTTCCGATTTATTATATAACAATGTTTTTTTCAAGCCGATATCAATTCGAATAATGCCGGTTTTTGCGAACTCTTTAATGTAAGTCGTTTGACCTTTTACAACCGCAAATTATAAATATTCGTTTTATTATTATTCTTATCATTATTATTACTATCATCATCAGAACTTTATGTATGTCGCAATGGCGATGTTAATGAATAGGTTGTTAAATGCTGTTCAATTTTGTTATAACTGAATGGCCATCTAGGCTTCATCTGCAATTTATTTAATGTTACGAACGTGCTCTATTAGAATAGGTGTACGCACGGTGGCCACTGTTTCCCAGCGAAAAGAGGCAACCATGGAGAGACTCAGCAACCTCCGCTTTCATCTATTCATCTGCCCTGTTCAACTCGCCAAGTACACTCGATTCTAGCTGTACATCTGCCCCCCCCCCCCCTCCATTGCAATGGACGAGAAAGAGGGATTGTAATCGAACGTAAAAGGACGTCGTAAGAATACGATGTCGGCGTCGGCGGCGTTGATTTCTATCTACAGATCATTGTATCACTGAACCATGCGAGCGGTAGCAGCGGCTTAAAAGCCAGCAGTGCAGCCGCTGCTGCGGCGGCGGCGGCTCTTTCTTGCTTCCTATATTTGAGCGAAGATTCTCTGGTGCAGTGGACGTCGGCATCCCCTTCCCTTGGCGTGCCTTGGGTAGCGACAGCGATCGGAAATAGCTCGCGCATCAAAAAGTCGACTCTATTTTGGTCTACCGTTCACTGCGGGACTGCTCTTGCCGCGGCTGAGGGAGAATACGGCAATCGTAGTAAGGTCTGCTAACAGAGTCACACAACAGCTGAACTCGTGGATACTTTATTGGCTGCCATATTTTAGTAGTTGTGCCTTTTGTTTTGTGTCGGTTTGTATTCTGTGTGATTCTTTCTGTCAGAGTATGCCGTAGAGTGGAACGATACGCCACGTTCATGATCGATGTATAACGCTGAACGTTCTTGTCCACGCTGACACGAGGCTGGGGAGTTATGTGCATATTGAAGAACATCACAGTTCAGCTTTCGATCGAACTCTTAAATATAGGTAGATCTAAGGATTAAATTTCTTTCTAACGACAGATACGTGTGGTGCTTTCAGCTATGCTCGTTCAAATGCGTTGAATTGTGGGCTTACGCTAAAAGATCTCGTAGAAAACGAAAACGAGCTAAATCTTTATTCTGCCTGATATTCTCTCACTGTCTGCGCGCGTGGGAATCTCGGGAAGGGTATAAGCTCTTTTAGGATATCCTTAGTCCTTTGCTCCGAGCCAACGGTTCGATATAGGCTCACTTCCTCACAAGAAGTCTCTATACTTCTTCAGAGGAAACGCCTGTAAAACGTTAGCCGGTTCACCGGGGGTCATGGTGAAGTCTGAGAAGGTGCGAGCGAAGGGATAAAAGATTCGTTGAGATGTTTGGTTTTAAAAGGTTCGTCTAAAATAGTCAAATAAATACTCGAAAAATGTTAGTGTTCATTCTTAAGCGCCCTTGTGGCGTTGTTGCCTACCTAGACGCTATCCATGATAGACACATATTTGGGTCCGCATAGACATATAGCTACCGGCGTAATTCCGACTGGTGAATGGACAACGGTGGTGACGACGACGACGACGACGCAGTTGTCAGTGGTTTGCGACAGTTACCGACCGTTGTCATGGGAGTCTGCCACCGCTACAGAATCAGTTCGGTATGTCCCCTATAAGATAGTACTAATTCGGGTAATCCAAGCACCGTCTTTCCACTAAGCTGTGGCCCGGAGAGTCGTTGGCGAGCCCGTTGTCGAGGCGTAGCGTATCCAGGTTATAGGCACAGGGTATTTCGCGAATAGCCCGACGACTGTCGAGCTCTGCGCTTCGCAAGAACAATTTTGCGACAGTTGCCGCGGCCATCCTACGGCAATTTCTCGCCTCGTTCTTACTCAGCAGTGAGCAGTGCTGTCGAGTGTTTGCCAATAGTGAACGTGGTGCGGCGTAACTGTGTTATATATCGCCATTGCAAGATCAGTGCAGGTGCCTCTATTGCCTGCAGTTCAATCCATCCTAGCAGCGTGATTACATCGAATAGCAGACCATTGCGGTGGCCAACTTTTGCGACTGCATGTGGAATGTCCTTGGACCAATGGCGAACCTTCAGTGTCGACTGGAACTGTCATGAGCACCGGTCGTGTTCGGCGATACGATCAAACGGTGAGGCCTGATACTCGGCGGAGCAACCCTGAAGAGGACAGGTGGCGCCGAGGTGTAGCCTCCCTGTTAGAATTCGACTATACACACATCTGTGTGTTTATCCGAGAGGCGGATTCGAAAGCTATAATATTCTATAATAATATAATATAGTATATAATATTATACATAGTCATTTGGTTTTTGGGGAACTGAATATTTTTCCTATATATTCATAATGAGCTTTTTTGTTTTCCTTGATTTGCCAACAGATATCTTATTTGGTGTTTACAGACGATATGAAGATCAAGGGGGGGAGAGGGGTTGACCCCGGCCTATGCCTTATAGATACGTTTTGTCTAGAAGTATCGTTCATAGTTGTTTAATACTTACTCTGTCATCTAATTATGCTAAACATGGACTGATAGCAGCATTCAAGGTCAACGCTCGCAATCGCCATTTGTGTTGTCATCCGTGAAACAATCAATTATCAAGAATAATTAATGATATATAATATATATATATATATTTTTCATATATTATATATATATATATATAATATATGAAAAATTTTCCACAATGTGTCCCAGCCATGTTACGATACGAGGGCTTATAATTGCATCATGCTTAGTGCTAGTTAGAATCAAATGTTGATTCTATGGGGCGATTAATATACTTTGTAACTCACTGAACCCTGATCCAGCGGCAGCAGCAGCAACAGCAAAGCAAACATAATCTAATCTCACTGATAAACCAAATTCAAACCGCGTTCATCCACTATGGTGACCGATTTAGCTGCTCGCCGCCATGATGTCACTTGCGACAGCAGCACTAGGATCTGCACCGGGGAGTGATGCACTCGTTGATCCATATGAAAATGGCAGGTCATCCATCTTTCATTGTCACAACTTCCTCAAAAGCCGTACAGGCAAAATGTTCAACAACGGTACATTTTTTGCCGGATATGGATCTATTGAGTGACTAGTACGTTCCCGGGACTGTGCACAGAGAAATCAATGCTTGATACTGTTTAAGCGCGGTCACCATTGTGACTATCATCGATCGTCCAAAGGTCGCTTGGTCGATATCGACCCGAACGGACCTAAGCCACCGTTTGCGATCTATCTCCAGTAGATCCAGTGGACACTACTGGATTCAATTTTCGGCGCTACTATTCGTCTCGGAACAAGCCTGCGCAGCACGTTAACTACAGTAGCCAGCCATGGATAGGGTGGACGGCGAAGATATCAAATAGAAGATGTTATATTTACATTGTCCCTGTTCGATCTGGTGCACGATGCCGAGACGCTTGGGTTATTTGCCGGAACCACGCCCGCAGCAGGCAGAAACATGTGGTCACATTGCGCACATTGGTCTATGTCTCAATCAATGCTAAGTTCAGCCGTTCAGCTCTTCGATTTCATCTTCCACCCGTATCGGCCTCGTGGTGCGCGATTACTCGACCGAGGCGAACGCGAAACAGCAGAGAAGTGAGGGATCGCTTGCCGCCATGGGCATGATCGTGATCGCGGACCACACCGCGTTAGGTGGGCGCTGGGCAAAGGCGACGACGAGGGCATCGACGTGTCTCCGCGGCGTGTGATATCCAGCAGCAGTTGTCCGGCATACAATCTCTGCCTGACCCATAAGTGAGTGAGTGTTGCTGCTGGTGTTCATCAGTTGGCACAACGCTATCTGGCCTCCGTTGCCGCAACCGTGATGGAGCCGTGATGCTGGAGCGGACCAATGGGCCGAACACTATCGCCGAACGTGACACGCCCGGCTACAAAAACATGGAGAGAAAAACGACAAGGCGAAGAAGGCCCCCGGGGGGGACGGCGGTACTGGGGAAGACTGGCAGAGCGAGCGAAGCACGCGCGCGCCAGCCTATCGATTGAGCCGGAATCCCACAGCACATGCCATAATAGGTCCTGGCTGTTTGCTGTGCTTTTAGAACAGCGAGTAACGAAGGGCCAGGGGGCGTTTTAGCGTTCGACACCCACTCAAGAGTGTACTGTATTGTACATAGGTACCACCACCGTTGCATAGCTGTGAAAACGCAACGTCAATGATGTTCAGGCCGATTTACAAACACAGTCAGAATCACTCAGTGGGGAGCCTTGAGGGGGTATTTAAGCATTCGCTGATGGGCACACATTGAAGAGGCTGCTAGAGTTGTTACTTCTATGACCCCCACGTCCCCGTCTCGCTCGGCACGCGGCGCGTGTATATGCATGCACGTGCATGGCGTGTGTGTGCGTGCATCGTGCAATGCCTGTATCCGGCCTGTGCTACTGCTGCCGCCTTGTCATCTAAAATATGGTTCTACTAGGTGTATAGAAGTCGCACGAACAGAGTGCATTTGGGTGTACTTTGGGTAGCAATGTTGGCTTTGGTGCTCGTCTATCTGCCATCTTGCTGCATGCGCAGCGCCGTACGCCGCCCGTGATTGTCTGGGTGGACCAAACGAACAGAAACAGTTTTGCGTTCGTCGTTGCTCTCGTCTGCGCCCGCACCCATGAAGTCGTATGGATATGGATATCACGTACTACACTTCTACTATACTATAGTTTACTGTGCAAGGGCATTTATAATAAGTTCGTATGGAATTTAGTCCTACTTAGAAATTCTACGAGCTAACGCTAAACGGCACCCTCCCTACATGACTTTAAAATTAATCATTGAAGAGCGTTGAAGTTTGAGTGAAATCTTCCCGAAATGATCGTAGCTAAACCGACAATGCGACACTGTCATGATTCAACAGTGTTATTGTATAATATATACGGACCTCTTATGGGTGACTGAACCGTTACTGTAGTTTGAATAATAATGTTTCGTAATATATATATATATGCCGTAGTTACGAACGGAGACATTTGTCAGAAGCATGTGTACCCCACGTCTATATCTGTCTCACCCCCGACCGAATGAGAGAGGAAGAGAGTGAGTCCAGAGTTGAATTTCTGAGAACAGAAGGAGAATAGCTCGAACTAGTTTTTATACGAACTATTCTATAATAAGCACTGTGGTAGGCAAATGGTTTCAGGGGAGTGATGTATGAAACGGCGAGGAGGGATCGCAACCCCCCCCCCGCTCATGAATCTGTGAACAGTGGGGTTCCGTGACTCATCTCGTCTCATTGACTCGTTAAGGTGCACAGTGCTAAACAGAGGTGCTGCAATGATGCTTATGTGCTGAGACTAGATATCCCGATCTTTCACGAACTAGGACAAAAGTACAGTGTCAGGCAACAACACAGCACCAGCGACGTGAGTACAATAGTTTTGGTAGGAGACGACGAAATACGGAAGCGACTTAACCGGATCCAGACGAGTTGGCCATTAGCTATGGTATTTTCTATATGCTACACCGTTAATGTATATGTACCTGTCAACGAATTTGCATTGCAAATATGTGCTTTGAAGAGAGGCTTACTCAATTGTTGCTGGTCAAGGAAAGACCGCCTGCGCTGCAGACGCCCGAAACGAAGGTTGCCTTAGCCCATTGCATTACCGCTGTCCTGTCCATGGCGAGAGCGATACGGCTCAACGATCATCACTCTAGGATATTTTATTGTACATTTGATATATTCGCATTTGGTTCCCCACGACTGGGAAACACACATTTCAATTCTACAGTGCAATGAGTGAGCAGACGTCACTCATTGCTATGGACTCCTAAGTAAGACGAGTTCTGTGTCAGATGTCACGAGTCCGCAGTCAGTTAGCAAATCGTCAATCACTTATGCACTTGTCCAGCTCATGTTTAGTCGCTAAAACCATTATTTATACCGCCGAGTAGATAGATCGTGCGTCCGCCGTTCGCCACCTATGTGAGTGCTCATAAAAATCGCCTTGCTGAATGAGCTGTCAATGACGCTGTTGATACGCAATGCGACCAGGTGACGAGATCGCGAAAGCTGTCATATGAGTGACATGGAAGCCTCCGCCATCCTACAATGCCTACTACTCCCTCCACCTCGCCTCGAGCCTATTGCGTTTCGTCTCCTTTTCCATCTCGGGCTACCTGACAGTCAGACAGATCAGATCCTGATGCCGCTTTCAACGTCAGCCACTATGTGATGTGCTTTTATAGATGATGGCCGATGACAGACTAACTAATGGGACACCCACCGACTGTCTGGAGCAACCCCCCGGGCTTCTCGTTCCCGCCGTCGTCGTCGTCGTCCGCTTCCTTCATCCTGTCCGCCATTGCCTTGAATACAGAGTTAAGCTAGCTTGCTTGCCTGCTTGCTCACTCACGTGCGAAAAATACATGGACAGCTGATTGGATGTATACCACGAAGTCGTTATATCACAGGGGCTCAAAGCTTGAGGATTTATGTCGCTCACATCTTTGTCGTACTGTCAGGCCCGTTTGTCGATCTCTCTCTCCCTCTCTCTTTGGGCTTCTCGGCCTAAAGCAATTGTGTCTTTCTGCAACCGTCTGTAGCTGTCTTTAAACGAGCAATCTGTGGGACATGCTAGTCTGTGTTGCATAAAGCACTCGTTTGCTCTTATTATTCACGCTTGCAAGTCCATCTTGGATTTGCCCGCGGCCACCCGTCAATCTCGAGTCGCGCTCAGTGGCTTCTTGTGGTGGTGGTGGTGGTGCTGCTGCTGCTGTTGGCTCAATTGTTTAGCAGCAGAACGGACAGCAGAGTCTTGCGAATTTCTCCGCGCACCGGTGGCCCCCTCGACTGTTTGACGGGCCTACTATTTGCCACCGACAGCAATCGGTGTCGGTGTTTGTTTATGATTACGTCACCACCTCTTTCATTCTTTCTAGCGGCGGCGGCTGCGGCTGCGGCAGCGGCGGTCTTACCACTTGGGCTCTATCCAGAACCGCGCACCGGCTCGCAACGGCCATGGTGACCGGCTGACACAGCGTTCGCTTCAAAGATGAAAGAGATTCGTAGGGTTGTGGCGGCGGCGGCCGAACGCACCGTCGGCATCGCCGTCTGTAGTAACGTACTACGACAACACGCCCGCTGGTTACTGCTGGCAGGGGGCCAGCTATGAGCGTGTTGATTCCGAAGGCCGTCTAACGGGCCGGACGGATGTCTCTGTATGGTGGTGCGCTCGTGCGGCAAGAGCATTTGCTTGGCGCTTGCCGTTGCTATCAAGAGCCGGCACTACGACCACCAGCATCAGCAGCAACAACAGCAGAAGCCGCGAGCGGCCTCGTAGTCCTTGAAGTGGAGGCGCGATGCTCGCCGCGGCGGCAGCAGCAGCAGCAGCTGCGGAGGTGCAGGGAGGATGAGTGCGTATGTTGCGAAAATGATTCTTCCTCCCCATCTTCGCCTTCTGAGGGTGTTTCCCGGCGGCGGCGGCGGCGGCGATAGCAGGAGCGACAACGGCGGATACAAGTCGCCACGAGCCGAGGCCACTGAGTCGGAGGGTCCCGCTGAGCGGACGACGAACTTTGACAGCAGCAGCTGCAATAGCAGCCGAGCCTAGTGCTCCCGCTAGCCTAGTGTTGCTAGCCTAGAAGCAGTATACTAAATACCGATAAAAACTAGCCCCACTCTCCGCCTCTCATCCAGAGACGAGTAAGTGGAAAGCTCTTTAACTTGAGAGGGATGTGTACGCTCGTACAGTGATGCCATGACAGAGGAGAGGCCAGAGTAGAAATAGAGAGATAAAGTGAGAGAGGTCCAAACCGCCGACGAACGCAAAGATTAACCGGCCTTGCGGCACAAATGGCTTCTAGCTACCACAGTTGTGCTGTTGTTGTCCCGACACTGTCGTCCGCCGGCCGACTATGGCGCTTGCCGCTACGCTGCTCTGCTATTGTCGCCAAAGTAGTTGTCGTAGTCGTTGATGCTGCCTGCCTGCCAGTCAGCTAGCGAGCCATTCTAATAGTCCCTTAATGTCCGGGCTCAAACGAGTTACACTACCGGGTATTTGAAGCTGTGCAGGGTGAACAGAACAGGGAACCGTGTCTGCAACGAGATAATATGCACTTGCTTACAGCAACAGACGCCAAGACAAGCAAGACAATGAGGAAGACGAAGTGGACAAAGCCGAAAAGATTGCAGAGCTATGAAGAGGCCAGCAAGCAGCACCTGAATAAGCAGAGTAATATGCTGCATAGGAACCTTTGGCATAGCGATCCGAGTGGCAGCGAACGTCAGAGACTTGTTCAGACGGTCTCCTTTTTTTTGCCTATTATTAGCTACACATTACGAGATGTAGATATAATGTGAGCCGATTGTGTAGACGATGATGACAACGACAACATCATCATCATCGTCTTGCGTCAATACAGGAGTGGTACGACGTATTCAAGGATCCTTTCATTCATTATGGATATGGCTATACTTTCATGACGTGTGTGCCCTTATTACAATTTGTTAGACACTGATGTCCGCAGCTGATAGTGATGCACACAGTGATGATGCTGGATGTAGATTTTGGACGGAAGGCTCGAAGTGGAAGGTCAGATTGTTAGCACAGCGGCGATACACAGGGCTCGGTTTGATTGCGTTGACGCTGAAGTTGGTCGACTCATCGATGCCATTCGTTGAGAGATGATTATAGCCACCCCTTTTAAGAACAATGTATCTGTTCTAGTCTACTCCCCTGTCCCATACAGACAGCTACTAATTGTTGAGCAAGCGCCAGAGTGGATAAAAAGCATCCGGGAAATAATTAATGACGTGCCGGATGAAGTGGAACGACCGACCACTCTGGGCAGCTGCCGAGTTCCGGACAAGATCATCTCACCATCTCGGCGTTTAGACGCGTCTACCATGCTCGGTCTGTCGCGATACAATACGCTACTGTCTGGCTTCGGAAACGGCAATGAAGATTCTTTGGGTGTTCTCTGAATGTCAGCAACACACGCAGACACATCTAACAATAATAAGCATCATCGTGATCGTTATCAGCACGACGAATATATGTTCATTTCTGCTTGCCTAGAATCGAATTGGCCGAGTCACATCTTCCCATTGTACTACGATCAACACATGTGGCATACATTCGCTACTAGACGCCTTGACAGAGGCGTCCATAGCTGTGCACTAGATGACCATCAAAACACAATCGACGTTCTAATAGAAACAGCGTGGACAAAAGGGCCTTGTATGTATACCTTAATTGGCTAGTCTACTCTTGGTCTACTGCATCGCTGCTCGATCGGTTCGTAGCTTGCTTACTTGGCAGCAAAGCAGGCAGCTAGCGGTCTAGCACCTTTGGCCCTTTTTTTTGACGCGTTGGCGCCTCCGAACACCAATCTCGTATCTATCGAAAGTCGGTGCTGACTGTTGCCACAGCTACTGCTGCTGCTGCTACTGCTGTTGTTGTCTGGCTGGCGAAACCTTTGAATTTCTTTTACCTTACGCGTTGAGGTTAGCGTGCTCTGCGTCCTGATCGGCGTCCCTTTCTCTCGCGCATTTTGCCAACGTCTCGTCATTTAGCCATCATCTGAGAACAACACGTGCACATTATGGGCAGCACAAACAATCATCTTTGAAGCTTCGTGTGACAACGGCGAGTGCAGACTCAGCAGTCCACCTCGCTGCGCAAACAACAGACGTCGCGAACAAATACACGCACACATAGTACATACGCGAATAGTTATCTAAGCGCTGTGTATATAGAGCAGCACTTGTATTGAGATTGAGGAAGAGCCAGAGAGAGAGAGAGAGAAGTCAATGAAAACACGAGAGTAGACATCGTAGTGACAGCATGCAAGGGAGCCCCATTTTTTTTCTTAGCTAACCCTCAGCTGACTTTTCAAAGGCCTCAGTACCTACGGCTCTGTAGCAGCATTGCTTCAAGGACCGGGCAGCGGGAGCCGGCCTCCGGTAGCGGGGGCAATAGCAAGATGATGATTAGGAGGAAGAAGAAGAAGCCGTGGTCGCCGCCGCCGTCGTCGTCGTCGGCATCGCCGTGTGGCCATGTCGGCGGTGGCCGACTCGTGGTGATTTGTTTAGCGGCGTAACTCTGCGGTGGTGTCCTTAATAGAAGATATGTCGCCGGATGTCATTTTGATTGACGTCGCCGAGATAACCCGCTTGGCCATGGATGGGGCTATATGGAGGGGGTCGGGCTCTGCTGGGTACGGGGCTGGACAAAGGGACGGGAAAACGAATGAGAGAGTGACAGAGGTGGAAGAAACGGATAGACAGACTGATGGTTGTTGTGCTCACCGCGATGGCTGAGCCGAAGGATGGCCAGGCTCTCCGCCAAGCCAAACGAGGCTCTTCTTTCAGCTACGCAACCAAGCGAGCGGGCAGGCAGGCCAAGCGGCAGCTTGTTCGACCGAGAGCGAACTCGCTAGGCGACAGACAGCGAGGCTGGCATGGAAGCAGGCCCATAACGCGGTCGATGGACATTGGTGTCTCTATATTTCGCCGTCTCGCTATGTCTCGTAGAAGAACAAGACGGCTAGAGAGAGAGAGCGAGAGAATGATACAGGAGAGCCTCAAGACAATGATAATGTTATGCCTACCCACACTCTGGTGGTATAGACGAAAAGCAAGTGCATGACATTCGTCATCGTTACCATATTCCGACCAGCCAGACAAATAAATTCTTGCGAACATGAGTTTTTCATAGGGAAACACAGCTTGATAAGGAATAAAAATGTGGACGAAAACTAATTCTGTTCAAGAGAAACGTGTAAAGTCACCGAAGTTCGCTTATGTATTGCATGCATATGCAGAGAATCACTACGGTAGGTCTCTTTTTTCAGCCTTCCATAGTGTCAGGTATTGGGCTGAACTCAGTTGGCTTTATTGTGAGGAGAGTGTAAAATCTGCCCAAACTAGTTTTCCCGCAAAGGGCCTGTGGCAGGACCGGCAAACAAGTTTGCATATGTATGTGTGTATATATATATATATATATATATATATATATATATATATATATATATATATATATATACATCTATATAATGCTAGCGCTTGGCAGAAAATTAACAGTTGCTTGAGGGGGTTGGCTTTAAAGGTCAACTGAAGCAAGAAGCTGGGGTCTCAGGGCCGTTCGCGACCGTTGTGGGAGAGACATACTACCTTGTGAATGAGTGACTGTGTTTGTGTTTCATTAGCAGTGTGGCAGGTTAGAGAGGCTGTGATGGACGAGCTTCGTTGACTTCTGTGTCTCACCGGCAAGCCCGAGCTCGCCACAATCGCTGCTGTTGGACTAGACCGGACACACGATAGACCACGATGACCATAACTCGAATTTCGCTAATGAAATCGATCACGAGCGGTGGCCGGCCTCCTAACCTGCTGTGGTATGGTGCAGTAAGCACTTCACGCTCGCGGGCCTGGAGAAAGGCCGAATTTGTCCAACGCAAGAACAGGGCGGGGTCCGGGGGGGGCGGGGAGGGGTAAGGCATCGGATGCTGGGGTTCGGCCTAGAGGTCAGTCAAGTGTCCCGTAACTTACTACCTAAAGCAAGCTGGCCACGGTTAACCCCTGGGGATATCGCAGCTGTACAACTTTACATATACGCAGACCGCGGACTAATTATACACTCCCAGAGGGCCCAATTACCTCCAGGGTGTTCGGAAAGTTGCGCAACACAATGGACGACTAAGCAAACTTTGACGGTTCCAAATGGCTAACTTCCCGGCATGTTTGGCTTTGTTCTTCTTCAGCCAATATAAGCCTGGGTAGTAGCGCGTATGTTAATGCAGAAATGGAAGAGGAAACATCTACAGAAGTGTGGATGATCATCTCATACACTGAAGAGGAACATCTTGAAATGCTGGTACATTTTATGGCAAAGTGGCGTGCCCCCGTATGTTTTAGTGGGCTTTTCCCTCTGGGTCTTCTGTCTCTATTTTTCTTTTGAAATACAGATTATTAATTAAATTCGTATCTAAAGAAAAGGTCCCATGGAACTGCATAATTTTACGGCGGTTTGAACGGCTAAGCCTCTGGCTCTCGAAAGCCATATGCCGCGGGTTCGAGCCCCGCTGCGTGACATACAAGAGGGCTTAAGCATTGTGAAATTGCAGCTCCTGTAATAAACCAATAAAGCTTTACCTGCGCCTTTACGAACACCCTGTATATACCTGTTCACAGATGTATGTACGGGAAAGCGAGTGAACGTGTACGTCTGTGGTCATAATTGGCAGGCAATTAACAAGCTTGCGAGCGAGCGACGTGAGCCAACGTTTCAGCCAATGTGAAAATCACCCGTTAGATACTTCGGAAAGGGCAGAAAATTCCCGCTAGTTATTATCCAGTCCGAGTTCAGCACATATCATATAGTGCATATTAGTGTTTGTTCTAATGTACACACATGTTATTCTCTCGTTGTGTTTACAGGATGTGACGGCGTGTCGAGCAGCAGCAATTTCATCCGAGACGAGGCGATGTGCGGCACTTCAATTGTGAGGCCACCGCCGATGGCGGATGGCAAGGGGGGGCCCATGGTAAAGGAGAAGAAAAAAGAAAAGAGACGTAACTCGGATAAGCGGAAAGAGAAATCGCGCGACGCTGCCCGATGTCGCCGTGGAAAGGAGTCGGAAATTTTCAACGAGATGCTCTCCTATCTACCGCTAATAGAGGAAGTCGCCAGCCAGCTGGACAAAATGTCTATTCTCAGATTGGCATTGATATCGTTACGGCTTAAGCGGTTTCTCGGGGCGGCGGCGGCCCGAACGCCGGCGTCGTCGGCCAGCGGCGACCGGATTCGGTTCGGCGCGAACGAAGACGCTCTCTGCGAAGACCCCATCTTGGAGCTGATGGGCGGATTCTTGATGATTCTAATGGACGACGGCGAGAGCCTTGAGCCAATCTTCGTATCAGACGGCGTGCATACCGAGATGGGTCTCCTGCCGGCAGAGCTGCTGGGTGTCTCTCTCGAAGGATTTGTTCATCCGTGCGACTACCAGGAGCTCCGTGACGCATTCGCCGATCTGAAAGCTTCCGGCGAGACGCAACAGCAATTCAAGACGCTACAGATTCGAATGAAGTGTACAATCACTGCCAAGGGCCGTGTCGTCAACATCAAGAGCGCTGCCTATAAGGTTGTCAAGTATCAGCTGAGAGTGTTGATGTATGCAGACGTAAAGTACCTGACGGCCGTTTGTGAGCCTATGGGCCCATTTATGGCAAAATTAAGACCAACGAAGACCGCGTTCTTTAACTCCGAGGTAAGAAGTGGCGACGATTTCAGTTCGCAACACGATCTGAGGTTCGTATTCAAGAACGTTGAAAGGCTGCCGGCTTGCCTTGGCTACTCGCAGGAAGAGCTTCGAGGGGAATCGCTATACAACATTATCCATCCACAAGATATGGCAACACTCGTTGACAACTTCAAGGAGCTATTCAACAAGGGCTATTGCGATACTGGCTTTTATCGCTTTCTAGCTAGCCGGGGCGGATTCTGCTGGGTGTCTACCCGAGCCCAACTTGTCCAGGACACTTATGGGAAGCCTTTGACAGTTCACTGCGTTCACAGTGTATTGGGAGACGTCCGCCAAGCTGGTGACGTTTTGGCCCAGTTTCAAAAGGAGGCACGCGAAAGTGGCTGCCAGAACAACGGCACTTTTTCGTCTGCTACAATTTCTCCCGTCGCGACCACCGATCTATCTACTGTTCAACAGCAACGCGGACTTTGCGTGGCGACAGAGCACTCAGTGGCCGTCCCCGCACACCATCATACGCAAATTGTGCTAGTGCCTTCAATCAGCGAGAGCCGGCATACGGCTGCCTCTGCTAACTGTTGTTACATGCAGGTTGGCCGGCGCGAAATCAGCTGCACAGTGCCCGCTCAGATGTCGGTGCCGCCACCGACACATCAATCGTCAACAGCAGCAGCAGCAGCGGCCACATCAGTGCAGAGACTGCCACCCCAACCGGCCTCGCTATCCACCGCTATCCACGCATCTCGTCTTGGGGGCGTCAGTAGCGGCAGCAGTGGAATTGCCGACAGCGACAGCCGTAACCGCAGCACCGACAGCGGCTGCAGCGTCGGCGCCAACGTTGGCGGTAGCAGCAGCAGCAGCGACAGTGGCCCCAGTAGCAACGATGGCGGGTGCGGCGGCGGCGGCGGCGGTGGTGGTATCGATAGTGGAAGCAGCGGCAGTCATCACGTGCTTATTTTTGCGCCGTCTAGTCCCTGCCGGAACGACGGTGGCTCCCTCACCGGGCCTGCGGCGACCTGCTCCACGTCGCTGGCGCCCTCTGCTACCGGCCGCCATATTAGCGGTGGGCCCTCTCCGTTGGCGGGTGGAGGGGCCCCGGCCATCTGCCCTCTCCCCATGCAGAGTCTGTCGTCAGCGGCGAGTTGTGCAGCCGCTGGCGAGTTGTGCAGCGGCCAGGCAAGCCCCGTAGCGGTTGTAGGCCAATCTAAAAATAATCAGTTGGATAATAATAACAGTGCCGAACAGCAGCAGCAGCAGCAGCCTGCTGGTTGTACGGCCGCCGCCGCGCCATCATCGTCGTCGTCGTTGTCGCCTTCGACGTTCCTATCTCTGGTGGTGAACAGCGGCACCACCACTAATAGTGGTGGTCACCAGCAGCAGCAGCAGCAGCACCACCACCACCACCACCACCACAGAAGCAGCAGTAGCAGCTACCAGCCGCAGCAGCCAGTCTTACAGCAGCGACTCGAGGGAAAACAAATACAGCAGCGAGCTGGCCAGGTGACGACTTCGGTGCCGGCAGCTTCAGCACTCGCAGACGCTCGCAGCCATCAGCAGCGCGAGCCACTGACCACTGCTGCATCGTCTAGTGCTACCACTATCAGCAGTACTACTACCGCTGTCAGCAGCAACAACAGCAGCAGCAGCAGCCGAAGCAGCTCCACTGCCAGACTACTATTACTACTGACCGAGTCCCCGAGAGTTAACGCCGTACCAAACAATACCGTTACCAGCACCGCAGGTGCATCTATAACAGCAGCAGCAGAGGCAGCTGGCCGAACTGCTGATAGCTCCGGCAGTCGCCACTTTCCCGGTCTCGTCGTCGACGTAGAACCTGCAGCACCGCGCACCGTCGCGGAGCTCAACAGCAGCAGCAGTGCCAACAACAGCGCCAGGGCGGCCACCGTTGCAGCCTCCGCAGACTGCTGTGATCATCGACGGCACACCGCTAGCAGCAGCAGCAGTAGTAGCAGCAGCACCACAGCGAGCAGCAGACAAGCAAGAGACTGCTCTAGAGGTGGCTACAGCAACAGCAACCGAAATTGTAACGACGATCTTGTGATTGTGAACTGTTTCGATCAACAGCAGCAGAATGTGCTAGCAGCGTCGTTTAATCCTAACAATAGGAACTTGACGGCGAACAGAGCGCCGTTGGAGGCAGCAGGATCGGCGGCCCATCTCAGCGATGGTCACAGCAGCAATAGCAATCGTGGATTGAGCGTGCAGAACAGCGCCGAGTTGGAGTTGTGTAGCCCGTTATTAGCACCAGAATCACTCGAGCAGCAGGCCCCGCCACCGCTGCTGCCGCCAGCGCACCTCGACGCCGTCGACTGTGAGGCGGATTGTGTGCCGGATTTAGTGAGCTCCGTTGACGAGGATATTTGTAGTAGCTGTTGCTGTAATTGTGGCAATAATCGTAATAGTAATAATAGTAATCGTACTGGTAACAGCGCGTCAAACACTACTGCCAATGTCCATGGCGATCACCATTCCTCGTGTCCAGTGCTACTCGGCGATACCTCCGGTGAGTGTGACGTTGTGAATTCATCGTGCGTGCGACCGGGGGATCATTCGTTGCCATCCTATGCTTGTCGTACAGCCTGCGACGAACGTGAGCTCACAAGTCAGGCGCAGCCGCCGAAGACCGGCGTAGCATCGTTCGATCGGGCGCTGACGGGAATCGACCGATTTCTCTGTCAGCAGCAATATCAGCATCAAAATCAACACGAGCAGGAGCAGTTGCAGCAGGCGAGGCGGCAGTCTCTACAGAACGAGGGCCATCACGCCGACCATCGCCACTACCAACAGCATCAGCTGCCATCCCAACGCTATGAGGAATCAGACCTGATCACAGCCAGTGTCGACTGTGACGAGGAAGAGGAAGATAAGTGGAGGAAACTCTTGCCAAACCTTCTGCTCGCTCCGACACCGCCTTCTGTGCTGTCATCAACGTTGTCGTTGTCGCCGTCGGACATCCCAGCAGCGACGCCAGGAGTAAACCAGTCCACTGGCGGCTTTACTGGGTCAGCATCAGCTGCAGCAGCGGCCGTAGTCGTTCACGACGAGCAAATCGACAACAACGACCACCACGACGACGACGAAGAGCACGCGACACCCGTGAGCACCTCGACATTGAGCGTATTCGCTCCGCGCACCGAGGAGATGTCACCCGGCTTTCTGCAGATCAAAGGAGGCCAGGTGCTAACATGTGAGGAGCCCGGCCTAGATCTCACCCATCTCGCTCCAACGGCTGGCGATAGCGCAATGCCTCTCGACGTCGAGTTCGAGATCAATGAGATTCCTGAGAATCTATTCCCGAATCTGCTTGACAGCGCGGGCTGCTCGCCGTTGTCGAGCTCACCGCCGTACGATAACCCGCTTCTCGGATGCAGCGACCTGCCGCCAGCGTTGCTCGATGACTTGTCCGACAACCTGCAGTTAGAGACCGACAATCTGCTATTGCCGAGCGACTGGCCGCTCCATGGCTCCAGTGGTTTGGACCATCAGCTCAATCAGACGGCGAATAGCCAACGGCTATTGCCATCGACGGCGGCCACGACGCACGGCCAGCGCGACCACACGAAAGTGGACTGCATTGGCAGTGCCCGAAGCACGACGATAGCGTCCGTCTCAGCATCGGCGTTCAGCAGAAGTTGCACCAACAACAATAATCATAGCAATGATGACGATAATAGTACAAGTGGCGCAGGCAGCTGCTGCAGCAGCAGTGTCACCGTGAGTCAATGTGTTAAATCGGCAGCCACTCATATGCCCCCCTCTCATCCACAAGTGTCGAGCAAACCGATGCTTGCAGCATTGCTGCAGAGCGACCTCGTGCCTTCCAGCGTGAGCCAGAAACAACGTGCCATGGTCCATGATTGGGGTGGCACGACGCAGCCGCTTCCTCGGGAGAGTCTCAGTTTGCATCAATCAACTAATCACGTGCACACATCATCATCGTCATCATCGTCGTCGTCCGCATCGACGATGGCCGGTGGTGGCCTTGTAGGCGGCAGCGTCGGGGTTGGCGTCGCCCAATCTAGCCCGAAACGGGCCACCCCTGTGAAGTTTGTCCCGCAAAAAGTACAGTCTCCGTTGACAATAAACTCACTGAAGCGACCGCTCTCCGTCAGTCAACGGCATCATCATTCGGCAAGCGAGCAGTCGCCACATCGAACCGCGTCGTTCGCGCCGCTCAAGCGGCGGAAAACATTGGACGAGCTGCAGCCGAAGCCGGTTGACAAGAACGGCAGCGTCCTGATGAAGCTGCTGGTCAACGGCGAAGACCTAACCAACGGCTATTCGTGCCGGGTGCTGCCCCGCCAGGGTGAGAGGGGCGACAGCAAAGACAGTGGCATCGGACTCGGCGTCGTCGGCAATGGCAAGACTGAGCTACGATCCGCGCAGGACTTTCTCTGCAGCTTGGCCAGCCAGCTGGATCACGCGCCAGGTTCGGTCGGCTCCGACGCGAGCGATTTCTGCCATCTGCTATCCGCCGATGACGATATACTCATGGCATTAGCCGCTGTCACGCAGGAATGACCTGCGGCGGGGGGGTTGACCTCCACGGCCGCCCGTGCACGCATGGTCAAATGAAAAGTGTGTGTATGAACGTGTGTCTGTGTGAGATCCTGTGCACGAAGAGCGTGAGATGGGGCCGACAACCGAAGAAGGTGACAAATGCAGACCCGCCACCGTCACGACGACAACAACAAGAAGGTGGATTCATTGAGCAAGTCCACTAGTAGAGACAGCAAGCACTGATAGGCAATTAAAAGCAAAAAAATAGCAACGATAATGATGATGTCGATAATACTAAAAACAACAATACTACTAATAATAATAATCAAATGAGATGGATAATAGTAATACGTGGAGGCATCCAAGAAAAAAACCTAGACATCGGACCTGAAGCCAAATAAAAAAGCAAGCAGACAGGAAGCCTGAAACAGCAATGAAAACCTGAAAATGAAACGGAGAAGATGGCGGAATCGACGAACCGAAAATCGAATGGATAAGATGGGTGGAGCAATTGGCGAAGAGCGAGTTCCCGAACGATGATTGCTGATTAATGGGGTCTCGCTGATCGATCCGTCGACCTGTTCGTTGACGCTGAAGGATGTTTAAGCAAACAACATTGTTCTGTTGTCTGACCACGACGAATGTGAGGATAACACGAATAATGACAAGACGATGACAGGAGAAGACTATTCAAGATTCGACAGCAGCGACCTATTATACAGCCGGTGTAGCAGAAGTAACGATGTTATGATTGATTACGTGATTGATGGAACTGGATGATTGGGAGAAATGGGATATAGCTGCCTTGATGCCTGACGATGTTGAGCAAATGATTGATTGACACATGACGACGACGAGGAAGATGTCTATGATTGATAACGAGGATTAATGAGAGGATAGAATAATGATGTTATTGACGGTGATGACGATGCTGATCACACGGATACCGATACTACGTTAAACGATGGATACTGCGTGATAGATCATGAGGAGAAATTAATCAGAAACAAAGAAGAAAGAAAGAAAGAAAAGAAATGGAGAGAATGCTAGATGACGCCGTGCTCGTGTCGTGCTAATGATGGTGAAACCTACCCTAAGGATAACGCAATATACATATGTAGAGAAAGTTGGATATGTCTGAAGTATGACCATGATCGCCAACCATGCGATTGGCTTGGATGACTATACGGCGGGGTGAGTGAGTTATGATGAAGGACAATAGGGCAACAGTGGCAATTAGACAGTGGGTCAGCGGGCCTAGGGCCTGCTGGGGTAACAAACACAGCAGTCGAATTCGTGTGGTCGTATGCGGACGAATGAACGGGCGAGCAAGATATATATATATATATATATATATATATATATGGAGAGAGAGAGAGAGAGAAAGTAGTTGGAAGTTTTGATCCATGTGGTGCGAGCTGGTTAACTAGTGTTATGTAGCCTCAATATTGATTATGATTGATTGGCTAGTATGATGATGTTGATGAATGATGACTGATTCTACTGGTTGACTAATTGATATGATTGGTCTGATTGATCGCTAAGTTGTGGTTAACTTAGCGGTCAATACCTATATTAATATGATTACCATTACTATTATTATTGTTATTATTATTAGTTGTGAAGAAGTGATTAGCGCATACATCAAGCAGAAACGATACGGATATACAATAACAGGCAGAAGCAGCGACAAGACCAACATTATAATACAACAACATGCACTGTACAAGAACAGCAGCAGCAGCAGCAAAACAACATAAACACGAACAACAGGAGAAACACAAGTATAAATTATGCGATGAATTATGTCCTCGTCATGAATCAACATTGACGACACAGATGACAGAGAGCAACGTTGAGAACCACATTACTGGACGGCTGAGAGAGGCAGCGGTCAAACGAGCACTTATCATGGCTTCTGCTTTGGTGAACTAACATGACATCGTCACACAGAGAGAGAGAGAAAGTAGATTATTGAAGCAATTATAAATACGACATAGCCAGACGCACACACGCCCCTGTGGGCACACCTCACACACAGACTTAAGTCAACAACAACAGCAACAACAACAACGACAACAACACAGACATGAACATGACGAGCTTTAGACGTTGAAGACGTAATGAGGATCATCATTGCATATGGCGGAGTTCCAACGTCAAACAAACGAATAGAAGAATCAACGAGTTCGTTTTGAGTTGCGAGTACCCCCCGTCCCCGTCCCCCCTATAGAGTAATAATCACGTGTGGATTATCATTATTGAGAGAGAGAGAGTTAACCTGTTGATTAGACCTAAAAAGGTGACTAGGACTTAGAGAATTTGATGTGGTCGGCAAATTTTACGAGAAGATTGAGTTCAAAGGACCCGCAAGCAAGCGCGTTGAAAAAAAATGAAATAGGCGAATATAGTTGATATGCGTTGTTGTTATTATTATTATTATTATTAATATTATACCATAATACATAAGAACATCATTCTTAGTGGGAGGAATTCTACGAATGAACGAATACTGTTGGTGCAAATGCTGTCGAGCAGAAGAGTCGATGCGGAGGAGAAATACGAGTGCAGTTGACATCGGATAGAGGGACAGCGCAAAATATACAAATGATATATATATATAAATATATATATAAATGTAGCTAGATGTAAAATGAGGTGACAAGCAAACGAAACAAATAACGACAAGCAAACATGAGCATGATGATGGCGAAGATTTGGCGACGTTCGACTATGAAAGTGCGAAAAGTTGACAGTTGATCATAAACAGAAAATGATTAAATGCGCCGAGCTATTTGTGAGCCGAGTTAGATGAATGTCAAGAGAGGACGTTTAGTTTTGGTAGAGGTAAAATATGATTATTATCAATATTATTATTATTATTATTATTACTGTTATTATTATCACCAGTAAGTAGAAGAAGTAGCCTATTGTTCAGAGTGCTGATGAAGAAGTCGATGTGCGCGCTGAGAATGACGCGGAAGAAAACAACTCTATAAGTACGATACATACATACAAGCAACTTATACACAAACACACACACACACACACATACACACAAATGCATGCTCCGTAAATTAGTTAAAGCTGGAGATATATATATATATATATAGAAGACGAATGGGATGCTGGAAAAGGGAGAACCCGAGAGAATGGACAATGAAATAACGAGAAACGATTGAGGGGGCATAAGTAAGAAGCAATAAATGATGTTGAATTAAAATGCTCAAAGGCTGTTCTTTTGTCGTGCACGTGTTACGTTCCTTAATTCGACGTGTTCAGTTCACGGCTGGATACAGTTAAATGTGCTGAACGATATATTCGGTGGGTAGCTTGATAGTTTTAAAGATAAAAGTCAATATTTTTAAAAAAAAGTCTATATTGATTAGTAGGTATTGATGTGATCCATGATGTGGCAATAGTTGCATCACTGCTAAACAATTTAATTGATACTAAATGTATTTGAATTCCCACAGGATCAATTTATTTATCTTACCAGCATCAGGGCAATGTATATAATATCAGTTAGGTGCAAGCAATCAAAAAAATTGCTTTCCGAATAAAACCTCGCTAGAAAATGGAGGCGACATCCCGCAAGGGGATCGCTTGCTGTTGTAGACGCTGCAGTCAACCAAGATGTTTATTGTGGCCAGTGCTTTAGCATTCGAGTGCAGCAGTAGATAGCAAGCTTTCCAAGTGGACTGATAGTGGGCGCTCCGTCAGCTGTCGAAAGCGCTGTCGCCCGATGCACAGGCAACTGTAAGCGTTCCAAGCTGAAAACTCGCCCCGATATCGTTATTAGACATTACTTATCGTATTTATTATACATTGTTATCCTATTAGACATATCGTATCGGAATTCGACATTCGTTTATTGAACGGACACGCAACTCTGCCTTGTTTGCCCGCGTCCAGAGGAAGCACCATGTTGTTCCGTCTGGGGCTACTTTTTGGTATAAATAGATAACGTTACGTCAAGTATTTCTCCACTTTGAAAGACGAATGTGAATAGTGTCGAAAATAACAGAGGCACAGTGACTTCCAAAGGCGAACTGTCGGCAGCATTGTGTGCACGCAATTGTGCATGTTGACGCTGATCGTCTCAACCATAATTCGGCATTTCCCTTCAACATTCGAGCAGAGGAGAAGACCGGTAAATCTCACTTCGTTTCAGGTTAATGAAAACATTTATCGAAAGAGTTCATTTATGAGAGAAACAGAGAAAGAACCAGAGGGGGGGGGGATTTCATTATAATCAAGTGGGTATGATCAGAAAGGTGTTAGGTTGAATTACCGACGTGGCCTTCGATTACTCAGACGTCCAGTTTCGCGTTGGTTGTCCTTGGATTGCTTCGTGTTTTTGCGCATCTATACCCATTCTCCAATTTGGAGTACAAGACTACAAGAACATACTCGTGGAAGCGTCAGCTCGACGAACGAGTTGGAGGAAGACTCCTTTCGGGATCTACCTTTGACCGTTGGCTTTTTGAATAGGCCCTACACTTGAAGCTGTGTCCCATACCCTCCACAATGATCCGTTGCATCCGTTAAAAATCGACGATCATTTTCATTTTTAGGGTACCACTACAAAATTAAAGATCAATTACTGCTGATGTTTATAGGGTAACAGGTAATATTGAATACAGACGAAATCCTGTATTTGATCTGTGCCTAAAAAGAAACAAAATACTCGAATATAAACGTGCGGCTGTTTTGAAGAAATAACATATACGCTATATGGTTTCTACGTGGCACCTTTTGTACGCCCCGATAAAATGCGCTAAGTAATCACTAGAGTATTGAAATTTTACTTTATTTTCTAACAATCCCCACAGTGTGTATCGTGCGGCGTTTTGGGCCCATTCGCGCAATCGGAGGCTCCGCGGCTGGATCTAGAATCGATCTTTCACTCTTTTAACATTTCACTCTTGATTTTCTTTTATTGTATTTCAAGTACGGGCTCTGAAACAGGAGAACTCATGGAGAGTGGCCGCGAGAAGTGTCCCCCTTGTTCGTTTCGTTCCCGTGTTTGCTATGTGACACGTGTACCATATAAGGTCAACTGGTTGTGGAGACAGGTGGATGTTATGCATCGACAGATATTAACAAACAACTCACGAAGCGACGAACCACAAACGAACCGTTTAAGCACGGCAGGAAATGAGCCAGACATTCAATCAGAGAAATTTACAATTTCGCTACTTATCTACATATCTATGAGCTGCTCGTCTTCCCTCAGGTGGATGGGTACGGTTTCCAAATCATCATTGCAGTCGCGATAATCCGGCGAGTATCCAGCACCTAGCGATATACAATATCCGCCATCTGTTAGCTCTCTCGTTGGTGATGATCGTGAAGTGTGCTGCCGTTACACCGAACAACGCACGGCATAAAGGTACAGCGAACTCGACGTTTCACTGGTGAAACTACCCCTCCCCCCCCGCCTCAACCCCCCAACCTCCGAGTACATTCGCGCATTTAGGTTAACTTTCGATTTTTCTATCTCGAGCAACGACATTTACCGTTGGACGAATCGTTTCATTCATTTTGTGGCCAGTTATCTGTTATCTATCACTCGTTGGTTGCGATGGTACGATCTGATAGCGCTGATAGTGGATTGCCATCGCTAAGGCCGTCGATAATCGCCCGCTCTGCCGGGTCGCATCGTTGCGAGACGCTGTCTATCGCTTGCAAGATATAGTTCCAGTCGAAGTAGTAACAGCACCTCGATGATAACAACAACAGGCCAGGCGCCCATCCGTCAGCTATGTAACCATCTGTATGGATCGTCTCTTCCTCTGGCTCACTCTATATTAAATATATATATATATATATATGTGCGTATGTATCTCTATCACTAACAATAACAACAGTCGCCCACTTAAACACACGCACTCGCGCATCTGTAATAGGTGCTGCTCATGTGAGTGGAAAGCTGCGTCCTTTACAGAGACGGTCAAACGCACGCGGACAAACACAACAGTAGCAATCCAACGGCAGGAACAGAGAACGCGAATAAGACTGTAGCAGATAGTCTCGGATCTCAGCGACTGAGTGACTGAGAACCGGCGATAATTAGTTGTCTTTGTAGCGAACGAATAAATAATTATAGAAGACCTAATTGTGAGTCTAACTGACCAACTTTGTAATAAGGAAAAGAACGGGGCCCATACGAAATCTAACAGAAGGGAATAAAACTTTATTTAGTGTTATAATTTTCATTTTCATTACTCTCACTGCTGTTGTGTTACTCACAGTGAGCTAATTTATTGGAGTCACTTTCTTTGCAAAAGGGAAATTTATTGGAGTCACTTTTTTGCGTCTTCGCTTCGGCTAACGACTCGAGCACTATCTAGCAGGTTGATAGTCATTCCTATAAGAGATAGTTGACATGTCTATTACAATTCAGTTGTTCAATATCCCCCACCGCTAGCTACCACAGCTGCTGCTGCTGCTACTGACTATTGCCGCTGTTGCACAACATCGCAGTAATCAGCAATTATTATTTACTGGTATGCGCAACAATCACAACGATAATGGGGCGCTTAATTCCATAGCAGCCGTAGTGGTGGCAGTGGTGGTGGACACGGTGTTGTTATTATTGACAGTCTCCGCTCGTTGCTCTTTCTGTATTTCTTTCTTTATTTCTTTGTCTCTTCCTTGCTTTTATCTGTCTGCCTTCCTGCCCGAACTGACTGCTTTTCTTTCTTTACGCCATGGCGACGCAGTACCACTAATCTCGACGATGGCCTTGGCTACGAGCTGTTGCTGCTACTTCTACTGGCCCAACGTGTGCAACTGTGGGTTATTATGAGCTCTGTAACTCTGTCTTTCTCTCTCTCTCTTTCTCTCTCTCGCAATACCCCGCTTTTTGGCTCTGCTAAGGTGTTCCTCTCTTCTTCCTGCTTTGCGTGTATCTTGCTTTTCGCTGCTTCTACTACTACTACTGCGGCTAGTGCTGGTACTATTATCCACCAGCAACAGCAACAGGCAGACATAGAGGTACACACTCGGTCGGCGTCTCACTCGGTCATACGCACGAGGTATTACGGACGAGGGCGACAACGCTACCGTCGTCGCCGTCAACGTCACTGCAGCCAACTACAGCCACTACGGCGGCAGCACCGCCGGCGTTCGCAATGGCTACGCTGCCAGCACATTGGTCGACAACCAGATAGACGACATACGGACGACGGTTCGTTGGTCGGCCGGACGAATGGATGGATGGATGGACGGATGGATGGACGCTATTATCGATGCCATCCGCGCGCGACGCCCAGCGAGAAGAAGCTGACAAAGAGGAATATTGAGAGAGAGAGAGAGCATCGGTAACATAGCATCACCTACTGCGTGCTAGGGTAGAATGAGCATGCGACTAGATAAACAATGATGGAATTAAGAAACGAAGGATCTCGTATATGATACTATATCATATAATAATATAAAACACACAAAAGTGTGGCATCCCAGCGGCTACTTGCGCCGTGAATGTGATGGCGGGCAGCGGTAGCGGGGCAGTGGCTGCTGCCCTCGTCGACCATTCCTCTTAGCAGAGGCGACGGTCGTGGTTGTAGTCGAGCAAACCAAGGCAGATGCAGCTACTGCTAAAACTATTACTTTTTGTCCTCCCTGGGGAAGAGTTGGGGAGAAGGGGAGAGACGTATATTGGGTAACAAAACATATCATGTACCATACAATATGTAGATGGTGTCGAGAGGGTCAGAAAAGAGTTGCCACGTAGAGAGCGGACAGCATTCGTGTACACCTGCCTCGCTATCAGAAAGTGCAACACTTAGGCGCATACACGGGTTCGAGCCCATTTGCATTTGAAGGGGTCCGTCTTATGAAGCAATGCCAAAGGCAGTTGTACCGTGGACAGTTAATGTTGAAGGCTGTGAGTCAGCCCGAAAAGTATTTTTAGGTAGAGGTCTGGACGAAGCAGGCTTCTATTGCAGAGCGATCTACAGCAGGGTGTAGTCCAGCTAAGTCCGCCACGTTCCTTACATTGTGCTACGTTCGGTCACTATTAGGCAACCTCAACTGCGAGACGCAACTTGATGGAAGGAGTTAGACAACTAGCTAACGACATCATTGATCCTCACTCTGCAGCTGCAACATTAAGAGCCAAATATAGCGTCGAATGTCGTATACAGCAAGCATTGTTTGTACCCGAACACAAAGGAGCAAGGTGGGCGGTTAGCCATTCAGTAAATAATAGGCCCGATGCAAGATGTACGTATAGAGTGCAGCAATATGATGGGTATGGATGCGGCCATTACAGCGAGCCAGGCATTTAACCCCGCCTCTAAATGAATAGAGAACAGAAAATGTATATGGATGATTTGCGACTGGGTGTGTGCGTGCGTGTGTATTTGTTAGGCCCCTGGATGATGATGTGATCGGTGGAAGCCAATACTATCGATATTTGTGATCTCTCGTATATATATATATATATATATATATATATTGGCATCTTATGTATGGAATTGTACTGGGTTGAGAAGAAGCAATGTGTTGTGTCTGTGTGTGTCTAATCGTCTCAGCAACCGTTTTGCCAGCCGATTCCAACCTTCCCATTGCCAAACAGCGAGGAATAAAGATATGAAAGGGGTCTGGTTGCCCATGCGGTTGAAGTGGTGAATGAAGACATACTCAGAGGAACAGTCAGCGAATTTGAGAAGAATGGCCTATTCTTCTGATAGCTCTACCTAAGCTTTCGTCGTCATCACGTGAAGTCTCATCTACGACGATCCAGACAGCGCAATATAGTTTTATAGAATAGAATGACTGTGAAGAATAAATAATAATAATAATAATAATTTATTTGTTTACCATATTTGCGTGAAGGTTGCCAACAGAACAATAATATGATTGGCCTCGCTCCTCGATAAACAAAACATTTTCATCCGACCCTCTACCACTTCTTCCAAGCTTACAGGATTAGCGTCTATTAATAAATTGCACTTGATTGCTATTGTCGTACGATCTTGTCTCTTGTCCGTTTAAGAACTGCTCCGTAGCGCCATTAGAGAGTCCGTCCCGCAGTCATTGACAGATCTGATTAGGACGACCGGCTGGGAGTAGGAGACCAAGCGAGAGCGAAAGAGAGAGTATATATCTAATAAATAGAGACCATATACTAGCCTATAGGTAGATAGGTAGGTGGACCCGTTTCTATCTATTTCGGGTGCTATGGGGTGGTCGCACGCGATGCAGACACTGGCAATAGCAGTAGTAGTAGTAGTAGTAATGGTACCAGTAGCAGCAGCAGCAGTAGAAAGTGGGGGCAACAGACGACGTGTGTGAAGCACGATTGTTATATGAGTGTGACGCTGTAAGGAGGAGGTCACTATGGAGCATTGGAGAGTCCCCCTCTTCCAATGTACCATTGCCATAAAGCTTCTCTCTTCATATGCTGATTGGGGAAAGATTGTTAGGTTGGGCGGTAGCTGTGGCGGGCCCCCTTGTTGTTTTGCCAAACCTTGTCGCCTTGTTCGACAAAATTGCCACCACTGTTCGGTTGTTCCCTTCGCCTCTATCCTGATTCCTCATTCGCTTCTGTCTCCCGCGATCAAATCAGACGGGGTCACTTACTGCTTTATTCCCTGGCACGCAGCTCTGTCGTCTCCTCCAGCTGCTGCTCGTCCTTTTCATCGTCTGCTGCTGATTCTGATGCCGACGAGTGCAACTGCTTCTTCCCTTGTGTGTGACAATGGCAACCCTGATTCCGGCTGCGGGGAACGGCAGCGGCGGTGGCGGCACCACCACCAGCAGCAGTATGGCTAAAGCCGTCTCGTACCCCCTCCTCGCTATTCGGATCGCTGCTGCTGCTGCTGGTGTTGTTGTAGCAGTCGCTGCTACATCTCTGCTCTCCATCCGATCCGCTGTCTTTGGCCAGATACTCGTTGTTCCCCTGACTTCTATTCTGCTGTCCTACCGAGTCCCGGCGAAGTCCTCTTGGACGAGTCCTGAGACGCTATCATCCAGCCGCTATTCGCTGTAACGATCGCCAAGCGGAGCTGATCGTAGCGCATGTGTGTTGGGTCCTGTGTCTGTTACTACGTCTGTCTGTCTACGTGCACCCTACAGCGAGCAGCGATTGCCTACCACGGAGTCGCACCCCCCCACCCATCCGTTCTAGTGGCTCATCTCCCTCGGTGCTGGGCCACTCTATGCCACTGTGACAAGAAGCATAGCGTAGTGAACCGTCGGCAACGGCAATGGCACCAGCAGCAGCAGTGCCCGTAGGTGGAAGCCCTCTACGACAGCAGGGGGCATCTAGATACGTACCATCGTCACGACGGCAGCACCTACCTGAAGTGGAGTACATTTGTATGGAAGTGAGCCGCTCGCCGCCCGATGGCCATGCAGGAGCACCACTCAGAATACGCGATAGATAGATGGCCAAACCATAGCGCAATTGCCTTTCATAGTAGCACATGTCACTGGGTCGTTATTATGAGTGGGTGCGTTGTTGTATTACTGGCGCCCGCCACCTGAGACAGTGTGGCTGGCCGGTGAAGGGCGTAAAGTGGACAACATCTGTAGGTATATGATGTGTTGTACATCGCGTATGGCCGAGCCGAGGCAGCGACGACAACGACAACGATATGCAGCGGACGACGTGTATGAATCTGTATCTAACATAAATCTGATACTATGCGTTCGACTATAGTATATCACACACCTCGACGAATGAGTTAGTTGGTTGGAATTTCTATTCGTCGAATTGGCGGTTCTGCCAAACGGACGCGTTATGACGTTCGAATTATATGGTCAATTGAAAACGGATTGCATGATGGATCGATTTTTCTAACGGCTTCAAGGCTTGCTTTTGTATCCTCGTTTTGCGCTTTTAATAGGCGACTCTAGCTGCTGTCAAACCCTTTGGTCAGGCAAAGTCGTGCGTCGACCTGTCCCTCATCTACCCGCCGGCAGCTAAGCAGGTCGATAATTGGCAGTGATCCTCTCGTGTGCGGCCTGCCAACAACCTGATGTCCAGTCCTAAAGTGTCAACGGCCCGTTTGACCTGAACGGCCATCCTTAATTGACTAATCCACATGGCTTCAAGGAACCCTTCTCGACGCGTTGTATTGTGCGTGTGTTTTATTGCCACTGTCAATGCTCCCGCTATCGTTATCTCCATTTGTAGGAAGGCAAAATAATATATTATATTATAATCATATGATAAATATTTGTATAATGTTATAGCTCGCTAGGAATTTCGGTTGATGGAGGAATTGATGTTCTGATGTCTGCTGCAGGAAGTATTGGATATTAGTAACGCGGCCTTCTTCATAGCTGATTCTGAACTGACATCGTCCCTTTCAGCTCATGACAAAAAAACACCACTGCTGCTGCTGCTGTGTTCTCTCAAGCATGGGATGTTTGGAAATGAGTGACTCAGCCGGTTGATTGCCGGCTCAGTGTCTTCCAGGATGTTGATTGCGAAAAGCCAACCTAATCGATATTACATTCCCGGATCCTGTCTTATCACAAAATAACACTGCCAAGCCTGAGCCAGGAGCCGGTATTACATAAGAACCCTACCGGCCGTATGAAAGTGCGCACCATTTAGAGGTTTGTGGTTTCTCGCCAAATTAGTACAATCGCCAAAATTGTCAATACGTATCCTTGAGCATTAAGGGGTTCTGTTACGACTGCAAACCTGAGACTCAGCTATCAGACGGCTCCAGCAGCGTGTGATTAACAAAGAACGTCAATGAACAGTGCAGGTTGTTTTAAGCTGCTGTAGCTGCTACCTTTTTCCGCTACCTTACGAGTTCTCATCTCAGGCAACAACAGTCGCTCAGTTGCCGGGCTACAGCTTCCCAAGCTACGGTTGCTGGTGCTGCTGCTGCTGCTACTGCAAATCTGCCTTCTTTATCAATTGACATCTCTGCCGGGACTACTCCGGATCTTCAGAATGCAGGCAGGCCAGGCAGCAGATTGCACCGCTGACGGAACAGCGAGCGTGCTATGAAAAGAAACCTAGAGAGAGATATAAACCGAGAGAGAGAGAAAGAGAGAGAAGAACCATGATGGATTCGGGCTCGAGATGCACCACTGTTGTTCATCGACTTTCTCGAGCCGCGAATAGGCATCTCTGCTGTCCGTTGAATCTCCCGCCAGCGCGACCAGCTTCCACCTACTAGAGTCGCGCAGAGCGCGCGATGATGCTACTCTATACCCGTCTGAACAAGCAGTTCTGCCCGCTGTGTGTTGCACTACGTGTGTTGTTGGGTGCTGTTCTCTGTCCTGGACGGTGCAGGTCGGGTGGAGGTAGTGCTGCTGTGTCGTCTGAGCTGAACAAACGGGCTGCTATTGCCGGCCAGTCAGTCGATCGGTCGGTGGGTCGGTCTGCCCTCGCGTTCAGCCGTTTGTCTGCTTGCTGCAACCCAGCAGACTAGGCTAGACCAAGCCAAGTCTATCAGCGACAAAGAAAGCAAGGGACGCTAGTCAACGCAGCCGGCGGGCAGACAACGAGCCAACAAACCACGCGACGAACCGGACGGAGTTCGCCTGCACCGGCGTCTATAGAGCGCTCACTGAGGACTCACCACCGCCGCTCGCTATGAAGCGGCGACGGCGGCGGCGGCGGTGGTGGTGGTGGTGATGGTGCATGGTGGCATATGGTGTGTAGAGTACCAGCGGCAGCACTCATCTAGCTAACTTGCTGGTCTAACAGCCTCTGCGGGGCGGATGCGGGTGTTCGGCGACTACAGCCGAACTATGCGAAGAGCGCCGAGTGAGAAAGCGGCAGCCGGCGACCGGGGCGCCGTGTGAGCTCCTCGCCAACAACAACAACAACGGGAAGAATTGAGTTGAGTTCGTCGTAGCTAGAGACAAAGCGGGCCGAAAGCAAGTGAGTGAGCGCGCAGGCAGCAAGCAAGCAAGAGGTCGGCTACCAAATCAACATGAGAGCGGCATCAGCCGCAGCCGCAACCGGGTATGTCGTCGGGTCCCATCAGGCTCGCCGCGCCAGCAGCAGCAGCCGGATGGTATTAGCTATGGCCACGGCAGCAGAACTAGCCTTCTTCATACTTATCACATCGAGCCGGTAGACACATTCAGACGCTGACTCATCCACTAACACACAGCCACACAGGCGCTGTCTGCACTTCGTTCTCTCTCGGACGCGGACGGATACTAGTTCTGATAGTATCGGGTCTGTGCTATCGCCAGTTACTCAGCTGATCAGTTTGCCAATTTATTCCTCACCCCCCCGAACGCTGCGCTGCTCTGAATTCTGCCCTGCGCCAAGGCAGAAGATCATGGGGTTGATTTCTGTGTTGAGACGTGCGTGAATGAAGATCAATAAATAGCCATTAGTAAATAGTACTGTGGCCGTTAGTGTCGATCGAGTCAGTGGTTCCCGGTGGAGGATGTTGTGATATGCAAATATCGATTACTTGTCCTGTCACTACCACTGCTGATGACAATAGTTTGGCGGGCAGTTTTGTCTAGAATATTCACGCTCGATCATATGATCTGTGCGGTGGATAACTGTTATGCGAAGTCGTGGCTAAGCGTGTTATGAAGGGATGAGGTGTAACATCATCAGAGAAGTATCCGAGGCCTGTCACCTTCGCTAATATCTCGCACAAACACTGTTACGAGCAGCACATATACGTAACACACAGGTGAAATAAATGAAACTCGTAATTGTTGAACTCACTGAAGGCAAAAATCGAACAGTTTATCTATAGTATTAGTTGTTAGTAGTAACCTGCTACGAGTGCACAAGCTTGCGATCGAATAACATAACATAACATTTGCGGTTTATTTCCGGAATGAATGTGTGAATGTGTGAATTTGTGTGAATATCAACACATACGAAGAAATAGCCCAAATATAATTCGAAACGATTACAATTTTTCCCACCAGTCAGTCATCTGTTCTTTTATAATCAGGTCTTCAACGCACGAATTGAACACACACAAACCTGATTCACCGTTCTACTCATATATGTTTGTACTATAGACATTTCGACTATTATTATGTTATAATAGCACCTTTTATTATTGTTGTTATTATAAATATTAGTATTATTATTATTATAACACTTGCAGTGAGTGCTCGTCTCGTGCTCCTCGCGATAGAATCACCTGGATTGCGGGTAGCATTAAAATAGCATAGACACGAATGGGTACCTGTGCAGTTGTAATATCGCATAGCCTCTGATAGCCTGCGGCTACAAAGGGGCGGGCTATCGGCTAGATCAGGGTTTTCATAAAATAATGTACCGCCAGGAAACCCCTGCGGGCGCAGGTCGGTCGTTCTGTCGTTCGAGCCGGACTCGCAATCTCTGTCGTATTCGCAGCGGTGACGTTCCCCAGGCGATAGTCGCGAACGCCCCCGGGGGGCCGTTTAACGAAAAGTGACAATTTTCATGTGACCAGCTTTTATCGAGCCATCGAACGAGTCGACCCTCTATCCTTCAGTCATTCATTTGCACTGCGGCCGTCTCGTCATTGACAACATTCGGCTATTTGTTGCAGCTCGAATTAAGTGCATGCAGTGCGCAATAACCATAGAACACTTTCGGGACTTGGACAGCAGGATGGCACAGTCATACGGAATAGTTAAAGGGGATGAGAACAACAGCGGTGACAAATTTGCGAGGAGACTTAAAAGAGGATTTGCAAATATACTAGAAACATTGTTAAGAAAAATGGACATTTGAAAACATTATTTAAACATTAAGGAAACCGTAAGGGACGTGCCACAACTTGTGATTGCATCGAATCACAGGCGTCGATTACCGTCTAAATAATGGTAAATGAACAAGACAATTATGTCACTAGATATATAGTGCCATAATTGTCTTGTTAATTTACCATTATTTAGGATCTAATCGACGCTTGTGATATATATATATATATATATATACATCAGTGGTAAGTATCAGTCAGACCTCGTCGTTGTTCGTTGTCGACTTTGCCTCTTCTTTGGGGTCGCTGTTTCATACAGACTTACCAACTTGGTCAGAGCCGTTTGTGTGCACTTTGGACCCGATTGCTAATAGATGTATGCACGTTTAATACTGCCATACCCCGAAAGCAGACACCTCTGGCGGCGTCAGCCGCTTCACCCACGGCAGACTTGACATAGTCATCGTCACCGTCGCGTCATCGAACGCAAGCAAGACGCACTCGGAGATCGGTCGGAGATGACACGACGTTTTCTACGTGTCTTCTTGCACTGGTCGTATACCTCCGCTCCACCGCTATAGCCAGTCTATTTCATTGCTAGCCCAGTTCTGGCTCGGGGAAGCGCGGAAAGCGTGGTGAGTAGAGCGAGCGATAAACTAAGCCAGGTACTACTAATAGTACTACTATACGTTTGTCCAGTGTTCCCTTCTCGCTGTGGCCGCCGTTACTGCTGTCGGGCCGGGCCCACCGCCGTCATCACCAGCCGTCATCTCAGGCCCTAGTTGAGCCTTCGAGTCGAAATTCTGCCGTCTGCCACTCGCCGTTAGGTGTGTTGCCTGCCTATCCGCCCGCCAGCACAAAGCGGCCTGTCTCTGTCCGTCTCTGCTGGCCGCAGAGTACTTCGGAGCGCCTCCGCTTTGTCCGAATGGTTGGCGCAGGAACCGGAGCAAGGACGGAAGGCAGCGCCGCCGCCGCCGCCGACGAACGAGTCTGTGTCTCTGGGTTCCTCTCTGGATGTCAGGCAGGCTGGAACGCCGCTACCACAATCGCCATCAGCACCACGGCCGCCGCCTTCGCCGGGGCCACCACCACCACCACCACCACAGCCCATGTGTAAGCCATCTAGTGTTGGATGGGATGATGACCTTGACTGGCGACAATCTAGGCTCTACCCCTCCCCCCCGGCGCATCAGGCCCTGCAGGCCCCTTCGTCTTGTTCCTGTCTGGTAGCCTGGGGGCATGCGCCCGTTACGCTCGTTCCCCTTGCTTCTCTCTCTCTCTCTCTCTCTCTTTCTCTAGCGCCCTCACATCTCTCGTTCCCTCTCTCGATCAGGGTGTGGTGTGGTATGGTGTGCTGTGCCGCACAGGAGGTCCTCCTCTGGCGAGGGCCCTGCTCCTCTGACGGGATCTGGCTGGCTGTCCACTGTCATTTCCCCTTCCCTGCCCTGGCCAACGCCAGCATAGCTTGCTCTGCCTGCGCTCGCCCTGCTGTAAGCCCCCGGAGGACACTAACTCCGGTCGGCTCGTCGAGGAGCTCGCCCGACCCTACTCGTGGCGATACCGACGTCAGAGTCGACGTCAACGACGACGAGAACGACGTTTTGGCCACGTGCGGCTCTCGAGCGGAGCGAAGATCAGACCGGATCTAGCCAACACGGACAGAAACGATGACACACACACACACACATATACACGCAAACATACAGCAGCAGAAAGAACAGCAGAGGGTCAGACAGACCGAGGCGATCAGAGAGCAGTGACTCGGCAGACGCAGTCTGCGTACGGTCTCGCTCCGTTCATCTCCGATGGACCCCATTCGAGGCAGGGTTAGGCTGCGGAGCCACGTCGGGATGGTGGGCTCCAGGAGCTCACTCGTTACGACTTCTACTCCTGCAGAAGCAATAGAAACTGAAGCTGAAGCAGCGACCATAGTAGACTACTATATATATATATATACTAACTCGGTGCTGGGTTCTGGTAGGTTGTCTAAAGAGAGGAAGGCTCTCCTTCTGAAACAGGGATGGGTGCGCTATCGTGCAGCTCGGCCCTATCCTTCAGCAGTGGAGGAACGAGCTGAGTGAGGTGAGGACCTCGTCATGAGGACCGCCAACGTGTTGGAACGATGCCAAAAGACTATTTCATTAAAGTAGGTCCTTGTCATGCCTCGGCCACCCAGCACGAAGAAGACGGAGCAGCTGAACGAAAGGGTTACCGGAGCAAACTACCAGAGACAGAAGGACTCACTCACCACGCAGCGACTGGACAGGCTCACTGCCCGCCTCGCCTGGGCTGCGGGTGTTGATACTGCTGCTGCTGCTGCTGCCCGTCGCCGTCGTCACTCGCCCGTTCCCCCGTTGCGAAACGAACGTCTATTCCTTTGTGGTGAATGAGTCTCGCATACATGTTAAACTGTCGACATCCATTTGCCTCAACGTACAGATGCGTCTCGGTCTTTCTCTTTGTTTTTCCTTGCGATCAATGTGGCCAAGATGCTGCCGCCCCAGACAGAGCCACCATGTCCAGCTCATGCACGCTAATCATCGTTCGTCGCCTAATTATCAAAGGTGGTGGCGGAAATGAAAGACGACGAGGAAACAATCGTTAGATTGTTCAATTCGCCTTCGGAGCTAAACCCTGTTGACGTAGTTGTGTTGGTGATACGATGTGGGAACATCGTGTAACGATAACACTGCTGCGAGCATGAACACATTCAGGTGGACATCCCGGAATATTCCTATTGGCACACCTCGAAGATTACTCGGATAATCATAATGCAATCCAAGATGTATATGCATGCTGAATGAGGCAGGGCTTCCGCGGCCCTGGGAGCCTATTACACAGTGCCGCTCCGCTTGTAAACATTAAGTTAAACATTAACCAAGTAACTTTCAAGCTGGGCGGTAATGACTGCGAATGTCCAACGTGCGAGTGAAAATGATTTGCTCACCTGAGCGCAACGGTTCCCCATCAATTCTCATTGCAAAAATGCTGCAGAACGTACCCCCGAACGCTGAGAAATGCAGCTATTAATACATATATTACGCTGATATCACCGCATTTCGAAATGATAATCGAATCCGCCTTGATTCCTAGCTAGATCGTGATGTCTTGTCACTCGTATCAATGACATTCGATTAGTATTCGCTCGAAAAATGTCTACGCGACAAAGACCTCTACCCTCTTGGCAGGTGCGATGAGTGCAACTCATATGAGCTTACTCCCATATCAGCGATGTAATGTGTGGTGAGTTAAGGATTTTGTGTTTACAGCGCGTCGTGAGCCAGCGAGTGTCGCATAATTGCAGCGCAGTGTGAAATCAACGCAAGGCCCATATCAGGTAGGCGGGTATGGCAGAATGCGAATTGTTACGAAACATCTGCAGTGTGACCGATTCTCGACCCCAACAGAAAGAAATGACTGAAGACAACCAGTCGTTGTTGCTAATTACTACATGTATTAAAGCTATGCTGACGGCAACAACGCTGCAATTCAATCGTCGCCCGCTTCATGGCCAATTAACATGGACCTATCAGGGCTTAATTAAGTTAGCGTACGCAAGCGGCTGCCTGTGAGCTGTCATCTATTCGTCACCGTAGCAAAACTTGCTCCTTATCCATATCGCAGCTTTGCCTGCTTCGAATCAACGTTTTATGCGAAACTTCGATGTTCGTACGGTAAGTGCGTATTCTATTATACAATATGGGATCGATGCAGTAGTGTTGTCTCTTGTTCTTTGGTTGGGCCCCAGGACAAGACTAAGAAAATGGATGATGATGATGATGGTAAACAGCAGCAACAGCGTAATGTGGTTTCACTACCGAGAAACCCCAATGGCAATTAGCATAGATGCGATCTAAAAGAAAAGAGGCGAAATTAGGCTCAACTCGATGTGTGGCCATCAGTTGCTGTGCTTGTCCAACAACGGTTCCATGGCTTCACTTGTTTCTTAATCCTCTGCTCCGATTCGACGCTCTTCAATGATCGATCTATAAAGCAGACTACACGTTTCGGCTGACGTTGATATACCTCAGATCAAGTGAACATTTCGGCGTAGCGTTTACGATCGGAACACGCGTACTCCAGCCGATGCACTCGAACCAACGGAATGATCGTTCGACTATTCGAATTGACGTAATTCGGATGATATCGTTCGAAGTGAAGGTTATGCTAAGTGAAGTTTGCCGGACTGACGCTTAGCCAACGTTTAATGTCCACGGTACAGCCGGGTTCGGCATTGCTTCATAAGATGGACCCCGAAGCATCTGAGAGGACAAAAATATGCTTTGTTTTGCAAGCGGACTTCGGCGGTTTCCCTTAGTCGTTTCTGACTCCGTTATTTATGAGCTCCTAAGGGAACTGTGACCATTGTTCGTTGAGGACGGAAGTCATTCTTCCATCGGTGGTCACATGTCAACCCCTGATTCTTAGTTGTTTCAAGCCATGCGCATACGTCGAACACAACGAAACTTTAGTGTAGGCAGCCAGTCGAGGGAGAACTGGCAAACGCAAACGGGATCAAGTCAGCGAGCTCTTGGGAAGACACTCAATGTCAAGTGTAGTGGTTCCATCTGTACACGCAGGGGTATGGATATACCGTGCGGTGACGGTGAGACGTGAATGGAAAGTGTCTAAATTTGAGACCCTTTTAGGGCGACGAAGTGATTTAATGCAGGCTAACATTGCCGCCGTCTCTCTTCCATGCTTGTACACACAGCATCGCCTGACGAGATCGAGTGCTAGATGAAAGTACTAGATTTTCTACCTCGAGAGAGCACAATATGCATTTCAGTACTCTAAGTATAACGAATATGACGACACACGATATAGTGGTAGGCTATTCTAAGTTCAGGTATCTTTTCGAGTTTGAACTGCAGAAATGATTTTCAATTTAAATAAAAGCAAAAAATCCACTATAAAATTAGTGAAGGACGACCTTCCATTGCATATTATAGCTGAAACATGCAGCAATATCAACTGCCTACGTGTTTATAAAAATAGATACAAATAGAGGCCATTTTACGATCTGTGCTTGCTTTGATTGAGCACTCGGATAATATGTGTATATATATATATATATATATATATATCCACCCAGTTTATTTAGACCGAGCATCCATCCATCAAGAGTGCCTGTTGGTCGATATTTTTGTGAAGGATTTTCTGTTGCCGGTGTTCAAGTGCCTCAAAGGAGCTTAGGCCTAAATATATTGTGGACTTATTCAATGGGTGTTCTCCAGTTTTCAACAAGTTTTCTCCAGGGCACAAACATTGGCCTATGGGGGAATCTGGTCTTCGAACTCGACAAAGGAACGAAGTTAACTTTCTTTCATCGAGATGGTCTGCGTCACCACTGTAACCGCCGCTGTCATGGCGTTATATGTTGCACTTGATTAAATGCCATCAACTCCGCTGTAGTGGCTCAACGTAGCGAACGTGAAGAGTGCGTCTCATCATGAAAATTGAGGAAAGTCGCAGTATATTGCCGCCGTTCTTTTGTACGAGAGGAATTACTAATCCACTTGTCATCTTTGAACCTTAATGAAAATCTGTCTACTAGCGTCTATCGCGAAGGTTATTTCACGCCGAAAGTCGCAGGGTACAGTATTTTCGATTGTTACGGTCGCAGAGATCGGTCTGACACATATGATAAAGCTAGATGTTAACCGGATTCAGTGGGTACGGCTCGGAGGTAAAACGAATTGAGGTTAGCTTAAAAAGAGCAACACGAATATTCTTTAACTCCAATTAGGAATTTCATCATTCAACGCCCATAAGAACTAACAGTGTTAAGGCTTTCCTGTTGTTCGCAACGGCGTCTTAGAAAAAAAACATAGGGGCCGACATATCTGTCACGCTGAACATTAGGAGGTCTATTAACATTTGGACAGTGCGTTCATTTATATTAAGTATAGTATGTATCCATTCGTTATTTCCAGCTGAGTGTTTCATCTCGGCCGGAGTTGTTCTGCATATCAAATTTTGAAGCAGGAGCAGCGCCAAGATACGTTTTCGCCGGACCGCGTAAGATTCTCTTATCAATATGAACACACATAGGACTTCTCGAGAAGAATTAGTTAGAATGTTTCGTGCTTCATGGCAGCGGGCGACTGCTACTCATACAAATAAAGAGTGCGAACGAAAACAGCTAACAGAAATTACAGGCCACGTTTTGCCTAACAGGCCAATCGCTTTCCACACCCTCTCTCTCTCTCCCCTCTCTGTCCCTCTCATCGATGCTGGCATTTGATTCAATCTACGAATATCTGAATTTCAGTATCCACTGAAATGCTGGCTACTCATTTTTTATTTCCCCTGCCCCATCATGAGTTTGCACCGGCATCACCTATCGGTTGACTGCATACGTATCGTTTAGACATGGGGAGAGCAAGACCTAACGCGAGAGTTTTGCCATTCTAGCTAGTGGTTAGGTGCAGTTGTCGCTTGAGCCGAAACCGCTCCCCCGCGTCCCAGGCACCGCGCTCGCCTCGCGCTGCTCTTCGCACGGTGCAAGCAGCAGATCTCTCAGACCTGAGGCAGAAATGACCCCTCCCCCCCCCCCTCTCCAGCACTTTGACTCTGTTCGTTCCACTTTCGTGGTTGTTTCTCTGTGTGTCTCGTCGCCGTCGTCGTCGTCACCGCTACCTTCGTAAAGCCCTCTACACCTCACTATGCCTCTCCGCCTTCTTCGTTTCCTTCCGACGGTCGTCATCCTCTGTGAGCCACAGCCCGTTTTTCTATGCACCCCCACAACGTCTTTCCACTCTCGTTTCCACAACACGCTTCTGCTAAGAAAGAAGCAGCAGAAGAAGAAGAAGAAGAAAAAAAACGATGCCGCCGATCGCGGTGTGCGGTGGGCTGGCGCCGGTGTCGCGCCCACGCTCGCCCACACCTCTCAAACTCTCGAGATTCCTCACACCTTTCTGACCCCTGCGTGCGAGTCAGTGCAGCCGCGATTGCTCGCGATTGCACGATGTGTCACAAGTACGCACACCGGTGCCCGGCTGCTCTTGCGTGCTCGCTCGTTCGGTCCGTCGCCCGTTGCGCCCCCAAGGCAACAACGTCAAGTTTCGAAAGTCGCCTTATGCTCCTTGGAGCGTCAAAGCCTCTCTCTCGCCGACACCGCCACTACTGCTGCCACTGCCGCTTCTGCTGCTGCTGCTGCTGCTGCTACCATCGCTGTCGTGTTCTCACTAGCAGCCAGCACAGCCACTGGCAGAGCCACCACTAGAACCACCACTACCGAGCTCATACGGCCGCCACCATCATCGCATCCACAGCCCTCATAGTCAGTAACAGCCGTCGACACGTCGCACAGCCCACAGACGAGACCACTCGTAGCCCGCTGCCCTGCTAACACATTTTACGGCGTTAAGGCAAGGGGGGGCGGAGAGCGGGATCGAGATCGGGAAAAGAGGAACGTTGCTCAGGGACGGGGCTTCGAAAGGCAGCCCCACTGCCCCACCTTGTCTCCCCCGGCTTCCAGCCGTCCCATCTCCCCTATTTGCTCCTCCCGGTGCTTTCCCTGCCCTGCCTGGTCCGGTCCCGCGCGGCGCACCGCGGCCCGTGCTGTCTCTTACCTCCTGTATACTGTCTGGCCCGACCCCCTGCCTCCGGGCTCTCTACAAGCGGAGACGGCACAGAGGAGCAGTCAGTCTGGCCCTTGCCAGTAGCGGTAGTGGTACGGGCGAACTCGTTTCAACCGTACGTCCATTCGAGCAGGCAGGCAGGCACGCCGGCAGACCGAACAAACGAACGAACGACCGGCCGACCGAGCCACCTAGCAAACCTTGAGGGGAGCTATCCTGTGCCGTATCAACCACCAGCACCGCTCGAGAGGTAGTGTGAGTTAACGGCCTCTACACGCTGAAACGCCAGGCTACATTATCTTCGCTGCTGTTTGTATCTAGTGGGTCAGGTTGACTCGGGATTTGATGCCTACATAGATGAGCTACCTATATGAGTCAGCTGTTTCATGGCGATTCAGGCTAGTGTCAATGAGTGCATGTGTGTGTGTGTGTGTATCTGTGGGTGTGCGTATAAGCTAGTCTGTCTATCTGTTTATCTCTATGTATGTGTGTGTGTGTGTGTATCTGCTTGAACGGCCGTTGCGTCGGTGTTCCCTTTCCCGATGGGGTGCTCACTCTTCCCCTTTCCTTTCGACATTCGCCCATACTACCACTACACATAGTGGTCCCCAACCGCCCGTCTTCTAGCCCCGATCCGCACCCCACCACCATCTCTCTACCCCATTTCCAGACATTCTTCGTCCCCGAGCCTCTTCGTGCGATAACCCGCCATCCCCCACAAGCGACCCGCTTTCCCGCAGCAGCAGCAGCAGAACTCCCACGCCCCACAAAGCGATGCTCCGAAAACAAGCCATTCCATACCGTCCTGCCTCTGGAAGGGCTCTGTCGGCCTTTCTGGCGGCCTGCCTTTCCTTTACTGTCCTTGAGAGCCTTGGCAGAAAAACCCCCCACGAACCCCCGGAGGTCGCCCCGCCGCGCAAGGACCCGAACTCCCGGACCTTCCACGTCCCTCTTCCCTCTGGAAAAGAAGTGCATGAGCAGCCAAACCCCGCATGGGCCGCGCAGTGACGTTTGCGTTGGAGTGCGTCGGCGTAGAACGATATTATAAATCGAACGAGAGGGAGACAGGCAGCCCGAGAGGCCGACTCTACCCCAACCAGTCGAAAACAAGCAGGACGTACATGGCCAGAATGAAGAAACACGATAGATCCTGTGTGAGCAGCGTGCGAGTGCAACGCAGAACGAACAACGCAGGACGGTAAAAAAGAAAGCGCCCTGAGGCGCCGTAAGAGCCTACGAAAAAAAAGGAGCTTCGAATTCGATTTCGGCATTTACAGCCAGTCAAAATCGCCAGCTCGCCTCGTTAACAATCACTCGCAATCCTGGGTCACACGCTGGGTTTCGGTTATAGAAAACAGGGATAGGAGACAACAACGACGAGCCTGCTTCCGAGCTACGTGTTGTTGTTATTTATATATTATGATTATTGGGACTTCATGTTCTATTGCGGATACAGCAGTTGTTCGAACGGAAAGCTGCTCGAGTTCAACAGGATAGTATGTTGTGCGCATGAAATCCGCCTCAAGAACTCTTTCTAAAGCCTGCCGCTGTGATATGTGTAGAATCGAATGGTATTATTGTAGCTATATTTATTAGTTGACTCCGTAGATTCTACAGTAAGTGCATTGGATCTTCGACTTCGAAGGTCTAAAGTCTAGAAAGTCTTCTACTTGCTAATGCACTAATTGTCGCCTTTAGCCCACTTGGCCTCTAGCTGTATTCGAGTCCCGCGTCCTGGTGACTAATGGAGAACTTAAGCGTTGCAAAAATTGCAGTTCCATTAATGTACCAACAAAATCTTTACTTTTATATTTTATTATATATATATATATATATATATATATATATATATATATATTCATTACTATTATATTTCACTGGTTCGTTGCTAACTGTCACATTCAAGAGACGCACCAACTTTCATTGATGCCACCAGTAGACGGTTGCAGGGACCGCAGACATGAATCACTGCAAGAGGCAATCACCCCAAGCACTCTATGAATAAGAAAATGTTATTTAACTCAACAAATATTATTATCACATGGGTCCCAAGTCTTCCGAACTGCCGACCAAATAAATAAGCAAGCAAAATCAAGGTGGACTGTCGGCCTTGAGTTTCCGATCGTAACATTAGTAAATAACTGAACATTCGTACAGAAACGTCCTTGAACAACAAGTGCGCTCGGTTAAACACTGTTTAGATAGTCGTATGCATGAATCGACAATGAATCGCGTTCAGCGCCAAAGATAAAGTTCAGACGCTTTGGAAAGTCGCCAGAAAAATGCATCCATTGAGTGAGCGCTCGTCGGGAAACCTGTGGGACTGCTCACCTATATTTGTACGCCCTATGAGCCTCAAAACAGATGGTGTTCACACCATTAGGCTCGCGACTGCGACATACTGAGGTGTCTTGCTTCGAGCGAGTGTAGTTTTCGCTCGTTAAAACACATGAGTTATTTACGCATTTATTATGTTTGAGAAACTTCCGGCTCACTAGGCCGCATTCATAGCTAAGAAGTGTGCATGCTCTTATAATCGTATTCACATCGGAAAATGAAATTTGCGTTGTGCTGCTTTCGAGAAATTCGAACCTCACATGACTTCCCGTTGTCATTCGTTTTTATTTCGAGAGGAAGAGATTTTCTTCAAACGTACGGACATCATAGTTTGTCTCACGTTGGATATTCGGGATCATCGTATCGCTTCAGAAGGAAAACTTATGTGTGGCGATTTCGAAGACGTTAAACGCGAACTAACTATTAAACTATTGAAAGTTTATGACAGTTGTTATTTGACTAACAGTTGTTAAGGATCCAGAGGAAGTTGAAACATTCGAGGACAAAATATACGGAAACAAGCAAATCGTTTGTAGAAGACGGTGAGTCAATTGTGTGAGGTGAGACAAATCCCTAATGAGCTTGTCGAAGATATTTAATTACGTTCATAGGTTAGATGTTTTATTTTTCGACTTTTTACGTCTTTAGTCACTGTTAAAAGAAGTTTACCCAACCATGACCCTTGATTATCGCCAACCGGAAGGTGCGCCTTTTTGTCTATATTATTTAGAATTACTTGACACGCAGGCTCTCTACGATTGATAACAAATTTTCGACAAGTTCCTTAAGGGTTCGCACGTTAGTAGGACTCATCCTTCATGTTAGCCAATCACTTACTTATCTATGGACCGAGTAGGTTTCAGATACAGCAAAATTTAGGTACCTGGCTCCAGGTGACAATTATGGAATTATGGGATCAACTGTGAATCTATCAAACGCCGAGCGATGAAATTCCCTCAAGGAGGTAAGATCTAAAGCAAGATCGCTGATGAAGACATTCTACATGTAGCGGTAGAGTGAGAACACTCTACATGTGAGGACACGCATCTGGCGTACCTTAATATGGTTCCGTACGTTAGTAGGTCTCGCCTTCTCACTCAACGGCCGCAATTTCACCGCGCATATCTCAGAGGGAGATGCAGAACAGCCCTGTCGACAGCATGGAAGATCAAAGGCCCGAGCTTTTCCATAGTAACCGCAGTACGCCTGTTCGATGTGGAGATCGTATCAGTATTCACTGCATAAAGGGTGAATGTCATATGGAAGTATCTAGATGCAACTCAATCGGGTTCTAAAGGCTTTTGCCTTGAACCGCACGCCACAACTGTAGACCACATCAAGTAGCTCTCTAGTTTATCTGCAGCCGGTTGCACACAGAAGACATCGGACTCTATTTCGAAGTGCCAGCGACCGACGCATTCTTCGCTAATGTCAAAGCAGCGAGTAGGGATAATTATTTTTCTTTCGCAATCATCAACGTCAATTGCCTGCATATTCCGTTTCGGAAAGGGGCGACCGTGAGAATAACGTGGTAACATAATAATAATTATTATTATTATTATAATAATAGGTGTTCATAACTGAAATTATGTATACGGCTTCCACCACAAGCCGCGTTGAAAGGCGAGTTTCCGGGAGCCAACCGAAAGGGCCGTCTGAAGTGTTATAGATGTAGACGGATATTTTGTGCTCGGCTAGTTTGTATGAGATATGGATGGATTGTCGGCCTTCTTCTAGCTGAACATATATCATCCCGACCCGGGCTCGCTGTCAAGGATTCGCCATGGGACTGTTGGATTGAGTCCCGCCTGATGCTGTGGCAGATCTAGCCGATGAACTGACGATTAAACTTCACATTCTCTAACCTCGGATCTTTATTCAATAGAACCACGATCTGGTGCCAGAATGTTGCTTCGGGTGCCAATAGAGCAGTTTATTTCCTATTGTGTGCTATTATTTCCTAAACAGTTTATTGGCATTATTTCTAGTTATTCTTCCCTCAATTAATGTTATCTTTTTTTTTATCTAAGGGTATAGCGACAATTTTGGTTCCCTTGACGTAGCTTTAATGTTCCTTAGGATAGGCATTTCTTGTTTTTGTCAGCAGGTTGTAAATTAGGTAAAACACGACTTCGCGATCGTTATCCGTTGAACATTTCTGAAATACGTTAATGGACGTTTTGATGTAAACACAATAAGCGAAAAATAAATTCATTAGAAAACTGTGTCTAAAATACACACTTGAGAGATGGGGGGAGGGAGTCGTGGTTAGGAAGAATTTTTCTATTAAATTAAGTCTATGTAGTTCATAAATCAAATCGTGTATTTGTTATTGGCATCATATTTTTGTAAGTTACCATTACATGTAATAGAATAATTCTCGATGACGAATTTGCATTTGTTGTCCAAATCGCTTCAAAGGCCACACAGTTCATGCTGAGCCAAGAAAACCAGAGATGGTATCTACTGAGGTACTATTTATTCTAACTATTGCCAAGGAAGCGCCTCAAGCTTCGCTTGAAAGTGGTCTGGCATCAAGGCACAATTAAAACGCCGATACTAGAACGAGCAGTTTTATAATCTTTACATTTAAATAAATCTACATATTGGCCACTAATTGCCGATACTGACCCGAACAGTGGACGCTGCATGGTCGGAACGTCAAGCTACCGATCTCTAGCAGCTGGCACTAATGAGTGATGATGATACACGCTCAAGACCGGGTGAGTCTAAGAAATCCGCCCTACTGCGTATACTTTGGGTGGGTTCTGAAAGTCACATTGAACACATCCGTGTTTTGAAGCGCTGTCATTTCAGTGTCGATTTTTCAGATCACTACCCTCCACTACTGTGAAATATATGCATGGTTCTCCCTTTTCTTCAGGCAGGAGTCGATCAGCAGTTGAATGTTAGGGACGCCAAGTTAGCAATTAAATATCGTATATAGCTATAGCAAGAGCTATTTGACGGGACACACAATGGGGTATGATTGATTTGATAAAGGTAACATCAAGCGACCTCGTCCAGCAGTGTTCGAGTCAGCGATATGCCGACTGATCAGCGCGGGTCGACCGTTGAATCTGATATTGCGACGCTCGACTTACATTTTCCATCTGGCTTGGACGATTATGAATATATATATATATATATATATATATATATATAGTGGGAGATGGAATATTCGCTAGGAGATAATGCTTCAGTCATGGGATCATCTCACTAATTGTTCTCGATGAACCTTGCGTACCGGACATGAGCATCTGATTATCGCGAATAGTCAATAAGAAAATGCGAGACCCGTCTCTCGCCCAGGAGCTGCATCTCGGCCTAGAATCGGCAGAGGAACTGGCATCATAAGCCGTTACTGAATCCACTCGAGCGGTCTAACTGATCGGTGGAGACTTCCGCTGTGGAGTCGTCGGGACAGCTTATTTGTAACGTGCGTCTTCTGTTTGGCTTTCCAAACTCCTATAGTTTGATTAATGTTAAGAATATAATAGCATCAACAATTCAGCCTGAAGTTTGTATCACTAAAAGCAAGCTAAATGATTTCTCGATGTATTATAGTTGAGATGTTTTAAGATCCGATGTCACCCACTGAGTTCGTCATTGTCCATCCGTGACGTGGCATCGCTCAGTGCTACTACGCTTGAACAAATCACTTTTTCGTCTAGAGCCTAATTATTCTGTTGGTAGTGCCAATTTCGACAATTCTGAAATCTTCTAGGGCGCTCTCCGTTATGCGAGTTGAGCTTGAAATGACCTCCGTTCAACAATTAGCCTCTGAACATCCCAACACCCATCGCAAGAGTCCTGTCATTGTATTCCTATTACAAAAAAAAAATGAAATGCTGTTTCACTCCATTTGTGACCATGACCCGATGAGGCATCCACCGTGTACGTTCGTCACCCTGTTGTAGCGAGCTTCTTCTATACAACAGCAAACCTAATAAGCCGCAGAATGGCATCATATGTAACAGGCACTGAATGCGGGATCCCGGCGCTAAACACTCTGAAGCGACAGCGATGTTCGCTGCCTCGGAGTTACGCCGCCTGCGACGAAAAGACGGAAGAAGATGAGGACGGAAAAAGGAAAAAGGAAAAAGGAAAGACACAAAAGGAAAACGAGGAGGAGGAGGAGACGACTGTCGAACGCAGATAGATAGAGAGGTAGATAGTAATAAAAGTCGCTCTCCGCACCCTCTGCCCTCCACACCCTCGAGTTGACCGAGTGTTCCGCGGAGTTGTTCATTCTCGTTTCCACACGTGCGTCAACGAGGGAGAGGGAACCTCCACCAAGAGCAGTGGGCACAACGAAGCGAAATAAGTCGCTTGGCGAGGATACTGACGACGACGATGAAATGAAGATCGTAAAAGTGAAATAATAACCTTTTTAATGAGACTGCTAGCCAGATCGACCCAAGTCAATCTCTCTCGGACTGAGTGTGACGTTCTTTACATATATATATATATATAATATATATAGCTGAAACGTGAGCTTGTAAACAATTCGGCAGACACTCCGTGTAATTTTGTCCTTACTGCTACCACTGCTGCTAAGACTTCCACTACTATAATACAATAACTACAACTATGAGGATAGGGAACCACGCTGTAAGGCCACCTAATGCAATCGATGGAGAGGGCGCAATATCATGCAGAGTCGCTACTACCCATTCAGAGATGTTCGTAACTTGGGTGAATGCAGTTAACGTTATCAAACGTTATAAAAGTGAAAATATTCATATGTCACTCGCGCTCTTCGGTCGACACCGATCCTTTAAGGTTTCAGGCGCAGGTCCTTGACGGCCGTATGCGATCATTTTCATTATGTTGTGCTTGGGGCACCACCCAAGCCGATTCCGCTTGCATCTCGTCTGTCGTTAAGTGGTGCTCCGCGCAGTTCGTAATTCCTGAATGACATTTAGGTTCTGATTCAGCACCCACAAGAAATAAGATCGCCCAGAGATTAGTCCGACAACAGCGTTCGTAGTTACTTCCTCCGTACCATGCTTATTGAGTGTGTCCCAGGTGAGTGCAATTACCATCACTGGCGGGACTTCACCGTAGGTCTCCCTCAATTAGATAAGATGCTCTGCTCAAGCTGGAAATCGTAGCGAAGCGTCACATGGTGTTGTTATTAACGTTATATTGATGGAAGCGATGCATTCGTCCGTATTTGGTGAATCCTAATTGAAATCGAAATCTCTGGATGTACTGCTTAGGACGACTAACACATAAACCGAAGGCGGTAATGTAATTTAGCTGTGTTTTTTCTTCAATTCGTCTTGAAATAATTTTGTTAGAGGGAGCAATCTTGGACAGGTTTGTTATTTACTTCGGCAAATCTGCTTCACCTGGTAAAATGCCATTCACGAACTGACGATCGTCCAGAGACTGAGCAACACATAGTAATGGACGGCACATTTCTGTGTCTATACCGATCGTTCCCTGGCAAAATGGTGAACATTCCACATTGCTACATTTTTGTAAACCCTGTCTATGAGCGATGTCAGTCCAATTTCGATTCTATTGTACTACACCCTGTACAAATTTCCACTCGTGTTCCTCCCAACTTTGGACACCTGCCCGAATCCTCTGAGTTCAGATTGAACCATTTTACTTTTTAGAGTTTTGAGGAAAGGGTTTCTCTCAGATTTGCCACAGCAGCGCTCAGTAGCACAAAAGCAAACACTGCGCCCAATCACAGGATAACGAAACGATCGACACTTGCTCTATTGCCACCATAGCTGCCATCGGGGCAACGACGGCCTCGGCTGAGACACCCTGTCCCCAAGTGCTTCTCTAATTATTGTATATTCGAAGACGCACAATCATAATCAACACTTCATCTTCATCAAAAAAATGATCTGATTATCCAGCAAAAAACATCATCGACCATTTGCACGGTACTTATGTGTTTTCGCGGTCTGTATCCATCGAGATGGGTGACATAGGTTCAACGTCGGAAGGGCCCCCACAATGGGATTTCTGATTCCCCCTCAGCAGGACGTCGGCGAATCTATGCGGCACTTCGAACCTGCAGATTCGCCAATAGATTTGCTATCATGAGTATTATTCCTGTAATGTGCACACAATGTATCTCGGTGGTACGGGCCAAGTTGTTGCAACTATGCATCACTACCTTTCATGTACTGTAGTCATTAGGAGTGTCATCACCATCAACAACTCCTTCGTCTATCTAATGTTTATATCGAACAACGTTGTATTGTGTTATTGGTGGTGGTGGTGGTGGTGGTGCCGGCGGTGATTTAACAAGAAGCAAGGCCATTCCCGCTGCTGCTGCTGTTATCTGCTGACGATCCTCACGGCGATGGTGACGTCTTCTTAAGCATCGGCCGCAATCGCAGTATGCACCAGTTTGCAGAGACCGAACATCGAGAGAGCGAGAGAGAGAAAGAGAGGGCGATTGGCGTTTGTATCTTTTGTCGTCGCGACTACTACTACCACTACTAGGCTTTCGGGCTGACTCTCAGCCAACATTTAACGTCCACGGTACTGCCACTACAACTGCTGCTACTACAACTATGTGCAGTCTCTGCTGCTGCTGCTGCTGTGGTACCTCGTTTCGCATCGTATCGTTGGTATATTAGTAGTGTCCAGTAGTTGGCTGTCGCTGTGGTTGCCAGCGGCTGTCATTAGAGACCGGTCAGTAGCAACAGCCACTGATGTCAGCAACGCAAGTGACGTCCACACGCACACACTCGGCCGGGCTGGCATGGCACAGCAGTAGCGAGCGGTTTTGCTGTCGAGCTCCTTCTCGCTGTTGTTGTGCCCGTTGCTGCTGATGCTGCCGGGGATGTTGCATCCGCCCGGTGCAGTATTGCTCACAGCGCTGTTGCTGCTTGTGCTACTTGCATGACTGCTGCGTTACCTTGTTTAGAGCTTCAACGAGGATGGCGGCGGCGGCGACGACGACGATGATGACAGCAACATCGAGACACAAACGTGCTGCTTTTCCTCATCGTAAATAGTCGTCGTCATTGTCAAACGAACAGATGAACGCCTTGGCGCATTGCCTAATACTGCAGATATTATTGCTAATGTTACTACGGTTGCTGTTGCTGATGCTGCTGGCACTGCTCGTAGTGCCAGACCGGCAGACAGACAGGCTTTCGCCAGACAGACAGACTTCTCGGTGCGATCTTTCTACCTATATATATATATATATATATATATATATATATTGTAAAATGTCTGTCGCTCTGCCTGTGGCTGTAGACGTTCGTTATCGGCTATGCCCGGCTGCTGTTTGCCGAGTGATGGCCCATCTCGCTACTGTCGTCGTCGTCGTTGTTCAGTCTCCGTCAACCCTATCTACTCAATCGCTTTCTATTCCTTCTACCTCTCATACAACAGAGACAAGCAGCCATCGCATCGCAACGATCGCCACTGCCGTGAACCGGCAATCGCAGATCGCCGCGCGCGAACTACTGCGCGCCCGGCAGCGGCCGAAGCCACCGCTGCCGCCTCAACGAGTGTCCGCGCTCCTGCCGCCAAAGCAGCACCCGTTGCTGCTGCTGCTGCTACCATCACCACCACCACCACCACCGCCGCGGGCAACTCACTCACTAACTCAGACAATCTGTATACAGCAGTGGCGCTGGTAGTGACGGTGGCGGCGGCGGCGGCGGTGGTAGCTGTTGTTGTTGTTGTTGTTGTTGGTGCTGTCTTTTCCCGACGTTGTGGTTCGTCTTCGAGAGACATCAGACCCACCTGCTCTTCCTTCCTCGCTGTCGCTCTCTCATTATTATTGCATTCGACTCTCATTCGCTCACTCGGTTTGCGTATTTCTTGTCCCGGTGAGTTCGTCCATCCGTCCCTCCATACGACTATCACTTCTCACTGTGTGAGAATAACCAATATGGCTATAACAACAGTGGCAACAATGGTGATAACTTGCAACAAGGACAATAATAACAATAACAACAACAACAACCCTAACGACAACAGCTGAGCTGGAGCCGGACGATGTTGAGAAGACTGAGCTACGATCACGACAGCTGCCCGATGTCTATGTACATACACATGTTCATGATATCTATGAAGTATATATATATAGTATCAGGGAGACATAGCTTAGTCTTACATCGGAGATTGACTGGCTGGTTGCTGCTGCTGCTGCTGCTGCTGCTTCTGCCGTCCATGGATCGTCACATTACTTTTCTATATTTCTCGTCACAGACTCACGCGCATGTGCCGTGTTCGCGAGCCGTCCTCTGACGTCGTCTATCACAATTCTATGAGGGAGATGCTATCGGGTACGACCGGCGTAAGTACACCGCAAGAAAACCTGAACGCTTAGCCAAGCCAACAGCACCTGCCTCAATCATCGCTATGTTCACCGCATCTCAACGATCATACGCACTCTTTCGAAGGAGGTCGACATCGGCTGGTCTCAAATGGCTGCGCCGGTTGCCGTGGCCATTAGCGTTCACGAGCGATCTCGTTTTTATCAGCTACAGCAGGCTGGCTTACGTAGATCTAGCCAGATATAATAGCAAGTGTCCTTACACGGATTGCTTCATACTCCTCATGCGATGACAGCACGCTAGCGCCAGCAACGTCGGCGGAGCAGCAGCAGCAGCGACGATTGTTATCGGGAATCAACGGTTGCAACACCAACAGTAGCATTAACAATAACGACTCTCCGATTTCACTGGCATCTCCTCCGAATATCCGGGATCCTCTCACGCCTCAGCAATATCGTCTTGCCTATTCATTGTGCTGATCCATTTGGCACAGCGAGCGACCACACCAACATTGCGTACGTTGAGAATCGCCCGGACGCATCTCACTGACTGTCAGTGTCGAGCTTCACGCTGAGACCGCCATGGGCAGCGGTGAGCACCCGCTCCGCGTTCTCCCGTCAGCCTCGGCCGAGTCGAATCGAGCCAATTCACCGGGAGGGAGGATGCCCTCATGGCACAGGTACAACTCCTAGATATTTTATGGACACTGAGGCAGCTGACAACGCTGACTGAGATGTAACAACGAATGAATTTCTGGATGGCCAAATAGCAATTTACAGGAGGAGATGAACAGGCCCGTTGAGTAGCAAACAGACACGAAGGCTGCGTGTATAGATCGCGTCGATTTAACTCTCGGCGCTCCGGGTCCGGATCCGTGTTCCAGCCGTAAACAGTATGTCAGATATATATCCTAACTCAACACGTTTCGATAAAATAGCGTGCAGTAAATCCAATTTAGGATTAATAGGTTTTGTAGTACGAACACAGTTCGAACCAACACAACGCAGCCGGCAATATGAATCGAACCATTTAATATCGTATAGCCAGTGACACATCGGGCGAAGCAAAGCCCATGTAGTTTGACATGCATAAATTATCTGTCTGTATGCCACGTGAACGAATACCAAGATAGGATCAAACAGCAAAATCTCCGCTCATTCATGGCAAAACCCGTAGTCATTCAGCATCACATGTAGACCCGCCTCAGGCACCCATTGACCTCTAGCAGAACGCCAATACTGCACCCACAATCAGAACCCACACAGGCAGGTTACTTGCTGCACAACTATAATACACCCACCTGACTTTAATAGGGTCTCGGCAGTTCAACTGTGCAAGTGTTTCTCTCTCTCTATCTCTCTCTCTCTCTGTGTCTGTACATGTCCTCTCTCTCTCTCCCCCGCAATCTGTGCTCGTGTGGTTGGCCACTTCGAACGGAACTCGAAACTCAGCCTTCCTCGATACGCTGCCCTGAGGCAGATTAGCGACAATCGATCGGCACCGAACCCGGAGCGAAGCGGAGTCACCTCGTGGGAGCTACTGCGGCTGTGGTTGCTTCGCCCGCTGGCGCTGGGTCACTACCGTTCACAACCGAATGGATCAAGATTGGGCGATCGAGCGATCCCCATGGCGGAGTTGTCGAGAGCAGCAGGCCTGTCCACCGGCAGATCTACCCGTGACACGATCTGCCAGTCAGTATAGCTCTCTTGCTTATTGCGTAATGTTCACGGTTACGTACACAGTGTGCGTATGTTGCATTAATATACTCTAGACGAGCGATAGCCAGCTAATGATAAGTTCGCTATATTTAAACAAATTGTAGACCACTGCAGCACACTGGTCAACCAGAGTGTATATATATTAGGGGTGGAAATATGTGTTGTCCCGTTTTTGAATGCTAATTAAGATGCTTATAACTCGACTTGTGCTCAACGCTGTTTATTAAAGGTAGTCTTCTTCGGCTTCTACACACTTTGTCCATCGATTACACCGGGTACATCAACAATTCCCTTCTCGTGAAAGCTTTCTGGCTGGGCCGTAAAAAACGTGTTCATAGCGTTTTCTACCTCCACCTACGAAGTGAAAATTTTGGCAGTAATGCTGTTGAGATTCAAGAAAATATTATAGTCTGACGCCGCGAGGTCAGGTGAATATGGTGGGTAATAATATGGTGAATAATATTTAACCTTTTAATGGTGTCCAAGGTAGATCGCGCCATGTGTTATCGTGCTGGAGGATGACTTCGTGCCTTTAGATGAGGCTGGGTTGCTTTTCGGTCAGCACCGAAGCGTGCACCCGTTCTAACTGTGCTGAGTAGACATCTGCATTTATAGTGTCACCTGGTTTCAAGAGCTCACGATTTATGATTCTCTTGGTAGTCCACCAAACACACAGAGGACGCTTTTCGTTTTCCCCTTTGCTTGTGACGGGCCGGAACGACCTCGACTTTCATTATCATATTGGACCCACTTATCATCACAGATAACAATACTTCTAAAAAAATTACACTTGGAGTGACACTGTAGTAGAGAGAAGCATGCCGTCAGGCGGCAGGTTCTCTGATCAGGTGTCAGACCATGCGGGATCTACTTCCCGCGCTTGTAGATCCGCCCCATCTTATGCAAATGATTTCTAATGGCATGGTACCTGAAACCCAGTTTCTCAGCTAACACTACACTACTCGTCCGACGACGTTCCTCTAATTCCGACCGGAGGGGGTTCTCTTCTACCTCAACAGGTCTGCCTGACTTGAAAGCGGGCATGGCGTGGTGGGCAAGGTAGGCAGTATCAAAAAGGGAATTTTGTGAAGTCTGAGGTTCAAATCTGAGTGGGGCGATATCTACCTTATGGGCAGTATCTCCGCAATTAGATTTGTTAAGTAGTAGTGGCAACTAATGTGGTCTGCGGCACAGCTACCACTGTGCAGAAACGAAAGGCACCGTACACCCGCTGTATGCGTCATGAATACTGCATGTTTACATACACGAGGCTTTCTACAGACACCCTATTGACCACAGTAGTTATTCACAGGCGGGAAGTGGACAGAGGTATTGAGAGGGTGAGGGAGAAGGCAAGCAGCTGATGGTCAGCTAACCACGTCATGTCCGTACGGTGAGGAGGATGTGTGGTGCACGTGGCTGGGCTTGTACACATCTCACGGCCCTTACTGAAGAATGCGCTAAGCGATACCGTGAAGGGTAGTGCTGTTGAACATCGTCAATAGTTCCATAAGAGGGGAGCGGTCATCCATGCCAACACCCCCCTAAATAAAAAATCTGCCAGACTTAGGCGCGTCTTTGAGGTTATAGTCCCAGCTCTGAACTTTTTGAACCACATTTCTACACTCTTAACAGACACACAGGTTGGTCCAACTCGGCGGCCGTGTCCACCACGGAATGTCTAAGTTTGAATTTAAATAAGAAAATAGCGTGCAAATTTTCACTGGATACCTCCATGACTTTCACGGTAAACAAAATATTTTTGCAGACGAATCGAACGAGTTTCCCCTTTCGTGAACTTAAAATAGATCCAGCGTTCATTAGATCAACCATTCATGATCTTTCCAATCAGGGCGATCTAGCCGAATATATATATATATATATATATATATCCAGAAGTGGTTGAGCAAGCTTCTAGGCAGAGCAAACTAAAAAAAAGGAGAGCATTCACTATTAGGAATTCCTTTTTGAACGAAGTTTTTCGAAACTTGCTCATGGCATTCTCGGCTTGAATATAAAGTAACAAGTCTTCTAGCCGTTGCCCGACGATGGCTTAAACGACAGTAACCATCAACCACTATAATATATACAATATAGGCAGAATACTGCCTTTTTTATCAGCACACACGAAGCGATGTTGTGGTGGCGTCAACATCTTCGCTGCATCAGACAACGCCGACTCTGATATATTACCTTCCAAAAAAAACCCTCTTACTGTCACCTCCGTAGTAGCAGTTGTAAACTTCATTCGTCCATTGACGAATCAAACTGACTCAGTTCAGAGAAATATTAATAAACTCCAAGAGTACAAGACAAGCGAGTGCCACTTCCACCAACTAGCGATTTACTGTTAACTGATGGTAACAACATCGAACTCATCGGCTCACGTGTACCTCATAATCATCCCCACCAAAGGAATCGGAAGGCAAACTCAGAGCTTAACGAAGGCGGTATACTGATCCGCGTATCTGTTTCCGGTGCAAGCCTGTTGAGCCTCGACCTGGCTATGCCTATATTTTAGTTTCGACTTCTTTGTTGACGCTTTGGCGAGCCTCTCTCTCTCTCTCTCTATATATATATATATATATATATGTGTGTGTGTGTGTGTATTTGTTTTTGGCGAAAGAGCGGTACACAGTCGATCATGTTGCGATCTCGATCAATTGGCTGTTAATGAAAGGTCCCGCCCCAGTCGACCATTCAAGACCGATAAGGGGCGAGACAACACAGGAATACGCGAACAACAAACAGTCCACTAAGCGGTGACACTAGCGGTGGCGGCGGCCACCACTCCTGTACGATGCAAAGGCTAGCCAGCCAGTCACCGAAGCAACCAAGCAACGGAGCGTGTCTCGCATATCGAGAGGCATGACTCTCCCGAGTGATGCTCGCGTGACTTCCCTTTAGCATCTTCATTTGCCGCTCCAGCTCCCAGCGCCGATCTTGCAAATGCATCAGTAGACAGAGCTGCGCCACTGGCCGATGCGCGGAATCACCCGCTACGTGTGTAAACATCGAGGATGCAACCAGTGACCAACTGATTGGCGTCACAAAGGCCTGACTGCTCTTTGTACTACTTAGTATTAGCAGTGCTAATATTGCCCCCCCCCCCATGACTATCGTGATCTCACGGGAGACCGTTTGTGAGTTCGTTCGTTTACAATTGTAGCAGTTGAAAGCAAGCAGTAGTAACAATAGTGATAGCCGCTTGTAACACCCACATAGGTTGGTAACCCGTACAGGCTGCACATCACGTGGCGCGAGCAGATTGCATCCATCGTCATAGACGAGGCTAACCATAATCGAGCTGATGGCAATGGACAGAGATCCTTAGACAACAACTCGATCGGTGTCATCTCAGATGGCTTGCATCTCCGGCCCCGAGTCGCTTATTGTTCGTATTGACGTCGATCATGAACAGAGCAGAGTTGTAGGTGGACTTCGCAGACCAATGATGGGTGGATATCGTATCAACCCATCTTCTCACCGAGAGATTTGTTTTTATTGTTTGTTGCTGGATTGTTGGCAGGCCGTATGCCACGGACTGCACTGTTGTTCATCACGGGAGATGTGACGACGGATAGTAAACGAACCTAATACGCACAAATTAATGGAATGCTCTCAATGTAGATTTAAGTAACGTGCAATCGAATTTGTTACAGGTTTTCAATTAAGTGATTAGGCAAACGCTCCGGCCTAAACCAAATATCTAGCTTACATATTATATGCTGGGCCATATATGACACAAGGTGTATGCTATAATGCCGAGTCTTTACAGATATAGCCAAAGGCTCAGAGCCGTTGTGCCATCGTACAAATGCGTGGTCCCTTTTATATTATGAGGCTGTTAGTTTTATACCGTTACAACATCTCGAACAGACATAAGCCTGACAATAAAAGCGAATTTCGTTTTACGATGCCCAGCCATACACGGACCGTTTTCAAAAAGTCATGTCCATTTCGAACGCGAGTAATTTAGAATTGTTCAAAATCTTGCTTTCGAGTTTACCTCGCTAATACCTCTTCTATTTGGGAAGAGATGCTATGAAACATTGGAAACGTTGCATGATACCTTCAGTGTCTATGGATTTGGTTATTAATAAAAAAAAATACCCCGCGTTTGAAAACTACTGATGAAATACAATTGAGACATGTATGATCCGGTTCAATTGAGCTCAATCAATTGCCCCCTTTTCGTTGCTGAACGTTTCAAACCCAAGTCACCATTGAGGATAGTGACCGTCATCAATCCGGTAGATACGAGCTTTTGTTTGGATTCTAAATGGTACCGGCTAGGTAGAGAGTGTCCAAACAGAGTACGATCGGAAAAGGCGTCTATGGTTAACCAGCTACCAATGCACTCTCAACACACTCCATTTTGCTACTAGTCACACGGAATGTTGCAACCGAAATGTGTACTCTATAACCGTTACAGACACCTATTCCACGATATCACGTCTGTCGCCACTACGCTGATATATTATTACACTTATCATCATCTTTAACGAAGTAAGCAACGACGCATCTCTTTGAGAAAAGGTGCATTCGAATTGAGTTGATACAACACCATGATTCAGACGTTTGAGGCAAATTCAAGAGTCTGGCGCAGAAGCAGACATAGCTTTAACTGAATTCAAAATAGTTTAGACATCTAGTCACGGCCTAGTCGTCGCCTGAATTTACTCAGGGAGGCATTCCCACTACCGGGGCAGCTGACAGGGAGTAGCAAAGCCAGCAGGAGAAAACTTCTTCGCTCGTACGTAACACCGCTATCCGCTGCTGCTGCTGCTGTATTCTGGAGGTATCGCTCTTGGGCAGCTTTTATTTCCCCACCCCTCCCGCGCGGCTTCACTCCAGCCATATATATATATATATATATATGTATAGGTGGAGTCCGGCAAGCGGCCAGCCTCGCAGCTATGAATTGCTACGTAGACTAAGCTACAGAGCGTGCGTACGTTCCTATGCCTACACTCGCACACACACATCGACACGAACTCACACACAGGCACGCGGACTCACCGACTCAGTTAAAGGCAGACGCGTACAAGATCGTATGGTTATTCACAGCCATATTGGCTGGTCATATAGGTGTGGTCTACGTCGACGTCGGGGGCGCTTCTTTGTGTTGAAAATTGTTAGTCAACGATACAGGCCGGACGTAAAAGCACTCTGCGTAGCAACAAAGTGAATTGCGAATAATTGTGTTATACGTTTACATTGTAAAGTAACGGAAGACCTCACGAAGCCGGAGAGACGAAACAGCCGGTCCTATGAGCCGCCAACATCGTCGCCGCCGTTTATAAGTCGGGGCTTGTTGTTGGCGCTCTATGCGCCTGTGCTGAGCGGGCTTGGAAACTCTGTGGAGGCGAGTTACGGAGCTGAAAATGGGACGAACTACTCTGGCTTCGAAGAAATTGCAGATCTTGAGTGACAATTGATATTGAACTCATGTATATATGTTGTTGAATGGCTGACGGTAACGTATTGTAGTAGTATATATATATATATTACGTTGCTATTGATTTCTTCATACGTTAGACCTTCATGCTAGCTAAACGTGAACAGCATTAGCGAAACCTGGCTAAACATAAGGTCGACGAAACAATTCAAGGCGTAGCGTACGCGTTAAGCTTGATGCTAGAGAATCGGATGATTGAGCCACTCTCATTGTTCGCTATCCCCGAACATGGACAAATCAATTTGTCGGAGTGTCTCTGTGTGTGTATTGTTATTGTTGCTGCTGCTACTGTTCTCGCTATTTAGGGGGTCCCCTTGAGCCCCATCCGACAGGATGAGTTTATGCGCGACTCATTGTTTGTTCTCTTTTTCTGTTTAAATTCGAGTTGAGTGCCCCGTCTCTCTGCTTTTTTTCCACACCCTATATGATATGTGAGTGGGCCCAGCCGCCGTTTTGTGCTGGGGCCCGGCATTTGTCAATCGAATGCCACCAACCAACCAACCTCTCTACAGACCTCTCTTTCTCACTCCGCGCCAGCAACTTGCCAGCAACAAGCGTTGTCGAGCAGCGCTCGAGCGTCCTGGCACTACTATTATATTTCTACTACTGCTCTCGGTGCCGAGACTGCAGACTATGACGACCTGCGGACGACGGCCACTGAACACATCAACACGGCGGCGGCGGCGGCGGCGGCGGCAGCAGCAGCAGCAGCAGACCCACCACAGCAGCACGCGCAACAACGCTAGCGCGCTGCGCGAACAACAGCCGCAACAGCGACAACAGCGGTCGGCGCAAGCGTTGTAGCAGCAGCAGCATTAACGGCGACGGCAACAGACAACTCGAGGCTAACTCTGCCCGAAATTTGAGAGAGCTAGCGACTCTGACAGAGAGAGAGAGAGAGAGAGAGTGTTTGAGGGATGCGCAAAAGATGGAACCATAGATATATGTAGCATTCAACACCGTCTGTGGCGGCGGTGACGACGGCGCTAGGCCGCCACGCTGGGCCCAGCAGGTAGATGGGTATTTACTATATATATATATATATATATATATATAGTATACTAGACAGGCTCTCGAGTGAAGGAGCAACGCTGCAGGCCCTCCTGGCTTGTTCGTCTGTGACCGCGCATCCATACATACGTTCATACACAGACAGAACGAAAGACTATCGAGGTGCGCCAGAGAGAGCGGGTGAGTATGGTCCGCCGAGATATGAAGGAAACAGGTGGTTGGTCGGGCGCTTGCTTGCTTGCTCGCTCGATAGAGACAGACAGAGAGAGAGAGAGAAAGGCTGCTAGCAGCGACCTCAGCGGCGACTATAGACGAACCGGCACGAAGACATCCGACGCGGCATTCGAGAAAAAGGACTCCGCCGTTTCGAAGTAGCGCTGCCATCATCCGCATCATTATCATCATGGCAAATAGCAGCAACAGCAACAACAGGAAAAGGCGGAATATTCCTCCTTTTATTGAGCTGACCAAAAAAAGAACCGAAAAATTCTTCCACTATTCGGCTACGGATAGCAGAAGAACACATTCGTTTGTTATATGATGTACAAATGTCAGTATATTCGTTTGTTTATAGGAATATATTATTACAGCCGGTTTCGCTCATGTACGTATTCATTCACAGGTATTATATATTGATTGGCACTAGTGTAAGCAGGTGTACGCCGATGAGGCAAGGTGTAACAACTTTAGCTATTATTGATTTGTTTTACAGGATTGTTAAACTTTGGTTTGCGGTTTTCACAGTCGTGTCCCGCTACGAGTTACATTGGTGAATGTCTTTTGGCATATCTGCCTGCTCCTGCTGTTGAACTCGCATATGACCAATGTCTGGAGATACTTTATCAGTCGAGTTGTCGGCTACGAAGTAAATCCGCTTGACGACGTCTTGCATTATCAAGAGCTCACGTACACACGTACGTACGGCTGAGTCTCTGGCTGTAAAAAGCCAGAGGCCGCAGGTTCGAATCCCGTTGCACGACATATAAGAGAACTTAAGCATTCTATGCAGTTCCTTTAATAAATCAATAAAGCCTTACCTTACCTTACCTAATTGTATTTCACTGTTGTAGACTTTCTCCTATAAATGTCATCTATTATAATTTAATTAATAATTTCTCTCGTTTAATCTTATATCTATTTAATCTAGTTGGCTAAACATGTTTCTGGCGGCCTTGCCCACGCGGCCTATGTAAGACTATCCACGGAGCGTCCAGCCCATGGCTAGTTTATTTAATATTCAGTGGAGGTACGTTTTTAGGCCGAACAATAAGAAATTATACACGACATGTGGTGTCTCATCATCTTGTCATCAAGTATGGACGCTATTAGAGAAGCTTCGATACATCCGTTTAGCGGCACCCCATCGTCCACGCTTTTCCTTACGAGACACCTGGTGTATGGTGCGGATTCGAGGTTGACTAGATGGACGCACGCAAAATCGCTTATACCCATAATCAGGGCCTTTCTAGCGTGAGTTTGGGCTCGACCACGTCAAGAGATTACTAGTGGGATAGTTCCTGGCTCATTGAGATGAACGCCGGTGAAATCCCCGCGAAGCGTGATTTTCTCTGAAAAGTTCTGCATGTTTATATGCAGAACTCTGTGTTCGGCTCAACTGGTTGGTTAATATGTAAGACGAACGGTGCCTATTTTCTTCTGGTTTACGTATGACCCCACGGTGCCTTTCTATGGTTAGCAGGGTGCCTAGTATCAGCAAACGATTATTTTGATTGATTCAACACTCATTATTCGCAACGGAGTGACGTGAACAATACCTAGATGAATCAGTCCTTTAAAAAAATAGTGATCGTATCCACTCGAGGTTTTCTCCATAGCTGCTAACTCAGTGTTGATTCCTCAGAGTGACTTTATTGTTGTAGACGAGCTGTTATCGAAACTACGTTCATATCAAGCTGATACGCGGGGAGCCCTTCCATGGCGGGATATATCGGGAGATGTCACACGGCGACACAGATAACATTTCAAAAGTGTGCACATATCGCAGACGATATAGGTCGTCATATCTTGGTAGCGATACAACATTGGCTAAACGAGCCGTATTAATAGTAACTAGGATTCGATGCAACTCTCGAAAATGGTAGTAGAATAGAACATTGGAGCACTATTTATTTGGCATACAGTGGGTATCTTCATATTTAAGTGCATTGCTGGATGTTCGATGCGACCAGTGATCGCTGCTCTCGTAGCCAAATCGTACAGTTGAAATCATGTGTCCGTTAAATGACAAAGCTTTGCTATATACAGTATCATTTCAACGGTATCTCTTGCGAGCTCCAAATATGTTTGCCGTACAGTGGAAGTTGTTGCTTATACTAAACTATGCTTTTGATAGTTCGAAGGCTATGTGTTGTAGAACCTGGAGAGAAATAGAAGGGTTATGTGGCTACATTTGTGGTTCGTTCACCACTAATGTAGTTACCTACAATTAGACGCTATCATTCATGTCAACGGAAGACTTCAGTCAGCGAATAGTTAAACACAGATCGGGACGCCGGCAGACAGCTCGTGTTTTATTCTGTTCCAACGGGAACATTTTAGTTCCCATGGGTAAAGCTATTGTAGGTGTTGCACAAGTAACAGTCGAGGGTGAAACCTGAAATGGATAGATGCCCATGCGTTCTGTACATATGTTCTGTGTCACCACCGATATATATCAACCAGTGAAGCGAAACACTTCATTCGAGTGTGTGCGTTTGAGTGTGTCTGTGTGTTCGGTCGACCAACCCTTTAAAAAGCTACTGTCTGGGAAATTGCCAGAAGTGTTCGCTCGCTCACCTGTCCCTCGATGCCTTCATACCTAACCCGAGCAAACTGTAGGCTCACTAGGTTAGGTTGGCTCGCTAGTCACAATAGTTCCGATGTCATCAAAGGCCAGAACCTGGCACATTTCTTGGCCCCTTCGTACGATGCTCTAGTATACTAGAACACTGAAGAAACCCTATTGGCAGACGAAGTCAGTGATTGACACGACCTTAAAGATCTGGCGAAAAGCCGCCACAGCGTGCAGCTCGTTTTGTTGTAGTAAATCTACAGATTACGCTTCAGTGGTAGCCTGATCGGCGGTCACGCAAAATAATCGTACACGTTTGGCCTCACCGGAAATAGATGCCACTGTGATCGACAGTGCGCCTTAATCGATTTCTGCGCCCTCCACCACCTGTTCGCTGCATCTGTCTTTTCAGAATAGGTTAATGTCCCTGTTAATATGAGCCTACAACTAACCACGTGTATTGGCGCATCTCGTATCTTTGGAGACAGCTACGCCTGCGTGGTTGGCTATCGAAGTCATTTGACAATGTCATATCTTCTACCACAGACTGTCGGAAGGCTAAACTAAACGCGTCCGAAAAAAAAGCATATTTCAAGCAATTACCTGAATCCCATTGATGTCGTTCTAGTTACCTCATCTTGGCTAGTTTCATATCAACGGCCGGGACGATGGTGCAAATCGGAAACGTACACCTCGAGCATGACCGGCCTGTATAGTGAATGATGCCCTCAAACATTGGATTAGGCAAAATATGTTCCTGCGTCGTATTCCGACCACTATATTTTAGCCAGCAACCGGTACCTCTGTTCAACGTAGCGTGCTAACAACTTCTATTGGTTACTAAAAATCTTGGTGCCTCCCGATTGGAAAGGCTAGATTTACATTACTTGGTCTTGATAACACCATAATGTTGAGTGGTGGGATGATTAATGTAATACTGTTGGTAGGCAGAATTGTTGGTTACGTTACAAGGTTAGAATCTGCACAAAGTACTCAGGGGTTGTCGACGACAGCGAAATTTGGGTTTGATCCTCTATTAAAATATAGGAAGTTCAAGCATAGCCTGGGCATAGTCTGGGGCACATCTCTTTAGGTGCAGTTGCCGCGGAAACCACGAACAAGCACCACGATTTGCGATCGCAGGTTTGAAATTGCCCAGAAATGGTGATTTTCGCTGGTATGTAGTTAATATTGTTGTCACTGACACGTCGTCACAATCGACCAGGTCGAGACGGAATCGACTGTTAAAGATGGCCCAACATACGAATGCTAAATTTACTAAACTTTAATATCGAGGTCAACGAAGGCAAGCGAAGGTAATTGGAACTGTACTACTAATTGTTCGGGTCAAAGTTTGTTTACACGGACGGAGTTCGACCTGAGCAAGCCTTAATTATCTCAGGAATTCCCATACTGAAGTTGATTCAGTGAAATCTACAGGCTCCCAATGTTCCATTGCGATAAGCTGGTTCATAGCTGACTCCGTACGCCACCGAATATCGTTCATTATACTCGTCTGATTTACTTGCGACATTGTGAATTTCTTTCGGTTGAATCACCCACATGCCGCACATTCATGTGTGTTTGGTTACCATTTCTGCTGCTAGATCCGGCTCAATCTATCTATAAATATAATAGATGGTTCGAACAGGTCTATCTCTGAATACTATTCTCTGCACTTTTTACTGTCGTAGGTCTATTTTTACGAGCAGATAATGTCACTGACAGCGAGCGCCGAAGCGGTCGATTCTATTTTTCGAGGTTCTGTACGTTATAACCGATTTTTTTACTAAATTTTCGACTAAACATAATGTTCTCCATTTGACCTGTCGAAATCTAGAATATTTACATCGGTTGATATCATTCCATGAGGCAGACCGAATTTACTCAGTTCTCTCGGAAGCTCCTGCGCAACCCGGAGCGTCGATTCATCCGATTTCACTCGATCCATCGATATGATTCATACGCTCTTTGTCTGTTAGACATTCGCTGTCTTAGATGAGTTCATAATAAAACTATACATCCCTACCCAACATATATATATATATATATATATGCCACTGCTGCGCGCGCTGCAGACTAAGCTGCGATTCGAGATCGCGAATGTAGTAAAATTTCGAGGAGACGTTCCTCCTGTTGGAACCGCCTCAGGTATCTTCAAGGATAACGGACATTATTAGGCCGTCCTGGGGGTGGGAGTTGGGGATGAAAGAGGGGGATTACGATTGCAACTCGGTTGGAACTTGTTCTGTCAGCAGTTGGCGACAACGATCAGCGATAATTAAAGCCGTTAACTGAGTGGGCAGACGCAGCCAATAAGATGTGTGCCAAATGCCTCAGGCGTCCCATCACGAGAGGCTAACTAATGTATGGACTGAATTCACTTATGCGCAATGAATTCGCATATGCCACAAATCGAGTACATAGGCCACTTGGAACTAACCAAGATGACTGACATTGACGTGGTTTGTGAAGCGCAAATTAAACACCATCAGCCCACATGCAGGACAAGCCTTGTGTCATTTACGTAACGCAGTAAAAGCAGCGATAGAGTAGTAATCGTTGGAGATAAACGTCATGTCATTAGCGACGTGGTGGTTAACGTCGTTATCTAGCGAATATCATAGATAGATAGATAACGCCTAGCTATATAATTTGCCTCAGTTCGCCGCTCACCTGATGCAAGCTACCTACTAGACCTAGTAAGCCTAGCTCGTACTATATGTTTCATCTCTGTCATTATATAAGAGCTGGACTCTCAGCGCGTTACTAGCATAATCGTTTCTATATATTTTGTATCATTTAAAGAAGTCTTCATTCAGAAGCCATTTTTGAGATAGTGGACAAACGGCCTTCATCGAGTGTCCTATACAATGGAAGGCACACCCCCTATACAGACAATCTCGGATACTGCTTAGCAGTTTTTCAGAGATCCCGAGCATCGATAACCGAGGTCAAACAATGGCCAAGACGGACACTACCATTTCTGATGGTATAGAGATAGCCGTTGTTGTTGCTGCACACCTCTGTAATATCCCTGGTAATAATAACAATAAGTCGCTTCGAGTTCGCGTTTAGACGTATCCATCTAGCGAGTGCACCATTTAAAATGATACGAGGAATCTTTCGTAATTATACCCGACTATTTGTTGCCTGACGACAATGATACATAATCAATGATAGAATAAGGCGCAGGCAAGATAAAGCAAAATTCTATTGGTGGTCTCATTGTAAATCTGCTCACCATTAATCAAGTGAACGAGACTCGGCAGGACAACAAGGCTGCAACTAAAGCCAACACAGTGTGCACCTCCTGTGCGAAAAGAATATTCCCCTTAACAAATTGCCTCCTCGCGGAACAGTGCTTCGCATGTAAATACCGACTCCTAATTGGGACAGAGTAGTGTTGTAATTAGGGACGCCAGCTTGGGCCCCAATTTTCAGAAACGCTCCAGATGTAAGCGTGACAAGCCCAGTCATGCGTGGTGTATTCGTGTGCGCCTTGTAATCGGAGTAGACACCGAGGTGCACGGGTTCAATCACCACCATTAGACATTGGCGTTAAAGCGGTACCGTGGATGTTAAATGTTAGCTGAGCGTCAGTCCTGAAATTTTATCAGGTTGAAGCGTGGTAGTTGCCTTCGCGATCGATTTCAAACAACCTATCCCACATCTTAGGCACGGACCTGTTTCGATCCGCAACAAACGAACTAACAGAGAGACTTGCCAGTCGGACGAATGTCAACGTTGTTTTCTTTACGACGCGTCGGCATATAACGTCCATGAAGTTGACAAACACCCAATGCAAGTGGCAGTCATCGAGAGACAAAGATTAGATTATGTTACTCTGAAGCGATAACCTGTGACAATATGCATACATTAGTATTTATACAATATTTATTCTGTAAATATCTGTTTTACTATTGTGATCACGCGATTCGCTATACTTGTTGTCAGGGTTTTCAGTTGCATTCAACGCGAGTTACAAATGAGAAGTCCAGAAGTGCAGTCTCAGAAATCAACTAGTTTTAAACACCCTTGACGTTAGTGAGCACTGGAATAGCCTGTCGGCCAACAGAATTACGGCGTGTTGTCCGCTCACGAAAACCCTTATTTCGAATTCAAAGCTATTGGCAATTGCGGTCTCGCCTTTATGTTCGCGAAGACGGAGGAACAATGCTTTCTAGAGAAGGCTCGATTCGGAAGGCACAAAGCACTTGAAGATTTTCCATTTATTTTAATGACCACTACCATCCGGAGGTTTCATGTACCACAACACTTTGACCAGACAATAACTCACGAACGCCAAACGCCAACGAGCGCGCGCGCACTTAACTGAATCTGCCAGCTGAATAACTCATATGAATGTAAGCATTTATTTGTTCAATATGTTCTCTCTGTTAACAAATACCGAAAAAGCTTGACAGCTAACAAGAAGAGCCAATGAGCTCTTTTTTGGCTCGTACAGGGAAGCCTGAACAAAACCATTTTCGAACATGTTAGCGTCGTCGTGAAGCTACAATCTCCTACATCTTGTTTTATCCTGCCAGTGGTACGCGTGCCTTGGGCCAGCCTCGCATCGAACATCAACATCTATACGATGTGATTTTTGTCATTAAGTTTGTCTTTCTTGATACCCGTGTCGTCTGTCTCCCTTCAGTCAGCGGTGCCAGGCGACGGCCAACGAACATTGGCAACTGAGTATATTACTGTGTGTGTGTGTATGTGTGCTTCCAAGTGCAAGCGAGCAATATTGTTGCACCTTAATGATCTCTGTGGTAAAAATAGAAAAGTTTTCGAGAGGCGGTATAGCCATCTAGCTGGTTGAACCTCCGAGGCGGACAGCCTTGCCGTTCGTATGTTACTGGCCGCGCTGCTGCCGACGCTGTTTCGCGCGCTTTTCCAGGCCCTGCTCATGCATACCCACTGAACGAACCTCTGTTGGCGGCGGCGGCGGCGACAACGCCAATGGCCACGAATGATGCTGTTCTGTTCTGCTCAGCTTGTTCCTGGCTAAGCACATTCTCTTCGGCTGAGCGAGAAGACGACGACGAAGCATTAGCCGCACATCGACATGATAGAGTACCCTATGCACCCTAATGACCCAGTGCTATTGTGCCACCCGGAGTGAGTGTACGCACACTCCAGATGGAGTAAAATCACCATGCAGCAGACGGTAGTAGCGGAATAGGCCGACCCAGCTGCCGCGTTCGGACAAATAGCGAACGGGAATTTCTACTGTACAGAATAGCGATGCGTCCAACACGACCACCCAAAGTCTGTGTCACCGAGGGAATAACGTATGTGAGCGTAATTCGGGCAACGTCCCTAAGCAACACGAGCTGGAGTTTCATGCTTGTACATAAGTTCTCGAGTTGCTTGTGAACGAGCTGTACAGAACGCCATTGAAGTATCTGGTATTCTTCCGACTCAAAGCAGGGAAGGGCTTCCAACACTTGGAACTTTTTGTAAATGTTTCTAAACTGTGACGAGGGGGAGAAAGTCGTTTTGAAACTTCGGCCAGTGCCAAAGTTACATAAATAAATTATGTGTACTATAAATAAAGTACACTTAGGCACAAGAGTACTTTATTTATAGTACACACGCGAAATATACTTTATTTATGTTATACTGCTATTATTGTCCCTTTACTATATTGTGCCCTTTGATTATGGCTTGAGAATAGGTACTACAATCATATGCTATATATGAGCTGTCGTCTAGAACGTATGCGAGCTACGCAACGAACAGGACGAGTTCGATTGTATTTGATGAGCCTTGAAATGGATGTCATCAAATGGTCGCATGGTGGCATTCGGTGTGCAACGCACCGTTCTGGTTGAAACGCTTTGCCTTTGAATTGCCTGTTGGATAACCAGCGCATATGGTAAGTGACACTAGGTACTCATGAATTACTATGAATCGATGCCATGAACGATTTCCCATGCTGATTCTGTTTGCAGGTGTAAGGGTGTCGTTAACTCACTGCATGCGCCCCTGCAGGTAGGTTGTCACCGATGCCGAGATGTGATCTCTGACGAAATCGCTCGCGGAGCTCGCGTGTTACAAGGAATCCTTGAGCCCTGGTTTGGCTAAACGTTTGGCGTCAAGTCGGCTTCCCCGAGCGGATTGAACTCGTGTGACCACTTCGATGATTTTTCTGTGTATGGAATTTGTTGTCATTCATAACCTATTACTACGAATAGTTCGATGTTTATTCCCACTCTGTTTGTCTCTGAATAATGCATTCCCCGCCTTTAGAGGATCCGAATTAGATTATAAAAAATGAACAAAATTACTCGAATGAAATTTGATTTAACCAAAGGGATCGAGGTAAATAAAGATGGTTAGGGTTTCGGACGTCACCCCTGCTGTGTATAGAGGTTAACAGGCCCACCACCCGACTGGTGTTGGCTTTTGCCAATTCCCCCAACCACAGGTACATGACATATATCGTCAATGCGATGAGCTGGCAGTTCCCACGCGACACTTCCTAGAAAGAATAATTAGTTCCTCAAGGTTGGTTTGTCGCAGGACCCTTGTTACCGTAGCGAAGCAAACACTTGGAATCCCCGTAAGGGTTCCTGTCGGGACCAAAATTCTGTTTTGTTGGCTACCCTCGGCGGGACTTGTAGTCTTGCTTTCACGGCTGTGGCGAACAGGGAGCAAAAATCGATGAGTTTTGTTTATATAAGGTAGTAGTCGTAGGTATAGAGTTGAGTACCATTGCATGCGTGCGATCAGAGCTGGTAAAACGTCGCTATAGTTCTGTTAGTCGCCGGCGGGAGGATAGAGCGACTTTGTCTGATGGTCAGCAGTGAGAACTCCTGAGTTGGTGAACTCCTGAGAACTCCTGAGTGAGTGTTTCGTTGCTTTTTCTTATTCATCACCTTCACCTCTCGAAACATGAGCACGTATCCATATTTAGTAACGTGGATAGCACTTCAGCTCGCGCTGAAATTAGTTTGATTGGGCATGCTAATTAGTATATGCATCCTCATTCATCTGCACTAAGCTGACCATTTCGTCGGTCACTTCTCGGTCTACATATTAATCAACACCCACCACTGGTTGGTGGCTTAGTGATACCTTAGTGCTTCGTCAGGGGGCTAACCATACAACAAACAATATGGAGCATATTCTAATTAATATATTCTATTGTGTATTCTTCCTTAGAACATACGGTAGTGAAACGGGTGCTGGAAAAGTCGAACTCTCTATTTTCCAATCGACGTCCTGGTGAGGATCCCTCGAAAACGATTCTGTGAGGGGGTATGAGCTAATGACTTTAACTTTGGATACCTAGAGTTCGGACGCACACTTGGAATCCAAAATGAAGTCGTCAGCATATCTTTGGATGCGTATTCTCGTTAAGTTTAAGCGTCACTTCGTGAATTTAGGCTTAAGCTCATGGATGTCAAATTCAAATTCATGCAAAATTAAATACTCAAAAAGTCCACAAACGACTTGCTGATCATTTTGAGGACCTCTTTTTTAAATTATTACATTTTTGACCCTCGAGTTGTTTTTGCTTGGGCCGTGGTTCGGAATTAGTTTCGAATTGCTTCAAACCATATGTGCCTTTTTATTTCTAAAGGGGGGTGTTTCAACAGCACCGCCCTTGCCGGTATCGCTTAGCGCGTTCCTTCAACAAGGAAAAGCATATGTGCCCTATGGGATTCGAACCGCATAACCTTAAGGTCCTCGGCTCTACGCCCCACCTCATTCCCCTTGACTACTGTAAACTGGTTGCGTCAGTTTGAAACACAGCCTTAATGGATCCATTAAGTCTAGACAATTAGGTATATTTCTGATCTGTCAATGTGGCCGAGCGAGTTATTCGTTTTAATTGTTTTAAGCCACTTTTGATATTCTAGCTAGAGGCGGTAAACCTCTAACCCGCAAGTCGTGTCCAACATCAGAACGAAAAGCTTGCATAATGCTCACTTCCGTAATACTCATATCGGTGACATTATTAATACTATTATGAAATAGAGAAGAGAGAGAGAGACTGTAACCTGAAGAAGCCGAAATAAGAAAAGGTTTTAAGGAGGTGACGCGCAGCACACTCGATGCTGTGCATCTATCGGTTCGACTCTTACAAGTCTACGGTATATAGGAAAAGTAACCATAAGCATCGTTTGGTTGGCGTCGACACGCCACTAAGCGACTTGTACCGAGGTATTTTAACTCATTCACCGACGATAACGTGGGTCGGCCAAACCCGAGCGATTCAACCAGCTTTGTCAAGTGACACAGGCGGCAGACCGCGTAGAGACACCAGCCTATATGGATCTAATAGAAAGAGCATCTTGCCGAGCTGCCAGCCACTAACAGCAGGCTAAACGTATCTATAGGTACACATGCCGCAGTGCAAGGCAGCAAGAGGGGGTTGTGTCGCGTCGTGCAACCGTAGCTGCCAATTCGATTAAGTGATGTCCTTGACGAGAGCAGAACATCACGACAGCGTAAGCACATATCCGGTGTTTGTTTGGCACCGATACAGAACAATTTCACAATCTTTGGACACATGTATATATATATATATATAGTTGAGCTGCAGTGCAGTCGTGTGGCCCAAGCCCTCAATTTGATGAGAGGACTATCGAGAAAATGCTATACGCATTTTTATACATGGACGATTTCGAACTTTCAGGCATTTCGAATGGTAGTGTTACATAATATCAGGACTAGGCCTGCAAGGATGAGAGAGGCCAGAACTCAATCAACAATCAGTATCAGTGATTGAGGAGCTGTTTAGTGTGATGCATAGCAATACTATTTCGGCATGTTCCCTTGGTCGTAGCCGGAAAAATTAGTCTTCGCTGTACAACCCGTTTCGTTTCAGAGTTACCGATGCGGACAGCTGGGCGAAATTAGCTCGACACCTTTCAAAAGTGGTCGTACAGCTGAACGGATGAAGATGAGGAAACTGTAAGCTAAGAAAAAACAACTCCCTGTTAACTATGACAAACGCTTAAACAGTTCGAGAGATTTACGGTGTCCTCATAGGATGTTGTTGAGAAGTCTTGAATAGCGTGCCAGGTCTATTCAAATCAAAGCAATGTCAGTAGAAGGTGTTTCTTTCTTTATATAATATCTCATAATTAGTATACAGAGCGAACATCTCATTTTCCCAGTCCAGTGGTCGTTCATATTTGCTAAGATTATACGACACCCTAATAGGCGTATATATGTAGCTTTGTATTCTACCACTCGCTCGAGTAATATCCCAACAGGCTGCCGGTTCAGCGCTATCTGTTCGACCACATGAAATTCATGGATTCTATCGGGCATGAGCCATGAGATAGAGGATAGGATTGAGAGCTTCCGCAGGTTCATAGTGTAAAAGCCTTGAATTCGAGAGATGTATAGAAAATAATTAGGCACGTCGTCCGCGAATACGAATTTGCTAGAACTGCTGATGTTAGCTCTGTCCCGATAGTGTAAGCAGGCTGCGGTCCCCGAACGCACATAAACTCATCATGAACAGGCATATTGCCCATTGAGTTGAAGGACCCTTCGAGTCGTTTTAGAGCCGATCGCTGTGAACTCCAAAGGCTTGTAATGTAAAAGTATACCTGAGTTTCACAGCTTCTAAAAAAGCACAAGGCAACAGTAGTAATAGATGATTGGGCGGACTTCAAAATAATTCGAAGTCGAAACTGAAATACCGCTCGAAGTATTACAAATATTAGCCACCCTGTTGTGGTCCTCTGGCCGAGAAGTCCAGTGAACAAGTCTCCTCTGCACTCCACAACATTCAGTCCAATGGCGCGAACAAGCGACATGACTTTCCTTGATACTCCTCTGTTACAAATTTGCTCGTTTTTGCAGGCCAGAGAGGACGAAGTCTTCGGGACAGCTCTTCCTAGTTCTTTCGCTCTATCTATTTTCAGGGGAGGGAGAAAGCCCGAGCCGACGAGAACCTCATACCTGTCAGGTCCCAGGAGGGTGATGAGTTTCGAAATCCGGCGGATACTTTGGTGTCGTACGACTGGACGAGCTAAATAGCGACACGTACCTTCACGGCGTCTTGTCACACACCGAATGTGTCGCAGTGATGAAAGAATTGAGTGCTGGCTCATCTGCGGGATCTAGACTGACTCGATGGGTACAAATGCAGCGGTTCGATTACGTCGAACGACGATATCGAACGTACGAAATAGATCGGAGCGTTCTTTTCGAATGAAATGTGCTGTCACTAAAAAGCAGTAGCGACACAGCTTTGGGTTTTGTTGGTATGAATTGGTGCTATCGATTCTATGTCGGTTATCATTAGTATGAGTCGAATCTAATCGTGCGCTAGTTGAACCTTTTTTTTTAGAAAATGCTTTTGGAAGAGTCGTTTTTTGTGTCAGAGTTGATTGGTGAGCCTGGGGCTCAATGACTCGCAAATGATTCCAATTTGACCCGCCACTAAAAACGCTGTAAGGTTTTTAACGAACATACGCGTTGGTGAGCACTACAGGAATAAGGATTTTCAGAGCTGCCTTCAGATTCGACATGTACCATAGCTCAGTAAATCCGTACAATAGACGATGCTTAAAACAGAACCACTAGCACAGATAGCTAAACTGCTCTGCGCCAACGTATATTTCTCTCTTCCTCTCTCTCTCTTTGTCTCTCACGTCAATTCCAACAAAGATGCCAGGGTCCGAGCACGTACATAAAATCACATTCAATCACGAGAGGCACGTCATCGAGATGTGAACTCTAACGCCAGTGGATAACGTCGCCGTCATCATCATCATCGCCTTTCTGTGACGTCACTACCACTGGCTGGCATTATCATTACGCCGCCAGCTCCACGTGATGAAGATGAATGAGTACACGATAGTAGATTGTAGCACAATAGATGACACGCTGCTAATTGACGATAATAATGACGACAGCGAACAGCCACAGCGGGGGAAGGTAAACAAGTGACCGCTGAATCAAGAAGCCGAAGAATCACCTACAGGATTTCCATTGTCTGTGTGACTCAAACCCACATCGAGTATCAGCTGCGGTGATTTCAGACTATCAGGCAGTATTGTTCAGTTGACGTAATAATTACAATATGAATAATAGTAATAATAATAGATCTTTGGCTTATTATTCGATCAGGCCGCTTCATAAACAAGTGCATTAGGACTATCAATGATAAGGGTGGCCTATTTTGCCAAGTAGGAATTGTCCAGGTGTAAGAACAGAGAATTTGATCAATAGTGAATTTGCTTATACTCGATCAGATGTATTGTTTTATTCTGTGTCGGATATTGACTATGATTGTGCGCCCTAAAAAGACAATAATTAGAGAAACTCTGGTATGCTTGTTAGCAGATAGTAAGAGCTTGTACAGCTGTCCCAATATAACTAAATATTATAACAGTAATAGCAATGGTTGATTTTGCAGGAATGGTCCAAGCCGTTGAGTTCTAGACAAACATGTCCTCACAAATATTTTATACAAAGTATATATATCTATATATATATATACTGATCCAAATCATTTCGGGGGACAAACAAATGGCGACAAACTTTTAAATGTTCCGCCGGACCACCAGCTATCTGTGTATTCGTGCATTCGTGCTAGTGAGCATCTGAACTTAACCCGTCAAAGAAGATCCGTATCACCCTTATCGTAGAGGGTACCACAAATAGGCAGGCATCCTCATAACGCCATTGGCATGACGTGGCCTTGAAATAGCTCGACGTAGATGATATTCCAAAGATACGCCATGCCAGTATAGTGGAACGTCACTTTGGCCCCGCCACTAAGGACAGTTAATTTCATTAATTAACTGAAATGGTTAATTTGAGTTACTTCAATTTTGTTGAAAACGTTCCTCCCAAAAGGTCATTTTGCGTAAGAAGGGGAGGGGCAATTAGTGTTATCTCGACTCAAAAGATTCATCTTGATTTCGCAGCAATCCATTCGAAGGATATGCATTTCGTCCAATTCCACGCTGTCCAACGGCGTCGTCGCCGTGGTAGGCCTGTTACACGAAGCAGCAATTTAACAGGGATGATTGAATTCATGTTGCCAACAACGGCTTGTGTTAACACCGTTTCTATTATACCTATACGACAGCCTGAAGTGAGTCTGATCCCGGACAGTGTGGTTAGTGTTTGAGGAAGACCACTGTGGTACTGAACGAACGGTGAAGAGTTTCAAGGGCAAACGTATCGGTGCTTCGCTTGTTAAAAATATCCGCGAGAGGCCGTGCCTTTCATACGTGATCAGGGTAGATAGAGGGTTTTTCCTGAATTCCGAACGGATGGATATCATCCTCAGGGTGCACTCATCAAGTTGTCACTCAGCTCATTCAGCCGCCCGATGAGCGTCAGCTACGAAGAAGCCGGGTGAATGATGTCCAGTTTGATTATTTTTCATCTATTATAAAAGGTGTATTATAACTTCCAACCGGCTATGCAGCTACCTTCGCATATACCTGTCTGTGTCTCCTCCCTCTCCAGCTGTGGGCTGCATCGAATGGAAGTGCACAATAGTAATCTTCACAACGACGAGATGATGGGTGACATGTTCACATAATAATCTGTGGAAGCGATTCAAATTTCCAAAATTTGCCTTTTTTTGGGGCTAAAACGTCTATGCAGAATACAATGAGATATGAGGCCTGCTCATACAATCTCAATTTTTACGGCCTTTAAGCTGATTGCTGATTCCATTTCTTGTACGATTTTTCATAGTTTACTCACGAGTTTAATATACATACAGAGTATACGAAGAGCAAATTTATTTAATTTAGTCAAATTGCTTAACTCAACTAAATAATTTAATTACGGTCGATATTGCTAAGGAAATTATGCTGTATGGCATGCGTCACGGCCGGAATACTCCACATTTTCGCGAATGAGATACTTCATCCTTATATTTTAGATGCAGGAAATACTTGCGTAATTTAATATAATAATAAAATAATAATAATACTAATAATAATACTAATACTAATACTTGCGTAATATTTGTTAATATTTATCTACTGAATATTCTATGGCTGCACAAAGCTGCACAAATTCCAGTACAGCATTACCAAAGCCAAGATTATTACGTCTTGCAAGACAGTCTCAGAGAGAGTTGATTACTATTATCGACGACGACGAAGCGGTTCTTAGCAACCCAAGAGATTAATGCCGCATGTGAAGCTGAACGCGCCGGTCAAGCGCGGAACACGAGAGCTCTTAAATGCGGTCGGACCTTCGTTTACTTGATGTTGATCGACACAATTATTCTTATACAACTGTATCAAGAATATTCTACTTTACGCTAGCCTGCCTCATTGACAGTGACGAAAATGCTTTCGAATATACTCTCGAGCAAGTTACAGCTAAATAGATTGATATAGTGTTCACCTGTGTTTACGTTCGACATACTGGAGTCTGACCAGAATCGGAGTGTTGCTGATCTCCAAGGACAATTAGTTAGCTTAGAGAAACGTTATCCCGTTGCAGTCGGCCGATCGGCGTTATAATGAGTCTAATTTTCTTAGAGATGCTTACGCTCGTCATACGCACTCAATTGTTTTCTGCACTGTGAAGTATTACGAGGCGGCGAAATGCACTGAACATTATTGCAGACCGCCGATAATCTTCTCTGCAATTCGACACGGCGTGCCTTCGATATGACTGCAAGGCGTTTTATGTAGAACGGGGTCATTACTTTAAATACTACAGGCCACTAGGGTTGTTATTAGCAATTGAGGATATGATCAAATATTTGACGAGGGTATAGTAGTAGTAGTACTATCAGTGCTACATTATGTATCAGCTTACCAATTGTCGAAGCAAATGCATTCGGGCCAGTAAGGACCCAGATCGCCCACCGAATCATCTATTTCTACTTTTAGCGAAGCAAACGAAAGGCGTAACCTTTCCCTCACCGAGAGAACCTCTTCAAGGTAGTAGTAATTTTGGATATCTGAAATTCGGAATGCTTGTTACAAGTATTATATACTTACTATTTTCGAAGCTTATCTCCATTCAAGTGTGCGAGTCGCCGTTGGGTGCATCAGAGCCCAGAAACTTCGCGCTATTCCATTGGAACGGTTCCTTTTCCATTACCTCGGTCACTGGAAGCTGACATAGTGCTGACATGGTAATGTGAAGCTTACGAGGTCCTTTTGTCGGACGTATCGGGTCTCCCCCAGCAGATCCCCAGCAGATTTGACAGGACGGCAATGCGGTACCCACATAACCAAACGGCCAGTTTACTTTTCAAATAAGGGCATCGAACACAGAGCAAGGTATTTTCATAATATATATTTAGCTTTTTTGTAACTACAGCTGCTTTTACTATTACCAATATATATATATATATATGTATAGTCTAGTGGGCAAATCCTTTTCTGGTGCTAGCTCACGACTACTGGGTACTCAACCAGTCGCCAGCCCTCTCCGTCGATCTGTTTGTCTGCCTCAGTTGTCTCTCTGTCTCGCGCATCCTGACCCGCGCTGTTAATGCTTACGGCTGGCAAACGCGACATTCAGCGCTTAGCCTGTACGAGACAAGTATTAGGATGCAGCTCGCGGCAGCTTGTCGAGATGAAAATAACTGTCGGCCGACGGCGGCGGCGTCCGGCGCCGGCGGCATAACATACAGACCCGCAGACACAGTCCGAGATGGACAGGACAGATTCACGGGTGTCTCCTTTCGCCCGTTTATTCGTTCATTCGCACAGATGACATGACATGACAATGAGTAGCCAACCAAGCCCGTGTGCCGTTGTTGCTGTTGCCGTTGTCGCCTGCGCCTCTCTGACTGACTGACTGAATGGTTCTGACTGTCGTATTGCCGTCCTATGGCGTTGGCTGTCTGCGTGCCTGCCTCGTCCAAATGGGAAATGTCTATGAAGAAAAAGAAGACGAAGAAGATGAAGTAGAGAAAGACGAAAACATTGTTGAGCAGCACGAAAGTCACACTGGGAAAAAAATAGAATTTATAGGGACGTCAGCGGTGGCTGGTCGCTCCGGCGGACGCTCAAGCTGTTCATTCTTTCTCGCCGCTGCGGCCACCGTCCGCCAGGTGGAAGAAACGAACTCGTCTGGAGACGACGAGGACGAGACACGAGGGACAGCTCTGTCAGAGACGGTCGGCGGCGGTGGCGGTGGTGGCGGCGATTCATTATTTTCTGTTATCCAATCAATTTATCTATTGGCAAGACTGTCTAGATAGCTATAAGCTGATACTCAGAGCGACGACGAAAGGCGAGCGAATAGCGCTGCCCAACAGACACACATGGATTGAAGACACATGCAAGGTTCGCCTCTGCCGGCTATTTCTATAGGTAAGATTGGGTAGATGTTTGCGATGCGTTTGTTTTTCTTTGCTCGTTATACTAATGCTGCCGTTTAGTGTTGTGCCGTCATCTCTTGTATGTCGTGCAGATGTTATCCATGCACTTGGTTTGTATACAACTGAATGTACGCATACAGCATGTTCATGCACGTGAGAGGACTCTAGAAACATTGTCAAAATTTCTTAATAGTATCTCAAGCAGGTATTTATATGGAAGGAAATTCAACAGAAACGAAACGATCTTGTTCTAATAAACGCGTTCGACAAACATGTATTCTCTGACAATTCCTTTAAACAGGGTAATGTGATGCTGTATCAAATTAAAACATAATCACTCGAACGAATGCCATGGGTAAACTGGAAGGGCGTAGCGTGAGCACCGCGTCGAGAGTATCGTAACTGGTCAATAAGAACGACCGTGACAGAGTATCAGTAGTCGGATAACGGGTGCAACATGGGTACATAGCTGGGGTTAGGCCAAATTGGAAGACGTAGCAGGGTAGGCTTGTGTTGCATGCGGCACGCCTAGGCGATAAGTTCTTCAGACTGGATGTCACAGTCCTCAAAAATGAGCCAATGTATGCCTTTGAGTAGCGGTGTGCCCACTACAGAGTCCCAGTTGTTTAAACGTAACACATTTCCTCTTTGGATTCCCTTCGCAATTACTGGCGTTTTTCCTCCTCTGTTTTGATCTGTACAGTCTGTTGTTGTTCTTAAACGTGTTATTGTCATCTTCTGACATCGTATCTCAGATCATATCAGGCTCTTCAGATTTGAGCAGTATTCTAACTATGACCGATATGTTTGCAAGAATTAAATTAAGTTCAACGCAAATCATCTTGTTCTGCACGTTCACATTGTCGTTCAAATGATGGACGCCGTTCTTCGCTGGAGGGTCACCCGGACCCGGATTGAGTATCCTCGTGTTACAATAAATCATTGCTATTGTGTTTTTTGGCAGTGTTACAGGCGGGATGTTGCCGTGACGGCAATCGTTAGGTTTGGTATCTGGACGCGAAATTACGTCGAGCTGACATCATAGAATCACAGCAATCCCTTGAGGAGGTCATTCAATCAGAGTATACAATTACTGTGAAGTGTAAGTAAGCCATCTCGCTCTGTTCGATTGCAGCTCATCCTGATGTATTTCATATTCTCTATACCGTTGAAAATGCCATTCAATTAGTGTCATTGCTTTGACAATGTCAAGAGTAAAAACGGGCTGAGCGAGTTTTTGAACAGAAGTTGAGCTACTTATCAATTTTTAAGATTCCGTGTATTATTTTGCTTGTTATTGGACAAAGCACAACGGTGCGGTTTGAAGCAAAAGTTGTGTCGTTGATTGTGTAGACCTGAAATCAGTATACTGGAATAATAAACCATGCTATATGGCAGCCTTTCGCTATACCGATTATAGACAAATCTTCACATTTGTACGCGTTGCTTGTGATATCGGTTCTGTTCAGTAGAATAATCATCACCCTTTCAAATCAACAATAGTCGATTCGTTAACAGCCTACGAGCGAGGCCGTATATATATATATATATATATATATATATATATATATATATATATAATACATTAATTAACTAATAGCTTAATAAACTATACATATTGATAAACTTTGATTATGTCTGATAGTTAGCTTCCCCTATTACATTAATTTATACTTGTAGTAAAGGCTAGCGCGTCACTTACCATTCTTGAATTTTCCTTATAGTATTTTGGTATATATTTCCCGAAGCCGTCTCCGTTGAGCAGAATCTAATTTTCGATGCCAGCAGGAATATCGTTGCAAACAAATTCCGCAATTGACTGAACATGAAAATGTTCAAAATTTTGTTGGAATACAACTCTAGCGAGGGACAGGATACGATCCGTTTTTAGATATTAAATAAATGTCTATCCCTTGGCTATATTGGCAGAATTTAAAGGCGGAATCCCACAATGACGACGGAGATCAAAAAAGTAATTCGCATGTCTGGGATCGACACCAGGATTTTGTAATGATTGGATTTCATTAGTGTGATTAATCAGCGAAACGAGATCAAATATTTTATTTAAACACCCTCACATTATACAACCCTCAATCTTAGTTAGAAAATCACGTTTATCAGATTGACGTTGATCGCGCGTTAGGCTCGCATTTTTAGGACACACATTTGTCCTGCATATGCGAGAAACGGAAAGGCCTACAACAGAAACCGCAAATGAAGTGGGAATTAAAGTCTTGACGTCACTTAGATATCCCTCAGAGGCCATTTAGTTGACGAAGCCTCTCCAACAACCTTAACCAAATAACACGGATACGGTGATAATCAATAATTTGGTATACTTTACTAACATGTCTTGTGTAACATATCTAGCGGCAACTCTAGGGCCAATGCTCTGCAATTCAGGCTCAAATTGATCCAAGCTTATGCCTGCTTTGGTTGGACGAGGTTCTGCGCACGAAACGCCGATATTCATAAAAAAAAACGCACAGAAAAAACGACCAGGCCCAAATTTGATATGACGCACACAAATCGTAGCGAGCTGCCATTTTACGAACGGAATTGTCCCAAAGGTAAAAAAAAATGCCAAGTCACTATCACTAGCTGCCATCTCCCAGAATCTGATCGCTTTATAGAGATCCATGTAATTGATTACTCAGTGTATGATCGCACTACGTTCGTTCACGATTCATCAGGTTCAAAGAGAGTAGAACGTAACTCGCCAACTCGAAGCACTGCAATGCTTCGTCTTCACATCATTAATTGCATTTCTTCACTTGTTTTGCAGTCAAGAGCCTTCTTTTGCTGTGCTGGTAAGGCTCATTGCCTAAGCATCCATCACAATCGCCTTCACGCTTGGCTGATTCACATTTAGCCTCTTACTGAGTGAACTCTCTAACTCTTTCTACCCACGTGCGGTCCAATGAAGTCTCTCGGGGACGTTTTCACTTTATGATGACTTGAAAGATGGTCTATACGTCTACGTGCGCATGCAAAAACAAAACTGTCCGTTTAATGAATAGTATTCGACAGCGTTTCATGTAGGTTTGCTAGATATCCGTTTGAACAAGAATCGATTCTTGACTAAACTTACGTGCACGTGTGTCATGTTTGAAAACTGTATAGGTACATCGAATCGTCATATGGGTTACACAAGTACGTAGCTTGGCATTGGAGGAACAGCGAATGTGGATGAGTTCATCGACTCCTGAACCAATCACCACATGATTGGCCTTATGATAATGACAGTACAATAACAAAAATATTAGTGAAAAGATTCGTTGATTTTCGAAATTCTATGGTTTCTTCGGGATTAACAGAAATATTGGAGCTGCCAATATTCTGACCTTCGGCTAGAAAGATATATATTCGAGAAACAATATAGCGCGCTAATAGCAACTCAGAAGAACATATTCATTCGGTTAAGCTACATCTGCAATATATATATACATACGTATATTTGCAAAACAGTTGTCTTTATGGGCAATTCTCACATGATGTTTATCATCTAGTCGTTGAATATTATAATATATCGTACTCGTGTACGGGCATCTCCTATACAACTAGACAATGTCAAATACAGGTACATGTTGAACATGCGCATTATGGCATTTTAAAGGTAAGGTGAACAACACTGTAATACCTAATTCTCGGGCTAGAAAATTTCTGCTTCAAAATTGTCTCGAGATGTGGAAACTCTGACATACATTTTAATAGATTTCTGGGTGTAATCTTATACATTGGTTTCAAGCTAAAGAACAAAATCGACTATCATAAAGGTGAACAAGACAAAATCGAACTTAACTCTTTCAAATCGACTTAACAACGACTTCATTTGAAGCATCCTCATGCAGTGGCCAATCCTTTGGATCACTGCAGATCACAAGAACATATTAGGCACTTATATATAAAATGCACGTTCATCAAAAGTGTTCAGATACTCTACATATATTAATATGTGACAATGCCTTGTATTGTGTGAGCACTTCGCAGCCTGGTTTCCCTTGTGCAACCTCGAAATTGGTACAAATTTCTCCCTGTGCTAAATTATGCTGAACTCCATTCGCTGAACTCAATGGGTGCGCGAGAATTCACCAAACTGCCTAGTTGTCTATAAATCCTCGTTGATCAAGTTGGTTCGTTTTAAATGTTTAAGATAAGCAAGGTTGAAAGCTTCGACGTGAGAAAGTTATTGAACATTGAATGCAGTAATAGTAGTGGTCGGATTTATTTCTGAAATGATTATTAATATATTCATTCATTCGCATTACGGTTCATTGACAAAACTGCTATCTTTCAATACTTAAGTTCACGCTACAAACTAGTGGATTTTATACATAATAGTTGTTTCTATGCGAGCTATTGCGTGGTGCCCCTTGGGTATTCTACTCTAAAAAGTCAGTGCTGCGCTAGGAATGCCAAAAATTACTGGTTGTTGATTGTTGAATACACAGCATCGTAATAATTGTCAAGAGGAATATAAACAAGCAGGATCTTCGAAATATTAGTAATGCTTATTGACATCAACGCTTTAGTTCGCAAAATAACGTTAGTCTCAATTGTTAATTAAATAACGGTGGGTTCAATTCAAGATCACTGCTGTTTTTGTGCTATTAGTATCTCAAATCACTCCTTCGATCAATATTTTGTAATGTACTTTTGTATTACGACTGTCAATTATACTACGATTCGTATAAACATCGTATTAAGACTGACATAAAAATGTATAAGGGTTGTCAATGTAATGCGCATCAATGATTATGTATTATAATAAATACAAATGACTATCCATTATAATAAGTATAAATTATTGCAATCAAAATGTAATAAGGTATATATTTAGCTAAGGTTGGTATTAAAGCTGTAGTACGATTTCTACACATGATATTTGGATTAGAATACAAACTTCTATGGTCGTAGATTAATAATGTCTGGCCATATTATCGGCGTATCGTAAATTGTCAATGGAATGACCTCTTCAGTGCTCAGAGTCGGACAAAGTTTATGGTCCCATTCACTCAATAAAGCAGTCCAAGTCTGCAGACATTCTATAATTACAGCTTCGAAAGTGATATTATTTTTCCTTCTGTATAAAACACTGTCATTTGTCAATATTTTCCGTTTGTCCTTTTTAGCATCAGCGCGATGTCAATATTTAGCTGATAGCCAGCAACATATGTGCCTAAAGGTCGAATTTTGGTGCAGCGTTCCTTTTTCGGCGTACGCACGCGTTTTTCTGGCTTGCTTCAAAAGTGCGCTTTTGGATCTCGAGTGTGACTGAGTGACGCCAATATCTGATGGGCAAATTCTAATAAGGTGTTGAATAATAAGTTGACAAAAATGCGTTGACGCATGTGCCGGATCACTAACTCGTAATGCCAAGCGCGCCGACTGTAGAGCAGACTCTCAGCAGAGGATTGGTTTGAGCAGGTAGAGGGGTGTTGTCATCTACGTCAACCCTGCACTGGATCGGCCCATATTTTCGGAATTTTTCTTTTGTGGAGATTGGCATGTCTCTGGTGATGTCCGTGGGTTTGGAAAAAATGTCCAAAATTTAAATAAATTAAATATGCAAAGGTTTCAACATACATTACGTCGTCGTCTAATTAAGCATATCCTTTCGGGGACACATAAAACACAGTAAATTAAGAACGTTCGAACCCAGTCACAGGTAGAGCTCGGAGGTGAAAATCATTTAACAAATACTGGTCAAACATAAGCAACAAAGAAACTCAAATATAACAAGCGCTTAAGGACAAATTTTAGAAAATCCAGCTTCAAAATTAAGAGCACTATCAAATGAAACGGTGTCGTGAAATAAGCACCCTCCTCAATCGAGTAAATTGATTCATTGAAAATAGTATATCTTTCAATTCATTCGTTATAGGTGTATAGATTTGGGCAGCCTTCGTTGTGGCGCTCTTAGCGTGTATATTTTAAATCATAGTCAGGTTAAAAAAGTTTCAAATTTTCAACTAATAGCATCATTTTTATCTTTGTTTTTTTAAAAGAAACGGAAAGTGATACATTGTATTTTTGCTATAATAGTATTTGCATATCTGTAATTGAGATAGTGTAATAACTTTATCTAAAATCATTAATTCTGGTGGATGAAAATTCTACAGGTACTAGTTTGGTACTGGTAATAACTCTAATCTAAAAGGTAATTTTTCATCTAAACAGGAATTTTGTAATTACTGTTGGTTATCACATATGATATTGACTTGAGTATTACTTGAAAAAAACAGTGTTTAATTTAGTCAAGCACTTTTAAATTCAATCCGAATATGAATTTATTTAGCGTTTCTTCACACCGACTTAGAGTCACAGAGTTTTCGATTCCCATTCCATGCGGCGCATTCAAGTAGATGTGATGCTACATATTCACGTAGGATTCACGCCATAGACTTTACTTGCTGATTTGTCAATGGGAAGTTACTAAAAAAATATCGTGTCCACGCAACGTATGGCTGGGGATGTAGTAAAGTCCGCAGATAATTACAAATAGTGATTAGTGGCCCAGGTCACCAATTGTCAGCCCACAGAACTGTTGAATAAATCGACATTTATGAAATTAAAGATATCGATCAAATATCGCGAAAGGCAACATTAAGAAATTCGACAATTTCAAATATTGAAAGACTGGTGAATAGCAGTAAGACTATACACGTCAGATTAACTATTACTTAATACTGTTATTAAGTAAGTTTGCTTTACATATCAAAAACGCATAATGCAACAACCAAAATGTAAGTTTTACATTTGCTCATAATATTTTACAGTCACATAAAACGCTACGTTACATAGGGGGCAAAACTAGAATAGATTCTAAAAAAATGTCCTCCCATTGAAAAACGATACGTGCGAACATCTTAAGTATTTGTTTCCTTTAGTTTCTTCAGTTTAATATATCTCTGCCCTATGATTAAAATTATTTTCTGATATTATTAGTATTAAAATTGTTGTTGCTGATATCTCATCACTGCCAAAGGCTGAACTAGACCTAACACTCCGTGGATTACTTTCAGCCTTCGATAGGTTGACTCGGTTGCCGATATAATGTCAGACTAAATATCGCCTGTGACTACGAAACAGAGCGTCCACTGATAAATATTGGCAAGGCGTACACAGCGCCCCGTGAGCGAACAATTACGCAGCAGAGCCAACTAATAACACAATAACAGCTATAGAACAACAGCAACAATTGTAAAGAAATTATAAATAGGGCATGATTTGTTATCATCGACGTGGACGTTGTCGCCACGTTTGAACACGGCGTGACTATGGTTCCACCGTCTTGGCTCAAGTGAGTACGTTTGATCTGTTGTTAGCTTGCATCGTTCGTATTTCTCTGCAGGTTGATCGTCATGTGTTCGTAATAATAATAATATTAAAAGAAGGGGCAACTAATAAAACAAAGTTCATTTTTCTCGATTCAAATCGTCATTCATATGTCTTCGTACAAAGCACAACTTATGCATAATTCGTTTCGACCTCGGTGAGCAAACACAACTGAGTAGCTTTTGAAGTGACGACAATAGCGTGCGTTGTGAGACAACTTTAAAATGCGAAACAAAGCTCTCTCTCTCTCTCTCTCTATATATATATATATATATCTGTATATATCTCTCTATCTGGCTGCCAATCGTTTGCTAGGCTCCGGGCGCTGACTGCGTTTGGGTGTGTGTGTGTGTGTCGTTGTGACGTTTGCGGATATATAGAAGAAGGTAGTGAACGAGCCAGCTAGTCAGCCCCCGCCAGCGCAAGCCAATGCGCTTGGTGGTGCTTGCACATGATACGAACGAATGCGCCTCTCATCGATTGAATGATATGTTGTTGTGTTAGCTGTTAGCGTAGGCTAGCCGGCAAAGAGCCAAGCGGGTGGAGATTTTCAAACATCCGACATCGAGGCCATAGACAAATAGTATAATAGTAATAATCATCAGCGACGCCTCTTGCTTTCCTGCGAGTCCGCAGTGGATCGAGTCTGTCTTCTGCGACTTCCCGTTAGATCGTGTTTATTTTTCAATTCGAGATTTATCTCATCTCTTACCATCCATCGATCCATCTATTCGTTCGTTCGTTCGTCCGTCCATCCATTTACTTATTCGCCTATCGATTTTGAATCTTCGCGTAGTGTTGCGATGCGCTGCCTTCATTCTTTCCACCCCTCCCCTACTGACAGACAGGCGCAGTTCCCTCTGAGGAGGGACGCGCACATTTCCTTCGCGACGACGACGACGACACTGCTGCTGCTGCTGCTGGTGATTCTTTTCCCTTCGTATCCATCTCCGTCTACCACGCTGTGCTTTCTGTAATTGTATGTTTCTATAACTATGGCTACTATAGCTCCAACTAGCGCCGCTACGGCAACTATTACAAGCGCTGCTGCTGGCACTGCCGTTTGGCTGCGGTGGAGCGGGATCCCGGCAGTGGAGCGGGTTTACTTATCGAACCCATTTCAATATTACCATTGCGGCTATCAGCTACCATTGTTGTGGTTCAGTCGCCACCGCTATTGGCCAGGCCCGAATCCCGAATATGGGATAGTTCGGGGGAGGGGGGGGGGGGGGGTCGTTCGGTAAGGGGCTGAGTGTTCGTGGGAGATGGACGGAGAGGAGGGACACGTTGCGATGCACCAAAAGCCGTTGCAGGCAGACCCACCGCATTCGGAGTCACCTGGGGTTTTGAGGTTGAGGGGAAGGACTCGAAGTTCGGGGGATTGGTGTCCGGGGTGGAAAGGGCGTTGGAAGGAGTCCGAAGGAGCGAGTTGCCGACTACGACGGCGCGAGACTGCTGGCGAAGACACACCAACGCCGACATCGATTCGAGTTGAGTCGAATCGGAGTCGACTTTTCGAGCGAGCGACGAGAAGAAACGCGGAGGGAGTCGCCGGGACGGGGAGAAAGGTGTTAGAGGTACTCGATGTCCCTCCCTCTCGCGTTCAATAGCACTCCTTGCTTGCTTGCTTCCTTATCCTGTCGTCCTTTTGCCTCCTGGTTTTTTCCTGCCATTTTTATTTCATGACACGCGTTTCACGGATCGCGTTGAGTTTGGCCAGACTCAGCTGGACGCTTCACATTCGTAGGTAAAAATAAAGACCGACAAACACAGCCAGATGCAGACAGATTCATTCGCCCTCCCGAGGTAACGATGCCAGTCAGCTCATGAAGATTTCTACCTGCTTTCCTTGTCCTCTGACTTTAAGATGCCTCGGTTGCACTTTCGTCGCGAAACTCTCTCTGTCACTGCCGACGCGCATGTGTATATGGCTTATATGTGTGAGTGACTGTGTGACCCTGTGAGTTTGCGTGTGTTTCTCTCTCTCTCTCTCTCACTCTTTATATATATATATATATATATGTATACGGCTGTCTGTATGTCTGGAAGCTGAGCGCGCCTCTATTTGTGTCGTCTATTCCTGTGTGTGGGTTTGTCTGTCTGTCAGTCTGCCGGCCTGCCTGCCTGCTCCCAGCGCTGTACAGCTTTTAGATTAGCGTGCGCTCTCGAGGTTTGTGTGGTGCCAGTTGCGGCGCTTACGCGCTGCCATGATCACACACGCGCACAACCGACAGCCAGGCCGAAAGCGCATATAGACAGACGGGCGGACAGACCGACACCCACATATCCTGCTCTCTCTCTATGGTAGCTGCGGCGGCAAGGCAAAGTTTAAGGCTCATCCACACTCCATCCACACTGCTGAACTGCTACACTCGCTTAGTGTCCCCTCCATCCCGATGCTGCTGCCAGCCGATGGGCTACTACTGCTTGGAGCCCCAGGCAGGCGCTAGCTGGGCCAAGGAAGAAAGAGAGAGACAGAGAGAGAGAGAGAACTAGGAGCTAGCTGTCCGAGCCGAGTGAGCTGAGACGGACCGGCTGAAAGCCAGACCGAGCCGAGAGCCGTCTAGCGCTCGCTTCAAAGTTTGGCGCGACTTTGTCGATGGGTGCTCACCGCGTGGTGGCGCTGCTAGCCGACTCGCGTTACGAAGGGGCTACTTGTGAGCTGGCGACGCCGAGCGCCGCTCGCAGTTCAAGATGGCGGCTGGGCTGCTGCAGCGCCATTGAACGGCTATTGTTTTGTGTGTGTATAGAGCAGCAGCAAGCAATGTTTGTGAGTGTGTACATACACTGCTACTGTATAGAGAGTACGCTGCCGACTTGTGCGAAATTTGGCCGAATTCGTGCGGATTTCGGGGCGGCGTGCCCCGCCAGCGGCCAGTGAGAGGTGAGATGACATCGGTGGACGGTCTTCCGTCGACGGATTAAGCTCGAGACGACGACCCCGGAGCTGCGGTGGCGCGGTGACGCTCCGAGAGGCCGACACCGGATCCGGCGGCCACAACGCGTCGGACGACGCCGACGCGCCCGGCATTCGACTCTGCCCGCAATAGGGCCGCGTTTTTCACTACGATCTCGTTCGTGTCGGCCGTGCGAGCGACCCGTGCGCCGGCCCGCGTTCGCCAGTGCCGTCTAGACCCTTAGCTAATATAGCAAGAGTGAGTTTGTGTGGTGGTAGATTTTTTTTCGTCTCCCGAGTCGGGTCGGGACCCGACTCCACTCGACATCCATCAGTGATCCATCCAGCGGGTGCTATGCGGCGGTGTGCTATGCTGTGACCCATAGCCTATGCCTGTATAGACAAGCGAGCTTACGGGCTTGCTAGCAAGCCAACACTGTGTGCTTTGTGAATGGGTGACGGTGGTCCATCGTACGGGCAGGCTGCTGCAGCAGCAGTAGCAGCAAGCCATAACTAGCGGTTGCCCTGTTCCCCCCTGCCCACGCCGCCGTGCACTTACGGCTGTCCTGTCGCTTGGATGTGGCCTCAGAACGAATATATGTATGTGTGTGTGTGTCTGTCTGTCTGTATGTATGTGTGTGTATGTGTGTGTGTGTGTTGAATTGGTCGTTGAATTCATTTCATCGTCGCAACCACCACTAGCCAGCTAGTATGCTGCAGCAATGCTTACTGTAGCGAGTGGTCGAGGTTGGCGAATATTGTCGTATTGTATCGCATCGTACGCTGCCTGTCTGGCTTCCGTCGCCACCGCCGCCGCGGCCACCACCACCACCACCACCGTAACCGTAACCGTATAATAGCTGGCTGCCGCCGGACCGCCGAGGTGAAAGCTGGATGGTGCAACGGGTAGCGACGCCGCTCGATTGGGTGCTCATTAGCAGGACTACTATGGCCGTGTGTATTCCGTTGTGGCTGTGAGTGTGTGTATGTGTGTGCGTGCGTCTGTGTGTGTGTTTTCATTTACGTGAATGAGTGGAGGAGTGTGTGCGTGTGGATGGATGGCTGACGAATCCTCGTATTGCACCGCAGACAGATCCGAAGTAAATCGTCAATCTGACTTGGCCACCCCCGACGGTGAAGACGACAACGACGACAGAGGCTACGCCGGGAGATAGACGGATGATCGGTGCGGAGCGGGGTTGGGATGAGACCGATTCGTCGCAGTGTTTTGAGCAGCACAATTTGTCTGATCGCTAGAGGTAGTGTCCCCTCAGTGCCGGCCAGCATTGGGTGCCTTGTCCGAGTGGGTCGTATGTATGTATATATCTCTGTGTGATCGGCTAGCAAGTTTCTCGCCTGGCCGTGCGGCTGCTGCCTGCTTGGCTATGGCCGTCAGTGTCGCCGTCGTCATCGTCGTCTTCATCAACGTCGCCGTCGTCGGAGTAATGTCCCTAGGTCTTGATCGAGCGAGATCGGTTACTTCTCCTAGAAGTTCGTTAGTTAGTGGCCTTCCGTGTCATCGGCCACTGTGTTTGTGCCTATATGTGAGTCCGGTCAGTTGGCCCACGACCGCCGCTACCATTGGCTACTTATATCTTACCGCGGCGACTAGTACGACTACAAATGCTACTGCTACTAATAGCCAATACTAGGCTGGAAGCGTCGGGCCTGTCTCTGGACTGCCGCCGCCGCCGCCACTGCCGGTAGCGTTGCTGTTAGCACGGATTGTCTAGTGTCGCCGATATCTGCACATTAGGACATGTGTATCGTGTATATGTGCCTATGTTTGTGTGTGTGTGTGTGTCTGTGTACCCTATTGCTATGAGTGTTTGAGTAAGTGCCCGCCCGTCGCCTACCGCCTCCCTCCAGGAGTGTGGAATTCCTATGCTCGGATGAATGGTTGCATCTTGGAGGAACCGAGTGTGCGATGTGTGAATCTATTGCCCGCTCTACGTACGTGGTCCATTCTATCAACCACCACGGCTAATATTACTACGACGACTGTTGCTGCTGCTGCTGCTGCTGCTGTTACTACCACTACTACTACTACCGCTACGAGGGCGTCTCGACGGTGTCGCCGTGCGGCAAAGAGCGCCCGCCGCGATCTCCTCTGCTGTCGCCACTGCGGCTGCTGAATGCAGAGCAAGCAGCATCCATCGCACAGCACCTTAGGCCTTCTCCTGCTGAGGTCTCATCATCACACGGCTGCAGCGGCAGCACTACTGCCAGCAGTAGGGGGTGACCGAGTTGGTGTGTCTCAGCTTGTTGTGGATTGTGGCCATGCGACTTGTGGCTTTCATTTTGTGATTGCTTCTTCGCTCCATTCGTTGTTGTTGCTTCTGCGACTGCTGCTGCTGTTGTTGTTGTTGTTGTTCAACCGGGCATCTATTGGCTAATAAACAAATCCTAGTGTGCTATCTGTCGTCCAGTCAGCCGTGCTTGGTGCGACTGGACCGGGAAGTCTAGCTACCCATCGAATAGCAAATACTCCACGGTGCCACAACTGACGGCGAAGGAACATCCACGGCAGCTACTGCCCCATCTTCTGTTGCCGGCGCCGCCACCGCCGCCGTCGTCGTCGTCACCACCACCTCCGTCGACTCGACGGTTCGTTTGGTCGTATGGCCGGTGGCGGCCTTCGGTCCCCAACGTGGCACGCTGCTAATATGTGCTTGCTTGCCTGTCTGACTGTCTGTCTGTCTCCCTGCCTGTTAGCCAGTATGCCTTGCTGCTGCTGCTGTTGCTGCTGCTGCCGCCCGTTGTTTGACGCCTGCGTCGGCTTTCGCCGCAGCTTAGAGGCGCTGACCCAACGTGCACACAGTGTGTGCTGTAGCGGCAGCGTGCTAGCGGTGCGCTGCTCTGCTCAGCTCCCCCTGTTGTGTTGACTGGGGCCGCAAGGAGCCACTGACCTGGCGGTGTCGCCGCCGCAGCCGCCGCCACCACCGCCGCCGCCGCCATCACCACAGCCATCAACAGCAACAGCAGAGCAGCAGCAGCAGCGTTGCTTTGAGAGAATCGTCTCGTCGCGCTGTGGCGACGGCTATTGAGGCTGTCTGTACTGCACGACTTTCTTTCTGATTGTGTCCCTGTTGGCCCCTGCTCTGATGTCAAGGCGGCAATCCTCGTCGACTTGGTGCGGTAGGCTGGCATGCATTGGCAGAAGCAGCAGCAGCCGCAGCAGCAGTAGTAGTTATCGATGTGCCATGTATCGGGGTGGCGGTACTGAGTTTGTTCTGATCTCCAAAACGTTTGCTACGGTGACACCACGAGAGGTGTTGTTATTTTAGCTGTGGCAGCAGCTTCGACGGGTGCGATTGCAAAGCGTGATTTAACGGGGTGAAGTTGCATCAGGCGGCGTCAACTTGAAGTTGAGCCACTTCACAGAAATTAGCTTGAATTCGTCGTCACGTCGGACGCGGCCTGTCCGAGCCTACGTGATCGAGTTAAGGCGCCGAGTGGAGTTACTCTACTTGTAATCCACTGTTGCCGTACGTGATGACTATTGCAGCCTGTTATTTGAGATCAAACACATGTGCAACATCCCCTCTTCGTCAACGGATCATGACATATACCACAGCAAAACGTTCTTGCGGCAGGTACTTCAGATAGCGGACAAAGATGGCATTTTACAGAAGGCATTACACATGAATCGTACCGTATCAATGTCGTGCTGAAGCGTCGTGTGTAGTGCAGCCGATGCTTGTTGATAAATAAATATCTGTTGCTCGTCCGGCAAGATTCGAGCAACATAGAAGTCAATTTCGAACCAGCTGGTTCTGTACAGGAACGAACACAGTCACACAAATTGTGCAAGTTTATTGTGCAGTTCAGGCAGCGATTTCTATCCATTGAATTTGTGCTGTAAGCGCTGCTGGTCACTTGAGAATCCCTCGACTTGATGATTTGGTCAACCTCAGTATGGATCGCTCTGCTATAGATCTACTACTGTTCGACAGGAGTTAAGAATCGAGAAGTGAGCACCGTGTTGTGATCTAGTTGTGAGTGTGTCCCGCAAACAGCGACGTTTGGTGCTCCTTATTCGCAAGACTGCAACAAGCCACCGCAGCAAGAAGAACGCCGAGTGGTTTCTGTCGAGTTGTGATGCGTTTGTGTGCTTAGTTGTGTAATTTAGTCAGTCGAACGTATACCGATAATAGTGTTGTGCCTGTGACCCGATTCTAACGGATATCATGCCCATGTTGTTTCTTGTGCCTATCGTATGTGGTGCTTTTTTTCAGGAGTGAATTGACACAGGCCAGCATAGAAGGACCTGTAGGAAGCTGTCTAGAGTATCGCCGCCAGGAAGAGAACCACGAACAGAAGAACACGTTCAGCTCACGAGTCCGGCAGCGCTCGGAGTTGATGGAAGACGTTGTATATAGTCAAGTAATATAAAAAGAAGATAGGGGCTGATATATATATATATATATATAAATATATATACGGCCGGCCGGTGAAATTTCCGCCGGTGCCTGACACGACATAATGCTTAAACTGCGGAGTAATCGTTAACCGTCGAGCTCAAAGGTCGGTTCCGTAGAGGCCATGGCAGACTATCAAATGTCCATGGGCCCCGGAGCCGACGGGCAGTACGGCCAGGCCGAGGGCTCGGCTATGGACCAGATGATGTCCCAGATGGGGGGCGGTCAAACTGGACATGGCTATGGCCAACCTGGCATGGGCCAAATGACCCAGGTCCCCGGCGCGTACGGCCACGCTGCTCCGGGTCAGACAATGGACGGCCAGCAGAAGGCCCAGCAGGCCATGTATCCTGGATACCCGCAAGGTCCGGGGGGAAGTGACTTCGGGCAGCAGTCACTTTCCCAGGGCTACCCGGGTCAAAGTCAGGTCTACGCCGGCCACCCCGGCCATCCTACACATCCCGGTCATCCGGCACAAACTGCCGGCTACGCGAACTATCAACGGGATCCGTGGGGTCGAGGGGCCCCCGCGGGCCAACCCGGCTACCCCACGCATGCGGCAGCAGGTGCCGTTGCTGCTGCCGCCGCAGCCGCTGCCGCCGGACATCCCGGCTATGCAACCGCGCCTGGTCAGCGCGGCTACCCGGAAGGTTACGGTCAAATGGCACAGCAAGGCCAGAGAGGAGGTTACCCCGGTTCTGGCTATCCGAGCCAGACGGCTCAGGCCTCATTTGGAGCGGCTACTCAGGCGACTGGAGCACAAGCCGCTAGCGCACAAGTGGCCCAAGGGGCCCACTCTAGGGCGATGGGAGGTTACCCCAGCCCCATGGCACCTATGAGTGGGGCCCCACAGCGGCCTTCGAGCAGGCCCCAACAGAGTTACCCGTCCCCCTCACGAACGCCCACCGACCAGCGTGCACCATACTCTCCATACAGCCAGTACTCGGCCGGACAACCCACTTCAATGGCCGCCTCTCAGACCAGCTCGCTCAACCAGATGACCAGCAGTATGGACCCCTCGTCATCGCCATCATTTAGTACAGCTCCCGGTACTCCTTTGGGAGGTTCGAGTACGTCGGCCAATCCCGGAACGCCAGGGGGTGGCCCGTTGACGCCGTCGACACAACCCGGCACACCATCAGGTAATCCGGCCACGCCTTCACCATCGCCTTCCTACCCAAGGGGCTTTCCGTCGCCGCATCGTCGACCAACACCAACGCCTCCTGCCAGCTCGGCCTCGCCGATGCCGCAGGGTCAAGGCGGGGTCTCAGCTGCACAGCAATCGCAAGGATACTGCCCTAGCCCGTCGCAACTTTCCAGCCCGGCAGCTGCTGGGGGTAGCGCAAGCTTATCGCCAGCAAGCCAACCAACCAGTTCAGGTGGGCCGGGTTCAGCAGGCCCAGCGCCCTCGTCGGGCTCAAGTTCCCTTCAACAGCTCGAGCAGATGGTCATGCCTCACATGGGAGGATCGTCGTCTTCGTCATCGACGAAACGTAAGAACTCATACGAAACGCATATGATTATTCTATTCCATGCCACTAAGTCGTCAGTTGGGCCATTTCAGTCATCAATCATAGATTGATGGACAGATGCCCTCATGGTTACTCTCTTTCTATTCACGGCTATAAATGCGTCTATCACAATTCAGTCAGACTAGCATATGTACAATATGGTAAAAAATAACAGCGTAATCGATTTGGACAATGGAATAGAACAACAACAATATCTAAGCTAAGTCTCTGGCTATCGGAAGTCAGAGGCCGCAGGTTCGAGCAGTGCTGCGTGACATATAAGAGAGCTTTAGCATTGTAAAATTGCAGTTCCTTTAATAAACCTTTACCTCTGATTATCTTGTTTCCAATCTCAATGATCGACTGCAGCTTCGACAACGCCAGGCGCGGCGGCTAACCCCCCATCGGCGGCCACCTCAGGTGCGGCAGCGGGCCCAAATGCCTCTGCCGGCCAAATGGGCTACTACGGACAGGGGCAGTCATCGGCTGGGGCCCACGCTCAAAGTGGTGGGTGTCCTAAATTCTAAATGAATGATTGACGAGCCAATGCGAAGTGAACATTTCTATTTTCGACTTCTTCACGAATGAGCTGAGGTTGTTCCAAATAGAAAAATGTTTAATGCTTATTTTTGTTTCATTGTCGCTCGACAGGTTATCCCGGTTACGGCTCGTCTTCGCAATACCCACAAGGTTATGGAGCACAAAGTGGCATGCCGGCCCGTCGGCCAGGCCAGATGGAGTATGACCCGTCAGATCCGTACGGCCAGCGTGCTGCTGCCGCTGCTGCTGCGGCTGCTGCGAGCAGCACAGCTCGACCGCCGTATGGAGCACCTCCGGGCGCACAGCATGCTTACGAACAGTATCAACAACAGTTACAGCAGTTGTACAGTATGCCGCAGACGGCTCATACACAGGCGAAGATTGCTGACCTCAATGACAAGATGCGCCAAATGCAGGCGTATTGTTCGACTCAGCAAGGATTTGCTCCCGGGGACCCGCGAGCCGCGTACGGTGCGTATCCTAGCACTATGGGGGCCCAGCCACAAGCTCCCAAAGAAGAATCTCTGCCACCGTATGGTAGCCAAGCTCAACAGCAGCAGCAGCAACAGCAGCAACAACAGCAGCTGTTACAGAGCGCCCAGATACATCCTCAACAAGCAGGTCCCCATGCACAGAGTGGCTATATGGCCGCCCAAGGACAAGCGGCTCGTGGTGGCGGTGGCATGGTGGACGAGTACGGACGGCCTAATCAAATGGCCAGCATTTCTTCAGCCATGTCTCCTCACGGATATCCTACAGGAACTCAGGCACAACCAGCGAGCCAGCCACCTGCGGACCCCTATATGATGACGCCAGACGATCTTATGCCCTCCGGGGAGCAAACCCCAGCACCAAGCAGAGGTCGAGGTTCCCGGGGGCGCGGCCGTAAAAAGAAAGAACGTAAGTAGAGGAGCCCTTGCACTTCGATTTCGATTTGCGATTATTCGTCGGTTGTTATCATTTTTGTGTTTCATGTCGAGCTTATTTTGTTCATACTTCCTGTGCCTTTTGCCTTCAGTAACCTCGATTTTGTAATCATGCGTTCTTGTGTCTGTCTGTGTCGATATATGCCGATGTTTTGTGCTAAATTCCATAGCTGGCACCGGACGGGGTCGGGGAGCAGCTGCTCAGCAGCGCCAGATGCAGATGATGCAAATGCAGCAGCAGCAACAACAGCAGCAGCAGCAACAGCAACAACAGCAGCAGGCGCAGCAACAGGGCCCTTACGGTGCCATGGGAGCGGGCGGGACTATGGGCCACCCGCAGGGCTACCCCCCGCAAGGCTATCCACCACAGAGCTACCCTGATCAAATGGGTCGTGCCATGACCGCAGGACAACATCCCATGTATGGCCAGCTGGGTCATACTGGTCAGCAGATGCATCCGTCAATGATGGGCCAACCTCAATCTCAGTCGCAGATGGGGCAGCAACAACAGCCACAACAACAACAACAACAACCTCAGCAGCAGGGTCAATTGGATTCTGCCGGACAGATAAATCAGCAACAGCAGCAGCAGCAACAACAACAACAGATAATGGCACAACAACAGCAGCAGATGGGGCAACAGCAACAACAACAACAACAGCAGCAGCAGCAACAGCAACAACAAGCAGCACAGATGGGAGGCCAAATCGGAGGTCATCAACAGGCGCAACAACAAACACAACAGCAGGCCAACGCTATGGGTCAGCAACAGGGGCCACAGGGGCCAGGACAGCAGAATCAGCAGATGGCACAACAGTCGACACCTGGCATGGTCCATGGGCCCGGAGCACAGATGGATCCCATGGGGCAGATGTACCGGCAAGGTCAGCAGGGCGGACCCCAACAGCAGGGCTCGATGGGTTCACAGCAGCAACAGGCGCAGCAGCAGGGTCATGGCCAAGGGCTTCCTCAGCAAGCCGCAGGAGGGCCCAGTGGCTATCAGACGGGAGGTTCCATGTCCGCGCAGGGCGGCATGACCTCCTCTCAGCACCCTCTCTATCAACAACAAGGAGGTAAATCCTTATATATCTCATTGCATGCCCTATCCACATCCTCTATCTATGAAGTGGTAATAGTTTACTCAGCTATGTATAACACAGTGTGGCTTTGAATACATCTTATCTCAGCATTCGTGACTATACCTTGCGCCATCCTAACAAATTCCCTTTAGTTTATATCCTTCTATCAGCGACAGTTGCTAACAACAGATGCTAATGATGATTATTACAGGCGATGGTTCGAATCAGTCTGGCGCTATGATGAGCCACATGACCGGGGATGGACAGCAGCAGCAGCAACAGACACTGACTCAGTTAGAGCACAAGGTTGACCCTACTAACGGACTTGGTCTGGGACAGTCCGCGGGGCAGCAGGGTCAGCAAGACGGAAAAAAGCCAGACCTAATGCCTATTGACAATGACCCTTTAGGCGCACGTCTACTTCAACCTAAACCGCCGGATTTTTTAGTAAGTACTCTCGACTTGGTGAAGCATTTGCCTCGCAAGAAGATTTTAGCCATTGCAGCCAATTCTCACCCCCTACAGCGCGAATGAATTTTTGCCGAACTTACATAGAAATTATGCCGTCGATTATGAATCACGAAACGCCTACTAACCAATAGACTTTGCTCAAACTTCTAGACATCAGACGTTTTGCAATCTGTAGGATAGAGGATGTTGAGGATCAGATGACGTTAGATACGTGTTTTTTTTTTGCATCGGGTGAAGACTAAAGGTGCTTGTAAAATCTGCCTTTACAGCGGGGTCCAGTGAAGCCTGAGGAGAGTGGCGAGGCTTCAGTGAAGTCGGACGGCGGTGACTCGCAGAATCTCAATCTGGACCCAACAAATCCGGCTACGCCCAGCCAGTCATCGCAAGGATCGTCCCAGGCGGCTTTATCCACGCAGGGTGAGCCAGTGAAGTTCGGTTCCGAACTACAGGGTCCGCCAGGCGGGAATGACGATACATCCGTTTCCACTACTGGACTTCCGGGTGCCCCTGATGAAATCGGCAGCGAAGACCAAAAGCCACCTGTTGATGATGTGGTCAGTGTCGCTCCCGAACAACAGCAGCAGCAGCAGCAGCCACAGCTGCTTGGTCAACCGCAGGACGAATCGACGAACCAGGGGGCGGCCACGGAAGTAAAGAGTGAGGGTCCGGGCCCAATCGGAGGCCAGGAGCAACAAGGTGCAATGTCATTAGGCGGTATGCCGCCACAGGGACAGCAGGTTAGCGCACAGGGACCTTCGGTTACGCAGACTGGGCCTCAGGGTACAGGTCCAACGTCTCATCCGCAGGCCCCACAACAACAGCAGCAGCAGAGCGGAATGGGGCCCTATGAAACCCAAAGTGGCCCGTGGGGTGCAAGTTCACAGGGACCGCAAGGGGGCCCACAGGGTGCGCCAGGGTGGGGAGGTCCTCAGGCCCCTACATCAGGTAACCCCTACGATCCATACCAGATGTCATACGGTGGCCAGGCCGCTACCAGCCAGATGCCTTCTTGGGGCCCGCATCAACCACATCATGGCTCAGCACAGCCAGGCCCGCAAGCAGGCCCACCACAGCCTGGTCTACAACCCGGCTCACAAACAGGCCCCACCCAGCCCGGTCCTCAGCCGGGCCCGCAGCCTGGTCAACAAACGGTGGTGCCACCGCCACAAGAAAGTCCTGAGAAAACGAAGAAGGGTGGCCGTAAACGAAAGAATCAAGAACCTCCTCCTGTGTCACAGCCGCCACGCACACACCCTGCTGGATCAGCAGCAGAACACCCTGTTGGTGTTCCAGTGGGAGGCGGATTTCCATCGCAGACTGCACAGTTTGGCGAAGGCGGCCCTTTTGACTCGCATAGCCAGTCAAACCCTTATGAGTTCGGGCCAGGGCCAGGTGGTGGTGGAGGTGGGGGTGGCATATACCCACCTGGTCAATATCCACCAGGCTATCCTAACCCTAATGCTCAAAACCCTGGGCCGCCGGGAAACGGCGAGGGCATTTCGTCGGAGGAGGGCGTCGCCCCGGCGAAAAAGCCGAGGAAGCCGCGGACGCCCAAGGGGCCAGCCCAACCGGGGGACGGTCAGGACCCCACGGCCCCTGCCAAGCAAAAGAAGCCTCGTGGCCGCAAAAACCACCCGGCAACGGAAGCTTCGGCAACAACGGACCCCAATTCGAGCACGGGGCCAACAGCTGGGAGTGCTGGGGAATCAACGGGTTCGAGTCAGCCAGCGCCTCCCAGTGATGGGACGACAGCAGTAGCACCAACTAGTAATAGCGCCAGCCCCAAGCTGTCAGACGGGAGTCAAGACCCTATTCCACCCGCAGAGTCCACAACAACGGACACGACCGCTCCCGCAGCCAAGGCCGAAAGCGCCCCGGCGCCTGCTGCACCTCCCACGAAGGCTACACCCACCAAGGCCGAGAGAAAGTCCAGGGCGAAGGACAAGGATAAGGATAAAGACAAAGATAAGGACAAGGAGGGTGACGGCAAGGACGCAAAGGAAGGCGGAAAAGAAGGCGGCGAGAAGGAGAAGGAGAAGGAAAAGCCGAAAAAGGAGAGCAAGAAAAAAGAGAAGGAGGAGCCTATTTCGGCGGAGCAGGTCACTGCCAACCTAAAAGAATCTCGTCTCAAAGCAGCGGCGCAAGCTCTCTTCGAGAAAAACCAGAAGAAAGCCAAGTGAGTGAAAATCCTTACTGACAGCACGGGACTGTTAGAACTAGCTAGAACTCGTGAAGTAATCGTTGGCACGTGCATGAATTTCGTACAGGCATAATAATCTATGCTGTGAAGTTTCCTCATTTCCCTCTAATTCGAATAGCATAGCAATAATGGTAGTAGTAATCGTTGCATTTGATGCAGTCGTAATATGTGGGACCTGTCAAATCGTATGATAGCCGTAACTTTTTGTCACGATGACAACTGAATATATGGCACAAGATAGATACTGATGTGTACGGGGTGACGGGGGCGGTCAGGGCTGTCACATATGACGTGACGCCATCACCTCGACGCAGGTAGCGGTCGTTGACGACGTTGCCGACTTTAGTCGCTCGTTCCGCCATACTTCCGCGCTGTCCATTCGAACATCGCCATCCCCCACATCTCCACCTCTGTCCGCTTTGGCTGAAGAAACAGCCCTTGCTGCGGCAACAGCAGCAGCAGCAGCAAGCTAGGGAGAGCAGTGGCTGGGGATGCTCCGTCTAGCTGTAGCTCCACCGAAATCTAGAATTCTTCGTAGACGAACGCCATCGGAACGGACGCTGGCCGGCCGGCCGGCAGGCTGGACGGCTTACCAGCAAAACCAAGCAAGCTGGCCGCCGCTTGTCGGAAAACCAGCAATTTAGTGGCGCCGGCGGTTCGCGCTGCAGACCAACAACGGCTGCAAGGGGGGGTCAACGCCCTCGTGCGCCGAGCGGCCACAAGGAGCAGCAGTAATAACCATAGCAGCCAACCGGACGACGGATGGAGCGGCGATCCGCACGGTGATCTCCGTTTCGGCGTCACCGTCGCTCGCCGCGTTGCTTGCTTCTGTTAGCTAGACGCTGCTGGCTCCTGTGTAGCACCGAGTTTCTGGCACAGCAAATGTGTGTCCGTCTGTCTTTTGGTGTTCGTGTGTGTTTCTGCGTGCGTTAGTGCGCGTTAGTCAGCGCACTGACGCACACAAACACATGTATGTGTCCTCCTTCTTTCTCTCTCTCTCTCTTTCTTTCTTTCTTTGTGTGTGTGTGTGTATGAATGTGTTCCTTTTACCTTTCTTCTGGCGCCGGCTTTCGGCGCTGCTTTGCTAAGACATTTGCTTGAATGAGAGAAAAAGATCACGAATAGACAGACGGACAGACAGACGGACGGATAGATAGATAGACAGAACGAAAGAAAGAACGACGACCACTTTAAGGGGGTCGGGGAAATGGGGCGGGCGCATAGATGAATGACAGGTGACGGCTATCGGTGATGATGCGGCGGCGGCGACGGTGGCGGCGGCGGCGGCTACTGCTGCTGCTGCTGTTCCCGGTCGTCGTAGCTGGGGTGGTGGTAGCGGATCAGCCTCGGTGTCAGCACATTGTTGTTCTCGCTGACCCGCCATCGTGTTCCTCTATGAAAGTGCGTGTTTGTGTGCGGGTGTCTGCGTGTGTATGCGATGTTTTTGTAAATGGCGCTGTTGTTGTTGTTGTTGTCGTTGTTGTCGTTCTTAGTTCTTACCATTGCTAACGTTATCAATGCTGTTGCTGCTCTATTGCTCGAATTTGCTCGGTAATTTTCTCGCAGACTGCCCAAGCTGAGCTTGAAGATCTCTTCAAAGAAAAGGAAAAAGAAGGGTAGTGAATCCGACAGCGGAGACGACGTCCCGCGGGATAAGGTGCCAGCGCCGGAGGACGAAGATGATTCGAACAAACGTCGCTCGGGGCGGAACGCCAATCGACGAAAGAAATACGTCGAGAATGACTTGGATCTCGATGATGAGGAGTTCCTTATGCCGGTATGAACTTCTTTCCTTAATTAGAAGTTGTTGACAACTCGTTTTCGGGTTGATGAAGAATGGCGGAATCGCCTATGTCAATGAATGTGGCATTATACAATCGCTTCCAATATTTGAGGACTGTGCAATTTTTGAAGATATTAATGAATGCATAGCATATCGTGCTAGTTGTCAGGTACGGTTTATTGATTAGGAATAATAAATATATATATATCCTTTTTTGCAGATTAAAGAAACAAAGGCCGAGAGCAACGTGGAGACGGTTGTCCAGACTGTTGTCGAGGACCAAATGGTGGTTGATAAGGTTCTTGCCTCGCGCATGAGCACCAGAAAGGTGCCGAAGAATCTCGAAGGCGATAAGGCGACCCAAGAGGGCAAGGATAAACAGAAGGAATTGGACTTCGAAACGATTGAAGTCGAGGAGTTCCTTGTGAAATACAAGCTTCAGAGCTATATACATTGCGACTGGAAGACTGCCGAAGAACTCGAACTGGGTGACAAGCGTGTCGCTGCCAAGATCCGCCGTTTCCGGCAGAAGAAGGACGCTAGTTCCAACGTGATGGACTTCCTTGAGGACGAAGCTTTTAACCCAGACTACTGTGAAGTCGACCGTATTCTTGATGTCGCTGAGCATTGGGTTCACAAAGACCACCTAAAGAAGGTTTGCCAGCCTTTGCCTTATCCAATGTATCCCATACTGAGTCTGTTTACGTCACGAATTGGCACTTACCATCCTATAACGGTTTTCCAAAGATATTCGCCATTCGTACATCATGTTACTCCGAACAATGCAGTAGGGATAACCCCTGCAGTTAAATGATGCTGCATGATATATACGCATTCAGTTGCTAGTTATATTGAATTCTTTGAGTGTATCAGAATGCATTGCGTGACCCTAACGATAGAACAACAGTGTAGAAATATACTAAGTCTGCGCTATGCAGTCAATTGTTAAGCACATTGGGCTACTTACATTTTCCTTAATTTTCGTCATTCCACTTTACAGAAGGACGACAAATCAGAGGCGCAGTCCCCACCGGGCCAGAAGAGCGCAAGTCTTGAAGAAAACAGCCGGGGAGCTGCCTCTCCCAGAAAGGAATCCGAGACCGCCGTTAAAACTGAGATCAAAGAGGAGAAGGTCGAGAGCACTGAGGGCGAAAAGCCTGCCGGTGAAAAGCATGACGAAGAGAAGAGCGATCCTGACAAGCCTGAAGGAGAAAGTACTGACGGTGACAAAGCTAAGCCCGCGCTGGCTGACACTGAGAAGATCGACACCGACATGGTTGCGGTGGACAGTGAAATCAGTAAAGACGAAAAGAAGGATACAATCGAAGAAAGGCCGGAAGCTGAACCTGTCGAGGTTGAAAAGCCTGAAGTGCCGAGCACTACCGATGATGGTGATAAGGCTTCGTCAAGCACCGTCGAAAAGATGGAGGTGGACGAGAAGGTGGAGTCTGAGACAACGGTTGAAAAATCGAAAGTGAAAGAGAAGGATGATAACGACGACACTGAGGAGGAAGAGGAGGGTAAAGACTCAAAGGTGAAAAAAGAGGACAGCGAGAGTCGAAAAGAAGGCAAGAGCGAATCGACAACCGAAGGGTCAGACGACATCGAAAACAAGACGAAGACCGATGAAGGCGCTGAAAAAGATGGCAACAGTAAGAGCGGCGAAACGGTCAGCGCTGACGTAACCATGGTCGATGCCGAATCAAAGGACGCTGAGGCTGTGAAAGAGACTGAAAGCGACAAAGACAAGGTGGACGATGCTAAGCCAGCCGAGGGTACAGAACAAAGCGACAAAGACGAACAGAACTGCAAACCGGACGAGAAGGTCGGCGAGCAACCTCCAAAAGAACTAATCAAGGACGGTCCCGAGGGTGCGGCTGAAAGCCCCAAAGAGGCAGAGGGTTCGGGTACCGCGAAGAAGTCCGCGAAGGAGGGCGACGATGCCGCCAAGGGTGAGGTGGCCACGAAAGAGGATGAGCCGAAAGAGGTTGATGATAGGACAGACATGAAGCTTGTCAAATACTATCTTGTTAAATGGCGCGGCCTGCCCTATGAGGAGGCAACGTGGGAAGTCGAGGACGATGTGCCGGACATCACGAAAGTAGAGCACTTTTGGAAATTCCGCAATCCGCCGCCCAAAGAGCAATGGAAGTGCAAGAAACGTCCGAAGCCAAATGAGTGGCGTCAAATTGACGTATCACCTCTGTACCGCCATAGACAAACGCTCCGCGAGTACCAGCTCGAAGGCATTTCATGGTTGACCTTTTGTTGGTATAATCAGCAAAATTGCATTCTCGCCGACGAGATGGGTTTGGGAAAAACCATTCAATCGTTGGCATACGTAAATGAGATTGTAAAGTATGGTGTTCGTGGCCCGTTCATGATCATCGCGCCACTCTCGACCATCGGCAATTGGCAACGAGAGTTCGAAGGCTGGACCGATTTGAACGTTATCACCTATCATGGTTCCAGTGCATCTCGGTGAGTTAAGACTATTTATATTTTAACAGAGGTAAAAAATAGAGAGACAATTTGCCAGAGTAGGATATTCTTGACCTAGTTAAGCAGTAAAACTGCACAAAATGCATGACTATATATTATATAGCTCTGTGTAACACATTTGTATCTTTATGGAATCGTTTCTTCGTCTGGATCACTGCGATCAGGTGGGGATCACTGATTCGGAGAACAAAATACCCTATCCAGATATACTTAGCGAATTAATGTGGACTTATTTGCTAATGCTTGAAACATATTTAACAGGAATATGATCCAGGAGTACGAAATGTACTATAAAGATGAAGAGGGCAAGCGGATTCTGGACGTCCAGAAGTTTCAGGTGCTCATCACCACGTTCGAGGTGATTCTATCCGACTGCCAGGAACTATCAACACTCTCCTGGAAAGCGTGCGTTATCGATGAGGCACACAGATTGAAAAATCGTAATTGTAAACTTATCGAGGGTCTCCGTGTGCTGAAGTTCGAGCACATTGTTCTTCTTTCCGGAACGCCCCTTCAGAACTCGGTCGAAGAGCTGTACTCTTTGCTCAACTTCCTTGAACCAGATCGATTTCATAGTCCTGAGGAATTTCTTCGGGATTTCGGAGATTTGAAGACCGAAGCTCAGGTGGACAAACTAAAAGCGGTGCTCAAACCTATGATGCTTCGAAGACTGAAAGAAGACGTTGAAAAGTCACTCGCGCCCAAGGAAGAGACGATCATCGAGGTCGAGTTGACAAATGTTCAGAAGAAGTACTATCGTGCCATCTTGGAGAAAAACTTTTCGTTCCTCTATAAGGGTACGCAGAGCGTGCCATCCCTCATGAACACGATGATGGAACTACGAAAATGTTGCATCCACCCATACCTCATTGCAGGTGCCGAAGAGCAGATTCTCACCGAGGCGCGGCAGAGTGGAGCGTCTGATTATGCCATACAGGCTCTTATACAAGCTTCGGGCAAGCTAGTGCTCTGCGACAAGCTATTGCCCCGCCTTAAAGAGGGCGGCCACCGTGTGCTGATCTTCTCGCAGATGGTGCGCTGCCTAGATATACTTGAGGACTACCTCATCAACCGCAAGTACCCATACGAGCGGTTGGACGGGCGAGTGCGTGGCAACCTTCGCCAAGCGGCCATCGACCGCTTCTGCAAGCCCGATTCAGACCGATTTGTGTTCCTCCTGTGCACGCGTGCCGGAGGACTCGGTATAAATTTGACTGCGGCCGATACTTGTATCATATTCGATTCGGATTGGAATCCACAGAACGACCTACAAGCGCAGGCCCGATGCCATCGAATCGGTCAGCGTAAAATGGTGAAGATATATCGTCTAATTTGCCGTAACACATACGAAAGGGAGATGTTCGACAAAGCGGGCCTAAAACTTGGTCTGGACAAAGCGGTATTGCAGAGTATTCAGAAGGAAGGTGGCGGAGGTGGCGGCGGGCAAATGTCTAAACAGGAGATCGAGGAGTTGCTCAAGAAAGGTGCCTATGGAGCTATCATGGACGATGACAACGCCGGGGATAAGTTCTGCGAAGAGGATATCGATCAAATCCTCTCCCGGCGAGCCACGACTATCACGATCGAGTCGGAGGGCAAAGGAAGCACCTTCTCCAAAGCCTCATTCGCTGTCAGTAGCAGCCGTGAGGATATCGACGTCGACGATCCTAACTTCTGGGAAAAATGGGCCAAAAAGGCCAACCTCGACGTGGAAACACTCAACAAGGGAGAGCAGGAAATGCTAATCCTGCAGGAGCCTCGAAGGAGAACTCAGGTCAAGCGCTTCGGGGCTAACGAACCCGTTACCGGAGAGCTTAGCGATATGGACTCTGACGAGGACGGTGACACCGGAGGGAGAAGCCGCAAGGGCGGTAGAGGCAAGCGTGGCCATGCAGGCGACGCCGAAGACGACGAGTTCCTTGTCGAGATCTCCCCTGGTAACTGGACCCGGTCGGAGTGCTCCAACGTCGAAAAGGGCATGCTCACCTTTGGCTGGCAGCGATGGAACGAGTGTATCGCTTACAGCGCCTGGCGTCGACCCGTCAACCCAACACAGGTGGAGCATATGGCCCGCGTTATCCTACTGTTTTGTCTGCAGTGCTATAAGGGCGATGACAAGATTAAGGCATTCATCTGGGACCTCATTGAACCACCTAATGCAAATCCGCCCGCTCAGGGCGAGTCCAAGCGAGGCCGACCCGCATCGAGACGAATGAGGAATCACTCGGGCCTCTCGGGGCCTGTGCCCCGGGGCAAAAAGGCTAAGAGAGGTCTTAATGGGCTCGATGCGGAGGACTCGAAGGACGCGGAAAGCGAGGAAAGCGATAGACTGCGCGAGTGGGCTCGTACCGAAGAGTTCGACACCGAGATCCTCTTGAGCGACGAAGTCTATCGCAAACACCTCCTCCGGCATGCCAATAAGGTATTGCTACGCATCCGCATGCTATACTATCTACAGCACCACATCTTGGGTGAGACCCTGTCGCAACGTGTGCTAACAGCCAGCGAGGAGAACCCGCTGAAGAGCGAGGAGATTGATACGATCATGCCAACGCCGCCCAATCCAGACGGCGATCCGCCCGCCCCATGGTGGACGGAGGTGTGTGATAAGCATTTGCTTGTCGGCGTGTTCAAACACGGCTACGAACGATATGCTCAAGTGCGACAGGACACTGAACTCATATTCCACAAGATATGCGCCCCTTCGGGAACTGAGCGTAACAATAACACAAAGGCAGGCGTAGATGAGATCGAAGAGGACACCCAGGAAGGCTCTAATAGTCAGGAAGGTTCAGAGGACCTTAAGGATAAGAAAGATACAAAAGACGACAAGAGCAAGAAAGAGGCTAGTGAAGATAATAAGGGCAAGAGGGAGGCTAACGAGGATAAGGACAAAAAGGAGGCTAGTGAAGACAAGGGCAGCGAGAAAGAGCCCAATGAAGATAAGGAGAAAAAAGAGCCCAACGAAGATAAGGATGAAAAGAAAGCCAACGAGGACAAAGATAAAAATGAGGCGAAAGAGGGCGATAAAAACAAGGCCGAGGAGGAGAAAGAAAACGACGAAGCTAAGGAAGACAAGGACAGAGATGAGTCCAAGGAAGATAAGGATAATGCTGAAACAAAGGAAGATAAGGACAAACTTGAAGCCAATCAGAAGGAAGAGGAGGAGGAGAAGGACAAAGACAAAGATCAGCATAAGGAAGACAAGGAGAGTAATCAGTCCATCGAAGAAGATACAAATCAAGGGAAGGACAAAGATCCGAAAGACGTGGAGAAATCAAACGAAGCTAAAGTCGATGAGGAGACAGCGAATGAGAAGGAGAAAAACGACACCGACGGGGAGAAGGATACGAATGAGGTTAAGGACGATAAAGAGGAGAAACATGAGGAACAGGACGACAAGGATGACAAAGAGAGCAAAGAGACCGAGGAAGATGTAGAGATGAAGGAGGCAAAGAGCGAAGAACCGGAAGAAGAGAGCAAAGATGTGGTCAAGGAAGAGGAGAACGAGCCCGATGAGGTAAAAGAAGAAAAGGCCGAGCCGGAAGAAGTCAAGGAAGAAAAGGCCGAGAAGGTAAAGCCAGAACCTAAGGGCAAAAAGGGCAAGGAGAAAAAGGGCAAGAAGCGCAAGATCGAAGACGATGATCTCAATACAGCCAAGAACGACGACCAAAAGTCCAAGACCGCCGATGACACTGCCGACTCATCCAATCCAACAAAAGAGGTGAGATTAATTCATCGATCACTATTGTACGTATACTGAGCTGTATTTTGTTGTTTCAGTAAGCTTATCCGTAGCCTCAATCTCAATAAGCGTAAAGGACTCATGTCCTGCCTCCGGACTACGATACTAACCGAAGTCATTTGTCGATTTGTAGTCTGATGGCACCGAAGCAACGAAACAAGATGGGGATGCTGAGAAAAAGGACACCAACAAAGAGGAGCCGCCAAAAGAGGTAGTCAAAACGATGCCCGGCACAAACGAGCTGAATCAGCGGGTACGGCGACTCGTGACGGCCTACCAGCGAGAGCACAAACGAAGGGAACTTCTCGAGATGCAGAACACCAACAAGGCGATAGTAAGTTTTTGTCTGCTTTTGCATGTCACACACAATTGTGGCTTGATCATCTCTATGAAGAATTTGCCATAAGAAGCGTTTACAACACTTAGCGTGTGTTTGTTTGATTGTTTTAACTGTGTTGATTAACGTTGCTGTCTGCTGTTTCGCTCTTCGTCGCCTTCCGTGCAATTTTCAGCGAGAAAGCCGGCGTTCGGATAGGTTCGACTCGAACCGAGCAGCCGCGGCTGCCGCGTCCGCCGCCGCAGCAGCAGCTGCAGCGGCTGCTGCAGCAACAACTGCAACAACAGCAGTAGGAGCAGCAGCGGGAGCTGCAGGAACAACAGCAGCAGCATCAGCAACAGCAACAAACCAACCTACTGTCCCCACTCCCGTCAATGCGGCCGTTACACCGGTTACGGGAGTTACAGGCGGAGCGGGTAGCGGGCTGCTGGGCAGGCCCATGCTCACCTCGAAGCAGAGTCTGTTCACCGGCGCCCTGTATGCGGCGGCGACGGGCCAGGCGCCGAGGTGGTCGCGAAGGGAAGAGTCGGAGTTCATCCGTACGCTATCGGTATATGGCGTTGATTACGATCCCGAGAAGGAAGAGTTCCGCTGGGAGGCCTTCAGAAGGGTCGCTGGCATCGGCAAGCTCGATAAGAAAAGTGATATCCAACTCACGCTCTTCTACATGGTAAGTGCGTGCTGGTGCTGATGTTCTGGTCATGGTCCGGTCATCAGTGAAATGAAATATTATGCCGCGTACGGGTTAGTTGGTATGATCTCGTCGTTATGACGATATGCATAGTCTGAGCATCGATATGCAAAAATTTAGATGAAAATTGAGTTCATGTTTGCTTTGAGAGAAAAAAGGTTTGCGGTGGACTGGCATCATTGCCTAGTAATTTATGCGTGTACGAACATGTATGCGATTAGTGGAGCTGAATATTGTCGTCTATCGAAGCGTCAGTTTGTAAACACAACGCGCCGATGAAACGGCTTAAATAAAGGTTAAGATCGAAGTATTCTTTAGGATGCAGCAGGTGACGTCTAAGCAGCTGACGAACGAAAGCTAAATTCATATCCGTTGAACCTATCCTCCGTCCATAGGCGTTCATGTGCATGCTCAAACGTTGTATGACGCCCCGCGTGAAGACAACTGCCGAGGAGGAGCAAGCAGCAACCGTGCACCAGGTCGAAACGTTGTCCGAACAGCGGGCGTTCAACATTTTCCACCGTGTCGAGTTCCTACGCAAAATTCGTGAGAAGCTCACGCCTACACCGTCGAGCATCTCGGCACTCAAGGAACGGCTACGGTCCAAGTGCAAACCTGACCCCGAACTACCTGAATGGTGGATGTGCGGGCGTCATGACGCCGAACTGATCGTGATCGCAAAGCGCTACGGGCTTGCCCACCTTGATTACGCGATGATGTGCGATACCACTGTCAGCTACCTCAACACATTGAAAGAGCATCTCAAAAGTGCCGCTTTACTCAATAAGAGCGGCCACAGCAGGCAACAACCGAGGGAAATCAAGGACGTCAAGGAGAGCACGCGCGAACCTCGGGAGGTCAAGGTGGACGAAGCAACGGAGACCAAGGAGAAAGCTGAAAAGGCTGAAAACGCCAAGGACGATAACGTAGAGCCCATGGACACCAGCGAACCGGCAGAAACGAACAAGGAGACGAGCAAGGGCGACAAGGCCGGTGTGGATAAGGCCGAAACAACATCTGCCTCATCTACAGCTGAGAAGGCAGAGAGAGGAGAGAAGGAGGCAGGTGATATGGACGTCGATCAGGAGGACAACAAGGAACAGATGGAGACCGACAAATTGACCACCAATGGTGACGAGCAGACTCGCACTCAGAGAGAAGAGTCACCAAAATCTGACAGCACCGAACCCTTGGATGAATCGGTGGGTAACATTCAATTGACGAGTATTTCAGAGAACTAGACAAAAAACATCGCCTACAGTGTAAAAAAGTGTGTTTAGATCCACGTTATTCTGTGTAGCATGTGCACATTTTTTATATTACAGTCAAAGTAGATGAACAACAACCTGTAGATAAAAAGTATCATCTGCAGTAATCGTCGCGAATCATGATATTATAATGGCGCTGGTGAGGAATCGCGTTACTGACGTTATTTCGAAAACTGTCGAAAATTGTTTCAGGAGGAGAAGGAGCGCGTCGCTTCATTGGAGTCCGGAAAATCGAATAATACCAAGTCTGACGAAGATGCGGAAATGGTCGAAGAACGAGATAAGGAGGTTAATAATATCAAGGAAGATTGTGCATCGAAGTCACCTGAGATCGGACTCGATGATCAAGAAATGGAGGTTGACTCAGAGCCGAAGAAGACGAAGGCCGACAAAAGTGAGAAAGCTGACAAGGCCGAAGAGGTTGAAAAAGCTGATAAGGACGATAACGCTGATAAGGCTGACAAGGACGAGAAAGCTGATAAGGCCGAGAAAAGTGATAAGGCCGAGAAGGCTGATACGGTTGACAAAGCTGACAAGGCCGAGAAAGCTGAAAAGGTCGAAAAATCTGACACAGCTGGCAAATCTGACAAAGCGGAGAAATCCGACAAAACCGAGAAATCTGACAAAGCTGATAAGGCTGAAAACGATAAGGTGGACGAAGAACCCAAACAGCAGACGTCAGTTAAGGAGGAGAAAGTTGACGATAGCGAGTCGCAGGTGGGTGTTGAAGCCGAGGCTGTTGAAAAGGCCAAGGAGGCTGTCGTCAAGAAAGAAAAGGAGAAGGACAAAGACAAGAAGAAGGAAGATGAGAGCAAATTAAATGCGATTGTGCCAGCTTCGAACGGTACCCCCGAGCCCGAAGCTGAGGTGTCCAGCATCCTCACGCCTCAGGAGATCGCAGCCATCGATGCGCTCGACGCACAAGGGGTTGCTAAACTCGTGGCGAAGCAGCCCTCACTTTGGCCCAACGATAAGCTGATGCGCAAACGGCTCGAGTTCGTTGTGTACGCAGCAGAGCAGGGGCAGTGGCCTGAACAGGTGACAGGAATTCTACTTGTCGACCCAGATCGGCTCGAGGAAGAACAGCGCCAGCAGCAGGCCGCCGCAGCGCAGGCAGCCCAGCAAGCCGCCCAACAACAAGCAGCAGCCCAACAACAGGCAGCAGCCCAACAACAAGCAGCAGCCCAACAACAGGCCGCCCAACAGGCTGCGGCACAGCAACAGGCCACTGCAGCAGTGCAACAACAACAACAACAGCAACAGCAGCAGCAGCAAGCTCAACAGCAGTTGCAACAACAGGTAGTTGGACAGCGGGCTCAACAACAGGCGGCAGCAGTGGCGGCTGCAGCGCAACAGGCACAACAACAGCAGCAACAGCAGGCGGCCGCTCAGCAATTGCAGCAGCAGCAGCAACAACAGCAACAACAGCAGCAGCAGCAACTCCAACAGCAGCAGCAACAGGCGCAGCAACAGCAGGCAGCTGCTGCCGCAGCCGCGAAACAGCAAGCCCAACAGCAGCAAGCGGCACAGCAGCAGGCGGCACAGCAACAGGCGGCGCAACAACAAGCCCAACAGCAACAGGCGGCGCAACAACAAGCCCAACAGCAACAGGCTCAGCAGCAGTCGTCCAGCCACCAGCTGCCCCGGCTCGACAGCCAGATGCTGGGCGCACTGGCGGGTGGAGTCAACATAAAGAGTCTGGACATGATGGGCCTTAACACCACCGGCGGCCTAAGCGCCGCCAATCTCGCTGCGCTCAGCGCCGCCATGAACCTACTGGCAAATCCCGCCCCGAAGCCGGGAAGGAGAGGCAGGAGCAGCAGGCAGGAGAACAAGGATAACGATGATCGTTCCGCGCAGCTTCGCGCTATGCTCACCGCCACGTTTGCGCAACAAGGCAACCCACTAAAGCAATTCCAGCAGATGCTGTCGCTCCAGACCCCTTCTTCCGAGGCACTGGCGATGGAGATGTCGAAGAGCGGCATGTCGTCATTGTCGTCGATGGCCGGACTGTCGAATATGGCCAGCGCTAGCGGGGTCACCGCCGCTGGACTTAACGCTAGTAGCTCAGCTGCCGTCACCGGCAGTGGCGGCGGCAGCAGTAGCAGTAGTGGCAATAAGGAGGCCAACCAGAAGCAAGCCGCTGCCGAGCAATCGGCCTCTATGAAATCGGAGAAACGATCCGCCGATATTCCGCCGCCCGCGCACCAGTCGCATCGCGGCGGGCAGGGTGTATCCGACTCGCTCAATCTCAGCGGTTCCTCCAAATCGGGCAAGGTGGTCGAGCAGCCACCACAACTAGCGCAGCATCAGCGCCCCGCGTCTGTCGAGTCTTCGGTGGAGTCCGAGTTGTCTCAGGAGAGGAAGGAGCGTAGTGGCCCAACTTCTGCTTCTGAAGGGACGTCGGCAGCCATTCTCGACCTCAGTTCCGCGAACCCCGTGAAGGACAAGGCAGATACGGCAGACAAGCGCAGGCAAGGTTCTTCGTCAAAGAAAGGCGGCTTCCGAATTGACGCGTTGGCGCTCAACTTGCAAGCCAAAAAACTTAAGCAAAGTGGAAGCGGAGGCTCAGGGGACGGCGACGGCGGGCCGCAGGCACCTCCTTCCGGGCAGCACTCATCCGATGAGGGCTTGCTGTCGCAATCGCACGGCCTCGCGGAGCCCCCGATGTCGCTGCTCGCGCCCAAGGCCCACCAGAAGCATCCGGCCCCAACCGCTAGTGCGGCGGGTAGCCTCGGCAGCCTAGCATCTAGCATGGGCATGACTAGCATGTCCAATATGGCCTCACTCGCAAGCAGCACTCCGCCAGCCGCCCATCAGGGCTCCAAGAGTTCTGACAAGAATACGCAGCAAACGCCGGAGACGTCGCTACAGGGAAAGCCAACTGCTGCACATCAAGGGAGCAAGGGTCAACTTCCTGCCGGTACAGACCTCCTGCTCGCCAAGGTGGCCCAAGCCCAGCTTGCTGCCGCGGCCAGCAAGAATAAGGATAGCACCAATCTCCTCAAAAGTAGGCGCAGCCATTTCACAGCACCGTAACAATACGCTATTATGCTGAATATATTGAAATGAAATCGGTGATTTTCACAATTGGACTCTTAGCGGGATGCATTGACGTACTTAGTACAGGGCTATTTTCTCATGACAAAATGACCTCCGGGGATGATTTCAAAGATAAGGAAAAACCTGATCAAACATGCAGATCCTTACATGGCTGGACACAAACAACAGAAATGAAATGTTGATGCAAACATTCGACATTTCGTGCTGGTGAATCAAGATATATACAGCCTACCGACTCTAACTAAGTCATCTTAATAAATTTCCTGTGTTCATTTGCCCAATACAGGTGTAGGTTCATCGAAGAATCCCGGTTTGTCGCTTTCAACACTACTGAGTCAGATGTTGCCCACATCGCTAGCGTCAGCCATGGCCAGCGGATCCAGCTCGGCCGCGTCGGCTCTCTTCTCAACTGCTGGCGCAGGTTCGAGCAAGGATTCTTCGAAGTCTAAATTGCCAACTGGCTCTGACAACCAGTTCAAGAAGATGCTTGAGACCAATCCCGACTTTATGGCGGCTGCACTGGGCAGCGCCGGGGGAAACCCCACCAACACCAAGGCTCTGGCACTCGCCATGGCAGCGGCCATGGCGAGCGCTGGAGCAGGGAGCAACCAGTCTATGGATCTTTTTGGAGGTCAGCACAGAACAATATGTCATTTGTTTACACGCTGCCCCTGCTGAGTCAGTTGGCGCTTTAGTGTCAACGGGAGCAGATTTGGGTCCGCTTGTTTGTGTTTTTATGTTAGATATATATTAATATGCTCACTTTTTTAGCACAGCGTCTTTGCCTTCACGTTACTGTCACAGATATGTCTAAATGAAAGCAGAATGCGGAACAAGAGTTTTGTATATATATATATATATTTCCGCATTATATTAATACACGTACTTTCTTTTCTATTGTACCTTATCGCCTTTCCCCTTCTAGGTCTGTCAGGAATAGGCGGAAGTTCAAGTCAGTTAAGTCAGAAATCGTCAAGCAGCCTTCAGTCTATCCCGAGCACCAGCTCAAGTCGCCCGTCGAGCATCGATCCCACAAAATTGGACCCCAGTAAGCTTACCGGTGAAGAGAACGTGTCCGTAATTAACAAGCTGACCGGAAAGAAGATCACAGGCAGTAAAGCACCCCCTCTAAAGCATCTGCCCGAATGGCTCGAACGCAATCCAATGTTCGAAGTTGAGCCCAAATGGGGCCAGCTCATCAAGGAGCGAATGAACTTGCACAGTACCCCCAGAGCCTCGACTTTGGGCGCCAGTGCGGCGGACTCCTTGGCGAGCCTCGGCTCTATGGCCGCTGCCTCAGCAGCGTCTGCAGTCCAACACCAGTCTATGGGCAAGAGTAAATCGCGTAGCAGTTCCAGCTCCAGTCGTCAGAGCTTGGCCTCTCTTGATCCTAAGACGGCAGCACTTCTAGCCAGCCTGCAAAGCGATCCCAAAACAACAGCGAGTCTACTAGCAATGGATCCGAAAACAGCTGCTCTGCTTGCGGGACTACACAAGGATACGAAGGGTGCGTCTGGCTCGAGCACGTCTAGCATGACAAACTCGACCAATCTATTGGGCGGTCTTGATCCTACCACGGCCAGCTTGGCCAGTGATCCAAAAGGTGCCGCAGCCCTCCTGGCTGCCGCCGGCCTCATGCCAGGTACGAGCAGTATGGCCGGCCTAGTCGGACTCAATCCCATGACCGGTTTACCCGACCTCAAATACCTCATGGGTCAGACGAGCGTCAACTCGTCGTCGTCGACCAAGACGACTTCCTCCGTGAGTCATTCTCAAAGTAGCAAATCGCTCGGTGGAAGTTCAGGAGGAAGCAGTAAGACAGCGGCGGCGGCAGCGGCGGCGGCAGCAGCAGCTAACCTATCCGCAGCCAATCCGATTTTCCTTCCATGGATGGGCCTTGGAAATCCATTGTTCCCATTGCCTGGACTAGGCACCCCGACCTCGAGCTCCTCATCGATGATGCCCCAGATGTCGCAGTTCGATGCTGCTGCCGCACTGGCTGCGGCGGCCGGCGCTTCCCAAGCGATGGCTGCCAGCGACAAAAATAAGAAGGGGCCCTCCGGCTCGGACAAAAGCTCAAAGAAGGGCCCTATCGGTTCGACGTCATCTTCGGCGTCTAACCTAAATCCAATGTCGTCATTCCCATTCCTGTATCCATCGGCTAGCCTACTGGCTGGATACCCGCTCGGTATCCCAGGATTTTCCGGAATTCCAGGACTTTCCGGGTTACCCGGGTCGGGTCTCAATCCCAACCTTCTTCCAGGAGCGTCAGGCATGTCGTCCAGCTTCGCGTCGCTAGCCCATCAAAGCGTCAATGGACAGATTGACAAAGAGAGGAAGAAGCGCTCCGATAGCGTTTCCAAGCGGCAGGTGTCTCCAGCTCGCAGTGTAGGCTCGACGAAATCGTCGGCAGCGCCCAGTCCCAGCTCGAGCAAATCGGCCACCCCCGTCCCCCAGCCGCCTTCCAAAGATACACGCGATGAGCGGGAGGAGGACGAGGAAGGCGACGAGCTGAAGGACGGCGGCAAAGAGAAAACTAGTGCGTAGAAATCACAGTAACGATAACAACAGCAGAAACAGCACTAGTGATTAAACGATGCGTCGCCATCAGCCCAGGCTGAAATCACCTACATAACAATAATATCACCACCAACAACAACAATAACAATAACAACATCAACAACAACAACGACGATATCCACTTCAGCAGTAACAACAAAGACAACAGATATAGAGACAACCACGCTCTTGTAATGTGACGCAGTACATTGCCACACTTTCCCCGTCATATTATGGGCTTCTCTGAGCTTTACGGCGACTCGAAGTTTCGAGCTAACGAGGTCGAAGAAGAATACGGCAGTTCGTTCATAGGGCGTCCGTTGTTGCGAGGTTAGCGCACGCCAATTACCGACTGAATGTATAAATACTACTGGTACACCAACAACTATTACTACTGCTACTACCTATTAGCTACCACCACCGTCCTGCGGCATTCACGTCGGGTCGCCCTGCACACATCGTTGGCGTATGCTGCACCTCTCGCAACGGGGAAGCGCTCTACCGTAACAATAACAACAACAACTAATCTACCAACAACCAATAATACACCAACTGTGACCACAACAACAAAAACAACAACAACAATAGCAACAACAATAATCATTCGACATACTTCGAATACTTTTTCTGAACAAACGCTGCGTTCAATGCGCGATCCTACACGCTGTGTGGTAATCCTCTCTAAAGGCTCGGTTTTTTTAATTCTTTTCTTGTGTTGTATAAATATGTAAATGTAACTTATTGAATAGTTTAGAGACAGATACATAGAGAGAGAAACAAGCAAGTAAGCGAGACAAGAGACATGAAGTAAGCTGAGAAGAGGGAGATATATATAGAAAGAGAGAGAGAGAGAGAGAGAGAGGAGAGAGAGAAAGCGAGAGAGAGAGAGAGAGATATACGGTAATAATGACTCTGCACTCTGAAACAGACTAAATATAAATAAATAATGGAGAGCGCACGCGCGAAATAAATGGGCAGAAAGAGAGAGAGAGAGAGAGAGAGAGAGAGAGAGAGAGAGAGAGAGAGACGGAAAGTAGAAGATACACGGTGGTGATGATGATGATGCGAATAATGAGACATTATACAGACAGACATTGCATGCAGATGCGACGATGGAGACGCGAATGATGAGCGCCGACCCACCACAGACCGATAGATAGAGATCATAGATAGATTGATTGATTGATACGTACCCTTGCATGATCACAAAACCGAGAACGCAAGAGCTGATGAGGGGGAAAAGACTGGAGCTGAGGAGTGAGCGGCCGACGAGGCCGAGCTGCCCCGCGGGCCACGTCGACCGGGCTCGTCCTCTTTCGAGATTAGTACGTCACTTTTATTTTTTATACAGTACGCGTGTGTGTGTGTGTGTATGTTTGTGAAAGATAGAGAGACAAAGAGAGAGAGGTTTCGGGGGAAACTGAAGTGGGTGAAGGATGGGTGAAGAAATAAAGTCAAACTGAAGGACAGGGCTACGCCAGAGAGAAAATTACTCTACAGTCGCTAACATAGCGATTTGAAAAGGAAGACCGATTGCGAGATCGATTTTTGGCGATTTGGGGTGTGACAGGCGTCCAGCGGACGCACGACGGGAGACGCCATTTGACGGCGAACACAGATTTATGGGATATGAAAGAATTGTGGAACAACCGACATTGGGGTGTATACTCGTTGTGTCTGTTGTGGCTGGCGTTGAGTTCTGCGAGGCGACGGCGGAACATGCGGGTGATGATGTTGTGAAAGGCACAGGGACACACGAACCCACTCATGCATACACACACACACACACAAAAATGACAATAAGGAAAGCAAGTATTGACCGGTAAGATCGAATGGATATACAATAGAAGCGCCAGCATTTGAAACCCAGCGGCGAAACGGCCCTCGAAACCATGCTCCGTACGACGACTCCAGTTGCTGCTACTGCTGTTGCTGCTGCTGCGAAATGAAGCTGATTAATGGTATGACTGTGTATGTATGAAAGGCGATGAGCGAGATTGAAAAATATGGCGCGGTTTTGATCATGGCGTTCATGAGCAAGGGACGAAGTGAATTAACGGGGGTAGGAGGGGGGGGGGGGGCGAAGACAATAGAAGAACGAGGAACACTACAATATGAGGCAGCAACAACAACTACAAGAACACAAACATCAACCATAACAACCACATGACAATAACAATAATGATGACACGACGATGATCATGATGATGATAACATAATTATTATTATAACGAGTGGAGAGAGAGGGAGAGAGATAGGGCGAGAAGTATGTGACATTCTACGTAGATATGTAGAGATTTTGGAGGAAGGCATGAAAACGAAGCTGTGACGAGTGTGAAATGATCGATCTTCGAGCGACAGATAGAGGGAGAGAAAGAGCGAGAGAGAGCGAGAGAGAATACAGAAAAGGTGAAGTATTGAAGTAACGAGAGACGCGCACACCTTGATCGGAGACATGGCACGTTCAGACTCTTCTGCATGAAAACAGCCACCTGCACCTATATATACATACACACACACACACACATACACTCAGCCACATCGAGACAGAGACACAATCAAACAACGCGGCACAAATTTGAACGACACTAAATGGAGAGAGAGAGGAGAGAGAGGACGAGAAAGCAAATTTGACTCAATCATTTGTTACAAGAAATATTAATAGCAGTAACGGTAAAATGAGGTGACGACCATGGCGATACGATGATACTAATGATGGTGACAATATTACCACGATGACAAGGTGCGATTAAGACGAAACAGAACTGAGAGTACGAGAAAATTGACTGACTGTCGTCTATATACATACTAGATATACATATATATATATATATATATATATATATATATTGGACCTGGTGGAATTCACTGAATTGAGAATTACTTTATTATTATTGTGATATAGTGTTACGTGTAAATACATTTCAGAGGCGATAATAATAATAATAATATTATATTATTATTATTATCTAAAGAAGATAAATAAAACATAGCTCGATAGCTGTATAATAATAATTATAATATTAATAGTAATAAGAATAATATCAGATGAGACTGGGCTGAATATTGATCATACGCATAGGTACTTAATAGATTTAAGTTATGCGATCTTCTAATAAAGAATAAATAATAAATGTGCGATGTAAATAAACGCGCTGGTATGTTCTCATTATCGGGGTTCGTTGTTTCAAGGTGGATAAACAAATCAACCGAAGTTAACAGGAAACAAACAGCTATTCTGGGGCAAGCGTCGAGTGTGACTTGTGAATGGTAATCAACGCTTGGGTGTCTCTATAGAGTAGGCGGAAAGTGGGCGTTCTGTGAACGCATTCAGCAGTATTGATCACGAATATGCCATGCGTAAGGCCGACTACGACCGATACCATGCAGACCGCTCGTCATTCGTCGCCGCTGTGAGTGAGCTCGCGCACTCCTGATATATATATACCTTATATATCGTATATATCCTATGTGATGCTTATTCTTTTTGCATAGGTACCTGGCAAAGGTGTGGATAAATGAAACGAACTAATAAGAATGTAATGTTAACAGCAATACGACGTTTGACTCTATTCAAATAGATTTAGATTGAGCTCTAGATCCCCATATCAAATATTTTGTCAAGTAACCCACGCCAGCCTTTAGGCTGATATATACAGTACAGTGTAATGCAAGAGCATTGAAGTTAGCTATTTGTGTCGCACAAATACACGCTTCGGTCATGGTCCATTCAGCTATCTGGAAGTGGTCGTATTCTGTCCTGATCTGTGCTGTAACACGGGGTGGACAATGACAATATGGTCGTATTGTATTATATACAATATAATACATTTTATTAATCATATTCTATATTTCGTATACTAATAGTTTCCCTATCCTAATTTCTCAATGATACTAAATCGCATTATATTTCGACCTCCGATAGAGATCTGTTTTCCTTTCGAGCTACTTATTTTATTTTTGATTTCATGGAAAATCCTGCTAAGAAACACTATATCGTTTCCTCATTGGATTGCATAATTCACCATACTACTTGCATGTGCAACTCAGCCGAGCAAACGTGTTTATTCTAATTCACGCTGATTTATTTTTCAATCTAAAATCACTGTACTTCTACACTGCCCTGAAAATGGCTGATATTATACTAGCCATAAGAGGTCAACACATCATATAGCTGGCGGAATTCAGTTGATGGAAACATGTGCTTCACATGATGATATTCTTAATTCTATGAAAAAGGACACGAAATAAAAAATAACCCAGAAAAGAGGCCAGAGATATTTCGAGCCCAGAAAAGGCCAGAGATATTTCGAGTCCAGACAAGGCCAGAGATACTTCGAGCCTAGAAAAGCCCAGATACTCTCCCACTCTCGTGCGTCTTCAGGCAGTCGCTAGAACGCTCTGAAGTGCCTGATATGGAACGCTCTGAAGTGCCTGATATGTTCCGCACTGTTGTAGTATGCCCCGTGCACAAATAGGGACATATGCTGAACCAACGAATAAGAGGCCCGCCTCGCTGACGGTTGCTGCATGCAAGATTCTTGAGAGCATAATCTACGGGTCTGTATATGAAAAGGCTAACGAGCAAGGCCGAATATCCAAGGCTCAATTCGCCTACCATCCAGGAAGGAGTACGACTCTGCAGCTACAACGCAAACAAGGGATGTCAATAGATCAAATTGCTTCGACTTTGTTTATTTCGACTTCAAGTCAGCCTTCAAACGGGTGACTCACTCGAAACTCCTCAAGACCCTACGCTCCTTCGGAGTTGATGATCTTCTCAGAAAATGGATAAAAGACTTTGTTCGTGATAGGACCTTCCGGGTGCGAGTCAATAGCATATTCTCCGTAACTGCGTGAGCGACGTCCGGCTGTCCTCAGGGAACGATATTAGGTCCCCTGATGTAAAAAATGTGTCTAAAAAAATTATTCCATTTTATTTTTTTTTATTTTTTTATTTATTATACCATTTATTCCATAACATTTCCAAAAAAATTATTCCAAAGTTAACTCTATGACTACTATAGGGCGCAACATCAAAATGCCTTAGATCAGTTTCTGGAATGGTCCTCGTACCTCGATTTGGAGCTATTAATCGAAAAATGTGCAGGACTGCAGTTCGGTCACGGGAATCTCAAACATGTGTATAGGATTGGTGGACATCCTCTGCGCTGTGCCGATACAATGCGCAACTTAGACGTAATTACCACATGCCATATCTAAATATACTGATCATGTGACGGATGTCGTGATCCGCGAAATGCACCGTGAGAACTGGATATTATGCTCTTTCTTACTGAACGAGTCGACCCTATTTGTTAAACTCTTTACGATTTACGTTGAACCCATTATGACACACGCAGTACCAGTACGGTACTCAGGGTTAAAAGTTGGACAAAGAGTGGGTCTGCAAAAGGTGGGGGACAAATTCGCGAGATGTCGATGTACGGGGGAGGAAGTCAATATCATGTCAATATTGATAAATTAACAATATAGATAAGGGTACATATATTTGTATCGGTAAACATATTCCCATTCTAATGACTGCAAGTGTTTGACGTGACTGTGACGACTACCAGAGCTGGCATAAATGTACTACCTAGATTAATTAATAGCTAAGAAACAATGTGTAAATGACTTATTTCCCTGGAGAGTAACCCCTCGCGCCCTACGTGAGGGGGTAGCTTTTTCATAACGTGTGACTTCTTCTTGGCGGACACATGGCAGCCAATATTGTTAAACTGATCTTTAAAAGAAAGCGTTGGTTATTATTATTATTATTATTAATTATTATTATTATTATTATTATTATTATTAATTATTATTATTATTATAGCCCAGAAAAGCCCGGAGATATTTCGAGCCAATCTATGGTGGTCGCTTTCGTTTGTCGTTGTTGCCGCAGGTACGTTTTGGAGGCGTCTGGCTTCAACTCGATTGTTGAAGCGTTTGTAGCAGCGTCAACTACAAGGATGATATAGGATATGGCAGGTAGTAATCACCGAGGCTGTTCCTGGTCATTCGGCGCCTCCTGTCGCTTTCCTGGTGGAGCAGCAGATCAGCCCGGCGACAGATGTTCATCAGACCGGAGGGGGGGTCAGGAAAGAAGAATAAGGGCTTCGGAGTGCTCTTAATTCTTAATGAACGGCCAACTTGTGACCTGGCGACTGTTACAATGCCACGCGACAAGACGAGAACATCCAAGACAAGGGTTGAGAGGCGGTCTGCCCTGCTGCAGTCGAACAACCCGACCTGTACGCAGTCAAGCGCAAAGAGCGCAAACTCATCGAGCTATCCCAAAAGGCTTCCCAAGATGAAAGGGAATTTAAATCGTATCCGCTCGCCAACAACCTGTGTTCTCGCTAACGACGTTAGCTAGTTAGTTGGTTAATTTGTTTCCATCGCTATCGTCAGTGGTACCGCTCATATGTAGTAATTTTGAACTAAATGAGCTGGAACCTAAAATGGAAAGGAACGCTCGGATTTTCCATGAATATGTTGGTCCAAGATAAGCCTGGGAAGAAACATAGAGCAACTGATCATTGGGACGCAGCATTGAAGTGTCCTCGGGCCCTTCATGTATGTTATACTCATTGACCTCGTTCTCAGGAAGGCGCCTGCAGAGAATTTCTCCAGGACGATGGCCTATGCAGTTGATACTTCGTTTTTTCTCCGCGTTCGTCCTTCTGTAATCCGAGTCGGCATCTAAATAGCTCTTAGGGCAGTGGAAAACGTAGTGATGACATTTGAAAGGTTCGGTCCGCGTCCTGGACCGACCGTTCCGTTCTACCTCCATATTCTATACCAGTGAATATGGAGGTGGGAACTTTTCTATAACGATCTTCAGATTCGAATACAAATAGTGGTTTGTTCTCGGAACTGCAATTTTGCAACGTCTATTTACCTGATGGCAGGCCCCCCATGACTAAGATGGCTGAAGCTTCAGGATGAGGCTTTTTCATTGCACTTCATTGCGGCTGATACACTGAACGATGGGGCGTACAGTTGTTTGTACACATACACTTGACGTCCAAAAGTTTACCTCGCGCCAAGATATAAATCCAGCTAGCCCACCTTTACGCTTGTCGTCCTGATGTGAGAGGTAGGCACATCTGAAAAGAAAGGGGAATAAAATATCAACATTTGTATTGTGTGACAGGCAGTAACAAGTAGTCAGCGACATATTCACAGAATATGAAGTAAGTGCATACACGAAAGACAGCACATTTGAAGTAAATGCATTTTATAACAGCTGAAGTTCATAGGTATACATTCGAAACAAGAGTGGAGTGAATTATATAATATTTACCTTATTATTATTATTATTATTATTATTATTATTATTAAACTGTGGCTTCCCCCCATATTGTGACTTCAAAACACAGAACGAGCATGAGTGATGCTTCGTCAAGACGTTGCAACCTCGCAACGGGAGCGCGAAGCTCCATAGGGCACCGAAACACGGGAACTACTGCTTAGCGCTTGGGGACATAGAGATTCCAAGGTGGTCTTTCCATCTGAGAGTGGCGTGAACTGTGAAAAATAAAAGAAACGATAATGACTATTAGTCTACTCTTTGACTAAAAACACTTGAACTCAAAAAATGATGATGTTTCACACAGTTGTGACAGGCGAGTTTAGCATGAGAGCATTATGGGTCCGTCTTACGAGACAATGCCAAAAGTAGTTTCGTGGACGTTAAATGTTGCTTGTGAGTCAGCGCGGAAAATTCACGTACATTACTCTGCTATGATATGGTCATCTTCGTCGGGAGGAACTGGGCCAGAAAGGGCACACATACGCCGTGTCCACTATCAAAGGCGGCCCCCGGCTGTCGCTCGAAGGGTCTAGCTCTTAACCGTAGCGGTCGAACCACTCCAGCGTGCTCGATTTTTGTGTTTTGGAAAGGACGCTTATTATTGAGTCTACCGCTCTGTTTGCTCTGTATTGTACTTAGTATCGAGCGTAAGACGATTGCTATGATATATCACCATGTTGAGACTATATGGTCCACTGTGGCGTGCGAACGGAACAGCTCATGCCAATAGCGCGTTTTGTGCAATGTCCAGTATTGATCGTGGGTTACGGATGTATGTGTGTTTGGCGTGAATACGTAGTGCCGTTGTCTTGTGATGAAAGCTTTATATGATTTTCGAAGTTTTCTCGACATATCGGAGTCGGAAGACACACAAAGTTAGCAGAGTGGTTTCCATGACAGTAGTTGCTACGTCAAGCGCGTGAACGGCGTGAGTAGTGACTGCATTGTCTATAAGAAGGGATACACACGAGTGTGTGACGAGGTATTGAACAACGACGACGTATGAATCTCACCATAGACACATAAAATAGTAAAAAGTGACATTGGCTTCTAGGGTTACAGTTGAGTGCAAAAGTTCACATCCAGAATGACCCGAAAAGCCGCAGCCGTCAGAATGTTATAAGAAGCGGAGTTGTCTGCCAAATTCACGGCGAAAAATGACACAAAGGAGTGATTTGACTACAACTTTATTCGTTAGATATGATTGCCTGTAGACTCCAATTGACTTGCTAGTGAAAAAGTAAATTTCCTCGGGGGGTTATGCTGTACGCGTGACCCAACTGAGATGCCATGTTTGCCTTGCTCATCTCATGTCCCATTTATTCGACTTGTTCCCGGTTTGTCCTAGAGGTTCCGGCATCGGAGCCGATATTCCAAATGGTCGATTAATTACTGAATTGATCCATCGATTGCTGGTAGGTCTACAGCATCCCACTGTGCGTAGGCGCATACTCCGGCTTACTGAAACAGTTTAGGTAGGTTGAACACATGAAGAAGTGGTTGGTCGTCCGTGTGTTTGTCGGTGCCGTGCAGACCGAGCATTACGTCGCACGGCATACATAGCGTCTGCACGTACCGGCGGAGCTGGCTTCCTCATAGGAAGTAGAACAAAAGGGCCATAGAAGTAAGAAAGAGGAAAAAGATTAATTGCAAAGTATAAACTCCTTAGTCCTCCGGTTTCTCCTCTCACTGGTGGCAGTCGCTCGTGTGGCCCCGAGGTTCCGCCTCGCCTATCTCGTTGGATGGGATTGGCCGGTCAACTGGCCGGAGTTGACCCCGTGGGGTCCTGTTTCTCATGGACTTACTGCTGCTGCTGCTGCTGTTGCTGCTACTGCTGTGGGTTAACAATAGTGGAGACAGCAGTGGCGGCTGGCCGCGTTGGCCGCGACAGCTACAGCAGCGGTGACGGCAGCGGAGGCGGTGTAGCTGCCATCGGACGAAAGTAGCGTGGGGACAGCAGGATGGACAACCCAAAGAACCAAATGATTCCCAAGTAACGATTCGCTTTGCCGGGAACGCAAAAGTCGGGGGAAGATGCTGGCCATAAGGGGCTGGCGTAGCGCGAAGGGGGGCTCCCGAGGTGAAAGGCACGAAGAAGGCCAAGTATATGTGCGGGCTGTGCGGACACTCTCAGGGGCCCCGAATCGGAGCGCAGCACAGCACAACATCGACTGGGCATTGGGGAAGGGAGTCCGGATCGAGTTGGGGAGGCGGATCGGATCGGGTTGGCTTGGGTTAGACGAAGAGAACCAGGGCGAGCCGACGAAAGCGCCTGACGCCAAAGCGGGGTGATTGGTGGTAGTGATGCCAGGAAGGTGGAGAGACAAAGGGGTAAAAGGGTATTAGAAAGTTTGCATCCTCAAGGCGGCATTCTGCTATTGCTGATGGACGTAGAAGAGACTGGCGGATGGATGGGGCACGAATGCTGAAGCTGGCTCGGCCGGCATGCCTAAGGGCGGACAGGGACTACTATGGATTGTCCTACGTCTTAGCATTTCTAGCGGGTGGCGGTGATTGGCTCAAGATGCTGGTATATGCTGGGAACGCCAATGCTTCAGCTTTCGTCTTGTTTCTGTCAGCGAGGCTTGGGACGAAGCACAATAGAGCTAAAGAGACGAAAACACACCGGCCCAAATCAGCCATATTCACTACAGGGAGAGAACATGGGAGATAGAGAGAGAGAGAGAGAGAGCAGGACACTTGCATATAAAACATCAATGGTGGATCTATAAGTAACACACGCCATTTTGAGATGCGCCTTGTGCGATCGTGGAGAAGATAGCTACGAGAGGAACAATTAAACCTGTCCTTGCATTTGCCACCACATAGCTCAACCGAACAAAGAAAACAACCGAGATAGAGAAACACCTTAGATGCGTTCTAGGATAAATTGTCTGAGGGCGCAAAGGGAAGAAGCGCGGGGTTTAGAGAATAGGAGCACAATTCCCTCCGATCATTTTTTTCAATTTCAATATTTAGTATTGTTTAATATTTTAATATTCCGAATTTCGATGATTCCTCTTATTCGTTTCTCTCGGTTGGAACCGTCGGTTTATTTTCCAGCCGAAGGAAAACTGTTTTCAGTGGTGGTACTTTTGTATCATTCGCTGGGCTTCGATTGTTTTTGCACTCCATCATGTAAGTTGTTCGTTTCGTTCTCCATTCGAATGAACATATATGTTTTCTGGAGGCGTGTAACCTTAAATGTAAGTCTTCGGAGAAGTGGTAGGCAGTACTTTCGTGGAATCGACATACTATTGGCTCTATCAACAAGCATGAAAAGCAGCAAAAATAATTCTAGGGGCCATCTGGTATATCGCATCAAGAAGTAGCGCCGCCGCCGCCGCTTCGACTGCCTTCCAGGTTAAAATGACGACGATAGTCGAAGTAGCTGATATCATCGAAGGTCGTGCCTGCTCTTACCTTCGACCGTATCGCGCTGAGGCCTATTGTGGGTTATTCCTTTTTCGTGCCTATTATATGTTTATATTTGATATTGCGATGAGACTGCAATGGGCTCACTCCTATCGCGCTGCCCTCAATTGTCTGACATCACTAGCTAGCTCAATCTCTTGGAAGCGTGCAGTGTAGTTTGCTCAAGCTACGCGTATTTCTCCCAGATCGTGCCAAAGCGGGATAATTCGCTCCCTTTATTGGCGTCACTTTACCATTGCCTCGAGTACGTACATGCATTTCCACTGCGCGATGGTTGCCTCCATCTCGCCCTGCATGATCCTGATGTTACGATACGGCCGTGTAGTGCCAGGCGACCAATTGAGCGGCCGAATGTCACCAACATTCCCCATCGCGCACAGGCGGCAGGCCCCCTCCCTCAACGGTGTTCCCCTAAGGGTCGTTGTTTTAGTCGCAAACTACTCACTACCTTTTGCCATGCCCTCTCATAGACCGCCTCCGTCCAATCCCGCGGATGGCCCAGTCGCAGGCCCCCGGGGCCTTACAACAACCTCCATCTCCAACGATCTCTTATGTCGTTTTTGTGCGGAAGCCTGCCGGGGTCAGTAAACATGGTTGGGCTGCTGCAGTTCAATAATGCACGATAAAGTTCCGGACGAGGGGATTCGGAGGACGATTGGTTAGCGTGGAGAGAGGGAAACAGGGCGGGCGCAGGATCCTGGGCGGAGCCAGAGGTCCGACAAGAGGGTCCGTGAGGGAACTGCTGACCTTGCCTCATCCAGGCACCAGGCGGTCCTCCCCCACTATTCCTTACTAACGCGTCCCTGTCAACCGATTGTTGTTGTTGTTGTTGCGGACAAAAAATAGAGTAATGTATCGTTTGGCTCACGGATAAGTATAATAACATATATAGAAGACCTATATCTGACATAACGTATTTTCACCCGTGGACCACGTTTGTCCTTAATTTTGCCTCTAAACCTCTTTTTTTATTGTCCTTTTGGGGCGCTTGCGAGGTATGGCACGTTATTTTTGTTTAATTTGCCACTGTGTAATTGAGAATACACAATTCTATTCAATAATATTTGATTTAAGCCATTCGCAAACATTTCAAGGCAATGCAAATTATAGACGGTGAACCCCGTTTGTAACATTTCGACGTAACTGACAGTTTACATTGAATTTATATGTCTTCTATGAAATGACGTGGTTCGATCGATGTTCACCTGAGGTTGACTATCTTGAGACACAGAAGGTAGTTGAAGACACAGAAGATACGTCTCTATTGAAACGTACAAATTACGGTAACTTTAAGTTTAGGCGAAATACAACTGAATGTTTTATTGCGTGGGACAAATAGGAGCGGGTTTTTTTGTGACGAAGGTATCCCGTAGTATACTATTGATCGCAGATCTCTTGGTCATTTACTATTCGTTCCAGATAACACGCTCGTACGCAATTTTCCGAAGTCGAGTGACCGCGGCTCAACCACGGTTCAAAGACGAAAAGTAAAATGCAGTATATGTAGATGATTCGAGGAGCTTGAAAGCAATACAGTATTTTTGGCAAGTTCCAGCACCAGCGGGACTTTGGATGCCATTTTGTTAATGAGTAGTTCGTTAGTTTGTTAATAAAGTAGTTCACCAGTGCGTTCCTTATAGACACTTTGAACTACAAGGAGGGATTCAACAAGTTTTCAAAATAACTTTCTTGAATACGAGGCGTTTTTCGGAGATTCCCTCCATCCATCCATCTCTCTCTCTCTCTCTAGCTCTCACTCAATCCCTACGAACCGACCAGGATCATGATGTGGGTGCTCCACCCAGAAACAACAGCACTGAGAACAATTTGCTATGCAAATCCCACCGGGTTGTATTCTTTTGTCGAACAGCTCTCCTGTCGTAGATGTTTTTGTGAGGATGCTGATTGAAAACATGAGGTGATGATTGTGACTCAGCCTAATCTCGTCCGTGACATCATCGCATCCTGTGATAGTTAATCAACGGGTGCTGTGCAATTCCACCTTCGCCCATCTAGATCTGTCGTTAGCTGATTTGCTGTGCAAGTGCCGCTCACGCCCGAGGATGTTGCCTTCTTGCCCCCCCCCCCGATTGGACTTGTTTTTGTAGACCTTATGATAATGCCTTGCTTGTCAGCTGGCTGCTCTACAGGCTACTTTACGAGAGGCGCTCTCTCGTTACGGCAAATACTATGCTGACTGGAGATGTTCCAATGCTTCGCGCCGTTGGCCGCCACACGACATCAAAAGCGAAGGCGAACGCATGCGAGGGAGAGATCCCAAATAGATAGTATAACAGAATGTGGCGACAATGTTTCATAAAATCTATGGTGAAAACGTTTTCCTTGCGAACTGAAATATACTTCATGGTATCTACTGATGTCGAGAAAATTGTACACTGTGTGTGAGAGACAGAGAAGCGATTGGGATAAGCGCCACGAAACGATCCCGGTTCGTATCTCGCAGGACACGGCGTATGTATGAATCAAAAACTGTTCTTGCACTTGCGGACCTGTCATTGCACGGAACCTGCTTTACTCCGGGGCATGCTATGATTGTCCCGTTTCATTTTCCTGGAGAACTCTGCTCACCTCCATCCGGATCGTTCCTGCATCCTCGTTAATCCCTAGGAACATGGACGCTACTCCTGTTAAACCTACTTGACATTGTTAAGCCTCTCCTTTTGGGCCGATGTTATTTTGTGTGTCACTGGTACGTGTATCTTGCACAGATACACGTTCGGACTGCTGCCATACAGAAGAACAACGCTGCATTCACTATGTGCGCTACCGAAGGTTGAATCGATCTCTACCGGAAACCTGCTGCTTTTTGTTCCTGACTGCAATATATATATATATATATATATATATATTGTGCACCTTATTATAGCGTGACTCCCGTCCATTGCCGCTGTGGTTGCCTTCTATATCCGCGCCCCTGCTAGTGCAAGATGGCATATGTAAATCCTTTGCCCTGCCATGAATTACTAAGTATGGCTATTCCTTCGGTCCTCTCAGTTCACCTGCTACCCCTGCTGCTACTTGAGAAAGAGGCACGACTAATACATCGCACAGAAACGAGTCACTGGAATTCGCTGACAAGCACTCGCGCACTGATGGTGTCTCTATGTATATATGCGAATCTATTTCTTTGTGTTTTGTATGCAACATCCCTGGCTGACATGGGCAAAATGCTATATCAGAAGGCTGGTAAAAACGAGGAAGGCGGGGGAAGTGAGCAAGATCGAAGATCGAGGGATCGGTTTATCCCTGCTTGTCAAAGTGAACAATGGCTACTGTGGTTTATCCTATTTGTATATATATATATATATATATATATATATGTATGTATGTGTATATCTCGATGGGAGCTCCACTACATTGACCGTACTGCATTAGGCGACACAGGCCAACGAGAACACACAAGGCTGAAATGAGACCGAGACGATAGAATATCATTTCGAATTTCGTGTAGAAAAATTCTAGTAAGTTTATGTCCATTGGAATGTGCCGCCATTCCACTGACTCGTTGCGCTGTAATCCAGATCGCTCTCTCCCATTTAGAGGTAGATCTGCGACGAAATAGGGATCCGATTCAGCGAGCGAACGGACGAATGGGCAGGTTTATGGGGATTTTATGGCAGGTGTAGTAGGAATCCGGCACACACCTTACAGATGGACACAATAGGCCATAGGCTAGGCCTAGACGAAAGCAGCAAAGTTCGACTTGGATAGCCCTCTGGATATGGACTTTAAGCCCGCTCTCTCGAACCACTAGCCAGTGGTTCACAGTCACCCAGGGACTGTGGCCTGCCGGTGAGCCTCAGTAATGGTAGTAGAAGTAGTGCTAGCAGCAGGGGTTCTTAGTGCTTTCCGATGACACGACGCTAGAGATCTGTTTGGTTGGTCCTTGCAAAGTTTACTCGACATCCTGAAAGCTCCAAGACTCCATAAAATCTCTGACCCTATTGGTGGCGCAAACATCGCCATGGCCGAAACCCTACGATTTGCTGAGGATTTTTCGTTATAAAATTGACGAATGCGTCTCGTCTGCGGACGAATGGAAAAGTGACGATACTACTGAGCCACGCATTATAGAATAGGGAAGTCAAACTCGGTGTTAGTGCACGACCATTTGCAACCCCCTATGCGAACTGTACCTTAAGAAGCATATTTAACAACTCGCGATTTTGCATTGTCGCAGTGAAGTCGAAAACAATGAATGACGTATGAATACCTTTATACAATTAACATCCAAAGGATACGACATGATGGATGCATTATTGAGAACACAGGAAGACAGGCTGACACACGTATGTGTCCACTCATAACGGATACTTATATAGCTCTAGCTCGCCTTTCATATCGGCTTGTTTTGACGATGGTTGGGAACAGTCAGAGCTGGAGGAGGGGGGATCCGTGGTACGGGACACGAAAGCCTAGTGATGACGACGCAGATCACGGCCTTTGGATCGGTTTGGGCTCCTCTTCGGGTTAATATGTGTCTGTGAATGATCAACTCATCGATGACACCAATGCTTATACACCCTTCACCCTCGACTCGATACCGATACATTCATATAGAAACAACCTACTCCTGTCATTCATCCTTCGGTGTTTCTACGTAGGTACATATATGCATCGATACAACGAGGCATTCCTGACCTGAATACCATTGGCACCGGAGTGGGTCTGAGCTGACACGCGATAGTAGAACATTCGAAGGATTTCTTCTCCTATTTCTCCCTTCCTCCCTCCCTCTCTCTCTCTCACTCGTACACGCACAATCTTCGTTCCTCGGCGGAAGTATAATAGCTGCCGCGAATGACCGCTGGGTCCTGCCATTGGTGTCTAACAGGAGACCGAGGCTAGGATTGTCTGGACATCGATATATTTTTGCGACACCGCGAATGTACAAAACGAACCTGTCGAGAAGAGGGAAACGAGGCCTGGATGCCTGGAGCGAGCCAACGAGGCAGAGGGGCGAAGGGAGATGCCAGGGTGCCAAGTGATTGGTGATTGTGTATATAGATCGCGGACCCTACCCCGCTGGGGCGCTATCCCTGCCCGTCTATACGAATCCCCATCCGCCCACACACGGTGCACAGCGGAGAGAGCCTAAATATGCCGCTCTTGCCGTCGTTTTCATGCTTGCCTCCTATGGTCACCAAGGATCGAGAGATAAGACGAGAGAAAAAAGTGCGTCCGTCTGGCTGAGCAGTATCAATCTCGGCCTCCTCCCTTCGCCAGAGACACCATCCGGTGACGTAGTGCTGAGCGGTGTGAGATTCGATTACATGGGAGAAGGCAAAAACGCTTCGGTATTCTTCGCCTTGATTTCTCCTCGTCAGCGGCGGGATTTTTGCGCTCCCAGAACGAGGACGTACGTACACTACCGTGTGGCCGCTGTTTCTATAGCAGACAGGCAGAGGGGGATCGCCGCCTCTGCGGACGCCATCTCTGACGTGCAACGCGCGTAGACATTGGCGGGACGATATTCGATCTCAGGACTATGTGTGATTTTGTCTGACTTCCAGTGAGCATCCAGTCAGGAACTGCACGTTACTCACAGGCTGTGGGAGGCCGACTCGTTTGTAGTCACAGACGATTCGATCGGGCAGCGGCTGAAAGAAGATGCAGGAATCTCGCTTGTCTTGAAAGAATGAGGTGTAGATGGAAGGTGGTGTGCGGGTGCTGGGTTTGGGCAAGGAATAACGCGGATCGAACAGAACCATCAATCTTTCCTGCTGAGGACAGAATGCTACAATTGGCCCAATACGAAAGATCTGACCATGCAAGGCCCCGTGGTACAAAGGATTACAACTGCCTTGGGCATATATAACAAATAGTGCCAGGTGTGCCGTCAGCTAAATAATAGCTAAGCTCTCGTTGATATCTCGTACCGAGTAACATTTTGACGAATGCACAAACACTGACTGGATCTTCAAATACATCGAAATTGTGATGGTGTCTTATCTTATAAAACCCGCAGCCGGATGGCTACATAACGTCGCATGCGCAAACTGTCAATGTTTAGTAAATGAGCAGAGGTCATTTAGTATTTGTAGTGCGTGTGTATGTACGGTTTATAAATACATAAGCAGAATGACACATCAGTCGTCGCATTATGATGCAGGCTGCATTATGGCCCTCTTGCGAGGGCCCTCCCAAACGATCAAATCCTCGACGCCGACGAGAGCCTTTAGATCCCCCTACATATTTTTGGTCTCGGAAATGCCGTGCGTAACAGCCAGTGGTGCCAACATCCGCATAGATCGCAGCGACATATCCGCATACAGGAAGCTATGGCAGCTCGTGCCATAGGATTCGGTATAGTCAGTATTAACCTACATGATGTCCTGCCGTTTACGTTGCGTTTGCAATGATATTCCTTTTTCGAGCAGTCTTTTGCGGAATCCAGCTACACAAACGACTGGCGAGATTAATGAAGACCGCTGCTACAATCTTTTGAAGCCATGGTAACGATACGAGAACCCTTGTTAGATCCCTTTTCCTTCCGCGTTAGGGCTGACCCGAGTTAGGTCGGTCGCGTGGAGAGCCGAGGATCTCCGCTCCTGGTGGATCGTGGACATACGCACGATATTTTCGTCTGGGCTCCATATCGGGCCCTCGTATGGCGGCGGTCGGCTCCTCCTTCTCCGGGTTCGCGTTATCGACCCTTCTCCGTGTCTCACTAACCGCCTACCATACCGCTTCCCGCTAGAACCTTGGACTCCATGCGCCATGTAGTGTGATGCGCGAGCTGGCTAGCTGAATTTGGCATGTGTGAGGGTGCGTGTGGCTGTGTGCGTTCGGCCTGCGGGCTGGTTGTGCGTCGGCCGTCTGTTTCCCTGCCTGCCTGCCTGTCTGTCTGCCCGTGTGTGCGCTGATGGGGTGCGCTCAGGGCCCGAGCTCGGATGATTTCTGAGGCCAGGGGCGGCGCCTGTTCTGACGCATGACCCTAAACGACGTATCCAACGGCAGCTGAGCTAGGCGAAGGCCTCCGCGTGCGCCTGAGAGCGCCGTATGGCGAATCGCGTCTAGCAGCTACTACTAGCTGCAGCAGAGGCCAGGGAGGAGACCCCCATCCCCTGCACCCAGAAACGAGGGAGGAGCGGACGTAACGGAAGAGTGTGTGCTCTTTAGCGGTGCCGCCATAGTGGTGCCATACCCCACAAACCCTCTCTCCCCATAACCCCCGCGATTGTCAAGCTTTCTTCTTTCCCTAGGCACGAGTCGCCGAGTAAGCCGAGGGTCGTTTACTCCGAGCTTGTAGGCTTGGAAGCCCGTCTGGCAGCAGCCAGCTAAACAGCCTCCTAACAGGGCTCACTCGTCCTAGGCCCGCTCAGATCTCGTTGGAGCCCTAGCTCAACCCAGAACTGCTAGCTGAAATGGCGACCGACCGACCGACCGGCCGAACGTATCGCGTTTCTGTGTATGGAAAGACGCACGCAATGGGCAGGGCCTCGGGATCGAGCCATTCTGGCTGCTCCGGCCCGCGGCGAGCGAAAGGGCCCCGCCGGCTGTTGGGAAGTTACCCCGCACGTGATTGGTTGCTGCGCCATCATGACGGGTAGAGAGAGCGGTGCGCGCCAAAACGACCAGGGCACCCCCGGCAGTCAGTGAAGTTCGACGTTGTGACCAACCAGAGTGATTTGTGATAAAACGCGCGCATGCACACGCATTGACAATCGAGCAAAGCGCTAATCATATTTGTTTATGATAATATGTGCGTACATTCGTATACTGATGGCCATGTTCCATTTGAAATGTGTTAGTCAGCTCGGTTATAGATTTATACTAAAGTTATTACAATAGTGCTCAAGTGATACGATTGACTGAATGCGTATTGTATCTGAGAAAGCGCACCGCCACGTTGTAATCAATGCTTGTCGATGATCTTTTCAAAATCCTGTCTTATTTACACAGTGACATTGACACCATGAGATCTCGGCCACGATGGAGCCGAGTATCTGCGACCCTCTACCGGTGGGGAGAATGTCGTGTTGTAAATATTAGCGGTATATAGATATCCTTTCATTGTGCTAAATGCAGGAGAGCGAGATTGAGTATGGAACAAGGGAGCGATGTAGCTAGAATCGAAGGTAACATACAGACAGCGAGAGAAATACACGAACACATCCATACTGCAAACAACGACTAGTTTGACAGACATATACTCTGACGCCCCTACACATACACAGGCACACGCGCTCGTAGCTCGCGGTGGCAACTCGCACAGCGAAATAGCAGCAGAAGCAGGCTAGCGTTCAACAGCAGCGTCAGCAGCAGCGATGGCAATAGGCGAACTCGTCGGCGGGCGTTCGGTGTGACGCGTTGCGAGCTAGCGAGAGAGAAAGTAGGTGGATTGCACTCACTGCTATTTGGGGGTCAAACGGGCGACCGAGTGGTGTCCGGGGGTGAGTCTGTGTGGGGCAGACGATGCATCCAGGTGGGTTGAACTGGATGCAGTCGTATTGCGCCGAGGACTCGGTCACATGCATGCACGATGTATTGGTAGACAATATGAACGGGTCATTGCTTCTTCGGTTCGGGCTCACAATAGCGAGCGAGCGTCGAGACAGGCCAAGCTCACGAAGGCGACTTAAGGAGGCGCCATCCTAATTGTAATTTACTATCGAGAGGATGTTTACTTGCCTAGGCTGTGCTGGCTAGCGGCCTAGGCTGCGCTTCACTGGGAACGGCGTGGCGCAGCGCAGCTCGCCTCAGCGTCGGTGGCAGTGGTCCCCAATCCCCTCCCCTCCCCCCCAAAAACCAACCCCTCGACCCAAGAGTCCCCCGCCCCCCTCGGTATCCGTCTGTCCGGTATGCGTTGTGTCTCCACCCGGCCGCTACTCAACCCTGTTCGGCTCGTTGTTGCCGCCAAGATGCACACAGCAATGTACAATTCGAGGTGAGTGAGTGGACGACAACGCGAACGAAGAGGAAGAGGAGCAGGAAGAAGAAGACGAAGTCGACGACGACGACGACGACGGCTGCTACTGATTCTGTTGCTGTTGCTGCTAGTGCTGTCCCGGACAGCACGAGAGTAGGCAGCAGGGCAAAGTAATGGTGCATGGACGGAACGCCATCGGCCAAGAAGGATCCTTCACGATGGTCAGCTGGAGGCGCGGGTCAAGTTTGGACACGGGATCGACAGGGGGCGAACAGGCCACGACGAGTGGGGAAACGGGTCGAACTGTCGAGGAGAGTCAGCCGGTCGACTGCGAAAGGCTTCAGTGGTGGTACAAGGTACACATTCGTATACAGATGCATGCACGCGCACGCACACACACACACAGACACACTCACGCGCGTCCGATGGACCAAACGACGGACGAATGAGTCGGCCAGTCGCTCTGTAGCTAGGCAGATAGATCGGTCGAACGAACGAACGGACCAAGGAATAGGCCAGCAGCAAAAACAAGGAGAAGGTGGAGACGAAAGAAAGAGGAAAAGCGAGAAATGGAGAGAGAGAGAGAGAGAGAGAGAAAGAAAAAGAAAAAAGGAGAGGTCACAACAACAGAGGTAGAGGTGTATTCAGTCGTTCACACAGACAGACACAGGGAAAACGAACACTTGAAAGAAAGGGTTCATTTTCTCTTATTCTTATCTATCTTCTTTTTGGTTGGCTTCCTTCCCTTGTGCTGTCGGCCACTGCCGATTTCTTGCAATGGATGCCTACGGCAGCCTCGGCCAGCAGTCCCCGCAACGCCCCCTACGTATCTATCGACCTACCTAATGCAACGACTACTGCCTCTGCAGCTACGACTACAACTACTACTACTACTGCTACAACGGCTGCACTACACTCAAGTGGAATGGATCGCTGCTGCCGCTGCGTCAGCACTGGCCTCTCTCGTGCTGGACGAATGTTTGTTGGTCAACGGTAACCGGATATAGGGATGTGGGCCGGGCGGGTTGAAACCGGCTAAACGCAACCAAGTAATGTTGCAGCGATGGACCTAGCATAGGTGGGGCTGTTCACATCGTGAGCAAATGGCTTCGCTTCGCCTATCACCATGAAAAGAGCGCACGAGCCACAGGAGTCTCAACGAGACGGAAGCCGATTTACGGTGAGATAGCTTGCTCGGCGCTCATGTTCTAATCGGCGAATATATATGGAATCGTTTGAACATTTTATTAATTCGCGTTGTAAACAAATATTATGTTACTTGTGATACATTTGTGTCTCGCAATTAACTAATACTGTATTATTGCCGATAACGCCGCTACGCACTTTAACTCAATTTGTAGTGATTTGCCATGAGAGGGTTCAGAAAATTATGCATAATGCCGAAAGATTTGGCTATAAAGTTAAAGATTTGCTTAGAATCAAACTTGGTTATATGCCCTTCGGATACATAGCATTATCTTCCCTAATATATATATATATATATGTATATGAAGAAGTACTGCAGAATGTTCTCATAATATTTGCATAAACAACAGCGTACTGCGTATTTAATGTACACATTCTTATAGAGTAACTAAACAAGGAAATTATTTATTTCAATTGGTAAACGTTGATTTACGTTGTAGGTATGTACAGTAGAGTCTAATTACAATAGAAGCACATTTAGGTAGGCACACCGCGGAGGACAGCGCTCTACGAATATGTTTTTCAACAACTTTACATTATTCTCAACATCCTCACCTAGGTACATTATTATTACATGTGTTATATATTGATGCGTTATCATAGATGGACATTCACAACGCACATATATAAATCTATCCATCACGTGCCGAAATACAGTTCTGTGACCTAACAACCAAATGGCTACCTGCGCAATTTCCCTAGAGAAATTTCTAGCGTTGGATTAGATGATGGCTAAGCATGACATGCCTTCACCATTCAGGGTTAGCTTCAGAGATTGATTGACAGCATGTTGACGAGCGCCGGCCGCCCCCTTACCTGCTTTTAGGCTGGATTACCTAACGACTGGATAAAATGTACACACCACGCATGTACGAATAGCCTTAAACTTCAATCATGCGAGAACACGGAATGGACTGCACACAAGATTGCATTTACACGACAACTACTAAAAATTACTGGCGCACTGGCCCAGCCCTTTCACTCCAACAGCAATTCAAATCGTGGTCGTTTATGGAAATATCTGTTACCGACAAGGGTGGCTGCACCTTTATAGGCAGCCGAAATAGTAACCAGATTTAGAAATATTACTGGTATAGAACGCGCCAGCTATTCTCGCCCTGAGGAGATTTCAATGAAGCAATATGCTCCACTGCGTACACAAACAAAAACACAATGATTCGAAATACTCTAGAGTGGACAGATTTCTAGATTGACTGTGAGTGATTGCCAGCACCTCGGACCTATGTTCACCATTCAGATTTGAACTTCTAACTATGAATTTTACACCGTAATCAATGCAATGAAATCAAAAACAAGTATTCTTAATAGAAGTGACACGTATACCACGTTCCCTCTTCGGCCGAAAGATAGATTGTCTCGGTAGCAGCGAAGGCAGCCGTAGTAATTATTTACGGAATATATCCATCTAGGCTCAGATTTTGTCAATGTTTACTTCTGATTTCTCTGTTGCAATTCTCTCACTCGATGCAGAAGGGCGAACTCGAATTTGTCTCTAGGTATTGCATTCCGTTGCCAGGCATAGTGTCGGTGATATCGAACGCAATGCGGCTGAAGTTGCCGACCATTGGATAGCAGGTGCCGTTCATATATCCATTGAGGCCATTCGTGCAGGAGTGCGAGCGGAAATTACACCTATCCTTTGCAAACTGGTTCCGAACGGCTTCCACGTAATAGTCGTGAGCTCGCGTGTGAGCACAGACGAGATCTGTAACAACGAGACAAATGGAATAGTTTATATTGTTACTAATTAATCACCATATAGCGCTTTGTCATTAATTGTTAGTAGAAAATCATTGTTCTTAAATCGTTCCCGAAAGACAAGGTTTGGGCACTATAGTTGCTTGAAAAGGCTCTCAAGATTTCGAAAGGCCGAATGCAGGACGGAGAGGACGAGAGCACGGACGTTACAGGAAAGTGTAAAGCTAACGTGGGACATATTGGGGAAGGGACGCTGTGGAAGCAGTTGTGACAGTGCTTACTAATACGCCAACATCCTGGTTGAGAAGTGCCGCCGTTAAGGTAGAAGTCGACGTGGCCGATCGGTTTAACTACTCCGAGCTTTCCGGTCAGGATCGAATCCCCAGCCGAAGTATGGAGCGAGTCCACGAACTGGGCATCGCTAGAGTTCAGTCCTACCCCGTAGGCTTCAAAAAGAGGTGACGCTGCATCAAGGGCTGTGAAGAAGGGTAAAGATGCGTTGATTTGTTAACTGGATATTCGAGGGAAAGACGTTCCGAAGGCTTAGTTCATCTAGGTCAGTGGTTCATGCGTGTATTGAGCTGACCCATATCACAATGTAACTTGCTCGCTTGCTTGCTAACGAAACCCTGCCATATAATAATTGAGCAATTTGTTCCTTGTCGACAAACACCGCCATAACTGTTTCTCGTTTCAACCAGGGCAAGATCCGTTAGTTAGGGTTTGTAGTGATTAGTTTAGTTTTCGCCTAAGGCCTCCATTTGATTCGAAGGAATATGTGAAGTCGAGGACCTTGAACCTGATTACCTGATAACTCGTCGGTTAGAACCACTGCTTGCCTCTTACCTGTAATCCTGTTGATCTTCATGCCTCCGGCGATTTGCTTGAAGTAATCAGAGAAGAAATGTGCAGTTTGAGCACCGAGGGAGTGTCCCACATAGTGGATAGACTTCGGCGACAGAGCGTAGGTTGACAGAAGCTGGTGGAGAAGAACGGCTACCTGACGACCTACCAGCTCGGTATTGACGACGGCCAGAGGATAGAAGAAATCATACGGACCGGCCCCATTCAACCAGTCGACGAGGATCACATTATGTTGCCGCTGTGGTAACCGATTACATGGGGCGGGCATAGTGTTGAAAAAGGAAAAAAACCGATTACAAACCGAGCACAAAGTTAATGAACGACTATACAGTATGCTGCAGGTCCCTCATTAGGAGGTTTGCTTGGAAAGAGTTTGTTTGACATTATTGTATCGATAGACCGCCAGCGAAATTTGTGGATTCCTGCCGTCCCTCTGCATCAAGACAACAAAGCCAAATAATAGTTCGCATTTAAATAGGAATTATATTGGTTTTGTCAATATACAAATTTTACAGATCCTATAAAAGACGTATCGAGCGTCACAGCGGGCTGAGGCCGATAGATTGGTGTAAACGTCTGTATATGATACTAACGTTTTCTATTACGAGGTTCTTTAGGTCAACCATCCAATTGGAGTTCGAGTCGGCCGCAAAGCCATGATTAACGATAAGCAAGCCACGATTCGTGTCCTTGAAAATCGTCTTGTTGAGCCCGCGAACATCCGTGTAGTTCAAAAAGATCACCGTCTCATTGTCATACCTGCAATGATTGCATAGCGAAACGGCTTACTTGTCAACGGCTTGTGCGTTTATTATTAGCATTTGTTGATATTAGTTGGGTTGAGCATTTCAGCTATCTTGGCAAGCACAAAAACGCTCATTGCCGATGCTTGATAAAGGACAACATTCTTGATGCGACTCAGCAGCGGCCAGTTCGAGGTGTCGAACACTGAATAACATCGGCATCAACATAATTGCGGTCCGATCCTAATCCGATCGCCATTGTTGCCCACTGAGCGTTTACTCAATCATTTTCTGACCCGCATGGGTAGATCTTACCAAAATGATGCGCTATGGATGCAATGAAGCAGCAGCCTTGTCCAACTTATGAATGGAAGTCTTCGACGCATCAACTCGTCGTGGTAATTAGGCTGCCGCTGCTGTTAGGCTTCTACTGTTATGGCACACGAAACGTAGCCGGGAAATAGGGATAAATGTAGAATGGGTATGATTGAAATACGCACACCGAACACGCGAGCTGAATAGGGACCATATCACTCTACCCGATGGAATAGGATTTTCAAGGTTGCATATTTGCATTTAAAGGGATCCGTCTTATGAAGCAATGCTAAAATCAATACCGTGGGCGTTCAATGTTGCCTGTGAGTAGGGTCGCAAAATTTACTTAGGTTAGAGAAAATTATATGATGGATACGAGAGATAGAGAGAGGTAAAGAGAGAGAGAGAGAGAGGGAGCAAGGCGTTGGGTTAAAATTGCAAATGCAGCTATTCAATGGAGCAGGGAACTTTCCTCACCTAAACCCATTAAAGGACCAGCCAAGGACAAATGAAATAATACGAGCGACGAGGACCCCGGTAGTAAAGGAGGCTTTCTGTCTTCACATGTCACAACTATATAGTATCAGCTATAATTCTCAGCAAGTGCACAGTGAACAGTTTGCTGCGTTATCTCCGCGACCGTCTCGTGGACGGTTTAGCCTGCGGAACTTCACTCGAATGTTGTAAAAATGTAGAAAAATCGGTCCGTTTCTTCAAACAGCTCGAAAACAAAGTGCTATCGGTTCACAAACACCATTCAATAACAAAGGACAGCGCCAAAAATTTATCGTTTATCACAATAAACGCAAATTCAATACGCATGCACCAAAAATATACATTTAGCACATTGACTATACCGGTGCATAATGACAAATGATTAAGTTGTTTCATGGGGAGAACAACGTTTCAAAATATTAGGATACATATGGCGCGTGGAATACAGGCGTTTTTTTTCCACTAATTCTGCCGCTGGCGAGCGATCTAGCAGGACGAACTCCTGAAACACCGTCACATACTATACTCGAATATAACTATATAACATAAATATATAATAAACATATGAATCAATGTATACATACGCAAATACGAAACACTTTATATATCAACGCACGAATAATAACAAAAATAATAACCACTAAACTTACCAGGGAAAAAGTCGAAACTTGGTGTTGATCTCTTCTGGAGTCTCAGGCAGTAGATGGATGTACTTGAATGTACCATTGCAGGCATCGAAACATCCGAGCCCCTTGAAGCACTCCGTACACTTAAACGGATAAGGTATTCTGCCCGTAATCACGTCTTCGACTCCCTTCCAAATATGCCATAGATAGTCCCATATGCTTGCGACTGTATTCAGCTTGTCCAGATGTAGTGGATGTACATGCTTAACCTGCTTACTATTCGTTGGACCCCGGTCCGACGCCGTCTGTGTTCTGCCCACCGACAACAGTACGGCCCATATTAAAAAGAACGATAGTATTACATTCGCCTTCGTCATAGTGGAAGCAGGATCGGCGTTACTTTGCAGCCGATGTTAATCGCTGATTATTGACAGCGACGCCTAGTACCTATATGGCGCTCTTATGAAGAACGTCCCTCTATAACGTCCTCGTCGACCAGCTTTCGTTGACGGTCACCGTCTTCAGCCGGCTTCTGGAACTACCTCCGGTGCCTCCGGTGGCTGCGGTACAGTCAGTGTGGCCTCTCTTTCCGAACTTTGACACAACTGCGTTGTTGCTTTGCCGTTTCGTTCCGCCACAATTCCACCTTCCCGTTTTGCTATCTATACACCAACACCAAGTACTGGATTCGTTGCTGGTTAACACTCTGGTTTGCGAACGCACACAGTTCAATTGCCACTGCAGCGCTGACGATAGTGAAAGTCCGCTCAGCTTTGACTGTGCTTCCGCGATATGATATGTCGCCAGAGGGCTCTCCACTCTCTAAAGAAGTTGATGACGGGAGAAGGGTGATTGACGGACAACGAGAGAGAGAGAGAGAGAGAACGGTGAAATGAGAAAGAGTATGCCACCGATTTTGTCTTAAGTCGTCAGGGTGCCAAGCAGTGTGATTCGCCTCTCCTGTCACTTCTGCGCGGCTATTGGTGTTCGGTTAGATGGTTACACACGCACACACAGTCGCAACTGCAATGCTATCGTGTTTTTGGCTGCTTAAAACGACAAGTGCGATCTTGCCTCTCCGTTAGTCAACGCGACAAACGCACAAACAGACGACGTTACCGTCCAGTCGGCCAGTACCACGCAACAGCCAACGGGCAAGCTTTGCTCTCTCTCTCTCTCTCTCTATCCTACTCACTTACTCATACAAAGGTAAACATGCACCCGCTCACACAGAGAGTGTCGTCACAAGCGATGCGGTCAAGTAGCAAACGAGAGACGTCGGTTGATTCGTTTTTGATATCGTCTCCACACCATCACCAGCTCGAAAGTAATCGAGAGCCACATACAGTGATGACAGACGTCGAACACATCGAGATGCAGGGAAGGCGGGAGGCAGACAGGCAGATACACTCAAGCATACAACACACTCAGCGACACAGCACACGCATCCAGCAGCATACGCGGTCATTCCTCTAAGCTGGCAGCACTTGCCGGCGATGATTCGGCCGAGGAAGGCACTACAAATAATGGTGACGCCTTGGAGATGGGAACGCGTCTGAAGGGATCGACGTCGTGGAACGGCTCGAGCTGACGCTGAACGGCGCCACCGCAAACGCCAATGCTAACAGCGTGACTGGCAACGAGATCGCAGTGGGCAGCGGTAGTTGATCGAAATAACGGAGCATCGGGGACTGGAGTACGTCGACGTTCGATATTTCGCTGAGATACTCACAATCTCATGGGGTGAGACAAGGATCAACACAAAACAACCACAATGGTTCGAGCGGGTCTTATCGGTATACCGAGCAGAACTAGCTGATAAACACTAATACTAAAAGGGGTTGCAACGATACCCGTCCCCCAACCACAAGTTACAATACAACGTACCCACTGACTCTTTGGCTGGACGTGTTCGATCTTAATTCATGTGGTGACGTCGGGCGGAAATGAAACGGCGCAGAAACGCTGTATTGGTGATGACGACGTGAGATCAGCCGTCCTGCGCACGGCAAGGATATTGATATACGGCAGAGTTAATGCCAGTCTGAATTTTGTGGTGGCAAGTTTATATATCCTTGAAGGTATATAGACCTGGCACCATGTATTGTATGACGGTGTGAATATATATATATATATATGGTGCAATGTATATCAGCAATTTCAAGTCGTACTCACACCCGTAACACTAACAGCTACAAGTAGCAGCGATTAGACGAGCTAGATTGAGGAGCGCCGTTGGGTACAACAATCATAGAAGACGTCAAAGCAGATCGCAACCATGATCATGGGATGGCCTCGAAGATCGACCGATTCTTGATAACCGTCCATGCCGATAAATAGATAGATAGATAGATAGCTCAGCTTAGACCGTCGCCCAAGGACGGAATAGCCGATACGTCACGACCACACATGACTAAGTGTCAAGCATGTATACTCGATTTGTTCCAAGGTTGTCGGATGCAGTGCTATTGTAGCAAGGCAGTGCGATCTGATAATTGCCTTAATAAGCAGTTCAGCTGCTTCAATTAAACTCTGATGCAGGAGGTTTAATGAAAAGACCACACGTGACAAATGTGCAACCGTACGTAACTTCTTTTCAACCGCCATTGTATTCATCGCACAGGCGATCAGATTTTTTTCTGAGATATTCTTAGTTATTTTCGAACTAAACCTTCGCTAACCAGATGAACGCGATTTGCAAGCGAGCAATTACACACACCGCAGCATATTAACTACATATTAACAACATCCGCCCAAGGCAACAGGCAAATATAAACATATAATATATATTTAAAAAGAGATCATGAAACATGAACAATTGGACCTCGTTATTTGCATCAGTTTCTTTATCAGTCATCTCATTATAACACAGCCATGCAAGCTGCTCTGTCCACGTGCATCGTGGAAATTGCTCAAAACGTTGTAACTGCGATTGAGACATTTTGCTCTGCTCCGATCGACGCTCTCGTCTGAATATCCGTTTGTACATAATAACCGAACACATATAGTCAGTCAAAATTCCGTATTAGCAATCATACTCAATGAGATGTTTGTCCACTTTTTTTTCATATGTTTGTGTACAGAATACGTAAAACAGTAACTTTTCGGCGTCAGTGAGAAGCTGCGCAGGGAGAAGAAATGAGAGATTTATCACCGTTGTCACACGAACACATGTTACCGAATCGAATGTTGCCGGTAAAAATCTAACGCGTGCATTCGCGTTGGCGGCAAACGAGAATCGCGATGATATCGTTACAGGATTTTTCCAGATTGTTTTTTATGGATGAAAGCAACTCTGGACGAGAATAGCAATCGATTAACTTGAATTTAATTTCAACTTCTCCTAAGCTTGATCTGTTTACGTTTGATCTTCCAGTGACGATATTTGTTGCGAGCTTCATTTGTTAGATGTATAATATAATAGCATGCTAAAAGGTGGCATGCTAACCCCTATCGATAATTCTGCAAAGCTACTCTGCTTAGTCATTTGAAAGAAGGAAAGTTATATCGTTGATGCAATATCTTTCTTAAAAGCTTTTCCTCATTGTTCTATAATGTTGTATGATTGTCTTACTGTCTATACGCATATATTTTGATATTCGCTCAATTGTATTTTGTTTACGTATAACGTTTACTCCATCAAATGAATTACCTATATTTTTCTTTTCTACCTAACTATCTATCTAAAAAAATATGTACAAATCTGAAAACACGTAGCACTCATGTAATCTAATGTATAGAATTTGTAGTGATACTAATGGTTAATAATCTAATAGTAATGGTTCAATACATGTTTGCCAGTAATTCCAATCCACTTCTTCCATTCAACCAGTGTTATTTATAGAACGTATAACACAAGACAACTTCTTGAACAGCGCACTGCCGTTGTTGTGATCCTCTCGATCCTCTAACACTCCCTAGATAGAATAGCGTTAAATTATTTGCCGTACGAATACCATATATTACTAGATACTTATTTGTCATTATACCTCTATAGCAGAAACCTGTGAAGCACTCATGCTTTGCACAAGATGTTTGATTGAACTCTCGATCCCGAGATTAGTGTCTAAAACACTGATAACCATTTATCACATATCGGCAACTTCTACGTGCGTGTAAAGGGTTAGGAGCGCAATGAATCCGCTTCTTATTGTTATAAATAATGCAATCGTTACTGTACTGAACAATAACTATGGGAGGCATAAACAGGCTCTTTCCTTTTTGTTATTTGGGAATGGTAGCCCCTCGAAGGGCAGATGGGTTTCTAGGAGTCGAAACCTTCCAACCCAAAACCACTCAATAGACAGTGACCCAGCGATGCAAACGGTCCAAGCTGTCATCAGTGTTATGATATTACCTTTTTGTTTAAGTTCGCGCAGAAGGAGCTTGTCGGCCGCCATGGCTGTCAACCGCTGTAGGTTTTCTTGATTAGTCGAAGTCAAGGAAGAACATATTTGACAGCGCTCGAGCTCAGCATCGAGCTTGTGCAATCGTATGGCGCAGCTTCTGATATGATAACTACTGAAGAGGACTTTCTGTATCTTCGGGTGCAGAAGGATTAATCACTTGCGATAATAATAATCATCATCATCATAATAGTAATAATAAGAATACATATTATAAATGTCCAATTTATGCAATAATAATGTTTGGAAATTGAAAATCTTGCTGTTTGACAACAACACCAGCATCTAGTCAATTGGGAGTCAGTATAATAGGTGGGTCGATATTTGCGTGATTTGATTTCGACCTTCTGTGAATTTAACCGATCTTTAAATGTATTATTCTAATTAATTTATATATTATTATTATTATTATTATGGCAAGTCGAAACAAAACTCACCCAATCGACTCTAACGCTCCATAATGCCTCCATTTTCCGTTCGGAGGAATTGTTGTGTCACTCTATTATAGAATGTCACATTAAAGAAAACAGAGAGAAATCTCCTGGAAGCACCTAGCCTATGCTTATTGACCGGATGCGTACACTTCCTGATATAATCTCACCTGACTCACGTAAACCCATCTGACGCAGCAGCTGCTACGCCGTTTCTGAAAGCAAATTCTTGTATCTACGTGTCATCCGCTAACGGCTAATCGATAAATACGAGATATTCAAAAAATACAGTTATCTCCATTGGTCTCAGCTGAGGCAACGCAATATCGAGCGGGGCTGACGTGGGATTAACAGTGGCATTATCCAGTCAGCGAATCGTCGCGATAACACTTGTAGTGACATTGCTGATGTGTGACCATTCAGTACTGCTACATGATCACTGCTTAACAAAGATGAGAGAAGTGCTACTCCTGAGCGTGTGGTGACCATCGACAGCTGTGATTTACTGGTTTAACATACATGTCGATTCTGTATACTGGGATCACAGCGAGGTCTAGATCAGTTTTCGAGTGGTGCGTTCCCCAAGGAGCGACCAGGGAAGACAAACTCCCCATCTTTCCTTGCTCCGCACTCGGCCGAGAAGCATACAGAGGTGTACGGGTTCGAATCCCGCCGTTGTACACTTCCATGTCCTATGAAGTAGTGCCGAAAGCAGCCATCTTAAAGTTAATTTTCCGTGCTGACTCACTCATCCAAGAATTAGTGTATGATTAATTAGCGAAAGCTTTCGGCCACCCACTCGGTAGTCCGAGGAAATTGAACCACTTCTAAGATACTGAAGCATCCTATTCAGGGTAGATATGGTAGAGAGGTCAATTTTGCTTATTTTCGAGCTTCCGTGAAGTCTTTGTTATGAACATATTTTCGGTATTTCAGTTTCGGATGTGGAGTTCCTTCGGTTTTTTGGATTGCCCGTCCGCAGTGTCGCATCGTCCAGGTTGTTTGCAAAAAAATGCGCGAGATCTAAAAACGTCCGTAGGAACGAAGACACCTTTCGCAAGTGGTGGCAAAAAACCTTATCGAGTTGCGCTCACCAATGACGTATTTACTAATGTTCACAAGTTGCAATAACAACTCTTGCTAAAATAGACATACGTCATCAATTAATGACTACTAGAATTCTGACGTAGTATTCAGTGGCGCGCCATTTATACGGGGCCTTACGATGCTTAAAGATCTGCCTTCGATTCGCTGCATCTCGAACTTCGGCAGCCCCCCGGCGCTCGAAACAACGCAGACACGACGTTTGTATTGTGAACATAAATCTTATTGCATTTATTATTGGAGTTAAATCGACTCACTGTTTTGTTTGTTTGATTTTTGATTGCCCTCCATGTGAAACTTGTAACCAAACCGTCAACCGCGTAAACGATACAAGGCACACACCAGCGTTAAATTCATCTCCGAAGCGATTGAAACTACCAATCACTGTCTCCGTCCGGCAAGCTTCAGTAGACGTGTACACGTCGTTCCAAATCGATCTTCCTAGCGACATATCCCCCTACCGTTGTTGATATTCAGTGCGCGTTGATCAGAACGCAGTTACGGTCGACACACGAGCGGTCATCTCGCATGTTGATATGCATTCGGTGTTGCCAAGCAATGACTTCGGCATAGGCCTGCATGTTAGTACTTCGAAGAAGAGCCCTTCTTGGAAGAGTCAGCTCCCTGATTTTGCTCCTGATGAATGAGGTTGGCCACACTCCTGCCGCGGTCCTCGCTGGGTGCTGCCGCTCCCGCTCCTGTAGGCGTTCCGCGAGAATTGGTAGTGGTCTGGCCAGATTGGCTCGGGTTGGTGTTACCCGCGTCGCCTGCTCGGTTCGAGGGGCCCGTTGTGAGAGAATTGACATTCAAATTGTGCACGATATCCTCAAGTGCGCGGACGGCATCCATTGGAGAGATGTTGTTGCGTTCCAGGCAGTCAAGTAATGCGGCCAATTGCTCTGGGGTTACTAAACAAAAAAGAAACAATATCCAATACGGCATAATGTTAGACTTGAAATAATCGTACTGCGATAAAATTACCACAATAGCACGATCGTGGTTATAGGCAATTTGTTCACCTACGTCACAGTATACAGATCACTCAAAAATAGCAATAACAGTTCACACAGAAGCAAGCAACATATATTATACGATCACATGCGTTGTATATACAATATCACACGAGCTATGTGAAAAAGTGTATTATTATCATTACTACTCCAGGCTTATGCAGGCAAAGTGAGAAAGACTACTGATTGAAGCCCATCTTGAGCGTGAAAGTTCATCGATAATTTCCACAAAATCATACTTCAATGAATGATTTCAATAAAAGCACTGGTGTATGAAGTATATATATATGTATATATTATGGTTATACAACTTATATACAATAAGAGATGATTACTTTAAAAAATCCTAGCAATTATATGAAAATATGGAGAGTTCGCTCGCAGATACTGACATCCACCAGGTCGGCCCGCACCCTCTCGCCTGAGAGCCTCGTGGATGGCTTTGAGGGCATCAAGAAGAGCCAGACCGGCCTTCTCCATGCAGTCCAAAAACTGTTCCTCAGCGCCTATTATAAGGGGGCACAATGATCATGTTTATATATTAGACTGTGATCAAACTAGATTTTCGGAACGAATATATTGCACGATTGCACAAGTGTGGTTAAAGGCTTTAAATGCACGAATCCATAGGTGACCAACAAGTTTACCTGTTAAATCTTTAATAGTGATAGCACTAGTTCCTATGGGTTATTAATTACAGAACCGACAAGAACGGCAATTGAAAAAGTGACATTCCTGGAGAATATGCAAATTTCCGCAAGAATAGCTTGTTTCACGTCACCTCTTCGTCTGGCACCACCAGCTCGACCTCGAACTCACCACTACCGCCGTCATTTTCAATACCGTTCCTTCGGCTGCCCTGTCGATCATTTACTCCTCGGCCTCCTCCACCACCACCTCCACCTCCAGCACCACCACCACCACCATCGAGTTGGTTTCGCTCTGAGCTGATTCGCCCTACAACGTCGTGCTGCTCAGCGCCGGCATCACGCGACTGCTTTCTGGCGGTGACCTGAAGTATGGCTAACGCCAAGAGCACAACTGCACGATGCTTCATCGTCGGCGACACTGAGTTTGAGTGAATAAAGAAGATGTACTATGCGGCCGGCCACCTCTGTGGTGACGTCTGACGGTGGTCAGTGTCTGACGTCGGGAATTTGTCATCTCTTGTTTTTATATCGCGACCCGACCCGCTCGTAAAAACGGTGGAGAGATAGGTACACGCGCAAGCGTAAGCAGGCCGAAGTCAAAGAGAGACAGATCGGACGGGTCACGACGTCACGCGACCCGAAACAAATAGCGGGGACAGATGAGGATCCTTCGTTCATCGTTCATTGCCTGCGTCCATTCCGCTAGCTATAAATACGTACTGGAACTACATGTACACGGCCGATACGATAAATCGTGGCCAAATGGTCACGAAATGGTCGAAGCGACATAAACGTCAAGAGGTCAAATCAGTCGGATGGATGAGCCACCTACACCACCGACATCGTGTAGGAGGATACTTAGATGTATCTATAATACATATATAGGATTCATACATTGGGTTTTAATCGGTGAATCGCTGGAGAATTGGGCGTGTAAGCTTGCCGATGGCTAAATAATGAATACGACTATTTCATACAGCATCTTTAGAATCGAATAAAATACCCGAACAACGCGAAAGGAATAGAAGGAATGGTCTGGACGTGCGAAGGACGTTTGACTCCCTATAGGATCATTGGTTAACTATCCACAGCTGGCATAACAGTATATTCATCTTTTTTTATTTTTTTTATTATTTTTTTTTTAAAGGGGGGGGGTGTTGGCTTGCTAATACATGCCAACACCATGGCCGCCCCCCTTATGAAACTGCTGACGATGTTCAACAGCACCACTCTTCCCGGTATCGCTTATCGCATTCTTCAGTAAAGGTTGGTGAGATGTGTACAAGCCCAGCCACGAGCACCACACATCCTCCTCAACAGTATATTCATCTGAGGCAAATGAAAGTGCCTCAGATGACTCAACTATTACAGACGGCATCCTAGGAAACCTCTCGCTTGAACCAAATGATCTAAGGAAGGACTGATTGACATTGATTTATCTATTTACGTCAACATTGGATTTTCCCGTATCCCTTTATTTGGGGGTCGCAGACTGTTCCATATTTAGCTCTTCAGTTGGAATTTTGGAGGGGATTGAGAGGGATGCTGTGAGATATAGTGAGTTTTCCTGTTATAATAAGGATTCGCAGGAATCTATTGACATACACTGAGTCGGAACGACGCAACATTGGAGACTCATTGAGACATGGCAAACTATTGTTCGTCCCACAACGATTCGTTGTCAAATCGACCAGAGTAGTAATACAAATAATGCGCAATAAAGGATAATCAACAAAGCCTCAGAACAGCAACTTGAATGATGAATATCTGACTATACAAAGCCGAAGAGATCGGTTATGCCTTTCCCTAGGCATATCTCGGTGTCGCCACCGAGTTGCGTATCATCTTGTGTATGTATCTGGATGTAATCCGGCATGGTCATTTGAGATGACCTAACCGTCATCAACGTTCAATCAAAGAACTTAATGTTGGCATCCTCTCATTTAAGCATATTCGCCTATTGAATACGACGGAAGCTCTATACGACTCAGTTCTTACATGTTTCCCTCTTTGTTGCTTTAATTTTGTTTAGCAAATAAATCCACTAGAAGACGATCGATTGCCTCTTGTAATAAAAGCGCATCCTCCATTCCTGGAAAAAGGTACACGTTTGCCGTTTGTCGTCGAGGCGCGATTACCTTTGGAGCGTCTATGTGTTCGCCATTGGGCTCACTCCAAGAATGACCATAATGTGCCGCAGTGTTATGTGTATTGTATACGGATACACTCTCACCGAGCAATGGCTCTCTCTCTCTCTCTTTCTCCGTCTCTGCCCTCGCACGGCTTGTCCTCGCTGTTACCAATGCCCTGACGAGAAACTCATCCTCTTCCTTCAGAGGAACTTCAGAGCGATGCAGCCGCTCACTAATTCCCGCAGATGCAATAGTACGTTGCGAGGCGAACGACGCAGCGTGGGCTGCTGAGCCTATGCTGGCGTGTTCCTCAATTCGCCTTTGTTGATCCTCTCTCTCTCTCCGGCAGTGCTCACTTCCGACTCGCGTTTTGCCGCTGCGTTTTCCCCCGATTTTCCTCCTCGCGCTCGGCCTGGTCCCCCATCAGACTTTTTCCATAGCTATTTCCCGAGCAAACGGCCCCGCCGTCTCTCCTTGCCTCCCGGCTCCGATCGCTTCGCTCCCAATGCTCATAGCAATGGCGAGCTTCTTTGGGCGACGGCGGTGGTGGCGGCTGCTGCTGCTGGTTCTGCCGTTGCAGGCAAATGTTTTAAGGAAATTACCCACGGAACAGCTACATTGCTGAGGCCGTGGCGGACGTAGCAGTGGCCGCAATGGTACGCACATCCAAGTTGCTTTGTTCCTTTACTGGCCTTTCCCCGTCGTCGTCTTCTTCGTCGTCGTCGTCGGTTTGTTCGTGGCCGCTTTTTTTTTATTAACATGTCGAGGAATAGCTAGCTGACTGAGGAGCACATCGCATTGAACGGCGGCGGCGGCGGCAGCGGCGGCAACGGTGAACGCTGGTCTCACTTTGATTGTCTTCAACCGGCATCCACGGCGGCCGGTCGGCCGACAGCAAGCAGGGCTGCAGCTGCTGAAGCCGTCTCCACAGCTCCGTCGTGTAGACGCAATCCCACGGATCACTAAGTCGACCTGACAGCGGCGTTGATGTGAGCGGAGACAGCGGAAAAAGAATGCTGAGAGAAGAAGAAGCCGCCGCCTCAGAGAGAGGCCTTACCACTACCACCGTGGCGGTGGTGGTGGTGGTGGTGATGCTGCTGCTGCTGCCGCCGCCATCGGGACACGCTCTTCGCCACGTCTTTCCTTCCAATGCTGCCCCAAGTCGGTCCAGCCCCAATCCCCCCCCGGAGCAGCTTCCGGCCATCACCTTCTCAACCGGCAACGGCTGCCTTTCTCTGTATGTCTGCGATCCCGTTCGCTTCCCGCCGATCGGATCCGATCCGATGGATACTACCGCTACTAAGTAAGAAAAAAAAAAGAGAGTAAAATCGAGATGCTCCGAAGTGGCTTTGCTTTCGGGTTGCGCCAAGACATTGAGTTGCGACCGACGTCGCTACGGAAGCAGTAGGGCGCGCCACAAGCCATCGTTGTCTTCTGCGGCGGCCGCGCCCGTTGTAATCTTAACCGAAGCTAACATAACCTGATCGTCCGGTTTGGAGGTTGTTGGCTCTTAGAAAGCAGACACTGATAGACAAAGTGCATGGGAGGGAGAAAGAGGAGGACAGCGAGAGGTCGTGAGATGGCGAAAGGTAGAACGAAGTCAGCCTGGACATGTCCGAATCGAAATCCAATAGAGATGTCGAGCGTCGAGGCCGCCATAATGAAGCCGCTGAGCGGGGGTGTGTGTTCTGTAGTGAGATGCTGTGTCTTAAGGAGCGCCAGGATGCCCCGCCGTAAGCCCCATGCCTGCTACACTCAACACTGGGCAAGCTGCACTTTTCCCATACACATTGTGTCCCTTCGGCGACCCCCCACTCATTGCCAGCCGCCTCTCGTGCATCGTCTCTGCTCAGCAATCTGCCGCAATCGAGACGAGAAGCGAGTTAGAAACGGCAGAGAGAGAGAGAGATAAAGAGAGAGAGAGACCAAGCGACCAGTTTCAGTTGAGGTAGGTGAGGCGAGCTGAGGAGACACTCTCAGGATCGCCACTCGTGGTCCATTTCGGCCTTTCGTCTATTAAGGAACAAACAATCGCTTGATTAAATTCCTTTTGCTCGGCCTACATCGAAATTGCCAACGAAGCCAGCCAGCCAGCCAGCCTCAATCGGACCGCACACGCAGGTAATAGCGGTGCCGTCTTTCAATAGCGGTTGCATTATACGTCACATAGCTGTAACTGAGGAACGAAGAGATTACACTAAGAGTAAAAAAAAAAACTACACAAGGAACGGCCATTTGACGCACTTTTTACGACGTGTTTAGATACTCGCCATTCGAATGCATTCACCGCTTATTTGCTAGAGAAAATAGTCGGAGTTGTCAATCATAGTCACCCTATGTCAACTGAACAGGAGAACTCTGTTTGCAGACCTTAAAATTAGCCTTCTATGTCGTGTCTTATGTCTGTATGAACGTCATTGTCAAGCTTCAAAGAGTCATGTACCTTTAGGAAGATAATGGATGACCAGAAGGAGGACTTTTTCCCTGCAAAATAAATTCGTCTTTCTCAGTTCAGCTGCTCAGCCGGCTGCCACTCGCGCAAACCTGAGCAATCACTCGTTTCGCCTTTTCATCATAAACTCGAGTTGTTGTCGCCTCGTGGGGTGTCCGCACAGCAGCAGACGGGACGGGTCTGCTGTCTAACGAAGAGTGAATTTGCCAAAATTGGCCTTATTAATATTCCATTCAGAGAAGACACGTTCATTCTTCTCGATCCCGCTAGCTCGTTCCATTCTTCGGATCAACTTTGCACTTGTTCCACGGCCAACCCGAGGTAACAAGCACATGTACAAATGCACCCCAAGTTGATGGGTGACGCCTTTCAATGTTGCCGGGTTTCCCGTGGCGCTCACTATGAATAACTTTCCATTTCAGCTGTGGGATCGTATCGGCTTTCGCTACCGATGATGCCTCAACGGTGACTTCAAATTGCCCAGCTTCGACGAACATCAGCAGACTCAGATATATATATATATATATATATATATATATCTGTTTTTGCTGCTGTCATTAAGTATATATATATATATTTTTTTTTTTCCGTACCATTGCAAATTTGTCGTTCGTTGTCCACCCAAATGTGGATTTGGGGTAGAACATTTTTGCTGATCTTGTCGGCAGATCCACTAACCAGTTTCGCCACAACGGTTGTATCGCCGAACGCCAAGAGACCCCTTAAATGGTCACCTGGCCGTGTGGCTATGGATTCCGCGCGATGACCTGACAATTGGCCTCAAAAGATCATCGATGGTGGCCCAGTGATATCGCTCCCTACCGATAACTTACCAAGGGACATCGCACGTAGTGCGCATCGCCAGGATCAACGATGAAATTGAAGGGACATACGGTGAGCTGAGCAGATCCTGGCGTCCCGTCCAACCCACACACCATCCTCTGTTCCGGTGGCTATGCAGCCTATCGTATGGGTCGGGGGAGGTGTTCCGCAGCCTCTGTCATCGGCCAGCACCGCCTTTCAATGTCTTCGAATTGAGTTGAGGACCGCAACGAGAATGAACGAGGCATGCACAATAGATATTGTACCTGCTGCCATGGCAGTCAAGCAGGCAGACGGGCAAATAGCCTCAACACGGGATGGTCTAGTTATGGGCACACAGAGCATCGAATATGCTATATGTGGCTGCGATGAAAGCCAGCCAAGGAGGCGGGCAGACGCTTGCAGCCATCGGTGTATAGCGCGCGTATGTGTATGATGTTTTGGCTATTGAATTGGCCAAATCCTGAGCAGGAGGAGGAGGTTCCGAGGATGAGAGGATGAAGCAAGGAGATGTGCCGAGTCCAAGACGATGTGGAGTGGCCGACTTAGCCGAGGGGAGTGCCCAGTAAAGTGCCCAGAGCTGTATGGGGTGCATAGAGATGAGCAATCTGTCTGGGCGCCACATCTATGGCTGGTCGTCGCCAGTGCTCAACTATCTATGCGGCACCGCTGACACTGTTGGCTGGCGGACAGCACTACAAGCAACCAGCGACTGTGGCGGCGAAGGAACTAAAGCCATCGCGATGTTGGCACCAACATTGCAGTCGCGTCTGAATGGCCCTACTTACCAACTCGCCCGGTCGGTCGACAGGCTGGCGATTTCGAACCACACGATGGAGAGATGAATTCAATCTCTGATGCACTCCCTAAACAGACGACGATGACTGTTCGGGCATGCTGAGAGGCGACGAGTCACTCGTCGGACGACAAGGACAGACCTTGCAGTGTGGTAGGTGTGCAGAAAAATGGGCCGACCCACGATCAATTGGCATCGAATACCTAATTCGTATTCGTAACTTACTCGTAGGTGGCAGGTGCATGATTGAGTCTACCGAATCGCCGTGGGTGATGAGACATGAGGTTAATGTTAACATCACTGCTCAGTGGCCACAGTGATGCAAGATAAGGGTTATGAAGACGATTTCAATTTCTCTCTTAATGAGGTTGAGTCTTCCAAGGTATCCCAGTACATGGTGGTAGGCGACGTGAACACATTGAATTCGATCGGGCACTACCACTTATTCGAAGATTTTAATGATAAGCCTGATGAATCTGCAGTACCTAACAGCATCTGATAAAATCTCGCAATACCTAACACTTAATCAAAACGTTCCTTATCAGTCCCTCGCGGACAATTTCCGAGCCTTAGATACGATTATTATTAATTATAGTATAATTTGTTAATTCCCCAATATGCACCGTTGATGTTTTTTTTTGCTATAAAAAATCCAAATTACGAGTAAAAATCCAGATAGATCGTCCTAATTAATTGTTATACCACAATTGTGATAGTGTAATTATACACATTCTATGTTACACCCATCATAAGGGGAATATGATGAAATATCTGTACTGCGGTGGACAGACCTCACTATGCTAACATTTCCTTACTATGCATGTTCAAATAGAGACCATGAAATTGTGACACCGTTTCAGGCCAGATTTCACACGGCTCGGGCCGTGCTGTTTCTTAGAGCCGGAAAACGTACACGAGTTCTCCACTCTTCACCATAACAAACACAGCAAAGAACGAAATAATTCGAGACTTCGAAAACGCAAAATGTTGTGACATTAATACGCCATATGAATTAACAGATACTGCAGAGATATGCGATTCGTAGTATGTTTACTTATAACTAAATCTGTGAAGAGACCATAAGAGAAGTGGTCCCTCATTTAATCTCGCTGAATGCAAGAGGAAATATCTATCCCGAGTGTTGTATGGTAGCAAGCGTCGCATTGGCGTAATACTAAACATTCATTCGCTTCTACCAAGATCCACGTTCATGCGACGACATCACCGGCGTGATCCAGGTGTTACAGCTAAAACATCGCTGGCGTCCGGGTAGAGAAGATAGCTGAGCTAAATCAGAAAGAGAGAGAGAGAGAGAAGAACGAGGAAGCATCGAGCAGCCAGGCTAGACAGATGGTTATCGACACACGCCCCTGTCGCGCAGCGGGTCCCCAAACGCTGTGACTTGCTTGGACAGCCTGCCCTGCTTGTAAATCTATCCCGGCTGCTTTAATAACGTCACGTCGTAGTAATGTCCAGCAGCAGGGGTCAAGCAAGGGCTATCAGTCGGTAGACGGCGCAGTGCTAAGGGTCAAAGGCTGCTCGCCTACGTAGTACTAGTAGTGGTAGTAGAACTCGTTTCAAGTGAAAGTAGCAGTTCTCAGCGGGGCCAGGGCCGGTTGGGGGGCACACACACACCCGGCGCCCCTCATCACCACCGCGAGCTATAGGTATAACAGGATAGGGATAACAGGACACCGGGGAGCTGTTTGCATGCTTGCTCGCGACGACATCTCCTTAGGATATCCGCTCACGGGGCTAGTGACTCGGTACTGTGCCCCTCCTCCATGGGGGGAGGCTAACCTATGCCAGTGCCCACCCGTGCCAGCCCAGTAGTGGTGGTTGTTAAGATGGTACGAAACGCCGGCAGCTTCTAGTTCTGGGATAAACGGAAAATGAGAGAGGAGATTCGAAAGAGCAGCGGCGAGGTCCGCAAGGGGGCGCGGCCGACACAAGAAAATGGGCGGCTAACTCCAACGGACACTTGAGGCGAGCACCTTGAGTAGAGACAGGACAGGAGAGTGCCGCCTTGAGGTGAAGAGAGGCTCGTCCCCCGACTCTGCCCCCAATTGAAACGTGCGCCTGGCACGCAGTGATAACGTCCGTCGGAAGAGGTTGCCATCAGAAGAGGTAGTGATCGTCGTCGCAGACAGAGAGAGAGAGAGATAGAAACCATAGGGGAGATCGGCACAGTTTGGACGTAGAAAAGTAGTGGATCTAGGGCATAGCAAGGGAATACCACTAGCGGAGCCGTGCATTCGACCCGAAGTGACTAAGCTGCGGTCTCGCGGTTAACGGTTGCAGAGGGAAGTCGTCCGGTTTTATTTCATTAGGGCTCATTACTGGGGCAGCCATTCGGAGAGGGACAACTACGATTTCTAGATCTTCCGATGTGTCCAGATGCTTGCTAGATAATATAATATCATCTCGTATAATATCATCTCGTTTCAAGGCCTGTCGAGCGGAGAATTGCGCCTTTGTCTCCGATGGTCGAGGCTGGATCATCACGTTGATGTAGCCGTTTTGGCTGGTATTTTCTGCAAACCATGAGCTCTATCTGAATGAATAGTTAAACATTACAAATATTATTCAACATATTATTCATCCTCATCGCTTATGCGCACAGTCTCGTATTGCTGCGAAGGCTCTATCTTTCTTACCTTATCAAGGGTGCCCCTCAAGGTAGAGCTATTATAATATTATTAGCAGTATCGTCAGGAAGCAGTGGCGTTCATTTAACTGAGCGAGATCATCGCTCCAATTCGAACCTACCCATTTCGAATAACGGGAGCCGACTAAAAGCGGGTATCAAGTCGGAGGATTCGACACCAGGTACAGCGCGCGATACTTGGTCTGCTTCCCCCTCGTAAACGGCCCCTCGCCACACACCCCCGACGGTGTCGCAATGGGAATGCGACAAGTTTTACGCATTAATTGGCACTTCCCACAGGCCTGGTTCTGGCGGCAAGGGCAATAGCTGTGACTAAGGACCATGCGGAAGAAATTGGAGCGAATTCTACGAGGCGGCGGCGGTTAATTCTCCGTTGATGTAACTGTGTCTGTCCCTGCCCTTGTGCTTCCCGCCTCTCCAGGGCAGATGAGCTTAGTGATGCTCTTTCTTATTGGCACGTATGTGCGGACGCCCAGGCTCTCGCACATGCGAGTTGCATGATTCCATTGGGCGGGGGCTGCTCCTGCTGTTGAAGCCCTTGGAACAGGAATAACCGCTCGTTCAGATCATTAGCGTTAGCTGGGCTGAGATGTGCTGGCACTGCGACGTTGGCTCGGCCGCTTTGGCCCGGTTGCCGCTTTTGATCCAAATCCACTACATCCGAACTCCACTAACAGCAATCGGCAAAAGTCGGCAACCCCCAGTGGCCGTCGTGCTAATGATGAAGATCAGCGACTTTGAAGGAATGGACGACAATGCTACAATTCTCAGGAGATCCGAATAAAGTGAAGCGAGCGAGAGAGAGAGAGAGAGAGAGAGAGAGAGACAGAGAAATACGGGCGGAGAAAAGGCACCCAATGATTCTGGCGGAGAAGGACACACCTGCCTAGGCAGAACCGAGGGCCGAAAAGCAGAGGACACGACGCTACACGCAGGAAGGCATCGAAAACATGTGTGCGCAATGGGGAACAGGAATGTGCCTTGTAGACATCGTTCAGATGAGTTCCCGTACCGTTTCAGTTGGCTAAAACGACTACTCAGCTAAGAGTCCCCGGAAAAAGTCAGGAAAAGCACCACCCTACTCAGGACTCCACCTTGCCCTGGCCAGGAACGATGTGTGTGAGAGTGAAATGTATAGTGGAGGCGAATGCCGGAGGGTGAGAGAAACGGGACGGTCTGCTCCGGCCAAGTTCTGCGCCGGAGAAGGTAAATGGTTTCCTCGAATCCAGCTGATTTTTTCGATAAGTAGACAGGACGGCAGACGCAAAGAAGACGAACAAAAGAGTCACACCTACTCGCGAGGCGAGATGTTCGAATGTCTTCGCTTGGTGCCTTCGCGTGTGTGCTGCTGCTAGCGCTCGAGTTATTCCTGCGCCTGCCCGAACGATGGACGGACCCCTCCCCATCATCCCCGCTTCTCTGCTGCTGTGTCTTTGAGTGTTGACGCTGCAAATCTGAATGGAGTGGACCAACTTGATTTGAGCTGATGCGAAGGCTGAAACGCAGCAAATTCCCAGGACACCGTTTCCAAAAGGGGACGACAGCCTACTGAATGTTAAAGGCGCGAAGAATATGTACTCACCTCTTTATGCTGGTCGGCAGGGCGCAGTGGAGAGAATACCTCTTTCATTGGAATGGCGACAAGCATTGAGCCTCCGCGTTGACTGCGACATTCTGAAAAAAACCGCTTCTGTTTTAGATAGTAACAGAGTGACGTGGTGGATATCGCATTGTTTTCCATCTAGATGTTTAGATTAAATGAACTAACATTGGTAAGAGATTAGCAAACGCACGCTTCAACAAAATGCCTGTTCATACTGTGAAAAATAGTACCCAGAAACCTTCGATAGCCAGCGTCTGGTCAGCCTCCGCTTGCTGAAGAAATCTTGATTAAACTCCAACACATATTAATGCCTGCAATAGTCACATCTCTTTTTTGGTGAGTAGAAACGAAGCAAATATAGCTGTGTTTTACTTCGGTAAAACAATTATTGTTATAATTTTGACATTATAACTAGCTGTAGCTAACTAGGTTTATTATGTTTATTGGTAGACAGAGAAATTGTATTCTTCAAAAGCTAAAAGCAAGACCTTTTGCTCGCGTCATTAAAAAATTCTACTAAGATTTAGAATACGACGAAAATTGAAATAAATTTAATATGCACACAAAAGTGATAAGTGACAAAATAACGATGTCTAAAGGATTATTTGCTGATATTTTTGATAGATACCAGGTGCTTTCCATTAGCAAGTTTTACACAATTCATGTCGCTCTCCTCGCCTTTAAAATGTCGAGGGTGTTGATCCCGGCGGACACCGAGTTCCCGATTACCGCTGTCGAGAAGAGAACTACTCGACATCCAACTGTGTTTGAGATGCCATTTGTTATTAAGGAATCTAGTCGCCATGCACTTGCCTATCCTCTACCGGTGCTCTGGGCCTCATTAGCAAAAGAGATTCGGACGCTCACCTCAAGGAAGGCCTTTTTGGTTCGAAGTGAAGAACGCCATTTACAAAAGATAATGTCTGACGATGGCCGTCACTTAACTGATAATACGGGAAATCCGCACTGCTGTGATTGTACATATTAATGCCGATTTTAACCTTGTAATGTATACCTTACAAATTAACTTTGTGTATAATTATATTAGACATGTATCCATGTAAGGATAATGCCAATAGCTTGGCAGACGCAATTGTGGCATACAATTATTAGGATCATTGAACGTACTGGCGATGAATGTGTCCATTTGACCTAACCTTAGACGATGAACCTTACTTAAATATTATTCCTTACAAACTCAACATTTCTTTATCTGAAAAGTTAAGCAGTGTAAAAACCGCACTTCCATGAATAAATCTCAATGTGAATGAATGAATTGACGACCACTGCAAAAGTGATTTTTACACTGCCGACAATATTATAGATAACAAAATTCCACAACGAGTAATAATTATAAATGGATAGAGTATGCATACAGTTCTTGGAGTATTGCTGGGCGTCTTGTTTAGATAATATGTCACTACTACGTTACATATTTATTATGTTATTTGTAAAATATCTAAATTTTGAAGAGCGGTCCACTTCGTCGTCACTCTCCCCTACGTAATTTGGTTCTCACTATATAATCCTTCCTTGTATTGAAGCTTTGCATATTCTGACAGTAATGGCAATGGGACGGTGTAGTTCGATTTCATGAGAAGGTTACACCTTGCAAATGATGAAGGCATATGCGTGCAGCACTCAGAGGCAACAGGCAGAATGAGCAGGAACATTTGCGTCAACGTTAAATAGCTCCCTATTTCACCTGTCAAGTGATGTCTCTTGCACACTCACTGTCCCATTCACTTAATCCGTTCATATTTTGTCTAGCTATACATTTATCCCATGCGGGCAGATCTGAAGCCACCTGAACTCGCGTCTCTCGCCATTGAGAAAGTCCCTCGCTACTGTCCCTCGCGGCTCCACCGTCGACTACACCCACGCATCGAGCCCATGCCACAGACAGCTATATGAGATGTTGCACCACACGAGGTATTAACTGCCTATAAGAGTCGGTAGGACGACGATGAGGAGGATGGAGAGGGCACACCCTTGCAGCTGGCTTTTGGACAGCCTGACGCAGGTCTGAAGATATCCCAACGACCAGCACGAACAGCAGCAGTGGCACCACCACCGGTCTGCCTGCCTACCTGCATGCCTGCAGGAACCGGGTTGCGCGACAGAAGGACAGCGGACAACTCTTAGCGTTTCTTCTCGTCTGGCAACCAGTCAAGCAAGCAACCAAGTATCGGCCAGCGACATGAAATATTACGATGTTATTATTATTATTATTATAATACCCGAAGGAACCCGAGGCGCGTACAATACCCGTAGCTCTCCCGAGAACACTAAATTGGGGTTAAGTCGCACACTCTGTCTCGCGACATCCGCGACCAAGTTTGAGCCTTGCAATAAATTATATCAAATCCCGGTGGCCTTTGGCCACTACGACAGTTTTTCGTCGTCGTCGTCTTCTTCTTTGCCTCCGATTGGAGATTTTGGAGGAGTGGGGTGGCCGACTGCTGTGGGACTAGGAACGAAAAAGGCAAGCGACGTCGACGGACACACGGGCTAAACGATTTTATATAACACCGCAGCGTGAACGAGAGCCACAACGAAGCGTGGGGCGGTGACGACGACCACGACGAGGTAGTAGAGGGAGCGACCCATTGCTACGCCTCGGCTGGTGTTGTTGTTGTCGTTGTTGTTACTAGCTCGTCACCACAACGAGAAGGACCCCGTCGTCAAACTGCCTCCGAAAAATCGCCTCGCAAAATGTTCGATGCAGAATGAGAGGTCTATGACCTATGTAAGCCGATGACGACGTGAAGAACCTTAGCAGCGGAGTATAATAGCTGCGGAGGTAATCATAGATTGAACAGTGAGACGGAGGTCTAAAACGGACCTCATTGGAATCGTTTCGTCTGAGAAGTCTCGACGGCAGGTAGGACCGGCCACATATGTATATGGCCAATTTTATGGAGGTTGAACGCCGACTACTCGATCTATACATCTATGCTATCCCTCTCTCTCTCTCTCTCTCTCTCTCGTTCTCTTGACGACGACTACATGGATCCAGTAGCAAGCTACGGATCTATATATTTCGCCCATTTATAGGTTATTGCTGAGCAGTACAGGATATACAGGAAGAAGTCATTACACAGCAGGGGCACAACATCGCCACATCGAGCGACTGCGTGACCAGCGTCGTCGAAGGTCCCTGGGGAACGCCGGGATTTGACACCAGGGTACGACAGTCCGGCCGACCGATAGCGTAGACAAATCCAAATGCGTCCATCCTCTACATACACATATATCTATGGCGGGAATGCATCGTACGAGTGAACAGCTAGATACGCGCGTATATAAGCTCTCACAGATGACGTTCAACTTCGCAAAGTACGACGATCTATATGGAATTGCACTCGAGCAGACGGACAGGTTAGGCAGTTAAGAGAGGCGAAGCGCAGATGCACACACCGTCAATGATTTTTACCACGAGTGACACACTACCACAACAAATTTCATTAAATGTCCTGATATGGTGAGACAAACAATATCTCAAGTATAATATGTTTGTGTGTCTACCTGTGTGTGTGTCTATCTCTGTGTTCTGTCAAAACAGCCATTCAGAAGGTAAATCAGGAGATTGCGAATCACATTCCCTTCCATGCTGTTGTTCCCGTAGAGTATACACGAGCGTAAGTGACAACGCTATAACGATTTTGCCATCTCCATCTGCGAACAGCGAACGGCAACAATTACGCCAGAGAACAATTAAACGTGAAACGGGACACCATTTGCCAACGGGCGATGAGAAGACTTACAGGCAATCCTCGCTACCCGCTAGCGATGCCCTACGCTCGGGGGGGGGGCGGTGGCGGCGGCGCGCTGAAGGCGCACGAAGAGATGGGATGGAGATGGGTGATATCGGCATTTGCATTATCGGACAAACCATTTAAAACAGCAAGGCGTTCAAAAAGTCGCCGCCTGCTCGCTACGTTCGGTTACGGTTTGCGCCCTCTCTCTCTCTCTCTCTCTCCTTCTTTCTCCCTATTCGCATGGGGCTGTTCCACCCACCTGGCCGCCTATCGATATACGCGTTGCCAAATTCGTTTATGTGTATATTGGTCTGTCGATCGTCCGAGTATAATGCGACACCGCATGTGGCGACGCGCGCTACGTCGAGCCTCTACGATGAGTGCACGCCCGTGCGCCATTTAGCTATCGGGTCCGTGAGGGACCTTCGTATGCGACCATTATCCGGTTTAAGCCACCACCCCGTTGCAGCGTTGCAGCGGGCGGCGAAAGCACACTGCACTGTGCAAGTGTCACCACGGCAGCCGCCGTCGTAGACAGCCGCAGTCAGGGGCGGGGTAGGTGACGATGTATCTAAAAACGATCCCGTTACCACCACCACCACCACCTCCGCTACCACGAACATTACTACAGCAGCAGCAGCAGCAGCGCTGCGCAAGCGGAGCACACGAATTGGCGCGTCACCCACTGAAATATCAACCGACGCATCTGTACTGTTGCCACCGCGGCGACTCATAGAGAATGTCAGCAGAACAGCGGAGGAAGGGGCAAACGTGATGGCAGTCCGGGATAGAAGAAGGCAGAGAAAGTCGAGGAGGACGAGGAGGCGTTCAGCTGAAATTGTCTCCTCTCGCCGGTCTGCTGCTGCTGCCACTGCTCGTGGATAAGGATAGTTTTTCGCAAGGGGAAGGGCGTGGATGGCGACGAGGAGACCCTGAGTTATTTCGGGCCGCGGCGATCAGAGTTATCTGAACTGCAACTGGAATGGCGCATTGTACGGGGCGCGGTACGGGGCAGGACGATTAAGGCAAATTTATGGGCGGACATCCCAAAATGGCAGGGGGCACGCCGCATAGGAAAACGCCTACGGCGAATGGCAGCGCGCAACAATAGTCCGATGAGCCGGCGCGCGCGAATCAGCTGAACAAAATGGACGATATATAGTAAAAGAAAGTTAGTATCATGCGAAAAGTCGTCATGCCGCTTAGAGAATAAAGGCACTCATTATACAATATGGCACTTCTCTATTACTGCGTTTTAAGCAAGCTAAAGGAGAACCACGTTCAACCGGATTTCTGAAGCAACGATTTTCTTTAGATGTACAAAGGGACAGTTGGATATATGAAGGCAATCTCGGCTTTGGGGATGATGGAAAAGTGGGGCCCCCCTTGATTCAAATATACTATTACGCATATACGGAGGAGGAGGGGGACGTCCAGCAGGTACAATTTTATAGCCCACTAACATTATGCATCAAAGATAATTATAATAATTATGACTTAGATATAGAATGTACATCATCTTGTGTTTCTCTTTAAGCAAAACGTGGACTTTATCTCTACTTAATCGCTCATGCTGAGTACGTAAGCGAGACGAAGACCAGTTAGCAGTTTCGTGGGGGAAAAGTTCTTCATGCCCGCGCGTGATCAACTCGGAAACTCAGGGGTAACCGGGGGGAGGGCGTTGCTTCCTATATTCTCCCCTATCGAAATGATAACATTACCTCCACGGATATGTTTATTTTATTTGCTGAGAGATTATTGTTACTCTTCTTATCGATAATTTTTAATATATGGATGAGAAATTTAAATATACAACATGGAGATGCATCGAGAATTGTTTCCAGGAGTCCCGAGACACCCTTTGCTGTAGAATAGTTGAGTTAGATTATCGAACTAAAAATCTCGTTTTTGTTTCGAAGGGTTGAAACAAACCTTTTAACACTAATGTCGGGTAACGGCCATTCCCGTGGCGCGGTGAGAGCATTTCGAAACAGAACAGAAACTTTTTGATTTTCATAAAAGGAGTTCAGTGGGTATTAGAGCAGAACATCGCCCGCGAGTCTTCACGCACCGGGAAGGGCGAAGAACCGTGCAATTTGTCCGACTGTTCTAGTGTACTTAGTCCCACTGACCTCTGACAAAATACTTTTTGGCCAAATGCTAAATACCGGTGGAGAACATACATCATATATATATATATATATATATATATTTATATATATAGGTTAAACTAGTATTTTTATAATCACCATGATGAGCGTCTCACTATACGGGCTGTCTGCCTCGAGCGCTGTTCTAGCCGCGAAATTCACGGAGCGATAATCGTTCACTGTCGAAAAGGCCACCAAACTTGGTCCCAGATTAAAAGTCGCCCGAACGAAGTCACCTATGTATGTATCTCGATAGGTAACCGGGACGCGTCTGCCATGTGTGACTTTCCTCTATCGGGACTCTTTCTCTCAACAGCTGGGAGAACACCGTATGCATCAGCCTAATGCACTAATCGTGTTTCGACTAACAATTTTTGCCTAAACTTTCTGCGGTACCGGGTAACACACTTGCGTGGACGTTGCATGAAAGCAAGGCAAGCCTGCTCTACTGTCAGCATACTAAATCAAACCTATGTGCCCCTGCCGTTCGGCAGAGGCAGGTTAGCAGGCCCAATAAAATGGAAGTCCAAAGCAGGAACCGAACTCAGTTAGACTCCCACACTCTGGGGAATCTCGAGATTTCCACGGCAGGGCACTACGGAAATAGAGAGAATTCTGTAGCGTAGAACTAACTTCGGATATTGGCGCGATGCATGCTATGAGGGCACCCCTGTATCCGATTGCAGGATCACCTCGAGCGCGTCGATAGGGGTAACTATTAAATCCAGCCGACGAGACGGAGCGAAAGCAGAACTCAACGTATCTGCTCGATCGTCAACAATATCTAACCCCCTACGGACGTGTGGGGCGATAATGAAAAAGAACACTCCTAGCTCGTATTTTCCCTACGGGATAGCTGGATTTCCTCTATGGCTAAATTGCTGGCGTTTGGCTTTCCAGAGCGCCCATCGATTACAACCGCTGCAAGCCACCGTTTGAACTCCCCCCCGATCAATCAGTACATACATCGTTGCGATAAGAGGAAGTTTACGCTGACAACTCTTGTTGGCTGATGGTCATTGTTAAACATCCAATTATTCGCACACGATACCCAGCGATGCCGAACACGCTGTAGCATATATCGCACAGGCAATTAATGGACGAAAACAATGGTCGTCAGTGGCGGTTACAGCCGACTGATTTTTGGCAACGGAAAAGCTAAAAAAATGTGGCGTTATTCAATATAGTGATAAGTGTAAACTTTTGTCGTCTCACGGTCTTAAAGTCTTACAATATAATCACAATATTGGTAACAATAATAATGTCGACGATAAGAAAGAAAAATACAACATGAACATTTTTATCTATTTTTGTTTTACGAGAACGTAAGCTTGTGTATTATTGCAGTTCCATCAATATATCTCACTTGAATTTAGAACTGAATTGAATTATGAGCATTAGGGAACTACGGTAGGAACGTTTCTGAAACAAATGGATACTTCTTGGCTACCATTTACTATCAAAATCTCATGTGTATGCCTAATCGTGATCGTCAATTTAAATTTACGCATTTATTTCATCATATGCTCGTGTCTCTCTTCTCATTCAACAGTAATTTTCATACTATAAGATGAAATGATTATAATAAATATTATCGATCACTTTGTCTCCTGTCTTTGTCAATAATCAATTCGAACTAAATGCCATCTATGAACATCTCTCGAAAAACATGACGATGTATTACAAAAACAACAAGGATACTATTGTACCCTATTGTACCCTTAGTAAATACAAGAAAGCTGACAGATCCCTACAGCTGCATCGGTCTCTCCTCTCTCGCTCTTTCTCTCTGTCGGGGAGCAGTGCAATAACAATGAGTAATTGCACCTGAGATGCTGTTTAGACTTCCGAGCTGCTGCGTCTCTCCCCTGAGCTCGGCAGCGAAGGAGGAAGACAGCGACATAGGCAGCAAAGGGGTTGGTTGATGTCTATTTTTGTCTCGACTGTAACGCGAAGGGCGTTGCGAGAGTTGGTAGCAATCGTACACCACAGGCAGGGAGAGGCTGCCCCGTCCTAGCTACCCCGAGGGAGGCGACGGTCAGACCGTCGGCGCCATTAAGATGTAGAGCGACGGTTGTTTGGGAATCGCCACAGTCGGGATCTGTGTGGCAGCGTGCTCACTCACTCACGCACTTGGTTGCCTGGTTGGTTGCCTGCTTGCTTGCTTGGGGATTGCGTTCGGTCTGATCTCGAGTTGACAGCAAGGGAGATCTCGAGTCTGATCGTGTGGGGAACGGGTTTTATGTCCGCGGGTTGTCCCTTTATTGCATTATCCATCTGTGTGCGTATTTACGAGTTCCTCGACGGGCCGACCTGCACAGAACGATCCCTCCTGCGCTAGCCGTTGAGTGGTGCAACCTTCTTACGAACGTTCGTCGTATTACCTACGGGACGCCTTGTACGCGACTTATGCAGGCCGAGCGCTGAACGCGGCCGTGGGGCTTCAGGCCGAGACCATATCGTCACAGACAGAGTGACCTGTCCTGCTTCTGTCGCTTCTTCTATATATACGATAGAAGAAGCTTTTCATCTACACGTTCGTGAACGTTTACAGCCAACCGCATGGCGCAGCAGAGGTAGCAGGGGCAGCGCAGGTCAGAGAAAAGAGAGAGAGAGAGCTTCTAACGTGAGCCTTAGCGTGCCAGCCCTTTGGAGCTATTTCGAATCAGGCCGCCTGCCCTGCTGTAGTCTTAGTGAGTGAGAGCTCCACTTAGGGTCGATCCAATTCCTTGTCAATTTTATTGCTAAATCCTGTTGTCGGCTCTTGGATGGCCGGATCGATGTTGTTGTTGCTGCTGCTGCCGTTGCTGCCACTGGTGTTATTACTGCTTTTCCTGATACTTCTGCATAGCGCGTGTGTCTGCGTATAGGATTAAACTTTATACGTATCGGGTAGGCGAACGTTAATTCCCCTTTTTCGCTTGGAGGTTTCCGTCATAGATCACAATGAACATCGGCAGTTAAGATCCTGTGGGGGTAAAACCTAAAGGCTTCACCAGTAGCGAGATAACGCATAGACACTATATGTTGAAGTTGCTACGCTTTGATAGCTGTAATTAATTTATGACCGGGGTTACCATACACCTACAGCACCAAACGAGATAATGCGATTTATCTTATCACGCACATTAGGTCGCTTGTATGCGCATCTTCAATGAAAGGTACAGAAAATCTACTTGCTCCGCTATTGGTGTCAAATAGTACCATCATAGGTTAACAGTGAAATAAAACGAGGACATGGAAATGTTGGTGACTTTGATAAGAATGCATGTATGTCAGTCCACTGAAAGTTTCAACGGCTACAGGGGGGAACGACCTTCTTTCTAACAGATATCGTTGTCATATTGTCATATTGTCAAATTTTACAGAACTTAGAAGTACAATAGAAAATATACATTCGAATGTGTGTACACAATGTATTCCTTTTTATAAAACAGCTGCAAACGTTAATTCTAGCTTCGGTCTACCAGTGTTAAGAACATAAAACGAATGTACGTAAATACATGAGTTGCATGTTGGTGTCACTTGGGTACGATTGCTCTAATCGGAAGTGGCACTCATAGGTTGAACAAAAAAGCCAACGTCTTTCACTCGAAACGGTATTAAGAAGTTTACGATTAGGGGAAATCGCGTTCGAGTTTATCCCACGCATATATTTTATATACATACCCCTATCGACATATTTGTATATACCAATCCTGGGGGTAAATGGTTAATAATATAATCTCTATTCGATAATATAATAATATAATCTCTAATCTCATTCATTGATCCCATCCATTAGCCCTTGAGGTCAATGATTGAAATGATCTTTACTATTCATTACCGCTTTGTTTGCAATTTATATCCTGTGTTTTAAGCACTTCTTCTTGTTATGTTTACACATTCATCTTCTACGCCACCGACGCCCATATATACTCGGACGCACACATTCCAAACTGCCACACTGATGAGAGGGAATCCAGTTTATAAAAGTCGAATAATTTCGAGAGTTCGAATTTCTTTTCTTCTCTTTTTCCTGTCTTGGTTCAGCGATCTCCCAAAGGTGCTCTGACATGCCGCGATGTGCCTATTTCTGTAGCGGAGAAGGCCTTCTCGGCGCGTACCCGCCGGCCAGCTCTCAGCCGCTCAGTGGCACAACCACAGCCGGCGTTACCACCAGGTACGTAGTGAGGACGTGCTTTCGAAAGCTCGGGAGAGTAGTAGGTAGCAGCGTGGAGTTGGGATTCTCTCTGACGGTGGTGGTACCGGCAGCATGGATGGTCTGCCTGCCGGCCCGGCTGAAAATTCAATTTAAAGTTCAGCTTAATTATCGCCTTGAAAGTGTACCACCACCGTGGCGCTGCAGCCAGCACTCGTACTCACAGCAGCAGCAGCAGTTCCTTCAGTCGTAGGGTCCTTCTCTTTGCAGTCCCTCTCCTCCGTCTGAGAGAGTAGTAGCTTCTTCATTTGGAGCCGCCCAGGAGTGGATGAAGATTTCTTAATACGTTCCCCTCCTTTCTTTTGCCTCTGTTTCCTAGCTCCCTGTTTCCACAGTGGTATACCTCCTTTTCCCTTTATTCTCCTCCTTCTCGTCGTCCTTTTCTCTCCTTCCGCCTCCATTGTCGTCCTCGGCTGCTTCTGGGTCTCTGCTGTTCTCATTCTCCTCTTGGTGTCTGTGTGTGTCTCCTTGATGTTTTCCACTTCTCCGGCGCCTCTCCATGCTCGGTCCTAGCACGAGTCCTCTAGCAGCGGCGGTGGCGGCGGCGGCAGCAGTAGCGGTAACAGTCTGGTCTGAAGTTTTCGTTTCGTACTTATTCTTTCCTGCACTGTGAGAATTGAATTGTATTTATGCGCCACGGCGCGGTCGTGAGCGGCAAAGGCAACTAGCGGCAGCTACAACCTGCCAGCCGACCGCATAGTAGCACTTCCTTTTTCCAAGCCACCCTCTACCCCGCTCCTACTTCGCCTTCGTTTTCTTCGAACTGACTTCTGGCCGCCACCGCCGTCTCTGTCGCCACCGTCTTGAGATTCTCTGAAAAGCCGAGATCTCTCTTGCTCTCTATCTCCCTTTGTCTCTGGTAAGTCGGATCAGGCCACATAGGCGGGAAGGGGGCACAGCTCTGCAACAGCAGGCCCCCGAATCCCTCATCGGGACTGAGGCAGGGAGGGGCGATGCTACAGGATCGGTAGAATGGGGCGAGACTGACTCCTCGGACTTGGCCGTTGCGAAGCCACAGATGAGGAACGCGGACGACGACGACGACGACGAGGACAAGACTAGAGACAGAGCGAGAGGGATGGGAGAGATAGACAGAGCTCTCAAGAAGGAGGATCGCGGAACGAACACAGGAACGCGGGCCGTGGAGCGCCAGTTGGGTTGTATTATATACAAAAAGTGGATTAATTGCTACTTAACAATTTGCACTCTAATGAAAAGGAAAAGGAGGAGAAGGACGACGAAGACGACAGGAGAACGAGACTCACGGGAGATGAGCGCAAGGGAAGAAGCAACAGCAAAAAGAGATAGGAGATAGTCGTATTGAAAAGTATTTATCTAAGCAGGACGAAGAAAATACACGAACACTCTCTGGAGTCTATTGTGGATGGGATGGCGGGGCTTGAAGTCTAGGAGGTTGTGGTTTCGAGTACGAAGATGGAACAGCCAGTGTCGTTGCGCAGATAGCACGAACGCGAATTGAATGATCATTGTTTTTTAGGTGAATTTTGATTTATGAAAAACGCGCACTGATTTACTTTATTCGCAATGGCAAATTCCAATGCAACGAACGTCAGCAGAATCCCTACAAAATACAATGACCGCCAATGAATACGGTAACCAATAAGACGATGCGCTCATAAAAACTCTATGGATGGAGGTTGAGCGATTTCGTTAATCGTTGTCTATTGCGGATTATTGATTACGTTCCCTTCTATCACATTAATGTTACCTTTTTAACATTAGAAAAAAAAAACTAGAAAATGATTTGATCCCACTTCTGATTCAATTATGAACCAGATATTTTTTTCAATATATTTTTCTTCTATCCGCACCAGCCTTGCATACCCCACCCCTATATTCTGTGATTAGAAGGGTCTCGTCTAACCTGAAGTAAATCATATGTCTATGTGGGTTCGTTTGTTTCGATATATGCCACATGACAAAGTGTATTTAAATAAAAAATAATACAATATCACATTCAACAAATCTGTTGCATTCACCACCCAGAGCTACGATATAGGTGGTGTTCCTACTCATCGTTGATTCATATACGCCAGGGGCTAGCACGTACGTGGGTCGCCGCAACACTATAGCAACGTGTGGATCTCATCGCTCAGATTGAAGTAATCGAAGGCGTAATTAAAAGCAATCCAAAAATTCGTCGTTGTCGAAGGCGAATCATTTTATTGCGCCTACAGGGGAAGCGAGCCCCCATCGGCGAAGACGAACGCACGAAGGCCGCGAGCGGAGTTACTTGAACTTGAAATGGGTCACCTCCCTCGAGTGGCTCCCCTTACTAGAGTGTTCTTCACGCTTACTCAGCTCGGAGGGGTCATGGCTAGGGGTGGGAGAGCCCAGAGAAGTCTGCCCTACTGCTGCGAACTCGGGCGATAGCCAGGACGCAGTTAGCCTCCAGGCGCTTTGTTGGCGAGACAGGAGACCTGGCTGCTCCCTTCGTTTCGCTACACTTCTACACTTACTGCTACCTGGGGGAACGCTCGCTGAGCATCGTCGGGGGATAGATGGCCATATTTCATCCAGTCTCATTGCTGCGTACAACTAGTAATCCGGGATTATCTACCAGCACCGCTGCTTGCTACTGCTAACCCCCCCCCCCCCGCCCGTCCAACAGCAAAGCGGACAGACCGAACGGAGCGAGATGGAGATATTTTACGAATTTATCTGCCGTGTTTAACTTGTACCGGGGAAATCGCTTGGGCAGAAGGACGAGAGAAGGGAAGTTGATATAGAGGGAGACGTTCCCAAAGGCACACAACTGCGGGGGACAACGAGCAGTGCGATATTTTGTCTATGTACGGTAGCTTAGATTACGAATGTACAACATGGCATCATCCTTTGCCGAGAATTGCCGGAAAGAAGCCGAAATGAGAACGAATGATTTACAGATCACCGTGCTCACATTGTTAGAACGATGCCCAGTGGAGTTGATGACACCGAGTGAAAAGTGCTCAATCTTACTAACTTTGCTAGATGTAAATAAGGAACGTGGACAACAGAACGATTATGCTAATAAATACTCACTTGATTTGCAAGTTCTTACTCGGCAGCCTTGAGCTCGTTGAGCCGTCCGCGGTGTTGGTCAAATACGAGAAGCCCTATCACATCGAAATGTTTCTGGAAATGTCGAAAAAAAAAAACATAACATTATTAAGGCTTAGCATTATTAGTGCGTTCCGATTTAGCTTCCCCCCTCGGATTGCCATGAGGTACTAGGCAGGATGTCATGTTGAGCTGAGATGATTTTATTGAGGATATCTATTGAAATGGCGTATTTCAATGGTTATCTATGAATTTGCTTGGTGTATCTTACTATTTTCTAGACCTCACTGTTCTAGAGCTTCCACGCGGGTTTAGTGGGTTTGTGAGTCCTACACTAGCGCTGTTTTAAGATGGAAAAAAGTTCGGAGCAACATTTAAATTTGATTATGTACATCGATTAAAAATTAAACAAATTTGGTCGGTTGAGTACTTTGTATGACCATGATGTTAACTTAATTAATAAATATATTTTCATTATTTATTCTTTAACTGGAAAGTTAGATTCGAGCGAATAGATCGCCTACACCAGTCAGTCCTCTATGACAAAACTCCAGGCTCCAAGCATTTGGAAACGTATGACAGAGCAAGTCTTTTCTTTACTAAGTCACCTTTATGGACGGTATTGACAGACTGTCACCTTATGTACAAGCTCTTCATAGCTCACGGAAATACTCTCTCTCTCTGTCTTATATATATATATATATATATATATATATATATAGCCAGAATTATATATATATATATATGTATCTGGATATGTGATTCTGGATTGTGGGATTTGAGGAATTGTAAAGGCAACGGACAACGGAGAGTAATAGGTAATTTGGTACTTTTACTGTATAACAAGCACTGCACTTTATTCTTATTGGTAGACGCTTAATCAATCCACTCAACTGACGCTAAAAAAAACATGCGTAGGTATCAGAAATGGAGATAGAAGCCGCTTGAGTTCTTGACACATCCTACATTGATTTAGCTTCATTTGGGGGTCAGTGCTCACCGGCGTGTGTCCGACGAAGTCGGAAGGCAGGCAAGCAGGCTTCATTGTCTTATCGGGTAGGCAGTTTCCTTTGCGACGTAGCTCCCTCAGCGTTGTTGTCAACGAGCTGGTGACTGTGGAAGAAGTTCCACTTGGGTAATTTTAATTTCCTGCAGCGGGTGACGGCCCACTGCAGGCTGCCCAGCCTTCTCGAGATTCCCGTTAGATTCCCCATAGGACTGCTTCGTCGCTCGCCGCAGATAAGAGTGAACGGTAGCAAATGATCGCGATCGTGTCATCACTGTTCCTTCACTAAAACTGGCACAGTGAGAAGGTGAGCCCTGATGACAGAGTTCCCCTAAAGATCAAGTTCTTGACAATCCAGCGATTTTGTACAGGTGAAAAGTGAGCCCGCCAGTGAGCCATGCTAAACTCACATGCAAGTAACTTCAATGAATGCGTTTGAGTTCGCGAAGTATCATCTAGCGTCACACTTAGCCACATTTCGTTTGAAAGGTCAAAATCAGGTACTCCCCTTGAAGTGACTCTTTCACTCCTCTCGACACATTGCCATTAGTCGATCAAATCGTCGATGCGTATTACGGCAACGACAACTGTTGAACAGCAATACACACCGCTGGTTTGCTGAAAGCCACATGGCAAGTTGATTCGAGATAGGCTAGTTCACTTCAAAGGACAATTACTTTGTCCCTTCCTCCACCTTCGTTCTGTCTCTCTGATTTCTCTCGGTGTCGCAAACGCGTTGCGATCCTCAAAGGCAAACGTGTTCACAACAGAACGCAGCAGCTCTTCTGCAGCTAACAGGGCTGGTCCCGCTCATTCAAGCAGGAAGTGGTCGGGGCGGCGCCCTCTGAGCGGCAAGAAACTACGCCACACGGAGCACAGATCGGAGCAACGTTGCTCTGGCATCAAGCTGTTGCCATTGGTGAGGATTGTCGTTGTCGTTGTTGTTGCTGCTGCTGCTACTGTTGGCCTGCTACGCGAGCTGTTCGTGCTTCTTCCTCTTCGTCCTTTCATTGGCACTTAAATGGGCCCCAATAGACATCAGCCAATCAGCGAAGCTTGGGGCCCAGTTGTTTCCCTCGCGTATAGGGCGCGTGTAGCGCGTGGGCTCGATGTGGGTTCGGCTCGGCTGCAAATGGGGGACATGAGGGAAGGCTTGTTGGGTTAGCGAGTGGACAAGGATAAAATACCACAGATGTTACATACGCATCTGGACAGACATCAACGACAGCAGCAGCAGCAGCAACAGTGGCGGCGGCAGTTGATGCAGCAGTCGGTAGCTGTAGCTGTCGACCAGCCAGCCTCCCCGCCTGCTTACCTATGTAGTCGGTGGCTAACTACAGCTGCACTGATGTCGCCTGGCGGCGGATGTCGGCGGATGTGTCTGCTTGTGCGTGTGCGGGGCTATGAGACCAGCAGCAGCAGCAGCAGCAAGTCTTGTCACGTCGCTCACATTAGGCTCAGACGTTGGTGGCATCAACACCAAACAGCGGCCAGTGGGCGGCCAGGCCAGGAGGCAATCGGTAGATAAAAAGTAGATAGAAGCTTTAGGTAGTTGGGAAGCTCGCAGATGCCTTCCAGGTAGTAATGGAGATTATGCACCTCATTGCACGGACAACCAGCGGACGGCCTAGTTGGCTCAGTCCTGAGGCCAGCTTGCTGATGTCGGCCCGGCCTGGCCCTGCCGGTGGGCTTGCCTCGTGCAGACGAAACAATACCTTAATTTACGGTAAAAGCCGCCCGGCTGAACAGGACGTCAGCATCGTCCCGGGACGCCGACGCCCCAACGTAACAAGAACCTTGCTGAGTAAGAGTAGGTAGTATGTAATAGACAAGGAGCGAGTGAGCTTGGGAGTGAGAGAAATAACGAAAACAAGTGAACAACCTCGAAGGCCTCAGATGAGACTGGACCAGAGGAGGGACAGAGAGATACGATAGGAGGAGCAAGAAAGAAGACACTGGTTATGTGGTGGTGTCTTCAGAGTTGCTGCGCAGGATTGCCGAATGGCACGACTTCGCCGATGCATATGTGGATAGCTGGGTCCAGCTGTCGCTTCCTCCTCGTACAACACAAGTGCCTCAAGTACACGACTTTGCGCTTAGCGTTAATTTCAAGGAGGAGCCGGCAGGCAAGTTTCAATGAGGCAAGCCATACATGCTGGCGCCATGGAGCGATACCATTGAACGATACTCGTACAAGATCGACTCATGTGGGGTGTGTTTCACGTTCGGGGTGTAAAATCAGTGGTCGTTTGCTCTCTACTTCCTTCGATCATCCTTTGTTCAATCGGGAACGACTGGGGGGCCGGCCGGCCGCCCCATTACGTTAGCACCCCACGCCTTATCCCCTGCACTAGTTTCTGTAGTTCTCCTTTGCCAACACCTTACCGCGATCGACTTCCTTAGCCCTCAACAACCACTACCGCCATCAGCGAGAGCTTGAGGAAAAAGGAAGGACCGCATAGTTCGTTCGCAAGTCGACCAAGCTGTACACGCCGTCTCTAATCTGAGAATGTGGTTCGCCTTTGGTCTCTCTCGCGCTCTCTGTCTCTCTCTCTCCATCTGTCCCAATCCCTTACTATTACCACCTTGCGCGACTTCTGCACCTTCTCGCTGGCCTCAGAACAGCCAGCATGAAATTGGGAGCCGTAGCAGCAGCGTGCGCTGGCTGGGGGCGGGCCAAACCAGGCCCACCAGGCAGGCTTCTCAACTCTTCTCCCTGGAGACCATCGACGTTCGTTGCCCCCCCACTGCCACCACCACCACAGCCACTACTCGTCTGCTGTTCTGCTCTCCGATCTACTTAGTGTGGCTGCCGCTGTTTCTGCTGCCTTCACCTCCACGTACCTTCACTCTTCTAGTCGCGCTTCTTTTCCGCACCCTCGGCACAACTCTTTATGTTCTCTCCGCCAATTAGTTAATTTTCGGATGATCCCTCCCACCTCCTGGGATCCGAACCGAAGTGCGGCTCCCTGCCGCTTTCCCCATTTGACGAGAAAGAGCATGGGGCGGATCGACCGACCGAGCGGGCGTGTGTGCGTGTGTATGTGCGCGCGCGCGTGAGACTTTTCTATCCGCGCAACTTCTTTATGCCGACGAACCGAGGATTTCAGCAGGCAGCTGTAGAGCCGTAGCCCTGTAGGGAGATGGTATAACGTGGCCCGATGCGGCAGAGAAAAATAGAGTGACCAAACTACACTTAGTTGTAGCTGTTGTACCGGTAGTCGTGGTAGTCACGGCGGAGCCGCTTGATGTGCGTGACCCGAATCGAGAAGTCTCGGCATTTCGTGGTACAATAGCAACTGTACACGGGCTGCCGCAGAAGCCAACACTTGTGAAGCTAGCGCGGCTGAACTAGGCGCCACCGCGCGAGTAGCTGAATTACCCGCCCCTCGCCCTCTGCCTACTGTAGGCCAAGCTCGGAGGCGTAAGGCGTTGCTGCAGCAACTGCAACCAGTGCTGCTATCGTCGCTACTGCTGCTAATACTACTACTACCACTACTACTAGGGCTACGAGCGAGCAGAACACACTTCGGATAACTGGGAGCAAGGAAGACGAAGACGGCCAGCGGGAACAACAACGACAAAGTGGAAAGAGAGAGAGGGACAGAGAGAGTGTGTCTGAGAGACAAAACGGGAGAAACGCTGCTCGTCCATTGAAGAAGAAGCAGCGGTGGCGGCGGCGGCTGGCCAGCTTCAGGATAGCTGCGGCGCCACATAAAGTCTACTAATCTGATTTGTTCTTATTAAATAGTGGGCTTCATTAACATGGCAACGGTGCCGTTCGTTCTACGAGTGCGCAGGCACCTCGGTGTGTGCGGCTCGATTGCGGCCGTACCAGCAGCGCCGGCAGTGGCGGCGGCCGCGCTAGTCCAATAGTGCAGGTCTCTTACTAGTAGAGCACGACTTGTTCATGTGTTCAGTTCAGTGACTAGCTAGTTGGTTGTTTCAGTGGCTGGTCGGTCGGGAGGACCAGTCGGAGGTCTACATCGGCCGGCCGGCCGGCGGTGTAGAATAAGCTATAAGGGAACATTGAGTGACTGTTGGCACCGCCGTTTTTTTTCTCGACACCTTCGTTTCGTTTGTGACGTTTGTTCTGTTCCGTGGCCTGTTTTGCTCTTGTCGCTGTAGGCCCAGGCCAATGTCGGTTCTCTTGAAGAGCAACAATGGACCAGGCTTCGGGGCGAAGAAGCACGTCCTCGAATGCTTAATCACGACCGCCACCGCTGGTTCTGCTGCTGCTGGAGCAATCGTCGTCTTCGTCACAGTCCACACACGCGTAGGTCGTGAACTCTTCTCGCACGAGCTGCTGGGTCTAACTGTAGTTCTTTTTGCGCTGGCTCGCCACACAGCCACATCTTGCCACCGCCGCCACCGCACAAACCCTCAAAGCCCCCACCTGTTCTTCTTCCCCTCTCGATTTCACTCTCTCCATCTCTCTCTCTCTGCCCCTCTGACCATCTACCTCGTTTCCCTTACGTGAATCTACACTACATCGTGTCCCATCGTGTGTTGCCAGCGAGAGGACACGGCACAAACACAGGATTCGAGGGCGCACACAAGATGCGAGGCTTTCTGCGTAGATTCCTTGGGGAGATACGCTGACGTCGCCCTTCTTAATTGTTCCCGTCTACGAGGGACAGTGGCGCCGGCAGTGGCAGCTGTTGTAACAGCAAAAGCCGCGTTTGTACCATTACAGCAGCCTGCTGCTGTTCTACTCTCAGACAGTAAGGGCTTGTTCCTCAGAAGTCGTACTCCGTGCGCAGGAAGTGGGTACATATTAGTGGCGTATGTGTGCACGAACGCAGCGGCGGCGGCGCCGGCACAAACGCTACACCGGTACTGACAAATACGAACAACAGGGAAGCAAAGAGATGAGATAGAGACGAAGACAGACAGACAGACAGAACACAGCAAAACGGGCAAACGAATGAACCAACGAGTGTTGCAACTGCCGCAGCTGCTTCAGCTGCTGAAGCAGCTACCGCCCGCGCTCGTCGTGGCCAAATTACTGTTTGTCCAATACATTACGAGCTGAAGCAGCGGGTATACTCGTTTGGTGCATTTCGATGACGCCTCCAAACAAATGAAACTTACGGGGAATGACACAGAAAAGTGTCGATCAATATGCTAGGACATACATGAGTAGATGAATAGACCTCTATGTTGGAATTGTCATTCGTTATATCCTAAGTGTGTCAAATGCATATGTCATAAATGCCTCCCGAAGAGCAACTCAGTTATCTGGTCGGGGAGGGGGGGTAATTTGTAGTGCTCATAACCATAAAGTGGCACAGATGATAGGGCGGCATGAAATTGGACGAGCCACGGAGTCCACGTTGCGTTTCGTTGTTATTTTAAAATGCATCCTGGGCAATAATGTCTAGGCTAGATATTATGGGGGTTTTCCTGGACTGTGTCAGGAAGAAACTATCTCTTCGACTTTGGTGACACAATTTTATTTCGTAAGTGTGTTCATGGGTGAATGCCGACTATAATGTCGACCTAATATATATATTTTTTATGAAACCTTCTTATTAGCAATATTTCCCCATGGGGCAATATTGCCTTTGGTGCGGTCCGGACTAATTTTGAATCGGCTTAGATAGGAATTGTGATAATATTCAAACTAGTCAAACGTGAATGCGCGACTAACTCACACCAACAACACAAATGATTTTAATGATGGAATTTAAATCAGTTCGCCGTATCACTCATATCTACGTAATCAACCTGTCTATACGTGATTGTTACAGCCTTACCCGCGTGCACAGGACAATCAATTCTCACACAGGAAAAACAACAACATTCCTATGGAAATCGACTGAGGCCAATAACAGGTGAATGAAATGTATCGGCATACAGCAGCAAGTCGAAATCGGTGGCAGATATTGAAGCGGACTGATTCACATATGATGCCATGAGTCACCCCCCCCCCGGGACGAGCCTCGTTCTTGGTGTTTCATGCTCCACACATTGCTCACTCTGCAATCGCCTAGCAAACAATCGCTGTGCAACGTTTGAAGGGCCGCGGCGGACGAGGCATAAGGGAGACGAGACTGAGGGTAGTCGGCGGGTTGCAGTTCTCTTACGTCATGGTTACAGGAAGGGGGACTACCGGAAAGGCGCCGAAAGTCCAGCCTGATTTTCATTTGGCCAAACGGTTTACCCTGTACGTCACTGCGCCGACGGTTAATGTATGGTGTAGAACTAAGACCCATCTATACGTGACGCCGGCAATTGAGTTGCTCATATTATAGATAATTCTGTATAGTGTATTCTACCATTAGGCCGCATCATTCGCTCGTGACCGATGATCAAATTCGATGACGCGCACGGCACATGCATTCATCTATAGTTCCACACAATCTATTCGTCTGATAGCAACAAACAAAGATCGACCACGGATTTGGCCCATATTGCATCTAGCTGGTTAAACAGCCAAACCAACCGATCCTCTATTTGTCCGTTGTATGCGTGGCTGGTGTCGGGTATGCCGAATAAATTGCTTGCTTCCAGGATGTCCCGAACAGGATGCTATCAAACGGGTATCGCATTCCTCTTTTACATGCTAGTTGCCCGGTCAGATTTCCGCGAGTAGAACGTTTTTGGCCAATAGGCCACTCGTCTCGTGTGGATCCGTCGATCCGCAAGGGTAAGGACAACAGAACCGTGTACTATCTGGCCTGACCACCCGTCACAGGATGGACCGAGCATACACTGCACACCGGCACACCAACACACACACAGATTCACGCTCTAGCCAAATACCTCTTTCGATCCGAATATCTTGTCTATCGAAAACCTCGCGTCGCTACGGCCGCTACCGAATCCCACCCGCGGGTGACAACAACAACCCGAAGGGTGTAGCTAGCTGACCGGCTAGTTGCCTTTGCATTGAGGATATCGACTATCAGACCTGGACAGTACAGCAAAGTTACGAACTGGACACGCACGCACGCATGCACATACCCCCACACACCGCAATCCTTTCGGCTCAGCAGAAAATCTTCTTGCCCAGAGGATGCAAAGGAAAGAGTGTTGTTTGGGATTGGCCAAAACTAATCTCGGATTAAGGAGATAATTCGTCGACTCAACCCAACTCGACTCCGTACCACCGGTCAACTGGGACTTCGGGTCTAGACTGAGACGACGGACGACCCAGGCGTCTCAGGAGCACCCGATAAGGCGACACAATCCTGTGACGCGCCAATTGTCCACAATCGTCCACCCCTTCGGCTGGTGTCAGCCTGGTACTACTGATGGTCGTTCGTGACTTTCTCACTGAATTGATACCACAGCGTCAATCGAATCGCGAGAGAGAGAGAGAGAGGTAGAGAGAGGGGAGCCTGCATCGATGGCAGACTCGGTATCCAGTGGTCAAAACGCCTGCAGATGATTTGCTCGAAGGATCGAAGCAAGAAAGGCCATGTTTGCATACATTGCGCTATCTCATTATTAGCGGTAGCATGCGATACAGTTCAGTTGATTTGGGTAAAATTGTTACGAAAAGTACACGAATGCAGATTATGTGTGCGCCACTTGTGGTAATCTTTGCATTTTGAGTTTCAATATTTTTGTTTAGGAGAGAATTATTCAGCAAGAGCTGAATAGCTGAAAAAGAGATCCTTTCCCTGTTTCGATATATGAAGGATCATGGTGAAGAGACGAGATAACGTAAGGCCACGCTTATAATTAATACATACAAATCGATTGGCCGTGATGACGAAGAATATTGAGGAAGAAGGCCAATTCAATTTCAATTTCAAACAAATGTTTATTGACGGAACTGCTATATACCTGCTATATATTCTCGTAAAAATAATAGTTAAAAGAATTATTGCAACGTATATTTTATAGATGGGGACTTAGAAGAATATATATATAATTTGTCCATCCTTTAGTATATAAATACACTACATAGATATGACTGACAGTTAGATTATCGGCAAAATCATGCACACAATCATTTGGTCGTAGTCGAATGTGGTTCGTAGGTTTTTCAGTCTGTTGTCAAAATTCACCCGGTAAAATTAGACATATTGATTACATGGACAGCCATTTGTTTCGTCACACACTACAGCCACTGAACAGTTGCCTCTTTCGAGAGTTTCATACGTGAACAGGCAGGTGAGCCACATAAAATCGGCCCATCTACAGCTATCACTGCACTCAACTCCAGCGCAGCTAAAATGTGCACTCTGCCCACTAGTGAGATAGGTAAATAGGCAGCTAGCTAGGCCGCTACGTACACGGTGTCTTTTCTATGATGTCGAAAACATCGCCCACGGGGTTGCAGCACCATGTGTACGTACCTCAAGCATCACCACCATACCGAGATCGTATTGTGGGCAGATGCAGTAGTAAATGGCGCCAGGGGCAGCAGCCGCGAGTTAGTGACACCTCTACGTGGTTGTTCTGGTGCTATTATGCCTCCGAACACCCCACACCCCACCTCTCTCTCTCTTCCTTTCTCCCTCACATACCCACCCACAGTTATCTGTCGGCATAACAGGCCTTCTACGGTGTTTTTCTTGCACAGTCGTCTCGAGGCTGCTACTACTACTACCACCACCACTACTACTTCGCTTATATGATATTTACCACCTTGCACTGAGCTCGTGCAATATTGTCCCTGTGCGCACGGCGCATGCTGTGTTTGCTACGCGGCGCAGCTCACATAGTGGTAGTACTGCTGCCATATAATTGGCGTCGATTTACGCGGCGGCCGATACATAACGACATCGGTTCCCCTGCCTTCCTCACGACGGGATACACAGCATTCCTGTCGCTAAGGCTCACTGTGTGCGTGTGCATGTATATATGTCCTGGTAGGATGTTGCGGCTGCGGCGGCGGCGGCAGCAGCAGCAGCGTCTTGGGGATGGATAGGACCACAAATGAGTGAGACATTCAGCTGGCGGCTCTCTCGCCATTTGCCTCGTAAACTCATGGGCGTGCAATGGCACGAGTCTGCTAGCCTCTGTTCGAATACGGGCATTGATATGGAGGGTTTTCTCGCCTTCGTCTTCGCTACTTCGCTGAATTTTGTATTGTGCCATATTGCCATTGACAGTTGTTTCTCCTCGATTCGGCTACATGATGTCTTCCTATCAACACACTCTTCGGCCGGAATCAAGTTCCCACTGGACATTTAGTGCAGAACCTTTCACTTGGCCAGCTCCACCACACAGATAATGCATAGTCGGATAATGCTATTGAATAAAGCAATGAAAGCGCTCATGGGATATATAATGATATCTATCCGATGGTGAACTGCACCAAATGATTTGCTAGCACAGGGTCGTGTTGTGATCTGCGCCGATGCCGATTCCAGAACCGGGGTAGCATCCAAGCAGTCCGCCGGACCCGTCCAATACAAACGGACGAAAGACCTGTGTATGGGACAAATGCTTCTTACTTGTAAACTGCCAATGAGCTGGACTCTGTTTTGGGGAAGTACACATCTAGAAGGGGCAGATGGCACTACCAGGGCAGAATGCAGGAAACAGTGTGTTGGTGGAGTCTACTATAACCTAGCGTTGCTCAGTGGTTCGTGGTAGCGGTCCAGACGATATGGAACGGCCGGGGGTCGCGGAGCTTAGAGGGCAGGGAGTAACGGTGTTCATAGTGTCTTGATTGTGATTTAGTGTGGGCAGTTGTGCTGGTCCATTGACGATTCAGCGTTTGCATCGTTGCCATCAGTCGCAGGCGCAGTTGACGAAGACGCAGGTCCACTTCATCATGGACAAGGCACGAATTCGAACTGAGTCGCTTGTAACGACCACATTACCCCCACCCCCGTTCGGGCTTTCCTCCCAAATTCGGACCATCGAAGATGAAATGGTATCTATGACCCTGGTCGACGGCCGCAGCGAGGAACAGTAGCGGTTTAATGGCAGACATACTGATAGACGAATTGGTAGCCAGCGGTAGAAGAGACTAGAGATGATTACTGCAGCTCCTTCAGTAAGGTGCGGCAGGCTGCTTCTGCAGGATAAACTTCGTCGAAATGTCAGAAGATGAATGAAATCTTAAGGCAGACGATCAAAAAAATATTCTATGTTAAAATCTACACTATTAATTTGCGTCACCTGATTGATCCATTCATTTTATCTGTTGTTCTCACCCTAATTAACTTTCCAGAGTGACTCACGCCAACATTTTACGTTGACGGTACTGCTTCTGGCGTTGCTTAAAAGAGGGACCCCTTTAAATGTAAATGTGCAACGGTGCGTACCTATGTGACTCCTCCGATTGCACGGCGCACACGAACGCATCACGCCATCGGGCTCGACCCCAGCGACTACCAGCTGCGCCCGGCAGCCAACAAGCAGCGAAAAACGAACGAACCATTTCAGCACTCCCGCCAGTTTAAACAATGATGCTGTATCCAGGTATAGCCTCGTGTCCACCGGACACTGCTTCGAAAGGCGTTTAATGAGACAATGAGAGTGTTCATCACGCTGACTATTGTCCTGTGCTGACAAAGTTCGGTCTGACCAAAACTTCCAATGGAAAAAACAGAAATCATACTTTTACGACAGTCACTTTCTTCAAGTTTGCTCGCTCAGAGCACGATTCTACCACTGCACACCCGCTTATTATCATTCTCAGGCATTACAAATGCATAAATACCGTTGCTTAATTTGGCTGTGTTGAACACGGGTCCGTCAACTCGCAAATGTATCATCTGTCGTCGAGATCTACGCTTCACGATCGCGGACTCGGATCTCCAGTGAAATTGGACGCCCAGACTGATATTGAATCCTGTATCGTCAAGTATGGACAAAACAAAATCGAGTTCCGAAGAATACATGTGCAATTACATTATACACACGAACAAAAGGGTTGCATGCACCACCCAACTCAGCTCACTCGGGTTCTGTCTTCTGTGGTGCAATATAAACGACGTACTTTTGTGAATTAGAACAAAAGCGTTGCTTTTTGTCATTTAAACAACAGATATAAATAGTATAGTTGCTCCTTGCGCTTTTTCTTTGGGCATCTAATAATTTAGCATCCGTGCAATACATACAGAGTACGCGTGCCTGATATAAATTCGCTTCTGTGGAAGAACATGAAAAATGTAGAATGTGGTATAGTATCACACCCAGTTAAATATTCGTAATAACTTGAAATATATTCTCGTTAAGACTTGCTCGTGACCACTATACTGAGGTCAATTGTCAGACTTGGTGCACACTGAATGCAATAGACAAAGTGCTATTAAGAAGCTATTTAAAGAAAAAAAAACAAATATAAGATTTTCCACCTGATAAAAACTCATATTTGAAGGCAGATGGGTGCCAAATCAATCAATCGATTTAATTATAGTAAAGTACTATAATATGATAATTACTTTTTCATTCCCACATAAATTTTTCGGCTCCTACCCCGTCTGTATGTACCCCCTAAACTAGCTTCCAAAACGATACTATTTATAGTTACGGGAACGATTCATCGTTCTCCGAATCAGCCCGACACCTTACTCGTTTGATCTTCCCCCGCAAACAGTCCACCCGCCCCCCGAACAGGTCATGTCCGAAGCAGGGTGACCGCGCTCCAGAAATAGTCGACGCCTGACAGTTAAACCCTGCGCTTTTCAGCTTTCCCCCGGCATTTCATCCTTTAATAGGCACGAAAGACTTGCTACTCAGCTGGCTCTACATTCGATCATCAATGCAATCATCGCCGTTGTCGTTGTCGCCGTCGCAATGGAAACATCAGAAATAGCCGGTAGCCTCCGCAGATCTCTGCAGATCTCGGCCTCTCTCATCGCACTCGTTAGAGCTCATGTGTACGATGTTTGTTTTGCCTCGTTTTCCTGCTCGTCCGCCTCTTCCCCTTTTCCTTCTGGGAGTATCGCAGCACGGTCGTCTGGACGGTCGTCTTCATTCCCCCCCCCCGGCTTCAAGATCTCCCCTGAACCCCCGCGACCGCGCCACTGAGCTACTAGCGCGGGGTTGTCCTGCCTATAATAGCCTCTATGATAGCTCGGCCACGACACGCCGTCATAGCTGGATCTCGCATCGGGGAGGGGAGACTGGGTATAGAAGTATCCTCTACAGAGCTCGCGGGCGTTAGAAATTGGGGAAGCTAGGGTGCAATAGCAGCTAGCAGAGTGGTGGCGGTGGTTCCTCAAGCAGTCGTTTGAAGAACCGCTAGCGCAAGTTCGCAGACGACGAACTTGAACCGTGCAGAGGCCGTAGTGGGCCATCGATGCCAGGGTCGTAAGGGACACGCGCCTCTCACGTGCGGCGCGCAGGTCACGGGTCAACTCGAACTTCGAAGGGAGGTGGAATATCATAGTTTGGGGCGGACGTTTAGGGGGATCTCGGACGTGAACCGGTGTGGGGGTCTCTTGGGGCTGGCTTGAGAGGTGGCCGCTTTAGGATCTATATATATATATATATATGTATACATACGGAGGTGGGGGGTAGGGAAGAGAGAGCTTGTTATAATTTCCACAATTTACTCCGCGAAGCTAGTGAGCGAACGAGCTAGCCCAGCCAGCCCGATCGGAGCATCGACCTACAACCTACCCTGATCGTCGCTGCCTGTGAGAAATCGGTGGTGAATGAGAAGGCGGATGACGACGACGACGACGGCATCCTGCCAAAGAGAACGAACACTGCACTACGGAGAGCCATGGAAATGAAAGGAGCGAGAAGTGAGAGACTGAGTTAGAGAAAGAGCGATAGAGGAGATAGGTAATGTGTTAGGTGGAGTAACACCAGAGAAGAGAAGCGGGGAACAGTAGTGGCAGCGGCAACAGCCTCTAGGGAAGCAATCAAGACACTGTTGAGCCCATGCAAACTTCGCAGACTGGCCAGCCAGCCAGCCAGCCGGCCATCTAGGCAGCTGCAACACTCCTTCTCCATCCTCCGAGCTATTCCTCAGTGCTGAGTCACCGAAGGGTTAAGGTGAAGTGGTCAAGATGGAGTTTCTGGCCTGAATTGAGCCTAGCATGGGCAAGAGACGTAGACAAAGATAGAGTCATTGGTATCGTAGTACCCAAGAAGTGCTGCTATATATCTGTGCATTCTACAGCAGCCTTGCACGACGGAATACAGCGGGCAGCGAACATCGGGGGAGAAGGCAGTGCCTAAAGGAAAGCATGCAGAAATGGATTTGTGGATTTTGTATGGCGTGTCCAGGTATAATAGGTACATGGTTAGGCTCGTTTGGCCGAGTGGAGGCATCGCAGAGGCCATCGCGACGGTCATGAAACTGAAATGATGCGGAACAGTGCACTTTATCATTTCCACAAATGAACTCGCATGAGATGGCTGTAGTACCGTTCACTTGAGTGTTAGCCAGCCGAATTGTCGCTCTATTGTGAGTCGGAAATGCGAGTTCATAGAGTAGGAAATGCAACAATGAAGTCAAACAGAGTTAGCTTACATTGTTGAATTAGGAAACAGGTAAATCAACCGTGTTGAACTATCTCTCGCGGTAAAGAAGCAGGAGTCGTTTGCGGGGCTGATTATTTCAATAAACGTTTACTGATACTCCTCGCTATTGTATAATAGATGGATGTCTGGCATACGATATACTCACTTAATTTATCCTACACAAGGAAAGTATCTCTTGGCTTCTACTGAGCCCATCTCAAATAATCTAGTAAGCTGTCTCGGTTCAGCTGCTTCATCCCCGAGGATTTTGATCACAGCAGCGTTACCACCACCGCACCGAAATGCCGCATTTCGCCAAACCAAGAGTTCTGATGGGAACGTTGAATATATTACGAGCGCAATGGTATCCACGCTTTTCACACAAAACCGTCAATTGAGCTAGCATTATAAAGTCAAATAGTTGGTTAAAATCACTTGACCTCAGTTGGAGATCGAACTCGACATCTAGTTTCGGTAGGTCCGAACCCTGTCACCACGGCGAAAATTGCCTCAATCAATACTGCGATTCTTGTGAAGAAATCTGTCCACGACCTAAATACGAATAGTGGCATATACCGTACGTTAGACAGATATCATACATATACAGAAGTTCCATGTATTAAACTGGGCACAATTTCGTTTTCGTACTAACCTTTCCAATAGACCAGTCACTGCGAAATAGCCAAATGTCTGCTGCACGATATAGTGAACGCTGTCCGTTCGGTGACCACTTGGAACGGGAATAAGTACCATAATAATTGGCTTCTCAGCAGGCGATACACGGAACCCCTTCGTCTCGCAATTGCCATTCGCTAGCACCTGCCTGTTGTTCGAGCATAGCTACCCTTTGAGATGCAGATGTTCAAGTGAAATTTACTCTTCTGGACACTCGGCCAAGCAAGTGGTCAGAATGCTCTCATTTCATCTCGTCTCCCTCGTACCTGGATATCCATTTATTCTGATTTTTTTTTCAACATGCCCAACGCTGCTGCTCATCGCCCTTTCAACTCGCGTCATTCGGACAGGAACGAGAGGAACCATGCACAATATGCGTCCACCGCCCACGATCTCATTCACTTCACTGGCGGGTGATTTCATTATGTGCGAGGCCGGCCCATCTCGATCTTTCGTGCACATACTTTCGCGTCGATATATATATATATATATGGCACACGCCAGTGTTGTCGCCACAGTGCGGGAGCTGTCAGCAGGTATCCATCCATCCAACCATTGAGCTTTCAACGGTGCCACGTGGCCTTCGTTTCCCTCGCGAGGAAGATTACTTCCGGTGGCGGTTCCGGCCGCACTTCCGGTAAGATATGAATTAATCAATAGCGACCGAGCGGCGCTGTGATGTGACCGGAGCTTCAGTCGCTGAGCAACGCCGGGAGCCGATAGGCGATGCCGGGAAGGTGGAGGTGTTGCTCCTGCGAGCTCGTACCGGACATCATATGCTAGTATACGTGTACACGAAATGCTGGGTTATGACGTAATGACAATGGTGACACAATGAAATGAAGACATTAACGGGAGCTTTTTCTCTACGGTTGTTTAATCTAATTTAGTTTAATCTGATCAGAAACACAATAATAAAATGGCATGTTACCATCTGTCTTAAGCTGTAGTACCACACTGTTTTCAATGCCGACAAAAAGGATCGACTATTTCGAAGTAAGATCTAACCTATTTATGAGGCATCTACTACACTCCATGACCATTGTCTTTATAATGTGGTCGACTATTGCCATACAAAATGGATTTCGAAAAATCAATGTACACGTTCGCACCACACATTTCTATAATGGACACCTATTATTGCAGGAACAAATGCATTTCCTTACACGAGTCCTTGTAGTGTGCTAGGTTACAACGTACACCGACTGTATTATTAGACTTTCTTTTCGAAAATACGTTATTCGCCTTCTGTTTATTCATGTCACAATACAAGTGAACCTACAGCAATGTGCTCAAACGGATACTACTTTTTCTATTGCTAAAATCATTAATATTATATTATACTGCCTAGTGGACATACTGAGCGCAGATGCAGGTGCCGTGGCATTTTGCGTTCGAAATATACCCCGATGGATGTCTGGGTGGTAAGATCAATATTCTCAATCCTACTTTGATCGAATCCAATTCGAAAGCATCCTCTCCGCATGCCAATATCTCTGCTGTTTCGGCTGGCATGCATCTTTCTGTCACTTGATGTATCTATTTACATATTCATTTGGTCACACTTGGCGCAATTGACATATGCGCTTCTAGTGCGTTAGACACATATGGGCGGTGACGCTGATTTTGAGGATGATGGTGCTGATGGTGATAATGATGTTGTTCCGCACTTGCTCATTCATATCGTTGGCACTGATTACAACAATATGTGTGTCTGCGTGTGTCCTTGCGCTCCTGCTGACTCCTATGCGAGCGAGAGAGAGATTGGCATCGCGGGGTTTTGGCCCCGCTTGGCTGTCGCGTGCTCTCACCAGCTCAGGAGGGGGACCTGCAGATAGACTCCCTGCAGTGCTCGATTTGATCACCTCCCCGTGCGTCTCGCGTCTGGCGAGCGACCTCTCGGATAGTCCCTATGTAGTTGTTTCACGGTGACCTGTCATCGCTGAACGAATGAATGAGCAAGTCACTCGCTAAGTGCTCAACTAGCAGATATGTATGCATAATGTACACATGGAGATATACACAGATACAAAGTAAGTGTATAACCTTGTCAGTCCATCAAGAAGTATCACCTTAGAGCCTACATCATATGTTCGTGTTGGGGTGGTGAGGATCTTCGTGTCGGCGAAGTGAACACAGCTTTTTCCTCATTGGCTGTAACGTTCATGGCTGATGACTCTTCGCGCGGATGTTCCCGTATGAAACTCAACGGATTGGGGTAACTCGTCGGGTGGGCGACAGAAAGTTCACACTGGAACATGATCGTACCGTGAAGCTCAAGCAAAGAGCTAAGAGTCATCGTATCAGATTGACCAAGAAGGGGGGTCGTGCGGGTGTGTTCGTTTCTTTGTTTCTTTTTGCCTATGGCTAGAACTTCTGATTGCGCTTAATTACTAAGTGTATAGTGCATACGTGGGCGTTGTGAATTTCTAGCCCATCAATGAGCGAACCTTCAACGGTTGGATACGGTCGACTTAAATGTAAAAGCATCTGAACATTTTCCTAAGTGCGCAGTTAACTAGAATTCAAAAAAAAAAGTAATATGACCAACATCACGACAAACACATGCATAGTGGGATTAACCAGCACTGACGACTGGGTTGAAACAGACTGCAATGCAAGGATTAGTCACACCGGGGGGATACCATCTGAGGGTCAGCTGAGAAGGTCACCAAGACTACGTGCCAGTAGATTTAATATATAGTGACATCCATTCACGGACGTCGAGGACCAATCTGGTTCCAGGACGTGTGTGTGCGTGTTTGCCTGTCTGTAGAATCACCGTCTATTTCTGCAACAGCGAAGAACCCAACTACGGGTTGTCAATGATGGATATTTCCTCAGCGCGCGATAAGGTCGACGCCCTCTAAAGAAATGGGGGAACGTTCTGTCGAATGCTACCCTATCGCAATACTCATTGCATCACTCGGGTGCGCATATGTAGTGCTGTTGGAGTCTGTCGTACCATACTGTCTCGATATATGATAGCATTAAAATGCAAATCGAATCATTCTCGCATTTACCCCCGCCTCCCCCCCACACACACAACCCCTGACTCCTACTCATTTCCCTTTGCAACTCCCCCATTTGCCTCCATCCCCTCGACGCCATCAGCCAAGAGCGAGATCCACATCGGGCCGAGTAGTGCCGCTACTATGGCGTATCACACGGGCAGGCCGGCAGGGAGGCGGTCGGCGTACGAACTCGTGTCGTCGTCGTCGTCTTGGTGTCGTTTCAAGGCAACCATACCACCCCACATTGGGCATTTGCATATTTCGTTATTTAGGCTTCCTTCAGCAAACATCATTTGGTGTTTGCAGCACAAGCCTGCAAGGCAGCTACAAGGTATCCTCTGTTCTGGGGGTTGGAACGACGAGAGACAGTCGTCCGCGCGGCACCACAGGCTTCGGTGCGGGATTGGGACGGGGCGTCGCTGGCGAGTCGCTTTGCTCCGTTGCCTCCCGGAGGAAGAAGCGGCGGCAGCGGCGGCGATGGTGGTGGTCTTGCGATGCGTCGACTGCGGCAAAGATACGCAATCGCTACAGAACCAGTAGCCGCGCACGCTTTCATGGAGCAGCACGATGCATGTCCTACTCGAGGCAGAAAGCGCAGGGCTGAATGAGGCCGCTGGGGTGGCCAAACTACGTGCCAACGGTAGGTTGGCAATGCTACTGCTGCTGTCGCTGCCGCCACTGGTGTTGTTGTTGATGTTGCTGCTGCTGCTGCTATGTGCAAGGTGCAACGACTAATACAGCATGCACATGTGGCTGCACGCTGCTGTACCGTAGTTGGATTAGAATCATCATCATCATCATTATAAACAGCCACCACCACCACCACCGCCGCCGCCTCCTGCACCGCGATCACTGCCACTATCGTAGGACAACAACATCAACGAGTACACGAATAGGACACAACAGGGTGGCAAGATGTGACTGTCAACAACCGCAAAAGGATGCAACGGTGCGGGGCGGCCGCTCCGTGTGTCGGCACCGAGTGACGACACATGGACTCACAGAACGGCAAGCATTAAGCAAGTAGGAAACGCATAGGCTGGATCGGAGGATAGGAGGAACTCGATTTGCCTTTGAAGTTCACGCGAGGAGGACGGCAACGAGAATCTAAAGTAGATTATGTTGTAAATAGAAACTTTTTGTTTGCTACGCCGCCGCCACTGCCTCCTGCTCCGTTCCGAACAACTGCTTAAGAGAGAGAGAGAGAGAGAGAGAGAGAGGGAGACGAATGGTCTGGTCAACAGTCCAAACAACGCTTCCAGCAGCACTGACGGCAGACGCGGAAGCATCTGCATCTGGTTCTGTGGCCAAAACATAACGAGCTAGGATAACTGCAGGGCTCTAGCTGGATGCTGAGCACGTTCGTTATGCCAGACCCCACCGGTGGAATATGGGCGAGCAAAGATTTAAGACAATTCTTGGGAGACAACAGAAATTCGCGTGGTTCGGCTGGGACTACTACATAATTCGTTTTAAAAAAGAAACATCACCGGAATATTGTTGACGCCATTGACGTTTATGCCTTTTTATTTTGGTAAAATATATGACGAATTGAGTGGTAGGAACATGGCCCAATTCGATTTAGGCCACATTGAGCATTAAGTCGATATCCAAGGACACTGGGGTGAGTCAGCGCTGAAGTCTAATTACCTCAAATAGGCCCTTTTAAGTGCGAACGAGCAAGCGGCATAAGATTACGTATATTGTCTTAGATACGCATTATAATCAACGGTACAATTTTAATAATTCGGCACATTTGCTGCGTGTTCGAAAAACATCTAGATCTAATGAAGGCGCGCTAACAAACATCGACTTGAAAAAAGGCACGCTATCAAAATTTCTTGATGCCTGTGACAGTATCGTCAGAGGGCGGCTGTTCAGCTCCGACTTTCGTCAATGTACAATGTTACCTTGCGTCTCTGCATGCGCGCCATCCTCTCTCTCTTTCTCTCTCTTCTCCTCTACACCGGATCGTTCGGAGGCTCGAGAGCAACTTCTTGATCTGCTGCAATCAGGCGGATCTTATCTTTTCCCCCGCCGTCGTGTACGCGCTAGATCTGTGAATCTGTTTCATTTAACCTGCGACCCCTCCATTTGCACAGCCCACACTCCACCACCGTCGTCCTTCCTCGCACTGCTGCCGCTGAACGACTGACTACTCCTGCTCGCTAACCCCCTGAGCGCAGTCGCACCTACCGCACCACGAACGTTTTTCATAGCTCTCTCTCTCTCTCGAAATCTGCAACATCACCCCTATTACCATAAGTCCGCCGCTCCGGTCAAGTCCCTCATTTTTCCTTCCATCGTCCCCACCCGGCCTGTGTTTCACTCTCGAAGTCGTCAGGGGAGCGACTACCGGCGAACCTGCCGGTGGTGCCATTTTTGATACACTTCTCAAGCGGAAAATTCGAATGATTCGAATATTTTAAATTCATCCCCTAAATCCCCCTCCCCTCGACCTCCCGTTACCCCTCGTCTAGTGACAGAAAGCTCTCTTGGACTCCCCATCGTCGTCGTTGTCGTTGATATTGTTGTTGTTGCCGTCGGGTGCGCTCAGCTCAAACCGTCGTCGGCAAGCGGCGAGCCGACAAGCCGACCAAAGTCTCGGATAGACGGACACGGGCAAGCATGGCAAACTGATATGAGCAGTGATTCGCAAACTGGCTCGAAGCATGGTCGCTAGGCTAAACGCGCGCCCATTGCGATGAGCCGCCGCTTTCCCGCCCAAGGGGAGGAACAGATTGAGCAGAGGAGGATTGAAGAAGAAACTCAATGGATACGATGCCAGTTTTCAAACTTCGCTTGACAACCCGCCAGGAATTTTGAGCAGGTGGAGCGGAGCTCACAGGCTGCGCGGTAGGATACATTCGCGCATGCAAATGGTGGTGGTGGTGTAGATGGGTCGCTCGAAGCGAGACACAGAGCAGGTGATGCAAACATTTTCAAATTTTTCGCTGCTTTTGATATAGGCCGATCTTTGCTCTCTCGATCGAGCTGGTGATTAGTTGCACAGACGATTGTGAACGAGTGAGTCTTTTGGTCGAAGCGAACGCGGTGCGTTTATGCGTCATGTCAACCGAATTAGTCGATACATAGCTTGGTGGTGTGTGTATGTGTGACATGTACACAAGCTGTTCCATCGCGCATAGCATCATGGTAAATATAGATCAGGGGTTTCTCAAAGATGGTACCCAGGAAACCTTGACGGCCCCTGTCAGCCAGCAGTAGTTCGGTAGAACGTTACTTGTTGTGTGGCATTCGTGTTTCAAAGTAAGTGACCTTGTTCTTACTGGCAGAGCGGTTCCTGTACAAGGCCTCCAGGGAAGCTCCGGCTGTAAACAAGAATGGGGCGAACCTTCAAAGTATCCGTAAAACGCTGTCTGAAGAAAAAAGTGGAATGCTCAGAACAGAGAACAGTGAACAAAGCCGAGTCGCAACCACAAGGCTTCGATCGCTGGGTCGATTTTATTTCATTTCTTGAGTTCTGAATATCGGATCAAGGTATAGTTACGTTCGACCAACGTAAATATAATAACATTGCCTGCTTTGTATTGCTCATCGTTGGGGCATCGATGCTGAGAGTTTTTAACCCTTACAAGAAAGTACTCCCCGTAAAGTAGGGTTCGTTGGACCCGTATATTTAAGCGAAAGCACGCAGTCGGCCAAACATTTGACGTTGTAAGAGAATAGCCTCTAGCATTAACTTGATCTGCTGGATTGCAGGTGAAGAAATCGAGTTGTGAGTAATGTTCGCACAGTGCATACGACAGATCATTTTATTTCTTTATTCCAGACTGACTCACAGTCAACATTTAACGTCCACGGTGTAACTGTTTTCGGCCCTGCTTCATAAGATGGACCCCTTTAATAGAAAAGGTGCGACGGGTGGGAGCGAACCTAAGTGTCTCCTCCGATTGCAAGGCGTACACGAATGCACCACGCCACCGGGTTCGCGACACCTATGTACATATATATAAGACGAATTAGTCATTCCATTTTCCTTTAATACTAATAATTGAGCTTCACTGCAGTACGTGGATATCGTATTCCACTTTACCGCTCAATGTTCTGCTATAAACTGCCGTGATCACTGCGAACGAAGCAAGCTGTCATCAGGCACCATCTATGAGATGTAGTCTTATCTAACACAGATTCTAGCTGGCAGTGGTGTGAAGTTTAAGGCGGGACGGGGGGTACTTTAGTGGGTAGTCTGCCTTAACATCAAGGAGAGGTTAGTCCCACAGTACCAAGGGAAATACTCCTAAGGTGTGAAGCCTAGTAAGCATGAGCTTTCTCCGTCAACAAAAAACAGGCGCCATCTATGACAATTGAGCCTTTTCGTTCTATTCTTGATCACACATTTCCCTGACGGACGGGGCCTGGATAGACTCCACACACTTTCTTCCGGCAGCAATCGCTGCTTGTTTGGTTGAGCGCGCACCAACATCCCTATGGCGGGCCTGCCCCTGATCGGCGATGACCGTTCGTCCGGGCTCCTAAAGGAGCCAGCGGTGGATGGGGAAGAGGATGCCAGTGGTCTCAGGAGAATCATCTCGAGTAATGAAATTTTCTTGTAGTTCTCTTGCCGTGTTCGTTGCTTGGTCTAGCCATGTGCTTGTGCCACGCGTCTCAGCTCTTGTGTTATTGGTAGGTGGATGTCACCGGTCGTACTGAAAGCATGCAGCGACCAAATCAGGCGGTAGATCTCAAATGGATATCGGCTCGAAATCGGACCGTGTTGTTGACATCCGGTGGACCTGTCTATATATCCTTGGATACGGGGGATGCCTGCAGTTATAATATTATAGGACAGGTCAGAGAGGTCCTGCGAAGGCATCGGGCCTGTACACGACAAATTGCTAGGACGCCTGAAAGCTATGCATTGAGATAAATCTGCCAAGGGAAACGAGTGAATTGAGGTATTAAAAGAAAGCAAATATTCCGCCTAACTAATCAAACAGCAGCCAAACACAAACGTACGACCTTTAACTCTTCTGGTCAAGCTGAGATCTCTCAGTGATGATTGCCGACATTTAGACTTTTCACCGTAGCCCAGTTTGGCGCAGTTCGGAAATGTTATTGATAAAGGGTAGTAATAGGTTCACCCTAATTAAATATATGGAGCTGCAGAGTGATTTGTAAGGAACTAATCTATAAGAGAGTGTTTTGAAGTGATTCAAGTTGTCTTTGAGTCATTGGACCTGAGATACATGGCCTATTCTGTCCTTTACAGCTTCTTTCAAATTGTTTTTAGATAAGTTACGGTTATATATATACATATATATATATACATTTTTGTTTGCTATATATTTATGAAAACGAAATCAAAACGGTTATTACCAAAGCATGCATCAAACGAAACTCCCTCACTGTCATCGAAACGAAGCAACTGTAACCTCACACCATGCGCTATGAGGAGTGCTCCATACGACAAGCGAATTTTGAAGTGAAAATGGTAAAAGCGTCTGCGCGGCAGCGCGAAGACGAAGCTAGAGCGAAAGGCAAGCGAGAAGTAAAATCAATTTCTTGATTCGAAATGTATTTGGCACGACTTCACAGTCTGGTATTCAATTTCAATTCTGCAAGCAGAATGTGCTCTCTCCCGCACCACTTGACACCTTGTTTCAAGACTGAACTCGTCACCGAGCGAGTCCCATCGCGCTGCACCGACGTTGTAGTCGTAGCGACCCCCATCGTCAGTGGCCTGGTATTGGTGACAATTCGATGCATTGGCCCTCAACATCTATTCCCCTTTTGCGACATGCTATCCAATCCGTTTGGTGTATCTGCGAATAACCGAGACTCAACCCCAGCCTGCGGATCCTGCCTTCATCTTCCGACTCATTCGACTCAAGCCCAACTTGAAACTGCCGACACCCACCGACCCGCCGGTCACCCATCAGACATCGCTTGAGTCTACACCCGTCGTAGAACACATACGCCGTAGCACTGCTACTCGCAGCTATCACCGCCATGACAGCACTACATCGGCATCTACAAGACAAACGAACGAAGAACGGCTTCGTGTCCCTGTCGCTCCCGACTACGCCGCGGAGTGTGTGCCTCACACTGTCTCCTCTCTCTCTCTCTCTCGCTCTCTCGCTCTCGCTATTCACCTCTATCAGTATGTATGTTGTCTGTCTGTGGGTGTCTTTGACCGACTTCCTTCTCGTCTACAAAACGCTGACAGGTTTGAACCAGCTGTACCCTTGATATGCAGCTATACGGCTACAATTGTCAATGGAACTAACCGTGGGCGGCTTCTGCAGTGCTTCTGAACTGGCCGTTGCGAAGCATTTGTCTGTGTGTCCCGAGTGTCGTCTGTCGATTGTCCGGGCTGCCATTCCGCGTCTCAGCACCACGGTGCATTGCCATATTGCTGTGCCCATCCTTTCTTGCGAATAGATAAATACCTACAATAGATAGAAACTGCAACAGAGAGGCAGCGACACACTGCCGACACTAGCTGTGTCTCCGCACCGAGCAGCCACGGCAAGTGCGGACAAAGTTAAGGGGCTCATCCTGCTGCAGGACAAGTGCTTTCATCCTGTTTAGTGGCCACCACTAGTTCCCCCTCCCCAACAATTTTGAGGAGACAGAAAGGATATGTTGGTGCCGCCGCCGCCGGAGCCGTCACCGAAGCGCTGCTAAGCGCTTAGTCGCTAGCCATGTGCCACTAGCACCAATGGTCGTTCAGAGCCGAACCTGCCCCGTAGATGCTGTCAGCTCCTTTCGTATATCCCTTTCTTTTCGTCGTCAGCTCTCACATCTATCTCTATCTCTCTCTCTCTCTCTCCGTCTCTACCTCGCCTTGTAACTATCTCCACCCCCAGTTTCTCAACTGACAGAAGAAATCTCATGTTACAATATGTTACGACTGTGGATCTCCGGCATCGCACTAGCTGATGCATAAGCGATGCGCGCGAGGTGAAATTCGGGAGATTTCAAGCAGAATCAGAGGTCGTCGCTCGTCGGGTTGAGTTGTGTTCGGCGGGCGGGCAGGCAGGGAGATGGGGGCGAGGGAGCAACTAGGGGCGGATGATGGCAACGCCAGGAGATGGTGGGAGGATGGATATATGAGGAGGGGGGCCTCCCGGGGGCTGGATAAGGGGACGAATTATTTAAATTTCACGCTCGAAGTCCAGCGAAACGGTGGGTCCCCAAGTCTCAACGTGTGGATGGTGGAGATTCCATAGGGGAGCAAACACGAGTGGGGTTAAAGGTGGATAGCAGGATAGCTGGTGGGTAGTGCCTGCCAGATGAACGAAGCGAACTCGGGGAGGAGTGATATATGGCTCAAACGGGGGAGACAGCAGGGACACCGAGCGCGAGATACGGGGGCCAAGCGGGGCTTAGAAAGATGGGCGGAGACTCGGCAGCGGCAGCTGAGTGAGTGAGTGCAGGTGAATCCGTCAAAGGAGGCGAAGAGGATGAGGAGCGGGCGAGCAACGAGCGAATGATGCCAGCGGCAGCAGCAGCAGCAGCAATGAACCGATGATGAATAAGAAGACAAGAGTTGCGAAACAAAGCCCCGAGAAATGTAATTTAGAGCGTTGTAGGCTTGAAGAAACGAAGACCTCATTGAGAGAGAAGATTAAGGGATTTTTTGCTGAGTCCAGCTGAAGATGGTTGAGATAGATAAAGAGAATTATTTAGATGATTTTAGCCAAGAGGATAGGGAGATGAAGATTTGCCTGGGTGGGATATGATGCATGGGCCGCCCGCAACTATGCAAAAAAAGATGATGCATTTTTGCTGACTTGTTTGTATTATTCTGTTCAAAGGATAGTGAAATTATAAGGTATAACACTATTTACCATTATGGTACGGGCTATGAGCTTAACACGGCTTTGGCAGGTGGTCGATACCTACGAGAGCAGGTAGAATAACCTGAACCTAGGACTATGTAGTTTTAGCGCCATGCCATACGTCCCATTCAGTGTATGCTCATTTGTCTTTGACAGCACAAACACAGCCATGTTTCAACGCTTAGACCGTTTGTAGCACACAGTTGAGGACAGAATACACTCATAATCTGTTCCAGTAGAACTTCTACTCTCGACTGATTCGCCTAGACACCTCTGTGCGTGCACATCGGGACACTCCTACCGCTGGATGCAATGCTCTATCATTTCCATACAGACCAAATTTTAGCTCGATTTCTTCATATTATTATTATTTTATTATCAACTCCGCCATAGCCTTTGATGCGTCAATCCTAATGATAAGCTACGGCAACTAAAGATTCGGTGCCTCGAAGAAGGCGATTCTCATTGGATGAGGTCGTTGTCGTCGCGATTTCTGAACCTACTACCTTCACTCGATCGAGTTAGTCATCATAAAGCGGTAAGGCAGGCCGCCAGCGAGTCGGTTGGCGTAAGCAAGCGGCTGCACCATGATGCGGCATCGCCAATGGTTGTCACATTCGAGTGAGTCAGTCTGTCTGTCTCCTGGCTCTTGGCGTATGTGTGTATGTGTGGGTGGGTGGCCATGTATATGTGTGAATATGGGTATTGTTGCCTCTGGTACCACCGGTCTGTGTTCATGCACAGAGCTATGGTAGTTGCATCCGAGCATACGGGTTACGAGTTAGGCTTGGTCTAGGCGTAGACATGAGGTACACAACTACAATCATTGGCTCTATTGTTCGAAGAATCTGTCCGCCGGCGCAAAGGGATCGTCTAAACTTCACTGTTTACCCCATACACCCGTATAGAGGGACCAGCAGCTAATCTCGCACCTTAGGTTGCCCTTCACCTGAGGCAGGCGTACACGAGTTTATCGTTTCTGTGACTAAATACAATCTTCCACAAATTGGGTATTTTAAGGTAGAAAATGCTTAAAAATTACAAAAAAAAATAGAAAATGCTTATCTAATTATTCACTAATTTCGTTAGCTAGGGCAAACGTTTGGCTGTTATTATGTGAGTCAATTTGAGGGTGCTTATTTTTCTAGACGGTACGCAGCGTACTTCGATACAGTAATGATCTGTATTTAATACTGCGGATGCTGTGCGTACCTTCGGGTATCTTTGTTACCTCGTTTTGCTTTAGCACAGCAATTCTAGATGACCCCCTTCTTGATCCATAGTACTACTAAAGGGTTGGGTAGAGTTAGAAAGGTTAGGCGGTATGGAGGGAAGCTCAAGAGAGTCTACTATGCAGAGGCTTTCAGACCAACTGAAAACCTGGAGTTTTCGTTAGTATCGCCGGTAGTCTAGCTTGCCATTAATCTATGGCGAGATTGACACTGTTCGGTCCACATGTAAATATGGCGTTCTTTCGTGCGTAATGCATTTCTTCCCTCTTAAAAACAATGACCCCCAGTACCTGCTCGAGTATGAAATTTTCAGATTTCAAGCAGTACCATTTTTATAACTGAACAAAAACAAACTGTTGAAAATAGTACCATAGAACAATCTGGGCCCAACCATACATCGATCTTGTTGTCGAGTCCATCCACTACAGTATGATAACAAGTTTAATTATATAATAACAGGCTAAGCCAAGAGCCACTGCGGGTATAATTAGCCGACGGTAGCCAACACGGGAAAGAGGAGTTAGGTCGTGGTAGCAGTCTCTGAGTCGTCGTTGAGTGGAGATAATAACGTGATATATATATATATATATATATAAGCATGGAGATCCTTGACATGAGTCACTTAAATTACGATCATCTGCAATATTATTTGTGATTACCCTACAGCCTGCAAGCTACTTTGACTAAGCTAAGCTACCTGTTTCTAGCTTCGTATGGCTAGATTCATTAGCCTTTAAGGTGCAGCTTCAAAATGTAGTTCAAGCTACTCCATCTGGACGATAACGTCTCAGTCGCTCAATTATAGCCTCATTTGCATGAGCCAGCGGTTTTAATCCGAACATTCTGGCCTGCCAATTAAAATCTGATCACAGCAGGTCCTTTGTCGGCAAGTGTTTTAGCTCCGGATTTCTTGCTTGCAAATGCCTTGTTGACGGATTTCACATCTCCTGCTTAGAAAATAGTTAGGGGAGCTTAAAACAAGTTAGTGAAAAATGACGAACTATTATTATTATTAATGAAGCTAATTTACAAAGATGAACTAACCTGTTGAAATAGCCGGCGTTCATTTCTCTATACACTACGATTTCCTTGAGAAGACCACCACCATTTTATTGCCTAACTTTTACGCACTCTAAGAGACATGAGATCATTCGTGATCGTTTCCCGGCCGATTTTCCAACGTATGTACATCGGTAAGCGTACGGGCTCTATTTGCAAAGCACGCTGGACATTTGTCTCGACGGGAAGGACAGATAGAGAACTGCTGAGTGAAGAAGTGTCCCGGAGTGGACCAGCGGCGGCGGCAGCGGCTGCAGTAGCATCTTTTATTCCTTATTGTTCCGTTTGTTCTTTCTACTTAGGCAGATCCCCCTGTTCTTATCCGGCGGCGGGCGATACTTATTTGCGCTCTTCGTTCCTTGCAACTCGGGGGGTAGGGGCCTAGACGTTGGTCGGCGCACCACCAAGAATCGGCCGCCACTGCACCACCGCGTCCCACAGAGCCACGCAAGGTGGTGAGCGACCCAAGCTTCCCCAACGGTAGCCTCAGATAGAGCCAGCCTCCTGTTGACTGTTCAGGGGGTGGTCCCATAAGGCCAAAGTCTCTCGGCTTAGCCCGCTGGGCCATGCAGGAAGGAAGTGCGCTAGTCCAGTCAGCCGCTGTTACTGCAGCGAGGTGGGAGCGAGCAGGCCATGAGTGGAAGACTTGCGAACCGAGCCCCACAGTGGCTACCACTAGACAGAGGCAACTGCATGGCAGGCCGAGGCAGTTCAATGTGTCTGTCTGATGATGTTCGACTAAACTACATCCCTCGATCAGTTGGTGGAAGCCGATCAATAATCAAAACTGTTGGCATCATATCTCATTCGTCCGTGGCTGGTTGCCGTTATTATTTGTACGCATATTTTGAGAGACTGACTGTACTTTCCTGGATGCCAAACAAGATTGTTCCTGTGGACACAACGATTGATCTATGATTTTGTTTCCGACGAACACAGGTTCAGTTAGTTGAAAAAACCAGGTGCGGGACAGGAGGCGCTGGTTACCGAGCGCAGTTTCGCAGTTCCGTAAAAATACGAATGTTGCTGTAAAGTAGTGAAATTACTATTACTTTGAGCTTCGAGATCATCATCATTAGTATAAAGTGGTGTTCGGCTATATAGGCTCGTATTTTGGTTTCTCAGACAGTTTTCTTGTATAATACGCCGTGGCACCGGCATACGGCCAAGGTAGTTACTATTATATGTATAATTATGAACGTAAATAAAAATAAATTCGTTTTATTTACTCTCGTAAGCGCGTTGTCTATTAGGGTATACTGCCTGTTCCGTTACAATACATCAGTGGGCTGCTGTTAAGGACAAGCTAGCCAGAGAAGATCACTGAAAATTCGGTTTTTTCTTAAACAGATCTTCGAAATTGGTTGTCCTTTCAAGGTACTTTGTCAGATAGCAGTCAATCTGACCAAATGTTTACAAATGAACTTTGGTGAGAGTCCAACGAACAATTGTCCAAAACGCGCACCGTTCCAGCGGCTTCAGCGCAGTATTTTTAGTATCATTATCACGGATACTATATTTATGACGCAGTAATTAAAATCTGTGCTAAGATCTAGATATATGCCATATATATCTGATGTTTTCGGGCTAACTCTCAGTCACCATTTAACGTTCATGGTACTGCTTTCGGCATTGCTTCCGAAAAAGGTCTCCTGCAATGGTGGATCGAATAATGTGTAATGAACAATACAACAACGTGCACAACTCAAACCCCGTCTTGGTGTAGAGATGATGCTGTCGCCGTCCAATTTTTTGTCAATTCTCTGCAGCCGTTTCTGCTGCTGATACGGCATCTTGCTTCACCCGAAACGAAGCATCAATATGTTTATGCTTGAAAAAGCATCCGTATCAAATATGAGCCATCGTCTCCGCTTCCCAACCAGCAGTTTTGATACGAGTTCCACGTTACCTTAGTAGTGTCCTATGCCATTAGATAGCTCAGCCTCGCCACGCTAAACAACACTATCAATAATAGTAATAATAATAATAATAATAAAACAATAATAATAACCACAATAATAGCTCCCACGTTGCCGCCTCTGCCGCCACCACCGCCTCCTTCTTCGGGCCAACCAACAGCAACGCGCAGCCGTCACAAAAATTTCACCAGACGCCACAATTTTCTATCGCGCCACTCCGCTCGCCGCCGCCACCACGCTCCTTTCAAATAGCAGCAAATAGACTATTGACGCTTTTTTAATCCTATTTCTCTGCCTTTTCGGTATTCTGTTGCGTCGTGTGTGATTCACTTTAAGGAGCTAGTGATTCCCCCGGGGGATGATCTGTTCGACAAAGCCCGCTGTCCACTGAGTTGAGAACCCGTTGCTTGCAAATGCGAGCGAGCGTGCTCTGAGTCGCTATTCTCCCTGCTCGTATCTCTCTCTCTCTCTCTCTCACTCTCTTTCTCTCTGTCTCGCTGAGACGTATCGGCGACTGTGTCGCCGTATACGTGCGCTATGGTGGTGTTGTTGGTGGCCGTGGCCGTGGTGACCGCGGCAAAATCGTTTTCGCGCTTTTTGTGTGTGCGACTTACGCGTGTCTCGGTACACTTCATCTTCGTCCGCGACAACTATCACTCGCTGCTGCGGCCACAACAACAACTACTGCCATTACCACTATGACTACTACTACCACTAGTACTACTCTAAGGAGTAGGAAGAGGCGAACCACATTGGTGGTGTTGCTGCTGCTGCTGTTGTCTGAGCTCACACGTTCGTGCGTTTGACCAAAAACGGACACCTTTAGTAGAAGTTGTTCCTTTTGCTCGTCGAAGCTTTGCTGCCGTTCGCCTTTACCGTTTCGATTCGGACGAGATGTTGTTGATGTCAATGATGTGCTTGCTTCGGGATATTCTTGTAGTCGCTTGTGCCGTCCCGGCTTAGCAGAGTAGCGCCACCGTTGAGTCGCTCGCGCACCTTCACCGATTTCGTCTGCGGTGATGGTGGTGGTGGTGGTGCGGCCGGTCGCTCGCTGCCACAGCAGCCGTCGCCCCCTGCAACCAAAGAAAGAAATTGCCTCAAGAGTTCTCACATTGTTTCATACTATAGCTCACCTAACTACCCTACAACAACGACCGCTGTCGCCGCACACGAGTTTGTACATCGTTGTGAGAGATCTTTGTGTGTGGTTGGTGTCATCCTTTACATCTTCCTTTCATATGCTCCATTCTGGCCTGGCCTATCGTAGTCTATAAGGGCACGCTCGCACCACGCTATGCTCTCAACTGTCACCAACTGCCGATGTCTTCTCTATCGTCATTTCACCTCAGCTTCACTTAGACAAGTTTCGGCCCAGATGGTGAAACACTTCGCAGCTTCTCAGACAAATCAATCTGAAGACGTGGAAAGTCTCTCCCGTGTGCTTATGTGTTGCCTTTTTTTCTGGTTGGCTCGCTGTTTTTTTTTTTAGAATAGATAGATAGATATATGTTCGTGTATTTCACTCCGGGCTTGTTTTTGTGCGTTTTCTTCGCTTGAGCTATTATGTATGATCGAACACTTCGATTACAATCTTTCAGCTTGAAATAGCGATTTCAGTTTGCGATCGGCCAGTCGGCGATCAATAATTGGATAATGCAGCTATCGTTTCCATTCCATCTATTTCAACTATATCGACTCATCTTGGCAATATATGCATCTATATATATATATATATATATATATATATATATATATATATATATATATATATATATATATATATATTCTCTACATCTCCATGATCACGTATTCTCAAATACTGCATCGAAGTATGCATTTCTCATAACGTCATAGCCAATGCTGCTGTGTACCACCTTCATCTCTCCGTGCAGTCCCGGAGATAGTCGTTCACTACACCTGTACAACATCACGTGCGCGAATTTACAATATGCGGTACGGTGCGGCGCCGGCGGCCATCAGCCAACAGCTCAATGGCGGCGGCCGCCGCTGCCGTGTGTGATCAAAAATAGAAATTGGATTCCAGACCGAAGAGACCTTCCTCCCACCATCCCCCTCTCATTCGCATTTTGTCTCCTGAGGCGTTATCGCACCGCGTAATCAGGAGGTATATCGTACTCTTTTTTCTTTCTCGTTGTTGTGAAGTTTCGTTTTCCGAGGCGTTTTCTCGATTTTTGTTTTTGTTTCATTGCAGTTGTACGCTGGCTTCTCTCTATTCGCTAACGACGAAACAATAATAATCTGTTGACTTAATTTTCGCACAACGAAGCGACAGCAAAGGGGTGTATATATATATATATATATATGTAAACAGAACAGTGGCGGTACAGCAAAAACAAGATGGAACGCGTAATACTACACGAAGCGCGGCGGCGCATCAACGACTACAAGCGGAGCAGTGACAATCGCCGTAGCGGGCAGCCACGGCAACGTTTCACAATAGCCGCCGTTATGGGAGAGCAGAGAAACCTGTGAATCCATTCAAATTTATGCTGGGAACAAAATATCATCGATTGGAAAGGCGCCGCCAAAGCGAACGTCGAATTATCTTTGTTCGCTATGTTTCTTTTTCTCCCACTTCGTCTTTCTCTCGTCGTCGAATTCGTCGTCTTTCGTTCTATCATTCGATGTGTTCCTTCTCTTCAATTGTGTGTATGTTTGTGTGTGTGTGTGTGTGGTGTATATGTGTATCTGTGTATCCACCCGCGCTACAACTCATCTGGCTCTCTTCTTTGCAACGAAGTAGGGAACCACCGACGACGACGACGACGACGACGAAGTTCGAGTCGTAGACGTTCGACGTAGTTGTTATTGCTGCTGTTGTTGTTGTAGTAGTATTTGTAGAAATCTGCGAAAAGACCGAACACCGGCAGCGACGAGGTAGAGAAACATGACGTGAGAGTGAACATCGATGACACTGAAAAACGCGGGACACGTTAAGGGCTAAAGGAGGAGGGATGAGCAGCAGCCGCAGAAGCAGAAGAGTAAAACGAAGAGGGGGAACTTCATCGAACAAACGGTTTCGGAGAACGACGACGACGATGATCTGATCATGATCTGATGATGATGACGATGCTGATGCTGATGATGGTGGCGGCCAACAGTTAGGCAGTGCCGTCGTCAATGTCTGAGACGGATCTCCGAAACGTCGCGGCGGTGGGATTTGCATTTAAATTTTTTTAGATGCGCCATCTGCTGACCAGGATTTATTGCACGATTCATGCTGCTGGCGGCGGCGGCGTCGCCGATGCAGCAGAGGGAAGCATATCGATAATAGGAATGATAAGAGCCGCAGACAGTATTGATGCAGCAACAACAATGAGTAGTAGTAATAATAGTAGTATTATGTTTGTATGGTCGTTCGCTCGCGTCGTATCTTTGCTGTTGTTCGTTTTCTCGTTTCTGTGAATGTTTTTTGATTCCCATTTGCTACTACTACTTCTAGTTCGTTGGTGATGCTCGTATGGACCTGTCATTTTTGCGCTTTTGTGCTTCACTATGAAAAGGCCGGATCGAAGCTGCACAGTTTCGGATGATAGTTAACAATATGTATATATATATATATATATATATGTTTATATATATAAATATATATATATATATATATATATATATGAGCTTCTGAAAAGAGAGGCATTTTACGTATTATATATGCAGTGGTTCCGTGCCAAGGGACCTAGGTACAATGTAAATCGTATGCACTTAGGAAACACAAAAATAGCTGATAGCTTAGTGCAACACGTCTAGTTCCTCGACGCACACGTAATTCTGCAAATTTACTAGTACATTTATTTGGATTGGATCCTGGTGTTAATGGGGCCGCGTTATATTTCTTCTTCGTGTCGTCATTACGATAAAGACTGAGTACATCATCTACAAGTAGAAACACCACTTTTTACTAGCCGTAAAAACGCTAACGGTAGATGCCACACCGTGCAGCGAGGATTGGGTATCTTGAACTCATACGCCACATATCTCCAAACATTGATCGGGCGATTTGAATACACACTCAAGGTTCACAATTAAGCATCCGATCGAGCCAGATGCGAGATAGATGCGGACAAAGAAAAACCTTCAATGATAACGTAAGATTGACGTTTCCCATAAACCTACAGATCGGCGAGCCGAAATAACAATAGCAAGAATCAACACACGCGTCTCGATCCTAACTCACATGTGAGATATGAATACACACAAATCAATTTGAACACAAACAAAAGTAAAACTGGAAACAGTCTTTCTGTCACGATCCTCCCTGCAACTTGTCGGGTGAAATGGTTACGACCGGACGATTTGAGAGCGTGCTGTGTCGTCTGTGAAGTGAAACACCCTAATCATATTTGAGAGAGGATTGAAAATGACTGGTAGCAGCGTCAGTCATTATACTGATATATATATATATAGATACTAGCACGCGGTAAGAAATCCACAAATATTATGTATGGGGTTAGTTCACACACAGCTAGTTTGCTAAGCCAAGAAGTTAATCGGCACGCTTAGCTATATATATATATATATCTATATATATGTGTGTCTCCAAAACATTGCGATGAAAGTCCGCCCTTCGTGAAGCTTTCACCTCTATAATATCATCGATGTGCATACAACACGAACGCGCGAGATGCACCACAATAATCATCTTTATTACCAGTAGTTCGTGTCTCTCGATGTCTCTAATTCGAACGGGGCCGCCAACCCAACCATCAACGAACAACAGCCATCAGCCTCTGATCAACCAACCATCCGGCCAACCGCGAACCCTGCTGACCCTCGCAAAATGCCGCGTCCCCGTTGACCATCGAAGCAATCCCTTGAGTTCGCTTTGCATCCTTTCTATCTGCACACTTATTACTTCCTTCTTTCCGTTGGAGATGTCTCGCTTCTTCCCATTTGCCTTCTTCGTTTGCCTCTTGATGCCTACCGCCTATTTGCTGCCCGATTCTTCGTCCTCGTTGTATTCGTCTTCTTCGTTCGTTTTGTACATAGAGATACCTCTATATATATATATCGCTGAGTGGATAATTAGAAACTTTTGTACCCTCGGCAGGCTCATTCTCTCTCTCTCTCTCTCTCGTTCGTTTGCTGCGGCTGCCCTCTTACTGCTACTCGATGTGTATCTGTCTCCGAAGTAGTAGTAGTAGTAGTGGTAGTGACCACTCCAATAGGTCGGCTCGGCTCCTGAATGTGTCCTGTGTGTGGCGAGGATTTCCTTTTTCCTAGCGTTCCCGTTCGGTTATCTCCTCGGTTACACGCTCAGCGTATTGAAATCGGTGGAGACGTTTTCCAACCTGAGAGGTTCATACACTTTGTGTATGCTACAAATTTCGATCATTCTACATGTGGCAGCAGTTTACCCGGCAGGTCAGTCACACTTCACAAAAGCGGTGCAGGCTGGCCCATGGCAGCTTCGACAACACAACCATCTACGTCAACAGCAGCATCCGCATAATATCCGATGAGCGGTCCTTGATTGTCCCTCCTTGTTCAACCTGCTTAAGCCTTACCAAACCGTTTTGGCAGCTTGTGACATATGTAGCGCCCTCTGTCGACTGACTGTACCAATATCTCTCAACGTTCTTCGGTAAGCAGAATACGGCGGCAGGGGAGAGACACATAGCAGCCTGTATGTGTATGCCCCTTCGAGGGACCTCAACCGTTTCTTCTCACAGCCGCGTTTGCAATGTACAGCAGCACCCACAGGGCCTAGCCGGCTCTATGTTGCTTCTAGTGAAGCTTCAACCGAAGCCTTAGTCGCAGTTAGACCGACGTAATGCTTTGCCTGCCTCCTTTGATGACATCCCCTTGTCTTCCGCCGTACTATCCGAGTTCGTTTTGCCTCGAACAGAGTCACCGTCGCGACTGATGGTAGGACAGCACTCGCCTCGTTTCGCCCCGCCCCGCCTTTGCCCCACGCTGCCTTCACCCTTCGGAGAAGAACTAACCGGCTCTTCCTTGCCCTCGTCCTCACCCCTCAATTGTCCCCTGATACACAGCAATGTCTACCTAGCTCGAGTAGCCCAGTCAGCCTTTGCTGAATAGCAAGAATTGGTCGAACAGAGGCGCATAGCAGGGTCCCCAGATCTCGATCCCGCTCCCCGCCCCCCTCCTCTCAGTCGTTTGTGTCTGTTGGCCCGATCAGCTCGAGCGGCTCGTATAACCGTGTTTGTTTTGTCGAGTTACCCCCTCGCGGTATCCATTGCCATAGCGGGCACGCACAACGCGTCGATGAGCTGATGGGATGGACGGGGGGAGATCGGTTGATGCTGCTGCTGCTGGGCCTTCGTGGAGCTGACTCGTTGATTGACTTGGGTAATTAGAAGTCTTGCGGGAAATAGGCAGTGAGGCTCGGCTGGTGCGCGGATCCGGGGCGTGCAAGAGGGTAAGGTCGAGTAGGCCGGACAGCATCGTTTGCCGTCCCGCTGCGCGAGAGGAATGGCGGCGCCCCGTAAAGCGGGATGCATCCACGGGTGAAAGGGGTAAGTGACTTCGTGATCGATCACTTTGATGATCATTGTTGACTGCTCCGGTCGACGACATCCGAATGTCAACGACATCAACGAACGTATGAGGAACATTAAGTAATACAACAAAGGCGAGCTAACTAGTACTACGCCTACGGTTCTCTGTCGACGAGATTGTAGTTTTCGCACTCATTATAGATATATAGACACTATATCTATGTCCCTCTCTCCGTGTTCCTGGTGATGGACAACGATGATTCGTTATGTCTTCTTCTATCCTTGATGACTGTCGTTGTTGTAAACCTGCAATTAATTACAATTTAATATGAGCGTCTCGGGTATAGCTCTTTGACTTAGTAAATTTATTTTAGCTCTTACGGATGTCTGTATATTGATTCGCCATTCACTCATATGATTTGTCTCAGTTTGGTTTCATTGACATTGACCCCCGACCCTTCTCTAGCAAGACATGCCTCGGTACAAATTAATAGGAGGTATGTCGCGATAAAATTCGATACCTCCTTGAGGCCACGGCCCCGGCCTCCTTGAATTGAATCCGCGACCTGGGGCATATCCCAGTACCAGTCTATTGATTCAATCAGTTGCCGCCTCAGTCATCACGGGGATACCATATCCGAGTTTGCCGTCTGTGAACTGACGTGGATCACCGATGAATTAATAAAGGCAGTTAGAAAATGAAGAGACCCAGAAGTACGCGGTTATCCAACCCCTTGAGATATGTGTCAAGTTAAGGCGACGAACGTCCGATCATACAAATTCCAATTTAGCTACGCATCAATCTTGCCAGAACGTCACGATATATGATACATATATATATATATATATATATATATATATATATATATATATATATATATATATATATATATATATATATATATATATATATATCTATATATATATATATATATATATATATATATATATATATATACGTAATCAGCGAATGCCAGCTCAGACACAGGTATCAATAAAGAACATACTTTGGTTAGGGTTCGACCTAAGTATTTATGCGCATATGAACGTGTTGGCAGTAGTCGACGTTGGGCATAGATGTGTCGAACACTTTCATTAGTATATAGGGATAAGTGCATCGCTGAGTGGGGATCACTCATTGCACCATATTCGGCTAACATCACACCATATATGTATGTGTAAACTGCAGTACAGCGTAGACGGGAGCGAGAAAAATTCGATTTGTTTTCCTTTTATTTATATTACCCTGTATTATCCCTGGCGCCGAGATTCGGATGGGCGAATTCCTATTTCAGCCAATGGTTGATTATTTCAATGCTTCGCACACCCGTTCTTGGCTCTTTCCACTTGCGCAAGTATTCTCTATTTCGCGATCTCGTTCGCCTCTTTTTTAGGGAAGAATTCTGCCGCTTTGTCCTCAAAGAAATTACTCCCAAATGGCGGCGAATTCGATTCCCGCTCGTCCGCGGGGGGACGGGGGGGACCGGTCGAATTCGAACAACTCGGCGGCTAACGTCCACAAGCGAGCATCTCGATATCTCTTCGTTGTTCGTTCGGTGGCTCGTTCGTTCGTTGTTGAAATGTAGAATTGAAATGCAAAACATGCTATGTATCTGTGGCCGCCATTTTCCTTCTGGCCGCTCGTTCCCCCAATGAAGATTCTTCCTCTATTCGCTGTGCTCCTCCTTGGGCCGCTGTGCTCTCTCTTTCTCTCTCTTCACACAGCTTCACCCTTGGTCGGCCCGCCGCTTCGATGTATTAGTACCGCTACGGCTACTACAACTACTATGATGACTACTGAAAGCAGAACTTCGTCATCTATCTTTTCCATCCGAGATCGGCTCGTTCCATCGTTCACCAGATCTATTCATGTTCATGTGGGCGAGCGAATTTAGCTATCGCCGCCAGCATGAGGTCGTGCCGTGGTTCTCTGTCGTCAACCAGAGGGGACGGGGGGGAGCAGGCCGCATGGGAAGTAGGAAGGTAGCGTAGAGACCCCGCAATATCAATATTTGACAATTGTAAGTAAGTCACTTCCTCCGAGCGCTTCCTCTTGGCACTCAATCCTGGCCGTGTCGGGGGGTAGGAGCCATTGGTGGGGAGCATCTGCTCCTCGTTCCTCCATGATTCTTTTTTGTACCCAATTGCGCTCCCAAAGAAGAACAACCCTGTCCTGATCTTCAGGCTGTCCCTCCTCTCCCTCCTCGCCCTACTGCTGCGTTCAATTGTTGTACATCAAACGTAAGCATTTTCCCAATTTGGCCGCCGTTGTTATCAGTCGATAGCAAGACGAATATGCTCGATTGGCAAAGATGAACAGTGATGGCTACACTTACTGTCATTCGATGCAAACGAACGATTGACTGCTTTTTTTTTTGTTCTACATATTATGGCTCGAATTGTCAACGTGTGAATTGTTGAAATTTCATATTCGTCGTTTCGCTGCTGTGAGTGTCTTCGTAGGCATCTGCGACATCAAGGCCAGATGGACGACAACGACGACGACGCATCGAGCTGCTGAACCTGCGGCAGAAATACAGATGGAGAGAGTCGTGTTTAACAGGTCTGTAGATGCAACAAATATGGACGGACACTCGTACGCTCGGAAACTTAACTCCTGACAGTTAGGACTCGGGGTCTCGCGAGCTGCTCGTCAGTGACGATCCGCATTTTTCTTGACACAAAATGAATAAATATGGCTGTGGGAAAATGTAGGCAGCGACGTAATCGGCGCTCCCGTCTCCACAAAGAGGTGTGGATCGTATAGTGGGTTTGGTTCTGTGGTTGGAACTTCGTGTCGGGACGAGACTCACTGAGTCTGGCGTTTCCTACGTTGACGCTAATGGTTAACGCTAAGTGAAGACACACTGCTTCGCTGTGACCGGACAGGACCTTTGTCCTCCTGCGACTCTCTCTGACTGCCTTCAATTGTAGAGTGCAAAGGCCGGGCTTTATTTCAAACACAGGCAGATCCTTGTGTGGGTGTAGGATCGGCGAGGGCATGCTGTTCACAATAACATGAGGGGGAGGGCAATGCTGGATCGCACTCGGTCTGCTCTCTAACACAATTCGAACATCAACATGTGTTCTACGATCGCTGCCTCGCGGTGCCCCATATAAGTGTAAATGTGTTTTGTGCTACGTTTATATCATTATTGGTAAGCGATCCCGTACATATTTTCCACAGTCCACCCGATGGGTGGGCAGTGGCACACCCATCTGCAATTGATTTTGGGGTGAACCCTGTCACAATTATTTTGAAAGTAAAATATTATTACAAACATTCATAAAATATTGCTAGAACCATTTTATGAAATATTATTACAAACAAATTTATGATCAAGATTTTTTTCTTCTTCTTTTATGTGGGCCACACAATATTATTGGCTCATTAGGACCAGTTATCGACTTCAACTTCGCCAACTTGAGGCCAGCGGTGGCAGGCCATCGGGTGATTTCGTCGATGGATTGGACCGCCTCGTGGTCCGTAGGGAAGCTTCGCAACAGAACGTCACGGTAGAAGTAGTCACGACGCCGTAATTCATTTTTCGGGTCCACCCGTTCGAATGGGCGGCGCAGCGGAGCGGCGAGGACCAATTCCGAAGAAGTGGCTCTCCAAACGATCTTGTTAGATTTGTAACAACTAACAGCGGGGTCGCTGAGGCCCTGTCGGAGGTACCGCAAGTACGAACGGTTGTCGGACATTATCTTGGTGTCGTAACGGACGAGGACAGCAGGGTTTCGTTCCAGCGGGCGTCGCTCGAGCTCGAGGCGCCGCAAGGCTTGGTCGAGGTTGTTTTCCGACGTTGCTAACGACGCTCGTTTAGGCATGACTACGGTATATGACTTTTCGTCATAGACCAGGCCTTCATTGAACTGTCGTAGCTGGTCGGTCTCATCGACGGAGTGAAAGTCCGGAGGCACGTCGGTGACTCCGATTTTCTCGGTGGCCCACAGCTGTACGATATCACGCGCAGGCCTTGACATCGCCGCAGCGCAACATACTGAATGTACCCGCTGTACATCGACCTGACGCGGACGAGATTTGGGTGCACCTCCGATCAGCCAGCCGAACGTCGACTGAGTGGCCACCAGTCCCGGAACAACTTCTCTCATAGTTCGACCGACGACGTCGTAATAATAATCCATGCCTAGTAGGATGGTGGGTGGGTCTGTCGGTCCGTTGCTGGAGTACGAGGCGTCGGCCAGTGGGAACTTACCACCAAACCGACGAATGGCACGGAGTGTGTCGGGCGAGCAGCGGTTCAGCGGACCGACATCGAAGTCATAGGCATACGCGGCGATAGAGACGCACCTTGATTCTCGTTGTCGACCGGTGAGGCACAAACAATAGCGTTCTGACACAAACGCCTTCTCACTGTTGACGCCTTTGATCACGAGATCGGCCCGTCCGGTAGGTTTGAGCTGCTCCAGCTTTACGATGAGCGACGGCGAAACAAGGGTCAACTGGCTCCCAGGATCCAGAAACACACGAACCGGCACTTCGACCCCTGCATGTGTTACTAGAGCAGAGGCCGTCATGACCATGGACGTGAAGTTACTGGTTGGGGCTGCTGACGCCACCGTGAGAGAGGCCGTAGCTGCATTCACGATACCGGAGCCGTGCGCTTCATCAGCACCCTGTTGGTGCATGCTGCTGTAATGCGAACGGCTTTGACAGACTCCGCAGGCCACCTTTGGGCCTTCGCACCGTTGCCCGCAGGGTGTTTCTGAGCGAAACAGGAATGGCATTTTTCCTTGCGGTCGAGGATGGCCTTGCGCTGCTGAAGTGTCATCGCGTGTGAGCAGCGAGAAGGTCGATGCTCCCTGCTATCACAAAAGAAACACGGGTTTCCAGCGTTGCGCTTCGGCGGATTTACTACAGCGGCTACCGTCGACTGCCACTGGGTACGCGGGGGGAAACGCGAATCAAAATTTCGCTTGCCCGGTCGGTCGTATGTTGAAGGCACCGGCTTGAAACGCTCTGGCTTCGGCGGTTCTCTATCGCGCAGTTGCGAGCGAGATGATTCCTCCAGATGAGCGGTGTATCCTCGCAGGCAGCGAGTCAGCTGGCTCAGCCGCTCTCTGGCAACGTCAACCACACTCTGGTGTCGTGCAGTAGCAGACTGATCAGCTGCGCCACACAGCTGATCTCGGCGGATGTCATTGTCAAATTCGAACACAAGCTGACTGGGCAGCGCCTTGCGAACGCTGTGTTCAAGCGACAGCGCATAGTGTTGTGCCTGCACACCGAGGGCTTCTAGCTGCAGGGTTGTCGTCTGGATGTGGTTCAGCAGTGTACGCAACCCCACAACATCACTGGTAGATCGCACACGGGGGACTGCACTGAGTCGTTCCATGACGCGTCGTTGCTCGTGCTCGGTGCTGCCGAAATTTTCATCTAACAGGCGTATCGCTACATCATAATTTTGCTCAATGATCTCCAAGCTGGCGATCAGCGTCTTCGGCGGCCCACGTAGCTTACTGATGAGGTGCAACAATCGTTCGATGTTGCTGGTATCTGGGCGCCTGTTCACCCATGCGAGGAACTGCGCACGGAAGATACGGTACGAGGCGTTGCCGTTGTGTCCATCAAAGGGTTCGACCCAGACATCGAGTGGCGCAGCGGAGGGGGCGATCATTGGTCGCTGCCGTTCAGACGCAGCAGACGAGGTCAGCGGCGGTAGACCCTCGCATCCCGTAGCTGATGCTGTGGTTACCCGCTGAGGCACCTCTGAGGCCGCGGTGGAGTATATCGAGCGAAGTGTGTTGGTGACGTTGCCAATTTCTGCCACCGGTAAGCTCAATCGCGCATTTCCGAGATGTATGAACGACCCGAGCTTATCCGCCCAATCCTCAGCCTCTTCGATATCGACCTCTACTTCGCAATCCAATTCAGGGTGGTCGAAGATTTTTTGGTCAAGAATGCTGAGGCGGGATTGCGCAGCCTGTATTTCGCTTATGACAGCGGTGAGGTTTGCACGTCCTTCCAGGTTCGCGATGTCGATGGTAGGGACGAGTGCACCTTTTGCAGCCATTCTGTTGCGCAGTGTCGTACGCTGACAGCGCAGGATTCGTAACCTTTTTGGCGGAGATGTCGGGACACCTTGCGACGAGTTGTCGCTGATACTTTGCGCTGGCGTCGAGTTGTTAGCGCCTTGGCCATCCTGCTGGCGTCGGGGCGAATGGTCGATTCCCATATTGAACGCACACCTTTTAATCGAACTCACGGCCCACCAGCTAGTCCGTAAAAGCACTACGGGGTTCGCCGCACAGCCGGGTCCCGATGAGTCACGCCAGGTCACGTACGCCGAGTCGCTTCACCACTGTGGTCCGCAGGACCGAGTTCAGATACTGATTCTGTCACGAATTTACAGACAATTTTCATGCGCGGCTTCGCGCAATTTGAACGCTCGTCGGTTCTGCTGGCTCCTGTAGATTTGTCTCTTGCGATGTAAGATCGCGATGCGAGTCGGAGGGGTCCAGGCAGGGTCGCCTAGGTGCGGTCGCTTGCTGTGTCGCGCCGTGGGTGTGCCGAACAGTTGCTGACGTAGTCGGCAGCAACGCAAATGCGATGTAAGATCGCGATACGAGTCGGAGGGGTCCAGGCGGGGTAGCCTAGGTGCGGTCGCTTGCTGTCACGCCGTGGGTGGGCCCAACAGTTGCTGACGTAGTCGGCAGCAACGCGAAGTTCCGCGCACTCTGGTCACGCGCACCAATTTTGTGGGAAAATGTAGGCAGCGACGTAATCGGCGCTCCCGTCTCCACAAAGAGGTGTGGATCGTATAGTGGGTTTGGTTCTGTGGTTGGAACTTCGTGTCGGGACGAGACTCACTGAGTCTGGCGTTTCCTACGTTGACGCTAATGGTTAACGCTAAGTGAAGACACACTGCTTCGCTGTGACCGGACAGGACCTTTGTCCTCCTGCGACTCTCTCTGACTGCCTTCAATTGTAGAGTGCAAAGGCCGGGCTTTATTTCAAACACAGGCAGATCCTTGTGTGGGTGTAGGATCGGCGAGGGCATGCTGTTCACAATAACATGAGGGGGAGGGCAATGCTGGATCGCACTCGGTCTGCTCTCTAACACAATTCGAACATCAACATGTGTTCTACGATCGCTGCCTCGCGGTGCCCCATATAAGTGTAAATGTGTTTTGTGCTACGTTTATATCATTATTGGTAAGCGATCCCGTACATATTTTCCACAATGGCAATGACCTCAGATGACAATGGCGGATGAAATATAAAGGAGTGCAGCATTAGCAATGGCTGAAAACTTTAGGCGTAGTCCTTTCGATGTGCGGACATTCACCCGAGTCCGTGGTGAGTGTTAAGAGTTTTCGATACGCATAAGCAAGTAGGTATGGTGCGTCCATGAAGGCTGGTTTCAATTTGCGGCCGCAGCCACAGCGAAGCTGTGACATACATTTAAGTTAAAACTTTTATTAAACGTTGGGATCGTGAATATATTTTAGAAAATCTATAAAAATCAATAAAAATACATTATACCATCAATCAAATTATTATATAACAATAAATATATACCATACATTGAGTTATTCGTTAAATATAAATTTTATTACCAAATTAATTATTATGTATATAAAATTACAAATTTAGGCCTTCATACTCGTAGAGTTGTTGCCTTCATTGAACAATAGAAAATGTCAGGATGCCAAACATCGGGATGATGTTATCCAACCGGTCCGCCTCAAAATTGATGTGTCCTTGAGAGATCAAGTTGATACTTATGAACCATATGACTCCGTTGAAGTTTCGAAAGTTAATCCAAACGTTGTGTTCTGACTCAGCGAATGATTCATGTCATGCAAAGTAACGGAAGAAACAGTTACAAGTACTTGCCTCCCAAAGACCCTTCCCCCTCTGACATTTATTACTCTACGAAAGGTTTTATATATATATATATATATATATATATATATATATATATATATATATATATATATATATATATATAATATCATGATTCACGACATTGCGATGATTTTCCGAACGGTTGAAGGTTTTCGAAGGCATTCTCTCTTAATTCTTATTTTCCCCGACTCGACACGGTGGCATTTTCATGATTTTTGTTTAGCATTTTTTTTGTTCTATTTATTCAGTCTGCTCCTTTTCAGAATTTCTAGCTTCTATCCAATTGTTTATATTTCGTTAGCTTCTTTCTCAGTTCTAGCGTCTGAGTACAGGTTTTTTCCCTTTTTGTTGGACACTTTCGCGCTCTCTTCTCCTCTCTACCTTTGTCGCTGCTGCTATTTCACCCTGTCGTCTTCCTGTCCCGCGTGTTTCGGTGACGTTGACAAAGCTGTCCTCTGCGCTGCAAAGTTCATTACGCATGAGCTAATGCGATGGTAGTTGTGAGGAAGCTCAAGAACACCCCAGTCGAAAGTGAGGCCAAGAAATGCCTCTCTTGCAGACGTTCGCTGAGGAAACAAGGGGGTCGCCGGGGCCACGGGCGCGGGGGATTACAGATGGTCAGGATAGAAGAAGCAGCGCAAACAGCTGCTGCAGCCGAGAAAACGAGCTTCGGACGGAATGGCGTACACACGGGATGGCTGTGGGGTGCCACCAGCAATAGGATTGAGAAAAGGGGTGAAAAGGGCGACTGCGGCAGCTGAGGGCAGAGATGTGTTTTCCCTGATTTCCAACCCCCGGTAGCGATGCGATGACTCGTGAAATGCACACCACATTATCGTTGCTGCTACTGCTGCTGTGTAGCACCACCACAACGAGGATGTACCCTACCCCTCCTTCCTTCACATGCTTCTCGGCGGCGGTGGGGGGGGGGCTTCTTTGGCTCGCATCTTGCCCCGAGAGGCTTCCTCACTCTATAGCAGCTATATAGATTGTGTGAATAGAGCGGCGTATTGTTTCAGGCTGATTTCAAATGCGCCGGCAGTTCTACGCGATGGTCTTGGCTATCTGAAACTCCCGATTTCCGCCGAGTTGCAGCCGAGTTATCCTGCGTTCCACGTTGAGAGAAACAGCAACTTCTCTCAATTAGGAGAGGGAGCAAGCGGGTATTTTTGCGTTGCTCTTCTGTCTAGGGTAGCCTTGCACGCTATGTATGTCTTCCCTTTCTAAAAAAGATGTACCTGCAAATGTTTAGTAATGAGGTCAATCGCAGCAGCAGCAGCAGTCTGCAGGCTCACCACAGCTTCACACTATATAGATAGATTACATAATGGTTAATCGATCTCGAGTACGATCGACTTTCGGTTACCGCTGCGATTCGGATCTGTCGGCCAGAGAGGCCGATCAACGGTCACTGTTGACGGCGTTTCCTCTATCCACTGTTCCCAGTGGCTTCATTTGGATCTGCCTTATGTACTACCTGCCGGCAGGGCACACATAAGCATACACGCTCATACGAGACGAGTAGGACTAGATGTGTGGATTGTACTGGGTAGGTAGGACTGAACATGGAGCGGACTTCGTTGACTGTTGTTCATTTAGCTCATTCCCTTATTTCCCGACTGAACAATGGCATCCCATAACCAAGCTCTGCTGCAAAGTCAACCTCGGAGCATGGCCCTTGCTTCTTATAGTCCTACTGCGTACTAATAACTACTCAGCCTCTGCAAGAACCATCGCCACCACTGCAGGCATTGTTCGAACTCATACACTACTGCTACTACTACTACTACTACTAACAACAACAACCTAGAGGAAGAGCGAGAGAGGGAGAGAGGCTGGTTCAACGAGGCTACATCCAGCGGTGTGTTGTTGTTGCTTCTGCTGCTGCTGTTATGTCCGTAGTATTAATAAAATGGATCTCTCATTAAGAAGCCACCGCCTGCCCAATAGCACATCACCCGGCTCGATATTCCCGCCATTGGGGGAGCCGGATACTTCTTGGATGAGGGGACCGACCCAGGAGTGTATTCAGGGGCAAGCGCAGGCCCCGATCAGGGTGCCCTGACCCTTTTACATGCAGCCGGGCTTGCTTGCGTCGGGTTTCCTGTAGTATATTGTGGTACTACTGCCACTGCTGCTGTGGGGTGAACAACGATGAACATCGAACGCCTTCTACTAGCCAACAGCGATGGCGAAGTCAACCAACTACCCTTTCAAAGAGGAATAAGAAGGACTGGACAACAATAACGAGGCAAAACTAGAACACAAGTAGCTCGTATCGCGCTAACGCACATAGTAATATTGGCACACAATATTCAGTGGTAATGAGTGGCGTTGTCGGGGTGTGTGTGTGTGTGTACGGATGTCTGTGTGTTGGGTATATGTTGGTGTCGTTATTCTTGTTGCGGCTGCCACTGCTGGTGCCACTGGCTCCGATGCGTTGCTGTTGTACCGTAAAGGCGCCGGCGACGACGGCGCTTCGAAGGGCTACGACGCTTGGCGGCGTCGGTCTCGGACGAGGCAAGCAACTCCGTCTCGCGGATCGGCGCAGGACAGCCAGCAAGCAGCCGCATCGTCGGATTCGTTCGTTCGTTGGCTGCTTGCTTGGCTCGAGTCGGGGTGGAGTGCATAGTGGAAAGAGGCCAAGGCAAGTATTAGGCTTGAGAGGAGCCAAAGGAACAATGCCTCTCCGGAGATTAGCGCAAGGGTAATGAGTTTGCATTGCACCTCGAGAGGCAGCTAACTCTACCATCGAAAGGCTCTTGCAATCGCTTGGCCCTGCCGTGCGTAGAGTTGGGCCAGTCGGGCTCCAATTGCTGTTTGCCTTCCCGATGCAACCATAGGAGAAGATCGCCCCCAAGCCCTTTTAGATGGTCTGTCGGACCCATCGAATAGATGAATTTGCAAAGAGTCGGCGGGGCGGGGCTGGCCGGGGTACAGAGCAGTGTCTAAGCTAGTGATGGCTACTTTTGACAATCCATCCATCTATCTATCTATTCATCTATCAGCCTATTTATCCAGCTAAAACGTTTTGTTTTCTGAAAAGAACATAGCTTTGGAAACCCTCCTAAGCACGGTGGTGTGTTCGTCCTCCTAACGCAGGATCCTGCACCACTGTCTCGAGGGCTAATCACGATCAAGTTGGATTGAGAGTGGGCTTTTGAAATCTTCGTGAATCCGGACGCTTGCAAACAGTTAGATCACAAACCTACCTGGGATGTAGAACGTCACGCAGTACCGTGGACGTTAAATGTCGGCTGCTAGTCAGCCCGGAAAATCCCACTTTATGTAAGAAAGCTCAACTGCTCGAAATATCGACTTCATTATGCCGCAATGAATATTCTACAACGTGTAGCCTATACGACGGTATGCATAAAAGTCTGCCGGAACTAGCATGTCTATATTAGAATACAGCTCCGAGTAGTAGTGCTGTTCACTCGATTCAATCTCTACATTTCATGTAAAACAGCGTTTTGCTACAATTTCCTGCGCAGAACTGTCGATCGTATAGTACAGCAATGCGTTGCACAGCTATGTTCCGCTTGCGTCAAAATGCGCTAGAGCTATCAGTCGTTGTTGTCAATTTCACGAGCGTAGTATAACCTCGGGGCAGAGAATATGGCTCATACAGCGGCTCGTAACAGCAACAACAACAACAACAGCAGCAGACGTTTTTGTTTTGCGTTCGATTGCTGCTGCTGCTGCCGCCACCGCCGCCGTCGCCGTCGATATCGTCGTCATCATCGATTCGGTGTGCGCGTATCTTTTTGTTGCTCTTCTTCTTCTTCTGTGGGTTCCTTGTGCTTCGACTGAATGAACTGCCACTGCCATGATCACTACGCTACTCCGAAATAGCCATAGGCGCGCACACACAGAGATTTGTAGCATTCCTTCGATCGTTGGCCGCTATTGCCGTGTGAACAGCGGTGACATTTTTGTCGTCGTCGTCGTCAGAGGCGGCGGTGGCAGCGACGACCGCCAAGATACTGCTGCCGAAGAGAACCACAGGGCCGCAAAGTGTTTTCTCTGTAAAAAACCGAGAAAAAGGAGAAACCATAGCAAAAAATCCACTGGTGGGCTCGTCATTCGACGTCTCGCCAGCTGCCGCCGTTGGTAGGTACCCTATCGTCCGCAATGTTTCACTGCGGATGTGAAGAAGAACAGGGGATCGCTGGTTTGGTGGAGGCGGTAGCGGTGAACAAGAGCAGGTCTTCGGTGATGTTGGATCGGTGATGCCAGCTCGCGAACATCGCCGCCGATGGTGGCTAGCTGGCTCGTGCAAGTCTGTAATTTTGCTCTACACACGCGCGAAACGTTGAGTGGCCGACTGACATAGAATATCTCTCCACCCCACCCCTATCTCATATATATATATATATATATGTATATATATATATATACACGCAGGCACATATACACACATACACACACCACAGACAGGTAGACAGAGACGTAGCACATTTCTTACAACATCACACTCTATCGACGATGTCTCACAGGGATGAGTGCTGTGCTGCTCGGCCCTATCGCCGGAATTATACATACATCGAAGTTGTGTAGGCTGTAGCAGCGGCAGCGCCGGCTGTAGGGGTTTGTAGCTGATAAGAAGCCAAACCAGAGGCAGTGTTACTGCTCACGGTGTCTTACCAGTCATCATCATCATCCAGTGGTCGTGTTACATCCGAGGAAAGGTCTCGGCCAAACGACAAGGGCAGAACGATGCGGTGCAGAGAACTTTAGCATCGGCACTTGCTACAATCGTCAGCAACAGCAGCATCTCACAGCCGCCGGCCCGCCCGCGCGCGCTCGCGAACACACTTGCCCTTCGTAGGAGACCGAGATCGAGCGAACAGAGACGCGAACAGGTTGAGAAGAAAGAAAAGCGTCAACGAGGCAATTCAATACGACACTGGTTGAGGTTACACACATCTCTACGCCGGGGCATCGGAATTGCCAGCGCAATACGCCGCTTCCATCAGCCGTCTGTCGCAGACACCGTTCCGTATCGAAAACTATCGACCCACAGGGGCAACTCAAATCGATATGCACCGAAATTGTCCGTGCGCCTCCAATCGCCACTCGACTGTGCCCGCTCTTGCTGGTGACGCTGCTACTGCCAATTCCTCTTCAGTAGTAGGTTGTTGTCGTTGTTGTTGTTGATCATACCCGAAGAAGAGCCGCCTCGTATGTTTTTTCATTCATCGGACGAATGCACTGAAGGAAGAGGGCGGATGGGCGAGCAAGCACGGGGGGGGGGAGGAGTGAGGGGTACTTGGGGAGAACGGGGGCAAAAATGTTTTACCAGTACTGGCTCCAACAGCAACAACAGCAGCAGCAGTAGTAGAATAGTAGCCATAGTAATGGCAGTTGTCGTAGCAGCAGAAAAAGTGTTGTGCTCAACCTTGCCACAGTGGCACTTGCCGAGGTGATGGTGACAAAGCGTACAAGACGTGCGTCAAAACGAAGCGTCGACCAAATCGAAGAGAGGGGGGTATCGAGATGTTGATGGACGGCATGCATGTCGCACACGGCAGAGATGAACTCCTCTGCGCGCGATTGTCATCAATTGACGAACGGACTATCGGCACGAAACGACCAGACCGGGGGACAAATGATGATCTTAGACGGTGGTAGGTATGCTCTCTTCGCTCCTGGTCATTGTAGTAGCCAGTGCAGGCCTTGATAGGAAGTCGGCGATACGTCGAAATCGGCAACTGTTGTCGAACGGAGTTAAGCGGAAGCTAAAAAATAGCCTACGTCTACGTTGGGGGGTCAACTGTTGAAGGGGCAGGCGTACCACGCTATACGGCGCACAACAACGACAAACGGAAGTCTTTTATACGTAGAAGTGAATGTGCTTTTATACGTAACAGCGAATGGCCGTAATGGTACTACAAGTTGTATCCAGATCGAGTTCGTAAAGCGGGCTCACCGCTGTAGATCGCTATGGCTATGACGAAGTGGAGAAATGGTCCATTTTTTACCGGAAACATCCACTTGCAGAGCAATAGGGGACATATAACTGGCATTTTAGGTTGTATCTGGATAAACGAATATAGTTATCACAACAGCATTGAAATACATTGAAATAATTGTCACAACAAACATTTAAATAAGCTTGATGCAGATGCCAAGGAGTATTACTTCTCTTGTTTAGCCTAAAGTAAGTAAGTGAGTCAAGACAAAGAACAGCACAAGCACGTATAGAAAGAGATTGTATAATACACGCGCGTGTACAGTACGACACGACGATGTACTGCTTGGCATAATCAAAGCTGAGCTTTAAAGTGATGATTTACGTGGCAGCCGTCGCGGGCCTTTAGCCTCAACCCTTCTCTATGGAGGATAAGGGACATTTAGATTAGGAAATTGTAATAGTGCTATATCTCGTTCAGTTGAACGGTAGAGGTCATCACACATCCTGCATCGGACGAGACAAAGCTCGAAGGCCGCCCTTCCTTCACTGTTTCGCTCTCTCCGTCTCTTGCTCCTGCCAATTCTTTCATAGTCTCTCCGCTTCGCCCTAATGATTTCCTTCTCAGCATGGTGCTTATTCCACTAAGCCATATATATATACCTATACATCGCATATCTTCACGGCCAATTTACCATCTCCTCGTCAGACAGCTACAGACGACGCGACACAGCCGCCCCCGATTTGCGCGACCTCCACCTTCTCCATATCAGCCACAGTATACATATATACACTCGGATGCGCCACCATCCCGATACTCGTACTTCGTCGTCGCCCTATGCAGACCTCTTCTCGCTGCTACAGCCACCATAGAGGGTCCTGCAATGGTTCCGAGTCCCGCAACAGCAGCAGCCCCATGTGCAGCCCGTTGTCACTGTCAGCCTGCTTGCCCGAACGCCCGCCCGCCTGCCCGCCCCAACCCGCGCTCTACCCGCGAGCCGGGACTGTCGCCAAAAACCTTGCCAATATATGTAGATCATCATTACTATGAGCGTCGTACCGTGCCGGAGAGCGACACGCGCGAGTCTGTCGCGCTCGGCAGCCAGAGCCACCAGGAGCAATAGGAGCAATGCAAAGCAACGCGGAGCAGGGTGGCTGCTGCAGCAGCAGCTATCTATCGAGCTAGTGGTAACAGCAGCAGTAGCAGCGGCAACGCCGAGAAGAAGCAGCTGATCATCTTCTTGAAGCCGAGATGGCGCCGTGATGGGGCTGGGTAGGTGGGTCGCGTGTCATCCACCCGGCTCCGCGACAGCGAAAACAGGATGAGAAGAGCTCCGCTCCACAGCAGCAGCAGCAGGGAGCGGGGTGACCGAGTGGAGCGTTCAGCAGAACGAAGGAGGTAGGACGATCTCGAAATCTGCTTCGAGTAGTTAGTCACGCACTGGCGACACATCCACCGGCGCCTCGTCATCATCATGATCATCGCAATCATCTGATGCTGATATCCGTGAAGTTGGAGTTCGAGTTGAAGCCACTTGCTTGCTGTTACTGTTGCTGTTGTTGTGTGACCAACAAATACAGCAGTTGTAGTGGAACTGACGTCCGGATATATGCATGCGCCATAGATACGCGCGCGTATATACATATATATATATAAATATATACACTACATGAGTATGTACCTTTGCATATTGTTCGCTCTTTAGTGCTCTTAGAGTTGGCGGAATTTATCTAGAGACAGTTTCTAGTTTGATTTTCAAAGCGAACTACGCATGGCACCATAAAGCGTATATATTAAGCGTATATTGTCTAAGTGGTGATACCCTTGGCTCACAGGTCCTCTGCCAAAAGACCCCACGTTCGAGATAGTTTAATACGATACAATAAATTGCAAGCCACCTGGGTTATGTAACATATTGCTAACATGAATACCGTCTCACATTTGTTTGCATAGTGGGTGTACCCGAACGCGTCCACTCAGAGCACGCATCGCTAAAACGCAATCATTCATCGGAGCTGCTTTAAGCAGAACACAGGCGCCAACATACGGGCGACTGTATCCAGAGACCAGGCTCTACTTTGTCTGGTGTGTACGTGTCTATATTTCAGGTGGTAACGCTCGTCGTTTATTTCCTCCTTCGATTTTTTAGCTCAAGACTTTTTCGGCCATTATAGAATCGTTGGCAAGAGCTTGCTGTTTGTTGTTCAGCGGGACCGGCGCTTGCGTGCGTTGACATGCTATGAATAATTATGTGCCGGCTCCATATAGCTTAATCGACAATGATGGAGAGAGGTCGCGCGCCTCTGATGAATGAGCACTCGCGTTCCTGGATAGCTTGTGCGTCTCGATTCAGAATCAAGTTCTGCCTGCCGCACCTCGGCAAACGACGCGACTCGTTCGTTCTCCGATAGCTCGGCGACGGAGAGCCGTCCGAATTCGCCTCCAGCGCTCGAGTGAATGAGTTTCATGACGCTGCTCGAGTCCGCCGACTGTTCGCTCGGTGTCAACTCTCGAAATGTTTTATGATGGACACGCGACACTCTTCTTCTCCTGGCAACTTTTCTCTCAACTCCGACCGTTGAAACTGTGACCAAGAAATTGCAATATCGTTTCTGATATACATGGTATTATTTCTGGGCGCACTAGCCCTGAATCTCGATACATTCGTGAGACTCGCCGTTGATCGATGCACCAAGGTTTTCGATCCATTTGAAGTGGTACGGGAAGTGCACCAATAGACTTTTTGTTGGAGCTTTTATTGTTTAATAATATCGTGTACTGTGACGTATATGAGTCGCAGTCCACTGTTTTTTCAAAGACTTTAGAATAGCTTAAATTAATTTTAGCTTATTCTTCCTTGAAAATCGAATAATATACTATAGAGTTTATACCTGGATAATGCTGCCGGTGTGTGGTTGCTCACGAAAAAGATGTCTCAAAATCATTTTTAAATTCGTGAATCTCGTGTGCGCACGAAAACTCATTCGAATGAAAGCGGATCGTAAACAATTCTTATTATTATTATTATTTATTATCATCATTATGATAAGTGGTGGTAATGGCAGATTATGATAAAGTTGTTTTATTAAAAAGTAAGTAAGCTAAATATAAAACATACATCAAGCCTCTTTTTGTCTGAGCCTATACTTTATGTATTTAGTATCGCTCAGTTAACTCATATAGTTTTATCTTGAAAGCGGACTCCAGTCGTCACTGGAAGAAGAAGTTATTGTATTTTTCGTGCGACAACAGACCAATTTTTGGTCTTGTTCAGGATTGAAATGGACAAGTTCTCTCCCTCAGATAAGAACAGATGCCTGCATTGTTATTCACGTTCTTGTCAAGATTAGTAACAAGGGTCCATAATCAACGGATTAGTATGATAGATTATGACTATAGATCTGATGTTAGATAGAGGCGTATTTCGTTAATTCTCTCTTTGGTGCAGTGCAGTACAGTGCACTTGCCTTGTTTGAAGTCTCGGAAAACGTTCAACAGCTCTCCCATTCCGCGGTAAAGGATATATTTTGAAACGAAGTAATTACTTGCTTGTGCAAGCCGTGTTTCAACACCGTACTTTCCGTTGCGAAATAACTAGATGTTGGGATAACTTTACGCCAAAACAGATATTCCTGCAGCGACAAAGCGCTTCGATGCCTGTCAGGTGGCGTTACCGCTTATTGCTTGTAAATCGTCGAGGCACCGAGGTGTGTACAATGTGTCGTGTAAACAAGCACTAAGGATGCGAGCACCCACTGAGCTATTCAATATTTTTCGATTGAACATCTCATAGATAATGTATTTATATATGATAATATGAGAGGCACATTCCCTTGACACAAGCCCGTATGATCCCAATCTTGGCCCTTATGGGGTTCCGGTGTGGCTACTTTAATAGGTTCCCAGCAGCCATGCCCTCCGAAGATTCCCGCCAGCTAAACCTGCCGCCTAGCGACCCTCACCTTCCGAGCCCAAGCATTACCTTACACCCCCTCAGGTCTTCAATTGGCACGAGGGGACCGGAGCAGTACACGTGACCGGCCTAGACTGTTGCTTCAGAGGAAACCTCGGGGGCGCCGACTGTTGGGGACCGCTTCGCCACCGGCCTGTTTCAGCTTAAATAGAAATTGTGATGGGCTCGTCGTCACACTCATGTAGGTGAGGTCGCCGGCAGCCGGGGGACGATATTTAGCTAAGGTAATTGCAATCGACACACGGTGATATGAAGATGACAATAAGGCTGATTTACTTTAGCCGGCGTCTAGATTTTTGCCCACTGAGTCGTACCTCGCTGTAGCTGGTTGTACTAAAATATCAAGAATAATAATTATTATTACTATAATAGTCATTACTAACGGGCTTATTTCGTAAAATGAGGTAAGGTAAGGTACATGATTAGCAGTATGTTGATCTATACGGTTTGATAACCTCCTTGCAATGGGCATACCAATGTGATCCTTGCTAATCATATGTTAATTAGGTCGACGTAGTAGGGGTCCGCCTTACGAAGCAGTGCGAAAGCGGTACCGTGGACGTTAAATGTTGGCTGAGAGTTAGCCCGACAAATTTCGTTTAGTTTAGGACGACGTAGTAATAGTCCCGAAAATTATGAATAATAATAATTAAAATGTTCAGATCAACACGAATCCCCTCTCCTACGAGAGGTCCGGGAGCAATTTGTGACACAACGCACATAACATCGAGCATATGAAAATAGTTTATGTTAGGCACACGAATTCCTTTAATAGCCACCCTCGTTATTTGAACTGTGTTAAATATATATCTTACACGACGCAGTAGCTGCTCTAGTTATGGTTGACATATAAGTAAACTCAGGCGAGTATCCAGCTCGAATAGTTGCTCCTCCCGAAATCGCCCCAAATTCAAAAAGAATAAAGGAGACCTATATCAAACTTGCGAAGACAGGCGAACGTGTGTTATATCTCTAGCTAGCTCTCTCTCTCTGTGAATAATATTGACGCTCTAAAAGAGAAATCGTATTATCGATGAATAGGAGGAAGGGGTGAGGGTCTGGTCCAAGGCGAATGACCATTACTTATTGCCACAATCGATTCAGCAGACACAAAAGTGAACAACACACCGTCGTTGTCGTATGCTACAACACGTATCGTCGATAGTCATTATTGCTAAGCTGCGCGCGGGTCCCAGTCCCGCCTCTCAGGGGGGCGGTCTAAAGCTCCTGCCGAATTGCTACTACTACTACCACCACCACTACTACCACTACGATAATACCACGACTCAACTCCAGGCACTCGTTGCCGTTGCCGCTTGCCATGATCCGCTGCGATGATTCGGTGGTGGTGCCGTCGTCGCCGTCGCCGCCGCCGCCGCAACCGGCGCAGTCAGTCTGTCGTCTATGTATCATCAAGCGAAGCAAAGTACCAACCGCATTGGTGCTCGCCTTGGAATCGACCCGATCCACTTCTATCACCGACGCAGCGCCGAATCACCACCGCCTGTCCACAGTCGTCCACAAACCGCCGTAGCGGCGGGAACCGCCGCAGCAGCAACAGCAGCAGCAGTAGAATGTATCTGTCATAATAGTGCTGGACGCAGCAGCAGCACGGCCACACGTTGACTTGACAACGAGTGTGTAAGTAAAACTGACTGAATCCCAATGGATCGCTACCTGGCAGGGAGGGGACGGGGGGCCGCTGACTACCCCGGCGCATCCTTTTGTATTTTGAAATCCATGCCGCGGCTATCTCTGTCCGTGTGTGGATCTGCTGATGCTGCAATGTCTCTCATTCTATTCCGCTCGGGGACGGGTGAATGCATTCTCAGCAGGAGCCTCCTCACAACTGATACTAGATAGACGATCCAACGGCGGAAAGCGACGCACACGGCTGTATTCGAGATAGGCAGATATTGTATTGAGTAGCGGCGGAACGGCGAAGCCGCGAAGTGATCCGTGATAGCACAAGGGACTGAGAGACACTGTTCCTCCTATTGCTGATGCGGTCGCTGCTTCTGCATCAATAGGTGGTAGTGGTGGTGGTGGTCACCGTGTTTGACGTGTTTGCACACATTTGACTTACGCAGCCACAGCAGCCGGTAGTCTTATTGCCGGCGTGTCACGGCTGCCGTGTCTCTCAATGGGTCGCAGCAGCTTCTGCGCGCGAGCTTGTGTGTCTGTATGTCTGTGTGAGTGTGTCTCGAGCAGTTGCTCCAAATTACCCCTTACTATTTCGACTGCTACGGCCAGGGTTGCTACTATAGCGATCACTGCCACAACAACAGCAACAGCAACAACAACTACGAGGACCACTACAGCGACAAAGCGATACAGAGCTGATCTCCCTGCCACCGAAACTTAGTGATGGCGGCATCCATTGGAACGAAACATGCGGACGGTGACGAATTTGTAGTGGTGGTGGTGAGATAGCGCGCGGCATGACGATCTTTACAAGTATCCGCCGGCAGCGGTGGCGGCTGGTTAGGTCTGGAAAAAAAGGAAATATAACAGCCGCCACCGCCGCTGCTGCTGCCGCTGCTGCTTCTACAATACTATGAACGACTACTATGGAACATGAAATGAAATAGTGAAATGGATCGGCGTCGCAATGTGTTATGTTGAACTTGTCTCCACCGTCTCTTGATCATAGTAATAATATAATAATAATAATAATAATAATGATAGTAGCTATAATGATAATAATAATAATAACGCTGCTCAGCGGAATAGAATCGTATGGCGGATGGGATGACATGGGAGTGTCACTCCCAGCGTTGGTTGACGGTTGTCGACAAATGATAATAATAGCTATAGGCAACAAACAAGCGGCTGGTACCTTCCCGTTGAGTGTCTTACTTGTTGCTGCTTTGTCAAAAATATTACAGCAGACAACTAGACACACATATACATATATATATATATAATATATTGTATAGCTTGTGTAGTTCTGGTCGGCGCTGAATGTGCGATACAACGTGTTCGTATTAACATGAATTCAACGTTAAGGAAATGGAGGTAGTCCATCTCATTTTGTCCACATATACATATAATACCTTATAAGACTTTAGCCTTCCGCCCCGATACGCGTTCACTGCAGCCGCTATGTAGCTCGTCTTTCGGGGGGTTGAATACAACAAAAAAGTTCCAACTTTCCAGCCAGCTCGTTGTGTGCTGCGACGCGACCCGCCCGAACCCCGATCACGCGACTGAACTATGCAAGTTTTATCTACCTATATAGAATACCTATCTGTCTATCTAGCTAAAATACATGAGGCAAACTGTCATCTAAGCGGCGACATCCTCACGCCGCCGCCGCCGCCGCCGCCACCACCACCCAGACACAGGCAGAGATTACACGTAAACAAATGATGGCAGGACGGGCAAGGAATCACACGCCGGCCTGGCCACGCTGTCAGCGAAGACTAAACGGTACCATACTGCTGCAGCAGTGGCGGCAGTGGCGGCAGTGGCGGCGGCGGTGTAACGCGAAGTGACGAGGAAAGAAGTTGAGGGATGAGGTAAGAACGCAGATCAAATGGCCCAAATCGCATTCGTGCTGCAGAAGTAAGCGAGCGAGCGAACGCAGACGATGACGCCGTTGACACTCGGCGACAACTTGGGCTCTGACAATAGACAAAACGATGAGGAGGAGGAGCCAGATGAGATGTCGACATGACATAAAATGAATGTAATAATAGCGCTCCAGCATAAATGTAAAACTGAGACGACGCAATGGCAGAGAAGACAACAAGAGAACAAAGGCATAGACGGAGAGTTAGAAATGTTTAGAAATGAACGGCGGCGAAACCGGTGGAGGTGGCGGAGGCCACAGTAGCGCGCAACGGCGGCGGTGGCATAAAATTGTTCTTTTCTCATCTGGCCGTTGGCGTACTTCACGTCGCTGCTGTTCACGGGTTATGTGGATTGGATGATTGGCTGTGTGTGTGTGTTCGTGTGGATGTGATGCTGCTATGAAAGCACCGTTGTTGGCAACAATGTCGTTATCGTCGCCATCACGAATGGAGAAAATTGAGACACATTCGTCAAGTGATCTGTGTAGTTCGTCAGATCTGGCTCTCGCGTCCGATGTCAGCACATCAATGAAGCTGTCAAATGCGCCAACTTCGCCGTCGTCGTCGTTAGCGCTGCCACGGTGGTGATGACTGCTCTGGTCAGGTGGATCGCGTAGTTTTTGAATGGTCAGTCCCATCTTATTGCCCGTTTGTGGCTGCCTTCCTGCTGATCTGACCGAGTCCGCTTCATTCGAGTTGCTCTCGTGAAGTCGATGAATCAGAAGAAAAACGAACGAAAAACGAACGAAATACGCTGGAGCGCGATTGACACTCCGATCGAAGAAAATGCCATTCGACATATTCGCGCGCCGTGGACATCATCAGCACTTCATGTCACCATTCGCCTATATCTCAGTGATGTCGATTCGACGGCATGTCCGACAATGGCTTGTCGGTCAGATTCGCCATGTGGCTTCTTGGCTCGTGATTGAGGTGGTGGGATTTAAAACGATTTCACTGTTTCTCCCCCAATTCGTGCTTCATTTTAACACCCACCGTCGCTGAATGTTCCGCCCACAATCGACTCGAGACAACGGGATTCACAGATCCGTAGCCCATTTCACCAATGAGACGTCCTTCCTATTGTAGATGACAACGGATTTAACGGATTTGTTTCTAACACGTTGTCCCGCTATGACAGCAATAGAAAATGGATGGATTTTAATTTTAGAACATTCTAAATTTCAATTAAACCCTACCGAAAACAGCAGAATATCGATAAAAATATCGCGCAGAATATCGATTCTTATTTGAATATTATTAGAAAATGTCTTTATAAAATGCGTTTGTATAGGACTGCTCCGACTTTATGTATCCAATTCAATTTTATACAGCATGACAAAAGTATAAGAAAAATGTGAGCGGGAATAATCTCAGCTGAGCGAGAATGTAATTTCAGAAATTATATGGTAATTGTTTTTCTGAGCTGACCCTCAGCTGTTCCCCGATGTGACCCAAACGTCTCAGCACTTAACCCTCATCCGGTATTACTTTGAGAGGCTGTCAAAGCCTCAAGGGCCTGTCAACAACTTTGCTTCGTTCGACCGAACTCAGACCTGGCAAGAATGCACAGTTAAAGAAAGGTGATAAAGAACTCCAAAGGTTCTCCGAAGCGTCTGGCAGCAGGATTTGAAGCCAAATAAACGTGATCCTTCTGTCCAACAGTAAATGGCTACATCAATTTATGAAATCGTATTGGTGGGTCTTCAATCTAAAGCATATGTCACCGAACACAAGGCGCGTCGCACAATAGCGTTACTATTAACTCAACCTAGGTTGCTATGCCTTTTCGTCCAGCTCGGTAGCCTGGTGGTGCATTCGTGTGCGCCTTGCAATCGGGGGAGACGGACGTAGATAAGTGCATGGCTTCGATCCCCGTCGTTGGTCATTTGCATTTAGGGGTCCGTCGAACGAAGCAATGCAAAAAGCAATTCGGTGGACGTTAAATGTTGGCAGAGAGTTATCCCGAAACCATTTAGGTTGGCACGCGTTTGTTAAAAATTAAGAGAATTAATTAAAAGAAAAAAACAAACAAACAACAATCTCAAAGATCATGGTTGAGTTGGCAGACATCAGTATTACGAGTTTTGCCACCAGAACCGGCGGTTCAACTTTTTAGGTCTTGTTAAAAGTGTCGCTCACCCAACGTTTATTTTCTGTTCTCCTAATTAAACGTTATTCAAATACAATTAAGATGGTTAACAGAAAGATAGCTGTATAAGTGAGCCGGTGTGCAAGGTACCCGGAACGTTTATACAGAAGGTAGGCGTTTCCTCTCTGTACGGCCAATGATAAAAATGATATCTGCTAAACTCAAACCACTTCGATGTCCTCGACTGTCAGCACCCTTTCTTTGGTCCTCGGTTCAAGCGTACCGTTTAGAGTTGTTTTAAGAACCTATCATGTAGATCATGCTGGACTTACCCGGGTTTTTCTCCATGACATGTGGCCTATGGCAGTACAATATTAACCATATACCAACGAGACCGTGATTTTTGTGAAGGGTCACAAATCGTGGTCCTGTTTCCACTGTGGCGATTTCCACGACAACCGCATTCACAGATACGCGCATTAACCGCGTTAACCCATGCCATAGTGCCACTCGCCGCCGGCTCTCATCACCCTACTACGCGTCAAGTATGCTCATCTTATTTTAGTGTTCTTAAATGTTCCACATTCAATCAAGGCGACGACGGGTTAGTTATTAAAATCTCACATACTTCAAAATCTCCATTTCGTTTGAGAGAGCTGGTGGCGTCTCGATATCCGGGACTGCCCTGCGGCGTGTCGTTGCTTAAACAGTCCCAGTTAATCCTCGCTCCCGGCCACAAACTTGGCAACAGCCCGCCGCCACCACCGCCACCACCACCAGCGAGGCATCCCTGTTGCATTTCAACAAGACCATGGGTGGCTAGCTGCTGTTCACAGTAAGCGAGGTATGGCACATTCATTATGGCTGCCGGCACTTCGAGTGCGCTTGGCGCTTCATCGTCGCCATGACCTCTGGGAAAATCACATCTGCGAATAGATTTAAATCGGGCCCACACGAAGATTTGATTTCTCAAATGATCGCTTCGCACTGCGCTGCTATTCGACGTTGGTACCCGAGCGATGCTATGGCTGTAGCATCGTATGAAGAAGCGGCTATATCTCCATTCCCTTCAAAGAGCACTTATGATGCTCGACAGGACTTGATATATATATATATATATATACCTGCATATATGTCAAATAAGTACATGCGAGTCGTGTATGAATGTCGCCAATTTTAGTCGTTCCATCCGATTTCGTCGACCGATTCCACTGTCTATGTGCTGTCTGCCCTCCGGCTGAGGCAACAAGCGGTAGGTAGGCGGGTGGCCTGTTAAACTTGTTGGGCGATCCACGCTCTCTCGTGTGTGCTCTCTGAGCGACAAGACGGAGATGAGTGGGTCAAGTCGAGTAGATGACTGGAAATCGGGGGCTGGGGGTATCGAGATGAGAGAAGGCAAACAAGGTCACACGCCATTCCCCTCAAGTACGATATAGTCATCGTCCTGTTCCTACGGTGGGACACTAGATATCTACACAGCTCGAAACATATCTAGACAATTTCAGCGGATGATGAAGATCTTTCGTGCCAGCTGAACTCGAAGGGCTGTCGGAAAGCGGGAAGACAATAGAGCGAGAAATGTCTGATATGAGAGCGGCTGCAAACGCAACACTGCATATATCAAAGCTGTTGATAATGACGAATATCCTGTGTTAATTAAAAAATGTGTTTTATATATATATATATATATATATATATATATAGGAAGACAGACATCGAATTTCATTGGTGTGAAATCTTCTGTGCAAATGTGAAAGAGGAGAAATATTGTTCCCTTTGAGTTAAGGCGAATGACAAAGAGGTATGAAACATATTTGTTGACGGCTGACCCCCAGCCCATCTCCCGTCAGACGCTTCTTGACACCCATCTATATAATGACATTAGTACGAGAAATGTCAGTAGCAAAGATACTCACTTCTCTGAGGTGACGGCAGAATTTTAAACCCTTCTTTGATGAAACATTTCAAGAATACATGATGTACGTGCGCCACTTAGCTAATAGTGAGTGACTAGTGTGGGAGTTACAAACCCAGTAAATTCGGGTTTGCCCCCTACCCTCAGCGAAATTGCTTGGCATTATTAATTACGATAAGGCTTTGAACGCGCGATATCCGGTCTAATTGTCCAAGATGCGCTCCCTAAGCACTACCAATGTTACCCTAAGAACATTCACGGGATGGACCAAAGCGGTGGGACCTAACACAAATTATTTAAGCAAAATATTTCCCTGCATCGTATACTCCAATTCATCATGTTTCGTACAGGTTATTTAAACTATACTTCTTTTAGTGTTTCAATATATGAATGAATTGCTTCGCTTCACGTTAGCTTTCTAGTCTACTAATCCGCCCCGTAAGTGCGGGGTTGCCCGTATCAGTGGTGTACACTGACACAAGGAACCCGTCACACCTGGCTACTCATGTTCAGTTTCGCTTGTACGGCAATTCAAGTTCGAAAGCAACCGCAAACGATTACCCTTACGCAATCGTAGTATTATGAAGCCTACCGACAACAGCAGCAACAACAACGACAACAGCAGCATCAGCAGCAGCAGCAGCAACAACAACAACAGCATCAACATAGTACATACGACCACTAGGCGATTTCAACCCACTCTCAGCTCACCCCTCCTCTCTATTATATCTCTCTGTCTGGTGTTGATGAACAACTGTTACAGGCTGTTGTAGGTTCCTTGAAGACGCGCCGTCGCCGGTCATCATCTAATCGCTACCCCTCGATCGATCATAACCTCTACGGAGCGCGATTGACGAGCCCGCGTGCTCTCACGGATCTCACGGAAGTGGTGGCCCAATCCGTTGCTGATACAGCCGTCTCCGTCATCACTAGCGCGGTCGCTGATTCGCGTATTCACAGACGGAACCGAACGACACAATGCAGAACAGACAACGCCGCTGCGCGGCAACCGGGGGCGCGGGTATCCACTATGAATATATGAGAGCCACAGTCCCACCATAAGCTTTCTAATACGACGTGAGTTCAGTCGTCTGGTGGGGCTGCTGCTGCTGCTGCGATGCTGCTCGATGCCGATGGGTCCCGCTGGGGACAGTGGCAACTTCGAATGGCAGAAGCGTCCTTGGCTGCTGGGACGTCTCCTTCTTCGATTTTTTTTTTCTTGCTTTATTCTGTCCTCTTGTGTTCCCGAGGGGGCACGCGAACAAGCGATCGAAGTCTAATAGCGGCGGCGGCGGCGGCGGCTGAAGCGGCCTATTTCGCGTTCGGTCGCATTCACCAGATATTCAGTAGGTAGCTAGAATGAGTAGTACACGGCGAAGCTTCGCACAACGCTGTTGAGAGCGAACAACTGAAGAAGCTGGGTGTACGCCACGGCTGCTGCTGCTGCTGTTGCTGCTCGAGGATGATGTCCGAAATGAAGACATCACATCGCCTGAGCTGTCCTGACCTGTCTTCATCATCTCCCGCGGACAGTTGCTCTTTTCTCCCGTATCGCGGAGAAGTGAGTTGAGTTGTTGAGGAGTTTGGCGGCTGTGTCATTTAGTAACCTGAGCAATCGGTGGATGTGGTCGGACGAGATGCATGGTGGGTGACTCTCCGGTCGAGACCCCGAAACGGAGGCGCGCCGATGAACCATCTCTGGGCCCTTGTGCAACAACCGAACACTTTGAATCTCGAAATAAAGCGAAGAAAATGACAACGTCTGAGCCACGTTGCTCGCTTAATTCGATGCTCAATCATCGTCCACAAGAGCGAGTGTATCTATCTATCTATCTATGGTCAAGCGTGGCCGAATCGCCGTATTGTTGCTGTGCAAAAGCGGTGCTGCTCGTTACCTACCGTTGTCCGCTCTGGCAAAAACCACAGCAACGACCGACTGGGTAATCACATGGACTTACACCGGGGCCCAATCGCCGAGGCTGTCAGGGCCCGCCTCCGCGGCAGCCTCCGAACTTAATCGGTCTGCGCCCAGAGATCCTTGTCGCCGAGGAGGAATCGATGAATCGCCCTATCGATGATGAGCCATGTGCGATAACAACACCAGAACGCACAACAACAACAAGAACAACAATAACGCTACATGTGTTGTCAATTAACTGCCGCAGACGAGCGATTGGATATAATAGTTTGATTCTCTCTCTCTCTCTCTTACTCTCTCTCTTTCTCTCTCTCTACGTTAGTGAGAGCCCACTGCGATTGGTCTCATCTAAGCAACATCACCATCATCATTTGGTTGCTAGCATTGCAAATGTACAATTATAATGGTCACAATAACAATAATAATAATACAGTAACACCCGGTAGACTGATAGATAGATAGTAACAATAATAATCTTAGTAATTACTGGGTTTTCAGATAATGATGACGCTCATCGGGAAGATCCTAATAATACTAATAATAAGAATAGTATCCGCAGTGGCATAATTCGTGCAGTACTACGATGTGGTCGAGCAGTTCATAGTCGATCTCTCGGATATTCCTCGGAGGTGAACGCTCCGTTCTTCAGAATGGGTGCCACAGACATTGAACTGGAGCAATGCCCGGCCAGCGGAGGGTTATCACAGAAAATGTGTGTTTCCAAAAGTTCATAAATTGCTGTGAAAATTAGATACATGTTATTATATAACGGAATTCGTTATATATTTATAGTAGTAGTAGTAGTAGTAGTTAGTTGGCTGAAGATCCAAATCCGTTCATCTATATGGAAAGTATCGGTAAACGTGCCTGATGAGAACCGAAAATGATTGTCGATAGGGCGGCCAACCCAATAGCATAGCTAATTGTTTCTTCCCTTCTTTCTAACCTTAACAGCTAGGCATACCTTTTTTTGAAAATGACTTAAATGCATTCCGTGACCGGTTCAGCATGGCAAAGCTCATTCCATCGGCTCTCATTTTGCGGACAAACATTTGCGCATAAACATTGCTATGACCCTAAAATCGAGAGGCGTCGGTTGTCAGCTATTCATCATACTAATGCGAGAAAAACTGTGAAAGCCTATCCCAGCTGCCGCCGCTGACACTGGAAAGTGGATCTGAGGGGCGTAAATAGCCTGACGAATGTTTAGTGTTCGTCGTTGCGCCGAAGGCAGCCACAACAAAAAATGTCTAGATATTTCACACGGATTTTCTTTATTTGTCTCTTCCTTAATGAATCGAAGCACCTCCATCCTAGTCAATACGCATCGTGTTCCTAATCAACTCCAAGCATCGCCCACAAAGCAAAGTCGTTCAACGTCTGTCCCCAAGTCAAACAACTGACAACAACAGCCTTTTTTCTTGATCCTGTGGAAGCGCAACGTGTATCCAATTCATAGACTCGCCCGTCGTAAACACATCCACGCCGACGATGGCATTTATTCGATTTCGTTGCCTCGATTGACTCAATCTCGTCAACAAGCGAAAACTTCAGCGACTTCTGGCAAAGGGAAGTGAAGCAATCCTTTTGATAACAATAGATCCCCTTGTGGCTACAGTACCATCGCTTGCTCGGCATCAGGCGTATCTATCACCAGATGTTCTACTACCTACGATATATATAAAAAAAAAAAAAAAAATTTATATATATATATATACATATAGTAGAGTACAGCATCGTGCAGCAGTGATAGAACAGTGGCCGTATTATAGAGCGTTGATAGCCATGTATGCATTTGCTATTATTCGTATTGGCGTTGCTGGGGTAGTGGTGCTATCTACCATTATTATATTATGTTGTGCGGCCATACAGCATTTAGGATTTCTTGTTCATTGTTGCCGTCGTTGCTGCAGCAGTAGTAGTCAGGGTGCTTGTTGATTTGCGTATCGGCTTACTTAAACTTGAGGCTACCAAACTGTGTGCTTCACTGCAAGCCAAATCGTCAGTCAGACAACAGCCATTCTGCGATAGCACTAGTGCTGCCACAGCGTAGTTGAGTCGTTCGCGCAGTTGCGCCGGCTGATTGCAGCCGCCGCCGCGCCACCGCCAGCGCCGCGTAGACCCGAAGCGAGGGCGCGTCTGCAGGAGCAAAATGACGCCGCCGCCGCCGTCAACGAATTGCAATTTGTCTTCGTGAGAATCTTCGAAGAGCCGGCGACTGCGGTTTCGGCTAAAAATCCCTGCTGATCATTCCCTGGCCGATTTCATTTGTTCCGAGAGAAAGCGAGAAAAATCAATGAACAAACGAACGAACGAGAAGAGAAGAAAGAGCCTGGCTAGCCAGAAGCCAACCGGCGGCGGCGGCGAGTTAGAGACCCGTGGCCAAATCGACGTATATGGCAACTTCTACACATAAAACTCCCCTGCACCTGTAAGCAGAAATATCCGAAATCCTCTCATCGGTGACCCTCGAGACGGAGCATAGCAAAGCACATTGGCAAGCAGCGCAACCCATCGAGCGGTGACTAGTACCATGGTGTTACGGTGAGCCGTATCGTGCAACGCTTGTTATGGACACGGAAGGCTACTCAGACGGCACACACGACGCGGAGCAGAAAGGCAGATAATCATGCGATTGTCATTACGAAGTTATTAAGCCACATGTGAACTTCGATTGTCGGGGTGTCGATGTCGGTCGATGATCGACTACGATAACACGACTCGATAGAAAATCTGAATCAGTTTTCGGCGAAACCTACCCTCGAGCCTGTATATCGTGGTCCACTTCCAAAACACGAAGTGATCTCCAAAGAAACATTGTTAGGGAGGGACAACACACAACAGCTCTGCAAAATGTACTATATATATATAGACACACCTCCGCTAAGATAGATTATTTATTATTCTGATTTGAACCAAGTATGTACCCTCTTTTGCCGGGTATAGGCTTCTTTGTGTGTGTGTGTGTGTGAAGTATAATGCAAGTTTCGTTATTTTATGATATTATAAATATCAGATGATATATTATCCGTTGGCATATGATGACGCCATATATCTACATATGCAATAAAATTAATTCGTTTCCCAATGGGTTGATGACGTGTCAAAGGTTAGCTTTTGGTCTCATGCATGATCTAACTAATCATATTGGTGGTCTGACGTAATTGAATTGCAATTAAGCACGAATTTTTTATTTAGTACTGTCCCTCGTTTCCAAATCAAAAATTGTCCTGTTCCTGTAAAGACGAAGCGGCACTGCGCACCCGGCACCGTAGAGATCCTCAAGTCACCTATGAGACGTAGACAGGAGCGACGTCTCGCTATTATTCATTCAAATTCATAGATTTGTACTACAAGTTCACCACGATAATCAGCCAGCGAACGAAACGACCCGACCGCTGATTCAGTCCCATACGAATTTCATGCCCTCTCTCTTCTCTAACGAAAACAACGGAAAGACGTGTACACTGGTGGCGTTGAAGAGCACACGAAGAAGAAGAAGAATAAGAAGAATTCGGCTGTTCCACATTGTCACGTACCTCCAGGCATACCACCTAGCCAGCTGCAGATAGAAAAATCGATTGATCATACATCGCACATTGGCAACAATTGCCAATTCGCCAAAATGTATTTGCACACAAATACAAAACATTTTGTCCAGCCGCATTTCTGATGTTTCTGACATTCGTCCAACGTCTGTCGTCATCGCGTGATAACACTGATCTATAATGAGATGGTGCGCGCCGCGGTGCGATCCCTCGAAATTATGCGGTACCTCACCGGGGCACTGTTCGCTTTACTTCAGTTGCTCGCCCGCTATGCGCTTGTTGGGTCGCACTCGTTGGCATTCACATACTGGTGGAGTTCCCGGTCGCCTGTTGCTGAGTATTGTCTGTGCTGGCTCTGCTGCTGTTGCTGTTGCTGCTGGCGTTCGCTCGATTCCGTTGTATTTGGACCCCGATCATGGCTGAACAATGCTATTACAATCAAGTGGCCTAAGTTAACGCCCCGTCATCGCGTCCCGAGCGTGATGCGTCGTGGTGCACTCAATCGATGCCGTTCACTCGGTGCAGCTGATGTCGTTTTTATCCCAACTTTGGGGTGTCTTCTCGGTTGATCCGACTCGGATTCGGTTGGACGTCTACGGGACTGGACGGAGCCGGTCAGGTGATCTGGTCTGTCCAGTTCGTTTATTGGCGCACTTAGTCAATAAACGCTGATGCGCTGTTGGCGCATCAGTTGTTATTATGTGGACGCTACGAAATCCGCATGGAATCCATTCGGGAAAGTCTCGGAAAGAACGTCATTGATGCGGCAATGATCTCATGTTTTTGTGACTTGTTTTCATACCGGTGTCATTACTTTGCTCTGTTCATAACAAAATGTGTGCAATGACAACATATTATAGAGCATGTGACACATTTGAGTATACTATGGGAAAAGCACACGAATATATTTACTTGGGGAGATAAAAATTCAGCCAATCGTAAAGTCAGCCACAGTAACAAAGAACGTGTAAAACAGAGCCAGTGATTTCAACTTGAATATCAACACCGTGGCTATCAGTCGTTGACCTGTTCCATATTTGTTACTATTTCGTCATATATATGTAGTTATTGAGCTCAGTGAGATCTCATTTGAACTTTTGGCGGCATCTCATATGATACCGTTAGTGTCATATGCGCCGCTGTATTTTCGTTCCATATATGTTTCAAACATCCTTACATGAAGCCATAACCAACTGTGGGAAAATCTGTCGAAAGTTAAATGAGTCTTCGCTGACGATATATTACAATTCGATAGTGTGAGTTGTGATTCATCCTCAGTGCAACGTGACCTTGTAGATCAGACGAAATTCGACACACCTATTTGTACGTGGGTATCTAAAGGATTTGTAGGACACCCTGTTTGTCTAATTGAGCATTCGAAGGTCGCAAGAGATTCCGTTATTCGTATGCTTACCTACTCATATCATGGGGAATATTTAATTCGATTATTGAATTTACTGCTTGAAACACTATGATATAATTAGCGGCGTGAAACATTAACGTATCTTTGGCTTATATCCCCACATTCACCGAAGTCCTGGTCTGCCATTCTCTGTCCGATTGCGCCTCGTCCTTCCGGAGAAAGACCTCGAGAAAGGATGAAGCCTGCGGCATATTCAGCGAACCAGAAACACCTTCCATATTAAACCTGCTCAATAGGTACCTACCGTAACAACTTCCAATAACTTCCCCCATGATTAGTAACTATTTAGCGGGGGCATTCGTTCGCGACAAGTTACGAGCACCACACGTATCCGTGAAACGTTGTCACGTCTCGAAGTTCCTCGACTGAACACGCTGTTTCTCTCGCTACATCGCCAATGGAGATTCTCTTCGATCTGCCAGGCAGCCCGCGCGACTAGAGCAGCAGCAGCAGCAGCCGCAATAGCAGAAGCCGCCAGAGGCTCAAGCAAGCAGAAAGGATCTGCCCTACCCGTTACAGATCTATACAATACCTTGACAGCGAACATTCGTTGTTGGGTTGTTGGTTTCGCCGACGCTGACCGTCATAGGGGGCAGACAGACAGTTGGTGGTTCACGCCGCTGTTGCTGCTGCTGCCAATCGATGAATTTGGGGGTCCTGCGACGCGGCGTCTCCTCACTGACGAACACGTCACGCAAGGGAGTGATCTGTCGACGTTTTCGGCGACGGTTAACCATCCATCGATTCGCCGTCTATGAACGCCACTTCTGCTCATTTCTCTGTGAGTGACCGCTCTCTTCTGGCCAGCCGGACTCCTGCTTGCTATTTTGTTTTTGGTATATCGTCTGTACAAGCGACAGTGATGATGAAGACACGAGGGGAGGGTCCGCTATATATGGCCGCTATTTAGACTGGCCGTAGAGTCAGCAAGCCAGCCAGCCAGCCAACCAGCCGTCATCGAGGAACGAACGACGAGATAGTCGTCAATTGTGTGTATGGTGCCACGGTCGCGATCATCGCAACAACAGCAATAATAATAATAACAATAATAACACCACCACCACCACCACCACTACCACCACTTATAATTGAGACATCCTCGAAGTGAGATTGCTTGGATGGCTGGCTGGCTACGACATTATCAGCGATGGCACTGATGGTGACTCCAGTGCTGATGATGATTATGACGGTGATGAATGATCATGATTGCGATGATGCCAGCAACCCCCAACAACATCATGCTACATATCTAATAACAACGCTTATAATAGCTGCAGAAGCAGCAACGGCATACAGCGGGAACATCTATGATGACGACAACGATGACAACAACGGCGTCTAGGGCGGCAGCGACGACAGCGAACGGAAACAACTGATAACAACAACGAGAGTATGCACGGACACTCATGGATAAAATTTGTGTTCAGCTGCGGACGGCTAGGCCAGGTAAGGTGGGTGGAGGAAGTTCAGTGAAACTCGAATGAATATCCAACACACGTTATACATGAACACGAATGTTTCATTTGCCATTGGTCGATTGGCCGGCAACACAATTGTGCATTGTTAACGTTACCTGATTTCGATTATATCGAGCAAACATTATACGAAGTGAGCCTGGTGCAGAGAGACCAACCAGTGCAACAAAGGTCCCGACTATGAACCAGAAAACCAAGAGAGTATTAGGCTATGGCTTCTGTCTGCTTCCTACGAATCGGCGCTTGTAAAAATTCACGTTTGTAATCAAGTCTTGGCTCCAGCTTTCATTGGCTTTGATCGTTGAATGCTTTCGACTTCTTTCTGGAAGAAGACGACGACACTCGATGACGAGTGAACGCAAACTAGCAAAAACCTGCTGACAACCTTCTTGAATTCGACGACGATTCGGTGTGTGCGTTACCTGAACAGGCGTGTGGCTGATTCATCGTATCCTGAGGACACAGGGATGGTTGTGCTGGCAACCTGTCAAGCCAGATTATCTCGGCTGGCCGAACAGTTCCTTTTGGCCCAGTTCGACTGTGATACTTGAGGGGGTGACATACCATGTGTAAGACTCCAGCCGACTCCTGACGTACGAGTTTCACAGTTTCGATGTGCCAGCAAATGTATACCGACGTACACAGAGCGAGAGAGTGGGGCAAAACGCCGGCCTATTCAATGACACTATTTAATTGAAACAACGTCAAAGAAAATCGGTTTCTGGGGGGATACGAAGCCTCGCTTCGCTAACGGACGAAGTGGTCATGCTCATAATTTGTTTTGTTTTCCTAGCTCCATGTTATGCCCCGTGGTGTTCCCTGAACATGTGCCAGTCACTACTGTATGTATAATCGTTCGTCACAGAGCTTCTAGTGCCTTCGATGCTGAAAGGTGGTCCGCCCTTCTGTCACAAGCGAAGCACTGCCCTGCAGACTGAACGTTACCGCGTTCTGCAGTTGCCCCCGTGGGCTTCCAGAGGGCGCCACGAGTCCGGGCCAGCTCAGAGAGGGCCCATCGCGGAGAGAGTCAAGCAAGAGGCATCGAATTAGAAGCAACACCACAGCGTTTGTGTTTCGTATAACAACACAATAGGGACAATAGGGAAACTTGTAAAATGGAAATAAAATATATTTCCCTGAATATATCAATGTACATATATATATATATATACGTTCAGTCTTATATATATATATATTCATAGGTGGGTGTGAAAAATAATGTGTATATTTTCAATGCACTTTAATTATAGAGTAAGCAAAAAATGGCAAATATAATAGTAGTAATAATGTGAATACCAACGGCCGTTTTAGAAAAAAGCATTTCTCTTAGTTTCAGTTCACTTCGATTCATATACTCGTAGCGTGTCGATTTTCAAAAGTTACTTTTTCAACGATGTTCGTGATTGGTCCAATTATTGAAAAGCCTAAAAACGCTATATATTATGGTATATGAAGTTTTGACGCAGGCGAATATATCGAGAGCATAACTAGAAGCACAGTTGCCAACAGCGATGTTTTATTTTATCGTAGTACCCCTTCTGAAGTATAATGTTTGAATATTTTGTTATTCACTGTATTTACATACAGTTAACTGTATGTAAATATAGTAAATAACGAAATATTCAAAAATTATGTCTGACTAAAATAAAAGTTTGCCGAAAATAATTCTTCAGTTAGACGGAGATAGATTTGTACTTACACACGTATTCTATGAGTAGCTATCAAGCAACTTTATTGTGGCATACAGCTATTGCTAAATCACGCTGTGTGTCGCAAAATTTCGTTGTCGATGAGAGTGGCAACGAAGTGGACATACCGTTCCTTGACATCGGGCGTCTCATAGAGTGAATCTTCAGTTCGGTGATCATCAACAGCGTGCCATCGATAATGGATGAAGCAAAGTCGGCAGAGTTTAACGAATATTTCTACTTCAGGTAGTTATTTAATGATTTTTCACAAATCGTTAACAAGCATTTTTCTATGCTTTTAAAAAATACATATAATATGAGAAATCTACCCCAAGTGTCACTGCTTTTCAATATATATATATATATATATATATATATGTAAGCGGGATATAACGATGCGAACAGGAAATGTTGATAATAGCCACCGTCGATTAGTTTGCACTGTAGACTCTACTTTTAGAACAATGGTTTGTCGTTCTTTTGAGCGATCTAGTTTTCTAGCGGCAGTCCACCGCAGTTATATCTGCGTTAAATGCTTTCGAAATATCGGCTAAACGTGTATGTGCTGGCAGCCGTAATATCGACCTCCTGGACTCTTCTGTTCTATATTGAATTTCTTTCTGCCTGATTTTTATGTTCTCTGATAAAGCTTTACAAAGGGCCTCACTGCATGTTGATATCTAGAGACTGAGATGTGTATTTTTTTGTGGTATTTTTTTGTACAAGATTGTTTTGGCTTTTTGCATTGACTGTAGTGTGAACTGGGTAGAATATCACTTCGGGACGATAATTTTGAGAGCCGTTGAAACGTTCTGAAATGGATGTCTGACATTTTGACAAGAATATTCGATTATTTCGAACGAACATTTCTTGGAAAAGGTGTAATTCACGGAGAGGATTTCTAATGAAGATGAAATCCCTCAATTAGATAAGGGTGTTGAGTGTGCTCCCAAACAGCAGGTTTTGAAGCATTCCCTATGGAAGTTACCTACTACATACAGACCCCCCATGTTCGAAGTTAGCTGCTCTCTGATAGCTTCTTAGGAGACTGTGGTGTTTCACTCGAAATTCATCGCGATGGTGAGAGAAAAATAGCTCAGTTAGAGGGACACACTTCAAATGTGAATTTCTTTCCATACAAATAACTGAATGGATATATCTAAACAAATCTAATGAATGTTTTTCCAAAGCCGACCCAAAGATTGATTATTCATCCAGAAATGTTTAACCAAGCCTTAAACGCCTTTTGTGCTCGGCCGAACGGTTCTATAATTTTTTGCATGTAGACTCCTTTTTTTGTTGAATAACAGCAGTGTATATATAATGATTGCAGTGTCAAGCCCGGCAGTTCGACGGGGGGTCGCCAGACGAGAGGCATTATTCACAAATGTTGTTAAGGGCTGTTTTTTTTTGTTTCGTCTGAGGACAATGAGTATATACGTCAAAAATGGAAAGCATATTTGCTAATGTGTCTCTTGGCAACGCCTACTGGGTTTGGTCAATCTCAATTTTGCGCTGGATAATATTTGCCGACCAGCATCTGCGGTGACGGGCGGCGCGAATACTCATTCCACTTTATTCCGCATCTAATCCTCATTTACTTCCGGCTCCAGTATCCAACCACGTTGCCGCTGTTGCCTTCCCCCCCCCCCCCCCCCCACCCCCGAGCGGCCGGCGAGGGCGGTAAACGCTCGAGCTTTGGATTTAGGGTCGAAGATCGGGGATCGAGGCGTTAATGAAAAATTCTCCCGTCATCAAGTAACGCATCTAATGAGAATTAGACTTTTAGGCAACTTTTAACAGTAGCGCACTTCGCTGCGGCGGCGGCGGCAGCGGCGGTGGCGGCTGGAGTCAAACGCCCGCGGCTACAGCACTTCGCCTCCGAAGCAGCACTGCTCTCGTGACGGACGCCATCTCCGATTTGGTGGCTGGCAAAGCCGTGCCACCACGCGGGGTGGTATAGATGCATCGCCTGGCCGAGGCTCTAGCATCATCGCCTTCATTGTGCGAGACGTCCAATGGAAACGTCGAGCACAAAGTCGATTCATTGTTTTACCAGGAAGACGCGAAATGCTCAGGCAGAGATCAGAGACAGAGTCGATTGCACGCGACGAGTGAATCGGCGAATCATCGAACATTCGCGGTGGGCTACTAAATCGTCTGCCATCTAAGTCTGCGAACGACCTACAATTGTGAAACTTATCATAAAGAAATACACCATATGTCCATTGCTAATTAACATCTAGATTGCGAGAAATGAAAGGCGAGATAGAACACACCGTCTTCGACTGCGCAAATCGCTGTCTTCTCAAAACAAGAAAGTGCCCCAAAATATTTAAAAATTAGTACCCTACGATATTCAAGTTTTTTTTTTGATGTCGTTCGATGTCAATCGTTTTGCAAGAGAACGCAGCGAAGACTACCAGTTGTTCGCTGTTACTATTAGTTCTATTGCAGAACGTCGCATCCGGTGACCAGCTCGTCTGGGAACACAAATGTTCTATTTACCCAGTAGACGAATCTCCATTATATGGCGTTCTTCAACCTCGCGCTCGTTTCACAGTGCAACAATAATTGTTCCCTCTCTCTCTCTCACTTTCTGTATCTCGCTCTCTCCCCCGATTCAGCATCCGATTCAGTGGCATTCGACGCTCACGCTCAAGATGTGGAAATGAAGCACTTATTCGTCAAGCTATCTGTAGTTTTCGCTCCACCAGCATATGAGACACCCACCCGGCGAGGGCCACGCGACTGGACGCCATTGTCAAGAGGAGTATAGCAATTGAGAGGCAGGCACAGAGAGAGGGAGAGAGAGATAGAGCATTCATTGCAATTGGAGGGTAGCCGTAGCAGGGTTAGGAGCCGTAGCGGCGGAAGGTGAACCAAAGCGATTCGTGGGGATCAGTACGAGCGTATAATTCGATAGCGCACCCCCTCTACCTTCTTCTTGCGCACTGGCTTCGACCCTGTTAACCCTTGTAGGCACATGCTGTTCGTGTAACAGCCAAAGCTACTCCATATAGTCATAGGCCAGCTAGCGGGCGTGCACAGTATCACATCAACGTGACGATACCCCAACCTAACGTTCTTAACCTCCGTGTCGCAATCATGCGAAGTTCGAATTCAACCTTTGAATGGGGGAAGACCTGCAAAATCGAGGAGACAAGAAATATACTCACAGGGTTGTTGGCTGTGTCCTACTTTACTAGGATCATTTATGAGAATAGGTGGCCCAACTAGTCCCGCGGTGTACTTTCTGTAGAATTCTCTCCTTCCAGCAGGCAGGAATATTTGTCGAAACTGTGAGGCACTTAGCGCCGACAACCCACGAGTACGTCAGATCTAATGATTTTTGTCCATCCGGCGCGTACCACCCGCAAATGCGACAGACAGCTTCAGGCTTTGCAATGGAAAACCCCACTCGTTCGTTCAGGTCGCTGTCCATCCTCTTATCGCGACACAGCAAGTGGCAAGCTCTCCTCCTCATGGGACAAGCATTTTTAATTTAACCCAGCCTCATTTCTGTAGAGCTATTTGTTAGCAAGAAATCGAGGAAAATCCGACACGGAGATTATAGGTTCTTTATGACAGTATTCCAAGGGACGGTGGTCTACCTATAGATATTTGATGCTGTGACGCTGGCGTAGTCGGAGGGGTCACCGGATGTACGATAATGCCGGGTAGTCGCTTATTCGAGCCCGCCATGCGGAGATCGTACCAAGAAAGAAGTCGTTAGCCCCATCGACGCGCCAACTCCATTCGTTTCAGCTCGATTTGGTCTTCTGGTCATATCATATTATCCGACTACGCTTTCTGTCGCTGTAAAAATATGTTACACAAATGGTATCTATATTATTGCACTTGCCTCTACCAGCTGTTTAGGTGTATGTACCATTTGAATAACAACGAATTCCGACCTGATTAAACCTCGACCATACAGACAAAATGCTGGCGCAGCCACCATTCCAAGGTAGAGAGACTCCGCTCCGTGTCGGGTTATTCGCGCCGTGATACCGTACTCAGTCGAGCTGATCTGATGATCCCGATGGGGGCCGCCGGAGAGTCGGCTGCTGATGACGACGATGCCGACGTGGGCCATCTTGATGACTGCATACTGAAGTCCCCGCACCAATTCGACCATTCATCAATTAACCCGATGGCGGGCGGGCGGGCGGGCGGCCCTCCCCTAGCGATTGCTCTGAACGCGAGCGCAGAGCCTTCCACACCCCAATCTGTCGGGCGGGTAGTAGCTCCTCCACCATCTCCCGCGTTCGCTCATTTCTATGTGGCGATGCTGTGCGCGCTAGTGGCTGTCCTACCTAGTTGATGGTCCTTAGTGGCTGCCTTCATGTAGCAGTTCGCTCTATCTGTATGCGGCCTCCTTTGTGACAGCGAGCCACTGCTCAGCTCATCCACCTGAGCTCCGAGCCTCTGCTCTGACTAATACTCGAGTGACAAATTTTCCCCTAAGACCCACCCTGCCTTCCTCCCAAAGCTTCCCGTGAAGTTTCCTTCCCGTCCCCCCCTAGACGAACGTTATCCCTTTTGAGGCAAGGCGCATCCCTCTACGAGGACTCGACAAGATCCACGAACGCGATGCTTGCACGACCATACAATACAGCATAGCTACACACACACACACTCACACGAACGCACACACAAGACATAGCCGCATGCAGCTGCCTGGATAGCGTCACCGCCACACTTGCATTCATTGACCTCTACTATTCTTCCGTTAGCTTGGCCTTTCCCTCGGCCTTCATCGTCGTCGTCGTCCCGCCTCGCCGGTGCTCACACGAACCCCTCACCGAGACAAACTTGCCTCACTCGGTTCTTCCGATCTTGTAAAAGAGACCAAAGAGATACCTCGGATGCCTTCGTGGTCCTACGAGCCAAGTGTGCGGCGCCTTGTGCAAGCCACCTCCGATCGAGAAAGATTCTACATCAATGCAGGTAGACCTGTAGTGGCAAGGTGGTCCCATGCAAAAGGTTGGAGAAGGACGACTCGTTAGAGTATCACTACGGCTTGCTACAGTACCCGTGCGATGGTACTGAGCAGTGCACCAAGCGAGGAAAGTGATGTGCTGCTGGCTGGAGTTCAGCGCAGGGTGCTGTTGCAGTAGCCGCAGCAAGAGTAGAGCGAGCGTGATCGTGGCGCGTCGTTCTGCCATTGCCTCGCCTGCCGCTTCTGTCGTGTCTATAAAGTGATTATATATGCACTTTCTCCCGGCGCTGCTGGCCGGTCGGCCGGCCGGCCGTCGCCGCACTGCGTCGCGAAACTAGCTGGGGGTATAGGGACGGGTAAGGTCTGGTGGCATGGGGGAGACCAGTGGAACGGGCCACGCTCACGGAGAGTTTCGGATAATCCGATTTTGGAGATTATGAAGGAGAAACACGATGAGATATAGCGGTGGCAGCAGCGGCGGCGGCTACGACGGCGATAGCGGCTACGACGGCGGCAGTGGGCGAAAGCAGCCAAGGTCTAAGGAATATACGCTGGTGCGCCCGTCGTGCTGGCCGCTGCCAACACTGTTGCCGCCTGTCGGGCAACAACCGCTGTCACTATTCGCTTCGTCCGGAGTCTGCATAAGCGAGCATGAACTGGTGGAGGGCAGCATATTCGCCTGAGAGACCCCCCAGCAGCAGCAACAGCGGCGGCGGCACGGCGCAATCATGATCGAGCAGGTTGAACGAATTCCAATTCGGAGTTTTTACTCTCACATTTCTCGCCACTTTGTTTCGCTCGCGATGCGATGTTGTGCCTGGGCACACGCACGTAGAGGTGTACAGGCGCAATCGTGTCAATCGTGAATTGCTGCTGGCCCGCTGGGACGGGCTTGTGGAATCCTGGCCAAGGACTTCGGCTTAGTCGGCCGTGTCGCTTTGACGAAGGACGCTACGAGAGAAGCCCGTATTGGCCGCTGCCAACCGTAATTGCGGGCGCAGTTCTCAAAAGTATTATACATATATATATATATATATATATATATATATATATATATATATATATGCATTGCAGCATTGCCATCTATCTTTAGTAGAATAATAATGTTATTATAATAACAATTGGGTAGTCATTTGTACTTGGTGACACGAGGAAGGTGAACATGAAACTGAGTCGAGGAGTGGCTTTGTCATATTTCTCGACTACGCGATGCGGCGAAGTTATGCATCGATCTAGGTCCGTGTGAGATACATCGGTCCAAACGAGTTCAACACATTTGGTTGGAACGACCACAACACATACGCATTTCTCTGTCCTTGATAAGAAACGCCAGTAACTATGCCACGATTTCATGGTGTGCTATAGTAATATGAAAAGAAACAAGGGAGTGAAGCTTTTTACAGTCAGATGTAGTTATTTTAAAAAATAATATATATATATATATATTATATATATATATTAATACTTCGCATCGCAATCTGGGTTGAATCTTCGCTCAGGTGTAATCCGCCTGCTTCAAATCTGTTCTAGGAAGAGAGTGCACACCAGGAGTTGTCACGGCTCCTATTTCTGCGTAACTTGAAAAGTACAAATGAAGCTCAAAGATGGCAAGCTTGCCTCTTTATTTACCCAATGACGGGGTATTACTTAGCCACAAATGTGTCTCACACGCAAATTCTAGACCTTCATGCACGAAGGCATAGCTGTTTACCTCATCCAAGTGGAGAAAAAAACGAGAAAGTTCTTCCGTTTTCCGGTATTTCACATGTTTTGCCGAGCCTCGTCAGCAATAGCTATAAATTCCCCGGCAGGGCTGGCTGGCAGGTAGAGGGTGAGATGCACCAAGCCATCCTCCTTTCGTAGACAATGGTCATTTGGGTCCCTATTTTTTCGCCCCCGTCTTTTCCCTGGAGTTTCTTGTGGGTGAGCATCAGCTGCCAGTTGCAGCCAATTGATTAGCGATGAGCAGACGTGATTCTTCTCCAGTTCGATGTGTTGGTCTTCTTTTGCTGCTGCTGCTGCTGATGCTGGTCACAGTGGTGGCTGGAGACGAAAGACGCCTTTCTGGTTTTGCTGAAGCTGCTGGTTCTGTAGTGGAAAAGCGGCTAGCTTCCTTTTGGCTTTCGGATGTCCGTTCGTTGTTCCCTTCGTTCGATTGTGTAGCAACCTCTCTCTCTCTCCTTCCCTCTCTCTCTCTTTCTTCTTTTTCTTGCTATGGCGCACACACGGCCACATTTGCTCTAATCCGGCAATCCATAAGATTCGATCCCGACCCAGCATGGCGGGCCTGGCCTACCACCGGCTCTGTCTCCAGTAGCCCGCCTGGGCCACAGCAGTTCTCAGGTCCCCAACACACCCAGTCGCTCTCGCTGCGGCTGTCGTGGCCGCCGCCTCCGCTGCTGCTACTGCTACTGCCACCGCCTGCAACCACACCGAGCAATATATATACGCATGGTGTATATATCCGCCATATAAATCTCGCTCCACATCGGTGGCGGCAGGCGCAGCGGCGGCAACGCCGGGGCCGCCCCCCCCCGCCCTCCCCGGTTGCCCCGCGCCCGTCGCGGAACCGCGTGGCAGAGTCCGCCGCCGCCGTCACCGCTACAGCAGCAGCAGCAGCAGCATCTCCGGCTTCGTCGCTCCTGTCCCAGGTCCCCTCCAGTTGCCCCATCTCTGCATCCTCCCGCCCCCCTCCAACGTCCTCGTCTTCTTCGTTGTTAGGCGTCGTCTTTCTTTTTCCTTTCCACGATCTCTAGCTGAACGCGCTTGCTCTGCTACAGCCACCTTCCCAACTCCTGAAGCCTAGAACATTGTCACTAAAATGGAGGCTGGAGCAAGCGTCTTTCGTTGGCGACGGCGACGATGGCAAGCACGCCACCAAAGGACTATCACGCCTCCTACCCGTCGTGTCGACTGCCGTCACTTCTGGTGCTGCACTCCTCGCCTGCAGCATAACGTAGCGCGATGCTCTTTCTGCCCGCCATGTCTACACGTCTCGTGTCGGCTTGCCTCTATCCTATGTGATGTCCTCGGTAGCCTTTCCTCCTTCTTGTTTCCTTGCTCGTGCTGTCACAGTGCCCCCCCCCCGCTGAAGTCCGCGCTCTTCACTTCTCCTCACGCGTGTGTTCCGTCTCATGCCGCTTGCTTCCGCTCGAACCGCGAAGTAGTCGGTCACCTTTTCGAGGTGTCATATATATAATTTAATACATATATATATACCTGGGAGACACTCTGCGCGCTTGGGGTCTCTTGGCACTAGCTCCACCACGACCATCTTTCGCGTCGTCCCTTGCGCGCACAACGGCCCGCCACACACACAGACATCTTGAGACATACACCCTGTTCGCCCTTTCCCACTTTCTCTCCGTTGCACCCAACAGCGGCAGTAGTATGGCTCCCGCTATGGCGGCTCTCGGTGTCTCTCTCGCTCTCGCAGTCACTCACCCACCTCTATCGTCTATCTTTTCCCTTCTCTACACCGCACTCCGTCTCAAACAACGAACAACGCAGGCTGCGGCGCTGGTGGTGGCGGCGGCAGCAGCAGCGGTAGCGCCACAGGACGAAAAATGACGCCCATTTTTCTTCCGACCGCTGTAGCCGCCGCCGCCACCATCACCGCCACCACCACCATCTCCCCCACCGGCGCCACACGGGGCTCAGTGCTTCGCTCGTCCATAGCTCTAAGGATGGGGAGTTGGGATACGTTGGGGGCAACAGCAGCTCGACCGGCCAACAACCAACCTGGTTAGTTCCAGTGTTGATGTCGCTAGCGCCAATCCGCCAAGACCGTCAGCACTGTTCGTAACGCCGGACTTCTCTCAGACCGCCTACACCAAGTGACGCCGCCGCCGCCGCCCCCTACAATCCTCTATACAGAACCATACCCAAGCGGACCTTTCACCGAACCCCTCCTTAGAGCACCTTACTCGACGGTGCTTTTTTATGCATCGCTAGCCTACCACCGCCTGCCCCAAGCCGTCTGCCCACCATAGGGCTACCTGTGGCAACTGCCATCCACCTTGTGCACATCACTTTCTCCACCGCCCCCGCTCTCAGTAGCCACTTCGGTAGCTTTCAGAAAGCTTCCCGAAACTTCCCGGCGTCATTTTCACCAGTTACACTACTCTAGTATCAGCAGCAGCAAGAGAACAGTTACACCTCTACGGCATGACCCTGTACATATGTCCGCAAAGAGTCTATGCCTACCTGCCTGTTAGGTGGCTACCTGTCCATCTTCTATACCTTGATGCAGACAGGTATATATATATATATATATATATATATATATATATAGCAATGTATCTAGGTAGTTGTACAGTGCTACAGCTTCAATTGGGACAGCAAGTTGAAGGCGAGTAAGATTGGACGGTGGGGATAGGGTCCAGTTCACAGCAGCCATACCTGCATATATATTGCTGCTATACAGCCTGGCATACAACGTCAGTAGACCTCCTGTCACCGCGCGAGTCAAGCTCAAAGAAAGAAGCCGATTGAAACTTGACCTTTTTGGTGAAAGCCATCGCGGTAAACATCAGCTTCCATCGACAAAGTTTCATGACTGAGTAACTCGTCCTCAAAGGTGCGACCAAGTGGGAGCGAGCTTGGTGTCGTGTCCATTCATGGGTGGCCACTTCGGTAGCAACTGTCGCAGCAATTGCTAGGTAGCAGTAGCGCAAGCAGAGGTTTCTGATGTGTCAGCCCGCCGATCCACTGTTCCCGTTCATTCCCTGCTAATTTTATCTAGCTATTTTAATACGCGACTTGGTTTTGTACCTGTCGTGCAGGACATACTATGAACTAGGTGTGTGTAATTAGAGTGTCCGCTTATGAGTGCACCATGCTGAATTGTCGAAGCCCGAGGGTCGAGCTCTTGGAGTTCCATTGGAAGGACGAAACGGCAAGGCAACTAACGCACGTTTTCCCTTCAATGTTGAAGTCATTTTTGTGTCGGTTTAATGCGTCTAATGCAGAGGAACACATTTCGCGACAACGCTTACATAGTCTCAATTCACTATCAGGCGGTGTGCCTCAAACCATTTGATTGTAGATCTGGTAGGACAACACGGACATGATCCGGGCAACGCTGAATTGAATCGCTTTGTTCCGGCGTCCCCTCCACTCTCAACCTATCCCTAAATGTTTTACGAGCTCGAACGGCGGCAAACTTCTGTCCAATATACGTTACTAGCGAATTTGTACTCACAGTTGCACTTATCTGAGAGTCACCCTCGCCTGTTAGTTCAGTTATTTAGGTCCTGGAGTCCACCTATATACATAATGCACACACGCATCTGCATGGCTACATGCCATGTCTGCGTGCACACGAACACGCAAACCCATATTTCGAGGCATGGAACCCAACGCACTACCGCAGCCACTTGACGCCGCAGCTTCATATCTTCAGCCACGAAAGGTACATATGATCATACCCCTGCGATTACTGCTGCTGCTACCACCACTCCGTCGGCTGGCGACCAATCAGAAAGTAGACTTGCTTTGTGGGATCGCTTCTCCACCAGTTCGCTTTTCGCGCCGGAGCTCCAACTACCCCCCGCCCCCCGCCCCATGTCTTCTGAATGTCCCTTTCGTGTCAGCTAAGCGGCGGGGAGTTTTATGATTTGGCAAATTTTTTATAAGCGTTTAATTTGATTTCTATGTAAATTATGGGTTAAGTGGGGTGAGTGCGTGAGTGAGTGGAGTTACGGTCGGCGCCGATCGGGCTGTGCAAAGGAAGGCGGGAGCAGGTTCCGGGTGCCGGAGGGGTCGAGGAGGGATTTGCTATGCAGAGCGATCTAGCCACGGATTGCCATATATATATATCCAATATGCGCTTTAGGTGTCAGCCGATACGACCCCGGTAAAGCAACCTGGGCGAGACCTGAAGAACGGGCTCGGGGGAACCGATATGTGTGCACTATATGCCACGAGCAATGGCAGTCACTGTAAGGGTTCCCACGCGACTCCACGCCTCTCAGCCGCCTCGTGAAGAACGAAGCAGTCAACTGCAACTTATTGATGCCTCTTGAAAAATGAAGAGCCCGATATGAGCGGCCCATATGCAATCCTAGAATCGTAGAATAGTAGAAAATCCTCGCAAGGAACTCGGTTGGGAGGCTTCGTTTTTACGTCACGTGATCGTCCCCCCGGCAAAGGTCCTTCCATTGACTTAATACAATGGTGAAGAGCAAGCTAAGGCTCGAGATGAGATGGCTGAATGTGTTGTGTCCCAGAGTATGCATATGAGCAATTTATAATAGACAACGATAAATTACTCATACACAAAATCTAGGACAGAACGGCTCATTCAACCATCATACAGTGGTCATTTGTGATTAATATATATATATATATATTTTTTTTTTCAAGCTGACCCTCACCTGTTCCCCTATCTGACGGGCCTCAGCTCTTGGCCTTTAGGTATTACTATGAGGACCTGTCGGGGCCACCTTTGCTTATTCTCTGCCTTACTCGTACCTGACAAGAATCCTGACAAGAATATATATATATATATATATATACATATATATACTCTGAATGACATCAAATACCTCGACATACTTATCCTATATGGTGGCAAATAGTGCTGTGTGATTCATTCCATGCACATATGTTGCCCCCTTTAAATGTTATCTCAAGTTATATGACACACCCAACCATCCGAGTATCTTCTTTGACGAGAGGTAGTTCATCAACAAACAGGAGTTTGCCAAAATGAACTCCAAAGAGCTGAGTCCTGTAACTACCTACACGTTCGTTGCGACATACGATGCCGAGAATACGAATGTAGTGAGCGGTTTATAAAATTGGCCTTTTGCTGATAGGACATGTTCACTCTACAGATTTGACTACCCCCAATACGTGACTCGATCGTGATCACATCAGTTATTATACTTACCGACCCGTTAGAGACACAAATACTCGTGCCAATTTATCTTTATAACGATCTAAATTCTAGAGTTGTCATCCAGACCCTATCATTGGCATGAATGTTCGAAGTCCTATTTCCTAGTCCTACCTAAACAAAAATAAACAACTGAGAATTGGCTTAAAATTGCATTAAATTTATTCATTGTTGTTGTTCTTGTTGTTGGTTTAATCAGCCGACGTCGTGACTGGCTCGAAAAGGGCGCCACCTCGTGGTACAATTTGGCACCGCCTGATCGAGTGAGACCCGACACTAAACATCATCATCATCTTCATTCTCGCCATGCTCATCGTCTTCACGTTTTTCATCGTCATCATCAATTGTTATCATTGATCATCATCAATCATTATTGTCATCACCATTGTGTTCATTATCATCGGCATTTCTCATCACGATCATCACCATCATTCTCATTATCATCATAGTCATATTATTTCAGCAGCCAACATTATCATCGTCATACATCTTACTCACATTTGCCTATTATCATTATTATTATTATTATGTATAGTTCAGCATGTCATGTATTATTATTATCATCATTATTATAGTCATTATCCTTTATACTTATACTATACTATATTTTATCAATAATCTTAATATATATGATCATTATTATAGTCGTTATCAGCATTACCATATAATCATATAATTGTCGTCGTTTGGTAATCTGTTCTTGTTCCTGTTGTTATTATTATGGTTGCTCAATATAGATAGCAAGGTGTCTAATATTTTCATTTCATATATATATATATATATAATAGTACTAGAATAGGTAGGAGAGGGCTGGGTCTCACCGCGAGCTCCTGCAGAAGAGCAACTAGGGCGAACTTTTGCTTAAAGTACAATAATAATCATTAAACTTATAATAATAATAATAATACACCCTAATGCACATTAGCATTATAGTGTTCATTAATAGTGATTCACCATTATTATTATTGTTGTTATACTCGGTTTTGTGGGGGATGACAGTAGTAATCTAATAGTTATTATTATTCTCATTACTTTTATTATTAATTATGATAATAGTGTATCATACTGTGTGTGTGTTCGCGTATTCCAATCGAACCTGTCTCCATCCACTAATTATCTATGGTCTAGGTGTCACTCCGTTGTTTCGAATCTTGGGATTACCGTTAGCAACGAGCCGCCTTTCATCCATGTCCACCTTCAGTCTATCTATTCCTTGGGTCGTCTGTGCATGCCTTAAACGTCTACTGTATTTAGCTTCATCGTGTTATGATGCATTAAGTACTTGACTGCGTCCATGATAGCCATCGTATCTTGGCTATGCTTACTTGTTCGTCCTGCGCTGTCGAATAGCATTGCTATCATTATGACAGCTTCAATGTGGTCTCGTGACATTGTATATTTGTCGCCCTTCTTGTATTCAGAGAGTTCCCTAGAGTTTTCACTGCGTACTAAATATTGGGGAGGTGCAAGGTGATGAGAGGGGTGTGTGTGTGTGTGTGAATAAATAGTCGCCCGACACCGAATGATCAATGGAACGACAGAATAAATGAACGTTCGTGCTGGGGATTCCCGGGTGTCGCGATCGGGCAGCTGGGTAAAATGCACACCTCTTCTACCTTTGATCATATCATGCCGAGCGGTAGGTCAGTACGGGATTGTGGAAATCATAGTGTTGGGGGAATCACGTGGTCAGGGATTCGGGAGCTATTTGCAGAAGGAATAGTGAAATTATAGAGGATTACGCCATTACGCGCGACAATCATCAGTCATTCAAACATCCGACATGCATACTTCTTTGTATCATATATATATATATATATATATATATTTCTATATATATATATATATGTATAATTGTCTAATTGAGGTTCGTTCCATTGTAAACTGAGGTTCCCTCTCTTGAGGGCCTCTTATTCATTGTATTTGATTGATTATTATCAATGCTAAGATTTAGTTCATGTTATTTTCATGACCCCGTTTTCAATATCAATCGCCAAAACGTCCACGGTAAAAGTTCATGTGTTATCATCCCATTAGCTCTACCTAATCGACCGACGTCGCCAAGTACAAGTTCGAATTAGTTCGAGTGACTCAAGTGAGGTGCAGTGAGTTGTGTGTGGTGTCGAGATCGCGGCCGCGGTTTTGGAAGAGCCCCTGACGTGACGGCGGAATTCGATGTAATTCTCTATTTTTCATTTTTCATCGACTCTCTCCCTCTTCATTCCATCGGTAACAAAAAATAACTCCTGTATCCGCCGCCCAGCCCTGAGCTGGAATACGCCGCGACCGTCTTCCGCGAGATACATATAATTTTCCCTGCATTTGACAGCATTGAGTCGACGGCGCTGATCTGAGAATTACGATTACGCTCTCAGATCAGTCGAATCCGACCCTGAGTCCATCTGCATGACATGTATCTGGGACATTGCAATCTTTCCGGGCGACGACGCCAGCTAGATATTTTTTCTTAGACGACACAGCCGAGAGTCCCGTGTACAAAAATGGGCTATGCGCAGAGAGGGCTGTGATCATATCCCAGTCACTTACTCAGCCACCTGAGGCATCATTTTTGTCGAGGACAACATATTTTTCAATTGGCGAAAATCGCCTCCGTCCGCTCCCGAATGTCGCTACGTCGGTTAGTATTCGTCAGCTTCTTTGTTTAATTTCATCCAATCGTCTCCTTCTCGCGTCTATTCACGCTGTGCCCCCAACTTGAAATCTTTGGGAAATCGTTCGTTTTTTTTCTTTTCTGTTAAAGTGTCCGCCGCTTTGCCTCAGTGCTTCGTTTCGAAGTCGTTACGAGTCGCGGCGCGCGCGCAATCATAGAGGTGACGATGGTACACCGGAGAGAAACAAACAGAAAGGCTTAGCGCCATAGATGTGGTCAGTATACGAGTTTCATACTTCAAGTGACGCACTCTGTGCTAGGCCAAGCCCCCAACTTCTCGATGTCGACTGCACAGAGTGGTGGCGGTCATTTATATTAGATGCGCTGATCGTTGTCTACTGGTTTTGTCCGTTTGCGGCAGACTCGTGATCGTGCTCGTCTATCCCAACTCATATTATTATTATTATATCGCCAATACGCGAATAACTACTGTGTGCCTATTTTTCTTGAGTATGTCTACGTTATACACTCGTAGTAGTAATCATAATTCATTATATTTGCAACCTGTATATATATGTATATATTTTTTATGTATATATATATATATATATATCTTCTTATATGCACACGCATGTGTGCTTGTCTGTTATATTATATTTTTCTTGCAATTTGGGGAGATCTATGATGGGGGGAGGAGGAGTTCTTGCTGTTGTTTGTATATCATGCTTCATCATTATATATATATATATCGCAAGTCGTTCGTGAGTTGTTTCATCGCTCGTGCCGTTCAGTTTGGCGCCCATTTGAGTTCTATATTGAATGTTGACAAGTTGTACCAAGTTGTACTATTTTGTCTTTCATTCTCTCTCGCTCTCTCTCTCTCTCTTTGTCTTTGTCTCGCTGTCTAGAGTCGACACATAGTGCATCAACGGCTGTTGATGTCCTCCACCCTGCTATTGATGACGGCACAGATTTTCGTTCATAGGGCAGCGTTGCCCGTCTCGGGTCCCTGCTTTTCTCGTTTTACGGTTGCTTCTATGCCAAATGCAGCTAGTGCTGCTGCTGCTGCTAATGCTGTTGCCGCCATCGCAGCGGTGGCCGCCGCTGCGGTGTCGTTACGTCGACGAGACAAACAGGCGATTGCTTGCTCAGGGTGATCCGAGCTGTTGGTTGTTTTAGAACGGACACACCAATGGCAATGATACCATGTCGATCCTCCCGGAATGTGATATGATAACTAGGCATGGCATCAGTTTGCCCATTGGCGGACCGTTCGGGGACGTTCTGCATTCGTGATGTTCGTCTACTCATCCAGATCGAGCTTCATCGAGGGCGTTGAGTAGAAATGAGAAGGACTTCTCAAACGCACCGGCGGCAGGACACTTGGTGTCGCTTCGATTGCACGCTCACAGAGAGATACACTCACTACACACACACACACTTACATACATACAGACACACACGCATACACACGCACAGAGATAATTAGACCTCGGTGACCAACAGCGGTCACTTCGAGGTGAATAGCGGTTCAGGCCAAAAAAGATCGACGCAGTAGCAGTGTCTACGTTATTGACCATTGCTTGTTCTTGGGCCACGCACCCACCGACACGCACACAGCCGATCATTCACGCATTCAACCTGTCTGCCAGCCAGCCAGCGAGCCAGTCTTCCACTGACTCTACCAGCTTTTATATACTAAATCTGTCCCGTTTGTATTATAGCACTCACTCATTGGATACTCTCTCGTGCCACACGCCAAAGTCGTTCTTATTTTGGATTCAGGCTGCGAATGTTTTCGATCTCGATGAACTGTTGTCCAAAAATGATTTCGTATACTTTCCGATTTCGAATCTGATCGCTGTCAAAACTAAGCGTTTGCTTTCTGTCTTTTTTGTGTATACCATATCGTTTGTAATTTAGTAGCACATCTATCCTGTGTAATGTTAACAATTAACAGCGAGAAAATGACATTGATACGCCGACCCACACAGACGCACATTGCACATGCGGCTGTTCGGTCCGAACCAGCGGAGCGTCGCCGTTGGAACTGTCGCAGATTCGGATTGTTCCGTAACAATTTCTTTCTCGTCAGATTACTGCCACCCATTGCTTTTTCTCTCTCATTGCTTCCTCTTGTCAGTCAACGCTTGAGTCCACCAGTTTCTCTATTTATTGTGATTCATTTATTCTACAATACTACACTGCTGCCAATATTCTATGTCGGTGCCCCGATCCTCCTGTTATATCATAGTAGCAGTAATAATCTGTGCTATGCTCATCATCAATTATCAGTATTGTTATCATTATCATCATCATCATCATCGTCATCATCAGCATCCTGACCAATTATCAATCGCGTTGAAGGTGAAAAATGACGAGTTATGAAGCAGCAGCAGCTCTCCTACACTAAACACCCCAACGTTCCTCCTTCCATCGAGTGTCTATGTCTGCTCCGTAATCGATTTTGCCCCCAGCGAAATTCGTTCGCTCACACGTTCGCTCTCTCATGTTATTATTAATTTAGCTATTCATTCATACCTGTATATATTTACACACGGATGCACACTAACTCTGAGTCCGTCAGAGTGTCACATTCATCCTCTCTCTCTCTCTCTCTCTCTCTCTCTCTCTCTGTCTCTCTCTATTGATACTATTATTACCACTATATTAATATGATTAATTATACTCGTTCTTAGTTATTCTTATGATGATAATAATAATAATAAGTAGTATCGTTAGTCGTTCCCTTGGGGTATCCCCAGAGATTCTGTCTGCCCTCCTGTTCTTCACTCGATAGAGGTTCGTCGATATTTTTCCTTCTTAGCAGCTTACTTACTTTTGTGTTTCTATTTCTTTGCTTAATTGTTGTTGTTGTTATTATTATTGTTGTCGTTGTTGTTGTTGTTGTTGCCCTTATGAGAATTGATGAATATATCATCGTACCATAGAGTCAGCCTTGCCTCTTGTAATCTCATCGTTTCATCAACCACCTATCTGTTGCTCTACCTCTGGGGGACGTTTGTGATTTTCTGTATTCAGTGTACCAAGAAGGAGGTTGTCGAGAGTTCTCGCCGTTCGCGGGTTCGCGTTGTTCCTTGTTTTATTGGTACGATACATCATAGTTTGTCGTCACTGCTTTTTTTTTTGTATTATTTGTTGCTGTCGTTTCTGTATACAGTTGTGAGAAACGAAATCACCGAAACAAAATGAAAACACAAAACACACATACACACACACACACACACCTAGGCCTAGGTGGTCGTCATTTTGAGTCTGTCCATCAGCCTCTGCTTCGTCAACGTCACCTTAACGTCAATTATTAGTAGTAGTAGTATTAGCAGCAGTAGTAGGACTTCCTCCTTTTGCTAAATTTACGTCATTGTGTGACGCTTCATTGTTCCTCAATATCTCTCTCTCTCTCTTTTGTTCTTTCAGTTGTTCTTTCTATATCTGCCCTTTCTTCCGGCCAGTGTCATGCGGCTTTGTGCTATATAGATATATAGATATATATATATGTGTGTATATATATATATCTTCATCTATATATCATCATCTTCATGTTTGTTGACTGCATTGTTCTACAATATTTCGTTATGTCTTTGTCTGGTTTTAGTTTATTCCATCTCTCTCTCTCTCTCTCTCTCTGTTCATATGATTCTCTCAATATTGCACTACTCAGTCGACCTATACTCTCGTCTACAGCTCTTCCCCTCGATAATCGTTCAATTCATATCTCCTTCTTTCTACAAGACAACACTAACCTATACCCTGAATGCGGTGGTATCTGAGAAGAGAGACACAGACAGAGGCCCCTCTATGAGTTAAATTAATGGATTGAGTAGATTAGCAATAATACTAAATAAATAAAGTTGTTGCTTAATTCCTTGTTGTTGTTGTTGTTGCTTCCACATCACTACCATCATCATCATCATCATCGCCGCCATGATTAATATGATCAATAATATCATCATTGAGTCCAAAGTGACTTACTTCGTGGCCAAACGTTATCGCACAAGATAACGCTAGCGTCGACAGAAAATGGTCTCAATTTTGCAGCTTATTCTTGCTGTTCTTGTCGTTCTTGTTGCTGTTGTTGTTATTGTATAGAGTTGTTTGTTGATTGATGTTTGTCTCCTTCATCGTTGTGTCGTTATTCACCATCAGTTTCTGCTTTGTTTCAGTGCTTGAGTGAGAGCCTGTGCAGCGTGATTTGACAATCCACAGTTGAACATGTTGAAAGCTATACTTGCACACCACCTCCCGTAACTCTTCATAGTAGTTTGGTATCTTCTTCGGAGGCGTCGGTCGAATTCGTCTCTCCGTGTGTTTCATCTCTCTCTCTCTCTCTTTCTCTCTCTCTCTCGCTTCCTAAATGACTATCGTCGTTTTGAGCTCCGTCCACACCTTGTCTACTTGATTTTATTCACGTCCGTCCCTTTCCGCCGTTGTATCATCTTTTCCTGACTTGATCGATGTGTGCATGTGTCGAACCCGAGCGTTGTCGAGTGCCGCCCCCCCGCCTTCGCCGAACGTCCCATCGGCGATCCTCGTCAAAATTGCCGACATCGGCCACGTCACACAGCGCTGTTATTGCCGAGCTCGAGGCGGTCCGGAGATCTGTAGGGGGACGCACACGACCACGATTGAAGTTGTCCAAAATTGGTGTTAGATATCGCTCGAGCTATCGACCAGCTAAACTCCGGCCATCGTCTTTCCGGTGCATTGCGGCGTCATCACCACCTGTCGTTCGTCGCTCTCGGTGTATGCATCCATTCGGTGACCACTTACGCACGTAAGCAAACAGCTACGTAGACCTCGCTCGAGAGAGAGGGAGGCCACTTATTGGGCGACTTCGGTTGAGGCCAGAGGCGACTCCTCAGGTGCCTCCTGCTTGACGTGCTCCGCTAAACGCACAATCTGCTCCTTGTTGTTCCGCTCATTGTCATTAATATCTGGCTGTGTCGAGCCAGCCTTCTTGACCAGAGATAGCGCTTCAGGATCGGCTTCGAACTTGGAGCTCAGGCCGGTCTCGGGCGAAGCCGAGTGTCCGCCGCGGGCCGCCTGCTCATCGACGTTTTCCGCTACCATTGCCCCACTGGTAGCCAGGCCACTCGCGAGCAGATGCAAGGGCGCTCCCAGCGATGCAAGCGCTGGACCGTGAAGGTTGTGCGTATGCTGCTGCTGCTGCTGCTGTTGTTGTTGATGTTGTTGCTGCTGCTGCTGCTGCTGCTGTTGTTGTTGCTGTTGCATTTGTTGCTGCAGGTGCTTGACCAGCGAGAGGGGATGCATCGCGTCTGTGGGCAGCCCGCCCTTGTTCACAAGCGGAAGGGGTGTATCTTCTGGTCCTGCTAATAAGCCGGGCAGGCCCCCCGATGCGGCAGCCGCTGTAATTCGATGAATATGGACAATTTAGATTATATCGTGACTTCGTAGTCACACTATGCTACAATCTGAACCAAGAAAGAAGTGTCATTAAAGTCTCTGTTGGACACTAGACACTTTCAAAAGTGTGGCCTGCTCGCGGCGGCGAGGTCGTATTCACGATCTAAACGCCGATGCAGGAAACTTGAACATTTCATTCAGTTGATCACCAATACGGATTTCAAGCTCACCATTGAAGAAGCTGGCAGACAGATACGGATTGTAGTAGAGGTCCGGTCGTGACACCATCACTTGTAGGTCCACGGGATCGAGCTTCTTACTGCTGCTACTGCTGCTGCTGTTGCTGCTATTGCTGCGCTTGGTATCTGCTTTACCGGGGGTCAACGCTGCTGGTGGCGTTGTGGTCGTGTTCGTTGGAGTGGGGCTGGTCTGCATACTGGTGGTGCTGGGATTAACCAGGGCTAACTGTTGACTTTGCTGCTGATTCCAGACGTGCGTGCCCATGTGCACCTTTAGATTGCCCTTCGTTGTGAATGCGCGAGAACATACGGCGCAGCGGAACGGCTTGTCTCCGGTGTGAGTTCGAAGGTGGATCTGTTGAATGTAAACGAAGCAATGGATGAGTGCACTCGGTTTGGTTCGGTCTTCGATGGCCGATCACTTTCTTTTTGCCCCTCTAATTACCAGGGTGGCGAGCGCTCGCACAAGGCGCACACTCTCAGTGCGCCTGCCTCGCTATCCAGCCAGCCAGCCAGCTAGCCAGCGATGCAGAACGACCTGATCAGGTTCATGGCAAGAGTCGAGCCCTCGTTCGAACACACTTTCGTCCATAGCGCGAAAAGGCTAGACAAGCTAATTGCCAAGTTACCCAGCTGCTTACTGTAAGTACGGCGTTGATGAACATATTCGTAGCCCCAACGAACCCTCACTACCTCGCTCCCGGCCGGCTTTACAATTGCGGAAGTGGGGCAGCGAACAATTAAAAACTCACCTGGAGAGAGCTGGAACTGGAGAAGGGTCTCTGGCAGTAGGTGCAGACGTGCTTGCTACTCGGAGTCGAAGATGATGAGCCGAGCGGGCTCTGCGTCGACGGTGAGGTTCCTTGCGACGAGTCCGAGGAATTATCACCGGCGCCGCTCACCGGCGAAGTCGGCAGCAGCTGCAGGTATGGTCGCGTCAATACCGTCAATAAATATATTATCACACGCGTTAGATCAAATGTGAGACACTAATTTTTTTTTAACACCAATTACGCTGTTGGCTAGCACGACGACTACTAAAAAGTACACAGTAGATTGCTAATTGCAAAAACAGCGAAGAGCCAAAACGAAAAATCAGCTCAATACGAAGCCGCCAAATGAGTTTCTACTCACCGGAACTTGGAGGGCCTGAGGGGCTGCCGCGCCCAGCTTTGCGTTGGCGTTTGGCAACGCCCCTGGAGAAGTGTTCGTCTGCGTGAAGAGCTGGGGAGGGAGATCCCTGATCTTGTGAGTGAGCATGTGCTGCTTCAGATTTCCTTTCGTAGAGAAACCACGCTCGCAGATCGCGCACTAAAATCAACACGTATATGCCGAAATTAGAGATCGGAGGAGCATTTCATCGAGTTTGACACCCGTAACCCGTGGATCGTTGTTCATTTCGCAACATCGATCTTAAGCGGCTACTCACCTTGAAGGGCCTCTCCTTAGTATGACTTCTGTAGTGGATCTCTAGCGCGGAATTGCAAGCGAATGTTTTGAAGCAAATCTGACAGGTGGTGTTCGGCCTTCCATTGGGCGGCGCGACCGGAAACCTCAGCCCCGGCAATAGTTTTCCTTGGGCTAACAGCTCCGCCTGTAAGACAGCAGCAGCGGCACATATCGTAGCATTCCAATATATATATATATATATATAGATATACAATCAGTTATACTTTATTCGTTTCCATAATAAACTTAGTTAAGCATAGCGAGCTAACCAAATTGATAGCCAGTTCCACTTCAAATGTGCCGAGTCTAAGAAATAGAAACTGAAATCGTTAAGAGATTCGCTGTTTTATATTCGTACTACGAATAAAAGCATCGCTCAGTATATCGTTGCAGTTGCCCGGGGCATCCAATGACATTAACGACAGCGAGAGCTGAGACCTATAGCAACATCAACGACATCTACCACATGCGTGCCGACCTGTCAATCACTATCGGGATCAGCCCACGAAACGAGACAATTTATGGATACGAGCAACTTCGGTCGGACAGACACAAATCGAGGCAGCATTTTACAGCTCTTAGTCGACCAGCCAACTCTGTGTCTCCTCAGTTCACTTTCTATGCGGGGAATCGCACACAGCGCAATTGGCTGTGTGCGTTGACGTTGCCAGTGAACATTTGTCTAATCCAAAAAAGAAGCGTACGTGTGGTATGCGCGGATCTTTGACATTTCGGCAGAAATTCTCTGCCTTCCACAGTGGATACCTTGATATTCACTGCGTGACATTGGACTACACTCACTCACGCATTACTCACACACACACACACACACACACACTAGGGCATATTGTGTCAGAAAATAAGAATTATTAGATTTATGTTCTAACAACTCTGTTTGCTGGCCCTTTACACTTTGAATAACAACGAAAAGAATCATCATCATCATGCTTATTATTATTATGTATGTTTTTATGCATACCTGTGTTGGAGGCTTCACTTGATTATGGATGGTTTGTAAGAGGTTTGTAACGGCTAATGCCGCTGCGTCAGTTGGGTTGGTCGTATTGAGCTTGGACAGCGGCTTGGAGGACAGGTCGAGCACTGGCTCCTGTTGCTTCGGTGAGGAGCGGCGGCGGTCGGTGATGCCGGCTCCGACATTCGCACTGGCACGTCCGTCAACTAGCCCCAAGGCGATGCCGCCAAGTCCTTGTGCTCCGTTCGTCAGCGACTCGAGCGCCGCCAGGGAGGTGCCGCCACTCAACAGTAGCGGCATTCCTGCTAGATGTGGACTTCGGACCATGGGGCCGAATCCGTTAGCGGCTTCGTTGCCGTTCTCCACCTGGCGGCCCTCCAGTGGCTCAGGTCCTTCGTTTGCCCGCTCGGGATTGAGTGAGGTCCGGCGTAACGCTTCGATCGTCGCTTTGCGACGACTCGCTGCCAGATCGGGAATGAAGTTGGCAAGCGCTTCTGGCACCATCGCGGGATTGGTGAGTGGCGAGCTGCTAAGACGCGCCAATGCAGCCATACCCGACTCGGAGTCCGGCTCCCCTTCACGGAAAGTCACCTCCGGCCGGAGATCAGGCGACGACCGGGACCCTTCGTCGAGAGCAACCATTGGAGCTTCGCTCGGCGTCCCCATGGGCAGACCGACACTCGGGGAACGAGCGGTGAAGTCGATCTGCTCAAGAGATGCCCTCGAGTTCGGTGTTGCTGGCGGTGACTGCCGCTGGGGAGATGGTGTGGCACGGGGAGACGGTGCTGGACCTGGTGACGATGTACAGCTCAGATCTTGTGGCTGTCCAGCTAAACGTAACATGAACGTCAGAGTCATATTTACTATATATTTATATATATATATATATATATATATATATACAAAATTTGTCTACGCTAATACGCTACGAAAAGATCATGTTTTTTTTCATCTATCTATAAGGCCAAAAGCAGCCTACGAGATGCGTCGCCTATAATCGACAGAATGCCACGTACCCGTACTGCTTGTGGAGTCGGTATTGTTGTTGTGACTTCTGACGTGTTGTTGGAGCACGAGTGAGTTGGTGAACTGCTTGGAGCAAAGAGGACACTGATGCATAACTCTAAGTGGGGCCTTGACTCTATGTACGCCCATGTGTGTTTTCAGATTACCCTGCAAATTCACAATCAACATCATTAGCTATCGCCTCTAAGGCAACGAGCCTGACACGTTGTCCTAAAAAGCTATACGCTAAAAAACACTGCCATCCACGACGGCAATATATTTCTATCTATTGTTTATCCTATAAGTATTAAGCTGGTACACACCTTTGTGGTGAAAGCCCTTCCGCAGAGTTTGCATCTGAAGGGTCTTTCTCCGGTATGAGTTCGGTAGTGCATCTGTAACGCACTTCGGCAACTGAGTACTCTCTGGCAGATGACGCACTGGTTCGGCTCTCCTCCGTTCTGGGCCGACAGCTCGACGAGTTTCTGGATGCCCGACTCGGTATCGGTGGCCACCTCCATAAGCTCTTCCCACGATTCGTAGCCCGGCGGGGCATCACCCAGGGGCAGGCCGTCAGGCGAGGCCCCAGGTCGGGCGCCGTCGTCACCTTCAGACATTTCCGATTTGTCCGAGGCTGACACCGACTGCGCTTGGGATTGCGGCAGACCGCCGAGCGCTAGGGCAAGGGGTCCGGCCGGGTCGCATGGGTCTGAGTCTTCGGTGGTGCGTCTCCGCTTCTCAATGGGCTCCAAACCGACAAGCCCGTCATCTTCGTCTGCCATTGGGTGCCTCTTCGGTCTCTGCTCGTTCTGGGCGTTCATGGGGTCCTTGAGGCCTCCAGAAGGCGCGGGACTCGCGCTCGGGTTCCGTTCACGGTCGGCTACGTAATAGAAGAAGCGACCACATGATATCATTTCTGTCAACGACTGACCAATCAACTTTGACTTCCAGTCTGACAGCCCATAATAATCTACTCGCCCAGCTCGACCACCCCGATCTGCTTAGATCCCGCAAGCTGTTTCGCCTGCCAACTAACTGTGACGCCTGTATCCCTTCATATATTTGCAGCGGCCCTCTCCCTGGGCCCTTCTCCACATCGGCGCTGGTCGGCTAACAGTCAACAGAAGCTCCAACTAGTCTAAGGAACATAGCGCTCACCTACAATGCTTACGACAACACTCACCTTCGTTCTGTTGTGACCTGTCACTCGCATTGCTATTCTCATCGTCGTCCTCGTGGGCGTCGGGATTTGCCGTTGGTTCAGCAAGGCCGAGCATTTGGTCCCTGCTTTTCTGCAGCTCCTTGGCTAGTTGCCACAGTTCAGGCGCCGATACCGGGTTTCCCGGCAAAAGCGGCAAGTTGTCCGCGTTTCCGGGTGCATTCACGCTGTTCGCGCCAGCCGCGGAGGCGGTTGTCGTCGTCGCTGCCGCCGTCGTCGTCGTTGTCGTAGCCGAGCCATCCGCCGGCGACCGCTCTGGGAATGGCGCGCGCAGACGGAAATCGGAAGGTGCCGCAGCCGTCAATCGGAGGTCACCTCCGCCTAACAGAGATTTTGCCGCTGCAGATCAAAACCGCATTGCATTCGTCAATCTATGCTTTTTATCTCTGCTGCTCCGAGCAAATCGTCGTATGGACAATTGTCATAGGAGAAACTGATTCTGAAACGGAAGGCCCACTTACGTTAACGTGAGGGGAAAGTGTTTCACCCGACAGTAGGGCCTGGATTTGTGACCATTTATGCTTACCGGGGTTATGTGGTGCTGCGAGTCCAAGACTGAGGCGGAATCGAGCGTTCTCATCCAGGGGAAGTGGTGCATTTGCAGCAGCCGTTAGAAGAGGCAGCGGTCCCAAAGACAGCTGGTTCGGTGGTGGAGACACCCGCTCTCCGGGAGGCTCCAGAGGCGGGAAGTGCTTGTCCAGATGCTCAGGGACCGGATGTGGATTCATCTATAACCGAATGCATTAAAACCGTTACTCAATGATTATTCCAGGTCCGTTCAAAGCTGACGCACAGATTATTAATTCGTTTGTTTTGTTATCCTTTCTATTTTCTATCTGTTTCGTTTTATCTCTCCCCCGTCCAGTGGATATACGAGTCTCACCTTAACATGCGGGTACTTGGCCTTGTGCCGCTGGAAGTGCACCTTAAGATTTCCCTTGGTGGAGAATCGGTTTCCACACACGTTGCACTTGAAGGGTCTCTCTCCGGTGTGCGACCGGATATGGATTTGTAGCGCGGAGTCCGAGCCGAATACCTTGCCGCAGAAACGACATCGGTGCCTATGGAATACATAGGTATACCACTACAGTTACGTGCTTGTACGTGTTGCATTGGACAAAAAATATTATCTCTAAGAGCTTACCTTTAACAACGTGGACAGGCGGGGCGTATGGGTGTAATTTTTAGAGAAATCCAAAAACATTATCATTAGCGATGCGCTAATTCAGTGTGCATCTTGCTTCCCTTTATTAAACAACAACAAGGCAACAACTTATTCATAATAATAATAAATAACGAATAATGGTACTTTACCTGAAGTAGCTATCCTTGCCGTCACCCTTCTTCCCCTCGCCGTTGGCATCGTCGGGGAAGGCCCCGAGCCCATTGAGCAGAAACGAGCCACCAGACATTGTGTTCTGCAATGCCTTCTCCGTGTGTTTCTGCAGCAGCTCGAGTGTGTTAGGTTGGTTAGGCGTTGTTTCTGGAGCAGCATCGGGTGGGAGGGGTGCGCATAGCGCACCTAACGCACTCAGCGGATCCACAGGTTTATCCCCGCTTCGTGGTGCATTTTCTCCACGAGGACTATTTTCACGGGGACTGCGCGAGCGGTCGTCTTTTTCATCGTCGCTGTCAACAGGAGCAGCAGACGACCCCCGAGGACCTCGGTGAGTGTCCTCCTGCGCCCGATCTAACTCATCGGCTTCCTCATCGTGGTTCGTCGTGTCGGCGGGCTGCACCTTTGGCGAGCTGGCCCGCTCATGACCGAGAGCCGAGGCAAGCGGATGGGCGACGTTGTTCTGTACGAACGCCTCTATCTGCTGCAGAATCTGCAACTGCACGGCCTGCTGGTGTCGCAGAGTCACCAACGCGTCCTGTTAGGACACATAAATTATAGCGCGGGGTTCAAGACAATGTTCTCAGCATAGTTGACCTATTTAGAAACAGCCGGTATATTGGAGCGTTGTATGCAAACAATGCAAATGAACATCTCAAAGCCTCACGAACCTCCACGTTCCTTCATTATTAATGTACACATTTGTCGCGAAATACGCCACCTATCGCGAGCAGGCAATATCAGATTCTTTAAAATAAAAATGCAAAGAATATTTCTACCTAGAGTTTGCTTGAGGTGAAATGATCAACGAGGGTCGATCGTAATGTTATCTGTGGGGGGACCGAGTGAATGCAGCGGATATAAATCACCTCAAAAGAATAATGAAACATGAAGATACGCTTAATATAATGTTTCCTCTAACTGCCCAATATCCAGCCTGATGAGGCGCACATTGCAAATCAAACTAGTATATTCTGACTGCTTACGCTGACCAACGTAGGGCAGATTACATTACACCAATGTAGCTAATTTTATGATTATTATTACTATTATTAATCATATTCCAATTGCATGTGTTGACACATGCTGTGGTGCTTTTGGCGTCTTCTCGCCTCGCGACCTTTTCAAGTGGTTGGACTTCTCAATGGCCTAACACAGCTCCTTCTCTAGGATACCAATAGATGACAAAAGGAATTTCTGTATGAGAAGTTGTTGCAGCGTGGGAGGGCATGGCTTGCAATGACTGCGAATGTGTCTCCTAGACTGACGGAGTGTAGCCAGTAGAATGGGTCAAGCTACATAGATATTGGATAGTTGGTGTGCGCTATACCCCCTGAGGAATAGCGACTCAGGCAATCGGGTGTTCGTCAAGTTGAGAGCGTTGCCGTGAGATGTTGTCACGGGACTCGATCGGCCGGCCTGGATAGCATAGCCCTTAGAACTAACCTGTAGAGCAGGCGGAGCAGGAGCATCGTTGGAAGACTGCGAGTTGAATTGCGCCACTGCCACCTTGGTGCCGCGCAGCGCCTCGAGGGTCACGTGCGTAGGGGGTAGCTCCCCATCGTCTGTAGAGTGACGATAGCGGCCGTCGTTAGGGCGACACGCGAGGCGAGATATAGAAAATGTGTGCACGCCAGAGAAAGAGAGAGAGAGAGAGAGAGAACAACAGTTAGAGGCCGAGAGAGAAACTCTGGGTGTGAGCACTCCTGAGCGAAATCGTCCGAACTAACGAACCTACTCTATCTCATCTCCTGCTTTGAGACTTCTTCGCGGCGAACTCTATCATCCGTTAAGATAGCTGGCTACTCTAACAACCAGAGGCAACTTAAGAGTTCATTAAACAAAAGTAGAAGGTAAAGATTTTATTGGTTTATTAAAGGAGCTGCAATTTTACAATGCTTAAGCTCTCTTATTCTGGCTTCCAATAGCCAGAGGCTTAGCCGCCCAAGCCACCGCGCTGACAGAAATCCTGCAGATATGTATTTGCCATGCCAAGCTATCTAATTCGTTTGTTATCTCTATTAAATGTAAGGCCAACATCTAGCTCGGTTTGGCAAAAACATCACATTTCTTACAGACATACGCACACAAATAAAAAAAAAGCCAATAGTAAACGCATAGTTAGTGGCGATAGAAATCTGGTTAGAAAAACAACAATTTCCACTCCTAGCTTCTAGATAGCTGAAATAGGAACAATGGCAGAAACAACAACAACAACGACAGCAACGTACCCGATTTGCTGTCCTCCTGCTGTGGCGGAGTTGGTCCGAGCGCGCCGGTGCAGGCGCGCTTGTGCGTGAGGAACTCACCGAGCTCCAAGAACTCACGGCGGCATTTGCCGCACACGTGCGCATCCTGCGAGGTGTCCTCGGCCTCATCTGCAAAAATCAAGACGAACAGTTGAGCGAACTGTAGAGCTACCAAAACTACCTAACACCTAATAGTGTGCAGTCATCTCAGTGGCCCATATTACATATAAGCAGGCAGCGCGATAGTATCCAGCCGTGTTGCCGCGCCTCCGCTCGCGTACACTTGACAAAGTCGTCCGATCGACAAGTTGTGATCCCCTGAGGGGCTGTCCCCCAATAAACACTGACCATCTCAGATTTTCGCCATGACCGTGATCATCATCTATGAGCGCATGATTCGGACAACCACACACCACAGCACCGCATCAGTTGGTGACGCCGACAGCGTGTAGTAGTAGTAGTAGTATTTACTGAAGAGGAGAAGTGGTGCTCGTATCACGGTCCCCGTCACCGTCGATGCGTCGCTCACCCTCGACAGTTTCGCTTTCTTCGCGGACGACGAATTCGTTCTTTTTTACTCATCTCTCTCTTTCTCTCTCTCTCTCTGTCTCTCTCTACGTCGTTCATCGGTCGCAGCGTCAGCATCATCATTTACTTCCTCTGAGGTTTAATTGGACCGGGGACGCCTTTCAGCCGCCAACTCTCCCCCAGATATCAGCTTGGACTATCAGTCAGCCGTGCATCGTACCCGCTATCGCTAAGGACGACGACCGCTCGTGATATTATCACAAGCCGACAGAGCATTAGGTAATAAATGCTAAAAAAATATGGCCTCATGGCCCGGCAGCGCTAGGCGGGCTCGAGATTAGCAGTAGCAGCAGCAGCAGCAGTGGCAGCCGTGATGGCATTACTAGTAATATTGTATCAGTAACGGTAGGAAGAGGTGGCGGCGGCGGCACATATCGAATAAAAAACATCTCCATCCTCAGTGTTCATCTTCACTGGGCGTTCGACAGGCGCCACGTCAACAACGGCTGGGAATACGCGAGCTAGTTCAGTCACAGTGGCTAAGAATGACGGTTTATGAAAAGAACTCCATCCGTCTTTATCTCGCTTTCTCTTCCGCTCTCCGTACTGTGCTCACCTGCGAAATGTGTGCAGCGTATAGACGACACTCTAGCTTTATCATCGGACTACAAACACGAGGATTGTGTCGTACATAACGAGACACTCGGACGCCGTCTGCATTCGGCTAACGAACCTAACAAGGTTGGCCGGGCTCAGCAGAATGTCCCCGCCACCCGGTTAAGTGCTATCATCGTCGTCCTCATAATCATTATGATTAGTCTTATCGCGCGACGTTATATTATCGCACTAACTTAAAACTCAAATTCTCACAGTGCTGAATTGTCATCCGTGCTTGCAATACGTAGCCAAATATAGAGTACAAAATCATATCAAGTTGTCTACGAACGCTGTATTTCTCTTTGACATATAACTGTGCTCGATAAGCGTACTCCAACTCTTGCCGTACAGTGACACATATATATTATAGTGGTACTCATATATAAATAACCAAAAAAAATCATGTACACCAATTACAACTATACATGTATATGTACACACATATGTCTCCACCCGAAATAAAAAACCGCCCATCGATTTCCAATTTTCAATCACAGTAATGGCATCATAATAAATACGCACGTTCCAATATCGCAGAGCATAGCCAAGACAGACGATCTAATCCTCCCAAATATTCTGCTCGCTAAATGGTGGCCCCCGAATCTCCACTAGATCCAGCAGTAGGCGTTGCACCACCAGGAGTCGAAAAGCCGAGAGGAGGTATAGATTGAACCTTTATCCTCTGGCTGAAGGCTGCCTCATAATTTCTGTACCGCTCAGCGGTGTTATCTTTCGGCCAACCAGCGTCGACCGGCACCTGGCCCTAAGGCCTCAGATAACGACGAGGTTTTAGCCGGGCGGAGGGGCAGTCTGTCAGCCACCCATTCACTTTGACGACGCTCGTGTCCTGCTGGCCGATCCTCTGTCTGCTTTTTGTTTTAGGATCCCCCTACCGAAGGCAGTCTAATTCGTCGCTTCAACCTCTCCCTCACTCTCCCTCTCTCCCTCATGATTCTTTCTCGTTTTCGGCTGCTTTTAGATCTGGTTTATTTTTGGTTCGTTTTCGTCTCTTTGATTTCGCTGCCTGTTCTTCACCAGTGGTAATCAAATTTTATTGCAACACCTCACCAGCGTCTGGTGCCTATATATGCTACCAGCTCTGGTGGCCGTTGTCGTGGCCGCCGGCGCGGTCGCCAGCGGCTCGTCGCCCTCGACGTTGACAATCAATGAAGTACTGCATCTGGACCACAACGCAACGACATAAGTCAGTTAGTCCAACCCCGTCTGGCTGGCTGGCTTTTTGTCAGTCTGCGTTCCTCAATGGACGACGCTGCGGCAGAAGATACGATGCAGCGGGCGGTGGCGGCGGTGGCGACGGCGGTAACAACACAGACGCGCCGTTGCCGCGACATCGTTACTGCGCCACACGGCGATATCAGACAGAGAAATCAGCCGCGAATAAAAAATAGAACTGAGGTAGAAGAGATGCAACAAGCGAGCGAGAGAGAGAGAGAGAGAGAGAGAGAGAGAGAAAATAAGAAAAACTGTCGACTACTTCAGTCGGTTGGCCGGCCCGTCGGTGAATGTGACTGAAGTTTCCCTACGCCATATGGGCTCGACTAAGGACCCCGAGCAAGTCGAACCAAGGAGACGCGGGGCAGGCAACGAAAACGCTGGTGGATTTTTTTTTGAGAAATCGCTTCGTTTGCTTCGTACTGTTTCAACTCGTACAGTTTCACTGGTGGACACCACCAGCCACTACTACTACTACTACTACTACTACTCTCTAAAGCCGGAGCAGTATTACAGTAACTGGCAGCGCTATATCTCTTCGGCTGAGGGGAGTGTTTGTCGTCGAAGCCGTAGCTGATATTGTTTGTCTACGAGCGTCTCTGATCGGGATGGCGACGGATGTAGTGATTCCCTACCACCGAGACTAAACTGCAGCGGACGAGCCAAGTAATGCTTTTGCTGGTTGCCTACCATGGTGAGTGGTAAGTGTCATTCGGTTATGCGCGGGATGGGAGCGATCTTAGCCGCCCCGCTACTCTGCGGGGCTGCTTATGTTCCTAACAAGTGCCATTAGCATCAGCGTGAGGCATACATACATTCACACGCACACACACACACACACATTGCTTACGGAGCACGGTAACCGACGGACGAATGGATTACACACAAAACGCTGGCCAAGTCAGATAACTGGCACGGAGTTGCCACGAGGGGCCGTTCCTTCCTAGACAATCGATTGTTTCACAGTGATCCGAGCTGCCCACGCGCGATTGATCGTCTACACTGCACCGTTCCAGGAATCCGCTAGCAACGTATCATCATATACACGCTCGTGAACACGACGGACGCGCCACCCTCGACGATCGATGGGCGAACCAATGTTGGTCGGTCGGTCGGTCTGCTCGAGTGCTCTCGTGTCGATTGTGAACGTCAAATGCTAGATGTCAAGATCAGTCGCCCGGCGGCTGATCTGGCTTTTTGTCGGCGATGCGCAACTGTCCGACGCGCCTATTGGGGTTAGTTTTAGTGGGGCCTGTCCAGCGAACGGTAGACTAGAGGGGTGGTCGGGGGAGCCAGGAAGGCGTCCCTGTGCCGGGAAGATGATTGCTCTCAGTCTCGGCCGAAGAGAGACACTGGAGAGTGGCCACCGTATTCCCAGATGGGCCCTTGAAGTTCTTGCTAAAGGAACTGACTATGTATTGAAAACGGGTGCACACCACAGCTGAATTACTCGAAATACCAAACGCTATGGTGGAGCGGGACCGTTGTTCAGCTCCGATTCCATCTCGAATTTCATACAACGATTCAATTTAGCGTCAACCGCCGCCGCGGAGATCGGCCAATCGATACTTGGGCTATTGATGCCAGACGTGCACACAACTGCTCCCCGACGAGCGCAACCATATAAGCTCTATAACGGAATAGGTATCCTTCCATACAAGTAATGATACCTGAACAGAACCAAATTCGACCCATGTCCAAAGGTACGGCTGAGCAAGTGCCTTAGCTCGTTCATACGCAGAACACACTTTATATGTTTGGTCTAACGAACTCAAAATGGCACATTAAGTGCTACAGGCTATTTGAGTACAAAAAAATTTTTGCGTTCCTCTTCAAAGGTACCACATCATATATCGAGATACGACGACCCCAACGAGTCTGTCATCTGCATAACGTATGCACAAATTGAGAAGACAAATTAATATTCCTCATGTTTTATTATGACCGCATTACTCTCACGAGAATATGCAGCACATATGGCTTTTATGCAACGGAGAGTCTGTATGAAATGAATACCAGGTAGGGCCGGCCTGAACAGGACACGATGGGAGTGTGTCGAGGGCCGCAGTCAGTTTACGACTGGGCCAGTTGTCCGTGATGACTGATGGCTCTGCCGCGATAACAGCTAGAGAGATCGCAGTACGAGCGTTCCATTCCGCGACAGCAGCGGCCACAGCACCGTGGTCAACTTCAGTTCATCGTCAACTCTTTGCCACGGGGCTAACCTGCTGCTGCTGTCGGCGACGATAGGGCGCAGGTCGTTGAGGGACAATGACGACTGTACATTTTGTATGACTCCATTTTCGTTGTTGTAGCGTGAAATGCATCCGAATCATCCGAAGTGTAACTTGCAGAATTCGAGTTCAGGTCGTCTCTCAGCTCACTAATATAATTCACGTAGTGTAAATGAATACATCAAGGAGTAATGAAATGCAAACAAAGAGTTGGCTGCTGAACGCCATTGGTCGTCAAACGGATGATTATGAATTCGATCGTTTATTGATGATACAAACATGAAGCAGCACCAGTAGTAGTTGTAGTAGTTAGATAGAAGAAAGCAGTTGTATCATGGACGTTAAATGTTGGCGGGGCGCCAGCCCGGAAAATTTATTGACTTAGATAGATGTGTGTGCCACGCTCTAATCTGTTCAGTCAAGTTGCCTCCTAATCATGGCTATCTCGCCAATGCCTCCTGCTATCATGTGTAACTTTATGTTCGCAACATAAATATAACTTTAGCACTCCCTGCCTCGCGAATGAGCGATACTTATAAGCATAAGCCTTGACAGGTAAGCTCAAACGTGTGTCAGTTCCAGAAGTGTCAGTTCCTGCGACGGTCATGGTGTCAGTGGTAACTCCGATGCGCTATCGTAACGGAACACATCAAGGCAACGAAAGGATCCGAACGGCATAGTGAGGTGCTCCGTGCAGGCACGGCCCAGTCAGCCAGAGCAGTTCAGAAACAGTCTCTATTCTTGAAATATTCCTCGCCGGAGTCGACCTCGCCTAGGTTGCCTCTCTGCTTCGCTTGCTTGCACTACCCGCTGCTTGTGCTTCGCTACGATACTGCTGCTGGCGTTGCGACAACCGCCAGTGCTTCCGACGCCACCACTACGCCTTGGTCTCGTCCTCGCCTTGTCCCGTAACGTCGGTGGCCGGCGGCTTGCCCCCCGGCCCCCCTACAACGCCGATCTGACTCTGCCGTCTACTGGTAGTGCCATCTTGGCGCCGGCAGCGGCGTTGCCGTCGTCGTCGTCGCCACTGCTCTCCCCTTTTCCTCCTCGTCGGCTTCTCCGTCTATCTTTTCTATCTGGTCTTCTTTTCTCGGACTGTTCCCCCGTGCCCCTAGGGCGCCCTGTTTTTCCCGGGTGCTAGCTCGACCGCCGTAGGCTCTCCCGGAAGGCGTTCCCGTCAAGGCATAGCCTCGTGGAGCTGACGTCTCCCGTCAGAGAAAAGCAAGGGAGAAAGAGCCGGGCAAAAGGACTGGGAAGAGAGAGAGAGGCCCCGAGCGGGAGAAAGGACTCAGCGAGAAGAGCTAGAGAGAGATAGAGAGACAAGGAGCGCAAGACCCACCGACGCTGGCAATGGCCCTCTCTGCACTCTCGAGAGTCAGTCGTATGCACACTTTGCATTCAGAGCGAGTAGCTAGCTAGCTACTCGCTGGCCTGCTACCCATAGCATCTTTCACTCGCTCGTTCCCCGGCCATGCTCACCCAGTCGACGGCTCTATGCACAACGTGCACACCCTCAGCACTGCTCCAAGGACCATCCCAACGTCTCATACCGAGAAGCGGCCCTACGAGCAGTGGCAGGCAGTGGTAGAAGCGGCAGAAGCCGCTGGAAGAACTGACTCCACCGACGCGCATAGATCGCCAAGGGAAAGTCGGGCCATTGGGGGAGCCGGACGAAGCCAGCTGAAGTCGCCTGGGAGGGAGTTGTGCGAGCGAAAAAGGAAACGAGTGAGGTGGGGCCGGCGACTCGACGAATCGAGTGTGGTGGCGTACATGGAAAACAACCGACGGGTGCGGGTTCCATGGAAAGGGAACATGGGGCTGGGAGAAGGAGTTGTGGAATTCGGGGTCCAGTGAAGACATGAGCGCAATGCATTCCATAAGTCGGCGAGACGGTGCGCACTCCGAGGCAACCAACTTCGAGTGAGATAGGCGACCAGCTTGAGCTTGGCTGCTGGCTTTCTCTCTATCTTTCCCTCCCGATCTCTTCGATGGCCTCGACTGTAGCATGGGTAAAGTCTCCCTAACTTGGCCATATGCAAGCGCTTCGTCCCTTCTACGTCTGGACACTAGCACTATCATCCGTCGACACTACGTCGACGGTGCTACTCCCGTACTCATCCACAGCCTGTCCAGAGCCAATCGCACTTCATATGCGTACGCACAATCAGTCTGCTTGCTCCTATTGAAATCTGAGCACTTGTGAGGGATCTGGACAGGGCGTTGAAGTGGATAACAACGCCAAAAGTGGATGATAATACCATATATACAAATACTGAATTAGTAAAGTATCTGCTCGCTGTTTTTTTTATAATAGCGTGAGTTCGAATTGTTCGGACGAAGCACTGTCGAGCTATTGACAGTGTTGTTACGTAGAAATGCTTAATCTATAGCACTGTTTTTTATTGGGTATGAGCTATATGCCACAAGACGACGCGACAGAAGAAAAGTCATACAGCAGTTTCCGATGCTGCTGCTGCTGCTGTTGTTGTTGATGTTGTCGATACTATTATATAGCTACGGCGAATATCTGGGTGACTTGCAAAGGCAGTTGCTCCATAAGGCTATCTGCTTGCTCCACGTTTGCCTCTAGCTCCGCGCACCATTTATTCTCGAGAGCTGAGCTAAGCCCAGCCGCAAGCGGCCCGATCTCAATTGATCCTATCGAACGATGCCCGCGCCCAACGCTGCCGAGCTACGAACTAACCACCGAATTTTTCCTCTCCTCGGAGCTCTCAGCTAGACAGGACTTCACCAGCCCCAGCCGCCAACAGCTCCGGCGCACAACCCGCTCTACAACGTTGTTCGTTCTCATCCCCGTGGATGAGGAAGTCCGCGTGGCGTCCCGCCGATGGGTAAGGACGCAAAGGGCGGAGGGAACAGTTGTTATGAAATGGAAGGAAATAGAACAATAAAAGCGAGGGAAAGGGAGACAAAGAAAGAAACAAGCCAAACCAGCGCCGGTAGAGGAGGCACAGCCAGACCGAGAGACAGACACACTCTGCTTGAGAAAGCAGAAAGCCCTCGGCCGATCGGTCCGTCCGCCTATCTATGTGCCTGGCTGAGTGTCCGGTCGGGTGCCGGAGAACATTGGGTTGGAGCCGGCCGCTGAGAGGGATATTGAAAGATGGCGGGCGCTCCTCGGATCTTCCACCGCCTGCAAAAGCCTGTCGGCTCCTAGTCCCTCGACAAGTTCGAGTGAGGACATGGTCGCACACGCCAGCTCCGCCATGGAACGATAGAAGCTCGCGTATGTCCTCCTGAACCTGCCGTCCCCATATAACATCCCTTCACCCCGCAGAATACAACGCCGCCCTCGTCCCAGTTTCCAACATTTGCCTCCCACTCTCGATGTTCAGATACATCGGGGAGTCTATGCGTTCCTCTTTGCTGCACAAACAAAAAAAATGATATAGCTAATGGTCGTATGGCAACGAATGCTTGGATGGCGATCGCTGTAGGATTTTCTCGTCAATGCGAATAGGGTGATGCATTTAGGTCATCAAACTAGTAGGCTGATTCTGGAAATGCACAATATTGCCATGAACCGTCGGCGTTTGGGCGCGCGCCCAAGACTGGCGCCGAAGCGCCGACAAGTATATATATATATATATATATATATATATATATATATATATATAACCGTCAGTGATGATATTTTTGTATCAGCTCCAATGGACAAGGAGCGACGGTGGAACCTGTCTAATTGTAGTAACAATCCAGGGGCTATATTCGCTCTCTTACAGTGGATGTGCTATAAGAGAAATTGCCTAGTATACTACTGGAAATAATCATTATACAGATAGTGGCTCAAGTTGCGAGGATGAGAGAGTGGGTGCATAACGACGGAATTGGAGCTCAAACATAACGCGAACTGATATCGGGCCACGGTCAGAGAGGCAGACATAACGCGCCAGTCATATTTGGCACAAGCAGCAGCGGCAGTCGAAGCGGCGTCGGCTGCAACTTTTGGCCCCTCCCAGCGGCAGCCCCCACCCGCTCGCCCCAATCCATATTTCACCCAACATATAGCAAGACCCCGTAGGAGCGGCGGCAGCAAGACGGCCTCGTCCTGACGCTATATACCCCATACATATATATATATATATATATATATATATATATATATGGGATATATGGAAGCCAGCCCAAGGAAAACGTTCATATGTGACTGTGACCTGCTAAGAGGGTGGCGCGACTCCGAGCACGACGACAATGACGACTGGATAATATATGAGGATAGCCATCTCTGAGCCCACACTCCCAAACTCGGTTGAAGCTTGGACCAATTTACCTTACCGGTGAGAGGCGTAAGGTCCGACCGTCCCGCTTCTCGCATTGAATTGAATTCCTTCTCATTGACGATGTGAAGGAATTCTTCCTTTAATTCAACACCGTTTATGTCATGAGTGTGTTACACAGACATCAAAAAATGACAACGCCTTTTTCCTACAACTCATTACAAACCTACCGCTGAACTACGGACAGAACTAATCCGTTGCTATATATATATATATATACCCGTCGATAATGAATTTTTACTCATTTGTCCGCATAATCCTCCAACTCTCATTTCCCAACACGCACTCGAGTAATCAGAATCTAGAGTTCGATTTTATCCTGTTCGTAATATATATATATATATATATATATATATATATATATATATATATATATATATATATATATATATATATATATATATATATATATATATATATATATCTTCTAGCTATGCGTCGTTCGGATCACCCTTCCACAATTGCATCAGGTCGCTCCATTGTTTAAACCGGTAGTCTTTCTCCCCGTCCCGAGCGCTTTGCCCCGGCTCCTCGAGTCGGCGCACTCGCTCTGTTCCTGTGATGGTAACTCATAGGCGAAGTGGTAGCGGCCTTGCGCACGACTTCCTCGGCCCTCGGACGCCACTAGCGGCTATGATCATCGGCGGCTCCCACCCTCGCGCACCCATATCGCATCGCTGGCGCGGATCTCCCTATGGGGCAGAGACAGGCTAGGCAGAATACTACTCTCTATCCGCTATACGCTATCCGAACGGCTGGATGGCCTTCTTGCCAGCCTGCCGGGTTGCCAGCTTGCCACGCAGCCATCCACCGCTGGAGATCCCGCAAGACAACGCAATACTCCCACTATCGAAAGAAGGACCCGACAGATGGCCCCCGATGTCTGTCGCCGCAGTTCTTCGCTTCGCCGAGAGAGAGAGACCCATGAAAGAAGACAAAGAATAGAATACCGTAGCGTAGATAGTTACTTGACGATGCTGGGTTCTGCTTAACGCCGCGATAAACTCAACTCGTATCTTCGTTTCAGTACAAATCCAACGAAATGCATGAGCACGTGTGTGGCGGAATATTAGAAATCTTGACGAGATACTCGCACAAAACGAAACGAGACCGGGAGGACGATGGGAGGTCAAGGGGATTTGAGAAGTTTGATTACGTTGTCTATTGTACTATTATGATACATATTATTAATATATATATATTGTTTAACTCAAACTTCATTGTATATCTCTCAATTTTGCTTGAAATGAAAGCTCGCTAGGTATGTTAAATAGGTGTGTTTCGCTGTCATTTGACAAAGCTGGATGGCTTTTCTCGTTCATAGGTTCTATCCAAGATTTAATTGGCTTCGTGCTCGCTGTAGATGCTACGGGTGAATGTGACGTTTATCTACTCATAATCTCTGTTCCCTGTCCTGAGCGGAACTTTCCACTAGGGAATGAATGTGCAGTCTCTGCAAAGAGGAGACCACCACGACAAACGTATGCATTCATCCATACGAAATTGCCAACCAGGACGTATAATAGCTACACCGGAGTCGGCGGCCTTAAGGCCAGCGACGACGGTGCTGGCCTGTGCTGCACTGCAGAACGTTATGCTTGCGATCTCGCCATAGGGCGTCGTATGCAATGCGTTCGTGTCTATATAACGCGCCGGGAGCAATGAGACGGCCGAGACTCGATGGGTAGGTTCAGCCCCCGATTCGGGTGCTTGCGCCCCCTGAGTGCATCTGCTAGAGTAGTTCGTAGGCTCATTGGCTGTGACTCGAGTGGCTGCCGGCGCTACGGCTGCCGCTAGAGCCGGCTACAGCCCGGCGCACGATCGGTAGCAGAACGCTAGAGCCGGCTAACGGTGCTAGAGTATAATTAACTTTATAGGGTATGCGCATCGCATATGAGATATACCCTCCACTCACACACACACCCGCCCACCCATCCAGACACACGAACATGCAAGACGCACACAGGTTGGTCGGGGGATGCCCATCCAGCTTAGAGACAGCATACCCCTCAACGGTAGGTACGTAGTCATCCCGCTTTGTCGGGAAACACGTCAGCCAAGGGGCCAAGCACGGAGCTAGCCCAAGCTGAATCCAAACGGCTCCCTCATCTGTAGACCCTGAACTCTGTTCGCTCACTGCTTCCTAACCTCACAGCCGCGCCGTCCTGCTATGTTGACCTGCACACGGCTACCGCCCGGCCAGGGCGCAGCCGGCAGGAAGGGGTACCCGCGCCGTATCCCTCCACATATAGCACATCGCCGCCGATACATGGGGCAACTACAATACGTACGCGGGCAAGGCGAGTGAGCCGCTTCACTGAGTGGAGATGGAATACGAATTCGTAGCGCAGAGGGCGCAGATGACTCGGTTGACTGTTCGTCGCCGGCGGCGGCGGCCGCCGCCGCGACGGTTGTAGTCGCAAGCGAACGCTCGAGGATCCCGAATACAGCGGGAACGCCCCCTCCCCCCCGCCCCACAATTCCGATCGCAGGGGAGAAAATAGGCACTGAGGCACTGGAAGCTGGACTCAAAGCCGCAGTGTACAACAGCATCAGGCGCAGCAGATTGTTCCCATAGAACACAGACAGGTGGAATGGATGCTGTCGAATGGCAGGTTGGTAGCGACTCAGAGACCAGTCACCGTTGCCGGATACGAGCCACGGCAAGCACAATGGGAGGGGAGGGGGTTGTTGCAATGCGTGCCTATATCGCGGTAGACAGTCCTCTCGTCGTTGTTACGGCAGGCACAGGATGCCTCCGAAATCTCCACGATCACCGTCGTGGATTCGGAGCAAGTCATCTATCCTATCTATTGGCCTGCGCGAGAGCATCCCCGTACGCTGGTGGTCCCATCGGTTCCAGCTGTAATCGAGGCCGTGGCCTGTTCATCGCACCCATACAGTTGCTGCGAACATACCGCTGTCTGGCCGTCGACAGGACGCAGCCAACTCAAGCAACCAACAAACACACACACACAAACACAAATGCAGTTGTTGTAAATACACAACAACAACAGCAACAACAGCAACGGCAACAACAACGGCAGCGGCAATAACAACAACAGCAGAAACAATAATAATAACAACAACTGGGAGGGATCATTCGTAAACCTCCACTCTCTACGAAACAGCATCAGTGTGATCTTCCCCTTCAACTTATGTCCTGTACTAAATTTCGCTTGTGATTGTTTTAGCGTAGCATAGAGAAATTTAGATCGAGCGGCACACTATGACGTGTGTGATTATGACGTATATATATATATATGCATGCGTATGTTAATTCTGAAAATCATGAGTCGTCACTCCCTTTCGCCCTTCGGAAATCGGAGTTTTGTACGGAGACATATATATATATATATATATATGAATATGTATATAGCCATACAGAAACGTGTATTGTGCAACATTTTAACGTTTAAGCCAGCTGTCGTTATCCCTATGTCTATGGTGCATTGTATAGTAAGGTTGGTTTCTTCGCCTCCTCCATGATTTGACGTACGGCGAAGATCTGTTTCCCGGTACGCTGCTGATATTGTCGTCTCTCTCTCTCTCTCTTACTCTCGCGTTATTTCCCCTCTGTTCTCTCCCGGATCAGATCAGCATGAGTGGCGCCAGCGCGACTCAGAGCCGCCCTGGCTGGTGCGGCAGCAGCAGTCGCTGCTGCTGCTGCTGCTACGCTCGCTTTGTCGTAATGAAGTATTTCGAAAGCGAAATGAAAGCAGGGGTCGGGCCGGGCGGGGCCGGTGGCTGGCTGGCGGGTGGAGAACAGTGAAGGGATGCCACCCGCGCTTTTCCCATACCCCCCCGCCCGTGGCCCCTGCATTACGGCCCCTCCGATTCGCGAAGCGAGTTGCTGCTGCTGCTGCTGCGCTGGTGGTAGCAGCAGCAGAAGCCAGGGCCATAGGCTCACGGGGACTCCGAGGGGCGGTAGGGCTGGTCAGGGGAACAACGGAAGATGAAGAGCGAGCGATTCTTGGTTCGTGGTGGCTCATAGTAGTAGTGGTGGTGGTGGTGGCAGTGGTGGTGGTAGTGGGTGGGATGGGAGGAGCTCTGCTGCCGTCGCTCTTCTGTCTGTCTGTCGGTCGGTCGATCCAACCGACAGAACGGGGAACGGACGAACCGACCGACCGACGGGAGGCTACGCTGTGTGCTCCCTGCAGCCTGGAACTGCTGCTGCTGCTGAGGGAGAGGGAAACGAACGAGGCGGCGAGGCGAGGCGCAAGCCCGCGCGAGGAAGGAGCCGCGCGCAGCGGAGCGGGCGGGGGCTCAGCTCCGAGGAGGGATATGCAAAATGGAATATATTTCCATATATTGTGCATAGTGGGCAGAGGGCAGGCCGCCGCTGCGCTGGGGACGACGACGACGGGGCTGGTGGGACTCGGGGTGGGAGACACGACCCTCTCCTGTTCCCCGCCGGTCCTCTGAACCCCACCACCCCCAACGCCCCCACCCCCGCCCAAGTGCTCGCTAGCTGACTGACTGCCTGCCTGCCCCCTCCCCCCTTGCCGGCACTCGCTGCCTCTCGCTCCGTCCGGCTACTACCCCAACCGGCGGCTGTACTCACGGTGTGTATGCCTGTGCCTGCTCTCAGTGCCACGTTCTTCTCGCTCTTCCCCATCGGGGCCCCGTTTGCCCCTGCGGCCCTCAACACCCCCCAACCCCGCGTTCTCCCTAACCGGCCAGTGGCCCATTGCCAGCGCCCGCAAGCGCTCGCCATTGCCATACCCGCTATACTATATACCATGCCCGAACCAGCCGCCATCGCCATACATACATACACATACTGCTACGGCTGCCATCCTCTCATCGTTCTAACAGCAGCAGCACCCTCCTCCCTCCATCTCCTCCCATATAGCATCTCCCACATCTCATACGCATACGTGGTGGCAGCGGCGGTGGCGGCGGCGCCAGCAGCAGCGGCGGCAGTGGTGGTAGTAGTAGTACTGGTGGTGATGGTTGTGGCTGCTCGCTTACCCCATAGTCCATCTAATGCTGCCGGGGTACATACCCTCCTCCATGGCTCCCTTCCAGGCCCCCCCAGCCGCCGACGACGTCCAACCGCTTTCCCGTCACTGGCACGGCCCCTCATCTTCGTGCTCGACAGGATGGCGGCAGTCGATTCGGCGGCTAAGGCCCCGGCGCTGAACCCCTGCTAGGGGCCCGTTTTGCGCCAGCTCCCCATCGCGGCCGCCCGATGGCGGATCGCAGCAGCCAGCCGACGAGTAGAGCGAGGCAAGCATAGATAGAGTACTGACACCCATTGGGGCTCACCGACCCGGCTGCTAGCTAGCTACCAATCGGGGCCCTACTAAAGACGGACAAACAAGACATCACGCCAAACAGTGACGAGGAAACACCACCAGCAGCAGCAACAACAACAACAATGACGACGACGACGACGACGACACTCGACTATTCTGTCGCGAACGCTGCCACGACAACGAAAGTAAGAGAACAGCAAAAATAGCATCAGAAGCGAACGACCGAACGAGACATCTACTAACAAAGCGACGAAGCAAATGCTACGGGTCCTCGGTGTGTACCAGTAGTACATACATATGTACGTACCCGAGGAACCGAAACGGTAACACCGCTTTTAGCAGGTGAATCTTGATTACGGATCGGCGCCACTCGGGCTCGACCCAATGGACGTCCTATTAATGGCCAACCAACGATAACTAAGCTGTGTAAGTTATAACGTGCCATATCAAGTAACACTCCATATATATACATATGTATTATATATCTATAACAAATGCAAATCAACAAATTATGTATCTCCCTTATTTATCATAAGACCCAGAAGATGTATATATATATATATATATATTGCAAGATGTAGCGATGACAGGTTAAAACAATACGCGAAGCGGTGGAAACAAAGTTAAAGAAGAAAGATGCCGAATGAACTTAGTTCCTCCTGTGCGCGGTGGACTGCCGAGAAACGAGAAGTATCGAGTTGCCGATATCGGCGAGGATCGTACAGAGTGACGGGATCCGGGAGAGTGGAGATAGTATGTGGAACGTGGGAAGACGTCGTCGTCGTCGTCGGCGGCGGCGGTGGTGGTGGTGGCTCAACCAACGAAGGACTTGGAAGAAAGGGTGGATAGCGGCGATGCTGCCTCTGCTGCTGTCGTTGGTTGAGGACTCTCTACTGCAGAGGCACCAGCAGCAGCAGTAGCAGGAGCAGCCGCGCGGAGAGCGAATCGACGATGGAGGATGTCATTTCATATAAAGGTTTCCGCCTCCTCCCATCTCGGTGGGTTCGCTCGCTCTCTCTCTCTCTCTCTCTGTCTGTTTCTTACTTTCGGTTCCGTGGCGCGGCCACCCTCTCCCGCTGCAGTCGCCGTCGTCGAGTTGGGCCGGAATCTGTTCATTTATATGGAAAGTATTACTCAGCCCGAAAGGGGCAGTTGGAAGGGTCGTAGGCTTGGCCGGGGCTGACGGCGGCGCAGGCAAGCAGCAGACGAGCGAGCGAGCCACCCGCTGGACTCGTAACATAGCAGTTTCAACTCAAAGATATCCGTTCTCGGCGAACAGCGGCAGCAGCAGGAGACAGTTGAATGGAAGAACGAAACGCTGTAGTTGTCATCGTGCTGCTGCTGCTGCGGCTCCCGAACGCTAGCTGGATCGCTCCCGAAACCGAACGGCGATAGAGCGAACCAACGAACGAACTCGGAACAGAGTGACTGAGTGAGTGAGGTCCTGCCTGCCCCATAGCAGTAAACGCCCGCCGATGTCAAATATATGGCTATAGATCGTCTCATACCCCAATGGGCGAATCCCGTGTACCGCTCAACTACGACGTCATCCCTTGTCCCGGCAGCCTCTCGTTCAGTCCTACCTCAACGGTGACTATGGCGAGAGCAAAAAGTAAGAAGAGCACTTGGCTGGCGGTGCAGTGCAGATAGACGATGACTCTCCTCTGCGTTTGGGGGAGTGTCACCACTCGTTTCTGACTTCTTCGCCCACTATTATACCGCTACGATTACGATGCGATGGCTACCTCGTTGCCTGTTCCATGTCTCTGTATGTCTGCCTATACATACTCGCTTTATCCACTCCTGACGGCTGCAAGGGCTGCGTTGCTATTCAGGCTTCCCATTTGACGCTCACCAACGACCAGCACCGTCATCACCTTTTTTTTTTTTTGCTGCTGAAAATCGACCGCCGACCGGTAGCTTTAGACAGGATACACGACATGCGATCAGCTGCGGTAGAGCTCGTGCTCTGATACGATATCTGCAATATCGAAGGTTTCACTCCGTTCAGGGCGGTCCTCGATCCGGTGCTGGCAGTTACCGCTTCGGGGATCCGCTCCGTTTTGGCCCGAGCGTACGGCAGAGACAGCGTACGAGGCTGTCTCCTCTGCGGTGGCTAAACAGCGGTCCCTCGAGAGCCCTCACTTCGCTCTTTGCTGCTTTCGTTCTCGTCCTCGTCTTCTTCATCCTCGTTCCAATTCGCCGTCTTGGGAGTTGGCTGGAGGCTCATGAGCTGCGCGTGATACGGCGAGCCAGCCTCTGGACGAGCCCAAAGCTGCAGTTCAAAATTCGTTGTGGGAGGTTCCCCGTGGCTCCTCTTTACCACCGCTACTGCTGCTGCTGCCGACGCCGACGCCGCCGCCACCAACACTGGTGCCTGCCGCCAAAAAAAAGATGGCTTCATCTGACGATGGAATAGCAAGGGACTTCGCTCGCTGGGGCCTTCCAATGTCTGCCTGGTGCCTTGGCGCTCGTCGTCTTAGTCCGCGAACCAGCAGCCACCTCGCCTCTCAGATGGTTCTTGGCGGTTCGTGAATTATGCAGCGATGGCTCCCCGAATACTCATCACCTGACCCCTTCGTTCTGCCCAAGCCCACCGTCATCCCCGTCAGGCCAGAGGACGGGCCGGAGAGTGGCACTGGCTGGCTCGATGGCTGCTGCTCCTGCTGCTACTGCTCTGGTGGTGGCGGTGGTGGCGGCGGTACCCACTACCAGTCGCATACATCGCACGCACGCCCGCACGCATAGACGCACACACACACACACTATGGACGCACACAGTCCACATAGCTCGCACATCCCACAGCAGCAGCACGCCCTCTCCCGCTAAAAACTTTAAATCGACCCAGCTCGTCGGTTCCGTCATTAATTTGGCCCTCTCCACCACCACCACCGCCACCGCCAGCAGCAGCAGCAGCGGTAGCGGTGCGTCCCGTTGTGCTCCTCGGCGTTTCCTCGCCCCGAACTCCCAACCGCTTCGCTTGCCCGTCCCCATAACCCCCCCCAAGCCCTAACAACCATCCCGCCACCCTCTACATAGATCGCTCTTCCTGCTCCCTCATCTTTCCCTGGTCGGTCGGCCGGCCGGCCGGCCGCCCGTCCCTCCCACCCCTGCCATCGGCGTTTCCATCCCGTTCTCGTGGCGTCTCGGTGTGGCCTCCCTCTCGCCTCCGGTCGTCGTCTCCATTTGCCCCCCCATCATCCGCCGCTGCCGTCGGACCAGCCAGCCAGCCAGCCAGCGAGCGGGGATCTCTCCTCAGCAGAGCCCATCCGGCTCCCTCATACATGTATGGAAAATGTATGCCCCCCCCGTTTTCCCACTCGTTCCCTCCTTAGCCAGCAGCAGCCGACCGGCCGGGTCGTGCTCCGTTCCTCTCTCTCTCTCTCGCTCTCCTTCAGTCTCTCTCTCTCTACTCTTCTTGTTTCTCTCCTTACACTCCATCTCCCGTTTCCATCCCGCGCTGCTGCTGCCTGCCGCCGTTGTCCCCCTACTCTCTTCTCCCTCCCCCCCTCTCTCTCTCTGCCCCCTCCCCCCCATCTCGAGGGGGGCTTCCCGTGGGGACTTCGTCCTGGTCCTGCGACTGCTCGCTAGCTGCTCCCCGAGGGAGAGGGACACAGCCCGCTGCCGGGCTCAAGGGATGGAACGCGCGATGGGACCTCTGCCAGCATAGAGCCTTAGCCAGCGAGAGTCGCAGCAGAGCCATAGAGAGAGAGCGGACTCCGGCAGCGTCGAGCAGCAGCTACCCACAGCGTAGCGAGCTGCTGGCTGCCTGCTTGCCCCATAGAATGGTGAACCCTCCGCCATCGCCCGACCGGCAGGGCAACCCCACTGCTAGGCTGGCAGCCGACAGCGAGCAGGAGCGATGATTCGCCACCGACATCGAGACGACACCGCCGCCACCACCGCTGCCGACGCCACTACCGCCTCTGTCACTGCTGGCGCTGCTGCTGCTGCTGCTGCCGCTGCCGCTGCAAAGGAAAGCAGCCAGCCAGCAAGAAAGCATCTCGATATGCTGCTGCTGCTGCTGCTGCGGCTCCGAAAGCTCCAAACGACAGACCGCCCGCCTGCCCGCCGCTATCAACCTGCCGTGAACATCATGTCTCTGCCGCCTCACCGTGGTCGACGTCCCAACGAAGCTACAGTATACATCGGACCACCAGTACAACAGCAGCAGCTGCTGCTGCTGCTTCTTTTGTAGGTGGCCGACTACGCGGGCCGTGCCGGGTAGGCCCGTCATGAACGCACACACGCCCAACCCAGACACAAGCAGCCAAAGCCACCACATGGTGACAGGTACACAAACGCGATGGAGGAACGAACGAGGCAAAAGGACAACTTCCATATTCGCCAGAGAGATTTATGTTGATGTAAATACATCGGATCTCCGGGCCGAATACCCAGTCTCTCAGCCAGCTTCGGGTGCGAGTCAGCCAGCTCGGACAGCAAACCACAAAATAGAGGCTATATATGCCAAGGCTCTCCGGATTTTATGCTCTAGTCGAGTTGTGTTTGATTGTCTAGAAAACAACTGAACGCATTGTTGTCGATGCTGCTGCTGCTGCTCTTGTCTTAATCTACAATGCATATGTTACAATAATATGGGGGTAACTACTATACAATGGAAATATGAAGAAGTAGAATACAATATAGTTTGTCACAATGCAAAATCGTGACCCGGAAGCTTATACTAAAGTGGTATGATTTTACGTATTCATACTCAACATTTCGTATTTCATCATCAATTATTAATGATACTTTCTGCGGTGTTCGATCTATCATCTGTATATGGCCACACCCACGAATCCATCATTTGAATGAGTGCGTAATATCTAACAGCTGAAAACAAAGAGTATTTGAATGTTGTCAGATAACGTGGCATTATCGAAGCCTTTGAACATTGAGAGCAGTGAGGTCATTCGATGCTCGGCAGAAGCTCCATCAACAAAAAGCTGGGAGCTGTCACTCGTGCTGTCACTTAGCCGTTGGCACTTTGAGCGCAAGTATTTACGACGGAAAGTCAGTTGCACAGTTATATTAGATATAATAGTGAGTTCGGCGAATTCTGTCGATGACTGACAGAAATTACTGCTACCGCCGCCGCCGTCACCATCACTGTTGGCGCTGCCATCACAGTTTTCTTCGGCCATCACCACCGTCGCGAACTCCACCACCACCACCACCCTGCTGGCTGGGATGGGCCTCGAGTTTTTCCGCTGTCGGTGACTGTCGCTTCAAGAACTGCGTGTGCCGCCCCTCACCGCTATAGTGGTGTGCTATAGGGATCTGGCCGTCGTCTTTGAGGACATTGAATGAAGGGGCGGCTGGCAGATTTGCATATTAAGAGTTCGTCGTCACTTTTTACCCCCTGCCATGCTACTCTCCCCCGGACCCCTTCGGCTCAAACGCTGCGCATAAACCCTACCCCGCGTCCTTCTCATCGTTCCTTACCGTGCCCCAACCAGAACCGCACCAACGAGCTCTTGGTTTGCATGGCCCTTCGAGGTCCCCCTTCGAAATCCAAGTTGCCCCCGGCAAACCCCTGCTGACACCACCGCCCAACTCTCGAGGCTTGAGCGGCAGCATGCGGAGCCATGGCCAGCCAACCTCTTCTCCTTCATTGCTGCCGCCGCCGCCGCCGTCGCCGGGGCTGCTGCCGTCGTCGACGACGTCCCTCAATCTCATTGCTTCCATCTCCTGGCCCTCCTCATCTTCATTCCCTGCCTCTATCCTCAATCCACCATCCCGTTCAACCGCCGCCACAGCTCCACCATGACTGGCTACACCATCGCCACCATTTCAGCAATAACCAGCGAACGTCGACGATGGAGAGTATGAGGATACAGGCTCACCATCGATGGAGGTCCACCAGGACAGACTCGTCGTACACACATATAGCATTGTGGAGTACATAGAGAGATAGAGAGACGCGAGCAAGGGAGTAAGTGAGTGCATAGAGACAGACTTATGATGCCGATCCTGCCAAAGGCACCATCATCATAATCAGCATCATCAACGCCAGCATTATCATTATTATGTGGCCGTCGAATTCTCGTGGATTTCGTCGTTGACGTTGTCGTGCCGAGACAGGGCGCCAGCAACGATCGGCTTCTGTTTCGCTGTCTGGTGAGGCAGCTTTGTGTGGATGCGAGGCATTAGACAGACGCTCGAACCGGGGAGGATAACCCGACAGAAAGAACGCCTGGCGTCGCCGACGACAACGACAACAGGAACAACGGTGATGACGACAGCAACCGCCGCAGAAACTGAACTGCTGCTGCTGTGTTGAAGGGATGCGGCGAGAGATCCAGGGGCCGGCAGCCTTTCCAGTGAGGAACTAGGTGAGGAGGGGCATTACGCTATTGTGGCGGCAGAAGCAGCCACCGCCGCCAGCCGCTGACTGACTGACAATCATTGTTCCAAAGTGAAGGGTGCATATTTAGCTCTCGTTCTGCAGCAGCTTTGTAGAGAGAAAGAGAGAGAGAGAGACGGAGAGTTGCAAGAAGACGAGAGAAGGTGGAGGAAGAGGATTCGAAGGCTTTGACTGGTGGTAGTCAGCCGCCCTCCAGCAGAGTGCCAGTCATCCAGCTCGCAGGCAGATCCACAAAGACAGACAGACGGTCAGAGAGACAGAGAGCGCTAGGGACCGGTGTGGCTTTGGCGCAGTGGCAGCCAGAGAGAGAGAGAGAGAGAGAGAAACCCGGATGGAAACAGCGACGACGCCAGCTGAATTAACAGGGATTATATGCCCTCCAGGGGATGTTGGGCCAAGTCGGGGAAGCACAGCAGCACTCGGCGGACGTACGGGGCTCGAGGGGTCGGGCTGACTGGCTGCCTGCTCGGCTGGGAGAGAGGGCATGCGCGCTTTGATTGGCTCGCCGCCGCGCGCGATGGAATTATCATACATGCGCACAACTACCCCCTCGCCTCTGCCCCTTCGCCATCATCCCCCCCCCAACCTCCAACGCCCAAGCCCCCGCTCATTCGCCTCGGCCGCCCCCGACAGTTCCCGAGCGGTCCCTCCTCTCTGCTTGCCCCCGCTGTCTGCTTGCCTGCTGATTTCCCTGTGCTGCGCGATGCGCTATGTTAGGTTAGGCACAGCGATGCTGTGCCTAGGCCGTGCTGCCTTCCTGGGTATTCGAAGCTCGCTCGGTCGACTCAGCCCAGCCCAGTTTTCGACCCCTAGCGTTCCTCCACTGCGTGCAGTTCAGCTGAACTGCACAGGCCAGAGAGTGCAAGCTTGCCATCCAGCCGGCTGGCCCTGCCTCCAAGCCTAGGGACTCCCTCCCTATCATACAGGAGCAGTGCCACGACCACCGCCACCACCCTTGCTATGCCAGGACGAGAGCGACCGATCGGCTAGAGAGCGCCGCCACCACCGCCGCCTCCGCCGCCGCCGCTGCTGCTGCTCCTGCCGCCGTCGCCGGGGTGGAGAGATGGAGAAAACGCACACGGCCTGTCTGTCTGTCTGAAGGAGGGAGCCAACGAGGGAGTCCTGAAGAGAATCGAACGTCTACGCATCGTAGTCCTATAATATACGCATCACTAGCAGTTTCCTTCGATGACTGGTCGTGCTCCTTGTGCTGCTGCCGCTGCTGCTGCTGGTGAGCCGGAGCAGGAGCAAAAGCAGAAACTGACTCTCGATGACTGAGGCAAAGACAGCGATGGGGGTAGTAGGAAGCCGTCAGTGCCAGTGAGAGTGGCAGCAGCAGCTCAGGGGTACGACCACCGGGGGCTGAGAGACCGACCAGGCCAACAGACAGACAGTTCATGGACGGAATCCAGATGAGCAGCCACAGCACAAGCAGCATCCGCCGGCCAACAGCGGACGAACAGCAGTTACAGCAGCAGCACTTCCTCCACCGCTTCCACTACTACTACTACTACAGACCGACAGATAGATCTATTGCTTTGATATAGATAGATATATCTCGTGGTGCCGAGGAGAGAGAGAGAGAGAGAGACTGTTCCTCCCTCGAGGAGGAGGAGGATGAAATGAAGTTGCCTCTGCCTCGTGCTGCAGTTATTGTTATTGTTGTTTACCTTCGGCGCATCATCATATCGACCTACACGAATAGGGCTAGGTAGGTAGAACAACATTGGAGTGTGTGTGTGTGTGCAAGCTTATATGATACATTGCATTTCGCACACGAATAACCAATGTTATCGACGAAACGGCACAAACAGTGCCCATCAATTTACAATTCCCAACAATTTAACAATTCCCTTTACGAGAACTTAAGCATTGTAAAACTGCAGTTCCTTTTAACAATAGTCACTGAACGAATGAAACACCTACTCTAGTTATATTGTTGATTCTTAATCACGCTACACCTAGCCCGACCCGCGTTACACATCCTTCACTGCTTATGTTAAGGATGGGTATGCCTGATACAGCATTAGGTTTTCAGAACGCGCACACAAATGCCGAGCGATGACAGCCTAGGGCCTCGGTTCGACCCAATATTGATCAGGCATTGTTCGTAGATCGATCAAAGCGGCGCCGGTTTGTTACCATAGCTAGAATCAAGCGATCAGAGTTAAATGGTGCTTGATATAGTCTCGCTTGCATCGTTCCATCTATCTTTAGCGGGTTCTGTCCATCGCTCGGTCTGTGTACGTATTATAATCGCCCTCTGACGTGTGGCGCCGCATTTGCGCCTTTACGATTACCCACCTCACAGCCTCCGCCTAATCTATATAGAGACAGATATCGATGGATATAGAACTTTTACATTTCTTTGCTACCAGTCTGCTGCGGTGGCGGCGGCGACGGTGACTGCCGTTTCTGGCCGAATAGAAACGTCAATAACACGGGGTGGAAAGAGCAGAAAGCTCCGACGATCGAACGTTGCCCCGCTGTTCAGCATCTGGCCGCCGATTAAAACAATAAAACGAATATTGTCTGGTAACAAACGGCATTTGCTGGTTTAATAATTTCTCAGCAGCAGATGCACACGCGAGAATGGCAGGCGCTTCCAGCGCGCGCACACACGCCCGATCGCGCCACGACGGCAGATCGTGCATGCTTGGTACTGAGCCCGCAGATACACACTCTTATACGGACCGAGCACAGCGTTGATGTCTTTGTGCAGTTGAGAGCGTTCGCGACGCGAGAAGCACAACCGTGAACAATCAAACCGAAATACATATATAGGATAGAAGAGATTCCACTATTGGGAAGAGAAAGCCAGGCTTCTCGAGGGAGATATTGAGGAGAGGAGAGACGGGAGAGCCGTAGGAGAGGAATGATGATGCTCAATGTTCTCGGTGTTCCGCTGCTAGAACCCGAAATCTTTGATTGTAGGTAGCCGAATGTTGTGCCGCCACCGGTGCCGGTGGCGGCCAAAGGTGGCCGCGGTATTACCCGCTAGCCGAGCACGACGCAGTGGCAGCATGATGCCCTGTTGTTCGAGCGACAACAACAGGGTGCCCAATGTGTCCAGGGCTGGGTTCGATCTATGACGCGAAATGCCCCGCGTAATATCTACGCGATTAGAAACATCGATGTGAGTGTTATCACGCGCGCGTGGACGCACGATCAGTGATCGGCTGGCATACGGGCAACCGCAGCGAATCGTCCGTTTTTGGGTCCACCGTAGTGTAATAATATTTAGACGAATCAGGGAGAAGACACGACGATAGCAGGGGGCGAGATTTACATCGTCGTCAAATCAGCCATTACTGCCTGTTCCGATTCGATGCCATTGCAGTGCAGAGAGGGATAATCTAACGGGGTCCATCGACGAGACACAGGTGAATGGAGAGCAGGAACCAACGAGACCTGAAAGAGGGACTCTGGCCGAGGCTATCGAGTGGATGTTGAAACAAGAACACACTGAGGGGAACACACTAATGATTGCTACTATTCGGATATTGTATTAGATTCTGTCATAGGGGGATAGATCAAGAGAGAGAGAGAGCTGGATGGGTATGAGCAAGCTATCGGTAATGGACTATAATAGAATACAATGCGGATGTGCTGAAGACGAACGAATATCGTCGATATTGACTGAGTAAATTAACGTGACTAATGTTAAGGAATATGAATATATAGTATATACACGTATAATATTATCGTTTGGTTAATGGAAGATAATCTGAGAGAATAAGGCACCGTTCAATTCGCGCTTACCATAATAATAGTAATAATTAAGGAATAATAATTAAGGGAAGTGCTGTCGTTGTTTCTTGAGTTGTATAATATTACACTGTCCTATTTAAAATTCGAACGGACCAATTTTCACAGATCGGCGAAAACATGAAGAGACGAGACCCCGATGCGGAATTAATTCATCGAGCCCGGCTGTCTGTGGTCCTTGTTCCAGGCGGAGATCATTCTTTGTTGGCTCAGTTTGCCTCACCTCCGATGAGTAAGTCTATCCGCCGGGGGTTGCGATTGTTCCGTTCACCAGATCGTCGGCTCGTCTGAACAATGATCCGTTTAGATATTTCGTTTACATCATCTCTCTCTCTCTGCTGCTGCTGCTGCTGTCCGCCGGTCGGCGTAGTCTCGTACGGTCCCATTCGATGCAAATCATCGTTTGTGGATCCATGTAACATCACGGCGCTGGTCACTGTCGTCGTCGTCGTCGTTGTTGACATTCTGAACGCTTTTGATGCTGCGGCGCCGGCAGCATTTTCACATGTCTTCGTTCGTCCGTCCGTCCGTCAGACGGATACCCATAGAGTAGAAGGGTAGACACACACTGATGGCAGAGTTCTTCAGCTCGTTGGCGATGTCGTTGAGACAAGGCGAGGAGACGAGACGAGAGAAGGCGGGAGTTTTTCCATTTCCTCTTCTCGTTACAATGGCATCGTATGATGATATTGGCCTATTGTCGTTATGATTATTGTTGCTCTCAAAAAATTCCTCGAAACTACATAGATAGATAGATAGATAGTGATGGTATTCATGCATGCATTCAGACAAGATGTCAAATGTGAATGCGGTTGCTGCCGGCGTGTGGTCCGCCGGCGAGTTGGCGCCGGCCAGCAGATTGTCGGCGCTTGAGAATCAAACGACTGTGGAAAAAAATACACACACGAATTCTCAGCGGTTAGGGCATGAGCGCGCGCACTTTTCATATATTTATCTGCATTCGTTCGGCGGAGCCGAAATGAAAAACGTGAAAAAGAGAAGAAGAGAAAAAATCGTGGGGGAAAAAAAAACAACCGTCTGATGTCGGGAACGGAAACGACCATCCGTCGGTGATGGTGAACAGTGTCGATGGCGGCGGCGACGGCGACTTCGGGAGGTGAAGAAAAGATGTCCCCAAACTGAGCGGATCACGACTCCGGCGGCTTTTTCGCGCGGCGGCCAACGGACAGTGGCGGCGGGTTACGGCGCGAGCCGCTCCTCAACCGTTCCTTTCGGCGGTGTCATCGTCATCGTTGACAATACAGTCGAATCAGAGCGAACCCAAAGACAATACGGGGAGTGTCTGCGGTATTGTGCCTGACGCCTCCCCCCCCCCTCAAACCCCGTTCGTCTCATCTCTTCGTCGGGGGGGGGGGGTTGCGGTCGGCGCTGGCTAGGAATAGTGCGGTGTGTTCATTCCTCATCGTTTTCACCGGTACGGCTTCTGCTACAGCGCCCCGACGCGCGATCGCCAAAGTTCGCCATCGCCGCCATCATCATCAGCATAATCATCATTGTCGTCATTGTCGTACGAAACAACAGCGGCAGCAGCAGCAGCCGCAGGATCAGAGCAAATGAAAAGGGAGAGCGAGAGAGAGAGAGAGAGAGGGGGGTAGAGAAAAGAATGATGCTTTCGTCAAAGCTATTTCTACAGCATTCATTTCATCTAATAGTCATGAAGTATCGGCCGCTGTTGTAGCAGCAGCAGCAATATAACACCACCACGAGCATTATGGATGGCCGATGATGTATAATCTACGAAAACCGCCCCCAGTTCAGTTCGCATTCTAGCTGACGCATTTACTCGCCAGCGTCGATATTGCCAGCTCCTGCTCTCTCTCTCATCGTTTGGGTGCGAGCTCCGATCATCGTTCGCTGTATTTCGGCAGATGACTGGCGTCCACGTCACTCTCACCGCAATGAACACACATTCGTTCAGCGGGAACGTCACCAATGATGCCATTGACATCTCGTTTGCCGTTTGATCTCGTTGCCGCCGCCGCGAAGCAGCGGCAGTTCGCGGACATTTTTGCCGGTGCACCAGCATTGTTGGTCACACTCATTTTGGAGCTCAAGACGCCGACGAATGCGTGGTATCGCTGCTATCGCATATGCGAGAGGGAGAACCCGTTTGGAAAGTCAGACGGGGTGGGTCAACCTCGTCTCCGACTTGAGTCTCGCTTGTATCGTTGCATGATATGACTGATGTCCGTCTGATCTCCTCGGATTGATGTCGGAACACAGCAGAGACGAAGGAGCAGCTCGTCGTCTTCGTCGCTAGCTCGGCGTCATTTCGTGGCGTGAACATTGCCATGCTGCCCGAATCCAATAGTGATATTGTACTGCTTCAACAGCATATCATATGATGCGACAGAAAAGCTCGGTGGACGGCAGAGACAATACACCAATCTAATAATGATGACAATAGCACAATAGTTCTATTGCTTGATGTAGCTGGATATCTCAGCAGATTTGGCGGATGAACGGACGGCTGCTGGCCGGGCACTGTCGAAAAAACTAAATGGGACCATATGAGATATCCGTAGACACACGACACCGCGAAAGAGCGGAGCATTTTAGCTGCACATTCCCCCGCATGGCTCAATATTTGGTTTGAAGTTGCATTAAACTTATCACGAAGCATTCAGGCGTACGAAAGGCGATACTTACTGGTCTTATAGGAAAGTTCTGAGATCGCAGTTCCATCGTCCGAGAGGTGTCCCGAGTGATTCTGGTTGAGCAGGCCAAGTTCTGCAAGGAAGGCCAAGATCAAGAAAGGAAAAAACACGTAAGCACATATATTAATTCTTGCTTGCTAGAAGGCATCGACGAGGAAATTGCTGCAAAATAACAAAGAGCACTAGAAAAATTGCACTTGATCAGACCTGCTGCTAAAACCAACATTTGCGCCACGCACAGATAGACCGCGACGCCAGCAAATACCATAGTGATAGCCAGGTTAAGGGCTACGATATTAGCCGCCTGTATGGAGAAACCAAATTCCTCCTCGAACAGGTCACCCTAATAAACCCAAATATAGCCGGCCTTCGAAAGGCTATAAAGCATTTCTTCTTCTTCAAACACAATCGAATCCAACCATAGCGAATATGTGTATTCAATAGAGATATCACGCGACCACCACGACCTTCCTTTCGGGCGACACATCTCTCATATTTCTTTCGTTGTTTTTTTTAAAACCGTCACCCCACAAACCATCTCACCCTCGATGCCCTGCTTTGTTCGCCGCGTATTAGAGATGATTTTCGGAGAAAAACCGCCGACGGAGCGCACCGACGAACGTGTGAGTCGGGGATCGCTAAAAAAAGAACGAACTAGTCATCTCTGCGCGTTTCGAGCCTGTGGTCTCGACGCTGCGCTTCTGGCGTATCCCGCTGCGAAATGTGAGATATGAAAATCGGCTCCGGTTTATTTTTTAGGGTGCGAGGATAGAACGTCGATGGCTTCATTAAACGGCAGAGAGAAGAAAAAAATCCGCCAACTTCTGACAAACATAGAAACGACTCTTTTAGCGGCGGCTGGCATGGGGGAGGAGGCACTCTCTCTCTCTCTCTCTTTCTCTCTGTCTCTCTAACCAGCTCGCACAAAGCGAGATTTCAACATACGAGGACTGTTTGGCTTATTTGGAAAAATCAACTATCAACAAAATCGTACGAGCAACAATCGAACCCAAAACGATGAGCCTTTGCAGTGTGAGGCTGATGGCCACTACGATTTCTATACGTGATGGGTATCCATTCCTAAATCGATACCGAGGGATGTCTTTCACAACAGGGGTATTCTTCATCAGCTAACCTCAGACGCAGATTGATCCGCGATCTCGCCGCAAAGTCGCCTCATCTTTCAGTATTATCATCAACCAACGAGCTCGACTCAGTTAGCGGTATATATGTATAATATACTATCATAGAAACTTCGGTGTGACTTCTCGTTGAATTGCGATTCGCTGCAACGAGCTACGATTTCAAAACGGAACGACGCGCAGATCCAATTTCGTTTTGTGCAGCCGAACCCGTTCGAATGCTGTTTTTGTTTAATACCATCCCCCATTTACAGCGTGTACCAATCAGCTTCACTATGTGCGCGTATGATCTGTGGAGCAAGAATCACATGCGAGAATCACATCTTCTCTCAATGGCAAATCTCTCTCTCTCTCTCTCTCTCTAATCTTAGAGTCTTGTCGTCGTCATTCCTGGACAATTTCCTATTGGTAGCTCTGTCAGTGTTGCCGCGATGATTGCAGGCAACTTTAGCCCAGACGAATCTATGAGTACTTCTTAAGCGCCGCTCTGCTCCGCTTGGCCGCTGGCGTTGGCGGTCGTCAATGTGACTCGGCTTTGTTCACTTTTGTGATTCGCTCTTCACTAGTCGCGCTCCTTTTTCTTAACGCTCACTTGTCAGAGAAGGGATCACAGCGGCCGCATGGGCCGAGAGCGTGTCTCGCTTTCCAAATGATCCGTGTGCTTTAATTGTCTCTCCATTACCAACGCTTCACTTGTCTCGGTCCTCTGGTCACCCACCGCCCGGGCAGGCCAGCATCGGTGAACGGTTGGGCTGCCGGTTGAATGCCACGAGGAGATAGATTCTTGTTGTTCCATTCGTGTTCGATCCGTTCTTCTTTTTCTCGGGGGGCCGAGGGACATTTCGCCTGCACAAGCCATCAGCAGCGTAGCGGCTGTGCTCGCGGTGGAGGCGGCGGCGGCGGCGGCAGCGGCTTTAGCGCAAGCCATCCAGCTCAAGGACCCACTAGCCAAAGCAGCAGGCCGACTACCTCGGGCAGCAGCGAGGGCAGTACATGCAGCGGGCATATCTATCCTGTTGTTGTTTGCGCAGTTAGCCTGCCGCAAAGCCTGCCGGGTGGGTAAAGCCTGTCTGTTGTAGTCGCTGTTGTAGTTTACTGCTGCCAATGCCGCCAGTGGCACAACGAGACCGCGGCCGGCTGCAGGATAGAGGACTAGTCCGAGACTTCCCTCAGGATAGAATACCGTCTGTGTGGCCCCCGTCTATGCGACGTCCTCGACAAGAGCCCCCTCCGTAGCGGCCAGCCAGCCGACCGGCCAGCCGGCCGGCCGGCTGACCCGCACTCAGCGTCTCCGTGAGCATTGTCACAACTCGAAGTGATCGAGCCGGGCGAAGTCATCGCTGTCGTCCACAGCAGCAGCAGCAGCAGCTGCAGAAAGCAGGAGAAGGTAGAGCAACACAGCCGACGGTTCGACAATCGCGTGAACGCGAACCGATGACCTACCGCTAGTTATTAGCAGGATGAGAAGCACAGTATCGACTCTCGTGGCGTATGCCACCACAGTCAGTTATCGAGAGCAATAGCAACAACATTGCCAGCAGCAGAAACGATTCAGTCAGTATGTCTCCAGGGTAGCTAGCTAGGTATGCCTAGGGTTTAGTGGCTGTCTGTCTGTGTGTGTGTGTGTGTGCATGTAGATATCTGCCTGCACCATCTCCGTTTGGGTCTATTGAGAGGAATAGAGTGAGAGAGAGAGAGAGAGAGAGAAAGAAGGAGAACGCCAACGGTTTTGACCAGTGGTAGCATCATAGTAGTAGTTGTAGTAGTAGTTGTTGTGTAAGTCGTTGTGATAGAAGTGGTTTCGGTGCACTAGTGCATTTGGGGCTAATCGTCGGCATTCATTTCGTTGCTTGCTAGCAGCTATAGCGCCCGAAGTAGCGGCAGCTGCACAACCGAGTACATGATATCGCTGTGGTCTCGATTCATTTCTACTGTTGCTGCTGCTGCTGCTGCCGCCGCCACTGTCGGCCAGCCAGGCCATTGTCATTCTCCATGGCACGCATGACCTGTCCCGCGGTGCCTCAGCCGCTTGCAAGCGCGCAAGGTAACAGATTCTTGCTCAAAACAAAGAAAAAAAAAACCGGTCATAGGCGAACGAAAACCTCCGCTTAATGCAACGATGTGTGACTCTCAGGACCTGTGCTGCAGCCGGTAGAATTGCCCGTCGCCTGCCTAGCTCGCCATTATACGGCAGCCAACCTCCCGCCGGGAGGACGGGACGGCGTGCTGGCACTCCTTGCAAGATATCCGTCGTCTCTCTCTCTCTTATACTCACGTCTCTGTCCGAGTGGCGATTCGGCCGTCGTTGCCAGCGACGGGAACGAAGAAGACCCCAAAAACGAACAACGGAAACAGCAGCTGCAGCAGCAGCAAACACTGCACGCGATTATGACGATTCACCGGTCGCGGACGAGGTGTCTCTCTCCGGCCACTTACATCGATTTAGTCATGTTGGTGGTGGTGATGGTGCTTCTTGTCGTCGTCGTCGTTGTCGTGGCAAGCATAGGTATAATAGACGGCGAAGGAAACATTACATTCAGTCGTAAAGACAAAGTAGAACGAAAGCGAGGCGACGCGGAGTAGATTCGCCGATTCGGATAGAAGGTGGTCAGGCACGAAGGCAGACTTCTGGCTCCTTCTTCTTCTCAGATATTGTAGGCAAGAAGAACATCGGTGGGTCGACGATTAGAGGCCGCGCGTGGTGATACCTCGTTGTTTGTGGCCAGTTTATCGCTCGCCGGATAGACAACGATATTTACCGCGCACTGGGTTCGCATTCATTTAATGGCACACACACACACAAACTCGAAATGTGCTGATTGCAGTTCAGCAATTACAGAGAGGTGCAAATAACGATAGTGGTGACAAAACATTTTGGTAACACAGCGGATGGATGAGTTGAGATGAACTGAAAAATGATGATGTTCACCACGTTCGGATCAATCTCGACTACTGCTGTTATTTAACAGTTGTAGTATTTAACGACTTGTGACTCGGTGACGTTGTCGCTTGAGTTCGAGGACACTTCAACTGCACACGTGTAACGTTCTAACTGTTCTTACGTAACCAAATTAGAACTACCACTGAATGCATACTTTCTAACGCTGGAAAGCACGATCAGTGGCCAACAATCGAACCATATCAGAGGTCCGTATCGCCCACAACAGGCAGACTGACGCACAATATCTCTCTCTCTCTCTGTCTCTCAAGAGAGAGAGAGAGAGAGAGAGAGACAGAGAGAACGGGTTGGGTCCATCTCAGAAGCACAGACCACAGAGATAGGTGCAGTAACTCATCCTTTGAGACCACCTTTGACGGTTCATCTCTCCATCTCGCTGCCACCAGCCATCGTTTCGTATTCTCTGTTGTTGCTATTGCCTGCTTGCCTGCCTGCCTGCTTACTTGCTTTGGTCTGTTCCTCTGTGCGAGGCTGACATCTTCGCCTCGTTGCAGTCCCGGTTCTCTTTTCTTGCGCTTCTCATTGTCTCTCTCAATCTTGGTCTCGAAGTGTTTCACAGCCACGCAGGTTATCGCTGCTCTGTGAGTATCTAGTGAGTTCATTCTCTTGCTTTCGGTATCTCTCTGTCATATATCGATCACAAGAAGTACGCGCCATTGTTCTTCTCCGTCATATTTCGGGAACACGAAGGCTCATGCATCCTCTCGCCCCCTCTCTCTTTCGTTCGATCGCGCGCGCGCGCGCGTTCTGCCCAGGATCTCGAACAGCCAGTCAGCTCAGATACGCTCAGACGCTCGGTTTCAGTCATTTCCGACTGGGACCCCGACAGACCGGTGGCAGTGGCGTTATGTTGTGCCCACGCCATCGCCGCCACTGTTTCTCCGAGTTCTTCTACCGCTGTTTGCCTTCCTTTGCTTTGCTACGTTCGTTCGGTCGGTCGGTCTTCCTGACGAACTGCGGCGTCTGCCGTCGCGGCCTGCTACCAATTTCTCAGCTCAACGTTCTCCGCCGCCGCCGCCGCCGCCGGAAATAGAATAGTTGTTGCTCGGCAGCGGCGGCGGCGGCGGTGGCGGCAAAGAGCGTGCACTGCGGCGAGTTGAACGACGATACTCCCCGTAGTCTACTAATGCTAGTTGCTACTAATGCGGTAGCAGCAGCAGCATATTGGTACACAGCGCCCCCTCCCCCTAACGCCCGCCGCCCGCCCCACTTCCGTCTCCTTGATTCTGTCTTTCAAAAGAATCATCATTTTCATAATCATTGCTGCTCCACTGAGCTGCTATTACACAAAAGGGCTACTACGGCCGTCGTTCGATCGTTCCCTAGCCCGGTAGCCACCAGTAGCCGGCCGGCAGCCGCCAGCCATCAGCCTGCGTTTTACAAGATGTTCATCGTCGTTTTCATCATCGTTGCTCTTGTCCCTTCATACCTATTATTCCTTCCTCGCTCGCTTTCACTGGTCGACCCCTCGAACCCGTTGTGTTTGTGTGCATGTACTATGCCTTGAACTCTCTCTCTCTCTATCTCTCTCGCGCGCTTTCTCGATCGCCAGCGCCCCCTCTCTCTCTCTCTCCGTGTCGCGCATCCTCTGGTTAGGTGACAACGCGTCAACTCGTCATAGCCAGACTCAGCTCGACGCGCTCGTAAGCAGCGTAGTAACGCATCTCGCTCACATTCGCCGAGCGGCGCCAGCAAGTGAACCGACCAACTACCGCCCGCGGCGACAACGATGACAATACTGACACCAGCAGCAGTAGCAGAGGCGGCGGCGGCGGCTTCGACAAACCCCGGAACCACGGCTTGTGCTAGCGGCGACCAAAGCTGAGCTGAGCTCTGCCACTGATTTCGACTAACCGATCGAGTTGCCAGTAAGTCACCAGCTCATGTCTTGTCATGGCGCGGCTCGCTGCCGTAGCCACCACCACCGCCACCGACGCATCATAACATAAGGCTGCCCGGTGCTCAACTGGCTCTTGCGAACGCCCATACTCCGTCTTATGATCTGCCGTAGCCCCCCCATCCTTTTAAACTGATGTAATAGAGCACACAGCAGCGGCAGTGCTAGTTGTTGTATCAGGTGTGGCGGTGTTATTCTCGATGTGCGGCCCAGCAACAGCTTGAAGCCGAACTCGCGTCATATTTCGGCAAGCGACTGCTCTGCTCTGTCAGGTGGGAACGCGCATTGTTCCAGTATTGCTGTCGGTACCAACAAATCTACCCATATGCCTACCCCCTAGTGGCAAGACCAGTGACCCAGTATAGTGGTCATCATTATCGTCATAACGACTCGGTCTGACTGGCTTGTGCCATTCCTACCGTAGTATTCTATATTTCTTCGTTCTCTAGGTGTTATGAACTTCTCGCGACAACAAGAGAGAGAGAGAGAGAGAGAGGATGGAGAGAAATAGAGAAACGGAATGCTTCATAACCGGCCCAGAAGGTTTGTTTGTCATCGGCCTTTAATCATACAAACAAATGACACAACGTCGCGACTTCGGATGGCCGGCACCGGCAGAGTGGTGGTGGTGGTGGAGAGCGGCCGCGGTGTCTCTCTGACCCTGTCGCCATCTCGTTGTTCTCCACTGCCTCCGACTCTCGCTGTACAAGAGATAGATACAAGAATTTTTCGCATCAGACAATCTCTATCCCTTCACCGATCGTATTCTTTCTCTCCACTTCGTCGTCTTCTCCTGTCCACCTCGGCTGCTTCCTAGATGTGAGTAGAGGGCAGATATCTCCATAAGCCTCGCTGTATAGCCTTGCATCCATCCATAGGTGTGTGCTATGCAGACAGCAGAATTTGTGGGTGAGTCAGTCAGTCAGTCAGCGCGCCTGAGCACGGTCCGCGCGCGCGCGCGGCCACCGTCGCTCGACGCTCTGTCGCTTAGCTTTTGCCGAGCCAACGGCAGACACATGCGCTACACAGACACTCAGAACGAACGATGATGGGGCATTGTTTGAAGTGGAGGAGATGAAAGCTTGAAAGCCCCCCATCGTCTCAGCTACTCCTCACCCTGTCGAAGAAACAGGACCAAACAGCCTGACTGCCTGTCCTGCCCGTCTTCCAGAAGGCTGACACCAGCATCGCAACAGGCCATCAGACGATGGCGATGCGCAGTCGTCAGGCGCTACTCTGCTAGACTCGCAGCCGCGGCAGGTACTTATAGCATGACAGAGGCGGAGAGAAATAAAGTGATAGAGAGAGAGAGAGAGAGCTGGAGAGAAAGTGTGTGCCCGTTAGCAAACGCTGGGTTAAAGCCGCTGGATCATATTGGACAAAGCATGGTATATGACCGTAGAAACCAATCGCGCATCGCTCGCTCGCGAGCAGCAGCAGCAGCATATCACTACCAGTACTGTCGCAAGCCCGCGTACGCCGGAGGTAATCAGCGGACAAATGTAAACAGCATCGCCGCACGATAAAGCGCAATTTTTTTTTCTGATCGACTTTAAAGCATACCATCATATGCTTAGGAGTCATGGCGTACGATCGTACATCAGTACACGCAGTGTGAATAACCGAGATCCTTATTATCATCATCACAATCATTATATATGACAGCCAGCTACAAGGGTGGATGCCATTACCGGTTGGCCAAAGATGATCCTGAGAAACACTCCGAAACAGCACTCACTGGCACTCAGATTGAGGCTCGGATTATATCTTCTGTGGATAATTAACGTCCTCAACTGTGCCAGGGTAACGGGATTAGTGACTCGAATGCGCTGTTCTCAAAATGTATATTTTTTAAATTTGGCCGAAATTTCGCCCTTCTCGAATGCCTCGAAAATACAGTCCAACGAGGAAAATGTTCGCTTTTTTAATGTCTATCATAGTATTGTATATAAAAAGATGTACCAACCCTCTTTGTATGTTTGATGATGACTATCTCCTTTTGTTATTAATATTTTGATCGGGTATCATCACTATCCATCATTATCACATACTGTTACTATTTATATTAGACACAGTCAGCTCTCGAACAGTAACTCTGCCCTTATCTATGCATTAATCACTGATGTCTATTGCACAGATCTTTGACAAGTTAAACTTTCTGAGTTTTGTTGCCGAATTTCGACGCAACCTTCGAAAATGTAACCTTCTCAAAACTCGCTTTCTCTCTCGCGTATCTCGACATCCGTTGAAACCGTTCATTCTCTACCTGATTATAACGAATACTATGATTTGCGTTACAATAACGGACCTCTAATTTGGCTGAGCTACCGACCCGTCTTCACTGACCCGTCTCCGCTGCTCCCAAGCTTCTGTAACTCTTCTGTAACCAACCATTTTTTTACACAGCAGCTACACACCGAAAGGTTGGATCAAGCTTGCCACTGACTTAGCAAGAAGCTCGGTTTTCGCATTTGAAGCCATTGACAGTGTCCGGTTTATGCGTAGTGCGATCAGACATCTTAACCGGAAATCCGTTTTCTTCAACACTACACGATGCCGGTATAAATTGATAGATCTCATAAAGATACACAACTTTCCTATCGTCCAGACTCCCCCATTACCGAGGTATTCGGGGAGAGGACATTTTTTGCCGAATTCTATATACAATACTACTTATACATGTGTGTATTTCGATCAAAACACATCCCATTTGGGATTCCGATTTCGCTCCTCGACCCAACGAGACAACGTCAGCTATCCATAAAAGCATAAATAATCAGTTAAATCCACGTGCTTGAATTGGCGCCGCAAGTCGTCTTGTTAGTCGAGCTCATTTGTGTGCCCTGCCTAGATGGCCAAACGCTATCATGTCTCCGGCGCTGCTTTTCTGAACGACGAGGGCCAGTCTTCTTCCCAGTCAGTGTTCACTCACTTACGCAGCTCGTTCGGTTCGCTGCTTTGTCGTCTATTGCTCGAGCCATAGGACGATTGTACTTTGTTGCAATAGCCAGTCATAAGGTCGCTCTGCTGAGAGCTCCTCTCGACAAGTCGATCTCTTTTTAACACCGTCTCTCATCCCTTCACGTCCTTATATTCGGCCGGGGACGCGGCGAGGAGCGAGAGACAGTCGTGTATTCGAGCACAAATCTCTTGAACATCGCCGTACCTGAGTGATGACCTATGCATTAGCTTGTTCGTTCGTTCGCTCACGGTTACGGCAACTTGCAGCTGCTGCTGCTACTGCTGCTACCACCACTACCACCACCACCACCACAACAACCACTACTCAAGCCGCTGGACAGATTCACTTAGGTAGACAGACTGAGGCGAAAAGACAAGCGGCAATTTCTTCTCATTGACTCAACACAGGCCCGCGCAACGGCTCCGGGCCTATCTATGTATGTACATGGCAAAACAAACCAATAGAAGACAGGTTAGCATTATCCGCAGTGTCAAAGAGCTTTCCCCTCTCGCTCTCTCTCTCGTTTGCTCGTGCGCGCGCGTTCTCGATCTATCTGCCTATCCGTGTCACATCTCGCCGGTGTCTTCAGCGTTCGGCTCATTATTTCTAGTTGCTGCTTGTTTTCCACAAACATCGCAATTTTACTGGCCGCAAAACGTATAACCCTGCCTGTTCTCGGCCCCACGGTCGCCTGCGAGCGACCAGCGCAGTCTTTACAGCAGTACACACAGAGAGCAGTAGATTGTCGATCGAGCACATACACATATACACAAACATATATACATACACGCAAGAAAGGTAGCTCTGTGCAGGCACTCGGGCGGGCGGGCGGCCACTTGCAGGCTCTTGTATGTGAGCGACTCGTTTTTATCGTGTGGACCCGCAAGACACCGCCGGCTAACCATCCATTCGGACGAACCGCTCGTCTCATAAACAGACGTCTATGCAAGAGCACACGAATGAAATAGTTCTACTGAGATAGTAGGCAATGTCTATTGTACAGTCGTGCCTATTTATGCTGTACAAACCCCACTGCCATCACCATCGACGCATGATGGCTACCCGCACTAACTCATGTGGTTGCTGGTGCTGCTGCTGCTGCTGCCGCCGCCCCTGTCGCTGCTCGCGTTTCCACATAGGCCAAACAGCACATCGGGTGAGTGAGAGAGATTGATCGGCCACTTAATTCACTTCACTGACAACAATTCCCAATTACGCCTGCCGCCGCCGCCGCCGCCGTCGTTGCTCTATTGTGCTAGCGCCATACTGCTGATGCCGATTCCACTGCGTATTCATTCGTTGTCGTCGTTGTCGTTGTCGTCCCACTATCGTAGTTGTATATGGACACTTTGCAGGCGCGTTTATAGCCTCTAGTCGTATCCTCCACTTCTTCTTTATATTTGTCGACTAGCGAACAAGAAGAAGTTCTGCCAGCGATGAGAAGACGAGAGTGGCGATCATCGGGCAACATCTCTCTCTCTCTCTCTCTCTCATCTATCTCTCTCTCTCTCTCTATCTATCTCTCTCTCTCTCTCGTGAAATGAGGAGGGGGTCTCCATAGTATTATTATGGAATACTATACCTGCTCACTAGTTCGCTCTGGTCTGTTAGGAGGCAGAGCGTAAAGGAGGCAGCTATAAACAGCGGGTGTCTATCGTGCGTCTCAATTTCTCTTCTCCTCTCTCGGCGTGTCGCTCCTGAACACGCACGGGCTGCTGCTGCTGCTGCTCGTGTTGATGCTGATGCCCGTCAGATGCCTGCGTAATGATAAAGGGAACTCTCGAATCACTCGCGAAGAGTGGGCCAGTCAGTCAGTGTAGGATCTAGTCGTTGGTTAAAACATTCACTCGAGTCGCATTCTCTCGACAAAAGAGAAGAAAAGAATCGAAAAGGAGATCATCTCGAAACACAAAAGCACCGACATTTCTCTAGGCTCTCAGTCTCTTCTTGCCACCGCACTCCTCGGGCCCTCAGCAGGCGAACAGCAGCAGCAGCAGCAGCAGCAGAAGGGTGCATGGTCATAGCGGCCGGAACCTGCGCGTGCTGTGCGAGCCCCGGGAGTCGTCACAAGGTAGTTGTCGTTGCCGGCGATGCCTACCACCGGTGAATGTCTTAGCGATGATGATAATGCTGACGCTGATAATGGCATTGTTCTAGCTGTCTAGTCTGTCTCTGTGTCTCTCTCTCCACCCCCATCCGTAGGCCATCCACCATTTTCCCCCCGGCTCTTCCCTTGCTAATCTCAATCAGATCATGGAACGAACAGAGAACATCATTTTATCTATTTGGCCACCATATTAATTCAAACGAACGAGGAGAAATAGCGATTCCTACTGCAGTGGCTGTGCCAGCAGCAGCAGCAGCATCCGCAGTCATTTCAGTCAACGAAACGAAACGAACGGACGCCTCAGCACGACCGGGACCGTTCACTGCAGCAGCTGTAGTGGGTCTTATCTATGTGGTAGCTATGAGTAGAGTAGGCAAGTAGGCAAGAAACGATGCGGCGACATTCATCTGGCTCATAGTGGCTCCTCTAAAAATAGGGACAGCCGTCTTTTTTCCCTTGACTTCGTCGTCGTCGTCGGCGTTGGTCTCCTTTGCTTCCTTCTCCTGCTGCTGGACACTACTATCACCATCAGCCATCGTCCTGTGATCGCCGCGGCCAGGAGAAGGAGGAGCAGGACGAGATGGCGTCTATCCACCTCCTGGTGTCCACCGTGGAACAGCAGCAGCAGCATCATGTACATATACACCCACCCGCATAGGGATGAGCATAGTGGCAGCAGCCCACAGCGAACTGACCCATCCATAGATCGACCATCGACCATTTTCGGTTCACTTTGGTTTTATCTCTCTGTCTCTCTCTCGCGCGCGCGCTCTTACTTTCTTCCCTTCGCCCAATATATTATATATCCCCATGTAGCACACAGTTGGGATAGCAGCCATGCCGAGCGTCGCTTGCCGGCCAGGACATCATTGACGGCCTAGATGGACACATAAACGACACGCCACGCCACGCAGGGCTCAGCACACGCACGGACAGACAGACCGACAGACGCATTGGCCATTGGCAATGCGACCCATCAGGCAAAACATTGGCTTGGTCTGCCTTGCTGCTGCTGCTGCTGCTATTACTGAGTGACTGCGGTAGCCGCTGGCAGTAGCCCGCTGCCGCAATAGCTGCAGGACATGAACGGCGGCCGTAGTGGCAGAAGCAGCAGCAGCAGCAGCGGGATGGAGATCGGGCAAACCTTCTTCATTAGGGACACGGAGAACCGACTACCGGCCGGTCCACCGACCGACCAATCGACCATGGATGGACAAGCCATAGGAACTGATACACGCACAAATGCACGCTCACAGACAGAGACGGCATAGGCTGAGGGAAACGTCTCTCTATCCGAAGAAAATACATACACAAAGATGCCGTCGCAGCAGCAGCAGCGACTAAAGCCAACGAACGAAAAGGGTCTAGCTGATTTGGTCCTGGGCTGATTCTCGATTTCAGTCGTACCCTCAACCCAGTATCGCCAGTAGGTCTGGGCATTGAGCATGGACAAACCCAAACTCATACTGCGCTACTACCTATCTGTGATGGCGGCGGCGGCGGCAACGACAACGACAACGATGACCACAACAACAATGGCGTGGCAATACCGATCACCAGCCGGCTTTTGTTGCATGTTTACCTGAATATCTGGTGTTTTCGGTCCCGAAAGCTGCACCGACAGTCGCGATCGGTGGCCACTGCGACAGTAAAAGCAGCAGCAGCGACGGCGGCGGCAGCAACAGCTCGAACTCGTCGAAACCTGGGGAAGATATGCTGGCAAGAACCATACCATTGTTCGCCAAAACTGCAAGCCTCGAGAGAGTGTCGCGGCGGCCGCCGCCGCCGCCGCCACAACCGCTGCTCTCAAGAATGAATGGTCGCTCTCAGTCGGTCTCCGTAGGTCCGCGCTGGTCTGACAACTAGTCTCGCTATTGTATGTATCTCTCGCGAAATGTGAAAACGAAGAGAACGAAGAAGAAGAAGAAGTGCTACGCACCCGAGTCATCATTTGAGCCGCCGCCGCCGTAGCCGCCGCCGCCACCACCAGAGTCACTCAGACGAGAGCAAAATGTCGCTTGCCGTTGAGCGACCACGAGTCGCCAGCACGACTTTGTCTGGCCATTATATATATATATATATATATATGCACAAGACAATATCGCCGCAGACGACGGCTGGTGGTCGGCCACCGACTGGTGTCGCCGTCAGCGTTGTTCTTATTATCATTGCCACCGTCGCCGTCGTCGTTGTTGTTGTTGTCGTCCTCGCCATCGGCGTCAACGTCAAACGAAGCTTGAACGACGCTTTTACAGCTACATTCGAGTTTTGTTCTTGCTATTCGCAACGATTCCTGCGCGGCAAAGCGACACTGATCACCAACAATAGCCGCTGCAACATTGCGGTGACACTCGCCGCAAACACATATATATATATATATATATATATATGCTGATATGTCGCACGGATGTCCTCATTGGCCCTCACCTCCTGGCTCTTTCTCCTCCTTCAATTTGAATTTCTTACTGATTGCGAAGGACAGCGAGAGAGAGAGAGAGAGAGAGGGTATGAGGGATGCATATTCAGGCAAGTAAGCAATGCTGGCTATCATGAATACGTTGTTATTTTGACCCTTCCAGCAGAGCAAATAGAGCCTCAAAACGAGAGAGAGAGAGCAAGCATCGTCAGCGAGTGATAGTCCTGATAAATGGTGTATGGTGCGAACATCAGATTTCCATTCTTTCCGAAGGGAGGGGAGGGGGAAATTCTGCTGCTGCCGCTTAGGCGCGGTTTGAGGCTCAATCAAGCGGTTGTGCGAAAGCAATCTCCGATAAAGGCAGAGAGAGAGAGAGAGAGAATCACTTTCTTCATCTCTTACGGTTCTCTCTCTCTCGTAGCAGTAGTAGTGGTTGTCGTAGAAGTTGTTCTAGTGATCATTTCGTTTCTGGTCCTCTATTCTGCGATTCGAATCGAATTGAGGCTGGCTGACTGGCTCGCCGTCTAGCCTGGGGGATGTCCCGCCAAACGGGCCATCGCCGCCGCCGCCGCCACTATTTGCCATTGCTGCCTATATCATCCCTCTATACGTCACGCGATGGAGAGACAACGCAAAAGTCTACGGAAAGTAAAGGACGGTCAGAGGGAAAGAAAGAGACCAATAGATCAGTAGAGAGAGAGAGAGAGAAGCCTTCGAATATCCCTCTGGGAAAGCTGCTCCGAGAACAATTCGAGAATAGCGGAACAGCTCTCGGAAATCACGGCCAGGCAAAAGCCATCTCGTGTTCATTGGCAGGTATTCATCGTCGTCCAAGCAGCAGCAGCAGGGCAGAACCACAGACTGGAGCTACCCCTGCTGTTGCTATCTGAATGTTTGGTAGCGATGTATTGTAATAATAATCGTGGTGGCACGCACGGTGGCAGAACCGAAAATATGGAGAACAAGACGGTCCATCAGCAGCAGCAGCAGCATCATCAAACGGCCTCATGTTCATCCGACATCGTCGTCATCGTTCCGACGTCCTACATGCATTCGTTCATCCACTCAGATAACCGCCATCCATGGCTAAGCGAGAGGAATTAGGGGACCGAACAAGAAAACGAATAAAAGCTAAACGGAGATTCACTTGAAGAAAGCGAGCGAACGAGCGAGAGACAGAGAGAACTGACAGCAACCTTCCTCCCTCTCTGAACTCTGAAGATGACGACCGACCAGGCCGAAAGTCGGAGATATATTTCTATTGTTTAACCAGCGCCCGTCACCAGTTGTTGCTGCTGCTATTATACTATGCTGTACTAGACTACCTTTGCTGTCCGCTATATTTAGATCATATAGATAGATAGATAGATCTGTCTGTTGCGGGCAGAACACTGTTACCACCGCCGCCGCCGCCGCCACCACCGCCGCCACCACCACCACCACCATGACCACTAACGTCACTACGGCCGACACCGCCGATACGTACATTAGCGAGCCAAGATAGAAGAAGATGCCGAATCGGACAGTCGCACAGACCTAGCGAACCAGCCCGCTTCGAGCTTGAAAGAAAGAGAGAGAGACGAATCATCAGCGAGCAGGAGCATACTGGATAGAGTGGCACAGTGCCTAACATCAACGGTGTCCGTATTGCCACTGAGGCCATTGAGCAGGAAGCCGGAGGCATTGTAGCATATATAGTCAAATGAAGATCGGTTCGAACCGCCACGAACCGATCGAGTAATGATGACACTGATGATTCCGATGACGGCAACAACCAGCAGCGAGTGCAGGAAGGCTGGAAGGCTTCATTTCAGATTATAGCGAAACAGCATAAAGCCAGATATCATTTATCGTTTTCTGGTCGCGTCGATTTAAAGCGCTGTGCCAAGCAGATACAGTCTTCCATAGAAACAATATCAATAAAAACAGCAGCAACAACGAAAACAATGCGACGCCCTGTGAGGCCATTTTCAAAACGAAGGCCACGTGAACAATTCGATCGGGACACATCGGCTGAATCCATTGTCGATTCTCCGCTTCAGTGATTCTCTGTTAGTTAGCGACCCCGATTGACTATATGTACACATATAGACCTATACATATATATATATATATATATATATATATATATATATATATAAATGCATATATATATATTTATCTACCTCCGACTTGGCTTGGTTCTTATTGGCCTCTAGTAGGGCATTGAGAAGCATTGACTAGAAACATCGGCCGCGCTTCTGGGGTACAGTAACGGTAAGCCAGGCAAATGTGGAAGATGGAGAGAAAGATATATATAGAGAGAAAGAGAGAGAGAGAGATAGCGGGCATACATGCCAATCAATTTGGCGCATTGGTACGAATATACGTTGAGGTGAAGTGTATACCCGCAATTATTAAGGCTTGGATTGGATTACCCATGGGATCAGCGCCGGGGCCGTCAAGCAACAGAAAGACGGGATGGAACGACCCGCAGGGTCGCTCGCAGCCGATTTCAGCAGAGCAATAGCTCACCAGCTCTGTCCCTTTGCCATTTCCTGACGTAGACATACCATACTGAATATATTATATACCCAAGCGCAGTATATACCACTGTGTGTATGTGTTTGACCGTTTCTGCTTTGCTGCCTGGACCTGTGCGATAGTTCAGCTCGCAGGTAGCAAGCATATCTGTCAAGCTTCTTTGCTTGTCCTCGCCACGCCGACCTCCCAGATCGAAACTACTACTTCACCTCGGCCCTCAGCGCTTTTTCGCTGCCCGCCCTTGGCTCCTACGTTGTCCGGCATTGGGGCAGTATCCGAGGCACCTGGAACGAGCCGCCTGCCCGGCCGCCTCAGCAGAGCTCAGCTCTGCTCGGCTGGGGGTAAAGGAAAGAACGAACGAACGGACGAAGAAACGAAGGCAGGAGCGGCCTAATCCAAATCACAGAAGTCCCTTTGAAGGGAGAGCCCAACGGTCCACCCTCGGTTCGACCCACAGGGGACATTGGGCGGGGGCTCTACCGGAGTGCCCCTGGAGGGGAGACATGCGTCGGGGGTTGAGGGAGAAATCGTCTATTTTTGTTGCTTATTAACAAGAGGGATTATTTTTGTTATTGTAGGATATAGCGGCGGCAGCGGCGACTACGGCGGCGGTGGTGGTGCCGTGGATGCTGGCCTGCCTCGTTGCTCCTGCTGTTGTTGCCAGGTCGATCCCCCCATAGTGCAGCACTGCTGCAGCAGCAGCAGCACCCGACCGGGTCATGCTGGCAGTGCAAACGGTGCAACGCCACTGCCGCTTTTCCTTTTAGCAACAGCGGCAATAGTAGAAATAGGAGAGAGCGAGCTAGAGAAACAGGGGTCGCAGTGGAAGAAGGTCTGCGGGTGAGGTAGCCGGAGAGACAAACCCACCGGCCCACCGATAGATAGATATGAGACGGCCTCGCTGTGTCCAGCCCGTTCTCTCACAGCAGTAGGGATTTCAGCTATAAGTTGACGAAGAGAGCGAAGAAGAAACGAAGAAAAACACAAGACACAGAACGGACACATGACAATGATACTGATGATGATCGTGATGATGCTCAGATGGTAGAGAACCATGCGGGTGATAGCAATCGACACGAGTCGTCTTCCTGCTGCTGGGATCAAGTGCGCATCTTGGCCACGGAGGAGGGAAAGATGCTGGCACAGGAAATATATTCCATCTATCTCATCTCGCGTCATCCATCGAATGAATATCTTCGATGGGACAGCCACCGGACAGGGTGGCTGAGTCGACGTCGGGTATAGGACGTCCCACACCGGCACTAAGAGTTCCAGAGGGTCAAACAACCATTTCCGATGTAATTGAGGAATTTTGGTGTAAAGCTGAAAAATGAAAGCAGGTCAGCATTTGGCTCTATCGAATCGAATCATTCACCATGCACACAATTATTGCGCCTGGCGCCTGTCCATCATAGACTTGTCAGCGTAACTAGTCGTCGCCTGTCTCAGACTTTCGGTCGGCCATTCGTCCCTCCAGTGTAGTGGAGCAATCCCTAACCTGGCTTCCCTAACCTATCTTAGAACACAAGCCTACCCGATGCTGAAAACAAAGACGGAGAGAGAGAGAGAGAGAGAGCGAAGGGAAATGTCAACGCGAAAAATGAGCCATTTTGTTTGTCCTTAATCCAGAGCCAGCGGCTACCCACCTTGTCCTCGAATGGCTCCTGTTCTCTTCCCATGGTGACCGTGTCTCTGTGTCCATCATCGTCCGGACCCGACCTTCCCCTGATTTCCCCCTCCCGCGCTGCGTTCCTGCTCGGGCAACTATCGTCCGACTGGACAACTATGGCTGCGTGGTGCCGTGTCCAGGATGACTCTTCCTGAACTCCTGATTCCTAGCTAGTCGTGTTCGTTCCCGTCGGATTTCTGCCCCCACCTCTAAGCCGCGTCAGATTTCGCCAGGCAGCAATGTCGTTTGACAAGCCAATTATAGTCCTGGGCTGTCCATCTATCTATCTATCCATCCAGCTATGGGACCGTTCTATTCGGCGCCGGTTGGATTTTTCAAATCTGCGTCGGAGTTGCCATTCTAGGAGAGCACTATTTGGTGATTTATCTTAAGTTCAGGAGTGGATGTCTCTTATTTCACTCAAGGCTGACCAGCCGGCTAAACACTCACCCATCATGGAACGAACGGACGCCGCCTATTGTAATACCAATGTACAATGTCGTCCCTGCCGGGACGGCGCCTTCAACAAGACGCCTCATTGCATCGATACAATATAATACAATACAGGCCGAATGAGCTCATTTCCGAAATCATCTCAAAATACTCATCGTTGTTGGTAGCTTATTATTACTTGTCGACGTACGACGTTTAATTTCGGACAGACGAGCCGATTACTTTAGCCAGTGTAAAAATAGTCTTGACGAGATGTAGAATCGACACAAGCCTGCTATATAGTGCTTGTTTTTTTTGTGCCCTTACACAAAATACAATAGGTATAATTAGCGCATTCTTTTTAGCAATTGAAGCATAAAAGACGCTTAAAAAGTTGACGTGTTCCTTGTGTGACATGTATCGTTCGACACGACAGGTGCGTGGATAGGTGTTTAACAACAGGCACCCTCTATCATTCGTGAGTCAGTTTCATGATTTTACATTTATAGGAGCCCTTGGATTTTCCAAGGAAGAGACCGTCATCCAGCCCATCACGAGATGGCCCATCATGCCATCGCGCCTGAATCGAGCACTGCTACTATCCGTCGAGTGGTGTCAATGTTGCAGACAGTGTCAGATACAAAAGACATGCCACGCTTAAATAACGGCAGCTGTAGCCGCCTCCGATCAACGACAAAAAGTTTAGAGACTCTCAATCATCTCTAAAAACGTCCACAGACACCGCACTGGCGTGCGCCAGGGCGCGCGCGCGCTCGCGATAAAGAGCGATAGAGAGCGAGTGCAACATTCTGAGGACACTTGGCTTGCTGTCATGTATGAAGCAATCGTCACTGATCGTCGCTGTAAACTACAGTTACACCCGCTACGCTACAGTGTCATCGGAGTTACCGGTGGCAACATCTCATCTGTGGTAAAGATCGATTCATTGGGGCGACAAATCATTCCTGAGCAAACACCTCGAGCCGGTCAGCACAGGTCTACTATTACCAACCGTGGCAGTTCAACCTGCGACACGAACGGCGACGATGGCGAGCGCTGCCTAGCTAGCAACGTTTTGATCAGTTTAGTTTACTTGGTCCAACGGTCTCCTCTACGCGTGTGTCTCTCTGTGTATTGTACGATTCACGGCTTTGCCGGCTACCGATTGGGCACCGCTTCTGTCCGCTGTTCCACCATGAACATGACATGCTATACTAAGCCATAGAGGGTCAATGTGTAGCGTTCCATGCCGAGCCGCCAGAACGAGCATGACCTGCTCCCTTCTGTCATTCACTTTCTGCTACAGTCTATCGCGAATCAGCAGCAGCTGCTGCTGCCTCAGCCGTCATTGTTGCTGTTGCTGCTGTTGCTAACGCTGTCGTTGTTCGATGCGCCTATCGATGCGGGGTGTTTGCACGCACCATACGAAAATGTATCCAGCTGGCTAAACAGTGGCAGGCGGAGGCAATACAGGTAGAAAATGAGCACGCTTTAAATTCGCCATTCCATCGTCGTCGTCGTCGCCGCCGCCGCCGCCGCGGCCAACAATTCTACATTTCGTTTTGACGTTTCGCCGATCTCCATCCCCGGCCTCAACCGATATATGTATATATATATATATATATATATATATATAGAGAGAGAGAGAGAGAGAAAGCGAAGAGGGTTACTTTCCACAATTGTCACCGGCGCACTGCTCCTGGGCCTAATCCATCTCTCTCTCTCTCTGTTAGCTCCCATCCCGTTCACTCTCTATGAGACCCCTTCACCTATTGCTGGACGTAACAATGAACTGCAAACTGCGGCACTTATTTGTGGGACAGCTTCTCCGTAGCGGTGCTAGTTGTAGTCGTAGTCGACGTTGTTGTCGTTGTCGTGTGGCAATAATAATTCAACAGCGAAGTCTGCCCGTTCATTCGTTTGTCTTTCAGTCGATCTCTCGGTCTGAAAGCCCGAACGGTGACAATTCGCCGATGACAAAAGCAGCAACAGCGCCACCATCAGTAAAAGTTACAGATGACAGATCAAATGCATATTTTCGTTGTTGTTGTTGTTGTTGCTGTTGTTGTTGTTGTGTTTCAGCCGATGCGGCGATGGTCTCTGTGTGCTAGCCGCCGTTCTCGTTTTGGTAAAGTTGCCCAGCTCTATGGACATGACAACTTGCTGGCATTGCTAGATAGTGGGATAGCCTTTGACGGCGGCAGCGGCGGCGGCGACAGAACGTACCGCCTACGAATGGGTGTCAGCCCGTGTGTGTCCAGCGGGGTATGTAAAGAAGCGGCCGATCCGATCTATCCGGCTCGAAACGCCATAGGAGAGAGCGACTAGAGATATGCAAACATGTCGATGGCATATTCTCAATTCGAACCTGCACGAGACAAGCTCGATCAGATTTCTGCACACAGCTTTAGAGAGAGCCACCGGTACTGGCCAGACAAAAACAACAACGACGACGACGACGACGACAACAACAACAACAACAACAATTGTTTCATTCGATTCGAGATGGGAAAATCAGAAAATGGCAAACAAAACGTCGCTCAAATGACACAAAGACACAGCAGGCTGTTCGCTGTTGTCGCATCTTCAGGCTTCCTGATTGTTTTGAGCTGAACGTGGTGTATTTTGTTGTCAATTTAGTGGGTAGTTAATAGTAATATAACCACCGCACTTGCCAAGAACGCACTTGATACGGTTTGGTCAAACGGCACCGAGATAGATATCCCATAGATGGGGTACTTCTCCGTTTTTAACGATTAGCAGCCAGCGTTGATTGCAACGGTGGCGCGGTTGTAACACCACATCTAATGAATCATTGAAAATGTCAACATTATCATCGGCGATGGCAGCAGCAGATGGTTTTCGTCGTTTGGCCATCGCGAAAGATAGCCCCCGATTCGTTTCTTCTCCACCTCGCTAAAACCACTGTCCAGTAAGCAGGGCACGCCGCCATCCCGTGACAGATTTTCTATCAGGTTCCATCCACGCAGTGGCTATTACAATGAACTATGGTGCCACTGCCGCCGGTGCTGATGACTTCTTCCTCGTCCCCTATAGAAATGGTCTAAGACGATATATATATATATATATATATATATATATATATATCGGTTGCAATAGTTCACTTCAGTCGTTGCTGCGGCTGTTCGCTGCTAATGCCTAATGTCCTGCTCTCACCCTTGGTGTTTGTCGCAGTTTCGGCCTCTGTTGGCTGGTTGGTGGTCATCGATGCCTTCTGTCTGCCTGTTTGGACGGGCACACATCGACGTTGTCGTCATGGAGAAGTGAGGCTTGAGTCGAATCAAGTCAGCTTGGCTCCGCTGCCGATCCTTTCCATGATGGTGGTGGTGGTGGTGCTGCTGCTGCTGCTGTTCCTTTTGGATCGAGAAGCAGACGAAGAAACCCTAACCTATCCTGTCCTACCCTTCCCCTGCCTTCTTGCCGTTAGAGCTCACTCTAACGCTATTAGAGGCTGTCAACGCAGATTGCTCCGTTCGTTGTCGTTGGATACCCCTACGATGGTCGACTACCACTGGTCCCACCGACCAGCCTCCGCCACTACCCACAACGATCCCCGTTTAGACATCCCTTTCCGCTGAGAGCCGCATTGCCGCACCCGTTCGCAGTTGGCGTGTCCCCCCCCGTCTTTGATCGAGGTCTTCACTTGCCGCTACCGGGCCAGTTTCGGCCTCATCTCCCACTTGGACTGACTCGCCTTTCTTCATCGACAGTTGCAGCCTCAGCCAGCGACCTCACAACAGCAGCAGCAGCAGCAGCGGCAACCATCGCTTCGCTGAAGCAGAATCCTCAGCAGCGTGCGTTCCCTTTTCTAGCTGGGATAGCTGGGCAGCCCAAGATGAGAGGATGCTACGAGAGGAGACCCGACCGACGGAGCTTCTTTCGTTGGCCAGTGGACAGACCCGCGCTGAGTCGATAGGCAGTGGCAAAGGAGCAGGGATAGCGTGCGATAGGCGAGACTCGCTTGTTCTAGGTCTCTAGGGCTCTTTCTCTCTCGGCGTCGTCGTCGTTGTCGTCCGGATGTCGGCCCTCGGCAGCCCACAGCTATCTCTCTCTCTCTTGCTCTCTCCCTCTGGTTCGTTTTGTGCCCTTCTATTTCTCTCCTTGACTCAATATGATTATTATTATCTCGTCAGACGCGGTGGCTGTCAACTGCATTAAGCTTAATGCTAAGGTGGTTGTTCGGTCAGTCGCTCTTAGGCGGGACCATGACCACCGCCGCCGTCGCCGCCGCCGTCGCCGCCGCAGAACGGTCTTGTCGTCGACCCCAGAGAGACTCGAGCGGTCGCGTCGCCACTGCTGTGGCCCCACGTCTGCCCTGGTTGCGGTGGCGCTTCGATCCTTTCGTTGCAGTGCCGCTGCTGCCGCCGCCGCCGCCGCCTTCACCGTGGCGACTATCGTACAGATAATAAATACAGAGAAATAGATGGAAATAGAAATACGAAAAGACACAATGGGGTGTACAAGGAAAGAGCGAGAGAGAGAGAGACACAGAGGCCGAGAGAGAGAGAGAGAGATAGAGAGCAGTCGCCTCAACGACGTAAGGACACTCGCAAACATATACACACACACATATATATACATATACACACATTGTCGGCGTAGCGGCACGCTGCAGTCGAACCGAATGTTTCGTTACTCGGATTCGGCATAATACCCATTCTTCTATTATACATAAGGGATTCTGTGGACACACCCGAGCTGTCTGTCTGTTCGTTATTCTGTTCGCTAACTTAGGATAGGAAGGACGGGAAAGCTCACTACTCCGATGTACCCCTAGGTTTGCATCATTCCTGTGACCGTCAGAGTGACTGGACTATATGTGAGTGTTTCTCGGACTCGTGTTCAAATGAACAACAGCATGACATCCTTAGATATCCCACCATATACATATATATATATATATATATTTATGGACCCTACATACATGACAGTCGACTTATACGGCGTTACGGGGGTTGAGGTTCGAAACAACGAAACGCCATGGCTGCAGAATTATTTGCGATTATTCCGTTCGGACAACATCAACACAAGCGACAGCTCCTACTGGGGTCGCCGATGCCCCTGCCACCCACACAACAGAGAGAGAGAACAGCATCTGAGTATTCAGCGCTGGAGATTACGTTACACTGTAGTCGCTGTCTGGCATTGACATCGAGCAGCAGTGGCCTGTCCAACTACAGGAAGCTCCATCCTCTGTCGGCAGGGCCGGAATGAACGTTGACGAAATCAGCCAACGGATCACAAAGTGAACGGGGTTGATTTTCTCCATTTATCCTCCCTTCTTCCTGTATCGCCATGTGTGATAATACCATGATAGAAGTATCATAATAGAACAGCCGCCGTTGTTATTACTGTTGTTTGCAATAATGCACAACGATTGACGGTCGTTGTTGTTGTCGTCGTCGTTGTCATTTAATTCAATGCAATTCAATTATTTCTTTATTGACAGAACTGTGAAATACTGCAACGCTTAAGTTCTCGTATAAAAAAAGAAATAAATAAAAAAACGATCACCAAAGTATTTCACAAGGTTCTTTGAGGTGACATACTGTCAAAACTTACCGCAAACTCATAATGAACAATAAAATTACAAGTGGTTTACTGGATTTAATTCAAATAAGATTTTAGCCGTTTTTTTTAATTCGAAAGCAAATTTCTTAACGCAGGTGACCGACCGAATCTCTCTAGGGAGAGAACCCCAGACGGGCGGCAGGCGATAAGCGAGATCATTCTGTCTTCTTGGTGCCCTTATGGCAAAGTCATGTGATTCGATCCTTGCATAGTCTGTGTAGGGACTGTGCAAGATGTGGACAAAGTTGTCCGTTTGTCCAGTGGACCTTAGCCGTGCACCGCCTTGGTGTCGTCTCAGCCAGGCTTTTCCCGGCCGAGCTCGAGCTTACTCCAGCTACTGCTGCTAATACTACAACTGCTGCGGCTGCTGCTACGAACGACACTGGCAGCAACAGCAGCCAGTACTGCTGCATGCTGTCACAACAAACTAATCAGGTTATGACCCTCCATCGATGGAAGCGCCAGGAGGAGTAGTAGTAGTGGTAGTAGCAGCAGCAGGAGCGGCGGTGACGGCCAAACCAACGAATCAACGAGATCTTGAATGAATCATAGGACTTGACCACCACCACCAGCACGGGCAGCCCTCAGTTAACACCGCCACCGCCGCTATGACCATCAGCTTTCCCATCACTACCACCATCATCATCAGCGCGCCACCTCTTCTTCTCCATCACAGCTTACGCGACCCGAGCACACGGCCACCACCGCAACTATTACCAGCACAACCATGGCATATCTTCCACCTCGTTCCACTGCAGCCACTCTCCATAATAATACTTTACTCCACGTAGGACAGCACGCGGCGGCCGCCCCAATGGCGGCAGTGGGCAGAAAGCGGCTACTCGTCCTCCTGTTGTCTGTCGGCCGCTGTGCCACCTACTACGCGCGCTGCGACTCAGGACTAAACGTAAAGCTATGTATACATATATATATATATATATATATACACACACACACTATAGCCACGTTCGCAAGCACGAAAGGTACACACACGAAAGATGATGACTAGCCCAGTCGACGGCTGTTGTAGAGTATAATAGACTCTGCATAGCCTCGTAGTCTAAGACGACGACAGACTAAGACAGCAGCACTAACCTGCTGTTCCTATAATACTACAATGTACTACTACTGGTGGTAGTCACACCAGAGCGGAGTGCTGTTGGTACTCATCACCCATCTCTCTCTCTTCAATATGTTCCTCTTCTTTTGTGCGCGCTCACACAGAGTGAGAAGCACAGCGAATATCTCATCATCGTTGCTACACTGTCTGCTATAGCTATGTATACTACTGCCGCCGCGCTGGTACAGAAGCGGCCGCTGCTGCTGCTTGTCATTGTTACTGCAAGTAAGCATCTTACATACACATTATACATTGCTGCTGCTGCTGCTGTTGGTGCTGCTATTCTGGAGTGACGATAGCCATCATCGAAACACCATCTCGTCACCAGCGCCAACAGAAGTCAGTCGTTGTTGTTGTTGTTGCTGCTGCTGTTGTTTGTTGTTATTGTTGTTGTCTGAAGTGGCCGATACCCATTTGGTCGACGGCCAGTGGGTCGACCAGTCTATAAGTGACCACCAGTAAACGGTCGCTTTGTACGCCGTCACGCTCGTGTCCGCTCATCGCTGATCCGGATGTAGATGCTGATACGGAGCAAGCTTCATGCACAGATCGGATAGCTCACTAAGGTAGACCCCTCAGCTGCCGAATAGATCGTGTTCGTTCGCTCTTGCTCCGCGGCAGTTACCGTTGATACCAATACAATAAAACTACTACCTTATTGGTTGCTGCTGCTGCTGCCGTTCGAAGGGATTGCCCACTGTTGACACTGAGTGCATATCAGCAGTGTCAACGCAAGAAACAGGCTGTGGCAACAGGTAGTAGTGGAGGAGGGCCGACCGAGGAGGCAATCTGACGAAATTTGACAAAGACTGAATACCAAATGTTTAACGTCTTCAGATGTCAGCGCACAAGGGTGAAACATATGCATGTTAGGCATACGAGCGTATAACGTTTATTAGTGTTGTTATGGTTGCCTGATTCCTTCATGTGACATGAACGGCAACTGCTCCCTGGTTAAAAGCGGTTTCTTCCCATCGTCTCTATACACATCCTCTTTATTTATATATCTCTTACTCTCTCGTCTGCATTCATTTCTTCGTCAAGCGTCGTCAAAATCGGAAATCAACGATGAATGTGCCATACGATGGTTGGGCCAAATCAGGTTCTGCCGCCCGCTCGTAGACCTGAACATGCACTGCCTGCATGAACTGCGCTGCTCAAACGTTGAACACTGGCTGACCCGTAGACATCGTTCACCGGATCGTTGACACCACAGCCAACCCGATGATGACAATGAGAATGTATGTATCTTCTACTCAGAGTCAGTATCGTGGTTTCGTGGTCGCCCAATGGAATCTTAGTCGTGCTCCGGCGTCGACTCAGACTGAGCCAGATGAGGTCAATCTCGGCCAGCCTCTGGAGAACTCATCGTTCTTCTCGTACGGCCGACACAGCACACAACACAGCACGACACGGCAGCTTCGGTGCGTAGCACCATTTTTTACATGCATATATTGTAAATTGGCTGGGCTTCGCTCCAATTACCGACCTGCACCTTAATGCACGCGTTATGCTAAGTCATAGCTTACGGTAGACGACAGTATAGGTGCCTACCACTCGTAGCGTAGGCCACTCCTACGATCAAAAGAGATCGTAAATTTCTTCGCCCGCCGGCGCTAGCTCGCCCCCTCTCAAAGTCTCCCCATTTTGATCCCCGGTTGAACCTTTCTTCTAAAGAAATCATGTTCTTCATTTCTCTGAACTCGATACGCAGCAGACGGTGGAGAAGCTGCCGACAAACAGACAGACAGGCAGGCAGATCGACTGACTCTGACGGACTGGAGAATAGCGAACAGTTCATTCGTTCGTATGTACACAGGCGAACCCTCGCGCACACCAGCAGCAACGACTGCACGTGCCACCGTGGCACCAGCAGCAGCAGCAGCCACAGCCGTCACCGCCAAACTCCAGAAATCTGGTAGTTCTTTCGCGCATCAGTTGGGTTTCATCGGGTTGATGCATTTTTCCCGTTTCGGCACGCTCCAGTGACACGGGAGCGGGGTGCGCGCGCGAGTCTCTCGGCCCGGTAGCGTGTAGTCTGTACCTATGACGATGTGTGCTGCTGGTGGCGGTGCTGCTGCTGCCGCTTTTGTGCTACCTTTGTGGTGCCGTCGAGGGAACTGCGCGCGCCCAACCAGCAGCTATCCCGATTTTCCAGTAGCTTTCACCTTCCGAGTGCTGCTCAAACTGGCCGCTACTCAAGCATCTGTTCGCCCTCCCTATCACCCTGCTCGTCTGCCTCCACAATGAACGGCGCAGTGAAACCCCGTATCGGTGTTTTGCAGCGGGCAGGATCTCGCGTGCTGAATGTCTCTCTCTCTCTCTCTCTCTCTCGAGAAAGAGAGAGAGAGAGAGGTTTAGCGTAGCCTCGTTCTAGACTATCTCTTTCTCGTTCTGTGGACAGAGTGCGCTGTGCTGCCGCCGCCGCCGTTGGTGGAAAAGGAGACAATGCTTTCGAAATAAAAGGAGCAACAAGAGACGACGGCAGCGGGAAGTGAAGATGGAAGAAAGAATTAGAGAGAGAGAGAGAGAGAGAGTGAGAGTCAAGCGGAGCAACTAGTGTAGTCACCGCCGCCGCGGTCATCGCCGCAGCTGCTGCTGCTGCGGAACGGATAGTCATCACCAAAAATAGATCTAAACAGACAACGCCACTGGCACCACCACCTTCTTCTTTCCAACTCAACTCATCACCAACGACCAGGGTCATCAGTTATCCTGTGAAAACAGTGCGACCTGCCATCGGTCGATTTCTTCTCGGCCGACAGACAGCGTCAGTCGCCCGTAGGCACCGACGCAGGCGAACACACTCGCGGATGAAAGAACAAAACGTGGACAGAAAAATAAATCTTTGAACGAACGAACAGGATTACCTTCATTTCTCCTCGTGTCCAGGAGGCGGCGGCGGCGGTGACGAAAAAAAAAGCCACCCCGATCATTTAATAGACCATTAAACCTGCGGCGTGTTACACATATTCCTATGACATCAGCTAATTGACTCGCGTTAACAATCTCAAAACTGTAATCGATTTTCGACAACGACCAGAGGAGATAATTCAAAAACGCACGGCCACCGGCGTCGTACTCATCTGTGGGGAACGAGAGACAGATGGGTGAGGGGGGGGGGGGGGCGGGGGAAGGCTCCTCGCCTTGATGAATACACTGTACGTGTCATCTATGCTGTCGACTGAGGGCGGCGGTCTCGACGTTTATTCACATCGAGAAAATCAGCTACCCTATCCTAAAAAGAAAAATAAGAGAAGCACGAAAATGCTACTGACGCAATAGTGGATTTGATGCAAAATGTTCTCAATGGTTGTGTCGAGATCGCACAAGAGCGCTTGCTGCAACCGCCGCTGTTTGATAGCGATTTATCGTCAGCACCGTTTCAGCTTGCTGTCTGACGCGGGCCAACGCCAAAGCTGACTGGCTTTCGGTCCAGCATAACGACCCCTCTCTCTCTCTCTCTCTCTGCTGCTGCTGCTGCGGCACTTTATCATATCTGCTACGGGACGGCGCCGCCCTCGTGATTTTCGCTCTTGCCAGCCCATCTCTTCGCTGCGTATTCATCTCGCTGTTTTGGTCAGCAACGATCATCTTGCAACAATGATCTGTTTTCTGTCGCCGTAGCATAAAAGCAGAAGACGCTCCCCTGGTCCCGCATCGGGCCGCGTTGATTTTCATTCTCGCCAAGCTGCAACTCGCGAAGCAACAACGCGATTGGACTGTTCATGAGCATTTCGCCCGAGCGAGACGAAACCAGCAATGACCTAGGAGAAAGCGAGAGAGAGCGAGAGAGAGAGAGAGAGAGCATGATGAACATGAGCCGCCAAGAGCTGAAGCTCGCTGAAGGTTCTTCAGCCTCGCGCCAATGGTGCAGTACACAGGTCCTAGCCACCGGCAGTCCTCAACATTGGCAATACAGCAATTTTGTGAGAGCGGACGATTTGTGAGCGCCTCCCAGAGAAGACCAACGAGAGAGACGAAACAACGATTCAGAATAGAAAAAGAAAACACGCAGATAATTCAGAGTTATGAGACCGCTCCGACTGTTTGGTTGGCAGCCGGAGTTACTCCAGAGTTGGCAGCTGTTGCGTTGCCCAACGAAAACCACCAGCGCGGCGGCTCTCTGTTGCCCCTTTGGCCGTGCTAAACACACACACACACACAGACAGAAACCGTACTCTGCTGCTATATGCCACAACAATCGGACTCGTGGTGGCTCCAGCAGCGGCAGCAGCAGCAGCAGCTGCAGTACAATCCACTGGTGGCCATTACCTGAGAGCAACATAACGCATGACACCGTATTAAAGCAGCAGAGCGCGTGCATACGCACACACATACACGTGTGTGTGTATATATGTATTCTATATCGAGAACAGTAAGCAATGGGGCAGCAGCGACGATTGTTCTCGTTGCTGCTGCTCCTGCTGTTGTTGTCCGCTGAGGAGTTCGTTTGGTCAAACGGCAGCGAACGAATGGCAGTGGATGGCCGCTGGTTGGCTGGAGCGCTCAGACGGTCAGCCAACGAGCAGCACTCATTGCCGGGAGTCGGCTGCTACGGACGCAGCCGCGGCAGCAGCCTCGTCGTCGTCGTCGTCGACACCCGGCGCTTGCGTAGCAGCCAGCCGATATGGAGGATAAACTGTCGGTCATTGACTCTCTTTCTCTCTCTCGGTCACTTCGTTCGCTTTTCGTGTTGTCCACTGGCAACCACTCGCATAGACGACGAAACGCGAATAGACACAAATAGATAGATAGATATACATATACATACATACACGGAGCAAGCGCTGATGACAAGGGCAACGAAGAGCGAGCTTCACCGGGAGCGTCATAGAAAAGAATGAAGGCAGCGGGTGTCTGATTGAACGGCAGGATGGTTACGGTCGGTGAGTGTCCGTCGCCGGGAGGTTTGCCCAAAATACCAACAGCACGGGCCTCGTGCAAAATCATCGTCAGCCTCGCCATCATCATCATCATCATCAGCATGACCAACAGCAGCAGCAGCAGCAACAACAACAACATCATAATCATCATTATCAGTAAGAGAATCATTACTGCTGTGACTCGTTTGATTGGAAACCGTCTGTAGAGGCGAGAGAGGACAGAATAAAAGTAAACGTAAAGGTCAGCACTCTCTCTCTGTCTCCCGGTCTAATAGAACCGTCTACCTACCTAAGTCACTTTCGAACAAATAATGTAAGCTTTACGTCTTGGCTGTGTTAGAAACGAAACGTTTTGTGGTGGCCCTTTACGCAGATAGACAAACTCGTTCCATCTATTCACATATGAATCGATGGAACGAGCTGGGTATTGTCGATGATCATCATAACTCTGTGTGACTGCTCTTCGGCGCTCTGTTTGACACTCATGAAACCGATGTCTGTCTGTCTAATCGGTCTGCCTTTCGCGGCATTGTCATTGTCAACTTTTCTTGTCGTCAGGCTAATCCAGTTGCAACCCAATATGTAAAGAAGTCCCATCTCGACAACGACAACAACAACGACTTCTAACAACAACAACAGCAACAACAAACGCTTCTGCCGGCAGCACAAGTTTGGCAGCAGCAGCAGCAGAAAAGCAACGCGGCTCTCCCTCTCTCTGTCTCTCTGGCTAGCTACCAGGATCAGGGTACGTAGTGATAGTAGTAATAGTCAAGCCCATCGCGTATGCTGGACTAGCGGAGTGCAGTCGACCCGAGTAAGGTATTATAAATAGTAGCGAGCAATAGTCAGTGAAGCTAAAACTACGGAACGCTCTGGAACGCCGGACCCGGTTGGGCTACCACCCTTGCGAACGGCTAGGCTATTCGAGCGATCGTAAAGATGCAAATTGCTCTCCGGCGGCGGCGGCGGCGGCGGCGACGGCAACGATGAAGCAGCGGCGAGCGACAGCGCAACAGCAGCTGAGACAGAAGCAAAATCAATGCGGACAGCAGGGCAAAGCCAGTGGGAGAACAAGCAAGAAAACAACTCGATGGCTATACACAATGCAACCAGCCACAATGGCCACGGATGAGCAACAAAATGTGAAGAATGATGTAGAAGAACAAGAACCGTCTGCTACGCCACTGCGGCATTTGCTCCTGTAGGATCGGCATCTTCACGGCGACGACGGCGGCGGCGGCAGCAGCTGAAGTCGCTGCGGCGACGACGGCGATCTGCGCGGTGATGGAAACGTGGACATAAGCGAGCGAGACGCCGTTGGGGCGGACCTTCAAGGGGACAGATGTTGTCTGTTGTCGAGGTCCTACGACCGCTGCTGCTGGCTCGAGTAAAAGGGTAACACAGGAGTCGAACGGGCGATTCAGCCACTGCTGGACGTATTGGCAAATGGCCGATAGTATCGAATTGTCTATCGGGTCGAGGGTCTGGTCCAAGGGATCGGGATTCAGTGAGTTAGCTGTTAATTGTACGTGCGTGTTGCGTTCGTCGAGGATAGCTCACAGTGATCTGAATGAATAATGAATCGCTATATATTATAATTATATTATAGAATCGGAAAATATAGCTATGTCGAGGCAAACTTGGCCAGTATTATTAGAGCTGTCACGACTCAATATATGTTTTGCTGGTGACGAATATTGTCAATATATTCGACGTACGCGTTGTACAGGGCTGATCCATCTAATCGCAAACGTCAACTCGTGACGATCCGTCATACGCGTGCGTTGAAATGATTGAAGGAACAATCCAATATAGCGAAGATGATAATCGTCGATCACCCGCACACACACCCTTCGTCATATACGCAACGTCGTCAACGTGTAGGCAGACAAACTATTGTACGTGGAGTCATCACGTATCAAAATTCAACCATCAGCGCGGAGCCGGCTCTACCCGTTTCAACCTTAACCGATAATCTATATCCAGTCGTAGTGATAATGTTACCGCTTGCTCGTCTAGTGATTGAAGTGACGACTAGAAGGACGTCCGTAGACGGACCAACTGTAGAGATTCGTACCACAGCGGAATATTCCGTCCCTGATATGACATCGTGATACTTTTTGTTATTGTAAGCATGTAATATATATATATATAAATATATATTGATTCCAGAAGCGAAATCTGAGATAGAGAGAAAGAAAGAGAGACAAAATCAGCTAAAAGCCCCCTTCGCTCTAGAAACACGCACACCCAAATACACGCGTGGCGGCGCCACTCTCCATATGATATATATATAGATATATACATATATATAATATATATATATATATATATATATATCTTTGTATGTATATATGTAGACCGGCAACAAAAATATCGCGTACAGGCTACGCGATAAAGCACCGTGGCTCCGGACGGCAGTTGATCCGCCGAAGAGGAGCGGTTACTTCTACTCGAGCCGAGCGTGGCAGCAATCAAAGCAAGTCATCGTCTTCGTCGACTCGCTCGCTTGGTTCCTCCAGCAGAAGCAGAGAGAGAGAGAGACAGATGCTATAAATAATCAGACACCGGCGGCGGCGGCGGCAGCAGCATCATAAAATCAAATCCAACAGCTCTGCGAAAACGCGAGAACGAAAAAAAAACCGCTGAACAGCGAAGATTCTGCTGTGGATGATGATGTTGATGATGATACTGATGAAAATGAAAATGAAGAAGACGCAACTATGAAAAATCAATCTTGGCGTCGTCTCCGACTCGCTCCCGCTTGCGACGGATTTTGCTTTTACCTAAGACCACAGAGAGTCGAACAGACGGACGCTCGCTCACGCAACTTTAAACCTGTCTATTTGCACGCATGCATCATTTGAAATTGTCGAGAGCCTCGTCAACGCCGGCAGATACACGGTCGATATCACCGTCTGATTCCATTCAGCGAGATCTGTGTATGCTGCTCTACTGTAGGCTGACACCGAAATTGTGCACTGGAAGGATGAGCATGTCGTCCAGTCGAAAAATGAACCATTGAATGTCTTGAACGAAAAGGCGCACCGCGCTCGACTCTGTTTACAGGAGTTGAAGATGATTGACAAATTAAAAATTTGCAATTTATAAATTATTAAAAATTTGCAATTCATTTGCACCCGTGCGCGACACAGGTCAACAGAAAACTTTGATTGTAATCATCTCCGTGTTCATTTGCAAGATGAAGCAAATTTGAACACATTGTTTGAACCCTAGCACTTATTCTCGACAAGTGTGTCTTTTCAGATATTTCAAACGTGTCCATGTATTTATACCAAACAAGCATCCATCAGCAATCTTCTACGATTTGAATCTTCACCGGCACCAACTGACGCCAACTCAAGACGAACTCGACCAGTTACTCTCTGCTGCTTTTGTTGTTGGTGCAGCTGCCACTGTAGAGTTTCTCACCCTCGTCCAGAACAAATGCGCAGGTTTTTTTTACCGCGGGACAAAGGCAGCCATCGCATCGAACCTCGTGCTTCGATCCCTCTTCTTCTCTTCGTGCTCATCTTCTTTTTATTTGCATTTTTTTTTGCTACGGCTGTTCGCTTCTGTGCCGTTGCTGCTGCTGCTGTGGACGCTAATGCCATTCATTGGAAATATGACCCACTTTGGTAGCAGGTAGAGCCGCACAGCCGATTCAGACACTCGGAATGATCTAGCAGCTTCCGCCGCCAGCCGACCTGTGCTCTCGCCACCGATTCTACATCTTCTGTTGCCTCTGCACATCCAGCAGCATTCTTCTCCACGCGTTCGTATACACGCACACACACACACAGACACACAGACCTATCATACTCTCACACAAATCGTATCCACCCACCGCCGACGCGTCGCGTTCTCGATACCCGAACTCTGCTCTGCCTCCTCGACATCATCCCCTGCTACCGCTGCTGCTGATAATGATGATGATCTTCCACGCGTCCAACGGAACCTATCCCGGCAATAAGCTAAGGAGATCAGCGGATTCTACAGGCACTAACTTTGTATTGTTGGATTACTATTCTAATACTACGAGCACGAAGAAGAAGAAGAAGAAGAAAAAGATCTTCAAGATACGAGGACCCAAGGGAAGCCACAGCATCAAGCCTGTTGTCGTATTTTGTTGTTGTTATTGTTGTTGTTGTTGTTGTTGTTGTCGATGACGACTTATTTTTTGTGTTCTCTATTTCTTCGCCGCAGTGGTGCACCTGACATCCCCTCCCGATGGCTCTCCCCACCCCCAGCAGCGTTTCCACTTCGGATTTTCTCCACCGCTGACTCGTTGCCTCTCTGACTAGCTGGTTACGAATCCGGAGCATCTCCCTTTGTGTCTGTCGGTCGGTCGGTCGTCTATCGGCTCGTTCTACTCATCCTTTTCGTCTCCATAGGCTCACCCACTCACCCACTTAAATACTTACCCACTCCCTCAGCCATTATCGCGATCTGTCTCGGTTCTCCGTCGAGTTTCTCCTTCGCTATCTCTCTCTCTCTCTCTGTCTCGCCGTCCAATCACCCATCGTTCTCGTGCACTGCTCTCTACACCAGCAGTGCTTCTTATTTTTCCTCCAGATTGTCTAATTGTTTTTGGACCCTAGTTTCGTCTCCGTATGGCCGCCACTTCTACAGTCAATGAGCAACAGCAGCAGCAGCAGCAGTCAGTCGGCATTGTTGCTGGCTCTACCGTCCCTGTTGCTGGTACTGTTACTGCCGCCAACGAGAGGCTGCGCGATCATCCGCGGATGGGATGCTGCCCGTTCGAGTGTCACCACGCAGCCGCAGGTACAGCTGCAGTGGACCCAGTGCACAGCTCGCATTCATAGGCAGGCAGGCAGGCAGGCAGGCAGGCAGACAGCCACGTTGCTGCTGTTGTGGGCCGCTCGTGGTGCTGCGGCCGCGATGCATGTCGCGCGGTGTTGTATCTCACAAACCGCCGAAACAGCGAGAAAATGAGCGTTTCGCCATTTCCAACGAAAAGCAGCACCAGCGACGACGGCGGTGGCGGCGGCGGCGGCGGCGATGCTGCTGGTGGTGGTGGTATAGCACGGCCACGCACGGCGGCCGTGTGGCTTTGTGTGTCCAGTGCGTGCTCTTCTTTCTACTTTTTGCCTTGTAACTCTCTCTCTCTCTCTCTCTCACTCGCTCTCGGTGGGTCTGCGCGCATTCACATGGACACAGAAGCGCAGACCGTCATCTTGTTCAGAACACAAAACAAGATGATCGGTTGCTCGTCAGTTAGTTCGTTGCCTGCTTGCTTGGACGGTTGGTTGGAGGTTGAAAGGCGGCGGTGGTGGTGGATGCCTACTCGTTGTGAGTTGATCACTGGTTGGCCGCTGGTGGTAAAAATAGGCAGTAAGCTCGTTTCATCTGCTGCTGCTGCTGCTGCATCTTCCATTCACGTGTGTATATCGTTTTCTCATCTGCTCGCTCGCGGATGCCGCCACATAGATGTCTATATGTCTATATATATTTATATGCATGCATGGTGGCAATGGCAATGCGACAGGTGAACTACAGCCGTAACAACAGGACAAGCAGCAGCAGCCGCAGCCGCCAACCGCCCGACCAACTGACTGTTCTTTTTCTGCTATATTTGTAGGTATGACTGAGTGTGCGCGCGGCCGATACCGCCACCGCCGTCGTAGCAAAACGAACGAAATGGAATTCTCGAGAACCGATGGTTACTCTCTTAACTGCAGCCTTACGAGTAACCGGAGAGAGAGCAAGCGCTCAGAGTGTTTCCACCTGAGCGCCACCGGAGAGGTGGTCCATCTACAAAGCTAGATAGGTAGACATACACACGTATATATATATATATATATTGATCGGGGACACATGACATCGTCATCCGAAACATGAAGGGAGAGATTGGAGAACAGGCAGAGTATCGAGTATAGATCACGGCGGGGGACTCGGAGCGAGGTAATGTGCTGAGAACTTCCACGAACCGCTGAAATTGACCTACCCACATGGTGTTTCGCCCGTGGATACATTGTACACCACGGCATCACTATATTATTACATTCGGAGTTCGAAGGGGTGCGCGAAGGCTTAATAGTCGACGAGGTGAGAGGACGCCCGAGTTCGATGAGAACCTAAGGATCCAATTCCGGCATAGTTGGCTTACCTGTGAAGATTTCGAAAGATACATTACATACTGTCATGTACAGATCTCGTTATTCGAGTAACGAAAAAAATAGCAGGTGTTATCATACGATAACAAATTAAGTGTGCAACACGAGAAAATGCATAAATGATCTATTATTGTTATCATATTATTGTTATCATAACTATACTATATATAACCAGTCAAATTATACATAGTATTATACAGAATGCGTAAATCCAATAGGATGATGCAGAAATACGATTTGTTCTGTTGCGAATGTCAAACGAAGTTCACAAATATTAACCACTTGTAAATAGCGACACACACGTATAAAGTGCCAACAACATCTTCGGCCCAAAATGTGGATCACGCGATTTCGGCTACCGATATCATTTGCAAGCATGTGTGATGTATGAAGAGAGTTGTTTGATTCTTGCTGCGTTCGCTTCCCCCCGCGCTACCTCGAAATGGAATTACATGAACAACAGGGAGACTTCACTCAGCGCCTATGATGACATGCCATACAACCATAGAGTAGAATGCGATCAGGACCACCTCAACTATCGCTGCTGCTGCTGCTGCGAGCGGCAACTATTTCAACAGTGAGTGGTTAGCGTCGAGTGGTGTTGGTACTCCTGGGATGGTGGACTGGCGACTCAATAAACACTCCTTGCAGAGACGCCAAATCAGAGTTCCCCAGGGATCTCCTAAATAGCGACACAAACGAAGCTTTTTACAAACGAAGCAAGACAGCAGGCGACGGTAACAACAACGACAACAGCAGCAGCAGCAGCAACAGCAATAACGTCAAGCTCTGTGCGCCTCGGCCATCGGCGTTTTGAAACTTGTAGCCGTGACGCTTTCGCCTACTTCGTCGAGGAGTCTGTGGTGACTCGGTTATCGAGTTAACTCTCGTTACTGGTCGATGGACATAGAGCAATGCCAAAGGGGCAGCATGATACCACAGCAGTCGATCGAGAGCAAGAAGAGATAACTGTTGGCAGATCACTCCGACCAACTTAGTGGCGGGCTCGCTCAATTCGGCCAGTCGATGCGCTATTGCAATTCGCCCTAGGCGCTTCTTGCCACTTCGTCACTCGCTCGCCTTAAACTGCATTGGAACAAAGTAACAACTTACGGCGTAGTCAGCTCAGGTACACACATGGTTTTCGCTCGTCGCTTCATTTTCTCGTTTTTGTATAAAAGATTATATATATATATATATATATATATAGCAAGCACAATAGCTAATAATAGGCGCCGATAAGAGTTGGACTTGCAACGTACCAATGCGCCTTCCCCTCGATTTTTGTCCTCTTTCAACGTCGAGTGTACCAAGGCTAAGGCGAGATATTAATGTCATCAAAAATGTTCACCTATATATGATCATAATTCAATATTCGCAGCAGCGAACAAAGCGATCCAGCATGCCGACAAAACGAGAGTCTCAACAATCTGCTATCTATTTTACACCATAATGATCAATCATTGCTCAATGTCCTCCTACTGCTCCAAGGACACACTACCCCTCGTGTATCTCTGCCAATTCACACACAACGATGCACACTCCTCCTGCATCTGTCCTACCAGTGTAAAGGACAAGCTCGAAGGCATGCATTGAGAATCTCTGCTCGCACAGGCGGGACGAGAAATCGAAATGCAGCATTTCCATGATGGAGATGGAAATCTGACAATGACGAGTTTTTCATTGGGATCCGTCCGTCTGATCGTGCAACTGCTGCTGCTGCCGCCGCTGCTTCCTTTGTCGCGGGTGCGTCGGCCGCTTTGGTTGCTTGCGGGCTTGTCTCTGTGTCTGCCTGCCTGCATTCACTCTAATTTGATTCTGCCCACCGCCAGCGCCACTACTGGCTCCACAACAGCGGCCATCCAGCCAGGCAGCGTCAACAGCCGCTGCCGCCGCCGCCACCACCAACAGAAACGGGCGCAAAACGATGTTTCCCTATCCCTCTCTATGCGGATTCACCAAACATAAGCGCTGAGGACTGGCATACGGCGGCGGGGTAGCCCCCATCAGCCCATAGCGCCTTTTCCCTAACCTCCACACAGAGCCAGTCAAATAGCTACGCGCTTGGCCTCCGCCAAGCTACTGAGCTCGATGAGAGAGGCAGGCCACGCATCCCTTGCGGTAGCTAGGTCCACAGTGATGTGTCCTACCCTGTGCGCATCTCTGGTATAGTCTTTCCCCTTCCATGCACCCACAGATAGATACTCCGAGCGAGCGAGGACGAGAGAATGTGAGAGCCATCTCTCTGGACGATACAGGACCGACCTCGAGGAGCAGGACGACGAGGACAACGAAGACTACATCTGATTTTGGGTCTGACTGCGGGTTAGGAGCAGAGGGCCGTTTAAGGCCGGCAAGTTTGCAACGACCCGCGTAGAGGGGACCTACATGTATATCAGGCAGGGGACACATTGGGGAGGGTGCGTTTCATTTGCAAGATGCATTTTCGACATTGCCAACGCTTGCCGCCGCTGTCTACAAGCCTCAACCGGTCGGCGGCCGGCGGGACGTTGCCTTGCGGCCTCTTGGTGATGTCCTCTTGGTGCCTGCCGGCTCGCTGCTACCACCAAACAGTTTCCGCGATGGGCGATGCGAGCGGTCTTGAGAGAGAGAGCGAGAGAGAGAGATAAGCGAATGAAGAAAAGGGCTCCGTGGCAATGTCGCCCATTCACAAACTCCTGCAGCTGCGGCTTCTGAAAGATGCCAAGATGTTGCCTGCGCGCGTCCTCGATGGCGCAGCGGCGCCAGAGACTTCTGGTGCTAAGTTGACATTGGCGCAGCACCACTGCTGCTGTTGCTGCCGAAGCGGTGCCGCCGCGCGAGAACAACCATAGACGTGAGCATGAGTCGTGCGAGGGGGAATCTCGATGTCCCTCGTTTACACCCCTCTGCCCCCCGACCCTCCAAACCCCCCCCGTTCCCCTCTCCTGCGATTCTTCGGATGCATTTGGCCGCACTTGCCCTGTCGCTCTGACCTATCCTCGGGCTTTATGCTAACGCCGACGTTTCTCTGTCGTTCGTTGTCTGACTGCTCTCCGCTCTTTCGCTCTTCGCTAAGTGGCTAACGCAAACATCAAAAGTTTGCGTGTTCTTTCGCTGTTAGAGGGCAGGCTGGTCCATCCTTATCTCATCGTGCCATTGTAATGCTACTGGTGCGACGCCACCGCCGCCGCCGCCACCGCCACCAGGCCGTACCGTGTGCACAACTCAACCAAATCCAATATTCGATATTGTAATTATCTACTCTCCGTGCTGTGTTCGCTGTATGAGAATGCAGCAGGCAGCCCGAGGGAGAGAGAGAGAGAGAGAGATGTCGGCCAGCGCAAGAATCGCTGCAAACGTCTGCGTTGCGGCCGCCGCTGCCGACGCGAGTCCCGCAACGCGCCACCGTTATTACCAAAACCGCCGCCTCCGTCGCCGCCGCCGCCGCTAAACTGCCCTCGATAACATTGGCGAGGAAGTGGCAAATATTTAATGCTATTTGCAGATTCACTTGATGTCGTCAGCTCACGGTGAACTGTAAAAGTGGTGCTGCTCTCAGCCTCCCAGCTTCGGCTCGGTGTCTGCATCAATGTGCGGGTGTTTTTTCTGCTCCCGCTTCTTTTCGAATTTCGCGCCTTCTCCCTTATTTGCCTTTCAGCTTCAATAACGTGCAGTACCACTCTGCCGCGACGACGAAACGCCCACGCTCAGGAAGAAACACACATTTGTTTGGCCACCGCCACCAGCTCAGGCGGCACACACAGTCTGCCGGCCAGCCGCAAATCGGCAATGCAATAATACCCGCACCACTCGCAAAGCCAGCAGCTGCTAGCTGTGCCGGGGGAAAAAGAGAGGCATAATGGCATGAAATCGCAGTGATTTACACATCGCACGCAACGGCGACCCCAACGACCATACTGCGTACGCGCTAACAGCCAGCCAGTCGGACGCAATGACATCCCGTTTGGCTGGAAACTCGCTAACTGTGGGAAAGTGGCATGCATTTGCGCACAGAAACGTTCGATGGAGAGTGGAAGAAAAATAAGAATAATGATAACGAGAGCGAGAGAATGTGTATGTGTGTGTGTGTTTTTTGTCGGCCAGGCAAATCAGCTGACAACTCGAGGTGAAAACACTTAACTTAAGTCGCCCTCCATTGGAACGGCCGCTACCGAAGCTGCAGCCGCGGTTCGTGTCGTCGTTCTTCAGTAACGCCGACCTCCCTTCTTCCCAGCACCGAAAGCGGACCCCGAAGTCTGCCTCTTCTTTAACGCGTTCGAGGCTTTCGTTCGCTTTTCGTTTGCACCTGTCGACAACCTCTGGGAAAGCATCCGCTTCACCTCGAGACGCCACGACGCCGGCCCCTTTCACCTCATCGTTGCGGTATTGGCGCCACTGACGCCAATGCTAGACTTGATCAAATTTTCACCACGAACTGCGCGCGGGACTCTCCCGCGCCTTCGCCGCTCTCTCCCCCTATACGCTCAGACCAATCGCGTCTGGTCGGTGAACGCAAAAGGGCCACAGCGGCATCCAGGTCGGCTGGCAGCGCTGTCGTTGCCAATGTCGAACGTTGTCGTCGAGTCGAATTGAGCGTGGCTAGCCGGGGGTTGAGTCGAATTGTCGCAATAAGGCGTAAAGCTTCGAAGAAAGCCAAACTATCCAGGCGATCTCGTCCCTGTTACACTCAGGCCGACGTTGGCTTGCAGAGAGATAGGGAGGGAGCCATAGCCAACGCACATCGGGCACATATTACACTTCGATTCGCAACAGCCTGACATCGTCCTTTCTCTCCTTCCGAAGCCTCTCCAGAGAACGGTAACTGGCGGTAGTCAAACTATGGTAGAACAGCAGCAGCAGCAGGTGGCCGCGGTGAACCCGCCGTCGAGGGGCGGGCAGCAACCGACCTGGTAGAAGGACAGTAGCTTTGCAGTCAGTGCTCTCTACGGAAGAAACTAAAGGCGAACTAACAAATGCTACAAAATGCGCCTCAAAAGATTGACGCCTGCCAGTCCTGCTATCGGCGGCTGGTTTTCCCGACTCACTGGGAACGCCGACGTTTGTTGTCGCTACGTATTCCTGAGGTTGGGGGGGTCACAAAGGAGCAACTATGGGGAAGAGAGCTGGTCGGAACACTCACTTTGTCGCCGCAAACCTTCGGCGATCAGACAGAAGCCACTCGAGGCCAAATCCACTTTGCCACTTGCCACGACTACAACCATCTACTGCTCCAACTACCATGTCGTGTTTTACTCCTGCGGCTGCTGGGACTGCTGCTGCTGCTGTTCAGCTTCTCTGTTGAGGGAGGGCGGGCTACAGCTGCTATTGTCTTGAGCTGTAGACGGCGATAGCAAACAAGCAGAGTGTAGCCACTGCCGCAGCGAAACTAGCCGCCGCCTCCGCGCGATCTGGTCAGATCAGAAGGCCGCTCCCGAGGGCGGCGGGGCACCGGCGCAAAGGCAGCTATGGATCGCGCTATAGAGGAACAAGTGGTCGAGGGGCAGGCACGAGAAACCTTCGTGTGTGTCGAGGGTCCTCTATGACATTGAGCTAATCCGCTTCGTTCGCTGGTCATGGTCTGCCTGCCTGATCCACCGGCAACTGCAACACTTGATGCTGGCTCACAGCGTCGATGTCATGACACACCTCAGTCAGCACCGTACAGACATATGAGCCACCCTTCGCAGCTGCGCCCTGGCGTTTCAGCTATCCTTCAAATACATGCGGGTCTGCAAATCGACTACAAGTGGCCGTTTGCAGTCAATTATGAATCCAACAGCATTTCCACTATGAGAGGCGTACGACAATAGCGCCACAGACATGTTCTCTAGTGAATGAATGGTATGGCATCTAAATACACCTGTCTAACCAGCAAGTATCAGCCAACAAGCCGGTAACTGCTTCAGCTAACCAGACAAATATCATAGTTCACCAAAGCAGCAGTCGGTCGCTCTTTCTAACGTTAAGCGCAATGGGTGCCGACAACGCTAGGATGAAACAACATGGAATCCAACTAGGACAACCAACACTCAATGCGTACGTGTACCTCGTAACAGCAATAGCATAATGTATATAATTATTATTCCATATACATGTAGTGATATTAGTTGTTGTTGTTGTTGTTGTAGTAGTTGTGGCCGTCGTCGTTGTCGTCCAGGTGGACTGGTGACTCCGAGCAGCAGTCACTGACGCTACCGCTGCAGCAGCGGCGGCGGACGGCGTCGAAACGGCGACCAAAAGAAGACATCAACAAGATGTGGCTTGTCTGGCTGCCGCTGATGTTACTTCTGCACCTTTGGTTTTACTGCGGTGTCGGCGTTGTCCTCGTCGTGAGCTCTTGCGGATTACAGCAAGACAACAACAGGAAACAACGACGTGATCTGTTGACACTCACTGATAAAAGGGGCACTTCTTCACAAAAGCAACTGCAGTACATACACAATGTTCAGAGGCGGCGGCGGCGGCGGAGGCGGCGGCGGAATGATGGCAGCACCAGCAGCAGCAACAAAACATAATAAAATCTCGGATTGGAAGGCAAACGAGATGAGACGTACTACAGATCACGTCACCGCCATCGCGTCGTGCAATAGAGATAGCAACGCAAAAAAATATAGATGTTCTTGTCGAAATCATGATTGAGTTGGGTTGATCGTGCAACTTCGCTATCTGTCGATGTTAATTTCTCGTCAATTTTTGTTACTCAGCCGTTACAAACGATTGATCTTATATAGCTGGCCACAGATACGAAACGTAATACGCTTGCACATGCGTGAGTCTATTGTCAGTTGCTGCTGGAGTGGCAGTGAATGAGTGAATTGTGTTCAGATATTTGTATATCGTACCTGAACGATAGTATAACACTACGGATGGATATGTAACTGACATCTAACATAGAAGGCGGCTCAGAGTATCGGTAACAGTGGTTGGGCAATGGTGTTGTGGGATAATGGCAGCATACGAAGCGGGTGACTTCGACAGTAACAACTATAATAAATACTACAGAATACATAGATAGACAGACGAACGAGACGCTCCCCCAACCAGGACGCCACCACCAGGGCCAAAGCAGAGTAGAATAACGTATAATACCATCAGAAACGGCCAGAGCGAGAGAGAGATGAGGGGGAGAACTGACCTCTACCACCACGAGGATAGTATCTGCCGGTATCGATGTTGTTGTCGTTGCTGGCACTACTGCCCGGCTGAACGCCGCCAACAACGAAGAATCAGAGTCCTGCAGACCCGAGTACCACAAAACAACCGACAAGATGATGATTGACGTTTTGGAGGTGGACAGAATGCAGCCAGACTTCGGTCGAAACGAGGCGGCCGAATAGGAGGTGGACCAGGAACAGGCTTTGGTCTTGAGGGCGCGGGGGCATGGACGGGGAGAGGTCAGTGGACAGCGAGATCATAAGGATGAAGGAACAAGAAGAAAGGCACGAGACGGCGGCATGGGACGTAGCCCGATGCAATGATGAAGGTGAGGCAGCGCTGTGCACTATTTCTTTTGCGCCCTTCGGACGCACGCCCGACATCGTGAGAGGGAGAGGTAAGCCGGCCGAGACAAATCTCTGGGTGGCATGCTCCCGCGGACGACGACGATGGCAACGAGAAGGAACTAACCATCTTCTTATCTCGGAGAGACGACTAGTGCGTGGCTTGTCAACGCCGGATCAGCGTACCCCACCCCCGACACATACACATGCGCACCATGGAGGGAGCCCCCCAACTTCTGACCACCACTACCACAGCGGACATCACCGCCACTGTGAGGATCGAGATGGCTCGGGCTGCATCGGCTTCGCCTAGCCTCGCCTCGTTTCTCCCTTCTTTAGACCTATCTCCTTCCCTGACCGTCCTGACTCTGCAGTTTACCTTCGACCCGTGTCAGGGCTAGAAGGTGGTCCTCCTCCAAGCCATCGCTCACCTTTAGCTTTTCCTTTCGGCTAGACTTACCAATGGCGTGCTTTGGCTTGTTGTTTCGGCAACACACATATCTGTCGTTATGACGAGCGGCTCGCAAGCCCTCTGGTCGCCTCCTAGTCACCCTCAGCCAACCCTCTGCTGATCTGAGCGGCAGCACACCTCAAAGACACTGACCATCATCGTGATGCTGATTACGAGTTGGTGTTTCCCCTACAAACTTAACCTTCACTTAGTGTCGATCCCCTTGTCGTTGCCTTGCTGCTGCTTATCTTCCAGCTTAGAAACGACTACGGCAGCCAGCCCCAGCATCAGCACCAGCAACAGTACTACTTATAGCAATTACGCTCGACTGTGCCCGACGCCTCTGTTGTCATACTGTCGTCCATCATCCTATAGTATAACTGATACATACACACACACACATATATATATATATATATATATATATATATATATATTTGTAGTCACACGTGCGTGTGCGTTCTGTTTAGCTCAGAGAAGAACAATTCGTCGTCATCGTCGTCGTCGTCGTCGTGAGCTCAGGCGAAAAATGGCAGACAGAGGGCGTCGCCGCAGCAGTCGTCACATCATATTGCATTAGCGCCAACCGCGACCGACCTAGATTTCATCCGCAGAAGGCTAAATTCCCGTCATGATTTATTACCTTTTCTTGTTGTGCAGTTGCCGCCTGAGCCACCGCCGCCGCCGCCACCACCGAGTCAAGTCGTAACCGACGGTGTAACGAACCCGGACTGCGAACGGACAACGAAGCTGGGCGACGATGACAGCAACGCCAACAAATACAACTGCTACTGCTACTTCTATTATTACCACTCGTACCAGTCGTGATGGTGAGGCAACGAACGTCAGCGTACTACAATATGCATCCCTGCTTGTTGACTTCGCTACTGCAGGCGCGAGCTGAAGTCGTATATTTTGCGGTAACTGCTCATGAATGCCAAAGCGGGAAAGAGCTGCATTGACGGTGACCATTGTTACAGCGGGTGCAGCTGCCTCGTGCGGCAGCAGAGGCCAAAGGTTCTACGCACCTCAAACCTCACTGATGACCAAATTCGGCCGACAGACGACTCTGTGGTCAGCTGTCCGCCTCAGTGGATCGGACCGAGCAGCGACAACGGAAATCGAGTCGCGCGCCGACCGGCGAATCCACCCCGGCGAACCGCACGTTCCAAAGGCAACTTACCCTCTAGAGCGGCATGCTTTGTGCTTTGTACCGGGTCGGCCTCGCCTCCGGAGGCGTACGCACGGTATAGAGTGTCGCATATTCACACATCGTATTCTCCACGATGGAAGGAAGGCAGGCAAAGGGACGATGGGTGGCTACACTCACCTTTTTTCATATGACTCCTCTCTCTCCGAATCGCACCGCATCTTGTTCATTCGTCTGCCGCCACCGCCACCACTCCGCCGGCTGTCAAGTTCCGCCTGCGGGACAGCTATAGGCCCCGAGCTGAGCCGAAAGAAAGCCGGACAGAGATCTCTATCTCGCCCTTCTGCGACTGCTGCTGACTATATCCATCTCCAATTCATATCCTCTTTCGCCCCTCATCCCACCACCCACCCGCCGGAAGATTTCGCCCACCTTCACCCACAGCCGTCTTTCCCGTTCCAGCCACTGAGAATCTACTCCACTGGTACTTTCCCACCTTCAGCAGTAGGCGTCAGCAAGCAGTAAATATGTACAGATGGACGTATAGTGGTCCTGAGTGGAGCGAGGCAAGTGCGGACCAAGCAGTCGTACAAACAGAAGGCCCCTCCATAGGCAAACGAAGCCAACACATACGGTAGCTAGCTATTATACCTTCTCCGTTGCAGTTGTTGCAGTAGCCGTAGCAGCAGCAGCAGCAGTAACTTGTTCGTTGATCGGCTGTTCACAAGGGAACCAGCAGCAGCAGCAGAACCAGATAGGATGGTGGGGTCGGTGTCTACGGCAGGAACAACTCCCACCCGCCAGACAGCCAGCCAAATGTATAATACATGCACCAACCAGCCGACGGGCCGCCTAACCAACCGAGTACTAACTCCATATCGAACTAGCCCACATCATTGCACGAGGGGGAACTACCTATGCGGAACGTCAGCATCTAAATCGAAGTCGCTTCCGCCCCCGAACCGACCGATCCACCGCCACTGCTGTCCGGTCAGTTACAGTCGCGCAGACACTTGCACTGTCACACTCTCTCTTCCCTCGGCAGAGCTCGCGCACGCCTATAAACAATAGTAAACCCACGGAGGCTCGCTTGCCATCATATATACGACATACATATATATATATATACACACACACATAGCGTATATCTGTCGTTACACTTTTGGTTTGCCTCTGCACTTCGCGTTGCGTCCAGCCTGAGTGAGAAGTGGTAAGGATAGCACAGCAGCACGAGACAAATCGTCACTCAACCCACACGAACAGTGTACATATGGTTATGTATTGGAGCGACGGTTCATGAGAGTGTATAGTGCACACTGCTTGTATACACACATATATATATATATATATATATATGGTACGAGCCCAATCGTCGGTACCCTCCCCTTACAGAGTGGTCACCCTGGCAAGATGTTAGCAGCGGTCTGGCCGTTGTAGCACGTTTCGAAGTTATCTCTTCGCTAGATTCATATGAGTGCAAGTCAGTGTGGTCTCTCCGATCGACCAAGAGAACGAAACAGAGACAGAGGAGAGAGAGCGTTAGCGGCAGCACAATATTGCCATAGACACAATATCATATTGCGACGCGCTTACACAGTGGCCGCTGTGGTTATAAACGCCATAAACAAAGCGGCGCTCTCCCCGATCGCGGGTCCGTTCTCCGCCCCCCGGCGGAGCTCCCGTCTCCCTCTGGAGCGTCAACCGTCGGTAGAGAGGTCAAAGTCAGTGGAGCGCGTCTTCATAAAACGACGATTGCCTTAGCAAAACGCAGTCAGCAAACAAGAAAAGCATACCCCCCCCCCAACACCCCGCGGTCACTGCAGCAGCAGCAGTACGACCGACTAAGTTGCTGCATGTGGCACATGTGATCAATTGCCTGCGTCATTCCCCATGCTAAGTCCCCATTGAGGGATGACGTCGGGATGAGAAGTCTCTCTACCACCACCCTCATCTTCTGGTCCTCGTTCGCCTTTCGAATCCTTTTTCTTTTTTTTTTTTGTTTTGACGAACGAACAAACGAGTGACGATACAGGCGTCGATATGCAGATTACATTGCAGATAAAATCATTCGTCGCTCGTTCAGCCATAAGCAGACATCGGGGCGAGCATTAACGAGCACCATCCGTGGCTGATTGATCTGTACACAGCCGTCGTACACGAGGAGTGGATAAATGTATGTTGTCGTTGTCATCATCGTCGTTGTCGTTGTTCTTGACGTTGTTGTTGTTGTTGGTTTTTCGATTTTTTTTTAACAATTTATATTATACTACGAATGTACATTAAACACAAGAAAAATAAATCTATAGATAGATGCATGGATAGATAGGATCGATGTTCGTAAGCGCCACCTCTTCTCTTTACCAACGAGAAGAGGGAAAGGGTCGCGCGTTCAAAAATAAGCGTCCGCGCGCCTTCCCTCAACTTCAGGCATCATCCGTCTGAAAATCGTCGTCGCCGTCGACAACAACAACAACGAAGATCAACGACGATTCGACGACAGACGAATTTTACGCCAAAGTGCTGCTGAATAATCAAAATATCCATGTCATTCATCTCAAATATACGTGTATACACACACATATATATATATATTGTATAAACATACATGGGTAGTGAGTAGATTTGCCAGCAAATCTACTGCACGCTGAATACGAATCGAACCATTGTCGAATCGTGTGACGTGAGATTACAAATAAAACCACCATTGTTGTTAATACCTAGCATGACTTCTTGGTAAACAACAGAAAAAACAATGGTACTGCCACATTCATGAGTTGTGCTTGGGGCCTCGGTATAAATGAAAGAGTTACCAACTTCGAGAATATAAAGAGCAAAATGTTAGTACATGCCACATATCTATGTATGTACATTAGACCAATTGGCGTACAAAGTACATATTTTATACTGTAATAAAATGTCCCAATAACTAAAACGAATCAAATACAAGGCAAGATACAAATTGATCAGACGACATAGGAAGTGCACAAACTTCAACCCTTTTGTGCTAATGACAAACAAATTGTTTGTTATTCGTTCCTCGTCCGGTAGCACAAAAACGAACACCGACGGGGGGAGGACGCTCATTTATTGTTAATTTGCGAATTGCAAATATCTCCAATCCGAAGTCTTTGCACGCCGCTCTTCGCACCATGGGTCCGCCCCTGAAGCAAACTCCCTTAAGTCAATAATACTTGCATTGTAGAAGGCTGCTTTATTGTTTAAGTGGCGGCAGTGGGGTAATGCATAGAGTGTAGTGTAGTACATATTTGACCTGCTACGAACAGGACAACGAGGCAGCTGGGCCTTGGCCTGGGGCTGAACGAGAGATTGGGTTGGGAGAGGCGCGGGCGGGCGGGCGGTCGGGTTGGCGGGTGGCTGATCACATCGCTGTGCCTGCAACCATCTGTGGGAGCGATTTACACAGGACTCAGGCGGGCCCGTTGTTGAATCGAGCCTTTATAGCGGCCTTCGTATGCAGTGGCTGGCTGGCTTCATATACACACACACATATATATATATATATATATACATGCATAGAGCTATAAACTATGCAAGCGAGTTATACCCACTCTGAATCCTGCGCTTGGAATCCTGTCTGTAGGCCGGTATGCTATTGAATCTGCCGCCGCTCTCCCGAAGGTGAAGCCCACCATACGCACGAGAGAAGATACCCAAGCTAAAGTACCAGTTCTAGTAGTCGTCGTCATAGGGGTGGTCGTAGCTACACCCTGGTACTCACCTCACCTACGGAAGCGACAGCGGAGGATCCCCTCAGCTCGAACCCTTCTTTACCATCACTGTTACTGGCCCAAAGTAGCGTATCTTCCACCCCCCCACCCCCCACCCCCCAACCTCACCCTACACAGACGCGTACATGGCTACCAAATTTGCATCATCTTTCAGACTCTGTTTACCTAACGACTCAGCAGCTACCCCTGTGGCCACAAGGAACAGAACATCGAGATGGGAAGACATTGCTGAGATGTTATTGGCGTACGGCAGGCGGGCAGCATATCGAACGAACGGGTCGAAGAGGAGAATATTCGAAAGCGCGCCAAGCGATCGCAAGCAGTAGAAGGGCAGGAGTGACAGTAGCAGCCAGTGGAGGTAGCAATTTGTACAATCCGATATGTGTCTAGAGCTTGTATGCAAACAGTGCACATTTCGCACCCGGCCTGCCTCCGCTTTTGGCCCCCAGTGAGGCCGAAGAGGATGTCAGGAACATATCATAAGGCTCGAGAGAGAGCTTTAATAGCCTGTTCAGCATACCACATCGCAAATATTGAATATGATATGGATACTTGAGGGTTAAGCAGCTACAACGATCGAGCTCCCGCAGTGAGCCCTCGAACGATAACAGATAGAAGCTGTTGCCGTACTAGAACTCTGTTCATTTGGAGTCAAATGGCCAATTCAAGGGTGTTCTAGGTTGAGTTTGTTGGTACTGTTTCGGCGATTCGTCTGGAGCATCAGATGCAATCGTTCAAATAGTCCAGACTGAGCGAGTGAAACATGGCACAGATGTGTGTTCTACAACGACTACTATCGTCATCCTTATCATCATTAGCATTATATAACAGCAGCTATCGATAGTAGTAATATCAAATGATAATAACGGCAAAAAAAACGAGTCTAGAACTCGCCTGTTAGAATTGCACCGGTAGACGGACTAGTAAGTTCACTAGCGTAGTACGACAACGTTAATAACTGTTTCAGGCGAGAGGCGCATTGGCTGGCTGACACACTCTCTCTCTCCGAGCGACGTCCCTCGTATTTGGTCGTCATAAAACAGATTTTTAATCGCTAATAGTGCTACTGTTGCCGCCGCCCCGGCAGCTGCTGGTTGATAAGATTTCGGGACTGCTGAGAGGCGTGCGGCTAGAGTTGGTCTATCATTTCACTCAGAGCTCACTCGGAGGCTAGCTCGCTGGTTGCTAGGTCCGAATGCTGATGCTCATGATGGTGATTATGTCCATAATGATTATTGTGGTAATGCTGAGGGTCGAGTTAACATTGTCTCTCGCCCCCCATCGCTCTCACTGTCTGATCCTGGGACTATATCCTTCTTCCGTTAGATAGGACAACACCACGGACAGCCGCCACCCTATCAACATTATCACGATCATGACGACGATGATGATGATGATGACTATTATTAATACGACGATTATGATGGTCATTACACTTTGTCTCTTTATCTGTTGGCTGTCTCGTTTTTCTCTCAATGGCTCATCTCGATTCTCCTGGATCTCGCAGTCACATAGATCTATCCTTTACCGTCATCCCCCGCTCGTCCGCCTCGCCCCTGCTGGACCCTTTCCTCAACGGGGTTGCTTACACCACGGTCTGCTGGCAAAGCAACGGTGGATGCTGCTTTCACAGCAGCAGCAGCATCATTCAGAGCAGATAAAACGCGTCACGTCGTCGCCGCCGCCACCACCATCACCACCACCGCTCGAACGCCACAGCACGATTTAATTACGACGGAGTTTTGCGGCAATTTATCATCGCACAACGTCGACTGCACCAGCAACAACTGCAACATCGCGACGATGACGTCCATAGCCATTTCAGATTCAACTGCTGCTGCCACTCGTGCTGCGGGCGGGCGGGCAGGCGGCCGCCACGAAGAGACCACCTGACCAACTGAACTGAGGTCCCACCTACGAGATGCTGTGTGGAGTGTAGTCGCGGCAGCGACACTAGTGACGCTGGCCGTAGTAGTAGTAGTAGCACTGGTAGTCATAACAATAATAAAAATAATAGTAATGACGGTGCTGGCGGGACTGTGAGATAGATAACAGTGATACGTAATAATAAAATATAATAATACCCAAAGCCAACCGACCATAATAATAATAATAATATACAACGCCGATTTTGTGTTGACCCTCTGCCATCGCGATGGCAGTGATATGTCACGCACAAAGTCAAAGAATAAGATATATATACATATATATATATATATATAAGCATGTTTGTATATGTGTTTACATATGTGGTTAGAGAGATGTATTTTCTCGGCCTGTGCATCCCACAGCTGGCGTTATGATAAGGGACGATATTAGAGATCATATTCAAAACAGAGCAATTGTACGCGATACATATATTAGCGTTTTATCCTTTGCCAAAGAAATGTCCGTCGTCTTTGTAATTAATGGGGGTGATTCAGTGCGTTGAACGCAATGCCGCCGCTTTTCTGCCGGCCACCGATGCTCGAACCTTCGACAACACGACGCAGGTGTGAACGACAACCTGCACGCGACATAAAGCAACAGAGTAATTACATTATTATTCTAGCCTGATTTATTCATTATCATCGCCATCATTGGCTGGGATTTGTTGCCTCTTGGTTGCATTGTCAGCGGCGGCGACCACACGTTTGGTGGTGGCCGAACTTTCAAAAAAGCAGTTATTATATAATAATAACTGTTGGCTTCGCGTATTCTGAATCACTGATCGATCATGATTCGCTCATAATATGCTTTACCTCCTCACCTACAATGGCGATGGCGACAATGAACAACGAGTCTAACTAATATGAATATCATCTATTTTCCACGAGTCTCCAAGCACTATCGAAGGGCAAGCGTTCGTATGGCGGACTAGTGTAGTATCGAACGAAAAAGGTCCTCAAATAGACACAACGATGTAACTGGCAGTAGCGTCTGCAGTGTCTGTTTTTCGCACGTCCCGATTTCATGCTGAGTAGTAATGGTTTGCAATCGTTATTGATCTCAAATTTTTTTCCATCTCGCTTCAGCTCGTTTCCATCGAATCCCATCGCATTCGCTGTTCAGCTCTGTTCGCCGATCCAGCCGGCGACAATAATGTCTATGAGACCATTACCTTCGCTGATATCGTGTCGTCGGTTGCCGCCTGACTGGTCGGTACCGAATTAAATTACAATGTCGTGACCCCATCAGAGCTTCGAACTCTGCCGCTCTCTGTCGAGTTTCACTACCTGTTTGATTTCATTTGCCTACTTAAATGTGGAAATTTTAGTCTAAACATTGACGTTTGTCAACAGCAACAACAACAACAGTAAAAACAGCACGATGTTATGAGTTTCCATTGTGGTAATTCGATGTTCATCATCGGTTGAGAAGACAAATCTACCTGTCATTTTAGTAAGGCAAATATGGAGCATTTACCTGCCTTACTGATTCGAATGTAGTCACGAGAAGTAGAACGAACCCTAATTACAGTCGCACTCTCTGACCGTTCTACCCAGATTCGATTTTCTTTGCAAAATGATCACCATTAAAAATACGAGTCAATTTTGGCACTTGTCAAGCACACACGAGATCTCGTAAATCTTCACGATATATGTGTAGACTATCAACGGACCCACCACCAGCCAGACGAAACGCGCCAGTATCAACTACAGGGATGAACACATAATAAAAATCCAACAATGCTAGAAATGCTTCTGAATATCGGACAGCGAAGTGCCGAGTATAGGTAACGACATTGGAACAGCGAAAACAGCTCGGAGCTGACTCAAGAACTAGTAGCAATAGTTGACAAGAGTAATATTATTACAATCCCCAAAAGAATGGACGACATTTCTGCACTCTCTCTCTCACGCTAAATAGCGCTGCAGCATTCAACAATAACAACAAAGCACCACACAAATAGAGAGAGAGACGGAGTGGTGGCTGGCGTCGTCGACGACCGACGTTGCCCGTCGGCCAGCTCGCCGGCGGGGCGATCTTTCGGTGGCCGTCGGCGTGGTCGAAAACCAACGCGCGCGCGCGTCGCGTTGGTCACTACCATCGAGGCGGTGGCAGTGACCGTGGCCCGGCGCCACCAGCCGGATAGACAGACCGACCGACCGGCAGACGCGTAGAATTGCATAGAAAGATGTATAGATGGTTATTCTTGCATATTTACCCTCTCGGCCACATCTTTCTCAATCCTCGCCCTTTGTCTCTCATTTTTCCTCTCTCTCTCCCTGCCTCTGTCTCTTTCTCGCGCGCGTGCGCGCGCCCGTTCGCTAGTGAGCGCCCGAATCTTCACGCCGATTGCAGGCGTGACGCGACTAATTGCGACTATAAAGTTTAGTAATGAAGACATAAACTTAATGGCCACAATTGACACAAAAAAAAAATAATAACAAGCTGCCGTCGGGCCGTTCCGACGAAAGCCGAGCGAACGAATGAGGATCTTCACGCCTTCAGCGCGAAGATTCTCTGCTCCTGGTTGCAGAGATCAGCAAGTCGCTATCGCTCAAGTCTCCGGGCGGTCGGCCTAACGCGTTGCAGAATACATATATATGTATATATATATACATACTTACATAAAACACGCTCGCCAGAGGCACAAACCTGACGTGTGGCATAAGCGGTAGTGGTTCAAATAAATTCATTCACGTTCTTCTATTATCGTACTTCATGCAAACAAACACGAACGAATGTCGAGGAAAGATAATGGATCCATGTGATATTCTGTGAGCTTCTGTGAAAACGTAGGACATAAACTGCCTTGCCTGAAAATCGTCTCACAATTTAATGGTGCACATGACGAGCTCGTAGTTACGTAGTGTTTTATTGTTTGTATTTCAAAGGAAAATCGCTCTTGTACGTGAATCGTATTTCGTCATCGTGGCTACCTAGTTCTCATCTTGCGGTATTATCCTAACACTAACGAACCCCCACATGGCGACATTTCTTCTAACTTATTCCATTATGTATTTTCTCTATGGCAAAACAGAGGAAGGGCCAGATCATGCCTCTAAACACCATTGGCTTGAAACTTCGACGAGCGTACGGATTTGCAATCGACGACAGACCATTTAATTTTGATGTTAGTACGCCGCGAACACTCTGTCTAGCTATTCATTCGCCGGAGCCACGACCCGATCTATGCTTTTTGATCTAGTACAGGTGCGGTGTGTATGTGTGTGCGTTTGTCTTAGATAGAAACAATTTTAATCCGATGTGAAATCGAACGAGTGAGTCCGATGATGTGCTGTTGTAAAATCATATGAAGAAGAAGAGTATGTGCGTGTAGATCATGAGACCTTTTGGACCCTGCTGTAAATAGATGCGAACATCCGTTGTTCAAGGTACATACGGCCCGGGCCGCTTAACACGCGAATGTGTTGACGCTTATCATTTCACTCCTCCACTTGGAGGCTGGCCAGTCGATTTCTCGTGTATTGACTGACGGAAACGACCTCGAAGTTCGTCGACGCTATCTATTTACAGACTGATGTGGTTAGCATAACCACATCACTCATATCTTATTGCCAACCCTCGCCAGCAGGAGACAGAGCGAGAGAGAACTACTACGCAGCCCATTGTCTATGCTCGTGGTGTTTCCGGTACGTCCGGCACACGTCGAGCCGCTGCAGACCCATATAATAAATATCATCATCATCATCACAATAATCATCGAAAGTCGCCGACAACATTCCGCTCTGGTCGTCAGCCTGTAGCTGTCGCCGGATCATTTTACCGTTGGCACAAAGCAAAACAGAGACAGTACAATTATAGGCGACAGCTACTCGTCGAGCAGCTACCACCGAACAGCGAGCTATCGCCGTGCTATCCGTGCTAGGGACATGTGCGAATGCATATCTCTTCAAGTAGCGCAAGCTCACCAGACGCTATCATACTATAACAGATAGGAGAATAACGTAGATGGCACGGAACCGCACGCAAGAACGAAACAGTGCAGTAGAGATGGCGTCAACAACAACGGCTACAACTAGTTGTTGGCTGATACAATCGTCATCGTGGTAGCAGCCGCCGCAGCAGCAGTTTTTGTTGTTGTTGTTGCTATTGAACATCGATGCTAAACTCCATTATCTAACGGCGGTGGTGGCGCCAACAGACGGTGGTAACGCGTGAACAACAGATGGGAACTGCTTTTCTCCGTGTTTACCTGAGTGTCTTGGTCGGCGCGCTGTTGCTGAGTGGCCTTTTGATGCTCACGAGTGACCGTGATTTGGGCACCAGGCGACCAGCTATGTACAGGTCATTTTATATGTACAATGCCCAGCTACCAACCTACATGGGCCTTCAACTCGCTATTTACCATACAAGGCATCATGATATTAACACATAATCAAATGCCAGTGGCGGTGGTGCTGCTGCTGTTGTTGTTGTTGGTGTTGTTGTTGCAACAAGACGTATACAGCCGCCACAAATTGCAATGCCAATCAACAGAGGCTCATTTTCTGAAGTAGACAGTCCCGAGCATCCTGCGGCCTATACAAGGACAGTGTTAATTTGCAGTTCTCAGGTATCCATTACATAATGTACGGCGTCTATTTTGTTGTACAGCCGCCGCCATTACGACTACCAACGCATTGGGTATCCGGCAACTTTCCATCGATTGCTTTTATTATAATGAAATTGTTGAGATTGGCAGCGAAAAAAAAACACGTTTCCACCCTTTATATCCCATTTAAACCAACTCAATATACTTAATTTTAGATCTCCCTGTGGCTTTCGATTCTTATACGTGTGTCTGCTTGGAATCGCTAAACTATCGCTAAGCCCGTTCGGGAAGACGTGGGTGCTCAATGAAGCTATTCTTCGATTTTTATTCGATTCTCAACCTACATCATTGTTTTTCGTTCTGTGCCTGGTTACGGCCCACCTCAGGTTATGTCTGTTTGGACGTCGCAGAAATATGGCCGGCCCCATGCTAGTGTAAATGTCGGATTATCGCGCCGAAGCACGAGAATCTGAGTACTTCAATATAGTACTCTTTAGCGTGAAGTGGCACATGCGTACGAAACATGACTAATCAAATAATGGCAGACCAAGTATTTTTTGGGGTGCTAACAGATTAATTTCAAATTATTGTATATATATATATATATATATATACTTGTTATTTTGCTTATTGATTTGCACGCGTGTCAACCCGTGTTAACGCAACCAAACGAACCATGCCCACGACAACAGCAGGTGTCATTGTCGCGAAAATTGATCAGGTCGCAAGAAATGATATCACACATAGATACTCTCAGGAAGCATTTTCGCCCTTGACCCGCTCTAATTGTTATCGAAAATTTATGACAAAAAGATTAATAAATATAAATCCGGTCTCGCCAAAAGCAACGATTCCCATCGGTCCCGATATCCTGCAGCGTTATTGTTCTCGTCTCTATGATTAGTGTTAAGGATCGCAACAACACCTAACTCGGTCGATACAGACACCCAAAAAAAGGGAAGTATTTCTGTGGATTGATAAAATGAAATGAATTTCATTGGAAATTTGAATTGCAATAGCGGATCGGATAGACGAGGCGTCAAATCGACCGACCAGCTGCCTCTTGCCGGCTGGGCTAGTATTCCATATACAAATTGTCTTATACAGCTGATAGGGATAAATTTATCTGGATGGATATATATATATATATATATCTCCACCACTGCGGTTAAATTGCAAGAATAGAGCTGAACATCGTCATGTGCTTCTGATGGCGTTGCATGCCAAATTATATTTCAAAACTTTGAAACACAGAAATAGATACCCATTCGTAACGAATGGGAAAATAGACCACAGTTCGCACTGGAACGTGTTACAATAACGCGTGCTAACCAAACGACGAAGATAAGTTTTAACACTTTCCACAGAGATAAGAGTTCCTCTAGCTAAGGATACAATACAATCTGCATAATTAGTATGGAATATAATAGCTCCAAGTCTCTAGCTGTGATCCAAACACACGGTGAAATACAAGGAAACACGCGAAATGTGCGTCTATCTGAAACGGAACGTTGTCTTCGTTCGGAAAGAGCATGTACATCATCATCCAGCGCTTGCATTTGATCACGGTTAAATGAGAACTATTTGTTCGCATTTTAACCGAATCGCGAATAATCACCAAGTACTAATCCCAAGTAGTAACCAATCATGTTACACCTGACCAACAACAACACCACCAACACAACAACAACAGGCCGCGACAGTTGTTTAGCCAAAACGACACATCAATATCATCAAAATACGATTGTTAATATTTTAAGTTATTGTGGCATTTCACCAAGCGTTTCGTTCCACCGCCAAACTCTCGTGTCGACCCCTCAACAACGGCGTTATTATCTGCATTATTTTCAATTGTCGTTCATTGTTTGTCACCGAACTCATATTGCACTAATTACAATGAGTTTATGCCCGTTCTCGCCGAATGCCGGTCGCCGGTCGAGGCACTAAATAGGCAATTCTCGTTGACGATCATCAGTCGTCGCATAGGCACCATTTAGTCGAATGAACAAATTCGCGCGGGGGGGGGAGGTCGGTGGAGACATTGAAAAAAGGCCAAGCGAGGACAGTATTCCGATGATGGACAGTAAGGACGTACAGAAAGGGACCATAGGGAGAAGCAGGCGAAATAGAGACAGAGAGAGCGAGATGTGTATAGACAAAGACGACATAACTGAGTTAAGCAACGTAAACGGCAGGAGCGATCGTTGTCGCAAATCGCTCGTAATGGCCGATAACAACAGACCAGGCCGGGGCCGGGAAGCAACGCGGACAACGCCATTGAGTGAATTATCGATTGGCCTTATATTATAATTTAAGTAGCTTGGTAACTTTGTACGCAACAAACGCCGTGTACTTTTACCGAACGACTGGATAACCCTCGTGATTTGCATCCGATTATATATATATATATATATATATATATATATATATAAGTAACGCTATTTATATTAGGCATTGCACTGGTCGCAGCCGCTTAACGAGAGAGCGCACTGCTCACTGTGACAGGTCACGTTCACCGACAGACGCTTCGATACATATATATATATATATATATATATATATATTTGGACCAAACGAAAAGCTTGTCATATCTTCCCGTTCCATTAAGCTTAAACAACGGATTATTATCATTATGTTCAGTCGAAGAAGAAGAATGCTCTGCTTATGCGAGCGTACACTGAAATTGCTGCCTGCCGAACGCGGTACGGAGCCAGGAGTAATTCTTTTCGCTTTGCTCTGTCGCCTTCGAGTGGCTGCCGATGGCCACCACCAACACCACCTCATCATCATCATCATCATCAAAAGTGTCAATTTGCCGAAGGCAACTCACCTCTTCTTCGTCCATTCGCGCGCGCGCGCGCGAGCCCTGGCGGGGACTAAATAACGCCACCCGAGATACGAAACGCATGCACAACAGAAAAAAACATCATTGCTGCTGCTGCTGCTGCCGTTGCTGACGATGGAGCACATATTTCTCTCTGTCTGTCTCCCTGGTGCAGGTCGACCATACAGCGTCTCGCCACGCTGCATATATTGAATATACAACGGAGTGTAGTGTCGTATCCCATATGTGTAACTCGGCGTCGAAATTCATAAAAGCCGCCCATAGCATTGCTCGAACTCTCCGCTGTTCCTCATTTTGCGTTATTGCACCATGTGCTGCTGCTGCTGCTGCTGCTGTGGCTGATTTTTCCATCTTCATGTTTTCCATCGGTAAACTGTCAGCTGGTGCTGCTGGGAGACATTTATATTCTGTGCGGCGTTGCGAAGCATAACAGCCACATCCGCTGGCTATTATACAAACTGCTCGTCACCACAGTCAGTCAACGTCGTCGTCAACGAAGTCACATTGATCGCAGACAGTCGCCGTGCTAGCGAGAAGTGGCGAACGAGGCGCCAGAAAATTAAATTCGACATGGAAATCGACATCATGTTCGGCAGCAAAAAAATCTGGCCACAAAAATTTAACAACGACAGCGACGAACAACAGCAGATAAGCGAATGGTACCCGCTGGCGCGGCCGTTGTCGGAACGTTGATGTAATTATATTAGATATAGCGAAGAAATAAAAAAAAATCATAGCAAACACGGGAAAACGAACGGCGAAGTTTTCTTACCGCACGACTTGACTTAGCAGTGCTGAATGATTCGGGTAAATATTGACATTTGCTAAAATGGCAAATATTTATATACGGCATGACACGATGCTGTCCATCGTATTGTTGTAGAGAATTAGGCTAGTTGTCTGTTGCGGGCGGCAGGCTCGATATTCGAGATCGTGAGACGCGCGCGATCGCCAGAACGCACAAGCAACGCATAATGATGTCTACGATAATTCAGTATGAAGATTATAGATAGGCCGGACGAGAACGGCCAAAAATAGAGCAATGAGAGGCATCTATGTATGTGTTGCCCGCCGCCATATTGATCACATAGATGTCCGCACCATTGTACACTATCGTCACGGGGCCTATGAACTATTATATATGCTACAACGTGATTCAGTTACAACTGTGCACCGTGCCTTCCAACTCGGCCTATTCACCGTCGAGTGAATCACGCTGTACACAGAGGAACAACAGCATCGCAAAATCATCAGATTTTTCACAGAAATTTCGAGAGTCGGATTGTTTTTCCCGATCGCTAAATATGAACGATGTCATATTTGGGAAAACTCGACAATGCCTCCCTTTTTTGTTCGGGCTAATAAAACAAAAACCCCACATGTGTCCATGAGATGATTATCTCCCCAGGGGCGGTTCTATTTCTGGTCTCACACTCTCTCCTTCGGACACCATCAAGATCGAGGCACACTCGTTCTAATATAATCACAACTGACAATAACGTCAATAATAACGCACAGTTTGCGCATAACGTAAGGTGCCACAGCAAGATAACGACGTCGACGCCGGCGACGTCAATGAAGAAACATCCGCCACGGGCGCCATCTTTCGGACATTCTTACAACATGATTTTGTTCCAACGCACAGAAGTCGTCTGTCAGCTGTCATTGCAGTTGCGTATGGGATGGGGCGGCGTTCGGCACCGTCTCCGGCTGTTGCGTCTCGACGCTGCGTTCGCCGTCATATCATAAATCGTCGAATTGAGCTCGCTTCATTATTGTGCTTATGATTATCATAAACATTTTCTCCACTGGTCGATTTTCGATCAGTCGAGATCGATTTTCGTTGAAATCGCACCAGCGCCGAACGAAGCGTGCGGGCAATGCGGTTTTTCATTGCTTTTTCATTTATAGATTTTTTTTTCCTTCCTCGCTCATATAATCACCGAATGCCGTGCGGCGGCTGAAAATCGCTAAAGGACCTGCTCGGCAAAGAAATACAGAAAAGGAAACGAAAGAAAAAAAAAACGGCGAAAATAAACAGTTAATAATTGTAACGAACATAACCAAGCGACATATTTCACTAACGCAGGGGGATCGGATGAAGGCCCTCGCATATGTAGCCTCAGAAACTCGTCGCTTCTTGATACGCGATCGAACTCATCGGCAGTTCTAGCCACGAGTTCGAAGCTTCGTCCATGCAATATATATATGCCATCATTCAGCAGTGCAATTGGTTTTTGCTAGCTATTGTGCTATGTATATATCATGTACAATGTGAACAGAGATTAATTCAATGCAAACCTGCACCGATTCCTTCTACAGTTATCGCTACCCCTGGCCCTTCCCTGTTCCCATACTCTACCGCGTCTAAGCGTCACCCACCGACTTCGGTCAGTTGGGTTGCGCATTCTGTATCTATGACACGCGGCTCGCACTACATCCCCGTGTGCTGCGAATTGATTGCAGGAAGCACGATTTTCTTCACTTGTGACTTCCGTCGATTTTTCGATGCTTGCTAGAGAAGAATATAGCACTTGGAGAAGATCACTGATTAGACTAGAATGAGATTCTGTTCAGACGTCACACAGTGACCTTTCTTATTAATTATCTACTGTTCGTATGCCACTCTGGCCGGCACGTGATCAGTTAGGCATCGGTTATCATCGATTGGCAGAAGATAAAAATTAACCCACCATTACAATTGTTCCTTCTCCGATAGCAGCAGCAGCAGCAAAACATTGTTGTGCTCGCATTGAATTATTGTAACAGCACCATGGAAATTACCATTGCCATAACAATAATAATAATCAGTGTTGACATAAAAGGCTATTGACACACAGACACACAAAGGCATAAGGAACTCTTCATATATAATTATCCCGTGCGACGTGAATTGGTTCGCATACCTCAATAAGTTAACCTGCTTCCGAACGCTTGCCATATACGTTGATATCTATAATATATCGACAATATATCTACGCTATAGCGTGCATACGTGTCGCTTGTATAGAACGACGAGTGCGCTGACGTCGACCCGCCTCATATATAGTAAATGACCCTGATTTTGACTTTTGACTCTTACCATTTGATTAGGTATCCTCGCTAACGTTGCCACCGTCGTCGTTCCGATTTATTAATATTATTATTGCTGTAGCAATTACCTGAGATATATAATCAATCCCCCTTCAAGTTGCCATTTGCCAATTGCTCCGCCTGTTGAGTTGTTGCATAATGCATTGTGTAAACTTCAAAGGTGGATTATATTGATCGTCATCACCATCATCATCATCTCGCCTTTATCGCCTCTCCTCTCCCCGCTGTTCCCGTCGCTTGCTCTAACCTCGTAACTACGTTTCGTCCACGTTAATCTGAGAGAGACTGGGAGCTGTGATAGCTACTAGCTACAATGGTCGCGGTTGTGCCCCATGTCCTCAGCATCCAACTGGCCCTTACCAGTGTTACTTGTCCACCACCAATAACAACGACGACGACGACGACAACAACTGCCGCCAGACGGTTACGAGCAACGAGAACTCGAGCTGGCTGACCGCGCCGGTCGCCACGCGGCGTCGTCCGCGCTGCTGCCCTTCGCTTCATCCGCCGGTCGCCGGCTCGTCGACAACAGCAACAGCAGCAGCAGCTACAACAACCACAACTGCCAGTTTAGGTTCGGCATCATCAACAGTCGCCCATCAGCGGCCCCATGTTAAATATACACCGCTGTTGGTCCGTTGCAGCGAACAGACAGCCAGCCGCTGCTGCTGCTGTTGACTGCTGCTTCTGCCGCCGGTACACTCGCCATTTCAGCCGGCGTCGTCGTCGTCGTCGTCGTCGCCGCCGTTGGCTTCTGCCGCCGCTGCTAGTGGGGCCCTTCATTATTATCTTATTATTAATAGGTGTGCGCTCTTTATTTTTTGGAGACATGAAATATTTAAAACAATATTTTCTGCCATCGCTGTCGCTCGCTGCTCGTAGTGTCGTGTCCCCTCTCAATCCGCGTTCGCGTCCACCAGCGTCCGTCAAACAGGTTTCTTCCTCTGCTGTACGTTCTCTCCATGTTGGGCGCCGGGAAGCGCGCGTTCGCGCAGCCGCTGTTAGCAACATCAACAACGTGAGCGGCAACGTCGCTCGGGCGGTGGTGACGCAGTCGGTGGGGGACTTCGCCAGGACGCGCCTGTCATACAGAGCAGCACTGCAGTCTCTTGCTGCAGTGTCGGATTGCTTGGCCACTCTCACTCTCGCTCTCTCGCTCTCTCTCTCTCCGTCTCCACTCCACTCAACTCAACTGTTGCAGCGCTGAACTGCGGCGTTCCTCTACTTTCTGTGACTCGCTATAATCGTAGAGTCGCCTTGCAGTCGTTGGTGGTTCGCGCTGTCGCTTGAACGCATTGCCCCGACAACGTTCAACGAAGTCACTTCGCGAGCACTTGACTCAGTCGGAGTCAGAGATGCTCTGCTGCTGCCGCCGCCGCCGCCGCGGCCGCCGCCGCCGCCTCCTCCTCCTCTCAAACGGTGCTCTCCGTTGTCAGCAAGCGCCAAGAAGTCAGCTTCGTCCACCTCCGACCAACCAACCAACCCCCAAGCTTCTCCCAGCGTCCGAGGCTTGTTCTGCTCAATTTTCGTTCAGGTCTCTCTCTCTCTCTCTCTCTCTCTCTATTTCTCGCTCCGCCGGCCCCGACGTCAACGTCGCCACCGCCGCCGCCGCCGGTCCAGAAATGGCTCGGCATTATAATGCTAATACTAATAATAATAATATTTTCTGCTGTTATGCTTCGCCTTCGTTTCTCATTCATTCGTCTGCCCTATCTCCTCCCTCCTTTTGATCGCTTCTTTCTTCCTTCCTCCCTTCCTTCCGCGTCTTCTCTGCTCCGTTTCGCCTTGCTTCGTTTGCCCGTTTCTCGTTCGTTCGTTCGTTGGTTGATTCACTCTCTGTCCGCCGGCCGTTCGTCGTCCTCGTCGTCGTCGTCTCGCTGTCGAGCCAACGAGTAAGTAAGCGGCGCCTTCCCTTCACGCACTTGGGTGCCACTCTGCTGCCGCCACTATTCAGTCTGTTTGCTGCTGCTGCTGCTACTTCTGCTGAGGAGCTGCTACCCACGGATCTCTCTGTCTCTCTCTCTCTCTCACTATCTCTGTCTGTCTGCCTGCGACAGAGAAACTCGTTCGGATGAGTCCCTGAGCCAGCCCCGGCGGGTGATCATTTTTTTGTAGGTGCTGCTTGCTCTCGCACCGTATCACGGCTGTCTTGGGAGAGTGTGTTTGCGTCTGGCTGATAGAGTGTCTGCTATTCTCATTTTCTTATTCTTTCTGTTTCTCGTCTCGTCGCCCGCCTCACACTCAGTGTGTATGCGAGAAACGACCACGGTTTCGGCTGTGACACCCGTTGGTCCAGACAGCAAGATACTGGTAGGGCAACACGGTGGCGCGCGCCCCAGCAGCAGCAGCAGCAGTATCGCCGCCGCCGCCGCCACCACCGCCACTGCCATTGCAATCATCAATAACAACAGTCTTCCAAGATATCCTCACATCTATGGACATGTGTATATAATGCATATGCACTTGGCATCGTCTACACGCCTACCTATCCGGATAGACAGATAGAAATGGTGATAATGCAGAAGTGACCACTAGTGGCACTGAACCTCCAAAATGACGACTTCGCACGGCCGTCCGTCGCCATGGCCTGCAGTGTAACGACAACCGTCGCTACACAGTCATGACGGCCAACGGCGAAGCGCACACACGGGTCCCGTCTCCCGCGTTCCCCGCCGTTGATGTAACCTATGGTTTCTACGAGGAGCGAGAGCAGTCGATGTCATGATCTTCTGGCGCGCAAGAAAAAAAAAATTAGAGAAAAATGTATGTTATCAGTAGCGGCTGTAGCCGGACCGAAGCTATATCGTGAAAAAGGAGCGCGCGCTTCGACTCAATCTGAAGAAAGGTAAGGAACAAGACGAAATTCAGCCAGCCAATGAACGACGAATCGTCGTACCGTGTTCGTGCGATCAAAGTTTCAAGACAACTCGAAGTCGCTAGACGACAACCACCGATGGACACTGTACGCTGCTGGCGGCGGCGGCTGGTGTCACCTTCGCCTAGCTGGTGGGTCCTCCCGATGTTTTCACCAATCAATGCCGGGGACGTTCTACTTCGCTCGAGAATCTCTCCGCCACCATGTGGCGGCCGCACAACGCTCTGCCAACAAGTATGCGAGACTTCGAGCGAGATCTCACCGACATATATATATATACATATATGCATTATATACGATATATACATACATTTGTGTTGCGCGCCGGTATTGGTCGGATCACAAACCTGCCCTCCTCAGCCTCCCGCATACATCAAGCAACAAGTCATCAGACGAAAAAAAAGCCTAGCCATGCTAATATTGTGGGAACCGTTAGAGTAGCCATACAACACTGTGTACTATAGTACAATATTAGCCGAGCAGCTGAACGACGACGCATTCGTCGACCTATATGTGTAGATATTTGATGCATACTCCCCGACACATCGTATGGGTAGATGCGATTATAGTCGTTGTTGTAGAACTACGCAGAAACCGTAGTAGTAGCAGTAGTAGTATACTGACTAAATAGACGCTCTATGCATAGATGTTTTTTAGTATGCGATGTGTTTTGATACATACGCCTGTAACGGCCTTGCACATGCAGCCATCGATTGGCTCTCCTACCACGTGACATCGCTTTGGCCTCGCCGGTCATAAATCGCCCGTTTAAGAACCGTACCCGTCGCATCACCGAAGGGTATCGCGGAAAGAAAGAATTCTGCATAGCCGGAATACTGCCCGATAGACCTCGTAGCAGAAGCTGCAATGCTGGCCGGCTATTGCGGTCCTGTATTGTGCCGACTCTAGCGTAGACAAGTGCACTGTAGTTGAGGGTCGACGTTTGATAAGGATCTGGTAAAAAGAAAAAACTGTTTGCCTATAACTCGGAAAAAATGAAGATTTCCCCGCGACGACGGTAGCAGCAGCAGCACCAGTAGCAGGAATGGCTTCTTTCAGCATTTGTGTGTGTGTGTGTGTGTGTGTCGCTGATGGCCGCTATTGCCGTATACGCCTCTGCGTGGCGTCTATGACCGGAGGATCATCTTCGCCGTTTGCATCCAGATTAACGCCAATTCTGAACCGATGCCATCGTCCGCTGCTGACCCGATATACGCACGATGTCTTCGGTAGATGGCGCCTCCCACTGGCGAGTTATGATGAATAGCCTTGCTGTCGCTCGAATGCTCAGCCCTCGTCGGCGCCTCGGGACGCCTGAGCGGCACTTCTGCCGCTCGAAGTGGTCGTGTAGTATAATAACAGCAGTAGCAGCAGCAGCAGTGGCCAACGCGTCAGTCAGCTTGCTCGCTCGCTCACTCACTTCGTTCTCTTCTTCAGCAGCGGCCATTCTCGATGCTGATTCAAAGCATAGCGAGGCGGCCAAGAAGACGAACTGGTCGAGGTGTGCTCGAGGAGAAGATGAAGAAGCGCCACCGGCGGTTGTCGCCGCCGGAGGGGCGGGACCAGTCGAAATGCCAGTTGTGTGACTGCACAAACAGCAGCAGAAGAAGCAGCGGCAGAAAAATGAGGCTGCTGCGGCGGTGGCAGCGGTAGCGACTCAGAAATGATGGATGTTGCTGTATGCTCATAAGTTGCAGCAAGTAGAAAATGTAGAAGGGACAGAATTATGCATCGAATCAGCGGCAGCATCAGCAGAGGAAATGAACAGAAGAAGCTGCCGCCGCTAAAACTGACGAAACAGAATGAGGAGAGGAAAGAAATGGAGGTAGACTCACTGCAGAAGATTTTTCAGTGGCTGAGGCTGGATATTACGGAGGGAATGACACGTGGCACAATTTTCATCAGGTAACAAATAGCGGCTGATCGAATATGACTTGATTTGAAGGTGAAAAATGGTTAATGTACAACGTGAGAAGAATCAAAAACATCATCCACAGTGATGGGCTTATGGACGCGTTAATCATCTGCTCTCCCATTATCTTTCAGCTGGCTCTTACCTGGAAGACAGAAACAAAAGACGATATTAGAAAATCGCATCAGGAAACGACATCTGTCGAAAACGATTACCTTCATCGGAGAAATTCACAGCGTGTACAAACAAGCAGAGATCAATGAAGGAACGAGTGCTGTGTGCTTATTTTGATAACCAAATGGGAGACACAACATGGACATAAGCTGATAAAGAATCAGTAGACCGCGGAACAGCCAAGCTGTCGAGTCCCTACCGAGTTCACTCCAAACAGCTTGCTTCGTTTGCGGTTGGCAACGGCGTGCTAACAGTCGAAAAAGCAAATAACAGTAGAATAAACCAGAGTGATCGGGAGCCATCACAGTACCAATCTCGAGTTGCGCATAACGTCTGCCGTGGTGGCAGCAATAGTAGTATCATGAGCAGCAGCAGCAGTAGCTGTAATAATAATAATAATAATAATGAGCAGCATGTATTTCCAGTCGAACATCGGGTTTCGCGCGCAGCGACGATCAATTGGCTTAGCGCAAGAGACCAAGAAGGAAGGAGAACTCGAGAGCGAGATCACGAGGACGTCACTCGAGTCGACGATGACAACACAGACTGGCACAGTTAATAAGAGCATTTGTCTGCTGCTTTGATAGTGCAAAGTTCTTATGCAGGCTATGGGAGAGATTGTGCGCGTCTCGCTGCGTGTGCGTCTATGTGACGTTCGTATGTCATTCGTTGGTGATGATGGCGAGTTGTGGTCGTTTTCAACAGTCACTCTGGCAACAAGCAGAGTCTGCCTTGCTGACTGATTGGCCGCCGGTCACTCGGCCGGTCGGCCTTCGACTACTCGTCTCCGTGAGCTGACACCACCAACTACGAAACTGGGTTTTCGGCACTCGTCACCACGTTGCTATCGCTACTCACGATAGCTCGTTCAGGGTCTGGTGTCATTCAGCGGGGACGCCACCATTCCGTCGTCCAGCCGCGGCTCTTACAGCCTGCTGGACCTTCCCGAACCTTGCCATACCCTGCTACCAATCTCTGCCATATATATATATATATATATATCTATGTATCTAAGTACACACAATTGGCACAGCGACATACGAGTACGAGAGAGAGAGAGAGAGATGTGTTTTCGATTTTCGCTTCCGGCAGCTGCTTCACGAGTCCTCCACACAAGACCTTTACCCTTCGCTCTTCATCCTCTGTCTCTGTCCCACTCTCGCTCTCTCTCTCTCGCTCTCTCTGTAACTTACTAGTCTCTCAATAGAAAGGACGATCTAGCAAGATAGATGATTCCAGCGAGGGTGCGAACAACATCCAGCGAGAGCACGGCGTAGTACAGCATCAGCAACAAAACCGCGGCAAAAAGAAACGGACCACCCCTTCTTGTGCACATCTCCCCCTGTTGTGTTTGATTCTCCTCGAGGCGGCTTTCGGCTGCTGGATCGAGTCAGCCAGTCGTCCGCTGTTTGTCCGTTGTCCGAATCGCGACAGCGAATCAAAACGCCAGCGATCAGTAGCCAGCCAGAAGCAGGAGCAGCAATCGCGAGGGTTTCCAAAACCCAACCCAAACGATAGGTTGGCAGCCCCTCGTCGCAGTTGCAGTAGTAACCGGCTGAAGCAGCGGCCGGTCGTCAACGAGTGCTGCTGCCGCTGCTGCTGTTACTAGTACTACTACTACTGCAGCTACGACTACTCAAACGACGACTAACCATTCTGATCTGGCTCACCCTTATGCCACGACCTGCCTTCCCCTCCTGCAGCCTGTATCCGCCCACACACTCAGACAGACAGACAAACACAGAACGACAACGGCGGCGGCGGCGGCGGCCGCGGCCGCCGTTAGGGGATCGGCCATATGGTCAACTTATCCGCTACAAGAAAAGAAGCCACGCACGGCTCATGCGCAGCGACTGCCACATGCATATTGTACGATTAGGCCATAGGCTCTCAAACCCCATCCAACTCCCCGCGCCCCCGCAGTCTCGCTCCTTCATCATGTCACGCTCGCGTTTCGATAGAGAGAAGACCAAGAGAGAGAGAGAGAGAGAGAAATCGACGTCCGGACAGCTCCTGGTAGACGAACGCGCATGATGAACCCCCACGTGAAGGGACGAAGAGAACGGGTGTAAATTCAGTTAGCATCAAGGACCCTCGTGCACTTATTGTTCTTTTGCCTTCTGGTATCATCGACGGCGTGGGCAGGGGAGAAGGCAATTTTCACCAGCGTTAAATTGAAAGTAGCCGTTGAAATGTTGACAACAATCTTCAGAATCTGCAGAATCGCTAGAAGTTTCCCGCTACTTTTTACACAAGTAGCAATACTATGTACCTGCTGTTTATTTGGCAGCGAAAACGCGCTAATTTGTTTTCTGCAGCCAATTTGCTGCAAGCGACTCTATTCCTCTCTAAACGACTATGAAGGAGTAATCTCAGTGGTAGTAATAACGCCGAAGTGCGCCTTACAATCGGAGGAGACACATAGGTGCACGGGTTTGATCCCCACCGTTGCACATTTGCATTTTAAAAGGGATTGTTGTCCGTCTTACGAAGCAATGAAGCTAAAGGCAGTTGTACCGTGGAGTTAAATGTTCATGGCTGAGAATCAGCCCGAATTTTTTATTTTTTAGTAATAACGCCCAATATTTCAATCAGTCACCCCGCAGTATTGCGTTTATTTGCTACCCTGTCACAAAAAAGGAGTACTCTCGTCGGTTTATTAGTCGAAAAATATTAAATAGGATTTCTGCCTCACGTTTTTCCTCATCTATTTCGCTCTAGAGCACTGTTCTATAAATCACTTCTCGTACATCGCTCGAACAACTCAATTCGGTATCGATCGAACTCATGCATACAGAGCCGCACAGAAATGTGCAACTCCGCGCGGTATAACACCACACATTGTGGGACCTATTATAAAATCACTCTTGTCCATAAATGTGCGTTCGTCGTCCGCCGTTGCCTTCACGGCTCCCTTCCTCCCTCTCTCCGAATTGATGTCTGTTAGCTTTTATTTGCTCTTTCATATTCGGGCTACTACTGCCCGACCTGCCGTACATAAACTATGTAAATATACATGCACCCATAGTGAAGATCGGAGACAGCAGCAGCAACAACGAGAATGAAACAGAGCTTCGTCGAGGCTAGGCCCTGGCTTCACTGTGAAGCTGGTCACAGACGAGGCAAGGTCTCGCTGCCGTCATCTTCTGTTGCTAGTTATAATACCTGTTCATCTTCTCGATTCTCTGTGAGCAGGCGTTCCGCCGCCGCACCGATCGACGACGGCAGCAGCAGCAGCAGCAGCAGATTGTACATATTCGCCGGCCGGGGCAGGCATAGTCAAGCGATGCGTTTAGCAACAGCATTAGGGAGGGAGAGAGAGAGAGAGAACGAAGCGCATACATAACTGTATACATATATATATATATATATATATATATATATATATATATATATATATATCCATACTCGCATCTATGCTAAGTGCGCGTAAGGTATATCGGAATTGCTGCCGCCACCGAAGCAGCGCCATAACAACGTAGTCCGGTCCATCGCATAACAAACAGCAGCAGGGTCTTAGCTGACCTGGCATCAATCAAATTTAGTACACATCTGTGCGACGAGTCACTGTTGCTGCTGCGGCGGCGGCGGCTGCCGCCAACAACGGCGACGGCTCCGGCGGCTCAATAACAACAACAACAACACAGCAGCGCCGCTGCACGCCGGCGAGGGTTTCTGTTTTACACAACCAGCTTCGTCCACCAGCGGCAGCACTAGCAGCAGCAGCATCATGTACAGCAGCCACTCTTGCAGCAGCAGCAGCAGCAGCTCTAACAGGAGCAAAATCAAAATCTGTTGCTGCTGCTGCTGCTGCTGCTGCTGCTGTTATTGTTGTTATGTAGTCGTCCATGGCTGTGTTCTCTGCAAAAGGGCGAGGAGGCTACCGTTGTGCTGTTATAGAACGACATCGCGTAGACAGACGAACCGTAGAAATAACATCAGCTATGGCAGCAGTGATACCCGTGGTGGTGGTAGTAGCTCTAGTGAGGATTCGTCGTCTTCTTCGTCGTAAGCGAAGCCAGCAACAGCCTCAGCCGATGGCCCGTAGTGAGAGTAGTCCGCCGCCACCGCCGCCGTCGTCATCATCGTCATCGTCGGTTGTGACGATGACGGAGAAGAGAAGGTCTATTTCTCCTTCTCATCTCCTTCTGCGTTCTGCTGTGGCACCAGGCCATAGCCACGCCGCGGAGCTGGAGAGCGAGCGAACACCGCGGCCAGCGAATGAGTGAATCCCTCCATAAAGCAGCAGCAGCAGCGGCTGTGGTGGCGGCGGCAGCGGCGGCGGCAGAAACGGCAGCCGCGACTGCAGAAGCGATCCTATTTATAATTTATCGCTGAATGTTAAGCTCGGAGCCGCTCTAGGGAGAGCCGGCGGCCAGCGAACCAGCAGGCAGGAGCCACGCAAGCAGCCTGTAGCTAGAACCAACGAATGATTCCTGCGCTGCGATGCGCTACAACTCAAGATCCAGAGGAGAGTCGAGTCGAGTCGCACGGAGCGGCTGGCGCGTTGGCCAGAACTCTGCTGACGCCGTTCTGCCAACCATAGAGATGAGGCCGATCAGGCAACAGCCGCAGAAGCAACCGGCGAGCCACGACGAGGAGCGCAACGTGTCTATGTCTCCTCGTTGGTTTGGCGGCTGCTGCTGCTGCTGCGGCTGGCAGGAAGCTCCATAACATAACTCGATGGATATATGTTGCTGCTGCTGCTGCTGCTGCTGTTCCTCGCTGATGCGGCTGTCGATGCGGCTTCTATCTGATAGATAGAGAGAGACAGGAGAGAGAGAGAGAGGGGGGGGGGATGGAGAAATGTGGACGCATAGACTTCAGCCATCGCGTTTTGCTTGTTCTGCCTGATCGTTCCCTCATCGACAGTGTTTACCAGTCAACCTCAGCCAACCTTCAGGAGAGGCCTTCATAACGCTCAGGTCACCGTCGACCTCGAGGCTGAGCATACATTGAAGACGCGGCATATACGAACTATGTATATTTGTAGTAGTTGTAGAAACAGCAGCAGCACATGCATGCACACACACACACACAGTAACACACAAGCGCGCGCGAACGCTCGAAGCTATCAAACATTCATATGCCTGGGCCGGGGTGGTGGCTAGGTCCTAGGACATAACTTGTGTCCTACGGTTGCAAGTTGCTACTTGCAGGAGGCGCGCGGCCTGCCCGTAGCTGAACACACCTCTCCGGCAACAATCGGTGTCGCAGTTTTAAGACACCCATCCCTCACACAAACCCAGACGGGATAGAGAAGAATCTGCTTAACCGGGCTCTCTTACTCTTATACTATCCTAAGGGTAACCTTATCGTAGCCAAATCCAACAACTCAATGTAACAAGCCATGCTCAATATGAACGCAGCATCCAAGATCTAAACATTAACGGTTCCATTTCAGTATTGAACGGTATCGGACGCCTGCACATCAGGGCCAGCCATGTGAGACTTCAACTCGATCTGGAGTCCAATGATTTAGTCACTCACGCATAGGCATCACTCAGTATCCCCTGCCAGGATTAAATCAACGCCTGATCGTGCCGCGCCGACTCGCTTAATCAGTGTCGTAAACGTCTATCGGGTAAACAAAATCAAAGCCTATTTTGAGCTTTGTTCACAATACCCTGCTTCAGCTTTTTGACTCAGAAGTGGACATGTAACGCGTCAGAAGGAAATATCAGAACGTATCTATGATGCATTTGAACAAGCCCACTGCACCGGTCTATATAATACGGGGATGGCCGTCTGATCGTCAGCCTATGCCAGAATGCATCAACTATCAGCAGACAACCGGGTCAATCGAGCTGCTGAGGGTCAGCACCACCAAGGCGATTTTTGCTTGAGTGGAGTGTGGCGTTCGATTTGTCTCGTAGGTAGACGGTACTGAGGTGGCCTATTTGAACTCTGTCGGTGTTGCCGACTTGGCGGCGATGGTAGTCGATGACAATATCAGCAACAGGGAAGAGTATTCCGTAGCAGATGAAGTCTGATGTCGACGAGCTCATTCTCCAGGCATCTGGAGGGACCATATATATATATATATATATATATATATATATACATAATAGTTCATTTGCTCGGTGGTTACATACTGCCATGAAATATGATTACAGGTGGTCAATGTACCCGAGAGAAAATCATACAGATTACAGAGCGACCGTTGGATGCATGCGCGCCTCGATCGACTTCAAGTAGTGCGACTCTATCGGCGCTTCTATGCAACTAGCATAAACGATAGAGAATAATATGGATAACAAAGCGGTTATGCCTGATGCTGTTGGCTCTTTCAAGCTGAATAGATAATAATAATAAATAGATCGTGCCAATAAAGCAAATGGCAATTTATTTTTAATCGTAATAGCATGTTACGCAATGACAGAACTTTCTGTTTTGTATAGGCCATTATTATTGGTCGACGTCTGAACGAGAACTAATGACTGTGTCCGATATTTAAAAACATTTTTTCCTCTATTTACGAAATGCTCCGCATTCGAAGATGCAACATTTGCATCAATGAATTGTCCAACGACATTTCCCAACACGGAGTAGATATTTTGCTTCATGTTGAAGGTTAATAAAATCACCAATCCTAGAAAAACCCCCCGCCTCTATATCTGTCACCCTATTGCGCTCTTCGTTCCGTTGTGGCACCTATCGTGAGACCTCAACAGCAACAACAATCTATGGCGATCTTGTCTCTCTTCCCTTTTCTCTCTCTTAATAGCTCATAGAAACACACCACTCACGCCTACACAGTCTCGTTGGCCCCCCTGGAAAGCCAGCCATGTTCCAAGCGGCGAGTCGCATAGCCTCGTACCCATATATGGCTATGCATCCACATAGAGGCGTTCCATCCGACGCACATAATTCATCGAAGGTCGGAGCCTTGCGGATCTGGCGGCTAGCTGCTTATGGTCTCCGTCGGAGCTCGGAGCGTCCCTACGGGGATGCGGCTGGGGTGGCAGCAGAGCATACAGATCTGACCAGCTCTAGCCAGTCTGACTGACCGGAGGGATCTGATATTTAGTGTAACCAGCCCATTCGGCAGCACCAGACCGGTTCTGACCGCTATCCCCACAAGCTATTCAGTCAGTCCAGATCTGCTGCGTATTGCTGGCTGCTGCTCAGACCGCGGGCTCCAGTAGCGATAGCAGCGGCTCCCGCCGCATCCGGCGTAGCTGCGGCGGAAGCCATGTTAGTTAGAAGAAAAGTATTATTATTATTATTATTATACATTGGGCTCCTATTTAGTCTCGACTCGACTAGACCTGCAAATAACACTATCCAATATTCTGCCGCCGATCATCATCACCACAAGTGGTCTTCGCCTACGAAGACCTTCTGGTGATGGCGAGTAGTATATCGCAAGACTGGACGATGACTATAGCTACCCACCAGCACCAACGCTAATTCTAATTCGACATTTTGCCGGATCCACGACAACGAGCGCCAGCAACACCACGAACGGGAGTCGTATGGTTCGCTTCGTGGAGGGTTAGGTATAGTCTATGACTACACCTCTACGTCTTCGCTGGGAGCTGTGGTGGCAGCTATTCTCGTAACGTTTACTCTCGCCAGTGGCGTTCGCTATTCTGGCTGCTTTCAGAGTCACCCATTTGGGTAGAAGTGATACACACGGTGCTGTTGTGTCCCCCAAGCATTCGTATGTATTAGGTAACTTGTCAAAATGGCAGTTCACGTCGTGGGTCGTTGTTGGTAGCGGTATCGTGATTGTCGCAAAACTGAGCAGAAGAAAAAGGGTACGATATCACGGCGTGACAAGATGGACGCGTTGCTGTTTTTTCAAACTGCACCACTCGTTTAAGTTTGGTACATTTAGACACATATATATATAGAACGAGTCAGAGGGAAGGAGAGAAGGGATCACTGAGACAGATGACGACTATGACGATGATTCGCGAGATTATGGTCCCACTCGTAATTTTCTGCAACCGAAACAAAAGCGACTAAGTAGATAGATATAATATATAGTTGTATGTGTATGTGTGTACACGTACGAGTGTGTGTCACCCAGCGAGAAAGAGAAAGGGATAGAGATATACAGCTCGAGAACAGACCGAGGGGACGGACAGTTGTTGTGCGACCGGCGCATGATGGCTATGATTACGAACGACCAGTTGCGAACAACGTTCGCCAATAAGGACCACTGTCTCTCTCTCTATCTCTCCTCGATGGCCACACACACACACAAGCAAACATGAATTTCGGCTTTGAGTCGGTTGGACATGCGGAACTCGCAAAATCATCAGATGCAGAATTCAGAGAGTGAATCGTTTGGCGCATGATGTAACCTTTGGCATTGTACGAACATAGCTGCCATAGGCTAACTCTGCCACGATTCGATTCCGCTCCAGCTATCGTTCGCTCTCTCGAAACGTCTAGCGGCTACCCATCTACAATAGTTATGGCTGCGATCTCGAACTCTCGTAATAAACGACGACCGCCAATAATAATGATACGACCTATAGCTAAGTATTCGATACGGGATTTCTGCTATTCTCGCTCACCCGATTCGCTGTCACCTCCGTTCATTATTGGCTAGCTTACGCGGTCTAAGTTGACTGTCTGAGCTGGCTCGATCTGGCCAACTGACCTGACATTCAGAATAACCGTCAGCTAGTAGAGCCCCGCCGTACAGAAGAGGTCGAATATCAGACAGCCCTTAGGCCTAGAGGGATGACGGAGGGTTTGAGTAGCAGCAGTTCATCTCGTTCTTTTTTTTTTGAGAATTTATATTCAAGCGAAGGCTGCTGTGGTGCCTAAGCAGCAGCAGCAACAGCCGATTCTTGGTGAACAAGATTTATTGCTATATCTGCTGCCCCCGGCTCGCCACTGAGCCCCCGTTATATGCTCGCCTGGCTGCCAGTCAATCAATTCGTTGGTTTGGTCTCCTAGGGCTCTTGAATCCACGATCTGGAAAGACGCCAGAGTTGATAGATAGATAGATGTGGGGTCGAATACCACCAGGTTCTGCTGAGCGATTGAAGCATCCATCGCAGGTAGAGCAATGATATGTATTCATGCTCCCTTGCGCTCAAGCGAGCACACACGCAGAGGCGGCCGGCGCTCCAAATACAGGATCTGAAAAAAGCCTGATTTTTGCTGAAGTACATACATACATATATATGTATGTGAACGCTACGCTAGCTCCGGCCTATACTGTTGAACACAATCTCTAAAGAGGAACTAGATGTGTCGCTATTGACTATTTGTGAACATATGTATAATGAAATTGTGGTCCTTCCTCTACATGACGAAACGATCAATGCATCCGTTATATCATCCGTGCACGAAACCGAGGGTAGTAAAACAAGTAGCTGTCCATCACATCGCCATATCTCTAGCTGTTATATATAATATATTGACCAACGTATTTCCCGATATGCTTATTACATGTGCAAATATATTCCACATTGTACGCAATGTGTCTACGATACATAAGAACGGCATGATCGGTCCGGCATGATCGAGTCCAGTGCGGTTTTGAGGACGACAGAACGAGCAATATTGACAGCAACAACAGCAGCAGCAGCAACATGAACAGCACCACCGTCATGTTCTGCTTCCCATTCGCTTCCTGTTGTAAAACGAAGTCAAGGGAAGCCGACTGACTTTGACCGAGGCTGAATGAAAGAGATGACATAGGTCAATTCGGGTAGGCGATGCATTTACCAGTTGACTATAACAGCCGCCGCTGATATAGCTCCTACTGTGCGAGTACAAGCTAGCTCCCCCCCTCTCTCTCTCTCTCGGTCTGCTAGAAATCAGTTTGCCGCTGCGATTTGTGTACATACGCCTTAATACTCTGTCGTACCTGGGTCGAGTAGGTTTATCCTCGAAAGTACTGTCCAAGCTTAACCTATTGGCGGCGAAACCGCGCCAGAACAGCAGCTAGTCATCGACGTGACACAACTGCTGCCTTCGCCACGCAGACAGATATCTCTTACCATAAATAGTTGCTATGAGCGTTTCGCTGTCTTCGACACTTGCTTTTTGAACTCAGCTCAAAGTCTCAACTGTCGATTGCATGTAGTTTATTCGATTTGAGATTGCAGGAACAGCGGAGCAGTAGTAGCCTCACAAGTATCAGCAGCAGTAGTAACAGCCAGAGAGCGCATAATTTTCCGCCGCTCCATAGAGATACTGTGAACTGCCAGTCCAGCTTCGAATGAAACCGAATCGAGCAGATGCTCTGCGCCGTGTCATGCGATCCTCAGTGGCGAGCCTGTCGTTGGCTACCTCTACCTCGAGCTTCAGAGAGAGAGAGAGAGACGACAAAGTTAGCAAAATCCAATTTTCACACAACTCGACCGACGACGTCTGGTCGATTTCCGACAGCTTCGATGGGGACACGTCATAAAAATTTCAGAGCGCCGTCGTCTTCGTGGCTGTTGCTGCTACTGCTGTTGTCGTTGTTGTTGTTGTTGTTGTTGTTGTTATCGTTGTTGTTGTTGTCCTCGTTGTCACAATGCGATCCAATTAAAATTAAGAACGAAAGACGCGACAATTGTGAACTCTACCAGGAACTCTACCCGGCGCGGCACATCGACGAGAGCCAAATGGCGTCTTGTGGCGTTTTTTTTCGCTGGTTTGCCATTCAACACTCAAACGACACGAAACGCTTACACGAAAGTACAAACAGCAGCTAACCGATCGATACAACTGAGAACGTTTCTATCCTACGCTGGTTTGAGCTGCTTCTTTACTCGTTCTCTCTGTCGCGTCCACTTGCGCGCATCGATCAGTAAATACATCGAGAGACAAAATGCATCGTAGATAGACAAAGCTCGACAGACGACGTGTACAGGAAAAATCATAAAGTTTGAATAGCGGTGGCGGTGGCGGCAGAGGGACCCCCACCAGCGTGACACCATATGGAGACTTTATGACACGATAACCCTGTCGTGTGTTCATCGCTTAGGCTTTACCGGTGGTCGACGCGCGGAGAGAGAGCGAGAGAGATGCCCTATAAGGTACATATTTCTAAACGACCTATCTCTGTGAAACTAGCATACTCATCTATACAAGTTGAAGGGAGACCATGAAAATTCGACCGATCGAACAACGAATTTGACTAATTGTCTGCAGTTGGTCGGCCAAACTGCTGATGAAAGCCGCTTTGTTGACCTACGTCTTTGAGAGTCTACTAGGCTGCGCTATTGCGTGGCTGTTGTCGTGCTCCGCACAGCGCTTTTAAGACGACAACGATAGTGAGCGCGCTGAAACGGGTTGAATGTTGAGCTCAACTAGCGCCTCCAACTAATTTTGACTTGATGATTGGACGTTGAAGTTTCGTCGTCTGATACTTCACTCTGGGGTAGTAAAACTCTCTCATCTCGTTGGAACCAACGAGACCCCACGCTCTCCTCTTGTCGCTCAGTGTGAATCTCGCCCAGCATCGACCCGACAACAGCAGACAGCCCTCGTAGATACATCACGGCATTGGCTAGCACTGGTTGTAATAGTTACTATTACTGGCAGTAAGTACACAGCACGTAAGGCAAGCATTAAGGCGCTGAGATGTGGACGGACTGGCTCCCCAGCGCTGCTCGGCCCGGCTCAGCTCAGGATCGGCCGCTTGCTCTTCGTTTTGGTCGTCTCGTCTGCTTTTTCAAAAAAATAAAACAGATAAGAGACTAACAGCAGCGCGCCCCTCAGATTGAAAGAACGGAGTTGCTGCTGCTGCTGCTGCTACTTCTTCTGCTATCAATATTTTGCCCCATCGATCGACTCAAACAGAACGTTGGCCTGTGCTGTGCCGGTGGGTCGGCCTTCGCTTGCGGCCGCTGGAGATGAAGATTCGGCTGCTGCTGCTGCTGTTGCTGTTTCGTTACGTTATTATAAATTTTGCCGATCATCCCTTCTTCAGGCCCTCACGATCATAAAAAAGCAAGACGCTTCGCATTTTTTCAAGACCAGACACACATGCATCAGTAGATCGTCAGACGAACGGACACGTCCACACAATCGTCCCTCTGTCGATCCCAACTTCGCTGAACGCCACATGAGATCTCTCGATTTAAGAGCGTTCAACATGTTTCTCGGTTACATAACAACAGCAGTACTAGCAGAAGTAATATATATATATATATATATATATATGCCGCGGAGATAGACAACATCCCCAGCAGCAATCGCATCAACAACCCAGCCATCGCATTGCCTGCGCCTCGGCCAGCCGCAAAAAGTCACCCCCACTGACAACAACAGCAACAGCACCACCACCACCTCACCATCAGAGCAAAGCACAGAAAAATACCAACCGTGCTCAACGTTTCTATTGTCTACCTGCAAATCGAACAAGCCAAACTAAATAGAAGACGAAGACGTGTGACGTGCCCAAAACTGAATGATTGCAATCGAAAATCTCGATTGGCATATTCCGTTTTAAAAAACATCGGTCCATTCCACTGTACTTCTGCCGACATCGATCAAAAAGCCTGATATTGCCAGAGAGAGAGAGAGAGAAAGAAAGATTGACGAAAATCTCAAGCTGCCGCCGCCGCCGCCGCCGCCGCAGCAGCTGCAGCAGCAGTAACAACAACAACAGCAACAGCCAGAACAACAACAACAATAAGATCACCTTAATTGGCTCTCATTAATGCTATCCAGCTGAACGGATGAAAGAACGGTTGTAGAGATCGTGGTCCGTGGCACTCTATCACGATAGTGGTGGCGCAATTGACAGCAGCGCAATTTCCGCGAATAAGCTACCCCCTCATCCTTGCGCCCTTGAAGATCATCCATCGCCACTCCATAGCCCCCATGAACCGAGTATTCATAGATACTCGACAGTCGAGCTGTTGCGCCTGGGATTTTCGTATACAACACTGAAACAGCGGCGTGTTATGACAGTGCTGGAAGTGCCGACTGCCCGGCTAGTTGTAGGGTGTTATTGCAACGCAAAGCAGCGCCGTCTCGTAGAACCGGTGGTAGTGGTGGTGGTGGCGGCGGTAGCAGCAGTCGTATCAATAGTCATAGTAAATAGTAACAGACCCAGTGAGTGAGGACGCTCTTCTACTTCTTCTTCTTCTGCTGTTGCTGTGGCGCTGCTGTTTTATGGCAGGCGCTGGTTTTTTTTTCGCTTTCCGACTTCTTCGACATCGTGCTCTCTCTCTCTCACCTCAAGGTGTAGCCGATCAGCGTAGCTTCACAAGTATTAGCCCGACGCCGATCTGAGGCCCGCTTCGGCCTTCACTAAAAGATCTCGGCGTCCTTCCGCTTGCGGAAAATACGATGACACCAACAAACCACAACCGCAACCCAGAATAGTGCCGCAATATGCCCTGCTCCTCTAAGCAACCGCCGCTGGTCTGACATCTCTCAATCGGAGAGATGTCTTACAAGGTTTTGCTTTAGAAAATGACGATACGAGTTGATCTAGCCGCCTGACCTAGCAGCCGCAGTCAGGTTGGATGGACTGGATTGGCGTTCAGCACCGGTTCGGGCTAATTAAATAGACCTGCACCCTCAGAGAGAAGGCCCGTAACCTTGTAGGTGGTTCGTTTCACCCGTTTGTTGTACAATGCAATCTTGGAGATATGTCCAGTGGCTCGCTCCTCATCTCTGGTTATAGAACTGGTTGCAGAGAGACTTTGTAAAGGCAGATGCAGTTTACCATATCATCCTCATCCAACGAAGCGTATCGGAAGCCGCTCATCTATGTCTAAATACAATACAATGTAATCACAAGACGTTTGAAAGGTGAAGGGTTGCAACGCTCTTTAATTTGACGATTTGTCACCCCCGCTTAACCAGCCCCTCCCGCGGTCAGTAATCGAGAGCAGCAATCCACTCAGTTATCGCCCAACAATTACGTGACCGTCAACACAATACTTTGCTAATGTTCACCGAGGTTATGGTGCCTAAACGTACTTACACACACCACAGGTATCGGTGTTAAACACCCTCTTAGGCGGACCGATACACATCTGTCAATAATCGTTGCGGCCGGATCTCTGAAGCGAAATCGCATAGAGTGACTCCCTTCCACCTGAGTCCCCGAGAGTATGTCTCTATATGTGCGTGCGCGACGAGTGAGGCCTGGGGGGGGGGGAGTGGGAGTCAAACTGAGGCGTATACAGATGGCTGGGTTGAGCTGTGCTGGGGCATTTCACGCAGTTTAACCTCTCCTGCTACTGCTGCTGTAGCAGCAACCATCTCCCATCCGACGGCCTGCCTCCTCCTATGACGCGCCTCCACCCCGAAGCCAGCAATAGCAGGGAGCACCTCACCATCCACAGATAGAGGCAACTGCATCCACCAGCCGCATCTACTATCGGCATCCTACTCAGCACCGGGCGGTGGCACTCCGATTCCCCCGGCCTTTCCGAGCTACCGCTGGCGCCTAACGCCCCGCCAACAGCGTATCGGGTTTCTTCCACTTCCCTCCGACTCGTCTCTCCTAACAAGTGCCATCCACGGGACCGAGAGGAGCCAAAAAGCGTTCTCCCCCAACCCCGCCCCCCCAAACTCGCTCCCCTGTGGGACCCGCTCCGGCCCGGCGGCAGGGCCAGCCATCGTGTTACCCGTTAATATCATCCCTGTCCAATACAAAACACAGTGGCACATCGGATGGTTGTTGCCTCGCCCTGATGATGATGCGTGCACTCTTGTCTGCGACGCAAGCATGCATACCGCCATTGAGGGTCATATTGACACGATGAGACCGGCCCGCGCGAAGGGCAGACCGAAAGGGAGAGAGAAGGACTTAGAGAAAGAAAGAGATAGAGGGGATGGGAGCAAGAAACGGACGTTCGGACGGTAGAGCCCAATATGAATAGTAAGTTGCTCGTGGCGCCCGTTCGCCGGCCGACCCGCCACTTACAAAGCGCTTCCGGTGCAGTTTCCGGCTGGAATGAGTTAGGACGCTGGTAGTGAGGAGGCTGGTTGGTGGCGCCAGTAGTTGGGGGCATGGAGAGAGCGAGAGAGAGAGAAGGAACGGTCGAAGGCTTGGCTCAGTTCTCAGCTTCAGACACTCGCTCATGTGAGCGGGGGTGTGTGTCTCCGTGAGTCTCTCTCTCTGTGCTAGTGAGTGCAAATGCGAGCGCGCTGAACGTATGTGTATGGAACGCAGAGGAAGAAGTTACGGTGTATAAAAGCATCTTCATCCTTCTTAATATAGAGTGAATATATATATATATATATAGCGTATATACGATGACGACCCTCGGGGCGGTCCGAGTTCGGGGCACCCGAACTAATCGAACGCCGAACAGCCGTTAGTGAAACGGTGTTCTTCTAGATGAAAGATCTTCGAGAAGCATCCTTCGCTCTGGCTCCCTCTATTTTGGGGGTGTCGATACGTGCATGTCTGTGAATATTTATATATATATATATATATATATATATATATATGTATATATGAATGCCCCCATATTAATGCAGCGGGAAATGACGAGCTAGCATCGTTAAATACTATATTGCACACACGTCTATACAAAGCGTTCTATGTCCGAATGCAGTCCTGCATAGAACATGTATATATCTCACTACAGCAGAGATAAATGGAATTCATCTATTCATCGTGAACACGAATCGAGTATTCTGTATATGAGAGAATCTGTGGACGTCTATAGAAATGTTGAATAGCGTGACATGTCTGCATGTCACTCGACAGGTCAGCTTCGCTCCGCTCCATAGAAGGACAGCTGAACAACGTGTGCTAGAAGGGAGACATGGATACGGAGCGACAGAGGGGTTAAGTATAACACAAGCGCATTGGCCATTTTCGGTGAGTGGCTATTAACGCCGCGAGTGCACTCCGAGCTCGCTGTCGATGTCTAATCGAATCATCGACGCGGGCCCACTGAACAGTTGGTATCTGCCTGTGTCGATGGTCAATGGCGGCTCGGTCGTTCGTCTCGCAATCGAGTGGACAGTGTCCAGATGTCCTCGGCGTATATATATGATTGATACTCGTTCGGCCAATACCTATCGCAGCTATTGCCAGTTATCTACATAGATACATATATACATATAGCAGTTTTCGATGTGTCTCTTTTGTACAGACACGCACACATTAGGACGACACAGAGAGAGAGAGAGAGAGAGAGAGTAAAAGGAGGCGGTAGCAGTGTTGGGGTACAACTAACTGGTAACTGGGGATTTCTAGGGTAGTAGTCCTTCAGACCTGCATTGCTTCCCCTCAACCATTTCTTACAGACACTTAGACACTGGCAAGTCGAGTAGCTAGTGTCTCATCTATGTGCCATGGCGTTCAGCCCTCATCTCTCTCTCTCTAGCTCTCTCAATCTCCCTGCCTGACCGTTCCTCTGCCGGCGTCGCCGCCGCGGCCGCGCTCGATGTATCTGTGACTCAAACTAAATGAGCCATCACGGCCGACGCTACTGGTGCTCGGGGTTAATGCGAGTCTCATGTTATGCTTTATGGGGACTTCATTGGGGAGTTATTCGGACCCCTGGGAGGGTGGGACACTAGCCGCGCAGTTCTGTGGTGTACAGCCAGATGAGGGGCGGGGGGGGGACAGGCAGGAAGAAGCAGAAGGGGGCTTGCGAGGTTAGGCGAGCCAAGCCACAGTATCGGCTTCATTCACTCCATATTGAAGTCGTTGATGTCGTCACACTACGCACCCCATCTCCCATTGCAATTCCCCCTTGTCCAATCCCCTCCTTTCAATTCCTTGCCAGCGAGTTCGCTGGCTGAAGACAGCGGGGAGCCAGTCATATAGAAGTTAAGGGGGAAGGCACGCAGGCTGGCTGGGCGGCCGGCCGGCAGGACCAAGCAGCCCTGGATGATAGAGGCAGACGAAAGAACGAACGAACGAAGGAGGGAGGGTCAAATTTTTACAAAGTGGGGGTTAACTTTCACATTGCGGATGCTGGGAGGCGCGATGAAGACACAGACAGAAACGAGACAGTGGTTCGAATGAGCGGCAGTGATGGTGGCAGAGCGAATGACTCGTCGGCTGTGGGCACTCCTCCGCCAAGCAGGTGCCTGTCTTTTTCCCTTCCCGCTGCCGTGGTGCCTGTCGCGATATTGACACACAGAAAGAACGAGACAGAGAGAGAGAGAGAACGGTGAAAAAGATCGACGAAGAGTAGTGGTGCACCTATTTCGCTCGCTACTCCACACTCCACGCTGTCTCTTCTAGCCCTGGGTACTCGCAGCAGCTACCTCTATGGACCGATGGGGTGCTCAAAGGGGGCTCCCGATCCCGGCGGATTGGGCGGTTTGCCTCCGCCGTCGCCGCCACTACCGCCACTATCGCCATCTGCAGCCAGTTGCTGGCTGCAAGCAGGCTACACTCTGGCCAGCCACGCAGCGGCCACAACGCGAGAGCAGCGGTGGATTCAGCGGCGCCAACAACGCGAAGAAACTGTGGCGGCGTGGGTTGGCAACCACCGACTGATGGTATACCACATCACCTTCGATGTGTGGCGTCGGGCTGCAAACGGCGAAGCTCTTCTCGGCCTGCGCTAAGGCGAAGAGCCGGGATCCCCCGAGACGCGAACATTGATGGATCGAAGCGGCAGCAGAGCCAAGTGCAGTGCTATGCCGTTCCACCACGACCACTACCACCACCAGCTACACCGCTGAGTTCGGTGGCTGGGCCGAACTCACTCGCGTTGGCTGCGGGCCGTGTTGTCGACTGTGCGTTGTGGGCATCCTCCACTTCATGTTCTTCGGCATTTCCTTCGATCGGGCAAGGTCCTGTCTTCGATCAGGCAACTCTGGCCTTTCTCGTCATTCGATTTTCTCTGTTGTATGTTTGCAGGTTGACTAACTCTCACTTGCCCGGCTCGCGGTTCTCGAGAGCGCTCGGTGGATTCTAGAGATCTGGCTAAACTAGATTCGAGAAGGGCAGAGACGGAGCGACACCTTGTCCCATAACTATTCTAAGTTTGTCGGGATTATTGAGATAACTGAGAGGTATTTACTTACACGCAAGTTTCGATTATGAGACTCCAAAACGATCTGCCGATTTAACACCGAGATAGCGGGCCAGCATTCGCTGGTACTTAGCACCGTCATTCACTAGAGCAGAATGGTAAAAATCCGCGAGAGCGCATGCTACACGATAGAGGTTTGTAACGGAGAATCCACGACAATACAGCATCTCTACAGCATGAGCAAATACAAGCGAAATCGTTGACATGTATAACATATGCAGGTATATATTATACACGCGATGGTAGAATGCGTACATGAATACTAGATACGGATGTGCTCTGGACCCGTTGTCGCTCACTATCGTTGGGGCTCTGGCAGGGTGACATCAACATGCTGTAAGAATTTGAGGCTTACACGGTGGGAGACTGTGTCGGGATTTTTCACCCAGGTGTTCCTCCGCCTATAAAGACGCCCTCACTAATACGGCTGGAACGATTGCGAACGTATGGAGAACGTCGCCGGATGGCTGTTCATGACCGTGACGCTCTGGGCCCAGATCGCCGGCAAAAGGTGGGAGCATAAGATTGAGGCATCGAGGCAAAACAGCGGATTGTTCCCAAAGCGGTGCACGGCTGACGGCGGAGCTGGAAGCAAACGGGATGGAAGTCAAATGAAAAACATGAAACACACACGGTGACAAACAAAAAAAACAGCTCACACTATTCAAAGCGAGTCAACTGGAACAACGCAACGAATAGCGCCCAACGAGCGAGGGGACGAAACGAACCAATACAAGAGAATACCAACATGACTGTAAACCACCACCGTAGACACGTCCACTGCTACCGATGGACCAAACAATCTCTCATATATATATATATATATATATAAACGACTCATCGAAATAGACAAGCTAAGAGTCACGTTAACGGTCCAATTTGAACTACAATGTACCATATAATGCTACAGACGCAACCCCTTGAGTGATATCACCTGTGGTGGCGGACAGGGATGGCAGACGTTACGTCCAGCCAGCTGAAAGCGTCCCCTAAAGAGTGGATTGGATTGGATTTCTACACTGAACGCAGCGTATATAACCCTAACTATAATAGTTACGTCGCCTAACTGACGAAGCGTTCATATATCTGTTTTATATTTTGGTTGCCAAACCCGATATCAACGCCGCAACGACAATGAATATGGTGGACTAAATCGATCGACGGGTCAATTCATCGAGAAGTAAGTAAGTGGGGGGTGTGTTCTTCTCAACGAGACATCTTATTTCGTACTATCGTGATACTATAGTGATGGTAGCAGAACTGGCAGCTATTGTTGCTGGCCTCCTTTCCTAACTGTCGAAAAATCAAATGCAGTTGCAGACGAACGGGGACATGTGATACACGAGGAAAATGTGGGCGGTGGCGACAACCCGGCGTTTCGCAAACCTTAATGTCGCTGTAACGCGAGCGCCTCGAACTTCATTGAAGTAAGATTGCCTATTGAGGTCGAAAGGTGGTAATGTGTCATGGTGAGATGGTAATCCAAATAGGGCCGCATATCAGATACATAATATATATATATATATATAGTACTGCCCTTTGTATCGCTTATACAGCGAAGACTGGTTTCAAGCTGGGAGTTTTCAGTCAACTATATTACTTCGGTTGTTCACGGAAAGATTCAAAACGAGCATTCGAATCGGCCGTTCAGATCGAAGCGGAGGATTGTCGTAGACTAAAGCCGAAAAGTTGCTGAATTCAATCTGGTCTGTGCGTTAAGATGGGAAGGTCAGTCATGTGCGCAAAATTCGACCACGACACCGATAGCGTTACGGTCCGCTGAGTCGAGTTTCGCTGCCTATAGACATTTCCGCAGCAGCAGCAACAGCAGAACAGTAATGCCAGCAAATAATGGCGCCTGCTGCTGCTGCTGTTGCTTCTAGTGCCGCTGTAGGTCGAACGCTCATCGCTTGCTAAATACCCTCATTACTATACGATACTGATCAATGTGTCCATGCGGCGTATAGCATAAGGTGCTTCAACTACTGCTACTCCGACTACTGCTGCTACTACTATAATACTACTACTACTACAACGACTACCAGTACAAATTGTCTCTAAAACGAGGTTTGCACGAAATCTTTATTTAGTCCCCGCGAGAGGAGATATAGGAGCAGCCATCACAGGCGACCCCACTCACAATGTCAGCCAGTAAACGCCGCCGCCGCCGCCACCGCTGCCGCCCCATCAATATGCGGCTACCGCCAGCGTTTGATACCTTCGTCACTCATCGTTTCCTCATCGAACAACGACCACCGCTTGAGCAAGCAGAAATTCTCAATCCATATTGCGCGATATGCGCTGCGGTTCGACGGTGCGATGGTTCATCGAGTGAACATAGATATTTTTGCTAATGCTGCTGCTGCTGTTGCTGCTGTTCTTCCTATATGAATGTATGTGTGGATGTCCGTATTTGTCGTTCACAATAGGGACGGCCGCAGTGCGCAGACGGCGCGATCTTCGGCGCCTCCAGCGAGGAGATCATCTTGAGACGCTTCACTGAGCTAAGCCGCCACCGCCACCGACGGCGCTACTGCTGCTGCCGACGACGCCTTGTAATGCTGCCAGCACTACAACTCCAGCACTCGTATGCAATGTCATCGCCTGTCGAATACCACCATAGTATCGCTGCATCAGCGAGCCAACTAGCCAGCATCAAGCGAGCGAGAGAGCGAGAAGCGATCACATCGATATCATGCCACGCCATCCCGGCCAGTCATCTGTAGATGAGTCTCTAATATAGATCTCTATCGGACTTCAACGGGCGCACAGACAAACGCAAGACCATCGGCTGCGAGAGCGACACATACCCACAGTTCATTTAGTCGCAGTCACAATGGCATATTCTGGTCTATCGCTGCGGCCGTTCATGACAGCCCATCGTCTACCATACTGCGATGCTGTGAACGACACTCTCCCAAGTGGATTCGTTGCCTATTCGGTTGCAAGGCAAATCTTGGCGCCGCAATAGCGTTCACTACTAGAACAGTGTTCCTTCCATTCGTTTATCGGCAGTGTTCTGCTTCGTCTACCTGTGATATTGCAGCGCCATACAGAACATCGTATACAGTAGCGATATTCGCCGCATCTGTAGTTCGCAGTTCATAGTTGTTCACCATCGATCGCTTCAGCCCCGTCGACTTGATCAGATTTGTCCGCTAGAGCGGGCATGATCATCGTGGGCCTGGAAGCTGATCGCTGTGGTGTCTTTGGGCTTTGCGGCTTCTTTCGGCTGACCGTGTATCATCTGGCGGTGGCCGGCCCCCGCCCTTTGCTGGGCCCGGACTCTGTAACAACGGAGCCCAAAAGCCTATAGTTATATGTCTCGATGTGTGCGTGTGCATCTGTAGATCGAGCTGAGAAGCTCAATCTATCTAGCAATGTTCTCAGTGGCGCAACAGCGACAGTAGAGATTCTCGATGACAGATGCTGTCTGTCCTTCTCCTTCATATAGGCACTGCTTCCACTACGACCACCACCACCACCAGCACCACCACTGCTGCTGCGATAGGACATTTCTCCGGTAAGGCACTTTCCTCTCTCGCGTTCTCTCTCTCTCTCTCGCTGTTCCTAGCGATCTCCGTTCAGAGAGATAAAGCCACACCGTGCGGATCGCATCTGATCTATCATCGTAGTATCTCGCAGGAAGGAGGAGACTAGCGACTGCCGTCCCACCTGCAACAGTCTTGTGTAGCTCGTGCCAGAATGCTGCCTAGCGTTTTGACTCAATCAAATTGTATCTATCGATACACTTTAAAGATTAGCGACCCAGCAGGCGCATCGAGAAGGCCGCGAACTCTGCCATTGCTAAATCTACTGTATCATTTGAGCGTGTAGAGCACCGTATATCAAAATAATAGGTACGGTACATAAATATATATATACATATATATATGCAAATAGATATATATATATATATATATATACGTAAGCGTCTAGCTGTGTTGCAGCAAATGCACTCAGCGTAGCTGCATTAGAAGCGTACTTACATGACTGACTACTCGTAGTAGTAATTGTTGCAGTGTCGTAGTTGTAGTAATGGCGCAGTACATCGCAGCCATTCGTGCTAATCTATCTATCCACCCATCATCCATCTATTACTATGTCTAGTGCTGCCGTGGTTGGGCTGCGGTGCGCAGCGTTTAACAACAATAAAGAATGCTTTAGCGGAGCACCCTGTTTAACATTCCATTAACGGTCATTGAGGCTTCTACTACCGGTAGCGTCGGTGCTGGATGGGTTGCCAGGTCGGCTGGTACTGTTATATGTATATATATATATATATATATATATATATATATATATATATATATATATATATATATATATATATATATATATATATATATATATATAAGTACTCCGATAGCTATTACCGTCGACCGAGCTTGCTAGCTATGCCTTGCTCGGGTCTGGCCGTTGTGCGCTTTAGAAATGCAACGCGACCTGCTACCGAGCTCAGCCGAGGAGATGAGATTCTATCATCAGCGTCGTCGTCATCATGTCGTGTCGCATTGGATGATGATGGTCGTACCTTTTAGTGGATGATCAGCAACACCAATGTTGTCGCCTCCCCCTTCAATAACAAACAAGACAGACTTCTTGAAGATGAACTGGAGGGGCACACTCATCGGCCATCTATATATCTAGCTGTCTATTATACAATATAATAATAATACGAACAGCTAGTCGCTGCGCAAATCGTTTTTCTAGCAAACGTAATCTACGACCTCTCTGCCTCATCTGGGCGGATGTCGCTGCACGTTTGCCCGCTTGCCTACCTACTACGATGGTTATAATGCCATACGATGATTATAATGCCATACGGCAATCATTTGAACACACCACATCGTTGTCGTTCGACGCTAAGCTATTCGCCATGACGACGCGGTTGCGTTTCGGCTGCCTCCCTGAATAGCGCGCAATACGAATGATTGCCATGGATAGGGTGGACGCGGCGGCGGTCAAGAGCACCAGTTAATATTATAAATTCCCAACGATGCATGCTTGTATCCATATATCTATGTATCTATCTATAGTGTGTATCTGTGCGAAAGAGAGGGAGCATTCTCCACGATAAGAGCGCGCGGTGTTCATGGTGCGACTGCCCTTGCTGGTCGTGTCGCGCACCGCCACCATTCGAGCGATATCTTCTACAAGCACCGGAGAAGCGCCGGAACCACTTTCGTGTTACAGAATCGCCGTCTGTTCGCGCCGCGACAACGGCTTCAGCAGCAACCGGCAGCGGGCAGCGTTCGTCGATATTTTCACAGACGCCCCGTGAAACAACGATGGCGACACGTGCATCGAACCGGAGCGGGTGCACGCCAACTGCTGCCTCCACCCACTATTGCATCTGTCGGAGAGTTGTGTTTTGTGGCGTGTGAATGGCCCGCCACGAGAACGAGTTCGCGGCGGCCAATGTTTCGCTGTACAGCGAAACATCGTTAGCTCGCGACGGGGTACCCTGACGGAAACGGACGAGGAGGAGGAGGAGGAGCAGTGGAGGACGAATCGAGATTTTTCAATCTGATCTGCTCTCATGATGATGGCGCCGATCCGCAGAGCAACGCAAAGCGCATGACAGCCAACGGCTGAAGTAGTGTAGTCGCCGGCCGTATTCTTGTTGGCTTTAGTAACTCAGCTCGCTCCGCTCCGCCGTGATGGCTCCGCCCAGTGGTTTGACACAGTGTTTGCTATACAGACTACGTCACCCGTACTTAAGATCTTCGGTGGCGGCTCGTTCAGATGTCGATCATACGACTGATTGTAGCAGTGGTAGTAGTAGTAGTAGTAGTTGGTTTCAACAAGCAGACGTTTAAAATTGATAATCATATAGTAATAATAATTATAATAATAATTACAATAATTGTAATGGCCGCGCAATGTCCTGTCCTATTTCACATAGTTATCGCATAGTCAAAAGCCTGAAGAGTTCATTCCGCTTCTCGACGATTGTTAAACACTTCTTGTTGCTGCTGCTGCTTCGGCTGTGTCCTACCCCACCCCCGGGCTTTTGTCTCTCTTTCTGTCGCTCTCGTTCTCGTCTCTTCGTGTTTTCCCCCGGGTTCGTCGCTCTTCTTTCGGTTGAGCCGACATCGTCGTCTGCCTTTTGTTGCGCCGCCCCCCTTCTTAGCATCTATATATCGCCTCATATTCTAATTCAATATTTTACTCCCTAACAGGAGAACAATACAATGGGATCACTCAGCGCTAACAACAAGCACGGCGCATAGCAGCAACAGTAGGAGTGGAGTACGCACATGGAGCAGGGGAGATGTTGCCGTCGTCGCTGGCGGCGGCTGCTGCTGCTGCTGTTGTTGTTGTCGCCGTTGGTCTCTGCGCCGATACCGGTGATGGTGACGCTCGAATGCTGTGTGTCCCTGTGTTGCCATTCCGCTCCACGCTCCGCATCAGTCGATGGCCGAGCCAGATAACGGCGCTCAGCGGCAGTCACCGATGCCGAGACAGCAGCAGCAGCAGCACAGGCTCCAACATCGGCGACAGATAGAACAGTGCGGCCGAAGTTGCGGGAGCTGCTGAAGTGGCCGCGAACGAAGCGGCGGCAGTGTCAACAACAGCAGCAGCAGCAGCAGCGTCAAGGGAAGTACGGCAGCCGCCGCCGCTGCCGCCACCGTCGCGAACGCGACACAAAAGAGCGGCACATTTCAAAAATATATCTCTCGTCCCCACTAGAATAAATCTGCATCGGAAAGGTACGCACGTCGACAAGAAAAGACCGGGGAAAAGATGAAGATACCGTGCCGCAGCCGACGGGAGAGCCGGCAACAAACATTCACCTGATATGGTGATTCACTGTGAGTGTATACTCGTGGCTGTCGGCCGTGTCAGAGATCCTGCCTCGCGCAGGTACTAGTGTCGCGCGCGCTTGTAATACTCAGCTACTCCGCGTCATCACTTAGCAATATGGTAGATTAATATAATGTTACTCTACGACGGTGATAGATCGCCGATCGTATGTTGCTTGAGCTGTTGCTGCTGCTACTGTCGGTGTTAACGAACGATCACGATATGCAGTGTTATGTCAATTGGCTCGGCCACAGCCAAAGATGAGGGCGACATCACCGCACAACGTGGAGCGCACTTAGATGCATATATATATATATATATATATATATATATATAGTATCAGTAAATAGCACATTAAGAACTCCTATCATAAACATGGACAATAGTAGTAGAGTTATGAATAATATGTCAGCATGATTTACGGCTAATTAAGTGCTGGTGCCAGGAGACATCCCATTATTATTTCTTAGTTCGTCAGTCATAAAGCATTTTTGTCAGCTAGACAAAAGTGTGGACAGGCAACGAGGCAGCCACTCAAATATGCTGATACACACGAAATGCAGAGGAGAGACGAACTGTTTTCCATTTTGGCTACCATGATCACGACGACTTGAGCCGATCTCCCTCTGGAGATATTCACCATCGTAACAGTAACCCGACCGAGAATCGACCGCAGCTACTGGACATTGCCCACATTGACACTCTCTCAGCCAGATGGAATCTGGAACGGCGCTATGCATTACGGCCAATGCGGCAAACAACCCCAATAGCCACTGCCAGCTCTACCTGAACTTTACTGCGGAATTCACAAATTCGGATTTTGACGACAGTAGCGTCGTTATCGTGACACCGAGGTAACGGTACTTGTCGTATTTCTTATATTTGTTGTTGTTGTTGTTTGTTGTTGTGGCTGCTGTTTGTTGTTGTTGTTGCTGTTTGTTGTTGTTGTTGTCACTGTCCGACTTCCAACAAAGTTTCCAGGTGTTCCAGCATCGTTCAGCATTTGGATGCGGTTGTGATTGATGCTGACGTCGACTCACTCTGTCGCCAAGTTATTGCCGTCCGCGCTCGTACCTGTCGGTGTGTGTGTGTGTGTGTGCGTGCGCGCGCCTGAAATTTTTAGATACATTGACTACGGACAGCAACTAGGAGGAGCAGTCAATACCAACGAGAGCTCTATACTGGGCTCAATAGCCCAAGACAAGAATATCACAAAAATATCTACAGAGAGAAAGAGGGAGAGAGAAGGCTAGCAAGCAACATTATGCACTGTCACGACCACATGTCATTCGTGAACCAGACAGCATCCCAATGCTTGCTCAGTTCATGACGGCAGGCTCATGTTAGCAGGCAGAGGTGACTGTGGGCCACAGAGCGAAAACTGCAACTTTTTGCAAGTTCGTCTCAACGGAGGCAGCGGCGGCGGCGACACCAGCAGCAGCAGTAGCAGCAATGACGGAATCAACCGTCGGCTGGGTCGTTCGTTCTTCGATATCCTTTCTGCTGAATCGTATCACATAGACATATTACACCTTAAAGACCAGTCGCCCCGGACAACTGATTCGCATCATTCACCTCTGCTAGCAGCAGTCGCCGCGGCCGCCGCCGCCGCCGTAGCAACAGTAGTGGCACGCGTAAAAACGTGTCGAAAAGCGATCCAGTGGCACGATGGACTGCCGTTTCGAATGTGTTCACTGTCGCCACCTCCAGTTCGTGTCGTTCGGTCGCCGTGTTCTGGACGCGACGGGAAGAAGGCGGCTGATCGGTTGGTGGGAGCGAGCCTGAGGCATAGCGCGCCCCGCATATGGTCACCGAAATAAACAGCAGAGCAGAGCACATTGGTATACGCCGCTGTGCTCGGTCAGGGAACGGCGGTAAACCGGGAGTTGACGGCGGCGGCGGCGGCGGCCGCGGCGACGGCAGAGCCGGTTGCAGGAGTCCGTGCGGTGGCGGCCGTTGTGAATGTTTTGCTTTTGCATCAGCGGCTGCTGCTGCGGCGGAGGCGGCGGCAGAACCTGACACAGAAGTATTACCGAGCAGGGAAGCAGGTAGCAAGCAAGCAGGTCGTCAATCGAGCAATGGTGGGAGGGAGGTGGATGCTCACCAGTAGCAGCAACAGCAGCAACAACAACAACAACAATATCAACGGGGTATGAATAAACTCCGTGATTTTTCCCAGATTGACAACGACTGCGTCAACTCCGGTCATTCGGCCGCATTCGCAGAAGTACCAGCTGCTGTTGGCCGCCACTGGCGAATATAACCATCGCTGACGTTAGCTTCTCTGTTTCTTTTGCAGATCGCATGACACGGCAACAACGACCACAACAACAGTCGCAGCAGCAGCAGCAGCAACCGAGTGTTTCACCCACTTCGTGAAATAGCAGAGTCAGTCGTCATCTTGTCGCTCCTACATAATACTTCTACTACTCGGTAGCCGTATTGCACCCCCATGTGTTTTTAATAACGGATACCCCAAGGGCAGCAGCAACAACAACGGCAGCAGTAGTTCAAGAAGAGCTACGTCAGAGAGAGTTCGTCGTTAGTTACCGACCGGAGCTAAATCCAAGAATTGAAAACAACCGTTGAGGATAAACGCAGGTTGCAACACTAGCAGGTGCCACAGCGGTTATATTAGAGCAACAACAACAACGATCTGCGTTGAACCAACGATGAGACTATGTTTTTTTGTGTCATTCATAGCAGCTAAACAATAGATGCCGTAACAGGCACAACTAATGGGTTACGGACGCAGTTAAATCAAAACATATCCACAATATTTAGCATGCGTGGATATATATTCATGGCTACCCTATATATATATATATATATATAATCATAAACAAACGAATCACCTTAGATCATATCGCAATATCTGTTGAGTGCGGCTTCATGCATTCGACTGATTTCAATTGATTTTTCCAGCAGGGTGTATTTCCATGGACATGATCGCAAGCATTGCTCATTCCCGCTTCGTCGAATCTACAGCTTTCGACAGTCAGCCGACTCCCGACAGATCGAGTTCAGCGAGAACCGAGACAGACGCATTCTGCGACAACAACAACAACGACAACGACGAGGACCACGACGGCGACGATGGGGGCTGTGAGCCCAACGTCGTTCGCGCCCTGGCTCCAGTGCCGGGACTCGGCCTGCTATCGCCATCGGCCCCGTTGGATATTGGATAGCACCTCGCAAATATTTAATATACAACAACGCTCCCGCCGCTGCCGCTCCTGTCGCGGCGGCCGCCGTCGCCGCCGCCGCCGCCGCCGTCGTCGCACAAGGAGCAAGCCCGCGCGCACCCCTGAACGATCGGTCGCTGGGGTCTCTGCTCCGCCTCTGATGCTGCTGCCTTCGCCACCGGCAGCAACGGAAGGCGTAATAGCGATGCTGTGCATCCTCGATCGCTTCCTTTCACTCGTCACTTATCCACGATTCACAAACGCAGGCTCAGCAGAACGAGACGATCGCACACCGAGCGACACACAACGAGCGTCGTCCGAGTGCAAAAGAGAGAGAGAGAGAGAGAGAGAGAGATAGAGAAGGGGCCACTTCGCTATTTAATATCACCTTTATTAGGCAGCCATTATTAAGTTTGGTGGCTGAGATTTAATACGAGCGGGAGACAGCAAGAGAAAGAAGAAGAAGAAGAACGCGGACAGAATTGAATGAACGAATGAATGAATGAACCTGCTCTCTCTCTCTCTCTCTCTCTTTAAGCAAAATGCAATGCGTCAGTGTGTGCACGTTGAACTTTTGCAATTAAAAATCGGAAAATTAGAATGAGAGGATGACGAAGGAGAGAAGCAGATGGTGGACTAGAAATGTTGTACGGTATCTTCCTTCAGTCATGAACTAGATACCAAGCAAATGACAAATGCCCTCATATATATATATGTATAGGTATATATATATATATATATAAATGTAAAAAATGTAGGGACATTCGTCACGTCGTCGTGAGTGTGCTTGAACATGACGAATATTTTTGATACGACGCACCAGAAGAGAGAACTGACGAAGTTCGAGCCTCATCATACTTTTAAAACCACAATCATCAACAACAGCAACAGTAGCAGCAGCAGCAACAACAGCAACAAGAATAAAACAACAACAACAACAACAACCAGTATACTACTACTACTACTACAATGACGAGCACACGAAGTACCCGGCTCTACCCTACACTACAGTACTACCGCCACTACACAACAACTTGTTCAACAACAATTGCTATGGGGCTAGTGGCAGCAGCAGTGATCGTCACTACACTCCGCTGGGCCAGCGCCGACGGCGAAGACCACAGCTAACCGGGATTGAAACAGCGGCGCCGGCGGCGGCAACGCAGCAGCAGCAAAATCGACGACGTCGAATTCAAAACTCCCGCCAAAAACGAGCGTCATCAACGAAAAAGCGACGGGACGTCAGTCGCCAGCGCGGACCGAGAGCAACAACAACACAACACCGGTAGGAGGAGCGACTACGATCACGAAGAAGAAGAAGAAGAGGCCGACAAGAAGGCGAACGATCCGTTGGTCCGCCGATCGTTAGTTCGTTCGTTCGGGCGGGCGGGCGGACGGACGTTCGGTCAGACGACAGGAAACCTGCTGAGACATTTTTTGAAGAGTTGGAAAAAACTGCACCAGCATCGGCCAACTACCGGCCAACTACCGGCCAACCCGATCGACAGCGGCGGCGGCGGCGGCGGCGACGTCAACAACAACGAGGACCACCAGCACCACAACAACAACAACAACACCAATAACAACCACAGCTACACATTTCTACGTCACTGTGGCTTTTGACATTGCTGTTGGCCCGCCTGAAATTGAAAAGTGACTGCAGGGTAACAGCAGTTGAGGCTGTTTTGTTGTTGTTGTTGTTGTTGTTGTTGGTGGTGATGATGATGTTGAGGCGTCAGGGGTAGCAACATCAGAAACAACAACGGCACCAACAATGAGAAAAATATCGGGTAACAACGTCGCTTCGGTCAGAGCATAGCATTCCGTCGATGACTGTCACTACTTTCAAGTTTGGCTATCATTTCTACCATAACAGCTACGTCTACCTATACAAGTAGCACTGGTTCTATATATATATATATATATATATATACTATCTGCTTGTTACGATGGCCACGGGCTTCTACAACAGCCATTACCAAAAAGGGTACAGTACCTGCTCACTTCCAATGGATATATCTCATGGATAGCACTGTGGACGAAAAGTCTACCATTGTTGTGTGAGTGTAAATATGATTCCATTTATGAAACTCTGGCCGACCTCCGTCTGAATGCTTGCAAATGATTTTGAGGAACACTTGACCTGTCGTGCCGAAGCACGAAACAACAACAACAAATGAGCAAAAGATAGCTAAGCGATGGCGCAGGTTCAATTCGACGAGAGCTCTGCCATTTGACTTCCGCTTTCATTGGAGGCGCCGCCCCGTTTTGTTCGTTATTACGAGCGCTTTTGGTACGTGGTGGTATTTCACTACAAATAGCAGAAACAACAACAACAACACAGCATTAATCACTTCTGCTGTTGGTCCTGATCTGCTGGAGTGGCTGCCTGCGGTCGCGGCAAAACGCAGTCGCTCTTGACCATGTCACTGTTCACCGCTCTCAAATATATAGTATCAATTATATCAAATATAATCCACATATGTATGTATAACACTACAAAGAGTACGCACCAGCGGCCGTCTTCACCTATTATATATACTGCTTCATAGCTGCTGACCACCCTCAGCTGGCCGACTTCCATGGCAGGCCGTACTTACAATTATACACAGTGGCATAGTGATACCGGCAGCAATTCGACTACACCTTTCTTCTTCTTTTTCTCTTTCTTCGCCTCCGGTCTTCGCTTTCCTCCACTTATTCTATTTTACAGAGTGGCGCCGAGGGCGAAACGAAAATTCTGTAAGAACATCGAGCAGCGAACGAGTGACAGGATATAATAATAATAAGCGGCCGTAGAGTTATAACTGGCAACATTGAACCCCGAATGGGTAAGCGTCGGCAGACACAGCAGCGGCCGGCACGCACAGAAAAAAAAGAAGAAATGTCGGCGGCAGTGATACCGGTGATACCGCATCGATAGATGCCCACATATAATATACACATACATACATATGCATGCATGTATGTATGGATGAGATGTGCTGCTCCGCAGCACAGAACGAATCAGAATCCAGCTCTCTCCCTCTCTTACCGTTGGTCTAACCAACGAATGATGCTGATGATGACAGAAGCAGAATTAACGACGACGAATAACAGTCATAACAACAAGAACAACAATCACTACAGCATCTGATCATGCTTGTGGCAGCCACTGCCGCCAGCGATATTCATTGACGTTGCCGCGACTGCTGCTGCTGCTGCTGCGGCGGCGACGGCGGCGGCTCCATTCATTCATTGACTCACTCGATGACTGCTGACTTCTTTCGTTCGCGTGAGACTGAATTGAAAAGGACACGACCAAGTGACTTAGAACATCAACAGGAACGGGAGCAACAAACGATTGTTTGAATAGCGGCTCGGCGGCGAAACGACGACAGCCACAGCGATTACTGCTGCTGCTGCTGCTACTACTAGTACTATTATACTACTACCTACCTACCTGGGCGCGGAGTTCAACAGTCAGTCAGTGAGACCAATAAACGGCAAAATGGCCCCAACAAACGCACGCCGGCCCGCCCGCCCGACACCGGCGTCAGCAGCGACAACGACAGTGACCAAGTGGCCGTAGCAGCAGCAACAGCAGCAGCAGCAGAAACGGCAGCCAAACGAAGCAAGTACCGCTGCCGGTGGTGGCGGCGGCGGCGGCGGCGGCGACGGCAGCAGCAATAACAACACTTAGACGTAATTGGAGACGAATTACACAAAATTACATCGTCCATTTAAGGTGGTCTGTTAGCACTCCATTTCGTCTTTGACTGCGCATGCATCACTCTCGAACGACCCGGCCCTCTCAGCGGCCCAGCCCCCGACACCTCCTGCCCTCCTCGGTCGCGGCCGAATTCGCGTTTCTCGTATGCTCCCTGTCGCGGTGTATCGCTTTGTTGACGATAGAATGTGGCCAGCACATTATTAGACTGCTCTGTCGCACATAAACGTGACGGTAGGACGGGACCGTAGGCGAAAGAGATGAAGAACAAAGATGGAGGTGTGAAAGTAGTTGTTGTAATAATCATAATGGCAGCAATAAACGGACGGAAGAAATGGTGGGAATGGGCTACTCGCTTGTTTTTACCGGTGTGCCTGTCGGTGTTGCTTTTCTGTCTGCACAATGTACCTAGGTCTAGGTTATGTAGGTGCTCAGTCTAACCTAGTCTTGATGTTTACTTAGGTGTCTGACGCCTCTAGTTGAAGAGGTGGAAAGTGCTACAATGCGCAACACAGCACCGTGCTGCGGCGTGGGCGTCGTGTTAAATTAGACTAAATTGTCACGGCGACAAACTTTAGGGCAGGTACAATAATGACAATATTATTATTATGATGCTGATAATGAGTATCATTAGCATGGTTAACTTAACCATAATGAAACACTAAACACTTGGAAATTCTGCCTCGATTTGTATTCGACATTCCCTCCGACAACCAAGCTGGCAACTGCCCTACCTTTGAGAGCCCACCAAAAAACTGACAATCTAACTAATACACAACGCGTACAATAGCTAACATTACTAGATAACGGTTTCGGTAGCTGTGAACACAGTATGCTGCAAAACGATGCCGCTGATATCGCTTCAAGGAATTATATCAACGATTGATTATTTCGCTTCTATGGGCTCTGCCTATTGTCTGTGGCAATCATCACCATCAATGGACATCGTCCATTCACAAATGGCACATGCCAAAAGTGGAGCGTCGAACAGAGACGGACAGCCAATGGGGCAACGATTGGGAATAAAACAAAGACACACAGAACTAAGAGCATTTGTCAAAGTGCGAGCGCGCTTGCAGGCGGCGCTTCGGATTGGCACACATTAGTTTTTTGCTAGCTACAAATTGCTACGGTGGCCAATATTTACTCAGATGCTGATGAATAGTAGCAGCAGCAGCGATGGCGGGCTACAAAATGGCGTCGACTTTGCCACCACGCGTATCTGACGCTGCTGATGCTGTTTATAAGTCACACTATTGTCTGCAGTCTGGTCCCTGTTCTCGTTATAGGACGATATCTCCTACCGTAGCCGCTCCAGCCGTAGCTGCCACCGTTCCCATCGTATCGTACCGGGCCTACGAAGAAGATCACCACCAGTAGAGGTAATAGATGGGTATAGATGCATAGATCTAGATACATATACAAGTGCGTCCATGAGGGATAAGCGCTGCACAGACAGCTATGGACACCGGCCGGGACAGGGTGCTTAGCAGCCTGCGTAGGCAGTGAGACAGAGCGTGGCATAACCATTGTCTCGCCGTATGGAGTGGTCGGAGTGGATGGCTCGCTCGTTGGCTTACGGCTCCGCTCTCGATCTCTCCAGCTGTGCAGCCGTTTGCCGAGCAGTGCACCCTATAATACTCCGTTACACTCTACTCGAAAGTATCGAACAGAGTCGTCGTTTCTGCTCCTGCTTCTACTGCGGCGGCGGCGGCGGCGGCGGCGACGGCAGCAGCACAGCAAACAAATCGACGCAAGCGTGCCGAGCTCCTGCCGAGCTCGCTTTCGAACACCGACAATTTGCGAACTGGAAACCATTTTGAGTTTGTGGGCGGAATATTTTGATCTTCTCGCTCAATAAATTGATCAGCGCCATCATCGGCTGGACGATTGAGCGTCACTGACGCGAGATCATCGGCCAACGGGTCGCTACTGTCGCCGCCACCGCGGCCGCTGCTGCAGACGGAGGGTAGCTGGCTGCCCAATGCAGACTGTGTGTGTCTATGTGGGTGCGCGTGTGAGTTGAGGAGCAAACTATAGCCTGACCCTCGTCCTGAGGGATAGCTACGGATCGCGCACGGCCGCCAGCTCGCCTGCCTGCGAGACAATAACGACAACAACAGCGGCGGCAGCAGCGGCGGCGGCGGCGCCGGTGGTGGTGGTAACGGCACTCGACTGTCGCACTCGGTGCTCTTTTATACAGGGGCGCACTCGGACAATCAATAGCTGAATTAAAGTACGAAAATGAAGAAGAAGAAGAGATCGTGGCATTCAGCATTGCCGTTGTCGTTACTGCTGCTGCTACTGCCCTTGTGATCGTCTGTGTGATCTCATCGAGAGGAGAAAGGGGAAGTTCCTACGATTACTGGGGCACGGTTGCTGTTGCCGTAGTTGCTGATCATTTGCGGGCGTATTGAGCGGTGTATAGTTGCTAGTTTAGTGCTGGCGGTTTGGAGGTCGCAGCAGAAGCCGCTGCCGCTGCTTCGATGTTTGGCCGTAGGTAGTAGCAGCCGTAGCAGCAGAACCACCACTGTAACGTTAGTGTCTGTATGTGTCTGTGTACTCGTTTGTGCCTCTGTGTTGCTGGTGGAGCTCACTAGTAGTTGGTGACAGTAAAGTAGCAGCAGCAGCCCTATAGTGGTGGTGTTGGTGGTGGTCGCAGCAACAGCAGCAGCAGTAGAAGCCTGTCTATAGATTCAGTGCAACCGCAGCAGCGGCGGTGGTGGCGGCAGCTTCCAATGCCAAGCAGACGCAGCCGAGCCGCTGCCGCTGCCGCCGCTGTCTCTCGCTAGGCGACGGCCGCGGTAATAAAGTTATCGCTTCGAGTTATGCGCTTCGATTGAAACTTATCGTCGTCGTCGTGGCATATTTTACAACCCGACATCGTCGTTGTTCCGATGATAATGGAGCCGGGTCACGGGAGCCGGCGGGAGCAACAGCTTCCGCGGCGGCGGCGGCGGCGCCGGCGATGGAAGCAACAGCCGCTCAGCATCGAGTCATCGTTATTAGCCGAGCGACGGCCTGACTATCCTCCCCTCCGTCAAAGGCGGCCGTAGACAGCCACCATCCACGACAGCAAGAGAGAGATCGAGTATCGCCAACGAGCGAGCGAGCGAGCACTCACGCACACACACACAAACACACAGCGCAGTGAAGCGAGCGCGCAAAACGTAGACACGCCACAAAATTGTATGAAAATAATAACAAATAGCCCTAGTAACTACGTTAACTGCGCATTCATATAAATATCAATGTGGACACACGTCAGCAGACTACGTGGCGTATCAATACACGTACACGAGAGGCGTAGGTAGCAGAGCCAGAGACGGACAGATAGGCCCAGATGAGAAAAAACTGTACAGCAGCGATGACACACTGATGGCGGGATACAGCGCTGAAGCTTCTTTACCAAGCGGTTGAGCTGACGCGCTGATAGATAACGTGGTTAGCAGCGTTTGCACTGAAATCTACCGTGCGGTAGATGATATAAATACAAGTGAATACATGAGAAGGTCAGTGGCAAAAATGCGCCATCTGGAAGCTGCCGACTCGGGATTGCGCATGTTATAGCTACTGCTGCCAAATGAATAAATGGAGTGTCAATAATCGAATGGGGATATGGTAATATCGCGCAAGTGAGCGAGATTAACTCGGCTGGGTGGTGAACAATTTAGGTCGGTGTACGCATATCGGTGTAATGATGTATGATATGAGTGCAGAATCTAGCATGATTCCACCCGCATCTGATATGTATTGCTGTAATCGCTTTGGAACCTAGTGGCGGTATCCTAAGATCACAACAGCATAAAAACACATAACGGAACCTTTCGTGTCTGTTTGAATAGGAAAAAAAAGTTAGCGTGACTAAACTTTGTAATCTGTGTAGCAACGACAGCAACTGGTTGAAATCCGGTACCGACAATTCTCATTTAAGGATATATATATATATATATATATATATATATATATATATATAGCCTTGTTTCGAAACCCATAAAACTTAGACTTGCAGACATAAAAATATGAGAGGACATACTGTGTCGCCCTGTGCTGACGTCCGTTTTCCGAAGTTACTCAAAGAAGGAATGCCTCGGACACGATTCATATTCACGTAGGCGATAAATCATGCAAAACGCTCTAGACTCGATTCCATTACCGCACGACTTGATCACCACTACACGCTAGATGAGAGCCTCAATAATAATGTCCATTTTGGACAATTCTGTACAGGTTACCATATGCGATAGTTATGGATCGATGCTCTGTGACTATAATAATGATAATGAATGTCTTTCAAAAGCTCTCGACAAAAGCCGAGGGATAAAACGCTCGTTTCAGCATAATAGTACAATAGTAAATTAATGTAGCAATGATCGAAACTACCGGTCTGTCAGTTATCTTCGTTACCATTCACAGTACAAAACGAACAACTAGAGATGGAACACCACGATTTACGATACTCTACTAGCTACCGCCATAATCAAATTGGCGCTGTGGCACGATCGACAGGGGTCCACATCCTGAGAAGATTGCACGACTTTCTGCAATATTGTTACTGCCTCGGTAGATAGCAAGACAAAGTCCTCTTCATTGCCCCCGAGCTCTCCCACTTGCTTGCATCCATTCGTGTTGCAGAGCATTGAGGCTCTCGGAGGTGGCGTGGGCCGAGGTGTCGGCTTGAAACTCCCCTTGCACACTCATCACTGGCGTCTCCCAACATCTATTACCGGCCAGCTTGCAACTACTCAGTCATCGGCTGAGGTGCGCCCGCCAGACGTCGTCGTTGTTGTTTTGATTGTTGTCGATGTTGCTATGGGCGCCACTACCGTCGCTGTGCTAAAGCTCTGCCATATGAAAAAGCCGACTATCTCACCATGTATCTAATGTATGTCGCTCTCCTCCGCCTCGTTGCCTTCAGTTCAGTGTCTCAACTCTACCTTGAAAGAGGTGAGTTAGTTCTCCTCTTACATGAATTGTGTCAGTGTTGCCTCACCAGCCTCGGCAGCAACAGCAGTCGTAGCGTAAAAGGCAGACAATAATCCAATGAGAGCTTAGTAATATTGCATCGTAGCTTGCACCAACGCCTATCCCACCTCTGCGTTCCCACTCTTTGCCGAAATTTATCCCAATGGTCGACGAATGGACCGCCTCATATGTACCTGCATACATGTGCGTCTGTATAAACACACACACACCACTGACCCGCACGCGTATAATGTAATTCACCCCCGATACAGACGGCACAGCACGGCGAGTTCACCCCTTTATTCTCGGCGGCTTATTCTTCGTTTTTCTCCTGTTCCTCGCCCCCCCCCCCCCACCCCCCGTGCCCCCTTCTCCTGTTCGCTTCTTCAGCCCACTCCTTCAACAGTCTTTCTTCTTCATCTCAGTCTCTCTTCAGCTCTCTCTCTCTCTCTCTCTCTCTCTCTCAGGTTGCTACCAGCACAACTATCAACATTGGTACCCACTCAACCTTACCTCTATCCTGTCACTCCCTCTCCGTCTTGAAGAAGGAATCCCCATTCCCCCCGATCCACGGGACTCCTCTTCACAACCGACGCTTCCACCATCAACTTGTACTACGACCACCTCCACTACTACTACTACTATGCACTATGTACCTGTCTCAACTACCTGACTGTGACTCTCTCTCTCTCTATCTCTATCTATCACTCACGCACTCACTAGTCTGTATGTCTGTGTGTATGCAAATATGTCCTCGGCTTGACTTCATTGCCAGCCGGATTCGACATTGCTCTCAGCCTGGATCCGCCCGCTGCTGCTGCTGCTGCAGCCACCACCACCGCCGCCGCCGCTGCCGCCGCAGCAGCACCTGTCCGCTCAATTCAATCCCGACACCCGCGCGCACCCCCGATTCCCTCTGCCAAGCGGCGGCTGCCCCCCCCCCCCCCGAGTCTTATTTATCCCATCAGTTTCTCACCAGTGCTGGTACCACGTGCACCCGAACTGCGCCGACCTCGGCTGCTGCTGCCTGCAGTGATACATATCGAAACAAAGACCCGAGCGAACCAGGTCGAGACGGTGAACGAGCAACATCGGGAACGAGAGAGAGAGCGAGAGAGTACATCTGTACATACTTCTACTGGTCGTAGCATGGATAGTGTGGAACGGCTCGACGAGGTGAACGGAGGGAAAGAGGTGGACGGTCATCGACAGTTGTCGACTCGTGGCTACGCTGTCAGGCTATTCGCCACTGTTCGGGACACGACGACTCATTGACTTAGTCTGTCGACGAAGAGAACTACTGTGAGTTTATACTTCGTGATACTCCTGATAGAGATGGCTCGTACGACTTCTACCACATCGCGCTACTATGACACGCGTTCGTCGCGGGCTGCCTGGCTGACACTGGGACAGCAATAACAGCAGCAGCAGCAGCAACAACAACAACAACAGCAACAACGATTCGAAAGTGTCGCTACCAAATGAGCGTATTAGCCCACCCAGTAGCACAAGGTCTCGTTGAGGGGAATGGCCAGTGCTGCTGGTAGCTGAAACGGCAAAACCCTAAGGGACCGACACTGGATGTCCGACTCGACGAACGGCGGGCTCTGCTGGATGCTAACGTCGCGCCGCTCGCTTGTCATATGGCGCCGAACGGTGTCAATATGGGAAAATGGGAGCGGAGATGCTGCGCGTACGACGCTGCACTGAGATGGCGAGAGCCTCCATCGGGGTGACCATCGATGGTCCACTCACACTATACAGAGAACTGTTTCTCTGTATAGACCTCCCCCCTACCCGGCCGTCCGTCCGAGCCTCCATATCCAATCCCGACCGAGTTCCCCAGCATCACCCTGCCCATCCACCCCCATGTCGAAGTTGTACCAGGGAAACAGCGGGGACGGGGCAAATCTGCCTGTCCCTGGGGGGTAGCTTAGGGAGAACGCTTAGGGGGAGGTCCGCCTGCCCATTCACCCAACCGCTTGGGTTGGAGCCTGAGCAGCAGGGGTGTCAGAACTCCATCAAATCCCGGCCAAGCGGCGAACGAACGACCCGACCCGGCCAAGCGGCGCGGGCGATTCTGCCGCCTCAGTGCCAAACGCGCTAAGGAGTCAATTAATCAGCGAAAAATGAAAGTTTCAAGCGAGTCGAACTGATTCTCTCCTCGCGGGCGCGCTCCACGACTGCCACCGAGAAGAGCGCGCACCCCTCCTCTCTCTCTCTCTCTCTCTCAGAGAGAAAGATGGTAAAAGAGAGATTCTCCTGATCGTGCAGTGCCCCTCATTGTCATCAGAGGTAGCAGCGAGATGTTATAGGCCGGGAGACGCGGTCCATCATGAAGAACGGCGATAGGTGATTCTGTGTGTCTCTGTACGGCTTCGTGTCTATTTGCTGAAGCGGCTGGGCGAGCTCAGCACCTGTATTTTGTCGCGATTATTACTCTAATGAGTTTGACAATGTATTCGGTCATACTAAATCGATGACTTGCACTGACTACTGCAGCATGCTGTGGCAGAAACATGAGCGATGATCAAATTGAGAGATTCGCTGATCAGATTAATAACGACTAGCAATTAGATGACAGAATTGGCTGAATTCAATATCAAAGGCTTATGTATATATATATAAAGAAAACACGCATTACATTTACTGATTTATCAGTAAACTTTCCTCCACAGCTCTCGAACTCGTTTTGTTAGGTCGTATCGCCCAAGACGCACACTGCTACGCACAGCATTGTCACCAAACATCTATGGGCATCGACCTGTGCACGATATTGTCATGGGTCTCCAACAGGGAGTTTTCGCCTGCGAACAACAGTTGCTATGCGCGATATTTCAAGGCTGAACATACACACGGTGTGAAACTAACTATTACGCAAACATCGATGAAGCAATAAGCCGGAACATGGTGACAAGCGTTAGACGATAGTTTAAATGTTGAATTTGGCCCAATTCTAATTTCGCATCGCTGGGACATCAGCGTTAGTTGACATCGGGGCAGAGGAGGCGAATATCGAGTGAGTAAATAACTCACTCGATCGTAATAGTATTATCAACGCCTATTCCACGCAGACAGCCAATCCGGCGGACAGAGGCTGATATCCAGATGAACCCACGCCCTCACCGCAGACTTATCATACACGCCCAGCAGCATACTGTTGCTGTGAGATGGTTGGTCGGTGTGTGCGTATATCGTGTTTCACTGTATCACATATGTACCTCATTCAGCCTGGCCGAACTAGTCACCGCTGGCGGGTACTGACCGCTGCATATCTTCTGTCACTTACAGTCTCTTGCTAGCTCTGTCTCTTCCGTGCTTGTATCCTCTGGCATATCAGTGATAAGGCACCCCCCTTCCCCCCCGACCTTACACACTCTTCATATCACAGGCTTCGTAGCGCATGACCACCTAAAATGATAATACAAGTGGAGATGATGATAATAATGTTGCGTACACTAGAGGCAATATAATGTGAGCAACGAGGAGTAACTGACACTGATGGGGTGGGGCTCTCGGCAGCGGCTTGAGTAAATCCAGCAAACAAAAAAAAAGGCGGCTTCATTTCACTGTCAGCAGCAACAGCGATTAGCGGTTATATTCGGCAGTATCATCTGGACGACGGCTTCTGGCGCATCACTGACGCATAGTATGTGTGCATAGATTCACAGTGAAGCAGCATTTCTAATTGTTCAATCGTATTATGTAGAGTTCATAGGCCAACATAAAAACGGCTGACTATGCGCGTTGTACGTAAGGACGTTGTACACATTTTGCGCACTTGAAATATCGCTCTCTTCATCCAACACATTCAAAGACAGCTACGTGGCGCTCTGGTTTCCCATATGCAATTCGTGCAAAAGCGATTTTCCTGTTATCATGTGCAAACGCTTAAGCCTCGAGCGATATCAACTCATCAGAGGTTGTTGTGTTCTACAATATATCGGTTATTAATCAACGCTTAACGAAGTTATATAGCGCTTTTTCTATATATATGGGTACACAACCATGTCATTAAGGGACCACATATTTCATGTTCCCATGTGCTCGGCGCTACACAGCATGAATGACTGAACTCTCTATGTAACAGGCAGCATACCAGGAAGTCAACGTTAGATCACCCGGTGTAGTCAATGCCTTGCTCTATCCAGATCCAATTCCTGGATAAAGCCCAGCGCGAGGAGTGATACTGGTCTAGATATGACTTTTTCTTTAAGAGGTCAAAGGTAAATCCTCCATGGACATCAGGATTCAGATTAAGGTATTTGCCTGGTAGTGTCAGACTCCTACTGATTAAACCCGGAACCGATTATCACTTGTAGATTCATTTACACGATCACTTTGAAACTCAATAAAAATTCTGTATTGTACTTATCATACAAGGGCATAACAACGCTCTGGTCAACGTCGGAGAAATGTGCCCCCAAAATGCTCCATCGCGGCCCTGTGGCGCTTCTGACCGGCACGCCATGGTGTCCATGATGAGCAAAATGAAGCCACAATAAATATTGCGTATGTATAATATATATATATGTGTTCATTCACCTCATCGGTGTCGACACGTTGCTCGATGGAAGGCCAATGGTTTGCTTGGTTATATAATGGCAAAAGCAGAAACCGAGACACAGGCGCCGCTTCCGCCTTTGCTGATGGTTGGTGCCCGCCAATGAACCACTGGTGGTCCATTAGCAGCAAGCGAGCGTACGCTCACACACAGACACACACATAGATCTACCCCACGCCCAACCTACTCCGGCCACTGCTGCAAGCGTCCACATCGCTTGCGCAGCTAACGCAACAAAAATGACATTTTCCACTTGAGAGGAGCCGGCAGAGCGTCCGCAGCAGTCAGTGGCAAAACGGAGCGGCCGTGTACGCAGTGCTGGCCAGGACAGCAATTTCCTACAATTTTGCCACCTCCGTAACCTCGGTCGCCCCTCGCGCCCCCCACCCCCCCGGGGCCAGAGGTGGCCGACAATAGCAACAACACCAACGCCCTCTCATCCATCTACCATCGTGGACACTGCTTCTGTCATTGGCTTCTGCTGTTGAACACGCACAACCGAAGCTGTGACACCACATATTTCGTTTTGCCTGAGCGAGGAGCCGAGACACTGAAATGCTCACAACGGCCAACGCGGGATGCCTACGCGGGCACACAGTCATAAAGGAAGCTTGTCAGACGATCTTTGAAGGTGTCCGCACGTAGAACGCCAGCAAAAGCTAATAGAGATATTCCTCTCTAGCGAATACTTGAGGCTCGCCGGGGCACGCGATATCCTCGTCAATGTCTCGTCAGGTCCCGCAAGAACTACATGAGACTGAGTTATTATTGAAGATGTACGTTTTGTAACTGTCGGAAGCACGAACGGATGGCCGATGCAGCCATAGAACAACAATCAGAGGACAGATGCTACGTACTAATAAACATACAACTAAATATACTAATCAAGCAGGATGTAATACCTTACGAGATTGTACATACGACCAGATGATGTTGCATCATACAGCATCTGCATTACGTATATGCTTGCAATAACATAATGCTTAGCAAGGAATCATACCAATGCCATTATGGTTCGAAATGTTTGTATCTCGGTTGAAAGCTGCCGTTTGTATTCTGAATTTTCATTGTTTTCGCTATCTCTAGCGACAATTGCGAAGTGGTCAATGATGCGGAAAGTTTTCGTACTTTAGCTTCATAACGTCTACCATTAAACTACGGTGGTTGATCTTCATTAAGCAGCTGCTTCTTTAAGCAAGACACACCTGTGATAGTAGTTCCAGTATCTATCTTTGCGTCCTACCACGGGGTGTACAGCTAGTCTAGATCGTCTCGGTAGCAAGCGCGCGGAGACAATTAATTAATTAACTAATTGCAGTTTACAGTCACTTACGATGATAGCAATAATCTTAAATGGATAGCATAGCTAATTGCATTCTAGCTTTTAATCTGTTTACCAATAATTTTGTTGTAGACTTTACTCTAGTTACGACAAAGTAGCAATAACCTTCATAACATTTATCCGACCGCTCGTAATTGTATGCTTGCAATTTTACGCATTTTCATTATTATCGCCTCTTGTTTCTGAGCCCTCGTAATGGTTACTCTCCTATCACACACATATATATATATATATATATATATATATGGGTAGTCATAAACAGCCGAAATTGGCAAACACGGTATTGAACGCAGAACAGGATTGAACGGTCGATGCAGTAATAAACACGACATCTGAAATTGCAGTGAAGTACATATGTTTGCTTGAATCCCACGGATGTTTAGACGATTTTCATTAATAAAACTGAATATCGAATGAATGCGTGCCGTACGATGAATTAATAGTTGGACTGTAAAAACCGGCCACGACAAACCCTGTAGTTATCGTTATAGATCGTACAATGGAGAACGAAGAAAAAAAACCTTTGATAAGGCGAACAAAAAAAAAAAATCTGGTTATAAGGCGTATGTTAGTTGTCTTTTGAGAAAATACACATAAGAGCGAAATCTCTTTTCAGTGGATGAGACAGTTTGTGGTATAGGGATGCCATAATACTAATGACACTCTAATTCAACTAGTGATATATTCGTTAGTTTCAGGTGTACTCCATAGACACGATATTCTCTTCGTAAATGATCTTTCACATGCCCTATGGCTGACACGGCGGTGGAGGACGACACAATGATTATAAATACTCAGATCTCCCTGCGAGCTCGAGTTCGCAACCTAGTCGATTCCGGTATAAGTATTATAATAATGTTTTCGCCTGAGACGCCTCCCACAAAAAAGCACACCATTTTGGGACAGGTCCGCTTGTGTGTGATTGATTCCGTCCAACTAGCTAGATAAGTGAAAATTCGCATTATGAGTTCTCGTACACAACCACCTATTGTGTATGCAAGGTATATGCTGCGGTGGTGGAGGCCAGATACATACCCGCATACAGATCTCTATACATGGACAAGCAACCGATATAAAGAAAGATCGCATCCGATCGCTGCTCGCTTGTCGGCCGTATGCTACTATGTATACTTGGTGGGGAGTGAGAGGTTTTGAGACACCCCATCACACATCCTATCCTGGATTCGTCAAGCGATTCGTCGACCGAGTTCACACGAGTAGCCTGTGGCAGGCAAGCAGAAATGTTGGCTAGCCTCATCATCACGGTCGTCGTATCAGCCTGCGTCGACATCCCTGCCGGAAGTGACAGGAGCGCGCAAACTGAGACCACACTGCACACTATTGTACAGCACTATGCACACCACTATGCACATATATTGCGGCGGCGGCAACTATTATAAAACAACCCGGCCAGCATATATACATGCGTACATAGATAGATGAATGATCGGATAGAGATAGCAATGACCGGCCGGTCGACCTGAACTTCGGATCGAGCTGAACCGGACTCTAGCTACACTCACTCGCTGATCCACTGCTCAGGGCAACAGACGTTGATAGCATGGATGGCGCAAAATCTCGCAAGTGAACAGTGTGCGGTGTAAATCGTCGATCGGTGGCAATCAACGTCGACATGGGCATACAGATTCATAAGTGACACAGATATGAAATTGTGGAGTGGACATTGACTGTCGAATTTTCGTATTGAGGGTCCTTCAGCGCACGGATCGCTCGACAGACAGCCTCGTAGAATTATCTGTTTCGATCTCTCTCCCTCCCTCCCTCCCGGTCCTGCACAACAACAGACAAGTATAGCGTAATCACACAACTGCAAATGTAATCCAACTATTATCCGTTGGCACACAGCAACAACAGCAACCAAGTGTGGCTAATTCTTCTGCAGCTAAACGAGAAATGCTGGTCCTGTTGATGCTATGCCTGCCGTTGCAAGCCGCTAGCGGCCGTCAGAACGGGTGGCTTCTGCTGCTGCAGGAGCTCCGCTGCGTTCGCCGGCGAATTTACGGTGGATGTTGTCGGAGCACCGTCGCACGCTACGGTGCTGCGATTATTTTGGCCACTGTTGTCTGTTTGTTGCGGCGTCTGCCGTCGCGTTCGAAGAGACAACACGCGCACAACAGCGCTGATGCCGCTGAAAACGCGCTCTGACCAAACGCGATGAAGCAACGAAAGAACGCCAAATAAAAGCAAAATCGGTGTGGCCACCCGGAGCGTCAATGTGCGCTCTCCATTGTCGGAGTGTACTGGATCCTCACTGGATGTCGACGACATACTGCCTACTCTCATGGATGACATTTATATATTAATACAGATATATATTTGTACAGATGTCGTCAAGATGCTGTGGTTCCACTCACAGGTGGGTTGGTCGCAGAGGTTGGAATCGTAGCTATGCCGTTTCAAAGGCAGGGCCGAGCTGAGTTAAGTTACGCTGAGCGCCGCTGTCCACAACACAAATCGTCAATCGATCAGTGAATGACGGCGCGACGTTTGTACGCTTGTGTGACGAACAGAGACCACGTCATGTCACTGTGGCCGTCAGCGTTGTTCAACAGCCTAAATATCGTACATAACTACACTCACCTTTTTCGAGAAGGCCGGCAGACCCGTTGCTCTCGGGTTGCGGCTCGAGCAGCGCAAGGGGGTCGAGGTGCTTGGGCAGCCTCTGCTTTCTCCTTGTGGACATCTCAAACAATCCAAGTCCCCTGTTCTAGCTTAGGGACAGCCACTGTCCACGCACAGACCGAACGCCGGGCCGAGGGGAGCCACCGAGGGCTGCAGGCACCTGCTCAGAATGTGAGCATTATCATGCTCACCACGACCACCGGCATCGGCATGATCACAGTCATATTTTTCTTCTTTTTCTTCGTTTCGACCTAATCACTCACACAAGACGACGCCGATGACGACAGACGGATGGGCAGAGGCACACCCACCGTACTATCGTACGCTCACAGTGAAATTTGAAATTGGGGGACACAGCGACTCACTCAGATACACAGACACACATCGAGATTATGCACACGCACCGATACCTGACAATGAAACAACACAGGCGAATCTCTCATCGGAATCACAGTGGTACGTCCCACACGAGCTGAAGTGTACTGTAAGGGAACCCCTTGTTGATATTCAGTTGCCTCCGGACCACCACTACAACTGCGGCTGCGGCTGCTGATCTCTAGATGACCAAGTCGCTCACTATCTTCGTTCCTTCGTGGTGGCTTCGTGCTTGCTACCGAACTTCGTCGTTTCGCTCCCAGCGGCATACATCGAATCACTTCTCCTTTCCAACCTGAACAACCGACACCCACCGAACCCAAATGGCGAACCACACGAACTGCCTCGTTAGTTACTGCTTGCACAACAAACTGCTCGTTGGTTGTTGTTGCTGCTGCTGATAGCGCGATTTGTCCCCCTAAAAATCTGCACGCTCCACGTTTTCTCCCCGCGCCGTCTCTGTTCCCACTTCTGAGCAATTCAATGGGACAGCCGACGACGACAAAGGAGACACCATCAAACCGAATTGAAGCCTGAATGACTTCTGGTGAAGCGGCAGATACAGCAAACTCCGAGACACCCAATGGTGGGTGTCTATGTGTGTGCGTGCGTGGTGTCTGCGATGGTCACGAATTGGCGGCGCGCGTTAACTGAAATCAAAACCCGCTTTTCGGTTATCCTCCGCCCGGTCCCTCAGTCGTCTGTCAACTTGTGCTCCCACCGCAAGTGTCGCCTTTCTCTTAGCTGGGCAGCTAGCAGTGTATACACACACACACACACACAATCTCTCTCTCTCTCTTTCGCTCTCTGTTGCTGTATACTTGGCGTACGTTTACGGCCGGGGCAGAATTAAAGCACGCGCACTCTTCACTTCACCAAGAAAATGGGTGATTTTCAACTTGTGTATGATTGATTGAGCTGACTGGCTAGCCAGCGCGGCCAACAGCGGGTACTGGCTGTTGTACTGACGATGGCTGGTAGAGGGTGGTTGCAGCATCGATGATGGCTGCGCTGCTGTGCAGTGTAGCCTGTCGAGCAGTGGGCACCCTCCGAGTGCGCGCGCGCTCCGACTCCTTCTCCGATCGTCTCTGAACTCTCAGTCCGTCCCGGCCGCGGGCTCAGCCCTCAGAGCGACAGCCACATCTCATGTCACTTGCCAACAATAGCTCGAGACCGATTGCTAGAAAACTGTCGCCCATCCGAGCCGCTAGGGGGCGCTAGCCCGCCAACTGCGGCGCCATTTTGCGGCGCCCTCTCCCATCAGGCGGGCCAATCAGAGCGCGCAGCGGGCGGCCGACAGCGGGTGCGCATTCGTCGAAATATGAGAGTTATGATTGGTGTATGATACATATTTCGAGGGGGCGGAGCGATCGCATGCACCGCCTCCATCGCACTACGACAGGGACAGACACAGAGACACTGTCTATGTATATACTACATACAGCGGGGACGACGACGACGACGACGACGACGAACGAGTGCGACGGGGACAACTCTGGTCGAGTTGGTGGGTCGTCGTCATCGTCGTCGTTGTTGTTGTCGTCGTCGTCGGACAGAGCTGCCGGGGGTGGGGGAGGGGAGGGTCAGAGCGATGAGATGTGAGCCGGTCGTACGGCGGCAGGGCAGAATCGCCGCGGTGGCGGTGGCTGCTGCTGCTGCCGCGAGTCAAGCCGACCTCGGTGGTGGCGACGTCGACGGCGTTGCACACGGTCAAGACGCGCCCCGGCCGGGCCAACGGCGAGGATACGAAGGCGAGCGATGAACGAGAGTGATTGCGAGAGGTAGAGAGAGAGAGAGAGGAGGGTGAGAGCGATCGTTTTAAGGGATAACTTTCACAATGCGTGCAGTGAAGGGTGGTCATTTGCGCGACGGGGACGGGCCCTCGGAGACTTACGAGATATATTATAGTTGGAATTGAGGAGAAGAACGCAAACGGAGCATCGGTATATAGCAGCACAAGCGGCGAGGAGGGGGACTGCTACAGACTGCTCCGGTGTAGCCCATCCCAATTGGAATAGAAATAGGCCGGGCTGCTACCGGCATGCTTACTGCTAGTATGAAGAACGTAGTGGCCGAACAGAGAGGTTTGGAAATATATTGGATATGAAAAAGAAAAAAATATTTGAAACTAATGAGCATTTGAAACTAGTGCTGATGCGTGACAGTATCTTGGCCCCTGGGTATTGCCGGTTCATGATACTCGTAGGATTAGGATTCGATTATAGAGTTATTATATGTATATTCTTATCCTATTCACAGATCTTAGGTGTATATACAAGTATACTGGTAAGGGAACTTGGATGGAAAATGTAAAATTTTACGTTTAGTCAATAATTTCCTGTTGATATTAAATAGTCCAGCAAATGAAAAATCCAATTAGAGAGAATTGACAGTGAAATTTAGGGAAATAATTAATTGAAGAAAAATTTCTCAATGTCAGCCAAAATAGCAACTTAAGTCCACTACCGGTTTGAGTCTGGAAAAGAACTAGATAACACGAATCTAAAGAAAAATTCCATTGAAATCTTAAAATTATTTTTGGCATAAAGAAATCGATTATCTTGATTTTACAAATTTTCGTGTAATTCTGTACGACACTCACACTGGAATACAACTATATACCGATGTTACCTTAAATGTTTAATACCAACCTCCCAAGGCTCCTGATCTTGAATATCACAATTCTTCGGCCAATATGTTTTATCTTCTATTTGACAAAAAATATATACAATCTGTTTAATAAGTATGCGTTTCTATTAGCTGCTATATAAGCTTTGCCTGAGACGTACATCATTATGCATTTTATGTGCTGTTCGTCAAGTTCTTCGAACAATGTACCCAAGCACTTAAATTCTTGGCGAGTTATTAAATTATTATTATGCTAAGGTAATCGTATAATTTTATCAAAAAGTAAATAGAATATGTTTTGAAAAATAATCGTCTACACGTGATGAACTCTCCAGCTTCTGTGAATTAGGTGTTATACAGTGTTTTGTTTCACACAATTTTATTCTCTTGAAAATAATCTCCACCTTCCCACATCAATGCCGAATCTGACGTTAACCTATTTGTATGTTCTCAACATCGTTTGACACTAATCCAAAAGTTAACAAGATGTGCCTACACTCTATAAATGGATTTTGTGTTGATTCGATGTTGGCGTTTATATATATTCTGTAAATTTGAATGATTTTGATAATAGAGATGTAGCATTGAAAATAAATTACATCACCCCCCCCCGCCGCGTAAATATATAAATATTATATAGGTTTGGCCGCATACTCGAAAAGTTCCCTAGGGCATACCCATGCGCAGGACAATTTGGAATTTTCTAAACATATAATTTCAATAAACGCCAATAATCGTTTTCATTGCCGTTTAAAAATAAATAAATATATAAATTTAAACCTTTTTTTTGCCAGTGATATCGGCCAATCGAATCTTCTATAATATTTAATAGTATTTACTATAAACTCCGATAGCGTCGATCCATCCATCGTGGACGCAGCAGCAAAACGGTGTTTTTGAGCGGTACATTTTCGTGAGCATGAGTTGATGCATCCGTCTGTTCGAATGCTGGAACTTCTGAGGACGCTTTGTCGTCGTCATCAATGTCGATGTCCTCGCACCACCACCCCCTTATGAGAAAAAGTAAACGTCGAGTTTCGCTCGACTAATTTTCGTGCCATTGGTCAAAATTACCGAGTTATCAATTACGAATTCAATTAGCAATTCTAAATGTATTATTTTTTTCTGCTGTCGTTTGCGGTTGCTTCTGTCGTCAGGCGCAGCAATGCCAAAGAGAAAAGAGAAAGAAAGAAAAACTGATACGCGATCGTAGTGTAGCGTAGCTGGACAGAGAAGCTGGACCTGTGGAAAATGTACTTGAAATTAATTTTTGCAAAAAACCAATCCAACCAGTCGCAGCCGGGCCTCATACTGCCGTGTCTCGTACGGAGTACATCGCACACGAATTGTACACATTGCGGGGATGCACTGCGAGGGTTAATTGATCTACATTGGGTTGGTTCCAGAAGAATAGGGGAGAAAATAGATTGGTCCTCTATTGTACTGGTTCGAACTCTTCGAGAACTCCTCTAATTCGACTCTGCCTCGGTTCGGCTGGTTGATATTGAAAGGCGAGCGGATGCCCGCATGAATTGATTTGAACACCCGGAATGTTTTGAGGGCGACGGTCGGAGGTGGTAGTCGTCACCGTTGCGGGACCAAGGGGACCATTATTATACCTGCGAGCGTTTAGTCTAATGTGATGCTCGACTTGACGAAGCCCGCCAAAATGGATTTGGGCTAGGTCACCCGTTACCCATTACTCCTAGAAGGCATTAAGGGCCTCATGATGTGGAGGGACCCCAGCATACATCATCGATAGAGAGGCTCTCGGTTATGCCTCTCCCAGAAATTGCGCATATGCTTATATGCACTCGCACACACGTTACACCCAAACGCAACAAAATCAGCACTGGGCAAGTTTATAGGGACGTCGATCAAGAATTTTGAGCCGTCTTCGGCCAATGCCAGCTGGAGAGTATTTATATTCGTCATCAATTCGGTGGAGCCATCGCTACAGACCCAGCATGTGGTCGAAGCAGCAAAGTGGTTGGTTGGCCCCGACAGTCGAATCGAATCGGGAGAGATGAACCACACGAACGAGAACGATAGAGAGCCAGCGACGAAGTAGCGCCCGAAAGCGAGAATCGCCCATCAAATAGCAAATGGGAGGACTACAGTTTCATGTTCGTCAACAAAGATGTCGCTGGTGGACGTGCTCGCTGAGAGAGTGCAGAAGAGGCCAGTGCAGACCGAACTCCGAGATATTTTGCGAACTATTGCGAGCGAATGGCAGAGCGAGAGAGGGGGACACGGCGACTGAGATAGATTGGATGGCTATGACGGACTGACCGGCCGCAGGAGTCCGAGGAGGAGCACTGCTTGTGTTGCAGTTCAGCGGTCAGCAGAATTATGTTCAGCATGAATATCTCAATTGGCTGAGGAGCGAGCGGTCTCGCTGGGCTGTCCGATCGGCTCGGGTCGGCCGGTCGCCTGTCGACGCTGGCGGCCATTGGACTAGCCAGACGTACAATGAGTAGAACAGGATGTGGCACGCTAACATGGCCGCTACGGCGTCGGCCGTTGAGTGTTTCTAAACAGAGTCGGCCATATGGACGACGAGTGACGAAGGTGAGGAAGGTCACTTAGTTAGTTAGTTCGTTTTCGTAGCTGGGGAATGGGAGGACTGGCTACAGTGAATTAAGCTGTTTAACTCTCGCTCTCTCTCTCTCTATCTCTCTTTCTCTCTCTTTTTTAGCTCAGAGTAATGGTGGAGGGGTTAGCTTCATAGTTCGGCAATCAGCTGGGTTGGCGGGCGTCACGAAAGATGTGTATATTGTATATGTACAATAGGTTCTGAAGTCTTTCGACAGCAACTTCCTTCATTCACTTGCACAGCTCCTGCCGTAGCGGCTGATGCTTCTGCGACTCGCAGTGTGAGTGTGTGTGTGTATGCTGTGATCACTGTCTATGTTCTGCTAGCTGGTGGCTGGTGACTGCGCCGGGCAGGGCCGGGCCGGCCGACTCGCCGGTGAGAGTACCGAGCTGACTACGGCGAGCTGGGAGTTGGGTGGTCGAGGGACACAAACAGAGCTGTGGCGGTCTGCAGGAGACCCTAAGCAGTGGTGGCGGCCCTGAGAGCCGGCGACGCGCAACACTGCCCAACAGTGACATATATACACAACTCACACCGTCACACAGCGAGCAACTCATGAGCACACAGATGTATGAACCCTTACATCAGTGAGCAGAACTGACGACAACGTTCAGATGAAGTGGATTCTCTCTGGTGTACGCCTTGCGGACCATAACCACCTACCTATTTTCATGCAGACAGAATCTCTTCAGTGGACACGCACACACATGTTGTTGCGGTCGCGGCGCCACCAGGCGTCACACATAACCTAGATACGAGCACACCCCACACCGTTCATGCTAGCGGGAGGGACCAGAGAGGTATTATACGGGCAGGTATGGAGGGAGGATCGGTGTCCGAAGTGCGTAGTGATTCAATACTATATTCGATTCACTTTTTGTATTTCAAGGAATCGCACCGCCGCTCCGGCTACTCAACGGCATTAACATGAGTTGCAGAAGCTGAGCCCGTCGCCACGAAACGTCCTCTCTGGGTATCGGCTCCTCGACCCGAATGTGACCGAATGCTGGATGTCAGCGCCGTAGCCACGTCGCTTCCTCCCTCCGATGCGCGCACGTCGAGGCTGCGTGCGTGCCATGCGCTACTACTCAGTGGATGCCACCCCCGCGTCTCTCCATTTGGTGGTTTGCATTGAGCCACTGACGGCGGCGGCGGCGGCGGCGTCTATCCACATAGGGGGTTATGCCTCTGAAGACGAAGTGAAGTTGACGCAAAAGAGCCGACGAATGTATTGGGGGGAGGTATTGGTAAATGTCCATGATACACGAACGGAAGCTTGTATAGAGGGGATTGCGTAGAGCCACGGCGAGCTTTACGCTTCATTGAGATGGAAAAAAAGGTGAACGAAAGTGGCCATGTATATATATATATATATATATATATATTGCTAGAAAGGTGAAGCGAACGGAAACGAAGTATGAGCATGTGAAGACATTGTGGTGACCAGCCAGATGCACATTGGCGTATATAAGATACATATAGGCATGATTAGACTGGCTGGCAGACAGACAAGCGCATGCTGAAAATACAGGTTGAAGAGGGTTGGTGGAAAGGACGAACTCGGAGAGTAGTTGGTGCTGCCTGACGAGAAAAAGGAGGCGGAACCACAGCGGGGAATAGCGTGCGTTGTAAACGCCGAAACTGCACGAACACTAATCACTCTGCACTTCAATCAAATTATCATACCGGCGTACGCGCAGGGGTGACGTTGACGACTGATGACTATATAATCATAATGGTGGTGACTATAGTAATGGTGGTTATACTGAGGAAGCGCGGTGTCGACGTAGATACTGGGAAATTGTATGGTTTTTTTCACGGGGATACGGCGGGCCATCACCTGAGCCTCAACATGTACGCTATAGAATTGCCGAGGATCCACAGCTACGAAGTGATCTCTCCTCATGGACTTCGAGCATCGCCACCAGCAACAACTCCACACTCAGTCACACCCAGGCAGGAAGGAAGACAAAATGAATCAGCATAAATACCACTTCGTCGTCTCTCTCCTCCCGATGAGCTGGCCGGCCACCGTTGCCAACGAAATGGGCCGCATATCTATCCGTTCTGCGTATGACGCGAGTGAGTACTCTGCTCTGTTGCTGTCGTCCGCTGTCGTTACCTGCTTTTTGTTGCTTAACTGGTTTACATGTGCTATGACAGTCTCTGCACTGGTTAGCCTGTCACTAAACTGGCCGCTGCTACAGTCGGATGTCCCGCTGTCTTGGCAGTCTCAATGTCGCCCTGCTGTCGTGTGGGGATGTGAGTTTGCGTGTATACGTCTCTCTGGGTGAATGCGTGTGTGTGTGTGTGTGTGTGTCTATGAATACGAAATAGATACTTTTGAATTTGCTTCGCTGGCTTTCGTAGAAGTCATACGCAACACGCGAGTGGAGACAACGCGCAGAGCGGCGTAGACTTTAAGAGATCAACTCAGGAGCTCGCCTACTCGGCAATACACAGATGGACAAAATGGCGCATCGGAGCCGGCCGGCAGAGATTACTCGTTAAAGATTTGATCGCTTCAACAACTGTCTGCAGCGATTGCCTCGTTCGCCATCACCCACTATGGCCGACAAAAACGAACGATAGCTATTCTGCCTGTCAATAGAAAGTTAGTGTCTGCGAGAAGCTCTGTAATCGTCGTAGTCGTCGTCGGAGGTGGCGGTGGTGGCGGCGGCCGAGGGGAACCGTTGAACGCAAGCGGTAGTACGTTGGTATCACTGAGCAGTAGTCACAGCGGTCACAGAATCTGCATGGAATTGAGAGAAAGCCTGTATGGCTGTCAGTCTATTCGTTAATGCTCTTCAAAGTGCGACAGATTCATCGGTGTGACGTCAACGACGAACTGTCGACGCGCCAGCCAGCCAGCTTCATGCGACAGGCTAGAGGCTACGACTCGCCGACCTCATACCCTCACAACGGCCGTAAACCGTTCTAATTGTAGGGGTAGATAGTTACGTCTCGTATGAGAGAGGATTTTACTTTTATTTTTCGTTCATTTTATTGGTATCAGCTTGAGACCGAGGTAGCGGCAATTGATTTTTGGCCGGGGGTTGCTGGCGAGCTGCTCGCCAGCTCCGAATCGCCAGCGGTATAGCGACATGGCGCCTAACGCTGGTGCGCGAGGCTTAAATCAGCTGCTGCTGCTGCTAGCGATGCTGAAAACGATGCGCTCAAGTAGTATTAGTCGAAGTGGTTCGATCCGCGTAAACGAAACAAAGTTGAACCGCTTTGGCAGCAGTTGGTGACCGCCGGTCGAGCGGGTGTCTCTGTCTAGCCCACGACCACCAGCAGCATCACCATCCGATGACCGTAGCTGTGGTGGACCCCGCGCGTATAACTTGCAACCCGCGACAGTTCTAAGAGACAAACAAACTCGTCCAAGCACAAAACAAAACTAAGGGAAAAATAAAACCTAAAAAACAGTGGGGCATCTGGGCCACCGCTGCCGCCACCAACTGGACCGAAAAAAAAAAATTTACAACACCGGAGCCGCGCCGCCATCTCCGCCTTAGCAGTGGCTTCATGACGACGCCACTCGCTCTCGGCGTTGATCGACCCAGCGAAACGAAGGCTAAGTGAACAGCGCTTGTGGATGGATATCGCCGATGAGCCGGCGGCGGCGGCGGCAGCAGCGGCGGCAGCAGCGACGGCCACGGCAGACATAAGCGAGCGAGTGAAGTAACTGCCGGTGAATAGGACAAAGTCAAAATTTTACGAGATAAAATTGTTCAACTTTATCCGCTACTCGTTCTAGTTGAACGTTGACACTACAGGAGTCGGCCTTTTGGGAGGATGGCAGAGTGGCCTCAGCAACGAATCGGCTCTACCGACGGTCTCTACCGGTCGAAGGATCGTGGATATAGAGGCAACGGAAATATGTGATTGGTATTCGTAGCGGGAGTCGAATAGGCGATCGTATTAACTGGATGGCTAACTGAATAACTGCCTAAGTAACCAACTAATTATCTACCTACCTACCTCCCTACCTAACTAACTAACTAGCAAACTAGCTAGTCCGTTAATTGTAACCACTAATAATATAATAGCAGTCTAACTAACTAGTTAGCGAAGTAGATAGCTAGCTGACTAACAAACTAACTAACTACCTAATAATGAAGTGGTCTAAGCAGTTTGGCCGCAGCACAAGAGCCGAACGCAGAAAACTGTTCCCTTGCTCGTTACTACTACTACTACTACTATCACTGCTTCGAGTACTGCACCTCGACCACAGCTAGAACTACTACAAGTCAACTTTGCGTTCGCTGGAGTCTTGCTTGACGTGCTTTCGTTACGAGGGATTGCTGACTAGTCGTTGTGTTATTGGTACTGCTGCTGCTGCTGTCGCTGTTGTTGCTATGTTGCTCGATTCTTTTGTGCTTGTTGCGTTTTCATTTTGAACTTTGCCAATAACGCGAACCACCGCATCAGCATCAACAACAACATCAACATCAACAACCAGCATCACCAGCATCAAACGAAGAATTCTTCTTCGCTTGAATTTAAGAAGGATCACACGGCAGCAGGATTTTATTTATGATGGTGTAGTTGTTGTCATTGAGGCTGCTGCTGCTGTTGTTGTTGTCGTCACTGTTACTGTCTTCTACATTTTCTAAAGATCGCCATCTTGAGTAAAATTTATCTGCCACCCCAGATTTATTAAGGAGCTCGAAAACGACGACGACAACAACAACAACAACATCAACATCACCACCACCACCCCCCCCAGCACTGCCAGCGCCAGCAATGGGTAGTGCGTAACCCGCAGCGGACTGTGGATCGGGCGAGCACTGCTGTTTCATTGCAGCGACGGCTCTCTCTCTCTCTCTCTCCCTCTCCATGTCGTTCTCCCTCGTTCTGATCTGTTCCTCTTGATGGCAGAGTTCTCTCCCTCTCTGTACGCTCCCGGAGTCATTCCTGTTAAACGTCGGTCGCCACAACGGCGTTATTGGCCTCGGCGATGGAGCGGCGCCGACAACGTCGCATAGCAGCCGACGGCAGTGGAGGACTGCCGTCGGCGGTCACAGCGGCCACTCTAATAATATAATAGTAATAGGTTTTCTAAGATTATTAGACATGGCCTACACAGAAATTATACCGATTCTCAAAAATGTATGAGAACGACGAAAGATTGAGGGCGGACGCAGATCGAGAAGGTAACCAGCGGGAAAAGGTTCGACGTTATTTTCGCTATGGGACAAAAACAGAAGTAGTACCGAAGAAACCATATGAGATAAAGCGAACGAAGTCAGTAGGAGGTTCTAATTAAATTGTAGTTAGTATATATATATATATATATATATATATATATACGTGAGTAGATGTAGCCGTGTGTACGTCGAATTAGTTATTACTGATTATGCGCCAAGACGATGCTGTATTTTGATGCCTTATCGGTTGTATCGTGACCAACGAAGGAAAGCATGGTGAACCGTACGAAGAGAAAACACAGAAATTATATTGTCAATGGAAGTTGTCTAAAATGTATACACTAACGTATATTTTTTTCACCATCGCAAATTGACGTCTAGTAATAACTGTGTCTACGTCGCATACGTCGCATCCTACGAGCTGACAACTCTGAATTATAATATTTGAAGTGAAGTCATGAAACCCTTGCCCCTCCTACCCCGCTTACCACAGATGCTTATGGTGTTCGGTACTGTCCGATTTGGGCTTCAGCAAGAGTCAAAAATCCTCAAGGTACGATTAATCGGTCTAACATACTCATCGTCGTCCGTTGGATGTCTGTCCGCTCACGGGTGTCGAACGAACGCCGAAGGACAATGGACGAAATGTGCCTTGCACCACGGCAACTGGTGAGCAAACTCCTTGATGATTACATTTTCGAAGATTTTGGTTTGCAAAGTAAATCAATGCTGGCAAATATGTGATTAATGTTGTTGAATTGGCCACCCGCTGTATTGTATAAAAAATTGCACCGAAGTTCAGCATTGTTTACCTGTTGGCGTGACCACTGGTTTCTATAATAGATTTTTGCATCTGCAACTCGATTTGATGTTTTCCAACTAAATGAAAAATTCCGAAATGGATGGCGCCCTGCTAGGCAGTGATCAGTTCAAGAGTCTGTTTATTAGCCGGACTATTTAGCATGAGCGGAGAAACACACAGATATGTAGCAACAAACAGGTCCCCAGCCTGGCCTCCGAGTGTAAAAGTCAACTCGTTTCTAGGTAGGAACCCATAAAGTCGGCGATAAGCCAAGGTGAGGAAGCCATCTCTTGTTTGCAGCATATTTTGATGACCTCACTTCGGCCTCGTAGATCGCCACGTTGAACTTCGTCGATGAATCGGCAATCGGCAACCTCTCTGATTTGAGAGATTTGTGTTTTTATGATGGCGCAGACATAGACTCCACCGCAGCTCCTGCACGGGGGGACGATCGTCAGGCAGCGGCATAGAAACCTCAAAACATCAAAAGCTACAACCTCGCTCCTCTGACGTCTGCATCTCAGCGATCGACGGACAGATCGAACTTCGGCACAGTCGAATGCCTCGCGGCGCACGTTTCTATGCACTTCGGGGCGAGTTTCTTAAGTATTATTTTTCTGCCGCTGTTTCGATTACCTCAACCTTCAGAAGGGCGCTTTGCGAGAGCTGCCGTCCGCCAGCCAAACTCCCTCTCTCTTTCTCTCGCTATCTCTCACTCTCAGCCACTTCCGCGAAAGAAGGTCATAAAAAAAGGCACTCCGTCGCCGGGGTCGACAGTGGACTACTTCAAATAGATTCAACCTGAAACGAACCTAAACCACTGTGTCTTCGAGACGCGACTCTCGCTCGCTTCACTGTTAAGTTACCACGAGCAGCGTTAGTTGTATATCGCTCTCTCGACATGATTCGCTGCGGAGCCCCAGATTTCGTGGCGGCTCGCAACAAAATCGTGTAGTGCTCGCACCATGCTGACGCCACCGTGCGCTTATCACGGTAGACGCGGCGACTGACGAACGGCTGCCTGATGACGCCTTGCAAACACCTGCGTTCGCTGGCGAATAAACGAGACAGACAGAATGGAAGGAAAAAAACGCCGACAACAACAACAGTAACAATAGGAATATCAAAATGCTTATTTTTATTCTCTCTGGAAGTTATGGTGCTCTTGTAGCCGGCCATCGCATAATTATGCTAATTAACGCGAACTGGGGCGCGGACGATAATGCGCGTACAGGAACAGACATGCGCGTATCCGTCATATCTCGAGGTGTCGTGGACGTGATCAGCCTGTAAATGTGTTTCCCTGTTTTGTTCGCTGATACTTCGTCGAAAGGTCTCGCATCGTATGTGGTGTATCTCAAAACGGATCCTAGCTCAAAGTCATAAGGGGTATACTATCAACAAGTTGTACTGTCTGCGCATAAATCGAACTAATTACTAATTACTCTAGATGCCTTCTATCACACGTATAGTCTTCCAAGCAGAACTTGATCAGTACAACTTTTCATTAGTCAAACCAAAGTACATTACAACACAGACAGCTATCCAATGACATCCACTCCGAGACGACCCTAGCGTATAAGGTAGTGAAACCATTTACATTTTCGGGAACAGTTCTCGCTCTCTCTCTGCCACTACCCTGTAGGGCATATTTCATTGAAACAAATCTCTTTTGGGAGATTCGTTTTTGAAATAATTCCCCCTGCGAGTTCACTGCCGGTGTTCGCCAGTGGCCTCAAAGATTAAGTGAGGAATAACGACATGATGATGATGAGCGCGGCTGCCCTCCTACGTATCTGGTGTTCTGCCAGAAAAGCGCATCTGCAAGGCACTACTTTCCGATTTAGATCTATCTACACCGAGATTGAGGTGTGCTCTCAAACAAATGTAGTGTGCCATTGGTATGATTGATATGTTACGATTCTGGGATATCAACTAAACGATCGGTGCGTGGATTCAATTCAAAGCAAGGACAATCTGGTGAATTCAGGGGACAGCCAGGTATACCCAAGATATGACCCTATCAAAAACGCTACGCACTCACACTCAGTACACTCCCTACGTCTATGTAAACAATAACAACGAATCACAGGCATAGCTATTAACTGCATAGCCGTCCTGTACCGACTCATAATTTTCTACGAAACCTATGCTTTTCCTGACAGCCATAGGTCGTATCGAGCTTCATTTGTATAACTAGCAGGGCCAACTGATTGGTATTGATTGATTGGGCTGGGTGCCCCCGTCATTCATCTATCCGCTAATATTTCTCATTATTTTGCTGATAATGTACGGATATATAGATAGATGCTGGTAACAGCATACACTTGCCCAGTCACTGTCCACTAATATCTAATCAAATAGAACATGGCACAAAACAATCGTCGATCGTAATCAATCAAAATGACATAATAGCCACCGGTGGAATTTCTAACCGAGACTAAGCGAATCTTTTGTTTTTTTATTCTTTATATTCTATTTATGTATCCAGTGATTCATTTCCCTGCTGTTCTTATGCATTGTATTGCATATTGTAACCCGTTCTACGATTATATACGTTATGCATCATATATAATAATCCCAAAAGGAATCATCATCAGATCACATACAGCAGCATTCCAAATCAATGTATTACTGTAACTGAAATAAATCCACACGGCGAACAACGACTGCGGTCTGCTGCTGTTGATACTAGAATAATAATAATCCCGAGGTGGCGATATTTGCTGCTCCATGTATTGATAGCTGTAGATAAATATATCATCCGTATATATACATATATATATATATATATCTAAAGGGGAAGGCGCTGTGCCGGTGTCTTCACATCTCGCTATGGTTTTATTGCGTTTTTGTGCTGCAGCAGCAGCAGCAGCGGCGGTATCCCATAATCAGCCGTTCTGACTCCGGCTCCGTTGCGGCGTTGTGTCACACTTCATTCGATGATGATGAAATGCCGATTCGATTGACGATTGCATTTCACGATATCGCCGGCGGTTGCTGCTGCTGCTGTGGATTATCCATCTGTCGGGTGACGGATAACTCTACACCGGCTCCGCGGCTGGGCTCGCCGACACGTGGTATATTGCCACCGTTGAATCATCCTGCGCAACGAATCGTTAGCTGGCAATAAGGAGCGTCAGCCCGCCGATCCCATAGGAGTAGAATAGGCGGCAAGGCGAGAGGGGGTGTTCTGATACCTGCTATAAGTCGTCGTCGTCGTCAGTTTTCGTCCAGCCAAAATCAAGCCAAGCATCCGTCTGTCAAGCGACCGTTTCTGGCGTCAACTCCCTTCGATTTCTTCGCCTCCTAATTTGGCGTCGTCACGTAGCTTTCCAGAATTCACAAATCCACACCGCTGCCATCGCCGCCGCCGCCGCCGTCACAATTGCTCCTGCTCCTCCTGCTGCTGCTGCTGCTGCAGCAGTTACAGTTGTCGCCATCGCAGCCGTTGGCAGCGCGCTGTGTCAACTCATGCGGCAACCCGTCATCGATGGGTACGATGTGTTCGTTGTCGTCTTCAACCAGAGCAGCAGCAGCAGCAGCAGCACAACCAAACCAAAACATCTGCAGGAGTGACATTATTTCATCTTCTGCTATCGTCTTAGGCAACGGCGGCGGCGGCAGCGGCGGCCGGCAACGCCGAAGCGGCCGCAAAAAGCCGCAGTCAACGACAACGAGCTGCAGTCAATATCATCACCACTTTGGCTTCATCGCCACCAGAGCGATACCAGAATCAGCCGCAGCGGCAGCCGTAATAGCGAATCGACATTCTCTCAAATTCTGATTATCGGTCGTTCAACAGTTCGGTTCGCCTTCAGGGAATATTTTTATTGTCATGATTGATATTCATCGACAGCCTCGAAAAGAGTCAACAGACTTCAATTTTATTCCCAGCACACTCGCTGTCTGTAGTTCCCTACCGCTCGCGATCTGGGTGTCTCTTATTCTAGCTGTCCGCCTCCGGTAGTGGCGACGGATCGGCCGGCCGGCCGTCCGTCCGTCCAGTCGTTATCGAGACTGGAGCCGGCATTACAGACTTACAATTGCTAGTAATATGTGGTATATATTTAGGCCTTTTTTTTTGTTTTGGGTCTTTTTTTCTGTTTACATCGTGGTGGCATGTCAGAGCATACGCAGCTGCTGGGATTTTTGTGTGCCGCCACCTTAATGTGTTATACATGCAAACAAAACAATTGTACATCATGTATAATAGGATTTACACAGAGGTAATTGAATAGGCGAATTCTCAGGTTTTATACTTAGATATACGTGAATGCATACTTATATACATTCGCGTTGGAATATTATATTCTAGCAGTGTCCCATGCTGAGGGCCGTATCATAACGATATGATGGCACACGCCAACTTTTTTTTTATATACAAATACACACACAGATAGTAAGTAGGCCGAATGATTGAAATCTGCGAGAGCACGGGCGACCCGAGTTGGTTTTTCCATACGGAAATTTGTTGATTGTGTTGACTACCATGCCCTGAAGTTGGGAGGGGGTATTCGGATTCAGTGAACAGGTTCGTAAGTGAGTCCCATACTGCACAGTCACTAGTCACGACTGGCTAAGGCGCGCGACGACTGTTTATCGAGCTTCCGAAAATCACCCATAAAAAAGAAAATATCTATTTTCGATTCTCGAAATCAAATAAACAAATCAACGAAGGGGCGAACAAACCAATAACACTTCCTATGAGAAAAGTCAACACAAGTGTGTGGGATCTAATCGGTCTCTTCACTATAACGTCTTACATTGAAATTCTACTACTCAATTTCAAACGTCACAAATGTAGATTACTTGCGTTTTGTTCGTCTGCATTTCTAACGCGTTTTTTTAATAAGCTTGATGACACTTCATAGCCAATCGGGCAATCGGATGTGGTTAGTCTCGCCTGAACGAGTTCAACCTGTTTGTTCGGGTGACCGAACTATTCCTGACGTAACGGAAAGATGTCCCAGTAATCTCGACACTAGCGAGATATCGCGTTACTGATGTAGACGTGCATCTAGGGGCATGCGAAGCAAATATGATGTTTGCTAAATTCGTTGGCTCGGATATATCCCTTTGATTATAATGTGGTATTGAATTTCATTGTATAATGTCATTTCTGGTACAAAACACTCAATGTTTAGTAGCTAATACCTCCAATACCTTGACATGGCCACCGACGTCTTCTTTGGTGCGAAAGGATGTAGAAAATCATGCCGTCAGTAAAACAAATCGGTAAAGAACTCCACCGGGCAGTTATTTGGCAAGTGAGTAACGCTAACGTATTTGAACGGTTCTGTGATGTAAACCGTTACTTACGCTTAAAAACGGCTTTTTGGCGTAATGTCTTCGAGCACGCGAGTCAGACGTCAATGATGCTTCTCTTCTCTAAACCTGTCAGAGAAGGTCAGTAGGGCCACTTAACCACCGATTGTTTGGGGCATTGCCGAATAATCTCTCGTTAAGTGGCAGATGATTGGCAACACTGAGCCATGCCTCGCTATACGAGACGGGTGACTGCAAGTTCGAGTCACGTGACCAGTCCGATAACCAAAATCTAGATCCTCTCGAATCGTATGATGATTATTCGTAAACTTCACCGAGCTGAGGCTGAATATGTATATAGGTATATATGTTGTTAGACGCCGTATCATCATGGAGTCTGAATATACCTCCTGAGAGCTGGCCTGGTTTTTCGTTTGTTTCATTTTTGCAGTTAGTCGTCCTATGTCATCGATTGATTAATTGATTGATAACGATTGGGCACGATCGTTGTTGCCATTGGTATCACTCCGAGATAAATCGAGCCAATGTCCTTCATCATTAGGAGCCCCCACCCTCGATAACTTCCAGTTGACAACGAATTGTAGCTAATTCGACGTAGCAATGGGTTTCACTAAGTGTCAATAATACATATTAATTCAATGCTAAGTAAGTACACTTGGTGAGTAGGCAACGTGGTGGTAGCTGCCCGGGTGGGCCATCTGGACTGCACCCTTAGAATCCAGCGGTCACCACTCTGAGACGAGTCCCGCTCTCGCAACACAACACGCAACTATTTGAGATATTATAGTGTCTTTTTGATGAGTGGGTGCTCTAACACGGTCCAACTCGGTTAGAATTGCGAGAAAAAAACCAGAAGTGTTTGTAATGCCTAGTTACCCATTGATCTATGAATCAAATGAATCAATTCATCAAGTTCATTTATAGTAATTGTTATTACTATTATCGAAACTCTCACACGGCTATTTTCTCTTTGGACACGTTTGTTACAGTTGTTATTTTATTAATGCCTTTTTTTATACCATGTGTGTACGGTTTTCTCTACGTCCGATCGCAGTTTACAATGCAGCTTATCAGATATGCTCAGGCAAGAATCATTTCCATTTCGCGTAGCGATTCGATCTTCCTGTGACTTCTTGAACGAAGACCCTGTAATCGATTCCCTTATGATTCCTCCTGCTTATTCCCTGCTCCATATGGACATTGCACGTGATCGTCTCAACGGCAAGATACTCCCCCCCTTCCCGTCGCCTTCCCAGTTGCCCTTTGATTACAATCATAATCAATCATCTGGCCAACAGCGATGGAAATTTCAACGATTGAGATACAGCAGTTGGTCCGAGCCAGCGCCTTCACACAACTGTGAAATAGCGCCGACACGCAACTCAAGTTGCCACTTCTACTGCTTAGCATCGCTTCCCGCAGAACCGTCCCGATCCTGCTCAGCGGCACTGCTCTTGACGGCCTTCACAGCTTCTGAAGATCTCCTCCCTCATCCAAGATGATGGGGGGTAGTGAGGTCAATGAAAGTCACGTGTCAAGAGGCAGCCGACGGTAACCTCTACAGGAGGGTAGAGCGAACAGTGGCTCCTGGGGAACTGTTGCATGTCACCATAGCCGATGTCTAGATGGCGGGAGCTGCGGCCGCAGCTGAATTGCCCACCCCCTCCCAATCTCTAAGAGCAATCCCCATTTCAGGACGAGGAGAAAGAGGATGAGAGCGAAGCGTGTGAGAGATATAAACCGATAGGGCGACCGGGGGAATATCTGGGGAACTAGGCAGTGTCGGATGGGGGCGCCACAGCTCCCTCATTCTATAGCTTGTGTGCTGACGATGCTGCTGCTGCAGCTGCTGCTCTCTGGCGACGAAGATGATGTAGATGATCTGTTTGCGCTCCTTCACTTACTCATTGAAGTACCGCCCGAGGCTATAGCCAAGAGTATACGTTAGTCGGTGTTACAATTGAGAGAATCGATATAAAAACCTATCAAGAATTTCCTGTGTGTTTTTTGCAAGGCCACAATTGCTCCTATGTTTTTCGAATTGTAGCAGGGGGGGGGGCAATCGATCGTCATCGACCCCCGCCTCCTGTTAGGAGGTGGGAGTGTGTCATGCCATCGTCAGCCACTGAAGCTGCTGCGCTTCTAAGGGCCTTCAATATCTGATCTGTTACGAAATAGCTGTACGTGAAAATCATACGATCATGAATTTATTATTGGGGGGGGTCTATAATTGTAATGTATAATTTGTATAAATAATTGAAACTGCTGATTAAATCATAGAGCTGCTACTTCGATACGAAGATTCTTTTCGTAACTGTCTTTGCAGAACTCAGTGGAATTAGCAAATCCAAATGTATTTACTGATTTAACCTGTGCCGTTGCTTGCTGACATAGGTTGTACTCCTCAACGTATTTATAAGTGACGATTGACATCATCCGTTGGATTCTCCTATCACAGCGAATGATGTTCCATTTTAATTCAAGGTTAAGCTTTACTTGCAAGATTCGCGAGATCAGTTTGCGTGTAGCATCTGTTATAGAATACGCCGTAACGCTTATCACTCTAATGCTTCATCGGTCCAAATTATTGCTTCAGAAAAGCAGAAATTTGGACCGATGAAGAGTATTCAAGAGATGACCATGAACATGGCCAATTATGACTATGACAAGGATAGCCGCGTTTGGCAGGCGACAGGACGACCACCCCAAATATACACGTAACCGTTCCGTAGGCGTAATTCATAAGGAAATACATCAACTACGGTGTACGAGAACTGACCGTAAGTCATACGACTAACCAATAGGTTTTTTTTATTTAGGTGAACGTTTTATTTGTGAAACTAGCTAATAGACAGCGCACTACAATTAACCCCAACTTACACGACTGATCCTGAATCGCGGTCTTTGTGCCCTTCAAGAACGTGCGCCAAAAGCGGAAAGCTTCGACAAAGTGCTCCATGGGTAGGCTGTGGGAGTTGCCGGAACTCATCGAAAACTAAAGCAAGGGGAAACCAGCTATCCGTATGGAAGACGTTAAAGTCAATATATTTTCTCGAAGTGATCAAATGAAATATTTCAGCTTAACGTAGCGAGTCAATCAGAATTCCCCTTTCGAAATTTACTTTGTGTTTTTATCACGCTCCAATTATGATTCTGTCAGACACACGATCCCACTTTTATTATAATGGCTTCTTGGTCGAAGTTCTTTCAGTAATTGTTTCCCACTTTAAACCTTAATCTAGAATGAAGCAAGAAGATTGGTAGAATGAAGCAATATGTGACGAAAATCACTATTCGCGAGATTCAACTCCGCGACTCTATAGAATAATTGGTGCCACGAGAAATAAATCACACCAATTCATCTGCGAGGAGGAAATCTTCTTCAAACTCGTGAACGCGACAAAGGACATTCCAATTCCGTACCAAAAATGGACTGATGTACTGCAGGGTTGACGTGGGCGCATGGGGTTCGTCTCTGCCTGCTAAAGCCATCCTCTATTGAGGATCCATCTCTACCTCGGGCACGCCTGGCATTACCTCGGTATCCGGCAAGATGTGTAACTGACCGGCCTAATCTTCATAGCCAAGTCTCCACGAGTGTTCTGTGCCTCCTAGCTATATTGATGTTCTACCTAAAGCGAATCTTCTGTGCAAATACTCAGCCAACATTTAAAGTCGGGGGTATTGCTCTTAGCATTGCTTCATAAGATGGACCTCTTAAAAGCAAATTTGCAATAGTGGCGATCGAAGCTCTGCATTTACGTGTCTCCTCCGGTCACTGGGCAGGCGCACGCGATTAGCGGTCCTGCTTTCGTACGGAGGTTCGAATCGTGGCAACATTTTTACAATTAATTCAAAGTGGAATAAGTAAACTAATTAATAAAATAATAGCCATATTATCCATACGTACGATTTATTTATTTGAAAAAGTAATGCCCTCAAAAACAATGTTCTCTATGCGTGATTCATTGCACGATAGTATAGCGACAAAATAATCCTCTGACTACACCTCAAATTTACATCAAATTCCAAATATTCGAATCCGTTTAAGCGAACACAAATTATACAACCGCGTTTTTGGCTCTGTTGAATATAGGAAGTAGCAACAGCTCACGCAATCCGAAGTTTACTTTTGGTATTATAAGTATTATCTGTCAAATGTCGAGGGCATGAGGGTGCATGATTCCCTATGTAAAGCCATATAAACGACTTGCAAAGCTAGAGAGTTTGTATGCTCTAGCCATTTATAATGCATCCATAGGTAGTGCCTCTTGGCGCCTATCTCTCAATCAGCCAGCCACCCGTCTAATACTTGCCCATCTTGTTTCGTATCACTGGGAACACGGACAATATCAAGCTGTCCAAACAAGTCAACGTCTGCGGTGGACTTTTCTTTAGCCTGTGCCACCATTTCCCTAAGTCACGATCTTGTACTCGTCGAATGTGTGGGTATAAAAGCCGCTTATGTGGGCCACAGTCGTCATTCCTTTACGGTAAACATCGTACTCTCGCGTCTACAGCGGCGGTAACAGCCCAGGTTACATCATTGGCAGAATGTACTCGTTTGTACAAGTTCTCCTCTTCGTTCTCCTCGTGATCTTCATCGTCGCGATGCTGTCGGAGTTTGCCGACGCCCAGGATAATAAAAAAATTAAGGATATAGTGGATTCGGTTACAAAGGTCGTCAAAACCAAAATAAATTAATTCTTGCATGATTCATGCGAAATTATGCCCTACACGTACAGCATAACCGTATAAGTTTTTACATTTTATCATGGTGGGGCAGCAGCTGATAGAACCTTCTCCTTAATAACTCAGAGAATGAAGAAGACTCGGGTTATTCTTGACATAGGGGAAGTGAGGTACAGTCGTGGTTTCTTCTTTGAGATGTGCTAGAGATGCTTTTCGGGTAGTGGCATGAGTTTGTCGTTCTGGATAATTTTCGGGGGCAGCTCTGTGATGTGGGCGTTGCCGGAAAGAGTGTCGTTTATGGTGGCACCGAAGAGGTTCACTGTGGAGGCTGCTCTGTTCATATAGATGAAATTATGTTGATTTATTTAAATTGATTACTAAACCGCATAAAGATTATGACAATAAGTTTGACAATTGAACTTATAAACCAGTTGAATATCTGCATGAGCGACTCGAGAAGTCTGCTCTAATTATTCGGGGTCAATGAAAAATCTGAGAACGAGATGAGAGGATTCTAGCAAAGTGGTTAATTTCCTTCATACTTGTTGGATAAATAGCTAATTGAAAAATATATCTTAATCTGTTCTCCAGAGGTCTGAAAAATATTCTGGTAAAAATGGGTGAACCTTGGCCAGGTGTCAAAAGATCATTATTGAGTTAGCTCGGCCGTTCAGCATCAGGTTGAAGCTTGTTGATCTTGATGGAACTGAACTAGGTATGGCCTTTATTCTGCAAGTGGTATGAATAAAAAATGAAAAATATTGTAGTTTCCACTTATGATATATAAGTCGTAGATAACCTTAGCTCTCTAACGGGTAAGATAAAAAAATTGTAAATTAAAAGAACTCTATTAGTATTTTGTTCAATATTTTTATTGCATCTTAATAAAAGACTTCTCATATATGACGCAAACTTGTCGTTTATTCATATACTATTAAACTGTGATTTATCATAATGATTTGTCATTCAAGGGCGGTTATATTCTCCTCAAAGTGTGTCCAGCTCTTCGGTGTGCGAGATACATTATCGCTGTCGCCAGTGTCTCAGAGCATATATGGGGCTTGCTTGCTTCCTTACCTATCCTATGAGTGTGTGCCTTTGAAGCATCCATGACCTGTTAACAAATGGATTCCCATCACGGCCGCCATCGTAGATATTGTGCGGTAGCGTCTGCAGATCCGGAGAGCTAAAACCAGTTGGGTTTTTCGTGAGTAACTCCCGGTTTCTCTTAGACTTCATTGCCGCTTCCCAGATCGACGCAGTGTGAAGGACAATGGAATCCGCTAGCGCCAGGAGTTTCTCCTCCTACTCTTGCCTGCTCCGTGGGTATTAGGCATCAGTCTGCTGATACCCGAAGCCTGCCTCGGAAGCTTTTGACACAGCGTAACTCACTTGGCCAGTGTCGATTATTCCTTTGTCAAAGATGACTCCGGGATATTTCGCCTCTTTCTGATTGGTAATTTGGTGCCCACTCAGTCTAATGCTTAGTCCTCGGTACAGCTCTCCCCCAGTCAAAAGAATGGCCGCCGCTTTCTCCGGAGTGAGTTTCAGGAGGTGCCGTTCGATTCTTGATCTCCTCTCACGGCTCCTTCCATTTGTCGTCCTTGCTGCTATTGATGGGTTTGCTCATTTTTCTGCGAGACTCCGTAATCTTAGCGAGTTGCCTCTCCGTTGCGGTCCCTTGAAGTTGTCACCTGCAGTATTATAACATACCTAGTTGCAGGACTTAGTTCATTCATCTCCTAGATACAACTGTCTATTTGGTTGGTTTATTATTTTTCGAGTATGCATGCATAATCGATTGTCGAGAAGATATTGTTGCAATTGCCAAGGTTAAATATATATATATATATATATATATATATATATATATATATATATATACATATATATATGTATTATTATTTGTTTGAACTCTCGCGAATATGTGCTTCAATTGCAAAGAGTAGTCAAAATTTAACTTTCTTTATAACTTTGTGCAATTTCATGAGAAATCTCGTTCTTAGCTTCCTCATCAGACTCGAAATACGCACGCATATAGAATCTACCTTGATAAAATGAGACAACACATTCGTGTTACTGCCTCAGCGGCGTTCATATGCTACTCTTCCAATATCCAAACAGCTGCACAAAGCTTACAGTGTTATACAGGAAACTCTCTCGGCTATCGATCACAGTAGACTGGAGACGACGCATGTAGACGGGTGTGGCCCACCAAGGAAAGTTTCCTCAACTTGGTCCCTTGAACAGATGCTGTTGTGTTGTGCCTCCCCTTCGCCAACTCAAATCGCCCACGCGAACGAGCTGGCTCTCGTTCAAACGGGCAACGGGTTCAACGTGGCTGTGTCTTTGGTCGTTTTCGCTCTATAAATTCAACGGTCACTAACATTCGAGCAGCATCGACAACTTCATAATAGTAGTATTATTATCTCTATGTAGCATTCATACTTTTTGAAGAAACGGTGGCCTTATAAACGGATAGCCAGATTATAATTACATCTCATTATGTTCCTATAACGTTACGAATTCTGAGCTTTCTTTGTCCGATGCCGAAGAAGCAAGTGTATATGATTTTTATATGAAAAATCACATAAACTATTCACAAAAGTCTACATCAATTGCAAAGCGTTCGTTTGCTCTAACCAAATATATCCATTAGGACAGTTTTTAAAGATCATGTAACCGACTTTATATATATATATATATTAAAAGTTACCCTCTCAAGGCTTCTTTACACCATTTGTTTCATATCACAGTACTCTATGTCAAGCTGTTCAAATAAGATAGTTTAGCCTCCTGAATGTTTCTTTTCCTGCTGTCGAGTCGTTGTTTCTGCGAGCCATCGTCTTCAGCACGTCACAGGGACCCGTACTCTCCGAAATTGTCAATATAAAAGAACTCTACACAGATCAGGAGACGTCATCCAGCCTTGCCCTTCGATCACGGTAGTCCTCTGTCGATTTTGCGTCTGCAGGGACAGTCGCAGTTAAGTCGCCGCCCAAGTTACATTATCAGCAGAATGTACTCGTTTGTCCAGGTGCTCTTCTTCATTCTTCTCTTCGCGGTCATCGCCGCGATGGTGTCGCACGCTAACAGTTCCGACGATTCGAAAAAGCCAGACGTGAAGGCTTTGATAGAGAAACTCGTAAAGGCCGCTAAAGAGTCAAAGAAAGCATAACGCTTAGAAATCTCTGGCGGTAGACAGTTGCAGTCTATAGCGCGAACGTGTGCATCACCCATCGAGTACGGAGCAGTGAAACAATAAAAAAAACCTGTATTTTTTAGGCCTACTTGTATGACATGATCGTATGCTATTTTAGTTCTCGATATGACATTATACCAGATATTAATTACCCCGATATTTGAATATTCAAGCTGTTTATGTCAAATTTACCGGGCTAAAATGTCAGAGTAGTCTGATTGATTAAGTCATAATAGAAAAAGATACGTTATGAAATTCGCGTTCCCTGTGTCATTGAGTGTTTAAACGCACTTTCTTAACATCGCGGTGGACGGCTAAGTCTCTGGCTGTAAAAAGCCGGAGACCGCAGGTTCGAGTAGCACGACGCATGGTGAACGCAAGAACTTAGAGAACTAAAATGTAGCCGACAACAAAAAAAAATGCAGTTCCGTCGATAAACCAGAACTTTGTGTTGTATTATACTGCAACAGGAGATGCCTGGCTTATTGTATTGCTAATTGACACTGCTAACCGTGATTTTTAACTACACACTGAAGTAGGTACCCAATTTTGCAGTCCGGCTTGGTTGCTACGCGTTTCAGGTGCTGTCATCTCATTAATTGTAATGAAAATGTCAGCAGCGAGCAGATGGAAAATATAGCTATCGCTTTTGACTCGATCTCACAAAGCTTCCACAAAAGTAATGGCTGGAGATTTTAACTTACCGACGAGAATAATATTCTAATTTAGTTACCAAGGGACGTTCAACTCAAGACGTATAAACTCGTGCTTGCCAAGTGGCTAGACTCAACGAGTTAATAGACACACTAGCTCTCGTCTATACTTGATCTTGTTTTGACCAGCGGTCAAGGCTACAAGCCATGAACGCTAACTTGCTATTTGCTGTGTCGAGATACAGCGTCCCCTTGTGGCCAAACCGCGTGGTGCTACCGGGTGCGAAAATCTGCGAAGAGATATTCACAACCTAATCTGGCACATGCAGAATGGTCCATAGTAGAAATTTAAGACACGGCTTTACAAAGCGTCAGCTAACCTAGGGATTCTTGAAAAGTTGGCGCTGTCGTTCAAACGCTCCGAGTAAACGGATACCTGGACTTGACGAGATAGGTTCAGTAAGGATAGATGACCATATTGTAATAGATCATGCTGGAAAATCAGAGATTTTCAAGGTTTCCAGCATTGATGTCTTTGTCTTCGTAGAGCAATCTGTGACTAATTCTTATAGAACATGCTGAGTCTGGTTGCCCCTCGGTTTGCATTACCACCGTTCAGATTGAGGAAAAATAAGGATTCTAAATTAGGACCCTCAAAATATGAATTCTACCACCCAAACACAGACTCACTCGGCCGGCATTTCTCCAATTATCTACAAGAAGCTGGGAACCACCATGCTGCGCTTCTTCATTTCATATATTACACCGGTAATGAAGGCGGGATTGTCTCGCAATGTTTCCATCTCTCCCTTGTCACAAGGAAGACCAAGTCGGACGACGACAACTACCGGCAACTGGCTCAATGGTCCATTGCATGTTTAATATTTAAGACGATTATGGCTAACCACTGTACATTGTACATTATCTCACACATTAAGAACGTCCAACTATCTAATAATACACAACACGGTTGACTGGAAGTCAAGTCTACATCCACACAGCTTATACAAACGCCACCGGGCTGGACACTGTTTCTAAATCGAAGGCCATACATTGACTCGATTTTTTTGTCGATTTTTGAATTGATAATCATCTTGAACCGGACGACAGATGAAAGTGAATTGCAAGCCTAGCTCATTGGGAAATGTCCGTCGTACGTGCCCGAAGAATATGACTTTAGCAATTAAGCAAGAAGGGGAAGCACCGCCCCCCTCAAGCTGAGCTTGGGTCTGCCTTGTCTCGTCCGCCATTACCTTCATTATATATTAACTAAACTACCTTATAATACTTCGCCTAGATTTTATACACTTGCTATAGCTCTGCCATCCTCTGAGTATATGCTACCCATGACTTATGCGTTGTTATTGTACATACTTTTCTCTTGAACTTTGACAAATATATTAGCAATGTTCTTGGGCCGTCATACCCCGTTTGTTGCACGATTCTACATTTCGCTGATTTGTTATTAAGGAAGTAGAGTTTCACGTCACACTGCCGAATAGTCGAATTCTACCGAGGTTTTTATGCTGTTTAGAAACATGGCAACCGTAAACTATATAAAAAAGGCTCGTGCACAACACTCGGTGCAGAACCAATGTGTCCGTAGGACTCGTGCTAGATCAGATGTTATTAAAGGGTCGATTTACTAATGCCGATAAGTGGATTGCACAACACAGCCTATCTCCGAACGTTCGGAAAGCTGCAAAACCTTAATGTCCCAGACCGAACAACCTAATAATAATTAATTATGCAAATTAATAACAAAAATTAATAGTAACAAGTGAGGATCAGAATTCAAGATAATCATGACTTCATCCCTGACGTTCACATCTATTTATACAATACATTGATTAAGTTGTCCTCCAATGGTTGAAAGCAAAGTGTATTATAGTATTCCTCCAATACCGAATGTAAGGCCCTGACTTTCTACTGAAATTAGAGAATAACACCACAGGGACTTCATGCAAAAGTATCTCCCTGTTCAGCAATTTTGTTATTCTTGCGTGACCGACCAACGAGACATTGAGTCGGGCAGTATTTGCTTTACGAAAAAAACATCCCCATATCAATACGATCTGGGAGTGTAGACGACGTTCTGTGGTAGACGGTGTAAGGCGATCTCTTTTTAATTCCTCGTGCTCACATCTCATACAAATCGGTATAAAAAGAAAGCGGAGAGGAGGTTCGTCAACGAGTTACTGCACTTAGTGGCTTAAATGCGTTGAGCAGTTTGTCCGGAGGCAGTGTGAGATCTTTCATGCGTATCCACTGCAGAACGCGAACCGCAAGTATCCTAGAAATGCGCGGAGCTCTGCTTGATGCCTTGAGGATGACGTTTGCACGATATCGCTAATCCATTTCTTATTCGGCTTTGGCCTTTCGGTCTTTCGAAACAACTTGTGTTTCGAACGTTGCACTCCTGAGCTTAAGTCCTCATGTGGTGGACCAAAGCAAACCGAAGATTGTATTTACTTTCCTTATCTTCAATAAGCAAGATAAAGATAGCAGTCGCATAGTTCGACTCTCTACCACAGTTCGTGTATGCACTAACCAAGTTTGTGTAATTAATAATTCCTAATTATTGTATGTTCGAATAAAAATGTGTTCGTTCTGTTGTAAGCACCGCTGTTGCTGTCGCCTGCATAAGCCTTCCTTGCTATCCAGACATCCTGCAAAGACTTTCTCATACCTTTATCTCGTGTCCCTGACGATGTTCTGTATGACAAGCTGTATAAACAAGATCGTTTCTGCCGGGAAGCTCCCCCTGCTCCGTGTCGTTGTGTCCGTGAACCATCGTCTTTCGCGGTCTCCTACTCGTCGCTGTGTGGGTATAAAAGGCACTGACGTGGATCAGAGTCGTCATTCAGCTTTATCATCCCAACTAAGCAGATTTCGCGCTTATCGCGGGAACATTAACAGTAGTAGCACAAGCTATTCATTGACAGACATGTACTCGTTTGTGCAAGTTCTTCTTTTCGTTATCCTCATGATGTTCCTCGTCGCGATGATGTCGCAGTTAGCTTATGCCGATGATGCGAAAAAGCCAGACTTGAAGTCGATCATGGCAAAATTATCGGCATCTGCGGAAAAGACATCATGATTAGAAGATTGATGTATCCGAGTCACCAGGCGGCATCTCGTATTGCTGTGCATCGCTTCGGGAGGATGGAGAACCGAGCCGTTCATTGAACAAAAATAAAGTCAAAATATAATTCTTTACGTTTTTACTCGTCGGTCAACCCAAGGAGCCGTGTAACATTTATCATATTTAGTATAACCGTTAGCTGTCAAAATGTGATCAACCGTATGTGGTATTATATATACACAAAGTAAAGAGCAACATTGGAAGCTCGCTAAAACTTCTACGTATATTGGGTAGAAGACCAATACGAGACAGGGTTGATAGGTTTATCGTGGCTTTGTCGCTTTCCTCTGTAGAATTCTGTTAAAATAAACTATGTAAATCTCACGGGTATATATTGAATACAGGAAGATATAGATCTCTTTTTTCAAGTAGCAAATGAGAAGTGTTGGATTCTTTTCACCGTGCAGCATAGCTTCAAGTTTTTTGGTGACTTCGCGAGCTAATCTATTGTAGAACTAAACTAGGCGTAGCTCTTACATGCAACGTAACTAAGATCCGTTTGGCGTGGGGCAAACTAGCTCCCAGCCCTTAGCCGAGACTGTCGGAAGGAAGGTCCAATCCTCCCTGAGCCCATGAAGGAATCGCATTAATTATCAGCAATATTATTTCCGTTTTCTTTTTCAAATTATTTATATATTAGTATAATTATTTTATTCAAACATACAATAATTAGTGTGGGAGAAATGGGAACGCGATATCGCAATCCTTAATCCCTAATTCACAGTGGCTCGGATCGTATAGTGTTAAGTGTACGCGTGCTACTCTGTCGGATGGTTGGCTAACGGCTTACACCTAGCTCCTAACTACGCAAGGAGGACACGGTTTCACTTCACTACGTGAACACACCGGCGTCTGTAATCTCTCTACATGTGTACTGGCATGTTCATAGCAGACTCCTGTATTTATTTTTCACAAGGGTACATCTCTTCTGCACGTTTCAACACAATCGTGGCTGCACTCAACTGGCACCAATACAACCATTCTGGGCGACACAAGATTTCACAATTAGGAATTATTTCTAGGGATTATTTGGGGGGGATTAGTTGGGGACTGGGGCCAAGGCCGTTGCAGAAGGAAAGATCCTGCGCGCTTGTCCCCGCTCGCGCGGACCAGTCTATGGTAGACCCCTTTTAGGAAGTTCGCAGTGAGGGGGCCGTGCCCGCCTAAGGTTTTGAAAGCAAGGGGGAAAAGAAGTGGGTTGCCTGGAGTGCGGCGTACTTCCGTAGTTTGGCCCGATCCGCATGCGCTACCGCGTAACCGGGGGTTGTTGCACAGTGGTTGACGAAAGAAGGTGGTCGGGTGTCAACCACCGTGCCGTCCCAAACGAGGTGCTAGCCTCGGTGAAAGCGGATGAGAGTGAGACCGTCAGGGCGGCGTCCATTGGCAGTGTCGAGGCCCTGTGGCTCCGTTGTGCAAGCTCTCGCCTCCTCATATGTTTATTTGGGATCCCAGATGGTTTGGATGAAGAGAGAATACTAATTAAACCGCGACCCTCCGTTATGGCCCCTGTAAAGGCCTGGCACCGCTGTTGGCATTGCTTCGGGATGCTTGAGGGGTGGCGAAGCTGATGACAATCCATGTTCAATTTACGCCCCAGGAGCTCCTTGAAATTCTGCAAATCTTAGTCGCCTCGGCGCCCTGTCTAGTTCGTATTTTTTTTCTCATGACACCGTCGAGGAAGGCTGAACCCCTCGTTCCATACCGCTTCCGAAGCCCCCATATGCCTTACGACACCTTTAACTGGCCGCCATTGTTGAGATCTTTGTTGCTAAAGGCCTTCGTCGTGTGTCGTTCAGCGAGTTGCATCTGAAAAGCAGTTGCATCTGTGCTCAACCCCGTCAACTTCTCCCAATTCGCACAGGACACATATCCTCCTGCGCCTTGCTTATGTTGACCATGCACTTCTGCAATTGGCCGTGTCCGGTCAAAGCCTGCGAGATAATGAACGTTAGCTCGCCGTATGGCTGGTTATCGTTGCTGGCAACCTGTAACATGCTCTCCTACCTGTCGCTTCATTCAAACAACAACTAAATCACTATTTTTTAAAGAACAAAATGATTGCCTGCGTAAAGAGGCAATGTTATCGCCTCCCTCGAGCCTCAACCTGACACATTGTCCTCAAGTGCGTCAATAATTATATATATATAAATTACTGTAATTATAATATTATTACATACATTATTATGTTAACTGGGAAACACATTCACCTGGGACCTCTTTTTAATTTAATGATACACTCTTGCCAAATGTGCAATCAAAATCAAATTAATTGGTTGCGTAAATCTTTCTTCTTGGCGAGAGCATCACGTCCATCTTTTGAAGTTGGCAGCCTCAATACAGAGCAAACAATTATATAATTCAATTAATTAAAGAACACTATTTTGAATACGAATTCATTTTGTATCTGGGACACGCAGTTCAAAATATGTCCCATGTGTGCACATCATGCTAACGGTATGTATATAAATTTTAACGTTTGTATTTAACACAATCTTTGCACTCGTTTCTCATTCATAGTGTTTTGTTGCCATGTGTTGTTGCTGCGTCATAGAATCTCCCCGCAAGCTAGCCAACCTTTTAAGGCTTCTTTACAGCTTTGTTTCATATCACAGTACTCCAGGCCAAGCTGTTTAAATAAGACCGTTTAAGACCGCCTCCTCAATGTTTCGTTTCTTTGGCCTGAGTCGTTGTTTCCGCGAGCCACCGTCTTCGCGAACACGTCGGAGGGTCTCGCACTGTCCGAAACAGTCAGTATAAAAGACCTCTATAATACAGATCAGAGACGTCATCCAGCCTTGCCCTTCGATCACGGTGGTAGTCCTCTGTCGACTTTGCGTCTAGCGGGGCGGTCACAGTGAAGCCGCAGTCGAAGTTAGACCATTGGCAGAATGTACTCGTTTGTGCAAGTTCTCTTCTTTGTTCTCCTCTTCACGCTCGTCGCTGCGATTTCGCCACACGATGTCGACGAATCGAAAAGGCCAGATGTGAAGGCCTTCGTACAGAAAATCGTGACGATCACCAAGAATTTAAAGAAGGACTAACACTTCGGAACATATCGCTGAATATCGCGATCCACTCGATGGAATCGCAGTGTACATCGCCTCGGGTGAATGGAGCCAAAAGACGATAAAACAAATCTTGCTCTTTGTTACCACCTATTGTTATGATATAATCGTATGCGTTTTTACTTTTCTATATGGTAAGTAGCAACTAACAGCGATCTCTTTAATATGGTCTTCGGGTCGTAGATTTGATAAGGCGAGAAAGCTTGTGAGAACGGATACTACGGATGGATTTCAAGTGAAGTTGAATATTTAAATAATTGTTCATATTTCGTAGATAGAACGGTATTAATAGTGATAATAAAATGTGGTATTTTTTTGCTAGATAGGTGTCGAAATTTCTTTAGTCTTGTATTTGTAGAATATATGCAACATGAGGATCCTCTTTAGCGATCTGGGAACTCTGCTAGATAGGCATATCAGGTAAAAAGGAACCCCGGGAACGGGATATGATGGTTTCTGTTTAGGTAATCGAAAATAAATGTGTCATTAGGTAAGAAAAATGCTACGTATTACGCTTCTCGGAACGTTTTGTTGATTTTTTACCTCTAGATTGCATCGTGTGCAGGACAATCATTTTGCTTACCTAATGGCACATTTCGATTACTTAAACAGAATGTATACATACGATAATTGTGGTAGCAGTTGGGGACAGGGTATCAGGACCCTGGATGCCTGGGGTTTCAGATGCAGGAGGGAAAAATGTGGGTTAAAAAAAACGGAGGTACTTCCATAGCTTGGCCCGCTCCGCATAGTATACCTCGTAACCGGGGATGATTGTACACTGGTTGACATAAGGGGTGTGTTAGAGTGTCAACCACCGTGCCATCCCAAGCGAGATGCTAGCCTCGGCGTTAGGGGATGAGGCCGTCAGGGCGGCGCCTATCCGCAGAGTTGAGGCCCTCCGGCTCCCTTGTGTAAGGGATACCGGTAGAGCGGAGGGCCCTCATGAACGTGCCATTAAGCATCGTGTGACACGGCTGGCGACCGGCGCTGCGCTCGCATGATAGGCCGTGGTGGCCATTCGTGGCGACAGGGTCCCCGTAACGGTCGCAGCTGTGTGCCGCAAACACAGGAGCCCCGAGGAGGAGGCCCACACAGAACTTGAGAGAGGTCGTCGCGGGCGGTGCCATGGGACGAGGAGGGCAGCGTGTTGAGCCGTGTCCCCACACCAGCCCAGTCGACGAAGTCTGAAGCGAGCTTTGTCAGCGACGTGTGGCACTGAGTCCAGGGGAAATCCCGCAGTTCCTCGTGGAGGACATCAGATCATACCCGCTGGTGGCGCTGCTTGTCCGAAGGGACCCTCATGGGAAGCTGAGACGTAGGGGAGATTCTCGGGGAGGAGAAGCGTAGCGACCATGTTGACAACCGACGTGAGCGAGGCGGTGAACACTGGGGATGCCGACCGCAGGGTGGGAACCTTCGAAGCCGCACTATGGGGAAATTGTAGGTTGAGGAGAGTCATAAAAGCACCACATCGTGCACCATATCGTCAAAGGCGTGGAGGGCGGAGGCGTCGGTGCTAGTCGGGCTGGTCTTGATGCGCGCTCCCGAGAAGGAGGTTCGAAGGCGGAAGCCCTCAGCTGGTGAGCTCTCAGTTGGGCCAGTCGGTCACCGAAATCCTCTCGAGGCAAGGGTCGAGGAGGGGCACCGACGAGCTCAAGTGACGACCTCGGAGTGAGGAGGCACTCTGGGAGCAATCGCTAGAGGGGGTCCACCTAAAAGAACTTGCACTTTGAACAGCCGCGCCCAGCCGGGTCTTCTGTTGAGCCCCGCAAAGGGAAGAGGCCGGGGACGTGATTGGCGACCTCTCACAGAACGAGATCCCAGCGGACCGTGTTGAAGGTGTTGCGAAAATCTAGCTTCACCAGGACCGCGGCCGGATGTGCGTGACCAGCCATGACCTCAGCCCCAGATGCTGGCCGCACTCCAACTGGTTTGGGCCGAGCAGGGTGACGATCGTGTCTCTACCTCTGTGTCCTGCTCCTTAGTGTATACAGGGCCACCGACTCTGCCATAAATGCCGGAATACTCCTTGAACACTCCGATGGTCCCCAGATAACGGCATTAATTCCTTCTTCCGCGCCAGAGGGTAGCGGCCCTCATGCATCAAGCGGTTGACCAGACCCCTGAAAAAGGTCCAGCCACCTCTTTATTAGCAGCGTTACCGCTCCTGGTGGCACTTCATCCGGCCGGCCTTTCCTTCCACCAGCCCATCTCGTGTCACTTGTCCTACTTTACTCTCCCTTTCCTTTTCTCTGAAACTTCGACGAACATATTACCGATGTTCTGCAGTAGTCATACTCCATATGCAGCACTATATTCCGTTGGTATGTTCCTAAGGAAGTCGAGCTGTATGTCACACTGTACGTAGTCTACAAGTACTCAAGTTACACGTTGATAACATATTTGCCTAGAGGCTTGCACGATCAGTTTGATGAAAGATTACGTACTCTTAATAAGCAAAATGAATAACTACAAGGATGAGAGTCAAATATAATCAAAAATGTAGTGCCTCACTTTTACATGTATTTAGATAATTCATGCCTGAAGTAGATAATACATGTCCAATTTTATTCCATCACGGCCAACACATGCGACAATATCGAAAGTGGTGCTAGAATTAACATGAAAGTTAACAAAAAAATAGTGGCTGAGGTCAATGTTGAAATGACTCCTTATCTCGATTTCGTTTATTATCTTCCTATGGCTTTTGCATTGCGATTGATGATCTGGCATCTATCGCTCCAACCTTGTGCACGGGAAATTTCTGTGTGTCTAGAGAATATTAGTGTGGAACCTAGTTTTGAATTTAATAAAGATTCTTATATTGTTCGATCTTCTTGCGTTTTGCTTGAGCTATCCATCTTCAAAGGACACTTGGATAGGTAACAATTAGGAGTTTACAATAACGAAGGAAACAGCATCTCTATGTTCAGCGATTCAGCTATTTCTGCGTGTCTGCCCACGAGAACGTTGGGCCGGTAGAATCTCTTTTTAATTCTGCGGACTCACATCTCATGCACATTTGCATAACGACGACGATGCTAATTAAAAAAAAAGCACAGCTATAGCATGATCCTGCTTTTCATGTAATTTCTGGCTTCCGAAATAATGGCCCTCTTGAATGACGTCTGCGCAGTTGCTTCAACGAGGAAGCCACACAAGTTCCTTATGCATGCCTTAGAAATATTGCCAATTTGAAAACTTGAAAAGTGAAACACTAGCATAGACAATGCGGGAGATTTGACTAGATTATATAATACCGTAATTTAGACAAGGGACGATGCCGTTTAATCATTGTGATATGGTATAACTATTTATGATAATGACTATGGTCTTTGAAAGCAGCATCAAAGAACCTAAGATTGAAATACGGACGTCTTGTAGGTTATGTATACTTCCACGTCGGGATGGAACATCGGCTCATCGGTCATTGGGACAGTCCTCCAAAAGAAAAGCGAGCTTGGTCGGCTTAGAGGCACACGCGGCAGGAGAGACCCTGCGGGACCGCAGGACAACGTCGCCACCCAGAGGATGAACCTGGGATAGGACATCCGTCTACCCTAGGGTAGCCTAGGATAGACGAATCGTTACCACACCCATTCGTCAGCCTACTGATGGCTACTAGCCGGTCCCTGCAAGTCTTGTGCCCGAAGTATAATAAAAACAGTCCCAGGAACCTGACCCAAGTTATAGGTTCGAGGATTTTTAGCCGGTAAAAATCCGTCACTATCACAGCGATTCATACCTAAGATGAAGTGAAGCTGTGGTGTCTTTGTGAATATTTTATCCCTCAACCTCTTTAAAAACAAAAAAAGGTTATGAATACTTGGAGCTTTGCTGTGTCCGCGCAAGTGTGACCATCCTCGAACATAACGATGTAAATGTATGTATAATGGCTCCATCATTTGAAGCTCTCCATTATACATGCACTACGTGGTGACTTTCGCGTGGATAGAAATCGTATCAATGAACATGTCACATGCAACTTTACTAGAGACACCGAATATTGAACACATTACAAAATTTTGGGAGCACGGCGAAGCGACCGTTGAAACATATGTAGAAAAATTCTAGATAATTGAAATTACACGATAGTACTAGATAGAGTAAAACTTAACTATTAAATGTGTGTGCAACAATAAACCTAATACATTATACAGAGAAAGATAAATTACTGGCTATTATGCAGAGAGGGTGACGGTAGAAAATCAGTAGAATTATATAACGAAAAGTAGGATTATTATTATTATTATTATACTAAACTATTGACAAACTATGTGCTAAGAGCGAATAGATTAATCAGCGAGGCGGAAGATAATAACAATAATTAATACTAATAATAATAAATGTATTACGCATTCGCATAATTGCGTTCCCTCGTTAAGCTGTGCTAACTGCATATTAATTGTTTGATATTGTGTCCATATCGCACAACCGCTCCACATGGCAATGGTTGAAGGTATTTGTATTAATTATCAGCAATTTATATAGTTGTTATCTACCAGTGCTAGTGAATACATAAGCCAAGCCTCTAGAAAAACCTGCGCAAAGCACTGTAATAGATCCATTCAGAGTGCAATGGTAAGCGCTAGGACTTAGTTATGTATCCTTAGTTAACCTTTAATATTATATAATCCGGCAATATCGTCACACGTTAATTGTTGAATTTCTACGTGCGTGCTCACGAAACTTATGACAGTAATCGCCATTCGAGCGTACAATATTATTCGGTGAATAAAAATAATAATAATAATAATAATAATAATATGAAGAATGAATGTAGAAATAAAGTAGATCAAAGTGCTAAGCATAAGGTTAGTTAGCACAAGTAGATAGATTTCTACACGATGGTATACACGACAGCAACAGCAGCAATAAGGAAGAATATTACAGGAAATACTAAATAGTTCTTAATCTAACCTCGAGGAGAGAATGCATTAGGGCGACAGCAAGTTAAGTCTGCAACACATAGAGACGACACTACGATTTAGAAGGCAACGACTCGCTCTTGATCAATTAAACCTTATTCACACTGGGTCAGTGATTTCAAAGCATTCGGGCTTGGACATGCGAATGAACGGGCATCCTTGTCAAAGCAGTGCAAGGCGGCTATTGCTGGTATGATCCACTGCCTGTCTACGCTGCTTCTCTGCGAATCCAGAACCGACTCATGCTCTAAGTTGCGCTTCATTCGACGACGAACATAGGAACGTTGATATTTGGACTGTTCTCACTAATTACGAAATCGTATTGCATGCATTCAATCAGCTCCGTACTGACACAGAGATATTTAGCGGTGATACGGCTAGCACGGTGCAGCTCGATCAATGAATCTCGTGAACACGACTATGGACAACAGAATAACAAGGCATAGATATGTGGCAATGTATCAAGGAAACATAGGCTTAATGAATGGACGGAGTAAAAAAAAAATATATATATATATACAATGTATGATCTTTATGAACTTGTATTACCCCTTTGGAGTGTCGTCCTTAGGTGACTCATCAAGGGGAGGTACGTCTCTAAGAGGCGCAAGTCCAGCCTTTCCAATATCTAAACAGCTGTGTAGAGCCACGCCTCGTTACACATGAAATTTCCACCGCCGCCATCGGTCGACGACGATGACACACGTTGTTTCGTGCGCAACTTAAAGGGAAGTTCCCCCAACTTTGTGTCTTAAGCAAATACGCTCGCGTTTCAACAAGCCGAGTTGCTCACAAGATCGGGCTCGCTGTCTGTCCAACCGCTTCGGCTCAACGGGTTCAACGTGGCCGTGGTCCTTCCCCACCTATAAATGAAGCAGTCGCTGACATTCGAACGGCATTGACTCCGCTCGTGATCCGTCGCACGCTTATCCTACACATTTTCTGCCTTACTTACCCGTCTACCTATCGACTGACGGCTGCCTTCCATATGTCGCTGCTATCTCCGTCGTCAGCCGCTCCGACCCGGCGGAGCATCATGCAGCTCGTGCTACTTGTGCTCACGGTGATTTGCATTATGGTAGCACTTATGCCGTCGGCTGCGTACGCCGACGAGGATAAGAAGGCAGGCATCGGAAAAATTTTAGAGATGGTGAAGAAGGTTGCAGCGAAGAAGGAATAATTGAGTCTCCTAATCCGGAAGAACGACAAAGATGGCACTACGCAACGATGGCTGGCAGCGACGCACACAGTTCATAAATAAAAAGTGACATCGTAATAAGCGCATAACAATAAACGACAACAAGCGACATTTACGAGTATCGTCATTCGCACCGATGTCTAGTATTGGGCCTTTTGCAGGCAAGGGTATATTTTCTAATTATTATTATTATTATTCTGGGAGCGTGCTTTAGGTACGTCCCACGTAGTGTCCATTATATTGTAGTATTTCGTCACTGGGCCATAGCTAGCGTTAGTGAAATTCTCGTAGAGTTTAGGCATTTTTTTGGGGTGGGTAACCAATGACCGTCTGCTAGAGAAGAGTTTAGTGCTATGCTCTCTTGGAGGGACTTATTGATATGATCCCTGGTTTGATATTTTATATTATGTATATATCTCCTGCTGTCGGCGGTTATGGATACGATAGGGCTACCCCTGTTTCGTTCCCTGCCCGACACACGTTCCTTCACTCTGGGGTGGTGCCAAGAGTGAGATATTGTCATGTATCTCGTTCAAAAACAAAGATACATAAATACAAATTTTGCAGGTGGTAAGACTATACGAAGACCATAAGACTCACGGACTCATAGTATAGGCTGCTGTAAGGATAGCCACAATGATATATATATATTATATAAACATAAAAGTACAATAAAATCAACAACACAAGAAATGAAATTTATTTGATCCGCCTTAATCGATCATTCTTTAGGCTTTATCATTGCACATCATCAAATCACAAGCCAGCGGCCACAACGTCCGTCTGAAGAACTCGTAACTTCGTCTTCGATTAGACGTATCGCTACACCGCACAATGCTTCGCATACGCAACGCGATCCCCCCTTATTGCATCCCCACGGCGCGACAGGTTATTATACCCCTCATTCTCTCTCTCCCTCAAAGGTGTGGGAGATGATCATCTGTCGATTCTTCTAGTTTTCGTTAGCTCGCATCAGCTTGACTAGCTTATCATAAAGTGGCTGTTTCGCGTTAATTCCCATTTGGAAATCTAAATGCTCAAAATTGCTGATAGCTTCGTGATGTACGAGAGTCTCCTTTGGAAGATTTTTCACCAGCCATTCATTGTGACCGGCACCGGCAAAGACGTCGTTGTCGCCTTCGCAGTAGAATACCGCCACTCGGGCGTTGATTCGCGCCAAGTTGTACTCGGGAGCTTCTCTCTGTTTGTATCGGCGGAGATTTTCGTCCGTTCCATAGTCAAACTTCGCGAAGCGCCCGTGATATAGCGTTTGAGTGTAATGTCGGAAATTAGCATACGAGGTTCCGGCAGGCATACCGCCGGCGTATACCCCAATCCTCGTTCGATTGTTTTGTGATGGATGTGTGCCAACATTTGTCTCCACTAGCCATGTACATATGCCGGGAACAAAACCACAGACGACTGGATTCATGATCAAGTTGACTGGGAATCTCTGATTAGTCATCATCTCGAAATGCGGCAACCAGCGGAATATCTCGAAGAATCTGTGAGTGAGGATTAAGAGTCGGTTAACCGTTTATGTATATACATATATATATAAAAGTCTGTCCGCAAACTTCCCAACATCAAATCCTATTCGAGACAATGGGAATGCCAGACAATCATTGACTTAAACAGCAACAATAACTACAGAATTTGACATATAGTTTAATGAAATACGTACATTCATTTGATATTCGATTCCTATGATGTTATGAATTGGCTGATTGGACAAATATTACCAGCTAAGCACATGTTAACTTACCGGTACGTATTCTTGATGAGCGGTTGAGCATGTGTGATCTTGAGGACAGGCGCGAGTGCTATACCAAGCCCGATTTTCTGCGCGTACTCCGGACGCTCGCTGAGCAACGCCATCAACATGAATCCACCTTGGGAGTGACCAATGAAATGCACAAATTTTGCTCCAGTGGCAGTAAGCACGTAGTCGATCGTAGCAGGAGCATCAAAAAGTACCAGGTCATCTTTGGTATACGCCCAAAAATCCAGTTTAGTTGAAGCACTCCGTTTCGAAAAGGTGTTTCCACGGGAATTGGCTAGCCAGACATCGAATCCAGCGTCGGCCAGTATAAACGCCAATGACTGATTAGGGAGATTCGCTACCCAGCCGAAGCTTGAGCTCATTAGTCCATGCTGAAGGATCACCGGCACTCGCGGCGCCTGTGAGCCACTGCCGCTCTTGATTCGATGCACCTCGAGAACGACTTCATCAGCAGTCCTCACCAAGTGTGTCTCGGCGTCGTAGCCCAAACGTCGAGCGTACTCCACGGGGTGATGCCAAGCGTCGGGATCGACATAAGGCCGAAACAAATTCTGCCCCTGAAATCGACTGAATACCCAATAGGCTAAATTGTAATAAATAATTAGACGCAGAAGAAGCAGTGCCTTGCGCCACATTTTTAGCCGCAGGGTAGATAGCAGCTACAGAGCAGTGTGCTGGTAGGACTCCCAGTCAGCGACATAGCTGGCCGAATTGCTGGCAACATAGCTAGGGGCGTAGAGTGAAGATTACAGCGGGATACGTGGGACCGGCCGTTGAGTGGAACGGTATCTCCACGAGAGACAGATAAAAATGATCTAAGAATGGACTGGCGTGAAAGGAGGAATCGAGAGATCGACGTTCGTCGTTGGATCCATAAGCTACCAGGAGACTTCTCGTGGCAGACGAGTCAGCAGTCGCTGCGACCACTAGCCAACACCAGCGACTACCTCGCGATTATTTGCGCTGCAGGATATTGTGGTAGAATTCGACAATTGGCACATTGGAGGACGGCTTGAGAGTGGCTAGCACGACGAGATTGCATGAGAAAATCGCATAAAGGTGATATTTGTATCATGGAGAATGGACCTCGAAGATACATGTTGCGTCGAAGATACAATATGGATACGCTACAATGCCGCTGTTTATAGAAAACGATCGGTGCAAGTCACACAGGTGGTGGTATATATACGATGTCAAAAACAAAGGTTCTATCGTCACTATCGGCGGACAGCTGGAATAGTTCGGTTAAGATCTGATATCCGTGCTGGATAAATACTGTCCGAAAAAACTTGAGGGAAAATGCTGTTTTTCTGTCTTTTTGGTATACTGTGTATTCCCAGAAATAAGAAATCTATGATAGTGGGCTGCTAATATCAACCAAGTAATAAAACCATCTGAAATGAGCTCGGCAGGCAGCAAGATGATCGTTCCCCTTTTTTGGCCTGAATTAAATAATTCAAATACACCCCCCCCACTCCCAATTGCCTGCCCAGACGTATTACACCGAAGTGCAGTCTGGCCGACATAAAATAGACGCATATATAGACAACCGAAGATGGTAACGTATATATATATATATATATATATATGTAAAACCGGCTGACTAAAATGTCTCCAGTGTCGAACCGATTCGAAGGTAGATAACGCGTCAGTTGCTTCAATGGAGCATCGGCCCCATATGTCGCGCCGATAGGTGCTGAATCGTGATACATGCACTTCGATCTCTATCATATACAGGTTTTTCGTTTGAAAAATTGCTCAACCTTTTGGACGACTGGTAACTTCATGTTTAACGATTTCATTTTAGAGACAACAGGCGTCGCTTAAAATCTCACCAGCGCCTCAAGGTATTCACAACAATTTGATGTCATTTAATTGCCCTTTAATCAAATAGTCAGGCGCCTAATTTGGGACTGGTTATAGAAGCTCTAAGTTAGGCAATCGAATTTTCCTTTTCACATATTTCACGTAAGCAAATTGCTGACGTATCTTCTCAAAACGGCGCGAATTCGTTAATTTCTGAGATTTTACACGATTGCGCAATGTTCAGTTGTTATTAGTTACTTATGAATTACCCTGCATGAAACAATGCGTGGAAGCTATTCGTTAGCGTTCGCATGTCGTGACAACACACATCGGATGATACAAGGCTTGAGAGCACGCGAGGCTGGCTAAAGTGTTCAACATCTCGTGATGTTTATCTATGTGTGAGTACGCGCTGCCTCAAGTAATTCTCAATAGGTTGGCATAGTGGATGGAAGGCAAACGATGGCGGGGTAAATCCAGCTTAGTTGGTACAACACACAACAGATTCAGTCTAGCTTTCCAATTTGTTGCCGAATATCCCCTGAGCTGAGCTCGTTCGTGCCTATGCCTTACCTAACCTTACCAAGTCGTTTTTCTCCGACATCTTCCACCAATCGCAATCTCGTCGTCACTGTTCCACCGCTCTGATCGTTCGACGTTCTCTCTATTATCGTTGGCATACCCTTCTTCAGAACTGGCTAGGCCTGCGTCGCTTTCGAATCTGTGACGCTGCAGAATGTCGCCTATGAAATTGCTTTTCGTAATTGTCATCATTCTACCCTACTCGTGCGGGTGGGAAATGATCTCTACCCGAAATCCGACCTACGGTGAAGTCGATCAAATGCTTAACGAGATGTTCTCGACACCGCCCACGACCAGAACCATGAGACCGAGAAGGGTCAAAACCACCAAACCGACCTCAGCCCCGGAAGAATCTTAACGCCAGCGGCAAATTGCGAAGTAAGTCCTTGACGGCACTCCGGCTATGGATAGCTCAAATGGAAATGACTAATAAGGCCTTCACTGAAGGCACGCAGCGACTGCAGATATGCGAAAACCGCAGACATACAGTCAGTGACTGGACGCTACAAATGGAGGACTCTGATAGGAAATGCGACATTGCGATAAACGTGAGATACTGCCAACTGCATTCTCGTACAACCTGTTTGGCCAATTGCGCTATAATAAGCTTTATATCATTTATATTCTTACTGGGATACTGTAGACAGGTTGCCAGACAAGGAACTAGGAGATATTTGACGACGCAATCTTTTGCTTGGTGCACTAAACACTGTATGAGGGGAGATTAACACTAGCACATGTAAATTATGGCAATTAGTTTACGCAAAGAAATAGTTCAAATAGAGACCCTTCGATTGACAATACCTATAATCAAATCGGTCGATTATAGCTAATTTATCTCAACAATAGGAAGGAGTTATGGCGTCCCTATAAGTAGGCGTTACGTTATTTGGGGAATAATACACATTGTAAAATTATTCTGGCATAAATGTGTATGATGCGACATCAACTATAATAGTGTGCATATGCCGCTCAAGTCTCATAGGCAAGGTCTGATTAGTGGAACTTTACAAATTCTATAATTCATATTTGTCGAGTGCGTGCATAAACTTAAATTGCAGGTCCAAAGCCCCCGCCCTCATAGATGATGCTGGTTACATTGCTATGCATTCGGGTGTGGCAATTTGAATGCTATTAACTTACTATGATATATATGAGTAACGAACTTAAAATCGAGAAGCTGCAATATTCTGACAGCTGGCTGATCTGTCTGCCTAACGATCGTAATTGATGCGCCCATGAGCTGCATAGCAATTACCGAACATACTGTTATATCAAGCAAAGCAGAGCAATGAGCCGCAGAAACTAGATTTAAAAAGTTAAATGCGTTAAATGTTGGCTGAGAGTCAGCCCGAAAACCTTAGGTACTAGATTTAGAGGGAGCGATTTAGTAGAGTGAACAACGAAGAGTTCTGTCCTAGACTTGAGAGGCGCCAGCCCCAGAGGCGAAAAAGAGCTAACAAAAGCTAACTAGTTTTTAATACATATATATATTTGTTTGTTAGGATCTTTTTTTGTCACTTTAGGCAATGGCGTGATCATACTGAACCGATTGGCATACTGACCGAACGACTTCTTCGAAATCTTCATCGCCCACGTGTTGTTTCGGGAAGCGGAACCCACCTCTTTTCGCCCCTTGCTTTTGAAACCTTAGACGGGCACGGCCCCCTCACCGCAAACTTCCTCGAAGGGGTCTTCCATAGGCTGATCCGCGCCACCGGGAACAAGCGCGAAGGATCTTTCCTTCTGCAACGCCTGTCCCTGCGAGGCAATGCCATCGCCTTCCTCGGGACAATGTCGACTTCAGCCCCGGTCCTAAACTAATCCCCCCCCCCCCAAATAATTCCTAATTATTGTATGATTGGAGTGTTTGAAGCGCAAAAAAAGCACACTGCTAAATAGTACACTAATAAACGTTTGCGATAGACTGTGGTAGGCATTGTTCATTGATGAACCCCATTTGTTTGATTTGGATATTGGAAATTTTAAGCAATTTTAATATCGATAGCAGTGTCAGTTAATAAATGGTGTCATTGCGTTGCGATACTCTTTAGTAGATTCGACAGTGGATTCGATTGTCGTTTCAAGACGACGTACGGCCTGACCACATGGTAATATAGAGGATTTCGTTAGTGCAAAATAATTCGACTTTTTATAACAAACCATATTTTGAAATACTCATGTGTTCGCCACAAGATAAATCATGTCTTATCATACTTAATTGCACTTACTTAATCGCTTATCTTGCTTAATAGGTAATTTCGTTGATTTCAGCGAATGCATTGAGTACTGGACTGATTCCTTGCGTCCAGAGGCTATGAATGTATCCAACAAGGCAGCCTCATGAATTAATTATAGCTGTTGATGAAATGCAGTTTCAGTTACAATACCTGGACTGTTGTTCACGAATTGCCAACGTGAAACCAACCAGGATGCGGAATCAAGCGCAGTCTCGCGCGTTCTTTATGACGGCTGCTCCTGCCAACAGCAATTCGCTTGCTCTGCCGCTTCCATGTGCGCTTACGTATGTGCAACACTCAGCACGCGTTGATCGAATTCGAAATCCGCATCACTACAAACATATTTTTGGGTTGTAAGAGTGGCCTTTCGGCCATCAAAAATTGCCATAGCCGACGGTGTTTCACGTCGTCTCGGCGGGTTATTGGTAATAGTTTTCAACTAGCAATAAACGCCCCTCGGTGAAACCTCATTGGGTACGTTACCGCCTCTGCGCAAAGACGCCGACTGCATAGCTTCGACCCGTCCTGATGGCGTACTTCAATTCGCTGACGAGCCGGCGCCAAATCGAATCAAACTCAAGTTGGCCCTTGTTTGAATCGCTGCAACGGCTGCTTCCCTGCCCCCGCGGATAGTAAGTTGTATACGGACATGTTTTGTAACGAGTACATAGCGAAATCCATATTACCAGCTGAGTATTTTATCGAATTTCGAGTATATGATTATGCGTGCATTGTACAACAGTCGTCACCCATATGGAAAAATGACGATGTTGCTGATTATCGATTCGAACACTCTCTCCCCTCGACCCTTGTCCGGCTGTAGTGAGCAGAACGAATTCAAGAACGAGCTAGACAGGGTATAGCCTTAAGGTTATCGGGCTGATTCTCAGCCAACATTTAACGTCCACGGTACAACTGCTTTTTAGCATTGTTTCGTAAGACAGCGGGGGCGGAGGGGTTTACGGGGCGAGGAAATCCTGTAAACTGTTGTTGTTTCGCGTTTGTGGATTCCGATCAACGTGGAGGGAAAATCAAGTTTTCACTTTTTCCACGAGGAGACGCTCTGGAGGGTTTATAGGAACACCATTGATGAAGAAACTCTCGCCCAAAATGGAACCAACTGTATGAATAACATACAGTAATGTTTCCTGTAACCATACAGCACGGACCACAATCATCATTGAATTCAATTCGAAATCGAAACTTTATTGGCATATTGGTACGGTAAACAGCTGAGACGAACAAGCGTAGGCCAATAATCTAAAATTTTGGTTCCAAATTGGAGCCACTGTGCAACCATCCCCGGTTACGCAGTTGCGCGTGCGGAACGGGCGAAGCTAAGGAAGTACGCCGCACTCCAAGCAACCCACCTGTTTTCCCCCCTTGCCTTTGAGACCTTGGGCGGGCACGGCCCTCTCACTGCGAACTTCCTCGAGGGGGTCTACCATAGGCTGATCCGCGCTACCGGGGACAAGCGCGCTGGCTCTTTCCTCCTGCAGCGGCTGTACCTCGCCGTGCAGAGAGGCAATGCCATCGCCTTCCTCGGGACATTGTCGTCCTCACCCCCCCGCCCCCCCCATAATCCCTAGAAATCCCGACCTACTGTATGTTTGAATAAACGCAGGTGAACTCTGCACCTAATTAAGAATTGGAGCCACGTCACTACAATTGATATGATCGAGTAAGTCGCGGATTTGTCTGGAAAAATAGAAGAACGGAAAGGCTATACAGAAAGTGAAACGTATCATTGAGAACATATATGTAGAGCCAAATACACAATCGGACCATACAAATCGAGCCAAAAAATAATAGATACAGCTAACTGTACAGGTAATCGTAATTAGCCTGTCATCTGGCCAGCACTCGTTGACCACTAACCGTTAGGCTCAAAATGATCTTCCATGTGACGACTTCCATCTTCCATCTTTCACTTATCCTATGATGAATTAATCTAGTTAATATATTATAAGTCGTTTGGTGGTCAGGCTTTTTTTACGAATTATTAGTCTGCTATATTCGGTGTATATAGTGATTAAAGAAAAATGTCAATTCGAAATGTTAACCTCATGCAACCTTCCTAGATGTTCAGAGTGACAGATGTATACATAAAGCTGCCACAGCCGATATCCCCGACACGTTCGTTCGATACTGGCAAAACCTGAGTGCACCTCAGTGGATCGATTCATTTAATCCTTAGAACCTGTCATTGCGCTAGCAGCTAAGATTTGTGCGGCCGAATATACTTTAGGTTATTAATCAAAGCAAGGTGAAAAGAATATTGCATTGCAATAGTTCTTTCATCTTAAAAAGTAAACATTCGCTTTGCGGATGCGATAGATTTTTGGGGTACGCGTTCTTTGGTGCATTTTTTGCTTGATGTCGTGATGTAACACAATGTCTAAGTGGTGAAAGCCCAACACAGATGACTGTTAACTGTGCTATGCTGCGGTAACAAATTCCGCAATGTTTCGATACGTACATTTTGGTGAATTCGATGAACGTGCAAATACAGACGATTATATTATGGGTAGTTTGCGCACACCGCGTGAGCGAAAAAACATACGACATATCCAAATGGAAAGAAAATCATTTTCAACGACTATGACGTGATCCATTGTTAGTTGGAATTATAGTACTAATTTCGTATTTATTATACGTTGAAAGCAGTCAGCTTGGGCTGGTTTTACACATAGCAGCGGGATCCCTCCACGATACCATTGCAGCAGCGCTTACCAATGTGTGCGTTGTTATTTGCGCTTTTTCTCCAACCGTTGTTCCATCAGATATTTCTCGGGACTTATCCGCATGGTATTACTACGAGAAATGTCGGCAGATGTATCATTGAGCCGGTTTACAGATTGTAAAAAAAAGTCCGTAAATTATAAAAGAAATGAATATAGCGATGAAAAACGTCCGCCAATACCGTCCGTGGTTTACCCTGAGTAGCCTACCTCTGTAGCGCCCCTGTACGGCTTTTCCTTGGTCAAAAATAAGTGCTCGTTCGAGTGCGTCGCTTGGAAAGCCGCTTTAAGTATGGGGACTCCATCCCATTGGTTCGAGGCTGACCACACTTCTTATGCTTTCCGGGAAGATGAATGGGTATATACATGAGAATAGAAACAGTTAGCCTAATTAGCCGCAATCGCTCATTGCAAATTAAAATAGGGCAACAATAATTCGACATATACGAGCAGTGGCAGCACCATGTTAATATGCTATGCAGAGTAAACATCAAACGTGGTCTCTCAAGGATTACATTGGTCGATACGATAATAGGCGAATCCAGCTCGAACAGCTCATGTTGCAGCTTAGTTATTTTTTTTTTATCCAACCATCTTCTATCCGCACATTCACACTCTATTTTCTTACTCGACTGACGCCCGCAGCCACCGAAATCGATACCATAGTGCCGTGGTGGATACAAAACAATAGAAATTGGCGAATTCATCAACTGCGACGGGGCCAATTTGTAGAATGGAGATGGGCACTTTTACAGTGTCGCCTTGGCTATTATATTTTCGAGCTGGTGCATTGGATACCCATCTTATCAAGTAGGTATGAGTGTGCACCGTTATTGTGTGTCGCGGCTGCGACTATGGACTATGCACGTATCACTCACTGCCGCCGTAAAAGCACGCGCAATAGTTAGTATTCGTCGAATTGTGTTAAGCTGGTACCGTGAAGAGCTGCTTCAGTAAGTTGGATAGGCTACTCATATCGTTTTTGTTGTTGTTGTTGTTACGGCCACTGCTGTGATAGACCAGTATCAAAGATGAAGTTGATCTTATACCAGGTCAAGTACACCTTTATTCTAATGCTAACGTATGCTACACACAATATTATGTGACAGTACTATTCCGACATATATGCTTATAGTGTTATTACAATAATTACGATTGCAGCGGTACTCGTTTGATAGAGGTTATTAAGACAGCATTTGCGCAATACGGAAGGAGCGTATATTGTTGGTATTTTTTTTTGTATTACAATTGCCGATATTGTCTCGTTGTCTCGAAGGTTATGGGGTCAAATTTTAAAATATGTTGAACATCTGCTTCATCCTGAAATATGCATTTATACGGTTTCACATCACCGCATTGACTCTGGGTACTTTTTAAGGATATGATCGTTATAGTTACCAATAGAGGGTGTGTTTAGGAGCCACTGGACTTAAGTTCCAGCAGATATAAGTACCCAATCTACGAGCTAAAAAATAGTCTAGCATGAACGATATGACCTTGCCATTGAAGCAATGCTGCTACGCGTCGTCTCCAGCGGAGGGCAGTTAGCTATAAGAAGAAGAACACTTATTAATTAATAGATAATCATGCCGGCTTCACGATAAAACAGCGAAAGGTCCATTACAAACCATCTTTTATCCGATATTGAAATTTTAAGTTTCCGAATAGAGAGGTGTGCGCTAGAGAACTCGTAGAGCAATGTGCTATTTGTTGTAGGGTGGCGCTTTTGCGCATACGGAATTCCACATTAGCAGAATACGGAAACTCAAGTTACTGGTGACCCTGTAGCGTCATGTTCCTGTTCGTGTTCCGACGTTGGACGACTGCTCCACAATGATTCTGAACGCCTAACATCTGATATAGATTGCACACTGTGTATGCATCACCACCGTCGGAGAATTTCTAGCGAAGGATGCACAGCGTGCACTCCTGCCATTGTTGACATTAAAGCAACGTGCTATCAAGACACATCGAGCAAACGTTTTCATTATTGCTCAACTCAATTTGGAGGATTTTGAATATATATGACACCCCCCCTCCCCCCCTCTTTCTCTCGAGCAGCCCGAGTTGTTGACCAAAACGACGAGGTGACCCGGCAACGACAACCCTAATATTTCTACAGACCGATAGCAGTAGCCATACGAGCAACAACAACTCTTGCCGAGACAGCAAAAAAAACGCATTAATTTATCTATCTGAAACGCGTGTGCCGTGTTGTCGGCTTCTCGATTTCGTCCGGGACGAGCAGCAACAGTAGTTCGCCTTCACTTTCTTTGGAGACAGCCTTATTGATGCCAGCATGCTTACGAGCTGCTGACATACTTGAAGACGTACGAGGAAGAGACACGGCACATACACTCTTCAAGGACTCTGACCTGCACCGACGACATCGATCTAGAGAAACCAAACAAGCGGCGCCGTGAATTTGTCCACGATTTTTGCAGGATCGTTCCGCGCGCGCGCTCGGCCCGCTCTACTCTGTTGTGATCTTGTTGTTGTCAGGTGCTGACGAGGTGGACAACAAAGTGCGGTGTGCTCACGTACGGATGGATGCCCTGAACGTTCCTCTGCCGTATTCGGTGCATGCGTAAACATGTTCAGCGCGCTTGTATGTTCTTGCTGTAGCTGCTGCTCCTCGTTCGCGTTCGGCGCGAACTAACTGGCTAGTGTTGTGACGCAACGTGAATGGCTGTTGGTGTCGTCTGCGCTGTCGACACTCGTGAAAAACCTGCTAAGCCCCTTATCAACTCGGAACTACGGAAACGAGGCCTCACGAGTCGTCGCAATTTATCTTGCCTGCGGTAAATGAAAACCATTCCAATTTGTATTGTTTATTTAATGTGTAACGTTCGTCACGTTGCGTTACCCTGACGGTAAGAGACACTGTTTTGATCTGATCAGTTAGATCGACTAGAATGAGGTTTGAGGACGACCTACTTGATGCAGGTCGAGTCATTGGTGTTGGCATCGATCGTTCGTTCGTTCGTTCGTTCGTTCGTTGATTGGTTGACTTCTTGAATCAGGTGTGCGGTGATCGGTCGACATCGGCACAGGCATAGAACCTTCTCGTGGTACATGTGTCATATTGATTAAATTATCAATTGATTATGTGATATACTATGTTTGTTATATCTTACATTATTGAGTATCTATTATTATTATTATTATTATATACTACTGATTATCTGCAACCAGTATCTGCTTGTTTCTGAGTCTCTCGAGCATACATTGCATGTGGTTTAATAATTCTACCGTATTAAAATCCCAATGTTAAATGCTGTATTTTACCAACGCTGTATTTTACCCTTAGTTGTTGATCAGCGACTTATTTTATGGGCAATCTTGCGATTATGCTATTTGTCATTTATTTGACTTTAGCAAAGGACTTAAGCGAAAATGAAATATTTGAGATTCGGGCTTGAAAATTCAATGCTGGTGGCAATTATCGTAACTAATCTTCTTTCGTGGACAGATTTGAAATGCTATACCCTCAAAAATCGTGTTTCGTGCCGATGGTTGGTGTTCGCTATTTCTAGCCACGATTGACCATTCGAGAGACGGTCATCAATTCTTAGGCTGTAACTACTAGAAGACCGCCAGGGTCTGTCTGCTTGTCTCACCCTGGGTCACGAAAACAACACAGAGACCAGTAATTATTATTATTATTATTATAATTTTTGTTTGCAGCCGAATATGTCAACGTCTCAGGCATGTCTGCCGTCACAAAGGGATTATGTGGAAGTCCCAAAAGGGTGTTTTTCTTCCACTCTCAATAACCCTAAGCTCGCCACGATTCAACAACAAACTGGATGCGAGCTGAATATTATACAGGAGCGGTATCGTACGCTTGTACAGGTAACTGGATGTGTTTTGCCCGGTTAGATGTTCGATAGTTGTACGAGAACTGATTAACTATGATAAGAACATTGCTCAAGGTCAGCTGTTTGTCCTTGCTTGGGAATTCGGCGACGACGAGACCAGGTTAGATCAGTGAGTAGCTCAAAGGAAAATAAGACTAGGGTGGTCAATTCAATGAAGGTCCTTTAAGACTGAACAGGCTTCCATATCACCAACCCTGTGAGACTTATACATTGCCACGGAGTGCTTACTCGGATTTCAAACGCTGTGTTTTGTCGGCATCTGTGGTTTACATTTTTCATCGTTATCGATACCAGGTGTACTTGTGTGTCGTCATTAATATTACCAGCCGTTGTCGATAAGTCGACGTTTCGATGATAACGTAATATGCTGATTATCGGGCATCTTCTTCACTGATGTGTAATCTAATAAGGGTTCTTCCTTGTGTCCTTCGTCATGCAGATTGCTCACCTGGATCTGGGTACTCGTATCGCCGCTCGAAAAATGCTTGACGAGCTCCTGAAACAATTGGCGCCTCCTGCACCACCGGCGCCTCCTGCACCACCAGCAATGGCAGAAATAAGCCGGCCGGCTCACTTTTCAGGGTATCCTCGGCAATCACGGCATGCTCCTACCGATTTTCAAGTTCGGGGGACACCGCAGCAGCGTACATTATCTGGGTGGGACGCCCCGGTCCCGGCTGGGCCAGCTCGACCCGGTGTGCCGAGAAGTCTTCCACCGGTGATCCGAAATTTTTACCATGAACATCCCAATGTGGCCGCCATGAGTGAGGAGGATGTGGCCAAATTCCGTCAAATGAATATGGAGATCTCGGTAAAAGGACCGCCTGGTGTCCGAGTGCCCAATCCTGTGATGTGCTTTGAGCAGGCGTTCTCCAATCATCCAGAAATCCTCAAGCAGTTGAAGGCCGCCAAATTTGAACGGCCGTCACCCATTCAAAGTCAGGCATGGCCGATCCTGTTACAGGGCCACGATATGATCGGAATTGCTCAGACGGGCACTGGCAAAACTCTAGCGTTCTTGCTACCTGCATTCATACACCTCGTTGGACAGACGACGCCGCGGGAAAATCGACGAGGTCCTTCTGTCCTTATTCTGTCGCCGACCCGCGAGCTGGCGCTGCAATTACAAGAGGAGTCGAGCAAATACTCGTTCCAGGGTATCCGTAATGCCTGCCTCTATGGAGGCGGCGATCGACACACCCAAATGAGCGCATTACGCCGCGGTGCCGAGGTGGTTATAGCAACTCCGGGTCGCTTGAATGAACTTCTAGACCTCGACGTGCTCAAGTTGGACCATGTGACATATCTAGTGCTCGACGAGGCCGACCGTATGCTCGACATGGGCTTTGAGCCGCAAATTCGACGCATTATTGACCAGGTTCGAACCAGCAGGCAAACCGTCATGACCAGCGCCACCTGGCCAAAGGGCGTACGGTATCTCGCACAAAGTTACCTTCAGAGAGCGGTGCAGGTTAATGTCGGCTCATTAGATCTCACTTCAGCGAAGAGCGTCACACAGCGTGTGCGTTTGGTGCGACAACATGAGAAGATGGCCTTCGCCATACAGCTACTACGTTCGTTACAGGCGGACGACAAATGTATCGTGTTCTGCGGCAGAAAGTTGACCACAGACCTGGTGGCTGACCGCCTGCGCGAAATGGGCGTGCCGGCCGAGGCGATTCATGGCGACCGCACCCAGCGAGAACGTGAAACAGCCTTGCATCGACTCAAGTCTGGCCGTGTTCGTGTGCTCGTCGCAACCGACGTGGCTTCAAGAGGGCTTGATGTTCCCGATATCACCATCGTTCTGAACTACGATTTTCCCGGCAACATTGAGGAGTACGTCCATAGGGTTGGGCGAACAGGTCGTGCCGGTAGGACTGGCAGCGCCTACACAATGATGACCCAGGCGGATGCTCCTCGCGCCAAAGATCTCATCCGTATTCTAACAAAGGCAGGGCAGGATGTGCCTAAATGGCTGGTCTCTCTCGTCTACTAATTCTTGTCAACTAATAAGGAGTGAACATCTTGGCCAAGTCGAGATAGAAGATCGTCATCGCCATCGCTGCCCGTACTTCAATATAACAACGTGCGGAGACATAAACAGGCAGCGGTCGAACGTCGAAAGTGACAAAGGCCGCGTCCACCACCTCGCCGGTGGCGGCTTGTACACCAGTAGCAAATGATTCGGAGCTACAAGCTGGCACTGCCTTGGTCACATTGCATTGTCTATAGGTCGCCAGTTCTGGTTGATAATTCTCTCCTCTCACCATCAAAAACTAGAAAATGCAGTTACTGTAACTAAGGGAGACTTCTGCAAGCATAGTTACCCTATATGATTTCTGTTCGAATATGAACCAAACCAACTCGCACATTTATATACGCATGTGTCGTAAGCGTATGTGCAAATGAGATCGGCATCAAGACTAGGCGTCATGACACTCATTTGTGGGTGTTACTTAGTGGTGACGGGGCGTCCCTCACTCATTAGTGACTAATTGTTAGGCAACCATCTACTATGAAAGTGATGACCTCGTTGGTAGTCATCATCTTGTGTTAGCGCTGACGGTAATAAACGGTAATAAATCTGATATTTGTTTCTTTTCCATTTGTTTGCGCGTTTTGTAATCATTCTAACTATGTGTAATTTCGATACACGAGACAAGATATTGAAAACGTCCACTCGTGTCAACGTGGCGAACTCGGATTGCCGCAGGGTATTTATCAGGTTAAAGTGTGTGAATATTGTTGGTGATTACCGCAGGGTATTAAGTGTGTGGGTATAAGGTTAAAGTGTGTGAATATTATTGGGATACGGTTAGGTCCTACAGAACAACTCGAAATCTTCCAGAACGCACCGCGGTCGATTTTAGTAGCAGGGGACATTATTAGCATTGTGTTGCATTAGTGGGCGAGCTTCTCTGAGAGGGACGTTAGTTCTTGTTGGCAAACTTCAGAGACTTCGCGTCTTCTTGGGTTCAAGCATCAAATTTGATACGTCGTGATATCGCCAATTTTTCTTTATCATGTTTATGTAACTGCTTACGGCGGGCATAACTCGTCATTCTTGGTCGTAACTTACGAAGCTTCCTCCATTAGCCATGTGACAGAAGTGTATGTAGCCTTTTTGTATAGCTGATTTAAAATCGCTGCCTGTCAACAAATCGCTGCCTGTAGTTCTTTTTCGTTAGTCAGTAGCTAACATAGCGGGCACGGTATTTGCTGGCGTAATTCTTTGTCGTCGAAACTTGCGATGAGATCCGATCTGAATAATTGGCTTGACATTTTAAGCTTTTTCAAAATGCTGTTTTTTGCTGGATGATTTTGTCAAAAAGATGCCCAAATCTATTTGTCGGGCATTCGCACGTTGTGCCTCTTGTCTCGGCCATGACAGAGGTATCAAACACGAAGAGAACGAATTCGCGTCCTCCTCCCACCGAGATCGCGTTTAATGTTCAATGTGAATTACTCGATCCCGTCAAGGAGCGGCGTAACTGTTCGACGTTCGACTCTCGAAACGTCTGAACAACGTCAGAAAGCATCAGCTGTGCTTGATCCGCGGAACGAAATGCGTTGTCTTTTAAGGCCACCTACGAGCTGGAAACATTCGCATCTTCCACACATCACAGTCAATACCCGCTTCCAGGCAAGCGTTAGTCTTCTTGCAGTATCACCAATAAGCAAAAACGTTTACCTCGAATAGCTTCACTTCTAGACGTTGGCTGCTAGTTGGCAAGTAAGCCAAGGTATCTGTAAAGGCCCTATTGAGCTATTAATCGCTAGGCACTTGCAATCAATCTTGTGCATCAAGACCTGCCATGGGTCTGACGCTACGCAATTGGTTCGACGTCGAGCGGTAGAAACGAAGTGTGGTATGACATCAAAATCGAAGAGTTCCACCGAGTTTCTCTGGGAAGTCCTGAGTCGATCGTTGGGCCTGGATCAACCATCCCCAACGCCGGCGGAGTCGGCAGTGGACGTAAATCCTTCGTCCAAAGCATCCAACATACTACGGACGCCAAATGGAACCACCACTACTGATAACAACTCATCAACTAGCCGAGGACGGCATCGATTAAAGGGAAGCACGGGTAAGTCAAGCACCCCGATAAATCGAATACGGGCGAAGCTTGGCGTCTACTCTCGTAAAGGCTCTCGTAGTTCACGAAAGGGCTCCCACAAAGAGCCCCATTCAGAGCCTAAGAAACAGACGATACCCACATCAAGATCCGAACAAGCCGCGAAATCGCGACCTACGAAGGTTCAGTTCAGCAAATCTTCATCCGAGTGCATTCTCTCCCCTGGTATCATCCGACATACATTCTCGAAGCCCGGTCGAAAAGAGCAAAAGAAGCTGCGCCGACTGGCGGAAAGAAATCATTTATATATGCTGAAGCATGGCAAGGCGCTGCCAGATGAAGATCGAACGCCCACATCGCTCATCAGCGAGCTCGACCGCAGGGAACGCGATCGAAAGTCCGCAAAAAGGTATTTAACCTTTTAGGCCTCCACTTTCGAAGATGATCATTATAAAACAGTGAATTTTCACCTAGAAACGCGTAGCGCGCAAGTGTATCTGAATTAAGGTGACATTCGTCATACTCGCATGTGTTGTGAGTTACGTGAACATGCAATTATATTTACTACTTTGGCTGGAGGAAAAAAAGTCAAAAATTAGAATTAGTTGCTTTTATTTAAGTCACTCATGGAAATCTTCCGCATGCACGCGCAGCGTTGTAGAGAATACACAACCGACCCGCCATAGACTGAAGACAAAAGTAACTAGAAAACGACGCAGTTTTTTTTATTGCAATTGACTAAAAATCTATGTGGTGTTAGGAGGCTGGACTACGGCGGAGTTCAACAAATATTCAACCTTTAGGATTGTTTCGACCTTTAAGTAAAACCTCCTTCGCGTTGCGACTCACGATACTTTGACCTGCGGTCTTTCATTGTAGCTGTCAAATGGAGCGATTGTTGACAATTTGAGCGTGAAGAGAGAATTGTAATCTGATTTTATGTTTGAATATTGACATACCTTAATATCGAATAGAACGTTGGGCCAAACCACTATGCAGGCTCGTTGGCCACGGGATAGGCCCATGGAAATCAACCTTCGGTGTGCCAGGTCACCGTGCGCTCGAGCTCGTAGCGTTTTGTCTTTTTTTTTGTTATTATAACCATCAACATTTTATTATATTCACCCAGAAAAATACATTTAAATTTGATGTCCACCATTGGCAAATTTTACCATCAGGGATTAGTTTTCTCCATCGCACGAATACCCAATTTATATTTGTGTTGTTGCCCGAAAGCCGTTTGAGGATTCTTTCCTTTCTGCTGTTACCTATTGAGCCCTATGAGAGTAGCCGAATGAATTTTGTTGTTTTCCAAGCAAGTATTTTTCCTCGACAAGTCTGAACGGCCAGTTGACATTTGCTCACGTTAAATTTCCTCGATTATCGCCAGTCTCAAAAACAACACAATAGAGAGCACTGCACTCTTGTCCTTCGTGTTGTCCAAGGGTCTTGTTCACACACTTGAAGCATCTTGTCAATGAGGCGAATTCGGCTACGATAGTGAAGAGTTTTTTGTCGTAATGGTCAACGAGTTGTATTCCATCCGAAACAACAACAACATATGACGTATTGGTATATGCCTTTGTCGTTTTGTTGCTGTTAGGCTGCACAAGTTCTTGAGAAGCACCACTTCGACCAGCTTCTCTGATGTAGTTCTGCCAGCGTTTCTGAAAAACAAAGGCAAAGCGGCGTCGAAAAACTATCCTGGAGCAAGCCGGATTTCTGTAAGCGAGGAATAATAATAGGGACGGTTGACGTTCGGAGCCGCCAGTGCTGCATCAACTTATTTGGGATATTGGGAGATCGCCGGCCACCGGCTGCTTTCCGTAGGGGACTCGGCATTCAGCAAAATTCCTACTCAATTTAGAGCTTGCGTTAAAATAAAATAAATGTCAACATCCGAATTAATAGAATTGGTCTTCCTCTTGCTTAGAATGGACAGTTGTTAAATTATTGAGAGATCGTCATGGACTTAATGTCCTCTCGTAAGCTCAGCTAGATCGGTAACTAGGTATTTCCACAAACGAGATCTTTGCGAAATAGGCGAAAAATACCTAGGCGAAAAATACCCAGCGGTCAAAAAATAGATGTGGCCCCTCTGTTCGTTTAACAATCAAAATGATCAGCACATTTGTTTCATGCAAACATGTATATTTGTAGAACAAAAACGCTTACAAAATTATAGCTTCATACTCCACTGAAAACGATTCATTGTTCCCAAGAAGACTAGCATGTCTGAGGACGGTCCTCCAAACTGACACTAGGTACTCTATCTCATATTTTTGGTTGTGTATGGAAGGCCTTTCGGCCCGCAAAAATTGCCATAGCCGACGGTATTTCACGTCGTCTCGGCGGGTTATTGGTAAAAGTTTTCAACTAGCAATAGACGCCCCTCGGTAAAACCTCATTGGGTACGTCACCGCCTCTGCGCAAAGATACTGACAGCCTGCGCTCGAATGTCCTGATCAACGACCGATATCCTCAGCCGTGGGCAACCAAGACAAAATGAACTCTTACTTCAGTGGTTTCGCTGGCCACCTATCGGCACGCAATTACCGGGGGGGAAGCATCCGGGCCTACTCCTCAAATCTGTAACTAGTCATTTGCACAATGTCAACCAAAATTCTTTTTATATCAGATCTTCCCAGCAAATCGGAAAGTCAAGGCTACGAACGCACGCTACCCTGGTAAGGGAACCAAAGGGCGACCACTCCCCCCCTCTCTCTGTATCTCCTCCCTGTTAATCCCTCGCCGTTTGGCGCGCTATTTGAAATGAGCAACATGGAGACCGCGCACGACAAGTTTGCTACAAATATTTAAACAAATAATTATATATATGTGGAAGTCGCAGTTGTTATAACCCGAACTTCCCCGGCAGCCTGTCGTCACTACCCAGAAATGACAAAAAAAAGGTCTCCCTCCTAGAGATGACACCGCTTTCGCTAATAACGTAATTTTTATCTATCCACCATATTTGAACTATATGCAAAATTCAAGTACAATGAGATCAACATTTTGAATGGAACATTTCTTCGGCTGTTTAGTTCTCTTGCGTACAGTGACAATCATGAACAATTTGAGACAATTAATGACGCGCAGGAAAGGCGAATACTGACAACAGCCGCCAGCGACCCGTAACGCGAACAGCTACAGCTCACAGACTTTCGCTTTATAAGTGGGCTAAATTGAAAACAATACAAAAACGCGCCTTAAAATATTTGCAGTTAGAGAACCAAGACGACTATTTTTAGTGCCAGTGGTGTATTTTCTATGCCTCTCGAGCTAAAATGCTCGCTGACATAGTCGGTTAGGTGTGAGCTAATATCTATAATGTCATTCGGTTCCTGCTGTTTATTTATTTGCAAACCTGGCTAAAATGAAAGAAATATTATGCCTTTTTTTAGCAGCAGTATTTAAATGTTAATAGCGAGCCCATGTTTGTTTAGACGGTATCATTTGGTGGATATCTCGTGCCTCGGCGTGGACCAGAACAAGGATACGATGTGAATAATTTCAACAAATAAATAAATGCGGAAAAGTTCATACTTGACCTTTTTTTTATCTTTCCACACGGATGTTCCTTTACTAAGCGAAGTCTAATTGTTGTTGTAAAACGATTGAATAATCAATAAAACGAAAATAGGTATATTCCGTTACATGAATCTTTCCATGCGCGCTCCATGGAAATTTCGTCTATTTGTTCAGGAATCGGCTCTTTTCTTCGGTGGATATGTCCACGAATGTCTAGGTTGCGATATCAATATCTACCTATATCGTTTGAGTGCATACTTGGCTGGGCTGTTTTCTTTAATAGGTGTTTATCCAATAATAGGAAATTAAAAATTTTAAAGTAAAAATTTCCTCTATGCTGTGTCTATACCAGTTTGGGAATACCTTTCGGATTTCCTGATAGACAGCTATCCTCTTCTTTTGTGCTGGATTCAGCAAATGCTTTGCGAAACCTCAATCCTTCTGACACAGAATGTGTACAGGTTTGTGGTCAAAATAGGGATACAAACCACTATCCTTCGCCCGTGATCCCTGCTCCTCTCCCCGCCCCCATAACCGGGTCAAATAAATCAAAACCCCTGAGTTGTCCGCACTATAATGCTAGATGTATTTCCACGACCGATGCCTGCCAGACTCTCTCAGACGATCTGCTTACTTCACTCCATTGACACCGTGCTAATAGGTGAATCGTTGTTGAACGACTCAGTTCACGAACGTGAACTCTCATTCGATGACAGGTACAGCGTATATCGAGATAGAGTTTATTGGTCAAAAATATCTTAGGCACTGCTCTGTGGCGGTTGAATCCACAGTAAAGGCTATAGCCGTTACAATGAATGCTGGTACCTTAGATGATGATGATGGTGGCGTTGAAAAGCAATGGGTCGGTGTTATCCCCTCCGTACTCGGCTATCTGAGTGTTGTTAACCTCATAGTAATTGTGGGAGATTTCAGCTTGCCCAATATTGACTGGACAAACACGGTCATTGGTAATGATCTCTCCATTGAGGCTGCCTTTGTTAATGCATACCTCCAAAACGGCTTATGTGGGGGGGTCCACGCGCGTCACTAGCGAGGTCTTCTCTCTCATAGATCTGCTTCTTAGAACCGATTCCGATGTCATACGACTTTCTTTCAGTTAAGGATCCTCATTCTAAATCAGAATGTATTTAAGTGATAATTACCTGCGAACGTATTTCTAAGAGGAGCACTGGCCTCAATTCCTGGAAAGCTGATCACGCGGTCATGAAGATTAGTCCTTTATCAGTATGGTAGCTCATGTTCCTTGATTCCAGTGGTAGTGTGGACGACATGGATGATCGATTTGTGCAATATATGCATTATGCTTTCTCTATTTTCGAACACTCACGGCGTGCCAGCTTCAGATTAGTGGGGCTCAAGGAGCACGTGAGAAATCTCAGTCGGGTGATGGAGAGCTTCACCTCCAACTCTCTGGACGTTCGTATGCCCAAGGCGTACATGAGATTGAGAATTCTTGAGAGTCTGCGATTTCTTGCCGAAATACAAAGGAATTTTTCAGATATGCAAATAGACGGACTCGTAACTGCGATGACATTGATCACTTATTTGTCAACGGGCAAATAGTGTCGGATGATGCCACTAATGTCCGAGGTCTTCAAAGACTTTTTCGCGAGCGCATATGCTCCTGCTTTCCCCGTATCTGAGGTTAGGTTGACCAATAGTGGATCTTCGAACTGTCCTCCTCTCAATATACCAGCTGGTGACACCATTGAAAAAATTGGCGCTATTCCGGTTAAGGGCAGCCTCACTCAGAACGGTATACCGCCGATAGAATACAAAGATCAGCCGGTTCATCTGAGCCTGTCCGTCTTGTTTTTAATTGTAGCTACGCTGAGGGGATAGTCCCTTTAGAGGGCGTATTTGAAGAAATACATTGAAGCCTTAGAATTGAAAATGAAAATCAACTTACAGAGTCAGTGCCAGATGTGAAATTGCCAAAGATTCCATCACTCTCAAGTCTATATATATGGTCTGCGTGATGCTGCCGACATCAGTATGTTTCATAAATTATGCAAACGGCCGATGGTTGATAGGTACTTTGCGTTTCGTGAAGATATCTTACGTAGTGGCCAAACAATCAGTGCACTCATGGCATAAATAATGTCTACGTCTGGAGAGCGTGTCGCCTGCGAAATCTTGAAAATAAATATTTACAAATTATATACAGTGATTATCCAGTACGTAAAATAATATTTCCTATTAATGGGCATCCCTTGGCTCCAAATAAAGGAGTGTTTGAACGGAATTTCATAAAGGTGGTTCAATATCGTTTCTCCTTGTCCTCGATTGGTAAGCACCATATTTGAGCCGTGACTACATGGATTGAATGGAAGTTCTCGATATCTTCTTCACCTTTTATGTTATAATGTATTGGCTTTATACGTCTTTATCTAGGTGAGTAATGACATAAGGATTCAACATCAATAGAGAATGTCTCTGAGAGATCTCTTGCTTTGGAAGTCAGATTTTATACGGTGACCATAGGAGAACTTCTAGCTCGCATTTGCCTCTCCAGTTCTATTTTCCGATTTATCAATTTCTAATCTTACGAACCTCATTAAAATTAGCTCTCGCTATCACCAAATTACGCTACACTCATGCCAAACTATGCGGCGTAAGCGATTCTAACAGTTTACGAGGGTCCTCAAAATATAAATCTACATGTTATGGATTTGCCGTTACGTAATCGCGAATGATACATATTTTGCTATACTGCATATGCCGTTCTCACAGTAACTTAGTTCTTCCCTCATCTTAAATATGAAACCACTTCCACCAAGTGTTCTCCCTTGAATCGTGGCCAGATGGGTTGCAGCAAATACTTCTACCAAAAATCAAAAACACATCGAGCCCCTTAAACAGTTCGCATTTATTGAATTGCGAGTGCGGTTCCGGCTGTTTACTTCTTGGCCTCGAGAGCTTCGGCTTCATCCTTAGCCTTCTTGGCGCGGGGTCCGGCCACTCGCTTCTCGTGGCGAGCGAACCGAAGAGCGTTATACGCACGGAAGTCTTTCTCTTCCTGCGTGACGACGCGGGGTTGCTCGGTCGAAATGACCGCTCGCTTGATAGGCATAATGACGCCCGTCAACTGCTGTGCCAGCTTAATCTCCTCCTCGGTGGAGTCGCCCTTCAGTGGCTGACCAGCGCGCTTCGGGAACAGGATCAGATTCGCGCGGTAGTTCTTCAGACGGGCAACGTTCCTCTGGAGGGACTCCACGGATTTGTTGGAGCGACGCGTGTCGACGGAAATGCCGATGGTGCGGGCAAAATCGGCCGAAAGACCGGCACCCTTCAGCTCCTCAAGGGAGAAGCCGCGCCCGAGACGACGCTTAGTGTTGTACTTCTGCGTAGGGCAGCTGATGATCGGCCGCAGCAGACTCTGAAATATTGGGATAGCAACGACATCGGCGGCAAACGATGAAGTGAATAGCGCATGCGTATGGAAACGCGGAGATGAAACATTTGAGGAATAATACCAGCAGCAAGAGCAATAATTGGATAGAACTATTGGGTTGGGCTAGCATTGTTTACTGCATTGAACACCTCGCGTATAATCAATAAGGGTTGGTTCAACTTCAATGCAAGGATAAATCTCGTAGAACACTTCGGACACCCGCAGTGCCTCGACACAGCTGTTTCTATTTGCGAACCATTCACAATAAGGACTTGTCTCACAGTCGACGATAAAACTGGCATGACACTTCGCGCCGTAGCCTGCTCTAGCACTAATGCACTCGATTCATAATAGTATCGTACACATGCATATATATATATATATATATATACATATTTTTACGTGCCGGGCCGACACACAACAGGCGAGCAACGTTACGTACAGTTGGCCTCGGAGCAATCTGGCGGGCCTTAATAACACGGTTGTTCGCCCTGCGCTTGTGTCGCTGCGTCTGGTCGAACCATGTTTTCACACGGCGTTGCCAGTGCTTTCGGAAATGATTATTGGGGATGACCTTTCCACCACGGGCCATTTTTGCTGCAAACCAAAAGACAATCATACGTTAGAGTTGCACTGAGGCATCAAGCTATCACATGCCGGTACATCACACAACGATACATCGAGGTGACGGTCCTGCACAGCTGCCGCTTCTATTGCCAACGGGCCAACATCACCGCTACTCGGGGCCTGGCACTGCCAGCCACTCGTGCCAATCAGAATAACTATATCCAACATGTACAACAGGTCAGCACAATATTTGAGGTGGGCATCCCCGTTTACTACGCGAAGGCGTTTACTAAACAGCCGAGAGTAACAATGGTAAAGAACACCACAACTAAGGGGATCTTCCACGTGGTACGTTGCCGAACGGGAACAAATTCGTGCAAAACAACACTTTGCCGGGCTATTCCAGCTGGTTAACAGAGGAATGCCATTCCACACATTCACATGAATCACAGGTAGCTGGGACCGCGTTACAGATTGGCAAAAATCACGAAAAATTTAACGAAATTCCCACTCACAAATATCACCGCCACAGCAGCACGAGCAAAGAGGCTGCCGAAAAGACTCACCAATGGAAGCTCATCGAGTAGTTTCGGTTTCGGAGCGCGTACGGCGCGCGAAAATTTGAATTCGATTTCATAAACACATCGCATAGTCGCATATAGAAATGTGTCAATACACTTTTCTTTTTCTCTCTCCATATATATATATATATATATATATATATATGTATATATATATTTATACTACGTGTCACGGCGTGCTTGCACATATATATATATATATATATATGAGTGTACAAGATTCAGTTGGAAGACTATAATTGTTTTACAGTATAACGGGGGGTGGCGTGTAAAAATGAGGATTTAATGAACGTGGTGAAGAACAACAATTCATCAGTTGTAAACGAAAATGTATTTTCTGTAAATGAGTTGATAACGATTTTTTACATTTAGAAATGATCATTTATTTAGTACAAACGACTTGCTACTATGCACCTAATAATCTTAAGTTTCATTTTGTGCGTAGACGTATGTATGGATGCACCTGTTTATATATATGTGTGTGTGTGTGTTTACATTTATTCTGTAGGTACACACGTACAGCTTGAAAAAAGATAATAAAGAACAAGAGAAGAGGAGATCAACTCATTCGGTTACCAGATTTTTTTCTCAATTTACGCTCGCCGGCGTATTTCCTCTATTGACTTATCATAACAATACCAACAAGACTTGTCTATATTTCAGCTCCTTTAATAAATCAATGAAGCTTTACCTTTACCTTATATTCGTTATAATCTGCCGTGAACCCACCTGCCCATCCCGTATATTTGAAGTTATTATATTATGCGCCCCGCTGCAATAGTGAAATGGCTAATGTCGACACACACAATCCCAACCTCATTAGCGACACAACAGCGGAGGTGGCCGGGATGCTTGGAACAGGAAGACGATCAAAAAAAGGTCCCCTTTGACTCTCCTATTTCTTTTCATTCACCGATCTTCTATTTCGCTTACTCTCGCGTCGTCGGTACCGATCACAATAATCGTTGTCGTGATGCAGTCGCCGGCGAAATGGTAAACGTTGATGATAGAGACATTTAAAGATCTCCAAAGCGTCTGGCAGCAGGATCTGAACCAAAGTGATACATATATGTCCCTCCTGTCTGGCAATCTAGGAGGCTCACCATTAGAGCATCTATGGGACCACTATTAGTCTTCCTTGGACCTGCTTTCCTTCTGACGGATATCCCCATGATGACTGAATGACACGTCCTGCTGTTCCATAGTATTATTATCTGTAGCTGTTTGCGATCGATGGGCGCGAGTCAGAAGGCGAAAATTCGAGAGAGAGAGAGAGAGAGAGTGCTGCGAAGCCCTCCCTATTGAAAAGACGGACTCAAACATTTGGCGGCTCGCTTCGCCATTTCCACCGTTGTTGCATATTCGGTATTGCTCTGGGGATACTCGATTCGTTCGTTCACTGGCAGACGATAAGCGCCGTACCCGCGGCCGCTGCCCGGACACGAACGGCAACAACGACAACAACTGGCCAGCTCCGATACACATCGACACATGGACAACACAAACACATCCATCCACGTACGAAAACGAACAAGACGACAACGATAATAACAACAACCACAGTGGCATCTGCTGCAGCAGCAGCAGCAGCAGCAGAGCGCCATCATCTACCATCAAGTAGCAGAAGCGCCTTGCTGGCCCACACTCCACTTAGTTATCTCGCTCGCATTTGTGTGAGATGTCTGTCTAGCTAGCGAGCTGCCTGCTATACCAGCAGTGGCGACGCAAGAAGAACTCGACGACCAGCGGCGAAACCATCGCCAGCAGCCGCCATCGAGCCAAGCGGCCACCAGCAGCAGCAGCAGCATCAACCAACAACACCACCGTTGTCGACAACGATGACGTCGGCGGTGGCAGCGGCGGCGGCAGCGGCGGCCAGCTAGCCAGTGAGTGAGCGAGTTCAGGCAGCCACCGAGACTCGCTCACGGCTGCCGCTGCTGGGGCGACGGACAGTGGGCCCATCGAGTCGAAGGCAGGGCGGGCAGTCGGGCGGGCGATCGTTCGGTCTAAAAGTAAATTTTCCGGGCTGACGCTCAGCCAACATTTAACGTTCACGGTACAACTGCGTTCAGCATTGCTTCCTAAGACGAATCCGTTCAATGCAAATGTGCAACGGTGGGGATCGTTCTGGTGGCAGTCAGTCAGTGAAATATAGCAGCCTGCTGTAGTAGCAGCAGCAGCAGCGGCGGCGGCAGCAGCAACAACAACAGAAGAAGAAGGAGCAGCCTCCTGTTGTAGCGGCAGCAGAGACAGCAAACACTGGTGCGCTTGCTGATGGTGGTGGTGCTGCTGTCGGTGGCGAGCGGAAATAGCAGCCGCAGCCGCAGAGTTTGTTGTGAGAGTGTTGTGTTGTGGTCGTTCGTTGGTTGGTTAGTTGATACTGGCCGTGGCAGCCAGCAGTGGCCTGTCTGTCTGTCTGTCTGTCTGATCGTGTGTTGCTGTTGTGAGTGAATTCCCTCTTGCTGCTGCTGCTGCTGCTGCTGGTGGTGGTGGTGCTGCTGCTGCGGCTGTTGTTGTCGTTGTTGTTGTATTCTCGTTATTGCATTGCTACTACTGCTTCTAGTGGTGCTGGTGGTGGTGGCGGCAGTAGTAGCAAGAGTAGTAGTAGCAGCAGCAGTGGCTGGTTGGTTTATTGGCTCTTTAGTGTTGTACTGCGACTACTTCTTCGATTGTCGCTGCAGTGGAACGACGACAGGAGATCTGGAGCTGTAGCCGCCACGGCAGCAACACTGCGCCGGGACGAACGACTGTCCAGCGGCTAGAGCAGCAGCAGCAGAGAAGGAGAAGAACTAACTCTGCTGGAGGTGCTGTTGCTTTTCTCTGCGAGATACGAAGAGAGAAAACAATTATATATGTATATCTATATATATATATATATACATATATCGATATATAAAGCACGTGTACTACCGCCCTGCTAACCTGGCTATTCGACTGTTAATTGTCAGTATTTTCTAATTGATTAGACAACAAGCAGCTAATAGCTAGCCAGCTAACGCCAGCTGATGGTGGTCAACTCAAATCTATGGAACAGTGTGCTACCGCTCATCTCATCTGTTCACCACCGTCATAATCATAGTGAATTTTTCTCACAACAGCATCGAACGCCATAGAAGAAGCTGACCGCTGGCTGCAGAAAACGGACCCCTCTGATACACCAGACAGAAGAGTGACGGCTGAAGATACAACGTGTGCTGGTTGCTGTATCTATTCATATTCAGCATCGTTGCTGCTGCTGCTGCTGTTGTTAAAAGTGTCTGTCTTTCTCTGTCTCTCTCTCGCTCGTCACTGTGGTGAGGAAGAGGGAATATGTGACGGCGGGGCATTGGCCGCTGTCATCGGCAGTTGTTCGTCCACTCACTGCGGTTCAGTGGCGGTGGCACCGGTCCAGCCACCGGTCGACGACACTGCTTATTATCGGTATTTATTTACTTATTTATTTATTGTATTTTACTTATATAGCCACCCGCCCACCCACTCACTCACAGCATTGTCTCAACAGCCAGCCGAGTTTGAGTAATCAGTCTCAGATCATCGGCCATCGAATTTCTTTGTTTCTGCTGTTTGTCCGTGTGTGTGTCAGTCAGTCAGTCAAAAAACCAGCAAGCCCGATTGACTCAGTTGTTGGTCAGTTAGCAGTCGTTACCGAAGAAATCACCCAGTGGACACCACCCCCCTCAGCACCTGCTGCCACGGGTATCGTGGCACAGAGAGGAGAGACCACGAAAACAAAGGGACGAGTGGAAGCGACAACACAAACAAAAAAGGAAGAAGCCAATCGCCGATCGACCCGTTTCATCCACCGGTGGTAGTGAACGCTCCAGGGAAAGATAGGTGTGTGTGACAACGTCAACGAAGAAAACGTTTCCACGAAGCGTTCCCTCGAGGATTATTACACACATATACGTTATCGTAAAGGAATATCCCTTGTGCGGTTGAGTTCAACCTCTCTGTTCGTCTCTCTGTATCGTGTGCTGCCTGCTCTATGCTAGCTGAGCTGTTCGTGTGATACTGCCCCGCCAACGGCAGCGGCGGCGGCGGTAGGGGCGGCGGCCGTAGTCGGCACCAGCGTGAGCGTGAGATGTAAGCCAGCGGCGCTCGAAACGCCACCAGCTCGCGAGAGCTGTTGGGTGTCGTCTATCTCGTGTGTGCATCTAGCGTTAATTTGTAATAGTTGCGGGGTGCATTGGCAATCATTCGTCGAGGATATAGAAACCGTTACAGGAGTGTACGGATACATCGAGAGCGGGCGAGGCGAGAGCGAGTAAGCAGTGCCATCAGTGTTTGCGTGTGCTTTTGTGGGCGTGGATGTGTGCGTGCTGCTCGAGCATGCTCTACGGAGAAATGGAATATTGTGGACGAGCATTGAGGCTGATTCTCTCCGAAATTCCGTCAGCAAACATCATCGCTCAGTGACACAGAGTCTGTTTGTTCTGCGTCATTCAGCTCTCGTTATGAACCTATCGGGTCTCCACTGACAACAAACGCCGGGATTCGAACACGGAGCCAGCTGATACTCGGGCGGAGCGCAGGAGAGAATATAATCCGCTACGCGCTATTCATTCATTCTGTTCATCATAGGGTTTTTGTTCGGCTGGCCGGTTTGCTCTACCGCATTAGAGGAAAATGCCCACCTGCAGCGCAATCCACACCATGATTCTGCTGATTGACGAACACAATTCATCGAGAAGATAGCGACGATCAACAGCGATCGTCCGATCTCTTATTTGTTGTTCTTGTTGTGTGACTCGAATTGTTGCTTGTGCCGGCAGAATCGGACTGGGAGAGCTTTGGTAGGAGTTGTGGCTGGCGGGCGAGCCGTCAGTGCCGTCGTTGAACCCGTCGTTGTGCTGTCGCTCCGAATGTCTGTCACTTCGTTGATGAAGAGCTCTAACGACTGGAGAAGAAACGAAGCTTGAAGAAGACCTTTCTACTTGCTGCAGGGTGGGAGATAGCCAGAAGCGCACACAGTGATTTCGACTGGATTCAGTGTTTTGACAGTGTGCGTGTGTGTGTCTGTGTACGAGCGCGCGCGCGCCTATTGAAGGGGATCGTCGTCGTCGTCCAGCCTCGAGTGCTTGCCCGCTACGACAGTGAGGAATATCGCCTATCTTGCTCCCTCCCTCCCGTCCCAAGTTGCATTGTTACTACTGTAATCATCATACTTAGCACAGCCAGAGTGCGGTTTCTAAATGCTACGTCAACGTCAACCACAATCGCCGTTGCCGTTATAGGGCGCGTTGACGTCGCCACATAAGTTGGTGCTGTGGCGGCATTCCTTGGGCTCTTCCCCGACCCGACGCCGCTCGTCGGATTCGGTGGAACAAACAGTGATCCGAGTGATCGGATCCAACGTCGCGGTGGCTGGAGTTGCCCGTGGTGACTGGAGCAGTCAGTAGTCGCCGGCGGAGCTGGAGTTGGCGTTGTTGCTCTTGTCGCTGTCGCCGCGGCCGTCGACGACGTTCGTCTGCCGCCGTAGGCAAACGCGTTCGACGCATCGCCACTACTACGAGCAAAGCCATGTTTCGATGTATGCCGCCCATCTTTCGCGGGTCAAACCGCCGCGTCGAATGCGTCGACAAGCGTCACAGCAACCTTATGAATGTGCCCGAGGATATCGGACGATTCCGAAGTCTTGAACAGCTCATGCTTGACTCGAACCACATCAGCGAGCTGCCCAAGGTATGTATGTGAAACCGGCCAACCAGCCAGCAGCTACAGCAACTCTGTGCATGTCCATTGGATACTCATATATATATATGAACGAGTATGACTGACATTAATATTTACGAGGCAGACGTGCATCTGGCTCGAGATCGCGTTTAACAATTCGTACACTGTATTGTTGTTATGGCTGCTGCTGCTGCTGATGTTTCCGTTGTTATATGTAACGCATTACTGCGAAGGAAGAGTTCTTTGATTCTGGTAACAAGCAACTTCTATGCATGCCGTGTGTCTACTACCGCCCTGCGCCTTTCTAGAAGATATTCTGTGACATAACGTGACAGTTGCGTGCGATCCAATCGGTCTATATATATGCATATATATATAGACCAACTCTATCTGTCTCTATTTCCCCATTGCGAAGGATATGCGGCGTTCTGGTTCCACACTATCGGCATAACAGTCTGTGGTGGCTCCCACCCGTTCTCTGTTGGTCATGTTATCGATGAAGACAAGCGCTGCGATAGAGTCCGTCCCCTCGTATTTCTTCTCTAGTTGTTGCTGCTGACGACGATGATGACGGTTAGTCAAGAAGTCACAAAAAAATGAGAGGACTTTTATGTATCTAATCATTCACGCACACCACCCACCCATACGGTCTGCCTTTGGCCAGATTGCCGGTGAATGCAATCTGCGGCGCACGCCGGCCAATTGCCTTCTCGAACGATTAGTCAGCCGTCACTGGTTGCTCACCACAGAACATCGTCCGCGGCGCTGTCAAATCTGCTGCCTGCCTACCTGAGCGGTCAACACCTGTCTGCTCTTGTACCATGCTGCTGCTGCTGCTGCTATGGTACTACTACTACTACTAAATAGAGGCAAGATAGATACCTGGTTATCCTCCTCAAACCGTCGAGGAGGATAAGCAGGACACTCCTCTCTTTTTCTAGAGCGCTAGAAACAGCCACAGAGCAGAACGCCGGACGCCGGGCATCGGCCGCCGGTCACAACAGCAGCGGCTACAGCAGAAAGCTGAGATGAGCTGCCGATTGGCGCGCGTCGGCTGCTGCTGCTGCTGCTGTTGCTGACGACGGTAGTGCTGCAGTCGCCGTTGCTCTTACGCCCGTCGTCGTTGTTGTTTGGGTGTGTCAAGCTCCCTACGCGTTGCCACCGTCACTATCAACATTCGCCGCTGCCGCCACGAACACCGCTGCCACACTGGTTGGCCGGTTGGCATAGCTAGCGACTATGCGGGTTTACTCCGCTTCGTGTTTCTCGGCGCGATCGCGTCAGGTCGTTCGTTCGTTCGAGGATCGAACTGTTACGTCGTTGAGTGGTGGTGGTATTAGTTAGTAGTCGCACGGCACGGCGTGCTAAGTGCATCTAGCTGACTAACTTACTGTGACTGACCGACAGTTATTCTAAGCAGTGTCACTACTAGTAGTTGCTTAGTGGCTTAAAGCTGCTTACTGAGCAACGGCGAGTGTTAACCTGATGGCGGTGGCAGGTCTGATTTCTATGGATACGGGAAATTGTAAACAAACTCCACCAAATGACCTTACCTCTATTATGGGTATATTGTGGAGTATACAGAGAGTTGGGTTAGGCAATGACGAGAGCGGATATTTGTTTGAGAATAATTGATGTATGGCCATGTGTTGTTCATTGAAGATGTCGAACGCATTGAGAGAGTCTCGAACAGAATCAAACTCGCTATTGCCTTATCGCCTTCGTAATTGTAATGATTTAAGACGAAGGAACACAGTTTTCGAAGAATTGTTGTCCTAATGTTACTGATTTTAGAGGTGCTAAATACAAAATAAACAATGGTGAGACAGACCCCCCATTTGCGTGATTGACGAAGTCCACTCTCTAACCGACCAGGGGAACCGCACTGGCGGAAGCATTATCGCAACTGTCTTAGGAAGTTTCAACGGGTATCGACAACGACCTCAATGAGGGAAGACCAAGTCTATTCATTCAAAAACAATAACTGATAATTAACTGCAGTAATTATCGATGAGATATCTCTCTCTCCTTTCGACAATCACAAGCTTTTCTTTGTCCCGATTTCGCGAAGACGATATCATTTACAGCGTGTCCAGATAAGGATCTCACGTTCATCCAACAATTAACGTCCGACACATCGCCATAGGGTCACGTAGGGTGCGGGCGATGTCACTTGGCAGCCAAAATAGTGATTTTTAAGCACGTTTATACACGAGTTAAGGCAATTCATGAGCATCTTTCATTTCACACTAGCTGCCGCATTGTCACATTCAAAGGTAGGCAGTGCCTATGGGCAGCGATGCATGACGAATTGAACAGTCTAACATTCTGCAATCATTATTCGGAAGCACATCGATATGCACAAATTCTGCCTGTCTGTCAGCGCTATTCTCGACCATCTACATACGTCGCCCTTACATTACTGACACCATCGCGAGAAATTCATTTGTCCAATAACGGTGTCTAGACCGCTCGGCAATTTTTTTTGTACTTTAGATGCTCTCCCACCTGACACACTAACGGCGTGCGAAGGGAATGCTGATTCAGGTCCGTGCTAGACACAAATTAATTAATAAAATGAATTCGGCCCATATTAAACCCACCCGGCCATTACCAGCAGCCGAATATTACAATACGAACAATTTTTATTGGCTGGCTGGCTGGTTGGTTGGTGGTGAGTTTTCGAATTGATTTACACAGATACAATTTTAACGTTTTTGTTTATAAGCGGGACTGGCGGTTTTGTTGCAACGCTTTAGTTGTCGAGATGTCACGTCGCGGGATTCGAACCGGAGCGCTTCGGCTTTTTATGGCCAGAGACATAGGCGGCAAAGCCATCGCGATAACATAGTGGTGATTGAGACCTCGTGTTCTAGGTCTCCTGTCGTTTGCATGGGATTTTAGGTCAGTAACGGGTTTCACTGGCACGGCTTCAACTGCGCGCACAGTATCATTGTCGAGTGATAATGATGAACTCTGACGATGAGATTTGTTGGGCAACTCACGCCATAAGATGGCCAGATTGTTTAATTGTACTTCGTCATTTTATTAATAATAAAATGCTCGACTGCCTTTACCTCGATATGTATCTACTCCTGCATTAATAAAATATATTTGTGGATTTCTTTGTGGCATTTCCATCAAGCACACACTAAATTAGACACTTGCAATTAGCTGGCGGAGACTGTCCAACAAACAAAAAATCGCTAGAGCGTATCTGGTTCAAAAATGGTCTCACGTCAATGAATTAAATTAAAATAAATTCCACGAGAATATTGAAAATAATTGTGAAGGCCTTGCATGGGACGATCAGAGATACCTGCACCCATTCCAAGGATGTGTGGAAAGCCCGTTTTAAAGCGTTAACCATTTGTGTTTCCGCCAATGTCATGTCTATTATGCAAGTTCAACATATAGTTTAATCATAATTCGCTGCAAAATTATTGAGTACTAGTCATTATTAGCATAACACGACTGTGCCATTGTCACCTGCCAACAGAAATGAAAAGTGTTTGATGTTATCGGTAAGATGTCGTCGTTGGTGGACCGTGATCGACGGCGTGAAGAGGAGGTGATTAAAGCTTTTGACTTTTGCTCGTTGGGATCGCGTTCAAAGAACACCACTTGAGTCAAGACCGAACTGTTCCATTCTGTTCTGTGTGACGGTGAGAGCTCATCCTTTGGTTGAACGAGACAAAAAAGGCTAGGCTGGCTAGGTAATGTCGTTGCTGATAATTTAGCTTGATTTTGATTGGCTGGCTCATACCAGGCACGACCAATTTGGCATAACCAGCTGATAGAGTGCATAATTGTCTCTGTGAGGTTCACACAGATGATGTAGGATTTCGGAGATAGCCACAGTACTGCTGCAGTTGATATATTTACATATGAAACCGATCGGACCACACCCATGGATATTACCAATTCTACAATTTCTACAATCGATGTTTAGTTATAATATAAGGCCATAATATCAGAGTAGATTACACGTGACCATAGAATAGAACTTGTCCAAAATTGCACACTTGATGTAATGAGGTGAAGGCACTACAGATAAGTACATCGAACGAAAGCTTCTTCATATTTAGTCGTTGTATTTTCTACTGGTGGCACCGCTATTATTTACTCTTTCCGTTCATATATAGAACTCGAATTTACCGGTTATTTAATTTTATAATATGTCTTCACATAATATCCCGCTACAATCAACGAACTGTCACAACCAAAGCCACTGACGAGTGCGCCCGTATTGAATGAGCATGATTACTAAGTAGGTCCCACTGATTAACTAGGCTACTAATACTATACTGATCTTGTCTTGAATCGACAACGAATTCCTACGACGCGTGTCTTGATCATGCGTCACACACATACATCCGCATTTCTATATATAGCTAGTACTACTCGCCCCGGTTACGAGATCAGTACTATTGATACTTTTACTACGAGTACTACGATAGCCACTACACGGGAGGGGCCCTTCGCGATTAGATCACCGAATCAGCACGCACAGACAGACAGACACACACGCACCTCGTTCGAGAATACTGCCAATATCTACTTGTACAGTAATGAATATCCGTCCACTCAGGCTGTTCACTGAAGCTGTCTCCGTAATCTGTTCACACGTTGCACCACCGTCGCCGCAGCTGCCATTATAATTGCTGTTGTACTTTCTTACCAGGTTTGACTTATATAAGCCCATTCGATTATAGTGGTATTCAACATCGGCTCGTCAGAACATGTGTGCCTTGTTTTGGTCGCCTCTTCTTTTGAACTCATTCGCTAGCTTGGGTGAATCATTCGGAGGGAGACCAAATCACTTGGACGAACCCCCGCTTTCTTTTCCAGTCTTGTAGGCGATCTCTCCATCGTTGTCCAATATGTATGTGCCATTACTTAATGTAGCTAGATAGATGATAATCGTTTCGTTTGTCGACGCCGAACTCATAAGTCATGATGATGTTAATGGCGGTGAACAGACGCTGTCGAAAATTTCGGGAAGGAACAGGATCACACTACATTTTTGCTGTTTTATTGCCTAGCCCCCTCTCCCCGATCTCTTATTTGTATTACATATATATATATATATATATATATATATATATATATATATATATATATATATATATATATATAGTGGAAGTCTAGTACACCACGGTGATGATCCGTTCAGAGCATCGTTGATAATGACATCGGGTGATAATGACAATGCTGGTGCTGATTGGACGGGGAGGTTGGGGCCTACACCGATGAACAGAAACACTATGAAGCGAGCCAATGTGAAAGCTGCCAGCTTGAGTCGCTTACCAGTAGCTGACCTAAGGCGACCTTAGCGGAATCGCTCAAGTCTCGACGTCTGGTCGAGTCTATGCCAGAGCCGCAGTGGTTGAACGGCGGTCTGCCGGGGAACTGACACCGGAGGCAACACTGTCGCTAGTCAGTAGCAGCCACTATGGTTGAAGCAGCAGCAGCCGCAATGGCAATTCTGTAGCTCTGTACGTCCATGTCTGAGTATCATTGCCGGAACTCTGACCGACCTATGCACGGCTGCGATGGTGAGTGTGACGGCACTGTTGCTGTCGGTCAAATGATGCGACGATTCCTGCTGCTATATCGAACTACCATCACGACCACCACCAGCAACACCAGGACGGCCAAAGTTGGCACCACCGGTGACAGCAGCAGCAGCATCACAATCATCAGCAAGGCGACCAAAGCCAGCCGAATGAGTGACTGAGTCAGTCAACCAGCCATTGATTGAGGCAGCCGTAGCCCGGCACGTCGAATGTCATCGTTGTCGCTGTGGTCTCCTGCCGCCGTGTTGCGGCATTGCCGGTCCATGGCTCTTCTATGGCCTCTGTGGTTGTTCTGTGTCGTCCATCGAACAATGAGCGACAACAGCAGCAGCAGCCTCCGCTCCCACTGCTCCGGTCACTGCTGTAAATGTACCATACTCGCTTATGCTTGTCTGCCTCTGCGTGCGTGTGTGTGTATCTGTGTGTGCGCACGTGCCGTAGTGCCGCCTGTCTCCATAGAGAAGGAGGGATCACGAATACTACTACTTCTACTACAAGTGCTAGTAAATTTTCCGGGTAGACTCTCGGCCAACATTTAACGTTCATGATATAACTGCGTTCGGCATTGGGTCTACCACTGCCATTACTACTACTACAACTACTACTCGGCTATTATTATTATTATTGTTACAACAACTAGTCACTATTATCATGGAATTATCATCACGAGCAGTATCAGCTGGGTACCCCATAGCGAGCGAAGCCATCGAGTAAGCAAACACCAAATGAACCAAACGGGCGAACTAACCAGCGAGTCAGGCAAGCGATCAGGCAGCGAGATGCAACATAGTCATTGTGTTGCGCCGCGTTCATTCTTGCGAACAAGCATCAACCATTACCACTACCTGCCATCGGCACCGGAGCAGCAGGAGCGAACGGCACAAGTCCATACAACCCGAATCACCGCGAACTGAGAGAGGAATTGGCAGATTGTAGTCGTCATCGCATAAGCAAGTGGAGGGTAAAAGAGCGGATGAATCTCTCTTCTTCGGCAAGTGGAAGCATATGAGATGTGCATAGTGAAGCTGTAGATGTCTCATGAGAAGAAAGCCAATGAACGAAAGGTGATTGTGCTTCGTTGACATGTTGCTAAGGCCGTCTTGTGTCTGCTCGTGTGTGCTTGCCTGCATGGCAGGTCGCGCACGCCTATGATTTCTATTGGCAACTCATTTACAGGCGCGTAGCCTCGTCTCCGACGCCGAAGTTGATGACAACGGTGCAGGGGCGATATGGCTGTCGCTGACGCGTTGCTGACAGGCAAACTTCGACCGTTTGGTGATTCCGGCAAATCGCAATTGTTCGTTCGACGAATAGAGATAGAGAGAAATAGAGAGAGAGAAGAGAGAGAGAGAGAATAACTGCACGACACAGTTGTAGCACTTCGCGCTGGACTCGAGCAGGCGGACGGACGCGCGGTAAAGACATGCCAAATTCAAGTAGGCGAATAGGCAGCCGCAACAGCAGCAGCAGCAACAACTCAATTCGATTCATTCTATCAAGGGAGATGGTGATGCCGTTATTTGATGTTGTGTCTGGCAACAGGGTTTGACAGGATTCGGGCTCAGGGTTTCTCGACGATGTTGTTCGGTGAGAAAAAAAATGTCAAGCAAAGCGTCCACAGCTATTTCGTGGCCGATGCCGCCGCTGCCGGCGTCCGGGCAGTCGGCTTGCGAATGGAAATTGCTGTCTCAGCTCGACTCACATCTACATATATTTGTCGATTTCTACGACATATGCGTTGTTGTTGCAAATGAAGTGGTAACTGTTGCTACTCATGTTGCTGTCGTTGTCGTGGGAGAATCTTGTTATGCGTCATTTCAGTAATTCAGTCAGGTCGCAGATCAGATCGAAGAAGTGAAAGAATCGAACGGTTACGTCAATGTCACCATGGTGAGATGAGAGCGAGGTCAAGATCCACGCAAGGGAATATCGCACGTTACTACGAGGCTGGTCTATGAATCAACAATCTAGTAAACCACCAGACAGTTAATTTTGCTATTCAAGTACATTCATGTGAATTTGTCAACGGTGTATGCAATTATACGCTTTCTGCAGAGAGAGAGAGAGAAACAAACCATTCGTAAGATTACATTTAGTTTATTAAGGCCGAGGCGGAATTGAATCATTTCTATTGTAGCCCTTCCATTTTCTGCTGGTCCCCAACACTTCTCCTATCAGATATTTCTCGATACTGATCGGTGTGGAATTACCTCGAAAAGTATCAGGGGAAAAAATCCATGTTATCCTAATGCCACGGGCTGGCTTTGAACCTTCGGCGTTTTAAATTTTCCTTTACCGATCGAATGTGTTCCCGAGTATTGCCGACGCTAACGCCAACAGCTATGCTGGATTCCCACAGCCAGCGCAACGTCTGGAACGGCCCTCGCAGCAGAGATGTTACTTAACTGAAAGGCTGAAGCTGAAGTCGCTCTGCTCCAGTGATTGTCACTCTCGAGAAAATATATCTCCATCCTGCACAATCGAAGTAATCAATACAGGCACACACTGTTAGTCATAATTCGAACGATTCTCCAGGGGCCAAAGCGATGAACAAGGTTTTGAATGTGAAGCACTATCTACGTTTTGTAGAGTATATACTGTTGGCTTGATGTAAATAGAAGCAACGAATCATGAGGTGCATTTTGGATATATTGTAGAACCATAGAAAACCCTGCTGTTGAACGACTCCTAAAAAACAACAATGCACGTTTGTGTTCACGAAATGTTCTCTATTCGGCACAACGTATTCAGCTTCAAATCTGGCTGCGAAGTTTTGACCGAGGTCATCTGCTATATCAAATATCCTGACCATGTAAAATTCACTTATTGTATGATTGTGGTAAACTGCTTGTTTAACCGGGAAACCATTACGAACACCGGATATCTGCTCCGTGTGTTAGCTCCATTTAATCACTTTCTACCTGAGTTGGTTCATTGATAGTCATTATAATAGCACAATTTTACATATATGATCCCGAAATCCTGATACAACGATTTGCTCAAATCCGAACCACTATGTATCGACCGAGTGTCGCAATGGTCACATCATTAACAGAAATATTGAATTTAATCGCCGTTCGTTTCGTGATGTTGACTAGTACGCCCGGTCGGCCCCCGAGAAGGCAGTTATTTTTCTCGGAGTTTTAATAAGAGCCGTGCTCATGGCGCTCGCCTACTTCAGCCTGTATAGCAAGCGGGCAAGGGGATATGAAGCTAACAATGCGGTCACACGTGGGATAGTCTGCAGGTAGAACAAAAGAGATTACGAAAATTGTTGACTCGCAGTTGAGGCGACGTCGTTCGAGCTGTAAACCCACGATTTGTTTCTTAACCTGAGCCTGCTTCGCCTCTCCGAACTATAAACCTACGGGTTGCCCTATTATAATGTAAGGCTACACTTGACTAAAGTGACTCCGCCGCCGCCTCCTCGCTCGTATGGCCCCAGCAGCAATCTAACGTGGCCTCTTCTCAGAGCCATAGACTTATGCAACTTATGTGGTGAACTGAAGTTCACGTCGAATATAGCTAAGCTTGTAAGCGTCCGGATTGACAGCACACACTCGCCATCATTTCATACTGCTGTATGTTATCTGGTCACTATGTGTCCCGTCAACCTCCTGGTCGACTGTATGTGTCCGTCCCTTATTGTTTCCTCTCACTGTTTACATTTGTGAGTGATCGTTCCTCGGGCATGAGGTGGCGAACGGGACAGTCAGTCCGATCTCGCTAATAATAGTCTCCTCTGTACAGCATCCAATTATTAATCTCTACGTCCTTTGTAGTTCATTTACGTTTCTCGATGTGGCCACCGAATTGGGTCGTATTGAGGTCGAGCAAATTGGCTCACATTTCGTGCGGGTCTTTCACATTGAGCGCTCACTCGCGTAAACTTTCTCTAGCGAGGCCGAGCCCCGGCACACCTTACTCGACTAAAATGGCCGAACGGTTCTAGGCGGTGCTGTGCAATATCTATCTGCTGACAACGTAAGCAACGGCCGCACCAGCATCCGCGGTAACAGCAACATCATCGGCGTCAAGAGTCCGCTGCCCCGTGATCACTGATCGTTCGTCTCCTATTGTTCGTTGTTGCCACACCGCTGTACAAATGCATATAGATTTTAAGCGTACGATGGTGGCGCTCTCTTCCCACAGGCGGACGACCCTCGAACAGGTCCCCATTTGCAAACGCACAGTTATCTGCAGCCGTACACTGTGTGATAGATAATCGAGTAAGGCCGATTCTTGCCCAGCGTCTGGCACAATACCTAAACCGAGTCTCTAGCGATATTTTGGTGAATTACGCCGACAATGCGCCGTCAGCTCCAGCCGCACGTAGAACTGACTGCGATACCAGCAGCCGAAGGTACCTGCCAATAGAAGAGAACGGGAGATGAGGTTGAGAGGAATGGAATGAGAGAACGGGTCTAATCGACGATGCCCCAGCAATAGAGATCATCGAGTTTGTTGCCTTGACGAAATCGGAGCTAAACCTAATGTCTTTTCAGCTCGGTCAAATGGTTCTGTATTCATGTGGCAAAAACTAGCCAGGCTTAGTTGTAGGTTTTCTTCTCTAACGAGTCACAAACGAAACTGCTATTTTAAAGCGAACCAATATTAGCAGTAGGGAAGAGGCATAGGTGTTCCTAACTGGAGGACTGTGTCGCTGGGTAGTTTGTTTGGTGTGTGTGTGTTGATAGGTTGTAGACCTTACGATGCGTCCTGTGAACTATAGAACACCCTCGGTTGGTGTATGTGTGTGTGTCTGTAATATATGAAAATGATGAGATCCTCACGTACCCGATCTACAGAAGTCTACTCACGGACGCTGGCCTTGATGGCTCAGCCGTAGAGCGAGAGAGAGAGAGAGAAATACCGCCAATAATAAGCTCTAATGAAAATCGGGCTCCAGAGCGGAATATTACACATGTGACTCTGTTATACATTATTACTCTTGTTTAAGTTGAAATATAGATATGTGTAGTGATGTACAGTATATGTTTTCGTCAATTGCTTTAGTATTGGCTGAGTATTTATAGTTCTTATAGTGTAAAACATGATCAGACGGACGCGCTGCACATACAATAATATCAACAAAAGAAATTCATCTCGACACTTCGCCATCATCGAACATCAAGCCTAACAGAATCTTTATGTATTTAGGCAAACCTGTAGATTTGACCATTGGCTCCCTCTTGAATTTATGAACCTAACCCTTAGATAATATCATTGTTGGCAACGTTCATGGCAACGCTCAATTTCTGCTGTCTTTGTTTCTTTATTTGAATTGTTGCAGCATTTATTTCGACTGCAGAAGCTACGGAGCTTTTCGGCGTCGGACAACGAGATTCAAGAAATTCCGCAGGACATCGGAAACTGGCAGCTGTTGCAAGAACTCGATCTCTCCAAAAATGGTAAGCCGTAACCGACAATTGGGAACGACTCGTAATATTTCTTCTACCTATTAATAATAATTAGTCATTATTTTGTGAATACTGACCTCAGATGGCGGTCTCTATGTGCTAACCAATACTCCGTGTAACTTTGGTAGAATAATGAGTTCACAGTGATTTTAGCTATTGCAGTTAATTCCAGAGATTGCGTAATACATGTCAGCTAGCCATCGAGTTCATGGTAATTAGCGGTGAATTCTAGGAGTTGCACTAATTATTAAAGTGTTCTGCGAACATGATTGCATCAGAAGAGTTCGGGGGATTGAGAAATGTAATTTACACAAAAGTCTACGGTGCCCAAAGCTCCGACTAATATAGATAGGGTCTCAGAGAGATCCACGAGCGATGCGATTGTGTTATTACGTTCAAGAAAAATGAATGTCTAGCAAATTGGCTGCGGCGCCCGTTCTTGCTTTGTGCTACTGTTTTGTACTCGGCGACATGGTAGATTTATGAGTTAGTCTTTCGGGAGTTCTCCTCGATGGCCTGGCTCCCTCTTTTTGAAGACAATTTCTGCCATACTGAATAATTTGGTCCAATATACGGGTCAACTGCCGTTACTAATGTACGTAAAGATGCGATAAGTCCACTAACGGTATAGGAGGCCCGCGGAACAGGACGGCATATCCGGTCGTTCAGGCGCACCTGAACCGCATATCTGCATCTCAGTTGATATAAACAACGAATCGAGTAACAACAGTTAGACTCAACATCTTGCTGAGACGTCTACCGTGGGTTTGTTGTGTCAGCCCCCAAATAAAATAATTATATTAGAAGGAAACATATCATTTATTTTGCATCATGCCTAAATGGTCCGTCTATGTATGATAGGATAGGGTCTGTACTATGTCTACGGGTCCAAGGTGGTGACAGTCTGTTAATCTGCAAACAGCTGTGTATGTCATCTAAAAATATTCGGAGCTATTTTGTCCACCGAGGAACTTGTATAGTCTTTCCACCAGGCGAAGTCATAGCCGAGCGAAATTTGACCTGTTGACTCGCGAGTTTTTGCTTACACACAGCGCAGCGGTGGTTCAGTTTCTTAGAACAGACATGCATCTAGAAGCTAAAATATCGTTCGGTGCAGAAAATCCACGTTGCGTGATCAAATTTTGGCTTCTTGAAGGAAACACAAGCCCGAATGAAATTCCTCGGAAATTCGTGAAAAAATATTAGACAGTGAAGACCACCGAGGAGGTGAATTTCACTTCAGGACATCTTACGGGCAAACACGTGGTGACAATTACCGGAGCCGTCGAGCAAACGAAACGTTCGACCATAATAACCCCCTTCGTCAACCCATTCTGTCATTGCGACCACAAACATGTGACGAAGCTTTTTACTGGTCACACATTGGAAATGATCAGAAAATCTTGCAAAAAAAAAATCAAAAACCCTCGTGGACTCGTGGATGGAGACGATGGATGGAGGCCAACAATACTCATCGATGGATTCAGCCTGCGTAGTGTCCGGATTTAAGCTCTTGTGATTATGGCTGTTCCGCTCACATTAAATAGGACAAATGGTGATGCGTACTATGCGAGCATCGATTTGCGCTTAGGAAGATCCCATAGAGCTGTGCGTGCCCATTCGTGGACGGATGTACAACTCTGTGTTGGCAGAAATTATCGATCCCGGTTTAGCGGTTCCATCATTTATCGGGGCACCTAATTGGGTTCCCATTATAATTGGAGATGTACACATAAGACTCACTATCGGTATTTGGCTCTATTACCTTACGGATTAGTATGAGCGGTGGAATTAGAGCAACAGAACACGCGGTAGTATAATACAACGTCGAATTGGTATAATACGAAAAGACGTCTCTACGGTGTTTTGCATTGGAATAGTAAATGTGGCGCAAATGCCGTCCTCAGATATCTCGCGATTTGCGTTTGTGCAATGTATTCCCTTCCGCTGGTCGTAGTTCGAGTCCCGCTGGCAGCTGATATATGTAATAGAATATAAGTGGTGTATTCACGCTTTGTTTGTAGTCAGTGTTCCGTCTTGCTTACTCTGTACTTGTTATGAGAGTTCTCGATTGGCCCAGAGGTTAATCTCACCGCCTCGGATAGCTCAAGACACATCACTATCAAACGAAGGCAACTATTACGACTTAACAGCACGAACTAACTATATATTTATATATATATATATATATATATATATATACGGCATTACCATTAATATGATCTACGATTTGCGCCTTTCGTAAAGGTTTCGTATCTGTTCCTGCCTCAGACTGCTTATAACAGTATAACGAAACACCTTTGCCAGTAAGGCCAAACGAGACGACAGTTCAACTAATAGATTCTCGGCCACCGAGACACTCTCATCAACTTCGTCTTGTTGACGACCTTTTTGGTTGTCCTGACCTTGTTGAGTAACAAACCAAAAACAAGCAAAGCATAAGTGGAAAACATCTCGGCGAGACATAACGCTATCTTTCCTCGCATCTAACGCGCCATGTTCCGTTGGTTCATCTCCAGCTCGTTTCTGTCGGTGCTCACTCCAGTGTGGTGTAGTTTCCAATCAATAACGGACCCGTGAGTTCTGCCCGCGAAAGCATAATTGTGATCGAGTGGGCCGCGGAGATTTATTCGCGATGAGGGCGACCGGCGATGCGAACCGCCGACATGGGCCGCGAGTAAGACCTGCTGCCAATAGTTAGTAAGTAGTCACATTTACGATGCCGTTACTGACCGTTGTCTGTTTGGCTGGGAAGCAGCTGGCCACCATTGTACGGCCGCCCGTCGTGGACCGACGACGATGATGGTTGGACCGGTGGACGACGCCCTATAGACGATACGGCACGAACTGAGCTGGGGGCAGTGGTGCACGCTTGAGTCGATGGAATGAGTCGGAGCTGCAATGTACACGCGACGTAACAGTCGTTTGAGAACTGCTAATTAGAAAAACGCGCACTTGATTGGATGTTCGTGGAAATCGAATGGACGCGACGACGACACCATCAACGGGGGGGAGGGGGCGATGTGATGTTTGTTGTCTTTTGGTTGTTCCCGTTATTTGTTCATTGACTTGATTTTCCTGTTTGATCTGAACAACAGCAATGACAATGACGCCAGGCGGCGGCTCCAACGATGCAATTATTATATGCATATATATATATATATATATATATATATATATATATATATATATATATATATATATATATATGCATATAATAATTGCATCGTTGGAGCCGCCGCCTGGCGTCATTGTCATGAGTGTTCAGATTAATCGATATTATATATATATATGTGTATATATATATAGATGACTTCGACGAAATGTATAATCGGTGGGCGCAATGGGCACGGCCTAATGAGATTTACGGGGGGCTATATATGGTGCAAATTTTCATCTGAATGCTTAGTCCCAACTAAAGAGTCATGCATCTAACTATCATACAATATATATATATATATATATATATGTATGTTCTTCAATACTGCGTCCCTGGCATGCTATCTCATCAGATGATATGCATATTCAAGTTGTCACTATTTGTGCCTAACTACCCACCTCGAGGCATTCACAAAGTTGACATATAGTTAAAAAGTACATGGCCAACCCGATAGCATATATATATATATATATATATATATATACATATATTTGCAACTCGAAAAATCGATTTGAAATAATTAACCATTTGGTTACTACACGAAAACTACGTTGTGCGTGTCCAACGTCCCAACAATGTCACTGTTGTATTAGCGTCACCGTGCAGAGCGACCTCTGGTCATTGTGAATATTCGTATCGTGAAACGTCCATCGTATTTGTTGCTGTATGTGACAGTGTGACAGTACACGGCAACCTGTTTTCCTGCTGTGCAGGAAGTCGCCAGGATGCGGGTGGGGGGGGGAGGGGGGGGCGTAGACTACGAAATAATTCGTCTGGCCACAGAACTGCTGGTCGAGTTCTGATGCCCTTATGGATGTGAATATATTGCTAAGTACGTGAATAATTGTGCCATGGTCATAGTAGTGCTCGTCTCATCTGATGTCCTGTTGCTGCTGTATTCGCAGCCCTTGTTCGTTGTCGCAGCCAGCGCAATGAGCAGATGCTCAGTTTTCTGATCGACACAGGCAAGACGCAAGGCGAGACCATTCAGATGACGTGACTCCAACCTATGCATTATTATTATTATATCAGTGTCGTTGCGGCGATTTCTCGTTCCGTCTCCTCGCTTCAGCTTATACGGACAATCAATCAATTAACGTGAAATTATGATAACGATAATATATCCTGTCATTAGCTAACTTCCAGTGGTATATTTCGCATGATGCTGTCGTGTCACGGCGATGATTAGCACAGCGTAACGAATGTGATTGAGATAGGCGCTACTATGAAAGCTGTGTTGCATGTGCTGTGTAGTTGGACGTGTGACGTTCGGCGGCTCCGTGCTGACCCCCGACAACAACACGCACACACACACACTTGTCTAATTTTTCTTATCGCTAAATTGGATCAGCCGGTTAGGAGTTTCCGTATAAGAAGTCGCTAACCCTGAGAATGGTGAGCAGCCAGTGAGATTTTGTCGAGGGATCCTATGTGAAAATACAAATGGCAGCTATTGATGGAATTTTCTCGGTAGATCGGAAATAGCTAGATTGCGTGGCCAGCAATATTCGGCTTCTTCATCGTCTCCTCTCGGCTTCGCCTCTTGAACTCAATTACGTGGCTCAAAACAGATTTGACTAGTGACTCGGACGCATACGTGCTTGCTTGTACACATTGCTAAGGGTACAGCTGGCCCGGCAGTTGTCAAAAATCCAGTGGCGCACACCAAATATGGTAGGCTGGCGGGCGGGCGGGCGAATCAACAACCGAAGTGACGAAGTGGCCATGTCTATTCTAAGTTTGGCAGCACTTTCAAGGGATTTGCATCGAGACCTTTTTCCTATGGCATTATGTTCACTGCTATGCCACCACTGGGGCATTTCGAGTCCACAGGTCCCGTTGGGTTTCAAACGAATTAGTATATGGAATCCGGTGGTTGGGATGTCGGAGGATCCAGCCGCTCAACGAGCTTAACTCTCGCTTTAGGTCCAGTGGGTCCGTCTTGTATCGGGGTACCCCTCATAGTGGGCATTCAACTTTGTCGCTTCCTTCGTCATTCTCGGTGACCTTTTTTTTTTTGCTTTTACCTCCCCGTGCTGTTGTTGTTGTTCATAACCATATTTTGTCTAATTGCCATCGACCCACCGACCGAACGATTGTCTATCCCACCTATCCAGCTTGCCATGTGCGGGCGGAGGTTATGATTACCACCCACTCGTCTGGCACTCGTCTGCTGCTGCGGCTAATTTCACTCGGATCAGGCAGGAACGCAAGTAGCTCTGCCAGCTTATGCTCAACGCGGTATGGCTTTCGTGGTTGGTTGTCACGGCACAGCGTCCCGTGTGAGAATCGGCGGGAGATAAAGAAGCATCCAACACAACAACAACAACAACAACTATTTCCATAGTGCATAAAACGTACTGATAAAAACAAAGACAATCGACGAACAACCACAGCATCAGCGAGTGGTTGAAACCTGCCACGCTCTCAACTATATCTCAACCGAAGTGAACAACGCGGTCGGGTGTTCGTCTGAAATTGAAATTCACAGAACTGAAGCCTTTACTTCATTCTCTCCGCTTCAGCGCTGTCTTCGGCGACTGCTTTGCTGTCTCAGCTGACCTCAGTTCACTTCGGCCAGAGCGACTGATCCCTGGCGAGCCCTCGCGGACGGACGCATTTTTCTGCTGCTTCCTCGGCTGATTGTTGTACTCTTGTATTGGCTTCGTGGCTCCCTCGCTCGTCCGTGTTTCGTCCACCCGCTCTCTCTCTCTCTGTCTCTTCCCCCTACCCAACCGGCGGCAGTTTTTCGTTCTGTAACTCACTGTTCTCGCGATGCTGACGCATCGCTCCGACTGGTTGTTGCTCTTTGCGACATGATATTGAGCTAACATTGTGACAATGACTAGACAAGTATTACGTATGGGGAGAGCCAGGGCACTTCGCGGCTGGCTCGTAATGACGGCTCCGTGCAGGATTTTGAGCTCGGCCGACCCATTCTCATGATACTCGCATGGCCAGCGGTGGAAAATTACAATTAGACATTAGATGTATTTATGTAGAGCATCATTTGGAATAACACAGCGTATCGCTCCTTCCCGGTCCCCTCTTCTATCTGATGTATGATGATGACGATTTGAGCGTTTCGAGCCACGAAACGATACTCTATAACGCACCCGCCATTGTGAAACTGCAAAGCTGCGACCATGAGCAAAAGGGCTGTTTCTTTCTTTGTCTTGGTGTTTGTCTGCCGCCGGACGAGAGTTCACAATTACTACTACTAATAATAATAACGGCGAATAATATCAGTTGCGATTGTGATGATTTACTAACGTCGAATGAGCTGAATTCAATGGAAAGTACCGCAACACGGTCCATCAGGGAAAATCACTGATGCAAAAGAATTGTAGTGAGTATTCACTGTAACAAAATGATTATGACAGATGACCATGACGATATTTTACCACTCACGGTGTAGACTATAATTCTGCTAATATGCCAAGTATCAATGAAAACTAACAAACAATGAAGGTCATAATAAAAGATCAATTATTGTTATTGGCTATACTACGCTTATATTTATCCACTGACAATTGTGATTCCATCACGATAGGTGTACACACCAGAGACTTCGCATTGATAATGGACTTAATAGGGGGAGGTATGGTGGAATATAACGAATTGATACATGTTGCATGACACAATATGAGATTGATTATTCGCTGTTGTAACGGAAATACAACGAGGCGACTTCTCGACTTTCACACCGCAAATGGGATCTAGTAAGACATAACTTAGATGCATCTGAAATTGATACTTTATATAATGTCATCGATATATATATATAATATATATATATATATATATAATCTATATATATATATATATATATATATATAATCCTACGAATATTGAATTCAATTCAAGTATGTCGATAGTCAAAGGGCTCCGCTATTTTGACGCGGCAGAGGGCCGAGGGCCAATGGGACCTCTGCGGCACCTTGCTTTGTATAGCCGGAGACTTTGTCGTCCAAACGATTCATATGGCTTAGGCGTAATGTGTAACTGGCGAATGTTCTTGATTGGGTTTAGATCAGGATGATTCCACCACGAAATTGCTCAGATCGTGTCGATTCCGGACAAGCATACTTTGTCTAAACTATACCGAGTGAGACCGCTAAAGACCGCAGACGATGACACTGAACACCAAGGCTTGAAGATAAATAGTTCACTTTATCGCTGAGTGCCTATGTTACTTGAACTAGCTGACACCTGTCGTGTGTCAGTCGTGTATCGTCCGCTCAGTTCCGTGGTTAGTGGTGTCCACTCGAGCCAGCACACCGCCTCGTTGCGATATGATTCGTTTAGTTCCGTGGTCAATAGTTCGCCTCTTCGCCTCCCTTGTGAGAGGCAGAAAGTGTCAGTGCCTCGCCCGCTACGGTTCTAGCTGGCTATAGCCCGATGCTGACACGCTATCATCGCTCTTGAGACTGAGATAGCGAAGCTAACTAATATAGGCAACGATCCATAAATATATAAAATGTCCAACGTACAATAATAACACGAATCGTAGTATCACGCGAAATTCAATGCTCTTTCTGTTCAATAATGTGACGTCCATTTTACTCTTCTGTTTAAGAGCATCGCATCAGCGTTGTCACAGTTCGTTCAACGAACCTCAGTATTATATTGTATTTTACTGAAGATACAACGAGCAATTGGTTAAATTAGTGAGATTAGACCGCTTGTATGTTGACCAAAACTACATAGAAGCACTATCTTATTTTTGCAAGTTACAACGACTAATGACACCAGATGGCTAGAACGTTGTTAACACATAGATGAATTTGAGACATAACAATAACATGATGTCCAGCCTTCGACTTGTTATCCCCGTGATGGCCTGGGGGTATCGCGTCTGTAGTATCTGAGCATATAACTTGAAGAATTATGACGGATAAGTTGCAGAGATGCGAGTTTTGCCGTAGCCTAAGTGAGGTGTGGGTTTGTCCTGCGAAATTTTCTCGTTGTAATACGGCCATTATGCGGATAAGTGCCGGGGGGTGGGTTCTGATGTATGAGAGGTCAATGGACGGAGGGCTGGTGGGCGACAGCCGGCAACGAGAAAACTTGCATCTACTTGTCAATAATGTTAACGTCCACGTGCATCGTATAGCTTAGGATAAGGATACATGTTAACGTCCACGTGCATCGTATAGCTTAGGATAAGGATACTCGCGCAGAGGAAAAGTTTGTATGTTCGTGTGCGCTTGGCTTTAAGCTAGTTCGTATCTGCCGATCGACTTCGAGTGGGAGGTCGGAGGGAATACTGACGGCACTGCTGTCCAGTGTCGCCGTCATTTGCTTGTCGATCCGCCCGGTCGGTGTGACCGCCATCTCACATCTGCAACTCCATTCTCTCTGCCCCCGTTCGCCACAACGCTGCAGTCGAGAGATTGAGGAGTGGCGAGGATTTACCAGCAAGAGCGGAACATGTAGTACTTGCATGACGATGACGTTGTCTCGCCTTTACCCTGCCCCGCAAACAGTTATTGTATTGTAGTGTAAACGTGACAACGAGAAACATGAGCAATGGATGGTGGAGGGAAATGGATGGCAGGGTAGAAGACGGCAGCTTGCGCGCGAACACGAAATATAGAGCTGGTTCCGCTCGTCGGCGTTGTCTGTCGACGCCATTCGGTGTCCTCTCTGTCTCTGCTATAGATGCTGTTTGTGGTCCCGCTACTCCTGTTAGTGCTGTGATCCTTAGCATTGTCATCGCCGACCTACTGGTCGGGCGTCTGACATCGGACAGTAACAACGAATGCGGAGACGACCCGAGGGGGGGCGGGGGCGGCGGGATGGCCTAGTAGATGACGAGGACGACGACAGCCTGCTCGGTCCATTGGAGTCCTGATTCAGATCGTCGTAGCGAATGACGACGACGATGGTATTGTCGTCCACTGGTTACCGCTGCTCGCTGTCGTTGCCGCGTTGCTGTGCCATGTTGTTGTTGTTGTTCCTGTCGCGTTGATGAAACCTCGGATTTGTCGTTGTCGCCTCCGTGAGATGTCCTTCTCTTTCGTTGACGGTGGTGTCGGACAAATGTCGAATCATTCTCGCGGTGCCGTGTTGCTTCGCGGCTTCTTATGACATTAGGTCAGCTATATACGATACATAACGGGAGAGATAACAACATGCTGGCGCTCCTGTCACCGCTACCGCTGGTTATCATTATGATGATTTTATTTCGAATTGTCGTTATAAGCCGAACGAATGGCTTAGGCAACATCATCCTTTGGAGATATCGAGACCGCTGTGTTCTATGTGACTACTATCGTTAGTTCCGCCAACTCGACGGAAGGACTTCCATCACCCTTTGAAGGTGTGTGGATGCACTTCGAGCAGGAACACCGCTGCGTCGGACAAACGCTGCAGTATTTGTTGGATATCAGTGTGTCGAGACATCATCTGCTGGCGACCTCACGTATCCGCCACCATCAAAGAAAGGAAATCTCATCTAGTTGTCTTATACCAGATCTTTTTCGCTTGATGCAGCACGTAGGCATGCACGGAGATAAGCAAGCAGTCAATAAGCCGCAACTAAACCTACACGGGTATCTCCCTCTATCTCTCCTTCCCTACCTGCATTCTGCTGGTCGTGTACATCGGCACACACACACATTTATATATATATATATCGGGAAGAAATCAGTTGTAACTGATACGTACGCTATGGTGGGGCGATGCGAGCTGTACGTGAGTGCGTCTCGTATAGCTGATGTGTTGCGGCAGTAAGACGGAAACCCAAGCGGAGTAACGAGCTGCTACTATTACTACAGCCACAACTAATACCGCCACTACCAGGGTCGTTGTCGATGCGTTGCATTGCCCTCCCACCGGCTCCTGCGCTTGCTTGATTTTCGGGGAAGATTCTGTGTGCTCTCCAACACGTTGCACTCCCTTGACGAGCGGTTGCGCGGATTGAGGTACGGCTGTATACCTCGATGGATGGGTAGTTGTAGTGGTGAGGCCAGCGAGTAAAGCAGCAGCCTGAAGCGCGCTAGGCCAGAATCACATCGAGGTCGACGAGGCTCTACAGGGCGAGTCTAGGCTAGGTTAGGCGGAGCGAAGCGCAGCAGGGCCAGACTATGGAAATCGTGCAGGGCAGACGTGGTGCCCGCCGGGAACTGGCGGGCAGCTACGACTGAATCCTGCGTGCCATCCCATTTTGGACGGGATTGCCTTAGAGCTGATCATGATGCTGCTGCTGTTTCTGCTGGCGGTCGAGGAGACGGGGGGGGGGGGGGCAATTGCCCCTCGCATTGCAGAGCTGCTGACCTTGATAGGGCGAGTGCGAGGAAGTGAATTCGTTTCGTGAAATTGGTATCGTTGTGAAGGGTAGCCTTGGGGATTCGGGCTCTCGGCGGGGGATTTGGGGGTCTAAGTCTTCTTGAGATGATGATCAGGGGGTCTCTGATACTCTCGCAGATCCGAGGCATGCCGTGACCTGCGCTCGTCTGGGTCCGGCTCATCCTTCTTTCGAAGGGAACGGGAAAGCGGTTGGGGCGGTAGTCGTAGCAGGCGAAGGGAGCCATGGTGGATGGCTGGCGATTGCCTGCTCAGATGACTCAGAGATGGTGCCTGAATTTGCCTTTCTTCGACTGACTCGTCGACGATGGAGTCATATCCGTCTTTTTCCTTCGACAGTTAGAAGAATACAATAAAATGTACGCGGTGGTGTTCGGGGTTCGACACAGAGCTAGGCTGGACACTGAACAACGTAGACTAATCGTTCAAGCAAGGTAAATAGTGAATTAGCGGACCGTGCCATCTGTTGTATTCCGGTACGATATACAAAACAGGTGAAATGCAGATAAGAACCAAAGATCGACTGAGATACCAATATCTATCGTTAATTTATAAATGGCTGTGTTGTGCACCATTGTAACGGATACATGCATTCATCCCTTGTGACCAGTTGCCTTGAGCATTAATAGGGAGGGGCCAATACAATACCATTGTTCTGGTTGAGCTTGTTATTATTTATTTTATTTTAGCTGAACGATGAGGCTATACTAGTGGAGTAAAACCTAACCATTTGCTGCGTATGGGGCTACAATATTATGCACACATACGCACAGTTGTGAAAATGGCCGGATCTGCGTCCTATTCATATCAAGCTAGACTAAGCTAATGTACACGCAATATCACGAAGGCGGCAACTGGCGATGAAGGAGTAGATTTGCCATGCCCAGATTTGCTGTGTGTAGAGATGACTCTCACATCTTTCCATAGATTTCCACATTTCCTAAGCCATCTTGAGCTCGGAAGGTATCATCGAGGATTACCATTGTCGAAAGGGATTATTATAGTTATTACAGTCAGTAATTATTATAGTTGGTCCTCGCCGCAGTTTTGTGCATTAGTTAATAGTGCTGTAAGGTTACATAAGGAGGCAGGGGTGGTTCAGATATTAATGCACGTGGGCGGCTGCTGTGTATGAAGATGTATGTTAAAGCCTGGACAAAGGATACAATTGGGAGTTCGTAAAAATACATTTTTTCTTTTCCATTCATGGAATGGGGCGATAGTTATCCATTACGAGAGTTGACGGTGACGGTTATTGACGGTGATGGTTTGTCCCATACGATGTTAGAGCCTCTTGTTGCTGGTACTAGGTCAGATTTAAACAATAAGACTTCACTGGTGCTTATTTGAAAGGAGGAGGCAATCTTGTAGGCAGAGGTGATAGCAGGATAAATCAAGGACGCGCCCCGCACAAATGCTACCCGAGCACAGGTCAGCCTAACAAACTACTAAGGGTTACATAGTTTACTGCTGAATTTTTCAAGTCTTCCGAGGGGGCACGCACACAGACATTCTCTTCTGGGGAAGAAGGAAGATAATAATAATCACTGTCGAGATGTGCTGTACCATAGGACGAGATGTCGGTTTGGAGCGAGGACAACAACCAGGCCTGCGTGAACTCTTGTTCAAAGTCGGCGTTCGACCTCAACGACGACGACGACTTGTTGAGAGTTGACTCTCGTGGGAATTCCAATTGAAGGGCAGTAAGTAAATTTTCCGGGTTGACACTCAGCCAACATATTACGTCCATGGTGTAACTGCTTCCGGTATAAGGCTTTATAAAACGGATCGCCCCTTTAAATGCAAATGTGCAACAGGTGGAAATCGAACCAGTGCGCCACGCAACCGGGCTCAAGCCAATTGAAGGACAGCGACGTATAGCGTAACGTTCGAAAAAGCGAATCTACCGTGGCGATTCTGAAAGTCCACCGGAACGGGTCTCCTAGCCTGCCAGCCTCTATAAGCACTGGGTGTGTATCACGGCGGTGCGCTTGTGTGCGACTGCCTAATTTCTATAGAGATCAGATCCCCAGCCACATATCACTGGTGTTCTTTACTTATGTCATCATCAGACCGATTGAGCACATCGAGTGTCCACAAACGAGTGGCATCGGCACCGCACGTTAACGATGAAATTCGTTTTGTGTAATCAATACGTCTGTAGTTAATTTGTGATGTGTTCGTTTTGTTTTATTTTTTTCTTTGTTTCGAATAGCAACGTATGTCGCCTGACCATATACACTCTACGGCGGTGTAGACCGTATATGTCTTTTATATCATTCCGCTGGTATATGGACCATATGCCGACATGAATACAGTATTGCCTGTACGCGAATGTATGCGTTCGTAGGTAAGCTATTATTGTTTGTGTTGCTTTGAGCCGAACGCTACTCTCCCGAAAAAAAAGAAGGACCAGTCGACACAAGCAATCGATAATGTTAATTCGACTCCACCATCATATCGATTCTGTAAATCGATTGAGTGTCTGCCAAATACCGATCAACACGATTGTTTAAGGCATAAATATCAAACTAACTTCTATAGATCCGGCAATATTAGGTTAGCCCTTATAAATATTTGGCTATCTTGTCACTAGACGGCCACCTCCGCATTTCGACGCATTTGCCTCGTTCGGTGTGTCCCCTTTCAGCACCCATCATCTCTCTCGTGTGTGGGAATTCAAACACACTGTTGTTGTCCGTCCGTTGTCATCGTGATGTTATGCTATGCGTGTATTGGCATGCTGTTGCGCATAGCGATGCCGGCAGCCATATACGTTGTATATATGTATGGATCCATGTGTGCGTTGTGTCGATATACTCATGTGATTCACATTAGATGTTTAAGCTGTGGCTTGTTCTTTGAAATAAGTTCTTTGACGCCTAGAAAGGGAGTTTGTATGGAATAAGCAAGAGAGCACACGAGACACCAACGCATGCTTACACAGAGGATTGAGGCACTTGCGGACTGTCTGTCTGTCTGTGTCGGTGTGTGGAACGATGGGTGGATGTTGGTATCGATTGATCGGTTCGGATTCGTTCGTTGGCCACATGTCGCTAGCTGGCTTCGCCACCAACGCCACCAGCGGCGGCAACTATTCATTCCATTGTTGGAGGTGGGCGCCGCCGACCAATGAACCTGCGTTTGTACCTAACATTTGTATCTATATAGAGAATGTATTAGGATGTAGATATATATATATATATATATATATATATATAGAAAGAGAGAGAGAGAGAAAGTCTATATGTGTTGCTAGGGTTCACAGGTGGCGCTACTCAAAGCGGGCAGGTCAGTCAGTGCATCGGATTGATTGTTGATCGCTTGAATGGTCGATTCGTGCTGATCTTAGGACCGTCGGAACAAGCGTGTCAAGTCGACAATATCTAGGCTATGTTTCATTTGACCATTGTGCAGTTGTCTAGCGCCTGTACGTGCTAGGGTTAACGCCCGCTCGGAAGTCATGGCTGGCTGAATGTAACCAATGGATTTTTGGCATTATGATTTTGGCGAGTTGATGATTTTTGCGTCGCTTGTGGTTGATGCGAATTAATTGTGAACGTCGTGTCTACCACAAATTACTCAACTGTGGGTCTCTGTCCCAGTTAACCAGAGTATATATATAATATAGGCATATTCTATAACTTGGCAACAACTTGTTTCAAATCAGTCCTCAGATGAACTGGGCCGTAATCGTTTTCGAGCTCAAATTAAAGCGTTTCATATCGCGACAGCAGCAGCCCTAAAGATAATTCCACCGTTATCTGGCCATCATAAAATTTCCTCCCTGCTATATAAAAGCTAACTTTAGAGTTGGCGAAAGAATATTGAACAGTTGCTTAACCCAATGAGTGGGTAGACGGCTTATCCTGAGAGATAATATAACATTCGCTCCGAAAGGAGTTACTTCGGGTGGGGCATTTCATTTGGGCGCCCGCAAACGATTCCGTTCGCTCGGTCACTGTTTAATTTTTCAGATAATAACGAAATCATTATTTAGCGACAGAATGAATATCGATGAAAATGTCGAACTTCTACGACGAAGAGATCGTCGGTCCCGTCCATACGCGGGCTAGCAATTTGGAGGTTGATACTCAACTCAGTTGTTCGGTGCAAAAATTCATACACGTATTGTTGGTTAAACCGGCAACAAATACTTTTCTCTCTATGGTTTGCGCTAAGAAATTGTGCTCACGCGAAGCTCCCCAGTCAACACCACAGGGAGGGTCAAGCTTCAAATGAGCCTTTAGCACGTTTACGAAGCTTATACCGATTTGCATTCAGGATGCAACAAGGGACAAAGTGACTCACGCGACAAAGTCAACCAGAAGCGTTGCTCACCAGAAAAGTCGGCGAGTTTCACCGACTGAGGCTTTAATTTGCGTCTCCATTCTTTGGTTATCTGATACGTTCAAAGATGCGCATAACGAGAATGTCTATTTTGGTCTACGACAAACAATCACGTGGTCTTAAATTAGCGAATTCTGCCGTAGCCATTTCGAGTAATCTTCACGCGAATGTAGCTGGTCCCTTGTACAGCCGGCATCTATGAACACAGGGTGGCGCTTATCGTCGTATTTTTCATTCTAGCTTCCCGGCGATTATGATAGTAACAATAATATTCTACTTTGCAAAGTATACCGTTTCTATTATATTACTATATCCCTGTTCACTTCGAACGACCATCACTCGACACGCAATACACATGATTCTAAAAGGCAAAATCATCCGCTGGCTAGAGCAGATCCCTTCGACCATCGTGGACCAGGTTCACGTGAAATGGGGACGTGCAACCGGGAGTTTTGTCGAAGGCCGACAAATTGCTTGGTCTGATGCGAGACATTTTCAATCCGCGAATTGTCCATTAGGTTCGCGCCACCTGCGTCGCTCATTACGCTACCACCATCGTTTTGTCTAATGTGTTGTGCGGCGTTTCGATGACTTGTCGACGTCACCGCATTCAATGCATATCCGTGCTGTGTGCCGTGAGAGAATCCAAACGACCACTGACTGATATGCTGCCCCCTCTGTTCTGGCAGGCAGGTTGAAGGCTCACGGGGCGTCACTCGCCCGCTCATTCACTCGCGGTCTGAGCCGATCTGGGCCGAGTTGAGATGTCATGCTCGGATGAACTGGAGACGTGGCGTCAAGCCGTTGAGAAGGCGGCATCGCATCACAACCACCGTCATAGAGCACTTAGCCGAAACCGTGGCACTATTCGTGGCTATCGAGAAATTTGCAACAGTGTAGACACTAGCTAGCCATCTAGCCATTATAGATGTGAGGACACAGGGACACTTTACGATTGACGATTATAATTATAGTTATAATAATAATAATAATAGCGATGTGTTTACTGACTAATTGACTAATTGGGATTGCTGCGGCGGCAGCGCCTATCCATTTGCGACATAATGAGGAAATACTCTTAAATCCTCCCATTTAACTAGGACATGTATGTGGCTCGAGACACTCGACGGCTGCAGTTGTTTGTGATTCCCACACATTGACAGTGTAACAGTACTCGGCGGCTGGGGTGGTGACATAGAGTTATGTTATATCGCACAATCTAGGTTTGTTCATTGAAGCCCCGATGCAGTGACTTCTCAGCTGTTCCACTAACGGTTAGCAATTGTTAGCAGAGTTTGTTGTTGTTAAGTAAATTATCTCTCGAAGCTTTACACTACCTAATATAGTAGTAAGAGTATCGTGCGTCATTTTATGAGAACTTAATTTTTTAACTGAACTTCAACACCTCATACATTTATCTGATATTTACTATAGCTAGCTGTAGTTGTTCATGCCGGCTATGCATTGTTATCAAATTAACTGCCCTGAATGTGCAGCCTATTAACGTAGTTGTTGTTGTTGTTGTCGACATTTGCACCGTCAATGGTGGGATACTCATCCGCTGTGCGGAGACGTAACGTCCACGGTGTAACTGCTCTCGGCATTGTTCTCTTCATAAGACGGACGGCCCCGTTAAATGCAAATGTGCAACGGTGGGTATTAAGTCCATGCAGCTTCGAGTCTCCTCCGATTGCTAGGCTGGCGGACACGAATGCACCATCAGGCCACCAAAGGGCTCGACGCACCTGTCATAATATAATATCCGATGTATCTATGTGTCTGTGCATTCATTCATTGACGTGTCAATTTACGTTCTACCACATGAGACCCCATGTCAACTTCTCTCTCTCTCTCTCTCACGCTTTCTGTGAGTGTGTAGCTGTATGGTTGTCGTTGTTGTTGGCGCCGCCTCCGCCATCGCCGTCGCCGCTGGCGGCGTCCGTTTGTTTGTTATTTGTGAAGAACGAGCGACGTTGATTGGGGAAGCGCAAAGTGAATCGGATCTTTCTCCCTAACCTGCGAGTGCCGCTAACGCGTACACGCTGCCTTCCAGCACTTCACACCTGAACTACGATACAATAGCTAGTGGATGTTGCCATTTTGGTTACGCTAACCTGTCGGCGCGGACGCGAGGGTTCGTCTCACAGTGTCGGTCAATCACTGTGATGACGTCTGTGACAATGATGACGACAACGGTGGCGGCGGTGGTGGCGACGATGATGATGATGCGGATGGCTGAGTAACGGCCATTGGCACGTCAGTGTGGCAGGCGGGTGATAGCGTTTCTGCGTCTACTGACGCTGCTCGTAGCCGCTGTTCCTGCTAATAAAAAATTATTGCATTGGTGCATCGGTTTGCCTCACCTCTGTCTGTCTGTTGATTGGTTGCAAAACATCGGCGACGGGAGACGAGTCCAGCAACGCCGTAGTGACAACAACAACAACAACGATGATGATGACGATAATAGTAATAGAAGTCACCAGTCAAATTTGAGAATAGGATCAGTAATGTATTATTATTATTATTATTATTATCAGATTCGCGTGTGGCTGTACTTCATCCCATTGTCCCTTAGAACCATGATTGCAGTGTCCATGCATTGTTGTTCACTCTATACCTATTTATTCATAGGTTGACTTTCAAAGAAGAATTGACACCCTGATCTTCTATCGCAGGAACAGAGTTCAAAATACAGCAGGGCACAAACCACAACGACGTACGTGCTCCATATTGAGCATACTTTTTTGCCAGCAGCACTCAGCGATATGACGAACCCTGAACAGGACACGTCTTACGATGGGAGCGCATTTCGATCAACGGCTCAACATGGGTGTAGTCGATATTGTTGCAGTTTTCAGCTCAATATATTGATTTAACTGTGTAAGTGACAATGTCACCGTTTAATTCATCTTAGTCATGGGCGATTGTTACCCGAATTCGGCATTCCTCCACACCATTGGGTCCATGATGGACATTACGTAATAGAGTATCATTGCCCATGTGTGTTTTCTACTTTGGTTTAGCTGATCAATAAAGTAACAATGCATTGTATATTTTCGAGCGGCCTTCCTTGCCGTTTCGAGGGGCTATTGTTTTTGTTTGTCCGGCAAAACTTAGGTTTAATATAAAGTACTTCATTACTGTGTGTTCATTGTTGCGCTCTGACAGCGCGTCTATCTGGATCTACCGTTAGGCTGGTACTGTGGGCACACTTGGCTGCTGCTGCTGTTGTTGTTGTTGTTTCTGCGACTCTCACTAGCGCTCTCTCACGACGGCCGCTACGGCTGACTCTATCGTGGTTTGTCTGGGCCCGTGACCGCTTAACATGAAATCATGAATCTTCTCGTTCGGGTCTGCTGTTGCTTGTTGGCACCAGCCTGTGGTTTTCGATCTGCCCGAATCTGCTGGTTCCGGTCCAGCTCAAATAATAATAATAATAATAAGTTTTGAAATGAACAGGTGCGTGTAAGCCGTGTCAAACCGTACGCCGAGGTATCATCTGTACCCGGTGGGTTTTTCTTCTGCAGCGCGTGGTCGTCAACGGCAGGAGCGCCTCCTCTAGCAACAACAAGAAAATACAGCCAACGGTCCATCGGCAACGAGCGGACGGCTACAGCAGCCAGCGCAGAAAAGCAGAAGCACAATAAGTACCAATGAACAGCGTCATCCCCAATAATGATAATCATAATAATAATGATTGTATTCTTCACTGAGGCGATGTGACGGCTAGTTAACGGCAACAACAGCGGGCCAACAACATCGGGCCACGCAATTGCCATAGCCGGCGTACGTAGCGTATCGGAGGCAACGGTCCGGATGAGGAAAAAAGTCCCCTCCTCCTCCTTCTTCGAGCGACGACGAGCGAACGCCAGAAACAAGCGACACGACTGAAGCAGAGGCACAATGAGAACACAAAACGAAGCAATTAATAAAACTAACTTTACTAGAATCGACATATATATATATATATATATATATATATATATATATATACACAATGTACAATACATGTATGTGTACATACTATTGGTAGAATGAGTCGTAAAAGTTCTACTTGGACTTCGAACTGGAGTGATGAGTTTAGTGCAATAGTCTTTGTACTACTAATAGAAATCAGTTGTAGAAGGTTTAGGCTCCCTGCCTGGTAAAGTACAATATAGGGAAGATGCGATATATGGCTGGTGAAAATGATGCTCACGGAGGGGTGTCAGATTTTGCTTTAGTTAGTATCCACAGGGTGCGGAAAGAAAGATTTTCTAGGATATGTTCGTATAAAACCGCTACGAGGGGATTACTCACGACGGTGCGCTAAGAAGTCAGTTACTATATAGAACACGCGTCGGCCAGTGTTATGACAGCAGCAAGCATAGTACCATATCGAATCTCGATGGCCGAAAGAATATACGGCTCGCATCCTTCTATACGGTAACATAGATTAGATCGAGCCACGTGAGATTATCGGTTATATGTATCTATCAATCAATCTGTGGGTAAATGTCAATCTGTCAGGGCCGGAATGGGACCCTCACAAATCATGAAGGGCATCTCAAGCGACTCTGTACAGTTGCTCTCCACTTACGTCTACCTGTGTCAGCCTTAGAGTGAAGAGGAATCGGTGTCATTGCATGCCGGCCAAGTCGTCAATTGCTGGTTCTCATCCCGGTGCACGACTGACTCATATGATTAGAGATTTTAATATGACTTCGTGCGAGGAATGGCAGGAAAAGAACGTCGAATACAAACGGAACGACTATAGGGAGGACATAATTCAGAAAGGGAGTGCATCGTTTTTGTGTATGTTACAACGACGAATCCTGCTCAGGTGATTGCCAGCAGGTGGAATAGCTGTTCGAAATAGATACGTGGTCTATTTCGATGCTTGCTCGACGTATTTTAAATAGGTAGTAAATCTATGTGTACATGCGAAATACAAGGATGGTCAGTGACGTGGAAATCTCTCTCTTTGAATTCAGAGGCTCTCGATTAGCTCAGCTCAAGGTCGCGCTGAAATTAGATGAGGTACCTAAAAATCGGCTGGCAAGTCGTGGTCTCCTTCTCGTCATACCTTTGTATGGTTATTACAATCACCTCGCCGTTGGCTGTTACCCCGACGAGACCGGTTATATATATATATATATATATGCAGTTCCAAACCAAAGCGACATATTCGAAGCTGAAATTGAAGGTATCTATTTATTGGCTAACGGCAAAGGGCACATCGTGTTCAGTATCCTATACCCTTCACGTCTATTTTGTCTGTGATGCGATCTTTTCACCCACCATCAGTGGACGAATTGCTCCCAAGTTAGAATGTATGCATTTTGTCCTTTTCTTTTGAACGAATTTTTTCAAAATGATTTCGAAATTTTTGAAAAATTTCTAAACAATCACAAGTCGCAGTTGTCATGTCATTGTATTGGGGGAAGATTTGACTCATACCGAAAATCCTTGGTAACCTTTCTTACGAAAGTACTTTCTCCACTCATGGCGTATTCTCACATGCGTGATCAATATGGCGAAGACCCCGGGAGCGGGGGTTGCCATTGCAATTTCGGAAGGAGTCATGCGGCCATTAGCACTTTCGCTCATATTGTCACCCCCAACCTCGCCGCCTGGACAAGGTAAACCTTCATACCCCACTCACTCATGTTGAGTAGATATGAAGTTGAGTAGGTTACTTCATGGGTCTCGAACCTGCACTCTCGTGCGATTTGCAGCGAGACACTTAGCCGCCCAAGCCAGCACGCGGCGGTTGTGAGACACATTATCATGATTGTCGGTTATATGGTAACAACACGAAGTACGACTGAACACGGGTCGATTAATGCTGAATGTGAGTCGATACGGCATGTGCGGATATGTGCATATTGTGTTATTTGTATCCACATCCCATAACATAATATGCACATATCCGCATGATCCTTCAATAGCGGCAGGATCATTCGTAAAACAATCCGCCAGCTTAATGAACAACTAATGCTCGAACTCTCAATGAGCTGCAATTTTTACAAATCCACGTTTGTAGTACTATATAGATAGTGACGATGTCGGGGGACTGCCCCTCGTGTCGCCCTGTGCACGTTATCAATAAAGTACGCTGCTTCGAGTTGGGTCATAATCTTTAGCTGAGCAAAATACTTCTATTGGCCTCCGGGGTAACATTGCATCCAACTCAATTGAGATCGGCAATGTATTGCACAGCAGGTGACTTGTTCGGCTTCTTTACCGAAATGCTATGCCTCGCCCTGCAACTGGGCACACAGGCAAGATCTCCGTTTAGTGAATGTGATTGAATCGTGCCACTTCTCATGGGTTTTGTATTGGATTTCTTGCTAAGACAGAATGGTTAACATCGAATTGAGCTATGGTATAATGTCTACGTGCATATTTACCTGTATCTCAAATTCGGGAACACAGTATCTGTGCGCTCATTTCGAACATGAATCCTTGGCAGGCGGCGCCTGACCTCTGGCGATCTCACACGGGACACATTGTCGTTAACATTTATCGTAATTAGCGTGTGTATTGTAATTTGAACGACTATAGCGCAAAAGGTTCGACAAGGACAGCGATGGTATCGGTAGACTGTAAACTGCTGGGCGCTGGTCGCTGTTAGAATCGTCTGAATTTTGAATTTGCCGATTGGCAAACAACAGGGTCGCTAATAACAACGTATCTGTATAGGCACGCAGCTCTGTGTAGAGAGCACCGGGCCAACCGAATTAGAAGAGCAGTTCGCATTATGCAAATTGAGTGAGAATAATTCGCCATGGGCCCGTACTTTCTATTTCTGCTGGATGTCAACATGTCGACAGACAATACCGGATTGTGGTCAGTAGAGAAAAAAAACTCTGAGAGTAACTTTTAATTCGGGTTCTCGACAACGACCATGTTTCCAACTTAGCGCATGACTACTGCTTGGTGATACAGGTCATATGTTACCATTCTACTGGAATTGAATGAGGTCTAAATTACTAGACCTCATTTATCCCGCCCACTATATCGGATGACCCAACGGAGAACTATTGTCAGTTGTCATTGCATGGAAAAATCAAATTCAAATTTGAATCTGACATACACATGTATCATATATACACATGTTTAAAAACTTATATATGCAAGGTGTGAGGAAGGTTGTGAGGTTGCTAAGAACGCATCTCTCCTGGAGGCTAGCCAAAGTTTGACTGCTTCAAAGGCAACCAGCTGTAAAATTTGCTATAAAAAGTATTCAGTCCTCTGAGATTTTTACTTTATATTTTTATTTTAAAATACCCGTTGATATATAGGTGTGTATTTGGAGGTAAACGAAATCAAGAACGCGTCAAAGTTTCATTCGAAACCGTCGAACTCTGCCTAGTCTCCCGTGGTCTCCCATAAACCTTACACACACACACACACAAACACATATGTATATATATATATATATATATATATATATACATACATACATACATACATGTAGTGTGGTTTCGTGAGCATCGTCTTTTTATCTGTAGTGGTACATCGATATGATACTCGATTTCCTTTAACCGTTGCTATGTGCGATGTGCCGATATATTCGATCGTCTTCGGGTGGATATTTGTGACTTGCGAGCGGTGGTTTTGCTTGAACGTGTACGGTTTTCCATTCCGCATGTTCGAATATATGTGGTCGTCACTTCCAGCAAAAACCATTGCATTATCGCGGCAATGCTTGCAACTCACGCACCGGCTAACTATACAGACGCTTACATCATGAATTGTCAGTACGATCAGGTCGGTTTTGGGGACGTCACAAGATATTCGCGGTTTCGCTTACAACGACCACTTTTAGAACTACTGCTACTATGACTGATGCCAGTGGTGGTCGCGGCGTCGTGAGGAAACGGTCGTACGGTTGATTGTCCGCGTAAATGGCGGTGCTATCATTGTTGAGCGGCATCGGAGCTAGGTCGGTACCGGAGGCCAACCGGAGGCGGTGATTAGTAAAGGTTGTGTCGCAAGCGGTTTTTGAACGCTGAAAACAGTTGAATCCCCGGCGTCCAGCCAAGGGGTCTTCGCCGCGGGTGGCCGCAGAAGTGGGGGCCCGCGAGCGAAGCAGATGATGACCGCGCCGAGAGGGACTAAAACTCGTAGGAACACCTAGAAGGAGCACGAGCCCGGCGCCAGAATAGAGCTCTACCGAGTAGTATGATGGCGGCGGGTGGTGGCTCACGGCTGGCGACGGTCACGTTTGTGAGAGGCGAACACTGAGGAGGGACCAAGTAGCGGACGTGTTACGAGACACGAGACGAACAACGAGGAACGGAGGGAGAATGGCTGTCGAGGCTAGTGCAATAGCAAAACCTATACACGAGATTGCCTAATAGTTGTAACAGTGCTAGTTCATAGTAGTATTTCTCTATAGTCGATCTAACGTAGTATATAGTACATAGTATAGTACACATCCATTCTAGGTGTTGCCACCTATGGGTATTGCGTCCCCGATCGTGTCGCGGCCGCGCATCAACCTGCCTCCTTGTTCAAGCACCGTCAGTGACGCTGGTTAGGGGAGCAAGAAATATTGTCGTTAGTTGGAGGTTGCCACATTATCATTATCTAAATGAGCGAAAATTTGAGTGGAGATGGATGCGAACATCTACCCTTGCAGAAAACGCGATGGTGTACTCAGGTGCCAGCAATGCGTTCTCTCGGGTGCGCGTGTCACGTCATACCAACAGCTGGCTAGAGTCCAACGGTTCTTAAAGTTTAGTCACCCTCGGTTTAGGTGATTAGGCCCTCAGCCAAGAGAGAGAGAGAGAGAGAGAGAGGGTCGGGAGGTTGGATGAAGACGAGAAGGACAACGAATTTGACAGATTTCTTGAACGGCACAAACTCGACGATCTCATTAGTGCGTTCTGATGCCCGCTGCGAATTCTGTCATTGACATCTGTTTCCTCTCATATGTATGCCATGCAATAAGCAACACGTAACCTGCGTCGATCCTGCTGTTAATTTTTTTTGATCGACAGCCGTCGTCCCACTACAGGCGTCTAGTACTTGTCGCTGTCGAGTCGCTGCTTTACGCCGACTCCAAACGCATTGGGTGAGGACAGGGAAGCGGTTTCGAGAGAGCGTTGTTAAACAGCAGCGGGTTGAGAGCGGAAATCCTCATTACGGATTAGCTGTGTACGCTATGCTCTCGCTAAGTCTGTACCCGCCTACTGCATACCACTCTGCTTTGGACGTTGGATCCAGCAAGGCAGAGGAGGCGACTCAACTGAGAGGTGTTGCGATCCGTGATGAGGCGACGGGTACCGATTTTTTCGCCTACCATAAGTGGTTGATAGCAGCAGCAGCAGTAGGATGAACGTGCCGCAACCGGGGCCACTTTAGGAGTGCGCAAATCAAGCCACGGGTGTTACCATTTCATGCAAACTCATCAGGCTGCTGTTGCTTGAGGGGGGTGTAGATGCTGGTCGCAGGACCTCTCTCTTCGTACAATCAACAGCTAACCCGCGCGCCGGACTCGCGTCAGCGCCCCCCGCAGCAGCACTCCGATGTAACGGCCAGTGTGTTATCTGGATCGTGGCTGAAGTTTTCGAGAGAACGAGTATCTCGAAGAGAAGTCTCGAATACCAGAATCCAGAGAGACTTTGGACCGGACCATCTTTTGTAAGCCAGCAGCGATCCTTCGAATCGCTCAATTGGCTGCTCTGTTCGGCCGGCAGCGTATGCCCAGTTCATCTCACGGATGGCGAAAGGGTTCGGGACGGAGGGACACGATGGACTAGAAGACAGTCGAAGTGGTTGAGTTTCAGAACTTGGTCGTTTGGTTGCGAGTGATTTTAGTCTTGGCCTAGCCAGGCGGTGCGACTCGGCGAGTTCGGTTAAAGGAACCGGAGGGCTCGGACTGTTGCACCTGCAGGTTGGAGAATTGCGTGTGCGTGCGACTTGGGAACTGTGGCAACTGTGTGTGGACCCTGCGGTGCCAAAGTCTGGAGCGGCTCAGATGACGGCAGTCAAGGCTTCGTCCGTGGACTGTGAACGAGCCGAATTCTCGTTTACTAAGTTTGGCTATCGGCCCCGTTAGCAACGTTCTGCCACGCCACAGTGGCAGATTGGCCAGGCTGTAGTAGCTGAAAGCGTGGTGCACTGAACACGTCTCCTGGATGTCCCGCTGGCTCTGTTATCTGCGACTAAGTATCGTCCCCGCACGGCCGACGTACAGCGGCAACTGCGACGGACCCCGATCGAAGGGGCACCCATCCCCAGCCACCACCAGGGGACAGCTAGGAATCCTTGTATTCGGAGCCTTTGCTTATAGGGGCGCCGCCACGACTTCGAGGCTCGTGGTAGGACAGGGATCCAGGAGGCAGATGGGGTGACGTCTGCCAGAGGCAACTCAATTTTGAGCCACCGAGCAACCACTCAGCAGTGGCCGTGGCTCAGAGCTGGTTGTGGAGTTTAGAGCCCGCGAGCGCCACCCTCACCCTGTCTAGCAACTCTACCACGTCGGCGTATTCGAGCTTAGTAAGGGGCTAACGGAGCTCAGGACTGTTCGACGAGACGATCTTGTAAACCGAGTGGAGATTCTTCTACGACATCCTCAACACATTTCGAAGACGCAAAATACTGTAACAACGTTGAAGGACAAATACGTCAACAGCTACAGCAGCGATTATATGTGCCTCAGCTATCAGTATCTTTATCGGCAGGTCCGTTAGCTGACAGATGACAGTGGTACGACTTGCAACAGCAAAAGGAGCAACAGCTAGACTACAATGGGACTGTTCGGCCGAGTTTCCTTCGAGTGACACCAACGGATCGTCTCGACGTTGTCCTCTCCCTTAGGCTAAATTGCCCCTTTGTTGACTACGTCACCGGCTGAAGTACACTCGTGCGTTTGACATTTCAATGACTACAGAAAGCAGGCTCCTTGATAAGAAGCCCTGACTGCTAAACGAAGAGGTCGACGAAGACGAAGAGACCAATGACAACGACGCCGACAACTGGAGCGCCGTCTCTAACGACAGTGGCAATGTTCCAACAGGTACAGCGGCAGCCGTCGCCGTCTTGGCGTGGCGTGGCCGTGCTGTGCAGAGCATCCTAACTGTTGTTGAGCCGCGGTTGTCGCTGGCAAACTTTCGTGTCTAAGTGAAGGAAGATAGCGCCTTTCAGAGACGGTCCAACTTGTAAGCGGCTGTGGCAAGCGGCTTCGGCCGGGACATTATCCACTGGTTGAGAACGGGCTGCGCCAAACGTAAGGTTGTTGCCTATTACGCGGTTAACACGAGCGGGCGAAAGACAACAGAAGTGGCTGAATTGAATTCAATGCAATCGGATGGGATGTCTTGAAAGTTGCAACTATTGATGCAAGGAAACATTCGCAGTCAATCGTATAGCAACATGTCGAAGAAACGTGTTAGCCGCTCGAAAAGCAAAGGTTGGTTTGTCAACGTGTCACACCTGGATCGTACGGACGTTGAGCCCTGTTAGATTAATAACTAAGATATATATATATATATATATATATATATATATATATCGCATATAATCAGCAGATCTGGAGAACATTCTGCTATGATAAGATTATTTAGTAGCTCTGTTTTTATCATTATTATTATTACTATTATAGGTAAGAAATAGTGCAATTAAATTAAGCGTCACACGGGGAAAATGTACTACGTAACAGCGTCCATAGAATTGACGGATTGAAACCTCTAGTTCGTCGCAAAACGTCAGTTCAACGCGATAGGCACAATTGAGTCGATGTTAATTTAGCATGAACAAGTGACGAATGGGCGACGCGAGTTAACACGAACAGATCGAGAAGCAGAGTCAGAGATAAATCGGCGACATTGTTAACATGTTGGCAGAACTGTCGAAATGAAGGTTCTCCTATTTCTCTCATTTTTATATTCGTAGCTAGGCGTATAAATATAAAAGGCAATACATATGAACAGAGGCGATATTAAAATATAAACACCATAGCTGTGTGTGGTCAATACCCGCGATGTACGATTCCCGTAGGTGAGATTGTTTAACCAATGGCACTATTCATCTGGAAAGAAAACGTCTCTATATTTTTAGAATTGAATATATATATATATATATATATATATATATATATATATATATATATATATATATTATTCAAGTTGCTTTTATATATCGTTATTAATGATATACCGTGTTGAGAATTTCTTCTCTCATAATTAATAATAATATAATTCCTATCTCGCTGATGATACGTGACCGCGTGGTCGAGTGCCGCTTTAAAACGACTACGTTTGCTGTTGATGTCGTCGTTTTCACAATATCGCTTTGCCCGACGGGTTATCTCCACCTTTCTAGGCCTGTTAATGTCAAAATGGCATACAAAGAAACAATGCAACGGAAAGAATTGGTGAGTTACGGTAGTCTGAAGTGAGCTAGCATAACTGCCGACCCTGCTCGATTGCGGCGCCTGCATAACATCCCCATCAGCGAAATTTAGCCGGCGAATTAGGTTGAGTTTAGCTCAGCTTGTCGTGCTGCAACCCGCCTCAATGATTCGAGGATTAAACGGCGGAAAACCCATAAGCACGTAGTTCGTCAGGGGGCGCACAGGCAGAACTATAGAAGGCCATCTAAATAGAGGGTTAACACACGCGATGTTGGGGCCGAGAAGTTTCAACACAAGCACGAAAAAAAAAGTATGCCTTTGTCATACTATTCCAATAGCCAACGTTATACTAAGGCAACGTAGATTCTTGTCCATTGAATGTCGGTATGGTGTGATCAAGTACAACTATGTGAGGCTAAGTCTTCCTTTCTTTAGGAGAGAGAGAGACAGAGGGAGAAGGTTGGTTTTCTGGTCCTTTGGCACCAGGAAAAAAAAAACAAAACCTCTGAAAAATAGAACAAAACCTCTGATATATATATACATATATATGCCGACCATTTTCAAAGTGGAGGTGTCGTTATTGACGCCCCTCGTCGAGTCCTAAAATACGGACGTTAAACGCCGCCATAGGTCGTCTGGCCGGCTCACTGTTGGCATACGACGACCATGGGGTCCGTAATTATGCAATTGTCATTATCATCGAGTGCTACAAACGCTGTTTGTGTTGACAGCCAACGCCCGCCGGAATACTTGGTCACAACTACCTATGGTTAATATTTTATGTCACCGCTTATTAAGGCGGCTGTCCGAGTAAATTGTGAATTATTTGCTACACCTCTGTTGACTGTGGGCTCGTCGCCTACCGAGTGTGAGACGTCGCTGCCCGTCCCGGTCCGACTGAACATAAAAAAAAACGAAACATGGTTCACTTGGGACAGCGTCTTCACCGAGCCACATACGCACATATATATATATATTTTTTTTTTTGCAGACGACAATTTGTCTTTATTAGGTTCTTTACGATCAGCGTTTACAAGATGCTCTATCGCTAGGCTGGATGACGTGACACTTTTTTTCTAAGCGTACCGAAATATAGAGATAAAACAGAATAGCTCTGTTTTGTTCGCCGCGTAAGAGAGACGGTATTCAGATGTTGAATCCGTTTTGCATAAATGTTTAAGGCCAACGGCAGTCAACGCAGACGAGTTACCTCACTACGAAATCGGGGACGGGGGGGGGGGGGGCTCTTATAGCTTGCCATAACTAACCATTGGGTGCGGAATGTACCAGATACACGTTGGCTGTCGTGAAATGTTACCAATGGTAACGCGAGAGGAAAATAGAGAATCTAACAACTTAAGATTGCTGCTAGCTTTGCCAAAAATAACAGGCAAACGATCTGAGAATGAAAACAGAAAATTCGTCTCGGACGACCATTCAACGAAGCGATGATTTAAGCGGTCCAATATTGGAGGACATGGTTAGAAAATGTTGAAACGCACTAAAAATGAAAGGGTAATTGACATACGCTCATTTGTTCACAACGTGAAAGCTGCTCAAATACCCTCTGGTCAAAGAAGGCTCCAGCTTGATTAGCTAACATTGAGGATTAGGCGGGAATTATCGATCGTGCAGTTGCACTTTACTTGGATCAGACCCAATTGGTGGCAAACACGAAATTAAGTGCTACTCAAGATGCGGCAGCTGAGAATCAAAACATATCTCTCAACGCATGAAAACGTGAATTACAATTTTACAATATGCAACAGTGTCTAATGATATTACCCAGTAACGATTACCTAATATTATCTAGTATTATTCATTGTGGGGCCTATATATATATATATATATATATATATATATATGGGCGCACGAGTTAGTGATGATCAAATATTGGCGTGTTGCCTTTGAAGTGATTTGGTGGCTCTTTATCTGTGTACACATTATTCTAATCTAATCAACAGTTGAATAATAAATATGTTATATCAATTTCTTCATTAACAATGAAAAGCTTCTATAATGTTGTTTCATTAGCACTATTTCCGGGCTGACTCTCAGCCTTAAACATTTAATGTCCACGGTATTGCTTTGTCAGACGGACAACCCCTTTTTAAATGCAAGTGTGCAACGATGGGGATCGAATGCGCACACCTGCGTATCGTCTTTGGTTGCATAGAGGCACAGACGAATGCACCACGCCACCGGGCTCGACTCACATTAATACTAATGAACTACAATACCTCACAAGTTAAACCACGACTTAATATATCTATTTTTTATCGATACAGTCTTCGCATCCACACAAGTAATTTCAAAAATCATTCTCAACACCCCCAGCCGAAGCCGTAGAGCCCCCCTTTACATATATATATATATATGTAAAGGGGAATATATATATATATATATATGTATAGATCTATCCACCCATTCATTCATGCCAGTGAGTCAGTTGGTAGTCGCAATTGGCACTCCTCCATTTCATCGTGTTTTCCACAGATCAGTCTCATCGTTGTTGTCCTTTTCTTGCCTATCTATAATAAATCTGACAATATGCCTCTAAGTGGCAGCATTCGGCCTTCCCATCACCGCTACGCCCCGTGGTGGCCTTCCACTCAGTCAGTCAGTCAGGCCCAGCTCTTCATCGTCCTTCATACTCATTGTGCTCGCTTTCGATGCAGGCCAGACCTTGTCTGCCAATCTCTTTCTCGTATACAAAGTGTGTTGTGGTACCAGTGGTGTGTGTGTGCCTTTCGGCTACTACGAACGACTACTTGTCGCATTGTCGCACCACATCTGTCACCCTACATATCTACCTACTGACCTTAAGTGTCTATCTGTTTATATGTCGACCTATCTGTCTCTGGGTCGAGCGGTCAGCCAGCGTTGAACCGAGGCGAGCCACCGTAAGGATGGCGCTCTGGCCCGCCACACTCCTTCCTTCCGATCGAAGGCCACAATCCACCAGCCCACCACTCCAACGTATGAACAGTAAATATAGTATGATATACTGCAGGTCCATGTAGGCTAGCTGCCACCTGTGTTCCGCGCCTGAGGGTGCCCCCTTCAGGGCCGAAGCCAGATTAAAGCTAAAGGGAAGGTCTCTTCGATCGTTCTGTATCGGCATCAACCCAGTTGGCGATGACGACGACGATTGTTGATTTTGCCGTAAGCACATGTCACATTATAGCATTTGTTTTAAGCGTGCTGCCTAACCTCGCAGATCTCTCCGCCTCTGATACCGTAGTGGCCTGCCGTTTTCCGTTAGGTGTCTATCTGTTAGATAGTTGCTCGTCGATTTGGACCTCAGTAAGTGATTCGGCATTGGGTGCGTGTTGGACAGTCGGAAGGCCGGTTAGCACGAATGCCATAAATGCACATGAATCATGTCGTGTTGCTAAATAAAAACAACAAAGACAATAACAACAACAAAGACCTCGAGTCGCCATTTAAGGGTGTGTCGTTATGTTCGTTGTTGTCGTCACTCTGGTCTGGTGCTCGTTATGGGTCGATTTATCGTTGAAGATCTATAAAGCCTGCATGCTTTTGAGGTCGGAATGACTGAGCCCCATGGGCCTTGGAAAAATAGAGCCCGATGTTGTTCAGCAAGTCGCGGTAGGGCTTTTTTTGCTGCTGCTGCTTCTGTTGGTTAGATCACCTTCTTGCTACCGCGTCGCTTTCGTTCACCGAGCACATCCCGATCACATTCACTCGGCCACTTTGAAGGCATGGCGTCGAACATGAAGACTTTATCTTCTGTTCCGTTCTACCTAAGCTTCGTGAACTCGTGCAGTCTGTTCCATTTTGGATGCTGCTCCGGTAAAGCTGTTACTGGCTCCTCTATATATATATATATATATATATATATATATAGAGGAGCGGCTATATATATATATATATATAGAGCTAATAACCGCTGAAGCGATAGCACATTTATCTCCCCTTCGTTCGAAACGACCCAGAAGCGTTCGGCATTGAAAGGTTTAAACCATTTCGGAATTCTCGAATATAGAAAGTTCAACTTCTCGATTCGTTTCCAAGATGACGTTGACTTTGGATACGACAGCAACAACAACAACAACAACAGCAACAATGGCGACATTGCAAATGCCGAATCCTGTTGTATTTATTCGTCGTTTTTGATTCGCTTTTGCGTTTTCCGTTCGCGGTCTCCGTTTCTCCGTGTCCTTTTTCGTTTCTATGTTTTTGTGCTCATTTTTGATGCATTGTTATCGCGTTTTGGCGTTTCGTCTTCATCGTTCGCCGTCGTCGTCGCTGCGCCGTAGTTGCTGTCCGGTTGACATTGAGTCGCGCGCGAGCCTGCTCACGAACATCGGATCTAGACACCGGGGCCGGCTATAGTTCGTGTATCGTCCGTTAAAGCGGTGGAGCGAACGACACACGAAATGAACAAGGGAGACGAGATGATGAGCTGAGGCGGGATGGTCCAACGGGACAACATCGAGTAGCAGCGAATGAATGAATGGATGAGTGGATGGATGGATGGATGGAGCAGAAGAAGAAGAAGAAGTTGCACGATTCAACCGACTATGGTGTACCGCCGATATCAGCACAAACACAGCAACTACGTAACACAGCATCCTCTCTCGCTGTTTGTTCCGCGTCGTCGTCGTCGGCGGCGCCAAGGCAAAGGATATGTGCAGTTCATCATGGGGATAATGAACACAGCGCCGATGTTGGAGATCCACTTCAACTTTGTCATGCATTAATACCATCGCTGCCACCAGCACCATCACAGGCAACATATCCTCCTCGAATAGTGTACAAGTGGCCACTGCCACGAATGTGTTGTACGTAATTCTGCTGTCGTTCGCGCTGCTGCTGCTGCTGCTGAAGTTGCTTCTCGTGCTTCTGCTGTCGGCCGTGTTTGCTGCTGCTGCTGCTGTTGCCGCCGCTGCTAAGATTGACACGGTAGAATCGCGCAATGGCGTTGGCGACCGAACCGCGTCGATAGCCGCCGCTGCGATTAGACAACAACTTCAATACCGACGACGTCACCAACAACAACAACAAATGAGAAGAATCTTCCGTATTCGTCGTCATTGTTGTTATTGCTGCTGTTGCTGTTGTTGTTGTTGTTGACGACGCAGTGGTCGTCGTCGTCGTCGTTGGGCACAATCCGCGGCCAGAGCAAACTGAACGAAAAAATGAACAACTGAAGAATAACTGAACGACGAGAAGAGAAGACGCCGTATGGAGGAAGGAGGTGAATTTAGCGTGAAATTAGACATCCGCCCCCCAAACCACGGTTGTCACAGCAGCCGCAGTGAGGGCTTGTTCGCGCAGACCATGGTGCACTAACGGGCAGACATACGGACGGACGAGCGGCCGATGGACATAGCCTGACGCAACCGCCGGCAACTTCAGCGACTACTTGTACATATATACAAACACACACACACAGACACAAACACACACACATACACACACACTCTGTTTCCCGTGTCGATGCGGAGTAGTGCTGCGTCGCTTTGTAGAGACGCTTTGCAGCGGTTGACTGACAGAATGCAGGCGGATTTGCGGGCTCGATAGCGGGTTGACTTGTCTAGTTGGCGCGATAGTGATAGCGAGACTACAAGGCACAAGGGGCCTACTTTGACGTTGGTGTCGTGGCTCCAGCGTCAAGCTCCCACCACTGACTTGAGTGCAACCGTCGACGATACGAGGGCGGCAAAACACAATGAAGCAGAGTGGAACACAGGTGACATATTATTATACACACATTGTTGGCCTGTTGCTCATCTGTCCCATATATCGTCAGCGGCAGAGGCCGCAGCTCAGGCGGCGGGTGCAGTAGCGAGGTATACCGGTAAAATATGATTCCTAAAAGTAGGGTTGATCGTCAGATGATGCCAGCAGCATGATTGCCACGGCTGCCTCTTCTAAGGACCGCGTGGTCGCCATTGAATCGATAGTTGTAACCCGAATGACTATTTGAACTAGGGGTTATATCACCTGATCGAGGGTGTTGTTATGTTTTCTCTTTGGGACAAATGGATCAACGAAATTGATAATGGCGCAGGCAGATGTCGCAGCATTTGCGCACACAGCTAGGCTAGGGTTAAACGGGGTAGATCTGTTGAAAATCGTGCGTAACCACAATAAAAATTGCGCGCGAGCATCATCATTGTTCGCTCAGTGCTAGCTCATGTTACCGCATTACCGTCCATTACACCATAACCAAAGTTTAACTTGATTGTCTATCCACTAAGACGAGTGACCCGCAATCGCCGTTATCGATAAGACTGCATTGGCTTTCACAATCAATTTATACACACCAGAAATATCACTGTTTTTTTCTTACAACGTTTGCTGCTTCGATTTCCGTTACAGATATCCAGGACATCCCCGAGGGTGTTCGGCATCTCAAAAATCTGCAACTGCTTGATTTGAGTCAAAATTGTTTATATCGTACGCCGGACTTCATTGTCGAATTGAAGAACCTCACGGCCTTGTACCTGAACGATGCAGCATTAGCCTCACTCCCGGTGGCATTTGGCACACTTACATCATTGATCTATCTTGAACTTCGAGACAACCTCCTCAAGGTGTTACCCGATTCATTTGGACAACTCCTGAGACTCGAACGACTCGACCTCGGCGGTAACGAAATCGACGAATTGGTAAGCTATCATGAATATCGTATTGTTATACAAACCGCTCTCCGCGTTGGCGCGTTACGTCAGCCATCATTTGGCGTACGTCAGCCATCATTCGTACATCGACAATGTACGAATTTTTGCGCAACTACAACAGTCAACGAAAGAACAGGGATGGATATTAAGCCTAGATCTCTCACCGATAGACTCTCGGAAATTCAGTTCAGCCTAATTAGCTTAACCCTCAGTTTAGTTTTGCAAAGATATCGACATCATTCTTTACCCTTGGCCGAAATATATTCAGATAGTTGACCCTCTTATCCGAACGCCTGGGGGTACAGTGTGTTACCAACGTTGTGCTAAGCATCGACGGACAACATCGGAAAATGGCGTATTGATAAGATATTCTTAGTGCCGGATTGATGAAGATTTTCAACCTAGCGGACATGTCTATTACGCTTTACTGAGAGCGTCGCTCAATATTTAGAAAGCAAATATACATTTCAATGCCCTGTGCGACCACCCGAGGAGGTTTCGCCGTCAAGTGCCTCTCCCGTCCGGCCATATCTCGATCGCGTATCTTCATCGATGAGGCACTATTGGTTTCATGCTCATTATAGTTCTATTTATGCCATGACAACAGTTCGTTTAGACGTGATAGTTATTCTCTCTTTCTCATGCATACGACGTTCGATTTCGCAGTCATCTGTGATCGGCCGGCTCGAATCACTCGAAGAGCTATGGCTGGATTGCAATTCCCTGACCCGGCTGCCGCCCGAGACGGGCAAACTGCTGCGACTCAAGTGCCTCGATGTGAGCGAGAACCGACTGGAGATGTTGCCCAACGAACTGTGCCAACTTAAGATGCTCTCCGACCTCCTCCTCTCGCAGAACTCCCTCAAGAAGTTGCCCAAAGATATTGGCAAGCTACGAAAACTTGTAAGTAGCACAAAATGACACCGAACGTCGTTTACTTAAAATAACAAAATTCAATCAAATATACGTCCATCGTACAGTCGTCTCACACGAAATTGCACACATAGATAGCATTACAATAATGTGCGAATCATCTATTCTTGTATGTTCAGACGACACATGCACGTTTACAGATGCTGAATCATTTTGTCATTTCTCGTTAATCGGCATGACAGCGCCACCAGATTATAATTACGAGTCGCATAACTTCGCTGTGCGACAATGGCAAATGATAATGATAATATTAATGAAAAGTAATAATGATGATGGCTTTAATATGTTATTCAGTGATAGAGATGTCATGGTATCACTAAGGGAACACACGGTGATCGTTGATGAGCTTGTGATCGACGATGATTTATCCTGATCTTCTGATGAATCAAGTATCACTGGAATTATGATTTTTGGGTTGGGTGCCCTTGATGTCGCTGATGATGATGGTTGGTAATAATGATGGTCGATTATTATCTAATTAACATTTTACTATATATCGTTACTGCTATTGCCAAGATGATGACCAACACGAGAAGTGTAAAATGCTTTCTAAACATGTCCATATATAATATAATACACAGACGCTTACTGAGATGTGTTCATATGTGGGGCCTGTCGTTTATCCAATTCTGTCTGAGCGGCGTCATCCGCCGCCATGGATGGTTTACAAAGATTAGATAAATAGATAGACACGAGCCCGATGGTTCAGTTCCCCTGCCTCCTATTGCGTGTCCGCATGCGACTCCGTCATTTTCAGCATTTTGTCATTATTTCCTTCAATGACAATGAGAACCAATGCGAGACAGTACTAACAGGAACAATAACGAAAGACGTGAATACAGTTTCATAGAATTTGCTTGCTCGCCACTGCTGTGCAGTCAGAGCTGATCACCAGCGAAGAAGGCTGAGACGGAGTGCAAGAATGGCGTAAAATGGGGAAGAGATGATCATCATCCGGTATGGCCGAAACGAACGGCACCGAGACCAGAGCCGGCAATTCACTTCTATAATCAGTACCACTATATCCACGACGACATCTCTATCTGAATTTGTTTCCATTACATCTTCGCACTCGACGATCCATCGAGCCGCGGCGCGTCTTCACATATGAGTGATTCGCTGCGCTCACAACAACAGTAACAACGACAACAACAGCAATAACAACAACAACAACGACAGCAACCAGCGACCAGTAACAAGCACTAAACTCAGTTTCGTTAACGAAATGACTTTTATAATGATATATAATATATGCCCAAAGGAAGGAATTGCATTATACTAATATTAAGCGTGGATTAATCTTGAAACGATTCTATTCCACGGATTCGTTACGGTGTTACAGCAATACGGAATCGACACGTATACACTAGCTGCCCTTTCATCGGATCGCCGAAGAACGCACGCCAATGGAGAACGTAGTCATAATCCTAATAGCACTCAATACGCTTTCTTCAGCTGTTTGTGCTGGCTGAACCACCACTATGTGGACACCGCGCGATGACTCCTTGTGCTAATGTGTACATCACACTCATTAGGCTTTATGAAACATATTATTGTAAATCTGTAGTCAGCGTGGCCGACCAAGCGAAATGTTTTCGCCGGAACCTTGTGTCGTGGCTCCATTTGCTGCGGCTAAATGATGACGTTTACTCGTCAGATGGAATTGCTTAAGCACACTATTTGAAACGATGTTCGGCGAACTTGCGAGTTATCGACGTAAAATATGACTTGTCAAATGTGACATGTAATCGATGTGACAAGGGATAGCGAACCTGCTTTTTGGCTAAATGTCCATACTTAATCGTTGTGTCAAATGTGAATCGCGTAGCGCTCTAACAACATTGTGGATACAATTGTTATTCGTGTTGATATGAAAATTCATCCTCTTGCCCACCCCCCACCTCGGGGAGAACGCTGCCACTGCGCAGCTCAATGCAGCTTGATCTTCCCGTCGTTTTGAGATAGTTCTCCGCAGAGGCGTCTGGCAACATTGATCTAATGCCACACAACCCCTCTCGACAATATCGTCGCCAGACTAAGCGCCAAGTGGCTCTTGAAGCTTGAAGTTGACTTATATGTATGTACATTGCGCTTGTTCGAAGATGACTTCTTCGTCTATACTCATTGGTCTGCTTATGCCTGCCTTCATATTTATATTTATACACTGGTTTCTGTATTCGACGAGACGACGAGCTATGGACCCGACGTAATGATGTTTATAGGGTAACGAGGATTTCGAAGACTTTCACACTGGACATATCATCTTCGGCCAGACCGACCTTCTATCGGTGGAGCACGAATTGCTGTTATGTAGTTACTGCAGTGTCATTGTTGTTGTTATTGTTGCAATTAAGCTATGACATTCATTCGCGGGAGTGATTCTGCTTATTGCTGATTATGCGTTCTTGAGCATTTACTGAAACGACAACGAGAATCTTAATAGTTTCGGTATTTTCAAAAATAATTATAATAGTATCTAATAAAGGACCATGATAAGGATTAAAACATTTCACATCTAAATGAGATCAAAGCAAACCCACTTCAACATCCGGAGTCAATCTTCGATGAAAAAATGCCTAAAAGATGACCTCAAGATGAGTATCATCTTTCTCTTTAAATATATACTAATATCCCTATATGAAATATTGACATATTTCACGAAGTAATTAACGAGTTAGCTGATATATTATTAAAATATAATAGATCACACCGATTGCCTTGCTAATATACGTTGCTGTGTGGCTGTTCCTTGCCGAAATCTGCCGTTCGTTTTACGCCAAACAAAACTAGCGATCCGTTGGAGAGGACAGAGCTTCTTTATAGAAAAAGAAGTGGCTTTCTATGTTTTCCTTTGCCCTACTGAAAATAGGTGAGGTACTCTTTGGGTGACGAGATTTTTGCACAATGAGTTATTTTCACGTTGTACACTATCGTATTTACATTCTTGCTGTTGCTGCGATGTGCATTGATTTCAGACAATACTAAAAGTGGACCAGAATCAGTTGTCACATCTGCCAGACTCACTGGGTCAGTGCGAGAGTCTTCAAGAGCTGATCCTCACCGATAACGAGTTGACGCAAGTGCCTCCGGACGTCGGTAATCTCAGCAGACTGAACAATCTCAACATCGACAGAAATCACGTGCAGAGGCTGCCTCCCGATATTGGTACGTGACAACATTCACACACACCACCCTATCGACTGCGTGAGCTCACCCACGATTAATAATCCTAATTTATAGAGGTTACTCATTTACTATATAACATTACCACGACTGCTATATTGACACTATTCCGTTGTTGGTCGGTGCATGGTGACAATTGCCAATCTACAATTGGCTGCTGAACTGTCTATTCTGTCAGTTGCGTGTCGTCAAATTGGTTTACAAATCACAAATCATTAACACAAACTACATCTGCACTAACTGATGCCATCTGGAGCTGGCGCTGCATCTCAACGAGCGTCGACATACGTGTACTACCTGACACTGGGTTATTCTGCAGCGCGGGCAATCGCCGGGTCATCTATGAGGGATGCTGGTTACTCTACAGAGTCTCTTCTACTCTGGCCAGTACGTCGCAGACGTAAATACACGCGTCGTCTTTTTTTTTTCACTCCCGTTCGAATACAGACATATTCGATAGGTGATTGTGGTTATGATAAGCGTTGTGGAGGCGCGGGGGGGGCTAGGGCGGAGTGTCATCGACGAGTGAATGGTGCCACATACGAGCCGCAATTATTGACTCGATTACGGGCGACGACAGCGTCAAAAAATAGACAGATGAGCGGCGGCGGCGGCCAGCCCAGGCGGCGGCCATAGACTAACTGAATCGTCGAGTACTAATAGCGTTGGTTTCCCGTTAAGTTGGGCTGGTTTGATTAGTCTCTCTATTGCACTAGCGAATAGTATTGTACGGCAGTATTCGTCTGGTCGCTTCCGCAGGGCGAGTGGTGCCATTTATCGCTCTGCGCATTATGGCCGATGGTTCTTGTTCGAAATTCCACTGAAATGTATGGCCGTACCAATGAAAATGCAGTCGACGAGTCCACTCAGCGAGTGGAAATAATGCTGACGTTGACAAACAGACACGTACATGGATAGAGAGAGAGAGAGTCGTAGATGAGATTGTGTAGCTCTGTGGGGTCGGTGCTGCGACGGCGATGTGCGTCATTGATCAGGACTACGCAGGGAGAGTGTGTGTGTGTGAGAGAGCGAGCTAGAGGAACAGCTCGAGCATGTTCATTTGGGGCACCAATGGGTTGTTATGAAATTCAACGACTCTGGGCACATGCGTGGCTTGATTCGTGTCTACACCGAAGCTGGTTACACGCACTTCGACGAATTACTGCTGGAAAAGGATGACAATGCGACAACGCCCCCGATCAGACAACTCGGGCGTCAGTGTTGTACATTGACGTCTTTATTTAATATTTAGTATACAGAAGGTGCTCTCGTCCGTGCTCTCGTGTATCCTCTTGACTTGCTCTTCTTGGGGGACTCATTTTCGTGCATTCTATATAGTGAAATTCCCATGTACCTAGTAGAGTATACTTTGATGGATGTCTAGTGGTGCTTCGTGATGCGCACTCTGACGAGTATACGAGTCATACAACGGAGCATAGTGTCCAGTTCCTCTATCCTAGACAGCTGGGTGTGATTGGCGTTCGCCATCAACCATCGGTGCGCCTAGAATAGTATATATATATATATGTATATATATATTATATATATATGGGCACACGTAGCTGGTAGCAGGTCAAAGATTAGGGTCGATGTAAAGTGTGAGACAACAGACGTGAGATAGTCGATGCGGAAACAGTCAACGGGACCATGGAGGAAAATAGAGTGGAATGAACGGAGTCGGTGAACGATGGTCGGGAGCGACCCTGGGTCACGTGGGTCTACCTGCTTCATAGTTTGGTATCCTATGTACCTAAATGCCAATGAGCGGCAGTAGTACAGATGTAGCTGTTGATGACGCCAGCAGTTGTTGCTTAGTTGCTACTGCTCGTAGATGTAATAACTAAGCAAGGCGCGGTATGTACACCACCCTCTGCTCGCGGCTGTGTTTGGCACCATTGCCTGTCTACACCGGATGAGCTAAAGATCGCCGTGCGCCTGTCGATGTTTTTATGGTTGTTGTTGTTCTAGTCGTCGTCGTCGCCGTCGCCGTGGTCATCATCATCGTCGCGTATACCGTCCCATGTATAACATAGGTGGAGCTTAGCTTTTTGCGTCGAACTTTTAGAGTAGAGCTTTCAATACTTACCCCTGCCTCCCCTTCCTGAGAGCCACAGCTCACTCCATGTGTTCGAACAGCAATAGTGGGTGAGGCCTTTTAGGGCGGACGGAGGTTAACGTTATGCGGAGAAGGGTTTGCGTAGGGATTCTATTTATAGTATCAGGCCGCGGCGGAGGCGGCCCGCAGCCAACGTCAGCACTGCCACCAGCCGCTTGTCGGCGCTGCAGTGGAGTTGAGCGTCGCCATCTGCCCCAGTGGAGAACAGCGCTACAGGGCACTGGTGGGTTCCCCGGGACGGGATCGGTCGCAGAGGCTTCGTCACGTCATCAACCAGTTAAACATCCTTCCGATGCTTTGCGCTCGTGGGTCACGCCAACGGGTGAATAGTAGTAGTAGTAGTAGTAGTAGCAAGCCCCAGCCGTCCCCTCTGCCGCCAGAACGCACATCGACGTAACGAAATAGATCGTCGCAACCGCGGTAATCGTAAAGGGGGTTAGCCAGTGTAACAGAATCGAGAAACAGCAACAGCAGCAGCAGCAGCAAAAGTTTACGAAGCAGATCCGATTTGGTATGATCTGCGGTCCGCTCGATTACAATGATGATGATGATGATGATGGTCATTCCCATTATTATTGTTGTTATTCCTACACTGGTACACAATTCCACAGGAAGTAGGCACGTGTGTAGATGATATCAGATATCCACATTTGAATGGGCTGCAGCGAGTTTCGTTGGCAACCACCGTTGTTGAGCTGTGTGCGTATGTTTTTCAATTTCTAGGAAAACTGGAGAATCTCACCATGTTGTCCCTTCGCGAAAATCGACTCGCAGAACTTCCGCTAGAAATCGGAAATCTCTCCTCTCTGCACGTTATGGACGTTTCCGGTAAGTAGTCGACTCTAATGAATGTATTCAGTTTTAGCAACTGCTAAAAATAAACAACAAACTCCTCGATACGATTGGCTACATGATTGATTCGTTGCTCAGTTATACATTCGACACGGTCACTCATAATTGATGTCTTCGAATTGCTATAAAAATGCACTTGTTAATTCTGCCTCCATTGTCATTGTATCCCGTGAATGACAGGCAACCGTTTGAAGAACCTGCCTATTTCACTGGCATCCCTCCGCCTGAAGGCTCTGTGGCTAGCTGAGAATCAAAGCCAGCCATTGCTCAAGTTCCAGCAGGACATCGACGATGTTACTGGGGAGAAGGTGAGTCCGCCAACGTGTTATACGTGTATCCATTTGACGTGCGCAGACCGGCTACGTAGACGTGCGTACCCCGCTTATTCCTCACCCTGCGTTGCTTGCCTTTCCAAATCGTCTGAAGAGTTACCTGAGTGGTTTGCGTTGGAGGGTCTTCTCTACTCCTTCTTCCTTTTCTTCTATTATATATTATGTTCTACTTCATGTCGTGAAGAAATCTCGGAGAACATTGCTTCGTCAAAGTGCTTACGTGTCATCAATAGATTGGATCGGGTAGAAGCGTGGTGGTCATTTGCAACTGTTTATGCGTGATACTGTCACTGCTTTGAATAAAAGGTGTATGTTGTATTGTTTTGTTTGTTTTCTCGGCTTGAATGTCGTTTAGCCGTATGTCGCCCCCGATGACTACGGCTTACGATATATACTGTTCGATATGACAGACCATGATAATGTTATCATTAAGTACTTTTTAATATTGTTTTGTACTTATTACAATTTGTGGCTACTCCCGTAAATCATAGCAGAGAGATTCGTTGTTTATTGATGAATATAATAGATAACAACAATATACATACATCACCACCATATGTTTCTTCCACAAACAAGTAATATATGATTTTTCCAGTTTGGTGCCGCCTGCTCTAACATAACAATACATGAATTGTTGATTTCGGCTGCCATTTCCAGGTGTTGACGTGTTTTTTACTGCCCCAGCAGGACTACAACGCGGATGAGGCTTCATCCGAGCCCTCGGTGATTACAAACAATAACCTCAAGAGTCCTTCGGATGAACGGCAGAGGGAGAGCCAGGTCAAGTTCTTCGATCCCACCCAAGACCCAGCCGCCAAGGTTAGATCACGCGGCACACGCTGTGGGAATTTTTTTTCTTTGAGTTTCACACTCCTCAACATGCTTTCACACTCTTCAACGGGCAACGTCGCCCTTTGAACGATGCACAGCTAAAACGGGGCCTAAAACGGCACTGCCCATGCATGGAGATCCCGTACTCTTCTGCCTCCGGATACCACGGAGCCCATACGCCGCTTTTAATTTTCAGATATTTGTTGTTATTGGTTATGATACCAGAATACCATATATATATATATATATATATATATATATATATGCGTGTGACCTGTTGCAACGTTAATTCCAACCTCAGAACACACGTGTAAATATGCGCTAATATTGACTGTTTTACTGAATGAATTCAACATTTGCAGACAACACAATTTGTCCGACACGACACCCCGCACCCAAAAGAGCTTCGCGCTCGTCACCAGAAGTATATTAGCCGTGTTCGCGAAGGCAACGCTGCGTCACTTGAGAGCAACGAGGATGAGGATATGGTCATGACGCCCGGCGGTGGCCACAACGCTGGCCACAACAAGACAGGCTACACAGGAGCGGAGAACAATAGTGACAATGAAAGCTTCAAAGGTACTTGGGACTCTAATTAGCTATTCTCTCAGGAGTAAGGTTCACATCTTTCGATGGGAACATCAATTGATGACTATATACAGCTATTATAAATGGCCATAAATTAAATCGATAGCGAAAGCGAGCGTTGGACTAGAAATTTCGGCCAACATTTCGTGGAGCGCACGAGTGTCGTGCGTATGCGCAATGTCAATCATCTTCTAGCCCTAGAGCGTGAACGTAATTTCTCCGTCGCTGCTACGTTTCTTGCAGATGCACAGTCAACATTCGAGCAACGCCAAGAACGGGAGGAATCAAGTAACGAGTCAGACGATGATCGGCCACAGGTACAAGCGAACATGAATGTATATAGATATGTACATATGTATATATATAGTCGGGTGAACTGGGTGGTATCTGGGCAGGGTGCGCATGTGGGTATGGCGAATGCGTTTTTCATGGCACATCATAACAAAAGGGGGATATGGGCATCACGAAACGCATTGCCGAATAGGTCGAGGCCATCAAATGGCCACCGAGGTGTACGAGGTGCGCGCATTCTAACCACACATCACTTCACGTCATCCTATGGCGCCCATTCTTTTACAGGGTGTTTTGGTAGAAATATGTCTACACTTGTCGTTAGTGAGTGATGACTCTTCTAATTGTTTTTGCCATAATACATTCCATTATCCCGTTGTATATTGACCATCTGCTCCTTGTGCTTACTCGCTTCCGGATTTTGTGCCCCTCGTCGAAATTCGCTCTATCATTATTTTTCAACTTTTACCATATCAACGTCGATCAACCATCGTGGTCACGCCAATTGCTTGATTCCTCAAACCGGCACCGCGGATATCCACCGCCGCCGCCGCCGCCTATATTTCGGGTTTCGGCGCACGGCGTTCTACAGGAACGGCACGTCGGCTTCACGGGAGATGTGGACTCCTCGCCCGAAAGAAGAAAGGACAGAGAGGATAAAGAGGAGGAAGGTGGCACCTCAAAGTTGCATCGACGGGACACCCCGCATCATCTGAAAAATAAACGCATCACCCAGCAGCAGGGCGCCAAGGGAGCCGCTGCGAAGGAAGCCGATCTCAAGGATAAGGTGGGTGTACGCGCGGCACGCGATCAATATTGGAATGATCGGCCCCCTCTGATTCCTCCTCTTATTTGCACTGGACAATGCACCAGCCGCCTGCAATTCCGCCTCCGGCCTCGACCCTCTCCAGAGGATGGAACAATGTTGATCGTGACGACTGAGAGCAGAGCATGAGCAGACCATGTCCCCGATTCATCCCGCAGCCAGCGCTGATCGCCTATCGGTGATCTAGAGAATGGCCACTGCTGATGACCGCTCAAGTGATAATGGACGGTTTCGTGGTGCCTTCTCGTTGCACTGCCATCCCTCGCTGCCCGGCTGAACACGCTGTTGTATGGAGTGGAACAATAACGCTTGCACGAATTCTCAGCACGAGCTCAAGTCCACACTGTTTCACTTAATGTCACTGTCTGCTCGACGCAACAACAACAAACACAAACGCAGCCATTTGTTGACTGAGTTGAATCGTTGTGTTTCGCTAAATATTGTTTATTATCTTCATTGGTAAGCTAATATGTGAAATGTTCTGCACGCTAAAACCCTCGAATAAATCGACGCTAAGCCCTTCTAATGGGAGTTGTAAACACGCACACACGCACGCACATATATATATATATATATGAGCGTGTAGTGTTAGTATTTAACATAATCCATATATATATATATATATATTATGTTAAATAGTTTGCACGTTTCGAGTGTCTAGTCGAATAAATCTCTCTAAACCCATTGTACCTATTATACCCAAGACTATAACAGGAAGCCTCTTCTAGCCTTCTAGTGGGTTTTAGTTGATCCTGTTTTGTTTCGATCTGAAGTTCGCCTTGGCTAGTGTTTGTTCTTGCCAACGTCGTGGAGAACCTTACATCAATCTATTGCTGAATATCGTCGGCGCTATTCTTAGCATCAGCAATAAGTGCATATATATATATATATATATATATATATATATACATATATATACTGATAAACCATGTTAGCTATACGTATTAATAATACGTCTTTGATAGACAACCAGCAAGACCAGGTGACATATTCTCCCGCATAAGCCCTTTACTTGTTGTGCACGCGGACTATATCCGAGTCATCAGTTAATTTTGTCAGCGCACTGATCTTTTCTTAATATTTAAATCTAGTCTTCACACATTAATTTGAACTTGTGTACCGCACCTCTTATTACTTGTGTACCACATTCTTCTCCGTTACATAGCACTGCCTTTATAAGATCCCTTTTCTAGCAGAAAATGTCTGCCAATTGCCAATGCCAAATTCATTTTTTGATCATTGTTTGCCAGCGATGATGAAATACAAATCAATCTTTAGCCTTGTGATGATGCTTATTCGAAGATCTCGTTGACCAATGGTCATTAATTACTCTTAATGATTGTCGTCATAGCCTTGTGGTGATCATTCATTATTGACATTCGACAACCGTCAATTAGTAGTTGCAGTACTAATTGTACTATAGTGCAATCGTACATTTGTCTTACATTATACACTAACGGCAGCTAAACAATAGCATGATTACGATACAGTATTTCGTCGCTCGAGATCGAACGACTATAATTTAACCCCCTCCAGTAATAGGTGATGATTACGACGATAACGACCACATTACAATAATTTCAACCGTGGGTGATGGCGGGTGCAGACGAATCCCGCTCACATTCGCATGAGTGTCCATAAATGAATATCCCATATCGGTTTATTTATGAATTCGTTATTTCTGAACGATTGTTGCCTAGGTATTAAGTACGAGACAAGAGCACCCCGCTTGGTCTATCAAGGTCTACATGAGTGTATGCTAATCTCTCTTCTACCGGTAGCTAACATGAATATAACGGCACCTTGATTTAAGAAGGTCGCTTGTGGTACTTTTAAGTCTGGCAATCAGAGGTCAGACTCTGAAACCTCGCCAACGCCTGTATTTGTTTGTAGGAATACGCGTCGTTGAAGTAGGATTGCCATTGTCAAGAGGGTAGATTATCATTTTGCAGCGAAACACCAACCACGCCTACGCGTATCACAATAACAATAATAATGATAATGGTAGTAATAACCATATAGCAAAACCAAGGGTGATACCCTTCGTTGTCCTGTCCACTGTACTATCTGCGGCGGTGCCGGCGGCGGCGGTACTCAGAGCGCTCGGCCAATCGGTAATCGCAGCTTCAGGGCGTTCGCTGATCTGTATAGTGTTTAATAATATCTACGATATCGCAAGGAGCTGATGTTGTTAGATTTGCAATATACGTAATAGTAACGGTGCATGGTAACGCTGGTCCCATTTCGATGGACGAGTGCCGATAGTTCCACTATTCAGCGTTTGGTTGTTCCTGTTGTCCGAGCACCGCTCAAAGTATTCTGGCACCGTCTGGCGATAATTGACACACACACACAAACGCATACCCATATGAGTATTCTTTCACTGCTTGTATGAGCCGTAACAGTCAGTAATCGCTAGGTTGCAACGCGTACGACCTACGATAGCCGAAGCAACTGGGCGTTCGCGGTGGCCACAACTATAATCGCTGTGGCTTTCGAAGAAAACGAGGAGAAAACGAAGAGACTCCCCGCTGGATGACGAACATTTCGTGTCCAACCGATTAGAGTCGAATTAATTAATGACCACCACCGCTGCTCCTGTGGTGGGCGCCATGATCTGACAGCGCGCCGAGTCAGTGACTACCAGAAGAGCGGCAGAACAAACACAACGACAACAATAACCGCAGCAGCAGCAGCAGCAACAACAACAACAATGACTACAACGAACAGATGGCGAATTAGTAACGAGACGGCTCTCTGTTTAAATTCTGTGGTGGCTAATTTCAATTTCTCCCAGAGTACGTTCTGTGAGTTGTGCACAAGACCCATCTATATTTGTATAAGCATATGCATGCATGTTGATGTAGCTATTTCTAGCCATTATGTTAGATGTCCCATCATGTTTAATCTGCTTTACGAGATTTTACCTGCCTGTTGCATTCGCCTGGATGAACCATCCGTAGCACAATGCATGCTTGTTTGTTTAGATTGGTTTGTGTTTTGCCAGTATGACCGATGTCTGTGGCATCGCACGAGATGAGGGCCGATAAATTGGTGTACAATTATGCAAGAGCATTATCTTTCTTAAGTAGTACTTCTATTTTTATTTTCCCTTGATAGATAGGCGCTGTTACATATCTACATATTGCTTCGTTTCGGCGATATACGGTTCTTGCGCTAGATGCGTGTACTGTTCATCCTACAAAGCTAACAGAACCTGACAACATCTGGTCTTAAGGCTAACTCGTTGACACTCCTGGGTGAACCCTCTGCTGCTGATTACTATGTATATAATGCTGGTGGTGAACGCACCTCGGAAAATAGTCTTCTTGTGAACGCGGTCACCATGAGTCATAAGCTTCTCTCTAAGTTTCTACATTTTCGTCCAACAACTATTTCTAGATACTCACATTCGGCTGTACCTATTACAATGGCCTAGGTCATCGCCGGCGTAGCTGGCTACTGCATCAATGTAAAATATGCAAAACGAAATGCAGACTCTGTGAATAGGCTGACCCACAATTCAAAGGTGTGACCTTACTACTGTGCCTTGCGTAGCCCTATGACTGGATAGGCAATATCAAACCTTTTTCGAGTATCAATGCCTATGCTGGCTAAATTGGTAGACAGTGACAGCAGTCTACCCTGTTGAGGTAAAAGTCGATAGTGTGAATAGGCGTCGAAGCGTCGTCCTGGAACGTCGCCCTGAACCTCTCAGTTCGTCAGCTCAGATCCTTGCGTGGTGCTATTCCAGCAGACCCGATCGCACTCGGACCGTGTCGTCTCGATTGTTACTGTTGATTTGGCTGGAGCATCTACTCACAGCACTGACAGGAGCTCCTCCATGGCACATGGTTGGCTGGCCGGCCGTTTATGGTCTGCCGGTATAAATACATAATAACTCTCTCCCTGTCACTGCGCCCGCTCATGCCGTCGCCGCCGCCTCCTCCGCCGTCATCATCTCCTCCATGGTTGTCGACCTCGTTGCCTTAAGCGCTAGTGCGTTTATCTCTCTGTGTCTGAGTTCGTGAATGTTTGTATAAATGTTAGTCTATGTCCCGTTGTCTGCAAGTGGAACACTCACCACAGGAAGTGGAGCCACCGACCGCTGGAGACTGCGCTGCCAGCCAGTTCCATGCTGCGCTGTGTATGTAAATATCATAGTATAGCAGGGGGTTTCCCATGAGCGTATTGCCGCTTCTGTTTCTCATCAGAGCAACCACTAACGTGGTTACTTTCCGAGTCTGAGCTGATTTGAGTTAGTCGACCACCACCACCACCAACTTCTTGCGTTGACTTACCGAGAGTTAACCGATAACCGCGCTACGTCGCCGATCGCAGCGTCAGCGTCGGATGTCCGTTGTATTCCAATCGCGAATCGCCAACCACAGATACGCTTACCGCTACTATGTTTCTATTATAGCTACTACTTAGCCATCATGTGCTAGTTCTGGTGCAGCGACTTAATCCAGCCTTCGTCTTACTGTCGAAGAGCTTGCTGTATATGTTGGCCATGCTATAGGCTATGACCAGTAGCAGCCGTCATGCTGTATTTCCCACAAAAGTACGCTTGCTCCTCGCTTATGCAGCAGCAGCAGCAGCGGCAGCCAAACATAACATCGATGGTAAATTCATGGCTGGGACCGCTCGAATGCTTTGTCTCAGTATAGATTTGTGTATGTGTGTGTGTTTCTCTGCGGTGTCGAAACTGCTCGTCGACGACCTACACTCATCGCTCGCCAGGCAGTCTATGACAAATACACACACACACACAGTTACAGCGGCAGCCTGCTGGAAGAAATCAAATGTCTGTGTACTTACGTCAGTGATTGTGGATGCTCGAATGGTTTCTATCAGCACTATCTCGTCGGTTGTGTAGATATAACTCGGCGCAGGTTGTCGATTCAGTGTTGTCTTTCCGGTTGTTGAAGTTCTTCCGTATACGCAGCGTGCGTAAGTGTGTGTGCTTGTGTGTCTCCATCTCGGTTGACGACGGCCGCCTGTTACCATCACATACCACTATTCCTAATACTAAGAGTGTTGTTTTACATGGAAATTGCCGAGCCACCGCGCGGGTGTTTGGCGCCGTTACCGCTACTTCTGCACGTAGTACACTACGCGATTTCCGCCACGACTGTGCTTGTTGCTGCTGCGGCTGCTGCTGACGACGTCGCCGCCGCCGCCGCCACCGCGGCAGCGGCTGTTGGAGCTTCAAGACACCTTCGTATGGTTGTGTACGAACTTTCATACCTCCTCTCACCCCGGCCTGCGGCTGCGGGCTGTGGTCCGTACAGTTGGCCCTGTCAGGCTATCAGTGTGCACTAGTCTGCAGCAGCAGTAGTAGCAGCAGCAGCAGCAGCGGTAGCGGTCTTTGCTAACTGTTGGGCCGTCTCGTCACTGATCAACGATCGGGCCAGAGGGACAACTCAGGGTCGCCACCCAATCAGTCTATCCATCTGTCTGCCTCTGTTCGCTGGTCGGTCGGTCGATCGGAGCGAAGGATCTAGCTGACCTGCCTCTGCCTACCTTCCATCTTCCATTGCCTGTGCTCGTTGGTGGTATGCAGCGCCTTCCCGTGGTGGCAATAGTACTGGTGGCACCAGCAAGTAGTAGCAGGAGAAGCAGCAGCGGTGGTGGTGGTCGTCTCCTACCAGGCTACAGCGTGGCCTAGAGCAGTAGCCTAGTCAGTCTGCCCTATCCTATGGTATCGTTGCCGCTGCCCGCTGAGTGGACGCGGGCGCGCGCGCGCGCAGCCGCGCTCGCGGCATCATCAGCGCCGCGAGCGACGACAACAACAATGACAATAGCAGGAGCGATCGCAGACCCGCCACCGCGAACATCAACAGCGACAGTAACGTTCGAACAACAGGACTCGATCGAAATCGATGGCTTGCAGTAGCGACTGCCAGTGGCTACAGTGGAAGTGCCTAGAAGCTGAAAGAACTAACGAAGCCGGCGCGAGTGATTTCCGCTTCGGGCGGAATCATCGTCGAACGGTTGCGCATACTACGAACAGAAACACCACCACCACCATCAGCAGCAGCAGAAGATACACAGATAAGACAAACAGGAACAGGCTCCTCCGCCGCCGTGGTCGTCGTCGTCGTCGTTATAATCTTCGAGGATCCTCTGCGGCCCCCGTGATCGGAGCCGCAGCAGCGGCAGCAGCAATCGGACAATCCGATACGACCCGGCTCAGCCGCCGTTGCGACAATTATGCACTCATGCGATCCAAGGAGAAGGCCTATGCCGTTCAAGCTCTCTTGCATGGTAGGCACGACAACGCATGTAGTGTACGGCAGATTCCGTCGGGCAGTAATATACCACGAATAGTTTATACGATAAATGAAACCGCCTAAAGAGAACAGATCCGCTGTGAAGTCGAGTGAGTCGAGGTGCTCACTCGAGGTGTGCGAGAACAGATAGCCAGTCCTGTTTCGTGGTTGTCGCCTGTGGAGATCGGAGGACGTGATGGTCCTCAGTGAAGTTGCTCACTGTTGTTTTTACGTCAGTTACGATGCATCTTAGTGGTGCAAGTTATATATATATATATATATATATGTATCGTACGTTGTAAAAAAGCGCTCGCGGTTACATAGACGACGTATATGTTAATGTATGTTGGTGCTGTTACACTGTTCACACAGCCGATGTTGCTATTATGTATGTACTGTTCTGGCCAACAGCTTACCAATGGATTATAGCGTACCGCCATCAGTCGTCCGGTGCAACACGCGTCGGCCTCTCGCTCATATTATTAAGAGCCAGTCGTTAGCCTGGCCAAAATGCGAGATGTGCCGAAAGTCCCAACAACAGCCCTCACAAAATATACACACACACACACATACGCCCATAGACGAGTTGGGTAGGACAGATCTGTCAGCAGCAGCAGCAGCAGCAGCAGTTTTGGCGAAGTGGACCTGTTGGTCATAGTACGCTATAGTCATACTAGGCTAGTCATACAGGCATAGTCATACTAGGCTACGGCCTTACGATGTAATTTGCCCTGTGAGTGTCGGTGAGAAAAGACGGGAAGGACCTTGAAATGGAGGTGGTCCAGTCGCACGACTGTCGCTGCGTCGTCTTCAAATCCTCTGGTGGCATTATGCAGTGCCATCAACATACGCAGTTGCATACAGGTGCATACTGTGGGCAGTTTCCGCAGCCGTTGTCGCCAAGGCGACTCCTAGTTGTTGTTGTACGTCTTCGTTCGCCTGACCGACGAAGCGACCAAGAACAGCGAGCTCGGAAAGCGAAATAGGTTTAGTTCACTGTGTGCCTTGGTACTCATTTAGCCAAGTTCGCCTCTCGTGTCAATGATAGCGGACACCAGCGAAAGTCACTTGCACCAAAAGCACTCAATGTGAAACGTCGCCATTGGCCATTCATGCACACATCATACCTACCCTCATAGGATTTACGATCAGGGTTGATGCGCTAACGTGTTTGAACGGACGGACGGACGGACGAACGAACTACGATGTGGAAACGATGGCGGAAACTGGTATGCAACGCCAAACAAGAGATAACATCAACACAAAAAAGAAGCGAAAATCAACGAGAGTGTAGCTGCTACGAAAAGTGCCAATGTCCGCTGCTACTCGTTGCTGTCTGTTGCATAACATCAATCATAGCAGCAGCCGTAACCGTGATACTCAAGTACTCAAGCTAAACTAATCATTCAACTCCATGTTCGTATCTGTGTGTGTGTGTGTGTCCGTGTGCATGTACCCTAATGAGCCTAATCATCAAGCCTGCATCTAATGATTCATCGAACGGTAGCCAGCTGCAATGCATATACTCTCTATCTCTCTCTCTTACTCGAGCTGGCTAGCTAGATACGACGAACAAACAGTTCAATGTTTTGAAGCCAAGCAGAGTAACAATGGTGGAAGTTGCAATGATTCTGGTGATTATGCATGCTCGATGCCACGATACCCGTGGATGGCTTCGAAGGTTTTATCTTTGTCGTTGTCGTCGTTGCCTTTTTTGCCATTTTGCTTTTTCCATTTTCTTCTTTGTCTTTCGTTTGCGGTCACAGAATTCGTTGTTTCTGATTCTGAACATCGATCCATGACGAGTCAGTGAGAAGGAGTAGATCAATGCGGCAATAGACGAACGAGTAACGATACCTGTTTCGAGAGTTAGATGAACGGATATATATATATATATATATATGTATATATATATAATAGATAGATAAATGTTCTGCTCGCCCACGCGCGTGTCTGTCAAGACCTTCGATTCAATTGTGCGGATCGCCGAACGAACGAACGGACGGACAGACGTCTGCCCGTTGAACCATTCCGCTGTGTGGTCAGGCCGCACTGTCTACTAACTGACTTGACGCTCCTTTACTTCAGCTGACCTGTTGTGAAGAGGAAGAAGGCGGCGATAAAGATGAAGCCTTCCTGCGTGCCTGCCATTTCACCTCACCTTACCTCACCTCTGATCAGTGTTTCGCGCAGATGCTCCCTTGATTCCATTCGACCATTCAGCCAGCCAGCCGTTGGCTCGTAGACAGCCGACGCCAGGGCAGCCAAACAGCCGTTCGAGCTATGGGACTGCCGACGATCGGCGGTCGATTTCAGCCGTTGGAAACAAGATTTCCACGTGCTTGCTGCCCGTTCGGTCAGCACACTGGCTGGCTGACTAGCAAACAGACACCTTTCAAACAGATAAGTGGCGGCTAGACAGGCGGATACCCTGCGCGCGGGTGCGCGGATGCGGTCACAGAAACGTAAACCTCAATAGACACTCAAACAGATATATATATATATATATATGTTAAATGTTGGCTGTGGGTCAGCCCGGAAAATTTATATATATATATATATATATATTATTGCACTGTTCTGCCCTTCGCTGTTGTTGTTAGCCTTTGCTGCTGCTGCTGCTGTGCTGAATTCTGTGCGAGCATGTGTATTGATAAAGCGAGTGAAGAATGACTGAGTGATTAAATGGACGAGAGCGAGAACGACGCTGCTGTAGTGCGAATCCTAGAGTCATCAATATTGTTGTTGTTGTGGCTGCTGCTGCTGCTGCCATCACCACCACAACCGCCGCCACTGCCGCCGCCGCAATTGCTAATAGTGCTGCAGTTATTAGAATTGAATGCCTATTAGCTCTAGCACAGTAGCACTGAGCACCGCCAGTGGAGACGTCGGTTTCGTCCGTAGCAGCAGCACTAGTGGTGGTAGTAGTAGTGCTAGTATTGTAGCTGTTGTTGTGCTAGTTTTTAATGGTGGTGTTACTGGCGAATTGAATTATTATCATTACGAAGGACTAAGTAAGAGTGATGAGTGCCTAGATGACCCGAGACGGCCGCTGCTGTCGCTGCTGCTGCATGGCCAAAGGTATCCATTGCTACTGCTGCTGCTGCTGCTGCAAGCACCGGGCTCAGTCTGTCAGTCTGTCCGTCTGTCTATCATCGATATGAGCTGATGCAGTGTGGAACAGCGCCCTCTACTGGCATGTCGTACATCATTTGTATAATATCTGGTGGTCTTTACTAGTCGCACTGTTGCTTCTGGACGATGTCGCCCCCCTTCGACGACGGCAAACAATAACAACAACAACTACGACACCAACGCCAGGATTACACGAGCAGCAGCAGCAGCAGCACCAGCGAGTGTGTGTCACGCTGTACGCCAGTACGTACATACAAACGTGCATATATATATATATATATATATCGAACGGTGCTGTTTTTCTCAGAGCTTCGCCTTCCTCCTAAGCGGATGATAGCAGAGGAGGCAGGGTCGTTTCTGTTTGTGTTCGTTGTCCACTGTTCACTAATACCGTTGGCTGTAGTCCTCGCTCTCGGTCGTCGGTACTGAGACGTGTTGTACGGATATCGACGGACTGTCAACTGCAAAGGGGAAGCTGAGCACCTCGCGTAGCGAGTACGTTGAACGTGCGGCTCTGAACTGTCGAAGCGATGAGCACCGGCCACCGATGCCGAGTTAACCTGACTTGTTCACTGTGACACAGTTGATCGATATCGCTTAACGCTGAAATCTCATTGAATTCGTGTCCTCCGCCTCATCTTTCGCTCCACTGCTGTGATGCTTGATGCTTGGCTTTTTCAGAAAGACCTCCTCAGTATCACTCAAATGAAGTTGGGTGAACCTGTTCGTCTCCTCAAAGTGATGTTTCTCCTCTGTTCATTTTCTGAGCGGATGTGTCGCTCGCTCTTTGTTGTCACGCAGTGATTATTTAGTGAACTGAGAGCTCGTTATTATACGATGATATTATGCTCGTATAGTATCAATGAGCCATCATATTGCAGGAGAATAGTTGAATGAAGCTTCCCATTCTGGTAACAATAGATTGCTATGTTGATGTTGCCTGTGGAAAGATAATTTGTGTGGTGTATATCCCACAAATTATATATATATATATATATATATATATATATATATATATATATATATATATATATATATATATATATATGTATCGAAACTTGTGTGGGTTGTGAACGTGTGTGCCTTTGTGACTCAGTGCTGCTCTCTGCCGATAAAAGGTTGGCATTGTTATGGCTGTTTGTTCTCACCGATGACCCGCGCACTGAGTGCACTAGCTAAAACATTGAGCGATGGGAGAGCCAGGGAGACTGGTGGTGTGGCTGTACGACAAGCACTGTGGATCGATTTGGAGTGAACTATGAGGTCGTGTGTCTACGACACTGTTACATTTCACGTTACAGCTGCAGCCATTACCGAGTTGTGCTCGAAGGAATACAGTGGTCCCTAGCAAGCCCGTTTTTTTCACGCTTGTTCTTTATTTTTAGCGTTTTTCCTTTTTCATTGTATTCTGCCTTGTCACCCAAAGGGGGCACTCGGTGCGAACTGTGCTGCTACGATTAAGCATGAAAGCATATATGAACACAACGTTTGAGCATACTGATTGACTGCATCGCAGGTGGCGTCGATTCTGGCGAAGGAGCAAGCCGCTTCGGAGGAACGCCAAGCGGCTCAGCAACAACGACCTGCAACTGCAGCTCCAGAACCGCCCATTCATCAGCAAACGACTGGAAATCACCGCCAACCACAAGGTATAGTTGTTTTTGACAATATAGTGTTCAGCATGTCGACGCGATGACCCATGCGCTCAATGAGGATGTGCTCCATTGGTGTACTAACGATATCATATACCAATGGTGTCTAATTAGATGGAGAAATAGTCATCGATTGATAGTCTCTGTGTAGGAGGGAGACTAGAGGAATTGCAGCAGAGTGGATTGACTTGATAGTGGTAGACTTGACGCTGATCGCACAGTTTTCTCTTTTCCATATGCTGCCGATAGGGGGCGTTCAAAATCCAGCGTTCAACGACTTTGGTACAGAGCCGATGTACCTAACGGTACGTAGAGGGGCCCAGGGCCTGGGTCTCAGTATCGCCGGTGGACGCAATTCGACGCCTTTCCGAGGCGACGATGAGGGAATTTTCATCTCCAAGGTGAGTCTTTCTTTTCATTTTTAGGTTACTCATTTTGTCTGAGAACAAAATCAATAACCTTGGTAAGTCATACGTATGTTCCATGAGTCTTGATTTATGGCCTATATTAATAGAAATTAAGCTAATAGCAAGGTCATCGTCGGACACAAGTGTCGCGCAATTAGTTTCTTCCCGGGGACATATACGCTTAGCATATGTATATAAAACAATAACATATATATATATATATATATATATATATATATATATATATATATATATATATATATATATATATATATAGAAAGTTGTGGCGCAGCAGCACTCCACTGACAGACGAGCTAATGGTAGAGGCGTTATCCGATGCAGCATCTCTCAGCACGTCTTTCCAATGCGGCAGTATGACTTAACAATATTCAGGCGTCTATACCTCCATTCAGCATGTCACAGATTCCCCAGCCCCCGCTTATTGTGTATCAGGGGCCGTTGTGATGTTTGTCGTAAGGACGAATAGGAACGACTTCGGCGCCTAAGTGCGATTCAATACGGGACCTTATCCCTGTCGTTGTCAAGCGGGTCACACGAACTATATGCTTTCAGTCACACGTATTGATTTTGGAAGATTTGCCAATTATGTTTCGTCAAAAACACATCGAAGGCTATCAACATCTACCGTCAACGATAACACGAGCAAGTCATCGTTTCGCTAAAAGCCACACAATAATAGAGATCGCTTGCCACTGTTTAATTACGACACTATGTATGTTTGAGTTTAATTTAGTAACGCCGTTGCTAAACTAACGACGATGTTTCGCCAGCTTCATGTTGTCTTTATTCATCGCGCCTTGGGTATCAACATGCATCTTCAATATGCAACGGATGATATGTATAACAGAATGTTGCTGCTTCTGCTGTCATCATCTGGTCAAGCGCCTTCATTACTTTACTGTAACTCAGTCCATCTTAGATGCGTGTGTATGTGTGTGTGTGTGTCTGTGTCTGTGAGTTTGTGTCTACGGTAGGTCTGCTTAAAACAGTCTATGCAGCGTGCGGCCTAGTGGTACCAGTGAAATTGTACATCGTGTCAGGCACACGCATCGACTATGTCATCATCGCTGAGCCCTGATCTGTATTATTCAAAGGGGCGGGGTGTGCGAGGGTGGATTGGATAGAGACATAGAGTTCATTCGGTTGATTTGTAGCCGACAACCAACGGCTGGGTGGGATCATTCCAGAATGAAGATGGACATCGAGAAGCCGTCGCTCCGTCCAACGATGCGCGCACTGTATCGTTGAAGTACTTTAGGCGCGTATCTTATTATACACTACGCTGGCCTTTGTGTTTTCGTTGCAGTGGTAACCGCAGCGTACAAGACGCAGTGCTTATTAATACTATCGATTAGTTTTAATTAGTTGGCAGCAGTGGATTGTTGCCGAGAGAGAGAGAGAGCAGTGGTTATGCTTCTAGTGCCACAGCTACTGCTGTCGTTCCAGTTGTGAGCTCCCTTGCGTGATCAAGGGGGCGAAGACATTCACGATGATGCCTTAGGCAGGAGGCCTTCGCGTGCGGAGGCGAACGGCGCTGGTCCCTGCGATTTTCATCAAAGGCCAGACCTGTGACGAGCGTCTGACCGCAACAACGATATTAGCTGTACAGTTCACGTCGCCACTGCTGCTTATGCGCGTGGGCAGCTTCAAGTGAGCTCGTTGCCTGATCGGTCCGAGGCGTTTCGAGGTCTTATTCATTCCTGAGCGCCGGTATAAGCGAGCTTGGTAGACGAGCACTGGCGTTACGCGTTCAGTACGCTGTCTACGCTGGTACCCTGCGGGGCGCTCTGTTTGGCCAGCTAAAGAAAACGAGGCCTTGGAAGTTAGTTGAATTGCATTTGTTACCCGAGGGTGCTGCACGAGCTCCCTGACCGCTTCGAGGCGGCAAGATAAAAGGCGTCCTTCTCTCTCGATCTCTCTATACCTACCTAAGCGATATCGTTTGTCCACATCGTATTTTTCGTGATCCTGTCCTGCCAGCGCTCGCCTCTGAGCATTTTTCTGCATTTTGCGGAACATCTCGGGAAATTCCCTCCGATCCCTATTGTACCATGGGACTCGTGTTGGGAAATTGTTGCATGCGCGTTGTGCGTGCCTCATTTTTTCGGTGTATACTTACTGTGTGTGTGTGTTTGTGTCCCGTTGTGTGATTCATTACAGGTGACTAGTGGCGGACCGGCGGAGCATGCGGGCCTTCGAGTAGGTGATAAGGTCCTCGCGGTTAACGAAAGCTCACTCATTGACGTTGACCACAACGAAGCGGTTAGTGGACGTGTTTAGTTAATTTGATGTGCAATAATTCTATTGTGCGATGTCTCGCTTCTGGTGATCATTACAAATGCCACAAGCAAGACAATCATCCCTCCTCTACAATTCTCTTTTTTCTGTCATGCTTTGCAAGTCACCTAAGCAGTCTCAAGAGTGGGCGAAAGTCTCAACTGACTCTCGTAGCTGAGAGTCACTTGAAAATAGAGTTTAAAAATCGTGGTACTTGTAGCAAAAGTTTGCACACATATGGTGTGAAGTACAACAATATAGATGTTTTTTCGAACCATGATTCAAGTAGGGTTAAGTAGGGACATCTCCCTTCGGAGTCGGAAAGCAACCATTCAAAATAAGTTACAGTGAGAGTGAAATTGAATCTGTGAGCGTCACCGTTGCCGATTATCGAAATTTCTCGTTGATGTTCAAACACTGGATGGCATATCGGTTGACAAATGTCACTATAGGCACGTCTGGTTATGCCGGATGAACAAGCGGTGTATGACTCAACAATCATGAACAGCGGTATGAACGTTCATACTTTGTTCAAGTAATATTTCATTGATTATGTCGTACGCCACAATTGGAAATGTCCAACACTGTCTAGTGCGTGGTCGCTCTATTCTGCCTAATCTACCTATTTCTCGCTGATAGAACCCTGTCGCTAGAAGGTTAGGCGTGAGTGTGCATTATAATGATGTTACTACCGACTAGCGCCGAGGCTGGTAGGTTTGAAAGAGTAGCGGGTGTTCGTGTTGTCGGCAATCGACGTGTTCACGTTTCTAGGGTGGCTCAGGGAAACAGCAGCACGTTGAAGCAAAAGCAAAGGACACCTGTCTTCGTTATGCTGCTTGGGAGTCATTCGGTGATTCGTCTTGGTAATTAGATGACACGGCCTGACGGACACCATGACGCGACGACCTACGCGTGTATTTTCATTTTTGCCCATACATCCGTTGCAACGTGAATTTCGATTTTGTCTATTACTACTACTACTACTACTACTACTGCGATATATGTCATCGTATGCATCGTGATGCTCATGATCGGTTTGTCTTGTGTTGTCGGCTGGATTGGACATAGGTGGACATCTTGAAGAGGGCAGGGGCCGTTCTGAATCTGCACGTGGAACGCTCGTCTGGCGGAGGTATTTCCGAGTGGCGGTCGGAGACGACCTCCATGATGGAGGAGACACTTGAGAGCCTTGTCAGCGTGACGTCTACGCAGATGCAGCCAGGTGGCGGGCAAAGCGGCGGCAAGCCCAATGTGAGTCTGCTCTTCCGCGACGATCCGGACAGCAGTGGTGACCACCACGTACACCACCAGCAGCACCGGGAGCATTATCGTCTACGAGAAGAGCGCGAGGAGCGTTCGTCATCGTCAGGGATGCACGAGCGGCACACAATGCGTGAATACACCCGTTCACCTCATCTGACCCGTGCCTACTCGGAGAGCGGACCCGAACCAGCGATGGGGCCCCGCGAGTCCCGCGAGAACACTGCGCCTGAGTGGCGGAGCGCCGAACAACGCCTCAATTTGACGCAGGAGATTTTAGCACAGTCGCAACCGCCTCACGCGTCGAGCACGGCGACGAGCTACGAGATCAACGTCGTTCACGAGAAGACTTCCCCAGTGGGCGGACAAGATCACCAGCATCATCCACATCATCATCATCATAATCAGAATGCGACTGTTCGAGAGGTTGGCAGTCGGCCAGTGGCTGCACCGCGCACTCGAAGCGAACCCTCGACACCGGTGCTGGGGCTCGGCCTGGGCAGGGAGACGCCAACGATGGAGAAGAGTGACATGATCTTCAGCACGCTTATCCGAGATCGATCCGGATTAGGCTTCGATGTCGAGGAGGTGCCGATGCGAGGTACGCTAATTGACGAATTCATAGGGAAGCTCAGCATGGTGATCGAACTTCACGTGTGATGCTGAATTCATATATATGTATATTAAATAAAAGCCAAATCTGATAAATGCTAAAGAAAATCGTAGTTCGACGGAAAAGTCGGATATGTTTTGTTCACCTATCTGCCTCTGTGCACCGTTACGTATGCGCAGGGTTTCTGGTGACGTCAATCGTGGAAGGTGGTGCCGCCTACCGGGATGGCAAGCTGCGTGAGGGCGATCGCGTGGTGTCAATCAATGGAGTTGATGTCGACGGTCTGGATATTGAAGCTGTACGCCGAAGGTTGAACGGACTTGATCGCTTTATGCGAGTCGTCGTTGAACGCCTCGGACCCGTTGATCCCAACTGTGAGCGTTTCTTCATTTTTTGTTGTTTTTTTTACCTAGCACGAGCGCCAGCTAGCCATGGGGGTACACATCAATTGCAACACATTGCTACTCATTACAAATGTCCACTTTTTACATGTTTGTCATTGTATTGTGTATAATGGATGGATCTGTTGATTGATGCGATTGTGGTAATTTCGATTTGATATTGCAGCATCGGTGAACACGTCCGGTGTGTACAGTGCCAGTTCGTACATGGCGAATCGTCCGTCGTATCTCGGATCGTACCGCAAGAGGACACCACTCACTACACAGACCTCATTAGGAAATTCGTCGGTGCTAAATACGTCGTTTGGCGGATCCAGCACAACGTCGCTTCCAAAATTGCCAGGTGCTGCTCAAACTGCAGAATCCACTACTACCTCTATGCTTGTCATTACGTGGTCATCCTCAGACGCCATCACAACAGAGGCTCGGGCAAATAATGAAAGCTCACAAAATGCGAGTTAGCAGTCCCGCGTCGGCATTACCACCAGCTATATGTACAAAGATCGGAACATCATTTCTAACGATTCTCTACATGTTGACAGTTGTGAAAAATTACCTTTCTAACAAGATGCTGTGTGCGGGTGAATTAGCATCAAAAGATTTAAATCATAGCACACTCGAAAACTGTAAATATTCAGCGATAGACACACACACACACGCTCACACACACATGACAATGGTAGAACATGTTAGGATTGCCGACCGGATTAGCGAGCGAAAGTAATGTTTGCTAATACTTGGTGACATCTCAATGCTCTGCTGGCGAACGAGTTTCTCACGATACTCTGGACAGTTGGACTGGCAACAGTAGTAGGCTGAAACATGAACTCACAGCTGGGAAACGATGGGCTTCCAGTTAGGAAAACTTGTGGCTCAACAGTTCCAACAGATGCGCTCTCTTGGACTGTACGGCCTTCTTCATTCCTAACTGTGAGCCTACGTATTCCCAAACTGTAGGCGTACATCTTACCCTTCCCTAAAGCTATTCTCGCACCCCCCCCGTCTCCCCGCCTCGCAATGACCGTTTTCTCTCTGTAGCACATATCGTCCAGCTGAGAAGGGCAGAAACTTTGCTGCGCACAACCTTTCGACATGCTCACCTGGCTACACGTTTCCCCGTTTTCCTACAAATGTTCTTAATTACCCTAAAAGTTCTAAGAACATTTGCACTTTGTTGTTTTCTTATTTCTGCTGTCGTTGTGTGTTAATTAACACATCACCAATTAATTACTGACTACATTTCTGTCATTACCTGTCGTCGTGTGTGCGTGACTGTTGAACGTCGGGTTGGTCTCGGTTGGTTTGTGTGCGTGTATGTAAATGCATATGCCACGAACAATTAGGCCTGCGCAACTGGCAGACGGAGGGCTCGATTACGGTGCCACCAATGACGGGCGGCCTGTCTCCAACCAGGGGGGCCGTAATACCGTCCAGCGGTACCAAACCACCAATTGCACCTAAGCCAAACATCTCTGTATCCGTCGGTGAGTACCTGAACACACTTTGCACATTAACTAGATATATAGTAGGGTAGTTTCACCTATTTTTTTTTATCACCTTTTATCTATTACTTTTATTATACAGGGCGTTTATTGTTAAATGTCTGCCCCGAACCACCGTAGCCTGTCGTGGGTGGTGAACGCTGACGTCAGCGGACTCCGGTGTGCGTTTCGATCGCTACTTCACTCGATGGGTAATCTTTATTTAATTTATAAGAAAATCTGAGTGAGAGAGAGAGAGACGGCATATTCAACAATATGAGTAATTTTGCTGGGAGATCCGTTTATCCGTGACCAAATTCAAACTAACTGTGAAGAACGCGAGGAGTCGGGTGGCACGAACACTAACGCACGTCTAACTTTCTACAATGCTGTATTATGGAACGGGGCCAATACCGGTGACACGCTATCGGTGTCGGACGAAGTTGGCGCTTGTTGAAGATTCGATTGATTGTCTTGTACCTCTTTAGCGATTCCATTTTAGCGTTCGCTCACTCATGTGTTGAATGGATGACATCGCAGTTGTTCGTTGAGTAGCTTGCATTAACTTATGTATTGCCTCGTCATCGAGTTTCCTTCAGTAAATCGATAGAAATAGGCTCGTCATTCGAGAACTCTGAACCTAGAATATAGAAGATGCATCTCGTCCCCGTGCATGCTTGGGCGCACTATGGAAGACTCACCTGTTCTATTATGGTTATCATAGCTACCTAGCGAGCACTGAAATTCCAATATTTCAAAACTTTCTTCTCCAAGCCTACATGGTATCCGCTAGTGCAATAAATATCTATCTAGCTATCTATCTATCTACTCTGATGATCAAACCCAATGTTTTTTCATGTCCTTGTATATGAATAACATGCGATGAAATTCGAGATGTTGAGACACGAATTCAGCTCATGTTTGACCATATATCCAGTCTCACGGTAGTTATGAGATTGGAAGTTGAAGATATACACATAAGAAATGAAAGTGGTAGAAGTTTTTCTTGGAGGGGTAACATTTATACTGACATAGCTTAGATTCGAAGATCCATATATATATATATATATATATAATCTGTACACATGATACGTATACAAACAGCCCATTTGAAACAACAGCACACAATTGCAGCTTTTAGATCTATCCACTCTGTATGATGCTGATTTCAGTTAGGGAATTGTTCGTACATTACGTATATATATATGTTTACTCTCACCCCGGAATTTATCATCGAATTAGACTTAAAGTTCATTTCCTCAAATAAATTTGACCACATTTATATTACTAATTCAAGCACCTACTTTGTTTTTAAATAGACAAATCTACCTTGTTCTAAACCTGTTTTTAGTGGCATACTAATACAATTAGCTAGCTGTAAAAGCAATGGATGTTGTATTTTATTTTAAAATTTGGTATATTTGATATTGACAGACATTTGCAAAGCAAACCAATTGGGTTGCGTTCAATTTTTGAATTGTCTCTCTACTTTAATACACCTATGGATCAGATTGACCATCAGTTTACAGTCGCCAAGTCAAAAGACAAGCTCACAACGGAAAATATTCTTTTTAATGACACTTTCCATTATCATGATCACATGTCCTTAAAAAAGTACCGGCTGTACAAAAAGAAAATGAATCCCATACACAGTTACTTGTTGCGCATAGATCTCTTTTTAGCCTGAGAAGAGATCGATATTGGTTTGAGCTAGTTAGTGAACCCTTCTTCATAGACCTCTTTAGAGCAGCCTTCATGTCAAAGGGAAACAATCAACCAGAAATATAAAACCCACCACTACCTTTACTGCCGCTAGTTCATCAGTCATTTGGACGCTATGGTCGCCCTAATATTTTTGCCATTTTTAGCCAAGCTCAGTTTTAGTCGTTAAGCTGTCCCGATGAACGTTTTGTGTTGATTTTTTTTTCAACAACGTAACAAATGCGCTCACCCTAACCCAGTAACTGTTGTAACCTATCCCATAACCTGCCTGGACGTAATATCTTACCGACCAAATCCGCGCTCGCATCCTGTTTTGCTCCGACCTGGATTTAACCTGGATGTGACCCGTCCCTCCGGTTTGACTCCTGCTGTTCCTGCATCGAAATCATCGACCGGCGACTCAATGCCACAAATTGAAGGTCACAAAACGCACGAGCTGTCGACTGAGTTCCCCGCACCGCCGCGATCACTTGGCAAAACGACGGAAGTGATCACCCATTCAACGCTGACTGAAACAACTATGACCCGAGTCACCAATAACGTACCCGCGAGCCTGGCCATCGAGAATGGTATCCCCTCTCGACTCCCTTCTTGCTATTTTGTCAATGCCATCAGAGCTTCTTATACAGACTACATCATACATACATGCATGATATATATATATATAAATTTGTATATTGTATATATATATATATATATATATATATAGAAATATGATTATATTTCTATATAAACGCAGACATACGCGCAGTCCGCAGATCAGCACACAGACAATGCGTCTGAACAGTACTTACACGATATCTAGCTTGAGCATTAGTTCCACGATAGTCATAAACGTCTTGTGTAAGTGTGTTACAAACACGATACAGTTCAATGTCGAACATATTTGTATCGCATTCAACAGAATAGAATAGCATAGGGTTTGATTATGTTGTTATGTGTTGACGCTGTTATTGTTGTTGTTGCTGCTGCTGCTGCTTGTTTATTTGTGTGGTGATACCGTGGTGCCAGGTGGGTCGCTGCTATGTTAACAACCCATATTTATTAGAACGCCTGCGAATGATATGCCCGCAGAGCTACGATCTTGTGTGTGTGTGTGTGTTCCGAGATTGGCCGCCTGATCGAGTTTTGATTGACTGAGTGAATGAAACCGGGTGGCCAGTGGACTAACTTTGCCATTACTCTTAATTAGCGGGTATGATAATTGGCTTTCGTTGTATAGATTTGTCGTTATTCGAACGCGCCAATACAACGCTGATCACACGTCATCAATCTAATTCCGGATGTTCTTCTTTACCTACGGGAGTGGGCCTAATGTCTCGTCAATGTGGCATGGATTTTGCGACACATTGTGCTCAGTGTGTGTTATTCACTCGTGCGCAAAAATGTATTTGCAAATAACGGTAGAAAAAAAAACTTGACCGTCTAATGAGATGTTGCCCAGCGGTGATTATCGCCCAGTCCTCTATCTTTCATTCGAGTGGTGCATTATGAGATCGTTGACGTAAACTAATCCGTTCCTGTCTGTAATTCGTTCACGTTGGCGTCCATTTGCAGGAAGCTATGAAGATGTCGTACTCACGAAGGACAACCCAACGCAGAGTCTGGGTGTGAGCATCTTTGGAGGATCCGATCATTTCTGTTATCCGTTCGGCACAGGCGAAGGGGGCGTTTATGTTTCAAAAATTGTTCCTGATTCGCTGGCAGCACAATCAGGCCGTTTGCGCGTAGGCGACCGCCTCGAGAAAGTGAACGGCACGCCCGTTGCTGACCTCTCGCATCAGCAGGTCGTACAGCTGATGCTTCAAGCGGGCTCCCAGGTGACACTGCACGTCTTTCATGAGACCCTTCCCAAGGTAAGCGACAGCCGTAATCACTTTGCCGCGTCTTCGTTCGCACACAAAGTACAGCTGTACTCATATATCTGTATCATGTTTCCGAGTTTTGTCGTTCACAAAGGCATTATTCGGGCAGTCTTAGAAAGCAGTCGACCTGTTGGTGCAAGCGTTCGCTTTTTGCTAGCTCCAAGCTGATTCGGCTCGAATAAGCTTTTTTGATTAGCACCTGCTAATTGGTGTATCGTCCTTCATCGTTTCCTTTAGGGCTGGCAAGAGCTCACGTTGACGCGACGTGCAGGCGAGAAGCTTGGTATGAACATCAAGGGTGGTACGGGCGTAACCGGTTCATGCGGCAATCCCTTCGATCCGCAGGATGAAAATGTGTTTGTGTCGAAAGTGTCTTCAGAAGGCGCTGTACACAGAGACGGCCGCATTAAGCTGGGCATGCGAATCATCGAGGTCAACGGGCACTCGCTGGTCGGAGCCTCGCACGATGAAGCTGTAGACACAATTAAGAAGGCTGGCAACAGTATTACGTTTGTCGTCTGCGACGGATACAACAATATGCCCGGCGCGGCTCTGCACTGCCAGGTTCGAAGATGACTGTATGAATACGACTTGTGTATAAAATTACATCACCTCGGTTGAAGGTCAATGAGCTTTCAGCAGATGGAGATACCGGGTTGATTGTTGGGATGTTTCAATCAAAGTATCACAACCAGTATATGCATATGTCGATGTGTCTGTGTTTGCGCCTTTCTAGTTCCACATCACTCATCATTGGTCATCATTAAGCACTGATACGAAATTATTCACCATATTGACATGATTCATTTTCTCAGGATATCTCTAGCGACGTGTTAGTGACACCCTCTGGCGGGGAGCAGGTGCAACAGAAGGTGATGGAGGTTCTAAAGGCGGCCGGTCGACTAGTGGACTCGAGCGGAGATGACATAGCTGATAAACCTCTTGACCGTAGCTCAGACAGCGTGTTGAGCACGGGTCAGGCGAAGACGACGACCGTGTTCATGAGCCGCAAGAGTGTTATTAAACCAGACGACCCGCCCCGGGAGGCGGTCGTCACGACGGCCTACGCAACCGAGGTTGGTAACAGGGTCACCATTGGTGGCACACCAGCAAACAGCTGTTAGCATGTTGGGCACATAAAAAGAGAAGAAGACAACGCTACAATCTCAATTGTAACGACGGCTTCTGGAGGCTACGCGCTTGCTTTTTGATAGCTAGCTACCAGCCGTCAAGCTGTCTGCTTGAACCAATATATATATATATATATATATATATATATAGATCAGCCTGAGTATAGACAAATCTACCGAGGTACATTTTGCGTGCATGCGAGTGCATACAAACCTTCTTTTGTGTGGAAGAATGCTCATGATAGTCATCCTCTCTTACCGGATCAATCGTGTCTGTCTACAAATCATCATCAGCATCACCTCCATCATCATCATTATAATTATTGCTTAAATTATTATTAAGCGAGCAGTGAATGTTGTTTTAAGTACGTGACATTCTTTGTAATATATATATATATACACATATGTATGTATGTATATATGTATAGACATCTGGCTGTGATTATCACCATCATCATCAATTATTATCATTCTATAGACCGCATATAAAGCCTCGACCCCCACCTTGGTCAATTTGTCGGTTACAATCCGGAAGCGTTGAATAGCATTGGCCGTCTCGTGCCTGTCTGAATGAATGGGACTGCAGAATCGAGCAGAATGATGCTGATGTTGTATGTGTTTGCGCGTTGGTATTTTCGTTTCTCATCGATAGACTACGCGAGTAATACGCGCGTTGTTTGTCAGACTATATAATATCATTATTATACATAGAGTTAGTCTATTATCGCCTCATTGCCACTGCATGCTTGGCCGCCCTTCAATGTCTGCCCACCACCCCCTTCCGCGCGCGCGCGCAATCATCAGCCTCAGGAACCGCTGCCCGAGCACGCCGAGCATGTGCACATCAGCTCTACGTCAGATGATTCATCAGACTCCTCGGACGTGAGCCAGGACTCAGAGTCGTCATCTGGGTCGGACTCAAACGACGACAGCGATGAGCAATCGCAGGACAGCATGAACTCGCAGATCAGGGCACGGACTCCTAGCAGTAGCCAGGTAAGAACCTCGCTCCTCTCGTTGGACCTCACAGAGAAGCGAGTGACCACTAATTTCTGCCCTATGGCAGTCGTCGTTGTAGACGTCGCGTGTTTGCCGCGGCGTACGCAAGGCTGGAGCAAGCTCTTGCTGAGTGGTATTGCTGGCGAACACTGGAAATGGCGCGATGATCTCGAGGTTATCTCGGTGATCGCCGCTATGTCGGGTATTTCGGGTTGCAAACTTTTGGTGGTGTTGGGTATGACCCCGTGGCCCATTGGTGATGGGATTGATAACGTCCGGTGATTTGTGTGTATTGGTATTGGGAAGATTCGAACACAAATGAATGGACAAATGATTTAGTCAGGAACACCCCTCAACTGGGGGTCGTTTTTGGCTTTGCGGCTTGCGTTTGCTTTTTTTTCTCGTGCGAGAGGGGTGGGAGGAGGTGTGTGAAGTATAATACATGGATGAAATTTTGGTTTAGGGATGAAACTACATCTGTCTCATAGTGGTTACTTTGCTTATTCAACATGATCGGAGAAGAAGAACAATTGAATCCACGATCGATGGTGAATGGTTCTTACTTAGTGGTACAGAGTTCCGATCGTGTTTCGACTTTAACGGGGCTATTAACCAATGGGCTCGATGACAACAGCGCGAATGATTCAGTGTCGATTCTAGTGATATTCACGATAGTGGTTTGATTCAGCGAGGGTCCAGCAGAACATCCCAGCCATGCATGGATTATTGGCTGCGTCTGAGACAGGACCGCCGAGCGCCTGACGGCTGGAAGGTGTCCTTCAAACAGTGACCGAGGAAGAGCGAGCGCGTCCCATCCCAATCACCTCCCCCAACCATGTCCCTCAACCATTCATCATATGCATCCATCCTCGAGCAGACCAATAGACACAAACGGCCGCAAAGTACCCGAATGGTGGAGTTAGACCCGTCTTTTGTTTTTGTTATTCCTCTCTCTCACTCTGCTTGAACGAGCTTTTCCTCTACCTGGCCTCAACGGCGTACCTTCCTCCTCTTTCCTCTCCTCCTATGAATAACAAGCAACCAGTTATTGATTGAGGGCCGCGCTCGTTTCGTTGCTTGGAAAGCGACAATATCTCTGTGTAATCTATGATCACTCTATTCGAAGTGTCCCCAATTGCTCCCGGTCCATCTGCGACATTCGGTTCAGTTTTTATGTCCCTCTTGTGATAAAGTCCTCGTGATCGTCTTATGAGAGCCTTGTGGACATCATCACACTTACACACAGATGTATTGCAGCATCAGCCTTGACCGCTTTGTCATGGGGCCATTAAAATAAGACCACGTTTGTCTCCCTAACGATTCAAGTTCGTCTTCAAGCTTCCCTTGCGAGTCTCCTGCTTGCTTCGGGCTTAATGTAAATCTTTATCTTCCTCTGTTCTGAGTGCGCCGACGCTTTGACCAACATACCTCTGCCGTGCTGTCTACATTGTCTACATCACGTTCCTAGTGCCAACGTGAATATGGGCGTTTAGTAACCGACCGAGATATATCCGGAAAAGGATCCCTCGAAAGAATGCCGCTTACGTGATCTGTATTGCTCATTATCCGTTCGTCCAGCGCTTACTTGGCTTAGATAGACCTATACGTCCGTCCAGCCTTATGTATATATGTCATTTCTGCTGCCTCATCCAAGCAACTCTTGGCACTGCGACACACAGCTAATTTTTGCGCATTACGACCTCGCGCATGCGGCCCCATCACATTCATCATTGACACAGATTCCTCACTTCCTAATGGATACCACTGCTGCTCCTGCTGCAGCTGTATACGATGACGTGTGGCTGGTTCATCGATACGCGTTCGACATTCAAACAAATGATGAACAGCACAACAGTGGTGACTCTATTCACTTGTACGATAGGCCGGCACGTGCCGTCGGTGTTGATTTCTCCGTGTGTTCAATCAGTCAGTCAGTCAGCCTATCATTCTGTAAGGTAGTCAGGTATAATAGACGCATCATCGCTGCATGCTTGTGCCGCCTTTCTTCCGTAATGATGGAATGGAATTGGTTGTATCCGTGAGTGTAGCTAGTATCTATGTAGTTGCTGTAGTGGTGACCAACACAATGGTGAGAGAGAGAGAGAGCTGTGGATGGTTTGCTGCTTGCTGGCCTGGCATGCTACTTTGTTTTTCTTCTTCTTCCTCTTCTGGTATCTTCCTCTGCATCCGCCCTCGAGTGACAATCATTGATCCCGGTGAGTACTTCATTGTGTGCTACTAAGACTACGATTTTTCAGCAGCTCATTACAATCACGCTACGAGTTAGCCTATACGGTTAGAGCTATTATTTAATCGTGTTGTTAGTGCCTATGCAGGCGCACAACGCGAAGCCTGTGCGTCATACCCTGCGTGCATGTTGCATTGTATCCCATATCTATCCCTCCTCCATTCGTCCATATACATGTATGCGTGTGTAAGTGCGTGTGAGCTTCTGCTCGTCCTCCTCATCATCTTTATCGTATACGTACCCAATCAAAGCTTCATAATATTGGCCCATATACATGTGTACTCTATGTACGAGCGTGTGTGTATGTGAGTCTGTCATTGTGTCTATCTACTATACAGGTGCTGTACAAGCGACAATGTTAATGTGGACCATTTTTCAGCAGCACGAGCCGTTGAAGGGTGAGAGCGAGGCATAGTAGGATGTCCTTCTCGCGGAAGAAGAAGATGCAGAAGATAATGACGAGAAATCAACGGATCAATCTTCGATTACATTATCTACCTGTGTATGTGTGTGTGTGCCTCGTTGTTTCTCGTCGTCGAGAAGTGCAAACGCCATGCCACCCACTAGCTAACGCCACTGCCAGCGTCTGCACCAGCGACCCGTTGGTGTACGTGTGCGTGTGTATGTATCACTTGAATCGACGTGGTTTGTTAATCAGCACCAGCAAGAACAGCTGTCGATGGACACCCGCATACGGACGGACGCATGTGATGTGTATGGCCGCCTGGCAGTGGCTTCTGGTGAACGACCACTGCCCAACAACAACAACAACAACACCAACAACAAATAGAAAACATCATCTGCGTTTTATCATCCATGAGGACAACGATCCATTGAAAAGACGTCGTACGATCATCATAATCATCTTGTAGCCTTGGCATAACAGTAGGAGGAGGTGCTGAGGAGCCCTCCACATGTAGCATCGATCGACATCGAGTCTTCTATTCGGGGTAGGGAACAGCTGGAGGGATATTTCGATTACGATTTGATACGACACAAGAGAGAGAAACAGAGAGAGAGAGAGATAGAGGGAGAGAGCGGCCAGCCATTGGGGCAGCATTTTCTTCGTCAAAAAGCAAATCGCACAGCAGTCAGCCGGCTCTTCAGAAGGCTATGGCGGACGAATGTTTAAATATGTATAAGCAGGTAACATGTAATTAGCGGTATTTGAAAGTGATACCTTTTTGTAGATGGCAATGTGACAAATGACGGGTTGAATCGTAATCGAATAGCGAATATCTCGTAGAACCAGAATCGCTGCCACCCAATAGTGTAGCAATGATTGGTGGTATCACGTCGGCTGCCTGCGACGACATCCGGTTGTTGGACATATGCTTAGAAATATGAGGATATCTATTCACGTAAATTGGCACAAACTGTGTAAAAAACACACATCGATTATTCATATTTCTATATCGTAAGGTGTAAAAAAAATTATCACGTAACAACCAGGCGGTACAATCTCCTTGGCAAGAGGGTGCACCCTCGTTGTCCACAGCTTTGATTTCTCTGATTTTCGTCGAGTCAGAACTCAGCTGTCATCGTTCCATTGCAGGGCTCGGCACCGTTCGTTCTACAAGTACTACTCTGATTATTAAATAATTATTATTATTATTATACCCATATAACAGTATTTCCATATGATGCCACCGCCCCAGCCACACATTTAGCCGTCTGTCGACGGCTCCGAGAGTTCTGCCAGAAATGAGCCCAAATAATAAAGAGCAGCTGGAACAGCAACACCAACAATAACAGAAAACATGAAATAGTGAAAGAGGCGAACGTAGAACTCGTCAACTAAGCGAGACCAGGATGAGAGATTTCTATATATATATATATATATATATATACACCACAGAGTCACTATCACGGCATGCCGATTTGTGTGCTGAACGGTTCGCGGTCGCTGTTGTGCGAGCGTGTAATCTGCTATGGTGGTGTCTTGGATTATTATCTGATCCTACTGAATCAACGATCGGTAATGACCAAACTGCCAGAGCGAGCTCACTTGTTCTTTGTTGCGGCTGCTGGTGGTAAGCTCGTATAAGTAATACGGTGTTGCTACTGAGCCACTAGACGTGTTTCTTTGGTGAAGGTCGCGGCAAAGTTAGCACTGAGCTGGGGCAAGCCAGATCGATCGCAAGCACACAATATATGTACATTATCCGTAATATGTAAAACACGTGCTACGGACGATAGCCAACGGATTATGGCAGCGGCAGCATTTGGTTCTCATTCTGTGCGATTCGCATCTTTCACAAGGTGATCCAGTGGGTGGATCTAACGAGTGAACTGATATTGACAATGGCTTCTAACAAATACTAATCATACATACATACATATTAAGCTTTTGCAGTTACATTATATGATAGATTACGTTACTGAGCTGATCGTTTATCACGCTGTTGATTAGTCCCCCCCTCCCAAAACGTTACTACACGTTCGCAATGAATAGTATTACGTTAGATTATAACTTGTATCATTGAAGAGCCTATCCATAATATGGGTGCAGATTTCCCACCTCAAGAGGAAAATTTGAGAGTAAGGATCGTCGACCTGACGGTGAACTATATATACATATATCTATATATATATATATATATATATATATATATATATATATATATATATATATATATATATAGAGCGAGAGAGAGAGCTGCCGATATGTAAATTGCGTAATCGAATTTTGAGAGACGATAGAGTGACCGCCACCCATCATGATTGGACCTGATTAGGCCAACGTTGTATTATACATTCGGATCTGAACCGCTTGCGGGGAGCTGCTGCCTGTTGTTATGAGGACCTCAACGCAGTGGTCTAGGTAGGCTAGGTGAGAATGACGAGTGGCTGGCTCTTCGCTCCGTCTCACACAAAGGCGATACTGTGGCCAGGCATTGGGGCCGTGTCGCTGATGGAAAACAACACACATATACACCCTGTAAACAGTTGCCAGGATATATATATATATATATATACGAATACATAAATGCCACAGTCGCTATTATATTAAGATATGTCTATTGAAATAATAAGGATAAGGACAAGATATATGACTGTATTTTGTACTACAACCACAACAATTACTACTAATACCAATAGTAGTAGTAATAGTAATCATAGCAATGATGAGTAGTAGTGTTGCAGATATAACATTAATATAGTATACAACTATAAAATTATTCTATACTACGATTATTAATATTATAACACTATGAATGCTGTCATGAATTATAAATGATATCAATATGATTATTACTATTTTTTGAGAACGTATTATTTATTAGTCAATTATAGAAGCTGAGCCGACAATTGTACCCGCTATTATTACTACTATTATTATTTTTATTAAATGAAATCATTATATAGGCGAGGAGCCAATGTGGCCAAGCTTGAACGCATTTTTCGATCCTGTCAAATGAAAAATAAAATATATAGAAACGGAAGCCACATCGACGTCGTTTAAACGAACTACTGATGCTGCGAACAACGTGAGGAGAGCCATAGACACGTTATGAACGTCTGAGACATTTTGCGTTCATCTAAAAACGACAACAGGCAAACAGGGCCAGCCGTAATACGAAGGCGACAACCTATCGTTGTCAGTGTGGACTTTGACGACGAGTGGGAAGAGATTCGAAAGAGCTGAATCCGGCTGAGCGATGAACGAAGCAGCGACAACAATACTAAACGCACCACAAATCAAAAGCATCATTGAACTGCTGCTATTTATATATGGTACTCATATTAGTACGAAGATTATTTATATTATTAGAGCACTCTAACCACTCTAACAAAGATAGGCTAGAGTTGATTATTATTATTATTATACACATAATGGTTATCAGTGTTAGTACTGTCGATGATGTTGGAGGTTGACATGTTCGCGATCCCACCAACCACCACCTCCAATGTTCAGAGTACATCGCGCAATATCACTTGTGTGACTTGATTTGCATCGTGCATCCCCGAACTCTGTTGACATTGAACAGCTAATTCGTCCGGTTATGTGACTAGCAGAAAAGGACGCCATCGAAGCAATGTTTGAGATTGAATGTGTTAAATAAAACAATATGGCTTGATATAACGCTCGCTTTAAATGATGACTCTTCAAACGAGATTCTTTATAACGGCGATGAAATGCAAGTCTTTGAAATGAGCACGAAAAATATAGACAAGCATATATATATATATATATGTTCATGAGATTCCATATTTATATGGTTTTTTAGTTTGTCGGCATATTTCCTAAATTGGAAACACTCCGCGCATAATAATCTATTCATCTTCTTCTAGACACGTGTGTACAGTACGTGTGTACAATAAATTGAGATACATTGAGAGAGTAATTTCCCTCACCTCAAACGTTTATTTTGCCCTGGCTTACGAACCAGCCTCGTCCAGCCGTCCGAAGTTCCCGGCACATATGTTATATATATATATATATATATATACCGAACCCAGATATATATCGCATTGAAGACGAAATATTATGAGCTATATTCACTGGCCAATTATAAAAGGAAACTGGTTCTTATGTATAGTTTATAGATGGTTGACTCCTTCGACTTTCAAATGCTAGTTCTATATATATATATATATATATATATATACAGTAAAACAAGAGTACACTATATGGAGGTGGACGAGGGTGGGGGGTGATTACTAAAAGGAGTTGGAAAAATAGCACAGAGCATCAATAACTCGTTGGCTGCTGTTCCATTGTGCGTGCGTCCGCACTGCGGCGACACGCTCACCTTAGCCGTCCGGTTCGCGTTGTTGGACATCCGTGGCGGTGAAATGTGAACTATTGTTCAATTGTATGCTACCATCGTGTAAGCACTGGCAATAGACTGATATCGAGACGTGTGGAGATAGAATATAGAGTATACTTAGACTACTAGCAGATAACAAGGTGTTGCTGAACATCCTGCTTCCATCCGTAATGCCTGGAAGACGTCGTGCAAATAACCAGAGAACGTAGAATAATATTACTATTAATAGAGTAGTTAGCACAGTTAATTGTTAGTTATCACCACCAGCATCGAGGTGACATTGACATCGATTAGCTTGTTACAATACACACACGAATACATACAGAAGTACATCCAAGGAATACTATTCTCCACTACGCCTGCGATGGTGGAGGCAGACCATGGGCGCAATCAGACCTGTGTCGCCCGCTGCGTCGGCCCAAATGATAGCGTAATAATCACATGTGCTAATAACTGCTCGAGTACGAGCAGTGCTGCTGTGGAGTAATTTCTCTAGCCAACCTAACCCAACGCAACAAACATAACAAACAAACAAATGGCACCCATCATCATCATCATCGCCATCAGCAGCAGTAACACACAGCACAAAGATGTGTACACACCCATGTTTGAATTTAGATAACAACTCACAACAACAAAAAAAATCATCAAACGGGCCACGAAAAGCGAACGAGTGTGAATATATAAGCACCAACATCGGTGGAAACAGTAGCTAATTAAATTAATTAACTAATCATCTGAATATGGACTGTGAACGAATTGTTATATGAGAGAGGGAGAGGTAAGGTAAGGCTTTATTGATTTATTAAAGGAACTGCATAGAATGCTTAAGTTCTTAAGAGAGAGAAAGAAAGTGAGAAGTGGCGATTTCATGGTGCGTGTCTGTCCCGAAATAATGTATTTATATAACAATGATACTAATGTTGCTAATAGTACTACAACTGCAACTTCGAGAGAGGACGTCGAAGAACGAGTAACCCTATTGCAGAGACTCGATATAGTTAGAGGTGGGGGGGCGAGGCACTGCACTGCATTGGTGTGCTGGTGTGATGATTTGTGAAGCCTTGACGCAGGACTAACCTTGAGTTATAAGCGACCGATATAGCACGCTCCGCACAAACGTGCAACGCGCTGATTGCGAGCTATGAGCTCTATAGAAATGGAGAACAGAACTATTAAACGTTGTAGAACAGCTTCAAAAAGAACAAGATGACGATGATGAGGAGGGTCACCGTAAGCGAGAGAGAGAGAGAGAGATAGTGATAGACTGAGACAGTGAAAATGGGGTGCCTATTTAGAGGAGAGAACTACGTAACATTTAGGTTCTTGCGAGCGTGGGTGGGTGTGCCGATGTGTGTGCGTGTGTGCGTGAGATCGACGAGTTTCGGCGAAATGAGGATATATTACGATGAGATGATGATGATGGCAATGAACATAGGAGATTGCCAATATATATATATATATATATATATATATATATATATATACGACATTAAATAAACGACAAACAACAACAAAATGCGATAAAATAAATAAATATTGTTGCCGATACTAGAACTGGTCGTCATTCGCTGTGAAGTGAGACCCAAATGCTTTATCTATGTGTACCAGTGAATAATCGAATGGATTTTCGCCTTTCGAATTATTGTTTCGTTTGGCTGTTTAACCATCATCAGATGAAATGGTGAGTACAAATATTCAACTCAATGGTCAACACAAAATCTGTTCGTTTATTATACAATACTATAATGTATATTATGGTTGTGAGTTTGCTAGCGTGGTGGACAGTTAGTGTTCGTCGTCGCTCGAGAATATGTTCTCCCAGAAGAGTGGGCGTTACGGACCGAATCGTCCCTCAGGAGCCTGAGAAGTCTCGTTTCCAATCTGAGACTCTGAGCGTTCGAACACCGATTTGTTCCCTCTGAAATTTGTGACAACCTGGACATTCTGTCTACTTACCTACGAAGTTTTGTTCCACACATTTTCTTGGTGCGTAGTTTATGTTCGCCCAGAAGTGTTACATGTGCACACATGTTCGTCAAAAGCGGCTAACGCAACGTTAATGAGGATCGAAGGAAACGTTTTTCTTAGCTGACCTGACTATGGTCTTCAAAACGCTTATCATACTTTTGGTGCTGTTTGTTCTGAAAACCTTTTCCGAGAGCGTTCTAAGCATGTGGAAACAATGCTCTCTCTCTCTCTCTCTCACTCTCTGAGAGCGGGATGTACGAAGTATTTGCTAATATTTTGGAACTCTAACCCTGGGCACATCCGTCGGATACAACAATTACTCATATCATTACCATATGTAATATGTTCGTTACTTGTCCTTTCTAATGTACCAGCAAAAATAAGACGAAATCCGGCGGCGAAATCAGCAATTAAATAAGCGCCTTGGATTGTTTGGTTGATTGTATCTCGAACTTAACCCATTATAAACATGAACACAGGAAATGAGAAATGCTGTTTCGGGGACAGATTCAATCTATTTCGTATAAGAGTGCATCACGATACAGCAAACTACAGTATATATACATACTCGTCCTTCTGCCGAGTGAAAATCGAATGAGATGGTGGTTCACAAGATGAAAATTACCCGTAGGCAACAGCCAACTTCGGTTATATATTTTTATCGAAGTCCATCAATTTGATTGAGCATATTAAAATAGGTGTACCAAAAAAAAGACAGCACTATAATATACAGACAGCTCGGTTTGCTCGTATCAAGGCAAAGAGAGAGAGAGAGAGAGAGAGAGAATACAATTAGCATAATATGTAAGGAAGTTGACCCCATGGTGTGTGGTGTCGTAAAGAACGTCATGCTCAAAATGTTACTGCTTGTCCCATTTCGACAGCTATGATAATATCATGATATCCCAGGTGTATGAGCAGCACTGCCAATCTGTCGCATAGATGATTCAAGCAAAGCCCTCCTTTATTTACAAGAAAGTGGATAGACAACATGGGCTTGTCATGCACAAGCTGCAGAATTGATCTTAGATCGACTTAAAACTTCCTATTGCGCTTATGTGTGGACTAATTCGCACATTATGTATTCCGTGACGAAATGCTTCATGCGATTCCTTCTAATCTTGGTTCATTATGGGTAGTGAGGCCTCAGCCGCTCTAGCTGCCACTTGATTGTAACTTGTTCCCTATCAGATGGGTAGATGCGCTAAAAACAGTCCAGCTAAAAACCAAAAAGATTGAAGACGTTATAGGTCAACATCAACTATTTGATGTAAAAGTGTGAGCAGTCGATTTTTGATGTCATCACTTGACTCGTGGTATTTTCAAGGTACCAGTCTCGAAAGTCCTCACAGACAAAGCAACAACAAAACGAACAAAAAACAAAATTGAAGCACCATTACTGACTGAACGATACTGTCCTGTATCTCAAATCTGTCGAGAACATTAATAATAACCGTATTATAATTGATAAAACTACAAGTGAAGGACAGTATCGTTTCGCATGCGCCCTGTGGGATTCTAACCGGCGACCCCATGGTTGTAGGTCCCTGACATGGCACCTACGACATCTATGTGTACAGTACCCCACAAATGAACTGATTGAGTTGATCCTTATATCAGTGTAGTACCAATATACGATTAGCTAGATGCGATTTTCCCCTCAATAGCCAATATATGTGATATTTTAGTGATTATATATATATATATATATATATATATATGTTGACATTCATTTTCCTAATTAAAATAATCTATGTTACGCATCTGTTGCGGATTACATGACCAACCATCACCAGCCATTTGTAGCGAGGTTGGCAAGTATAACCCACCCCACATGTGATCCACCCCACTTCCCCCATGTGATCCACTTTTAATCTATAATACCAAATAGCCAAATAGGTGGTGTCCACCTTTTCCATCAATCGCCTCCTTCCTATTATGGTCCTGTGAGTCGAAAATGAATCGATTACTCTTATCAAATTTGGGAGTGTCAACTGTGTTCCTGTTCACTGCTATTCAAGCTGTATCTTATATTGTCATTTTTGTCCACTACCTTCGTTTCATCATTATGCTGTCATATTTCTTGTCGGCCCGACTGATGGACTCCGTTTTCCCTCGGCAACAGGTGCCTCACTTGACATTGCGCTGCGTATCATCGGGACCACGGACGCGCGTTGAGCGCGAGCGACTCGTATCTGAGAATGTGTCTCGGCACGAAACGCAGGAGACTGGCAGGGATGGATGCAGTCCAACCTTCCGTACCGTGGAAATCGTTGAGCGAGTTCTCGAGAAGGAGGTAGGAAAATAACATGACACTGTGCTAACCTATCTCAGATCTACGAAGGTCAACTATTGACGCTGGAAAGCTATTTGCTATTTCAGGTGTGAGAAAAGCAACAAAGAACTCCGAGAAATGCGACTCAGCTTTGGCGGGCATTATATGGCCCACCGAAATTGGCTGTGGTCGAAGTGAACGCCCTTTTTTGCCCTAGGGAAATTCGATGCGTGCCTGCTGCGAAATAAGCCCGGTGAAAAATGCTTGTCGGGACACACATTGCCAATGTACAATTACTCCGACGAATATGGCTCTAGCAAATACCTGCCTAGCACATACTTGATAACATGACTACGAACGTAGACGGTTTGAAGAACAAGCCAATTACGTTTGTTGCTTGAGGCGCCGTCCCTTAGCGCATATATTTCCCTAGGATTTCCACATTAAGAGATTGCCATCCGATATAGAAGGTGAAACTTTGAATTGTGAATCGCCCGATTCACACCTCTGCTACGGATTATTAAGTGGTGGCACACTCACCCTCAGTACTGGCTATTGGGCTAATCGGTCGGCGAAGGTAACATCAACGACACAAGCTAGTATTATTATGACGTTGACTAGGTACACGCCGGTACCTGACATACCACCTTCCGTTCTGCTGTCAGCGCTATCCATTCGCTCTTGGTAGTATTTTATGCTGTCTGCGTGTTGTGTGCACGTTTCTACATCTACAATACATGTGTTTCCATACAGGACACTCTCTGCGTTCTGTGTGTAATGTACATTTCTCCATATCGAATACGTCTCTTAGACAAAAATATGTAATACTTCAGTATCTTGCTATCGCATGCTGGGTGTCTTAGTATGTTGAAAAATGGAGGATTCTAAATTAAATTATGGCGAGTGTCGCGTCGAGGCGATTTAGGGGAGAGTCGGGTCAAACTAGCACGATGCTGCAAAGTCGATCCCGGCCTCGTGTCTTGTATTGGAGACATAGACTTAAATGGATTTGGTGAATAGATTATAATTATTTTAACTTTAACTATCCTCCGCATACATTGAAAGATGGATTCCACAAGTAGACGAAACCTATATTTTGTATCTGCCGGAAACAAATATTGCAAATATTTTACGCAGTTGTAAGTTACGTACGAAGTCGCGTAAGTTTATCTTGGCCATTGTGACCCTCTGTCCATCTTACCTAGAGCAGTGCTGCATAGGTCCACTGATGGATAATAATAGTCTGCCTAACGAGCAGGAGATTAAGCCCTAACAGACCTTTGAATATCATTAACTAAGCAGGAATATGCGACCAAGCAGGAACAATCCTGATTTCTTCTTTCCAAAGCCCCTCAATTTTACAAAATACAAAACGTATGAATGGATTTGTTTTGCAGATCGAGACGACCCAGGAAAAGGTGTTCTCTTTCCAAGTTGATACAACGTCAGGCGAGGACGAGCCGGCACCGCCAGAGACCGCTGTCGAGAGTCAAACCAGCCAGGGTTATTCGAAGGACATTCTCATCAAGAAACGTAAACGAAGAAGATCGAGGAGACATCGGAAAAGTGTCGAGTAGAATGGCGAGGGTCGGTGGTCGCTGCTGGGTATGTGTAGGGGCGACGGGGAAATCATGTTAGTTATGTGAGCATCGCTGTTTCTACCGGTTGTTGATGTGCAAGGCTCGATGATCATTCCTGTCTCAAGACACAAGAAACGGCGGCCATGAAAATGATTGGCGCAAAAAGAAAACAGCTCGTCTTATGGCACAAAGCAAGCTGCGATTAGCCAATGGTTCAAACGGCTTCCTCCATCCAGAATAAGTCACGTTGTGCGCAGGCGTTACAGGACATTTGCAGGCCAGCCGTACGAACGTCCGTTCTGATGGAACTGCTAAATGGTTTCGACCTGAAAATAAACCGAGAGCTGAACCCATTTGAGGAAAAGACATGTCCCGCCATGAATATGTGCATTTACACGAATTGTCCATTTCGAACAGCACTCGGTGTATTTGAATATGTGTAGATTTCAAGTGTACAAGTTTTATCCTTTTTTTTCTTATAATCGCAGCTACATAGACTTGTCTATTCTATTGTATGCAATACAGACAAAGAAATTAGTTCCTTAGGCTAATTAACACTATGACACATTGTACAACCACCAGCGGGGGACGTTCATCATTGGACTTAGATATTTGGCATCTGCAATGTCTAATCAATAACCAATAATGAAGTTAGTTTTCTATGGACAGAAAATGAAATGCAAATACAAAATAAAATAAGCGGGGCAAATTATTCCGCCTAATCAATTTTGTATTCCCTCGAGACAGTTGTGAGGTATAAAGGTACAATATGCGCAGGGGCTCTAATTCAGCGGGCCCCCCTACTTGGCTACCTCGTATGCCATAAGCAGGGTCTCCAGTTATTATATTGGTTGTGTCAATTGGGGCGCGTCACCCGAATTGACATGTGTTGTTTTGTTGACGAACATTTGTTACACCTATCCTTAATGATAGATCCCATAGACGTCTATTTTTAGAGACTTTGAAAGCGTGCGCGCAAGTGAACGTTCCATATTTCGATGTCCGGCAACTATTACTCCCAACCTTCAACATTCGTTAATCTCGAAGCAAGGTCAATTCATACAACACAGCTATGCTCTGGCAGTCCTCTGATATATTTGTTCGTCACATACAGTCGAGCATAATAGTTGGCGGAACAACGGTGATAAAATGTTACCATAAGTATTTCTACAATATTTTCCAGAAGTCACCCAGAGTAGATTTTGGAAAAAGTTGCCTTTTTTTGTCCTCATGTTGATATCCGATTGTGCTAGGGGTGTGCTATTCTTGTAGCTTCAGATATCTGCGGTTCAGCGATAGCAAGAAGTCGAGACGATGAATCTATTAAAGGCGGCACCATTTCATTCGCAGTGGACAGATGGAACGCCTAACGAACTCCGCGAGTTCTATTGCGGATGCCGATAGACCAGTATGTATGGACATCTTTTTGGAGTTGGTGCCTTTAGCGATCAAATGGAAACATTTCGTCGCTAAAGGCACAGAGAGAGTAGAATATATTCTTCGTTCATAATACAATATCTAATTCGGGCTACCGGATTACATCCTGTTTCCCTGTTACAGCAAAGGCTACCGTCCACGCGGCCCTGAAAAAAAACCTTTGTGGCGCCAAGAGGCGACCATGGTGAATTGTTCTCGAGGCGATTTCATCAATGCAATTCGAAATAAAAATGATAACAATAATAACAGAATAACAAAAACGTAATAGTTGAATGCACTTCGCTGTACAGCGTGCCGAGTGTTGAAAGCGTCTGTACTGTTAAACGTTAACGATGGCGAGACGAAGTAGCCTATTGAGGCGCGCGGCATTTTTAATAGAGGCAGAGGTATTTACATTGAACATTTAAACTCGTTATTCAATAGTTCTAAATTGGAATACTGCCATGGAGTTTTATTGTAATACTTCAGGAGACCGTATTTCGCAAGAAAGCTTTTTTGCACTGAATTTAGGTAGGGTATTTCATTTGGTTTACTATTTTTTAGTCAATTTCAAAAAGTGGGCGACAATTGTACCACCCGGTGAACGCGAAAGACATCAAAGAACACCGTCCTCTATATATTCTTAATGGGATGTCAAGATCAGGGAGACCCTACTTCCCCACTCGTTAAGCGGGTGACCAAAATGGAAATTGCGTCGCCCCTTTGGATATCTAAGGAAAATCTTTGCATTAAAAATTCGGTTGCACATGGTTCACCTGTGGCGGATGCTAACTTTTCTCCTAATATCTGAAGAAAGTTTAATGATTGCATCCTCGGTCCCCCCTCCCAATTTTTCGAAGGCTACAGGTCTAAAGTAGAACTCATTCATCAAAGAGACGTACTTTCTGTTCTTGGCTTGTTCGGCTGTATTGGCTGCACGACCAGCCTGTGTTGCTCCGTGACTGCCATAGGAAGGTGCTAAAGTGTCAGCCACAGTGCTATCCCAAACCAGAATTTTAACTCTGGAAAAGGGGATTAGCGACGTAACATCAGGACGCGTCCCATCAGAGCTACAAATACCTGCTGGTTCACGAATGCAAGGAATAGATGTGGAGCGAAGAGCTCTGGCCGAAAGTCTCGTTTAGTATGTCTCGGGCCACGAGCCGCACTTTTTCATGAAGATGGTTCATGACGACCAAGAGAATCAACCGGTTCTTCACAGCAATAGAGAATGTGGGGAAACTAGCTTATTCCCAGCGTAAACCTACTGCAAGACGGCTACATTAATCATCAAGTAAAGCTCTCATATGAGATGAGGGAACAGCATTAAGCCAAGCTCCAGCCCAAGGCGAAGTAAGGGCTTTCAACCTGGCTCGTTCTACATCGCTCGAAGCCTCATCAAGGAGGAACTGTTGAACTGATTCATGATAAATCTGTATCCATTTGCGTTGAATCCCCAGATCTTCTAACTGTGTCTTGTTTGATCGGTTAAGTTTCGCATTAAATTCATCTCTGGTCGATACCAAGTGCTTCCAAGTATAGTCAGATACTAGTTTCTTTACCAGATCAAAAATCGAATACATTGGCGCGATGACACTGGGTCCTAAATCCACCCATCCCAATAGGAAGGGATGCTTGTTTTCGCACTATCAGAGAAGTTGAATATTTAACAAAGAAGACAAAGATTTCATAAGTTGATCATTGAATAAGTCCAATAGATCGCGTTCGTTTGACATATTACAGCTTCTGGGTAAGTGTTCTTCAACAGACAATGAGGTCCTAATTAAACACAGACCTCTGTGTTTTTAACTGTGGTCGAAATGTGTCAGAAAATAAAAGATATCCTAGTAGTCCGAGGTTGTCTCTTCCGGCTTCTTCACATCCAGAACGTATGTTGCGAACTGTTAACAGAAATGCCAGTTAACAGAGGATAACATATTTTCATTGTGAAATAGAAGATATGGTTCATGATATCCTTGGTCTGATAGATGAAAACTTTCGGGTACATGATCTCTCACCGCTTTGAGCATTAGGTCGCGACGTAAGGAGTTGAAAGCGTTGCAGAAGTCCAGCTTAACTAGTATTGAAGGGCGTGAATTGTAGCTGCCATGCCACCTAGGTTTCCAAAGCCAAGCTGATGAGGTCCCAAGACTGTAGTTATATATTCTCTCGAAAGAAGTTGCAGAAAACTTAAGCTGCGGTCCTACGTAACGTTGAGGAACACGCAATAGGTGGTAACGAATTTTCTCTATTACAAAGAAGCGAGCACCAAATAATATAGGTTAAGCTTCAGGCGGTACGGAGCGAAACCCTATAAGATCGATAACTGCTGCCAGCGCAGGTCCTAATTTTGTCGCTAAATCACCTAAGGCAGGGGATAAGAAGTCCCGTCAGTGACGAGGGCGTAAACCATCAGGGCCTGCTGCCGACGGAAAGACTGAATCGCGGCTAAAATTTCTTCAGATAACGTATCATCCTGAAAAACGAAGTTAGGTTTTTTGTCGGAACGTGAGATTAGGGGTAGCAAGCGGATACTTTAGTTGCAAGGCGGTGTAGCATTTTCTCCAGTGGCAAACGTATCTGTGAAGCAGAGATACGAGCGAACCTGTTATAATATATCACCTTCACCAAGTCTAATAGCAGCATTGAGTGCTGTTATGTTACATGCGGTAATTGTAAGCATTAGTTTTACTCAATGTGATACGGTAATCGAAATGCAGCGAGTTTCGATCGAACGATTCGAGGGAGTGACATTCAATTTTCTTTGCGAGTCGGCATTTGGAGCACAACACGCGTAATAGCTAGAAGATCAAAGCAGGATCTGTTTTTGTTTACTTATTGCATTGTAAGAATGTAAAAACCTATGTAGGGCCTTGAGTCAACTAGCTAGAATTGAACCCGACACCTGTAGGGTTTGTATTCAGCAAATAAGCCGCCGAAGCCCACGCTTGCCGCGGTGGATTCTGAGGAGACCGAGAACGACGTCCGGAAGTGTTTGTCCGTCAAGCGAGTGAATGACTATTCATTTGAATCCATTCGCTTTCAATCGTAAACAGTCCCGACTATGCCAAAAAAAAACCTCTCACCAAACAGGAGGTGATACATTTCAACGACACTTGTCACGGAATTGCGATTCCGAACCCAGAGATAATAGATGATCGTAGAGCATGCCCAGCGAGCACGGACGCCCCACCAGTGGTGTCTGTGAGCTTGAAGAAAATTCCTCCCCCCTTGAAAACAGGGAAAAGCATGCCCAAAGCTCCGAATACTAGGGTGGCCATACGTATGTTGGCTGGGGCGGTCTAGGGTGTGGTGAAAACTGCCGTGCATACTTCGAACGGGGACTATTTTATATAGAACCCCACAAGTAGTCTTATCTCCACAAAGGCTTGGAGCACAAGACTAATACTATACCGTTGGGGACCACTGTCAACCGCTAGCCCGATTCCTAAAAGAGAGAAAATCATTTCTCTAAGAACGTATATCTGTCTTAACCATCAGCAGCACCGCGGTCTGCCCCAGGGAGCCTTGTCATCCACATTGGTATTTAATCTATTAATGGCCGATATGGCAGTTCGTCATTGTCAATGAAATCAGGCCCTGGTCTACACCGATGACATCCTGCTGTAGTTCCAAACTGGCAAATATGCGATGGCTATGGAGAGTACAAACGATTATCGGCGCCCATTACTGTAATGGTTCTGGGACAACGATCTGACTGTGATTGCCGCGTAAGCCGTAAGCAATCGTTCCCGACCTTGAATCATAATAAGCAATTATCAGTTGTCGTTCGATCCGACGCAGCAGCCTACGTTAACCAGCTCCGCAATTTGAGTCTAACGTGGAGTAGATGTTTGCGTTACTCTGTCCGCGTCTATGAACTGATCTAGATTGTTTAGAATCTTTCCCAAGAAATACTCCAGACTATCAGTGAATATTTGTATGTTCCTGTGCAGTACGCACGTACAACCTCGGCTAGGATTGGGAATTGCATTCACGAGGATGTCGGCACTATACGACAAAATACCAGCTCGCAGGTTCGAAGCGCCTATTTCTGAGAGCAGCTTATGCCTGCCTTCTAACACCGACTCCAAAATACTTCGATTGGCTGCCTAACACGGCTCGTTGAGAGACACGAACATGTTGGCTGCGAGAGCAATTTTCAAATTTTTGGATAGCGACCTTTGGCGAAGCTGGTACACATGCTTCCCACAAGGTCCTATGTTTTATCTAACCGTCAGAATGCCGTAGGCCCGAGAAGCCCTTGCTCCAGCTCGATTTCTTCCTCTCCCCCCCACGCTATATCGGGCACGTGTTACTGTGGGTCATAACGTACTTGAAGGGTATGCTTTCTCCCCAGTGTTTATGTCTATCGACTCGTTACTGCCTGACAAGTAGTATGATAAAGTCCAGCACGACCCGTGGAACATTCTATCAGCGCACGTTTTGAACTCCTATCGAGATGATGTAGTGTTTCCAGGTCCCTGAAACAAACTGCTGGGTAAGTGATGATAGCTGTAGTGGATGTGCGGCTGTATTCTCTCGTTCTGGCTTTGGTCGCTTGCATCTCCCCGATTTCACGTCAATGCTATTCGGTGAATTGACAGGCATTGATCTTGCTCTAATACGCTTGAGTTTGTGACCTTCAGAATTGACCAAGGGGTGCGATATATGTTTTCCGTGGCAATGACCAGCTCCCTCGATCGCAAGTTAACGGTGACGAACTGGACAGTTGACCACAGCCGGTTCCTCTCTGTCATGCTGGAGTGATTCTTGAGACATTTGATGATGAACGTGCTTAAGTCAGCTCTCCTGACAACGAACCATCTGCAAAGTGCCCTCAGTATGTGCATACCCAAACTGCTCTGAATAATCAATAATTATTCGCTTCATGCATTTTTTGGTGTGGGAGTGAACCTTGAAGCAATCGAACAAGATTCTCAGATGATTTAGTTTGCCATTACGAAGTTGATGTTAAATATTGCACCCATTGCATCTTCATAACACGTCAATGTATAATCATATACAAGCTGTGCACTTGTATAGGATCGTGCACCTACAACGCCCTTTGAGATAAGATAACAAATTAGTAAAGGCATTTCACGTCACATAAAGCTTTAACCACCGAATTGCGAGGAATACGTCACCACTGTAGTAGCTATCTGCTCAAGTAGCGTGCTTTAGATATGCTCGGATGTGACGATGACAATAATAATAATAATAACAACAACAATTCTAATGCTAAGAAATAAGGCGCAAATGATAAACGTTTACTTATATTATGCGACATAAATGCGGGAAGTCATACACGATCCAAACCAACCAGCCAAATCGAATTGTTGTGAACGAATGACGTCAGCACAGGGCATGAACAGTGCATACGAATGGAGTCAACCGCAGCAGCACTGTCTTATACAAATAGGAGGCTTTACGACCAGATCAGACGGTGACAATTCTGTTTATACAATCGACAAAGGCATAGTGATGGCACCGTTGAATGGCCGTCGCTGTACTGGCCAATCCAAGAGTCAGACGACCAGTTTACGTAGGACGTTTTTCTTAAACAAATTCGCCGTCACGTCTCGTATGGGCGGTCATTCAACAGGGGCAACATCTTTCTGTGAAAATGAAAGTTCTTAGGGAAAAACTAGTAGTTCGTTTAATTAAACACAAAAATAGTAGTTCCCTTAATTAAAAAAAAATAGTAGTTCCTTTAATTAAAAAAAATAGTAGCTCCTTTAATTGAAAATAATAGTAGTTCCTTTAATTAAAAAAAATAGTAGTTCCTTTAATTTAAAAAAAAATAGTAGTTCCTTTAATTTAACCAGCAATTTTTTGCCTTCTGCAACAGAATTTAGCAGCAAATCTACAAGTGTTGCCCTCAATATATTGCCCAAGCGCGAACGCGTGGTGTATCGCGCGACAAGCAATAGCTGAGTTTTCGCTATTTTGTCTCGAACGTTGTTCAAGTTGTCATTATATGACATCTCGCCTGCCGATGGTAAATGGTAAATGTTTATTGGTTTATTTAAGGTTATTCGCAAACGTGATCACTCCAGGCGTCGATATGGGCTAAACTATGGTCGCAGCGCAGGTCTCAATCGTAGGCTCGGAACACATCTGAAACAAAAAGCTCTCCTCCCCTCTCTGCAAAATAATGTCTGTCCATTTTTCTAACGATCGCAGTTGGCGATGCTTTCTGACAGTTGCATAGCTACCGATTGTACATATTCGTCTCTCGTCTTTTGGCTACGAGATAATATTCTGTATACGCGATAGATGCATAGCTACTACTACTATTATCTGGCTGACTCCACGACGGTCACGGCCACGGTCTCAAATCGGTTTTGCGAACGCTTTTGTTGCCATGATTCGTCTCCTCATCGTTGGAGGAAACGCTGCAGAATGATCTATCGAGAAGATTCGAACACCACGAATTCCTAGCCGTATTTGATATAGCGGCATCGGGTACTCGAAATCAGTGACTATCTTCGTGGTTAACCTGGGCAGAAAAGTAGGCGCACAGTTCAAGCAAGCGCAGTTCCAGCTTCCTTGCCGACTATGAGGCTATTGTCTCGAATGCTACACTTGCGTACATTTGACCAAACGCTACGCGCACTTTTGCCCATTATTATCCATTTATGTTACAAATTTATACTTTGATCTGACACACGTTTCTATACGCGGGCCACACAGCAGCATATTTCGCCCCTGTACGTGCCTTGTTTGTGCTATGCGTGTTTCCAGTGTCCACCAGCGCAGTTTTCGCCATTGCGAATTCAAAAGTGACCGGGCGATACGGTTCCGCTACCCGAGTGCGAGCGTAGCCTGCCGCAGCTGGTCACTCACCAGCGCCCCGTTCGACCGCCCGACGCGTTGTGCTGGTGTTCGGGCAAGATCAGCGCCACCAGCCACACACCAGCAGCAGCAGCCGCAGTAACGGCAGCAGCAGCAGCCGCAGCAGCAGCAACCACCATAGTAAGCAGCAGTCAGTGAGGAGTAAGCGAGCAGCCCAGTGCGAGCACTGGAGCAGCCGTACCAGCAGGTACACAGGTGCGTCTGGCCTTCGCAGCGAGTGAGCGAGTGAGCGGGCCGGCGGGCGGGCGGGCGACGACGGCGGTGTGCTGCTGCTGCTCGTGAATTGAAGAGCCCCATAGGCCCATCATCATTGTCGTCTAGTGGTTGTTGAGCTTTGCTTGCTGCTGGTGGTGGTGGCTGCTGCTGGCGAACGTCGGTTGCTGCCTGACTGCTTCGGCTGTTGCTTGGACTGCCGCCACTGCTGCTGCTGGTAGTGGTGGTGGTGCTTCTGCTGGGTTGCCCGAGCGCCTGGCTCAGTTGGTGGATGCTCGGAGTGAGGCCTGGGCAGAGATCCCCCCCCCCGTGTATAGTTGAAGTTGTATTAGTAGTAGTAGCAGTATACTCGCTGTGAGAGATACACAAGCAACAGCAGTTGCCACTCTGCTGGGCCGCAACAAGAAAACGAACGAAGTCTGAAGTCGCGTTCAAGTCGATGATAAAATTGCCACAAGGACGAGGATGATGAGTCGATGAAAAAGTCGACATCATACAACAACAACAACAACAACAATAATAATAATAGTCATCACAACAATAATATTAGTAAGAAGAAGAAGAAGAAGAACAACAACAACTAATTATAATCACAGTTATAACAAGTCAGTGTGCTGCAATGTTTGTGTGACTGCGTGTGTAGATCTTCGTACGCCAAATCAACAGTAGAAATTGTGGCGGTGGTGGCGATGGTGTTGTCGCTGCTACTGCTGCTGCTGCTGCTACTACAGTGCCAGTAGCGCTTGTCTCGGCTGTTTCTGTGTGCTCCGCTTCTACAATCCACCTGTGCGTGTCCCGTTCTCTCGGTGCTGTGTGTAACTAAAACGACGAGAAGCAGGTGTTTTTCAACCACCTACTACTACCACTACTGATCGGTCGGAGCTCGGAGCTGGTTGCCGTTAGCGCGAGTTAGTTTGTGGTGCTTGAAGGAGAGTATACGACTGTGATTTGTGTTTGGTGCTGTTGGTGTTTGTGTGCTTCGGTGCTACCGTCTGTCCATTCTCTGATGCCACTGGAGCGGGCGCCTTGGTGTCAGGAGCAGCAGAAGGGCCCAGCGATGGCGACCGAGGGCTTCTTGGAGCAGCAGGGTCCTAACCACATCGTGCGCATCCGACAGGACCAGAATCTGGATGAGCTATTTAAAGTGGCCATCGAAGGTGGGTCTCGCTCATCAGGCGTTTCTTTCTCTTGTCTTGCCTTGTCGTTTCCAAGAAGATTACTCAGTGTTCAGTATTATGAAGCGTGAGTGAGCTAGTAAAACTTCACGCGATCATGTATGACAAGATGAAGTTCACTTCGCGGTAGGATGTCCCTATCATCCAGCCATGTAGCCCATCAGATTCGTCGGACTTGATTATTCTATTATTATTATTTACTATTATCATTGATGATGACATTCTAATAGACGTTTGGTGCTGCTGCTGCCGCTCCGGCCACCGCCGCTACTGAAATGCGATCCGAGCCCGTAATTCGCACATGATCTGCGTCTCGGAGACATCCTATCCTACACTTATATGTTCGCACGTATCCCTCTGTTCCGCGTATCTGGTTGGTAGCAGCTCAATTTCTGGTGCGTGGGAAAGCAATAGATAGATCGAGACAGAGAGAGCAGAGATATTGCGTTGACAAGAAGAGTTTACGTTCACAACTACTCGCAGTGGTTGGTGGTTATTTTTCGTTGCTAAACGCGGCCAGCCAACGATGAGCCACCAACCGTCCGTGTCACATGTATCAGTTGTACGGTGGTGAAGTGAATGGTCGGACAGACAGGCGGCGGCAGTGACATAATAGCGAAAATCATGATCATGAATTCATAAGTCGGGTTAATAAGTTGCCTTGTTGATTTGTTCGTTTGTTTTTTGGATCAGCAAGCTGACGGGAGTCGTCGATGGAAAATGCTCAAATCGCCTCATATTGTTCACTTATTGGGTTGAATAATGAAGAAGTCCAATTGCATTCGCCCGTGTTTCTATTTCTTCGCTCAACTCGGCTGAAGTTTTGTGAGTCGTCTATTCTGATTATGATGGTGTCGGTCGCGACGCTGGCGTTGTTGATGCCGACAGCTAGTTAATACTGCTGCTGCTCTCAGCCAACGATTACAGTTGTAATAGTTGTAATGGTAGTTGTATAATAGTAGATAGTAGTAGTTCTGGGAATAGCGTGTATGCCCGATGCGTCACAGTGACTGCCTGCCCATATCATATAATATGCCGCCTGTATATATATATATATATATATCAATGGGTACAATTTCATCATCGATAAACTGTCTCCATTTTGTTTATCTGGATGTGTGCGAGTGTTTGTGCGTGCGTGTGTGTGTCTGTACGTGCGTGCGTGGCTTCGTGTTCCGATTCAACCGACTCAACATCACCCCCCTTCGTTATGCGTCGCCACAATTTACCACAGCTTATTATTATTATTATTCGCTGTTTCAGTCAGTCGTTTGATTAATTAGTTCGAATGTCTGTGCGTCTTGACGTTCGTGTGCTAGTTTCATCGAAGCACTTTACACCTCATTCTGTTGCTGTCCCCTTTGGACTGTGTCGCCGCTCAATACGTTTTTGTGTTAAATTTAGTTTCGCAGTGCTCGCTGTCGCACAGGCAGCCAACAACACTGATGTCAGTTTGCTCACATAGACGCATACGAATCATAACAGTGGCTCTCAACTCATCCATCTGTTTATCCCTGTGTGCGTTTCCGGCCCCGCGTTACTGGACGGCAATGCCGCATACGCAGTTTGCAGTATGATATGTATCAATATATCTATTGTCCCTTCCCGATCTGCTTGGCTCCCCCCAGCTGCCCTCCTGCTGCAAAAGTAGCCGGAGACGCGGACACGAAATCTGCGAGCCGAAACTCGACCACGATGGCCCTCATCGGCGGGTATCGCGGTCGCGACTGCAGCGATGGCCTGACGCCGCAGCAGACTATCATCTACAGTCGGCCAATTTTGGCCTGCTCGGCACCAGGGGCGCTCGACTCCGCGGCGCGCTCTTGTACTAAGGAAGAAGAAATCGCATTATATACAGAGAGTGCTTGTTGTTGTTGTTGCTGCCGCCGCCGCCGCCGCCGCCGTTGAAACTCTACAGTCAGTCAGTGCTGGTTGTGTCTTGTTGTCTGGTTGCCTCCTCGTTGCTTCCTGGCTTACTTTTGCTGTTGCTGCTGCTGCTTCGTGGCTGCTACAGCTTTGCGTCTTGCAGCTCTTAGCTCGACGTGCGTGCTGCAGCGAGCAGACCGGACCCACTGGGTGGTTCGTTGCTGGAGAGCGGAGAGCCGGCGGTTGTCTAGCGGACCCGCTGGCGGCGCTTGCGTCCGCGGCGCAGGGTCTGAGATTCGTTGTCGTTGTCGTCGTCGTCGTTGTTGTCGTCTCTTTCATCTATGAGCGAGCGAGTGCATGTGGTTGTCTTGTTAGTGTTCGCTGGGCTGAGGGTAGAGCGAGGACGAGGATGACTACTGCTGCTGCTGCTGCTACTACGTGCAACAGCAACAGCAGCGACGAGTGTACGGGTGTAAAAGAGTGAGTGAGTGAGTGAGCCAGTCAGTGGCTGCGTCTGTATGAAGAGTCTACTTCTGCCCCTGTAGCTGTCTCGTATCTCAAACGCGCTGCTGTTGGTGCTCCTACCACTATTAGTAGCTTTGGTAGTAGCACCAGTAGATGCACTCTACGACGACAACGACTCGGCGGTGTTCTGGGAGGCATCGGCCTTCTTCCTCCCCTTCATCCACCGTAGAGTGAATACGAAAGCTGCAGCAGGACGATGAAGAGAAGCGGTCTGCTGCTGCTGCTGCTGCTTGTACCGTTGCTGAGACCCTGTGACTGCTCATGGTGCCTCTGCTGGTGGCAGCATCTGTGGCTCAGCAGGGAAGAGCCCGCGTTTGCGGAGGTGAGCGCAATGAGAAGAGACACGCTATGGCGGCGCTGCTGCTGCGTCGCGTAGTAGTAGTAGTAATGGTGGTGGTGGTGGTGGTTGTAGTAGTTACCCTTAAAGCGAATCGCAGTCAGTAGTCAGTGAGCATCGTCCTCCTCCTCCTCCTGATCTGTTTGCACGTCAGTGTGACGATTACTCGACTACAGTGGTTCTCTCGTTTGACCGATCACCACCAGACGAACAAGCAACCGCAAGTCATACTGCAGCCGTACTGAACGAGCCGCTGCAGTGACTGAGCCATCGTATCGGCAACTCGGCCGCCATGCACTGAGGTCGTAGCTGCAACCGCCGCCGGTGCAACAGCTTTAGGCAGCAACCAGTGAAGAACTAGCAGCAGCGGCGAGCACCACGATGCCTTCAGCATTATTTACAGGGCTAGAAGCCATAGCAACATCAGTGCTGCTGCAGCGGCGGCGGCGGCTGAGCCATACTGGTGGTGTATTTGTCGTCGTTGTTGTTGTTGTTGTCGTCGTCGTCGTCGTTGCTATTGACGACGATGAAGCTCCCCGCCGCTGCTGGCGTTGCCACTGTACGAAGCCGTGGTAACGATGGCAGTTGTAGTGGAGGCTGCTGCTGCTTCTGTTGTTGCTACCACGGCTAGCTCGTCCGCCACAGCCGTATCAGTCCGTCTGACAACTACTGCAAATGGCCACCTCGGCCCCAGTGCACCCTACGTGGTAGGTACCACGACCCGCTCGACAGGCCGACCGACTGTGCCGCCCCGCCGCCGCAGCCGCCGCCGCCGCCAGTCTAGTCGTCGGCTGCTCACGCGGCGACCAATATATATATATATATATATATATCACTCTTGCTATGACCACGGACACGACCACTGCTGCTGCTGCTACCGGCAGCAGCAGCAGCAGAAACAACAACAACTATAACCGTATTCAAAAGCATAGACTCGACGGCGATGGTCGTTGCTCATCGTTGTCGTCGTCGACCGTTGTCGTCGTCGTCATCATCATCTTCCGAGCTGCTGCATAGCCCATATATTTTATATGCTATACAGCTATCTTACCATTGAAACGAGTGGCGGCGGCGGCGGCGGCGGCAGCAGCAGAATTGGTCGCTACTTATTGTTGTGGCTGCTGTTGCTGTTGTTGTTCTTGAGATATGGATGGCATAATAGCAGTAGTCGTACTGGTTGTAGACGGAACGTGGGATGCTCGAGCTGCTAGTATGGGCTAACTGGCATGGCCAGCGGTAGATGTAGACAAAGTAGGCGTTGTAGCAGCAGTGGCAGTTGTTCTATTTGTAGTCTCTTTCTTTTCGCTCGACCCAGTAGAGGGTAGCGCTTACGGAGATGGAAGCAGACAGGGTCATATTGTCCTACTCCTGATATTGCACTACTCCTGCAAACGAGCTGCTTTACTGTGGCTACTGTTGCTGCTACTGCTGTGACTATTCCGGCGGCGACGGCGGCGATGATCGCCGACACGAGGTAGTGCGGCCGGAGATAACTTTTAACCGTCGAACTCCTTTGGGGTAGTATCGTCGCTTTTAAGAAATTTAAGCGTGATCATATTTACCTGTAAATAGATGTATGAATTATGCATCAATAGCTAGAGCAGCGGCAGTAGCAGTAGCCACAGCGGCGGGAATTTCTCCGTCGCCTTCTTCATTGACGGAGACATAACGGCGATTGGCGACAATCGACGCCTATAATAACGCCAGCAGCTGAAAAAGCGACAACAAATGCAAAAACAACAACGAACAACTTTGGCCGAAGGAAACAGGACCCAACGAAGAGATTGAAAAGTTGTTTGCTCTTTTTACCTAACTCGACACTCTGCCCATATATATACACATGTATATATATATATATATATATATATATATATACATGCACATGTAATATAGTATTTATATCCATACATCGAAAAAAGCAGAATTAATAACGGAAACTTGGCTTATTCCCTTTTTCGCCGTCACCGAATGGTGTTTTTAGCCAATGCCTCCTGATAGCGGACCGAGTGGTGGCTGGTACTGCTGAACGTTCGCTGTATCTGCGTCAACGAGCAGCGAGCAAGCAAGCTGCGAGCTCTCGAACATTTTAGCTCACCGCTCCTCCACTCATGGCTAGGAGGATTTGGGTGCCCCCGGGCTAGCAGTCGGAGCCGAAGTTATCTGAGCCAAAGATGTTGTCGTCTCGATCTTTGCCAGCAGACAACGACGAAACAGATCGAAAATGTCTGCCAGCGAACCACTGGGGGGGGGGAGGCCATTTGGCGCTATGACCCGCTCAGCGCCGGGACCTGTGCGAAGCCGATCGTGTTCATCCCCTCGTGGATAAGGATAGGCGTCCGTGATGATGGTGTGTGTGTGCGCCGCCTCGCGAGTGCTCGTTAGAGAGCGAGAATACAGAGAATCAGGCTAGTAGCGCTTGCTTTGGCTAACTGACAGAGGTGGGTCACAGCTTAGCAGCAGCAGCAGCATATGCCTCGTGATGCCTCTCGCTCTCTAGAGCAGCAGGTGGTTGCTTCCTCCTGATCTCTAGTATTCTCTTTTGCGAACGAACCACGCGTATGGTTGAACCTGCCTCCGCGTCCGTCTGTCTGTTAGAGCGACACGGGGGGGGAGGGGGAGTCCTTTGTATGTGCTTCGATCTCTCTCTCTCTCTCGCATCCGTTAGATCAACGTTCGAAACGCAGCAGTCACAGAGAGAGCTCAGCGTGCTGGCGATCCACACGCAGAGGCACGGACGGGTAGGCACAGTACCCAGATCTCGTTGAGAGCGAGAGCGGCGCTGCCTGGTGGTATATCACCCATAGGCCGTACACGACCATACGGTGGCATTTGTGTTCTTCCTTGAAATGGCGAACTATAGCAGCATTGTCCCAGTGGACTGTTGCTTGCAGCAATGATGCTGCCAGCAGATCATTCCCTTTTTCACAACTCATTTTCGATGTGGGGTGTGTGTGGTGTGGAACGGGGGGGGGGAGCACGGAGGTTCTCTGCACGCGCTGACTAATCATAACTGCTAAGTGATATATAAATAACAAAGTGGATGAGTCCACGAATTATTTCGTATTGAACAACGAAACAGGGTTGCGTCTGTGAGCGTAATTCGTTTCAACGACTGCGACGTCCACACTCGTCTGTGGCGGAAATTGAAATCGTAGTTAATCGTCGAAGTAGTTTATTATTTAGTCTTTGCGACAATTTTTTCAAAGTCGAACTAACGCTAGTTGCTCTACAATAAATATCGATTAATGTTGTACCTTCGAGTTTGTCACGCGGGTGCCTGATTATGACACATGATTGTAACAACGGTTACGTCGCGGCCGATCTCGTTGCGCTCAAAAACACCCTGACTCTTTGCTTTGTTTATTATGTCCCTTTTAATGTGCACTAATGGCCAAGTCTTCAGTTCGAGTACTCCGAGACTCCCTCAATGTCGGCGTCATAGATCAGACGACGGAATTCGACATGATAACTATTGTCGGTGGACACGATCGTTGTGATGTGTGAGCGTGTATTTGGCACAGAGGAACAGGGATTTTGGTCGTCTCGGCGATGATTTGGATTGATTCTTACGTTCATCGAAACTGGAGCAAAATATCTTGTTTGGGAGGGTGTTCATGCTAGGCAGATTCAGCGTTCCAATAAATCAACAAAACTAAATAATGGCGGGATTCAAATCACCTTAACTAACCTCTCGATCGGCGCTTGCAGCTGATGGGGAGGTTAGTGCGTCATTTGACTAAAGCGATGGGTAACTTATAGCTGTGGTTGTAGCATTTTTCAAAAAGGTGTTGAAAGCATACGCTGAGTTTGGGCATTATTATCATTACCAATGATATCATTAATTAAGTCGTAGAGATTTGAGTTATCATTTTCGAACTTGGCAATCGCAATCCCTTTCTCTAAGCCAGTATCCGTTGTAACAGCGTCAACTCTATGTGCGTCAAGAGAACGTCAGTTAGTCCCTGAAAGAAAGGAATTACTACACGTGGATAATCAGTTATCTTTCGAAAGTGCCTTCCATCACTTTGCTAAGAGATTGAAATAAGCTGATTTAGTTACGTGTCATATACGCCCTTGTCAAGTAGAACTTGCCGAATCCAATCTAAAAAATTACTCTGCAATGTACAAAAGCCCTCCGTTTGGACATTCGCCACTAGGCCACCATAGCCTCTAGCGCTCTAGGCGATTATATATATATATATATATATATATATATCTGGAGAGCTGGTATCAAACGGTCGTAAACTATATATATATATATATATGTATAATAACATCTTCGACAACGGCCGATAACGAACTTCGCGTTTGGCTTTTACGCAGAGCTTGCTTCCTCGAAAGGCAGACGTCGCAATATCTGGATACGTGCTGTGGACTCAACTTTAGGACGAGAATAGATATTGCTTCATAAAGGTTTCTACGAGGGTATCAGTAACCGAACGGAGTTCACAAAGGGGAATTTATAACATTCTGTCTTCTAGAATCACTGCCATTATACGGTTAACCGCGACAGATATAATTTCGACTATATGAGCATACATGGATACTATCCGTGGTCGTTGTCATCCCGTAAATAATAACTACGACTCGAAGGATGATGAACAAGTCTATGAAACACGAGCCAATCCACTTCCTTCACGTGATTCGAAAATCGGGAAAAATATCCACATTGTTCTGGAGTACACTGTAAATACATCGTTGACGTAGGTAGCAAGTGACCTCAAGCGGTGTTGATGCGGTTTGTTTCGCCTATTGTACAGTGGGTTTACAGTGAATATGTTCTGAATATTATCTCTGAATATGTTCCTGTATATGAAAACAGTGTCAGTATTTTCGTCACGTCAGAATACTAATCATAGTACGGCGTGGTATCGGTAGTCTGTCATTGTAATTTTTTATTAGTGATTTTCGGGGAAAGACTTAATTTTAGAAATCATGGTTTCACAAGGCAACCATAATAATGTGGGTGTTATTAGTGCATGTCGCCGTTCTGCTGTCTCAGCTCGCGCTACTTCAAAAACATGAACTGTCGCTACCGATGCGCGAGATATTACCCATTGAAGTGCGTCTATTCATACTCAATGTTTGTGTATATATTTTTCTATATTAGAAATGTACATTGTTTCTGCGTTGTACAGTGGCGATTTTCCGGTTTGCCAAACAGGTCTGTTGTGTTGAATGACTGAGCAGTCGGGGTAACCGGGTTGGTTCACAGTTGGACTGACTACTCCCATACGACGGATGAACGGCGCAATTGGGCGTGGCGATAGCGGCAGCAACAATCTGACGGGCGATCGTCGTCAAAATATCGGCCCTCGTCAAGATCTGATCCGATCCAAAGCTGCTGGATTTTCTGAAAATCAAGGAGACAATAACAACAATAACAACAACAAGTTCGACAAACGCAACAACAACAACAACTGCCCGAGAGAATTAGTAGTTTGTGGTGATCCTGGTAGTCGTCTCAGCGGGGAGATCGTTGCTCGCTGGTTGTTCGGAGCAACCGTAATACGTAGTACCTCTTGCTATTGTGCCCCTGCAAGCGGCTTCTAACCGCTGACCTGGTCGGTTGGTACCTCGGTTGTTATAACTTCGACCTAATCCGTGCTGTTGGTATGATGAGAGATGCTGTATGCTATTGGCCATCAACTTCGAAACCAATAAATGTGTAGGAATCACGTGAGGAGGCTTCACTACCGCGAGATATCATTTGGGGTGTTGTTGACATGTTAAAGCATATGTAAGCGATTTTGAGTCCAGTTGGTATGAGTAACATCGGGTCGATAAATGCAAATAGGTTAGTGAACGAATGAATAAGTGAATACCTAACGTCAGTCGGCGAACCACCCATATTGTAGTTTTGAAGGTCTTTGGCTTCTCTAGGAATGAGAACATTCGATATAATGAGTTCGTAGCGTTGTCAGGTGTCTGCTCAGGTTGGGCCAAGTCGTTCAGGGCGTGCCAACACAGAGCAATAAAGAGGATGGCAGCTATATATTACATAAACATAAATGCAACGAACTCGGCAGGGCCTTCAATTCGACCCCGCAGTCTCCATTGTGCATGAAGTCTTTTCCTGCCTGCAAACAACGGCAATGAACGATAATATAGATACCACTAGCACCGCCGACGAACAGTGTTGAATAAATATCGAGTATAATAGCAACACTGACCACGCGATGGCAGCAACTGGCATGAACTTCGTAGACAACACATATCTATATATATATATAAATATATATATATATATATATTCATATATATTATATTCTATTATTACATATAGTTCACATAAGTTTCCTGTGTAGGCATATACTGCTCACCGGCTATGGAAATTATATGTGTTGGGGGGAAAGAGGTGATCCTTGAAACGGCAGATGATAACAGACAACAAAGACGATGATGATGATCGGTTATCGGTGATAGTGTCGTTTGTTGAAACGACATGTACGAGTGGAAGCGACATGTTGGATGGTGTCGCCGTAATGAAGCGTTACGAGTTTCGGGCTGTTATTAAATACTGCTACTTTTAGTGTTGTGATGCAACCCAGATAAATACAACGTAGATTAGATGCAGTTTACGGAAGGTCTTCACTATCGTACAAAGCTGTGCATTATTGGATCATTGACTTTAGAAAGGTTCGAAGCAGTGACTAAGACGAACCACGTCCGGGAGCTTCAAGAACGGTAACGAATGAAATGAAAATGTGCGAAAAGTGCATGCGATAGTGCAGGCGTTAAAGATTAGCAAAGGTTCAGTTAATTCCATACTATGGTGCGATCTTGCTATGAGAAAGTTGAGCAGCAAGTGGGTGCCGCACATCTCGACTACCGACCAAAAACTGAGCCGATTGAGACTTTCCGACCGCTGTCTCGAGCAGATGAAGAGGGATCCGCGGGGACTTTTTGTGCCGATTCGTAACCGTTGATGAAGGCTGGGTAAACCACTGCTCTCCCGAAACCAAACACGAGTTAGCTACTCACGAGCGGGCTACTGCACTGGATGAAAGACCACCGACAAAGGTCAGGACTGGAAAATCAGCCAGAAAGGCTTTGTGCGCTATGTTTTTGGATACAAATGGAATGATTGTGATCGACCACCTTGATGCCGATAGAACGATTACAGGAGAACTTTACGCCGGACTTTTGGATTGTTTAAGCAACGTAATCTATGCAAATGGTAGCGTTACGGCGGCCGGTAGAGGAGTATTTTGGGTCTATGAAAACAATGTTTTATTCAAACGGGATAAAAATACGAGAGAATCACGGCATGAGATGCATTGAGTTTTTAGGGAGGATATATGGAATAAATACATCAGTATTTTTCCCCAAAATTATTATTCCCCTTTCTATACAGAAAAGTTCTTCACACTGCCGTGTGACATAAAAGAGAGCTTAAGCATTGTAAAATTGCAGCTCCTTCAATAAACCATTAAACCTTTATCTTTACCTTTACCCATCTAGTATATTCTCTTCGGATTTTTGTTTGCGGCTGGGCCCGAACCCTTTCTTCATCAGAAAGTCCTCAGTACGTAACCGAATTTTGGCGTTAGCACAGAGAAATGTCGGAGGGAAAATGCACACATGCTGCCTGGGCATATTCCACTGCCGGTTGATTTATCAAACCTGGATCCCTAGGTACTGCAACTGAATCTTCCATTTACTATGATGATATTACTCCCATCTATCACAATGGCTGTCCGTTGTCTATGGCCCGGACAACAACAACATCATCATCTCACTTCGCACCGTGCGCCATTCGATGAGGCGATCTGTCCCAGCTATTCATCCGATCCGCTGTGCCTCGAACCAGTGACAACAGCGGTAGCAGCAGCAACAGCCGTAAAACTGGGATATGTCGATCTGTTTGTCGTCTGAAGGGCAGATCTGCGTTAAGCCGCAAATACAACTGCTATTACTACTACTACTGGAAGAACTACGCGTTAGCTGTTACTGTTGTTTTTCTTTTTCACTAGTTACACATCTTTGGGTGTTACACCTATAGGGGCAACTTGTTAAGATTGGTTCCTTGTTTTCGCTTATTCGAAATACTTGTCGAAGGAGACACTGAGATAAATAAATGCATGCCGAGTGATGAAGTTTCGGTTGCGCATAGTTGTTCCGAAATTATCGGCGATGCTGTCGGCCGAAGACAGATAAAGAAGGGGGTCCCTGTTGTCATCTACTCATTTTTCAATGGCTGTTCAGACGATATATTGCCTTCACATCTAAGCGGCTATGAAAAACAAGGTCTTTTGTTGTTAATTAAATCGTTTCCCCTTCCATCTATTTCCTCGTCCTAGGGCCGACATGTCCTTTTTTTCAACTCATAGTTTATTGTCAGAACTGCAATTTCACAATGCTTAAGTTCTCGGAGGAGAAAAAGTATAACCGACGACAGTTTCTTGAGACAACACTATCTGTCGTGATGTTGACCGTCTCGTAGGGTTTGCTTAGGATGACGTTTAGCGCCCTGGCGTCGTTCTTCCGTCGTGGTTCTGTTAATCGTTGTTATCTAAGCTGCTCGAAAGACGTTTTACCCTCATATCCACGAACGCACTCGTGGTTACTGCTTTCGACGAAACCAAGCGGAGTGCTGTATTTCATTGGAAGTCCTCAACATTAGGGCATTCCTTCAATTCCCTGATTTTTCTTTATACGTCGTACGTATGCTCTTCGGATCATAGGTAATGAGTTAATATTAAAATGAGGGTGCTAGTGGGTCACCTGTTTTAAATCGGCCCACACAAACCTAAACCACTGCTTACTTTGAGTGTACTTGAAGCTAAACAACGTCGCTTAATGTGCATGTTCTTGTTGTGGTCCAAGGCCAGTCTAGGTCTAACTATTACACAGAACAGAGATTGTGAAGAGAGTCTCAGCTGACGAAAAAACGTGTTGTTTCGGTGGTGACAACCGGTGATAACGAGTTCCGACGAGGATCGCGGGTGTCAGGTCACGATAACAGGTTGAGTCGAGAAGGCGTATCTTCTAGCCACAAGCTATACTCGGCGTGCAAACGGTACTGGCCAAAGGACAATATTTGCTGTAATCATAAATTGGCTCACTGTTTCCAGAGCCAGCCCGCTCTTTTCAGGCCAACCCATATTATTACGGCACTTAATGTGGGCGAACTTAACTGGCGAATCTGTGGATGCGTGCATTTCATGGGTACTTTTGCGAGTTATTCGGACATATTTAGTTCCCGCTATTCCCGGTCATCCGTTAGCGGTAACTAGTGATGTATTACTGTCTCGACTAACAACAGATCCACAGTAGACAAGAAAATCGCCCGCGGTGTCTACGGTGTACTAACGACCAGACATACGAGACAATCGTGCCGGTATAACCGTACTGGGCGTGCTACTTTAGAGGTAACTTATCAAAGTTATATCCATTTATGGACAATCGTTGCACAAATATGAGCGAGCACGCGGTGTTCTATGTTGTGCATTTGAGTTGTATAGCGGTGTTGATCGTGATATAGCTCTTTGGGAGCTTCTTGTGTTTCACGTCTCGAACTGTTCCTATGATCAAGTTTAGTCAATTGGGTCTCTCCCCAACATACCTAAGCTTTGAAGGATTGAATAGTAATGTTTCAGGCAGAACAGAGGTACGTGAGCAACTCTATATCATATGTGGCGGTAGCCGGTCACACAGACTTTGGTGTGGCTTACCGAGAGCAGGACGATCAGTGCGCTCTCGAAGATGCGTCGATGACATGCTCGCTGCGTTCCTATCACGGAAGTCGGTGGAACGGTGTTTTTTACATAAATTAATTAATCACTACCAAAATGGACGTCCATGCGGATGCCTTTATGAGCAAACTATATTTCGTATCGTTGTTATTGCTAAACTATTGGCGCTTCTGTCTCGTCAGCCTATTAATATCTTAAGATTATATGTTTGTCCACTATTCAGCTCTGGTTTCTCCGATCCTGTGAGAAGACTCAGACTTGCCCCGTCAAGAAGGCCTACGATTTATGCTACGCTCAAATATTAATTATTAGTATTTTTAGTTACTTCAACGTTCCTGTCGGAGTTCCTCCGAGCTCTCAACGCCCACCTGCAGACACAGATGCTGTCATTTCTACGCAGTACAATACGTTGCCAGTTGAACGCCGGACTCGAATAATCAGTATGTGGGGAACCTTTACAGATGTAATGTATAGTTCACACAAAAGGGAAGACATTCGTGATCTCCTAATGAACGACCTCATATGTTTTATGCTTTTGAACATTCACGCGTCGTCCATGCGATACGCATTGCGGTGTGTTGTTGTTAGCCTGTTGTGTAATGTGTATATAACGACCGCTCATTCCACTTATTGTGCTACATTCGATAGATACAGCCTCGGCGCCACTGTTTCTATATACGACGGCTTGATTCGACAATGTGTGTTGGTTACACTGTTGCCGGTGGACGCAGCGAGTCCGTGAAACACTGTCGTGTAAGTCGGAGAAAAGTCAACCTTTCTTTTCCAGCGCACGCAGCCACAGCCGACAGCAACGATAAGAGAGAAGCATCTGTGTGATGGCGACGAAGACAGCGCTGTTACGGTTATCGCAGCGGTGATTTTGTGTTGGGTCAATGATGTTGTTGGTGTTTCCTGACAACGACAACCAGCACCGTCAGTCTAAGCACCAACAGCAGGAGCCGCCTCTATCATATAGGTTCACGACACAACAAATGACACTTAAGGGTAGGGAGGATGGCATCAAGCGGCGTGAGCCTCCACTCAAACATATCGATGGTGTACCTCGCTGCGATAAAACAAAAAGATGCCAACGATCAGGATCTACGTGGCGAACTAGTCGGATACAACAATACATGCAGGCCTATTGTCGTTCTGTTGCCCCGTGCGTTCGATGGCTAAGGACGACTATTTTAAGTAGTTTTTTTTTCTGGACAACGGATGAGAGGCAGGCTGACGCAGGTTGAACGCAGACGTGGAAATCGCTTTGTAAAGGACAGACATATGACATGTGTCCCTGCTATGCCAATCTGTTACAATCGATTGGAGATGACACAATTAGCAAAGAGAGAGAGAGAGAGAGAGAGAGAGAGAGACTTGGTTTAGTCACATGAAGTAGCGATCGACTTTTGATAATTCACTGACAATTAACTTTGATTGACTGAAATTGTCTACAATGAACGCTGGCCCATGTAGCAAATCAGTGCTTCCAACCCAAAAACTCCGCCATACGAAGCCAACGCTGTGCCTGCCCGGCGCGAATATATGTGCTTGTGCGTTGCTTGCTTGTTGCTGATAACGTACTGATAACGTATTCAAGCGGCGCAGCGCTCTTGAGAACATTTGGACAAAAACTCGAATAAAAACAAGTGCGCATCACGAGGTTTTCGAGCATTTCGTTTTTTTTGCAGGAGAACTATTGCACAGCCAAACAAGAAACACGTCCAAGTTCATTATACGCTTCGCGAAAGTGTCACTGACAAATGAGTGAGGTAGCCAGCGAGGAGCAAAGTGGTAAAAACCTAAAATCGAAATTGTCACCACCGTTCTCAGTAATAATCATGCACATTGTAATTATGTTATGTTTCGAAGTCAACAAGCATATGTCATTTGTGCTGCTCGTTAGTTCGTTCTCTCCGAGGCCTCTTCCTCCTGCTTTCCCTTCTTTCTTGCACTTTTCTTCGAGTCGAGTCGATTATCCATCGACGTCGACATTTCATCCACCGGCACTCGCGGCCGCCGCCGCCGCCGAGGCCGCTGCTGTTCGCCATAACACGAATCCATCCATCCATCCGGTGACTTCGTCGTTGCTTCTGCTGGTGCTGGTGCTGCCGCTGCTGCTGGTGGCGACGGCTGGCTGGCTTCGTTGGCGCAGCTTCAAACTTGTTGCTTGATCCTGCTGCTGCTGCTGTTGCTGCGGCATCTAGTGGTGGTTGTACTATCGCTAATCTGATTGGAGCGAAGAGGACGAGGATGACGTTGCTGCTGCTGCTGCCGGCCGCCATTCCCGCTCATGACGGCGGCGGCGGCGGCGTCGTCAGCATCGTGGCATCATCTGATCTGTGAGGAAGGATGAGTATTCTCGTCGGCTCGTTGCTTCGTCGATGCGTCGGTGTCCGTTGCTGTCTGTCGGGCTGCCCTTTCGTACGCTCCCGTTCCTCCGTCGAGCGGAGAAGCGACAAGCGATGAGCGACCGACGAGCAGCGGCCAACAGCAACAACCAGCAACGAATAGCGCATGTTAGGCAGCGACAGAAGAAGAAGCACCACCACCGCCACTACCAGCCCTTCCTGGCTCCCGCCGTGACCTGGTGCGGGTTGACTGGCTGGCTGGCTGGCGGGTGGCCTCATGGGATGTTCTCCACGCCGTTTCATCGAACGAAGAAGCCGAAGCAGAAGACGGACGAATAAACAGCCTGCGACCACCACCACCACAACAACAACAACCACTAACACCAACAGCAGCAGCAGCAGCAGCAGTAGTATATATATATATATGACAGAAGCAGCAGCAGTTCATCGACGTTTCGCCGTCAGCGAGCAAGCAAGCCAAGCAAACCATCTAACAGAAACGAAAACAAGCCACCACCAACAACAACAACAACAACAGCAACGATAAGCAACAGAAGTAGACGACGAAGAAAAAAATGAACAAACCGACAGATGGACAGACAGAGGTAGAGAGGGAAAAGACAATTAATTGATTAATACATTCTATGTGTTATACCAAGCCATGACACATACGTTCTCAACGTGAGTGAGTAAATAAATTAGGAAATAAATAAAGTAAAGATATATTTGTCGTCAAGCTGTCAATCAATCTATCTATCGAACAAGACAAGATTATATATAAATATATCTAAAGCATGAGGTGAGCCAATTTATAATTGCTGTGTGGCTTACGTTGTGTCGTCATTCCCTGTGTGAACTGCAACGCTAAGGATTTTGTAAGAAAGTATCATGTTCCTCTACTCAAATTAGTATACTATTATATATATATATATATATATATATATCGCAGCTATTTCTACATGGCGGCGTACCGCGTTCAAATGGTTAGAGGTTGCATAGACACGTAAATTGGATCTGTGTAGGATAGACGCGATGCTCAAACAACTCTGGGTGATACTGTACGAGATGATTGTTTGTCGTTGTTACTGTAACCGCTGCTGCAGCTGCTGCATTTCCCAATGTATCTATTCATTTGTAAACACCAATAATCAAAACCTGTCTAAGGACTCATCGAGGTGTCCGATCTCTCGCCTCAACGAGACACTACCTCTTTGAAGGCATCACCTGAGGCCAGGAATCAGCTGCATGGCTACAGATACAAATAAACGAACTGATCCGCGATCACGATAGCAGCATCAGCCTCCATCTTCAGCATTAGCGGGCTGCATTTTCGCACTCCTAGAAATAGCACTCAGTTTGCTAGACTCGATTTGCTGCTGCTGCTGTACTGTTGCGTCTCATGCCCAGTATTCATGCATTCATTCGCTTGTTCATGTAGCGACGTCGGCGTCGACGATGGCTTCGGTGTTCGCTGTCTCTTTGCGGCACACCAGCAAACTGGAGAAACTCTGCCGAATGCAAATTCGGGTTCGTTGCCGTCGCCGTTGACTCCCCCCGTTTGGCGGGTCAGCTTTGCAGGAGCTCATCATCTCATCCCATCTCAGCGGTGCCTTGGAGGGTGGGGTGGGTGGCTGGCTTCGAGTCAAAACCAACGAGTCGACCGCATCCACGTACGACGTCGTTGCTTCTCTCGTCTGCTGCCTTGTGATAATAGTCGCGGTGGTTGGTGGCTGTGGTGGTAGTAGTGATCGTGTTAGTTGTGTTCGAACCGCCGCCGCCGCCGCCGCCGTCGCCGCCTGCTGCTGCTGCTGCAATCGAGAGCCGCCTCGGCCGCTGTGGCGTTTCTCTGAATTGATAGCTTCGTTTTCTGCTCTTCCGCCACTGTCGCTTCTGCTGCGTCGGCAGCAGCAGCAGCAGAAGCGGCTGCGGCCACCACAACGGCGAGTAGCAGTAGCGTTACCGCCACCACTTGTTTTTCACTTCGTCCTCTTTCTTTATTCCTCGCTGCCACCGCTCTCTCGTTGTTCGCGTATACTTCTTCTATTTCTGCTGCTGCTGCCGCAGGTTCTGCTGTCTGCGCGCGCACTGCGCGGCATCGTCGTCCCTCGGCTTCTGCTTCGTCGACTTCGTCAGAAGAAAAAGAAGACGACAGCGACAGCGGCGGCGGCGACGATGGTGATGATGATGATAGCGGCCTCAAATACACAACGCGGCAGAATCGACCGAATGCGGCAGCGATGAGCGGCCGATGCCGCCGAAGACTGGCCTACATCGGCCGTTCGTTCAGTCAATTGGCAAACGGGCTCGAAGGGCTCGGCGGGCCCGGCCGGATCGGGTAGACAGATTCAGCAGGACGCTTTGATTCAGCTGACACCGGCACCACTGACACTGACCAGCCCCCTCGCTCCAGGTCGCTCTAGGTCGCTCGTTCATTCCCGTTCTCTAGTTCGTTAGATAGACACCAGGCAAGCAAGCTAGCTTGGTATAGCTAGGCGCAGCAGATTCGTCGCTTGATCGATGCCATGGTATGACACGGAGCACGGCGCGTTCCCTGGTCCATGCTTGCTCCCATCCCTCGATCAGCCATGTGTGCACGCTTGTGTCTGTCTGCCTGTCTGTGTGCCTCAGCACACGTGTGCACTTGGTATATTATTGCCCGCTGACCGTGGTATTGGTAAATACGCTCAGGCTGGCTGGTTTTGCTGTGGCAACTATCTGATATTGCGGCGGCTGCTACTGACGGCCGTCGATGATGATGATAGTGATGATAATGGTGTTGAGGCCGCCGCCGCCGCCACCGCCGATGATTTTTTCGTTTGGTTTCCCGATTGGCAGACAGACGTCGAGGCGGCCGCGGATGTCGATGACAACAACAACAACAAGAACAACTCAGACAGAAATGAAGAGATGGGCCGAAGAGCGTTGACCATCGTCGTTCACCATTCGTGCGCAAAAAAATATACTGAACAGCGGCGAAGCTCTACGATGGCGGCGGCTGCAGCAGCAGCAGCAGAACGAGTGAAGGGAGACAGACACAGAGAGAAAGAGAGAGAGCAGAAACAGAGGAACGAGACACAGGGGAGCTGGACACCACTGTCGACTAACGAACGGACGAGCCGACAGGCAGGCGATCAATCGACAAATAGCTAAAGGGCTGACTGAAGCCACCGATCCACCACCACCACGACAGGGAATTACGTCCATTGACACTTTCTCCGAAGTGGCCAGTGGCGTCGCGTCCGATGTAAACGCGCGGCTAGCCAGCCAGCCAGTCAGCTAGCTAGCTAGGTAGGTAGCTGGCTCCAAGAAATGGCCCCGCAATGAGCAGCAACTTGGTCGCGTGGTCGGCCAAGATGTCCAGCCGGGAACGATATATAAAAGTGGCCACGGTTCAGGCTAGACAAATAACAAACACCATGATTTGCTGTATCTCTCCGTACTATTAGAAGAAGATGCTGCTGCTGCTGCTACGGCGGCGGCGGCGGCGGTGGTAGCGGCAACAGTAGGGATAACGGCTAGATACAGATATGCGGCTGGCACAGGATGTGGCCAAAGATCGAGGTTACGCGCTGTTCACGAAGTTACGTTTACTCATTGAAATGTAGAATCAGTGATCACGAGGAGAAGTGAGTGGTGTGGAGGGGGTATTACAAATAGAAACAACGAACCCAGTACTGCAGCGTTCCAGTAGGCGGAATAGTATGAGGCTAGTACTCAACGTGCACAGGGTGACATTTTAAAGGTGGACTGACATCCTTTGCGTGGACAAGACAGCACTTGGCTCATCGCACATCCACAGTCAGTTTGGCACGAATATATAATCATATGTAGCAGCTGAAATAGAGCAGATACACGAGTTGGAATCGACTGATTGGCTGATACTAATCAAAAGATTCTATTCTCCCATCCCGCCGTCATGATCAACCACACACAAACAGCTTGTTTTTATCGACACCAAACGCTCAGAAAGTGAAATGTTGCTGAACGAATGACGATCCGTGTTCAATCATTTGTCGAACTCCGCCTCATAATATAATCGTTTGATGATCCCGTATCGAATGTGTTGTATTTCTATATGGACAGCGGACACATGCGTCGACGCTCGACTGACTAATCGATGAATGTTTTATCTGTCCAACAAGGATCTGGATCGCTAATTAGTACTTACAAGTAAAATAATAATAGTAGTGATAATGATAATAATAATAATAATAATAGTATAAGGAACGTATTCTTTGTCTGCTCGCTCTTTCTGCTGACGGGTGTTAGATTGAAGCAGGTGTCCGATTGCGTAGCATCGTAAAGGCAGCCCTTATCGCATTGGCTACTACCCCAAGTGACCTATCATTTGTGTGCTGTTGCTATTGTTGTGCTGTGGCGTGGCGAGCGAAGACTTAAACCGCCAAGAGGTCGGGTGTGCCTCTTGGAACTATTCGGGGGTCGGAGAAGAGCCCTTGTCTCGAAGACCGTTGGATCGTGCACCGATGACGGAGTGATCCGACTGGTCCGAATCGGATCGCTAGGTCGAGCCGACGCAAGTTCGCAGAGAGCACAGAGCCTAAAGCACCATTTGGTCGCCCCGGTAATCAAAGCCCCGAGGGGAAGAGAGAGAGGCAAACGCGGAGCCTTGCGGCTCGCTTTATTCCTTCGTGCGGGGTCTTCTGCGGTCCGATCCGGCCGTCGAAAGGACCCCCCCCCCCACCAAGGCTAGCTGCCCCTTATTCATCTTCCCACTTTGTGGACGAGGCAGGTACAGGATGCTCCGAAAGTAGTCCTATGCAAAACTTCGAAAAGCTTATCGGCATCAGGGGAGCAACATTTTTTGTACATTTTTTTTCTTTCATATTTCTGTATATACATACACAACAACAGTAACATGTACATTGTCTCAGCAAAGGGAGAAATGGAGTGGAAGATGACCAGCAAAAAATGGTTAAAGGACACTTAACATCTTATCCGATTACCTTCGAGACTTTAGTCTAACTTTCGTTAGTCTCCCAAATATTGGTTAGTCTGCGCGCGACTTTCCGAACGCCCTGTAGATAGTCGTGTGGTTGATCAAGAGGCCAGCATCATTAAATTGAACGCGCGTAGATAGCTCTGATGAAAGCTCGGGTCGTCTAAATGCTTTATACTGAACTGCCCCTCCAGGCTAGATGTGCCTGCCGATTGTGATATCACACCGCATATCATAGTGACGACACTGAGGGTTGCGTGCTGAAGTTGACCGACAGAGGACAGACATCCATGCGCCACGCTGCCGTCAGGGTTGATATCGCATCTCTGTCTGTTTGTCAGCAGCGAGAGTACACGATTGAAAGCAACGGACAGCAACTAAAATACATAGCCACGATTAATGTTTGCCCGTATAATCGCCAGTTTGGCCAACCGTTTTCCTATTCGTTCTCTGCATTTCGGCTTTGTATTTCGGCCTCTGAATACCAAAGCATATTGTGGTGGATATTCCCGATAGCCGATCATGCAGACGCATACACGTCCAAATAAAAAGCAAGTTTCTTACGACTCTGTGGAGTAAGTGGGCTCGGATGCCGGATGGCGAGCTTATATGCTCGTGATTACAGCACTGTAATTGTATCATACAGAATGACACCGAAGAACAGTAATAGTGTACAAAAAAATACTAGGAATGAATATAAGCCTAAGTAAAACGTCACACATGAGACTACAAATAATAGAATGATATAATGTGCACAAGGTTATTCAGATTATGTGTGTTCACATTGAAATAATGGCTTACAATAATCTGAATAACGTAAATGCAGGGCGATAATAGAGCTTTCGAGTCCGAGATGTACTCGTCGTCACGACCTCGTGTACTCGTTCATATTGTGCACACGTTTATCGTTATCTGGCTGGCTTTTATCGATTCTTTGCCGCTGCTCCAATGCCATAATCATTTTTACAATTTAATTTATTGTTTCGTATCGATATCTGTATGGCGACTGGGTAAATCATGAAGCATTTCAGATTCTGGTAGGGTCTTAACCCTTTAAGAGGAGATTACGATCCGCTGAGTCTGACCGATTTATTACAGTGCAGAAAAAAATGAAAATCTTAGAAAACATCATCGAAAATGATTTACCTTCCACGTCCCCCCTCCCCCCATTTGCATTTGGCCGTTACGATAATTCATTTACATAATGTTCTACGTTGATACTTTTATGACACCTAGCCCAATTCGTTGCTCAGTTTCAACAGTTACTGTCCCGCAGTTTATCTGACAAACCAATTAACATATAACTTCATCTTATCTAGCAGTGGCGCGGTATTATACCTTGTTATCCATTTAGCTTCCTCTGATTCGACGTCGTTGTTGTTGTAGTAGTTGCTATGCAGTCATGTATCATCGCTGTTTATGGCCACACACGTTATTATGGTGCGATTGTCGTCGGCGGAGCTAGCATGTGATAGCGGTGTCGGTGGTGACCCAACTCTCTGCCGTACAAGTCAGCTATTATAGTCAGTCAGTCACTCAGTTCTCGTTGTCTGGCTTTTGCTTTTACTTTTTCTGCCGCCGCTTCTAGAGCTACTTACCACTTCGAATGACTTAACCCTGCGCCATAGGTAGCCCTCACTACCTTTGGGACTCGAACGCTTCTGATAGCCACCGCCTCTGGCCATTGGCAGTTGCCTGTGTTGTCTCTCGTACTTCTTTTGGTCGAAGAGTCGTTATTGTCGGGTGCCATCGCCGCCGCAGCCGCCGCCGCCTTATTTTTGTCGGTCTGTTTGTGTTTCTACCTGGCTACCTGCGTTCGTCACCGTTTGTCGTAGATCTATTCTAACTTTTTTCTTCGGGCTTGGTGCTGCGTGTGTCTGCGTACCCAGCGTGGGCCGATGAGTGCGTTGTCGTTTGTGGGAGTCTATCGGCGCTTCTACTGGCGGGAGGTAGGGAGTTGGCGTCGTATCGTATTGGTTATGCGATTTTGCGGCCCGCCGCAGCACTGTTTCTGCTGCTGTATATATATATATATATATATATATATATATATATGTATATAGTTTGAATGCAAACTACATTTTCCTGCTTTGGATATTCTGGGTGCTCTACGCCGGATGTCGGTTGCGACCGTCTCTTGTCTTATTGTCGGTGTTGCTGTGGTTGTCGAGGTTGAACCGAACCGGGGTTGGCTGATGTCTGATGTGTGTGTGTGTTTGTGTGTTAGGGGCTCTGTGTGCGTACGGGTGTTGAATTCGGCTACGTTCGACCCGCCTGGCCTGGTCTTGTTTCTCTTGGCGTTCGAACTCGTGGCGGTTCGACAGTATGACATTATAGCTAGCAGCTATAATAGCTGGCTAGGTAGAGACAGTGGCAGACACGGGTCACCAGTGCACCCGCCAGTACGGTACGTTCAACTTGGTCGTCGTCACACCTACCGCCACATCGGCATCATCCTCCCCCATCTCCGCCTGTCTACAATGGCTGTTCAACCTGGCGTTTTCCGCTTTTTTACTAACTCTCCTCGGCGGGAGCCTGCGAACGGCAAGCAGTAATATAATAGATGCCCAAAAAATGATTTCAACCCTGTAGATGTTATTATTATCAATTATATTTAATCGAAACAATATCTAATTTGAAAGCGTCGGTCAGTCACAAACTCACTCAATGCTTCATTTACTCATACAGTGGTGACCTTTCAATGGAGCCCAAATACTTCGATGGTGATGAGTTGATCTGTTTGACTCGTGTCGTTCGTTGCAATTGTGCTGCGCGCGAACTAACCCTGCTTGCTACTTAGGCGGCTTCTCTATCCGCGGCCACTACATAGAGCACAGTGGTGCGGATAACGATAAAAGCTGAGGCGGGCTTTTCGTGCTATCGAAAGACACTCGTTGACTGGCGCGAGAGAGAGAGAGCCCTTCACGCCATGGACTATGTACGCTTGGCAAGCAGTAGTCCTAGTATAATAGTGACCGCAGCATCCAGCAGTCTATCCACACTATCCAGTAAATCCATTTGGCGACACTAAACGTCGCCCAAACGACCGATATCGCCGTTGGGGGCACTTGCAATTCAGTAGGCTCACTCGGTTTAAAGGGAGAGAGAGAGACAGAGAGAGTTGGTAGCTCGCTCGTTGACTGTTTGATTGGGTCGACTAGGTACACTGGATTGTATCTCGATTACGCTGCGCCGTGAGTGAGCTTGCTGTGGCCTGGTGGACAGGGACGATTTGACAGTATATTGCAGCTAAAGTTGTATAGGCGGGCAGTTCAAATACATCTTGCTTCCTGCTTTGTGCAGGGTTATTTCAAGACGCTACACCTCAAGCAAAAAAAAATACAACGCAGATATATAGTAACGTGTCAAACGTAGAATGCTGTTCAATGTGCTATCGATTATATAAATCGCTCAAAATGAACTTCGCCAATATCGAATAACCGATTTACATGATGACTGCCTGTAGGATCGAAGCCGAGGCGGGTGGGGGCGGCGTGTAAATGCTTGACAACTCATGACACTACAACGTACAAGTGGCACCAACAAACGCGTCTGAGCAAACGGTATTTGAAGATACTCGACGTATCAGCAACTGAAATCATAGGGCAGAAACGTCAGAGCGAACACCATTCGTCACCGTTTGTTTATGGAGCCACGTATGAGAGGCTATAGCATCAGCGGCAGCGTTGTGAGGTGTAAACCGCGGACGAACTGCAGCAGATGCGACATGTTGGTCTCAGTGTGTTTTTTTTGGGATCTCGTTACGTTGTCGACGCATTTCTATGACACAAGCGAACGGCGGCGTCTTCCGCTAGTGCCATGTCGATTTTCGCCACTCAGTGTCAGCCAGCTATAATGTGTCGGCTCCTGCAACCTCATTTTTGTCAAATCTCGCTCTGTTCGGCCTCGCTCCTTGCCTTTGTTCGTGTCCGTCATCGGTATTCGTTGCTGCGACGAACGTTGATGTCTCCTGCTATCGATGCGCGGATAAATTGGTAGAGCCCCGTCACGAAATCATGTTTCGTTTACTCGCCCCGCCGAATATTGCGGCATTGTCGATACACTGTTCGTTCGCACTCACTTCGAACGACACACAACGGTTGATAACAATGTTATTCGCATACACACGTACGCACATTCGGCAGCCCCGCAGTCCCACATCGAGAGATCTATCGCTGTTCATCAGTGGTGTAACAGTGTGGCGGCGTGCTACATCGATGGAAGGAGCTAGTCAGCTCGGTGGCGGAAGGTGGCGCATGTATAGATGATGATAGATGTTGTGAATAGAGGCAATGGCAACAACAACAACAACAGCAACTCAGCCACCACTGACAGCGGTAGTAGCAGCTCTACAGCCGCTGCGCCACGGAACAATTCTGTGGGGTGAGGATGGCAGTTCATCAGAACAATATGATGTCGGTTGTAATTGTCTCTCATCTGTTCGATTCCTGTCTGCGACGAAAGCTTCCGGGGGGGGGGTGTATGCCGTTATTGCAACATCTACCTCCTTAGTAGAATAAGTTAAAGGCGTCACTCACAACTGTGGCTATTGACCATAAAAAGTGCGCTCTGAAATGTGAGGATGGGCGAAGTGGTCCCCAAACGGACGAAGAGTGTACGTTAACGAGGGACTATTGGATGGAGAGGATCAAAATCTTCCTTTTCAATTGCTCTTCTCCCGCTCTTCTTCTTCAACGAACGTAATTCATATTTTGCCATTCTGAAGATAAAGTGTTAGTGACTAACAAGTACTGCTAACACGTCTTCGTGTCTTGGGACCGATGGTTACACAGGTGCCAATTGTGAACAATCCAACTTGGACCACTGGCTCTGGCAACAATGTTATCACAACGTCATAGCACACACAGTGTCTATGTGAAGACATCGCTATAGGTGCACGTGTCTGCCTGGTAGTAAGCAAATGAAATCGATCTCACAAGAGCTTCTTAGGGTACATTTACACATCTGGTAGTCTGGTGTCATGTTATCTCGTCATCTATTGTCTACGGCTTTGTCACCTTATATATGATTTCATTCGTGTACGAGCGCTGACGATGCGATTGCGTTGACGGCAACGATTACGGTGGTTTTTATTTCTGCTGCTATTGTTGTTGTTGTTGTTGTTATTGAGAGCCTTCTTGCCACCGTGTCGTTATCTGCTGTACAGGTCATATCCACAAAGCTTGCACTACTGAATTGAATGACGACACTGAACTGAACTCACTTGATACATGATCGCTGTGTCGAGTCGAAGCCAATCTGTCGTTGGTGTACGACATATGTCATAACAGTGGAGATTGTGCCCAGCATGCCATTGGAGAAGGCAATGAGCGAGTTGTCATACTTTGCTCCGATCATATTTCGGCAAAGAAGAACAGACGCTCGGGTACAAAAGCAAAAATAAAGATAGCGTTCCGGCAAATTATTCATTGACGGAATTGAGCGAGAGCCGGATAGCCGCAATAGGGGAGAGACCGGCTGAGAACAGAGCTGAAAACTCGAGGAACAATGGGGGTGTGGAATGGGATAAGGGGAGAGCGAGAGAGAGAGGGAGAGAGGAATTGCGCTTTCTATTATTAGTTGTGTCGCCTGTTGCCGGCATTGACATCGGACTCTATGCTAGACTCGTGTACGGGTGCGCTATGGCTGGCGTCAATAACACGCGCTGACACTCTGGGGGCGTCATCCATCGGTGGGAGCGACACCGGCCCCCATGTATGTATTATACCAGGCGGTAGTTCTCCACTGGAGCTGGTGCGAACGTCGGTGAAATGCGTTCGCCTACAGATACAAAGCGTCTGCGAGTGTTTGTCTGCCTGTCGATGTGCAAATTAACAACATCGTCAAACCCCGCCGGGAGGCGCCGTGTGTCTCTGGTCGTGTCGCTGCTGCTGCTCCCGCTGCCGCCACCACCGCCGCCGTCATCGACCGTTCGGTTCCAGTCGCCGGTTACTACCAACCGCCTATAGCTATCTATATGTGGCTAGACGCCAGTTTGTGGTGGTGGTGCTGCTGCTGCTGCTGCTGTTGTTTCCCGACAGAGCGAGCGTCCCCTCGGCGACAGACCACGACGACGACGACGACGACCCAGTCTCGCTCTTAGCCACCCCGGTTCATCAGGTCTCGCTAGTCGACGAGGACTGAACAGCCAGAGGAAACGACGGCCGACTCGCACAACACAACACCGCACAGCAACAACAGCCGCAGCAAGAATAAGCAGCAGAAGAAGATGGTTGGGTGTTGTTGTATCAACATCACCATCCGAACTGCACCACCACCATCAGCATCACACACCAGCACCGGATCACACCGGCGCGCAAGAGCACCCCTACCGCTGCTGCTGCTGTCATTTCCACAACCACGACCGCCACTAATACCATCACCGTCTCCACTGACACCACGAAAGGTGTGAAACAACCGACGCTCGAGGGTGCGTTAAAGCCACTGCCGCCGCCGCCGCCGCGTTTCGTTTCAGCTTTTTTCCCTACCCCACTGTGTGTGCTCATGACGGCGTACCATTGTACGCTATATCGCGTTCGCAGCATAAGCTCACTGCGGGTTGTTTCTGAGGCCGACCAACCACCTGAGCAGTGAGTCGGTCTGTCGGTCAGCGATCGGAAAACGGTGAAACTGAAGCATCTGTATCAGATTCTGTATTCGCAGTCGTGTTACTGCGCCGCCACTGCTGATTGTTAGTTGTCGTAAGTGTGCTGCTGCTGCTGCTGCTGGTTGCCGGTGATCGCTTCGTTGGGTTGATTCGATAGTTGTTGAGTTTGTCGAGTTGAGTTGTTGCTGAGACGTCACCAGCAAACACTGTTGCGCTTTCGGTTTGTTTGTGGAGACAAATGGGGAGGATGCAGGCGCCGGCACAGTCGATGCCGGCGACGGCGGCGGGACTAAAAACAACCGCTGCAATTATCAGCGTTTGGAGGAGTGCTCTGCTCAATGATACTATTATACATTGGCGGTGTGCGAACGGACAACATGAATAAGATAGGTCCGCTCTGTCATAGACCAGCGTTAACCAATCAGCCAACTCGCTAGATCGAACAGTTGCATAAGAACAGCAGATTCACTGAGAAACAACAGCAGCAGCAGCAACAACAACAAAAGGTGGCGAAAACAGACTATTATATACAAACACAGACTGGCTCAGCTACGCTGACGCTATCATAACGCAAATGCTAGGTAGGGTGATGTGTTTGCCATCGGGCCGCCGCAGCAGCAGCAGCAGCAGCAGTAGACGTCAAAGGCGAGCTAGAACGCTCGTCGAGTCGACCACAAACCTAATCGGCAGAATAATAATAATTAATAATAATAATTAATAACGAAAGTAATAATCACGTGAATCTCGTTGCGTTCTGGACCGATAGATCCGACTGACAAGAAAACAGCGACGAAAATGACGAACTACACATTCGTATTGTTGCTAATGTTATTCCTTTGTAGTGTATTTGTGGCGGGACAGTGCTACATCTGTCGTGCAGTGTTCCAGTACAGCAGTAATAATTGTGGCCGTTGTCGTGTGACTGGAGAGCTAATATTAGCTGCAGAACAGTAATGACAACATAATGTGTTGAAATAAACAATATGGCTAGAACAATGCCCCAGAGTATTCGTCATGTACATATGCTCCGCCGATGATTACTCACCATTGCACAATCACATGAATCAATGTGCTATTGTGGAATTGTCGCATGCTAATAATATGCAGTGGTCGCTGCCGCTCGTCGATATACGCACGTTCATTTAAGCAGAGTAAGTTATCGTAGATATAACAGAAATATACGGAGGGTGCATCCACATGGCAGATGCAGTCATTTGTTTGATGTATATACGGCTTGCCCTCCTGGACTAAAGGCTTTACCGAAGATCAAGATATTCCCGACAGACTCTTCGTCCAATGTGGACAAGGCGTTAAATCGAATCCTCCGATTCGGAAACACAATATATATATACCTAAACTCGTCGACCAAGTCCGTTTTGCCTTACGACATCAAATCATTTCGAAGGGGTTCCCCACTATACATTGCTCTAGAGTATATTCGCTCGAGTCGAAAAGGGCAAACTAGAGGCGAAATCCGCTGGTCCGATGCTCGGCTCATAGCCAAGGTACAATTATGTAAATTAGTGCCGCATGTTATTTTGTATAGCTTAAAGATACGCATCCCAAGTGACATTAGCTGCTAGGGCCATCTAAGATGTGTTCAGCCCGTCGATAACATGCGCTCATTTTATGATAAGTTCCATATGACAGGCGGGCGCTCGAAAACACCCAGCTGTTCGAGGCTGTCGAATCTAACGAATAAATGAGTGTTTAAATAAATAAGTAAATAAATAAATAGCAGCCATCGCTACCAAAGTGTCGTCAGCTGAATACACATTAGGTTCCTTTTGGCATCACAACTTCACAAATCGAATATGACGTCGCGTTCTCTTCTCTCATCCGCTGCTTCTAGCGAGCATCTCGCAAATAGAAGTAGCGTATGTTAATGAGGTGAAGTCAGTCAAATAGAGATGGCTGCTTTCTGTTCTTGCGAACTGAGCTTTACATTCGTATGCAATTCGTGAAATGGAGTGATTATGATTTGGCGTTCCGAGCATCACAAGATGGTGTTTGTCCAAACTTCTATAATATAACACCTGACGGTATCATTACTTGACGTGTTTTACAGCGTTAATTGAACGTGTATGACCACGTTCTCTCGTCTTCCCAACGAGCGGATATAGACAACGGGTGAAGGATAGGTATTGTTCAGTTTCAACGTCCTGACATTCGTCCATTTTATTCTCTGCTTGTTGCGAACGCATCATCTTCATGCTGCTGCTGCTGCTCCTGCTGATGATGATGATGACGCTACTGATGATTTGCAGGTGGTGTCACCAAGACGGGTCAGCTGCCGATGCGGATGCGAAATTTGCCACCTTCATTCTTCCAACAGCCGGCAGAGGGTGCTAGCGCTCTGGGTGGACAGGTTGGCAAGCCTGTGGTCAGCCATTCGCGTGCGCACTCATCACCAGCGTCGCTCGAGCAGACCTACCGGTCGACGCCGCAGCAGGCTACACATGCGAGGTAAGTTTCACAGCGTTCCTATCGTCTCTCACTTACCCGCTCACTGCCATTTCAACAGTTCAGGTCGGACGAGGGAGCATGTGAATGGGGTGCTGACAATTTTGCCTATACATTCGAAATGCAACTCGAATTTCAATTGTGGTTTATTGACGAAACCGCGCTTTTTTACAATGCTTATTTGGTTCTCGTTACAAAGAGCAAAATCATAAAGAAGATTATTACATCACAGTGCGGCTACAAACTGTCGACAGCGATCAGTAACATGTACAACATCCACATATATCTCGTCATGGTCTTGGTCCTTATCGAGGATCCCATGGGAGGCGGGAATAAGGACCGGCCTGGTGTGGTCGCGGCGATGGCCTCCGTGACTTAGGCATATATTAGTCGAAAGAACGCTGTTGTTTATACAACAGTATGCTGCAGTGTGCCAGCTACACGCTTGGCTTGCATATGCTGATGAAGACTTGGCAGCAAGATCGATTTCTGCACTGTGGCACATCTGCTGAACTGTTTATTCTTTGGAGGTGTTCGACAGCAGTAATAATGCTTCGGTGAGATCAACTTATCTAATTGAGTTTGCAGGAACATTGGATTTGGCGGGTATGTTTTACTCAGTGGAAGCGCCATTTCTGAATCTACGTGCCACTGGCGAAGAAGAAAACTCTGTAAGACGTCGAGTGAGAAATTCTGTCCCGTACGGCTTTTAGTCCCAATTTGCTCCAAAGGATTACTATCTGCGCAGATACATGCGGCACTCTGCCTAGAAAGTAGGAGATCCACTTAACAGAGACTCAATGGGTGTACCTTGGTGGATTGCCTTCATGGACGCGTTCTCCTTTTACCGAGGAATCGGACCTCGTATACGAATACTGGATGAAGGCCATAGCAAATCAACACAATTGACTCAGGCAATTCTTCGACAATAACCGCTAATTATACTTTTCACCCAAAACTCGATTCCAATCTCGTCGTGTCTATCTAATCTCAAATGGCAATCATTATATTATTAGATATCAGGAGTTTTCCGGAAGTAATCGACCTGTTGAATTCGCACTGATATGCGTTTGCTGCCGACGAACGCTAGGTCTTTGCTGAGCTTCCTCGGGTTGACGACTTGGCGCATCAACACGCAATCAATCTTGAGTGTCATCCTTGGCTAGAGGAGCGCGCCCACTCTCTACACGCAGCTCAACCGGGACGTCAGTGAGTGTCCGAAGTGGGCAGGTGTTCGGCAGAAGCGAGCGAGTCATTAAGCTTCAGGAGCGCCGCAGGCCCATCTCATCTACGAAAGCATTCTTGTTACAACATTTTTGTTGCTTGCACTCAGCCGCCGACACACAGGAACAAATGTCGTGTAGACGATATTGCTATAAACAAATAAAAAATAGGCATAAAACTACCGTTTATCCGCGGGGTGAGTCTGTTGAACTGCTCAGTCTCTCTCTCTCTTCCTTCCTCTCTCTCCCTCTCTCACTCTCTCGATGTAATAAGCCGGTGGCCGCAGGTACGAGCTCCGTGAAATGACTTAACCCTTTGAATAAAAGCTTTGAATAAAAGCTTGTATATTGTGTGTGCTTAGACGACTATTCAAGTCTGGCTTCACAAGGATAGATTAATGCCTGACTTTCTCGTCAAAGAGAAAGTGATATTTCTGTAGTGGGCTGTTGGGCGCAATTCAGGAATGAATAGGTCTTCTTTTTTTACGGGAATCAGAAATCAGTTTCTCGAGAGAGAGCGAGACTCAAAGTATATGAAGAACTTAATAATATACTGGGACATGAATAGTGCGCAATTATGCTGTCGGTGGTTTGGTGACAAGAACGGAAATCCGTGCTGAGTGCAAAAAGTGATATATTCTCTAACCAGAGTTTTGCTGTACGGCAGTCTGTGCGAAGGCTTCTGCCGTTCATGTGAGCGTCATCCAACGAGTGATCAATCAAACGAAATCGTTCTTCAATCTTCCTTGGTCTGGCCATCCTCCCTTGTGTCTGATAGCTGGAACAATATGATGATCTTTGTATTGACAATTCGCGTATATATATGCTAGATGTTGGTGTCATCCACTCATCGGACCATGACTAAGAATATTTTTATAATAAGAAGTACGACCACACAAACATATATATATATATATATATATATCCTCGGCTTTGCCGTAAGGCTGCAAAATTATGTTATGAAGCCATCACTCAGCAAATCTCCCACGGATTTTGATCCAACAACGTAGATTCGGAAAGTTCGGCGTCAAGCCGCAAACGAACAAATCTATCGAGAGAGGTAGCTAAAAAGGAACAGTAGGGATTTTTGAGACCGGATATCAAGAGGGAGCCAAATTTAGTTGTGTATGGCTCAAGTGAGTTTTTCCACCAAGGTCGGCAGATGGCGGCGCCCACCGTGCTCCTAATCCGAGATCGTGTACAATGATATCGACCCTGTCCGATTCGATTTGGTCTCGATGCAGCCACCCGCAGTCGACGCAGGCCAACCACGAAGGCAATTTTTGGGCTTGTTTTCAAGATTCTTCGTTTTGGATAGGACATCATCGCGCTTCCTCTCAGAGAGCCAACCGTCCCCGTGGTAGGCTTCAATGAGCGCGGAAGCCACAGTGATCTTTGGAAATTTACTAGTTTGTTTTCTGTAGTTTCTCTTCACTTATTCAAGGCGTCATATGGAAACAGATGGTGGTGTGCTTAACGCAAATGTATTTAATACACAATGGCAACAAACGGAAACAATGAACACAGAAATACTGAATATGAAGGATATGAAGACAATTCAGCTTGTTGCTCTATCGCAGGGTCATGCGTCTCCGGGCTGGGTTTCTCTTTGTATATAAATTCACATACAGGTACATATATATATCTACACATATGCATACAAGCTCATAAGCGAAGAATAAGCTGACCGCACTAACTTGATCTCAATAATCTCTCTCGATCGTTTCTCCCGCCTACAACTGTAGAGCGGATGGATGCACCCCGGAGAACATCGTTCGTATTCCGATCTTTGAGAAATCACAGATATAACATAAAATTTATATATCATGGTAATCATCATCATCACCATAATCATCATGTTCTTGAGAGTATATATCCGTATATCTGTGTGCGTGAGCATGTGTGTTAGTGGCTTCGTGGCCATAATGCATGTGGCCGCCAGTCTGCCGACGCTTATTGCTGGCTTTTTTTCCTATCTCGCTGAACGGCTAGCCATACAGTGCCTGAACTTGCCGCCGGTTTATGCCGAGCATCAGATCGTCAGATCGCAATAGTTCGTCGCAGCGTCGCGCAGCGTTGCTTCTGCTTTTGCTGCAGTTAAGTCCGTTTGCTAGTGAGCTCCTGCTGCTGCGGCTACTGCTGTCGCTGTTTAGAAATATGTGGGCAAATTATTGTGATACGATATTGTGTGTACGCGAGTGTACACGTTAGAAACAGGTAGCTACTCGGAGAGTTAGCCAATCGGGTAATCGCGGATTGCGAAGTTGTGTCCCGGAGGCGAATTACATCTATTGGATCTATTTGTCAACAACTATGCAGCTACACCTATCACTGCTACAACAGCATCTCCTCGAAGTGATTATCATCAGTCGTAGTATGCGAGCATAGCGTCTGTAAGTCGGGCTAATATATATTTATATCTATTTTATTGATATATCGACTATTTTTATTAGCAGAGAGAACGAATATGAATGGCAGCGATCGACGCTAGACATTGTTTCACACGAGGTAAATTAGGTTGATTGCGGTGAATTAAGATGTGTAATTGTTTCGGGATGCAGACTTGCCCGGCAATGTTTTTGGACATCAGCAACATCCTGATTCCATTATCTTATGGGCAACTCGAATCTCTCCCCTGTCTCGCGCTAACACTATGCAAGTTATCTCTGAGTCCGCCCTGAGGGAGAGCAATAGATTTTTGAACAACGTAAATGCAACGCAGGATGTCGTCAAAGAGGAGACGCGAGCTGGCTCTCATTAATTGTTGTTGTCATTATTAATATTATTCTTATTATTTACTATGGTCTCAATCGAGATCGTGCTATTAATTAGTTCAAGTCGTCGGTGGGCGACTCTCTCACTTCGTCTTCGCTGGCCCACTGTGCCCTTGAATATGAACATTTCGTTGATTCCATCAATGTGTTATTTTACATTGATAGTGTTGTTTTCCGTGCGGTGTCATCGAGACCTATAAAGAGTAAGTTGTATACCCTTATGGCAAATACGAGAAGACATAATGGAGAAGCCACTTACCCAGTTCGTTATTATAATAATAATAATAATAATAATAATATAATGGAATAGGGTTTCTGTAACGATGGCAATATTTGGCGTCATCAGTATATTTTTACCATGCAAATAGCCCGAGACTATAATAGTTATCCATTCGGATGTTTTGCTTTACCACGTCAAGTGGTGGTGGCGGTGTACACTTATTATTGTTGAGATAAACGCATCAGAAGCGAATGTTTAGACGTGACCGACAGAGCCAGCCGTGCAGTTTGGCAGGTTGACAGTGACTTGACTGTATATCTATCTATCTCAAATTCACAAATCCCGAGCCGGCTGGCTAGACCATGGATAGGAGATTTCCTTCGTGGATCATATTGTATTATATAGATCGTAGAACTAACCGCTCACAGAAGCTCTGCTACGCGCTATAGCGTTTATGATCGCCCATCCTCCGTCGGACTCAGTACAGGTAGAAACCGTACGCAGAAGGTGGCACCAGTCGGCTTTCGACGATTTCAAAGACGTCATCCAGCTATAATAGCTGCTTCCTGCCGACTTGGCTAGCAAGCAAGCTTGGTCCTCCATACCGCCGTCCGAGTGCATTGACGCTCGCCGTTTGCCCGCAGTTGACCGGGCGTCGTAGCTTATCTACGCCGCTTGTCGTCTAGCCAGTGCGTCGCCGCAAGCGTGGTCGCCACCCGTGAACTTACAGCACGTGCGTGTGCCCCGTGTTCAACGACGAATCACTACTGCAAGGCGTTGCAGTAGCTTTTCGGGCGTATTTCTCTTTACCTGGTATTGGTGCTATGATCATTGCTGTCATTACGGTTGTTTGCTGTTGCTCTTGTTGTCAAAACTTAAATTTACACCTCAAGGTTCCAGGTAGAAAACCTGGTAATAACTGCCATTGTGACCCGTTTCTTCGTAACATAACCTATTAAGAATTGCTCCTCCCACTGTCAACAGGTGACACAGTTCCGTTACAGAGGCGCCGGGGTAGTTTGGTAGTTTCAACAAAAACTGAACTTGTAACTTGTGAACTTGTAAAAAAAAATGGCCTCATAGTGGCAATCGAAATCAATTGTAACCGCTCGATCGAGGTCAGACATCTCTTCCATGCAGTTATAGAATAGAAGGGATATGTGTTGTTCGAAGTATATAACACTAAACCTGTAAACATTACGATACTAAGTGGTTACACACACAGCTGGCTACTGGCGTCAACACGGACGACACAATTCGAGATGTTGAACCCGTTGGTCTACCGCTACATTAACCTTTATGCAATGAAATAAAATAATGATGTCAGTGTAAAAACTTAAATAACATGAATGTAAATATTATTCAAAAATCAAAATATGACAGATCACAAAGGTAGCGCTCAAGTTTTGTTCTTATTTATTGCTCATTTTAATTAAAAGGCAGCTAGCTCTGCATAGCTTAACTTGTGACCGATAAGGCTTCTAAACTCATAGGTTCGTTCGTGTTGTATTTTGCCATCACCTGACGATATGTATCTCATTAACAAGTTTTCTCAAACAAGGTGTGTGCAATTTTCAGCAGTACCCACCATTTTCTAGGTGTCCAGATTAATCACATGGTGTTGCCCATCGAATCTTGTTCCCAATCTTCTACTGTACTTAAAGTAATGACAGTAGCAGGAACACAAAGGTATCCACGTGTTTGCATACCGCGTGACCCACGCCGGTGCAACGAACCCATTCACGCGGCCACCTACATGAGGACGACGTATTGTACGGTCGGTTGCGTATCCTTGTGGACACGTATCTCACATCGTGGCTAGCCGATTTCGTTGTCAGATAAACGCCTATTTTAACAGTCGGCATAGTAACGACGACAACAAGGATACTGCTACTAATAATCATAATAATAATAATAACAAAAATGATAATAAATTATGAGGGCGTACACGTTTTAGGAGGCGTTGCTTCGCCTAAAACGTATATGAATCGATTTGGATTGACGTGATGGACAATCGTGTCGTATGCCAAATAATAGCAAGATTTACGAATTGATTGTCCGGCCGCCGTTACGCTCCAAGCGACCGCGCGCGCGTTCTTCGGGCTGAAAATCGCAAAAACGAATTAGAGCAACGAAGGGCACTAAAGGGGGGCTGCTGCATTGGAGAGCATTAATCTTTTGAGTCGAACCGTCGGATTTTCTAGATTGCATCACATCACCGGGCACCGCCTGGCACGGGGAAGCCGGTGCGGGTGGACGAGCCACGACCAGATTTGGTGGTGCCTGTAGTGTAGCATTGATGAGAGCTCTGTATATCTCGACGGTGGATATTGATTGCAATGAAGTGTATGATGTCGCAAGTCGAAGAAGGCAATTCCGCATCGGCAAGGCGCGCAATATTAGTAACAGTACGAGGCCACAGTGAAATAGGTGTTGATAGGCAGCGGTTTATGCTTTATCACGTTGTACTGCCGATATGTACTGAAGCTTCGAGCCTTGTTACTTAGAAATCATCGTATTTCATGAATGTTAACGACTTAAAACACATGTCCTTATTTTGAATTATCCCTTGTAGTAATAATATCTTGAACGAAACATTAGTCATATCATGTTTTAGACGTCATAACGTATACGCTAGCGTGCTTTATACGCTTGGTAAAAATTACGCCCCGAGGCACAACACGAGGGCACATATCGGCTGTGATTCGGATGGGTCATAAAATAAGAAACCAATTATTGTTTTCTATGAGAAATAGAGAGTCTGTTTTTTAGTATGAGACCCCGCTCCCAAATATAGGTGTATTTCAAGACATCATATATATATATATATATATATATACATGCAATTGTTCTTTCATGCCATTCGCTGTTGGAGCCCTGTACATTAACAATTTGATAATGATATGAAATGGGTAATTATTGCCGATAGGTAGAGGCTTGCTGCTTCAGCTTCAATTTATTTCCACGAGAGCTTCCAATTTGGCAGCAAATGCTACGTCGCTTGGCGCGTCTTAGCCGAGGTGGCGAGTTAAGAAGATCTCGATCTTCCTCTGGATCGGTTCACATCCCTCGAAACGAAAGCAGGATGGACCGCACCCTTATTATCATGTTAATGTATTTGCATATATCGGTAGACGTCGAGGCCTGTCATGTCCAATACGACGTCATAGTAATTACAATGACTCATAGTGGCTTTCATCGTTGGATTAACGACTCGCCGGGAGATCATGTTATTGTCGTTATGGATTAATTGAAAATAAATTATGTATATATATATATATATAGATATATATAATAGACAGATTAGATAAATGTGCTCATTTTCGAGGAAGAGATTGATCGAAAGTACGCACGAGCGAGAGATAATGAAAATCTGGGAGAGGATATGAAGGATAGTAGCTGGATGCAAATGAGCACCTTCTCAACTCGCTCACTAAATCCGATTGGATTTTTTTTGTCAATTTGCTTGTACAATTCTATGATTTATACCTGCCTTCTCTAACTCGATAGAGTTCTAAGTGCTTTTTCCAAATTGAGTCTGATCCATCGTGTCATCTTATACGCGGCGAAATGTTACCTCAGCAAACGTTTCTGGCCAAACGACCTTCGATTGCGAAATTATATTCCAGATATGATTGTGTCTTTAAGCTACAGTGCTTGGTCAACTGCTAGCACTCAAAATTCGGTCGACGTAAAATCGTAGTAACTATCGATCGTGTGATAATCTCATCTCTCTGTCTCTCCCTCCGCTCTAGCTCGTCAGAGCTCACTCGAAACGCCAAGTGTCTGCTGCTGCTTAGACTTCTCGAATGATCGGCCGAATGGATAAGCACGTGTTATGGACGCTGCAATATGGTGTTACACGGCAATACTATACAATATATAGCATTTCGATAGAATTGGTAAACGTCGAGATTGCGGATATTTGAAGAATTCAAAGCGATTACCAGCAACCTCGAGAGGACGAATTTCGAATTTCATAAGTAAACGTACGCCTCCCCTTCATGTTTCCTTCGAGCTCGCCATGTTCGCTAACAATGCTATATGCGTACAGCTATTACAGTTTTACTATTCATGGATAGTTGTGTCACGATCCGTCGAAACCGAGTTTTTCATCGTGACAGTGGGCGAAACGGAAGCGACCAGAGCGATGAGATGATGCGCCCATCCACTGTGGTTGCTAACCATATACAGTGGCTTCTCGGGAGCACAACTCATTGATGATACGAGCGGTATAGAAGAGCCTCGATGACACAGAATCCTGAGAAGTTGTCGATTGACATTTCGACTTGTAAAAGACGATTATGCAAACAACTCCTGAAGAGCGGATGAAGGCAGCATGCTAGTGTGTGAAAAATCCACTGTAAAGTTAGTCATTGTTCGCAAGAAGTAACCAAAGTAGTATTTTTGCGATATTGACACATCACCATAACTCGTGTCATTCGCTCATCTCCGCAGGGCCTCCTAAAAAGAATTAACGTTCGGCACCATTCAATTTTCTAGATGTCCAGATTAGCGATAATGGTGTCGCCCATCGAACACTGTTTTCAATCTTGTACTGTACTTATGGTGGCGCGCTTATGGTGTAGTCAGTTACTATCAACAAGGAAATTGAAAGTCATTCCGATAATAGCTTCGATACAGGGAGGGGTTTAGGTAGAGGTAAACTTAATAATAAAGTAAGCCTACGATGTAAGTTTACATTTCATTCTACTGTAAGCACACTTTCGCTCTTTCCGTACTTCCCGTATATGTATTGTATTTATTTATTATCTAGTAATAGAGTTATGGGATAAGCACTGTCGGATTCGAAGGAGGCACTATTTCAAATTAAGTGCTGAATTCGATTAAAAAAAAGAGGATACTCTTCACTCTTGGACCAACATCTTCAGGTGCCCTACTAGACACAAAGATGACGTTGAGGTTACATTAACGCTATCTCTCCTAGATGTTGCTCATTGTTGCTTGTAACGTACCTGGCTGTTCTGCTCCGTCGAGACCAAGTCCTTCACTATCGACAAGAGTTGACATATTCCATGAAATACGTATATATATATATATATATATGTATATATGGGCATATTTTAATTATTCAGGGAAATCACTCCGATCAGTAGAAATAGTAGTAGCAATAATAATATAATAATAACAATAATAGTTGTACTATATATATATCTTCATCAATTTCAACAAACGTCTTCATTTCCCTGCGTTGCGTTGTTATGCCCAACCGTATATTCGGTGGCTATACTAATTTCAGACAACAAAGTTATGATCTGGTTGATGAGGACCCACTCCCGCCGGGTTGGCAAATGATGCGGACCGCAGCCGGCCAACGTTATTACCTCAATCACGAAACCCACACAACGACATGGGAGGACCCGCGGAAAAAGCTCAATGGTAGGCATCATGTGCATGAGTGCTCTCGATTTTGAGTGCACGCTACATCAACATAACGGATGCATACGACTTAACCACTAAGCGTCGGGGCATGCAATGGCTTCTCGTGACGATCTGTAATAGAATAATAGGATATGCCAATTATTATTTATATTATTATAAATGCAATTTATCCATTTATAGTTAACCAAAAAATTTTCCGCTTCTGATCGACGAGAAAAAGCCAAAAAAAAAAGGGGAGGACGAGTGTGCTGATTTTGCAAATGAGGGCTAAATCCTCTAAAGTGGATTGCCCATAGTCCTACAGAACCATATCGAATATATAACAGTTGTTTCGTGTCCAAGGCGAATAAATGCGTACAATGAATTGCACATCATTGTCATCGTCGTCAAAAAATTCTGCTGAGATATCTCTAGAGCAAGCATCACTCAAGATGGTACACTCACCATCGTCACAAATACTCTCTCTCTCTCTCTCAGCCCCGTAATGACGCAATATCGTTCTATTATAATTGCCCATCTGCTTAGCTTAGCCTCTTCGTTGAATGCTGCTATATCACAGTTGAACAGTCACAGCTCGGCTGATTTTCATTGCCTCCGTTTCGACAGTCCAGCCCATCTTTCTATCGCCATTTATCGGGTGTCCCCATTGACATCGACAGAACTATCATAGGCAAATGCTTCTTGGCTCATTTTTCATATAGCACTTATCATTATTTCATAGGGCTGAACTGACTGAGAGTGTCGCTGGCAACGTCATTCGAGTTCGCCTTCCTCTGTTCTCGTGTCATCGTCAGTGTCTCACCCCCGCTGTCGCCGTGACCGCTGTCTCCCGCCATTTCTCGCGTTCGTTCCCGTTGTTCGTCTCATTCATAACAGACGTCTCATTCGGTCACTATCGAATCATTGTGGCGGCGATCGTCGTCGACGTCGTCGTAGTCGTAGTAAACGAAGCTATTGAATGAACTACAGCCACTCTCGTCTCCCACTCGCACGCTCGTAGCCTAGCTAACGCGACTGGATACGGCTGGCGTGAGTGTGTGTTCGACAACTCATGTCATCGTTGTGTTTGCATGCGGTGGTCAACCGTTTGGTTCGTCCCTACCGATTTGTCATGCCTCGCTACACACACACACACACACGCACATATCCATCTCGAGACAGACGCACGGTCACACCGGATTCGCCGTTGCGGGTGAACTCGCCGACCACTGCAGCAGCAGTAGCAGTAGCAGCAGCAGCATAGGCCGTGGTTGTTGCGATCGATGCCCAGACGGTCACAGACATCGTTGTTATTGTTGTTTATGAGTAAATTGAAACCCTCGCTGACGATCTCTGTCTTGCCTCTGCCATCGATCGCTCTCCATCGCTTTCCACCCGTTAACGTCACCGGTATCTCTACTCCTCAAGCGGCGGCAGTGACGGCGATAGAAGCAGCAGCAGCCGCAATCGCCGCCCGATGACTAATAACGGCAGCGGTAACGGCAGCAGTAGTAGTTGCAGGCCGTATTTACGTGCGATCGTTTATGTCTTATGCTAACGCAGCAGCAGCGGAACGTGCTGTTGATTCGCTTCGATGGTCCGACGACGAACGGACGGGCTCTGCCACCACCACAACCACCATCACCACTGCCGTCATCATCATCATCATGGTGGTGGCGGTGGTGATTGTGATGCTTTTGCTGATGCTGCTGTTGCTGTATGTGCGTCCTTGGTTCGAGCGCCTTCGTCCACGATAGCGTTCTCGCTGCCGGTGTTCGTAGTCAGCGCTACAGGCTTTCTTGAATATGCAGCTTTCTTCCTCGATCCACTCCTCAATTGTTTGTCACCTCCGGCGCCTTGTGTGATGAGGACAAGAATGACTCATCTGTGACGCCGATGACGAACGATGGCCGAGAGAACGCTTAGATGTCCCGTGCACTCGATCAACGACGACGAGAACAGCGCCGAAGAGAAATACGAGAGAGAGAGAGAGCTTAAGTAATTTGCAAAAATGACTGGCCTCTAGATATTCCTTTGGCCGCTCGGTCTTGGGTTTTGCCAGATAGCAGAGAAAGGTAACGAGTTGACACCTGTCTGTGCAACTACTTGAGATATTAAGCCATTACAGGAGGTATCAGGGCGCGGGTGAGCAATCCGTATATAGGATACCAGAATGCTGAAGTATCATAGCGCAGGGTATGACAAAAAATATCACAACAACCCTAGCTGCATTGTATTTCGATTATAGATATATTATAAGTATCAATGATGAGAACTCCTGTAGGCTTAACTATGCTTACGTTTTTTCGAGTTCTTTGTCATCTTTCTTGGTCTGAGGATTCTTGATAGGTACGAGTAAGGTAGAAGGTAATAAACCTAGAGGTTAGGTACTGACGCTTGTAAGATAGTCGAATAGCTGAGCATCAGCTCAAAAAAACAATACAACAGTAAGGTGAGATGTAAATCTACTTGTTAGGAAATAAGTAGGTTTAAAAATGATGCATCAACTGTGAACGTACTTTTTGCTCCAAACTGCCCATGCACATCAATCTTGCTTTTAGCTTTCGTTTGGCGCCCCCCTCCCCCCCTCTCGTCCCATGGGTATGTATACAAGAAATATTCCTCGAATCGAGTTGTACTTTCTAATTTCTTCTACACGTAGGATGTTTACCTAGGATGTATATCCTCTCGTGTCTGTGTATTGGTTGCGATATTGACATTGTGATGGAGTTTTCACCACTGTCGCTACCACCAGCCACCTAACGTCGATGATTTCCACTAATGTTATCGTTCACTCAACTGTGCCCCGCAGCTATCGATCGAACGATGTTGTATCGTTACAATAGTACTTCGTATTCTCACCTCCGCTCAAACTGAACGCGTTACAGGCCAGCTGAGGACAACGCAGCGCGCGACCGCGCCGCCTCCACCGCACACGACAAACCCGTCGGTGATCAACGCCGAAACTCTTGGACCGTTACCCGCTGGTTGGGAGCAGCGGACGACGGGTGAGGGCGAAGTGTACTTCCTCAACCACAATAATCGCACCACATCATGGTTCGACCCGAGGATCCCGACGCACCTTCAAAAGGCCGAATACATGGCGCGCCAGAATGCCACACAAGCAGCAGCGTCGAGTACTGGCGATGTGCAAAACATGGACGCCTCACAAAATCACACCGTTCCTGGCCTGCACAGCCCGCTTGGCTCGAACCACAATCTGAAAGGTATGCTTTGACTGGCATTGTTTTTGTTGTTGTTGTTGTTGAGATGAGTCCTGGAGACTGTTTGGGCTACGATGTGAGATGGGAGATCAGGGCCTGGGCGACTTAAGCACACACCTCTATGGGTGCAGTTGCAATGGAGACAACGAACAGAGGGCACGACAGTTTATGATGACCGCCGGTTCGAGCCCCGGAAATCGCGGTTTGGCTGGTATATCCTCAACATTGTTCTACCGTCACGTACGAGGCCGTAGAGAAAGCCCAGCTAAGTCCAGTGTGACCGACAGTCTAGATCAGGCTAAGCATACAAAACAAAAAAAGATGCTTGATAATCCCTACAAATAGAAAATTTTGACAACAATAGATACACCAAGACGATGACGACTCAAGCTTAAGCATAAACGATCCCCTTGCGTCTGCAGACTACACCGATGCTTGTACGCGCGAAGCTCATTGTCTGTTGACACCATATCTAGTCGTACTCCCTACCCTGCGAGGTCCGCGTAGGTGATTTGCCGACGTACTATTTCTGTTCAATTGTTATTTGCCTTGTAAACGTTAGTATATTACGTTGTTTCGAGTCCTTTGTATCAAGCTTCCTAATCGATCATTGGCCGAGATGATCGATCGTCCTTTTCACGTCTCGACCAGTTTTCATTCTCGAGATATGAAAACTCCAAACATCAGTTTCACCAAGGGTATCATAATAGCATACACCAGTCAGCCGTGAGCAAAATCGGCAAATCGAAAGGCATCCTAAACACGTACGTAACCTATGCTAGATGTGTTCGTTAGGTCGTTCCTTTCAGTGACTAACTAAATATGTGCATCGTATCTATTTTCGTATCAATATATTATGAACGACGATCGGTTGACCCACGATGCGGCCTTTGGTTGAGTTCTCTCGAAAGTATTATCGGGTCTCGATATCTTGTCCGGGTTGAACGTCCGTGGTCATTTGAGCTGTTGCTGCCCCACGTTCTTCCCACACTTCGATATATGGGTGATGTTAGCCTGTTAGTCGGTCTGTTTAGCTTGGCCGATTCACCACAGCCGGCCAGTCTGTGGGCACTGCCGCGAGCTCGCAGCGGCGTACTTCGGTTTTGCTGCAACAGCTATTGCCACTTCGACTACACACCACTACGCTATGAGAATAGCCACTGCTTGTGTGGCTCTTGACCCTCGCTAGCCTACCGTGCCCTGCTCTGCCCGACTCAACAGGCAACTAGGAAACCTCTGAAAACCAGCGGCAGCAGCAGCATCACAACCAGTAGTAGCAACGGAGGCAATCGCGTTGGAGTGTGTCCATGCCATGTATAATAAATAGATCGACGAAACGATTCGCGGATCCACGTTGCTTGATCGATCTATGGCCGATCGGATGTATTAGTACATACATACATATATATATATATATATATATATATATATATATATATATACGGTAGTCTACTGTGGTAGTGTGTCCGCCACTAGCACCTCTCGAGGTTCTCCGCGTATTGTGGTTATGTTATGAGTGACCCGACTGTTCGCACTCATCGACTACGCAGACACATTCGTTTGTTTGGTCGAAACAACCACCCTAATGTGGTCCCACCTGTCTACCTACCTGCGCCTGCTTAGCCGCTTTCTGTCTGTCTTAATGCCCGGGCTGAGGCGAAATCGACCTTGGTTGAAGTGACTGACACCATAGCATTGATATCTATTCAGTTGACATTCTGCTATGCCGATATCACAGTGTCACGATTCATGACCTGCGCTGGAGGCGCGGCACTGGAGGACATGTAACATGTCCGACACTGTAACTGTCGAACGACACAGACGCTAAGCAGCGTTAGGTCAAAGGACAGCGACGTTTCTTCCCGGTTACCTCAAGCGTCAGAGGCAGTTTGCCTTTCCAGGGGGTAGTCGTTTTCGCGCTTACGCTGCACGTCCGAATCTATCGATGTGAGCGGTTGTAGCATGTTCAGCCTGATGACATCCGAACATTTGAGCTCGACTTCCCGAGCCGCCGCCCGTTCAAGTGGAGGAAAATCAAGAACAGAGAAGATATATTGACGTCTGTCCGCGTTGGCATCCATCCACATATGTGATAGCTCATTATCGCTGCTACGAGATCGCATAGAGCAATAGACGGGTATGATAATTCTCTCGCTTACGAAGCCGTTGTCCCGTAAGTCGAATTTCGAGCTAACCTTTTGCGTTCTACGTAACAATGCGTGTCTCACGACTATGCACTGGCCGGTGGCAACTGTTTTCAACAATTCATTTCAGTAAATAGAGAAAGAAAATACCAAACGCCGCTCATGTTTGTCGTATTCAATATTCCGATGTTCTCTGGAGCCAGGGCCTTTGTGAGCCTTACTGTTTCTTTCGTATTTCCGTCCAATTTTATCATCGTTGTTCTTTGCGTTTGCTCAATGCAGTTTTCGTATACTGCTCCCCAGCATAGGCCGGCCGTCAAAAAAAGTAAATTTCCCGGGCCGACTCACAGTCAACATTTAACCTCCACGATGCTGCTTCCGGCGAAGTTTGACAGTCAGTCGAGGCGAAGCGTAGCCCGCATAGTTCAGCTTGTGTGGTTCGCCGCTAAAACGTCTATTAGTTATCATTGTCGTTGTTACGGTTCGCTCAGTTATCGACTCGGTGTCTCCTCCAGCAACATTGGAATCACTCGACGCACGAACATGCCTTGTGTGTTACCGCGTACGACGCTCCTTTGCCGTGGGACCCTGCGCGAGCAACGATATTACTGCATACGTTCTGGCAGGGTCGTCGTTTTGGTGAACGTCCGCGGCGTCGATTAGCGCCACCTCCTTCTGTTAGCGCCACCACCACCACCATGCTCTCGATATTTCCTCCCGGATGCTGTATGTTAATGTATTCCATTGTATCTGCCTGTCCCCATGAGCAAAATGCGAGGTCGGCTCATCCCCGGCAGACGTCATCATCACCTTGGATCCCGTCATGGGGTCCCCGGTGATAACATCGAGGCAGGAAGGGCGCTATTCCCCTGTTATTTCCTTCTCAATCCCCTCCGTTCTCGTTTATCTGACAGCCTTCCTGCAGTTCCTCCTGCTCGTCATTCGCTCCCGTCGCGTTCGGCATCGTTCTCAATTCCAAGTGTCGTCACGTGGCAGGACGCCTTTTGCGCCTCGTATGAGCCGCCTCTGAAATACTGACGTTTGCCCTTGTTGTACATATTATGCGCCTGTGAACAGCGTATGCATAGTATGTACATATATGTACATCGTGGCTGTATGTATAACCAGCCGATCTGTGTCGATATGGCTCTATTCAAGCCTCCGCACAGGTGGCCGCTGCAACCTCCGAGCATTTCTGCATCGTCAGCCGACACTACCGTTTCCTGCGATCTGTGCTAGCGCCCCTCTGCTTCCAGCTATAATACTACCTAATACAGGCGGTGGCACCTCATACGGCACTACACTACTTGTTCTACTATTGGCGGCTGTGTCAACGTCGGCCGGTTACGTCGTCAACGAGCCGTCCCTTCTCCATTGCCTCTGTGGCGCCAACAAGGGCGCAGACGGCAGCAGTGCCAACGCAGACTGTCTGTTTCTCGTCGTCCGATCGTCTCGTCCGCGGGCCAGCCAGCCATCCAGCTCGTCTAACTTGTCGCTCATCGGTCGCGTTGATCGAGGCGACGAACATACTCGAGCAGCAAATGCGAAGCTGAAGATTGCTGGGCCGTCGAGTCAGTCCCGCAGCGTGAGCCAGCCGCATTGCGCGCTGAACGAGGTCGAATGTCGCTGCTCGACGGACCGACCGCCTGCCCGAGCGAGTGTCCCATCCCCCACCTCTTTGTCCTCCTCCTCCTCCTCCTTCTCGTCGGTGCACTGTTTCTTCTCCGTACAACAACTACAGCTACCAACCACTACTACTGCGCGACTGCTTCGTGCGTCCCATTCGTCTGCGGACGAGAAAAACGCGATACCGTCGTCATGTGGCCGTCTGCATTGACTGTTCTCGCTGGCGGTCGGTCTCCCCAACGGGCACGACCATGCGGAGCCGCTCCCCGTCTATCCAGCGTCGTGTCATAGTCGTGTTGAACAAGCAAGCGATCGCTATATATCGGCTGGAGCAACGGCTCCAGATCCAAACATTCGTCGTTGATGACGGGAGCCGCCGGCTGACGTCACAATGTCGGGTTAAGCAAGAAGTGAGGGAACGAGGGATCATGCGGCTGGGTCGGAAGAGAGAGAGAGAGAGAGAGAGAGAGAGACCATGGTAGAGAATTGAGTAGATGACGGTGGCGGGGGAGGCCTCGTCGGCAGAAAACGCCGCCAGCAGCCGCCACGGCGGCAGATACCAAAAGCGGCGGTTTTTTCTGTCTCCGTAGACTCGTCATTTTGTTGACGGCAACAGAAGATTAGAAAGACGACGAGTTGGCGGAATAGACACTCCTATGTGATGAACTCATCAGGATACGAGGCGTTTTCAGTAATGGACACGCGCGATAGAGAAGCAAGCGTACTCAGTAGCAGAACGCGGGTTAGGAGCGTTCGAAGTCCCACCGGAATCATCGCTATCAGTCCTTGTAGCGTAACAATTATAAGTACTACAAGTGCTCTACTGGTGCGCTTTGTGAGTTGTGCTGTGTTCTCGTCGAAGTGTCGATTGATATAGAGTAACGCAAAAATTGAACTACGATAACCGGATAAGCAGACGGAAATACGCCTACATCGTACCAACCTATCTAGCTGACAATGTAGTCGATATATTCTTGCACACACACACACACACATATATATATATATATATATATATAGCGGTGTTCCGCAGTTGTATTGCCTTTCGGCAGCACTACTGTTGTTGAGGTCCCCCAAGCAGTATTGTTTATGTGGGATAAGGATTATTTATCGAATTTTGCTGATTGATTCAGGTTGAATAATAATAATAATAATAATAAATGGTTAAATGGGCATCAATAAAAAGACCCTTTTATCAATAACCGCTGACTCATGGCTGATACGATTGATATGTACCGCCAGCGTTTACGCTTTAGTATAATACAACTGCTAATGGTGCTGCCGCGTAACGATGACTCGCCATGATGTCATAATTAGACCCCGAAAAAAGGCAACGTAAAATGAGTGCAACTCCGTAGTTTTGCCGAAATCAGAAACACGATGGGGCTGCATTAACTCTATGGCAAGCGGCTAGCATGTATCGTTTGATAAGCTGTTGTGTTATTGTCCCTATTATAACATAGTTAAGATAGTTGAGATGCTATATTCAGAAATCATTTACTGAATAGACGGCACCGCTGGCGGCAGTGGTCTTACACGCAAGCCGTAAAGGGTCCCTGTTCTTCGATTCGAAGCGGAACCTTCGCCTGGGTACTTAATAATAGCACTTCCACGAAAGCGGAAACACATGAACAACACATTATACAGATCAACATACTTGGGCAGAGTTTTACTTGGAATTTGCACTTGAACCGATCATTATTATTATTATCATTATTATAATGACATAATTCGTTGAGGGCTCCCGTTTCGAATATCGCCGCAAAGGTCGGCATCTAGTCATGAGTCATAATAAGCATCGTAAACATTTCTGCTTTTTGTTGTGATGCTGTTGTTTTTTATCGAACAGATGCCGGCTCGACAGATAGCATTAACGCCGTGTGCGCAGCAACCTCATCATTATCAATTCAGCAGCAGCAGATGCAACAACTGCAGATGCAGAGAATTCAGCAATTGGAGCTTGAACGAGAACGGATGAAGCTACGCCAACAGGAGATCTTCCGCCAGCCCGCATTTGGTCTATCAACCAACGTGAGTATGATGTGGAGTAGATGCTTGAGTGATGATGTCGAGGTAGTGGGTGACAGATTGTCGCCAGGAGCTGAATCATCCTTGAAACCTTTAGAAAGGTGTATTAAACCAGGCTTTTAACGGGACTGTTAGATCGGCAGATCGATTTTGTTCTGGGGCAGTTCTCAGCGCCATTGGACGGTCTCTGATAGCGTGGATAGACGAAGGTGGCACGGGGTGCTTGGTTACGCACTGGCTTCGACGGCTAGGCTTCACATAGATCATTTTCACAAAGACGAATTGATTTACCAGTAAAGCATACAGACCTACACTATGGGTGTTGCCATTTTAATTATAACCATAATAATAATAATACTGACGATTATGTTCAGGAGCCGAACAACAACACGGTCGTCGTAAACCCGAACCAGCTCGGCGTCAATGGTGGCCATACCGACCCCTTCCTGGGTGGCCCTCACTCGCGGCAGGAATCTGCGGACTCTGGCCTCGGCCTGGGACCTAATTTCTCTCTACCGCCCGAGGAGTTCCTGAACTCAATTGATAGCACGACCGGGACCAGCAGTCTCACTAACACGAATAATAACAACACATCGAGCAGCATTACTGGTACGTATCGAACTGAAACAGAATGAAAACGGTTCTGCCTTTAATAAGCAAAAATGTTCGTTGAAATGATTATTAGGTACAAAGGCACCGTAAGGATTACGTTCATCGTCGGAGAAATGTGCTTGGCTGCTGCACACCAGCATTTGAGCGTCGTAGTATGTTGTTTCGCACCAAAATGTGATTGATCGTTCATACATGACGTTTCAACGTCGGCCATGTTTTCGTTTGCTGAATTCTAGGTATGGATGACTCATCATTGGACGCGATAGGTGGCGGTGTTGGAGTCGGTGGAGGTGTCGCTGCCGGTGGAGCTGAACAAATGGACTCTGACGACCTCGTTCCTTCGATCAACGAGATGCCCGATCTGTTGCCAGACATGGAGGCTCTTCTAGGCGACAACAAGGACTCAGTTCTGACCTGGCTCTAATAGTCACCAAACCACAAAGACACGTACGTTAAGGGATGTTCTCCGTCGATGCAGCATCGTGCGCGAGCATCGGACCAGATGCACGGACAGGATCTACGAGCATCGACCAATCCGGGGGCCGATCACAGATCGTCCATGTGGCCACAACCGGCAGGGCATAACACCCCAAATGAGCAGCTGTCCTCGGAAAAGGGGGTTCTGAGAACGAGTCGAATTCAACAGCTGCTTTCGTTTATTCCGACAGTCACAAGGACAGGGCAGCCACATCGAGCGGAGGAAGGCCCACACCCTGAAGTGCTTCGAGGTGGCCGACCAGATGACAGCGATCGGTGGCAGCTTGTTATGCAAGCAGACATAGATAACGTAGATGCTAAGGGTGTCAACAGGACAATGTCAATGTTAAAAACGAATTACATTACATAGTAACGAGTGTGCATGTGTGCGCATGAAATGTCAGAGTGAAAGGAGAAATAGCGGACAGAGGATGCAGGATAGATGCAGGATCAGATGAAAGTGAGAGTATGATAACGGGAGACACGAACGTGTCTCTAGCCAGATGTTGGTTATGAGTGGACGACACACAGTGAGTGATAGAAGCGAAGCAGAAAATGACGAGCACAGTACCACGGTGAAGGAGGGTCGTACTGCAAGGCAGCAGAGGAGGACTGCTTCGAAGGATGTTTTTTTGTCATAGAAACGCAGCTATATGATGTGGTGGAGTTATCATGAAGCGGAGAGCGACGAGGACGATAACGTGAATGAATTCAAGTAGCAGCCATTATTATTATTATACTATTATTATTATTATTATTATTATTATATTATTATTATTCCTACTTCTACCCATTATCATATTCATCGTTCCCTCATATGTCCCATTTCCATCTTCAAGTATAATATGTATGGTCAACCTGTCCATATCACACATGAGCTTAAGCTTACAGACACAGCAGCATTATCAACGTCGAATCTGAATTTGAACGATCATAGCGTCATACTCCGATCGTTCATTATCAGAGAAGAGTAGAGAGGCGGAAGAGGCGCGTACGTTTGGCAGTGATTCCCAACGAGCAGCACCCCGAAGCCCCGAACAGGAATTAGTGCTTAGCATCAACTATGGTGATAAGGATAAGGAGCAGAGGAGCACATAGTAATCATGACATTGATCATTAATTTTTTAATGGGTGATCTGAGAGCAATTACACGGAACTGAACTCGTCTAGAACAAGTGCTGTGTCGCAACCAACGCTTGAGTATCTATCAATAACAACAACAGCAACAACTATTACTACTACAATAACAACAACGGCAATTATTATTATAGCAAGAATAGATTGTGCGCATTCGCCCATACGCAAATCAAATGATTCGCTCGATTGCCATGAAAATTCGCCGTTGGACAAACACTTCGCGATGGAACATGTTCATGATATTCCTGTTGAGTAAAATGATTTATAATGCTGACTGTGCAAAATGTTAGTGACGGGCAGTGGTAATAATGTGACTGATAACAACATTTTTAACTATTATTAATTATTACTACTATATATATATATATATATGATTGACGTTTACACACGAGATAGATGACTTTGGGGGCGAATGAATCGTTAGTATTATAGAGAAAGTCAAGGTAAACGCGTCCTATGTGGTATCATTGATATTCATATATATATATATATATCTATATATACATACAGCATTCAATATGCCACGCGATGTAGCTCCCTCGCACCTTCTCCGACTGCAGAATCCTTTAAGGTGAAAGTGCCAGCAGTTGTTGTACTAGTTCTAGTAGCAGGAGTAGTACCTCGGGTCGGCCAATAAGATGATTACCCCCCCGCAATAAAATGAGCCCTTTATCCCGACTGCGCTGCGAACGTCCTCCCTGCCCCCTGCCCTCCTACCCACGTTCAAAAGTCAGTGAATTTACCAATTCTACAATGGACTTGCGCACATGCTAGCTAGCCTACGTGTGTGGCTTGTTTGTTTGCTGCTATTTGACCGGGGATTTTCTCCTAATACAAGACAAAAAAATAAACTCGAAAAAGTGCACGAAACGAGGCCGCATCAGGAGGCATAATCTCATGCAGAACACTTGTTAACATGAACACACGTCATATCGTATTGACATACACATGAGTATACTGAAATGGTTCGAAGATGGCCCCCGAGAGCGCTCTAGGAGCCTCGTCGCGAAGCAGACCGACTGCAGACTGAAGTCGTTCGCAATCTCTTTGTTCGTGTGTCGCTGAACATATGAAAGCGCTCCCACTCACTCTATCCATGCGTCATACGACATATGTGGCAGCCACGCCCGTAGGATCAAGGATATGCAGCAGTTAGACAGAAGGAGATGAACTAGAGGGGCTCCGGTGGCGGGATGGGGTCCGACCTATGGACCTGGTAGCTATAATTGTAGCTCCCTTTACAAAACGTTCATATTGCAATAGCGCTAGTTTCGCAAGCGGATGATTAGTGTACTGATTTAGACTTAACAGAAAAATGCAACACACAGAAACATCTCGACCGGTAACGATGACCGTGGCAACTCATGACAGCAGACGCTAAAATCGACGCGAATCGATTGGGGAGATCTAGATAAAAGACACAGAACGAATTGAGATGACAGGAATAGTAGTGGCACGCAGCCAGCCGCCCGGCTGACCGATCGGCCGACCTGGAGCCACATCGAGCCTGGTGTTGGCGTCCTGTTGTGGCGCGATGAAGAGCTGCTCCACGCGCACATGTTCCACGTACCCTTACAGCCTTGACGCTTATGGGTGGCGTATGCGATTGGCTCAATGGTATCTTACATACAAACATATACAAGACACAGACAGAGAGAGAGAGCCGAGGCTAATGGAAAGTCGGATAGTCGAGCCGTCGACGGCGGCGCTTTGTGCCAAGATGGCTGCCTTGAGACCGCGACCACCGATGATGAGTGGATGTATTGGTGGAGTGTCCATGGCGGCTAAGTGCCAAATCGAAGGTCTTTGCCGGCGGCTCCCCTAGAAAAGGGGAATAATACGAGAGAGAGAGAGAGAGAGAGAAAGAGAGAGAAAACAAAATGAGGCAAGATACACTGTGTGTAAGTTATATATATATATATATATATATATAGCGGTGGCGACCATATCTTCGTGCCTTAGCCACCCACACCAGTCGATATGATGACAAAACAACATGATAAGGATTGAAATACACACACACAAACACACATTATATATATATATATATGTGTGTGTTTGTGTGTATTTGCATATGCTCGACATGACATTTCACAACTTCACCCCGTCGAGTAACCAACAAATCGAGTAAATGAATGGTTTGTCTCACCACCATTTCCTGATTCGGGAAATGACGGCGCAGCGAACAGCAGCCACAAAAGAAGCTTGATTGACTTCCGTCATTCGAATGGCGAGAACATTCGATTTTCAGGAAGACTAGCCATAGTGGCAATCATATAGACACACACACACACACACAGATACATGAACACGGTTTGTTGCATGTTGACCGGGCGCCGCAGTATGCTTAATAATCGTAATGATCAAAATAAACTTATATTATTGTACTTAAATTAGTCCGGATAGAGCGACTTGTTTTTATTATCATACTATAAATATAGATAGGAGAATTTTAAGCGTTAAACGACGCTGATAACTGGCTTTTGTTGCACGAGTTCAATGGTATTGCGGACAGGGGTTGACGAGATCGCTAACCGTATTCGTTCAGTTATTGAATCACTAACGCTGTGTGGTGACGCCTGTTGTAATATCATCATGCGTTAATTTTTTATTTTTTGTTTTCAGAGCGCACTTTTCGCGTCGAGCTCGATTTCGACGCTGATATATGACACATGCTGCGTGTCGTAAATGATAAATCATTTGTTGTTGATAAATTAATACTACTACACTGATAGGCGTTTACCTTACATATATAGATAAAATGATATGATCTTAATATGAATTATTTTGTATTTGCTTCACTCCTTAGATATCTTGTTGATCGTACTACAGTAAACTAACGGAAACACCGTTTCATCTCAACTGAGCATAACTGAATAGCTGATTGAGGTCAACTTTATCTTAGGGTAAGCCCGTCTGTACGACTGGTTTGAAAATCTGTCCCATACACATTATATGTCGAAATTGTGCACTGGTGAGCGATTAACAAATTATTATCAACTACAATTATGCAGGCCCCCACAATTAGCTAACGGTTTAGATAAACTGTACTTGTTATCAACTGCGTTTCGTAGTTCTAGTTTAATGAAACTTTAGATGAATCACAATTGAATGAACTCAGTATTAGCAGACACTTAATTAAACTGCAAATTGTGTCGATGTGCATTACGGAACGAGTTAAGTTGTAGCGTTGTTCAAATTGTGCGTTCACATCAGGCCTGCTTATGGAGTTAGCTCACCTTTGTCTTGGCAACCCTGGAAAGTCGAATGAGAATGCTCAAAGGCTACGTAGAGTATTTACGAGTATCTGAAAAGAGTGGGTTTGTGTTCCGCGTGAGTTCGTTATAAACATGAGATAAAATTACAAAACCGGGATAATACGGAGTGCTTTCTCACAGACATCAGACAATTATTAATTATTTTTTTTATTAAAGAGTGCGACCTCTTAGCGTAGACAATTATATTAATAAAATGGGTAAATATTAAGAAATGTCTAGCTGAAATCCGACGAAGATTGGTTGGAGTGCACGGCCATAATGCCCTGAATCGATGGCAGGTGCGCCGTTGGTGTACGCAGTTTAGGGAAGGCTGCTGGGACCTTAATAAACATCGAGGGCGCCCACCCCTTCCTGAACAGATTGAGATATCGAAAAAGCTTTTGAACAAACTAGAGCTTGATCATTGACGACTTTCTCGGCTGAAATTGGCGTGCTTCATAAAACATGTCGTCGAATTATTAAAAATAATCTGAGGATGCAGAAATATAGTGTAAAATGGATCCCTCATTAACTCGGTCTTGGCCAACTGAAAATGCGTGACAATTTGAAGATATATAGGTAGCAAAAGAGTCGCTTAGATCATACTGTTGCAGTGGACGAGACGTGAGTCAGCCTGTATAGGAGACCGGAAAAGGGTCAAGTAAACAGTGGCTACGACCAGGTGAACAGGCAATGGCGGTAGCAATACCAAAGAGATTCGAGTCAAAAGTAATGGTGGCGCTAGCCATGGATTTCAATAGAATTTGCTACTACGAGATTTTGGGCCCAAAAGAAAAAATGGACTCGATATCTCGAGTTCTTGAAGGGACTCATGAATAATTGGCATGGCAATAGGAAGCACCGAGTGTGTCTGCTCGATGACAATGCTAGGGCACATCGGAGCGATGAAATTACGTCCTGGCTTGAGGCCAACAAGTTTGAGCGACTCTCTCCCTATTCTCCCAATTTAAGCCCGTGTGACTATGGTTGCTTCCAACGATTAAAGAGGGCTATAGGTGGCAAGTGGTATGCAAACATCGATTTACTCCGAGAGGCCTTAAATAACGAACTTATAAATGGTAATAGAAATGGTGCATACCTAGCCGTTAGAAGGCTGCCAGAACTCTGGGACCAGTGTATAAATAAATGAGGTGCATACTTCTGGCTCATACTAAAAAAATCTTTGTTTAACTTACTTAGTTTTAGCCGATACTGAAATTTATATGTGTCAATTTATATGTGTCAACCTAATATACAATCTGTGTTATTAAATCAATAGAACAATATTAGGGACATATGAGTCACAAGACCGCCACCTCTTAACTGAAATAACGATAAGAATATGTTTTTATACGACACAATTTATTGTCAATTTTACAAGACTGCGTCGAATGTAGTTGAGGTTTCTCTTTTCCTCAGGGGTTCGCGTTGTACTTAGCACCGGAGGCTGCCAAGCTGCCTGATGTGAACTGATTCTGAAAGACGTTCACCAGTTTCTTCGTGGGCGCAGTGGCAGTAAAGCTCATGGCACTGAAGCTTCTCGAAGAGACCGTTTTCCTGGCATTTAGGAACAAAGGCTCCACGACGACCGCTGTTTAGGACCTGGTACCTTTGGACATGGCACTCACAGTGCTCCAACTCACGGGACGGGGCTTTAGCCTTGGCACCATCAGGAGTGCGGCAATGGCACATGCCAGTGCTTGCGTGACATTGCAAAGGAGACCATGTACCATCATCGTTGCAGTGCGGTACGAAGCCTCCGGGCATCTGATCATAGCCATGAGCTACGGCGTCATTGTATTCATCTAAGCAAGTCGCCGTGGCGTAGGCCACCAGAACAGCAAGTACGATAGCCTTCATGGTTGTGAGTCGAGTCGTTGTTGTGTCTTATTTCTCGGGCTCTTTTATACCAAGAGAACCGCAAGCATATTGGTACAACGGATGTAGATATCGCACTGAGCATGAAATCCGGTCAGATAGCGATCTCCCGGCAAACTCTCTCCCACGCTCAGCTTGTAGTTGTACAAGCACACTAATCTACCCTAAATCCACTAAGGTGATTGGTGTTCGAGCTTTACGGATTGTCTACCGAAATACACCTTCTAAAGTGGGACGCACTGAGGGTCCCACAGAAAGCTTAGGGTGGATGGATAATTCTCTCAATTTATATTGTAAAAAACATGTTCCGGTGGTCCCAATACGATAACTGGTTTTGGTAGAAACACATGCTGCCTCTATTCGACAATGGCTGTGGCCGAAAAAGTAGTTTCAATGAAAGAGGCGAGAGCCCGTTCGAGCTGACAGATCGTCAATGCGTTGCGGATTACCTTCTTCTAGGACGAGTATCTAGATTGTGCTATTCGCAACTTTGTCAGTGAAAAATGTGTATATATTCAATTGTCACCATAATATGACAGGTATGAATAACAAATGAAGTGCACCAATAGAAGAACCAAGCCTTCTATTCTAAGGTGTGGTAATCATCAAAATATAGCAGCACCTACTAGCTTCGCTAGTAATCCAAAAATCCTGATACTCAGGGTGCAATAAATTGGGTATGCTCGTGGGGTAGTTCTAACCATCGTCAAAGATCAACAATTTAAGGTCAACTTGAATCCAAACTTTCACATGGCTACCTAACCTATCGTATGGCTGGAAATGCTTGTTAGAGTCTGGGACGGAATTTTCTGCGTCGAATTTCGAGTCTGACAAAAGTTAATCGGTACCATTTATATTTGTCTCTACTTCGGGACTTCTGCATACACTCGTTCAGTCTACCGGCGTTTGTCCTCTAAGGTGTCGTGGATTTTTTCCGCCTAAGCTTCACAAGAGTTTGAGAAGCATTATCCACTCCAGATCAACTATTGACTTTGTTACTTAGTGAACAGAGCATTATAATCGCATAGTCTATATTTTAGTGATTGTGAAATAACACCATTATGAAATTTGATTATTTTCATTTGGTTTTCATTCATACACATCAAACGAGTTTTGATTAAAGCAACGCTGTACGGTTGTCGAATACAGGCAATGTTCATCGGCGCAACCTCCCGTCTGGTTCTCACAGACATCGGTCGATGCAGCAGCCGCACGATTCTAAATCTAGGGAGTCCGTTATCGCCGTCTGGCCATTTCTCACGTTGCCAACGAAAACGCTGGACGGCAGGTCTATACGACAATAATGCCAAGGCCGATCAAAGATTCTTGCCTACCATCAGTAGCCACCATCACTAGGACATATGCATTCTGAAGTTACGGTTTTTGAAGATGGGGAGTCATCCTCCCACCGACAAGGATGCATTGAAGGACATATTTTATTCCTTACTCTGTAATAAATAGATTAGTGGTGCTTACACAACTGACATGCCTCGGAGGCTCTACTGCGAGGTTTTTCTGCAGACTATCACCACTGAAAAGATCGAATTTACTTTCGTTCATAAAGAGTACCACCTTCGAGTTCGCAAGGGTCTAGCTGCGAGGGTGTGTCGCCCACCCAGTGATATTATTTTTGACCCCCGATGGGTTGTTACTTCGCCGTGATTCGGATCTTTTTTCGTAGCCTTTCAAGGCACATGTGTCCTGCGGGATTCGGCCATTGAGTGTTTACCTTAAGTATATAGGATCACACAATCTCCAGTAAACTAACTGAAGCATCGTTTCATCTCAACTAAGCGTAACTAAATAGCTGATTGAGGTCATCTTGTTCTTGTGGTAAGCCCGCTTGTACAACTGGTTTGAAAATCTGTTCCATTCATAAACTCACAATTAGCCAACGGCTTAGATAGACTTTAATTGCTAAAAACTGGTTTTGGAGGCTGTACAAGTTTTCTTTCATCACTGAAACGATTGAATTTACTGTCGATCCTAAAGAGCGCCTCGCTTCAGTTTGTAAGTATCTAATTGTCGGGGTTATATGCGCTGTTGCGGCCAACTGGGTCCTCAAGTTGATCACTGGTTTTCGGCAGGCTTTTCACTGAAACGTGAACCCATTCGAAATGTCTTCGGAATACAAAAAATAATACCACGACTGTGTGTGTCAATATCGGATTGCTGCTCCACCAGAAAGTACGTTCAAACTGGGAACATTTCGGCCTTTTAGAGGAGCTACTACAATCTATTGGTCACTCTGTCTACATTGACCTACAATCATAAACGAGGGGCGCTTCAAATATCGAGGAACTATTTAGAGGTTACAGTGTGCAAGAAAGGAAAAAAGACCTTTTCAATAGAAGGAAATAATGACTTACTTTAGATGGTCTAATAATGACCCAGAATATATGCATGTGTGTTCAATAACGACGTCCGTGAAGAACCCGCTTACTAGCCACGCTCTAAAGTTGGATTTTGATATCAGCATATATCAGACTTGAGGAGCTATCTGACCCCCCCCTTCGTACTTTCAGCGCTTTGCCGCTAATCCTTTCCGGTCCGTGAAGGTAACGGCAAAGTTGCCGTCGAAACACCCGCGCTGGAACCATGTGACGTCCACAATCTCAGCATCTGCGCCAGGCAGGGCTGGTGCATTGGACTCGAAGATTAACCTAAAGCTTTGTATGAAGCTACTACCACGTGGCAGTCCCTTCAAATGTCTGAGAAATGGCTCCGCGTAGTATAAATTGCCACAACTAAAACGGAATGAACAGTTCGAAACCGACAGGTGACTACTTTACACAGCCACAATGAAGTTTGTCATTCTTGCCGCCCTGGTTGCTTGTGCCGCAGCCACATGCGTCGAGGAGCGCGACGAGGCCACAAGCCGTCAGAACCAGGGTATGATGGGTGTCTTCGTGCCGGCGTGTGAGGCCGATGGATCGTGGAGTTCTCTCCAGTGCCACGGTAGCAGCGCCACTTGCCACTGCAGACTTCCTAATGGTGCCCAAGTCACTGAGGCCACCCGCCAGCTTGACTATTGCAACTGCCCGATCAAGCGTCACCTGACCCTAAGGAAGGGCCTGCTCGGCGCTCGAGTGCCGCAATGCGAGGAGAACGGACTCTTCAAGAAGATTCAATGCCACGAACTCTACTGCCACTGTGCTCATCCACTCACTGGCGAACGTCTTTCTGAGCCTGTTCACCACAATCAGATGGAGTCACTAAGGTGTTAGATGAGAGAAAACAAAAGTTAGAGGAAGTTGGAGATCTTGCATCAGTAAGAACATCGAAGAAGAGCTCACTACAATATATCCAGCTAGTATTGTAGATGCAGTCTGAATAAAGATCTTCCTGTATATCCTTCTGCTATATATATATTTTGCTTGTCTTTAGTCGTACTTGTATATGTTATCTGTCCTCTTGGTCTAGTATTTAACAATTCTGTTGAATGGAGACCCTATGAAGATCGGTAGGTTGATTAAACTCGGATAGTCCCCACAGGTGTTGATGGAAGTGTGGTATCGAACGAGTCTTCGCCATTACGATCGGATGAGCCTTCGCTATTGCGATAGAGCCAATCTGAGCTGTGGTCTAACTAAATTAAAAAAATAATTGGTTTGTAGTGCATAAGTATCTCTCTGTACACATATTGGATTGATGAAGTTCATAACGAAAATCGAGAAAATTTCAAACGCAAAATAGTTACCAAAAGAGCATTTTCAATCAGCTCAGTTGCTTCGATTTTGTTCAATGACTTTATGCCACCTTTTCACGAGCTTCAATCTTTCTCTCTCCCTCTTAGAAGTCCTGTGATGAATGGGCAGAAAAATCATCCAAGGTGTTTTTGAGTATGTCTCAGGAACTGAAAGTTTAACTATTCAAACTGTTCTGTAGAGCTCGAAACAAGTGATAATCTATAGACGCGAAGTCCGGGCTATACCGGTGGGTGCATCAAAACATCCCGCCGTGGTCTGGCGTTGTCCTGATGGAATATAACGCCCCTTATATTGGCTAATTCGTGTCGCTTCCGATCGATAGCTCACTTCAATTTGGTTTCCCTTTCCTTGTAGCACTCTCGCCCTGCATGTCACATATCGTTTTGTAGTTTTGCGATTCGTTTCTACCTTTTTTGAAGTAAACAGCGAAATGCCTTGGAAAAACACATTTTCTTTTCCATGCCACAAGCACAATTTAACCTCATATGCGAATCTCGATTAAGATAATCTCAGATTTGCCCTATGATACTTGGTATACTTGACACATGCGCGAGTCGACAGTCGCTCTATCTTAATCTATAAAGAAGTGCGATTTTGTGAAGTAAGATAAAGGTGAAGGTTTATTGGTTTACTTCAGGAGCTGCAATTTTACAATGCTTTAGCTTTCTTATTTGTGCAAAATAACACCGGGAATTATAAATTCATTCCTTTTAGGCTGTCCAACGGAAGTGATGTTATAAATTAGCTCTAGAAAAAATCTATTGACTCTAGAAAGGATCTATAGCCCAAATTAGTACTAGGTTATGATAGAGTGCTTGTCTTAAAATAAGTCCATTGCTCAGCAAAACGATCTCTTTGAGGAAGACCTTCGCTCCGAGGAAGAAATACGAAATCAGCCGTGAGGCGAGCCTGGAGGCAACTATGCGGTTAGGCGTCAATTGTCAAAGGTTCGCCCTTGAAACTCTGGGGCAATTACCTGGCTTTCAGTCTATCATGCAGCCAGATTGAATGACGATTCCTAACTGTCAAACAGAGTAGCAAAAGAGTTATCAGCTTGGCAAAGCCAAATTTAGTTCGATCAGTTATCAAGGAACGATCATGATTGTGAGATAGACAATATCGGGGAGTCTGCGACGTCCGTTTACTCGGTGCATAGCTGCCTTAGTATAGAGATAAAATGAGATTCTGATATCAGCATAGGTCAGACTTGAGGATCATCTGAAATTGGTACTTTAAGCGCTTTCCGCTAATCCCCCCTTGCCTGTGAAAATAACGGCAAGGTTCTAGCCAAAACGTGCACGCTGAAACCATGTGACGTCTATCTCTTTCAGTATCTACGCAGGCAGACGGTGGCACACTGGACTGAATGATGTGGCCAAAGGCTACCAATGTATGAACCCACTACCATATGGCAGCCTCTTCGAAGGTCAGAGAGGGCGACCGGTTAGAGAGGGCGAGGGTTCTACTGCTCAGTATAAATTGCCACAACTAAAACGGAATGAACAGTTTGAAACCGACAGGTGACTACTTTACACAGCCACAATGAAGTTTGTCGTTCTTGCCGCCCTGGTTGCTTGTGCCGCAGCCACATGCGTTGAGGAGCGCGAAGAGGCCACAAGCCGTCAGAACCAGGGTATGATGGGTGTCTTCGTGCCGGCGTGTGAGGCCGACGGATCCTGGCGCTCTCTGCAATGCCATGGTAGCACTGGCATGTGCCACTGCAGACTTCCTAACGGTGCCCAAGTAGCTGATGCCTCCCGCGAGCTTCGCCATTGCGACTGCCCGGTCAAGCGTCACCTGACACTAAGGAAGGGCCTGCTTGGCGCCCGAGTGCCGCAATGCGAGGAGGACGGACTCTTCAAGAAGATTCAATGCCACGACCTCTACTGCCAATGCGCTCATCCCGTGACCGGCGAACGCCTTTCTGAGCCTGTCCATCACAAACAGGTTGATTCACTTCAATGCTAAACGAGAGAGAGAGAGAGAGCAAATGTTGGAGATCCTGTATCAGTAACAACAACTGCAAATTATCTAGCATTTTTGTAGATGTAAACTGAATAAAGATCTTCCTGCATACCCGTTGTCCATATATAGGTATATATTTCTTTATCTATGTTCTAGTTGTCATCAGTCATACTTAACTAGATGAAAACTGACCGATTCTAAACTGCCTTATTTGGCACAGCCTGTCTGACCCTTTGACAAAACACCGCAAATATCCCAAGGTTTAGATGAAGCAGTAGATGGCTGTGGGTAACCTGCAGACCCTTTAGTGGGTAGCCTGCACCGCAGTGAGTCCGACCCTTCCCCTGGGAATCAAAGAATTATTCTGCTCGAGAGGTGTGTGTGTAAATGCATTTCCGCCTTAAAAAGAAAGCCTGTATTTGGCACCTTTGTTCTATGATGACCCTGCGAATATCGGCATGTAGACTTTTGCTCAATAGATATCAGCATATAGTCGATAACACAGCGTACACATTTAGCTATTACACTTTTGATCATATACTAAGGACGAAAATGACGCCTTTGCTTCCGTCCTCATTTGTACAAATTAATGAGCTCTTTGACAGCTTGATCCTTTATTCGGAGGTTCTCCATTGTTTCAAGTAATCCCATGTTAAAAGTCAAAGGTTTTTGGGCTGACTCTCAGCCATGAACATTTAACGACCACGGTACAACTGCTTCTAGCATTGCTTCGTAAGACGGACCAATGAATGCCCCCCCCCCCATGTTACGGTATGAAATATTAATGGTACAATACTCTCAGAATTGAAACACTAATGGACGAGTACTAATGTAGACCCGTGGCCTTCGAAACAGTGGTAGGACGAGGGATACAATCATCGAACTTTCTACAGGTACTAAGGAAAAGACTATCGGCCGTTGCAGGCGAACCACGTGCAATCGAATTCGTAATGCGAAGGTCTTATTTAGATACCCAATAGGGGCAACGCAGGTTCTCTTTTGGGCACGCTTAGGGACTGAGGAAGTGAGAATCCTTCTTGTGAATATTCTTTTAAGGATATATGGAGTAGGTTCTTCTTCATTGAATCAACGTGAGTTTCTGATGAATAGTTTTACACGGTCATGCGGCACGATTGCCGCAGAGCGTTAACTATAAACCAAAGGTAACCGTAATGAATTGAAAAAAAAAAGTACTTCAGCAGGTGCCTCAAACCTGGAGAGACCCCGCAAAATTTTGTCAATTTGAATAATCGTATTCACCGGTATTTGGTCCGAAGTCAATTCTTCTTGTCACAATGTGCTCCAAGTAATTCACCACGTGGCGTGCTGAATTCGTGTGCGCCCCGCAATCGGATACGTATACGCACGGGTTCGATCCCCACCGTTGCACATTTGCACTTCAAGGGGTCCGTCTTATGAAGCAATGCCGAGAGGCCAACATTTAACGTCCAATACCTTGGACGTTAAATGTTGGCTGTGAGTCAGGCCGGAAAATTTAAAAAAGTAATATCCACCATATTGGCTTTCAAAACTTAGGAAAATAACCGTCAGTGGCATACCTAGACGGTAGACACCGTGCCTTTTCATCATCGCAACCGGTAGTGTGATTTTCAGCAGTATTTGCAAGTTCTCTACGCTTACTCCATGCTAATTAGGATAATTAGGTAGTACGCTACGTTAACGTTTATGAATTAATGAAATTGGAAACCATTTTTTTGTTTGTTGAATATCGTATGCTTTTGGTAATATAATAGTAAGTCCTGATGTGTACGTAGTCCCCTAACCGGTTTGACTCCCAGGTCCTTGTTTATTGATGACCTGTTGGTCTGATGGCGGTGTTGGCTACCTCACTCGATAGTCCCAGCCCCTGAAGTAGTGTTTGCTCACCCGGGCGCTGTATGGTACCTTCCAGAACCGCATGTTCTATTACATCTGGCTCCACCCGCATCCAGCATAGAATGTTTGAAAACCTCGTTCAAAGTCTCGAGGGAATTTTGCAGTGTGTAACATCTCTGCATGCGTCAGTATCAGCGGTGACGTTCCCCGCTCTTTGTTGTTGGGTTTTGTTCAGAGCTTAGCGCGTTACATCTTGCAAACCCGTAGTAAATATGTAGACAAAGTGCTCTATAGCGACTATTTTCCATCATAAATATTGCTATAGTCAACATCGCAAAGTCACCGACATCTGTTGACGACTCGTTGAACTACACAGATGACTCAGTGTGGAGACAGGTTTGATATCAGCGTAGGTTCGTGCCTGCTATCTAAAATCCGTATTTTACGCCCTTTCCCACTAATCCCGCCTCGTCCTCAATAACAGTGGCGACCTTACAGTCAAACAAGCATGCTGAAATCGTGTAGAGTCTATCAATTTCAGTATCTACGCATGCAGACGGTGGTACATTGGACTCGACAATTTGCCTAAAGCTACCATTGTATAAAGCCATATGGCAGCCCTTTCAACAAATCTGAGAGAAGGCGAGAGGGAGTTTCGCCGCACAGTATAAATTACCACAACTAAAACTCAATGAACAGTTCGAAACCGACAGGTGACTACTTTACACAGCCACAATGAAGTTCGTCGTTCTTGCCGCCCTGGTTGCTTGTGCCGCAGCCACATGCGTTGAGGAGCGCGAAGAGGCCAAGAGACGTCAAGAGCAGGGCGCGATGGGTGTCTTCATGCCGGCGTGTGAGGCCGACGGATCCTGGCGCTCTCTGCAATGCCATGGTAGCACTGGCATGTGCCACTGCAGACTTCCTACTGGTGCCCACGTAACTGATGCCTCCCGCCAGCTTCGCCACTGCGATTGCTTGGTCAAGCGTCACCTGACTCTGCAGGGAGGCCTGCTCGGCGCTCGAGTGCCGCAATGCGAGGAGAACGGACTCTTCAAGAAGATTCAATGCCACGAACTCTACTGCCAATGCGCTCATCCCCTGACCGGCGAACGCCTTTCTGAGCCCGTTCACCACAAGCAGGTGGATTCACTGAAGTGCTAGACAAGTTAGAGGAAGTTAAAGATCTTGCATCAGTAACAACACCTACGAAGAGCTCACTACAATATATCCAGCTAGTATTGTAGATGCAGTCTGAATAAAGATCTTCTTGTATATCCTTCTGCTATATATATCTTCTGGTTGTCTTTAGTCGTACCTGTATATGTTATCTGTCCGCTTGGTCTAGTATTTAACAATTGTGTTGAATGGAGACACTATGAAGATCGGTAGGTTGATTAAACTCGGATAGTCTCAACAGGTGTTGATGGAAGTGGTGACGAACGAGTCTTCGCCATTACGATCGGATGAGCGTTCGCTATTGCGATAGAACCAATCTGAGCTGTGGTCTCACTAAATTTAATTGAATTGAGGTGCTGCCGGTTTGGAATCAACTGCCGGTCCCTGCAAGGCACTGACTGAAGTAATAATTTTGACAGTCCCAGTCATTGCCCCAAGTCAAAATCGGTACTAAGTTTAGTCAGTAAGAGTCTGACACTACCAGGTAAATACCTTAGTGTGAGGCCTGGTGTTCATGCAGTATTTACCTTTAACCTTTATAAAAAGAAAATACTTTTCTTTTCTGTGTACATATTGGATTGATGAATAAGTTTGTAATGCAAATCGAGAAAATTAAAGTAAAGATGAGAAGCACCTTGATCATTTAAATCTAGGGCACAAAATGTGATTTATATATTATTGGGATAGAATTACGATTGTTTAATTTGAGCTTGACCGCGATGAAATTAACGAAGGCAAGACTTCAACACATAGGCGCTCTGCATGACCTACCAAGGAGTGTGATTCGTGCAAAATAACACCTGGAATTATAAATGCATTCCTTTCAAGCTGTCCAACGGGAGTGATGCTAAAAATTAGCTCTAGGAAAAAATCTATTAGACGTCCCAGATGAGTACTAGGTCATGATAGAATGCTTGTCTTAAAATAAGTCGATTCATGGCAGAACGACCTTCTTGAGGAAGACCTTTACCCTGCATAGGAAATATTGTTTCATTTTGAACCAGCCATACGGCGAACCTGGTAGTAACTATGAGGTTAGGCCTCAGAGATCAAGGTTTCGGTCCTAAAACTTTGATAATTTTGACAGTAGATACCCACTTACTAGTTATCTTACAGGCAGATAGAGTAAAGAGGTGGCTTCAATCCATCGGGCAACCGTTTGTCACAGTGATTGACAACATGCATTTTGCAACAAGAGACTAAATGTGTCTAAAATTTACAAACAATTGTTTGCCTTCACTCACCACGAACTCCAATCAGTTGCGCGCAATTCGTTGACGTTTTATCGACGAGTTAGGCATATGTGATTCAAATAAACGCGCGTCATCAAATTGATGACAACGATTCATGTAGGAAACATTTAGACAACAAAAGGGTCGAGGAGAGGACCCAACTTCAGTTCTGTGGCTGAGGTACGCACCTAAAGCTGCCAGTGGGATGACTCTGTTAGAAGCGCGTATTGTATCTTTCGTAAGTCCATTGCTGGTGTGAGTTCAATCCGCACTCAGGGCTAGAGAGCCTTTTCTGTAAGGACTTCCTTTCCTCTTTTATGCCCGAAATGAGGTAATAGCGGCAAGCTGTACCTATGTACAAAGCGGATCGACTCGCAAGCATAAGACCTTTAAGTAACCTAAACGGAATATTCGGCCAATAAAGCTTGGACCTTGGCATATTTGTCTACTAAGATTAGGATTTTTCTTGGAGTACTGAATGAAAACATATTGAAAAATCAAATATGTAAAAATCGATGAAAACTGCATCTCTCGCAAGTTTACTCCGATTCAGATTGAAGCACACGTGCGTAATTCTAGAGAAAATTTACAAAAGTATAGTCAACAAAAGAACTGGTCTAGCCTACCCAGTTGGACGAGACATGGTTCAAGTCACGTCTGGCTTGGAACTAAAACAATTAGAAGTACCTAAACTGTGGCTTAGACGAAGAAAAAAACGGCCATTTTTTTCCTCGTCGGTCTTGGTCAGATAGGTTCGTATCTAAACTAATGATGACATTGGCCACCTAGATCAGGATGATGGGGGGCTCAAACAAGATCTTTATTTCGCTTATTGGATAAATATGTAATAAAGGTCACGACTTTTATTTAGACAGTCTCATAATAACCCGGCTAATATGCACGTTATGTTCAACAACGAGTCCCAAGTATCACTTCAAGCAACATGGCAAAAGAGCTGCCAGCGAGATCCCGAATAATCCAGATCGAAAATCTAGATAGGAAATCCAGTTCGAACGTTCCCAAAAACCGATTGTGCATATGATATAAGCAGCATCACAACAGCCGCGACGACTGTAAGCAACTCAATTAATCGCACTCGATTTGGAGGTAAATTTAGATTCTGATATCAGGGTCCACTTGAGGTCCACCTGAAATCCGTACTTTAAGCGCATCCCACTAATCCCCGCTCGATAGCGGCAAACTCTTAGTCAAAACGTACCACTGTATCTAGCCATGTGGCAGCCCGTTGAGGGGTCTGAGAGAGGGCAACGGGGAGTTGTGCCGCACAGTATAAATTGCCACAACTAGAAAGGAACGAGCAGTTCGAAACCGACAGGTGACTACTTCACACAGCCACAATGAAGTTCGTCGTTCTTGCCGCTCTGGTTGCTTGTGCCGCCGCCACATGCGTTGAGGAGCGCGAAGCGGCCAAGAGCCGTCAGGAGCAGGGTGCGATGGGTGTCTTCGTGCCGGCGTGTGAGGCTGACGGATCCTGGCGCTCCCTGCAATGCCATGGTAGCAGCGGCACTTGCCACTGCAGACTTCCTAATGGTGCCCAAGTGAGTCAGGCCTCCCGCCAGCTTCGTCACTGCGACTGCCCGGTTAAGCGTCACCTGACCCTGAGGAAGGGCCTGCTAGGCGCTCGAGTGCCGCAATGCGAGGAGACCGGACTCTTCAAGAAGATTCAATGCCACGAACTCTACTGCCACTGCGCTCATCCCGTGACCGGCGAACGCCTTTCTGAGCCTGTTGACCGCAAGCAGGTGGATTCACTGAAGTGCTAGACGAGAGAGAATCAACGTTAAAGGAAGTTGGAGATCCTGTATCAGTAACAATAACTTATTCAACATATACAATTTATCCACCTATTTTTGTAGATGCAGACTGAATAAAGATCTTCATGCACTTTCGTCAAACAGTGGCCTTAAGAAAATGCTTCTTTCCTCCTCTTGATAATATAGGTGGTGTGCAGAGGAGTTTTGCTTTTCCTAGGTAGCAGTCGTACACTACTGGATAAGTACCTTCTGATGTGAAACCCTGTTGTGCATAATGTAATTCCCTGCTCTTAAATAATTGACATGAGGGTTGACATGTGCGATGTTAGTGGGGGTCTTCTGATTATTCGAATTTACCACTTTCTAAGCAGTTGTTTTTTGGGTTGGCCAAGCTAACTGTCGTCACCAACACAAACAGAGACTTTGCATGGTTTCAGAATGGAAAATCATTGTAGTATCAGCTCAAAGGCAGCGCAGGCGGAGGTTGACGATCGACGATAGTATTCACTCGCGATGCTGTCAACCCGTCCCAATATGACATCATATATTCCATTGAAAATCCATAGCAGCGGAATGATTCAATATCTTGTTCATGAAACTGAAACAAAGCACGTAGGGTGAAATAGCAGGTAGCTAAATTAACGAAGATTTAAGCGCACTGCCCTTCGTTTCAGCTAGTAAGTTAATTAAATGTTGACTCGCAGCCAACATTTAACGACCACGAAACTGTTTTCGGCATTGCTTCATAAGAAGTATCCTTCCTCACCCCGTCTCCTCCTTTCGGGACCTACGAAACTTGAGTAGGGCACTCAACGATATGTTTACTACTTTATGATTGCTGTTCGAAAGCCGTCATAACGTTAGCTGGAGCCCATTTTGTCCCCTGCTGTTAATTGTCGACCATATTGTTTACCATCTTACTCATAACGGAAAACTGGCCAACACGGATTCACAAAGGGCACAACTGATGGCTCAAGCCTGGGCGTTGTACATTAATCGCAAGCTACATTTCGGTTGATATATTTTGATTTTTCCGGGAATGTGGCAGAGCTTCTCGTGCTCGCTTGCTTTCAAAAATGGACGAACCCCGTATAGGTAACAGGGTGTCGGACTATCTTGAGGACAGCAAATTCGGGGTTAAAATAAATGGTAAGCTAAGAGCCCTTGGGATATGTCCATCGGGTGTTCCTCAGGGAACTTGTGTAGGGCCCCTGTTGTTTTGTATATTTCTTCTTAACATTCCATACATCCTTCCGAATGCATAATACACAAATTATATGCATATGGCCTTGAGTTGTATGGAGCTCGCGATAGTCCTGCTCCAGCCCTTGATTGATGCAGTATCAAAATGGGATAAAATGCTAATCTCAGTGTTCCAGTATGCTGTCTTAGCATCTACTTGGCAGAATTCTGTGAATACACTAAATGGCCCCTAACATCAGAGATAATATCTAGCGCAATATCTATCTCCCCAAATATCTAGCGCAGAGACTTTTCTCGACCTGGGGGTCACTGCATTCCTGTCTTAGACTTCGACAAACATATCACTAGAGTCGAAAAACACACAACTGTAAATATAACTGTAGCTTTAACACGATCTTACATTGTTTTATGGTTAAGGAGCTGAAGTTTTATCTCAAGTTATATAATGCTTAGTTGTGCCAGAATTTTTATAGGCAGCTCATACTGTTCTTTAAAGATGATTACTGAGGTAACTGATTAGCACGCGTTGTGGCATTTCTGCGCCACTAAAGTCCTCAGATCCCTTCACCTTTGGCAAAGGTTATGAGCTCCCGGAAAGTCTCATTGTGGACATTACTTCAGTAACAACTCAAGAATTCCTCTCGGGAGCCCTTCAGTGGCGCGCATACCTGTGCCCCGGACTCCTTCAAGGCTGCCAGCGGTTTGCTACCAGCAGGCCACCGGAGAGCTTACATCTGAAGAAACATATTGATGGCCTAAACAGAGGCAAAATTCATACGCAGGGTCAGCACATGGTTCAAATGTTTCATAAAAAGCAGTTGTGTAATAGATAAAATCCACGATGCCGCCGATCTGGTACTCTATTGAAGAAGATAGAGCTCAACATGCAGAGTCAGTGTCTAATCACTCGGGAAAGTAACCTGCGCAGCGACCTATCGGTCAGCACAATTAAAATTGCACGGACCGAGCGCGTAAACAACAATTTGTCGTAGAGATTAGTTCGTATGCTTAGATAAACGGTCTCATACACAAATTATCGTATAATAATTACAATAATAATAATAACACCTGCGGGGCCTTGTTGTCCTGTATATAACCATGCCCCTCTTGGCTTTAATAATATAAATGAATTTATATTGTTGTATTGCATTATTGTACAGTGATTGCACTAAATGCAGATCGCTCAAAGGCTACCTAGATTTGCGAATATATGAAACAAGTGGGTTTGAGTTCATTATAAATATGAGAACAAGTGATAACACTGGGATAATACAGAATGCTTTGTTTGCGGTTTTAGCAGCACGTGTCTTTCCCCCTCAATATGGCGATGATGACCACATTTGTTTAAATTCATATTATTACAAATTTGTTTATTATTATTGTAGTCGGTATTTTCCCGTGTTATTTCGGCGTCATCATTCTGAGTTCTAGATGCCGATGTTGTAAAACTTCTCCCAACTGGTTTACACTCTGCAAATCATTAAAGTAGTTCCATGGTACGACAAACGTGTACCTACAGACATTATTATAGAGTGCAACCCCTTAGCGTAGACAATCATATGAATAAAATAGGTAAACATACTATGTGTGTTTTTAAATAAGTAGAACAATATACGGCACATAAGAGTCACAAGACCGCCAACTCTTAACACAAATAATGATAGAATATGTTTATATATTCGACACAATTTATTATCAAATTTTACAAGGACTGCGTCGAATGTAGTTGAGGTTTCTCTTTTTCTCAGGTGTTCGCGTTGTACCTAGCACCGGAGGCTGCCAAGCTGCCTGATGTGAACTGATTCTGAAAGACGTTCACCAGTTTCTTCGTGGGCGCAGTGGCAGTAAAGCTCATGGCACTGAATCTTCTCGAAGAGACCGTTTTCCTGGCATTTAGGAACAAAGGCTCCACGGCGACCGCTGTTAAGGACCTGGTACCTTTGGACATGGCACTCACAGTGCTCTAACTCACGGGACGGGGCTTTAGCCTTGGCACCATCAGGCGTGCGGCAATGGCACATGCCAGTGCTTGCGTGACATTGCAAAGGAGACCATGTACCATCATCGTTGCAGTGCGGTACGAAGCCTCCGGGCATCTGATCATAGCCATGAGCTACGGCATCATTGTACTCATCTGAGCATGTCGCCGTGGCGTAGGCCACCAGAACAGCAAGCACGATAGCCTTCATGGTTGTGAGTCGAGTCGTTGCTATGTATTATTTCTCGGGCCCTTTTATACCAAGAGAACCGCAAGCATATTGGTACAACGGATGTAGATATCGCACTGAGCATGAAATCCGCTCAGATAGAGATCTCCCGTCGAACTCCCTCCCGCGCGCAGCTTGTAGTCATACAAACACACTAATCTACCCTGAATCGAAGGTGAGATGTGATCGAGCTTTGCGGATTCCTTACATAACCATACCTTGTAAAGCGGGAGTCTTTGAGGGTCCCACAGAAAGCTCGAGGTATATAGGCAGTGCGCTCAGTTGATATTGCAAGAAAGATTATTTTCCGTTACTAAAGAGCACCTCATTCCAGTTTTCAGGCATTTAGCTCGTAGGGTTGCATACGCTGTTAGTGGGGTCGTCTGATTTTTCGAGCCAATCAACGGTTCTTGGCAAGGCTTTTGACTGAAGTGCAAGCCGTCTTCGAATCCATACATGATCTCACAAGGGCGCTACTAAAGGTCGTCGAATTGTAACGGATCACACCTGCTTTGTGTCGGGCTGGTCAAGCTAACTGTGCTCGCCGCCGACACAAACAGAGGCCTTGAATAGTGGAAAAACTACAATCGAATGAAACTCAACGTAACGCAGAATACGACAGCAACAAAAAATAAAAATAATTACTGACATCTAATAAACAATATAAATATTAGAAGCATACACCAAGTTTGGCAACCCAATGATACACTTAAATAATAGGGGGCAAAGACACGAAATTAAAAAATAAGCAGACTTTAAAACAAAACAAACTTTAATCGAAGTAAGAAGAAACACAAAAAAAACAGAACATGTATAAAAGATCATATCACGACTGTATGTGTTAATATCGGATAGCTCCTCCACCCGAGAAGACATTCAAGCTGGGGCTTGAACCTCTCGGTCGGTTCAGTATTGGATTGTATAGCGCCTAGATCTTAGAGAAAATTATAGAAACCGGCCATCTCATGGGGCATGTAGATATAATCGGGCATCGCCTTCTGTTCGTGTGACATAACTTGAAGGGGGAAAAGAGAGGACACTTCTATGCAGGCTGAAGTGGCCATTCTTGGTGGTCAAACGAGGACTGACGCTTTATTTTTTACGACATAATTCTTCATTCTTGTCCACATATTATACGACCTCTGGGGGCGATTCTCTGGACAAACAAATTAAGCGGAACCACGCTTAATATGGTATAAATATAAACTTGACATGCTAGTCACAGTATTATGTATTATTGCCTTATAACTCAAGGCTATTATCAATATGAATATGTCACACTATTTTTTTCGCGATCTGAATGTGTATTTATTATTATATTATATATATTATTATATTATATTATTATATTATACCAATTTTAACATATAGTAATTAGAAAATTAGCTGGGGACAAAATGTCAGGTCGTGGCCGTCATGGTCTCGAGGGAGTCGATGACGTTGCCTCTTCGTCACAGCGAGGGAAAGCCGTAGCAGAAGGAAAGATCCTGTGCGGTTGCTCCCAGTGGCGTGGATCAGCCTGTGGTGGACCCTTTCGAAGAAGTTCGCAGTGAGGGGTTCGTGTCCGCCGAAGGTTTCAAAAGCAAGGGGGGAAAAGGCGGTGGGTTCTCTGAGGTGCGGCGTACTTCTGTAGCTTGGCCCACTCCGCACGCGCTAACGCGTAACCGGGGTTTTGGCGAGGAATCACACCCTTAATTCCTGTTGTAATGTTGGTCGCCTGAAGATTATATCATAATCTTCCTTATTAGCTAGAGCGCGAAATTCTGGCCGAGATGTTGGGACAATGACCAGGATTCATGCTGTGATGTTTTACCTCGATTGATTATGAGGGTTTTTTTTTTGTAATGACTTAGTTTAGGTGGTCTAACAATGATCCAGCAGATATGAATCTGGGTTCAATGACGATTCCTCACTGTTAAACAGAGTAGCAAAACAGTTATCGGCCTGGCAAGAGCCAAATTCGATTCGATCAGTTATCACGGAACGATCATGATTGTGAGATAAGCACTATCGCAGAGTCTACGACGCCTGTAAGGCCCGTTTACTCGGTGCATAGCTGCCTTAGTATTGAGATAAAATGAGATTCTGATATCAGCATAGGTCAGACTTGAGGATCATCTGAAATTCGTACTTTAAGCGCTTTCCGCTAATCCCCCCTTGCCTGTGAAAATAACGGTAAAGTTCCAGTCAAAAGGAGCACGCTGAAACCATGTGACGTCTATCTCTTTCAGTATCGACGCAGCGAGACGGTGGCATTGGACTCAACGATTTGCCTAAAGCTACCATTGTATGAACCCACCAGCATGTGGCAAATCTTTCAGAAATCTGAGAGAAGGCGAGAGGGAGTTTCGCCGGACAGTATAAATTGCCACAACTAAAACGGATTGAACAGTTCGAAACGGACAGGTGACAACTTGACACAGGCACAATGAAATTCGTCGTTCTTGCCGCCCTGGTTGCTTGTGCTGCAGCCACATGCGTTGAGGAGCGCGAAGAGGCCAAGAGCCGTCAAGAGCAGGGTGCGATGGGTGTCTTCGTGCCGGCGTGTGAGGCCGACGGATCCTGGCGCTCCCTGCAATGCCACGGTAGCAGCGGTACTTGCCACTGCAGACTTCCTAATGGTGCCCAAGTGAGTCAGGCCTCCCGCCAGCTTCGTCATTGCGACTGCCCGGTCAAGCGTCACCTGACCCTGAGGAAGGGCCTGCTCGGCGCTCGAGTGCCTCAATGTGAGGAGGACGGACTCTTCAAGAAGATTCAATGCCACGACCTCTACTGCCAATGCGCTCATCCCCTGACCGGCGAACATGTTTCTGAGCCTGTTCATTACAAACAGGTGGATTCACTTAAGTGCTAGACAAGAGTGAGAGAGCAAAAGTTATTGGAAGTCGGCGGTCCTGCAACAGTAACAACAACTACACCATCGAGTTTTGTAGATGCAGGGTGAATAAAGATCTTCCTGTATACCCTTCTGCTATATATATATGTTCTCGTTATCTTTAGTCATACCTGACCATGTAAACTGCCCGCGTGTAGTCTAGTGGTCAACACCCTTGTTCGACGGTGGCCATATTTACATCGGTAGGTAGAATTTGGCTCTATAGATATCAGGATATGATCAAGTGCACAACCAACCACATTTAAAAGCTCTAAGAACAACTGTCCACCACGATAAGGATATTGCGATTATTACGAATAATGTCACTTACAGTTCACAAGACCAGGGACGGAGGATATGATTGGCCCGATATATTAGAATTGAGGATAATATAGGTCTATTTTTCAACCAATAGACATGAATCTTGGTCCTGGTTAAAATAGAAGAAGTAATAAGAGATAGTGGTAGCAAGAGAGAGCCGGGCTCAGCAGGGGGACCTGCTGGGCCCGGCTCTCTCTTGCTTAACCTTCCCGTCACTCCTTTCCCGCCTACAGTTGTGTTCCCTGGATTACGGAACGTTAGCCGGCAATCCGGCGACCGTCACCTCCGACGTCCACCAAGTACTCGACTACGAGGAGCCCAGCGGCCTTAGCCTCAACCCCGCGAGGTGCGGGGTGTCCTCCTTGGACCCCGATTCCTATCTCCAACGCTTGCTTCTAAGGTACCGACTCACCCCGAGGTCGTCACTTGAGTTCGTCGGCGCTCCTCTTACAAAAGAAGCCATCCGGAAACACTCGACCGTTGTCTCGAAATTACTCCGATGATGCTCGATTAAGTGCCCTGCTGGGGGCTCACCAGGGGCTCTTTCTCCTTCCGCTCTACTTTTCGGCGGCGCGCATGCAGCACTTGATCAGGACAAGCACGACCAACACCGATGCTTCGGCTATCTACGCCTTTGACGATATGGTGCTGGACGCTCTTACGATGATCCTCAACTTTCAGCTTCTCCCGGCAGCGACGTCGCAGGCTACCTTCCCGGTCCGCCTCGGTGGCCTCGGCATCCCCTATTTTCGCCGCTTGGCTGACTTGTGCTACGCCGCCTCGCTCACGTCGATCACCGACATGGTCGCCACACACCTTCCTCCCTGATGTTCTCCCCACCTCTCCGCTTCTTACGAAGGTGCTCTTCACCAGACGGGCATCCCGGTCGGGTCCCTCCGGACAAACAGAGCCGGCAGTGGGTATGATCTGATGTCCTATACGAGGAGCTGCTAGACTCCTTCCTGGCTTCAACGCAACACGTCGGTGACAAGGTTCGTCTCCGCGCGCATGGCATGACGCCCTGCTCTCCTCGTCCCTCCACTCTCCCGGTATCCCTTGCACAAGGGAGCCGCAACGGGACGACCCTGCGGACGGGTGCTGCCTTGACGGCCTCACCCTCATCCCCTTTCACCGTGGCCAGCACCTCGTTTAGGACAGCACGGTGATTGATATTCTGGCACCATTTTATGTCAACGACTGTGCAACTACCCCCAGCTACGTGGTATCCCGTGCGGAGCGAGCCAAGGTACGAAAGTACCTCCACGCAACTCACCTCTTTTCGCATTTGGCCTTCGACACCCTAGGTGCCCATGGCCCCCTTACTGCTAATTTCCTCGAAGGAGTCTAGCACAGGTGATCCGCGGCACCGCGGGTTAGCGAGCAATATCCTACCTTCTGCAGCGTCCCTTCCCTCGCTGTGTATTAATTTAGAAATACAGAATAACACAGCGTAACTACTTATTGTAATATAAATATTACTTAATATAATAATAATATCATACTACTACCCGGGTGTCCGCGCCCGGGTCCCTCAGGACAAGCAGCGGGTATGGTCTGATGTCCTCCACAAGGAGCTGCGGGACTCCCTCCTGGCCTCAGCGCCACACGTTGTTGACCAGGCTCGCCTCCGGGCTGTCGACAGGCCTGGTGCAGGGGCATGGGTTCACACGCTGCCGTCCTCGTCCCTTGGCACTGGTCTCGACGATCTCTCCCTCCGCTTCTGTGTGGGACTCCGCCTCGGGGCCCCTGTGGTTGCGACGCACAGCTGCGAGCGTTACGGGGACCCTGTCGCAACGAATGGCCAGCACGGACTCTCGTGCGAGCGCAGCGCCGGTCACTATCCGCGACAAACGATGCTTAGTGACGCGCTCGTGAGGGCCCTCCACTCCGCCGGTATCCCTTGCACAAGGGAGCCACAGGGCCTCGACACTTCCGACGGGCGCCGACCTGACGGCCTCACTCTCATCCCCTTCCACCGAGGCCAGCACCTCGTTTGGGACGGTACGGTGGTTGACACTCTAGCACCTTCTTATGTCAACCACTGTGCAACCACCCCCGGTTACGCGGTAGCGAGTGCGGGGCGGGCCAAGCTACGAAAGTACACCGCACTCCAGGCAACCCACCTTTTTTCCCCCTTGCTTTTGAGACCTTAGGCGGGCACGGCTCCCTGACTGCGAACTTCCTCGAAGGGGTCTACCATAGGCTGATCCGCGCCACCGGGGACAAGCGCGCAGGATCTTTCCTTCTGCAACCTTCTGCTTTATAGAAACCTCAAAGGAAAGGGAAACCGACAATCCATTGTTAGAAATTTGGAAGGAACTTTGTGATGAAATTGGCAATGCACCATGGGGTACAGGATACAAAATTATAAAGGGTAAAATAAGGACACGCGGAGCAAAAATGAATCCAAACTTTGCGACAAATGTTATCACAACAAAATTTCCTGCTGGACTTCCAGGGACTTATAAATATAATATTATAAATAGAGACTCGAACCAGTCCTGAACCCATAACACCAAAAGTAAATATCGCGGTGAAAACTATCAGAAATAAAAATCACCTGACCCGGATTAGATAAACCTTGAGCTGATAAAAGCACCACTTAGTATACACTGGCGGCGGCGGACAAATTTATTGTTAATTACTTAAACAGTTTAATTACTTGGGTTTGTGTTTCGGGTGAGTTCGCTATACATATGAGATAAACTTAGTACACCGAAATAATACAGAATAATGTGTTCGCGTTTTTGAAACAAGTGGGTTTTCTCAATATGGCTATAATCGCCACATTTGAATAAATTCATATTATGACTATGTGTTTGTTATAACTTATAATACATTTATTTGTGTTCGGTGTTATTCCGTGTTATTCCGACGTTATAATTCTGAGTCATATTTTGAAGATGCTGGTTTGTAAAACTTCTCCCAACTGGTTTAAAGTCGGCCAATAGTTAAAGTAGTTATTATTGTTAGACCTCAGATTGTTTTCATTATAGAGTGCGGCCGTGGTCTCTTAGCGTAAACAATCATATGAATAGAATAGGTAAACATACTATCTGTGTTTTTAAATGAGTAGAACAATATACGGCACATAAGAGTCACAAGACCGTCAACTCTTAACACAAATAATGATAAGAATATGTTTATATAATCGACACAATTTATTATCAAATTTTACAAGGACTGCGTCGAATGTAGTTGAGGTTTCTCTTTTTCTCAGGTGTTCGCGTTGTACTTAGCACCGGAGGCTGCCAAGCTGCCTGATGTGAACTGATTCTGAAACACGTTCACCAGTTTCTTCGTGGGCGCAGTGGCAGTAAAGCTCATGGCACTGAAGCTTCTCGAAGAGACCGTTTTCCTGGCATTTAGGAACAAAGGCTCCACGGCGACCGCTGTTAAGGACCTGGTACCTTTGGACATGGCACTCACAGTACTCCAACTCACGGGACGGGGCTTTAGCCTTGGCACCATCAGGCGTGCGGCAATGGCACATGCCAGTGCTTGCGTGACATTGCAAAGGAGACCATGTACCATCATCGTTGCAGTGCGGTACGAAGCCTCCGGGCATCTGATCATAGCCATGAGCTACGGCGTCATTGTATTCATCTAAGCATGTCGCCGTGGTGTAGGCCACCAGAACAGCAAGCACGATAGCCTTCATGGTTGTGAGTCGAGTCGTTGCTGTGTCTTATTTCTCGGGCCCTTTTATACCAAGAGAACCGCAAGCATATTGGTACAACGGATGTAGATATCGCACTAAGCATGAAATCCGCTCAGATAGAGATCTCCCGACGAACTCTCTCCGACGCGCAGCTTGTAGTCATACAAACACACTAATCTACCCTGAATCGAAGGTGAGATGTGATCGAGCTTTGCGGATTCTTTACATAACCATACCTTCTAAAGCGGGTTTCTTTGAGGGTCCCACAGAAAGCTCGGGGTAGATAGGCAGTGCGCTCAGTTCATATTGCAAGAAAGATTATTTTCCGTTATTAAAGAGCACCTCATTCCAGTTTTCAGGCATCTAGCTCGTAGGGTTGCATACGCTGTTAGTGGGGTGTCTGATTTTTCGAGCCAATCAACGGTTCTTGGCAAGGCTTTTGACTGAAGTGCAAGCCGTCTTCGAATCCATACATGATCTCACAAGGGCGCTACTAAAGGTCGTCGAATTGTAACGGATCACACCTGCTTTGTGTCGGGCTGGTCAAGCTAACTGTGCTCGCCGCCGACACAAACGGAGGCCTTGAATTATCTCCGAATAGTGGAAAAACTATAATCGAATGAAACTCAACGTAACGCAGAATACGAAAGAAACAAAAAATAAAATTAATTACAGGCATACAGGATTTACCTTTAACCTCTTAAAAAAAGATCGGATATTAAATTATAGAAGTCGATTATCTCATGGGGCATGTAGATATAATCGGGCATCGCCTTCTGTTCGTGTGACATAGCTTGAAGGGGGAAAAGAGAGGACACTTCTATGCACGCTGAAGTGGTCGTTCTTGGTGGTCAAACGAGGACTGACGCTTTATTTTTTACGACACAATTCTTTATTCTTGTCGAACATATTATACGACCTCTGGGGGCGATTCTCTGGATACACAAATTAAGAGGAACCACGCTTAATATGGTATAAATATAAACTTGACATGCTAGTCACAGTATTATGTCTTATTGCCTTATCTCTCAAGGCTATTATCAATATGAATGTCACACTCTTTTTAACATATAATATTAGAAAATTAGCTGGGGACAAAATGTCAGGTCGTGGCCGTCATGGTCTTGAGGGAGTCGATGGCGTTGCCTCTTCGTCACAGCGAGGGAAAGCCGTAGCAAAAGGAAAGATCCTGTGCGGTTGCTCCCAGTGGCGTGGATCAGCCCGTGGTGGACCTTTTCGAAGAAGTTCGCAGTGAGGGGTTCGTGTCCGCCTAAGGTTTCAAAAGCAAGGGGGGAAAAGAGGTGGGTTGCCTGAGGTGCGGCGTACTTTCGTACCTTGGCCCACTCCGCACGCTCTAACACGTAACCGGGGGTGGTTGCACAGTGGTTGACATAAGAAGGTACTAAACTGCCAACCACCGAGCCGTCCCAGGTGACGTTTTGGCGAGGAATCAGACCCTTAATTACTATTGTAATGTTGTCCGTCCGACGAGTATATAACAATCTTCCTTATTAGCTAGAGCGCGAGATTCTGGCCGAACTGTTGGGACAAAGACCAGGATTCATGCTGTGATGTTTCACCTCGATTGATTATGAGAGTTTTTTTTTTGATAATGACTTAGTTTAGAGGGTCTAATAATGATCCAGCATATATGAATCTGTGTTCAATGACAATTCCTCACTGTCAAACAGAGTAGCAAAATAGCTATGGGCTTGGCAAGAGCCAAATTCGGTTCGATCAGTTATCACGGAACGATCATGATTGTGAGATAAGCAATATCGCAGAGTCTACGACGCCTGTAAGCGCCCGTTTACTCGGTGCATAGCTGCCTTAGTATTGAGATAACTTGAGACTCTGATATCAGCATAGGTCAGACTTGAGGATCATCTGAAATTCGTACTTTAAGCGCTTTCCGCTAATCCCCCCTTGCCTGTGAAAATAACGGTAAAGTTCCAGTCAAAACGCGCACGCTGAAACCATGTGACGTCTATCTCTTTCAGTATCTACGCAGGCAGACGGTGGCATTGGACTCAACGATTTGCCTAAAGCTACCATTGTATGAACCCACCAGCACGTGGCAAATCTTTCAGAAATCTGAGAGAAGGCGAGAGGGAGTTTCGCCGCACAGTATAAATTACCACAACTAAAACGGATTGAACAGTTCGAAACGGACAGGTGACAACTTGACACAGGCACAATGAAATTCGTCGTTCTTGCCGCCCTGGTTGCTTGTGCTGCAGCCACATGCGTTGAGGAGCGCGAAGAGGCCAAGAGCCGTCAAGAGCAGGGTGCGATGGGTGTCTTCGTGCCGGCGTGTGAGGCCGACGGATCCTGGCGCTCCCTGCAATGCCACGGTAGCAGCGGTACTTGCCACTGCAGACTTCCTAATGGTGCCCAAGTGAGTCAGGCCTCCCGCCAGCTTCGTCATTGCGACTGCCCGGTCAAGCGTCACCTGACCCTGAGGAAGGGCCTGCTCGGCGCTCGAGTGCCTCAATGTGAGGAGGACGGACTCTTCAAGAAGATTCAATGCCACGACCTCTACTGCCAATGCGCTCATCCCCTGACCGGCGAACATGTTTCTGAGCCTGTTCATTACAAACAGGTGGATTCACTTAAGTGCTAGACAAGAGTGAGAGAGCAAAAGTTATTGGAAGTCGGCGGTCCTGCAACAGTAACAACAACTACACCATCGAGTTTTGTAGATGCAGGGTGAATAAAGATCTTCCTGTATACCCTTCTGCTATATATATATGTTCTCGTTATCTTTAGTCATACCTGACCATGTAAACTGCCCGCGTGTAGTCTAGTGGTCAACACCCTTGTTCGACGGTGGCCATATTTACATCGGTAGGTAGAATTTGGCTCTATAGATATCAGGCTATGGTCAGTTGCACAACCAATCAAATTTAAAAGCTATAAGAACAACTGGCCAACTCATTGAGGTAAGGATATTGAGATCATTACGTACAGCATGTCACTTGTAGTTCAGAGGACGAGTAACGGAGCATATATTATATTTGGGCTCATATATTACACTTGAGAATAATATGGGTCTATTTTTCGATCAATAGAAATGAATCCAACTGTAGTGAGAAACTGTACTACCCTGGCCACTGAGGGAATTATAAATATAACATAACATAACATTTCCGATTTATTTCCGGAACTGCAATTTTAACAATGCTTAAGCTCTCTGGGAAATAGAGACTGGGATCAGCCCTGAAACTAATATTGCGGTGAAAACTACTAGAGATAAAAAATCACCTGATCCGGAGTATATATTATATCATTTTCACATAATTAATGCATACGCTATGGAAAATTGCACTTTTCCCTAAATAATGGCGAACAGCTAATTTAATATTTCTGAACCCATCACAAAGACACAACCCATCAGGTCACCGGAAAATTTGAGTATTAGATGTCATGGTTAAGCCGGCAGAGAAGATAATAGCCCAGAATTATCAAGGAATCAAATGAAACTAAGATGGCTTTAGGAAGAATACGTCGGCACTAGATGCAGTAGAGGTAAAGGTAAGGTAAAGGTAAAGGTTTATTGAAGGAGCTGTAATTTTACAATGCTTAAGCTCTCTTTTATGTCACACGGCAGGGCTCGAACCTACGGCCTCTGGCTTCCGATAGCCAGAGACTTAGCCGTCCAAGCCACTGCCGGACAGGACTGTAGAGGAAATCGTTAACAGTCACAGAACGAAATAGAACAGCTGAGACAAGAGAATTGTGCGCAATGATGACCTTTAAAACGCGTTTAACTCCCTGTCATGGCTGGTCATAACGGATGCACTCACCAAGAAACAGGTTCCCATACGCGAGGTGAGTAGTTGACAGCTACCTTTTTTTAGGCCGCGACGGATGAACGCTACGTTACATGATAGCATTACATGACATAATACTAAAGGAATTCGCCGGGAAACCGTTTTAGTCCTGCTTCATTAGAATATAGCGTCCAATGAAAAACCACAAGAAAAATACAAGGAAAGAACTAACGTGGAGTCAGCGTAGAAAATTTATTAGGTGAATGGAGGCATACAGCTCATTGAAGTGGAATCGAGGGGCACACGAAGATTTGAATTTCGTTGTTTAGTATTATCCAAGTATGTCTTTCGCCGATTAAAATTGTTGCCTGTCTTTAGTACTACACAAGGTTTATCAGCATAGTGTTTCCGGTAGCATTTGGCTATCGTCCACTGCCAAAAGCAAGACAGAACGTCAAACATGGACCGCCGAAAAAGAGTGAGATCAGTGTTCACAGGTGGTTATGATGGCCACATTGCTAAGCCTAGCTACAAAGCCAAACCATTCCAGAAGTTTCCATGTCACGAAGCCAGATTAATTTTTATAGCGAACGCTGTCGAACTAGCGATAACGCTAGTGAACGTTAAGCGAAAACGACGGTGCCGTACAACTAGGCAGTTGAATCAACAAAATCAGAGGAGTTGAAACGACCAGCAACCTTGCTTGTGATACGGCATCGCTGTAATGAACTTCATAGTAGCGCTTGTTGCGCTGGTTAGCGCCGTCGGAGCCTCGTCTCTGTGTCTACAAGATCGCGAGTATGCCCTGGATCAGATGCGGAAAGGCCAGGCCGATTTATATGTGCCCGAGTGCGAGCCTGACGGAACATGGAAGGCTTTGCAGTGCCACCAAGCTACCGGCGATTGTCACTGTCGCCTTCCGAACGGTAGGAAGGTCAAGGACCACCCTTCGGGGAAAATCGAATCCTGCCTGTGTCCCGTTAAACGGCAGCAGGTGCTCGATGAAAGGCTGTTCGGTACCCCCATCCCACAGTGCGATGATACTGGGCGGTTTAAGTCACTACAGTGCCATGGCATGTACTGCCACTGCTGTAACCCGATCACTGGCATTCCGACCTCGGAGACGGTTCCATATCAACAGAGAGAGTCGCTTAATTGCTTAATCCTAGATGACTAAGATTCCAGTTTGTTTAGCACTAAAAGAATCAATCGGTCTACAATCCCATCGAAAAATGGGATTATGAAAGATGCTCTGTTACGCGATACCCGGTGCCCTGCATTTGTCATCGGTGGGGAGGAACTGATTCCAGATCTCGCTCACGTGATTATAGCACGGGTAAAGAGATTCAAACGAACCAAGTCTGTTCGCCTTGGTCCAAATTATTGCTGCTGAAATGAACTGTGAAAATGACTGAAAGAGGAAAAAAGAGGAGAAGATTGTACATCTTAATCAGTCTAACCTCGGTTCGATCCCTGGAGGCAGCTCTGTTACTGTTACATACCAACGTCTATTGCTCCACAAGCAACAAGCAATTTGCACAGAGTTGCATTACTCATTGTGGTGATTGATTCGCCTGTTGTTGACAGGAATTTCTATGCTCGCTTAGACACCAATCGTATTATGATTAATAAAACTACCATATTCTATATCGCTGTTTGTTTGGCGGCAAGTGTGCGATATCTGTATGCAAGCACTTGGAGGACGACGCCACTATGTCGTCCTGAGGACTTTTACGATAGTGTGAGTTGGAGCAAATTCCAACTCACACCATCGTAAATTTCCATGTTTTAACTACCATCAATACTTCATGTGTAGCAGAACGCATGTTCAAGGCAAAATGCTTGATTGTGAGACTTCAACCAACGATGATAAATATGCAGTGAGACTTCAACCAACGATTGCTTTTTCGGAAAGGCTACAGGCTGCATTTTCAGAAAGTAATTTTGAACTTATGTTGAGGTTGGATGGAGAATGAGACATGCAGACCAGTCTTCACTACTTTAAATAAATAAATAAACTTTTCGGGCTGATGCACAGCGAACATTTAACACTACTTTAGGTATTCGTTTGCTACTGTTTCACTAAAAGTACTACTATTGAAGTAAATCGCGCTAGGTGGCGTGGTGGTGTGCGCTTTGCAATCGGAGGAGACACGTTGATGCAGGGTTCGATCCCCATCTTATTTCAAGGGGTCCGTCTTATGAAGCAATGCCGAAAGCACTAACTTGGACGTTAAATTTTGATCGCGCGATAGAGCGGAAAATTTTCTTTTTATTTGCTAATATGTTCTTAACAGTAGTCCTTCGACAAAGAGCCGTATGCTCTGGTGATTATCTAACTGTCATTAGAGCACGGCACTTCTTTATACACTGCGTCTTCGGTAGACATCTACACTCTCCTGTACGCTATCACCTACCAGGGAATTCCAAAGAATCGAATTAGTTTTATACGTTCTGGCTATTCTCAGGTCTATTGCCATCTGAGCCGATCTGAGTGATTGTTCTTTATTTCGACAACTAAGTGTCATGTTAGCCCAACCAGCGATTGCCGATAGCGAATGTAGTAGACGCCTCCTCTTCCCATAATTTTTCGATATAATTAGACATTTTTGTGGACATAATTCGAGCCAGATTATCTCTCGCTTTTCCTGCCGTTGACTGCGCGCGTCGAGTCCAAGCTCTATACCTTGATCTAGCGTAACCCCCATGTATTTAACCTTCTTGTTCCACTTTTCCGCGCTTCTGCCTCGCCTTCGCCTCATCCAACCCTTAGTGACTTCAAGAACCGTTTGCTTGCAGAACCCCCCTCGACATTTTCTCTTTCCTAGAGCTGACAACGAGTGCCAGACCATCTGCTTACGCCACGCATTCCAACCCTCCAGGGAGATCCGGCATATCCAAAACCACATCATAGCTCCAGCTCCCAGAGAGTTGGTCCTAATACTGAACCCTGAGGAACCTCTGCTGAGATCGGCATTATTTCTTATGTTGCATTATGCAACCTGTCATCCAGGTAGAACGAGAGTATCTTACGATGAGACATCTAATTTTACAGTAGTATTAAGTAGTCGTACCGACCGATTAGTGGGACAGCCAGTTTTACCGCCCGACTGAAAAAAAAACCACCGTCAGCGCGGTGGCTTGGACGGCTAAGTCTCTGGTTATCGAAAGCAAGAGACCGCAGGTTCGAGCCTCGCTGCGTGACATATAAGAGAGCTTAAGCATTGTAAAATTGCAGCTCCTTTAATAAACCAATAAAACCTTAACCTTTACCTTTACTTAGGCATTAGAAACAGGTTGATTACAAATAGTGGTTTGGCCACTGCTCAGCCTTTGCCGTCTGGGTTGCTTCCTTACATTCTCCTTTTCCCTGTTCCCATCTATCGTTTCTCCATGTTGTTCGAGTTGAGCTGATTGCTCTTGGGCCGAAGATTTCGTGCGGCCATTTCTGACCCGTTCACAGCTTTCCAGCATTTCGGACAATGCTATGTGACCGTCTTTTCACACGCATAACAGCGGCTTGTTTCTTCCTTGCACTCCCGACGGATGTGCCCTCAGGCCCCGCATGTATAACAGCGTTTCCCCTCCCTCTTTTACTCTCTAGAATCAGTGGCCTTATTAGGGGCCCTCTTAGTCCCCTTTCCAGATATATGGCGCCTAGGAAAGGGTTGACGTTCCTAAAAGACACTGCTTCGACGGACCCTGCGTCTCACAGGTTGACGTCTGCTCCTGCATCCCGCCTTATAATTTCGGCGAAAGAGATCCTGTTTTGACTTCTTTAGTTTTCATAACCAGGTCTCCTTTCCGCGTTTTCGTGACGGCCCTGATCTTGGTTCCGGATTCTGTTGGTATTTCGGAAAATGCGCTCAATGTGGTTTCCTAAGATCTCCATGCCAAGACAACCTGCTCTAATTACTGCGTTCCTCTTTATTCTACTTAGCTTCGGTTGGACTTTTAGTAAAATCTATGGAACGCAAAACCCGAGCATTTTCACTACAGACGATATTGTCTCCCAATAGCACATCCATTGCACTAAACTCACTCCGTGCTTAGCCTTCTGAGCACTGCCGTTCAGGTTGACTTTTTGCAGGTTCGAGTCTGCAGAATCTGAGTAACCAAGGCGATTTTTCAGGTTTCACATGCTTTCAAGGCAGTCCTCAGAACTGCCTAATTGTGTTCCCGTGTTGGGCCGCCATATACAACGTCATAGAAGGACAGCTTTTCAAGAACAATGGGCAAAGGAGTCCAGTCCTAAGATCTCCAAATATATCAAGAAGATGGCATGCCTTTAACCTTCTGCTAATATGAGTATGGCAAACAGATTAAGTTATTAATTCTATCCGTGTATTATAGTTTAATGACGGTATGCTTAGCCCAAACTACATGTTGGCCCCGGTAACAACACCCCTAGGGTAAAAACAGATGAAAAAGACTTCCAGTTTGAAAGAAGTGGGTTTACAGTTTCAACAGATACTGTTTCAATTGTAAGTCTACATTTTTCCTACCTGTAAACCAATATTTGTTTTTCAAGTGTTTTATTCTACTGCTAGCTTGCCTTTGAGCCACAATAGCTGAGCCGACCGTACCTAACAACAAATTGCCAGACCTTAGGGTCAGGCAAAAAACAATGATTAGAAATATTTAATTTCGACTCGAATGAGGCTGCTTGAGTATCATGCCCAACTCCACTCCTAACAGCGCAGACGAATCTGCAGGAATACGAGCCCGATTTATGAGCACATAAATGAGCAGTAAGCAAAACTTACTTTCCTGTAGAGACAGGTAATACAACATTCTTCCAATTGGTGGACATAATAGAGTATACTATCCATGTGTCGATATTTATCACCACGTCGAGGAGCACCATTGCGGACCACCAGCAGGCGATGTCCACTGATTCATCGACTGCCACTGAGGCCGAAAGGATAAATTGAAGAGACCTAAAAAGATTGAGCTGCAATCGAGTTCGCTACGCCTCAGCCACTAAACAATGTATTGTACAATGTAGCTCCTCGTCAAAAGCAGAAGGCAAATATTGCAAATACCTAAAAGCGGAGCGTGCTGGAATCACAACGCTGTTTTACGTAAGAAGGCTGCAGTATTGGGAGAAACTAACTTTCTGAATTTTCTCCTGAGCTTTGTCAGCCTATCAAGATCTTTTTAGGACAAAGCATTGTGAAACCAAGCTCCTCATGGGTGTCTAGGATAGCCGATTGAATGCTCCTGGCAGGGTCCACTTGTAAAGTATACAATGCTGGCAGTTTCATTTCAATTGTGTATGCAGACAATTTTTTTTTTTATTTATTGACATTCCATCTGTTTCGAGCTGAATATGCGATCGAGTTCGTTGCGAATTTCTATTTCATTGATCAAGGTGCTGCTGCTGCTAATTTCGTCTCCATAATTCGTCTTGCCTCAAATTGTTCACTCGATATACACCTGTGCACCTGCCCGATAACGTCGCCGATTGACATTTGGCGTCTCAATCCTATCCAGACGCATCTTACCCGACCGAAGCCCGTACGCGATTCGTTCACCTATAAACGATACGATGGATACGCCGCAACACACAAGGTAGAGGAAAACAAACGGCCTAAACTGGCCCATGTTGAGGGCCTCGTAAACGCTCACCTGTGCCCGCGACTCGCCGCGCAAGAAGCAGAAATACCGATTTTGAGCGATCATTTTATAATTGGTGAACCAACGGGTCGGGTGCTCGTCCAGCCACTGCACCCTGCAACGTAACGAGGGGAGAGCTCGATTAGTGATGGGGAGAGCCTAGATAGACGTTGTTATGTGCGCTGAGAGATGCGGAGAAATAGTAGAATAATGACTAGATTGCTGAATAAACATGTCAGCAAGTCAGACACCCAGAAGAAAAATAGTGCACGGAATGTAAATGCTATCATCGATTCACACTGAAGATTCGGAGATTTCTGCAAGATGTATTAGAATGAAAGGCGCGTTCTGGACGGCTACGTTTGCCGTTTGTTGCTTGTTGTCTATCATTCGCAATTGTTCGCCCATTGAATGTGGCTGTTCTATGCCCGTAGCGTTACTGGGAGACAAGTTCAATATGGAACTGACGAAGTGGGGATGAATCTGGACTTCTCACGGTTAAAAAACAAGTGATTGATACTGATATCGCTTCGGCAGCTTTTCTTGAAGCAGTTTTATCAAATATCGGCCCCCTCGACATATAATCGACATCTAGCCGATACATAATTAGGAATTATTTCTGGGGATGGTTTGGGAGGGATTAGTTGGGGACCGGGGCCGAGGCCGACATTGTCCCATGGAAGGCGATGGCGTTGCCCCTCTGCACAGCGAGGGACAGGCGCTGCAGAAGGAAAAAACCTGCGCGCTTATGGCTGGAGGCGAGGACCAGCCTATGGTAGACCCCTTCGAGGAAGTTCGCAGTGAGAGGGGAGTCGATTCATTGATCCTACCAATAGATAATCAAATAATAGAATCATTGGCGTCAAACCTTTGATTCAACCTTCTCAGTCTATTGTTTCCTCTGCTGCGGAGCGACGAGCACGAACTGTTAAGGTGATATCATATTTTTAGGTATTGCGTTGATATATCGCCTTTAGGAAGAGGGTATATTTTCGAACGAACCTAACATCGATGGCATCCCGTATTTCCTTAGCGACGTCTCTGGTTAAATACCACATCAGCTGCATGTGGTGAGGTCGCTCCGTTAAGCTGATCAGTGCGAGGCAAAAATCAGAACAACATCGTTATACATTAATCTCTGATTTTTAATGGCATTTAGATGATATCCGTTTCTCATATTCAGTGGGTGAGAATTAATGCCGCGTACCCTAACATCTCTTGTACTCTTCTAGATACAGAGCGGAGGAGTGGCGAGAAAATTTCGACAAGTTTATGCCAGATCATATACTCCTGTACGGCCGAAACTAGCCAAAATCGCCTCATTCATTCGCAGACAGGCACGGCTAGGCCTGATCACGGCACAGAAGAGGATCTCTAAAAAAAACGCTCATGCAAAGTAATTGAATACGATTATGATAAATGTTGAAATTATGCTATCAGGCTTACGCGTAGGCAAACGCGCCGAGAGTGGGGCAAAGAGCTGGAAGGGAAGACATGGCCATCTTTTCCGTAGCGAACAAGGCACCTTCGCCGCGGGCTAGCACCTGCCACGTTTCTGGGTTGAACATGTCCTTCGGGTTTGTCCATGACTGATGTCTGCGTAGCTGCTCCACTAATTTCAGAATCGTTTCTGTCTTCAGGTCCTGATGAGAGACAAAATCAGGCAAATCCAGACAAAGAAGAGTGTTTTACAGCAAATGTGACACTTCGTAGAGCTTGACTGCGCAAGGGGCTGTTGCTCCTTGAACCGTCTGAAATTGTAGCTGTCCTTAACGTACTTTGAATGATTTCTCAACAAGCTAAATGTTCGTTGTATTCATGATCTTGAATCCGTGTGTGACCACAAGTAGTCTTGTGCAGTCTTGTGCTTGGGTCGAATCGGCGTGGCTAAATGGCACAAATGAAACTTAGATTCGTGCTTCGGATAACCTCAGGACGCCCATTAGCGTTCGAGTATACGATGATCCGACGCGAGACCATACGTGGGCGTAATACTGCCATGCCACAGGTAACAGGCAATATGAGAGACAACGCGAGCTGGTTATGAGCGTACTGTACCTGAAAGATCGCTTCAATGACGTGCGCCATCATTGGCTTTAAATTGGGTCTTGAGACTATATCGAGCATTGTCTTCAGCCGGGGATACGGGACCTGAACTAGAAGACCTGTTTTCAGCGTGCTTGTGACAAGATTCATAAAGAAGAACGAGGCAATCATCCAGGCTCCGAAGACGATCCGATTTGCCCAACCTCCACCGATGACTCGCGTACCTTCCTGCGTTATGGTTTTACCATAACCCATAAGAATCTCTGCCGACCAAAACGATACGTGCTTGCCCTCGTAAGAACCTGGAAGTGAAACGCACCGGGGGTCACTAAACATCAGAATTGTTACTCAATTTGAATTTGTCCTTATTTAATTCCTTTAGAATATCAGATTGCCGTAGGACGCTGTAATCGGCGACTGCGAAATTTGATGTTGCCGCTCAGCCCAATACATACATAGGCAGGGCTTGTGCAAATAATTGTAAATAAAGCAATAGTGGATCCGACATGCTTCGTGGCGCACTTTCGTAAATACTGATACATAGAGTCAGTTGACTTGAAGCATGCAATGAGGTGTCGTAAAAGAAGAATATGCTGGGCCTAGCATGGCGGGCCTAGCCGTCGAGCGGTCCGGGGGGCACAGCCTAGCCAGGACACGGACCAGGCTGGATCTTACAGAAGACTATAGCCGTCTAAGCCTTCCACCACAGTATTTGAGCCCGCGACCTCCATTATCGGAGGCAGCGACTCTTCGTGGAAACTTCTCCTAAATGGGCTAAATTATGTATCATCGAATAGAGGTGCTATTGACCAACAGCAGCAATTACTCCTCATTTATGAAGGCGTACTTCATCTGTTTCATGCGATTATTAGTTGTAGTGAGAATGGATGTCACTCTTTACCACCCAAATTGTCGTGACCCATTATCCGGCGCCTACTAGCCACCCTATAATGTGTCTATTGTATTTACAGAATAGTAGTTAGAAAATATGGCAATTTTATCATCACTCGACCAGATACCCATCAGTGTTGAAGAATCGGTATGTCACCGATGCTTAGTAATCAATAGAATAGCCATGCCATTGTGCGGCAACAACGAAACACTTAACGACGGAAGGTAATTAAAGAACATGAACATGCAAGCGTAGATATTAGGCAATAGACATACGCTCAAGTTTTCTCGCTGCCATGCCGAAGAGTGTCGATAATACTAATGTCACCAGTAGGGTGATGCCCGTTCCGAGGTCGACAATATTGAAACTGACGTCCTGCGGAAGGAACTCCGAGGGTACGGCTGCCATCACAAAGAGATCCTCGACGGCGAAAATCGCTGAGGGAGCGTATTCCTCATCCAGGAAGGCGGCCCGCGGGTTCGGTCCGTGTATAATTTCCACGAGCTGCACATCGAAGCGAAGCAGGAAGCGAGCAACCGCTCGATATCAATATTTGACTTGCCTTCTTTCTTATTTATATTTGCTGATATCAAACAGCGTGCATCAAAGCCATCAGTCATATATATCATAGTCACACATTGTATTTGTATACGTAAATAGACGTCGGCCGTTACACGCCGCGGGGTCCGGTAGACAATAATAACGCGAGACAGACATAAGTATTGAAATGATGTTACATGTAGGTATTAGCGTCGTCTTCTGTTGATTGAGGAAAACTATGAAATATAATATTGCATTTCTAATGAGTCGAATTATTTCTCGCACCTTTGGCCAAGCTGCCGCCGCCATTAGGTGGCAGAGAGGCAGAGATAGACAGATGCAGACGACTGTTTGTGCAACAGGTTTCAGTGCGAAATACCCACCCACTGTAATGTATACTATACCCTATTTGCTCCCATGCCGAGCATTCCGTCCCAGGTACCATTGGGATAACGAGTTCCCCATAAGAGATCATCGGGCATTATCCACTTGAGGCTGCGGAAGTAAGCGATTTTATTATAATCGCATTGAGTAAATAATGTTGGCTACTGGTAATGGAGTTAAGGGCTCATGAGCAGGTTTAAGACGGTTTGACTCTTGTGGATTTTTCGGCATTTTTCCTGCTTAGACCATCCGTCTAGTGGATGCTATAGCGAGCCTATACAGTCAAATGGATACTATTTTATAACGAGCGTAGCCACAACTCTGTCATTGTACAGCTTTCGCGAAGACTAACTTGATTCCAATGGCGTCCGAGATGTTTCCAAGTTTTGATGCAGAATCGCCCCACACAGAACCATCCGACTCCACCACAGCATACGGAATGATCTGAAACGATTCATAAAGCTTGAGAGTAGGCTGCCAGCCTGTTTCCCTTGATTTCACTCTGGAACTGGTTGGGTCCACCAAAACGCTGGCGAGAGACAGCATTTGACAGATTAAACATTTTTTTTTTATATTAGTCCTTCTTCGCCCTTTGCACGATTAACCTCCCCAGAATGCAAAATCATGCAAGAATGGCTTAAACATTTAGCTTACTATCCGTTATGCTAAAAATATCTTGTTAAAAAATAATTCTTTTCGCAGCCTTACAATACATCAGTTCCATGCGATATCGACAGCTTGGAATTTCTATCGGGTGGAATTTTGAACCTTGCTTTAATTTTTAGCCCTTCGCAGAGATTCCCATACAATGTTTCAATTGACAACGTTGGCAGGTGATCCGGCGACCGTCGCCTCCGACGTTCAGCGAGTACTCGACTACGAGGGGCGCAGCGGCCTCGCCCTCAACCCCACTAAGTGCGAGATCTTCTCTTTGGACGCGCAGCCCGACCTCCAGCGGTCGCTCCCAGGATGCCGTCTCACTCAGAGGTTGTCCCTCGAGCTCGTCGGCTCCCCTCTCACGGACGAGGCCATCCGGCCGCTATTGGACCGTTGCCTCGAGAGGACGGCCGTGATGCTCGACCGACTGCCCCTGTTATCGGCTCACCAGGGGCTGTTCCTCCTTCGGTCCTGTTTCTCGGCGGCGCGCATGCAGCACTTGCTTAGGACATGCCCGGCCGGCACTGAGGCTTCAGCCCTTCACGATTATGACGACTTGGTGTTGGACGCGCTGACGACGATCCTGAACCTCCAGCTCCCTCCGGAGGCGGCGTCGCAGGCTACCCTTCCAGTCCGCTTCGGGGGCCTCGGCATTCTCAGTGTTCGCCGCTTGGCCGACGTTTGCTACGCCGCGTCGCTCACGGCGGTTGCCGACATGGTCGCTACAGTCCTCCCCCCCGAGGCGCTCGCCCACTTCTCCGCCTCCCAGGAAGCTGCCCTTGACCAGACGGGCGCCCGCGCTCGGGTCCCTCCGGACAAACAGAGCAAGCAGCGGGCATGGTCCGATGCCCTGCACCAGGAGCTGCGGGACTCCCTCCTGGCCTCTGCGCCACACGCTGCTGACCAAGCTCGCCTCCGGGCTGTCGACAGGCCTGGTGCGGGGGCGTGGCTCCACGCGCTGCCCTCCTCGTCCCTTGGTACTGCTCTAGACGATCGCTCCCTCCGCTTCTGTGTGGGCCTTCGCCTCGGGGCCCCTGTAGTTGCGGCCCACAGCTGCGAGCGTTGCGGGGACCCCGTCGCAACGAATGGCCATCACGGTCTTTCGTGCGAACGCAGCGCCGGTCGCCATCCGCGACACACGATGCTTAATGACACGCTCGTGAGGGCCCTCCACTCCGCCGGTATTCCTTGCACAAGGGAGCCACAGGGCCTCGACACCTCTGACGGCCGCCGCCCTGACGGCCTCACCCTTGTCCCCTTCCATCGAGGGCAGCACCTGGTTTGGGACGGCACTGTGGTTGACACTCTAACACCCTCTTATGTCAACCACTGTGCAACCATCCCCGGTTACGCAGTAGCGCGTGCGGAACGGGCAAAGCTAAGGAAGTACGCCGCTCTCCAAGCAACCCACCTGTTTTCCCCCCTTGCCTTTGAGACCTTGGGCGGGCACGGCCCTCTCACTGCGAACTTCCTCGAGGGGGTCTACCATAGGCTGATCCGCGCCACCGGGGACAAGCGCGCTGGCTCTTTCCTCCTGCAGCGGCTGTCCCTCGCCGTGCAGAGAGGCAATGCCATCGCCTTCCTCGGAACATTGTCGTCCTCACCCCCCCCCCCCCAAAATCCCTAGAAATCCCGCCCTACTGTATGTTTGAATAAATTGCCAGATTGACAACGGTAACTGAATACTCCGCTTCTGAAGGTACACTAAACAGAAGGCGGTCTGCTCGCCTTTCCCAAGGAGCAACTTAAAAACAAGTCGAGGCTCTTAGGAATACCACACAACATTTGCGGTGATTCCTTTTTGAAGCACACGATTTTCAACGACACGCTTATCTCACTAAAATTGGTGTTAATAATAATAATAATAATAAAATAAAAATAATAAAACTCCTCATACGCGGGTTCACTCACCGGTAGGTAGCCGACGCGAAGCGTTGTATTGAAGTTCGGCATCTTCGGCCAGGCGTTGTGAATAAATGTCCTATTTCGAAGCATGCAGTTCACTTTTAATTATCGTCTTTAGGAATATCAATTAGCGAGGGCCAGCGTACATTTGTACACTAACACAATAGCGTAGCGTATAGTTACACAAAGCACACTTTTTTTGCTCCTGCCGAGGCGATATCTTCATAATCAATCAGTATTTATCGGCCTTCATTTAAGTCTCCCATTGTTTGCACTGCTTACACTGCCTCGTCTTATATTGAATTTGAATTTGTTTTCGATTTTAATTAATGCAATATGAAATCGTGTACACTCGAAGTCCTTTAAGTGACCCACGGAGAAATGACGTTATAAGCGTCGTCTATAAGCGTCGATGACTTGCTGTTCACTGGGAATATACCCAAATGCTTATTAATAATGAACGTGGACATTGCCGTTCATTTAAGATAATAAGAGAATTCATGTGTGATTAGAATATCTAACGGGACCAAGTTGCATAGGAAGGCACCGGGTTGCTTAATGAAAAATCGGTCTTGACATTTAGCTGATGGCGAACTCGCTACGCGCGCATCTTTGAATCCATCCATTTGTTTTTACAGCCAAAGCTAATCGATTGATCGAATACCGCTGCGGTTTTTTCTTGGTCATACGGACATGGAACTAATAAACAACAATCACTGTCATTTGGACGAACTGTAAATCCCCTAACTATTTTCTAGCTTCGCTCACTTTTGAACGGTGATTATCTGAATCACCGTTCAGATACGATTCCTAGCTTCGATTAGGATGTCTGTTACGGTGTATCGCCCTATAGCTCGACCTATCTTAGGTAATACTGTAAACCTGTGACAAGGGTAAAAGGCCGAGCTAACTTGTGGGTGGATTGACGTAGAATCAGTGGATAGATTTTTCTTAATAGTTTTGTTAGCAATTCGCGCACACGTATCGATTTTTCACGCAATAACCACCGCTAACTGCTAACTGGTGACTCGTCTCTACGTATATTACGTTCGAGCAACGAGGGCGGAACACATTACGTGTAGTCTACGACATACGTGTCATACAGCTGCCGAAACTCTGTCTCCACTGGTGCCATCATAGAAGAGCACATAACTTTCTGATCAAACCAACGAATCAACGACATGAATGAGCCTTTGTTGATACGCCACTAATTGTTATTATTGTTACCGCTTCTATTAGCCTTTGAGACTACAACGAAGACAATGTACAGCAGCGTAAGTCCAATGGCTGATTCAGTATCCCATGCGGATATTTCTGGAAGCCGAATATCCACCGAATGCTGCCATGACGGCCTTCCAAGGTACATTTATAGAGCCGACAATTGACCGGATATTCATCCATGCATCGTCCACCATCCTGCCTCCCCCCTGCCCCGCCAATGACCACTCTATGGAGTGCTGTTGTTTGTGCTGTTGCGGCAGCGGCGGCGGCGGCGGCAGCGGCGGCTGCTACTGTTTCTTCGCGGGAAAATCTGCTGCCGCAGCCGACGATTTCGTCTTTCGGCTTGCCAATGCTGTTGCAGCTACGGCGGCTGCAGCTACGGCCGGCGTTGCGGCCGGTCATACGAGCCAAGTGCTAGTGACCGGAGCCGGTGGCAAGTCACTCATTCCACCCACGGTCTTGACGGCCGTTGCCCCCCTCCCAGTGGCTTCAATGGGAGACGACGGCTGTGTCCGAGTCAGCGTCAGTGAGTGCGGATAGATAGAAACAGCACAGCCGGTTCGGGAAGCGCTCGGGACCTCAGCCAACCGCCGTGCGCAAACGTCTCCCTAACGGTGATGTTGGTTCTTGAGCGCAACCGGCCGGAACGCTAAGCGATGACGCGAGTTTGACGATAGCTGCCGCACCAGAACCATCAGCAGCACTCACTACCGCAGCAATAATACTGACTTGCTCTAGTAGCAGTAGTGCTAGTAGTGGTAGTAGTAGTAATAATGGCAGAAGCAGTTGTAGTGGTCGTGGTGATCTATAAAAAGATGACGATGAGAGCACAATCTTGCAAGTGGTGGCAGCGGCGGCGGCAGAGGCGACGACGCAAGTAGCGCCGTCATTTCTCACCCAGGTCGCCCGCCCGCCCGTCCGCCCGCCCGCCCGCTTGGTCATTCGTTCCTTCGTTCGTTGGTTTATTCGTTTGCTTACTTGTTCACCTACGCGACCAAGCAATAGACGAACAGCTCGACAGAGCAGCCGACCGCGTGTCGTTGCTGTAGAAATAACGGCGAACGGAGATTCGCAGCCACTCGACTCAAGACAATGCGGTAGTTTGACTAGCACCGGACCCGGGCTACATGTTGGTCCCACTTGGTCCACAGGGGAGGGCGGGGGAGGGGGGGTGCTGCTGGCAGTAGGTAACAACATGGCTATAGCCAGAGTGACTGAGCGACGCCGCGGTGTGATCAACATTTGCCAGATCTATCTACAGACTGATGATGACGACGACGATGACGACTGCAGCAGAAATCGAGAAATCAACAGTCCGGCTGACTGACAGCTCCCGTCTTCCCTGCGAGGAGAACCCATGTCGTTCGTGAGCATCATCTCTACGGAGCAGCAAGCGGGCAACCAGGCAGCCGGACAGCGGCTGGCAGGGAGATTTGTACCACGTTGTTGCAGTTGTTCCTGCTGCTGCCGCTACTGCCATTGCTCTTGTAGCCATCATCATCATCATCAGCAACAGCAGCAGCATCGTTTTTCGTCGTCGCTGGCGTTATCCGCCTTCGATTCATCATGTTCCTTTCGCACCCTTGGCACTCACTTCGCAAACACCTGTTCTCCCTCTACTTTGCGCTATCCGACATAGGAGAACTAGATCGCCGTAAGCTCGTGCCGTCCTGTTAATGCATCCCCTCCTTCAGCAGGTGGCTGTTCTTGCTGTTCACGATTGCTGGCGTCGAAAAAAAATCGCAGGGCCGTCAGAGCAATTTCTACACCGCTAGAGCAAGGTGTGCATCATTTTCCAAGGCGACTATGTGTGTTTTTCTTTGGTTTTTTTTTTTGGCTTTCTTGCTCTACTACGCAGACTAACGAACGCATTCGATTACAGGACACTTTCGGTGGAAGGCGCGCACGTGTTTGCCCGGGAATACGCGGGAGCACGCACTACACGGTAGGATTGGACATTTTTAGTTACGTTTAGGTAGTACAACTGAAACGAGCTGGCGGTGTCTGGCGTCGGTTAATTAGGTAGAGCAAGAATTTTCAGAACCAACGGGCGCTCAGTTGGAGGGCTAATAAATCGACTTATTGTCCGCATATCTCACGAATTGGACAACGGAGGTTTTGAAGTCGACAAGCGGTCGTGTGCTTGTCGCTGAGTTCGTTCGTTTATTTGTTTGTAGCAGCGCATCTGACAGTAGATTGTGTTCCGCTGTTCTACTACTGGGAGAGAGCGACCTTGCGCAACCAGTGTCGGAGCCATCTGCGTGCAAGGACCGTCAATGGATGCGGCCAAAATGAGGGACCGATGACCACAACGACGACAGCAGCAGCAGCAGTACCAGCATTAGCAGCCGTGTCTATGAGCTACTACTCTCGCAAACTCTCCCAATCCTCCAACCCGGAGCACCAGGGCACCCAGCGCGACAACTGACGTTGCACAGATACTAATCCCATCGCAGTGCAGTGCAACGTGCGGAGACAAAACTGGCTTGCTGCCAAAACAAGTGTGAACCCTGTGGGACACCGTACTGTGAGAGGATCTGAGTGAATAGAGTGAAGTGCCCGTCTCTACAACACGTGAACAAGTGGCGTGATCCGAAGTGGCGGAGTTTAAACATAGTGACTTTGCGGTGTGACTCCGTGTATGACGCGAGTGATTGAAGCCCATTAAATCATCGACAAATTCGAAGTTCGTCTGTGAAGTGAAGTGTTCGGACAAAGGTGCAGAGACAGACATGGCTGCGGCTACCGGAAAGTCCATACTGTTGATAGGATTGCTGAGTCTGGTTTGGGCCGATATGTGGAAGGATAAAGGTAGCTAGCAAAAACAGCTCATTTTTGTGAACACACCCATTCTATGGGTATGCGTACACAGAGTGTCCCTAGGGTCCCCCCGGCCATTCCTTCACTGAACGCAACTGGCTTCATTTGGAAACGTTCCAGACTTAAAACCTACGTTGCGCCCCTTTTACGATCGTCACTAAGCTATACTTGAGTTGATCCCTACATTGGCAACGTCCGATCTGAGCTGACGCTGCTTCTTTGCCGAGCCCTAACTTCAGTTTTTACAGAATATGTCCGAGTCAGATACTCGAAATGATGTCGGGAACGTCTAATTCATGGATGCAAGAGCGCCCACCAACTTTTGACACATTAGACACCATCGAATTCATAGCTCGCTGCCATGAAATTGTCGCTCGAGGGCACATTTCTCCCAGTATTGATCTTCGGAGAATTAGGCATGACGTTCCCCTTATAGCGCACGTTCAGGAGTTCCTCTTATAGAAGTGTATTTTAGTAAAATCACGGCCGATTACGCGTGGATAACTCGGCTCAACTGTACGAGGCTCATCGTGGCCGCCTGTCCATCTGTATAAGACTCTGGCTTGAGTAGGAAGTCGGACGGTAACCTTATCGTAACGAACTTTTGCCCCTTTGAAGAAAAGCGTAAACTTGTTCAGTTATACTTGTAAATGTCTCCTGGTGTAAGACTTTATTCCAATTGTAATTTTGTCCTATATTTTAGTTGTTATATAAAGATTACTGGTGGGATTATTTATATACCACACAATGTGTAATGTAAAAATGTTTACTTCACATATATTTTCATCGAGGTATCAAAGCGTTTGTAACATTGACGTTGCGTCTATAAACGCTAATTTTATATGCGACTTGAATTGGACTGAACTGCTATATTAAGTCAGGAGGTCGACTTCTCCAAGTGACCATATCATTGTCACTTTGGGTAAAACTTACCACACGGGTGTAACTTTGGTCGCTGCGCTCGATGCGAATAATGAATCGTTTCGCTTATGTAAAAAAACATCCGGTATATTTGATTGATCGACTGCACTTGCTAGCGTTAGGTAAAATTAGCCCTTCTTTGTACTCCAGCAACACTCAATTCGTTTGTTAATTTTATCCACATAGAGCTTTCGCGGTTTTCATGGCTGTCCCATTATACTAATACTATACAATATTGTCGGCGTCGACGCCTTTGATCTTATTGCAGTACATTTATCCTGTGACTCGACGGGAATGCGAGTGGAGCTCTCTGGAGGTCCAGGAGGTGTTCCCTTCAAAGGACTCATGTGGGTCGAAGGCAGTGGGGACCCATCATGTGCCGTTCGAGGTACCGGAAAAGGTCCCACTATTATGTACATCCCCTACGAGGCATGCAACACTCATAAGGTATTGATGATTGTGCTACTTAGATACGCATATTTATTTATACTTTTTATAGTCTACCATATTTTCAGAGCATGCCATCTTTGGCACCATGTAGCCTATGCAAAAACATCTTATAGCATACGGCATATCTGTGCTTGATTGTCTGCCGTGCGATTAGACACTCGAATCTTCAGCATCCCAGCCAAAGGCATAACTAAAAGGTGAAAATCCTTGTGAAAAAAAAGCCCCTCACAGGCAGACCAAAAGAGAACTTCGAATACATCGCACATAAGCACGTGTTGATATAAAGATAGACATTGTAGAGAGAAGTATATTAATACCAATCAAAATCGTCATATTTGTGTAGCGTCTTATATTGCCGCGAGTGTCAAACACCTTGAGCCCGAAGAAGAATCTTTCCAAGGGATTGGTTGCTAATAGTACACGATCTATTCTCCGCGTATGGTGGTTCATTATAAATATGAATGAACATTGAAAAATGCCCATACACGTTTTCGTTTACAGGCAAGCACTTCACTCTACGTGAACCGAATCAGCTTCAAACAGCGTGCAGGCCTCGTAAGTTCTCGTGACTCCGTTATTGAGGTGGTGTGCCGGCTAAAGGCTGGCCACGTTCGCGTGAATTCCGAAAAGACCGTCTTCTCAATCATTACCGACGGCGTCACGGATATCTCGCGACATGTTTCTACACCTGATATGCTCCAACCACATCCGCAGGACCTGCAAAGCAGGCAGAGCGTAGCTGACCGAGAAGTTGAATCTGCCCAGCCAAACGTCAAATTGCTCAGGGACAATATATCCGGAAAGCACCGCCTGCTGGTGGATATTCGACTTCCAAGTAAGTCATTATCCATTAGAAGTCAGTTAGCTTTCGTTGCATGAGAGGCATTACATAAACGGCGGCTAAACGAGATAATTTTGCATTTATGGTTACGTGGCAAGATCGTTATTTATTACAGGTGGATACTCGATATTCCGCAACTACGCGTAGTCTAACCTACACCTATTTTTTTTGTAAGAATTAGCGCGAAGCTTGAAGTTGAAGTCGGTGTAGACTTCGTAAATTTTGCAGGCAGGCTATCAGCCTTAAACATTTAATATCTACGATACTGCTTTCGCGTTGCTTATAAGGCGGACTAAAGAGCAGATACAGCTTGAATACGAGTTGGAAAGTGTGGCCATCGGAACTGTCTCCCGCTCAGTATGGGAAACGAGATTGAACTTGCGACGAACTCACCCCCACTTCCCGCTACGAGTTCCTTAAGTGACGACGAGACAAGTCAAAGCAGCCATGTGACATATTAGCAATGAATCAATAATCGCGGATATCAATAAGAAACCCAACACCGAATTGATATAATAACACAATAAATAAATGACCAGCTTGCGCAAGACAGAAGACGATATTAACGTTGAATCACCGTTATGATTTCGCGTCGTATGAATTTCACAGAGAAGACGAGCGTCAATTCGACATCAGTGAAAAACTGCACTGTTCTTCAGGACAACGTCGTCATCTCTTCGCTGGATGAAAGGTACCCGAGGCGTGCGTTCCATCGACTAAGGCCATCGTCTAACAGCGTCGCTAACAAAAATCGCGCCACTAATAATCTGTGCTGATTCACTCACTCTCAAATCGTGAATGAATTGATGAAGCGATCGTTTGGACGAACGTTTGATTTTGCTAGCAAACAGAAAAGATTGTGCATTGTGCGTACGATGTTAGTTGTCCTAACGCTTTGAATTAATAATACTGTCAAAAGAATAATAATCATTATTATTATTATTATTATTATAATACTAGTTTTAATAAAATAATGCCAGGTGTGTATTTATTGCCAAGAGTGGAATGATTTTATTCTTTCATAAATAATAAGATTTAATTAACTGGAGCGTCTACTGTGAGGGGAAGTTTCGTTCGCTTAAACGTCGACTTGTCCACCGGGCAACGTTTTATTATTAATATTATTATTATTAGGTGTCGAAAACGACATATTTGGGAGGAATTAACGTATAAATGGCTGAGTTTGACTGAGCATTTGATTTAAAGACTTCTCCAGAGGCTTTCTATATACGTCTTTAATAGAAGCGTGTATTAGGAGTGGTTCAGTAGATAATACAAATACGAAAAAATGCTAATACTTGCCTATCAGCAAAGATGTTGCGTCTCTCAAAGTACCAAAAAAAAAGAGTATAGATTCACCTTGAGGACAGCGATATGTGTGGCTTACCCAGGTAGCACATGTCAACAACCGCTGCCACCGTGTACCGACAGGCACGCTCTCTCCTCTTTCGCATTCATGTCAAATCATTATCGCCAATTTCATATCTCTACATATTTGAAACAACCACCGGCCATCGCTGGACACTAAAAGAGATGTAAAGTTTATATTAACATTGCTTCTAAACTGTGCGTAAGATGACCAGGTATGGATTCTGAAGGTTTGAATTTTGGTAGAGAGCTTTCAATTCAGTTTGTTCAAATTTTAGATGTTTTTTAGGCTTCCCTTTAAAATTATGTGGTTGCGCGCTTACTCTACGTTTACGATCATGAGAATAGATAACGAGATTACAAAGAAGACACATTCTAAACTCTTCTCATCTAATTTTCTTCATGCAGTGGATAGGTAAGGTCCCCTGATAGAAACTGCACAAACAATAGGTCTAATGGGGTCTCCCATCTGTGTGTCCCGTCCATTGTCTGTCATTGATGAGGGAGAGCAGGTTGTGAAAATGCACTTGCCCTTTTGTTGCTGTCCTTTGGTGTTACTCAGGCCTATACCTCTGCCTGTGCATTCCATTTAGCGCAGAGGACATCCAGTGAAACCCTGGATGTCCTCAACTTTATTTAACTTCTTTGTAGAATGGCATCTAATACCATGCAATATTATAAGGACGTCGTCGTCATGAAGTTCAGGAACTGACGCAGCTTTGACGAATATAATTAGAGAAATTAGAGCTTTGTCTCTATAACCGGATCAACAGCTATGATTCAAGTGTATTCAATGAGTCATTGTGTTCACCGAGATTGGAAAAAAACACTACATATCTGAAATAAACGCTCAAGATATTCAAGTTCCTAGAACGGATGGATTTATGTTTGCGATTGGCTCTTTTATCCATCAGACATGTTGCGGTACAAATCCGTAGGGCACTGCTACGGCAAATGATGGTGGGTCAAATCCGCACCTCCTTGATGCCACGGCAGGATCCTGAATGTGTGACCTAGACTATAGTCCACTATCGGCCAATTTATCCAAGCTGTGTCTGTTTGTAGGCCTTGCCGACGTTTTCGCCTTCAGCCCTCACTTGCACTCTAACTCATTGAATTAACAACGAACAGGTACCTAACTCAGTTGTAGTATATTTAACGATAGTTGACGGCATTGTTGATTACCATGCCTTCTCGCACTATCCAGCAATCCTTTCGTAAGTACCTAGAAAGTACCCTTCGAGAATTATGGTGCACATAATACTCAGGGACTCGTTTTGTTTTCGAATAAAACTGCGTTTCGATTTCTGGCCCAGTTTCCGCTACGTGCTAGCTAGGGTTCCTTCAAAATGTTCAGCGCAAACCTTACTACCGAGTCAGTATCCTCCCCTATGGATGTGCGGCTGACACACTGTTTAGGATTTTCTCACCCGTCGCCCCTGTTCGTATTCCCACCACCGCCAGATGGCACTCGTGCCAACGGCCATACCGTGAACGTCTTGGAGTAGCTATGCCCTATTGACTGATAATCGCTAGAGGATTTACTGCCTACTTGAGTGTTTCGGCGCCTCTCTCGACCAAGTTTCCCTCCCGGCGCCCGGTACGACCTAGCCAGCGTCTCGATCTAGTGACGTGCGTCGTCGCGACGGTAGTGGATCGTTTTTCGATTTAGTTGTGGCTGACACCATCAAGCTCCATCGATACTGGCCCCACCATGGAGAAGCTACTCCTGACTGACACAGTGAAGAATCTGCTGACTTACTCCAAAATTCAGACAGATCATGGAGTGTTCCGCCTTCACTATAAGCTCACAGCGACACTGTTGTTCATTGGCAGTGTCCTCGTTAGTGCGACGCAGTTCTTCGGTGATCCCATTTACTGTGTGTCAAACGACATTATTTCAGCTGCAATTATGAACAATTACTGTTGGGTCGAAGGAACAATTACGCTACCCCGGGCGCTCAATAGAACAAAAGACGAGACTGTGGCTTCTCCCGGTGTTGACCAACGTAAGATTACTGAGAACGAGCCAGTGTTGGAGCACGCCTACTACCAGTGGGTATGGTTGTTCCTACTTTTCCAATCAGTCGCGTTCTATTTCCCACGCTGGTTATGGCGTTGTTTCGAACAAGGACGAATGAAGAGACTAATCAACGAGCTCGTCGGCTCGGGCGATAAAGGAAAGGTACCCATTCTATCGAAGAAAGACTGGGAAGCGAAGGCTGAAGCGATTAACAAGTATTTCGTAAGTCATCGATTTGAGTATCAACGATATGCGTACCACTTCTTTGCCTGTGAATTTTTGGCCCTGGTAAACGTTATCCTCCAGATTTATCTGCTGGATCGATTCCTCGGATACCAATTCTGGACATATGGCCCAGACGTCATATCCTATTTGACGCAAGATCCAGAAAATAGGATCGATCCAATGGCTCGTGTCTTCCCTAAGATGTCGAAATGCCGGCTGAGACGTTTCGGAACGTCTGGCGAGATACAGATCCATGACGCGATCTGCTTGCTCGGCCTGAACGTTGTGAATGAGAAGATCTTCGTCTTTCTATGGTTCTGGTTCGTTGCACTTACGATTATCAGCTTTTTTAACATACTCTATCGAGTGTTAATGCTCTCGACGAAGTCCTACCGCTCCATTCAGATCAAGACGTTCGCCAGCTTAATCGAGAAGGATGACCTGGACAAAATCAAACAAAACGGGACGTGCGGCGATTGGTTCGTGCTTTCGCTGCTCAAGGACAACGTAAAGGCCCACCATTTTAAGGAAGTCGTCACTTCACTCTCATCATCTGAATTCAAGGAAAAGAGGCCACCGTTAAATAAATCACGGTCAAAACAGGGCGTGTAGAACTAGTGGCTCGATAGTACCGAATACGCCTTGGAGCAACCATCACATATATATATATATATATATATAGTCGTATATATCGACATGCAGGCATGCATGTATTTTGTATTTAAGCTTAAACATAACCGCTCCTGTGTGAAGGTTCACTTCAACTATTCATAGTATCCGTCGTCGTTACGCGCTACGAAAGTTGGCCACGTTTAGGGATCTGACTACTAGGGGTTTGCCTTCGGCATCATACATGACAGGCATGGAAAACAATTTATACAGGTCGTGCAAGTACGGAAGCAGGTAGCTCTATATGTGGCTGTAAATGATGGCCCAGTCCGTTCCGGTCGACTAGACCGCTAGTTTCATAGCAGCAGTGTATTTGTGTAAAGTTGCAGTCTGCACAGTCCTAGATCGAGTTCGTACGTGTCATAAGACGAATTAATCCACAACCGTACCGACATGCTGTGGGCCCGAGGACAAACGCGTCTGTCGAGTAGCGCTGTAACTCTTCATCGAAGTAAAGACCGTCCACACTAGTGGTGTAGCAATATTTATATACAACTGTAAAGTGGAAATATGTATGTAATGTATCAAATAAAGTGCAAGCGAAGAATAAATTCATTGAAACATCCTATAAATTAACGATAGGAAATAAATATAGGAACGAATTTAAATTCCCGCAAAATAAATCCCCTCTTAGAGTGTGCATAGCTCTAAGGCTTGGTAAGTGGTAACCCGAGGTATCCTGCGTCCGTGTTGTCCTGCCACGCTGCCCCTGTCATCTGTTGCAGTTCATCTACTGCGTCGTACCATTACCTCTCAGCTATTCCGTTACCCTGTATTAACGATTCGATTACATTGACTGAGTAATTTATTTTTCTAATCGAATTACTCCATTTCGTTTTCAAGAAGGTGGGTGTTGGCATGCTAATATGGATGACCACACCGTGACCGCTGCCCCCTCCCTTCTGGAACCTCTCTATTGATTTGTTCTTTTTTTTCTAGAGGTTAAAGGCAAATCCTGCACGGACACCAGGTCTCACACTAGGTTGAGCACAAACATGCTCAACCTACCTTTCGAAGGGAACACCATATTCAACCCGGTGACTGAACATGAGAAATTGTTTTTTGTTTGGTACTAAATTTGGCACTAATTGTGTAGAGCTATAAAAACTAGGCAATAACAGTCCAAAAAATAACAGTCCAAAATTCATGTTTTCTTCAGTTTATATTATATTCATGGGGAAGTACATGCTTTGGATAGGTCCTCGCTAGCTATATGCTTCCCAGCACCGTGTTTGCAGTCAGGCCAACGCGCGAAAGATCATCAAATCGTTAGAGCTACCTTCGAGAGCTATTGGCACAAAGGGAGCCCTGAATTCATTCGAGTATTTGAGGTTGCTTGTTCGTATTCTTCTTACACGATTGCAGTTCTAGTTAATGATGCTCAATAGTTTGCGGAAGTACCGGATCATATCTCTCAGTGTCAACACACTGAGCCACAATTACACTCAAGGACAAGATAGGGGAAGATCGGAAAATCAGCCTGGAACAAAGCCTGTCAAGAGATTGATTAAGGAAACCTAGCCCAACTAAATCATTTAAATTAAACTAAATCGGCACTGCTTTCCGCATAAAGCTTCATAAGACGGATCCCTTTCAATGCAAATGTGCAACGGTGGGGACCGAACCCGTCCATCTACGGGTCTCCTCCAGCTGTAAGGCGCATACAAATGCACAACGCCACCGGGCGTCATATAGCATCACTACAATAGTCGGACGGTCTCGCAAGCAAGTTGCGTTTCGGCTGCACCTCCGCACTAATACAGCGGTTGCGACAATACCTAGTTACCACAGAAGCGTTCACAGAAGCGTCACGACACCCGGGTAACGGAACAAGACATACATATATTCGTTTCAACGGAGGTCGATCCTAAATGGTTTAACTCAGCGCCAACCACACTATCACTACTAATGTAAGCAGCCATAAACAAGCCAATGGGTGCGACTAAACTCACCTCGCCTTGGTTCTATAGTAGCTCACGAGTGGCATCCAGCCTTCTATCGACCACCGTATGAGTACCACTGTTACCCATTAGTATTGCGAAATCGAATTTCTGGAAAACCACATGTGAGGCGAACTGATATTTGCACCATCCAATATAGCACCTAAAATCAGTGTGATTAATGCTACCTATTCCTTTGGTGATTGAGGTCGAACATTGCGTCGGGTGACATTACCAAGTAAGTATCACGCCCCAGTAGCAAACGCGATCAACAGAATAGAAACTGAACGTCCGATCTGATGTCGGACACTGATATCGCATATCAGGGTGGAAATAATTCAGCATACGAGCGCTGCACGCGATGGCACTCCGAGGGGTCATTACGGCCGTTTGCTCTACCGCTGAAATGTTTGTACCAGCTGTGGAGAGCTTTTCTTTATTAATGTGTTCAGAACGTCACAGCACATAGAGATTGACACAGCTTGTTAGAAATAGACCGGCAGTGTGATTGTTGATGCAAATCCTGCCGTGGCCTCAGCGAGGTGTGGATATTCCTCTAGAAATTTCTCGGAGTGGTCTTGCCATACGTTCCGCGAAATGTCTGATGGAGAAAGGGCTGGGGCTCAGCCGCATCGTGGATTTCTTCTACCGACGTATTAATATTGAACGCCTTCTTATGACAACCACTGTGCAACCACGCCCGGTTACGCGGTAGCGTGTGCGGAGCGGGCCAAGCTACGGAAGTATGCCGCACTCCAGGCAACCCACCTTTCCCCCCTTGATTTTGAGACTTTAGGCGGGCACGGCCCCCTCACTGCGAACTTCCTCGAAGGGGGTTTACCATAGGGGGCTGATCCGCGCCACCGGGGACAAGCGCGCAGGATCTTTCCTTCTGCAACGCCTGTCCCTCGCTGTGAGGCAGAGAGGTAATGCCATCGCTTTCCTCGGGACAATGTCGGCCTCGGTCCCGGTCCCCAACTAATCCCCCCCAAATAATCCCTAGAACTACTTCCTAATTATTGAAATGTTTGAATAAATTATTTCAACTGGTGAAATTGAACTGGTACTGACGTCTGCAAATGTGTACACCAGCTTTAATTGGAATTTGATTTCAATTACGACGCACGATAGTATCACCGCAAAACGGATGTGGTAAATAACGTTTGCGAGAAGTTGCTTTCGAAAATTGTACAGCTTTGCTTTAAAAGTGTCTCGTCGAAATTAATTTTCCACATTGATTTTTGTAAAGCTGAATTTCGATTACATCAAGCTTCGTCGCATTATAACCGAACCGGAGTAACGACAAGGGAGGTAGACGCTCATCTAGCTCTCATTGTTAAAGTGATGAAAAGATAGATGTTCAATGTTTGCTCCATTCAAGATTGTTGCCGATGAATGAAGTTGCCCAGACGCGATCACCCAACGGGAATTTTAGTAAGGCAGACGCCAATGTCTAATATACCAAAAGTAGCGAATTTTGTAATTTCTGCAGGTAATTTCTCCTTGAACCGCTTACCTCGCCAACTCACGTTAGCTCGGCAGAGCATCGTTGTCGTATCCAACTGACTCACAATTTATTTCACCTTCAATGAACAACGCTGTCCACATTCGCATTCTCCACATTCTTACTACGAATTGAAGTACTTTCCGCGCCCAAGTCTCCGAATGTACAAGCCCATATGCCGCAGGTTCAACCCAGTAAAAAAGGGACATTTCCGCCTAAAAAAAGACGTACATGAATTGGATTAATGTGGAATACAAATGACTTGCTCCCAGCTCTAAGCCACTGACGCGTTGTGCAGCGAGCGAGTACGTCAAGCGGGCGTCGATAATAGACAAGGACCGGTTTGGGACAAATTTTTAATTTTCGCCGCTTGCTTATGATTGCTAACAGCTCTACACTATCATAGCAAACGCTGGGTATCATATGGCACGCTTGGAAATTAGATACAACTAAACTGCTCGAGGGTTAGATTTAGCAAAAAGTGGCTAACGTTGCTAAGTCAATAAGCTGTTTCTAGACCACACAAGGGATAATGTAATCGTCCAGCTACAGTGATACACAAAATACTCTCTCAAATGGCAGGGTAACCGCAGCAGAATTGTGACCCGCGAGAGTGCCGCGCCAAACAAGCAGCCTGCGTATGCATGGGACAGACTAGTGACTGGAGAAGATTACATGATTTCTGAGCAAGTTGCGTTCTGGGTCACGGACAAGTTCGGACAGATCGTCGTATCGGGGCAGATCAGGGCACCACGAATTGCGCGGCCAAGCTAAGTTCACCTGATCACCTGTCGGTCATCAACTTCCCGAGTCGCCAACCATCAGCATCGTCTTTGCTAGCGGTCGCCGCCGCCGGCAAAACAGACTATCGACTCGCTGGAGCAACTTTGGCAACCAGAGCAGCACGGACGATTCGTATTCGTTCGGGAGACGACGCTCTGCCAGGGTAGAATGTCTCCTCTGCTCCGCTGCTGACCCACCCTGAATTGGCGGTGGTCTGCAGCGACAGTTGCCAATTCGGCAATCCGCGTTTAGCATGCGGCGGCGGCGGCGGCGACGGAGGCAGCTAATGTTGCTTCTCTTGCTGATGCTATTCCGTTTGGCGGCTGAGAACGAAGAAAAAGACTCGACGATTCGGTTCGCAGTTCTCCCGGTTAGCTATCCATCCATCCGCTCGTTCGTCCGTCATCGTCGATGTCTTCCATGTGGCAACCAGTGACAGTTGTCGGGTACACACACACACACATACGATACTCAAATGGGCGAGAAACGACTATTTGTGCATGTGCTCGTGCTGCTGTTTGCACGTGCTGCCTGTTTATTCAGCTTGCTCGGTGAGGTAGTACTGCACGAGCGTCCGTTTAATATGTCAAAGGCCCTACGAATGCTCCCGCGTGACTACTTGTGAAGATCAACAACGTGCTGCATAAATATTGCAGATCTTTTTGAACAGCGACAGCAGAAGCAACAGTAGCAGTGCTGGTGGTGGTGGTGGAGGCAGCAGTGGCGGTGGCGACATCGGCGGGGGCTATAGTTTTTCGTTCTTTGCAGGATAACCGTCTGAATAATGGCAACATGCGATACTGTACTACGTATCAGGTGTGAAGTAAGTTATAGCGTTACTGCGTCTGCGAACGACTTTCTCACCTGTGCGGTCCTGGCGGCTCGTCGGTCCACAGCCCACGTCGAGACGCCAGCAGCAATATGTCATGTCATAACGGAGACGAATGGAAGAACAGCAGCAGCCATAACAGATCTGCCATATGGTCGCTCCGAGGGGCGCCGGTAACCGACATAGATAAATTTACAGTAGAATATGAGAAGTAAATGAATCAAAGTTCACTTCGGAATCAGTAGTGGTAGCAGAACCTTCCTATTATCTAAACAGTGAAGTCCTTGAGCTGTCGAGCTGGCGAATCGCGCGAAGTCGGAGCGGAACGCGATGCGGTGGTCGCTATGAAACTCCTATTTTCGATAGTATACCTTCCCACGTATAATACGTACAGGTATTCGAAACTATTTCGCATCGGTCGACATTGTTGGACGAATATCTGAGAGCAACTTGGTTGGTGGGAGGGATGTTTGTTTCAGTCATTGAAGCATCGTTTCGCTCTCTGCCTTCCGAGGATTCGGTTTGCCTTATAACTTATTATGCGGGAGAAATCATTTGCGAGACACTATTTGACAGCTTGGTTGATCGAGGAGAAAGGAGACTCGACGCAAGGAGAAACAATGGCCGAATATATAGAACCGACCACCAAAAGAAGAGACGGTGAAAGCGTCTATCGATCAGAGAGAAATAGGGAGGGAGAGAGAGAGAAAGACAATGGACGAAAGTACGAGAGTTATTATGCTGCACATTATGCTTGTGCTCCACAATTGCAAATCATTTCTTGCTCTATGAGGTGCTGGCGTGCCTACGAACCCCGATGAGAAGAAGCTGACGGTAGAGGCGAGAGATCCGAGAGAGAGAGAGGGAGAGAGACAGAGAGATGAAAGCGCCACGTAGTGGTGAGGACTGAAGATACGATAGAAGAGCTGTGTGGCAGGGAAGCTATTGTAATCGCTCTGAATCGCTCGATGTGTTTGCGCGTTCGTGTTTCGGACAATAGCTTCACGCTATTGCCGTTTCGGATCATTGTGAGACAGTTGCCCGTGGCGTTTGTTGGCCATAAGAGTTCGCTGTCGTGGAATCAGAGACGCTTACGACGATTCGTTTCAAGTCAAGCTTAGCCTAAACTCGTCGCGTTTCTGTTTTATGATGACCCGGCTGTTTGACTAACACATGAAGATTTCTCCTCGATATGACTAACTAATACAGGTGCTTGCACAAACTAGAGACAGCATACCGCTGTACTAGAAGTTTCACACTTAGCGCCTTTTCAGCGATGTCTATGATATGTGTATGAAGATTCTATATATGCAAATAGTCTAACAACGCAGCAGAATATGCTAAGTGATACAAATGAGAAGAACCGATGGTATCGTCTCGTATTGACAATTCTCGAGGAATCAGCTGGGTGTTCGCTGGCGGCAAGGTTGAACGGGAGGTGAGGTGTTATGCAACATCTTCTAGTTTTGTCCCATTCCGTTCCTTCCTCTGGGAAATCTTTAAACATCTTCGGGTGTTTCGATGCGCACGGTCACATATAAGCAGACAGTGTACAGATCTCGCTGTCGACGAAGCGTCTTAACCTTATCATATGATGAAGATATTGATGATGATCATATATAATAGAACGGTGGCAAGAACGCCGGAGATATTCGCATCAATCACAGCATGCGATATCACTGGTCACCACGAGCTAATTGCAAGCAGAGGCTCGATACAAGCTTAGCCAATAGCTCTCTATCTAACGTGTCACCAGCAGTGCACGACGTGTAACTATGTACCGAGGCAACAATGCTCAGAGAGTTGCTGCTGCTGCAGCAACTCTTTCTCGACAGCTCCACAGCTCGATTCGTTGGCAGCAGTGTTCTCCTCGACTCTTTGTATCTCGCTGCAAGAGAATGTGGCTTCTGTGTGATCAGCGCTGGAGTCAGCTGCTGCTTGATCTTGGCGTTATCGAGTTACGACTATGGCTCGTCCCCAGCCTACGGCGAGTAGATCGCAAATCGAGCGGTCCGACAACTACTCGTTGTAACGACGACGTCGAAGTGAGCGAGCACTCAAGCACGCACCCCACAGAGCCGACCCAGCGGGCAGGCAATGAACAAACCAAGCAATGGTCACCGGCCGCGTAGTTGCCAACACCCATCGTTCATCTACCCGTCTGTCCACATGTCGAGAAATCGGTATGTTGTCGGTGTGCGTTATCTCCCTCGCCCTTTTTGCTCTTGTTCTTCTCCATGCTGCTGCTGCTGCTGGTGTTGCTGGTAGAAGCAGCAGTTGTGCTTGCTTTCGACTAAATAAAGTGTGAATTCTCTACCGCCGGATGGCGCCACGACCGCCACTAGCGAAGTTGGCCGCCGACACGATGATCTGCACCGCCCCTCTCCACGGCCCTCGTCCAACATGGCCGTGTCGGGCCCACTCAGATCTGGCGGCGGTTGACGGCCCCGAAAGAGTGCTGCTGCTGCCGTCGCTGCAGATCTACGATCGAACGAGAGCCGCTCGAGGGGCGGTGAACGGACGAGCCAACCAGGCAACAAACCAAGCGCGTCCCACTGTATGTGACGTCTAACTATCATCGTCAACATCAGCGGCCAGCCCATATCGAACACGCTGAAGGAGGCCGGCGTGACTCTCCGAAGAAGAGGAGACAAGCGGCGCGACCAACGGAAGACTCCACGTTGTGCTCTCTGTGTGTGCGTGCGTGTGTGTGGAAATTTGTGGAGTGCTTGTGCGGCTGTCAGTGTTCGATAGATAGCAATATCATCGTTGAAAGTAAGCCACTGCAGGAACACCCCGACACACGTTTTTGCCTTGTTCAGCTGGCTGCTCAGTGTTCGAAAGCTGCCCAGAAGCGCGGCTTTCTTCGGGCAGGTGTGATAGGCCGTGTGCCCGCCACGGTAGTGACCTGAGCTTGAGGCGCAACGCGCGCGGCAGCCTCACAATTAGCTAGCCATGTTCTATATGCTGGCCGGCCCTCTGGGCCGCGCAGTGAAGATTCATCGCATTGTCATCGACAATCAGATCTTCCGTCTTCACTACAATGCAACGACACTGCTGTTGGTGTTCTTCAGTATACTCGTCACCTCGACACAGTATTTCGGTGACCCCATCAACTGCGTGCAACACGACTCAATCCCCAACAACGTACTCAAGACGTTCTGCTGGCTCCACGGAACGTTCAATCTGCCCCATGCATACAACATGACGGTGGGACCCAAAGGCGTCCCATACAGTGGAATCGATAAATCCACGGAGGGGGAAACCCGCAAGTACTTCCTGTACTACCAGTGGGTCTGCTTTGTGCTGTTCCTCCAGGCGGTAACGTTCTATGCGCCGCACTGGATCTGGAAACTATACGAAGGTGGATTGGTCCGCAAACTGACGCAGGACCTCGACTGTCCGGTGAAGGAACGCACGGAGGTGTGTACCAAAGCGGGCGTAGTGGCGAAATACATCAGCACACATCTCGGACTGCACGCCTGCTACTTCTACGCGTACATCTGCTGTGAGTTCCTCAACTTCGTGAATGTCGTCGCACAGATCCTCATTACCGACACGTTCCTCGGCAATATGTTCACCACGTTTGGCACCGAGGTACTGAAGTACGACGAAATGAACCCGGAAATTCGAAACGACCCGATGTCGCGGGTCTTCCCACGAATGACCAAGTGCTCGTTCCACATGTTCGGAACGTCTGGCGAGGTCCAGAAATACGACGCGCTCTGCATTCTGGCGCAGAACATCATCAACGAGAAGATCTACATCTTCCTCTGGTTCTGGTGGGTGCTGTTGGCGCTCGGAACCGGCATCGCCGTTGGCTACCGACTCGGTACGATAATGATGCCCCGCCTGCGACACGCACTCCTCAAGAATCGCGCCCGAATCACCGATCGTCGAACGATCGATACGGTGATGCGTCGCCTGCGCGCAGCTGACTGGTTTCTCGTCTATCTGTTGTCGAAGAACATGCACCCGGTGCACTACCGCATCTTCCTGCAGGAACTTGCGAGGGAGTTCTCCACGACCGACGGCTCGCGTCTGCTCAACAAGGAGAACGACTCAAACACCAGCACCGTCTGAGCTGACAGCCAACTGCCATCAGCATCGACTGATCGAAATTGACTACGACTGCTAAAAAAAAAAATACATACATTTTCCCGGCTGACCCACAGCCAACATTTAACGTCCACGGTACTGCGGCTACCACGACTGCAACCACTGCTACTACGACTACTAGAAAAATGGACACAATTAATAATAAAAAAAAAATAGCAATAACAGAGAGACCGAGAGAGAGAGCGAGAGAGAGAGAGAGAGAAGAAAGATGAGCGCAAGTGTGCATGTATGGTTAGCGAGCGGATCATTTCATAGCCGAGTCACATCAACAATGGACTAAGCTGTTGTTGATATCAGAATTGAATGGAGTGGAAAACGTCTGCTGGTGAACAATCAATGGGTGGATACGTGTGCGCCATAGCATTCAGATGCCGAAGGAGAAAGATATCGAAGAGACGAGAAGAGATATCTGAAAAGAACGTTGGACGGATACCGCAGTGGCGTCCATCCGTCCGGGGCCACGTTGAATTGGAAGGGCGTTTGTGTGAATGTGTATAAAATGTTTGTAGGTTGAACATGAGATTGTGGACATGGTCGAACGCTGGAGGTCGGCTACATTCCCGTATATATATATATATATATATATTACAATATTGAAGAATATATAGAATTGCTAAGCTGAACTGCACCGGCTCTTCGAAGGAGCAACGGATCGAAGCGTCGGTGGAGTTCTATGTAAGGCCTACAAGTCCCACATATGGGGAGGTGGCCATCTCGACTCGACAGTCTTTCAAGAGCGCCCCAGGAGACATTGAATCTCACGTATACCGATTGTCTATATAAATAAATTATATACAGATATATGCATAAAACAATAGAAATGGAAACACAATTTAGGGGACTAGACAACACTTTGTAAACGTATGGGAAAAATAAATAATTACTATTTTGCTAAAACAACACATCATTTTGTAGTAGTTTTTATTTATTTAGCAGCATGTATTGTCGTACTTAGCGTTAGTGTGGCGTTCGCGACTAATTAAGTTTACTATTATGGAAAATCCCTGGACAAGCTGCAATCAGTGGTGGAAAGCAATCAGTTCGCTCGATCCAGTAAGTTCGTTGCTGGTTGAGTCGTGTAGGTAACCACCGACTCAAGTTGAACTGCCTTACACGGACGGTTATTTCCAAACAAAAAAAACGTTTAAAAACCTAGGGCCGAACCAAGTGTTATTTGAACAACTTATATAGCTGGCTACCAGTATGTCGATATCAAGCATACAGGTTGCTTCGGTAGCCCCACAAATAGACGACGGCAAAGGCGGGCTTATCCGCAATCCCCCGGCGAGTGTTACTTATTGTATGAGTGTCCGCTAGGCAGTAATTTGTATAACGTTAGCGTACGCGGTGCCGGTTCCCCGACAGTGACAAGATGAGAGGTGTTGAACTGAATCCAACGGGAGTGTCTGCTTGGAGTATTGAGAAGAATAAGCTACAATTGATAAATGCATCGCTGTATGCGCCGAGAGTACTAGCCGATCACAGCGCTTGTATTGTAGTTTCCTGTTACTGATTCCACCCCATATTAAGGCCTCAATGTTCCCCAAGAACTGCGATGCGGTCTTGTTTTCTACCTCTATTGTCCTGGCCTAACTTGCCCTTGGGAAATTCACTTATCAAGGCTCAGACGAAAATATGAAATAATCACTTCCAGTGTTGCGGGTAGCTTGATGTTTCTCCGACGCCCACATCGCGTGGGAGGCCCAAGCTGTTTACGACTTGTAACAAGCACGCGTTGAGTTGGATTCATCATATCCGGTGGTATCCCCCAGGCTCGTTTATGCACAGTTTGTCATCAGCAAGAACGCACGCTCTCGAAATGCGTTTGCACTGACCTCAACGCGAGTCATCCACGCGAATATCCGTGGTTGGCTGTGCGGTTATCGAAGGGTGCGGCTACCCCTTCACGCTCTCATGTTCGTTGCCCATAATTAACATTTAATCATTAGGTAAAAGCTTCCACGTAAGCACTCGTTCAATTTGAGTCCTGACGCCAACGACAAAGAAGTCATGCACATAATTTTGCATAGCATCGACAAGATTCACTAGTTACGTACGTATATACCAGACATGGCCACCACGACAACTACTTGTAACAATGCAACATGTTGACACACTAAAATTTTATCCCTGTTGTCAATATATACTGTATGTTCGCGAAGAGCTGCACCAATATTCGTGAACCTGCTAACATCAATGCACTCAAAGCGTCTGTCGATATCCATCATACATATAGTAGTATAATATTAATCATAATGTATCCAATTAGTAGTCGCCTACCAACGTGTGCTGCTGTTCAACACACCTTGTATTGTTAGAATTATCATTACCGCATAGAAGCGGCATCGCATAGTATTTATGTGAGATTAGTGCTCACATCCGTGTGCAAGTGTGGTGTGCGTGTGTGTGTTTGCTTAAGTCTGTGAATGCATTCGCTATGCCCGGTCCCTGAGGAGAACGCCCAGCTGAGAGCGGCCGAGAGTAGCCTTCGACCTTTTAGCGGCTGCGTTGTCACTGCCCGAGGAGGCAGACGAACAGATAGAAGCGTAATCTGAAGCGAACTTTCCGATTGCTGATGATGACGGGGCCGCTCGTTTATTGTGATGCTCCCGCTGCTGCCGCCGATGGTGTGATTGTGCTGCCATTATTCGGGTGCAAAGACGGATACTCCGACGCTTCGAGCAACAATCCCGCAATTTATCTGGTAGCCGAATAATCAGTTACAGATCCTTCTCTATGATACCACTACTGCAACAACTGCGACTACTACCGCCAGTACGACTAGCATTGATGCTACAGTTGTGATGGCCGTTTTGTTCAACGAACGAACCACCACCATTACCGCCACCAGCAGCGGCAGAGACTGCAGCACCAGAAGAAACTATGGGAGCAGCAGCAGCAGTAGCGGCTGCAGCTACAGCCGAAAATGATGCCGGCACAGTTGTATCGGTCGGAGGCGGCGGTGGCACAATTGTAATCGGCAGCGTGCAGTCGTCGTCGTTACATCTCCTACCCGGCCGTTCGTAAAATGATGGATACCTCAGCCGGATGGAGATTGAGGACTCGCCCAGACACCCGAACTGCTGCTGCTGCTGCTATTGCTGCCGTTCTGGCAGCTCCCGCACCACTGACAGCAGCCAAATCTTGAATAAAGCTGTAATCAAACGAAACACCCATCCGCAGTACACATACATACGTATTGGATTCTATCCGAGGGGGGTAAAATGTCACCAGTGATACCTGTCGAGATGTTTTCGAGTTCTCCGTGAAAATCAACTGCATAATACCGGTTCGCAGTTGCGTTTCGCTGTGGCAAATAATAGCCCAATTTGCGCATTTACGAGACACAGTGCGACGAAATTCATTAATTCATTCTATGGATGGTTGATCTTTCACAGTTGCCGGTTGCCGGCTCTTTGTGGTGGCCTATTTGGCCACGATGCGACACGCCGTGTAACTGTGATAACGAGTATATTGATGGATGGACATTTACAAACATGGGCTTCAAATGACGGATTGCATTCAAAGGTCAATTCACTTCAATTCATGCTGATGCATAGATCTATTTGATACATTCATAGTATTGCTATATATGCTTTACTCGTCTAGGTTACTTCCTAACGAGTGGGTCGCAGAGTTTTGCGTTTTGTGAGCAATTAGATTGCATTGCTCCTCAAAAAATGAACAAAAAAAGTTCTATCTTAATCATACGCGTCATCGCGTCGACTCAATCATATCTATTCGGCGGATTTTAATTAAGCGTACTCGCAATTCACTAATTTATATTGTTGCTGAGTGAGCTTCTCTTTCCATAAGAGAAACTGTTGCCTGTCTCCACTAAGACGAGATAGAATATGTTATGTGTTCTATTTCTGATCGATTGGCTAACGCGCCCTGCTGCTGTGAGACTCCGAACGGCTTTAGCGGTGTATTACTGTCTACGACGAGCGTTTACCCTAAAGATTCGTTTGCCGCTCAAATCTCTCACCGTAAAGGGCAAGGCTTACCTTGATAGTTGGCACGTGTGCGTGTGTTTTGCCAGCAACAAATCTGAATTATAACTACAAATATAAATGCGAGGGGTACGTGTGTGTGTTTGTGTGGGGGAGAGGGATGATATATCGAGGCAGATGAGAATGATATGCTGCTCCATCGGAATTATCATTTCACTCTTGTATAATAATTCCTTGTTTATGTCGAGCTACGTATATATGGTTGAATGTTCAAAAGGCATGTTATCATATTCTTCTCTCTATACAATAATAAGCGTAGTTAAAGTTAGGAGTGTGCAAAGGACAATTTTCAATCAACGACATCAATTAGTCACTGGTAGAGTATATCGCTGACTATCGTTACGTATGTGACTCGTCTGTTTGCTTAGTGAGACTCCGTTGTTGTCTAATTCTACAGGTTTCCAATTTTTCTGTTTTTTTTTCGTTTTTTTTTACCTTTCCCTCGCACACAGAGTCTCTTTGCTTGGTAATATATGGTACGCTGAATCTGTCCTAATATTATTTCGCTTGTGGTCATCATCGATATATTGATGCAGCAGCAAAGCGATGTGGGTCCGTGGCGGGCTGACTGTTTTGCTCCGTGTATCGTGGTAGACTATGGGTAGACTACTAAAGACGCATATAGTCCACTATCAATCATTGTATAGCGACACGCTAGTATCCACAATAGTTCTCCAGTAGTACACGAAGTCCGTTGGAATGACTTCGTATCACAGTCGGAATCAGGCTGAAAATGAATGGCACTCGGCCTCATGTCCGGGAGAAAGAAAACCTGATCCTGCCTAACATTTAGAAATACAGACTTAATTTACTGCGTAGACTTAAATTCATTAGGTTGTTATCGAGCAAGAACATCTCTACTGCTTCGAACCACTAATAGCCAAGATCTGTTTCATACGAGCCTAGCTCATGTACTTTAAAATTTACTGTCGACGGCGTAATATATGTAATCGACACACAGTGTTGCATCATGCTTCGCTTTGTTGTTCTATAACGTGCATGCCGCTGAGTAATTAGCGGTAGAATCTAAGGAGTTTTGCGTATTTAAATAGAGGACTATAAATACGGGTCTGAACATAACTATATATATATATATATATATATATATATATATATATCCGCGCATTTAGAGGTATTCTGCCATAAATTGTGTCGCGCTTTACAGAGCTATTAGCTTATTACGCGTTAACATTTCGATCCCAAAGAGAGAAAGCATGGCAAATAGGCAAACATTCACTGCTACGTACTTTTCACATCGGGTGGCGCTCTCAACATGGTCAAGAAACCGCTACGCAAAACAACTGTTTGTATTGTATGTTTTTTTTTTCGAAACTCATGCGGACACGGTCCTAAGAGGCGAGCCGTGCTCTGGGCACCCTCATATTCCTTGATTAAACTATATTGCGGATCAGGTGCACGTGTCTTTCGTCCTCTCTGTATATTTGCCTGTCTGCCTGCCTACTCATTCCTCTTCCGCGACAGAGGAACACCAATTGCCCGTTGACTTTTACCCATACGGCCAGCTATGGCTGTATATAACTTTCGTCGCGATGGCTGCCGTTTCTACCGTTGACGTCGACGTGCCCTCGCACCCACGGTGGCGCCGGAGACAGCACGATTCACTCGAGCAAATTCGTATCCGTTATGTAATTTCGTGAGATAGACAAATGCTGCTCCTCTGGCGGCGGCGGCAGCAGCAGGCGCCGTCACAGGGGCGACAGAGGCTGCTGGTGCTGTGGCTGACTACAGCAAACGTGGCCACTAAGATGATAGCTCAGTGGCTGACACGCTGCTGCTGCTGCACTCCAATACTACCATCATGATATATAATATCATGGTACAGTCGAAGCTATCGTCTACTCCACTTCTGACTCGGCTAATGCCTCTGGTGATGCTCATTTGTGCTCTGCGTCAAGACCACCCCCGACCATAGAGCTGGACACAGACGGAAGACAACGAACTAACGAAATAACCACCATTACTACCACCACCACCATCATCGAGAATTTCTTATGCAGACAATCCGCCTCACCGCGATTGCTGCTCCCCAACAGCTGCTACTGCTGCTGCTTCTAGCGGCACTGATATAAATCAATTTTTCAGGCTGACCCACAGTCAACATTTAACGTCCACAATTCTCCTAGCAGACTAGTAGTCTACTTCTATATAATACTACTATCATATTATAATACAGCTCTTTCAAGTGCAATAAATGTTGCTACTGCTGCTATTACTCGAATGATGTTGAGGCTGCGGCGGCGGTGGCGGCCGCCTATGTTGTCTCTTGTTTCTGATGCTGTTGCTGTTTGCGGATCGCAGGTCGGCGATACAGAATTTGTCGTTGCAATGTGATTTATCTGCTTCGTTAGGCCATGCTGATGTTTATGACAACGGTGAGATGCGGTCTCCCAAACGAGGGCGCCCGCCACTCGGATCGATTGTATCGAAAACAGACGGTGGCCTATTCATCTCCAATAATCGCCGTAGATATATGTTCGCCCCTATAGAATTGATGATGTTCGCAATTTTTGTGGAGAAAGAGTCGTCTCTGTGAGATTCCCGTCCATATTATCTTCAAATTCGTGTAGCGTTAAGTCGACGACAGCTAAAATGAACGATATGATTCGAATCGATTTTATCGTTGTGCTCGATAACAGCTTTCTCTTATAATGACAGTGTTTTAGTGAACAATGCGTTATAAGCACATGGTCAAGAAATAATTTTAACTTATCACGAGATATAGCGTACAGTTCTTTGTTCTCGCCCGAGTGATTTATTATAAATGACAATCGAGATTTATGGCAGCAGGGAAACTGAACATGTTTCAATGAGTTTCATGATTAGCTGTACATATTCCATTGTTCCAATCATCCATTCCATATTGATTATGTATGCGCGCTCGTTTCGAACGCAGAACGCCATTGCCTCGATTATAGCAGAGGGGTCCGCAGTGTACCGCACGGTCGCGCCGTTGATCGCGGTACCACCGATTGCTGGATCGAGTGTCATTCTACGATATCTTCTATTTGTTATTGGTAACAAAGTGTGCTTTAAATGACTCTCGTCTAATTTTTAAAGAGACAACAAACAGATAACCGAGCTTGCCGAACTCACGCAGCCTGCAAATAACTCAGGTTAGATACGTATTCCATATGAAGTTTCATCTTTTTGGATGAATTCGTTCTATACAATGTGTTATAGACATTTTCCTGGATGGTGAGAGAGAGGAACCCCGCCTTTGGTAATGGGTTCGTAAATCCCACACCAGTCTCACATTGAGTTGTGAATATAAACAATATTATTACATCATGTGTTCCCGAAAGGCCTCATAAGAAAAAAAAAACAAGTTGTTCTGGATCACAAAATATCATCCATGTAGCGCATATCTCTTCAAGCAGTGGTGCACCATCTTTCAAAGACGCTCAAAGAAAACCTATGTACCCCCTATGTTCGACATAACAATACGTGAAACGATCGATTCGCCTTTAACTTCGAAACGCTCCCATTGGCCCTGCCCTGCATCCCCACTACGCCACTCGGCTATGAGCAACTATCGGAAAATGTGTCATGTTGCCGCTGCTGGTTCCGCCGCGGCACGTTCTCGTAAAATAAGGAGGGTCCGTCCGCCTCAGCTTCCTCTAGCGCTGGCTGGGCCACGCTTGTTGCTGTTCAGTCCACGGGCCAGCGTGGTGTTGTACTTCAGTCAAGGTGAAGAATGCGACGAAAACTCGACGGACAATGGCCAGCAGTGAATGTTGTTGCTTCTACTGGCGCATGTGACCCACGGCTCAACGTGGTCGGAGGTGCCACGTTGCCACGGTGTCTTGCGGTTGTAGCAGTGATTCGTAGCGACGACAACGATGGTGGCGGCGGCGGCGTCGGCTTCATTTGTTGCAGGTCCAGCTGAAGTCAGTGACTTCAGCTGTTTGAGCTGACACCAACAACTCATATCCTTCCTACGCGGTCTTACGCTGGCGTTGCTGCTGCTGAGCTGAGCTGCCGGCTAGTAGATGTTCCCGTGGGGCCGATGATGATGATAGCTTCACTTGTGGCTATACCGAAGCCCCATTGTATTCCTAGTGAGGTTGAGGTAGCGGCTGCACAGCCGGGGTGATCACGCCAACGATCGTATAATAGCAACCCCTGTAAATTGGACACTGCCCGTCACTGTTGCTGTTACCAGTGTTGTCGACCGGTCGGGTATTGTCGCGTTACTTTGCTGTCGATGCGGTTCCGCCGTTTCCCCTGTTCCGGGGGTCCGTCCATCCCGGATGGCCACAGGCGACAACGACCATCACCGCTCGACGACGACGACGACGACGACTTCCTGCTCGCCGACATCATTGGTGCTCCTGCTGCTGCTCGTTTTGCTTGTGCTGTCGCCCTTCTTCGTCTGCTCGCGACAGACCGAGAGGTGAGCGAGAGAGAGAGAAAGAGAGGTGAACGTAGACAACTGGAGCTGTTGCTGCTGTTGCGATGGTTTGACAACGGTAGCGTTACCGGCTGCGACCCCGCGACTCGCGACTCGTTCGCTGGTGTCGGGAGCAGCTTCACGCAGCAGTTGCGTTCGCCGCCTCGTTCACCAATCGTTCGCGTGAGTTGCGCCACGACGAGGATGAGGGTGAGCAGGTAGGGGCGAAACAGTCCGGTAAAACTAGCGATAGCCAGCAGCGACAGCAATGGTGGAAATAATGGCGGCGCCGGCGGCAGCGTCCGTGCTGGCGATATCGTCACCGTCGATCGATCGGGCCTAACCTCCGTTCGTTGCTGGCCTGCCTCCTACCACTGTAACCAGGACTAAAACCGAAGCCGACACCGAAACGGCAAATGAGCAAGAGGTGACAGTCGCGACAATGAACTGCAAGACTCGCGAAACCACTTCACTGGCCAACTAACAAACGCTTTGCAAACAGCATCAACAAAAGCCTGGCGAAACTGAGACCCGTTCGTTCGTATCATGACAACTAAAGACGAGCTTCACACACATACATGTTTGTACAGCTGTGTAACATTAATAACGCCGGCGGTTACACTTGACTTGAGCTGGCGGATTTGGGAATGCTTGTCAGAGAGAGAGAGAGAGAGAGAGAGTATGTGTTGGTGAATGCCAAACTATTTATTTACGAATGAAATAAGCATGTATTTATAGAATGTCACTTGTTACGGAGAGGAATCCTGGGCGTATTTATGTTATTTCACAATGGTGCTTCCGGTAAAATATATACATGCACATATACGTTCCAGCTAATAACATTTCGTTCCGTTCGATAAGAGTGAATAGACGCGAATTATTGTATATTTCTTGTTTTCGCTGAAAATAGAATACTATTAAAAGACCCATTTTGATACACGTTCGCTGCAAAATGTATAATGATTTTATATGGGTTGATCAGACGCGGCTCAATCGATACACATTGATAGCCAATTCAAATGAAATCAATGCCCATATAACCTGAGCGCAAGCGACATTTGCTTATTTTGGCGTTATCCGTATCGAACATAAACGCGATTTTCTCAGGGTAGGATTATGTCGGAGGTATCAACACTCGATTTAAAGAAATTAATTATAAAGGCGTTAATTATTAAACAACATTATGCTAAGTTCCATCACAGTTCATGAAGAATACAACGAAAACTCTGTGGTGGGTAAGGGACTGGATTGCTGGTGACGGCAAGAACTCTGCGGAAAAGCCGTTGACTTCACTGGGTTGGTTCACAGGTGAGTTAGCGGAATACTATATATATATATATTATACTTATTTGTATGAGCTACCAAGCGATACAACGCGCTCCTGATTTAAGGGCCGACGAAATTTTATCAGCACGAAGCGTTGACGATTTTACGAGGAGGTCGTTGTATCGTTAACTTCTCCAAGTTGAGCTGGGAACGGTCTAACTGGTAAAGCGGATTAAGTTCTAACTACTTCCGTCGGCTGATAAGATACATTTAGCTGATGGTTACGTGCTCTCGTTTGGACGAGGTAAAAGCTGTATAATAGCGTATTGCTGGGAACTGCCGCTAGATCAGTAGACGCTGGTAGAGAACAATCGTAATGACTTCCTAAGCTAATGCAATGTAACGACGCTACGCCTGAGAGTCACAACAGAATCATTGCTGGTTAGCGCTCGGCCCATTTCCCTTAACTGTGCTCGTCTGCCGCGGCACACAGCGGCAGTTTGTTTATTGATAAAATTTAAAGGGCGATCGATCCTTGCCTCCGACAATCAGTAGTGGCAATATCAAATATACGACAAGTTCCTTCGCCCTCTCGAAGGACGCATCTCTATCGTGATCTGTCTCCGAGGTGATCGTTTTGATTTGTGCCAGCCTTGTCTCGAAGCCCCTTTAGCACGCGTATCGCCCGGCATCCTTCCAGTACAAGGAAGCTTCCAGCGCAGAGGTTGGCTCCCCGTGGCCATCAAAAATGAGAAGAGGTTTTGGGAAAGGATATCAAAGGAGGACACCGTCCGTCGCCTTCTCGGCGCCGCTGCTCAATTGTTGTCGACCTATTCAATTATTGTCGATTGAAATCGGGTGACAAGTTAGCGGGCATCTAAAGGTTATCAGGCCATTGTTGTCACTCGACGATTGACGAATATGTCGATCCATGCTGCCTTGCATTGGCACACCGTACAGTCACATCCATGAGTGCAAGAGTCCAACCTTAGAGTCGGCAGGCAGGTCTCACGTCGTGCAGAGGGTAACGGGTTGCATCGTTGGTCCCACAAGCTCGCATGCGGTCACAGACACACGCGCTGACAGACGCAGGCACACGGATATGCTTCGGGACACAGCGCTACCAAGTGATTATAGCAGGCAATTGATAAAGTGATCTGAAGAGGATCCCTCTTTGGTAGATTACGCTGACGATGATAATAATAATAATCATATTAATCGAATGAGAACGATCTGCGCACTTGAATATTATATTTGTATGCTCTGAAGTCTTGAATCTAAGATCTACATGTAAATTAACCATAGTGAGAATGGATGGTGGCTATTCCTGCGAAGTAGAAGCGAACTCGAGTCATTCAATTGCTTCACTCAACCTCACCCGTACAGTATCGTTGGGCAAGCTTCGATTTGACCGTCGACACAAGATCACACTAATTTCCCATTCATTTTATTTTTCTCCGTGAATGTGTGATCCTCGTTGTCGTCTTGCCGTTGCTGGCCTCCTATTTAGCTCTTGGTATTTTTTGGTCGGGTCGATGGTGCAGACCAGGGGTGTATTAGTTTCTCTGTTTAATCATTGCTATGGATGGTCTCTCTCTCTGCCAGCTGGACAGCTCTTGATGCCGAGTCAGGGTCAAGCAATGTTCTCAATGCCACCAATAACGATTATTCCATCAGAATGGTCATGAACAATTAGTTAGCAGAGCATGTTTCGACACGCGAATATGTAACCAGTTAATAAAAAAGACGCACGTGGCTGGTTGAAATACGAATGCATTGATCGCATTGAACATCTCCGCTTGCATTCCAGCACGGCGGCTCCCTGTTTTCGCAGACGAAAAGCAACCATTAGCACCCATACTAGATGAGTGAATATGCTCATATACGATAGGGGGCGATAGTCCATCGAGTGGAGCCAGTGATTGCTGGTTTGTCGTTTTTCATTATCGTTCTCGTTCGACCGACAATTGGTTGTTCGACGCGCGCTACGCCGTGTGTTGCCTAGATGTCCCGAAATATTTGTGGCGCGGTGGATCGAGGTGGCGTGGACACAATGAACGCGTAGGCGGATGAGCTAGATTTACGGGTAATTCTCGTGGTTAGCATTTTTCAGGCATTGATTGGCGTCACTGATCGGTGCGGCGTTTACACATTTTGAGTTGGTATGGTGGGAGTGGTGGACAATATTTCTCCAATGCCATCTTGTAAAACGGAGATCTTTTGTGAACAGGGTTGTGGCGTCCGAGAAGATGGCCGTATCGCCGAATCGTCGAGTACCCCTTCTGCTGGTTGGTACCCGATGATTGGACGGTATAGTAGAATGTCTTCCTTCGGAGAGAGAGAGAGACCGGACTTGTTGTTCGTTTGTGGCAGGTACAAAATTAATTCAGCCACAAATCTTCAACCCTTGGCTAGCGTTGCTGAGGCCAGTTCCTCACACACCTCTGACCATCTTTCCTCACGTCAAAATCCATATTTCACTGAACTATCATACTCATGAATGAAGCCTATTTGCCCATTACGTATGAAGATGTGTAGATACGATGTAGCTAATGTAGAGATGGACGCGTTAGGTATAGCAAATTGTGCGTGCGTGTGCGTGGATGTCTTCGATCGAGCAAATTGTGTGTGAGAGAGATCATGTGAAGATCCGCCTTTGGCATCGCCGTACGGCTAACAGAAGAACGTTTGAAACAACGTGTCATATTGTCATATGGACAAATCAGACGCTCGCTCCTAAAAATTTTTTCCCCAAAAAAAAAAATATATATAAGGGCATTTTTTGAATACATAGTCAAGGCAATGCCGTGTTCACATCGCCGTTGTCGACACAATGCACACGAAACGGCCGCATGAATCCGACGACATGAATCCGAGCTAAACCGCACTGTGGGTGCACATGCAGAGAGTGTAGGCTCGCGGGGGTGGGCGAATTGGCTGGTGTGGGCCCATTCCCATAAATCCATTCACTTTCATATGAGACACGGCTGGCGGTGGCGGCGGCGACCCGCGGCACCGAATCAGCTTTATTTCTTCCATACCAACCAGGATGGGAGACCTGTCCCTCGCCCGGGTTTGCGAATATCACGAGCGAGTGTTTCTTCACCAGCACAAGCATTACTACCCTCGCCATCATCATCATCATTAGGTTGATTTCAGGTGGGAGAACGACATTGCTACAAAAGCTATATGGATCGGATCAGGTCAGATCATCACAAAATCATCTTTTGTGCTGAGCCAGCGAGGTGGCCGACGCGGCGGTCGCGACGGCAGCCGCGGCAGCAGCAGCAGCATCAACAGTCGACGGCAGAACGAAAGCACAGGCACTGCAGTCTGTTGTGTGCTAGCGGTTGCTGCTGCTGCTGCAGCAGCCGCCGCCGGTGTTCATCTCTCTCCTAATGCTTTCTGCATGGCGGCTTTACGGTTGTCTCCTCCGGCGTTGTATCAGCCGTAACAGCCACGTTCTGACTACGTGCACCACCGCCGCACCGGATCCACTAAGGGATCAGAATTGGAGAAGATAGAAACAACGCTCCAGAGACAACGTCGCCGCCGTCACCGCCAACATCAACAACAACAGCAGCAGCAGTCACTCGGCTGTGGCGACGAGCTGGGGGCCTCATGGCAACTTGTTGCTTAGTCGATCGTTCCATCTTTTCGTTGTTGTTGTTGTTGCTGCTGTCGTCGACAGCGCTCTCCTAGCGCCTGCGGATCTGTACAGCGGCTCTCGGGCAGCACGAGTACCATAAGGGCCGCCGCCGCCACCGCTACCAGCACCATGGCCAGCCATCGCGGCAGGTCAACGACCACGGCTACCACTAACCGGACAGGGGGACGGGCCAGACGATGGCTGCGACGACTGTTGCTGCTGCTTCTACTACTACCACTGCAGTGGCGGTCACAAAGAGAGAGAGAGAGTCGAGAGAGATGGTGGCGATGATGAACTGATTCAGTTGGTTCTCGTCGTCGTCACAGCAGCAGCAGCAGGAGCAGCAGTAGCGGGAGAAGTCTTCGTCGTCGTCGTCGTCGTCGTCGTCGAGCTCGTGGTCGTGGACGAGACAGCAACAGCACCACCAACCCATATAATACTATAACTTCTATTGCTTCTACTCCTCCTGGTCTCCCAGCCACCACTCCGAACGCGCTCAAACCATCCGCTTGTCCGCCTCTCTCTCTCTCACTCGCACTCTGTCTATCTGTTCGACGGCCCAGGCCCGGCCAGCTCCGCCGGGCAACATTCCCGACGCACAACGACAGCAGCAGCAGCAATTCTGGTTACGGCAGCGGTGGACTTTCTTCTGACGAAACTCTCCGTCAGAAACAAGTGGCCATGGACAACGGCCCGTTTCGAGCGATCAGCCAAAGAGAGAGAGAAAGAGAGAGAAAAAAGAGAGAGGGGCAGAGATAGAGCTTAATAATAAACTTGCGGGTCGTGCTTAGAAAGGCGATGGGCTGCCTAGCTGGTGCTAAACATTCAATGAACAATTTATGACATACGTTAAGAGCCGTGCAGGCGTTTACATCAGAGGGGTTACTAACAAAATCGCATTGAATTCATTAATCGTGCAGACATTTTTGCTGTCATCCGGTAACAGCGAACATAGCACGGACATTTTAGTATGTTACACATTATTAGATATCGGCGGAGCGAATCGAGAAATCCGGGGGTAAAGGGGATGTGGGGTGTGGGGGTTCGCACATAGGGAACGGTAAAACCCAATGGAGAGAATTGCCAAAAAAAAACAAACATTGAATTGAAACCTCACGGGGAGGACCCATCTGTCTATGTAATCAGTTCATCACACGTCTCTGTTTTGAGGGCGAATACCCCGTAGACGCGAGTAGCTCGTACGTCTCTACTCACCATATACCATACCCCTACGGCTGTCTATTGTAACAACGATAATAATAATAATAATAATAATAATGTCAGTCAATTACTGCGAACGTTTAAAATACAGATTTTGCATCACTCCATATTAGAAAGCTCAACAAATCCCATACAACCGGTAAGCTATTACTTTCATTAGCGTCCACTTTCCTTGGCAGGCGTTATTTACTTGTCACGCCACCATAAACATGTGCTGAAATCATTGCGAGCAGTCACTTTACGGAACTGTTAATTATACATTATTATTATAGCATTATCTTATTATTATTATTACAATATGATGAACTGTACGACTGGAACATATCGCTATGATAGCTCTAAAAGCATTTTTAAAGGTTGTAATTAATATGACAAATTGTCCGATACCTTGTTCAGCGTCTAAATCTGAATACGAATTAAGATTGAGATTGCAACACGAAACAGTGAAAAAAATAGAATCTAACTATTACATATCGAAACGACTGTTCATGAATCGGGAAAAGGTAACACAGCTTACAGGTGATTGCTCAAATTGTGATCCGGAGAATTGACAGAGATTCGTAGATTGCCGAACTGAATGTGCCGTATTTAATAATACCTATTATCATTCGATTGTCATTTCGAAGTCGGATGTGGCAATTACCTTACGTTTATGAGGCGCCCACGTATATGAACGTGTGTTGCGTTGGCACTAAGGCAAACATGAATCTGTGACCTTAGCTCGCGAGTGCGTTGCTACTTGAAGGGAGATCTCTTTCTGTTTGCACCAGTCTACGATGATCGGTGACACGAAGCAGAGATTCTCTAATCACATGATACTGCAGTCGAGAGGATCCGGTCATGCTTCATGCTTATTGAAAATAACGACACGGGCCCAATGGTGTACTAATGATAATAATATTCACGCTATTGCAATCTGTGCAAGTACTGTATGTACAGTTGCACAAATAGTGCTCGGTCAGTGAGTTTATAATGAACGCAACAAATGCGATTCCCTGGTTTACGACTGATCAAAAATTAGCCTGTGAAGAACAGAATTCTTGTGTTGGGTCGGCAAGTATTAGACAAAACAAACTTGTATGTAACGATTGCAATAATGTTAACCCCCGGATATCACGTTGGAGACGGCATTCGACCAATCTCATCCATCGATCGGTTTTTTCGGTTTTTACCGTATTCACTGTTGTACCATTTTTTCTAGGTAGCTAGGTCTGTATCGAACAATTCCGTGTGGATAAATGATGAAGCTTTACAAAACGAACTCGCAAGCCGTCGAGACAATTTATATTATACAACCGTGTTAAAATGGCAATTCGATGTCTTGTGCACTGATTAGAATTTTAGTGATCACTTAGGGAAGCAAAGACAAAAACTGAAAGCTCCTGGTAAAATGTAGAAAAAAAATCTACTTCAAAACAGAGCGGCCACGTGAACAACACGGAACTAACCGCTGTCTATACAGTTAATCTGGGCATGTGTTAATTGTAGCTAATAACGTGTGAAAACCCCCCACATTCCGACCGGCGTCGTTACTAAACCAGAACGCGAGGCATTGATTACTATCGGGAGATCGACATCCGATCAAAAGCGTTTAGAGAAATATACAAATAATAGTCATCATCCTTATCGTGTTCAATAGGTACAATGTCATATTTGGCCTTTGACGTAAAACGTCAGACCACACGTAAAGCAATACGTTTATGGGTCTGTCAGCGGGTGGCCTTTCTTTTGAACCCTGCCTCATTGACAGCTTTGATTCAATAGGAGCAATCGAAAGAACAAACAAACACTCGTGGCCAACACAAGACAAATGTCACACGGTCGAGCAAGTGCACATACCCTCCTAAGGCAACGCAGAACGCCATTCACGCTGTTGGGGCCGGCACCGCCCCCGGTAACACCCGCTAGTCTATTATATTGCCTATGTGTTGCGTTGGCCCTTATGTCGAACACCCCCCCCCTCCCTGCCCGCCCGTAAATCCAGTCCGGTCCACTCGAATCCCGCCCTGCATTTGGTATCCGCGAGCGCTATCATGGCTACCCACCATATCGTAAATTGTAAGTGCTTGTGTCTGTGCTGTGTGTCTATCAGATAAGATTGATGCTGTTTGACCTGTGCGAGCAACATTCGGCCTCCGCCTTGTGTTTCAACTGAATTGCGGAGCTGTCAGCGTCGACTGCAGTCGCTATCGAAGTGCGGCGGAGACAGGTCGAATAGTTGACACATTAGCTAGCGAGCATTTGACACCCTGCGCGGCGCAATGTATCTTCTCTTTTCTCCTGGCCACGAGTATACGACTTACTGCCGAGTCGCCAGCGATCACGCCCTCAAGGGATTTCAGTCACGGCAGCGTCGGACATCCTTTGTCACCGATTGTTCCTTAGGTGTTCAACTCGTGTGTTTTATGGGATAGTTCACAGAGGGAATGGAAGCCAGTGAGAGATCACTGGGAATATTGTGGAAAAATAATAGTACTGTAGGTGCGGCTGACCGAGCCTACCAGCGCCGGGTCAAGGATTATTGTAGGCAGGCGTGAATTGGTTACTGCACAGGGTGAATTGTTGTAGGCGGCGGTGACCACCACTATTGATCTATGAAGTCCAGTGCGCCATATGCCGATAACAGGGTGCGTGCCGTACATTGTAAACGCAGCAGTGCCGAACATGGTTCTTTACCGATTAGAAGAAACATTATATAATAGCTCTCCGAGAGAGAGAGAGAGAGAGAGAGAGAGAGAGAAGTGTACCTACAGCAGTAACAGGAAGTGGAAATAACGAGAGTATTGAAAAACCCACCCGCTAAACCCCAGCTCCATTCACGGACTGGAAGTTACATTGATTCGAAGAGGAATCGCCATTAGAAAATCAAATGAAATTCGCCGCAAAGAATTCTCCTGATTATTTTTTTGTTTGTCGGCACTGTTGTCGCTAAAGTTGTCTGTGTAACGAAGCTTCCGTGATAGCAACAGCAGCAGCAGTGCATCCACCGCATTTAAACGGTAGAGCAGTGAAAACTCAAGGGTCATATGCGTAACGATAAACGCAGACCGTATGCGCTTTTTTTTGTTTTTTTCATTAGTTTTATGAAAAACTACTAAAAATATACTAGAACTTTGTATTGTATTTCACGAAAATCGCTGCTTAGGTGCAATGCCAACGCCTCCCTTGGAAGTCACCATCACGGCCTCGGACTGACATCCCAGCTTGCCCCCACAATATTGCATATTTGCATTGTATTTTATTGTATTTCGATTATACACAAATGTGAGCCCTGTAAGCTAGCGTATCAGGCCACGCGCACTGAGGAGCAAAGCGTCACTTCACGTGAAAGCTACCGTGCTGGATACGTTACCACTCTTTGTTTTAGTGGCGTGTGATTGTTGTGTCTTCGTGTGGACTAATACAATATATTTGTATACGTAATTGTTGCTGGCAGCAACAACTACACTTGTTTTCTATAGGATATTTATTATTTGACCTGATTTAGCACCTCGTACATTTCGATTTAGTCTCGCCGTACAACTGTCATGTGTCCTTTTTACCCCCACACGGCATCTAGTTAGAAAATATGGCAAGATACTAGAACAGCACCTGCGACTATTGCGCCGATTCTACAGTTATCATCGTGTCGCTTTTCATAACGTCACCGAGTCATTTGGCTGATGGCGACCTCCATCTGACCTTGCCAGCCTGCGCCCCCTCCCTGACCACAACGATCACCAATGATCAACGAGATCAACACGACACCGTCCGCAACGCCACAAGCACACGCCGACACCGTCATTAACAACAGCAGTAGGGGACAGACGGATGACATCGTAAGCGGACGACTAACCGTAGAGCCGTGGGGGTCTATCTGTGTGGCCGGTCACCCCGCACGCTTGCCTGTACGACCACCGTTCTGTTCTGTATCTGCTGAACGTTGTACTGAACATTGGTGGTTGGGCAGCGCTTGTACTTTGCACAGCTTCACCATGATGCTAGGCGTGACGGTGTATTCTCACACGATTCTCTTCTCTCCTATATATATATATATATATATATATATATATATATATATATATATATATATATATATATATATATATATATATATATATATATTATATATGTAATCGGCACGATTGTCGCGTCCTCGAGTCGCGTAGTGTCGCCTGCTCCGACCGTCCTCTGGTCTTTGGGTCTTCGCGATCATACGGACGGCCGGACACACGCACCAATACCCAGATCGACCGACCAGCAGGAGAACACATGGAAGAGACGGCACGAAAGCGTTTGTTAGCAAGTCGCACAAACACGGTGTGACCGTCCTCATCGTTGTCAAGAAGGAAACGCTCACTCGGGAGCGAAGACGACCTCGAAGACATCCAGTAGAGTGCCTTGTCGCTCGGTCGATCTGCCTCTTGGTTGGTTGGTTGCCCTATCGCGACAATCTGATGGCGGTATATGCTGACGCCGATATTGCTGCTGCAGCTGCTGCTGTTGCCGCTGCTCTTCCCTCTTCTGTTTCAGTGTTTCACCGTCTCTGGATGTGGACCGAGTACGTCGGGGGCGTATGCATACTTGACGACAATGACGAGCTGTGGTAGCGAGCACTTTGGGGAGGGAACGATGGCAGGCTAACGATGATGACGCGTGAAGATGAAGATAAACAGTACACACGAAGTACCACAGCAATACGTACGCAGCTGTGGATGCAAAATGTGCACAGTAGTTTTGCCTTTCGAAGGTAAAAGAGAAGAAAAACGGTAGGCAAAAAGACGGCTGCCGCGCGAACGATAGCGACAAAGCCACGTGAAGTTGTCTATTGCTACGTTGGTGTCTTGCTACGTTGGTGCTGGTTAAAAGCGTATATATATATACCGGGGATTGTTGTCCCTGAATCCCGAACCATTTCGATCCTCGATGGTGATCGCTGGCAGGACGCGAGCGTGCGTACTCGAAAATGTTCAGTAGATGGATAATGGAATCGCTTTCCATTAGTTATTATTTCAGCCGTACTGTGAGGTCAAGATACCCGCCAGCGCAAGCCCCAAAGCTATGGGCAATGATGCTTGATTGACGAGCTGTCTCTCTCTCGTTTTTTTTATTACTACTCTTGTCAATTTTTAAGTTCGTATTTTGGTTGTCCCAAAAAAGCACTCACATCCTTCGTCATTGTGTGATCACGGACATTCGGAAAGACTACGTTTCTTTTTAGTAAAAGTGATATTGGACGGACATGTAAGATACGATTGTGTATTCAATTATTACTTCAATACAACAAAAGAAGTGTCTATTTTTTGTACATGGATTTTTCCTCCATGGCTGTCGCCTCCGCTGTTGACGTAAGTGTCGACAGAATCAGTGTCAACAGTCGTTGACGTTCGCACTTGCAAAATGCAACTGTCCACTGTCGAGCTAACGGTTGTCCGTGTTTTGCTGCCAATTGTATAGCCCCCCTCAATTGTATAACATAATTGCTGAATTCAAGTGCTATGATTGGCAACAATTGGACTCGTTGCGCAGAATCGCCTGCTACAGATCATGCATGCAGTGGTAAACACGAATGTTTAAGTGTTTTGAGACTGTTGGCCTGTCAACAGATGAATCGTTTGAACAATATATATATATGTATCTATACATACATATATATATATATATATATATATATGTGTGTATGCGTGTCCACTCCTGTTTTCCTCTGATATTTTATTCGGCGACAATGAGGAGGGCGGCTTCGCCATGCGACGCCACCAACGGTTGAGTGGTCTCGCATAAACTGAAAGACATCAGCATCACTTGCAGCAGCACTGAAGTGCGCTCTATAAGCCTGTCATCCACTTAATAGATGGGTATATATATATATATACATGTATATGTCTGTATTGTAGCTGTTCGCTTATCGTGCTAAGAGGTAATGTCATAGTGTCGTCAAATCACCGTGCTACGCGAAATGTACGAAATGATGTGTCCAACACTTGCAATACAAATAGCAGAGACCTCGGAGGAGTGCGAATTTTCTACCTTTACTTTAATTCTTGCCAAGCCTATTTACGTTTTGCAGAAAGCTCTGTCTTTGCCGGTGCTTGTTTAACAGTTGCGAAATTCTAGCACAGAGTCTTTTAAAGTTATCCATCATCAAAGGGCTACTTTGACACCCGCGAAGCACACTGACATGAAATTCGGCTGCGCTCCACCTTGGTTGAATTTCGACTCAGCAACTATTCCCGACTCTCCTCCGACAGCCATGCCCTTTGAGACATTGTAGTGGCCACCAACGCGATGGAATCAATAATGAAACCTTTCGTAGTTGTAGCAGTGGTCTGTTCACTCGCTTTTTCATGTTGTTACTGGTCGACCTCGTCGGCTTTCAGAGGAAGTGCTAATCATTTCTTTGCTTTCCGTCCGTTCGTTAGATCAAGGAAAAACTTACGACTCGATAATTGTGTCTGACGTCAAAAGCTCCATTTGACGTCAGAAGAACAACGTGCTACCCTCATATACATCTCGATTGCGTTGGTGACATCATGAATTGCGACTCGAAGTGTGTTCTACCTAAGAGGCGAGCCTGAGTAGAGACTGGCTCGTAATGAACTCTGAAGAAAATCGCTGAATCACAGCACTGAATCAGAGTATACTAACGTTTGGTGCCTTGGGTTTGTAGTATCCGTGTTTGTGTTGAAAAAAAAACTGGAAAAACCGTATCAGATACCCGTACGTGTATATAAACATCATGTATATAATATTTGACGAATTCACTCTATAGAGACCCTTCGAAGCAAATACTCGTACGGTTTGTCTGGAAGGGCATATTGAGGCATATAAATTTAAGTAAAAATCATTTGCGATAACGTGGGTAGTTGATATTGGTCGAGTCATACACGTGTACTTGGCGTGCTGTCGGCCCTGTCGTCTACGGTGTAAACCGAATTATGTCGACGCACCTTTGATCGGACATCGCAACACGTTACACGCTGACGTTATGTTTTTATCTGCACTAGATATAGCGCAATATTATATATATATATATTATACAATGGCATTAGATCGTGCATATGACAAAGTGTCACCAGCGTACGACACGCGGAGTGAAAATGAACTCTTCTCCCACAAATCAGTTGCTGGTGACCTTCGAACACTTTCAGTTAGTTCGACACCCGCGCCAAACCGACACGCACCGATGCTCGGATAACATCAGTAAAATTTGCAGACATCAGCGGGGCCCTGTCGCTGCTGTTAATAACCATTCCGTCAGATTGGGCGACAGTGCTTCGTTCGTTAGATTACATATATATTACGTGGTTGCAAAAGATTCAAAATCTTTCGCTTTGTGGTGGATTAAATTTTAACTACAGTGACCCACGTGAAGCAATCGATGCAAGAAGATGAGCTTCACCAACGTGTGTCACCGGCGAATTGAACTCGGTGTGTCCGTCAATTTGGCAGTCGGGTTAGCTTATCTAAGTATCTGCCAGGACACTCGCCCTATGTGAGGAAGCGTTCTGATAACAGCTGTTTGAATCGAGCTGTACCGTTGGCGATCGATAGCCGAATGTCGAAGACTGATAAAAAGTCAATGTACCGCCGAACAACGATGGTATTTAGGTTAATGCGAATCAATGTAATTCTATACGAAATGTACCTTTTGGATAACAAACAAAGTAAGAGAAACAAGTGGATTGGACAACGGGGGACGAGGAGGAGGAGGAGCGAGGAAGGGAATCCTCGTTGAATTAAGATAAAATGTAAACCAATCGGTAGACTGCCGAACATCTCTTTGTCGCCCGCAAAGAGAATCTAACGACACAAACGTATTGTGAGGATTACACCGGATACGGAACAGATCCGGCAGCGAAAAACCTGAATGCGATGAAACGGCGAAATAAATTATGTATGTTTGTGCATTATCAATCGATCAGGGTATAACAAATAATAGTAATAATAATAATATGCATTGGAAAATCTGTGCGCGGATGCACAAATGTGATTCCACTATGAATTAACTTCATAGCCTTGTTCGCCATCTGAGCATAGCCATTCAAGCTTGAACAGATCGAGACGGCTGAGCGCGGTTGTGCCCGACGCGGATGTACAGCTAATGCGTTGACGTGGTTAACTTGTGCCATTGGTAGAACAACGTGGGACCTTTATGCAAAGCTTTTTCAACGATGATATTGAGCCCGACCACGGGAAACGAGCTCGCCCGACCCGCGCGTATCAAAGCCGAAAGCAAACGGCAGCTCGTGTTCTTCGGAACAAAAGAAAAAACGGGTGAAAGAAATCCAGCCAGGATAGGTTCAGCTACTATGAGCCAAACCTGTTCCTGTATTCTCTGCCGATACAAAAAGCTGGTGGGCCATTTTTCAAAGATGAACTCATGCATATTGCACATTTGGCTCTGGGCGATGGCCCACTGCGCTGAATAAGATACGTCGGTTAGTAATTAAAAAAATATTGCTACGCATGGTCTCTCCAATCGCGTCACTGCGCATCGTATGCGTGCGCAATTCTAAGGCTAGTTCAGCTACAAATATATAAAGTTCGTTGTATTTCCGATTTTTTTTTGGTCTAACCAGTATCGAGGATGCCTTGAACTGTTAGACATGACCGTGATAAATTTCACACTGAACGCAGTGATTTCGTGGCCACAAATATCCGCCATGCACCCACAAACAATAGAATTACAATTCTCATTTCAAGTCATATCATACTCTGAAGTTTCGTCTAGTGCCACTACTTCCTATGTAGTGCCTCAACCATATCACCCAGCAAGTCCCAATTACGCTGCTCGCGCGTGTGGTAAGATTGCGTGCCATCATCACTAAGAATAACGAACGCAAAATATCGTTTGGGTTTCCGGCTATTTTGGCGACCAGCTCGATGCGTGACCTACTGGGCGTCCGCTGCTCACTGTGTCAGCCACCTCCCAGTGGCTACCGTGGTGTCACGGGTGAACTGTGGAGGCGGTTGTGGCAATGTCGTGTTGTTTTTGCGGCGGCCAAATTCGACAGCAAGGTAAACATGGGTCTCCATTCGTGATATCGATAGGCAAACGATCAATCGATCAAACGACGGCCAAGTTGTTTGCTGATTTGCACGCATTGCTGCACACGACAAAGTTCACAGCTGTGCTTCTATGCAGCGTCGATTAAGATAGAGAAGGCTGCCTAAACAAACTCGCCCTTAGGGACGGTAACGAGAACTACGTTGGCAGTGGCTCTGCCAATATGAGTTCTATAGCGGAGATTAGTATTATCGTAGGATTGTCAGAGTAGGCGCAGAAGGGATTTGGGTCCGGATCGGGTAGCATAGCATTAACAGTGCACCGCGACATAATCGGACCGGATTATTCCATCAGGCCATTAGGATGATGCCCCTTTAATTGTTCTTTGATTTACACTCGCATGAACGCATGAAGGCCCAACTCGGACTCATCAGATAGCCCTTCGTAATTGCTTTGACAGATCTTCGAAGCGACCTTCGGAGCCTCCACTCATCTGGAGAGCGTGCGTAAGAACACCTAGATATTTTCGTGCCGGATTCTAATAGCTATGAATGTGTGTAGCGTCCGCCACGTATCGACTCGATGTTATATCTCTCTGCCGCCCCTCTCGTCCAGCCGTTGCGCAGCAAGACGAGATGGTGAGCGTGGAAAGGCAGGAGCCGGTCAGGAAGGAATTGCGTATCCATTCCAGAGTCACCGTTCTCGCCTTATTCTCATTGATTCACTTAGAGAAGGACAGCGTACCCTTTCAACATTCAGCTGAAGAGTGTCGCGTTCGTATCTATGTCACCAATAATGGCAACATTGCTTTGTATCGACTAGCGACTGCTATCTTCGCCAAAGTAACTGGTAATACAGTTCTAAGGCGACGTACAGAGGTGTCTAAGTCCACTCGTTTTTTTTTTCTTCCGATGATGCAGCAGCAGCGCCGCGCGCATACCGTCAAGCATACGGGAGTCTGTGGCGTCACGGCGTCCATTGACGACCTTACTGTTCGCGATGAACAGTGAAGAATGTAGCAGAATCTAGCCGCGCTGTTTGTGCCTGTATGTGAACTATGTGTCTCGATGTCCGTCAATGGACGCGCCGTTTCTCTCGTCTGTTCGACTGTGGCCCGGTTGATTCGGTGTTCTTTCTCGGCCGATAAGTGGTAAGCCTGCTCTTCTAGGGGACAGGCTGGATGGCAGGCTTACTTGCAGCCCACAAAGAAATACACGTACACATGATCCTATACTGTGCTAGACGCGTTGCCTGCCACTCGACTCCTCCCGGTATTGAGATCAAGGCGACCATCTCTAATGGGCAGCCAAGGACTCGTGGCGCGATATGAATGTGGAGCGACTAACAGAAGGCTGCCGGAGAGGGCGCGGTGTAGTTTTTAGCGATCATGCTCACTGGGACGGTATCGTACGGTGACGGCGTGGGCCACGATGACGGGAGTATTCTGTCGCCCTGCCACCGCTACCGACGACTCCACCGCGTCGCCGTCGTCACCATCTGTCCGTCACCATCAAACATCTGCTGAGTGCCGATTCCAAGGGGCTGGAATGGAAGGAAGCACTGGAAGCCGTCGCCGTTTAAACAGCGAACTGCAGCACTTCTCCGTGCTAGCAGCGACACTAGAACCGACGGCGCACAGAGTACCGGCAATGCGACGTACGCAGCGATAGACCCACAGACACAGAGCGCAGATAGGCTACACACACTCGGAGGGGAACACATACGCTCGCATCCACAGTTTTGCCTGCGTCTCCCGGCGTTTACGTGCTACGCGTCGCATGGCTCTAGTTGACAGCGAATCGGGTGGCACCTAAAGGCAGCGGTTGCTGCTGCTACTGCTGATGATGATGGAAGTGTAGTCTACAGCGTACAGCCGTCGTAGACCCGCTGTGTTATAGGAGTCGAAAGAGATGCCCTTGCATCTCCTTGTGGAAAGCCACACTCCTTTTTTTGCTGTACCAAGGCGACCAAATGAAGGAAGGAAGAGCGCGAGCCTAGAATAGGCTGGAAACATGAGTTGTGACCCCGTCAACTCAGCTAGGTGTAACATCATCATGTGGTAAACTCGTGGATAAAAAACGCAAGCAATATTGTGCATGTCGGCTGGCCGCTGTTTCTCTCCGCAGGTATTTTCCACTGGGTGGTAATGAAATAAACAGAGAGGGAGCGGAACGCTGAAACGAACGAGATCGCAGGCAGCCGAGCAGATAGTGTTCTATTATATCTGAATGTACATCTATATGATCCATGGGCGTGATTATGAAAGGTCTCTCTTATTTTTCGTGGTTCCTGTTACAGAAGCGTTACAGAAATAGTGGTAGGGGCTTAGCATTCGAGAGTGGTCAACAAGAACGGGGGAATCGTCTGTATTTAGGATATATGCAAGTTTAAGCAAGCTGTTTGGGTGGCTGGCTAGTGGGATTGATTAAAAACTACTCAGTAGAATTCTACTCTGAATACAACGACAAGCGTCTAGAAGTAAACTATACAGAGTGAGAGAGGGTAGTTGGAACATTATATCGAAGGTGGGTCGAAATGAGTTCTTGTCTCAATATTATCGTATAAAAGTAAACTAGTATAAATTATTATATTAATTATAAATGACGATAAATAGGTATTATTCCATTGTCAGCTTGTCCTGTGCACTGAACATCCGGGAAGAGATTGTTCAAAGTGCACAGGAACTTTCGAAGTAATCCATCTTGAAGGCTCTATCGCGCCTCTTCAATAGGCATCTATTCAATGCTCATATCAACAGACAATTGGCGATTCGTGTGGGTGTTCCATTGGATGCGACCTCCTGGACCACTTTGCAACGAGATTCGACTGTGAGTCACATCACTAGAGCGATGCTTTAGTAATTGTGAGCTTGCCCAACACACAGTGCGCCAGTGCTGAATGTTTTGTATAGGTCCAAGCCTATCAATCAGCTTGATATCTTCATTTCAATACAGTTCAAATGGGATAACCATAGTAAATCAAGTCGGCAACATTATATGTTACTTTTCAAATCTCACTTATGCTTCATGGATATGGTAGAGTCCACTGATGGTATAATTTCGCCATACGCAGTTACACCACCCCAAGGTAATGTGTCATAATTCCACGAACCTATGATAATGTCATATTGTTACACCTGTGTAGTCATGAAATCTAAATTACTTAGCCGATTTAGCTGATTAAACACAGTGATATTTATAGCGAAAGAGGTTGAAAGTAGAGTGATATTTATCGAGTATTTTCGCCCAATGGTTGACTACGCTTCTCCTTAGCGGGCCTCTGTTTTGGTCGGCGGGAAAACAATATTTGACCAATTGCAAGCACAACAACACTAAGCACTAATTAACATTTACGGTCCCCTCGTTGGCTGAGGCGACCGAAAACCTTTAAGCTCGGATCACGTAAAGTTCTGGTCGCCTTTACGACATGTTCTCTATTAAAAAACAAAAACAATGCAACAAGGAACAGAAGAATGAAATACAGTCACTGAGCAGAGCGCGTAAGGCTTTACTTGTATACGACATCAATTTGTGTGTTTGTGTGCACAGACTACGCAGCATGATCCAATCAAGCCGTTGTTAGCTTTGTTATCGCTTTGTACACATGCCCCTGATATTACCGTAAGCGCTGCTGTCACGTGTCCCAGACCTCATCACCGGCAACCGCGGCTAGAATCAGTGACACCAGTGCACCAGTGTCGAGGAACGCGTACCGACCGACAAACAACATCGAACAGCGCTAAGTTGGACTTAGTTCTCAGACTCATCAGCATGACACCTGTTGTGATACCTGCCGCATCTGAAAACGAACTCCGGATACTCGTCACGATGTTTTACGCCGCCTGCCGTTGCCACTCACGTATCGCCAGCAGGTTTAGTGGCGGGATACCGATTTCAACGCTTATCGCGTTTATGCTTAGCCAGAACGATCCGCTTCGACAAACATAAAGACCAAGCGTGTCCCTTGTGGTCCGCCTGTTTGTCGTGTCATACGTGTACAATGTCAGACAACAGAACACGCACGCACGCACAGAGAGGAACACTCATCGACACAAATATGTGTTTACATTTTGTCATCATTCGTAAGAACGGAACGCGCTACCTTTCATCGTCAGCAGCAGCAGCAGCATCGAATGTGTCAGTGGGGGGGGGGGAGAATTGCATGAAGCCAAGCAAAGACAACCACCTCTGGAAAGAGTCAACGAATAAGATGAAAGCGACATGCTACGAGGAGTCGTCAGCATGACTCTGCCATCCCATGTATACTCAATAATAGCCAGCATTCTCGCCCCCCGAATATTTGTTAGATGAGCAGCTGTCGTTGACGTGTTGGTATAGTTTGGAAGCGGGTTTTCTTGCGGTGGGTTTTTCTTCCTCTTTGTCACTTGTGATAATACCCCGAGATGATGATGATGATGCTGACGCTGACGAAATTGTCGTTTCGCGCGAAAATCTAATCGATAATGAGCGACGGCAGCGCCGCGACGTCGCTGAGTGTCGTAGTTTGGAAGGTTCGGAGCTCCATGACATCATTCTTTGCCACCACCACCACCACCACTGGCATCATCACCATCATCGACGTAATTGCATTGTCGGCCCTGTCACCTGTGGTTGTATCGTGTACTCGCCTATACGCCTATTCCAGCCGCCAGTTGGAGCCCCCCAAGCCGATCGAAGCTAAATGCCTGCACCAGCTTATAGACGAACCTTAGCAGTTTCAACAGCGACAGCAGCACACGCGAATGACGAGCGTACCCACGAGCAGCTGCGACAGGCCAACGCAAAGGTTATCGGTTGGTACTCACCATTCTCATTTGTTGGTCTATTTACGCTGACAAACAGCCGTTCGATGTCGTTGTTGTTGCTGCTGCTGCAACAGTGCAGGGTACTAGAAGTCGTCATCTTCGTCCTGGTAGTAGTCGTACCTGTGCTACTAGCGGTAGCAGAGGTGGCCTTTTCTTTAGCAATTTCCTTCCCACCATAACTTTGTTCAGTTCCTCACTCGTCCCCTGTCGCCGTTCCCACTGGAAAGGTGGCCGGGCAGACAAACGCAGGCTCGCAACGATACCTGCTGCCGATTCGCCACAGCGCCAGCTTCTCCTTCTTACGACGAAGCCACGAAAGTCAGCCATCCTCATCATCATCGAGTTGTTGCTTTGAGCAGAAAAACGCAACACGGCGCAAGAGCAGTCATGATGACAGCGACAACAACAGCAGCATGTTGTTGTTATTATAGTACTCGTCACCGGTGTAGCTGATGACGGCGATGTTGCTGATGAGGCTGATTGACTTTTGTCGATGATGAACGTCGGTGAGTTTCGTTGTCGCTGAGATTCCAAGTTTTCCAACTGCTTATTTTACAAAGAGGTTTTTTTTCTCTCTTTCTTCGATGAAGAAGAAAACATTGCGGCGACGCGGGTCTTTGGGTTGTCTCCTTGAATGTCGATGACGACGACGACGACGACGGAGGCGGCGGCGGTGTCGAAATGGCCCAACCGAGCAGAGAGAGAAAGAGACAGAATGACAGCGATGAGAGGGCGGTGGGTGGGGGGGTTTGAGCATGACATCCCTGATTGAGCGGCGTCATCGTTCGGTCAAAAATATCGACAGGGGACGAGAGCGGACGCAACATCCACTTGCTGCTGAAAGCAGATACGTGCGAAATGGCATAAAAATGTTCGAACGAATACGAAAGAAAGAAGAACAACAAACAAAGAAGTATTTCATTATTGTTATTTTTATTATTATTATTATTATTATTATTATTATTATTATAATCGCCATTAACTACCAGGCAACGCACAGACTGGATATGGTATAATGCTAATCCACGAACATGTCCGCTGCCAATGTATGTATGTGTTCTTATTTGTAAAAATTCGCCTAAAATACGTGTCGTTTACATTGCGGTGTAAAATAATAACACATAAATACGATTAGCAACGCGCACACATAGGGGGAGCAGGCAGGCAGACAGGCGGGCGGACCACAGACGAAGAACAATTCATTTGTTTCGGTTACACATGAAATGCGCATTACATCGATAGATTTACATACGGTGGGAAGCCTGCTGATCGGACACTAGTGGATCTTGCGCGACGGAAAGAAAAAGCAAACGATTTAGGCGGGGCCAATAAATGAAGTATTGATTGCAAAACGCAGGGACATAATCTACATTTCTAGGTGGCTGACGATATCTCAATGCGGATACATAGAGATGCGATCGGCATTGAGGCGAACGTGGCCGAAAAACACTCCCGTGGCCAGCAACTTCAGTCGATCGGCCTTCAGCGACAGCGATAGCGGCGTGGATCATAAGGACGCTTAGCGGGAACAAATATGTAGTTGCGGCTGCACTCGGCTGCATTCGGGTTCGTCGGCAGAACGACAGCTACGGGGCCAGCATAGCCCTTCCTAGAACTGTTCCACCATTGTGCGGGTGCGGTTCGCTTTATTTTTTGTCTTCGGGAGACCAATCGACGGCTGCTTCCCTCCAACAGGGCGAATTTGGCACGCGAGGTGGTTTTTTGGAGAAAGTAGCCCGGGATATCCCGTTCCAGTAGGAGCGTCCAGATGAGCTTGAGTGCACGTAAACCTGTTTTACGTTACGCTGTTTCGCAAGCTTCAAAGCGAGCTGTGCAACGGGGCACAATACGGGTCTAACCTAGGAATTTAGCCTGGATGATTTTCGTTACTGACTTTTCACGTAGTGTTATTAAAGTGCATTGAATTCGGCTAAAAGCGAATTCAGTAACCGGGCAAAGATTCGATGAAAAATTAGATTCCTTCACACAAAATACACTACGGTTTCTCAACAAATGGTCGGTCAGTAGAAGAAGAGACGCCGTACTGGAGCTGTCGTCCGCGTTCATCATATATATATATATGTATATATGTCTAGCCTAGTCACCTTGCCTAACTTATCTAACCAACCCGAACGTCTTACTGTTTCGTGAAGCTCTGCAACAAATGTGATCCAAGCAAGCTGATACCTTCAAAGAAGATCTGGTCACATCGTATATCTGTGTTTGGGCCGTGTTTTTATACTTAGCTTACTAAAATCACCTAGATATTCAGAAACAGCACAACATATCCACCCCACCCTGCTCGGTGAATGTTAAATACACTTTCTACTCTCGTTGATTTCGATTATTTCTATTTATTCATCGTCATCATCGTCGTCATACGGTGTAAGCCGTGTCCCAGACGGGTGGTAACATGCTGCATCGGTGAGCCGGTCTCTAGGGCATTTTTCATCCTGCTACATCGTCTCGATCGAAGCAGGTTGTTTATTCTCGTGGTGAATATGTACATACAACGGGGAAGAAGACATGCTGGATAGATACAGTGAATGAGTAATCAAAGCAAGTGACTTTTCATTTTGCTCGAAGCCTTTTACTGGTCGGTTCACATGTTCATGTTTTTGTGCGACTGAGCGATTTATAGCCTTTCAAGAGTATTTCTAGATAGCGAACCATAGTGATCGCTCTGTCGCCGAGCGCCTCACCATAATTCTACACGATCCCCACGGTGTAGAAGGCGGCCACACGATGCTGCCGGAGTATGCTTAAATATTCCACACATATATATATATATATATATATATATATACAAGATGTTTTCATGTATCTACATTGAATGTTCGTGTTTGGGGTTGAAAAATGCGAATCGTATGTTGAAAATATGTCTTACTCTATCGAGAATCCATCGATAACGCCGATCTGCCGTCCATTCCCGCTAGATGAGCTCCAAATAAGACGAGCATCTATCTATGCCTCGAGGGATCGGTCATAGACAAAGACGGACACACATGTAACTCGTACACAGAGTTACATGATTTCGTCAATTTTCAGGTACGATCGCCCTGTCCTCGTATCGCGCGTTATCCTCATCATTATCGTCATCATGCTCAGCAAAGATCTGGTGGCCTATTCTGACGTCATTTGTTTTTTCACCTAAGACGCTTCCTGGTTAGCATCAGGGTGTGTGTTCGTTCCGTATGTTCGGGTGTCGTTCACCATAGTTCAACATGTGAAAAGATGGTGGTTGACGATGGCTGTCGACTGCCACAAATGAACGAGAGACTATTTCTTTGGACATCCGCATCTGTATTATACTGCTATTTTGGAACTGTCGAAATCAAAACGGTAGCTGCATCTCCCTTCCATAATCAAGCCGAGCAGAAACATTCATTCTACTTCGAAAATTCTGCCTATGAACTCGCTGTTGCATATTAATAATATGATGTATGATTACGTAGGTGGCCACATATTTCGTTTATAGCAGCAATGAAAGTAAAAGCTACGACACGACGGTTATGAGATGTATATATAAATACATATATATATATATATATGTATGTATATATATAGAGAGAGAGAGAGAGAGAGAGAGAGAAATTTTTTTATCTTCGAACGGTTCGGTTTTCTCGTTCGGGAGCAACGACGACGAAGCAACAAAACAGAGATAATTTATACTCACGCACATGAACGAAAACCGGCAAACGTATGACGACGAAGGCTGAACAACCGACCCCAACTGGATGAGGAGCAGTTGAATCGACGGGGAAGCTTTGTCGATGCCTTCTATATTTCAGCGTCAGCCATATCTGCTATAAAGCTGCACGCTACAGGGCCCGCAAAGGAGCACGATGGCGCCACGCTGAAGCAGAAACGACAAAATATATATATATATATATGTGTGTGTGCTGTGGTTTGTGCTTCATCGTGGAGCCATCGTGTATGAACAAAAAAAATATATATATAAATAAAAATATAAAAAAATATATATATATGAAAGCCGTCTCAATAAATAACATGTTGTACTTGGTCGGTCTTCATTTCTTTCTCGTTCGTGTATCGCGCCATCCCATAGCCGGCCATAATTTTAAAATAGCTTCTTCTCCATATATATTCAAATAATAGCCAATTTGTCATCTGCTCGTATCCCAACCATGCGCTATATTCCCCAGTAGGTAGTTGTATAGGAAAATACCCCATCTCGAATTATCTTATCGAGAAAACTCGAGTGAATGGGCAATCGACCAACATTTGCAGCAGCGATAGCAGTAGTCTTAGATGAAGCCTAGACTGTCTGCCTATTTATGATTTCTTCTGTTGACTCCCCCTCGAACACAACCACGTCCCCGTGAAACAACAACAACAACAGGAGGAGGAGGAGAATCACAACACCGATACTATACTATCCACGAAGCCGTCACCCGCTCTCATAACACTTCGCGCTGGCCTGAGTTACAGCCGTCTCCGTTCTCTATCGCGTCTGCCAGGGGTCTGCTGTCTGCCGGCGTTGAGCACTGCGCTCTGCACAGAGCTAGCAGAAGACGGCGGGCCCCACTAATCTCGGCTCGAATTTTCCGCGCCTGCAGCAGGGCCGAACCAGCAGTAGTCGTAGTAGTGGCGGCAGGGCCGACAGACCCCATGAACTGACGAGCAGAGAAACTCTTCAGAAGACATCGACGCTGCATTGAGCGTGCAGCGGAAGATACCTCCGCTCGAGCAGTTGCTCGAACGAAGCAAGCAGGCCAACAGAGCAGAGCTTTTCCGCGAAAGCAGCGCACCGAATGCAGAAGACCAAGAAGAGGAAGAAGATGACGATGAAGAAAACGATCGAGCCAACGAAGAAGCGGAGCAGGTCATCCGCCGCTGCCGTCATTGCGACGGCGGCGAGTAGAACGGCCGCTGATGCTGCGGCAGTGGCACAGTGGCGGGACGCCACTGGGACGCTAGCCAAGACGTTGCCATGATCGTGTCACTGAGTCGAGATGGCGCTCGCGTGGAAAAAGCGCGTGGCTACCACAGCTGGTTGACTGGCTAGACGGTTTCAGAAGCTATAGAAGACGGTGGCTTCTGGCAGCAGCAGCGGCGGCGGCTGCGGCCTGGATACTTCTGAAAATACTGCTCTGGCTGGTGGCTGCCGCTGTTGTTGTTGTTGCTGCTGCTGCTGCTGGTGGTGGTTTGTTCCACCGCATTAGCTCTTCCACCATGTTGGCTGGTTTTGCTTGTCTATGGCAGTGTCTCTCTCTCTCTCTTTATTTTTCTCTGAGAGAAAGAGGGGAATATTCTGCTTCATGCTGTGTAGGCAATTGAAGCCGAGGAGGTGCCGGTCCTGCTTCGTTGCTGAGGCCTCGGTCGCCTCTGCTTTTGGGGTCCGCACTTGGGTGGAGTCGAAGTTGCAGCTGGCAATAAGCGTGCACCGGAGAGATCTGGAGAAGTTTCCATCACCACGGGTTGTCTCCATGGAACGTTCGTATAGAAGGCACAGAAGAAACAGCAGACACACACTCCTTATTGAAATGATCCTTGGGCCGGGTCAGAAACAAGCTGCCGTTATAGCAGTAGCATATCTGACGAAAGCGATTTCGTCGGACCGACTACACGTGTAACATGGTCTCTAGTCTACTGTGGAACGATAGCTCCGCAGCAAAGCAATTGTTGCGGCTTCTGGATTCTAGAGATTTCAATTGTAACATATATATATATATATATATATATATATGATGAGAGCGAGCGACAGCTCCAGTACGGCGTCTCTTCTTCTACAGACCGACCATTTGTTGAAGAATCGTAGTTTCTTTCTTTCCATTTTGTAGTGCACTTCCCGAGTTTGTCTGAGGCTCACGGTGCCACCAAGCGCGATGTCGATGTATTGGCGACCTATCTACTGAACTGTCGTGAAAACGCAACAAGCCAGTTCTTCCTTGCCCTACACAAATTTGGATAACGAAATCTAACAAAATTAAAACAAATACGCACGACCGGGCGCATGAAGGACATAGACGTGGTGATATTAATCTTACGGTGCTAATTGCATCTTCAATTAATCCGTACACATGAAAGCAACAAACAAACAGTCGTCTTCACCGTTTCGACCTGTTCCGCCAATGACTCGTCAATATACGATACATGGCAAATTCGCATTGCCCGCTACTGAATGACTGTGTCTTCATGCGTAAGTGGTGCTATTCTATCTTGACGGGCATTATTGTCGCTGTCGATTAATGGTGTTGTCATTTCTGCTCCTTGTAGCATTTCGTTTCTTGTTGTCTAGTCAGAATTGAAAGTCACTCCCGATACAAAGAAGCTGATCGTCATCTCGCCCACCATAAGCGTCGCCGGCAGCAGCAATAGTTATTAGGCATTAAATTAGCATGGAAGATAGCATCGATATGACTAAAATTATATGAGCAGAATTCGAATCAAAGCACGGTATGAAGAACTTCCCAAATCGTCGTCACGTTCATCTTATCGGCCCCCCCCCCGCCCCCCCCCGGGGTGTTCAAAGATCTTCGATAGGAAGTTTTCTGCTCGATCTTCAGCATTGGCCTATAGCACGAGTAGCAGATGTACTCTAAACCACTTCCGGCTATTGAATAACATTTAGATTAAGCCGAGTAAATTGACATATGGCTGGAGAAGTAAACGATCATACACAATGAATGAGTAGGAAATAAATGTTGACGATGACTATGGGAGGCGAGATGGCACTCACTGACCAAACATGATCAAAACGCTGACCTTATGTGAGTTGTCCAATAAATTTGGAAGTGTTACTGAGCGACAGATCCTGGCTCACATCCGAATAGCGTAGCCTTTAATAACTCGGCAAACGTTCCAAGCCACTTAACGTCCCGGAGCAATGAGCAGGACTTTGGTATCTAAACATGCTACCTCAAGTATATAATGGACAATTAATGAAGTCGGAAATTCAATATGCATACTTATCAACGGAGCGAGCGAGGTATGACAAAACTGTGCTCTATTTAGCCCTATGCTCGGTCTCTCTCTTTCTCTCTCTCTCTCTAAGCATCCAGAACGTACTTCGTCGCCACCTATTTATGCATCATTACGCGCTTCAGGACCATGACCTCGGTTCGTTCGTATGGAAACCACTACAGTTATCAACTGCACGATTAAGCTCCTATCTCCTCTGTCTATTTCCCTTGTGGAAATACACCTCCCTGCAGGATGGATACAGAGAACGTCGTCTGGCAGCGCCACTAGCAAGATAGACTAGAGAGTATATCTCTGCCAGTCGCAGATTAGCGAAAAACTCGTGGACGCTCCGCTATAGGGGCTGCGACCACTAGAAACTATTACAAGGCTACTTCCATGTAGATAGGTGGAAACAACACAATTCATTGCGGTGCAACGAAGGCCGCCATTTGGCCATTCGCTCCCCCGCTTGTCCTTCCACGTACGCCGACCTGACGTAGCAGATCATGAGGTGGGCTCGGGTTTCGTTGAACGCGACGCTAATGACAGCGACATCCGCGGACTTGAGGGTCATTTTGTCCGCAAGCTGACTCGTGCGCGTACTATCATCTCATATCTCTTCGCAAGGCAGGCGGGGTATCCTAGTTCATTGTGTCTACGCATTAGTTATCATTATGGATAACTAATGCGGCCAAAAATCTCTGGACAATCAACAAGTAAATAAGTCTCGAGAGAGAGAGAAGAGAGTTGTTGATAACGATTCGTGGTACAGTGATAATATTGAATGAATAAAAAATTCATCTGTCCCTAGTGACTCCCTTCATGCGTTTCTACGATACATTTAATTAGAAACGCATCACTACAGATCCGCTGTGTATTATCTGATGTCTACACCATTTGATTGTTTTATCTATAGTATTTATTGGTCGTCAGTGAATGCAGCAAATCAAACGGCTATATTCATTTGTGCTGTTTTAATTCGAAACGTTTTTCACGGCGTACATCGATCGGCGATTTAACATGGCATCCCGTCATAAGTGGTTGGTACAAAAACCTCTGCCACACCGCGGGCGACCCGTCAGACCCGAACGCCCAATCCGCAATTCACTATGGGCCGCGGCCTATTAATAGCAAGCAATAGTTTTTCTCCACATGTCCAAGGATAAACCGAGTTGCAATTTGCAAGAGTCGCTCGAATGGAATATCGGGGATAATTTGCAGCCGTCGTTATTGGACGCGCTGTGTGGTAAACCAGGGCCAGAAGAGCGGGCACCGTCGTTGTTGGCAAATGCACCGTTTGTGTAAAAACGAAAAAAAAACAATAGGTATGATACAGCGTATATTCGAATCGAAATGACCGCGTAGCCCCAGGATTGGGTGACTGGATGGGATGATAAATGTCAGCAGAGATTAGGCCGGGAGAAGCTCACGAGGAAATGACAGTGGCTTTGTACTTAGAGATGTATTACTATTATTATTTTTATTATATGGCTTGAATTTTCCACGTGGACAATTTTGATAGGCGGCCTAGTCAAGTTATTTGCGTGACGCAAACAGGGGTCCTCGTCAGGCTAGAGTCACGACCACAATTTATTTCAGTATCTACTTGTTATAGGAATAAACTAAACCAATGAGCTAATTAACAGGTAATAGTAGAAAGAAAGAGAGAGAGAAAGAGTTCGAGCGAATCAGTTAGGAAGGGCCAAGTCGATCCAATCGATAGCATCGAAAATCTTCAATGATTTTTCTCTAAATTCGTCGTCGGGAGTTCGCTTATAAAATATTGCCTCTGGTACAGGATACTATGTAACTATTGATCGGGACAGAAATATGGAGAGGACATCTGTCTATCATGGTATCGTTAATGATACGACGCTTATCTGCGTATGCACGTCTGCGAACGCTAGCTGGAGCTGTCATGTCGTTTCGCTGCAGTCCTTTATTGAACGCAGATTGACAGGGGGTCGGCGATAGTGCCGATGGTCAGTCCACCCAGTGGGGTGAAAGACTCGATGTCGAAGCTGCGGATGGTTGTTGCTGTTGTACGTCTGTCCAAACTGACCTGCTCGCCAGACGGTGGCCCCCATTTTTACAAGCGGATGGATTCGGTTGGCAGGTGGCGTGTACAAACAACGAGGCATAAAGAATCGTATCATAATTACAAAGTGTGCTCGCATTTTCACCGAAGTAGCACGGCATTGACGCCGCTGACTTAGACGCACCCTGTCTGAAGACGCAGAACATGGATAGACAGGCATGCAGGCGGAAATATATATATATATATATAACATGGCTTTATCCAGCGGTGCTCAGCTATATCGTCGTCGTCTTCGTAGGCAAAACTATAACGCGACATCGTAGTGGTGCTATGATCCTTTTGTTTGAAGCTCGTCAGTTTCGCCTTTGGCGAGGGTTCCTTCCGCTCTTCTAGCTGCCGCCGCCGCCCCACAATCCTCAGCAAGGGAAACTGGTATAATGTATAATACTACTATTGGCCATGATGCCACGCCAACAGACAGCTATGCTGCGTTACGGAAATATAACAATAACGACGGTGATGACCGCAGCGGCGACAACGGCGGCGGCGGCGGCGACGACGGACGAACCACTGCCGTATCTACCAACAGCAGCGCTCGCCACCAATGGCCAATACACGGCTATTGTAATTCCGGCCAATGCTAAACCAATGTGACGTAGTGGCTCCTTCGCTTGCGCGCACGCCCAGCGAAAGGATCCATTGGCATTTGCGATCGAGCAGCGATCGTTCGTTGGTCGGCAGACGGCCGGCCGGCTGGCTGGTTTCGCTTGCGTAATTTAACTTTCACCATGGACCGGCCAATCTCGGGGCTTGTGAGAGATTGAAGTCACGCGATGTATGGATGCTATATGGTTCGTGGCTATATGAGCGCTGACATGATGTTAACGCAAAAACGATTTATACGATTCGTCACTAACCCCAACAACAACAGCAACAACACGAAGACTGTTATTGGCCGTCCAGTTGAAGCTACTTTTCATGAAAGCCCACAACCGCTTTAGATAAGTGCACTGAACAACAGCATCATCTGCGCGCTCGTTAACGCTCGGTACCATATGTTCAACCTTGGCTTGATCCATGGGGCATCGAACTGATAATTGCGTTGCGTCCGTTGCATCGCGCCTCGTACCTCCCGGAGCGATATAGCCTGACTGCCATTTATATGTATATGATGTCGAATCGTCGTCATTACTCATACAAGTCATTGGGTGGTATGGGACGTCGAATGCTGACGAAAGAAGACCGCCACCAAGACGCTGACCGGGGCAGGAAATTGAACGACAACTAAGGAAGAGTCAAAAGATGCCAGAGCGAAAACCGGCCGACCAGTTCAGCCGCGCAAACGGTCCGCCTGGTACAGCGAAGGGGGGCACCGACGTACGGTTCCGGCAAGGATCTTTTGTCGGTGTTCGAAGACCGGCGGCGGTAGGCGTCCCTTGCATTAATGTTTCCTAGTCTTTTACCCGAGCTAGATCAGCGATCATGGGCACAGTGGTATCTTCTTGAGTGTTGCCACACGCCATTAGAATAGATTTAATGCTATGGTTACGTCTCACCGTTGTAGCGCCCGGATGAATATGCCGCTTATGCCGCCTGGATACGTGCAAAACACACGCGTGCGCGCGATCAGAGCTATACAGCAATATAGCATCGGTAGTTGAACTTTCTTAAGTTCTATGAGTGGGGGAGATTGCTTGAGCTTTTAATTTAAAAAGCGCTCAAGGCCTCGGCTTGGAAATGTATCGGGACCCAGATGGAAACGAACTCGACTCAGTGTTTCTAGACACGGAAATATTAGGGAACGCCGGTAGCCGCCATCAATTATTCTGCTTATTTAAGCATTGTCATATTTATATCTATCCCTCGTTGGGGTCAGTTTGGAACAATTTGTTCATTTTGTTCTCCTATGACGCTGAAATTTCCCATTGTGAAAAGCTACGACAACGACGCTTCGTATTCTCGCAATATGGAAATTGTGTATATATTGTTAGCTATGTAGTATACGAGATCGTGGTATTCTAGAACCGCTGTTACGACGTATACGTAATATATGACGCGCCTATTGAGGGCAACTATGAAGCGTTGTTTATTGTTTACCATCTCACAGGTGAAATTCTTGCTCAACCTATTGCCCGTGTGGAACAAGTAAACAATCCAACGATTATAAGCGGCGACTGCCTCTCAAGCATTGGTTCATGGGTGCCCCTGTGGACTGAAACTACGGAATCTACGCTTCCAAGTCGCCGCCACCACGCCCACACCACTCCCCTAGACATTGAATGCTCTCGAGCGCAGATCATGCAATCCCCCACAAAAATAACACATATCTATCCAATAATACCAATGAGGTGGTTGTGCAGATAAGCGTAGCAATCAGTTTCTATCTACCCTTATCAAGAAATAGCAGCAGGCCCTGATGATACATTTGAAAAATTTCATTCAATATCTTCATTATACTTCAATGCAATAGCGTTCGGGGCCTCGCCGGGTGTCCCAGGAAAATTAGCGTGCCACTATCATTCGGTCGATCGATATGGTGGCAACGTTTTGGGAGGTCCGCTCGATCGAGTTCTGCGCTGTCCGTGCTGGTGGCGCCGGTGGCAACGGCGGCGGCGGCGGCAGCAGCAGGACCGACGACAGCCGTCGCACTTTGTGGCGAAAACGACCCACGACTTCGCACGTTCGCACTTAATTTAATGCCGTAACAATTGGCCACACCATTAAAAGCAACAACAGCTATTAACTGCCGCTGCTGCGAGCGCTAACTAAAGGCACATACGCAGGCAGACAGACCGGCAAACAAATACAGTAATAGCGAACATTTTACGGTATCAGAAGTCCGAGCGGTAGGTATTTGCCTTCATTACAAGGCTCAGGAAAGATGCGAGCCAAACGCGTCTATGAGTGCCAAAATACTTCGATATTTTCTTCTGTCCTATGGACTTCACTCTTTGGGCAAAGGCTGTCATTGGACTGGGTTTGCTAGCAAGCCGGAGACCGCCAGATCGAGCTGCTGCTGCTGGTGCTGTTGTTGTTGTTGCTGTTATTGTTGTTGTTGTTGCGCGATCGTAAAAACAATTCCAAAATGGACAGACGATGAGGAGGGGGTTTTAATTATGTATTGTCCGGTCTCTGTGCTTTGAAACCCCCACTCAAGGCATTTGCTGGCAATAGCTGTTTTCTTAAAATTTTCTATTAATTTCTATTTACGATGGCCTTATAGAATGGATGTCATAGTCTCACAGTGCGCAGTTAACCAGCAGTTCAAAAGTTCAAGAGTGGCAACGTTCGCTTGATGTCACAGATTCAGCCAGTTATTGCATCCATGCATCAAACAGTGAGTGGCCTTCAATAGACAATGCATAATTTCGTTTAGGTGACAACAAACGAACATCGATAACATGATCGATTTCATCCACTGTCTACTTTACAATATATATTTATATAAGTGAAAAACGCTCACTCATTCAGCCGAGCAGTTTTTCTACATCGCTCCTACCCAGTAACAATACATCAATGCCACTGGTGAGATGTATCATAATCGAATACGTTTGACGTTTCGATGAGCAGCTATTACAATCGTTACGGCGACACCGCGTGTACAACGCTGTTCCCATTCTCTGAACTGCTTGAATCTCCCCACTCTCGTCCGTGTCCGAGTTATTTCGTCGGTAGAATTACTGCAGCCCACGCGCGTCAGACTGAACAAAATCAAGTGTTATCACGGCAAATAAACGAGACTTCGTGTAGTTGCTTGATCGTGCGCACTTATGATATACTGCACGTATGCCAAACGACAGTGTTAAATGTGGTCCATGAATTGAGATGTTTTATTATTTTTTGATTACTAATAAATTATCAAGATACGCCATCCCATAGTACAACCGTGGTGTGTAATGCAATAACAACGCTGTTTAAAGATACCGTCGACAGGTTTCTGTGAAAATGGGCATAAGTTGATTTTTTTAAAATTTATTTCTAACCTTTTTTTATTGCCCATTGCGCCAGAAGGTTTTTGGGAGCTTTCGATTCTATAACACACGTTTATAATGACCATTGAGAGTTTTAAGCACGCTCGAACTGTGGTATTACATGTATTTATTGTTCATTGTAGCTAATGAGCGAAGTTAATTGAATTGATAGGCTTCTTAATTTACACGGGGGGGGGGGGATGGGTGTATATGTGTAACACAGGTAGAAAGCGTAGAATGGACTGGAAATCAATATTAATTAATACATCATCAAGTGGACGTTTAGTTGGCACCGTCTTCGTGTATCTGCCTTCCCATGCGTCACGCATACACTCCAACGATGATGAGTTCAGTGTGCCCGTATACAGACGTTGAATAAAACAACTATTTACGTTGCTTCGTCGTCGCCCGAGACAGAGACGACTGCCGCATTCAGATTCTGTCAACACGTTCCCTCATTCGTCATAGTATAATTTTGGTTGTCTTATTGTCGAAGCTACTTTCGATCAATATCTGTCTACGTAAATGATGGTCCGCTCATTTTCACGTTGTAGGTGCCCCGAAGGACACAAGTAAGAAGTAAGTATTCGATTACCATAGCTGCTCGTCTCGGTACGTTCGGTGTCAACTTTAAGCAACACCATCATTTCGTACAGCTTGTGAGCTTGCGCAGTACGTGTACCTCATTGCAAGAACACCGCCGTCAGTTTCATCGTCCGCCGATCTTAACAGCTAACTAAAACCGGAAAAATCGTTACCTACTAATTCGCCCCGAAACTTTCCGCTTGCCGCCTTAATCTCGAACGATGCGGCATTCCCTTTTGTCTGTGTAACTCTCATTATCTGACACAGCTTCGAGCTTATCTTGCGTCCACGAGAGCACATATCGCTCGAGTGGAAGTGGTCACGGGGAACACCACCGATGATTTCCGGAAACGGCAATAATCAATCTGTTAATTATGCTTGTCTTTAAAATGACGTATTTTCTGTTTATTATATCGTAACCGCCGATTCGTTCTACGGCTTACGTCATTTTCTGCCGAATATCCGATCGATGGCGTTCTTCTTCCCGCGAACTCCTCTTTGTGTTTCAACGAAAACCATGACGCTGCTGGGCGGAATGAACTGCGGAATGACACCGCGGTTTTCCTGGCCACCCCTGGTGGATCGAAAGTGGTCACGATAGAGGACTGAAATGGAGGGAGATGCCCCACTTATGCGTGCAGTCCATCTTCACTTATTGTGTTGCAAAAAAAAAACACAGCACAATGATCTCGATCACCTGATAAGAAAGCTGCTGTATACTTTACTCGAGTTTTTATTCATTATCCTCCTTTTATTCAAATTGGTTGTATTGAAGTTGCCCGCTGAGCGTCATCGAAAGGGAGCCCCCTAGGTATCTAGGTTTCCATTGTTATAAAATGATGGGAAAATGGAAATGGGGAATTTGCCTGATTTCACTTACCTCGATCACGCATAGATCATATAAACCATATCGACAAATTAGCGGTAAGCGGCCCGATCATACAGTGATGTAGATCTGCGTGTCGGCGTGGGGTGATGGACAGCCAATGGACAGCCTTTCGGGACGAGGCTTTCGGCTGCTCCAATTACAAGGGTCAATTCCTACTATACGTAGTTATGCCGCGAATCCTTAATGACAATGAAATAAAGCCAGAGAGAGATTTGCTAACACATTAACTGTTACCCTCTTGCCCTGCCCGTTCGATCCGTGTGGTTCGATTAGCCTATTGAAATTGTCCATGTCAGCTGTGCATTTGATGGCACCGTCACACTCCTTGTTTGGTCTGTAGCGCTTTCCGAGTTTCAGGAAGCCAGGGTCTTGCTGTTTTGTGTTGTCATAGTTCAGAGAAGACATTTCACAAAATGCATGTGCCGCGTCCACCAATATATGCCTCGGATATTTGTCGTTTTCTTCGAATTCGTAGGCCACTCCAGTTGGTTTCGGAGTTTCCGACCAGGGGTTGGCGAACAAACCCTCTCGTTTTTAGCGAAAGAAATGTTTTCACATTTATATCGCTTATATAGGGACCTTTTAAGGGGTGCGAGCCATGCGAGACTAATTCGAGCGGCCCATCTGCGATGGTTGCGCTGTTTCGTTTGTGCTTCGGGCCCCTGTGACGTAACATTCGGTCACTAATGAACGAGGCCCCTGCTGCGCAGCCGAGCCGCAGCCTCCTGTGAGTCCGAATGGACGTCGCCCATGGATAGACTCTGGCGTTACTATTTTACTCTCCTCTGCTATTTTGGTGGACATCGCCCCAGAGAGACTGGCGTTCGTTGCGCGTCGCTGCCACCGGCGACACTCAATTGAGCTGCTGGGCAACCACTGTTAGGACACACTACACTCCCTATGGCTTCCACGGTGGCGCTTTCATGGACAGCCACCACGGGCGCGAGAACCACTACAGCTGTAGCCACCCCAATGTTATGAGCGATAGACAAGCCGACAGATACTTTCAGACAACTAGCTACATTTTTCATTTCATTCCCGCGGCACTTCAATGACGCGACACAAGGCGACATCGTGAACAGCTTCACCAGAAACTCCACCACAAGTCCTACACGTGACGCGTTCTATACTGCTTGTTTTTCTGCCGTTCTGATGCAAATATAATTTCTTGTGTACTGGCTATGATCCAGTATGTAAGCTGTGTACTGTGTAGTCTCATAGAAGGTTCCTCATTTGCTGCCCGATTGATAACAAAACACATTTTTATCAATGCCTGATGTTGCTGCAGCTTGTGATTTGTTTTTGTTTACTTATTCTACACTTATAAAGTTCATAGCGCCTAATAGACCGTTCATTGATTGCCAGCTGGAACTAAAGACGAGCGTACCCTAACTGAGTATATGGCTTAAGACTCAGAGCCGATTCATTTGTATTATTATCACTGTAGCGATCCTTGAGCATTGCTTCTAAATTCATACATCTAGCCACATCCCTGTTAACTCCACGAACACATAGCGCCGCCTCCCTAACGCCAATATTGCGGATCCCATCAACATGCACTAATCAGAATGCACCACCACTTTCCCTCCGATCGATGCCCAAACGAGAGGTTCTGCTCAGCAGCGTTCATTGCCACAGAACTTCGTCTCGTCTACGTCGCCGAACAAAAAAAAATGATACAATGCTAGCAACATGGACGTAACTGCGTGGTAAAAAACCCCCTATGAAAGTTCTCTCCCTAACTCAGTTATGTTTCGACCCAATACGACATTCTACCTCGTTCCACTTTCACAACGACAGCTAACGAAACTGCGATAATAGTGATAAAAAATCCAAACGATGAGAATATGTCACATAGTAAATGTGTTGTTGTCCACATGCCCTGATGATAGTTTCGTCGCTTCCTATTTCATTACAGTTAGCTGACGTCTCTGAATGAGGAAACTGTAGTAGCTGTCTAGTTTGCGGTCTCTGGTCTGTCTAGTTTGCGGCCTCGCTGTGGCTTTAGGTCGAAAGTTAGTCGGAACGACGCGGCTTTGTCGGGTGCTCGTGTCGAGATCTGCAGTGTCGGCAAGTGTTTCGAAGTAATTTCCCTAGTGTCAAACTATTCTATAATGCAATTCTGTCCTCTGTACATTAAATATCACTTCAGATGTCACTAGCTAGTCCGGTCGAATCACCTGAATTTCATTTGCGTTCGACTCAGCCATCGTCGATTGGACGACATTACATCACTGAGTGTTTCTACGAGGTACTTCTTCTGTACTTATGCTACGATGTATAGCCAAGCGTTATGATCGCTGCTCGGAAGAGACGGTGAACTAGCACTCGGTAATTCGAGGGGCTCGTCTCGGTGAAATGAGTACGCGGCTCGGCGCAAATGCAATCGCACCTCGGTGATAGGCAGTCGCATCGTTTGGGTTGTTCATTTTATAACTATCATACTAAACCGTGTATGATTTTAGCCGAATCCTACCTACGCTTAGGTAGGTTATGATTACGACTGGACTACAGGAATTAGTCTAATCCTGCTTATTCCTGGGTGCGTTCTAATTTTTATAAACACTATAATTAGACTAAATTCACAGCTGCACAGAAGTGATTGCAGGTGGATTACCATAAGCTCTATCATTTCGGGTATTACCGATTTACAGAAGGACAACTTTGAACGTATTATGGAAACAAATCTAAATCCGTGTTAGTCATCTAAATCTCTTTTTTTTTGAGCTGACTCTCAGCTGTTCCCCTATCTGACAAGCCTCAGCTCGTAATCTCTTTTAGACGTAATGAGATAAGCTTATATTCAAAGAAGGCCAATGATAGATAATTGTGTTTACTAACATTAGATATTGCGGTGATACCTGAGCTCACATACAGCCGGTTTGCATTAATTTGAGCATTGCCATAAAATAGTATCAAATTTATCTCACCACTTAAGTCGTTTCTGGACATTGACTCAAACGGTGCTGTACATTGTTACAGCTGATCACCGAGAATACGATGCGGGACTATGATGGGGACGTTGTTTATTCATTCCTCTGATAGGTTTCTTCTGCTTTGTCATACCTGATTGAAAATAAACAAATAACTAAAAACAAACAAAAATACTCTCCGCAGGCTCCATGTGCCATTGTATCGATGTTCAATTTCCCCCAGCCCATGTATGCTCATTGCATTTCCATTCGTTGAAACAGAAGCATGCGTTAGAGTCGAGCTACTGGGAGACTCAGATAGCAAACACTACGCTACGAGACAATCGTACAGCTGAAGAATGATTCGCGACAACCAGTCAGTGAGTGAGTGAGGGAGTTGCCCTTCTATAATAAGTTGAGGTCGATCGTTGGCAGTGGGCCAGATCGGTGCAAATAGTAAACACTCCGATTGTCGACGTTGCCTCTGCTCTCTCTGTCTCCCTCGTTCTGTATCTCTCTATCGTCTTATTTTTGATAAAGCCTTTTGCCAACAAAAGCAGAAATCCAGCGACAGGCAGCGACGCGGTTGTAAGCAGTCGTTCTACACTGTCGCACTGCTCTTGCTCAAGTATGTTGCCGAGGCTGACATTGTGCCTGGTGGCAGTGTTCGCCGTGGTGCTGGCGAAGTTCAGCTGGGACTGCCGATGAAGGACAGGCTAGCGAAGCAAGGGGTGTATGAGCAAGAGGGGGGCGATGCGGCCCCAACGAAAAGCGGAGCAAAGGATGTCCACTTAGTCAGGCAGCGGCGTCGACCGGGGACAGCTCGTCCAGGCGACGTCGAATGTAGGCGATAGAACAGAGAAGAGAAGAGATACCATTCAAATTTCCCGCCCCTTTGTCCACCCAGTGGCATTCATAATCATTATTGTATAAGAATAATCATAATGATAATAATAATAATAATAATGACTCTCTTGATAATAATAATAATAATGATAATAATGATAGTTGTATTAGTATCGTTGAATGTCGGTATCGGTGTTTGTGCGTGCGATGTCTGTGTTGTTCGGATCGTGCATATATTGGCTTGATACACCACCCAAGGTCAGGCAACTATCGGGCAGCAGAGTTGCTGCAGTGTCCGCCCTTTGGTCAAGATCGCCTCTCCGCTGGTTGGCTTGCTTTGCTTGGTATAATATTTTGATTAGGCGACGGTAGCGATGGTGGAGTTCTAGACAATTTCGCTCACAGCACGTGACAGACGCAAGACCATGCGGCGCAGTTAATGCTGATTCTGCACTTATTTCCAGTGTTAAATTACATGTATCTATTATTTTGGCTATCTATGCAAGCACGTTAACGAACACACACACACAGAATATATGGAGTATATACCGTTGGCTACGAATTTATGATTATAATAATTATATACGCACTACCGGTATATGTACAATACTCACGACCAGTGAGTACATCTATTAAAAACCATGTGTCGAGTAATTATCCGTAAACATTTACAATTGCTTTCTTTGTTTCTTGCTTACTTTTTTTTATACCTGTACCTGTAACGACAAGTGTTTCCGCTCAGTGTAACTTTGGTGTTGCAAGTTGTTACGGGATGGCAAGTATATATTGTGTACAGCACTTGGTACGCAGATAGAGAGTTTAATGTAAGCGCTGCATTTCGGTCTATGCGGCAGTTAGAAGAACGACGATGACAGGGGTCGTTTGATATTCAAGAATGCTCCCACACGGGCACACGCAAACACACGTATGTGGATACTGTGCAGTTGTATTTTTGTATAATACTAATAATAATAATAATAATAATAATAATACAGTGTCGTTTGACCACACGCACACACACACCTTGAACTGAGCAGATAGCTTTGTAGGATATGAAGCAAGTTTCGGGTACCATTAATTGTCCTTATGTTGGTCAGCCATACATCAGCTAACGAATTTTGTTGGCTTTCCATTTCGAGCGCTAATTCGCCAATGTAACTTCTCAACAGGTTTTCATTTCATCTTCTATACGAAACTAACGTCATCAGCACTGAGATGAGCAGGCTCGAGCAGCCGCAACGGGTACATTCGCTGTCGCTCTCGTAAAAGCGAGAATCTATATAATGCATCAATTTCCTTTAGACATCGAAAGACGCAACTCAATTTCTATTAAATTTCGAGCAGGCTTACTTGCTGGAGAAGTGGGATCTTCTTCTTTTCAATATCGTTTCAGGGATACACGGATGAAGCATCCTCATAAAGGGATTCACATGAGATTTCGATGAATATTTTTATAATTGTCGCCTAACTCTAACCATAACATAGACTACCTCCGGATTCCTTTTTCATTTTCCGCCCTCTGATACGAATCGCGCTGGTGAGGTGATGCTCATCGCCGCGGCCTCCCCAATTGGACCAACGCTGACCGTATCGAAAAACAAATCGTCCCCTGTGTACTTAATGTTGTGTACATGAAGGTCAATTTCCTTACGCATGAGATTATCGTAGAAGTGCGCACAGGTAGATATAGAGATATATATTTGCGATACGGTCTACGATGGTCCAATTGGAGAGGCCACCACGTCGCCGGCACCCCCCTCCGACTATCGTCATGAGGCGAGCGAACGACGTGGTCGAGCTGGAAATGGCTGGTAATAATGTTCGAACAATTTCATCGATGTTCGTCGTGATTTTTCAATCGTGCGTATCGCTATCAATTGATTCATGCATTCAGTCGCCTGTACTATACCGACCTTGATCGTTGGCGAAGCGAACGATAAATCGATAGAGAACGAGATTTATGAAGAGAACGAGGGCGAGAGATGCAGCAGTCGATCTCAGCGGGAACAAACGAAGGGAGCAAGGGACGAATAACGTGGAAAATTCGAACGTATTTACATATCCTATATGCGTTGCATGTAGTTCGTTTTGTTGTCAATACGGCTCAATTTTTCGACTTCAGTGGCACTTTCTTGTGGGGAATCGACGTCTGATGCTCCTCGTCAGAGTATCTGATGCGTAATAAGGTCTCTGGATCAGTAGAGTCAACGGGGGGGAAGATTCAACGAGAACATTCAACTATCATTAACAGCATATACGAGGTTAGCCGGTGAAAATTTCGGAGATGCTCGTATTTGTTGGGACGCCGGCATCAGAACGGGTCAGCAGACATTTATTTATTTAAATTATATATAAGCCATATATTAATTGTGTATTTAAATTATATATTAGACATTCGTTTATATAGGAATCTTTACCTGTTAGCAGATACGCTGGCTAGTTTCTCTTTGTGTTAGTCATGCGTGTTTCTATAGATTGTCTAGTGGCATCAGTATACACGTATACATTAACTGGCAGAGTCTGAATCAAACAGAAAGTGAAATGATACACCTTTAATTTTGGTCCGATTCTGATATGCCATATGATGTTGTGAGTCCATAATATTATATTAAATTAACATCATATATTTTCTTAATTGAACAACTCATGTTGAGTAGATGTGTGTCATAGCTGAGTTTGTGGATCTGTGACCGCTGGCTTTTTACAGCCAGAGACTTAAATAAATATATTATTATTATGAAGATGTGATGCGTATAACGTTTAACGTAAATTTCTTAATGGCGAACGTAATCATCCACGAATCTCGTTCACTTGCATTTACAATTGGTCCCTGACTGAAAATACATGAAAGCAGAAAGCGATGAATATGAAGAAACACGCTCGTAACAGCATAATTTAACGGGCATGAAGACACTGGGGGCACCCTGCTCTATGAGATAGTCAGTCGAAAGCAACTGGAGTGAGAGCCTACGCAAATAAGGTCACCGGAATGGTTTGGTAGCAAGCACAATGTAATGTGAAATCTCCGCATTTGATTGTAATTTTTGATGTTCTGATCAAAAACACAGTGAGTCTGTGGTCCAGTTGTGCCACGTTCACCGCCGCTAACGGTGGCCATTACAACGCAGCGGCTGCCCGACAAACGAAATAAATAGCGGTTAGTCAGCGACCGCTAAATGTGGAAATTGTAACTTTGTCTATAACCTCTCCCATAGCTACGGCTCAATGCTCTTGACCATATATATATATATATATATATATATTTATTTAAACATACAATAATTAGGAATTAGTTCTAGGGATTATTTGGGGGCTATTAGCTGGGGACCGGGGCTGAGGCCGACATTGTCCCGAGGAAGGCGATGGCATTGCCTCTCTGCACAGCGAGGGACAGGCGTTGCAGAAGGAAAGATCCTGCGCGCTTGTCCCCGGTGGCGCGGATCAGCCCCCTATGGTAAACCCCCTTCGAGGAAGTTCGCAGTGAGGGGGCCGTGCCCGCCTAAAGTCTCAAAATCAAGGGGGGGAAAATTTGGGTTGCTTGGAGTGCGGCGTACTTCCGTAGCTTGGCCCGTGCCGCACGCGCTACCGCGTAACCGGGGGTGGTTGCACAGTGGTTGACATAAGAAGGTGCTAGAGATACCGGCAGAGTGGAGGGCCCTCACGAGCGTGTCATTAAGCATCGTGGCTCAATTGTTTCCAAACGCGTTCGAACTACTTGCACTTAGATGTGATAGCCACCTCTGAGGTTGTTTTGGTCAGGTACCTAGCGTACACAAGTCGTACTTGAGACTCCATGTTAACGAACATCGTAAAACGGAAAGTAAGACAACACATCCACTCGATAGGGCAGAATTTCGTGAGGAAAAAAACTATATAGAGTTAACATTCTTAAAGATTCATGCAAACATTGAATAATTACGTATTAAATATCGTCGTCGCATTTAGAGTTATACCTAATATGAAAGGCTGCTAATCGTGAGTAGGGCCCTTCCATAACAACTGGCTGCAGAAATCGTAACTGCCTCACTAAGAGCCCAGTAACTGTAGAGTATTATGGAAGGCGCAACACGAAGTAAACTTTGTCGGGTCATAATGTCAGCTGAGTCCTCCAATGAGATCCCTCCGCCTAAAAATGCTTCACCGCATTTACCATATACTCGAGGTCCCTGTCCGAAGTATCTGACGTTATGTGATTATCGATCCATCTCTCAATCTATCCATCGGGTTTGAGGAGTGCTTGTGGAACACACAAACACTTGCTAACGACGCTGCTTCGAGATGGAACTTGTGGCAATATTGGCCGGAGTCCCCAATTCACCAGGATTCATTGGTACCAGCTGATTGATGCGAAAGTTTAGTTAAAAGTAACCGATATGCGACGCCTGCTTGACCGTTATATGGCATTCGAGGTCATCTGCATACAAAGTGAAGCCGTGTAGACTGTTGACGCCGCACATTATCATAGCACGGTTCGTTGATATTTTTGCTGACTTGATGTGGCTGCAACGATATCTCGATAAAAAAAGGGACTTTCTGGATGCTGACGCAAATAGTGAGCGTCAACAGTATCTGGTTACGACTTCTCTGGCCGGCTGCCACCTTGACCTGTAAACACGTCGTTTTGACTGGTGTTGGTTGTTCAGGCCCAGGTGACAGCAACGAGTAATGGCCATTGTGCTGACGGTCTGTGTCCCAAGTGGGCTTATCATTATACTATAAATAGTCCCTGACAGTCTGCGGTCATTGCAGCAATTGGGGTAGTATTTGCCTGTCATGAATCAATACAATGCTTCCAAAATGGCGACCTTAACAAGCCGCGGCAAGCTCAAGACAAAGAATTCATGACCTGCAACAAGTTGAAACATAGCACCTCTCTCAGGCTTGTAGTGTGAGTCGTACGCTAAGCGCCTCTATGGAGAGCCGGAAACGATGCGATGCTCGCGGGTACAGGCCCGCAGTGGAACAGCCCCTCCGAACCTAATGCCTCATTGCTGTTCACTGTCCGTACCTCCACCTTCAGTGTAGTAAGCTTAAGCTTCCGTTCGAGTAGGCTGTTGCTGCCGCTACTGGAAATAAAATAAATTAATACTAAATTTAAAAGAAAATGACATTGAATAGTATAGAAGTATACAAATGAATGTTCTATATTCGAATTCGACGACTGAAATTCTCGTAAGGTAGCTGCAAAGACGACATTAAAATATTAACACCCCTCCTCACCCGTGCTGAAGCGCTAAATCTCCAAGATTGAAGTTGGCGCTCTGCAGTGCAACGGTTAAACGGACGACCGAATCAGTGTGTCACAACCGGAGTCGTATACCTCTGATCAAAAGATTAACACAACTTTTCGGCAATACCAATATATCAATCTGAAATAGCATTGCTCCTCTGCGGATGTTTTTCCGCTGATACCGTCGGTGTCGTCGACCCGAGCGTATGTATAGATGTGTACAACACATCTATCGGGATTATTGGCAGACAGTTTGTACGTGACCCCGCGGAGAATTATTGACACAATGCCCAGAAACGTTCTCTCGGGTGGTGAGATTTTTTTGAGGATAATACGTATAGACGAGGGCCCTTCGCTTAAGTGGTAACATGCGAACATTTCGGCCATGTTGAATAAGCAACATAGTCTCTTAATAGTAGATACATTGATACGGATATTATGGCATTTTGGTTGCCGGATTGAGTCGCGACGCAGAGCTTATAATAAGCAGAATCATACGAGCCTGTGGTCACTTGGCAGCTGGACAGAGCTAGGGAACGGGAGTAGGCCCACGCTAGGGTAATTTGCAAGTTAACAACGGAAAAGAAAAAAATAGGCTGCTCCAGGGACAAATTAGGCTTTTAGGAGGAAAAGGCTGTGTTCGCAGTTGAACTCGATGCCGTTCAAATTGTAAGCTTACTTTTTCTTTAGCTGTGAACCTTAATCGTAACGTTCCCTTGTCATGGCACGTTTGTCATAAAGGCAGTGTTATCGTAACTAGATTCAAATGTAGCGGGAACATTTAGCGTGTGACCCGATCCACTGATTCGAATGTCTGTTCTTTGCGGTTCGAATTTATGTTAACATCATCATCTCCACTAGACGAGATATCTGATCCGCGGCTATTAACGTCTATGCACTACTTCTCATCTTACATCGGCTGAGTTATAACAAATGGACCTGCTGGTAGCGTTGATGAGCCGCGACATGGGACGCAGTAAAGAGCCGGCCAATGCTTGAGGTTAGATAGACGATACGTGATTGCTCCGAAATAGTCAACGCACTTAACAAATGTATCTATGAAAATGGTTTTCTTAAACGCGTATCCTTCAAGTGTTCACATTTGCACGAAGAGCAGTTTCTATACAAGTGGTCAAACCGTTTTTACGACAATCGTGGAAAAGGTGCGCCGATGCTCTGAACGACGATTCGAAATGTCCATTCGATGTTTGAAGTGTTTGGCGATGAGCTATTTGCTGCACCTTGATCTGAACGGCCGACAAAAAAACTACCTGAGAAAACAGCCCGCGACTAGTGACTAAGACAGATTCGACAAGCCACTGGGCACAGGGGAATTAGACGAATATTATTGGAGCTGGCGACGTGAGTACGTCTATGACGCAAAACATCTGGCGGGGATCTAACTATTGTATATTTTAAGACGGACAATTATGATCAATAGCAAAAATCTTAATTAAATTGTGTTCCGTGTTTAAGCTCTGGAAGGGAATCTTGACACACATTCAGTTGTCGATAAGATATCTGAACACAGTACCAGTCCAATGTTGAAGTTATACAGAGAGCCTGGCCGAATGAAATTGTCCTTGAGATTTCAGTTAAACACTCTGCCAGGGCGGCCAGTTGTTGCTTGAGACGGTCTATATTCGAAGAATGAACAAAACAGGAACAGGTTTTTCTCACTCCGGAAACTTCATATTCATTTCCGCTTAGTAAGTCATCACTCTAGTTAACAGAATTCACTTATCCAAGATAATGCAAAATTAAATTTTGTTTTTAGCAAAAAGAAACCACACGCTTGATGTACGTAGATCATTGTCGACATCGCTTTGATTCAAGTCACTTTCAGTGCTTCATCTTTCAATTATTGACAATATTCTTTCTTGTTCTATTACCATGCGTCGCACTGGAGCAATTTCAGCATGTTTCATTTTTCACTGGACATATTATAGATATCCTAAGAACATGATCAAGACGAACCAATATTATCAATGTCAGCCCATACAAGTTCAAATATCGCCGTATGAATGAATGGGTGAATTGAAGCATTCGTAGAAGAAAAACCATCGTAGACTGTTTACCTCCAACAATATCAACACGAGCGGTGTCTTTATTTACTTTGTGATGAACTATTCCTGTCCAACACGAGTCGTCGAATGTTGGCTATGCCATGCATCACAGATCAGCCAGATGCCACGTTGTTGCAGCCGCAGCAGCAGCAGCAGCATATTCTCGTTGGGGCAACCAAAGAGCAGACTCTGTATGGTTCGGCGTTGTGCTAGCTTGCGGCTCGCTCGTATCCGCCGGCGTCGATGGCCGACGGAGCAAAAGCCCGGCGGCCGGGGTCGATCAGAAGTGGCCAAGTTGCTGCACGGACCTTCTATGGCATCGTTACTATGGCTATCCAATCCCCCCGCGCCTCAGCGGTCGCCCACGTGGCGAATTGAGCTCTGCGACATCGCTGCGCCTTCACCATGGCAAGCCAACAATGTCTATCTACCGCATCATCGACACTGGTTCCATCTCAGTAAAAATAAGGCATTGCATTACTTCTCAAAAATCACACGTTGCCAAATTCCATCATGTGAACAACAAGCAAGCTTCACTCGCAGGAGGCAAATTGAAGCGAATGGAAACACAGGGGGAACACATATCGCTTGGATGGTCTGGTCGTGAAAATTATGCATCGGCGGGTCTTGGAAAATACGATACAGCACGACTCACTATAACCGTACGAGAAGGTATCTGGACAATAGACAATTGTCGTTTCGATTTTTTGTATTTTCATTTTTAGAGCAAACATTTTCCACCAATAAGATCTGGGGAGACCTTAACCAAGGTTATATATTCTTGTTTGAGTTCGTTTGATTTTCTATCTTTGTTAACTTTTGCACAGGAGCGTAGTAATGCACTTCAATTCTTTCTTTTTCTCTCTCTCTCTCTCTCTATATATATATCAAGGGTTATATGAATATAACAAAATAGGTCTTCAAGCAGCTCCGGAGAAGGAGCTGCGGCCATCCAGCCACCGTGACCATGGGACATTGATTGGGATTATTGTGTGATAAGGCAATGGTGATAGTAACAATTTTGTGATAGTTGCCTTGTCAAAAACCTCAATTTTTACACGTGTCCTTTCCGCATATGGTCAGCATCGATTCCGATTTTTCACACAATGAACTATTGCATGAGCGGTGCACGCGTCTGAGAATTATAAGTTTGTGTGAAGCTCGACCTCTGGAACAGCTGTGCTGGCTGCCTCGTTGGTTTCGGCCAATGGGGGCCGAAGTGGCACCCACAATGATGCAACCTGTATCATACAACACCTCTTCTCCACTATAAGCTATCATTTTTAAGAGTCATCATTAATTTTCAAGATAACGATCGATTCAACCAGCATCTGCACGATAACTTCAAGTAATAAGAATAATCTCCACCACCTCCACGGTCGCTTTTCCACAACTTCAATGCCACAGTACGTTACGTAGAAAGTTGGTGAAAAAACCGCAACAACGTAAAAAACGCTAAAGGTGATTCTATTCAGCGTCACTCCTATCGAACACTACCAACCATAAATCATCGTGGCACCAATTGGTGTCTTTGCAGATTTTATCTTCACTTTCGTTTTCTTCTTCGTCAACTTTATCTTCTTTGTCGCCCGCCATCTACAATATCGCTCCGATGATTACAATCTGTCATGTACATCTGGCATCTGGCAGGGTATATATGCGAGCTTCCGATGCCTCGGAACACCCGATCACCTCACTGCCTAGTGTCCCATCGATAGTCGCCTCCCGCGGTCCAGCCCCAGGAGCTTGGCTTGCCCCCTTGGTAGCGGAGTGAGAGAAACAGCACTGGGACACATATATCTATATGTATATATATATATATATATATATATAGCATATACGCGCTTTGTTGAACGTTCCACAATCCACGTTGGGGAGGTCAGGGACGTCAGGGCGACCTATCGTCTTGTCTCGTTACCTTGTTTTGCCTTACCATGGGGAGCCCGCAGGGGTATCGCCCGTAGCCAACATCAGCATCGCTTGATATTGATGTTGTTGCCGATGATGATGTTGTTGGTGGTGGTGGTCCGACGCATCCATCCCATCTATCGATTCATTACGACCATCAGGCGCCATCCGTTCCAACAGCAACTACCCTTCGCCGTATTCTCGTCCGTTGTCGCGACAACATTAGCGGCGTTGGCTGTGCCCACCAACCGCTGTGCTGTTGCTGACATCCTCGGTTTCCTCAGTTGACATTAGACATTTGGAGGCATCTGGCGACGTCATTTCCCACTGTATCGCTAGGTGGGTAACATGCTATTCGATTGTGTTGGCAACGCGGTATCACCATCATCACCATCGTCGTTCTTGTCGTCGTCGTCGTCGTCGTCACGAACACCACGTGTCGCGCATGTACACACACACACACAGACACACGCATGCATAAAAATAGAAGAAGAGTTTTTATTCACTGCTGAGTTCGGCGCTAACACGGCCACCGGTGGTTCGTCTTGGAGCAAAAATATGAAATGCTCAGGTGGTGCGTATATGTTTATGAATGTTTTTAGGCGCGTGCATATCTATGGATGCCCGCAAGGGCGAGTCTCTTGCTCGATGTATATGTATAATATAGTGCTGTATGATGTCCAATATGATATAATGAACGAATCGAGGTCAGGCCAGTGCAGACGAATATAGCAGGCGGAGCTTGTGGATCCCGTGAGCCATATTTACTTCTCGCCTCCTCTAGAATTATATTGTCCGTCAAGTTTGAAGAGAGTACGAAGAACCGGTTGAGAGATCTCGTTTCAACGTAATTCTGTACTCGAAAGCAGTGGTTTCGTTCGGCGGTCCCGTAAAATCATCAAATAATACACATTGATAGTATTCCGGAAGGAACATATTTCCTGATAGGTGAAGAACCCAAGCTACGAATTGAGAATTCATAGGGCTGCTGTTTAGCAACAACGGAAGAGTAGATTCTTCGGCCAATTTCTAGGCAGGAATCCAAGACGTAATTTGCAGCAAACTCGAAACACGTCATTCGATCCGTCTACCAATATCATTAACGAACTGGAACGCGTATGAATGACGAAGACAGAAACAGTGTCTCTATGGAGAAAGCATACAAACAAACACACACACATACACACACACACGCACACACATTCACGCCAGAAATGTGGGATCTCCTCGAAAACGAGAACAAAAACAGGATTAGACCCCGTCCACGTTTACAAACAGATCAACCAAAACAAAGCTAATAGATAGAGAAATATACACACAAAACAAGAATAGTCCCGCCCGACATACACAGATGTTTCTCCGAGTTACATCGGTGGGGCCGAACGCACTCTTGCCCCACGGACTTTGCCTGCGATACGAGTAGGTAACAAAGGCAAGGCTCCGGGCAAACGATGGACGAATATAGCATCTAATAGGAAGCAGTGTCCCGCCAGAATATCTATATGCACAGTCGGTCGCTTGGCCGGACAAGAAGTCGCTCGTCGTCGTCACAAACATCTCACACGAAAACAACGAAATGAAGAAGGACAGCGGTAGCAGCAGCAGCAGCAGCAGCAAACCAATCCAGAAGGATCCAGCGGAGTGTGACGGCTACCGGTGAAAGGATCAGCCGATTTGGGTTAGAAGTTCCCCGATCGCGGAATAGTGTACACATCCACAATCAAGTACATGGTGAAGTCCAGCCGACACACAGATGGGTATTTCGTGCCTAATGAGGACCGTGTGAAGCGACAAAGCTGCACAACTCATTATGATATAAATGATTACCTATAGACGAAACACCTTCGCTAACACCAGTTGACGATTGAAAGTCCCAAACATTCCGTATTACGGCAATTAGCATTGCCGTTGTTGTTGTTGTTGTTGTTATTGCTGCTGCTGTTGCTGCTGCTGCTGCTATTATTGTTGAGACGAATATGATGAATCATTCAGATGTGGCAAGCCGAACTGAGTTCGACGTGCAGCTGATGCAATTAATGGTAAAGGCACCTGGCATACTGCGCCGCCCGTGAACCGATGATACCAGTCTAATTATATTATTATATTAATAATAATGCCAGTCGAGACATGCCTCGAGCATGACGACACCCGTAACGATACAATTGCGTGTGTGAGACTTATGCGCATGTTGTCTCGTTAAGAAGCAAACCTTCGCTTTCCTATGGAACAAGACTAATAAATTCACTTCTCCTTGGATAAATATAATAATAAATTCAGCCACTATCACGATAGAAAATCGCGACAGCACTTTCGCCATATTTATTATACAAAGCGAGGATCGATGAACATGGAGAGGTCTTTGTTTCTTTTTTGTTCTAGTGATACCTCGCGATTATTTTTGGGTGTGACCAATGTGCAGCCGTCATATGCTCCTCCGTTTGGCATTGGCGGAATTGGATACACTGATTTTCAGAACCAAACGGCTTTACAACAGAATTTTCAAGCGAACTTTAGCCCCCAAGTCGGAAATGAGCACGAATCACGGGAAAACTACACGAGACTGTAAGCATTGCGTCGCTACTAATTTTCGCTTCGAACAGGTAAACGATGTTCGGTGTGCCCTCGGATTATTCCCTACGCTGTTACAACGATATCTAGAATGGGTAGAACACATTGAACAATTTACGACATTATTCACTGCTGCTAGCGCGTCCCGTGGCGGCAAGCACATTTCGTACAAAGATATATATATATATATATATATAACTAAATGGATGTACCAAGCTCCGTAGAGGGCAGGCATGTCTTTGACGAAGAAAAACGATCGAAGAAGTAACGTGCTTTGTCAGCCAACGCCTTCCGGTTCATTAGTAATCTCTTATATTGTGGTTATGCGCAGGTCAATCGATCAGGGGATGCTGCCGTTCTTGGCTGTTGTGGAGCCCCGAGTGCTGGCGGCATTGGACTTAGAATATTACTTCTAAGATAACAACAATGACTCGAAACAAAATCAACAACTCGTTCGTGGTGGTGCTTGCTGTGAACAAATGAAACCATTCGTTTCTCTCGAGTGCGCAGTGTAAGATTATTGCAATTGCGCTAAAGTGTATTCAACATATGTTTCTATTATAGATAGGATTTGTTTCTGCGGAGCCACACGTTAGGTATTTTTTGTTGGATAGCCGGTATGTTATCTGACAGGGGTTACGAGTTACGACGGAGCTCTTCTGACTAAAACGGCTGAAGACAGCCGCTATAAAGGGTGTTCACAGATTATTCTGCTTAGATTACACTTTCCTTCGAATAAGAGACGACTGTGACGCCGACTAAGCGTTATCGGTGACACACGATGTCTTGGGATCACCACCACAAATTTGGCGTCTGTCTTACGTCGTACAATGCGAACCATCTGACACCGATATTTAATGCTGCCCTTGGGTAATTAATTATCGACATACCCGACGGAGATATCTGGCAACCTCTTTGAGACTGAGGCGGACACAGGACCCACCTTTACTTAGGGTTCGATTTTATCGGGGGAAAAGCAACTGACGACACAATAACGAAGCGAGGAGCAGCGTCTAGCCTTGAAAGCGCCACTGATATCGATGATCTGTGATAAATTTGATCCCTGCAACAACACCCGTATGTAAAATCAGTTAGGCTTGCTTGACTGAAACGGTTGCATTTATTTTGAATAGTTTGCAGTCGCTTGCGAACATTTTTATTGTTCCCGCTAACAGATGCGATTCACTCCATGACTCGATCGAATTTAGCGAATGTCGCCTTCTCTCGACCACCTCCCTGCGTCTTCTCTGTGGGATTTCTGGGGACCTGTTGTTACTTCTGCTGCTGTTGCCGTTACTGTTCTAATACAAGTCGTGGTAAAGAGAGATTGCTCAGGAGAAAAATCCGCCCACTATGACCTCGGATCGTTAGTGATCTCAATGGCGATGCTTTATCTGATTTATATTACGTTAACTGACAATACGTCGATATGCAGACTGTCACACAAGTCGAGACTTAACTGCAAGCGGAAAATGATCGAAAATGCTTCCAACCTCGAACACCACCAGCGCTTAATTACGTTAACACGTACAACCAGCGCGTACATCGGGGCTGGGTCCCCCAGCTCTGCTTCGTAACACAACACATTTGCGGCATTATGTAGCTATCACACAAACTCTACGCGACCTGGTGTTCTGTTCAGTGGTGAAGACTCGCATGAAGACTCGGTAACTTCCTGAAAAGTGTGTGTGTGAGAGAGAGTAAAACACATTTAGCGATTGTTGCCACTGGTCAGAGTCCACCTAGATCACCAGGATGTGGTAGCGAGTAGCTGACACCCATCTGTGGCAGATTAAGGCTTTACATGTAGCAGTATCTGAGGTCACGAACTGAGAACACTCTAGCCGGAACAGGGCGGCGTTCGATACAAACGAGTGACGAAGTGAGAGATTCTCACGCATAACGTTTGATTCATTTTACCTGTTGTTTAGGCGTGAAAGCGTTACACAAAGCTATGGAAATTTCTAGAAAATTCAGCTAGACCGCATACAATAATATTGGGACTCACGTAAGCATTTCAATTTTGTCCTAACTTAATTCAACGTTCGTATCGGCTTAGTTATTCCGGATATTCGATGTGTGCCGAGATAGCCGGCTCTTACTGTCATTCCAGACCTCGATCAAAACAAAAAAAAATAAGACAACGTTGCATGCAACAGTTTCTGCCGAGCGAAGAGTCCTCAGAAGCCTATGCATGAGCACGAAATCAGTCATCATGTCATGTTATGATCTGGCGGGTCGTAACAGTCGCAGCAGCAGCATCATCAGTATAACATACCTTATATACCGTATAGAAGGCCTATCCGCCTCCGTCTTTACTCGTGCGAAGCGCGTCTACGAGTGCCAAGTTGAGCAGTGACTCGAGTGACAAGCAGTCCAAGGTAACGTCTGACCGGTCGATACGGTACGATTCGCGATCAGGAGTAACGCGTACGCGACGCGGCAGGATAATGTCATCGCGCAAGCATGAGCGGGCCGAAACCAGCTCCGAGCTTCGCACTCATCCACTGGACGTTTGTCTCGTCGACCTTTCTTGGCCTGCCTCGTCGCTTAACCTCGTCACTATGCTTCCAATGTGGGTCTCGAAAGGCCCGCGAAAGTTGGCCGCCGCCGTCGCCGTCGCCGTCGCAGCATGCGTGAGCGTTCGCGCGGAATCGTTGCCGCTTCCAATCACCCTACCCAAGCGGTCGTCCAGCGCAGCGCCGGAGACGGTGAGTGAGGTGCTGGCGCGTTCATGCTAGAACAATAGTGAACAGTGATGGCCGACAGCCGATCTGTCGCTCGGTCAATGACGGCGAGCGGGTACCAATCCCATCGCCGTCACCATCGTAGCAGCGGAGGATATGCTATGAGCTGATAATGGCATAATTGCGGTCGACTAACGGAATAACGGCAGGACGGAACCTTCTTGTCCTGCTCGGGGAAAGCCTGCCAGTGTAGTAGCTGACACCTTTGGCCTTAAGGATGATCGGCAGCCGTCGAAATCAGCATATTCACTGAATTTATTATGTTTGTCCCTGTGTATGTGTTCGTGGGGGATGTGTCTATGAGATACCTCTGTGCGTCCAGATCTGCGCGCAGCTTTTCCGGCCGCCATTACCACAAGAAAAGTCCCCTTCAAAATACAGGATAGATATATATTATACATCCAGATTTAGCTGAACAACTGTTCAGAATAGAGATAACAAGGGCAATATTCAACCTATATCTACACTCGATTCGTGCAAACCTTGTTCGTACACGGGAGACAGACATGACTGTTTTCCGGAAATTAATTTACAATTTTACCTACACATTGGACACATCGGCCGCTGCGACCACAACGACGAGACGCTTAATTATTGCTGACTACCAGAAAACGAACCCCTGTATACAACAGTGGAAGCATCGCTGAGCTCGTCAGCTTTGATTATTTGCCGTTGTCTCGTATTAGAACAATATGGTAGCAGTGGCAGTAAATCGAATCGAATAGGTGCGACGGTTTCTGCCGTGCGATGATGGTTCCGGCTGTTCCGGCAGTAGTATACTTTCACAATCAGGCCACACGGCCGGACAAAAGCACGGCGGAGGGGACAGGACAACTGTGTGGGTAATCATTACATGCGGCAGTGCAGCGCTGTCCCGTAATGAGATAAGGGTGTTCTGAAGGCAGTCCGGGGGTCGCGTGCGGATCCGTGAGGACGAGCAAGTAAACAAACGAATCGAAGGGCTTGTCGGTTGGCTATGTGCCAACAGCAACAGGAGCACCAGTAACTGCCTGCCTGTTCTTCGTATCGAAGCTGAATATTGGTCGAATGGGGCTCGAATGGTAGTCACGCTCGTGATGATCCGGGCCAGCGTGTCAAGATATCACTGTCGCTTGCGAACAACGACAGCTACTACTCACGATACGGGCCATGTCAATTGGGAAGCGCCGTTAGGGCGAGTCCTGCTGTTTACGGCTCAGAGCTGTTGCATCGATCGTCGATGATCGGCGGCTCGGCGGATCGAGCTCGAAGGATGCTGGCGAAAGCAGATAAGTGCTATGCCCTCAAAGAGCTGGTGATGTGTCTCTCGTCGCGGTAGAACAGTGATACACTGGCCGCCCGTATTAGTTGAGTAGAAGTTACTCTCAATACTGTAATGTTATATAGTCATGTATTTATTACGATAATCGAATCGAGTGACGCCCGGAAGCCCTCTACCAGTAACACGATAGATTGATTATTATTATCCAAAAAAGCCGCTCGCATTAGAAATGAAACAGGAGTCCGCGATCGAAATTCGAGAACCGCTCTCTCAGGATCGCCCTAGCCGGTGAGCTGTCGTTGTTCAACTAACAATCGTTCGTGTTTTTTTTCAACTAACAATTAACTATTGACTGTGTCCCATTGAAAAGGGCTAACTCATGTCGAATCAATTTGCATTATTCGTGCCACTGGGCCAATAGCTATTTTGTGCCTTTGTAAAGACCGCGTTCATAATAGGCAACCTTCCATAAAGCAATTCCTGATGAGGTTGGATCTATTTCTTCCCTCGTTTGTCAGCATTGGCCAAAGTGGGTCACTGTGGTTAGTTTGGACAGCGGCTCTGATAGCGGCGACCAGAAAGCTTATTGAGATGGTTGTCACGACAAACGCAAATACTCCGGGGCCTGACTACCTCTGCGAGTTGGCTGAATGGGAATCCAGCCGATATTTCTGCCAATACGGCCACTGAAATAATACAACGACAACAGCAACTAATACCAATACTAATGAACTACAATTATTGCCTCCGGTTATTTGAGATTGAGTGAGCTAGTTCTACTGATGTAAAAAAAAAACCACAGCTGGGTGTATGTCCATCCTGAAGCCAAGTCTATGAACTCTGTCGTGAAAGATCTCCATATTAAGATGGCCGATGATGACTGGAGCTGATCGCTCAGCCCAGTTAGCAAATTCAGGGAGCCTACAATCGGATCTTCCACAAATCGGACTCCACGTAATACCAGTGCAACGTTTGGCCACAACAACCATGATATTTTCCACAGACACCACTGCGGTGAACCACACAACGACATATGATAGTGGATCATCCATCTATGACAGACTATGCGTTCGCAGACTTAATGCTGCCTGAGTTCAAGAAACTCCCAAAGCGCGGCAGTCTCACGATGCAATGACTTGATGCACTGATGTCTATTTCTATCGAATATGATCCCACAAATGAGTTCTGCTACCCGTTACGTCAGTAGGGCATTTCACGAACTTAATGATGATCAGCCTATTGCATCAGCCCTTTACTCCTGCAGCATACAATCTAGCTGGTGCTGCCCAATAGAGATTTATGTCAGTTGACCCTGCCTATGTTTCGTCTACCAATCGACAATCGTTTCTGGTCTGTTCAGGCTGTCTGGCCGGCGATGCATGTCAACAAGTAACTATCAAGATCGTCGCACTGAACTGACTGAAAGTCTCAAACAAGCACAATGTTCGCTTACGATAAACGGAACTGGCTTCCTCTAAACGTAGAGGTCTGCGTCATATTGCGACCGTCTGTTTGTTCGACAGGACCGTCTCGTTCGGCAAAACAGAAATATGAGGCTTTGCTGGTAGGATAGTTCACCGTGAATGCATCACAAGTTGCCTTCATTATGTCATCGACTCACACAGCTGAGCTGCAATTCCACCGCAGTGTAATGTAAATTGTAACAGATCGGGACGATCTGTTGTCACTACACTCTCGTCGTGCGACCTTGCCTATGAATTAAGCAAGTTCTAGCATGTTGATATCGTTAACATCTAATCTTGCGTGTGAACGCTGCCCTAGGATAATCCCTATTTTACTCATGCGGTATCCAGCTTACCCTCGAGTTGTGTAAGACAGAGCTTACTTTAGCATCGTAATAGGGGTAGACACCGCTTTTAGCTGCTACCGTTAGTATGCTGACAACATTTGATTGATGGGGTGTTCATTGGACACCGCTTGCCAGCAGGATCTCTGCGAATTGAAGAAGAATCTCGAACGAGCTTTGTACGGTGGTCAATCATAGAAACACGAAGCTACAAAAGTACATCTTCATTGTTTGGGTGCAGTTGATTACTGCTACTGCCATTGGTGCTGTATATAGTTGTGTCATATATTGTTTACCGTTTCTATCCTCTCTTCGAGGGAAACACGTTCCGATACGTCGCGTTTTTATAAGCGTACGGACAAATATACGCATCCATCTTGAGAAACTACAACTATTCTACATAAAACTCCGTCAGTGCATGAAATATTGATCAAAACCGGAGTGTCGATGCTGTCAGGCTCGTATGCCTATAATGCTAAGTTCAATAAAGTATTACCTCCTTCTTTAAATTTCCTTGCTATCTATTCCAGTCAACATTGAACGTTTGGCCCAGCTCGATAGTTACTAATTAAACAAGTTGAAAGTGTTATCGGCAAAAACTTGTTGTAGCTTTCATTACTCTAAACGAAGTTCGCGTGTATGTCTTTTTTTCTTCTATCTCTCGTCGAATTCGATGCGAGAATACGAATTGTCGTGATGTTTACTGAGCCAGTCGCTGAAATGCAACCACACACAGAGAACGTCACGGCAACTCGACATTTAAACAATTGATGACGAATATAAAAAGTGGGGGATAAATTCGTGAAACGCGTCGCTTTTAAATGTCAATGTACAAGGGAGGAAGTGAATATCATACCAAAATTGGCTAAATTTGACAATATAGATAAGCGCACATATATTTGTATTGGTAAACATCTTCCCATGCTAATGAGTGCAATGTTTGACGTGACTGTGACGACTACCAGAGCTGGTATAAGTGTCTTACCTAAATTCATAGCTAAAAAACAATGTGTAAATGACTTATTTCCTTGGAGAGTGTCTCGAGCCCTACGTGATGGGTAGCTTTTTCAAAACATATGACCTCTTCTTGGCAAACACATAGCAGCCAACTCACATATTGTTAAACCTAACCTTTGAAATAAAGCGTTATTATTATTATTATTATTATTATATGTCTCCCTACGATGTGTGTCCGACTTCTCGATATCTCAGGACGGCGCACCGCACGTATGGCATTGCATATACCCCGCCTGTGTTCCCACCTCGCTTAATTACTATCAGCAACAACAAGGGAAGATTCACCAGTCCCACTGCGGCATCTATGCATCTATTATATCTGTGTGTGCGTCTGTTTATCTATCTATAACATACATTGAAGTTAATTTCCACTCAGTGTTACACTTCTTCGAGAATGTCATGCCACTCGTGCAAAGCCTACTCGAACGCAACTTACACCTGTGTACTATGCTAATTACGTTTCACGTTCGAGCCCCGCTGCGTGACATATAAGAGAGCTTAAGCATTGTAACAATTGCAGCTCCTTTAATAAACCAATAAAGCCTTTACCTTTTACCCTGGTGTAAGCCTACTTTTGTCAACCACCATTCCGCAACACCCAGTCAAATCAGCTGGGCCGAACAATGATCGATATTAGTACCACCATGGGGGTCCTGTTCATTCACACAAATAAAGTAGCTTACTCGCAATCCCCGTACGGCCGAATTATATCCGCATTCGATATTATTATTATTATTACTATGACATAATAGCTGTTGTCTGCAGACGGGCCTCGATTTCTTCTGGCGACCAGCGACCCGACCGCTGTACGACGCCGTGCGCCCAATCAGCAGCGTCTGTCCGAGCGGACGAGCGGCGCTAAATGGCTGGCGGCAGAGTTCTGGGCGAATAGTTTAGCAGAAATATATTATAGTACTTTCTAATTCCACCAGGCGAAAACGAAACGAAGATTTTCCTCCTGATTGTGGCGATCATCAGTCAGCACCGAAATCGAGAGTGTCCGTCACGAAGCGTATGCACCCATGTTCACACACACACACACACTAACACGTACGCACGTGAAATATACACACACAGACACACATATATGTAATAGACAATCTGTACACAAGTCGGCCTCCAGAGGCGCGAGCTGAAATGGACGTTAAAAGCGACTGAATCAAGAATGACGTTGCAACTCGGTTCGCTCATCACTGCTAGCATGTGACCATAAAAGTATCATAAACGAAAGTGTGCAATTGAGATCGTATCAGGTATACGAATTATATCGTCGGGGGACAACGTCAGATTATTATAGTAGATACTAATACACCCAAAACAACAACAACAACAGCGACACATTTTTCAACGATTTGATTTGTGTCTGCAGTTTGATTGTTTCTAGTCGTGTGTTTCAATAAAATGGTACTAACGTACATCAGGATGCTAAACTCTACTTCCGTGTAATTACTTCACGTTTTGGCAGTACTGATATTACTCGATATCGTTGTTCAGTGTTCGGTCTTTATGTCGTGTCGCGCTTCGAATCAGTGATCGGTAACCCTTGAGTTCTCTGACTGAGATTCACCGGCCAGCGCTTCAAGCGCAACTTTCAATCTTCAAGTCGTTTGAACGAGGCTTGATATCTCAAATGGGGCCTCAAACTGAAGTCGTTTTGGAAGATGCTGACTAACCCGATGTAATCAGACCGACGGGCCAATGCTCAGATGTATCTATGGACCACTGACACTGGAAGCCCTTAATATACATGTCATCACTGCAAGTAGCAGCCTCAATTTGTGTCAAAGAAAAAAAATCTGAAGGGAACAATGACAAGGACTATTTGAAGGATGCCACACGTACCCACTCTCACACACAAAGAGATTGGAGACAAGAAAAAATGACGCTGGTCGAGGTCAACAATAGGCGACAAGATGGCTGGGAAGATGGAAGGAGTTCTTGACGACTCGTAACTCGTCTCGGCGGCAGCGACAGAGGCAGCAGCAGCAGCGGCAACAACACGAACGGAGCATTGGGAACATCGATTCGTCAGTTGTCGGAGTTTCGCGACTGGTCGGAGGTGTGGTCTTTACCGGAGATGATGCTCCAGGGCGATAGCATGAGTCAGTGATGATCGAGTCCTCCAGCCCCCGCCGCCTACGCCGCCAGCAGCACCGTCAGAGATCGTGATGATGACGATGAGCTGGTTTTCACGTTGGGTGTCCAACCCGTCGTGAGTGACCGATGAACGAGGGGCGCGCGAAATGCTAATCTAACTATAATAGGAAATCAAAAACGAACGGGCATACAGCTAAGTCTAGTGCGGTTAGTAGTTGCTTCGTGAAGTTTCATGATCCCGGTCGACTGCGATTCCACTCCAATCGCGAAATGTTCGAACGTAGAGTGTATCCCGAAAATGACTATCATGCGCGATTAATGCTGTTGAAATTTTTCATGAATCATGACCAAGAAAATAGACGACCACGGCGAGGGGAGACATGTGACATATCGTTACGAAACGTGTTCCTGACTTGACTCATTGATTGTACTGTTATCGCATGTTGGCGAAACGTGGCTACACAGCGAATCATCAGTAAATAAAGGAAAATAAATTAATACATAGAAATAGTATAGGGAAAGGCCGTGAAATAAACAATAGTTGGTCCGGTTTGCCGTTGACACCAACAATCTCACGTATAGATTACGTAGATAGCATAAAACTGTAAGTATAACATTAATTAGTACTATTCACTCCATGGACTAGCTTCAAATTATTTGTTTCTTTAAGAAACCTACTCGATAGATGCTGTGATCCTGTATATGCAGAATCTTGGAGAGAATCCACGTCTGAGTTAAGCTTATTCAGAGGGACTTCGGTTCGTAGACTTCAATAGAAGCACGAACACACTACATATTACTAGATATTCGTTGATGAATGAAGTGCATGTTGCCACAATCGTCAATTGATCCTTCTATCTATTTCAGGTTAGCTTTCCGTGGCCGCTTATCTTCCCCATTATGTTCTCCACTTCTTACGATTTCAGAATTTTGAGAAGAACAAATTGCCATTGTTTTACCTACTCTCTTCCCATGGTGAGCTTAACTAAGATACGCCACTATATTGCTGTTTTTTTTGTTTTTTTGAGAATACGTTCAAGTTACATTCAACCTGCCTTGACATGGATAGTCAAGCAAGCGATACCCACGGGAGACAGAAATATTCTCCACCCATAGCAAGCTACATAAGTGACATTGACAACACAGAACGAATATTCCTCCGCCAGATCCTGTCTGGGTTGCCTGCCGTTGATCGAAAGGGCCAGACAAGTTTGTCGCTCGGCACGTTGAGAAAGAGCCAAGAAGACAAAACTCGATGGAACCCTCGACCTGCTGCTGGCGCTCTTCTGCTTCTGCTGGTGCGGCTGTTTTGTGCGTTCTGTCTCAGTACCTGAAGAACCGCATGAGCTCACGGGAACACAGAGCCTTCAACATACTTCCACTCGTCCGGGCGGAGAGTCTGTTTGGCATCTCGAAACAGAAAATGAACAAGAAGAAAATAAAGCAACATACGGGGACACCAACGTTTTAGTGGCGGTGCAGAGAGAATGAAGACAGTTCTTCACTTCCGAAGGCAAATAGGAGGTGTGCTGTTGTGGTTGCCTGCTGCTGCTGCTGTTGGAGCGCCCGCTCGCCTGATCTGCTCGGAGTCGTTGATCATGTGGTTCCTGGGCCGCAAAAAACACCAGCCATTGGTCAAGTAGGTATGCCCCGCTGTGCAGATCTCAGGCGATAGACGGAGTGAAAACGATCGCGGCGGACCAAGACAGCAGTGCTCTTTCCGTCGTCGCGTTGGTGTCAGAATCGCTCGCCGCTTCACAGCATGCAGTGTTGCAGAGTTGGAGACCTTGTGCGGACGACTGGCCATATTGAATATATATATATATATATATATATATATATATAGAAGCCCCGCGACCAGCGGCTAAACCTACGCTTGCCAGAAAAATATACAATATATTCATTAAGTAGGCCTGCTAACACAGTGCGTACGAAGGCTTCTAGCAATACAGCTGGTCATTCTGATATTGTTTCGATGTGCTTTGTACGCGTTTTTCGGGGTTTCAACAGTTTGTATGCAAACCGGCGAACATAGATGAATTGGCGATAACATTTGTTAGAATGCATATTTTAAAACTAGCGCAGCCTAAGGGGGCTGAAAGAGACCGAGGATAGATCATCCAGTGATATGCATCAATGACGTTCAACCATTTTACTATAATGGATATATTTACATGTAAAATGTCTCTTCTCGCCAAAGTTAAAGATTCTGAAGAAACAAAAACTTGTCTAGAATAACGTTGAAAGGCATCATATAGGTTCTTGTTTAAAAACAATACGTTGCTTACAATTTCAGATTCATGTGTAGCAGCTTTTAGCTCTTCAATACAACAGAGCAGTGTCAGAAAATGCGTTCGGAGATCCCTCTTACAGGCAGGGCCATCCAACCACCAGAGCTACATATACATCCACATGTGTCAGTTCTTCAAGGCACACCTAGTTCTTTGCCTACCCGACAAATTGCTGAACGCGCTCCTTTTGTCCTACTTATGACGTAAGGAATTAGTCACCTGGCATTTCCTCTATAGATTTCGTCTTGCGGTACTCCTGTCTGGAAACCGTCACCTTTGAAACGTACGCAAATTTACCCTGAATTCTCGTCTAAAGATTCCAGGACTCGCCTTTCCTGGAATAAGAAAACCTTGCCGGGGGCGGCCCTGTCTCGGTTTTGCCATAAACTCCTCTCCCTGCCGATTTATCTACCTCTCTTTCTCTCTCGCGCGCGCACACCCTCCGGCATTGGTGACTTTCTACATAGCGAATGTACTTTTACCTCTCGCAGTGCCGCCCATTGATTTGTGGATCGCATCTATTTGCTATTCTGTACGGCGAATATATTTCGATTTGGTTGAGTTTCACATTTAAATTAGCATGAGACTGGTCATTAGTCCCTCAAAAGTGTGAAGATAAATGACACGAATATATATATATATATATATATATATATATATACATACATATATATCTATATATATATAGACCAGGTACCCCAGGGAGTTTTTTCCGGTTTTAGTATTTCAAACTCTGTCATCATGAGAGTGGCAGAAGCTGAATTTGGGCGCGAAAAAAAATTATGTTTGTTGCTGTTGGGGTGTTTTGGAGTGAAATAAAATAGACCGATTCGATTAAAGGATTTAGAAAAATCCTCTGTGACTTCAAAATTGACCTATCGCGAGGTCAAGTTCGTGCCATAATGCTTTCCAAGTTCAAAATCGGAGATACTGCACCGAACACGACTACCGAGATTCGTGCTGCTTTCAGACCCTCTACTGCAACGACTCGCACAGTGGAAAAGGTTTCGTTCACGAGATTTCAATCTCGAGTGTGCCCCTCATCCTTCTACCACCTTTTGGAGCTGACCGCAATGCTTGAACAAGCTAAGTCTCTTAGTGCTCCTATGCTTGCTGACCAGCTAAACGTTGACGAGCAAACCGTCAAAGGTCATCTGCTGCAAACCGAAAAACGTACATATATATATATATGTGTGTGTGTGTGTATAGTGACTTGTAAGCACACCCATTCCGTATTGGCGTTGAGTCATTCACTTAAAAGCGGCTGCAACGAGTGGTCCATTGCATTTTACGCAGCCGCAGTGAAACGCCAAGCTTGACTGCGTTGCCCGTCCCACCACTTAACACGTGTCGTCGTTGCCCCGGCGCACTCGCTCGCTCGATCGTGTGATGCCCACCACACGATCGTAACAACACACCTCATTCCCGTATTTATGCGTACACCAAATCAACGTATGAATGAGTGAGGGAGGTTCACGACATAGTCTCATGACGGTAGCACCGCTATCCATTGACGCGTCATGCTTTATGCAAACGAAGTACAAGTTACAGAACAGCGTAAGAACGGCTTCGTCGGCGTCGCCGCCGCTGCCGCCGGCAACACCGTCATGACCACCGCGGCAAACCACTCTCGACGTCTGCGGCGTATAATCATAATAAGAATAATAATAGTAATCGGCGGAATTGTAATCATAAATGGAATATGGTATCTGATTGCATTTTAATTGCTTAGGATGAAGTGTAACGGAACTGCCCGCAGTGAATTACGACGGATTGGATTACGATTCTGAAAGCCGCTCTGAGTTATCAATGTGTGTGTGTGTGTGCGTGTTCCACTACTGTCTGTCACCCGTGAGATCGATTAGGGTGCAGGATGCTCGTGATTTATCATCATCTTTAGCAGCCGTCGACACGATTCGCAAATAGATATTTAACGAAGAGATAATTGACAGATAACGAAAATCATAAAAACGCTATTTTAGCCCAGCAGTCCACATATATATATATATATATATATATATATATGTGAGTGTGTGTGTGTACCTGTGCATGTGTGATAATCCAGAGTCACCCGGAGTGAAGAGTTATGTTTAGACAAAAGAGCAAAAAATAAAACGACGCAAATGTGGCCAAGCTACGCGGGAGTTATTTTAATGCTGGCCCCAAGCGCTAATGAATCTGTAAAGTTCGAGAAACGCTCTTCGCTTCATTGCTTAACCAACAGGTTTGACGAACAACGTCTGACATATGCAAAATCCTCCTTTCTCGTAAGAGACGATTTCTCAAGCATGCAAGACAATGCAGCACCTATCTTATCAAGACAGCGACACATACTCATGCAATTAAGCAAATATACTGAACTTTCAATAGACCCGTTCGACGAAGAGCAAAGAGTGGACACACTCGTAGTCTTTCTTGGCCGCGTTGTAATTCCCTGGCTACGAAAATGATGACTGCTGGCGCTGGATATTGGCAGCTAGAAAAAATGTGTGCCAACGAATGCAGGCAACGCCGCCCGCTCTCCCGATGAGAGGACCAGTGCGAGATTGCGATAACCGCATAACAATCGTCTATTCAAGTGGAGAAGGCTTTTGGAATTATAATAATAATAATAATGATAATAATAATAATAATAGTACGATTATAAAGCTATTATATTCCAGACCAGTGCAAGTCTATTCGTGCATCGCTCGCACACGGTGGCAAACATATCAGCAGGTTAATCCTATTGTGTCGTTGCACAATGGGATTAACGATACCGATGGACACTTGAGCGTCGATGGTCCACATAAGCTGGGCCAGTTCCTCGATCGACGCGACCGAAACTCTTGACGCATGTAGGACATTTCAACAAAACGAGCGATATCTCCGAGCTGTTTGGTATAGCTAGCGGCATCTAGCGGTAAACTTTGATGACCAGAGAAGGAAAAGTTGAAGAGTTTCTTGGTGGACAGGATCTTAGTCAATTGGACCGTCCGCCGTAGAGATGAAGATACCTCCTATTTTAGACGAGCCTTCTGCGAGAGACTTTTAGACAAACTGAATCGTTGCGTAGCAAGCCTCACCGATACGGGGAATTTTTGTGCTTGTTTTTTCAATGTGGGGACCTTCCGGGAATGCATGATGCACATGCATCACTCAGCCGTAGTGACCCCAATGCGGGAGCCCCCTTCCACACCACAAAGGCTCGCAAATTGCATTACTTCTATAATTGATAGGGAATTCTACTCGAGATGTGTCAAACCCTCACTCGCGTGCAGAGTGCCCTCAAGTAGCAAAATTTCGACTCTACTTATTATGTTGCGTTTTTACGTGGAGGGAGGTTCTGTTCTTGACGTCCATGCCTCTGTGGAGTACCTAACTCCGCTGAAAAACACGAACACTTCTCAAGAGAGCTCGACCCCTTGTCATACATTTGATTTGTTTATAGATAGCGTACGCGCGTACAGAGTGCATAGACTTCGGGCAAAACTTGAACTTTGGTCTTAAGTGCAATAGTTTTCTTATCAAGCGTTTCAGTCAGGGAGAATATTGCAAACGTATCTTCATAAAACCGACCTGGTGAATCTTGCATGAGAAAATCCCCCACAAGGAGTATCCTTAGCAACCTTAAATAGTCCTACTACATGATAAATTGTGCCTGCTATTTTAGCAATATATACTCGAAACGTAGGAAGAGTATTGGTCGAATGGCTTTTTGTTGCGTTCGCGCTCTTGCGTCCCGTATTTTATCTCTGCTTTGAGCTATAAACACCTGGCTGGTCATGACTATGCCTCGTGTTCATGATTTACTGTGCTTACTGTGTGTGAGCAGTTAGCGGCCGGGAGCCTCCTACCCATCAACAAGGTGCCATGGGAAGAATTAGCAAGGACTCGATTTCCTGGCTAGCTTGTCCTGGCCGCTGGCTCTACTCGCTTTGCTGGTCTCTCCTACTAGTTGACGTCCTGTGACAACGCGATATCAGCTCTCAACGTGAGCTTACACCAATGTCGCCAGCCAAACGCACAAAACCAGAGCACCAGCATCATGGCATGGGTCCAGCCTCTTAAAGTTGGTCGACCTCTCTCTCCCGTCTCGACTAATCTCCTACCTTGGTCTCCCACTTGAGTGCACTCCCAGCCAACTGACGGGACAACAGCGACGCTGTAACGTAAGGATAGAGCGCGCTGTTCCCGCTGCGTGTGATCGAGAATCGGCGGCAGTGTGTTTTGCGACGAGCAGCGTCCGACTAGAACAGTCGGTTCGTCATAGGGTCATAGGCAGGCTGGGGCAGCGCAGGCCGCCACACAACAGTCGCAATCATGTCAGAAATAGCGGGACTGGTGAACAAGTTCTTTAAAACTGAGTATGTTACCATCGACAACAATTTATGCCGGCTACATTACAAGGCAACGGTGGCAGTGTTGCTGGCTTTCAGCTTTCTCGTGACAGCTAAACAGTATTTTGGTGATCCAATCGACTGTGTTGTGCCAAAGGACTCGATCGATGTCAAGATGCTTGACACATATTGCTGGATTCACAAAACGTTCAGCGTGGAAAAGGCCTTCAAAGGATCTCTCGGCAACGAGGTCGCATATCCCGGCGTTGCGCCCCACCAGACAGGTGACAAGCTCATCTACCACGCATACTACCAGTGGGTGTGTTTCGTGCTTATATTGCAGGCAACCGGATTCTATCTGCCGCGATTTCTGTGGAAACTCATCGAAGGAAGTCGCGTAAAATATCTAACGAGCGAACTGAACAAGCCCCTTATCGACGACGACAAACAACCGACAAAGAGAAACCAACTCAGACTTCTTGTCGATTACATGGACGCGAATAGGAACCGAGGACACAAACTCTACTTCGCCGCACTGGTCGTCGCCGAAGTTCTAAACTTCGTGAATATCATCTTACAGATCTACCTTATGGATCGATTTCTCGGAGGCCAATTCTCTAGCTATGGTTTGGATACGGCCAGGTTTACAGAGTGGCATTGGGAGGCACGCTATGACCCGATGATAAAAGTGTTTCCGCGAATGGCCAAATGCACGTTCCGTATGTACGGCACCTCAGGCGACATCCAGAAACTTGATGCTGTCTGTGTGCTGCCTATAAATATTCTCAATGAGAAGATCTACGTGTTCTTGTGGTTCTGGTTTATGGTACTAACGTTGCTTACAGCCTGCTGGTTGGTGTTCCGTGCTGCAACAATTCTCATTCCCCAGTTACGGGAGCGGCTTCTGCTCAAGAACGTTTGCAAACACGAAGCGTGCGTCGATACCGTGCGATACATCCTGAGCATGACAGATGTCGGTGACTGGTTCATCATGTTCCTGGTAGCACAGAACATTGATCCACTGCACATGGAAGGATTCCTAACGAGATATGAACTAAGAATTAGAAACCTTCACGATCCCGACGACGACATCGTCGAAGAAAAGAAAAGGCTCATTTGCAACACGTGCTTGGAGGTAGAGCTCCACGAGACTAGGCTACCTGAGCAAGCCTAACCTATACTAATACCAATAGAAGACAAAGATGAAGAACATCGCATCGTACAGCAAAATTACGAGCTAGGAAAATCGTGCGCGAAACAGAAAACAGCAACGCAAGCAAAGTTATGATTGTGCCCGTTCGTTTCGACGGTGCAACGCTAATAGTTACATGCGGCATGGCCGGTTTCATTCTGATGTGTCACATGCCACAAGCACAAGTGGAATATATTAAGTACCGAAGGCCAACAGAATGCGGGACGAAGAAAGAATACGACGAAATAGATGCTGCAGACGAGTAGGTCCACAAAGGTCGACAAAGTAGCACGGAGTGAAGATGTCAACTTGCTAAGTGTTCGTTACAGGAATCAGCAAGACAGGTCCATTGCAAAGGCGCGACACCAACAATACGGCCAGGGATGGCAGCGATTTAGCAAATGTCGATCGATCGATCGATCTATCCCTCTGCCAATCCATCCATCCAGTCAGCCACCTGTCTGTCTGTACGTCTGTATGTCTCTGCGCATGTACAATCCACTTCGTTAATGTATTATTCTGTATAATAATAACAATAATAGTAATGAGCATTTGGTGTCGCTCGCAAAATGCACCGATCACAACAACATATTCATTTTAGAATCATAATAAAGATTCAGCTGCTCTTATTTATATGCTACGAAGCTTGAATGCATTTAAATTCGTCCAAAATTGAAATACGTTTATTTGTATTTGACGCGAATAATGTTCCGCTGTTTGAAAAAAAAACGTTCATTTGCGATCTTATTCTATCGAGTTGATTTCCTGTAGAGGGAATAAATATTTATTGTACCGGCATATATTTTCTGGACAACATAAGTACGGCATTCATGCCTGTGCACTGCATAACCTCATCGTAAGATCATCCCACCACTTCTAGTTTTATAAGAGTTGATAATTTATACATAATCAAACACGTTATGTAAGATATATATATATATATATATATATATGTATATATATATATATATATATATATATACACACTATATATAGGTTTACTGTGTCTGAAAATACGAATGTATTACTTATAGAAATTCAGCAGGGAAGAGGGCTACTTGTTTAGCATCGCACCGTTCGGGATTGATGCCCTGACTCTGAATTAAGCAGAACCTCCAATCAAAACTCACCTTAGTCAACTTATCCGTCAGAAACACAATTATCATCGAATCTGCAGTAGCAAACAAACGTACCGCGCCAGAACCATGAGCGTTTGTTTGTGCCTTAAATAGCCACCCTGAACACAGGGCACAACATTAAGTCACATTTAGTGTCAGTGTGTTAGGGAGGAGGATGTTTATGCGGAAAAAATAAAGGTTCTCAACTAGTCTAAGAGCAAGTGCGGCAGACTCTGTTACATTGTTGCTCAAAACTAATTTACATAACTCACCACTGTTAGAACCTAGAGTAGGGCTCGAACTCGGCACTGGTGGACATTTGGGTCCGATAAACAAAGATTCCCCGAAATCACCCCCAATCAATTTCAAGTTAGTGACCGTGGAAATAGATTGACATCAATATATTAAAATCAACCAGGCAACGTTGCTGCGTGTGGTGAACAAATGCTACGTATCACACACAATGAGAATCGAATGCAAACAATTCAAAAGTCAATCAGCAAAGATAATACTCAAAAATCAATAAATTAGTCTGCCAACTTAGTGTCGTCTCCTTTAATCGTCCACAAAAAAATCACAATTTTCGCTCGATTTTCTAAAATAAACACGTTATTCATACGATACGTGTCCCGTTCACGTTATACGAGATACTGGTAATAACAAAGGCCGCGTGTGCAGGTGATTCGTGGCAATCGCCACCATCTGATTTGTGACTTCATCAGTTGATGAAGATATGTAATATATAATAAGATATGTATGTATCTTATTATATTTTTTAAATACATTTTTACATACATATATTATATGTATATATCTATAAGATATGCAGATCATGCACACCTTCTTCTCCTACAACATACATCAAAGTCGTTTGCACGAAGTCACCCGAATGATTACTGAAGACGAAATCGTCGAGGAAGCAATAGCACTTAAGATCATGTAAGCAAGACGTAGCTTGTCGAAGGTGTATCCTACGGGAAGATACCAACATTATTTTGGATTTGGAAGTATATAAACTCCAGGTAACGCTATATATATATATAGTAGTAGCGTGTCATTACTGACAACAGGTTGGGATTCGCCAAATGATATTTCATGTATGCGCTTGTCATTCTCTACCGTTGTTATAGGAGTGGATTAAACTAACAAAATCTAAAGCCTAACTATACTAGGCGAACCATGTGAACTTCGAAAACAATCTGAACGAATTTGAAGGTGTTTATACACGTAGGATACGCTCGTGTTTTGTTGTTCTACGTTGTTGAGCCTAAATTCTAATATGTAGACCTCTGAAGTCTAAGCGAACCGGTCGACCTCCTACAGCGGATTGAGGCATCTTCAGCAGCGAGGGACGCCATCGGGAACTAGCCCGGTCACTGAACGATGTCATATCACCGTTCGGCTTGGCGTCCCAATGTGTACCGTCATTTCCTAAATGAAAGTGAGGCGAACGAAAGCCTCGTTTCTGTTGTCTGCTCGACGAAACACTATCTATAGGCACTCTATAGCATTTTCATGAATGCCTGTGAGCTCTGAAGCGTGACTTCGTAATAGGAAGGTGGCAGATGAGTCGCTACAAGCGAACGTCGACAGGTTCCAGCTCGGCTCCACACGACTGTTCGTAGCCAAAAGTGTCACATCGAGCCCGCTAAGCTTAGCACAGCACGGCTTGAGATGCAGCTTGAGAGAGCTTCACGTGTACGGGAAGCTCCCGGCACACACACACACAGAGCGGCTACTCGGCTATTATCGAGAGTAGTAACTTCTGTGTCCCGAACGCATTACTAAGGGCGATGTTGGCATCAAGGCATCTTCGAGTCCATTGCTTTAAGGCGGACAATACATGGCACTATTCTGAGATACTAAACAGCTAAAACAGGAAACATTTGAATAGCGTATGTTAAATACGAGGTAGTGGTAAATTACTTTATACAGAGTGATTATGTGTATCATCCCTGTGTTATATTATCACACACTTTTTCTTTTGGATGGTATTCCGGCATCTTCAGTCTGAATGCTTGCTGTTACAGGGTAGGGTTTCTTGCAGAGCTAAATGTTACGTACCCTACGCCGAATGTGTATAATGTATTAGTTAGAGGCGCACGGATGTAAAATGAATCATGCTGGCGCTCTGCATAAATGCATCTATAGATCTGTCTCGTAGAGTTGGTAGAGAGAGGTTCATTCATGGACGTTTTCTTGTCGTATGGTAGCTTTGTGTAAAATCGTAGTGCACATCAAGTTATGCTTGCGAGGTGTTTTCATAGCCATCCTTCTAATCATGGGTGAAACAAGACTAACAGACTATCTTTATTGATTGTTCGCCAAACTAATATAATAACTCATTATTCAAACGTTCTTCTTAGATAATAATAATAATAATAATAATAATTATTATTATTATTATAATAGAACGTAATTATTCTTAAGCAGTTACTATTTAAGGTTTTTAGAAGCACTGCCTCATTTTGGGCCTGTATATACATGTAACTAAATACAATATATAAATTATATGGTTTTCATAGTTAGTATTTACAAAAATGTTTAGTTAGCTTAACGAAGTTTTGATCACACGAGTTCAGTGCGATATTTCTTGTCGTTTTTTACGTGTGAATTTCACCATGGACTAGGAGGGAATATTGCCAGTTGTGGGTGATCTCGTATTGTGTTTCAGAGTTTTGGCAGAATTTGTACCTATCAGGAGGAATCAGGTCAGTTCAATGTTCATACGCCGTTCATGAGAAATACTGATCCGGGAGTTAATCATCAGTGGGGTATTCTTAGGGTATTCTGGCTTTGTCGTTTGTACAGCAGCTCACCAGCTCATAGAGAACATCCCGACAAACTACACTTTCTGTGGGATTCTTCAGGTCGATCTGTAAGGTCGGTAGGTCGGTCGACTCCAAACCCCGCTCAGAAGGACCTATTCCTCAGGTTAGGGACTTCTCCCGCAGTTCACCAGGGGTACAACTTGGACGAAAAGAAAAACAAAAAATCAACTTCGCTCACTGCGTATCGTGAACGCTCAAATCGTTCGCATCGCAACAGGACACGGAAATGCGAAAAGGAACGGATATGCGAGAAAAAAGCCTAAAGAGTTGAGTGAGGCGTGACGCCATACCATGGACAGCAAAACTCAAATCGTTTTCTCCCATTGACGAAAGACAAAACATGTGACATGCCCAACTTTCATTCTAATCAGAAAATGGCTATGCGCGTTGTAAACTCAAAAGTCTACATGTAATTAACTGAATTATAAGGGCCACAGGGCCTCGACACCTCTGACGGGCGCTGCCCAGACGGCCTCATTCTTATCCCCTTCCATCGGGGCCAGCACCTTGTTTGGGACGGCACTGTGGTTGACACTCTAGCGCCTTCTTATGTCAACCACTGTGCAACCATCCCCGGCTACGCGGTAGCGCGTGCGGAGCGGGCCAAGCTAAGGAAGTACGCCGCACTGCAAGCGACCCACCTTTTTCCCCCCTTGCCTTTGAGACCTTGGGCGGGCACGGGCCTCTCAGTGCGAACTTCCTCGAAGGGGTCTACCATAGGTTGATCCGCGCTACCGGGGACAAGCGCGCAGGCTCTTTCCTTCTGCAGCGCCTGTCCGTCGCTGTGCAGAGAGGCAATGCCATCGCCTTCCTCGGGACATTGTCGACCTCACCCCCCCCCCATAATCCTTAGAAATAATTCCTAATTATTGTATGTTTGAATAAATCAGATTATTACTGAATTATAATATATTACATATAACCACAACCATAAAGTGATAACTAATCCGACAAGACGATAACTTCGACCTGGCTGGCCTGCGATCTTCCCCTGTGCGACTCGTCTACGAAATCACCTTTCGGTGGGGATGGGTTTAATGGGCTTTTTGACTCGGGGTCACTATCTGGATTTTCCTTAACAGACCTTGTGGTCACAGGTTACCTGGCGGCCCCCTCATCATTCATACACAAACACACGCACACACCCGGACTTCCTAAGCGACACGAGTGGCTGCCCTACTGCAGCTCAATACCGTACAAGCGAACAAGCGTCCCAGCGCGAACGCGTTTGCCAACAATAGAAGTCTCCAATTGAATTTCGTCTGCGGATCAACCGACCAATTTCGTTGACATTCGAAACAATACCTTCCACGCAATACGAAGTTTAGAATCATGACAACTTGCTATTATATATATATATATATCTCATCTGTAGACCCGATTGTCTGCTATTCCCGAATATATTTATTCGATTCATGATCGCCACCATCATTATCATCAATCGACCTCTTTCGCTTGCAAACACCGCCTTAGATATTCTACTACTTTGGCTTCCCCTCGTTGTTGCCTGGGGCTGCGGCGGTGCCGTACCCACCGCCGTCGGGTAGTGGCAATTGTTCTAGATGAATTTTGATTTATAATAATAATAATAATAACAATAAATAGACAACAAAAATTGTTCACACTTCGCTGCTGGATGCTGTTTGTCGTTGTGCCTCAGCTCCAGTTTGATTACCGTCGCCCAAAACGCACATCAAGTGATGACACGAATGAGCTTGACGGGGGCTGTATGTCACCTGTCGAAATCACGTTTATTACTGCCATCTGCTGTAATGTTTTGGCGGCATAATAGTGACAACAGCAACAAGAGCAGCCGGCTTGACCAACGCTGACCTGCTGTTTGCAAAATGCTCAATGCTGACAGCTGTTTTCAGTCGATTGCAGCATCTCCCTTTGGTCGGCCTTTAGTTATCAGATGTAGCTGGTTTGTGGAGTGATTGGTGTCCTATTGGTGCTAAGACAGTCTCGCGTATCGTTAGTTCTGCTGCTGCTCCCTGTCACTGTGGACGCGCCCGGCCACCACCAGTTACCATTCTCGTTTCAGTGGCTGCTCTTCAGCAGACGCTGCTCTCTGATCCGTTCCGACGGACACCACCTCCTGTTCCGAGCGACTGACCGACTGACTGGCTGACTACTGGTCCCCGTTCTTGTGCTGCTGCTGCTGCGGATGCTGCTGCTGTTGTTGTTATTATCATCGTCGTCGTCGTTGTCGTTGTCGTCGTCACCATCGTCGCCATCTAGTTAAGGCAGCAGCTCGAGCAGCAGCAGTAGCAGCGGCGGTTATCGTACTATGTTGCTGTTGCTTCGCCTCCGTTGGCAGGCAGGCGCATCCGCCGTTCGTTCGGCTGCCGCCGCCGCCACCGCCCGCTTATTCTCACTCGGGCGAATGTGATGGTGTAGTAGCAGCAGCAGCAGTGGTGGTGGTGTTGCTGGCTAGTGGTGGTCGTGGTGGATCCGACGCGACTCGAGCGCCCTCTCAGCCCCTTTTCTGCTGCTGCTGCTGGTACCAGGCGTCCCCTGGTGGTCGGGCTCTTCCCTCGCCTGCGCCGGCGGCTCCAGCGACGGGCGGCACGCCAGTTGCTCACAGACCGCTAATCAAGCAGCTTCGCGCCGCGACGTTCGTTGAAACCTCCAGCCAACCGCTGCCTCGCTGGTTGGATTGGGGCCCCTGGCAGTCGCCTGCTGGAGAATATCTGCCCGTTGCAGCGGTGCCGATCGTAGCACGCAGGGAGGAGTGGTGCTCGATCGCAGTGCTGCCAGTCTGCGCTTTTTCGCTGGTTGGTCGGCTGTCGTGAATGAGCGTGGCGCCCTCTGCTGGCCAGTGGGCCAACTAGCGGAGCAGTCATCAGCCCCGTGCTTGGCGGCTGCCATCGCCCGATCGGCAAATCGAGTGAGTGACCAAGGGAACTGTCGCTTGCCAGTAACAGCAGCAGCAGCAGCAACAGCAGAATCAGCAGCGGCAGTAGAAGAGTCTGTCCCGTTTTGTGTAGTTGAGTGTGTGTGCATGGAGCGCGGCCGATCTGTTCCTCTTGAGTGCCGCCTCCATCACAAATATTTGCGATAGCCAATCTACCGTGAGATTTGCGAGTGTGCGAGGTGTGAATGCGTGCACTTCACGAGATTCGATCTGAGATATTGTGTGTGTTTTGTGTGTTTTTCAATCTAGTTTAGGCGAAGAAGAAACGAAGAAGCTGTGCACGACGACAAGATTTCACCATCGACGATTAGCCATAGCCAGCTGCCGCCATGGATCAGCTATTCGGAAATCTCAAGGGGTTCTTTAAGACAGACTTCACCTATACGGATAATTCCGTGTTTAGGTTGCACTACAAGGCGACCGTGGCGATTCTGATCGCGTTCAGTATCCTCGTCACCGGCAGGCAGTATATCGGAGACCCGATTGACTGCATCACGAAGGACTCGGTGCCGACGGACATACTCGACACATTTTGCTGGATACACACGACGTTCTCCGTGCCGGACGCATGGACCAAGATCGTTGGCGAGGAAGTTCCATACCCTGGTATCGACAAGTCGACGAACGGATCAGGAAAGCGCGTCTATCACGCCTACTATCAGTGGGTGTGCTTCGTGTTATTCCTGCAAGCAGCGTTGTTCTATGTGCCGCGCTATTTATGGAAGATGGTCGAAGGTGGCCGCATTAAGAATCTCATCCTCGGCCTCGACAACCCGATCATGGACGACGGTGAGAAAACTGGCAGTCGACGCCTGCTCGTCGAGTACCTTATGGTGAACCGAAACAACCACAATATCTATTTTTGGGCATACTCCGCCGCTGAAGTACTCAATTTCGTCAACGTCGTCGGTCAAATGTTCCTCATGGACTACTTCCTCGGTGGCGAATTCTCAAAGTACGGTGCCGAAGTGCTCAACTTCACCCAGTGGTCACAGGAGGTACGCTACGACCCGATGATTCGCGTGTTCCCCCGGCTAACCAAGTGTATCTTCCATATGTACGGATCCTCGGGTGATGTTCAGAAGCACGACGCGATGTGCATCCTGCCCATCAACATTATCAACGAGAAGATCTACGTCTTCCTATGGTTCTGGTTCATCTTCATGGCGATTATCTCAGGAGCTGTTCTCGTCTATCGTGCAGCCACGCTATTTCTTCCTCCGATCCGTACACGCGTCACCAAATCAAAGGGCAACCTCGCCAACCAGGATCGTCTCAAGCGAATCATTGAGCACTCGAAGATCGGCGACTGGCTCATTCTTCATATGGTATGCAAGAACGTTGATCCCCTTAACTTCCGCGACCTCATCAACGATTACTACGAGAGCCTTTACGAGACCAAGAGCGAGCCGTAAGGCGTTGTGTTAAATTCTAGCGGTTCCATTCTCATAATTTCGACGACGACGACGATGATGATGAGTTGCTGAGAAGAGGATATGCACACACCCATATATATATATATATCTATATGAATATATAGTGCTGCAGGAAACCATCCGAAAAGCTGACTGGGCCGTAGTTACATGTAGTGTGTATGTGTGTGCGTGTATGTATGTATGAAGATGAGTGCGAGCGAGCGTGCGTGCGTCTGAACCCAAGGACAGCCCAAGAGTTCAGTTGTTACGCAGTGGGGACCACCTCTCAGTCTGTCTCTTCGTGCCTCTCGGTTGAAGCACGAAGCTGAGTAGGTGCTCCCGAATCTCAAGGTCCATCAATTCACTTGTAGGAGAGGGCCCGACGACGGAGGGCTTCGACGAACCCCTATCCGCCGTCGCTGCCAATGAATCTCGAAGCTTTTCTTTGAACCTAGGTAGAGCAAACGACACAGCTATACACTCGGAACCAAACACACACATACACACACACACAAGCATAGAGGATGAATCCCATTTACACGATTATTGTTATTATTACTATTATTATAGTTGTAACGAGTGCTATGAAGGTGTTGAGACGCTTGTACATTATTGCCTGACTGTGGCAAATGGAAGATTGAAAAACGCGGTCGGCCCCAGTATGGCCCATAACGAATCTCATCGCGCCAGAGACAAATACGTTCGATCATATTTAGTCGAAGTTAATGTCGTTTGACGACGTCTTCAAATGACGCTGAGCTGACACAGCGATCGAGAGAATGAGAGCACACAGACAAAATCACTCAAGTCTTCCAAAGGACATCATTCCAGGATGGATTTATATGACTATTGCCAACGCATTGCAGCAGCGGACTTGGCCCGTAGGGAGTCCAGCCTCTGAATCGCTCCGATTAGTAATCAATCAATTATAATCATTAATAATAACAATAATCATAATACTAGCAGTATGATGTACGAGAGAGTACAATGGTGAAAGGGGTCTGATGACCTGGCACTGCCTGTCTTTCAGGGAGGGATCTGGTTCAAGCGGTTTCGTTTCGGATGCGCCAAACGAGACGAACACTCGGGATCCCCCCATACAAACCGCAGCAATTGTCACATTTGTGTCTTGTGACTTTCATTATACAAAATACAAATATGTATGTGAAGTGAGCGGATCTTGATTGTGTAGACGAGCGCCTGCCTGTAAAGTAATGATAACAACAGCAATAAATGATAATAATGAGAAAAATAAGGAGATCTATGAGCGAAGTAAAGAGGATGAAGTATCCTCGATGAAAACGACGTAACGGAATGAGAAGACAATCAACAAGGATGAGTCAAGAGAGAGAGAGAGAGAGAGCGTGGGACAATATGGGAATCATAGAGAAGAACGAATCAATGACAAATAAATAAATAGAGAGAGCAAGAGAGAGAGAATAATTACAAACACTGCAAATAAAAGTATTTACATCATATAGCATATAGCATCATCACTATAACTATTCTTTAATAAAATAAGTACAACAACAACAACTAATATGAAGAATATATCATAGAATATTTTGTGATAAAAAAACGAGCAAACAATAATTGAAGTGGTGTAATAAAATGGAACACATACTCAAATATGTTCTCTGTGTTTTGAATTTCAATCGACTCGGCCAACTGCTGCCTGGACGACTAGAACGATGAGTAGTGTGTCACAGCGTTCACTGTTTCGATCCCGAAGGGATAGGGTGATTCATGCTGGCAATAATGTCAATCAGTAACAATCAATCAATCAATCAACCGCATTCTCAACCTATGAACGCAGGCTTTCTATTCAGAGTTTGGCATATCAACCTCTGAAATGTGAAGAAATGAAGTCGACGAGGATCGAGCACGACCATGATTGCTAGATAGTTATTATATATGGTCAGTGTTTCCCGGGCTCTTGAGATATATATATATATAGAGAGAAAGGAGCTATTCAAGCTCCTATGAAATGAACATCAACTCACCGGAGATTGCAATGCAGCTGATAGTGATCACTTGCTCTCGGAAAGCATGGAATCGACAGTTTGGAAGGATATATTTTACTTAATGGGAACTAATGTCAATTTCCGCATCTCAGGATCGAGCCCGGTAGTCTGGTGGTGCATTCGTGTGCACCTGCCTAGCAATCGGATAACTCAAAAATACACGGGTTCAATCCCCACCGTTACGCATTTGCATTTGAAGGGGACTTCCGTCTTGTGAAACAATTATGAATTATGAAGCACTTCCACCGTGGACGTTAAATGACGGCTGTGAGTCAGCCCGGAAAATCGAAAAATTTCATTTAGGATAGACTTCGTTATAAAACTAACACTTAAGCATATACATGTTACGATAAGAGGGTCAAACTTTAGTGGGACAAATTGTTACAATGGCATCAAATTTCTGAGCGCGTGACAATTGTGATCGACATTTGTCACATATAGGCCTATGATATTATGCATATTTAAACCAAAATCCAAATCACTACTTTCGATAAAGCTATTACGGGTTGACCCCCGACTATCACAATGCGATCTCCCCCGGTACTCCCCCCCCGCCCATAGAGCGTTCGTTGGTTTTCGAAATCAATACAAACGACGATAGTCATACGTGCGTTACAGTTAGGCAATATCAGGTCATTTCGATATGCCTCTGTCAATGTTGTGTTGATTGATTCGTGCCGCGGGGGTAGTCTCTAGTCAGCCTGTTGCTTCATTGGACACAGCCGCCATAGCTGAATCGTATCTCTCAGGAGCTGCAGTATGCATAGACTAATTAAAATCCACTCAACTCGATCAAATCCACTTCGTGTCTGTTGTTCACACATGGATTGTTTGCCTGCAACTGCATGCTTTTAAATATCTGTTTTTTTTTTTTGTTGCGGAACACAATCTGTTGATCTCAACCATGATCTACTTTCTGTTACTTTGACTAAGACGCGATTCAGTTTACTCTAATCAACTGGTGTTGCGCAAACTTTAATTCCCTTTCATTTCATATTTTTCCAGACAGTTTGCAGCGATGTTTTTCATCATTTCTGCCAGTATCATCCCCATTGTACTTGTGTGCCCTGCTCTGTCGCAGAGTTTCTTCCGCCCGACGATTTGGGTGCGATTAGCTTTTCTTGTGCACACTGCCACTACTGCTATTACCTATTGTATGTAAGGTAAAGGTAGAGCGATATTTGTTTGTTAAACAAGCTGCTATTCCACTGCAAATTCACTGCAAAATGCATCTATATCTCTTTGAATTTGTACACTAACATACAGCAGTTGTCGTTTCCGCTTCGGTCTGTATCGCCTAGTGTTTCTCGTATTGTTTTGCATTTAGCCACAAGGTGTCCACTCCGCTAGAATAAACCTAAATCACGATTAGCGAGCGTATTTTCGGTGGCTTCATATTTTTTCATTGTTTCTTTTTCTTGCTGAAACTATAGCACAGTCGAGGTATCTAACACTGAATCGAGCAATTCGATCTCTGGAGCTGTTCGATAGTTTTCTCGCCGTCTATCTACCAAAGTGGGACATGAGGTCACTAGAGGTCTTCGAGAGCACAAGCTTTCAATGAGAAGAAGCCTAAATTCTAGCAAGGGTGTTGAGAATATGCATATTTCGAGGCGTCACCAAATATGATACGTGGGTGGGGATCATACATCTATCGGCACCATCTAGAGAAAAAATTATTGTCGACATCTTTAGTGAAATCGATAGGATATGGTTGAAGCGCAAAATTACGAAAATCACTAAAGCGACTTATCAATATACCACACTTATATATTTCATGAATGACGCTGAGCAAGTATGCGTGATTACTCGTATGGAAACGTAGACTATACACGAAGGGAAGTGTCTGATGAGAGAGGGACATTCAGCGCCTTGACATGCTCATTGTGAACAAACCCACCACTTCGAGAAAGGTCCATTTTATACATTTATTTTTCTCACGTTAGGTGTGATTCAGCACCGATTACAGCTGATTGCCACCGCCCCAGGTGTTGGAACATTGGTAGAGGTGCTAACGCCGGACGAAATCGTTGGCATCACCGGCAACGTGAGGATGACAAAGTATTAGTTTGTGGCTGCTCACAACGAGGACAACTGTGTGTGTGTTCCAGAGCGGATTGAAGGGTATATGCTCTGCGAGAGGTAGTGGTGTGTTTATTTTTTCGAAACACCAACATTTGGCGCCGGCGGACTGACTGTTTTGGGGAGCCAATATCAAAACATTTTAGTCACCAAAATTGACGGATCGCTGTCCCTGTATCGATGTATATTTGATGGAGCTTTCGTGCTAAGCTCGGACATGCGGCCGGTACGCGTCAGCCAGACGACAGGATCGGTCAGATCTGCGTGGTTAAGTCGACACGGTGTCAGTGTTCAATTTCTACGCTGGTATTCGCTAGGTTTTCTAGGAAGTAGACAGTTGCTTCGTTGGGAATATACGAGCGTGTGGCCAGAGTGTAAGTTGTGCACATGCTTGGAAAACAAGTTATGTGAACATGCTCGGACAATAAGTTATGGGTACATGCTCTAACAACGAAAAGTATTGACAGAAAGTCATATTAGTCCTTAATATGGGATTCCATCCATTTTTATGAGGGTTGCTCACCTCAACTCGAAGCGCAATCTGTTTTCTGGAGAGAGTCTCCACCGACATAGGTTTGGTAACAATTTGTTAAACTTGACTCTAACAAATGTTGAGATATATGTGGTCATTATTTCTAAACGTCTCACCGACTTCGGATAGTTCGTTCGGTGTAAATTAATTAACATATGCCAGCTAGCTAGAATCGAGTGGCTATTCTGATGGACGATGGGTTGCTACGAGAGGAAGTTAACGCTGCATTGTAACTCAAGTACGACTGTGCAATGGGGCTAACGCAATGTCTTCGGGCGGACAATGTGAGGTTAACCTTGGTCTCATTTCGATTTGCATGTGACCCGAGGGGCACATAAAATTTTTTTGTTAACAGCACATGCTTATTCAATATATTTCATTCTATAAATATGACATTTCACGACCAGGTTGAAAGCTGTGCGTCTCGACGTCTATGAAGGTCCCATGCTCAGATCTGTGAACAAGAGCACAAATAAGTTATGGGACCGGTGAATGGTATGTCATCGTGACTCCTGTGTAAATGATAGTTCTTTCAACATATTGACCGTGGCCAGTAGTCCATAATAGGATTTTTTGAAAAAACAGCGACAAACCCAATAAAGATCGGAGGGTATGGAAGACGGATACATTGTCCTAATCAATGGGGGGATCATTCTTCCTATGTTTTGTGTTCGTTATTTGAAATATCGGAGATGTACATAGATTTTTATTTGACAAACTATCAGATTACTTGTGCGTTCTGCGTTAGAGTTCAAACAGCATTGGCATATAAAGATGCACTGCAATTCACGTCTTCGGTATACCTTGTAGCCGTGTCTTTCAATCACGTTAAGAATGCCATTAATTAAGATATGCGCGATGCCAACATTACTACCCACCGTTAGACACAAACACGACTTGTCTGAACAACACAGGAACGCCACGCAGCATTGTAGTGAGTCAACGACTAGTACAATGCTGCTGCTACTGGTCGTGATGCTGGCTCAAGACTGATCCGTGGCCCAGACTTCTCCTCTTCTTAAGGTATAAGGCTCTGGTACACCTTCAGCCAAAGATAGATTTGTCGGCAGATCGGGAAACGTTTAACAGCAGCTCCCTGTCCGCCTTTCCGCGGCCGTCCAGCCGATTGACGGCGTCCGCTCGTTGAAGTCCCTTCGCTAGACTGCCCTTGTGGGATCAGACCTAGCGGTCAGAGTAATCGAGCACTTCGTAGCTCTGAGCCAGAAGGGCAACAGCTAGCCATCACACTACAATAGAAGTAGCTCGCTAGTAGCTAGTCTGGCCGGGCAGGCGCCGATGGGGCGTCAATTGCGAGACAGAGAAGCACGTGCGCCGGTCGGAGCAGAGCTATCCGACCCGCCGGTGTTACGTAGAGCGTACGGAGCCGTGCTGCTGCTGATCAAACGGCCGCTGGCGACGGCCAAGGCTGTCACCCGACAACTGACGGGACCTGAGGCGCTGGCTCAGCTATATCAATGTATGGCTGGGTGCAGCGCGCGCTATAGGCCATGCCACGACCGTATACGACGATCTAAGCGTAGGTAGTTCACCTGCGCGTATCTCTATGAGTGTTCAGAGCAGCAGCAGCTCTGCCGACTAATAATCTACTGTGGCAACTGAATGGTGTAACATTTAGGTGTACACCAGTACGTGTCGTACACCAGTCACTGTGTGAAATCTTGTAGCATCAGTGAGGCAGGCGTGATTCATGCCGCCGCTGCTGCTGCCGCCGCCGCCGCTGATTGATCTGAATTTAGGCATGCAAACATCGATCATTGATATATTTTCGGTCGAATATCCGACTCAGAGTGAGAAAAGTGACGGGACACTATGGGGATCGGTCTATTTGTTCTGAGAGTTTTGACTCTTCCGGCTACCTGGTAGTCGGGTTCTTTTTATGCGACAGAAAAGAGAGAGAGAGACAGAGAATACAAGCAAAACATAACGACATTGCTACGAACCACTAAAGTAGCTATTGCAGGTGAAAGTGTGGTACGAGTCATGGCCACGCTTCTTGGTTGAACGCTTCTCGTCGATAATCGGACGTGTTGAGGAAGACGAGCATTTCTACTTCAAAATTCGGCTGCACTGACAAACCGTGAACGACGTAACGATCTTTTTGCGAATACGCCCTATTAAGCCTTGTTTAGCACACGCTAGACTGGTAACTGTTCACAATGTGCGTAGCATACTATTGGCTCGAACAGATCTCTCAGACTTTGTAATATATAGTTAGAAGAAAAAAAACTCGCTGCGGTTTCAAAATTATATAAACCAATGCTACGAAGACATGCCTGAATATGATTTACAGTTATATATTGAAATTAGCCTTAGCATTTAGTAATGTTTTTTCGAGCTGACCCTCAGCTATTCCCCTATCTGACAGGTCTCAGCCTTAGCATTTAAATACGTATATATATATATATATATTTATATATATATATATATATATATTTATATATATATATATATATATATTTATATATATATATATATATATATATATTTATATATATATAAATAATATTAGTCTATAATATATTATATACCAATACTCATGCAGGTGAGTGCGGACAAGCTGATAAAAAAAATCGCTATAAATTACTATTATATATGTATAGATATCTACTTTTCTCTCTCTTTATTTTTTATCCAATGCATCATCATTATCTACCAAATGAACGAGGCCAAGTTCATCTGTGTGTTATTGTCTCGCACGATATTAACCGCCACGGTGACTTAAGATGAGGCATAATCGAAGATGTCCATGTGTACTGCATAGACATCTATGTGACCAGAATTCACACAGTGAAATTAATGTTCGCATTTTTATCTGCAACACCTATGTAGATCGTTCTGTGGATAAGGTTCTGATCATCAGGTGGCATAACGACAATCAAATAGTTATTGTTCCCGTGCTAGCGTTTGTCCAGGAAGCTCAAACTTAGACTTTGAGGCACATCTACTCAGATTTACCGTGTATCAGGTCCTGGCGTATCTATTTAGAATATTGATTTTGTTTTTGGTGCGACGCGTGAATGAAGCTCAGTAGCTCTGAAACGTTCTTTACGGTTGTGAGGGGGGGGGGGGCAAGGGCATGCCAAAATTACTTTCTGTAGTTATATTAATCATAAGACGTTGTACTTGTTTACAGCTGTGCCAAGACATAGCACATCATATCTAATAGTAAATACAACCAGCTGCCTCAGCAATATGTGGTATACGTCAATCTATTTCATAACGGCTCCCCTTGAACGATCAATTACACTATATTCTATACAGAATGTGGTGAGCTTTCCACTTAATTAAATCAAAACACTCCTCAATGTATCTAACTTTCAAACACACATATATATATATATATAAAACACAAGTAGCTGATCGTATTCGTTGAAATCTCACAGCGAGAATCTCTCGAAAGAGTTGTTTCGAGAGATCTCGATGTGAGATCTCTGTTTTTCCTCGGTCTCAGACTCATTATGGATTGTTTGTCTAACATGTACATTTCCCTGTGACTTGGACAGGATCACGAGCGTAGGTTGAGCCACACAAAGTGACAGAGAGAGAGAGAGAGAGAGAGAGCGTGAAACTGAATGGAACACAGCTGGTTCTTTGAGAGAAGGAGGAGTTCTCTATTTCGATCTAGTTCACTGGAATCTCTACGTAATAGGGATAGCTGAAAATTCTATGGGTAACCTTCCGCTGGTTTCCCCCTCCAGCCGAAATGCCGTCACGGTATTTCACGGAATGATACTACTACTACTACTACGATTACTTGGCCTTGCCTTATACCGCATGGGATAAATGCATCATCGATGAACGCCACAGTACGGTGGCGTATCTCGAAGCGCTTTGTGGTTTTTCCTTAATAATGACTCAATCATTGAAAATATTTAACTCAAAGTCCTTAGACTATAGTGTCCGGCCATCTCGCTCCACGCTCTCTCGGAACGCCAGTTGTGTCTCTGTTTCTTCACAGTAACAAAATAGCAATATCGTTTCGGTATCATTGTGTATCAGTTCGCTGAGAGCGTCCAATCCGGCGCGTCCAAGTCGAACTGTAACGGAGTCCAACCCGTTGGACGAACATATCAGCGGGCGGCAAAAACGTACTCCTCTTAGATGATCGAAGCTAGCGACGATTCACAGACGCTCGAGTTCGCTCCTTCCAACAGTTACTTGTGACGTGACGAAAACAGCTCGCATGATCGTTGTTCTAACGACACTAGAAGGACTTATCGAAGCACGAGAAGGGTCAGTGGCCGCTATCGCCATTCATTGGTCTCATAATTCAGCCGCAAGAGTGACAGGATTGTCAAAGCAACTCGTTGAGCAACTCCTCACTGTTGTTCTCTCTTCCACGTGCAGTTTATTTCTCCTAGATTCGGGGGGGGGGAGGGGGTCATGCATTCGACGGCCGTGTCATTTGCCCCACGTTTACGATCGTCATAATGTCATGTCACCTTTGCCGATCACTGCTCCATATGGTTGTACAAGGAAGAGAAGCAGTGGCCAAAGCAGGATCGGATTCCCCCCCTCCCCAAATCATCGGGTTCGTTCTACTGGAAGCGAAGTCTGAGAATGAGTTGCTCCCATACGGAGACGAGTGCCACTAACTAATATTTGTTTTGGCGAGTCGTTGACTATTTCTGCACACAACGTACTCATAGACACTCGATTTGCCTGTCAACCTGGGCATGTGTGACCAGGCTAATATTGACGGTTGACGATACACGTCGCTCTCCTGGAAGATTGTAACTAGTAAAAATTGTCAGTAACGATTGTCAACCCGGTGGCGCCATCTTTGTGCAGCGGATGGCACTAGAGCATGCGAATATGATGACCACAGTGTAGCTGGCGGTGCCGCTACCGGCGATGACCAGGTTCATGGTGTCGTCGTCACAAACCGGTTCTCGGCGCACGTTCACTGTTCCGCTGGGCGGCGGGTCGGTCAACCGACGGTCGAGAAGTGCCAACCGTTTCATATCTGCAGCTCGTTCTGCGAGCTGGGCCAACAATATCCTGCCTGTAAGGGCCTCCAAAAAGGGCACACACATAGACGCATTTTTTAGATAGATCCTCTGAAGGAGTGCGAAGGGTCGATACAATGCAAGGGTGAGATTGAAACGAACAAAAAAACCAGATCTTGCAAGCAAGCTATAGCATTTATAAGATATAAATGGTAGATGGTATGAGTACGCGGAAAGTACGCCAGCAGAAAGCGGGACGGAAATAGAAATAGTGACAGGACGATATCGACGGGAGCCAAGCTTTGATAATGAAAATGTAGATCTCCTGTGTCGAATCGGGGTCTCCCATCAGCGGTGCCAGCAGTAGAAGAAGCTGTAACAGGAACAGCGGCACACCAACATAACGGGGGTCCGAATATATGGAGATATATTCGAATATATGGAGATATATTATATGGCTGAATAATAGATAATTTTTCTTTCTTTCGCGTTGTCGCCTGATGTTACAATGGGGACACTGTACAGATGAGTGTTGATTCCAGCCTGCCTACCTGCATATGGACGAGCGAGCAGCGACACCACGCCGGGCCAAGAGCCGCAGTCGGATGCTATATCATTATTTGTATATAGACGAGGTCATTTTCTAGTAATCGCGCCCGCTGTCATTTGTGCCGACAATGTCGTTACTATGTATAGTTAGTACTCGCTTATCTACGCTATGGTGGAACTGAAACAGTTGAATGAAAAATTATCTGTACGAATACAGCCTCAGCGCGTCGTTGTGTTTGTATATGGAGTTTTTCTATTCGAACGGACGAAATGTGTGTTCAAAAGGGCTCTCACAAGATTCATGTCATCATTTTACGAGAGTAAACTTATTCATTGGTCTATAACACGCTTCCGAGGATGAATTAGTGGCTCAACGGTCCTGCTTTGCATTTGCTTTTCGTTTACAATAAATGGGTAATTAATCCCACCCCATTTGGGATATCTTGAATTGCTTTTAGCAAGACGTACCATCATTAGCTCAATGCGTACGAGATTCAGTCATCCGCCTCCTGTTGTGTTCTCGTAGTTCAGTTATCTGCGTCTGACCATCGCGAACGATCTCCCGGTCGGTAGAGTTCTTGTGCCGCCAGCAGTAGGCGGATCGTCGTGGCGTAGAGATTGAGACAGTAGCCTAAAGGTGACCTTGCTTGGTTGCTTGCTTGAGGCCTCTTCACTGCTATTGCTGTCTTATAACACTCCGGAAAGTCAACGAACTGAACACGAATTGTGATTATGACTGGCTATCGGCGCAAACTGCGACAACTATTGCCCCCCTAAGGGTAGCCGTATATATATATATATATATATATACATATATCATAATAGGTTACTTAATACTGTCCACTTGACAGATCTACGAATAAGACACATATCTATATGTCGTGATAGAAATGAGATAATTATATCTATGCATATTACAATTTTGATGTGTGTGTGTGTGTTTGTGTTAGGAAGGTGTGTTTCTTAATTATTAATTTATTATATAACATAGTACTTATACCTGGTTAGCATTATTTAATTACTCCTTGGTTCAAACGAATATGCCACTCTACTATGCCACAGCCTTAGACTTCCCTGTCCAGGCCACCTCGTGGACAAATATAATACACACACCAGCACAGATATACCGTGGCATCCGTCCACAGGCTGAATTATATTGTACAATAAGTAAGAGTTCATTAGAGGATAATGCAGAAGTAGGCAATACAATAGTATCGTGGCTCGTTTGCTATCGCGAACCTAGCTGACTTCATAGATTTTCTTCGATACTTGCGAAGTATTGTTTTTTTTCCGTTGTTTCTGAAACTGGTAGAACTCAAATTACTAGATGTGTTGGCCTAGCCCACCGGAACTACGGACGAGCCCTTGGCAAGGCTACCTGATCCCCACCAAGATACACTTGAAGGGCGGTCCAGAAATGTCTCCGTGAAGCCGCAACTTTGGCTCATGGCGATCTTTCAACAAAAAATGCAAAAATCCGGCGGATCTCTCATACCCACACGCACGACTTCTTTGATTAATTGAATCACCCGTTGCAATGACCAACTGAACGAATGAGCAGGTCAAACTCATAATGTCTTTGTCGGATATGTGCATGGAAGCCACGGAGAGAAAGAGCCTGCTATGCGCTCGCAACAATAATAAAACAGATATCCACCGCTCATATTATACAGACATGAATGAGGTTACGGGGCAGGCCTTCCGCCCCCCGTAAAGCAGTTGTATTCGACGTTTCTTCATGGCGCCATTTTAGCGGCGGCACCTGTCAAAGCCTGCCATAACTATATCGAGAGGGACTTAGAGATGCATGCCGACACAGAGGTTAAGAACCGCATGCTTCGAGAAATACGTGCTCGTTTGCTGACCTGGCCGCCCCCATAGCAATATATATATATATATATATATATATATATATTGTGCTCTCTATATCAGAGAAGGTTGACATCACTTTCGAGCGTGGAATCGACGAGACTATTTCTATAGACCTCTTCGTCACGTGGTCGACGGGGTGGCTCGGTAATTCGCAAAGCATGTCACAAATTGAGCGCGACGTGTGCGTCCATAAATTCACACGCACTTCCTTAAGCGACTGAATCATTTCGGGTTGAAACTGACTACATTGTTGAAGCGAAGCCGTAAAATTAGGTCATCGCCAGACGGAATATGCTTGTACTGATGATAACCAGCGACCAACCGATAACGAGACATAACAATGCGGCGAAGTTAAAGCATCAAGATTCGCCCTTTTTGATAACCCCTTCCGATTCGATTTTTTGCAAGCGTGCGATTGCTTACTAGTTGAGTGTGCAAATTGATGCACTATGCCCAGTTATGATAAATATAATAGACTATAATAATCAAATTGATTCATGCGTCCGTCCGTCGTACCCTTTGATTTCATCAAACTCTTCTGTTATTCTCTTATATTAGTCTCACGTCGCATAAAGCTAGTGAGAATGCAAAGGTAACATAGCCAAGAGTAAAACAGGCAGTAGACCGAGAGAGAGAGAGAGAGAGAGCATTGAATTAGATAATTTATCAAATCTAGCGACCTGAAAGGATACGTCAACATGCGATTGGCGTGCGGTTGCTAAGAGCAGCCGTTGCGCAACTTCAATTCTAGTCGAACGTGAATCTGCCGGAGTATTCCGAGATGGCATGTGTTACTAGTGGTGAGGCACTCTTCTACGACGAGACCCGGATTCTTCGGTTGTATTATGCGGGTGCAAAATCGAATGCAGTATGTGCAATATTTGCCAATAAATTTGTGATGATATATATATATATATATCATCTCGCGGCTGTACTGCCCGCATTCAACTTTTCTCCTGTGGCACATAGCAACCTATGTCGATTCTTACTCGTCTCGAGTGTGCTCGAACTGCTCTCTGACCTCGACACATTGAACGCAGCTCAACATTTGCGTCGTAGATTTAACGGCGTAGGCTTTCCATGCACGTCACATGATATGCATTCGACAATGTAACAACCATCTCATTATTAGAATACGTACAATAATAAAGATCCATAAAGTACATGATCATAACCTCGAAAACCGTTTTCGGCCCTTGTTGTTTCAACAGGGATTTTTTATGCGCCTGTTGTAACATACGCGCTCTTAGTTACTGCGACGATCGGTCACCCGTTAGAAACTCCTAATGCATTGATGTCATAGGCCGGCCTATGCAATGTCTATCTGCACTTGACCTGTCCGCCGCCATGCGCGTCCCTGCGACTGTTTTAGAGGGACGCTATGAGTGAACGCGGACCTTCCACGTTAAAGACATCGTCTATGCGGGAATCTATCGGATCTTATAGGCCGCTTTGACATCCCCCTATGGAACCCTGCCACTTATCAAACTATGAAATTATTCACTAATTATATATATATATATATTTATATAATAAATACGTATAATTTTCTAGGTAATTCTTTAAAATTCAACGAGCTGTTGCCTACGCGTCCGAATCTCAAATGCGAGTTTCTATATTGGTCCTACAGACGATTGCAGTTTGTGACACCTGTGGCGCCGTTTGCCACTGTTATAACACGATCCTCTGTTTAAAATGGCCAGTACCGATTTTCAGTTCTATCGGACGAATGATGATGGTTGACTCAGAGAACGAAACACGTCACGCGTGTCCATACAGACGTGAAACATTGAGGTCACCTATTGGAAATTGATCGGAAATAGTGGGACTCTTATGCATGGGTCATGTCAGTTGTTTGTATGTCTACTTCTATGTGATAACACAAATCTCTACGTAGACTGTCTCTGTATTACCTTGATTCGCATTAGAAACTCTATTCTGAATTTTATAGCTCCATAGCGGAGAGATTTGGGGCAGACTTCGCAACGGCAGCTCAATAGAAATATAACTCATTCGCTAATCTCGAAGCATCACAATATGTGCTATTAGAGGGCAAGAACGCCGATTGTCCTGGACAGGCTCGTTAAACATTCGAATTAATAATACACGTACAAATAAAACAAGGTCATCTAAAAGGAGACATCTGATAATCGACGGCGATGTAGTTTAATTAGTACACATTGGCGCACCTGTCCAATAGCGAAAATCAGGTATTTCCCTTTCAACGGGCCAACAATGAAATGCGTGTGCATTACGCCAGTCGTATAGGTTCAGGAGACGTAACATTTAAACAGACAGAACAGCCGATTTAACGAATAGAATATATGTACCTGTGCGTATACTCCAAAAGGAATGACTGTATGTCCAATACGTCACTTAGTTTCAACGTCAATTCTTACTCATTACCGTTTAATATGAGGTGCTAGGTCTGAATCTGAAGTGTGTCTAAATCTCCAATTGAGCGCTCTGCCTTTCCCTTTCAACATGAAGTATCGTGAATAATAAGCTCGTCTCCTATAACATATATTGCTAGCACTCTTCGAAGTGCTGCCAGTGCCGAAATGCTGAGATCAGGTTCGAGATTGGACAGCGACTTTTGGCTGTCTTACGAGCTCCATGAGCTATTAGTTCACGTCCTCAACGAAACAGGGCGCTCCTCGGAAGGCCTCCTAAAGACCTCACACAGACAACATTTGGCATACGCAATTCACCCGCGCCTGGCCACTTTCACAGTACTGTACAATCAACAGGTGCGAGCTTTTCGGATGCCGTTCGGCAATTTTTGAATACGCCCGTTCCAATACTATGGAATCCTATCACCCCACTCATTCGCCTCTTTATGGTCGTCTGCTGCCGAGGGCAAACTATGGTTAGTTGCCATTATTTATGCTATGACCTGCCGCTGCCGAGGCATCGCTACTGTCCATCCTTTCAGGCAACTCACCCGAAGCGCGTTCTACAATATAATAGTTGACGGGAATTGCGTCTCAGCAGGGAAATTCACGCCAGCGATACCCTTTGATCGGAGGGACATTACCCTTTCCCTCACGCCCAGAGAGACACCGACATTCACAAGCACACATATTTGAAGCACGCGGGATAAACTGGACCCTTTCAGCGTTCAAACAAGCAGCTATCCGACAATGCGTTCGAAGAATCACTACGTAGACTTCAGCTACGTTCTAGACTTGATCATGCTTGGGGACGACCCATCGCGAATGGGCGTGTCATTTCACTGTGAAGTTTGTCAAAAATTAACGAACCTGGCTTACGTGATGGAGAGCAGTGCTAATAGTAGCACTATTGCTAAGAGCAATTTATTGCTCTCTCTCTCTCTGCCTGTGAGACTTCGCACGTACGTATTTTGAATTAGCCTCGTAGGTTCCAGTTAGAACAGGCAGGGACACCCTCAGTCCACCTCTAGGCGTTCGCGTGAAGTTCAGGAGTGCGTATTAGTGCAAAACAACATCAAGCTTCCTTCAAACAATCTCAATCGAAAAATAATCCTGGCATTCGAACGCCTCACATAAAGTGGCTTTATTTTCATCACTGTGATGTGTAAATGACGTCGAACTGGCAACGCAGGTGTGCAAACTTAACTTCCCAGCGTTATATTATTATATGTATGAACTAGTATCAGTAAATTACCGGACGCTTTCTTAAACGGTTAGCGATAGATTTAGTATGGCCAACTTGGTATGGCAAGTAGCGATACCATACATATTTCATAAAGCATCTTGCTAAGATTTAACAATGTCCGCGATCAAAAAAAAAAAAGTTTTCGGAGTGACTCTCAGCCAACATTTAACGTCCACGGTACAACTGCTTTTAGCATTGCTTCGTAAGACGGACCCTCAAGTGCAAATATGCAACGGTTGGGATCGAACCCGCGCACCTAAGAATATCCACTATCAGGAACGCATCAAGATGATGTTTGATAAAAATGACAAATTTTAACTGAAACGCTTAGACACATATATATATATATGTGTCTAAGCGTTTCAGGTAAAATTTGTCATTTATATATATATATATATATATCGTATACAATATATATATTTATATATATGCCTAGTCGTTTTAGTTGAAAATTGTCATTAATAGATTATAAATATATATATATATATATATTGTATACGCATTAGAGATCTTGGTTTAAAACCATATAAACAAATATTTGTGTATGTATATTATTACTGCATGTTTATTTTATCAGTTTAATTATTTACAGAATACATTCGATTCGTTACATTGTCATGACGTGCTGCCTGCTATATGATGTCAGGTATTTATAAGGATGCCTATAATGCAAGTTGCATCATAGGCATTCTTATAGTTGCCGCCAAAGTAACTCCTTGCTTCGATAAAGGATAAAATAAAATAATATTATGGTAATTACACGTCGCCCTAACGGACGGACCAACGGGGTGTGGGTGATTCCCAATTCGCGTTGTGAAGCACATTAGTAATACAATACATTGTAGCAAGGGGTCTTCATTTGACCTTCATGGCAACTCATAGTATTGTACGTGGCCGAATCGCAAGTGCCTCGTTGGGCGGAAAATGTAAAAAGGAATTGATCTTGGATTAAACGAAAAAAACTAGCAAAAATTTTCGAAAAAAATTACGGTTCACAGATTTCAGGATATTGGCAATTTCGAACTCGGACGCAGGTCCATTAAGAAGACATCGTGCACCTCTCGGGATAGCGTAAAGGAATAGAATGATACGGTTAGCAGACAGGTTCACCAGTTCCCCGATATCGACATGTAGGTTTGGCTGCTTGCGTCATATGCCTACCTCATTGATATCCTAAGATAAACTGCACGTCACCGCTAGACAAACTATATTTGTGTGTCACGTCAATTAATGTATAATTAGACAATTAGTATAATGGGGGACACTTTCAACTTACATACTTACATACAATACATAATCTGGATCAAGCAATATAGTAGATATTTGCACCGAATGCTATGAATTCATTGTCACTCTCGGCTCCATCTCGCTTGGAATGAAGACATTTCAGATACTGAAACTTGTGCAGTCACTTAGACAAACATGTGTAGTACTCTGATACAGCTTTGGCGACTCGGCTAGATTTGTGTCTCTCTAACAGCTTCTGCTATCTTGAATATGGCGTGCTGTATCATAATACTGGTCTAACCAACACTGGTCGAGGTCTATGCACAGATATGTATAACGACCAATGAGGATATTGTTATTGCTGGTATTGCTGATCGTTCCGTAAGCAAAACAAAGCTCTAAATAATACAAGGTTACGAACGACAGCTTCCACAATTGTTACACAATTGCGGTAACTGTTATTCGTAGGTCAGTGCGAAACATAACTAATAGGATCGTTCCGAGATCACGTTTTGATGTATAAACGAAATCTGTTCGGATATGTGGCTCCAGTGAAATCGATACTGTTATCTGATAGTCTCGCGATCGGCTCTGACGCGGGATATTTATGATAGGGTTATCCTAGCGAGTGTTATAAGTAAAATAAATAATCAGTTATAAAGGGATCGTCGCCTGAGGCACGACAATCGAAACTATGGCCAGTCGACCTGTATCGATATCCTAGTCCAGGAACGCGAGAAGATCGGCCACACTCTTTGTGTAATATGTTGGCCTTGGCGACGAATCTGTACCCTGCTCAACATCATGACGGTTATGCATGCCGGATTCGACCAGGAGCGTTGTGAAACCATTTCGGACACCGAATGCTATGTCCGTGTCGAGGTAGTCTCCGATGAAGAGCGTGTTATCCGATCGTATGTCAGGATACTCGCGTTTGATCAGCTCGGTCATGGTAACAGATGGCTTTCCAATGACCACGGCACTTCGCCCTGCGGGTGCTTCAACGGCTGCGACTATTGCCCCTGTTGACGGCAGCACAATACCTGCAAGGCACAAAAGCGACAAATAAACAAACACACGCATAACGGCAACGTGAAATCACGATAATGGGCTTCGCTAATTATCCCCATTTCATCAATCTATATATATAATATATATATATTATATAGATATGTCTCAAATATGGCAGAACTACGATTCTCGTGACAATAAAACTGCAAAAAAAAAAGACAAATCACGGTGGACGATTAATAGACACAAATGTTAATTAATCCGATAAAAATGCATCCACCTGTGCCGTTGATGTTATGCACTCGTGCATCACGTTCGGTAGCGATAAAGTGACACGCCGGGTTCTCGAGATACGTGCAGGCCCGACAGATCTTTGCCATGCTGAAATAGTGGTCAAAGCCGACCACAACCGCCGTAACGTCACTGTCCATTTTCATGTTTAGCCAGGATTGATAGTGACCATCAGTTGGATCCGGTCCAGCGGAGCTGCACTTAAAGCCAGCTGCTTCCAGCTCATCCTGTAGATCCTTCGTGCCTATAATGTACACACGTCCGCTAACCTTCTTCGACTTGAGGTAGCTGGCAGTGAGGCCATTTACGCAAAATATTTCTTCGGGAGACACTTCAAAGTTCATCTGTCTAAATTTATCTAGTAGACTGGCCTTTGACTTCGTGCTGTTGTTCGTCACAAAACCGACCGTCAATCCGTGCTCACGCAGTTTTTTAAATGTGTCACTAGCACCAGCTAACGGCACGTTCGAATGCCACAAAACTCCGTCACAGTCGCTGAGAACGTACTTCAATCGTGGAAGCAGTTCCGACCAAAGCTTTCGAGTTAGCTCTCGCGGTTGTTGCTGCCGCTCCATGGTGCGTGCGCTCGCGTGTAACTGTCGTTGAATTTGAATAAGGCTTGCCCCTCTCAATGGTGACGCCATACCACGAGTGTGGCTTTCGCTACGCAAGGTTCACGTCCAGATACATTGCACAACGTGTCAATCTAACTTATAAGCTGAGCTTATCACGATAGGAATCTAATTGGACCTCAACTAGATTCGTATAGTCCCTGTTCGGTGCCGCTTTACCCGCTGGCACTAGTCGCTCGAGCGAATGCTTCACTTAGCCGGAGCAGCAGAACGCAGCGTCAGTTGGTGGCTGTGCTCAACGACTGTAGCCGTTAACAATCGCCACAGCATTGGCAGAGTGTGTATACACATATATATATATCTACATATATATTGAGCAGCAACGCGAGGCAAGACGAGAATAGAGCTGAACGCGCACTGCCAATGGGTACTACACTACGGACGACACAGTGGACGGTAGCAGCAGCAGCGGTGGCTGCCGGAGATAATACGGTAGACGACCCCTGAGAGGCCACATAGCTAGCTGACTACCAGAGTATATCTGTGCGTGTGTGTGTGTGCACCAAAGGACATCACAGAACCGGCTGACCGAACGTTGTCACAGCGAGCTCAATGAACGAAACCACAGGTGGCGGTAACAAGCAGCAGCAATAACTCATGGAAAAGGCGCATCCCTTCTGGCTATTGTTTGGAGCGGGGGCCCGGTGTTGGTTACTGTAGCGCAGCGACATATGTTGCGACCGCTATGTGTATATATAACGAACGGGTGATTTTGTATTCAGCAGGACTAACTTACAGTATGACAATTGCGCTCGTTTTGTCAATGCACCGGTCACTCGGTCGGCGAAATATTCGAATTTTCAATGAGCCAAGCTTCGTCGTACTATTTACACTATATTGATTCGTTTGACGAACAACAGCTATTTACAATATAATGAGAGTCGATTTAGTTATGTCGAATAGTGACAATGGCGAACGGAGATCGGACAACCTACAAATATATCTATATAATTTATTCAAACATACAGTAGTTAGGAATTAGTTCTAGGGATTATGGGGGGGGGCAGAGGTCGACAATGTCCCGAGGAAGGCGATGGCATTGCCCCTCTGCACAGCGGGGGATACAAAATTTGATTAGTAATTAAAACAACCTGATTCACTCGAATCGGATCCACCTCGAGTCGGCGTCGCGTCCCCGTCGAATCTATGCTAATTAATTAGAATATTCAGTTTGGTAGGCGTTTTTCCCTTCCCTCGCGTTCTGCCTCGCTGCGAGTCCACGAAGGATCTATTCGCCCATGTTGTATCCAATCGTCCGCTATTAATTCGACAGCCATACCGGCAAAAAGCCGACACGGCTACATAACGATGAGTGGTCTTGTCATGGGCGGCGCAAGCGATTCCAAAGATAACGGTATCACCATATCGCTTCGATATGGTGATACCCGCTATTTGCGTTCGGCCTTTGTCAGGTGATGACGGACGTGTCTAGTTCTTAGTAAATCACCTTTGGTAGAATACTTCAGTCTCATTGTACATTGCCTAATCTACTAGTGGGAAACAGGCGACAAGCTTGTAAAAAAAACACCTTAAACCCAAGCGACTACGTTGAAACGGCATATGATAAGTAAAATTATAAGTATATTATTACTTAAAAACCGCTCCAACACAATGTACCCAATTGACATAATTGATCGGGATAAACACGTATCTCTGTAGGCTGTTATACAGAATCGAAGTAACAGAACCCTTAGTCGGCTACGCTGTAACCAAGATGTCAACGTCATTCAACGAATAGCAATCGTATAGAGTCACGATCATTTAGTGCAGTCGAGTAACAGGAGTCGACGCTTGTACAATCACAGTCAATGAAGAGAATATGTAAACACCTTATCATCACCTTATCAATACATTTTATTTATTTGGACTAGGATACTTGAGAGCAGCTTATAAATACAGCTCGTTTTTGCAATTCCTCTCCAAGACTTCGGGTCATTGGGATCTCCCTTTCCCTTAGGAATTACCACCATTGAGCAGCTTCCTTCATAAGCTCGTTGTAAATTCCGTGGGGTTCGCACGCATTGCGGTTGGGGAGCCTGAAGATGCCATATAAAACTTCTGGAACCGTAAAATCTCTCTGAAAGTTTACAATATACTCCAGTTCCGCTGCACGCCAGCACGAGTGGTAGTGCGGCACCTCGGTGGGAACGGTGTCGCTAGTGCTCAAGATACCCCGGAAGTGTGCTTGGAGAGCCTCCGGGTTGACTGGGCAGGTGGGCCGGACTGTACTAGAGTGTCGGAGCCAGACGTGTGGAGTTCGCTCGGCTTCGTGTAGTAGTTTGGCCTCACGCTTGTCTTCAAAGTTCTGTTTCGCAGTTCTAAGACAGTCTCTGTAATACTTCTTAATCCTTGTGGTGAACGGCGCGAGGTGTGTTTGGTGTCTACCCATCTCCCTTGCTTGAAGCGAGATGCATTTAACCTGCGTGCATTCTTGACTCCAACACGCTCTAGTACGTTGGGGTCGTTTGGGGGCTACACATGCTTTCAGCGTTGTGCTTAGAAATGTGTGATACTGTTCGACCTCCGGGTTATCTGCGTACGGGAAAATAGCGCTAAACGCATCGGGGAGTTTACTACCCTCTAGTTTCCTGCTACCTGTATGTCGCTACCTGATTTTCTGGACCAACGTATAGGGCGTCTTGGCTTAGATTTGTGGCGAATATATCGATCACAGAGGTCCCCATAGGGCCGACAGAAGTTGGAATTTCCGGATCCGTAGCTACCCACAATCCAAAGCCATCCAGGATTTCCTTGCACGCGACCGTCCACGGCTGTTCTGGCTGGCCAATTCTCACATTCAGGTCGCCTACTGTCGGTTTCCCGGTCGTCAGTCGGCAGCATCTTAGAAGCTTTTCGGTGAGCATAAGCGTGCCTTCTACATCATGCGGCCGTACGTACATTGCGATGACACTAAGGTTCTCCCCCTCGAGAACTACGCAGTTGTCTTCCGCCAGGGCCAGCTTCATTGGCCCGAGTCGATGGTTGTAGAACACGGCTACGCCGCCGCTAGCACGGCCTGTAGCACTCAGTCGCGTTGCGAGGCAGCATGCAGAATAGAAATTGGGAAGTGTGAGGGGTGCGGTCGACGAGGTTTCCGTCAGTATGAGTACATCGACCATTTGGAGAGTGTCCTCGGGAAAACGACGTCTATCCTACAACCTCGAACATCGCGGCGCTCTTCCACCTGGGCAACACGGATTCCGTGCCGGCAGATCGACGATGACAGCTTGCAGGATACTCATCGACGATTTCAACAATACATTGGACCGCCCGAAGCAACACCGCTACGCAGTTTTCGTTGATTTTAAAGCTGCCTTTGATTCGAGCTCCAGAAGCATAGTACTCTCAAAGTTAGCATGTCACGGCGTGCCTCTTAATATACTAGGGCTGCTTGAAGATATTCTACAGAAGAACATGGTACTTCTAGACGACGGAGTCGTGCAAAGACACGGGGTGAAACAGACGACGGGGTTCGCCCAAGGGGATAACCAAAGTCCGTTGCTTTTTTCACACCTCATCAGCGATCTTCCATCATGTATTAAACAACGGCACCCGTCAGTGAGCCTCATTTTATACGCAGACAACCTCGTGATGTACTACAGGAGTTCATCTCCAGCAAGCGCTGACAACCCTAAATAACTGTGTCATCGACATCGGGCTTCAATAAAGCTAAGACTGTGGCAATGAAATTTCGAAAAGGGCGAAGGCTTTGCGAGACGGACGCGTTCCGGTTAGACAGAGAGCGACTGCAAATAGTTAATTCGTTTACATACCTTGGACTAACTATAACAACAACAGGAAAGTCATTCACCCCGCATGTTCATGAACGAGCCAGGAAAGCGTTGATCGCAGTACACACAATCGAACGACCACAAGGGTTATCGGTGGACACAGCCCTCAAATTATTTAACCTGAAGATCTCGCCTACAGCTACATATGGAATCCAGGTTGTCTGGGACAAACTCACTTGCCGGAATCTGACCAGCTTAGACAGAGTTAAACCGGCGTTCCTGAAATCGATACTTGGATTGCACGCGACGGCCCGAAATCGAATTGTCTATCTGTTGACCGATACACCATCATTCGTAGAAGAAGTCCGCGAAACGTTCAATCTCCCAGAAACAGAATTGACTGCCAAAATAGGAAGAGTGAGGTGGACCATTTATCACTAGGTTCGCCGTACACGGCTTCCACCACCTTGTATGTCGATCCGAGGGATACCATGACGCAAATGATCGCTGTAAATGTAAATTTTGCGTAGCTAAACTTAAAATATCATGGGGGCGAGTGCAATCAAATAAGATCACTGAACCACTTGATGGGATTGAGTGTAGATAATAACAACAAGAACGACCAAACTCTCGCCACAGCGACTGGCGAAAGCACATTGTAACTAACCAAACTGTTTGTAAAATAGGTATATTATAATATTACGCAACTCGCGTGAATAAAAGAAAGATTTTATTTATTTGCATCCAAATCCTCTGAGAGTCTCCTGAATCGCAAGCACAGCATGCGTTCGTCTTCGCAAGTGATGTCGATTATACGATGCCGCCCTATCATTCCTTTTAGCCCTGGGCCTTGACAGTGGGGCATGATGTCTCGAGGTGATCGATGACGCATTTGATCGAGCGGTCGAGTGCGGAGTTCTTGTCATCCTTGGGGCACTCCTGGAACGCCTTCTTCAACTCGGCAGAGCGAACTGTCGAAGCAGCTGAACGCATCTTACTCAGGTCAACCTACAAAACGACATGTAACATAACAGCACACAAAACCATAACGTGAGCCAACAAATGAGCACAATTTGAAAAATCCAGAAAATGGACTTCACTTCGTCCGAGGAGGGGGGGGGGGGGGCTGGAGAAATGTACAACTTTCTTTATCGGCACTGTACGTCTACGTAGGCTTGCTCACGTCATTCGGAGAAGAATCCTTTGCATTAGCCTGACGTGTCGTTATGACCTCACAAAGACACACGATGACCGTTTGCAAATATACCAATTCAAAAGTTCCAGCACTGCTCGTTACTGTTGAAGGCCAGTCCGCTTAGCAAGGAGCTTTGCGAGGGCTTTCTGGGCAGCATCTTCGATCGATCGGCGGAAATTTTTAAATATAGCGTGACCTTTAATCATCACCTTCACCAGTTACTAGGAAGTCGAAAAAAAAATTGGCGAAGTCGGCGAAATTGGATTTCCGGCAGATTCCGAATGCATTACACTAAGCCAAGCAAGTGTTTTTATAGCTATTAACTAACAATCTTCGCCAAACAAGTGTTATATAACGCCAAACGAATTAATATATAATTCTATAATCTATAATTATACAGATTATAACTGCCAACCGATAACCAGTGGCCAGTATTATTATCAGTAATCTATTATATTACTTCCAGCAAGCTTTGACGATGATTCAAATTTTGTCGTTATCTCTTTCTATATATTATAGGTCGTAATATGTAAGGCATAGTTGCGATTATTTTGTTAATAATTAATAAAATCCAAACTTAAACCGCCGAGAATTTTCCTGTAACTTCCCAGTAGTCACACGACTCTAATGCAGAGCTTTTGGAGCGTGCTTATCAAATGCGGTGTGTCAACTTATAATTATAGTTGAAAAATTATGATAATCATAATCCGAGTGTAGTTGGTTCAGCCGTTCATTCCGGCTACTCACTCGGTGATTGTTGACGATGCCGTAGCTCTCGAGGACGCAGCCGAGACCCCGACGGAACTTGGCCATATCGGTGCCGCCTGGTTTGCTCACACAACCTTCCATAATCGACTGTTTGTCTTGGGGGATCTTGGTTTTCAGACAGGTGCGCCATCTCCCAAACTGGTTTGAATCCGGCTGATGGTCACCGGTAGCAGTGTCCGCTTAAATCGAACCCATAACATGACTCATGTAAGTGAGCGCAACTCGGGAATCAGGCCGGACAGTGTTACAAATGGAGTGAACAGACATACTCGCTCGGAAAAAAAATTTGTCAAAATGGCCATAGTCACCAAAGCCAAACTGCACATTAGGCTGCACATCCGGATGTAGAGAAATATAGGATTGCTATATATTACTGTGTATTTGGTGTTCAACATTTAGTAATGTAGAACACCAAATATAGGATTACTCCTGTAGAAAAATATTACTCTTGTAGGAATATTATTTAGTAATACGGGATTATCTAGTTACGGAATTATCTATCTAGTTCCACCTTACTCACAGCTTCAGTCAACAACGGCCTTAAAATCGTTGCTGCCTGTCGATGCACGGCATTTACGCAATCTTTAATGAATTTTTAAGAGGGCTTTTTCATCGAGCTTCAATATTTGTCAAGTCTGACGGCGCTCTTCTGATCAATGATTTAGTTAGTTCTGTTAGTAACGTCAGGTATGAGGCATTTAACGCGAGTAGCGAGCGTTCAAGCCCAGCATCGCTCAATATTATGCAACATGTGGACAAAATCGCACACAATATGTACTCAAATATATTTGGAGCTGGGTCACGATAACGTTGATTCAATGATTTTTGCTCACGCAAACCATACAAAGTTCCACATTTGAAGTTAAAATGATGACATTCATTATATCTAAGTAATGCATTAAGGAATTCATTAATTAGGTATATATTTTTTTAAATATACCTAATTGATAGTATCTTCTTGCATTTGCTGGGCTCATTTTTCAAGCAATTTCGTTGCAGGGGTATGAACGAAGCCCCTTCAATTTTTACTATTTGACAATAATACTATTTTCAACTTGATGCGGCCGCGTATCTCCGTCGACTTCCGACATTTCATGACGAAAGTTGCCACTTGGTATTGCAATATATTGACTTATACAGCTGAAATGTGTTCATCCACAAAAGCGTCATGCATAGATCTGTGTCTTACCGGCAGCTAGGTACGCGGTAGCCGCTAGCAGAACGAGGACAAACGTTTTCATCTTGATCGACCGAACAACAGAGGTAACAGCGTTGGCTAAGATGTACACGGCGGTGCTACACAATGGTCTGGTTGGATTCGATACCTTTGCAACAACTGACCTGCGGCCGTACGATGCGGTTTTCGCTACACGTCAAATCGTCATGGACCGGATGATGTCTTTAGAGAAGTCTCCGCCCCTACAAGGGAAGGAAAGCAACAACAGCACGAATTTCGACCGTTGTCGATGGCGGCCAGCCCTCTTCTTCACCCGGCGGGATCGCAAGTACAAGCGAGACATAGTAGCAACAACAGCAGCAATAAGATCGGTAGCGCAGCAGCAGCAGTAGATGTGAAAGGGTCAATGGAAAGAGAGCGCGTCGGTGGTTGACGTCGTTGATGCAGGGTCGAAGTCGAGCGAATCGAATCGAGAAGGATCGGAACCAGCTGCGAAATGTTCTACCTCTGATATTGGAAGAAGTCAAAAGCCTTATGGGATAATGACGGCACTTGGTTATATTAAGATCTTGGTTATAACACAAGTTAGACTTCGCCTTAGCATTCTTTTAGGCGCATTTTTTGTAGTAACGCTGTATATAATCTTTTAGCGTTATTAATACCTTGTATTTTCTGGTATTATAACTAGGTACTTTAGTACCTAGTCTTTCAGATACCCACTCATTTGTTCAAGGTCATAACATTCCTCGTTCTCGTTGTTATTTAGACGTAAGTCTTGTTTAGAGCAGGGTTGGGGTGGAACAAAAGTCTCCCATACAAGTCTCCCAAGTAATCAATTACAAGTCTCCCATAAAAACAAGACATACGTCTTGTTTTTATGGGAGACTTGTAATCGATCGGGTTCTTTTCGTAGTCGAGTTGAACGTCTCGTTGTCAGAGGAGTATGATGACGTGTTGTAGATGGAGGAATAGGAGGTCTTTCAGGTGTATACTCAGGTGTCCTAATTACTGTTCCGTAATATAGTAGCGGTGAGAGGTTCGTCCGTTTTTGGAGCCGCTGGCGAAGTTGGTTTATATGTCTTCTCCATGTTAGATAAAACATAAACTTTTTCGGGCTGACTCTCAGCCAACATTTAACGTCCATGTTAGATGTTGTTGTTAGATGTTGTTAGATGTTAGATGTTCTCCATGTTAGATGATCTTTATCAAATACATAACTTTACCGAGTCTTTTTAAGACGATTTCATTGATCCAAGTTGGTTTCTTTTGATTTCTGAAATCTTCCACGAAGATTATATCGCCTGGTAGAAATCTAAGTTGTATATTATCTTTCTTGGTACGGTACTGTTGAATGGATGAAGATTTTCTTGTATCTTCTTTAAGTAGATCTACGAGCAGCTCGCACAGACACGTCCACATAGGGGTGCTATACGTGGCGCCACTGTTGAAACGTCAATTGAATGGTCTAACTGGATACCAGTAAATACGTTGAAAGGGATAGCAGAGGGTAGTAGTAATAGTTATCTTATTATTATTGTCGCTGGCTTGGACGGTTACGTCGATGGCTGCAGAATGTCACAGATCGCAAAAGCCGTGACTCGTCAGGTTATTTTTGATGTGTTTACCACAGTTGACAGCATCGGAAAGGCGATATTCAGCAGGGTGGTATTAACGTGTCTAGCGTCAAATAGCATACTGTACTCTGTTGTACTCCAGGTATTTCACGGAATTAGTGGCCTTCAGGATGCGATTATCCATAAACAAACGAAGTAAAGAGGGAAGACGAGAAACTGTGCTTCTGGTTAGCTTGACACCACCTTTGAAGGGAATCGAGTTCCTTTGTGATAGCACTATAAACTTCATCCGTAGAATCCCTTGCGTATTGAAAGGTGTTGTAAGCTGTTGCAGAACCCTTGTCAATATACCTATCAATGATGAATCTTAAGGTTTGTTGGTAACACGTACATGATAATTTTCTCAGTGGTAGAAGTATGACTGCTTATTGTCTCTGCAATTGACCGGGTTACGGCACGGTGCTACCCATATATGTAATGGAGCCTAGCTATGATGTTCATAAATATTGTGTCACATATGTACTTCTCCGGTATGCTTTTGTATGCAGCTGGATCCTTAGAATCCTGTAAATGCATATATAAAGTAATATGAATCTCATGTTGTTATCGTAAGGAAACCAGGTGTGGCATCGACCAGGAGCAGGTGACCTCAGTCTTTCAGAGCGAACGGCAAGAAGAGAGAATTTCAAGAGATTTTCAAGAGTAGAATTTCGGTGCGTTGTTGAACAAATGTCGATAGAGATGATCACTGCAGACAACTGGATTAAACCTGATAACATAAAACAACTGATACGAATGAGGAAAACCCAACAGATGTTTGGTCTGATAGCGGCGATTTGAAGAAGAGGATTTCTAATGAAATGAAAAACACGGCGCCGAACCAACGCATGAAGAGCTTGTACCTATGGCAGCTGGCTAATATTTTATTCCTGAATACAATGGATAAATAATAATACTATTATTCAAAGCTGCACGCCTAGAAAATTGGTTAGAAATAATTGAAAACATTGCCTTACCTATCGAGTGTTTAACATTGACCCGAACCACATGATTATTTTCTTAAGCGAACTCACGTGCTCGGCACCAGTGACCTCGAAATGGACAATACTCCCTGTGACCAATGGAGCACCGATATCATTATAGTTGGTGATATTGAGTTGACTAAAAGTAAAGGAACGCTAAAAGCATAAACGAGAGATCTACCAACTAGAGAAAATAATCAATATCCGACATTGAATCCGAGAATGTAGTTAGTCTCTACCCAGAGAGAATGGAACAACGACGTTTTCATTGTTAACATTGTTAACAACGAGGGATTGGAAGTTGATTCATGATATATGTAATGTGAATCTCGATTTCATTGGCAGCATGGGTAAATGGTAAATGGTAAATCTTTATTGGTTTATTTAAGGAGCTGCAATTTTTCAATGCTTAAGCTCTCTTATGTGATTATACCCGGATGATTAGTGCTCGGTCACCAGGTTGCGTGTTGATAGGCCTAGGATAGACACAAGTTCAGTTGAACCATAGTCCGCCCATAATTATTTGAACCAACTAGAGGTTATTTTATTATTCTTGTTGTGTATTGCAACACATGATGCAAAATAATGTAATTAAAAATGTGATAATTCTATATATGAGTTCTATACATAGTTACTTCTCTAGCAATAGAGTGAGGTGTATTTCTAATAACTAAGAGAAAGTCTTATATTTCAACGTAACGATTATTTGACCTTTCTCTGTGTGTTAACCGCTTATCGGATATATCTCGAGCAGCCTGCTGTGTGCGGGCTTGCTTTTAAACAGGCTCACACAAGACAATTGTAGCTTCTAGTATATTATAATAAATATTTATCAGGAGCATATGAATCTCGTTAGCCATTTTGACTAATTAGCGGTTTAGTAGCCTTTCGGTTGTGTGCAGAGTTCTACATGATTATCATCAAAACGTCGTCCATATATACATATATATATATATACAATCTTATTATTATATTTTATTATTCCTAGTATTTTTTTATTATCGCTCTAAATTACTCGACTACGACATAAACCAAATTACATAGCTATTCGGCATTCAACAGGCACCGAATCGATGGCTAAGAGGCGCCGTCTGGCGGTTTCTAGCGGAACCTGCCGACGGCAACGGTCGCTCTCCTCGGCAACTTGGGCTGACTGTCACGGAGGGCGTTGCGGACCGCATGCCCTCACCACTGTTCGAAGTGCTATCACGCTGATACGCTGTTCATCGAACTGACCCACTGCCGGGCAGGACGGACAAAGTGTTGATGTTAGCTTAGGGCCCCTATTGACGGTGGCCGGCCGTGTTCGATCCCTCATTAGTGGTTGAGTATGGCCGATTAGGCTGCCATTTGCCTCAAGCGGCTGAATTTGGCTGTACCGTGAATCTGGACCCAAAAGTAGTTGCATTTGAGTTTCATTGTTTTGTTTACCTTTGTTCCGCGTGCCGACACCCCACACGTTCGGAATGGCGAAACTGTTGTCACAGAAAGAGTGGCTGGACATTCTCCCGAAGCTGAAGTACGTCCTCTCGGACTGTGACGGAGTCCTTTGGAATGGCGACCGCGCCATTGACGGCGCACGGGAATGCCTTGCGAAGCTACGCGAGCTCGGCAAGAACGTCTGCTATGTGACAAATAATAGCACAAAAACCCGGCAGGATGGCGTTAATCACTGTCAAAAGTTGAACTTCGCCGCCGAACTCACCGATATCTACTGTACATCGTATGCGACCGGTGCTTACCTTAAGAACAAAGGCATCAAATCGATATACCTCATAGGCAGTAGTGCGCTCCGCAAAGAGATCGTGGCGCAAGGGATCACGTGCAATGAGCTCGGCCCAGAAAGCACAGACGCTCTATGGGATGCACTTAAGAACATGAAACTGGGGGATCCAGTGGACGCTGTTGTCGTTGGCTACGATCCACATTTCTCTATACCAAAGGTTTGCCGGGCGGCCTCCCATCTGCTCAACCCGCAGTGTCTATTTATAGCCACGAATGAGGATCAGTCGCTTCCAACAGATAGAAAAGGTAACTTTACTAAAGCTTGAACAACAAGGTTCACAAGCATGATCTAGGGACACCCAGCAGCTGTTCGTGGCAAATCCACCGCTATATATAAACATCGTTCTGTATACTGTTTTCGCCGAGCGGTATTTAGTTAATCAAAAACACCTTATTTCGCCCCAGGAATGAGACTACAAAAAAATGGAACTTCAGACTTCTTCATCGGTTGGGCTAAACTTTGAGCTATAACTTTTCTGTGTGTTGACGAGTGTGTCTCCTTGAAACATATGCGAATTGCCTCACGAGCAATTTACCAAATAGAACGCACATCGTCCGCGAAGATGATGAACGTTATAAACTCGTCTTACACCTCCTTCTGAAGCCACAATTGACAAAGACGCCTAATTACGAACCCGGAGTAAACGCTTTGCGCACAGGTCATATGCAATTTCACATAGTTAACTTTCAATCCTTTGGGCGAAACAGTGGTAGCCACAGACAAATTGAGGTTAACAATTCACTGGAAATGGCATAAGATCAAATAAAAAAAAGACCCTATTTCAGTGTGACACCGTCAGGTAGAGTAGCATTTGTCGTTTCTGTTGTTGTTTCAACGGGAATCGAAAAACAACCCAAAAAATATATATATATACATTGGATATTAATGAATATACTCGAGCTATAAGAGGTTGCTTATTTAAATACCCTTATTCATCTCAGATAGTGACCTTAATCCACTTCAACAACGGCGTCATTTTTGAGGTCCTTTTAATTACAAGACGCAAGCGTAGTGTTTTTTAGTACGTTATTACTATTGCCATTATCTTGAGTAACAAAGGATCATTGGAGTTAATCCTTTTCACCTCCTGGTCACGCACAGCGAAACCTGTAGCGCATCGCGCTGAACACCAACTTCGAGCGTATGACAATCCTCATTTTACGACAATTGTAGTTAACATTGTAGATGTACATACGTATGTAAAAGTATGTTAATGCCACTTTAAAAGTACTTTGTTCTTTCAGCTTCAGATAATAATTCTTCACACATACATGTATTTGTTTATATGCGTGATAAATGTATTTCGTTTTTCATGCTTTCCTTGATGTTTACAATGGGCGTAATAGCCGTATCGAGTTCTTAGTAATATCAGTGCTAGCCGGCGCCTGCTCGAACGCGTGTGGACTCTTTACAACAGCTATATACACAACAGCTATATACATCCACATTCGATGCCCATGATACTAGACAGAGGAAATTTACTACAGACGGTCATCCATAACAAGCACCAATCGTAGCTGATCTTACGACACCACGTATTTCGAATTCAATATGACGACATTGTAAGACAAAAATGGATGTTTGTCAAATTGCGGTGGTGGGTGGAATTCCCTGGATGGCTATAAATTGAGTTCCCTATGCTATTATACAATGAACCGCTGTGTGTTTTATGCACTCAGTGTCGAGTATATATCATGTAAGTTTTGCATGAGGGTTTCTGAACGGGAGAGAGAGAGAGAGAGTAATTGGCACGCACCACAAAATTCAGTTAGCGTTCCACTCATATCGGATACGATACTGGGTCTGCTCGTGGGTCTGTCTGTGATTCGCGCGAATCTTTCTGCAAGAGCTACAAGAGTATTCATTGCTTGGGGATGACACGCTGCCCAGCGTAACCACATCTAAAATGGTTTCATCCTAAATAGTTTCACTCTTTCGTGTGCTGCTGCCGTCTCGGCAACCCCATGCGTTTGTCGGTACGTTTTGTTGACCATTTAATTCCGCCCTTACACTGTTATGCAATAACAACAAAAGGCAACACGACTTACATTGCTCGGAGGAAATACATCGTTGAAATATGTGCACACAATCTTTCATTTGTCAACATGAGTTACCGTATGGGGCCGATTGCGTGAATGTGAATTCGTATTTTACAATTTAACCTCATGTGAGATAAAATATAAGATATCTTAGAATTAATTTATAAAAAAACAGGGTGGTAGTCAAATCAGCCCGGCCTCTATCCAAGCATCGTGCCCATAACCGCCGCAATGCTGCGGTTGAAAGTCGTTGAACGCCAATCGACACCCTCTGCGGCAGAACAGAGTCCGCTCTTTGATCCCAGAAGCGTTCTTTCACAGTGCGGCACATATATATATATATATATATATAGAGAGAGAGAGAGAGACAGAGAGAAGGAGAGAGAGAGTACGAGAGAGAAAACACTGCCACCATATGCACAACAGATAACAGATATCCAGTTCTTACTTAAGGTTAGTACATGAACCTGACTGATGTCTTTCTTCCTCCGCAGACATCGTAGTTCCAGGCACAGGTTGTCTCGTATCTTGTGTCCAGGTGGCTGCAGGACGAGCTCCGATTGTTATAGGGAAGCCGCACTCGACACTTGTCGACCTGCTTCGTCAGGATCATCCAGATTTGACTCCGGAGAATGCCCTCTTCGTCGGCGATCGACTCAACACTGACATTGAGCTGGGACGAAGACATGGCTTCCGCACGCTTCTAGTTGAGACTGGTGCCCATCAAAGGGCCGATATTGACCCGGAAAAGCCACCGACATACTATCTGTCGTCGCTCAATGACTTGCTGAATTTCATGAAGTGAAAACAAAGTATTTTACTATTCATTGTGTACTTAAATGTGTACTTATTATATATATATATATATATAATATATGTGCAATGTTGTGCGTATTCCTGAATTGGATAATAAATGGGTAGCGACCCGCAACTCGCGCGTTCTATTGTTTTAGTTGTCGCAGCCAGCTGTGGCGGCAGGAAGAAATCACCTACAGCAGTGGTAGCAATAATTTCGATCTTAATTGTATATAAGCGGTGAATAATATAATGAGAGAAACCTTGCAATTAAATGGCAATCACTGAGTAAATAGGTTCACACGGTGGGGAAAAGTTTTGACCAATCAGTTTTCGTAAGTGTCCTTTGAGGACTTATGGCTATTGCTGTCTAAAAAAAAAGACATAGATCAGGGGAGAGGGCACAACGAAGATTAAGATCAAGATGCCAACTTCATCATTTATGCACACGGTATTGTGTCCTACACATGTTCTACAGGTGCAAGGATACATACCTAGATGCTAGGATATGGAGCAATGTTGAATTTTTGGCGTTACGGTCAAAATGAGGCTAACGGGTGTACGCTGCCCTGTGGAGTCTTCTTTGGAATGAGCGATATTCTCGATAAGCCCCTTGTCAGCAAAGTGAAGTTATTGATTACACATTTTGTGGTTACAATAGTGCAAGGTGTTGTTGCGAATTTGCAGTATTTTGCCGCATTTCGACAGAGTTTGCACAAAAAGTGCAATTTTAGAGTAGGAATGTCCATGAGGAGCACTAAACTAACTGTAATAATTCTCCGCCGGATTGATCTATATTTACAGTGGCGGTGATTTTGCACGAGCAAAGCATGGCAAGGTTTTTTTTTCACATCACACCCTTGATAGTAGCGTGCAGCATCATCGTCTAATAATTTTTATGTGTGTATTATGCCACTTGTGTTGTCATCCCGTTTCACTCACCCCACTTAAGATGAATGGGATTATGGTATAGGTTGGGCGATATAGGCGAAATGGGTCTGTAGACACAATCATTGCAATCTGTGCAAAATAGTGGTTTCTTTGATTATAAAATTATTATTATTATTATTACTGTATCTCATCACGGGGCTTAGAACGAACGATAGAAGTAGCTGTCCAAGCCACCGTAGCAGGTTTTAGACCTATACTTTAGAAAATTGGTTGTGTCGTGCCAGCCTCCGGTAGAGCTTCTGGCCAGCATTATGCTAAATTAGAGACGCTCTCGATGAATTCGCGAAGGAGAAACTACGATTGCTTCTTGTTTACTCAAAATTACCCGCAATTGATCTGTTATAAAATGCTAGCCTAAACACTCCTTCTTAGTGGATACAATTGGGCATGCATCTTAGTAGGCCGATAGAAGGAAAGATCGCCCCGATGAACAAATAGTAACGGATAAATGTCCTAGAAGGCCAATAGATAGGACCGTACCCGAGACAATCGCCCTCTGCTCCTTGGAGTTCCCCATCTGTAGGTTGTGTACGATCGCCCTTCCTAGTAACTGCCATGAATCATCTTCCTCTAGTCACGTTCCTTCTGAAGTTGTAAGCTATTTAATTAAATTATTGAGCGAATGCATTTTACAAACGATCAATGGTTAATATTGTGCACTTACTACTACACTGTTGCACTTATGTGATTCGCCTCACTCCATCGACGTCGTCAATATGGCAATCGATATCATTTAAGAGCCCTCAAAAGGCTAAATTAAGTATTTCCAAATTTCCGACCACTTTCCTATCGAAAGGCTTCGAAATAGGTGGATTCGGAGACATCCACTCACCACCAAGTGAATTACTGATTTTAGACAATAATTATTGTGATCCTAATTTAAATCTTAAAACGTTAATAATAACGATCATAGACGATCATCGTCGTTGCATTAATGAATGCGCACAGTTATGTTTTGTCGAACCTTCGTATTTATTGGATTTTGTAAAAATACTTTGTAGCCGGCAGAGTTGTTCACAGGAATAAACAAAAAGCGCTAGATCTCTCAGATAAAGTTACGATTGAACCGTTATTACATAGGGCGTATCCTGTAGTCCACGCACCGTCATTGTAGTAACATTAGTAATCATCATTATCTTCTCACGTCGTGATCGTGTCATAATGGAAATCCTCAAAGTGTTTGATTACTTTGGCGCTAACTTACAATCTTCTTCGAGGTGATCGATCATACATTTGATCGCACAATCCTCAGAGGCATTCTTCTCGTCCTTGGGACATGTCTCGTAGGCTTTCTTCAGCTGGGGCGAGTCTACTGAACTCGCTGCTGTTGTCATCTTGGCCAAATCGATCTAAACACATAAAATAAGAGACTTAATTATAATTTATTGTAAAACAAAACCACCCACAAACCTCAACTATAGGGTTACAGAGAAGTTACTTAGGACGTCAGAGAACAGAGTGGTAAACTGCCCGGTGAGAATGTCCACTTTGGAGTTTCCCCAAGAAAGATAAGGTGGGATAGGCCTTTAGTAATCTCGCATCCCGACGCAACCGGATTGCTTGCAGATTCCGAAGCGGAAATGGGGAAAACTGGTGAACTATAGAAAAAAAAGCGATACAGCCGTTGTGCTTTACGCTAGGTTAATAACGTTAGGTATTTACACCCTAGTTAGTCAAGGTGTCCGAAGGTGCCATTTATCCAGTAAGGGAGATGCAACAACGGAGTACGTAATGTTACAACGAGGCACACCAGCGGCGCACGAGCTGCGAAACTTGATAGAAGCAATCGAAGCATACAGATACGACACGCAAATTATCCACTATGAATAAAACTTATAGAAAGAACGTTGCAACAAGGGTGGTGGTGATGATGATGGTGTTGTGGACCACATGGATCGACACCATGAATAATGCGGCTCTGACACAAAATTTGACACTGCAAATTGAATGGTCAGTATAAAAAAGAAATCGTCTATAGAGGATGGGACTGTTGTCCGGTCGGGTTGTAACCTTGCGAACGATGTAACTTCGCTGCTAGCTGAAAGGATGGGCTTTCAGCCAGAAACACGATAGGGGTTGTCGTTGAAACAAACGCTACTGATGCTGCTGGAACTGTAAAAGTTTTTTTTTTTCACCAGCGGCAAACCAGCGTAATTTTACCCAACTATTCAGCTTCTCTTAACCGACTCGTTTCCTTGTGTCACCCATTTCTCCTCCCCTCTGTGCATATCTTATCCGAGAGCTGCAGCCCGACTCTCGTTGCATTTCCACGACACAAACAGAGATATTTGCAAAGCCAGCCCTCGGCACCACCGACCAGAACGATCATTAGCATTACTCTGTTGCATGACAGATATGGACAGATTTCTCTTTTTTTTTTGTTGAAACGTATACGTATATGATATTATTGTATTACTATAATGGGTGCTAAAACTTCGGTGAAGGGGACGAGTGATCAGCTACGGGGTGACGCTCATGCGGAGTTCAGCGGGGGTGGACGCGCGAACTCCCCTGACACTATATAGACAATCATTATTCTATTTGCAGCTATAACTTCACGTATTTTTGCAGTTGGCTGACTTTCAGGGAAGACGAATAAGCATGAGATGATTTCGTCTTTTCGATCTCATTCACGAGTTATTTCCAGCGACAGGCGGGGTTCGGATTTGATAGACGTAGCACGCCAGCGGATTCAGTATATTTTGTGGTGCAAAGCAATGTGTCCCCGTTGTTAAACTAGCATCCTTCAGGGGGCACATCGTAGTTAGCCATGTGGCATGCTCGTTCGGTCATACAACCTTGTGGTCCTTGACGAGTCCGTCGCTGTCCATAACGCAGCTAAGTCCCCGACGGAACTTGCTCATATCTGTTCCTCCAGGCTTCCCGAAGCAGTCATCAAATATTGGTTTCTTATTTTTGGGTAGTTTCTCTGCTAGACACGATCTCCACTTGCCAAACTTCGAGCTGTCTGAGGTGTGGTCTCCGGAGGCGGTGTCGGCTAGATAGATCGGTTGTGGCGCGAGAAGTCACATTAGTAAAGATTAAAAAATAACAGACTCATATATTATATATGGATTGCCCTATATTTCACACGTGTCGTGGCACGTTGTTCAACGTTCGTTCAAACCTACAACTCAACTGCTGTTATTTAAACTAATACATATATCTATTGCTCCTCCTAATATGTCCATTAGACCCGCATAGGAAGTCTGTCTAAATTTTCCGACCTCGCTTATAGCCAACATTTAACGTCCATGGTGTAACTGCCGTCGGCTGTGCTGCATAGGAAATCTGTCTGTGGAGTCTCAACAAGATCATATTCCTTGTAATACAATACTGAACGCAGTGTTGGCGAATTTATTTATTATGATTAGAACAAGTAAACTATTACTTGGAGAGCTTACCCGAGCAAACACATGCTGTCACGGCGAGCACGACTAGCACAACTGCCTTCTGCATGATGCTCCTGAAATTTCGGAAAATTGTTGGTGTATTTTTAAGCCAAACCGCAATACTCTGTCAAGTACTGCTGGTCATCCGGCCGACTCCACAGGCAATGGCCATACTCAATCTCAACGGTCTTTCCGCTCAATTTGCCAATATGTTAACCAACTCAGAGAAGAAACTCAGGCTGGCTACGAGCTCTTTACTACAGCTTATTATTATTATTATTATTATTATTATTGTTATTGTTATTATTAATCTAGCTGCATATGCAAGCTCCATGCAAGGCATACACATATCTCTTTGATCCTTGTAAGCACTTTTTCAGCATAGAATAGCATTGTGACTCTTCGACCGGCAGCGAGTAACGTGTATTTTAGCAACGGAAATAACACACAACAGTAACAGACAGCGCCAGGAAAACATGAACGATTTCATTTGATACAATGGATGCCAACACAACTACATTTGGCAATAGAGTCTGTGCGCCAATCCGTGTTCTCAACGAAATGAAATGTAGGCGATCATATTCAGTCTGGAGACGAACCATATATGACAGCTATAGATAGAGAGGCAATTGACTGCTCATAGCTATCAACATGATAATCACGGCTAGCATATGTTCGAAATAAGCAGCAGCTGCAGCAACTGACTTGTATGAATGTCGAGCGGACACGTCTAAACCATGTTTGAGTGGCAAAGCGATCCGCCTAGTTTGCGTGGAAGCCTCAGAATACAATGGCGATCCATCGGCAACTCCCAGAAACATCATTGTCTGAGGTCTGGCTGGCTAGTTACGCTGAAATCGCCCCGCGGGACGGAACTCCCGAGGTAGCATCGAGCTAAACCGCCCCTCTCGTGAAAGGAGTCGCCGTCACCACGGATGCTCGGTCACGGAACATGATGTAATTGTCTGACGCTTAAATCTATAGCCTAGCTATATCTAATGTAATCTTGTCAACTGTACATAGATGTTGCATCGTGTGATGTACGATGTGGATTAAGAAATACAGAAACGTTTGAACCTTGTGTCATATGCAACTTGTTTGCAAAGAGTGAGTACCAACGATGTATACTTTACTGGGCTGTTTAGTGGCAATATTCCTGTCGCAGTATTCAAGGAGACCGACACACAACTCGAACCATTGAACATCGAACTGTCTAAAAGAGTAGGCACTGTGCCATAGTTGAAGGACTCTCGCACCCTGGCATGCGGATCGAGTGCTATATAAACCGGGAGAGGATGGTTTCGATTTTTCCAGGCGGTGGCAAACGTTCAATTATGATTAAACTGTTCGTTTGAGTTGACTCTCGACTTGTGACTTCAGCCAGCGAACAACAGTCTTGCGTTGCGGAACTCCTATCAGGAATTACAATGACGATTAAACAAGACAGGAGAATTTCCACATGTTTATATCTATGCTGTATTGTTATCTTATGTCTCCGGTATTGAGTAGGGCAATCAACTGCCGGTCCCTGCAAGGCAGTGACTGAAGTAACACTTTTAACGGTCCCGGTCAGTGCCCCACGTCAAAATCGGTTCTGGGTTTAGTCAGTAAGAGTGTGACACTACCAGGCAAGATACCTTAGTCTGAGCCCTGGTGTCTATGCAGGATTTACCTTTGACCTCTCAAAAAAAAGGGATTGAGTAGGGGATGTAAACATTTTACAATGTTAGCACGGATGAACTCAATGAGCAACAGGTAGGCGCTTGTTGGCGTGCTGCATTTCGTGCATGACAATTGGCAATATTTACAGGAACACGTGTTATTTGGCTCATGGAAGATTTCAGTTCGGCATAGTATTATTCATTATATTATTATATATTATATATATGAAAGCCGTATACGGAATATCGTAATGCGATAATGTGAACTCTTTGATTTTGTTTTCGCCTATGCTCTTCCGCCGTGAGCTAGTCTTGTGAACGTTGTGAAAGACTCTGGATCAATGCCCGCCATTTCCCCTTCCCTATTGTCTAATATATAATAGATAAGATGGAGAAGCTGGGACTCGGGAATGAGGTATCGGCAAGCAAATGTACATATATATATATATATGTATATATACAAGACGATTGTATACAGGGACATCTAAACCGACCGCCTGTTTCAAATAGGCTGCTTTTCCTCAGTCTAATGCAACCGAACTCGATACACTAAAGCTCTCGCAAGGTAATTGGATACTGACTATGATATTAGCGACTGATGCTGCTTTCATGTCAAGTATGGCGAGGGCTATGTCGAGTGACAACAGAGGCGGTGTACCCTGTCCGCTTATCTTGTGTCTTAACTTGTGTCTGTTGAGGATGATGCTTACTGCAACTATAAGGAGCAACATCGTCCGTGTAAATAACAGTTTTCACGAGAGAATGGCGGTTTTGTGTGCGGTTCGGCTAGTCTCCAACGATAAGTGTCAAGAGGATAATTCCAATACGCAAGTGACACCGTATCGTGTCTTCAACGGACAGTTCTAGCTACGCGATATCGGAACGTTCCGGTAGGGTGTCACCCGACCACAAGTCGAGTTTATCTGCCTGTCTATGATAACTAAATTTTAGCACAGTCGGCCGACTGCCAAGTGAGGGTAGCCTTCGGTAAGAGCGTGAACCACAGCGTCAAACCGCAAAACGCCTGCCTGCATCAACCAACGACTGGTGTATATTAGTCGAGCCGTCAGAAAGGATTGTTCAGTCGATCCCTGTGTAGGATCTCGTACGAAGGACGCTCGTCCGCAATGGAGGTCTTCAAAATTATCAAGGGTCTGCTCAGCTTCAAGCCAGATAAAGTTCTCATCGACAGTTTGGTGTTTCGGTTACACTACCGTTTCACGTCGGTGTTGCTTCTCGGGTGTACGATTCTCGTTACATCCTACCAGTTTTTTGGTGACCCGATCGACTGCATAGCCCGCAGTGACGTGCGGCCCGAACTGCTTGATCGCTACTGCTGGGTACAGACAACATTCAGTTTACCGTCGAAGTGGACAGCCCAAGTTGGGTCGGAGGTCCTCTACCCCGGCGTGGGCCATTCGAAGCAAAAAGATGTTGTCTACCACGCCTATTACCAGTGGGTATGCTTTGTCCTGTTCTTTCAGGCCATCCTATTCTACGTCCCTCACTACGTGTGGAAGGCTCTCGAAGGGGGTCGCCTAAAAAAGCTGAAGGAGAAGATCCCTGGTCCTTTCTCGGCAGCAAAGGAATTCGACGACGCGATCTATCCCGTTGTTCGCTACATTCAGAACAGCCGCGGACTGAACCTTCGATATGGATTAGGCTATCTATTCTGCGAGACGCTCAACCTGCTTAACGTGATCGGCCAAATTTATCTGATGAATCGTTTCCTGGGAGGCCAATTCTTCTCCTATGGCTTCCAGGTGATTTCGTTCACTGAATGGGCACCGGATACTCGTTACGACCCGATGGTTAAGCGATTCCCTCGAGTGACGAAGTGCACTTTTAGACAGTTTGGTGCGTCGGGCAATGTTCAGGAGACGGACCACATGTGTTTACTGTCTGTGAATATCATCAATGAGAAGGTGTATCTGCTGCTGTGGTTTTGGTTCTTTGGACTGGCGCTGGTCACCATGGCCAGCTTGCTGCACCGAATTGCTCTGCTCATCAATTTCCAAAACATTCGCTACCGCTCGCTGAGCAGTCCGAGATTCATCAGTAATAAGAAGCTTCGTTCGCTGTGCCATAATATTCCCGTGGGACACTATCTGCTTCTAACTCTGCTAATGAAGAACGTTGACCGACTTTCGTACGACCAATTCATTAAGGAAGTGGCCGAGATGTACATGGACCACATACCCCATACGCCAAGTGACAAAGGATCCAACGGATGGCCTAGACCGTGCAGTATCAATTTGGCCGGTCATCATCAGCAGGAGCAGCAGCACCAGCTCCCCCACGACCAGCATGACCATCGGAATCGGTCCCTCCGGTCGACAGACATGTAAATACATGCACATCATCAGTAAAGCCCGCCCGAGACATGCTGTGAAATGCCACCACCACAACAAACTAATGCCATGCTTCGATCATATACTTCTAGATATATGGTCGACAGGTATACATCCATCCATGGTTTAGAATGAGAGAAGGACATATGTACCATATGGCTTGGCGCTAGTGTGATATTTACAGTTCTTTAGCCAGTCGGCTAACCTTGAGCTAATCATGGTGAAGGACAGCAATTTATCGAGTAGTTCTTAACAACAGCCGTTCGACAATATAAATCCTCCGGTGAGGGGTTGTTCTCTCTCTCTCTCTGAGTTTCCGCCTTGTCAGTGTAGCTTCATGAACGGGAAGTGGTTCATTGGATATGTCAACTGCATATCAACAGCAGTCATCAAAATTCGATTCACTAGATTAACCCCCGAGATTTCTGTCAGTGCTATTTCCTATGAGAAAGCACGATTTTTTGGAAACGAGATTTAACCAAGCAAAAAAAAAGGGGGAAAATAACTAACTCTATTCGTCTCGCCACACTCTCGGCCAACCAGTTAAATCACGCCTAGCTGGCTTTGTATTGCAAATGATTCATGAGATCAAGGTCTCCGACGAACCTTTTCGAACAACCCAAGGTACGTTTGATCTGCAGACTATTGGACTTCGTCAATGTTCGACTGAGTAACATCGGACCGGCAGTCTTATCATAGATATCAATGATGAGTTGGTAACCGATTATTGAAAAGTGGATTGTAAGCGATTTGACTACTGAGCACCGCAAATAACTTGCCGCCATTACAACTAGCTTGGAATACAAATAAATACGCAGACGTAATAAGCAAGCCAATACTAATTATAGTAGCGATGATATATGTAATGTGCATCTACCAACACACGTGGCCCTGCCCCTGATGAAAATCGGCTCTGATCACTGGCCCCGATGGATGCCACACGATCAATCCTATTAACCGGAGAAAATATTGTGCTCGCTGCCAGCAACACATTTTGTCAAAATGTCAATGCTAAGGTTAAAACTACACTGACCTGTGTCGAACTGAAATGCTCTCGCGTACCTTCTCGGGAGTTACTGCCTGGTGATAGTTCTTGCTCTATATATCGTATATATTTGCAGCAGAAGGACGTTCAACAAACACGGAAGCTACCTGCTCAGCGTCGATGAAAAAGGCTGTGGACGAGTCGGTTACACAGTGCACAGTTCGATCGAGACACCAGCAACGGAGTATGGCCGACGCCGCACACGTCTAGAAACAATATACACGAATTTGCCGACAGAAAATGTATGCTCGAGCGAAGGGAGCGACGAAGGTCTCAACGAGAGATTTCAGTAATAGAGATCGTGCTGAAGAAGGGTATCGCATGAGTCATTTACCACCGCCGCCACCGCTTTCGTGATTATTGTTGGTTAGACTATCGGCCTGCCGGCAAGCCGATAAAGGTTACGAGGCTCTTGCCCTGCTCTGATATAGAGCGAACAGACCACGCAGCAGACGGTGGACCCATCCGTCGTGCGGTGCCCGGCGTCGGTAGCCATCAAAGCGGCGGAACAATTAGCAGGCGTAGCGGACTCCTTCGATCTCCAGCGAGATCTCGTGACACGCTTGTCATTCAGCCGCTAGGCGTTTGTCCATTCGATTGCATTTGTCAAGGAGTCAACAGTGGGAGCGAGCGACCCGAGATACCGGACACAACAAAATCGACCCGCCTGGACACGAAATGGCCGATGAATATAAACGTGCGACGCTGAAAGCAAGGAAGCCTATTCCAATCCGGGAGAATCCGTGTACGGATAGATGACGAACAGTCGACAGTAAAATAGCTAGGGTGGTATAATAGCTCATGGAGGGATGGCTTATCTGGATGAGAGCGGATGACCAACGGATGAACGAAACCAGTGAACTCACTCGGTCACAGTGATACAGGCGATCAGGCAGACATGCGTGCATGGACAGCGCATTGATCATAGCCGATCGCTTAAAACCCGTATTTGTGTATGCTTCACATAAAGAAAGCAAGAATGAGAGAATGAATTCTTACTACTTGCGGGCTGACTGAGGACGAGGAACACGGTCGTCGCCGGCTTATCAAATAGATAATTGTAATAATAATAATAGTAATTATCTACTATTCCTCGGGACATTGTCGACCTCACCCCCACCCTCCATAATTCCTAGAAATAATAATTGCTAACTACTGTATGTTTGAATAAATTATCTACTTAATCCTTAGCGGATAGACGGCCTGTGCGAAGAAACTACATATATAGGGAAAAAGTTGTATTTTTTTTTCGGGTAAGAAGGCACGTTAATACAATATAAATAGGTACTTAATCATCTCTAACATTAATAAAAATAAAAAATAAACGTACGTTGGAATAAAAATGGAAACACGAATTACGTGTACACGTCTTTTTTACCACAATTTAGAAGGGTAGTCACGCCATTCGAATCACTATGGCAGCGTATAACGTAGTTGAACATGCGAAACATCTGGTTATTTCACCGGATAAGGCATCGACACGATTAAACTGCACAGGGGTTTATCCAGTCAGTTTAGGAAGATGAATTTCCCGATACGCGGAATCGAGCGGGTTACTCCCAGCATTAGTATTTTAACAAAATTAGTAGTAAAGCTGAACATCTTATAATCGTGGCGAGCGGGATGGGGGTAGCGACGAGGGCTTGCTAGCGTTCCCGGTTCGAATTCCACAGAACACATATGGTTTGACATGATACAAAAATAGTTGCGGACAATGTAACAACAGCTCTAAGCTGGTGAGAAATTATCTTTAAAAAAGCTCATCATCTTCGCAAAGTTATTAATTAATTTGGCGGTTAAATAACACCTTCACAGTATACCTTACATATACCCATATATCTTACAAGGTGTTCGGGAAGTTCCCTAGTCCTGACTAACCAAAATCTCACTGTTTTGTAGTGCAACCTTCCGTGTACGGTTGTACGCTTCATTTGAAGAAACATTAATTTTAAAACAGAAAAAAGAACGAGAAAGAAATCCGGAAAATTAATCAAAATTGTAATTTTGGTAATAATTGGCTTTGCAGTGCGGCAAAGCCAATGGGAAGAAGGCTCCACTGAGTGCACTGCCCGAAATTAGATTAATTTTCATTAATCATATCTAGATTTAAAAAAAAACAAAAAAAACAGGTACCTGTCCAGCACATTTGACGTTACAAAGCAATCAAGGTCCATTTAAGCTGGGTAGGTAACAAACCAACTAAACTAATTAGTTCAAAAACAAAACCATTACAATCATTATTTTCCAAGATGATCCGTAGCATGTGCCATATGATATGTACTTCTCTCTATTTGTCTCTGATGCTAGCCAGAAATCCATGTACTTTTAAAGCATTCGCATGGCGAAACTTGCCGACAACGCAGACGCAACAGATGACTCAGCACAGTTACAATACTCACTTTTGTGTTGCTGTCTCTCTCTCTCTCTCTCTGTTTCTCCACTCGGTGGTCGTCTAGTTGTGGGTGAAGTTCCCTCTGTGAAGTGCAAAGAAGTCCTTTTATAGCTGCGATGGCGCTGGCGTCGCTCTGAGTCCCGTCGCGGAGTCATTACTCTCACTGCGGCCCGCCCAGTATTGTTTGTCAATGCCAGCTGCAAAATTCCGTGCTAGGTTGACATTTACCATAACAAAGAGGTCTTTTTGGACTTGTCAGACATAGGCGATTTGTTGGTTGTAGGTTTGTGACTGCTACAACAACAACGGCAACGGCGGCACGAGACAATGTTATGAAGCTGTTGTGATGTTGTTGCTGTCATCGTTGTCGTCGTCGTCGTCCATGATTGGCATTTGTACGGATGATTGACTATGTCCAGTGGATGGGAGAAGTATTGTTAAAAGCAACTCGCCTCTCCTTTACAGTTTCCCAGATTCTGTGCATGCTCTCGTTGTAGCCTGCTGACCACTCAGGATGCAAATTGTGCATTCGGACTCTCTCTCGTTAGATAGGTGACATCGACCAGGTGACATCACTTCGATATCGTTGTCGTTACTATATATATAAACATCTACCGCGACACCATGAAACGTCGAGGCACGCAAAATGAACTTGAGCACTGTCGGTCATTTTCTGGGAACGATCAGTAGTTTGGAAATGTCCCTCGGTACCACCCTATACCTCACTCCAAGTCAGGTGTTTAGCCACAGTCGCTGTCCGTGATAGTGGAGTCCAATTATACAGCTTTCATTCTGAGGATACAGACGGCATGAAAATGTCTATATTAATTCCGTTTGTGTTTGTTTAAGTTGGCACCAGGCACACGCAAGTCGATTATTTGAATGAAATCCAGGCTAGATTTGCTGTTTTCTTAATCCCTTCAATTTGAACACTGTGACACAACAATCAGTGCTGCATGCACTGTCTACACTCAAGACTTAATATCATAAAGTGAAAGTGACAACGAGCACGACCGAACGATTCGACTAAATAAGAAGTATGCATATTCTGGTACCATCCTCGAGTAGTAGCCATGATATAGGTAGATCAGTATTTTTATTTATCGATACATAACACCGGCTCGCTGGTGGTCAGTCCATTTTTTCTTCTGTCATACGAATCCGTCATTGCACCAGATACCGCAAAGAGACATTCCTACTTCAAGGCGTTACCATTGCAGGGCTCATTTATGGTGTTCATATTCCCGATCTGGTAACGGGTTTCTTTCAAACACTGGGACCTTGACTATTGATAGCGCCACTCACCAAGACGAATTCTCAGCTGAGCTACATATACCTATGTAGATCTTAAAAGAACCAGATACCGAGTATATGGCATAGCTCATATTCTTATCGACATAGCAGGATCGCAACGGTGGTGGAAATGAGACCCCCAAGCGCATCTGCCCTTTACGTGTATCTGAGAAATGTAACAGGCTAATATAATAGTACACGCTACCTCGGTTACTCTGTGGGTTAGATATCCAATCTAGATGTCGAACACAAATTTAGAAATCAAATCTTTACTAAGCATCTTTGTTTGGTACCTATAGGGTGTTCGGAAAGCCACGCAACCCTATGGGGAACTAAGCAAAGTTCTGCGGTTCCGAACGGAATCTTCCATGCAAAGTTTTCTTCTGCCACTTCCAAACACCCTGTATACACAACATATAAGTAGATCTAACCCTAAACTTATATTATACCTTGACAATTCCTATTATAAAAAAAAGTGCCTTACCTAAAGATAGGTAAAACATTCGAAAAACCTACTAATAATTTTGAAACAAAGTCAAATTAGCACCTCGTTTGGGACGGCACGATGGTTGACACTCTAGAACCTTCTTATGTCAACCACTGAAATGTAATATATTGAATAAATATTAATGTACCTGAAAAGTCGAAGTATAAACATCAAATACAGAATGGCTGTCATCAACAGTTGAAGGTAGCACTGGAAGCACGTATCAATAGTTGGTGGAGGTAGCACCTTTAACGGCAATCACACACGATGAACGTGGAAGGCACTAACAAACTTCCTTGTACTAAATGGTCTCACTATATGCATATATATATATATATATATATATATATGCATTATGTTCACGCGACCCTTTACTTTTCAGGAAGTAAGTAAAATTTAAAGTCTATCCGTCGACGTTTATTGTGCGGACGAATAATGCATCCGAAATGTGTCTCCGTATCCGTGACACTTAGACTCAGCTAATAAGTGCCTATGTAAACATCAGCTTCAACCTAGGTTAGCGTTTTCGCGTACAACGTTCAGCTGTCGTGTGCAGACAATTCTTGGAAAAATATAACTGATAATCCCGACATCTTCGCCGAGTATTCGCTGAGCATGCATTCAGGCTATCCGCTGAGTCTCCTTGTGTGCACGCCTTTCATCCTGGAAGGTCCACCGGTCACTGTGCCTCTCATATACTTTTCATGGCCACTACCACTAAATATTTTAGACTAATTTGCCAGAACAGTTTTACTCTGATTAAAAAAAAAAATATATATATATATATATACACGATTACATGAAAGCAGCTATGCAGGATTGCCTTAATATGCTCCCTTAAATCAATAGCCTTGGCAATCAAGTGATCAAGAATTGTAGACATCAACGTTATTGCTGAACTTCTGAGGAAAACATGTTATTCTCGTTCAAGGAAGAACGACGATATGCTTCTGTGCTATTAATAGCGCTTCCTTTTTTTCGAGGTTGGCCAATTTACTTAGAACTAGTGTCTTTATGTCATAAATCGAGCTTGTAAAATCGATTCGTGAACACAAAATTTTGCTACAAGTAAGGGAAATTTGTCGATCGGCCACTAAAATGAAGTTTTCCATATGTATATATATATATATTATTTGAATAACTTTTCCACCGGATCTATTCTGCAAAAATGACTAACTTTTATGTAACTTCAGTAAAATAACATACAGTACAAACATAACTTTAGTAAAAATCGAGGCTCCCTTCGAAATAAATAATGCCGACTTTTTTGTATATTGGAATACGGCTAAACGGGGTGAAAATCTATTTATTTAGTAAAAACTCACAGCTTTGAATATTCATATGGTGGTATCAGTATTCGCACAGTGTGTGCACAGATATATAGTAGCGCTGCAAGGCTCAGCTGTATGCTGCAAACTCAGGCTATGCTCTAGTTTTTAGAAAAGCTACCTGGGTGCCCTTGTTCTAGAAAATGGAACAACAAACAGTTTCAAATTATTTCATTTTAATAATTTAATTTATTCAACAGTACTATAAAATCCCCCACAAAATCAACAGTGCCATGTACGTCATTACCATAACAATAAATGATTTAGAAAAAAAAACGAATAAAAAAAAGTATATTATGCTACTGTTCTTAAACTAGACTTAAATTTCGAGCTGCTATTTTCTACGAGTGCAAACAAGGCACTGAAGTTATAAAAAAATCTACAAAATCTTCATGGCGTTTTCGGCCAGGATTGCATCCAGAAACGCCAGCTATACATACAATTGATTCAAAAAGTTCGAGTCCCTTGGAGAGGAACCGGTCGATGACAACCGCCTACGAGCAAGAGCAGAACGGGACCCCCCAGTGACTGCGCCTGGAATTGAGTGCAGATGTTTCTCGCACAACCATTAGCAATCACCTGCATCAATTGGGTTCCGGGTCCAAATTGAATCAATGGACCTCTCACTAACTGAGTGAGCGTAACAAGCTTGAACGCCTTGCACAGTATCTTTCTACGGCTCGCTAGGTACAGCCGATGTCCGTTTTTGGATTGTTACCTGCGATGAAAAATTATTCCAAAATGTGTACCTACAAGAATATTTTTGTAGGCATTTGCCTAGGCACTTTTCTAAATGCTTTGTATCGATCTATATTTCTGTGTATTTATCTACGTTTTGAAGGGAATTTCGTTTTGGAGTACTTCGATCAACGTTTACAAATCTGTTATAGACTTGGCGTATGAGTAGACACGTGAGACTTCAAAGGCCGGGTGAGAGCAGAATTTCTCATATTACAGTTTGTTCTGTTCCAGGTAAGCGATAAATCTTCATAACATCGTCGAGAGCTCCACTCCAAGGATGACTTCGAAAGAGGATGGTTATTACGCGAGTCTAGCAATCTCACTACGTACAATATGTGCAAAACTGACACATAATGTGGACAAGTTTGAGGATTACCAAAGCCTAAAGTTGGTTGGCTCAGAACCGCCTATATGTTTCCTTCTTGCGGTGAAGCTCATCCACATACGGGCTCTGTGACTAGACATTATTCTGTCAGGGTTTGAGCAGAATCAGTTGTCAAAGCTTGGCCTTGCATTTTCGGCCAGAATTTCTCATACCGGGGGTGCGATGATCACGTATGAAATGTTATTCAGAATTATAGGCAAACTGCTCGGCTACTTTTACAACAATCATACACTTATAAATGCCATAGAGCTGTATTACTAGTTAAACACCCTACACGCTTGCATTGTTCGTTACGAATTAGGTTCATCAATTGGCACGTAAGTAAGTTAGCGTATTTACCTCGTAGATATATAACTTCGTACCCTTCGGTGGTAATGGCAGGAATAACAGTTCCAGATTCGCGAGTGGAGTAGAACTGTGTTGTCCAATAACGCATGTAGATTATCTAGCCAAAATAAAGTACTTTGAACTGCACAGAATTATTATCATGGAAGGGTATTCTATCGAGTTTCAGTTGTGAACAACACATTTCGAAAATCGTACTTATAAACACAAGCTAACACAACCACCTATGTTCTGATCTCAAAGTTCTGCCTGCCCCAAGAGTCTGCCCGGCCATATTGGCAAGTAAGTGTCGCTGTGCTTCGTGCCCATCGATGCTTCAAGGGGATTTACATGTTGGAGTGGTTCTAGTTGGCCATATCGGCGGTCGTGTGCGCCGCATCACTGCAGTGCTAACGAATTATTGTGATGTGTCATCCAGACGAGCGTCGCCATGCATTGGCTGGTACGTACCACCGCCTGTCAAGTCCATAGGAAGTTGACGCTGTCCACAATAGCATGCAACATCGGTGACTGGTTTCATCTTAGCGTGTTCTCGAGAAATCGGAACTCGGACGTACGCCAAATGCTCACAGTTCAGACGAACGGTAATGTAGGACTTAGTTCAGTGGATGTCGAACAGTGTATTCTATGCCCTGTATATTGAGCTTGAACGCCAGTACACTAGGCATTGGGAACTCTTCGCTAGTCGCTAAACAAACTCTCTGTCAGACTAACCGGTACAAAGGGTAAATAGAGATCTCCCTCATTTTCGGACATTTATGAGTCCTCTTGAGTTTAATCAAAAAATGACGTTGGTATATCTCTGTTTACCCCTCCCATCCGGAGTTATGGGAGTGAGATGTTGGGTGGGCAGATTGGCCTGATATATGTTGCTCATATTTTAGCCATATCGATATTGACGAGGTTACACTTTACTCAAACAGCTTGTATTAGGTTCTGGTTTCTAGAGAAGTAGTGACAGACTTTAGGACGAACCCAGACGCAAAAACTACACAAAATTATGAAGGTACGATTACTATAGAATAGAATAACACCTCACTGAATTAAGAGAAGCTCAGACGTCTCTCAGACATGATTCATATGGATGACTTGACTACTTCCCACATCACTAATTGCCATTGTAAAACGTTCACAATTTTCATTCTGCTGACAATTCACGTCAAATGTCGGCCGAATGTCCCGTTTCTGTGGTTCATCTTCGCAATTCTCCGAGCATATATATATATGATATTCATTTGTTCGCCTGTGCGAAAGAATATTTACGTCGTAAATTAGTTGCCTCTCCGTCAAAACCAAAATTGAAATAAGACCTGCGCGTTTATAAACAAACAATGATCGAAGATTTTGACGTTCGGAGATATCACAGGAAGGTAAAATACGAACGTCACGATCAAGCGAACATTTCCGACGCAAACGTCGTAGCTCTCGGAAGTCCGACCACGCTCAATCGCCTAGACATATGCCTTTAAATACGTTCACTTATATATTATATAATATAATAATTATTGGTGCGGACATTTCGGGATTTTTCAATACAAATCATCAGAAAGTGAATTTCAATACCTGTGAACACACAAGTATCGAAATTGATTTGATGATCCGTTGAACCCCTCTCTTAGGTATATGAAGCATATATAGACACCCTATCAATCGTAACCCTGGTGAGCTCCATCGCATTCATTTTATTATTGATGCACAATGCGTACTATCATCCGAACCGTGCTCAAACATGAAACATTTATGCGCAACGCCATTTTCGGTACAATACCGGGAAATACTATCGGCGACTTTCTGCATAAGATCAGGTGAAATGGGAAGATTACCTCGTGGCAAGTAGTTGACGAGGTACACAGCCAACAACCGAGAGTAGGGGACTTTTGCTACAATTCGAGCGTCACTGCCAGATACCGACACAAGCATAGGTGGACGGAAGTCGATAACACACAGGTTCTACCATGTTCGATGTTGATGGACAACTAGCGCCGAGCCATCTCGCACTCTTTGATAGGTCATAATTAGCCCTGGAAATTAAATTCAGGAAGATTCGTCCCCGCTAATAAATCGGGACGATACGTCATCATACAGAATCAGATTAAAATAATTACAGACGTAAGTGACTGACATCGTCAACAAAAGAACGACGAGAGCACGGGGACCTTGAACAATTCCGTGTGAGGCACCAAAAAATGCATATGTTCTATATCTGTTTCAAAATCAAGTTTATTTTCGGAACTGCAATATAATACGCTTTACTTCTCGATAAAATACAAAATGTAAGATATATGAAATGGTGCTATTGATATGAACAAGATGAGTTTGTGCAAACGTAAAAGTAGAAGATAAAAAACGTAGTAAATTTAAATGATTGTTGTCGAAGTTGTGTGCGGTTACTGTTTCCGAAAGATCAAGAAGCATTTGGAGTCGAATGCTTCTTGTACAGGTCTTCACTTGAATAGCTAGGGATTGGTCTCAGTGATGCATCGCTTTCTTAAGTTCATACGAAGAGTTCTTCAGAGAGTTATGAAATCTGACCAATGGGCTTCTCTGGTTAGGATCCATAACTCTCTAACTAACTCCCTAACTGAATCAATATTCAATGGCGTATAACATTACTCACGTTCTCTTATCGTCGAAAGCTTACATATAATATGTTGGACTGAACATAATTAGCTATTCTGAGTTGATAATGTTTTTTTCGTTGCTCGCAATCACACTACGAATATATACTACGTCGCAAGACGCTTCTGCAGGTCGCCTACCTTTCGTACCCGATTCATTCTTGACTCGTAGAAACATGCTTGTAGGTTGCAGGATCTATGACATGTACCAGGTTTCAACATATATCTTGTGTTTATAGCCTTCTGATGCATTTGGTCCAGTGCTATTTTATTAGGGATTCACTTCGAAAATTCCGCAGGGCAGTCCAAAAAAATGGCTATAATATAATTCTCTCCTTCCCAGTTCCGGGAAGAGCGCCTGCCGATCTAGGACACGAGATGCTTATCGGTCCGTACAAGCCGCATCAGCACATTGTGGAAGCAGCTCTAGAAAGACGGCCGAACTGATTTATGATTTTCGGTCCAGGAGACAAAGAGCGTAGGCCTCGATAATGCCAAGCCTCAGCGTTTATGGCTTCAATACCAAGAAATGAGTGGAGCGCCAGCGGGGACGAATAGCCGACACCATTTCTACTGTCAGCGAAAAAATTATGTTTCCGAACTCAGTAGAGCGAAAGCGGTGCACTGAACTCAGAGTTTATTTACGGCCGGAGTCTGAAAACTCTCCACCTTTCTAGGAACAAGCTCATGCTGAAAAGGAGATATTTACAATCGATTTATATGATAATGAAATATCACTCCCTATGTGTAAGAAGAATATGATGTTACAATCATTTGGAACAATTGACGGTACCCTGTCAGCTAAGCAGGCTGACCATAGGTCAATGTCGCTGCATGAAACCTGCCGCCCATCGGCGTCTAAGACAAGCGCCATTCAAGGCGGTTTTTCAACCAAATACACACGGTTTTTTACCTTCAGTCTCGTCTACGGGGTCATCACTATTGCTTGCAGAGTAGCGCAGAGGATAGATTCACGCAGAGGACCACGTTGCGTCGACATAATATATATATATATATATATATTCACCTGTTCATTATGAGCACCTTATCGAGGCAAAGCCCTCTACTTTTGTATGAAAAACACGACGTTAGTACAAGTACAAAGCTTCCCTTTATGCTGACGTCCTATTTAGTGTGCAGTAGCTGCAAATTGTTCGGCTGATCAGGGCGAGGTTTTTTGCTTGCTTTATATGGTATCGTATATTTTACTTGCTGTATAAATATGCCTTAGATAAATATGTCAAATTGCAAATCTACATTGTTCTTTCTAGATTAAGAATATAATTAATATATACCACTGCTCGAAAACCTTCACTCTAGCGTTCGCCAATAATATTCATGTGTAAGTTCTTACTGATTGAGAGCGTTTTGAAGATTACGAAAAATAGTCGACTTACGTCATCAAAGGTAATTAATTATGTGACATCTATTTTACCTTGTATCTGACTCCTAACTAGCGCTGTGTTGTACAAACGGACATAGTCAGGTCCATGATCAATTGGTTGTATCTGAAAGCCACTCATATGAGGTTGGCTATTTTGCATACGGTTAACGCCTACCGCTTCCCCATACTGACTACCTTTAGCTCTATCGGCGCAACATATCCTTCATCTGGCGCATTTTATTGCTCTTATCCTTTACTAAGAAATTGCACTTCTCATCGACGCCTGGGATACTTTCTTCTCGCCGAACTCACATCTGCATCTCTGAACTAAATAGTTGATATACACATCAAGCGGAACAGGGGGCCTTAGCCCGTCTGATGGCGGACGGAGGATCTATTCTGATCAGCACACCTTTAGCTGGTAGATAATAATAGCAATATCACCAGTTTGATTCCAAATGCCAGCGACACAGGTTAACTCGAACGTACCAATGATTACGGTCAACATCATCACCTAGGTGAGTGTCGCGTTCAGCGAAAATTATTCCAAAAAATGCATTTAGAGCACCTGAGCCGGCCACCAAGCCACCCGCTGCCATCCCGCCCTGAAATGTGACGTTTAATAAACTATTTAAAACTAGAAATAATTAAGTTAATGAGCCACCATACACACAAGCATTCCTCATTCCATGTAGAATAGTTCATACACAGACGAGGTTGTGACAAATTAATGCGAATCTGAAATCTCTGCCCCTTGCTGCGTCAACAAAGTGTACCTACTACTGCGTATTCCTAATGCTTCTCGGCGCCGACGCCGTTCTCTCCTTTCCTGTTGACCAAATGTCTGCACAACCGAATATCATCCCCCTAAGGTCTTTCCTTTTAGAATCTACCCGTCTGGATCCCTTCTATCCCTGTAGGGAGCCATGCACCGACAACTTCATATTTCGCCTCCACTACAAGTTTACCAAGTGTTTGTTTATAGCCTGCTCCTTCTTGTAGTTTTTATCAGCGCGTCGAAATTCCTATAGGGTGCGTACCAAATGAACACCTCAAAATACCTCAGCACGTCCTTGGTACGTACTGCTGGACGGAAGCTGCAGCTGGCTTGAAGAGCTCGTGGAACTCGGCAGGCCGGCAAGATGTCCCACCGGCACCGTGATGTTCACGCGAATAGTCCAGATACGAGTCGTGCGTCAACCGCCTACTACCACTGGACATTCTGTATTTGAGCCGTTCAAGCGGCCCTTTTCTACATTCCCCATTGCATCTGGAAGACAGGGCATGGACGAGAACTCGGCCAGCTCAGGACGAGCACGACAAAATGCTCGACCTACTCCGCAAATACTTCGTCAATAATAACGCACATTTCCGCGACTAACTGCTTTTGTTCTTGTGAGGTATTACCTTTTGAAAACGTTCTCAGTCAGCTGTTCCACATCGACCAGTTTGGCGGCGGCGGAGAATTCCCCACCTTCGGTTTCCGCGTGTTCGAGCTCCTGAGAGTAAAAAACTCCGAACGGGTAGACCCGATGACGAGGTTTGACTCGCCGCTCTGGCGATCGTATCCGCCACATCGCTGCCGTACCGAATTACTGTGATGTGTCATCCAGACGCCGGTCGCCGTGTACTGGCTAAATAGTAAGCACCGCGTATTGAATCCATTGGATGTTCGCGCCGTCAGCATGGCGTGCAACAATGGCGGCTGTTTCTTGTTACCGTGTTCTTCAAAAAACCCTGACATAGGAGCACGCCATATGCTAGGCAATTCAGCTGCGTGCTAATATCGGAAGAAGCCCAGTGGATGTGGAAGAGTGTCTCGGCGGGAAATGGAGCAAGCAAGAGACCTGAAAAGCTAAAATTATAAAGGTACTAAGGCAGATAAACATTGAAATGCTGAGCGTTAAGCGCTGCATCTATCCCCTCCTCGCAATACCTCGCCGTGGTGATACCTGCATCCGAAAGGATAATCCAAGAGCGCTGTGCGAATGGTGGCCACGGTTAAACTCTTGTCTAGCGAGCGATATTGAGAATATGCAAAAGTTTCATAGGCAGGCAGACATACAATGACTTACAAGTGCGGAGTTGGATTGAACAAATTGTATTATAGGTCACAAAGTATTTTGGTTGTAACTTCTACATACCATAGCGAACGCTAAAATGGGTATTCACATGTTACATAAGCGTAAAGTTCGCTTGCACTTTGGAAGGTCTGAGACTCTTCTGTAGACACATTGCTCCTTCTCGTTGACGATCGTCCGTACCAACATGCACAAATTTCCCTGTGTTAAATATCTGTATGATTATAATATGTATGTATCTTCGTTTGTTACGTGTATGTTTGCTGGTGCTGGTGTCAGTTTGTCATGCATTGAAATCCTGGTAACGATGGCTCTTCCTTTGCGATTGCCACGTTTTCTCTCTTATGGAGAAATTTCAAGCTGTTTCGGGTTTGCCTGCAGCGAGATCGAACGTACTGCTCGTGTCCCGAATCACTGTTTGTAGTGTGCTTTGGGTCGCATCTACCAGCTGTATTTACAGCATAGAGAGTTCACATGTGGGCAAAAAGAGCGAATGGTCTCTTCCACAACGAGCTGAACACGAGGATGGTCGCATTTCGAATGGCGCTAAGGCTTATTGTAGTGGTGTCTTAGGTCGACTTGGTATGATCAGCTAGTCGCCGTCCACTTGGCCAAAGCTATTTCTTTCGTCTATCTAACTAACGTATGATACGTTAGTGATCGGATCAAATTCTCTCTACCCTCTGTGTGGTCGTTGTTTTGTGCCTAGGACGACCGAGCCGTCGATTTTTCCGTATAGTTACCTGTCGCGGTACTGTGTTGAATAGCTCTTGTCTTGCATATAGCTGAGATAGCGCATCCTCTTGATCACACGCCTGTAGCACCGTGTTCGTTACCAACGCGTACCGTATTCGTGAGTTGATTCGACGCGGCAATAAACTCCTCCTCCCAGGAATAGTCGATAGCTATTCAACGTTGTTCTCTATGTCGCAATTTAGCCCATCGCGTGTAATTAATGCTATGTTAATGCGTGCTATGTTAATTAGAGGTCGTGTGATTCACCGAGCACAGCCGACCTCTTAGAACTGCAAATAACACTCGCCACATTATAGCACGAAAGCCAATTAAGTAATACCGAAGTGTTACTGGTACGATTGCGCCATACGAAAGCATTGTGTTGTCGTTAAGGCAAGCGCACATCGAAAGTGCAGTAAGATTGTTGCAAGCGTAAGCTATACGTCATGGCGCATCACACATCATATGTATATCTACGCATCGACTGTGTGCGGCCCTTGTGGCCATACTGACGAATTATAAGAATAGTGAGAATTAGTGCATTCTGAGAATAATGTCCCGCTCAATCTTTTTTTTTGTATAATCATGTTTGTCATTCTGTTAAATCATCTCCCGGTTATTGTGGTGGCGCAGTACTCATACCCATCTGTAACCGTTCCCCTCAAATATTTGATTATTGGTGTACAATTCACGTGCGAGTTAATCAGTGATGAATATATGTTTTCGTATCGTAAATTTGCTCAAGAGTTTGACCCGGATTTTTTATTTGCTTTCTTTTGATAACAGTTAGATAATCGCGTACTACCCTTATTAGTATAGTATATAATCTCTTTTTTTAGAATTAATTTATCTATAAATAGGCAAACCGATCATTGGTCATAGTCTAGCCCTAGTCAAAGAGAATCGGAGTTAAAATTCTGACTGCTTAAATGTGGTACGCTTTATTGTACATCTTTTCATACCTCACCGACGCGATCTCCAACAAGTTTACTAAATATTTTCGATTATGGGGAAAGTTCCATGATCGACAGCACTGGCTTTCGACGTGGTGATGATGGAGCCTCGAATACTGATAGTTTCCTCATGAAAGTCCAACTAAATCTAAAATCGAAAATGACCATCATCAAGTAACGATCATTTACAGACACATATATTTCCTAGTTGGATGATCTGTTTTATTAATGTTTAGTAAATATATCATCACACTACCTCATACTAAGATGCTGCCCTTTCGATATCACTATAGGTAACGTGTAACGTAGAAATAATAAACAGGAATCATAAGGTTACTTTTTGTAATCCTCCTCAAGTGTGACCAAACTTGAGCATCTATACTCTGTCTACATATGGTAGGGTAACAGGTGGATTTCACTTATGCTGATTAGCTACAATACTAGCCTAAGCTCACAGCCCTAAGCAGAGCTAACATTTATGAGGTTTATTCAAACATACAGCTAACATTTGGTTCACGTCTAGCAGGCCTGTAAAATTATTTTAAAATTCCAATGGAACCCATCAACTATAGCAGGAGCCAACATCGAATCACTGTGTTGTCCAGTATCATTGCGGATGTATTGTTCATATACTGACTAATTAAGCTAATTACCTAATATCCTTGGCATAGGAGTCAAAGACCGCGGATAAAGCGCGGAGTCTAAAGGTATAAGGAGTAAGGTTCGACCTGAAAAGGGTGACGCTAGTTAAGAACAGTAGCGATGGTAGATTTTGAGCTGAAACTAATTAGGCTGGGAGAAGGTGCTACCTAGTTACGGTATTCATACGATGCTGTGCACATATATTCGTTTATTGGCAGATATTTCAAATAGCTCATGATTGCATGCATCTTTCCCACGGGAAAAGGTTATTCACGCAATATTTTCAGGCAGTGAATCCCGGTAGAATATTTCTGTTGGGCCAAGTCGACCCGACCCCTCGATTGTCTCAAATATTGTGCTTTTCAAGTTTGGTAATTTTAACTCTAGGACCTCTGTCCACTTTCCGTCTGTGAACAACTCTTGTGGTCAACGGGGTGTCTCTAGAAAGATTATATCGACATCTGCAAGACACATACCCCGCAGGGGTATTTTCTACTTGTTGTAATCAGTCTTTGTCCGCTCTTTTTTTTGTCTTTTCTGAGTTGAATACCATACAGGAGCCTAGTAAATTGTCAATGATTCGACATAATTTTTGAAAACATTGATATACAATGTGGATTCCTGTAATATGAGAGAATATAATACAACGACGTGCGACGTGTTGCTCAGAAACTACATCAGTTGCGTGTTCGGCGTCTTTGAGGGCGAGTGAAGTAATTGATCATTTCACTACCCAAGCCCCGAATAGCGTGAATCGACTTCAACTTAAGACTACCAATAAGTATATATACATGATTAGGTTTTTCCAATCCCAAGTGGAGGATAGCACATCTCTCAATTAACAATTTAATCAATTAATTGTCCACTCGTGTAATTTGTTTTATGCAGCTTTCCAGGAGTTATACAATTTGCCAGTTTCAGTATTGATCCTCGGATACAATTTGACATCATCCGCAAATATATTTCTACCGATACTTCCACTGGCAGTGTGTATTATACATAGTCGAGTTCATCTAAATTTTTTACGTACATCAAATGAGCCAATATGGTTCCTCGAGGGCAACCAGAACTTGCACACGCTGAGTCCGAGTACATATTAAGCAAGTTATTTTGTTAAATTGATTTTTACCGAATTTTGGCGAAGGCATCATACAAAAGCAAAACGCAAGAGGTTTCAGAAAAGTATTTGTGCACTGCATTTACAATAGTTTAGTTGAACAGTGAGAACAATGCTGAACCTAACTATAGTTAGAATCGCCTAATCATAATATACGTAAGTTTATATCAGAGAGTCTATATTATGGTTTATACTGCAAGCCTACTATACTGCAAGTCTACACTATATGGAGTGTATGTAGGGAACGTGGATATATCCTCTATGAAGTAGTATGTAAATTGGCCTGTGTGCGGCCATTTGATTTATTCCCAATCGTATTTAAAGAATTGGCCCAAATTGCTAACTTCGATATTTTAAAGCTAGTTGATATTTTCCGTAGTATTCTATTTTTGACAATATGAGCCTCGCGTCCTGTCATAGATTTAGTGAGTATCACTTAAATGCTTCGTCCATGTTATCCACAATTCAACAATCACACTAGGCAAGGTTAGCGCAAAATATTAGAGAAAATTTGGGTTTGAACTAACCACGCTGAGACGGCCAATTGTAATTTAAATGTCTACGCAACGACGTCACTCACAGATATCGAAAATATCATAGCAGTGTTCAAGTTATCGCTTGAGAAACCTCAGTTTAGAAAATTGAGGGAATCACCGCTATCGTTGAGGGTTTCAAAAACAGATCTCGTATATAGGTACGCAATATATATGGAAACCCTGAATTGTGAAAGCGATGACAAGCACCACCCCTTTTGCGCCACCGGTTAGCGATCAACATAGTGCGTTTTTGTGTTGTATTGTATGTCCCGGAGATTCGGAATATATAGAATTTCGCACATTGGCAAAATTGAAGTGAGAACCTCAATCAGCACGCTCACTAAGATTAATTTTTCGAACGTGATGGATCATTTGGTGATCATTATGGTGTATGTTGGTGGTTGGTACGAATACTGCCATATACATAATATATATATATACACACACACACACATCAGTTGGTTCGTTCTGCTGGACCTAAGGCCTATTACCTGTTACCGTTGGTCTTTCATGTAATCTAGCATTGAAATACCAATAATGTTCATCGAAATAAAGCAAGCAGCTTGCTATTGCGATAGACTAGTGATATTTAAGATGGCATACAACACATTGCGTCGATACCCACTGAATTAAGGCCAAGAAAAATGGAGGACATCTTAAGTTGCATCAGAAAATACTATCGGCTATCCGTTTCTGCTTGTCTCTCTCTACGTTTATCTTGTTTATAAGATAAGCTCTGCATTGCAGTGTATTGTAAATCAACCACGTTTATGGATGATCTGCTTAGATTCCTGAATTGACAATACCCTTGTCGATAGTGATCCTATATACTCGTTCCCCTTTTAATTCGGGACCCGTAAGACAGGAATCCGTTCAGGACGGAACGTGTTTTTAAATAGAACTACCGATTACATGCGTCAAGTTTCAGTAAACTCTCTGTATGCACGCCTCCTAATACATTTGGTTTAGTGATATTTAATTTAAGGGTTCATTACAATCGTTTCTCAGACCAGCCAGTTGAAGGGCAGTCAAAAACTGGCTAGCAACTGTAATTCTCTCCTTTCCAGTTTTCGAAAGAGCAACTGCCACCTAAAACACCAAGAGACGTTTACCGGTCAATCAGTAGGTCTCGTATCAGGAAATAGTGGAAAAGCCTAAGGAATACAGTTGGACTGATCTATGGCTTTCAGTCCAAGAGACAAAGAGCGATATTGCTAATACCAAGCGTCGGGCAAATGACTAGAAGGTCAGTGATGACGAATCGGCAACACTTTTTTTACTCTTAGGGAAAAATGATGTTTCTGAATTCATCGGAGCGAAACAGAGCTAACCTAACTAAAAAATAAAATATCAGAGTTTATTTACGACCCGAGTCTGGGGAATATTTATTGAATTATGTTCCAATTATTTGTAACTACTCGCGGTAACACTACTGTCAGTTAAGCGAGCTTGCACGATATATTAGCTTCGCTTAATCGCAGCCAAAAATATTACGTATTCATTCATAGCATTCCCGTTTAGAAGGGGCCCTCTGTTGGGGCATACAGTTTAATGCAACTAATTTCATTTGATTATGATAATACCTACTGACGCCACAGAAATGAATCTATGCACACCTTTCAATTCGGCTTATGGAATCACGTCAACCGATCAACTAGAGCACATCATTTATAGTTCGGCAACTTCCTTGTTTTATGCTTAGATATTACAGAATCATAGCATGATAGCAAATGAGCATTTTTATAGTCTTGGCGAAAATGCTGTGAAGTAACGGTAAACCGTTAAACACAAGCTCGAGTTAGTATAAGCTCAGTCTTACAAATGTTTCATGTTTGCGAATCTGCAGCTCTCCAATCTCGTGTTACCGATTGATTCGATATATAATAGAATTAGTATCTTCAGCGTACCCAATAATTCCACAAGCTGCAAAACTAAGGGCAGAAACAAATAATTACGTTAAGATAAGAAAGGTTTTAATGTGAATCAACTTGCAGTCGATAACGAATTCGTATCGGCAGTTTCGCAGTAAGCAGCTGCGTCGTAACTGACAAGGGATATATAAGTGATTAATGAGTCACAGCTCCACAGTATTTTTGAAGGAGGTGGTCATACATATTTATATTGTACTCATAAATGACGACATGAACATACACGTTTTGAGACGGTGCTACCTCAAGAACGTTATCGGGTTCGTTATCTGGATTCGAATAGATAACAATATTAGATGGGAGATACACCAATTATGAGGAAATCTCGTCGACGAGCCGTGTGACAAGTACCCGTTCAATAATACATTTTAATGAACGTAAAATTGGAGCTCGCCTCATAATCCCATGCGTAGAGTAAACTACTGATCACATGGACTCAACTGGGTCAACTGGGCGAATATGATGAATACACGCTCACGTTATTCACGAGATTTCCGAGTTATTGACATGCAATCGTAGACCGATACAGCAGACGAACGTATTTATATTTACGAATATTTTTTGATTAGCTTCATAGGCCACCGAAATTCAATTCAATTCAACGTCGACCTGTTTTGCATATCTGCTTCGTAGAGAAGCGAACTGCCTGTCGACGTCGTGTCCACTTGGCGGCGCAAAATACGCCGCGAGCTTAAGGCGATTACTTATTTGTTTATTCAAAGGATTTTGTAGATTTCACCATTCGTCTTCCTCTCTGCGGTCATCACAACTCTGCGCTCTCAGACAGCTGAAGACATCAAGCCAACTGGGCCGTCCAGGAGCGCTTAGGCCGGCTGTAAAGTAACGAACTCCACGGGCTCGTTGTCTATAGCTCCATTCAGAGAGTGGCGGAATTAATTGGTGAAAGGCCTCTTCATAGTCCACTTCGGGGTCACGGGCGGCGGTCACTTTGAGCAGCGTGTTGTCTTACGAGTAACCGAAGACAGTCTGCTTGTCGTTTTACTAATAGGGGCTAGTCATGCCTACGGAGAGCTCTATATAGCCACAGAGATGATGCAACAAGAAGAGAATTAGCTTGAGCAGACCGATATCGAATTGGGTCAATAGGCTCTCATTCTTTGTAGCGGCCCATTCATCGATCCCGAGAAAAAGCCATTTGTTAAAATAGTAAACGCCGAAAGGTCGCCTATCATTAAGCGGCTGTACAAGGCGATGAAAGCAGATGCGGGGATGATAATGTATCGTGAGGTATAGTAAAGTGGCGATTCAGGAGAATTTTCTGTGTGACTTTTTAGTTTTATTGAAAAGTAGTCTTGATTTCGGTGGAACCGATCAGATTGGCCCACCGAATGTGCGGAGTAGGGACAGGGTATATGTGTACTACTTTAGATTAATATGACCACATATATTTTGCTGATCATTATCGGTACACCGAGCCAAAGTTCTTCTCCCTCTATCTGAATGAAAAACGCGCGCCTACACGAAGTTACTCTGTAGGAGCTACAAATTGTTCGGTCGAATAGGATAGAATTTTCGTTGAACTTGTTGTGTTATCATTTATTGTATTAATATGTCTTAATGAATTACGTTAAATTTCAAATCTATCCATTTTTTTTTTCTCAGCATTAAGAAAATGATCAGTATATACCACTGGGATGATCAATGTATGGTTGTATCTGTACGCCATTCATATGAGTTCGTTTTTTTGCATACTGTTCACGTTCGTCGCTTCCTCCTACTGAGATCCCACTTCTGTCAGCATAGCATATCATTCACGTGGTGTATCTTATTGCTCCCGCTCTTCGTTCAGAGATTGCACTTGATTCTCATCGTTGCATGGGATAGTAGTTCTTCGCACTTCGAACTTGCATCTGTATCTCTGAGCCGATCTGAAAAGTCGATCTACAGATCAAGCGGAGCAGGGGGGGAGCGGGGCTTTATTCCGTCTGATGGCGGAAGGAGGATCTACGGCATTCCACACAGTTCGCATCGAAGGCCAACGAGGTTATGACAAATGAATGAGACTATCAACCGGTGTGTATGAACGTGGAGTCGAAATCCCTCATGGGAACCACATATGAACCGAAGCATGGTTAAATTTACAATTTTCTTGGGTACATTAGCCACTCCTCTAGCTTGCATGCATGTTGTTACATGGAGTTTTAGAAACGCTTCTTCCTGTAGCCAGCTTTTGTACCATTAGCGCTGTAATGTCAAGGACACTGCAATTCCGTGACGATGATTACAATAGATAGCGAAGTATTGCTGTATTACGTTGCAACACGAGTCGGCTGTAGGCGTACAGCCTGGAAAAGATCGCTCCGTTCGGGAGATGCATGCCATATGCATGTTACGCAAATCGTAGGAAAGTAACTCGTAGTTATATAGTATCAACAAGGGGGACCAATTTAACCATTATCGAGAACACAGTCATATTCATACGTTTGTATTCGATTATCGTGATTACTTACAAATAGCAATGGTAAAGCATACGTTTGCGTGCATTTCCAGCAAAACACGATTTCAACTGAAGAGAACATTTTCTCGAAAGCCAGAAAACTCGAGCAGGAATAAGGAGATGAATAGAATGAGGAGATAGAACGGTGTATTTCCCATTGTTCTGCTTAGGTGCTTAGCTGTTCTACATCGGGTGTTCGTTGATGATGGTGTAGGTCGTCGTCGGGGACCACTCCTGCGGCGCTCTCTGCTCGCCGGAGCTGGGGGACCCCCGCAGGACCCACCCCGTCCGATTGTACCTACCACTGTGTGTAAGTATTACCCGTGCACCCGTATCATCCCCATCTCGCTGCTGGCAACTTCTATTTGCTTCTAGACACCGTTCTCCACTTTCCCGTTGATCCGAGTATCTGGAGGCCATCGAGCCGATCTATCTGATCCCCACCTCTCCTATTCACCCACGGTCTCCTCCGGTCCGACTCGTCTGGGCCTCTTTGGCCACGTGTCGGAGACGCGACAATCACCAAAAACAACAGCAACAGAACGAGTACGCAGCAATGGCACAGCCGTTGAAGCCAGTCCTGACGCTCCTGGCGCCACCGCCATCACAGCCGTAGCCACAACGGCGAGGTCTCGTCCGAACAGACCTTGTCTGAATGTGTCTCATTCGCTCGCTCTCTCTCTCTCTCTCTCTCTCTCTCTCTTTGTCTACAGCATATACAAGCATATATGAATATATCCATCCATAGTTAAGGAGTATGAATGCAGGGTGCCGGCCTCTTACGAAACTACCATTCGACGAGTCGGTCGTATATTCACTTCTTCCTGCTCGTTCGTGTGCGCGGAGTGACGATGCGCCCGCTGTTGCTGCTGCTGCTTTTAGCCAGCGCCGAACGACGCTTGCAGCTACCAAACGCTCGGGATGTGAATAAGCCGATGTTCGTTGAGTGTGGATTTAGAGCAAGCACGATATCGTATTGAGTAAAATGAAAAAAAATATATATATATGTATAATATATATTACAAGTTGTAGTGATGTGAGTATCATACTCTAATTAATGATTATTCTGCTACATACAGTAGTCCTGTTTAAATCCCGCATAGGATGCAGAGGGAAGATTCTTCTGACAAAAAATTAGATGGTGCGACAGGATTTGGCGTAGCCTTTGTTTGCCGTAACTGGCATGAGAGCGTCATCAGTAAGTGCGGAACTTAGACAAATAGCAACTCTGTTGCTGTGAAGGACGGCCACGAGCCAAACAGTACGTCACCGCCATAGAGGACGTTTGCATTGGAAGCCCTCAAGCGCCAAGCCGCATTGTGCTACAAGCTGCGACGGAATGACTATAACAATGAAAGTTCCTACAACCATTTATTTAAATATTTTACCAGGAGCACTCAAGTCATAAGACCCAGAGTTTTCGCTGTTAGTCGTTTTATTAGACCATGCGGCTGCCGTCGTCATACGAGAATCAATGCTGTCCGGCTGAACACAGCAATAAACGTACAACAGGCAATTATCTAGGGTTCAAGAATATGAAAACAATAAGGCAGGCTTCTGTGGACGATGCCTATCTGAAGCCACCTCCACCGGTGGTGCGGGGGGGCATACACAGCGAGCAGTAAGAACACGATTATTCATTCTGCAGTCGACAAGGTGACCCTAACATTCGGCATTCGGTGAGCTCGGTCAGTCGGATGAAAAACCAAAACGAACTACATGGATCCAGCGTGTTTACCAGGCCGACGCAATGAGGAGTGCTGCCTCAAAGAGTAACGGACGGACAAATCTATAATATTCATATTTATACAACTCGATTTGAGGTCCACCGGTCCACGGTATCATGAGTGTCCTATGCCCGATACCGGGACGCGACAGCTTGGAAGGCTGCTTGCAGCGAACACCATGTGAAGGACCATGTATCAGATCTTATGCGGCCCACAGCACAGTAGCGGATTCTATTAATGACAGCACACGCATAACTACTGCGCAAACTGCTCAGGGTGCATAACGTTTTAATGTTTCATGATACTTATATTGATTTTATTATGTCATATTATCTGATCAAGAATAAACTTGGATTGATATTGATGATTTGCATTTGTGGTAGGCCACGAGCGGGACGTTTTGGGAGCCTTTCGATGCTCTGCCTCAGGTGATCGTAAGCCCAGGACGTCACGTATCTCTATTTTTATCCTACTGTTTCACCGTGTAGATGATCAGCCTCAGGTGAACGCAATATCTGGGCCATTCAATGCTTTCATTTTCGGATCCCATTCTGTCATAGCCTGTCTTCGTTCTCGTTGCGCGGAGGACACGACCGCCCCCCCCCCCACGGAACTCATTCCGTGGCTTCAGCTTAATTGCCACCAGATGAACAAGGAGACCACCATTTGTTTGGAAAGCACCCCCCCCCCTCCCTCTTTCTCTCTCTTAATCACCAACCGCGTAGCTATGCATTATTTCGTGGGCGGCATTTCTCACCTGACCATCTCATCAAAGTACTGCCATACTCGCGAGAATCGCATGACCTCATTTGGTGGTTGGTAGACTAGTCGTAAGTGTACAGATAGCCACATCCAATGCGTGGTCTACAGAGTTAATGGCTACACCACAAGCAGCACCACCACCGTGGTAAATTACATACTTCTGTAAATATTATCAATTATTCATATTACCTGTCGTGCCTCAGCACGTGCTAATTAATGTACGCTGTCCGTTGAACCTAGATCAATAGAAGTAGCTCGCTGTTCACGACCGTGGTATATGTCGTAATCACTGCTAGGCGTACTTCGTTATTATCTAATGCAAGCGTCAGCGATGTATTGCCGTCAAATTCCTCGTCAGATATTTGTGATTACAGTATTCGAGTCCACAGTGGCTTAAACGGCTAAATTTCTGGCTGTGAACATTCGGAGGCCGCAGGTTCAAATCCCGCGACCTGATGAGGACATACAAGACAAACTTAAGCATTGTGAAAATTACAGTTCCTTCAATGAATCAATAGAAACTTCATATTTCCCGTTTTCCAGTAATAGATAACCATTCGACGTCTCTTACCCCGCAAGCGATTTGCTTATCGTGTTTGCTACGTTGCTAATGTCGTGTGCTATTTGCGCTTATATAATGCACCTGAGGCTCGACGTCTGGTTGATACTCGTACTATAGATTGTTGATCCTGAATGTCTTGCATCCTTCTTTTTTCGTTTTGTTCCTGTTTATGGGTTTGTAGTTGACAATTTCCCTCAATGAAAACATTGACATATGGTATACTTTCTACCGGCATAAGAGGGTCAAGCGTTCGTTACGTCAACAAGATCATTCCCACAACCAGCAACAGTGTAAGCCAGAATTACGCTGGCATACTCCAGTAATGTGTTCGTACGGGCGCTGAGGTTGGTGCTCACCCCGCTGACACTCAACAGGTTAAAAACAACGTATTCGCGAACTCGATCAGATAGCCCTGTGTGATAAGCACAACTCTGCCGGGGACAAAGCCATTCGAAGCCCAGCTCCGGCTGCTGACTCTAGACCGCATGACCAACAATGGGGCATTCCAACTGTTCGTCTCAAATAGACTCTCCGCCGCCGGTACCAAAGGAGAACCCAACAAAACGGGGTCGACAAACGGACAGGGGACGTTGCTCCTAGCACTGCAGTCGCTCGTGATCGATCAGCTCTGAGCGAGTCCTCTCGATTTCTCGAGCATGTTCTGGCTTACCACCGTTTATATATCAATTAGCGCTGGAAGTAGGCTCATTTCTTTTATGTACTCGTGTATCCAGGCTGATTAGCTCGGCCGCTAGCCTGGCCAAACCATACAACTCCATGAGAATATGAGTTAAGATTAAGTATAATAAATTGTACGCCTATTAAATCTTACGATCGGCGGCAAGGTGGTTTAGTTCACCGCCTCTTCCACATATTGGTTCGCTGTCGGTGAACTGCTGATTGCAATTACATTAGATAGCGTTTCACTTGATGGTGTTTAATTGTCCGTCCAATGAAAGGATCCGCGGAAAATTCTGAAGCGGCGATCACCCACGTCAAACGAGAGTTACTGTTTCAACAAGTATGTTTAATATGAACCTTGCACCGCGGGAAATGTATAATAATACTAACCACGTTAGTTCCGGGTGAACCTAAACTTCCGTCGCAATTATTGCGGAGCTGAGACAAGCGGTGAACAGGCTATAGCCACGCACTGCAGACTTGTTGTATCTATTAACTAATCGCTGTTATCCTGTGTTGTGATTGTAACAATGGGACAGCGAACGGTGTCGAGTGGAAGTGACATCAGTTCGTCCTATCCCGTGTTATCCGTGTCATTAGAAAGCTGATCTACCGTAACAGGCTATATAAGGTTTACTAAGTGGACCACACCACCACCTTGATGTTCTGGCTACCTTCTAACGATAGTGTTGTCACCCAGGCCGGCTGAGACACCCTTTTATGATGGATCTCAAATGTAGCGGTTCGTGTATTGCTGAATTTCAGCTCCGCAATAGATCCGACAAGTAAGCTAACCTCGAACCAGTGTCGAAGCTTGAATTTTTTTAATCACTCGGGCTCTACGTTGGCCCATAGAACTCTGTGGTTTCATCCCATTACATGCCATCCCCATCGATTGTTTAATCTGCATTCTTGTTCTCATTTCATTGTTTCCAATGACCACCACTTTCTAAGTCGCAAAGTTTTCGACTTAGCAAAAGGATCGCACTTTTTTGGCATCTAGCAGCAACAAACCCCCACTGGCCCAAATTCCATGGCAGAACAATAATTCCTGTGGAGTGAACTGCTTTCTTGGAATCCAACCCTAAACATGACAATCTTAACATGATGGAAATATATTTATGTGTACATTGAGCGTGATATGGATGATAGCTTCAGCGGAGTTGCAATAGGGCAGCTGACCCACAGGGTCACGAGAGAGGGTGTGGAACTACAACCCACGACGAGGGGCTGTTTCCGTATTCTCACAAGGTTGCGTAAGGTCCTCATTTCATTCAGATCGTAGAGTACGAACTTCTCGAAGGTCGTTCACCTTCGAAGTAGCCTAAGAAAATCTGTTCAAAGCTATCGCCAGCGTCCTCAAGGCAGCACTGACGTTCAGCTATCCAATCCCTCCTCTCACCTGTTGACCAGAAGCTACTGCCCCCTACACAATGCAATTGTGTTCGTTCTGCGGTCATACCATACAGCAGAATTGTTAGCCTGAAAGCAGCAGATGCAATACGAGACTGGCGCGTCGTCCCGTACTGGCCTCCCTCGATATGTGCCACAGTCGTTCGAAAGAAGGACTCCTTGTGCGTAGACAGCCTACTTACTACACCAGAGTAGGTACCCATCAACTCCATCCTATAGTAGTACCCTGCAGTGGTGGTGGTGGTGGTACAGACAACCGGAGGCCAGCCCCTATCCCACGAAGGGACATACACACATGGACGCCATTAGCTACGTTCGCGCTGGTTTGGGATCCTCCTCTGGTAGCGCGGCTCATCAAGCACCGTTCGAGCGTCGCACATCGGGCGCCACGACAAGCTGTTGGAGCTGCCATCTCAACTTCCCACTACAAACACTGGTTGGCTGATCGTGAACGAGGCTGAATGCTACCCCGCTATCCGTCGGGGGCTGCTGTTTGAGTAGTGCTGACACTGCCGAGGCCGCGATCCGCACCACGAGTACCCATCGCTGTCTGCCACTGACGCCAACACAGCCTTACGAACATATTCTTCTCTAATATAATTGTTGCTTTACCGTACACGTGGTTCCGTTGATTCATAGTGAATGATCCACGATCGACTGTCGATCAATCTATAGCTGGCCGTTTCTTTGATTACTAACTAGATTATCTATGATTATATATTAATTTTGAAGGTAGCATTCACACTAGCTCTATTCACTTGCCCGGCGATTCGAAATATTGCATCAGTCACTTGAACTCGCTGGACGAGGACTTCGCAAAAGAGGGGCTCGAAGGTCGAAGTCATCGTGTTACGATGGCAGCTGTAACAGTCAACATCGCAAAATACATGTCGTATTCAGTATGCATTTGAGCAAAGCTCTTAAAATAAACACTAGTGAAAGATAACCCGCTGCAAGTTTAATATTCCACGTAAAAGCGCCTGTGTCAGCCATTCAGCTGCTCGTTTTACGCGATAGAGTGTGTCTCGTCGACACGACTTGTCTCGAACATAAACAAACTCCAATGTCGTCCGACCACATTCACTGATTTGTCACACAACTTCATCGAAGCTGGCTTAAGCTGTTGTGCCCTTGCTGGCGCTTCCCACAGAGGCCGTCAAGTCGATCCGCCGCAGTCGACTCTCATCCGTAGTCGCACTCGACCGCAGTACCCCTTACAAGATATGTATGTGCGTATCTATCTTTGAGACCAAAGCGAAATGTTTCGCCTCGCGTGTGCGTACAATGTCGACACTGCACTATCGGTGTCCGACACTACCCCACCAAGCTAAGACCCCCGAATTCGTCCTCCCCACCCAATCCTTGGGGGAGACGATTCGAGCGCCCTCTCACCACCCAATTCTCCTCTCGGTGATGGCTCGATCCCAGCACTTTCATTGGTCCAGCGGCAGCCACAGGGGATACCCCTCGCCCAGTTCCGTGGCGGGCTTTTGACAGCGAGAGCGGCAATAGCTAGCTCGCTGCTAGCCGACTGCACAGCACATCAGAGTGGCCGGAGTGGCACAACGAATAGCGTGTCGACGCATGGTGTCCCGTGACCAAGCCGACGCACCCGTGAAGTATAAGGTGACGCAGTTTACATTAGAAGCCACGGTGTTGTGCTGAAATCGCCCTCCGCTTTGTTTGTGTTTGATTTGTGGTCTCGTTTCTCATCATCGCGTAGTGCTACCGAGCGACATCTACCCTGTCGATTGTGAGCTGGCCAATTCGCCACCATGGATAAGATCTTCAGCGGATTAAAGGGCTTTATCAAGATCAATAAAGTCTGCATCGATAACCATGTGTTCCGACTTCACTATAAAGTGACGGTGGCCCTGCTGATGGGCTTCTCGATTCTCGTCACCTCGAGGCAGTACATCGGAGATCCTATCGACTGTATCACGAAGGACTCCGTTCCAGCAAAGGTTCTCGACAGCTTCTGCTGGATCCACTCGACGTTCAGTATCACCAGCGCTTGGCACAAGAGGGTCGGTGTGCAAGTACCCTACCCGGGCGTCGACAAGTACACCCCTGGTGAAGAGCGCGTGTATCATGCCTATTATCAGTGGGTATGCTTCGTGCTGTTCTTTCAGGCTTGCCTCTTCTACATACCGCGCTATCTGTGGAAGGCCGCCGAGGGGCGCAAAGTCGAGCAGCTCATACTGGACCTGAACAACCCGATTTTGGACGACGAAAAACGCCAGAAGAGCATCAAGATCCTCGTCCAATACTTCAAGGAAAACGGGGGACACCACCAAACATACGTGTTCTATTTTTTCCTCTGTGAGTTCCTCAATTTCATCAATGTCGTTGGTCAGATCTACCTGGTGGACAACTTCCTCGGTGGCGAGTTCTCAACATACGGATCAAAGGTATTCCAGTTCACCGAATGGGATCCTGCTGTCCGTTTCGATCCCATGATCAAGGTATTCCCCCGTCTGACCAAGTGCACGTTCCACATGTACGGCTCGTCCGGCGATGTTCAGAAGCACGATGCCATGTGCATCTTGCCTATTAACATTATCAACGAGAAGATCTACGTCTTCATGTGGTTCTGGTTTGTCTTGCTCGCCATTGTGTCGGGGCTGACGATAATCTACCGCGCAGTGATTGTGTTCATCAAGGACGCACGATATTACGTCCTGGCGGCCACGGCTCGCCAGGAAAAGCTCTCCAGCTCACTCAGAAATCTGAACCAAAACTGCGACGTCGGTGACTGGTTCCTCCTAAGCCTGCTGTCGAAGAACCTGGACGCAGTCTCCTACGACAAGTTCACGAGGGAACTGCTCGACTGCTTCCAGAAGAAGCCGGTATCCGCTAGCAAGGATTCCAACGCTTGACTGCTGCATGCCACTGAAGACGGCACTTCTGAGGAGTCGTGTGCCATGACCACTTACGAGTCGTCACTGTCTGACTCAACGAAATCGTCGAGGGACTCTCTAATCGCTCGGCCCTCGGCACCGGCTTTCTCTTCCTCCTCCGTATAGTTACACCCACTGGCTAAATCAATACAACTTACAAGCAAGCTACCAGTTACAACGGCTACTACAACTGTTGCTGCAAGACAAAAAAAAACGCACCACGATAACAATCCTTAAAGGAACAGGCGGTGAACGGAAACCTTTGAGACAACCACGTCTACCACCAGTACGACTATGCTATTCAGCTCAGCCAGACACGTATCATTTACAAACTTGTCTTAAGTGGCGATGGACCACATTAGGGTGATGTCGGCCAGAAAAGGACGACTATTCGCGGTCGCAGCCCATATATATATATATATATATGTAATTATAACAATATTAACAAATCTGCAAGTACAAGACCGCATCGATTTGCGTGTGCCCAATGGGAGTTGAAGCACATGCGACCGACGCTGTGGTCCCAGGCCTCCGGCGGTACTGCCCGGCGATAACTATGCTTAATAACTTTGAAAAATCTTAACAAAATTGACCGGAGATCGATGCAAAACGCAGCTTTTCCTCGGTGGATGACGCAACTACGGAAATGGATCATGCGCCGTAGAGCTAAGCCACAGCTAACAAATATATCGATTCGGCGATAATTAGTATAACTGCTGCCAGCGACGGCCATCTCGAGGCGATGTTGACAAGCGGCGACTGTGAGCCGAGGTCGCGAATATGAACAAGGATATTATTCATAATTTGATATCTCGACTGCTGTGACTACCCGACGCCGCGGCATAACGAGACACATTAGCGTGGGTGGCGGCGTCGGCGGCTTGTGGTAGCACTGATCAGTCGCTTTATAGTTTGAAAAGTCACCCCATGAAATGAGTAGACCCACAACTAACATTATCATCATGTAAAATCCACAAAAAGACAATCTCTATTTTTGATACTAAATATATATATATCTATATATATACGATCACTGCTACTACCAGTACTCTACGTCTAATAATACCTAATATGAGACTGAAAAAAAGTTCTAATCAATCGATGGCGATAATTTGAATGAATGCCGCCAGTTTCGTACGCCCTGTATACTGACATTTGATTAACTACTCTGTATCGCTGTGTCTACTCCCCTCCACTGAGCTGCACTTGGCAGAAAAGCCTCGAGAACTTGTACAGAGCTTTCTGCCGAACTGACTTGGATTTCATTTGTGGCGATATTTCTTCCTTCGCAGAGGTTGGGGTGCTTCATGTTCTACCTATCTGTCGATCTTCTCCTCTACTTTTGCTGATCATTTTCGCCTCCTCACAGATGACAGTGGTGTGCGGGAGCAGCGTTCGCAAGCTTGCGCCTGTGCGGCACAATACAACACTTCCGCCTTTTGGGCCTGCTGTGACCTGAACGGAGCCGGCAGGTCCGCTGGTTCGGCGGCCCATGGTGCTGCTGCTGCGACTGTTGTTGCTGTTGCTGCCAGAGCACTGACGCTAGCTCGTCAGTGGTTGGCTGCTTGTTGGTTCTGGTGCGTTGGGTGACGCCAAAGGCTATCGATAGCCGGCGAAGAAATATAGCGACTAAAAATAGCTACTTCGATCTCTTTCTCAAAACAGCCAATAAACAGATTCTCTTAAGCCGTATGACACAGGCGCAGCCGACGGCTACGGTGCAAGTTGTGAACTGATGAAGGCTTGTAAAAGTCTAGAAAAAAGAGGCCCCCACCCTGCTTATGTAGCCTGTTAAATCCTGTTCACCACCTGGAAGTCAGCTACTTTCTTGAATGTTTCCGGAAGATACCAAAGCCGAGTGTGTTTTGTCAGCTCTGTTAACTCACCTGTTTCTCCTGGCCCACTCGTTGGCACAGCCTTTGTTTCATCACGGCGTGATCTACGTCGTGAAGATCAATTAATTTAGCAGTCTTCAGTTGGCTCAATAATCATGGTTCATTGAGGAACCAGTCTAAGCATATCTTTGAATGGAATGGCCGAATACCGAACGGTCCTCATTTACATAAAAATATAGAGAATATACAATGGTATAGCTCTATATATGCATATGTGTGTAGTAAGTATACGTTTTTTTAGTACTTCAGTTAATAGTATAGTTCTCCGGCGTTGAGTTAATTTATAATCGAGTGAAAATCAGCTCGGGCGTTACTAACAACTGCGCCGAAGATTAAATTGAAACTGAAATTGATTATTATGATGAAATAATTGTCGATTTAGGATGTCACCTCGTTGGGATCCCAATGCTCAACAAGTTGCATACGCCAGAATCTGACTGAGGGTGAGGTTAAATTGGTTACTGGCTGGCTACTACTAACCTAACGAGACTACCTGTAATTAGGAAGTCAACTACATCAACAAAAATTGGCAAACAGTTCGAAGTGTCCCTTAACGAAGAAAGATCTTACTCATCGCCTCACTGCTGAGGAGATCACACTAGTATCAATATTGCACGGTACTAATAATCACAGTACCAATAATGCTAGTAATAATAATAATAATAAGTTAATTATCACTAAGGTAATCACATTCACAAAAATAAGAAAAATTGTTAGTAATATCTTTTTACCTGACTCTGCTATATATATATATATATATATGAAAACTTAACAACTCATTGTATAACTACAATACTTAGTACTTTTGTAAATGTCGAAGATGATTTGTGTGCTGCTCATGTGTTTTTTCGCGCAAGAATCAAGAACGCAATTGAATGGATACAATGATGGAAAGTAACACATAAAATAGTTATAATGTGCTGTAGAAAACCAATATGATTGATCGTGTGACATGAACGATAAGTGATTACGCAGATTGTATGTGTGTGTGTGTGGGTATGTTTGTACGACTGACATCACAATCGAAATTACTACGACTTCATAACGTGAGCAAAATAACTAGGAATATTATACATATATATATATAGATACAGATTTATCTTACCGATATCAAAATTCGACGAATTCTAGTTAGATAATCAGATGGAGATATACGTATGGACGGCATATTAAAACATTAATCATTAGATAAATAGACTTGTCACTCTCACGGAATCGAGCGTGTCTGGAGATTTTCATCACCGCATTTTGACCAGAAGGACGATATATTAGATATGTATAGCGTTCGCCGAATAACTTAAACAGGTAATTGGCAATTGTGAAATGGAAGCGACATTTGTTCTGTACCTTACCGGATGAGTGTATCTAGGCGAATTTGTGCGAGTGTGCGTGTATGTGTGAAAGGAAGGCTACCTTTCGTTTTACGAAGAGAAATATAGATGAAGAAAAAATAATAGCAAACAGAAATTGACGAACTTCGAAACGAGAGTACATTTATATAGAGCAAAGTTGATGAGCTAGAGACCAATACTCATCAATGTCATTTGTAAATATAGAGAAACGAAAAACACAGACACAGACACACACACACACACACAAACAATAAATAATTGATAAAACAATCATTGATCGAATTGATATAATTATTGCGTTTCGGAAAGCGAACCACAAAAGCGCGACGGGCAAGTCCCTACGAGAGTATTCAATATAATCGTCATTCAACGACTTAGGCGATAGGGCGAACATAGGAAAGGAAAAACAAAAGATAGAAAAGAAAGATGATGGCTGGCGAACCAGATTTTCTTTGTTGCACAGATCGTTAAGGGCAGCCGAGATATGGGGAACAGCCAGATAGAGAGAGAGAGAAGAACTAAGAGTTACATCGATTGCGCCATAGGAGTTAATAAAGTTTGCGACCTTTGTACTGCCTGAATACATACTATTATCAGTGCGTTGGCGTTAAGCGGACGATAGCGTCGGCCAGCGACGGTGATGAGACAACAGCAAACTGGCCCGGAATAACGGGATGTACCACACATATAGAGGTGGCATAAAGGCGAAGACAAAACCTGAACATATGATATAGATAAATGCGTCGAAATAAAGTATATTACGTTGACTATACAATACCTCGTGGCGTTCTCTATTTGGTTACGGTTCGCGTAATGACGTCAAGCGTAAACAGGCCAGCGATCAAGGCCGAGGAAGGTTGGTAAAATCAAGTGGTGCAGTGCATCCATCCGACGAGGCCCAGGGAAAATTATACAAAAGTGGCTGATATGAATAACTCTCCCGGTAGTAGTAGTAGTATTGTTAATAGTCTCTTTCTCTCTCCCAATCTCCTTTTCGTTAACAGCATCGATGCCATCAACGACTGAGTGGCCGTCATAAGCATGTTAAGCCAATCTGTTTAAAGCATGACCCGCGTACAATGTGCTCAATGTACATTGTATCACGTGGCCCAGGTAGAACAGAAGTAATAGTAAATGCATATGTCGTACCGATGACGCCTCATGAGTCAAGCCATGAACGCTACCATACCCTTGAAGGGTCTCGGATTAACAATTTTGAATACCTCGCGTATGCTAGTGTAGTAGAACCCAGACGAACGGCCGCCCCGCTTTAGGATGAAGCTCAGGATGAGTCTCACTTTCGTCGCCGTTGCCGCTCTCTTGTACCCCCATTCGTGACCACATGCCACATAGGAAACGTTGCCGTACACACACACACCCGCGCACTCCGGTTCTCACTTGTTCACTCCGGTCTCAGCTTGTCGTGGTTCAGCAAAAAAATCCTCCACAGACATTCCCGACGAGGATACAGCATCACACGAATCGATCGATCGATCGATCTATCCATTTATCTACTAATCTACTTATCTATATATCGATGGATCGTCTATCTACCGTGTTCATGCATACATCTATATTGTAGCTATAGCGTTGATACTGCTGCTGCTGCTACCACTACTACTACTCCCCACCACCACCCGTAGCCTTCACCTTCCCGAGGCCGGCTATTCGCTAATGTTGTCCATTTTCTAATGCCTTTCCTTCTTCATCATTGTCATCTTCCTCCTCTTTCCCTCTTCTGGTTACCGCAATCGCGTAGCGGTAATAGTACCTCTCACTAACTATCTGCCTTGTCAAGCTATCGCGCCGACTCGTATTCAGCGTCTGCTGGAGACTTTCTTGCTTTTGGTGTCGGCCGATCGTCTTTGACGCTCACAGCGCAATCGTGCGAGAGACGAGTGACTGTGTTTACGCTGGTAATAATGGCGTGTTGCCTACGACGGCCTCCTCGGCTCCGCCGGCTGAGCTGGACGCCGTTCTGGTTGTTGCTACTGCTGTTGCTTTCGTAGTGGGTCCGAGTGCGGCTGACGAGGCGATCGTCTCGCGAGCTGTGGGCCCCCGCATGGCTCGTTGTGTGCCGGAACGGTTGAGGGGCCAGATCTCTCCCTTCGAACAGGAGTTGCTACCGACCCACCTGGTACTCTGTCCCCACTGACGGGATCCAACTCGAGCAGCGGGCGAGATGCAGCGCAGGAATACTCCTTGGTGAGGAGATTCGCAGTTTCTCATCTACACACACACACACACACACACACACACACATACATACATTCGTCATGCAGACGGACACGAGTACAATCAATCGCGATCTGTGCTTGTTGGCGCCCTCTCTAAGCTAAAACTGGCCAGCATTATTAAGACTTCCAGCGACTGGAAGTTCTCGCTTAGGAAAACAATGGCACAGCTGAACAGAACCAATGAAGAGATCAATGGGAGCCAAACACAGAAAGACGATGTGACTATAAAATTAATATAAGCAATACACGCGTTCCTTGAGTAGACCGCTTTTAGGGATAACATTAAATCTATATCAACTGTACGTTCGAAGTGTACAGATACAGGGAGATAGAGAGAGAGAGAGAGTTAGGGAGAGAGACTACTGGTATTATATAGTTAACGTTCGTTGAGAGGAAGAGTCAACCGTAAACTCACATTAGCGCCTTGACTAGCACCGCATCGACCTCCACGCTAAAAACGAAATGCCCACCACTGAGCCCTTGCAAAATTTACCTGACAGCAGAATTAGCACCGTTGAGAGCATATACTCGCGTTATACTAGTATAATAGGGAAATTAAACAGTACTTTAAACATAACTCAATTTTAGTCGTTCACCGCCGTGACAAGGGCCCCGCATGCGAAACTCTCCAATGAGCCGTACGTGTGATTCCCTCGATTTTCTTGCACGTCCCCGTTGACCAACATCCATTGAGCTCTCACACTAAACCTGCTTTAATCATTTGGCTGGCACTTACACCACATGTCGTGTTCTATTTATAAGTGGGTGTTTCTTGTTGGCTATGCAACAACTTTGGGATTGTGGCTACGTTTTCAGATGAAGTGCTGTCACACAATGTGAACCGTCAACTGGTGCTGGTTGTGCCGACATCGAAGCTGAGCTACTTGTGTAACAACTCAATATAATAGTCGCGAATAAAGAAGATGTTCCCGTTTTCTATAGTGTGTAGGAAGTGTGCAAAAATCACCTGTTACTACAATGTATAATAATTAGCATTAAAAACTAGTGTAATACTAGTGTAATTAGGATATAATTAGATGCTTTGTCATTATTGTTATTGTTCTTATTATCGTACATCGATGTCGACTGTGGCGGGCCAATTCATTAACACAGAGAACAATCGGTTTAAGCTGAATGAAATGTATCGATTGTGTAAAACTGTTCTTAGCATAGAGTACGCTCTGCTTGACAGTTGAAGTTGTCTTAATCGAATCGGATTTTTAATCCTGCTAAACTAAACTTGGTCAACCAAGACCTTGGAACATACTATATGCTATATATCTATAATGGATAGAAATGGCACATCGTTTGTCTGTTGGGTCCGACCTGCTTGGCCCGGATCGCACTTGCTGCCGAGGCCCCATTCTGGGTTGGGAGAGAAATATGGGCCTGTCTGGGCATGCGCCTCGCAGCCACGCAACGACGAGCCCTGTTTGTGCGTGAACCTAACTGGGTCTATGCGAATACCCTGCTTGGATCTGCTGTCTGCCCAGTGGGTCTAGTCACTGTCTAGTGATCAAGCTAGGCCAGCAGTTCCGGCTTTCCCAACGGAGAGCGACGCTTTAAATCTAGATGGAGCAATTTCACAGACGGCATGTAAAATTCACAGCTCCGCCACCTCCGCTAATTACGTCAGTATGAGCATAATAGGTTATAATTGAAGCCGGCTAAGTTTTACACTGCACCTGTATGGAGGAACCGATTTATAATATTTCTCTGTTCAACGAATAAATGAACCTATTTTATTGATTTATTCAATTAACATTCTGAGTACCACATTCGCGTTGAGTGCAAGGAATCAGTTAATTATGAATAATTCAATTTATTTAATGAACTTTGAATTAGTCCCGTACGATAGTAATTCGACTAGAAAGAAATGCGGAGATTGGTCTGATTCTCTGTTGACCAATCCTCAATCCGCAACAGTCCACAGTGAGAGGCGTTCACAAAATGGACACTGCCCAGTCCCATCATCTACCTGCCACCATCATCATCGTTGTTATCGTCTGTAGATCACAACCTTCGCATTGTGCCAGTGACCTAGTGAGTGAGGCCAGCCCCTATTCTCAGAAAACAGCATTAGACAGACATTCAGTCAGACGGGCCACTGTCTGTCTACGAAAGAGAATTTCCTCAATGAACGTAATGGAGGCTCCACTCTCCACCTGACTGCTGGGTCGACGACGACGATGACGGCGGCTCCAGAACACGCGTAACGGCCTAACATCAGCTGCTGAGGCAGCGGCGGCGGTGTCGCCTAGGCCCTCAGTGGCACGGAGGCGCATGCGTCGTTCGTTGAAGCGAACAACGGGCCTGCAGACAACGCTGCCGGGATGGATCGTCGAGATAAGGTGCGTCGACCCCACAGGGCCCCACCAATCGAGGCATCGTGGCAGACAGCCAAAGAGACGCCGTGCCCTCCTTCTTGTCCTCCCGCTGTCTGGATGGCAGCAGCAGCAGCGGCGGTCAGAGGGCTACAGCTGCGCCCGGTTCCCCGGGTGGCCGGATGCCAATGTCTGCCTAACTGACTAACGGGGTGGTGTGCCTTGTTTTGGTGGGGTGCTCTGCTCGGCGCTGTGCGGTACGAAGGGTGGGGAGTAGCTGAGGGGTCCAGTGGGCCACTAGGGCCCGGCCGTCACCACCACCCGTTGGCCCTTCGTACCTACCCTCTCCATGTAGCTACATGTGTGCGGGTGCATGGCCATGGGTGTGTACACTCATCCGTGTGTACAGCCAATGCATGCTCTCTCCGACGGAATGCACACTGAAACAGGCGATCGAGTTTATCTCCGGCGGTAGGAGGCGCTACACTCGCTAGGGAAAGCCCCCGCCGGGTGGGGTGTTGGATGGCTATTTCATTCGTGTATCTGTCATTCGCCTCGGCTTGGCGCAGCCCCGCGAATGCTGACTGCGAAGCGAATGGCGACCAGCAGTGGCTGTTGTATCCTTGAGGGAGATAGGAGTGAAAGAGAGATGATTCAATAGAACGAAGACGATACAGTTTCGTAGACCGATGGTGGTCGACTGAACAATGAATAAAGACAAACTGATTGGGAACCAGACGTCCACCACCTGTGGATTCGTGAGGGCGCATTTTAACAGGTGGCCCAAACTTATCCGCGAAGAAATTTCCGATCTATCCATACAGATGTATCCTGTTGTGGAAGTGAATTGAATGGAAAGTGAAATAGAAACTGTTCATTAGCGTGGAAAAAACTCTTTCTTTTCTCTCATTCTTGAATTGTGTATACTTCGCTGGTTTAACGACCTACGATTCCCTTACAGCTGACCAAGGTTAGCAAAGATTTCGCTACATAGAAGCAGATAAGGCCGTGATAAGGCTCAGCGACAATGCCTATTCGGGCACCTCTTCGATATCTAGTTCAATCATTTGTGGCGTCCTTTTGAAGAAATACTCAGCAACACAGGACCGCGTGAGGAACCCCACATGAACGAATCGCCGGACCCCTCACTGGCGATTTGCTCTATGCGAATCTACTACACATGCATAGTACGATGACCGCCGAACAGAAAATAATGAACTCTCAAGCTACTATTGAAGATATGGAAGACTCGAGTAATTAATGCTTCCGAAAGCTGTGCCGGCACAGGAGGAATTTTAACAACAGAGAATTTTGATATCACTCGAACTCTTCGTCTAGTATATTTGCAGGTGCTGTTCAGCCGCGTGATCTTCACGGCTAGCTAGACCCGCAAAGGAGATTTTTGTCTTGTGCCAAAAACGCTAACCAGACAAAGAGAAATATTTTCATTGTTTTCGCTAAATGCGAGGAGATGCCGTGACCAGAAGCAGGTACAACTCAATAAAAACTCCGCGAATGGACGAAGTACCACTGGTAATATCACGAAGCTATCTCTTGCTCTTTGACGTTTCACCTGTCGACAGGCGACAACTGCAGGCATTTACCTGCCGTCGATTGGCCAATCATTGACTTTTGATCGGTAAGTCATTGCAAGACGTCAACAGAACCTCGAGGTGGCCACAATTTCACAACGTTAGTTTGAACAGGCACCATCCGATCGTTGGCTAATGGACGAAACGTCACAGCTGGCCTCAGACCAGTCGTCAAATTCAAATTCAAACATTCACAGTCTTTTTGAAAACATTTTCACCGGTCGAAAATCATCAGCAGCAGAAACGACTGCCGGGCGCCGGTAGTCGCTTTCGAGTGGATTTCGGACGATTTTGCAATGCAAACAATATTTTAATATAGTTATTTATGAAGGTCGAATTCGGCTATCGCCCCGAACTGTGTCTTCGGTTATTTTTACTATGTCTGGTGTACCAAATCTTTTTCCTTTGGAAGTTTTTGCTTTGTCTATATTTATCAGGTTAGCGGGAAATGGCTATGCGACCTTTTTGGAAAGCAACTATGCACAACTTTGACACTGTATCCAATGTGAAGCGACGGAGACCTTCAACGGAAGCTTTCCGATTGGTCTCCTATATCTAACTACGGTCGAAATTGGAGCTGGAAACTGTGTCCCTTGGATTTCAAAAGCTGCTCTCATGCAGTATCCTTGCTTTAAATATTCCGGGCTGACTCACGGCCAGTATTTAACGTCCACGGTGCTGCTTTCGGCACGCTTAAGGGCCTCAAGTCAACCTAGAAACTTCGAGAGCTTCGTCCGTATAAGAAACAAATCGGAATCCTCCACTCAAATCTATCTTTGTCATTTGGTTGTGACTTTGAACTGTTATCCTATCTCGTGGCAGGCGACAATCGAGTCAATCCATTGACTCCGCAGCGTCCCTGGCAGCCATTGTCTTTATTAAGACCTTGAATCAAAGCGAATGCTAGCAGATCCAACGAGACCCCCGGTCGTCGCTACGGATAAAGCTAAAACCACATCGCAGGTTCGAGTCCCGTGTCGTGACATATAAGAGAACTTAAGCAGTGCAAAAACTGCAGTTCCTTTAATAAACAAATAAAGCTTTACCTTACCTTTACCTTTACATCAGAAATGAAAGGCAATGTATATTGCCAGGGTGCTCCGGTCACAGAGCGAAATTTGATAAAAACATGAGATCCAATCTCGCTTCTCAGCTTAAACGATGCTGTATCGTTGTTGCAGTTAAGATGTTAAATATCTATTATAATTATTATTATTATTCTATAACAAGCAGGTGGGTCCCAGACCCACAACAGCGTAAGAACAAGCCACGGCCGAACCGAAGTTGGGTCATCGTTGTAGCGAGCCATTATGAACGCAATAGCGGCGTAGAGGTCAAGTTTTAATTTATTTTGACGCAAGTGAGTTAGCAAGTGAGTGTATCATGCCCTAGGAAGGGAGGGACCTTAGAAGTGATGATTAATGGGTTATGTCTGGTCAACTGTGGAAATGGTTACGGATGATTATGCAGTGTTGTATACATACACGCCCTAATCTGACTGAGTACTGACAAATACTATATAAACGAAGTCGAACAGAGCGCAACATACGCATTGCTGGAAGCTCACTCTTGCTTGTTGCTTTTGCTATGATGCTTCTCGAAGCGTCATCGTGCGCAGTATTGATACGATCAAGATTTCGTCAGAATTCAGTGCGCGGGCTTTGCTTGCTATGCACCTAAGTGGCGCCACTGCTCGAGGACCGGGCTCTGCGGTTCTGCGGAGCGTACAACAATAACAACAACGCAAACACAATCGGCAGATACAGAACACCCTTTGCTGTCTGAACACCACAACGTTTCGTCACACTCATGATCTGTTTCGGTATTAGTGTCGAACACGGCTGTTTCGGCGAAGATGTCGAATGACAATGGTGGAGAAGGACGCATCTGCGAAGCTAAATACATTTGCTCAGTGAGTTGCATTCGCTGGATTTGTTCCTAACAAAACCAAAGATTATATGAGAAAAATCATATCAACTGGAGCGGCATGCGTACACGTATCCGCATCGACACTCTAAAATCAAGCGAATACAATTCGTATAAGCCATCACCTAGGCTATTCTAAATTTAGCCACGCATACACATTGGCACGACACGCACAAAAAAAAAAAGAATTAGGCACGTATACACATTGACACGACACGCACAACTATCCGCCCCCAAAGGCCACCAGCGTTTTCCTTCGTTTGTCGCCAAATCGGGTAGATCGACCAAATGTGAATTTATTTATTTATTAAAAGACGATATATTTTTGTTTTGCTGCTGACGCCGACGAGAGTGAAAACGCATCTTGCTCGAGTCGCGTCATAGGTTTGGTCGAATTCTGTAGGAATGACGATGTCTGAACGCCAACGGTGGGCTCCGTCCGTGTCGCTGGTTAGTACAGTATACGCGCGCATCCTGTCGAGCGCACGAAAGTGCGCCGAGGGGCCCCTCCACCACCACCGCCGCTTATTCGAGCCCCACTTCACAGCGTACGTTAGTGACCGAACTGAAGATGCGGGACGTCCAACGATAGGTCTGGGGGGGAGGGGTACTTTCAGTTACAGCCGTACGGAAGAGGAGTGGTTTCGATTGGCTGGGCGCACACAATGACGCCAAAAAGGGCGAATGAGGCGAAACACGGCATTTTCATCGTCCCTCCTGAAAATTCCACATACCACCGTAGGGTACTCGAGAGAGAGAGAGAGAGAGAGAGAGAGAGAGACAGAGACAGGCCCCACGCGAATACCCACTTAGCTTCCTGCTGTTAGCCACGTTGTTGTAGCGGGGTCTGGGCGGCGAGGTCTGTGCTCAAAGCAGCGTAATGTCAACGGGCCGAAACCGGCACGAGATTACGTGTCGCTTGACGATCCTTCACAGCTGAGAAGGGACTATATGCGTCAGTGTACGAGGATTAGGGTTGAGACTGTAAACTTGAGTGGAGCTTGAAATAATGCTTCTTCACGTTGAGTCGTCTGACGGAGATTCGATAGCGAACGTCTGACATTCTATTCAACAGTTCAGTTTCCATCCATCGGCAAGATCTGATCAAATGCCGATGGAATATATGGATACATGGCCAGCGCACAGCGAGGTGAAAATCATGTGCATATTGAGAATAGTGATGTCTCTTTGTCTCGACATGAATATCGGTACCGGTAAGAAAAAGACGTCATCAAAGATACCATAGAAACGGAGCCTTCCACTAATAACAGCGTTATCTTTATTAATGTGCCGTCGAATCAGCGTGCCTGTGGAGAAATTCTATTTGGATCCATGTCGACTGTTGAGTACGAGGCCAATCTAGCTGGAAGAATATCTCCGTCTGTTGTTGGCGATGCCAAAGATAATAACAATATTAATACACAAATATGGGGGCGGGTGAAGCGCCGCCGGGAGGGGGTAATTACGAAGTTAATCAAAGCGATTACTGCCGCTGTAGCTAATGTGCTCATGAGTTGCTCTTAAAACCGGTTGAACGGTAATTTGCACCTTCCGAGAAACTCTGAATACGTATGAGTTGGTTCGTGACGAAACGATATCAAATCACAAATCAGTGGATGTCGCTATTGTTCAAATGGCAAAAGCCAAACATTGTTATCAATTTAAAAGAAGCCATTTAGAACCCATTAAGGAACGATTCCTTATCCTCGTTACAGTTTCATAAAGTGATGCGTAGAATCGTTTGAACGACGTTCAAAGATTAACCACGTTACTTGCGTGACAAGACGGATCTTACGCGATACTTCTTCTTAACACTGAATACGGTCGTTTGGAAATGGTGGAGCCGATATCAATCGAACTTGTTCAAGATGGCATTACCATTAAAGAGGACCCTGGAGAGTCGAGATAATGTTTTAATATTTATTACCACAGCCTTGAGATGATAGCGAAGCACTGCGTTTCAGCAGCACGGGAAGATCCAAAGCGATTTGGATGGGCTTGGAAGCTGGATTTGCTCGACGTTTGCTCCGGGAGCTCATTTTTCTCAACGAATGTATGCAATACAGAATCATGGCGCTGATTCGTCATGCAGAGTTCGCCCACCTATATCGAGTGTCGTCTGGAGAGAGAGAGAGAAGAGGCGATATTGACAAGAAAAAACCCTATCATGTATACTTGACTTGACGTAAGTACCTTCAATGGGTGGACGGGTTCGATCCCCCACCGTTGTATATTTGAATTTACGAAGGGGTCCGTCCTATGAAGCCTTGCGCCGAAAGCAGTTGTACCATGGACTGACTTAAATGATGGTTGTAAGTGATCCCGGAAGATTCACAGGAACCTCTAGTGGCATTGCAAGCCAACACTAGGAATCTCCTCGTTCGAAGTTTGTCCCTGCTGAGTAGTCTCCGCCACCGGGCCAATAGGAACTGCTCATACATATTATGAATTTTACACATTTGCACAATTTTGCCTTGGAGCTTTTGCTTGCCATACATATATGTATAACTAAAGCGTCCGTCACAATACTATTCATATATTCGCAGTGCTATCCATATCCGAGCATGAAGGGCACTCGAAAGAAGAACAAGATGAAGGTCACACCGGCCATTCAACAACCCCCAAAAAACTCATATAGAATAATATTCACACAACCAACGGAGTCCGACACATGGATATATCGATACACGACGCTATCGTCCGCATTGAGTCGTCCTCCGTTGGCTGTGTGGTATTATGCTGAGTCCAGTCGTCGTAGCTCATAGAGGATGCTGCTTATTCATTTCACCATTGAGACCCCGGCATCTTTCCCTTCGAGCCTTTTATCATCCCCTGTGTTTCCCCACTGTCGCAGCTCGGTTTCATTCGACAGATGACGAAGAGAAGCACCGTCGGAAGCAGCAGGCTATTGCTATGATGATAAAACAAAAACTATCAACAACAGTGAGAAACTAGCCTGGCTTGGCTGTCTGCGAACGCACAGCCAGCTGCCATCTGTACGCCGGCTGAGCAGTCGGTATCGTCGAATCGGCGCTTAACGTTGGCGGGCTAACCAGATGCCACATGACCGTATCGGTTGGTGTAACTTCGCGGATGTTGACAGACCTTGATAAGACGCAAGCGGTCCCTTAGTGGCTCATCTGCACACTGAGATGTTTCGCACGGGCTTAATATTGTCAATGGTGCTGCTGGTGGTGCTCGACTAGTAACAGCAGAGAAAAGCAACGGAAAACAGTGGCATCATGGTGTAAAGTTGTGAGTGTTCAAATGCTGACACACTCCATGGACACATCCACTCTCGTCGTTGGGAACACGGAAGATAGTGGGACATTTAAGTCACAATAACAAGCAACTATAACATGTCTAATTGCATCAATTACCAGATATATATATATATATATATATATATATATTAGGTAGTCCCCAGCAAACTGTCGCCTCTTTAAATGCCAATAACTTTTGAACTAAACGAGTTAGAACAAAGATCTTTTAGTATGAGTTAGAGGTACTCTCCAGCTTTATTGACACACCGATTCCAGCGCTCTGGGAGTTTTGAAATAGCCAAATATTTACCATTTGCGTTTCCATATATAATTTCGTTATCTATTGCTTTTGTGAGTAACCCGACGGTTGCATATGGAACCCCACCTATTGCCCTTTTTAATGCATGGAAACAACCATAATCACATGGGCTTAAATCAGGAGAATATGGGGGTTGATGCCATTGCTCAATATTGTGCCCCTCCATCCAGGTCGTAATTTCAGCAGTGCGGTGAGGTCTTGCGTTGTCGTCGAGTAACCACACTCGGTGCTGTCGATCCCCACGCCATTTGTTCATCAATCCTTTCAAGAAGCCGAGATATCGGGAAGCAATGAGTTTTTCGTTTGCCGCTAATATTTCGTAATAGCAAACACCTTTGATATCCAGAGCGAGTATAATCAACACCTTTCGTCCGAATCTATCTGGCACTGCCACAGACGCCGCCACTACACCTTGTCGGAGCCACTGTTTTGCTTGGTCCTTCTCAGGGGGTCTATGCAGGCTAACCCATGTCTCGTCTATCGACACGGTGTGCTCTAAGCGACTGGTTTGTTGCGTATAAGTATTCAAATTAGATGTCGAACACTCCACACGCATTTTCATTTGGTCAGCACTCAGTTTATAGGAAACCCATTTTTCATTGATTTTCTTTTTCTTCAGTATATTGGTGATAATTCTATAACACGTCGTCCGAAGAATCAAAGTTTCAGCCGACAAAGACTCCATGGACCAAGCTCTAGTTTGCTCAAAAGCTGCCTTGATTCTGTCAATCCGATCGTCCCTTGTCGCACCTGATTTGTGGTCCCCACCTCGATGGTCATCGGTGTCCATATCTCCACTGTTAAATCGCTCGCACCAACGTTGCACCGTTCGCAGGCATAAGGCAGACCTGCCGTACGCGTTCACTAATTGTCGATGGATTTCAGCTGGAGGGTGTTTTTGGAGAAACAAAAACTTGATGATTTCCCGTTGATTTTTGGGGGAATTTGAACTTTTTGCTGCAGCGTCCATCTTTCTGATCGTATCGAAACCACTCGAGTGTTCGAAAGGAAGCCACGTTCCTACCGCGTGCCCACTCCAAAAATGAACGCATTGTGTGGCGTAGTTCGGGCTGTGCGCCATCCGAAAGGCGCGACAGTTTGCTGGGGACTACCTAATATATATAGAGAGAGAGAGAGAGAGAGAGAGAGAGAGACAACTAACTATTATAATATTAGAACCGACTTCCTCTCAATGTACAGATATAAGTACCAGATATCGGCTCCTTCTTACCGACCGCAAATGAGGTGAGTTAAGCAAAGTTCTATTACTTAATTCTTGTGTTCTCCTCGCCGAATGAAACAGCACAAGTGATCGATGTGATATCACCCCCACTGTGTTACAGCCATCACTGTGTGGATGACTCTTGCTGAGTGGATGATCGACCGAGCGATTTGTGCGTCGCTCGGGGCTTAGTGCGTTGCGACCGCACGAATCCCGCCTTTTTGATGTAGAGCATATTTACGTTGAATACGCTTTGATATGTACTATGTTAGTACATAATAGACATTTCCTACGAAAACGTTGGCTGCATCACCAAAATATCGATTACGTGCTGTTATCGAGTTTGACATTCTCAATTGGGCACTTTTTTCAATACGTTGCGTACAATTCCATTAGTTCATTCAGTGGCAACATGTCTATCTGGCTGTCATTAGCACTATCAGAGAGAGACTGATCACAATAAACAGACAAAATACACACATACAAACACACGAACCTAGTCGCTCGCATGGGCTTTATGTAAGCCACAAAGTGTCGCATCGCGACTAGTACCAACCGGAGGAAGTCACGATGCACAGTGCTATACCGTGGATGGAACATATATTTTGTTTAAGACATAACTAAACAAATATATAGAGGGGCTATATAAGTAGCCAGATTGCTATTTGATTTTAATAACAAATCGATTTGGTTCGAATTCTGCCGTCGTCGCACATCCTAAGGGGGATGCGATTTTTCCCTCCGACATTTCGCGTCGTAGTGCCTTAATACGGACAAGTACCGAGAAGCGCTGGTGCAGGATCGACAATAGTTCTAAAACACGTTTCTGCGAACTACGAAAATCTAAAGGACCGCATCGGGGTGGTTTTGACTAAATGATTCATTCCGGTTGCTCCCCATTGGCTCGTATATTTTTTTCCTGGCTGGCTCTTCCATGTCTGGAAAGCCTCGGTAGCATTGCTGTGTAGTATCAGTACTTCAAGGACCTATCATTCTGTCATGAATCATCACTTCAGCGACATTCACATGTTCATACGTCCCAAATGTATAATTAGAAACACGTAATAATAATAGACACCTAATGTGGGACTCAACGGTGGTTGAGTGACTGACAAACAGTTTGGTCTCCCCGCCACGTCAGTCGCTGCGGCAGCAAAGCCGGATACACTGAGTCGCGTGCGGAGCAACCGAAACTGAGCAAGGATAGTTATCCACACTCGACTCACATAGTAGGTCCTCTTGTCCTCGAGATCTTAGGCGGGCCCGGCCCGTCCCCCTCACACCCGACGTACTGGAAGGTGTCCTTCATAGACATCAACGGACGATAAACGTGCAGGGTTCATTCTTTCTTATCATTCAACTTGTAGAGGGGAAACGACATCATCGTTCTTCGATTCGACCTTCGAATCGATCTTGTATCATAGTACGCAGTCGGGGTTATAAGCAAAGTTGTAGTCCCAAAGTAAGTGGATCACATCCATACTCTGGGAGCTCTTGGTAAACAATGGTCACAATTGAAGGTGTCCTTCTGGAATGTAGCTGTTGCCTGGTTGCAATAAAATAGTAAAAATGAATGTGTCACTTGTATAATCATCGGTCCCGCGAACACGCAGATCCCATTCTCTCATCGTGATCCAGTTGCCTATCAACGACAATCGGAGGAGTAAACTGCGGAACTAACAAGAAAAAACATGCATATTATGATTTTACAATAGCTATCCGCCCAGCGAACATTATAAACTACGTTGAGCAATCTGTATAGGTAGGCGTTTGGTACCAACACATTAAAACAACTCGATACTGCATGAATCATTAGAGTCTCTTCTGAAACGAACTTTAACTTCCTGTACTCTGGCCTGAATTTACTACAGCTGTTTACAGAACAATGCATATTGGTTAGATGTGTTGCTCCGCTCTACTGGGAATATCCGATATGAAACCAATTTCTACCCATAGATTTCCCCATATCTTACTAACATATGGGTCTATGTTTGAACATATCATAACGTCGGTCAGGCCCAAAGGAGACTTTCCGAGAGCGTCACATCCACGACCGTTAGGGTGGTGAACTTTCGAAGGACGGGTACGGGGCGCATGCACAATCAAGTGGCTTCGCTGATTATTCCAAAAATCACCGATTAAACTCCAAGTTTATCTAAACAGCATCTACTCCAGTGATCCGCTTGTACATTTCGCATACATTTCGCCGAATACGTCCAACCTTAGTTAAAGCGAGGCCGATTAGATAGCGAAACCAATGCCAACGAGGAGGGTCCAGGCTATTCTGCTCTGTGAAGTTATCATCTGCCAGCTCATCTGGCGATTTGCCCAGTCCAACTTCAGTAGACACCTTGACGATTCAACTAATACATTATGACAAGCAATAATAAGATCAATAAGTCAAATAACCCTTCTGTGGCAACTTTATCATACCCAATTAATCTTGGTGGCTCGTACTCATTATATTCCCGCACCATCATAACCCATCGTTGAACGACAATGTATTTGTAATTAGTGTTAGACACGACTGCGGTAGTTCGATCTGCCCGCTGGGCCAATGTCTGAATGAAGACGTTTTGATGCGTTTTTAATTAAACACGTTCATCAAATCAATAAGACGTCTCGTTGTATAGGTGAGTGTCTTTGGGCTGTCGCAGCGAAACGGAATCAACAGCTGACATTTCGTTTCAAGGGTTCTCAGAATCGTCGTCGATAACGAGTCATAGTGAGATCCCTCGGAACGGCAACGCTCACTATGCGACGAGCTTTCATCGACACCATTCGAGGAGCTCATTCGAGGATAGCCGCTATCCTTCGCCATACGCAGCACGAGAGATCTAAAAAATAGCGATGGTTGCAAAAAACGGCTTGTTTATGCCTTGAGCGACTCGTCTGCGCTCAACAACTCGTTGGCTAGCTCGTGGACCTTCTCAAGGGTAAACCTCTGGTAAGCGAAATAGGAAAGCAGCTTTCAATGGCAACGGTCACACTCGAGTGGTGGCATTATGGATGTTTCTTTCTGCTACTTGAATGAGCAGGACCTATCGATGCAGACGCTCCGCCTGAGAGTTTCCGGATGGCTCGAATCGCGCTATGAGAAGGATGAGCGATTTACTGCGTCTGTCAACCATCTGCGTGGGTGACATGCTTAGCAGTTACTGCACTCAACATCAACAACTGGCTCGTCAGCTGTTCGTCTGGTATTTAACACACGATAGACATCCCGACCCAGATCAAATGGCAAACTCCATGCCTAAGTGGTGGGTGACTCCGTGAAGGTTTCCTAGCAATGGTTAGCATATAGTGGCAAACCATGTGAGGGGTCAGGCATGAGAAGCAAGAGTAAGCAATTCCAAAACATCACCCGTCGAATATGGAGTGTTCTGCGGAAGTTTTTGTACTAACTACCTGCAGGCCAATCAAGATTCATAAAAACCCCTAACGTTTAAAAGTGAACTGCTCACCACGAAACCAAAGCGGGCCTATACTTGAGTATAGAAAATAGAATAAGCCGGACTTAAAGAACTGTCAAACCTTCGGAGATTGTCATCCTGGCCGAGGATAAATGCCTCCAATACCCGCAAGTCTTCATAAAAGCTTTAATTTAATGCACATTTAAACAAGGACTGTAAAATACATGTAAATCCGTGCCCCCTCCGCCACACTCCATCCATTTAGTTTGTTATTCAATTATATAGCCGTTTGCATACTTGTTGGCTCAACTTTGAAATAGATACAATGTATCTCTTAAAATAGCATTTTCATATGCTTTTACCAAGCATAAGAACATCTATAAAATATGAAAGTGTTTTGGCCGCATTGAGAAATTTCGGATACTAACAATAGTTGACGTGCATCCGTTATTGAGGTGGAGGACATTTGAATCCTATCGGTCAATTCGTTGGGCCCACTTTACCCGGTTTACATTGGTTTCTAAGAATTTAGGTGAAGCCTTTTCTTTAATAATTGATTTCCCTATCAAATCAATAGGGCTAAATGGCGGCGAAAGCAGCGCTTCTCTTGACTCGAAATTTCGATCGGATCACGCAAAATGCAAATAGATCTTTTTTGATCGCTTTACAAACGTTTTGACCATGCACCACATCGCCCATTTCCGAGGTATCTGGCCTCTCTCGCTCCCTCTCGCTGAGACGAGCACATGACGTCGGAAGTGGGAGAGCATGCACGCCAGTGTTCTTTCCAAAAGCACAAACTGAGCAGTCACCTATCGATGATATTGGTGTCGTCGGCCAATGTTCAATGTGCGAATGGGCACATCGACGGTCGCCTACATAGAATCTGTTGGGCGTCAGCTGTCTATGAGAAATATCCGCTGATCAAGTGCCCAGTCAATTCGGATGATGTCTAGTAGTGACGAACAGTGGAGTCTAACAGTGAGAAGTGTTCCGGGGCCAGAACACCTCTGACAATACCAGACTACACGAAGCACTATAGTATTAGTGATATTCATAATCACCTCCCCGAAGTAAACTTCTAAGACTGGGTCGCGGCTCGAAGAAGCTTACCTAAAGTTCAGCGCTCTTCGTAGGTAATGAAAGACGCATCCGTGGCAGTGGGTAATAGAGCAACTAGTAAAATAGTGCTTAACGCAGACACATTGTTCCTTGTTATAATCCACGACCTTCTAGCTCCATATTAAATCTATAACCTATTCGCTCAGATGGAGCTCTACTGCATTTACTGCTGGGATGGTGAGTCTAATCAGTCGCCAGATTGTCACAATTTGTCAGAAGAACTAGCCGACAGCGAAAGCAAGCTCTCGCAAAATGAGGTATTTTCACCAAAACCTCTTCTTAATACTTCAGCATACTTCAGAAGCGGGTCTCGAAAAAGCTTGGGCGAATTGTCAGAATTCGTTTGCCGCCAATGTCACACTTGGTAGGGAAGGCAGCCTGTTGATACGATCAGAACGCGTGTGTGATTTCGAAGTAGTCATAGAGAACCCACCGGGAGCCATGTGAACGCGGACATTGACGCTATCATCGCAAAACCGACTCAGTACATCAAATTATTAACGAGAAATACGTTATCAGTATAATTAGTGTCCGTCGCTCGCCGCTGAGAGGTTCCAACGTGACTTAGTCCCAAGTCTTCCAGATTATCAGTACCAACACATTGTGTCACTGTGTTGCTCGGAGCTCAATACAAAAAACTTAAGAGTTTCTTATTCCCCAGTTTCTGCAGTATATAACCGTATCCTGTGTACGCGTACGCGCTCGAAGTCGTCGTTGTATGTTCGAATGTCTATGTGTTGATACGTCTCGCAAACACGAAATCCCTTCATAGCCATCACCGTGTGGCAATGAGTCAGCGATGGTATCATAGACAATCATGCCGTTTCCGATACCTGCAATACTGTTGCTGTTACTGCTGTTGATCATGACGATAGACCATCACTAAGCGACTCGATACTGATTGTGGCCGCAGGTATTGACGCGATACGATGTGCGCTACTCGGACCACCTTCTGAATTTCTTTGAGGTTGGTTAATAATTCTTGGCTGACTAGAGAATCCGAGAAGGTTTGTTCGATTATATAATAATTGATAATATTGTATTATAAACACATGACTATTCGATGGTCAAAGTATCGGACGAAGCTAGAAGAGGGCTGCTGTGTTAGGTTAAACACAGATGACGTCAAAGCAAAGCCTGTTTTGCTACACAATTTGTGCCTAGACTCACTCTTTACATAGCTGAGTCCTTTCTGTCGTCGTAATTGGTTCTCAGAATGTGACGCGTTAACAATCATCAACTGCAACTTCTTGAATAAACTACTAATAAACTATTGCTATTGAGATTGATGATGGCCACCGGAGCCGGGACCTACTGGGGAGTTTTACCCCAACCTACCTTATAAATGGAAACTGTCACCAAACATAGCAAGCGTTGCTATGTTGCTAGGCTGCTGTTGGCCTCGATGTTATTTCTCATGCAAATAAGAAGAATTCCAATGGAATTATGTCTACATTTCCTTCTTAACCTGCTAGACGTACAGAAGACCTTGAAAGATAGATGATTCACATGCATCGTCTTATCCGCCGTCAATCGACAGTCCGATGGGTTCCAGCAGTTCAATACTACGTATTGATCTACAGCCTAATGAGATGATAAAGATGAGGAGAACGCCTGAGAGGTTATCCCCAATTGGTGACAACAATGGTGGTGGCGCACTGAGGGTACTACGAGAAGGAATCGCGCATGGCTACCGGATGCACTCGTTGTTCGGCTCACTGCTGCTGCTTGGTGACTGTTAAGTTGAAGCCCCCCTCTCCCCGGTCGGTTTTGTAGCTGCAGAGTTCGTCTGCGTAGGAGCAATAGCGACAGACCAGAACCACTCGATTCCATTGGGCCATATGGTAGGAATACGCTCGTTGCTAAACATGGTTATAGCTGTAACAGCAAAGCATCTATTTATATGGAACCGCCGGCAATCCCTTCCCTGCTGTGGTTACAGAAAACTCGAGGACTTCCAGCTGGATTCTGGTGGCGCTCTGCAACACCTTTGGCTAATCACACGACGGAGCCACCAGATGCGACCCAGATGATTAATTCATTCGATCGCTCGTAGAAGCCAAGTAATAGTCTGGATTGTGCCCCGTTGAACATAACGATAACTTTGAATGTTCTCGTATTAATTGTGAAGAACTCGGTGGTCGACAGGGCCGCCAAATGCCGTTCGAGACTTTGTATCAGTTTAGGGAGCGTTTTCTCTATCACTGATCGTTGATCAATTCCAACTAAAACTCAAATCCAATGAGACACTAGGGGATTCTAAGTAAGTGGACGATTGGCAATGTATCAGTTACAGAGAACAGTCTTTTTTAGAAAAGGCCTGCTCAGCATGTATTTATTGTTTAAGGACATTCGTACTAGAAGTCTGTTTTGGTGGTCCTCAGTCGATCACACACGGCAGATGACTTGGCACCGGCCGGAGGTTAAGCTGAACAAGGTAAAAATCCTCCCTCGGACTTCCGAGCTGCAAAGAAAAAACCCAGTGGAGCAGTCGACTAGATAGTGTGACAGTGTGACACGACTAGACAGTGTGAGGTCGATCGAAGTAATGCCAAGCGTGCCGACTCTGGGGAAGAGGCACACTCTCAGCAGAGGATGGTTTTAGCAGGCAGAGGCGTTTTGTCATCCACGTCAACCCTGCACTGAATCGGCCCACTTTCATGGAGATTGGAATGTCTCTGGTGGTAACCGTGCGTTTGAAGAAAATTTCCTCCTCTAAAAAAAAAAAAAAAAAGACTGAGGTCACAAATGAGTATTCTAACGCACGCAAAAAGAGGGAGAAATCGAGATTGATTCACGTCGGCACGGCGTGGATAGACAAGTACGATACGTTGCAGTCAATGATATATTGCCGTACAGGGCGCGGCAACTAAACCAGGTCACAGTTCAACTAAAGCTTTGTAGTTCAGTAGTTCACGACCTCGAAATACGCTGCTTACATCATAAAGATTAGACAGATGCTCGCTGAGGATGCTTGTGCCAAGCGACCCTCCCGCCGGCCGGCTATCCTTAGCCATTGCAAGATCGAAACATCAGAGCATCTTCAACTCTCCTCCGAAGTGAACATTTTTACCGTTGATGCAACAGTCCAATTAGAGGAACAAGCGCAGGATAGTCCGTTACCATGAAGACCCGTTTATTCTGGTTATAATAGAAGCGAACTTCCACCCTCTATTGGATAGGTGCCAAGGTTACCAGATACGTTTATCGAGATGTTCTATAACATAAACTCTTGCAGAACTGTGGTTCGGCTCCCTGGTGAACAAAAAACCAAGCGTCCTTCGGGGAATGCGGAGAACTGGCTCATTACAGCCTTTTACATAATCCAAAAACAAACTAGCCGATCATTTGAACCTCTCTGCCCAAGTTAGCATTTCTCTCGGACTCCACAGTCGATATTTAAATTATCGAGTGGCCGGGTTTTGAAAAAGAATCCAACGAGTCTATCCATGCGAATATCTCTTGGGTCACAGGCTGACAGTAAAAGTCGTTCCTAAATATAGAGAAGAGACAGATGGGGTTGCCCAATTGGCGCAACATTACGACTGAGACCGAGTATTTTACTTAAATAAAATAAATGTTGATATTCATTTTTAACTCAAAGTAGATTTGTCTAAAATCATGGTGAAGTTTGTACATAACGCCGAAGTCATTCAAACCTGCTAGCAAATAGGCTCCTATCACATCCTATATTTTTCAAAATAGCTGTTCTCGACATGTATTAGCACTCGAACCCGTTTCCGCTGACGCGCTTAGCAGAGATCCGTTCCGGATTTTCGTTCTGGCTGAGTGGAAATCCGTTCCGGTTTCAATCGTTCTTTTATTCACCAGTATTTCTTTTAATTCAAGCAGTGAGCATCATCTTACGTTGTACATGTTATTCAGAGGTCTGTCAAGAGCGAAGTCTTCTAGTGGACCATAGGACAGCTTACGAATGCGAACGACCAACAGCATATCCAATCGTGCAGTGATCTCCTTCGGGGAAAGACCACCACAATGTGATTGCTTCGAAGGAGCTTACGAAATGGCCACGCATTAGCAGCTATTACTTCCTCGGAGTTCCATCACCAGGCTATTGTCGAGACTGAGACAAGAGACAGTCATTGTCTTCGCATTTCCGTCCTGTAACCAAAAAAGAAAAGATGCTTAGCCTCCGTCGTGCGGGACGAATAGTGCTTTTCGTTTGGGGAGTGGTGCATAGGGCACCTCCCCCAACCGCCGAATGAACTCCTTTCGTTGATATTTCCCGTATTTTGATTACGAATAGATTAGAAAATATAAGTTCGAATAAAATTCGTTCTAGACTCGTAAGTAGATCTTATCACGAGATATGGCAAGATATTTGCGTCGTCCTGTTTTGCCACAGTAACACACTCTCATTATACGTAATCTCATTACATGTTATCATTTCTAGGCGTTCTGGCAAATGTCATTCGTTTGTCGCACGAGTCCTTCGTTTGTTGTCGAGAGCTTCATTCTCGAGCCGTAGGCTAAAATTCGAATAGATGAAATATATTATCGTTGTACTGTAGCAATCATCATCTGTTATTGAACATGCTGATCAGCTGAGAAGTATCATTATTTTTAAACGGTGTTCACACTCTTCTCTTCTTCAAAATCGAGTGAATATTCCTACAAGTTATATATGAGATCTCATGCCTATGTTACCTGCCAGCGATTCCTGACTGAGGCGGAGGCCTATTTCCTTTATGTGATTCCAGTTTACAATCGAAATCATACCTCCAACATCTGCCTCTCTATGTGGCTGTACAGGCAGCGAAGAAAATCATTATGATTAGCGAAGTAGTACGCACGCATCAGTGCGTACAGTGAACTCTAATAGATATACCACCGTCTGTGTATCATTGCCATGGCACAATGAGAGACACATCACGCTGCAGTAAGGCAAATACAGCTAATACGATATGATCACGTGGACAGCAAGCACTGCACATGCAAAACACGAAAAAAAAAAGACACGCATAGCAGATAATCAACACAAACAGCAAACGGATCGAGAGTACACTCGCTCGCGTCAAAACAAGATCGTCATCGTCGTCGACTGTAAAGCCGTGTCGTCTATTCGGAGATAGCTGTAATAAATGAGGTGACGAGGCAGCAACGCGCCCAAATGAATCACTACTTCTGCGATATGCGCAATGCGAGCATGGACGCGGACATTATAAGTGTTGTACAGTGTTGTACTGCAGGCGGACTCAAGCAAATGACGCTCGGTCGCTATCCTTGACCTGTTCATAGTCCTGGTGATTTTCGTGGTTCGTGGAGAAATATGGCAATTTTCCTTGCAATTCCACATCAGAATACGATGATGCTAATAGGTGTCGCACACACGAGCGATAAAACTCGGAACGTTATTCTGAGCAAAGCGCCGAGCCCAGGTAGTCAGTTAGATTGATTGGGCAAAGCAAATTGATGAGCGAATATAGTTATGGTAGTGTTTCATTTGTGTCCAGGGCGCCGCAATAAACACACGCTGCTCCAGCAGACTCGTGTGCTCGTTTGTGCGTTGTTCGTTCTTGTCGTCGTTCCGTAACAGCCGCAGCGATCGTCCGAGCTGAGTTTGAACACCTTTACCGGCATAGGCCATATAGCTGACTGGGTCAGGGGGTTGGACCGCTCGTTAGCTAAGAGGCTAGTTCATATCATATGAGTGCACAGGGAAACATTGTGGACCGGTATCGTTTGTGGAGCGAAGAAGTGCTCACGTTTTTGTCTGGGCTTGTCCGCGCGCGCCGAGAGGATTCGAATGACAAATATTGAAGATGCTGATTACGATGATCTGCCTAGATGGTGACGGCGGAGGTGGTGGTGGCGGCGACGACTTGACCACCATCAGCAGAGCAGATCATCACCATTCAGCCAGACCGAGCCTTCGGTCGTCATCAGGGACACAGCATCATCCGAAGACGTACAGTACAAACGGCCGTTCAACTCACTATTATTAGCAGCAATAATGCCGACAATAGCAGCAGCAGGAGCAGCAGCAGCAACAATGGTAAAAATAAAGACAGAGCTACGAGATCGCCAACTCCATCAATGTGACGAACGCATCACCATAATCAATGATATGGTCAGCTTTCATCTGAATCCTGATTAACTATTGCTGCAACAGCAGTAAAAACAGCAACAACAACACAATCTTTAACCTGATAATCATATCTTTGCGATATAATTCACAGGACACAAGTATACCGTCATGGTACGTCAGACACCACACACCGCACGTACACACTTACTTAGCTTCTAATTATCACTATGGCCGTACCTTTTCGTTCGCCGCTCTCGCTGGCGATCCCCGTGCCGTCTGCCTTACATATTGTATAATACATGACAAAGGCGAAGATGAGAGATTGACGAATATGATTGATCACTCGTGATTATTATTATTATTCGCTCACAGTGATGACGATGTCGGATCGCAACACAATCAAACCCCAATGACACAACTGGTGGAGTCATAGGCCACGGCGATATGTTCGCCGTTTCTTCCATTGACGTTGGCGCTACTAACACTAACTAAGGGGTATTCGTTACAACGGAAGATCGCGGAGAGAGAGAGAGAGAGAGAGATGAACACTACAGAGTGAAATGAATCACGCACCACGCCAATGATTTCAATTGTGAGTCAATATTTGTATATATATATATTTATGTTATGCTGGCTATTTGTTTTTATCTGTATTGGGACGTGTGTATATATATATATATATATATATATATATAGATATACGTGTGTGTGTGCATGCCAACCTATCTGTACGTAAGTTGCTGTCAGAGGACACGTGCTTTTTACAAATACCATCTAGTAAATTAACTCATCTCTAGCCAGAAAGTAATGAACAGAACCGCTGTCATCTTGGAAGATCACGAACGATGCTCGGTCGGTTGGTCTGCCTGTCTGTCTTGACTCGGGTCGAACAGTTGCCTTCCGCAACTAGCGGCAATTAATATCCGCTCAGCGCCATTCACCTCGTTGAAGATTACCAGACAAAGAAAGAAGAAAATATGCTGTTGAAGTTCCATAGGCAAAGAACGAGAAGAAAGCTTCGTTAAGCCGTGCCCACAGCGATACCATTCACAGTCTCAGCCTCCACAAGAAGTGGCCGAATGGTCGAACTGGCAGAGTAAGCCAGGAGTCCACATGTAGCAATCGTTTACAAAACGAACTCAAAACCACGCAACGTGATACGTGGCAGCAGTGAACTCAACTAGAACCAACGGTTGACCATAAACGACACACTGAACCAATCCGGAGGGATTCGTCACTTCCTGAGACAGCAGCCTAAAGCGCAAACTGAATTCTAGGCGGCATAAATGTTGATTGTGTTAAAATGGACATGTTTCAATCTCCGAAGATGGCCAGAGCTCCTCACTGAATATACGAGTTTATCAACAAAAGGACCCATGGTGGTAAGTGACTTGAAATACTCGATGATTCAGGTTCAGTCCTTTAGCAATCTGGGTCTGCTTCACGTTTATCTGTCTATTACTGCGAGACTTATATTGTTGCGCCTTCCACGGCAGAGGTTATCTCTCTTCTTTCTGACGAGGTGGGTGAATAGCCACGATCGTACCCTCAGTGACGCAGAATTCCTGGAAAAAGGGTTACGCTCTGGAGAGACTGGGCAGACAGGTCGTCGATCTTGTTGAAGGTGTCTCCACCCAGCGAGTATAGATACCGTCGACTTCCGAAAGCGTCCCAAGCAAAGATGTTAGCCATGTTCAACGTTTCCCGGATAAAGGCAGCCAAGGATGGCAAGTTAAGAAGGCTCGTTGATCGCTCGTTTGCACACTGATCATTTTATTGGAAACAGTGGGGCTGACGCTACTTTGAGACTTGCTAACATCTAGGGGTAGCGAAACAGGACTCCGTTGTCGCTAGTCTTACTTATACATATTGCCAATTAAGTCGCGTCATATTATAGTTTAGGTCCATGTGTGTCCCCTGGATGGTCTAGTGGTGAGGGTCTTGGACTGCTAGACCGGAGGGACGTGTGTGTTGGGTTCAAATCCTGTCAGACGCGGAGAATCTTTGGAGTTCTTTATCATCTTTCTTTATATGAAGCTTCTTGCCAGGTAAGAATAGGGAAGAGAATAAGCAAAGGTGGCCCCGGCAGGTCCTCATAGTAATACCTAAAAGGTTAAGAGCTGAGGCCTGTCAGATAGGGGAACAGCTGAGAGTCAGCTCGAAAAACATTTAGGTCCATGTGTCCACGGCCACTTAAAATCGCCCCCTGATGGAATTCTCACGAATGTATTACATACAATGCAACGGTATATGTTTTTCCAACATGCAGTGAGCAATGGGTTGATTCGCGAGCTATTTGCCAATCGTTGCTATTGTATCTTGTCGCTTCGTTCGTGGCACCTTAGCGGCCCGGTTCACCGTTCGATTTCATATTTGACTACATATCTCTACAACTTCAAACACACAATAATTAGAACATGTAGCTCTGTAGCTTGAAACTCGAGCGTTCTGGATACGGCATCCATTAGAGCCAATTTGAAATTAACCCCGCAATGAAACTCATGGGTATAGCGATTTATAATTCAAATCTGAATAGGAATACCTTACATGTCAACGATCGCTGCCAATTTGATGATAATGTTGGTCACATCGAAGGCTAGTTTGATTTACCAGATATCCCAGGCATTATCCGACTGACATTGTCGTATCTGATGGAAAACAGACGTGTAGAACACTGAGTACTCTTATAATTAAGCAAAAGAACAAGTTTGACCTATGATCTGATACATATAATAACTGCAGTTGACAAGCAAATGCTGTGTGTGTGCGTGTACACATGCCAAGCTAAATCTATTGCATCTTTGCGGCTTCAAGTGTGGAAGAAGCACCTGAAATGATTATATCCGTATAGAATGAACAAAATACGTGAGTCGATTTAATGACAACGATCTCCAGTTAAGCGCACATATGTGAGCAGATGAGGTGCAATCTACCCGCCATTTTGACTGGAGTCTATGGTGAATGATCACATACAGCCCTGCGTCCGGTGGCGTTATTTTTTAGATCCACTCAGGCACAACCTATTTGGATAGTGGCAACTATTATCTCGGTAACTCACTGCGGCTGATTTTAACCCGAATAATAGAGATACAATCAGTTAAAGAAATATATAATTGAGCTTCCTTCCAATTTGTTTGAGTGATTAAGCCCTTGCTCATCTCCTGGCCTGCTCAACCCATATCGAAGCAGCCACATTCACCACTTACCCAACGCGCATGGCGTCGACCCACGGAAAAATATAGTTTGTCACTTGATTCTGTGAAGGGAGGGATTTAGAAAAATATAAATGCTGCACGGAGGTCAACGCTACGTGGTGTGGAGAGACGCAGGTATCCACGGCTCCCTATTGTCCTCGATCTTCGATTTCTCAATACACGCACACACGCACATGCACGCACGCAGAATCGTACAGTTGCGGCCGATTCAATATATTGTTTGTATAAAGCGCTGCATCGCTGACCTTTCACACTATACTGAACCTGCTCTGATGATGGTCGCTCGTGCGTACGAAAGGTGGCGCTTCAACAGACCTTCCCAGGAATGATGCTTTCATGCTATAGTATCTACCTAGTACAGCAAAATGCACCTGCAGAAGTTACGCCGGCGGCCGATTGGCTTCGTTCGTATAATTCTTGAAATGAATGTTTGCCTCTGTTGCTACGGCTGTCTGCTGGGCCCTGCTTCAATTATACAAGCTTCGAACACTAGAGCGTTCAGCTAGGCAGGCGAATGTATCTCACTCGATTCGAGTTGGAGAAATCTAAAATAAACATGGACGGCTTTCGGTAGCCAGTATTACTGTCATTGACAGTGATCACGATGGCGTCGTGAGGCAGAGTTGCCAGCGCTCGTTGTTCACACTCGAATCGGGCGAATTCTAACGACGAACGACTAATAAGTGCATTAATCGAGGAGCGAGGGGGAACAACTACAATGATCGCGGATCGCCATTAGACAGAGGGGAAAGTAAGCTCACAGGCCGGATTCGATTTCAGCGCGGTCTCGTTGGCGCCAGCGCACGTTAGACGTTGGACCTTGTCGCCGCCGTTGACGACTCCCGGATGCCGGACGAATGTGGATACAATCCGTTGCCGGGAAGATATAACAGATCGGAACTGGAAGATGAAAATAGCGACACAACAGAGTCTCGATGTGGACGCAATTAGTGGAAGGCCGACCGCTTGGTATGATCAGAAAAGCCTTCCGCCTTCGCGCTGGCTTAGGCATATATTGAATGCGTTGGATATGCCTAAGTTTGACACATATAACCAGATGATTAACTTCTCCTTGCATTAGCTGCGTATCGTTATGGTAATTTACTTGGATGGGAGATTTGTTGACAGATTGGCCACGGTTACATCCGCTGATAAATGTGACTTCGCACTGAATATGAGGAGTGCGTGCCTATTTAACACTGAGCTTGTCTCCAGGTGACACTTTTTTAAGCTGACCTCAGGGCTCAGTAGTTGGTAATACCTAACAGGTGTTAGGTATTACCATGAGGACCTATCGGGGCCAAGTTTGCTTGTTGTTAACGAGTCGAAGCTGACAAAAAGCCACTGATAAAAAAAATTGCTTGGAAATCTCTATATTCTCCTTCTGGCGTCTGGCCGGATCTTGTCCCAAACCGTATGTCACTCCTGTCTGGAAGTCCAAGACGCTCCCCTCTCGACCATCTTCAGACGCTTGTTTCCAGTTGAATCGCGCAATTGCTCACACCGCGAGCGCGTCGAATATCCCTGATTCGTATAGGCCTCGTATCGTGGCTGATTCCCTTTAACAAAAAACGATTCAGTATTATATCGTGCTTTCATTGGGCGCTACGTGTCGTATCCACAACTCGTTCTACCATGCTGGACACCATTCAATAGTAGTAGTAGTTGTAATAGCACACTGGTTCGCAGAGATTCGCAACCTAAATCGACTTCGCGTACATTGTCGCAAGAGCCAGATAGCCCACAAAATTCACCTAATCGACTTCTCGGTCTGTCTAGAGATTCTGAGCAATACCATATGATGATAGGCTGAATTGACAAAATGCTACAAAATACGTGTACCAATAAGCATAACGTTATTGTGTTTTCATTCTCAACGCAACTCAATCCCACTCCACCATTCAAATGGCTGAAAGGGTAGAGTTCGAGCTTTTCGAATGATGGTATTGTCTATTGGCACAAAGGCTTTTCAGGATTGCATCACAATCCACATTGGCGATGATTTTAATACATTTTACACAAAACAAAATAGCGAGCAAAGGAAAACAGAACTTGCAAAAAATCTCAACTCGGCCACGACAAAACATTCGGGCAGGTCAACAGTGAAATAGTGCGATGTTTTCATTAGCTTTCAACTTGAGTTGAGATCAGGGATTCCGCGCATATAAACAAGTAGCAAAGCCTATACAGTGATGATCGTTGTATACACACGATGATTGAATTACTCGAGGCTGTTGAGCTTAAACTCGGCACACGTAGTTATTATAGCCATGCAAAAAGCAAATCTACCGGGAACACACTATAGAGCAAACGATCGCCAGTGGCCCAGAGGGCGATCGCGGGAGAGTGGGAAGACCGGCTTCAAATTTCAGCGATGGTCGTCGAAATCACTCCATTGCTGGCTTCGAGAAGAGGCGAGCGATATAGTCAAATTCCATCCTGTCTGGAAACGACAACTACCTAACGTCAGCTGACGAACAGTAGGAATTACGGACGAGGTCGGCGAACTTGTTTCGAGTCACGCCAGAATCTCGGATGGGGAAAAGCGCTACGTACAAGCAAACGATCATGAACCGCTCGACGGTTGACAATATTAAAGCTATTATAAAAACAAAGCACACTGGGTACTTCACTACTTTCATAGTCTAGTTTGCCTAGCGCATAGAAGATTCCCAAGACAATTATTTGTCCCGCTTCACCCTGCCCATCGGCTACAGGAGAGATTACACAGCTGAGTTCGAGACGACGATGGAGGTGTGTTCCGATGTCAGTATGTGTTTACAGAGCTTTTGCGTGTTCGTCATGGCGAAGTCGTCATGCAATCGGTTATAGTCACACTACTGCGATGATCAGTGCGCTTCTCGGCGTTTCTGCAGGTTGAACACCGGTCACGCCCTTCCATAACGTTGTTTGTGCTTCACGGACAAAAGGCGTATTATTTTATATGGTAAGCTTCTCTTTCAGTGACGTTCTGTTCCACGGTACCGCTGCTCGGCACTGCTTAGACGTTGCCAAACCTCTGCCGAAACGTACCAAATTAATTGATAGGCCTTCATCTCAAGTGACATTAGATTCCTCTCTGCCGATCAGCTGCACCGTGTCGCTTTTCCGTACGCACTGGAATTTATTTTGCTATCGTCGATCCCCGTGGAGCCAACTCCACGATTATGTCAACTTGACAAAATAGCGCGAAAACGGATGCGCCGATGACTCGCTTGAGGGAGTCTTGCTTACGACGAGGCGAACTTAACTAATTCTGTACATCGACCTCTTCCTGATCTCAGTGTGGCCGCAACCGCCAAGCTACGTTATAGCAGCAGACATCTATGAAATGAAATAACGTCGACTCCACGTCCTTCGGAACTGTCTCAGATGCGCCGCCGACCTAGCAATAGAAAGAGCCACTTTAGAAGGTCATCGGTGCTTCATCACTCGCTGTAGTTCTGCTCACAACATCTCTCCGTTCCCTATTGACTCACGCTCCACGAAGCCGAAGAATAATGTTAGCGGGAATTTCTCGAGGGAGGTCTGTGCTACCAATCATCACTACAACCTGGGGCCGACGCCGATAGAGGCCATGGTATCAATCTACTGGCGGCCTGATCTTCCCCTGGAATTGATTCGCTTGAGCTCCTTCCACCTGACTAATCAGTTGCAACCGTTTCCCGCGCCAATGTATGTGTCGAACGGATGATGATAATGATGATGTCGATGATGAGAAAGATGCTGACTTGAGTCCGCTCGTGAACTCGGGACGGATCAGCTGCGCTCTCTTTCGTCCGAAGAAAAACCAACGCCGAATAGCCGCAGTTACCGAGACACACTACCCTTGAAACGGTAGAAGCCGCCTCCATAGAATCCCTCTGACGAGCGACCAACCGAAAATATGAGAAAACATTTGCGGCGCCAGATCTCTTAGTATTCTCTATGGAACTGGCTGAAATGGAGGTGACTCGATATCATCGCTCCAGCGAGCGAAAACATGTCCATCCCTCGTTCAGTTAACAAATTGGGAGAAGTACCACGATTTTTCATCCACCGATTATCGTTTCCATAAAATATGATAATAATGTTATTTGAGGCCATTCTCTCACCTTGCCCCCCTACCTTGAGGTAATTGTTCAAACACAAACCATTTGGGCTACACCCCGTTTGTTATCTACCATTGCTGTTGCTTGGCTGTGCGCTTAGCTAAGATGACTTAATTACAAGGGCATTATCAATCGAGCCTGGAAGATTTCTTGTTCATATCTCTAAACAATCGGTGACAGCTCCTCCTTCTCCTGCCGACACGCCTCGGGAGAATAGAATCGAACTGTTGTCCGTTGTTCTATAATAGTATAGATTTCAGCTAGTCATCTTAGCGCCAATAAACCTTTAGGTCAGCTTTCATCGCAATGCAAATTGATCCGGCCGTAGACATTCATGTTGCCATCAATATTTCAATTGGATTTTGCCAATTTGCGGCAATATCTCCCAAGCGACTTATTTTCTCAACTCCGCTTATTGTTATTATTATAGTCCAATAACAAAGAAGGTGATGAATCACAAACGTGAGAGATTATGATTCGAACTTCCCACGCTTCTGGTTTCCTTAACAACTGTCTAGTTACTCGATACAGCAACATTTCAGATCAACTATAAATATATATTCCCTGTGTTACTCCTATAACACTTCGTCAATGTAACGTGGCGTTCCCCTTGATCAATGCGGCACCGATGACTGGCCGAAAGATCGAATGGAAATATCGCATAGCCAATTGAACTATACTGTTGGATCTTTGAAGTCGATGAAAAGGCTCGAAATAGTTTTGATACACATTTAGTTGCGGAACATCCATGTCCGGAAATATATCGGATAAGGTGAGCCACAGACGAAGACGTCGCTTTAGGATAGACAGTTGCGTGCAATGCGTATGCCACGTAATGCACATATGTCTGGAGACATTTCACGCCCTTTCTCTGGTGTACGTCAGTGTGTGCTGTTGGCGATTGTTAACGCGAAATCATATCCAATGGATTTCTCAGCTGGTCTCTAGACAATGGCTTAGCTCGGACGTCAGCAGCAAACACACAAAATATATGATTGACGACGCTTAGGTTTAAGACAAAGGAAGACATGGGCTGAATGGCCACTCACCTGAAAAGGTGGTCCCTACTTTTATTTAAACGGAAATTAGAGTAAAGGAGAGAGAGAGAGAGAGAGCAACGAGTTACTACAGAGAACGGAATGACCGCTCTCACACTAACTGTTAATGATACTTCTATACGGCGTGTCGAAACGGTATACCTTGCGATATTGCGTATGCTACACTAGTTAGACGAAAGGAAACATCTACAGAAGGTAACCGATATATATATATATATTGCTGAATGTATGTGAGTGATGCTAAGATGCCTGCAATAATACATTTCACAACAACTTCATATCTCATCTGAGTGAGTCTAGGAGGTTAAAGTGCATGTAGTAGTCATGTTCCCTATAGCCTGCTGTTTATGTTGTATACCCTCTACATCTAACGTTTATATATATATATATATATATATAATATATATATATATATATATATATAATATATATATATATATATATAATATATATATATATATATATATATATCAGCAAAGATATTCCCCAACATCGTTGAAACGCGGCTTCTCGCGTTGTTCATCTTCGTTCTAACATGATGTCGAGCCGCTCTTGTATCTCCAACTTAGCCTAACCAAGCTGAGCGTACAGCCCTCAGCGGTACGGAAAGCTGCCGATGAACACACGAATCAGTCGACTTGAAAAGGGACCCGTTCACTTCGTCGTTCGTTGTCTCTCCTCCTTTTTCACTTCTACTTTTCGAGCCGATTTTTTGCTCTCTCTCGCCCCCTCACCCCCTCGATCTCTCAGTCGAGAAGAGAGACGACGACGAGCCAACGCGGGACAGCGGCCCGCCTCAACGACGCAGGAATGCGCCAGTGCACACGCTGGCTCCTATACACTCGATCATACATTAGGCTATTGCTGGCTCTGGGATCGACGGCGGCTTGGTTGGCTATACGCGTGGGGCTGATGGCGGCTGGGCATTATAAGAAACAGGAAAGAACGTCGCGGCGTTTCTCGGAAGCTGGGGTGGTTCTAGCCGCGGGTCGGTGTACGCCGAGCTTTGACCGAACAACGAGCCCAAGCGAAGACGTTTCGTGTATGCGGAAGAAGTGTTCTCGCGCAGGGCTCTCGCAAAGAATGGGATCATGACGACGAACGAACGAAGGCGACATGAACGGCATCTATCGGATACCGGCGGCGGCGGCGACGACGATATGGGACGATGAGGAGTGTTCTGACGGAGAGAGATTCTGGAGGGGTTGGCTCATGGTGGACGGTCAAGAGGCTGAGGTTCGCCTCAGAAGTCGAAAGCCGAAGGGATAGACGATAATAGCGACACCAATCTCGTATTACATTTCAGCGCTGGCTGTAGGTGAACCAATGGAGAAGCGGCCTAACGACAGTTAACCTGACGAAATTGCCTTAGGTAATGTGTCGAAACCTGTTGGCTGGTATGGTTAGTTTAGTTGTTATTGTTGTACAGTTGCACATTTGCATTTGAAGGGATCCATTCTAAATGAAGCAATACGGAAAGCACTCCCGTGGACGTTCAATTTTGGCTGCGAGTCAGCCCGAAAGATTTTCTTTTGCTTCTAGTTGTTACTGTTGTTAGATTATCAACCTAACACATAGCTTTGATATTGAATTGGATAACTGTTTTATACGAGCAAAGGCATCGCAATAAATTGCAAATCTATTCAAATCATATAACATGTGCTATTTACTGCTTCGCCTAATGTCTGACGACGGGTCAAGCGGAGGCCTCCTAAGGCGTCGGGGACCGATAGTAATTAGCTTTACCACCGCACCGTTATGGCCAGAGACATCTGCTTCAGGGGGTAGCCTCCATTATTATTGTTTGTCACTGCTGAGCATATATATATATATATCGAGGCCTTTAGAAAGGCCTCGCACCAACTTCGTACGAGAGCGATCGTATTTGAATAGTTCCAGCTACTTTGGAATGAATCTTCGCGGCAAATCCGCTCAGTGCACATTCTAGGGTCATCTGTTAGAACATTCGCCGTCTTGGACTGCTAAAATCAAAACGAATGCAATAGAAGAAAACGAGGCATCCACAATTTCGCCCTTCACAACTAACAAATGATTTGAATTCTTCTCATTAGAGGTACAACGCAAACGTCCCGTTTCTCTGCATCATCACAGGAGTTTTAGGACAGTGACATTTCCGTCTTTACTTGAATCGAAAGGGGATCTATGTGTCTATATGCGGCAGTTGTATTTTAGTGACAGCCGCCTGCCAATCGTTTGCAGCCTTTAAACGCTTTGTCAATACAGTTATACCGTTAGAGAGTACGCACTTTAAACGTCTCGACTAAAGGCCTGCTAAAAACCAGGCATTTACAGCACTGGCGTTCGGTAATTAGGTTTGAGTCGTAATAGGAATACCAGCCGTAGCAGCATACGAATCTACAACGTTAACCTACACAACGGTAAGTGAACAAATAAACAAAGGTCACGTAAACTGGCGCTGCGGCTCCGGCAGCATAAATAGCTATTGGACAGTTAGGATGAAGGGGAAGGGCGGTTACGCGGTGGACTTCAACGTATAGACGTTCACAGTGAGCGGACCACGTGTGAGATAGCCGAAATGTGGCGTCAAGTACTCAAATACATAGATGCCACTGGCGGACCATTTTCTGGAACCATCAAGAAGCCCCTGGGTGTCAACAGACGCGCTTACGTAACACGCCCAGCTTTCAAGTGCTGCTCGAACTGCACCCAAAATGCTCGCTCAGCCAATACAAGAACTGTTCTGGACGCTGCTCTATCTGTATACGCGGGGGAAGAGGTTTGAAATGGACCATAAATTCGAGGATGCATGAATGAATGAATTCATGACACGACTAAAAGCTCGGAGAGGTAAAGTATAAGGGCCTGTAGTAGATTAAGGGTTTTTGTTTGAATTTCATTTAAGCAGCATACACTTGAGCTTTAAGAAATTAATAAATGAAAACATATTTGATAGAGAACAAGATGGCTGTTCAGCATAAACAAAGTAAACAGCAACAAATGCGCAGCACATATTCAAATGAACCAAACTACTGCAAAAATTCAACTTGCTCACCGTGTAATTATCACTATAATTGGATCCAGTCGCCGGCCCTGTTAACTATAATAGATAGAACGACAATCTGACTGCATGTCGAGAATCGTTGTTAGTAGAGCATTCGTCTGCTTATTGTTATTATTTTATTATTATTATTTGTTGATTGCTGCTACTCCGGTTTCTCTCATATTGACTAGACAGCTCGATATAGAGAAGTGCTCAAGCGTCGGCCAGTTCTCTCAGTGAGAGTTCCACTGAGGCCCGATCGCTGCCTGCGCCATGTCGATTGTTGCGGTGTGTCTCCGGCGCCGCCCCCCCCCGGAGATTTGGGCCTAGTCCGTTCCTTCCGAACTGATCATTACCGCCGTCAGCAGCAGTATCACAAGAATCAGTCGGTCGGTTAACCGCGAACCACATTGTCGCGACTGTCACTTCGACCGACTGTCATGGCCAATAAGATAGCATTGCGAATGGGATTCAACGCGAGAATATTATCAAAGACACGCGCTCGTAACCACTAATCGGTGTTGAAGTGTCCGATGTTGAAGTGCTTCTCGCCAAACTATCCTCCTGTAATAGGCCATCTGACAAGCTTGCCGGGCGTCATCATAGAAGTGACAGAGTCTCAAGTCCATAACCTATGCCGTTGCTCCAGTAGACGATTGTTATCACAGCGAACGGTGACATCAGTGTCTATCGACAACGAACTGTGACCGATTCATGAAAATTCTGTATTTTTGCTATAACTTTCCCCTTACTGTTGCTATTGTTGAGGTGGCTGACGTCTGAACTAAGTAGAATTCGAATCATCCATCCTCTCACATATAAGCGAACCTAAGCAGCGTGAAACTGCAACTACATTAATAAACTAATAAAACATTAACCTATATCTATACGTGACGTTTCACGTCAAAAGAACAACGAAATGTTGCTGTACATCGGGAAAAATTACGTACTGTACACGCGCGCTTCACGTCGCATGCGTTATGTTCTGTTTCTTCTAGTAGTAAACGATCGGTAGCATACTGATTCAATGAGGAAAGAATGATTCCTTTGTGTTAGACTCGAGCAGCCACAGGAAACTGCATATGCTGTATTCACGCTGCAAAAGTACAATAACATAGTTTTCTTCAATTATATGAATTATGCACCACTACTACCACTACTACTACTACTACTACTAATAATAATAATAACATTAACAAGTGTGCCTCTGTGCTGTAGCGATAACCCCTGGAAGAATTTAGGTATATCGAAGTCACATGCTACCTTCTTCCGCTGACAACGATGACTGTTACCGCTTTTGCAGGGTCTGTGATAGGGTCTAAAAGTAAATATTCCGGGCTAACTCACAGCTAACATTGAACGTTCACGGGAATGCCTGTGGCATTTCTTCATAAGACGGACCTCTCTTAAATGCAAATAGGCATCGGTGGGAATCGAACCCGTGTACCTACGTGTCTCTCCTCCGATTGCACCGAAGCGCACACGAATGTACTACGCCGTCGGCCTTGACCTGGGTTAGGGTCTGTTGTTACCAAAGTGGACGAAAATCGGATGTTATACTATATCATAGATATATTATATGTGTATGAAAACAAGCCGTGCTGGTCCTGCTGGGCCCAACGTGGACGATATATAGCGCTCGTATGATATATATGCAAACTTGTTGAATTGTTTGATCAATCATCGATTCTCTATCGAGGTATGATCAATTCCTATTTTTGTTCCCGGCTTACCATTTTAGCCACATTGATTCATTGTATTCTAGAAGATACGAACAACAACAATTCTCACCTGAACACTATCTCGTATAAGTGGCCTCCGAACGGCCTCCACTGGCTCAAGTCTAATCAGCTTCTCCTTCTAACGTTCTTTGGACGGCCTTCACTTGTGGGTTATCCATGGCTTATCTACCCCCCTCTATTTCCCTCTTGTTATCAAATATCATACTTACGCCTCCATTAGGATATGGCGTTACACCAAACAGAGTGTTTACTATCCACTTGACGCAAAATTACAGCTATCAGCCGGCACGTTTTGAGGGCAACACCGTAATGGTAACATCTATCCAAATCGAGAATGAAAAAAAAACACTCAAAGAGGGACATCTACCAGGGAAGATATATTTCATCATAATCGTACAATTAAGGCGTATCATATTTTCTCGAATTCCCCTAAGTGGGTAACTAAGGCATACGTAGAATGTGATAAACTACTTAATGATTGATACGCATTCACGGGGTACAATTGTTGCGCGAATTATATGAATAAATAGAACATATGAAAACCACCTGCCAGATCTGTTCTCAAGTCCCAAACGTGACAAAATAGTTAACAGAATATCATGCTGCAAGGTATCAAAAGCCTTGGAAACGTCGACGAAGATGCCAGGCTAGCGAGTCGCATCCATCGACGAACTTTGTATCATATATCACACAACTGATAGCTCCGTGGAGCGGGAGTGGCGAAATCCATACTGTGCAGCCTATCTACAAGCAGAACACATTACTCTGCGACGAAAGTTTTCATCCAGATCTCGAAGCGTTTCGCCATAAAGTTCGCGAGAGGGATGAGTCAATGACTACTTCGGTTAACCTTTGCCGTTCTAGAAAGAGATATCCCGAGACGGTTTGAAGTCGTCCGGAAACACTTCGTGTACAATATATAAATTAACTATATGTCCTAAATCAACGACTATTACAGCAGGCCTCTATATAAGTACTTAAATAAACATATTACAGATGGTAACTGATTTGGTTACCTTAGACGGGCAAAACCTCACTCCGGAGGCTGGCGCGAGCTGGACCCGGAAAGTCTACCATGCTCGTCTACCATGTCTCTTATCTGTACATTCTCCCTGATCAACCACAATCTACCCAATGAGCGACTTTGGCGTGACCCATAGGCCGACAATTTTTGCATCGATTTAAAGAAGCCGCCGCACGAGTCCCAGTTTATTTCCCTGTTAAAAAATGCAGTTTGTTATTTTTGAGCGATAAATGGACCTGAAACAGTAAAAATGTCGTATATCAATTGTAGATCTCTGTGTGAGGTACCTCCCGCTATCTAGCCCATCGCAACATCTACGCAGCCACTCCAACTCGACATCTCACCAAACGTTATCCCGTTGGCGGGAAGACGGATTTTGTATTTTAATCGGAATAAAATCAATAACGTAGACAATTTCGTGAATAGCTCGTGGGGCATTCCGGCGTTCCGTTTCAATGAACATTGCACTCCAAAAGTGCCTCAATACTGCATTGGGTAAGAGGCACGAGTTATGCTCACTAAATATTCTCCTCATAGGGGAGGTCAGTTTACTCTCTGGGGTCACTGCAAATTTGACTCACATGTAAATTGGGAAATTTTAGGACTGAATGAAGATCTCAATCATATCGCATGTCATTTCTAGTTCTGTATGGTATTTTGCTTACCACATATAATCAAGGCATTTGCCTAATTCAGGACTAGAGGACTGGCATTTGCCTAATTCAGGACTGAGTCTATAGCAGGGTTTAAACCAGACGAACAGAAAAACGAAGAAAGCAAGCTTAGAGCACACGAGTTAAACAGCAGATTAGCATTAAGGTCACCACAGCTGACAACGAGGTGACCGTCCGCTCCAAACAAGGCTCGTTCAAGCATTGAACTAGGGTCACCTACACGTTCCTCAGAATTGCTGTAATCGGTAAGAATAAAAACCTTCATCCGAGCCACAATTACATAGGCCCTGACTAATTGGGTGCTCTGGTCATAATTCGAAAAGGACCTTCCCTCAAAAATAGGAATATCGTTGTGAACTCCACCACCACCAGCACAATTACGCATTGTCTAACATTCACTGAAGTGGGTGTAACCTATTAGGGAGTAAGCTATTGTTTCAGTAGACTTGAGCCAAGATTCAGAAACGCATATAATATTTGATTGCAGAGCAGATTTGAAAGAGAAATTGTATTCTGTTTAATATGGCTCACGTGACACGCACACGAATATCACGCGCGTTTAAATGCAGCAGTTACTCTTTCTATATATATATATATATATATATATATATATATATATATATATATGAATAGACAAAAAAAAAGTCTAGAAAACGTAAGGATCACCTTCGCACAGCTCAAGAGTAACACCTCTATAACATCGTTCATTCATTCATTTATTTGTTGGTAGCAGTAAAACACTTACAAAATGATACCTCTATAACGCTCAGGAGAGGTTGAATAAAGACGTCGTCGATAATACTGCATTTTAACTGCTATATTCAGTAACGAGCAATTAGTTAGGTAATAAAAATCGCTCGCAAACAGAGCAATTTCTAATTAATTTCTAAATTCTAGAGTAACGTGAGTATTACGTGAGTTGACAAATGGACAGCGCCTACTAGGACTTAGAAAGCACTACTGTAGACCTAAAGGTTGGCTGAGAATCAGCCCAAAAACATTAATTAGGACTTCCTCGATGGCAACACCGAAGACCAGCGTCCACTCCACAATTGGTCGACGGATGGAGTATCTCACCGCTGTGGTTAGTTCATGCTTACCTATTAATCAACAACATTCCTACATTGAAAAGTATCGATAAGGTTTTCGTGATGCTTTACACGGCTAAACCTCCGACTGCGAAGCGGATTTAAGCTTAGCAATATAACGAATGATTCCCAATGGGTTGTTTAATACCTACAAATGGACATGTTCATTGGGTGGTCCCCGACCACCCAATGTCTCTTATATCAACGGGCGTTAAGCATATTTTCTTAATTTGTTCTTTCCTGCTGAAATCAGAGCATATACTAGCTGAGAGGCCACGTGATTGACATAAGAACAGCTACAGTTACAATTATGGTACCGTCCCAACGTTTTCACCCCAGTAATAAGGCATTAAGGTCATTCCGCTAGGACGGCGACCATTATCTAGATGTAAGCCTATTGGCTCTCGTGAACAAGACATAGGTGTCCGGAACCCCTCGCACTCGCTTTTCTGACAGGGGGTGTTGCAGGCCACTTGCGTGAAGCAACTGGCGACCTGAAGGCCAGCGACTAAATGTTCTGTGTTCGAAACCATGACAGCCGTTAGCTGTCAAGGTTTCGAACACTTTGCCGAAGCTTTTCCTCACTAGCCAATTACGGCCTTCTACGTCACGTTAGAACCTGACGCCAATTACGACTACACATTTGTTATTTACACTGTTTTATCTACGTCATATGACGCGTTACATTAAGTAACTATTCTCTTTTACTAATCAAATCCGACCACACTGAATTGAATTCCGACTATTTGTTCGGTAGCCAACATGAATAAACACGAAAGTTGGTTGTTCGAACGACAATCAGACCTTGACTTTCAATCAAACATCTTACTGTGACTAAAGTTCAAGAGAGTTACAATGGATAAGCAAAATATCACGTTCACTGAGATCGCCCTCGATTGTTTTAAGTGTACAGTGTGTTTATAACCTTTCTCTCACCGCCATCACAGTGCGAAATGGCAAAGTAATGTCAAACTTCGTTAGTATCTAATATTTGGGTCACGTCGCTCTTCCTCTTCCAATCTCGGCGCCAAAGGAAAATTGCAAATGGCGGCCACAGTGGAAGCTCGGGTTCCGCGTTTTAGCGGAAAGCCAAATGCACGGATGTCGCTGTTTATGTTCCAAACAAAATAGTGCTCCTGGTGCTCAAATAGTGTTGTCAATCACTTCTTGTGAGGTGCCGCACAATGTAATTACCCGGAGATTTTGCTCGAATCCTTCTATGACCCACTGTGATCTCGGAATTTCACCCGCTATGGCAGTGTACTGATCTAAAGTCGCCCGACGTCCCTGAGGGCTCGTGAGAGCCCTCCTCTGCTGTTGGTGTCGTCCACCTGCGGCCGCTGTCTGTGCCAATTCTAGTGAGGAAACAATAGCCATGAGCAGTGAACCCGATGTGGCGACAGCCGCCAAAAAGCGAACCCTCGAATTGGAGGCATTCTCGTCGTTGGTCGACGCTCTCCGAGCGGCCGGACCGTTGACCCCTGAACGGAAAGCGGTGTTACAGCAAACAGCTAGCGCGCTCAAAATATCGGCTGATCGATACAAGGCCGAGATTCGCCGAGCACTGGCTAAACCGAATCTGTCTGGTGAGATCGACGAAACATCATGGGCCATGGAGGGTCGACGAGACACGTTTCTACTGCCCCGGAAGCAGCCTCGAGCCACCCTACCTGCTCCGTACGCCGCGTATACGACACGGCTCACCCCTGCCCTCGTACAACTGCCTCGAGGGCCGTACAAGACAGTGGAAACACAGACAGTGGCCACAAAAGTGGCTGCCAACCCCAAGCTCGTCGTTGTTAGCTCACCCCGTTCACAAACTACCCACACGATGGTGTACGCTAAACCAGGAGGACAGCAACGACAACTGCGTGCTTGCTCGCAACAAGCTGGAACCCCTCAGCTGCCTGTGGTGGTAAATACGAAGGCTCAGCAGATTCAGCAACAGCCACTGCCGCAGCATCAACAGCAAGCAAAGATGGTGACCGTTCCGACAGTCGTGAGGTCAGCCGGACCCGTAATATCCGCACCGGCAACTGCTCCTCCTTCCGGTGGTGGCGTCAATAGCAACAACGGTTGTAGCAGTAGTAACAGCAGCAGCAGCAATAGCTGTGCAGTTAATTCAACCACGGTGAAAACTCTCCAGCAACCTGCAACCCCCCAGCAGGTTGTTGTCAGTTCAGCATCAGGCCATCACCATCATGTTCAACCGCAGTTTCAACAGACGACGCAACACTGTAAGCAAATTGTTATCACGACACCGAATAATTGTATTCCACCACAACATCAGCAAGTGGTGGTAGTTGATAAGGTTCGTCCACCAGGCAGCCAGCAACACCTCGGGCTAGAAACGGTGCAGGTTCGACCAACGATTGGTGCACCGGTTGTCACCAAAGTTCTACATCCGAATCGGACGAGCGAGCTGAAGGTGCTACAGAAGCCCCGATTTACCCAAGTTCGAACGACTGCCACCCCGATCGCGTTGGCTACAATGACGCCAGCGGGGGTTCGGCTGGGACCGACCTTGACGAGCGTGACCAATGGAGACAATAAGGTGCACGTTCATTCGACATCGGGAGGAGGTGGCGGCGGCGGCAGCAGTGGTGAAACTGTACAGAATGTCACTTCGTCGATCAAACTACCCACGAAAGTCATCAAGTCACTGTCGCAGTGGAATTATGATGACCATTCGGTGATGGCTAAACCTGCCGCTGTTGCGCCGGTCGGCGCCTCAACAACAACGATAACCCTCTCCGCACCGTCCTCTGGGGCTGAAACGACGTTGACGTCGATGTCGCCGTATACTCAACAGCAACCGCAGCAATATGTTCACCACCAAAACGTACAACACCATCCTGCACAGACAGCAAAGATTCAGCTGGCGACCTCGCAGACTCGTACGGTTCAGATAGTCCAAATGTCAGTGACAAATGCTCAAACACCAACAACGCCTCCGCGAGTCCCTAAACCAGTGAGGTTGATTACCCCTTCACAAGTTAGCGGCGGACCACCACCATCGCATGGCGGCGGCGGCGGCAGCAGCAGCAGTAGTAGTAGTTGTAGCAATATGAACAATAATAGTAGCAGCAGCAGCAGTAACAATAACAATAATAATAATAATAGCAACAACAACAATTACAACAATAATAATAATAGCAGTAGCGGTAATAGCAGTAGTAATCATAACAATAATAACTTTAATAGTAATAATAATAATAGTAGTAGTAGTAATAGCAGCAGCAGTAGTAGTAGTATTTCTACGACGAGTACACAAGGTTACCTGCACGGACGTAGGCATCTGCATGGAGGCCATGCGACCTCTTCCACGACGACAACAGCAGCCGCAACAACGACATTGCTGGTGACGACGACGACGACGGCGGCGGCGGCGACAACAACAACTGGAACAGGTCAACAGCCACGACCATCACGTGACAGCGCGTCGGTTGCGGTTAGCGCCGCAACGAAGGCCGTCAACAGTAACGTCGTCGTGCAGAGCCTCCCGTACCAGGACTACCAGGGATCCATCTACAAGATGGTCCCGGAAGATGTCATCATGGAGGAGGAGGTCGCCTAAGAGGAGCTCGATAAGTGAGGAACCGAACCCCTGACGCGAACGCGAGTTCCGTCGACAGAAGTGAGATGGGCGGCGGCTAGAAGGGTAGGTATAAGCGAAATATTGGATGACTACTTCGTCATAGGGAAACAAAGACCTACCATCTACTTGTTCATCTCTCGATATGGGAGCAAACATAAGTATTGTATTTATGATAGAAACAAGGTACAAGGTTGAGTTACGATATCTCCCATTTTGTTGTTCGATCGTTTGCAATTCGTCGCCCAACGAACGGACTGCAATCGACCGCATCTACCTGACTAGCTAGAGCCACCAGGCCGCCATAAAAGAAATGCAGAGAGGGGGCGAGGACCGGTTCGATGTTTTTTGTAGATCTGTAAATGAAACAAATCCTCTCGATTAAGTGAGCTGTATGAAAACAATCCATAGTAAATAGTATACAAAGTTATATTTAAATATATATATAGAATGTGTATGCATACAGTAATGTATAGATAAACGCCGGGGGGTGGGAGTAGAGGGATGGAAGCATCAATACCGGCCCGGTTATGAATTGCTCTTGATCGAACTGAAACTGAAAGATGAGTAGAAGCAACTAAGTTGTAATAATGCGGACGAGCAGTCTGCGAGAGAATTGTGGCCAATGGCTACCTAACGGGTATTAGGTGCAGCATGGTGTGGGATGATGGCCCAATTAGGGGCAGTCACATGAAATATGGGGAAATATGGCTGTACAGTGTTCTCATATCTCGCAGACTTCACATTTGACGTACGTGAGAGATATTCCGAGTCGCCTGTGCTCATGGGGTGGACAGCTGATAGGTTGATGATAGATGAATATTTATCATCGACACAGACAGACACACAGGGGGGTGGAGAGAGGGAGAGAGAGAGAGAGAGGAATAACAAGAGATACTTATTTCGAGATGATATTGTCATTTGGTATGCTGGATGTAATGGAGACAATGACCGTGGATCAATGCGCTGAGGGGGCTACTGGCATGTTGGGTATGCAGGCGGCACAGATGCATGCATGCGTGCGATATGTGTCAGAAGATAGAGCTTTGGTCAACAATCCAGACCGGGCCAAACCACTCCGGTGTGCGTGTATTATGCTAAATGGCAGCCGCAGTTACCAGACAGCCAGGCTGCATCTTCGCATAAAATAGAATTACTAGTACACTGTTACACATCCACACACTAGCAGGAGCAAAAACGCTCGTGCTATATATATATATATATATACAGAGAGAGAGAGAGAGAGAGAGAGAGAGAGAATCAGAATACGTCAGTAGTGTTTGATTGTACGATACCGAGTCTGTATGTGTGTGGTTAACAATTTTATTCAGCTCGACTGCGAGGGGCCGGGGGTAGTTTGAAGTATGATGTCTTTTGGGGAACTTTAGGCATCGAATACCGTTGGGACAAAAGTACCGACTGACACCGTGAAGCTCATCATTCTCCGAATCTTGCGAATATTAATTTTCTGGAGCGTCATCAGACCGATCGATGATGAAACAGCCATCCATCGCACCACCTCTGTATTCCTCCCTCTCTGTCGCGTATCGTTCGAATCGCTAAATCGTCCTACGGATACGTTACATCTGCGTATTCGAACGAGGCCTCCCGAATCACTTCGCGTAATTCTCGTCGCTGCCGGTACCTTTTTTGTTTTCAATTGTTCTTTCTGTTACAATATTGAGGTGCTTACAATCGATTCGCTCGCGGTTGATGCCCGGTAGTCAATTTGCTGTCGCGTTACGATACACCCCATAGTGATATATTATATATAAGCATATACAAGGATAGAGGCGGGAACGCTACCTGCGAGAGGAAATGACACCGTTAGGAGCTTTCACATTTCGAGAAATTCATATTTACACTCATTATGAACAATGATTACCGTAGTGATTACTAAATAGCTATACGGACACCTTGTTATTTCATAGTGCCCCACCATCGGTCAGCGCTAGGATACTACTATTCAATGCATGGCGTCCGCCCTCGTCTATGAATAATATGCAGTGCCAGAAATTGGAACAACTCACAGAGGAGACGACGATCGAGGCGATTTTTGCTGCAGAAAACTGTTGTTGGGGTCCCGTTTTCATTTGTGATTCTTTTCTGGATGTTCGGAAGTTCACTTGAGTGTTCGTTCTACCTCATTTACGTTAATAATACTCGGAAACCCCTTCGCAGTCCTTTGTTAGATAGTTCAACAAAATAATAATAATAAATGACGAAACTGGGAACCCTCTGTATAGATCCTCACCAACACGCGGAATAATAATTATGTGAGCGATAAATAATGAATGAATGAACGAATGGATGGATGATGTAAATGAGGAAAAAAAACATTTTTTGATTAACGTCAACTTCGCGAAGTCTCGCTGACCAGTTAGTCAGTGAAATCGGTTTTCACCTGTTTATTTCTGCTTGGCCTCTGAGATAAGGGCTTTGTGGTGATTTCGGGGGAAGCGGTGCGCCGACAGCCAGGAGCATAAGATCGATTAGTGTCAAATACCGACTCATAAGAACAGTAGCAACAACAACAACAACAAAAATTGCGTTTGGTTATTGCAACCATTATTACGTCACTGTATTCGTAATATATTGAAACATACATGATATTGAAATTCAATGTTCAAAAATAGGCCATCTCCACCAATCGCGAAATGGATCCACAGCGAACATTTCCGATGGTGGACGACTACACATTGGATAGCGGGCGGGAGTGGAGCTTCGTTCACTTCGCTCGTACTAAAACGCTGAAGAAGTCAGATACTGTAATAAGGATGACAATTATAAATATATAAAAATGATGATGTTCGTTTGAGTCTCTATATATAATATATAGGCAGTGTGTTGTCAGTGATCATCATAGCCTGTAGTATAATATATAGGTGTAAATATAGACGGAATAATCAGGACGCTGTTTCTCATTATCTTTGTACTTTGTTGCAAAATAATAACCCCCGAACAACGATAGATATTATGCAGCGTAACGACACGAATGTATTTAAAAATCATTACCATCATGGCAATAAGTAAATATATGATCCTATGATAAAAGACATCCGGATTTATAAGTTATGAAGATTCTATCTAAATGTATTATTTTGAATCTCAAAATCCACCGAAATGATAGACAGTGGACAGCATTGCTGATAATTCAACCCGCTCACACTATGGCTAGCACAAAAGCAAACGAACTGCGTTGCGTTTCCCCCTAATACGTTGCCAAAATTGGTATCAGGACAGCAACGCTCGTCAACCGTTTTATGATCTACAAATAGAACTATGGATGAATATCTACGATACCTACCAAATACAATCAGCACTTAGCAGGACTGGACTATTCGATATCATGCTAAGCAACAAATGTTGAGTGCTATTCCCTCGGATATCAATAGAGAGAGAGCGAGAGAGAGATTACTAATCACACAATTCAGTTAATGAACCGTATTTTATTTACACTATATATATATATATATATATATATATATATATATATATATATATATATATATATATATATATATAGAATGTACTGCCGGCTAGTGTTTGAATTGCCCAGAAGACACCTCAACATGTGCCTCTGGTCGATCACATTGCATACGTAGGCTTGCTTGCCTACCTTCATGTTTGCTTCGTCCACTATTGCAGGTCACTCATACGCAGAGGGCTACACTTTGCTTCATTTCCGTCGCATGGTTAGATTCACAGATACACACCGAGAATAAGCTAAAGCATCAAACGTTTCGTTCCGAACATTACCAGCATAGGCTCTTATCTAAACCTCATTCGTCTGTCTCTTTCATTGTTTTACGCACTTTGCACATAAATAGGTATCGTCCTGTGTGTCTGTCTGTGTGCCGTGGGTGTACCCTCCGTACAGGTTGAAACAAATGGATCATTATTATTGTTGTATGACATCCACATATCTGTATATAAATATATTAGTCCAGCCGTCATCAACGCGTGAGTTCTATTAGTTGATCAATTTGAAAAAATTAACAACAACCTCGTCGACCTTTCGGTTCGACGTAACCCACCTCTATGTTTGACAACCGTCACATTGTTCGCTTAATTCTACGTCTGTCCCAATCGTTGTCGTTGTCGTTGGGTGTTTCACTTTCAATTTCTATTTTCGACAACCGTTCATCATTTGACTTTTGGCTAACTCAAACAGCTCTTCGTAGCACTGCGGACGCTCGCCAAGCTCTTCGAGCAGATGGCCGAAATGTTCGACGTCGATCATAATCTGAAGACGGATTTTGTCGTCATCGCTGACCCCTTGCGTGTCGGTAGCGTTCATTTTACCCTTCTTCAGACGTCGCAACGAATCCTCCATCTTGCGGACGGAGTCGAGAACGTCGCGGGTCGTTATTAGGAACGCTTCGGCCATTCCTTGGGCCATTCGCGCCGACCACTCGGGACTCCAGTAGCCGAACGTTGATACGCGACAATTTAGAACCGGCTGAAACATGGTAGCGACAAACGCTGATGGGGTATTCGGGATATCGCGATTGGTTCGTCGGTAGAGACGAGGGATATCCGATATCTGTTTAACACCCGTTTGGGCCAACTGCACAAGGAGAGAGGCAGCCTCGCTTGCCAAGCTCTCCCGACAAACAGCCAACCGCTCGAGTGAGTCATTCAGACAGGACACAAAGAGCTGCTTCTCTTCTGGTGTTACGAGACTCTGGCAACAGCTGCACACCGATTCGACAGATATTTGCTGGCAATCAGCAGCCGCTTGAAATAGCATTAGCGCGCTGAGCTCGCCGACCGGATGTGTTGCCTTAGCGTACTCTTCAAGGAACGTCGTATACCGTGCAAGCAGTTGAATTGTCAATTTCAAGAATCTAGGCTTCAGTCCCGCTATGTACACACCCTCCGACCAGCAGTAGCTGATTTGCTTATAGAGGTTCTCTGTAACGTTTAACAATGTTTGTTTCTTGCTAAATGGTTCATTTCCCTCCAAAAGGGCAGTTTCGAAATTCGTGGCAATTTCTGTATAACGCAGCTGAAAATAGATACCGGTACTCCATCGTCCCATAAACACTTGATATGGCTCACTAGAACGAAAGATCTGGATAGACGGCTCGGACATGTGCTGTTCGAGTGTCTCGAGGAAACGCAACGCCTCGTTATATCGTACGTGAAACATTGTAGCCGACGTGAGGCTAAACAGTGTCGGGACACGGTTTTCTGCCAAGGCTACAAATACGGGAAACACACCTCGAGGGATGAAACTATACTCGGGTGGTGCACACTTATTTAACAACGAGGTGTTTGTCGTAATAAACATCACAATCTGATTAAATAAGCCGTCACTGAGAACCTCGCGGAGCACTCGTTCCGTAACAATCTCCTCAAGGGCCGGCTTAACTATGCGTTCCGAGTAAAAGTTTTCCAAAAAGGCGACCCTATCTACGGCCACGCCGACTTGCAGAACGTGTTGTAGCTGCGCCTCGTCGTGACCATGAAGTGCTTCTAATAGACGCTCTTCAAGGTAGCCTTCCAGACGCCTGCGAACTTTGCTAATGACCTCGTCGGACTTCCGCGCCAAAGGGATGTCTCGACAACGTTCCAACGACGAGCTCAAACTATGGATTTGGCTTGCGGTCCGCTCGACGAGATCTGGTGTCCATACCTGGTCCTCCTTCGGAAGCTGATGTACCCCCCGATACAGATCCATTGCCAATAGTATTTTGCCCCGAAGTTGCCGGTCTTGTTGGCGTTGCTCTAGTTTCTCTTCGGTCTCGTGCAGGGCGGCGTCGATTATTTCGCTGATCTCGCTAACATCGTCACGCAGCTTGTTGAGTGGCATCGAAATGTTCCCGATATATTTCTCAAGGCCGACGAGGTTCGACGATAGGTTGACGAAGTCGGTGTAATCATTATTGATTAATTCAACAAGGCACTCCTGTAGGTACTTCAGATGCGAACGAAGATCACGTCGGAGCTGTTCAAGACCGACGGCTTTGCGTTTTTCAGAGACGAACTGGTCCACAGAGAAGTTTGGATTGAAGAATATCTCCCTCTCAAAGCACAACTCGTGGCCGGTGTCCTCCAGGAACGACGCCATCTACAGGACCACAATGATCAAAACACAACGTCAATTCCCGTAGTGGTACTGGTTTATCAATCGGTAACAAGATTTAGAATGTTCGTTTATAGTGGACAATATCGGATGTAAATGAAACGGTTTAGGATTTGGATAAAGGTCAGCAGGATATTTCGCTCGGTGTAGGTTGGCCAAAAATAACAAAAAAAACTCATTGGCATATCTATATTTGAAGTATTCGTAAATATACCCGTATAATATTCGACAAGCAAAAAAAGGACACTATGCTAATCATTCATTCAAATTATATGCAATAATTCCTCAGTTCGTTAACTCGCATCGTGATATAGCACACCATGTTATACTGTTTCATATTTTTTAATCGCTGCCGATTTAGTTGCGTTCATTAACATTCGGTCCAAATTAAGAGTCAAGCTAAATAGGCCTCTGCTGGAATATTACGAAAAATCCCAAATACCATTGGACGCAAGTTTCATACGGGCCTATGCAATACTAGTTTAAGCATATAAGCATACCAACGGATGGGGTACGGACGACGAAGCATTGTGCACGCATCTTCGCATTGCTTCACTTACAAGCAGCCCAGCACCGAACCCCTGAACATTTCACCGTAAATGACATTAAATAGATAGTGCTTATTGCTCGGTGTTTCGAACGATTTTTAGCCTAGATGAACATATCACGATACAAAGGCTAATACAACAAAAAGACCAATACTTACAATGGGGGCGCTCCGGCGCCGGTGAGCTTGCCCAGTTCAGATCACATACAGTTTGCACTTGTCGTTGACAGCGTAATCGGTGTACGTACGCCTTTACTGAAAACACCCACAGAACAGAACGAATACCCTGCACTGTGGTGTTCCCGGCTGCCAAAAGTCAGAGGCCAGCCAAGCAGTAACAGCGGTGTTGACGTGGGAGCAATAACACACGATCAAAACATTCGAATTCAGCGATCAGCATCAGCACCGTCATCTGCACTGAAGTTGTCTGCTCACCGAACGATGTGTTCTGCTGACACAGCTCAGCTGGAATGAAGTCGGTGATCTGTGTCGTTCAAGTGGCGCATCGTCACGGGCCATTTGATACGCGATCCCATGAAATCGAGCTACTGAGAAGGGCGGCATATGAGATCAATTGTCCGTTTAGTTTAGTACCTGTGCCGTGCTGGGTGTATATGTAATCATATGCACATGAATTACACTGTTTCCCCCGCCTGCGTTGAAAATGCGGCTCTTTATTATTAATTCTTATTATTTATATACACATATATAATTCGGTGAAGCAAACAATGCACAAGACGAATCGCACAGGAAACGCCATTGAGTGCACTGCTTCATTACTAGACTACCTTCTTTCCTCAAGTCGTGTCAGGAGACGTGTGTATAAATATATATGTAAATTATTATATCTAGGCGAATTCTTGAGTACATACCGCACAGTGATCTCGTACCACCTTCGCCGAAGACAAGTTGCAGAATAGAATAGACGTGCACGGCGAAAGAAGCCAACTTAGAGGCCTTGTGGCCTAAGTGCTCATGATTATAAAAAAAGTCGCCTCCTACTGCATGGAACGTGTGGTATTTTCTAAGAGAAACGGAAATGCATTGGGATCACTGCGCATCGTCTGCAGGTTGCCTGCTAAAACCGTCATCTCCGCTTCCATCTGAATCTTGGAAGTCATATGTTGAAGTCAAACTCGTAACATAGGGTCCAACCTGAATTAATAGTAATAAAATCGACGATATGGTTATAATGGCAGGAATCAAGGTCAGAAAATAGTGCAAGATTTGTAATCGTCAAATTCGCCCGAGAACTAACTTTGCGACAGACATAGCCAAATCGGGGGGATTGCTTGACTCACGTAATGGCGTGGAAATGTCCCAGGGTCTTCGGTTCGAATTCCGCAGGACACATATAGTTTGAAGTGATACAAAAGGTGAAAGTTTATTTGTTTATTAAAGTAACTGCAATCTTTACAATGCTCAAGTTCTCTTATATATCACGTCAAAAGGAGCTCCAAATCAAGGGGTCGAGTGTTATGGTTATATGGGCGCTTACTGAGTGGTGCACTTTTATGATAAAATCACAGACTCGCTGGTAAACTCTTACTACTCTGCTTTCCGCAAAAAGGAGAGTGATTCTTTTATTTATAATAGAGACACCGGCGATCTGCCGCAATTTACATTCGAATTTATAAGTTGAATGAAATATATATTATATATATATATATATATATATATATATGTAGTAATTGCATTTGTTTTAGGTTATTTATCACTCACCACCCTTCATTCGGCAATCTATTAGATACCCAAAATTATAATATTTTGCGATATTAAATTTTGTGTACCTTAATTCAAAGATACATGGCCTGGCATCAAAACAAAAGGTTTACACTCATTTGTCTACCGAGGTATTACGGAAGGTCCGTTAAACCTCTTGACGCCAAGGGCATAATTAAACAGCAGAAAAACGCATTCGTATTGATGTGCGTTACATTTATTATTATTATTATTATTATTATTATTATGGGCGGTTATTTTCTATAGGATGATATATTTATCTTAGCAAACATAAAATGAAGGTTACACTTGCAGTTCTCCTGCGCCAATCAGTTTACATTGTTGACATTGATATGGCATCCCACAGCCCAACAAGGATCTAACTGGGTTGCCAATTATCGATTTAGCGGGTATAAATAGGGAGGGATTATTTACAGTGACGTCCATCGACAGCCCGCCCTTTTGCGTACTCTTAAAAATGGTTGAATTGCGTTTGTCAGAGCCAAAAGCAAGCGTTTCTGCCTACTGAAAAGTAACCAAGGTGCATTTGTAGGTGCATGGTTCGTTTAGTCGCTATCCTCCGGAAGATCGAGTACACCGTTCCAAACACGTAACTTATACGCTATAGCAATTGGCTATCTGTAATAATCGTAACATTGGGTTCATCGCATGACGATAAGGTACTAGGCTAATAGTACTAGTCCTTCTGTGGCGCTTGACTTCAGCCTATCGATCAGCGATCTCTGAAGTACAGTTCGAGGGGGCTCCTAAAGAACGCAGATTGAATATGGTACATCGTTTAGCTACTCTGGCAACTGACGGGGCCCTGATGGAACATTCTCTCGTGTCCGTCCTCCTCGTCGTGTTCGTCATGCATCTGTCGGCGTTGTCGCTCGCTATCCAAGTCGACATCTTCCATATGCACCTCTTCAGCATCCGATGTGATCATCACCTCCTCGCGTTTCGGCAGTAGTGCCTCGAGTTGGCTGGCAGCTGCGGGATCGATCTCTTTCGGGAAGGTGACGAGGAACTGTATGATGAGCTTTCCTTTAACGAACGGATCGCGATACCTTGGCATACCTTCGTTGAAGATACATTTCACATCGCCGTGCTTGATCACCTCCCCCGGCAACTGGGTGATCACAAGCGTACGGTTGTCAAGCGTCTTCACTGGTTTTTGGAAGCCACACAGGGCTTCGGTTAAGTTGATCTCCATATTCAAGTATAGGTCGTTGTTCTTGCGCCTGAAATGGTCGTGTTCCTTCTCGTCAATGACAAAGATGATATCACCAGGTTCAATGTCAGGTTCCTGATCCCCTTCGCCAGCAAAAGTCACCTGTTGCCCCTCCTCCATGCCCTTGTCAATGTGCACATCGAGAACCTTGCGCTCCTGAACGGTCTTGGCGCCTGAGCACGTTGTGCAACGATCCTGCACGGCGCATTTCTCACCGTTGCCTTGACACTCGTCGCAAATGCTCTGGCTTTGCTGGATCATCCCCGGACCAATCTGACGCATACGCAAAACTCGACCCTGTCCACGACATGCACGGCACTGTGTCACGTTTCGACCCCCGCGGCCGCCACAACCGCTACAAAGGACATTCTTCTTCAATGCCAATTTTCGTGTTGATCCATTGTAGAGGTCCTCAAGGGACACTTGAAGGGTGTGCACCTTATCGCGGCCCTTGTTGGGGCGGCGCTGTGCCGAACCCGGGTTGAAGAACAGATTGAAAATGTCGAACGGATTGTGGAAGCCCTCACCGCCGCCACCTCCGCCCTCCTTTAGGGCGTCCTCGCCGCCCTGATCATAAATTTGCCGCTTCCGCTCATCGGAAAGAACCTCGTAGGCTTGTGCGATCAGCTTGAAGCGCTCGCCCTCGTTCGGATTTTTATCCGGATGATATTTAAGGGCCATTTTCCTGTAATTGCGTAATAGCATCAGTAAGTTAAATACAAGAAAAAAACGCGTTTCTAGGCTGGGGTCCGGGTGTCTCTATTGTGCACGCCATATGACTAAACCAAAGGCGCGATGAATAGTAAAACATATTCGCAATGGGTTGTATTATTTATAATCCGATAGAGCAACGAAGAGTGAAAACAAACTCATTGATATACGGTGTAAATTCGTTCACATTATATATATATATATATATATATATATATATAAACTGAACCGTACAATCGAAGAGTGAGCTACAATATATATATATATTTTAGCTTACTCTTCGATTGTAAGGCTCAGTTTAAGCGAGCTTTAGAGACAAGAATGCGCCACTGTAGTCAATGGTATCTAAGAAACTTTCAATTATAATATACGGTATCCATAAAGGACGGACAGGGGCCAAATTAATTTCTACACTCAGTGACCAAAGTACTACAACTGTAATTATGCCTTTACCCTTAGTGCATTCTGATTTACTCATCGTCCAAGCGATCAATTAGCAACTGACTACTGTAATGATTATCATATGGTTGTGCGACCGGTGTCAAATGTGGAGTTGCTGAGCTGTGTCTACTACTGCGAGGATTATTATTTTAAAGAAGAGCATTAGTAGCCAGTTTTGTCAATTATTATCAATAACAAGGATATTGAAGACTACACCGAACTTCACATCTCTATGAATCTTACTAGAAATTTACAGTTAACGCTGCTTTGAACGGATTTTTATAATTAAGAATCTTTTAAATTCGCCGATAGTATTAGATTTATTCCGCCCCCGCTGCCATCGATCTCTAATGCGTGTGACGCAATCTAACTACAATCACCCCTCTCAGACTCGGGCCGGACCACATGGCGGATCCATATTTCGAGTGTATTTGAATACGATTTTCGCGCCGTACGCGTTCCTAGGCTGGACAAATATTTCTATCGAGACACAATAGCCTTCTATGTGACTAGCACATGTATGTATGAGTAGAATATGACGTCAATCGATCAGTCCATGCAACTCGTGGTCGCAAAATCCTTCGATTCGTATCCAATCCAAGTGATTACGTAGATGCTCTACGATGAACTGACAGCGTCGTCGGCGCTACCACCCTCAATTACTGCTCAAACACATAGGCGACAATACACTAACCATAGCGATCCTAGTGAGAAAGCGAAATTAATTTCAAATAAATTCTCTACCTATAAAAAAGGCCAGATATATCTATCGTGTTCAATTTCTTACTAGTTCACGTTTTATGTACTTACTTGTACGCCTTTTTGAGCTCATCAGGCTGCACGTTCGGCTTGACGCCGAGTACGTCATAGTAACCAGTTTCCTTTACCATCGTCGATGTGAAATCGCCGTGTGCTGTCTAACGATGAACCACTGTCCGCCGAGCGCAAAGGAACTATGGTGAGTTCCAATGATGAACGCGCGAGGACAACTGCTTGCTGAGAAGCTTCGAGAAATTTCGTAGATTCGACTTAAGTGGCGGAACATGGAAAGAACGGGACGAGCGCCGTGGGCTTGATTTTAAGTGAAAACTCGAAATGCTTACCAAAGACTGCACGGGTATGCAGGCCAAATACATGTTTTACAACATACATATATGTATGTATTTGTTTGCTATATATATGTATATATATTATATACATATGTATGTGTGTGTGTGGGGCGTGTAGAAGCTAGCGGTATTGATTGCAAGTGACATGTTGGTTTTTTGTCGTGTAAATAATATCAAATACCTCCCGGCACTCATCCATATGGTATAGTATTCATTCAAACCTTATTTGCCTCAAGTAGGTGGGGGATTTTTCATCGTAGTGTTCATAGTAATTCCATACGGATGAGTGCCGGGAGGTATTTGATGGGAGAAAGACTGCCAACGTAGGTCCGTCTGAGATTGCTTATTCGACGGAATATCCATTGACGACATTATCCTTGAAGTTTGGAACACCGTGTGCAAACTAATCTGGGTGTGTATGTGTGTGTGTGGCGCTGTGCATAAGATCTAGACATTGTTGCTGGTGTCGGCGCTGCTGCACAAACATCTGATTTCAGGCGGACAACTTTTGAATTTGAAAACAAGCAGTTGGTAAGTGGACAGGGACTACATCCAAAGCGCTGTGCTGCGTTTAGCTTTTGCTCAGTTCTCTTCTGGCTCCATGATACGGCAGCGTGCTGAGCAATCGTCCCGGGCAAGAGAACCTCTAATGCCAGTTGCGGATGAATTGGCTTATTCGTTTGAAATTCAAATGCATCAAACCTATTTGATCGATTTATTTATATGTACATATATCCGATGGGGTTATTCGCGTGAGCAGCGAGAGCTAATAAATAGGCGCGGACAAGGTTGACACCAAATGATAATGCACTGTTAAATCAAATGGTGAATTAGAAAATGAGCTTCTATTACGGTTTGTTGACAATAACAGCGCGTTCGAACGCCGGGGAGTCAGTATCCCAAATAGTCTTTGCGTAAATATGAGCATTGACTGATAAGCGCATCGTAAATCGCCGAGAAATGTTCTAATACATCAGCATGGTAATTCCAATACATTCGATGTTTTTTGCTCCTGAAGATATGTTGGTTTCTTATTGATGACCCCGAGCATGTGTTATAGATACAGGCCGTTAATCATATAAATTCTACAATATGTACAGTTGCCCTAAACCTCGTAAAAAAACTTTGTATGAAAACAGAAAATGAAATCATTCGCGGTTGATGGCAGCAACCAGTATCATAATGTTTGCAATAGGTCCTAAGAAGTTACTTCATAGGGGACACGTTTTGTTGCAGAATGTCCCCTTTTCATCGCTCTGTACTAGATATTAGGAAGAGTGATGGATGTGGAAGTATATAGGATCGCATTTATAGACACGGCAGTGGTAGAGATTCGTTCCTTGTTAGAGGTTTAGCACTCCTATGACATGACATAGGCAGCCTGTGGAGGAGGGTGCAAAAAGAAATTCCTTTCAAGTATTTGTTCGAGACCACTGAGATGAGCGTATAGCACAAACAGTTCATTAATGGTGCATCAATACAGACTGAATCCAACGTTTGTGAGTGAGTGTTTTCTTTGCCCTATGGCTGCCTATGTGGCATTTTCAGAAAATGAACACAACCAAAATATCCAGATTCTAAACTTCCTGATCCATTTTTTTCAACTAATTTCGCTTGTGTATTAACTAACTCTGACTAATCTGGTTTGTAGTACACGCCGTGGCCTTACAAGATATTGAATGCGCCGTGTGAGATGTCGAGTGGAACGGCGGGGCCTCCTCAGAAGCGAGTTCGTCATGTCATCAATAATCCAAACCCTTTATTCGTACAATGGCTGCGCGAGTGGAAGGACGAAGCTGCGAAAGCTGGCACGCATGCCAAGAATACATATATGCGAGCTCTGCAATCACTTTCGAAGTTTCCTATACCGCTGGCTAGCGGTAAAGACTGTATGATTCTCAAGCACTTCGGGCAAAAAATATGCGATATGCTTGATAAGAAGCTAATAGAACACCGAAAACTTCATCCCGACTGGAGACCCCAGGCGGTGGCGGTGCCAGCCCCGGCTTCGACTGGTTCCGCTTTAAGAGATGCCAAGATTAGACGAGCCAAAAAAGATTCATCGAGACACCAACAGGGCACAAGTAGTGATTCAGCTAAGGATCCACTGGAGATCATCAATCCAATGCCGACTAACCACATGGTTAGTACTTCTGCAACGATGTCTGCGCAGCCGGCGAAAAACAAGCATGCATCGTTAACCAGTCTTAAAATCAATAGACGGGTGCAGTCGCAAATAACGAATTTAGAGCAGTCAGAGCCCTTGGCAGAGTGTAGTCGTCCTGGACCAAACGTCAACACCAATGGAAAATCCCAAAACACGGTTAATGAAGTAGTTCCGTCACCGAGTCAACGCCTTGACATGACTACTACTAATTCATGTACGGCTGACGTCTTGACCAACGTCAAGCTATCGCAAGGACGTCCGGTGTCACCGAAGCCGCCTGAAATCATCGACCTTTGCATGGATAGTCCAGATCGTAAAAGAGCATCTGATGATGACGACAGCTTTTTGGTGCCGTTGTCAAAACGGTTGGCAGTTGGCAAAACCAATTGGGAAGCGAAGTATTTACAACAATCCCCAACGACCGAGCAACGACCTCCGGCATTAAGCCCTCCCCAAGATCACAACAATGACATTAATTTTATTGACGCGTATTGCAATGATGATGATGATGATGATTGTCTCGTACTCGAGGAGCGTCTAGTCGCTTTGAAAGAACTGGTCAGGCCCGTCCTGGCTAGAGAGAGCCCGAGTCCTGAACCCGAGTCTGGGCTGCCTCAGGTATCACTGAAACAGTTCAACGAAATGACAAAGCCTGTGGAGTCTGAACCAGTGGAAAACGCTCTCAGTCAAGAGGACAGCTTTTGTCCTGCAAGGTCTTTAGATACTGTACCTCAAGAATCCATACTTGATATATCGGCAGAAATTCGGCAGAAACGTCTAAGTTTCCTAGCTCGACTGGAGGCGAGCACCCCTAGGGCGGAGACCAGGCACAAGCCCTCAATTTCCGACATGCTTGATAGTCCGCTAACTTCCCCCAAAGATCACTACAGATTGTCCACATCTTCATATCAGAACACTCAATGTAGCCCGGTGGCACCAGCTAGTTCAGCAGTTGATTCACAAAGGGGTGGTCAAGAAAAGCCACTGGCTAAAGTGCACATGCTGCCCAAGGCAGTCTGTATCCTAGCTGAGCCTGCATCCATGCCTGAAAAGGAGCCCACTGCCCTGTACCCTTTATCTGATAGCGACGATGACCTGCCACCGTTAGCTTTGAGAGTTAATCGACAACCACTGATGCAGTTTTCCCCGAAGGAATCGTCCACCGCATCGGAGCAGCAGGACTCGTTTGCTGCCCTCGTCGAAGGCATCGAAACTCCTCCCGTCGCTCGGGTTAACAGAACAGAACAACAACAGCGCCACAGATTGCCGGACCCTCTAGCTGCGGCATCAACAAACGGGGTCAGTCATAAACTTAAAGTCACACGAAAGAAGAGGGCCAAGACTGCCGATGATGATACGGGTGGCATTAGCTCAGCTACTGCAGCTGCTGAAAATCGTCAACCGAAACGAAACGGTATGGTTTGTGCTGGTCGCGCTGCGCGTTGTTGTTGAACAGTGTACATTTGAAAACGCCCTATATGCCCTTAGGCCTGCCAGGCACTGAACGTTTTATGCTGTCCAAAATTGACAATCACGTGACTCGTCAGCAAGACTGCATTTTATATCCGTGTTTATTTTATTTGAGCAGGGCGTCCTAAGAAGGACAAGACTGCTTCTCTACCGGTTTCTGTTCAGGCATCAGCTCCTCTTCGTCTCGAGTATGTTCCAGAGGGTTCTGGTCCTGCTCGGCCGATTGAAACGGCATTTTCTAGCAGAACATCCCGTTGTCCATTGGCTGTCACCTTTCTGCCCGGCACGTTTGAGGTGATCCTATGCATAGACAGTTGTGAGGCTACCGGTGGTAAGTACTGTTGACAACCTGACATGACATGTTCAGTTGACCTTTACGCTGAGAGATATTATTGTTCCGTACAAATTTGACAGAAAGACTTTTCCATACTAGTAATTGATTAACAAATTGAATGCAAATGCAGCTGTGATCCTGTGATGCTCCCAGATCTCATACGTTCGATACCGTTCATTGGCCAAAAGAGTGCCGTCTGTGTTTCCATAATCTTTATTATCACACGTCGAGCTATGAAAATAATCTCTTCAAAATTTTAGGTGTGACGTCGAAAAATAAGACAGCGATGATTGAAGCGCTTCGTAATTCGGGTGTGTCGATGGACATTCGAAAAATGAACGTTGGAGATTTTGCGTGGATAGCCAAAAGGGATAGCGACAAGGATGAACTCGTACTAGATTGCATCGTCGAACGCAAACGTACCGACGATTTGGCGTCGTCGATTAAAGACGGCCGTTATCGCGAGCAAAAACACCGTCTGGTGACATGTGGCCTCCGCCGAAAGGTCTACTTGATCGAAGAGTATAATCGTTTCGCGGCGGGCGGCATCTCGGATCTTGCCCTACTACAGGCACAGTTGAACACGCAAGTTATCAACGATTTCGTCATCAAGCGAACCCGAAATGTCAAGGAGAGCGCACAATATTTGGCGACGCTCACCCGCTCACTAGCCGAACGATACGAGCACCGGACGCTGAAATCCTGTCTAAGAGATGAGGTTGGTCAGCTTTCCGATAATCACCTGATGAGCTGGAACGAGTTCAACGAGTCCAGTACGAAACGACGCAAGGTGTGCACGAAACAGGTGTTCACACGCTCGCTAATGGTTCTTAAGGGCATGTCGCTGGAAAAGGCGCTCGCTATCGTTGCCCTCTACCCGACGATTGTGTTGCTAATTGCTGCTTATGAGCAATGCGAGGATCGCAAGCAGCGGGAAACGCTGCTAGCTGATATCAGATGTACGATTAGTGGACGAAGAATTGGTCCGGCATTGAGTAAAGCTGTTTACAAATTTATCTCGGGAGAACAGACGTGAAGGGGGGTATCGGGCGAATTGGAATTATGAGCGAATTTTTGCATGTACCTCGATACAGCCCAACGTCAACCGGTCGATATTAGCTAGAGATTTAGCTAGAAGTAGTTGATTTAACTAATTAACATGTCTGTTCTGATTACAATGGGACGCCAGCAACAATGCACGTACACAAACAAGTGCAGGTTTGACCAAATTAGACAGGAACCTGGACCTTCTATCGTCAATTAAAATGACCCACCAGAGCATGGGCGGACAATGCAGCTATCGGTCCTTCGGTGATGGTACACTGTACACTGTGAGCTGGTGTATATTATTACAGTTGAGCTTAATTTTGTTAGCCACATGGCGTCGTAGATTAGCATGAAGAGATGACGAAGATATCGTCTGTGATGAAATACACTATGAAGTGAAATATTATGTGAAAAAAATTGCCGAAATATGTATATCCATATGATAGTGTAAAAATCATGTCTGTACAGAGTGTATAAAGCTATTGATTTGTGGCGATTTCGTGTTATGGAAAGTGTATACAGCTATGCATCTCGCACGTGAATGATGAGTACATAGTCGCACATAGTATTAACTATATAAAATATATGAATTTAAAAGATATCAAAGTATTAAGTTTTGTACATGTATGAACAGGTATTTCATATCGTTTGACTATGCAAACAAAGTCGCACAACTTTAATAGAAATAGAACTTCATCTATTCTAAAGTTGTATAGCTTGAGCTGAACATTAATTTTTCGATCAAGATTCCGAACGTATGATTTGACTTTGAGTTGCTGTCATTTACGTTGTTCGTTTTTTTCCATAATGCAACATGACAGAAATTATGTTAACTACCATAATAGAGGTGGGACAGCCAACCGAGATATAGGTTTGCAGTGTGGTGTTATGTCCGCGAGGCTGTTGCACCACGTTACCCGAGTCACCGGCGCGGTTGGAAATGCCAAGCTGGGCAATTCCCAATGAGAAAAAGTTCAATCATGCTGATTTAACTATCTGATCTGCCTAATTCGTCGCTTATGCTAGCAGTGGTGGTAACACAAGCATCAGCAAACTATGTCCAACGTTACATCTCGAAAACGAAACTGGTGACCTCTGTTGATGTCAAATAACTTGTTTAACGTGCAAATAAAACGGAGATCGTCTGTACGGGGTTCGCCCACATGGCGGAGGCAAAGATCTCGTACCCGGAGGAGAATAGGTGGGAGGCGACTCCACCGTTCGCGGTTAAATAATATCTCTTGTACTCGTGTCATCCGTACAAAGATATTAGTCGAAACATTTTATGTCTGGTACGCGTGTGTGACTCTTCCTCGAGTTGACAAAGCGGTTTACTATTTGACATAATGGTATATTTGATTTTGTAGGAGTAGATATTTCGATATTTGTGTTTAATTAATTTCAACAATAATCGGAGAATTGCCGTTTCCATTGGAGCTGTGAGCCTCACAGTTGCGCCTCATACACGAACTCTCGCGTGAATTTTTCGTTCTTCGTAAAATCCAGAACGTATCGGTATAACGTCAGCGAATGTTTGAGATGAACAGGTGTACAAATATACCGGGTGAATGGGTTTGGGTTTCGCGTGAGCGCATTGTACATATAATCGAAATGACAAGGACTGAATAATAAACAGCTGAGTAAGACTGAAAATAAAGGGAATATTGAGCTTTACAGTCGCTCTATATATATATATATATATATATATATATATATATTTGTACACAATAGCATAATAAGATGTATGATACTAATGTCAGTGTGTGGTGAATATTCCTCTAATAAATAATATTGTCTATTTGAATATACTAAAATGTAGTACACGGATTTAGTGGCTTCAGCCACCTGATCTGTATCCAAAAAGAACATTAGTTAAATTGCTCTTTCCGAAATTTAGTAATGTTCGTATAGTTCAGTGGTTCGTGTTTCAAATTTGAAAGGGGAAGTCTCCCCTTTGGTAGAATTAAATGAGTCGCATGCGTTATTTCTTTCCGAAAACAGTTCACAATACAACCCTCTATTTCTCCCTCTCTCTCTCTCTCTCTCTCTTGAAACAGTTGGCTTGAGGTCTATTGATCTAATTATCCCCGAGATAGTATATACTCATGTTGCAGTAAATACGTCAAGACGAGCCGGTCCATATATATATATATATATATATATATATGTAGTATAGGCAGGCATGGCTACATACTTTGAGGCGGTTTATACCCTAGAGGATTTTGCCGCGTAGTTACGCCATACCGATCTCATAGTTTGACATCCACCGGTGCTGCTTACAAATCTGCCGACACCCTGAAGTCCGTGAAAAATTCATTCATCCCATCTATTATCCTATGATGTCTATGCTGACCTTTCCTCATCGGACGGAAAAATCCGCAAGAGAGATACTCCGTCATACAGATGCGGCTGATGCAATATTGCCCAAACTAACGTCTAAGGCTTGGTGATCCTGCGGATGCCGAATAACAGCTACAGATGCACTTTTGCTTGTTGCAAACAGAGAATGCCATGCTTCTAACATGCCATTTTCACTCTTCTAGGTACTTGATGCAATATAACATCTGTATAACACAATATCGTTTTAACAAAAAAAAACATGTGACTCCATGGTAACCAGATTTGCTGAAAAAACTTCCTTTTCGCAGAAAATAATCAAATTTCCCTACAACTGTAGATGCGATGAAATCAATATTGGTACCATCAACCTATTCTCCCGAAATCGAGTCAATTACCGGAGTAATCGCTGTATTTGATTCGTAAGAATTGGTTATTATTATTGTTCATTTCTACCTGATTTAGCTGATTTTGGCAACATAAGTGAGGTCCTATCCCCCCCCCAGTGAGGTTAACAGTAATACTATCGATGATTTTTTTTTAAAAACTAGGGGCTCAATTGTATAGACAGGGTAGGCGTTCTTTTTTAATGACGATTTCAAGCCGATTTTTTTGTAATCTTATGTGACTGGAGTTTTTTGCCCGTTTAAGAAAAGTGGAAGTCTATAACATAATGTCATAAGTCCTTGAGCAACTAAACAAATGTTTCATCCACGTAAAATAATGAGTGTATTACAATTCTAATATTTGGTTGCTTCCGATTCCATTCGTCATACTTCGTCAAAACTCGAACTTGTTTTCAGAACTATGTGAAAATATGGACTATGCTCGACACACGTTCATAGTAACGACCAACGTCTGTATAAATATTTTCGGCTGCATGATTGGCCATAAAAAAGAGAAGTAAACTAGGCTAAACTTTCCACCACCTACTGAGTATGTTATTTGATGAAGTGATGCGTCAGGCAGCTATCAGGTTGAACGGGTAAGTTTCTGGCTGTAAAAAGCTGGAGGCCGCAGGTTTGAATCCAGGCAACCTGGTGTCATCTCGAGAACTAAAACGTTGTAGCTACGGTTCAGTTAATAAGCCAAAACTATGTATGTTATTGTATCTTTATATGGCATTATGAAGCAAGCTAAATATGACCAAGCATAAGACGTCTGCTCAATATGTCTAATAACCCGGATACATTAGCCGGCCCCCACTTCCGTAGCAGGGGGAGGGTTTAAAAATGACACTTTCAAAATTTTGTTTTTTTATTCAGATTAAATGTATTCAATTTCGTGTATTTAAATTTCGGCTCCGGCATGGGAACGACAAGTGGGTGTTCCACACAATCGCGACCTCAAACAACACTATGCACACCTACCAAATTTTGGTGGCATACGCTTGACCTAAAAGAACACACCTTCCCAGCAGGCAAACCCACCGCATCCGCCAACACCTTTCAACGATGCATAAGAATTCATGCAGTCTGAGAATACAACAGAAGATAAATATCGATACTATTTCGTATATTAAATGAGCAAACTTTTAGAAGACACAGCAGCAACACAACAAGCGATAGATCTTCGTTCGGGTCACAAACAATTTGCGTCCACTCGTAATTAGGACGACACGACATCGTGTAGTGCTTTCGAATCATGTGGTGGGTACATTTCAAACGATAGTCTCGGCCTGCTCTGTCGGTACTAACGAGGTGTATCCGGCTATGAGAGGCGAACAACAGAAGATATTTCATTCATATTCGTATCTGTTCACTTGGCCCTGTTCAGTATTTGACAGACGTTAAGGCTGATCCAGTCATGCTGAAAGGCAGAAGCGAGACCTGTTCTCAATCACATGAATTCCATCTCGATCAAAATACGAAATGCGCATGGTAAATAAGTATTACGTATACGAGGGCCGGCACATGTTTACAGGGGACGCGCGCTGTTTCTAATTTCAAGTGTAGTAGCATCGCCATAATGATCGTCCATCATATGATAGTGGTGATTAATCATATATCATCGCTTGCCTCGCTGTTATGAATTGCATTGCGCCTACCTTGAGCCTACAGTGACCCGAGTAAAGATTGTGTTGATGCCTCTATTTCGATATTCACGTAATCATTCTGTGTCATTAGCATTTGTCTGAGGCTTGTGCTTGCCATCCACACGGACATCAAGGCCCACAAACACCACCATGGAAGATGCCCTAGTTGGCACTGTCAAGGCTGAGCGACAGTGCTGGCGTCTAATTACTCTCTGGATGTGTTACGTATGCGATACGAATCAGTGCAGTCAGATCAGGTAGCCTTGCAGGCATTCTGGAAGAGTTGATAAATTCACTACGGTGATATTGTGCCGTTTATGATCGTTTCTTATGTCGTTCCGCGACACACACACACACACACACTAGATGCAGGAATAAAGTGATGACCTACCTTGACAACGACCGATCGCATCCCCATTGACAGATATTTAGATCTAGTACTTGCTAATGTGTGAACGTATATAATATTGTAATTTTTGTTTTGTTTAGTCAGGAAAATTATCCGTTAATGAAATTGATCCAATATACTGAGGATACTAGGGCCAGTCTGAAGAAGTAATTGATAGAGGATTTTAATTGAGGTCTAATTAAAGTAATGTAATTTCTTACTTTAATTATTTGTTAATACCTTACTTAACTGGGAGCCCTAGAATTTATTTTATATAACGGGGGCATCTAGTTAGTCTAAAAGTGATGGGTGGCCATCATAAAAATGACAAGAATACACAATATTCTAGAGCTCCGCGTTGTCTAATAAACAGTTTATTTAGACCGCGCAGCAATGTATTCTCTAGCTGTTTTGTGTCGTTTGACGAAGCCTTATTTCAGCATTCGATAACTCTGGCCTCAAGCCCGTAGTCACGCTGTCCTGGTCTAGGCGTCTTGCAATCGGAGGAGACACATAGGTGCGCGGGTTGGATCCCCACGTTGCATTTAGAGGGGTCCGTCTTATGGCCGAAAGCAATTCCGTGGACGTTAAATGTTGTGAGTCAGCCTGGAAAATGGACAAGGTGGACATATTGATTATGCCTTGTCCATGTTCAGATGGCGGGTTATCTAAGCAACTCTAACCCATTGCCCATGTGATGAAGTTCCTGGGCCGGACTTCGCTCCCAGCCACGTGCTATTTTCTATAGAGTAGGAAGTGTTCTAGAGTTGCCTCAGTCCACGTCCCGCTTGCAAATATATTCACGTATCGATTTAAGGGAATTGTCACCAAGGAGTCTATTTGAAATCGTGACAAAGTCGTTCTCTCATTAACAAATTCGATATTTGATAAATTCCTTAGCTCAGTTTTTGTCTGATTTGGGCTCTTAGTTAATCGCCCACGAATATCACTTGATTAAGGTAACGATACAAAAATCCCTGATCACACATCTGCAGCTCATGCCGTCAGTGGAGTAGGCTCGCTTCTGAGCCTTCCGATACGTTGGGAGAACTTTCGTTAGTCAGTGCTATATCACATATTCGAAATGGGTCCCGCTGTGTTCGGCCGTGCCCCATTTAATCTGAAAGCGGTGCCTGGCTATGTTGCTCATAGGTCGATAGGTGGGCGCGTTGTAAATCGTATTTATTGCTTGAGCAGTGCATCCATTCTCACGTCGGGTTGCCACTGCTGCTACTATCTGTCAGAGGCGACGGACATTGACTCAGACGAATCTGCCGCTCTGCTACTCAATAGCGATAGCGTATGAAATGATCCCGCGTCGACAAGCTGCCTGACTCATAGAATCTATCTTGGTAGTTGTCGCAGCAATGGTAGTAGCAATAATTACAGTTCTCAGCCCGGCCAACCGTAACATCGGATCGGCAGGTCGGGGTACACGTTCCGACAGCATAGGTAATCTCCAGACAGATCTGTCATACGGCATATCATATAATCGCATACAAATATATAGGACAATCGAAGTTAGCTGACTCAATAAAACAATATATATGTGTATATATATATATATATATATTTATTATTCGGTAGATTTCATCGCGTTTTTCTTTTCGTAACAAAGAATCTCCTCATTACAACAATTTCCAACCGCTTATATACTTAGCTTATATACACGTACAGACATCGATCATGTCATTCATCAGTACAAATACAGGGCATATGCTCGACTTAGGTACAAATCGGCAGCGATAAGTTGGATTCTTTTCAACGTGTTCGTTCCTACATCGCGCCTTATATTACACATTATTATTGTTACATATTCACCTTGTCATAGAAAAATAGCTTGTATAATCATTTATCTTTGGCTGTAAATGGACGCTCGGATGTGTCGGTCTCTCTCTTGGCGAAGGCACATCACTCTGTATACGTTCGAGGGTAAACCCCGATGGTGATCATGTAGGCGATAATGCTGCTGCTGATGATGATGATGGTGCGCATGATGATGCATTATAAAATGGAGTTGGTCGTAGTCGCAACTACGCTCATCTGTGGTCGCTGCGTGAGTCCAGCGCTGTTGTCTCCTAGTCGCGGATGGGTAAATATGGCTACTGTCCGGATAGGTGTCCTAACCTTGCAGCTTCCCTGCAGGCAAAAACTGTCCACTGGATCCTTTCCTCAGACGTTCCATAGGGACATCAGGCAGGACAGCAATTATCGTGATGGACAGGCACTGTGCCATAGGATGGGCATGCTGCCGGCTGTCCGTTGTGCTGCTGGCTGGCGTCCGCGATTACATGTGCTTTGGCGTTTTGTCGCGCACATGCGGCCTGCTGTGTTCACAGAGGTATGATCCCGCCAGGCAACAGCAGCAGATTGGTCTCGGATGAAGGAAATGGCGTAGGAATCACGCAAACATTGCTCCGTAAGCAGATCATGGTCGCGATTGCTTGTAGCTATCCGTTCTGTTGACGGGAAATGCTGACGACGCTAGCGACGAGCCGAAGAATGAAAACACCTTCTAAGGGCTCTGGCAATGATTCGGATCTTTTCGAATAACAACATCACCACGCTGGACTCGGACTGCTGTCATACAGGGGCCGTTGCCTGGAGTGTGGTCTTTTCGGTGATGTTAAGATGAATGCGTGTGCCGTTCCGATTCGAACGCACTTTCGGCGTGACGGCCACCTCACCGATCACTTCGGCGAAGAGTGTCGAATCGAGGTTGGGTCCCATCATGTAGAGAAAGAACCAGTCACCGATGTTCGTGCTCTTCACGACCAGACGAACATCCTCGGGATCGCCGAGGTGGCAGCGATTCATGAGCAAGCGTTCGCGCATCGACGGCAAAACGAGTATCAGAATTCGATAAATAATGAGACCAGAGAGAATGGTGAGCAACAGAACTGACCAGAACCATACGAGCACGTAGAGTTTCTCGTTGAAGACGTTCTGTGGCAGTATACAGATGACGTCGCGCGACATGACGTCACCGCCAGGTCCAAATTCGTAGAATACACACTTTGTTACTCGGGGAAATACGAACACCATGGGATCGCCGCGGAGCGCGTCGTTCGAATTCATGAATTCGAGTACACGAATGCCGTATCTCATGAACTCGCCGTCGAGGAAGCTGTCCATCAGGAACATCTGCATGAGAACGTTGAAGAAGCACAACAGCTCACAGAAGAGATACTTGTACGTGTATAGGTTACGTCTGCCGAAGTTGCGGTCGATCCATAACGTGATCACCTCACGCTTTTTATGTCTGTCATCCTCGGATTTCACAGTGCCGCCTGTCAGGGCTCCCATGAGTCCGCCCTCCCAGCTCTTCCAGATGTAGTGGGGAAGATAGAACATAATCGCCTGAACAATGAGTGTTAGGTACACCCACTGATAATAGGCGACGTATGTCTTTTTCGAGTAGTTCGCCTGATTGTCGATACCTGGCGCGGGGACATCGACGCCAATCGTTTTCGCATGAGCGCCAGGCAGGGTAAATGTCGGATGTATCCAGCAATAAGCATTGATCACCGCGATGGGCACCTTGCTTAGAGGAATACACTCGATCGGCGTCCCGATGTACTGCCGTGCCGAAACAATCACCGCTAGAAACAGCAGTAGGCCGGCGGTGAACTGCCAGTGTAGTCGAAACACGCTATTTTCCACAACGGCGCCTTTTTTTCGATGGCGAAAGATTTTGTGGATGCCGTCGAAAATGCCGATCATCTTCCCGTCCTGATTGTCACGGCGTTACCACGACAGGGTGGATCAGAAACTTCGTCGTCCCGTCAGCTCGTCCGTCCTCGCTGCGCGGTCGCCTCGAGGCGTTGTTATGAGGCGTGTATTCTATAAGGGTTATCTACGGGGCCTCTCCCTCCTTTGCGACGGGCTCAGCATGGCCGTTCCCTTGACGGCGAGCACCTACGCCATCGAGTTCCTATGATCCCGCTCAAATCACACGCACACAGGCCACGACTCGGCCTTTTCACCTGTCACAGTCTCACAAAACAAGCGACTGGGTAGCAAAGCGTCAAAAGCTGCACTTTTCGTCGAATGTCAACCTTTTGTTCGCCGTCTTGACGCACTTGAGTACGGCCGACGCAGCAACAGTTACTACTACTACTGCTACGACAACTACAACAGCAGTACTACTCCTCGGACAACGATGAAGTGGCAGTAGAACAATGCACAATCACAGCCAGATTCCCCAGCCAGTTTCCGATCGAAGGTATAACGATAGGAAACGTCAGTGAATGGTGGCGGCCGCTCTAGGTCATGACGGTGGCTGCTTTGCTGCCTTCTGACTGACTGCTCGATGGATGGCGGATCGGTGACAGACGGAACGAATTACCATTCGTCGAATGTTGTTGTCGCCGCTAGAGGCGATGCAGATGCGACTGTGTCGCCTACCGCGATTAGTCTTATACAAAGTTCACCCGAGTGATGGCCCTTTCCGGGACCTGTGATTGCGGCGCCCTCTTGTGGAAGACAGCGACAAACAAGGGCCACAGTCGAGATGTCTGCTAGCCATTACGCTAGGTTAGGTGTATAGCTATATCCAACTATGACATGGGCCGTAGGCAAGACTACAGTTAGGGTACTGTAGGCGGTAGATGGTTGGCGGGGCGTCCGTAGATTTCTTGCGCAGATCAGAGAGGCATGGGCTTGAGAGAGGTACGTAATTCTGTCGATCCGAAATGGCTGACGGGCTGGCCACAGCTCACTAGCTGTCCTCGACCCAGTTCGTTTTATCGAAACAAGTTTCCCTGTGGTTTACTCACAGACGCTCACGCGGAAGAGGAGCGTACAATAAATCCCATATAACCGACAGGCATATCCCGCGATAAGTGAAATCAAAGAGCAGACGAATGGCGGCACTTGCTTGTCCCAATTCATTGTCACAGCAGGGTTCAGAGAGCGATTGACATGGTGACACAATAATTTTTTTCTTTGCTCAGAAGGAATACTGACTACTAACGTTCGATAGTAACGGCTCATTGATACTCTGCCATTCGTCGAAGTGATTGGTTTCGTATATCAGTCAACAACAAGGTGTGTCATCTAACGCCAAAAACGTGGCCGACCCCGCTAAAAGACAAAAAAAAATGAGAAAGAAGAGGATAGATCTTAGCCACCTTGCTCTGGTCAGGGGATCTGGTCCGCCGCGAACTCCAGATGTGCTTAGCAGCGAGGGCCAAAATAACAAAATCCTTTTAAAATAAATGTGTCTTTCTCATACGATAGAACAACAATTTGTCACCTGACGACAACAGTTGACGATGTTCGCTGTTGTCTGAACATAATACTATCAACGAAAATAGGTGATTAGATAAATATAGATCATTGCTTTGCCATTAATTGTGTTTGCCCGGAATCAAGCCGTATTGTCGTGTGGCGGTGTTACCGGTGGCCGCGAAGTTTGAATGGCGCAATTCGCTATTTAGATATAGCAATTAAACTCTAAGCAATTTCAGTGCAATCGTGGGTCGGTCTCCCACTTGGGCCATGCTATACCAATCTACCTTTTGTGTCTACCACTTGTGACCATGAACATCAATTTCCCAGATAAATTAATTGTTATATCGATACCGAGTGTGTACGTCTCATACTCCCTTGCATACGTACAATTGGAGGTCGATCGGTTTCGCAATGCATGCACCCATTTTTGTGACGACCTTTTGTGAATCTTTTAAACTGAAATGGGCACAACAGAAATGACGCCCGGGATGTCTGACAACGATGTCTGACAATGATGCTGACAACGCACGGTGACTAGCCCATATTACAGAATTACCAACAATAACCGAAGTTATAAATATATCTTGTCGTTGTCATATGATCAAGGCTTATCCTGGAGATACTGTACATGCTTAGCCTTCCGATTTCAATGCCAGACGAACTGCCCGGGCTGTTTCAATATCGGCTATTGTTACCTCCTAAACACTATTGCGTCCTCGTCATTATTTGCCGTTCACGTCTCCTGTCTATCCTTGATCTCGCCATTTTCGAGATCAGTTCAATTCAAGTTAAAAACAGCTTTGTTTTACTGAAGGGATGAGTGTAGAGTTATGATCAAAAGAAAATTAATTGAAGAAGTTAATTTGCGATTTGAATCAGCCAACCTATACATCAGTATTAACTAGATGCTTCAATACATTTCTCGTTCTACTTTTTATATATAGAAACTCACCTTGCCTCAGAGGCTATGATAGGCTATACCGGGGTTCTGACGACCGCCGAGTTCGATAGTTGGCATTGCCCTCTTAAACATATTATCGATATAGGTGTTATTAATTGGCCTTCGGAGACTGCTGCTGCTGCTGCTGCCGCCGCTCGTGTTCACCAGGCATGGTCTAAACGACTCTGGTCACACTAACCAAACTCGGATAATGTCCCATTTATTCGTTGGCACATGTAGTATCTGCTTAATCCGCACTAGTCCAGAACGATACAGGTAACTCTATACGGAGTACGGATCCCAGCCAGCACTGGATTCGGCATCGCGATTAGTTAAGCAAAGTGTCCTAAATTTAAATCGTACACAAAAATTATCGTTCAAAATATGCATATATCCCATACATGCATAGTTGTGAGACACAGTGATTAAACAAAATGCCACGTTGTTTTGAGGCTACACAGATTTTTGTTAGCGTGGATACGAACTTACAACAACTAATTAAGCCATTACATTTACAGATAAAATTCGAGTCATATACGTGCCCATATACATAGTCATATACATATATATTTTTACATCTATGGCCATTCGTCGAGCAGGATTACTCAGGTGCGCGATTCAGAATAGTCCGGCTTGCAGTTCCGGACTCACTGAATAAACCGTTTCAATCTATTTAAACCACTGCCCAGAGTCCATGAACGGTTCTTGCTACAGTGATGCACGCGGAGCCTTGTCGCTCAAGACGAGCCCGCAAATGGTCTGAATTGTTGTTGGATGAGGGCCTATCAGCAAGGAGTATCTCCAATGGCGACGTTTAAGCCATCTGCACAATCCGCCCGATAGCCGATCAGTAAACGTGGGCGATCGTGCACTGCCGACAGACGCAGAACCGTCACGGGCCCATTGGCCGTTCTGCCAAGTGTTGTCCCATTTCGTCAGATCTGAGAAGCAGATATTGTGTGATGACGTTGTCGTCCACCACCGAACAGCTTGTGAGGCAGCCAATAAACGCGTCCAGTCCGTCCGCTTGAAGTCCCTTGCTTCCTACAAGGTCTATCGTAGTGCAGTGGCATCACGGGGACGGTGCGAATGTCGTTGAAGGGAACGAACCACTTGGAAAATTGAATCATTGATTGTCACCGAAATCCAACAAACTGAGAATTCTAGAACACATGTATATATATATCGCTAATCGAATGGGTGGAGGGGAAATATTATTGAACCTGAAATATTATTGGTATGAGAATGGATGCCTATTGATTTGCGTCCTCGTTATAATTCTATGCGCTAATTGATGTACGAAGAGTGCCAGCACTGATAAGCGTTTTATAAATATATCAGTTATAAACACGTTGTCATAACATGTGGCAATGGACCGCGCTCGACCCGTCATAGTCGTCCGTAGAACGATAGGCTGCTCCCTCTCCTCTCTCTCTCTCTCTCCTCATCGCTGTCTGTCTCGCTAGTAGCAATCCAGCTATATTAATCTAGTGTGTGGTGTGAGCAATTAATAAAGAAGGAGTGATGTGCTGTGTATCTCTGCTAGAGCACGTTTCAGCCGCTGGTGCAACCACTCGCTCAGTCAGTATCCATCATGGAGTGGAAAGCGATCACAAGTAGCAACAGGTGTACTGTAGGCTGCGTCTGACGGCGACTATTCGACCTTCTAGGTTAGTGGGTTTGTGGCAATTCTCTGCCGTAGGTCCGCACCAGAGTCGCGGTACTTAAGGTGAACGGAGTCGTCAGTCAAATGAAGTATATACAAAAATACGTCGGAAGTTAGTCACAATCTGCTAAAGCGCGTTAAGTTAGCAAAAATGTATGTATCGTAAGATGAAGAAAGAATAAGAAAGATATGTACCTAATGCATCCCTATAGTTAGCATCTTGTTGATACGATAGACTTGGCCAGTAATTTTTTTAACCATCAAGAAAAATTTGCGAAATTCTACCTTCAGCAGAACTCCATACGCCGGGATGTTACGTAAGCAGTTACAGCGGGTTGGGTAGTTCGGGTAAATGCGGAGGCTGGACAATGATGATCGACTATATATATATTGCAATACTCAATATTCGAAGCGAAGACCCGATTCACAGCCAGCTCGGTTTGTTCATTTTTTATACTAGAAAATCAAACCCGCAAAGAAAAATATCCCACCAAGATTGAGTTGCACAATAAGCGAAGCTTATGAGAAGAGCATGCGGTGGAGTTACCCAGGCAAACATCAGCCCTTTGAGACTTCGATGTAAGCAACAGTGCAGCTACGCACGAGTCTCTTGGAGAGAGAGAGAGTTGTTGCAATGCGAAGCTAAGTGTTGAAAGTTCATCTGTCAATCAATCCGCCTGTGTTTTCCGTTGACATTTCGCGCTAGCCCTTCCGGTGACACAAAATTACGTTGATTTCCGTTGCCAGCACGAGAGATCGTCAAGGACCGTCGAAGGATTGGCCCCAGACCGCGGTTACGGCACTTTCGGATAGCGTCTGGAAAGACTTAGCCACTTTCAGGGAAATGCCCACGTCACGTCACTTTGCGAACGGCCAATGTTCATTCACAGCATCAAACACACGAGGAATAGTCAGTTAACGCCTAGAGCGATTCTTGTCTCTAAACCACCGCCATCCCTAGTAACGCAGCCGTCGACAGGAAAGTTTCAATGGGCACTGCAATTTAGACATTTTCCGTTTTTTCAAATATTTATTTTTATTATCTGGTCGATGCATGGGCTTGTTCGCGCTTTTCTCAAATGTCCTCCTCCCTCTGTAATCTTCCACTGTATGTCCGCTTCGATATAGCATTTGAAAGCGCCCATAGTCTGTTAAAAGTTCGTGGCTGTGCAGTTAACGGAATTTTACCTTGGGTTTACACTTCAAAAATGCTGGTGGAATAAATGCGATTTCGGTAGATAGTTCATTTAGTGCTTGAATTTAGGATGCCCTGAAGGCTAGATATCCAGGTGTCTTGAATCTGTGGGATTAACTCGCCAAACGGGGGAAGCGTGGATGCAGAATTCTACATTGAATGAATATTATGTTTGACAACGTAGACTGACTCAAACATTGTCTCGACAACTTCTTCAATATCAAGTTCCTACCGGCTGAAATTGATAAGTTGGTTGAGAAACATTAGAAGGTTGTAAACATGACGGCAAATACGTGATAGAGCTAAATTTGTTATTATACTTTGCCCCGTTTTTACAAGGAGAAAACTGTAGACGAACTTATGATCACCAGTCTATTCTATATATTTTGTAATGTCAAACCTCATAGAATAGAGATGCAGAATCGAGGCTGAAAAACCTGCGGAACTCCTTACTAGATTCGGAGTTTTATAGGGTCGATCCAGGTATGTATATCTATCTATGGGAGCTGGCTGTCGGCGCTTTCGTTGCTTAATAAACCCATGACATCCCAAGCGTTCCGTTTTCTTGGCCTCTCACCACGATCAGCCATGAAACCACTCCATTGCTCTTATGCATAGATAGGTGTCGATGGTCGACGGTGGCAAAGAATCTCGACGGAAGACGCTCAAGCGCCCCACCTCGCCTGCACTAAAGTCTCTTGGCAGAAATTTCGAGACAAGCTTTCAACGGCTTTGAAGACTCGCGTTGATGACCGTAGACTATAGAGGACACACGGACATCGATCATCCTTGAATACATCATATTTGAGAAATAGCTTTTTGTTTGAGTTGAAGTTTAAAATGCTACATATTCGCAAACAGCTGCAACTGTGCAACTCGAGTGCCCATTGCGGTGCCAGAAGAGGAAATTCGTGGGCCGTCAACGTGTCTTTGGCAACCACCTCATTTCCTGGTGTTTGGTACGGCGTCGACCACCACGCCACCACCACTGATGAGGAACGTGAGAGCCGCTTGTGAAATCACTACGAAGAGAATTAGCAAGCGCTGGGATCTCGCGGCAACGAATGCGAATTCAGGAGATATCAATAATCGTTTTGTGGCAGGTTATCTGTCCTAGGGACGGGTTCGCTCTGGCCGAGAAATTTGATCAAAAAGTGGATCAAATTGGAAGGCCGCTCTGACGAATTTCATGACTCGGGATCGCTTGTTCGAGGTTAACGCCAAATCTACCCTGTGACTTTATTCACTCCATTATTAGATGTAGAATGCACGAACGAGCTTAAACGAAAATTATTCACTCGAACCTGTGTCGTTCGACTTTTCTTCTGGCCACCCATTCTTCTACTCTCCCATGCTCTGCTGTAATAAGACATTTTGGTCAGCGCAAACACCTGAGTCTGTATTGTTTATGGGTCGTGATAACCAACGACCTGAAGTTTTCGTCCGGCTGCAGTCTACCGATGCAGCGAAAATCGTCTAAAGGAATATCGTTCCCCACCTGCCCAACTCGAGTGATCCGAGTTCTCGCTCTTTCTCTGTCTCTCTTTCTCTCTCGCTCGCTCGTTCACTCCTTCGCTCTATGTTCGATTTTCCCTATCGTGGAAAAAGCAAAAGAATGTCGTGTTCACTTTTGACCTCTTTTGCTGAATCGACCATACTGCACCATCAGCTTCAGCTTTACTGTAGCAGCAGCAGCAGCAGCAGCTAGCGAGCCGCACGAACGAGCAGTGTACCTACTCACGTCGGGGGAAGGTGACATTTACTGCTGCTGCTGCTGGCGTTACATCGACTGCTCTATATAGCCCGTTGCTACTTCTTTAGGAGCCGGCGGCGGCGGCGGCGGTGGCGGTGAAGCCCCTGGTGGGTTTCACGCCCCACAAGGAGTGCACGCGACGCGCGACCCACGGGCAGATCCTGTCGGCTTTGTAAACAACAACAGAAACATCGCCAATGCGCCGATTGCGTCGTTGGGCCACCGATTGAGTCTGTGTTTGTGCGCAGACTTGCGTGCGGGGACGGTATCACTGTCGCTGGCCAAGTCCGAGTCTAGACAACGATCTCTACCTGACTGTTTCACACGCGTCATGCAGCAGCAGCAGCAGCAGCAGCAGCAGCAGCAGCAGCAGCAGGAGGCGTTGAACGAAGTCGAAGGAACTAACTCGGGGAGGAGGCGGCGGCAGGGCGGGGGGGTGTCGAGATAGCTGAAGGAGAGCGGTGCCCCAAGCGTATATAGTGGCTTACGGAACCTCGACTTTTGTCAAAGTGGATTGCGTGGTGTGGAGGCGCGCATGCTGTATAGGTTTGCTGTTAGACCTCGGCGAACCCGTGTAGATCAAACAACTGTAGGTATTAGTCCAGATTTGAAATGAGAAACTTTACTACAAGTACTCACAGATTTGATTTGCTTACCCGAGTGTGGATCACTTACAAATGTTTTTGGGGTATAATGAACTATAACATGTATGGCTGAGCTCATGCAACGTTCAAGCTTGCCGTTAGTATTTCAGTTCGACTGATAACTACATCATCAATTCAGGCTGAAGATCACCTTGATTACGAGTGGATGTTTATGCTTGGAAAGACCTGGCGACGCCCACTTAAGTACAGTATGTTCACCGGGAAGTTGTATTGCGTCAGACCCCTTAAAATTGTTTCCTCTACAGGCCTGTTTTTGTATTATTGCACCATTACGACAATACAATAATAATAATAATATTTATATTACTACTTAGCTCGTTATTGTCCGAGGAGTGCTAACGTGCTAATTTAAAATAACGGTGTATTTCTATATGTGTATCGTTGTTTTCTCAATGATATAACACAATCGCTTATGATCAAAATGAAGAAGTCGTTTCGCGAAAACCTTTCCAGATTCTAATAATTACTCTCGTCGTTTTATCCAAGTATTGGACTACGGTCGTTCCAGTCACCGGGAATGTTCGTACTCAAATTTTCTCGAAGGCGGCGACATCGTGGCCTGTGTAGAAACGCTGCGTTCAACGATCCCACGAAGGAGTCTGGTCGTGGCTATCTAACGTCATGATCATAGTGATCGTTGGCTCTTAAGCTTGCGTCTTTCCTTCATCTCAGCGATGTTTACTGAGAAAGTTAGGCGCTAGTATCAGATGACCTTTAAGGAAATATTATCAACTTGGTCTTTCAAGCCGATGGGTCGATTTCATCCGATAGTATTTGTTGTCCTCTGAGTTCGAGGCAGGTTTATACGCTTCGACACGTCATCATCTGTTATAGGGTAGACCGCTCGGGTAGTGAGTGGTGCTCTAAACTCGATCGAGGTTCTTACCTTTTGCCATTAAAATTCAATGAAGATGGAGTTGGCAAACGTATTCCCAGCGATTGTTGATTAACTCGAATTAAATTTGAACGGATCGAACACATTCAAACTAAACGCACGCGTCGATATCTGCATTTATCTGCAAAATAGACATATTCGCTTAATGTGATTAAACAAATAAGCCTTCTTCATTCATATGCGGTTTAACCTAATTAGATGTTATGCTATTATGTGGCAATTAGACCATACGTTAGGTCATGTCGAATATGATTTTAATCAGTCATAAACAATTTGTTGATGTCGTACATAATTCCAGGTTGCCAGGCATGCGTTTGCACTCCACATGATTATTGATTTCTGTGACGTCAAGTGCTTAGAATTCGATGAATGTAATTAGTCGAATCTCATTCTCAAACGATTCATCACACCGGGGGAAATATGATCCTAGTCTTATAAGCACATGCTATGCACTTTTAATTAACATCATTTCCACGTAAATAGCCCCAATTCGGCGGTAGTTAAACTGTGAAGAGTACGAAGGTCATGTGTGTGCTAAATTGTTAATAGAAGTCAGGTAGGTCAAGAGTGTTTTTTCTTATTCTGGAATAACTTTGATGTTCAGTGCGCGGCCTTTTGGAGAGCAAAAGAGAGAGAGAGAGAGAGTACATACAATTGAAATCACGGAGGGTGCTGGCAGCTGTCAAGGGGATTGAGAAGCCTGTCGAACTCTCCTTAAATACGGTGCTAGCTCTAATCGATCTGAGGGTGGAACACCGTGCGCGTCGTACGGACCACTGCCATGGGAATGCCTACTGTCAAACAGGTGTACGATCTTGACCAAGAGAAGCCAGCCCATCTCAGACGAGTTGTTCTAATCATGTCTCGGCCAGAAACAAACCGCTATGTCTGCTCTGCCAAACTCTGTTATTTGTCGAGGAACTGAGTCCAAGATTCCAATTGCAGTAAAAGCTGGCTTATCGCCAATTCATAAACGAATATTCGCCTACCAAATTGGAGTGATGATGACTAGTGTCGCTTGCAACAGAAGTGGACGTTGACATCGATACGTCGTAATCCCGGTGCGGTTTCACGACGTCCTCCGTTGAAATCACACTTAACCAGGCCCTGGAGATGGTTGCCGCTGTATTATACGAGGTGTCAAGGATTATGCGCTTGGCATCCGGCTAGCCATGACCCTCAGTGACTTATCTTAATGATTCAGCGTACTTATCGCTTTTATAGCCTCGTACAAACTGAGACATTTGGTGAAGGTGTAAAATATTCCTGTATGGCATTTCGTGCAGACCCTTCACGTTACCGATTTTGCCTGCTTCATAGATTCAAATGTAATAGATGATTGTGCGTATCGAGTTTTTTTTTGCCGCTTCCATCGGATTGCCATTCGTTTCTATGGGTTCTCACTGCGAGACATCTGTAGTTTATATTTAAGCTACTATGAATTTGCGTGCTGCTCTCCTCCAGAGCGGGAAAACTTGAATGACCAAAAATTCGACAAAACATATTTCCACCCCTGATATACACAATTACTTAGCAGGAATCGCAATTAAACGTGTCAAATCTCATCGCATAATTTGAAGCTCCACAGAGAACGAAATTCGGATCTTCAACCGTGTCATTCTTATGACGTCACACGTGTGTCTGCACTCGGGCGAGATTCGTAACTCATAGTTGAATGTTGTAGCATCAAATTCAGCTGAAGCGTTACGACAGACCTAATATTAATTCCCAATGGACCCTGAGAGTTCTTCCTTCAGGATGACCTTCGGACAAAGTCTCCCGACGGCTTCCAACATCGGCTCTAACAAAGCCGATCCAAGATCGATTCTACAAGGTGAGAAGTGGTCGATACTTGGCCACGAGTCAAAGGGCAACAACCTGCCAAGCTAGTGTCGTTCGCAGAGCGACACCGATATCTGTTCGCCATAGGTTCTGTTGCATTTAAGCCGTTGTGCAAGCAGCATCATCGTCGTTGAAACGTTAGTTATATTCTAACACAGATATTTCGCTTTACAACAGGCCGTTTGTCTATTCGGCATAGTCACCTATACTTGACATATGTCTTTTTAGCAGATGTTCCGAGTGCCATTGCTTTCTCTGCCTTCTCCGTTGACAGGAAGAGAAGTGCAGAAGGAGCGAATCCCATGTACATCTCTCCAAATTCAACAGCTCCCGCGATCTATGTTTTCGCTACAACTGTTGCTGGCGCCGCCGCCGCCACCGCCGCCACCACTTGCGCTGCTACTAAGCTTAGGCCTTGCATGGTAACTGTCAGCACGTACCCGCGTTTTAGGGTCTCACTCCCGCGGTGCCTTTGCTGGTGCAGAGGTGATTGGTCCGTCAGCTGTTTTGGCCAAGGCGTATCCATCTGAGAGATAGCGGCTTGCCAATATTTTGTGTCATCGAACATGTTTGTCTATGTTTATCATCTCTGAACCTGTCGAGCGATTCATTTGCTGTTCGAGGTCCCTCGTTTCTGATAGCGCCCACCGATCGTAACCCGGTGGTGGTTTTTGCAATCTGTCCTATCGTGCTTAGGCGTCTGCTTCGCGTCGCATTAGATCGCACAGAGAGTATAGATGCGCTCGATAAAGATAGCCTCCGTGGCGCGCTGCGCTACCGCATAGCAATTCGATGATCTGTGGGCCGCCGGCTCAGGCGGCAAAGCCCACAGCCAAGATTCGATCACAAGTGTTGGGACAGGGAGCGACCATTCGTTGCGAGTTGTCTTTTTCACCTGGTTGGGTTTCATGCTGCGGCAACCGTCGCACGGAGGACCATCCGTCATCAGAGTCGTCCGCGGTGGCAACAGCTTTTCGTTGCGAAAGACACAGCAGAACAAAATTCTGACACGGTGCACAAATCCACCACAAGACATGAAAGGAAGAGTGAAATGCGGTTATTTGGAATTTATGAGTGATAATAATAATAATAATAATAATAATAATTATTATTATTATTATTATATTCAAAAAGATATCGCCGCGAGCACAACTGGATATGGTTCGTATATGGCGCACAGGGGAGCTCGAACCGGTACTCTTCGTTCCATAGTCAGCTGCCTCAGGCTGTTCGAGCTATAGCGATTGCGTGACCGTTCATTTTTTTTCCATAACCTTCGGCCTGTCACATATTCTTTTGCGCCTGTTATTGGTCAGGCTCGGGAAGTCCAGCTGCCCTTTCTCGCACGGATGGGCCAACTTTTTTGAATTATTGCATCATCCCGCACTGGCAACCTTGCGTTGTGCTTTGAAAATTTCACATTTGACAGATCCTGATAACAGCTGATGGTAACCTAAAGCTTTTGTTGCTTAATTAAATTAACTTAATTTCTTAAGTTAATTTAATTCTTCTTCATTCTGTGCTTAATTTCTCCTTACATGCCATCACCAGGTCGCGTACCTCGAACCAGCGGCCACCGACGTCTTATATCCAGAGCAAGGGTGATACATTGTCCACTACAAAGCCTTGGTTCTCTTTGTGAAAATATAGCATTTGACGAATCAATCACGTCACTGTCTCGTGAGCAATGATGTAAGCAAATTTTAGATTGTAACCATATCATTTCACAGGTACCATGACTTCGAATTCTAACAAGAATAATTATATACATGACAGTCATACATGAAGTCGAGCGCATATCCACTCTCGGTGCTGTGGCTAGCGCAGTTTTTAGACAGTATCGTTAACACCATCAACTCATTGGATAGCATATGAATCATTGGCATTCTTAAGTTGCGGGGTCGCATTCCCCTCGTGGCTTATTTGCGTAACCATGGAGTGTACACAAACTAAATAGCGAACCCGTGGATTTATGATTTTTCTATTAGTTTTATTTTTTATGTTTTTTTTTCTGTTATTAGTATTATTATCGTTCAATGTTTACGCGCACCATCTTTGCTATCGTATCAGAGCTGATAGAAGAAGAAGCAGGCGTATCCAGCGTCTCTATTGTTGCGCCTATGGTGATTATACCAAAAGTCGTCGTATGTATGAATGCTTGTTTGAAATGAACATATAGGTTATTTAAGGGCATATTCCATATCGAGTGTCTTGAATTTGGAACGCACAGCAATATTGTACGTGTATGCATATGATTCATAATTCCGGGGCTGAGGGTCGATTAAATAGCATATCGCTTATCAAAGATGACGAAACTCCAATCGAATCTTAAATGATATATATGAATAAGTCGAGCGTCCGTCAACGAAAGCGACTATGCCGTCATCTGGTTCGTATCATACAATACCTAGCTTGCTGTCTCATACTGGTTGTTATAATGATTATGGACATAATTCTCAAACCAGAACGTCTCTTTCAGACGTCTCCTGTGCTGTTAATAGTTGATATATTACTTACACTAATGAAAAGAGCGCCCACCGTGTTTGACCTATACGTGGCTCCCTCTACAGCCGGCGTCGTATGGAGTCCCAGTAATCTAGAAACAGTTGACGGCGGATTCGATGTCTCGATCATGCGATGGCAGCCAGCCTAAAACTCAGGAGGTTCAAGGACGCTATATCTTAGGCAGAAATAACTGACACGACGACCTTTTAAAACACTGGTATTTGATAAAGAACATAGAATTCACAGGAAACAGGTTTCAGTACTATTTGCATGAATAACCTATGATGATAAGCTCGTTTTCCAATCAATTGTGGAAGAGCTATATAAACAGCAATATAATAGAATATAATGAATGTGATGTAAGCGGTGACTAGCTTATGCCACGATGGCTCATGATCGCTTGTGAATGGCCAACATCCCCGAGCCCGGTCGAGACCGGTGGCATGGTGGTGCATTCGTGTGCGGCTTGCAATCGGAGGAGACATGTAGGTGCACGGGTTTGATCTCCACCGTTGAACGTTTGCATTTCAAGGGGTCCGTCTTGTGCAGCAATGCCGAAAGCAGTTGGACCGTGGACGTTAAATGTGGGCAAGCCCGGAAAATTTAATTTAATTCAACATCCCCAAAACATCGTCGTCCGCTATTTAGACGATGATGATATCGTACCCAATACTGTCCACGTTTCCCTTTATCCTCGAAGCTGCGTCATACGGATTGACCGTGACTTGCGAACTTCATAGCTTGCGCTAATTTTCGAGAGGAGGAACAATCGTATCGTCGACTCAACGAGACCACATCTCCCAATACGTTTTCCGCTATACCGTCGGTATCTTCCAAGTTCGCTTCAAGTGGTATCAGCCAGTTTCACACCAGAAGCAACGCGAGCTGTATGGATCGTAGATGTTTAGTAACTGCTCGAAACTTCCAACTAGCGAACCCCCATTATCTGAACACCAGTCGTGTTCCGTTGCTGTTTGGCTCGCTCCCATCGAATCGGGTGCGGGTATCTCGAGTGGCTCTACAAGACACTGCAGCGTTGCCATCATCGTCAGCATCATCATTAGTATCATCAACGCCATTCGCTGCTAACGCTGCTGCTGTATCTCTTGCCACGCACGGAGAACAGTAGAGGGATGACAATGTTCGGTCGCTTCAGTGTTCGTGAGGTCGCAAATAGCCCAAAACGTTTGGTGGAGGAGGAAGGTAAGAAATCATAATGGTTCTGTTCTCTAGCAGACTCTCAATAATAGAGCGGCTGACGAAGGGAACAACAGGACCGGGAGTCAGAGGGAAAGACTTTAAGGTAAAGGGCGAGCCTGAGCGGTGCTGGTGCTTCGCCTGCTGCTGCTGCTGCGGCTTCTGCTGCTGCTGGTGCTAAGCGGAGACTTCGGCGGCGGCGGCGGCGGCGGCGGTTGAAGCTGCACCAGGACCGGGAGCGGTGGCTGCGCCGCGCTCGATTATGAAGTCTCAAGAAGAGGAGAACTCGATCTATAAATCAGCGAGGTGTGCGCCTTCGGTGCCGCACAACGCCGATCACTATTTGTTTCGCCATTTGCTGGCGATAGCAGCAGAAGCAGCAATGCAAGAGGAAGAAGAGACAGAGGGAGCGAGCGAGCAAGCAGCCAGTCAGTCAGCCAGCCAACCAACCGTCTAACCAGCGACCCAACTAAGTAGCCTGCACTAACCTACACTTAAGCTCAATCCAACCTGGAGGTTGACATGCCCTGTGCAATGTGCCCAGGCGCAAGGCGCAAGTCAGCGAGAGTCTGTATCGCGTAAACGGACAACGAACGTGACCAACAAATAGCACGCAACTGAGCGTCTACCCACTGGTGTCTCTGCAGGTTGACTGCCACTGGCTCAGGCCTCAGTTCGCACCGATTTAGATAGGATGCCAGTACGCTGATGGATGTAGCGTGGGGCTAAGTAGCGTGTATTATGTAGGCTGCCAAATGAATTGTCCTGAAGAAATATGAAGACTTTCGAACCTTTTTGCAAAGATTATGTATGTGCTCTTTAAGCTGCTAATAGCTGTCATCACTGGGCGTGGTCGCCAAGGGAATCTAGGTGATTTCGGCTGAAGAGAAACTGGGTGAAGACGGGCGACTGCACTGTATCGGATTGATCGGGGACGGCAATCAGTCACGATTTGAGTTATTCAAGCAACGATCAATCAAGCATATCCGACTTGGGCACGATACAAGGCCTGCGGCGGTCTTCCTTGCAGGCCACTATAATAACTAAACGCCTTTCCCCATACGAATGTGCAGGCTGAGAATTACCAACCGTATCCCTCGTTGAGGGTTGTGTTACAACAGCACAATATTACACCTTTATTTAATTTTTCATGCTGAGTAGGTATGTGTTATTGTTAGGTTTGAACTGAAGAGGCCCAGGTCTGATCCGATAACAGGCCTATGGCTGAACAGCAGGGAGATGGAAGAAAATGAGAGAAAATGGTTAGTCATGTTAGACTTACTTTTTTTTATCGGGGAGAGGGGTATGAATGCATAATGAACATACATGGGTTACTCAGCCAGTGTGACTAGCGTGGAACTTATAATCCCCCCAGACCCATGCAACGGTAAGCCAATGTTAATCAGATCCCAGCAAGGCATTATGAGGGTCGAACCGGCGATCACAAATCCTGGTGCAGCTGTTCGCGGGTTCCATAGCGGGTGCACTCAGAAATATGCGTATCAGTTCACTTGGTCCACGGCGCCAAGATGTACGAACCACGGCACTAGGCCGTGACGAGGAAGTCGCACGTGAAATGACACTGTAATTCTGGTTCTTTGTTTGTTAACCTTCACTATGGAGAGCTACGACGGTGGGTTGTTAAGGGCCGGTTACGGTCATTTCTTTAAGGAAATCATGACGTTATAATGAGCTGTTGTATAGATCAGCCGATCGTAGTTTGCAGCAACAACAACTGTGGCTATTGGCGCTCGAAATGACGTACAACGGCCTAAGGTTATGGAGAGTTATAGTTATATTGAATGGAAACCAATGTTTTGTCGTTAGTGCGTCTGCGAGATTCCAAATATCGACAAATTGAGCGCTTCATATTCCGATGTCAAAGATGAAGTGTGACGGCATATGTTCACCAAGCTCATCAAAGAACATGTCACAGTAGATTATCGGGATTATCATCGGACATTCAGTAAGTCCGTTTTCGCTACACGATCTGATACAATAGCTATAACTAAATGTTCTTTTGCTCAGAGAACACCATGTATATAGTACGAGAGGATGCTCACTTATATCAAGCAAAATGTATCTCCCAGTGCCCACCAAGTTCGATTATTGTATGATAATGATGTAAATACAGATGTAAATATGTACGTTCGTCTCGTGCAACGATATTTCCATGGTGGTTGATGGTGCGCGAATATGATTGCTCGACCCTCAACGCGAGACGCTAGGCTTCCCAGGATTCATATCTCTCTCTCTCTCTCTCCCTCTATCTCTCGCGCGCGTACTTTCTCCATCTCACCAAGTCGAGTATCTGTTCCAGTCCTTCTTCTGATGGGCTTGTTGGTATCCGTGTACACTGTGCGACTAGGCCGGGCTAGTGGCTAGGGAAGAGTGCGCGGGCAAAGTTGAAGCTACGGCTGAGAGGGACAGGGCTTGGCCAAGGCTGGCGAATGGAGCGGTACAACGTACGGAGCCGCTCGGCTTGGACGCGTATGGAGGAATGTTTCCTTTTCGAAATGATAGCGTGCGTGAGTGTTGGTCTGTGTGCGGGTTAGGATCATTAATTTCAATATATTCACCAGAGGCCAGCAGGCTGCGCCCATTGGCCCCGCATTCGTTTCCTGGCACAGCCGTCAGAAACCTTCAAGTCGAACGAAGATCGGGTCGTCCTCCTATGGACAGATATAGTGAGCCAGAGCGAAGCAGCAGCACCAGCAGGAATAGAGGGGGATATATGGAAAGAGAGAGAGAGATAGAGAGAGAGAGACTCTGGCCAGAGTACGAAAGACGAAGGCGATGCCATCCCATCTACATCGCTTTTCATGAACCTCACAATGTGCTGCTATCCAGCATCATTTGAGCTCGGATGACTCGAAGCCATCCAGCAATGAAAGCCGTGAACGATCCACCGGCAGCCTACTTTCAAAAGCTGTTTTCTGTTTTTTTTTTGTTGTTGTTGCTGTTGTTGTGTAGATTTAGGTTTCTCCTCTATGGATATATCTAAGTTGACTAAGCTGGTCATTCTTCTGAGCTAGCTTTGCTAAGCCTGTGTACAAAATGCACAAACATCGTGAGCACTTAACAGTAGAAAATAAAAAAAATAATAAATATCTAACTTATAATTAATAATTTAACTAATAGCTGCGGGCGCAATATCGAGCCGACTCACATGTGCCCTCTGGGAGTCGAACCGGAGCACTACCCTAATGGTTGCTTGTCCCAGCCGTTACCTCTGCAGCGTCCCGGCGGACATGATGGTTTACTTATTGACCCGAAGTTACTTGACGTTCAACGAATGCAGCCTTATATTAAGGCTGGTGTATTTTTTCATTAATTAATGCAGGATTGCTTTATTTATTTCTTTAGAATAGGGCTAATACGGTGCGTGAACCAACTTCTAGGGAGGCTCTACCATCGTTAGTTAATATCGATTATGTCATCATCAGCGGTATACATTAGATGTAGAAAATAGCATTCTTAATATGACGACTCTCCTAAGCGTAAATCGCTCGTACAAATTCAGATAATTTATCAAAAATTTGCATTATTTTTACGTGGCCATGCTATGGTCATTTGTATCGCGCTAATCGATTCCAAGATTTCCCCTGCTGTCCACAGGCAATAGTTCAGTCAGTCAGCGGGCCAGCATTGTTCGTGTGCACAACCGGGACACATCTAACCGGCATGTATGTTATTTTTGATAGCTACTTTGAACGGTGCATAATTTAATTTATTGCGTTCCATCAATTTTTTTTGATAGGTCCATAATACGCTAGGCGAGATATGGAGAGGCGCTACCATCGCGCAGTCACACCGCCAGCTTGCCAACCCATAATATTTGAGCTCAATCATGCGGAAGCAGTTCGAGGAAAACCTCAAATGTCGATGACCACCCTCAGCATTGGCAGCAGTACGTAATTTACAGGAGGCGGGAGGTAGACCAGCAGTGATATCCAGGGACTATATGGCGTCCCTCCTATACGCTGCTGCTCTGGCGGAGCTCGATTCGAGAGCGTCGTTTACGGTCTCGACCGATAACCAACAGCCGAGGTTCACACATTGAAGCGATGAGGGGCTGGTTGTGGCGACGGTGCTCGTGGTCAGCTTCTCGCCTACGGCGTCCAAAAACCTCGAGAACGCTCGATACTTAAGGCACGGACGGGACGAGGCCACAAGTAACTCCCCGCACCGCGTACTGACTAGACTCATTGCTCGGCAACTTACCGCCTCCACCGTCGCTCTTGAACGCAGTCGGGGGTCGGGTAGCGACTTTAGGGGCAGCGGTGGATGGCTCGTTTGTCAAATGATACACGCTCTCTTTTGTAGGCCGCTGCCCACACGCTTCTCTAGGTGCCGTACGCTCGAAGGGCCTCGAGTCAGAGGGTCGCGAAGCTTCGTAGGTGAACGAAGCGACAGCACAAGCAGTGACCGAGAGCAGTAACAGTGCGGGTGTCGGCTCTGCCGGATCCCATCGTGCATTCCGGTATTCTGTTCGTGCAGCTACTCCGGGTGACGCTCCGAGAGTCAAGGTGAAGATTCGCCAAAACGATCACCGAAAAATGCAGGAAGCTCGCGCGTTGTGCAGTACGGCCACGGCGTGGGGTCGCCGGTGGGGGGGGGGTCGCGGGGGGGGGTCGCGGGGGGTAACTGGCGAAGCTGTTGTGAAGAAAGGGGAAATCGACAGGGTTCCCTTGATGCTACTCGGCCTCATATTGGGCTCCTGCCGTTTTTTTCTCTCTCTTTCTCTCTGTCCCACCCCACTCTTTCTCTCTCACGCCCTTTCTATGGGGGGTGCGAACCGTTTCTCCGTTATCCGCCTCCGTGTATATCGGGTCTCTTCGCGAACAACAAACGCCTCCTACGAAGTCACGCTGCGGTGGGCTCCGTTGCAGCAGTAAGATGACTGGCTCACTAGCTGGCCGGGCAGGGCAGCAGCCTGTGGGGTGGCAGCCTGCGGGGTGGCAGCCAGCGTATGTTCTTGCAATATCGCTTAGATGTTATGAATGCATATCTCATTTCTTATTTATTGATTCGATGCCATATTTTCAATGGTGTCTCTATCGTGTCTCGTGGCCTTTGATGCGAATCGTTCCGAAAGGATCAGGTCAGCGGGCGAAGGTGACCGAACTCGCATGCGTTCCGGGATGAAGAGCAGAGAACGTTGGCGACGCGGTCTTTTTTCTCCTGTATTCTGTAGCATTCGTATGTTCCAGGATGATCCACAGAAGCAATGCGTGCTACCGCACTTCAATAACGACCACCCTAATTTTACACTATACCTGTGCAGTAGTAGCAATAGTAACAATAGAAGCGGCAGTAGAAATGTTGTGATATGAGTTCGACTGTCTGCACACTGTCTGTTTTTACAGTGACAGGTCATAATAATTATGTGGAGAAAATGTAATCGCCTCAGCGGGCGAGTCACAGGACTCGACCTGGTGTCTCTAAGCGATAGAGATCAAATTATCCTGACAAATACGCCACTGGGTCTAACACAGTTTCAAGCTGTTCGGATACGTTTATCTTCATTGTATCTTCAGGCTGCTTAGTTTGTCGGAATCCGTAAATCCGCAGCTTGCCGCTGTAGTCCCTCGGTGTCGCTCTGTGTTGGTTCCGCTTTGTCATTTATTTGCTTAATCCTACATTTCATCATAATTTCCTCTTTTCTTATTTCACCGGTGTCGGCTTAAATTTACGTCAAGCTTACTCTGTGGCACCATCCTGTGTTGCGTTCAGATTTTGCGTCGGCATGGAAAGTTCCGGCCTGAGCCTCGGCTTACATTACATGAAACATTCACAAGGATTCGATCGAATTCTGCCGGACCCTTTCCATTCGAATCCCAGCCAAGTGGTTTTTATTCAAATAACGAATAAGGTACTGATTATATGAAACACAGCTCTGTTCATTTTGAATTCAAGAAGGGACTGAGCGAACTTAGTTGTTCATTAAATCTTCCGTTTCGAGCCACCAGGGGTAAACGATTACAGGGCAGCTAACCGCCTCGAGTTGTGCCTCCCCCTCCACTCACTGTTTCTTTGTATTCTTGACCCACAGCACGCGATAATCGTTCGCTGAAGACGTCCTTGAACAGTGCGCCTTGGTCACTTCGGGTGGTTGTTCCCAGCTGACCTGTCGTGAGAACGAAGGGGACAACAATGTTGCCGTCTACAACAATATCTAGCAGAGCACATTGTGGTGGCCGGCTCAGTTACTCCACGGTCCTCAGGATTCATCAAGCCAAGAGTTTGCTCGTTGTTTGCTCTTGAATATGTCCATATATAATGCGAATGAAAACACGCCATGGGCTCGTAACACCGATTCCCTACCGTAATGGCTCAGCCGCATGATATGAAATAGGTCCCGCTTATTCTCTATAAGACATCTAGATTCCCATAGATACCCAAACACTCAATTTTCACGCTTGTGCACAGTTGCCGGGCAGAATTAAAAACATCGAGTATATTATCAATATTGTGTCTTCGATACGGTTGTCCTTGTTATAGCAGCCGCTATAGCTTTCCCCAGTTCGTCATCACTCTCCCTCTCTCTCTCTCCGCGTGGAACGCATTAGGATATTTGCGTTTGTCTTGTCCCATCTTTATCGCCTTGTGTTCCCTCTCCTGAGATCTGTCGGTGTGCTGCTGAATCAGCCACCCGTAGGGTCCTCGTCTCTTCACTCCTGAGTCACCTCTGAGTTCTCAGAGCTTCCATTGCGTAACATGATGTGTTCTTCCTGCCTCCTTCGAGCAGGGACGCTCTGCAGGCCGACTCTTTTTCTCGTTCACCAGTTCAACTTGCCGCCCGTGTCGTGATGGTGCCACTGCCGCCGCCGAAGATGGACTCATGTCTTTTCCTTCCCTCGCCTCGTCCTTAGACGCATGCGCGATCCTACCGTCTCTGCGTTATGTTTCGTTGCGTCAGACGACCACCACTGGGGAGCGACCGACCGACCGCAGACCCTCCGATCCCCGGACCCCGATCGCAGAGGGCCGTCTCCCCCGACGGTCAGCGGCTACGACCGTTTGGCCGTCCAAACGGACGGACCCGGACCCTGCCATACTCCGTGCAATGCCACAAAACCCCCAAGCTCACCCATTCCCCTTCCCATCAAGCTTCCTTCGAGTCTTCCCTTGCTAGCTCTACCGCCGTCTCCTCTGGCCATGAACCGAAATCTGATGATCTCTTGACCGACGACCTACTCTACCCCAATCCGGCTGGTTGGTACACTTACGAAACGGATAACATCACTCAGAGAGAGAGAGAGAGAGAGAGATACGAACCTTCCCATGGAAGAGAAGCTACGGTACCTGCAGAAGAAGCAGCGGCACCCAAAAGAAAAGATGAAAGGAAAACACCGAATGGAGATGCTTTGATTTATGGTTAGAGAAAAGGGCGAGAAGGCAGACGGAGAAAACGGAGTGCGTTCCACGCCGTGAGATTGAGCGACTCTCGAGGTGGGCAACCGACTGTGTTTTGCCTGCCCGCTTCCCTCACTGGGCTAGCGTTCGCGGGGCTAGCGTTCCCCCACCAACGAGGCCGCAGTGTCCGCGTGCGCCTCACAGGGTTCGCTCGCTGTCCTGCCGTCGGCGGTGTGGTTGTATAGAGGTGTAGTTATTTGCCGGCTTCGGCGTCTGTAGCCTCATGGGGGAGTAGTCTTGTCTCATTGTTCTAATCTGCTAACGAGAACGGGAAAAGTAACATTGGCTGAAACCGGCGGCAGACATACAGCAGATACATTGTGACGAGTAATTGCAATGGCGACTTGCAACAAGCGGTCAACATGACGTCGCCTGTCGAACTAACTAAGTCTAGCATAATACACACTTACAGTGAGCGAGGTGTTTGCACGTTGACCAGACGCATATAATTGCACTGAAAAGGTTGACTTCAGCCCAGAAAAAAAATCTTCGATCGTATTTTTGTGAACCACACCATTGCCGAGAGCGCATAAGCTTTCACAGAAGTTAACACAGGTCTGATTGCGAATCATAATATCATAATGACCATCCCACTTCGCCAGCACCTGCGTGAACACACATTCATTTAGTTAGTAGCTTTAATTTTAAGCCTTGTCACAATTAGACGCCGTGTTTGTCCGTGGAAATAGATGTTTTGTGAAAGAAAAGGACCTTACATGAAGAAATACCCAGAAATCAAACGACCTTTAACCCGAGCGTCATTTACGGAACCGAGTCTATGAAAGGCAGATGACGACGGTTGCAAACGTAAGTGCACTGTGGCTTCTCGTCGATCAGGGTGTTCCGAGATTCCGAGGCACCGTTCAGGAAGCTGAGAGTTCCGTTCGGCCATTAGAAGGTAGGAAAATGGCCAGTCTCAGAGGGTGCACGTTACTATGGCTGCGAGCATGGAAAGCCAATGGAAATCTGTCCGGAGGAAGGAAGGGGGGGACGGCCATAGCACGAAGTGTCGAGGAGATGCCGGCTTCACCTCTCATTCTGCGTTTCGCACGGCCGGCCCATCGATCACGCCAGCTGAGGCCCTCTACCACCGTCTGAAGCACCGAACGAGCCGCTACTACTGCCGCTGGTCCACGACCCGACGAGCTGTCCGGCCAGTGACCGGACAGCAACTGGAACTGAACTCGGCGCCAGTCTAAGCCACCAGCCGAAAGCCTAAGTAGCCAATGGTGGAGAGGAATGATTCGCAGCTGACTTCCGCAGGCGCGTACTGCACCAGGAGGTATTTCTCGGTCATTCTCTTCGTTGCTGACGTTCAGCTCAGCAGTCGTCTGCAGATATATCTGCGAAGAAGGAAGGGAGAGAGTCCAGTAGGAGAGGTTCGGCTTGTCGAGCCGTCTATAGTGACTACAGGTGGTTTATAGGCAAAGAAAGACGACGCATCGACTTGAAAATGGATTAATAGCCTCTAGCGATAGAAACGTGATGGTCAGTTGAAATCAGGCGGCGGCGGCGGCAACGGCGTTAACGATAACATCAACAATGGGGGAATTATGCAGTCTACTAATGAATACAGCAATACTATAGTGGTTGTATATTACCTGGCGACAACGTTTGTCTGCTGCGCTTGCGTGGGCGTGTTGGACTTCATCATTTTGAGCTATTTTAACATGTCTTGAATAGCGCAAAAACGCTGTCTACTTTGGAAACTTAGGCAGAGATCCTCGACACACGGCGCAGTGGTAGATTAATGTCACACCTGTGGATTAAGCACCGCTCTGCTCTCTTCTAGTCAACCGAATGCTGGTTGACCCCATTTATAACGTGGCTCGCTCTCAATGCGATCCGTCGCCGACCGCTTTTGCCTGAGGTCGAATAACGTTAGTGTGCTTTACCACACTGGCCCTTCTGTATACAGGCATACACCCTCATACGCCGATCCACCGCACAACTGATGACCCACCTTCAACAGCTCGTTGCATGGGTGATCACCTTGCTCCAACAGTGCGACTCAGTGGGGTTCAGAGGGCTCCGATGCTCTCCATGCACTTCATCTTCGCTGCATCATATGCTTCTCACTGTCCTCACGTCTCCTTCTATCATCTCTCTCTCTCTCTCTCTCTCTCTCTCGTCCTGCTGCTGCAACGCAACCTGTTATTTACGTCGGTGACGCGAGAGATCATCGCAATCACTCGAGCACTGCCACAAGTACCAACATCGCGAAGGCGCGCGCCTCAGCTGCCCCGGTCGGCCTTCGAGTTCGTACTGAGGGCGCCACGTCAACACGCCGATGGCTACCACCATCGGTGGTCAGCCACGCAACGCCACGAAACTCATAGGTCGTCTGCGTCAGACGAAAATGCCGCCACCATTTTCCCGCCTGGGGCCGCCTCCGTCGTCGACCCCGCCGACCCAAACTCAGGCTTGCTCTCAGATGAAGGGCAGGCGAACGAGGCGACCTCGGCCAGTCAGTCAGTTGCGCGGGCTTGCAGGCGTTCGGGCGGAGTGCAAATGTGCAACCATACACACAGACAGATATGGAGGGTGCGCGGGCAAAAAGGCCGGCAAGCGGCGACTATCATTTGCACGTCAGGCCGAGACCGACTTGAGATGTTGCTGCTAGGATTGCTATCGTTGCTTCGGTTAACCATGACTCACCACGCTTCGTTCATGGCAGCTTCGATTTAGCAATGCCGCTGCTGCTGGCCCCCTGGCCCCACGTGTCAGCCTTGGTTCCTCTATATACCTCTCTACCCTGGTCGGCCACTCTCCGCCCTCCGCCCTCCGCCCTCATATTCCCGGGTCCTCGCAGGAGCGACTTGGCGCAATGCGTCCGCCTGCCACACCGGCGGTGAGTCCACTTACAGATCGGCTCGGGCATGCATGGCGTCATGGGATGAGAGACGTTCTGACAGACATTGCGTTGACACTGCGCTGGCACTGCTGTAGTGTTCGTGTTGTCGTCGTCGTCGTCGTCGGCTGAGTCGAGAGGAGACAGTGGAGGTCAGTGGAGGTGACGAACGCAATGACCAAACGTCCGTCGCCAGTGTAGCCGCCATTGAACGGTGTCACCATTAGCATCATTATTGCGGGGCAGTCAGACGAAAAGCCGACGCTGCAGATCCGACGGGACGAGACGAACAAATATACAATCACACAACAGACAACGACACCAACAACAACAACAACGAGGGACAGCCACACGAACAATTGTCACTACGCGCGTCAAGCATTGGACATTGCGACGAGCGTAGAAGTACATATGAATTATTGTTGTTGTTGTTGTTGTTGATATGTGTGTCTGTGTTCGTCTTTGCTGGGATACTCGCTGGATGCGAGAGAATTTCAACAATGCATATTCTCTGGTTCGCCCTCTTGGACGTTATCAGTAGTTTGTCTCATCCCATTCTAAGGTCCCATTGGTGGATAACTCGCCCGTTCACCAAATTGTAGTGGTCTCAGTGACGTATTATAGAGGAGGAGGCGGCGGCGGCAACCAGCGACAACGGCTGCCGACGATGTCGCTGCCATCATGGAGACGGGTCCGTCGACGGGGCTGTAGTGAGACTTTTCGATGATCCAATAATTGCAAGTGTTGTCCCCTCTGGCATTGCGAGGCAGGGCCCGAAGGAGACGGCTGGCTCAGCTTCGATCTCAACCGCTCGACCGAAATCGGCCGACAACCAAACAGGCCGGCCACCCGAACAGATCACAGCAACAACAACAATAACAATAACAACAACGAGATGAAGGCGGAATCAACGAGGCCAATGAGAAGAGGGATAACGATCGGAGGATTGGTGAGAGAGTATGTCTGACCTTCGGAGTATTGCTGGATACATCCTTGTGCGAGGACGGGCACGGCGCACGTGTTGTGCGTGTGGTCGTTCGTTTGTTAAACCATGATAAAGGTTGCCGGCAACAAATCGCCTGTTGTAGGCCAACGGCAAAATTTCAAGGGGAGTAATGCCGGCGAAGACCGAGCATGACCTATTGCTGTGCGACTGATCGGCAGCTGGCAGATGACTCACGTGAGCTAGCCCATGATAATGATAGCTGTCCACGCACGAAAGACCATTAATGATGTCGATTAATTGATTGTGTATCGTAACCTGCCTGTTGTTGAATGTGGCGAGATAGGTTCTTTCGGTAGGCGACGGAGCCTCCGGCAGTAAAAGCTGCTGCCTTTACGTCAACCTAACCAAGACACATATAGTTAATAGGCACCTATGTACGTAACATGGCTGATCAAGTCAAGCAGTTAAATTGAATGCCGGTTCGTACCTCATAGGATCACGACATTGCGCAAACGATGACGAATTTCGGGGGTGGTATATCGATCCGGCAATGCTTCTGTTTCACACAAATGACGTTGCGGCAAAAAAAGCGTTGCCCTGTTGTTTCGTTTTGGGTACATACATTTTGTTCACTCTCGCCTGTGTTCATGTCTGAGGTGACTTTATCCACAAAACCTGATGAATATCGATTAGGATATTAATAGCCTCAAATCGATTTTATTTATGTCAATAATCATTGACACATTTGAGTGGCCTGGGGCTGGAGACAGAGTGTTAGTCCGAGGCCGAGATGGTCCCGAGGTAGGTGATGCCATTGTCGTTTTGCTACAGAGCGAGGAAAAGGCGCTACAGGAGGAAGGATCCTGCACTCTGGTCCCCGTGGTGCAGACCAGCCTGTTCGCCATTTTCTAGCTTGGGATCTAATAGGTGAATTTCAAAGGATATCTACACTGGGTTGCGTATCATAAACACTATTCACATTGTCCAATATTGTGGTTACGAAACGAAAAGAAAATTTGCCAGTAAACACAAATTCATCCAAATTTAGAACCTGTATTGGTGAACTTGCTTGACTGTTTAGTGCACTTCTATTCATGCACCGCAACAGAGAGAATCCCTACAAAGAAGGATGTGCTTACTTTCCGATATGTACAAAGAAGGCAGAAGAACAAACCAATCCCTGTTCCTCTATTTTCGTGACCGCGGTTCGAGCCCCGCTGCGTGACATATAAGAGAGCTTAAGCATTGCAAAAGTGCAGCTCCTTTAATAAGCCAATAAACTTATACCTTACCATGATGAATAAATGAATAAGCAAAAGACACATTTTTTACGGCGCAATACCGAACAATGACACATTTGTACAACCCAAACAAGTATCTACATTTATATTATATCTACCCTGTGGATACGTCCGTGGTTATTCGTAATCCGTTAAGGGTTGTTTTTCCCTTTTGTGGGGTACGGGCAACACTCGCCTAGAGAATCGTTACAGAAGCGCTGATGCAGATTTTGCCTGGCCACGCATGGCAGGTAGACACGCAGGCAGGTAGACGGCTAGATGCGCTGGGGCGGCAATGATCGGCTCGTTGTTGCGGCAAAGCCTTCCATATCCTACTGGCTGGTGTGCGGATGGCCATATCGTGTGTCCGATGTCGTTACAATTCCATGGCGGCGGCAGCGTCTCGCTCCACATGTACTCGTCTGGCCGCGGAAGCCGAGAGTGCAGCAATAGGCGCCGACGTTGGCGTGAAGTGAAGGAACAGATCCCACTTCGGGGCCCGGCCGTGGCGCCAGTGGCTCCTGTCTGGCTGACTGGCACATGAGGCCCCGCCTTGAGGCCGTCCTGCCCCGTCGAGAGCGTCTCGGTGAGAGGTTGTGCGGCTGTGCGAAATGGGGAACTGGCGACTGACGGGGCAGATCGGGGAGGTGGAGGGCGGGGATCGCACAACGCAGCAGGAAGGAGTGCGCCACGACATACGAGCTGCAAGACTCCAGTGCTCCAGCGCCTCCGATGCGAGAGAACGAACGAAGGCATTCCAATATAGGAGACAGAGAGAGACAGGGACAAACGTGCGTACCTTCGAACGTACAGAGACGACGACGACGACGACGAGATGGAAGGGGGGTGCTCGGCGGTGGGGGATTCTGGAGGGCACATAGGCTGCCCTATGAGGTTGAAGGTAGGAAATGGCTGTGAGGGGAGCAGCAGCCTCCTTCTCGCCAGAGGAGGACGAGAAGGAACAGGAGCAGAAGTAGAAAGAGCAGTTCGGATCTGTCGAGTGTGCACGCCCCTGCTCGACAGCATAGCCGTAGTCTGTCTGCCTGGCTGGCTGGCTGGCATGACTCGCCGCCAAGCCTTCCGAGCTTTCCCTAGCGGCCAGGAGAACGGCGCAACGCGCAGGCAAGGCTCGTCGCCGGGCAAGACCACCGTCGCCGCCCCGGCCTCCGCCGCGCTGGTGAGCGCGTCCAAAGCCGGCATCCGGAGCCAATGCAAGCCCGCTAGCACCGCAGGCAGCGCAGTGAACAAGGAGAAGCCGAGCGCCAACGGTGGATGAACGAAGCGCGGAAGTCCAAGCAGCGAACCTAAAGGGGGCTGGCCAGAGCAACCGGGAGAAAAGAGGCGAGGCGAACCGGCTTTGCGGAACGGGGTTTTGGTAGAGGATCCGTAAGAAAGTTGGGCGGTGATGCAGGCGGTGCTAGCCTGGTGGGGTCGACACCGAACCATCCCGGTGGACGAAAGAACGAGGAGGAAGAAAGACAATGCTCATAAATTCTATACAATATCATCATCATAACATCTTATTGAATACCACAGCTGTACCGGTACGGCAGGCTGAAGCGGGCCACGGCGCGAAAGCGGCCGTACGGGCAGGGGTTACTATGAGGGCTGGTAGCATTGTATTGCATTCGGTTGGTTGTGCTGCTGCTGCTGTTTCTGCTGCTGCAGCAGCATCAGGCCGGACCGGTCTGACGGTGGTTGCAGGTCGCGGCCTGCCTCGTTCGATGGAAACCGCTTTGTAGAAGAAGAAAAAGAAAAAGAAGAAGGTTGTCTGCTGATGCCGCTCGGGGACCATCACTACTGCCGGCGCCGCCATCGCCGCTTGCTTGGAGCCTGCTGCCTGCCTGCCTGCCCGCCTGTGCTAGTAGTAGCAGTAGTAGTGGAAAAAGCCGTCGAGGGATGAGTGTGTTGCCGAGGAGGAGGAGGAGGTGGAGAAGATAGAGAAGAAGAAGAAGACAGCGGCCACGACGACGAAGAAGAGACGCAACCGAGTAGCGACCAAGAGAGCAGACGCAACGCCACTAGGTGGTGGAAGCGACCGCGTGGGGACACCGTTGCAACTACGGACGCGAGATGCAGTGTTGCAGCAGTAGCTGCATCCAGCATCCGATTCTGCGGCCAGAAGGTCGGCAAGAGTGGGCGATGGGAAAAATATCAGACGAACGAAAGAGGAGAACAAGACGCTCCAGAGTTGGAGGCAAAAGGAGCAGGCGGAAGAATGGACGCCGAGGAGTAACAGTAACAGCAGCAGCAGAAGCGCAAAATTGGAATGCGACTGAAAGCAAAGAGGAGGCAGCGACCACAGTAGCCAAGAGGTCTTGAGCGAAGCGCGGCGCACGGAGACATTGCGGGCGGGGGGGGGGGTCGACAGGAGTGCCAATGGGACAGCGGAGCTTGGAAGGGACTGCCACAACCCCGGACCTACCAGGGCTGTGTGGGCTGGGCCCAATGGGAGAAGAACTGGGAATGGTAACTGTCGGCGTCGGTTTCGACGGCCTGCTGCAGCCGCCGCCGACGCCGCCGACGAGTTGGCCGTCACCTCTGCTGCCGATGAACATTGCGGGTGTGTGTAATGTGTAAAAGGTTTGGCTGTAGCATGTACGCGGGCTGGGTAGCAGTAGCAGCAGCAGGAGTGGCGGCCTGGTTTTAGCATTGGATCAAAGATCAACGTGTGAACCTGGCAGCTACTGTGGAGGTGCAGGATGACGATGAGAGGAACAGAGTTACCTAGAAGGAAAAAACGACAAACTCGAATCGTAAAAGTCGGATCGCCCGATTGTCCCCTGTTGAGTTTGAGCGCTGTATGAGATTGTTCGCCGGAGTTATTCCGAAACAACTGTACCCTTACATAATATTACTTAGGAGTAAATTTTCCGATTCGGGTGTTCTGGATGTGAAATTCTAATTGGGGGATTATATAAAGGGAAGTAGTCGGGGGCAGATACAGGTACATGATAATGAGATAACGGGACTTATTTCATATAAATAAAAATATTATGATCATTATTTTTATTTATTGTTCTACGATAATGGCGTCACAACGCTGGCCGTTTAAGTTAGTTGCGGTCTGGAAATCGCTGAGGCCATTCGCTTCAGGATCGCCGACTGGGGTCAGATGATTGTGATGTGCGTAAAAATGTTGTGTGAACTTAATTATTTTTTACACATATGTGTATCCAACATCCTGACATAGAGACGGTATCTCCAAATGTGTAATATAATGTTGATTTGGTTTAAACAATGCTCCACAGCGATGTAACGTATACAATCGTAACAGTCTGACAATATCACGGATAATATTACAGTTACAACAAATACAATAAATAATGCACGTCGATAGACGTAGAGAAAAATACATGATTTCGAGAAAGTAATCTCTCTCTCTCTCTGCCTATGTATATATATATAATTCGAGAAAAGGAAGATGAGAAATCATTGGTTCTCTATGGAGCATGATCCAGTGACGTATAATGAGTCTGCTTATCCAATCATATGATATAGCAGGATGTTATACACTGTGAGTCTAGATGACTGTGATATAGGCTCGAACCCTACAATGATCTGCGATTCGCTGATTTACTGCTCGCGAGATTGTACACTGTTTTATGGATACGCACACTACTTGCTATAACATTTCATTTGTGTCACAAGTCAGTTGATATAGTAGTGTAGTACACGACAACAAGACGACAAGCAAGTATGCCTAATCAATTTCATTTATTCGACGCGAACATTGGTGATTCAATATTTTTTTCACTACGACATAAAAGCCAGCCGAATATTCCGGTCGATTTCGGCTGATCGCTTGAAGGTGGGGAAATTACCATGTCAATTATTGACCGATCTCACGTGAGTGTGTGTGTGTGTGTGTATCTGTGGGGGCGAGGGGGCGTAATAGAAGGGCGCAAAGAAAGGAAATACGGTGGCAGGGTCGACTTGTTGGGCGCCGCTTCCGTCTATGAGTAGACTCCAGAGACGACGACCCCAGAGGGCGGCTCAACCCGATCCGATCAGGTCGAGCGCGGGATAATGCCAGTTCAACGGGAATGTGCCGCAGCCACAGCCGCCGCTGCCGCGACCACCACCACCACCACCACCACTACTACCGTTTGTCAAAGAACGAAATTTCGCCTAGGCACAGCCTGGAGCCTGTTGAACCTTCAATAGTGGTACCCTACGTATCCCAAGGATTCCCACTCGCGTACAGTTGAAGTGCGAGGCGTCCAGGTTATAAATATATCGCACGAGTCGAGCGAGTCGTTTATGAGGTATTTATATTCCACCCTTCCACAAATTCGGACGTACACTCACGCTCTATCGCAGCGCACGTCCAAATCGATAGAATCTACCTAATATTAACCGTTGTCCTATATTTTCCTGCAAATATAACGACAGAAACAAGCCTGCCTGAGTATGTTACTTCAATCGTATCACATCGGCTGAAGGAGGGAAGGGACACGGCCAGTCGTTAGCGTGAGCGGTGTTGAAGGGCGAAGAGGTGTGGATCGCTGATATACAATTAGGGTTACACCACAAATACCGGTGTACTTATATGCTGATGCTGATTGGTTAGTGTAGGTACATGCATTTAGAATTACTGGACCTAGGTAATACCGGACCGAGATGGGCCGAAGTAAGGTAACATATTAAAAAGGGTGACAACTGAAAATTGGTAGATGCTGTTGAATTAAGTGAAATGTGTAATAAATGCATTGAAATGGAATAAAACGTAAGTGATAAAATAGCTGAAACATTGCGAATATAACGCAATGCAAAAGAATGACTATATTGAGATTTGTGCAAAACATTATAACAAATACGTAACAACCGACATAAATGTGTTAATGATGAATGCAGAATAACACGATAATAACACAGTCAATGACAACATAAATTGTTGCTGATGTTGTTGTTCGACGAGTGACTTGTACGCGAGAGCAGGGTGTCAGTGTCCTTATCGTTATTTGTTTTCGTTCCATATTATTTCGATGTGGTAATTCCATGTACGTTCGCAATTAACGACCCTGGAGAGCGTCGAACTCACTCATTACTCATGTTTAATCTGTCGTCGAGTTTTGGCATGTATTATAAGCCTTTTGAGATTTTATCATGCCTGTATATGAACGCATCCTTCACAGTATGCGTTCTGGGGAAGCGTCTCTGCCGTTCAGTTGCTACCGGATCAATCTGTTGAGATCGAGAGGGCGAGTCCGAGATTAGGCTCCTCGTAGTTGTGGTCAGTACCAGTGTAATAGTGGCTGGCCACGACAATATGGCTGTCACACTAAGGGGAAAATGGACGAGTAGAGCGCGTCGGTACTCCGGTGTATTGCGTCCGGGTATGTTCGAGCATTTCCATGGCGTATGTGTGTGTCTATCCGTCGTGCTGGTATCCGTAAGTAAGACTGTGGCGTCGTTGGATACGTGTAAGCACTTCGTGTGTGTGTGTGTGTGTAATATTTCGTAGGCTCTGATCGATGAGAGAATCATTCCAGGCCAGCAGCAGTGGAGACGTAGCGACAAACTAGCGATACAGCGAACGGACGAGGATGGTAGAAGAAAGCGAAGACAGCCCACGTACCACGAAGCTGCACAGAACAGGCCGAACAGTGACAGCAGAAATAAGGAGAACAACAATAACGATCAATGGGAACGGCAGGATGACTACACGAAGTATAGCGAGCGCATAACATAATACCAGGAACTTTCGATAGCTCTTGGAAAAGTTGCATTTCGACTCGTCCCGTAAATTTGTCATCTGGTCTCGTCTCTCTCTCTCTCTCTCTCCTGCAGGGTCGCGGGGGAGCTTGGTGGCACTAATTTGTTGGCCGTGTGAATGATGATTAGTACGATGACCAAGTGAGTAAAAATGCCAAGCGAGTGTGATCGGAGCAGCCACACACAGCAGAATCGCCGGGTTATAGACAAGAAACCAACAGAATAGAAAGCCACGCCGATCGCTTGTGCACGCTTGTGCTTGGAGTTGCAGAAGAATGGATTGAAGGCGCTGAAGGCTGTGGAGGCGGGGGCAGCATCGTGACCCAATCCCTTTGCCCCTCAACCCGATACCGACCTACGAAGCGCTTGCCTTCTAATCTGCTGCTTCTGCTCTGTCTCTGGCTAGGTTGGCCTGTTATTATTAGCAATTATTTGCGCAACTTTGTCGTCATACCTCGCTGATCGTGAAGGATTACTCTCTAGGCTGCTTGCCTGTTTGGCTGAGGCGACCGGCCGCCGTCGGGGGCGGCCGTCAGCAGCTAGCTCCTCATGTATCTGAGCTCTCTTGGCCGGTAGGAGCTCGGTGCCGGTGGGATACGAAGCCTCCCTCACCAACACTGTACTTGCCGCCATATTCTGTATAACAGCAGCAGCAGCAACGCGTAGTAACAGAGAACGGCAAGCGGAGCGGCTTGAGGGAACCATATTCGGCTTACGTCAAGTACAACATGGGACGGCGACGGGACTGCCGTTACATCGACAGGGCCCTGCCGCCGCCGCCGCCGCCGCCGCCCCCCCCCAAAGCCCGTCCTACCCAAACTGCAGGCCACGGCAGTGAAAGCACGGCAGGGAACAACGAAAGGCAAGAGGCGGAGAGAAGCAAAGCCGTTGTTCGCCGGCTCTTCACGGGTTGCAAAAGGGGTGACGAGGGCCTACCCAGCCAACGGCCAAACCTGCCGAACAACTACCCCCGCTAACTCCAGCCTGCACCCCTTCCTATCCTACTCTATAGACGAGTAGACCGAGGACAAAGCCCGCGGCGAAAAATCGAGGCGATATTGGTTAAGCCACTATGGCCTGTGTCTATACCTATACGCGCTGTGAGGGGGCTGCCTGCATGTTGACAGGCAGTTGACATAGAAGCCAACAAGGGGGTGGGCAGTCGGTTGGTTGCTCGCTCGCTCGCTCGGTCGGTCGGTGACATCGTCTCCCGCGGCCGCGCTGCACGAAGAAGCTACTGGGGAAGACGAGCAAAAGTGGCTGGAGAAGCACCACCACTACTACCAGCAGCAAGGTAGTACTGAGCAAGTGGCCTTCAGCGAGCGACACTGATCAAGCAAGTACGTCTTTTACTACAGTAGTTTAGTGAACGCCGACAGGACGCGAGATATGCAGCGCTAAAAGATTGCCAGCGGACAGTGCACGGAGGCGGCCCCCACCCCGCTCCACGGCCAAGGAGGACGGAAGGAGCTGCTTGTAATAGAAATATCGTATTGCATCGCAACAATTGCATCAACATGCAAGCACTGCTGTATATACTACGCACATCGCACGTCCACGCTGTCGTCGTCGCCATCGTTGCGTTGCCCTGTACGTTGTACTAAACGTGTTTCGCTCGCGTTTAGGTTCCGACGACCCTCGTTGTCCGGGAGTGGATCTACCCAAAGGAATTCTGCACAAGGTTGCTAGCGTGCATGCATGCGTGCTGCATCATGAAAGAGATCAGTCATAGGAGTCGAAGTGGGGCGGGGAGCCACGAGAAGCCACCGTTGTCAAGAAATTGTTTAGGCATTGCGTGGAATAGTTCTTTCTCTGCTGCTGCTGCTGCTGCTATTGCCTTTGCTGGGTAGAGGATAGGGATGTAGTGTGCGCGAGATGAGTGGCATGACGATCGATCTCGAGCTTGGATTAATGGTTGGCTTGAGATGCGTTTGGAGGCAGTTCGGAGAGGACTTAGACGCTTGAGAGATGAAGGGTTAGTTGTACGTACAAAATCACAATAATATAACAATAATAATAATAATCATAGCAATACGCTCGTCATCGATACTTCAGTAATTTTCACATCGGAGAGAGTTGTCCTTCAAAGACAACACGCAGATACACACAGAAAAGTAAACTAAAACATAGTATAATAAATAGCAGCAATAGCAATCGATACGCTCCAGAATCCTCGAAATGGCAACAGAACAACGACTCGTAGCGAACGATCCCAACAACCAGTGCGGGACAACAATATGCGTCCATGTACTTCAAAACGGTTGTAAGCTTTAATCTTCCAATTATAGACTCTTGGTATTCAACAACGATATCCGATAGTACCTCTAAGGAAACCATTTTTTAACTATATTAGCATCAATAATGGACTTTTCCAATTAATCAAATCGCCTATATGGCCAGCGCGTGGCAATATCCTTAATTAGATACAGGCCACTGATACGAGCGTGGTTGACTATATTGAAGTGACACATAGATTCACCCAATTCGATCTAATTACAGTACGTGAACTCTCTGCCATACGAGCATGAGTATATTAACTTCTAAACGCTGATATCGGATATGACTTTTAGAAAGCTGACTGCATCGATCACTGTGTGAAAGTACCATTTCTAATTGGTGAGACGACGTCGAGGACATCTACTAACACTTTTGTGCAATATAATGGTGGCCCCATAATTCTGACTCAGGTCACATCTTTCCTTTTTAGATCTTTCCTGGTCCTTGGTAAAGGTAAAGGTTTTATTGGTTTATTAAAGGAGCTGCAACTTTACAATGCTTAAGCTCATGGTAAATGGTATGGTGAATGGTAAATGGTAAATCCTTGCACAGCTATGCAGGAAAACGCGTGAAAGCCAAACAAGACGTTGGCACACTTCTGAAACGTAATTTATTTATATATGTGGTGATAATGGTAAAATCGACGCATTTAGATGACGCTTAGCTTAACAAGGGGAAGTCTGGGGCTCTATTTCTTTTAACGATGAAGCAGCTTCTCATAGAACGACTCTAATCGTCCACCCGAAACAAGGTCGTAGTTTGACGAACATCGAACAGCCCCGTCGAAAATTTTCCGTACCTTGGTTGAAATGCCACCCATATTTCAATTGACTGCTCAATTTCTAGTAGAATCTTAATGCATGCTCTATTTCCAAAGGCCATATGAAAATAAGGCTGTACCTAAACCTTTCAGGCAGTAAATATTAAAGAATGCACACAAGAATAGTCCAAAATGTAATGTGGGTTGCCGGATGCCTGTAGTGCAAGAACCATTATTTTGTTTGAAAAGTTCGTCATATACAGAAGATTTTGAAACGATTGAAGGAGTAACTGATCCGTGGCAACCACCAACATCACCTCGCAAAAGGGAAGTGAATTTCTACTCAACTGGTCGGACTTGTTCACAATTCGGCACAGCTCGTGAATAATAAGAAAACTCCCCTTGATTGTGCATGACTCGATATTAGGCCGCATGGATTTGGAGTCGATGAAATGTATACAAAGCTATTTGTGTCAAATCGTAGCCGTATAATCAAATTGAATGAAAACGTTAGCACCCTCAGGCGTCCCACATGATTTCTACATTCAGCAGTTTCTTGTTCGTTGGTCTCAACAGGTCCAGCTAAATACTGGGCACCCCATTGCTTGGGGTAAGTACAGTTACAAGTAGATATTCTTAAGTGAACTCCATTCAACGTCACATTGTTGGTATCCCTAACAAGATCCACACGGTCGTCATTTTATAGAGCTCATTTAGAAATGTCGATCATTTGCTCACATATTGATTAAGTAGTACGCCATTATGAAGCAATGCCGAAAGCAGTACCGTGGACGTTAAATTGGCTGTGGGTAAGCCCGGAAAAGAAAGAGTAGTACTTAAATTAGTTGAATGAGCTCGGCAGCAGATATTAGCATATTTCGCCTGTACAGCTTAGTGCAATTATAGCTAAGTTAGAGGTAGAGAAAGATCGAACATTCGAAATATCTAATACTAGTCTTGGTTCACGCAAATGCGTATTTGCATATGTAGGCATTTGCATTGTGTACACATACATATAGAAAGAGTGTGTGTGTGTGTGAGGACAGAGAGAGAGAGTATCAACTATCTCTTGATACCCTCTACATGGTGGGATAAAGGGGGCCAGGCGAGTGGGGTATTTGAATATGGCTCGATAAAGTGCCTACTTCTACCGGAGGGCATTGGCATCTACTGTCCTCTGGTGGCACGTAGTGGTCAGCAGGTGTCTCCGCTCCTTCATGCCACCTCAGTGACGAGGATCTACACAGCAAGTGGCTCTCCTTTCGGTTAATTAGCGACCCGCGCGACAGCCCTACCGTGCGTTGGCAAGTGCTTTCGCATGCAATCGATGTGCCACAAGAACGTCGCGACATCCATTGGCCAGGAAGGGACGAAGAGGCGGTAAAAGCGAACGATGCGAGCGTGAAATAAGGGTGACACAGACGAAGGTGGAGGGTGCGATTGTCGTCGCGGCTGCGGCCTCACAGCTCCAGACTCTTCCAGCCTTTCGGAACCTGTCCCTTGTTCTTCCACTACTGCCACTACTCTCATTCTCGTAGAGGCGGCGGCAGTGGCAGGAGCAGCACAAACATGTGGTGGAATGAGGAGGCGAGACAGGTCGTCAGATATACGAATCTTCTATTCTTCCATCTACTGGTGAGTCGCGATCAACTTGGCCGTTATTCAGCGGACGAGCTAGCTGCGATGTCCGCAGCACTCCCGACGAAGGAAGGTAGGAACGACAGCTGGATAGGCAATAGCAGCATGGTATTACAGCATATTGAACTCCTATGGAAACGTCAAGATCACTAGAGAGGCTCGAAGGGGAACGGAGGTACGTACGCGTATCGGGGTTGGTCACTTGGTCTGTCTGTCTTTCGTTCACACCGAGATTTATGTCCCAAAGCAATCGCACCTTCCTCGACTTTCGCACTGCCCCTGTCACCGTGTTGTGCCTGCTGCTGTTGTTGCTGATGTTAATGTTGTTGTTGTTCTTAGCGGCTGCAGTCGAGTGGACTCGCGTTATGTCTCCGATCGCGTCTGTGTATATTAACCAACGTAATGGGCTGTTGCAGAAGAGAGAGAGGAGAGAGACGGAGGGGGGAGCTTGGGGATTGCTACGTTTATCCTTTCGGCAGACAGGCTTACATAGCGACGCTCTAAATACCCATACAGAGACATCGACAGATGCATCACTATGGCCGCATGTTTGCCCACCCTCGTCCAATGGTTGGTTATAGGCCACCTGCAACCATTGCCAGGCGAATCCCGGAGAAGAATGATGGGAGGAGGGCGTGGCCATGGTGACGCGACATCGACTGACTTGACGACTGATGCTACGTCCACCACCACGTCTACTACTGCTACTACTTATAACCTACTGCTACGGCTACTACTACTACTACTAGTGAAGAAGAGGAAAAAGCAGAATAAATACAGAGGAGGTTGGCAGAGGCTGGCGCGAAGCGATGCCACGCGCCGTTCCCGCTGTCACGGCTCGCACATGGACGCATTGATGACATACCTCTCCTACAGCGGTTTGTAGAAGTTAGAGGAGGGTACACGATGCTGGACTTCCATGCTGTTTACTGGCGGCTGATTGCGCACAATTCTCCTACGAATTTGACATTTTATTGGCGAACATAACGACGCGCGATTAGTTCCTCCCAATACGCCTTAAAGAAAGACGATTTTTTGGCTTATGCTTGCTGCCGGGAAAACCGAAGGAGGCTGCTTTGCTTTCTTACTTGAATTATGCGAGTGTATTACGAACGGCATTGAATCTGCGGCTTTTCCCTTATTTGATGCAATATGTTTCATAGCGAAGTAAAGCAAGGTCAATGAATAACGCCTCGTGCATTGTACTCGTTGGCGAGGTCATGACTGAGAGAAAAAACGTGCTCATAGTTAAACAATATCAATAGCATCATATTCGTAATGATCGTGGCAGTATGATTTTCCCAAACGTCGAACTCTGCTATTGCAAGTGGTAGAAATGTATATACTTGGGTATCCTGAGGTGCTAAAATAACTGGTTGGATGTGCTCAGAGCTTACATAAAGATCTAACAATATAAGAAGGCGTTCATGTGCAACTCTTAATTGTTCTTGAAAGTACAATTACTGATATCATCTTGGAAGGAAATAATCAACAAAGAACGACCCCTTGGAACTTCATCTGTAGTCCACATCGACTATTTATACAAGAGTCTGTAGATGTTATGCAATCGTGCTGCAAACTAGCCAATAAAATATTCAGGTCACACGGTGTTGACAGGTCTCAAGTTAGTTGACACGATGATAAATCCCTGTGATGTCTCCCGTGCTGTGGGCACCTAATAAGGGTCTCTGGCGTCTGACCAGTTGAGTCCGCTACAACGGGAACCTAATCTATCCCACTATAAATACACCGTAAAAGACTCAAGTGATGATAACTAGACTTCTGCGTCAATGGAAGGATACCTGATGTTTTCGTTGGAATAGTGGGACTCTGATTTGACAATGCAAACCGCCACCGGTTCATGGCAAGACATAAGAATCTAAGTTCCTGCATAGATACGCACAGACAAAATTTTTCAGAAGAGCGAAACCTGCAGAAAAGTATTCCACCCGACAAAGCCCCATTTGACGACAGCGTTGAAGCCCTTTACGAAACTGGTTTTTGCTCTCACTTTTCCCACTCCTGTATTTCCGAATAGAATAAACGCCAACTGATGCAGACGTTCAATTGGGTGTTGCCGTGAATGATATATATATATATATACAGAACAGCGATAGTCATACGATTGCCAAACAAATCTGCATCTGTATGCGACGTCTAATATTCATTGGACGGTCGTCGTGTTCCATGGAAATCAAACAGCAAGCACGGAACGACCTTGCGAAGTCTCACGTCCGGATGAAGTATGCACGCCAGCATATATATATATATATATATATACATATTGTATGTATGTCTATATGTAAAAAGCAAGAAACGGTTTTCGCTTCGTTCAGGTGTTGGGAGTACGAGGAGTCGATGTGTATCCCTCTGCCTGCTTGCTGCTGACTGTATGTATATGTGTGAGTGTGCTAGATATCTTGCATGGGTGCGTACCCCGTACGTATTTCCATCCGCCAGGAAATCGTGAGGTGCAAGCTATCAAGACACGATTGGTGAGATATCTCACTCCGAAAATGATCAGGCGGCAGTGAAGTGGGCCAAGCGGTGGGTGCACACGCCGATGTCGACAGCAACGCCCGCGCCGCTGCCCGACGCGAGTGTGATGGTTATCGCCAGAAGGGAGTTGGCGCGCCGTCTGCCAGGATGAGATGAACACGTTACTGCGTGCCTAGAGTAGCGGGGGTATCCGAATGACCGCTCCTACTGCGATAGAACCAACCACAACCACCACCACCACTATCATCATCATCCTCTAACATTTTAGTCCCATCGATTTTCAATGTTTGGTCTATAGCCATCGCTGTCGGATCCATCGACTATCCTACGACTCAGGACAAAATCTTTCGTAAGGAGAATCTGAGAATATATATTATGGAAATATATATATATATATAAATATGTATACACCGCGTCAAAAAGATAGCCCACCCCCATGTTTCGGACTTTTTTTTCTCGGCCGTAACTAGCACTGCAGTTTCCCCTTCAGTCATTGAAATAATCGTATTTCGAGTGTTTGGCTATCTAACTCAGATGTAGACATTTGATATGAGAAATTGTCATTTTGAGGGTACGTCAAAATGATAGCTCACTTAGTGTTTGTCGAACACAACTGAGTTCCGACATCGTTCTCTTACAATTTTTTGAGAACAATTTTAAGAACAGAGTCGTTGCCGTTATTATATCTGCCTCAATGTTATTATTTTAGACTTAACATTGACACACAGGTGTATTCGCATATTAGATGCTCTACATTTTCGCTCTAGTGCTGATATAATTTGCCAGAGAGAAGACGTTCACCAGTCGAACGCTTGTTTAAAATGAACGCGTGTCATAGCAGTGCCCACACATCGAGTAAAGATGTAGCCTTATTTTTTTTTGGGTCAGAATTGATTGGGTTGGCCTTTGGTGCCCTACGGGCATCAAACATTGTGAACTAGAGATAGACAACGTCTGTCTTTTAGGCGAGGAGTTACCCGGTGTTCATTATTCATCGTTGCTATCCGTAATAAGATTGAATCAAATTTGCTCAGCGTCTCACAGTGATTTCCACAAACCGGCGCGGTATGATCCCCTGTTAAGAAACTGCTGACGTTGCCAACCACAATTCAGGGACAATCCAATTGGGCGAAGGCCGACACATGGTAGACAGAGACTGATTACAATCACATACTGCACGCTGCCTATCTGAGATCATTATCATTATTATTATTATAAGCAATTTTGTTATTACAACGATGACGTTACTATAACATATAAAATTCTTTAAAAAAAACCCGACCCACGACAATCTCTCCCTTTTCTTTCTCTCTATTCTGTTGAATCCGACTTTCGTTTGCCGCTGCCTAAAGCACTTAAAGATGAAAATTCTTCTTATTGGATATTGCCTCAACACCTCCCATCTCGACAGATCGAACGTCGACAGCTACACTAATTTACTTTGGCGTTGTATCTTATTTATAACTTTATTGCAACCTAATTATTACGGTGTGATCACGCGGCTCACGAGGTGCGAGAAGGCGTGTGTTAGTTTGTGGCTCTATCTCTCTCTCTCTCTCTGTGTGTACCAGTTGCATCTTTTACGAGTTCTACTTTGTCTTTAGGATCTATTCATTACACGGGTCCCCCTCTCTTCTGCTTGCCTGACGCTTGCCTGTTATTTAATGCTAGATTACCACGTTGGCATGAATAAATTTCATATCATCAGTGGTTCGGCCACGACCGGGTGTCATAACTGGCGTTGTATAATAATTTACACTAATGTATGCGTAAGTCAATCTCACAGTAACCATCGATGAAGGTTCGTTGCATTTCAATAAGCTCATTTCGATCAGATTTATTATTCCAGATATATTTATTATTTTGCTTATTATGTGCACAAAGAGCAATCAGACAATTATCTTCAGGTCAATTTCTCTTTAAAAAAAGCAATGATGTTTCATCAAAATCGGCGTTCTCTGAGACCACAGCGCTGGCCTTTATAATTCACTGAAATTTGGTGAAGTTGCTAGGCCGGAGGTCCTGTCCTCCGTCTCTCGGCCTAATAGGCCGAGGGATGGGATGCCAAAGTTCAACCGGAGGTGATCTGTTCGATGAGCAAAATTGACAAGAAGCAAACTGGGCAAATTGAAGTTGTGCTTCCAGTGTTCAAGGTAGTCATTGGTCCCCCTGCGCTCGTTTGTCACACCGGCCACATAGGTCTGTCGTATTTCATGACTCAGGGCATTGTCAAAGGCGATCTTTGCATGATTATAGCCAAATAGGTGCCACGCGACCCGAAGAAAGCTTTCCGAGTTGTTTGTTGTGAGCACAACTCGCGCTATTATTTTAAGATGAAAATGGCTCTGAAACGTATTCTTACGATTGATGAGATATTGGACAACCTGTGCAGGCAGCCCGAAAAGACCCAAACTCGGCCATTTTTATAACCAGGTGCAACAGCTGAACCTGAGGTGTGTGAACAGGTTCGTGACGAGAAAAGACAGATGCTGACTGTTTATGACCATGGATTTCGATTGAATCACCTTATATCGCGGTCACCACTTCCGAAAACAACTGTCGAAAACCTTCACTTCGAAATATGATGTCGGTTCATAAAGGTGGCTTATTAGCCGACCCTTATATAAGATATAAGAACAGGAGAGGTATCTGGTATGGGCTGCTTATAATTGGTCATTCGGAGGTCCTTACTTTTTCATTTGTCTGAAGCCGGTCAGTTTCCTACTCGAAATACCGGCTGGTGTTTGCAAGTGTAATTAGGCGTAATTTTTGATAATAATAATAATAATAATAAGCGCACTTAATTCAAAGGTAGATGTAATAAGACAATAAGCAATCACAAAACACACAAGTGGTACACATATCTTGGTAAGGAATTTATTATATTTCTAGTTATGTACACATATATATATATATACAATTTCAGATAGGATCTGGCATTGGTACAGTCGGAATGAGTCATAAATGAATCTACGTTGATATTCCGACGAAGTAAACACATAATTTCGGAGCTCAGTTGATCGAGCCAGCAATGCGTTCCGCCACAACAGAAGAACAGTTATTTCTTATTCGCCCTCGCTAGGGGAACGAGACACCCAAGCAACAAGTTGTAAATAGAGAGACCATAATGTGTTCCACAGCCATTGGCACACAGTGAGGGTGTGCTGGTGCTGCTGGACACTTCAACAGCAGATGGCCAAACATCCGTCTGACTCCTGTTTTCAGCGGGAACAGCGACAATGGCAGGTGCCCAATGTGTTTCGTTTCGTCAGACGCTACCGTTCCCAAAACGACGGCAGCGACGATAACGGGTGGACGGGGCAGGGGGGTTGGAAGCGACGAGCTACATCGTCGGTGGGGCAGCGGCGCTAAAACAGATGACGTCTGGCAGCCAAAGACGGGAAGCTAAGGGGTAGTTCATTCTACCAGGGTCGCTCATGCCAGTATTGCGGGAGGCCATTGGCGAGGCGGCAGACCTGGAGGCAGGAAAACCCTCGAATCGAGGACAGACGCCTCAGGGATGAGCACATTGCAGACTACTCGGGGGCTGCCGACCGACCGACTGAGCGAGCGAGCAAGCGAGCGGCCGACTCAGTGAATAGCAGTCGCGCTTCGCGCACACACACAGTTCCTGCTTCTCGTAGTGTTTGTGAACTCTGTCTATTATGTACGCCTGGTGGTAACCCAGCGCTGCCCGACCAGCGTGTACCACTGGATGACATTAGCGTACACTGACCTGGCGGATCAGATTAGCAGAGAGTCTAAGGCACGAGTTTTCGGTTGCTCTGCGAAGGACATTTGTGACCGCGAAAGATGGCGGCGGCGGCGGTAGCGACAACAGAAAGATCAGCGCTGCCCGGCTCAGATAAACGCAAAAAGAAAACTAACCCTTTGCTCCTGTGTGTTTAAGTAAAACGAAACTACTTTTGTTCAGCATATGATATTTGGGAACGAGTGATGTATCGATTGAGGTACATCAACGTGTCAAGGTCAAAGGGTAGGGCACACAGCTTGTGTCTATATTGCGAATACGGATATATAATATCTCAATGAATTTGGTGAAAGTGCTACACTCGCTTGTCTCCAGCTCGCAATAGCCTTATATGAGGTATATAAGGTATTCATTCACCTCTCGGAGTCGAGCAAACATGCGAGCCATTTTTTCTAGCCAGCTAGAGCTTGCCATCAGTGTGGAGTTCCCTTCGTCATAACAGTACAAGTATTTGTAAATGAATGAACTGCGAGTAGTTGTGTCGACTACTACGCAGCTCATAACCGAACTATTAAAACATAAACAAAACATGTTGATACCGTAGATCGTGAAATCTGCGCATACTCGGCCATATGTATGAACAATTATGTTTGATATCCTTGGCATGAACAATTATTTTTGATATCCTAAACATTTGTGACTCACTCTTTTACCATTATTTTATTAGGAGAACTTACGCATTGCTATGATGGTGGTTACGTCAACAAACCAACATTTGTATTGTATCGTCTTGCGCTATATGACGTTCCAAGTCATAGGGTCTAGTCGAATCATTACTTTCTACCAGCTGCAATGTCGTGCTTGATACGTCTTTTTAATATTAAATAGAAGAAGACTCCAGAAATTGCTCGTTTGTCAAACACGTCATACGAGTACCCACTACCGAAAACCATTCGTGTTCAAACAATTAGCATCATCTGTAGTCGTCATGATCAAGCGTTCTGAATAAACTCGCTACGTCCCGAAATATAAGCTAACGTATAGGAGGCGTTGTAATGTTAAACAGTTTATGGAAGGGGACTACCGCTTATTCTGTCGTACACCATGTGCATCCTGACTTTCTAGAAAGCACTTTTAGGATCTTCCTTGTACTAGAATATAGCAACACCGACGACGCCTGCTAAATACTATGAAATCGTTAATATACTTTTATATATATATATATATATATATATATATATATATTACACAAAAAATAACATTCCTATCGTCTTGCGTCGTACTTTTATTATTGGTCGGTTTGAATTCAAATTTGGCGGGTAGTGAGGCACAAGAATTAGTCAGCAGGCGGCGCGAAAGCCGCTAGCATTCGGCTTTCGTTGAGCGTTCGAAGTGGCAACCAGCGGACCAGGTGCCTCAGACTTGCATTCTCAGAAGAAAAGTGTCAGGTTTATGTTTCAGGAGAAGAAATGTCCAGCTGAAATCCATCGAAGGTTGGTTAGTGTGCACGGCCATAATGCCCTGAGTCGAAGACAGGTGTGCCGTTGGTGTGCACAATTTTGGCTGGGTGACTGGGACATTATGAACATCGAGGGCGCAAACCCATTGCTGAATCGCGATTCGACGAACGGATATCGCGTGATAATCGAAAAATCTTTTGAGCAAGCTAGAGCTCGATCATTGACGACTTTATCGGCTGAAATTGCCGTGTCTCGTAAAACATGTCGTCGAATTACTAAAAATAATCTGAGGATGCAGAAAAAAGCGTAAAATGGGTCACTCATTAACTCGGTGCTGGCCAACTGAAAATGCATAAGGAGTGTTTGCGAGACAATTTGAAGATATATAGGCAGCAACAAAGTCGCCAAGAGCGTACCGTTGCAGTGGACGAGACATGGGTCAGCCTGTATAGAGAACCGGAAATTGATCAAGTGAAACAGTGGCTACGACCAGGTGAACGGGCAATGGTGGTAGCAGTACCAAATAGATTCGAGCCTAAAGTAATCGTTGCACTTGACATGAATTTCAACGGAATTTACTACTACGAGATTTTGGGCCCAAAAGAAAAAATGGACTCGGCTCAATATCTCGAGTTCTTGAAGGGTTCATGAATAATTGGCATGGCAATATGAAGCACCGAGCGTGGCTGCTCGATGACAATGCTAGGGCACATCGTGGTGATGAAATTACGACCCGGCTTAAGGCCAACAAGATTGAGCGGTGGCGTCACCCCCCCCCCCATTCTCCCAATTTAAGCCCGGTGATTAAGGTTGCTTCAGTTGCAATAGATGGCCAAAGGTATGCAAACATCGATTTGCTCCGAGAGGCCTTAATTAACGAAGTTATAAATGGGAATAGAAATAGTGCACACCTAGCCACCAGAATGTTGCCAGAACTCTGCGACCAGTGTATAAATAAAAGAGGTGCATAGCCTCTAACTCATACTAACTAATTTTAGTTTTAACTCACTTAGTGTAGCCGATATTGACGTGTATATGTGTGTCTTTTTTCTCTGGATCAGCCTAATATATATATATATATATATATATATGTATATTTATATGCATTACCTACTGGAATAGATAATTATATCCTAGTTATCCAGAAGCAGGAGGCGTGTTCTTTACATGGCTTTAATAAGAACAATCGAAAACGGAAAATTCCACCAATGCATAAATTGATAGAATATATTTCCCTCGCAATGTGCCTGATGATCGTGTCGCTACTACTGCTCTCTGGGCAGGTGGAAGATCTAGTCACCATTGCCGACGCCGGCAGCGTCGCGGCCGCCGAGAGCTCGCTTTCTCAGTTTTCTTGTTGAAACAGCGGCGCACGTATCTCGCGAGGCCGCCCGCCAGGCAGCCAGCCAGCTTCGAGAACGCAGAGCCCTACGATGTGGACACGGGGGTAACGTGGGGTGGTGGTGGAGCGAGCGAATGGTGGGCGCGGGGGGTAGCTAGCGCGACGGAAGGTAGGTAGGTAGAACACCAAAGGGGCACCATCCATCAAAGAGGCAATCACAACGCGGCGTCTTTTTTTGCCTCAGGTGATTTACTTACAGCACACATCGCACATCGCCCTCGCACGGACGGACGGACGTGCCTGCGTACATCTAAACACGATTTTATGTATGTGCAACAACAATCTACAGTCTGTATAAGAAAAAAAAATATATATATATATTGTGACGGCCTGTAGTAATGAATATATGAATTTCGAGATCGCTAGAATATATCGCAGTATTGGCCGATAGGATATATGTCGTGTATACGATACCCATACACATTGGGATGTCACTTGAGCCCGCACCGGAATTTCACCTAATTTTTTCTTAATTATATATAATATATCCACGTAGAGCGGATAATTCAAAATATGACGTATAAAGTTTGCTACCGGAATCGATAGGTTTAACAACAATGTATCACAATGCATTATATATGGCTCATTATAGAATGACCCAAGTAAAAAAATATTTTTTCTCAATCTGTGTATTCGTTGCCTATAACAGAATGAGCGCAAACACGATTGGCGTGCTCAATGTGTTTCTCGTAGTCGAGGTAAGGGTAAAGGCTTTATTGGTTTATTAAAGGAGCTGCAATTTCACAATGCTTAAGCTCTCTCATGTGTCACGCAGCGGGGCTCGAACCCGCCGCCTCTGGTTTTCGACAGCCAGAGACTTAGCCGCCCAAGCCACCACCCTGACACCGAGGTTTTATCGTTTGACCTTCGGAGTTGTCGAACATCTTCGAGGTTATTTACTTTGCCCCATGAGTTGGATTTAATCTTCCTCTCAAAGAGCAAGCGTTTGTCCGTTAGGGGAAACACCACCTTGTTTGCTCTCATTGTGGTAGTCCGACCGTCTCGCACCGACGACAATCGAAATCGAGTGGGTTCAGAGTTGTAGGGGCAGCTACAATAAACGACAAACAGCATAAGTAGTTTAGAATCAACGGAGTGTTTGCATTTGTCTTAATTTTATTACCTGTCCAGCCAGCTTGGGTGTATCTCCCTAACTCTTACAGTGATTACATAATTACTCAAAAATGTATTTAACACGTTCTTACTCTCTGTGCGACCCTAGACAAGAATCCCGTCTAATGTCCTTAACTCTGATCAGCACTCGAAGCCTCTAGCCACACAGCAAGTCATCGACAACTAACCAGCCAGAAAGATATGACGCGGCTACATTAACGCTAATGAGTCCGTGATGATCTCTTTCTTAAGTTTCTTCGCGCTAAGGCCAATGTGCCATCTGTTCGTTGCTTCGTCTTTAAGACCCGTTAATCGTGTATGATTAAACGCGGTGTCAGCCTGATAAGATTATGTTTACTTAGCAGATAGTTTTCGGGTCACCTCACTCGTGCGTGTTAGCTTGAAGCTAAGTACTAAATCTATGCTTTCATTAAAGGTCGCTCCAAACCTGTGTGTTTAATAAAAAATGAATCACCTCGTGTGGAAGCGTACTAACTATTCGTGTATTGCTAAGTAGAAATCTGCTAGTATAAGTGGATATTTATTTTTTATAGAAAGAGAAGCTTTAAGATGCAGTGCGTTAAGCTTGTATTATTGCTTAACCCGCACTCGAACAGAGCTCAACTGTTTTTATATATAGGTAGCAGTTGTGAAATCCTTATTTTGAAGAAAGGTGCCTTTAATTATTTATATTATGCTATAGTACCTGCAGGACATTAGTTTCAAGTTTCAAAATCATTTTATAATATAATATCATTCACACATTACAGTGTCAACAATACGTGTAGCCGTAACCCTTACAATCGGAGACACTAAATCAACCAGTGAACATAAATGTAACCCAGCAAAATGAAGATATCATTTGGGCCCGAATGAGGGTCTGACTATTGCATCGGAACAAGTGATGAAACAGAAATATAATGTCCCTACGCCACTTTGCCTTCGAAAAATAGAGAGAATGTTTGATTCCGTCATACTTAACGCCAGGCTCGCTCGCCATCAGGACGCTCATGCAGATGAGCGAACATAGGGATTCAGATGAAGACCGGACACTATACAGCTGCCAGTTTGAATTCGAAGAGGCACACTCAAACCGAATCTATCGTGAAGGGGTCATATGCGTTCATTAATAAAATTCGCTACACCATCTATACTTATACGTAAGGAAGGTTGGCTAGACCTATTTCCCCCCGTGAGAGGAAAACAGGTGTCTTCCACTACCAGACGAAAAAATATACCCTCTCCATGGGGGTCTGTGTGAAATACCGTCTCTATATGATAGGAAATCGATACCATTCTCGTTGCGGCTAGAACAGACATCTCCCTCAATGCGAGCCCAGAGGGCTAACCTCCTGGTTAAGCCAAATCAATACTCATCTTATGGGACGGCAAGAGAGGCCTAACCGTGTATGTATATGAGAGAACGGGCACCTCCTTTTTATTGTGGCACTCCCGCCCTGTAGGGCTCTCAACCGTACGCAAGCAGGCAATATGAACGAAAAATATTTTCCATATGCCACTTCATAGCACAACAGATGTACGTAGCATATACAAAAACCTTGTTGACTTCCTCTGCTTCCGTGGCTGGAGTCGACCTACGATAGGCGAAGTGTTCTTCTTCTATGACAAACTGTTGTAAAAGGCTTCGCCTTTTTCCTGCCGGTCTTCGACGAACAAAGATGCTAACGGATGCAGGCCGTTGCAAGAATTTGCCCATACCCTACATAGTAAATCATGTGATCGAAAAACGACACCGTTTCACAAGTTTGACGTCCACGTGATACGATCTACTCAGGCCGCTTTGTTCCTCGATTGACAACAGGAATAAGCGAGCTGGATGTATTTATAGCGTGGCGCACCGACAGAGACACGATCAATTGGGAATTTATTTATTATTGTTATTATTATTACTACTGCTGCTGCTGCTACTACTACTGTCGGCTGTTGAATAATTCAACGCGCCTCTCCAATATACCTGACAGTTGATCGTTCGCAGCCACTCTAATGTGATCCGAAGGAGACATATATGATCAAGGAGACGAAAGCGCCCGCCTCATTATGCGCTCTACAATATTCTGACATCAATCGACACCGTATTCCGTCAGCTATAACAATGAGTTTTGGACAGCGCAAACGTCACGTAACAACGACGGGGACGACCACGACGATGACGATGACGACGACGACTTCTACTCGAGCAGAATATTTATAATAGCGAAGCAAGCTGACAGCGGGCAGAAGCGCTTATGTATCTTTTACGAGATCGCGCGTTGGCTTCGTCTGCATTCAATGCTTGTACATACTAGCACAACACTGCACGCTTATCTATCAGTGGCGAGATTTGCGAGAGGAGGCAATCGCTCCGATGTTTTCATATGTGACGCGGATGCGTTTCACTGATGTAAAACTGTACTTACTCATTATTGCGAATCATATACAGGGTCGCCTGGCTGAGAGACAGACACGTTTTGGAGATTCAGCTCAATCGTTGAACAGCTCCTCGATGAATGAGAGAATCTCGGCATCTAGTATTGCTACCGAACAGGAGGTACGAGCTTGCCAGCAATCCAGATTGTCATATGTAAAAGTGGTCACGAAGGGTGCTACTCGCAAATGTCGTCCTCCAAAGCTGACCATTGCGTACTAAGTAGAGCGCAGATAAAGATGGTGCGAGCAGACATGATGGTGTTGCTGTTCGTGGGGTTCCATCGCAACCGCGCACCAAAAAAGAGATACATTAGCCTACAAGGGCCACGCCGCCACAGGATAACCTCGTACTGCTCGACTTTAGGAGGCGTAATGTCATCTCATCGCGAAGTGCTCTACTCGTCGAGATCTTCAGTAAATAAATAAGTCGACTATTGACTTAATTGAAATTGTATTGAAATATTGGCGGCCACAACTTTGCAGTCGTAGAACATATGTAGTTATTCTTGAGCATCAGTTGCAGCGCTCACTGAACCCTCGATGGAGGTGGTACGCCAGCGGCCCTCGGCTTGACCTCAGTAGAGCAGCGAATAGAATATTGCCATCCAAAGAGTATTCCGGCGCCGCATAACAGTGGAACACTGGCGGCCGTTCTTGGTGTGAGCCGTGGTTGGTTGGTTGGTTGGTTCAGTGATGATCTTAATTTATCTATCTGCTTCCCTCTGACTTTCTGCCGCCGCACACAGCTCCGCGTTCACGCAACCACTGGGATAGATTGGAGTCAGGGGCCAGTTCCGTAATGGACCGCCGCGGTTATCGATGGACTCCTGATGGAGTTGCCCTTCAGCCGGCTGCGGTTTTGGCGGCCGTTGCACTTATCACTCGAAGGGATTGGTGCACCGCTCGATGTCATTGGCGAACGACCACATTGATTGGTCAGTTATGCACATTATATAATAGTTAAATTCTACTTAAGTAACCACACTTAAGTAACTCAATCGGCTGCTGGGAGCTCGATACGCGATGTGTCGGTTTTCATGACGAGGCTTTTAACGCAATTTTTAAGGCTGAGAGGTGCGTCACCTGTGTAATTCATATGATTGTAATAGGTGTTCAGATGAGGTCATCATCCTCACCCGTCAACAGACGTTATCAATGATGTCTACTCGGAAAGTGTAATGAATGGTATCCAAATGCCAAAATCCTTCAGGACTGAGATTGCTCTTGCGCAACTAAAATTATATCATAGTAAACATGCGAGTCCGACTGAGTCTTTGCGGAAGTCTCTCTCGTATAGTCAAAAGTGTGGCAGTAGAAGCTAACGGTATTCTCGCTAAGGAGGAATTTCTTTAACGAAACTAAGAAGACCAAAGGTTTTATTATGGTTACTGCAAAACGAGACAAGTTTCTATCTGTCCACAGTGGCTGAGGCAGCTCCGACGTGGTACAGTAGCAGCTGTTATTTCTTTGTCATCAGACGATTTTCATGCGCCACTTGTTGGCAATTGATCGCCTTCTTATCGTTTGGCCTTCACAGTACTGAAGGCGCAACACAGCAACTACACTGCACTATTGCATTGACCACACCGTTTAGTTATTGACCGCAGTAGGCACCCCAAAAAAAGTCAATGCTGCGAGCGACCCAAGTCGGGTCCGCCCAAGAGCCAAGTGAAGAAATGCAACCCCTCGTTTACTTGCTCGTGCTTCGTCCTCGCTAGCGATCTTCCCTTCCGATCCATATCGCTGGCACGGCTATATATATATATATATATATATATATATACGCAGTCACACACACACACAGACGACACACCTATATACGTATAATCCGGACATACGTCTTAGCGAGTGGTGGACGCGGTGCCGCGCGGCTAGCACTGCCAAGCAAGCCTCGGTGGTGGAGCTGTTAGCGTTGTTATTCAATGTCAACGGTCAGCTGGTGGTCAGCTGCTAGATGACTGGGTGCTATATTCACTTGTGAGTGAGCCTGGCGGGCGGCTGGCTGAGTGGCTCTGTAGGCGGGTGATGTTAGCAGTGGGCCAACACAAGAAGGACCCCAGCCACGGGACGAGGCGAGGGAGACGGTGTACGACGGACGGCCTTTTTGTCGTTTCGGAGGCGGAAGCGGCGGCGGCGTCGGTGGTGGTGGTGGTAGCGTCCCGCCAGTGGTCCGGTGGCAGCGGCAGCTGCGGCTACCCTGATGGCAGTGTGTCTTTGTGTCTGTATGTGGGCCTGTGTGGGTATGTGTGTACTCTGCTGTATGAGCCAGCTACTGAGGTGGTCGCAAGCGACCGAGTCGACCGTAGTTCACCGACGTCGTATTGCGACAAAGAGAAGAACAGCATGATAGGGAGAGAGAGCATTTACTGTTCACCCACAGCGCTTGGGTAGGATTTCAGTCGGGAGCGCAGCAGCAACCCGACCCGTGCGAGCGAGGCAGCGACGAAGGACAAGTAGCCGAACGGCGGTGGCGGACAACAGCAGCGGCAGTGGGCACTCGTTCTTCACAGGAGGGCAGAATCGTAGAGTGGGTGGCTGCGGTGCCTAGGGCTAGCGGCGTGGACCGGGCGACCGTGGTGTCGGTGGTGGTCATACTGGCTACTGAGAAGGAGGTCCTTAGAGATAGAAGAGAGCCACGAGATGGCTGGGAACGTTGGGTAACATAATATTCTACTTAATGTTAACAATATTCCCGGGAGGGTGCCAACAGCATCGTTGGGCCAATGCCGCCGTTGTCTCCTCTCAATAAGTCAGATTGCTTAGACATAGCAGTAGAGGCAGTACCAGCAGTGCCGCCACCAAGCAGCCACACCGCAGTTGAAGCATACGCAGCTGGGCCAGCCCGGCTGGATTCGACTTGGAAAGAACTGTAGGGCCACTGAATGTCGGCACCGCCAGCGGGTCTCCGTCCAGCCACTTTCGTTGGTAAAACGAACGAAGCCGCAGAAACGAGCAGCGGCGAGGCCCCTGCTCGGTCTGGGGCCCCCTGACGTCAGCCCCTAGCCAGCCGTTCGCCGTCTCTCGGTTGAGACCTAACCAGCCGTCTGAGTCGTTGCGTGGAGCGTTCGTAACAAAAGGAACGGCCACTTCCGTTTCTTAGCGTTGATACAATCGCCACCCCGTCCCGTAGTCGTCGCTGTTGTCAAGGCCGCTTCGCTGCTGCTACTGCTGCTGCTTCGTCATCTCCCCTGCTGACCTACGGATTGGTATGGCAGACGCTGCTGGCAAGCGTTGGCACTTGCACCGCGGTGCGAGTGAAGGATTCCTTTCTTTCTGTTTAGTATTATTTCGGATAATACGAAGCAAAGAAGGAAGCCAAGACCCTCAGCCGCGTCCAACACCGACAGCGTCCATTGCGCGAAGCGGACCAGCACCGGGCACAGCCAGAGAGAAGGCGGGGGTTGGTCTCTGGTACAAAGGGCTAGAGAAGGAGTTGCCTTCACGTTGCCCGTTCCACCGCTGGTTCGGCGGCAGCGGCGGACCGCCGCTACCGCACATTCAGTCTAATTGCTATCGACGGATTGACAATGTGACGTTGTGCAGTGTGTGTGTGCGTGTGTACAGCCGGGGGCCGACAAGCACGAGCGACGAACGACGGACGAGCGAGCGAGCGGGCGAGCTCGCAAGCAACTGCGGCAACATCGGACCGATCGCCCGAGTGTTGTCTGGCGCGAAGCTTGCGGAAGCCGGAGCTAGACCGCCTGGGTCGGGTCGGGCCAGCAAGCCAGCCGATGCCAAGGCGATGATGACTTGTGGGTCATGCAGCAGCATCCAATAGATTAGCCTAGCTCTGCTGCCCTGGCCTCGTCTCGGCCTTCCGAACACTGGCGGGAAAGACAGGACCGAGCAGGGCAGACCTGAACGAAGGGCACAATGTATGCGGAGCGGCTGGTCCCAACCGCTGCTCATGACGGTTGGACGGAAGCCATAACGACGATGACTACGCCGGCACGAATGCCGCATCAGACACATCAAGAGCACACACTTACCCGTTCACGACTCGGCCACAGGACAGAGCTAAACACAACATGACTGACTCTGCCTGCACAAATATTTGATTACCTCCGCCGGCTGCTGTGACGGCTGTCGTCTTTGTCACCATGCAAACACCTATCTCGATAGACACATACTCGGCGTGCATTGAAGAATAATCATGATAGCTCGGTAATCTGCAAACGAATGACAGCCGGTTGGGTTTTATTGTGAGCCGCTACGGCATAGACTCAAACGCTAAGCAACGATAGATGCCGGAAAAAAGAACCCGTTTTAGAACTTCCGTGCGCGTTCGTTTTCCTGTGGCTGACGAGTGGCAGGAGGACGAGCGACTGGGCGTTTGTTTGTCTGTTTGCCTGCCCATGCTTGCCTGTGTAAATCGAAGTGGCTCCACCGCTTGGCAACACTATACTGGTTGCAGGCGCAGGTCTTAGCCGTTCGAGTTTCGCTCTCGACATCATCATCATCATCATCAGCAGCAGCGGCGGCGGCGGCGGCGGCACTTGTGCCAGTGTTGGTGGTGATCGTGGCGGTGATCACACACTCTATCACAGTGAACAACAGTGGATTTTAGGCCGACCTCTGTCTGCTTCTCCCGCTGGTATTTACTATTATGCCGTTGCCATCATTGCCTCTAATGCTAGCACGCCCGAACTTTGAACTTTGCTATCTGAGCTGAGTGTGTTCCTCGCTCTAACCCGGCAAGGCATAGTTGCAGTAGTCGCGCATATGCGTCTGCCAATATCATATTTATAATACTCGCCAACATTGGGATGGACTTTCCCGGAAGTCTCCTGGGTGGTAGTGGTAGCTCGTGATCGCCCGATCTCTCTTCGAAAACCGCTTTCCTGCGACCCCGTCCGCCTTCGCCCGGCTGACCGTCGAGCGACGTGGAGCATCGCGTGAGCATCGTGTAAGCTTTCGATATTTGGACTTTTCGATGCAGCATGTGCTCGCTGCTATTGCTGCTGGTGCTCCGACAGTACGCCAACGCATCTGCCCCAGAGAAAGGCGAGCGAAAGGCAGGACTAGTGGCGAACAACAATATACAACGCGCTGATGCTGGTCGTCGGTTGGCAATCCGTCATGTGACGTAAATTGCGTCAGTTTCGATTCTTCCTGATTCTTGTCCCGATTCACCCTGCGAGGGGTTCCAAGTGCCCCTTCGACGCATCACTGCGTGTGCCCTTTCCTCCAAGGACTTCTACCCCCCTGGGCGTCCGTCAGTGGCCGGTCGGCGTTCGGCCGGCAGTTCGTCTGAGGCAACCGTACCGTGGTGTTTTGTGCCTGGGTGTTCATTCCTTCCTCAACGGTCGCCCCTGTTGGGCCCCAGTTTAGGTAGTCATCATCATCATCGTTGCAGCCGACGACCAACAGAAAAGGGCATGCGCGCGGGCGCCATGAAGGGCAACCTTGAGGACGAGCGGCGTCTCCTCGTCGTAGGACGACAGCCGTCTCTCAGGCCGATCTTAGATCGTGCAGGGACATGAGGAGAAGCATAGATGTTAAACAGAGATTTTCCGGACGAGCAGAACGCGTTCGTTGAGCAGCGCCCCTGCTCCACCCAGGGAATGCCTCCGGACCTCCACTGGAGATCTGGCGACTGGCTGGCCTGGCGGCCAAGGTTTGCCTGTACTTACAAGCGACATGGGCTGAGCGACCACCGCTCGAAAAAGCCACCATTGCCGCCGCGGCCTCCAAATTACCATTCGTTCTCCAATCCTCCATGGTCGTCTCTCGTCCTCCCCTCCTCGCTATCCTCTTCTCGTCCTCCTCATCTTCCTCCACTTTCGGTATCGTCTTTTGAACGCGTACGGCCGCCACGGCCACCGCTGCTGCATCCGTCGACGGTTGAACAGCGCGCGGCCCCCTGTGCGCTCTCGACCGGCGAGTGCCAAGACCCATCCTACAAACAAGCAAGCCGTCGCCAATCCCCCACCCTTTGTAGTTCTCCATCTCGATGGAGCAACGTGCCACCCTCGCCAGCTCAGCCCTTAGACGAGCCCCCCTTCTGAAAGCAACCTCCTCCCACTAGTGTCGGCTTCTCTTGGCTCGCTGTCCCATACCGTCATTCCCGCGACTACCGACGATACCTTCCATACAAGCGGACGCACGCGACAAAAAGCGGCTAAGAAGAAGCCGCCGTTGCTGCCAGCAGGGGAGTCAGAGATAGAGAGGAATAGAGAGAGAGATGAAGACAACGGCGGCGGGGAAAGAAACGCCGGTGGCAGCATAGCCGGCCACAGCAGCAGTAGCACGTTTTGCTTTAAAATTATTCGCCTTTGTGGAGCGGAGTACCGTAGGGAGTGGCGCCGGTACCCATCCATGTCTTCAGTGGTCCTCGGAAGAGAGACACGGACGTTCGGTGTTCGCTCGTACAGACCCATTCCCCTTCCAGCGATCCCATGCGCCCAGCGGCCTAGGCGACGGGTGGAAAAGGGACCTGCCACGGATAGGAAGGACGTTGAGGGTAGTCGAGCTGGGTGGCGACGGCGGCGGCGGCGGCAGCAAGAGCATCAGCGGCATGGACGCCTCGTATAGAGCCCTGCTAGTGCTGCTGCTTAGAGATACCCGTGCCGCCGCTTGAGCTTGCGTGGCCGTTGGTGGTGCTGCTGCTCAATGTCCCTCCGAGCACACCGCCGCCGTTTCCCTAATGGCGGACAAAGGATCGAGGAGAACCTGAGGAGGATGAGGAGGCGTTCGAGCTACACCTCGAAATGGCCAGAATGGCCGAGGAACAGGCGTTCAGCCGTATACGGACGCCGACTCTCTCCGCTTGCCCACCGAACGTGGGCTCTTCGTCGTCGTGGGCCGCGCGGTTCCTCTCGGCACCCGCCAACTGCCAACAATAACAGCAGCAGCAGCAGCAGCAACGTGCACCAGAGGCCTCGGCCCCTGCCTAACGGAAAACGCCGCAGAGAGGAACAGAGGAGGAGAAAGCGAAGGCAAGCGATGCGGACTCTACGTCGCATTCAACTGCCGCGGCTGACAGTCGAGGGGCCGTAGGGTTGCTCAATTGAGGGATGAGGGGGTAGAAGGACGGATACAGGCCGCGAGGCAAGCCAAGGGGGTATACGAAGACGGGTCTAGCTAGCTAGCTAGGCAGCCTGTACACGCAGTCAGTGAGGTAGGCTCATGCGAACTAAGTGCCTTTTATGACATCCCGTCGAGGGAGCGCAGTACCCATCGCGCTCTAATCGCCTCATTTGAGGCAACGCGCCGACGCGTTCGTACACGTTTCAAGGTGTCGCCGCCCTGACGATATCGCTATGCCAGCGGTAAGAAAAGGATGCATTCAAAGAGAGCCTCAAAAATCATCCAATACTATTATAGCACCGCCGGCGGGCTGACAGCTGTTAAGACATCACAAAGGTTGTACACAATATATATATATATATATATATACTCGAGATATGTGTATCGTGCACACAAATATGTTTCGGTATGTCATTTGAACGTGTGTGCAGTCAGCACAACGGCTTATTTCTGCTGAGAACGAATGCATCGCTTGATCGGTTGACTTGATCAGTCCAGAGGCATAAGCTGCTCGTCAAGTCATTGTGATTGTGATGTAAAATGTAAGGTGATGTATAAAATAACTGTGATTAATCTCTCAGAGATCTACGTAACTTTTCAAATGTGGTCGAATATGAGCGTCGGTTTCTGCTGTTTGGGGCAACATTCCTCCACCTGGCGTCGAGAAACTATGCTAAAAACCCAAATTATTGTACAGCCTATTCCAGATTTATATTACTACAACTAAGATATATATATATATATATATATATATACATTTATATTACTATACTACTTATTATGTATTGCTCATTTCATATAGACTATGTGAGCTGTAGAAGACGACGTATAATATACGTGAAGAAAGAAGCTGTTTAACATATAGATATACCTGCGTGTCGCTTTTCAGACGCCCATTTTCAAACCGTTCACACACTCTCGGTAACGATTTAGCAGTTATTGGCCAGGTCCACCTAACGTCTCAAACGAGAACGGCATAGATATGTACATTTCTCGTAGGCTCGCGTATTTCTGCGGGATTTTCTCGGCTGAAATCCTAGTTGAACAGCACTGCACCTGACGAAACAGGGAACAACTTCTCACGTAGACGTAATTTTGTCACTGTTATGGAACCAAGAGAGAAAAAGACAATGCAAACCTTTCTTTCGACGTAAATTACGTCCACTCCTTCTGTTTAATATGCTCTTCGCTTTGTCGTTTGAAGCGAAAAAATACGATGTTATTAAAATTACGGTGAATTGTATTTTCATTCTCACCTGATGTCTATCTCGCTTCTTAACTGTTAGAAACGTTTGTGGATACAATGATATGTTCCAATGTTTATTGTACACTGTGATATTTTCAGTGTTTTTGCCATAATGGATAATATATTTGAATAACCGATGTTTAAACTGTTCAGTGATTTGTCACTCTCTCTCTCTCTCTCTTATCCTATTTTTCGTAATGAGAACTTAAGCGTTGACTGCATTTCCGTCAATAAACCAAAGTATTGTATTGTCAACTCAACCTTTACAACCTAGGAACGTGTACCCCACTACGCCTATGTACGCGATCCAAGATAAGTACGCATTAATGCATATGCAGAAGGTGCATCTCTGTCAGGGTTAGCAAGGACAGAAGCCGAGCGGCTGCATCACCTGTCGGCAGATAGTGCACACGTTGTACTGCCACCGCACCAGCTGATCTACCAGCCGAACGTAGTGGTAGATTAGGTGTTTTATATAAAATGTTTTACTGCAATGGAATAGCTCCAACTCAGGAACCCAGTGGAGGTGGGGGCGGGGGGGGGGGTCTAAAAACGAGAACGTCGTTTGTGTTCATAGCCACCCCTTCTCTCTCTCTCTCTCTCTTTGATTTGCAGCGAGTTCGTGGTCCTCCGGAGAGAATTTGTGGGTGATCTCGCCTCCTCTGCTAGACGTCTCTCTCTCTCTATCTATCTATCTTCCGGTTCTTTGCATCGCCGTGCGCTGCTGCAACGGCTACGCGTTCCTCACCCACTCCCTGTCTCGCGTCCACACTTCTCTCGTTCCTCGCAAACGCCTCCATCAGCGTCGCGTTCGGCCTGTCCCCGCTGCTTCCTTTGCTGCTGCTGCTGCTGCGCCCACCGCCGCCACCACCACCGCCGGAAGAGTAATTACACTGCACGCGCCATTAGACTTCCGTGCCAGTTTCGTTTGCACGACGACTGCTAGAGACGACGACGGCGGCGGCGGCGGCGGCAGCGGCAGCGACACTAGGAGCAAAATGTAAAGAAAAATGTGAGGGCAGGATGACAGCGGTCGCCGCGTCAGCGTCGACGTCGTCTTTCGTTACACTCCTTCGTTCTTGTGCCGCTCGGTATTCTGCTCCCTTCTGGGCTCTGGAGGAGGCCGTAGAGGTCCGCCAGCCACCAGCCATTGTCCGTGTGATTGTCCGACGGCTCGTTCTGGCTGCCAGCGGTTGGTTCTCAGCGGGTGGTAATCGAGAGCGTAGCGAATATAACAGATAGGGTGGGGGTGCCAAGGGCGGTGCTCACGGCAGGGAGACGCGAGCTCTCAGCGCGAGGGGATGCTGCTGGACAGGGCGGATGAGAGGGTCTGTGAGGGCCACCAGCTCTTATGCCGGCCCATGTATTTGGCCAACTCGACCGTCGCCTATCGCCACGGCCGTGATGGTGGCGTGGTCCGCGTCGACGCTCAAATTGTTTCTTAATGTCCACACACAGCCGTCGACCCGCCAGCGCTCATTATGACGCCGTTGCCTGGTGCTCTGACGGCGTCTACGCCTTTGCTGCCCGTGACCGCTGCTGCCGAGAGGGCGAACTGCGCTCAGCCATTGACAGTGCAGGCTAACATTTCACATGGGAGCTCCACGAAGCCGACCTTCCATTCGGCTGGGTACGAGTCCAGGAGCCCGGAGCACCAGCAGCAATAGCAGAAGAAGAACACATGAAAAGCGCTTCGCCATGAACACGAAATTATCAAAAGGTTACTACGTATACCAGTAGCGCCAGCAAATGAGCGCTTGTACGGTGATTTCGCCCTATTGATTCAGGCTCGTGGCATGCGATATCTAGACATCGATTCAAGTGAAAAAAAATATTTAACAATCAACAACGTCAGTATATGCGTATTGAATCCCCGAAGTTTTATCTAACAAATGCCAGCATATGGAAACGCATCTCCGCCTATCAAGCAACTAACGTAAATGACACTCGATTAGATTGCTCACTCTAATCATCATGGTTCAGCTGCGCTTTAACTCAGCGGATATCGTGCAGAGATTTTGATGTCTCTTGTTGTGTGTTTTTGCATCTCTGGATGGAGTGTCTTCATATTTCCAGAGATCTGACCAAATTTCACACTGCCGGTCCAGAGGTTCGTAGCAACAAACGACAAACGTTCTGCTTAAACGCAGCCAGGCCTGCAGCCGTTTCCGTTCGATGGTTCAGTGATGCTCCCCTGAATAGATGTGAGAAACACTACGATAATAAAGATAGGATTATTTTCGTGCACTCCACGAGAGCTCTTTCCGGCACAATAATACAAAGTGTGTTATCACTATTAAGCACAAGGCGGCCCCATGCAAAACGTCCACTCGTTAAATCTTCACAGCTTTTGAACGAAGTGAGTGAGAGCGAGCATTTGTTTCGAGTCATTGAGACCTTCTCCTCGTTGCTGTTTGCATAGTGAAGCCACCTCTCTCTATGGTGGATTATCAATGGTTGAATATTTACTATTCAGAGTTGTTCTTCTTCGTCTTATTATCACTATTATTATTATTACTATCATTATTGTCACTAATTTAGCTTGCGATTGCTTGTTCGAGAAAATTGGCTTTTGAATAACGCACGCTAGCAAATTGCCCTTCTGAATGTGCGCAAGCTAAATAACATGGATTGTAGTTTGGAGACTACTGGAATTGGAATAACTGCGCAATAACTTTCGACCCTCGCTGGCTCGATTTGACGCGCTTTGAAAGGATTACCAATTTTAGCCGTGTAACGTGTACGTGAGGTTTTATGAGGCTCAACTTTAATCGAAGTTATCTCAACCCTTTAGATTCCTTCGTCAGTGGCTGTAGCTGACGTCAGGGCACCTTCTCGATGATACTTCGCATCACAATGTTCCCTGATTTAAAATCCAGGTATCACATTTGTATACGTTGTTGACTTGGGGAGGATGTACGGCTAATAGTTTCACCAACAGCCACCAACGCATTTTAGCAAGACACACAGGAAGAAGACCTTCATAAGCCACCCATTGATTTTTGGCACAACAAGGAAATTTTTATACTATAACACTTCCGTTGTGAAACGTATGTAGTTGGCCAGTGGTGCATTTTAGTTGTGTCCATTAGAAAAAGCCAAGTTCGGCTTGAGAGAGCCTAGTGTTTTCCGCCCATGTCACAAATGTTGATCATTATAAACATCGATCTGGGGTTTGTACTGGTCATTTATTTCTTCGTTGTACTGGCCCTGAGCTTCCTTTAATCACATGGATAATCATAGTCATGATTTGAATAGCTGTATTTTTAGGAGCAAACTCTTCTATCGGAATAGATCATGAATATGGCCTCGTTTCAAGCGCAAAGCCTCGGGACAGGCTTCACCCGTGTGGACTAGACTATGTGTTGTTATCTACGCAGTTAGCATAAGAAACTATCTTTTACTCTCTCTCGCTCTCTTTCTTTTCTCTGTGTCTTGCTTCGTTCTCTCTTCCCGCCGCGAACTATTTCTTGGTCGGACATTCTCCTCGTACAGGCTCATTCTGTTATGTTCTGTACACTCTGTGACACGATAAAGGTGAGCTTGCTCCTTAGTCCATTGAAAAGTGAAACCATCCCTGGTGCAGAAGGGGGAGTCCTGCCTCTCTGATCCCACTAGCCGATGCCCCAGCTTTCTCGCTGACCCACTCTCTATTCTCGTCGAGTGCCTAAGTGTGCCTCAGTTTCGGGATCTGGAGTGAGGACTCCTCGAGGCGGGCGGGGGCTGGGTCGGGGGTTTACTCGACAGACCATGGCCTAGAAGAACCTCGGTGTAAGGTGCAGAGAGGAGAGACCTTGCTATGGTGTCTATCCAGGTGATACGATGGTATTGTGTGCGGTTCTATTATCGAGGGCTCTTGGCTCAGTGGCGGGGTTGGGCTGGGTTTGGCTGGTCTGGGGTGGGCTGGGCTGGCCAGCTTGCCCTAACGCTCGGGGCATTCCGTCCGGTGACGACAGCGACGACGGAGACGATTGTCCAAGAAAGCACGGAAGAAACTACAGGCCAGCACTATCCAGGACGCCGATGGGCTGCGTATGGTTCGTAGGTGGGTCAGCAAGGGCGACCGTAATATTGAGGGCTCCCTCGACACCTATTCTATTCTAGAGGCTTAGTCGACTAGCCAAACGGGGCGGGCTCGCGGCCGCTGCTGGAGACTGACTGGTTTACCACCTACCCATAGCTGTGAGGGCCGGTGCTCCGCTGCTGCCCCCCCCCCCCCGTAAGACAGCAGGAGAGAAGGGAAGTGGCAGGACGAGGTGCCAACCTAACCTTATACGGTTGGTGTAGGCCCCGGATGGCGCGAATACATTGGTTTCCTAGTGCGACCTTCGTTCGCTGTTTCCTTGCCCCTTCTACTGGCGCTGTCCACCAAGCTGAAGGTCACACACGCACAAACGCGCCCTACCACCCTCCACACATCACACGCATACCCAGATATACACATAGACTTGCATAGTCTGAGGCTGGCTGCTTTGCCAGTGGCCAGGATCGGATGCTTCGGCTGCCTTTTTGCCTCCCTGATCATAACCCAGTCGCTTGCCTATGCCCCCATGGCGGTGGATGTCGAGGCAGTACGGGACAGAGGACTACAGGTGAGCGCGGTCGAGTTAGCAAGGGCTGAAAGCAATTGTATCATATCTGTGATACGTTCTATTATTGTATTAAAGGATGAGTGTAACAAGAGGAAGTGACGCAATATGCAGTTCCTTCGAAGGACATCGCGAACAAAGTGCGATGTGTATCATTATTATGAGTATGCGCGCCTTCGGCGTTGGCGCGTCGAAGGTGACCGGTCACCTACAGACAGTTACAGAGAGCGGCCTGTCGTGACATCGTGATTGAGATACCGCAATGTCGTTCTCTTGGCTGCTCCCGCTGTTGTCGTGTTCCCGTATTGGATCGTTGTTCCTTTCTGCTCGCAAGGCTTCTGCGATTCACTGAACCTTGCTCGGTCTACTGCTGCTGTGCACCTGACGTCGGAATGGTGGCCGACGTGAGACGACGCTGCTGTCGACTACGCGCTCGGTCCAGGTGGCAATAAGTACAGTTTGAGAGTCTCCAGCAACGACATTCGCCGCCCGCCATAGCAGTGACTAATTTGGGATACGTATACGGAGTAAAATATCAAGCGGGTAATGTGGCCGCTGGTCGGCGGTGTATATCAATTTAGTTAGTTGTCTTTGCGTTAATCAAGGAAATAGTCTAGTATATCTAGCTGTAAATGCATAATTGGATATCAATACATGGTCCAGTGTAATTGTCACCAGATCACCCTGTGATACCGAGGTTTTTTTTTTATTTCCCTATCTCGCCTTGGCCTGCACCTAACAATCGATTATCTCTTATAGCGATTAAATATAGTAGTTATGTGAAAGATTTACTTAGCTATTATAGTTAGTTGTTCGTCATGAGACAAGCATGGTCTTCATCTGCGCACTTCAGCACCGATTCCGGCACAGATTTATGTAACGCCGTCTGTCTTCTGTTTTCTGTATTCGACGACAAAATACAATGCTTTTCTACGCTTATAGACTTGCCTTTGTCTGGTTGAGTGAGCTATCTGATGACGGTTCTGTAGGAGGTGGGTTCGCGCAGGTTGATAGGTAGCACTAGCTGCTGCAAGTACTACTCCCACAACTTAAGAAATGACGGCTGACGATTAAAGCCATCGCCCCGCCTATTCGCCACCGAAAGCGAGGACAGCCCCTAAACAGCATCCTGCTCCCCTCGATTGCCAGGGCCTGCCCAAGCGTGGTTGGGAAGAAAAGGAGTCAACGTAGCTCGGAGCGCTCGCGTTGATTCCTTCACGTTGCTCCTCTCGTAAAGGGTGTCCCAGAAGGGTTTCCTGCTAGAATGGATGGGCCCCTGCGCCATAGTGGTCCTGGTGGTGGTGCTTCTAGTGGTGATGATGCTGGCGGTGGTAGCAGCGATGGGAGCGGGAAGGGGTGGCTGTATTATAATAGTAGTGCTAGTGTATCCTCTTCTTACAACACACTCTCCCCGTGTCCTTCTCGCTCCCACCGCGTTTCTCTCTCTCTCTCTTTCGCTCTCTCTCTCTCTTCTTCATCTTTGCCATTGGGGTCGACGGCAGCGGCGTCGCCGCAATTTTGACACACGACGATCCGGAAAAAGCCCGGATTGCAGCAGTTTGATGATGATGCGTTGCCACTGGTGTATGGAGGTTATGGAGCTGTGGGATGTGGCTTGCAGGGAGACGGAAGCACGCAATGGATGGGTACTAGTTGGGTATGTCGGGGGGGGGGGGGGGGGGAGATACGTTTGAGGGCGTTTGGGGCGGTGGGGTTGAACTGTTGGGACCTCTGCCGGTTCAGGCTATGGCCAGGGAGGTGCGTGGAAGAGGGCGAGCCAAGTCGACCGACCGACCGACCAGGGCAGAGGATTAGAGTGGTAATTTTTCATCGCGCGCTACCGCTGCGCCCTCCACCCCCGAATGCCTCATCTCATCCTGTCGCTACTACTACTACTTCTGTGCCCTTTTCTCCGCACCTACCTCCCACCGCCGGCCCCGTACTGCGGTGCCGCTCCCCGCGGCAGGCAGCAGTCGTTCTAACGCTTCCGCGACGCTACTACGAAATGGGGATGGCCGGGCACGGCGGGAGCGTAGGGCATCGGACGGTTACGAGGGGAAGAAGCAGGACCTTGTGGGTATATATAGGTATGTGTGTGTGTGTGGCCTGCTGCTCTGATACCCTTGCAGGAGCGGATCATCCTCTTGCGACCACCAGGGCCGCCCAATAGCCTCGGGTTGCTGCGTCGTTCGTTCGTTCATTCGTTCGCCGCTACTACTGCTGCCGCTGCTGCTGCTGCTCGTTCGGTTAACGTAACGAGCTGAGTCTCTCAGCTAGTAGCGGCGGTAGCCGCAGCAGAATGAGCCTAGCTCTCATCATTCTATTGGCTTAGTTTCCCTAGCTGCTTCTGCTGGCTGCTGGTGCTGCTGTAACGGCAGCAGCAGCAGCTGCTGTAACTGCAGCTAGTGCAGTAGCAACGGCCGTGGCTGCGTCGTGGCTCAGCCCACCTTCGTTACGCTCGCTCGCTCGCTCTGTCGACCATCCCCCTTTGTGTGTCACTTGCTTACAGCGGAAGGTGGGTGCCGTTCAGGAAAGCCGGGGACGCGGGCTCTGGCTACAAGTATGGCCCCAGTCAAGCAGCTAGAGCACAGCTTACAGCACGCAGCCGCCTATCCTAACCGCCTCTATCATCCTTTCCTCTCCCTCGCCCTCTCTCCGACCTGGTCATTATATCATTATACATTATTATAATTATGAGCGTATGGGTTAAAGCGTATCGCAGTAGTAAGCCACTTATCGTCGTATCCATTGTACTGCTGCCATAGCAGCAGGAGTGCAGAAGACGACATTTGATAAAAATAGAGATGAATGACGAAGCGCAGATGAGTAGGTAAAAGGCAAAAGTCAACGAGGAGGAACATGGGCCAAAGATGAGCAGCGACCACGGCAGGCGGGGGATGGGCTGATGTAATAGTCATATGAATATTTCTGGGCAGTGCTCGAAAAGCTCGAAGATCTGTATATGCGAGCATATATTTGAGTGGAGTTCACGTAGTTGACTGATGACACTGTGAGTGGTGATGAAATGTGATACGTTTCATACTTTTTGGTCAAATTTCGCGTACACAACATAAAAGCGACGAGAGTCACATTTATATCATCCTCGATTCGGTCACAATTAGGTTATGCAGTTGCAGTTTTTTGTTTCTCTACAAAAAAACAATGCGCTTCGTGTTATGCACGACAATATATTCACATATTCACACACTTATGGGCGAGCCAACGGAACCGTCCGTTTGTCATCCTAGTATCATATGCTTCAAGCTAAATTTAATAAGAAATCATGTAATCATGTCCTTGCTATGATACCCGCTGCCAGGTCAGATTCATTTTTTTTTGTCGACACGCGGTTTTGAGTCCGGCGATTCCCCGAAGCGAGGGGGCGGGTCGTTACGATGGCGTCTTCTTCGAAGGTTTATCTGCATCATTTCTTCCCAAGAGCCTTCCAACTATAGACATCGCCGCAATAGTTCGGACATTCAAAGGTAAAATCCGCGCCCGCTTGATGTCCCATGTATACGTTGGTATTACGTACGTCGCGTTGACGCAAAACCTTCAGATGCCTTCAAGCGGATATTTCCACTCCTCTAGTAGTCCTTTCCACGAAACCCTCTCGCCAGCTACGGTAGCTATTCGGCTTAAGCTGCCACATCAGGACTATATGCCGAGTTTCGTATGCGGTGCTACACAGTGGCGCACGCGCCGACTTCCTACTTGATGAGAATACCAACCGTTGAGGCTGACTAAAACTTCTTGTCACTATTGCATCTGCCCGTTTTCGCCTGTTTTTAAAACTGGAGGCGATGAAAAGCACAGTCTTTTTTTGGTTTTCAACTCAGAATTGGGGTTCGCGCCCGATTTTCGGCAGACATTCAACGAAAAGAGGATCGAGCTACCCCTGACTTGTCCGGTTCGGCATTCTGTTTGAATCCTCGAATCTAGCTGCCATGCATATGCACTTAACACAATGATTATTCGACACATTCTTAGAAGACTTGACGTGATTAATCGGCATTGCTGAATGACACCTCTTATCAATTTTAATCATCTATGATATGTGCATATCTATAGATACATCTATATTTATATGTTATATTTAATTCGATCAGTCGCTGCTTCCCGTGTGTTAGTCGTTTAGCCTCTGAAAGTTCAGGGTTATCCCGTTTCAGCGGCGAGTTACGACTTGCTGTAATTGTGGCGTGTTGAATTCGCCCCGTGCTCGTATTAAATACGGTAGCCTGCCTGATTTGCATCTCAATGGCTCCCATTCAACCTGTTCAGCTACGCCCAATTAAAGCACGTTATCGTCGCATCACCGCGGCGGTCGGTGAAACTGTCGGCCGGCTTTCGCCACGGCCGCCGCCGCCCCACTTTTCCAGTTGACGCGCCTCGTCTGCTGTGATTTGGCCACCAGACTGTCCGTATTCACCATTCGTTATCGTAGAGCGATTTTGTTATTTTGAAGAAATTATAAGATTTACATATAACCATAATATACGACGTGTCCAACAGCGAGCCTGCGTTCAGCAGACTATCGAGAGGTCGTTCTCTGAAGAATATAGCTCATAGCTACTGTAACGTCAAGTAGCGACAGCTCGCAGCTGAGGATGTGGTTTGCTTAAAACAAAACTTGGAAAATATTCTCGAAACTATAATAAACAAATCGTAAAAAAATGCATTGATTGAGAGGATGGAATTAGTTCATCGACGTTATCAGCACGAATCATGTTCAGCACTTTTATCAGGAGCTAAAAACCGAAACCAGTTCCTTATTGCTTAACTTTTTCTGCCAAAGATTGCCTAATGTAAAGGCATAGGAGACTGCACATGACTGCTATACCTGTATTTACCAGTTATTAATAATAATGGATTCATCGGAGTTGAAAAAAGTACCTACCTTAATTTTTGTTTTTTTCTTTACGGCAAGTGGTGTGTGCCTGTCTGCCTAATGCGCATATCGTTTCAAGACAGCAAGCAGCCAAGGCGAGCTATTGCAAAACAAAGTGATTCAATTGTTATTAGGGTACTGTTCGTGATGTCACCGTTAGTGGTGTGCGTTTGCACTGGATAACTTCATCTCCAAATGAAGTCAGCGATTAACACAATTTTTAGAGATTTCAAACGGAAAACGCATCGAATAAAAATGTACTCTCTCTCTCTTTCTTCCTCTATCGTCAGCAACGCCAGAGTCGCCTCTCTTGTTCGATAGGGATCGAAAAGCGTCGTAAGTGTACTGGTGACATGCGCATCTGTGTTCACTAGCGCCATCATAGCGAGTTGTCGTGGTAGTAGTCGGTAATTGGATTGGTCGGCGCGATCACCATCGCGTTGCATCCAGCCAACCAGCGAGTCAAGCCAACCTAACGGCCCAATAGCGGCTGGTGGCAGGAGGCCAGCCTATCGGCAGGCAAGACCATCCGAACCAGATCAGACCATCACTTGGACGGGCGGCCTGCTCCTATTCCCAATCTCTCTTACACTCTTTCTCTCTCTCGCTCACTCTCGCAGATCACACGACGATTCGTGATGCCACTTTACTGTATAGGGCTGCTGGCCAACACCCACCACTCCGCTCTCCCCGCCCCCCAGACGCGCACTTGCCCCTGATGATCACGACATCGGCCCGATCTGCGATGCTGCGCCTCCTGTTTTGGGCCGAGCAGGAGCACAGTTTCCCTCCGACAGTCTACCATTCCACTCCCTCCGCTTGTAGCATTAGGCGGACGAGCGGACCAAGCGACGCACGTCCTGGTAGATGGCCACAGTTGCCGGCGGGCGGCGACAGAAAAGACAGGAGCACGATGTCTCCAGAGGAACAGGACGCGGAGGAGGAAGGCTGCGCCGCGAGCAGGATGCAAATATGCCAGTTAGCCAGACGTCCTGCCGGCCGATCGACCGGCAGGACCGTCTGTCCATCCATCCGTCTCTCTCCAACTCGCCTCATGTCCATGGGCATCCAATGGGTGTCGGATAGATAATATTATTGCGTTCAGTGACCATCGCGCAGAAGCCAGCGCGATTCATCTGCACGAGCGATGAATACGGATTTGGAAGTGGAGAGGAAACGCGAGGATTCGATGGATGGATGGACTGACGAACGAACGGACAGACATCTGCTTCTTCAGACACGAGGACGGCTGGCCCGCGAAAGACGTCACCGGCGTGCATAGACGTGCATCGGCCCTTCCGGACACTATTGACGTTGGGCAGCTTTGTAGCTTTGAGCCTTTGGAGAATCGTGGGCGGGGGAATTCGTAGCCGCCCTATCTGTGAGCATAAGCAATGCGGTGTCACGCGATATGTGTGCTCGTAGACGATCGTCTGCCAACCATAATGAAATATGAGCACTTCATCAAATGTATTCAGTTGGAAAAATGTAGTGCCTTTTACATGCAGTTTTGTGTTGGGAGGAGATGGGGGACTGACAATCAAAGGCGCGCAGTAGAACACTCATGGAGGTTTATGGGGTGTGCTGTTTCTCTTGTGATCGGAGAATTGAAAAATCCCTTTTCGTCGAGTGTCAAAAAGAAATAGATGTTTAGCCACCTTTTATGGACCAAGTCTAAAGTCGAGCTTTTTTAAACATCTTAACAGCCACGATTAATCCTTGTCAGTGCGAATCTTATAATGACTCCTTCAATTGCCATATTTATAATGGTAATAATAATGCTCATAATATTAAAGACACCTTGTACAATGATAGGGTTTATTGTCCATTAGGCAAATGATAATGTCGCATCTAGTTCATTGTGATTTATGGGTTAAGACAAATCGTAAATCCGTAAATCGGTCGTGATCTGAATTAGAGAATTATACGAGTGCATGAATTACACGGTTGTTTTTTGCGTTTTGGTTCCCGTACGCTGACTCTCCGTCGGAGACCTATATTATTATGTTATACCTATATTATTATGTTATTATATAACATAATAATATAAATTCCGGGCGTAGCCAATACTACAATACAGGTGTTACGCTTAATCGTATGCATGCAACACACGCGCCTAAAATATATGAAAGTTACCGATGCAAATTGGTTCACTATGATCTGAGGCGATATTGAACTCCGTGTAGAGATAAGCGTTCTCTTGAAGCTTTCTCTTCACACATTGCATCGATAAGCTTCCAACATTATACCTAGAACACATACAATAGTTGCTTCTTGCGAAATAACTGAAAGTTTGTAAACGGTGTGTTGTTATGTCGCCAAACCAAATGGTCCAGAATGGGTCGCTAATTAGAACGTGTAGGAGCACCCGTCCGTGATAGACTCAATCCGTAGAATCGGAAGAGCAGGTTCCAGCAGAGGCAGATTCTAAATAACTGAACCGTCTCCGACAGTTCCGGTGAAAATGCGGAACGAATCATCAGCTGAATAAAATGTCATCGCAAAATAAAAATCCGTAACACTTCTTCGCTTGACTAGAGATATATGAATATCCATAGTCAATAGTGATACTAACATCTTCAAAATGAAGTTAACGATCATTGAGTGGCTATCGAACAAAAGTTGTAGTGGTCGACGGGTGTCGCGCATCTGCATAGATGGCCACGTCAGGCGTCTAAGTGCAGCTTGTGCTCATACAGTACTGGTAAATATCATGTGGTTGCTACTAGATATTGGATGGAGATAAGAGCCGAGCCTATATCAAATCTATGATACCTCAGACATGAAATATCAAGACGATTTATTTTGTTCATGAGAATATAACATACGTAATATTTATATATGTGAGAATTTTGTTGAAGTTGACAGTTTTATATCTTCGCCTATTGCTCTGTTACAGAAACCGTTTTGAGCTATCGTGAACGCATTAAAAAGAATCTATGGCGGTATCATTTGGGAGCCATTTGCATAGTAACTCAGATGCACGCATCGGCTGACAGCTCGACTAAATACAGAGCTGCAAGTAGACTTGCTAGCTTGATATTATACAGTAGATCAGTTGAGATTTAAATGTGCTAGGTGAGAGACTGCGCAGACGTCTGTCTACACTAGCACTTACTATGGAGTTGTACACTTACTATGGAGTTGCACCCCCCACACGCACCATGATCGTTCTCGTCCAGCCGTCAATGTGTACTCCATATCGTTAGCTATCAATGACGCGTAGCCAGCCTTGTCGCCAACCCAATAGGTATTGCAAAAGTCATCAGGATAGCGTAGAGGCTTACCCCCGGCACCGTCCGTCCACTCCGCCAACTAGTCTATCAATGTCATACACATGGGGTGCACTTGACACAGCTCTCACAAGGGGATTCTGCTTGTCATGTGGCGCATAAACAATGAAAAGGGAAAAAAAAGGGAGAGAGAGAGACACGAAACGAGACCGGCCACTGCTTGTCCTAACTTCTCACTTCGAGTCACGAATCGTGCGATCAGAAATTGAATTCGTATGCAACAGTTGGTCACAAATCGAGTGTTGCCAACATCGTGGACGGCGCGCAACAGAGACTACCACGCGTGCTTTCTAGCGGAGTTATTGCCTGAAAAATAATTTGCCCCTGCGTAAACATCGGCAAAGTGGAAAAAATTATCGCCACACATTAGCTCAATTACGGTGGCATGTTTCCTATCGCTTGCCGCTCCCCGATGTCCACGATGACAGTGGTCGCGGCCTGTCGTACGGGCGACACGCTTTAACTAAAGATACGCCCAGACAGAAACGATTATTATTACGACTACCGCTACGACTACTATCACTACCACTCGAGTTACTGAGAGTTGAAGCCATTTCGATTGTCACCGTTAGAAAGCTACTTCGCTCTACCACTATGAAGTAGCTTTCCCGAGGAGGCTACTCCTTCGGCGCGGTGGCGAGGGAGACGGCAGGGCCGACCCCCCGCGCACTGTCGTCCAGAGGGGCGTTGTGTGCGGGTAGCCTGCAGGCGCCTGGATGTTCCGGGTGGCAGTGAAGGGGCGCAGCAGTAGCCAGGGAGAGACCCCGTCACTTGCCACTCTCCTACTACTATGGATCCGGCGGTACCTCAGAAAGCTCTATCGCTTCCCCCCTATCTCTCTCTCTCTCTATCTACGCTATCCGCTAGATAAATCACCTGATTAGGGTACGACCATAGCCATTCAGCTCCTCAGCAAATGGCTAATGCTTGGTCGCCTGGTCGTAGCGTAGTCGCTTTAAAAGACTTATCGCTTCCTCGCCGACTGACAGCCGCACAAACTCCTGATTTCACTGGGCCTTCTTGCCCCTTCGTCGCCTGGCCGGCCCCATCCTGTACGAGCGGGGTCGCCTTCCCAAGAGGAAACAGAGTATTCGTCTTGTGGCAGGATGTCCATTGTGTCGTCATTGGCGGTGTCGGCGTCGCCGTCGCAATCCTTCCCATTGTGTCTTCGTGAGACATCGATGTCTTGCCGTGTAGCTACCCCCCGCCCCACCTTTTCCCGCATGTAGCGTACGGTGTCTGCACTTCTTTAAGCTGTCACCCGCCCAGTCACCCATAGACCATAGCACATATGAAAGTTGCGCGACAGTGGACGCAACTATTTCACTGTGATGTAACTTTGCTGTGTGTAGCCTTTCGTCGAGGGTAAACCGCTGAACGGAAACGATTGGAGACATTGAAAATTTGCTTTTTAACAGAGTCAGTTCTTTGAGTTCTTGTAACAGTTATAGATGGTGCTGGGTGCCATTTCTACTGGTAAAACCAAGCCAAGTTCTCACATTGAAGGGTTGAACTGGGCGTTCGTAACCAACAATAATGCCTTTGTTCATAATAAGCCCACCATAAACGACCAGACAAGCATGGTTGCAACAGAGATATATCATATCTGGCTCATACGGTCATCATGATAAGCGCAAATAGCTAGCTCCAAATGGCTGCAGCTCCTAACGGCCGTGTGTGACTCAAATTCGAAGCAAGAGTATGTATATTCACGTGAAAGGCTTTCGTAATTTCATCGAAATTCCAAACAGTGTGACCATAATAACCCGTGGCTACAGTGACCACTTCGTGGTACCGTTGCAGACCTTGATACCGTGTAGGGTCTTGCTTCTCGTGGTCAAGCATGCTGCCTGCTTACACCCGAGGGCAACCTGCGGGGGCTTCCAGTCAAGTCGTTGTCAGAGAGCTTAGGTAGCGCCATAGATATTCTAGGAATAAGACATATTTTCTGCAATTTTTATACAAATTCCGTTTCTCCATCGGTCCTTGTCCGGCTTGCTGCAGCTATCTAGCTGTGTAATTTCAAGGCCCCGCTCTGCCATTTCTCTCATTTGCCCCCCTCTGACGCCTTCTTTTTCCACTTGCATTTCCCGCAGACGAAGTAGGACGAGCTTTAGTGCGCCTCCAATTCTGATTCCCGCTTGTTCTAGTCTAACACTCCCTGCATCGTTGTCCGGTTTCCTGTTAGCTCCATTGCTTTGCGTTCTGGGTTGGAACGCGGACGAGGGCATTGGGGATAGAAGAACGAGTGGATTTTGTCTGGTTATGAGAGCTATACAGCTTCCAAAACGCAATGATTGTCTCGTTCAGCTGTACCCTCGGCCCGCCCTAGCCTCGTATATAGCTCGCCTTCTACTCTGCCCTACGGTGACTCATTAAGGCACAATCTAGCCGGCGGCACTACTTCGTGAACCGCTAAAGCTCCTCGGGGTGTAGTTTAGCCCTCGGGTAATCTCTCAGCTCTGTATCTCGCTCTCTCAGCTCTGTATCTCGCTCTCTCTCTCCCGAACGTCTCCCAGAATCTCGCTGGCTGGCTAGTCGCTTCGGCTGCCGGGCGTTTGCCGCCTTCTCATATAAGTTGCGTTTCAAGCTCAAGGAAAGAGAAACAGCTCGCCGTCCGGATACGCTGCTGTACCAACTGTAACCGCCAATTAGCGTGGTACTAGAAGCCCCGAGCGAAGCGGTCTATTTGAAGCATGCCGGCAGCAGCAGCAGAGGCAATGGCCACAGTGCCACCAGCAAAAGGAACGGGGAGATCTTTTTAGTCTTTTTTGGTGGCCCCTTCGGAACCATAATACTTTCTCCCCTCCCCTGCGTCGACCCCTATTACCCATACTCTTTTCCTCTTCAGCGTTCATCCTCGGCATTTGCAACTTACCGGAGCGTCGCAGCAGTAGTTCGCGAGGTCAGGCGCAGGGCGTGATGGCGGTGGTGACCTGCGGTGCGACGTGGCTCGCAAGTGGACCCGAAAGCCGACGCTCCGCCTCCCTCCAGGGGAATTGACCACCTCGGCTACGGCTACGCTTTGTTTCTTATGACCGTCTTCTCGAAAGCAACTCTCTCTCTCTCGTTGCTCCGGTCTCCTATTTGGTGGTTGGCGCCAGCCCGCCGTGGTTGTCTTCCTTTGCCAACCCTCGGTGTCTCTGGGTCTAGCCGCTCTAGCCGTTGGCATCTTCTCTATCGCTCTATTGCTCGTTCTGTTCCCTGAAAGACGTCCACTTGCTTCTTTGTCATTTAGCCTAGATAGGAGGTGCACTCCGATCACGGACGTGGGGTTCGCATCTCCCTAGGCAGCACTTAGTGCCGCTAGCACGCATGGCCGCAAACGCTAGACAAACATACACCCACACACGCACGCACGCCCTCCCGCCCGCCCGCACCCACATAATACATACAGACTAGCTGTTAATTTGTTTCAAGCAACGTGTTAAGCCCGACCTGCCGTCGTTGTTGTCTTCGTGTGTCTTCGCTGTTTCCCTCTCTTCATCGGCAGAACGCGAGCGTGGAAGAAACGGAATCCTTCCGGAGATCTGGAAGCTAGAAACACACAGCAAGCAAGCACTGTGGAGGAGCTCTAGCGCTGGGCTGCAGAGGCCTAGCCGTCTGCATAGACCGCAATTAGGGTAATGATTTTCTCGAAGACCTCGCCTCAGGGGACACCAGCAGGACAAGTTCACCACGGCGCGTTCCGACACCCGCCCCCCTCCAGGGGGCCCTACTGACCCCCTCCCTAGGCAAGAGGCAACAAACCCTCGGCGACCGACGGACTAGCGGTTGCTCCTCAGTCTTTCCTACAACTTGGGCCCCATTCAAGCTCCCTCTGTCACCTCGCTCATGAACCAGCGACGCCGCCGCTCTTAATAGCGCTCCTCGAGGGGCCGAGTGTCAGGATCGTTGCAGCTGCGGCTTGCCCGTGGTCTGCTGCTGACCGCCGACCGGCCGGCCAGCTAGCCAGCTGGGTGATGCCGCGAAGGTGAGCCGAACCGAATTACAGCACGATATATGCACGTATATTTTCCCCCATGTGTCTCCTATATATACGTTTTTTATCGAATTTAGCCACTCGCCGGATGAACAGTACTGACACACGCGCAATTCTGGACTTGGGCACAGCCACTGTCCTTCATCAGGGATCAAAAAACCCTTGTCAGATTAGAGGCGGATCATATTAACAGTAAATTTCGTCATCGTTCTAGAAACCTTTATTCGTTACGCCCTGTCCACAAAAAATAGTTTTGTGCATCTTCCACGAGATAAATGACGATATCTAAACAGTGAGTAACAATGGGGTTCATATATTATATTTTGGTGCTGTTGTACAGTTTGATGAGAGATCGTGCGTTTAAAGAAAATTTCCTCCTCTAAAAAAAATAAAAAAGGTGATCAAATGATCCCGATGGCGTGCTGCATTCGTGTGCACCTTGCAATCGGAGGAGACACGTAGGTGCACGGGTTCGATCCCCACCGATGCCTATTTGCATTTAAGAGAGGTCCGTCTTGTGAAGCAATGCCGAAAGCAGTACCGCGGACGTTAAATGGTGACTGTGTGTCAGACCAGAAACTTTATTTAGTGATCAAATAGTTCGCGTTTTACAGTTTCGTCACAGGGACTTCCGTTTCAAGGTTCAATCATGGCGACATTGTGGATCATTGACGAACCCCCGTTCTTCCTTTCTCTCTTGACAATGGTCAGCGATGTGTGGAGATCAGGCAGGGTACCAGAGCCGGACGACCTGCCATTGGCCACTCTGAATTGTGTAATTAGACGATCAGCTGGTTCCCTCTTCCCCAACAAGATTCTTTTCGCATCGCTCATTCTGAGACAACCATCTGGCTGGCCGGCTTTCTTCGACTGGGGCAGGAGCTAGCCCACGGAGCTGACCCTCCTAGTGACGTTTTGCCCCGGCACACGCGGTGTCAACCTGCTAGTCGTCTCCGGCCCGCCGTTCTGGAAGCCGATGCATGATTCAGTTCAGGAGACAGCAGCTGCAGAAGGAATTAAACGATGAGCAGCTGGAGCTGCTACGCCATGGAGTGCCGTCACACGTCGCGAAACTACTCAAGGGTTTTCGTTCGATCTATTTCATCTTTCGTTATTTCAGTGTTGCCTCCTGCCATCCAAATTCTCAATTCGGTTATTTTCGATGGCTTCACGTCCATACCAGATTTAGATGTAGTGTAACGAAAATTATAATCGTTGGCTCTCTAAACGGCGTTGTCCTATGTCTTTTTGGTGGGACAATGGAAAGTAGCTTTCAGGCGTTGGGGAGTTAGCCGAAAAGTGGCTGGAATAACTACTAAACTAACGGAAATTCCTTCTGCCCTACATCTGATCTATCGGAGTTGGCCTAGAGGTAGGTTAGCCATGCCTTCCACCTGTGCGTACAAAGGTGGGTTGGGCCCACCTTCACCACGGCACTGGTAATAGCCCTGGGGGAGCACTGCGGGTCAAATTAACCGCTCCTATGGGTCGTGTGAAGTATTTCCTCTCTTCTTTGCATCAACAGCGAGCCCCAGTGGGCAAGCAGGCAGGCAGCTGGCTGCCTACCCAATAGCTAGGTTGAGTCCGGAGACTCAAGCCACCCAATAGCCTTGCCAGCATTATTCCCCGTGGGTAGCGTGTGAGGGAGACTGCTACTGCTGCTGCTGCTGCTGCCGCTGGCACTGCGGTTTAGGTGTGCTGCTGCTGGTGGTAGTGGTGACTCAGGAGAGACGAGGCGTTTGTGGTGCATCGGCGCATGTTATTACTCCAGGCTGCCCTCCGGCTTCTTGCCGCAGCAAGCTCCGACATTGCTGCCGGAGCTTGCTGCTTGCAGGGCCTCACCAGCGGCTAGAGCCGAAGCCTTTGGCCAGAGGATTGCAAGGCCAGCGATAGACTCTGTGAGAGGGAAAAAATAAGGGGAAGGTGGAAATGGGGTAGGGGATCGGTGTGGGAGTGACCCGAAGCGGAGAGCCGGGGGATACGGAGGGGATTCCTCGAAGGCGAAGAATGATTCGCGCGTCACGGGCGAAGGCGATGACTGGCGATATTTGATACCCTGCTCCGCTCTGATGCCTAGCAGCCATCCACAGCCTCCTCTCTCTCTCTCTCTCGCTTAGATCGTTGCTGCTACGGGCGCTGCTACATCGCCACTCACTTTCTACGGCGTTTTGACTCGGCGTCAGCGTCACTAGGACAGCGACAGGATGCCTGTCCTGCAGTTCTTTCGGTGGTGGTGACTGGGCCGCATCGTGGACGACGGGACAGGACGGGACGGCTGTCTCGGCGTTTTCCTACTCGATTCCGTGAGAGGTTCTGAGTCTTGAACCGAGAGAGCGCAAAGGAAACTCATGCATTTCGACTGAAGGAAGGACGGAGCGAATTCGGGTGGCAGTGGCGGCTTCGTCCGCTCACCAATTCGGCCCGGCCTGACCATACGCTGCCAACAATGCCGTGGGCCGCAGCAAGCAGCCATGTCTGTACCGCTACCGGCGACAGCGGCAGGCGACAATAACAACAACATCAACACGATGCTCAGTGACGGGACCAGGGTGGCGGCGGCGGCGCCATCAGAAGGAGAACTGGAGGCAAAGCACAAGCAAGACAGACGTCACTTTTCTTTTTTGACTTTTTAATATACTACTCTCATGGGCACGGCAAAGTAACGCTCACACGGGCATGAACTGCTGCTGCTGCTGCTGCCGCCGCCGCTGTGGCTACCGATGGCGGGAGGCGTGCGAAATCCCCGCCCCTGGCTGCGGTAGCCAGCAGTCCACTCCAACTGTACGTTGCCGGCTAGCGCCGTCGTTCTCGCACGTTTTCTCTTGTCAAGGGTATCACTTTCTTTACAACTGCTGATGCTGCGGCTGCCACTGTTTCTATTGCTACGCTATCGCTCCGACCGCTGGCTTCTCTTCGTTGGCTTTCTCCACCTCTTCTGCCTCACCAGGGCCCACCGTGCTGTCGGAGCCTCGGTGTCCCCTACATATGCGCGCTAGTCAAGGGCTATCCGTTTTTGCGCCACGGCGAGCCTCGGGTACACCCGTCACTCGCCCCAGGGGTTGCACGCCATATACTACTCGCTAGTTTCCTCGAGGGGACGGCGAGGGCGGGCGAGTTTCATTTGTTTAAAAAGTTTATTGCCTGCTGCTGCTACTGGTACAGCAGCATCTCAACCGGTCATGCCGATGGGATGCTGCACGAAGTGGATGTTGGCTTTGTCACCACCATCACCACACGGCTACCGACGGATAGCGCTTGTGGTGGTGTCTTACTTCATTGTACTTCTGCTACGGCGACTACTCGCGTAGTTCTAGCTGTAGTCAGTGAGAGTTGTACGCGGCAGGGGTGGCGGCAGCGGCTGCGACGACTGATGCGTGGCTGAACCGACGAGAGTCAACTCGCACACCATTGCTGCGCGATGCGGGCCTACATCACCACTGGCAAGCCGTCTCTCCTATCACTTCTCTGGCTCCGCTATGTTCCGACGATACCCCCGACCGAATGCCCGACCCATCAGCCCATCACTCGACATCTCTATCTCTCTCTCTCTCTCGCTTTGGTCCCAAGCCACTATGCAGTCAGTCACCACTTGTCCCTGTTACCACTGTAGTTCCACTACGGAAGTCGGCCACGCCGTATGTCTGACGGGGCTAGCGCGCGGTCGTTTTCGCTGCGTCACACCCATACACCACTGAACTTGGCGCCTTCACTCCTCCTCCGTAACCCTGCGCGCAGCGCTTGCGCAAGGTCTTGTTCGCGTTGCTTCGATGATACGAGCAGATGCTGGTAGCGCGTTACCGGGTTTCGTCCTGTTCGTTCGTTCGTCGGCAGCCAGCGGGCCAGCCACCCTGGTCGCCGCTCAGCAGCAACGGTCTACCTCCCTCCTGATACCTCGTCCCGCTCCCGAATAACACGCTCGTCGTTCCGTTGTTGTTTCGACGGCCGAGTCAAATCTGTCGGTCGATATCTCTCCTCGCCATTGCTACGGAACTCCCCCCTCAAAGCCCCTACCTTCTCCCCATGCTGGATGCTTCGTCGGTGTAGAAACGGGCGGCATTGCCACGGCGTGCAGTGCCGTGCCGCGCTGCACGCACGGGCGTACGTTCTCTTGCTAGTCCTTGTTGGCTCACCCCTTCCGCCTCGGCTGGTTCACTCTCCCGCTCACTCATTCTCACGCACCTAGATGTCGACAAAATACGAGCACATACGTTTTGTGCCCGCGCTGTCAAGCAAGCCAAGTAACCTTCCGGTTCCACGCTCAGCCCTGGAGGAGTCCCGGCAGCGGGCTGACTTCGCGACGACCCCCTACGCTGGCACTGGCGCCCCGCGAGCGGTGCGGCATTGAGCCGGCTCACAGCAGTAGGAGCTGTGCGCGAGTGTGACGACGACGACGACGACAAGCAAAGGGGGCAGCAAGGTGGTGGTGGTGGTAGAGTTTAGGAGCTTCCCGGGGATAGCGAATCCCGCCGTCCCCGAGGAGCGAAGCAGGCGAAGTGCCGCCGCCGCCGCCGCCGCCGCCGCCGTTTGGCTGGCTAACGTACAACGGCGCTAAGAGCTAACCCAGAACGGAGCCTGCCGAGGTCTTGCAAGCGGGCCCTACGACCCTCAGCCGCCGGAGTTACGCTGGGTCTCTCCCGCCACCAAGCGTTTCATAGGTAGCATCGAGTCAGCGGTGGCCAAGTCTTCGGACTGTAAACGCGGAGAGGTTCGTGAAAAAGAAAGGAAAGAGAGGGAAAGAGAGGGGGAGATGCCGAGGCAGAGACAAAGAAAGAGAGTCTGTGCCGAAAAGGGCAAGAAAGGAAGAGAGAGAGAGAGAAGGGAGATCAAGGGAGAAATAAAGCACAATAGAGGAAAAAGGTGACATCCCCACCTTCAGCCGCCACCTTCAACTGGGACGCGCGGTGGCGGTGGCCCGGCGGCGGCCGCGGCAGGCCGTGTATCCATTGGCTGCACCGAACGAGAGGAGGGGATGCGCCGTCACCCTTCCTACAGTGCCTACTGCGTCCCTACTGGCCTTGTTCTCGCTGCCAAGTTATGAATTTTTGGCAAGGCCTTAATCTATTTTGTGCTGAAAATGAAAACACACGCTTGAAGCGGTGGCGGTGGCTATAGTGCAGCCAGTCGCAGCATGGCTAGCAGCGGCAGCAACAGAAGCACTTATAAATCTTCGTAATGGATTGAAAGCCCGGTGGCAGTAGTGGTAGCCCCGGTAGGCTTTGGCCAGCAACGTCATTTTGCTGTTTTATCGGTATGTTGTCCTCTCGAAGTGGGCGGTCCTCGGCGTCGGTCGTTGCTTCGTTCGTCCTCTGATAGTTTGTTCGAAAACTTTACTCAGTTTATGACCATCTCCTGCGCTGCTTTAGCGAGGCTTACTGAACCCGGCCAGTGGCGGCGGATGGGGGGTGGGGACGTTGCGCCTCGGCGGTGAGTGGCCTTTGCCGGACTCCTGTACAAACCAGACCACCCTTTGGCCATCCCATCCCACCTCACCGAAGCTGTCTACCTCTGTCCGATCGGCGACTATTCCAGTGGGCAGCAGCAGCAGCAGCAGCCGTAACTAAAAATAGCTTGTGGTGGAACCACTCTGCCTGCGAACGTTGGTGCTGCTGCTGCTGCTGCTGGTGGAAAAAGCAGCACCACCAGCGGCTCATTCTCTCTCTCTCTCTCTCTCTGTTTTTTCACCGGTCGAAGGGGGTCTCATTCTCACTTTCTCCCTCTCTGCGTATTTTCCTCTTCTTGGGACACACTGCCTGCGTTTGCACGCGTTGCCTGCCTGCCCGCCCGCTCGCTCGCTCAAATTCAAAATTCAAATCATTGCCGAGGGTCCCGCCGATCCACCCGCTGGACTTCCTAGCAGAAGCAGTAGGTCTAGTAACAGCAGCAGTGGTGGTGGTCGTGGTGGTGGTAGTGATCGTAGCAGTGCTGGTCTATAACGGAGTAGTTTCGTTTTCGGATCTCTTTCCTCCACTCCGCTGGATCCTTCACTTTTCCCTCCTTCGGCTGTGGCGAGAAGAGAGGGAAGAGTGGCTACAGAGGGAGAAAAGCTGTGCTTGCATACTGAGCTCTTCGATATCGTCCTTCCCTAGCGCGCGCGTCCTACATACCTACCGCTTTGAGCTCGAGGAGGCTAAGTGTGGGAAGGGAGCCGGACGATAGATAGACCGGGGCAGGGTCGGGCAGGCAGGCAGCCACCCACCCCAGCCAGCCAGCCAACGCAAGGACTACTGGATGACTGTTGCGTCCGGCGTTGCCGCCGCCGCCGCCGCCAAGCTAGAGTCTCCGGTGTGCCCCAATGGGATCTAGACCGTGCCACACGTAGACGTTCAGAATACGGAGGGAGAACAAGGGAGAGAGAGAGAGAGAGAAGAAACCTACGAAGAAGATGGATCCTTACCCCTGCGAGAAGCCGCGTTATCGATATATTTCATATCGTTGTCGCTGGCTGCTGTGCCGCCGCTTTGGGCCTGTAGACGTCGTCTTAGACTCGATGGCTGGTCCCGATGAATTTGCTTCCCATAATACAGCGGCGGCGGCGTCAGCGTCGGTTGCTGCTGCTGCTGCAGCAGTCTGCCTGTTCTACCTACGGCTATTCTTGAAAAGCACGTTCAAGCATCCAACTAAGCAACGCGAAACGAACAAAGCGAAATAGGGCGATGCGGACGAAGACAACCTTTCTATTTCGTCGAATTGCTGTTGTTGCCAAAGCCACCGCCGGTGTATTTCTCGGCTCGGTTTTCGTTGGTTACAATGAGCAAACCCGAGTTCGATCCTTGTTTTACCGTAACAATTTTGGGTTCAAGTCGACCCCCTCTTTCTCTCGCTCTCTCGTTGTATCTTCTAAGGTCACCATCATGTTATACCGCAGCAGGAGGTCATTATTTTGTACGTGTTCCTCGAATGTTCCCTAATTGATCAGCATCGGTATATGTACAATACATAATCGTAATTAACTATTTGTCGATGGCTGGCGCAAATATCAATATTCATTACTATTATTATTATTATTGTTATTTATAACACACAGATATATGAAAAGTATGAAAAGAACAACAAATGGTTGACGCGTATGGCACCACCACTACCATCACCATGCTACCACAGCCTTAACGATGACAACAAACTCAAGATATCTGAGCCCACCCTGATCGCCGGCTGGTTTGCTGGCTGGCTGGCTGGCTAGCTACCTAGCTTGCTGGCTTTTTATTTTACTGCTTGTCTTAGCCCATTGCTACCCCCGCATTCGGACCCTGTGCGTCCTGTCCCCGCCCCTCTTCCGTAACCCCCCTAACGCCCGCTCTTCCATCCTAATCCTGAACGTTCGGTGTGTGTTCGGTCATCCGTACCTGTGCGGTGTGCAATGTGGCCAACTTGTAAACCACATTCCCTGCTGGGGTAACGCCAAGCAAAGCAAAGCAGCGAAGCCCCCCCTTCTGTCTCGCCCCACTCACCCCCGAGGTGGGTTGCCCCGTTCCCGCGGTCACCGCTGACGACGACGCCGCCGCCGCTGCCGCCGGCCAAAGGCAGGCAGGCGGTTGGTCTGTCGAACCCCTTCAACGGCGGCAAGCGCCCCCGAATACGTTGAGGTCCGCCTACTCACGCCTTTTTCGTCCTCCTGGCGCCCCCAATACCCCTGGCGCACCCCCGTCGAGGCGCCTTTTGTTTCTACCAAGGCGAAACCTCGGCCAGCAAGGCAAGCCAAGCCAACAAGCGGACCAGGTCTTCAGCGGCACGCTTCCAATCAGATCCACAACGGTAACGCAATTGCCGCCTGGCCGCAAGCCCGCCAGCCACGTCTATAGCCAACGGCTACAGGGCCACGCTTGGGTCGTACGAACGCGAACGGATAACACCGTCATGGTCCCAAGAGTACAGATACCGTCCACTTCTACCTGACCCACCCCTATCCACCCCATAGCCCCACACGCCGTGCTTACATTCAACACAGCAGGCCTGCGCTGAGTTGAGCTGAGCGGCAAAGGTTGGCCAGCAACAGCAGCGACAGCAACAACAACAACAACAACGAAGGTCTAAGACTCACGCCAGCAAGGTTGCGCCTGCGGAGCAGCCCCAGGTAGCTGCGTCCGCACGATGCCTCGATGCTGCTGACCTGATGTGGCCGCAACGGATCTGTGATGGCCAAGTCGCTGGCCGACCGTTGTAAGCCTTCAAACACAGACAGAAGAAAAGCAGCCAGCGCTTAATTAAAAACGATGATTTTTGAGATTTCCGGCGCTTGTGAAAGAAGGAGCCAGCAGCACCAGGAGCAGCAACGGTAACAGTTAGAGCTCAGCCAAGCGACGCGCGGACGAACAAACCGTAAAAAGCTGGGCCAAAAGAGCAGTTTGCTCTGGTCCAGCAAGTGGCCAATGCGTGCGCGGCACAGAGCCAAGCGGCAAACGAGATGCTGCAGTTGTAAGTGGGCGGTGCAAGGGAGACCTAAGTTAAGGTAGGGAGAGTACGGGGCTACGGGGACACGGACGACGACCAGTCCAAGGCCATACTATTACACTATATATATATATACATATATATATGTTGTCCGTTGGACAACGGCTGCAAGGTTTCGCTCGCCTGTCTACACATCCCACATTTCATGATATTCACGTATCGTCAGTATAACACCTATACATCAATGCCGAGCTTTCACATCGACACAACTATATACACTCGTTCCTGAAGACACCATAGGCCGCTGTGGCGTCTTCCGGAAGAGTGTCAAGCCACCCACAGATTGAATCACAGAGATTTTCATGGATCAACATACATCATTTTAGCATGCGAACAGCCTCCTTTGCCGAGAGCTGATGATATAGAATATAAAACATTTAGCCTAGAATCACACATGAGAATGTTAATAGAGAGTGTGTCACACAGACGTTAGCGCCCCATAGACAACATTATTATATTACATGGGCGTGTTCCGCAATCGAGTACATATTTAGGGACTGACTGATTCGTCGATTGTAAAACATTCCTCCTTTACCCACATCCGTCTCACCATGTCCGGCTCACGACACACATCGCGTTAGTGGAACATCCGGGGACACAGACACAAAACGCGGCGAAAGCAACTGCTGAACAGCGGTGGGTCGTGTCGACTTCGCGCATGGAGTCGGGATGGGTTGTGGCCCGGGTTCACTACAAATGCACCAATGATGATCGGTTGCAGCACGTTACAGCGACGAGCCTCTCCGTTAGTTCGCTACGCTGCACTGGCCGCGCTCACTGCGCCTCTGGTGCCAGAGGTGCTGCTGGGTACTCCGATAGATCGTAAAAAAATTGCGACGACAACCCCTGAAGACGTCGATGACGATTTTCCGCGGGCGCAATAAAAATAATTGTCCTAATCATATCGCTCCGCGTCTCTCTCGATGGGTGGCTTGCTAGCGTATACGCGCCGTGCGCGTGCATGTCTGTGTATGGTTTTGGAGTGTGTGCAGGTGTTGCTTGCTTCTCTCAGAAGACTGGCGCACTCTGCCTAAGCATTCAACCCTTCCGATATGACACGACGAGGCAAAAACGAGTTGGGCCTGTCGAGCGATAGAGAACGATAGAGGAGCGGTGGCGATCGCGATGGGGGGAATGGGCGACTCGCAGAAGTCGCCGCCGCCGTCGTCGGCCTTTTGGGAAGAAGCACAGCCCTGAACGAACGTAGCTAGGACCAACCAGGCTGCGGGCAGGCAGGCAGGCAGAGGCGCCCTGCAGAGGTGAAAAGTTTCTGATATTGGTTTTGGAACGAGAGTGCCAGGGACCGCCAGAGAACGGATATCGCCAGCCGGTCCGGTGTTCGTCCGTCCGTCGCTTTCCCAGTGGTCAGCCGACGGCCCAGAGCAGCGAAGTCAGCCCAATCGGCAGAGTGTGCAAGAGAGGGACGAGCACGGTTTGTAGTTTTCAGGTGGAAGGTGCGGCGCGCTGCCGCTGGAGGTGAGGTCGTGAGGTGTCGAGTCGGTGACGGTGTGCTGGAAAAGGCGGGCAGAGTGCCGGACTGACAGACAAGCGAGCTAACCGTGTGGAAGAACTGTGCGAGTTGCCTAGTAATAATAATATTATGGAAATCATCAGTTTCTGAGTAAGAATAGAAGGGAGGTCCTTAAGGACGTGAGCAAAGAACGCCTTCAAACATGCGGCCTGTCTGACTTGTTGAAAGATTTTGATGCGACGATACGAGGTTTCGAACGGCTTAAGAAGAGCCTTTTTCGAAATCTACAGTAATCTCGGTTGATTCGGCTCTGAAACAGAGAAGCAACACTAATTGAAACATTACAAATGCTGAACTGAGACGATGTCGTACATCACTTAGTCGGGCGGACCGCATCTAAGAGAGTTGTGAGAGGCTGGTGACCCCTCAGAAAAAGCAAAAATATTTCAGGGTGGTGGTCACATCTAGATTATTCAATTACGTCAGTTGAGCACGGCAGATTTCAAAGTGTGTTTTTAAAGATGTGTGCTTCTGTTTGGTCGTTTTCAGCTAAATTTTATTGAGTTTGGATATGATTTGTGTAAAATAGTTGCTATATATGAACTTGTAGCATATTTCTGCTAAATACACACTCGACTATACGAGTTGGCAATGGGTTACGGTGCCGGACCAAAGCTTGAAACTAAGGTCTCCTTTATATAACTGTGAATAGTGGCATACACCCTACGGGGTATGCTCCGTTAATCTGGTTAGAGAGAAACAAAGCCTGCGTATACCTTTTATTGTACAACCGTTGTCTAATTGTCCCTTCTTAACCCACGTGTTGCATTTTCCTGCAGATTCCCAGCTCGAATTTCTGTTATAATAATTAATTTCTTCTCTGTTATCATTGCCAGTTTCCACTCCACTTTATCTCAGCTGGATCAATTTCAGCGGTTGATTTGACTATATGTCGGTGCAGTCCTCATTATGATGAGCCGGTTTATAGAGAGAGAGAGAGAGAGAGAGAGAGAGAGAAAAGATATGAGCCACGCGATTCTATTTAGATTCTGACTGGATAGCAAGATTCAATCAGAATCAATTCTGTATACGCCCCGGTCCACTGCATAGGTGATCAAGTGTGTGAGACATTCTTTACGACAGTTCCTGCCCATGCACATAGATGTAGCGACATGCACAGATGAGCACGAACGAGCAGAAAATATACCAGAAAATTATTTAAGAACACAGCAAACAACTAGTTGGGGTGTAACTTCAGCAATTGAACGGCGGCCAAGGGCACGGGGCGAAGGGTTCATCATCGACCTAGAATCGCCTCTATTCGGCTCAATTTTCCGTCCGTCAACCCTCCCGAATCCCTCTAGCAAACGTGGAAGTCCTTCGAGGAATAGCGGCATTTGTATTTGTACCGTGTACTACTTGGGTGTGGTCGCCTGTCGAAATTGTAATCGCGCCGGAAAAGAAGAGAGAAAGAAACGTGGCAAGCTTCTCCAAGTCATCGCTGCTAACCGAAACAAGGTTTTGTTCCCGTCTGGGCGGAGGGACGGGGGTCAAGGAAATAGTCACATTGGAAGATCCCGAAACGAGCAGTGCCTGATCCGAGCGGCTGGGAAGAAGGCTCGCCCGTCGCAGAATAGGCTGGCCTTCTCCAGGATAGCTAGCTATGTGAGGCAACGGTAGTATCGTGTAGGGACACGCACTGCAATGGGCAGTGGCGTGGGGGGGGGGTAGGATATTGGCAATACTGGAGGTGCTACACTATAGGCTGCCTGTCGGTTGGGGGTACACGAAGGCTGCTGCTACTGCTACTTACAGGCTGCTACTGCTACTTACAGGCTGCTGCTGCTGCTACATCCGTACACACACTCTCACTGACATACAGACAGACAGGCAGGCACACGCCCGCGCTCGAAGGTGTTTTTAGCCAGAGCTGGACAGCGCTGCTTGCAGCCACGCCGGCCGGCCGTGGTGTGGGCTCGCGTATCAAATGGCCGACCCATTTGGCCGAGTGTCACTTAACGGCAATTTTTATGCAGGATACCCCCTCCCCGTCCCACATAATCCCCTTAGGCGGCTCGGTCGCTCGGTCGGTGCGAGCCCTCTTTTCCGTCTCTGCTTGCCCGTTCCGTGCTGCTAGCCGACGGGCCGACATCCAAGCCCCTGGACTTACTTGCTAGACCTTCATTCGGGGACCCGCACCGTACCAGGACTCGCACGCGAGCTGGGAGTAGCCGGACGCCAGCCTAGGCCAGGCCACATATTGGAACGCTGCTGGTCCTGTCGAGATCTCGACTCAGTTGTATGCTCGGCAGTTCCGCCGCTCGGCAGCACCGTGTCCGAAAGCCTCGGGACCCGCCATCAGGCGGAGTTGGATCTCTGGAAGGGACGACGGACCTTCCCGGTCGTTGGATCGTCTTTCCCTGCCGTTCAAAGTACGCCTGATCACGAACAGGTCAGGATGGACGAACAACTGACTCCCCTATCGGAGAAGGCCGGCCGTAGAGTGTATACATATATATATTTTTTTTTCACAATTTATGTAACACCATAGAATGATGTGTTCACCGATCACACCAGGTATTTCCTTGTCTTACTCTACCACGACTCATGAATATTTAGCTTTTTGGGACAGGGGAGCTCTTTATAACAATTAAATTAACCAGTAAAATGTGCATTGCAATACACTTAGTGAAAACTTACTCTATTCAGATGATATTCTGTCATTTTGATTTTATAATATGTTGAATTTGAGAGCCTTACTTCACTGCCTAGTCAGTTTCTAGGAATGGGCAGCAGCCGCACAAGAAGTGCGGACCCCTCAAATGGTACTATCCAACAGGATTGTCCTTCAACAAATCACTTCTGCCGACGCAGCGGTTTCTTATTTATATAGCACAACTAAACTCTTCGATTTATACATATGTGTAGGAATGGCTAGTGTGATATTTTTGTTCCGAGGTCAGTTTAGTTTGTGTTCAGGAACGTGGTCATCACTTGTCAACGACTTCAATCTGAAGCAGCATTGAGTCATTCAGTCTTTTGTTAAGTTATGGTGTTATCATGTTCATCACTAGATAACAGTTTACAGCGGCATAGCGAGCTGAGCTGATAATCGTGAGGAGGAAACCTTAGACTACCCTTGAAGTACTTATCAAGTTACCACAAAGCACAACAACCTCCCTGTTTTCGATTACGATCCAATCACTTTCAGTCCGAGTGTCTCATGTCGTCATTTGATGTGGTTACACTTTATTCGATATGTTGTATAGTCTTAACGGTGTCGATTAGCTCTTTATCAATGTTACACTTAGTGTCTTGTTGTGGTTTGGTATGTTGCTTTCAATGGGGTTACGAGTATATAGTGCATAGGTACGAGTATATAACATATAGTGCATCGGTCAAGCTTTAAAATGCTCTTTTGCTTCGGAAAAACTGTTCGCTGTCACCCGTTGTTGTGAGAATGTATTCGCCGAGGAGAGCACTCTCTGGTCCAAATCGTCATGCTCAGATCGAGGAGAGAGGGGGACCAGACGATAAAGTTCCTTACTCCTTCGTCCCACCTCGAGCATCCCAGAGGCCTTTGTTCGATAATCCAAGTCATCGTTGGAGAGAAATGGATGTGTACGACGACAGCCTGGCCCTGGCTATCGTGGTGCTTTTGGTACAATCGGAGAAGCGGCTACACTTGGAGCTGTACCAGCAGCGGGCACTTCTCACCACGTCGGTCCCGGCCACCGCCACCGCCGGTAGGTCGATGACCAGCATGAGCACTACCAGAGCGAGGGCGCCGCGATCCTCAACGCCGTGGCGACAACAAGACACCAAGTCTAACATTGATAAAGAGCTAATCGACATCACTAAGACTATACTACATACAGAATAAAGTGTAACCACATCAAATGACGACATGAGACACTCGGACTGAAAGTGATTGGATCGTAATCGAAAACAGGGAGGTTGTTGTGCTTTGTGGTAACTTGATAAGTACTTCAAGGGTAGTCTAAGGTTTCCTCTTCACGATTATCAGCTCAACTCGCTATGCCACTGTAAACTGTTATCTAGTGATCAACATGATAATACCGCAATTTAACAAAATACTGAATGATTCAATGTTGCTTCAGATTGAAGTCGTTGACAAGTGACGACCACGTTCCTGAACACAAACTAAACTGACCTCAGAACAAAAATATCACACTAGCCATTCCTACACATATATATAAATCGAAGAGTTTAGTTGTGCTATATAAATAAGAAACCGCTGCGTCGGCAGAAGTGATTTGTTGAAGGACAATCCTGTTGGATAGTACCATGTGAGGGGTCCGCACTTCTTTTGCGGCTGCTGCCCATTCCTAGAAACCTAGGAATGGGCAGCAGCTAGTGAAGTAAGGCTCTCAAATTCAACATAATGATTAAATTGCTGTGACTAAGTTGTCGTATTAACACGGTAATTGAATAGTGCCTTATTCTCATTGATTCAGAATTTTCGGAGAAAATGCATATTTCGTCAAGCGTGTAGATGCTTAGGCATTTCTCCTTCTAAGTGTAACCGCATTAGGTGTCTGCTAATCCATTATTTCACAACGAGATCTAGAGCAGGTACGACTTCTCCACGCATATTTTCTGAACTGTGTGCAGGTGTGCAACGACTGCACTTCAATCCTCTCACACATCGTAACTGTGATTATGTAGATTTCCCACCTGCATATAATCATCTATCGCTTCATCATCACATGTTTCAGAAATTCATGGAGGATTTTAATGCTAATTCTATGCTGGTTAATACGCCAAATTGTATACTATGCACTCATTTATCTCACTTTGCGGTCATAATAAATTCTGCGATTAGGAAGACAATTGACGCAATGTCAATTTGCCAAGTATCTTCATGTTGCCGGTGAATACGAGACGAAATATAGAAATACGAACCATAGAGGTATTACAATATTTTGTTGATGCGTGTCGGCCGCCGTCACCGTCGTTTGCGCTGAGCAACTCGGTAGACCGACGTTGTCTTCTTCGCCGTCTCGTGTTAGCTTGGAAATCGCGGGCCTATCATGACCTGGAGTGTGGAGTTCATCCAGAAAGGCCACGCGAACGAGCTGGCGAGAGGGGACAGGACTCGCGGGCTCACTGACTGCTGGCTGAGCCAGCAGGCGAGGTTTGGGACTCAACAGGAGGTGATTCCTCTTCCGGAAGATCCTTCTTTCTCACTAAGAAGTCGCCTCTCACTGTTTGCGCTCGTTCGCGAACTCTTCGTTGGCTGATGCTGCTGCTGCTGCTGCTACTGTTGCTGCTACTTGGTAGGTGGCGGCGGCGGCGGCGGCGGCAGGGACGGCGGCGACGGCGGAGTGTGTAGAGTGCCCTGAGCACCCGAACAGCGTTACTCGTAGCCTCACAGGGCTTTTCATCGCTGGCTGCACAGGGCTAGCCATCGGGAGGACTGGACGGCTGACCCACTGGCTCGATGGGAAGCCGGCTTCCCTTCCGGGTGGAATCGGGTCCCAGAGGGAGCCGAGGGGACCAAATGGCGGACAAATATTTTCAACGAAACTCGTCCGATGACCGGTCGGTCGGTCGGTTGCTCGGTGGCTGAGCTTGCAACAGGAACAGCAGAAGCACACCAGTAGTGGTGGCTTGGCCGCCTCGCCGGCTGACCGTCCACCCTTGTCTGCGGTGCTGCGTGGGTGGTAGACGCCTCGACAAGCCGAGGAAGCAGGAGACAGCCCAGCTCCTAACCCCATCTCCCACTCCCCCCGTGTGCTGTGAGTCCCCCTCCTGGTGGCGGTCCCCTTCCGTCGTTCTCCTCCGAACCACCACCATCACCATCGGAACCCCACGCAGCCACCGCTGCCACCATCCGGCTAAAGAAGAAGACGAAGGCCCGAGGGCCGCCGCCGCCACCGTCCGAGGGTGTTCGATGTCGGAGGTGTCAGAAAGGGCCGCGGGGGCTCAAATCCTCTCTTCGGGCGTCAACACAGAGCGCGTCATCCAGATATTGATGGCCGCTTCAGCCTCAGCAGCAGCAGTACGAAGGCTGCCCGGTTCCGTGCTTTCTTGGACCCCAACAGCAGCAGTAGTGAGCTGCTCGAGCCATGGTGCGGCTTTTACTCCTGTGCTGCAGGGCCACACCAACCTGGGGTCAATATATCTCGGATTCGACTGATTAACTGGCTGCCTTTCAGGGAACGCCAGCCAGGGAGCGGCTCTCAGAACGCTAAACAATCCCTCTGTTTTGTCCATGTTTGAGCACACACAGACGTCGAGACGGAGCCAGGCCGGCACCGATACCCCACGATTTCGGCTTCATCGTTCGTACATCGACAACGCTGACCGACGGACAGTACGTCGCCTCGCCTTCAATCCGTAACAACACACAGCTGCCATCAACAGCAGTAACAAGAGCCAGACACTTCCCTTTGTACTCTTTGGATAAAGTGAGTGATTCGTGAGAATTCGCTCACTCCAGCTCGTGTCGTTGTTCCTTCCTGGAAAAACGCAAATAATCCACGCGACGCTTGTCCGTCGCTGGCCGTTGATGTTTAGAAACACGGCAGTAGCATCAGCTAAACAGCTTTCCCCATCGCTGCTACAGTTATCCGGTGGCGGGGCGTCATATTTGAGTGATTGTGTATGTATTACGCGGAGGAAGAAACAAGAGGACAAGGGTCGGTTAAACAAGCTGAATGGGAATGTAATATGAAGCTAGCGCTGCCGTTACTGCGGCCCGGCGCAGCGATTGCTATAGTGGAATATGTATGTACATCCGTTAGCAGTTATCCGTTAGCAGTTATATATTGGGCAGCTTAACAGGCTGTGGTGGGATCTCAACAGAATGAATACTAGCTGACGACATTGCTAGCTTTAAGGATGACGTGTCGACTAACAAAAAAACGAAATCACCGATTCCCAAAAATGAACATGAATAGTCGTGGCGATTCGTTGTAAAAAACAGCAGAGAAAACAAGTCGAAATGTGTCCCAGGGTGTTCGACAGGTTATGCAATCATATAGAGGATTTAGCAAAGTTCGGCCGTTTCGAAGCTAACTTTCCGAGATGATAGTTTTCCACAGATGTAATACATATCGAGGTGTTGACGGTGCATTTTAAGAAAAATAACAGAAATATTCAAGAGAAACCTTTGTTAGACGAGAGCAAACTTTGCTTAACATCTCACCGATGCATCTAGATTTTAATCAAAATTCCCCTGGATAGACCGTGTGCTTTTCCTAACCCTGTTTCGTTTTTGTCTTGGACTGTACGTAACGATACAGACATGTATCGTAGTTACTGAAAAATAAGCGATCAAAATTGCTGCCTTCGATACCCTCGATATTTGCTTAATCTCCACAAAGATTACGTAATTTTTCGAGGTTTTTCTCCCCTCGGACCCCCTCCAGGCGTCGTGGTTGCGCAGATGAGTTTCGCTTTCAGGGGGCAGTCAGTAAATCTCACACTAGTGAATTGAAAACCTATATCATGATGCATCTCTCTCTCTTCCTCTCTCTCGCTCTCTCTCTCTCCCTCCCTCTCTACAAAATCAATAGTTGCATAACTTTACGAACACGTTGTAACTTTGGCACATGATATCTGACTCATAGGCGCTCTTGCCCGCGTTATAACGCAACGGAAAGCTCCACGTGGTTTCGTATCATATTTTCTTCGTCAAATTACCACTCGCTCGCTCCATCGATGCCCAAAAGACACTGCCCCAAATGGTCCCACTTCGAACAGTTCTAGATAGCCCCCAAGGTGGTCATATAAAAGCAATTGGATTTCGACTTGTTTTATAATATGTATGTAGCTCGGCGGCACTCGGGAGCGTCATAGACGACCGAACTAGTTATTTCGCTTGTTAATTATTAGAACGAACATCAGGTTAACGAGAAAAGTCTACCGGACAAAGTATCATGCGCCATATGCGCATCGAAAATGATAAACGGTTGGATAGTATTAATTTCCAAAACCAGCGTTTCCTTATTTAGAAAAAAAATCATTGTCAGAGATATGGCCCTGTCTTTGCCTATTCATTGTATGCTCCATGCCCGTTATGGTGAAGATACAAAATCGTTATTGGCAAATTAAGCCCGTTAGAAAAAAGTCTTAAACGTATTCGCTGTGGGAAAACCTTGTCAGCGTGACACTCGTCAATAAAGTCATAAATCAGGCCAGAGTTTAGCCAGAAGCGAGTAAGCTCGATGACACCCAAAAAAGCCACATTGATTCTACAAGGGAAGTTTACATTATACCGGACATAAACATTCGCCCCGGGGGCTCCAAGAGCTCAGGCGGCCTTTCGCCACAAAGCTTGAGTCCCGTGATGCGATATATATATATATATATCCCTCCCGAATCGAGGCTCATGGGCTTCAAGTGTCATGTTCAATAAAGTTGTTCCGAGACAAAAGCCGGGGGAAAGAAGCTTAAGCATGTGAAACTAGATTGAAACTTTGGAAGAAGGTCGGTTAACATGCAGCAAATGAAAACAGTACGTTTCTAGTTAAGATAAAAGGCCGGTTTGTAGTCGAAGTCGAATACGCTTCTGCTGTAAACCTTTTGCCGACTGTAAACCTTTGTTTTCCTTTCCTCTCCTCTGTCTCCCTCTATATATTACTATATGACAGAATGTATGCAGGTTTTAACCATAATTTGCAAGATGTCCGATCTGAGACATTAAACATTGGATACAACTACTTTTCAAACGATCTTAGGTGGATCACAAATCGCTTCTTACAATAAATGGATGCAGGTCGACATAACGGCTTAGGATTATCGGTACCACCTTAAACTGAGACACAGTGCACCATGCTTAAAATCACACGCTTGCTCACTCAAGCCACGAACGTGGATCCGATTCGACCATACCGTTTAAACTTGTATCTCTTTCTATCCAGCCTCAGCCGTATGCGCATATCGTCGATAGCGTGTACAATGAAGCTCAAGCTCTAACGCAAAAAAACAAATCCTCTCAAAAATGATAATGGTAACGGAGACAGAGGGACAAAAGGAAACGTCGCGGTAGAGAAGGACTCGTCCCTTTCATTCTCAATCTATCTATTATTAATGCGCTAGCTCGCCTACGCTCAATACGAAGCGAACAGGCAAATGTGTTGTCTGTTTCGTAGTCCATTAAAGCATGCGTACCGCGACACAGGTCGAACCGTCGACTGTTCCTGCTTGATCCGAAATGTATCCTTATGAAAAATAGGGTTGACACGCTTCGAGCGTTGGAACTTTTACAACGACGTGTTGTTCGGGGGAAGATATCGGATTACATTTTCGTTCTACGAGCGGTCTCCATGTGTATATATATATATATACCATTTGTGCGATGCGTCATGCACAATTATCTGCTGGGACGTTTTTGAATACTCTGTATTGCGCTCAAGGTTCGTGGTCATTGGTGGCTTCAATGGCAGCAGCGGTGGCGGACGAAGAGACAGAAAACGACTTATGTTTTCGGATTCACTAAGAATTCTGTCAGCTGATGTATGCATCATGAATCGTGGTTTAATTGATAGACACTAAGATGATATTATAGTTGCTTTATTTACATCTTTAATGCTCAGAGTCACGACTGGCCATTGAAAAAGTTATAAACATTGAACATGAAATTTTCGACAAATTTGATCTTACCACGCGCAAGACGGCGTAGGTAGGACAAAGCAGTGTGTGACTAAGGGATCTGGATAAATCTTGTGAGTACCCAAAAGTGTGTTCCTGCCTAGATTTACAATCAGATATCATCTAATCATGCTAGTATTCAACATACTTTCAACAAGTTCGCTGTAGCGCTTTCTTGAAAGCTTCAACCCGGGACTTCAACCCGATTTAAGACCTGCCAGCCATTTCATGACAAATGCGTGACACTACTTGCACGAATCCTATAGGGTATCCAACATGTCAATATTATTATATATTATGAGATGTTGGATACCCTCAAAGATCCGATTATATATGTGCACTATTGGCTGATTGATCAACATATTCGGCAGATTCAAGCAAAGCCGCCGATCGTCAAAGAGCCATCGGCAGTAATGACTGCGTTAGGTTTAAATCAAAACTAGGTTCGGGTTTATTCATCTGGGATAGTTTCGCGGGCTAGTCTAAACGCGAAATCAATCAATGGATTTTAATAAGGAGAAATTTCGACGTCAATTTCGTCTGAAGAAAGACGATATTTGATCACATTCTGCGCTCTGTGTAAGACCACAACGCTGGCGTATATAATTCACTCAAACTTGGAGGAGTTCATAGGCCGGGAGTCCTGCCCCTCTGTTGTCTGTCCACAATAAGTGTATAGGAAATGGCGTACGAAGTTTAAGTCAGGAGAGACGAGCTGCCAGAGTGTAGTTGGAGTTAAGCGGAGAGATGCTCCCAAACGACAAGAAACAGTGGACAAATTGAAAGTGTATTTGCAGTGTTCGAGGCCTGCGCTCGCTTGCGAGCCGCACAAGGCTGTCGTACTCAATGGTTGAACGCATCGTCAAGGATCTTTGCAAGAGGAAGACGCTGACCGAATAGGCGCAACGCGAATTGCAGCAGGAAGAGGGAGGCCTCCACGTTCTTGTTGCAGAATACATGGGTCAGCCTGCGCAGGCAGCCGGAGAAGAGTCAGGGTCGATAATATTTGTACTCAGGTGAAAGAGCTGAACCGGAGGTGTGTGAACAAATTCCCGGCGACTAAAACATGTTGATTATGGCCATAGATTTAGACGAAACCTCATTCTATCGGCTGCTAACTTCCGAGAACCTCTGTCACCGGAGAGGTGCCTAAAAACCTTTTTGGCAGAAAATCTGGGTACATGGCTTGCCGCAAGCAGGTGTACGCATGCGTTCCTTCTCCGTCCTGCGCTCGTCCCCACAAGGCTGCTGTTGCTGAGAAGTTCTTGGCCGTGAAGGGAATCAAGTTGTGAAGTCAACTCGCATTTGCTCCTGATATAAGCCCGCTGGGCTTCTATTGTTTTGGCCAACTGAAGATGAATTGTAGGGCTGCCACCCATCAAAATTGTGTCGAGTATCGAGCAAGACTCAGAGGACAGTATATGACCTCTCGCAATCAGCGGAATATTTCGATGACTACTCTGGTGTTTCTGAGAGTGTGGGCTTAGTGCCAGGGTGAAAGCTAAAAGCTAATGTACGTCGGAGCCCGCAAATATTTCTAAAGTAAGATTCACAATCGATTTAAACAAATACATTTTATTTCATTTCCCGACGTTTAGGGTGCCATTATAATACGTGTGTGCCGTTCGATGTAACTGGATCGAGGTATCTAAAAGAAAAATTCATAAACTTTCCACGAATATACGGTGCTCGAAGCAAATCTACATCAACAAGGGAACTTTCATTTCAATTCAAATATAGGCCGACTCTATAGGCCTGAATGTGTCCTCTCAAAGAGAATTAATCTGGAAATAGGTGCGCGCGAACCTCGTTCGAGGCTTCCATCTGCTACCGAGGCTGCTGCGGCCGGGACATTCAAATAATTAGTCCCGTTCCCACTGCGAATGAGTTGCCGTTTGACGAGGTGGCCGTACATCTTCTGCCGGAATGAGGATACCTGGGTAAAACTTTGCAAGCCGTAAGGTACGATTTGAGTAGGTTGTACCATATGGAATACATCAGCGAAATGATAGAACATAACAAGGTGAGAGATGCTAACGATAGAGGATGAGTTTTGCCTCATCTAGATCACTCGTGGTGGTCAGAGAGAGAGAGAGCGGGAGAAGTCTGGGTTGGGTTTCCAACTCCGCTCGATTGGAGAGAAGTTCCTAACAGCTCGCAGACATATATATATATATATATATATATATATATATATATATATATATATGGGAAGCCGCCAGCTTCGGGGCATGAGGCCATCTACTGCAGGCTACTGAGTAGCCAAACAAGTCTGGCAGTGTTGATGGTAGTGTGTTTGTGCCTGAGCGTGTGCATCCAACCTGCAGACCCTCGGCTGCCCAACCTGCCAGTCCGCCAGCCCAGACCCGACCCAGGCCCAGACCGCATCTCTTTATTCCCGACAGTACCGGCCCCCTTTGAGGGGCCTGCTGTATAACTGCTACCTTCACCATGCTGGTCCCATTCCATACTCACAAGCTCTTTTCATTGTGGAGTCGGTCCGCCGTCCGGTAGGACGGTCATCCTTCCATCCCGCAATTCCGCAGAAAAGAGGGCTGCCTCTATATACACCTGGCACTCTTCCGCTGGCTGTACGACCCTTCCGTTCCTATACTACCACGGCAGCCAGCGACGGGCAATGCCAACCTCTCTGCGTAGCGTCCGTTACTTCACGGTGGTGTGTATATATATATATATATATATATACATGTATTGTATTCGCCTTGCCACTCTTCCTGGGTACGTACATATGATGCTATGCGGCGAACCCGGACCCTGCTGTCTAGGAAGGCAGGAACCGACGGGCGAACGAGCAAGCGACAAGAGCGACGAGGGGGCGGGAAGCTGTGGGGTTGTGTGACGATCACGCAGTCAATGAAGATATTGCGATGACGGATCAGAATATCCGATTTCGACGCCGCAGCGATGCTAAAATAATGACATCGTGGGCCACTTGGCTCGAAGATGGTATAGCGTGTACCTTAGTTCGTTTCCCTACAGACTTCAATGCTGATGGCTGCCTGCTGTAAAGCTGATAGTCTACTCATGTTGAGAACCATAAGTCAGCTAGTATTATTGTGCATACGGTCTATAATGTTTATGTACATCTCTGTTCGCTAAGGGTTCTAGAGATATGAATTAGGGAGCAAACATTTTAATTACAGTAGAGTCAGAAATGAGTAAATATATTAAAAAAAAATATATATATATATATATATATATTTCAGATTGGAAGATAGACGTCCACGTTGCCAAAACGCGGATTAACAATTGAAAAATACGCGATTTCAACTGTTCAAAACAAAAAAACCGTAGAAGTTGTTCGTGGCCCCGGCGATCAAGTTGTTGAGTCTGCAGATCCCACCAATCGCCACCTACGGGGTCCTGCGCCTCGCCGACAGGCTGAAGTAGACTACCCTCGCTATTTTCAACTTCATCAACGACCGCCAGTGGTGCAAAGAGTCCCAATAATCTCGAGTCAAAATAATCGCGAAATTCGCAGTTTATGCTTTCCATCATCTAGTGTATGAGATACGCAGATGTGCGGTGAAACCGGATGAGAACTACAAATGTAGCCAAAGCAGGTGGGTCATGTAACAGAGCTTAGTCAGGTTAAGGAAATCGGTCAATAAGCTTGCCAACTCTTGCTCAAGCGCCCAGTCCTTTAGTAGCGCTACTCTGTGTACATTTATTTGTATAGCCAGTGTGAAATAGATATGATATATATGTATATGGGAAATAGGTATGTTTTGGAAATAGGTATACCGTTAAAGTAAAGATGATAACTTACTTTAACGGTAGTAAAGGGTTTAGAAATGGCGAAAAAGTTTGAAAAAGTGAAAAGAAAAGTACCCTGTAGGGTACTTTCCTTTTCACTTTTTCAAACTTTTTCGCCATTTCTAAACCTGTAATCACTCACCCATGTAGATTTAGTAAATTACCGCAAGGCAAATAGTACATTGTCCTTTATCGAATAGGAAACACCGTCAAGTCTAAGGGCAAACATTTCGCACTGAACATTATCTGAAAATTGTTAACAACAACCATGTAAAACTCAAATTCATTTCCAGGAAAACAGATGTTTGCAGCCAAACAATTCAAACCAAAAGGCCTTTTCATTCGGACCGACGCATTGTGCTGCATCAAAGTAGACTCTCAGCACTGACCATCTGTGTTTCATGTTCGAACGGTTCCACAAAATTCGGTTTGAACTATTCCGACCGAATAGGAAACATATATGATCTAAACGCGTGTAAATATAGACGTTATACCTGTGTTCTATCTTATATATATATATATATATATATACATGAAAACTAAAGGGTTCCACTACGTGTCATCTTTCCATACATAATCAATGTAATTATCTCTCGGCCATTCCAGCCTGCGTAGATGCATTTAGAACATATCTGATGAACAAGATGTGTTTATTATCTATCTGGAATATAAATATATTAGGGGTGGTCAATTTTCTAGACCGTTCATGGAAAGGTAACAATCGAGCGTTGAAGGTTTAGTTCAGTTGAACCCGTTATAGATAGCCAAGCAAAGATTCACGAATGTAAAAATCACAACAGTATAATAGACGTGACATTTCACGAGTTAAAATCGAACCATTTGTCGATTTTCAGGTAACCGAGTCCTTACAGCGATGGCCACAAATGGTACATAGGTGTCTGTTCAACGGGCAGCGCACATGTTAAATGATATCATGATTTTGAATTAAAATGTTGTAAGTAATCTCGACTAGGTTAGTTGGCAACGCTGTCCAAAAGTAACCTAGCGAATTTTTTTTCGTTATACAATAAATGAGAGATACCAAACATTATTGTGGCAGAATTAAATCGAAGCTCATACTCGACGTTACATTTAGTCTAGTGGAGACGTCGTCTGAGCACAAACATGACGACTCGCTGAAAATGCATATTCGTCACTAAGACTAATTGAGTGCATCATTTCAAGACATTTATTTAAAACAGCTCTAAGTCTGACTACATGGACTTACTAGTGCACACGTTAGAAATTCGACACAAATTTGACTTGCTCCCAGATTCGTTTTGCCAAGAACAAAAAAAAGTCAACTATCTCTTTTTCAATTATATTCGACCTTGGTCAAGATGACATTACCATTGAAAGTCCGCAGATCGAAAGAGGTCCGCAGAACGTAACAGTGTCTCGCAACTTTGTGTTTCCTTCGTTCGTGCGTGAAATTGATGCAACATTTTAAACTTCAAACATTCTGTATTATCCTGTTTCAGTATTATAATAATCTGAGGTTAAGAAGAACGAAAGGCTAATTTTTAGAGATGGGAGGGGTGATGTTGCTATGCTAATGCATGACAACACCGTGAGATTCTCCTCTCTCTCTCTCTTTGTTTCCCTTAGACCCAGTAATGTCTAGTGTTCATATTAGTACGTTATATTCCGCACGTGACAGGCAACAGGCACAATTATGTGCCACCACTACGGCTAGTGTCATGTATCTGTGGTGTTTGCTTAATATTCGGTGCATATTAGGCTCACAGCGTGATACTATCACATTTACTCTTTCTTGGAAAGGGCACAGTGAGATACGTGAAGAGGATCAAACGTAACTCATTTCAAACCGACGACGCTTTGTTTCAAGGAATACGGATAACAGGTACGTGCCATTATTTTCATCTATTTTATGTTAGCCACTAACCCATGTGAGTCTAATAGTTGGATCTGCTCCCAATTAACTTTGGCTCTTTAGCTCACATCTGCGATCGCTAACAAGATTTCTTAATTTTACGGGGACAGCCAGATATTTTAGCATTAGGTCAAACAATCTGCGTAGTCGACTAGCAATAACATCGGCGGCAATTGCCAAAACTGAAGTAACTAATATGTTTTGGACGATTCCGTCCATGGTGATGGCCGCCTGAAGAGCTTGCTAAAGGCAATACCGCTATTTTGTAATATATACATAATTTTCTTCTAAGAAATGTAATTTATTCCCTGGAAAATTGCAATTTTCATTAAAAATAATTACATCGTATATACACATATATACGTTTCTTATATTTTTATTTGGTACGCTGACGCTAAATCCATTAAGAAACGGTCGAACTGGTTGGCCTTCAAAGATTACTTGCTACCAATCTAAATAAGAGACATTGCTCAGAGGTGAGCGTTTCAGTTTTGAGTTGCTCTGTTACCGCCGGCTGCCCCCATTTTTATGGGCAATGAACCTTGCTAGGTACAGCGCTAAAAACAAAACAATACATATATAACCTTTAGTCAAACAGGGCAGAGAAGTACCTGACGTGATTGCGATTGTCACCCGTTCGACTGATGAATTCAAAAGCTGCATCGGCTTTTCTTCAATAAGCCGAATATGCTGAAAGGCAATATTTACAAAAAAAAATGAGTGCTGCGCCATTGTCCAGCCACCACTAGGTTGTTTCAAAATACGTATGCAAAGTACTTTTTCATACACCTTAATGACTTACACGCATAGAGGTTTATCGTAAAACCGTAAAACCTCTATGCGGTGAGATTTGACGTCGCTTCGCTTATTTACAACTTGGTACAGACGTGTTGGCGTGGGCTTCACTGATGAATGAATGAATCAACGGTTGAAATGATTTAATATTTCTGAGTGCCTCCAAAGAAGTCTACCTCTGTTGCGAAGTTGTAAGCTAGCTTGCCGTAAATACTTAGTTGCAATTAGTATCATATTAAAGGGATAGAGTCCCTTCGCAGGGCGGACATGAAATCCACATCGATCGCCGCTGCGGACGTCCGCGTTTGCAGCCGGCTATGGCCACACTTTGGCACGGTACGGTCTTGCAGCATTATGAGCGCTACAGACACTCGCTATTACTTAGAAGAGCATTTTTTTTCTTATATATGTATAAGTGCGCATATGTGTGGCCTGCGTCTTGCAAGACCAGGAAAACTTCAATAGAAACGCCTCGCTCTCCTCCACAATTTTTCGCAAGGCGTCGCCCTCAACGATTCATCGACTAAGCCGCTCAAATGAGGCGGTTGAGGGGGTAACCACATGAATGAGATGGTGGCCGAAGAGGTTCTCTTAGCCCATTAAATCAGCCCAGTGTACTTGTGCTTGTGTGTTTCTTCTATTCCTTACATGTGTACTTAGGGTGACGCTGTTGGTCGATTGCCCCCCCCCCCCCCTCGTTGGATGGGTGACTGTGCGTATCTGTGAGTGGGAGTCGGGGTAGTGGTTTCATTGCCGCTCTTGTTCATCATATTATACGCCCATTTTGTATGGGCGGTCTTTAGTACAGACAGCAATCTCAGTCTCGGTCACGACCTCCTCAGGTTCAGGATCCAGCCATCGTTGTCGGACCGTCGTGGCTCACTATTTTGTCATGCATTAATATATCTGGCGTCAGTGCGTGTACGCTATCCCCTGTGCGTTCAAACGAGTTTATCGTTTTCTCGTTCGGTTTTGTTCGCGTTTCCTGAGAAGTTGCCAGCGTTCGCTGCTCGTAGTGGCTACTGCAGAGGGCATGCCTTCTGTCGCGTATAGGGCTGCGTTCGTTGCAGCAGCCCTATACGCCGCTCGGTCGTGTGTACACAGCTGACGGTAGTGTACGAAGAGGATCGCGTCGAACACCTAGGCACAGCGTGCTCTAAACGAGATCGAAGAGCGCACAATGAGATGACACTGATACTGGTGCCGGTGATCATGCCGCTGGTGAACGACCACAATGGTGGTGATGACGATGCCATAGCAATAAACTCCGGGACCCTGTCTCTCTCACCATCCCCGAGTATACATGATTGCATGTATATATATACATGAATGGTAAGAACTACACAGGGCCGTTAGTCGCCTGTCTCTTTCCTCTTGCGTTGTCAAAACTCGCTGCCGCACCAGCAACGTCGCCGCTACTGATGTCTCGTGATTTTAGGTTATATTGCAGTGTTTACAGCGAACACCAAGCCGCCTGCTACTGCTGCTGGTGATGATAGCTGGCCGCTCTCTCGATGGCTACCATCGAAGTGGCCTACATGCATCGCTATGATGTCAGCTAGAGTTGCTGGTTCGGAGAGCAAAGCCAAGGCACGGACCAATATCGCTGCCGTGCACCGCAACACTGACCATCCCCCCCCACTCTGGAACGGGCGACGCTTGCTTTTGCCGTGGTGGTGACGGCAGTAGTCGTAGTATGTGATTTCAAGCGATAATATTGATCTTAGCAACAATCTCAGCAGCTCAATGTCGTGTACTGCTCTCAAAGCGAGCGCAATCGCGACGCTGTAATTGATGGCCACTATAAATCCGGTTTTATGTTCTCCTCCCGGATACATCTACGAGCCTACCTTATGACAACAGCAACAACGATAACACCGACTGGCGAATCACATGGTACGTTCTAAGTGAACAACAATACAACAACAGCAACAGGGATAGCAATAAGAACACAATGGCACAGAGGCAACAGCAGTCACAAAATTGACAGCGATAACTCCCGCGTATTCAATGAACAGGCAGACCCACACACAAATGGCAATCAGTCAGAGTCAACGCTATTCATCAACTCGCTGTCCATTTAGGTGTTCGGTATCGTTTGATGAGTATTCGAAATTGGTGCTGGACGCTGAAGCTTAGCTCACACAAAATGATCCAAATCACTATTTAGTTTATGAAAACTTTCATATTCACCATAAGCCGATTCTAGCAACATGGAAAACGAAACAGAAATGAAAAGCTATTGTCGATCAGCATTCCCACGTTCGAATGCACGTCCCCTCGGTTATATTTATCACTGAAGAGGATCGTTCGTACGGGGCACGCAATGAACCCATCCGCCAAGGAGAAGCCTCCACGGCCACAGAAATTGCATGGACTGTATGCTACCTCTCGTCGTGTTCGACCGCGCTGACTGGCGGCTGCTGGCGATTGTTCCCAGCACAGCCTCCAGCCAGCCAGCTTGCCTTCCCCAAAAAAAACGAGGAGATCAAGGTCTCTTCGAGGCTGCTCAGGCGGGGTGGGGTGGCCTTGTGCAACCCTCCCCCCAACGCACGTCGCACATGCTTTTCGCGTGGTCGCCGCGGCGGTAGGAGGAGCCTCGGCGGTGTCCAGCCGAGTAGCATTAACTTCTCTATTATGATTATTATTATTATTGACTGTCAGTGGCACAGTTCCGCTTCGTCACCTATCAGAGCTTCGTGAGAGGCTGCCCGGTGGGCAGTGCACGCCAGGGAACGATGAGCTGCTCATTGCGGTGTGATGCCGTCGCATGGTCTGCTCTATGTCAGCTTGCCGCGCAGAGCGGGTTGAAGCCAGCTGCCAAAGGCAAGCCTGTGTCTGCCTTATTGCTGGCCGCTGAGTCGATAGGCAGCCAGCAGGCCCCGTTCGGAGTCCTGTCCCGAGTTCCAGTCAAGCCGATGCCGTCCGTGGCTGCTATAATACTATAGGTAAACTACTATGGCTAGAGAGGCCATCGCTTGCTAGCCAGCCAGCCAGCCAGCGAGCTCAATCTCTCCCTATTCCCTGTTTTCCGCTGGTAATGGTGCTCGCTGTTCGACGGTGGTGTCCAGACCCTTCCTCTCGTGTGATCCGGAGAGGGACTACACCCTCGCCCTCGTCGGCCGACGCAGGCACCGACATGTGAGAGGGGCGACGCGGGCTCGAGTCTCAGCCACTAACCCGCAGTTTAAATCCGATGGTGGCGCGCACCGGGCGGAGTGACCATGTGAGAGCGCGACTGTTTCGTGTGAAAGGAAGTTGTGCAGCTGCTGGCTGGTGTCAGATGGTGATGTCGTGTGCTGGATGTGCCTGGATGACCGCCCGCCCGCCTCACTATATATTACCACGTTATGATACAACATCCTCTATCATCATATCGTCATAGCTAGATCGATGCAAATGTATGGAGGAACAGGCACTTGTGTGTTGATGATGAGCGGACGGGCACGGTCTTAGCGGACCACACGTTCGGATGCGTGAATGCTTTTCATAGATTACAGTATACAATATTATTATGATTATTATTGCTACTAGCACTGCAGCCACAATTTCAACTATTATCGTTGAATACCGATAGTAGCCATCAAGTTAACTATCAAGAAGCCACGACGACAAGAACGAGTCTACAAGGAACAGCCAAATTGACGTGGGTCGACGATGTTATCGTCTGCCACTATCGTGACCGTCCGCTGCGCGAGATGTAAGCTACGGCAGCGCGATGCCGACGGCGACGATGACGGCGGTCTGAGGTGGCGGCGTCACCTGCAGCGTCAGTGAATGAACTCGGCGCATGTGGTGCTGCGTTCGGCCAACGAAAGAAGGGCCAAGAGGAAGAGGAGTGTGCTTCGGGTAGTAGTGATATCTCAGGGTGATATGTGAAAGTGTACTGGGTCACTACAATTACAACTACCACTGAGTGCTACGGGTAATTCACCTATTACTACGACAACGACAAAAACAACAGCAGTAGCAACAACAGCAACGTTTACGATCGTGTGCGAGTGTATGTGTTCTCCCCCCGCCCCCCGGTGCAGTGTGCTTTGGTGTGAGGTTGTTCAGTGCGTTCGGCTCAACTCAATCCGGTACATCTCTCTGCTGGCAACAAGCCACGACCACAGAAAATTCGTTGTCAAGGGAAAATCATTACCGATCGACCAACTAAGAATACAGCTAAGCCGTCGCCAACACTCAATACCAATATCTAGCCAACGCGCGAGTAAGCCTCATCGGCGCTGATTCAAATTTCATTCAATGCAAATTGGTCGGTTAGCAAATCTGCTCTGTGTTGTTCAAATCAGTCATCCCATTCTTGTTCTCCATCAGTTGATTCTCAGTCAGTCCTCAGCGAGACAACAAGCAGCATCATCATCTTCATCAGTAGCGCGCATCGACATGCTGCATTGCCGCTAACAGGCCGAGCATTGTATCGCCCATCACGTCGCACCTTTGGAAACGTAGACCATTGGCCTAACGGAATGAGGTTGGCATCTCTAGCACCCTGCAATGCTAAACAAGATAACTGCCAACGGAGCGCGACTAGCAAATAAGCAATTCATCCGAAAAATGATCACGGGCCAGACGGAACGAAATACCTACAATCACCACAACTAGAATCACGATACGATCATTCCAATGATCATTTAATAGTTTTACTATTATTCGTCTTTATCGATATATTTCGATATCAGCAGCAGCAGCAGCAGGAGCGACTCGTCAGATCACTGGTGGCGGAGTTCACCGACGACGAGAACAACCGCCTACTGTTGCTGCTGCTGGGCCACAGTTTATTGCGCGAGATTGTGTCGGCCAGCGGCGACTGCCGCAGAAATAGTCCGTATCGCTGCTGCTTTCGACACTCCTACTGGCAGCGCTCCACAACGCCGACAGTTATCCATTCCACTACTCTACGTGTCTTGATCTCGTCAACGAGGTGACGCGATGACAGTCATATGGAACGGTCACCGACGCCCTCCCGGCTAGGGCAGGGTGATGGGGGGCTGCGCGCAAGGCTGAGGCGGTGCAGGAGGAGATGTCAGCAGGTCACGCGGACCCCGAGCTTGGCGGAGGAAAGCAGAAACAGGCGTGAAGTGAGAACCCTCGATCAGGCCGCTGACGATCTCGAACTGCTTCGATGCCATCTTGGGTCCGCTGCCTCGCCAGGGTCGTCAGGACTACTAGGACTTCTGGACAACACCAGATCTCAGTAACAGAAAAGACGACGACGACGACGACAGCAGCTACGAACAACAGCGACAGTAGCGACAAAGCGATAGAGGCAGCCGCCAGTAGTAGAAAAATAAAAACAACAACAAGAACGACAACAGCAGCAACAACAACAACATCAGCAACAGCAGCAGCAGCAACAACATCGGCAGCAGCAGCAGCAGTAGCAACCGCAGCAGCAGCAGCAACAATAATAGTAGCGCGAGAAGGAAGTACAGCAACGTCACAGCGGTCAAGAGCAACAACGAATCACATCTCACGAATACCGCTTGCAAAAGCAACAATTTCGTCAGCAGAACCGTCAATAGAATTAGCAATACCGCAGCAGCAGCAGCAGCAGCAACAGTTGAATGCAACAACAACAACAACGACGACGACGACAACAGCATCATCATCATCACCATCATCATTATTGCCGTTGACGTTACTGCAAACAGCTACAGCTCAGCAGCGACTTGACTGTATGTTCCGCTCTCGGTGTGCCAACGACGAAACATGTCATGTTCACACAGCCCTCAGTCGAACATTTGCTGGTGGCTGACGCGTTCCGTTTGCAATGCTACTACGACAAGTCATCATCACTACTGTTATTGCCGTTACTGTCTGCATCATCGCATTCAAGTTTCAACAACAACAACAACAACAACTTGTTCTACAACTACTACTCCAACTCAAACAACTACCTCAAACACCGACCCTCAGCAAGCACCGCCCAACCAGTTTTACAACAAACACACAAACAAGCAAAGAGTCAACAAACGAAATCTCAAGCAACAAGCCAATACAGCGAACGCAACAACAACAACAGCGGAAACAACAGCAACAACAATTTTATTCAACAAAAGACGAAGAACAACATCGGCAGCAACAGCAGCAACAACAACGAACGAAACAGAGGCGGAAACAGCAGATTCGGCAGCTATCACAGCTGGAGCAACTGCTGCTACGACTGTTTCAGCTGCCAGGGCCGCTTCGGAAACAGCTCCCATTACTATCTCTGCAACTGCAGGGTACCCGACGAGAAGGCAAACTGCAGCAGCAGGAGTTACTCAGGCAACCGTCAAACGTATACTTGGACGGTTGGTATTAGGTCGTCGTTCAAGGCGATACCAGGAGGGCGTAGGCGGCCTTTGGGCGCCCCCGAGCCCCCAGGCCGCGAAGCGGCCCCTGGGCCGGAGGTCGGCTCCGGTCGTCCTCGCGGTCGAAACCCAACGGAATTTTCCGCAGGCAGCCAACAACCAGACTCAGCCGGAGGAGCGGAAACAACAGAACAGCAGGTGCAGAAGTTGCACCGCCGCCCCGGACCGTGCTCCGGGCGCGAGAACAGGTGGTGCCGTTGGGGACGCGTTCTCGACGAACGCGATCCTAAACAGCAGCAGCAACAACAACAACGTCATCGTCTGTGGTGGTTTTGGTGGTCAGTGTCAGCAACGGGAAGCTGTGACACTAACAGAAACACAAGACGAGTGTCAGTATTTACGCTGGTTAATCAGTCAGTCGAGTTACGTCGTAAGTGGTTATTTTTATTATTACTATTATTGCAATTATTATTATTATTATTGTTATTACAACAATTGCAAGAACACAACAAGTGGTGGTTACAACAAAAGTGGTCAAACGTTACGTTGTCAAACACCTCGACAAGCGAGGTCGAAAGGAGATTGGTGGGTTCGTTGTTGTTGTGGTCAGAAACACGGAAAACAAGCAGAAGAAGAAGAGGTGCAACAACCGGATCATCTTGGCGTATTATCGCCGCTAACAGCAGCGACCAGTGCTGCTGGTGCGGTTGTGTGTGCCCGCAAGGAGGCCGGTTGCCGACAGCTCCGCCATAGCTATCTGCCGTCACGTGTCAGTCCCAGTTTATCATCAGCAAGTCAGGAGAACAACAACAACAACAATACAACCACAACAACAACTCCTTATACATCCGATACGAAGTCTGCAAGCAACATTTCCAAGGGTAATAATCGTAATAACAGCACAGCAAACAATCATTGTGGTGGTTGCCACTGCAGCAGCAGCAGCAGCAGCAGCAGCTGGAAAGCAGAAAGCCGCCGCCGCTGCCGCCGAACGTCCTGCGAAACAGCGGAAAAGGCAAAACAGGCCGAAAAAAAGGACGACGAGGAGGAGGAGAAGAAGAACAACGACGACGACGAGACGCGAAGTAGCCTAAGAAACAGGTGGAGGGGCCGCGATAGCTGCGAGACTCCTTGGTGGTCCCTGAAGCGGGGCGGCATTCATCGGTGCGGACCGCCCCAGCCGCTTCGTCGGGCTCCACCACCGCCCGCGTCAGAACATTCGTCAGCCATGCTCGATGTCATACGTTCAGTTAAGTCTCTCTTGAAGGTATCGCGAGTGCACATCGATAACGATGTGTTCCGACTGCACTACACCGCGACCTGTGTGATCCTGCTTGCTTTCTGTATAGTAGTCACCACGAAGCAGTATGTAGGAGATCCCATCGACTGCGTCCGGTCTGCGGAGGTCCCTCAGAGCGTCATCAATACCTATTGTTGGATCCACGCGACCTACTCGGTCAAGTCGCTCATGCATTCGGGTCACCATAAGGAAGTTGTCTATCCCGGTGTGGGCTCAAGATCGTTATCAGCGGATTCTTCGCCCAGCGACCACAAGTACCACAAGTACTACCAGTGGGTGTGCTTCATGCTGTTTTTCCAGGCGACACTCTTCTATATTCCTCGTTGGCTATGGAAGTTATGGGAAGGAGGCAAGATACAAACGTTAATGATGGACCTGGACGTAGGAATGTGCGGTGAAACGGAGAGGAAGCATAAAAAGAAGCTTCTGGTCGACTATCTAGTCAACTCGCTCCGCCAGCACGACTGGTACGTAGCGAAGTATTTCACGTGCGAGTTTATGGCGTTCGCCAACGTCGTCGGCCAGATCTTTCTCATGGACAAATTCTTCGATGGAGAGTTCCTCACATACGGACTGGAGGTTATCCGCTTCATGGACCAGGGAGACGAGGAACGCATCGACCCCATGGTCCGAATCTTCCCTCGCGTCGCCAAGTGCCAGTTCTACAAGTTCGGTCACTCCGGTACTATAGAGACCCACGACGCCATCTGTATATTACCCCTCAACATAGTGAACGAAAAGATCTATATTTTTCTTTGGTTTTGGTTCATCATCCTGTCGATACTCACGGGGTTCGTAGTTTTACAACGAGTCATATTAACCGCGTGCCCGCCGGTACGCGTCTACTTGCTGAACATGCGGTTTCGGCTCGTACACTACGACCACTTTCACACCGTGGTTCGACGGGGCTCTCTTGGTGACTGGTTCCTGATATACATGCTCGGCCAGAACCTTGATTCGATGATCTTCCGTGAGGTCATCGCTGATATGGCCAAAAGGATGACGGCCGAGCCTAAAGATTCGTCATCGGCTGCATGACGACACGAGTTCCGACCGCTCCAGCACTGTCGGGAGGCTCCGCCACCGCCGGGGATGGTCGGCTTGGGTACTGCAAGGACCAGCTTCGCAGTACCTTCCCATCAGGAAGTCTGAAATACGGCTAAGCTATTTGAGTCGCTTAACCGTCGCTTACTGATGCTCAAGCGGACCCTTCTTCGATCTACGCGAAACCGCCCGCCCCGCGAGCGAGGCCCTGTTCCCAACGGAAGGCCTCTTCACCATGAGGTCATCCGGATACGATCACTCTCGCTCGCTCAGGTGCCTTACTAGTCGCGATCTCATCTCTACTAATAATGCAGTCCCAAAAAAAAATCTGTCCCACAACATAAACAACAAAAAAAAAACTAACACATACGTCGACAGGCAAACACACACGCAGTCCAATTCGCCATCCTGTTTCCTTCGAGACGACAAACGTCACCGTGATAAATGATGCGATGGTGACAAGAGGAAAAAAGATAGCAACAACGATATCATATCGCCGTTGTTATTCGACAATTATTGATCGTACGACTAGAAGACAGAGAAGCCGAAACAGGAGGGATGTGGATTGCGCCGCCATTAGCCAGCGTCGAGCTGAGGCGAGAAGAGAAAAAAAAACGATAAAGATGCTCATTAATTTCTGCCACACAAGAGAAGCCACGCAAATCGCAATACTGCCATGTTATAAATATGCTAAAATCAAAGGAGGATATGAAAGGGTGTCATGTACGACCCCCCCCCCCTCGTGGTCTTGGCATTCTCCCGTCACGTGGAGGATGGCACACATCGCGATTCGGTGACGTGCGCGTGCGGTTACGTGTGCAACTTGAAATGCAACAAACAGAACAGCAACAACGGTATCACCGAGCGACTAAATGCTATCTCCGGCAGATCAAAGGCTCGACAAGATGAGCCGGTCAACGATCACTGCCAGCGATAATTATCGCCCATAGACACAATCAATTAAGCAAACAATGAATCGGTGATACGCAAGCAATACGCTTGCTAGCTCTTCCTGCCAGAATTGCAAGCTCGCAAGCAACTACACAAACAGCAGCGCATTGTGTTGTTTGTTATTTCCCTCGCGTGTTTTTCTTCTGCAAACGACTATTACGCTTCAATATGAATTGTGATTGCATCCTGCGTGCGAAATCGCAGAAGCATATTCATCTACTGCGAGCGTGGATACTTGCACGTGTTCACGTATATATATATACATATATATATCTATATATATATATATATATCATATGCAACTGCAGCAAAGCATCAGCAACAACATGCAGCTAATAATACAACAGCTACTACAATACGTCTAAGATATGTATATGTGTGTGTGTGTGTACGGATAATTTGTGATGTCATGCCTCCTTCCATAGTCTCGTCAGCCGAGCGAATCTTAATGTCAGGAACGTGCGTCAAGAGTTTACTCTGCCGCACCGTGTGACCGAACGAACAGGAACACAGCGAAACAACAACGACGACTCATTCTGCCTGGCTGCCACGACCCTCGCGATGCGATCAAACTTTGAGGAGCTATTAAGGAAGAATCACAGAAAACGGAGAGAGAGAGAGAGATCGACAAAGGAAGATAATAAGGATATATTCACGATAATTCGCAAACGAAATGAAAATGAAAACAAATCGTTCACATAAGAGGAGAGCAAAACCAAAACCAAGCCAAGGAAATGTGTGAAAATAACTCACAAAAAGCTCCATAAAACAGCCAGGCAGGACAAATGAAGACCGAACGAAACATATAGAAAAGAGACAACAAATAAATAAATAAAGAGAGGGAACGAGAGAAAGAGAGAAAGAGAAAAACAACGGAACACAGTTCGAGAGAGGGAACACTCTTCAAGGAGTTGCCAACGAACCTTATGATACGATCGTACAGTGTATCAACACAGTGCTTCAATAACGACAAGGATCTCCCCAATCTCGACACAATATCTTGCAGCAATAATTTCAACAAATTCGAGGAGGAGCACTAAAATACAAATCAGTTGACAGCAGCAACAACAACAAGAATCAGGAGGCGAATTATCAATCTGAAACATGAGGAATAAGCAAAAATACGAGGCCGAAAACGACACCAAATCGAATGAGAGTCTATAGTCGTCGATGGTGGGGTGCGATATGGCCTGGTGGCACGGGTTGTAGCCCCACGGGTTTTGGCCCAGATTTCCTGACGAACGATCATTTCGAAGAGAGTTGCCTACAGCCATTCGGCCCGGCCCAGCCAGGCCTAGCGCGTGCACTTGACATTCACCATGTCTCCGATCAGTGAAGTGGTCACATCCACTTAGTTGCAGTCTGCTCTCTCACAAGCCTGAGCTGAACAACGACTGCAGTGGACTAGTGGCTAATGGCTGGCAATACGTAGTGCAATTCCTCGATAACAGTAATAATAATAATAACAACAACAGCAAGTGTTACTACTACTACTACAACAACTACAGTAGTACTACGACTTCTACTAATTACTGCTACCTACTCATTATTGATTCGTTGATTCACCCGCCGTCCGCCTCGTCTGTCCGTATCTCTGTGTATTGTCTGTGTTGTGATATTGTTGCTAAACAACAACTACAACAACACAACAATTTTTCCCAACAACTCTGCGTGTACTGCTATGTTGTTACAACAGCAACAACAACAATAACAACATTATTATTCACTACTGTCACGAAGGCATTCACACTGTGTGCTGTCTCGAAGCACAGCGCGAGACAACGTTATCGATACCGATAGTGAAATGATAACAAATAGCATGCCCCTACGAACTCTTTATGTAACGCCATACAACAACAACAACTGCACCCACGGCCAGAACGCACTATGGCTCGCAAATCAGCTACGGTCAAGCAGCGTAAGCGATTTTTGGTTCATTTGCTGAGAATACCACGAAGAGGAATCTCTAGCGCATCTACTGAATGTAGTGAAATGAATGTGCAAAGCCATAGTGTCGAATGGTCCGAGTGCGAATGGATTCGCCCCTGTTCCCGCGTCGTCGTCATACACCCCCCACCTTCCAACCAGACAGAGAAGAGGAAAATGTATCAATCAACCCATCACCACGATCTTATCTGCTATATCGAAGATGAGAATTATCATAATACCAGTATGGATAGTCATTAATTCATTCATTCAGTCAGTCAGTCGATATGGAGAAGCGCTGCTACTGTCTTGGCCTAAAGGAAATGTTAGCACCGTGCGCCACAACGTTCTTATTTTGACGGAGCATGCAAGCGAGCAACGAGATACACGTTATCTACCTGAGTACCATACGCTTAGCACGTAGCGACATCCAACAAAGGGAGCGAGACAAACATGAAATCAAAACACAAAGAAGCAAACAAGGATAAGAAACGAAGTAAGTTACCTCTCGGCAAGTCACACCAACGACTTGAACATATTCGAACGACTTTCAAACGACAAGAGGACGATGTGACGAGTTGAGGGGTACGAGGGAAGGGAGGAACTGCAACCGTCTTCGAATGCGTCTGCCTTCAAGTGTTGAACAGCGCACCCACGCCCCTCCTCGCCGTCCAACCACCCCTAGCGCCCCTCACTCGTGAGCGTTTGAGCTATCTCGGAGCGGGGTTACTGCTTCGTAGAAGATCAACACAAGAGACGAAACAAAGAGAAAGAGAGAGAGGGAGAGAGAGAAAGGCAGACATTCAAGGGATATGAAGAGATATTGATCTATCATCTATCTAGATATATCCGGACAGCATTTAGTGTTCTCGGGAGCCGTGAGAGAAGAACGGAGACACGTCTAACATGTACGGGTGTCTCTTCCTCAGAACATCCATGCTTTGCGCTCGGTGTCCACGTGCGCGGTACCAACTACGATCGTTATATATATATATATGTAATATCCGTAATTTTCTACCAGCTCCATGAGCCTAAATGCCTTGTCGCTGTCGTCTCTCCAAAGAAAACTACTACTACTACAACAAAAACGAACGCTCGCAAAAGAGAAAGCTCCTCCTATTCAACTCTGGTGAACACATCATCAGCACTATACGTTCTAAGTTAACAGAGAGAAGAACTACACTACATATCTAGAGACGATGAATTCAATCATGCAAGAAAAGATAGAAAACCGAAAAGTGGAAAAATACCACGAGAAAGTATGAAATGAAAAATTACATACGTACCTACCTATCAACCTGACCTTCAACAAGGACAAGCAGCAACATCAACAACAACAACAACTAACCGAACGACGCAAAACAACGATCAACATGATAACAACGACGATATCGAACCATGGCTGAGGACGAACTCAAGCCAAAGCATTCGACCACAATAAAATACAACAACAAGACCAACCGCGCGGACAACAAACAGGTTATTATACGTTTCATCGCAGAAGTTCCTACTCTAGAGCGACGAACTGTGTGCATATATTCGCATCGAAGTGGTACGATCACGTGCGTAGAGCCGATTTACGACGACGATCCCGTTGTATGACGTGTTCGTCTGCAATGATCACAATGATCAATCAAGAACAGCCGAGGAGTGAATGCCGACGATATTATCATCAATAGCGTACGGGCTCTGCATATCATCGCCCTTCTGCATTATGCACGACGGACCAGCAGTTCGTCCCGTCCATACGTGGAGTGGGGGCAGTCGGATCTATCAAATAATCCTAGAAAATATCTCGAATGTCATCTCATCTCGCCGAACTACTCGAACAGAGGATAATGCCAAAGCATTTGTGCATTAGCAGGGCTAGAAATCAAACCGGAAATCCACCGTTGTCAATCCACGGGTCCGATAGGTGGTGTTGTTCTATCTTTATGTTCACCTCATCGAACGGAATCGAGACCGACATCATCGAATTAACGTCGATGCTACGTTGCTGATGTGGGGCATCGTGGGAAACCGGGACGATTTTGTAGTGAAAGCGAATCTATTCGGCGAGATACCAGCGGCTAGTCGACCCTGCATTCTGCACCTGTATACGACGATGTTGCCAACCACGAGATTGCACACGATCGCCACTCAATGCGTCGACAGGCTGACATAGCCGCTGCGAAGAGACAACCAACTAGCAACAACAACAACAAAAATAACAGAAGCAATAACAGCAGCAAGAACAACAAAACAAACGCGAACATCACGCGAATTTACCTGAGAGAGAGAGAGAGAGAGACATATATGCTATTAAGATACGGCATCAAAGCAAAACTGAACTCGCGTACCAGCAGATTCAACAATGACAATAATGAAACTAACAGCAAGATCAACAACAACAACAACAACAACAGCAATATGAATCATGATGGCAAGAACGAAATAACATCATGGAAATATGTAAAATCTAACTACTTTGACTATAAAAAACAAAAATACAAGGAGTATTTTTCTTCACTCTTCACTCACGAAGACAACTTGTGGTAGCTATCTACCGACTTGTTGCTAAAGGCTGCCTTTCGTTCCAAGGTTCGACCCACGATTAGTACGGCTAACACTTCTACTACTGATACATAGTCTCACTGACAATGATGATTAGACGAAGCGAGTGTGTGCATTCGAAGCAGCGAATGATGATAAATACTGATGACGAAGAAATGCAATGGATTTAAGGACACGTCACTTTCGCACCGTGTTCATCCTCTTTGATGATCGACTTTCGGAGTGACAGTTGATTTCGGATGTTTATATAATACGTACTGTAGTACAAGGATACAGTATAGTAATAATAATGATATTGCCGAGACGCCGTACGGCCAAACAGAGGGAGTAAGCGATCGATCCACGACGAAACACAAGTCATGGCGCGAGTTGGCACTAAACGAGATGAACTACTAGAACGAATGATAATAATAGTAATAAAAGGTTTCTGGAATGAGAGAGAGATAAAGATCAGCACAGAGGGGACGCTTGGAAAAACTTCAGGAGGAATCATCGATTGTACGGACGATAAGGCGATTACGAATCCGTGTGTATAATGTAAATGCGGCACAAGGGACGCTCTATGCACTCGTACGGGGGAACTGGCCCTAACAGAAATCTATGACTTCATCTCGACGCCCTCCCTGTAGGCCTAATTGACTTCGTTGTGCGTCCAATTCGGCCCGAGCCATTTCGCCCACGCTGTGGTTTGTCATAGCCTGGCTCATCTGCCATCCGATATCATCAATCAAATAGTATTACACTGGCGAACCAGAAGAAACAACAAGACGCACTCACAGTCACACCAGTCTCGGTATATATATATTCATCTACTTTGCCAGTACTACATCTACTACTTCGAATACGAAGATAGTGACACATAGCTCAGATGTCAAGATAAACATCCATCCCTTACGATGCGGTGACGAAACCAGGACGCAGTTAATACGATTTCAACCACACTCACCTCAGAAACTCGGACAAAACGTATGACCGACCGCCTTCATCGTTCAACACCTCCTATATCAGTCTGTGTGTGTGTCTGTGTCTGTGTGTGCGAGAGTGTATATACGTCACAACCTCGATCAAGTATCAAGTACAACAAGCAACTCCAACCAAGCGACCAACCTCAATATAACAGCAGCGACGTCAAGTTACTACAACAACGACAACGATAACAACAGGTTAAAGCTCAATTTGCACACAACTCTGCACCGATGACTTCATACTTTGTACCGATGACCGTATACAACGAACCGATCCCAACGACTCCATTTATCAACCATACTATCATGCCACTTAACTACAACTTGTTCCACTACGACCAATCAAACTACCCATTGTAACTACTCTGCCCTCACCACAACAGCACTGCTCATCAACCGAATCTTCAACGTCAAAAGAGATCATCAATCTATGTCAGAAAATAGCACTCGAAAACAGAAGAGACGACCCAAAATCGCATAAGAGATCAAATCTATATCTGTTCGTACAATTCGACATAAGGCCTTCCTCAAGGTCAACTTCTTCTGCGACCGCGATGACGGCAGGTGCTATCATCCCGCGCATCACAATGAGTGGCTGGCGCCATTTATGTCACAGTAAGATCAGCAAGATCGCGGCCTAACGCAGCTGATATATGCAACCAGCACGGAACAGCCTGCCGCCAGCCTAGGTCTTTTCACCTTAACGGGCTCTATCGAGGTTTTCCTTATCATGGTTTTCCGTTCTCAGCTTTTCGTTAATTTATGACAACAAGAATATCAACAATTACTAACGACAAATGTTACTACCAACACTAATTGCGCGTTGCTGACGGAAGATCTGACCCGAGGAAGTTCACCAACAATCGCCTACCATCTTGAATAGCGTCGAGACGCCGATGGCCAGTAACGGCGGCCACCGACGTCAACCTGGTGAATTTCCCGGAACCTCAACGAAGAGTTAGCGGCCTCTTCGCCCCCTGGGACGAGCGTGGAACCCTATCGCAGATTTGGTGTAAGGCAAACGCAACGCTGAAGTGACTGACTCAGCACCGGCGGCCCCCCCCCAAAACAAGATCTACCATCTGCGGCTGGTTGACCGGTCGCGGTCACATCTTCTGTACGATAACAACTGTCTCCCTCCGGGAAGAAAACGGATAAACAGCCTCGGCACCAAACTGTGATATGTGTTATCCGCCTATGGCCGTCTCCGGGGGTATCAAACGCGAGAAGACCAATATTCTCGTGGAAGTAATCAAAATGATGATAATGACGATGATTATGACAAATAGTAAATGCTAACAAATGATGAGAACGTTGGTAAAAAAGGCAGCAAGAAACTACAAGAAACCAACCAACCAAATAAACAAAACCGGTAGAGCGAACAGCAGATGGAATGACCACAAGGAAATCAACCGATACCTAACACGGCAACCAACCACAAGGGATTAATTAGAATCCAAACGATCATCATGCAACTAATAATGACGGCGATGATGATGATGATTGTTATTATTATTATTATTACTATGATAATGATGATGATATGCCGATGATAGCCACTGACATTAACTGTAATAAACTGTAACCAAACAAACTGATACCACCACTCACCACCAGAAAAGAGCTGACCACGAATATGACCACCACCGAGAAGATTCAGACGAGAGACGAATGCAGACACGAATGAGAGGTTTTTTCAGTCGAACTTGACTGTGGAAAAAGCTAAAGCTGAATATAGGCGAAGATGAAGAGGAGCGTGTACAGATTGAAAATAATGAAAAATGGAACGATGACGATTGATTGACGAGGAAAATAACGCAGAAAACAGATGTTACACAGAACCGTGATATTTTACCGACGCCAAACTAGAGTAGTAGTGTTGAAAGAGAGAGAGATAGAGAGAAAGGACGAGAGCTGACCGCCAGATTGAGAAAAGCAATGAATGAGTTAGCGAACGGGGAAATGCGTGTAATAATAATCTGCTGACGACGAGGCAGAAGATCACAATGCCGACGATTATATATATATAAATATATATATATGATAATTATTACAAGTATGATGTTGCGCGAAATGCTAATAACATGAAATAATGATGACTCCGACACTGATGATGGATTGAGAATGCTGCCGATAATATGATTAATAATGATAAGAATAATAATAATAATAGTAGTTTATGGTAAATAATACTTTGTTTGATGAAATGGTGACGATGATGATGACGGTGATGTTGATAATGAACAGACGTGACGACAGACGTGACGACATCGATCGCCTTTTTGGCTCGAAGGTGAGACGAAGGATGGCGCTTCCCCTCCCGCGAACAAGCGGAAAGTCCTCGTCGGCCGAGACGGCCCCCCCGTCTAGCCTGTAGCCCTCGATGCTGCCGATGGATGGGTAAAATGAACACGAAAGCTGATCATCCCAAGCGATAAATGCACGAGACGTCTACTGCTGTCGCAAATCTAAAAGCAAAAAGAACTACAAGGAGAAACTGACAACATCGCGGTAAAGGCCACTTCACTTTCGGGGGCGACGGCCGCTCTCACACAAAATCGATAGGAGGTGAAGAAGGAGAGCGAATCTCTACTAAATACACACCGAGCCACACAGGCCAACACAGTAAGAGCACACCCGAAAGCTACCACTACTGGTACTTGCCTGATGAGAATGCTAACGCGAAAAGCGCATCCTCCGGAATTGTGGACGGAGCCGGTGGCTGGCGACATCGCGCGCTCTCGTCGGAAACGACCAGCCGTAAGTCCGGAGCCCACAGGCCCACGGCCACCCAGACCCGCGGCGTCATGAAGCGAAAGGGGTCACCGCCGTTCGGCTGATCTGTTTGTAAAGTTGTGTCGACGACGTTGCCATCGAATGTCTTCAATGGAATAGTGAATGTTGTAAGAATGTTACCGGACGCGGCGAATGAGTAAAGAAGATCGAGGAGACGTGTGCGTGCCCCTCCCTCTACTGCAATGCAAAACCAAAATATGGGCCAACGCAACACACTTGGAGAGAGAGAGAGAGAGGTGCAAAACGGACCGTACCCGAAAGACCTCGAAACGATATCGGAGAAAATAGCGGTGCGCTCACCCACGCCCCCCAACCCGCTGCTGCCGCCGCACGAAGTGCTCGTCGTCGTTGTCGTTCTGGGCAACTGCAGTTCTACTGACGGGCATCCGGCCGACACACCCGGTAAGTGGTGAGCTTTCGTTATTTCTAGGTACGTGTGAACAAAAAAAAAACCAGAAAAACACATCACACGACGTTCGAGTACAACCGTTGGCTGTGGGGGAAAAACGCTTATATCGGTGGGCCCTCCAACGATTAGTATCGAACAGTGACTAATTATCAGTACTCAGTAGCCATTTCGAGGAAATGGCTATTTTGCATTTGTTTATGTAATGTGTGAAAAAAAAAACAGGGCAAAAATCGTGTATATTTTTATTTGACGTGAGGGTGATCTGGGGGCAATACTGACTTTGTGTGGAGAAGCCGACAGGCGCAACTTTGGTGCTGAGGTATCGAGCGGAATAACGTTTTCAGCTTAGGGTAAGCTGCTTAATAGATTGGATGTAATGTCGTTTGTTAAGAAAATATATACATTGACAAGCGAATGAACAGCAACAATGATTTGTAAATTAGCGCTGGTATCGCTTTCTTGAAAGCATGATATACGATTTTCAAGCGATCATTTTCGCTCTTGGCAATTGAGTTGACCTTGGCGGGGAGGCCCCTGAAGCTTCCTGGCGGGGCCTTCATTTTCAAACAGTTGGCATCCGACGAATCGGGTTGTTTTAGGTGATTACCCATGCATATAGTTGGCCGTCGGTTAACAGTGTGCATCATTTGATTAATTTAGGAAATATAGTCCATTTGTCAGCACGATCTTTTAGCCTTTGTGGCATCCGGTGTCAACATATAGTTACCACAAATCCTTTCAAAAAGAGCAGTAAAACTGTGGTACAGGGTGGTATTGGAATAGTTGGACAATCCTATCAAGGATCAACCAGCGCTTGCTGGTATTCAAGGTAACTTTCAATTCAGCTGTTTCTATGATTTCTCTGTAGATACATATTTTAGCCGTACCGTTTATTAGAAAATCAATAGGAAGAGAAGAGGTCTGGGAAGAGAGAGTATTCGATAGAGGACGGCGAACTCTGTGCAAAATCCCACCAGTGCTTCAAGCTATAAGCAAAGTTTGAAGTCCTCTGGGATAACGTTTGTAGCATTATTCTCTTTCTACTTGTTTTAAAACTATCTGAATATGTGTTTACTTAGAACTTAAAGAAAACAATTGCATAGAAAGTTTCCCTCGATACTGCCGATCACTCACACGATGGGTCCCACAATACCAACCAGTGAATATAAAAACAACAACGAGGCGGCCTTTATATGGTGTTATAGTAATCGGTGTGAGAGTCCTTTCGATCTGTTGCATACGAGAAATCAAGGTTCTTCGTTGCATATAAGGGCGTTACAAAAACGAAATAAATTGTCTCATTGATTAGTTTATTAGACGAAGTGCACCTACCGCATTATTCGAAGGTACCTGATGATTTGCTTGAAGGTAAGATTTTTAAAAACGAGTTGAGAAGTGGAGACTGCTGAGTCTGGTGGAGTGCTGTGACAATATCGTTATCATATTCGTTTGTCCATAAGGCTCATACGAACTTTAATGCTTACTTATACATTTGTGAGCAATTTTTTACCCAAAGAAAATCGTGCCGGTAATTCAAGGCCAACCGAATGTCGATATATTCGACACACAACAAAAAAAAAATCAAGAAATCATGGGGTTTTGTTTTGAAGCTACTTTGAATCGGGGCCAATGGTGAAAGAGGAGTGATGTTCACAAGAGAGGTCTGTCCCTGGATCGTACGGGCTCGATACTGGGTTGACCCAGCAGGTTAAAGATGCACCACTCGTGCGGGCTGCCATTAGTCTGTTGGCTGAGGCAAGAAGGTCAATGGAGGTCCTGTGCAAGGGAGACACCTTAGGGACCTTACCTTAGCGGGCGGACCAGGACGGGCTAGGTAGGTTAGGCTAGGGCGACTCCTCTCGTGGCCATGGTACGACTTAAAGACCTCGGGGGGGCGGGGGGCCTGTGAGATCATCAGCATCGAGCGCCACCGCTCCAACACTCTCCTCCTCTGTACTCGTCGATGGCGAACGTCGACTTCAACGACTGCGGCGGCGGTGTCGGCGGCGACGACAGCAGCGACAAACAAGAGGTGCGCTCATTGTCTTCTTGTCTTGGTTTCGCTCTCTCCTGCTATTGGCTATAGCCCTGGAGTGTTCCACCTCCTATCGAAAGATCAGCAACAGTCGAGCGAGGTTTTCCACCGAGTCTCCGCTCTCTCCCCTTTTCTAACTAGTTCCTGCTGCTGCTGGTGCTCCTTGGTAAAGTAGCATTCGGAAGTTTGGCGTTGAATGGAAAGCCGGCATTGTATAACACCACCATCTCGTCCCAATAGCCGCAATGGTAGCCCGGATGACACCTGGCGGCGACTGAGCCTCCAGACGCTTTGCTGGGCTTCCTCCTGCCATTCTTTCTCCTTTTCCAATGTCTTGCAATGATGAACGAAATCTCTCTGTCCGACTCCACTCAGGACGTCTCCTGACTACTCTCTTCGTCTCAATTTCTCTGTGTTCCTTCCACTCTCTCTCTCTCTCTTTCTCTCGCTCTCTACACATATGGCCAAAGTCACAAATGCATGGCTTAATTGTGGTGTCCTCGTTTAAATTCGAGGACTCCTCTAGTTTCCTAGGCCTGTCCTGATCCCTCTCCTCTGGACGCCGCACTGAGAGGAGAGGACTCAGTGCTCCCCGGTATCTGCATAGCAATGGAGGGCAGGTCGTCGCTGTCTTTCGAACCGTCAGGTATGGCGACCCTGCCAACTGCAGATGGCTTTCTGTGTGCGCGCGCCCCATAAGCTAACCTATCTGTTGTAAGGAGTGCCCGTCGCTCAGGGAAAGGCGAATGGCGCGTAGTGGGCTGGGGGTGCGTGGGGGTTCTAGGACCTTACGTGGCAGTGAACATGTCGGTAGGCCCTGCTTCGACTGGCTGCCTTCGACCAGCTGAGGGACGGCGGATGGTCGAGCGGGCAGGCGAGCGGGTGAGTGAGTGTTACTACATTGCTGCTGCTGCTGCTGCACCGGGCGGCCGAGCAAGCAGCACACATCGGCGAAAGAGAGGAAGTCGGAGGTCGACTCATTGAAGTGCACACACGCGCAGACCGCCGGCAGCGTCACCGGCACACAGACGCACTTCAATGGGCTTTGGTCACACCACCAAAGCCCCCGACAGCCACTGCCACCCCCATGCGCACCCCATTCGTGCAAATGCGAACGGGACGAGAATGGGGAGAAGAACCTTTTGGGGGGAACCCGTAAAGAGGGATTTGAGGGGAGTAGCGACGGTATCTCGTTATAAGTTCCCTAGCCAGTCAGCCAGCCAGAAGGCAGGCAAACCAACGATTCACCGCTGCTGAAGCTGCTGCCGCTGTTACGAAGCTGTTCCTTCTCAAATCTTACTTCTTTTTCTTCCTTTTGAAAATTCGCCATCAACTCGAGAACTCCACTGGTTCGAGTCAGAACTTGCAGTACTCGCTGCTGCTGCTGCTGCTGCCGCCGCCGCCGTCGCCGCCGCTTCTGCTGCTCGCTGTCTTGATGTTCGGCCACTCGAGAACATATTACGGTGTCGGTCGGTCGACTCGACCAGCTGGTCAGTGATTTTAAGGCTTACCTGCTTATGATGATGCTGGCTGGCTTGCTAGCCAAAGTGAGAGGGAATTTCTGTTAGACTACTATGTTTCTGGGAGGCTAGGGCATGGAAACCATCCAAGCCATCGTATGAAATCGGCTTTGCAACTTAGGATGCACTCTGCACATTAGGTTCCATCCAACATACGTCTCCACTACACACGCCACCCTGCCCACTCTACCCAAAAGATTCCGCACTCGTAGGCAGACACATACGCGGGGCCGGCTGCGAGCGCCTGCGCTCTCGCGCGCACAGCGGAGAGAAGAGCAATTTATTTTGTGCGTTGTTTGCACAGCTTAATTTGCACCTCTGCCCGGTCATTTCCGAGGCCATAATATTTGACAAATGCAGCGTTGCCAACCTTCTGCAAAGGCTACGCTGCGGCGTGAGCGTTCTGCAGTAAGAGCCCATACGTTGCTGGCTGGCTAGCAACGAACGAGCTGTCGCCAGGCGGGCAGATCCACTCGGCCGCTGTCGCCCCCACCGTGTAAACTCACGCCACTCCGCATTTCCTGGCCTGAAAATTCGGCCCGTATACAAACGGGTGTCAATAAGTGCGAGTCAGCGAACTCACTGTGCCTGTTCGGGTTGTGTTAGTGTATAGACTATCACCAGCGCCGCAGGTCAACAATTATATTCTTCATTAATATTTGTATAGATATATGCCTACCCTAGAAGTATTTCGTTGCTACAAACGAAGTGACCGTCTAAGTGTCTCCCTGAATGGGTTTGTATCGCGATTAACCCATATAATTTTTCAAGTGTACATTCTGTAGAACAGCGGATGTCGAAAACCTTTTGCCGATCTCTAAGGAGAATATAGCTAGCTCATATAAATTTGATTGCGTTTGTTGCCGCGACGATATTTACATGGACCTTCTCATCGACGATAGCGCTGCCCATAGAGCTCTGTGTGTGTGTGTGTGTGTTAATAGGGACAGACGCATAGTTGCATTGATACCGAGGCTGCGCTACAGTCTCCATATACTTAGGGAGTTCTAGCTCAGCTAAAAGCTGCTGGCAACATGTCACTGCAAACCGCCTGGCACGATAATTGTATACACTCGAGTGTGGTTTAAGCATAGAATTAATTTAGCCACTTGCGGTTGTGTATATAATATAATAGAAAAGTAATCGGAGGAACATTTCTACGAGAAAGATCTCGCTCTATATCTAGATATTCCTCTACCTTCTCCGGCTGTTTTTGGGCGATCTGCACGTTGAGAAGCACACACTTTGTACTTGCATAATGCGACAATTTCTCGAGGCTCCGCAAATTCAACTAGGGCGGAAAAGTGGAAGTGACTCGCCAAACGATTACGTTGGGGCCGGTAAATTTGTCACGGGACCCGAACTACGCCACGGTGGGTAGAGACTTCCGCCGCTAGTCCGACCCTCTGAAACCAAAGCAGCAACTACAGCGCGGAGATAAACGTATTTTATGAGACAGTCCGACAAAGCTCGGCTTGATAGATTGCACAACTGCGAGAGTTGTTTTCATCAAGAACAAAAGTAGAAGGAAACTTTGTCTGTGACCGCTCGATTTTCGCTGACATACTATAGGTAGTGGATTGTCGCGTTGCTTGGCCACAGGGCACGCGGCGCACGCATGTGATAAATGGTAACGATAGAAAGTCTTCTAAATTTTGCGTCTGAAGTCTGACACGTCAAGCGAGTAAGGCCCTGTAAGCGGTCAACAGTGGCTTTATGAAGACCTCAGAGCATTATCTACGAGCCTGTCTAACAACGGCGGGGCCGTAACGGCGGGCTCTCTCATCTCATTTCGGTGGATCTTTTAAAGGCCACTGGGAGGCAGGTACCGCCGCACGCATTAGAGGAAGGAGCTGCAGGACCTGCTTAGCTGGCCTGCTACGACCCGATGATGAGGCCTCGTTGAAAGAGGCTTCAATCCCTCTCGTTTGGCCTAGACGAATCTCGTATCGGCCCGAAGATGTCGTTCCCTCAGTGGCTGCCACCACCGCTGCCGCCTCCCTAATGGCGATCTCTTGCCGTTATCCCCCCAGGTCCTTTGGTCGACTTGGCCCAACCAGGCGGGCGCTACCTATCGGGTATTCCTCACGACAAATCCCTTACCGTGCAGCAACGACACCGCGAGAAGAGGCGAGGTGGCGTTATTCGAGACTTGCGAATGTTTCGAGACTCTCAAGAAGTTCTTCCCAAGGGTACAGACATCTGAACAGACGTCAAACGAAGCCTGTCCACTAGCGTCCGTATGATTTGCGTTGCCACTCAAGCGACGCGTCCAGAAACAGCATCGGCCTCGGTCTCAACCTGCTCGGACGCCAACAGTCGGCTAAAGGTGACGTGTGTAGGGGCAACTTGTGCAAACGAAAAGTGGGTCCTTCCCCGTTCACCGTTGCTCCTATCCACCGACAGGAAACGCTGACTGTGTCGGCCGTACCTCAGGGGGCCGTATGACGAAGACATACAGTAACACGCCGCTGACTCTTAGGGAGGCTTGACTCAGCTGGACTGGAAGGCAACAAGGGGCGGGCGGAAAAGACGACCGACTGGGTTTCCTCTGCGGAAACCTTAAATTAAGTCAGTATCGCATACCGGCGCTGGCCGATGCCCGCTAACAACAGAAGGCGGGGTAACCGTGTTACAGTGAAGATTGACTCCTTCCTGTACCGCAGCTGTTGCCCGCGCCTTGCCCAGTGCCATCTTGGTAATCTGCAGTACGCTGGCATGCGCGACACGTCGCACGCCACCTCTCCGTTTCGCTGCTCCTTCTGTTTCAATGCATCGGGATGGAACGCCTGGCTGGATTTTTCGATAGGCGCGTGATCATCTCTTGTGGCTGGGTCGATGGGGAACAAATGAGAGCGGCGTGTTTCGAACCGACGCGCCTCGTCACCTGCTTCCCGCTCCTCGAAGAACAGCAAGTAATGCTTTTGAAATTGGACACTTTTATTGTTTTGGAAAGTGTCGCACAGGAGCAAACGACGGGCGGGGAACGGCGATGACGTTAACCGCTACGGCGCTAAGGGTCAGTGGACGCTGTTGGTCGTCCCCATACAGCGTGTCGGCGTTCTTTGCTTTGAAAGCGAAAAGCGAAAAGCACGCCAGGCACGCATGGTAGACTAGGCTATATAGCATTTCCCTTGAGGTGATCTCCACGCAACAGCCTCTTGAGCCTATTGAGGATACATTTCCTATACAAAAAGGCTAACCAACCTTGGTTGATCTGCTTGAATTGTACAGTGACTATATGCCACCTGTTTGTTCGGGACAAGCCAGCGGTAGGTTGGGCTTGCTTTGCTAAGTTGACGCCTGACGGCATTCGACCGAAAGGCACGACGGGTGAAGGGTTGCTCTGGATATCCAGTCAGGTGACAGTAGGCTGCAGTGTCGGCAAGCGTAAGCGAGGGCGTTATCTCGGTGTCATCGTTGCCTGTACCATCTGACCATCAGTGCTGCTGGCTTCGCTGCTTGTCCCTGCCGCAGTGGCAGGCCACTGTCGGGCCAGGTGACCCGTGCCAACTCTTGCTCGACAATACCGTCCCATCCAGGGCCATTCGCTGTACTCCGCTGGCCTCCGTCGACTACCTGCTGCGCCTTGGCGATACGAAGCCACTGAGGAGGACACGCAGGCAGGGAGGGAGGCTGCAACTATCTGCTAGCTAGCTAGAAAGCAAGCAACCGACGACATCACCACCACCACCCACCCTCTGATCAGCTGAGTGGCACCAGTGTGCGTTGCCGTCCAAATGCTGATGCCTGTCGTCCATTCCATTCATTCTTCTACAACCATCTCTCTCCGTCTGCCTAGGTCTGCTGCTAGTCTTGGCGAGCCTTTCTAGCCCTTCTACTAACGTTCGCTAACGATCCCGCCTGCTTACAATGCCATGGTGCTGCGATGACTTTGGTGGTCCCGTTGTATTATACGTTACGTATGTAGTCCATTGTGCGTACGTCTGAGCTCCCCGGTGGTTGTGACTTGAAGAACACGGGCTGCTGTTTAGGTCAAGCGGCCGCGGGATTGTTTACGGGGAGGAGGGGCTGAGGGGAGAGACGTATGTGAACGCAGATAAATAGACAGGCAAGGGAGCTGCAAAGTTGAATATAAGCGGTGCTTGTCTTAGCAACACCGAGGACTGTTAACGCCCAGCCAGATGATACTAGACAGTGCGGCCGACGCTGCGCAATGCCACGCAACATTGTTTGGACGGGGGCTTGGAGGGCTGCGGGGCTTTGTCGATGCTACGAGAGGTGAATGCGATGAGGGGCACAACTCGCTTTGACCTCAGCGTGCTCTTCGCTTTGTTTTAGTTGTTTTGGGTGGCATGCTCTTTAGTAGAGCGGAGCACCCGTTGATATTCAAGTCGAAGTCAGGGAGCGAACGAACGACGGACGCTGCTGGCGACGTCGCGTGCGTGTCGTAATCATATGACGAACACACGGCGATGACGTTGTTGTTGTTGTTGTTCTTGCGAGCGGTTTATAATAATCATCGCAATTAAAACGCTGCTGCTGCTGCCGCCGTCGCCGCCGGCCCCGTAACCCGAACAGCACCAATGGATGTATCCGGATATTGCCATGGGTGTGGATAGCCTGCATCGCTGTGTGCCGTAGTGATGATGCTCTTTTCGCCGTCGTCCGATCGCCGCGGCTGACTTTACCGGCCACACTTTGCGGTCTAACCCCTTCAGTCCCTTTTCATGTCTACCCAGTTCACCTATACCTGACGACCATTACTCTGGTGGCATCCACATCAGGGGGCAAGTCGGCTCAGCGAGAGAATAGACGACTACGAGCACAAGCATGCAACGCCACGCTAGGCTATCCTATACCAGCTGATTCGTATGCTTATTCGACCACATCGCCGCGGCCGCCACGTTCTGCGCAAACATGATGCCGCTGTGGTGTCGATTACCATTTCCACTTCGACATCGACATTCGACTATCACTGGTGCCATTATTAGTATTACCACCAGCGAAGGGGCGTAGCAGTTTGGGCTTTGATGGCGAGTAAGAGGAGGCCGTGGGGCTCTGGCGGTGATGCCTCGATGTATGTGAACTACTGTTACTAGAGCCATGGCAAAGCCATCCATGATGATGAAGTCACCTAGCGCCTAGCGGAAGGAATCGAGCTGCGGTGGTCCCGGTGGCATCCGCGAGCGGCGCCTTCACATAGCGGGGCTCACGAATCAAGCGATCGACAACGACGACAACAACATCAACGCCAACGACAACGCAGCTGGACGGAAGCTCGCTTGCACAGCCAAACGACGAGAATAGACCTCTCGAGTGGTGGAGGGGGAAAAAGGTCGTGCGGAGTGGACGCAACATTCGTATCTCTCGCTCGCAATCTATCTGCATTCATTGACTCCTGCTCGCCCGGACGCGTCCTTCTCCTCGCAGACAGCTACGGTTCCATGTTGGCCTCGCTTGGCCCGGTGGCTTCGTCACCCGCCTGAATTCGCTTTGTCGATGGCACTGGCGGTTACGGGATAGATAGCTGCTGCTGCTGCTATTGCTGCTGCCGCTGCCACCGTTCGTGCTGTTACTTGGAGAGCGGTGCACACGGCTTAATGTAATAGGGTGAATAGGACACTCTGGAGGTTTACGGAGCTTCTCTATTCGGAGAATCACCAGACGTCAACACCGCTACTCGTCCTCGCATACTCAGTTAGTGTGTGCTAGGTTGCGCGACTAGTGCTTTATCCAAGGACGATGCGGATAGCTACCGGATGGGTTATTCAGCTGTGTTTCCACTGTTTTTATTCACATGTATTATCGCCACTGACACACAGGACATACTAGTCGCGCTCCGCTCGACTACCACGTGTTAATGAATTAGGCGTTTCGACGTCATTACGCCATGCAAAAAATGTTCCTTCTTTAAGTTCGCTTCCCTGCTGGCGCCGGTAGGATCTGAGCCGCTGGAGGGTGCGCAGCATCTATCGCTCGTTGTCTGTTAGATGACTTCTCTGTTTCTTTTTATCTGTGTGCCAATGTCCAGCCATCTGACTTCGTCGTAGCAGTTTTAATAATACAGCGGAAGCCCTATGTGTCCGAAGGCTTGGCTCGGGTGCTGCAGGTAGAGAAAGAGAGAGAGGGAGAGGTAAGTCTAGACAAATATTTTCTCATCGTACAATTGAACGAAGATGACTCGTGCTGTCAAGCAACTGGGTGTTCTTCTAGAGATGCGCGGACTGGCAGGATCGCGGTATGAGGTGGGAAAGGGGAATATTGGAGGGGATCGGCATGGGACCGAGCAAGCTGCGTTTCAGGCCTTTCGGAGGCCCTGAACCTCGTTCCCGGTTAGCCAGCCTCCCCGCCTCCTCGTCGTCGAACGAACGTGATCTGAAAGCTACTGCCGGCCAACCTGAACAAATGAATACATTTTCTATCGGGATGGCATTGCTGGATGGCGACGGTGTCGTCCCAGGAGACCACCGGAGTCGGTTTGGCCACAAGAGCATCCGTACAGGAGCTGCAAGTAGAGATAGGACTGGGGCCTCGGCGGCTTGCCAGGTGCAGCCGAGAAGATTTAGGTAGGCACGCCGTCCGGAAAGGTTCTTCTGATCGAATCAGCCCTTGTGACTGTCCTACGCCACGTCCTACACTCTGGCCATCTGTCCGCCTACTGTGTGGCGCGAGCATCCTCCGCGGTGGGCCGTCGGCGGTATGAGCTGTCCTGCTGCCTTTCTGGAGGAAAGGATCCAGATCGGTGGTGGCGGCGGCACCAGCCAGCTGGATTGCTGTCTGTCATCTCAGTGTCTGCACCTACCTTCAGTTTCTACCGTCTCGTCTTGTCGTACGGTATGGCGCCGTGTGGTTCCGCCACGCTATGGATTCTATCGCCGAATGGCGCTATCCTTTGGCTAGTATGTATCCGGCCGGCTTGTCTCATACTGCGCCATATCTTTATCCCTGAGCTCAATTCGGAGCTCGGATAGCAGCGACTACCTGCACTGGCTGGAGGTTCGCTGACTGAATTAGTTTGCTACGAGCTGGAGGGGTAGAGACGAGGGAAAGATGCCTTCGCATTTTCCGCCGGTAAAGAAATTGAGGAGAGCTTCAAGCAAAATGTGAGTTAACTCACCGTTCACCGAGGAATGAGTGCCTCTCAAGCCAGTTCAAGTCTGTTGCATCCTCTGTATTTGTGACTGGTGCAGAAGAACAGCCACGCGTGGAGTGTTCGTGCGTGTCTGTCAGACGTAGTCTGCCAGTGTAGGGATACAGGGGGAGCCACGAGGATAGAATAAAAAGAAGAAGAAGAAGAAGAGACGCAGAACAGTGTATCAAAGCCTGCCATATCCCCTATATGCCCTAGACGCTCCTCTCCTTCTAGGATGGTTTTGCGGACTTCTTCGACACTCCCGGTGTGTTTTTCGTTGCTAGCCAGTGCTGTTGTTTGAGGCTCTCGCTGCAGTTGGGTTTTTGTCTCATATTCCGCTCACCGGGTGGCTGCCTGGCGATCCCCAAACCTCCTTCTACCCCTATGCGGCGTGGGTGGCTTGCGGGTGACCCGTGCCCCTAGTTCAGGGTTGCTGGATCCAGGATACACTGACTGTGTCCGTGTGTGCGTGTGAGAGAGTGTCCGTGTAAGCTTCAAGAGAGGGTCGGTGGCGTAGCGGCCCGATGGCTCCGCGACGACCGGTCCCTGTGTCTGCCAGCCTCGAGGGGCAGGTCGCAGCGGCAGGAACAGCAGCAGCAGCAGAGTTGCGTGTTCGCTTGCTTCCCCAGCAACGTCGAATCTGTTTTCCTGACACCGAAAATACAAAAATACCGCCGTCGAGAAATTGTTCTCCTCTAACGCGAGCTGCTAGCGGCCGACCGAGCCTTTTTTCCTTTCCGGTATTGTGCGGGCCTGTTCCCGTTCCTCGCGCAGTTTCCTTGCTTGGTCATAGCACCGATGCCTGGCCGCGCATTGCCTTGAATGCAGCTTTGCGTCGAGGTGAAGCGCGGATGCGGCGGCAGCGGGGGTGGCGTCGTCGGCAACTGCAATACGAGTGGCGACCGAGGCTACTATGGGGAACTACGCCGCCTCCGACAACGACATCGACGACGACGACGAACAGGTTAGGCCCGAGACCAGGAAGAAGGCCTCATCGCACTGGGGTGTCTTGTCGCAGGATTCGTAGGTAGGAGAGACAGCAGGAACAGCAATCGTACCAGCTTCGGTAGCGAAAACAGAGGCAGCCAGCCGTTTTGAGCTTGTGCTATGTGAACGGGCACCCTCCTCAGGCGGAACAACCTGGGAACGACTCGGGCTCAGACCCTCGTATAGTCTCTCTCTTTCTCTCCCCCCCTCTCTCTCTCAATCTTTCTGTTTCTCACCAGCGAGCACACTAGGAAGAGGTTGGCTGAAGAGCGCAAGAAGAAAAATGCCTCTAATTTTCTTTTCACAGGGCTTGGGGGACCGAGCAGGGCCTTGCTGGTCGACCCTCTCCAAGGCCGTCCTTCCGCGCCAGATCATATCCAGATCCTAGCAGGTGGCAATGGATAGCGCTAGCAAGAGCTGGCTGACGGGGAGCGGCTGCTCACCTTCTTACTTCCGCCGGCACATGCAGACGAGTACTCTTGGTCCGTCTGATCAGCTTCCTGTCTCTGTCCCTATTTCTTTCCGAGTGTTGTCGCAACCTTCGATATGAGACTGAGTACCAGGGGTTCTGCTCATTAAACATCACCCAGACGATAGCTGTGAATTGAGATCCGGTGTAGGTCGTATACGACTAATTATTTGTATTTGCCGTTGTTTGTGGCGAGGGGGCGACTAGTAATGCTACTCAAGCTCACGGCGTACGCCTCACCTGAAAGGGTGAAGCACTATGTCGTCATAGAACATTCACACGAAAATCCGTAAATTGAAATTCAGTAAAAAAAGATATTGGAAGTTAGTGGTAAAAAAGAGCCTACTCCGTCCGAGAAGTAAGCTCAGGTGGCATCATAACTGTATGAGTTGTTTGGTAAACACCGTTGTTCTTTTCTGAATAGGAATTATCTACCTTTGAACGCACGTTACTGGGTCATTGAGTACTACGTATAATGTGTATACTTTCGAGTGACCCTCAGATGGCTGTTAGCTTCGAACGAATCCTCGCCGTACCTCAAAGTAAAAAGTAGACGGCAGCTTCCGTGCATAAATAGGTCATGTCTAGATATTAGTTACCAAGAGTAGGTCTGTCCATCGGACTCTTGGTCTGGAAGCGCGTCTATCATTTATTAGTAGGTTTCGATAGCTTCGGCCTTGAAATTTCGTTCAACGTAGATTGGGCTCTGATGATGAGCCGCAAATTATTATAGCTGGCGAGAGAAAACGCCATTTCTTCTGTCTTGTGTGGAAAAGTGGGGATTGATATGGGGCTATCGATTGATGTATGCATCCACACATACTAGAATGACGAAGTACACGGTCGAACGTGTCCGCTACGCACACGTTCACCTGCGTAAGCATTGTGTGGATACGAATATACAGAATATACACGAGGATCAACCTCTTTAGTGTACAATCATTAGCGGATAGTACGAGCTGTACTATGACGCCTTTCGTGTCATACATCTCATAGGCGGTAAAGCACTTTTTTTCGTAATTCAAGCACAACGATAGAAACGAACGCAAGCGGTTCCAGCCTGAATCGTGCACAAATGTACGAGGTGCCGCGGAACAGCGTACCCGATAATCTTAGAGCATTATTAGCGTACAGCCGTATGCCACGTTTCGAGCGGAGCAACACACGTTGACTTACGGATGCCAATTCGCAGGGTCCTTCACAAAATGGCATTAGCCCTCCAGGCAATGGCCCTCCAGGGGTCAGTGCGACGTCCTTTTGGCTCTAACCCTTCTCCATCTCCCCGCTCAGCCACCCTCAGCATGTCGTTGCTGGCTGAACGACGGCGCTGCTTGTCTTCTAGCTTTTCCATAGTATCTTGACGACGATGGCAGGACGTCATGGTTATGACAGCCACTCATGGATAACCGCTTTCCGTCGCCTCTTCTCATGGAAATTTGCAGCCGCTCCCATCGGCGCCGCCTCGTGAAGATGCCGCGGTCGCGTTGCTGCATGTCGGCGCAAAACTGCGAGCGAAATGCATGCACACACAGGGGTGTGAGGGGTGCGGGGGGTTGAAGGGGCCAGGGGCTGTTGTAGGGAACGAGCACACGTTTTCGCAGACTCTGAGCGACCGTCTGGTGAAGTCCACCAGTCAGCGGAGTGAGCGACGGTCCGAGTGACCGACTGTCTAACGTTGTTCATTTCATATGGTTGTCGTATACTAGTAGTGTTCGTTGAACCAGTGGCTCTATTCTTCTTCAAGGTGCGCTCGAGAGGGGCATACACACATAGATGCACAGACAGACGACAGACAGATAGACCAAATCGCCTGTTCCTTTTCTTCTTTTTGAGTCTCAGCGCTGGCCGCCACTCATCTTGCTCTTGTCGAGTTCAAACCACAACTACAATCATTCGGATGACTGCTGAGAGGCAGTCAGAGAGACATGCAGATAGACCGACGGACGGACGGACAGACCAACCAACCAACCGAGCTTCCGACGGCGTTTAGACGAAATAGCAACTCGACTATGTTTGCGTGTGTGTGTGTGTCTCTTTAGCCCGGCCGTTCATGCACAACACGCTAGCGGTCCACGCACAAGCGCCTTCCACTATACGACCGAGCATAGAGCGGTGGTTGCGGAAACGGCGGCTGCCGCGGCCGCGGCGGTGGGCGCCACACTCATTGCGGTTGCTGGTGCTTGAGTGGTATCTACAGCATTTAGCACAGATACACCGGTGGCCCTCGCTTGGCTTGGACGACCGGTGGGCCAGCCGGCTGGCAGGCCGGCTGGCCGGCCGGCCGGTCAGCCTACCGACTGCTCATTCGGGCTGATGTGGCCCGGCGGCCGTTGTGTCTTTGGCCTTCCGATGTGGCTGCGGGTTACAAACAGACGCACAGTCAGTCAGTCAGTCGTACGGTGGGACAGCCTGGCCGCTATTGCCAGAGCCGGCCGATAGCTACGGGAACTGGTAGTGGTTGCCCAGTCTATGGCTTCCCCCTTCCCACCCCCTAGTCTCCGCTGCTGTTGCAGCCGCCGCAGCCGCCGCCGCCGCCTTTAGCATCACCATCATCATCATCACCACGATGTTTCCTATTGCCGCAGAAAGTTCATTGCAGCGGTTTACTCCTCGCTCACTCATTCACTCATTGCGCCCGCGCCACGTTCCTCTCCCTGCATTAGCACAAGCACAAGCAGCAGCTGATATGTATTACGGAGTTCGAGTCATGCGTCTGTCTCGACAAGAGCAGCTAGCTATCTCTCGCTTCAATAAGTCCTCCCTCCCTCCCTCCCCCCCCGCCCCCCAAACGGGTAAGAAAAGATTCGAAGAAGCGGTTTAAGCGGCGGCCAGTACCGAGCGGATTGACCGGTGTGTGTGTCTCGTCTCTAGCTACAATGCCTAATGTTCTTACACTTTTGGGTAGCAACAAGTAAATCGTCGGGTTAGCCACGACGACCCCGACAACATCGGCGGGCCCAGCCACGATGAGGCGGACACATGGCAACGGCCCTACAGGGTTGCTAGTGCTGCCGCCGCCGGCGCCGACGACGCTAACGGCAACAGCGGCGCTGGTTGTGTCTAACAGCGAGTCATCCTTAAACAGAGTCCATGTGCTCTGCGCGTAGCCCTATCAGTGCACTGCGAATCTGTAGGCTGCTGACTGTTGGTTGCCGTTGCTGGCGCGCATGCAAGCCAGCCAGTAGTCAGCCATCCTGCTCGAAAAGATAGGTTCGCTGATCGCCCAGGCCGGCTAGTCGGCTTAGCAGAGAAGGGGAGACGGAGAACGCACAAGAAAGGCAGAGACTTCTAACCGAAATCTCTGGCCCGACGACATGGCGGACTCAACCAGTATGCTCATTCGACCTTCTGACCCAGTAACGCTACTAGGCATTACGGAGTGAGTGCCTGCTCGTCTGTGCTTAGCACTGACGGCACCGACGAGCGATGATCAGGCCCCGCCAGACCAAACCTAAATGCAGCTGCCTGTAGTGCTCGCTGCTATACTCGAATCAGGCGGCGTATCAGTTCTAACTGCTGCTGCTGCGGCCGTTTCGGAAGAAAGTAGAAACGTGTGCGCAGCTTCCTCTTCCTCTGTATTCTTCTCCTCGTTAATACGATATTACTCATCGTCTGCTAGTTTTCTTTCCTATCATCGATATGAATATGACGACGATATCTGAATTGCAAGTCAAACAGGCGGAGCGGCCATGTATGCACCTTGCCGTTGCATGCAGGCATAATATCGGATTACAACGCGTGAATACGGGGGTCCGTGGGAGAGCTGAGAAGAAGGGGGGGGGCGGGCGGCGGCGACGTAGGAGCGTGTAGGATTGGGAGAGAGTCGGGTCAGAGTTGCCTGTATGTTACAGCGCTTATGTTCTCGTAGAAAGCAACAGAGGTGTGACGCGCCTCGTTAGAGTGAGTTTCTGCTACGCGAGCAGAAGCAGCCGATTTAGAAGCAGCATCCAAGGGGAGGGCAGGCAGGCAGGCAGGCCAGCAGCAGCATCAGCCGCCGCCGTTGCAGGTTAGATCGTTTGGGCTGCAAGGGTAGAGGGGGCGACGGTGTATTGGGGCGATCAGGGAACGATTCGGGGGCGATTATCTGATGTGCACCTAATCTCTGCTTGCCACGCTGGCCATCATTTTCTAGGCGTCTGCTCTCGGCGTCCAAGCTTTCCTTTCCACCTTGTGAGAGAATTTATGAAGCTTTACCGAGCCCCCGAGGGCCCATTGTTGACCGTTGAGCCATGAGCCATGACCGTGGCCGTATGCATGCAAGCGACCGACCTTCTATTCTAGTGTAGCCTCCTCAAGAGCGAACGAGAAACGACCGGCAGCGAAAGAGGCGTCAGTCAAATGACTGCCAAAAAGGACAGCGAGCTTGCTGAGCAATCGCTAACGAATGATGAATTGTGCGATGGATAAAGATAAATTATGCTGGCGAATATATAAGTATGTGCTTTACAGCTATACGGAAATCGTATTGACGGAACGAACGATTGCCATTAGAGCGTAGTTCGTTTTGGCGTGCGGGATACAGCGTGCATAATAGATGCTACCGATATGTTTATGTGCATTTTCATGCCGTGTGGACGAGGACAGGTACACGGGAGGCCATGCTGCAATTTTAAAGGATATTGATATGGAACACTATCGAAACACCGAACCTGATAAATAAACTGGTCTTCAGGGATCTCATTTACTGTGTTGTGTTGGCAACACTGAAGCATATCGGCGAACGAATATTTGCGCCCAATATAAACGAATCCTCCCTGCTCACTGAACTTGTGTCGTGTTCGATAGCTTCATAAAAAAATGAGCTCGTTTCGGGAGTCGAGTATACGAAAATGCTGATGGGCTAATTCGAAAGCGAGGACTACACTATGTTGTCGCATCATTCAAGCCGTTTCTGGCGCTCTGAAGTTGTACGACAAAACGAATTTCGAACTGTTACTGTTGACTTGTTCGCCTGCTTGGCCTGCTGTTATGTATGGAAGAGTTTAGCGAGATTTACACTGAACGAAAATCATTCGAAATCATCGGCCGGGTCGGCAGTAACTGTTCGCAATGCCGTCCACGGACGTTCCATAGAATTTCACGAATTCGATCAAATCGACCTGCATCCGATGCAACTCAGTGGTGTTATCTATGAGATCCACGATCTGCCGCAAGCTAGCCTCATCTCCCTCGATGGGTCCTAATCTACAATTCTTCAGGACGCCCACAGTGTACACATCCAACGACGCATAGTTACATAAAATATAATACATACATTGGACACTCACAGACACACCAACTCCCGCACCTCTGGGGCCCGAACGGCTCTGCCCACGCCAGCCCCAAAATCTATACCATGAGCCAGGGCCGTGGTCAGTGTCGACTGAGACTTGGAGATGAATGCGTCAATTAGGCAGCGAGACAAGCCCGTCTGTCTTGGCTTGTCGTTGTATGAGAGGGACTGTGTTCACGTGTGCCTCGATGAACATTGAGCTCCGGCATCAGCCACAGCCCATCGGGTACAGTCAGTAATGAACGTCGATGCGGACGACGGATCACTCGCTTGTTCGTCGGCAGGCGGACCTGCGCGAGGACGATCAGACTGGGGCGAGAGAACTGTTCGGACAGTAGACGACAGCCGAACAGCCGGAAAAGGACGAGCGGGTCAGTAGTAGACAGCCATCTACTAGCACAGTGCAACCGCCAACTTGGCAAAATGACTGCCGGCCACGCAGACCGAATCGGAGTAGTAGAGCAGATCAGGCGTAGCCGGCAGAGAACTAGGCAGGTAGACCGTTGTAGCCGGCAGTTGTAACCGTTGTCGTAGTAGTAATAACAGCAGCAGACGGAACCTGCCTGGCCGGCTGGATGCTGCTACAACCTCCTCGGTGACGGCGCGAGGTTCCGAGCGAATGACGGTGGTTCCATGGCCCTACCGGCTGTTCCGAAACCCTCTAACAGCCGCCTCAGCATCACCGCCCACACCCCATCCATCCAGCGGAGCAACCAACCAAGCACCCATCCAACAGCAGCGGCACCAGTGGTGGTTCCTAAAGGCGCGCGACTCCTGGCTGGTTGCGCTTCACCGTCGCTGCTGCTGTTGCTGCTGCTGCTGCTAACGCCACCGCTGTCGTCGTCGTCGTCTCTTTCGCCCGTAGTGTTCTGCTGCTTCCACCTTTGCCAATAAACCATAAAAGACTGTCTCAGAGCTACCACTGCTGCTGATACATTACAGTCGGATACTACAGCCACACGCTGTACACACAGACGCTCACATACCGGCGTCGACAGGGGACATAGTTCATTGCCCCAGGCGCTCTCCTAAAAAGCAGGAGACTCCTTCTCAGCGTAATTACGTGCTGTTGCCGCGACTACAGGCTCCCCCGGTGGCCATTCCTCCCTCTGACCCCTGTGTCCCCCCCCCGCGACTACCTTCGTCCCTGCGTCGCTAGCGTCGTACACCCCCCGTTCTCGTCTGTAGCCGTCGACGGGCTCACGGCGGTTGGAAAAGCAGATGGCGGTTGCCTCTACCGCCCTCCAGCAGACGGCCTTCGGAGCGAGCTGGTGCCTCGCGATACGCGGCTCTCAGCGTCTGCTGCGTTTCCACGGGTGGCGGCCTCACAACCACCACCCAGAGCCACTATCTACCTATTCGTCGTGTTTTTTTTCGTACTCTGAAGCAGCCGATTGAACGGTTGACTCCGTCCTCCTATTATATAACGTGTGTATTGATGACGATGTCTAGAAAAAGCAATGAGCAAAGTGCGAATTGAGCAGATTGACTTTGTTTAGAAAGGTCGGCACTAAAATAAACATAATAATAATAATAATAATAAAAGCACCAGCTATCGACACGAGGTAGACAGAGGCATTTTGCAGACTTAAAGACATGCCGTTTGGTCGTCATAGAGCTAGGCAGCCGTTCGCTGATTCACGATTTCTTCATTGACGCCAGCGCTGTTAAAACGGTTAGCAATGCAATTTTTTTCGAGCTAATACTCACTTTTTATTAGATGTGCACGATGAAGCTCTTCGTTGCAAACAGGCCGAAATCGATCGCTCTCATAATTCATTGTATTTAGGCCCTTTTTTGCGTGGAAGCACTACATACGCATACGAAGGTTCCATTTTGATTGGCCGTATCAGCTTGAGTTGCAATACCAACATCCAATGTCTTTGCGTGCTCTTCCGATCGGTGAGCTGCACGATTGAGTGGTCTCGGCTTCGGCGAACGGATCGTCTATTCGTGAGCGCAGCTTCAAAAAGAATACCCCAGACGTCATTCAGCCGGCTCGTAGCACTTGTTGCAACCATATTCCGCGATATATAGAAGATATTACGCGTCTCGGAGGGGCGAAACAGAGAGCCGCCAGTTGCCAATAGAACAGCAGATAAAAATCCGGGACCTTGTTGCGTTTTCTGAATTTGAATTAAGTTGGCAACACTTCGTCCTCGACTGACAGGGTGAAGAGGGCGTACTGTCCGGGAGCCTCTAGCGTCAACAATGGATCGGTGCCGCTTATCGGGGACGTGTCTCTTCACAGCCGACTTAACTCACCGTTTGCGATTTCGGTGTACGATTGTTCACGTTTCGCAGCTGTGTTCCTATCTAAAGTGTGGCTACACCGCTCCGCGTTAGTATGCATCAGACGCTAGTGCCATAGATTTGTGACGGCTAACGCAATAACAGGCGTTTATGACTCGCAACAATTAGAAATGGGACTGCTAGGATAAACAGAAAAGCGCATCGGACAACAGTTAACTGGCCGTGGTTCGCTTGGGGAATGGTTGTCAAAAAATTCGTATATGATTCTTTTTATCAAACTTCTCTTCTTATGTATTTTACTTCTGGAGCTCTAGGGATGTCCCTGTGGATCGAATCACAGGCAAAGCTGTTTACCTTAAAATCAGCTCAAGAAATCATCATTATACGATATGCACCATTGTTCAGGGTGAAGTGATATTTTTTAGAATATTCTCGATGTTGCATTGTTATCTCTGTTAAATTGATGGTTATATATTCTCGTCAGAGTCAGTATCGCTCTTTGCACGATCAGAGTATCCTACGATAAGCAAGTTTACGTACAAACTCTGTCTTAAGTTGCCTCTGGGGACTTAGCTAATGCTGTTAGCAAGCTAAAAAATCGTCAGCTATATTTAACACTGTCTGGGGGCAGAATTAGTCTAGCCCGTACACTCTACGCAGGTGGCTGGAAGTGCATGAGATGTTAACACATACATGCAATTACTAATTATCCATAATTTGCATTTAATGGCTGTCCGTAGATTTTTAATAAACCCGTATCATCGTTTCACACTATTCTCATTGGTTCAGCCAATATCGTTTCAGTATCATAAGATTGATTTATATATTGTGTGTTAAATAATAAAATGATCTGACCACCATTTCGCATCGTTTTTCGTTGCAGGAGGCGAATGGATGGATCCGGCACTGCCTCGTACACATACACTGTGAATAGCATGTAGACTTACTAGTAACAAAGAAAATACGCAGAAAGAAAAACACTCATGTTGTTCTTTACAAGATACCCTGTTACCGTGGATACGGCGCTCTGGCCCTTTTTCTGGTCTCGATCAGGGGGGGCCGGCGACGACTGCCCTGGAAGAGGTTGGGCGATGGAGCGCTTCAACGTTATATCAACCAACTGCAGCTGCCTTCGGAGTGTGTCGCCTTTCTTTCCCGCCGGCCTGCAGAATGGCCACCGGTGAAGGCGTATGAAGAGTGCGTCTGGGTAGATCGTCGGTTGTCATCAATCGCCGTCCTGCTCGACAAAAATCAAGCAAGCAACTCTTCAACAATCTCCTGAATCAGGTCATCGCGCCCCTGCGGTCAAGATGTGCGTGCGCTTGCCCGTGTAGCTCCATTAACCTACGGTACGATCCTGCAGAACTGTGCTGCGATCGACACGATTGTAGAGAATAGCTTACAGTGTAAAAGCCACCGTCCCGTCCCCTCTTTTTTCCCACTGGGAGAATACACACTCACACAGATACACACAGCTGATAAATACGCCGCATAATGAATACTAATAATAACAATATTTATAATAATAATTAATAATAGTATAGGATGGAGGAATAGAAAGGGAGAGAGAGAGAGAGAGTGCGCGAGAATACGAAAAAAATGAGGGCATTCGTTGAAACAGAGATAACCCTAACAGAAGCGTAGATGATGACGAAGCCAGTTTGGCTATTGTACGTTGTAATAAGTTGCAAGCGAATGATCATGTGAAGATGAAGGGTCACATTTGAATTGAAATCGCCATCTTGTAGATTACGCCATGTTGTCATGAACCGAGTTTCATGAAGTGTTGTCATAAATAATAACAATACACTACTATTAAAAATAATAATAATAATTATTATTATTATAATTACAATAATAATATTATTAATGATAAGAAGAATAATACAACTACTATTACTACTACTAATACTACTACTAATATTAATAATAATAGCCTCAACTGCCTTCATTCGGGCCGCCCACCGCCGCGGCACCGCAAATGGTGCCCGGGCCCAGGATGGCGGTCCCACAATAACCGCAGCATTTCGGTACCTTATCATGGAAGAGAAGCGTATGCAGATGGTAGACCGGTGGTGGCTTCAAGCTCAACAAACGATGAATAATAACAATAAGACAAGGAAGAAGGATAAGAATAATAGTAATAATAATAATAATAATAAGCGTAATATTAATGACAATAATGATTATTATAATAATAATAATATTAATGAAAATAAACAAGCAAAAATATACACACCAGACTATATACGTTTTGTTTTCGTTGCTGTCTTCATTTCTCATTTCCTCCTAAACCTCCTATCAGCGTTTTTTGACAAAACAAAGCCAAAAAAAAATACGACCACACACACAAACTACACTGGCGGACACAGAAGAAAGGTGGTATAGATATATACCAGCTTCGTTCGCGATGGCGCTCGTTGGCATCGTTGAAGATTGGCTGGGACAGTCGAGAAGAAAGAGAGGTATCGTTTTTGTCGCATCTCATTGGCCTTTTGCGACTTCGCCTGATCCCGGCGGAAGTCAAGGTGGAAAGACGTTACGTTGTGCGCTGTGTGCGTGAGAGTTTGCTATGTGCTGAGTGTGTGTGCAAGCGGGATGTGTAGGCCGCCCTCGTCGTCGTCGTCGTTGTCGTCATCCTGGGCAGGGAGGAACCGCCAAGAGACGATGGAGGATTATTCCTTTCCATTCGTCCGATCCTGCCCAAACTTCCCTTCCGCATAGCATTGCAGAGTTGTACCAGTCTCATGCGATTTCCTCTTTTCCCACTTCTTGATTTTCGCCAGGGTCCTTCGGTTGACGTCAGACAAACCCCGACCTCCACGATCCCAGTCCCCTACCCAGCTCATTCCGCAGTGCGCCCATTCAATCGGGGCCCAGAAGTACACCTCAGACGACGAGGAAAACCATCGTTGTTGTCATTGTCGTTCGACGGTGCAGCTCGATCACAAGACTACCTACTCTTTTTATTTCGTCGTCCCAATTGGCGGCCCAAATCACAAATCGGCCAACTGCTTATTAGCAGTGAACAGCAAATTATTCAACGCTTCGTCGTCATTCAACGCATTCAGGCTGCTCCCCGCTCAAAGTCTGATCCGTTGGAATTAGCGAGAGGCTTATCATGAAACTGTTGTTCCTTCATATATTGGTTCGGTCAGCTCAACAGCTGTTGGACACGGTTGCGTCGGTACGGTCGCCCAGACGGCTTTAGTGGCTCGGCTCCATAGGCAGCTATTTTTTTCTTTCTGGCCATCGCGACTCATACCTCATAGATCATTGGGGCGCAGCCAGCACCGGCCTACCTATCACCTGGCACCGAACACGAACGCTTTCACCCATAAGAACTTGACCATTTCTGTTAAAACTCCACTGCTTTACTGTTCCGTGCCGAGGCCGTTGCCCCCAACTCGACGGAAACTGTGTCGCCGCAGAGACTTTCCAACTACTAGACGACTCTTCTTCGCCAGAGAAATAGAGAGCGAGAGAAAGCGACCAGCGATAGGTTCGCTAAGGGGAGCTCTTCAGACGCCACATGAAGGAGGAAAGCGAGGGCACGCTCCACTAGCTAAAGTATCAAATTTTAAGATAAATTGCGGCTCTCTCTTTCTATGTTGGGCAGCGGTAGAGGCCGTCACGCAGAGGCCTGGTTTTCGCTTCGGCCAGTGCTTGGCCGATGGTCAGGACGACGGTTCGTGAGGAGCGCTCACAGGGTTTACTTGCAGGCTGGCTGCCTGGCTGGTGGAGGCCTTGGCGGTGGCCACCATGGATGGTGGTCGGCTCAGCAGCGATAGTGGTGCTACGCTCTTGCTCTCCGGTCCTCCCCCTCACAGCGACCAAGTGGGTAGCTGGCGCTGCGCGGCCAGTGGGTGACGTATTACGCTTTAATGATAGTTATGCCCCGCGGCCGCGTGTTTTGAGAAGGGCACACGACGTTCGGGCGGGGGCGTACGGAGGAGGACGAACGTGGGGAGCTGGCGGCGAAGAGAAAGAAGAAAGCGAGCTGCTCTCGGCGAAGAAGTTAGCCGTGAAGCGGAGAGGAATATCGGACATTGGATCATTTTGGCGGCGCCAGCCCAGGAGAAGGGAGAACAGGAGCGGCGGCGAGCACACAAGCGGCCGCCTGCGCGCGAGCGCGTCTGAGCAAGCAGTCGGCAAACGGCTGCCCGTCCCGTCTCGTCCGCTATCGGCTGCTGCTGCGGCTGCTAGCCGACGAGGATCTCTCACTTCCCCCGAAACCAGCGTCCTTCGCTGCTTCGACCACCACCACCACCACTACGACGGCTGCTAGCAGAAGCGGCAGCAGCACATCCCTCCTGCTGGCCCCACTTCTGCTTGCTCAAACCCATCGTTGGGCGTTAGGGGAGCCAGTTGGACGCTTCTGCGGTTCTTCGAAATCTGACATTACCAACCATCGTTCCATCAGTCTCGGCGGCTTTGTCGCCTGTGCGAGGGAAGAGAGAAGATCTCCCGACACCCTCTTCGTGGCTAGAGCTGCAGCCGATCACGGGACCGTCGTGGGGATATGGCTCCGTGGCTCAGTGGCTGCTCGTCGCAGTACGATGACGGTACGAGGGTATACGATGCCGACCACTTTCAATTAGATCCATTCTGTTACCCACAAGAGGTGCTTACGGGTCCAGCGAGAACAAGGGAGGTCCGTCAGGGCTAACTGCGATTCAGTGACCGATCTCTATGGATAAAAAGGGCATTGGAAAAATGTTTTTCGATTCGATAAGTTCCCGGGAAAAACAACGGCAGCCCATGACGTTCTGTTGCTTTCCAACCCAAGAGAGCCGACATGGATGGTAATACCAAAAAGGACAATAAACATGGAAATTGCGCCAACAATGTATTGCTAATACGGCATTGACTGTAATCACGGCTTAGATCAACGCTGACTGGTAGGCACTGCAATAGTTTATAAGATACAATATACAAGTGCAATCACCACTTGTGCTCCATACCTTTCGTAGCTTCTTACTAACTAACACGAGTTAAACAAACATTTCTAAAGTGCACACGCAGATGTTTATTATAGAGGCAATGCAGTCAAACAGTTACCTCGTTTCAATGCTGCTCGAACTTCAGTCATAACCGCTGAGCACTCTGGAGGAGGTAGTTTCAGCCTTCGAAAAAGGGGGATCCCTCAAGTGCTACTTTGGTACCTGCGTGTTCGTCTCATGCATTTTCACTCGTTCTCAAGACGTCGCCTCGATCAAGACGTGCCACGTCGGTCGATTCCAATCGGCAGTATCGTGATGCCAGCACGCGTCCGCTAAAATTCAGCTGACTTCCTAACTATTTTAGGGGGCAAATACAGATCCAAACTACTACCGCTACTACGACTTCTACTAAACATGTAACACCCAACCGAATTTCTATTTAAATCTTGAATCGATCTCTGTCATCGGTCATGTTCTCTCTCAATGTCCCACTTTACTGCGTTGATCCTGTTTTAAGTCCAGAAAACAATCAACTGCTTGTTGCGATTTCTGATTTCTCATTCATCCCATGCCAGCTATTCGTAGCTTAGTTTAATGTGAACTCCTCAAGACCCTGTGATAGTAACCGCGAACGCGTCAAAGCTGGCTATGAAAAGCTCCTATGGAAACCATTGTCTCATACAATACCGCCATCCCTGTGAAATGCGTAGGTGAGCGAGGAAATCCTTGAATCACAAATGAGTTCGTTCAAGAGGGTTAATATGTTATGAAGCCCCGGGGGCCTCGACACCAAATTTATTAAAGGGTCGTGGATGTCGTTTGCCAGCTTCCAACTTGTCGTTAGCGGCTAAGTCCCTCGGTGGTCATTGAGGCACTTCGATGAGCCAGATGGTCATGGCTGGTCTCCCTATTCGATTCAGCCAAGTGGCACCACGGAGTCCCCGTAATACGGCCTAGTGAGGGGTCGAACGGGCGGGCACGGAGGCGCAATTGAATTTGACCGCACACGGTGACGTCGTCTATACCCTTCACCTGGACGGCGGCACACGCCGTATTATTGGTCCTTCTAATTTCAACGCGTTTTGTTCATAGTCCTTCCTTCCTGCTTGCCTACCGTTAATGAGCGCTGAGAATGCTATGTGCCAGTGGATTACAATCTTTAACTGGATGGTTGTTGCTCAGACTAGGTTGAATCAAAAGCACATTATCCTACGTCATAATATCGTAGTAGTGAAGCTTCCATTTTTCTCTAAATGGAAAGGGAACTTTAATGCAACTTTATTGGTTACAAACATCAATATACAATGACTGTTCATGCTTAGTTATGCATATATCAAATGCAAACGAATTACCACAAATTGGGCGAGATTTACGTTAAAATTGATTAGCGTATGAGCTCTGTTCGTTGGAACTGATTCCGAACTACTGCACGGCATGTTGGGACCTTCTCCTATGCTGAGAACCCCCTGGTCGACAATACTTGAGCAAACAGAGGGTAGAGAGTATAGCCGTGTATAGGGCTTGGGGACATGAGGGATACCCGGACCATACTGTGTGAAGGGCACCTAGAGTGCTACGTGTCTTGCCCTAATAACAATGCTCTCGCTAGGTCAGACTCCTCGAGTTGCCTTTCGTTGGGCCAGTGCTAAGTGAATCTTAAGCCTCCATGCCCCGCATCGGCATGTACCTAGATACCTGCTCTCTCGCTCATAGTCGCCTAAACGTCGTCCCTTGGCCTGAGCCTGAACCACAGTATGCACCACGTTCTTCGAGTTATGGGCCTTCGATTGATTTCTTCCACCTTGTAGTGAATTCGAATGGCTGAATTGTTGGGCAGTATTTAAATCTGTGCGTAGGAAAACAATTATTAGCAGCGGCATTCTGGTGAGGTGACAAAGCCTGAGCAAAAGAACAGAAATATAAAGAAGAAGAAAAGAAAGAAGAACGAAGGACCGATGGCGCTGAAGGAGGATAGTTGTACGGGCATGGCCAGACCCTTGCAAGGACGAGTGACCTTAGAGCGCTCATCCGCGGAGTGCTGGCTCGCTGACTAGCTAGCTGGCTGACTGGCCGGCCCGCCGGCCGGCCGGCGTGGTGGCTGGGAGGTGATATTTCTTAATATGGCCCCTCAGCGTTCTCTCTTTCCTCTCTTCTCGTATCGTGCCCTGAGTCCGAACAGTTCGTTGCGAGCTGGCGCCGCAGTCTCTGGAGGACCTTGGCCTTCCCTTCGTTCGTGTGGAAGGGCAGGAGTCAGGGAAAATAGGGGTCGACGATGGGGGGGGGGGGGTGAACGCCGGGCCGAAGGACGGCCTTTGCCGCCCGCCGGCTGGTGAGGCTAGCTGACTCGGTGACTGGTTGGTCCTCCCTTCTTAGTTCTTTCTTTCGTCTTTTTTCTTCTAATATGAGTGGGAACAGCTTCCGCCCCCTGTTCATCGTCATCCTCTGCGAGCTTGGCCGGCCGTCCTGAGCTTCCCCTCGTCTAGCTTTCAGTTCTCTTCAGTTCCTTGAGTTGGCGCGGCGTGCGAGACTTTTTTTGGTGTTCTTCTCTCTCGCGTTTGTGCCTCCACCCCCTCCGACTTCTCTTCGCTTTCCTTATTGTCGAGGCCGCTGCCGCTTCTGTCGTCGTCGGCCTGATTGTATAAAGTGCGCCCACATTCGATATGAGGCATATAAGCCGGGGCCTTTCCCTCTTTATTTTCTTCTTTGTTGTTAGGCCTCTCAGATGTATGACATCTCGACAAGCTTGTTCCCCCTTCTGCCGAAAATACTGGCCAGCGCTACAGAAGCCACCTACCCTCTGCTCAGGGATAGAACCTAGATCGCGAACCTGAACGTACGAATCTCCCTTGCGTTGCCCTTAACTGTCCTTGATTCCCGACCGAGTTTTCCGTTCGAGATCTAGTGAAGGAGGAACTCGCCTTAAGGAAGACGCGGGTGTTCAATGCTGCTATCTTGCAACTCTATATATGAGCAGTCCAAACAAAGGAGAGCCGATCAAATGGTCCTTGCCAGCTGCACGTCATAGTATTGCGGCCTTAATTTTGGTGATAGTAGCAAGGCCCAGGAAGGGGCATGATCACCAAGGCCATGACCATATCATGGTCATCGGCGCGGTGCGGTCAAAGAATGCCATTTATCTCAGGTGTCCCCCAGCCAGCTACCGACCCAATATGTTGTGTAGGGCAGTGCCAAGTTTTTCCACTGTCGATTGAAACCTTCTCGTTCGTTTTGGAGCCGTGTAGCGTGTTAGAACGCATGTCATGTTGAATCGTTGGCTATATAGAGGCGAGCACGAAATTTGAAGTGTAACCGAGATTGAGAGCGGCGGAGGCGCCAGTGACCGTGGAGCTACTGCTGCTCTAGCAGCAGCCCTATACGGTCAGCGGAAGAGAACGAGGACCTTTATTAGAATGTTGCCTGGGCTGGCAAGAAGATTTATTGCAACCGGATATCGACAGACCGCCAAGAGGCAAACATGGGCCAAGAGGGCATTGAGAACACCACTGCCGGCACCCTGGTGCCACCCAGCCAACTCCAAGCCAGCCACCGGTCACCGAGTCAGCCAGCAATCGAGCATAGCATCAGGAGAAAGAGCAGGCAACATCCAATACAAGAACAATAATTCCCGGCACACATTTCGTCAGGCCTCCCCTTAACCCCTTCTGCTTTCCACGACGCTCGTCTCGCGGCCGAGCCCTAGGTCCAGCCGTCGAGCAAGCAGAGACAGGTTGGTCGGCCAGTAGCGAACTTTGGGCGGAGTGGCTAGTGGTCGACGGCGAGTCGTAGGTGTCATTGTCTCGGCAAAGGGCCTTTACTCTTCCTTGCCACAAAGCTGGGGCCGTGTCTGAGGCCAGCCTGCTTTGTCGAGCCTGCTATCATGAGACTTTGTGATCAAATAGGTTTATACGGTATTTCTACGCTAAAAGGAAGATGGCCTGGACCACCCTGTAATGAAATTTCACTACTGTCAAAAGCACCGTACGTTTTCGTGTATCTATTGGCATCTACATGATCAGTCTTCAACAATATCAACGAACCACCCACGACGTTGGTGCTGTTATTCAGATCTATGTATGTCACGGTAATGTGATTGAAAGCCTGAGGATAATTTGACTGCTTTCTAGAATCAAAACTCGATATCAAGAGAAACCTCGTAAGAGAAGAGCAGCAAAGGTGATCTCAACTCAACTCGAGTGACTGAACGAACGAGCGAGCCACCGAGCAACCCAGGGTGCTCAACTGACCCTTCGAGTTCCTCCTGTTTTCCGTGAAATATCGCAAGCTACAGCAACAAATTCAACAAATGTCGTGCCCTTCTCTCTATCCTGGTATTCGGCAGTTTCCGGTGGAGCTAAGGTCCAGTCGACCTCGAGAAGCGTAGCTTTCATTCGGGCCGATTTCGCTAATGCGGCGGCGGCGATGGTCTTCGCCTATATGGTGTATTTTGTAAACAGTGACATTCGTGGAATGTGGTTACTGGCCCGCTCTCCGGGCACTGAGGTCGCTCGTTGACAGCTCCGTCCGTGAAACTGCTTTGAACGGGTGGCGTCCTTCGAGGTCGTGTGTAGGATCGGCGTTCTTCTGAACGCCACACTGGTGGTCTCTTCAGGTCTTTTGGTTGATTCCCTTGACGTTCCGTACTGCGACCACCACCACCATCTCCGGCCATTGCTCTCCCTCCTTTTCTCTCTCTCTCTCTTTCATTCTCCAGAGTGGAGTGCAAGAGAGAGAGAGAGGGAGAGAGATTGGAGGTCATATCACACACACGTAGCAAGGTGAAGGTACACTTTAACAATGTGAAGCAACACTGCCTCACACGAAATTCAACTCCCGACCGAAACCTGGCTCGGCATTTTCTCGACGGCCGCCGCAACTGCTACCTCTACCGCGTCTGAAGCGCCTGCCGTACCGTCTTTCGTCTTGACTGCAAGAGTCGAACGACAAATGAGCGAAGCAAGTGAGGAAGTGTGCCAGTGAGCGTCGACCGAGCGGAACTACAGCTTCGTATACACTCATTTTACGCACACTGTGCCGGCGGTCTCTGTCAGCCCGTCCGTCGGTCGGTTAGTTGGCTGGTTGGTCTGTCTGTCTATATATCTATCTGCCAGCGACTGCCCTCGCAAGGCGCCGCTCCTCGCTGCGCCAAGACGCCACCGAGGAATGGGCGGCGTTGCTGCTGCACCCGAGCCAGTTAAAGCTCAGCCCGGGCTGGCCGTTTTCGCTTTATCTTTATGAGACCGTTGGGATCTTCGCTCACTTGATGTCGTCGCACGCTTTCCCCTGGGGTATTTTTCTTTTTCTTCTCCTCTCGCCAGCAGCCTGCAGCAGCGGCCGTCAGCCCGCTAGCTGAGGCTATCCCGTACGATTTTTCGCTTAACCATTACTCGGTACCGTCAAGACGAGTGGCGAATACATACCCATACACACACACACACACACATCTACAGCTATTGATTACAGACAACAGTCCGCAACCGTGGACCCCAAACTGTGGACCCGCCAGACAAAATGACGTGTAACACGTTGCACAAAACTCATTCTAGTCGATATGCGCTACACCGATTCACACCACAGTCACGACCCCGCATTATCACGACATACAGCAGCACACAAACAAGGAATCTACTTCAGTCTTAATTCGTTCCACCATACTTCTATTATTATTATTATTATTATGTGAAATATGATCGTTGTATTCGATGACTGAAAAAAAAAGCTCAACGGCCTGTCGATGACTTATTTTCTCACACTTTTTTCTATAATAATAATAATTATTATTATTCCTATCATCATATCAATTGACGGACCCGCCAAGTGCTATACAGCACTAAGAGGTGAGTCGTCTTTTGTCTACTGCCAAAGATTCAACGGTTACAGATACGCACGCCAAATGATCAGTTACACATGAGTTAGACAAAATACACAACACCCGGATTCGGACACGTTGGCAGCCAACATAAATAAATCATAGACAAAAACTGCCCGATTGAGGCGGAGCTGGCAGGCACCAGCTTATCCTCAGAGGAATTAATCCCGCTTGCAGCTGCTACCGAACACTACCGTCACTGAGAGATGTGGAGTACAAGCAAACTGTAACGTAGAACGAGACATATGAAAATGATCAGCGGAAGCGATGTCTTCTGGGTGTCTTCGTTGAACCGAACTGAGACGATGAATTCGCGTGGGTGTATGCGTGTGTGTGTGTGTTTGTTTGTTTGTTTGTTTGTGTGCTTGTGTGGATGGGAAGATGAGCAACACAAATGGGTGATGCGAGCTGAGTGAGGACGAACGTCCGATGACGGAACAGAATCCTGTGTGTCACCTAATGCAGTGGAGAGAGCAGACAACGCTACTCATCGAATGGAGAGACTGGAGGGTGCGATAATTGTACTGAATGTGAGACACGGGCGAGAGCGGGTGCGAAGGAGAGCGCGCAATAGAGGTCGAGCTCATTAAGCAGAGCAGAAGGCGAGCCAGGATCACGGAGCGGATAAGTTACAATGCGAATCGACGACTCGTTGTTCTTGTTGCTGCTGTTTGTAGCCGAACACGAGGATGACAAGATAAACAGTTGCAAAAGGCGTTGATTAAGGCGTGCGACAACTGCGGCGAATACCGCGTGTCACCACAAAATGCAAACAAACAGTATGTGGGTGGCACGAATGACTGGACGGACTCTGTCTGCTGTAGCTGAGTTTCAATCTCGAACCGTTTATGCCACCTCCTCCCAGCTGCAACCTGTCTCCGAAGAACCCGCTGTGCCACTGTCCATTTACAGACTTAAGAGGACAACAATGGGCGTTACACAGTGTGTTCGCATTCAAGCAGAAAACTGCTGCTCTTTAATAGCATTGCTGTTGTGTTTGGCAAAGCCACATAACTGTACGCGGTTAGTTTTATATATATATATATATATATATATATAAGGAGCACACTTCAATTGTTCCAATTATTGATAGCAAAAATTGTTGAATAATAATACCACGGATCGACGAGGTACAAACACTTTGGTTGAATTTGTTGTCGTTGCTCTCCTTCTTCATCTTTCAATCACTTAAATGATTCGAAATTTCGACTCTATTGTCAACACCTTAAAACTCATTGGTCATTAGAACGAGGTGTGGGGGGCGGGGGGGCACTGATGACTCTTTCAAATAACGATTTCATATCGAAAATGATCTAAATCCGTTAAATTTGTCCTTAGATTGATCGTTTCAAAATACTCGACGGTCTCTAGCCGGTACCGCCTCCTTCCCAGCATCCCTTCCATGTTCAGCCGTTGTGCGCCTAATGATGTGGATGTAGAACAACAACTCAATGCTAGTAGATACAATGAGTATACAAACAACAACAACATCAGACACGAGGGAATTTATGGTCGCTGTGAGTAGCCATTACCCTGCGCACTTTTGCGACGGCTACAACGCCCGCCTTTGCCTGGTCTGATGGATGACCGTCCCTAGGCTACGTGTGTTTATGCCGGAAAGCGAAGTGAATATATGAATGAATTGAACATGCAATGCGTGGAGAGAAAAAGAAAAAAATGAATCGTTTATAGTTAAATCTTATTACAATTATTCGTTACACGTACACAGAATTATTATTATTATTATTATGAACTGCTTCAGCAATTATACTATTAGTTTATTCATTATTATAATAACTGTCATATCGTTATGCTGATCATCATTATATAAATAGCCTTCAATGGGCCACATGGTTATGTAGTATTATTGATATCGTTGATCGATGATTGTCACAGTGCAGTTTGAATAATTAATATTATTAGTATTATTATTATAACTATAATTATTATCGCCATAAATGACAGAAGATTCCTGCCGAAAGTGCTGGTGGCAAAGCTAATCATGATGATAATACGAATAATTAGTCAACAACAACAACAATATAAGCTGATGACATTATCCGGAAGTTGTCAGAACGAAAGTGTTGATATGGCTTATGCAAGCTATAACGGACTTGTGTTTCATGATGCGGAACATGTTGAAAAACGCAATTCTACACGGAAATGTCAGTCACTGCCAAGTGCGATGCATGAAAGGTGAAGACTGGAGCGTTAACAACATCAAAGACGAAATCGATGAACACGAGCGATATATAATAAATAATAAATAAGCTGCCCTGAAAGATATACATATATAAGTAATAGTAAATACATGGACACATCCATGCAAGGACATCTTCACACAAGGGAAAAAAGACAAGGCCAGACAGAGAAATCGACGAGCAGACAGACATTATTTAGTCATTGATTCCAATATGATCACAATTGAGAATCTGAGTATTAGTGTCAATATGTTGGTGCCCGGCCATCTTGGCTCACTAGACGAAATGGATGATGTTCAAAGGATGATGATATTTGCTCTATATGTTTTTCGACACATTGCTAGAGACACACGGGGTGGGGTGGGGGGCTTGCGCGAACAACGGCTGTCACGACGACAGCCGTCGAAGCCGACGATTCGCCCTCGGGCCGCCGGAGCAGACGATTCCGTCCAGCGCCGGCTCCAAATTATCCGAGAGTCAAAGGGGGAGCGGACCACGCTAACAGTAGAAACAGAAAAACAATAATAATAATAACATCAGCAGCAGCAGCAGCACAGAGACCCTGTGCGCTCACGAGTAACCTATATGTGCTTGTAAGTTTTCATCTCTACCCTACCTGCGTCTGTGTCGAACACACGAAGATTCAGTGGCCCGTCGTGAAGAACCAACGCCCAGTTAGCTAAACTTGCGCAGCTGCCGTCGTCAAACAGGCACTCGTATGATACGCAAAATATATATGTACACATACTCACACGTCCATTTTGCGCGTAATCGTCGGCGTGTTACGTGTTCGGTTGGTATTGTGTTGCATTAGCGTTGCGCGCGAGCTCGTTGAACGAGGCAAGAGCCCGAAAGAGAAATGGCAAGTAGCGGCACCCCCACCGTCGTCATCGTCCACCCATAGCCCTTTGTTGGACTGGCAAAGCAGGCAAACTCAGGCGACGCTTGGAGGGCTGTCGGTAGCCGAGACTGACCTCAAACTTTGGAGTGCTTCAATTTGCTTAAATATTTACATATCAAAAGGTTGCCGCTCTGAACGCCCTCACAGCGCGACGTTGCCGCTGTAGCCGCCCGCAGTCGAACGCTTCCTGTGGCAATGTGTATGCCTCACAACCAGCAATATGCCAGCAGGGCCGTACATCTGAGCACACCTATAGGTGGAGGGCGCAAACGCGAGCGACGTAGAAAGTATGACGAGCGGACTGTAATGGCAGGGTGACGAAGGGCGGCGGGGATATCGGGACCACGAGGGGCGAAAATGCCGTGGAAGGGCACGTGTGAAGGGCCCAGTGGTAAAGGGGACATGGCGTTCAAAGGACAGTGAAGATATATGGCAGATCACGCGCTCACGAGACACAAGCAGGCATGTAGACATTCACACATGTTCTCTAAATTCAAGCTATGTCGGCCGGCGGTGCAGCTGGCGGTGCAGAGCCAAATCCTCACTTGACATCGCCCTGTATGAGTCTTTGAGTTTGAGCAGATACATACAATGTATGCCCGTATATGTACGTACGTAGGGTATAGATGATGATGAATGCAGCACACCGAGAGGGACAAGCCGACAGACAGCTATCCAGTTAGGCAGGCTATCGCCCATCGAAACAATAACGCCTTTACTAGACTTTGCTGGTGGACTAACCAAACGGGCGACGGAGAGTGGACGCTCGGCAATTGTCTGGAGGTCATGCAGCAGTACGAGAGGCATAGTGCCACGTGGGTCTCAGTGTGTGGCCTTCGGGGATGGGATCGGGGAGCGGTAGAATGTGAAATTACAATGCAAGTGAACAGTATACGCGAACGGGAACGAAAGCACTGACACAGACTAATCATATAATTCAGTCTCCGTTCATTCTTTCTCCCCTCGACACCCCATCCCGTGACAACAGAACTAATTTGAGGACGGAGCTCGTTTCTTCTTTTGTGCACAATAATAGAATACGCTTAAATTCAGCCCTAGCACAGGGATATTCTCTCACGTACGCTCCCCGACGTATGTTTGTAGAAGGGCATTGCAAATGTAACAAATTATATACCTCACACAACACGACTCGTAGGAAAAGACGACGAATGCCGGAACGAAGGATTCCTATGGTAAGCCTGCAACGACAACAGACCAAAGCTCTATGAATGGCGCAGCGGTAACGATGAGAGACCTCAAAACTGACGCAACTCAACAGAAGGTAGAGCACAGCGTCAAAGAGGATTAGAAAATACAGGAGCCGCTATTTGTCCATGATTTTTGCTCCGGGCATAAGAAGTTGAAAGAGGGGCGGGCGGCACGGAAAACACACCGTTCTGGACGCAATCAGTCAACGTCGGTAAGGGGAGAGAACAATGGACACAGCTGAGTAAAGTGTAGAGATTAATGGTCATGCCGGCTGACACAGTCATATGCATAACGATATAAATACCATATATAAATTATATATATATGTATAAGAAAATACAATGGCGGAAGGAAACCTTAGCCGGGACGATGGCGTCGCCTTGATATATGCAAGGAGCTATTCAAAATGTAAATAAAAACGACAACTATACTGAATGATATACTGACTCCATACATTGATGATATGATTACTCGAGGCATTGTTCGATGGCGATTGTATGACAGCAACGCAAAAAACAAACAAAAAAACAGAACACTTTACAGAGTTGTTCCAGCATAAATAAACAGACAGAATCACACACACACAACAACAACAACGACAACAGCAGCAGCAACAACAACAACTAATATTATTAACAGCTAAAGGTGCATATGTATTGTATAGCAACTGATGCACAAACCGACACACCATAAAAAAAATGGTGAAAACACATAATACTTATTTGCAACAGCAGTAAACACAACCACAACGGCAACAAGAAGCGACGATGCACTGTAGAAAGTTGGCACTAATCCTTCAATAATACGCGGTAATGATTCAAGTTGATCGAGGCGGGTGACGATAATGATTCCGATTTCGGCGTCCGGCGGCTGAGAATGAGAGGTGACATGGACGAGAGTTAAGACGAATCTTTGCGTTGATGTGCAAGTTATGAGACAACCATTTGGAGACATATGCAGACAGGCAGACACAATTGCTAGTAGTAGTTTAGTAACATATTCGAATAGTAATATAATAACAAGCGTTATGCTGCCAACAACTGTGGACAACAACAATACACACAGAAAGTAATTTCCTATTAAGAAAAGAAGGAACACATTTATAAGCAAAACAGTAACAATGACAGCAAAGGCGTCAGCGCTGCTCGGGCGGATGATGATGATGATGGCGGTGTTGACGGACCGGCAGGGGCGGGTAGGCGGACACCTGCGCGACACCATGGAGGAATACGTCTGATAGATCAAACTAGAGATTGTCAGACAACGCGAATTTCTCCACATTCCTGCCACCTATGTAACCCCATCCTCACCTCACCTTACATCTGTACATACACACGGCATGTAGGAAGACCGACAGGCGACGAACGGACGGACGGACGCACAATAACTCGCAAAACAAACCGGCGAAACCCTGTCGCGATTTGGCATTAATTGTCGAAGCCAGGCGGGTCGATTCCCGCCGCCTCGCTCACAACAGACATGCTTGTTTGCGAACAGCACAAAACCAACGAGCGACTAGTAGTGTACTAAGTAATGAATTGAAATTCGCTGTTGGTCAACGACGCGACAACAGCAGCGATCTGGCGGACGACAGATGATCCAGTCGATTAAATGCTGCCCGCTTGCCTCTCGACCCGTCCGAGTCAGCCCCGTCATTTAGCGAGCATTGACGAGATTGTTAATTGCCGAAAGACGTGCGAGAGAATCGCAGAGAAAGAGAGGGAGAGAGAGAGAGAGAGAGAGAGAGAGAGAGAAAGAGAAAGAGGAAATGAAGAAAAAGGGCGAATCTCGTGTAGTCTTCATCCGTCGACGTGCGCTCGCCATCGCACGGACTGGGCAGCGATCGATCATTTCTCAAATTGGTAGATCATTCGCTCGTTAATGAAAGAAGGAATCGCCGTGTCATAATGATGAATTGAGGTCGATGAACAACGAACGCAAATGGACACAGGACTCAGGGCGAGCAAGAACGGCGGATAGCGGACGCTGCGAGGAAATGGGCTTCCTTGGCGTTCGTGGGCGTCGTTGGGGTAGAGGGGGTGGGTGTCTGGCGAAGGCCATCGATTGTTTCGTCGAAGAAAAAGTCGACGACGACGACAACGACGATACGAGATATGAAGCCCTCCCGAAGAGACACTGTCTCGGGGAAAATCATTCAAATGTTGATGACGGCTACGATGATGATACCGATCGTGATGGCGATGACGAGGAACGAACGCGATGTTCGTCGAAGCCGAGTGTGACAACGAGACAAGAGCAGAACGTGACACACGAGCGGCGGTGACAAATGCGGGTCGTCTGCCCGTCTAAACCACTTCTGCCGGCGTCGCGGTCCCAGCCGCATTCATCCTCCCGAGGTGGGAAAACTCGAAAGGAAACAAAAGCAGAAAAAGGCGCGGATGCAATCACGGCTCGAGCATGGCAAGGGTTGCGAATGGTGGATGCGAAAGAGCCTGGCCATCCAAAGGGAAGAAGCATGCAACACGGACAGACATATGGGCGGATGCTGATAGATATATAGGGAAACGTGGAACCACGGCTAGTTCCGGCAGAAATAAACAGTTAGCGAGAGAGAGAGAGAGAGAGAGAGAGAATGTCAGGCAACAAGCGAACGATGGAATACGTGGGGTGGGATGTCGTTCTGCAGGCCAGAAAATACAGGATGTGGGGGCAAAGGGGGTAAGTGGACGATTGGTTCTGATGAGATTGAGAGGTGAGGTAAACCGGGGCAGGTTGCCACGTGGCCAAGGAGAAGCACGTTATAGCTTCTGGAAAATTTCTTGTAAGCTTGCCCACGATTCACACTCGTAGAATACCAGCGCAGGGCGCGCGAGAGAGAGATTAGGAGGTGAGGTTAAACTGCCGAAATCATTTAGGGGGTCCAGTAAACTTGATTAAGTGGACATACAACGTGTGCGCGTATGGATGGATGTGTGTCTCCGTGTGTTGACTTGTTAAGTGCTGCTGCTGTCGCTGCTGCTACCACTTTTGGCTGCTGGCGCCGCCCCGCCACCTTGTTGACGGACGACGTCGACCTTTGGCGTCTTCTGAGCAGAGATAAACTAAATCCGCAAAGAAGGCAAACGTAATAAATGGATGCAAGAGATATGAAGGAACGAGATGTGGAAAGAAGGAGAAAGAGCGAATGCAAATGGTCGTCGCTCCGCGGTTGGTCTTTCCGTAACTTGTTAGGAAAGCACTTTTGAATCTGGAAGCGCCACTTCACAGTGCAGTCGACATATACATATACACACACACAAATAGGAAGACACACCAACAAACACAGAATCAAATACGAGCATACACGTCCAGAATAAGCAAATCTGTGCATTCAATGTCGAACATCGACGCGTGCCGGGACAAAGGAAGACAGGTAAATCAACGGAGGATCGATTTACAGCGGAGACGAATAAACAGATAATAACAATAAAACATAATGATAATTAATAATAATAATTATTATTATTATTATAATTAATTATAAATATAACACGACCACACACATGGACACATTCACACATGACATTTTTACTCGCGTCGTTGAGTCGCCAACGAATGATCTTATGTACACGATAGACGATACCGTACGGGCGTATGATGGCTGACACGAAATACTATTAGCTGGCATGCTGAATCCATGCTAAGAACATTGATAATAACAACAACAACAACAACAATAACAATAATAATGATAATAATTCGCAATGAAATACTATAATGACAATGATGGTTATTATTATTACTATAAGCATGCGACGATAATGATAGATGTTAATTGAGGATAATTGCTCGTGACGAAATGGTGGCGTGTGGCCGGTGATGACACACTGACATGACGTTGCTGGTCGCGAGAAACCGTTGACGATACAGCCGATACTGTTCAGATGATGATGAGGATAACGAGCAGAAATACGAACGAGGAGTTATGGAAATGCAAAACAATTATAGTAATAATAATGCGACGATGGCGCTACAGACAGAGATTGCGTTTTATTGTGATCATGTCCCTGTGTCACGAAGGAATATCTCACGAGCGGGAGAGAGCGAGAAAGAGAGAGAGAGAGAGGAGATTGAAATTGGGCGCAACTGTGAATTACGAATGGGCGAGGAACCGAGAGACGGCGGGCCAGAGGAAAATGGGGAAAATAAGAGCGCGAGAGAGCAATAGAAAATGAAAAATGAAGAACACAGAAGAATGGTATTGTCCGATCGTCCCTCTATCGATTTATCTGCTGGGGGGTGGGGGTAAGGGCGCAATGGCTGCAGGGATAAGCTACCTTGGCCGTCGCGACAAAGGCAACAACAGCCGCGTCGACACCAACATAATGACATACGAATGATAATAATAATAATAATAGATATACAAAATTCATATTCTAACTGATATATGTATGTATGCTCGATCAGTTCCTCTACCGCCAGCCCGAAGTATCAACGCAATACGGGAGATGCGGGAAATCGTACAGACACCGCCGTACACATAAGCAAATATACAAATACATGCAGACATCTCTTCTATAATATGGATACACAAAAATGCGTTAGAGTCATAAAAGCGCAGCAGCAGCAGCAGGAGAAGAAGAAGAAGAAGACGACGACGACAGCGGGGGAGGCGGCGGCGGCTCCGATGAATGAACGAAAGTCGAGTAGCTAGGAATATACTATTGATAATGATGAATTGATAACAATTGATTATGATGATATGAGAGAAAGAAAGAGAGAGAGAGAGAGAGAGAAACTGAAATGATATGAGAGCGAGAGAGAGAGAGAAAGAAAGACAGAGAAGTGTAGTTCCTGAGGGAGGTCCTCTTTGCTAGGAGACTTTATTATCAATACTGTTACTGATTGAATATAAGCTATATAATATAATATTATATTGTAACTACTTTCCTCTGAGTTAATATAAAAAAATGAATAAAAAATCTAATAAAATTATTGAAGGTTAATACGTACGCGTCAGTTGTGTTTTGACTCCATAGTATTTAATGATAGATAGAGAAGATATGGGGGTGGGGGGGGAGGGAGAAGAAGAGCTCAGAATTATAGGTCGTTAGGCGGGGGCTGCCCGGCTCGGCAGCCGATCTATACAGAAGACGTTCAATATCCGTCGATCGAGAGGACGATCGAGTTCAAGGCACGTAGCAGTCGTAGGCGAGGGGCTGCTGCTTTTCGGGTAACTTACCTTTAGCAGCTAAGCAGGTGAGAAAATCGGACTTTGGCAGAAAGGTCACAGAATCAGATTGGCTGAAGAAAGCAAACCCGTGGAAATTGATATTATTGCGAGCATTAAGAAATAGCTGAATCGTGTTCGATGTTAGGTAGACAGTGTGCTCTCATCTCAATGATGAATGCTAGACAAAGTAGAATTGAGTTTGATGCCAAGGCTTCAATCGCAAAGACAACAGGAGGTAACATCTCAAGCTGAAGTTCGTCCTATAAACATCAACGAGGAAACACTCATCAAGCTCGAAGTGTGTTGCATAATCATAATTTTTCGACTTGTCATCTGAATGTATGCAAAAACAATCATCTCATGCCCGTTAGGTCGTATTTCTGGTCATATGCAGGTCCTCTTAGATATCGATGGCCAATCAAGTAGTCTATTCTCTTTCGTGGAGCACTAACTTGTGCTTTGTCTGCCTTCTCGACGAGAGACGCTGGGTTGATTCAAGTTGCACGGACGAGTTCTCGACAACGGCGCACGCTGCTGTAAAAACGAAAGGCGTGTGTTTCGAAAGGAAAACCGGTCCCAGTTTCATGGCGCACCGTGCTTGTGGTCTGTTTGGCGGGCAGCTCCCCGTTGGGTGGGCGGCAATCGGAGCAGATGACGAGAGAGGTCGCATTCGTTTCAGCAGATTCACCGTTGGCGACAAGATGATGACGATGGGTCCGGGGAATTCCTTTAGGAACATTGCACCATTCCACATATGCAATACTGCCGGTAGTTGTGTGACAGTTTCAACGGGAGCAGTTGTAGCACCCCGCTATAAGCATCAGCGATAGAGGAAGAGAGAAGTTACGGACTGCCTGTGTCGAAAGGGCCGCTTCAACGGCCTGTTTACCGGGGCGACGCAAAGGAGCGCGTATCCAATCTCGACGAAGCTCGCGATGGTCGCCACGCTCAACGAATCCGATGAGATTGGCATCGTCGTCTTCGTTTCCCTTTTTCGCCTTTGGCTTTAATACGGAGACCATGAACGAGCGGATGGATGTTGCCTAGGATGCCAAGCAGGGGAACTGGCAAACGGACTGAGAGCGACAAAGGAATAAGGGCACAGCATGTTGGCTGACAGTGGAGGGAACAGCCAATGGGTGGGGGAACTAGCGGACGTGGCCAGGTGAACGGGAGGTGCATCAAGCAGCCAGCGGGGAGCGACGTAGGTTCTCCGGAATCAGGGAGATTACGCTTGATTAAATCCGATTACGGAACTTGTGCAAAGTGCCTTGGTGGACCGTCGGCTAGTGGCACGGTGGCATTCCTTTTTGAATTCTCAGTGCAACGAGCTCCGGAACGTTGCGCGATGAGCAGCGGAGCTATAGAGATAAATTTACAGGTCCACGTTGCCCTAACAGTCCGATCGTCCAGGCCAACTTCGGCTGAACAACGAGCGCCAGATATGTTAGTGGCGTGGTTAATAATATTTGGTCCATCAAAAAGCCACACTAGATAGAGGGATTGAATAAGTCTTGTTATCGATCAATAGATAAATTGCATTGGAGCGTGCAGATGGTCTTATGATAATAGACAGCAGAGTCGTAATTGGTGGGTAACATTGAGATAGGTAGATGTTAGATTAGTCGTATAAGGAGCACTCGGAGCATCTGCGGACGAGGGGCTTGTTCACACATCGCTCCATTGGAATAGAGACCCTAGAATATGGGAAGTCTAGCGTTGGGGGTGAAACGGTCCAACCCCTCCTCAGCCCTTGAAAGGTGTACATCCGAAATTAAAATGGAGGGATCAACCCGCCGTCCGGACCAGCCGTGTGAGACAACGTACGCGGAGATTCAGGCAAACGGAGACCTTATTCTACCACCTATATCTATTTGGCTTGCTCGCATTATCGAATGGGAGTTCTAGTTTCCAATTGCGCCTTCTCCTGTAGCGCTATCCTCGCATATTGTAGCTCCCGGTATCGTTCTGAGTCCACAGTCATACCGAGAGATGAATGAGAGGCATTGTCTCCAGTAACTAGCACTTAATGCTGTCGTTATTAAGTTCAGTTTGGAGCGTTCGAGTTTTAGATAGCATGCCATGTTCCTGACTCAGCGATTCCCTTGTCCTCTTTAACAATAGGAGTATGGAAGGGTATACCGGTTTCGTACACTGACCCTTGAGTATGCATCGGGACGCATTGAAGGACTGGATGGCGAGACGCATGATACTCGAAGTTTGAATGCCCCCTTGCAATCGATTGCTGCCAACAATTGCTGCGATAAATCTTAAGCAGAAAGTGGCAGATCATTTGCCATTAGTTCGTTGTACTGTTGAATATCCGAGCGAATGTATATGGCCAAGTCTGAATGTAAAATTTATGAAAATAACTGCTGAAAGCATTGTGTTACAAGCATTGTGTCCTATCTTATATGGGGTTTGCAGCTGGGGAAAACCAGGCATCAGCCCAGCATATAAGAAAATTACAAAAGAGCCCAATAAGCTGTCAGTGAGCGAACACGTGCAAGATTGAAATTTTGTGGTTGCTTTAATGGACTGTTTTGGTAGACGTTTCTGCATCCTTCCTAATCGAGTGCTAACTTGTAACGTTAGCCAGTCCGACTCTAATAGCATCAAATAGTCTTATAGACAGTGTATTTAGCCAGAGGCCGCGGCGGGGATTGTGGAGCTGGGTAGTTATTTCAGGTGGCTGCTAACATATGACGAATTCGATCTAAAGTTTCCACCAAAATACGATGTTACCCTCAGGTAGGATCATAAAGAAAAAACATTTTCAATTATCGGAAACTTCTCGAAATGTCTCTTACGAAAAGAGGCACAGGGCTGAGCTTTCAGACATGGGCAAGAGGGAATGCGACCGGTCGAAGGAGGTCGCCCAAAAGGACCAGGAAAAAGTCAGACTTTTGTCATATACTTCGGGTTGTCTTCCACTGGACTAGCCTAGGTTCGATCAATATGACGGTTCTAAATCGAACGGTTCTCTAAAGGGACGTCCGTAGAGGCCAAGATACAGAAGAAAGAGAGCCGACGAAGGGGGATGCACCACTTGGGCATAGGACCAGCGATCTTCCAGAATAAAAAGGTGAAGCCTAAGTTGGACCAGCATATGGTGGGCGCTAGCTGCCAGAGTCCACAAAAGCAGGCGTAGAAAAGGTTTCCTTCTGGAGTTCCATTCGAGCCAATGGTGTATCTAAATCAGGCTATGCGATCTTTGTCACCAGACGAAATATTCACGTCGGTCAGGGAGGGAATCTCGCCGATGAGTTTTGCAATGGACAAAGCCACCCTCATGTGTGCATGTTTTTAATTTAAACCTCAGCCAGCAAGGATCCGCGTGGATCCTGGTCAGAACGCGTACTGTGCGTTTCTGAACGTTTTCAGAAAGTCTGATCTTTCAGCCTCCCTCTTTTAATATCGTCACCCTGTTCCACTTTGGGCGGAGGTGGCGACACTCTCAAACTACGTAGCTATCTGCTTTTGCTACTTGCTACAGCTTGCAGTGTAGCTCGGTTTGAAATTCGAAATCACCTGGGTGGAAATCGATATGTTCAGGCAATCATCTTCGGTGCATCAGTCAGTCAGCGGTGAACCCACACTTAACAAAGCCGATGATTTTATCCCATGTTGTCGTTGTTTTTGTGCCATTGGCTCATTGGAAGCACTGCAAAACTGTGTATGAGTAAACAGAAGTATTGCTAGCGGGAGATGAGAGCTAGTCCTGGAAGAGCACACGATGGGTGAGATGGCTCGTTTCGGATGCATTATGCATAGTCGTATGACGTCGTATACATGGCCAACCAAGGCGTCTTCATGCACCGTCTACGTCAAGGGTGGTCAGAGAACTAGCAAGCAACCAGTTAGTAACTATCCCTATGCTTGGAGGAGCAACTCTTGTTGGTGCCCAGACACACGTACTGACTGTTGGTAGCAGAAGCCCACTCATGCTGCGCCCACTCTGCGCGAGGAGCACCTTCTCTTGGGGCACATTGCTAAGTTTGGCTTATCGTGATATTTCTGACATCTCACGCCAATGGTCGAAGCTTTGCGGAAGAACAGGGTGTCTGACAAAATACTGGGCACGCAATTGCATAGCTTATCAAGGAGGTAGTATTCTATTGAAGTCGAAACAACATGTTTCCAGATTCAAAATGTATGTGAAATTGTTCTATTGACTCGAAGTAAAGTTTGACTATTTGATTAATAGCTATTCACGTGCATCGTTCTCAACTGAAAAACATACAACTCGATACGATCAGCATCAGATTGACTGTTTGACGTCGAGCTACAAATATACAATTGCTCATTTGCGCTACTACTCCTTATCATTTCCACTGGACAAACGAGAGAATCTCTTCGTCTGTGACCCAAACGCGTTTTGACCTCACTTCTCGATATAATAGAAACAGCAGGCAAGAGTCATGTGGCAGCTTAAGCGTATGTCAGACGGGTAACACGAATATATATATATATATGCAGCAAGAAATGTCCAATACAAACGTTTTTTTCTACAGGGTGACTGAATGATCATATGACAAAAATAACATGTCACCAAAATTACATAGTTTTTAGCCTTCTCGTCATTCCTTTTATTCCTGCTAAAGAAGGCTGCCGACTGCTATGCGGCGGTGAGGCCAGCAGAGCCGAGCCGCGGCGATCGTGTATGCAGTTCAAAATACCGATCTTCATCGTGAACGAAGATCGCGTTACGCATCCATTCGCCCGATGGAACCTCAACTCCTCTCGTTTGCGGTTCGTTCCAGCTCGTTCTTCTGGCTGTGGATGCGCGCCCTCTTGCCTAGAGCAAGTCTCTCGCTTTCTCTCTCTCTATCTCGCTCTACCTGCACGTCGAAGTGGCGCTGCTGCGGCTGCTGTGTTGGTTTTGCCGCTGTGCGCGAACCACACTCCCCCGATAGCTGGCACTAGTCGGTTAGTTCATCGTTCGGTTCGCGGGTAGGTAGGTAGGTAGCTAGGTAGGTTCGTGGCGGTGGAGCCTTTGCCGTCAAAGAAGCGGAAGCGATCGGTGTCCGTCTTTTTGACATCGCGCCGGTTGCGCTTTCTCGAACTCTCTCCGTTCCCATGAGCCCGGCTCGGCAGCCGTCGTCCGTCGGTATCCACCGGCTTTCCGTATAGACTTCGCCGCACATAAGCAACGCTGACTGAACGACGAACCACGAAACGAACAAGCTGCTGCTGCTACTGCCACTACTGTTACGTAGGAGCCACAGCCGCGCTAGAACGAACGAACCTTCCACCAGCAGCCACCTTGTAGCAACAGAAGCAGCAGTAGGGGACGCTGAAGCTCGGAGCCAAGCCCGAGCAGGCCGGCACAGCCCCAAGCAGCCCAATGGCATGAGCAGGCGCGGCAGCCTATCTGCCTTGGAGCGTGTCTTGTCGTTCCTTATTTTCCGGGACCACCTCACCTTCCGGGACCTTGAGCCGAGCGCCGTGCTCCTGCTGTCGTGCCTGCTCGCTTGCCGCCTCCTGGAGCTCCGCTGCTGAAGCCCCGGAGGGACCTCAGTCTTGTCGAGCTTCGGGGGTGCCCCCTTCGTGTGTGTGTGGAAGGGCACTCACTGTAGGATAGTATAGCGATAGAGGAGATGGGCGGATTTTTACCGCAGAGGCACAGGGCCTGCCAACCTAGCCAGTGGGGGCGAGGCGTAGGACAGAGCAGGCCAGCCAAGCAGGAGAAGCGACGCACTATTTTTAAATTAACAGCATCAGCAAGCCAGCATCTTCACTCCAAATGGGCCAAGCGTCATTCCGACAGCATCATTTTTTTTGGATCGAGCGCCACTAGCGGGCTGCCACTGCCACCAGGGTCTACTTCTTCTTTGCAGCATCGTCATTTTTGACCGGCCTCGGTTTGACTGCCTCCGAAGGAGCATCTCAAGTGGTAGTGCTGTTTGGCCACGACAGGCGAAATTGGTCATCGAGCGCAGCCTGCGCAGCTGTGAAGCTCGCAGCCCCCATACCGTTGTCACCGCCACCAGCACACTGTCAGGTATAGTGATTTGGTACGCGTGTTTGCCTTATCAATGAAGGAGTACGTATCTCTCTGAGGATTTCGCTGAAGTCTGCGATAGTGGGGCAAGTTTGCTGTTTTGGGGAGGGTTGCTGGGAGGTGGAGGAAGGTCGGGCCTTGAGAAGTCACGCTTCCAAGCGAAAGAGAGAGAGAGAGGGGCTTGTGAGGCTGGAAGTTTGAGCAACAGTTTAAGACAGATAGAGAAGACTTCGTGTGCGTCTGTCTGGCTGTCTGAAGTGAATTGTACACTATAATAATAAATGCAAGTGGTGGACCTGCGTCCGTGTGGGTCACGTAGCCAGTCTATGAGTATCCGATTCACTAGGTGGTTTATGATGGCACGTTGTATCGCATGGCAGAATGTGCCTACCGCCGGGAACTAAGCGCCACGTTGTTCTCTGATTTCCCTTCTTCCTTCTACTTCCATCATTTTCGGTTAAGAACAAGAAAGGATTGGGGATGGACGAAGACGATCTCGCAGGAAAACAGGTACCCCACGGAACCTTCTTTACGCCTCGGGTTCGTGCCGGGCGACAAGCACCATTGTGGAAGCGATGTCGGTGGTGTTGTACTGCTGGCAAAAATGTTGTACTGCCGGATGCGATGACCCCATAGCTCTTAGACGGCAGATCGCTCTCTTATACGAAAAGCAGTGAAAAATTATTATTGCGTCCACTTATAACGATGAGAGGCCTGCGATGGAAGGAAGCTGGCGAAGGAGATATGACAGGGGATTCTCAGGCCTCCTTGGGCCTAGACGCTCCGAATGGCAATCAATGGACAACCAGGGATATGGCCTGCTGTGGAACCAGTTGTAGACCAGTTGTCTCGCTCGCCAGTGCTGCAGAAACAGCGGCTGCTGCAGAGCCGTCCGCCTCCTCCACACCCACCGATGCCTTTGTTGATTCGACGGGGTGCAGACTGAAGCCAGCAGGCTGGAAAGCGGTCGCCCCAGCAGCAGCGCCAGCTACCCTCCTTTCCGCTAACTCAACAGTTTAGCATCCATGCGAACACATTCGCCTACCACAGCACGTTCATGTCCATCTATAGATCGGCCGACACACTCGTCTCTTGTATAGGCATTTACAAGTACCACCTGAGGGAATGAGTGACTCACTGAAATGGTTATCATGAACGGTCGATCACACTCTCTGTTGTATTCATAGACATACTGTCCACTGCGTCGTGCGAACGTTCAGTAACAGCCAACACTATTTCTGACTAACCAAGTACACGTTATGCTCGCACAGACACATTAGAGTAACCTCGAGTAACCGATGATTTGCTAAGCATTCTCTAGTTAACCAATTCGACAGTACTGTTGTACTGTTTGGACTCTGAAAATTCGATTACCATTGCGGCCACAGCCGTAGTGATTTTGCACTGACCTTTGTGACATGTGTTGACAAGGTATCGTTGTGAAGGTTGCGTATACGTATACATAGATATATATATATATATATATATATGTGTCCACCGATGCGAGCGTCCTGTATTATTCGCACGCCGTAGGGTCCCGTCCAAGTATATGTCGTCTGTCAATGCCTCATCTTATGACGCGTGCGTAATGAGCGTGTCTTTGTCAGCAACAGAGGGAACGCGATCTTACACGGTTAGACAGTGAAGCGTTAGCGACTTGAAGCTTGTCAGCTTGAGCAAGTTAGCTCAGTGCGGTTGAACCCCACGAATAGTAGGTTCTATTTATCACTTCTGCCCCAGCCGCTTCCGCTGCTGCTGCTGCTGTTGTTGTTGTCGTCGTTACGCTGCTAAGGCTGTCTAAATTTCCGCTCCTTTTAGCACTTAGAGGCGACGATAGCGACACAATTGGTAGCGACAATGACAGCGGAGGAAACGGCGGCTATATACCGGAGGGACCCCGATTGGCCGCAGTGCCATCGTTCACACGTTAGAGCTGGCGGGCGAACGTCGCCTAATGATATTTGCCTTTCGCATCGCTACTATTTATTCATCAGATGCTGTGATCAGATCGAGTACAACGAGAATTCAAGAGGTGACAGATGGGACATCGCACGTCGTCAGACGTGAGCTAACAACGGGGCCACCCGGAGGCACCTGGGGAGGTTGGAAAGACGAGGGACAAGTGGATGCTACGAACGACTTGCGGATGGGACGTTTACCCGACGTCTGTACGTGCGTATCAATGTGTAGCATTGTGTGGAGCGGGGAGGAGGGCGTCACTTTCCCATCATCACGTGTCGATGATGATGGAGTCGTGAAAGATCGCCGCGCTCTGGATACGCACATGCAGCTATCTCAACTCAAAACAATATATATATATATATATATATATATATATAACGAGAGAGAGAGAGATTATAATACATAATATTATATATTTTATTATATATAATAGTTGGGGAACTGCCCATAAGAAAACGAGAAAATGTCGCTGTCATAGTGGCTGTCATTGATTTGAGAAATCAAGATTAGAATAAACGTCATTCAAAGTTACAAGGCTGGAAGCCGTCTCAGTTCGAATTATAATAGCTGCGTGCAGTTTGTCGAGCTTTGTCGAAATTTGTTTGTGGTTGTCAAGCGAGCTATTGCGATTTCGACGAGCTAAGGAGTGTCTACGGCGGCCATCAGGGGGCACAGATAGAGAAGTCAGTTCGATTATGCATATAACACAAATATATATAGTATATACGACAACACGAATACTTATGAAGACAAAAGGCTGGTGATAAAGAACATCTAATCCTTTGTGGGTGCGTAATAACGCTAAGGGCTGCAAGGCGTAAACCAAGCGGATGCTGTCTCACGATGTCAAACCCGGCCGGTTCCTCTGTTCTACTGGCTACTTCTATTCGTGGTCCACTCACCGAGCCGGAGGTCGTCCGAACGACCGACTGACGGTAATAGCAGCAGCAGCAACAACAACAACCAGGAGGAGGACCCCACTGGAGTGACTCTATCGTCCCGTACTCGGAGCAGAGGTCGAAACAGGCCCGATTTAGTGCCTTACCTTGACTGGGTCTTCAGTCCACCCATTGCGTGGACGGCGGAACGTAGCTCGAACGAACGACTATATTGATCCGACGACGTATCCGATGCTGACTGTGCGGATACAGGTAGAGGCATAAGCCTGAGCATTGTATTATACTACAACTGAACTGATGTATCGAGTTGTGTCCGTATGTGGGGAGGTGTGCTGGATTATCAATCACTGGTCGACATCCATTTAAAAGATCGGGCCTTTCCGGTTTTCGCATACGACAGCTACAGATTCTGCCAACGAAGATATCATCTGTGAAGGATATCTCAAAGTATCTCTATCTATTTGTAACTGCAGCTACATTTACGGGTTTTATTTCACGATTGGGAGAGCAGATACCGTTGAACACAAGCTATACGTGAATTTTACATGAAAAATTTGGTCCCCTGAAATGTTTTCGGGTTGACTCTAGCTAACATTTGACGTCCACGCTACTGCTTACACATTGCTCCATGAGACGGACCTTCAAATGCAAATGTTTAACGGTGGGGATCGAACCCGTGGACCTCCGTGTCCTCCGATTGCAAGGCTCACACGAATGCCAACCACGCCTCCTAGCTCGTCTTATGATATGATGGAAGCCTGACCTTCGTTGAGTTTAGAAGCCTTAACCTTATTAAGTGTGCGGCTCGCCATCAAAATTGCCAAACGCGCACTTATGTAACCGCGATATCCTCGTACAACTGGAGTGTGTCTGAAGGACAAGAAGTGGAGGGCCGCTATCATTTCACCAGCAGCGATACAATCAAGGGTCTCCTGTTGCGTTTCAGTTGGACGGGATATGTGACACTGTGATCACATCACGCGATGACGAATGTCATACTCAACTATCGTGGCGGGTACGATACAGCAATAAATGACTTCTTCTATTGCCATAACGGGGATGGCTCGCTGGCTGGCTGGCTCATAGTGTGTGATCGAGGTGGCGTTGTGCGGCATTTTCGAAATTTGCATACAGCATATGTACATGTGACAATACATATGTACACTATTGTCGACTATTGCTACAACGACCACTTCGACTTCTACTGTTACCAGGATCTCTGCTCGCTGCAAGGGTAGCGTTAACATTGGCGTTGGACCAGGCAACGGTTGCCTCTTGCGTTACAGATACGGACGACGGTAGCGGCGGCGGTGGCGGCATGAGCAGGGGCGACATACGGGTCTGTAAGAAGAAGCTGTGCCTCGCGCTAGCTGGCAATCCACCACTTTTTAGGATCGAGACAGACCCCAACGGAGCGAACGAACGAGTGAAGGCACGAGCCAACCAACCTCGTCCTATAGACTACAATATATGGGCGAATACCGTGCGTCCAAATATAAACAACAATCCGAGGTATGTCTGTGTGGCGCGCTTTTTGCCTCAACGTCGTGGCGTTCAGTGCCTATGGTCACTGATATTGTTCACACCCTTTCTCCCATATACACACACACAGTATGTGTTGCTACCGTTCTCGCGTAACGCACGCTTATCGAAGCAAGCGGGTCGGTGCCATTCTTCGCCAACCCAACAACTATTCCACAGGGCCAATGTCGAGCGACAACGTCGTCGTCGTCTGCGATGTCTGGACCCGTAGGGTAGCAGTAGTAGGAGTAGTAGTCGTAGTAGTTCGTTTCGAAGAACGAGCGGAGCTGCTGCTGCTGGTGGCTATGGCGGTGGTGTTGGTTGCTTGGATGGTGGTATGTGTAACGCAAGCCGGGATGGCAGGAAAGCGTTCACGGATGAACGATATTTGGCATAAAAATGCCAACCACCCATCCAACAACCCGATGCGGACGCCAGCGGCAGCCCGCGCTCTCTGGGCCGGCGAGGAAAGGGGGTGCGTTTCTTGGTTCGGCGTCGTCCGCTCACCCACCATGGCGACCCACGTCGGCCAGCCAGACACGCGCCCACCCACCCACTGCATGCTGCCACAGAGTGCACGCAGGGCATGAAGCAGTGCAGCCATGAGCCGCGCATGCAAACGGGGACTCGCGTGCCTAGCGAGCTATAAGCAGGCAGGCAGGCAGCCAGCCAGCGGATCTACGACATCCGACACGCAAATACATAGGCAACGCCGGCTACCTACCAACTGCTCCTCTTCCCCCTCGGGCCCTCCCCACATTCGATGGCTTCGAAGGGCTTTGGCGACACGGCAAGTTGAGATTCAGGAGCGAGAGAGAGAGTGAGAGAGAGAGAGAGAGATAGTTGCATGCGTGTCCAGTAGTTACTAGCAAGCTGTTGGTTAGGCAGCCTCTCTTCCTTCCCTTCTTGTGCATTGCGGGAGCCTACGATCACTGTCAATATTGGGTTTGAGAGAGCGTGTGTCCGCGCGCAGCTTTCGTGTCAGTAACTATCTCTCTCTCTCTCTCTCTGGTTCTCTCCTTGTGCCTCTGAACAAGAAGTATTGATTACCGCGGCGTCAGCGTGTTTTCAACTCTCGTTCTCTTTACAGTTTCGTTCGTACAGTGTTCTGCACTGCGAGCATGTCAAACCCCAGAACGCGATTTTATTGGACAGCTTACACGTGAGAGACAGTGTCACTGCACAGACCATGAGTTAAATATTAGACTCCAAGCAAAGATTCTGTGGTTAATTTATCAGTGCTGTGATCTGACGGATATATATATATATATATATGTTTCTCTTATAAATATTCTTCGTACGTCTAACCCCACCAGCCTCGAGCACAGTGAAAGCTAATTTCAAGCTGCTGCTTCATAGGATAGTAGTGAGTGGGCCAGGCGCTGTTTGACGGGTTGATCGGCCCTCGGCGTCTGCTTGCTTGGTCGCTCGGTCGGTGGGTCGAGTCTCGTTCGTTCGAACTGCAGTGGCAACAGTGTCGGCGTCGCCAGCCAGCCAGCAAGCAAGCAAGCGGCCCAGTGGCCCACAACCCCTCCTTCCATATGGCAACCCCACCGGTCAGTGGCTGAGGGGCCGCTGCTAGCGAACACAGACAGCCTGAGTGACTGAGTGGTATAGATTGTAGAGACCGTACAAGCCGTAGCAGTTGGACAGCAGCAACAGAACGGCCGCCGCTACGGCTGCCTCCCAGCAAAACAGCAAGGCAGCGGGGCCGGGCAGGCAGCCTTCGTCAGTCGCATACGGTGGCCCGGTACGATGGACGTCCACGGTGGCGGCCTCAAGCCATCGCTAGCTGGTACAAACAGGGGATGAAAGTCGGATGGAACGGGAAGTGGATCCGGGGGTGTGAGGGGTTAAAGGGGTTGGGGGGAGGGGGGGGGGTTGAATGGCAAAGGGACTGGAGAACTCGAAGGACTTGGTCAGCCATCAGCGCAAGCAGCAGAGGCAGCAGTCCCCACCAGTCAGTCAGTGAGCGACTGTACGTGCGCCAATATCGTAATCAATAATGTTCTAATAATAATATTTGCACCGGCCTTGAACAACGGACAAGCGAGCTAACATTCAATGGCGGCGGTGGCGGCGGCGACGGCAGCAGCAGCAGTAGCAGCAGTCACTCCCGCCGCCACCGTCGCAGCAGCAGCATCGGCATATACAGCCTCTGTATCTCCATAGAGTAAGTCCGGACGCTATGTTCGGACGCGGCGGCCGCCGCTGCCGCCGTGGCTGCCGCCACTCGACAAGCGAGCAGGCGGAATGCTTCACTACGCCTCGATCCTCTTCGGCCGACTCCACCGAAACTGTCAGATCTCTCTCGAGCGCCGATCTAGATGAGCAACAGCACCAAAGGGCAGTTGTCGTCGTCGCCGTCCAGTAACCAAACGGGAGCAATGTAATGAATTTGATCGAATTCTATCTATTCAACACAGCAGCTCAAACCCTTACACACACACACAGAGTCAGTGGGCATGGCCACAGAGTTACGCAGACGTTTGCCACTGACAGCTGGTTGAACAAGAAACAGTCCGATTGATAAATATTATAGATAGATAGACGGCCTCGCGCAAGCGAAGGACCAACTGGGCTCACATGCTTCAAACAGGTATCGCCTTCTTGAAGTTGAGCGGGCACACTTTACTATCATCCGCAGAGGCCACTCCCGCTGTGTGCGTTGGCTGCATGATATGTCATAAGGGCGCCCGTCGTGCGGCCTAACTCAAGTGGTGGCTTGAATGCATCTACCGATTCATTATAGCAGAATGATGAAATTTGTTCTTCTGCTAATCAGCATACGGAACGTGCGCTCCTAATTGAAGAATAACGGTCGAGTCCATCAGAGGAAACATCGCATATGAGTTATTAGAGGCCTATTCGGCCTGTGGCTTTCCCCCGGTTGCGCGCGAGTAGCAACAACGAAGCAAATCTTCAAAAGATCAAATTCAGCTAAATGAGACATTTAGTGGACCCACGGACACGAGAGTTGTCCTTCGGCTTACACCCTTATATGCAAGTAGGTACATAAACGTCCTAGTCCATTTCAACCGGCGGGGCCTGCGCTTCCACTTTCGTCTTTCGTGTCCGTACAAACGGAAGGCTTCTTCTTCATGTTTTCGCGGCTGCTCGAGCTGTCGAGTAAAATGGCAGCTGTTTTGTTCATCGGCAAAGCCAAACAAGCCTTTTCGTCGAAATTCAGTCTAGTCGCCGTGGTCGGGCAAGAATTCAGACCGAGTGGTTCGACGAGGTCCAAGTGGTATATAGTGTGGCTAGGATTTACTATAAGTAACGTGTCGTTCAGAAATGGCAGCGGTGTGTTGCGTTGACCGGTTTTGTTCGGACTCGATTAGTCCCTTGGGGTATAATCGCTCCCTGCGCTCGTTGTTTCTGCTGGCTGGAAAAGGCTCTCGAGGCTCTAGGCCATCGAAGCGACCTTCTGTCTCAACCTGCGAACACTCACTCCCTCGCTTGCGTTCGACTCAAGACTGATCTACCCGCCACAATATATCGTCCCCTCGTTGACGTTCCTCTACAAACGACCTCCACCCGCCTCCAAACACGACTCATCGGTATTATCAGCTCAGGCTATTGTTGCACAGACGGACCTCGACAGGACACTAAACGATACATTTTATTAAGTGGCACAACGTCTACCCTCGATCACCACAGCAAATCGAAGTGGCCGCGCGAAGTTGTTCGAAATACGAGGGTATGTTTCGGGCTTATTACTATGATTGTTATTATGTAGCGTTATGCTCGTCGGTGACGCCATCGGCAACGGACGGACGTGCAAGTATTTCTTCGAACTTTCCGCCGCAGGAGAGGCGTAAGCCCCCAGCACGATTTCGCGAATACGCTTTTCAATCAAATGCGTCTGAAGCTTACATCGAATGTATGACATTAGATGACGGGTCTACTGTATGTATTTTACCCGCGACACGAAAGGAATGCTATTTTCTGATCCGTCTATTTAACATGGGAATGTATGGTAGATTTATACTATTTCTAATGTTGGCAATGGTGCTACTATTTAACTCTGTTTGGAGAAACGGCCACATGAAGCCACTTTGTTAATACTATTTATTACATTCACGTTAAAAGGTGTCTCCTGAGGACGATCCTAAAGCTCGTAGCGGACACAACACCCCCCTTTTTCTATTGGGAGGGGAAGGATGTAGGTGGAAATTAGCTTCGTCGGCTCACAACCTCATTCAGCCTACAGCAGTCGACAGTAAAGGATTTCTTGTTTCGCCAGGACAGAGGGTCACAACAGGTAGAAAAGTCCCCGGCTAACGAAATAGAACTCGGCGGCGAGGTGTTATCTCCAGCGTTAGTTGGATTAGCCGACATTGCGCAAACTAACCACACTAGAGGGAGGACCGAGAGGCTCAGACCTCCACCCACCCCCGGACGGGACGTGGGGGGCTTCTTTCTTTCTTTTCTGTGCGAACACTTCTACGACTACTGCCGCTTCTGCTGGGCTACTTTGTACCCATAGTGGAGCACTCGGAAGCTTTTTAAAAGGGGTGAAACAACACTGGGCCCGAGACACGCTTAGGGAATTAACTCGAATCACTTCGAGCGAACCTCGAGTGAAGCAATTAGGCAATGACACGAGTTTACATACGATGGTAGAAACGACATGTGATTGATTCGATCTGAGGGAACCCTCTGGTTGGCTGTGCTTTCTGCAGATAAGTGCAAACGTGTAGTATAGACAACCATTTGAATGGGTGAAATATGCTCATGACGAATAGAAATTGTGGTTTGAATGCTACATCAGCATAGTATCGTATACTGCATTACCTCGAAACTTGATTTAGCCCTTGGGTGAGTAAGTGTTAGTTGACACAGGGCGACTGAATCAATTATGAATCCATATCTCGGGATCTCGGCCGGGGATGGCTTTTTCTCAAAAGTATCCATCTTTTGCGTCAACTCCATCCGGCGCTCCAGTCGGATGACTTTAGAGAACATTTCGATAATGGTGTTTCCTCGAAACAGCACGGGCGGACCTGTTTTGAACGCAGCGAATGACAGGTGTATCATAAATCATTGTTGTATTTGCCACAATTGTTGAAATTATAAAAAAAAATTGTGAGTTCCAATGTAGCCTCTAGTGAGTGTTGTAGTCGAAGTCCATAAGACCATGTTATCGAGCCGAGCATAATCCCCGGATTCCTCTTCGTAGCAACGAATGTCGTTGCTGATTTACATATAATGATAATAATAATAATAAAAGTAACAATACGCAGTAATATTTTCACAGCCGCCTGAGTTTTGTCGCAGTGGCTGGGCCGCGCGGGCTATCCACCTGCCAGTGGCGTTGGTCTGTACCGGACTAATCTGAAAGTTCCCCATGAAAGTCACATCATTAACATGTTTGTTCAGGAGGAACGGTGGAAGCAGCAGCGGCGTTGGCAGGAACGGCAATGGCACTAATAACGAGACAATGATAAGGCTGATCAATGACTTCAGGAGGAGGCCAGCGTTCGGCCATGATTTGCCCTTACCCTCAACAACAAGAATACACGATGCTGGACACCAAAACAGAGAGGAGAACGCGGGAGGGTATCGATGAGGAACATCGCTTCTGGAAGCGCTGCGCTGGTGCTCTGAGGAAGGAGCCAGCTCTGCAGATGCTGCTATAGCAATAGCGACTCCGGCAATACAAGGAACAACCAACAACAAGACAGGGAACCCAGCCACCAAACCGCCGCCGCCCGGTCACCGGTCGTAAGCCGCATTTACGTTTGTCGAGCAGACCTCGACCTCATGTTGTCTTGCTTGCCGTTCCTGCGCTACGACGGTCGTGTCTCGTGGTCTGCGTGGCTGCGCGCTTTCCTGTCGCAGTCAGGAGAAGGCCACCGGCCATCGGCCACCGACAAAGTCTAGATGCCTTCGCGGTCCTACCTAACCGAACTACTACCTAACCAGCGAGCATCGGGAAAGATCAGGGGCAAATGGCAAACGGGTAGCGGGGCTGGGCCGCTATGGAGGCGTTTCAGCGTTGCTGTAGGAGCGTCTATGGTAGCATTGGTGGCCGGCCGGCCGCCCCGTGCTCTTCCGCTTAGAACAAGAAGGACAACCAAACATTGGCGGCTTTAATCCGAATCTGCTCAGGGAGCAGCAGCGGTGACGGCGGCGGCTTTGCTGCTGCTAGTGGCTGTAGTAGACGCCGGCTGGCAGGAGGGCTGACGACCGAAAGCGACGTCGTTCACAATTAATCCTAATAAATGTAGGCCTCATTCGAGGGATAGGCTTTCTCCTTGAACGCGACAGACAAGGAATACCGCTCAGGATAGGATAGCAAGCAAGACAGGATATAGCATCGGCGGTAGAAGCCGCGGTGGCAATAGCAATGCTGTCGTTGCAACGGCGGGCACAAGTAGCAGCAGCGACGAAGAAAGAGGAACTGCAGCGATGCCTTTCGCTCTTCCTGGCTTAAGGCCGAACCCGGGCAGGATCTGCCTCCCGGATCCTGACTCCTGCCCGTACGTTCGCTACTGAAGCAGCGCGGCAACGGCAGCACGCTCTCCTGTGCGTGTGTTGTTCGTAGTATGTATGCCACCGCTTCTTTTTTGTTGTCGTTGTTGCCATTGTCCATCCTGTGTGTCCGTTCGCCTGTCGACTCGTTGTCCGCCAGAAGAAATCTCCAAGTAGGCAACCAACCAATAGCACTAGCACACTGCAACTAGCTTGCTAGGACTACTCCCGATGCAAGTGCGAGCTATTAGACGTTACGTTGGCTGGCAAGAGAAGGACGAACGATACAAGTAAGTAACACCCACCCCCTACCCTCCACGAACGCCATCATCCCCTACTGCCCATCTTCACTTTGCCTTCGTAGGCGTGCCTTCTTCGCCAGGAGAAAATACACCTCCTCCGCTCTGTTCGCTCCCTAAACACAGCGGGAAACGAAGCGAAGGAGAGATAATCTCTGCGGCATAACGGAACCTCAGATGGTTATGGTGGACGTTGGTAGGAAGCAGTTTTGGGACAAGTCGTCGAGAAGGCCGAACCGACAGGCTGGCTTGGTCGCCCACCAGGCCTAGTCGGCCCTGCTACTGCCGCCGCCACCGCCGCTGCTGCTGCTGCTGTCCCGTCGTCTCGTCGCGGCTGCTGGCGCGGCTGCTGATGCTTGCTCTTCTCTTGCTTCGCACTCAAGGACCTCGTTCCCATCTCTTGGTCCTCACATCCCGTCCTAGCCCCGTTCCTCGTTCGCAGCATCAGCGGCGGCGGCGGCGGCGGCAACGGACCATCTTGCTGCTCCATGGTCATCCTACATCCAGCTGGCCATGCATATCGCCTCCGGTCACATATGACGTCCCGATAACACCTCCTCACATCTCATACAAGGCCGCTGTTAGCCATTCCAGTCGGCCCGGTCCTGCTCAGCCCCCAGTGAGACGAAGACACCAGCACCGCACTGCACTGGTTGCAAGACCGCCGATTCTCAGCCGCCGTCGTCGTCGTCAGCAGGAGAAGCATTGGGGACGACGGCGGTGGCAGCGGCTGCAGCCGGAGTATTCACCCTATGGACATGCCCATAGTGTTGGTATACCAGGCGGGCAGTAGTAGCCGGCAGTAACAGAAGCGGTGGTTGAAGCTGCTACGCTCCGGCTTGGCAGCCGCACCGGTTGGCCAAGAAAATGACCGAGCGGCTGGCTGGAACTAGCTAACGCACAGGCGACGTTGCTTCCAGCAAGGCCACTGACGGCTGCTATCCACTGACATTGCCCCCACCGCCGTCGTGGAGCAGCCAGCACTGGTAAGTGCGAAGAGCAGCACGAACAGCGGCTGACAGCAGCGGCGGGGATTAAACTAAGATCCGTTTATGCTTATAGGATTAATTTGCTACTGCAGCAGCTGCTGCTGATTAGCTGCCGAGGATTCCCTGAAGAGATCGGCTTCGTCTTGTTTCAGGGGTTGTGGGGGCGGCCTGGGGTGGGGGGGGTGAATGCTGTCCGAGTAAAGCAGCATTACTCGCTGCTACGACGAGTAGCAGCGGGCCATCCGGTGCATTCTAGGGCCAAGGTCTATAGGCAATGGGCTAACGGTGGCGGTGGCTACAGTAGTATCAGCTGGGACAATGTGGCCCGCGGTTTGCAGCAGAGGTTAGCTCATCCTTTTTCAGCGGCAAAAGCTGTGTCGCGCTGCCACACTCTCGACCACCGGCTTCGTTGGCCGTTGCCGCCATCTTCATTCGTTGTTGTCAATGTGAGCTGTTGCCCGTTCTGCCGTTGCTCTTTTGTGGTTGTTGTTGTCCTTGTTGTTGCTGCTGTTGTTGTTGTTGTCGTCGATAGTCAGTGTCTCTTAGCTAACAGTAACAGGGAGGCAATGGTGCCCTTTTATGCTGTTGGTTTTGGGCAGCAGGCAATGTTGTCCTGTCGTCGTCTGCAGGTCAGGCAGGCTGTCTGGCAGCAGGTAGAGGTAGTACTAGTGTGAGGAGAAAGGCGGGATCATGAGAGCGAGAGAGAGAGAGAGAGGGCGATGACGCCAGGTTAGGCTAGGCTGGGTCTCCTGCGGCTGCCTCAGCTGCGCTATTGCTGCTGCCTGAGGGTTAAAAATACAATAGACTCGTTACTCATTCCGACAGGTCGCGTGAGGGCCGACTCCACCTCTGCCTCCGCATCACCTCACAGCCTCTGGATTCTGCGAGTCGCCAAGCGACCAGCCAGCAACCCGGCCACCCAGCAAGGCTGCAGGTCGGCGAGGCTGCAGGCTGAGTGTGAGCGCAAGCCTACTAGCAAGCGAAGTAGGCAGCGACAGCGACACAGTGAATCCGTTGTCTTTACGTTCGCTGTGTGTCGCGTACTCCCGCCGCTATCCAGGACACCACAAGGGCAGCAGCGATAACGACGGACGAAAAGCACAAGCAACGGCAACACACGGACGGTGGCAGCGTCCTGGTCCCGGTCGTGGTGACAGTGGTGTTGGCTGAGGCAGCGATGATTCGTAGGTGTCTGTCAGAGCTGAGCGGAGCAGCGCAGTTAGGGAGAAGAACAGGCAGACCCAGAAGACGTCGGGATAGCCGAAGATGATGGTTGCACATCATGGTGTCCGGGATGGCGTTATCGTTGCCAGGTCATCGTCACGACCATTGACATAGGTATCGACATCAAAAGTACGTGGGGGGGGGGTCGAAGCCAAAGACTAACTATTGTCGGTGAGCCAGCGGGCTCTGTCCTGCTTACAATTACACGGCGGTACGCGATACGCACACTTTCATTACTAATACAGATAGCTACGGTGGGTTTTCCCTCGACTCGAGGGCCGAGATATTCACGATGATTCATATGCCACCAGTGGGCTGGCGAGATCTGTGAGCGGGAGACTCTCGAACGACGCAGTGGGGCGATTGGAACGAGTACGGGGAATAACGGGGTGGTGGAGAATTCAGGTATTAATTATTCATTGATTGATGAGCACATGGTCCTCCCACCCCCCAGATAGATAGCTGTGCGTTGAAGCTCATGGATGCTTACGGATCTAAACGGACATACAGAGTTGTTGTATGAACCTCACGAGGATTTCAACTGTTACGGAGCTCCAGCTTTCCAATGCAGCAGTAATGACAACAACAACACCAACAACAACAACAACAACGTGTGAACGAGGACCCTTGCCACTGTGCGTTGCCGTCGTTGGCACAGTCTGCCAGCTGCAGTCTGGCAGTAAATAGTCAAGAGTGTTAGTGTCTTTCGTTAGGCATGTTTACTCACTCGCTATGCTCTCTGCAGGGCTAGCACAGGGTGGCTGGCTGGCTGGCTGGGCTCTGAGCCCTTGAGCTGTGCTCAACTTGGTCAAAGGTTACGCCCTCGGATCTTCCACTGGGCCGGGCCACCGCCGGCCCTAGCCTGATTGATCAATTCGACGAGAGAAGCGTCGGTTGGTCAGCCAGATTCAAACTGGGACGCCTGGGCAGTCACCAGCCAGTGCGCCGACGACAACAAACTTTTGACGCATGCACAAACACAGCCGCCTCTTGGTTCGCTCCCTTCAACTAGGCAGGCAATGCAGCGTGGCCAGTGTGGCTTGGTCGTCAGCCATCTGACCAGCCAACGTCCACTGCGGATCCCCGTCCGGATGTGAGACATCGAATACTCTGCTATGCGGCTTCTGGACATCGAACATTGGCGGTGAGGGCGGCGACGGTTGCGGCGGTGGCGGCGGTGGAGGTGATGGACGCTAGCTACTCAGTGTGAAGAAAGCCTGCGAAGAGTCGTAGCAGCGTTAGCAGGGCACCAGGGAGGTGTTGTTAGCGACGGTAGGCGCCGGCAACCTCGGCTGGGGTTCCAAGCTTTGAATTGGTTCTCAATAACGGTAGCTGGGATAGTAGCCTTGAAAGCGGATGATACCCGAGGGAGAGAGAGAGAGAGAGAGAGAGGGAGAGAGGGGCGGAGAGCGGGATAGTTACCAGGAGGAGGTAAAGCCGACAAAGCGAGTTCGAAATTGCCGCGTGGAGGCGTGTCAGATGTAGAGGCCAAAGGCTCGGCTGATGCCGAAGGTGCCTGATCCCCGGCTGCTGCAAGTCTCGTGGGGCCATGGACGACATGAGGTGCCACTCGCGAGTAGTGTCGATAGGCCGGCTATACAGATAGAGAGATAGCAACCGAACAGCATCTATTTGTATTCATGCCCTAGACACCCGGCGACTTTGGCGACACAACTAACCAGAGGCTGGTGGGACCGAACGATAAGCTGTGCGGTATGGGGAGGGAGAAGTTTAAAAACCAGATTGCGGGTTGGTCTTTAGGTGGCCATTAAATTATTGATTTGTCCTCATGAAGTGTGTATCTGCGGCCGAAGGAACAGATGGGAGCGTATACCCAGCAGCCTAATGCTAACATGTGTCGACAGTTCGGACGCAAGTTGTAGGTTAGTCAGCGTGAAAGCGTGACGATGTCAACTTGCGCTATACTTGGTGATATGTCACTCGCCGAATAAAATGCCGAATAGCTTTAAGCGAGCTTACTATTCCTGTCGGACTTGTTTATCGCATAGCGGACAGCAAAAGGCAACGAGAAATGGGGGCCGACGGCTATGAGCCGTGAAGTCCGCTCCATCACATCATCCCGTATTCAGCATTACGGCCAACGGTGGTGTCCAGTACGGCAATACGTTTCGCCTGCTATAACACAAATGATGATCAAACCGGAACATCGTAACCAGAGCATCGTTGACGGTTGAGATAGCCAGAATCGGAGTTCACTCTATCTGTTACATCAGTAAAAAAATAAAAACGCCACCGTGACGACTTTGTCACGACACCACTCTGCTTTCCGACACGAACCGATGGACACCTATCCTTCTGATGGCTCGACCGTTTCGTTATGAGCCACGTCAATCACTAAGTATGCTGGCCGGCCGTTGGGTTGAAGCACGCGTTGGCTTAGGGGGAAGTCGGTGAGCGCCTGACTGACTCACTGACCCACCCAGCGAGAACGCAAGCTGTGAGATCACCCACAGGGAATAGGCCGGATTGGCTGGGAGGGGCAGGCTGTAAGGAAGAGAAAACGACACTACCGACGCTGACGCCACGCGGCTGTATAGAGACTGCCGCCGTCGATGTCGTCGTTGTCACTATTCTCAGACCGCTACCGCCGCCGCCTCCTCCTCTTGCTCCGACCTATCTCACTCGGTCGGACGACATTGTTGCCTTCGCTAATGAGCGAGCGAGGGAGCGGCGTGAATACGGAAGAGGTAATGAACGGCAGAGAGAGCAGAGCACAGTTAGCTGGCTGCACTAGTGGCTCGTGGACGAACGCTGCGTCTCTGCTGTTGTTACTGTCGCCCCCGGTAGTCATCGTCGTTGTTGTTGTGGTCGTAGCCGCCGCCGCCGCCGTCGTCGTTGCTGCTACCACCGTGAGCGGACCTACAAGCTAGGCGCGACGAGGTAGGGCAGGTCGACTCAGCCAGCCGGACTCGCACCTCCAACGTCAGCGAAACTCAGTTCCAGCCCCCACCTGAGCCCCTTGATGCCTCGGGGGACACGTGAACCCGACTACATTGCCCCTCACCATCTGGTTTGCCTACTGCTAGATGTGCACCGACGCTGCGTAGGTCCCTGAGTCGGTTCCGACGTGTGTCTGTGTCTGAGGCGACGACACTCCGTGCACTGACCCCCCGGTATTTGACCCGCACTCGGCCGGCACCGCGACCCGTGGGATTCGAGAGCTGGCAGGCGGTATGCGACACGCCGTCACGCCGAGAATAGTCGGGAATCTTTCTCGTTTGCTAGCCTTCTCGCTTTCGGTTCTGTCTGTTACCTTTGTTTTGCAGAAAGGCGGGCGGCGCGCATTCGGGGGAAGAGGCCGCGAGGGGGGTAGCTATGCGGGTGGGCGCCGGCAGCAGTTGGAGAGTACGCAGAACGCAGCTGCTACGACGCCGCTGGTAGAATGAGGTCCGCGGTCGTAGATTGGACAAAGTTGACGGACGGGCGAGCGAAACAACGCAGAGCAGCAGCCTTCGAGAGAGAGAGAGAGAGTGAAGCTTCCATCACAGTCTGCGCAGGCTGTCGAAACGCAACGGCTCACAAGGGCGAACACTACCTATCTGTCCATCTGCGTGTGTCGGTTGTGGTCTTTCTCTCTCTCTCTCGCTCTCTCTTACTGCCGCTTCGTTCGTTCTGAGTCTGTCCGTCCCTCCCGGCCCCGGGGCCGGGTGGCGGAGCTACTGGCGATGTTAGTGGTGGTCGATGTGATTGAAAGGGGACAGAGGCCCCGGTCGAAACCAAGCCAGCCAGCTAGCTTGCTTGCAGGCTCGGAATTGAACTCAGCCTCATAGTAGCAGCGGTCCCGTCGCGTCCCGTTTGCCACCCCCGCATCCTGGCGTCCCTTCAACGACAAGTGGACGACGGTTAGTTGGTTGGTCGGTCGGTCGAACGACCGAACAACAACGAAGACAGCAACAACCACGACGACAATAGCAGACGTGGCCCTCTCCCGATCCACCCACCGAGAGAACGCGGCAGACAGCGGTGGTGGATGATGCGGCGAAACGGTGCTGCTACTGCTGCTGCTGGTTGCAGTAGGCGGGTCGTCGCCGACACAAGCAGCGACCGCTGCCGCAGCAGAAACTACGGCAGACAGTGGGACAACCGCAATTGGCGGTGAGTTCGATTTCGAATTAGCTGCTTGCTCGCCGCAGCCAGCACAAGTAGCAGTATTAGTGGCAGCAATGGTCGTGTTCGTGGTGTCCGGCCTATCGTCTCCTGGTCGTGCACATCACTCTCTCCCGTTTGTCTCGCGAACGGTTGCGGATGCTTGCTGATTCTGCCCAATCTACTGGGTTCGCCGGCTGCCTGACCAGTAGTTGAGAAACTGGAGCGCGCATCCCCCGCCTGAGCGCTTACGAACATCAACGGACTGCAGTTCGATAAACGACGCCCAGCAGAGCGACGGAAGGCGAGAGTTGCAAGTGTTGTAAGTGCCCATTGAAAGTGGCGGGCCGGTACGTTCGTGGGTAGATAGCACAACGAGGTGACTATCCACGTGAGTGCAGCGCGACGTTGCTGTGCAACATGGATACGCGAAAGAGGCCAGACTTAAGTGGGGATTGATGATTATTATTGACCCCATAGATAGACAAGCGGACAAACGATGGCAAGGCTGTTTTCACAATGAAAGCAATCGTCTCGTAATACATATCTCATTGCAGGTATCTATGTAGTATACGTATATGTACTGAGTGCTATTAAGCGGTGTGTGTGCGTGCAGAAAAGCAATGCTTAATAAGTATCATATGATTTATTTTATGGTATTCGCCAGCGAGAGGCATCATCCTGCACTCACCTGCATGCACTCGCTTGCCCCACGACGCGATTCAACACCGTTTTTTGCTTAAGTGTTTGTTCACATAAACTTCAACGGAGGAAACGAACGCCGACGGCCGATGATATAATAGACAAGAGGACGGCAAACGTTGAGGGGCATGCTAACGTCGAGAAGTAGAGGAAAATTGAGGATACGTAAGGGATCAGACGTGGCGAGGTGATCGGAATACAGGTTCGTTCGAGTGACCGACCCGGCGTGCTTCGTAAGCAAAGACGGACAGAACGTCCCTTGCACCATCGTCTTTACCACAATACTAAGCCGGAAACAACGGTGGCCGACAAGGTGGGGGTGGGCCAAACGTACAACAAGCCCTCGCCAGCAGCGCCGAAACAGGAACTTGGGCAACGGCAATCCGCAGGAAACGCGAGCCGACAGCGAGGGCGGATCGGGACCAACTGCCTATTTTCGGTAGCGGGCTTAGCGACAGTAGTGTCTGTCCACTGCCATCCCGCCAGCTGCGGCTTCTCTACAGTGACCTGTCCTTCTCCGCCGGCTTCTGCAATACTCGCGAATTTCTTCTTCCTGTTTTCGGCGACCTTGCGATCGCTACCCTTCGACCACAATACAGTCAGAGCTGTGATTGTCCAACAAATAGCAGAAGGGGCTACAGCTGGCAGACAGCAGCATCTCAAGTGGCAGTTTGATGCCGCCGGCCTGCGATTGCCTTTCACTGGGAACATTTCCTTTCTCTTTGTTCTCATACTATTTGCAAGCAGCCGGTGACAACAATGAACAATGAGGGAGCTAAGAAAAGATATCGACTCACTGTCGCTGGCGGGGAGGCGGCCCTCTCTCTCTTGGCCGTGAATTACACAACGACGATCAAAGCTTGTCACAATGAACATATGGCACGCACACGTGATATTGTACATGAGAAACATGTTGTGTATTAGTAAACGCATTAGGTTAGTTGCATCCATCCTCACACAAGTACAGCATGAGCGATTCTACCAAATGTTACCGAGACATGTCATGGGAAAAAGCTTTAGGGTCAGCTATAACAAAAAGGTCTATTTCATCGCCAAATGTGAAAGTTTCCTTATTCCTGGTCTCGACGACAACTGGTCTATCGAGGGGTGAATTATTGTTTACCGTAAACGGTGACCGTGGGATGCTTTCAGTATTTCGTTATGTAGAGACTTATGACCACTTGGCTCTCGAACGGTTGCCGTGAATGAAATATTTGTTACATTTGCTGATACCAACCTTGGAACTCACTTATGATTCCGGTATGCATGACCAAACTATCGCGGCGGGTACCTGGGAAGTGAAGTCCGATGACCACAATGGATTTTGCCTGCAACCTCTTCAGAAAACGATATATAATGACATGTTTGCTTGGGCATTGGTCACTGGTAGAACCTACTGAACAGTGTTTTTCGCTGTAAACTTTTACTCTCTTTTCATAAGATGACGTTGTATAACCACCCACAGACAATCGTTACATCGTGGCAAATGTTAGATGTTTTATCGAAACGCTGAACTAGAGCTATTTACTACATCAGACTGGTCTACAGATTAGCTATAAGTTGTCCCTCGGACAGAAAATTTATTCTTCGTATTTGTCTTCTCCTTTCTCGAAACCAGTTTTGATGACGACGAAACCAGAGTTCGAGAATCAATAAGTTCAATTCATGTCGCATGAATATATGGTCCGCTATTCACCTTTGGGGTTGTGAGATGAATTGAGGACGGCATTCGTGTGGTTTCCGTGAGTTGTCAATTTACCCAAATCCCTCCTGCCTTTCTTTGCCGGCTACTGACTCGTCTACAAATGCTGCAACCTTCAAAACAAATAATTATGCATAGATCTTGTGTCGTCACGCAGTTTGCCCCCCTTTAGTCTGCAGCTAATATGTTTCTTTGACGCTGCCCAACTCGGCAGTGACTTATGACAGCGGTGGTGGGGGGGGGGCGGCGGCGGTGGCGATAGATGTAAAAAAGGGAGAATCTGCGGCCTTCATTTGGAGCCAGAATACCTGCCAAGGTCTTCTACAGCCTTCTCTTCACTTCTCCGATGGCCCTGCGATGTGCGCTCGCTTCGTCGTGTCGGCCGCCACCGCCACGGCCAGACTACGCGGGAACTGCATCTGCATGACAATGGAGCCTGGTGGGAGCCACATCGAGCATCGTCTTGTCGTCTACGAGCGAGCCTGCCGTCACGGCGGCTTTTCCCATGCCTCTTCGCTGGTAGTAGTAGTCTATTTATTGCACGCGCTTAGGGCAGACGACGACCGTGTGGATGCACATAGCCCTCCTACTCACATAACCTATCCTCTTTTTCAGCCACCCACTTTCTTCACGATGTCTCCGGCTGCTCTCTCATGGTTTCTCTGGTGGGTGCTTTGTCCGCTTCGGATTACTTCGGATTACTTTGCTCGAGTCGTCGGACGCCTGATGCTCCCTCCTTGGCTCCATCTACCGCGAGTCGTGCCCGAATAGTGGTAGTGGTGGTGGCTGCAGTGGTGTTATGCCTGCCTATCTGAGCTGAGGCCTGCCGATGAGTGAGCACCGAGCACCCACCTTCCTGGAGTGCCTCCTGAACTCTGCTCGACCAACGGCAGACAGACGCACAGCTTGTGCCTCTCATACGAGGTGGCCGGCCTATCGCATCGGGCGCCCGTTCGTGCGCGCGCTGCAAAGCCAGCCCGGTATAGGGTAAGCACTTGGCTTGAGTGCTTCACTTGGCGCTTGACCATACACAGCAGCAGCAGCAGCACACTTCTCCTTGTCGTTCTTCTTCCTCTTCCCAGTGCTTCGGGCCACTTCGGCCACTCCGTTCATCTCCTGTGCCGTCCCAACTCGATGGTCATTACTCCCTTCAAGGTCCATCCCTTCGTCGACCTGTGCCCCTCAATTCCCGGCTGTCCAAACTTTCGACCCATTCACCATTTCCCTCTTTAATATACCAGTACCTACTGCCTCGTATCTGTTCCGCTGTGTCGCTTGTCCGCCCTGCTCGCCCTGCGCCAAGTCGTCCTGCCGTCTACTTTTAGTAGTGTCATCTTGCTCCGTAGACAGGCATATACTGTCAGAGAGCGCGCGCGCGAGGAGCACTCCTCGAGGGCGAAAGAACTAGAGGGGAGCGCTAGAGGTTGGGGAGAAATCTGAGAAACAACGGGTCTTCCGGGGAGTCCCGCCAGCTAGCTTCGCTAACATATAATACAAGGCACGTTTCCGCTTCGAGGGTAACATGGGTGAGCACATGAAAGGCTGCCGCCTGCCAGCCGCAGACTAAGGAATGGTCATGGTTGACACCAGTTGCATCTATTTATATACTGGAAATGATCCGTAGAGGAAGCTTTGAGTAGACGCACACTTGTGGAATACATGCAAATACGTGAGGAAACACGGAGGGATGCATATACAAACATGCGCTTATATCTTGGATGTATCTATAGTCCACTATGCGCTAAATAGATGTTTTCATTGGGTAGAAAGCCGTTGTCCGTTGATGTCTTTGATTCATCATTGTTCTTTTTTTGTGTATTGCTGCCTACCACTATCATCAGTAGTTACGAAGCTTTGCCCGCCAATATTCATAAATGCCTAAATAATACACGAACACGGATACGCGTCGACAAAATCGATGACGCACAATCAGCATGACGCCCATAGCGAGTTTGGATGCACGTAGTTGAGAGAGAGAGAGGGAGAGATCGTTGCTAATGTACACTCTATGTGTCTTGGAAGGGAGCGCCGTAGCTGGCGCAATGCTGGAGTAGGACACCAGTGTTCGCCCTCTAAGCAAGCAGAGCCAGCAGGCAAATGGTTGCCTCAATAGCAACGCAGTGAGAGCCGAGCCGTCCAAGCGAATGTTGCCGATGCGAATGAATGAAGCTTTTATTGATCCCCGTTTGGTGGCGATGGCATCAGTAGCTATCATTGCTGTGGTCGTGGTGGTCTTGTGCTGATGGCGGTGGCCGTAGCAGTAATCGTCCCAGTGGCGGCACCAGAAACATCAGCAGCAGCAGCAGCGGTGGCAAACGCAGCGACAAGTACGGCCAGTATACGCGCAGCACTGCCCTGCATGTCTGCGCGGCTAACTAACTGTTTTCCTACGTATAATAGAATAGCAGCAGCAGCTCTCGTCATCACCAGCGTGGCAGTGGCAAAATAGCCATTTCGATTCTACGCCGGTGAACGTGTATCTGCAATAATTGGCCTTCTCCAGCCGTTTCAGCCGACAGCACCCGCAATGGTACCCATTCGGCTCGACTAGGCTCGGACGCCTGTTCATCGAGTCATCGAACCAACCATCGAAGCCAAGGTCAGCATGATAGTTCGAGACGTATATCGAGAACACGGGAGAGGTGCAGAGAATGAGATCCAGAAAGGGAAGTGAAAATTAAGCTGTAACACATGTCTAGGTCGCAACTAATGTGCACAACTGTCCGAGACGACGAACGAATCATTGGGCATTAGCTGCTGTTGAGTGGTCAGCGACTATTTGGTAATTCGAAGTAGCAGATGATACTGGATTCTCTTTGGCAAACTCGACACTGCTCCTTTATTTACTTTACCGCTGGCAACCACCAAAAGGTGTCCAGCTTAATTCTCGATCGCAATCGTCCGACGCGATTAGGTACACGAGTCAGTCAATCAACTATAATATTTATTTGCTATCACATCGCAGACGACAGTAGAAGAAGTTGCCAGCCCTTAGGCAGGCCACAAGACGTATGTTGCGTCTCTATAACAAAGCGACTCGTACTGCATAACCTAGATATGCGTCTACCTATGTTCATGTCTATGCGCAGGACACATAGACAAGTCCGGTCGTTGTGGCAGACTCGAGCGGGACTGTATCGATTTGCCCCTATCACAATACTATATGGCGGCCATCACCATCTCTCTCTCTCTCTCTCGGTCTCCCCCTCGTACTTCCTCTGGCCTTCTCCCGGTCCCCGAATGCGCTTGTCAATGGACGGCAACGAGGTCGAATAAATCGCTTCGTTGACGATATAATATATGCGGCCCTTTGCCATGCGGCGCCCTGCTTAACTTATTATCCATTTTACATTCGACAGATCAACCCTATGGATAGTTATTCCAGTCGAAAACACTGAGAGACGAAGATTAGCACATGTATAGTCGGAATAAGCAGATAGACGATGAACCACTGTACTTCGATCGCTGTTGCCATCAAAGAAGGCAGCCAAACATCTCTTATCGACGATTATCGACGTCGCCGAGCCAGGTCAGAGATATGTAGGCCCACCGGGAGTCGACATCATCATCATCATCATCATCATCAGGCAATCTGTCTATTATATTGAACTGTTGTCCCAAAAAACTGCGGAGGCTCCGCTGCGTATCAAGATTCGTATGATTCAGTACGATCTTCGGGGCGCCGACGGTATCGAACTGGACTGACGATCACCCGTTTCCCGAGCAATCGCTCAGCTCGTGCGGGTGACTCTCAGCCAGAAGAAATTGAAGGGAAACAACAATGAGACGCGTCGATGCACCGCAGTGACTAGCAGCATGCCGTCGATTCGAATGCGTCTAAGGTGCACGGATTCGATCTATTGGGTCGGTCAAAAAGGTCGTGTGCTCTTCTACCTAAAATGAGTCCTGATACCCTCGAAGTTTTGAAAGTTTTTGCCATTGGGGGAATTTTGAAGCTAGCAAAAACGATGAATATCCGAAACTGCGAGGTCAGAGCTATACGGCGGGTGTGGCAAAACTTTCTAGCAAAGAACTCCACCAATTTTTCTGGAGTCCACAAAAATATGTATGAGGTTTGGCATTATCATGGTCGAAAGTCACCCTTCATCTGTTTGCCAGTTCTGGGCGTTTTAGGGCGGTTGCTTCCTTCCAACGGTCCAATTGATCACAGTATTTCGTGGCAGTGATGGTATCGATTTCTGGAAGAAGTTTGTAGTACAGCATTTTTCCTTTATAATCCCACCAAATACAGAGCACCACTATTTTCGGGTGAAGTCCGGCCAACTTGGCTACGAGTTGGGAATGATCTCCCACGATCTCTAGCGCTTTAGGTTATTGTAAACTATCCTATTTTCATCCCTCCGTAACCATTTTGTCCATAAGAAAGGGAGTGCTCGCTTGTTTTTTTCGATCAGCAAATCGCACGAATCTACACGCTGTTGCAAGTGACTATCAGTATTCGCGCATCCAGCGCCTGTTAAATGCATCATAATGCTTCCGTGCGACGTACCAACACCACTTTGAATATCCAAAATCGTCAGGTGTGGATTTGCGTCCACCAAAGCAACAATCTGACTTGAATCCACTGTTGGTGGCCGACCAGAGCTCGGTTTATCTGTCAAGACAAAACCACCTGCAAGGAAACGTGCAAACCACTTTTGCACTACGCGATTTTTTTGTAGTATCATTTCCATACACTTGGCGGCAGATCTTGTGAGCAAATCTTCTGGAGCGTTAAGTTCTTCTTCGAAATGGTAAAGCATACTATGCCGATAATGTCCAGAAGTTTTCTCCATCTTCGAGAGCAATTTGTTTCACAATAATAACACTAAACGACAATGGCGGAAATGGCGTTCAACGATAACAGAGGTTCTACATTTAAATAAACAGTAAATAAATAAAAGCATTGCGCTGGCGGGAAAGCTCGCGCCCTCTTTAAATAATGAAAGCCAACAGGCGTACCAACCTTTGGACCAACGCAATACTTGGTCGGTGATTGCGGCTGTGAAAAATGCATCGGGTATTTTCAATCGGCTTAATCTTACGTCGACAACGTGCATATGTGTAATGTTCACTTGCATATGCAAACGTCTGGCTGACATCGACACGCACATAATGTAACTGATTCGCTATCCGCCGAGACTCCGGAACAATAAGCCACGATCTGAAGGGGATACTTCACCGTCATCGCTCACGCGAGTCATTGTTCTGATGTTGATCAGATGTGTCACCTTCCCGAGTGAGCCTCGAACAGCTAACACACCCGTTAGCTACATGTAACTCTTATACAAAGATGCGATCTCTGCCTATGTGACGGCATACTGCTAGTGAACTAGGCAAATAGATGAATCCATCTGAAAAATTGACGAATAAATGTTGCACGAGCCGTAATGTCCACAAATTGTGTAGTCCTCAGTATTAATTAGTCACTCCTGCAGAAAGACGCTAAATGTTCCTTTTTTTTTCAATCCCGTCTAGTACTGTCTCAAAAATCATAGGAACTACATAAATATATATCGATTTTTTTGCGGAGTTTTTTATACTTGTTAATTTGCCGCTACGTTCACCATAACTGGATTTGATAATGGAATTTATCATTATTGTTCCTACTTACGTTATTTCAACGAGTATTTAGTCTTCGATAATTAAAAAATAACAATTACGTGACATCTACAGTTGCGTCAAACCTAAGGAGACAAGCTTGTTCCCTTCGCTATGCGGATGCCAGAAAAACCAAATATACATAGTAGTACAATGCGTGCCACATTACCATATCAACAATGACGTAAAAACCAGTATCTTTCTAGCATCGATGTCCCCTAGGAAATAGTTGCCGAAACCTTCATCCATATACCTACCTAGCGAAGAAAAACGGTTAGCTTCGTCCGCAGGGTAATGCCGTTCATCGAGCCGAGGTGTCTCCACCTGGAACGGGACCCCCAAGCAGGCGTTCCCCATTGCATCCGATCTGGCTCATTGTTACGTTCTACGGTCAACAACCTAAGCCACCCTTGAAAACGTCCACTCTTGCTGCGTCTCAAACTATTTTTTCTTGGGTACTTTTCTTTTTCCCCCCTTTCGCCGACCTCTTCGTTGCAATTTTTTATCACACGTTGGCTTTTCGTTGTATTCGCCGGATCCTTTTATGCTTTGCTCAATTCAGACGAATACGAGAGGTTCACAACGGTAACGGTTCCTTCCGCCGCCCCACCACTTCTACTTGTGCCACTACCCCGAGAATTCCCACTAGTATTATTATTACTGGCGCTAGCCGCAGCAGAGTTCCCCTCACCAGGATCGCTAGCTGCGGACAATGACCGGCCGAGCTGATGATGCTCTACAACATTAATTGGCATGTCATCTAGCCCGCTCCAATGGCTCAGTCTCCTATTTCGTCAGCTTTCGACCCCCCCCCCCCCAAACGCCTCTTCCCGATCTCGGCTCTCCTTTATTCCCGATCCAGCCAGGGCCCCGAGGCAGAGGCTACGCGACACAGCCAAGCGGCCAGACGAGCCGGTGGAATGACGTGATAAAATTGTTAGCCTCTCGCTGCTCCCTTGGGTCGCCGGAGCAGCAGCGGCCGCCGCCGCCGCCGCCCACGCGACGTAGCAGCAGCAGGCTATGCCGGCAAGCCAAGCAGCCGTTCGGGAGCCCTCCGGACTGGCAGGGCGTTCGTGTTTCCCGCTGCTGTAACCCATACTCAGCCATAGATATATCACAGTTTGGGTTTCTTCTAAGGCCGTACGTACCTAGAGAATCACCAAGTCGCTGAACAAGCCGTGTCCAACAGTTGACGTATCATAGCGGATAAAGGGCACAAAAACAGCGCGAAGTTACCACGCTGAGTTAGCCCAATCCTAATTACTGCCATTCCTACAATTTAAACAATTACAAGCTCGTTTTGTCGATTTTCCGTGCTGGGCCTGTCATATTCACTAGTGTGTATTATCATCGATTCTTCTTGTACCACTCTGTCAAATGATATATGTTTACGTATTATATACATCAGATATATGTGTATACGTATTAAAGTCCTCGTGCTCGAGCGCCAGGCTATGGTAAGCAGAACAGAAAATAGTGTTCCGGTAATCCAGAGAGTGTCCTCGAGCAAATCATCATCGACGGCCGAAATCCAGCGATAATCCGACAGCGTAGAAGACAGAGATTGGAGCTTCACGCATAGGTGGAATTTCCCTGGAACGGCGCTATACAACACGTACGCTCACTCGCGGTGCCGTCATGAAAGGGCTTTCTGCGACGCATCGAGAATAGAAGATTACCTGGCCGGTTCGCTAGTTGGCTTGCCCGGGATGAACAACGGCTGACCAGTTCATATCAACCTCTGTCTCTGCTTTAATAGAAAGCTTAGTGTATCAGACCACTAAATCAAGCTTCAATTTCTATTCAATTAGAACTGACCTTTTCGAAGGGGGGGTAATCCGGAAAACGTGAGCACGGCCACGCACGTTTCATGCACGCACTAATTAAGCGACTACCTACAGATTACGACTCATTGTCTTTATGAAAGAGTCATCATACCCGGCTAATGAATGTTAAAAAACTTTCGACGTCACTCTCCATCACAACTTTAGGTAATCGAGATATAGAAGTTGGTTTTCGCTTCTAAACGAGCTTGTAAGGGAAATCCAGTATCAGTGACATATTACCAAAATAAGTCCCGATCATAGACTTTCGTTATAGTTTCGATAATTTTTAAGGTAGCTATCGACAATACTGACTACACCTAACCGAGATCGGGCAGGTACCGAGGCATCGGCAGGCCGCTCCGAAGTGGAGGTAGTTTAACCTGACTTTGCCCAAGTTTCTGCCCCAACCCCATCCATTATAATATACTGAGTAGCAATTCAAGGCCACTGATTTGACGTGGTGAAATCGTTTAGTAATAACGATTCGAACAAGCTGTTAAAGCCAATTCTGACAGAGGCTGCAAGCGCTGTTCCCAGCTTCCAGGAGGAGGAGCAGCTTTGCGCTGCGAAACGTGCCCCTGTCACCTTCGTGCTAATTTCAAGCAACCAAGGCAGACGAAGGGAGGGGAGCCTGTTACTAACGAATTTAAAATTCCTCCCAGATTCATTAACTGTGACAAAATATCGAAATTGACCAACGAACCACAGAGCGCTCTGCAACTCACCCAATCGCTGCACATGGCGACGGACAATATTATTAGCGTAAATTAACAACAACTCCCTGCTCAAACCCCTGTCTACACCCATTCAGCTAATTTGGAACAGGGTTACCAACATACATCACAAGGTTGAACCTGATAAGTTTGAAGCCCCGGAATAGGGGCGACCTTAGCCAGATGCGGATCCTGTTTCCGACATTTCTCGTAGCAATGTTTGTTGTTAATATACCTTTTACTGGCTACCTTGATATGTACAGCACAATATCGTGTGAAGAAATGATGAAGTGATAAGCTTTTATAGTAATGTGCCCATACGGATAAGTACAGTTAGATGTCCGATGGGAGAAGCCCTCAGGGGTCTCCCAGCCTCAGACGAAGGTCAATGTTACCATACTACGACCAGCAATGTTCGACTAAGCAGTGTTGGACACTTTCCCACATTCTTTGTCACGATATTTGTTCATGCATGAGAAAAAAAAGCACGTCTTTTTTTCTTCTGCTATACATTGAATTATCTATATTATCGAATTCGAATTACGCACACTCGTGACCGTACACGGCCGTATCGAATAGGTGGCACCACGTGAATTCCTATTTTCGGCCTAACAGAATTCCTGTGTCACAAGTCGCTTCATCCGTTCACACTGGGGACGATTCTGGGTCGGGCGACACGTTTAACGGTAACAGAGGAATGGATGTGTGTGTGTCAGATATCGTCGATATCGCAAACGTCAGCGTGTCTGGGTTATTGCCCTCGAGTCGCGTTCAACTCGACTTTCCCATCGGCCTCGTGACGAGGCTTCCTTTTCGTCTGCAGGACGCCGCCGCCGCCGCCGCCTCCATTGCCACACTCAAACTGTTCGGTGAGATCATCAGTGCACTTCCCGGCGCGCCCGTGCGGTCCGGTCCCCCAGACGACGACGACTCCTGCAGCCCCAACTCGTCTCGACGTTACTGGCGGAGTGTCGACATTGCTTTGATTTGAGGCTGACCCGTCCACTGGGCCTCAGCTTGGTCTCACAAATAATTAAGTCGACAAGGGGAACGGTCGGGCTCCATGAAGGACACTGCCGTTATCTGAATTTAGAAAAAGCCTAACCAAAGGAGAAATGATCATTCGCTCCGGCTTCCGTTGATAAAAGGCAGAAAACAGGACAGAGAATAGATGCATTCGATGTGTCTTATAGGCAGATATCAACAAAGTGGCTAGGTTTCGGCATTCTCACCTTCCTCATCATGTTCGTAACATGCAGATGGACTGTTAACCCGCTGCCAGATAGACTGAATTATGTGCAACATAATTTATAATCTATTTGTAATATGACATTATGTTCAGTGCTAGCTCTGAAAGCACTTTACAATTTGTCCCGATTTGTTTCTAGGTCTCGTTGACCGCTTAGCTTATTTGTTGAACCAAATTCCTCTTTGAAATCTTATCTCTCAGTTTGAAATTTCTCCCTATTTTAAAGATGCAGATACTTGAACTTTTGAGTATCCAACAGCTATTTGTATATTTCAATTTATATGCTTACTTATAATTCAGACTTAGCGAACAATCTCATATATTTCTGTTGGGAAATCCCCCCCCGCCGCTGAAAACATTCAACGAAAATGAAGAACAAACATGTTCATACTACCCTTGCCGGCGTTTGCACAAATCATCATCATCATCCTGTTGAATCAGTCATTCAGCTTCGTGTTTCTCCCATTGGCCGCTGTTAGTCACCGTGTCTCGATCTAGACCATACGATTGGTATTGTATATTAACAGTGTCAACTGTTAATATACTGTTTACCACTAGCATGTGTTTCAAAGTGACAACTGATTATACGTTCCCTCGCACGCCTTGCGTCGTCATATTATAGATATACGTAAATAGATAGTCCCATATTAATTGATACTCCCGAAACGATACTATCAGGATATTAGCGTTACAAATGCTTGCTTTTCCTTCAGCACTTTTTTCCTCCAGTCTGCTCCGGCGTTTGCAGACGGCGGCAACAGTAGTAGCTGCAAGGGCAGCAGTATCAATAGTGGTACATAGCTGTAGTAAATGTAGTTGTGTTCGAGTAAGCGTCGCAACAGCGGTAGCCGCACCAGGCGGGGGTGTATAGCTAACATTTTAGTAAGCAATACGAACAAGGGACATGTCCCACGATCGGAGACTGGTCTGAGGAGGTGGCGAAAATGGCTGGCGTTTCAAGCTGCTGGGGCGGACTTCGAGTGAAGGCTGCCGCTGGTGGACGTCGTCGATCGACGTTCGTTCCGACGATCCGATTGTTCGATAGATAGAATCGAATTGCTGCGTCGCCTGCTTCAGTTGTCGGATCTGTACCGTGTCCATCGGCGGAGGCAAAGGAACAGATCTATGGCGGGGCACCCAGACCAAGCCAATCGGACTCCAAAGCATCTCGCCTTCATTGCCAGTAGTAGCAATAGCATCAGCAGCATGGGGCTGGTTCTCGACGACGTTCGATCTGAACGCTGGGAGGGTGGTGGACCCGCCTTCAACGGAAGCACTTTACAGTCATCTGTACAATAAATTATCTAAACCTTGACTTTGGATTTGTTTGTGGTCTATGCTGTTGTTTCTCATTGTAAAAAAAAAACGTCTAATAACTAAGCCCCTATTGTGTAATATATGATTTGTCCATGATTTGTAAATAATATCCACAGAAGAGTAACTAGATCATTATGCGAATTGTTTTTATTTAATTCCCAAATCAAACCAAACACAGGAATAAGCCCTCGAAAGTTGTCGGACCGGCGTTGTACAGTTGTCGCCTATCGATTTGACTCGAGCGGCAGGCACGCTTAGCTTAGCAAAGTATAAAGCGTACATGTCCATCGTGATCCTATCTACGAATGTCTTTATGCTTCTTTCTTGTTAGTTAATAATACAATCGAACTTTTCGTGCAGTGACGAAAAGCGAAGTGATGCTCTGCTCGCCTCAATGACGGCGGAGCACGGCGGTGGAGGCCGACAAGAACTTTAGCGCGCGGAACCCGATCGGTGGATCTAAAAGTGGCAATCCCTTTCGATGATTGTGTCGTGAACCACCTCCTCGGTCTGAGATGACGACCTCGTTGCGACACCGCCCGTCAGGACGAGAAACGCACAATAGCCCCCCGCAAGAGAAACTCACGAGAGCCACACACGCACGCACGCAGCCCACACACAAACACTCGAGCGATCGACAACTCACGCCGCATGGCGAACTTCGATTTCCGCTTCCCGCCGTCCTGCTGCAGCAGGGCTGCTGACAGGAGTCGTTCCCCCTCCGACGTTGTGTCGACGATGTCGTGGTGTGATGGTTTCACACATCGAAAGAGTACGATGATTACAAGATCGACTTGTGAGTGCTCGTATCGTCTGAGAATTGTGTTTTTTTTATTGTACTACCACTAACGTACTCATTTCCCTTTACCATTTCGTTTGCGGACAGAGAAAGAGAAAAGAGAGTAAAAATGAAAGGTATTCATTCATATTTTTCCACACATAACTATGATATATATATATATATATTATATATATATATATATATTGAAGGCATTACCTTTGTCATAGTTGTTGTTTTCTGAGTTGACTGAGGACGGATATGCGCAAGGACCGTAGGGCCGTGCTCATATTTCAATGGAAAAATTTCGTTTAGAACGTTTGATTCATTCGCCGAGGTCTGTGCCTGCCCCCCCCCCCCCCCAAACCTCTCCGTCCCGTGTTGGTGCGCTTTCTGTCCTTTCACAGGACGGCAATTGGCCTAGCGCCGCCGTACGTCGTGGCCTGCCTACGTCGTGAGGAGGAGGGGAGGGGTCGGTTCCGGCCAATGTCTCGACCGAGTCGGGTAAGGCCGTATCCCTAAGGTCGGGTCAGCCAGAGTTCCTGCCGAACCGGTCAACCCTCCACTTGGCCCTCAGGTTTATCTTGCCCCTAGCTTGGCCCAAAGCGTAGAACTCTTCCAGCTTGCTTGTTGGATGGCTGACTGGCTGGCTGGCCAGCCTGTCTTCGGTGACTGTGGCCTCTCGCGACAGTCAGAGAGGGAAACACCGCGTGGTGGTCTCTTCAGGACAAGCTGACTTGGCCCTCAAGCGTACGTTGGCCTAGGCCAAGGGTAGTTTGGGGGAAGGGATAACGGGACCCAAGACCACCGGTCCAGCCGAGGGACCAACGATTGGTATTCGATGACGAAGCGACTTTTGAACGAGGCTGCGGTGGTGGAAGCAGCTATAGCCACTGGGGCTGTGGCTCTGCTAGGGACGCTACTGCTAAGACTCTGCGCCGCCCCAACAAGGCAGCGTAGGAAAACGGTGACAGCGGCGGTGGCCGCGAAGGGGTCGTCTTTTTAGCCCAGTTTTATTCCCTTAGGGGACCCACCGCTAGCAGCGTGGGTTGGTCCAGCTGTTCAAAGCTGCTTCCCAAGACATCGGCAAAGTCGCCGGAAGGCCAGTCCACAGCGAGGGCGGCCATACTGCGTAGTGGCGGTACGGCCCGACGCGGTGCAAGTAGAAGAAGACGATGAAGAAGATAATAGTATTAAAAAGTTGACTTACCGAGTCCGCCTGCCGTTGACGCTGGGCGGGCTACCTCACTGCCACTGTAGTCGTCGCTACACTCGACGCTAGTGGCGGTAGTAGGTCTAAGTCCTGCTTGCTTGCTGGACATTGTATCCGACTTGGACTCTCGTCGCCCGCCCACGGGCTCGGGCCCTTGTATCTATATGAGAGCTTGTGCACACCCCGGCCGCCTGCTACGCCGAGCCGACGTCGAGAGCGTCGAGTAACCAGCGACCCAGAGAGAGCGGCCACAATGACCAGTCCTCATGATTCTGTCTACGGCGCACATCCACAATGCTTGTGGAAGTTTCTCCTACCACGGCTGTACGCTGCGCGCGTCTCTGGGTCGCCGCGCGACTCTGGGGACATCGCAGAACATGCGGAAACCACTATCATACATTGTATGCTATCCACTACTGCCTTTTCTTTTGACAAACATGAGTGAATACAATAAACGATCTGATGATTCAACCATTTCGTTTCTCTTCACTATTCGCTTGGCTTGCACACCCCTATTGGTTCTAAAGACAAGCAGGTGTCTGGGCTCTTTGTGAGAGTGTGTGCTTAGCTGTACACGTTCCGCGCGCTCGCGTGCGTGCGTGACTGTGTCTGTGTTTCGCCTTCGATGTCATCATTTCGCAGTCATTAGTCGACAGCTAACCCTCCGATAGCTGGAAAGGGCTCGCCGACTTGTGCATGAACTAAAAATAGCTTGTTGTAGATCGAAATCAGCCTGCAATGGCTGGGACTCATAGGGGGCAGGTATGGAGTGGTTAGGGAGTCGCGGGGGGCGAGGCTGGTGGACGAGGACGTTCAGAGGGAAACGGGTAGTGAATATGGACCGGCGGGAACGACTCGAAGAAGCCATGAGGAGGGTACCTGTATAGGAGAGCCGCTAGATCTGCTCGTCGGCGAAAAAGAAAGCTCTTTCTCCGTCGTCCTGCACGAGTTGGAAAATGGCAAGAAGATACCTGGCGCGCTAGTCTTTTCCGCTTCAGCCAACCGCCATACGGCATCCCCATTCCCAGCTCCATCCTCGAGTCTCGAAGCGCAGACAAAGAAACGCCAGTGACTTCGGATTTGCTGGCCGGACTGTCTATGGCTGCTCTCTGACTGTAGACCCTATTATATCTACCCTCAGCTACTCTCCGTACTCCTAACCTACGACGTCCCTTATTCCCACCTATACCTACTCCTCACCAGTGCTCCGAAGCACCACGAGGGCCTCTCTTGCAGTTTTCGGTCCGCCTGTCCGTCGTCCTGCCGGCGCTAGCAACGAAGAGGGCGATGTCCTGCATCGACGGAACTGTCTAAATCTCTCTTCGTTTTCTGGATAGCCGCTGTGGTGTTCACAGCAAGGAACACAGCTCTCTCCTGCTCACAAGTCTACTGGTGTCCTTCTTCCACTGAGCTCTGCCGCTGCTATCGCTGGTTTGTTGGTAGGCAGCAGCAAAAGCAGCAGCAGCAGCAGCAGTGCTAGCGGAGGCGTCGACCAGAAGAGGGGTAACACTAGCACCAGATGCTCCTGTCGTAGCGACACACTCGTTTCGTACTAATGAATATGTCTTTGGCCAAAGAGAACATGACGAGGCGAAGAGAAAAGAACAAGCAACGGAAGTAGAAAGAGGAGTGGGACGAGCCAGAGGCGAACGGTGATTGAGTCTCAATTAGGTTAGCTCACTCACCACCAGTAGTTACGGTAACAGTAGTAGTATCAGCAGCAGCAGCTGCTGCTGCTACCACTGCTGCTGCATTGCTGTCGTTGCCGGGTCGGCGCGCCACCCATTGCCGAGGTTGCCTTTGCGGCTAGAGTGCTTATAGCTACCCCAGCCCGAGCGGCTGGGAAAGCGGCAGGTTGAGAGTCGACAAGACAAAGAACGGGGGGGCTTGGTGGCGGCGCGGGGTGGGGACGCGACCAGCAGGGCTCTCCGGCAGTCTCTCCTTGACTTACGGCGAAGGCGCCTTGCCTTTTCTCCTCTTCGCTGCTGAGGCTGCCTCTACTAGAGGTGTCTTTGTTGGCTCCCGAAACGCAGCCGAGGTCAAAGGCCAAGAAGGCACCGTTGCCAGCCAGGTTAGCGGCTGTCTACCATGAGGCTACCGCCCCTTTGCCTGCAGAGAAATAGCAATCGAAGTACGTCGTTTTCCCGAGAGTTGCAACAGCATAAGCAAGAGTAAATATTAGTAACAGAATTGTGAAAGGAAGATCGGCAAAGCTAGACAATATGCAACTGTCTTCTTCGGCGCAATGGCATAACAAATGACATTACAAAGATACCGAACATTCCAACTTAATGTACATGTATTATATTATTGGTGTCACTGCTAATAGTGTTCAGTAATTCACTCTTAATACGGCAAGGTTAATATGCAACCTAAGATAGCCAGCTTTGAGTAATCAACATGCGCTAATGAGTTCTCTCCTGAGGATAACAGAAACAGGATCACGATACTTGATCTACTCCGTTAGTCATCGGACAGTCTGAATACACAAAGTCAAATTTTCTTCTCGACCACTGCTGCGTTCTCGCACCATGCCGCCTCTTACTGCAAATTCGTAAACCGTCGAAATCACGTTTATATCTCGTGTCGAGAGTTCTTCAGTGAACCTCTAATGTGGGTCAGCCGTCTGAGGCACGGGATCGCCCGCATCAGCCGCCGCCGCCACCACCACCACCGCATGCCCCACAGCTGTTCTGTAGCAGGGCCCTAGGAGACGGTGCGAGTCCCCTGGCAAAACAGACAGACAAATCTTTCCTTTTACCCGTTACCATAGCGATCCGTTCCCTGCGGGGGAATCTTCCTGCACCCCCCTCTCCCTCGCACGGCCTCCCGGCGCCGCCCCACAGTGTACAACTCAAACCTCAACGGACTATGGTCGGTTTTGGCAGCCGCCATATGATCAGCTACCCCCCTGTAACCCCATGCTGTCCCAGTGCAGCCAGCGCTGATCCACTGCTCTCTTTCACATATCAAATCTCGCTCAATTGCACAATTTCGCACAACCCACTCGAACAGCTAAATGTCGAAGGAGCAGGCCGGCGAATTGCTGCTGGCCGGGGACGCAGACACACTCGTTGAAGCCATTGAAAAGTGAACAGCAGCCGCAGGGCGAGCGACTGCCAGGTAGCGTCGGGAGAGCATTGGTATTATCAGTACTCGAGACGAACCGGCAGCAGCGCGTTCGAAAATTAGCCACTGAAGTTCAGGCCGTCAGCCAGTTTCGATTAGATCGCCGGGGCTGGGTGGTGCCAGCGCTCGATAATAGCGCACATCCACAGTCGTCGTAGCCGTTCAAGTCCACGTGCCTGAGCGATCGCGACGGTGGTGGCGGCGACGGCGGCGGCGACGACGACAGCTTCGAACGCAGGCCTTGATGGTGGTTTGCGATGATGGCGATGATGATGATGTTGAATAAATTAGGAGTTGAATCCCGGCACGTTCGTTCGACCAGTTCGTTCTCACGTCTTTACTTCTGCCTTCGGCGGGCCTGGTGAGCCGACGGGAACTAGTGCACTGGGCGCGTCGGGAGAAGTTGTGGAAAGAAGTGTGGGGCAGGCGAGGGGGAGCGGGCGGGGCGGGGCGGGGGGGGGGGGGGGCTGGCTAATCAGGCGCAATAGGCTCCACAGGACGAGCCGCTCCTTCTCGCGTCTTTGATTAGACTGTCTATCTCGGTTGCCTCACTGAGCAGCGCTGGCGCATTCGACGATGCTATAATGATAATAAAAATATAATTATAATAGTAATTACCATTATCATTATTATGATTACGATGATGTTGATTATTATTAGTATTATAATAATACGAATGAAACCCCTCAGTTTAAAAAGCATTTTATAATGCGTTTTATAATTATTAATCTACTACCGGAGTCTTCAGGTGATCGTCAGTTAGAGACATGTGTTGTGTTCGACCGCTCAGCGAAGCCAGCGCACATATCGGATACTATCGTCTATTACTATGGCTGACATTGATGCTACTCGAGAATTTAGCACGTCCAATTATTTTAAGAATTATGCTGATCGGCTGCCACTTGAAACAAGCAGGGAGCGGAACTTGAGCGCAAGTCAAAAATAGAAAATCTAAACTATTCTCAGCGCAGGCTACAGCTTAGTGGAGGTGCAGCTTGTCCTTATCGTTGCCTCCTTTAGCTCTCTCTCTCTCTCTCTCTCTCTCTCTCTCTCTGTTTCTCTCATCCTCTCTCAGTGTTCTCTTCTTCTTTCTCTTGTATACACTCCACTCTCGTAGAGGACTGACGTTGCCTGCCAAGGCCGTATCGGTGCTACGGCCGTGCCGTTCTGGGTAAGCCAAGTTAGAAATGTAGCCGCCTCTAGGTGAGTGTGTCGATTCAATCAGACGAGCGTTGCGATGGTGGACGCTTCGAAGGATTGCCGGCCTGGCGGTCTCGTTTTCCTGCAACGTTCCGGGTGGTCTGACCACATAGCGTTCCAACCCACATCAGCCTGTCCCTCAAAAGTAGCAGACTGTCACCTGGAAAGGTTGTTCCCCAATCCTATAGAAAACAGCAGCTGTCCCGGGGAAACAGCCTGAGCAGGGTTTGCCTTGGGAACCCGGATGGTCGGGGGAGGCTTCAACGAGAAAGGCTTTGTGGATGGCTGGCTAGAGTAGGTAGCGGGCCTAGTGGCCTGGCTAGCTGGTGAGAGGGCGAACCCTCCCACGAGAAGGTTAGACTGGCATGCCATGGCAAAATGTTGCTACTCGACTCTGCTGCCATCGTAATGCAACCTCAAGCTCCTCTCCTCTCCAATGCTTCTCACAACGTTCAAATGCTCCGTATCCCCGTTCGTACAGGGTATGCCATCGACGGGGAATGAAGGCTGGGGAAGAGTCGACAGAAGGGGGTTGTCGGCGTCGGTCTCTGCCCGAACCGCCGCCCTCCCCATCGTAGAGCTTGAAACTGGGGCCCACAGGTGAGCAGGAGGAGCTGGCCACACGACTGCATGACGGGCGTAGAGCCAATAGACGAGAAACAGCCGACGGGTGAGGCTGGGTGAAGGGCTACCCCCGGGGGGCTAAGGCTACGTCGTGTGTAGAGACACGAACGAAGGAACGAACGAACCTGCGGAATCGCTCGAAACGCGACGGCACTGGATCCTTTAGAAGCTAGCTACCACCTACCGTCTAGGATCCCGATGCCAGCCCTCTTCTGCTATGCTTTCCTATAGGAACCGGAGGGAAGGTGAACCGAAGGTTCCATGGTCGCATGGGAAAGGAGAGAGGGTCTAGGGAGCTCCGGGTAAATTTATAGCGCTTCGTACGGACGACAACAGGACGAACGCACCCCCCAGCTGGCACACCTGCACACAGCAGCGTACGGCCGTATGGGTATAGGTCGAGCTCAGTTCAGTACCAGCTGCCTTGCTGCCTGCCTGAGCAGGCACCGAGCCCGGTGCCCCCTACCGACCTTCCCCAAGTGTTCGCTGTGTACTGCGGACCACGAGCGCAGCCAGCACGGGACAACAAGCGACGATGTGGCGCCTTCCCTCCATGCGTCGTTGCTGGTCGGTCGAAAAAGGAAACCAGCCAGCCACGATTACTCCGCTGCTGCTACTACCACTACTACGGCTGATATTCCAGGGGGCATCAGGATGCTAGTTTAGTCGCTTCCTCGAGCGTGCTCATTTACGCTTAATACCACGATCTCACGGAGGAATGGTCCTATTGGTATTGTTATTATTGTGATTATTGTATATAAAAATGGCGACAATTTAAATAATTCAGCGATAACATAATCGCGAACACTTTGTGAGCAAGCATGATGGTGCACCGAGGACCGGCAGCGACATTCGGCTCTGCATCCGAGAAAACTCAATCTTGGTCTAACTAACAACTGGAATTGCCATATCGTCATTAACAAAACTGTTAATGTACAATAGGTTTATTAATGAATTGTATTTATTTCACTCTGCCTATGCACTATTGATGCCATTTTAACGGGCCCCATTAGGTTCTGCTTATTAAAAATACTCCAATACGTGGCGCACCCGACTTCTACTAGTCACTTATCTGCAATACTATACATCGCACTGACCATGTTTAGAATTGGTGAAATTTGTTCTCACATCGAGAAAGCATTGTACGGGTCTGTAAACTGCAACACGCATTTTGATATTTATTCAACGTTATCTCCAAGCGCTTTTTCCAAGCCATAGCATCGACGACACAAAACACCCACAATTCCTACAGGGGTGGTTTGCCGAACGGTCGTACAAAATGATTCATGTTCAGAGAGAGGGACAGAGAGAGAGAGAGAGAGAGAGTAATGCGAGCAAAATACCCGAGGCATAAAAAAATTGACAAACCTTTTCAGATAGTGTTCTCTACAAGCCACCCCAAGCCAAAATTACGGTTGATTCAGTTCAGTATCTCACTCTCGCGGAGCTTTCAAACGCTCCGTCCACTCCCTATTTGAATGCTTATGCTTTTTTTTTTTTTTTGGGTCCATTGGGCACATACAAATCGAATGCTTATGCTTAGGAATGTTTAGCTGTACAATCAATCCACTCAATCCTATTTATGTGATACCGGAGGCTTGTCTTGCAGATTAGTTGAGTTTGGCTTGTTTTTTGTTCTATTAAGGCCAATCATTTTAGTACTCGGCAGTATGGTGTCCAGACATAGCAGACTCCCGGTTACGATGTGCGTCGGCTGTAGATAGTCAGTTTGCCAGAGTGAAAATTGGCGCATATTTGGCAATAATGAGTCATGGAAGATAAATCGATATTAAATAATACGCTCGATTTGGGCGCAATTGACCAGTGCGATTGTACCACCCCCACTATCACCATCGGTATCCATCCTGAGAGTTTCTTTCGGACTTTTCCGCGCCCCCACTCGTCTTTGTCTCTCTCTTTCTCTCATCCTATATATATATATATATATATATATATATATATATATATATATATTATTTTTTTAGAGGTTTTTTCAACGAGGTTAAAGGTAAATCCTGTATGGACACCAGGCTTCACAACTAAGGTATTTGCCTGGCAGGGTCAGAATCTTACTGACTAAACCCAGAATTTATTTTGACTTGGGGCACTGACCGGGATTGTCAAAAGTATTACTTCAGTCAGTGCCTTGCAGTGACCGGCAGTTGATTCCAACCATGTCCTATCCCTCAGTTCCTCCTTTGAGGCAAACCCTATTTCTTGTGGTTGTGGCTGTTGCGGTGGTTGCGGCGACGGGTGTTGATGTCCGCGACTCACAAGGAACACAAGTTAACGTCGCGTTGCGGAAGGCTGCGGTTAATGCACGTATAATAGCTAGTGCTGGTAGAGAGAAACTAGCAGCATTAGTAACAACAACAGCAGCAGCAGCAACAACAACAACAAACATATTGTCTGCGTGACACGTGGTGCTCGCTGGCTTTCGTATCGAGGAGCTGCTCTGAGAGCGTACTGTATCCAAGATGTTAGCAGTTCAGCATAGCAGCTATTGGTGTGGTGCAGGTAGGTCGGCAGGCCTCTCAGGTTCAGCTTAGAGTACGCTCAGTCTCAACACCTGCAAATTTGTACCATCACAGCAGGACTGGCTTGATGCATCGTTTATTTCTGGTGAGGTCTAATTTCGCCGATGCGCAGACAGACTATGAGCTTTGGGCCTGATTGAAGGGCGACTATTCTTCTCGCATATCCCTTCTCTGTGGCCTTTATCCCCTCTAAGGCACTTTTTCATGTTGGCAGCCCGTCGTTGTTAGCCCGAGTTGTTAGCCGCATAATAGCTGCCGCAACCGTTGCTGTTGTTTCTCGATGTTGTTCGCTCATTCGGCCGTTCGGTTCTCAGCGCCGGCCGGTTTCGTGGGCGTCGGATGCTGCCGCCGCCGGCTTTCGCTAGCTACAGCCAGGGCCTTGGGGGTGTGGCCGTGACTGGCTGGAATGCCAAGAGAAGACCAATTATTGGCCGGAGGGCACTCGCGAAATAGCGCGTGGGGTAGCCACAAACAGGAGCGGTGTAGAGGAAAGTGGGAGCCTGCTGGGGCGTCGTTGGGAAGCAGCATCGAGTCCGAAACGGAGGGGCTGACTTGTGGGGTTTGTTGGCTGGCTGGCTGGCAGACAGGCAGGCTTGCCGTGCAAGGCCTCGCTTGCACGCGCTCCACCGCGGGTAGAACCCCCGGTCCAGACTCTCAGCAGTGATGGCAGCACCACCGACAGCCTTGCCCCCACCTCCACCACCATAGCGAGCAACTCCGCCATCGCCCCGCCACCGACGCCACCACTCTGCTATGCAACTTCTACCGTTGCTGCTGCTGCTGCTACTACTCCTATTGCTGCTGTGGCTGCTACCGCTCTATACCACCAACTAAGCCCGTCCGCTGCCGGCCTGCGCGGTCGATAAAAGCTCCATTCACGTCTCACCGCCTTCGGCCAGTCGCGGCCACACCGCAGGTCTGCCCGGCTCGCCAGCTCGTCCCCTTTGCAGACTTACCATTCAGGCAAAGGGCCAGTCCTGGCTGCCTCATTGCACTCCGATCATTGCAATGCTCCTCCTGGGTATTGGGCGCTACCGGCCGAGCTGCTAAGAGAGAGTTAGCAGTAGCAAAATGTTCGTAAACGTAAGCAACCCCGAGAAGAGGGCCGACCTATAGACTGATGAGAAAAAGGTGTTTTTGGCAGACGACGACGAGGACGACGGCGGCGGCGGCGGAACGCGGAGACCGGTGTACCCCTCAGCATTAGGCCTTGAGTGAATGAAGTTGCCACCATCAAACAGGATCAGAGGATCAATGGCTAATTTAGCAGAACTATTCACCTCAAGAGCAGATCGATAATGATAATAATAATAATCAACCCTGTGGATAATCGCTAATCAGCCTGATCAACAGTTCATTGCCATAAGGTGTAGGAGCTACACTTGAGTTATGATAGACTATTATGAACAGGTCTTGAGTATAGCACGCATACCGTTACTCAAGTTGGCCAGCACAATAAATAATTGCTCTTATATAAAAAGACTGCACTTAACGAAGTGCATCTCTGGCTATTTGATTCGTCTATGCCACAGTGCGCCGTTACAAACATCAAGGTGTAACATTGTTGACCTTCCGAGTGATCAGTACAATAGCTAAAACTTTGGTGGCTTATCTATGATCAAGTATCGATCTGCAAACGGAATCTGCATACAGTTCGAAACGCGTCTACCGACAGACGGCTGGATGACTGACTGCTCCCTTCTCAAAACTATGGCACTGTCAAAGTTACTGAATTAGGTAGTCCCTGGACATTGGGCATGAGGCCTGGATATCCCTTCATACGAAGCAGCAGTAGTAGCAGCTGAAGCCCTTTCGAGTTGCAGTCACCCACGTAAGGTTACTGTCGCGATGATATCGGCCAACGAGGCGCAATCTCCGATTGCCGAAGCGCAGGCTAAAGAGTGGACTAAAGAGGTACAAGCGAGTGGTAGTCGACCGACTGGCCAAGTCGATTGGGAGGAGGCCACAGCTCCCTCTACACGATGCCTGTAAGGTTGGGCCACCTCAATACATGTAGCAACGCAAGATAGTGCTGCTACAGCTCTTGGACCTGCCGGGCGCTGGGTGCAGAGCTTTCAAGGCGGCGCTGCTGTCCTGTGTCTGTATTCGGCGGCGGCGGGAATTCCGAGTGGCGGTAGGATCGGCGTTAGGGGGTGAGGGATGGGAGAAGAAGAGAATGCCGTTCGGTCCCGATGGAAGGTTCCAATAGCGAAATGGTCGGTGTGTGTCCGCTGAGGGTAGGTGTCCGTTATGTCCAATTACGAGTCGATTACTTTTCTTTGTTTTACACTACTACATCTCCTCTCATGTCGTCCTGCGTTCTGCTTCTGCACGGCGGTGGGTCCCACTGTTCACCGCGGCTGTCGGCCTTGTATCGTGTCTGCGTGTGCACTGTTCTTCTTCGCCCCGTTCCGCTGACCCCCGAGAGAAGTCCTCCTTTCCTGCCCCCCCCCCCCCCCTGCTTGGGCTCCTTGGTCCGATTCTCAAGCGAAGCAAGCGAGGGGCTAATGGTCGTCCCTTCCGATCTTCCGTTCTGGATCTCCGAATCTCTCGGCTGTGCCGCTCCCACCGGCTGCCTGAGCCTACTGGGGCTGTACAAGGGGGCGGGACCTGAGCAGAGCCCCAAAGGCGGCGGCGCACACTGCGGGAGCCTGCGTTCACAGGACACTGCACGATGTGGCAGTAGCTGCAGCAGCTTTTACTTCATCCCTTCTTACCTCTCTCCGTTTTCACTGCGATTCACTCGGTCTGACTTTTCGTCGCGTTGTTTTGCCCTCTTCTTTTTTTCCCTCTTCGTTCATCCCTTCTTCCAATTGACGCCTTTTCTAGCTCGCAATGAATCGTCAATGACACCAACTAGTCCCACTGCGATCTGCGAACCTGCCACCAAGTCAAGTTTATCGCCAGTCGCCGATTTGGCTGTGTGGCGGTGTGGCTTTAGTGGCTAATGTGCGTCTCTGTGATTGCGCGGTTGCTATGGAAAGCACTAACGCCATCATGACCTGTGATCGCCTGTTCAATCCCCAGAAATCGCGGTTGAATGAAAGTCCAGATAAGTCAAGTATGACCGACGGCGACGAAAAATCGCTACTGACGTTCCTTTAATCAAGTGGATGACTGCCACAAACCGAAGACAGCTGAAGGTCACCTACGGAGAAAGTCCTCGTATTGACGTATCGGTTGTCGGAGTGTGCGGTTCATCACTATGAAGATCTCCACCCACTCCGTTTAGCCCCCACAGATGGGATCATCATCGCGTCGGGATCTACTGTTTGCTCCAGTTGCTAAATTTCAAACTGTTCACTTGCATATAGACAGGTATAACCCTGCCATCGACAACACAAGGTCAGAGTGTTCTCAGATGGCGTACTGAGGCGTTCTATGCCGTTTATCTCCGGTAGCACGGTTCGTATGCACGGTGGCTCATTATATGATAAATATAGCAAAGAACGTGTCCCTGTCAACCGATTTCACTGTGCTCTGTAGGTCGTGCATGTCTTGCACACACAAGCGCAGGCGGTGCTAGCTACAATAAACTCCGCATACGCCGCTCTCATCAGACATGCCCTGAGTAAACAATTATACTATTGCTTTTTAGTGCTTCGGCCATGCAGCACACGGCGTGGCAACTCCTTGCCGAGTCTGCTAATGCAATTCCTTCCTTCCAGGCCATCCTCTTTTCGGACGCTACGCGTCCCAATAGAGTCAGAGATGACATGTCCCTCTCGTGTTCGTTCCTAGTCCACATGGAGCGAGTGGCGAGTGGTGCAGGTACGACGACGAAGAAGAACAGATGATCAGGAAAAAACGTCAGACGGGAGTAGCCCGACCACGTGTTAGCCAATAGGGAACGCGAATATAACTCAATTGGGGACCAACCGGCTTCCGATGGCACTGGAATCTTTACAAGGAAGCACCGTCAGCAGATGCCTATGGGATCCTGCCGTGCCCTATCCTGCGGGTCGTCGTCGTCGAGTTGTGTTGTTGATGCAGTTTGCCAATATACAGTAGTCAGACGGAGGATAAAGGGAGACCGCCAGCCATGGGGGCCAGGGCAGCCAACCAGCTACGCAGCAACGAGCTATGGCGTATATGTATGTGTATATGTGTTTGTACGTGAGCATGTGTATGGTAGTTTGCGAGTGTTCCGCGAACCCTGCTGCAGCAGGTCATGCGAGCCGGGTCGGGCCAGCAGCAGCAGCAGCAGTAGATGGTAGAGGTGATCCCCCAGGAATAAAAAGCATACCACGTTGTGTCGCGATGCGCTCCTCTCCTTCCCACTATCGCCCCGCTGCCGGCAGTCCCGAGTGTTCCCTTCCCGCCAACTTCTATTCATTCTCCTTGTGACACCATTGACAGTGTCGGATGGCGGAAGGGCTGCCGAGCTGCTGTCTCGACGTCCTCTGCTACGTGCACTGTCCGCCGCAATATAACAACCTACAAGCTCACTTGCATACATATATATATATATATATATATATGTATATATTATAGATACTGAACTAAGATTGGAAGGGATAAGAGTGCCTTTCGGAGATCACGGCGCTCACACGGGCCGGAACGTTACGTATCATGACTCTGGCTGGTAGAATCTGGAACTGCGCAAACTAAAACGCTTTCCTTTGCCGTCTCTGCATCACTTCGTTGCAGCTCTCCTGCTGCTACTGTTTCTGCTGACGGGGGCACAGCCATTCCGACCACTTACCAGCATCTAGCCTATGGGGCGGAAGATCGAGGCCCGGATATCACAAGTGTCTTGACAGTAAGGGCGTTCGTTCGAGTCTAGTGTGGAGCTCCCGCGCGTCCGCTGAAAGAGAGATTACAATGATTTAAGAGGTTACGCGCCGTCCCTTGACAATGCCCCTCCAATAGATCATGTTTAGTGTATTTAACTAAAGGATTACCTGGCACTGCGTCAAGCCGGGCAGCCGGGCCACCTAGCTGGCCATCCGTCCAGTGAGTCAGTAGCGGCGTCGTCGACGTATGCCTACGAGATGTTGGCCGGAGCGCTCCTGCAAGCGCTGAGCTCACAGGCTCCTGGCCCAGTGAGCTCCGCGAGGCTGTTCTCAACAGCCTGATTCTGAGCTGTCTCATACCTGCTCCGGCACGTCTCCGACCATTACGCACTTCGACCGGCACACTGACCTACTGCCATGCGCTCAGGCCCCTCATAGGAACCGAGGGAGGCGGTCCTTTTTGATATGACAGGGGGCCTTCGAAGCTTCGAGACAGGTTTAAGTTGCCTGGTGGGCCTGAGCTGCCCTGAGCAGAACCGAGGTGAGAGCCATTTCTGGTTCTGCTGTTACTGCTACTACCACCACTGATGGTCCCGTTGCAACCACGTCACTGAAGGTTCGTATTCTACGAGTCACATCTCACCTCAGCCGGCTGACTCGTTGCTCGGCGGCTCGAGGTCGATGTGAATGTATATGTGGATTAGGGGGTTATATAGATACGGGCGATCTGGTAGCCAATGCCGGAGTGCTATATTTCGCTGACGAGTTGCCAGCGAGTTCCACATGATGGCGGCTTATCTCGCAAGCGTATACTTTTTGTGCATATTCCTTTCTTTTTACGAAGTTGCGTTGACAGAGGGATTAGCTCATAGGCCAGCGCGTGTGTGTTTAGCCGTCACAAATATAACACACTACAGCTGGCGTCTCGCCGTTCGGGGACACAATGCGATTCACCTAACTCTGGCGCCTAGCTTGCATGGATGAAGTCGGGTCATTTGGTCCCACCTCGCTGACGTCGCCACGGGTCAACGCGTTGTGCCTATAACGTGAGAGGCGTTTGCATCTAATATATAATAGTAACAAGAGAAAACTAGTCTACTACTCGATTTCATATTTTAATCAGATGATCTCATGGTCCGGGCAAGGTTACGAGTGCAATATGTGGCGACTGCATTATGTCGTAATAACCTACACCCATAAAATAGAACGTAGCATCACAATAGGACCGACCGAGTTCATGTAAATAGATCCATATACAGAGCGCAACAGGGCACTCGATTCTTCCCGACGCTAGCTGGCTAATTCTGCCCCTTCCACTTTTACTGTGGAACCTATGGGACAGTCGGAGCAACGAACATACACAATGGTCAATGTCAAATATCTGTGATCCGGGCCATCCCGACCCCAAGTCGCCGAAGATGCAGCGGGTCTTTGCGACCTTCCCATATTTGAGGCTGATGATAAGGTTACGAAAATTAACATAACCCACGGGCACAAACACACACACACACACGCTTGATAAGATTATTGCTGCCGTGTGGGGAGTCATACTCTTGCAGCACACGATTTGTGGTGCGGCATGGCACGGCGTAGCGTGGTACGAACGTAGCCGAGAGAGGACGTTCGCGCTCATCCGATTTTCGCCACTGCTCGAAGCCCGCTGTGGGTGAGGTAAATGGTAGAGAGATGCCAAGATGCCTCTTTGCCTTCCGTCCGCCAGTAGCAGCAATGCGGGGTGCAACAGCTGGTACCCAATGAGGGCAATACTCGCCCTCTGTTAGTGGCAACCAACGCAGACGGTTAAATCAAGAAGGTTACATTGTTGTAAGTGTGTGCGTCTGTGTGCTAGCACGTTAGAGGGTTCGTTCTCCCTCGCTTCCAACCCCTGGGTCTGGGTGCAGCCATTCACAACACAGGTCCGCTTCCGACGTGCGGCGTCGCCGTTGGTTAGTCGCTGCAGCCGACTGGCGCTAGCCACCAGGTGGTGGCCACCACCTAGCATCTGCTCGATAGCGTAGCCTCCAGTACAGTGGCGAAACAGAAAGAGAGATCCATGCATCCATGCATTGGAAGCAATGACGCTGCTGCTGTTGCTGCTGCCGCCGGGACTAGAGCAACGACCTCCTGCAGCTTCGCGGCATAACTGCGGGGGACAAAGGATCGGTTTGCCCTTCTTGCAAGCAGTATGTGCACATCACGAATAAAACGCTTTGTCCTCCCGGTCACTATCATGCACTCCGGACTGATTATAGTTCTTCCATTTCTTGCGATGAGAGGTGAGAGGCTAGTGCGCCCGCTTATGCTACTATTATACATACATATGCTATTAGCGCGTCAACCAGAAGGTTGCCGAAACAGAGAATGGAAAAAGGGAGAGAGAGAGAGAGAGAGAGCAACTGTTAAGAAAATTTCTATAAATGAGCTGCAAGGGGAGAGATGAGAAGGGGAACCTAAAGGCACCTTGAATGAACACAGAGAAAACATAGGTTTTTTTCTCACCACCAACTTTTTCTTGTTAACAAGCTACAATACTATCCTGGCCTCCCGTCTCCGCAACTGCTGATTGCGGACGCTCCCCACCCCCTGCGACCCTGTCCGTCGACCCTGACGTTTCACTCACCATGTAAATCCTCTAGAAGGACGGAGCCAAGCATCGAGAAGAAGACGCATAGGATCTATGTGTTTGTGTTCATGTGTGTGTCATTGTCGATAGCGGCAGAAAGCGCTGGCCAGCGAATATGAAAAAGGCGGGGATGGCGACTGCGGTCAACGAGCATCAAGCACTGTGGGGAAACACGTGGTACGTGCAGGACCAGGCGCCAGCGAGGAGGGAAAAAATCTCGTCCTTCAAGGCACCGAAGGGACGAGGGTTGCGTCCTTGGAGTGGACTCAGTCCTTGATCTCACTACGGCCCCAGCCGTTCCGACCTTCCGTTCAGCGGAGGCCCGTCGTGCCCTCATTCCGCTCCGGTCTTCTAACTCTTGTCGATGTATTGTCTGTTGAGTTATTCTGACATTCCGGCCTGCCTCGGCCTGTGCCGCTGTTTCCGTGTCGACTAGCCCAATGGTCATGACTGGGACTGGTCAGGCAGTTCAGCGCACAGCGAATGGTACAATCACGAGCGATTTGACTTATGTTAGCTAATGTGCAGCCTAACCACGCAGCCACCGTCTTAGAGTTTCGTTGCCCTTCAAGCTGCTACTGTGCTTTTTCGCGTACAACTCGTGCACGTAGCGTACGCAGCAGCAGTTAGACACAGCGGGCGATGCAGACTTTGCGATGCCTGTTCGCGATGTACATACATATATACACACATGCGCACATTCAAAGCGTCGTATGTGCTTTGTATGCCTCGAGGGTGTTAAGGAATGGTGGTGGTGGTGGTGGTAACGGTGACTGGAGAGATGTGGAACGAATGGTATAGCGGATGGTGGCTTGAGGGGCTGCCAGAGCTGGCTCGAGTCCTTACTACTAATTTCCATCCTCATAAGTGGCAGTACTTTCGAGGCAGGCAAGCAGACCGGGGCAGACAGACGGGCGGGCGGGCTGTCGGCCGGCCGGCAGGCTGCCTGCTCCAGCCGTCGTCCGGTAGCGCCGCATGGTTCGGCGACGCCATGCGTTCAAAGCAGCGCAGCGCGGCGGAGGTGCAAGACTTTGAGCGGATCACGCACAACAACAACAACAACGACGACGACGATAACAACAACGACGACGACGACGAACAATCAACACTGGCCGGGAGCAAATGCGCAGGGGGCATTAACAGAGCACAAGCACGGCGACGGCAGCGGCAGCTTCAGCACTGTCATTCTAAAACTATCCAAGGCAAGCAAGCTCAGGCAATGGCACGCCTTATTTTCCCTCGACTCACGGCGGCCGCGGACGGCTATGGCAGTGCCGGCAGTCGAAATGGCGCTGTTTGCGGGCACACAACGCGGTCGCCATTCGCCCTATGCTCCTCCATGCGCTTTCATCCCAAAAGTCCCCGGCAGCGATCCCCTCCTTGCGCAGCCAGACGAGCAAGCCGAAGGAACGCAGGCAACAGTGGCCTTCTGAAGCCAGAAAGCGAGCTAGCTAGCAGTCCTCACCCTGCCCCCCGAAGGTTCCCGGTAAAGGAAAACAGACAGGAAGAATAAGAAGCAGAAAAAAAACACTAATTACTGGCGAGTATGAGTGCCAAGCCAGCGAGCGTATGTGTGTAAGAGCCTACAGGGATAATAAAGATCGCGCGCGGGCTTGGCGTGAAACAAACCAGCGGCAGCGACGGGGACGACAACAACAACGACGACGATGGTTGTTGCCCCAACCACAGCGTCGACGGCCATATTCTATGAATATTTTTATAAGTTGACGCTGACATTGCCGGAGCCTCCAGTGCCATCACCACCACCACCACCACCACTACTTCTACTGCTACTACTAGTTCCTCCGCCGTAGCAGCCACCTTCTCCTCCAGAGGCATCTGCAATAACGCGCCTGCGACATCCCCAGTAGTCGGTTACGAACGGACAACGGTGGAAGTGAGAGCACGCAAGAGCGTGGTAGTGCTATCTCCGGGTATGTCGTCGCTCCGACAACGGATGACGGACCTGTGCGGGAGAAGCCAGACAGGCGATGCGGAGCAGGGCGCTAAGAGTCCCCCCGCTGCAGCGCACTCTTCCAGGTTTGTGTGCGGGGAGGCTAGAGAGCAAGCTTGCTTCGCGCAAAATGGAATTACTTAGGGAGAAATCCTTGCCGAATGATGCAGAAACCCCGCTTAGGATAGCGAAGTATAGAGGCAGTGTTGCTTGGGTGTAGGGAGGCGGTTACATGGGAGTGAGTGACACTAGCCAGCAACAGGTATCCAGGGGTAGACGCATCAAAGTGGCTGCGATTTGGGGCCCGTGAAAACAGCAACAGGATGTCGTTCAGACACTTGATGGAGGAAGACGTTCGGTCAAAGTCAAAAAGGAATTTGGAATGTCATATGTGTGCGTGTGTGTATGTGACAGTGAATACCTGTTTCTGCGGGGTTTTCCCAGACGAAATTCACTAAAACACTATTTACGCCTGTCGTTTGTTGACGGTTCTTACGCACGCAATGAGACAGCTGATTTATTTGCAACTGACTCACTTGTCGGGTATGATGTAGAATGCTTAGCGAATTCATATATATATACATATATATATTATATATATATATATATATCAACATGACGAAAACCCATCAGATATTGTGTCATGTAATGTTTAAATCGTACTATTTTGTCATATCATGTTTAAAATAGCAACTAAAACCGGCAGCGTATACCCAGCATAGTTCCCAGATAACTATAGCGCTTTCAAGCAACTGAAAAGTCTTTTGAATTTTTTTAAGATCATTCTATGCCTTCTCTTGTTCATTCATCAATAATGGTCATTGCCGTCTAGTCTACCTATCTATCGCGTGCTGCTAATTGGCTCAGTCTGTTAAACCTATTGTTTATTCCAAACTGGCTAAGCGTTCTGCAGGCCATTGTATACTAATGTATAGCTAGGCATAGAACAATTAGACCTTAAGCGTATGGACTGGAACTTGCTACTTAAGTCAAGGACGAGGAGCCGGGCCTCCCCATACTGGCGGGCTTACAATGGGAGATATAGGATGCTCAAGCCTACGTTCCCTTCCAGATGTTGTCCAGATACCTTGCTGTAAAGTGACCTATATATATATGTATATATATACGTTCCAAGTAACGTGTCGGGTTCTAGAGTCCATACTGTCCACTTCATGCAATTATCGGGGCAGGGAGCCGGCCGATTATACTGTAGTGAATACTAGCCATTTCTGTGCCATAAAATGCCTGCCAGTAGAATCAGAACAGTGTATACTGTACGCATATACTTGTCCAACCTGACACAATACATGTCATGATGACTAACGTTGTATAAATGTTCTGACAGAATATTCTACATTGTAGCTTTAATGTTTTCCAGTTTTTTCATATATATTTTACGATTTTTCCAATTAAAAAATAGCATTCCGCCATATCGTAGATTCGAAGCTATGAACGTTTCGTTCGTTAGTAACTACCCTGCAATTCGGATGGTAAGGTCCTTGGAGTGTGATATGCATGTTTTACTGCGGTGTCTGTTGGGAGAAAAATGAAATACAGTTAGTTATTAATTTATAGTAATGGAACCGAGACGCAGGCGAAGAGCTCTAGGGCATTGTAAAGATGCATGCCCTGAAAATAAAGTTAGTAACTCAACGGTACCAAAGAGTGATCTGACATCTTACAATGCGTGCGTTGAATCATCAATACTATATAAAATTATTCTCCGCACAATGTGCGTATCCAGTGATGTATGCTAATTGCCTTGCTACGATTTAAGATCAAAGTGGTATGATAGCTCACTCAACCTTTACAGCAACGTATCGACGTTGCTGTCTTCTTCACGCCACCGAACTCTCCCCGGCACACACACACACATGCACATTGTATGGACGATCGTACCCGCCTAAAGCGACCAGACCTTGTTGCGATTTGCCGCTTGCAGCTGCAACCCGACAAGAGATTGACACGTATTCTCCCTTCGGTGCTCAGTCGACGGCGATGTGTTAAACTGTTACGAGATCCGCAACCATCACCACGACCATTAGGATTCGGTCTGCAAGCAATGGTTTGCGCGGGGGGGTAGGGGCAAGTGGACGCGGCGGCCGGGGGCCGGAGGCTGCGACAGGTGGACGAATCATTGACGCTGGTGAACGGCCAAACGGACAAACTCGAGGGGGCTAGAGCAGCGTTGAGTGGGTCGGCTGTGAGAATTGGGTCGCGAGGTCGGTGGAGTGCTCCCCAAGGGGCTATTTGATGATGCGATCGGCTGCCGGCCCGTCTGGTCGTTCGGCAGCCCTTCAGACGAACTGATGTTACTGCCACTGCTCGACGAGGAGGCACGGCAGCGACAGCAACGACGACGACGATATCAAGAACGGCGGCGAAAAAACAACGAGGAAAAGACGTCTTTGGCGCCGGCGAGAACTGTCGCTAGCAGGCGTTTTTCTGCATTTCGTCTGCAGCTGATCAGTATCGTGCTCGATCTGAAGCGTGAAGTATTCTGTCATATGACTGTTGCAATACCATTGGGATATAATATAATACGATTGATTCGGATGGGTGTCTCTCTAGTCTGTAACACGAATCACGATAGTACTACTCTGAGAACCTTGAAGTGCTAAAATACACGCTGCTCATCTAGCTACTAAACTCTAACGACACTGCATTTCTAGAAAATAAAGAGGGCGGAAAAAAGGGGATATATTAGCTAGTATTGATGAGATATATATTAGCTAATATAATAGAAGAGAGCGGTGGAGCTCCGGTTCGTTGGACGCCTCGATTGGACAGATCCAGCGGGTTGTTCGCGCGGGGTCCTTGTACTATTTTTGTGGTAATGAGGAGTGAACTCAGGATGAACTCTTGCGGCTCTTGTCCACGCTTGTATATCTCAATCCATATTGGTGTTATTCTACGGTTGTGTGATTCGAATTCGTGAAGTGACATGCATCTTTATATCGTCTTGCTGCAATGGACACTAATGGGAGAACCAATAAATTGCTGTTTTGATTATCATAACGGAGTTCCCTTTGTTCGTACTGCTGAGGAATATCCAGTGTTAATGTGCCTTGAAGTTCACTTTTGAAATGCACGTCTTGACACTAAGAAGGTGATTTTTATTGATGTGCTCACGCCTAACGGTTCGATTGTGCTTCCGATTCGTCATCGCTCCCCAACCCCACGTTGTTTCCCCTTTTTATTGTGTTTTGCACGTCGTTCTTACGAGAACAATACGAATGGAAATAGATATATGACGACGTGCCCGCCCAGTCAGTATGAGCACTTCATAACCCTGATGCCGGGATCATATGTACGCAGATTAAAAAGTATTGAAATACTTCGCGTTTACCTTCTCCCTCTTGCCGACCCCGTGCTCCGTACGAAATCGGAGGCCTCAAAATAGCGTCGATCGGGTCGGGCTGGGAACACTCAAGTGCAAATCGACAAAACATGTGAATAACTCGCAATGGAGATCGCACCGCTCCCCGTCTTCGCCACCGCCCCCGCCCCCCTTGGGAGTCCGAGATCCAGCGGCACAAGAGCGGGCAGGGATTTCCATGAGGCGCGCGGTATGGGCTCGTCCTGCCTTCGGTCGGTGGCCGCCTGCAGCTTGCCCACCGGTTCCCAGCCATTGCAACCGGAGAAAACCTGTAATTTCGAACCCGTCGCCCGGCCCTTGCATTCGGGCTCACTCACTCATTCGCCAGTTCGTTCGTTCGTTCGTTCGCGCAAAATAGAAGGACTCGAACTGCCCGCGCGAGCTGGCTGTTGGCCCGTGGGTGCGATTCAAATGATCGAGGGATATTTTTTTTTCTTCGAAAACAGTCTTGTGAGAGGAAACGCGACGGCGGAAACGTTCGAAACCTCTGCCCGCTCTCTTTCGTTATCTCGTCTTCGGCTCTCTCTCTCTCTCTCGTTCTCTGCCTCTTGGTGATTCCCCCGCCTGGGGATTCCCCCCCCCCCGCCATTGATATACATTGGGGATAAATGAGAATCAATGCATATCGATGCCCCGCAAGGTTGCGGGGGTTGAATACGAACAACATGAATGATCACCGATCACCGCGCGGGTGCGTATGCATGAAGAAAGCTGCTCGTTTCTTTGTCTGCGCAAGAAACGTATCAATATTGACGCAGATCTGGATGACAGTTATTCAGGCCGGGCGTTTAGGTGAGCGGCGCTTAAAGATCACCACGCGGTGAGCCTGCAGTGTCTTCGTTCGTAGTGATTGCTTTTTAGCTGTCAGCCTTGACTTCGCGGTACCCTGCGAAGCTGTCGTCGGGCATCTTCGCCGGCAGTTGTGACCCGGAACGGACCAACGTTGCCCCATCGACAGCGGTGCTCTACCGTCTGTCTCAAGCGACCAAATGAAACAAAACGAAGTGTGTGAAACTATCTGCGTGGTGGATAATTAGAGGGCAGAGCTGACCTCTCGTAGCCCACTGGCTATTAGATGGCCGTTCAGTTAAAGCGCAAATGAATGAGCTTTGCCCGCAGCAGCAGCAGCGGCAGACAAACCTCACTTAAGGACGAACAAGAAACGGCGAGAGATTGGAGCAACAAACGCCTACCGACGGCGACCTGCTGGAACGGGCAAGAAATTGCCTGGTTGCTAGGATGCTTAACTCACTGTTTGTTTCGCTCACCATTGTTTCGTGCGCGCACCCAGCCACCCGGTCTCTGATCTGTGTAAGTCAGCAAGGTGTCCTGTCGACACGGCCACGGTCCCACTGGTCCGATTGCTCGCTCGAGTCACTACCAGTAACGCCAACGGTGGCAGTGCTAACGGTGCGTTTTGCTCTCGAAGAGCATCCGAGAGATGTGAAAGTGATTCGATGTCTACCATCGCGCACAACACTGAAAGTGGTAGCACAGCAGCAGCAGAGGCAACAGACCACTCGACCGTCTCTGACGTGCAACGAGGCGTAGGGACAGTCGAACACAGGATACCTGTTTCTATTAGGTCGATCGAAGAAGCTGTGGCCACTGCGATCGCAAGCTGTGATCCCAGCAACATTCTGTTGCAGCTCGCAGAGCAGTGGCTATGCCATGCTAGCCTTCGAGCACACTGCATCAGCAAACGGTGCCCAAAGATACCGCTGATGATTGGTACTGATGATAGCGTTAGTGTCGCCTGAGCTTCGTGCTTCGTCTCGAGGCCTGGTGTCCTTTTGTCAATAATGATCAAACAATAGAGTGATTTTTGGCGCCACAGATCTAGCATGCTCGATCGTTAGTGACAATCTACGGTCAACGTTCGGCAGAACCTATCGAATGAATGGGTGCTTATCGAAGGATTTAGAGAGAATATCATAGCGCGGTATATAATGAGTTGCCTGCCAGAGACGAAGCGACGGGAAGCTTCACGGAGAAATTCTTCATTACCGTAAACCACTGCTGTGATGGTGCACGAAGATCTGCTAGCGAGGGCGCCGTTCACACCCGAAAGTCTACCATTGTGTTCTTTGGTCTTGATCATATGGCGAACCGGCTAGACCGCATTGCGAACGTCTGTCAATGTTTCTCATCGGCAGCCACAGAGATCTGCCACATTGAAGACCTGGCGTAGCAAAGGTCAGTGCACACGCTTCTCGCTAGTCGCTCTATATATTAGGTCCTCACCACTTTAATTCATGCAGACACCCAATTTATACCTGCCCCGCGAAACGTTACCTACGCATTGACGCTACGAGCACTACACACTGAGCAGATAGACCACTGACTATACTCCTGTGGGAATTCTATGAACCGTCATGCAAATGGTAACATATAATCCCTTCTATAAGCATTGTCTTTCTTTTTGCCTGTGAGCCGTGGTCGGAAAGGTTGTAGCGCTACTTCTTTAACATTGCTAGTAAATTAGAGCCAACAAACCCTCATCGAAGGACATTGCATTTCACACCTTTAGAGGTCAAGCCGCTATAGTGTGAAGTAGATTCTTACAATCTAAGAATAAGTACCCGCAAGTGGTCTCGCAGAAAGATGGCCAGCTCACTTTGAGCAAGCTCCTCGTTGTCGATGTAGGTTCGGCAAGAGATCAACAAAGGATCGAGCTGAAACAAGCGGCGCCATGCGGTTCGTGCTGAGATGCAAATGGTACTATCTATACAGATATCGAGCCCAGCAAACGATTAGGTATATAGCTATACATTGTACGCGAAACGTTGACGAACTAAGTAATACTTTCTAGCTGCGGTCAAATGTTACCATTGAAATCGACTTCCGACGTGGATGTTAACCGGACCTGCTGGTACGCTCAATAGGTTAGGTTGTTAACTCTGCCCAATTAAAACAGTTGTGCCAGCTATGTCGATCGTTGGCTTACATCACTTGCTGATGCATCCAAAGTTTGCCTTAACAGAAAAAGAGTTAGGTTAGTTGGCAGGTTTGGCGGGACACTCGTGGCACTGATGGCTGAAAGCGACCTGTCAAACGCAGGGTTTCGAGGTGAGTTTCGCAATAGAGGGCAAATAGGTGTTCGGCACAGCTTTGATTATAAACCCAAAAGTATAGAGCTATGCTACCTTGACTGGCCGCCGCGAGTACCATTTCAGTACATACCTTGGTGTCATACGATTCGTGCAACCGATCGCGAACCTACCAAACGACTGATCACCAAATGAGCTTTTTTTTTTCTAAGAGAAACATCTGCCGAAATGAGTTATGGATTCACTCTAGACACGCTTTGATATTTGCCTGATTACTCATATCCACTAAATGTTTTTCGGGTTAACTCTCAGCCAATATGAAACGTCCACGGAATTGCTTTTGGCATTGTTTCGCAACCCCTTTAACTGTAAATGTACAGCGGTGGGGATCGAACCCGGGCACCTTCGTGTCTCCTCCGATTGCCGGGCCCATCACGAATGCATCACCAGGCCACCAACTCGACATTCACTAGGTATCCGTTCGTTAATCCGTCCCTCTTCGCCGTCTTCACCGAAACCGTCTGTGCATTACCTCGATGATTAATTTGTTTATACATATTTTGAGCTGACTTTCAGCTTTTGACATTATCCCGTAGAAAGGCAGGAGATTTTTGCCTCGCAAATGACCTCGAAGAGCCATTTTCCCTCTATAAATTGAAAGCGCTTTTAGCTCTTAAACGCCTCACGATTCAAGGCAAAATTGACCTACATTGTCAGTATCCTTATATTCATCGGGTTATCGCCGACCGCCTCGTTGTACTCTAGATGTCTCTGGTCCAGTTGCAGGTAACTTGCAACATTTGCCCGCATGACGCCTACCAATGAAGTCACTTCTTGTCATCTGTTTGCTAGTCGTCACTCGGTTTGCGTTAACCAGTATCTTTTATCGAGTAGTTCCATATTTCTCTAAGCAAGCCAAGTTGAGCCTGGGGAATTCTGCGGTGGAGGTAGAAGGGAGAATTGGTGAGAGAGATGGGGGAATAGAATGGCCCCGAACCATCGTCGCCTCCGCTGCCGTCGTCGGAGTAAAAACCCGTAAGTGGGAAACTTTTCCTGCGGCCGTTGCGATGAGCGACTATAGGGTACTACCTACAGGCAACGCTTGCGTTAACGAAACTCGCAGTAGTAGTGGCCGGCGGCGGCGGCAGAGGCAGAGGCAGCAGGAAAGTGGTAGGTGAGGCAGCAACGGTGCAGCAGCAGCAGCAGTAGTGCTAGCGCGTTTGGACGAGCCATTCTCGGTCGCTAAAGATGGCAGTACCAGTGTGCGATGCAAGAGCTGCCGGTACCTTGGAGCCGTAGAGCTGTGTGTTACCGTCGGGCCGTCAGAAAACCTGGCGGCAGGCAGGTCGCACTGTGCCTGCGCTTGCGTGTCCACGGGCTTGCGTTAGCGTCTGCGGCTGCTGCTGCCGCCGCCGCTGCAGTGGGTGAGAACTGCATAAGCCGTCCGTTGGCGGGTATATCCAGGAAAGTTGCCAATGAAGCCACCGCCAGCCCCAGCTACCTCCACTGGCTCCTATGGATCCCTTTGCGTTCGGAGTAGCGCTTTGCTGTGCGCAGCCGGTCGCCGAGGTCCCCGAGGGGCCTATGAACAAAGCCGACGGCACCGGCCGACACTGGCAGCCTCTTTACGCTATCCACGTTATCCTGCCATGCGTACCCCCCTACCTTTCTTGTTAGATGTCCTGTTCATTCGGAGTAAACGTACAGATAGAGGTCTCTTGTCTTGCTGCTGTATCCCTCCTCGGCACGACGGGGACATTTGGCCAGCTCGCCTTCGTCCTCGTTCCTCTGTTGTATCCTATCATGAGCTGCTCCTAACCAACCGGCGAATTCGTTGCCCTAAGCCGACGCCTATTCAGCCAGAAGTCTCGACCGGCCCCATTTTCGGATACCCCTCACAGACTCTGCGGCATTCGAGCCATCGCCCAGGCGCAGCCAACAAGCGGGAGAAGCTGGGGCACATGGGCGGCTGTGGCGCCGCTATGATGGCAGTGGTCGCCGTTATGGTGGAGCCGTTCGTCGTGAGCCGCTCCACCGCCGGCCGTTCTACTCACTCAGGCAGTGACGGTCGCCGTCGCCGCCGCCGACAACGATGCCAAAGCTGTAATTTGAGTGGGCGCTGCGCTTAATCTCAATCGCTAAATATAGCCTGGTCGACTTTTTGAGCCTGCTCGGCCAACCGGGGGCCGCCGTCAGCGCCGGAGCTGTGAACTCGCTCCGTTCGCTTCGTCCCTACATGAGGAGCAGCAGCAGCAGCTGGCTAGCTCTTCTCTCACCTCTTTCTACTCTACTTCCACTTACTATCATCATCATCATCACCGTGCCACCGCTGCCTCTGCCACCGCCAGACAGCGCAAGGAAGGATAGCCTCGCCGGCACATGATGGGGTACTGTCGCTCGTGGGCGCGTCAGCCGCCGCTGCCGCCATCCTCGTCGTCGTCCTCGTTGTTCTAGAACTGGGAGCGTATGGGAGAGGCGTGCCTTTAACCAGCCTGTAGTTAGCCCTCTGAACGATAGCCTGCTAGATGTGAATGGATGCGCGGTATTGAGCATGAGTGCGAGTAGGCCGGTGAGATAGGTTACGCACGTAGGCTCGCTATAGGCTTACAGACCAGCGGCCGCGACCGTCAACGCCCGTTCCGGTATCAGTACATGAGGGGGAGAAGAAGGCCCAGGAAGCTGTAAGAAAGTCTGTTCGAAGTGGTAGGCGACAAGGGGCGAGAAGCAGAGAAGCGTAAATGAAAGCTGACCGAACGATACAGCCCGGGGGGGGGGAGGGCCTGCGTGGTATCTGTAATATGCGTGTACCTTGACGTACTCCGTCTCTTAGCGCAATGCCGTTGCTGGCCTGTTGGGAAGCTGTCTGTTCGCCTTATCCGATCCCGATCAGTCGGCGGACCTACGTTCACCGGATCATTGACGTGTTAATTCGTGAGTTCGTCTCCTGCTCGGTTCGGCTTGAGTCAGCTTGAACGGCTGGCCGATTCGCCTGGCTCTCCGCCTCGCCTCCTTTAGAGGGGTATTTTGCAGGAGACGCTTGCCGACTTTGCACACTTCTGCTCTTCTTGCTTTTGGCTGCTGTTCGCCGTGCGCTTTTCGTTGGCACATAGCTGGGGCAAGTACGATGGGGGAGGTGGATGGCGCAGTCAGTGAGCGTTCAACGCGAAAAAAGGGAGTGCGAAGCAGAGGCAGGGAGGATAGCGTTTACTGTTGCTGCTGCCGCCGCCGCCGCCGCCGCCACACGTTAGGGATCCGTCTTCCACCCTTCTGACGTGCTCGTTCCCTCGTTGGCTCGGGCGGGCGTCTTGGAGGTCCGTCTGCTAAAAACCAAGAGGGCGACTAGCTCTACAAAAGTCCGGACTGGGAAAACATGTAGGGAGAATAGGGAGCCGTCCATCGGAATGACTGCTTACTTACTCTACTTCTACCAACTACTACGACAACTCGTCCTGCCAGTGGGGGAGCTCGGTGGCAGGAATGGGCGTATACCCTCAAAAGTTGTCGAAAAATACAGAAAGCTGTACTTTGTGGCTGTGACTGAGCTTCTCGGTTTTTCTCTCTCTTTGACGCCGCGATCGTCCTCCTGCTCAGCACCACTGCAGCGGATCAATGCTTTCAATGCCGGTGGAAGGCGAACCTTGTATGAGAGAAGAAACACGAGGCCATTTGACACTGTCGCCGCAGTCGTCGAAAAAAACCCGTATCAAACCTAAAGTCCGTGTTGAACGCTACGCATCATCATGCATTGATCAAATGAATATCGTACGAGTTCTAAATAGCTTATATCTGTAGTGTAAACCACAATAACTACGTGCCATTCTCGTGCACTCAACATTGGTTCATCCATGCTTCAGCACTGAGGCCACTCACCCATCCGTGACCAGTATCGATGAGCACTGCTTGTCTACTGCACGTATACATGTACGTGTGGGAGAGGCAGGGAAATGGCTATGGGAGGCGGTGTATTCAGTCGGATTGTCACATCTAGCTGTAAGATCTAGCAGCCAGCCAGCTCCCAAGGTCTTTCCTTACGAAAATTCCCCCGAGAGTGGTGGCTGAGGAAGATCGGCTGGCACAGGACATACCCGCCAGGAAACGGGTGTACCCGCCTTTTCTCGCATCCGTGCTCCGCAGAGTTTCACGAGCTGGGTAGGAGCCCCCTTCGGACGGCGGCATCGCGGCGGTGGTTGTGGTGGTTTCCATATCCTTCCAGTTGTCGAACGACCTGTCGGCTTACCGCGTTCCCTTGCCGAGACACTCAGCCAACCAGGTTTAGCTGGATAGCTGGCTGGTTAGCTGGCCAGCTAGCCGAAGCTTTTCGTGGCCAATACATGCTTGCACCAAGTAGGACGTATCTACAGCTCCGTCACTCTGGGAATTCCGTCGCACTGGGGACCAAAAGGACAAACAAGCGAACAGGGACAGGAGAATGGGCTTGCTAAAGTATAGAACGAACGACGGGTTCTAGGGCGAACGACTGCAGAGAAGTTAGAGGCAGCGGTCTACTGGTTCTCCTGCTCCTTCTGATGTGGAGAATAACAAGTGACCGCCATTTCTTTCAATAGTCTTATCTCGGTGTCTTTAGCCTAGCCGATCATTTAGCGCGACGGCGACCCGGTGGACTACCCGCTGTCCCTTTGATCGGAGCGGCTCAGTGGCAATTCTCATTTTGTCAGCCAACCCTGGTGAGAGAGACAAGACGTATAAACGGAGAGTCGGCTCCGACGGTAGTCCACTAGTGAAAAATTGTGCCACTGCATCGGTGACATCGGCGCAAGTTGCTTTAATTAATATATATATATATATATATATAGGGTTCGGGGGGTTACGCAACCGTGTACACGACAACGAACGTTTGGTCCCTTGTAACCGGCTGTGCCACCCATCCGCGTACATTTTAACGAATATACAAAGTCCCAATAAAGTCCAGAAGAATAAAAAACCAAGGACTAGCAAAGGTGGCTTAAAATCACACGAGCGTTTCAGGAATTTTATGAAATTATTTTATATAACCGTATAACCTATATGAATATGGATGCCGTCGAGATAATAGTCATCCACGCGCGCGTCTTAGCAAAATTTATATATAATTTACTGTACATTTTCCGGGCTGACACACAGCCAACATTTAACCACGTTACAAGATGTTTATAAGATAAACTTTAGACCAAAAAGTTAACTAGTTTAGCTGGAGTCGCTTAAAGTGTACCAATTTGGTTAGGGTGCTCCCAGCGGTCATGGAACGTACTTAACTAGATTAGCGGCAAAGGGAAAATATAACAGATTCAAGTATAGGTGATTGTTGAACAGCTGTTAGTGAGAAGAAAAAGCAACTATTAAACTGTACACAATGATGATCATATAATCGCGATTTCGAAAGGGCGGACAGTTTTTTTTGTGGGGGATTCTCTTATCAAAGAACACGACTAAGAAGATAGGGAAAACGAATAGGAACTCGAAACATTAGGGGTAGTGAAAACTTTTTCCAGATTTACACCTTTCCAAACGTTTAAGCCATCGGGTGAAGTTTAGCGATAAGATCTAGTTGAAATAGATGCTGTGTATTTTGATTGGACCCTTCGCGATTGAATTTCTGGGCTAGACACATAAGCTGTGCTACAAAATAGACCTCTGTCGAAATTTCGTGCAGGGATTTGAATCTCAGGTGCGATCAATGATTGAAGGAAATCCTTCGATGAGCCGCGTCATGCCAGCACCAACCAGTTGTGTTCATCCGATTTCATCGAAAGACAGTATTCGCACTTAATGGGAAAAGTTGAGGTGGAGTTCTTCCCACGTTAACCTTTAGAAAAAAAAACCTGCCTTTGTGTGTTTAGTGTAACAGTAAAGCAATCGTCCATTTCGAGTTTTCGAAACCCGGCGAAGTTACTACGGAGAGCACTCGACTCTGCGAAGCTAAACAAAGGTAGAAGCTAAGCTGTATGAAAAGCAACCCTCGCACCGCCCGACTGCCATTTGTTCCTGAGGTTTCGCCACAGAGAACTAAGTAAAAAGTGACGTCTCCTCGTATTTCGAGCGTCGGGATGTAAATTACTTCAAAAGTGGGAAAATTCGTTCTATTCAATCTATGAAGTTATGTGTAATTCATTAGGAAGCCGAGAATTTTTTTTTTTTTAATTCATTAAAAATTTTCCGGGCTGACCTACAGCCCATATATATATATATATATATATATATATGGGCTGTGGGTCAGCCCGGAAAATTTATCATTTAAGTGAATGAAATTTCGTGCTGATGACAATGATGATAAGTTACAAAATGGTCAGTCATAGAATATATTATAATAGAAGATGAAGTAGAATTGGTTCGAGTACCTCAGTCAGTTGTACACTCTTCTTGCCAGGAAGTATCACAGGATCACGATGCCATTGCAATGTTCAACACGGTGCCTTACTCTCGTTGAACAAACGAAGTACTTTAAAAACTAACTGCCTAACGCATATCTAACTATTTGTAACAGCCCCAGACGAGGTGAAATAGTTGTAGTGCTTAGGTAGCCCTGCGTGGAAAGCTGAATTGGTACAACTGGTATTGTAACAATAAATACAATTCGATGATGTGGCATTGCGTTGTTTCTTTTTCTTTCTCTTTCTTCAAGAATTAAACTAAAGGGCAAGACTGAGACAGACTAGACCACCAGGCTGCAGGTCAACCGCCGAATGGGCAGACGAATCGCTCTCGAGTGATCCTGTGCAGGACAAGATTTTAACAAGCTCACGTACACACACACACACATGGGAACCTACCCATTCGGCTGGTCCACTTCTGAAGCCATAAGTGAGGTTGGAGCAAGACATAACAGGTTTGGCTCGGCAAGGCAAGTAGTGGAGACTGACTGCAGAGTCAGGGTGATAGTCGATCGACTGTCAGCTGACGGCTGCGGGTTGCAGGCGACCTAGCCAGCCGGCTAGCTATCTGGCAGCAAGGCGAAGTCGGTTCTACTATCCCAGCGACGCAGAACCGACCCTGCCAGTCCTGTCTTAGCCACCGCAAGCACCAGAATGGTCACTGCCGCTATCGGCACCGCTCACCCGGTCGTCCTCATCTTCATCGTCATATTTTTAATTCACTTTTCTTTCTCCGACCTCATCAGATGTCAAGAGCCTCCGCCACCCCATAGACTGCGCCCTTCCCCTACTGTTCTGCCACTCCGATCCAGCTTGACGGAAGCTGGGCGCAGAGCGGACCAGGTCAGCCGTGCGGCTCTCCTTCTCAAGAGGAGCCCCAACATCGCCACCGCGACCTCGACCGCTCGGATTTGCCGATCCATTTGGTCACCCGCGACGACCAGCCGGCTCCTGCCGCCGCGATTTTTGCCGACGATTCCTGTCTGTTAGATTTCCTTTGGTCGCTCGTGCTTGCTCTTGGCCGTAAGAGCAAGCGAGCACAGCAGACCCTCAAGCTGAGGGGCACAAGGACCCCTAACGCTGTAGCGGCAAAACGGCACTAGCAGCAAGGTTCGATAGGGATACCGAGTGTGGAGACAAGCGACAATCCCTTCACCGCTACGCGTCCCATGATACTGTTACAGACCCCGCAATAGATGAGGACCGCGGTCGCAGAGGCAGTAGCATCTGCCGCAGCAACGAAGCGTGTTGTTGCAGGACGCAAGGACGGTTCGTCAGGGATGTTGCAGCGGCCGGCCCCTGTTCGACCTTCAACCACCTTCGCCCCACAATCGCAACGGAGCAAAGAAGCGTTCAGTTGTTCTTGCTACACTTAGCGGTGAGACTATCGGTCGGACAGCAGCAGCGGTGGCGTCGACGGCAGCGGCTACTGGTGATAGTTGTAAATCGTCATCCACCTCTATGGATACGCTATCCGCGGAGCACTATCATTTAGTAAGAAACGCTACGCCTTTCCTATTTTTCTTGTCTTTATAAAGAATGAGTGCTGGCGTGCGCGTCGTCATACAAACGGCCCGAAAGGTTATCTATGACCGTTTTTCATATCATTCGCTAGAGGTCAGATTTATCTTTATAGGCTCTAATCGACGCAGTGAACAGTAACCTATCAGTTCCCATATCCCAATAGCTTAGAGAAAAAGGGAATGGTTACGAACGTTTGGACATGCTGTAACTACAGACAATTCTACAACTTAGAGGGTTGGCGTCCGCACACGAAGACGCGGCAAAATGACAAAAGTAGTCGCGCTATTATCTTGAAGTCATGACAATTTATGAGAATATGAATTCGGTAGATCTCGGAAATCAGAATTTGGCCAAACAGTTTTGACTGTCGAAGGCACCCTCACTACGAGAGTTGCCTGAATGCGACCCCGAACACACACCAAGTTATGTTCGTTACTTAGGGAATCGTCGCTAGTTGCGGAGATTAGACTCCCCCAAGGCGGAGTCTGCAGTTTACCCGCTGTGCAATTTGTGCATAAAGTCGCGAAGATTTATGCGCTCCTTATGCAAGTTATGTCCAGGGGCCCAGGGGCATGTGGCATATTGTCTGACTGGCATTCGTGTCGTTTTCATTTACTCGTACCGCAAAGCACTTCGAATCCGCAGCGTTTTTGTAGTGATTATGTCGAACAGTGCCACCGAAACAGAGGCGAGTAATCATCTTAGTCTAATTTGTTGTTCAAAACTGTTAGACGAATGGGAAATGTCCCTAATGAACTGTTGTGTTCCTTTGAGTTCTACCTTTTTATTTTTGTTCTGTATACATAAAATACGAGCCCGGACGATACACAATCAAGTCCGTCCAGGACACCTTTGAGGATCACCTCAGATACGTTCCCACTATTTGTGGGTGTACCTCAGCATTGAATACCGTCCACATTAAGATGATATGAGACGGTTCTTTTTCTTCAGTTTTTATGTAGATATATTCGTTACAACAATGAAACTTGCTCCTGTGGTGGCTTTTACCGTACTAGTACATACGGCAGGACATGTTTAGTCATGTGTTTGCTTCAAGTTCTCCCAATGAGCAGTGAGTTGCTAGCTTGCAGCCAGCCGCCCCCAACGGCTCAACTGAGGTGTCGTTACGAACGCCATTTTAAACAGCTCCACAACGTCCCTGGCGAACTCGTCTGACTGCCAATCAGAGCAACTTTGCTCCGCGAAACTACCACGAGCTACGCTGTGGGCGTCATCACATTGCGCCATAAACACATGAAACCAATGCAGCAGAGACCGGCATTCGATACTTTGGCGTGCCGACGGACTTGCCTTGTCTGTGTGTATGTGTGTGTGTCAGGTTTAGCTGCGTGGCGAAACCGCATCAAATCGATGGCTGAAACAGAGCACCACCGCCATAATTCTTTCTCAATAACTCCGCTTCGCCGGCCTTTACTTTAACCGAGGCAGGCTCACTTTCTTTTTGCCTCACGCCCGACCAGCATGGATGGCTCGCTGGCTGGCTGGCCCCGTCATGATCAGCAAACAACGCGGATAACTGGATGAAGACGTCAATATTCTGCTTTCTTACAACCACGATAATGTAGCGTGGACCTACAAGGATCCCAGCCCGTATAGACTTCTCTATGTAGAGCGGGCTGTGTTTAATTTTCCCACGATCTCTCTATTAAAAACAAATGATAATTTTCAAAATTATTTCATTTCATGGAGAAACATCGAACTTTGTTGCAAAATTAAGTTTCTTTTTTGGGAACGTGGTCCTAATATCGACTTATCCTATTGTATGGAGTATGTATTGTGAGAAGACTTTTTAGAAAGAATAATTAGAAACTGTCTATTTTTCTAATTTTTCATTATAATTTGATGACGTCTACTTTATTTAGTTTGAAAATTAGAAATCTCGACATTTCGATAATATACCATAACACAGCCCCAAGCCCCCTGGTGCCCTGCCAGTTAAATACGAGATACCGGCGGACAACGGGAGGATATTATTCTAAATGTAGAGACACACACAGTGTATAAAAACAGAAAAGTCAACTAAGCCCATCGCTGGCCCATGATAAGTTGTTTGCCTGGCTTTCCGGTCGAATATGCTCGAATGCGTCGCATAGAAACTGATGTAGGGATGAGACCCATATTCACCCTTTTAATCTATGCACATCTTATGCTACGAGCACATTTCCAAAATTCAGTCAGAAAGATGGCGTCGTTTTCAGGACATAATAAAAACAACAGACCAAAACCAAATATTCAGCCTATAATAAAAATAATAATGATAATAATGCTTGTATGAGCCGCTGACGTAGATTGGTATATCGGACGAGTGCACTTGCACCTATCCAAAGGCGCTTGCTTGCGTGTGTACTTATGTATACTACGCATTTGTGTGGTGCGTGTGTGTGTCCGTGTGTTTGTTTGTAGAAGTGCTTTTGTGCTACAGCAGGAGCCGGACGCATCGCGGTGCCCGCTCCCGTCTACTATAAGATACATTCCCTAATGAATTGGTTTAGGACTCCAGCCAACTCGTCCTCGGACGTACGAACAAGATCCGATCCCAAACGGTCGAGCGTCAATCGCCGCTGTTGTCCTCCTCATCTTCGCTCCTTTTGCCTGTTCACCGCGAAAGAGCAAGCGTGCCTAGATACGATATAGGAAGCAAACGACGGAGACCGCGAGAGAGAGAGAGAGGTGGAAGATCCGGGCAGGCTGCTACCTCGGCCGTTGATGGCCCTCTTGTTGTTGCTGCTGCTGCTGTTGCTGTTGTTGCCGCTGGTGTTGTAGGATCCTGTTCTTGTTCGTTGTTCCCTCACCTGATCTCATGGGTCTCTCGCGCCTCTGGCCTCTGGCCCGGGCATGGCCCTGGACACGACTCCTTCTTTTCGTTCACATATTTCTATTATTGCCATCGCGAGCTCACCTCCCGCTCGCTGGCCCTTCGCAGAGAATAGGGCAGAACGTCTCGTCTGAGAGTCTAAAAAAGTGAGAAACCAGTAGGGAAAATAGATCTAGCCGTAACGCGGCCAGCGTTAGCGTGTAGCTTCTGTGTCGGCCAGTGGCCGTTGCTATAAACATCAGTTGGCCGAATGAAATATTGCCGTTAGGTTAGACACGCACGTCTCGATCGGATGATACACAATTCCGAGCTAGTAGGCTCTCGTACTACACGCTCGGTCTATATGTACGATACGATGGAGCGGAACCAAGCGGCGGTGGGTTCGCGTGTAGCTGCCGGTTTGGGAAATGCCACCGACCAGTGGTGTGCCGGCCGGCCGCCGCGCGAAATCAGCTCCTGCGGAAATAAGTATCACAATAGCAACAGAAAATGAAATAACAGCAGCAGCAGCGACAGCAAAGAGTAAAAGAAACAGGAGGGATAGTCAAGGCAGCCGTACGAATACAACAATATATTGAAAATGGCGCTATCTTAGCTATGGCGGACGGAAGAGCCTGTCACAGAGATGAAAAATGGTTTTAATTCAAGTCGTGCCTGACCACATAATGTTACAATGATGGTAATACATTTGTTTTCCATCAGCAACACCGAGTTAGTTCGGTGATAATAATAGCAATGGTAGCGATACATAGCAACCGTCCATGAGAGCAAATGTCATAGGATTTATTATTATTCCTGGCTTTTGTTCGAAAAGCATCGATGTTCACACCGTCACCGATTGTATACAGGAATTTCATATCGTTTGTATGTGGCGAGTGTGTCGTTGACGTGTGGTTGACAACGGAAGCAACTGAGAATTCGAGCTGACTTAAGCTTGTTCTAGAATAAAACAGGTGCCGTTTGGTAAAATGCGCTTTGATCAAGCAACCGTCTATAGACAGACACTCACTCGATGGAGGCTGTTTATCCATGAGCGGTCCTTCGGATCGTTTAATGCTATTGATAGGCTATTATTATTATTATCAATACGGATGTGTCCTAGACGTGAATAGCGGGCTGTTTTGGCGGATTAGTCAGTGCAACGCAACTTGACTGGTCGACAGGAAGAAGTCCTGGTTTATTTTACGCGGAAAGACGTGCGCGTCTGACACAAAACGATGTGCTTATTATATAACATGTGCTTGCAATGACTACACGTATTGAGAATCTTGTTCTCTATTACGTCGTGCGGGGTACTGATGAAATCAATTCGGGAAATTGGTGATATCTGATTTATCTCGCTAGTCCCCTACTGTGTTGTAATAATATATATATATATATATATGAATATATATTTTGACTGACAGACATCGTATTGTAATGTATATATATATATATATATATATATATATATATATATATATATAAATATACATTACAATACGATGTCTGTCAGTCAAAATGAGCACGTGTATTTTAAATCGACGTAGCATCTCGATATATTTATATAGGAAATTTCAGGGTGTTCACGACAAATAATCCACAATAAAATATATTGCGAACTCAAGGCTGTGATGAATTGGCAGTTGACTTCAGGTGAATTGGCGGTCCAGCATATGTAACGGTGTTAGGCTTGTTGGAATGTGAATGAGAACTGGCGGTGCTAGCCGAGTTAAAATGTAGAAATCCCTTCCCAACGTCGTTCGAGGGGTAAAGTGATCACGGTCGAGATATTGACGTCGGAAGGGCTCAGCTTCTAACGTGAGCCTTTCACACGTCTTCGGAGGCCTCCCATACTATATATTTCAACATTTCCTCTTTGTCTTGCGTATGTGCATGGTCTCATGGCTACGCTTGCCAGATCTATTTACTTGTACAACGGATTTTTCTTTGGGTTTTATAAACTGCGCTAAATCTAAGCAAGACAAACTAAAGTAAAGATACGCCGACACAAGGGATGTTTATCAATTCGATGAAAATAGGCAAATAGAGTAATCACTAAGTTAACGCCGAAAGAAATAGCTCTATCGTAAACACATCGTAGTCGTTCCGAGACTGATATCGAGATAACGTAGTGGAGGCAAGGAAATATAGAAAGAAAACGCCAGATGCATGTGGCTTTCTTTCACGCAACGGAACAAACAAATATAAAATCAATCCTGCTCGACCACGACATACATACACCGAGGTGAATTTCCCATATGCCAGTGAATATAGGCCGGGTATTCAGTGGATAAATATCTCTGAACCCATTGTATTATAATACATGAACAGACACACTGATGAATAATCGTCTAACCCAGCGTGCACAGGCACCCCTTCATGTCTACCCTCCCCTCCAGTGCTCTAAATATAAATACGCTGTATATGCATCCGTGGCTAGCTTGCGCATTAATGGAAGGATTCTCTCAATCAATAGCGATGCCGTTGCCCCCTCGGGCCGGGGGTGCGTCAGTGCTCCGCCGTCGAATTAATGTGTAGGATAATAATTGAGATTGTTCGTAAATTCCCGAACAACGAAACGCATACGGTTGCTATCGTGCAGGGGTCGTAGGTAGTCAGCCAGGTAGGCAGGTGGTGGCTCTTTAGTTGTAGTAATAGTAGTCGCCCCAGTCGTAGGTCGTAACTAGGCTTGCCCGGCGTCCCGCTCAAGACGTATGTAGGCACACTATTGGGTGCCTGGGTAAAGGGCAACCATCGGATGATAGTTGTCCTCTACCTGGCCGATCTTAGCGGTTCCCTTTCGCTCGGGCCCTATTGTCCTGCTCAGGGCCCCGCCGGCCGCCGTCTGCCTTCTGACTTCCTCCTGGCGGCCCAATCCTCGCCAACTTGAATCGTTCGAACGTCCTGAATTCGGACATCTAGAGCCAAGACCTTGGATCGATGCAGCATCGCAGAGGCAGCCGTAGAAGTGGCGCCCGTCTCACTCTCTCTCTCTCTCTGTCTTTCTGATCGAAAGAGCGAATTCGCCCATGAGCTCCGAATGGTTCCGGAAGACGACTTGGCAGCAGCAGCAGCAGCGGCGGCGACGACGACTACGAGGGAACAATGGTTCAGGACGTGCGCAGGACCTCATAGACGACATGCTACAATATTAGGTGCAGAGTAACAGGCATACAGGGGGACACTCATTTGGACCGTCTATATAATGTTTAGCTAGCGATGTACAGATATTTCAGACGAATGCAAAAGGTGCCTTGACTGAAGCAGACGGAATAATCTGTCGTGTTTGGTTCTGTTGAGATCTGACAGTAGCAGAGCGGATGGAAAATTGAAGACTTTCTCGAGGTTTCTCTCAACTATTAAATTAAAAAATAGATCGTCATGAGTGAACTGCAACGTAAACACGTAAGAACTAAAATCTTATATTCATACTTGGTGATATTAGCTGCTGTCTCACTACTGTAACACGGTTGAGATGAGAGACTTCTAATTGGTCTATAATTAAACGAAAATAGCTCGACTAGCCGAGATACACATTGAATCTTGATGGCAAACAGGGCCTGCCATTAACGGTCGACCTTCTCGATATTTCGCGAAAGAGCCGGCAGAAATTGTCCTCGACTGCGTGACTCAAGCGAACTATTTATATATATATATATATATATATAAAAGCCGTTTCGTAAATCCGCTCCTATTTACCGAAACCCTTGTCGAGTCCTGCATGCAATACGAGTAGTAACTCGGACGTGGCGATACGGATGACATCAACCTTTTCGACCACCACTTCAAACCATTGTGCGTCAGACTGCTTTTCTAAATACGCAAAAGTCGGCGCTCTAAAAAGGATAAAATTACCCCTTTCGGTATTCAACAGCACAATTCGAGTTCTAAGGGTCATTCAAGATTGGGCATTATCGTGTAAAGTCTCTGTCAACATTGCGTCACTGTTCGCCACCTCTCATGTCTTCCGTGAAATGACGTACGCATGCGCCATGTACTGCGTAATATGGCTCTGCACCTGGACAACTGCATCAAGCACATCAATGTCTGTGCAGGAACACGCTCGCTAAGGCCTTTATGACTCCATGACTCCATGGACCAGCAGATAAGTTTGGATTTTGCACATATATTGTGTGCGAGAGAGAGAGGAGAGAGAGAGCAGAACGCCTTCACGGCAGAGCAGATAGGTCGTTCTCGTGTGTAATGCAGGGCATAAATTGCCGCTCGAACAAGCGAATTGTTTACCAGATACACCGGCGGTGCATATGGGCACCCAACTTCGCCCAACTGCCGCTTAAAGTCCATGCCGGCCATAATATCAACAACATCTTACATGTGCCTATCTACCTACCTACACATGAACGTACCAGCGAAAGCACCAACATAATCGCCCGAAGGCATATTTGCTACACAGCCGGAGATTTCGGGCCAGCCTCTGCTTCATATCAGAGGTCCTCACTATGTATCTATTAGAGATGTACAATGATCTACATTGCGGCGCATACGCAGCGCGCGGTGTTCTTTATGCGACAAAATGCAGACCGACGCGAACACCGAGGAGGCCAATGGAGGAACGCAAGCTCATTCACACATGGTGCTGTTACATAGAATCAGTTAAAGGTGAATATTCAATGTGTGCTAATGAAAAATAATGCCCGCTGTAATGCAATGAATAAGCGGCGTCATTGACAGATGATCCCAGAGAAGTCTGTTCGCAACGGGCTCATGACGACGGGCCCATATATTATATAATAATAATAATAATAATAACATGTGCGATACCGCAAAAGTGTTTTTTCGCACTCGTCGTTCTGTTGATCGATTTTACATCTAGCATGAGCAAATTGCTGAACTTTGTTTGTATATGATTATAAACATTTAGGGCCACATTCAATGAGATCTCCTCTTTCTGCCCTGGATTGAAGCCAACTGCCAGCCGCATGTTCAACTTGTTGACGTTACTCATTTCATCATTCTACCGTTTCGTGTTGTCGAAATTCCCCGCATGCCAGCGCCTTTCTCGAAGACAGTTCTTCCACCTGACAACGTTATCGCCTGGATAAGTGCCACAAACTACACGACCGTGTTAATTCCTGCTGTCTGTGTTTAGCGTTGTCTGCCGATATCATTGTTGCTGTCGCTGCTGCTGGTCCTGCCGCAGCAACTGTCACCTAGTTGCTGCTGCCCCCCCCACCCAGGTGACATCAGAGGGTCGGTCGCGATCGACTACCTGACCGCCCGCATGCCTTTAGTCATTGTTCAGTGTCGTCGACAGTCAGCTGAACGGGAACGGATGGCGATTGCTGGTGCCGCTTTTGTTGCCGCTATCGGCTGCGCAAACTCGAAAGCACAAACTGACACCGCGAGATAGATGAATTGAGTATTTTTCTCAAGAGCAAAAAAAAACTGCTCCTCTGCACTCCTGCCTTTCACTTCTTGTTCTTCGTGGTCGTCTTCCACCTCGCTCATTTGCCTCGGCTTTTATTCCACCCTCCGACGCCAGAGCTCTCGCGCGTTGTCGATCTGGCCACAGTGGCAATTCCTTTATGTTTCACTATATCCGGTTCATTTTTTCGCAATCTGTTTCTACCTGTTCGTTCGTTTTGCTGCTGCTGCTAGTCTGTTGGCGGCTCCGGAGACAGCGACAAGTATCAGGGGCGGACCACCCGTTCGATGCCTTAGTGTGCCGGTGGCGACAATGCCCGTCGGCTGACCGGCCCGGTCAGACCCGGCCAGACCCTGAGCCAATGCCGCCGTCAAAACAAATACGTTGCCTGCAGCTAGCCTACAGGGCGCCTGTTGTAGTGGGCCCGGTGGCGGCAAGACTAAATGTTTGCAAGGGCCCGAGAGCTGATTCTGCCACTACTACTACTACTGCTACTACCTCCATTGCCGCCGCTTCGCTAATACAGCAGCTCTCCAGCAACAGCAGCATCAGTGGTAGTAGAGCGCGAGGAGAGATAAAGCGACTCGATTGGACCGGTCGTAGAAGAGATGGTCAGAGAGACCAATGAAAGAGAGAGAGAGAGAGAGATAGAGAGGGAGAGAGAGACAGCAGACACTTAGTGGGGGTCATTACCTGACGCGCTCAGCTCGGCTCGGCTGGAACCAAAGGACCCGAATGGTGGACTGAAACAGGGGAAGGCCCAGCCGGAGACAAGGGCCGGCAGCTGCTGCTACCGCCACCGTCACCCCGCTGCGAAAGATGCCCAACTAAGCTAAAAAGACCATCCGTCGAGCAGCTGAAAGACATTGGCCACCTTCTAGCTAGCAAAAGAGGAGAAAAGTGACATTATTGACGACATCGGAAGACCGACAGAGAACAGATGGGAACAGCAAGAAGCGAGAAGAGAGAAAGAGAGAGAGAGAGAGGTGGGGGGAGGTGGAAACGGGACAAATTCACTTCTAAAGCTGAAGAAATTGAAGCGGCTATAGTAGTGAAGTAAATTAGGGAATGGTTCAGATAAGATCTTCCTAACACTAAGTAGACTTTTTCGCTAAAATCTAGAATGATGCCCCTATCCACGAGGCGAATGATAACTGAGCTATTATATTGTATTATATTTAAAGTGCGAGAAGGTGCTGAGTGTACAGGAGAGGTGAATACGATTCCTGTTGTGTGCCTGTAATAAATTAAATATAGTTTAGTATATATATATATATATATACTAACTAATGTCCGAGCCGATAAAGAAAAGCCAGTAATCGTTGCAATTTTTTGACATTGTAATCAATAAAAAGAAAAAAAAGTCGTATTACGGGCTGTAATTTTGTTTACTTTCCGGTACTTACCACTATGGGGAATACTGATTGTGGTTGGTTGAATTTAGTGACGGGACGAGTTGCGCCGGCATCTGTGAGCCCATAGCAGGTATCTGGAAGACGGTGGAAATGTCTTCCTCGGACCTATTGAGTCTACGGGTGGTGGACGCGCACTGAGTGGCTAAGCGCTAGCTCTGACCATTCTCTGGCTCGACATATCGTCGAGTGCGGACTCGTTATTTCTATACAATTATCTTCAGGTGGTAATTGATTCTTCAAATTTGTATGAAGGTTCTTATGCAAACATCTTCCTCTTCGCTTAAGTAACTTCTTAAGGAGAACATATACGGAGAACTATTGAGAGAAAAGACAAATCTCTGGTCCGGTGACCCGAGGCAGCAGGCACCACTACTCTATATGTCAATTAATCTCCAAGACGACACGTCCGTAACGAGCGGTAAACGTGTGTACTCCAGTAGGCATAAGAGACCTCAGTTTCCCATAACCCCTATGCGACTGAATATCTGAACGTACACGTACGTAAACCTAGGTAGCCTGCAACCGCTACGTAAGATAAAGGTTAACGTTTATTGGCTTATTAAAGGAACTGCAATTTTTACAAGTTTAAGTTCTCTTACATGCCACGCCGCGGGATTCGAACCTGCGGTCTCCGACTTCTTGCGGTCAGAGATTTAGCCGTCCAAGGCAGCGCGCTGACGTAAAATTGTTGTGTTTATCAGATTGAAAACAAAACAACTTTACGTCAGCAAGAAAGTTTTGATCAGATTGACTTTTTTGTTCTCTCTTTATCCCCGAAGGTTTTGCTACCTGGGCCATTGTCTGGAATTATTTTCGCATCACTTAAAAGCATTGCTGTCCTTCGGGACTCAAACTGGATACTCTATGGTGCCAAGTCCCCGGTGCGATATGAGCAGTTCTATGTACATATTCATATTAATGTTACCGAGTAACTTCAGTGAATTCCGTCGATGGCCGGGGCCAGTGTGTCTACTAAAATGTCTATTGAATAAATAAAACTCATAGCCGTATGGCAAACAGGAATATATATCGCGTATTTACTATAATATCCTTACTGTATTATAATGCAGTGCAGTTCAGCAATCTCACAAATCAGTGTCTTTATAACTACATCACTCATCCGCCGATGGGAGTGATGCTTAGACAGAAGGTTACTTCGTTAAAACGGCCAACTGAGCGCCTACTCGACCATGCAGAAGGTTTCATTTTTATCCCTAAAGTACTTGAAAATGCTGACGCCACGCCGAAGGGCGAAGCTTCAAGTGATCTTGCCTAAGGCCAGAGTGGGTACGGTGGATACCGAAAGGCGGTGCATTGTACCCAGTCGTGAATTGTAGCTATTCAGTTAATTCATATCGTGTTTTTTTTCCTTCATTCACACAACGCCTCGAGTCTGCGGTAACGTAAAGATAGGCAATTCCATTGAAAAATTATATTTAGAACTCAAAATTGTTGGTAGCTGAACGACTATTTAATGGAAAGAGGTCGGTTTTAGTTGTTAATGACCAATCTAGTGTGAAACTTCTCTCAAAAAACACTATTGCTACTAAAGCGTTCTCTTTAGACATTAGTATTTTCATGTTTTTTATATTTAAGTTATGGGATTTTTGTGACCCACTCCGACAGCAAGCGACAGATAAACACCAAATGTAGGTAGCCACCAGGTGATAAATGTTGATGATTATAGCATATTATGTAATATATCCTACAGAGATAGACTAATTCGGCAAACGATTAAGCTTAAACGTCAACCGAACTATAATATAGAGTTCATACATAGTAAACATCGTGAAAATTGTCTAATACCATAAGCATGTTCGAAAACATGTGACAATCAATTGAAATATACAGCAATAGAGCATTTACATTTTGATAAAACAAAGTGAACTGTGTGATGTTCACAAAAACACACACACACACACACACGCATACGTCCACATGCATAAAGAGGCCTGCGTCTAACGTTACGCGGGTCCAAGCAAACTGTTCTTCTTTCAAGTAAATTACTAGATGCTACGAAGAGAATCTCAACTGCGTTTGGTTTCACGTGGACGTCCCGACTTTTATCGCTCCCTTGATCCTTACCGAGATCCGTTTACCGTCGTTGAGAGAGCGCTCGACCTTCCGCAGAATTGCGACTGAGCACAGGACGGGCTCCCTTCAAGCTCCCCTGACGCAGAATACGGAAATGCGATTTCAGTGGTACGACTCGGAGAAGGCAACGGTCACTAACGACTACGATTAGATGTCGAGAAGGCAGGAGAGAGAGGTGGGGGGGGGGTCGTGCAACGGAAGGACGATACGACGTCTGCTATGAATATATGGCTGGTTGAACTGCTCCATTAGGGAAAATGCGGCGAAAATGATGGTGATGTTAGACGTGCATGCTGATGGTTGTTGTTGATGCCGCAAACGACAGCTGTGATAGGTAGCTTAGCAGTTTTAGACGATATAATACAAGTATTGAGACATTGAAACACAATTGTTGATGGGTTAGGAGCTTTCAGCTTTGGTAACTTCGTGTGGGTATTCATATATATAACGATAGAACGTCTTGGAAATAGGCAAGCCCTACTCGTCAAGAAATGATTCACGTGTCGAAAAATCTCTGACTGATTCAAGGTATCATGTCGAATATTGTGGAAACATCGTTATGAGACGGACGTTACATGCAGGCGTATGCAATCCAGGCCCTTGACGGCTTTCGTTCGGTGTCCCACAATCATAATGGGCGCTTCGTCACAAGCGTCCTCCTCTCTCGAACCCTCTCTCTCTTTCTCTTTCAATCTCAGGATTACGGAGTGAGGGGTAATTGCTCAATTCTACAATAGGACTAGAGGGAATTATAGCTGGGTACCAAACTAGGCAAACTATATGGTATACGGTGTAAGGAAGATGCGGCGTCCCACCAAGCGAATTTTGCAAAGCTACTTTTTACATGTGCGAGAATATCTCAGTACCCGATAGCCTCTTTCAGCTCTCCTCACCGCTCAAAGGCCAGTTGCCCGTGGCGTAGTGGAAACAATTGTTGAAGTGCTTGTCTAATCTGTATGAATTAAACTGCAGCAGTAATCATAAGCACGCCCTGCTAAACGCCTCATTTCAATCAACGGTGCGCAACAGTTGATCCTAACATATGCTGTCTCTTTGTTTCTGTTGCAGGTGAGTCGCAACTGCGTCAACTGTTGTAGATCTCCCGCCTACAAAATCACTACACCTATTCGCGTCTGCAACGCTATCAACACCCTGCAATACTGGCAACTTGTTGGCACTCAGGCTATTCGAACTGTTGAAGCCCGTAGAAGACAAACGGCTCGTATGGTGATGGTGGCTGTATAATTAGTGCGTATCTCTTGGCAGCATAAATACAAATGCAGGGCCAGCGCAGCAAGCGGTGCTACGATTAGTAACGAGATTATCTATCTGGATGAAAATGTCGCTGGTGCTTGAAGAAGAAGATGCTGACACTGATGATGATGATGACGGTGATGATGATGACAATAACGGCGTCACCGTGATGATGGCGATGCGACAGTGTAGTGTTTTATTAGAAGGGCGGCTGGTTGGTTCGGTTGCAGTCTATGAGGCTGGATGGGCCATCTCTGGCCATATCCTTTCATTTGCCTGCAGCCGGCCCCCTCCGTCTCGCCAGCTCTCCGTTTCTAATCCCTCCGGGCTTCCCCCTGGATTGGACCGCTGCCGGCATCGGGCCGCGGACCCTAAAGCCGGCCAATCAGTGTGCCTGCCCTATTGAGGGGTTCAGAGGCTGCCGCTGGGGCGGCCGGTCCGCCAAGCGCGGGCCGCACCACGCTGTCGGTATCGCACCGACGTGATCTGCTGTTGTGCCCCCTCCTCCGTTTGCGTCCCTCTCTCTCCCTTCCTCCGTTCTGCGTTCTTTCTGTGTCAATTTTTCTGCCTTGTTTCTCTCTCTCTCTCTCTCTCTCTCTCTCTCTCTCTCTGATCTCTCGCTCGGTAATCGCCAGACGATGCCGTTCTTCAAGGCGACGGCAGGACGTGCTTGTCACCCATCCAGCCATCCGTCTCGGAACGACCAACCCCACGAGGGGACTCTCTCACATACACACTCCGAAAGTCGATCTCATTCTCGTCTGTCGACCGGCCGACCGATCCCCCGGATGTCATGTGTGTGTGTGTGTGGGGGCGTGTAGGCTCCTGAGTACCGCTTTGTCTCCGCCATTATTTCAGTCTCGGTACACATCGCGTATGGTCGTCAGAGCTGAGTTGTTGCCGTTACGCTGCTAGTCGTGGTGTAAACCGTCTTCATAGCATATCGTACACGATATCCATGGGCTTCTACCGCTACAGCTAGACGACGGGTACCATGGGTGTCATCCTGTATCATCTCCTCATTCATGTCCTCATTCGTTGTCGTCGTCAGGAACGGGCATCATCGTGGTTGTCAGCAACGGCAACGCTGTGCGACATAAGTATGTTCGTTCATAGCGGATACCAGCCGCAGCAGCAGCAGTGGACGCCGCCGCCGCCGCCGCCATCGTCCCTGCTGCTGTCGCGACCGTGCCGTACCACGGCTTCATTTGTCTTCATTTGGCCTGGGCGGTGGCGGCTGCGACTGTAGCGGCCGTGCGTCGCTCGTACGACTGTACGAGCCAGTAACCAGCCAAGCAAGTTCAAGCCCAGCCAGGCTCTTTTCCCATTTCTGATTAGATCTTTAATAGCCCCCAAACATACTGTCGTCGGGCAGCCGCCGCCTCCCTCATACTCTATGTTCTGTCGGGTTATGTGCGTCTGTGTGTGTGTGTGTACAATCTCCTCAAGCCTCAGGCGGCGTATGCGTATGTGTGAAGCAAAACCTCATTCAAATGACTGATAAACGGTCCTGTAGAGCCCAGGCTATTATTACATTAGATAGAGCGATACACTCTGTACAGTTGATCTATTCTGACTTGCTGCTGCTGCTGATACTGTCATCGTCGCCGCTCAAACACGAACAACACACATACACATACGTGTCTAACTTTACGCTTTAAACAATGTGTATGAAACAGCTTGACGATGTTGATGATAGGGCGAGTGGAGACTCATCACTCAGACAGCGCCAATTGTCATATCTTGTTGTAATAGATGTGACATGTACATATAGATTAGATTAAGCTTAATATGGCGACTTGCAAGTTGGCATGCACGCGATGCTGCACAGCTTTGCTCGACGTTACCGCTATGAGCCGCCGTATATGGGGCTACGCACGGCGCGGTAGTCGGACCAACCCGGAGAGAACATAAAAATCCGTTTGCTGGCCGCTTCGAACGGAGCAGCGAGTGCACGACTGACTCAATGAATGAATGAACACATTGAACGACCTCTTCGTGAAGATCATGAACTAGCGTGGGGGTGACGGGGGTCGTTGATGAACAAGAGGAAAACTGCGAATACAAGAGCCAAGGCAGAGATAATAATAATAAGAATACACTGGGAGAGAAGGGAGAGGAAGTCTGCTCCAGCATAATTAGTATATGAAGGCCTACGAGCCCACGGCGCCAGCATTTAGGGGAAAATTAGGTTTCAACGTTTAGACGTTGCATGTCCCCGTGAAAAACGCTTACGCGGTCACAGGGAGAAAGAGAGAGGGAGAGAGTTGATCGATGGAGTGACGATTGCCGAGTGCAAATTGATAATTATTGTCGATTAGTGGTGATTGGTGTGGGGACCGTGCCGCAATCCCCCTCCGTATCAGTGTCATTTTTTGTTTAGCGCCGTGTGTCATCGGTGAGGGGTGCTGCCAGTCCGTGCAGTCGTCTAACAACTGTGTGACAAGATGCAGTTTTCCAACGAGAACGAAACGATCTCTTCTCGTGTAAATTACACTCGGCCTCTGCGGGCTGCTGAGTCCTGGGTTAGCGGGTCGTACGATCGCGGACCGATCGAAACTCGAGCAGATCGAGTCAGCTAAAACTAGACAATTCGTCTAGTCTAGCCCCCATGAAAAGAGGAACTTTTATTATAAAATGCCGCAACGTCGAAAATTCTGACATAATCACGAGCGGCTGGACGAGCCGACGATGCCCAAGGGAAATTTTAACAATTGTATTGCACTTATTGCAAAGAACTCGATAAAAAAAAGTTGCTGCGTGACATATAAGAGAGCTTAAACATTGCAAAATTGCAGCTCCTTTATAAATAAAACCTTTAATAAACCAATAAAGCTTTACCTTTATACAAATCATATTTGGTAGACAAAGTTATCACTGGTCGTTGTTGTCGCTTTGTAATCGCTATTATACAATATAAGGAAAGTCGTTATTGTTCGCACTACTGTGCAACTGAGCTGTTTTTTTTTTTGGTAAATGGTTATATTACACAAATACACAGCGCAATGGTAAGGGTACATACATTCGTTCCGTTCGGGGATCACTCCTGGTTCACCTATATTCATAGAAACGCAGATGAATACAATGATAACTGATAAATAAATACAATGATACAATAGATTAATACAATGCGTAAATAATTCAATAAAGCTCGCCAAAGCACTAGGCGCGATACCAACACTCGTAGCAATTGTTGTTTTCTATATCTGCGGGTGGTTGCACACCTGCAGATCACAGGGAATATAAAGGTGTATCGGGAAAGTGAATTGGCCAAGGTCGCAACTGCCAAGGTTAGCTGAATTGAGAGGCAGTGTGCGTTTGCTATGTGTTCGTGTCAGTTGGTGGCAGATCGTTGTGTCACACGAGGTGAATTTTTGGAATTTGCTTAGAGGTACAACGTGAAGCTATTGAACGACGACAATTGTGACGAGCCGTGGACTCAGGATGATCTCTCGCGCTATTTATTGCCAAGCAACTCACCCGGCATCAGAGTGACAGCTTTTGTAGTGACTGCTTGAGCCAAGTGGGATCACTGTCGCCGGTCATCTAAGCACATGCCTTAATGTCTGCCCGTGAAACTCAGATGAACAAGCCTAACGAATGGATTGATTATGGATGAACGTATAGGAAGCACATATAGTGTGATTTCAGCCGTTATTGATCTGACATTACCCCGATCTCGACCGCGGATTTTCTCATCATGTCTCTCAATAGTAGTAGTGGTAGTGGTGGGTATGTCATATATAGCAGTGAAGTAATGCCGAAAGGCGGTACCAGTGCGGTTGGCAAAGAAACTCCTCCCTCGCCAGTGGCCAAGCGGCTGGGAAAAGAAAGAAAAAGGGACGTCAGGTATATGGCAGTTCGGGTAGAATCAATAGTTCCGAAGCAGTAGTCTTCTCCTCTCAAACAACAAAAAAACTAGTTCTGGAACTAATTTACAAAATGCAGTAGACAGTCTGTAGACGTTATGTATTATAATTATCTTATAGAATGCTTCACTCCATATTAGATAAATATAATAGTATGCTATGGACGTGTAATAGGCTTAGGTGGGTTGTGTCTTTAGACGGGGGCTCAACAGCCGATTTTTTCAAATATCGTTTCGGCTTTGCGACAGAGCAGACCCCACCCTGTGTCCTACCGTTTCTTCTACAGTAAAGCTGAAAGTTCGTAAAAAGTGGAAACTTGCTGATTTTATTACACGATTGGAAAAGCAACAGTTTTGGCACTATAATGAAATCCAGTCTTGGACCACTGGTCCCTTAATGGCTTTCCAGCAGTCAAAATCCTTCTAGATCGTTACCCTGTCCTAATGTTGCTCGCGAAAGGTGGAGGTCGTCACAGGAATGATCTCACGGTATACTATCCTTGTCTTGGACAGGCTTACTATTTGGATGAGTGATGTCAGAGAGATCCAGATAAGAAGCGGGAGCCAATATCCAGTTGAACTTACGAACTTATGAAAAGCTATCATACAATCCAAATATACTCACTCACACAAGTTTGGTTGGTGTTCAAGGAAAAAGATATCCTGTCGCTTACGAAGAGACTGTTTTGAAAATGTAACGGTTTTTTGGCAACCCTGATAAAATGATTTCCTAATGATGGAACTTCGCTTTTAAACACAGACACACGCGAATTTCCTCTGGTTGACCTATCTAAATTCATCTATTGGGTTACGTTAAGGAACCCTAGCATTAGTGATATCGTTGACAGCGTTCTTGCATCATTGCTTGCAAGTAATGACGCAAGAATTATGTCCTGAATGTACGTTGAAGACGAGCACAGGCTAGAGGTTCACGGCCAGCCAACTGCTTGAACTGTGTTTCCGCAATCCTTTACAGTCAGCAATGCTGGAACCCCGATCCGTGCAACAATCCTGTACGCCGCTCGAGACAAGGTAATGAAAGCGGGTTTATGCATTAGGCATGTGCGTAGACGCGTGAACTCTTGCCTTGAAACGCTGTACAACAGCGCTGCACAATGTGTGAAGGAACAGGTGATCGACAGCGAGATGAAATTGGAGTGTGACAAATACGAAAAGCGCATTCATCGTTTCCAATAGCCGCGTATTGCATATATATGGTTTCCTAAGCCAGGCTGACGCCTGCGAGGAAAAACAATTTAGAAAAATCCCGCTCTAAGAGAAGAGGAACACATGTGGTGTTCTCGAGACCTCCATTCGAGTCTGCAGGCAACGAAAGAGAGAGAGAGAGAGCGCTAGAGAGAAGATGGGAATCTAGATAGTCTATGATGCTGTATCGATGTACACACACACACATATATATATATATATATATATATATGTTTGTATATGCTCACAGAGGCTTACCTGTCGGCATAGATGCAGGCATAAGCGTGCGTTCGTAAGAACACGTTGCGTCGTACACGTTGTACAATATAGCTCGTGTAGGGATCATGGCTTGTTGCCGAACGACTCCACTTGTGAACGTACCGGTGGCACGGAGAGGCTTTGGCAGGCGGAGCTCTGGACAACGAAGAGCACAAGTCGAGATAGAAGCAATCTTCGCATCTCGGTCATAACACGGTGTGACGAAGCGCTAGGTTTACGACCTACTTCGACACAAACCTCGATACCTTCGAAGTCATTCACTGGTGCGGACATGTAGGTACAATCAAAAGGGAACAAGCTTGGAATATACTCGATAGCGTATTGTGACATGTGGCGAATTGGTCGATGAGAGGCCAATTAAGAATTGTAATTAGTGACCAGTGAATTAATATTAATAATAATAATAATAATTGTAGTGTGTAGGAATTAAGAAGGTATGACAATCTATGCGTTTCGAGATGTAGATGGGTATATATTTCAAATCAAGCGTACTGCAATAATATCGCACTCGATCCATTATTCGTTGGAGATGACTTCAATGACAAAGTGCTCAAATTGTAGTTGTAGTAGTCAAAAATGATAGAACCTGGATTTGGCTCAAAGTCTAGCTGCCATGACAATTACAACTGGGAAGATAATCATCTCATGCAGAGTCTATCTGTATACATTTATATATGAACATACTTCTACGCACAAATAATATATACAGTACACATAAGCAAGACGGTTGACTCGGAAGGGTTCACGGAAATCATATTCTACCTGGCTGTTCGTCTGCACCTGTAAAGGTTTCGACGAGGAGAATGAGGCCACCATTCTCCGCGCGTCGGCGTGCACGCATCACACATCTACCTCTGTCGTCTTCGTTATCATCTCGTTTTTCCACTACTTCGTCGTGTTCCTACTGTAACCAGGTATATGGCAATTCACTGGAATAGGCGAATCACTCACTTCAAGGGCGCCATGCTTTGCCGATTCACACAAAGCGAGAGAGAGAGAGAGAGAGAACGCGCGGAGGCAGATAGGTTGAAATATATATATCTCTTTTTATTCACACGAGTTGTGTAATATTATAATATACCTATTTTACAAACAGTGTGGTGGTTTATAAATATGTTACAACGTGCTTTCGCCAGTGGCTGTGGCGAGAGTTCGGTCGTTGTTGTTGTTATTATCTACACTCAATTTCATCAAATGGTTCAGTGATCTTATTTGATTGCACTCGCCCGCATGGTATTTACAACATTTAGATCCGCAGAATTTACATTTACAGCGATCATTTGCGTCGTGGTATCCCTCGGATTGACATACAAGGTGGTGGAAGCCGTGTACGGCGAACCTAGTGATATGGTGTCTGTTTACTCTGCCGCTAAGTTTCCAAGTGTCATCTGTCATGGCCGGCGTCATAGAAAATAAAGGGTTGAAATAGGTTGAAATAGAGAAGCCGAGAACCTTGGTCAGCAAGAGGGAGGGAGAGAAGGAACTCTCTTTGTGACTAGAATACGATTCTTTAGAACTGTCTCATTAGAGCACGGCACTGCCATCAGATTCGTGCGATCTTAGCACACGGACACATGCGCATGGCGCGCTACAGTGACAATGCAGGCATTCACTGTACATGGTACTCCGTGTGCGCCGTAAGAGCACCAGCGCAGTATGAACATTATTCATTTAGTGTTCATTTACATGGAAGCACATCGTAACCCTTCTTATATAGAATAATACTCGTAATAATATAATAATAGCTAGCTTATAACATACCTATATATGTATTCTACATTACGTATGGTGGGACTATCGTTGGCATCCAGCTGTGTGTTGTGAAAAACTCGGTTTGAAATGCCGTATCACTTCTTGCCTATGCATGTTTGTTGATGTTAGCGAGTTATGGGAAACTTGTAACGATGATGAAATGATTATTTTAGCTAGTCCGCTCTTTTGGGAAACGTTGACCTCGGCTCACGGCTGACACGGGTGATACAATAATGATACAAGTCACACCTACAGCGCGACGATCACAAAACCGGCTGTCACTTTTGATATATATATATATATATATACGATGGTCGTACATTAAACGTCAACGGATGAGGTGAACGCCACTGCCGCTGCTGGTTCGCGCCGAGTTGTTGCAAATCGAGGCAGCAGCAGCGACGGCTGCGGCGGCGGCGGTAGCCAATGTATGAAGACTTACGACAAGATACAACACACTCAATTCGATCGAAATTTTCTTTCAACGAGTGAAGCGGCGGACGTTCGGCAGTGGGTGCTCACTCAAAGAAAGTCACTGCCTTTCTCCACCCATGTGCCCCTTTCGGGTCGCTAACGATGAATACGACTCTGAGCAGTAGTCAATTCCTGCCGCAGCGATGGTGGCGATGCCGTTGCTGGTACTGCTGCTGCTGCTGCTGCCAGTAGTGGGTGAGTCCCATGCAAAAACGACAGTCAGAGAATCAGTCACAGACAGCGTAAATGGGCGCATCGAACTTACGCTCAAGTCAGTGCTGACGATCTTTCTTTGATCTATAATAACATATAGAATAGAATCGACACTAGTCACACAGAGTCATTCTGGTGGTTTTATGAGTCACAAATATATATATATATATATATATATATTTAGTATATGATTTGTTGCGTAAGATACATTGGCTACTTCTGTAATGAAAGAAATGTTATTTCTAAGACCGAATGCCTATTTTCGGAATTGGATGTGGCCGATCCCGTGTATGGGATCGGTCGATCGATCGATCGATCGATCAATTCTACAAAAAAAAAGCCAGATTACAAATAAGGAAGCTGGATATCTGCGTTAAAAGAAAAACATCTATCTTTGGGAAAATTCATCTATTATAACTGACAGCCGAGTTGTGATTTGAATCTTGCGGCTGACATACATGTTGATTGGGCCAGTCGGTACAGCGTTGTAGCTGTCCTAGAATTTGAAGGCCTGGTTGGTCATAGAGAGAGAGTAGCTTGTCGATCTCGAGTAGACACAGTCGGAATTGCTTTTTCCATTTCTGCCAAATTCAATGTCAACAAGCAGAATCTGACGTGAAGTTGCGTGAGCTCTTCTACATCCTAAGATCGCTCACTGCAACGCTTACTACAACTATATGTTTCCAGGTAAAAATGTACCATGTTCATAGGAAATGTCTGAGTCACTCACGCGTACCATAGTACACATTAACCCTCGTCTGACGGTGCGGCTTTATATATATATATATATATATATATCTGCTGTCGATATTCAGAAGTGGACCCACTTGAAGACGAACACTAACACACTGCTGTTTCACGTTAAAAATAGTAACGGCCGACCTAATCCATCCATATTGTTCCATGCGCTACAGTTACGGATACAAATGTACGTTCGCTATTGCGATCAGTTAATGGAACCTGCGAAAGACGAAGTTACAAGAGGTAGCCGCTAGAACGAGATCACTAAAGAACTACCACCGTGTACTATTATATTATAATAACCTACCATATCCCTCTCGTCACCATACCCAATGTGTACGGCAGACTCAAAGGCCAGAGGTCCAGCCGATCGGGTCGCTTGTACATCTCTGTGGTCGCAGCCGCTGGTTCCCCGGCAGCAGGTACACGCGCAAGCCAGTACGATACACTAACTTGTATTTCCACGGAGGCTTCGTGTTCGCCGGGAGGAAAAAGAAGGCCGTTGTATCGTTGTAGCCGACCGCCTAGACGATATCCTTCTCCTTCTTTGGGCCAGGCCAAGCTGGCTGGCAGACTGTCTGTCGGAAATTGAAATTGACACTTACCAGTGAAGCGTTTAATCAATTATGCCACTCGGAAACAACGAAATTCGATTAACGACGTGTACCATCAAGCGGCTGGCGGCGTTTTGGTAGCTAGCTACGTATTTCCGTGTTTCCCAGCTATCCCCTCTCGTCCCCCGAGCCCTGTTCTTATGTTCACTTCAGGGAGCGGCAGAGGTCTTAAGTACTATCCTGTGGGTTGTATGCGCGCTGGCTATCTCTGTTCGTTTTATTATACATTTATTATACCCCCTATAGTAATAATAATAATCACAATATATGTAACAGCCATACAAAGTTGTATTCTTAGGGGCTAACAAACATACTCAAACGACGACATATAGTGTCATGTTCCTCGTACTCGTATGAATACAATAGAGTACGTAGTAGAACGTACAACAATATTCATGTGTGATATCGATGTATGGATGGTTATGGTCTGTGTGTGCTAGCATTTAAATTATCCACGATTATTTTCATATCAAGGGGATAAGGTCACAATTCGGTGAAAAATACTCCTATTGTATTTATGCGATTCGTATACGACAAGTAAACAGTGACTGGGCTCGGTCCATTAGCGATTCTGATTTAAAAATCGATAAGGTATTAACTTTATCCCATGATAATATACTATGCATATATGGCGCCCTCCTAATGCGTCGCACTGGCACCTCGGCCAATGTGCTCTATTCATTGGATGAGGTTAAAGCTTCGCAACGCGTTCGACCACTCAACCTGTCTGTGTGCATACCCCACTACTGTGGCCCGGTGTCGTTGTTGTTGTCGCTGCTGTTGTGGGATTTACCTCAAATACCCTTTGGGTTTCAGCGTGGTGCCCGATTTGCAGCTGGCGTTCTACCGTCAAGTCGCTCGCTGTCGACGATGCAGTGTACACTGTGTCGTGTGTTGTAGACAAGAAGTAAAATTACAAAAAAAAACAACACTAATAAAAAAGAGCAGACCTACGCGTGCTGCAGACAGACGCACAATACTGAGTAAGACATTTGATAAATACCACCAGCCCACAGCGGGTCGGATAGCAACAAACGCGAGCCAACTCGCTGAGTTCACACACGCCGGCCGCCGCCGCCGCCGCCTCGCATGTATTAGGCATTACATTGCTGCGGCCGATGCTGATGTTGTTGCTGCGGCTGCTGTTGGCGACGGGTTCATGTCTACGGCTGCTATCACAGTGGAGATATATTATAACCTGAGGGCATACACAGACCCGGGCGCACACGTATCCCGCCGTCAAGCGACAGGGATAAAGGACAATCTCAGAAACTCAGTAGTTGGCGTGGCTACAACCACTACCACCACTACTACTACTGCCGTCGCCGCCGCCGCCGCGGAAACAGGAACATCGCCAGCCGTGGCGCCAGTGGCTGTTTAAGCAGCCTTTCTACTCAAGACATCACAGCATTACCTGACCGTCTTTCAGGAAAAGAGATTTTCCATCGGGCACAACAACTACCAGCAGAGGCCGAGCTCTGCGAGAAGATGCCGACTGGTGGACTCGCCGCTCGCTAGCAGGCGGCACCGTGGAAAAGCGGCAACATCAGCAGTAGTCGTAGCAGCAGCAGCAGCAGGGCAGCGAACTGCGCGTCTATCGGTCTACTATATGTCCGACTGGCTTTCGGCTGCCGCTGCTGCTGCTGCTGTCTAGCGATATGTATGTCTTCGACGGTATGGTGTTAAGTGGGTCGGTGCGGCGGTTCCTTTAGCAGTGTCGGTGGTCGAAAGCTTGAATCTGCTAGCCAGGTATACTGCACCACAAAGCAACACTCGTAGCGGCTATGGCAGTGGCAGTACGCTGATCATGCAGCGCCGGCTACGGCTGCCCTACGGTCAGCGATGCCAATGCCCGTGCCCGGGTTCATGTTGCAGCAGTATGGGGTTTCTTGGGCAACCCAAACGACGACGATATGACGGATACGCCAACACAACACGTCCACCCTTCCATACCGACACGAACGTCAGGAATGATGTGATGGGCGCGCTTTGTTTATGAGAAATGTTATGTTCGTAGGCAAATGGCGACTTGGACGAACGCTCATGAGCGCAGAAACAAACACGAGGAAGAAATCGAACGAAGGGCCGGCCCATAGAACAGCCTGAACCCGCTCTCACGAACCAAAACACAGAGGCAATGCAATATTTACATATCGCTCTATGTGTAGTGTTGGCGCCTGGCAATCGTTGCCAGACGTCGGTGAGCAAGCCACCGGCAGAAGGGTATACTGCGATCAGCCGATAGCCAACAACCGGTCAGTTCGAGAGGCGGTCAGTTCAAATGGACAAAGTCGTACTGCAGCTGTTGCCAGATGAGTTGAGTATGCTGAGTACGCTCGGATATCCGCCGGCACGTGGTCGTGTGCCGACATACACAGATATCTATCTCTCTATCTATATAAATACTATATGAGTAGAGATGCCCATATACACAAATGAATGTCTGTGGCTGCATTGCGCATACTGCGAACACACGGTGCCGTTCGCCTATTTGCCGCTGCGAAATCTCTCCCTCAGCAACGTTCTGGATAGCGACGAGAGTACTGCCAACAGGAGGAACGTTTGAGAGGCAGCTTCGAGAAGAAAACCTCGCCGGGCTCACCGGCTTCACATAAACAACTACGGGACAGCATAGGCTAACAGAGAGATGAGCTTGCGCTTGCTCAACAAAGTGGCCACTAGCACACCATCTGTATGTCTGTCTCTCGTCGGTTGATATACTGTACGAGCTGCATGTTGTACGATGCTGCAGGAAGTCATCCTCGCGACCGATTGCCATCGCCGTTGCCGCCGCCGCCGCCGCCGCCGCCGCCACCACGTCGAGCGCGTAGTCACTAGGGCGGCAGGCGGAAAGACATATCGAAATAAGTCCATTCAAGGTGCCAACAGAGTTTGAGGGTTCACCTGTCACCCATCAAGAACACGCGTTTAAACATCACAACTTCACCGTTGCCATCGTCTTAGTGCTTCTCTTCATCGTCTGGCTCATCTGCTCTGTCGGGAGGCGGGAGTGACTTGAGGAGACACCTGACCCTGATCTAACAGGTGACACCTTCAGCATAGGAATCTAAAAATTCGCAAGCGAGAGAATTCGAGGGAGGGAGAGAAAGAGAAAGAGAGAGAGAGATAGAGAGGGAGTCAGTCACTCACAGATATACTGACGTAAAGTCCTCGGTATATTGTCTACGCGAGCAGGCCAGAGCGTTTGTGTGTGACCGCTTGTGTTTGTACATTGGGCATCTGTTGATAGGATCGGGAATTGTTCGTTCGCATGACTTGTTTACTGAAATGAACGAATTCGAACGCATTGTGGTGAAAAGCGAATATAAAAAAGACGAAGAATCCTAGAGAAGTCGTCTAACTTTTGCATGAATCAACAGACAATCATGGTGTGTGTTCAATTCACTCGAGACAAGACTTCTGCTTAGAGCATTAGGAACTCTCTGGACAAAAACGCACAAAGCGCTTAGACGAAATGCTAGCGCAACCAATTAGTGAATCTCTGTCGTATAACATATTATCTATTTTACCCAGACTGTTAGACGCTTTGCGGTAGAAATTATTCATGTCGGCCTGCCATTGAAACATGTGAGGAGACGAAATTGTCTATCGAGCAATGTAAAGAGTGGTCATTCCTAGAAATCCATCTTGGACTCTTGCATTTGTTAATGGGGTAGCTGAGCCTATTGAAAGCAGGCTGTTGAGACGACCAGTGACAACTCCTACGTTCAGCTGAGACCATTGAAGTGGAACCACTTCACGGTGATACAAAGTCCCATACAGATATTCTTCACCGAGGTTACTTTTAGATGATCTCGACGATTTGCATTAAAGGAGTCGGTCCGTCTCTTATGAAGCGATGGCGAAAGCTGTACCGTCGACGTTAAATGTTGAAGGATGAGAATCGGCCCGGAAATATCTACTCCTTAGATAATTCCTACTATCGTCTGCCCCTTGAGAATTCAACAGCAAGTGTCGTAGCGAGGTACGTGCTCTTTTTTTTAATCTTCCATATAACTTGGAAGTGATTATGATCACGTCGCAAGAAAGAAGTTCGTCGAAAAGTTATATACGAATTGCAATTTTATGCATCACAGGGTGCCGTTGACTGAATAAGGGAGTTACTCGCACTGTTATCACGATCCGGGCCTGTGTAAGAGCTCAATCGAGGTACAAAAAAAATCGAAGAAAATCTAGCTGAAAAGACATAGCGCTGCAAATTGACAATGCTCAGCGTATTCTTGTCGCTCCTTCAGTGAATCGAGAGTAAAATCTTCTGCAAATATCCGTCACGTGCTGATGCTGAATGTCACACCGAATCTGTCTCTAAATGGTCGAAATATTGATAAATGCGGTTGCTTGAGTGTTACTGAATCGGAATCCTGCTGCGCCCGGAGTCGGAGTTCTGCTGATCTGTCCTTATATCTCGTTTCATTACGAAATGCAATATCCAGCGCCAGCTATGAGGTCCTAAAAACAGCATTAGCTAGAGCCACAACCGTTGATCGTACGGCCACTTCAGGATTGATTGTTTGTAGAGCCGCGGTACAGTTAGCAAAACGGGGATCGATACCGCCGCTAAGTATAACGGCTTTCGCCTCTCACACGCGATGTCGATTTTTCAAAGTGTTAATCTCAACCGTTACCGTTAAGTGGGTGTCTTCTCCTTATTTCAATCATTATTCTGCCGCATGTAACAATTGTGTGCTAATTCACTTTGTTAGAACACATAGTGTCGCTCCTCGCCCCTGTTACTGTCGCCCCCTTGTCGCATCCAACCAGCTAGTGCTGTTAACTGCTAGATTTGTTGCGCTTAATATCGGGTCCACTGTCCAGCTCTAATTGTGATCGTGTTCTGTAGTCGCCACCGTTGTCGCCCACTGCCCGCCTCAAGACAATAGCCATCAAGTTATCTTCGGTTTTAGTCTGCGGGACAAACACAGATCGACACGAGGAGGTTGACGGGGTTGGCCCGCGCGAGGACGGGGCAGCCACACACACACACGTTCACGCTCGCTAAATGAGACCGTAAAATCGCAAAGCACTTTGCTTCTGCTTGTTCTGTTGTTGCGGAAGCCTTAGCGGCAGCAACAGCACCTGTTTCTATTCTGTACATAGTTTAATTTTCCATCCTTCACTTGCAATGCGAATGTGCGCTATCGCTGCCGCTCATCGACTACTGCGCCCTCCTGTTTGTTAGGCTATGCTTCCACCATCCTCCCGCCTCTTCGCCTGAGTATATCTGTGTGTGTGTGTGTGTGGCCATATGTGAGCGTCGGGTCTCTGTAGTTTGCTGTACGACTACGAATGCATCCCATGCCCTGGAAGGTTGATACGAGCGCGGCTGTCCGCCAGGTCTGTATGTATCTGTTCGTCGGCCGACGGTGTACCCGTGGCCTAGCGCTCGATGCCCCTCCTCTGGCATCACCTGTTCACATCACGGCTCGTCGAGTGGCCGACCGTTCATCCCTCACTATCCAGCGGCGAGCGAGGCGGCAGACAGACAGGCAGGCAGGGCCCCGGTCACGATTCACTGCCCAACGCTTTGCCTTTCGGCTCTCGCGTTGCCGTCCTTTGTTGTTCGTCTCCAGACGAGCTGCCACCCAACCAGCCAGCGAACCACCAGCTGCAGGACCGCGCCAGCAGAATAGGACCAAAAGAGTAGAGGAGCTACAGTCACTCTTCTCTTTTCTTGCTCTGGCAGCAGCAGCACCAGCAGCACCAGCTGCATCAGGCTGACGGCCTGATGCGCCTTAACGCACTCCGCCGTGCGTTAAGGCGCACTATGATCGTGCAGCCACCGTGATCTTTTCCTCTTTTATCTATTCCATTCTCGCACTTCCACTTTCTCGACCACGATGTGTCCCTGTCGCTGACTCTCTCTCTCTCTCTCTCGCTCTCGTTCACTTTCTCTCGAACACAGCGGAACACCACAATCATTCTCTGCCCGATGCTGCCTCTCGACGATGACTACTTGAACTATCCGACCATCACAACTCGCCGCCGCTCAGTGCTCGCACCAGTCACAAATACACATCTCTTTCTCTTCGCGTCTGTGTTGTGCTGCTTTTGCCATGCTGTCGAAGCGTGCGGCAAGCACACTGTCATTGCTGGCCCAACAGGCTCAGCATCATGCTGCCATAGCATCGCTATATCGTGGTAATAGTAGCAGCAGTACATCTAGAAAGAGCATCATTGTGACCTGTAGAGCTCCGCTAGATGACGCCGTCCCTTGTCGCCCGAAGAACGACTGATGCTCGTCGCCCGCCAGGGCTTTCCCACTCATCGCTGTTGTCTATGGGTCTCGGAAAGTCAAACGACGACCCGCGGCGAATGGTCAGAGGCCGTCTGCCAAAGGCCAGTCGGTGAACTTCACTCACGATCGGACGAGAGCGGCGGAAAACGAAGGGACGAACGGTCAAGAAATCGTCGGGAAGTCCCGGGTCCGTCCGGGCACTTGCTGCAGCAGGAGTCTACCAGAGAGACTTAGGAGCGACGAACGCGCGAGATGCAGCCAACAATTCTGACTGTTCTCTCTGCGTTGCGAGTTGCAACCGGCGTTCGTTGAGATCGCTGAACTAATGGGGTTAGTTGCACTGCAGGCGCTGCTGGCAGAGCGACCGAGCGCCATCTGGCGTTTGTGATCATTTCGTATCGTAGAGTCACGGGATGTGTTTTGTTACGACTGGCGGGAAAATCTAGGTACTGTTACGGGCTACGAAAGCTGCTCGATACGGTAACCGCTCGGAGGCTAATCTTTGTCAGCGTCCTCATCCTGCTGTGTTCTCTGTCCGCTGTGCGAATGAGGTATAGGAGACGAGAACGAACAAGACAGCCAGCGAAAGCAGAGCAGGCCGGTCGAACGACACCATGTCGAGTCGTCTCAGGTCCAGCACCGATGACCAACGAGACTTCACCGAGATGCAGCGCGCTATACTTCCGCCAAATGATAGCGCGGCGGATAGAAGTGGCCCAGTGGCAGAGATGGGCAATGACGCCTTCCCTTGTATTCGCTACTATAGGAGCCAATAGTGACAACAAAACAGCTCTAGAGCGCTAGAAGGGACAAGAAGAACGGGAAGAGTGGTAGAGAGAGAGAGAAGCGGCAAGAGTTGAGTCATCAGGTCAGCTACTCACTGTCATGGTTCTCTTCGTGCAGTAATAGGTTCAGGTGATTACGGCTAGGGCTCTGTTTTGCTTCAAACGAGCTTAGAAAATTGGTTTCACGTTCGGCTTGCCACAATAGCTGCCAACTATAGGGTCAATGAGTGGCACCTATGTGTGCTGGTTTAGCGGGAACTCGGCGTTGGTGGCGATGAAACAAAACAAATAATTAGGCATAACTAGGCAGGAATGCGCAGAATATGTACCGAACATTTGACCGAGACTAGAGGAACAAAAGCCTTCGCGTGGGCTTTGGCTAAGACAATTAAACAAGCTGCTGAAATAACCTTGCTGCGCGTGGGTAACCGTCCAGTGCGATGTTTAAGGGACTTAGCTTGCACTAACACGCTGATCGTCACACACTGTTCGGCAGTGACGCAACGGATTGATGAGAAGACGTACGTCTTAAGAGGTGCCTTCAAACTGGTGTGCGCTCAATCATTCTCAAGCGTTTTTGCAGGTCGTTAACAACAACAAAACAACAATAGTAATATAAAGGATAATATCAATAATAAAATCGATCCGAAAAGCCCGGACGAATTGCTGAAGTTTTTGATGCGGGAGGCGAACGTTCGTATCTGGTGACTCTCGGCCACCTGTTGTTGGCCAGGCACAGCGACCGGCCATCATCTGTCAGATTGATACGTAACAAAAAATGGATCTTGCTTTGCACGGTGATAAACTTGATCATCTTTGTGACTCACTATATTTCTTTAGCGGTGTCATGCTGTCAACAGGTGGCATTACAATGCTGCCTTGTCAATGCTGCCTGCGAAAATTCGCAACGCACCTCGAAATGCCAGTCCTGAGGCTAGAAAATAAAAGAGATTTTGCTATGACAGTGGATTTAGTCTATAACACGTCCTCGTATAGGCGTCAGTCAACAATAATTAACTGGCCGCACAGACAAAGAATTCGTTTACTAAATCAACTGGACTGACGATAAACTAAATAGAAAAATAGAGAGAGTCTAGAGAGCTTATTATGAGCTGTGATTCTGCTAATTCAAACGAGTTGCACGACACTGCTCGGTCATTAGATCTCTTATATCTATACGGACACCGAGTACATATGTCGGCCTATCTACAACACCATTTTTAGTGTGCCAAAAATGTCTTCTGTCGTGACCATCACGCGAATCACACAGACACGCACAACTTGGCCGGTGCAGCTGAGGTTAGTTGTTTAGTTGGGTTAGCCGTGTTATTCATTAGCACAATCTCCTACTCCTCCCGTTCAGTCTTAATGTATGTATGCATATAAAGCGGTCCCCGGCGGCTGTTATTCCGCCTACCACAATTGACTTGGAAACCTGCGTCTTCAGCGGAACACGTGAATACCAACGCAAAAGTGAATTGACGGGTTCAACGTCTAACCAACCATCACCGGGGGAATGGGGGATTGGGGGTGACATCGATGACGATGCCGGGGTCGCACGTTTTCGTAGCGAAGACAAAATTACACTGACACTTTTGTTGTTGGCGTCACTATGCTCTCTAAGGAAAATCAGCTGGGACATAATATTACGAGCGAAAATTGATTGACAGAGATGACCGAACTAATGTTTATTCGGTGGACGGAAAATGATTACGTGTACAGTTACTGCCGCATACACAGAGACACACACAGAGAGACACACACACAGAGAGAGCTCATCAAATTAGTTCGTTAGTGGTTGTGTTTCGCATGTGAATCCAACGGGTCGTCCGTGTGCATCACTAGCCGACTGTATAGCCTTAACTTTAAGGGGATTGCTACTGTCACCGAGCTCGCGGATTCCCCCGCTATTGATTAAATATTACGGCCCAGATATATACGACCTTTGTAGTATCTACCAGACGACTTCGTCCCTTATATATCGCTGTCCTGCTATTGACTCTCGCTATTTCTACATTCGACTGATTCATCAACTATTCATTTTGACAAAGCTCCATTCACGGAAGGAGGAACATTAAACTTGCGTAATCAAACGACCGAGAGAGAGAAAGAAAGAGAGAGAGAGAGAGAGAGAGTTAAGAGAAATGGAGATGGGAGCAACGTTGCCATTATCACAAATAACAGTGGCACCAATGACATACATATAGCTATGACCGATAAACGACCCATGCCACGGTGGCTTGATTACATTAAAATTAAATGGAGCCTCCCCGCGTCCAACCCGCTGTTGCGAGCAGCCTCACTGGCCAACCTGAAGTGAATAGTGATTTCGTCAACTCCGGCCTAGTCGTCCCTGGCAACTGGCGTCCGTCCCGGATACGCCATCATCCATCAGTAAAGTATTGCCTAGGCGTGGAGCGTACCGTGGGCAGGAGATTTCATCGACCTGCGCCCTCTCGAACCGTCCCAGATGCCGTCCCGCTCTCTATAGAGATTCACTGAATTTCCACTACTCGACCGGCTACAATCGCTTCTCTATCTCTACACACCTACTTCTGCTGGTAGTCGTAGCGGTGAGCGTAGTGGTCAGCCCTCCACCGGTCAGCCAGTTCACTTCCTGCTAAGGCTACTTGTATTTATCAGTGGTCGTCTAACATACAGCCATTCCATACCACTATACCACCACCACCCTATGGACATGACAGCACGACGAACGACGGCTACACCAAACTGCTATTACCTATCCGACGACGCTCGACGTAGCTAGCTAGCTATATAGGGGCGTAGGGGGAGAATAGGTCGGAACCTTCTCCGGGTGACGGCTGACTTTTACGTGACGGAGCCGTCTGCTCATTAAAGACACAGTGGCAATGTTAGCGGCAGTAATCGTAGTTGTATAAGGACTGTTGTTGCCGTTATCGTATTTCGTCGTTGTCTTTGTGGACATTCCACACGCGGCAGCAGACAGCCGGGGCAATGGCGCCCTCGCTGGCCCCACCGGCCTCACCGCTGCCGTCACGGCGGTATATTACAAGCGACGAGAGAAACACACAATTTGAATCTATTAATATTGGGACTCGGGTCCCTTGCTCGCTAGGTGGGTCAGATAAGAGCCACATGGTAATTACTGCAATCACACAGCACCAACGTAAGGGGGTTAACTAAATTGGAAGCCACAATTTGAGCTGTGTGCTACGATGGAGTCACATCGTCCCGGCTGGCCAACGGTTGCGTGGAGACGAAGCAGTTGCTTGCGTTGTAATAACGGCAAACGTCATTCACGCTATTGGAGATAGGCGCGTCATGAACTAATCGCTGTACTAATTTCGCGTAACACTGTTTTAATCACGACTTATTTGTTTCACAAATAATACTGATAGCATCAGTACCGACGATTTCGATAGCTAGAAAATAATGTTTTTGGACTCTCAGCCCAACATTTAATGTCTCCGGAATTGCTTTTTGTATTGTTTCGTAAGGCGGACCCTAAAATGCAAATGTGCAACGGTGGGGATCATTTCCATAGCTGACCCTCAGCTCTCCTCCTTCTCTGGGGTAGGGAAGCCGCGTCACCGCCATGTAGCGGTACCGATTCAAGGGCCTGTCAGGAGAGCCCGTTGACTGCAGCTACCGTTGATAGTCCCACTTCAATATATTATAGTAGTCACGTTACTTGAAACAGTTCCCTGACAAACACTTTGCTGTCTGTAGATAGATATTTTTTGTCGGGATGGCGTAATTTTGTCTAGCGGCCATCGAATTATCGAAGGTGGAACGACGTGTCTGATAGCTATTGCATATAAATATACATTATATATATATATATATATGTAAATGTCAAATATTTCATCTGACTTTGCCGTTAGGTAGTCTACCAGTCGTCAGGACATGAGACTCGCCATTCATAATATGGAAATTTCTCCTGTACGACTCATCTCTAGTTATATATATATATATATATATATATATATATATATATATCAACATCGAATGTTTTTTTTTCGTTCTTTGAGTGCTATGTTGAATCGCAGAGCTTATATCTTCATAATTGACCAAGCAGTTTCCACTAAAGTAACCTTGCTGCCTCAATAGATTCGAGGTATGAGCAAACGGACTGCTCTTTCTGCTACGACTGGTTATATTGGCGCAGAGCCAATATACGTGAGAAGTTTTAGCTATTGAACAAGAAATAGCTCAGGAAGCAGAGAGATAACAGTGTTTACACATAACTTACTAGTATGAGGCGTCCTCAAATCGATTCTTATTCAGCGTTTACGAATTGAATTATATTTGATATCATGCTAATAGATAACTTTATTTCTCTATTCATTCATATCTGTTTAGGCAGCTCAGGCGTCTTCCGCCTGTGCATCCAACGTGGAAATGAGCATCCAATTCAAGCGGATGTCCCTAGCTCTTATCTGAAAGCTTCTGTTTTTTTGAGAGGAGGAAATTTTCTTCAAACACACGGACACCTGCAGAGTCTATCCCTTTCCTAGGGTTGGCAAATATAGAGAGAGAGAGAGAGAGAGAGAGAGAGACACGAGCGCGAGAGACGCAAAGAGAACCATTATTAATTCAATTCAAATACTCCTTCAGTTAAAAAAGAAAGGTTTGCCGTGAGATATACTCAAATGTTAGGAATGGATTATTGTATTATCAGCTTCTGTTATTGTTGTATTAATACATATAAAGGAAAGGACGCTTGCTCGGGCCGACTAGAGCTCCCGTGTACCCTCCATAGACTCATATTATTCAATTTTTCGGTCCGAGCGACGGGTCTTGACACAACGGGTAAATCGGTTGCGAAGCAATCGGTTTCGGCGGTTGTCAAGCATTTCCTTTACGCGCTCCTATTTTTGTTGACTCCCGTACTCTCAATTGTTTGCAGAGTCGTACAGCTCGCTGATAGAGGAAAGCCGTACAAGTTCTCGCGGGATATCGCAATCGAGGATTCCTAGCGTGCACTATATCAAGCACTTCAATGTGTTTCTTTAGACAAGGTTTCCAAACAGTGGAACAATTTGTGCAGAAAATACAAACAAAAATTGGTTTGCAGATTAGCGACGCCGACCTTTTTACCTCAGTGATGTGCACATCAAAGTCCAGGGCGGATGTGAGGATTTAGCCGAGATCACGCTTAGAACTTCTATATTTGATCATTTCATTTTTTATAGAGTACTTCCTGACTGTTTTTTTCGAGCTGACACTCAGCTGTTCCCCTATGTGACAGGCCTCAGCTATTAACCTTTAGGTATGAGTAAGGCAGATAATAAGCAAAGGTGGCCCCGACAGGCCCTCATAGTATAGAGTACTTCCTGGTTGTAATGACTAGGATATACGACTGTTTCATCCAGATTGACTGCATACAAGTTATAGGATACTCTCACTGGAAGGTCTCTCTTTAGATCTGCAACGAAGACACAGAACAATAACGGGCCCAAACTTGACCCTTGGGGAACTCCCGTGGGGCAAGGTCCATGTGAGGTAAGCTTACCGTTTTACCGCAAAAGGTCCGATGCTTGAGATAACTTCCGGTCCAGTTTACGGTTTAATGTCAGCGTTCAAACTTCGGAGCTTGGAAATGAGAAAATGGCCCTTGACACGGTCAATAGCCTTGGAAAAGCCAAAGTACATACAGTCGAATGCAACCTTGGCATTCTGGAAAGCATTTAACTTTAGCTTTGTGAATTGGAGTCATGACCGACAGCCTAAAGAGATAGGGGACGCAGCCTTCCTAGTGGCTAAAGACGATCTTAGGTCGTTCGGCAAGAGCAAGGTATTTGTACAGAAATTCGCGGAATATTATTGGGTGTGTGGCTACATGTTAGAGGAAGCTAGTATATCTTTTGCGAAGGACTGTCTTGTGCGATGTCAACAGTAGAAACGAACGGGATCGTTACCTTGGGAAGGGATAGGCCCGCCAAACAAGAACTAAGACAACGGAGGATCTCTTTAGAAGCTTCGACTTTGCAGGAATAATTCGCCTCAAAGACGTCATTAATTTTTATGACCCCAGGTTCCGGTCATTCGTGTCACACAGGAATGAGAAACTAATAGCTCTGTTATCTGCTTCCAGTAGTGCTACGAAAACCTCTAATTGATCGATGATATTGGTAAGCAATAAATCAAGAATTGCCAAGAAATCTTTAGATGAACTATTAGAGATGACTATGTCGGGCCAGTTGATATTCCCAAGGTCGGAATCGCTACCGATGATGATAGGGATATTAGTGTTACAAAGGGCTGATAGTTATCAATTATCAACAAGAAAAGTTCACGAATGTTTGTTAGATAATACTAACAAAGTTTCCGGGCAGACTCATAACGTCCACGGCCCAACTGCTTTCGGCATTGCTTCATAAGACGGGCCCCTTTAAATGCAAATGTGCAACGGTGGGGACCGAACCCGTGCACCCGTTAGGTAACACTTGACAAAGTAACTGAACAATTATCGTTCAAGTAAATGTCAACTAGTCGTGGTTCCATAGGACCCTCGAAAGAAACGCTTAAGCATGTTAGCCTCTTCTCTGCAAGGATCAGAATGCTATCAGTTCTAGAATGAGAGACGATAACATGGAATTTATCGTTTAGCGATAACTCCTTGTCCCGTGTAGCTGCTGTGAGCCAGCTTTCAGAGATGAAGACAACCTGAATCTTGTTCATTGTTACCATGTCCATGTGTTATCTATATCTTCAATTCAATCCAAATCTTCCTATATTAAACAAAAGGGGTCGATCGATTTGTGTCTAATTATTCGATACATCACTTTCTGCTCAACTCATAGCACATCTCTTCATTTCACCTGCGTACCGTTTACACTACCATTGTACAATACACAACCAATCGGACAGCCGATTAGAGCACCAGAACTCGGTGGGAGGGGTTGGTCGGACAACCAGTAGCATACTGCTGAAAAACGGAGCCCAGAACAGCGTGGAGGGGGCCGACGCCAGTACGGGTCGGAGAGAGCAATGTTGGGAAAAGTTGCTTTGCCAACATCATTCCTCTCCTCTCTCACGGCCGCTACCGCGGCACGGCTGCCATATAACACCAAGCTACTTCGAACTGCCAGCTCAACAACGCAAGAACGAATGGCGCCTCTGACGCGACTACTACGTTCCAAACGCCGCGAACGCAACGGCCCCGCTCGACGGACGACGACGGTTGGCTACGCCAGTTTGTAGGTTGCCAGCCGGCACCCTTGGCTAGTGCAGCATCGCACCCCGAAGTTGGGGCTGAAGCCTCGAGGGCGTAGCCATGGAAGCAGCTATGGCTGTGGAGGAGCAAAATGCGGCCAATATCGCCTGTTCCTGTCGACAGAGAGTGAGTCAGAGAGATGTGACGAGAGGCAGAGGGAACCAGTGAAAGAAAGATAGACAGTGAGTGGGAACTCTTTGGAAAATGTTCCAAAAACTCCGTTCGGCTGCGCCCTCCAGCCAGTGTCTCCTCTTACTACGCAGCTTCGTCCTGCCGTTGTAGTCTAGTGGTTGCCTTCCTCTGGCTTGCCCACCTCAGAGCAGACAGACTTCACGCGCACACCGAGACGCCCTCGGACACAATCACACATACCCAGACCCGTACGCTCGCAGTCATTGCTGTTTTTCGGGATTCCGTACACTCTGCAATGTCCTCGTGGGCTGGCTGGCTAGCCGGCATTGTTGCTGTCCGTTGTCGACATCGCAGGTCCACAAACCTCGGTCGAGGGAGCGGTGCTGGAGGTAGTAGTAACGCTACTACCTCTGGTGGTGGGAAAGGGGGAAACGGGCGTTGGCAACCGAGGGCAAAGCCGACGCCGCCGTTCCGGTCCCTTCCAATCCCTTCGTAGTGCCCCCTTTCACTTGTCTCCATCGCCAACACCCCTCCGCCTCCCATACCTCTCCCTCAGGCCCTCATTGCTTCATTCCGCGTACAGTGTCTACGGTCCCCTACAACCCGTTCTCCCTTTTTTCGCCCGTCTGACCCAGTGAGACCCCCACAGTTTCTCGTCGTTTCTCATGTCTTCTCAAGTTCCCGGCTGGCTGGCTGACTGACTACCTGCGCGCTTTCCAGCCTGCCTTGGCTACCTCCTTGAGCGCAGCCCCTACCACCTACCTACTTGCTAGTTTCCCCTACTGCCAGTACTACTACTACTGCTACCACCACGGCTAGCAGGTTTGCTAGCTGGCAGCTAGGTCCACACGTATGCTCATTCGTCTGCTTCGTAGTAGGCGAACGCGCAGCACCAGCAGCAGTGGCGATGGCGACGGGGTCCGCAACGGTGGCGCCGCTGCTTGCGCGCCGGAGCCAGAAGTGCCCGGGGCAGCGCCAGCAGTGGCCTGATCGGGCTGAAGCAGCAACCGAACCGGTAACACAACTGAGGGAGCTAGGTGACTCGCTGGCGCTGCAGCCACGGTTGAGCGCTGTGGTCGAACGGAGACGGCGATTGGGGCCTGAGGTCTAGGCCGAACGAGCGGCCCAATGGGAGATGGGGTGAAGGCGCCAGGGGGAGGGGTGGATGCAAACAGCCCTTCTCGTTCCAGCTAGTGACTCCGTGTGTCCCTTTGCTTTCGCGTTGCTAGCATAGGCCCGCTTGCTGGGCCTCTCTCCTCCCCTCGTTCCATCGTTCCGTCTACACACTGGGCCTTCGCCCGTGCCACGGACTGTCGCTACCGCTTTCCCCGCCACCAGCAGCCAGGGAGGACCACGACGCCAACGCACTGTACCGCCGCCGCGGCCGCGTGCTTCCGCGACCACCGGCCTCAACACTTGCTCCAACGGTTGGTTCCAAGGGTTTAGCTCCAACGTATACGATTACGGTGGTCGTATGTAGCCTAGCAGAACAGTGCCTAGTAGAGAACGCCTAGATGAGATCGCCACGCGCCAGTTGGACCCCACCGCTTCTCAGGCACTGGCACGAGCACGAGTTAGAGTAATGGTATAAATAAAAAAACATGCTAGAAACATTCTTTCAGCTGACTCTCAGCTGTTCCTCATGTTAGATGACAGTTCTCAGCTTTGAACCTTTAGGTATAACTGCGAGGACATGTCGGAGCCAACTATGAAACCTTGTCGTAGCAATAATAAATTTTCCGGGCTGACTCACGACCAAAATTTAACGTCTACGGTACCTTGTCGTACCTGGCAAATATCCGCAGATAAAGAAAGATAGGAAAGAAATTCAAAGATCGTCCGCGTCCGGCAGAAATTGAACCTAAATCATATATCACTTCCGTCGAACAATCCAACATACTCACGGCTCCACCTTCTTCGATACTAGAAATATTAATGTTAGTAGTATATAGTAGAGCTATGCAGTAATGTCCGAGCCCCAGGAGTGGAAACGATTGGCGGAATCTGTAAGTTTGAAATCGAGAGACAGAGGGAGAATACTGAGAGAAGATCGTTCGATGTCGCCCGCTGTGAAAACGTCGATATAGCTCCACCCCTGCATAGACACGTCCCCAACTCTACCAGATGAATAACAACGACGACAGGATCGGGACACCTCTGATCGGTTCGGGAGACAAATCTAACCACTCACCCATTCAGCAGAAGGAAGGTTACCAGCCTCAGGAGGGGATGGCTGCCACTCCACGGTACAGCACACTGAGTACCGCAGCATTCCCCGCCGTTGTCTGACAGCGCCTGCGCCCTCGACGCTATTTGCGTTTGAACCAATCGGTACGTTACACTATTTACCCTAGAGATGATCATCGTCGTTTGCGCTGAAGCAAACCACTTACCAAGCCGGAGGAGTCTATGCGCCGCGCGCAGCCTGTCAGACAACACAGCGAACCGAGCAACGCGAACAAAATATGTGAGGAACAATGCAGTGTTTCCCCTCTCTCTCTCTCTCTCTGTCTCTATCCCACACGTGTTGTTATTTTCTGTTCGTTGTTACGAACAACGCACGGTATAGCAGCGTACTACGGCGTCGTCGGGGCTGATCACAACTGATCGGAGCCACCTGTAGCTCCGAGAGGAATTCCTGTGAAGGAAATGAACGTTTTTTATAAGCGGATACTCGGCCTTCGCCTGCGTCAATGTCGATAACAATGCTGATGTAAGAGAACACGAACATACTAAATGATACATGCGTGTGTATTTACACATATTTTTGTTGTTGTTGTTGTTGTTGCTGCTGTTGTTATTATTTTAATTTTTTAAGCTAAACGGTTAAAGTTGGGGGTCTTGGAATACTTGATCATATTTGTGTGGATGTGATTGCTGCTCATTGAGTATACTATTGCTACATATCGTTCACCAATATTAACGGTAGTAGCTGTACAGCAATGTCGTCTTACTATAGATAGCTTCATAAGACGGGCCCCATGAAATGCAAGCGTGCAACGGTCGGGATCGAACCCGTGCACCCGCGTGTTTCCTCCGATTACAAGGCGCATACGAATGCACCACCAGGCCACCGGGCTCGATATAGTTGGCAGATAAATGATTGCTATTGGAATCGGACTCGGATTGGCGAAGTTTCGTCGGAGTCAACAGCACATGTAGATGTGAAATAGCAATTTACAAGTTTGAGAGTCGATAAAAAGTTCAAGTTAATCCCTTCTAATGACACTCTCAGAGTATAACCACTGGACGATGGTTCGCTACTGAGCGCCCAACCCCACAGACGGTTATGAAGTGGCCGACACATAAACAGCAAGAACTATTTCATAGGGTCACCAAGTATTTGCACGTCTGTCCTGCTTTCGTGCCTCCAGCTCCAATGATGCTGAAGAACTGAGCCGCCGTCCACCCATAGTAACGCCTTAGCTGCTTCTCGTGCTGCTGCTGCTGACGCCGGTGGTAGTCACCGAAACAGCGTAGCGGGGGATCGTAACTTGTCTATTTGCATATCAGGCCTAACACTCTCCTCCCTTATCCAGGCCCCACGATGGAGGGCCTCGTTGGCGAAGCGGCTTGTAATCAACTCGGCCTTCAGCACCCATTGCTGCTGCTGCTCTTTGCAGGTCGCTCCCTCTTCGACCAAGGAGAGAAGCAGCATCTAGAAGTCGTGCGAGCGAGCGCGAATGGAGTACGCTCAAGGAAAGAGAGCACTTTAATGTTTGCCGGCAAGAGACCACAACTACTACGAGCTCCGATGGAACGTCGACGAGGACCTACTTGCAAACAAGGCCGCCTTGAACAGTTTTATGCACCTCTCAGCAGCATCTCTCTATCCGACCCCGACCGCCCCCCCCCCCCCCCGACCCCTGCCTAGCAATGCCCTACTCCCCCGAGTCCCTTAGGTGAAACAGGGAGAGGCAAACCCCTTGCGGCCCCTTTTGTGGTTCCTTCTCTTCATAGCGGCAGCAGCAGCAGCAGCACCGACAGCGACAGCCGAAGCCGTAGAAATGCTAACCATTGCCAAGACTGCCTGTCTACGAGAGGCTCTCCCCGCGCGCTTCACGAAGTACTCCGCTGTTTGGTCCGCGGGGAAATTCAGCGTAGGCTGACTAAAGCATGGACGCTTCCGAAGCAGGCGCAACCGCTGTGGCTGCTGCTGCTGCTGCAGCAGCCGCAGCTCGAACTCGCACGACCGTCCCTGCCCCTTCAACGGGTAGGAAGTCCACCCAGAGGTGTGCATACCACAGGCGGCCAAACGGGTGGCTGGCTGGTCGGCCGGCCGGCCGGAACCCAAAAGCGCGCTGTGGCCGCAGAAATGCACAATGCACGGAGTCATCACGACAAGGAGGGGCTCTTTTGCTAACCCACTATTTCTTCCAGGTCTGCCCCCTCTTAGTATACCCATACACCGACCGACCGACCTTACGTGCTTTCAGCGGCCATCAACAAACGTGGCGAAGTCATCACGAAGGAGGATCTGTCGACCTAAGCGCGTTCCTTCTTCGCCATCGTCGTTATCATCATCATCATCCGCAGCAGCAGCAGCATCATGAATTTCTCGTCTTTCCATTTACTTTAGACAGGGCGGATGGGCGAGCGTTACTTCGCATTAAGGACGGATCGCCCTGCACATGTGGATATGCATATACCTATAACATTTACAAATATATATATATTCAAGGAATGCTTTTAAAGGAAATGCAAATGTTCGCTGCAAAAATCGTGCCATGGTTCACGACACTCTGCGCTAAATGAACTGAGCTGCGACTATGGCCATTTGAAGCGTCCAGCAGGGCAGGATGACGAAATATTACAAATGTATGTCGTTTGCCCTATGAGGGTTCTAGCAATAAAATGCCACTGTGGGTTCCACAGAACCCGCCAACCTCCTGTGTTGTTTGGTCGTATCAACTGTGAGGTTTTTGATTTACGTTCGATTTCAAGCAAACCTCAGTAGACTGTAATCGATTTATTTCGTCTCAGCTACTAATAGTAAATGTTATACTAAAAATAATGAACGCTAACGATCGATCCATCTTCATGCTATGTATAGTAATCAGAGGAGAGCAGGCACCGAGCTTCGGCGACGGTGTAGGCTCGTCTAGAAGCCCCGCCTTCGTTGTCCAATCGACCGTCGTAAACGGTGGCGGATTAAATAGCGCCTTCTTCACCCACTTTCGATGGCTGCTCAAATACAGTGGTACTTTGCCAATGGCCGTGCAACATCTAGCAACATTATGCTGCGTTAGACACAAATAGCTCATAGAGATTCAGGCAAACACACACGCGGATCTGTAAGAGGGCAAAAGGGCCCCGGCAGAACTGTCCATCTAAATATATCTGTATACGTCGATGTTTGTCTGTATGCGTTTTTCTGTGTGTGTGTGTGTGTTGGTTTGTGGCAGTAATAGTCGCCATCGTAGCCGAAGCAATCGTGGTTGTAGTCGCATCGGGAGTGCCAAATAGAACAGCAGCGAGAGTGAATGGACTCCAGAGCTCCATCGTTGAGCTGAGCGGATGTTTGGCTATGTTTGTTTTTCGTGTAACAATTTGTTACTTCTCAAATGCCCTAAGCTGCTCAGCGGGGCAGCAGTCGCCGGCCGGTATGGCAGCAGCAGCGATGTGGAGGAGTGAGTCTTTTTGACCTGAGCGAGAACAACAACAAGGGAATCGGCAGCATCAGCAGCGGCAGTAATAGCAGCTGGGGTAGTTGAAGGGCGGCCGGTCTGCGCGCCGCTTGAATCGCTTCTATTGGCGAGGCCTGCTAGCTCGTTGGAAGTGGCAACCAAGCAACGCCTCGACACACCCGGCTCTCGACTCTCGGCTGCTGCCGGCAGGAGAGACGACGCGCGGCGCCTTCTATTATACTAACAGCCTATATTGTTGCTGCCACCGTTCAGCCGGTGCACCGAAGCAGCGCTGAAGGCCGAGCGGACGCTCGGTTAGGGCAGGCAGGCAGGCAGGCAGGGAAACTCATGGAGGCCCGAAGCCCGGCAAACTCGAAGACGCGGACGGGCCCGGAGCGGGCCACCGAGGAGCCGCTGGCCGAGTCGGTGGAGCCGCGAACAAGAGCGCCTCGACTCGGGGTTTGGTCGGATCCGAGTCCGCTGCTGCTGCTGCTGGTGCCGCTGTCTGTTCGTTCCTCCATCAAACGCACGATGAGGCAGCAAGCAACAGGCTATTGGAGGAGCGCGCTACAGTATTCAACAGCGGATAACTACATCGAAAGAAAAGAAAGACGGCTGAAAGCGAGAGAAAAAATGAATGGCATCCCCGCCGAGGTCAGTCGACAGCCAGGGGCAGGCCCGCTTCTTCTATGCCTGTAGATGGGAGCAACTTGTTATAGAAAGACGGGCAGAAATGGGACGATGGGACGCATTATACATATACGTCAGCGTGACGGACAAAAGAAACAATGAAGAAGCACTCTCTTTTTATTCAGAAATATATCCTACCGTACTATCGTTTACAGTCATTACTTTCTGTATCTTATGCATTCGTAGATAGCAGAATGTACTGACAGATATGTACATTACGGCCTGTAGGCATGATGTGCTATTGTTATTGTTGTTCTTGTTGTATGTATATTGGTACCTGACGTCACAGTTTCGTTGCATGTTAGGCTGCTGTAGCGGTTGCCCTGTTGGTCAGTCCTAGTTATCATTGTTATTCCGTTGCAATAACCTTATCGTCGTTCGCCATATTTCAGTACCATGTTTCAGTTGACCTTCGAGTCCTTCAGATTGCTACCTTAATGCTATTATTTCGCTGCCTTGCCTCAGCTATTCGATTGCACTGTCCTTTTTCTTAGTTCCAAAGGTCGAGCCCGGTGGCCCGGTGGTACATTCGTGTGCGCCTTGCAATCGGAGGAGAGACACGTAGATGCGCGGGTTCGATCCTCATCGTTGCACATTTGCATTTAAGGGTCCGTCTTACGAAACAATGCTAAAAAGCAGTACCGTGGATGTTAAATGTGGGCTGTGGCTCAGCCCGAGAACCAGTTAAATGTAACCATTCCTTGTTCCTGCCATTCCGTTAAGTCGTACAATTTGTCCCACCTCCCTGTGCCGATTATCCTGCATCCACAATGCAATTAACCAATTATAGCTTGTCAACCCCATTCATATTACATCCATACCCCGTTTCTGTTAGTTCGTGATCTCAAGGTAAAACCACCCTCACTGTGCAGAGAGGCTATGCCATCGCCTCCCTCGGAACCATGGCGCCCGCGGCCTGACACTGAAACCAATTAGGGAATATTTATATTTGGTTTAACATGTACAGTTGTATCTTTTCTAACAAATAAAGTCCGAGAACTCATCCTCCAACATGCTCGAGCGAAAATTTACGGATTTGTGGTTCGTATGGAAGCTGGATGCGGGCCTCTAAAAATGAGTCTAATTTTGGTCGTTCATTTTGCAGCTTTTTTCTATATGTTATTATTATTATCATTATGCTGCGTGTTTTAATAATTAATCAGAAGTAAATTAGAAGCATTCTAATTCAATTTAAAATGGAACATTTGAAAAAGCTCAAATGCTCCAAAAAATTGTAGTACACCTGCATTGAGTTCAAAATATACATTAAACAACTCATCATGTTTGTCACGGGAAGAGGAATTATTGCTTTTATATCTTAAACTGATTTTTATCCGTTTGAGGTCGAGCCGCTTTCTTGCTACATTCCCACTAGGAAGCACTAGGACAGCCGGTCCAACAGTGCCATAGGGGATCCCTGTCCTTAGTTCATGCGCTCGCGGTATGAGTCTTCCCTGATCTGTCAGCCTGGCACCTGCGTATAGTACAATAGTATAGGTAGTAGCAGCAGTCGACAGACATGAAATGTGAAGAGGAGACTACTGTCGTGCCGGACTGCACCCCAAAAGCTTATTTTGCAGAACAAATTGACAGGGTAACGTGTGGACGGAGAGATGCCTTTAGCGTCGCGGCATCTGCAGCCAGTGGCGCACATAGGTAATATGATCAAAAGTAATACCAGAGAGATAAAGGAAGGGAGAGAATTGAAAAGGAAAACTGAAGGTTTTCCTTCTCGCGTTCGTCCCCTCTGTAGACGATGTCAAACATTCTGTCTTTGACTGTCACGCACATGTTGACTGCTTATAATCAGTTCGTCTAACTGAGATTGCTGAACCGCATCCTTTATTTACTACAGCACTAGATATAAATAGCACTGAATGGGCAGTGATGGCTTTGCTCTCTGCCAAGAGCTGTTTCTATGACGAAACAGCCCTTCGATAAAAGGCATAAAAGTATGGCCCACCCCTTCTTGTACTGGCAATATATTTGTTAATTATAAGGCGTTGATTTCTTTCAAAGAAATACATAAAGCCATTATAAAGGCAAACACCACTAGATTAGATGTTTCCGGCAAAACACCATTAGAAACCGCACATAAGAGTGTTTCAGAGGAGCCCTCTCAAGAGAAGGCATACGTGTGGCGAAACGAACACGACCATGATTGGAATATTGCATCGATCTAGCACAGCAGGGTGGCAATGTAGTTTGTTGTGTAACCACATACAGCGACTATGACAACGATCCCTGGCCGAAGTTCATAGACATATTTCACTCATTCATTCTCTACGATTCAGAATTGAAAACTAAAAACACACAAGCATTCGCAGCACTGGCATAGAATGCCAAGAGAAATCGGACTACCGCGAGAGAGAAGCCGTTGTTGTGTGAACGAAACGGGACATCTATCCGTTTCTATGTTAATATCTTGAGTCCTCCTTGACGGACTTTCGCCGTTCTCTCTCAATCAGTTTGCTGCCACTCGCCGCTGCTGCTTCAGCAGTGAACATATGTACTACATACACACCGTCGCGGAGACCAATATAGTTGGTCGTCCTTCTTGCTGCTGGTATGAAGGGGCTCAATGGAGAAACACAGAGAGAGAGAGAGAGAGAGAAAGAGACCGAGTAAGTCAGTTCCAGCCGACACAGACCGAGTCCAGCCGAAACGAACGTATGTGTCCTTGCCTGCTGTCGAGTGGGACACAAACACCGGGCGGCAGTTATATGGAAGAAGCGGGAGATGATCGGACAGAGATGATTCTTTGTGACGACAGCGCCAACAACGGCAACAACGACGTTCGGTCGTTTGATGCGATTCTGATGCGGGCGGCTCTCTCTCTCTCTTCGGCCGGGATGTGCTGGCTGCCGTGAGATACCATGTGAAGGGCGCGAACGGCCAACGGACGCCAAACGGGCCGGACAAGCGTGGACGAGGTACGAGTCAGTTGTAGGCTTCAGCAAACACTTTCTCTCTATCACTCTCTCTCTCTCGATATTTCCCGAACAGTAGCGATAGACAGATAGATCGATGGGCCACACGACCGGAGAACGCGGCGACAGTAGCAACAGCAGCAGCAGCAGCAACTCTTACAGCTGAGAGCCGATTTTTCTACAGCCCTTCGAGTGAGTGAGAAAGTGAGCGAGTCTGATGACGAACTGGAGACAACTCTTAACAGCTTTTCAACTGGCGACAACGCACTATTGCTGCTCGCTACTGGCGAATGCTGCTGCAATCGCCACCACTCGGGTACTATCACCAGGAAGTAAGGAACACAAGCAGAATGAACGGTAAAGCACAATGAAATGGATAGATCGATGGATGGAGATGTCTTTAAAAGAACATCGTCCCAGTACTTCCCCTTTGCTTCTTCATCGTTGTCGTTGCTGTTTTTATTCGTGATTTCTGATGAAGAACAAGTACGTTTCGTTTTCATGCTGCTGCCAACCACCTACCAATGCCACTCGACAGTCACACGCACAGTGTCGGCGCAGTGTATCCAACGCTAGGGGTGCCCTGGTGCGTTTGTTTTCCACTTTCTCCGACGGCCGGACTCTTCCCGTGTCAATATGATTGCTGCTGATATGACAGTGTGTGCAGTTGGACGCGCTCAATATTGTCCCACAAGGAATAGTGTAGCAGTAGCTGTAGTAGCTGGTGCCGGCGATCGACATGGTGGTGATGCAGGCTCCCTCGATGTTGGACAAGAGAGCTGTATCTAGTTTTTTTGCCAAGATACTGCCTCTTGGCTGCTCCCGCCTAAACGAGCAGTAACGAGTGTCCATGTCCATGTTACTGGGTAAGGATGTTCCGGTTAGAGCTAAAGGATACGCAGTCGATTGATGTGGATATGCTCGTGCAGATTCCCATAAATGGTGAAGCGTACATGACCCAATACGCTTGCTGACAACATGAAGAGCTTGCCTGTCGTTCAGATAATAATCGCGAACTGCTGAACGACGCATCGAAACCACTGTATGAACCGAGGGTTCGGTATTACAGGGGAACACGCATAGATGATGGAACTTAAATATCAACGACAGAAAATACATATTATAGATAGATAATGAGTGGCCAGGTTTCCACATTTGTTTTATTTGGCTCGTCCGTTGATTTTGTATTAAGGTTCGCGTCCCAGCAAGCTGGGCCCATTCATCGTCAACTCATGGTCACTGCTGACGTCAGGACTTTTTCTCAGAGACCTTGTCTTCCTCTCGAGCTATAGCCGAACCGAAATTGACCATAAACTGTAGGCCATTGTCCTGAGTTCAGGCTGTGCGGTTACCTCTCGTCCGGTGGTCTCTAGACGAGAGCTTCGAGAGGCCAGCAACAGCACCACCACTACTGCTTCTGTGCGCCTGTTTTCGTATTTGGTCTTGTACGACTAAGGCGATGTGTTCGGTCGTTTCAAAACGGCGTTCCTAACTGACTGCCAAAATGGTACTGCCAACTCTGGGGGATAGGAATCATTTTCAAACCATCGTGTGGTGCCTCGCTTCTTGGGATTTACGTTCTGCCCTTCCTACGTTGCCTCTGGGAAACGTAAATGGATGTCCCTTCAAGGAACGATGACTAGACCCTTTTGTCGTTCACCGATGATTTCTGGATGATTTCAGAATGAGGTTATGGGGACGCTAATGCAATTTCTGAAAAGCCATTAGGGGGGAAAAGAGCGACAATGAAGAGGAGAGGAAATAGTAATTTCACTACCAGCAAAATCGCTGTCGTCATTTTGGCACTTGAGCTGGGCGTCTCAAATGAAATCAGGAGGCACTTCTTCGCAGAAAAATAAGCAGGTTGCTGACAGGTTATGTAAAGTCAAATTAGATTATGATCCTTAATGGATTTACGGATAGCGAGATTTAGCGTAGAAGCTCAGTCGGTTGTAACCGTTTCTTATCCTTGCATTCACTCTCTCTCTTTCTCGCTCTCCGTTCCTCTCGATTTGTCGATCTGTTTCTGTCTTCGCGGTATTGAGACGAGTGAAATTTCTTTGCTTCTCTGTGTTCGCTCTTCGCTCGTTCGTCAGCGTACATCAGCACGGAGTAGAATCTAGCCCAAGGACTATCCCATACGTTTGCCTAGCCATGGCGCGGGAGGACAGCACCGCAGGGCGTAATGTCCGCAACAGCCCGCCGTTCACTCGGCCGCCTTCGTCCTTGGACAGAGCTGAGTGAACCCAGCAGCTCTCGGGGGAGAGCGCGACGGCCTGTGGCCGCGGCAGTGGTGATTGGACTAGGGGTCAGCGGGGTTAGCGGGGTAAAGTCCTGGTGGTCGGTCGGGTGGTCAGCCGCAGTCTTCGAATGTCGCCTCGTGTTTACGATGTCTGTGTCCCTCGAAAGGAAAATGCTTCGATGGAAAATCGTTGTTGGCTCGAAATTGTTTTTCGATACTGTGATGGTTCGTCCAGATGGGCGTCCTCTACGGCTTGCCTCCACGGGAGGCTGGAGAGGCCGCCTCTAGAGTAGGCGGCAGACGGCTAGCTAGGTCCTGGTCTCCCGGCGCTGCCGTAGTCCAGGCGGCAGGGGACCAGGATTCGACTGACTCCGATAGCCGCAGGCCGCAGCAGCTCCACAAAGGGAACGCCGGGCCTGAGGGAAGAATGAACGACTGTGTTGCAGCTTGGGTGCTCCAGTGGCCACGCGTTGCGTTCTTCAACAACCCATTCCGCGGACGGAAGGGAATCTTCGGCCTGCTGCGGCAACCAACCTTGGTTTCCATTCTGACTGGCATTTTCCGCTTGGGCCACTACTACATCTTCAATAATGCGATTTCAATGATGTCTAATAGCGATCCAACATGGTGAGAGATGCATCTGAGGGATAGCTGGAGAAGGCGGTATCGAATCTCAGGGGGTATCGTTGACTCCCGACGGTTACAACAACTACCACGCTCGTCCCTGGACTAGCTGCTGACGACGGTGTGCTCAGGCAACAACGTTAGTCAACCTACAGGATGTGTGAGAGTCTACGAAATTATGTAGAACAATGGCTGACAGTTCATACTGCGTGGAATATGCACCGAAATGATAACAACCAAATGGTGGAATTACGTTAGGAGGACCGTATCCAATCTAAGCGAGTTTCATAGGGAACGATGAGAATTAAATTATTATATTTTTTCTACCGATTTATGCCCATGCAATTTCCAATTCGTAAGGCGATGTGACACAGGCATTCGAGATTCTGACAATTCATTAGTGAAATTGTGACAAATATCATCTGGACGCTTTTAATGTGTAAAGGTTTTTTTCGCATTTGAGCTGTCGCCCTCAAGCAATTGGTTGACGTAAACGCTTCACAAGGTTTCATCGACGACCAAAACGTAGTACGGTATAATCATACCCATCATTGTATTATGGTATTATGATTATTGTTATTATTTATCGACAGCCGCTGGCTTCGACAAATGAAAGAGCAAGGTCCGATACATGTGTCCGTCGAAGCGGCTTCTCGAAAATGATCTTTTTGGTTCGGTAAACCTACGAGCCTTCGACTGCCCCATTTCAGCATTGATTCGATATCCTCAACCACCAGACGGTTGTTTCGCTTGGTAGAAGTCGAATAGACAAAATTGAGTTAAGTAGTTCACGTTGATAAACGATACCGTTGTGCCACTCCTCGCTGCGTCCTGCGGCGCCGTCGCGACCCCACAGCCCCGGACGTCACGGATGCCAAACTCGGTCAGATGGATACAGCGTCATTAAAATATGCAATGTTGTAAAGATAAATTCATACGGCAGTTATAGTCGATGATGATGATGATGACAACGATCACTACGATAGTACTGATAATAATAAATGCACAGTCATAGTTTAGTACGGATAGGACATGATGCTGACAATGATGACGATGATGATTTATAGTAGAATTTGTAGAGTATGCCACACTAAAGTGGACCGATTCGGGAGAGAGCAGAGCAGCCGCCATAGAAAGTGTGCGCGATACGACGACCTCGGGGGCAACCCAACAGCAAGGCCCTGTGGCTAACGCAGACACAAGCGCCCACCCACGCACGCACCCACACACATCGAAGTTCATCTATTGCAGTTGAAGCGGGGACTTCATCACGGTGACTGATGCAATGTCTATATTTGCACTGATCATTTGGAAGAGTTGTATATATCTAGGTCTCAATGATGAATTGCCCTTGTCAGCAGTTGGCCTCCACGATTCATAGTGATGGATTCAATTTGGGCACGTCACACGGCAAAGGCCAAACACGAGGCAGCCAACGAAGTTGGCATCGAAGGCGATCTGTTCCATTTTTTTTGGATACTTGCTTTTTTTATTAGCCGACGCGTTGGCACTTAGCTATAGCAGTGCACACGATAGCACTGTGTGGGACGCCTTGAACGTGACGAAGTGCAAAATATATTCGATAGACTCACGATATTGTAAGACTTCGAGCACCTACATATCTCAAGTGTAACCCAACCTTAACTCTTATTTTTCTTCACACTAATACCTTGTCTAAAACCAATCCTATTATGATCACAACCTGCCCTAAATGTGTACAGTATTGGGGTGATTACAATGACCATCTGGCTAATGTATTCTATTCGCTATCTATCGCTCACTATATGACTTCGGCAGTCTGCACCTGTGAGGAACAAGAATCGACTCCGTTTGAATATGACTTCACCCATCGTCGTGAACACCCCAAACAATAATCAATGGGAGACGCTTGTTAGGAAAATAAAAAGTTAATAGAGATTTTCAGCTGCTTCCCATTTCCAGCTACGATAATAATTAACGTTCTCTACAGCTCGCTTCCTTGCTCACATGTGACGCATCCTCGTTCCACACGAAATAAAAAATAGATATTTGCACACAGATATTTACACAGTACCAAGCTGGCTAGAATAGCTTAGCGGTGCTGTACTGAATTTAGTGGTCAACGAGCAATGTCCAATAGCATTGCCCCTGTATCGTCAGAGAAAGAGCGAGAGAGAGAGAGATAGACAAGGAGCGCTCGTCGCCGTTGTCGAGGATATGCGATATTCGGTTCGCGGCAAGGCGCCTCCCTTCGCTCTCTCGGCCCTGTTGTCCTGGAGAGTCGAGTGTAGTCGGACCCGATCGATTCACCAATTTCAGCTCGCGCGCGGCGGCTGGGGCGGTGGCGGCGGCAGCAGCGGTTTGCTGCATCATTACTTCCAGTTGGTTGTAAAAGACGTTGGGGCAGGAGTCCCATGCAGCGAATTTCAAGGAGGCCGCAGAGAATGCATATGTCTAACAGTGGCACTGCTTCGTGCCGGCGACACAATACTACATCCAACACTGCTTATCATACATAAGAGTCCATGTAAAGATCTCATAGTGGGTCTCCGTAGCTTGTATAGCGGGTTTTCGCCTTCTTCTTTGCAAGAGCAGAATCGTTGATGCATGTTTGTGTTCATTGCTGCTGGTAGTTTGCCAAGTATTGTACGGCTGATTGGATTTGGCAACGGGGCTAAAAGCAGAGAATTTAATCGTTTACTCATACATATATACATACATTTCCCCTTTCTCATTGTCAACTTCCAGGATCAGCCTGTGGTAGACTCTTCTAGTGGAGTGAGGGATATACCATAGGCTCATCCTGATCTCTCATCTTACTGGTATCTCTAAACGAATTTTAATGAACCTGTATTAAAACGTGCATCGAAAGTTGCAATATAGAAGGCAACTCGGAATATTGAATTGTAACACCACGGCCACTAGCCGCGGTAAACGTTTTTCCTGTTTGGATTCAATCATTGATCAATAAGTGTCACTTAAGACGCTGCAACGGTGGTTCCGATTTTGGCTTTACCAGCATGTTACATTTCAATTTCAAAAACACCTTTATTAACAAAGGCAAAGTATACATTTGCTTTAGAAAACTTATTAGTGTATATCTTTATATAGATAATATATATGCATATTCCTTGTCGTCATATGATAATTTTTGAGCTCACAATGTTTTTTATTCATTCGCCTTCCTTCGCTCATAATACGTACGTACTATGTACTTGTAATAACGATGTGAAGCTGAGCGTACAAGCGCAACTTTGTACCGGTTTATCAGAGAACTTATGCCTTTCTGCTCGAACCAACATAGACGCCATTTTGCCATATGATTTTTACGTTGCTGCCGACTACTTGCGAGGCAATTTTCCAGAGCCACATACCACTAATATTTTGGTAGCGATTGAACTCATCAACTGTACGATCTCGGAATATATAGGCCTGATTGGGATCTTCAAAGTATCTCAATCAGGCCTTTTTCATGCAAAGACGGTAGCAGCAGCAGTGGCAGCTGATATCGAGGAGTTCCTTATTTCAGTAGATGTTTTACATAATTGGCGACCACGTTGATTCCCTTAATTACCTGTGTACGACAGATCCACCTTCAAAGAGTACCCATTATTGGTTCTATGCGGTGAAGAACCCGCTCCATCTAAGCGTTATTATTATTTGATATTACGGCAGGACGAAGGAGCTAATCTTCTTCACAGCCAGATTCTCTATTCAATTTTTCGTTGTTTGCTATCGCAAAATGGCTAGTGAAATGCGCCTCTTTCACAGCTCGTTGAAATTAGTCAGTGATTGAAACAAGTGCCATACATATATGTATATATAGGTAAGGCGTATTGCAAATTTATCTCTATATGAATACTCATATCTGTATAGCCATTAGCCACTTGTCGTTAATCAAAGTTCACACTTATTTCCTCTTGCATAGCGGGGGTGGTAGACCGCTCCACTCGGGATCTTAGCCGTCGGTTGCAGAGGAGTTCCATGGAGAAAGCCTGCTATAAGATCACAGGTTCGCCTCGCCTATCTGTTACAGAATAGCACATGCGATCGGCTGGATCACAGCGTCGCATTTCTCGTGGCCGTGTGGTCGTCGCCTTGATGCTTCTCCTCAAGGCACACAAGTGAATTTCTTCCTGAGGATGCACTATTCTATTCCCTGCGTCTATGCATCCTGCCATGTGTCATGTACCAGGTGTGAGGTGACAGCACATATATATATGAGAGAGAGAGAGAGGGAGCGAGAGAAAATAGAGGTGGGCGGGGGGGGACTCAGAGTCTCTTGTCCGCAGTGCCAGCAGTGAGTAATCGCCTCTGCCGACCTCTAACACCCTTCCCGCGCTCACGCATTTTTCCCCTAAGTGCACTGACGCGGCGACGGAGATCCGACAGCGGCACATGATATCTGCTGTAGAGCAGCAAATACGTTCAATGGCGAGCAGCACACAACTTCGCCTGGACGCTTATTCGAATCCACATCCACATGCGTCGTTTTCCACAGAAACGAACGCACTTATTTCCTTGCTCTCTCTCTCTCTCTCGCTTTTCCTCTAGACTCTCATATACACACGCACACACACGTCAGTAGCATATGAGTGGGGCTTGGGTGATCCTCTACGCCTAGGCATATCGTTCACTACAATGGGACGGAACGATCTCGTGGTGCACTATTACAACAAAGGTAGCGCTAATATAATACAACCACCACTAGCAGCAGAAGCAGCAGCAGCAGTGTAGCACAAGCAACAAGCAGCGCGACAAATGCTATATGTCTATATAAGTATAATACTATGCGAGGCCACTCTGTCACAAATATAGTAAACGCGGGATGAAACCATCGCGTAGCTAAGAGATGCATCTCTCTGTATATGAGTATGTAGGCAGGAGTCGTTTTCCACTCGTAAAAAGAAGTCAATCGTCCAAGTCTATATAGAGAAGCGCAGTACACTATTCGCCTTTCAGGAGACACAAGCAGTCGCACATGTGCTTGGCGGTGACAGCAGCTTCACGATGAGCATTGAAATCGGAATCAAATGGTGTTCCGTTTCCACCCTGTCAGATGGCAGATTTTTTTTAAACTCGCACACTCGCGCATATGCATCGTTCACTCGGCTGTGGAAGCGGCCGGTCGAACTCCGTTCCATCTTCCTCTCTCCCTCCACCCTGTGTGGCTGGCGGAGACGGCGCTAGCGATTCCACAATGCGTATATGGGCGAAACACGTCTATCTATCTTTCTATTCTCTGTGAAGAATACAGATAGGCACCCCGAGGACTAGAAGATTGAGAGTAAAAATTAGAAACGTCCACTACCTATGTACTATATATATATATATATATATATATATATATATGTGGACGAACACAGTGGAGTGAAGTGAATTAAGCGAATGGTGAAATGAGCTGGTTATTGAGTAATCACTCTATTCTAGTTGCTCCATTTGTCTCCGTTGTGTGTGTGTGTGTATTTTGTGTGTTTGTTTTTTTACTGCGTTCGTGTTTCTTAGTGCTTCTCTGCTGGTATGCCTGTCTAGGTTGTGTTATGGGTGACAGCCCCGTCCCGAGGGCAGAAGGTTACGAGATAGGTTTTTAAACAGAAAATCAAAATGTGGTGATGCTCAGTTGCTCTGAGCGTGGCCACAGGAAGCTATGGACTGAGCGACCAGGCGGCGACGGCGATGGTGAATGTTGAGCGATACGAATGACGTTTAGTCCTCCGTTGAGATGTGAGATCTGGCGGGACTTGGGCCACCTTTTATCTGAACCGATATCGCTCGCGGAGATCTCTTTTGGTGAAGAGACCCATTGTACTTCCGAGACGGGTCTTTACCCTAATGTGATGACAATAGCCGATGACCAAGAGCGCCGCCTACCTGCTTTATGTACTTCTACAACGGATACTAAACATCACAAACACATACATACATTCACACACACACACACACACTCAACACCACTCAATTCAACAAGGGTTTTGTTTCCGTATGTCAACAACAAACGCTGCCACAGAGCATCCACCTGACAACGCGGCTCAAAGAGCTACAACAGACGGCCGTTGAGACGTCGACGACAGCCATCATCATGGCTTTTGTCAACCCGACCACTCACTGAAAAGTCTAGGTCGGACTGATTTGTAAGACAAGCTGCTGCTGTTGCTGCTGCTCCTCCTGCGGCAGCTGCTGTTACCACTGTTGTCTATGGTACGCAGATTGATCGTTGTAGCAGCAGTTATCCGGGACTGCTGCTTGTTATATTGTATCGTGTAATACAACCGCGACACGATATAGCTCGATGGGTTGATGTGGCGTATTCCGTTCTCGGTATTCATCTAGTTTGAGTTTCTGCTTGTACCTGCCATCTTTTGTGCCAACAAAACGATACTTGTATACGATCTCCATCTGTCTCTCGCTCTCTCTCTCTCTCGGCGCATTGTCAACAGTCGCGAACATCTCGATCACGCGTCGCCTCATCCTGTCTCCTTCATTGTTGCACTCTCTCGGTCCCTTTCGGCTCGCAATGATTTCTCATTCTTAGACATTCGACGTGTGTGGATGGCGAACGAACGCGGGCACACCGCCTGCTACGCCGTACAATTTCGCTCAGCACTGCGCTGCAGTGCTGACCGGCTAGATCTCATTCAGTCAAGGATTATATCGTTACTTATCGCTGATTTTCTTTCGTCGCAACTGGCCGGTCCCGTTACCGGGCCCGACGCCGCCCCTCGTGATGATCTTCGCTGCGGACCTCCGGGATATCGAGTTAGGGCAGGCAGCGACGATGTACGACAAAGTGTAAATGGGCAAAGAATCGAGGAGGAGAGTGCGAGAGACACCCGAATAACACCGACTAAGATGATGTGAGAGGCGCCGCATGAGCTGGCGATGAGGGCAGGAGCATTGTCGTCTTGCTGCAGCGGCGGGGCCGTCGCTAGCATCGCGGGTACAGGGTTACGTGGGATTGTCGCTGGTCGCTCTCCTCCGAGGAACACAGTTAGGGGTAGTCTGTGCCGCCACAGCAGCCGCTACCGCTATCGCCCGCACACGAGTGCGAAGCTAGCATAAAACTGCCTCACTCTCTGGCCCTAACCTAGACCCACTGTTCCTGCCCCCCCCGCCCCCCCACTTGCACGCCACTGTTCCCGCCACCCGTTCCTCTAGTCATCTCGTTCATATCCCAGCCCCATGGGTGTCTTCCTTCCAATGACATTTCTTCGCTTTGGCGCAGCAGTAGCAGCAGCAGCACCGCGAACGGCCAAGGCACCATCCCCCGACGTCGCTGGGTGGCTGGCACGATGAGCTAGGACGCGGGTGGCCAGTCGCCCGGCGGCCTGCCGGCGGCGTCATCGGCGTGTGTAGTGCAAATCATTATCACCATCACGGGGCATTTGCGCGCCGCGGCGGTGAGTTTTTGCGTGCCTTGCTTTGGCCTGGCTCGGCTTGGCCTTGCCTGCCGCTGACTGGCTAGCGAGTGTGCGTGCACGCGAGCTTGAGCGCGCCGGGCCCGAGCTGCACTCGCTGCCCGGCGGGAAATCGCCGCAAACGCAACGAACGCGTGGGCCATCATGGGCTTCATGGGACGATAGTGCCACGTGAGCGAAGGCCAAGGAGGCTGAGATATAGTTAGGTCTCTTGCATAATGCGGACTTGATGATACGCTGCTGTCGGCGACGGTGGCCCTGGTACTGGTGACGGTGCTCGTGTCGCGATGACTTGCTGGCGGCGGTGGCGGCGACCGAAGACGACAGCAGCCCCTTGCATAATGGCCAAAACCGTGTCAGCGCTCAGCAGCAGCAGCGGGCCGATGATGGCCACGATATTTGCGGTGAATGACAAAACGGGTCGAACGAATGGACATACAGAGTCGAAAGGAACAAAGAGAGAATGAAGCAACGTCGATGAGGCACCGCTGCTGCCGCTGTCTTCGCGGTCCTCTCGTGTTGACCGGCTGCTGCAGGTCTGCTTATCGTTGCGTATATTTGTTAGGGCCAACAACGTTGACGTCGGTTGAAAAATCACTTAGTTCGTAGTTATTGCAGTGCCCAGGAGTTGGCCTTGTCACCAAGGCCATGCATAGAATTTTCATTCAGGGAACAACAGCAGAAGCAGCAACATACAGCAAGCAATGCGCTAATACGATAGTGTGCACAGGCGTCTGTATGTACCCTATATTGTGTACACTGTATTCTATATACATCTGCGTAGAATCTGTTTACAAATGAGTACGCTGAAACGTCAACTTCTGCATACACCAATGCGAATGCCGTCAGCAGCGCTGTCTCTGACTGTTGTGCATTGCATTCATCGTGCGTTGGATGAAATATTTAGGTGGATGAAATCAGCTATGAGGGACGGTTCGTCGTAGGGTGAGTCATAGTCGAATAGCCAAATGTCCAAATCGAAACGTATTTGAAGGAGGAGGACATCATTCTGTACCACGATACTGGCTAGTGGTCTTAGTGAACTGTCGACAGATACTTCAGAAGGTCAGAAATGGAAAACGTAAAGAGTAGACTCATCAAATGGGGGACAGGCAGAACTGAAGCAGCAGCGATAGCAGCGGTGAACGTGCATCGTGCTTCTCCGTACGTTCGTGGAGAAGGGTGTACTCGGCCTCTGACTTTGCGTGGCCCTTCGATCTCTGCTGTTGGTGGCGGTCGTGCTGCAGCTGGTACGGTGCTGCTTGTCTTTCTTCGTTATCGATCTTGAGGTCGTCGTGTTTGATGATCTGACGGAAGCAATAGCTGCTGCTGTTGCAGTGCCGCTCTCGCGGCGGTCCGTTCGGATCGTTCTAATGTGGGGTCGTCAACTATGATCGTTTTGCCGCGGTCTCTCTCTCTCTCTCGTCTGATTTCGATATTCGGAGTTACAACCGACGCATCGATGGAGGTGGAGGCGATGGTAGCAGCAGCAGCACCAGCGGCCGTGCCACTGGAGTTGCAAGAAAGGGCATCCTTGCGCAGGCGGCGGATGGAGTGCCGATGTGGAGAAAAAAAAACCATCTTTCTCTGCAACTGCTGCTTTCCGCACGCGCATAGCAGAGCACACCACGCTATTCAACGTAGATGCCTCCCTACTGGGCCCGCATCAAGCATCACGATCCGGCAGCGGGTTGGATCTGGCATGCCGTTGAAGGGGCGTCAACAAAGTACAAGCAGGCTCATTCTCGCTTCAGCCGACCTTCGCCGACCTTCGCTTTCTTTTCCATCGGGACGAAAACGGGTTCTACGCCATACGCCACGAAAACTTGATGACGCGAACGGCGATTCAACAAATTATGTTGAATATCTACAAAACATTTGCATATATTTTAAAACTTTGAAAGGTTGGAAGCTGCTGAGGAAACAAAGAAAGAAAAAAACACGATCGATGTGAGTTGAACAAAAACGCCGGAAGCAGATTGTTCGAAGAGATTCCGTGGTTGGTTGGTGTTAACTAGCAGTTGTCGACGATCATCGCACGAGGTGATCGTAATGCTCGTAGTGAGCGATATCGCGCGAGAGCATGTTTTAATATATTATATATATATATATATATATATAGGGAGACGCAGAGACATAACCTCGATAACGAATCGATCCATGATCGACGAAAGGTACAGGATTCGAACAGGATTTATTGAAATGTACAAGCCCCGTGGGGCCGCACCCGTTTATTAGACACTGATGTTCACTGCGCGATGATTTTACAAATGTTGTCTTTCGATCTCTATCGCTCTGTAGGTGCTCGCTATTGGACAGCTCTGCGAAAGGATCTTCAATACAAAATGTGTTCTCAGAACTGAAACTGAGCTAACGCTAACGTTGAACACATTCAGAAATCACATGCTTGCCACTAGTGGACACAATCACAACATAAATGATAATAAAACTAAGATATTCTATGGGATGTTATCATAATATCCTATTTCTCGTATATTTTAGGGAGGAGTCAATCAGTCTGTCAGATTTACACATCCTGCACTATACGGCACAATAGTGATGAAGTAATACCATGATAGCACATTTGCTCTCTCTCTCTCTCTCACACACACTGGAACTTGAAGCAGCCCTATTCTAGTTCCAGCCCGCAATCTGTTTGTGACCTCACAAACAGATTGCGGGCTGTCATTGTCCGTGGATTGTTTGCAACGGCAGACCCGCAACTGTTAGAGCGTGTACCGGATACCGTTCGGGTTTCAATCGCATGACGGGGTACTCGCGGGAGTCGGCGGCAATCGCACGCAATCAATGAGAGTGCGAAATTGCCGGCGGAGTTGATGTAATTTAACGGACGAAGGTCCCGTCGGGTAAAGATCAAGACAAGTCTCATAGTAATCGTATTCATTTATGCCCAGTACAAAAAAGGGCCAAATAACAATAGATATCGTTGTGTAAACTGGACGAGTATTCCGCCAAATATTTTATTATTATTATTATTATTATATTTTTGGGCTGTCACATAACGTTTCATGGCTACAGTAATAGTATCTAATGGAGCACACGATGGTAATAATATTAATGATATATTATATTGCTTATTCAGTTGGCTGTACCATAAGTCAATAAAGTTTCGAATCAAACTGTAATTAATTTAAGTAACAATTAGCACACGAGCCTCCCCGTAGTTTTTCCCAATATCAGCTTGTACCACTACAAATCTCTTCTTGACGAATCCAGCAGCAGATACACCAATGTGACGGCATGTGGAAATACGATCATAACAAAACACAATGGTCGATTTGCGCGATGACGCTGTCAGGTTGTCCCCTATTTGAAAACTTTGGAAAAATGAGAATACGACAAATACATCCAGCAGTAGTTATAGTAGTACTATCTAACCGTGGCAATCCCACGCATAATGAGTAGGACAGAAGGATAAACAGCGAGAGTGAGCGACCCCTGGAGCCAGCTGCACTACGTTTCCTCTATTTATAGAAGGCGGATTGCTGCTGCTGCTGCTGCTGCCGCCGTCGCCGCAGTACGGCAACATTTTGCAGTGGCAACGCGATCCTTCGTCTGTTGGGTCTCCGTTCTGTCGGACAGAATCGGGTCGCTTCGGTTCGCTGTCGCGGGAGCGGCGTTGTCTCGTTGTTATATTCACGCGCGACAGACCAGAACCCATAGAGCGGTTATTGTTACGGTGGACCAACAGTTGCTGGATAATTTTTCAACCAGACACCACCGTCACCACCACAAGGTCCGACCACAGCCGGCGCGTTTCGGCAGCCCGCTCGTCATCTTTCTCTCTCTCTCTCTCTCTCACACCATCTCACTCGCTTGGGGTCTCTCTGTGGACTCTATGGACGGTGGCGGTAGTAGCATGGGTGGAATTGTTGCTAGGCCCGTCGGTGCTTTGCCTACACGTAGCATTGACATGTTGGCCGGATGCTGAATGTGCTCGTTGTACGACGCAGCGCGGCAGCTATTCGAGTTCATGTCAGACCGCCGCAGTGGCTGTGACGACAGCAGCAGCAGCAGTGGACTGCTGCTGCTGCTGCGAAACGAACGACACGGCGAACAACGAATCCCGCTGGCTATAACAAACGCCATAACCCGCTGCAACCCCCGGAGGTTGAGGGAGGGGTGGGGGGTCGCCGATGTGAAGGGCCTATAAGCGGCGATCGTTCGAGTGAGAATGCACAAGAACGAGCAAACGTATTTGTCGTTGATTGATACTTCGCTGATCAATAATGTGCCTATATATATATATATATATATATATATATATATATATATATATATATATATATATATATATATATATATATAGCCTACTTGGAGACGATGGTGTCGCCAGTAGGCTGTGAAGTGGTAGCCGTCGTTGGATTCGACGCGTGACGAGAGCGGATGTGCACCCTGAGAGGCCGAAGAAGAAAATGCTATAGAACGCTAGCAGCGCTCGGAGAGGAGACACCTGTCCTGTGTCCCTGCTACCATTTTTTTTGTCGCTCATATACCTGCTCCTTTTGAGGTGAGTTTGTCGCGCAGTCCAACAAAGAAGTGGAAAACATACGAGAGTCGAAGCGGCGAACTGCTCGTCCTCCAGATGTTAGCCACTTCGTCCCAAATATTAATAGTAGTATACTAGGTGTTATGCAGAGAAAAAAAAGACGAAAGGTGGTTTGCAAATAGGAGGAAAATTGTCATGATCTTAAAAATGACAACTCTACATTCGACGCGATTGGTATTTATTTTTGGTTTCGGAAGTGCATGATACACATTTGTCACGCATCCAATAGTGAGAGACTAGTGTAGGTCTTAGAAACCCACTCAATAGAAACCCGGGTTGTCCCACCCCCAGGGCTCGGAGATTGCTAAGCGCAATTGGTATCAGTTTTAAGCAATGGCCCGTTAGATTAGTGATGGAATGATTCTACTCCTATGGGTTCATCTACGTTAATTTAGTCATATAATAGTTTAACCATCGTAACAATGCGAAGAAGTGACTCTGCCAATACCTTTACCTGCGCCGGCTACGATCAGTTTTTTCAGCTAGGTATTACGATGGGCTATTCAAGTGCATGGTGCATCTTCAATACGACTAAGGTTAACCCTGTTATCGTCGAGTATACACTATAGTGCCCAACGCGGCCCTTCCGTCTACACCAGCACCTCGAATTAGTTGCTTTGACTGTGACATCTGGGATGCACTGAGTGTTCCTGTTCCCAGTACTGTACCCCGAATGTTTTCGGGCCGACTCTCAGCCAGCATTCAGCATCCACGGTATTGCTTTTTGCATTGCTTCGTAGGAAGTACCCCCAAAATGCAAATATGCATATTGATTCGACCAGTGGGGATCGAACTAGGGCTCCTTGGTGTCTTCCAGCTGCGCACACAAATGCACCAGGTTCCCGACCTCGATCACTGTACCCTAAGCATACCAGAGATTAGTACTGAAATAGAAAAAAATAAGTCTCCAGTAAGTAGTTAAACCGTGCTGTTCCCAGGCTCAAGGCGGTCTGTTAGCTGGCTTTCCATAAAAGGCGATGGGGCATTCACGAGCAGTTTCGTGTAGTAACCGCAGCGTCACTACTAATTGGTTGACTCGTCACATTAAAATACCCACCATCCGGTAAAAGACGTCCGAGTGTTCAACATTATATATGTATATATATATATATATATATATATATATATGGGTGCATTTCCCTTACATTGATAATCAAATAATCAAAAATGCTCTGATATAGTACCACCTGATTGCTAGGAGAACGGACCTAATTCTAGTATTGCTATTATATTATTGTAAAAAATTAGCACCATTTTTAGTGCATACTATCGTTCATACGATCTTCACGCAGCTCAACCATATTTAAGAGCATGCACCTTTATATCGCGCCACTGCTTAACAGCCGACAAACCAACGTACCCACGTCAATTGAAATCATGTGCATACGCGAACACCACTTGCGTTTATTAGCCTGAGCAGTTGCCGCATCGCCTCCATATCGCACGCTGCGTTTTGCTGCACAAAACACAAAAAACTGCTTTTTTTTTAGTTAAGTTACGTTGGAAGCGACGATACGGTCGAGGATGATCATCAGAGGGTACTATTGACCGCAGTGCGGAGTAATACAGATGAGCTGGACTCATACGGCTCTCCCTGGTAGGCTTCGGAGACAAGGTGGTGCAATGAGGCGTCGCATAGATCTAACCATGCGAGACTCAGCCATAATATAGCCTGAGTCATACCAAAATGACCAGGCCCTACTTGGACCCTACGCTATAGCGATTCATAGAGTGAAACGCTCTTGCCACTGCAGCCATTGACGAACCTACCTCGTGAGGCCATCGAGGCCCCAGGCCACGTGACTAGCCTTGCCGCTGCTGCAGCTGTCGCCGTATCTCCCGCAACATGCAGGTTGTACGCTGTTTTGACGCACTGGTGCCTTTCTCGCCTACCAGCTAAGGTATCATCATATTTGGCATATTGGCTTTTGTCTGATTCTCATCGCACAGCTCTATGGAGCACCTATACAGGCGAGTATGTATCTATACTGCCTAGCGTATATAATGTGTGCATGTGTATTCGGGGTCTAGTGAAAGGGGGTCGTCCTGACGGGTCGGCCAAGGCTAGTTTCAACGAGCCATGCTTGCTTGCCTGCTGAGGAGGGCACGGTCTAGTCTGTACGTTTCGAGAGGCCAACTCGTCTGCTGGATCCCCAGCAAACGTCCCCTACGGTCTTTCTGCCCAGGGCCGCTTCGGCCTGGAATCACGAACCGACCTCGCTGGCGTTGGCTATGCTGGTGTATTCGACAGTGACCCGGCCGCCGCTGCCTCGCTCTATCCAGTGGAGGTTGCCGCCTCTGACGGCGGTGGCGATGCGTCGCTCCGAGGCGGATGGAGGCGGTCTCCGTTTTGAATAAATAACCCATTTAGCCACCGATGGCAATCTTTGACCCCCTCTTCCCGTCTCGTCGACCGGTGGGGTCCCCTATCGTGACTCCCCCTTGGACATACACATATACAGGTAGAGCCACATTCATCCACACGGTCGACATATCGAACCCGGCCACATACCCAAGCCTGCTCACCTTCAACGACAGCCCTCATTCGAACGTTTATCGACGCGCTCAACCGGGCCATAGCAGCGACACACGATCATGACGAACGGTGTGTGCACTTTGCTGCCTGATGCGACTGGGCTTCAGCGCCTGCACTTCAGCAGCTAGATTCCCTGGATGGCCACCGTCTACTCCCTTTAGCCACCGTCAGTTGCATCCCCATCGTTCACTTCGCCCTCCGGGACCCCCTCCAAGTGCTCCTAGTGCTTGAATGTTCAACGTTGCCATCCAGTCTGTGCCAAGCACGAGCGTCACCGACGCCAGCAGCAACATAACCAGTCAGCCGACCAACCAACCAACCAACCAAGCACGTCAACTCGTCCTCCCGTCTAGAAAGGGAGGCTGGCAGTCAGGCAGGCACCGGAACGTGGCCGCGTAGCGTGGGCAAGTCTCCTCGACGAAATTTTAACGGAACGGCTTTGACGCCACCTGTTCCAGAAGCTGTTCGCCATTTTCTCCGCTTTCGCCTTCCACAGCAGCTCCACCGGTTCTCTCGACTCCCCTCGCCTTGACCCCTCGAACCTCCTCCGCCCCATCCCCAAGTGTATAATACTCCATAAATTGATATATCTGGTGAACGAAGGTGAACGACATTAATCTCACGCACTGTCCGCCCTGTCGTATATAGTAGTTTGGCTCGCATAGCCTGAATATGTTAGCATCTCCCGGTCTTGCCGCTTGGCGCTGAACGCGCTACGGACGCGTTTAGCGGCAGCCTCGAGATGGGCGATTCTATGAAGTGCTTTCCGCCGTTTTATAGCCGCATTATTTCACTAGACTGCAACGGAATCGCCTGTTGCAATGGGCGTTTTCTATCGAATAGTAGGAAAATTACGTGGTCGTAGTCTTCAACAATCTTTATCGATGGGCTGGATTGTTGTGCGAGGATACGAGCTTCAGACCATAGCACGTTAGCGGCGGGGTATCTTTGGAACACGAACGCATGACCTTCACAGTAGAGCGTTGGCGTCCGCTCGTTGTTGACTCGCTTATGATGTGCCCTGTTCATTAATGGTATTCCGGCCACTGTTTGTGTCGAGGTCGATAACGGTTATTTTGTTGACGACGATTGTGTCCGACTATTCATACGTGTCCTGTACAAAATTAGTGTGATGTATTATATATTTATATATATATATATATATCGCAAGGCCCTCTTGTTCAGTTTCAGCGGATGCTTGTTTATCAACAAAATGTGTGTGTTAAGTTGTTATATCAAGTACTCTATGAAAAAAATCTGTAATACCAGAATGCACAACATTTGGAGCCACCGGTCAGGAGACCAAAAGAACTATACCCTACAATTCTTCTCACTCGGGGGATTGTTCGTTGATTGCTCTGTTTGAATCACTCGCGAATAGCGTTAGCTCGACCGAACCACCATCCCCACCAGGCTTCGCGTCCTTCTCATTTTTTCCTCAAGATCGAAAAACCGTAAACTCTCAAGCCGTAGCTCTCAATTCGCATTGATTCATAGCTTCCCTTACCACTGACTGCAGTATAACATCGTCGATGTCCCGGACCACTCATTTATGCTGATCGATTATTTCCCGCACCTCAAGCCAGCTTGCGTGACACCTAATTCTCCTTGCCATTAACCTGAGAGGGTGACGCGATATCTAATAGAAATACGTCGTTTCCCCTAATCCCAATTCATCACCTTTATATTGCCAGTACATTGGCGAGATACCGAAGGTATCGCACACTACTATGCCACATTGATCAGTAGTCAAACTCTTGTCTCCCTCTGAAAGATGAGACTTGCAGCGAAAGTATATGCGATATGTAACAATGTTTGACGGCAATGTTTTTCAAACTCGAATCTCTCACCAAATGATTCGGTGACGGCGGCGCAACGACGTCATTTCCACGCTATCATGTTGTACGAGTGTCGTCATTTTGTTAGAGACATCTAGTCTTGGATTTATGGCAAAGCGATTATGAACTTGAACGTTCTTAACTCGGAGCTCAGGTGTCGTTCTCTTTCATGTCCTTAAAAATCCAACACTATATTTTGCTGCTATTTCAAAAATAATGGCTCGAATTTGTTTCGAGTGAACCTTCTTCTGCCGGCGAGGCTTCGTTTGGCAAGAGCCGCTATACAGAATGGCTTTGACAGAACAAGCCACTTGAGAAAGACAGCAGACCATAACAGGTTTCCACTATGAAATATCCTTTTTCAAGCGGTTATTTGGTTAAGCTCGCTCAGCTCTACGGATGCCTCCATGTGGCGCTTATCCAGGTAGGCGACATAGTTCTGAGTCGGTCTTCATTGAAATGAGAAACATTTCGTTCGTTGTTTTCTTCTCGGTTGGTGCTGGACGAGGTGAATCGATGTGCTTCGGCGTGGTTCCCCACAGCTATTTTCTTAGGCTGCAGCGATATTGAGCGACATATCGAGGTAAGTAAAAAGACGATCGGCAGTTTACAAACCGGCATACGCACACACAAGTGAACCGGATTCTTCGAACTGACTGCGAATTGAGTGCCGATATCACGAACTGTTGATCGCCGGATATACCACCATAGCAGGCAATCACGTTCGAGGATATCTGTTTCGTTCGAAAGAGGCTCCATTCGGAAGAGGACGTCCACTTTTCATGCCTTATTCGTTCATGGTATCGTTGCGCCGTTTTCCAACATTCGTGTTCAATGCGTGATGCTGCTTGTTTACTTTCAACGCCTCAAATATGAAACGCTCAGGTTGAGCCCTACTGAACCAGAGTGCTCCTTTGACATAGTTGTATCGTAACACCACGGTAAGGTAACATAACAGTGTACTGTGGGATCAAGCGGAGATCTTGTCATGCTTCGGATATGAGTTGATGGACGCTGGACGATGCGTGAGGTTTTAGCTTTGAGAGCCTGCACCTGGACAAAACTAAAATGCTAAACTTGCCCCATACTGTTTGTCCTTGTGTGAGATGTTAATGTATTTCAGCTTTGTTTTTGTGTATCTAGAAGTAAACGCTCTGTCCTCGCGCAGAGGTGTTCCACTGCTTCTGGAGTTCACTCCTTGCGTTTACATAACAATATCATAGTGTTATGTGTATCATGTTAAATGTTTCACGTAACGTAATGTTTGACGTACTCACGAACTATAATCATAAAATAGCGACGTTGCTATTTGTACATTTCAGCGTACATCCAACGTGCACGCAGAGGCTGTTTGCATCCAATGGAGGTATCTCCCAATAGATATGTTGTTAACATGTACGACCAGCTCAGCATACATTCACACGAAAGCCGAGAACCCCTCTCCCGTCGACTAGCAGGGGTGTGAGAATCGCAGGTCCTCAAGTAGCAAATCAATCGGCCAGCAGTTTTCGTGAAGCAGCGAGTCAGTCTTCGCCGCTCGGATCGATATCGGAGTTGGCACTTGTGCTCCGATGCACAACGATATCATGACTTTGGCCTGTTTGCCTTTATTATCCCCCGGAGGATGGCCTCAACTATGGCCTGGCTCCGCCGTTGTGAATAACGCCAGCCGGAATAACACAGTTGCAAATGCCGTTCACAGAACGAAGCGACACGGCGACTTTAAGTTGAGCGGGAGGGGATGCTTTGTTTAAAAAAAAAAAAATTACCTCGATTTGACGACCGCACCAACAGCTGTGGCACTGTAGAAGCCCGCGGCAGTGGCCGGAGTAGCCTCCAATGCCACTCTGTTGATTCTAAGCATCAGACATGCTACTCATGATGTGCATATATCCACATGTGTCAACACCAATGCCTGTCGCCCAAATCAGCATCTGATATTTAATGTTTTTATGGGGAACTGACTAGATCATTGCGACAGACACTTCCACCTATTACTTTATTACTTTGAAGCATTGCTTTTTGACCAAGTGTAAAAACAACGATCGTCTAAGGGAAACTGAAAATTCGACGCCTTCGGAAACATCGCCCCGCACATACATATGTAATAGAAGGATACTGTGGTGTTTTCCAATAGCTTGGAATTTGTCAAGTGCGATTCATATTTTCTTGTTGACGGCAACTCTCTGAATGATAGTCCGATTGTTTTTCTTGCTGGTTATTGTCGCTTCGGCGCAGCGTGGATCTCGTCAGCGTAGCAGTTGTAAAAACTCTTTATCTTGATTGGGCCATGTTTAAGACCGAGTTCTCAGCATATGTCTGCAGCAAGGAACAAATAAGTGAAGGAGAGTGGTGACGGGCCACCTACCCTCCGCTCTTCTTCATTCTGCGTACCGGCTCACGTAAGTCAGATGATTGCTTTGGTCTCGATTGGCCAATAAACAACCCTGGACGACTTTCGTGTTGCACTACTGACCTTGCACTAGAAATCCGAGTAGTCTAACCGATACACAGGTCGCTACCTCTTAGGATCCCGAGTATCTGTCAGAATCGACAGAAGCATTAACCTAACGGACTTCCGTAGACAGGCAATATGACCAGCCATATACATCGATGCAGATGCATACGCCAGTGCAAAACGAAACAGTGTGATCAGTTAGTAGACTCCCAAATTCTCTGCTTCCAGCATATAACGTATGGGCACGATTACCTATAAATATATAGATAAACATGTAAATAATGTTGCTGTTACTTAGTTACCTCAGGGGGCCATTGCCCTTCCTCTAGCGTACAGGATACATGTCTAAAAGTCTTCATGATTCTTGTTCCTTGCGAATGATTCTTCTGTGAACGAAAACTAAGCTCAGCATTTGTAACAGCAACAATCCGGCTTGATATCGTTGTCTGCTCCCATCTGCCCATTCACCTGCCCTCGTAGTCCCAGCGTCGATGTGCTTCGGAAGGTGAGATGAACACCCAATGAGTAGTAAAGAGTTTTAGTTCCGAGAACAATCGGAACGCGAGAGGAGAGTCGCGGACTTAGTTGGAGTGAAGGAAAGACCTTGTGTTTCTTCTTCGTTGTCTTTCTTTCTTTCCCTCTCTCTCTCTTTCTATCTCTTGCGCATTTGCTCCTGTTGTTCGGATCATCGACGATTGTCGCCGTCGTTGTCGCTGAAAGTGCTAGCGGTGGCCGTGGCGGTGGTTGTAGCCATGGTGGGAAGTGGTGGCCTTGACGACGAGGCAGCAAGCGCCCACAGGGTGCTGGAAATCCCATTGCATCTCGCTAGGGGATGACTTTAGGCCATCTCAAGCATGGTCACCCACAGCGGGCCAGCCCGCTAGCTCGATCGGCCGTCCCCTCAGTATCCCCCTCCATCCCGTCACCGGTCCACTACTATACTACTTCACTTGGACGGCGGCGGCGGCAGCAGCAGCAGTAACAGTAACAGAAGTCCAAGCGGTTCCTCCTCCTAAGTGCCTTCTAACTGCGCTCCTGCGCTCGTACTGTCTTCGTCGTTGTTGTCGTTGCCGTCGACGTTTTTTGCTCTCTGCGTTGCTGAAGGTCCCGTGCTGCGACGTTCGTCCATTCGCCGCGCAGTCGGTCGTCCAGCAGAGCTTTCACCCGTTCCTTTCCCGCTTCCTGTGTTGTCCTTCTCACTCAAGTACCAACGCCTACCATCATCCCTTAGCGCGCTTAGCCGCCTGTCCTCCCTCCTTCGAGGACAGTTTAAGGATCCTTTGCCATGTGTTGCCTTGCTGATCCCTGTGGCAGAGGCCGGACCGAGGGCGAATGGCTTGAAAGGAAGAGAGGAAGGATCCAGAGCTGGAATGGCTGAACGAACGGTGAAGAAGGACTCACTAGAGGAAGACGAAGAAGCCGGCGAGGCAAAGAGTAGCCGCGAGGAATGCTGGACGTAGGCTTCGCCGCTTAGTTCTTGCCCAAGTGAACTAAGGAGCCGATTCCGGTGAGCGAAGAAGAGGCAGAGGAGATCAGAGAAAAATCGTCGTGCTCGTCGCCGTGGACAGCGGCGGCGGGCAGCTTCTACTGTTGATTCTGCCGCTTCGTGGCTCCAGTGGCTTACGGGAGCCTACGTCCTTCTACCTCTGTTGCTGCTGCTGATGGCACCACCGCCGCTCCTACGTTCTCTTGCTCGGACAAGTGCAGCTACCCTTCGACGGTCAGTGTCGTGGGTGTCCCGTCCAAATCGCACGGCGGCGGCGGTAGCGGCGGCGGTAGCGGCGGCTGCAGCGCAAAGTACGACCATCGTCGTTGGACGCCATGGCTAGCTATACACGTATCTGTATGTGAGTGAGTGCGTGTAGGAGAGTGTAGGTGTGTCTGCGCGGATGTGTTAGTGCGTATTGATGTGTGGTCGTCGTTGGTGTCCTTCGCCAAACCAAAGTGGTCTGGCCGTCAGGACGGTGCAGAACGACTTCGTTATTCTCTTGCCGTTGCTGATGCCGCTGCTGCTGCTGCTACTTCGCTAGCTTGCTCGGTACTTTGCTGGCTGTGTGGGACCCCCTCTTTCTGGCCGGCTACTTGTCCATGTGCACCTCTACCGCTGTCGTCCCCGACAGCCTACCATATCTGATGGGCGAGATGGCTTGTCTCTCCAATGTCGCTCAGTCCTACTAACTTACTTGGAACAGGACGAGTTGGTCGGGAACGATCGCCAAAAGATAGACATCACAGCTGTCACTAACGTCGCTGACGGCGGAACGTCCAGCGATGAGAGACCAAGCATTGTGATCATCACCGGCAACACTTAGTAGAAAAATTTCAAATAAGTCTACTCTCCACGCTGGTCCTGCTTCGCCCCGCCTCGCGCACCTGCTGTCCACGGGCGAACTGAGAGTGCTTAGGTTGCCGTGGTCACCAAAAGATATCAGGAGTAGCTGCAGTTGTTGTAGTAGTGCTAGTACTTAGCAAGACTCCGATGGACAACCGGCCCCACCAGCCAAAGTGGTGGCCAAAAAACGGCAATGACAAACTCCATTCGACGGTTGAATTCTCCACAATGAAAATTCCCGTTGCCACTGAGCTGCTGCGGCGTTTGAGCGGTAGAACAACTGATTATTTGGACCGGTGTGAGGCATTAACCGGTGGTGCGTGGACAGTGGCTATGGCTATGCTATGGAGAGTTTTCTGCCTGCTCAGAGTAGGCCAGTGGCCGACTTTGGGAACACACCTATGTTTGGGCACAGTTAGAAAGCAGCCTTCCCTTTGGCCACTGGCATCGTTCGTCCTATTCCGCTTCCGAATTCGTTCTTGTGGCCCTTCTGTAACGACACGACTGGCGATCAGCGTCAACACTCCACTTGGCACGCCCACAAGCATGGGTCAACTATAGGCATGGGCTGTAGAGCTACCAGCCCAACTAACGTGGCACCCCCGTTGTGTGGTCGTCTCTCGATGCAGGATATGGAGCGTGCAGAGAGAGACACTGCATCGACAGTGCTCGGAGGCCGGCTCGGTCAGTTTGGGGGAGACGGCCGTCCGTCTAGCTAGGGTTCATCAAGTGCGCGGTCGACGCGCTCGTCAACCTAACACGACCCGCAGCAAGAGTCGACACTGAGTGAGCTCATCCACACTGCTGCGACTCGGTTGGTAAGCGATTCGACCTACCCGCTAGCTGCGCCGGAGTACAGTCACTCGCGCTGACGACAGAGAGAGCGAGAGAGAGAGAGATGAGAGAGAGAGGGGAGACGACAGCGATCATCCGGTATGCAGATTATGCATACAGTCAATGGGAGGCGATGCACAATGTTCTATCACCCGACCTTTCGCGTTGCTTCCGACTATCTGGCGTTGGCTCTCTCTCTCCCTATCTCTCTCTCTCTCTTTATATATATATATATAATATTTCTTGCTTTGTGTCTCTCACTCTCCACCCCCTTAGACCCCGCCACCCTTCCACCTCACTCTTTGGACTAGTCTCACGGTAGAATTCATCCTATGGACCGTGCCTGTTGTCTTTCTTTTCGCGAGCGCTGAAGTCTGATCGCTGTCGTCTTTCATGACTGCTGTTACAAGCAGTCAACGGCACCAGCCCCCAGACAACAGCCAAGTGCACATATTTATTGTGGCTCCGCCAACCAACACGACATTCAGCCCCTATCAAGCGCGCTGACCGCCGGTCGTGTTAAGTGATTGCGATCGCCCTCTCCAATGGGCAGGCTGGGACGGACTGTTGAGGGCCAGATCTCGACGATTCGGTATGCAGAGCATGAGGTGACCAGACTCACGGTTTTGCTCAGCGCTCAACAATTACTACGGAGCTCAGTCAATTCGCACCTCGACGAACTCGACGAAAATACTACATTATCTATGTACTAAGCTGAGCAAAGCAAACCTGCGAAATTTGTTCACACACTGCAGGCCGCACAGGAGCACCACACAGCGAGGGGTGTCCACTGCGGTCCACTACCCAAACATCAACACGTAGATGCACCCACCAAGTTTCCAGTACACCGCATAGATCAGAGGTGAACAACGAGCTCTTTATTCCTCGTCCTTGCGGACTCGACTGTTGTTTCTTGGCAGCGAGGGCCATTATGGGTGAACCCAAATGAAGTTGTCAACTATAGTGAAACATGGGTAGCACGAGTGTGGAACAGGAATATCCACTATCGGCTATATCTTTCAGCGTAACCATCTCACTCTACACAAAAATATACCGAAGGTGCGTTAATACGTATACAGACATTCATGCCAGCCTTGTCCCGCCAGAAAATCATGGCCAGCTCACAAGCATGATGACAGGAACAAGGACTAGTATCTAAGATCTTGGGTAGTCCCCATCCTGCAGCATGAGTGCAAGTCATTAACGATTTTCTCAGTCGTTTTGCTCCGCCAAAATCGAGAAAAAAAAAGACAAAGAAGGAACAAACAGCAGAAGCGGCAGCCGTATGTTTGTGTGGTGTGTGTGCATGCATATGTATGGTGGGTCGAACGGACTTCATACGTGAGTATGTACATCGTCTTCGTGTACGCTTACTACAAATGTCTGCTTAATAACAGCTGTAAATTACACGCAGCAATAACAATGAGAGCTGAACGGAGGAAGAGAGTCGGGAATGGACACTGTGAGCGGAAGGAAGCTACAGCAGAATGGCAGTCAGGCAACGTCTGCCGGTCGGTCGGCGGACAGGTCCTTCCTGCTGGGGGTTACTGTACATGTTGTTGCCTGTTTGCCAAAACGTGCGCTCTGGCGTTCTAACGCTACGCCGCTGCCGAGCGATACAAGGTACTCGAGTAGCAGCAGCAGCAGCATAGTGGCTTCCTGTGAGAGACGGCGGCGGGGAGACGAAGCCTGCTTCAACCTGCTAGCGCTGGTGGACGGACCGAGGAACAGCGGCGACGGCAGCAGCAGCAGCATCAGAGGCAGCACGCCAGGCGTTCTTATCGCCGTCGCAGGATGCCAACCAACCAACTCAGCCGCGCGGCGTTCCGATGCTCGTCGTACCTATGCCCTGTTCTCTCCCGCCGGACCACCGCTTCCATCCATCCAATCCCTGGTCGTTTCCTTCCCCGACGGCCCTCAACCCCTCCCCGCACTGCTGCTGTGTATGGTTAGGGGAGATGCAGCAGCAGCAGCGCACCAACACCACCACCACCATCGGAAAGCAGCCGTTGCATTCGCCGCCGGACGAAAGGAGGTAAATAACCTTCGTATATTTCGTCGCCACCGCGTGCCGTCGACGCTAACAACGCTTTGTGCGTCGGCAACAACGGGGGGCACGATGGGCGTCCAAGGAAAGAAAAAATACGCGCCAATCAGCTCCCCTAACATGCTGGAGTGAGCAAGCGTGCAAGCAGGCAGGCAGGCAAGCGAGCTAGAGGCCAAGGGACCGAGCGCCAGGAAGTGATGGTGCCTCGCTGCCACCTGGAGCCTCTAGGCTGTCCTAGAGGGCCTCTGCTTTTGGCTAGCGGCATCGCGGGGGGGGGGGGGGGACACAACGGGGAATGGCCGGGGAGCGAAGAGTGGCCTGGGGATCGAGAACTAGCAACGGAGAAGCGGAGCTGGTTCGGCCCAGGCAGACGCGGGAGGAGAATTAGGGGACTTGGCGAACGTCGAGGGTGGAACAGTCGGCGCCCTCTGGTCGCGTCTATCTGCCTTTCGTTCTCACAGAGGCGAAGGCGCAGGCAAGCCGACGAGCCTTCCAGGCGGCACCCACCCATCCAGCTAGCCAGACACAGACGTCCCCGCCGCGTCCAAGCTGCGTCCAGACACAGGAGCGAGGAGACAGAGTGAGCCAGCCAGCAAGCAAGCAATGTGGACGACCGAACGAACGAGCGAGCGACGGGGACCGACGGCGACCGCGGCGACCCCCCTCCCCTTTGTTTTGCCACGGAACCAGCAACACGAGCAGAAACTCCGCTGACCCAATTTCGATCAGAATGTTTTTTCCTTCGAAGAGTTTTTTTCTACAGTTGTGGGTGGCGTGTTGGGGTTAGAAGGGAGGGACGAGAAAAGGGATATATGATAAGAGGGTTTTCCTGCATACAACTGGCAGGGGATGATGGCCAAGGCTGGATGGCTGGTCGGCGACTCGGACCCGTTCTTCGGAGGAGTTCTATTTTTAAAGCGGGAGATGGACGGCGGTCCGTGCACTGCCTCGGTGCCGTATGGAAGAACATGAAATGCAAACTCTCATTTCCTCTATATTTGAAAGAGAATGTCCAACTGATCCCGATTCGTATCACTGGGCGGTACGCAAGAGAGTTCACATCCGTCTGAATCCGGTCAGAGAGAAAGAGCGATGGGGGTTGGGTAACCGGGCCAATCATAACTGTCAGAATAAGACGTTGATGATCAGAGGTCTAGCAGCGATTATAGAATAACTATCGACTGATATTTTAAGAAGAATTCTGAGGTTGAGTTAAATAGAATATTTAACGCCATTTAATATGATAACTGGGATAATATGATAATATGAATAGTAACATTTTGTCACAGCGAATTCACTCTGGTCGAGCCTCCGGTTCTGTTCGAATTCACAAGTAGGAAGTTCTTTTCTATCATATGATATAGAATCTATATAGGTTATTAAAACAAGTATATTTTATTACTTCTCAAGAATTCAGTGAATCTATGAATATGTTAGGGAATTAGTCAGCCTTAGTCTAGAGACAGAGCACGCAAGCCTTGTTTCGAAGTTCGAATCCCAGAGAGGGCACGCCGCTGTGTCGGTGCCGCCTTGTAAATATATAGTTCCACAAGAATTGACGAAGGTGAACGTTTCATAATGTCGAATGTATAATGATGACCTCCAATCACGATTCTAAAGAGGTGCTGTCAACTTTTGACGTGTTCGCCTCGTTCATTTCAGTTTATTCTGCCGTTAAGGTTACAAGACAAAAACCTCGATTCAGCCATTCCGAGGTCTTAGTGCACCCTCCTTAAACATCGTAGATATGTTTTGGAAAATATGTTCACTTTGTGACCCATTTCTTCGCTCAGGGTTAACACTAGATGTGTTTGCCATCGGCGGTTTAATTAACTACAAAAATATAGATGAACGCTGGGGTGGGGGGAACGTGTCCTCGGGCCGAATTCGAGCGGTAGCACCTCTTGGGACTGCTACGAACAGTGCGTTTTCATAATTTTCTTTATCAAGCCATGCGAAAATTAAATCGTTCAGGTGAATCTCCCTTGACGTGGATAATTTCACTGTTATTATTATTATTATTTCGTTCTACAGACTGGCTGAAAATTGACCATGACCAAGACTTGGTCACATTACCTTGTGTTCGACGACAGCCCCGCTGGAGTACGCACTTCTTTCAATCGCCCGGTGACTTTATGTTGGCACGAGTCCAAAATCGTCAAATCACTCATTAAAGGCCATCCACAATTCGACACGCTTCGTGAATTTATCGAAGTGTGTTAACCATTACTTGGAAGTCGATTCGGGCTGGCAGCGCAGCATCGTTACCCCGAACGTCGCTGCTTGGGCCCTATGTGGCGCGTGGCTTCGGGGTCGTTGATCGCCCTCTCATCGTTCGGCTTCTATCTTTGTCATAGGTTGGACCTTTGCACATCGTTAAGCCGTCGGGGAGTATCAACTAGTAACTCTGGTTATCCCGCAGGTTAAAACATCTCGCAGAAAATTATACCACTGTGCACATAACTGCGAAAAGAGTCGCATAGGGCCGTACGCAGAGGAGCAATGATGTTTTGTATGGTAAGGTGTGGGCGTAGGTCATATATTCGCACATTGGTCTGAAGTGATACAAAGCAGTTCCGGACCAACGCCCAGGTCAAGTAGGTCCAGAGTTTTAGTGGGTGGGAGTCCCACAGATGAGCACCTTCGACGTGAGTTCCGGTCCGTATGATGCATTTGGCCCCCAACTGCATAAAAAAGGTCATATGTACAGTTGCATGCGAAGATGTGTTACACTAGATAGTCACCTCCTAAAACAAAATTTGCGCCCGAAGACTAACGAAGAAGAGATGGATAGAGAGGGGGGAGAACTGAAGCGACGCATGGATGGAGCACTTAAGATAAACCACAATCCCCTTGACTCTGCCTGGATGTCGGTCCTATCGATAAAGTGAAGACTTTGAGTACATTGCTGTGTAAAAAGTAAACAGAGATTACGATTACTATCATTTTCATCAAATATATTCGCACGAAAGTTTCGCACGAGAAACGCTTGATATGCATAGATTAAGTGACGCGAGATATTTTATTCAAATCCTCGGTTTTCTGTTCAGCTCCCAGCGGATCCCTCTTTGGTCCCTTCGAGTATTACATCTATAATAGAACCCATTGAAAATTGCTCGTTGTCTCCAGTTGACATTGGTAGAGCTGGAATACGTTAGCTCAAAATTTAGCACAACCAAAACTCGGCTAACCCAATGTAGGTGGTCAGGCATTAAATTCAGCGCGGTCGTATACTGCCCATCGAGATAGTTAGCATCGATGAATCATATTGTTTTCTTTGCCTTGTAACACCCTATAGGAGAGACGAGAGCTTCTAGCCATGCCTCTCTATAACCTGTCTAGCGTCTGTGGCGGTGCCCCACCTCACAGCAGCTTTACAAATACTCCCTTCTGTTTCTACCCCTAGGACTATTCACGACACGATACCATCGTTGTAAGTGATTCAAGGTGGGGGGACGCACACAGTCAAAGACAGACGAAGTCGCTGAAATGTTCTCTATTATATTTTGTCGTCATCGCCTTTCGCTCCACCGCGATCGACCTACAACAATGTTGGCAGCTGTATCTTTTCTTTTTTATCGTTTTTGGTGCGGCGACCGCGGCCACGGCCGCCACTCGCTGATGGGACTGATCGATTCATTTAGATTATTGACTGAGAAACTAGCTTCGCGCTCGCTGACTGCTCACCTGAGCCTTGAGGCTTGCTCTAACGGTTTAACGGCAAGAGAGACCTCGACGCCATGGCGGTCCCGCGAAGCGATCAGGGAGAAGGAGGAGGCGGCGGCGGCAGCGGCAGCAGAATAGTGGAATAGATGTCGTAGTAGAATGGCCCTCCTTATGCTCATTCTGTCGCCGCTGGCCCGGATTCTATCCTGTTCTCCTCTTGAGTTGCTGCTGCTGCTGTTGAGTGAGGTCCTCATGAGCTGACATTGCGCTCCTTATAGATGTAGGTTCATTGCCTGACCGCCTGTTCCCCGGTCGACCGGAGTTTGTCCCCGCCACCCCCCGCCTTCAGGCCTCTGCAGCGGCCATCAGTTTAACGGACCACGGCACGCCAGCAGTGGGCGGGAGACGCGGGCTCAGCAGCGGAATGAGTTGAACGGATCGCGGAGAGTGCACCGACGACCGAACGGGAAGTTCTGCGGCCTTATGCTGTCCTCCATGCGGCTGAGCGTGTTGTAAAAGCTTCTCCTGTCTGAGGTTTCGGCTTGCCTATCTGCCTGCCCGTCCCGCTAGCACACTAAGCCGTTTGTCGATATTGCAATGCTTGGTTGCGTGCCTGCTGCGTGCTGCTGCGACAACAGCAGCAGCCAAACCGGGCGGACTATCTATCTGTGTAGCGAGGAGTCGAGCCGGCATACCTGGTCTAACGAGGGAAGGGGGGTCATGCGAAGCGAGACGGCAGAGGAATTAAGGGACAGCCAGGATAACGCACTGCACATGATGAATCAGCCAGCTTCAATTTGTTGTACGACGCTGTATCCATTTTCTGTCAGTGTTTTCAATAAGATATACACAAGCCGCGTGGTGCGGAGAGATATACGATGGAGATGTTATGTCCAATCCGTCATAGCTACATTATTGTACACATGCATATCTGTATAACGTTGAAATGAGGATGTATTATCTGTCATGTTCGTACTTGGCCGCATAAGTGGGCATTGAGCAAGCGTAACCTGTAGGTTTGATGCGTCCGCGCAGGCATTCGTCCACACACCGAATAAGTCCGCTTGTTACGTTACGTTAGCGGAGACCATCGGCCCTCGAACAAATAGCCGTACATTGTTGATAGTAGCAGCTGGCGCGAACAGCAACCGGCGATATGTAAGGATGTGACATGTAACGGTGGCTTCTTGAGGACGCGAGAGCGACTGTTACTAGATTTCGGAGCCGGCCCGGGAGGAGTCGTTGAAGGTGGGCCAACGAACGTGTATAAATGGCCAGCAGTCAGATTAGAGTGGGGGCGGTGGTGGCGGAGCGTGTTCGTGGCGCTCTTTAACCGCTAGTATGCTTAGCCCGTTATCATATGGGGAAATTCTCAGGAAAATAGCTGAGGTTTTACCTCTTCAAAGGTCGATAAGATAAAGTCGTCACGGTGGCTCAAACCTGTAGGCTTCTGCGTAGCGATCACACTAGATATTATATATTACTGTTCAAAAGGCCTTTATAGAATTTCGGGTCGTGTTCCCGAAGTATCTTTATACGAAACACAAGGAAGGCAAGAGTTATCCCCTATATAATCGTGAATTCGCCAAATGATACGGAAAATAGTTTTGTTCCAGCTATTCAGTTTTGGTAGTTACGGATCGTCAAATGCGCACAGAGTCAGTCCGAGGTACTGCACTCAAATGATTGCAGTTAATCTAGTTTAGCATAGCTTAGGCTAAACCATTGGGTATATACACATACCATTCATATCAGTTCACTCACCTCTCTGAGCAATACTTGACAACAACAAGCGAAGGTTATCAATAGTCGACTGTCCCCAGAACGGAATTCACACCATTCGTCGATACAATTCTTGTACTCACACCAATGTACTTAAATTAATTATTAAATACTTATCGGTCGACGTACTTATCCATGTCGTCTGCACTTGGCGGCAAAATGATTCAATTACAAATTTGTAGTACTCTAGTACTTATGGTAGCAGCCGTTGTTGTAGTCGCGGTAGTAACGCAGATATATGAGAGAGAGAGAGAGAGAATAAAGAGGGGAGAGATATATATAGTAGTAGTGTGTGCGTGTCCTTCATGTCTTCGAGCCCCATGCACGCGTTTTTCTTCTTCTCGCGGCAGCAGTGGTGGAATGGGTTAGAGGGCGGGCAAGGGGCGCCGCAGCAGAGCGACGAAGAAGCGGCGTTATGAGCGAGCGGAACAAGCAGCGATGAAGAGATGGGGGTGAGCAGTGTCCGAGGTCGGCGCAGCTGCTGTCCAGAGGAACGACCGGCGCGGAGACGAACGAACGATGACCGTGATGGCGCGCTAGCTGCGAGCGTGACCGACTCAAATAGAATGAGCAAAAAAGACGTGGACGACGGCTAAGCAGGGGAAAGCGAACTCTGGGCCGGACCGGGCAGCGAACGGGGCGTGAAGACGGGAGCCGCGGGAACACGCGTCCATGGCGACAGGGGAAAGAAGAACGTTTGATTTTCCCCGTGGACGAATGGACGCGATGCAGAGCGCGGCTGACCAGTCAGCTCTGGTCGGAATAAAAAAGAGGAAAGGAGGCGAGTGGGGGGAAAAAGCGAATGAGTGGAAGCGAGCCGAGAAGCGGGAAGAAACTGTAGGAGGAGGAGGAGGAGGAGGAGGAGGAGGAAAAGGAAAAGGAGCAGGAGCTGGAAAAAAGTGAATGTGAGAGGCCTCCAGACTGCGCGTCCTGAGGGTCGTGAACGACGACGACGATGTTCTCCTAATCTCTTCTTCTCTCTGCCATTCTATCAATCTCGTTCGCTCTCTCTCTCTCTCTCTCGTTCACCCTCTCAATCTTTCTTTTCTCTGCCTCTGGTCATCGCCATCGTCGTTGTCTTCGTCGCGTTTTTTCTGCCTCGTTTTCTCGCGTCCTTTTTCCTACTTTTCGTTGTCGTCTCGGTAAAAAACAGGGAGAGTGCGAGAGAGAGGGAGAGCAACCATGAGTGGGCGAGAGATACACACACAGACACGCAGAGGCATGGAAAAGATCGCACACTTCGCGGATCCGAGACGGATGGACGGAGGGACGGAGGAACCGATCGACAAGAGAAAATAATCGCATCCTCGTGTCGGGGTGTCCGCACTGGATCGCGAAGCTGGCATGGCTGTCTGTCTGCCTGTCTGGAAGACGCGCGCCTGCTGGCAAAGAATCGAGAGGGAGGAGAGAGCGGAGGCACGCAGGCCCCGTGCACCACCAATAGGACTTTTGAAGAGGCTGGAAGGCACACACGAGACAGCGCATAAGGAGCAGGCAACCGAAAGGACGGCAGAGCGGTCGGGGAGAAACCGACACCCGACGAAACCGACGGGATGTGGTCTTGGCGTGTATAATACAAGGGTGAAGGGAGAGCAATCTGGAACAAGCAGATCAGCGGACGTTTTGCGGAATCCCCAAGGACGCGTTATTGATTCGAGTGGAGGGACGGACTTAGGATCTCGGTTGGCAGGAAGCGAGGCAACACAAAAAAGAAAAGAAAAAAGAAGCCAGCGCCAGAGGCGGTAGCGGGAACGGCGATCCACAATGTGCACGGGAACGGGAGTTCGATTTGCAGGCAGCTGCAAGCTACCAAGAAGGGCGGGCCAGAAGTGTCGTCTAGACGACCACTCGGGATGCTCGCACGGCGAGCAAAAATAAACAAATAACGGGCTAATAATTGTGTGTCCTGCGGAGGTTAAGACACAGTGGTCAGCACTCAGAAACGAAAATACTTCCATTAATGTAGGTGCAATTGACATTGGGAATGATATGCATTTCTTCGGTTTGTTCGTGACAACCGGAGTTGGGCTTCTCATTGAAGAAATAGTTAGGCAGGTATAGCATGAAGTATAGTTGACAGTATCTAGATCAAGGAGTGAGTTCACGGGCATCTGCGGTTTAAGTAAAGAATTTATATGTCTATGGAAAATGATTATGGTTTGGGTTTTACAAAGTCATCTCCTTTATAGGCATTATCCATATATACCTATCAATATCGCCCACTTATAGCCCATGCTTTGATTTGATGGAGCTACTGCGATGTATCGATACGCACGTCATAACTATGCATTATGGAAGCATTATTTTTTCTTACTCTGTGTGATTTTGAACATTGTATGTAAACGAATATGAGATAGCATACTATACCTCAGAAAACTGTTTCTCAAGCAAAAACTCAAGTTTTGGAAGGACTCTGGAAGACTATACTCAAGTTCTGGAACTATCGAGCTTTGAAATGCCCTGGATGAACGACATTTCTAGCTTGAAATTTGCTAAAGGTTTACCAAAATTTCCCAGAGATGCATTTACCCAGGCTCCAATATGATGCCAGTAGAAACCGTAGGAAAGGTTGAAAATTAAGTTTCAGTGTAAAAACTCCAGTATTCAGTAGGTAAACTATTAATTTCAAGACGAGAACAATATGAGAATACGTAAGCTCAGGCAGCAGACGACGGCATAAGCGCATCGGTAAATTCGTGTCTAATATTTAGCCGAAAAAAACTACCCCTTTGAAACGCGCACTTCATCTTCTTTATGACCTCTCCTCGGCATCGTTGTATCGTATACAGGCGAAACACGTTTCTAATCGTTGCTTCTACCGGCAACGCGGGAAAATTACAACCTGCCATCAGCAAATTGTTGCCGGCTAGCCGCAGTTATGTTAGAGAAATAGTTCCAACGAGGTACGCTGGAAAAAACGACCCCATAGCCATGACGTTTTCTGCGGCACAGTTAGGGCAAATTTCAAGTTTGTTTTTATAGCCGCGGTAGCATGTGCACATAGCACACGATTGTACTATTGCACCTCTACGTGGAGCTATCACGATGTTCATTCGCTTTGTACGACTGCAACTGAAGAGCCTTTGCGAAGAAGATCATGAAAATGGTTACAGTGTTCTTAGCAGACATGCCACATCGGGAGAACATATATATGCTTTCATTAGGATCTTCTCGACGTAATATTTTCTTTTTCTCATTGAGCTTTTCATATACGCGAGAGCATGGAGTTGCGGTCAAATAGCGAGAACATATAATAGTTCCGTCTCCTTCCATCGTCCATTGCGGTGATCGACTTTCGGAAGGTTTCAGCCATGCCAAGGGATGCTCGTTTGATGACATCGCTGATCTGGCCACGTACGAACTGGCAACAGCAACTGAAGCAAGCAGCCAGCGAGTAGAGCACTCACTGAATGGTGCATGAACACTCGGTTCATTCGCTGCTACTGCTGCTACCGCCACCAGTTCTTAGTTCGTTGTCCCACTCTCTAACTCACTCAGTCGCTGTGTAGGAGGGACCACACAGTCGGTCGGACCACTCGACTCCTTCGTCTTCCTCGTTTCTTTTGCTCTGTTCCCCTCTCTCTCTCTCTCTGTTCCTCCCCATTCCACTCCTCGTCTCATCTCATTCAGTTGAGTTGGGTGAGCTTCACTTTTTCGTCGTCGTCGTCGCCGCTATTGCTTCGGCTGGCGCCGTTTTGCCAAAATTGTCGCCGTTGCCGTGCCGCGCCAGGCAGCTCGCCAGCCAACGCCACTGGCAGCAGACAGCAGCCACCCCAACCGTCGCCACGTTCAGGCTTCGAGAAGGGCCACAGACCTGCACTCTAGTCCATGCCCCCGTCCGCCCGCCGTCGAGCCACGAAGGCTGCCCACGCCGAGGAAGAACTGCAATGCGAACGAACTCGACGAGAGAGATAGGACACCACCGGTGCGATCCCCAACCCTTCATTCCGCCTCAGTCAGGCAGTCGGCCAGGGTCGCCCCGACTCCTACTTTTGCCTTCCCCCACGGCAGCAGCAGCAGCAGCACTACCTACTACTCTACCATCGGCCCCCATCGCTTCTGTCCTATAAAATTCCATTTAGTTAGGAGAGGCCGAGCCATGGGATAGACTCATGGAGCATGGTGGGCTGGGGAACGAGTAGGGGGACCGGTACTGTCTGGGTCTTCTTGCCTGCCTGCCTGGTATGGCGGTACGTCGCCGATGTTGGTCGGGGAAGGCGACGCGGAGGGTCGCGGAAGAGAGGAAGGTTTGGACGACGATGGGTGAGTCTGGCCGCGCGGGCTCAAGACAAGACTATGACAATTTGTTGGCTCCACACACACACACACGCTCCCGCCCTCTCTCTCTCTCTCTTAGCTTCGTCGTCAGAGGCCTTCAGCTCGCTCCCTCGATCTCTTCTCCAGTGTTCGTCTTTTTTGCCAGCTTTCTCGCTCAGTCGTCTCCTTGCACCTGGCTCGATGCCCGCTGCCTCTGCCGACTTTACTCTCTGCCTCCTGGCTTAGATTCATTCGCCGTTCTCCGTTCGTCGTTTTCCCTTCTATTCGTGCCTTCCCCGCCAGTCCCGCTTCTTGTCTTGCTCTGGCTGGCTGGCTTGCCGGCCCGGTCTGCCGTTCCCGTACAATTCTCCCAACAAGCCTGAACCTTGTCTCCCCAAATTCCCCTCGGCTGCGGCTGAAAAAGCCTGCTCGCCGGAAAAGCCTGCCACGGCCCTCCTCGCGCCCTTGTCCGCTTCGACACAATTCCCGCCGAGCCCTCCGGTTTGCACTGTGCTCACCGCCTCGAGCCTGCTGCTGCTGCTGCTACTACTTCTTGGTACTCTCTTCCGCAACGCATCAGCGGCGGCAGAAGAGAGGAGAGCACCTTTCCCAGCGGCCGCAGCGTTGCGCTACGCCGAAAGTCCCCGCCGCAGCCAGAGAGTCACCGACCGAAGCACTCACTGACTCTAGCCGATGCGGACGGGCGACACTTCGTTTGTTGGTGTTGGTTCATCGCCATCGGCCTGGCTCCACAACGAACGAATGAAAATTGCTGCTGCTGGCCCCACCGCCACCGTCAAAGCCACCGATAGCTATGTCAAGCAAAAGAAGCAAGCGACTAGGGCAGACAAAAGCGCCAACGGTGAAACAGCAGCACGAAATCTCCTGAGCTCTCGCCTTGGTAACGGACACCCTCCACCGAGGTGGGATGCACGTTCACACGTTTGCTAGTCTGTCTCTGCTTTCTTGCTCAAAGGCTCACACGACAAGGTTGGACATGATAGATACATTGACGTAATATAAATAAATAGGTGGTCTCGTTGCTCAATCCGTTCTATATCTGTTGAAAGATCCATGACAAACAAATGTGTACTCTGTATTTATTAAGCAATTGCTTGTATACAAATTAATATCTCTTGATAATGTAATTATTCACTACATCTACTCCTTATAGGTCTGACTCTCTGATGGTGAGAATTGTTTCAACCCCTTGTTTCGCATCCGACCCATATTGCGAAAGTGGAATTGAGCATGCTCTTTATTCCAATTACTGGACATGTCAAATTTTGACGTGGAGGATATTACATGAATATGTAATAGTACCTAATGTTGTTGCTAATAAACAGGGAGTTGCTAAGCTACAGTCTAAGAGTCTCAAGTGCCAGTCGAAATATTAGAGATACATTAGCGGTGCTAACTGCCTGGTTGTTCTTCATCTTTAGCCCTGCATTAAACCTCTTGCTATGATGACCCCTTTATCCGTTTGCTATCACGAGCACGCGAGACTATCTACCATTAAAGGCATCCAACGCAATGCCTAGAATCTCGAAACGAGAAAAACCTACGAAAGCATCCCAGACAGACACTGGCTCGGGATTTTCCAACCAGAGCAATAATTGTTTTCATTTGTATCAGAGCTTTAGAGCAAGGGTGAAACAATAAGCCTATTCGCCTGTAGACAAACCGCGATAGGACTCACCGTACACAATCACGTCCTCATTAATCCCCGCATCGTTTAAAACTCCTTCCATAAATCTACGCCTTTTCAAACAGCACGAATGTGTAGAAGGCCGCACCATAAAAGGCGGGACATTCTGCTCGGCTCATTGTCAAGGACGCAACAGATGACCTAATGCCGTATAGAGACCCTTTCTAAATCAGCAAGCAAAACTGTCAGAGCACCGATACAGCGGGCGGAATGCCCACGAAGGGAATCTTCACGCTGTACTTGGCCCACATTTTTCGGCTTCTGTCTCGAGTATTCTCCTAAGACATGTCATCAAAAGCGACCCTTGCTTCGCTGCGGATAACAAGACCATGGCTTAGTTCTCGCCTTCTCCGTCCGTTTAGCCTCTTCATCTTATTCTACCACATGTAAGTCGCATTGCTTTATTTTCCTAGTCAATCCTGGTGGTGATCCTATTTTTTTGGATGAGAAGAAAGGCAGGGCGGCTGAGGAGGCGGGACTTGAGCGCGAAATCTGCGCGTTTAACACTTTGAGGGGAAGGATTTGCTGCGTCTTCTACAGCTACTTACTTCAGCCGCTTCAGCCTGGTCGTTTTCGGCCGACGAGCCGAGGACGATTTAACTTCATTTTCAGAACAGACTTCGTGAGGAAGCCGGCCGGCTCAAGGGGAAGACCTATTTGTCGAATTCCAGTGAGAAGAACGAAAAGCTAAACCGAGCCTCGAGGCCAACGCTCAGATAATAGAAACCATTCCACCTACGGATAACAGGCCAAGCGGAGTTACCGTTAACGTGCCAACCTCTTCCAGCCGTTGTTTATGCCCCGTTCATCTACGCCAACAGAATAGAGCTATCCTGCTGCTGCTGCAGAAGCGGAAACAAGCAGATGATCTGGTAGTTGCTACACGCGCCTAGCTCAGTGATGCTAGACAAGGGCAAGGAGGCCGCGGGGTGGAGAAAGTCCCGTATCTGTTTGTCTGCTAACTATTATGGGATTTAGGGCGTTCCAAATGAAAGGAAAAACACACCTCTATGTTCCTATGAATAGCGATTGCTTTGCCCATTTCATTTATCATTTTTAACTAGCACTGTCTGCAGGTACAAAGGGCGCCTCAATAGATCCATTTTGGGTAATTAAATTACCTGGGTATGGGAAAAGCCACCCTCAAAAGGCTTGATTAGATTAGACAAGATTAGTGTTGGGGACGTGCAGGCAGACAAACGACACAGGGACTAGCAGACTCCATCGCCTGGGTGCGATAACAACGATGTCAACGTTGAGCTGCAATCCGTACGAAATGATTCGGTTGGTTCTGCCGCTGCGGCCGTTTTTCTCCCCAATCCGCACCACGATCATTCTAATGAACGTCTACGTATGAGAGTTGTCTTTATTCGAATTGCGACGTACATGAATTGATTTGAATTGCCTCGTTCACTTTACACAATATGAAATGAAGTCGACATAACCAAGGTCGCGCGCCAACTCTTCTGATAGACCCTGTCTGCTCTTGCTAATGCTGAACACACTCAATGAGGGATACAGCGTGTGCCCTTGTACGGTCTCGACAAGCAGACGTTGGGTCGACGAGTTCTCTTTCTTCGTCGATCGACAATGCATTCGAGTGTTTCTGAGCTTTTCAATTAATTTACGGACAAATAAATCGGCCTCGTTCTCTGATGCTATCTGTTCGTATGTTTTACAAATACCAAAAAAAATATTTCGTGTAACTGTGGGTCCTAACAGTACTCGCACAGCAAGGGAAGACGAACTAAGTTTCAAGCAAGAACACTGAACGACCAGCCGGTCTGACTCGGTCTGGGCTCAATGGGAGCATTTAGGATCCGAGCGTATCTTTCCCGCTTTGTCGAGGCTCGCCCAATGCTCGCCGGGCTCAAAACAATATAAAACGGCAATAAAGATTCAGGAGGTGTTCCCCTCCATTCGGCTGGGACCTTCCTTCGATCGTCCGGCCCCGCATCGAGATTGCTGCTCCCATCGAGATTCCTATCGGTGTGGACCGTCAAAGTTCCAACGGCACGGAGGAAACGGTAGATCGTTGCCTGGCTGTAGGAAGTCCGAGTCGGCTGGAATAGAATAATACGGGTCAAGGGGTCAGTCAGCAAGGCTGACAAGGGCGGACAAGGCCCCTGGATCAAGAATGTACGAAAGGTCGCAACAGCAGTAGCAGCAGGAGAGGACGGTAGCACGAGATGTCACGGCACCCAGAGGTCAGGTCGGACTCGTCGAATCGTTGGATTGTGGTTGAACGCCAGCGGAACAACGGTCCAACGCGAAACCAAAGGCTTATGTCGGTATCATCACATCTCGATGTGCTCGGTGTCGCATCGTTGCGGTTGTCAGGTGTGGCCCGGCGTTTACGTTGGCCCTATGTAAAAATTCTGTGATTCCGCCCTCCTCCGACCTCTCTTTTTCCTTCCGACCTTTTTGTCACGTTTTGCCTTGAGAGAATTGGTCACGTGGCAGATAACAACCGGAATATTTCGGCTGTAGTTATATATGAGTGGGCTTCTTAGCACGATACGGAAAACAATAGCCCACTGCTTGGGAATGTCCGACATAATCGTTCGTTTGGGAAATTCGGAACATTTTCAGGTTTCCACAGTACATTGCGCCGGTGTCGTCGTATGCCGGTGTGGGCTTGCCCGTACAAAAGACAATGATCCTTGTTCTGAACCCTTGAAAGGGGACATTCGGTGATTCTCTGTGAAACCGTGCCGAGATTCAACAGGCTACAACTCCAACATCGCAACAATTCACCTGTCCAACGAGATGAACACAATCGAGTAGTCCCCTGTGATGCCGCTCCTGTTCGTGCACTTTACAGTGCATATGCGTATCAGCGTCGTTATGGGACATGTAGTTTTGACGGTGTACACCTGCACTATGTGACGCTGCAAGGTTGCAACGCTGTTTCTACCTCTCGCCTGAAAAATGACCTGACACAGCTCCAGGTTAGATGCTAGCATTGAAAAAACCCTCAACAAACGGACATAGCTGACGCTTTTTGAAAGTGGCTTCTCTGGAACTATCATGAGTTTTTCAGAAGCCAGCATCAGAAGCCTAGCGTCGAAGATTGAAGGGCTAAGCACAAAGGGGCATTACAGAAATAGAGTCCTTAACTAAACACAATAACTGGACCTAATGGCACTGTATATACTCGACAAGAGTGAAATTTGTTATGATTGACTAAACAATCTTTTCCACCTTAGATGACGTTTCTAGTACTCTCATTGAGTAATTTATGACCATGCGGTCAAAGCGATACATTGTGTTTTTTGTTTTGAATTTGTTTTGTTAGAGGTGGGCAGAGCTAGATGACCGATACGTGAAAAATACGCCCACTTAATATAACGTCTAAAATGGAAAAATGGTATGTCCAAACCGGAAGCCAGATCAAAGTACAAATTTTGTCTACATTTAATGATGCTATAATAATTGGCGATTTCCGAAAAGGTGCCCAATTACACGGCTACACTGACGCCCTATCGTGAGCTGCAGGATATAGTACTAAACACATTATTTCTGGATGGGTTATAATATCAAATGCTCTTATCGTCTGCGGGCAGCGTCTAAATGATCGTCTCCCGGGGACAGCAATACCTTGTGGCCCGTCCGTCATCGCCACCGTTCGGCATCATCCTGTCTTCTGTCGGCTTGTCAGGGTGCAGGCAGGGGAGGCCAGGGCAATGCACCGATACCACTGCCACGATGGTCTGTTACCATTACAAACCACTTCTCCTTAGTTTCCGCCAGTATGCGTGTCCGGTCTGCTCAACATCTGACCAAGCGATACATATAGCTAGCCGACAATTCAGGATGACTGTCTCTGACCAGACCGAGCGCGACACGGGCGCTATGTGGGACGGAAGCGACCTACCGCTGCCACTCATCTCTGAGAGGATGGGACTTGCTTCTGCTGTACCGTGCATGCAGGCAATGGTAAAGCACAGGGCGGCATAGGTTTCTCTAACTCCACAGCAGAAACCTTACGTGTACTTGGAAACGCTGTTTGTTGACGCTCGGCAGGAAGACACGCAGAGGAGCAATGGATCTGTTCATTCGTTGGAGTAATAATTACCACCCATCCCAATCATTCACCACTGCAGCCATTGCGACTGCCGATTCTGGTGCTAGCTGCTTCCGCTACACTCGGCCGGTGCTGCCTCGACTCTCGTCGTCGGCGCTCGCTCGCTCGCTCGGTCGGTCCTCGTCGGTGCCGTTCCTTGCGGCAGAACCAGCGCCGGCAGCAGATCCAGCCCGTCCGATAAGAAGCTTATCTCTCCATCTTCTCACTGCGTTCGGCCGACTATTCCCCCCGTCTCTAACACCCCCTACTTTCCGTATCCCCTCCCTTTTTCCACCGCCACAGAACCAGCAGCAGCAGCAGCAGCACCACCATCAACGACCATGCTTCGTATCTCTCTCGTTTGTGCCCCGACCACCCCTTACTACCCCCTTGTGACGCCCTCCTTGTGTCATATCGATATCTCTTCTTCCTTCCACACAGCGGACTCAAGCTTCGTCTTCTCATGCCACGTTTCTTCGTCGTTCTCTATCTTTACCTCCCCTTCTTACGAAGACACGAAGTGCTCTCACCATAACCCTGCCATCTATAGGTGCAGGTTGCGTGGTACTTGCTTGCTGCTCTCGTTCGATGTTTTTCATCCTTCTACCAGCCCTGTCTATCCCTCTTGTCTCTCTCGATATATACATATATATATACATCGCCATTATTAGTCAGCGTTTTTATAATAAGCCGTCGTCGAGGCGACTCATTCCACGAGACCGAAAGCGCGGAGAAGGAGTCCAGGCTGACTGCGCCGGTCAGCTGGACGGGGCTCGAACTGGACAGCAGCTGGTACTTCTGAGACTGATCCACCACCACCACCTATTTGTCTGTAGCATAGTGCTCTATACTTCTCGTTGTCGTCCTTTTTCTCTTCTTTCCTTTGACGAGAGATGACAAGGAAGGACGATAGACAGAACGGGCAAGTCAGTGCCTGACTGGGAGACTGATCCTCGCCAGTGGCGGAGCCCAGCCCGGAAAGATCTTGCGGGTCAGTCGGGGTGGAGTGGTGTACCTATGTTGCTGCCGCTCTAGCTGCCGAAACTGGCAAACGTGATAGTAATGTCAGCATTAACTACTGCTGCATTTCCTGCGGTTCTACAGGTGGATAGACCTATATATTGAACTCGGACCCGACTCCGCTCGACCGTCGCTGGGGGCTGGGCCAAACAGATACAACGGAGTCTGATTGAGTGAGTGAGCAAATCGCTGGGGACTTTGACTGTGCTGGTTCTCCACCTGACATGCAAAGAGATTTCAGAACCCCACACGAGATCTCGAGACGAAGAGCCTATCTTGCCCACGTTCGTTCGTTCAGGGTTTCGCCCTATGCCTGTTTGCCGCAGCCAGCCACCCATGGCAGCGCGAGGCCTTGTAGTTAGGTACAAAGCGTTCCCAGTAGAAAAAGGGGCTGCATCGGTGAGACTCCTCTCTCTTGCGGACCGGTGTGTGAGACCCTCGAGACACGCGGAAGGGTTCTCAGACACCAGATGTCAACCCCACTTGGACCGGGCTACCTCAGTTCAAGCCTAAGAGCGCTACTTTGCACTTCCCTGCACCCTTTGTCTGTTGTGGTAATTGTGTAACAACGTATTAATTGGACACATGTGCGCACGCGGCTGAGCCTCAGGGCTCCTGCTGCTGCTGCTGCTGCTGCCTCCACCGCTGCTGCCGCCGCCGCCTCTACCGTGTTCCTTCCGAAACAGACAGCACGCGAGACACGAAGGCTTGCATTGCCGGTCCGCGATGGTAAGCCTGGGTTGAAGTGGGTCGGCAGTTGCGGCCCACCAGGAATGGCACGGGAATGCGAATAAGAATGGGAGAAGATGTTTTAGGGTCCAGGTGTCGGCTTCCCACGAGTGGCAAACCCCAACCAGGCAAGACAGGCAGCGGTGGTCTCGGCTACTGCTGGGAAACCGGACGGAACCTCGAACCCGCCGCATGAAGGACCCCCCGGCGCAGAGGCATTGGTTCCTTGTTTCTGCTGCACCCCCATCCCCTTCGCCTGGAAAATCTTCCAACAGGACCAATGACCGAATGCTTTCCGTTCTAACTTTGTCTAGCAACGGTGGGAAGACGAAGGAATCTGTCTACTCAGCAGTGGGATAAGCAATGTGCCCGATGCGGATAAACCGAGCAGCTGGGGGAGCTGGGTGACCCAGAAGGTTAACCTTTTAGCCTATTTATTGGAAGACTATCGAAATCGCTTCTGGGTATTGATCGTTATTATCAAGATATATCTAAATCCGTCAATAAACATTTGTTTGAATTGAATTGAATTGAAATATTATATATGACGATATTGGCTTTTCGAATCATGTCAACGTCTAGGACAATGTGTCCCGCAGCGTGACAGACAAAGGGAATTGAAACTATAGTCTCGGCGATGCTCTCCCTCACGTGTGTCGACCCTGTCTCCATATTCTTCCTTTAGTTCAAATTAAAATATTTATATATATAATATATATATATATATATATATATGCCCAAAATTGATGACGTGGGCAATTTCAGAAATTAATATATATAGTCGAAATTTATAATATAATTCATATGGTTAACAGAAGTACCGAGGAAGAATCGGCTCATCGTAAATGACAAAAAAAACACCTAATTCGGTCTTAAAACGGATGCTATTAGAGTAGCTGCAAGTTTTCTAAAAAATAGGCTCAGTCTGGTTAGTACCTCAGAAATATGAGTCCAGCATGATTGACCGAACGGTACCGGGGTCCGCCATAGAAAAATAGCTAAAAGCACCTCATAAGTAGAGTATGCTAGCCAGGAACGAGTGCATAACAGTATGCGATCGTAAGTGTAATTCTAATTCCGGAACATCTGAGTGTAAATGTTACGCTATCTTGCAAGCCCTATACGGCGACATCAGATCTACGATATGAGCGAAATGTGGCATTTCCAACATCAACACTAAAATATAGAACATTATGCATTTAATACATAATTGACATGTTTAACAGAAAAATAGATTATCACTAAAAATAATGTATTTGGAAATGTAAAAAATCCTTGTCGATTTGAGGTCGGCTATATAGATCTCTCAAAACCTTGATATTTCCATATTTACATGTTTGCGACATTCTCGCGAGTAAATCATTTTTTGCGGCAATTCCGCAGTGTTTCTATGGTGTTAGCTAAGCGTTTCGTCTCGCTAAATATTTTAAAGCCGCGTATATTTTCATAGCAACGTACACAACAGAAATAAGAGTGGCTGCCTCGAAATTTAGTGAGTTCATTTGAAGGTCAACCTTTGAAAATGAGTTTTGTAGTTCTATATAGTCCGCAGTAGCCTCCGGACTTGACGATGCGCTTCATTTGACCAAAACCCTTTGAGGGTTCTAGTTATTTCCTAAAATTTCTCACGACTCCATGAGGGTCGTTTTGAGGCGTGCATTCGTTTACGCGACAAGAAGCTGCACAGATGTGGCCTTTCCGGTCCCGGCCCATCAGGCGAAGTCCCCCCTCCACATATACCTGGTCCAGCCAGTGCAGCCACGGCCCAACCAGCCATGGCTGCAAAGTTATGGCTTCACAACTGAATTTTTCGAGGATCGGGCCACCTCAATGGTCTGACCTCAAAGGTGCATAAATCTTCAACCGTTTTGGCCAAAGGCTTCCTATTTTTGTTTCCTTACACTAGCGAATGATTCCGCTACCAGGAAAAATATATGTTGGCACCTCTGCGTTTTCGATAGACCAAACTATATACAATCGTAGTCAATAGGTATAGCCACTAACAATATTGTTGAGTAATCAGAGCAGGCTTGTTTGAGAGAAGCGTAGTCTTCTGTTGTGATTACAACAACTTACCTGGTTACAGTTTAACAGACACCGCTAATCATTGGATATCATCTGAAGCTTTTTTTAAGAATCGCTCGCAATTCAACGCGTATAACGTCGCCCAACGTGTACGCACTGATACACCCAGGTACGATAAAAAGCTTTCTGGAGCACAACCTTCTACTCAAACCTATACTAATTCCCAGCTTATATTATATTTTCCATTAAAACAATATCCAATATTCAGCTTGGAATTGTACAAAATATATTCAAATTAAGCAAGGTGATATAACTTATGAAAATAGTACAGATTATAAATTAAACGCAGGAAACGTTGATTGGTCGTTACCAGGAAGAGAGCCATCTCCAGGAAGCATGGAGATGGTTTTTTTACGTTTATTTGATTTAATCTTTTTACGCGAGGTGCTAATACGGGGTTTAACTAATTTAGTTAGCTGGCTTGCATAGGGGAAGACATCAACGATTCTTGCGATCCTGTAATGCATTAATTTCAAAGTGTTGGTCTCATATGGGCGTTAGTTTGGCTAGTGAAAAACAAAAGTGGAGTTCATCACTGTTGGATGTGTGATATGTGTAGGTGTATTATTTTATTAGAGGATATGGCTGGGAGAAGAAGCCAAACTGGGCTTCTGCACTCCTAATATATAGGTCTATGAAAGTTGAGCTAGGTTGGTTCATTGTGAAAATCTGCCGATAGTAGCTGAAACCACCCGAACAGCCGAGACCAACCTATTTCTCATCACTCAATATGATCTTACGCCATTCAGTTATCTACATCATCTTGTCTCTGGCAAAGGTAAGCCGCGCTTCGATATGATCACTGCTGGGCCGCAGCTTCCGTTTTTCCAGCCAACGTCTGCGGTTCAGAACACGCCAAAAACTCGTAACACTTGAACGAAGATCAGTTTTAGACTTGATGAGTCGTGTAGGTTGAGGAGATGAAGTTAGACAATAATGTTTGTATTTTTTTATTAGACAATAATTATTGACGCACTCAGGTACAGGTTGTTGGCCTAGGCTGTTATGGCCCCGATTGAGGCTACGGCATTGTCTAGTATGGTATATATATCATTTCGTACATTTCAAAAGTTATTGCCTTGACTAAACCATATCAAATGGCATCGAATGATCTTCAACGAGACAGATAAAGGATGAACATATAATACCAACTCGGATTAACTAAATGCGTAATTAGAACTGCCCAATTTCAAAAACAAGTCTACCCAAAAGACACTTCATTGAAATTACCCATTATTTTTAGGCAGGGCTGAAGACAACAGTGTGAATACCAGGAAGGTTACTCACTACAAGCGGACAAACACTCTTTCACGACGACATTTTTAATCCTCACCCCTTGCTACTTGCTATTATGTTGGCCAGTTAATCACAGTGAGATCATGTGGCACTGAGATCAATGTGACTTTTCCATGCTGCATATAACGTTCGGGCGACGTAATCAGTCGTAGTTCGAGTTTATACCCCTGTCTAGAGTAGCTGTTTAGCACGCGCCACCTTGACAACTGTGCCGTCGGATACGAGCGTGTTATGTTCTTGTATTACATTGTAGATATTTGTTGTATTATATTATAGATATTTGGAATAAGCTGAGCGACGGCAGTAGCGTGCGACACTTATCAACGTATCCACGTTCCGAATAGCTATACACACGCATTTCTACATTCAGACCGCCAATTTTGAGATAACCAATGTTATAATCTATTAGTGAATATTTCCACTAGCCTTCTATTTGTAGTTTCTTCCTCGCCGGTTACTGCTCGGTTAGTGAGAAGTTGCGTTTTAGCGAATTAAGCATGACATCCCCAGCGTGACTTCAAGATAGCCCAACGTCGCTAGTCCTACGTAGGTTCCTCTGAAAGCTTTTCCACGTCTGATGCCTGAGGGAGGGGAAACGAGATATTCGAATCGAGTAGCCCCAAAGCTTGGCCACCTTCGTCAACTTGTTGTTCTTCTCTAGCCCTAGGCGACATCCTGCAGATCCCTTCTGCCTGCGCATACACTATATCTCTCTGGCTTTGGCTGACCGTTGCCCAAACGGTTGCTCCTTCGATACGGTCCCAACCACCGTCCAGCGGTTCGGCTAAACCGAACGACCCCACCACTGCCTTGCATGTATTAAAAAATAGAAGGGACCCCTACAACACACAGGTTCCCATGACAAGACACCAATCGATCTCGTAAAGACTGTTGCCTAGCTGCCGGCCATTTCAGATGTTTGTTAAAATTGGGCGTTCGGCTGGGACGGAACACTTGCAAACACTTCACACAAAATCTCTCAGCATAACCTCAGCTAGCCTCCCAGCAGAATCTGGGTAAAAGCAGACGGTTAACTCCATGGCAGGAAAGATAGAGCGAGAACGAGGGCGGATGGCTGTACATGAAGCAAGACTCACGTTTGTGTTCAACTAGATCTAAGCAGAGAGTACTTCGTTGCGTCTAATTAAAACAAGATATCGTTTAAAATCCCGCAAATCAATTGGATTGCCCGGGCTTGAGATATCCGTGACTGTATCTTGTGTCTTTGGTGGACATGCAAGAGGTATTTCAATACAACGGCGATACGCGTTATTATCACGTTGCTGCTACGATATGTTTTTTTTTTATATCTTTTTTTTTATTTTTTAATTTCGGCCGATTTTGTCAAACCTGAACATCTACGAACACTCACTGTAATTTACGAATTTCCCAAATGGTAAAACAGCAGCCTATGCCAAACAATATTGACTTATCTATACGACTTAGGCTGAAAAAAAGAAAATGATTTGACCTTAGCATAAACAGATTTCAAACCGTATAAGACCGGCCTACACCCAAAACTCTTCGAAATGACTCCAGGTGGTGGTCATCGACGCAGCGGCGTTGAGACGGGCCATCATTGATCTTTTTACAACAAAAACAAATGATGACAATCTCACAAGTGACGACAGCCCTCAGCATCGCTACGAAGCGCCAGCCAACAACATCCCAATCGGGGCGACGTGAGACGCGAGCGAGACAAGCGGAGCGGGCCACGGCAGAGCCGAGGAATATAATGCGCGAGAAATAGCTAAACAAGTGCAAAACTCCTGAGCCCGGAACTCCTCACTGGTCGTGCCCGCAAGCCAGCCAGGAAATTCGACGCCGAAACACAGTCGCATGGCGCTCGAGAGAACAGGTCACACGGCCCGCTGGTGTCGGCTGCCAGCGCCACGCCGTGGATGGGAATACGATCGCGCTTAAACTGCTGCCGAGGCCCAGCAGAGGGTTGGCTGGCAGCGTTGCGGCTGTATAACTCCGTTTATATGCGTTCCTTCCGGAGTCACTGGCGAGCACTGGGCCGACGCAAGCACTAGGAAATCAGTGCGAAGCGCTGGCGCGATAGCGAAAACTCGACGACGAAGGCGAACGAGAGCAAAAGTAAATATTTAAATAAAAAGAAAAAGTGCCCGTTTGTCAACTTCGGAACTATCGACATAAACAACGCTGGCACGGCGTCGGTCCGCGTACGTCATGCGGCGGTTGGGACGGCACAAAGGCCACGATAAGGACATAGGCATCTACCTATGCAAAAGGGTGGCGTCGATATATTGTCATTGCTGCCAAATGCCGTGGCCACTATACGGCCTTGTTTCGAAAGGCGATCGAACGCACAGCCGTTTGGTGGCTAAAAAAAAATAGCAGGTATGCTTTGTCGAAAGTTTCATGCTTTGCTTGGACGAGACGGTGAACTGTTTAGTTAAGACGAAGCCGTAGCGAATATATTTATCATAAAACAAAGGTGGTTAACAGCAGGCGCGTTGGAAAGATGACGCTGAACGGAGCTTCGCAGATTGAGATTGAGGCTTAAAAAGAAACTCGAAACTGAAAAGTTTTGTTACAACTTAGTCAGGCGAAAAAATATCAAAGGTGTGTTAGTATTTAAGTGATAGTAACAGTATTGATAAAAATTATTATATGAAAACGTCACTAAATTAAAGATTGTTGACTGATAAGGCTGTCTACGCATAATTGAGCTCAAGACCACGTCTTAGATATAGGGCATGCAGGTTTATCTAATTCTTTATAGATAATCCCGAGATTATAGAGAACAAAAGGGCTCTTCTGATATTCGTGTCAAAAATAGCATATACGATAAATAAATAATAATAAAATGGTATATGGTGATTATTCACTTATGAGTTATGAGTTCTATGGAAGTTTCATGGGAAGAAGTTCTACGGCGAGATTCATGGGAAAAGTGTGGTAAAATCATTTCCTGGCACACACGCATGGCACATTTGCTGGGGATATCAGATCTGTACTAGGTTGTACCGTTTCCGAGATCTCAGCAATAACTTAGATGTTCTCAATGTAAAGGAGTCCGAAATCGCTTCGTTCAATCCGCCTCTTATTCTGAAGCAAATTGACAAGTTAATTGGATATTGTTTCGTTTTAAAAATGTTATTTTCAGACGTACACACATTATTTAAAAGTCAATGACATTGTAACGCGGTTTAGCCAACGATATACGTACTATACGAACACATCCTTCCGTTTGTTACCAGTCGTACAATGCGCAAGAGACTCTCTATGGGAATAAATCATTCACACAACGGGCCTTCTTACCTAGAAAATGTTCTGTTGTGTCGAGCATGTTTAGACTCGATAGGCTCTTCAGAATACCTGCGAAAGTGAGTTTGTCGATAACATTCAATCGCGTTAGAATTGGCAGAAGTTGCCTTTTGTGTAATATTTGTGTAATCATCTCATATGCATTTTTACGTTTCTATATGTTTTCAAGTCCTCAGATGGAAGATTTTTACAGATATGGATGGTGGTAGTATATACCGCATGCAATGAATTCGATTATGATTGGAAAACAAAATAATTCAGTTTAAACGCATATATATATATATATATATATATAATATAACGAGAGTATTCGAGAAGTTAGGCACTGCAGAGCTTCAAGAGTTTGACTTATTATTAAGTTAATATTATAATAAAATATATGTTCTTCTTTCCTTCCTTCTCCTTACCCTAAAGGGTTCTATCTAAATAGAGACAAAATGCTGATAAAAAGATACAGATACAATTCGTAAGGAAGGTTACCTTCGGAAGTGTCAAACGCATAGCTTAGTCATCCATAGGGTTGCGTAACTTACAAAACATCTTGTCTATTAGAGGAACGAGAACGGTGTTGAGGGCAGCCCGAGATGGATTGGCGAACGTTCGGATATCTGCCGTTTATTTATTTCGAAGTTGCAATTTTTTCCGAATTTTCCCCGCTTTATCGGAAGCGATCAATTTTGATATGTAATTATCTGCAATGTTAGCCATAAACAAGAAAACAAAAACTCAAATAACTCAAAAAATATTAACTTGAGAGAGAAAAACATGTGTGATTTTGTTTTGTTCTGAAAAGTCGCAAGGCAGTTGTGGTGTCGAGACCTTGAAAATGGCGATACGTAAAACGAATCTGAAATCGCTGGCGGACGTTCGATGAGTCTGCAGGAATCAAATCATCTCGTTAAAATATTTTCCCTAAGTCTTGCCGACCCTCCTGAGACAGATCGAGAAAACCGCTTGGATAATCAACCTGTGCACTCTCGCTCCCGTTTATATAAATATACAGATTTCGACCGAAACGTTTTTGAGTCAAATGTTTATATAGTACAATTCGACCGCAGCGACCACTTGGGGTGTTTTCTTAACAATTGAGCCCGATCCCCGTGGCAATGGCAAAGCCGTACTATGCACTACATATTAATTTTACTGTTACCCCCTGCGTATGCGTGTACGGTAAATTTCGTCTCAAATAGAATCATCCAGTTAATAAATAGAGTTCTAAAAGTGACGCCAAAGACACATGCAAACTTTATACCTAAGTACGAACATATCTACATATGCCTAGACGTGTACAACATAATACCGAAATCTGGACCGAAATCAGTATGACCATAGCACTCGAAGACGAAGCAGACGCGCCATACCTCGCTCACACACTATTGCTCTGCCCTTGCCCTTGATGTATTAATAGCGTAAGTAGATCATACCATTGACAGGGAGGTAGTATTGAGGGCTGTACGTTCACCTCCGCTTACCGATCCTCCTTTCTTAGTTCATCGGTTGCGGCAACAAATTGGCGGGCGAGACTTTAACAGGTTGTAACACTAGTTGGCATACGTACACGTTGTCGTGTGAAAGAAGAACAAGTGAACAAGCTCTCTCTTTAACAGGGATGTGCAGCAGCAGCACATGTTGGCGTTGGTGCGATGTGCGTTCAAGAGGTGAGACACAGCGTATGTGTGCGTGCTGCTTCCCTATATGTCACGTCAGACTTACATAGAGAAACAGAGAGAAAGAGAGAGAGAGAGAGAGAGAGAGAGAGAGAGAGAAAGAAAGAAAGAAAGAAAGCAGTGCCTCTGTCTTAATGAGACTGGCGCGCTCTCACTTGCATAATTATGTGGAGCAGCGTTCGATCAGCGCGACCGAGGGAGCGCCGTGCCACCGACCGAGCGGTCTTCCCTAGCTTTCAGGCTCCATCGCTACATCACTATTATCGGGTGTCTTGTTGAGCACTTGGCTGCGATTCGGCCATTCTCTCCGTCGTCGGACGCAAGCTGCCCTGTGGACTCTTTTCCGCTGACTTGTCTCACTGCCTCTAACTTTCTCTTGCTTTCTCCGACATCCTCTCATGACTCGCTCTGCCCCTATGTCGCACACCCGCTGTCGTCCTGATAACGCCACCGCCGGGCACCACCGCCACTGCCCCTGCTCTCCTGTCATCCAGCCGTTCCTCGCATTAGCTCTCGTCGTGTGTGTCCTTCCGCTTTTCCAGCGAAGCAGCATGATCCTTCAGCTCCTTCTGAACGACCACCGTCATATTTAGGATGAAGGGAGCACGGTGACACTGCGCACCGGGAATGGGCCAACCGTGAGTGGGCGTTGAGCCCGGCGTGACGACGAGTAGGGGCAACCAGCCAGCTTGAGATCGAGCTAGCTAGCTACCTACCTCGTTCATACGGCCACTCATCTCGAACGTCATCTTTCCCCTTTACGTAACTCTGTCATGCTTTGGACGACATGGATTCGACGACAGGGATGTTCGGAAACGAGTGTCTGTTCGGGGTGGTGACGGGAAGGAGAAGACGGCAAAGGCGCGTGTTTCGATGGGCTGCTGCCAGCAGTTGGCGATAATAAAAGACAAGGCGTTGCACTGTGTCCCGCATCACCGGTTAAGATGACCAAGCAAGCAAGCTCTCTCGGAAGGAGGACGAACGAGGGTGATAGAGCCAGTCGCATGAGGTGAACGGGGCAAGGGGCGTCGTGGGCAGGGGTTCCGAGCGCAAGCAGTAACGCCGGCCGGCCGGTCGAGTGGCCAAACGAAAGCCTGCATTAAATGTAGCAAGGGTCTGGTGCGGCTCCATCGGCAGGATCATCCACGTTGACTCTGTGGATCGACGCGCCATTGACGACCATGGTCGGACAATAGTAGCGGATCTACGAAGGCGATCGGTGGCGGTAACAGACAAGTGCACGAACGGAGCCGTGGTCTTCCTAGCTGCTTCCTGGACTGGTCCAGGTCTTCTGGTCTCGGTCGTCGTGAACCTTGAGCGTCTGCCTGCCCCCGTAGGGCAGGCAGAAGCAGCAGCCGGCAATCTTATACAAAAACGTCTCCATCCCTTCGAGGGATCGACTAAGGAGCACCTACTTCTGCCGCTGCTGCTGCTGCTGCCTGTACACTCGCAACCTACATACGAAAAGCTGCTCCCGGACTGAGCTGGGCTGTACTGGGCCGGTCCGGCCACCCAGTGTCCCGGGCCAAGCTAGAGCTTTTCTCCGTTCCTGCTGAGCTGTCCCTGTCGCTTGCTCCTACTGGAGCAGCAGACGCATCTGCCGAAACTAGTGACGCGGTGGCGGTGGTGGTAGTGCTACCAGTGCTGTAGGCATCCAGGATCCCATTCTATACGCACCCGGAGCAGCTAGTCGGCCGCCCAACCAGCCCGGACTAGGAAGGATCTCGGTTGGGACCAACGGAGAGAAGAGGTACGCCAACAACGCCAGTTTACCTTCGATTAGGCTGCTGTTGGCCACGCCGCCATGGGAACACCATACGACGGAGCGGAGCCAAAGTCGGATGCATTTTTAGACGAAGTGACACGCTGCCACCTTTGCTATTATCGCTGGTTCGAGGGCAATGGAGCCGGCCGCAGCGGCGAAATCTGTCGCGAGTTTGCAGGTTGCCTTCTCGTTCGAGCACCATTTGGCGATGACGCGATCGGACACTCTCTGGGATCTTCATTTGAGTGTCACATTGGGGCGACCTTTTTCACACATCGTTTCGGAAAAGATTCTTTTCGTTGACCTAACTGCGCGAAGCGTGCAGGATTAACCGATAGTTTACTACATTGCTAAACCAGGACAAATGGGTCCATCGCCCTTTCTTGTCGCACGAGCCTGAATATCGCCGAGTTAGGCTCAGTGGGCCTAACCGGTGTCTGTGAGGAATCCAAGGGATAAATCGTCGTCTATACATAATTGTTTGAATTTCTTATGCTTTACCTATTTATCTGTTTGTATCAAGAGGTGCCAGCTCGATATGGACTAGTATTGGTGTCATTGCGTCATTGTTTCATTGTGGTCGGCTATGAGGGCCAGGCGTCCGAGGGCCTATTTCTTTTTCAGTTGATCTTGCTCGAGTAAGTGCGCTCCGTCGAACTCTAGAGGGTGATTCAATGCTGAACAATTAGCTAGGAATACCCCGACGCCCAGGACGGAAAAAGACGCCCAGTTGTACCCAGAGAAGAGAGACATGGAGAGAGATGGTAGAGGGGCGTGGGTGCAATAGATGGATGCGAAGCAAGAAAGCGCCACTAGTTAAAAACGTCCTCAAAGATAAATCGTTGCCTTTGGGTTCTTCTCGAAGGGAAAGATGCAGCAAGGAAAAAAACGGAGTGGTTCGCAACGTCTCCTCCTTCTCTTCCTCCGTTGCGCCTGTGTGGTTTTTCCGCTTAGCGCAAATACGAAAAAGGTAAAAGGCCTCCTGCCGGTGCTGTTTCTGCCGCCGTCCCCGCCGCGGCCGCTGCTAACACCGTCATCTATGTGTCTCCTTCTAGGTCTCTATTTCTCCGCGTCGCCCGTCCTAGGGACCGCCGGCAGGCCTGCTTTCCTGCCCAGCCTTTCGTATACGAGTCCGCAAGATTCGAGGTGATCCGTCTTGTGGCCGTTTGCCCGTCCGCTCACTGGTACAGTGGCTTGACCGAGTGCCTTACATCAACTGACCACGAAATATCGACAAACTCCACTCCGAATCATTCATTTGCAGAGCAGCCGAAGCCTTTGCTCTTCAACTCCTATCCGCAACCGTGGCATGCGACTCGATACTGGATTGGTGACGTGTCTGCACAAACGGGAGAGACATTTTCGATACGATTCATTTTCGTTGCGGGGACTGACGTCATTCTCAGTGCCGACTACTAAATTGATCGCTAGATCTAGTCGAAGACACATACACACCATGGAAGAAGCTCATACAGCTCATCGACATCGGCGTCTCGGTGCTGTACAATGATTTGTTATTGAATGAGGCAGCCAGAAGTGAATACGTCACTCACCACACACACACGCACATGTCACACAGGACAAATTTCATGGTGCCGAGACAGGAACTCGAAACGAATTGTCGAACTTTCCGGTTGAGTCGCGTTCGCGCAGCGCGTCAATGCGCATCCGTCATTGTTCTATATCATCCACTGTTTTCGGTAGCTTTCGAAATCGGTGCGTCGATCTGCCGGTAGAAGGGCGGCAATGGCGGCGAACCAAATCGAAGACCGTCGCGCACAGAGGCTACTGGAGAAGCGAAGATCCTCGAGGGACATACGGCTCAAGGAGGCCGATGTCACTCAGCTAGGCCGCCACCCCCTGCTCATCCCGCGGAGGATCTCGAGCAGCTCAGGACGACCGACCGACCAACTGACTTTGCCCCACTTACCCGTGGGGGGACTGGCAATGCCTTGTGTGGTGAGAAAGGCCTTGTCGGCTGTCAACGCTAATACAAGCGGGAGTTAAAAGACACCAATGAAATGGAAGCAGCAGTATATTAGGAGGGGCGTACGGTTAACACAAGAGTGATCACTACCAGGGCATACTTTGTAATATGACCTACTCATTGAATTTGAAGTCAAATAGACCAGACAAACATAGATTTGGAAGCAGGTTGGTAGAAAACCCGTGGGCTACAAGCGAGTGATGAAATGCAACAGGGGTCCAGAAACGCGATACATTTTGATGGTTGACTGGGCGCTGAAAATGGCTGACATAACCCGATGCTGAACGAGTAGTTCCAGCTTTCGTTTAAACAATGATCTAAACATCATAACAACGACGTACTGCTGCACCGTGTTACGTACACCTCGAAGTCGCCACTGACTCGCTGCTACCTCGATGTACGGTAGGCTTCAGGATGAGGATCAATGCCTTGGTAGAATATGTCACAATCGATGTTTGACTTCCTGGACCTAATCACATTGCTTGCTCACAAGTGTCGATGGCAGAACCTTCCCGCCGCGGTTCAGCTTGCTCGACCATCATCACTTCGAGAGATCACAGCACGGTGCGGAGATATCGCTGTTGATGATGATTCGCGTATCACAACAGTCGTGCCAGTCTATTGACGCGAGTCGAGAGAGTCATTCGCCGTGGCCGAAGTGTGTACACCTTCATCTTCTAGCGTTCAGCACTTTACCTGCGCTCCGTTTCGGGAGGTGCTCCCACCGCATGACCTCCGTAAGGACAGCGGGCTAACCGGCCACATCGTTTTTAGCGGTCGATGTTACCCGTGGCTATGGGTTCTCATAGATGGACCTGTCCGAGAGAGATGGGTTATCACTCTCTCGCTCTCCGTCTGCATGTAACCGCTGTCTCGCTCAGTCAATATCTCGCGGCCTTTGCCCAGCAGCTCAAACAGCCATGATCTGGCTGTGTGTACCTAAAGCAATCACTAAACAAGGCCAACCGTATACGTTGGTGCAGTGATGCTGGACGAGTTGACCTGCTACGACTGAGCATCCCAGTATAGTCAAGTCTACAGATAATAGACGAAACATGTGAATCAGTTTGAATCTATTATATAATAGGTATGGCAACAACACTTAATTTTAATAAATAACGCCTGCCAAGAACATATGTAAAGGCCGTGAAGATATAGAAAGTTGTTAAACATTGCCTAAAGTACACCAGTTTAGCAGATCCTAGCAACGCTCGTGCTATATTTGGCTTTGCTCATATACGCCTACAGACCACAGCAGACTCTATGTACGAACGTACAGCGTACTTTGGAAACGTCAGACAACCTTATGGAGTTGATACGTGCTAGACAAGCTCCTATAAAACTGCACTGAAAATGTCTATAAATGATTATACAATTTAAAAACATTATGAGGATGTCGTTCTTTTTAAATGGGTAAAAGACTTCAAATAGTGAACATATGCAGTGTTCACGCATAAACGCAACCCATCGTAGAGCTTCATTTCTTTGAACACTTTACCTGGTGTTTCTATGGCGAATTGCGTACGAGGTGCTTTGAACCGCACAGGTTGCACGACTTTCCGAACAACATACTGTTTCTGCATAATTTCCTACATTTTAAGCGACATAATGACACTTCGTATCCCTCCGAGTTCGGGAGTGATTTCGCTCATAAAACGAGCCAGCCTATTTCATCGCTAGAGTGCACAAATGCATGGCCAAACTGAATGCGCCTTCATTTCGAAAGCTGTGGACTTTCGTATACGACCATATAGGGTGCTATGTACAAAAACAGGAGACAATAGCGACCCGGAGAACAACACGGTGGGGTGAGGGCGAGGGTCTTCTAATCTGTGCGATTTCTATTCTTGGCCCCCAGAGGGACGACCCATTTGCAGGCGATGAGGGCTCGTTTGCCAAAGACGTGAACCGATGGCGATCAGGCGCACACGGATACATACACAGACACACCCAGACATAGCGATACGGCTTGGGGAAGAGATCTTCGCGGGTAAATTAGCGACTTGCAGCAGATTGATTCATTGTTCTGTGGTTTTGGCGGCGTTCGTCGTCCGATACCCGTACCCAAGCGAGGTCCCCTGTTCCCTGGATCGGCCCGAGCTGTAACACCACCCTAACGGTGCCAGCAGCAGCCCCGCTCTATCGTGCATATCAGCACACAACTACGTATGCCTCCGCTCTCTTTCATTCCTCGCTATCTCTCCCACTCCCTCTCTATCTCACTTGCTCCCGTAGTTGAGTTCGTTTTAATGTCCGTTCCATCGGTCGAGAGTTCAGCTAACGTGGCTAACTCGCGGAAACTCACATTCACTGTTGCTGCGGTAGCAGCAACGGTGTTGGTAGTACAGCGTGGCACAAACATCAACAGCAGAGAAGGCAGCTTCAGTAGGAGTAACGGGGCCGTTCAGGTAGCGGTTGTGGTTGTTCATAGGTACGAAGACGTCGGACGTGTCGGCCAGAAGCAACCTCTTGCTAAGGTAAGGCAGCAGGCCTCTTTCATGTAGGACCACCTCGACTAGTCTCGACAAGATGGTTCTCTTGCAGCCATGTCTCCCCTCTCGCGACTCGGATCCCAGAGGGGTGAAAATCATTGATGATGAGAAGAAGAGGGGGCCGATGTGGATCCTACCTCCTTTCGACTACCGTCTCATACGAGTGGCAGGCGGGGGTCTCGGCGGTTTCCAAGTGCGGGTGTGCTGTGAGATGTTGGCGGTGGATGGGGGACTATGGAAGACGACATTGGGTCGGACAACATATGCACGGGCTCTGCGGACTATGCGAGAAGAAGCTAAAGAGGTGGCAGCGAGCTCCCTCACCCGTCTCATCTGCCAGCGAGTGCGCGATACAAATTATACGTACCCCTCCGATGGTGGGCGAACGACGTACGCTTAGCTTGTGCTAGTTGATCGTCCTCATTGGACCTCTTCGTCGCCGATGTCGACGCGGTCGTCTTCGTTATTGTCGGTTTTGACAAGCGTCGTTGCAGGGCCAGCTCGCTCCCTCATCTGAGCAGGAGCTCCGACGGGGAGGGCGCAGAGCGCGGCCGACCAACCGAACGAACGAACCCTCCAAGCAAGAAAGCATGCAAGCAAATGAGCGCCCACCCACTCATACCCACACCTCCTTAAGCAGGGCCGTTAAGCAGAGGGCCCCAGCAGCGCGAGCAAGCCACTCGGCCTGGAGAGACCGCTCTCCCGATCGCCACCGTTGATGCCGCCGCCGCGGTAGACGCACACATGATGGTTGTGTCTGTAGCTAATGAATTAACACACCCCCATTTGCCACCGTGGCTGCCGCCGCCGCCACTGCTACCACCACTATGATCACCAACCACCACAGCCATCAGCGTTCCCCCTTACCTCTTCCCTAGACCCATCCCGAGCCCATGGCGTTAGCCATCGCATTCAGCTCAATGGAGTTTCCAATGAGGGAACATGCGGCTGAGACGAGCTGTTGAACGAGGGGATCATGGTGGTGGTGGTGGGGGGTGCGTGGGTCACACATAGCCAGGAGAGCAAACAGAGCGATCGTTTCTGCTGTTGCGTTGCGCTGCTTCTGCCGCCATCTCCCCCGCATGAATTTTCTGTCTTCAAGAGCCTCCGAACTAGCTGCGAGAGCTCTTATACTCATCGAGCCTTATGTCCCACCTTCATGGTCCTTATGGCCCGCCCGCCTGCCCGCCTCGGGTAAGCATCCACAAACACGCGCATCTACTACACACAGGTGGTGGCGGTAAGCCTGCGTACGGCAGTGACCCAGCCGGCGAGGGTAAGACAAGGAGCCTTAGCTTCCGGCTGCTTTCATATGATGTACTTCTACTTGTGAGGAAACAAGAGAATATGGCGGAAGTGCTTATGGGACACGTTACCAGAAGACACCGCTGCCAAGCGTGGAAGAACATCCGTCTGCTCCAGCTGGAGGCTCCTAGCTTCCCCCAGGAGATGTGCAGATGACGCAGAGGCGTGCTTCTGATGCCGATGTCAACTTTCGCTCTGAACCTGAGCCTTAAAGCGTTGGGGCTACTGTTGCAATGACCTATCGTGTTCATCTCGCTTCTGGCATTTGTACCACAAACGAGTAAGCAGGGAGACACACATTGACGTCACAGTCATGCGCGGGGCAGTGATGACTAATGGAAAAACCGAAGTGCTGATTATAGATTTGTCAACATATACCTCATAGTTACGAAAAGTTGGTCAAATTACATAAGAAAAAACATTTAGATAATGATGTTGCATTGAAGCTAAGTATATCTTACAAACAATGCACGATTATATAGGGTGCCAAATAATCGCTGTGCACTTCGTCGCTCGTACACATGTAAGCGAGATGTTCCCTACATGGGCTTTTTCCAATATCCTCGGTTGGTTCAATTTGGTTTTGAGCCAGCTACAACCGGTAGCCCCTATGAGCAACGATATGTTGGAGACAGAGAAAGAGAGAAAGAGAGAGAGACTAATCCAGAACGTTACCCACACGTTTAGCAACAACAGCATCAGCAGCAACAACAACTCGCCCAATTTTCCCATAGTTTTAAATTAAATATTTGTACCTTCGTACTAGTACTTAGTAGAGAAGACTCAGCGACAGAAGTTGACGATTTTTGCACAGCAGCATCCCGCTGTCTTATGCTATCGCTTCTAGCAATACACTGACGGATCGTAAGAAGTGCATTAGTTTCAGTTTTAAAATCAAGTTTATTTTCGGAACTGCAATACACATGCGCTTTACTTCGCGATCAAACATAAAAATAAACGGGGTTTTTGCACCTCAGTTCAACTGATAATAAAAACAGTGTGAACTGTGGATTAAGATTAAGGATTATTGTATGTTTGAAGTTGTATGTACCAACTAAATATTGAATATATGAGAACAAAAAAGAGAATTAAGAACCACTGTCTAGCACATATCGAATACTATTCCTGTAATGGTGCAGCTCTCACATTATATATATATATATATATATATATATTTAGATTCATTCCTAGAAGATATCCCACAACGAAACGAGTAACCGATCACTAAAGCACAGTGATCATGATCGATAAAAACACAGTGTCATGTTTTACGCAAGAAGAAGTGCCTACCCAGCGTTTCTCTTTAACAGGAGGAAATCTTCCTCAAACGCACGGACACCACCAGAGACCTTCCAATCCACTGGTTCCAGCCAACTGTACGTCTTTCACATCAAAGTAAAAAAAACCTCCACTCGATTGTCAAGAGTCAACAAGTAGCAAATGATTTGTCATTAGCCAAGCTGTTTGAGCCATGCGCGACTAGCCATTGTCGAATTGCATTTGCAGCGCTGTGTCCCCGCGACTGGCGTATGACGTGGTTGTAGTTCGTCCACTTCGCCTTCAAACGTATATGTATTAATCACTCTACAAACTGAAGCAAAAGATGCCAGCCAGCATAACGGTGAAGGTAGCGCGATCTCGCTTTGTTCTCGTGTATTTTCATTTCAGTTCACGTTTGCTGTTTCTTATTGTGGTTAGTCTCGTTTTTGATGCTGTCAGCTGTTGCAATTGTCGCCACCGTTGTTATTATTGTTGCCAATGCCGCCGCCGCCGGCGCCACTGACGTCGGTCGATTGTTCGGGTTCAGTTTATCTTGTGCCAGACAAAGCTGGTGCTTTCGAAGTGGTGTTTTCGAGGCAAGGTGCGACTCGGGGTCGCGTTGTTGTATGTGGGACAACGAGGTGCGTCGAGGTACAGGGACCCTGTTCCTGCTGGATGCCTAAAGGGCGCTATGGGCTTGCTTTGTTGTCGTCTGGTCGTCTCGGACGCTTTGGTGGCGGCATTACGTTGGCAATCGGGAATTCCAGGGGGGGGGTTACCAAAGTGGGGGAGGAGAGCGGGGATTTTTCAGAGGAGGGGGAAGCAGCTTTCGTTTTGACATCGGTTTGTCGTCGAAGCAACATTGCCGATGCAATTACAATCACAAACAGCAAATCAAAGGGGTCGAGGGTAGTCGATCGCGTCGGCAGAGAGGCGAACCAGCGCAATTCGGTTAAGAGAGAGAGAGAGAGAGAGTTGGAGTCAGGAGTAGATTGAAGGATGGAAGGAGTGTCGAGCGAGCAGGCAGTCTGCCTGTCATCCTCTTAGAAGACTCCTTCCCTATGGGAGCGACCCCCTAAGAAATAGCAGGCCACACCACAGGTTGGAGCATCCTTTTCAGCCCGTTTTAAGGATCTTCGTCTGCACCAATGCTCGCAGAGTAGCATTCGTCGCTAAAGAGGTCGCACGACTCCGAAGCGACCTTCTATATACTCTCAATAACAACGACAGCCACTATGACAACAACAACGACGACGACGACGACGACAACAACAACAACAAAGCGGTTTACTTGTTGCGACGGATTACAACCCCGAATTTGAATTTCGATATCGGTTCGTTTTATTCATTCCGTTCAAGAGTTTTTTTTTTAATTGATTACGATTATAGCGCGAATCGCAAAAACCAAAACGAGGAGAAAAACAGAAGAGTGTTCTTATAACACATTGAACTTGGTGAAAATCCGCCCGGCCCCTTCGTGCTTCATGATTTTCACAGACAACGATGGTTATGTCCTCTACCAGAACGTCTCGTTTCAATTTTCCCCTCATTTTTTTGTTTCGTTTAAACTGCTAGCGATTACTTAGATATTCGCGGCGGAACGGAAACGAATTGCAGGGATGTACACGCAGCGGAATCGTGAAGCTTTGCTTGTGTCTACCATGGGGTAGCGTTACTTTGCTAAGTCCAATTGTGTGACTATAGCAAAGCAAGAGCTTGAAACGAGCCTCGAAACGGAAACAGTGTTGACGTCCAATATTGTAACAAATGGAGTGCCTTTACGACCGATCGCTATGGACATCGCGGAAGCAGGTAGAAAATAATGGGGAGATTGTAGCCCGCATGTCTCGAAGCCGGTTCCACATTGAATTAGAGGCCAGTCGGAAAGACAATTGGAAAGAGATTAATTTTCGATGAATCACCATAACCCTCATAGGTGCGGAGATATCAGGGATAGAGAGAAAGAGAGAGAGAGAGAGAGCAGCCGCCAGCTGCGTCAGCTGTAGCTGATAGCTGATAATTGCTACGAGCCTAGTCAAGCCAAATCACTGGAAAACATTACGGCTCCCTTCCGCTCGTAGTTGGATCAGCCCGGCAGCGGATCATTCGGAACGGCAGATTTCGAAGTCATTAGACGCAATGGGCGCGGGTCGTTGTGCTTCGATCGGCTCTCGTTATGGTCGATGGCAATGAGAGCTCGCCGAACGCGCGCTGTTACTTTTGCTGCAGTGGACGACTCACTGAAATTGTAAGGCGTCTATCGTTCTCATAGGATCACACGTACACGTATCTAAGTATCACATATGTTTCGTTGGCGTTCGTCGACGTATGATGGAGATATACTTGCATATTGGCTATTGAGCAAAATATTCTTAGAAATCGGCGCGCACGAGTTCGTTCTACTGTAAATTAGACTGTGTTAAAGTGCTCTAAACGGCACATTTTAGCCAGTTAGTAAATTAGCAATAGGGCTGTGACTTGTATCCGTCATCTTCACTGAGGTGATACAGAGATAACAACAGCAAACCAAGTTACTAAAAAGAATATGAGCACCTGCACCATTGTACATACAAATATATTCTACTCTTAGTTGTGGCATTTATATATATATATATATATATATATATGTATATTATCTATTGAGCCATCGTCATCACAGTTGTTGTTGTTGTTGTTGTCTGTGTCGGCTCTTGCCGCTGTCACCCCTCGGGTCCTGTTGTTGAGCTACACGACACCACTGCTGGGCTGTAGGGTGATGCTGTTGCACCCTCCTCTGCTCCTCGCAACTCCAGTGCATCCGATCGGGTGGAAAAACTGATTCAGCGTAAAATAGAACCTTGACACAAAAGATACGGTTACACGCTGGTTCTGAGAGGCCATCCGAAATTGTGTGGAAACAGCCGACCAGAAACAACTAGTGATGCAGCAGGCAGCATTGAAGATAAAGCAGCAAAAAACCTGACGGCTGTCCTCCTATAGTCGGCAAGCGATTTAAAAACAGAAGACATTGGATGTGTGCTGTTATGCGTAGAATTCCTTTGGAATGGTTTTTGGGGCGAGGGGGGCTGGGTGATGCGCGGACTGCTCGGCACTCGAGGTGAGCCAAACGATAGCATCTCAACCTGTGACGAGATGCGACATGTAAGGAGATCTAAGCAAAAAGGGTTATTGCCAGGAAACGTCGAAGACGAGCGGCAATTCCAGCTTTACCTGGAGACGACGAAATCCGTCGAAGGAACCGGACGTTGACTAAACACATAACACTGACTCGAAAGGTCACGATTACAATTGTGCGCTCCAGTTGTTGCTTATGATATAGATCTGAGATAGTGACCGAAACTTACGCTTAGAATTAGAATTTGCACCACAAGTTTGACCCGACCCCGATTGGTATTGACCGAATCTAAACACGGAGCTGAACATGCGAGGAGTGACTCCTTCTGCCTTTGAATATGGTCATCGTAGCGGAGAACACCGTTTAGGTTCCATTTTGTGTTCGGCGCCATTGAAATCAGCGTTGCATGAAAGAGAGTGCGCGCGCGAGAGAGAGAGAGTGACGGAAATAGATCTGCTATTTTTTATGTTATTATATATGCGTCGTTCGTGCTGTTGCAAATCTGTGCATTTGAGCTTTTTCTATATTTTAGGGGCTACATCTTCGAATAGTCCTAGCTCGGAATTCGATCAACGAATCAAGTTTCAGCGCTGATATGAGCAACGCTGACTGTACTCTGGTACATCTCTAATCAGATTTTATTTACATATCGGTGTTGAATCGGTCGATATTCCTAGGAATTCTGCGGCCCACGCTAACACGCCCGTGCTAGTGGCAGGGAAAGTATTTTATATAGTATAGCACCGGAGGGGAGTTAGATCTGTCGGTCTCGATTTAGTGCATCGGATTTTACACACAGATAAGATCGGAATATGGATGAGTTTACTTTTCGCCAGTGTCCGATAGCAGGCCACCCGCTGGTAGCAGTGCGTGCCCATCACCTGCTCACGTATATCGAGCTTTGGCCTGGCTTGGCCTGCCCGGGCCAGCCAGTGCGCGTCGGGTAAACAGATTCACTTCACAACTACTGCCTCCTCTGGAAAATATGTACCGACGTTGTAAGACACATACACGCTGCTGAGACGGCCACTGAATCAGGCGTTAGTCGCCTGCACCCACGATACGTGGTACACACTGCTCTACTCATAACCACAGATTCATCCAGGCCCTATAAGTGTGTCCCGTTAGTGCGAGAGGCTAGATATCGGAACACTGCGGTCGCGATTGAGCAACAATACGAATATCTGCCGTAATTCGTGGCTATTTAGTATAACAATAGAACTACCCAGCGACGCATAAAACCATCCGGCGATTACGCGATTTCGAGACACTATAATATAGTCAAGGTGTTTCCTTCAGTTCAGCGGAGGGCATGAGACGCAGCCAAATCTGCCCCGATTCGCCCGTTCATCAATATTCCTCTGTCCTGTTTCGACAGGGAGGTTCTATTGAAATTACAAACAATGCAATCGAACCTTCTAGACCAGCAGACGCGTTCGTATGGCTATGAGAAATCAGTGGCGTTTCCTCATGGACGAAACTTCGCGCTGCACGTACATATGACCCGTATTTTTATATTCCGGACATTCCACGTTTGAGTCGTACTTGATTTCTCTTTCTCCACCCGCGTCCCCAGCGCCCTTCGAGATTTTTCCTCCCCTCTGATCTCGTGCTTTCATATTCGTATTATTATTATTAGTATTAACTACAATTATTAGTTCCAGTAGAAGGTCCGGCATGTCTTAAATGCAGCAGCAGCAGCAGCATCAAGTCCCAGGACTCTTGCAGGAGGCAGAGGTAGAGGCGCAGCGATTGGCCGACTAGCTGGCTGATTGAGGAGATTCTGGGGATTGGGGTGGAGGGGGGAATTAATGGGGAAACTGCGAGCAAAATCTTCTTCAGGTCCAACCTGGCGAACAATGGCAACGTTCGTGGATGAACGAGCTCTTTGAGATCGCTGGGCCGCGTCCGGAGCTGAACTTTTAATAGTTAGCAGTAGTGGTATGGTGGCGGTGGTGGTGGTCGAAGTGCAGACAATCTCAAGTGCTAATATTTCCACACGCCGCAAGCTGCCCGTGGCGTTTATCTGTGCAGGGCTGAACATAAGGGGGTCGTTCTATACGAGTAGTGCATACACGTTTGTTGTCAACAACAAATCATTCTTGGTAGGTTTACCCCATACAGGAGCATCGAGCGAGTTCGATACGATACCCATGAAACAGGTAGAAAAGGTGAACAGATCTCTGGTGTACATGACTTATGATCTGCAATATACCCTGATATGGGCGTGCTAATGATAAATATTCTACTTGAAATCGAATCAGAAAGCGCGTCCCTTCGAGTGACCCAATGCAGCCGTTTTCTCAACAGCCACGTTACTCGTCGGCACCAATAGCCAAATTATGAGCGTCGTCGAAACCTTGGGTCGGTAAAGTGTTTGCTATGAGAATGCTTTGTGCGATTTTTTTTAGGCTTTATTAATATTTGACAAGAGTCGAATGCACTTTGGGCTGCATTTTGCAATACAGAGAACGGGTGGAGAAGTGGAGTGAAGTGGTTGACAGTTGCGCAAAACCTAACAGCATAGTTGTAAAAGGTGAGCTTCCAGTTAAGAACGAAAGTGGATGCACAGTTACAACGATTCTGTTTCAACTTTTGCCTAAGTTTTTGCTAGCAGAGAACCTTCTTCCTTCATAACAGTAGCCTAACTGTATTCACTATGTTGAATCCCATCCGCTGTCGCGTTTTCCCCTGTAAATGTGTCGGTATTGGTAACGGAGGAGGTTTGTTATGCGGGTACCTACCCAGTGACGCGAAATGGTCAGACCGGAGAACCGCCCGTGGCCAGGCTATCATAGCACGGTGATATCGCCACAGTGACACGAGAATTTCAAGACGATGGTGGCCAAACAGCGCTCGTTCCTAACTCGCGTCATTATTCTGCCACGTGAAATGATACCTTTTCAACGTTACGTTCCATTCTGCTACTATCGACTTTACGACGGCTGAACAGAGACATTACTCAACCTTGTGTAGTGATTGTTCTCCCTTGATTTTCGCTTCCTGGCTGATCCTAGCGGAAATACATTTCGACAGATTGAACAACATGTGACCGTCTAGTTGACGGCTCGGTACTTAACGGCGGCACCTTTACCCATTAATTATAGATTTCGAACGGATGCCCTTCTAGAATTGTTTTTTTCTGATGCTACACAAGGTTACAGCTCTAGCGGCTGCCAGACGCTATGGTAGGGGGTAACATGTCAACGGTAATACCACAAAGAAGGCCTCGCGAATGTTGCCGGAAACCTAAACCGCCGGCGTCGCTACCACAACTCACGAAAACGATCCTCAAGCTCCTCATCCATAGCGGTGAACGACGTGCGTCTAACCACATGTTTTGTGACAGGGAAAGCTTTGGCTCACTGGTCTAGCTGCTCTCCGTTCTCGTGCATTTTTCCAGCTCCTTATTCCTGTCCATCAGCGCGTCTGTCTTCGCCATCTTGTATCGTAGCCCGCCGCGTTCAGCGAAGTAGTTTCGGAGGTTTACGAGTTTACGCGACACGACATCCAGTCTTCCGACATCGTTTTGCCGATTCCTTGCGTTCCCTAGTTACTGCCGCCAAGGCTGGTTTCGCTGGAGATTTGTTTAATATCACTTTGTCTCTCGGGGCGGCGGCCAGGCCGACGGGTCGTCCGCTATCTATCGTTCTCGTAAGGTTCTGGCCGAACGGTGGGTGGTACGTTGCCCGTGACGGCGACTGTGACGGTGCGGGCTGTTGGTAGCTGCCTGGCGGTGATGAAACTGGCAGTGGAAGGTGGCCGTGCCGTGGCCGGGTTCACCGCGCTGCACTGCGTTGCATCATCTTCTCCCGGTTGGCGCTTCTCCGCGGCGGAAAACATTTTAAAGCTGTCAAGTTTGACACAAACTCAATTTCTCTGTTAGGGCCCCTTTCGTGCCTCTTCGTTTGCTGCTGCTGCTGCTGGTGCTGCCGCCGCCTCTGATTCGTCGTTGTCGTTCTGATCGTCGCTGGTCTTTTCCCACGTAACAACCCCATCGCTTCTCTCCTTCTGCGAATTTTTCGGTTTCTCTCTCTCTCTATCTCCTTCGATCTCCTCGCTATCACCCGTTCTTCGTAGCTTGCTTGCTCGCAGTTGCATGAAGATTTCGGCCCTGGGGAATCTTTGGGAGCTTCGCGGGCTACGGGTATCGCCGGGAGAAGCCTGGGAGTAGCTCCGGCCGCGTTCTTTTCGTCTTTACGTCATTGAAATCTTCACCCCGACCGACCACCTCCGAACTCATCTTCCCGCACCCCAGCCACGCCGCATCATCCATACAGGCCCCCATTCCGCTGTCCGTTGTATAGTCCCTGCCTATCTCGTTAGTGAGAGAGAGAGAACGTGGCTGAGCGAGAATAAGGCAGAGAAACGACAGATGGACTGTGGGAATGAGCAAGAGGAGGGTGTCTGCGGCGTGCCGAGCACCGATCCATACTCCCTCGTCTTGAGCCCGTGGCAAAGAGCCCCTGCTACTGCCTGGCCGGCACGAGACGCTCGTTGGCGGCGCGCCTCACATCTGATTCCGATTTCGGACGTTGGCACCAAATCCACGACCCGCACTTCCCGTGCCACTTCCGCTTTTGCAAGTCGCATCGTGACTCCGCGCTATGGCGTTACGACTTAGGGAAGAGTCGGGCGGAGAACGAGGCGAGGCCGTACGGCGCACGGCTGGAGCGGTCTAGTGGGGTGTGGTGTGCGCGACTCATGCTTGTATCAGTATCCGACGCCAGCTAGGAGGTTTCGACAACCACCCCGTCGGTGGGTGTCAACCATTCGCACCCTTATACCCAGATCGCCCAGCTACCCCCATATACAACTTAGGTATTGGAGACGTAGACAGCAGGACTGTGAAGGACCGCATCGGTGGCCGTGGCGGTGACGGCCGGGATAGCTTCCCGGCGACGACCAGAGTCGCGACTAAGCTAAACTTGCCGAACGGAAACTAGTAGACGCGTCGCCATCTTATGCCTGGCCGGCAGCCGTGTATAACTTGATGACACTCTTCCTACTCGCTCTTTGACGCTTTGTGCTGCTCAACGTTGCGTCGTCGATGCCCTGCTGGGATTGCTGCGTTTCTTGCTGTCAAAAGACGAAGCAGCAGCAGCAGGGGCTGCTGCGACCGCGACATTCTCAGTGGCTCTTCCTTCTTCCTGCTGCTGCTGCTGCTGCTGCTGCTGCTGCTGCTGCTGCTGCTGCTGCTGCTGCTGCTGCTGCTGCTGCTGCTGCTGCTGCGACTACTGTCCCGTTGTCCTCCATTTCTTACCACGTAGCCCTTTTCGCCCCGAGCAGCGAGGGGGCGGCCGCTTGGCCCGCCTGGTTCCCCATTCCCTCAACAGCCCCTCAGCCCACGCTGTGTCGCTTCCCTGTTTGGCTCTCGAGACACACGGCTGCGGCAGCTTGTATGTAGGGAGAAAGAAGAACGAAGACGCTGCCTGTCTTGAAGCAGAGGCCGACGCAGAACTTGGCCCATCGATCGGGAGATGCGTCAATACTAACCAGGAGCCAGGGATGACGGAGAGACTGAGCGAGAAGGCGCGTGAGACCGCGCTAGCGAGCGAGAAACAGGGAGAGAGAGAGAGAGATAAATAGATAGATAGATAGATATAGAGCGCGAGTGCAAGATTCGTTTCTTCCAATCCACCAGCTCTGCCTCCCTTGGTTTTCTCCTTTGGCCCGCGTGGTTCCTTGGTACGCTCGCTCACTTGCTCCCTCCCTCCCTCCCGCCCGCCCCCAGGCTACCCCTGTTCCTTCCTCTCCCTAGACAAACTGCGCTGTAGCCACAGCACCAGTCTGCCTGCTGGAACCGTTGGAGGAGAGAGGGCCAGAGACCACCGATGTCTGGATGGCTGCGGGACACCAGCCAGCCAGACAGGCTAGTCAGCGATGTGACGACGAAGGAAAAGCTTTCACTCAAAGGCACTTTTCTTGACGTTTCTTTTCTGGCGGCGGCGGCGGCGGCCGCAGCAGCAGCATCAAACCAAACTAGCCGAGCACAATCCAGCGCCGTGGCACCCTGCCGGCTTTCGGCTTTCAACCAGGAGCAGCAGCAGCAGCAGGAGGTCTCCTCCAAAGCACTCTATTTTGAATCTCGGCTTGGAGAACACTTGGAACGAGTAACGTCACGGCTATGTGCATAGCTGCCTATGAATAAGAGATAACCATAGGTCTGGAAATTGTAGTACATGTTAAAACAAGAGAGTGCCAATTATGATTTGCTAGAATTATGCCCGATACTATATCTCGGTTTCAATCGTTCTCGACTTGCATTTGACGTATGCTTTAACTGAGATGACGACTGGATCCCGTTATTTTTCCAAACAAGAGAGATATGGATTTCGGATCAGAGATTTTCAGTTGAGCTCCATGCTAGAAGCGCCCTACCTACTGAAAATATGAAGTGACGTTTAATAAAAGCGAAAGATTGAGCGTTCGAGGGCGAGTAATTTCAGAGATGTTTGCCTAAACATATGTATGCACGAGGTAGATACTTGATTCGTTCTCATATTGCAGTAGCAGTAATCAAGTTACCATAGTTTGTATAAATATACAGTCTACGTCGCCTATCTAAGACAAATTTACTCTTTTCCGACTTGTAGGCATGGGGCACTCGTCTGATAAGGAAAACAGTTGTAGCAGTCGTGACAACATATTCCCATAGGATCTTATACTTTGTCATATTTAGCAAGAAGCGTTTTTCTCGTTGCGAAACTGGGCTGGCTACGATCTACTCACTATTCGACACCGTCGAGCAGCAAAAGCACATTACAAAATTAGTAGAACTTGGAACTTATATGCGACTGGGGCAATCCGTACGAGACAATCACTTAGACGTTCGCTCGAGAAGGTCAAGTTTGTTTTGTTCCAAACTCCGCACTCGCGCAGGTATTAATTGGTAATTCAGGTTCGTCATTATGATTGATATGATATTTACCAATCAATGGCACGGAGTTCAAACCCACACGGAGTTCAAATGTAGCAATCGTGACAGATAACTATTATAGGTGACACCGTCGAAAAATCGACAAATGAGATATGTTAGGTTTGAGGGTACTCGCTAGTGTTGGTTTCAGTCACAATCAATAAAGGGGCTAACTTGTTCTATTCCGTAGCCATTCTTTAGGGTCCACCCACAGGATGTCTGAGGAAATTTTCATGTACAAAGTTATCATGGTCAGTCTACGATGAGTAGTGAATCCTATCAGACACCTTCATTCAATAGACTTTAGAGTGTCTTGAGGGACCTACACCTTCTCACATGGCATAGTCGGGGGTCCCGGTTACAGACCGGGCAGCATCGAACGTAGCGGGAGTGGCCTGGACCCTTCTTCCTTGTCTAACCTTATTCTCCATTTTGGCCTTGCGTGCTTATCAAAAATGGCCAATTATACGAAAGCTTGGCAGACATTCCGAGAGAGGCATTCGCCAACACTAGACCGAGCCGGCGTATATTGCCGTCGGCTTGACCCAATAGGCTGATCCTAGGGCTGCGGGCACTACACAAGGGAACGAGATGACGGATACGAGCTGACTGCAGAAGATTATCGGTTCGCCTCTCTCCCTAGCAGCTGCAGCCTACGTATTAATCTTTTGTTTATCGTAATAAAAGTCCCTAGCCCGTCGCTCGTCAGGTCCTCACGCTCGATATTTGTTCGGAGAGAGTCTGCCAACGGTGGACAACTCCGTGCGCTCTTGGCCCGCCACGAATATCTCCTCTTAGCTAACCTACCGGCCGTGTCACTCTCCCCAATATCCCATAGCCGTACCCATAGCTGGGCAATAGATATTGGCTAGATATATCAAAAACCACTACATCGTCTGTCTATTGCTTTACAGCCCTCGAGGGCTTCGTTTCGTTTCGAATCTTCTGGTGATGCCCCTGCTGCTTTGGTCAAGCGAGTATGGGTGACCCTCTTCTAACTCGTTCACCATCCATCACTGATTAAGTCGGGACGCATTTTCAAGTGGCCGAGAATATCTTTTTCACCGGCAGTCTTGGAACAGCTGCTGTTTCTTTAGCCGATATAAAGTCAAAGTTCTGATGTTCGTTTCACTCGTGCTTATTGACCATTACATAACTACTTTCTGTGAAAATAGTTTCACCAAACATGTTGACAAGAATATACATAAGCATGGTGATACATATCAACGTGGTAATATATATATATATATATATATATATATATCCAATACCATCAATACCATCTGACAGTAGAGAAAAGAATAGAATATTTCACAGCACATGTGTATATTCGCTACACTGAGAAAGAGTGGCATTAAATGGACGTGATAGTAACAGCAGAACAGGTCGTTGTCGATCAAGCTATGGCGATCAATAGCGTCAATCTAATTACATGTTTGCACTCTGGATTATTTCCTCAGCCTAATCAAGGTTTTCAAACACGTATGCAATTATTACAGAGGAGAGAGCTAAAGTTTTCGGAACAATGCTTCGTCCTTAGCTATGGCTGAAGTGACGATTTGAATTGGACGGCAACTAAGCGACCCCAGTGGCTGCTGTTATTCCTAAACTGAACACTTGAGCTGTTTCTTCGGATTGGTTAAACAGCTGGACGCACTGAAATGGTGGCAGGCAACAGGGCCACCACACTCAAGAAAAAGGTAACGTCCAAAGAGGCTCGAAGCATGATGGCCGGCAGGACGGGGGGGGCCTTCCGTGATTCCACGGAGGCAGCCAGCGGGGACAGGTTTGCCCTATCGTGCCGCGCTTCTTTATCCTCTGTAGGCAAAGCCCCAGACTCAGGCCCCAACGGGCCATAGTGAGCGATGATCCAGCCAGGCTGGAGGGAGGCGACCACACCCAACCGTAGTACACCTATTCACCGTCCCTGGCACGTTGGGGCCGCCTGGGGGGTTTGGGTTAGGGGGAACCAAGGTAGGGGATCTATAGCCTCTCGGTTGGTCGGCCTGCAAGCTAGCTAGGTTCGCACAGGATGAGGACCTATATGGAGTGGGGATCCTCCGCATAGAGGCCGCTGTTGTCGGGGCATCCCGCCTTCATATGCCCCCCGTTGCCCGTTGGCTTCGGCCTTAGCCGGGCCGACTCGCTCTGTCCAATGAGTCCATTGCGGAAAGACGCTCCGCACGCACGTTGTTGGTTGGACTTACCATGCTGAAGCAGCAGCACCAGCGGCGGCGCCAGCGGCACCAGCAGCAGCAGCCTGCAATGCCGCAGCACCACCAACAACAACGCCCACGGGTGGGGATTCGCGAACGGGAAAAGGCTGTAGGGGAGGCTGCGTTCCTTTGTCTTGCCCCCCCCCCCCCACCCCCGCCCAAGAGTATCCAGAGAAGGGATTCTAGGCGGGAGAGCTGCAGGCCGTAAGCGAGATGCGAAAATGTGGCAATGTGGAGGAGTCAGGGGGTGGCATCGCTGGATGGGGTGGGGGCTTGGCGACGCGACGCCGAGAAAGGGAATAAGGGCGAAGCGTGTGTTGTACGGCACATTCGAGGGCGGATTGAGGTGCTGCTTGTCGATTCAGTCGAGGAGCCTCGATTAATGCTAACGCCCCCCTGCTGCCCTCGTCGCTAACGCGCCCCTTCCGAGCTCGCTCCGAAGATAAAGGCAGAGAGCGACAGGGGCGAGCGGGCTTTACGGTGTGGGTCGGCGCAGAAAGCCTGACTTCGATGGAGCTCCGCTGCTGTGTCTATATCTACGGTTGCTTGTCTATAGAACGGGAGGCGGCAGCGGCTGGATGTTGCCGCTTCTGCTGCTGCTGCTTCGAGGACGGGTGAGCCCCCTCGAGTGCTGCGAGGAACCGTTGGCTGCGGCTAGCCATCAGGCCGCCGCAATGAATGCGGCCGCCAGCCGAGCAGGCATCAGCGGCAACAACGACGACAACAATGATAACAATAACAAGATGAACGCACAACAATAGCGGGGCAGGCGGACGAAGGCTGGCGTGAAGGACCACCCGCGTGATCAACAAGTTCTGCCTGCTCCGCCGTATCCAAACGGCTTCTGCTAGCTTTCCCCAACAACTCCCTGCTACTCGGTACTACTGCAACTATTACATAGGGCAACGTAACAGAGGAGTAGGACCTCTCTCTCGGTCTCTCTCTCTCTCTCTCTCGCTCGGCCGCCTCGGATACACCCGCGGAAGATGCAAGCAAGGCAAAGCAAGCAAACGTTCATACATGGTAGCTATGTATGTTGCCGTGATGTGACCAGGACAAAATTATGGGCCCATAACGAATGAGGGAGATAGTGCCAAATGGAGAGAGGGAGCGAGCGAGAGAGAGAGCAAAACAAGAAAGGAAAAGGTGGGCCAGTTGTTCTCTAGTCGCGGCCACAACTCACGCACACATACACACCCACACATACGGCTGGTCGAGATACAAAGCGTACCGACAAGAAAATAGCAACCCAGGTGGTATAGTAGGGGTAGCGGCACCATCGCCGATAACAACAACCACAACGACGCCCATAACAACCCAGGTCAGAGGTCTCATCGGGACTGTTGCCTGCTGAAAGCCCGCAACGGAACCGCCGAACGAATGCTTCTGAACGAACCAACGCACAACAGAGCAGGGGCAGCAAGAAGGCTAAGACGCAATGGCAGGCAAAGGTTTCGGCTTGGTGGCGTGCGTGGGAGACATTTACGGACGGAAGGACAATGCGTGCAGAGGCGCCAGCAGCCAGGCCGCCGCCGCCAAGCAACGCGAGCCAGCACAACCAAGCAAACGAGCCCAAGCAACAAACTTACGGAAGGATAATGCTGGGCCTGGTCCAAGCCTCATATTCCTACTGGTGCCTCTCGCTGGCCACCCGTGCCCCCGCAGCAGTTTCGCCAGCTCCTCCGCCATTTCCCATCAGCCGGACTTGTAGACATCGCGAATGAACGGACTGCCTGCTGTCTTTGAGCCGATGCTGCTTTCTTTGCTGCTGCTGCTGCTGTTGTCTACCACAACACCGCCACCGCTACGGCCCACACAACATACAATGGGAATAACTGCCAAGTCGGCTGGCCAAGCCTTTGCCCCTTGGGGCGTCCGGGTCTTCAGGTCTCTTCGGCCAAATACGAATGATAATATCTGTTAATGGAGGGATTGCAGCGGTTTGTTCACTGGCGGGTGGCCTCGCATCACTTCGCTCACATTTTCTCCGTCTCTCTTTGCGTGGCTCTTACCTTACCCGCCGCTGCTGCTTACCAGGAAGACATGTTGGACGGGAGTGAGACCCGTCAGACAACGGTAACCTGTCGACCCGTTGTTGTCGACGAGTGCAAGAGTGACCGACCACTAACTACTAACACGCCGACGGGGTCTCGCCGTCGTCGCAATGGACGGGAGGCTCCGCTGTTGCCAAGCTCCTAACGCGCACAGGCTCACACGGACGTTATGCCGGTTGGTGTGGCTTCTCCGGCCCGGGCCCACAACCCGGAGCCGTCCCTTTGCCCCAATGTAAACGTACATTGTCCACACCTAGCCTAATTGCTTGCCTTTCATTTGTGGCATTTGTCAGCGACAACAACAACAAGCTGGTGGGCCAGTCAGCGAGAGTGCGTGTGTGGCAATATGGCATTAGAGGGACCTCTTGGACTCGTCCACCTCGGCCGCATAGAGGTAACTCCATAACTGTCTGTATATCTATCGCCTGTCCATGCGCAGACATATGCACGGCGCGAGAGCCTGAAGGCGTATTTGTGGGTGACTGCCTTCAGCAAACCTTGGAGAAACCGGGGTAAGGCGACCTGTCTAGGCTCTATGAGGTGGTGGGCCCTATGCGGTGCCGAGAATAAAGGCCAAGTCAAAAGATGATGGTAAGGTGCTTTTCGTTGGCTCTGTGCTAAACAACGGTCGCATGACAGGCGCCGATTAACGGCTAACGCAAGACATTGTAGACATTAGTGCCTCAGCCTATGCGCTGCCCTAGATGAGGTTGAAGGAAAGAACCTTCCGCGTACGCTGCTTAGTCGACCCCTTCCCATAGCACAGCCCATACCTCAGCAGAATCACGAAATCTGGACAGAGTTAAGTCGGTGGCGCACCTTATTTCTCCAACATCGACCTCTTCCGCTCTGTACATACGTCAATTTTGCTAACAAGGATTTTTCGCACCATGCCAAAGTTGGCAGCGACCGACTGTGTCGATCGAGCCTAGCTAACTAGACTTTGGTCCCGCCGTGGTCAGCAGACAGCTGGCGTAGTTTCGATTTGACTTTGAGTGTTGCCTACGACGGCGACAATCGACGGCTGCAATCAAATCAATGATACACTTTTCCAATCACTCCGACGGGTGGACCTGGAAGAGAAACGATTTTAACAGTGGCCAAACTGGTACAACAACGTGGACATTCACTATCGTACTGACTCACGAGGCGTGTTCTTCTTAGGTACCTGACACATTCATCGCCTAACCGAATTCCGGACCTACCCGACTTGCTGCTGATAACGATCGTTCGACCACGGGATTATGTCATTCCCTGAAAAGTCCTCCGAGATTTCTTGTCAACAGGGTGGTAAACCTTTAAAGAAACGAATGCTTGAAGGCAGCAAAAATCATCACAAACACTCCAGCACTGCCCAACCTGAGGACAAACTGATTTCTCAACCCTGCATGGCGCTGTGGCCTGGGCTGGAGTCAGATTGTGGTCCTTGCATATAAGCTCCAAGTCGCCAAAGGAAGGCTCAGTCGCCGTCGTTGTACGGCGTTCTTCTTCATGGAAGCTCCGTCAGTCAGTGCCATTTTTAGGCACGCTCAACTGAATCAGGTTACGTGTACCCCTCCGTGGGAAGGTTAGTAGTGCGTAAGTCAAGGGATATCAGCCTATTCATATTACAGGATACCACTAATAGGAGCACGTCTAGCGACAGGGGAGAAACCGCCGGACCGGCCGACTAACGGCAGAAACAGAATAGTGGGTGACGTGACTGCACAGTACTCGGCGTGTATGCACTGCTAAGAGTGCAAAGAACGGGCGGTCGAGGTGTTTGGGTCCGATGAGGGTTAATGTTAATCATCATTGAGGCCTTGTTTGAAGGAATACTTATAGCCATAACACTTTGTGTCTGCCACCTGCCGATAAGCGTTGGTTTTTAGTCGCGTCGCTCCACTTCGGCCGGTCAAAGCTGTCAGAGCAACTGCAGCCGCCGATCGGCCTTTCCGCTGCTTCTGCTGCTGCTGCTACTACCACTACTTCCCTTCAGAAGTTGAGGCCCTTCAGGAGAAAAGTCTCTCGTCAGAGTTTCTCTTCGCGTAAGCGATTCTCTCTGGGTGTGTGTGTGTGTGTGCTGTAGGTGTGCCGTGTATCCGAGAGGATCCTTGTGCGTGCGTGTCTTCGTTGGTCGTCTGCCCGCCAGCCCAGCTAGCTGTATGTGTCCCTACTTTGTGTGCTGCTGCGTCTGCGAGTGGAGTTCCATCGTCCGCCGCTCGAAGCGTCGGCGGCAGCGGCGAGCGGTTCCATTAATTAACGACGCTGACGGACGAAACGACTCTTCGTATCCATCCCTCCAACGGGCGTCCCACGAACCTCCCGCCGCCCTGTTCAAGCCCCCATTTACCTCTCCTGCGCTGCTACCCTCATCGGCCTCTAGTCTCCCCATCTCGACCCGTTCCCCGCCCTCATCTGCCTCTGATCACACTTCCCCTCAACTCGTTGCTAGTTCATTGTTCTCATTCACTCGTCCGGCGTCCATTGACGAGGCGGACACACCGCCTACACGCCCAGCGCAACCATCGTCCGCTATGCGTGTGTCGCTTGGAATCCCTTCAACAACGGCGCCGCCGTTGTTGCCGTGCCTCGTTCGCATACAATCTACTCTTTACTCGTCGACGGCGTCGACATTCTCCTGCTTTTCCTCCATACCACCGTTTACTATCCCCGTTTTCCGCCGATCCTCCACTCCCTAGCCCCCTTCTCCGACCCGCTTTTCAAGCGCACCCCTTCGCACAACCCTTCCAGGCTACTGGCCCTTTTTCTACGCATATACACACACATACACACATACGCAGACCCTCCCGCCCGCACTGAACCACCGCGTCACCATCGCATCGTGTAGGTGTGTTTGTGTGGGTGTGCCTGTGTGAAGGCCGAGTAGCAGGAGGTGTTGAGGGCGAGGGCTTGCGAAAAATGAAAGACAGGGAGGAGACGGGCGGATGGGAGACTACAACGACGACGACGACGACGGCGGCGACGACGACAGGGGGTGTGTATTCGAGAGAGTGCATCTATCTATCTATCTGTCTCGTTCAGCGTTGTGCTCTTTGGCTTTCACCGTCTCCACGTCTATCTTCCTCTCTCGATCACTCTCGCTCTCTATCGAGGTACGGCCGGCAATAGCAAACGCAGCGGCCGCCTTCGCTTCTGCCAGCAGTACCAACACGAGCAGGAGAGCCGCCAACGCTGCCGTGTGAAGTGAACAACAAACTGTTCGTCGGGTCGATCCACCACGGTTTCAGAGCCTACAAAGAATCAGGCGGGAACTAGCACAGAGGAAGGATTAGACTGGGACGATAGAGAATAGGATAGAGATTGGATAGACTGCAAGGGGGTATGAGAGAAGCGAGATATGAAGAGAACGCGAACGAGCGCGGGAGAGAGACAGATTTAAAGTAAGAGGGAGGGAGAGAAGGACTCCGGCGTGTACCTATCCTACGATGCTGTCAGCCTGGCAAACTAGAAGGGGCCAACCTGGGTCTGAACACATGGCGAATGCTAGAAAAGTGTAGCTTGCCCCCGGCATAGTGCGCATGAACATCGTGCATAATGTTGCTCTTCCAAGATTCACATCTGCAACTGCGGGTGACGTTACACAAGATAAATTACAAATGACAAAATACTGACATCTAGCACCTTAGTACATAGATGTGCACTAAGTGCAGTATTGTGGACGTCAAATATTGGCTAAGAGGCAGCCCAACAACTTAAAAAAAAGTGCAGCAATAATAAGTGCTAGGCAGTGTGCGCTTCTGCGAGCGACAGAGATCAATCCGTCCTTGTGAATAACAAATTTGATCCGTTAGTTCTCGAAATCGTTCACCTGCTACAGCGAACAGGAGGAAATGACGCTAGCACTGGCAGACAGGCAACCGCACTCAGGTCACAATTAAAACGAGCCTCGATCAGTCAATTAGTCGGTTAGTCAATAACTGAAGTAATTCTGGAAACTTGCTTAATCATTTTTACGTCTTAGACAAACTCTGGATAATTTCATGGGAACCTCGAAGTGTTCGTAAGACGCACCAACCTGACGCGTACGAGTGTCAAAGCCTTTATCAAGAAGAAGAATGACCTACTCTGTATGTACAACAGTTGTCAGTAATAGTATACATTTGATGAGCGACAAATACGAGTAGCTCTTTAGCGATAACATCTGCTAGAAGATTACCGGTGGGTATTACGCAGGAAGTGCTCCTTGGGCCGCTCAAAAGCTGATAGCGCACCATAGCAGTATTCCTTTACCGCAGCTACGCATACCTAGATATGTGTCTTAGAAAGCGAGAAACTTTTACGTGCTTTTTTGTGCGTGCTGAACACAGAGTATGGTTTCGCAACTAACTAGAACATGATGTAGTAACGGGATTGACACAGGTGACAGGGACGGCGTCGACGGCCTTGTCAGTGGGCGGTCTCTCCAAAGCGGCTCTGCTTTTGGTGAGAGCTGATAACGATCAAAACTCTGAGACAATAGGCGATAGATCGGGGGAAGAAAAAACAATGGAATGACATCTAATAGAAAAACGTGTCCAACATAGGCAGATTCACCTAAATTACATCACATGTGAAAGATAAGTTGTGAAAGTCTGCCGACATCCCACAGCGAATGCTATTCTGTATCGCTTTTGGAAGGACAGCCTCTATGATAGGTAGTGGTAAGTGACGATATCGTCGAGGAAAAAAAACAACCCCCGCTTCCCTCGCTGCCGGGCAAACTGGCGACGGGAAGACTTCACCGTCATTTGTGTTTGTCCAATATCAATCATAATAATAATGTCTTTATTAATGACTCGAATAGTATGACATCGTTTCATCAATATCGGTTTGGCCACACCCACTTAGCACAAACGCTTGTCGCTGGGCCATGCTCTCAAGAAGGGGGGGCATACCGTTTGTCGGCGCACCATTTTGTCGGCCGGTTAATCGACGCAAATCGAGTAGAAACACTTACGTCGCGATGATTGTCTCAATCTACCTATTGATATCGGTAGATATCTAATATTAGGTGCACTGGGTCGTCGCTCCTCGGTACTAATCGGACGAATGGAATAACAATGATCATAATAATACTAACAATAGAAGTGGTTAAAATATGAACAAATAAAAGATTGTATATAAATGAATCTTAACAACATCTAGATGTTGTGAAGTAAGTCAAATCTTGCGAGAGGTCATGAAATATTGAAAATACGTAACTCTAAATCGAATTATACAAATCTAAATTAGCACGTCATTAAGTTAAGCACGACGGTGCCTTGTTGACTTTTGATCGCAGCACAGGGTAACAGCTTGACCATGATTTGCTTAAATATCCTACTTGACACAGCGATTATTTTCGAAGTGGACTGCGAGTTTGCAGTAGTATGTTAGCAGATGGTGTATTGTACAGCCGTTGTAGCTCTCTGTGAATCCCTATATTGGTGGGAAGTCAATTCACAGTGCAACAGGCACTGTGCAAAATAACTCCGTTCGGCCGGAATTCTCTGGGATGTGTTCAGTACCTAACGAAAGCCACTGATACAAGACGCTGTCTTTGAGGCACTTCCCGAGATCAAAAATCTAGTCAAAAATTGTCTTTAAATTTTCATATTACAAAAATTCAAGTTGCATGTCATCGACGCGCTTCGTAGGCTTGAGGTCCGGTAGTATAGCTCAGTTTCCGGCATCCCACCGATGGTGGTCAACCAGAAATGACCTACGGACGAGTAGCCTACGAAACGACCGCACACCGCTGTTACTACCACCAGGCCTGATGCCGCTGCCGCCGTTGGACCCCGCTCAATATTGTGTCTGTGCGTGTGAGTGTCGGTTAGGGTCGGCGACGTTGGCCAATGTGTAGTTACCGTGTTCCTGTTACGCTGTCGTTGCTGTGATGCTCTTCGTGCCTTGTGGCCCCTTTCCGTAGCAGCCTGTATGGCCTAAGACGCCGCTGCCGCCGTCGCCGACGTCGTCGTCGTTGTCGTATTCTGCATCGATAAATATCATCACCAGCATGAGCAGCAGCAGTAAGAGAATCATCACTGATGTTGTTGTGTCCGCTACGTAGACCTGCTCCTCTCTTGGTGGCTCTTGTCGTTGTTGTTGCTGTCATCATGGCCATCGCTGTTGAGCTTCTTGGCGGCTTGGCGGTCGCCTTGTGGCCAGTCATTGTGGTCATTCTCCCACTGATGTTCGTCTTGCGATGCTCGCGCGATGATAAATGAACGAAATGAGCCTTCGGGCGGAAGTCGGTCAGGACAAGATTGGCCGTGTTGCGCTGGTAGGTCAGGATAGGGCGGATAGCTGGGAGAGATGCGGAGGGGGGCCGACCACCCTCATTCGACTTGCCACTATCGAAATTCTATTATCCATATATTATAGCATGATGTATAACCGCGTATTGTGTTCGTTGAGATTTTTGCTGATTTCTAGAACGTTGTCGAGTTTTTGTGTTGACAAGAAGTGTAATCAATTCGTCCACGCCGTCGTGTCAGTGTTTACTTGGCACCCAAACTGTATCGGATGAACTGCAGGTTGGCCAACAGTTAACGGTCCATACAACAGTCGTAATACAGGTACAACAGGTGAAGTTGGAAGCCGCTTACTGATCGTCTCTGCCATAGCCATCTTTACTATAGGTTTAGATCGTGTATTATAGGTTACGCCGATTCCGCTCGATTATACTGAGGCCTACCTGACTGACAGTGATGTGAAGGGGAAGGTACTTACACTTCAAGAAATGTTGGTTACTTCACAGTATAATCATCGAATTGGCCCTTGTACCCTTGCTGGCACCTTTGAACATATTGTATAATGACGCGCGTGAAGCGAGCGTAGTTATCTCGAGTGTTTTGTTTGGGCATACTCGACCGCGTAACGTAGACCAGGAGTGCCCCTCGACCGGCCCCAGAAGCCTTGTTTGGAGTCGACGAGGAAGGTTGCGATTACTCCGAAGATTGCCCGATGGACACTACATACTATACGCATATGTGGGATGGAGTCAACAGTAGAGAACAATGATTATACGATATACCAGCGAATAATATTAATGATCTAAAATAGTTAAACATAACAGAGCAAATATGACTCCCCAGTTCCCGTCTCCTAGTCGAATGACACGTATGTAAAATCACAATAAATGCCACGCTTAGTAAAAATGTACAGGCACAATGAATGTGGTTGAATAGTGCAAGCTTCAGTTTGCGCAACATATCAACACAAAAAAAAAAAAAACCACCCCCCTTTTATTTTATTTTTATCTCTTTTATTTATTTTTATTTTATCGAGAACTAAAGCGTATTATATTGCAGTTCCGAAAATAAACCTGATTTTTGAAACTTGAAACTATATCGACTAACTCGCCACTAATTGGACACCTATCAAATAATAGTGGTGGGGAGGAATACGCATAATGTAATTTACAACAAACCAGTCAGTCCTGGCGTCGTCAACGAAATATTCGCATGTATGTCTTATAGAAGACGTTATGTAATAAACTGAGAGATAGAGGCAAAAATATTTGAATTTGAAAACCATGAAATTCTGTTCGTGAATGAAACTCGAGGAACGTCCTGTTTCTCTAGTTACCGTTAACTTTTGCCAGCGGACACGTTTCTTAGGTCTTTTGTTCAGTCTCTGAAACTGCACTCGCCGGTGTCTCGGCCCACAGAGGTTCTTCAGAGAAACGAACAATCTTGTGTCAAACTTCCTGAGTCTGTTAATGTATGCCTGCAGAAGTTGATGTATTATACAAGATCATAACACCTGAGCCGGCCGACCAATACCAAGCGCACTCTAGACAGTACGAAGGCTGTTTTTGTTCGGGCCTCGGTCGTCAAGAAACGTGAAAAGCTCTAAGGCTTAGCCTTAACCAACTGCCTGCTGGACACACAAGGACTATATGCCCGCTCAGCCAGCAGCCGTCGATGCCCAACAGATAACGCTACACAAGTGGCCACTAAATTGACTTCGTGTTATTATTATTAATACTATCGTTAGGACCAGCGTACAACAGAACCAGCATGACATTGCACCACACACAGAAAAAAAAAAGACTCTTATGAGGGTCCTTCGACGAAAGCGAAGCAAGTAACCACAAGACCCATTCGTTAGTAGTAGTCACAGGAAGAGTCTGATCAACTTGCAGCAGAGGCTTGACAACACATGTTTATCCGCCGATGTCTCTATTGCAATTAATATCCCGCCGTTACCGCGGGATTAACGTGGAGTTCTAAGTTAAACCCAGAGCATAACAGTTGCATCATTCTCATGACACGGACCAGAGAGATGTTCAATAGAGTTTTGAGATCTTAAACTCTGCTTGGGAAAGTTTTCTGGTTGAGAAGTTAGACGGAGGCTTCATCCTCAGACATGACAATATTCGAATGATTTCCCAACCGGCCAAGATTGAAATGGCCTACTCTGAAACTATAAGAAGTCTGTTCGAATCGGGGTCAAACGAATGAGGCCACTCACGATATGACATCTCATTTGTGAAGTATTCAACGCCCTAACTTCAACGCGTAACTTTTGACAAAGGAGCTGTGTATCGGTGGTAACCAATCGTAGCGAAGAAATTGTTCTTGTAGCTATATGCCGAATAAGATATTCAATTATATAAATAGAAAGTTTTTATCGCAACACACATAATAGGTTTTTGAGAGTGTTTGTTCTTGTTGTAAAATGTAGTGAATAGCTACTGAGCACATTAGTAACTTCCGTAACCCTTTTCCATTATATACTACACAAGTGCATTCGGCCAAGGGCACTTTGTTCGCAAAAATTCTCTTCAACCGAAACATTGCATCGGGCGAAATGCAGCCCATTTCGTGTGGACGCTCTGTGGGAACTCCACACCTGTATTAATATATACAAAACAGATTCGACTTTTATGAAATTGTTAGAATACTTCCTCGTAGTTCGAACGTTACTCGCTTGCCTATTCATATAATTCCGTACCGTTCCCGGATCCGGCTACTGTACTCGTAATTCAGCTCTTTCAGATATGATATTATCTATTCTCAGTTGACGATGGTAGTGCAGGGAGACGCCATCTCCCGCGTCGACGAGTCCTTCATGCGTCTTGTCTTCCTGGCAATAGTCGAGTGCATGAACCACGTGGTCAAGTCAGTTAGCGAAAAGATGCGCCAGAGTGATAGCTGTAATGACGATTCATCTGGACGGTGGCAGAGTTAATAGCGTGAATAACTGGATAGGTATAACTACACGTGTAAACATATAGACGTGAATAAGTGTATCATCTATCCATATATCATATGCATGATATACACATTGCCATGTATATTGTCCAGATTGATATAATGTGCATGAATAGATATCTCGACTAGAGATGAAGCGGCGCCAATCACAGTACGGAAATTGACCCCACCAGCAGATTTTTTTTCGCACAAACCCGCGAGGTCCACACGACACAGAGACCCTACGTCGTTCCCGAAGATGGGTAGCAATCAGACGGGCCGGGTGGTCTCCTCTCTGCTCGAGGCGACCGACTGACGGCATGTTACTGCACGAGTTACTACGCGCGCTGGTCCTCTACTCGCGGCCAAGACTGCGTACCGAGAAGCCCACTTCGCTGTCGCACGAAGAATGAACATTGAGGGCTGCTGCTGGCTCCTCGTATTGGCGTAGCTGCTACTGGGGTAGTCGGGCAAGGGGTAAAGGGTGTATGTGTGTGTGTGTGGGGGTGGTGGCATGGCGGGACGCTTGGGGTTAGAAGCGTCCCCACGGGTTGTCGTCGGCCGGCCGGAGCGCATTACAGTGCCATTGCGGCAGCAGAATAGCGGGGAACAGGATGTGGTTGGGACCACTCTGGCACTTCCTGATTCTTTGGGCTCCTCGGAGCGAACGCGAACGTAGTCTCGCTCTCGACACTTATACTGCCTCCGATGTGTGCGGGAGCAGCTTCCATCGAATTGGAGCAACGAACGAAAGAGCCAGTTCGCTCGCTAGCTAGCCAGCTAGCTAGCTATAGAGCTAGAGGAGCTGAGAAGGACACGGGGTGAGGGGGCCCAGCGAGAGCAGCGGAGCACGTTGGTGTAGCACTGAAAGCGAGGCAGAAGAGGACGACGATGACAAGGAAATACAGGAGACGCGAAGAGAAACTCGAATAGATAGATAGTAGTTGTCGAATGTCCGAAGAAAATAGGAACAGAACTATATGTCAATGTGCCTCACAGATATATATATATATATATGTACACGAGTATGGTTATACAGCGCGTCAACCACAGCACATCTCGTACGGAGTACCCAAATGTAGGACGTCACATATGGGACACGAACGAACATGAATATGAAAACATATCGATTTTCCGCTAATTTGTAAGAGCTATTACTGCCGTCGTGTTCGAATTGTGGCAGGGCAGACAAGTATTTACATTAGCGATATGTATACTCGTTGGAAGTATTACAGATTCGACAGCATTATTGTCCACTTGCTCTGCGCGAACGAATAACGGAACGTACTCATTTCTGCATTGAGGCCGAAGAGTTTTGATAGTGACGTGCTCTGCAACTCCCTTCCAACACTGTAACCTCGCTTAGTATTGTTATCGCTTATGTGGTCTTCTGCTTGTCCGGGCACCGGAGAAATTGTGTTACCAATAGAAGCTCAAGCCTTTGGGCTCTAATGTTTTTCTATCCATAATGTCAAGGCAAGCGAACATTCAATAACCGGAAGGCTGCTTGCGTCTCTCATGCATTTTCGGTCATATCTTTTTGCATCCGCGTTTCATTCTGTAGCCTACGTATCGACCTCATCTTAATAACAGGTACATTGGCAATAAAAACTCAGTGGACTACTCTATTGTGTAAACACTTGACACTTACATGGACGTGGCATCGGTGTTTTCCTGCGATATAATTTACGTGCCGACAAATCGAGTTCAGGAATCAATAGTTGTGTTCCAGAAGCGTCGATGGCGTCCGTATCTAGGATAGGAGTATCTAGGATATGTTTTCAGATAGGAATGGACTGCATGGCATTAGAGATGATTATTCTAATAATGATGTTCCTTCAGCATCAGCATGTTTTGCTGCGCCGACGCTATCCAGCAGCTGACGACATAAGGCTGCTATGTTGTCCGCCGTCTCTGACTAGATGTTCTCATACGATTGAGAGCATTCTAAAGCAACTAAACATCTACACATTCCATCCCCTCAATTCCGTAGAGGAACGAGCGAGTACATGAAGGTCAGCCTGGTCTAGCCCAGCCTAGCTGACGCAGTGACCCGGCTCCAAGGGTCGGACTGCAAAGGCGGCCGAGAGCAACCGCGTGCAGCTCCTCTATGCTCCTTCTGTCTCTCTCTCTCTCTCTCGCTCTGTACCACCTGGAGAGGAAGCGGGCAAATCGAGAGTCGTCGGCGCCGTGGGCTTGCGAGTTGGTGCAGGCGCTCGTCAGTAAAGTCGAAGAGCAATTGAGAGAGAGAGAGGTAGCTAGGGAGACAGTGAGAGCTACGAACTGAGTGAGAGAGAGAGCCCTAAGGACAGGTTCCCGTCGGACGAGGACGGTTTGACCGGTCAGCGGACGTTCAGCAGCGAGTGGGAGGGTTAATCAAGGATTTGGCAATCTTTTCTTGCCGTCGGGTTAGCTTACTGCGTACCGTTCCATATAGCGTTCAGCCCAGCTCGGCCAATACCACACAGTCCTAAGGCAAACGAGGGCCTTCGAGGACTGCGCGAGCGCTGGATGACCGGCGGCTTTCGGGACTCCTGAGAGTTTGAGCTGCTAGAAGGGTATCGCATAGTGGAAGTAGTACATTGGCTGTGGTAGTCTGCAGCAGCGACGTATGTAGCCACAGCATCGTTGGAACGAACGGCGGCGGACGACAACAGAACGACTGGAAGCAAAGGGCCGTTCGCTATTTCAGCTGCTGCTGTTGCTGCTGCGGAAATGGTGTGGTGGACATGTGGCGGTATGGGAAAGCTGGTCACCGAGTCGGACTTTAGCCCGACGAGCACCGGCGGGAAATGATGGGCAAGAAATAATATCATTATTCAAGCTGGACAATACCTTAAGAGAGGGCCGGTCGTATGTCAGCCTGGCTGATCGTTGCTGTTCGGCTGCGCACTGCCGGTGCGGCTGGCTCCTATAATGGCGCGGCGGGTCTAGCCGACCTCCTCCGCCCCTGCCGCCGCCACCGCCGCCGCCGCCGTTTGTCTCACGAGAGTATCCTCTCATAGCCTCTTCTCTAGGAATCGCGAAAGGAGACAGGGGCAAGAGGATCTGGTGGGGGCTGGCCATGGGGTCGGAGGGAGGGGGGGGGGATACAAGCGTGGACTCCACAGGACAAGACGACGAAAACGACTCCCTATTCGTCGTCTTCCCCCTGAGAAGCCTGGCTTCGTCCGACGTACTCGCCCGCCCTCTCCTCAGTAATCCCCCATACTACCCCATACGGCAGTGGACAATTTCGCTGAAGATAAATATCGTCCCCGCACGGACCACTCCATCGGCATGCCGAGACTTTGGCTGGCCGCGAGCTCCCCTCCAACCCCTCACGCTTTCTTACTCTCTACTCAATTGCACTCGCACAGTGCACTGTACACGCAGTGTACTCTCACCCGCAGTGAACTATTCGCACCGAGCTGTCTGTTCTCTCAAACTGTCCTTGCAAACTTCAGACGGGACGAACTGTCTGTACGACAGCGAGTTGCGCCTGCCGCTCGGTGGCCTCGCTACCCGGTGGTGCTACTCGACTCAGCGAAGTAGATTTGACAGTATGTTGCATGGAGTAAAGGGAGGAACGAGCGCCGTCCGGGGCAGGCGTTACTGTCCTATAGCGGATAGCTGTGCTGGTTGGCTGTCAGAGTGGCTCGCTGGGCAGAACCCCCGTCGACTGAACTGTATGGGTCGTCTCGTTGCGCAAGGCGCTGGAAGGCGGTCAAGGATGGCCATTACAGGACGCGCAAATGCGCAATTTTGTCCCTAGTGTTGCCTGGTACAGCCATTGCCCCCACTCGGTGGCAGCCGTCTGTTGTTGGCTCTCTGCTGAGCGCTCTTGTCGGTTCTGTGTGTTGGGTGTCGCTGGGAGTGTGAGATGCCAGGAGGGCTTGCAGGAGCGAGGTGGGACCAGACGGGACGGATTGCCGTCGGGGGAACGGGGACCCATATGCCAGTGGAGGCAACAAAGGCCTCTTCGTACTGCGACCCAGGGCCACAGCGACCGCCGGATGGACCGGCCGAGCGCCAGGGGCTATTCAACGCCACTAGCACTTCCAATGCGCAGTGTTCTGTGCAAACAGGTACGAGCCGGTGGTGCTTTCTAGCACTTGAACTTGCTAACCTTGTTGGCTATTTTCACGACGGCCGCGGTCACGAACGAGGATCGGATGATCGGGTGCGATAGATGCCAACTATCCGCCGGGTTGACGAGTGGTCAAGCCGAATACAAGATTATGCCCTACAGTCGAGAGTTCGATTGCTATGTGAGATGCAATGAACATGAATGAATGGCGCGCTGGTCACCGTGAGCAACGAACGTTGACATCGACCGAGCGAACGAGCGGTGGTCGGTTGGTTGGTTGCTGGCGGTTGCGGCTGTGCCTGCTCGCAAAGGCGTCGCGTTCTCGTCGGCGCCTGCCACTGCCGCGGGTAAATGATGAAGTGGACAATGGATAAATGGCTCGATTCTGCCACACTCGAAACCTTCCTCAGCTGGACGCCCTCCTCGCATCTTCGGCGGCTTGGCTCACTTCAATCGCGCGCCTCAATGGCGTTAGTCTGTGGTCCTTCAAAGGGCCGCTGCTGCTGCTGCTGCTGCCGCCGCTACTACTACTACCACCACCACCACCACCACCACCACCACCACTACTACGCACTGCCACAACGTCCGGCGCAATACCCAGGCGGCCGGCTCCAGTCGCCTGCTCATCCGTTGTGTCGCCCGACCCCGTAGCGTTTACGCGAAGCATAGGTAGTCGTCTCTCGCAGTCTCTGTTGCGCTCTACTGGAAGCTGATCACAGAGAATAGCCTTCGAAAACCCGAGCCGAAGGCCTGGACTGTCCAGGCGAAGACGGAGTCTAAAAAAAAGTGGACGTCACCCAGACTTGCGTCGTAATACTCTCTTTCTTCTTCCTTTCCTTCGACGACGACAGCTAGCTATAATAGCTAGATAGCTAGCCAAGACGCCAATGCAAGCATCTTCATCCAACATCAGGGTGAAAGCAGCAGGCGTTGCGAGCGTGGCCGCGGCCGCCGCCGCCGCCTGCAAGAAATTTCCCATTCTTCTTCAGCAAAAGTGTGAAAGCTCTCCTTCCCTGCCAGCCAGAGATTTGATCCGATACGCTCTCGGAGTGAGTATACGTTATACTCCGCTATATACTACGCAGGATCGACCTCCCTCCCGGATACCACTTCGCTGCACAGTATCACCATAGATCGGTCGAAGCAGCAATAGCAAGCAGCAGGTCAGTCTGACGTTAATATTTCTCGATGGCATGAAGAGATCTGATTGTGAGGGTGGTCGGAAGGCCGGCTGACAGCCACACTCAGGCCCGCTGGCGGAGTGCCTGACTCCTCATTGTGCTGTTGCTGCTGCTGCTGCTGCTAGCCATGATAGGTTAAGCTGCTTTACAACCAATACGTACCTAGTGAGTACTGCTGCCTCGACGACTGTGCGTGCCTGCCTGTGCATGATGCCTGCTTTCCTGTCTGTCTGTGTGTGTGTGTGTTGCTGAAAGTCAGTATCCATCCATGATGGTTGTGAGAATAGCAAAAAGGAATTTCGGACAGGAGATCCCAAGTGGGCAACTCGGACAGCTGGGGCAAGCAGAGGCAGGAGTGGCTCGTGGGTGGGATCGCTGTACCGTGGGGCGGCCGCGTGGATGGCGTTGCGATGCGACTGGAAGTCAGTCGCCAGAAGAGCGGGAGATTGCGAGGCCTTCTTGCAAACGAAAGCGAACAAGCCAGTGAGCCAAGCAGCCAGCCAGAGAGCTGGCCACTTCAATTGGCCAAGGAAATGGGCAACTGTGCAGCACGCACGCACGCACGCAGGCTTCGGTTGTGAATGTGTGCGCGTCAGTATGTGGCTGGGAGTGCGCCGCCCGTGCCCTGTGGTGAGGGAGAATGTGTGCCCACGCTTCTTGGAGCACTGGTGTAGGCGGTAGAGGCGACTCGTGGCAGTGGTAACGTCGCGTCTTTTGAGCCATTGCCGAGGACGACGACAATATGCCCGGCAGGAGGTGGGATATCTGGTCGACTTGAAGAACGCGCAAAAAAGCGACGGCGGTGGCGGCGGCGGCCGCTGGCGGTTAAAATGAAATTCAATTGAAGACTATCGCACCTCCTTCTTGCCTTGAGTTGCTCCGGCCGTCTTCTCCTCTACCAGCTCTGCCGCCGCATTCGCCTCGCGAAAATAGAATCCGTATGTATGAACGAACGTTACCAAGCGTCGATGGCAGCGACGAAGCGGCCCCACGAAGCAGCAGTCACCTATACCCCCCTCCCCCCCTCCCCAGCGAACAACGGAGCTGCCGAGGAACTGAACCCTCATATCCAGAAGAAGAAGGAAAAACGGGCCCCTCGACGGTTGGGATATACAGTGTAGGGTATGCTGCGATTATGATGCTGCTGACGCAACGTAATGCATGAAAGGTGACCTTGGCAGTATTTTAGACGAGAGGTGACAATACTTGCATCAGTACATCTACATCGATGTGATTCTATAATCGAAAATCTATGGTGCACAGGTCACCTCTCGACCTGTGTATAATATAAAGTGTTTGCGTATAACAGATGATACATCTATTATAATACCAATTTGGGTGGTTCGTAATATATGCGCGTGGTGGGCCAGAATATTTAGTATGTTCTGGTAATGGGGCTCAAACTGGTCCCAGGGCATGGGTATCAGCAATTGCTTACGTACACACCTGTGCATAAATGCTATTGGGGCCTTTTGCAGCTGGCTGACACGCCGCGCCGACGATAAACATTACAGATCGGCTATTCCGATAGTAAAATAGATGACTATGTTTCTAAGAAGCATAATATAGAAATTATTTTCAGTGTCCAAATCGAAAGCACGCAACGGAAATCTTCAATATAGCCATCTGACGTCTACTCGTCAGGTTGTCGAAAAATGCAGAGGAGATGCTGACTGTGCAAAGGCGCGAATTGCTTGACGCCACCTCCAAACGGAATTTTCTGCTTCGACTGAGATCGGCTCATCAGGCCCCGGCCTTCGCGGCCTGATACGGCCCCGGGTTGCCTGCCAGCGATATTAAATTTTATGTGTTTGAAGCGCTATCAGCCAGAAGTGTCGATGTTAGCGAGGCACCGATGTTTTCCTACAAAAGAAGATAAATAAAAGCCACTTAATAACCAGTTATGCTGCCATGCAATTACAACGGCACGATGTTATTATGCCTGATGACATAGATACGTTAAAGCGAGTGCACAGATGTTGGCGTAGTGTTTGGAGAGATCTTTGAATTGGGCAAGATCGACTCGTCAGAATTTTACCGATGACCGCTATACCTGTCAAAATAACCTGTAGGTGTAATCAAGATTGACTATGATTATAAACAGCACCGCATTTACCACGCTAGTCGTATTGTTTTGAATAAAGTATATGATGTTGTATTAGTGCTCATGTGATTGAAATCATGTGAGGCCGTTCTGCAAATGCAAAATAGAGGTTTCAGATGGGTCAACATAGTTGTTTATGTTGTGCACAGTAGAACAGTGCAGTGGTCAATATATCTTATGCTGGCCGTATACGGCCACGTATCAACTACGTCTACAGGCCAGTGCATGGGTTTCCCATCCTCGCGCTGTTTTGCCGTCATCCCTGATTTAGGCAGTAGCCATGGTGCAGCTTAAGTGGAGGTAAGGCAGTTGGGGCATGACGTCATCGTTGGCCCGCAGTTCGACCTCTGCTCTTGTTCTCTCCGCTCAGACGTTCACCCGATTGTCGCTGTCTTGTTGAGCCCGTGATAAAGGCTTGTCGCTCAGCCGCCGTAGCAGTCTCACGGGTTCCACACCCCATAGACAGTGCTGCTGTAGCTGCCGCTGTTGGAGCAGCAGCAGCAGCAGCAGCCACCGCCATCACCACCACTGGGCTGGCCAAAGAGGCCGGGAGCTGGTTAGCTGACGGCCTAGCAGGCGTGCTTGATAAGCACTATCAGGCCATTCCTCCAGGAGCAAGGGATGACCCTCCCCCCTATTGCCTGCCCAAATATTTGCCGGAGTGGCCCTGCTCGATCATCCGTCCCTGACGGAATCTCACCCAGTCAGACACCCAGGCTGGCAGTCAACGAGCCAGCCAGCCATAGGAAGAGGGTTTGCATGGCTCCGACAACGCATGCGGTGGTTGGTGATCCAGGGTGAATCCTTCAGAGTTGGCAACTTGGTCAAAATCTCTCCACACCCTTCAAGGAACGAACGAAATGAAGGAGGACTCTACTTAAGGCAGTGAGCGAGTGCACACCCACGTGCACGCACGTGTAGGTACGCATAGTCGAGACGGAAGAGACATTGGCGCAGCCAAAATACGGCGCAGATCAGATCAAGAACGTGAGCAGGTATAGCGGTGGCCGACAGACAACGGCCTCAAAGCTAGGACTCATATGCTGCTGAAAACTAGGAGACAATCAATAAATCACCTGGTCACTCTATGAAATAAGGGTCTCCTAGCTCGATTCAGATACGGAGGCAAAAACGCACATTTCTATTGAGTAATTGTCAATCAGTTGCCGAATAATTTAAAATGCTCAATTGATAAACTCTTGTCGATTTCTTCGGGTAATCACTTATGATAAACAGTCGTAATGGCTTAAGTGTGCTCATTCAATCATTTATTCATTCAGTGAGGTGTATTGACGGAACGCACTTGTACAATGCGTAAACTTTCGTAAAAATAATTCTAGGAATGTATAACATATCTTAGAACGAGTACGTTTGTGTCTCCAGTTTCCTCGTGTATTAAAAAGCAATTAGAGCGTAAAACACAATATACATTCGTATTGTCAAATGTTTACAGCAAGTTTGTTTAAACATTGCGTGAGAACATCTCTATGCTCACCCTAGCTATGATATAACTCGAGGCATATCTCCAAAACTGCAATTTTAGAATGCCTACGTTCTCGTAAAAAAAAAATGAAATAAAGCTAAAGCTATAAACAGCATCATCGGCACAGGGACTGTAGTATATAAACATGAGAAATGTACACAACAGAGAGTGGATAAAACGAAGATATATATATATATATCTAATGTTTGCAAGAAGAGTACTGTGAACGGCGCCAATATCAATAGGCATTCGTACAAACGAGCAGTAACAAGCACTTCAACTCTGCTCGACGTAACAACTGTCCCTGCAACGGCAGTTGTATTTTCGGCGTACTGACGGCCACAAGCAGATTCAGACGCACGTAGATTCACACGTTCACAAAGTAGCGTCCGAGCAAGAAGAAGAGGCCGCAGCAGCTCGTTACAACGTTGATACATTTGCTGCAACATAAACGCGAGCAAAGGGTAAGCCGGGACCAACGACCAGCGGGGGGCCGGAGGACAGAAGGTAAGAGAATGAACAGGATGAAGGCGCTTAGCAGGAAAACGGGGTCAATAACGGGGGAATAAGTGCGAGGCTCGTTTTAACCTACTTGCATATTTATAAACTTGACCCGGATTCGTGCAGAGTCGCCGGCGACGTAGCAAGGCAGGAACATCATCGTTGCTTTCGCTTCGTTCGTGGTCGTTTCGGTAGTGGCAGAGGCGGGTTGGGACCCGCCTGGTTGGAGGGGAGCATCAGCCTCGTGCTCTGCTGTTGGCGCCGTTACCATCGCTGTCCTCCCGTTATCCGTGCGTGAGGCGTTTTTGTCGTCGTCGTCGTGGTGGTAGTGGTGGTGGTGGCCGCACACTTTTCTCGAATCCATCGCATCCTAGCTCCCGGCAACGATGTTCCAGCCCATCGTATCGGGCGTCAGACAGCGCTGTAAGGTCAGCTGGTTCCGAGGTGGCTGTCAACCTACAGCCACGGCCTCAACCACCCAATGATAGCGCGGCGCCGCTCACTCTCGCTGACTACGTCGCTTCAACAAACACTGAGCTTTGATACGGCTCGCACCCGGCTGCTTGTTTCGTTGTCTGTGTCCGCCCGCAGGCGATTGCGACAACGACGACGATGGCAGAGGCCACAACAGGATTAACGGCCAAGTGAATGCCAGAAACAAATGAACGAAGCTACAGAGAGAGAGTTAGAAAGATAAGTACGAGACAGAACATCACCGGCCGCCTCTATCACAAACATTACGGGCGCTCACACTATTATACACTTTATCCAGCTGCTGCTGCTGCTGCCCATCCCTGGCGCCTAAGCCAGCCACCTTGGGCTCGAGTGCGGCCACTCACTGAAGTGCTAAGCCGTACATAAATATAAATACACACAGACCTCTATGGACGTGTGTGTGTGTGTGTATGTGTGTACAAGGTTAGCGTGTAGATACGAAAAAGAGGCTGGTAGTTAGGTCTGCGGTGGGAGTTAATGAGTGGAGGGAAGGGATAGATAGGTCGGTTTGTGTCTGCTGTGTTTCTGCCTGCTCGTTCGTATATCTGTTTATTCGTGGGCTGTCTTCGCGCCCTGTATGAAGTATGCAATACGATAGCCGCAGTCGCACAAGCAGCAGCAGCAGGGTCGGAGGATCTGTGAGAGCCTATGTGAGAAGACCTGAAAGAGGCGAGTAAAAGCTGCAAAGCTGCGACGCAAGCAAGCTGAATAGCTAGCTACTGCTAACGCTTCTGGGCCGGCCGGCCTAGGTAGGCTCCTAGAGGCACCGCTGCTGCTGCTGCTGCCCGGAGGAATGCCCGCGGCGGGGACTGGTAGTGGCCTCGGCAGCGGCGGCGACGGCGGCAGCAGGACCGGGCGACTGGGCCACGGCCCATTAGTTGCAACCTTCGCCCGCTTCTCCCTTATTTATTAGCGGCCTCTAGCCCACCATCCGATCTCACCCCCGACCCCCTGCCCAGTCTCAGAGACCCAGAAAGGATTCGTCTTCGTGGCAAGACGATGGTTGGTCGGTCCAGCCCACCGACCGACTGACCCGCCGGTCAGCCGTCTCCTTCGAGGCAGTGCGACTCAGCTCAACCCAACGGCTAGCTAGCTAGCTATCCACTATCGTCGCCACTCTTCTCAGGCGGCCAGCCCCCATCTTACGGAGTGGCAGTTCCTCGTAGAGGTGCTACCTAATCCTCCTAGCATCCAGCTTCAAGCAGGCACGGACCGGGGGGGGGGCTAAGGCCTAGTCTGACACACCGGCACCGGACAACGCCAGTGAGGAAACAGCTTAGCAGGTCGCTGGCTGTCGTTCACCCTAAAGCAAGTTCTTGTTGAAATCATAAGCGGCACCAACCACTGTACACCAAACACATTGCCTTATGTCACATCGTTGTGAGAAAGATCACGGGAAACATATATTTAGACATATTTATATATATATATTTGTTTCCTCATGAAATGTTTGTTCGTTCAATGGCTATTCAAATACAAGTACAAAGGCTATTCATTGGCCAACTAAATCTCTAATCCTTACTTTCATAGTAACGTAGTAGTAGTATTACCTTACCACATATGCTTCGTCATTTTTGGCACAACGCGGCCTCGAATTGCCATAGATAGTAACGACGACAAGCTGACGTAACCATGCATAGGTCATTTTTATACTAGTACTACTTTTACGACGACTGGTGGAACCTACATCAGGACTCGACATGGGACATTTGTGGAGGACACCACATGCAGTAGAAATGATTGCTTGGAAAGACGAAGCATGTGTCAGCTTTGCATACACATGAGCACACGTTAGTGATTACAACATGCACTCACACGCATACACCAGATGCAAGTAGCATACGGGATACATCGACAACAATATCCAACCAAGAACCCGCAAGCCACACCTGTCGTGACCAAGACGTTTCAGCTTTTGTAGCTGGAATCAGTACTGCGGTTGTTGGACACCCACACGTGGTATTCTTGTCGTCATTAGCCTAGCTTGCTAGAGACAATCATTAGGTTAGATGCCTCTGTCAGCAATCTTGCTTGTTTAATTAGCGCGAGTTGCTTTGATGGCGACATGGTACGTGCAACAATGAAAATCATCATTATAGAACCACTTGCGATAATGCTCTAAAAGCCTCAATAGATTTTAATGCTGATAGGGTCGAGTTTTCAATGGTCACCATGCTTCGCTTCGTCCCCGGCATGCGGTAGCCAACTACCAAGCACGCATAGACTTCATAAGTGATATATTGGGAACAAATCAACTTCCCGACCTAATTAAACGTTCAAAATTAAAATCAATAAATGCAATTAATAAAACAATAAATAAAAATCATTGTGGCATAAACTGTCGAAGCATGCTACGCTTCATAAGCTACCCCCCCTCCCTTCGAGTATTCCAGCGGGGGCTCGCCTTGTCTTATATTTCCGTTATTTGCGTTTCCGCCCTGCACCGAGGCCTGAGCGCGCTTCATGGCACAACTGCCTATTCTGATTCGTCTTAATCCATATTCGAGTCTCATATAATATAGTTTGCCACTTACATCTCTTGACGCAATATGAAAACGTAGCAAACAACCAGCTCAAAAAGGAAAGTTACACAAACTAAAGAGCAAAGCGAGCTGAGTTAAACAAGTTGGCAAATCTCGCAGTAAAATGTCTATTATAGATTCATTCGATTCATACAATGGTGCATCCTGAAACACTTTCAATCAACGAAGCCAACGCTTTCGACACAATCGGTCGCACTGGAAATATCCCCAACAACTACACTATTATACAACACTATATAATAACCAATAACACAGTATATTCCCCATACATACTCGCATATTGCCTTTTTCTGACAAGCTACATTGTCTGAAACGTGACAGGGCGAGGCAGACGTTCGCTTTTCCTCAGGTCCTCTGACCAGCCTGTATTACACCTAACGCCAGATACGGCGGCTAACAGCAGCAGTAGACATCGTTGGCCCTCCGCGACCACCGCCGCCACCGTCGTCGTCGTCGTCGTCGTAGGGCAAATAAATACGTGTAGTCCATTAACAGCGCGTGCTTAACAAATCCATTAGTTCTCTGTCGGATGTATAGAACGGGACGTGTCTGCTAGCATACATGGGCAGACGGCTCGCCAGCGGGGCAGCCGCTCGAACGAATGTACTCGGATGCCGTAGGTAGAGACACACACATACAGACATCCCTGTATGCGTCGACAGGCAAACGGACACTGAGTGACCTGGGACATTAGCACGTTAAAGAGGTGCATGATTCTGTGGACGGCGAAGCGCGAATAAACAATGAATCATTATATGATGGTTACATTTACACAATGGATGAAATTGGAGCGAAACCTACGCTCAGGAGTGGCTATTAAGAAGGCATCCATTCATCGCACTCATATATTACATCGAACTGTGAGGGATAGGTTTGAATGGTCCTGGATAGGATACAAATAAGAGCTGAAGAGGTCCGCTCCGTCGCAGCTAATGTCAATTGGTTTATTGGAACAACGCTATGCTGGCAGGTAAGGAAAGATATGTGATTTTTTGCTTGGGAGTTGGGAATATGTAGGAAGAATGTTTTTTTAATAATATAATTTATATACCGACGCAAAGCTGTGGCAGTGTCACGGATGCTGGAAGCTATTTCGTACCTATTACGTACGAAGCCTTACTGATCTAACCGAGTTAACAGCAGGCACAAAGCTGCATTGAGAGACCATGACATATCGGTTAATACGCTGCCATTGAACAATATTTCTCCGCAAGAAGCTTCTCCACCCATGCTCATGGCGACTGCCTCTACGAGCCGGATATAGGTGCCGAGTTGATTCACGTCTTTGACAAACCGATTCGCAAGTTTGCAGAGTGCAGCTGAATACGTTAATCGCCATCGCAGAACTGCTGCACAACTATACACGTTTGTTTGACAATCACCCGGCGTTCAGAGGCGTTCACGTTGGATAAGAGAAATTCGTTCGTATAGAAAGAAATCAATGCGTCGTTTAATATTATCCGACCGCCAACATTGCTACCGGGACGAATTTATACGTCAACGAACTCCATACGTCATCCTTGACTCGGAAGACTGAGGCTAAAGGAGAAAAAAAGCGGATTCCGTAGAGCGACTGTGGGCAACCTGCCGAACGAACATGTCGTAATCTCATCGCGTCGTTATCCGGCAGCAGCGTTAGTTACAATGAGGCTAAAGATTTTCGGGCTGACTCTCAGCCAACATTTGACGTCCACGGTACGGCTTTTGCTTCGTGAGTTAAAATAGAGCTTCAACTGCACTATTGATTGAATTATCATGGTTTCAGTGGTGCGCCCGCCGTCCCTAGCTGGCTCTTCAGATTGGCTGCGGCCTTTGTCATCACAACAACAATGGCGTTGTAACCGGCATGGTGCTAACAACGCCGCCACAATGGAGAGCAATTATATCAGTTGCCATAAGCACTGCAAGCGATTATATTGCTGATAGGCGGTTGTTATTGTTATTCGACGCTGCCACATGAGCTTTAAAGCAAATATCGCAAACGTTCACAAACGTTGACACGAGTGTGAGCAATATATATTCTAGGGAAGCGTCCGCAAGCATGGCATGGTCCGGGCTGTGTTAATGTTTGATACACTCGCTTAATGATTTAGGCACTACAGTTTCGGCATCTTGCGATACATATATAGTTGTTGTTTTTTTTGCTGTTGTTATTATTGTAGTAGTGGTAGTCGTAGCTGTACTTGCGCCTTGCGATTCGCTGTCCGTCTCATCATTGCGTGACAGCAGACATCGCAAGCCCCTAGTCCGTATCGTGTCGTCTCTCGAACGTGAAGCAGCTCCAATGTTGTTCCGTAATCTGTCGATCTTACATTCATAAGGTGCTGTGTGCGTGTGCGTATATACCTATCCTACTGGGACGTCTATGTGTAGACATCCTGCACTTGCAATAGGCCGGCCAGCCGCCGTGTCACTTGCAGACTCTTCGTACTGCTCCTGCTGCTGCTGCTGCTATCGCACTGTTGGTCTCCCTGTTGTTCACTCGCAGATGTCGTAATAGGGCCACCTCGGCCTTTCCTCCGCTACTGCCACGCTTGGGAGGACCGACCGAGGAGGCTCTAGTCTGCTGTACAGGGGGAGGAGACAGAGGTGATGTCGGCCTTGACTCCGCCTGTCTCCTCTGACTGCATCCACCATCGTTGCCTGACTTCTTCTCTATCCCTTTGTTCCGCCACCCCATCGTTCCCTTGTTGCTGCCGCTGCCGTTGTTGTTGTCGTCGTCTTGATCGCTGTTACTGTTGTGGCTGTTGCTGTCATATGAGTGTATATCATAGCCGTATCGCGTAGTTTCTCCTATTTCGGCCATCGTGGTCCGCCACTTCGGCACCTTAACAAGTGGCGGGCAGACCCACTGTGGCGGTGGTCATAAAATGAGGAGGCAGCGACGACAACGATGGAGCAACAACGCCTGCTGACAGCATATTGGCGCCCTGTCCGCTAATATATACCTGATGCTGCTGCCTTCGTGGCGCGCTTTGTTCGGTTCTATCTGCAACGAGTGAACAGGGGGAACGAACGAGTCTTCTTCACATTGGTCGGAGCAAGCGTCGGTGCGTCAATGGCCATATAATAGCAAAGGCCCAATATACTCAAAGTTCAGCGAGCTGCGAATTGGCCTGAACTGGCAATTTAACCGATGGTTGACGTTTGTGGTTCTCGATCGATGCTGCTCGTCTTGTTCTTTTGTTATTGATCAACTCTCTGCTTGCTCTAGGTATACGCCGAATACGTGAATTGGTCAACACACGAGTGTCTGCCCTTGGAAAAGTATCGCTTTGGATTAGGTAGCCCTGGACACAAATGCCGCGTTCCAAATGGCATAAATATACCGTATCTCATCTATTACGCAAAGAACTCTGAATGGAGCAGGCAGTTAGCAGCCATAGGTCCGAGACGCAGAAAATTACACTAGAAGCTTATTAGTTTCATTCACCACTACTACGTACCAAGCTCCCATGGGCTCCAATGGCCCAGATGTCATGGTGTCCATAATGAACGTTTGGTTTAAAATTGAAGCGATTTTTAGAAAAATCTTACTGGAGTAGAGGATTCCGACGACAGAGAAATTCTCCTTACTATAAAAAGGTGAGGCAAATACGCATATCACTCAGGTGTACGTTCACCAGGGCAGGGCAGTCTCCCAAATCGACAAATACACTTTCCTCTTATAAATACAACACCCCTTCTGAAACTAGCCGAATTGCTTCTGGTGATGCTTGTCAATCTCTGCAAGTTTGCATGAGTTGAGAGCCCGTCGTCAAAGGCTTAAAAGAGGTTAGTGTTAACTTATTTGTGTGCCCACATCAAATATGTGCATACATTGTTTGAAAATGTTCAAATATTATCTACATAGACAACTTGTCAACGGGGGTTCATTTTGCTAGAGGGTGCTTTCTCATCGACGTTGACAGCCCTGTCGACTTACTGAGCCGGTAGCTAGGAGAAGGCGAGGAATCGCGTATAGCCCGTTTAGTGGTGACACGACGTTCGGCCTAGCCTTCCCTGAGGTATCCCCCTCTAGCTACGCATCCGCCCATGGTGACGTCCTCGTCTCACTCTCTCCACAGTGAAAGCGATCATATTGTCGTTATTCCCATCATTATTTCTGCCCTTATCCGCCTGTGGCCCCCCGATGCCCCAAAATTCGTCCCGACACCGCAGAACATCCGTTCTGTACGTTCCTCTATGAGCTCAACGATGAGTCTCGACTTTCGACAGCAACGTGCACTGTTTCTCCTAGCGTAGCTGGCTTACTAGCTGTGCTGAGCTAAACTGCCATTCGGCGTTAGTAGTTTCTATGCACCGATCTAACCAGAGTGGGCCGGCCGGAGACAGCAGCCGGCTGGCGCATCGGAGGCCGAGAATAGCAAAAAAAAAATAACAACCATCGCTGGAACTGGCTTTGGCTCCTCGGTTCTGATGGCGAACTGACCCGTGCTTCAGAGGGTGCTGGCAACACATGTTGCCTTATGAAGTTTGGCTTCGGGCGGTAAAGGCAGAGGGGTGTGTGTGTGTGTGAGAGAGAGAGAGAGAGAGAGGAAAAACGAGAGCCAGAATGAGAAAGAACGAGAGACAAAGGGCAGAGGGGTGTGCGGAAAAGCGGGGCTCGCGCGGAGATCGCAGTGGATAAAGACGACGATGTCGACGAGGTCTGCGAGCTGGCGCTGAAAAAAAGAGCTATCTCGGGAGAGAGAGAGAGAGTGAGAGAGAAAGATCTAGTATAAGTGCCAAGGAGAGAGGGTCCCGTGTGTATGTGTGACCGGGTGAGCGAAAATGATGGCGAACGAGAGGGCCACTTATTGTCCTTATTTTTAGCGAAACCATTCCCTTGGCAGTTGCAGGAGGAAAACTGTAGTGGCTAAACTGCCTGCGCCACCGACGGCGCCATCATCGCTACCACTGTTAGCGCTACTTGAAGGATGCGGCCGCTCGATGGTGGACGAAATCAACCAGCGTTAGAGGCGGAAAGGCAGTGCCGAACGAGAGCGGCAGGAAAGGCACAGGGCTCCCCCGTCACCAGAGTGAAGCTTCGGACACAGAGTGGTCCCGAAGTCGGGATTATCAGTTCTTCTCCGTTTCACTGTGTCCCGCCCGCACTTGTCACCCGATGAGGCTTCGAGAAGGACAGCCGGACACCAGGGCGAAGAGGGAGATGAGAGAGAAACGAAACTACGCCAAGGCCGAGTCAACGATGAGACCAGGGCGTGGTCATCTACAGCGCCACCGCCTCGGTTCTCGACCCCGTCGACGTCGTAGAGCGAACGGAGGATTTGGGAAAAGGGGGGGCCACTCTTCTCGACTTCTTCCTGCTTCGTCTTCGGGAAGTTGTCCTCGATCCACGGGAATGTGTTGAGCTTTTTAGCTCGTGTACAAATCCCGTTGCTTGCGATGAACGCTTATTTTTGCCGCGCAGCACGACTGTGGCAAGCACCAGCCAACTGGCTGTTGCACGAACGAACGCCCGAATGAGGTGCGGCTTGATGTTCAAGGAAAGGCTTGCGCCTTGTTGTGTCAAGTTGACTCGATAACATCGAACCGGAAGTATCAAGTGGGCATTTAGGCTATGCTCAATGGAACGATAACGATGTACGGGCAACAACTCTCGGGTTTGCAGAATCCCTTTGACGTTCTACCTTGAAGCGTGGAACGATCTGCAAGCGCTTTTCGCACTAATGCACGCGAGTAGCGCGTGGATCATTTCCTTCTATGGAGGCATGGTTGAAAGCATTTTTCGTGCATCCCATTAATAATATACAAGTTTGATGCACAAGATAGGGGTTGTTTTAATTTCTGTCGCAAATGGGACACTCATATGTAATTCCTAAAAAAATATATTGTAGTTCGCTCTGGTCTCTTAGCTTATTTCCTTAGCGCGTCATATTTTGGAAATTTATAACGGGAGTAAAACGATATCCTTTCCCTATCCCAGAAGGGCTTGGCATTTTCGAGTCATCTATTCAAGCAATGTATTGAGGATCATTTCATAATAAATATTATCCGGTTCACAAAAGACAGATTTCCAATGTGCATGCCACTGGGCATGATCTACGCCAGACGACGATCTACGTTGCGTACATTAAAAAAGTGTGAGGGACGGAATCCTTGTGGTCGCACCTATACTATTATCTATGCTACCTGCTAGACTGACAGTACAGCAAACAGATCGCTTGTAACAGGACAGTAGATGTTCCATAGCGGTCATGTCGGATGCATACTACTGGCCTTGGTAGTCGGATCGAAAAGTCAATCTCTAGAATGTCGTCGCGTGCTTTAAGGCTGGTTGGAGGGGGTTTGACGGTAGCGGCGGCAGCGGGAGAGCTGGGCACACCGAGTGGTAAGCGCAGGCGGCTGCCGGTTTGGCCTGTGCTCCGCATGGGGGCCGGCGCCGTTGGTTGTAGTGTGGGGTGGGGGTGCCCGCAAACCAATGTTGGCTGACCTCGAGTCTTTGAGACGCCAGCAACGCGGCCTACAGTAGTCGGCCAGTCAGCCATCCGATCGTTGCTCTATGCACCACTGGCTTCTAGTGCGATGAACAGAGTCCTTCCGTTGTCCTGCCCCAGCCCCGCCTCCCACCGCGCTCCGACCCATCGGGGGCAAGTCAACGTTGAGTTGGAACGCAGTGAGCGTACGGCTGGCCCCTCTCGAGACCGAAGACAGTCAGTCGTTCAGTTCCTTTATCCGACACGCAATGCAATATGCCTCAGAGACTTCAGTGGTCCTCTCTTTCTCTGTCGTTCTCGCCTCCTTTTCTCTCTCTCTCTCTCTCTGTCGCTCCCTCTGAACGACCAGCGTTTCAAGTTGGAGCCAAGGCTTGGAAGCAAGCTCAAGTCGCAGCCCCTTACAAGTCTCCCGGCGCTGTTTCCCCGTAGACAGCGCAACTGCGCGCTTCCTATTCCCTGTGCTTTGCCGTTGCATGGACCGTCCGCAGGGTCGCGGAGCTCCGGGAGGGCTAACATGGCACCAGAGGGAGACATGACTCCAAAGCTGAATTCGCGTTTTCAGTAGCGCGCGAGCGGACAGACAGGCGAAGAGAGAGACTCATGCACAGACAAAACTCGACGCGCCGTTCGTCGCAAACTCGTTTCGCGTACGACCTCGTCGTTCTAGTGGGCGCTAGTTGCAGTAGTATACTACGAGAGGATGGAGGGCTGTCAGTTACTCAGTAGCCAGCGACGATACCAAGAGTCAGTCGTCAATTCCTCAGTCACTCTGTAAAAGGGTCGACTTTGCGGACCTGCAGTTTTTGAACGAGATCCCATTGGTGGGCCCATACCGGATGTCATCACAACACGCCCCTCCTTTCGGCAGCAGCAGCAGCGGCCTGTTGAGGGCGTGGAACCGGCATGGGCACACATAACGGTAAAAATCTTTGCGGGTCTGTACTACTTTTTATCCCTGGTTGTTCAGTGGCACATTTCACTGGCCATGGACACCAGAACAGTAACGAATGTAGACTATCGAGGCACATTGTTTGACAGCCACAGCGGCGGCACATTTGGCTACATTTCATCGTCTGCGAGCCACGACGCTCGTGGATAACTTGATGTTCGCGTGCGATGGCTGCATATCGTCACGGCTGATGCAGGCTGTGCTTCCTCTACACCGCCGAAACCCAACCGTGGTCGGATAAAAATTTAGCGACTTCCTGTCGCGAAGAAATTTCCTCCATTTGGCATCATTTCCGTTTACCCGCTGAAACCAAACGATACTGTTGTCTACGTCGCTTCATCGAGCTTCTTGACACGTATGCGCAAGACATTACTATCACAGGGGCGGGTTTGTACCTATATTGTCCATTTTGGAAATACAACATTAGTAACGAGCCGCAATCTTCTTGCCACAAGATCCCTACTATAGTCAATTTTATTATTCCTGTATTTTCGCATGCTGCTTTCCTAGCCCACGTCGTTCCTTGCGCCACGCTCTCCGCGCCGTTGCGTATCGATCGGAGTAGTTCTAGTCTGTTTGCTGTCTGCTTTTCTTCAATCCTCGTTACTATCGCGCGTCCGGCTACCGACAGTCTCAAAGGGAGCGTAAAGCCGAAGGAAACAGAAATAAACGATATTCCAGGGTTTATACTGGCAGAATGCATGTAGTGGAATAGAGGATCCACGACGACTCAATCACCGTACGCTGTGGGTCGATCGTCGCGTCGTGGATGTCTTCTTTACTCTCGGTCTGTCAGTCATCGTCTTCGCCCAACTCTGAGATTCGTTCGACCCAGCATCCATATTTAAGGAAAACACTTCTCCCTTTTATTTTCATTTCGGCCCGGGGTTCCCATAGCGTCCCCACAACTTTTCTTTCCCTACACCCCACATACGTCGTCTCCCATTCGCTCAGCACGCCCCACAACGTCGGGCGTCGGACGTCGAGACAATAGACTAAACGAACATTAGGGAAAAGAACCCCAAAAACCCCGAAGCCCCTCAACCCATACCGTGGTGCTGGCCAGCTGGCCACCCTTGCCCGCCTCCCGATGGCCGTTCGACTTTGCATCCGCCTCCAGCCTCCGCTCCCGGATCACGGCTGCCTCTTCCCGCCTCCAAACGTTTGAGCGGGGCAAGACCGACGGAAGCGAACAACCACCACTGCCGTTTCTGTTACCCTTCCGCTGAACGCCACCGTCACGAGCTGACTAAATCCTGAAGTCGGTTCGACTGTCGGCCACCTCCACTGCCACCGATGCCGCGTACAGCTTTGCTGGCCCATCGTCCTCCTCCTCCTCCTCCTCCTCCTCCTTCACTTTGACATTTCACGCACAAATAGGCAACGCAACCCCCGCGGCCGTGCCATCGCTATCCCTCAGAGCTGTTCTGCGCATTGGCTTGGTACAACCCGTTCTGTTGCCGTGCCATTCTGCATTCGTATGTGGTGGGCCGAGCAGCGAAACAGCGGGAAGGGAGAGAGGGGAGGGGGTCGAATACTCACGGCGACTTCACTCTTCGTTTGGTTGTCTACTTCGCCGCTTTGCTCAATTCGTTCGTTTCACCGTAGAGATTCTCGATTTGCCCTCGCCTCTGTCCATGTCGTCGTTTACGTCATCATAGTCGTTGTCGCCGTCGAGGAAGTTTCCGGTGTGACGTCATTTCCTTTACCTCCGTTATGGCTGTACGCCTTCGCGGCCACTATGGCCCAATGGTGCGTGTATGAGCGAACCACGAGGGCATACGCTGCTCCTGCAGAGATCACTACGGCGTGAGGCGATTCGAGCCGCGGCTTGGTGTCTACAATCGGCAGCGAGCACTCGTGTCTGTTGGTTGTCTTGCTGCTTCTGCTGCTGCTATTGCTGCCCGCCAATGTAGGTGCTGCTCGTTGGCGGTCGATTTTGGTTAGCTACAATACATAGCAGCCACACACGCTGCTAGAGCGCGCTGAGCAGAGTTTAGGGTCTGGGGAATGCAAATTGTATTCACTCAGTTTCTCTCAATGTTTCCCTTTAGCGCTCTATCGCAATTTCTCCCTCGCTTTCCGCTTTTCCCCGGTCTTGCTTTTATCCGTTGCGGCCACTCCCTAGAGCAAGCAGCTAACCGAAGCAATGCAGCGGTGTGCCAGGCCAGCCGGTTTTCCCCATCGAGCCGGCTCGGCAGGGATCAGGGCCGGGTTAGGCAGCGAGATAGGAATAAAAGGACAGGGCCACAGCGAGAAGGCCGCCAACCTGTGGGTAGACAGGCCTATCTCTACCAGGAGCGAGCTGCTGGTAGAAGGTAGTAGGATGAGATCACGACACTTGCCCATTACGTCAATTGCAGCAGCAGCCGCCGCCGCGTCCACAGCAACAACACTAACAACATCAGAGAAGAAGCCGCGGCCACGTCAAGAACAGCAAAAGCGACATACAGGGAAAAGCATCACGGTGAACGCAGCGGGCGGAACAACTGCCTCTGTTTGTACCCGTGGTGTTTTCCCTTTTTGCGAACAACATTATGTGGAATGAAAGTATAGCAACGGCAATGGCTCTATTATATATATATATATATATAGTAGTGTCTATGCTGTGTGTTGTGATACAGTGATTGTTCCTGCGGCCTCGATTGACGACTTGACACAATTGTGTGAGCTACTATACCAACCGTATGTGATCTCTTCCCTCGTCGTTGATGTACTGTGTTGTACGATAACACCTCGTTCTTTGTGACAAAACAACAGACAGGGCGGTGCGATTGAGTTAAGCGAACACTTTGTACATGAACGCTCTTCATGAGGGCGATATAGGAAAATGACTCGATTGCACTAATAGAATGAGATAACCGATTAAATGTGTGCGGGCACACTTGCTCAGTTCGATGATATATATATATATATATATATATATATATATATATGTATATATATACGTACATAAGTATGGCCATGTTTATCGACAACGCATCTCGATCCGACGTTTTCGTATACGAACTCGTTAATACATTACTCTTCCGTTGAGTCTATCTAGTAGCTGAATCTTGTATCTGTGTTTATTTATCTCGCTGCTTGTTCTCTGCGTTCGTCGTCGTTAATTCTCCTCGCGAACATCTCACAGATCAGTTTGTGAGCTCGCATCGGCCGGTCCCCGCAATAGCCCCGCCTCCACCCCGCGGCCTCCGTCTCCCCCAGGCTGCGTTTTTGCCTCCTCTGTATCCCTATTACTTTTCCTATCAATTTCTCCATCTCAGCCATCTCTTGCCGATGCACACAATAAGAGAAGTACGTGTGCATCAGTTTCCTCTCGTTCATAGAGCGGCGCAGCAGTGTTCACTCGCTCGCTCATCGTTTGCTGCGACTCGTCTTCTTCTTCTTCGACGTGCGATGCGTGCCACTCACTTCCTCAAAAATTGTCCCTTGACAGGGATGCCTCCGCTGCTGTATGTGCCGGCGAGCCGGCCGCGCTACGCTAACTGAACGAAGGATGCCGCGAACCCTGCAAGCCAAGCGGCAGGGCAGCCGAACCCATCGTCTGGATGCAGAGGCAACCGTGACAGCGGTGGGAGAATCGGCAGCAGAAGCAGCCAGCCAGCGAGCCACCCGGCAGAGTCGGGCTGTGGCCCGTTGCGGTAGCAGCTTCGGGCCCACCTCCCATGCCCATGGGACTGCGCGGAAGCGGCGGCGCAGCGAAGCCTGCCGCCTGCAGGGAGTCGGCAGCCTCAACGAGAAGGAAGTGTATTCAAAAAAAGAGGAAAGGAAGAAAGGGAGTCGCAAGCGAGATGTCCTTCCCTGCTGGACGCCACCTCGCTCTGGGAAAAGACTCTTCCCATGCCGGTGGTAGCACGCAGTGGCGGGAACCGAAGCGGAGGCAGCATCAGCAGCAGCGGTAACACTGAAGGAGCCTAGCGGCACGACATCCTTGGACACCCCCCCTCCACCCGAGCCTGCATTTCCTTTTTCCCGGCCTCGCATCGCCTTCCAGCCAGTCAGCAGCAGAGGCTGCTCGAACAGCCTCCCTCAGCAGCGGTGGCAGAACCCGAAGCAGAGGGGCAGTAACAGCAAAGGAGCAATCACATCTGAAATATTAAATCACACTTCATCCTTTCCGCTAGGGAGGGAACTGACTGACTGGCTGCTGGCCGGTCGGTCCGTCCGACACGCTCACACACGCCGAGGCGGACTCCCTCCGCAATGGACACAGCGGCCGACTGAAAGAGTAGGACACATACAGGACGATCGCAGAGTGCAGACGTACAGAGGCAAGGGCAGTGGTCCTGAGAGAACGAACACGGACAGGGTGGACAAGGGGGCGAAGGACGACGAGGTGGTGGTGGCGTCCGTGATGGTGGCGGTGGCGAGGCGGTGTGTGTAGAAAAGCAGCAGCATAGAAACGAGAGCGTAGAAGTCGAGTTGTAGTGCTGGAGAGAAGATAGGACGAAGCAGGCCACGAAAAAGGTAGGACGGAGGCGATCACTAAAAAGAAGACGCACCGGACACGGGATGAAAATCCGTTCGACGCATCGCAATGCGCCTACAGCAAGTAGTAATAAGGAAAACAGACAAGGACGCCTAGGACGCCGTACTGGATCCTGGACTCAACTAGACTGACTTGTCATGGGGCCTTAGGTCCTATTCACACGCACACATGTACACATAGTGGCGTGGGTCTGTTGCCGCCAGTGAGTGTCCATGTGTTTCTACCTTCATACAGCTTTGTTCTTGTGTTCTACGAAGGGAGCTGGTCTACCTAGTCCCGGCCTGAGCATTGGCTTTGCCGTTGGACTGGTGCTGGCTACAGGGCCGAAGCCATCAAGCGAAGCGGACAAGGGGTCCGCCGTTTGGACCCAACAGATGGAACCGGACCTGTTGCTACCGCTGCTGCTGCTGCTGCTGCCTGGTGGGAGAGACGTGCGTGCCACGTCACGAGTTGTGGCTACCACGTCATGCAGAACGGATGCCGTCATCACGACGGTGACACGTACTCTCTGAGCTGTCCTGAAGAGGCTCCGCCGGCTGCTGCTGCTGCTGCTGCTGCCGTTCAAGCAGTCAACGGCAGGCAACAACCGCCATCTGGCTAACGTTTACTATTGGACCTTTTTCCCTGTGAGAGTTTTTCCCCCTTGCCATATGTCCCAGAGACCCCCGGGCTCCAGAAGTACCAGGTTTAACGAAGTAGATTTATAATAGCATAAGATAATAGTGCACAAAATCGACAAAGTGAAAACTATATGCATCCAAAGTGGCGAAAATATTGTGTCTCCGATGGCAATCGTTTAATTACTGACATCTTTCAGGTACATGCAACAATATACACAGTCATCCATTTTCTTATATAATAGCTACGTTTTAGATTACTTAGTTTAGGCCACAAAAGGGCGATCGGTTCCTTAGATAGACTAGTAGGTAGATATCATTATGTTTGGCTCTGCTTATGATAGATGGCTCTATTTGACTGTAGATAGGTTATTAGAGCACAAATAGAGCAGCTATGTTTTGCTTGAGGGGTTAACACTCCCGGAAACCGAAATATTCTGCCACCCAACAGCAGATGTTCGTGTAGCCGGAGCGAAGGGGAGCTAGACTAATTCTGGTGAGGAGCATTATTGACATTTAATTCACGGCTAGACGTAATTCCACACCAAGTTAGTGTCGTAACAACTCAACAAATCATGGATTACTCACGTCCAAGGCCTGACGTGAGTAATCATTTGACTCTTCGTCTATTATGGGGCTGCTGTTCAATATATTCTCGATACGCGTAATGTTATTAGCTGCCGTGTAATGTTGCGTATCTATTATATTTGTACAGTATTTTATTGCATGACTAACTGTATAAACCGCTTGGCGTTTGTATTATATAAAACTCTCTCCCACACCGCTATGCCAATTGACGGTATACGGTGGACATCGTTTATCCACCAGTGTAGCAGAGGTGCAAGCAAGCACGAAGATTAATCACGTTTGGTTCAGATCCCAGCGCTGTTTTAGTGACAGAAACGTTTAATCAAAAAGACAGTCGCTGAGTGCAGAGGTCCAGTTCCGCGCTTCAATCAAAATATATTTGGCCCAAATTACTTCGGGTTGAGACAGAAAATGGGTAGTTCCTCCAGTTCAGTGGAGAGTCATTGCTTGTGTCGCTATTGTTGTATAATACATACATCACACATCCCCCTCCTCGACCTTCGGAGATCACCGTTATCGCTACCGATTCGATGCTGTATTTTCGCTCTGAGTTCAAATTTCAATGTCGGGTCTTCAATCGTCGCTGTGGTACAAGCGCTTGTTTTCCGAACTTCAGCGGTGGACTTCATGCGGAACTCTGGGTTGGTACAACGGGGTACTGTGGCTGCTGAGACAAGTCTAGGTACGGAGGGGATGATGGCTGTTCCGTGACGGTGAGTGTGGCCAACTTAAAGGCTATGCTATTACAACGTGCGGCAGGTACCCCCGGCCTCCCCATCCCCGGCTTACTTAACACTTGCCGAACATACTTAGTTCTTACCCTGCTTAGCTCGGCTACACTGTGTGCTTCTACTGTCGGTCATGGTAGCACACGCCAAGCGGGCGATGCTGCTTGTACGCAACAGGATATTGAATATTCATGATGGACCTCCTGCCATGAGGGGTGGCTGGTTCGCTTGTCACCAACTGAGCGTACGGACCCCACGAGACTTAGCGGCAAGTGTAGGGCAGGCGGTTGAACGCCTCATGACGGGAGGCTACGCGTTGCACAGTTCGACAGAAATCACTAGCTGATTTGCTGGTAGAACACCTCATAGTTATGCCTAAACCATTGTCTTTCCTCAACGCCAGCATGCTAGGTTATACATACAATATATAAGAGCAATTACGCGTTGTGCTTTACTGGCTATGTATACGTGGATCGAAAACAGGTATGTGCCGGTGAGGCAGAGAGGTACATGGCGTATATATATATATATATATATATCGATTAGGAGAAGGTGACTTCAAACCATTCCAACAATGCGGTTAAACATGGATTGGTCTTTACTGGAAATTGACTGCTGATACCTAAGGCTCTGTATTTTTATAGAATAAACCTTTTCTCGCCCAATAATCTCATGTAAAAGTATCTAAATCTGACCAGCCACACATTTAAGGTACGCGGTGCAACTGCTTTTGGCATTCCTTACCCCTTTAAATGCAAATGTTCTATGGAGGGGATCGAACCCGTACACCTACATATCTCCTCCGATTGCAAGGCGCACTCGAATGCATTACGCCACCCGGCACTTAATTTCATCTAGTTTCCTGCAAGGAGACACCTAGGTGCACGGGTTCTATCCCGACCGTTGTACATTCGCATTTAAAGGGGTACGTCTTATGAAGCAATGCCGAAAGCAGTATCGTTGAATGCTGGCTGAGAGTCACCCCGCAAAATTTATTAGTTTCCGGCAACAGGCCGTCACAGTTGCCATATGCTCACAATATCGTTTCCCGGGACGAGTGTTATCCTTTCAAAATGCTTCAGTGTGATTTTCATGATTTTCACAACCGTTGAAGATCTCCGGAACAATCAAATGTAAACGTCCCTCAGTTTTTCGTTAACCACAAACACTTATACAAACTTATATCGGTGTTTATATTATAAGGTCTTCCCCTGTGGTTTTACTCTGGTCGCGTGTTGAGTTTCACTTACAACGGTACACACAACATTTTTCTAGCGAATCAGCTCTTGGCAAATACGGATACCACCGAACCATCTCGAACAACTTATAGTTGTTATGCACTTATAACTGTGCGCGCGTTGCTGAGGTAACGACAGTGTTCCACCGTTTGGAGACAGGCTCTGCAGCGGACCGTTGGGTATAATCCACAGAAAATTGCAGTGATTGGTTCAAAAAGGACAATCGTGGCATGGAGACACAGAACTGGTCAGCAATAGAATGTATTATATCCATAGGCCATATAGAATGTATTATATCCTGCGTCAGGTGACCGTGGCCATTGATGCCGTGCCCAAAATGCAAATAAATAGCAACCTCAACAGCAATAGTGGAAACCATGTGAAGTTCGCTGCTGAAGGACGCTACGATCTCGTCAGCTAGGCGAAACAACGGCAGCTTAATGTTCATAACGTCTGACGTTCCCGAGACGTGTAACCCGGCGCAGCGATGCGTATGCTATCTGGTCGCGCGCGTGTCCTGCACCGCGCGCGTCTCAGGCCTGCACCGGCACGACCCTCCTTTTAGAGAAAGCTGAGAAGCAGGGGAGAGAGTGGGGATGATTCCCACGCTTGCCACCTACCATTACCTATCTTAGCTGGCCATTTTCTTTGCCGTCTTCCAGTCACCTCACCCAACCCCCCCGTGCTCACGGGCCATGATAGCTATCTGTTTCCGCCGGCTGGACACATTCAGTGCCAGTAGAGAACACAACAATAAATCATGCTCGACCCTCCCCGCAACAAAATTATTCATAATCAGTGAGCGGATAACGTTAAAACGTAATTGCCTTTGGAGCTAAGACAATGGAGATGTGCGTATGCTACCAACGAGTGGGTGATGCATTCAGCCAACATACACGCACAACACACAGTCTGCTACAGAAACACCCTGTAACCTGCTTTGGCAAATGCCCACTTAGAATTGAGGAGAGAGTGTTACGTTACCTGGGGTACTGACTATATAAAAGGGCATAACTTCAGGCATAAATAAAAAGAGACAATAAACCTAAAGGGGATCCATAAATTTCTGATGATAAATACGGATGCAGAAGATAAAGTTTCGGTGTGACAGTGCCCTTGCCAAACGTTTTGGACTTTAAGTTGAATATCGAGCTATTTTTAAGCATGAAGTCCATTGTATGTAATATATGATGGGAGATATTGCCGCCCTCTGTCAAATCCTGGATGTGATTCTCTCACGCTTGGCTGACACACAGTCGTCTGATTGTGGATGTTGAATAAAGGATCGTATTACTCTTCGCGATTATCTAGTTTCGTCATTTCGTATTTTCTGGATGACCGTGCACTCTGTTTCCAACCTGCCGATTGGCAAGCATCATGCGCCGACCTTCCTCAGACGGAACGAAAATCGTGCCTGTCTATAGTGATTGCCCAGCTATAGTCCGTAGTGGCCGATAAGTACAACTGCATCGACCACCAGAAATTTGTGTGAACTACACCGAACAGCTGGATTCACAAGACGACATGATGCTGTTCCCTGAATGCGATAACAGATTCCACATCTCGCGTACACCACTTAAGTCAAAGGACCCGATGAACGAATCAGCTGTGCTTAAGCACTTCAAATGAGATAACTATTATATAGCCCTCTTGAATCGGATACGTTGACAGACATTGAGGTCGACTGGATGGCTTATCACACAAGCACCTCAGCTGATAACATCAATGCTTCGAAACAGCGAGCGCCTGGAACAACAGGAGCTGACTGGTTAACAAAGGAAGTGGGCAAACCTCACAATGCGCGCGAGGTGCGAGGCGGATCGTCGTCCCTACCGATCTGCTGCCCGTCACTATACGTCGCATCCCTACGAGCAGCTGACCAACTCGCAAACCTCACATCGAGTCGGAGTTCGCCACCGATTTCCGCGCAGTATACAGGCTGACAGCTGTCGTATGCTACACATTGTTAGGAAAACTAATGTGCTGCGAGCCAACACCACTGTGATGTATGTGACGATTCCATCTCTGGCTGATCATATCAGTAACAGTACTGTCGAACAGTGTTTGCTATCGACATTTTTACTTTTTTTTTGTTGGGCATAGGCCAACCAGAGACAAGACAAAGACCAGACTGATCTTTGTCTAATTCTTTCCGCCCAGCCTTCTCGCCTACTTCGAATCGCAGTACGCCACCCTTGATGCAATTTTCCCGAACACTCGTAGCCGAACCACCACAGGCATGAATGATACCGTTTCTGCACTTGGGTTCATATCCAAAAAGCTCAGGAGTCTTGACTGAGCGTTGAGCCTTACGTTTTGGCCGATCACACCAAATAATTTATAAGGAAGTGGCCGATGTTCTCGCAGAACATCCATCAATAAATTTCACGAAGTCTTTTGAGGGTGGTGAAGTGCTTCTTCAGTTTTTCTAAAGAGTATCGCATTGCATACGGATATAAGGAGGGACCACGGTCAGCTCCCGATAAGTATCGTTCAATCCCACATGAGTCCACATCCATGTCATATTCCCGTATCTATCGTCGCCCGGATTTGTGAACTCAAACTCAACATGGATTCACGAGCGAAGTCGACAGGAGCACTCAGCTAATGGAGGTTAGTTGCTTTCGACTGGGCAGGCGGGCTTGGCTCTGGCCGAGAATTATCGCAACGCTATCTCTCTCTCTCTCTCTCTCTCCCCAACGTTTATCTTGATTTTTCTCGCTCTTTTTTCGACGCAATACGTCAATACGACCTACCAGTCTAAAAAATGACTGCCCTGCCGATGAGATCAAGGGTAACAAACTGGTATTGGCTTCTCTCGGGAATCACACTTTAAACCTTGGAAACACTTCCCCCGCAAGCCATCTGCGAAGGCCACGAACAACAATTATGCCTGTGATCTAAAAATCAGTCAAGAACGTAGCGGAGGCGAAATAATATGTGTACGTGTTATGCACAAGACGGGACGAATTTAGTTGCACTATCGGGCAAGACAAATCAACCTCTCTGCCTCTCTTATTAAGACCATCTGCTCCTGACGTGTTGGTGGTGCACCATCCACATGAGGATCTCCGTAGAAAGACTTGGGTGTCAGTTTTGCCTACGCGAGGACAAAGTCACGATCATGTAGTATCATATAACAAGCTTCACTTCGAACACAGGTATGGTCACCATCATATCAAAATGACCTAAATCTGTTGCAGGGTATCGAAGTCCGCTTTGTAAAGCGGACAGCAAGGTGCAATTAAAGGCGCGGTGCTGCAAAATTGCATTCTGTTGCGAAGTATTGTTTTTCGACAGGAAAACGAACGCTTCGGAACGCTTGAAAATAGTAACTTATCAAGTAAATTCTTTGAAGCGCAATGGGACAATCAAAATTAGTGGCATCTCCACCAACGTCCAGGAAATGGCGATACTTGACGGTGCAAATAATTCCTTTGCATCCTGGATGTGGCAATATAATCTGGCAGCCATGGCAATGCAAGGTGTATCAAATTAAATTTCCTGCATTGTTTGTGCCTGCTAAATAGTGGCGGAAGAAATTTCAAATTTTACACTTTTATGACACACGCGGCGCGAGGCTCATCGCCGCCAAGCAAGGCGATTTCACTAAGAAAACGGCGTCACACATATTTATTAATATTTATCATTCAGTTATAATTTATTATTATTCTTATCGTGTGTATACAGGCCTAAAAAAATTGTGTCGGCGTTCTTACTCATTCGCGTTACGATGGTCTATGAGTGTCTCTGCGAGGGCAGCCCAACCAGGGCGACCTTGGGTACTCGCCTGGTGTAATGGACGTCCTTCTGAAAAGCACTTTATTGACAGGACTCTGAGGCAGGCGAAAGTCGAAGAGAGATCGGGACCAGGGAACTGCCGTTCACTGCCGCTGCTACGGTGTCCCCCCTGGGCCCACTGTGTGTGTGTGTGTGTGTGCGAGCGTGTGGGCCTTATCACCCCTCATACCCCAGTATTCGAGGAGTGGCTGCCGCACAGATGACAGAGTGTGCGGCAGTTCTGCAGGGGATCTGCGAGAGCGGGACATGAGGCGAACGGCGGAACGAACACAGAGAGAGGGAGAGAGAGAACGAGGAACGGAGTTAGGGCGACATGAAGGCAAAAATCATTCGCCCCTCCACAGCCAAATTTCAATTATGATAACAAAGTTCAACCACAAATTATCACGGGAAGGCAAGGCTGGAGAGGAGACGAGGAAAATGCTCTTGGAAAATAGCTTCAAGTTTTTTCTCTCTTTTCGACGAAACGAAATCACAGCTCGCCGACCTGCAGCAGCCCCTTCTGACGGGTATGTCGCGTATCGAGTCGGCCTCGTCATACCGCTGCCCGAAACAGGCGTGGGACAGGGGCTCCATACAGAGAAACCGAACAGGTGGGCGCCATTCATCCGCTGGACTTGGTTCTACCTGTTGTTTATGTTATCCGGTCTACGCGAGCTGACCGATTACGCGACAAGGGCGGAGAGTTATACGATGGACGTAGGGATGACGCTGCCGGCAGCTGCGTTCATGACCTGAACACACAGACTACACCCTGTGAGGATTAGCGGGTGGCGTAGTCCATTTACGCTGTTCAGAATAAAGACTGAGAAAATTCTACTCCCAACTCTCCGAGTTTTTTCTCTAGTTTCGGACGGCCTTGACGGGTTGGGGTCCAGAGTAAAGATAAATGAAGATCCCAGTGAACGTTGCCATTTGGTGATATATAATATAATAAAATCGACTGGCTTTGATCGACAGTATTCAACGTACGTCATTGGCCAACGTTTAGCTGAATGAATAGATCCCAAATCGACGAAAAAGAAAGCTGGAAGCCTAGTTGGCCTATACCCACACCGCCTTTTATACGAACCCTGAGAGTGGTCTTCGCCTAGGTGTGGCGTATGAGGCTTAGGTCGCCGTAGGCAAAAGGTCGATGCCTGGAAGCGGGCAGCAGGTCAAGGCGACGACGAGACGAATCGCCTCCTTGGACCTGCGTTCCTCCTGGAAACCAAAACAGGAGAGAAAAATCGTATGAAAAATGCGTAACACAGGAGTGCGCTATACGAACGCTCAAGGGCCGTCCCATTCCTGCCAGTTTTCGCTCGCTTATGCCTCAGTAGATATTTTCCTACCCCTCCCAATGGCTGCATACTTTGTAGCAGCTCGAATGAAACACAGAACGCTGTTTGGAGGTCATAGAATACGGGATATGAAGAAAAATCAAAAATAAAGATGATATTGTGCTATCTTAAAATTAATGATTCTGTATTCGTTAGTAAGATCTAATAAGTAATCAGCGCTGAGATCGGTCGAATTCAATATCGTATTCGCTAAGGAAGCTTTCTCACGATATATGGATACATAAAAATAATCTCATAACGGCCACGCTTTCATTATCGGTCACGTAACCGTAAATACCGGTTTAGAGTTTGCAATCGTTCCATATGCTGCCATCGCTGAAAACGGATATATGTCTATTGTATGGGAGGAGTATTTATTTTGTGAATTGAAATTGAAACTCAGTCGAAAATTGATCTCCAGAGTGGACGACCGCTCACGTTGAACATATCGCAAATACTAGCTACAAATAATATGATATTTGTCTTCACAAGCTTGATAAAACTGATGGAAAACGAGTCAAAAGCTACCAACGACTATGATGTCCTGTAACGCCATGCACTCAAGAGTACCAAAGTCGAACATGGGCCCGAACATACGAGAGATACAGTTGCTGCATTCAGAACCTAGCCGCTGAAGCTGCCGGCGCCGCGACGCAACGTATTTGTAACGCGATCACAGTCCTCCAGTCCTCTAAGTTGGTCATTTACACACGAAAATCAATTTCCATTGGGCCATCTGCTATTCATTCACATGAATGGATACTGGAACTGACATTGTCAATCATTTCTCCCTATTTCCATACATCTATCATGACGCCCATATGACGTAAAGGAGCCTGCGCGTACGCGAGGAGGAGGTCGTATTCCAAGGACAATCATATCTTCTGCACACACACTGTGTGGACTATGCGTCCACGACCCGTAACAATTACGAGGATGATTGTTGGCGTTTGCAGCCGGCGAACGCTCAAGATAAGCGCACTGCTCGCTGTCCAGCGAGGCGACTTCCGCTAAACGTCGCTGATATCAATAGGCAATTCACCGATCTGTCAACCCGTTGCCTCTGTCTTATACTTGAACGAGTGAATCTCAGGGGCATATTAATAAAGCGAGGTTCGGTGATACACGATGTGCTAGTGAGCGATTCATCGAAAAACACAAGCTATTTCCAGTGGTGGCATGTGGCTGAAAGATTACAGCGTGTCGACGCGAAACTACATGTATCAGTATATATTGTGCTGGGATTTCACTGAAACGGTGTCTACGAATGAGATTAATGTCTAAGAGAGAGGCTGCACCCAAATTTGAACATACAATACTCAAAACCTGTCCGTCAATAGCTAATGGAGTCAAGTCAAACACGCATTATGTGAAATGGGCACCAACGATGCCATATGACAGACAACACTGAAGGAACGTGCGCGGTCATGAGACAAATCCCAAAGGTGGAAGGTTGGACCGAGTCACTTGCCATCGTTGCTAATATATTATACTTCATTGTGCTGGATGCGCCGTCTAAGCAGAAGCGTCCGCACAATTAATAGACGCCTCATATAGTCAAGTTAATATACAGGCCCATCAAGTGCAAATGTGTTGTGCGTGCTTGAGCAGTAAGTTAAGAGCAGCCATAATTAACACGGCACGTCTACGGTGGCCACAGCTTTGTGTCGCTACATTTACGTAACATTTGTCATACAAGCAAAACTGCTATTTGAAGGCCATTCATGAGGACGTAAGGGACGCGTACGACTGCTGCGGGGAGTTCCCATGTTATTTTTATGTATCTTGCCTGAACAAATTGAATTTGCGATTATGCATATATTCTCCGGTAAACATATCGCCGTGGTGGCCCGTATCACATGCGAAGTTAGCCGAATGATTTCGAATGAATCGCCTTGAATCGAATAAACAGGGACTAAATACATGTGGCAACTATAGTCCGATTGGGACTGCCAAGCATCCAGCTAGCGACAACACTGCTCATAAGACATTTGCCCTATGAATTCAATAAATGTAACTACATACGATCAGTAGTGTTTAGTTCGATCCACGTATATATATATATATATATATATATATATATATATATATATATATATATATATATATATATATATATATAAACATCTAACACCTTATTTCAATGAACGGTATCAAGTGGTGCAGGAAATAAAGGTCTTGCAAAGTTCTTTGCCGCTTTAAGCCAATATCCCATTTCGACAAGACACTTCATTCATGACTTCTAACGGTCAGCCACTGAAACCCTGCTGACAGTCTCTCCCATGGTTTGCCTTCTATTGCTACCATCTCTCCCCGCCTTCACCCGTGAACCCCGTGTCCATAAACGCTGGGCTCGACTTCATCAGCCGCAGGCTCGCTTTACTCTAGCTGCTATTTCAACTGCTGTTGAAAGCATCCAGCGACACTGGAAGCTTCATCTGGTAACGCTATCCTGCACGGCCCGGCCCGGCCCAGCTCTCGTCGTATCGGCCGACAATTCGAGGAGAGCAGCGGATCAGTGGGTTGCAACTGGCCCTGCTGGACTGCTTCGGCCGAGGGGACGCCGGCGACAGGGATGTGAGAGACTCGTTCGGGCATTTAATGATAGGGGTCGCTAGCAGAGAGTGGTTTGGTTTGGCTTGGCTTTCCTTGGGTCGGTCAGCTCCGCCTGCTCTCGGAGAACCACACCGAGATTCACTTCATTTTTACCCCAGCCGAGCAGTCTACGGGCTGTCGGGCTAGCGAGAACATACCCACTCACTGCGACCTTGTCGAACGGCCTGCACTGCGAACCGGCTTGCCTTGGTACTTCGGCTTGGTAAGTCATTCAGGCAAGCGATCCAGCCGGCTGGCCGCCACATGGGGGATAACACCCATTCTTGCTTGCATTCGCTGACAGCCATGGTGGGTGCGGCGGGTTACGCGTGTGGCGGTTTTTAGCCGGTGTAACGTCGGGTCGAGCCACTGCGGCCGTCTCTGCTACTGTTGCTGGTCGGGTGGTGGAGGCGCAGGAAGAGGAAGAAGGCCAGAACGACGACCAGGAAGTTGAGATAGAAGTAGGGTCCTGCAGGTTAGGGTTACGTGTGGGTGCAAGGCTGAAGGCGAGCCCAGACGAGGCGAGGTCGGCTGATTACCACTTGTTAACCACAAAACCGCCGCCCTTTCGCGTGGCTCGAGACGCAGAACGTCCAGGCCAGTCAACAGCGGCGGCAGTGAGCCCCGCAATACGGTGGATCGGAAAACAGAGGAACGGAAACCCGTGGGACAGGTCGACGACTCGAACGGGACATGTCGACTTAACCTTCACCAGCGATGGGTCCCAGAACAGCTCCTGCTAATCAATTGTTTCTAATGGTCGCCCAATGGGTGATCTTCGCATCGCCCAACGACACAACAAATCCAGACCAGGTTGCTCATACAGGGGGTCAGCTTACCAATTTCGTTCGGAGGCTGCAGCTCAGCCAGTCAGGTGCCGTACCACGTAACGTCCCCATGTAGCCTCCAAATACATTTATCATTTCCGTGTATATTACATATACCATTTCTTTGTCAGAAACTCGATTATTATTCATAGAAATAGTAATAATAATATAAGAACGCGAAACAATACAGTATTAGAGAGAAAATCGGTACACTCATTGTACACTATTCTTCATAGTACCACTTATACTATGCACGTAAATCACTCGTGTGCGCTAGGTACGATTAGACTGGAGGCAGTCATTTGAAGCAGAAATTATTGTTCCGAATATATTATCATCATTATTATAATTGTTATATTCAACTGAAAGTTTAGCCTTTCATTGAAACGAATCACACTATCATGCTCCAATATTATTAACCAGATTGACATAGATTGCACAAAACCATTCCTGGGAAAATCCAGTTGAACGGTAGCGGTCAGTTTCACTTTGGCCATCCTAAAGAATACATTTCTCTATAGTGCTGCTGCGATGTAGTCGTTTAGCATTAGATAGAATATATATGCACGCAAATTGGATTCCTTATGATCGTTTGTGTGCGCCGTGTGGGATTGTAATCAAGGTAATGCCTGGCTGCATACCTGCTCCAAGCGCACGAAGTTATACAATACAACGTCGTTTGAGTTGTACGAGGCAAAATGTCCTACTCTGGTCTTGTGACCTGCGACTCCCCCCACCGCCAAAATCGCTGTCGTCGAACACCATCTCTGATCCTCCTTTGCAGAGCCGCCAGAGGGCTCAGCCGAAATGCTAGCGCCAACATCTAGCGCCGATCTTAGATCGCCAGGCCACTTCAACCCAGCGTGTATATGGATTTTCTTCCTCCCCTTTCTACAACCATACCGACCACCTATGGCAGTCTTAAGGTTAAGGTTTGCTGCGCCGCCTGCCTGGCTGTGGGCTTATGCCGACCAAGCATTGCCTTCCGTTTCGTTCGTTCGTTCGTTGTCGTCACTGTCGTCGTCGTCATCGCCGACCTATATTTTCAGGCGAAGCACGTTAGCTTCGTTGGGCTGGTGTCGTTGGTGAGCTTAGCTGGTGTCGTTGGGGCCAAGACGGTAGATCCACAGATGCCCCTTCACGGTGGCCCTGAACAGCCCTAAGATGGCCGGACCAGAAAGCCACGAGGTGGTAACTGCGGGAAGCTGGTAAATAGCGTGGAGGCAGGCTTCCAGCCTCATGACTTCGAAGCGTTGCACGAAACAGACGAGTGGGATATACGGGGGTCCGTGGACGCTATGGTGTGGTGTACGTACGCCGAACGATGCGCGCCTCGTCGGTAGGCAGTCCGCCCTGCCAGCCTTGGCCTCGCTTCTTGGCCTGCTTCGGGCCTAAGTGTTTCGATTACGTTCTCTGCTTAGCCGCATTATCATAAGTAAACAGCTCCCTTAGTAGTGTCCCAACCCCTCGAGTTCCCCCCAATGGGTGGCTGTTCAGTCTTCGGCTCAACTGCCTTTGCCTTGTGGCCTCTCTTCCTCACTTTGTGAGAATTGCATTGCTCCCGCCGACGGTTCGTGCTTCGTCGTGGAGGAGGCGCCGGTAGCGGTAGAGGCTCCAGCAGCAGCAGCAGCAGCGGCCGCCGGTAGACCCTTTTGTCATAACGGCGGCAGGAGATTGAAATTAAGTTTCATATATAGGGTGTTATCAATTGCACTGGTACTTAGATCGTGAAGAGTTTGCAATTTAACCATAAAGTTGGCCGGGTGTAAGGTTCCAGTGCCTGTGACAGCAGAATCTCACCAATCGGCAACCGAACCCAACCAGACGCAAAAGTTACCACTACGATACGTTTATACATGCACGTATAAGTCAAATACTTTACAGCAAATACAGCAACAGACCGAGCGGAATGCTCCCTTACCAAACGATGAGGCTCTGATCGGCTATCGCTAGAGTAGTTGCGGATATTTGTTGTGAGCAATGGCTGACGCGATGGGTATTCTGAACGTTGCGGAATACGACACAACGCAAAATTTGGCGTCGGTTTTTCAGTTATTATCTGTGGTCACAGATCTAGGTACCACTGTATATTTCGCAACAAAAAAATAACGAGAAAAGTTTCCGAAAGACTTTTTCTTAGAAGACGGAAAATTTTGCTTAAATTGCTGCCAGCGCTGTTTCCATCTATTTCTTAAAATACACGTTACGTACAATTTTAGTAAATTCATTGTCGAATCAATCTAGACTTAGTCGAATCTGGTACATGTCTAACCGACTGGAACATACAAGCAAGTATGACCCCATCTTCTACGATAGGGATATTCTTGAATTGCTGGTATCTCTCGACCCCCGGTGGCGCGTTACATTCGAGTGCGTCTTGCAATCGGAGGAGACACGTAGGTGCACGGGCTCGATCCTCATCGTTCCACATTTGCAGTTCAAGGGGTCGTCCGTCTAAGTAAGCAACGTCAGAAGTAGTATCGTGGACGTTAAATGTTGACTGTGAGTCAGCCCGGAAAAACTACGTTAGTATCTCTCGTGGCAACACTCGTTACAACCGTGTAGCGTAAAAATATAACAGCAGGCGACTAAAGCTAATTACCACCAGAACAACATAGATCAATGAAAAGACAATGACCAAGAACCAACGCAGATGCTCGTGGGTCAACATACGGACACCATAATAGAAGTGATCAAAGAGAACATGTGATAGTTAGACGATTTGAAAGTCGTGCTAGAAATTTGCCTGGATTGTAGGTCTCGCTAACATCATCATCATGGCATCATTTATTGAAAGTTCTTACTGCTTAGTACATACAATGGATCTACACGCATATACAATACATAGATGCAGAATTCCGCTGTTCGCTATGGACCGGCTAAGAGAGAGATGTCGCCCACCTCTCAATCTTCGGATGTTGCCGTCGGTAACACCCGGTTCGGCCGAGGAACGTCCCGACGAATTACCGCCGGTGAAAGATCATAGCATCCTCGATTGAAAGAAGGCTTCGGCTACCGCCACACCCGACGGCAGTACAATATATATATATATATATATATATATATACATTGTAGTGGTCGAATCATCGAGAATCATATTATAGGTATACAACAAAACCCCATTCTTTTCCTAGTATAGTGACAATTTTCCTTTTTCTATTCGAATAGTGTTCGCTAGCGTTATGCCGTTCTCGCACTTACTAATTAATTCTTCTTGAATATGGAATGCATACACAATGGCCATCGCTGTCGTTCGCGTTGTCGTCCGGTTAGGACTGTCGTAGGCCTGAACGTTCATTTGGCGGCTGGTTTAGAGCGTTCTAAATACTTGAGTGGACACTCGGTAGACTTCCACTCTGGTCACTTGCTCCCGCGTTCGCTTGCAGGCCCACCCGGCTCGACCTCGTATCGCCGTACGTTGTCGAGGTCGCGAAGGCGAAATGCGTTAGCCTGTCTAGAGCGCGATCAAGAATTAAAATGCGATGCCAGTGGGTGGCTAGCATATATTGTATCGTAGAGTTGGATAGACTGGTAAGTGTATATTTTATACACTAGCCGTGGCTGGCTGGCCAGTTCATTCGCTGGATCTCATGCGTAGTATTGGCGGTATCAGCAGCATCAGCGGCAGGTCCCGATAGGCGGTCGGACCATGCCGCCTAGCTACCATTGCTTCGCTGGAGGCAGCAGTGCCAACGGTGCTTCTGGTGTAGCTCCAGATGTACAATAGCTATGTAGCTCCTAGCCTGTAGTGAGTAGCCCATCGGTTGTTGTCCCACATTTGGCGTAGGCCCCCCAAAACCCACCTCACGGTAAGCTCTCCACCCCTTCCGACCTCCTCAATAGCCTTTATGCCACTGTGCCCCTGCGCACATTACACACCCTGATGCTACTACTGCTCGGACTACAGGAGGAGGATACTAGCAATGACGACGACGACGATGACGACAACGGGGGATGTGTCTGTATATCTATCCGTACAATAGTGCACTATAGCAGGCGATGGAGGAGAAACGGTGCCGTATGCTGGGTTCTCCCGAGCAGGCTCTCTTTCTCTCGCTCTATGGCTCAGTCTAACCTAGCAGCCCGCCTATGAGTAGTGTTCTCTAATATAATTAACACGATCGACGAGTCAACTCACGTCGCCCCTGAAACGATCGACGAGTTGGAGTCGGGGTAACCCGCCCCAGGGGAAGGTGGCGCCAAGGTGGAGGCGAATAGACGGCAGGCATAGATCGCAGAGGCAGACAGGCTGGAGGGCCACCAGCCCGGTGCCTCAGCTGATATCGGCCGGTGAATTGGCGGCGACTGGTTGTACCCCCCCCCCAACCATTCCCCCAGCCAGATGCCCTAGTCGTACCTCGCACCACAGCCGTAGCTCTGAAGCATCGACAACGATGAAGAGGGCTGGATAGCTAGTGATAGTGTGGCCCCTACTCGATATGGGGACCTTGTCGCTCGTAGGCTGTATGCGGGCAATGCGCGCAGTATGCGCTCCTCGAAACCCGAAGGCCGATACAGTGTCTCCTCGCCGTCGACGACGGCAAGCCCAGCCAGTGATGAAGCATACCCTAGCATACATCCAGCAGGCTGGATCTGAACCAGGTAGTTCGTCGTGTGCTGGTCATGGCCCCACAGCCATGGACGATTCGGTAGTCCTACATGACCGCCGGCCACCCGTTCGAATAGCAGCACTCCTACAGATCTAGCTCTTTCCCTCCCCTCGGTGTTCCCTGACTTCCGCGCGTCCTACCAACATATGGCGTCATTTATATACACACAGAGAACGAAACCGCAAACATCGTCAAATTGATGTGCCCAATAGTGCTTGATACGATATATATCGGGTGGGCTGTCTTCGGCTAGTTTTTAGGGAGCCTCGTGCGTTAGGCAAACAAGCGCAACGCCCTCACATGCGGCTGCGGGTGAAGAACAACGAAGCCTGTCGTATTGCTCACGATTACCAGGCTGGCCAATAAAGTGGGCAAAATGTGTTACATTAAAATATGAAAGCGACACCAGTTTTCATTGGACACACGCATATATGTATATATATATATATATATATTTATATATATATAGCAATCACTCTCACTCGTGTCCTACTAGATCACTAATGCGCAAAGGAGTTCCTGTAGTTCTGCATCCCATCAGTCTCGCCGATCAAAATGAGGACTGCGAAACAAGGACGGAAGACAGAAACCAATAAAATTGATTCCTATAGAAATAACGATGACAAACATGCAGGAACTCGGTTTCCACAGACAAATTAAATTGAGACATTCTCCTTACTGGATGTCACATACATTTTCTGAATGATGGATATGTAACTTGATGTTGGCGATTTCCGGCGTGACATTTCGCAACAGCTGTCGAACAGTGTCCGAAGACGTCGAGAATTCTACTCGGTTCGCTTAGTCGGCCTTTTCGGTGACAACATCGTTGTGTCATGCCCGACCTTGTCTGTCAGTGTTTAATGGCAACCGTCTATAGTTACATTATCATATATGGGCAGAGCGGGAGGTTCAACCTGACACAGATGTTACAATAGCCGTGTCATGCTTAGGTTTTCATTTATCGCATGTAACCCTAGATGTTTAATCTCTTAGTTCTTAAATAAGCGTTAGTAGCTACACATTAAGATATCAGTTGCGTTCGATAAAATGGTACATGTACATAGGCGAATTCTGTTAACAAGGAATATCACGAAATACGACATATGCGTCAACTGAAAGCTCACCATGTTCTTACCTCGACATCAACTGTAAGCATGCGTATACTAAATACAATTGCATTTAAGGCTATGGAGGTACAACCTATACGTGCCATTTGTTTGCGATCTGGCCCTTCCGTAGATAAGGCCACTGCATTCTGAATGCGCAATCTGCTGAATAGGGTAATAATGCAGTAGTAATAATCAAAGCACTAGTCGACGTCATGAACATAACTGTATTTAAGATGTCTAAGTGTTTGTCCATTTATCCGCATGCCACACCGTACCTCCGGTTACTTTCTTATTTAACCTAAATCCCCATCATTATCAGTGTGCAGCTATCGCTGCTGATGTTCCCTTTTGTGTCGTCCACCGCCCCCTCCTGGGATGGCTGGGAGATGGAGAAAACTCTTCCATCGGGCTGCTCTCATCAAGTAAATGTCGCGCGGGCGCGCACGGTGAACTGCAACAAACGCCATCACATTTCTTCCGAGCTTGAACTCTGCTCAGTTTTCTTAGCATCAGGCACCGCAAACGGGTGGCGGGAGATACAGGAGCTTGTCAAGTCCGCTTCGAATGTTAGCGCTGCGCTGGGGGACTGGAGTATGGAAAGAAGGGGATGTTGGAGACTCAGCCTCTAAGAGCTGCCAAGGGATCTCAATGTCCCCCAGGAGGTTTGGAGACGTCCGGATACCTCTTCTCAGTTCAGGGTACTGCTGCTGCTGTTCCTGCCCCCTGCGCTCTACTCGGGCCGAGCGTAAACGGCAGGACGGGCGGACGTGGGCGTCGAGACCGCCGAGCGCTAACTATAAAGGTAGATCACGTAGAGAGCTCATTTAGACACCGCACGTCCGAGCGAGCGCGAAGCATCAAGAAGCCAACCGTTTCGTCGACCACCAGCCTTCCGCCGTTTGGCCTCCACCGCTGCTACCAAAAGCTGCTTCTGGTGAAAAATAAAGTTCAGCATTGCAACCCCATCCTTGATTCTTCCTCACACCTACCTAGTTTCCAGTGCCAACTAAGGGCTACCAAATGCTGGCGCCGCATCAACGGCCGGCGGCATTCTCATCTCGCAGCCAGTCCGCAACGTCCTTCGCCACCACGATGATTCGAGGCCCAGATGGTCAGCCTCAGTGCCTTCACGATGTGCAAGAAGGTTATGGCCAATTGGTGCGATGGCTGTTTAACTCATCTGTTCTGTAAGCAAATGCGTCGACTTGCCGGAGGGTGGCGCAGCTCAGCTAACTAAAGCAGGCAGGACAGAAAATGAGCGGCTTTCGGACAAATCCGCCCTTCATTCTCGAGTCAGGCCGTACAGCCTTGTCGACTTGTCGATCCACACGAGCCTATTTGTCGGTGAGTCACGACGTGCCAACGTGCACGAACCTTGCACAATGTGGCCTTCTGTTGGGGAAAACCAACAGCAGGCCAACCTGCTTAGCTTCTGGCGTCGGCGGCGAATGTCCACCAGCCTACGTAAGCCCTACCGCAAGCTAGGCAAGTGTAGAGTGTCTGACCGCCGTCCATTGTTGTTTATGATTGTTCCGTCCCTGCAGTCCGACGCCACCCAGTCCTTGGCTAATTAAACCATTTGGCGACGACTGCCGTCGGCTGTGGTTGACACTCATTAGCAGACAACAGAGCAGATACAGGCTACGCTGCATGGCTTGCTGATCAGCAAGGGGCAGTCTGAGGTTGCCTCGCTCCTGCCTAGACTGAACAAGCAATGTATTGCTACAGATATACAAAAATGCTCTCGCAGGTAGTATTGAAATATATACTTTGTTCATCGCATGTAGACATCAACATGAACGTTCACACACACACACACACTCACGAAGATACTTGGAGATTTGTTGAATCTGGTGCGGCAGTAAGGGCAAACCAGTGCAAGATTGTACTAAGTTGTGCTAAGTTGCACACATGCGGAGACTACAGAGAAAATCACTACGAGCTTCTTCTTGTATTTTAGGTTGAGTAACATTCGAATAACCCCTTGATATTCTACATTTGGATTGGCAGCGGACACAACTCTCCACTATTTGTTGCTAGCTAGCCTTTTTTCGACATATTTGACGTTGCAAAATAGAACGATAACTGCATTTGCAGGCACCGAGCGGCTGCTGAATTTTCAATTCGAAAGGTCAGAGGTATATCATATCTGTGGTCCTGGTACTTAGCGGTTACAGAAGCTTGGGTGGAGTATATCTAACCGACTCCGGAAGGATTCCTTGTAGCAGATACGTGTACCTAGATAGGACAAGCCGAAGTTAACGTGGCTGATGCAGTCCGAAACGCTGGTGGTCACCGCTGACACCCTGCGAAACAGACGAAGATGACCATTCGGATGGGTATCCGAGTCACGTCAGTCTAAACCGGGGAAAGAGAACCGCCTCGCTAGCTAGCCAGCCTGACTGACTGGCTGTCTCACTGCCTACCTGGAGAAACCGGCTTCCATCCTCCTTAACCCCTTTGTGTTGTCTTTGCCTTGGACAGCCGTGTGCGGGCGGAACGGGCAGCCAGCCGGTCCCATAGAGCTGTGGGTTTGGCTTAATGGCGACGATACAGCTGGCCTGTGGTAAGCAGCACGACGCCTGGCGCGATTACCAACGCCTCGGAGTTCCGGCAAGCAGAAACAGAGCCATCGTTCAATTTGACGAAGAGATGATGCTAACAGCTGCCATCATTCGCGCTCTCCGCCCCCCACCAGCCAGTTCCTCCGCACTGCGGTGAGACGGCCCCACGACAACTATCCGCTTACCGTGGCCCAGAAACGAAAAGAAACCGCTTGGAAAAACGCTGAGCGGAGGCGTTGCTGACGTTGGAAAGTTGATTCCAACACGAGTCAAGGGTGAAGAGGGTCCCCGACACAAGATAAGGCAATGGAAGGACAATATGAACACCTTGAACTGCTTTTGACAAAACCGCACATCTAATCGAAGTGCCCTAATGGAGCTAAGACGCTCCGCAAACGTAAACCTTATGTTTGTTTGCGCTTGTGTGTGAGTTTGTGTCAAATAGATTCGTATTTCCATGTAGCCGAAGTGAAGCGGTGTGTACATGGCAATGTATCATTAACGTCGATGTGTCCTCGTGATTTTATTGAATTTTCTACGGCCATTTCTTATCACGACAACTTGTCAAATCAATAACTGTGCGTAACCGGCCAGGTTTCATCTTGACCAACTGTGCTGTAGAGCCGACTGCATGATGCGCTCAAGTGTGATAATAGTCGCTGTGGATTGGTTAGATCAGAGTGGTCAAGCTCTGTGTCCCTCCATTCTTGGCGCAGTCGATAGAGTGCATCCGACCACAGCCAGGGGAAACCACCGGCTAAGAATCCACCCATCGTTGAAACTGTTTGTGAGGGACACCGAGGAGCTGGGCATCGAGGTGAATTGTCGCTCGCTCGAAACAGGAGCAAGGCTGCCGAAACGCGATAGACCGCCCGGGATCGCGCTGGCTCTAGAACCGTAGAGCTCTCGACTCGAGCGGCAGGAAATCACAGTGGGTGTCCGAGTGCTTCGGATGGGACAGAAACGCCCGCTCGGCGTTGTGGAAGGAATGTAAACGGTTTTCTGTGGCAACCCGAATAGAGAGACTCACTCTGGCTAAAGCCGTTGCCGTAAAAGCGTCACCGGCGGGGAGCAATGAAGCTCCGAATTGTTGCATTCTTGGCCCAACCAAATTCGTCGCCGGCGCTCGTCGCCGGCGACAACTGTGCTCCAAGCGAGCCGCCGCGAGTCTATTTGTCCTGGTTGCCATAGAAATCAGTTACTATACTTATATATAGCGTGAGCTCGAGACTGCCGAACGACGATATGCAATAGCATGATAGCTAGACTCCATAATAGTCAGAGGCATTTCGAAGCTGGTAGCGGGGGAAGTCACGAGTTCAGCCACTGCAGTGATTGGCAAAGGAATAATCCCTTTAGCCATCGTATAGGCTAGCAGTTCAATGTGAATGGTGTACATTTTGCTTATGGAAAAAAAGGTCGTGTTTCTCAAGAACTTGCGTGAGCGGTTCCTCTTCTACGCCAACGGAAGCATCGTTTTCAAGCATGATTTCTGCTCTGCGAGGAACTTCTTTATGACCCTCCCCCCAAATGGATAATTTATGGCATTTTGGGATATAAGAAGCGTCTTGTGAATTGAAAGAAGACACTCAGCGGGAACTCGAAGATCCCTAAGGCGTCGTATTTAAGAGATGACAGCATAACATAAGAGGATCGTCATGTGATCATTCCACTTTAGCGTCTCGTTGATCAGTTAGATCCAAGAGTCTGATAGACAGTGGTAGCGGTAACATAACACTACAGGGCTGGACTATGCTGGCCTTCGTAGGTCGCAGTGATAAGCGAAAGGGTTTTTCTCGCATTAGCAGCTAACTCAAACACTTCAAACGAACTCCTTCAACGTTCACAAGAGAAACTTGAACATCCGATTGGATCACAGAAGGACTAACCATAATATAGAAGTGACTTATCTTGGCTTACGCAATTGTCTTACGGGAGCTACTATCTGACATCTTCAGAAGATTAGAATTAATCGAGCTGCTGAACATACAAGGCTCCAAAATAGACCCTTGGAGTGTGAAAATATATTACATATTACACGAAGACAGCCCTGTTCTTCACTGCTCACCTTCTGCTCAAAAGATCGGATAACCGATACATTAAAAAGACTACCAGACACAGCTGATTGTAGTCAATGAAGTCATCGTTCTCCTGCTACAGGTACGCGAGGATAAGTTCTGTCAATCGCGACCTTCGTATATATATATATATATATATATATATATATATATGAATATATATATATATGAATAGTAGGCAAGGAAGAATAGAATATCAAGTATATATATATATATATATATCCTATCGTAAGTTACTAACATTAGCCCAAGATACTCACCTATCGCTAGCTGTTACCCTTTTCTAGAACGTCGCTGGCACCGAGGGCGGCGCTGCGCCTGTTGATAGGGTACTCATCGTTAAGCCTTCCCGTCTGCGCTGTTGCGAGCTCAGAGCGCCGAGACTGTACGTACAAAAGTCTCAATCACTTTCTCTTTAAAGCGATCTCTCCGCCGTCGTCTCCTCGTTGTCGCCATCGTCCTCGTGGATCCGGCAGGCCGAGAGCTCGGACGAACGAAAGATAGATTCAGTTCCTTCACTTGCTCTTGCAGCAGCAGCGGCAGCAGGACCACCACCACCACCACCGCCGCCGCTTGTGAGACTTTTAGATTCGACCTCGACACGCCTCGCGGCGAGACGATCCGAACAGGGCTCGGCGAAGAGGGAGAAGAAAGAGCTGATTCCGATACTATATCCACAAGGCCAGCCCGGCTAGGCCATCGAAGTGAGCCGGCCAACGAAGCTGGAGCAGCAGTCACAGTTTGTGTCAACTGGCTCTAGCGCCTCAACTTGCCATCATAGAATACGCTGCTGCTCTGGTCGCCTCCACTGCTGTTGCAGCCGCTGGAAGCTGTTGGAAACTTTGCATCGCTGCCACCACCACCACCACCGTGGACCGGCAGCTAGCAGCTAGCTCGCTGGAACGACGGGCAGAGCCGCGAGCGAACGGTCCGAGTCCGCAAACAGAGGCACTGGCTTCGGGGAGAAGCTGCGACGAGATAGCAGCAGCAGCACCAGCAAGACTCCTTCTACTCGTCGTCGTCGCGGAGTCGGAAGCCAACGCGAGTCGACCGTAGCCAACGAGCGAACCTTGCTCCCCTCAGCTCCAAGCAGCCGTTTTCCCTTCGACTTCCCCCTATTCTCATCCCGCGAGCGAACAGTGTGTGACTACGAACGGCAATGAAATATTTATGCGCAAAAGGCGGTTCCGGGTTTCGCGTAAGTTTGGTATCATCGTTACATGCAAATTCCACACTGCCACAGAGCGCGGTGCGCCACGCACGCCATTGACTCCGCCGCCGTCACCGCCGATGCGATTCCGTGCTGCTGCTGCTGCCGCCGCCGTTCGCCTCTGCATCCTGCGCCAGCGAACGGAGCAGCAACCAGCCAGGCCACCAACTGAGCGCTTCAGCCGACTCAGGCGATCGGGCGACCCCGAGATTTACCCCCAGCCCCCCCGGCGACTCGTCCCGAACGCTCGAATACTGAACGAATCGCCGACAATCGCGAACTGTTCAAGCCCGAAATGTATCACTACAGCCTTCCTTTTTGTCCTGTTCTCCTTCCTCTCCCGCCTGCGCTGCCCGAGGCCCAAACAATAGGCCTCTTCTCACCGAGGCGGCAAAACGGGCCCAGATGGAACTGCGCCGCAGCCACAAGATAGGACACTCAACATATTCGAATGCATAAAACAGCGCACCAAGCCGGGGACACTACGACAGCTCGAATTCGGTATAAATTCATCTATGATTTTTTAACAAGCCGAAATGGCTCACATCCAATGGGGTTATAATATGCTTGTCGGGTTTTGACTCGACAAAGAAAAACAACTATATCGTTTGCTCACTGGTCAATTGATCAATTTTGGGCTGGTTGGTCGGTGGAGGCGGTCTCGTCCCGCTGCGATTCGGCAGGTGGTCGGAAATACGATTTTATGATAATCTCATATGATCACAGGTTTGGAGAACACCCGAGTAACAGTTGAGCGTGTCCTAGGAAACACGATCTTGTTCTTTTAAATACAGATGTCTCGTGGCTAAACGATACCTAAAATGAAGCTATATAATATCTATCGAAAAGCAAAAAACACAATGACGTGATTGCGCAGAGCTCCGGGCCAGCTACCTGTTATGGGTACACCGGCAATCCCTCTGCCGTCTCATCGACGTTAGTTGCGTTGTCGTGATATGCAAGATTGGGCGAACCTCTTACGTAAACTTAGCATATTGAGTGACTTGTTTTTTATTGAGTGGCTGTCAGCTATACTAAATATGCATATACTCAGTCGTGTACGGGCTGTCATACTGTGACGAGAAACTTAGCCATATGTCTCACGCGCCAGTATGAATACTAATAGCCGGTTAAGTGTTTTTATTATTGCATAGAATGCAAATTAAATCGTTATGAGAGTGGAGCATGAAAAGAATAGGATCTGCTCGCGAGGCGCAGGTCTCTCCAAGTCGAAGCCAGTCACTAAGTGAGCTAAGCTCGGCCGGCGATATACCTGAAAGGTTGCCGGGATTGCTCGACCTTCAGGACGAGAAAATAAAAAAAATCATTTCTCTGTTACAACTCACCGCTACTGGATAGACTGGCATTTTCCCAAGGATCAAAATCAGTCGGTAACAATACCCAGCTAGCGCTATTGTCAATGGCTCATATCACATTTCCGAACATATAACGGCTAGAATGTGTTGTCACGATATACATGTTGGCCAAACGTCACCGTACGCGGTCAGCTTATGTAAAGAGGCTTCAATTGTTTGAACAAATCACAGAGGCTTCGCTCGGTGCCAGATCAGAGAGACATGGGATTATTCACCTAGCAGCCTATGCTGACTGGATTCGCCGTCTACTCTGCTAGAGCAACTCGTGGTGCTATCGTGAATGTTTTGATGATCGCACTCTGCATTGTCGTTGTCATCCGTTTCGCTGCACCCACTACTGTTTTTTCGAGCTGACCCTCACCTGTTCCCCTATCTGACAGGCCTCAGCTCTTAACCTTTTAGGTATTACTGTGAGGACCTATCGGGGCCACCTTTGCTAATTCTCTGCCTTACTCGTACCTGACAAGAATCCTCAGATAAAGAAAGATGATAAAGAACTCCAAAGATTCTCGGCGTCTGACAGGATTTGAACCCAACACACACTCTGCACCCAGAGTTCGAAACGTAGCCAAGCCATGGCGACTGCTATTCTCAATTCGCTCACTGCTAACGATAACAGCATACATCTCAAACAAGGCAACGAGCCCGTCATCTGCATAGGGACTTCGTGCCTCTCCCTCCCAAAACCGAAAACAATAACAAATCGATAGATTTCTTGTTGTGTTTCGCCTTGCGTAGGATCCCCAGTGACTCGGCCAGTCCAAACCTGTGTAGATAGCCGCTGCTATTGTCTGTTTCATATTTACGTCCAGCTGTCTGTATGCCTAAGCAGTCCGCGAAGATCGTTCATGCGCCGCCGTTGCCACCTGCGCTGCGTGAAGCACCGCCAACGTCACGGATGCCCTTACTACGACAGCGTGAGCCACAACAACCGCCATTAATTGTTCCGCAACGCCCGAAGAATCGTCAAAGGCTGCTCGGGCAACACCGACCGGCATCCGCCGGTCCACTCATTGCTGGCGGAATCAACTCCAGAGACGACAACACAAATAGTGGTGACCTTCTAACGACTTCGGCGATGGATAATCTCGGGCCAGCACCGGACATCTGTTATGAGCGAGTCAGCCATAGCTACTATACTTTGGAACCGATCGTGCTATTCCTAGTAATTGCTTCACGTTTATACTGTCAATGTATATATATATATATATATATATATATATTTATATATATATATATATATGTATATATATATAAGTGTTTTTTGCCATACGGCATAGAAATATAACTTTACTATAGAATATATACATCCGTATATCTTAGGGATTTCTGTACACAACTTTAGTACGTCTAAAAATTGACCTCAAGTCACTACTGATCGTTACTTCAATCAGAGTAATAATCGCCCACCTTTTTCAAAATTGATGTATCCGAAGACCTTATGTAACCCTGAAACAGTCACATTTGGACCATAGTATTCTACGTAGTTTGTAAAGTGGTCCAATTACCATCCTGGAATTTAAATTATTTTACAGAACCATACCTTTTTCATGTGGTAGACCATTCTGGCTTGCAATTCCAATAGCTAGGTCCTTTATGAAATACAGGCCAATGCCCAGACCTAAAACAAGTCGGATGCATACCATAATTGAATTTAGTGCTTGTCCTAAATTATTCTGCAATATACGCTAACTTTGGATACCCACGTATGTATATATATATATATATATAATACCATCTGGTATGAGTTCTGAATCTGCACATTGGAGAATGCAATGGTCACATCAGACCTTAGATCAAGGTAAATGAACCCTTGTTCAAAGTGTTGGCCATTTAACGGGACGCAAGTAGAACAGAACGCGAGTGACATGCATGTTATGCGCTGTCTGCTCGAAACAGATTTAAAGGTTTTTGTGGATCATAGATATCGAGGGAAAATCTATACGTCTTATAATCTGAAAATAACAAGATATACACATATGAATGTTATGTACTGTTATTAATAGGATGTTTTATAAAATTCTACTGTTTAATTCAATTTAAATCAACAGATCCGATATCTCAGACGCGTACCTCCCACCCCTCGTTGTAGTAAATAATCTAAACGATAATGCATGCCATAGCACGTCGCGGCTACAACAGTAACTTTTCCACAGTTTCAAGTCTAATTTTGAAAAAGTGAATCATAGTTACACGATTCTCAAAGCAGGCCATCTCGATGAGAGGACTTTTATTTGTACGAGAGTGTGCACATTACTTTACTGTGTTTTATTTTTGGATTATTTCCGTGGAAATTGTTAACTAGCACACTGTGATACTGAACAACCCAAGAACACTGTCTACTAGCCTAATCAACGTCGACTGTGAACATTGTCAGAGTCATAACAATACTGCAATCAAGGCTGTACAGTCTCTACGGAATTGCAATTAGCCTATTACTTCATTTTCTAATTGACCTCATCTACTAAAAAACGAATAGTAGCAGCAACAGCTGTTCGTGTTTTATGCTATCCGAATTGGCCCGTCATCCACGAGTCAGCCTATTTCATTCATTTCAACGAGTGGTGGACCGTGCGTGAGCAAGACATACATTGGTCACATTGTCCGAATATCTATTATCATCATGCGGGCAAGCCTATCTTAACAACAGTAATTTCGAGAAGGGAAACACACACCCTGCGTCGTAAGTTATCGAATAATGATATTTCCTATTTGTTGTTTGTGTGTGGGAGGATACATGGGATCGACAGATGCAACAACAAAAAAACGCTGGGCGTCTGTTATATTTTAGGAAGCAAAAATAGACCCAGGAACGACTCGACCCTCGTGTATTTAGCTGAACCCTGCGACAACCGTCAACCTCATAATAGATTGGCGCCCGCAACAATAACACTTTATTACTGTTATTATTAGTGTTGCCAGATATGACGACGAATGGTGCGGCAGAGTTAAAAAACAAACACGTCCCATATCACTCTCATCACATCGTTGTTAGCCACTAGTCAATCTGAAATCGGCAGCAGGAGACCATAACGGCCGCGGCACCGTCGCATATTTAGCGACAATATCGTTAAGTGAGATGTTGTGGTGATGGCACTTTTTTTTGAGCGAACCCAACTGGTAGGAAGGTGGATCTTCCAGCAATTATTCTCCCCTTTTTCTGTCGCCGCCGCTGCCGCCACCGCCACCTTTTTATTTCATCTTGGTTTGTGTGCGTCTCTTCGTCGCTCTGTAGAAGGCACGGGGTCGCAGTTGGCCGTGTACAGCTGGCAGAACCTGGGCCCTGTAGTAACGGTAGTAGACTAATAATTTGTTCAACCGTTTTTGTATCCTGTCATTGACTGCTGCTGCTGCTGCTGTTACCGCCGCCGGAGCGGCGGCAGTAGCGGCAGAGCAATCACCACCACCACCACCACCAATAACCTCTGAGCCAACGCCGGCAAGAGCGGCGGTGCGACCCTTTTTAAAGGAAGTATTCTTTGCTCGCCACCATTCGTCGTCTGCTAACGCGATCGTCGCGTCCCTGGCGCTTCTCTCCCACCCCTATAGCTCTATGATATAATGTGTCACAACCGCCGCCGAATTGACCGACCGGTGGACTGAGATCTCGGCCCACGATGTCGTGACCAGTGAGAGTAGCCAGCGCGATCTCGCTTTCTCTCCCTGATGCTCCGCTGGCACGGCCACAGCCGCGCACTACTACGATTACTATTAGCCACCGTGGTCCATAGTTGCGATTATTCGCTTGCCACGAGGAACGAAGACGCCCACGGATTGTGCCTCATAAACGAGATTGACAGTTGTTCTTGTCGGGCGCAAAAAAAAGACATTTTTACAAATAGATATATAAGCGAAGAAGTGACAGTTCAGCTGGGTTCGGTAAACCGTTGACCATTTCGACGGGGACCAACGATAAACGGAACGAAACGGCGAGCGCGTGGGAAATCTGTGACGAAGCCGATCTGATAGGAAGGTCAGTCAGTCAATGTTTGCTCATTTGTTTGTCCATCAATGGGTGGCAGGCGTCTCGTATCCTGGTCAGCTGGCTGATTCCTAATATTGTTTAGTGGAAAGTACATTTGTAATTTGCTGAAACGATGACATCGACCAGTGATATAAATGTATATTGTGCATATGTAACTACTAGCAATCTCGCACGGCAGGCTTCGGGAGACTTTGGTTGAAGACCTCTTTGGCAATCGAGCACAGGAGGCTCTGTTTGAAAAGCACACGTAGTCAACCATCGCAACAGAGATGCTGCTGCTTGTGGCGAGTTTGATTAGCGCCGCGATCAGATTGTCCGTGGACAGTAACCGTATTATTCTCAAATGTTAAGGCTCAATTATCCATTCTAACATGAGCCATGAAACACGTAGCACCAATAACGCACCAGCGAGCTGTGGCGCGCTTGAAGCGCTTTGTCCTCCCTCAGTGGATCTATCTATATACAATATATCGACAGCGTCGTTGATATCTTTTACATACCTCGATGATTCACACCCGACGAGAGATAGGCTATGGCTGAGTGCTAGCCCGTTACAAAACCGCACGGCTTGGCCCCGCCTTGTTACGAACAGTACCACCCCATCTCCTGCTGTCCCCACCTCGGTATTTGGTGGCTGCCATCGCCTATTTAACCGACTATTTCGACCATAGGGGTCGCCCATAGAGGCGCCTACTCATCCCCATTTAACTGATTGATAATATCATATGATGTATGCCATGACGATGGTCATCGTCGCGTCGCGTTGGATCTGTGTCTCTCTGACCTGCGTCGACTGTGTCGTTCGATGGCAGTCGTCGGCTGACCCAAGCCAAGCTGGGCGCAATTCTACCCTAGCTGCCTGTCTGGTCTGGCTATCTGTGCTGGCAGCTTCTCTCCGTTCTGTGATGTGAGCTCAAGTCCTCACGAAGCCAAAGTTGTGTGCCGTTGTGAGGGGGACCACAAACTTACACCGCCGGCAGCGACGCAGTAAGTGTATCAGCTCGCTTTCGATGAATGTCGCATGCCGTGGCGATATTTTTCGAATTGATCCCGTAGCACGTAGTATCTACGACCCACCGTTCTACATCCACAGTCAACCGAAAGCATAGGCATCGACAGCCGGACGAACAGTCCGGCTGTCGGGGGGGACCCGGGGGTGTGGAGTTACCCGGGGGTGAGGTACCGCATGAAATCGAGGGACAGAAAACATGATGGAGAGACAACCACAATTGCAGCGCCAGCCACGATATGTAGTGAATATTGACGGGGCGATCCGGGGGCATAGAGAAATTTGAACGTTGTTGTATCACCTCATGGGTAAATACATTGATCAGCCTGACATTGTGCTTCCCACATATGGTGCTACCGACAGCATATTAGATGGGAAGCTTTGTGTCTGTATTAGAGCAGGACCGGGTCACGTGGTCGAGCTACTGGTTCTGTCGGTTATGCATTTGTTGTTCGTCAAACCAGCACCATGGCAATTTTACAAACGTCTGGATTACACTCATGTCTGTCATAGATCCACTTCGTGAGGTGAACGGTCGAAGAGCACATCTATGTACAAGGTGCCCGGGGACAAGAACATTATTTGATGGGACAAATATTATATCATGGCTGAATTTAAGCAGCGACAATATTTTTTAGAAGGTACTCATTACATTGACGTAGACCTCAAAAGTAATGACTCGACGGACCGGCGCAGCATCAAAGTGGAATTTATCTATTTCATACGCGAGGATATTTGTTGAACATAAAATACTACCAGAAGCTGTACCTGTTACCGAGTGCTCAGTTTCATTTTGACGTCCCCGACTGAACGTCCAGCGTATTGCTTGCCGCGTAACGTTTGGCCAGCAGGGTCTTGGCAGACAAACGCATAATGGTCGAAGGGTTGACTAAAGGATCGGGAACAGTCCACCGAACTCATTGCGATTGTTGCCGGAAGTCGAACGCATCGATCGAGACGCCGGTCATGAGATCATCACTGATCAATGAATCGTGTTCGGAAACAGCCATGCATAGAAAATGAGGCGCCAAAAAGCTCGCGACGTCCACTGTGCCATTCTCATCCACGGTTCGTCAAATCATACGCGTGGCAAGCATTAGCCTTGACAGTGGGTGGAGGGCCATCGTGCTATCAGTCATATGTGATGTGTACTGCTCTCTCTGTTTCCCTCATCTATTGCCACTGATGACGGAGTTATTGGGAGACACGGTAGTACTACCTAGCCTCGATGCGTTCACGTGTTTACTGGTGATAGTTAAACCTCAGCTTATTTTTGTCAAGAACCCCCCCTTCAAACAGAAGTATACGAAGTAGATAGCATTGGCGAAGAAGTAATCAGATGTTTCCAACAGGATCCATATTAATGTTATTCTATTGTATACTGCTCTCTCTCTCTCTGTTAATTGCAGGTAATTTACGATTTCCATCAACAATGGAATGCGCCGTGGTAGAAGTTAAAAGCTGATGGGGCCGCTTGTTGGTACTACCTCGCGTCAACGGCAATGAAAAAGACGCCGTGGTTACCTCGTGAGTATCGTTGCTCCTGTCGAGGTCAGGCCTAACACGCAAGGCAGGCTACCCATAATTAAATAGTAACATGGAATGTTATTTGAAATGGCTGATGTTTTTGATTGCCTTGTTGATGTAGATATTTATCTATTTATATGCGGTTGCAATATCAGAGCAATACTGGCACATTCGGTCCACGAATTCTTTCAACCAGTCGACAAAACTCACAAAAAAAAAACGGCCACGTAATAAATCCGTTCAGTGAGTATTGGTAGTAATACATAAAAATTTGGCCGCATCTAAAAGTTTTCATCATTATTCACCAAAAACGAAAAATTGGATAATTTTTCTTTTTTGAATAAGGCCACCGTACATTTTGATGTCATGTATCACTGCCTATACAGTAGTGGCACTGGTGGACAAGAAGGGAAATAAATAATCGTTTGCGAGTTATCAAATGTTTGACCAATCATGCAGTTATTTCTATGGATATTATTCACGCGAAGGGGCTCATAATTTCCGTCCACCCAATGGCCGACAACCGATGATGCGAGGAAAAAGCACCCATGTCTCAATGAACGAGCATAGAAAGGGCGTTTTCATATTCCTCTCTCAATTTGCAGTTCACCACATCGTCTGACGTAAGCTTGACCTTTCCATCGACTTAGAAGTGACACAGATTGGCTACCCGATTGAGTCACACGGCGCATGGCGTCTGCCTCGTCGACATCCGGACTTGCGCGATCCTGCATCGAGGCCAAGGCGAACGATTCCAAAACTTTCACCAATACATCGAGGCCGCCGATCCGCTGGACAAACACGTTCACACAGACATACTCATAGCCATACACGAACCACACGATGTTCGAAGCGTCCGGGCGCCATGGTCGGCCTCGCTGTCCGGCCAGCCGGCATTCAGTGAGGCTGGTAAAGTCAGCGGCAATTGCACCGCCGACTGACTTGACTTGCGTTCCCGCGACGGTCTGGGTGTCCTCGAGGCGATCGGGCTCATCTATGAACGTTTGAAGAGGCGTACTACATTCTATAGGAATAAGTCGTGGCCGATACTCCCCCCGTGGCTGTTGAAGGTTTTACAACTTAAATGCGATCGACCCTTGCCGCCGATCGACGTGAGCGCCAGATGCTCCTCGACTTATTCAGGGACGTGCGACGACGTACCCCGAGTGAGCTGGGTGGGGCGCCATTTACGGACGACTCCCAGCGTTGAATAAATTACACAGCTCACTGAGCCGAATTCTAAACGTAACTGCGCTGAAATACATTTTGCAAACATGAGAGCTAAATTGACTATTGATAAGCACACATAATGAACAGCCGTATGAAATCTGATGCTGGTCTAACTGGCCGCCCCTGCCAGCTCCGATCGTGTGCCCATCTTTACACAGCTAAGGTCTGCTTGCATGGTGAATAGTGGTCAATTACGCTGGTCGTGTAACTGCACTGGATATAATATAATGAAAGGATATTATTGCTGGTGGCGCACAGCTGCAACACCGTTACCAGTCAGTGCCTGACGTAAACCGGAGATGAGTAGTCAATGTCGGCATATTTAATACTTGCGTGGTCACATCTTCACATGTCCACATGGCATGGATAGCAGTTGAAATTTATCAATACTATTTCTTTAGGGATCACCTGTTCAATGTTAGACGTCTCCGTCCGATACAGTAATCAAGACCGATGTATGTGACACTATTATCTTTAGGGTACAGTATTACGTTCATTTGTAAGGGCAAAAACCTGCTCCACTACCATCATCACTATAAGGGTTGCTCATCGTGCATGTCTCCCCGGCACGCACCTCTCACGAAAGCACGCGATTCTCGCCGTATAAGATAACCGAGTTAAAGTTGTGAGTATCGCTATCAGACATTCTCTTGATTCCACGTGATAGTGGACTTTCTCACATGTTCTATTAGATGGATCTGACATATCAAGAACGCTACCCTAGCTGTTGCCATAGTGGTTGCAGTAGTGAATCTATACGTTTCTTATTCGAAAATATCGTGGCACTCGACCATAAGTAACAGTACACTGCAATGGTTGGAGTAGAATAGGATGGAGAACGGTACCCGTGGCAAAATTGAAGAAGCGAAGATGTCACTTGAGATCTTTTGTTCAGCCTGTCGCATCTACATCGACTGCTCGTTACAAATTTTCAACCGGAGTTTTGTAAATTTTCCGAATATCTAAATGCTCAACAAGACCTCACTGGATCCTCACTACTTCAACACAACAGGTGATACAGTACACGTCCAAACGATGGCCATTCTGCGAAGGGCCAGTTTGTTTATCTTGTAGAAGTTAAGATGTGCGCAATCATCGGAAGCAGACGACTGATATGCGCCTTGGTTCATAAGATTCCAGACCAATTTGAGTAGCAGTTTGGTGAACAAGCTAGATCTGCCCTTTGATAAATGGTGAACTGGTACGCTGATACGAATTACGCGCAAACACTGATTTTTTTTTCTATTTTATCAGAAGGATTAACAGATGTGTAGCCGAGCAGGACGATTGCATAACACCACACTTCAAGTCTATCGCATGGTTTGCTACCGTCTATTCGGAGTCCGGCGATGAAATCAGCAAAGTGAGCAAGAAGATACTTCATTCGAAATAGCAACAACAGCCGCAGCCAAATATTCTGTACTCAATGTCCCCCTTCGCCGTTCCTCTACCCCGTATGGAAAAAAAAAACTCCCAGTCCCAGCGTCCCAGACGGAACCCTCGGCACTATTACGATCTCTTGATATCCTCCTTCAAAAATCGTTGTCATCGTTGTCGAATAGAGAAGAGCGTGTTCAAACAGCCACCGGACGCCAAAAGATTGTTTCATGACTAGCGACCAAGCAACACTCAGGGGTGGATGGGTGGGTGTCTGTTTCGTTGGCGGAGCTTAGATCGGAGAGAAATGTGGCTGGAGAGCGAAGGAGTGACCGTCTGGATGGAGCTCTAACAGCGACGACGGTGGAGCCGTTGGGGTCTCTGCCGGCTGAACGCCCCTCAACTCCGCTGGCACCGCCGTCGCCGTCAGCACGGGGATGGATGGCACCAATTAATGAGCCGATCAACTGAGGTGGAAATTTAATTACCATCTACGGCGGGCAAACGGCCGGTCCTGCGAGGCGGCTCGGCGGGCCATGTTGGGCGACGTAGGACGTACCCCGCGAAGGGAGACTGTCCTCAGGAGAAGATCACAGTCGTGGGAGCGCCCTTCGAGAAGGCTCTCGCAGCAGGCATTACCACCACCACTACCACCATCACCCGTCCGCGCCTGCGCAACATTTCGACTGGCGCATCGTAGTCGTCTACGACGTCGTTGCCGTCGCTCACCGTGCCTGTCGCCCGTTGCCGGCGGAACGTATAGACGAATAAACAAGCCGAGATTCTCGCCGGCTTTCCCGTTCGCTCTCGCTCTCTCTCTCTCCCGGCCCACGCTAACCCCTTGACGAACAGCGAACCCATTCGATATACATGCTACTTCCTGCCTCGCGTTCTATCGCGCTTTAGCACTCGCACTTTCTTGGCAATCTCTCACAACTGCTTTCTCTATCGCCGTGCAACCAATAAACAGCGAACGGCGGGGAACACCAATAATGACGAGGGTCTCCACACGGACGGAGGGTAGCGATCGCGAGCCGACCGTTGGCGTGTCACACTCCAGGGCGCCTTTATCCAGTGGAGCCGACCCAACTCGACCCGCTCACCAGGCTTCGTTCGAGTGTGTCAAAGTTTCCGCCATGAAGAGTACAATCAGGAACCGCACTTCTGTGATCAAACAACAAGGGACTATTTCCAGTGGCGGACGGACGTATTAAGCAGCGATGTGATCACTATACTATTTACAAGGGCAGGGTATCCGCCTTTTATGTTCATCCGTTCGGAGGACAGCCGTTTTGTTTATTGCGACATACTACATCCCCGGTTTTGCTTACAAATGTTATCTCAGGACATGAGACAATTTTTAAAATAAGGCTCGTCCCTGCCAGATATGTTTTCCCTTGATTAGAAAGTCTGTTATGTTTACCCTGGTCTTGGTTTTGATGTGTAATTGTTGTTTCAATCCAAGCTATAATGGTTCCCACTTACGATATATTTGATTGGAAGGCTGGAAGGGTGCCTGTATATATATATATAGGCACTCCTCTTAGCGCCGAGACCTCCTTGATCAAGAAGGTGGAGACGCCAGGGTAGAGGTGGGAAGCTCGATTTCTCTTCATCTGCTCGAGACAGCACCCACAAAGTATCGTTTGGTTCAGTTTTGGTACAAAGTAAAGCTGTTCAACTTTCTCATACCGAGATCGCTGTATACGATGGAAATGACTGAACCCTTGCTGATCCTCAAGGCCTCCGCTATCTAATGAGCCTCAACCCGATGATCCATTATCTCAGGCACTTTCCGTACATTTTCTAAATTCACTGCCATTTCTGAGGCTCCCGAACGTGGTTCGCCTTCGAGACTGGTTCGAACCTTTCTAAATTCACTGATCCAATCGCGCCTAGCTTTATACGATAGTGGGAACCCTCCGTAAACTTCACCTAACTTCGTTTTACTTTATTTGGGTTGCATCACAATTCTTCACGTAGTAGCGGTTAATGACATCGCGAAGCTCGTAACGATTCATTATGGCGACACCGTTCAGCATGTCGTCTTCACTCGTGTACATTTCGTGAAAACACACCTCTTCATCACGACCGACTTTATTGTTTGTCATCTGCCGTCTCAAGGATTGCCCCTTACGCCCAAAAACGAACCTTCCACCGCTTGTGAGGTGCCGCACAGCCGACACAGGAAATTTATTGGCCCGTCTAGTATGAGCTAATTATTCTCAAAACGAGTACAAAAATTAGATAGAAAAACCGAACTTACAGCCAGTTGGCCAGAAGGCCGCGAAATATATTTATTGCAATTTACGGACAGTGTCTAAACAATCAAAAATAACACGCGGTGCCGTTATAAATTCGAAGGATCGACACCTATATTTGTTACGTATATACAAAATTTAAGGTAGGAAAATGTGGATTATCAATTCCTTTGTCGTCCTTTAAGGTCGCAATATTTATTGTTGTTTGCTAATCTACACTATGGCTGTCTCGTGTATGTCTTAATGCGTTTGTGAAAACGAGTGCCAATAACTATCCGGAAAGCTTCTCTCCGCTGTGCTGTTTTCTAACTAAGTGTTAAATACTCACACCTGCTGTTCCAGATGACCGCAACTAGATTGAATTCAAATACACCTTTGTTAATCAAGGGGGGTGGTACGATCTAGCACAATTGAAACATCTTCACCGGCTATTCGTTATGAAGAGTTGTTATTATTCTTCACATTATTATTATTATCATCACATTTCAGTTGATCCAGTTAGAGGAGTTAGCAGTCCTACGGACACAAATCTATTTTATTCCAAATTTACTGCCGTACAAGACATTACCATTACATTTTGCCCTAAATGTTATCTCTGTTAGGGAGGCCGACGCCGCCTCTAGTTGTCTGTACTTCATTTTCATCATGATTCACGCCTTGCTCAATTACTCACTCACTCATTGTAGCATCGAGAGAAGCACACGATCATCAGAAAATTGTCATTTTTGCTGCTCCTCGTTACACCTAGAATTCGTTCATTTGTTCGCTGTACATCCTTTCACTGTACCAGCCCCCATATCGCGTTCTCGCTTGCTCTATCTATGAGACTCCCGTTTGCGACTCTCTCGCCAAAATGGCACAGAGATGGTTACTGTGGCCGAGCCCTTCGCGCACTCCCGTCAGCAGTGCTGACGCCTCCTGCTGAAGCCGTGTGCGGGGATTGTAGCCGTGGCTTGGGGGGGGGGGGGGGCGGTGATGGCGATGGCGGCGGCGACGCCACGGCGACCGTTCCGGTTGTGGTAGTATTAGTAGCGGTGGGAACAGTGTGATCCCGATGATAGTGGTTCTCGGGGGCCCGTTGTGCGCGCGTTGTCTGCTGTTCTCGCCATTGTCTGCCGGCGCATCTCTCCGTTCAGCCCCCCCCCCCCGGGTGAGCCCCTCCAGCCCCCGTTTGCAGTGGTTATGTAATGGCTGTGACGCTGACTCGACGCCGAAATGAAGAGGAGCACTCGCAGCGTTTTCACAAGCAGGAAAGCAGCAAGAGTCAACGTGGCAAACACCCGCTGTTTCTGTATCCCCCCCCTCCCCCCCGCTCACATCTTCTCTGGGCTCGCTCGCTCGCTAACGTGCTAACGCGGCGGTAACGGCGGCCGTCCTTAACGCTAATTACACTTGCTACCAAAACGGCAGCAACGGAACGACACGACACGACAACGGCGGCGGCGGCAGCGGCGACAACGACGACGACGAGGAATACACGAGCATGGCGATCGGACGCACAATGCTGAACGAGAGACGAAGGACAGTTCCCCGTCCGGCCCCCGCCGCGACCACCCCACGATCCCAGAGGCGCGGAACAAGCGACACCTCATACAACGTCCAGAGTCTCACACTCACTTATCCCAACCGCGGCGGTGGTTTCACCGGCGGCGGCGGCGGCCACAGGCCGAGACGGGTGTATGGTCAGGATGACGACGACGACGACGAACACCACCAGCCGCCGCAATGGTTCTCCGAGGTGGCATCCCGAAGCATGGTCGTCCGGCTGCACACCTCGCCTCGTCCCGCTCCGCCTCACCTCACGTCGCCTTACTTTGTCAAGGTTGTCATGCCGTGCTCCCGTGAACGTGTCATCGTCGGCGGCGACGGCGGCGGTGGCAGCGACGATAAGTCGTCCGTGCTGTCACCTCCTGCTTGCGTTTCGTTTGGCCACACACACACACACACACCGGCACAAACGAACATGTGCCAGCGCCTGCGGCTGCCGCTGTCCGCAGCGCTTCTGCTGCTGCTGCTGCGGCGGCGGCGGACAACAGTGGACGGCTGTAAATGTGCTGTGGAGTGCGGCCCTGAACGAACGTAGGTGCGTCTGCGCGAGGAAGAGTGGTAGCGCTCAAGCAAGAATATAGTCCCCTATTCCTATGCTTCAACGGGGAACTTCTCTGGGGGCGGACGAGAAAACGTACATATGGTAGTAGTGGTTGTTGTTGTGGCGGCAGCAGTAGTAGTTGCGGTCGTGTTTGTATTATACCGAGACAGACACTCCCCCGCCTCCCTGTCGGTGCTTGGCTGGGTGAGTCCATTTTGCCAGCAAACTTTGCGCTGTGTCCCCGCTGTGGCTGCGTGTGGCTATGTGTGTGGGTAAAGACGCTAGGTGGTGGTGGTGCTGCCTGGTGGCGCTAAAAGGGGGGGAGGAGGATCGTATGGGAACAGGGTTAGGCAGTAACCACTTCGCCCGGACGACAGTGGTGGCTCGCCTCGCTATGAGGTGTCACTCGGTGACGAGCGCTCCGACGGCGTTGGGCCCATCCGCACACCGGGAGCTGAGCGGCCCTATCCTTTGAGCCGAAGTCGCGGATTCAACGGCAGCGAGTAGCAGGGGCCGGGTGAACGGGATGTAACGCGGACTCAGCGGCGTAATCACTGCCGAGAACGAGAGCAAGCCAGCCGGCACGCGGACTACGAGCTGGCGAGTAAGGATGGTCTAGCTGACTCCGGCCACCAGCAATCACAAGGCAGTTAGGAGATAACCCGCTAACAGCGAGCACCAACGGCAGCGAAGGCGGCGAGCTTGCTTGCTCGCATACGAAAAAGCGCGAAGCGGCGGCGGCGGCGGCAGGGGCGGCCTTCCATAGCACCGCAACTTCCATACGCCTCGTTCGTTCGTACATGTATACACACATACATATATACCTCGTGGGCCGGCATCGGCGGGCAGTCCCGCAAAGCAGGCTCCGGCATTCGTTGGCCACATACAATGCGGACACCGCCTTCCGCCTAGAACAGCACACACGCAAGCACATACATTCGCCTGCTTCTCCCAACTCATAGACTCTCGTCTATGTCGCCACTACCACCACCATCATCAGCAACAACAACAACAACATCAGTCACATCAGCAGCAACAGCAGCAGCAGCAGCAACCGCCAATGCTTCCTGCCTATGCGAGTCGCATCGTCATTGTGTATACATGTGTATTTTTGTCAGCATCGCTACTTGCGAGGTACGCGACAGCCTATATACAACACTGGCTACAGCCAAAGCCTGCACGCGGCGTGACCATAGCTGACAATGACAATGTCCTTCATCGATTAGGTTCCAATTTAACTGTTAGGAGGAATTAGCATATGGCAATGATAGGGTATATATAGTAGTATCATATAACGCAATCGGACGTTTTCTGATTTGCCTAAAATAGCATCAGTATGGCAGAGAGAGAGAGGCAACTGATTCTCTAATAATTGTGAATTTTAAGACTTGTAATCATAATCAATACTCGACATAGAATAAATACATTGACATGTATCATGATCGCAAGCGAATGGCGGGTATTCATCCACTAATCCATCACCTTTGTTGTTGGGATGATATCCGACATAACGTGCTGAACGCCGATGAGTGGAGTTCCAGTTCTCGAATATTAATACCACCACACGAAACCGGCTAAACACAATCATTCTAAAGGTGGATATTTCCAGGAAGACGGCTTACAGCGACAACACTTAGCAGGTACATCGAGTGAAATCCCGAAGATACAGCTTTACTATACATAAATACACAAATGAACGTTTCAGATCGATGGAGGTCTAATTCAGATAACAAACATTAAAATATAAAGTCAAATTAAGTCGGCCCCGTTCAATAGAGTATCATCAGTCAGATACGTCCGAGTCAGGCCTTTCGTATCGATCTGTTTTGCCATAGGCCAAGTACAAATGTTATTAATTACAAATATTAAGGTTGAGGGGTAAGACCTTACTAGCCTTGAGAATAACATAGCATAAAGCTATGGATCGGTATTAGGTTTCATTAGCACAAAAATCCACATCAGCCTCGAGCTCGGAAGCTGGGTAACCGATTACACATTTTACGCCAACATGGTAAAGATAGTACGGTTGTTATTTTCGGCTTTTTTTTACGAGGTCGCTTACTGATGAACGGCTCGAACGAAACAGCTCATTGGCATCTATCTGTGGCGTGACGACACGTTTGCTACACGGACATTTTGACGCTACCGAGGCGGGGAGCCAATTACATGAATTAATAATAATGTGACGAATAATAATTATAATAAGACAGGGGATTTTTATTAGTCAGTTATAAAAGTGGGCGACAAATGTACACCCGCTGAATGAACGTGAAATACATCTAAAAACACCTTTCTCTATATATTCTTAATAGAATATCTAGAACAAGCAGGCCCCATTTCCCCAATCCTTAAGCGTGCCCAATTATAATCATAACGGAAAATAATGTTTCGTATAGTGTAGTAACATTGCCAGAAAATTAAATTAGCAATGAACAGTAAAATTCAGTTAAATAAAACCTTCAACAATAGTCGATTGTTGTAGCAAGAGAGGGAGGGAGAGAGAGAGAGGAGAGAGAGAGAGGGATTCACGGTAACAATTCTAACGGGTGTCTGATACAGCTCAATTCAGCGATGTCGTCTTCGATACAAAAATAAGCCCCATATCACTCATGGATAGTGGACGGCTACTATCATTGTCGCTGCTATAACAGTGCCTTGTAATAAGACCTTATATTACACAACAGGAGACATGAAAATCCACTATTGTCCCCGGTTTATCTACTCGGATATATTGCGTAACACTGACTATCTGTTTCACTATTGCTGACTGTTTTTTTCTTTACTGTCACTTGGCCAATGGGGCGCCCTTCGAACAAACAATATATGTGGCAGTTCTCTATATGCTATTTACATAGCACACATAGCACAGATCGCCGAAGAATACGATTCAAATTGGAGTTTTCGATTTTACGCGAATATCAACTAAAATCTTCGGCATCCGCTGGCCAAGTTTGTGCAGGTCAAGTCGACGACAGCGAGAAACCGTCACACTCGTTCCGTTTCTGAATGAGCAACTCTCTGAGAGCTCGGTGATCCCCCAACTTAGTCAACGGTATGCCCTGTGCCATTGTACCTCTCGTACGTGTTGTCGTTATGTCGCACACTTTTGATAATTACAAATCCTCTAAATACGAGAGAGCAAGAGAGCTGATGACACAAGATAAGCTAGCTGTGACACAGGGTGTGTTGGTTAACATACGTCCTACGTTACAACATAATCACCGTATGGGCGAATTTGGTCACTGGGTGAACAAAAAGAGAGAATGCTCCCGTGAATGAACATTGAAACATCTTACGCTTATATAATATAATGATCGTAAACGAACTGGTATGAGAGCGGCAGCGAAAACCAAGCACCTATTAGAAACGGCCACTTCATTCCACTCTTGCGTGGACACACACAGAAGCGCCACGCTACGGCACAATTCACAGCGGGCAGAGCCGCAACCGCGGCAGACTTTGCTGTAATCGAAAAGTTTGTCGTGCTAACGCAGCACACATTCCCTGTTCATACTGGAACTCGCAGATGTAATGCAAAGCCATGTTATACATATTTCTCATTGAGCTCATTCAGCCGGGCGCGGAATCTGATTCTGAATGGGATTTTTTCCTTCCCTAGAAATAGTGTTCCAACCGCATCAGCATACGCTTAACGTCTGGCGACACAGAATTATGTGTGTTAAATACAACGTAATAGCTGTAATACAAGTAAATCTATGTACCTTATTACAGGCTATAATGTACACACATGTACTGATGAGGCAGCCTTTGCCGTTGTGTTTAACACCCAGCATTTCTGCGTTAAGAGGCGCCAAGCTTATGTCAAGGCTGGCATTGTATTTAGTCACTATTCGCAATGAAACAACATGCATTCATAATTGCCGCGCACCATTTCAACGCTCTAAACGAAGGCGGTCGATAAGGCAACTTCAGCGTCTCCCGCCGGAAGATTTTTATTATTTGACAGGTTCCAGAAGCACACGCAGCAACTCTCGATAACTGGGAGCAACTCAGGGTTCCTTTGGTCGTACTCTCACTTGGAAGAGCCTGCTACGGCCAGCTGTCGACATTGACACAATCTTTTTGCATACTACACAAGTGCTTATCCATTGGTTGAATATTGTAAATGTGATGATATTCCGAAACCGATAGTCACAGTCCCCAGTGGACGGTAGAGGCACCAGCATCTCGTCTTCTGTCGTCTGATGCCTAAACAGATTCTACCACGGGTATCGGTTCTGCAACCGCTGCTGCTGCCGCTGCTGCTGCTGCTGATGTTGTTGTTGTTTCTGCTGATTCTGATAAGTACATGACCTTTTCATGTTCTGCCAGACAGTGACAATGTGAGCGTCTCCGCTTCGCGGTTCTACTCTCGCCTTTATTCTCTTAGCCTTCTTCTCCTCTGCGGCCTGCGAAACACTTCTTTCCTTACGGGCCACAATAACGGCTTGGATAGGAAGACGACATTGACGGCGATGGCGGCCGCAGAGGCGTTTTCCCAACGGAAGTCCAGTCCAGCTGCCCCACTGTGTCCCCTCTTCCCAAACCCCCTCTCACAACCCCCAATCGCTCTCCTTCCTGAGCGCAAACTGTTGTTCGGCCTGCCTGCTTGCCTGCCGACTCCCGACTTCGTCGTTTCTGAGTGCTGCGGGCACACGCCGTCAGTCTGATTGGTCCGGCCTCCTTGGATCCTGTCCGGTCAGTGTCGCCGTGGTCGCGGCCCTGGCTCCTCGCTGCTGGCGGTAGTGTCGCAAGGGTTCCTGGCAGCAGTGAACCACGCAGATGCTACGGGAACGGAAGGAGAGCACAGGCATTTGCTCCGCTTGTTCTATCCCCTGCTTCTCGGTGGCCGCTGCCAGATCTCGGTGGCCTCTTCGGCTGTTCTGCAGCCTCCTCTACTCTGACAGAGGCAGGATGTTACTCCGGTGTCGCGCGCTCGTTTGGACACCGATGCCACACGGCCCGACCGCAGCCCGTTTGCCGCCCGACAGCCACTTGCCCCATTCGGAAGCCGTCTGCTACCTTACGGGACAATACTGGCCAGCTGAAAACAACAATAGCAACGACAACAACAACAGGAAAAAGAGGAAGCTAACCGACTATCCAATCGAAGCAATAATCAACGCGAACGAACAACGGAGATACGTTGGGCAGCGTTACCTGCACGAGCGAAACTGAGTTTCTGTGCGATTTGTCTGCTGAAACCTCGCCTGTCCCGGCACCGTTTCTGCCACTAGCTCCTGCTGCTCTTGCTGCTGCTGCTGCTGCTGCTGCTGCTGGTACAACCGCCGTGTCCTCGTAACATTTTACTGGCCAGTATCGGCCTGTCTGTGCCGGTCAGAGGTACTTTGTGTGTAGATTCTACGAGCTAGTATTCTTGCCACTATTTGCCTTGTTATTTGGTGGTTGGTGCTTCTAGCTGGTCAACAACGCGAAGCGAGGCTGGCCAGCCACTGGGTTGCAAAGCAATTGTTGTGTTCCAATACCCTCTGCTGGCTTATCGCTGCTGCTGCCGCGGTGAATTACCATGTCTCGAGAAAGAGAGGTGAATTTTCGATATCGGAAAGTAAAATAAAATCGGTAATATCAGTACCAATTACGGTACAACGCAACGCTATGCGATTCAATCCTGTCCCAATATTTCTGAGCCAATCATCTCTCTTGCGAATGAAAGCGCAGGATTGTACTATGTGAAACCAGCAAATTCGAAGGTCAGCTAGGTAGCCGGTATGAATCATAAAGCCACACTAAACAGGCGGACTTGTTCCCGGCAAGACGGTAATGTATTTCGAGATGCGTGAAGTGAATATCAATTAGCGTGTTCATCCTCAATACAGATTATAATATTCCTTGGTGTGCCTACATTGGCTATTTATTATGGTCCTCATAAGACGATTCTGCCATTCGACCTTTCGTAGAATTCGCGATTGTACACTAAAGAAGTTAGAACACATTTAGATAGGCTAACCACACTGGCTTTCTCTTACGAATGTTTATAATGCACACACCACTCATTGGTAAACTTGCTGTGATTCTGTAATGGGCCTAATAAACTCAACTTCAATATGTCAAACCCTATGAACTTGTAGTGGTCTTTTGCGTTAAGCGATTCAATCCAAGATGGCAGAGTGCTCGAAGTTAATAATGTTAGACGGCCAGTTCTTTCTCTCAACTTTAGGGAGACCGAACGTGTGTGACAGGCCAAGGGGTGATTCCAACGGTTGCCCGAGATCAAGTCGAGCAATTGGCGCCCTGTCTGCTTTAACTCAAATCGCGCCAGCCCTGCGCGCCTGCTCGTTCCCCCGCTGTCTGGAACAATGCCGCACGAGTGAAATATTCGAACGATTCCGAAGCTTCCGCCTAGCACTGCGCCCTATAACGTGGTACCTTGACGCCATCCGTCAGCCGCTAGTCAATAGCGGGACGTCACTCAAGCAAGCCACACCGTTTGCCAGTGAAGAACACCCATCAAACTAAGCGTTTACCTCCGGCAGCAGCAGCAGCTTTTATTCCCTCGCGTTTCTGGTCCGAGTGCGATTTCCTGAGGGGTGCCGCACCCTCGTGGCATATTGGATTGCCGGTTAGACGTATAATACATATCTTCGACGGTTTCCCTTAACAACGGATATGTATGTAACGCTACGTGAATTAGACAGGCGTCAAATGCCGAACACCCTTGCCTCACCTCCATGGTCTCTGATCTGCTGGCCGCTTGGTTGGTACGGCCCCCTTTATAACTGCAACAGTTCTCGTTTCACTTACGACACATTTGCGGAATTACCATATTCTAAATACATGTATCACTTCCTTTCAAACGCTGCGTATCCTCGTTTCCCCAAGGTGTCTTCCTAACAGGGAGCACCGCCACACGTCTAACCCCTTTCACGTTCGGCAGTTCAGGAGCGCCCTGAAGTACGAAGCTTATCAGGGCCAGCGGTCGGTTCTTCACTAGTTGCTGGTTACCCAAGCCACTACAGGCTGCCATAGCGGAAAGTCTAGATGAGGGTCCTGACCGACGTGAAGTGATTGGCGGCTCTTCAATTGTAGATCAAATTTATTCCGAGCAACCCAATGCTCAGCACATCGATTCCCCCCTTCTCGCTCTCTTGAGACGGAGAAGCAGTACCTCGCTGGTTCCGACCACCTGCTCCTACCTAGCCATCCCTGCCATCATGTTCCAACTGCCTCGATTTTCTTCGTACACGCCCGATGCTTGCTTCTTCGTCCACCACGGGGCCAGCTATTATATTATAGGTCAACCAACCAACGTTAGCTCGACGCAAGTTTGAAGGCGAGAGTACGTGACTGACTGAGTCCTGCGTCAAGAAGCCGAGGGAGGGAATCTCAGATACGCCCTCATACAGCCTCATCATTCCCTAGGGTGCCCTATTGTACCCCTTTTACCATAGCTATAATACTAACTGTTCGGCCGCTACCATCACTACGGCTACTGCTTTTGCCGTTGCAATCTTCAAATATCCCACCACGACCCGCCTCCACCCCCTCTCTGTCTATCTCTCTCTCTCTCTGCTCTCCTTTTCTTTCGTATTCACTTTTCTTTCGACTGGGTGTACCTCTCTCTCTCTCTCCCTTAACCTTATCCAGGTCACTTTCGTGGGCATTCTCTCGTTTCCCCTGGAAACCGCCCTGGCGCCTTCTGCCTCTTCTTTTCTTCTTCTTTTCCACTTCGCCGTCTCCTCCTGCGTCGAGATCTCATCTCCCTCCTCCCAATACCCGCCCCGCCTTCTCTCTAGTCCGTCCCATTTTCTCTTTCACTCTCTCGGTACAAAAGCAACGATTCTATTTTGTACCTGGTAGCCTTGCCAAGAACCGGTACACCAAGGACTTTCCCTCGGCCCGCTTCATGCCCTCAAAACCCACCGCGCTCAATAAAGAGTTGATATTCATAACGTTCAAAAATTGCCTCTCCTCGTTTACTTATCTCTCTCTCTCTCTCTCTCTTACTGTCGCTCCCTTCAAGCAGGGTGTAGCAGTAGTAGTGCCACGTTCGTTTTGCCGTCGCTGCCGCAGCGCCGCCGTTCCCCTTGCTTTGCTGTACGCCGGGCAGCATTAAAGAGGCGGTAGCTGGTGGAGACCGACGTAGCTGGGTGAGAGGCACGGCAAGCCGCGGGCGTCGTATACGACGAGCGATCTTGAGTCGAAGGTCATGAACGAAGGCGCCGTCGAAAGAACGCGGCTGAAGGAAGTTGCGATGGCAGTCATGAGGTGCGGCCGACCCCCGATCACATCAGCTATGAGGACTTGCTGCCGCTGCCGTTACTACTATTGGCGCCGATGCTGCTGCTGCTGCTTCAGGTCATGGCGCAACGACGATGCTCACACTGACGCTGACTGCCACCGACGCTGAGGCGATTGAAAAAACGAAGAAAGATCTTCTAAATCATTCCTTGTGCGAGGGGGGACGGGGGCTCTGAGGCCTGATTCGCCGATTAAATTCGCATTTGGTTTAGGGTGGGGCCCGGAGTGCTTGAGATTGAGGTGGTTTGACGTTTTTGCTGTCAGATGAAGTGCTGCCCTGCCGACCTGCTGCAAGCAACGGACCTGCGAAATGGCAAGCAGCCGTCAGGTCGGTCGCCTCCGGCAAATCTAAAGGCTCAAAGGTGCTACTACTGCGTTGCTCGCGGGTATTCGCCATCCGCTTTCAATTCAAACGACCAAACGTTCTCACCCCGTCCGATGCTGACGGCAGGCCCTGAATGTTGAATTGGGAATACTGCGTCCTGTAATTGAATATCACGATGAAACGCTCTAAGCTGCCACTCCTGTACACATCCTTCCACACTTCGCTTCTCGCGTCAGACAAGCCGCTCTTGCAGGTGCCCGTCAAGAGAACAACCATGAGAAGATGAATGATACTTTGAAACGCACAAATCTGAGTTGTACCAGATTTGTACGTTTCTATGTTTGTGAGCTGTTTGTATGAATGCGAGTTGTCGAGAAACGTTCACTAACGCCCAAGAAACGATTAATATGGCTGCGTCGACATAACAACAACAACAATAATAATAACATGCCATGTCATTTGTTTGTTGCACTTGGTCGTTAGGCGATCACTGTTGTAAATACACACGCCGCGCATAGGGTTGTGTTAGTGATAAAATCGACAACTGAATATAACGCCTATACAATTCCAGCATGTCGTATGTGCAGTTCTAGAGTATTCGGGTTCTAACACGGCTGAAAACTGACCACTGTATACCACATACACCAATATATACGATATGCAAGCGACAGAGTCGCTAACTTTGGGCAACAAGGAAACGATTGACGATTTGTCCGTCAGAGCTTTCACAGCGAAAGCAGAAATGCTAAACACGAAAGCTACGCTGAGTTCTGGAGCAGAAAGCACGAGACGCGCCACATAGCACAGATGCTCTTTTTTGAACAAGGCCGCGCAAACTTCGACTGGCCTCAAGGTCAGCACGAGACAAATGTAGATAGCAGCAGCAGCGCAGATTTATAAATTCCCGTTCAGATTAAAAAGCAGATGTTCACGTTTTCGACCTATCCCTGCAGCGCCGTTGGTATAGTTATTGTGTATTTAGTACAATTCAGAAAGCAGCATTTCTATGGCGGCACGCTGGTCTAAGGCGGCTGATTATTCCTGCAGAAGCGCCGACAAGAGAAGCCATATATGTATGGCTGGAGGACGGAAAATATCTGCTTTTTAATCTGCCCGGGAATTTATAAATCTGCGCCGCTGCTAAAAAAAAATACGTACATGCGGAGATATGCACTAGATTTGTAACCATGCGAGGTCGACAGTTACGTTAAGCGCTGCCCCCTCGAATTGCAAAAACTTCACTGCAACGTCATGAATTACCGCCAACGTCCGCCAGTCGCTTACGTGAAACCTCTAATAAACATATCAGAGAAATGACGATCAGAATTACTCGCGCGAGCAGAAATCGACCCTAGGCTAGCGACTGACATTCAAGTATTTTTAATAGAGTTAGAATTTTCTGAATCGAAGCCAGGTCTGTTCCAACAGATTACGAATTGAATACAGCGGATATATATATATATATATATATAGCGCGCAGCAGAATACACTGCACTATTACGGGGACGAGATCCCGGCTCAGAGGTTCAGCTGTGACCTTTCGCCTGTGGCTGCGCGGAAACTGCAAAGCAAACAATATATAATGTACATATGTGCCTAAATCTCGGATTCGATAGCGGTATTTTGATAAAGATGTTGCCACGCGGAAAACTTAAATACGCGCAGTTCGTCATGTGGGAACGGCGTTCCTATCATCTTCCATTATATCGGGAGCCATATCATAGCCGCTTGGGACCTCTTCGTCTTCCTGCCCCGACTTTATTTCGACTAGCTTCGGCATTTTCCGAATTTATATCCTACTCTGCTTGGGCCAGTTTGTAAAGCCCTTCGGAATTTGTTTTTTGGATGCTTCTTGACTAGCTCGTTTGCACCTAGAATCGATCGGGACCCAGAGCGGCATCTCTGCAGTTAGCTACGCATCCGACCGCGGAATTGTTCATTGTGTTCAATGATGCCTAGATCTATGTCCGTTGTAGCATGAAATTTTCCCGCCTCTCACTACTGTTTCTGATCAACTCCAGGCTTAAGGCAAGACTCATGCAACGTGATGTTTGTCGGTAGCCTCAGGACGGTTGAAGTGGCAAGCATATAGACAGCTAATATTAATTCAATGGTGGATCGTGAAAGTATAATATACCGACATAGTGCACGTATGCACTAGTGCCTTCGAACTGCTCATAGCAGTGACGACCTTTCCACTTGTGGATAGTGAACAATATCTCCATTGAACAAAAGCAACAGTGGAGCATAACGTGTCATTGCACGTAGCCAAGTAGGCGAAAGCCATATTTATTACCATGAATCAATGATCGTCACCCGCACACCTGTGAGTAGCATATAAAGACATCGTTGCTTACATTCACATATATAGTAGATTTGTGTACGTATGCTCGAGACAAGCTACGCGCGGGCGTGGTGATCCTCGGTGTAGGTCCAGGGGCGATCAGTTGAGGAATTCGAAGCGCCTTGAGAAGAGCGTAGAGGTTGCAATAAAAATCAACTCCAAAATCAATAAACGACCTCGACTAGGTCGTAGCGATGGTTGCTCCTGCAACTGCCGTCGCCGCCGCTGCTCGAGGTCGAGGATCGGAGCACGCAGGCTTCGGTAGAGGGGTGTCAGACGTCGAGGCCGTCTCAGGAAGGGCAATCGGAAGGGGGCTAGCAAACCAAAGTGCTCGGCCGGTGGCCGGGGGTGGGGGTCCCAGTCCCGACTCAGCAGTGACAAAAAGGCAGCGACCGCAAAAATGCAACTTGCCGTCTCCGACTCGATCGAGCTCGCGCGCGCTCGTGCTGGATGTTTGCTCGTGCTGGCTGCGCCTGCCTTCGGTTCTTCTCTATGTGATGCCATCCACAATGAAGCAACCGACGGTGAATCGGTCTGGCTCCACTCGGCCCGGCCCTACTCGGCTCCTTCGCTGCTCCGTACCGTCGCCGCCAACACGGGGAATGGGGAACTGGGAGGAGGCCTAGGGCCTTGGCTGGCTCCCTCTCGCCCGTGCTCATTCGTGCCCTTCGGAAAAAATGATTGAGAACTCAGTTTGCGAGATTCGGATTCGCGTTGCCGCCGCCACCACCACCACAACCGCAGCAGCACCCGCGACAGCCGCCGACGCCGCAGCCGACGCCGCCTGTGCTCCGCCATGCGCCGTTTTGGGCAGGCAAGAAGGCCCAGTCCAACCCAACATAACGTCCCTGAATCGCATCCTGCCCCTCTTATGCCCTGCGTTCGTCTCGATCACGACAGGCAGCGCGTCTAACATCAACCCATGCAGCCATCCGTACTGCGAATACGCGAATCTATGATGACGGCGGCGGCGGAGGCGGCAGCAGCGGCCAGCGATTGTAACAGAGTGGAGAATTGGGAGAACGGGGTCGCGGGCGGGAGGTCGGAAGGGATTGGGGATTGAGTGAGCGATGACTCGCGCGTGCCTTACCACCAGTGGTCCCGCACGCAAAGGCAGTGCCTGGATCGTGCCTGGCTGGCTCATTCAACGCCATGACAGAGCCTAACAGAATTGAACCGCCGCTTCCGATTGAAACGAGAGAGAGAGTGCAAAATAACTTGGTTCGTCTGGAAAAGGGTCCACGCGCTGACGAACATTTCTACGTTTGAAGTTGGCTGCGACCGGTCCCACTCCTGCTTATTTCATGCGAATACTTTTTTTGTTTAAAGACCTGCTTAAGTGCGGCTTTCAAGTCAGGATTTCGAATATAATTACGAGTATCCCGGCGGTAGGGTTCCATATTGTAATAGTAGTCTTGGAGTGTGGAGTATACCAGTGTTCCTACATGTATTCTCTTTAAACTAGAAACTAAATGCTATAACTTAATTTCGAATAGCCATTACACATAGATAATACGCGATATATCCTTAAAATAATAGCAATGCCATTCTGACAGCTCTTATCTGAGGAAACAAATTTGTCTATCAACTTGGTCGTGCAGCGTGAACAAGCGGGTTGGTTCTGGCTCGTGTATTACAACCCGGTCACTGGCAGTGGTGCCACCGATCCGCTACACCCTACCATTGTTACCATTACACATAGCACCATGCCCGGGGCATACCGGATAGCCGAATATGAACCTCGGATTGAAAGTTAAACGTTGGTTTGCTTAAAATTTTAAAATGCAGCAAGCAAATAACTTGGCCGGATAACTGGTGGCCGGAGCGTAGGCAGGCTTGAGTCAGGCCCGAGTTGAGACACGGCTCGGTCAAATTTGGCCGGCAACCGAGTTCAAAGCCGTGCGAGCTATAAGGGGATTTCTTTTCACATTGAAATTGCCTCTGCGTTGCCTATAGTCGTGGTCGTCGTCGTTGTTGTTGTTGTCGTCGTCGTCGTCGTCGTGGTGAATCGTCTTTGTATGTTGACGTTGATCCTCCAACGGACCCGCTAGCGAGTAGTGCCCGCTTGGCTACAGGATCGCACGACGATCGCAGTGAGAACGAAATGCTGAAGGAACATGCCGTGTTTGTGGGTGGCTCCTCTTTCACAACTACTCGTTCGTGCTATCCGCCCGCTTCACCCCCAACTCCCGTTCTCACTCTTTTATACTTCGGCCTCGGGGGCCTACTTGAGACTTCACTTTTGGCTCGACTTGGATGCTAGCTTAAATACGGGAAAGCAGATCTCGCTCGAATGGAGGGCTGAGTCGTCGAAGGAGAAACCCCGCCGATGATGATGATGATGATACGGCAGAGCTGTGCGGTCGCCAGATGAATCTGGCAGAGCGGGCGGCTTTCTGCGATGTCGGAGAGTAGTAGCAAGAGACATGATGGGTGCACGTTCATACGAGAAAAACGAGCCACACATAAAATGGGCGGCCATAAATGCCTGTCTAGCCTCGCTGCAAGACGCAACGATGCCAAGGATGTGCTGAGCGCACGGTCAACTCGGGTCAGAGTTCGGGTAGACACGGCAGACGTGGCAGACGTGCAGCCATGATAGGGCGAAGACATCCGGACGACAAGTGGCCCTTTACTGGGACCGCTTCACCTGACCTCGTCGAAAGACAACCATGACGGAGTTGATGTCCGGCCTGCCTTGACGCACCGTTAAAGTGACTACGGCCTTGTAGACATACGAACCACCAATGTTGAACGCCTAAGTTAACAGGCCCGCCCGCAATGCACAGTTGTATACGTATGGTACTTTGCGTAGGAGTTAACCATCACGTTCATAAACTTCATCAGAGCTCAGATTTCTATAATATAATATTTGTAATCTAAACAAATTGGCTGGTTGATATAAGAAATAGTAGGTTGTTGCACAGTCGGTTCTGTCATGAGACCTCTGTGGTAAGGGTGCAGATTTGTTTTCTGTGCGGAAACTCTCTTCAAATTTCAGCTAGAGATCGAATTTCACTAGTCATAATCATAACTCCATAGTGAGGATGTTACGCTTGGAGCAAGGATAAATTCGTTACCTCTAGAAGTCTAAAGTTTGTAACCGAGTTAATATAATAAAAGTCTTATATAAGTGGGTGCCACATGTTCTCCATAAAGACACCAAGGACGAAAACCTACCCGAGCTTCGTATTTTAGACTTCAACTCGTCTTTCACTGTGTCAATTTCTCCCGCTGTCGCCTTTCTGTCTGAAAGTATAGGTGGCATCCATGTACTATATAATACAAGACTTCAATGAGATCTAGGAAATAGCGCTTGCCTAACTAGATGGATATCTCGATTCGGCTTTGTGCTATCCATATTCAGATCTTTGTACTAGTCCTACTACCCTTGTATTATAGAGGGGTAACCCCTTGGATGAATGCGCCGACGAACTGCTATGAACACACAAGAACAGTTGCACGCTAGATTCCACCTCTCGAGACTGTTTTCCCTCAATTTTCCTAATGCGTATAGCCCCGATATGTGGTCAACTTGTATCGTCAGTTTGAAGTGCACCCGGTGTTCCCAAAACTTCCTCTTAGAGATTACAATACTCGAGCTTAGATGAAAAATAAGAACGATGTGTTCGCATGTAGCGAGACCGAGGCATTTGAAACTGACGCTTATTACCTATATAATAAGTAATTCATTTATTGACACAATGTAGTTATATCACAGCACGCAAGCTTAATAGTCAATTTCACTTTTCCACAAATAACTTGATAGGCATTTTTATCCTTCCGCTACAATTAATGCATTTAACTACCATGTATATTAGAACGTGTAAAATGTACATGTATTATCTCCGATGCGACACAGAGCGTTGATAAGCGCATAAAATGACCATTAATTAAACACAATTTTACGCTTATCAACGTCGGATCGAGTGAGTTGAATCGAAAGACGCTGACGTTGTTTCGAATCCCACTTTTGCTGTCAGCCTGAAACGGCTAAAAGCCACGAGCTGCTTTGTTTCCAACGGTTTTTGTCAAATGTTCTATCTGTGTATTGTGCGGATGGCTAGGCGAGGTTGCTTGGAGTACGTCATGTGTGTACACTCTTAGCTTCGAGGGAGTGCATCATCTACCGGGTATTTATTCCGGAAAAGAAGCTTGATTTAAGCTTCTTTTGTATTTACTTGGAAAACATGCCAGTTCAAACAATACTGTAGACATGCGGGATTATGATATTGTTTCGTGCGCTTGTTTTGCGTAGATCTCTGATGAGAAACTTATTTTTATCTGGGTTGATATCCCGCAGGTCAAGTGAGGTTGTGCTTTATATAGCTTGTTGCCACAACTGCTGGTTGAACAGCTAGTGGTCTAATCTAGAAGGTAGGTAGATATGCCCGTACAATACCTATTTTTCTTACAGATACGGTTGTCTGGGGGCCGCGAACAGTGTCCGTTCGGCTGAGTCTAGACTTGGGATATCTTCGGTGATATTTATTATTATTATTATTATTGTATTGAAATTTCATTCTTCCTACACGCTTCGACATGTCTCAAACCTGCGTTTACAGAACAACAACAACGGAAATCAATGTTGTGTTTTTCAGATGGAATTGAAAAATTAGGACTTAGTGCTTATTGTATGTGTAAACTGCAGCCAATTACTACTATACAAGAGAGAAGAGAAGAGAATAAGTAAAGGTGGCCCCGACAGGTCCTCATAGTAATACCTAAAAGGTTAAGAGTTGAGGCCTGTCACATAGGGGAACAGCTGAGGGTCAGCTCGAAAAACAATTATAATATAATTACTACTATACAATACAACGTGAACGAAATAATACGCTATGCAATGGGAGTTTTCTGGTGGAAATCGCGGCGATGACTGCAGTGGACACCCAACAAGAAATTAGAGTGGCGAGGCAAGGTTAGTTTATTTATCATCGTTGCTTGCGCGTGCTGTTTGTATGCACTGTACTGCCTATATTTATTTATTCATATTATTTATACTAAAATATGCCATTTGTACAATTTAATTTTATGGCTGGACATTTGTGTGTCTAGTTAAGTTTCAGTTTAATGTGTGCTCAAGCAAATTTTTTAATTGACGATGTCCGCATCCACTAAGTTCGACACATTCGAAGATATTGCCCCACAGCTATAACACAGGTTTGAAGTATGAATTGGTCCGTCAGCGTTGTCCTATCCACGTAAATTGGTTGACTAGAGGTAACCCAAAGTCTGTAAGCCAGATTGCATGGTATCAGCCTACGCTACGTAGCTGTAATCCACTATCTTTATCCTCAGCGCTGTTAAACGTGACAACCCATAAAAGAAACGATATTCGAGCCAATGAGAGGGTCATTGTGCTAGTTGGTCAGGTTGACAACGTGGTTTTCCGAAGGATATATATGCCGGCACAAGGGTTCTTCAGAAGGTCAATGGGCGCATATTACACTGCGCTGAGCTTAAAGGTGAACTATGTACATTTTTAGGCATTTTTTTTTAGAAATAGATAAAAATAAATGGAGTAACGACGTAGATGACTTGCCAATATGGAAGTCGATGACAAAATGAATTATGTGGCTCGAAGCTTTAACGGCAACCTTGCGGAAAATACGTCGACATGTCAAATAAAGTGACATCTCAGCGGTACATATCGATGTATGCGATATAGCTGACAATTTTCCTCACGCAATGACAAAGTACCAATAATCGATACGAGCTAAATATATTTAAGACCGTAATATAATACATTGGATATGGAACCCGTTCACCGAAAGGGACATCGTCATTTGACGTCCGGGAGAATACGGAAAAGTATTCGCTAACACATGCACGACCCATAATAGGTCGTCGAGGCTCGAAGGCCAATCACGCATTTCACTGACACGCATACTCTATAAAGCATATATATATACATAGATATATAAATATGGAGGGACGACACCTTTTTTTGCTCGTTAGAAAAACACACAATGAAAGAAAGCAGGGAGGTTGGGCTGCATTTACTTCCAGCTGCTACTTCTCTGCTTCCACTGGTGACCCTGTAGCCCTCGAGGACGTTCCTGTCAACGTTCGATGTTTAGAAGCCAGCTATGTCTATAGCCAATGACTGGCGGTCAGAGAGCTTCCAGTTTCTCCGCGGTGTTGTGCTGCTGCTACCACCACCGCCGTCGTCGCCGTTGTCATCGTGTGGAATCGCCCCTGGCGTTTGGTTTTGGGAGCACAGGACGATGGTGGCCTCGGCTGCAGCCGTCGTTCCTTCAGCTTCTTCTGCCGTTGAGGCGGTCGAACTCTTCGACCCCTCCCAGCATCGACTGGGACGCCCCCATCAGTCGGCGGGCGCTCCCGTATTTGGCCCACCGCCTGTGCCGACGCCGACGCCGACGCCACCGCCGCAATTATCGAGCGCAAACGAAGCCTCCCAGCGAGCGTGCGCCTCAACCGATAACCTGCTTCTTTTTGCACCAGCCGAGGAGAAGAAAGGTGATGGTGGCGGTGGTGGTAGTGGTAGTAGTAGAATAAGAGGCGCGATAGAGCGACGGAGAGTGAGTGCAATCGGGACGGAACGTGGCTGGCGGCAAGGGCACCGCTTTGCTAGCGGCTCCTTCTCCCCTTCGATGTTATCCATCTACAGCAGAAGCTGGAGCTCTTTTTGTCGTTGTGCCGTCTCTCCTTGTTGAACCTTCATATTACGAACCCGAATAGTGCGTACACTCATCTAACATTGCGGTGGCGGCGGCGACAGCAAAAGCACCAACGGCAGCTGCAATATCAGACGCACTCGGCAGGCGGCAAGCGGACAGTAATCGATGGTATAACAGGGGCTGGCGCGGCCGCAACTATGACAGGTAACCTGGCGTGTAAACGTGCCTTACGGGACGTCGTGACGGCAAGATCATAACGTTTGCGTAGCGCAAGCGAGAATTTGGCAGTACGCTGTCCACCAAGTCATACACCGTGTCCCGCCTTAGCAACAAACGATGAGTGGATAGTTGGTCAGAGATCGTACAATTGGGGCAGCCGCGAACGCTTTTACACTCGGTTGGCGCTTCGAGGAGAGAGCATGCGAGGGAGATCTGAGAAAAGCCAGCAGGAGAGAAAGAGAGAGAGAGAGAGGGTCGAAAACCAACACCAAAGTGCCAATATAATATCCATATCAGCGGCAGCAGCTGCTGCCGCATGAGGACCACCGCTGTCATCCGCCGCTACTGGTTCCTCAAGTCAGTTCGCCGTCAACGAAGAACGGGCCGGTCTTCCGGCCGCTCCCGTTAGACCCCTTCCGTCGCTTCGGGGCTCGTCCGATTCTCTTCAGTTCATTGTTCGACGGCTTCGTCCTTCTTACTGTCTATGAGCGAAGGCGGAAAGTATTTCGATATGTGATCCGGGAGATATGTGCGCCGTTTGAATGTGCGTTTGTATGCGAGTGTACCCGGCTGAAAAAGAGCGCTAGCCAGCCAGCCAGCCCGCGCGTTTGCACGCCCGTCCGTGTGTATTTATCTGTTTTATCCGTCGCTGCTGCTGCCGCCGCCGCCGCTAGTTCCATCCCGGACCAACGCGGGGAATGGCCTCGTGATGGAGGCGGCGTTATCGTAGCTCAATCGGAGGCGAGTGACATTGCCTTTCCATTGCGCGCACTCTCGCGGGCTAAGCCGTGTCTCCTCGTCCCACTACCACTCTTTCTGCCGTTGCCTTTCTCTCTAACGTGGCCCCAACCAGTCCCGTTTTCTTTCTTCTGCCCCCCAAACGCTCGCTCTAATACTTTATTCTTCGCTACTCTATTTACCAACTATCTGCAGGCTCGAATCTGCGAATCGTTCCACTTCTCGCCTCTATGCCCACCTCCCCCATGTCCCTGTCCCCGTGAAGTCGGTCAGACATCTCCCATTGCCACTGGTGGAGCTGGGTTTGCTGTCATTTACGTTCTTTCATCGTTGCTGTCTGTTTCCCTATTCTACTATCACTCGTTCTCTACAACAGCAATGCCCCACCACCCCCGCCACAGAGCACTCGTGGTAGGAAGGCCGCCATACGAACGGGGTTTGAGCTACTGAATGACCACGGGTAGTAACTACGAGTGCGTGCTACCCTTCAGCTGTCTGCTCACTCTAAGTCACCCGGAGTTGGTGGCGGTTGCTCGTGAGCCGTTGCGATACCGCCCCAATGAACGTTCGACGTTGCAGCGGTGGCACCAACGGAGACGTCTCCCTGGATACTGATAACATTATCATCCCCCCTATTTTAATTATGTTGTCTCTGCTCGCGGGGAACAGGAAGCCGAACCGAAGGAAGTGTACGTACAGAATGTGAGCCTGAGAGAGAGAGAGAGAGAGAGAGAGAGAGAGAGAAGCGAAACGCCGGCCATCGACAGCAGAGTTGGGATATGCGGCCGACAACAAGAGAACTGAAGTAGTGATGCTGTTATAATGAGAGGGCAGGCAGCTTGGAAGTAGCTTCAGATGCCTCTTGACTGGAAATATGCCCACCTACGAACGTAAGAGACGGCAGAGAACATTTAACGAAATCGACAACAAAGCACAGACTAAGGGTTTTGTTATGTAGCTGATGCGGTGACTTCCTCCAGGAACGAGCACCAATCGAAATTGAACAAATAATAACGAAATTACTGCACTACGCCTCGAAATAGATTAGATAAATATGATAAAGAATAGAAATTATGAACCCAGCTGTCCCACTAAAATCCTAATGCAGGCGAAGATTAGAGCCGTTTGGTGTCTTGGCCAACGTGGTGCACTAACGAGGTTCGGTTATAGTGACGAATTCGCTTTCAAACGCTGGAGGAGATAAAGTCCTCTGTCGGGACAAGAAGGCGAACTATAAATTCATACGCATCGAATTATGTTGTTGACACTACGCTTGTTTGAATGTACATCCGATTTGCAGAGAAGGCATGCTCATTATTCCCCGGAACCATTACTTGCAGCATAACAAATCCTATCGCACTACAAAATCGCAGAGATCTATCCTTGTATGGGTCAGGACGCCACCTGGCGACAGGTTAAGAGTTCCATAATTCGATTTTTGTTATCGTATTTAAGGGAACTACTAGCCCGACAACTATTTCAACCATTCGTACATATCTATGTTAGTAGCGATGCACGAATAAGCGACTACAATTTCGAAATGTCTAAAAGAGCGCATGGTTAAACCGTGGCGTTACCCTCAAATCCGTCGACACAACAACCCTTTATTTGATTTCCACGGTGTACTCAACGGGTTGTTGTTCTTGTTGCATTCTTACCGGCAGCCCAAACGTCATAGTTTGTATTCGTGTTTTTTTTAATAGTAACGCGCCACGAGACTTCTGCGGAGAGTCTCGATTCAAAGGACGAGAGATTCTTCCTAAAGAAGTTCGTTCAGTGTTTCGTTGTTTGGCCAGGCTCTGCCGTCGACAAGCACCGTCCCCTGTTTGATGAGGTCTTTATCCACCTCATTAAGGAGAGTGTTAAATTTCGTCTAAGAGTTACACCACACACGCGCACAGCAAACACGTCGGCTGGCGGCGACCACTCCTAAGTAAGTCTGCTGAGAAGGTGAGAAGATAGAGGAGCTATCCGAGAGCCTATCCTCGCCACCATTTCGTCCTTCGTTTCTACAATGAGCTGTCTGCGACAAGAAGCAGGATCGGCTTCAGGTCGCTAGAACGCAGAGAGAAAGTAGGGGCGGGCGGTGGCTTTGTGCCGATTTAGCCTGACGGACAGCACTGTCAACTGCAAGTAACTGACAAACCCCAGGCCTGGCGCGGCAGGGACCCAAAGACTAGTAGAGGCCTGTCACGCAAGAACCGAGGACGCGACGGGGCACTCCTTCTTCTCAACGCCTCGTCTCTCTCTTTCTCTCTCTCCCTCCCTCCCTCTGAGTTTCCAAAGTGACTCCTTAGCTGTTCAGTATCTGGAGCTCGCGCCGTAAAATTGTTGAACCAACTTCATCTGTGGTACTTGTTGTAAGGTTGTTGTAACAGAACAGAACAGGAGCCTATTAAAATGTAATAGACTGTACGAGAATGCGACTGAATTGAGCTGCGTTTGCCTGCGACTAGCTACAATTGATCAGCTTAAAACTATAATGCAGGTGTTTTCGAAACGAGCCGTGCCAGTCGAAGAAACGTGTGAACTTTTTCAGTAAAGCGACCACGAATGATTTAGGAAAAAGTAGCTCACGCCACCGAAGGAAAATGGGTAGCAGCCCTCCTGGAAAAGGGAAGTCCATCGTTCCCAGCGGAAAGGCTGTGTGAGGTGTGTGGGTCTGTATATCGTACGTATGTATGTGGGCGTGTGCACGTATTCAAGAATGAACATAGAATACCATTTCTCTCCATCGTCGTCGCTTATACTGCCGGAACAACGCCACGCTGTTAAGCCGTCGCGGTAGTTTCGCTGGCGGTGGCGGCCTTTGCTACCGAAATAGTGACTGGCGGTGAATGTGGCGGTGGGAAGGCCTGCAGCAAAGGGGGTCATCATCGATTTTTAAATGAACTTGTTCCATTCTCTCTCTCTCTTTCTCTATCTCTCTCCTCTAGGCCACCTCTCTTGCCTTTAAAAAATAATAAAATGCCGCCGCCGCCGCCGCCGAGAGGGCCACGCAAGCACGGCGGGCTGCAGACTCATTCGGCTGGCAGCAGCCAGTCAACGCTAAATTAATTTCATAAATCATTTTCTCTGGTCTAATTAGTGGATTTTATCGACGTTGCAGTGCTTCGTTGTGAGCGAGTGAATGAGTGGCCCGCGCTCCCTCGGGTTAGGTCGCGCGGGCGCGCGCGCCTTACCGTTCAGTTTAGCCTGTCCTGTCCTGGCGTAGAGCTGCCCTACGTGTCCTGAATTCCATCCGGCCGCGCAGCCTGCTAGCCTGCCACCCACCGAGCGGCGGCAGTAGCAGCAACTGAGCGCACAACAGCACTTTACTGCTATAGCTTTGTCGCTGCAACGCTACAAGCAGCCTCGTCGCCAAATAGCTGCCATTGACGTTCGCTGTTCGGCGCCGAAATTAAAGCTGCACTTTCGCTCTGACTGACCAATAACCGCCAGCGAAATCGGCCAATTCAACCAAAATGAGAAAATGTCCTAGCCTGAACTACGTGGTTAAGGGAACCAAAGCGAAGCATTTGAGCTCAATACACAAAGATGTCATTTTCACCATACTATATATATATATATGTAGTATGCCGTTATACCCTTCACCATCATGCGATTCATTGCATAAGCAAAATGCAGACTGCAATAATGCGCAGTCGGCTGGTGAGATGGCCAACCCTACCATCTACAGCATTGACAGAATCGGATTGTTGCCCCCGCACTCGTAATATAACACGTATAATAATTCTGCAATTTCGTAATATCTCAACATTGTGCAAATGGGGAAGCAAAGTGGTGTTGGAAATCATTTCACAGTTATGGAAAAAGCAATAGTTTTACTGTCAAAAACAAATCGGGTTCCAGTTACCAAAGCGTCTGCTATATCTACTGTTGCATTGTTCCAATTTGCGAAGTGGAAGCCTACCTGTTTCTAGCTGCAATATTTCGTCTTAGTCTCTCGTAAGCCCTCATTTGACTCGAAACCTCTTTATCCCCAATCTGCCCATCTCTTACATGTGGATATAGATATGTTCAATACATCTTCGATTACAATACATCCAGCTGCAGTATCTCGTACCGCATTTTCAGTAATATGTAATCGTACGAGTAAGTGGGAAAATGCCTATGTATTAGTCGAGTAAAGAAAGATTGAATGAGTGCAGACTCAACAAGTGTCTAGTATTTCGGGTACTAAACATTGTGCTTCTTTCGGAGCTGTGGAAATAGTCAGCTCATGTACTGCTGACCTAAATCCAGAGGCGATCCCTCTCCGTGGCCCTGTTGACATAAGCGCGCTGGCCGACAAAAATAGCTCCGAATTAAGCTCGTCGATCTAGGAACAGTGTCATCCATTTTCGATAGCATATCACCACCGCTACCAAGAGCTCGAATTCCGACCAGCAAGCAGCGAATGACTAAATAGTGTATAGTGGCTATTTGTACCTAGAGTTTGTGCGAGGGAGGTGCGCTACAAGGGAAGATCGCTATGTTCAGCGGCCGCAACCCGCAACGACCCGACCTTAGTAGCGAGCCAGACGAACAGAGGCGATCGAGGCGGATCTGCGGACCCTTATTGAGCGACCAGTATAAAATTCAGGATACAAATGTCACACAGGTGGCGATCATCAGGCAATCATTCGTTCGTGGAGGCTCTGATAGAGTTTGACCACTCGCTGGATTACTAGGTGACTACTACGGTATAAACGCTTCGATTGTCACAATTAACAGGGGATCACCGAAGTGACACGGAGCAGATCCAATGTGAGGGAGAGGGCGTTTCAAACACTGGTATGTTGGAACAGTTGTGTATGTATGTTCTCATTAGCGGTTTCGTGGCCGAAGAGAAGCGGCAGCAAAAAAAAACGAGCTGGTTGGAGGTGTGCTCCATCACCACCCCCGTATTGGCAGTGTCAGATGGGATTATATAGGGTAGATAGGAAGAAAGACACCTTTTGACTAGGGTCGCCAAATTCGCATTGTTTTTGCCGCGCGAAACTATAGGAATCGGCAAATAAGTGTTATTCTATTATTATGCAGAAGACGTGCACACAACCATCGACACGGTATGGTTACTCATTATTGTTATGGCATTTAATTCCAATATATATATATATATATATATATATATATATATATATATATTATACCTTGTAGTAGTCGTGTGACATCTAGGCTCATAGGTCATCGTACGATGTATATGGAGTAGAATGAACAATATTTATCATAATTACAGTTGTGGACGATAATTATTCATTAAATAAACTTGCCGGCGTACTTTGACCCATAATAAAAGCACATACTAATAACCATAAATGCATTACTAACCTAGTTCTTGCCATTTGAAACGAAAAGCGCAAATATCTCTAACTCAAGCTAGTCGTAAAGATGAATATCGCGAATCTTTCTCAGGCGAGCCGGCGGCGTTGATCGACATGAATTGATTAGCTCCCAAAGAGTGCGTTTTCTTCCTCCGATCAGAATACTTGCGAGTTCCATTTACAAGGAAAATCGAGAATGATGAACAGGATACCCGACCGATGACGGGTTCAAATCGCTGCTACTGTTGCCAAGGGTTACAATGTGGCAAGTGCGAACTCTGATTCAGAGTTGTGGTGTGGTATTTTCATCTCGCTCTCTGATCACTCGATGACTGAATAGTCCTCCCTCATATCCACGATCGATCTTGTGTCTTAGACCTCGAGAGGGTATAAATACGAACATTTGCGATGTCTTGCGGCCGTTACAGTGCAAAATGCCCTCGGTAGACGGCATTCGCACCTCGCAGTGAAAGTAAGTATTCACTCTATCAAATGTCCTTGAGCATAGGCTGACACTTATGATACGTCTCAGATAGTGACGTACTTGATGGGCGACTAGTGACGCGATAACGTGTACGCTATATAGAATTGTAAACAATCTGATAGAAAATTTCGACGTTTTCACGCATTGCGACATGGAGAGACATTAAATAATCGGTCAGCTATAGTATAAAAGTCATCAGTCACTATCGTACATACAATCGGTCAGCACATACCACATTGACTAATCAGTCGTTTTGCTTGTTCGAACATGCATCTGATATATATATATATATATATATATATATATATATATATATATATATATATATATATATATATATATATACATGTTAACTTTATATCCGAAGCTCTTCTGTAGGCTATGAATAAAAGCAGTGTGACATTGCATTGGAAACAGACATCTTCATTTAGAAACTCACCTTGCCATATATTTTATTATTTGTCTGAGTCGCTGGTGAAGAAGCTCTGAATGGGGGCACCGGCCCCAAGGGGTTTGAGAGGATTCGAACGAATCGAATACTATCGAACGAATGAACGGGGAATGAAAACATTTCGATTGTACACTCAAACGTGTGCTTATTCAAATCGTGTAGAAATCAGCACACGCTGATCGTACACTGGCTATTTCCCGTAAGGTAGCTAGTTCTCTTCTTGAACTTTTCAAAAAACCTTACATTATAGAATAAAAGTTATCTGGGGTTTTCGAGTTTAGAAATAATCGTAAATACTATAGTAAATGACGAAGGGTCAAGGCCGTCTCGCTTGAACGAGGAACGTGTTAGTTCTAATGTGCCTGGCTACCTGGTCGAGAGAGACCACCAAGATGGAGAACCCCATCCAGATCTAACCACCGCTGTTCGTCGCTAGCTCCTGCCGCTCAACAATTCTCACCAGCCCCATGCCAGCCTAACCATATATTTGCACCACTAGGTAAGCATGGCACAGTTGTCGCTTTAATTCTAAAGCTAACACAATCTCAAGCTTTATCGTGTTAAATGGCAAACGCCGTGCACTCCCTCACGCTGATTCCACTCTAAGCATTATATCCATAATGGCGAAATGAAGTCGAGGGCTGTTTGCTGTAGATCGCTAACTGTTCTTCCTACAGTCGGTGCCGTACCGGTGTTGCTTTCTGTTAGTTCACCCAACAGCTCGCTTTCCGGTCTCACCTACCATAATACAAACCAGAGACGTACGACTGACCGTGAATAGGAACATAATCCGCTTTGTACCCGTGCCGGCCACGCCGCTCTACCGCTCCCGTCGACCCACAACACCCCGCGATCCGCTGGAGCTATGGGGTTCGCGTCCACTGGATTGTTAGGTCGTACCGTAAGCACCAACAAGCTCCTCCAACAACACGTGCCAAGTCCGCACGCAGGTACCTTTCATGCAGAAAGGCCGGCCTCCAAAAAGCACTCGCTCACCCATTTTCGAGAAAAGTCGTTGAACGCGACACTAAACTGTCTGTGTGACTGTCTAGTTGTCCGTCCCCTTTTTCCGCCTGGTCCCGTTAGCCGCTGAGTCGCCGCTGAACGTACGAAAAGAAGCGTAACTATGGAGACGTAGCCTAACACCCTGCCATGTTGCTTTTGCCTATCTTGTGGGTCCTTTGGTTTTGTTGTCCAGAAGCATATGCGTATGGATGTGCGCCTAGCGCCCTCTTGCTGATCGATGACAGGGTCCTTAAAAACGTCTCACTTTCGAGAAAGCTTTCAACTTGATCGTTCCAATTTGGGTATTCCCCTTCCCTGGGAAAAGTTCCTCTGCATTCACATCTGGAACCGCTAGTCACCGAGGTTTCACACAATCCACTACTGACCGCTAGACCTTCCTGGTGAAAGGTCCGTTGCAGGCTTTCTCTCATGAACAAAAAAAAAACAGCACCGGTGAAGTAAGATTCAGGAGGCAATTTCGCCTAAGTTGACTTGTTTGTATTATACAATTTTGTGCCTGTGTTCCATTGAGGACAGTTGTCAGTGCACCGCGGCTCTCCTTAGTTCTTTGTCCCTTAGCGCAGAGTTGTCGGTGCTGTCTGTGGCAGTTGACGACTCGATTTGCATTGGATAAATGAATAATTGTCATATATGCTCATAACGATTCCGCCTCTACCCCAACCTCCCGGTGACTCCTCCAACTCCCGGCTAGACGCTTCACAGCGGCAGCGTAGAGACAGCGGCAACTGCCGAGACAACTTTTTTTCGACTGCGCAATAGAATAAAGTAGAAAGTTGACTTCAAATCGAGGTGTGTGCGTGTGTGTCTGCTGCCGACAGACGATCATCGACGAACGACCCTGTCAACGACATCACATTGGTTCACAGATGCAGAGAATGCACGAATGCAAAGAACACACACGGTTCCTAACCTGCTTTACTTGACTATTGTCTAGTATAGTTCTTTATGAGCGTACTCGCACAACTATCACAACTAGAAGGGCGCGCTTCCGCTGCTCGGCGCGACTGGGCTCTGCACTAGCTCCCCGCTTCGTTTAGCTCGTAAGAAGCCAACCCGAAGCTCAGGGAGTAGGCAGAACACGGACGGACCTCTGTCTCGCCTGCCGACACCGCCGATGGGTTTGTCTCGCCGTCTCCGAATGCCTAAGCGGCATGCGGTTGACATGTGGCAGAGAACGACGACAACGATGACGACGAACAACAACAACAAAGACGGAGGCGGCGGCGGTGGTGGTGACGATCAACGCAGATCGGCCGGAAGAACTGCTCTGCTGCGAACTATGCTGGTGCTGTCCGCCAGCTGCTTGACATACAGCCAAACGAAGTGACACCCCGGTCAGGATAGCGAAGATCGTGGTTTGACAAACGGCGATTTGTGTGCTTGTGTTGTATGATTGTGTGGGTCTGGTGGAGTGTAAGCGTACTCTCTCTCTCTCTGTCGCTCTCTCCGTGCAAAGAGATGGATGGGTAAGATCGAGGTGTGTACATATACGCTACGACGGGAAATCTCGTAATGTCCAAGCCGTGCCTAACTCTGGCCATACACCGACATCCTTCGCGTTATCCATTTAGTCCAGCCGTACACCATTCCTCTTCCACCGCTTGTCCAGGGTGTCGGTGTGCGACAACTACAGCTATAAGGACTCCCCAGCTTCTTTACACACTATTATAAGGACATTCCGAGTACAGCAGCAGCAGCAGCCGCAGCGGAAGGATCAACGGTAACAGAGCAAACGCGGAAGCAGCAGCAGTGGTCGGTGGGGCCAGAGGAAATTTTTGTGACTGCTACTGCTACTATATTCACAGGATGCAGAGCGCATATTGTGCCAAACTTTCTCACGGAATCTAGACTTTTTCCAACAGTTTCACTGCAGATGAATACGTGCGCGATCCTTCCTCGGCTCCTCCCGCTCCTTTGCCCTGGCATTGTCATCTTCAATAATCGTCCATGAAGAATTCACGCATACTGAACGCCAACGTCATCTATTCGGACGGCATCGTGAGGATGAATGATTACGCAAATCTCCGACCACACAAACCGCGCATTGCATCGGAAAGTGCTCTTATTGCTGTATATTGACTGTCACATTCGTTATATTGGACTGGGTTAGCTGTAATCCGCGCGGAAATATCTACTCAAATAAGCTTGTCCGTTAAGCGAGTTACAAGTCCACGAAAGGACCTCCCACCATGTACAAAACAAATGCTCTTGTCGTTATTCAAGGGATTATTTACATAATCGTGGCGGATGCTGAATACGCCTGGGAAATAAATTATGTATACGTTCTGTGTGCGCCACTCCGAGAGTATGTACCTCTCATGACACGCCACCGCTGTGATTTTTAACCAGATAGCCATCGAACACATTTCACGCTCGCGATTAGCTTATGAATATGTCGTAGCCATTAAGGACGGCGGTAATGTGAATATTAACAAAATCATGCTAAAAACATTATGTTCGCAATATTTATTCATTTTTTCTATATCTGTTGTCGCTTCTCTGAACTACGCGCTTTTGGCTAGCCTGTAATGTTTTTCAAAATAACAATCCTTTGCAAATGTTTCCTTATGAATGCTCCGTCTGATCTGCTGATCGTTAAATGGCGTGGTCGTTATACCAGTGTTATCTATCTAAATAGTATATATATATATTTCTGTTACAGGCTGTATATTCATTGACCTTAGGTTAATAGTAATGTCGTACATGGACCAGCAGCCGGTGTGTTGTCGGCTTCTTCTGTCCATTCAATGCTTTCAGCATAATATCTACATTGCCGAGGATGCCAGCTCCAACTCTTAATAAAATACGGCTATAACAAGAGAGAGACAGAGAGAGAGAGAGAGAGAGCCCGCGACAGAGAGTCCGTTAATTACCCGAGAGCGCACGCGCGCCACAATGGTGCTATTTGCAACTGTTGCCAAAGTCCGCTATGACGCTGTTGGATGGATGCAAGCCGGCCATGTATTCCATTGCTTGTTTTGCATAAGAACAACAGGATAGCAGCAGAGAGTGGCACAGATGCTTGATCCAGCGCAGTTCTCTTCCTCGCTTAACTCACCCGAAACGCACAACCCGACGGTAGCACTGCTCGTATTTCATTGTTGTTACTTGTCGGAGTATTCCTAAGAGGTTTTACATTCTGATCAGAGTGGCAGTGGCGGCGGCGGCGGTAGCGGTTTCGGTGGTAGCTGTGGCGGTGATAGGGAGACTGGAGGCAAGTGTGTCGTGGGACTTAAGGTCTCACGCTAGCCGGTCCAGCCCCGAGGCGGAGAGCGACCACCGGGGCGAATGCCTCATAGCGAGGATTTGACGCCCCGGCTTTGATCTGTGTATACATTGTTTCGTATGTATTTCCAAGAGACATGGGGATCGAGGATCAAGTGGCAACGAACCGCCGGCGTCGCCACTCCGACAGACTCCCGCCGTCCTCTCTATCGTCGCAGCTGTTGAGATACGTAGTGTTATTAATAAGGTTAGAATAACATTGGAAGTTTTTACGCCGATGTCACGTCACGTATCGTCGTGCCACTGATCCACTGTGACGTTGTTATTTGTTCCGCTGATACACATCTGTATAGATACAGTGGTGTAGAGCATATTGAAATTGCACGGAATGCTGCGTGTTTACCCGGGCGGGCGGGGGGGGGGTATCGCTGGTTAAAACCCCCCTTGCAGACCGACTCATCGGTGGCTCGGATGTTTCGCGAAGAGAAACACTGTGCCGGTGTGAGATAACTATATCAACAGGTAAGAGATACATTATCAATGTGAACGAATAGGCGGGTGTAGATGTTAGAAGAAATTCCTTCACCCAATCTAAAAAAGGTCAAGGGTGTGAAAGCTGACCTAAATTTCAGTTCCATATTGTTGCCGGCTGTGTTGCGTCACCGGCGTGATGGTCGACTCTGTCGCGTTGGACCTTCACAATAAACGGGGTGGAACGGGGACAGTGTTCGTCACAAGGGTTCGTGTTCATGTTAGCTAATGGTTAGAAGGAAGGACGTCTTGTTTAATTCTTCATCTCTCTCTTTCTTTCTCGTGCCAGCCTCGCTTTCTCGCACTGCTCTCTGCCCTCTGTCTCATTCTGTCTCACGATTTATCTCTCTCTCTCTCTCTCTCGATAGAGAGTTGTTGTTGTTGTTGTTTGTTCTGTCTATATTTCTGTTTGACTGGACGACTTGGCACAGTAGATCGCTGCTGCTGTGATCTAAAAAGCAATCGAACGTGTAAATTGTTCCCGCGAAAACATCCATCGTGCGAGGCGGATCGCGAGGCGAGCAATGCTACCTGCTAAGCAGCCAGATCCGGAGGAGCAGGAAAACGTTCATCGTCTGACGATGCGTAGGCGACAACGCGACAATTCCTCTGCCTTGCTACCTTTGACCGAATGGGCGGTGAGCTCGCCTTAAGCAGGTCAGCGCTGCCTCCGCCTTCTTCGACTGCCGCTAGATCCACCGCCGCCGCCGCCGACATCGCTGCCCCGGTGCTCGGCCCCGCCGTATCGTCGCTGTCGAGCGAATCTCGTAATGGCGAGAACCAGCCAAAGAGTCAACGAACATCAGCAGTAGTAATAGTAGCTAGACGGGCGAGCGAGCAGGCGTTCTATCACGAAGGCAGCGGCGGCTATATTGGAAAAGTGATAGATTTATCATTTTTTTCAGCCTTTGCAGACGAGTAGTTCCAGCGAGCGCTCGCTAGCACCATGATTCGGCCGGGACCGGCCAACGAACGAGCGCTCACAGGACCGACCAGACAGGATCGGCCTGTTATACGAACGGTCTGTTTGGCTCATTCGATCCCTTTTTTCCAGCGCGTTTTTTCTGTTCGAAACAAGGGCCGAGTAGACCGACGCGCTGACGTGAACACACACAGCCTTCGACTCTATCCGGGCGGTGGCGGCGACGGCGCTCGACGAACGTTATTGTCGCCATCGACGTCGTTCTTCTCATCGTCAAATCATCGTGGCATTTCACATACACACACAGAAGAGAGAGAGAAAGAGCGAGAGAAATATAGCGAGAGAGATGAGAGACCCTCCCTAGGAGGACAAGAAAGCAAATTGAAAAATAAAGCACTGCCTGTCTGGCTGGCACTCTTTGATGCTACAAAGCCTACATGAACGAACCAGTCGGGAGAGAGGAAGATGGAGACCTTTCTCAATGACGTCCGTCACCCAATGTAATCAACATGCCGACTCACTATATGTGGTGAACCCATGAATGCGTCTGCCTAACCTATATAATATAAAGACATACAAAGATAAACATACACATGTTTGACGTTTATTTCAAAGGCGACAATCGTAAATACACTAGCGACGCCTACCGGCCTTGATCGGTTGCGCTTCCCGCTATTGAATTTCGTTTGCCATAGATTTACATGGATGGAAATACGATGAAAGTCCATAATAACTCCTCGATAGATGATGGCAATTTCTGCTTTGATATGGGGACCGTGCTGCTTAAATGCGTCTGTTCGAGTGAATATGCCTGTGTGTGCCGCTACCCAGAGGGGTGTTGTTCGCAGTGTCCAACATCTGTATTCTTTCTACTGAAGGTAGCGAGCGACCAAGAATGTCGAGTGCGCGAACGGCTGAGATCAATGAGCACCACGACAATATCAACCGCCTTTGCTGCGGGCCAGCTTGACAGACAATTGGATAACCAACAAGCAAACGGCTCCACACATTTGTGTAGCATCATTCTGCCTAATTGCCGCTGTGTTACAATGTTTCCGTTTCTTGTTGTTGTTGCTGCTGCTGCTGCTGCTGCTGCTGCTATCGTTGGTGTGAACAAGTAACGCCCCCTTTTGGCCACTAATTGGCTGCCAAGGCGGGCGAAGAAAGCGACAGGACGAACTCTGGCAGCAGAGCGGTGACGGTATAAATCAAGGCAGAAAACAACACAACAGCAAATGAAAGCTGTGCAGCAAATACTGAAGGAAAAGAGGTTGTTGCAGCGAGTGCAGTCGTAACCGTAGCAATAGTGGTGGAACCAGCAGCAGCAGCAGTATTGTCGCGGAAGCAGTAGGCGACAGCCGTACGCGAAGGAGGAATATTGTCCATCTCGGACCATAAGGGCGGACGGCGTCAAAGGCAACGCCGAGTGCGACGAGCCACTGACAGCGTTTTGGCTGCCATCGGCCCACCCGCCTGCAGGCTTAGTCCAACATGCTCTGCCGTTTCGGCACTACGTCCCGGTGACGGAAGAGTATGGCACGACAGGACGTGGAAAAGGAGGAGGAGATGGGGGCAGAGGCGTAGACGAACGGGCATTTTCCCACGCTGTTCATGGCCTGGAAGAAGGACACTGTGGCCCTCTATCTCGTTGTTCCCTTGTTGTCTTCCCGTCCCTTCATCTCGTTTAGTGTATCAAGTAACGTACAGCAATACAGCGGTAGTAGTACTACAAGGGACCAAACCTGAGAAAACTTGGGGCAAGTCTCACGAAGCAGCGACGCAGTGGGGCGGCCAGGCAGGCAGGCCCGCCAGGCCAAGCGGGGCAAATGCCCTGCTACTGTCCTCCAAGTCTAACGGCAGGCCTTAGCCTGCTCACTCCTTGTACTGCCGCCGCCGCCGGCACCTGACATGCTTAACCCTATATACCAAGGAGCTTTTTCTCCTTAGTTCGCTGCTAAGCAGGGACCACGCAGGCTACACGTTCCCGGGATCCTACAACAAGCTCTAGCAGCCGAACAACGCACTACCTGCCCTGTCCAGTGGTTGAGAAGTGTTCCCTTGTTCCCGGCCAACTCGGCGTTGTCCGTCAACCCACCGGTGCGGTGGCGGTTGCTGCAACTACTCCGCTGCTGCGGTGTTGTCCTTGTAAGTAAACCCCGGCAGGACCCAAAAGGCGATGACAGGACAAGAAGGCTATAGACAGTGTTAAACAGACTCTGAGAGGACACACGCAGCGAGACACTTACAGATGTTTGGCAGCGGCCATCCGGTCGGTCGGCCGGCCGGCCGGCCAGCCAACTTAGCGTGGCCATGGGAATAGCTATACACGTCCGCGCAGTGTAGATACAGAGACCTATAGATAAACACTTCGTTCCGTTGTGGGTGCCGCTGTCGCCGCGGCGACTGCTGCTGGTGTTACGAGCTAGTCCGGCGTGAGCGCATGCATGCATAACACACACAAGGCGTTACAGCAACGGAGGAGGCACAGCGCGGTGATGCCGGCAGTGAGTACCGCGCAACACATTGCGGAAAACAGACACCGTCATAATCTGCCGCCACGGCCGCCATCGTCATATGCCGGCTCCAAGTCGTCGAGGGTAAAGTAGCTGGCCCGCTGTTACCAGCTGCCGCGCGATCTTTACTCAAGCAGGGAAGCAACCTGCTTAGTCGTGTGCCGGTATTCGCTCGGCTGGTCGGTGTATTGCTAACAACGCGACGGGCGACATTGCTGCCCGCGGACCCATCCCTGGACCGACACACGACGTCGGCATCATCCAGCCTGCATACGCACGAGCGTACCTACATCCACCTGGTGAACTACACCCACTGCCTGCCGTCGACAACAACCACAATCTTGCCCAAAGCAAGCGTGTGAAAAAGAGAGAGAAGGAGAAAGAAAGCGAGAAACAAATGAATTTCCGTTTCCACTGGACTGGACAGAGATAGAAGCGCATAGTTGCAGTACGCTGAAAAACAAAAAAATGGCCCGAGTTGGCATCATGTCGAATATAGAACAATATTTCCAAGAAGGAAAGCGCAAATAGCAGTTGTGACAATATGAAGCTGTCAGTGAAGCTATCGCTGAAGGATAACTTAGCTCGTTACGAGGGTAACTGTTTGCAAAGCGCAGGTAATTAGCGACCTGCGTGTTTTGGCACTGTGTGCGATGAATAGTGTTCGGGCTAAACGTCGAAACATTGGGCCAGATAGGCTTCTGTACGCCAGGTAGGCCATAAACACCATGAGACCGGGACGAAGTTGTGACAAATAAAATTGCAGGAACATTTAGCAGAAAAATCAACTCAAGGAATAAGTGTCTTTTTCGCCTTTTCGGCCAATATCAAGGGCAAGACATAATGAAGCTTTTCTTATTTATTTTGTTTTTGTTCAAAATTAGAGTGTGGCAAGCGTCGGGTCCGACCATTTATTTACTTCAAAGATTTAGCTTCTAAAGTCGCTGCATGTCCAGAAATACAGCTATTCACGTGGACAGAACATCTTTAAAGCGTTAGAACAAAGGACCATTAAAGTACTGCTCGTAGGAGGTAATGTGCATGCAAGTATACCGAGAATAGGGAGCTCGACGGATTAGTTCATCCAGTGGATTCAATCAAATAGCCTCAATGTGTGCAATCTTAAATACTCGATTTCGCTGCTGACTATATTCAATATCGCATTGCATATATGCTGTCAGAGTATTCTCTACGGTTTGAATTCTTACGATCGTCGGTACGCGGCACGAGTCTCCGGAGTGTCCCGATGCTAGCAAGTCGAAATTTAGCCCCTTCGTTCAGCTGCGGCTCAAGAAACTCTCCCAGTCGTATCTGAGTAAACCCAAATTATCATTCAAGGGCACACCATACTTTCAATAACACTATACTAAACCCCGAATGGCTTACGAGGTAATAGGATGACCCGTGCGGAAAAATTGTAAATCCTATAGACACTATCTGCTAGGCATAAACTCCTTAAGTGCGTGTATCTGCTATTTATTTATCATATATTATAATTACATGGATCGTTGGACAACAATATTATCATACAAAACGTTTTTTTCTCTTGAATGCATAGGCTTTGTAACCACTATTTCATAGATCGAAATCTTCGGAGCTGTACTCTCTCTCTCTCTCTCTCTCTGTATTCTGCTAAAGACACTAGTTGTCTCCCGTCGCATCTATCGCCTGTCTTGGCCTTCATCCGCTTTGCAGGACCTTTGATAATTATTTCCTAGCCCATACTATTATTATATTACTGTTATTATGATTCTCAAGTACGGAGAACTATACAGTAAGACGGTTGACGTATACATAACTCATGGTTGGAGATTCGAGGTGGTAAATAAGCTTCAATCTTTCGTGGACATCCGTGTTCATTCACTGCAGCCTTTCTCTTGACAAGCAAGCCCATACAGCGTCCCCGAGGCCCCCATCGGGTCGAACGAGCCAGCTCGAATCCTGCATACTATTCTACCCAGTGATCGTCCGGGACTTGGCGTCACAGCCGTAAAATCTGCCAGGAAACTTTCTATGGCCATCTGCCACCGGCGGCGGTTCCGAGGAGAAGCCACACTGCACAACTATTCGAATTGCAGACTCTCACGCTCTTCCATTCGCCCGTCCTCCAACGCTCCGACATCGAACTGTAACTCGTCGACCTCCTCTGTGGCGTCCTGACATGGCGGCTCACCCCAGCGATTTGGGCATTGCCTCGATTGCTCGCGTCAGACTTTTCAGACGCTGTCGGGTGGCGTTAGGCTGCGAGTTCGCCGTACGATAAATAACGTTCAACTCAGAATCTTTTTGCACCTCCGTTATTATTAGACTGTAATTGATGATTGTTAGACTGTTGATGATTTTCTAAACAGATCATCCAGGCATCCTTCGTCATTCTATGAATAAACGAAATGGACAGCAAAAACGCCTTTGCAACAGCAAACATCTAATATATAGCATTAGACGGGGGCGTTCGAGATCAGCAAGATAACGCACCAACTTCGATCTGTATGTGCCCAATGGACACCGGAACGTTTCTCGAACGTAGCAAAGATTAGCGCTGCTTCTGCATCATTGTCCCATTGTCAACGAGAACGTGAAGAAGTTCAATTTGTTGCAGTTTCACAACGCTACAGTGAACGTGACACAGCCAAGTGCAGAAATAGTGTTTAACGGTCGCAATTGTTTAGACGCCAATTTTCGCACACTTAATAAAAAATGGCTAGCTATAAACCCTGAAAAAGGCAATATTTGAGTTCCTTAGGAGAACTAAAGTGGATACTTTGACACAAATGAACCGCTTGTTCTTGCTCGGCACATTGACACATTGAATGTACCGCAGTGAAGGTTCAGCTTAGAGTGAACAAAGCGTGTAATTTGACGATGACCGGTTAATCACATCACTGTGATGTGGTCCGGTTCAGTGATGTAGGATTTGTACAAACATTTATTAAAGGCATCGAATTCGTGTTTCAGCTTCTGTGTCCACATTATCGATGCATTTCGTATGTTTCAATGAAGTGACCAGCGTGAAAAATTCGATATTTCCAAATCAGTAACAGAGACAATCAGTAGTGAAGCATAGATGTATTTAAGACCCCATGAGCGCATTAACAAGAGATTCTTGAGCATGTAATCGATCTGATATCTGCTTCGCTATTCTTCTGATGCGCTACTCTGATCGCTATGTTTCATGATCACTACTCAGGCTTAAGATTCATAGTGACAATTCACGCAAACGTTTCTTATTATTATATGATATAATTATAAACGTTTATACATAAATTGACACGCAAGACGACAACTAGAAAAATAAGCGATTTCTTTATATATATATATATATATATATACGACGAGCGTCAGCCAACGGTTGATACCATTATACATGAATGGGCTGGTTGTATGTGTAGCTCGTATGGCTTCGATGCAGATGACCCAAATATAATGATTGAAATTGGCGGGGAGGCTCGGTTCGGTTATCGTATTTTGTAGTCAATGAAGTGGATGACTACGGCTCTCTGACCCCGATTGGCCGCAGCGTTTAGTTGTTCACGCTCCCGTGTATGGGTTGGATGTTTGATTACGTTCAATATCGAATCTCTTCCTGCATTCGGCGTACCCTTGAAGGACCAGATACGGTCAACCTCAGTTTGCACGATCCACCCTGAATGAACTTTTGCCGAGAATTCGACGACGTCGACTCTACGGTATGGTTTGGTGTACGCGTATTCAACGTATGAATGCAGCGTGTGTGATTCAGGTTAACGCCATCAACAGGCTGAACGGGAAAAAGTATATATATATATATATATATATAATATTATAACTAAATTATATGAATTCAAAACTACTGCCCATAGGGGAATGCTTGCAGTTCGTATCCAGCTAAGTACCAAAGGAACAGCCGAACCATCGAAGTGTGTTATATCTGTGTCGTTGTGGTAGTTATATCTATCGAAGTTGCTTGTAAAATGGTGTCTTCATTTGTATTATATATTCACCTTCGAATGTCATTCGACTTATACGCGTAAGATATCACGTGTCGCAGCATGTGCACTCGTCACCGCGTGCACTTCGTTCGATTTCGTTTGAGTTAATGCGATGATCCATCGGTGTACTTGTATACGTCGTCATAGCTGCGATGCGTTGATCATTTTAAGCAGACATGACCCATCTGCTGTAGGGACACTGTGGGGAAGAGCCTCGAGCGAAAACGAGCAAGGAATCGGAGTGCACAAGAGATATATACCTGCAGGGCCGTCTACCGAGCTAAGCGTGTCCCCAACAGCGCCAGCTCGTCCACATTCGGTAGGGACACGGATAGGACCAACAGGTACCTATGAGATCTAGGCTATTCGTGAGCTACGTTCGGTAGAGAAAAGGGTAGAAGGTTGCGAATGGTCGCGATACAACAGACTAGCCTGAATATAGTATATGAATATAGCAGATGGGTCGAGGGTCTGCACAACGCGATGGGCAAAGTAATACGCTTCGATGCTCTGCATTTGGCCCGCCGCATTCGAAGACAGGCATTCATTGCGACTTCACTGTCGTAAGCGATCTACAACACGGGGATGAGAGGCATCCTACACCCATATGCCGAAGCATGGCAACACATTATAACATTTTTACTAACATTAATAACTGCGTCAATAACTGGTGTTAGATACATTGTAGAATCGTCACTGTTGAAAATGTGCGTGGAAGCTATTCAAATAATACTGCCTGCGTCGGGTTTAGCCACACGACGATTTGCGTTGGCCGCTGGAAGAATAGTAAAGGTGCTAGCGCGATGCTCTTGCGACGTTCTCTGCGTATTTAAAATTGATATACTATATATGCATAGGATGGTTGGGAAAGTTATGCTGTCCAACGAGAGACGGATTCTAAATTAACTTCCGTATAAAACTTTATGGAATATTGTCGTTCAAACTGTCAGAGTCTACTTAGCCACCCGTAGGATCTAGTAACTTTCCGAACATCGTGTAAATATGCATGTACCTCCAATATGTATATATATATATATGTATGGGTGTGAGTGAGTGTTCACCTGACCAGGCTAAATTTTCTCCGTCCTGAAACTGCATGTGTGCATTTTATGCTCAGGGAGATGTGCTTGCGGAGTCTATAAAAGCCCTTTTTGGTAAAGACAGAGAGAAAGATGCTGCTGGATAAGGGTGTTTTTTTACGATCTTTCTTGATTATGTTTTATTGGCATAACCAGGTCGTCTATGTGGGATAGCTTTTGCTGCTTATGCTCTTTGTTCCCGTGTTGTTGTCGTGGTTTAACTCGAGCCCCAGCAGATCTCTCGTTAACTTAAAGGCGAAAACAAAAAGGAACTGTCCCCTTGCTTATTGTGTAGCGAAGAGCTACCTTCTTTTTCCTCTATTCTCGATCTACCATTTATCAGTGCATTCAGGTTTTTGCGTGTCCGGCACGACCTCTCTCACCCCTCCGAATCTGGCCCTAGTGAAGCACTAATACGCTGCTGCCACTACTGTACATAAATATCCGCCCCTGCACACACTCACATGCACCTACCAAGCAAAAAAAGAGTCGCTGGCTTGCACACACAATCCTTAAAAACTCTTTCCGTCTCTGGTCCCGCCTCTCGGCACCACCCCCCTCCCCAATCTCTGACTCTGTCCTGTTCCTCCCTCGCTCTTGTTACCACTGGCATCGTTTACATCATACATGTCATCACCATCGGTCTATCTGTGTCAGAGGCCGTCGAGTCAGCTGAGTAAGGCAGGGCAGGACCTTAAGATTTCGCTTTCTGCCTTCTGGGCTTCGACGTCTGCTTCGTGCGAGTCAGGAGCCGGGACCCGGTGCTCGTAAACCGCTGCTTCCGTTCCATGCTCGAGCGAAGAAGGTAGTTTGGTGAGAAGAAAGACGAGTGTCTACAAAGGGTGTAGCTGCTGAAGGAGCAGCAGTTTTATTCCCCCTTCACTTTCCATTCAACCCAAGCCCATCTCCACTTTGACATCCTAACGATTGTCTCGTTGGACAGACCATGCCTATGAGACACTGAACTTGAAGCGCTGGTGACTTCATAGTTTACTATGGTGTATTGACGTAGTTTGCTATGACTTAAATACACACAATGTCATTGTCGGTTGCTTTTAGGGCAGATGAATGCTTGTTTTCTAGCGCTGATTCAAGCCACGCCGTCGATTGCAAACGTGAAAAGCGTGTTGATCATTGATTCATTAAGTGTTTTCTTAGATTATTTATCTAGCTGTATACAGTTCCTCTCTCGGAAGAAAATTAGCGTAGTTGTAGTTGTACGAAGCACCTCCACTTTTTGGTTATTAATACATTTTTCGAGCTGACTCACAGCCAACATTTGACGTCCACGGTACAACTGCTTTTCGGTTACTTTTGGGTTATTGTACACTCGAATTCTAAGGAAAATGTTCGTTATCCTTATGAGTGTTGATATTCTACTTCACTCCTAATTTAGTAAGTATTGTTATTCTTATAAATTGGGCCTGGTTGTTGTGATCCTTACCTTAATGTATCGTCTACAATAGGCTTCGATTATTATTATTCTGCAATTTGAATTCGAGTGCATGATTAATATTTTTATGAATTAATAAATAGATTTTTTTCTTATAGTTAATCTTTTCTTGGAGTTAAACTCCAATTATTGATCTGTTTTCCTTTAGCAGCAATAATATTCAAGAATATTCCAATAGTTATTGTTATATTGTTAAATATTGTTGCATATATTTATCGTATTTGTTCAAACTCCCACAAACCCGTGCTTGGTGAGTTTGTAAGTTCTAGTTCAAGTACTAGTCACTGCATTTTACAGATACAACAGAGTTCTTGAACACAAATGATAGAATCCTCGTTGCAAAGCTTCCCTTATCGTAAGGCCTGATCAATTCTATGAACGCAGAAGGGTGCGCTTCGGAACCAATTTCTTCTTTCACTATTACGCGCTGTCCGTTCAAGCAGCCCGAGCGATGCTGCGCTCCGCACACCGCATCGCACCATTTAGTAGCCTTCGCATGCCTTTCTCTCCTGCCATATGCATATTGAAACACTCTCTATTTTCGATACGCCTTTTGTGCTTGATCTGCTGGATCTCCTAGTCGCTTACTCTATCTGGCGGCTTCCTTTTCGTATCGAGGAGAGCGCGTCCGCGCGCACAACGCACGTGCGACACGGCAATGCTGAGGAATCGACGAGAGGTGGGGGGAAGGTTCAGGCGACGAGGTTTCACTTCACACCGGAAAGCCTCGGTGCGCGTCGCTCGGCTCGATCCGGCAGGCGGCATCTTGTCGAAGGAAGAGGCTATAGAGGAAGAGAGAGCGCTCCGAAAGATATCTTAGCTCTGACAGCTCTGGTCGGGTTCGCTTTCTCACCCCCATATCACCCTAGTTTCGTGCCCTTCTAAGCGTCGCGCCTTTGCGCCGTGGATTCGTTGCTCGTACACTACTGTACGACGCGGGCGGGGTTTGCCTTCGGTGGTCGCATTAGATCCAATGTAGTGGAAAATCACCATGTCCCTGAGTTGAAGGCGGCAAGCAAATGCCTTTCGACCGATCGCAGTATCCTCGAAGCGGTAGAGGGCCCGGCCTTCCAACATCGCAGCAGCAGCAGCAGCAGCAGTCGCCGAGGCAGACGATAGACACCGCCGCGACAACATTGAGCCACCCGGGCACGGAGGCTTGCAAGAAGGCCGAAGGCAAGACTGCCATGGTACCCAGTTGAAGGCCTGCAGGGGAAACGCTTTGAGGGGACCCTGAGCCGCGCCCCCTTCAGAGCCCTGAAGGACGTCCGTCTCGTCACTCGGCGGGGTCCGCGATGGAAAAGGACAACGCCACTTTTCCCTGGCCACCGAGCTCCCAGCAAAACCACCGAGCGCGGTGTCGCTCAGCGCCCTGTTCCTTTGGGCTGCTTAGATCGCCTTCCGTTTGAAGCCGGCACGCCCGCCCCGGCAGGTCCGCCCCTTTCGTCGCTTGTCAGATAGCAGTGAGTGACCGATGTCGTCAAGAGGGAAAGACAGCGGCTGGACGGACGGTCTGGTGGACGGATGAACAGAGGCCGCGAGAGGCAATAGAAGGGGAGAGCGGTTGAAAAACTTTACTTTCACCATCATGTCCTTCGTCGCTTCGTGTCTTCGTGGTTCGTTCACGATTGCCCCAGACGAAAGACTCGTCGTGTCCACGCATGTCTCGCGGCCATTCTCGTGCAAGGAATCGTCCCCTTCGTGGCTACGCCAGAGCTATATTGAGCGGGGACAAGATAAGGCGATCAAAGCAAGTACGAGTGGCTTAAAGTATTCGGTGTGTTGAATATTGCTACGTTGTTGGTTGATCACATACACTATACAGATCCGACACAAAGGTCTAAGAATGGTGGATATTACGAAAGTGGTAGCTCCGCTTCGCTAAGCTATTATGCCTAGCAGTGGAGGGTCATGTACTACCCCCTCATGCTCGAACGTAATCAACACTCGGAGAATACATGTTTAGTTACGATGCAATTATAAATATGGCACAATGAGGGCATTTGCGGTCGATTACGATATCCGTATATCTCTATGACTTTTAATTAAAGCCGATGAGTTATCAAGTTTGATGCGGCGATGTATGAATCCTCTGATTACAAGCCTGGATGTCCTTCATATATATATATATATATATACGGACCAACCATTGATGTTATTTCAACTGTTGTAACGGTTAAGCTGAGTCTTTCCAAATCAACTTATCTAATGTGTATGCCGTCGTCGTCATCGTTGGCATCCTCTAACGAAATAGCTATGCTGCCATTACAATTAAAGTGAGCGCCATTTTAAATGACCGAATTGCCTGCCTTGCAGGCTTCTCGCTTGCATTTTTACATATCGGACATACATATTTGCGCCATTATCATTTGACGAATTAAGTGGAGCCAATCCGGGAAATTTCACCTTTTTTTGGTCACCACTTTTTGGTAAAAGCCACAAGCACAGCAGTGGCCGAAGTCCCATTCGGCTCGAATAGATTTCAACTTAGTGACAATGCTGATGCGAATGCCGATCCCTCGCCGGAAAAGCCAGTGAGCGGTCGACGGTTAGGGTGTGGTATGCATTGCTTTCATAAAGGGTACAGTGCAGCTTTTCGTTCGTTCGTACGTATTCTACATGATTGGCTGTGGCCGTTTTTGCTGTCTCGCTAAATATCTGCTTGCAAGGGAGATGTGTGGTAGTTCGGTTTCTAAAGTTACGCCGATCCCGAACGAAACGTTTACGTCCGACCAGCACAGATGTTGCTAGCGTAAAGACTCAGTCAGCCAACAACGCGCACCGGGTGCTGGCCGCCGGTGGAATGGTAGATTACCACTGATAACGCGGAGCGCGGACCATGGCAGCGTCCAAGTCTATTCCAGAACTAGCTCCACCACCAGCACCGCCGCCATCATAAATATGAGTGTAATTATTTTTTCCTTCTTGCGGCGGCGGCTGTTGTTGTTGCTGTTGTCGTTGCTGCTGCTGCTGCTGCTGGGGTGAACAAAATTGACTCTGACCAGTCGTCTGGGTCCACGAATGATGTGCGGCTCGAAGCAAAATGAATACTGCGGAACTATTTAACCGACCGGTGGCAGGACAATATTACACAATTAGCCCTAATTATTGTAATTAAGATAAAATAGCTACGGGGAGTAACGCAGTGGACGGATGCTCGTCAAATTGTGTAAGTGATTGTAAACTGTCGTCGATTTAAGGCTCTGAGAAGAGCGCACTGTTTCGGGAATGTTGAAACACTGTTGATCCTCCTCGCTTTGTGTATTTGCCGGTTGATTAATACCGAGTTGATGTTGCTATGTTCGAGGAAATCGTAATAACTGTTCTTAACGACATTTTGCCTCTATAATAGGGAACGAAACCACGTTACGAAGTAGACGCCCCGATTGATTCGTCGATGAATGCACCCGTTTTGAATTGGCTATTTGTGTTTTTAACAGATATACGTTAGACTGGGCAAAAGGGAGGTACCCCTAGGTTCTGCGAAGCTATTATAATTTCATTGGATCATTTAGTTACTTCGGGGTGATGGGAACTCCTCCGTCAAAGATTTCGATTTGTTTAACAACACGCGTCTACGAGCTTGCTTCGCTCGCTGGGCCGGCAAACGTTCACGCGCCTGTTGCGCCGTAAGCGAGGCCGTAGCCGTCAGGTGCTCGTCAATTACCCCCCCCCCCAAATGATTAAATTATGCTCCCACAAGGCTAAGTTCTCCATGGATAAGATTATAGCTAGGAAATAAAGTAGATGACGCATTTTGGATGGCCAAAAAAAATAGCACAATTGGACAGCTTCTCCTGACAGACGACGCCCTTGCTTAAACCTTTGCAGTATTTTCGCTTCACTTACGCAGGTGACAGCCACCCGAGACGTACTCGATCTGTCGATTATGTGTATCCATCTACAAGAGGTTACCACAGTATCAGGCGTTTGTTCGTCATAAGCCTTGCACGGGTACACTTCTGTTGCGACGACCCTGCGAGCGTTTGAATACGAATATAGAAGGGGCACTTGCTTTTGGATCCCTTCCCGTGTTTGTCTCGTTCTCGAGTTGATTTCCACTTTCGTCACCGATGTCTTCCGCATCTGCGCGATACAATGCATTTATATCGTTGTGTTTATTTATATAGATATATATAGCTTGCATAAGATTGTGTCCTTCCCCCTCAGCATGCACGCATGTGTTTATATGTGTCCATGATGTATGTATATGCATGTATCTATTGTATTCGCAGCACCACCTCCTATTATATTTTGCCGGCGGGGATGGGGGGGGGGTCACAGGGGGCAACGGATTTTTGCTTAGCTTAGCAGAATCATGCCCGTTCCCCGTCTGCTCAGGCACCCAAACCCCCTAGGTCGTTTCCCGCCGTGAAGCCATCCGCAAGTGTTTACAAGCGTGTGTGTCAGTCGCAATGGCTGTTCCTGTTCACCCGTCGGATGGGACCTGTGGTGTAAGCTGCATGACAAAAGACCACGACAAAGGACGACCATGAAGTGGAGAAAACCTTTAGGATGAGAGGGCGAAACCAGTCTAAGGGGAGGTGCTGCCGCGGAGCCGGGACTGCTTGCCAAGTCGACGATGACGACAACAGCAACAGCAACAGTAGCAGCAGCAGCATCACCAAAACCAACGAATGCTTCTGCAAGAGGGTCCGAGTGATACCGAAGGGAACGACTGTCGAACTAGATACTGAAGAGGCTCAGCGAATAGCCCGCCTAGCAGTTAGCTGGTGTGCGTGCCGCCTGCCGCTCGCCTGTCTCTAGTAACAGTCCCCTTCCAGGATTGGCAGGATAGCAGCGAGTCTTCTCGTCTGTCCACTATGTGATGTGTGTGTGTGTATGTTGTTCAATGCGTTTGTTGTTGTAGGGGGATGTCAGTGTGTGCGTTGGCTTTCCTCGCTCCTTCTCTTTTCGCAAGCCTCTCTCACTTATTTCCACGTCTCCATGGTCGTCTTTGCCCGGTCTATCTATATATCTGTATGTCTGTCTGTCTCGATGTCTGCCTGCAAGCCTGCCTGCCTAGCTGCTTGACGTCATCGATGTGTAACTGGCAGGAGTGAGAAGAGTGCATGTGGCTGTGTTAATAAATGCGCATATGTTTAGCGTACATCGTCCCTGAACGTCAGCCGATCGATCGGTGGGTCCCTCCGTCCGCCGGTCAGTCGGCCACTGGCTTATCGTTGCTCGAGCAGAGAAAGGCTTGTGATTGTGACTAGTGGTTGCAGTAGCAGTTGTGCTAATGGCAGACCGGTGCCGAGACCTGTCATGGAAGCAAGACAGCTGAGGGTCAGCTATGAAAACATTTATTTGGTGGCAGTGGTGGTGGTGGTAGTGGTGGTGGTGGTCAACGAAATAATGTGCTAGCAGTCTCAATGGAGATGGTCGACAGATAGACGGCTGATGTTTAGTTGGTGGAGCGGGTCCCACACTTCCAGAAGAATATTTAGAGCGAATCCATATTCTGCAGTTATTCACTTTGAAAAGGAAAACTCAAACAAATAGTAGAGTGGTTGCAACGAATCATTCGCCTATGTCGTATACGAAACCTATGTAAAAGTAAGATTTGTGGCCGTAGCAGATACGTGGACAGATCAGAACATATATCGCATATATTATAATATATAATAGTATGTTGTGCTAATTCCTCCTGAATATTCGGGTGGCTAATAACAAGTCAACCTTAGTCCGGGATCAAAAACAATTCGTTTCCATAGCTGGTTTCGCCGGATCACCGCGGACTCCTTGGTGTTACTTTAAAAAAATCGTTTTTTTTGCTTTGGTTAATTATTATTACTATTATTATTGTTATCATGCCCGTTCGTCCTTTTTCGCTTTTGGTTTGTCCGTTTCAAATTAAATTATGGCCAATTAAGTGCAAAATATGTTACAGTGCAAGTTTGTTGCTTGAGCTATGGTCAGCTAAGTTAATTTGAATTGTTATCTTACGTTTGAAGATTAAACAGTAATCAAACGACGATCCCCCTAAATAGCTGGTGATGAAAGCGCTTCAAGGGGCCTATGCCATGCATACAGCAATATGACTAAGGTACTTCCATTCGCGTCTAAATTCAGTCAAGATGTGAGGAGACCCATCGTGGTCTATGAAATATAATAAATTAAAAAGTGAACTACATATTTACACCACTGCAAGACTGTTCGTGTAAGCATTGTTTTAGTCCGCCTGAATTATTATTATTTCGCGTTCAAGATCGAGTTAGGTATTTACTTCGCGGAGTCACGCAAAGTCAGATACGAGGAATAAAACGAAGTAGCATATTTTTTGCCACCATTAAACTTTCGTTGTATTTTCTTTGATTTTTCTCTCTCCATTTTCATCCATCAACAAATCGCACGTTGTCGCGTTAGCGAAACTTCTTGTCTCAACGTGAGTTCGTTGTCCTCGAACGCACAGTCTTCCCCAAAAGGTCTTGTATACACGTAGCTCCGTTGGTTGGCACATCCTCTTATAGCGAACCTCGCGGGGGTTGTCCCCCACTCTATACCCCACGACTGTGTGGACAGGCTAACGCTGTCTCCCGCCCTCTGCCGCCGGCCGAGCCCAGCCCGCCCCACGCCGTTCACAGCAGCCTCCACCAACGTCGACCTCTGGGTGCTGCCGACCTGCACCTCTGGGTCTCGGGGCCACCAGCAGCACCCAGCTAGCCTCGCGTTTAAGACAGCAGGCTTCACTCAATCTAGCAAGGCAGGCAGCCTTAGTTGAGTCGATCCCCGGTCAGCAGCGGCAGCACAGTCTCCCTTCGACGAACAGCGCATTCCCTGAGCGAACGAACCAGCCGACGGATCTACCTACCAACCGACCGTCGAACCAGGCAGCCAACGGAGCGGGTGAGCGACTGAACGAACGAACACTCAACTCGAGGCAATAAGGGCTCCTCCCTTCGAGATCCGGCTCGCCGCTGCTGCTGCTCCAGTCGCCGCTGTCGCTCGCTGGCTGCTACGGCTCTGACCACTTACATCTTCTTACCTCCCGTCTGCCAGCCTGCCCACATCGTATGGCTACGACCAGCCAGTCGTCAGCTGACCGACTTACCTAGCTTAGGGCTTTACTTAGGTATTCATACTTTAAACATCGAATAGCATCGAACAGCCGCCGCTGCCGCCTTAGCTTGCTATCAATCCTCTCCCGGCCCAAACCAGCCCGTACCCCTCCCATCGGCCAATGCGTTCCCGAATCACCTCTCAATCTCCCAGCCTGGCTCAGCAGCATATCCGTTTGAATGTTCAGTACGGATTCGTTGGCGGCGGTGACGGAGCCGGCGGCGGCAGCGGCGGCGGCAGACGCCTGCCGCCTCTGATCTCTGTGCCTACTGCTGCTGCTGCTGGGCGCTTTGCAGTTTTACTTTTTCATGGCAGCCTGCCTACCAGGCAGCAACCAGGCAGGGCCCTCAGGGCCTTACGGCTGCTCCGGGCCGCCTTCATCTCTAACGCCGAGCAAACGGAACCATCCGGCCCAATCTTTCTATCAAGGTTTCTATATATCAGTGCGAGAAGAACATCATGTATGCGGTTATTATTATGGTTATGGAAATGGCTTCGCGTGTAGGAGAAAGAACGAACGAGAGAGAGAGAGAGAGAGAGAGGAGGGTAAAGAGACGAAGAAGCCCGAAAAGAGTAGAACCCGAAGGATGACGGTCGCCGACGACGACGACGACGAGCATCAGCAGTGCATGAGCGCGCTAGCGAGCCCCCCACCGACCGAGTACCCACCCGTTCGCGCAACTATCTTGGCGTTATCTCTGCGCCATTGCTCGACGGACGGATGAACCGGCGGTATTTCTTCTTGGCTGGGTATACCTTAGTCTTTTGGAGCAGCTCGAGATGGCCAGCCACGCGAGCAACCGGGGGGGGGGGGGGGGGCGGTTGGCGGAGGCCAGGAACAATCCAGGAACCGAACCGGGCCACCCAGACGAGCGACTTATAATCCTTGTACCTACATCGACCAGGGAGGTGAAGAGTGGGCGAGTGGGCCCCAGAGGGCCCGTGGTCACACAGAACAATAATAGAGGATGTGTTCTCGTCCCTATTCGTTTCCCCTGCCCACTCCACGCAAAGGTCCCTAGATATGTACAAGTATAGCCTGTATATATTCCACCGACCGCCTGCGGCCTGCTGCCTCCCGCGTGCCGACGACTCTTGGGATACACATCCGCGTTGTCCACTTCGGAGACCAAACGCGGGGATGGCCAACACGCGATAAAAGTAACGGCTATCAGCTATCCGGCCTTGTGCCTTATGAAGAAGTAGTGGTAGTCGTAGTTGTTCTGGTAGTGGTTGCGGTGGTAGTAACTAAGCGAAAACTCTTATCATTATCTTGTTTTGTAGCACTTCATACAAATGATGACTATGGACAAGGGCGCCTAGTGTGCGTGAGTAGAAGCAGCGGATAGAACCGTATAGGATCGCCGTTTGCACGCAGATACACACATATATATATATATATATATATATATATATATATAACAGAGTGTCGGAAAGGTCGCAAACCCTTACAGCTGTAGAATAGCAAGCCAAAGGGAACGAATTTAAACCAGATATAAAATAGAGTTCATTTGTACTTGTTGATGGTTAGGTTACATATGAGATCGGGGCTATCTTACAAAGGGAACTCAAGAGCAACCCGTATGGCGATAGTCAGGACGTCGGGAGGAGTTGAGTAATTTGATTTGACCAAAAATTGCGCGCATAGATAAACCGTATTAGGGTCCACTTTTTTGTGTAAAATACTCGACGCTGCTTGTGATATTAATCGCTGTATATTCGCGTGAGTACGTTTACCCACTCATTCGATCGAGAAATCTGTTTCTATTTCACCTTGATATTTTGCCACATTTGTGCAGAGCCCTTATCGGCAAAGCAAAACGGTAGAGTAATCAAATTCGAGACCGATTGTAGGCGGTAGTGTCGCGGAAACATTCGTAATGACCCTCGTCAGATCAGTACCTGTATACTACACTTTGATGGTGGTAATAACAGCAGACAACAGCGGAGACCCGTGGGTACATCCCATTGATAAATCAATCGACAACAGCCTTGGCCGCCTGAACGCACTGCGTGGTGCGAAGGAGGGCCGCCGGGGGCAGGCGAGACGAGACGAGGAGCTTTGGCGACGGGGATAGATTGCCTCATGAAACGCGAAATGGGGTTTGGGGACGGGAGGATAGTTAGAATCCGCCACGGCCTCCGAGATTGCCCCAGATGTGAGGACTGGAGCGGGCGGGCCTCCACCAAACGGAGACTCGGAAAGCAGCTTTGAAGTTAACGCCCCTAGCCCGCTCCCACCAGCGGTGTTGTCTGTCTGTATTCGACGCTCAAGAGAGATCTGGGTAGGCTGTCGAGGAGCGATGGATAGAAGAGGAGTACTAGTAAGAGACCGTTAGATGAGGCCGTTGGGCGCTCGGTCAGTCAGCCCGGCTGGTCCGTCACTCAGTGCTTTCCCATCGACATCCCCCTCATCGTCACCCCCGGCCCCCCCACACTCCCCCACGCTCTACTGTCTACGCGGTCCATCTCGTTCTAATCGAGCGACCTGCGAGCACGCCTTTGTCCCCAACCCACATCGCGCCTCCCCTAGCTTCCGTTCTCGATAGCATCGCGGCAGCAGTGGCGGATTAACTGAATTAATTGAACCCAACCCGCTTACTACCACCCGTCGTCTCTCGACTGATCCGTCTCTTGGTTAGGGATTTTAGGCTTGTGCTCCGGGTGTGAAGTGCACAGGCGGTGGCGGTGGAAGGGGAGGGCAAATCGGGCCAACGGAAGAGCCAAGATGGGCAGCAGCAGCAGCGAGTTATCCTGTTGTACTCGCCCTTCTCCGCATACACCCTTCAGAAGTGTATTGTCGTCATCAGCGACGCTTCCTCAGTGCCGTTACCGACGCCCCGCGAAACCCGTCGCTATGCCTTCGTCTGACACACCCTGCCGTTCGCAGTTCGCCGCTTGGAACAACGATAAAATTGTACAACGGCAAGCCAACTCTCTCAGCCTTGGCAAATAGATTAAACTGGCCACTAGACGTGTGGCTTGCATTGTGTGGTACAGCATTCGCGATGCAGAACTTGGGGTTGGCCAGTAACGAAAAGCCCATGATATATCACAACTAGTAGAGATTATATACGAAGTGGACTCTCATGTTATTTGGTAAATGCGTGAGAATCTGTTGTGGTTACGCTATCGATCTATATATATATATATATATATATATATATATATATAATGTTCGGAGTAGTGTCGCGACAAGGTCGTAAGCAGTTCCTGCGCTGAAGCGGAGGTCGAGGCTGCATACACCATATGCATGTTCGGGACAGTTGCAATCATCAAGATCACCAAGTTGTCCCTCGACGACGATGTCACGCGGTCAGGCAGAGGTGAACGGGAGACGTTCTAGTGATGCGGCGGACTAGTAAGCGAGGGAGAGAGAGAGAGAGACTACCTACGAAGAAGATCAGACACAAGTCACGGAAGAGGTTGTGCATATCGTGCTTTGATCCGGATTGGATTGATCACTTTGCTGTCCCCAGAGCGTACGTACGCCATACGGAATGCATACTCATGAGAGAGAGTCCACACGCCATCTCGAAAATAGGTGCTATCCACCGCACTCATGCATACGCAGGCGTATATCCACATACGACAATGCTCTCAGTGTCACCAAGAAATGAGATTAGAGGCCAAACAGTAAGGTACGACGAGCCAAAACACATGACTTGCTGCTGCTGCTGCTGTGCCAAGGAGATCCAGAAGGACATCGTGGTAATACCAGTACTGGTGGAGGCAGTAGTCGTCGTGGGTCAGCCTAAGCAGAATGATCTTCGTCTCGTGTTTTGTCTATACCTACACTATGTTCTTGCTGTATGTGTTATACTGATGCAAGGCATGATACGAGGCTAAGTTTCTCTCTGGTACGACGCAGTTCCAACGGGTGCATCCATCTCGACAATCACTCACACCCTACGCATTATAATACTAACGCCCCATAGCATTTGGAACGCCATAGGAGAAACAGGAACCGTATCGCCAGAGACACATGATAGACTGTAGCCGCCGCCGCCGCCGTCGTCGTCGTCATCGTCATCACCTCTACAACGAGTGTACCTTGTGGGGCTGTGTGTTTGGTATAAGCGAAGGCACGCGGCTTACGCGTACGGTGCGATAATGTCAACCGCAGACGTCCCACGCGCACTAGAACGACTAGAATGTGAGTAACGAACCTCTCGTTTCGTTCCTATTGGTGAGCTCTTTCCGCCGCCTTAGTATCTGGCAACTCTACGTCCTCGTCTGTTTGCCTTCTCGTCTGATACGTTTAACTGGAATCGCCTCTCCTCATCGTCTCATGCAGGCTGCGCTTTTTATTCACTGGGATAGGCTGGGTCGAGTCCGCGCCCGACGGGCTTAGGCGGACCGAGACACGGCCGGAAGTGCAGACATTACCCGCCAGCACGGCATTGCAGAGGGGTTGAGTTCATTCATTGAACGAACGAAGCGACGAGAGCGGGCGCCTGCGCTGGTGCGGTGCTCCCGGGACAGCCGAGGCTAGCCTCAGTGGTGATGGTCTTGCGGGAGCTACCTTACGCCAACGCGAGTTGAAGAAGGGCGTTGAGTCCTGCATAGCGGCAGGCGTTACGCGCTCTCCGCTCTGGCTGCTTGAAGAGGTAGGGCAAGTAGGCAGTCAGTCAGTCAGGCAGTGAGCGATGAGAGATAGAGAGAGAGAGAAGAAGCGAGCCGGCTGCTCTGCCATGCAATGCAGCTCCCCGGAAGCTCAAACGACACTTTGAGCTCATTCAGCCCGCAGAACGGTGTGGGCAGGGAGAAAGCCAGTTAGTCTGTGCGTGCTACTTCGCCTCTATATGCTTCCCTGTGGATGTGTGCACTTAACGGCAGGTTACGGTACAGCTACAGCGTGAGGTAGTAGTGGCGACGGCTGTCCCCAGAATGCCTTTGCCTAGTCGGTTGTTGGGAGGAAGCGGAATAGGAGAGGCCCATTTCCCGCTGGTGCCGGGACCACAATCGTGCCCGCTCCCGTCAGCCGGCCCGGTTCCACTCAACTCAACGACGATGACGACGACACCGACGACGACGACGCAGTTCAATTGTCCGCCTCGACTTCCCGCCCCCCACCGCCAGCTGCTATGTGGCCTTTTGTGGCAGAGTGTGTCATTTAAGTGTTTGTATTTTGGTCCCTTCTTCGCCTCGTCCATCCTCTAGCCCTCCATCCTCAAGCGCCTCTACCGCAGAAGTACCCCTTACTCATTGGCCCTACTGCCTTTACTGCTCACGCGACGGGTTCACGCACGATCATACGCCCAGACGGCTATCGTGTCATTCTACCGCCATTCTCTACTTTCGCACACGTGCCGGCCTTCATTTTCGTCCTATATTGCTCACACTATGGCGTCCTCATGCACTCGATTGCGCCTTGCTCTAGACTAATTAAACGAACGGCAGCAGGGTTGGCTGCTCCTTTTACAGCTTTGCGCGGACTTTACAGCGCGACTCGGCTGACAATCAGCCACAGTCTGGTATGCAGGAGACCAACCCCGGCCACGCGATCGTGCCGCGTTGACCGAGCACCCTTACTCCTACAGCCTTTCCCGGCGGAGAAGCCCCCCGCCCCCGCTATCCGCTGCGGCAGCTCAATCCTTAAAGTGTAGCCGCACCTATGTATGTTTATATATGTATGCAACCGACCTTGACTTGCCAGCGTACTCGACAGATCGGGAGAGGTTGGAGTTTTTCGGGGGAGGAGCTGTTCGTGGGAAATTGTTTACTGAGAGGGCTCCAGTCGCCAAAGTCTCACTTAGGTAGGCGTTCGCGCAAGACAGGCAGTGGAAGAGGTCTCAACGAGTGTAAGTTTGTAGCGTTGCGAGTTGCAGCATCGTCGCACAAGGAGGTGAACGAGGGAAATATACGGGCGCCTCGCGTGAGATGGAAGGGGCAGAAGCGAGTAGGATCATCTAGGCCATTGTTATTGTTTATCGCCCAGGGGCATTATTCCTGTCGATATAACCAAACCCCCCGTTTCCATGCTGCCTTTCGGCCCTGTCCTGTTTTCGCCCCGTATCAAGAGCCTGTTCTCAACCCAAAGACACGATCCTGCCACCTACCGTCAACGGTAGCCTTACGCACAACCCCACTCGTAGCCGTATAGTTAGCTCACCTCGTTGCCAATCTCGTAGTGGGAGCCTATGACGCCGTTGGCAGTCGGTCGTTCGTCCGGCAACCTAGCGGCTACTCAACCTGTTCCGCTAGCGATGAATCGGACAAGCGGATACCATCGGATGGCCGCGTAGGATACCGCCGTTCGGGGAACAGAAGAGGGATGCCACCGAGTATTCGGTCGGCAGTGAGACTGACCAGCGCCTTTTCTCGCCAGACATTGAGGCAGTCAGCTAGTGCTTCTTCTCGCCCTTGGAGGCATAGCCAGCGAGAGGAGACAGGTGGATCGGAGTTGCTCCCGCGTGGCGTGCCCCACCAGTGCCTGGTTACCCCGGCTTCTCCCCTCAGTTTTCCCAGAGCATCTTGGTATCGGGCAATTTCTTGCTCGACGTCTCGCGGCTAGCAGCCAGGCGGACAGGCCGGCGTTCTCCCCAACAACCCCAATACTGAGGCTGGCTGAGCGCCCGGCCAACTCGAGTCCCTTGAGAGTTCGTATCATTTATGTAGTTACATACCCCTGCAGACCTGCGTAGCGAACCATCCCTTCTACCTACACCTCCCCCGTACCGCAACTGACGAAGGCTCGAAGAAGCAGCAGCAGTAACAGTAATTGTAATAGCGTTGTGGCTTGCTTGTCGATGGGTGGGTTCCACTCGTCTGGTTGTCCATAAACAAACGATTTTGGATAAGGGTCTTGATCTTTGAGTCTTGTCTTTTCAAACCTGCACACGGGAACCGCACTGGCTGAAGAGTCCGATACAAGATCTGATTACACTCATACTTTTCTCAAGAGCCAAAATTAACATCTGCACACGTCGTGATGATCAGCATTTATGTATGTATATATATAAGATTTGTAGTTCTTCCCTAATCCAAATTCCTAGAATTCTCCTTTAGTTGCTCAAAAAAGCTATTAGTCACCCAAAATAGACACACGTTCAATACAACAGAACTGGATATATAATAGTACAATCTATAATCATAAATAAATGTAACGTCACTATTTACTGTGAAAATATTTCCAGTCAATGAGGTCGGTCATACGAAAAACAAATACCAGCGATCGATGGCACATTTTTACTGAACGATATGAGATTGTATAACTGGTCAGTATTATCATATTCGTATGCATGTACCCATTATTCCTGTTGAGGGGCAGCCTAGTGACGGATACATAGTTATATACACAGTATCGTCGATAGCATTCGCCTCAGACCTCAACATCGATAGCTTTCTCTTCAATAGGCGGTATAAAGAGGCATAATCGTATGGGCTTAAGTGCTCAGAACCAGCCGCGTGTTGAACCAGTCTCGTGCCTAATCTCGTTATCTCTAATCCAGTCATTTATTACCTGGTCGCACAACGAACGTAAAGCTTGATTCGTCCATAGGCGGCCCGAAAGGTTGTCCTTACGACAGCTCAGCGAGTCAATGAATCCAGTCTGTCTGCGACTAAATTTTTATGACCTTGAACGCAAACCTGTATACAACTGTACGTCGCGTCATTCACCTGACGTGTTTTTATATTGCTCAAACGGAGGAACGCATTCAGTTCTCACAAAATGAGAACGAATAAACTGCATCCACTCGCGCCTTTTGCGAGCTGGAGGAGCACAGCGCGTACGAGCATTTTGTTGTTCGTCGTGAAGAGTCCAGATATTACTTGCAGCTACCATTTACCCCTTACATAGATGTATGGGCTAGCTGATCTGTGCTCGTCGGCCTGTTTGCTCCCCGCCTCGTCCAGCCAACTTTCCCTCACGTTGGCCGCGTTCTCCAGCGTCGAGGAGCGGGAACTTTGTCTTTTTTAGTCGAACGAACCAAGTCGTATCGTCGCCAGCAAGTAAGCAGGAGGGCAGGCCCCTTCGCCGGCGTCAATGCACGCATGCGAAAAGTAGAGAGCTGCACGGACTGAGATGCGGTATAGGCAAGAATACTGTAACAACGCCACGGGATGCAACGGCCATAGGATGAGAACAACACGAGGGAGGAAGGGAGGTAGTGAGAGCGAGCGCGCGCGCGCGCGCGCGCCCGCCACAGGCGCGTTCACACGCTCTGGCTGCGCGATGATGAATTGTGTCTTTGTGACACTTTGATCTCGTTGTATGACGACCCATCTCGTTGTTGCAGCCGCACACCGTAACTTCCCGTCGCCGTTTCTCCCCCAACCCATACCCCCCGACCGGTTCGACCATCGCTCTCGCCGACGGCGACCACCGCCACCAGCGGAAACCTTGCGAGCCCCTCGACCCTCTGACAGTCACCGAGGAGCATCAAGCGAGCCTCAGCGCACATCCCTACTACAACTAGTGCCGTTCCACGGATGCTATGGCTTGGTCTCGTATCGGAGCCAGCACGATGTGCGTATGATACCAGCGATCCCGATCTGGCTGTTTGCACGTGGCCGAATGCGCTTACCCCATCGGCAGGCCCGGCTATGCTCGCTTATCAATACATGTTATAGCCTCATGGACCAGCGCGGCTCGCACAACGTTGATTCCGGAGCAGGTCGTTCGTTGCTGGCTAGCTGTCTGTCTGCATGCTTGCTGAACAAGCTCACATATTTTAGCATACCAGCAGAAGCACAGGCAGCACCGGCGGCTCCGGCCCCGGCGGCCCCGGCGGCCCCGGCCCCGGCAGCAGCAGAGTAGTGGTGGTAGAAACTGTGCTCAGCTGTCTTGGCCGATTCATTCTTCATTCTTCACTGATGTTCGACGCTTTGCCGAAACGTCCGCGCCTTCGCCCAGCCCCCGCCTGCACGCGGGACTGCCAGCAGCGTTGAACACTGAGGCATCCCGCCGCCATTGTCTTTGCCCGCCCGCCCGCTCGCTTGCCACCGCCGCAGCCGACACCATCATGAGAACGACCGACCTGCGTCTCCTGGCCTGATCGAGCGTACTGCTTCCAGTGAGCCTGAGCGAATCGCACACACCGCACGCAGGACTACGTCTCGGTGGATGAGAGACACTGGGTGGTGCTAAAGTCGAATGGAACGAATAAGACGATGATGGTGGCGATGATGATGACGACAACAACAAGACGAATGAGAGAGGTTGCTTGAAGTATTGCCCCAGGCGTCGACGTACAAAAGACGTAAACGATGGTGCTGCTGCTGCTGCTGTTCGCCTACCCTCATCGTGCAACAACCACCGTTGCCCCCCGCCCCGTTCTGTGGCCTCTGTCTTCTTCCTCGATCGTTCGTGGTGTAATTTAACCCGGTGACTAGGACAGAATTCGTGACTAGGCGCTGGCCTGTGTACGAGCATGCATAGGCTCTTGCATACTTGCTCATTCGGTCACAGAGTTCGGCGACGCTCCTGGCAAAAGCTCAACGAGCTCGAAGCGAAATCGTGCTCGAAATTCGCAACCCCATCGGGACAGCGGGCGAACGAAGCCGCTGAGCAAACGAGAGATCTGATCGTGGCTGGAAAGCACTGGAGAGCGGCGGCGGCTGGCCGCGTAATCACCGTCGTGTAGACAACGACATTACGTAGCGTGTGCATTTTAAGCCTCATCGCGTGTATTGAAAGTGAGTTTGATATGGACGCTGGGTGAGAACGAATACCAGCAGAGGTAGTAGTAGTTGGCTGTGGGTCAGCCCGGAAAATTAATTTATATAATAGCAGTAGTCATAGTCGTGCTATCACTAAAGAGAGCAGAGAACACCGTACGCCTTGAAGGGTCTCATCTCAGCTTTCCTGCAGATGACGCCTAATGCTTCCACAGTGAGAAGGATGATTTTATCATTATAGTTTTATAGTTTATCAAGTGTAGGAACTTGTCTCTGCGCGTACTTGTTTCACCTATACTCCTGATAATTCGAAGCCAAGGACCATGCAAATGTGGTTTGGGGGAAAGTCGTTGTAGTGACCCCGCTTATGCATCTTGCATTGATGTATAATGTGCTCCACGCTCATTATTGCCCTCTTCCCACAGCCTATAGCCACGCTCACAGATGTTTGAATATATCGTGTACAAATAAATATACATACGTGAATACATCATGTTTTCAGTGTACACTCCAACATAACCGCGTGGTTTGCTTAATTATTATTGATGGTCCTGATGCGCGGGACGTCTGTGGTAGCATCACAATCCTGAATAGCGGCTAGCAAGCTGACCCCAACTTAACTTGAACAGGTCACGCTTATTTGCCTCATACATCGCAGCATAAACAGTCTAGATATATATATATAGCGCTCCGCTACAAAGTTTCGGTCTGTAGGGCTTGATCCTTAAGTCTTATCTCTTCATGGTCCTACAAATCATCAGAGCAGACCGATTTGCCTTGCTCTGATCCGGCTGGCCAGAGATGCGGTGAGCCTTCCACCGTTCGTCAGTCGCCTGTCAGTGGGGCGGGCTGCTGGCGCCGCGTCTGCAAAGGTTGCGAAGCCAGGTGGTGCCGGCGGCGCTGGCGGCGGCACCGAGCCTAGCGGTGGGGTAAGGCAAGAAAGGCCTCGTAGTGAAGCAGCATGCTCACTTCATCGAACGCACACAGCAATCGATTATGGGAAAGCACTTTGCACGCGGTCGCGCGCCGGTTTTCCGCACTTACGCATACACTCTTCCTGCTGCTGCTGCTGCTGCTAACTCTATCTTTGAACGCTCAAACCCGGCAGTGGCGTACCGTTCGCGTATGGCGAAGCGGCTTCTTTGTTCATGGCTCAACCGTATTCTATGCGCTGGATGTCTTGCTGGCTAGCACCGCCGCCCCCCCCCCCCCCTGCGACTAGACTTTTCCTAAACATGAACTCACTTGGGTTTAGGGGCAAGGGCGCAAGTGTAGACAGTGGAACAGGAGGCGACGGCGTTGTAACTAACCACCACCGGTGGATAGATAAACATATAGATAGAAAGCCTTGATTCCAATAGCCTTTAAGGGCTGCAGCACATGCGGCTAGGTCCATTAGTGGCCCGCATCTATCGAGAAGATCACAACAACAAGAACTACATAATAAGTAACTTCTGGTCAAGTCATCTATTATCGTTTCTCTATAACACATTCTATTTAACAGCCCAAAAGGAAGGCACCGGCGTGGTGCTCGGCTATTTTCTTGAAAGCCAGATCATGTGTATTGCGTGGTGTATTTTCGTGACTGCGGGTATATATATATATATATATATAGGTTCGTAGCTCGATACCTAGGATCTGCTGGTAGGATTCATGTAGAAATTATTCAACGAGATGAGGAGTTTACCCCAATCTTGTATATAACGTTTAACGTGCTGGTATTTTCAGCAATTGTTCTACAGTAGTATTAATGTAGTAGTATTAAATAAAATAAATACATCTTAATAAAGTATTGATAGTAGTATTAAATAGAACACTTCTGGCGTGGCATTAGTAAGTGACGCGTTCGCTTTTGCTTGCAAAGGCATATTAATCATTTGTATTTTGAGTCTCTCGCTTCGTTAATATAACGCAATCATAGCTAGTCTACTTAGGTTTTTCGTGGGCATCTTTCATTCACGATCAATTTTCCGCTCAGAGGACATTACTCTACCGAACAATGGGCGTTTCGATCATCTCACAAAATTTCCTACCACCACCCGACCGCCGAACTCACTCGCACTGATATACAATAGCGTCTAAAACAAAATGTACGTCGAATAGAAACGTGCAGACGAAACAATCGTAATAACAATCGCGATTATCTGGTTCCCTTCTTCCGCGATAGACACTCAAGTACAAACGTGTTTAACTTCAATCAATATCATCCTATTCCCATGGGCACTCACAAGGGCCGGTTTGTTCCCAGTCGTACCAATCAACACCGGCTCACCCCTTATTGGTCCATCCATACAATAACTTCGAAGAATGTGTCAGTCCTAGCTATCGTTGTATACCACCTCTATATTCCCTGTCGCCAGTCACTCAGTTCCCAGTTCTATGTCGAGTAGTGGACAAAGCCTCAGCTATGCTACGACCCTTCGCAATGCGGACTCAAGGCGGCGGCCAACATTTGACGATCCCCAGGGATCACGAGAGAGCGGAAGCGTTCTAGGCCCGTCTCTCAGGCCGCTCGTCTGTATAGTTCACTTTGACAATGTCGTCACTATTATATCGGCAAAGGTCAGCACTTTTCTCACTTGGTTACCCTCTGCCTGTTTGTGGGGTACTCCCCGCGCCAGCGTCGACCGACCGACCGCCAGCCCCCCCACCTCAACCCCGCCCAAACGCTGCGTGTTCGTTCCACTGGGATGTCCGTCGACCAGAGCGCTGGCACGGGGAGGCAGCAAGGGTTAGATCATGCCCAGCCACTAAATACCTTGGCACGGTTTTTTTGTCCTCGCAATCCCGTCGGCTTCGTTTTTTCTTTCTTTCATTCTTCTCTTGCTGCGCCTACTCGAGTGAACTGGCAGGAGTCGGTCAGTCCACTAGCTCAGCCCACCCAGTACCGAACCAAAGCGGCGGCCGCAACACAGCCATGTTGATATATATATATATATATATAAAGAGTGCACCAAGCGAAAGAGAGGTGGACGGAGTCAGTGACTAAAGACGCTGCTGACAGCTCAGACAGAGCAGACTTTTTATCGGGGAAGGATCCGAGCACCTTCGGCAAATAGCCCCGGAATAGTGAGGCCGTCGAATCAAGGCCGCCGCGTCGGTTATGGGTCATTGCATAGCTATAATGTGTTACGATACGTGGTAGATGGTACGTAGATGGCGCCCGAAGTCATGACGCATTGCTTGCCGCCGCGACCGCCGGCCGTACGGGGGTTATGCGGTGGTGACTCGAAGCAAAGCCTGCCGCGGCGACAGCAGCAGTCTCAGGGCTGCCTTGCCGCTGGGCAAAGTTTGCCAGGTCGCACGATGACTTGCCATCTCGCCGGCAATCCGTCAGCCTCGCGGCCATCATCCTACATCACTATCGAGGAGAGGGGATTCCATCGCGAGAGTTCAAGTCGAGGGTCGTCGGCGATCTCGACCTGCCATCTTAGCTTGTTCATACCTGTCCTAGGCTGTTCGATTGTTACACAGTGTCACACTAATCAATTCTGCGAGAGGCCTTTATGTCTGTCGAACTGTACTGTATTCAGTGCACATAGCACCTTGTGAGTTTGGAGCACGAGCACTATACGCAAGTGGTAAAACATATATTTTTCCTAGCATTGTGTGGTTCGCCTCCCGTGCCGCGCGATAAAATCGGCCCTTGAACAGCAACATCTAATTCGGTCATTTTCTTCTCCAACCGCGAAAGCAGTGATGACTCGAGTAAAGTAAAACCAGATAGAAAACAAAATTGTGATACTAATAGATTGGCACTATACAAGCTTTGCTCCTCGGGACTTAATATTTGCCACAGCGATTAGTAGTCAACGTTGCAGTGGACGAGACATGGGTCAGCCTGTATAGGGGACCGGGAAAAGATCAAGTGAAACAGTGGCTACGACCAGGAGAACAGGCAATGGCGGTAGCAGTACTAAATAGATTCGAGCCTAAAGTAATGGTAGCACTTGACATAGATTTCAATTGGATTTTCTACTACGAGGTTTTGGGCCCGAAACAAAGAATTGACTCGACTCGATATCTCGAGTTCTTGAAGGGACTCATGAATAATTGCCATGGCATGAGGAAACACTGAGTGTGGCTGCCCGATGACAATGCTAGGGCACATCGTAGCAATGAAATTACGTCCAGGCTTAAGGCCAACAAGATTGAGCGATGGCATCACCCTCGCTATTGTCCCGATTTAAGTACGTGTGACTATGGTTGCTTCCATCGATTAAAGAGGGCTATAGGTGGCAAAAGGTATGCAAACATCGATTTACTCCGATAGGCCTTACATAACTAAGTTATAAATGGTAATAGAAACGGTGCATACCTAACCGTTAGAAGGCTGCCAGAACTCTGGGACCACTGTATAAATAAAAGCGGTGCATACCTCTAACTCGTACTAAGAAAATCTTTGTTTTTACTTACTTAGTTTGGCCTATATTGAACTTTATATATGTGCGATTTTTTGGGTCAGCCTAATATTTGCATGTAGGGACAAGTATGGGCTCTGGGCGGCTCCAGGCAAACACAAAAATGCTTTGCAAACAACATTTGCGCTATCCGATTACAATCGTAGCGATTCCGTTAGTGAGGCTTTTGTGTGACCTTGTGTCTCTATTAAGAGTTGGCAGTGAGTGGAGAGAGTCGCTGTTAGCGCTTCGTCGTGGCCCAACCACTTTGGTTTGGCCAATCGGGAATACAATGGCCTGGCAGACAAGCAAGGAAGTGAAGTTTCAAAAGGCGGCTACGATGGTGGCTGCCGCTGCCTCTGTTCCAATGAAAGGTTTGCTGCAGAGAAGGCGCACGCGCAGAAGACGGACGAAGTCGACCCGACCAGCAGAACATTGGCAAGTGTCGTCGCCAGTGGACTAGCGAGCAGATGGTAACAACTTTCCCCACATTCCCGTGTTAACCATAGATCGCACGAGCATCGACTGCGGCAGTTTTCCGTGTTAGTGGCGTGTCGGCACCGGCTTGCGTCTTTGGGGTCGATGGAAGCTCTTTTCGAACTGACAAAGTGAATACACGCAACGTCATTGCGGGCCTGAACCCTAAGGCGGGGATATAGACGAAGGGACGGAGGCTAGCCTGACCACGACGAAACGTGTCTCATCCTTTGCCTTACATTGCTCTCCGCTTGCCCCTAATCCTAAAATGTGCCAAGTTGAGGCTTCCAACCGAGACTGCCATGCAACTGTCCGTTGCAGCCGATGGAAGCACGGAGAAGTTCTATTCTCTTGCGCACAGCGACTAGTGTAAGGTCCGTCGCTCACCCTCTACATGGTATCCGTGTCTGTTTCTTTAAGAAAGACCTCCGACTATCTTTCTGCCTGACCCTCAGATCCTCAGCATGCCTGAGTGGCCGGCTCTGAACTTCTGCGCGTTCGAGTTCGGCTCATAGACCAACCCACACAGACGAGGTGGGGGGACGGGTCGGCCATACTTTCGTTCATAGCCCATGTGCTGCTCGCCACCGTCTCTCCGCTGGGGAGTATTAGGTTGCGACGAAGCAGTGCTTCCTTCTCTTCTATTCATGACATTTCGCCAGCGTATGCTTTCGTCTCGAGCTGGTTCGTTGCGGTCGGAAAGTCCTTAAATAGACGTGCGTGCACTGCACCGCTAGCGAACGCAAACTCGGACACGAGAGACAGGGGGAGAGAGGGTTATCTTGCAAAGTGAAATTTTATTTGTGTTATCCCATTTTCCTCACTCCAAGCCAATTCCATTGGCTTGCACGGTGCCCGCAGGTGCAGCCGTGCTGACCAGCTCTACTGGCGTTCCCGTCAGGACCGGACGAAACCCACACGGGGGCACGCGGCGCCTCTGTGTAGTCGGGCGTTCTCCCACCGGGGTGCGGAGCCCTCGGACCCGGTCGTCCGCCTAAAGTGATAACCCTTGACCCCTTTTCCATACTGAGCCCAGCTGAGTTGGGTTCAGTCATCGGTGGGTTGCTCACAAATTTTCGAAACGTGGCTGGTTACGAACGCCCGTCGATCGTGTCCGTCGAGTTATTTCTCCTTTCGAATGGCTCGGCTCACCCTCCTCGAGCAGGTCACGACGGCGTCTTCATTCAGAAGACTCGTACGTGTCTTTCGTCTCAGATCCACAAAAGGATCGTCCATTGAGTCGAATGGCGGGGCTAACTTACACCACCAGCAACCTCGTCAATTGTGACGCCATAATCGTAGCGATGGGATGTCCCTCCTGCTGCCTATCTCATTTTTCTTTTTTCACTATAGCTATCATTACCTCTCTCTTCATATGACTGCCCCTATATGCGCGCAATCTTGCCGCGCATGCACGTTTCGAAGTAATCTTGACTTTTTTGTTCAGAGAACCCAGTTTACAAGCCAAGTGCAGTGCGCCCCTCCGCCTGATCACACTGATTCGTGGCACCTTGTCTCTCTCTCTCTTTCTCTCTCTGTCTAATTCGAAGCAGCCGAAATGAATCGCAATACCTGCAGATTTACGAGGGAGAGATATTCGGGGCAATCTTCATTTCGTCGACGACGACGAGGTCGTTCCAACTGTCTCCTTCTTTCTCTCTGTTTCTCAGCCCCCAGCAAAAAAGAGCAAGTACCAACACGACCTGGGAGCAGTCCGGCACGAACTGACAGCACGCGCATGCCGCCCCGGCCTAGTATGGAGAAGATCGAGCTCTGGCCTCGAGCAAAACAAAAGTTTCTTCTACTACTTCGACTTGTGGAAACGCAGCCAGCGTTTCTCTGCTAGCGCTTGTGGCGATGGGGGTGCCACCAAATGCTGGATGTGAGCTGTGAGCAGAGCCAGACCGCTGTGTGGTGGCGGCATTCGTTTGGTCGTTGCTGTTCTTAAAGGTCGTGGCGGCCTCACGAAACGGCGGGATTCACCCCGCGGCTGGGGTTACAGTGGCGCCTGCTGAGCCGTGGGCGCCGAACGCCGACCGCCAACCGCTGCTTCCAGGCGTCGAAATGAGCCTTAGATGGCCACTAAGTGCAATTCTCTTCTTGTTCCTCTTCGTCGTCTCCTTCTCATCCTCCGTCCTTCGCTCGTTCGCCGTCTGCCGCTCGCAGCGGGAAATCGACCACGGCGGTGGCTGCTGACGTGGGCGTCCGAGACAACCGACCACGACGAGGCGCGCGCTTGCTAGCTCGCTCGCTCGCTCGCCTGAACAGCTAGACCGGTCGGCCGCCCGCTAGCTCGCCTGTTCGCCCCAAGAAATTAAAACGCAATTCAAATCCAACAGCGACTCATTAGGAGGAGGAAACGCACATTTACCCTCCCCAGCCTCATGGGGTGTGTGGGCAGCAGCGGGGGTAAGGGAAACATGCGAGAGAAGATCGTAGCTAGTCGCTAGGGGCTCGAGTCGCTGTATCAAATGAAAGGGAAGGCAGAGAGGCAGGGTGCAGAGGCAAGACCGCGTCAGTGGATAGAGAAGTGAGCAAGAAGGCACAAGGCCGGCAGGGATACAGCGCGCGTGTGTGTACGATTATATAGTATAAGAACAAAGTGCAATTGCACTTCGTAGGGTAATGCTATAGTGTGCGCCGTCTATATAGCTCCGTCGGTATGGTACGGCGTTGATGACGATGGGCAATAGGGCTTGCTGGCGCTTCGCGACGACCTAAGTGTAACGAAGCTATAATATTGTCGTTTAACTCCTCCAACCGTTGGCCGTCGTCAAGCTGGCGGTCAACGATGCATTCTTTTGAATTACGCCTCCCACGTGGAGGGAGATATGCTACCTCCACTTTCGTCTCTCTGTGGCTTTCTCTGTGTGTCGGCGCTATGATCATAAGCGCTCACGAGGGCGGTTCGCTACTTCTTTGTTACCTCGCCGCGCTGTCCCGTGATCTACCCCGTCGTCGGGATCCCATTCGCCTTGACTAGGCAAGGCCTGACTCAACGTGAATCGCTCTGGACAGGTAAGCGAAATAAAATGTAAAGAGTGAACGATATAGTGCCACAGGCAGCCTGAGAGAAAGTTAGGGAGAGAGAGAGAGAGAAAGAGAGAGAAAAAGGGGGCAGGTAAGGGACAGGGCCGAGAGGAACAAACGAGATAGACGTTGGAACACTCTACGTCGAATCTAATGAGGTCGTTATGCAAAATTAATTATTTTCCGTCCGCAAAGGCAAAAATGACTTAACTAATTTCTAATTTTAAACCAATTTCCTTTTCCTCCCTTTGCTTGCAAGGAATGTGATGGCCTTTTCTATGTTCAGGCCAGCCGGCTCTCGAGCGCTGGTTAAGGCCAGGGGGCCTTAACGAGTACAGGACTGCATGCTCACACACACGTGAGTGCTGGCTATACTACCGCTGCCTCTTCTGTTCGTTCTGCTCTTCGTGAAGGTCCATCTTTACCGGAGGAGAAAGACGACTAATTTAATCCACCTGAGGCGATCTCAGGGCTTCTCCATCCGTCGGCCTGTTTGTAGGCGGCGAAGAACCAGCGATAGCCTACATTTTTAATCAGCAGTGGCTTATTCTCCGCGTCCGTCACGCTAGAACAAACTACTTAGATCTATTCACGTCCGGCATGTGAGTGTACGCAGAAGCGCGCTTAAGCACACAGACAGAGATACTGCAAAGATGTGTAGATACCGACTGATACTAGCATGCATAAGGTCCCGTACAAACACCTGTCACGGCACGGTCAAACTGGCGTTCGTCGGCGACAACACGCTGACACGGCCATGGTGCCTACTGCCACGTCCGTAGCCGGTGTGGTTCCGATCTGGTACCGTGTCGTACACGCGGTCACGCTCAGCAGGCTGCCGGCGCCGATGGAGACATCCTGATCCGCTAACTCCCGTCCGAATCGCCGTCACCATTGTCGGTGCGACCTCTGAGCGGAAATCCACTGCAACGCTATAGCGACAGCATGCCTGCTTGGCTGCTGCTAACGCAGCAGGCGACGATGGGGGGGGGGGGGGAAGCTTCGTACCGGACACGGTTGAGGCCTGTTCCTGCGCCAGCAGCGGCGGCATACCCCCAAGAAGGCCTTGCGAAGGCAGGAGGAGCGAGATAGCGTCCTCAGCGACAAGCTGGGTGAGTCGGGACGAGCACACAGCACAACACGTTAAGATAAAGCCCACTTGTCTGTCCTGCCGCCTTGTCCGCCTGGCTCGTGCGTCTCGTCCAGCTTCGTAGCTAGCTACCTAGGATCTGCTGGCTAATTGCTCGACCCTCTCTAGCCGGCACGACATCGTTGGGTGGCCATCCCCCAACACCCCCTGGCCGCCTGGTGTCCTCGCCCCACTCCGGCCGCCTCACCTCCCTGATTCCGTCGCCGTGTGGCCCAAACTCAGTGCCTGCCTGATAAGGTTATCTGTGACGGTGGTCTGTTAGTCGTTGGTCGGTGGTCTCTTTCCGACGCTGGCTCGTAGCTTACTCGTGCACAACGGCCTCCGAAAAGGACCGACCCGGTGAGCAGCTTCCTTCTCGTTTGTCCGTCTCCTTCAACTGTTTGCCATGTAGTTAATGCTACTGGCCGACCAGGCACGGCCGGACCGTTTCTGCTGTCTAAACCTACCCATCTAGCTAGCTGCTTGGTTAGTTTTCAGTCTAAAGAGAGAATTAGAGAAAGACAAAGGACGTGGACTACGTCGTAGCCAGCATACCAGCATAGGCTGGTTGGTATGGTGGCACGCCTTTCAAACCTTTCCTTATTCTGAATTCGGCCTCCTGTCCTGAAAAGGCTAGCAAACAGCTTTGCCCATGAAGGGAGGCGGGACCATTGCCAACACGACCTCCGACGCAGGCGGGGGAGTGTGTGAAAATGAAGAGGAGGTTTTATGTGCAAGTGATTCGTTGACATATCGAGCGTGAAATGCTCCCCACCGCGTCTGCTGCTGCTGCTGGTGCCGTCATACTCGCCCTCTGCCACCGCTACTTCTGCAGTAGCCGCTACAGCAGCTGCCGGTGCTGTCGTCTGCGAGTGACCTGCAGTTGCAAGTTTGATGACGTCTGCCTGCTAAACAACGTCGTCCTTAGATTCTCGTTTGGCCCAAGCCAGGTCACTTACTCCCGCGAGTCAGCACTAGGCAGCTCGTGGCTGACTGAAGCCATCCCAGTGTATCCGGTCGGCGTTCTGTTCTGCTACAGTTGCACAACTGTTAGTCCGCGTAGACTAACGAACGCCGCTCCTACGGAAAAAACGCTGGAGGTTGAAGGCTCTGCAGAGAACTAGCACACCGCTAGCCATCGCTTCATCGTTTGGTTGAGTAGCCATTGCCGAGGCACAAAGGGAGCCGTTTTTTATTTGCCGTCACACCCTCTGTCCTTAGATACAGTCTCAACTTCACCTCATTCATTGTTCCGGTCTGGCCAAACGATGGCCAAATGCCTCAGTGGCACCGGCACTTTGTCACCAATTATTTTCGCATATCAATACGCAGTAGTTACCTCCATGATTGCCTTGGATCCTATATAACCTAACGGCTCTAGGTTACCACCTTGTAAAAAACCTTGTTTCTCCCAATTGCTCAAATCACCCCTCCATATGGTCTGCCTTACTATATCATGCGCCTATATCATGAGCACGGGCATGTAACGATTCACAATAACGCCCAAAAAAACCGGGTCATCGTGCCCCAAGCGTATTCGGAGTGATTCTGACGGGTCGATTTAAGAAAATGAGCCATGGGCAGATACCTAGCTATACCATACGCAAAACGAACTATTTCGCTTCGTCGAAAAACGGGCACAGTAAAACGTGCGGGGAGAATTTAATCACAATAAAATGAAAATTCGCACAGCTTTGGAATTTTCTATGCGGATTCATATCTGATCAAAGAGTTCATTTAAATCACGTCATATCATAGTAGACGCCAAGGCGTACAATACCCTACGCTCGTAGTATATCACCCTGGTGTCTGTGCTAGTCCTCATATAAATTTCAGAAAGCGTAAACAAAAGATATATTATAGGATCATTAGGTACGTAGGCCATCATCTACTATTATACATGGTAAAATATGCTTTACAGATTGGTAAATGGTAAATCTTTATTGGTTTATTTAAGGAGCTGCAATTGGAATATATCTTTCTAGAAATACTCGAATAATCGAACATCGAGCAAGGCATTGCAAATTGGTACTTTAGCCCATCTGATCATCGAAGGCCAACTGAGTACAGCACACACAGTTTGGAATTGAAGAGCGTATAACACCTAAGTGTATGCCCATTATCCATTGGGGTTCTGTTAGAGGTTCCTGCTTGTGTCATATATGGCCGCTTACGCCGCAGCGATTTCCTCGTGTCGATGATGCCCTCTATCTTAATAGTTATGGCAATAACTGTGATGGTGCTATTTGGCATCTTTGGCGCTGGTTTAGGCCACGTTGCCGGGTTGAGAAGAGCGCACCACGACCGCGTTCGCACTGGAGAAGTTCTGCCGTTGCTGTTCTGCCTCCCGCCTCCACTGCCCTTCTAGGGAACACACGTAGAAAGGGCAACGGATGGGGCTGAATTTTGGGGATTAAGGGAAATGGGATCTGGGGGATAGCTGTGGGTAAAATGTGATGATCAATGGAAGCCACCCAGTCAGCCTACCACATGCGACTGGTCCATGTAGGTGGTGGCATGGCCTTGGGGAACTAGACGACATAAAATAACTCTCGGGGCCTGCGTCTTCGGAACAGGAAGGCAGAGGGACCAACCGATGACTTCCTCAGCGTCTCGTCCACGTGCTCCCTACAACACGCACACATCTGCAGGTTGTACGTATCCCATCACGCAAGCATATACACAGAGGTCAACCATGAACAAGCAGCAACCGGCCACGGAATTTGAAAGGAGTAACGAGGCCGGAATAAGAAGAGCGTTTGCTTTTCCTGCTTCTTGGCGGCTGCTGCTGATGTTGGAATCGTGTGTCGCTTGACGTGGCAAATATAGCGAAGATTATTGTTTTAGCGGGTCTGAATCGCTGCGGAGACCAAGGCGCTATGCCGTTGTCTTAGGGTTATGCTCTCCCAATTTACGAGCTTGGTAATGGAGATCGACACTGCTCTCATTAATCGGAGCGCCAACTTCATTCAGAGACGAAGCAACGAGATGGCGTGTACGTTCAAACGAACAGGGATCACAATTGACCCCGTGTTTGGTCTATGAGGACCTATGCCCGTCTATAAGGACACCGAAAAGCATTGCCGTTTTTTTCTTATTTGTTATTGCCACAATATATGATACTCGTACCTGTCAATGCGTGTTCCTTATGTATGTTTCTCCTTCACCTTCGTCACCCTTCGCCAAACCAAGCATTTCAATCCTTCCGAGTATTTTTGATTCGGGCACATGCATTCAGTAATTACAGTATCGTCCATATCGTGCACCAGCCTCCTTGTAGCTGATGCTGATTTCCCTTTCCGGGCATTCATTGCCCTCCTCAAGCCCTTCCATGTGTCAGCAGTTCACCATTCTTCCACAGGATTCCAACCTCCATCTATCACCTATTGACTTGTGGAAACTCGTATACACTCATTGACACACTTGTCGTTCCATCTCCGCGATACCCGTTGATTCGCACATTGCCATGTGCCTGTGTTGTGTCCGTGGGTGTGTGTGTGTCTCGGAGTCCCTCATAAGCCTGAGCAGTGCCAACGTTCGCCGCCGAATCCACGGCTCGGAACATTCAGCAGGCTGCGACTTGGCCACTCTTTTCCATTGTCCGCTGCCGTCTCGTCAAACGCTTCGGCAGGGAAACAGCCATCCGGACAAGCAGTCGGATCCAAATTAATGGATGCACATGCCCCGCACTGCCTCGTTCGTCTCGATCTGATGTTGTTCTTCTGTCCTTTGTTCTCCGCCATTGTTTTAAGAATGGAGGAACACGCGGCGGACCAGCGAAGAAGGGGAATACACAAATAATCAGACAGACAGGCAGGCAGATACCAGTGGTAGCGTTTTCGTTCTCCCCAGTTTCTGCCTTGCCTTGTTGTGTCTTCTCTTTACCCGCTCTGACTCGCTCTCTCTCTTTCGCTGGCGGGACGGGCACATACTTCGTCGTCGATTGTGACCAGACGATTGCTAGGATCCTACTCCTCGGTGTGCTCCTCGTAGCCGATGCTTCTCCACCCGGGACAAGAAGACCCGAGGGACGACTGCCTCTCGCATCGACAGCTCTCCTCTTAGTCCCACTCGACTCAGTTCACTTACCGGAGACTTAGGTGTCGGTCAGACAATTACAAACACGGCCATTCAGTGATACACACACACACACACACACGCTACGTTAACAGGCAGCATAGCAAAATAAGCGACCATCACCACTAACAATACATATATCCTTATGATAGCGTCACGGCAAGCACATTTCTCTCGACTTCACCCTCACCACGGCGTGACTAGGCCAGGGGGCATGGGATGGGGTGGTGAGCACATCGCGTAGAAGGATAAACATTCGTAGATATTCTCTGCAGGGACGATTCATTCTTGCAGGCAATACCGTCATGACACTACCTCAGTGCCTCACACAAGGCAAACAGTGATAAGAATTAATGTCTAGATCAAAGAATAGAGGAAACTGCTGTTGTTGCTTTCCATGAACGTTGACCTTCAGGGACTGGATAATATACCCAATATAAATCGATCAGACTACCATAAAAGACTGTGATATATTATAGTCGTTTAGGTGCGCATGTATCCTTGTCGATAATTGTAATTTCTTCCAAATAGAAGCCTATCAGGGTCAAGGGTCCTCTCTTGAGATATCGTAGAAAACCGACAACGCCGTTCAAATGTAGCAAGATGATAGATTGCTGATCCGTATTGGTAAAATGCTCGTAACTACTTCTAACTTCATTCGAAAGAAGAAAAGTCCCACGGATAGTCTGTCGACAACCAAATCGAGTTTATGCACGCTCTGCCAAAGCGCCTATTCGCAAAATTGCTGGACTTAGCATTATATCGAGCTGAAGAAGAGAAACCTGAGGAAGTCCATTGTAAACCGAGTGCAACGAATGGTTACTTATACCACCAGAGTAAACCCCACTATAACAAAAAGTCCTCTATCAACTCAAACAATATTGGCCGATCAGCGTCTGTAATAATTCCCTTTATCGAATCTCAGCCTGTTGCTGTTGCTGTTACTATCATTCCCGTTCCCACGTGTCCTATCCCTGTCCCGTCGATAGCAGCCATATGCTATCGCTCTTTGGCCGATTATTTCATTGCCCGTTCTGCCATGGTTGTTGCTTGCCTCGAGTTGTCTTCATGCCATTAATATGCTCCTCTGACCTATCCGCCTAAGAAGGGCCAGAAGAAGACGGCCTCTACGAAGGATGCCACGAGTGCAAGCAGCCAACCTTCCAGGGTCGCTGCTGCGGCCACCGCTGACTGATTCATTGTCCTTCGTTTCCATCCTCTTTCATCTTCTCATTCGGCTCCCTCTATCTTCTACTGTTTTTCTTTTTAGTTGTCGCCCAACGTTCACGGGACGAACGTCGTCAATGGGCTGCGGCTTCTTGTGTTCGTTTGCTATTTTATCTTTTGCATCGGCAACGACGCCGCGAGGTAGAGCACACAAAGCTGACAAAGCTTGTTACTCGGCAACGAATCGTTCACCGAGACGAGTTAACTCGCACTAAACGCTGATTCGGATCGATACACTAACACGGCGATACCATTAGGCTGAAACGGACAAGGATTTAGTACAATAATAGTGATAATAATAATAATAATAATTCCAATGATGATTATAATGACAGTACTAATAACTATTATTATCATAATAATAAAATGTCATTATTCGAACATATAAGGTACATATGATCGATCTAATTGCGTAGAGATAGCATCTCAAAATAGCCCAACCGAATCGAAACCACTCTTCGGTTGGCGGCTTGTGAAGGCCCTATTGATAATGCGATAGTTCTGGCCATGGCTGCACAAGAATCAATCAGTGGGTCGTCAACGAATGAGCCCGAATACTTAGTGGCGCAGAATTCATAATAGAGTAAAATCTCCCTCAAATCAAAGCATGTTTGGCAACAAACAAAATGGCAGCGGGAAAATATAATGTCACGATTGCATATAATTCATGTGTATGTATGTGTACTCGGTGGGCATTCTGTGATCTTGCATCGAATGTAGACACTAGCATTTAGCGATGCTCCGCAATGAATATTGATTACATGAAAGGCCATTTACAAGAACCTGCTCAGTGTGTTCGCAAAATGTCGAAATGATAGAGCAATATACTTTACATAGTACACCTATATAATAATCTATCATTAAGACTAACAAGTGAATAAATACTGGTACAGAGCACAGCGATATTGATAAACTCATGCTCGAAAAAGACATTGCGCAGCAAGGCTATTGCAAGGATGGCCAGATGGCATGTAAGATCGCAGGGACCATTAATTATCAATTAGAAACGATAGCAGTTTGTATTGACGAGCTCTGTGTGGATGACGAGAGAACGCCGCTTCATCGAAACGAGCCAAGAGACAGAGAGAGAGACCCAGCGTGTATCAGTTAAGAAATTTCTCCTCGCTGGAAGACACGATTTTCACTTGGGGCACTCCCTTACTCAATTTACGTATGTATACATAGATAGAACAACGCGAGGTTAATTAAATCGACGAGAATCTCATTCGTTCAAGGGACGACACGTTGCTCTTGTGGCAAAATGATACCTTTTTTTTTACTCACAGAAATGTAGCGCATATTCACTGCGCAGCTTCGTTGGCCCTCTGGTGAGTGATAGAATTTTCAATGCATACGTTGCCGTGTGCATTTGCTGTATACCGGACGTTTCAACACATGCTTTTTGGCCCGCTCTTTTCATAGAGAATAATTGTCGAGGAAATAAGAACTACTATAATAGAAGGGCTAAGCAACTGCTGATTTTATATAACTTCAAAGTTTGTTTCTTTGCTATGCGGTTGGGCGTGGAGTAAATCCTGTAAAAAAAAAAAATATATATATATATATGTATATATATGTGTTTATATATCTACTATATTGCCATATTGAGCTTGTGATATTTATCCCCGTTTCAGTATTGCTGGATGTCTACATGAAGACTTGGTTTTGTGTTGGTTTCCAATCGCTACCGTAAAGAAGAACGTTTTTAAATAGGATTTTAATAATAACAACTGTGTGTTTTTTTCGTAATTGGAAAAAACAGAACCATAGTGGGTGCTCTGAGATAAAATATACATGTATCTGGCTTCTGTCCAAGAAAGGGCTGTAGAGGGATACATTTGCTTGCAATCATACAGGCAGGTAATTGCAGCAGAATTCCAGATTCTGTACTGTGTTCACTATTTATTTACTACTACAACAGTGTTGAACGCCAGCACTTCCTATGGCTCATATTTGCTCACAATATCCTCTTGCTCCCCTTGCTCGAACGCCAAAGCTATATGCAAGGCTGTTCATCATTTAGGCAGTGCGATTCCCAGGTGGCCGGATGTATACATCGGCCACTCCATCGTTGTCGCTTAAAGGAAGGACACAACGAACAGATCTTAGTGCTTGTAAGTGGAGCGACCAGGAAAGGCTACGGGCCCGCATTTCACCGGTGCAATACTCGTGGCCTTGCTCAAATCGAAGTCGTCTTCCAGCTTCGAGGGCGAGAGTGCAAGCTGCAATCAGTTGAGCACCGGCTGTACTCAGCCCTGATGGGGTGTTGAGTTTCTTTCGAAACAGTTCTCGCCTCGCTGTCCGACCGCTGACAGGAGCCACTTGTCGAACATCGCCAAACAGCTGTCAAACTTTAACAGCTTCAGTAGGTTAGCTACTGCCTCCTGGAACGTTGTTATTTCATATATACGGGACGCTGCGTGAGGTCTTCTCGCTCGTCTAGTGACTACTGGAGCCCGATAGATTTTCCAACATGAACTTTAATCAAACTTTCGACGTCGGATCCATCCCTGCTTAAACGATTTCGGTTTGGAAATTTATACTGAGAGGATTGAACGTACGTCGAGCATCCTGTATTCAAGACAGAACACGATACCGGCTTGTGGTTCAATAAATATCAGCGTGCGCGTGTGTGTGTGAAAAAATTATGATAAGTTGCCTCACAATAGCATTAAACAATTTTAAAATGTTCGTGGATTTTAAGCAAACTTTATCGTACTCTATGTTACTTTTTCTGAATTTTGACTCGTCCGGTGTTGTTTTGAAATACACGTTTTATTAAATACTATTTGAATATATTAGTAATCTTCGTTTGTTGACCCTTGTCACTATTTAAATATATGTTGACAACAAGCGAAAATAACAAGAACCAGGAAAGGTTACCGTCGAAACCCTCAAACTGGTTTTTCCTTACACTACCATAGATGCCCACAGTAAGTGCCTGTCCGATAATAGCCTTTCATAAGAAATGGAATCAACTATATGTTTCATATAGAAATAGAAGGATACAGATTAACTAGAAATAAAGCAAATTATTATTCGTAGCACAAAATACAACCCCCTCTTAGGCTGGACATTTTCGAGGACAGCGTCAATATGTAACCCATAAACAATATATGTATAATACAATACATGAGGTCATAAGAACAGTTTTGCTGCTGAATGATATGAAAGATTATGGGGTGTTCACCGTCAATATGCCCTTCCTGCACCGAAGAGACCTTATACATCTATCAGATTCGGAAATTAACGAAGAGTCAATGCACGCCAGTCACTCTTGCACAACCCATCGTGATGCCGTCATGAACAGGTGCGAGTTCGACTCGGTGTGACTCCTGCCGACGAGGTAAGCTAGCCTTATCACTGAGTTTGGAGCGGAACCAGAAGAGGTAGTATCACTGCTTCCTGTTATTCAACGCAGATCAAATAGGTGGCGATAGATTGCTTCTAGGTTTTCTATCTTTTGCGAGATCTGTCCACACCCGATCAGAGTGCATATATTCCCGGCAGAATATTGAGACATCTTCCTTGACTCTTCCGTCAGTCAAGCAGCGTTTCATTCTTGCTCGCCATGCATGATGAACAACTCCAACAAAGATTTTCTACCTGTGTCACATATTACATCGTAGAAGAGGCCCAAATCTCATAAAGAAATCTCGTAACAGTGCTGTCACTGCTGTTCTTGTTCGTCCATCGCCAAGTAAACAGAGATGATACGAGGAGACCGGTCTGACCTGATGAGAGCCAATGGGGTGCTGTGCCTATTTACTGACGCAGGTCACCAGTGTGTCAGATCGTTCCTATGTTTAGCTAGAAGAGAAGACCGAGCGAACAAATTTGGCCCTCCGCCTAGTAGTCATACATAGTCGGACCGGACCGTAGCCATTATAATCATAGGCCGGTTTCGGGGTCGTTTGGGCCAAAAAAGCCCTCTCAAAAAGACCAGTGAAAATGAGACTGCATCCACACCACGCAGACCGCCAGGCTTATTCTAGCCTTTCATAAGTCAATCACAGGGCGAAGTTGTGTCTACTGCTGACCCCGGTGGCTAATTTCGGTGCGGAGAAAGCGAACAACGACAGAGACAATGTTAGAGGATAGAACCATGGATACTGGATAGCCCGCTAGCTAATCCTATGGCAGCTGAGCGACGGTGATAACAATAACTGTCTCCGGCGACAATGTCTACACCCGAACGTGGATCTGGGGAAGACAACGATAGGTCGATGGTCGAAATAGACGAGCGATCGGGTCGAAAAGGCGAATAGAATAATAACAGACTGATCAGACGGCTCAGTCCGGCGGGAAGCGAGAAACGCGGACGTTTGGAAGAGATTTCGAGATGAATTTTCGATCCGGATGTACAGACTCGGCATGTACATACTCCGGATGGCGCGCACGTGTCGCACGAAGAGGAACGGGGTAAGTGTGGCGAACGAGCGCTGTTGACCAATAACGTGTACACATCATGTTTGCATGTGCAGATATACAGCTTATACTGTAATATTCTCTCCTGGACGAGTTGCATTTGTAAATAATCTCCTTTTTCTTGGGGAAAGCAGGTCTCCCTCTGTCTCGGTAGCCGATTGAGGAGAGTGGCAGAGTTCTGCGTATTCATATGGTTACAAAGGCAGACGCAGACACAATAAACCCGTACCGCGCACACTGCTACTAGTGGCAGTTGACAGAGAAGGCCATGTGTCACACCGTGGACACACAGACCGAGAAAACGCCAGAGACCAATGGGGGTGGCAGCGACGATGCGGGTGACGATGATGATGATGATGAAAGAATACAAGGCTGTGAGTTAGATAGTAGACGGCAGTGGTGGTAGAGAGCGTGTATTTGCGATGCAAACTACTTCGGTTCGGCGTCAAGCTAAACAAGAGTGCGTCTGTCCTGTCCACTACTTGTAGTACTAGTAGTAGCTGTAGTCGTCGCAGTTGTTGTTGTTGTTGTTGTTGTTGTACTACGGCTACTACCGATCCATCTCTCTTAGACAGCGAGCAGCCGGATGGGCTGGAAAGGCATAGGAACTGCAGACACACACAAACACTCGCAGAGTCGGCGTGTCACTCACGATGTGATTCGGGAGATGGAGAAGGGAGACCTGTGGAGGCGGATATGTTTCCTCAGCTGTGCTGGCCACTGAACAACGGCGATATAAAGTCTGTCACAACTACGTTCTTCTTTTCTTCGTCAACAGGATTTTCCCTTCAGGATGAAAATGAGTGATAGCTCATCTCTCTATAAGGGATCAGGCTCGACGCAGTTCGACGTGAGTTCGTCGTAGGTCTGCTAAAGGCTAAGGGCATTGTGAGGCACAGTTTGTTTTCCGAGTACATCGAAAACTCTTGGAGGGAAGACAGGACATGTTCAAATATGATACTCATTCAGAAGGCAACAGGCGCACAATATGCTTCAGTTAGTCTTTATAGCTTGCAATAAGTATCGTCGATGTCGTGATTTGAGTGTGGATTTTCGTGCTATTTCATTAAAAGCAAATCTGAAAATTTCTAAAGGCGATGCATAAACGCCAACTCGCGGACAAAAGCAGGTGACGTATGAGCTGTACACCTCATGTACATTATTTCATCACCTTAGTTGGTCTAGTAGTGCCCATCTGAGACTGCTAGCCAAGACTGACATATATGTTCAGGTTGAAATCCTGCTGCCAGACGCTGAGAATCTTTGGATTTCTTTATTATCTGTATTTACCTATGGATTCTTACCAGGAACAAGGAATAAGGTCAGTTAACAAAACACGTTCTTTTTGTAAATCTCATATCGTGTTTCTTTTCGAAGTTACCCTGCTGCAAAACGAGACTTGATTCTTTCTCTGTGATTAATTACTCTCAGCCGCGATATTTATAAATAAATGCTATTACAATTTCTGCGCCATAGAGCTAACTTGAAATAGTTGTCACCTAGTTCAAAGTTATCCAAGGATTGCTTTTTTTTTTTGCTTTTTTTTTCACATGAGCAAGGTGTTGCCAATAAGATAACCTGATACAACAACTCGATTTCAGTTTGGCAATGCCGAGCTACAGGTGCTACTTGAATGTCACAATAAGGAGGAAAGGTTTACATAAATGACGCCACAGACAAAGCATTTCATTCGCTTGAAATCTGGAGAAACTATCATATCTGACTCTCAAATGGCCCAATAGATAAAGACATGATGAAATCTGTGTTTGTTTTCAATTTACTCACTACAGTATTTTGTAAATGGTCAGGTAATAGAGAAAACATCTCAGTTTCAAATTCTGGCTGTTTCGTGGTTCAACCTTGAAGGACCAGAATTCTATGAAGAATACTACGAATTTTTAGAGAATAATTAGTCGGTTGTTTGCCTACAACATTTATGAATTCATATGTGAATCGTCGTAAAAAAGCATGTAAAACATGCCCTCCATCATCGCTTATTGTCACCGTATGTCGTCAGGTATTCATATTAGTCGAATAGATTTATTAGGCTGAGTTTGGACTCATGTTCAAAGAAAAAAAGACTTAAGTTAGTATTTTTCAGCACTGTCTTCGCTATGAAAAGTGTCGTGAGTTCATACAAACAGCATGCACACATCATGTCTGGAAGCTAGGCACGTCTTGCGGAAGAACCAACCTCGACATTTGTAACCTAACCTAGCGTTGCGCATAGTTTCGGGGCTCTGTGAGCAATAGGACAATATCAAAGCAATTTCATCTATTGGGGGTCTATCTTCCAGCTCAGACTTTTGTTCTGCCAGCAGGCCGTTACAGGACCTATAACAGCTCTGAGCCTGGTTCTTTGTTGATTTGTCATAAATGACCATATTGCGAAATGACACAAGCTTCGCCAGCCACAGCCGTCGGCGTCAAGGTAGACGAACGTCGTTTGGAACAAACGAACCCAGTCCACGCCCCCTCGCCCCCACAACCCCTGACTACTGCCATCATCCGTTGACGGAGACGAGGATGGAGAAGCCATTTTTGTTAGTTGTGTGATACGTTCCCCGTCCGACGACGGAGCGCCAGAGTCTCCGGCGTCCCCAATTCCTTCCCCGCCGCCTTCTCTCCTCATGGACTACCCCCCGCAGCCACTACCGCCGGACCCCGTGATTTGTCGAGGCCGAGGCTAAAGTTGTAGTTGAGTTTGTGGGCGGAGTTAGTTTCTTCGTCGCCCCTGTCCCGCCGGTGCCACTGCACTGCTGCCTGATGTGGAGGTCGCTGTGAGTGCTGGAAGGCCCCCGACCTGCCACGGAACCACAGTCACTACTGCCACTACGACTACTACTGCTACCACCGCCTGTAGACGGAGACGTTCACTTGCCCGCCGTCTACGCCTTGTGGAACTCCCTGACGAAGGATGTAGAGAAGCATTTGGAGCAGCCATCACAGGGCCCGCCAGCGCAGCTAGTTCGTGATGGCGCGGTGCGAGTGAGCTAACTTTGTCCCACCGACTACACTGCTAAGGTTGCCGTGTCACGCTCTCGCCTGTATACGAATGTGACATTCGCGAAGACGCTGCTCTCTTGCCTGCAAAGGTGTTAGTTGACGTCCCTACGAAACAAAGCGTGCCCGGCATCAACTATTGTCTATGCTGTATCACTATGGGGCGGGGACGTTGAACGATTGCGTCGGCCCGGCCACGGTTGCAAGATTGCAATTTCTTCATGTCAATTGTTGGTGTTAAATAGACTAATATGTCTATCACTACGGAAGAGAGGCCAACGATTAAATGGGGTATGTGGTATCAAGCTGGAACAATACAATGCTTAGTGAATACGTGTGCCAATTCTTGATTTAGTTAAACTTCTTTTTTAAAACGAATGGCAGATCACAAATTCACTTTAGGCATTTCATGTAGAAATGGCCATTAGGCTGCTCATTAAATTATCTCTCTTTCTCTCTCTCTAACAAAAGGTGAAGGTTAAAGGTTTTCTTGGTTTAGTAAAGGAACTACAGTGTCACAACGATTAAATTCGCTTAAATACGGACCATGCGTAGGGAATCCAACAAATTCGACTGGCTAGCGAGGTTCCTGTTAAAACCTGCATATTCATTATCCTTCTCCTGGCTAATTTCAAACTGTCAGCCCTTCCATGTTATCTAAACACTTTCGTGAATCCGATTACGTAAAAGCAACTGGTGAACTGCGAACGCATGTGGGTCGCAGCGCACGGCGGATTAAACAGTCCCCACCGTTGTTCTCGATACTCAACCAAATGCCCCATGTAAAACTATGGGGGGCAGAGAATCAAATTAGATTTTTATGCCAGCTGCTTTGCTGGAAATATCGGCAAGGCTATCGCAAACTGAACCACATATACAGATCCGAAAAACCATGGTACAATATTAGATCACCGATCCCAGATCGGTGTTTTTGTGCAACGAGAACTTGGCACAGGTTGCTTTGAATTGATTTGATATCACAAAAACAGGAATCGAACCAACAGGATTCCCGGCTCGTTAATTTGAGGATCTGGAAAATCGCGCCTGATGGCGGAGTCTGCTGCACAATGCAGTTTTATACGGAGTGTAATCACTAGCCAGACGTTGTCTATACATGCCACCTTGCAACGTAAATGTATTATATAATAATAATTATAATAATCAAAGGGCTCGATTTGGCTTTAATCGATATGGCTAGTAGATTTCGCCGTGAATTTTTCTCTCCAGTGACAAAAACGAGGCTGAGTTTGATTGCTATAATATTAGCAAACAGCAGAGCTGCTCCACCACTAGTGCACTATAGCTGTGCAAAACTTTCACTGCCTTTGTAACTTACAGCGAGTGTTAGTAACACCTAGAAGTTTGCGTACAGAAGCAGGACGTTTTCAAGAACCAGTGTGTCTATATATATATATATATATATATATATATATATAATATCTTATATTAAATTATATTATTTCAGTAATTCGATTGAATTATTTTTCTATGTTTTTTGAAACCATTTACTAAATATTAACATACGTATGTGCTTTCGATGCTTTCCTTAAAGAGATGAGGTGATCGCAAGTCTAAAAAAGTCATCGACCTCTTTTTTACCTCTTTTTGGACCATTGCAAATTTCGCCCTGTGCATGCCGCTTCAGATGATAACATACATGGCACTCGGAACAGCCAATAATGAGCTCTTCATGGTTATATCATCATGGTTATCATTCAGTTGAAGATGATGAACTTATAGCTCAAATTCAGAAGTCCCGAGCCGAAAAATAGTTGTTTGAGATACGCTAAACAATCCTATTTTGTTACGTGGCGATCTTTTTGAATCCCCTGTAGCTGATCATTGTATGTAGACACGATATATCTTCCAGGGACAATTCTACCCTCAGGTCTGGTAGCACCTGAACTAAATTCGGCATATCGATTATTAAACGTTCGAAATGAAGCTACCTAATCATGACCTAACTCACGACACTGGTTTTTGCTGAAATCTCGCTGATGCACGGTTCAAAATGTTTGTCCTTCCTGAATCCGTTACAAAAAAAGCTTGCTCGTCTATAACCCTAACCCTTCGTTTTTTACAGCTGAATATACACATGAGCTCGGAAGTATGCTATCGATTACGTTCAACCTGATATATATGAACTTTGGTAAGATCTAGATTATTCTTCCATATCACACACCTTATGGATGTCCCAAAAATTACGGTGAAATTTCTCCTTGCCCACAACGATACCATTTCTTGGCTCTGAACACGTGAAAATAAAGCATTTGACGTGTTCAAACATTCAGCGATAAGGAACACCAACACCGATATGCGCTAATGAGTACTGGCCCGCGAAGTACATACACCTCATGAGTTGTCACTTCGTCTTCTCTTGTCGACATCTAAAAATCATTTATCAGGAAAAACGAAACACATACCTCGAAACGAAGTTGCCAGTTTTTATTATATATTCCAAAGATTATTCCAATTACTCCGGCCGACGATATGGAGCGAATCGGCACATTCTACTGCTCGCACGAGCGGCCGGTCCGAATATGATTTGGTGAGGCTACAATATTTATGTGTGCTTCTGCCGTGAACTCCTTAGGTTCATCGATCTCGTTCCCTTCATCTCGTCAGTCGCACTAATCAGTCACACACATGAGTTCCGAGTGGAATATCGACCAATTGAAACTATGCATTGCGGCTATGCCAGGCCATGCATAGCTGATGCGACCCTTCAGCGAACCCTTTCAGCCTCTATCCCAGGAGAGGAGAATAGGCTCATATGTAGAACAGTATCATCTTTCAGACGATGGAATGAGGTGGTGGCTCTGACGGCAGATTGTGTTCAGCTGAATACCGCTGTCCTCGTTGGCCGGCTTCAGGCGTGCCGTTGCCGCGGCGTCCAGTTAGCCAAGCTTCGCGGCTCACTGGCGGTGCAACATAAGCATGCCATAATAATATCTGGCCGAAATAGTTTCTTCCACTCATCCGACATCCTATATCTGCTTCGCCTCCATTGCCCTAAAACGCCCCCAATTGCATAGTCATCCTGGGCTAGTCTATAAATGAGCACGTGGAGCGTTAGTTCGAACACGAAGCGAGCGAGCGAGTGAGAGAAAGAGGAGAGGGAGAAGCCACACCGCCAGTCTTGCTTCCACAGGAGACAAGCTCCCAGCCTGGCAGCTTCCGAGGCGTGAGTGCTTCTCCTGTGTCTTCGAAGCGTTTTGGGTGTCTCTTCTTGTGCCTTTGCCTTGCAAGACCCCCAACAGTTCATCCGTTCTGCTCGGGTTGGATGTCCTTCTTCCTCTTAGGGCATTAGAGCTTGGCTGTGTCGCCGTCCAGCCAGCCAGCAGCCACTTCTCGAACTCGGCCTTCTGGCCACTACCGTTGTGGCTCGCCGCTCTCGAGTGTTCGCCTCGGCTTGTTTCCCACTTCCCGTAGCTGATGCCGCCGCCGCTGCTGTCGCTGCTGGTACTGTTACCCCCGAAGCCGCTCCTAGCCGAGGCGCTCTCTGGCTCTTCCTCGTCGACGGGTTCTCGGCCGTGAGTCCCTCGTGACGTCCTCCCTTCGGTGGTCGCCCCGCGGCCGACCCTTCCTCGGGCGCGCTGAGGCGGCAAATGGGACAGTGTCCCTGCGCTGTGGCCCTCCCCCCTTACTTGCTTGCACCCCTTATTGCGTCCACCGCCTTTTCCCGCCAGTCTGTTCGCCTTGGTTCGCCAGGCGCGCCGCTTGCGCGGCCGCCTCGAAAGACTCGACTCCCCTTGATTGTCTCTCTGCCCCTTGCGCCTGGCGTTCGCCTTCGTTCGTTCTTTTAAGATGCCACTACCCATCCCGCCCACCGGCCGCCGCCCAACCCCCGATGGAAAGAGGAACCTCGCGAGACCCCCACCGAACGACCGGCTGGATTGCCGGACACTTCAGACAGTCGGAACACCCGATTGGTACTGTAAAAGTTGACTATTAGTACAAAGATAGGAAGGAGTGGAAGAGAATAGAGAGAACGCTGGCAAACGATAGTAGCATATTCAATGTCTATGTTACCAATGCGGTCAGCTACCGCGCTGTGAGTGACGCCACGAAACCGCCCGTGGAACAGAGCCGAATTGAGGTATTTACAGGAACTACTTCGTATGTGTTTATGCATAGGGCGACTATTTACAGAACATTAATGTAGAACAAACCACAACTGTGATATCCCTAACAATCTAGAATTATTTTGAAGATGCTGTAGACCCCCCCCCCATAAGGCGTTTCAGATGATTACTCAGTGACATGAAGACATGTGTTACTGGAACATAGAGTTCAATTTTAGAAGATTATCGTTCTTTGTGGGAATGAAACTTGCACATTGGATTTATCTCAAGGCATTTTACCACCTAAATCAGAGCCTCACCGTTCAAGGGAGGACCCTGAGCGCGTTCGAAGCTTTAGAAAGTCTTGGACTGTGACGCTAACAACAGCGATCTCTTATAAGGGTGCTGAAGACACTTTGCGGCAGGTTTCTGTACAACACGATCCAATCAGCCGTTCGATACGGAACACTACCTCCTTCGTTGGGCTGGAGTTTCCAATGAAAGCAAACCGAACTCGTCCACCAACTCTTGAGTGCCCTTTGCTCCCCTCAATACGCTCACATTTGATACGACCACCCTGTTGTTTTCTCTCTCTCTCTCTCGTATAAAGGCATTCTTTCCAAAGCTGAAACTCAACTACTCTAACTGGATTGCTAACTGGCCAAGTAGCTTCTTGTATGGGTATCTTGTGCGGCCAAAATAGTTGCTATTCACGGACTAGATAAGAAACGGAAATGCGTGTCTAGGGACCGCGGGCCTAGGTGGTCTAATAATATATATATATATATATATATATATATATATATATTATTAGAACATTGTCGAACATTATTCTTATGTAAAGCATCTTTTTTTGGCCCACCCGGTACAGTTTGAACCCTGATAAATGGCAAAAAGTTATTATAATATGCATACAAAGTTGTCTGCCACTTTTATATACATACGATTCCATGCACAGTCCCGTCATTTAGAATAACGCCAAGTATGCCTTCCATTATAATTAAAGTATCATAGCAATGACAAGTATAATGATTGTGTAATACATATGGTAATATTTGTCATTGTGTGATCATTTATAATCTTCATAATCATCGTGCACTGCATATGAATATCCATTTAACTAATGGAGAAATATAATAATATGCTGTGATACTTATTAAAATGAAAGATTTCCTATATCATTATACGTACTTATCATTGTGCAATGTATATGGTAATAAGTAATATTAAATTCATCTCCGTAGATAAAAATGACCCATCGACAACTGATGTAATAGCCAGATATTCCAGTATGTACTCCCGAGTTCGTTATTACAGGTTATGTGTTTTAATACCTACGGTCTGGAGCACATAAATGATCACACGTGTGTTCCGTATATTACTTCATTATTATAGCCACATTCAGCCTCCGCTGCAAGCATCAAAGTAACTGCATTTCGGGCTGGCAAACAAATGCTTGCACCCTATTGACATGTTTACGCATCGACAGTGTGTATATTATCTTCTCCTCCTCCGCCTCCGAGGCGGCGATGTCGCCCGCAGTGGTGGTGGCAATACTAATACTTGAGTACAGCTAGTGGTCCCCTATCACAACTACTAAAACCACAGCGACGACTACCAGCGGAACCGCAGAAGCATTATCCTCTCTCTCTCCCTCATCGTCCCCATTGTATTGGGAGAGCAGTTTCCAGAGGTCTGCAACGGGCTGCGTGTACGGGAGGAAGCTGTCTTCTTTGTACCCATGGAACCTTCGTGGCCCGATCCCCAAGGATCGCTTCAGTATGCTAATTGAATAGATATGTATATTACGAACGTCGAAACGAAGACGTACTCTTTGCTTCTATAATGCCATCATGAAGGCAGTTCGATGTTTGCATAGACTGACTGCCTATGGCCGCCCCCTAGTCGCCTCCGCATTTCTGTGTATTGATTACGTAGATATCCTAACTCTCGCTCTCTCTCTCTCTCTCTCTCTTTCGTGCTGATAACGTGTCGTATATTTGACACCAAATAGGATTGGGGGGGAGAGTGTTTGCAATAAATTGATTGGATGGAGTTTGCCAGTTCAAAATTATCCACGACGGAATACAACGAGGGCTTACTCTTCTGCTGTTGAACAGAAGACGATGTAATAATAATAATAACAAAAATCGAGTGATGAAGAGTAGTTTTCAATGTGGGTGGTGGAACGTGGGCGGACTTCTCCACGAGGAGGATTCTGTTAACTGTGCAGCATACACACAAAGACAGGGAGTTCCATGAGCACCGTTCGGAATTACGGCCAGCGCAGTGACTTCATGACTAATCAATGGACTTCGAAGGATTTAGTACCTAACTATTATAGCTCGGCTCAACAACTGTCACATATTCGAATTCCTGTTAAATTAATACACTTCAGATTCTCTCAATGACTGTAGGTGTACCATAAAAGCTCAAGTACCCCCCCCCTCTAACGAGCATACTTTCCATAAGCCGCGTGTAACGCTTTTAAAATAGAATCTTGTTGACACTCTTATATACCACTAGGCTATTCTCCTACTCCGTATTGTATGTTTTATATTCGTAGACACTGCGGGAGCATCTGGCCAACATCCACGTTTTGATGTCAGACGACGACACCGTTTTAGTTGAGTGGTTTCCGATACGTGGCATTGTCATCCGTAATCAGCAGCGAACACAAGGAGAGGCTGTGGTTGGACGCTTTTGAAAAGTCACCATACTTTTTAGTGTGGTTCGTTCCGGTCATTGTGTGTGGGTGTGTGGCTAACACACTCCGTAACGAAAATGCACCCGTCGAGGATCTAGTATCTGGGGCTCTGTTGATCATGATGATGTTGCTGCTGCTGCTGCCTATAAAGACCTTCTGCTGCCGGAGTTCTCTGCCCCATCGTTAGTTGCTGAACGCTGTTGCAGCTCGCCGTCGTAGCTATTAATGCGGGCGTGTTATCGACAATATCCGGTTTAATAGAAATACCCGCAGAAAGAGCGGGATGTGTAGGGGTGGAGGGCCAGACAAGCGTCGAGCACAAGCGCGTGCATCCACCGATACTCGTTTAGAGGACCAGGCCCTTGATTGCTATTATTGTGCCCATTGAGCATCAGGACATAGGGCCAAAGCTGCACGCGAAGGCCCACGAATAGAATGCACGAGGCAGATTGGGGGGGTGGGAGACAAATGTTGTCTGATATAGGAGGCGAACGCTTGAAACAAAACGCCGAAACAACATCTAACATCGGATGCCTTGCCCGCCCTCTACGACTGACTGAACGATAAGCGATGATTATCAACAGTCGATTAGCACCAGTTCTCGTTGCCGGCGAGATGGGAGCTAAGCAGCTTTGAAGTGCACTGCCCTGCAAAATCTGCGAAGCTTAGAAGCCGCGAGAGAAAGAGGGAGATAGAATCGGAAAGATATATAAGCTATAAATAGGAGAAGTCAGTTACCATTGGTCTTGCATCGGATCGCCTAATAGCTCACTGGAAACAATGTGCTGAGAAGACGGGACTGATAATAACATTGTGATAGCTTCTCGTTTTTTTGCTGTGAGAGCTGACGACAGCTAGTAAAGGCGAACGTTAGAAATGACTGATGCGAAGCGGTACACTGATAGAGGAGAGCAGTCGTTGACAAAGAACAGGTGGTAACATTGTGGATCGTGAATAAGAAACATAGTTTGGGGAAGATGGTCTAATATCGACCCTCGCTTAGCTTTCTCGTCTTCTAGTAGAATAGTGGCGTAATATCAACTAACCTCCTATAAAGTCTATATAGTTTTCAGATACTTGTTTCTTTATATAAAACGCTGTTGAAGTACTGATTTGATTTATTACTGTGAGTTAGCTTTCGAAAAATAATTCAAATTATCAATTGGTATGTTTAACAAATTGCAACGAAATTGAAGTTGAAGGGAATAATGTCTCAAAAAGTCAGAAATCAAAGCTCGGTGAGACTCTGGGAGCTCGCGAACAAGTCGGTCAGAAAAATTAAAAAAATAGCCGTTTTCTAGAGGTCGATATTAGAACCACCAAGGGGCAACTGCGGGTTCTGTTGCACCCTGCAACTTGAAAATGAGAAAAGTAAAGAGACAACCAATTAGTATACCGAAAAGTAATGAAGCGTCTTCAATGTTGGAATCATTACGTAGAAACTGAGATAGCAGGATATAAGGAATATATTAGAGAACTTTCTATATATGTATATAAGGCTGTTCCGAACGTTGTTCGGATGCGGCTCTACCCAGCAAGATCAGTTGAAAGGGGGGTTTCTCTGACCTCAAAGCCGATTCGTTTCGAACAGCCCATTTGGTCCGATGACGGTTGCTTTGGCCTCAAAAACGGCCTCGAAATGAGCAATGAAAGACTGTCCATTCTCCATATTTTGTTATACGTATAACTTCCGAAAAGGTGACATTTCCGCGGAAGCGTTTCGAAATATTACTCATGTGTAGAGCGAGGATTCTTTGGCCCTGCGAAAGTTGGTTCAAAAATTTTCATCAGGGGGATTTCAAGGTTGACGACGGAAGGCCGCCCACGATCTGGGGGGCGTACCTATCCCTCTAAGTTCCTGGAACAAGGAGATAACATCGACACGACTCTGTACTGTGCGCAACTTGATCGAGTCTAAGAAAAACCAGTAAATACATGTCCACAATTCGGCAACAGGAAACGGTGATATTTCGATACTCTCTCAGGCGAATTCGATTCCCGCTGGAAAAATTCACGACTTAAGTTGAGGACTACATATCCCCCGACTCTGCAGCTTCTTACCATCACTTGTTCAGCTCGACGACGAACCATTTTGTGAAGAACAGCAACTCTTTGAGTGATACTTGCGCAGGGTAGTATATTTGAGTGATACCGAAATGCATAGTATGACGTTTACCATAAGTGGTATTTTCAAAAAGTACAACATTAGATAATCATTTGTTTCTTAGCAAAAATTCAGCCAGGTCGATATTTAGACGATAGTCCAACTAAGGAAACTCACTACCTTCATTGTTTAGCCATTTTGAGACGAGGGCTATCCATTTGCGTATATTAATAACTTGTTAACAAATCAGAAATCCCTTTTTGCAAAGGTGGTCCATGTGAAAGTTAGATAAAAATGATAGATGTTGTATATTTTATCTAGCAATCTGCAGGTATGCCTCTACCTTGCCCATTGTGACCAGCTATGTGACGCACTCACACCAATAAAGGGTGGACCTCGAGACCACCGAGAGCAGACGGAACGACCACGAGTTGTACACTTTTGGACGGACCTTATAATTATAAGAGAGGAAATCGCGAAGGGCGTCGGTAAGAGGCCACGTATTAGAAGACGCACACGAATACTTCCACGTTCTCATCCGTCGCCGTTAAATGTTAGTAGTATCCCTACTGCTCCGAACAGCGACGGCGATATTAAACACTATGCTGAGCCATAATGTTAGCACAGGCGGGGTACGCCCTATATGTTGATGTTCGTACGTAAACTTAGGCTGTCGACGATAACGACACGTTGTGCTAATCCAATCACCGAGTGTCGCTTCGTTCGGAAGATCTCGAGAAAGTTATCGTCGGTTATTAAAAAAATGTCACCACTCAAAAGTGCGATAACTCTGAAGAGAGGGACCGGCAAAGTTGACTATGAAAAGGGCTGATGGCCAGATCTTCTTCGATGGTAGGGCTTATGAAGTGAGTTATTTTGGGATCAACGACACTTCAACGTGCAGTGTTTCGGAAATGCAATACAGTGTTACTGTGCTTTGATGTTGCTGTTTTCGCTCGCAGGGTATTCGAAATGTATTTGTTTAACCTCTATTCTGCAATTTCTCAAAAACGAATGTGCAGTTAATACCGTTCTCGTGATCGTTCATCGATTACATAGAATATATCCAAAACCTCTGAACATTTTTGGCGTTTAACAAAAAAACGCCTCACGGCAACGTGGGCAACTTTAAGCAATAAGTAAATGTATATGTAAGCAATAAGTAAATATATATGTACCAAACTATATAACTAGCAATTAAGAACGTAACGATGAACGAACGATTTTGAAAGATTCCTTTTACATAATTTGCCCACAAGATATGAACTACACGCGGGGTGGAAGTCGATATTATAGAACACTAAAAGAGACAGTTCATATGCTAAATATAAACATACATATACACGTACAAAAGGCACACTCGATTTGTCAAAAACTCGGAAGTTAATTTTCGGCAAAAAATATTATTTTCCGCTCAGGGGTTCGTATAAATTATCATGCTTGTGTTACCACTACAGCTAGTATGGCAATAGAATCCGTACAGCCACGTCGTGCCACTTGCGTTCGTCCGCACGCATAGCTCACGCTGGGAGATTGCGGCACTGACGAGCATCGCATATAAATATATATGTTGTTTATTCGTGATGAACACAAAGGATGGTCTCCTCCAACAGCGAAACTATTCCCCATGAGGCGTGGTCAATATGCCGGGGGTGGTATAATGGAATACAATTGTTGACTTGAATGACTTTTTGTCAAATCGTTTGCCTATTGTTGTATAGCACTAGTCGTGCCGGCGTTCAGAGCTTGCATAAAACCTGAGTCATGTCGCTACAAAGGTTACACATACTTAGACACCCACACTCGCATGTGTTGACTAACGCCGCTTCGCTTTCGCTCAAATAAATGGCATTTAAGGCTATCTGCAGCCATTAATGTTACCGACTGTGTTGCCACCCACCGGAACAGGTTCTGTACAAATGTCCCCCGCAGCTGTAACGCATCCAGCAGGCTGCGCACAGCCTAAGGTCTAAGACTCTCTGTAGGTCATGCGTAGGTAGGTATATAGAGCGTTCGTTCTTCCTTAGCCAGAGAGGATGAATGAACGAATGGATGGATATGTGTTTCATGACCAGCAAAGTCATCGTCCTTCACTGCGCTAGCTTGCTCTCCTAATGTTCTGGCATGATTCCCGACTAATGCTTCCCTAATGATTTCTCTTCCATGCAGCGGCAGCAGCAGCAGTGACTATGATTCGCGGGTCCGTGGCTCATCTTCTTCGGTCCTACGTCGTGATTTTCCTCCGGTACAATTCGGCCGGGTGGATAGCCAGCGAGAAAACTTACCTATCCGCACACTAGCTTATGCATCATGCCCAAGCCAAACGGCGGGCGCCAACAGAGCGCTGCGCGTTATGTAACATAGCGCGCGAACTGCACGGTATTATGGCAACATGCGCGCACCGCGTGCTGATCGCGTGATCAAATCGGAAAAGCAGCAGCTACAGCAATCAACTACTGTGGTGAACATCTACCACCACTACCACGACTACTCCGGCTACCGCCACCACCTAGCTAGTCGGAGCGTTGCCACTGCAACATCAAGAAATATACATATATATATATAGAGTGAGAGAGAGAGGGAGAGAGAGAGAGAGAGAGAGAGAGAAATGCAAACGAATAGATGAAGACTGCGAGGCTAACTGGAACGTTAGCGTTGTAGGCGTTCACGTTGCTGTTGTTCTTGTTGAAGATGATGATGATGATGATGAGGATGATGATGGTGATGTCGTCGTTGCCGTCACTGCCTGTTTGGATCCACCGGAAGAGACAAAGGAAGCCTTGGCGATTTGGCGCTGCCGCAGACTGAGTTGGTGGCCCAGTTGTTGGCGGTGTGATAGCTCTATTCTGCGGTTGTACCAACCGCAGGTCAGACACGACGTGAGCACGACAACCACCAACCAACGAAAGGGTGGTTTCGGTGGCGGCGGTGGTGGTGGTGACGGCGACGACGGTGGCGGCAGCAACAAACGGACCACTCGCTCAGCTGAATGAACGACGCCTGGGCGTCCCAGGAGTCGCTAGTCCCTTCTAGTTCCCACTACTCTCGGCGTTTCCGCTGCGAACTGAGGCTGTGGCTGTGCGTGCCCGTGTTTAGGTTGCCGTGTGCATGAGTTCGTTTGTCTGCACGAATGTCTGATGTGTTGGCTTGTAACGTGTGTTACTGGCCCACTATGACAGCGGCGACAGCAGCGGTAGACCAGGTAGCCGCGAAGCTATGGAAGTGCTCAACGCAGAAAAAGAGAGAGAGAGAGAAATCAAGCTCTTCGGGTAAATCTACGCACCTCCACGACTGATGCCGCTTCTGTTGGTGCTGCTACTACGGCCATCGTGTCTGTGAGAGACGACGACGACGACAGGAGGAGAGAAGGAAAGGATGAACAGAACATCACGGGAAATGGGACCCGTTCGCCTCCGCCACGGCACCGGTCGACCCACAAACTGACAGACAGACAGACAAAACGAAGCGATCATCGTCGCCCGATTTGTGAGCAATCTTCATCGCTGCGGATGCTGTTGTTCGTCGCTGCTACGGCTGCTGCTCTTACAGCAGAGACTGGACAGAGCAGGGTAGAGGGGGTAGGGGTCGAATGAGGGAAGTGAAAGAGTGGGGAGGTTGTCTCTACTGATGTCTGGATACGGCCAACATGCGGCGGTGGCGGTGGCGGCGGCGGCGTCAGCAGCAACAGGAGGACATAGCTGGTCGTGTTTCGTAGTGTGGGTACGAAATCTGGACATATACCTAGATGTGGAAAAGCGGAAACATCATAGAAACATAAGAACGATGAGATTTGGAAAGCTATCTGAAATATGTCACAGACGCGTTCGGACGAAAGAGAGCTACGAGAGGACGAGGATAGAATGAGCCACAGTCGAGCCAGGGTGTCGCCAGCCTCAGCTAGGGGAAGTGAGTGAGAGTGTGCTTGCTGCATCCACAAAGGAGAGCGGCAGGTTACGATTGAGGAAACCATCAGAAAATGGACAACAACAAGAAGAGTACGGTCACGAATGCATTATGCCTAAGGGAAAAGTTAAGAGACAAGTGAACCCTGCCAAGATCTGTTTTGGCACTGGTCGATGTACAAATGGTGCTCGGAATTCGTTTGCTTATAAGAGGTGGACATGCTCAGATATCGCATAGGACGCCAAGGGACGAAGCATGTGAAGGACATGTATCATCACCCTATATGGTACGTCCACATTATGTGACCGTAGGCGAGAGGATGTCCTATGGTTTTGAATGAAGGAACGAACTGAGAGAGCTTAAGCATTGTAAAATTGCAGCTCCTTTAATAAAGCAATAAACCTTAACCGTAACTGCTTTAATGAATAACTACTCGATAAATATGATAACACGATGAGGCTAGAAATATCGTAGAGTAGATTGTTGTGGGTATCGTCATCGACTGGTCACACTGGTTAGAGATTTGCGCCCCATTTTTAAACTGTAATGGGAATTTCGTTTGCGGCTTATATTTGCCCGGCGGCCTTAACACGTTATGTTATCTGCACTGTAAGTCGTAAAAGAATATTATTGAAAGTGAGCAATATTACTAGCGGTGCTGTTCTGTGTCGTCTTGGATCTACCGAAAGTCGTCCCTCAAACCTTAATCATTTTCAACGTTTAAGTATATCATGGGTAAGGCGTCTTATTTTGCTACGATTGTGTAGCTAAGTAAATTCGCAAAACAAACATATATATAAAACGGGGTTTTCGAAAAGTGTCACACACTTACGGCGTTCAACAAGGTTACACAACCCACCGTAGAGGCACCGTGTAAGATGTAGAAATAGAACTATTGCCGTAGGGTTGGCAAACTTTGCAAATCTACTCAAAGATATAACTCAACCCTAAATTGTTGTTGTTCATGTTTGTACTTTATTTCAATTCATGCAATAAGATTAATATGACGTGAATTGAAAGAAATTACTACAATTAACTATTAAAATGCCGAATAACCCCCCCCCCCCTCCCGTACTTGCTTCTTATAACCGAACGCATTTTGGTGACATGCGGAATTGACCAACTGAGCAATATACATCATACGCCCAATTTTACGGTTCACAAATATGGATGTACATATATACATATATTTTTTTTTCATTACATTTTTTAGGCAATAATCATGGAAAACTGTTCACTAAAAATATATATAAGTATATTTTCCTTATAAGCGCTTCAGAAAGTGAACATGCTCCAGTCTTTTCGATCTGCAAGAAGATTTGTGCCTTTAAAGAGGCTGCTACGCAAAGAGATAGCAAAAGTTGGACAGACATCAAGTTACAAGGCCATTTTGATTAGTAAACTTTCGTCTAGTTCATCTCAGATAAAACAAATACTGGGTTACCTCGTTTCGTAACTAACCGAGTAGTTAGTACGCTTCGGTGGCTTTTCGTCAACACATCTTCAGGGAGTTTTCACCGCCTATTAATTTTTCTCTAAAAGCTTTGGTTGTATGCAAAAGTTCACTCACCAGGGCAGCCAATGGGAGACGGTAAATCAAAATCAATACCGACTGTGCCTGAATGGTACCACCGTGTTCGTCCTATTTGAATCGAACTACACGATGCTATAAGAGATGGATGCTTCATGATCTCATGATATAGATCGTGGAATAAACTCCCGCCAAAGTTGCTCTCGAAGGGAGACAGCCATTTTCGGATGTCGACTGTCTGTGACTTGTCGCATGACGAGATCAGAACGCCATGATACACTACGTAGAAGTACACCATAACGAATTTACACAGACCACCCAGACGATCGTCGACGCATACCTCCTCAATGATCTGAGATGAACTTGAAGAATTCGTGGGACACACCATAGGTTTCAGTTGAATTAGCGCCTTTTGATCAACCCAAAGAAGAGCAGAAATCAGTACAGTCTACATAATGTTCCACCCAAAAATCATCTATCTTATGCAGCAAGTGGGTATCTCTAACAAAAAAAGATATATATATATATATATATATTATATTTCGTCTACAGCTTCGATATACTCGACCTTTAGTTAATCATTCGTGTTAAGTGTGAATGTGCCATGTCTGGGTAAGAACAGTATATATCAATTGCATAACAAGTAGTAGACGTATCTCCCTAAGCTCGTGAGGTTCGCTTTGACACCGACCCACACAGAAATCTCGATGTGTCGTATACACACACACGTATACTGTTAGCAGCATGACTATTTTTGCCGATCGCTGAAACCAGCGGAATCGCCCGTCTTCCAGTATGAACGCGATAGCCTCAGCTACTCGCACTACGTTCCTAGATTTCTAGGGTCCTGAGCGCTGTTTTCCTCCTTTTGCGTGGCAGGTCCTGAAGGAAATTGAAGGGCGACCATTGCCATTTTCCCCTACTCCCGGAAAGGAAACGGATTGTTCACGCAACATTAGCCAAGATCCACCAGTCCACTAAAGCTACCAGCTGGCGACCAACCTCTTCCCACGGTTTGCCTGTCCACGATTTGCATTTCCTTCGCTCTTCTGCGCTGTTTTGTGGGGAAAATAGGGGGCGGACAATTTTCAAAGAGTCGAATTTTTCACAGTCGCAGTCGCAACAACGAGGCAGCACTTCTAGCAAAGTGTCTAAGCTGGCACTAGAATGACGAGTCCTGTAACGGAATACATATGGTTGGAACCTTTCATTTATAAATTTACAACACAAAACACAATGCTTCTACTGTATAACAGATAAAAAGAGAAAAATCAAAAAGTGATAATTAGACACGAATAGAGAACTGAATAGATAAAGCCAGCGCAAGTATTAAATTCTTCATATTCAAAGCGTAAGGGATATCTACCTTAATCTATAACAAGAAAGAACCAGGAGCGATACTCGATGAACCTTCGTCGCTGCGCACGAATGGGGCAGGTGGCTAATGACTGAGCTTAGACGCCGTAAAAAATATATATGGCCAGCGAGTGACTGTTAAACGAGCGTAATGTATTTACAGTCATGCTACTACTAAGTGTTTCCACCAGTTCACGCAATGAAGACAATTGCAGTGGAATACATTCAGTCGCTTACATTTGATGTCAAATAATTTGCAAATTGGAGCAGGCTAGTGTATCAACACGTAAACAATATTCACATTATATATATATATATATATATATATATATCACACCCGTGAAGTGCATTCATGAAAAACACAGCAATATTTCTGTGGCAAATTAACCTTTTTAATTAATTTTACTTTATTTATTTAATCGAGAACTTAAGCATTGTTAAAATAGCAGTTCCGGAAATAAACCGCAAATGTTATGTTATGTTAACCCTCTTCGCTTCACTAATATCTGCATAATATACGTTTTATTCACTCCATAGTAGGCTAGTTGATTCAATTGAATTGTACATTATTTACTACGGTGACGATTTATGGTGGCGATTCATGTCCCTCCGCCGAGGTTCTTAAACCACCCAGTGTTCTTTTGTTTCGGGGACTGAGGCCGTCTCAACTACACGGTTCGTTGGTGCTGTACTTCACCGACGCCCGAAGGTTGACGGTGCTTATCTCCTCTGAGACGCATTTGTTTTAAGCAAGACGAGCGAGCTTGTACTCCTCTCCTGACGTACGCGTTAGGACGTCCCCCCCTCCTGATCGGGCCAACGAATCTCTTAGCGTTTGACCCGCCAATGTTCCTCAGTTGTCACTGTGAGTGCCAGACAGGAAAGGCCAGCGCGAGCTAGGCCGAACCGTCCGTTGTACGAACGCCAATCCTTAAGGTGCGGGCAGGAGTTTTTCTACCAGCGTCTTTGCGCTCGGCTTCGTCTCCCGCAGGCCGGTGTTCCTGTCTCGTAGTGGTCGGCCGATGTCGTTACTACCTACCCGATGAGAATCGGATCGTCCACGGTGACCCAGAAGCGTTCGCTCGCCGCCTGGTAGTCTCAAAGGACGCAATGACTCGAAACTCGAGCGAAATTGATTGCCTTTAATGGGAGCACGAGGAGCGCCTGCTAACGAAAGACGTGCACACATTATACAAATACTTAGCAGCGGGCGAAACCGCGGGACAGGGACGCTGGGTAGTGGGTAGCCGAAGTGGCACGCACCAAATATACCGAGCAGCGGGATATACTCACATGTATGATATCATAGAACATATCGATGCGGTACAGGGCAGGATTGATAAGAGTGGTGGGCACATATGGAACACATTTCAGTGGCGCGTTTTATGAAAATACGCACTTACCGCTGATGCTAACAAAAAATCCCGTGAAAACAGTTGGTAGTAGAACTAGTGTAGTAGCCTACTCGTGTAATTACGGTTCAAGTTTAAAAGGTTCGAGACAAGTATGCACATCCGAGAGTATCACACACACGACCGCACATGGTTATGGTTCGCTGGTACAACCATCCACGCGTACTTGTTGTTATGGTTAGAGTCGGCACCACGACCGTCCCGGTTATTGTTGTATTAGTCCTGAGAGTCGATACACTTTGCACACGCTTTTGATTGGCTGCCATTGTCGTACCACATGGAATAAGATATCAAAGCTGGACGCTTTACGCGCTACCGACTGAGCCGTCCCGTAGAAATCGGATGTTATCTAATTTTTGATCATGGCCCTAGAAGCATAGATTTCTGAAGAGTTACTAAAATGTCTGAAACTTTCAGGGTAATGCAAGTTCGGGCGACATAAAATTAGATATTTCTTCTCTGTTTTCAGTGCGGATATGCTGATATTGCTAAATGCGTTTACCTCATAACTCGACATCAAATCGTTGTTTTTAATAATGTGTAACTGGCTGGATAATTTGAGAGAATTTATCATTCAGTATCATACAATAGAATGAGAGTATGTCAATGTTCGTCAATGCCAAAAGCAGTACCGTGGACGTTAAATGTTGGCTGTGGATCAGCCTGGAACATTTATTTAATTCATTTATGTATTTATGTCAATGTTTGTCAGTGAACCTTTCTTTCAAAAGCCCTCGAATCTCGTTTTGTGTCCGTGTGTGTGTAGTCAGGCGACACCCTAAGATCGTCCGTCTGCCATCAAATGCAAACACTTTCTCAATGAAGACAGTTTGGCAGAAATATTAGCTTTTCGTTGCATCTATACTACCACTAGGCACGTTTTTGATGCTACCTGCAACAAAGTATAATACGTCACGTCAGTCGATGAAACGTCTGAACCGGCGTAAAGCTGCAAACGTTAGAATGTCTGACGGGTCGGACCCCAAGGTCGGAGCTCGTCATCACCTTCTAATGTTTCCATTTTTGTAATTCTTTCCCAATGCCACCTTTCATGCTCAGCCTGGTGCTTAACCCATCGAGTATGTACCTATGTATTAGTTACGTTCTGCCTCTTCGGCTCGGCTCTCCTACACAGTCGTCTCTGACTCGACGTCGACAATGTGCCGACGACTGAGTGTTACTATTTCACCTGCACGTCTCATTATGCTACAGCAGTAGTGTCTGAGTGATTTCTATTTTGCCGTCAAAATTGTCTTGCCATCTCTCTCTCTCTCCATCGCTCTGTCTTGTGAGGCGACCTGTCGCCCTTGATGCTGCTTCATATTTCATTGTTCGCCTCGTACGCTGCCTTTAATAGTCCCCTCACTCCCCAGCCAGCGGCAGCAGGTGGGTGGTGAGCAATCAACAGGATGCGGCGGTGTGACGACGACTACGGGAGCGTGGGGAATCACCACCGTCGCTTTCCAAGTCTCGTCGTCTCTTTCTCTCTCTCTCTCTCGAGATCTCGGTCGGTGTCCTACAGATCCAACGCAAATCCACTGTCGACCGCCACAGAACAAGAAAGGCCCCCTGCCTGCCGACGCTGCCTGCGACAGCAGTTCAGAGTATTTCATCTGGCATAGATAGCGGGGGGGGGGGGGGGATGCCGACTGCACCAGCCCTGTACACTCTGTCCTTTCGTACATAAGCAGGTCATAGGTCTAGCCAGGACCAGTCAGCGTGCCTCCTTGCGTCGTTACATACCTCTACTCTCTAGTCAATACTTGGGCGATTGTCGCTTACGACTATTACATATGTGGAAGGCATCCAAGGTTATTACAACTCATTCGACGATTTTCCCAACTGGCAGAAGGAAAGAGAGCGAGTGAGCGCACCAGCGAACGTTCGTTGAGAGTTGATGTTGCTTGCAGCAGTTAGCAGCCGGCTGAGTATAGGATCTGTGCAGTAATGGCAGGCAACGCAGGTTTGGTGCCTCTGGATCTCAGTAGCTGGCTTCTCTCTACCTGCCACTTGTAGAGTGGCTTGCCGTTATAGTAACAGTTGTAATAGTAGAAGGACCACAATATGTGCACGCGCCTAAAGGCTATGACGATCCTCCGCCACCGGGGTCCGCGCACGCTAACATAAACACCCTCGTGCGGGAGTGACGCACATCTCAAAGCAGCAGCAGCATGGCCGGACACACACACACAATCTTACACAAGATGTAAAGCTGGCGTCTCTCAAAGATGTCTCTTAGCCTAGTGTCGGCGGTGACGGTTATCTACTTGTTGTGATGTGTGTCCGTCTGATCTGAAGATGCCATCTTCCACTCCCTTGTGACTCGTCCATGTTCTATCTGGCTGTCTGAATGTGCCGGCAATATCTAAAGCAGCAGCAGCAGAATCACCTATCGCTTTGATCACCTGCCTTCTTAGACTATTTGTCAGTGTTCCGCCACTTATTTTGTCCTGCTGCTGATGTTGTGCTGATCGCACAGTAGCACTGTGCTTACGGTCGCCTACCTCTTCAGCTGCTGCTGCTACTGCTTCAGACGCTTCTATGGCCGTCTGCCATAACAGAGCGGGCGTCGTCGATTGGTCAGGTTCGGCTTGGCCTGTTTAAGTTGAATTGCCTTCACTGCATCAATCGGATAACGGTCCGTTGTTCGCTGGGTTCTCTGTCGCTCTGTTGGCCGCAGATTCGAACATCTTTATGAACATGTATACCTACTAACCAAATAAAGGCCATGCCTCGGCCACGAGTAATCGCAGGGTGGCATCGAAGCTTCCATCACCGTCGGCACGGCGGCCACCACCAGCGGCATCACGAACAGTGCTCACTGACTTCTACCAAAAGTACTACAACGACAACTACAGCCACAGCTCGCATAACCCCGACATGCTACTACAGGGTATACGAGCTTGACCCCGAACACAGGCGGGTATGAGATCAAGCAGCTCGCGCAAGGCGAATGCTTTTATTTTCGATCTCATAGTCTCACCTAGATTGACAGAGACAGATCGAATCTGTTTTTCGCCCCAGACGACAAATACTCTGTCAAGACAAGCGGATTCACTTCACTTCACTACAATAATACTTCAGAATACTTCACTCGTCCCGTGTTCCTTGGACTTCTTCCCCCAACAAAATGGAACCTAGCGCCGTAAGATTGGCAAACACAAACCGGCTATATGGGCCAGATAATCAGACCTTAGGCACACCGATAGACAATCAGAGATAGATATTAGAGATAGATATCCACCAGGGATGTAGGCTGGCACAACAAGGACCAAGTGAAGCACGATCGTAGCGTTGTTGTTGCTGTTGATGTCGCTATGAGTGTCGTTGTCGCCGTCGTCTCCGACTGTCAGTCAGTCAATTTCAGGCGAGTTCTACTACGCAACTCACACTCAGCAGCAATGCCAACCTCAGCAGTGATTGCTGTTTGTCAGGCGTCACCTCACAGTGTCCGTTGGTCTCCGGTGCCAGTCAGCCACCGGGCGTATCGCTTGCTCTCGCCGGCCCAACCAGTAGCACTCGACGATGCACAATGTCGATACAATGCACATGGACGGATGGACGGCACATCTCTGACAACTTGATCAGCCGCCGCCGGTGTCGGCAGTGGCAGGGATAGTAGTCACACCGAACATAGCTGCCACTGGCGCCCCCTTTCTGCCTCGACCACCTGCCCACACTACAATTGACGTCGCACTCTCTTCTGGCCGTTGTCTCTAGTCACCTTTATTCTCTGGTGGCTGTGGTGGTGGTATTGCTGCTGCTGCTGCTGATAGCTCTATATAACAAACTTTTGAATGTCGTTCGCTGTCCCGTTTCTTTTTTGCGGGACCTGCTGGACCACGAAAAAACTAGAGCACATCGTCATCGTTGTCATGCGGCCACTGCTGGGGCACAACACGCAGGTCGAACGGCGCCGTGTTACAAGCTACCAAAACGAAACAGGGAGACAAATTAAGAAAGTGAGGAAGAAAACACTGGAAAACGGCGAGGGGAGAGAGAGAGAGAGAGAGCTCACTGGTGTCAGAGTCCGGTGCAACATTTGCGCTAAACGTTTCAGCATTATGCATTATTTTTTGGTAGCTGTTGTGCACAGCACTACAAGTGTGTGCTTCTGCGCGTGTCTCGCTGGCTAAGTTGCCGTTCGTGCTCGAGCGCGCCTGCATGAGAGTCTATGTATTATTGTATGTGTAAGCGCCTGTACACGCCTGCTCTTCACTGCTCAGTGGTCCCCGCTTCTCCGCTGCCGGCCCTCGTTCTCTCTCTCTCTCTCTCTCTCTTTCTCACCATGACTCAATGTGCCGCCCGGACGACGAGAGCAACGTCGGCTCTGTTCGCTCTCCGAAGCGGGCGAGCAAATGCAGAGATAGTGCCAACGAAGGCTGAGAGAATAGGCTGGGAGAATCGTGCGACGCGACACGCTTCGGTAACTCCATCAAGTTTGACCACCAGCTGGCGACCGCGCGGCAGCGCAGGTGGTGCTCATTAATTGAGTGTACTATAAAATATCAGTAGATCAGTGAATCAACGAGAATGCTCATGGCAAGCTCATCTCAAGCGTTTAATGGGAAGAAGAAGAAGGCTTCGGACAAAGAATTCCTTTGCTGCTCATGGAATGCCTTCCCCGTTGGAAATCGGGCAATGTCAACGACGGCAGATTATAGCGTAGACCAAAGCCGAACAACATAGCCAATCGAAACGGGCCCAGTGATTTGGAGAGCGTACGACGAATCTTCTATTTGGTTTCACGGGGAAAGTCGGATATGCGGCCGGTGAAGCTGGTAAGGCGCAGATGCTGATTTCACTGAACGATACGCTAGATAGAGCGGTTTTGTGTGTTATTTTTTATCCGCTGTCTATATAGAGATTATCTGGACCTGGGGTTATGCTCGGTAGGAATAGAGCAATTAACAGCGATGTAGTTCTAGATTTGATCTCGGTAACGAGTCGGGTTAAGTCTGGGATAACGTCGAAAGACACACCTTGTAACCCGGAGCAGATCGACGCGAAAACAACGTTGCAAACCAAATAGCAAATGTTTAACTCTTATTTAATTACTGCTTAGCTTATAGTATAAAATTGTGCGTAATTTTAGCTATCATTTTAGCCCTAATATATCCGAATGGCTCGCATTGTCCCACAAGCAAAAGCCGCCTGCTGCATAAATATTGACGCTGACATATCTTAAAGTATTTTCGTCTTCTGTCGGGGCAAATATGCACGAACGATAGCAGTAAAGTTTGGCCAGTTGTAGAAAAATAAGAAAATAGGCCTCATTCATATCGGCTTCTCTCTTTCGACAAAAAAACAAAATCGAAGGATATAGAATTAAATTTTATTCATTCAAAATCAATACGTGTTTTAGAATAGCCGTTGGATAATGGCAAGCGCTCATTTCTAATCCAACAACTGAAACTAAACGAAATGCATTATTCATTATTAGTGTTGTTATTATTAAAGCAACTACGGCCTACGTTTCCTACTGGAGAAATGACTTATTATTATGAGTTATTATCTTGGGTCGAGTGACACTGTGAATGGGACGGACGATTAGAGTACCTCAATTCTTCAATTCCGGCAACTATTGACTCGAACTTCATCACTCACGAGAACCGCACCTCACTGTACTCCGCGCCGTTTTGGGGGAAAAAGGGGGGGGGCGGGTCGGGTTCCTCTGTGTGTTCCTATGTCCGCTACGGCTCCCTGTTAGCCACGGCTTCCCTGTTTCATGACCTCTTCTTCCATCTGAAACCGTTCGAAGGTCCCACTCAGTTACTACGAATAGTCTCGACGACTACTACAACCACCGCTAGGACGAATGACGGGGGCAGACGAGCCCCGGCAGCGCGCGCGATCATTCTAAATAATTGACCACTTGGTTCGGGCGCAAACGACGCTCTCAGCTCCCTTCGTGCTCAACCCTGCGCGGCCAATTTCTCCTCACAGATCGTTCCCGCTGTTCGTCCACCGCCTCTGCATCGCTCCTGCTGCTGCTGTTGCTGCTACTACTACTACCCCCAACTATCGCCGACTATCCATCCCCTGAACGTTCTCAACGTTCCCATTCTGCTTGCCTGCCTGCCTGTCTGGTCTGTCTGTCCCCGATCTGCACTTCCCTATTGACATCATTACCGGTCGCCACAGCCTCCGCCGCCGTCGCCGCCGCCGCCGCCACCACAAAACCGAACCTCGTTTGTTCGTTCAGTTGCTTCGGCGGTTCTCGGTTCGACTCCGCCGCAGGTTTTAGTTCGTCAGACAGTCGGCGCGGGGGCGGCCAGATGTAGGCGCAGCAGCATCGGCCGGTACCACTGTCGCCCTGGTCGTTTTCCATTCAGGAATGGACAGTAGAAGGTAGGTAGGAGCATATTCGGCGGGGCTGGACTCCGAGTTGGGAGCGAGGATATCGGCGGGACCATGAGGGCGACCCCATTTAGTCCCACGAATATCGGGGGCTGGGCATCATCGGCCGGTGACCGACCACTCCATTTAGAGCAGCTCTCCTGCCTCTCAGTGCTTCTGTGTGCCGCTTGCGGCTGCTGCCGCTACCGCTGATGTTTCTGCATGGCCCGCCGTCTGAATAGGGCAACGCACCAGTAGATTGGGCGAGACCACTACGCACGGCCTAGTCGCCGGCCGAAGCTGGGGCCGAATGACAGCTAGAGGGGTATAGCGGGTTTCGATAGGTCGGGGAGCGAAATCGCGCTAGCCAGCGAACGCAGAGATCTAGGAAGAGTAGTAGCAGGGGACGAGAGCCACCGTTCGCTCGCTCGCTCGTTCATTCGCCAACGAGCCGTCATGCGATTTTTCAAATTCACCCGCCTCCCATCGTCTCATCGAAGCGCACCTTCTCCCTCACTCTGCCACTGGCGTAGAATAGCACTGCTCACGCACGACCCCACGCGGTGCACGCTAGCCGCTAGGGTTAGAGAGAGAGAGAGAGAAAACGAGGGCCAGACCTAATTTGTCCATTTGCTGCTGCTCGAAAGTGCTCAGGTGGTGCAACATTAAATGGATCTCATCATCTCGTTATCTGCGAGCGCCGAGTCCTCGCTCGGAGCACAACTCGTCTACGGGGACGATGGCATTTAAATACTGATGAAAGTGCAGGTCAGTCCTTCAGGTGTGCTCCTTGTAAATAACTTAACTGTTGTCCGTTAAGGAAACGTGAACTATGGTAAATGTGACGAGGAGGGCAGCGGTAATTGACTCAATTTGCTCAGTGTAGACAACATAAACAGCAAGCGGAGTTATTCCGAATTCATTTAGGAACATTGTCTTCTCATCTCGGGAGAGAAGACAATGCGCTCAGAGGCGCAAACAGTCCGCGTAGGAAAACCAACAGACGAAAGGCAGTTGCGCTAATTGTGTGCGTAATTTCTACACAAGCGGCATGACCGTTCGCAAAGCTCTATTTTGAAGAGTGATCTCAGAGCACCAGGGGCACTTTTTTTTGAAGGGGGGGGTGTTGGCATGCTAATGCATGCCAACACGCCCCCCTTCAAAAAATGACCCCCCTCTTTTGTGGAACTGTTGACGATGTTCAACAGCACCACCTTTCCCGGTATCGCTTAACGCATTCTTCAGTAATGGTGGTGAGATGTGTACAAGCCCAGCTACGAACATCACACATCCTCCTCACCGTACGGACATGACGTGGTTAGCTGATCCTCAGTCGCTTCCCTTCTCTCTCTCACTCTCTCAGGACCAGACTTCCTCCCAATACCTCTGTCCACTTCCCGCCTGTGAACAACTACTGTGGTCAATGGAGTGTCTGTAGAAAGCCCCGTGTATGTAAAAATGCAGTATTCATGACGCATACAGGGGGTGTATGGTGCCTTTCCTTTCTGCGCAGTGGTCGCCGTACCGCAGACGACATTAATTGCCACTACTACTAGCAACCGGGGAACTAAGCTCGGCGAGCGTGTCACCATCAATAATCATAAATAGCTGGCCCACGAGCGGCCGTGTAACAAACAACATAAGTCATCATCAAAGGAGACAATTAACGCTCCTTACGATTCCCAATTATCAGTTTGTGTAATAGGTGAGAGACATGTTGCCTAACAAGCTTGCTACTTTAATCCACGGAGTATATTCCCTATAAGGCCATGTTAGATTTCGCCTTCGATGAAGTCTCGACAACCCATCAAACTGTCGTGTTTAACACTTGCTCTATCTCGCACTACCCAGAGGTTAAACACATATCTGACTGACGCATATCACTCACAATATCGTTCAAGTTCTTTAGTATCTTGAGACAACATTGGGTTTTGACACTTTCGTTCTACCGCACACGGGTACATTTGTAGCGTTTTTCGCGACGGCGCTCTTTGCTACAATCGTCCTCGACCAATGTGCTAAATAACTTAAATGAGGCAAGTGCAACAGTAGAAAGTATTATCGTGCCAACGTCGACTTGCGGAACTGACACGTGTTTTAGTAAATTTCTCGTCATACGTTGTCGTGCTTCCTGAGAGAACGTTTTTGCTGAGTGCACGGCACACCGCGGCACCGATTTGCTCTAGCCGTAATACACATGTGGCCCGGTAATGGGTACGGACTCACGGGCGGAACCTGATCTCGGTCAGCAACGACCAACGACATGTTGTGCAGTTTATGTCAGAGTAGGATTCAACGGTGGCGAAATCGCTGACGAAGAGTCGAACCGCTGAAAGGATATTCCTTAGGGGGGTTCTCGCGTGTAGGATAGTAGATGTGTCCCGCAAGCGAAGATGCAACGTTCACCGTTAACAGCGAGCACTTCTTTTCACTTGGAGCGTCATCATCGTCGACGTCGTCGAATGGTGGCTGCTGTCGATGAACGTTTTGCTGGCAAACTTGCATAAGTGGCCATTTTGCGAGCTCCATAACAAAGCAGTATAAACCAGATTAGGTGTTATATTAGGTCAGCTAGCGAAGTCAATACAAACTCCTTCGTGAGTTTGTTCACCCTTCTCTTTAATTATTCACCCTTTTAATGTCGGTCTCTCTTACTTCGTAAGGTGGCGCCACTCACCTTCCTCATAGTAGTCAGTGTGGCGTTCCTTGATTTAAGTCCACCGTTACGGATATATATGGGCAGTATTCAATGTGACGTGTAGCTGAAATAATATATATATATATATATATATGTAACAACTCGAGCTGTATATGTTGATACGTAATAGTTTTTGCGTCGGATATCACGAGAACGGAGAATGCAGTCGCTCACCCTCATTGACCCCGTCCCTGGTCCGCCAATGAACCCTATACATGTTTAGTCTTAGATGTGTCTGTGTGTTTCCCCTACACGTCTTACTGTTTTGTCCGTTTTCATTGTTGTACAATTTTCTTTTTTAGCTAATAACGTATATATAAGACAATACCGTGTGAATAACTGCTGAAGTTTGTATTTATGGCTAATATATATATGTACAACCTTATTATACGCATCTAAGAATAAACGCGCGATGGATCGTTAGGGGACCATCTGGGTCAGTGAGATTGATCGAGTGTATTTTCCATTCCCGTGATAGCTGGCGCAAACGTTATTACAATATCTACATAATAAACAGTTCAAGTTGGCCTCGTTGTAGTCGTTTGTCCTATGTCCACATAATAAGGTGAAAACCGTCTATTGCACAATGACTTACCATATGTCGGTTCGTTCTGTGTAATCCCACCACTACATCAATCGTTAGTCATCGCACCCGTAATATAAAATTCCCGGCGATTGTCTGTGAAGGAGCGACTGTTCGTTGGCATGATCACAGATCAGGTATTGAGGTTATTGACTAACTTCAGGGTAGTTCTACCCATGTGGATCGGATCGGATACGGCGATGCCCCCCCCCCCGACATCATGGCTTCTGTCGTGTCCATATTCATCGTCAGTCCAACTTCTTTCCAGGCAAGCTTGCAAGTGCTTGCTAAATATGCAAGCGACGCTTACCAGAAATGACAAGGTCGTATGCGTATAGCAGCATCTTCACATGCTCAGTCGTGCCCTTTACTCGGGCCGGGAGATCGCTGACCAGCAGCGAAAATGCCTATAGACTTAAGTTGTCGCCTTGCGCGGCACCAGTAGTTTGAGCGAAGGAGGGCAAGGGCGGCACTCCGTCATCAATCTTCACTGAATCTTTTTGCAGAATGACCATAATAAGCTGCACGATATTCGGTGGAACTCCACGCATTGCTAGCTCGTTAAGGATTTCGTTCCTGGGAGCCGAGTCCGTGACTGACTTGAAATCCAGGGTACACTGCGTAGAGTGCTTGCCATTTTCGTCGAATGACAAGAGGTGCTTATGGGAGGATGCTGCACGCCGTGATGGTAGGGTATCCTGGGCCAAATCCGTGTTGCTCGCCCGGTAATGCAAGAGCAGACCTCCAGAAATCTACTTCGTCGACGGATGATGGACAAGTGGCAAAAGTTTGAAGCAGCAGCCCTTCTTGGCAATCACCCTCCAGGACGACCGCATAAGCGGGTCACCTTTATCGACAGGAATAAACACTAAACAAGGAGTCACTCCAACTATTTAGCAGGCGTCCCTGACTGAGACAAACATTTAATAGGCTCGTACAAAATGGGGACGGCTGCAGCCTCAGGTGCTCATTACCAGCGAGGTTCCGACTGGCTGCCTTGTTAGATTGAAGGTGCTCCAGTGAGTACAACACCTCCATCAAGGAGAATTCTTATCAATTAATTAATTATATAGCAAATATATGCTATATCTTTTGAGTAACTCTGTGGCGACGCGATGAGCCGCCAATGATCTCCAAGCCTAACATTTTCGTCTACAAACTGGGACAGGTCACCTTTGAATAACAGTTGAATAACCAAACGTTTTGATAGTCCATTTCGTTTATTTCGAAACAAATACGATTAGCTGGGATAATCAACTCAATTGTTATCACATAAGTTAATTTACGACAATAGCTGTGATTTCAATTTATTATAATAACAACAGTGATGGCGACATGGGCAAGCCGAGCTCAGGAGCAGTGCCAATTCCTGCCATTTTGTCATTCGTAAATATACAATAAAATTATTTAAATTACAGACATTCACAAGAACAAAACGAAACATTGGATGGCTGCCCACTGTAAATTCCTAAACAAATATAATAATGACAATAATAAATTAACTCGATAACACGCAATAGATCAAGACGGCGGATCGATTATAAAATGACGCCGGTCAGTGAATACATGATCACTATATGGCTAAGTGGCATCCTCCTGATTTACGCTCAAGTTCGAAGCCGTACCGAAGGTCACTACGGGTGCCGAGCACTATTACGCATACGTATATGCAACATCCCCGGCCGATTCGATAACTCATTCGCGGTGACCGGGCAGTCGTCCAACCAGTCAAGTCCCAATGATTGACCCCCGTCCTCCCTGATGATGACGGAGCGGGAGCGAAAAGTTCGCTTGTCCCACGCTCAAATCCCACCTAAGTTCTGGGCCTGAGAGAAGAAAGGACCAGACAGCATCCTGGTGCAATATTTAGGCCGCGGGACCCCGTACGCTGATACGCTGTCGTAATCTCGGTTTTAGTTGTTCGGCATTATTTTGTATCTGTGTTTAGCTTGCATTGGCCGCGTCACGAAGCCACTTAGTAACCTGTATCCCTTCGATGGGGCTGGAGCACATTCAGTTCTACCCGTTGTTGCTCGCCGTCGTCGGAAACGCTGTTAGGGGACGTTGGATACAGCAGTTAGATCAGTTCTGTGAATGCCACTGAGGGTAAATTTGAGCTTCGGTTGGAAAATTAATGCGCGGCTGGTCCACGCATCGAACGAAGATGGCGGCCACTTCCAGTATAATTCTGTCGGGACGAACGCTTAAGGAAACGTGTCTCTACTAAAGCTTCTGGCCAGCTCCTTTCTCAGGCCTTAACCTTAACTATATTGCTCGTTATATAGATATATATATATATATATATACATCACCTCGATCTCGTAGATCACGGTGGCAATTTTTGCTTGAACTGACATGTATAATACTACAGGGTATTAACCCTATTTGTGCGTATGCGCAACGGTGGTCGCAACCAACCGTGTCCGTGCGCTCTGATCGGCAAGAAATGGCTTTTGTATCTACAATATGACTGAATCCAACATAGCCTCAGTTCGGCTGCATGTATTGTAAGTAGAACAAAGTAAATTTTCGCGTGTACACCATTGGGAGGGCCGGTAAAATCAGTTGGCGTAAGGTCTGCTTTTTGTGTTCATTTTTCTATATTCTCATCTACGACGGCTTTGATTAGCTTGAAAAATAACAAACGGTTTGAGTTTTCTTTTCTTTTCATCGACTGAACGATGCGTGCCGATCTGACGGACCTCAACCGATACGGGCCGCCGACTTTCGCCCTTCGCCTGCTCTCAGGCAGCGTTCTCTAAGAATGTTTGTAGCCCTTAGGCTTCAACTACCCCTACGTTCCGAACCCCCGCTTTTCCTCTTTTGTCTTCCTCCATCTGCCCCCGAGACAGAGGTAGAGAGGCTGTCAATAAAAATCTCTAAATATTGGCTTTTGAAATAGGGATATTAAATCTCGCGGGCTGCAGCTTCTCTTGCACACGCACCTAGCTTTCAGAACTCGGCCCTGCAAGCTCTTGGTGGCGCGACTTCGAAGCGACATGACGCAGGGCCGACGGGGTGGCCGAGCGTTCACAAATACGTACGCACATACGTACACACACACGCCACGACCGATCCAACCACCTTCGCCAGCGTTAGGGGCCCTCGAAAGGCCTTCATATGGCTTCGCCAGTGGCAAAACTCGTTCGAGAGCGATGGACGGGCTTTACAGCTTGGTGGTAAATTCGAATTAATATTCTCGTGGGCTAGAGGGCGCCGTACTGGTCGAGCGGCCATTTATCGCGAAGTCTCACTGCCGCTTCTGCTGCTGCGACGGCGACGGCGGCGGTAGTGTGGTGTTCCCATACCCAAGCAGTCCTCAACTCCACGGCTTCATACGTATAGTGGACGGGGCGCACGTGCGACTTCGCTGCTTCGTTGTGGAGTACAACCCTGTGGGTTCTGCTGAAGGTTAGTTGCGCGAACTTGCTTGAGAAGACAGCAATGCTGGTAGCGCCGCCTCACAAGCGGCATCCTCAGCAAGGAAAGCGTGACGGCTATGCGTAGCCATCTGTGAGGCTGGTACGGAATTCATTGTGCAATGAAGTCACACACAGAGCAACCTCCCCTCTCCGATGTAGAGGCGCTTCCACTTGGCTTGACGGTGACCCACAGCCACTCTAGCTAGCCGGATGTATATGGTCGACTTTTATTACAACACACGAGAATTATGATCTGCGTGAGGCCGGCTTCGTCGGAGTGAGGACGACGATGTCTCGACGAACAGACTCACAAACGGGTGAAGGGCGACGACAAACCCTTGTGGATCATGACAAAATCTCGATGCTTATCAACACACGTATCCTATATTCTACCGCACAGTTGACACCGTTGTGCTGTCCACATTGAATTTGTTAGCCACCACCACCAGCAGCAGCACCACCACCAGGACAATCTGATCTACTACTGGTCGCTTACTATCGCCATCTGAAGAAACGACAACCAGGCACAATATTGCCAGAGCTATAATAACAATGGCCAGTAAGCAGCTCCTGGAAAACGATGAATACTTCCTCTCCTATTAAGTTAGCTAGCTTCACAAATTAAGCGAAGACTTAGACCGAAGTGCCGAGGGGGAGCAGGGGAACGCGTGTGTGCACAAAAGCAACGACTCAGGGGCAAGCAAAAAAAAAGTTACGCGCCTTATGTAATTAAGTACATACTAGATTCACAGGACAAACATACATAGGTGGTAGTGGTGGCGGCGGTGGTGGTGGCAGTAGTAGATACTTGCCGTTAGCGCTTCGGCAAACACTGACCCTGTCTGTGGGCGGCTACGGCGATTGAATTTTCTACTGCGTGTCCATTAGATTTTTATGAACAAGGACGAACACAGGCGCTCACCCCCATGTCCTCGTTTCCTCAAGCCCGCCTCCTGGCCGTCCTGCCACCGTTCGAGCCATCCTGGCTTCTTTCTCAAACAAGGGACCCTCCTTCGGATCTGCCTCGGCCGAGATTTAGTGAGATTCAGATGCCCTGGTGGAACGGAACGGCTTCTTGGTGAGTGAGTTCGCGGACCTGCTGACGGACCAATGGAAGCCGGACTGAGCGCACCAGTAAGCGATGACAGTGGCGGCGCAAACTGGTCCCCGTTTCGCTTCGCCCTTGGGGTGTCGGCAGCTCGGCCACTCACTAAAAAAACAGGGTCCATAACACTGGACTTTGTTGTTCTAGTGCAGTATTCTTATTTGAGGTGATCAGTTAAGGGTGTGGCTACGACTGCATGCCGAACAAAAAAAACATGGACGGCCACAACAACATCTACATCGATGACGATGCTTATATGTACGCTCTAAGATGCTTATATGTATTATATATGATACGTACCACTAGATAAGGTGGACGCCACTTTTTTTTGTTGCAGATAGTTTTACCTGGATTACATTGTTATACCCAATGCTATACATATAATATTTGTCGACGTTCCGGTTCGAATAAGTTGTGAATATGATTAGCTTGAATACAATAATTATCCACAATCCGCATGGTGGATCTATAAATCCAACCCTGCCACAGACAGTAATTACCAATTGAGGGGGGGATACTGGTACTGAGAGGTTCTCTTTTTCACTTTTATTTTCAGGTTATTACTGCGCTAATTAATTTCAGGCTTACTCGACCACGCAATTATTGATACAATCGTTCACATCTCGTACTTGTTTTTTCCATGGAACACCACGCAAAGTTTTGCTAGTTGTTCAAGTGGACCCGCGCGCACTTTTCTAGAACTAAATGAAGCCACAAAACTACATCTACTAAAACACAGTATCAAAGAGATTCACGCCACGCTCACTAGCTCGTATCAAATAAGAATTGATTGATAGTTCATCAATCCCGGTGACATATTCCGAATTAAGTCTAACCCCGTATAACAAATGCTCTTATGTCTTTGTTCCAATGATCGTACGCCAGAACATCAAATGCAACTCGGGACGTAGACACGAATAGCCTTCATCTCGAGATAGAAGCCCTGTCAACGTTCGACCTTCAGCTGAACACTGGGAAGGAGATTTCACTTCGATGCATCCTCGACGCTGTGGCGGTATGTCTTACAAAATATTTTACCTAAAGAGTGCGGGTCAACTACAACAATGAAATCTAAAAAAAAACAAAAAAAATCGGCATTCAGCCCCATATCGGCCCATGGATTTCAAGTCACCTAAACAGACCTTATATCTTAGGTTCTCATAGTAATACCTACAGGTTAAGTAATACCTGTCAGGCAGGGCAATAGCCGAGGGTCAGCTAAAAAAAAAACAGAGCCATAGCGTTCTTGTAGGTTTTAGTCAGTGAGGGCTTCACCGAATGCGTGATGCTTGTTGTCTGATCTTAGCCGTCACCTTCTAAGTTAACCTAATAAACATTATATATATTACCATGATATATAAATATATTCGCGAACTATAATAGAAGAAATACAGCGAGTATGCCCGTTTTTGGCGGCCACAATTGCAAAGTTCGACAGACCAGAAAGGCGTCCGAGGTAGAAATTTAATATCAGCATAATTGGACGACCTATTTGGTATGCTCGGTCTATCCTCCACGTCGTCAGTGGTCCAAGGGTGGAGGTCATCTCAAACTTAAATACTTGTATAGGAACTAGTCGTTACATCATTTCTCAGAAGCGCTTCACTATATTTTGAAGCTGTTGTTTCAACAAGTGGAACGATCACTACCTTTCTGCTTGGAAAAGTAATGAGACAAGCCAATTGGATCTTCTTTAGCAATTTCCTGCGATTGGGAGGATTATAGCGAACGAGTTATTAATTACATATATAAAACCATTCAATGCAACGTAACATGCAATGAACAAAACGAGCCCAAACCGCTTTAACTCAACGGAACTGTAATCTGTCGCTACGACGAGAAAATATATGCGTCTCCGCCGTACGCACGATGGCATAAGGGCATAAATTGAATAAACAATCCCAGGTGTATAACTGTGACCCGCGGTGCGGCGATGGGCCGAGGTACCCAGTGCCAAATACCATACTCTGGCGAATACCTCGAGCAATTCGGGCGGCGCAATATTGTTTCCGCGTTCGTCGAAGGCCATTGATTGTCCTTCGCTTTGCCTTACCAAGTTCGTTCCTTCGTTGTCCCTGAGTTGGCCCTTCCTTGCCCAACGCCAAGCGCCAACGGGATAGCTAGCACCCACATCCACCCCTCGCGTCTGTCTCTCGAATAGAACGAAGCTGACTGGATGCCAGCACTTGACCTCAATGGTGTTGGACCTGTTGAAGGAAGGACAAAGACGCAGCGGGTACGAACAGCCGTCCTCTCACGCCCTGCCCTCTCCGCCCCTCCCGAATTCTCTGCTCCTCCGGTTCCTCCGCCGGCGACACGGTCTGCTCGGGCCGGTCCGGTCCGGTGTTCCTCAATCCTGCGTCCCGCTCAGCCGAGGCAACCCCAACCCCGCATCACTTCCTTGTTGCCTCAACGGTCCCATAGAGCACGCCCAGTGCCATAGAAGGCCAATCACATAACAGCAGACCATCATAGCACCCCAGACAGTCCCCCGCCCGAGTTCTCCTCCAAGTACACCCCCCCGACTAGCTGTCGACCTACCCCAAACTTATATTGTGTCTCCTCAACCCTTTGTGGATCATTATGGAGCACGTAGTGGCAGTCTTCCTTGACCAAGCCGAACCGCCCAAGTAGAGTTGCTTGGCCGACCGACGACCAAAGGACCGCTTGCCAGCCTGGCAGCCGATGACTCTACGCGACTCCGGCGATTGCGGATCTAACTGTGCCGCGGTTAAATGAGATCGGTGGTCCTCGATGGCGATGTGTAGATGGTGCCATGCCGAGGGACGTGTTGTATCTAGAAAAGCTTGTACAGACACATTCGTTACGGCAACATAGCGTTCCACGGCTTTGTCTTGCGGTACGTAGACGAAGTGGCGAACGGTAGCCGTTCAGTTTAGCCAGCGACTGCCGCGGGTACCAACGCCACCTCCTTGCGTGAGTGCAACCGAGTGGGCGTACTTCCAGAGGGTGCTACTGCTACCACCCAATGTGTACGAGAGCACATAGTTTGTGAACAGTGCACACGCCATATATATATATATATATATATGGCGTATTGAACCGATTGTATATATATATATATATATATATATATATATATATATATATATATATATATATATATATATATACAATCGGTTCAATCCCTATCGTCCCGCCGTCCGTTCGACCCGGACGCAGGCAAGCGGGCGGTCGGTCGGTTAGGCAGCATTGTGCGTCTGTATAGACTATGAACCCATTCAAGTCGTCGATTACCCTTATTCTGCCGGCATGCGGCGAGATGTGTTTATTGACATGCCAACCCATTGCTTCGGTAGCCGTTCAGTGTGTTGTTGAGTCATATGTCGAACGTAGACGAACGAATGCGAACGCGTGCCTGCGAACGGAGCTGAAATGAGACTTCATTGCGCCACTCATCGATGCTACTGCCCTCACGATGCCACCCACCGATGCCAGTTCATGCCCGCCATTCTCGTGCGGGCCATGGACCGCCTGGAATCAAGTATTATAATTATAAGTTGTTCGACCGCCTGCCAATCGACAGCCAGTGTGAGTGGGCGCGAAATAGAGTAACGCACCGGTAATGCGCGTGCTGAGTCAACCAAATCCTGCGAGGCCACAGTCGTTGCGACTAGGTACATACAAGCTACTGGCCCTATGCATTCATACAGCAGAGACTATTCATAAACGTGCACGAACAGATCGCCGTCGTGGATGAAGAACAATGGCTGTCGTTGAAATTTTACTGCGCAGTGTTTGTTTGCATAGGCGTTTGCGGTCGGAGCCGTTATTTGTTATGGCCGCAGCAGCAGCAGCAGCAAGCGCCGCAATTCAAAAATTCTACAATAACACGACAAGTGAACGAACTCTTGCCCCAGGCCGAGCTCTAGTCTAGCTATCAATTGAATAGTTGTGGTACCGTTGTACCATATATTCCTTATGAGTGCATCTGTGCGTTAGAGTCCTCGTCATACGCAACACACCGCGAGTACCACGTGCTTCTATTCGGCCACATATGAATGTGCGCTCGCAGAAGTATACGGACCTTGTGCTCCCTGAGAATAAAATATCACACATACACACACACTTACACATTGTGTTTCACATACACACACATACACACATTGTGTTATCGTACTATCACAGCTAGAGAGTGCCATAATGTCTCACGTTGAAATAGAGCGCTATGATGACTTGGAGCCGCTGCGATGGACGGGACTATCACTAGCCGCAATCTGAGCTCAGCGACAGTTTGTTGTGGTCTATTGTTGGTGACCGGGTAAATATGAAAAACCAACACATCATAAACAACACGACACGTGAACGCACATTTTGCATGCTGCCAATAGCAACAGGATCTGTCGAGAGTAAGTGTCGAGACGAGGCGTATTGCTGTTCTCGCCTTGGTCTTTGTGTCTGCTGCAGTCGTCGTAATACGACTGGGAATAGAGCGATGTCCCCCATCGTCGTTCGATACCACTGCCGCAAGAGCATACACACACACGCACACATCTACATGGTGAAGCGCGCGGCCACACCCAGACACGTATAATAAAGCCCCGGGATTTGTCAAGGAGTGATTTCATCCACATGGGGACGCACGTCACGTATGTAAGTGGCTTACCGCGTTTGACTCAGTGGGATTGTGAAGAAGACTGCAGAGGGTGCACGTCAAATGGGAGAGGAGCAATGGAAGTGGTTGCGCTGGAACAAGAGGTCAAGCGCTGATTCATTTGTTCGTTGCTCGTCGTCCGATGAAGCAGGGTGACCACCCCACCCTCCCGCCGCCCAGCGGATTTCAGGAAACGATGATATATTTACCTATTGTTGATGTATCACACTGGCACAGAGGGCAGGGAGAATTGAAATATGTGGGGGCGAATACGAGGTGGAAATATGAGGTACAAATAAGGTTAGGCCGTGTACCTTATTGTAGGACAACACGCATATGTTGATAATCGCGCATAGGGTGACCCAGGCGAGTAATACCCCCACCCTCCAAACGGGCCGGTATTGTTGTCCATTCTGTCGACATCGTACAAGGCGATCCGCGATGGGAGAAAGTCAACAAATTTTTAGGAAAAATATGCTCCGCCTCGCCTTAAAATGCCTACCTTCTATTAGAGAGAGAGAGCTCTAGTGGGACTGCATTGGAAATCTTGAATGCTAATGGCGTAATTGTAAATTCACCTCTAAGGTCAGCGTACTTAGTATTCTTAAAGACAATATAGTTATTGTTTACCTTTACCAGTAGGCCGGGAGATCAATGGCACAGCAGGTTCACCTGCTTTGCCACGAACATGTCGGTGGGGCAATTCTATAATTACTTGTCGATTAGTTCCTTCCATACTAAAGGGTTAGTAGACCCACATATTGGGTTCGCAACATTTTTGTTATGTTCTCACTCTTCGATGGACAATGGGAAACGGATCGTTCGATTGCTATAGTTTTCTTGATAGGCTTTCAACACGTTTTCTCGAGAGACTGTCTGTGCCGTGCCGTGCCTCGCGAAGCGAACGGCTTCTGGACTTTGTCAGATCTCTTTTTTAATCTCGCTTCACTGCGGTCGGGCAATCAAGTGCGCGCCCGCAGATTGAATTCGATCTGGACGAGGAGCTGGTCGATGAATTCGATAATTAAACGGCGTCTGTTCTTGTTTAATGCCAATCGATACCTTCCGGTGAACCCCTCCGTGGTGTCACAAGATGCTCTACAACCGAAAGCACCACCGGATGTTGGTCAGCGTGTCCATACGCCGGAACATGCGTAGGAATATATTAAAGATTAATACAGGACTCCTTCAAATAAGGTCATTCAAGCTAGATGTACACACAAGTCAGGAATTCTATTACTCATGTGCAAACTCGATTTCATCTATTATACCTAAATATCTAACTTTCTACGTGTTCAAACACTAGCTAACGATGGGGAACAATTGTCAACCTACTCCACTTACAATGCTTTACATCTTAGATAGTTTACCTGAAAGGTCTAGCAAGCTCCAGTTACACTCTAGCAGGTACACGCTTCCACTTGGTTGCTGACGTCTGACGGCCTCGATGCGCGTTCCCTTTGCACAGTAGCCAGCTGACCCACGGGCCAGCGAGCGAGCGAGCGAGGGAACATACAAGCAAGCGTTTCAAAATTCAGCTATCCATTCGTTGATCTATTATAGCTGCCGACCTCTCTGGTCATCTGCCGATTCGTTTGTCCGTCCATAAATCATGTGAAAACTAGCATATGCTAGTAAATTCATGTGCGCGTATGATCGATTGGTGCAACACACACAGCATACATTTACCGGTATGGCGTTTCTCGTGCATTGTATTCGTGTTGGCCACGAGTTCGCGTTCTTGTTTCCGCCACTGCCTCGGCTGTTGCCTTTGCTGCAGTTTGTAATGAACAGAATCAAAAGCAATCGCCAAATCAAAAGTATCGTTGTCATCATCAACAGCACTCTCATCGTCATCACGGCCGAGCTCCCGTCGAGATGCCTATCTATTCTTGCGTTGTCGCCTTGATCGTCGCAAATCAACCACACGAACAGACCCACCGACCGGCCGATGGGCAGGCAGTCACTGAGTCAGTCAGTTCGCCACAACATTTATGTGGTGATAATCGCGTGACGTGTGCATATTCAACTATTTCGGTTGTCCACTGAGCAACTGAATAGAATGCAGATAGAAGGGCGATATGAGCTAAGATAATAGTAGTATCAGCAACCGCCGTCGCCGTCGCCACAGTAGCAACCGGAGCCGTAGCCCCCGAGTTCACTGAGTGCGACAGAATTGCAAATGGCATTAATCTCCCCTTCCGGCACTCCCTGGACACCGTCACCACCGACATCGTGTGTCGTCACTCATTCATTCATTGCCAGCCAGCACCCAGCCTAAACACCCTCCTCGCTATCTATCTCAGTGGTTGAGAGGAATTTGCAAGCAAGCCTCTCGTGGAGTCAGCCAATGGAGGTTTGATGGCTTTTGTTACTGTGAGAGTTATTATTTATTATTATTATTATTAGTATTGTTATCCTATTAGAAATATTATATATCTGACGTCAATGCATGTATGCAGTAAATTCGATCAATGGGGAGACGAGGTTGTAGTAACGTAATCACCCGACTGAATGGTGAAATATGCTAAATACGCTAATATAATATACATAGATAGTGAGTAATGCGCGATCCGCAACCGGACCCTCTAGGGTTTCAATATTCACTTTGTCCCATTTTGTGTTGATAATTAGTGGGTCTGTGGAAGACCCCTGGCCAGAAATCCTAGCTGAAAATGACCCAAAAATGATCACTCTGTGAATATAGAGAGCAATGTATATTTTTTTACAAAGCTCCAAATCAGAACAGAATAAGATACAAGGGCATTCGACCGAACATATATTTGATTATAGCATGAGACACCCGTCCCAACACCTTATGCATGACACACCCATGTTGCATTAAGAACAAATTTCCCCTAGAACAGTGTCAATTGTATTTGGAATAGGTAATAGGTGAACAGGTGGTATGCGCCTTCTCCGACCTAATTCATGATACCTTGCCCGCATCCACTTGTGTGTGATCATATTTGAAGATAATTTTTACTCTCCCAGACATGTTAACGAATGAAGAATATTCATATGGAAAAAAAATCGAACATACTATGTTATCGAGAATCGTCCAAAGAATCGAACGAAAACAAACGCGCCTCGAGTTGTTAAATGCTCGGGTGAAGCTTTTATCATTAAATGCTTCGTTCTCAAAAAGTGGGAAATTGCCAATATATATATATATATATATTGGGAGAGCGAGGGAGAGAAACGAACTTTTATAAATACTATAGACATGGGACGTGATTCATATTGCACCCTCATACCTTACGATCCGAAGTGTGTTTGATGGATGTTATCGCGCTGTTAGTACTTGAAGTCAGACACCAAGGTAATTACACTCCAGCTTGACAAAATGCACCAAAATGTATTAATGTAGACAAATTGAAACTTCTTTAAGCACAATAGCTACTAGTGTTGTATGTAGCTTCACTCCTGAATTAGTATCTAATACTAACCCTTCAGAAGGGGTGATATCAGAGAACATGCTACTTTCCATTCACGTATACAAGGATTTCATCGTCACTGTTTTCCAGAGCGAACGTCGAGCTAGACAACTTGGAAGCGAGCCCCGAGGACTGACTGTACTTAAGTCAACTTTGGCCCCTGTCGATCTGTCGGCCGGGAGCATGACGCCACGCGGACCACTGCAGCTCTCAAGTCGCGGCTTAGGCAGAGGACCTGTCAGCGATTTTGGCGCTTTCCCGGAGACCACAACATCTGATCAGTTGGATCAGATTATGCCGAAAAGCAACGATGTCAAAGAGAACGACAATGGTAGCAGCAACGCCGTGGACAGCCAGGGCGTTACCACCAGCAGCGACACCCGCAATGGTAGCAGCACCGACGTTTCAGCCGAGCATAATCCCGGAGCAGTGTCCTTTCTCACTGGAATGCCTGCTATTGGCGTCTGGCAGCCTGGTAAGCATTCGCCACGTCACACCGTACGTCATCAGCAGCAGGCTCGCACATTCACGTTATTTGTCTCAAAGAGACATTGGACCCCCCCCTCCAGACCGTTGGTCTGTTCATTCAGTCGCTTCTAAAAATAGACTTAAACGGTTTTATGCAAGTTGATGGAGCGCTTCCCGTCTCTCTATGCCGCCCCCCCCCCGTAAAACCGAGCCCCCGCGACCCCCTCAAGCCTTCTCTCTCTGTCATTCCAGTTTCTTTCAAAACGTTGCGTACTTTCTGCCGTCTTTCTTTGCATTATAATGCCGTATCATTTCGGTCGTACGCAGCGTTGTCGACAAATGAGATATACCTCGTAACCGCGCCAGAAACACAAACGCACACACGTGGTTTGGGGAAAATTCGACGCTTCTTACTCAATATCACACTACGTCGCCTGATCACGTCTAGTCTCGTATGATACACAACATCACAAAGGGCCACCAACAGCTTCATATCCTTTCCTAATTGCAAGAGCGGCAACGGTCTGGCTAGTTTACGTGTTAGTTAAGTTTTCGAATGCACACGATAGTTACACGAACTAGTGAACACGACGTACGCTTCTAATAATAATCACTCGGCTGCCATCTAGATAGCATAGCTGTACTTTTTCTGAAAGTATTTAAACTACCCCCTAAGTTGGTAGAGAGGAGTTAAAAAAGAACAACATATATTATCCAGATAAGGGCTAAGTAGGTACACTGGGCTAATCGTTTACCCATGATGTTTTGAATAATAAATGAATAACGTCTAATATGGGCTAGCCTACCATGGTTACGGCGGACTGAGATCTCATCATTATCATCTCATCGCTCGACTCAGGGATTACTGGTTTTCAGCGTGAACATGTCTACTATAGTGGAGATACTGATCGTAGCCTCGTGACAATGTCCCACCTTCGTGTGTCCTTGGTTTCGGCTTTTGTATCCTGTTGACACTACCGTGCTAAATTAGTGAATGGACTAAGCTATGAAGCAGTGTCGATGGGTGACGTTAGCTTACTGAAGGCAAGTTGTTGATGGTTAATACTTTATTCGGGGCAGGTGGCGAGAAGAGTGTAGGATACCTAAGTCGTTTGAGTCAGTGACTCCCTTTAGTCGTTCGTGTCGTGCAGATGTTAAGCAGGCAGATACGTTTACGTTAGCCTGCCTTTTTCTCTCTCCGTGTCGGGATGGCAGAGAGGCACGCTAACACTGGATTCGGGGTCGACGACAAGGCCAGACCCGCCGTCGACTCACAGTTGAGGATGCCGAGAAAGAGTTTATTTTACTGAGATAAGAGAAGCCCTGCTGCCTTGCTTGTTGCAAGCTCCATCCGTCATGCGCTGTCTGCTCAGCAGACGACATCGCGTCATCTCTTCTCATCTCTTGCGCCTCGGACAGCTTCGGACCTTCCTGTTCGCTCCCTCCCGGCACTGACAACGCCGAGAGCGATGCGACCGACGCCGGCGACACCGACAAATTAGCACAATTTATTAACAACAGCAGCAGCAGCAGCAACAAGCCCAGAAGAAGCAATGCCCACAGCCCGTTCCCGACTAGTAGCAACCTCGACCCAAAATCCCCCCTCCGTTTTCCAACATCCCCTATACGCGGCGTTCGTCCGCACCCTCGCAAACTGTACAAACCTCTCCCTAGCTAGTCCCTGGCCTCAAACCCTGACCCTCTTTCCGTGTCAGTCCCCAGCTATGGCGGCCCGATGTTCCCGCCAGTCCCTCGAAAGCTGAACGACCGAGGGTCTACAACGGTCGGGTGCTTCTGGAAAAATACTCTGAAGGCAACGTGTGAACAACAGAGAGACGAAACTGAGATAAATGCATACAGGTAGATAACGCGCAGTATCATGGACGTTAAATGTTGGCAGAGATTCAGCCCCGAAAACCTTTTTAGGTAGATAACGGGTACTGTTTCGAAATTTGCCCTCATAGGTTTTTCCCCATAGTAGAGCAAACTACGGAAATGGTAAAGAAATTTAGGGAAGGCCGGGGAGCTAGGCTCACTTCGCTACCAACGAAGTTTGTATTCCGTGACGTAGCTGACTGATTGGACTTATCCTATACGTTGAAACTGTGTAACATTTTGAGAGATTGAAGGTTGACCATGGTAAAGGTCAGGTAAAGCTTTTAATCGTTTATCAACGGAGCTGCACCTTTACAGCCCAATGGTGTGCATAGATTTATGTAAACGAAATCTATACACAAGACCTTCCTTTGTCGGCTGTCGCTGAAAAAGCCATCGATTATAAATTTCACAATATGAATTATTATATAAGTAAATCGATTCTACATATAATAGCCCACATAATATCTAGATATACACCATCTTAGATGCCGTAATACATAGTAGTAACGTGACCGCCTTTCAATCGGTCCCACCTGGTGGAAAAGCTCGATTACCATAAATATAGAATCTTTGAGAAATGGGTGTTTCTGCAGAGAAGCACTATGTCCGTGGTTTCTTTGCGTGGCGTCGTCTGGTGCTGGTTCAAAAACGTCAGTATTAACGTTACCAGTTCTGGAGTGAGACTATATCTGAAACGAGCACTGTGAAACAAGGGACTTGTCATCGTTAATTCTCCAGAATGATTTAAAATTTTCATATCCGTCCACAGGAAATGGATGACTCGACCTTCTCAATTGGCATCTACCGAAATCATTTTTATAATGTCATTATTTCTACGTAAATCTGTAATGCCCAAATCCGTCTCCTCATTCATTGGCTAAGATTCTACACGACTTTAAGATCTTTTAGATTTAGTTATCGTATGTCCCTGTTTGGATGGGCAGTGATACCTTGCGTGTAAAAAATCTATTATACCATCAGCTCCAATAACGAATTTTTAACTATATATATATATATATATATGTGTGTGTGTGTGTGTTCGTGTGCGTTGCAGTGGAGAGCGTACCAAGAATCCGTGAGCACTCGTTCCGAAAGCCAGGAAAGCTCCCGCCTGGAAAAACAACAGGCGGCTCTATACTACCTGTAACTCCTTTTGAGACAACATCCTCAGCTAACACAACCGTTCTATCGTTCTCCTGGCTCATGGCTGCCGCCGCACTTCTGCTCGGGCTCTTGCTTAGCCTCGCCCTCAATTGTTTCCTCTGTCGGGTACGTCAATCGAAAGGGACGAGTGGTAAGTCCGGTCGCCGCAACGCCTACACCTACAATAACCGCCACCGCCATCACCACGATAAGAGTTTGCCTCCCTATCAAACTTACGAGACAAGCAGCTCCTGCGGAAGTTCCTCCTTCGCCGGTGAGTATCTGTCATACATTCTATCGTAATCGTTGCCTCACCGATGATGACAACGTCTGTCAATGTAATGCCGGAAGGGGCACAATGCCGGGCCCACAATAGAACACACTCGCCTTTGAGCTATGCGGAAAGCCAGCTTTAAACAATTATGTCATCGATCAGAGTAAATTATTAAACATCCATAGAGGGCAAAACTATTAAACAGATTCCCTGGGTTGAGTGAAATTCTAACTGGAAATGTTTTGCTAATTAATCCCTTTTTTAGTAATTTTTGTTTTCGTTTTTGTTAACTCGCTGTGACACATCAATAGCCTGTCTAGGTAGGGCTGTCCCAACTCTATTTCCGTTCAAGAATCATTGGGACCGATCGCTTCCTCCATTTCTTGTGCCGATTGCCCAGCGTAGCGGGTTATGCTCTCTCTGATAGAGTTAAAAAAGTATGCAGTCGTCTTTCGTCTTAAATAGGGTTGCACTGTGTGCAACAGCAAATCTTGATCTCTCAAATGTAGTCAATACGACGATCTCGAGTGCTGTTTTGCTGGTTTTGTTGTCTGCCTATAGCGAACACTCATTGTGTTTTGCACACCGCAGTAATTGGGTCATCCGCACGAAATGTTGCCCATTAGTCCGTCGGACGATATGGGTAGGCGATGTTTCCATATTATTTTAACGAAAATAACCCGCGCACCTGGAGCAATGGTCGCGTATCACAAGGTTTCGCCCACGTGGCCACGGATTTACGACTTCAATGTGCAATATATCTAGCCAGCTATTTGCAGTATTTGCCCAGTGAATGTCGATTAGAAAGGAAGGGGAATTCAAGCGTTACGGTCTTCGCTCGGCTGAAAATTAATATCGGCTAGAATTTACAGACATTTGTCACGCGGATATACTTTGCTTGCTACAGATGGGGCGCACATTTTGCTAGAACGAAAAATGATCAAAGGGTGGATGAAATACCCAATTGTGTCCTATGCAAATCGACAATTATGGTGGACATTTTCAGGGGACGGCGCAGATGGTGTCGATGATGACGAGAGCGTCCTCGACGGCGGCTCCTCGGTAGCCTCATCGGTGCGTTCTCACCTCGGCTTCGTTATCAAGTACCCGTCGAGACCCCCACGACCTGAAGACATCTATGGATTCACAGTCTACGGCGCGAATCGCTACTAGACGGAAATCACAACTTTCTCAGCCCATCTACAGAGTTCCTTCCAATGGCTGAGTGAACAAAGAGAACAATTGGCTTCACGCCTATATCGTATACGCGAATGGACAGCGACAACGCTGCGCGAGATCTACCTAATAACTATTTATTCTAGAAAGGACGTATTATCCAATTTAACGACCTGTGTCGTCATTTTAACCTAAAGACATAATAATAATAATAATAATAGTAATAACAACAATAATAATAATAATAATAATAACGATAACAAGAATTATATTTATAGCAACATATTTAACCGTCTATGACATAGTACTGCTTTAAATTGCCATTTAAAAATAACAGCTAACTAAAAAGACTAACTAACATTTTGCATTAAAAAATAACAAAACAAAAATACAATACAACGGATAAATAGACCACTTCATGTTCCCTGTACGAAGTCCAAATAATAAATATCGCGCATATTTCTACCTACGAAATAATGAGTCATTCACTTATTGTTAACGAAATAGATTTTTATTTATAATTATTATTAATAATTAATTAATATTATTGATTACATAATAAATAACAGAGAGATTGCAAAGGTTGAACGCCATAAAATAGCTCGCTTGCTTGCTACCCGGAAGAGTAGTCATTCCTTCAATCACTGTTTTCATTGATTCACATCATTGCTGCTGTGGCAATGATTTTTTTGTTTCTTAAGTATCATTATTTTTATTATTGTTATCTGCTTTTTGTCTAAATTATTACTGTCTTTATATTCACCTTCCACGACGTTTCTCTTTTTCTCTTATTATCTCAAATCATAAGTTAATTTATCTATAACCGATGTTCTACATCAATCTCGATATATATATATATATATATATACCTGGGTAGACGTGTCTCGGTGTCAATTTCTAGGTATGTTTGCGTGTGCTGTGCATAATCGAGCGCTATACATTAATTAATATTCTCTCTCTTAGTGATATAAGTAATAACAATAGAGGATTTTTGTAAAGATATTCGAATTGATTGTGTGATATGACTTAAGTAGAGCTTGTGGAAGAAAAGCTGCCCATGGCACAGCGGCTATTAGCAGTATAATTCAAATACTACTACTAGACTCATCTTTATACAACACAATATATACGGGTACTTGGTTTATTAATTATCTCGCCTCAAAACTGAGTATATATATATATATATATAGATTGCATCATGAGTAGAATACCTAGTATGAATACGAAGACAATGAAATAATGTAAGTTTTCCCCTGCTATGTTCATATATATATATGTATTTATAGTATCTGTATATACTCGTATATTATATTAGTTACGGTGAGTTTAGCCGTTAGGTTTGTATAGTTGGAGTCTAGAATCGACGTTTCATAAGAAACTTCAGTAATCGCTCTGACTTTAGTGTTGCCTCGGCTTCTGTTGCTGTAGCTGGACCTTTCTGATTCACTATCCCGCTTCCATTGTTATTGATGCTCTATAAGAGAGGTAATTATCTCTCAACAAAAGGTGTTGACACAACTTTAATGGGTGCTCCTTCTTCAATACCTCTCCCACTAGTACTCCCACATCGTGTACAATTGAATAGTTACGCATTTCCTTAATAAAAATATACCTCTCTTCCTATGTTTGCAGGGTACGCAATCCGACTACTACAAAATGAGCAATAAGCCGTCTTTCGTGTAAAGAAAAATACTTTTTGTTTATGGTTATAAAATGGCGAAACGCCAACTAACGCAACCATCAAATCTAACGAGTTCCGATCAGCAATACATGATAACGTATCAATTCATGCCGAAAACTGTGATTTGTTATACTTTCTACCTTCAACGTCGATGATTGTAATCACAACAGATATAGCCTCTACAATTTCTTCCTCCTTTACCTTTTTTTACGAAGTGAATAAAATTACTTTGAAGAATAAGGTTTTTGCTTTTTAATTATAATATTTAACACAGAGAGAGAGAAAACTCTTATCATGAAGTACAGTCTTGCTAGCAATAACGCTACCTATAGCTCGATCTGTCTGTTATTACACGAGATTCGTTCTGGAATAGTCTCAGGCACCTTGAGAATGGCACCATCGTCATTTTGCCTGTTCACCTCAAGGTTAAGATTATCTATCCAATGACTCCCATTACCTTCGACCACTCGTTGGAGTTTCACCTGTTAGATGATACATGATACGCACACGTTCGTCGCTACTTAAGAAGTCTTCAGTATGTAGCGTGAAGTATATTCATCTAGCAAATCGCACGGTGTGTATATATATATAAGGATAAAAGTGGATATTTGACAATCGATTACCTCCGACGTGTCTTAGACGCCAAGAACGGCCCGAACATTTAGCTATGAGTAGAAGACCCGTAATAACTAACTTCTCATGCGCCCAGGTATATAGTACAGATATTATACTGGGCACGATGACGACATATTTACTCTCTGTTTCTCTCTCTCTCTTGCTCTATTTAGAAGTCGATAAGTGAATTGCAGCGGTTTTTTTGTGTGTTTTCATGGTTCACCTTCCATTGTCCAGGATGTTCATCCAAAAACCGTTACTACTCTACATTTTAGTAGACGGTCCTGTGCCTAAGAGCAAGGTATACATACAGTGCTGGGCTTAAACTTAAGGCACCCCAAAATTTCAACAAATCGTTACAAGGAGCACACATTTGAGGAACTTATTCTTTATCATATTAATGTACTTATCAAATAACATGCATACCATAAAGGACAGCGCATATAACATCCCATGCAGCTACAATAAAATGTGTCAATCTTTCGGGTATGTAAAATAATAAGACATCCTCAATTATCGAGTGTTCTCGTTGAATTAATTTAGTTTGTGTTGAGCATTCACGCTGTACTGTACTCATGGGACACGCTTCGAGCCTTACTGATTCAGAGAAAGCAGTTATTACTGCTTTACACCGAACAGAAAGGACCCAGGCTGCAATTGCCAGAAAAATTGGCAGAAGTCGTTGCGTAGTGCAAAATTATTTACGCAGTCCGTCGACTTATGGTACAAATAAGTCTAAAGGTCGTCCACGAGAGATCAGCCAGCGAACTGCCATGCACATTTGTCCACAGAGGCAGCGTCTTCAACAACGCCACATGACTGTCCAACTAACTTCGCTCGCAACAATATGACCATACGCTGGAAATTTGTGAATATTGGAGCAACGTTTTTTAAAGAGTATCTAGTGGGTGCACATCTATCCGCAAAATGCACTGTATTATTTCACAGTACCTTTTGCGAATTGATCATCTTCAGTGACGAAAGAAGTTCAATTTGAGTTCAAAAGAAGTTCAAGAAATTCAACCGAGTCTTTAACGTTATAATTAGCAAGCGCGGGGTCAAACGGTGGGTGCCTTATCATTTTACACACCCGAAAGATGACTTATTTTATTGTAGCAGGCTGCATGCTACGTTATATGCGCTGTCCATTATGGTGTGTATGTTATTTGACACGTACATGAATCTGAGAAGGTATAAGTTCCTCAAATGTGCACTCCTTGTAACGATTTGTTGAAATATAGGGGTGCCTTAAGTTTATGCCCAGCACTATATAACCAAGTTAGATGAAAAATTGGACCGTTCGTCCCGCATACACTGCACCGTATCCTGAAAGATCTCGCACCTCCGCTAAACAGAGATGGACAAAACCTGGCCGTTTGCTAGAGGACGGCTTCCGCATTTCTCGGGAAGACGAGTCGTTATTATTACATATATGAAGTGTCATCAGCTGGATAAGTCTCATGCAAAGAACCAGCCCCGAGCACTATATTGTTTCCGTGTTGCTGGGAACAGTGTAACGCACACCTAAAATCTACAAAAGTTAACAGTGATGAAGGACGCGTTAGCAGTGACTACGGTTATAAAATGCAGTCATCTTCTGCACAACAAAACAACCACCAAAAAGCCACAACTTAAGTCGAACATCTCAACGGAAACAGCATCGGTCTGACACTGTTCTCATGCGACGTTGATCATAATGACGATAATGTGATGCAGGTGATCTTCACTTGGCCAAAAACGACAATACAATTGTAGAACAAAACGCCAACATCGGAAAAATGCCGGTACAGAGACCGCCCATCTAAGGGCTCCGTTTTACGGTCGGTATTAGAACCGGCTGCAAATAGCCGGATCATGCAGATGGTCGCAAATGTAAACGATTTGCATGGTGCTCACATCTCAAACTAGCAATGACCTGATCAAGGGTCGTAGCACGGGACTGTTCAACCATCTTCTTTCACTCAGAAAATATTGTGTGGTAGCTAATAATCTGCTAATTGCTTCTCCTAATTATTCGTTCATCTAATCATGGACAAGTATCGATCGCTCTAACAAATTCTGCTACAATCGTATCATCATTGAACATATACATAAATCAAATTGTCAGCGGGTGTACAACAGATAGAAAATCGCTGTGCGTGCTTTTGTGGAACAGTCGAAACCCGGAGAAACAAAAGTAAAACAAGGAGGCTCGTATACCCTCAAAACTCAAATTTCTTTACAAAAAAGAAATCCTCATTTTTATATATTATTTTATTAAATCCGATAAATCATATAATATCACGTTAGATCGATTAATGATTGCAGCGCTTGCCCATCACGTAGTGGAATTATTATGCAAAGGAAGTGACCCACTTCTGGCGATTACTGCTGAACGCTATGGCAGCTGGGTGCATTCACGCCAGAGTTGTCGTTGCAATCGAATAGAAAACTAATTATTGCGCAAGTGGTCATTTATGGATAGCCGTCGCCGCCGCCGCCTCCCCATGTCGGGGTCAACATTTCGTAGTCAGCCACGTTCTACGATCACCATTAAACACTGCGAACGTTATGGCGAAACTGTTACGACGACTTTCATCTTCATCTAGAGGAATGGACACAGCCCTAAGAGCGGCCGATGTAGTACATTGTCTGAAGCCAACGTCCTGCTTATTCTGCTTGATTTCCCTTGAAGAACTCACAAGTGATAATTAGTATAGTTGTAATTAGCGCTAGGTGATTATATTATTATACATGACGCGAGGGGAGCATCAACGCAAATACGTACAAAATATTGGGATAGCGTTGCGCACAAGACCGAGACACACCGAATCGCTCGATAGACGGGTGTCCTTTTGGGGATCCAAGATATGGTCAGGTGAGTGGCCAGAGACGACGAGATATACTTAGCAAAAACAAAAATAAAAATGCAAGCAGCAAGTGATATACATTGCATCACAGTGTGAGCGGGCGGAGGGAAGAGTAGTTTAACAAAAAAAATCGCTTACATTTAGTACTGTCTACCATACATACATGCGGCTTTGTCACATGGTTTGTCATGTTTTGTAACCTGTTAGTTCTCCTAGTGTTATTCATAGCGCCGTATCTACAGGCATTGTCATCTTGCGATTGTATATAATCACCACTCGATCACGACTCACTGCCTTATCGATGTGGGTAATAATTATAATAATAATTAGATAGGTATAATAAGAGATAATGGTGTGAGCGTCAGTTTCTGATCCATCCGTCGTCCTCGTCCTCCGACATCTTCCATTGTAGTAGCACATGACCCGCGTTCAAAATCCGATCCTTGTATTGCGTCCACACTCTGTGAGGCGATAACGTGATGGATCTTAAGCGCTACATTAACCATTAGCCATGGTTTTCCTAACTACTATCCTATATATGTATGTATATATATATATGTATATATGTATGTATATGTATATAAATGTGTGTGTGCTAATCTAAATGATTGACTATTTGATTGATTCGTCCACCAGCTAAAATCCACCACTGATTGCTTGTCTAGTCCGAGATTGTTTAAGAGAACCTACAGGCAACGTACACCAACAGACACAGATAAAAGAACTCAGTAGCAGCTCCTGGTAGCCAGCCAACCATCCAGCCGGCCAGCTATAATATATATCTCTTGGCCGCGATCCCTCCAATCTTTCCATTCCACAATCGCGTCGTCCGTTTATCTATCATAGATAATAATCATAATATTAATGGTTTCAATCGGAGAGAGACATGAATCTATATAATATGGTGTATTGTATTGCAAGGAGTTAAAACTCCGCCATCTCTCTCTCTCTCTCTCTGATCTCTCTACATCTGCATGTAGTGTATAGTACAATAGCTAGTCGTTTCGGGCTCTGTTATTTATTTGGTTATTTTCGACTGACGGCAGCTGTAACAGCGTCATCAACCACAGTGATGATATATTGCCTGTCAGCAAAAAGCTTGCTATCATATTGTCGTTACTGTCACATATTAGTGGTTACCGTTATTGATACTGCCCGTTGTGTACCGACTGCCATGTCACATTTCTCTTGAGGTAACTTGTTCATATCTTCATACGTTGACTAACACTAACTCTGCCGGTGACTGCCTGCACGTTCCTGGGTCGAATGAATCGAATTGTATGCTCATACGTGTTTGTACGTGTAGATCTACATCATCTATATCGATCTACCGGTCCTATGATCGGTCAATCTGCAGTTGTGCACAGTCGGTCGCGTCTACCGTTAACTGATGACAATAGCGCTTTCTTTCTTGTTCTCATTCTAAGGCACAGTGGCCTCGAGGCTATTAGGTGGCTGAGGTGCGGGCGGCTGGCGATTAGCTGTGCTCTCCTTCCAGAGTCCACCAAGCTCTTTCTCCTGTCCATTCATTGCTGTTATGCATCGCATAACCTCATACAGCAGCAACACTCACAGTACTAGCTAGTGTTTCATTCACCAGAAGCCATTAGAGATGTTCGGCATACAAAGATACATTGGTGGTTGGTCAACATATGCAGGAGGTAGTGGTGGAGACAGATCGGTCAAGCGACACATTACATCATTGTGGTCGTCGGTGCTGTTGTTCATCGAACCGCGGTCGACGAATTGGCCGAATTAGCAAAAGTAGACGATTTTTAGTAGACACTAGAGGACGCTTGTACGGACACATGCACGTATATCGGTAGAGACTGCACACGCCTTGACACCTGCGGCACTGTGCTGGCCAACGGCGCGACAGATAAGTGGTGCAGGCCTAACGTGGGTATCTACATCAGGATCTTACTAAAGGTTCGCTGGAGAGTGTGCATCTTATCTGCCTCTCGAACCCCGTCAATGACACGAAGTGTCGACGCAACATTGCTAAGTAAACACGTCAGCATGCTAGAGGATGACACAGCCAGATCCAAAGCTGCAGTACGCGCTTCGATACTGGTTTTGTTGTGCAGGACTGCGGTACACGATCAACTAAACTCGCGAGTCGCCATGGCCATGCTACCGTCCATTCTATGCAGTGTCGCATGCAGTCTCGTTGGCTGCCATTTCGCGTACGTCTCTTGTCAATCTGCCCGTTAGGCGTCGCTGTTTAATATACCCACTATTCTGAATACGAGTACAATGCTAGTGCATATGTCCTTTTGTTTACTATGTGTTGGCCAACGGTGGCCACAATGATCACGGTGATACAATCATCATGATCATTCGCCGCGCTGTTTTCGTTACGCTGTAGTCTTCGTTGTCTCTTCCCCGACCTCTAGTTGAGAAGAATCTCGAGATAGGCGAGAGGTACCTTGCCCGACTCTTTACTATCAACTCGGCGCACCATCACGAAGTCGGGATCGAGGTCTGGGGGGCCGTCGATCACATCCAACACCTGTAGGCACAGTCGTATATGACAATATGTATAGATAGACTGTGTTGTTATTAATGATATTTAAAATCGGGTTTGCAGAAACTTCTCGACAGATATAATTTGTCGTATATATATAATATATACAACAGTACGTCTGTGTGATAATAGAATAGAATATATGAAAATATATCGAAATATATAATATGTCATGACATGAAAAGCATGTAAAAATATGATATATATGTATATATATATACAAAGCTTTTGGTTATCAAGGGGACTGCAGTTGTTTACAAACGCTTAAGATCTAGATATGTCACCAGATCGCGGGACTGGAGCCCGCGGTCTCCGACTTTTTCCAGCAGCCGTCCAAGCTACCGCGCTGATATATATATATATATATATATATAGACCCTTGTAATGATATACGTGTGCCCTTTCGATGTCTAGGTCGTATTTGGACGCGGCTTTCGGCCAAGCCGATTCATGATCTATACTTTCAAAGGCTGAAGGGCACTTATGTTGTACACAATACGGGGACGAAGTTGAAAACCCAATCCGTCGTCCACAACGTACCTCGCTCTGTTTGACGGTTAGCTCAGTGGCTGCGAGCGCCTCGTAAGCGTACAGCACCTTGGCTTTACGGTAATTCGAGTTGTTGTTGGATCTCTCAGACCCCGTGGTGGCCCGCAATGTCGCCTGACCACTGGCCTGTGTCGCAGCTTGTCCCGCTTGACCTGGCTGTCCTTCGAACACGTTCTGGAAGGCGCACACCCGGCCGCCAACGTCGGCCTGGTCACCATTCACCCCTCCACAACCCACGTTCATGTTGAGTGCGCGCAACTCTTTCTGCAGGTCCAGCATGTGTCGCTGACACTGAGCGTACAGCGCCATCTGGGCTTCGACGAAGTCGCTCAAACACCGTACATGATTAGCCTAGATGGTGCAGTAGGACAAACCATATGAGCAGAGGCTGAGTGAAGATTGCAGATAGGTAGGATTGTGAGGAAGGGACCAACACCGTTAACATGACATGCAAATAAATAAAATAACGAAGGTGATCACTTTCTTTGGATCAGGCTAAACCACGCTTGATTTTATCATTCAACAGCATAAAAGCAGCAACAACATCAACAATGAGACACTTCAAAATCGAAATGTAAAGGCTCGGACGAATTTCTGATCGTTTCGAAGAAAAATATACTTTCCCGGCAAGAGACGGGAGACATCTGGAAGTCTGACCCTCAAAAGAACCAAAATATTGTTCGAGCTCTGAATATTTTATGTTTACAGCGAACTTTCTATAATCAAGCCACAGCTTTCCATTATACGATGTAATCATTTTAGCTCCTAGGATAAATTGGAAAAACGATTTTTTTTTCTATAATATAATTTTAATAATAAAGAAAAAAAAAATTCCTCTAAAAACTCTAATGTCGTACGGCCATATGACGCTGTCGCCTGGCGACTTCTCATTTTGACCCCTTGCTAGCCATACCCCCACTATTCAATGTATCTTCCCCCGGATTTTTCCCTGTTTGGGAAGATTTCGATTTTTTACACCACCACTCGCAACCAAAATGACAAAAATGAATATATAGTACTTACATGAGTAGTGGAGATACCTTCGAGTAGCAGACGAGTAATCTCAGCCTGTTTATCGAATTCGGCCTGACACAATTCCACTTCTTTCTCGGCCTAAAATTACACGTACAATGTCTGTGTGTCAGTATAACAAGCAATGTGAGCATCTGTCGTACGTACACTGCACGTACCAATCAGCGATGTCGCTCACTGCCACTCGTTCTACGCAGTTTGTACCAAAGATAAATTAGGTCGACAAAGCACCGCGGTATAAGGAAAACATCCGTCACTTACTACACAGACGATTTAAACGATCTGAATACGAATGTCGTATATTAAAAAGCCCTTCTTTCCAGCTAAGGACAGCAAACATAAACGAATCACTATACGATTGTTCCAAGCGTGTTTCAACAGCAACAGCCACAACAACAACAACAACGATAAAACGATCAAGCTCAATGACATACCCTCAACTGAAAGGTGACAAAAATCACGTACATAGACAGGCAGGAACAGGGACAGAGAGGTAAAAAAAAACAGCAACTGTGGGATTTCTGGCGTTATCAAATACAAATCATCGGTGAGCAGTCAACTAATTCAACTAAGTGAAGTAAGAACGAGTTTTATTTCGTTGTTTATTCCACATTCACGCACACACACACACACAGTCATCTAATAAACGCAAATGTACAATGTTACTTACATTAAATAAATTAATTTATTTACTTTCATACGAGTTCTATGCCAGGTGTATCTGAACGTGACTGAGTTCGAACTGACAAGTAGTCCTTGCACAGCTTCACAGTTATCGTATTCAAGTATCTAAATGACTAGCTTGTCATATGTGTGGTCGGTCTGTCTGTGTGTAGCTCATAACAAGTGCCTATCAATTTCTAGTTCTATGGTCTACAACGCTATTATAATTAGCAGTAGAACTCTGCAGGCAGACCAAAAACATAGCTTGTTAGATATCGGATTTTTGACTCTCTCTACGCCGATGATGGTTAAAAAGAACAGTTACAAATAATAAGTAATAACTCTAGCTTCAGTGTTATACGATACGATCGTATTTACAATGGTTTCTCATTCTCCACAAACACCTGTTGTTCATAATGATGATTTAGGCATCTCTTGTTACACGATGTACGATCATATTAAGCAAATGATGAATTGTAAATAACGTCATCATTTACACATATATATATATATATATATATATATACATATATGTATCAACTCAAAATGTCAATGTTACTCAGGCTCTCTCGGAGCACGCATTAGGAGAATCGATAAATCAAATTATCAATTCGGTGCAATTAAAATGATCAGCATGCATCCACAGGCGAACCGGGCTTCCCCGCTGACGTTGACGGCCACTGACAGACATCAACAAAGTAATTATTCATTGAGGAAACAACTCAAATACGTCAAGTGCAAGCGAGCATTGAATGTGAATTCGTATGAACTGTTGCTGACCTGATAGATTTCCTTCTCTATTTGTTGGGCGTTCGCCTTGGGGGCATGTGGGGGGAACAGCGAGTTAGACATTTTATCTCGTACAGCCGAACAGCTAATGGCTACAATCAGACAGCGAGGTCGCTTCTACAAAGAGAAGCGCCGCGCCATCGTTCATCGATGTCATCGGCGATAACTATCTGTCGGCTGTACACGTATGCCAAAAGTATCCACTGATGTAAACTCAGAGACTAATGAGAGACGCCAACAGCGATGGATATTGTATTCTCTTCGAGTTCATGTCAGATACTTGTGATGTTACTTAGTTCCTGTTAGCTAAGAATTTGTTTCAGACGAAATGCATACGTCGCGGAAGGTGCCGCCTTTAAATATCGACTGCATAGGCTTCTGTATACTATTCGTTACTATATTGTTCACGTGCGATGAACATGACATATCCATACAGATCAACACGGGGGAGTTGATAAATACCTGTGGGTCTGCGGATCGCGCTTTGCGGAGGCGATTCTTGGCGGCATCGAGGTCTAAGCGTTTGTTTTCGAGGATGCGCCGCTCCTTCTACAATGCAACACCACACCGTGGAAACCAATTAGTATGTCATGTCGTCGATACAAAATACGGCAACAGAGGACCAGCTGTTAAGAATTATGAGTTCTTGTTGAGCAAGACAATACGGACACGCCTCACCACACACAGCTAGGATTACAGACATTAACTCATTGTTGTTCCTGAGTAAAAGAGTAGGAAAAACAATTCACTTGAGGTTGCATATCCGGGAAACAACGATGACTGAATGTTACTGATATTATTTTTAAAAAAAAGTATGAGCTACGCACAATTATCGTCTTCATGTCGCCTTCAAGGAATCTCCTGAGTGGCTGTAGAAAGTGGGTGTGAACACTCCTCCCGAAGTCTCGTTCCGCTCCGCCCAGATTTGCCTCCGCTTGGCCGACCTTTATCAAGGCGCTTCCTGCAGCAAACGAAACACAGCGAAAATGAACATTTACAAAAGAACTCTCATCACCTCCTCACCGAGGATGAGATTGTGTGACGTCGGCATCAAAAACATAATAAAGAAACACAGCTAGTAATATAAGCAATATATATATATATGTATATATATATATATATTAATGGGGGAGGGGTGATCCGCGTAAGTTGATAGCTGTCATGGTAGATATTGTGTATACTTTTCATCGGACTTTGTACCTAGAAGGTGGGTTAGCCTTTAGATCAAACTTAAATATGCAACAATAATAATAATAATAATATCAACTGTAGTTTCATTGTAATTACCATATGGCGTGCCGGGCCCGAATGCTGCACCTGCATTCAGCATATCCTGTCCAAGGGCCTCGAGGTTGTTCAGGCGATCACGTTTCTTTTCCAACTAGAAGGAAAGAAAAAATAAAATAGAAAACGATATAGGCACAACGGACTCATACGTACTCTTTTTTATCCGTGTTCATCTGAGCGAGCGTTCGAGAGCGTCCCGTGTCGTATGCTCAACATTGCAGCGTACACTTAACATCTGCACGTTAGCACTATTTGTCCAAAGTAATATGAACACGTCTACTGTGACTGATTAGAGGGTGAATCTTCACGGAGCCGAACCGTCCAGTACTAGTAATAGTGAGTAGTATAACAATTGCAAAAAAACAAAGATCGCCCTTTTGCATAAGCTAATGAACTTCAATCGTGCGGCAGCTACCTTTTCGAACAAGTAATCCTCGACGCGAACGTTAGGGTTGGGCTCAAGGACTGCCTCCGCTTTGGAGAGCAGCCTTTCAGTCCAGAGTTTGGTGTCATCAGCTCTCTGCGCGAGACTTTCGAAATGCGCGTCTAGCTCCGTACGGCCTGCCGTGCCCAGCCGTTCTTCCGTATACTGCAAACACACAGTGATCGATCGATCGATAAGTCTGACTAGAATACAATGCACACCCTTATATACATTTTTACATATACACCTCAGGTGTCGATATATTTATTCAAGCATACAATAATTGGGAATTATTTCTTCTATCTGTCCTTCTCCAACGCCTGTCCTTCGTTGCGCAGAGAGGCAATGCCATCGTCTTCCTCGGGACAATGTCGGCCTCAGCCCCGGTCCCCAGGTATACACCTCATATATATTTCAAAATAGCACCTCCAAAGGCATCTCTATAGGAGTAAATGGTCAAAAAATTATCTTCGTTACGTGAAATTTCTTCCATATAAATAAGCCTGGAAGGGCATAAACAGACCCGGCCCGCTCTGCAAATCTATAATCATGGCTTTTGTCATGTCCCATGTGGGTTACTCTATATATACTGCGATACTTGCGTGTGTTGAAAATGCGGGGAAGCCTACCAGAGGTATCATGCAATGTCCGGTAATACCGTCTTCCTTTAAGTAGGTTTTGTAGATAATAGCCATGCAACGTGGCCTCCATAGACACAATTTTGTGTATATGTACCACGATAATCGTGTGAATGTATACATGCATATGTATGTTTTATGTTTTATATATGTCTCATTTACCGAACGAACGGTGTTAATAAACGAAGAGCAGAAGAAGAAAACGCTAAAGATTCATGCAACGTCGCCTAATAGTTTAGAGTGTCATATACGAAACTACTGGCATACAACTCAGAATTGCGCAAAATCCAATTGTATTTCCTGAACCGTTGCGGTGGTCACGGCCGATTTTCATGGCTGTAGTACTATATGTGTATATATTAGGCTGGCCCAAAAAAATGAAGCTCCTATCGTCTTGCGTAGGATTCTTATTATTGGCCGGTTTGAATTCAAATTTGGCGGGTAGTGAGACACAAAAATTAGAAATAAGGCGTTTGGAATGGCAGCCGGCGGAGCAGGTCCCTCAGACTTGCATTTTCCGAAGGAAACTGTCAAGTTTAAGTTTGTAGATAAGAAATGTCCAGCTGAAATCCATCGAAAGTTGGTTAGCGTGCACGGCCATAATGTCATAAGTCCAGCACAGGTGTACCGATGGTGTGCGCAGTTTAGGTAAGACTACTGGGACATTAATGTACATCGAGGGCGCCCATCCCTTCCCGAATCTCGATTCGACGAACGGATCGAAAACGCTTATGAGCAAACTAAAGCTTGGTCATTGACGACTTTGTCGGGTGAAAATAGCGTGCCTAATGAAACATGTCGTCTAATCAATTAAAATGATCTGAGGATGGGTCAAAATGGGTACCTCATGAACTTGGTCCTGGCTAACTGAAAGTGCCTGAGGAGTGTTCGCCGGACAATTTGAAGATAATATGGGCAACAAAAGAGTCGCTAAGAGTATACCGCTGTAGTGGACGAGACATGGGTCAGCCTGTATAGGGGATCGGAAACAGATCAAGTGAAACAGTGGCTACGACCAGGTGAACAGGCAATGGCGGTAGCAGTACCAAATAGATTCGAGCCTAAAGTAATGGTAGCACTTGACATGGATTTCAACGGAATTTGCTACTTCGAGATTTTGGGCCCAAAAGAAAAAATTGACTCGACTCGATATCTCGAGTTCTTGAAGGGACTCATGAATAATTGGCAATAGGAAGCACCGAGTGTGACTGCTCGATGACAATGATAGGACACATCGTAGCAATGAAATTACGTCCAGGCTTAGGCCAACAAGATTGAGCGATGGCATCAGGGCCCCCCCGATTTAAGCCCGTGTGACTATGGTTGCTTCCATCGATTAAAGAGGGCTATAGATGGCAAAAGGTATGCAAACATCGATTTACTCCGAGAGGCCTTAAATAACGAAGTTATAAATGGTAATAGAAATGGTGCATCGCTAGCCGTTAGAAGGCTGCCAGAACTCTGGGACCAGTGCATAAATAGAAGAGGTATATACCTCTAACTCATACTAAAAAACCTTTGTTTTAACGCACTTAGTTTAGCCGATATTTGAAATTTATATGTGTCTCATTATTTGTGTCAGCCTAATATTTCAGTTTATCACATTTGAAACAGTATATATTACTATATTTGTTTTTTTATTCCATATTTGACTAGATAGGATTAGAAAAAGCAGCGAATCATCCTCGAATATAGGTTAAGTATAAGTGGGAATCTTAAAAGAGTTTCATTCTCTTAAGTTACTCGTCATAATATCGCTTATAGGCAGACGACATCCGTCGCGTGCGTCGGGAGCGCTGTGTTCGTGATATCTCGACATCGACATGTGAACAGATGATTGTGTCAAAAATCATTGTAGCTTCAGAGGTGATTTCACCGCGAACTCCTTCACTGTCTGATTGTTTTGCCTATAGTGTCATATATAGTCCTTAAGCCGACGCTCGATATGCCACGTACAGTGATTTTGATCATGCTCTTTCGTCATAAACATGTTATTATCGGCCTTGTCTATTGGACGCGCTTCATTCACTGGTACAGGGCGATTAGGGAGAAATATCGGGTTCGCCTGTCGTCGACTTAGTGCCTGTCACCTCAAACGACTTTGTTTTGGCACGATTACGCAACGGATGAGTCACAGATAGAAGCCCGACCTATGGATTACAGGCGAAGGCTGCTGGGAGAATATTTATGATATGCACACACATTTACTCAAAGCGTTAATTCAGTTCTTATCCACCAGGGATTTTGAAAATGTCCAATGAATTACTGGAACCTGAGAAGCGTGAGAAGTTGTTGGTGTTGTCACCGTCATCATTTGCGATGGATGGACCCCCTAATGTTAAGGTAGCACTTTGGCTCAGTGTAAGAGCCCGACCCACTAGTTAAACGAAAAGTACCAATATAAGTGGCATTTCAGCCCGTAATCTCTGTTTCCTATGTCCTCATTCTGGTTCTGATCACCCAGAGACCAGAAAAATCACAACCCATCATTGTGACGAATGTAAGATGATATAAATATATAATAAATACGAATAAGAAAAACAATAAAGAAATGTTCCTGGCTCAAACGGTGGCATTGGCAGCTCGATTAGGTTATCGTATTGCAATGAGGATATGATGAGTAAGCACCAGCGCTGTTCAAATGATGAATGTGTGTCTGGTAGAATGCTATTCAACGAATGGATCACTGGGCGGCACATTGCGTGAAAATAATATATAATCGGTGATAAAAAATTAGAAAAACTGAGTGTACTTTAAGGGAACGAATTCTACTACGCTACCGTTGATAGCTATCAGCGTACGGGTCATCATTTCAACATGGTCGTTAGGGGGACGCCAAATTCACTTGTTTAATCAATACCACCTTGTGGTTATAATGAAGTGTAGCCCTTTGCGCGATAACAAGGACACCGTGCTGTACAATGCCACTTTCAATTACGCCACTCGCTTGCTGTGGTCGGGACGAATGACAGCCGCTTCGGTGAAATCTCCTCTGGGAATTCTGATAATTATAAATCGGAGCTAATTCAGACGACGGGCTGACAAAGCACATTTCGAGATCCCGATGCGTTTGTGTCAGTCTCCAGACAAGACATTTCTCTCTATCCGTGTTTGTGTCTCGGGAGAGCAAAACAGAATTAGCAAGCACCATACCCGCCCAAATAGTCTAGTTCGATTTTTCATCTCAAATCACACAACAATAAAGTAGTAAAGTTCCCTGGGATTTGCTTAAGGTGGAATTCGAACCATCTTACGATGATATCCACTTTCACCTGACTGGTTACGACCATATACAAGTAAAGGGATATTGTCGAATGGCTAAATTACTTCGCATATGGAGAAATATAGATAATAATGTAACAACAAGAACCCCGCAATGGGTTAACACGGTTTGGAAGCAATACCCGATCCTTCCTAACATGAATAAGCACAGAACTGAACCATACGTTCGTCAATGCTCGGTAGCCCAACGAAGTATTTCCGAGACAATCAGACGCAGTTATCCGGACGTATAGATCCTGCTATCAGATCAGACTTTAGAAAAGGCAACAACATATGCCAAGACGTCAAATCGACACCGGCGGAATGCTACCACACTCCAAGTACTCGCCGAAGCGCATTCCGAAATCATACGAATTTTGGCTTTATTAATTTGGAGAATCCCGTCCACGGGTTCGCCTGATCGTTCTTGACTATGCCTCCATTTTGTCGTATGACAGAATACATAGAAAATATACAGCTGTCGGCGAGAGCCGCGTTCCGTTATCGATATTTTTGTTAACTGCTCACTGCGAGAGACCGACGCAGTTCCGTCCCTCGCCACAAGACACACAACTACAGCTCGAGTAAGGTTCATCCTTGTGGTAAGATCATCAATAAATGCCATTTGACAATGACCAACATGTTGTCGCTGTCAGAGTTTTATCTGCTATTAGTCATCGAAATGACAGCCAGCAGTAGGGGAAGAGGCTGTACCAAAGCGTTTTGAAGGGTGGTGTCTTCTATTTCGATGATGCCGACCTACGAGATCACCTTTAGCTCTCGTTAAGGCTAGCGTTTAGGTCGCATCGATCTCGCTTCTTTTTTGCCTAACGCGCTCGTCGTTCGGCTGCTAATAGCTGCCGAATATGGCCAACTATGAATAAAATCTACATTCAAAGCATCAAGTACTCCAAGAGAAAACTACTACTATAACACTACTACCACTACTACTACTATAACGACAACAACAATAACAACAACAAGAACAAAGTAACTTTGAAACGCGTTCAACTTCTTGGCACGCGTGCGAACGGAATACAATCGTGCATTATGCATTGTACAATGTCAACAAAGGGGTGAAGCGTCTCGACTCACAAACTCAGCAATGCTCAGAGGGAGGGCTGGCTGGCCGTCTCGGAATTCCAAACGAACCGCTGACAATGTTCAGCGTCACAGGGTGGTGGACAACAACTCTACGGCTATGCCAGTGGCGGTGATTCGTGTTCGGAGCTAGACATCAATCTGATTACTAGTCTAACTAAATAGCATCCTGGCTAGCTAACACGCGTTGCGGGCATGTGGGCACCACACTTTCATTTGTGGTATTGTGCATGATAACACATGGGGTAGCAATACCGAGATGTGGATTGTGATGACGACAACGAACCAAAGGCATTTGTCGTTGTTCTTGCATCCTTATCATTGACAAAAAAACAATGCCACTCGGCTAGCAGCTACAACTTAAACTTTGTATATATATATATATATATATATATATACTATTATTTCATGTCACAATAGTACTTTTGCTCCCGACCAGAGCCGTTTTTCCGGCACGTAGCAGGGTTAACAGATGAGGCACTCATTCTATTGAGCAGCACCACATCCCTGAGTGAGAAAGGACAAGTGCCGAGTCCACGAATGCACTAACAATATCCCAGTCATTACAAAATACAATTACACTACATAACGAAATTCGAGTTGTGCCTCGTAAGTAATTGACAACACTCGATTTCATTAAACGTTTTTGCTTCTGATGATGCCGCCGAATTAGCGGCGAGTTTGTGTTAGAAAATTAACTACAGAAAGTAAGCAACCGCCTCCATTGACACCATACACATTTTTACTGTTATTGATGCTGTCGTGGTCTCGTAACGTGGCGTGGATATTTGATCCCAGTGGGATATCGACACTCAACTGTACGTTCTAGCTTACCGTCAGCTATTCCCCTATCTGACAGGGCTCAGCTTTTAACCTTTTAGGTATTACTATGAGGACCTGTGGGGGCCACCTTTGCTTATTCCCTTCCCTATTCATACCTGGCAAGAATCTTCAGATAAGGAACTCCAAAGATTCTCCGCGTCTGACAGGATTTAAACCCAACACACACGTTCCTCCGGTCCAGCACTCCAAGACGCTCACCACTAGACCATCCAGGGGACATCTAGTAGCATATCAACAGAGAGATGGTCACAGAGGGAGAGCAGTCGAGCTTCAAATTCAAAACCTTACGTGTAGAATTTCGGAGATACTTTGTGTCCATTGTAACTTGTTATTTGTCATCAGAGTGTATGTTCTGTAATTGTGTCAATCGCTTGGCCATACAGATCGTTGCATGGTGAGCAATAAGACGTTTCAATACCAGATCAAGTTTTAAGAGGCAACAAGAACGCATCACAATGACGTGAGACAGACGTAAACGGACAATAATCAAAGATTGAACGGTATCCGTATGGACTCAGGTCCATACGGATGCAGTTTTATCAGAATTTTTCCATCAACACCAAAGCCAGGCCATTCCCAAGAGAAATGTGAATTTTCAGCACTCAATAACCACTTCGCTATCGAGGTACGAAAGGGTGCCAAGCCGATAATCTCCTTTGGTTTCTGCAGACGCTTCATTGCCATCTAAGAGCCTATGTTAATTAAAACATGGGAGTGACCGGCTTCTAACTCATACATGATACTAGCATAGTGAAACATATTTACAATGCATAGAGATCAGATAGGAAGAGATCGACAAATGACTCTTGAGTGACCGCCAATGCATCTCCCGTTAATTTAACCCCGATCGAGCAACGGACGCCAATAAAGATGGCTCAAGGCGCTGCACGGTATGTTCCCATTTAGTTAAGATGGTCTGATTTAAAGAGGACTCAACCATTATAAATCATGTCAGATGTGCTGAACAACGGAAAGTAAGAAAGCAGAAAATGTTGAAATCACTCGTGCTTAAATCGATTTTATGAAAACACAATATAGACGAATGCTTTTTAGTACTGGCAAATATTCAATTACGAGTTGAGATAACTTATTTAACTAGGATAGTTATTCAGAATTTCCCATGGAAATGCCTTGGAGGACTGACCATTATTTAAATTGAATATTAAAAGAAAATAAATAATATATATATATATATATATATATATATATATATATATATATATATATATATATATATGGTCTGTACTCAAATACCACACATATATCTTCTTTGAACTTTCTTCTATGTTCGAGAAGACAATAGCCGTTCTAGAACACACACACACATGCTACCCAGAAACACTACTCCGTCATCAGATATATCCGACGAAAACAAACCAATGTCAAAGATCGCGAAACTAGAGGACCTGGTGTGGTTCCGAATGTGAACAATCACAACAGACAAATTTCACAGCGAGCCAATAGAGTTCTAGAATGGAGCGACGAATGCACCTGTAGCAGAGAGATATCTAGAAAATCGACCGCATGATACCGCCGTCCCGAATTGAAGAGGATGAATATTGCAACAACTGACACCCAACCACCGGACGCCACACCAAACAGCATGAACATTTATTATTGTTATATGTAGGTGTGTTCCCAATTCGAGAAATGAGTATCCGGACATTTTTAAGAGACAACAGCGTTGAGAAAAATTACTGTTCTTGTCTTCTATAATAGTTGTAAGAAACCTCGACGTTAAGCTCTATGGAGGCAATAAGAGCTCTAATTATCAATGAGTTCAAAGAAACCAAAGGTGAACTGAGCTCGAGGGAAGAACGAAACTTTAATCAATTGTACAGGATAATTAGAAAAGGAGAATAAGAAAGAGATTCTAGCAGAGAAAGTTACTACAATTTCAATTCATGATTAGGTCGCCAATTAAACAAGTGTCATCGAGCAAAAAAATCACACCTCGATATAACAAGTCGATATTCCGATGGCGTTGTCATACGTCATATGTCAACTTGCATATAACCCTTAAAGACATTCGGGCACAACATTCTATCAGTAGATCGGTCCCCCGTTCTCCATCAACGGGGGACCGGTCTAGTGATAGAATAGGTAAGAAAATTCCCTCTGCCAAAGGTCCCCTCTCTTCCTCTTCTGTGTTGAGTATAATACTAACACGTCGGGTTCGCCTGTTCGCTGCTTACGCTGCTGTCATTCGCGGTATCCGCAATTGCCATGATTATCACTATTGTTGTTATTGGTACTACGACACTACCTTATCTGCTGCATGGAAACAATATCTCAGGAAAGTACTCTTTAAGAATATCGGTTATGCTGCGTCCAGTGCGCTAACAAGTTCGTTATTCAAGCCTATGGCGGTTGTCATCCCTTCTGTGACCCCTGCCGGAGCTCCTGTCAGATAAATACTCAGGTGTGTTTAACAAGAGCGATACACATTCAGACGATTGTGAGCTAGTAACGATCCATCCCTGGTAGCCCATGTCACTGCTAGATCGTCATGCCAGTCAGTCCACTTGTGGGAAACAGTTAACACACACCTGGACGGCTCGGGTGAGCGCGGTGGCCGCGTCCGACGCGAATCCCTTCAGGTTTCGTATGCTGAAACCGTCCATGTTCCTTGTGTAGATGAGCTCTGTTCAGGAAATGGGAGAGGCGAAGATCGCAGATGATCTTCGTCCCTGTTCCGCAAAGAGAGAATGATATTACCAGTGCTCCTTGATGAGTCGGCGAACGATGAACTTCTCTCGAGCAGGTTCACCGTTCTATTTGGTTCGCTTATCCACGTTCTCAGTAATCCAAGTTCTTATATTGGCTTCCTTTTCCCTTGCTTTCTTCACACTCGTACACGGAGCCCAGCAGGAGTTGGGCACTAATAGCGACAATTTTAATGGGTATAAGGGTAGTTAACAGTGAACTCTTTGGGGCGGTTGGTTTCGGCAGCTAGAACTGACACTTGTACTGTGTTGTCAAAGCGTTCCAGAGCGATACCGAGGATGGTGGTGAGAGATTGGACGGGGCAGAAGATTTCCTGATGGAAGACAGCAGTTGTTTTGTTCCGTTCTACCGTTCTACACAAGCATGTAGTGAATAGTTGGATGATAGGCACAAGGGTTCTTCCACTGGGATCAAATCGGTTCTCGCGTACACAGTTTCGTTGTTCTGTTCGTGCTTGCTATCTACGTTAGCCAGTGTGCCTTTTTGGCCTTGGTTTCTTTGCGTCGTGTATTTCTCGTAGAAAGCGAATGGTTGGTTGGCAGAGTCAAGGGCTCGTTGAAGGGGGAGTTTGGGGGAGGTTAGCGATTTCGTTGTTAGGTGGCACGCAGTAGGTGCTTGGTCCTCGTCAACTCGCCGCCTGTTACTGACTCCTTCAGGTTCACCATCACATACACGCACACGCTAGACAGACCATCACCGCTATCACCAGTTTCGGCAACATCAGCAGCAGCGGCAGCAGCAGCACCACCACGACGATTCTTGCCGTTGTCGTTGTTGTCGATCAACGTTGTCGTTGTTGTCGCTGTCGTCACCGCGGTCGTGCAGCCACTGCTGTGACTGCACCATCTCTGACTCACACACGTACTACTCATACACAAAACAACACACACAACTGTTCGCTCCTTCTGCGACTGCTGCTGCTGCTATCACCGTCGCTGTTCTTTCTCCTCATAGAAAACACCAGCAGCGGCAGGCAGCAAACGAGCCGACAAAACAGACGACGACGAACGAACGAACGGACGGACGGATGGACAAATGGACTCAGTCACTGAGTAACGAACGAACGAACGAAGAACTACACACGCAACACGAGAGCTGGTCGCGACGGTGACGACCAATGGGAGCGACCACCACAACGACGGCGAGAACAACGACGACGACAACAACAATAACAATAACACCAATAGCAACAGCAAGTTCCGCGAGCCACCCTCCTCCCTGTCGTAGCACACGACAGCAACTACCACTGCCGCTCTGACGACTACTGCTGCGGCTGCCGCAGTTGCTGCTACTGCTGCTGCTGGGTCTGCAGTCGCTAGCACAGCACACAGCAGTACGTCCACCACCACCACTACCACCTCGCGCGCTCTCTTCTATCCCTCTCTCTCTCGCGCGATATTCCTCTCACCCCTTTCTCACTTACCACTTTGCGATACAATGGCACATGCAGTGAGTAAATGAATGTATGAATGAGACGATGGTCAATGATGGTTAGCGGGAAAAACGTCGGGATTCGACGGCAGGTCGTTGGCAAGCAAGGGCGGCACACATGGGAGTACGGGGGAAAGAATAATGTTGGTGATTGGGGTGGCGGCGGCGGCGGATTGGTTCGCTGTTGGCGACCATTAATGCGGGCAAACGCACTGTGGGGGGTTGGGTATGCTGGGGAACGCCGGCCCGTGTACCGTCTTTGTCAAAGCTCTACTCAACCCCTCAGCACATTAACCGCTGAGGTTGCTACTAAATGTAATGGACGATGCGGTACGGAGATGGCGTGGCAAATTTCATGTTATCGCTGTTGGCGTTTACTGGAGTGCTACAAGACATGGGAAAAATATCATTCTCGCAAATAGCACGCTATGTGTGTATTTGTACTATATATATATAAATATATATATATACTTGCAAAGGATTATGACAAAAAGGCATTGAATAATGTTCGGCTCGATAAACAATATTTGTGCAAGGATGACATTTCGTTGATCTTCGCGCTTGATAAAGTTGAACTTTGACATTAGCCGCAAATCCGCATCGTCCACGACACTAAATGGCGGAGTGTTATTTTTTTTGCTAACCAACGGAGCTCGGACAAAATTGAAGTCGGCTTGTTCATGCCGCCTCTGGCTTGCAACGTGTTTTTTTCTCTGGATCGTGTGTGATAGTGTGATTGTTCGAATGTGTATTTTTTTCATTCTTGCTTAATATAATATACTTTTTTTTGATTGGTGACAAACGGCCTAAGCACAATGACGACTCTCGAGAAGATTGCCCAAATTGAGGCCGAGGTGGGTGAAAATATGTTTCTGTCAAGCCTCTACTAAAACTCGATAAAAATACGTTTTTACTGCTATCATCTTAATAGATAACAAGAACTTACGCATTTGATATGTATTCAATTTCATCCATAGTCGTCATATGGGATATATAACGGATAAGCTAACGTAGAGTTTGATAGCCATGCTAAATGATCGTTGTATCGATGAACTCTCAGTTCGTGCCGCATTTATGGTTTAGACGTTTCACCGACTGCCATTTATTCGATATGTCCTTTAACAGAAACGGGGCAATACAAGCGTGTTTACAGTAAAATTAATTAAACTTCATATATCTTTCAATGGGGAGATTAGCTGCCCACTGCTTTCCGGGGATAGAACAAACGCACGAAATAAAATGTACTGCTCAATTGTAGAAACAGGGGAGCGATTTCATCCGTAATCGGTTGCATTCATCAATGAATATTCGACCACTTCGCCGGCTCTATACAATGTTCTATTGTTAATTAGTAGATTGGGACGTTCTCACGGTCTAAGCATGTGTTACCGTGACCCGATATATATAATATGTGAACCGACATAGAACTCAGCGTATCCTATTGCGTCCGTTTAGTTCTACCAATGATGGGTAGAAGAAACGCCGACGATAGGGTCTTCGAATTACGAAAAAATTGACACAATTTTGATTGGGCAGTGTGATACAGACATAAATGATAGTACGTGTGGCCGACTTCGGACTAGGGCGATATCACCCGAACGGCGGAAGTAAAGAACTATTTTATTGATTTCAGATGGCCCGAACCCAGCGTAACAAAGCTACGATGGGCCATCTCGGACTTCTTAAGGCAAAGCTTGCAAAACTTCGCCGAGAATTAATTACACCAAAAAGCGGTGGAGGTGGTAAGTGTCCTGACCCGTGCCTTTAACAGTTTGTGTATATATGCGTTCCCCTTAAACTACATCTCGATCCACGTATGGTGGATAGCAAATTAAGTATCAAAGCAAATTAAAGGAAGACAACATCGTATTTTGCGACAATAACATTTCTGGTCTCCCACTCGAACCGGAGAAGCCAAGTTGCCTTTGCACTGAAGCCGATAATAAATGGTAGGTATTTTATTATTGTTTTGATTATTGTCGTTCCCTTATATCCATCCGACGTGTTTACCGTGGAAGAAGCCCTCACAAATGTCAAATATTTTCGGCTAAATTATACTGTATTTTCGTAGAGTTGATCTTTGAGTATCCCATCATCCCGTATTTACGACGTACGATGTAATTAGATGAATTCCGCTGTATATTATTGGTCCCATTAACTTTTTTGTTTTGCTACTCTGCCTTGGACAGGCGCTGGAGAGGGATTTGACGTGGCGAAGACTGGTGACGCCCGAATTGGCTTTGTTGGATTCCCATCGGTCGGCAAATCAACATTGATGAACACACTCGCTGGAGTGTTCTCGGAAGTGGCTTCGTACGAGTTCACGACTCTTACTACTGTACCTGGCGTGATTAAATATAAGGTAACAACTGCAATCCATAAGTTAATCCTTATAAAGTCATTCTGGAATAGGGTACAAATCGTATAGAAGTGAAGCTTTGACTTGTCGTGCTAAATACGCTGACTGTCTATTAGATGTATACGGGACCTCCTTTATTCGACATCTTATTGTGTTCGGCAGAACATGCATTTTATAGTGCATTATTATATTTTAAACGAGTCACGAAAGTCGTGAGTCATTTGCGACCATGCGCTGGTTTCATCTGATCATTTCCCGTCTCATCAGATCAATCGTTATATACATGCGCGTTTGTCAGGGTGCCAAGATCCAGCTGCTGGATCTTCCCGGTATTATCGAAGGAGCAAAGGACGGCAAGGGTCGAGGTCGACAAGTTATTGCCGTAGCACGAACCTGCTCACTGATTTTCATCGTACTGGATGTCCTCAAGCCGCTGCAACACAAACGAATCATCGAACGCGAATTAGAAGGATTCGGCATCCGACTAAACAAGGAGCCCCCACAGATTACCCTTCGTCGAAAGGACAAAGGTGAGTTAGCGTATGAGATTATAGACACAATCGTTGCAATACAACGTAGGTTTCCTAGGCGTTATTGTTTTGGTGTCACTTTTTAATAATATAACGTTCCGAGGCGCAAGACTACTGAAGTTGGTCACCCCCTGACCTCTGAATGGTAAGCTATTGTGGATTCACAGTTTGTTTTCATCCACAATGATTGGCTACTCTTCCATTGATAAGGTTGAGTAGGTATCGGGTGCGTCCAAGTGCCTCTAGTCGTCTTGGAACTCACCTATTTTACCTTGCGCGATACTATCAGATGGCGCGCCCACATGACAACCACGGGATGCGGTAAAACAAGCTGATCTTGTTTCATCAGAGGGCCCATAAATCCTGTGAGACGCTCGCGTGCGCCAATGTAGGCTATAACCGAACAGGTCAGTCTTGCCTACTGTAGCGACGAGATTAATTAGCATTTGCTATGCAACTGCTTCGAATAAAACCGCTCGCCAAATATGCGTATGTAAAAAATGCATATCGAAGTGATCCGGGGACTGATTCATCCCATTATTAAACAATGTCCATTTGTGTCCTGAGCCGTCGTTTACATTGATCGGTCCACTTGACCGGCAACCTTCAACGAGTTGACCTAATCAGAATTTTTGTCAGTTACTTTTCTTTTGCGGATACACAGTCTTGGGTGCTGCAGTTTTCTTTTTTGTTATGGGGGTTTTGTGAATGCTTAATGCCTAATATGTTGCCTATGACATCGCTAGGAGATACGCCGGCAGCTGTACTACTTACTATATGAATTAGTTAGCTGAATAGGAGCGGAATGTTAGAATGGCTTCTCTAATTCCTTCGTCGTTACGGACCTGGACAAACCGTTAGGAAGTTGGGCAACTCCTCCCCACATTGACAAGATGTTACAACTGAAACAGAACGCATAATTGAAGTATATATATACTTCAATGATGCGTTCATATATATATATATATATATATATATATATCGTGTTCTCTGTCCGTATGTATGACAGAGCTCCCTTGAGATGTACACGAAACTAATCTTTACGGGTGTACTTGCTCTCTGTGTAATTTATATATTCAGGCGGCGTCAACCTGCAGTGCCTCGTACCACAGACGGAACTCGACATGGACACCGTGAAGGCTATCCTGTCCGAGTACAAGATTCACAACGCGGACGTCGTGCTGAAGTATGACTGCACTCAGGATGATCTGATCGATGTGATCGAGGGCAATCGTATCTATATCCCTTGCATCTACGTCCTTAACAAAATCGATCAGATATCAATCGAAGAGCTTGACATTATCTATAAGGTGCCTCATTGTGTGCCAATCTCGGCGCATCATCGATGGAATTTCGATGATCTCCTTGAAAAGGCATGGGAATACCTTCGGTTACTTCGAATGTAAGTGAAACTTTTAGTCGGTTAATAAAGTTCTGTTGTTTTCGGTCGCGCATTAGTCGTCTTGCGATGAAAATGAGCAGAGTAGCTCACTGCAGCCAGCAATCCAATACGATATATGGTAATTGGTTCTCACCTTTTTTATTTAATAAACCAATAAACCAGATTTACCTTTACTTTTACCTAGGTCGACAACGGATACATCTCCTCGGGTACTGCAATGTTGCCTCCTTTATGATTGGGGTTTTGTCCTGGGGGTAACTGCATTGCTCAATATAGGACAATGATAATAGATGAATTGTCGCATGATGGCCACGAGTAAATTAGTTCGACGATATATTATCGATAGTTGACGTCGGCCCCTCATCTCAGTAACGTCTTTAGAAAAATTGTCGTGTTGTGCTTGTTGCTGTCCGGCATTATACAATAGAGCTGTATTAACGTGTTAACCATCGGGTAGCTAATGAAAATAAATTGGCACTTGCTATATTATATTGGGTAAAATGTTTAAAGATACTAAATATTTGTTTGGATGTTCTTCCTTTCAGTTACACGAAGCCAAAGGGACAGCTTCCCGATTATGAAGCCCCTGTGATTTTGACACGCGACCACCAGGCCGTGGAAGACTTTTGCAACAAAGTTCATCGAACGCTGATCAAAGAGTTCAAATATGCTCTTGTATGGGGTTCGAGTGTGAAGCACAATCCGCAGAAAGTCGGCAAGGAGCACGTTCTTTGTGATGAAGATGTCGTGCAGATTGTCAAGCGAGTCTAACTAATATTGTCTAGACGGTGAACGGACAACACCGGCGGGAGAAAAAAAGCCTGTGTCGAATATTCCTGTGGCGAACAGTTTCTGGGGGTAACGACTAACGGTTGGTGTTATACGGCGACGAAACGAACCGCAATAAAGCGGCACCTCATCTGCTGGTTGACAACGTTGTAATTATCGTTTGTTTTCATTAAACACATATAAATACAAAATTTGTAGTTCATCACTCAAACATCAACAAACATCAGTCAAATTCGCATAGCTGGCGGTTACGCCTGCATATGTGATATGGACTAACTAAGTAACGGGTAACTATCATATTATTTCTCCGAGGCTGAGTTTATCCCGGTAGTGCCCTAATCTACTAGGCGGATTTGCTCGATAGATACGAATGCATCGGGTTCGGCTGATCTGGCGATTACGTTATAGTTATAGCATGCTAGGAGTCGATGTTAATACGTCTATGGACCAGGGTCCCTACGCTGAAGTTTGTTTAACATCGGTAGCGAAGTAACGTAGGACTTGAACGAGACACACTCGATTCAAACAACGTAAGCGCTTTAAGGAGCGATCATTGTGCTTGCTGCACCCCCTCTCTCGTCTGTTTGTGAAGGCTAAGAGTAAAATTCAGAGCTCTCCATAAAAACCTTTTGCAAAACCTTTGCCGTGAGCACGTCTCTCTCGAGGGCGCACACGTGTTAAATATTACGAGCTATTGCATTAAGATTGGGTTATGATTATTGTTAAGGTTAAGGTTTTATTGGTTTATTAAAGGAGCTGCAATTTGTACAATGCTTAAGCTCTCTTATATGTCACGCAGCGGGGCTCGAACCTGAGGTCTCTGGCTTCCGATAACCAGAGACTTAGCCGTCCAAGCCACCGGGCTGACTGATTGTCAGTGGCGTTTTTTTCAAGGACCATATTCGCGAATGAAAAAATGATATTCGATCATTCATTTTTTTACACCGTTTTTTTACGTTTCCGGTACACCGTTTGTGGGCCGGTCAACTGCACGGGCAGGAGCACCGATACAGTTTTCGCACACGATTATATTATGTATATATAGGAAATTTCCCCTTTCGATCTCAGCTGAGTTCCATTTTACATACACACGTTACTAATTCTTAACTTAATCTTCTGGCATGTAGTCATAGTTACTTTAACTATGGTATATTGAGGTGCGTTTCGTTGTTACAAACTGCGCGTTTGTAGCGTTTTCTCTTGTCACCGGTCAAGGAGCTGACTAGATTCGTTGATGTTACATCCAACCTTCCCTAATGTAGACCTCATGTGCTTCTCTAGGGTGATGCTACTGCAGATCCCGTTATTTTCAATTTTATAAACATATTATTGATAGAAATTATCAACTTGGTGCCAAGAAAACCCATGAAAAAGGTGAGGTATTCGCCAGTTTCTTGTGGGAAGAGTACACCTCGAGAGAACCGCCTCTTCTAGAAAAAGTATTTTAACCCATAAGTCGTGCTCACCCTTGAATGATGCTCTATCAAGTCACACAAAATTAAGTTGAAAACGGCAATGCTAAATGTCCACGAATTACATGGTTCTCTTGATAAACGGAGGCAGGCACAAATACAGACAAGTGCTTAAATCTTATTGAACAGTTAGAAAGGCGGCAGTTTTTAGATAGAAGGAGAGATAGCAGCTAAAATTAAAATAAAAGTTTTCTTAGCCTTGTCAACTTTTCACTTGCTTAACATGCAGAGTATTAGTCCAAGACGTAAAGACAACAACAGCCGTTTCGGCATTAATTGCTATTCGAGATCTTTCGCGTCCAACAAAACAGATCTACGGGAACACACGTTTGAACCAAGTGTAACTTATGGAAGGATCAGTTAGTTACGGGTTTCTGACCAGTAAAAGGAGGAATCCATTATCCGGCAAGTTCCTTTTGATTTACAAAAAAAAATCCCCAATAAGGAAAAGGTGATGTTTTTCCAGAAAATTGTCTTCTGGACCCGCGTTGTTGATTAAACACCCCCGAAATCAACGGTCGCCATCTGATAATTGATCCCAATTGTGGCATATTTTCACGGAACAAGGAACTGATAGATGAGCGTTGCAATCACATCTGCTGGAACTAGATGGGGTTCGGCCACGGGCATAAAGTCAGCGGTGATCTGCGACTCATTATAGATTGATACTGCCACGTCACGTTTTGAATGACGGCTTACCGTGCCTGTACCAGTACGACGGAGCACTTACGGGGCCCCGTCGCATGCAACCCGTATCTGTAGCGAAATTTTCTGCTGCCCGTGCTCATTCTAACACACCGAAACCATGTGAATATCCCAACAGAATATCGAACAGAAGGTCGCCAAGTTAAACTTATGTCGAAGCTTTCAGCCAGAAATAATATTCACGGATAAATGTTCCTGTTGTTGACGGTTTAAGTCCTAGTTGCATACACAAAGTATTGTAGGTGACTTGCGGTAAGAAGCTAACGTGCTACAGGTTCATTTCCGAGCTAGTCTATCCCCGGATTTTACCAGTACTGAGTCGACTTTTAATCGTGTGCGTCGTTAAATTTTTTTTGCTCTAATTCAGTGCCTCATTAGTTTTGTCATCTTTTATTAGCATACTAAAATCACAACCAAAAGAAAATGGTCCCGTCCTCTTATTTTTTCTATAAAACTATTGAATACCCTCAGAGCCGAACGACGCCTATAAGTCTGCACTATTTGCTTGGTCATGAAATTGCAGCGTGCTCCTGGCATCAGCGAAAGCATCAACTGACCACAGCAACATTGACCTTAAGAATCGAAAATGGCCAAAGCTGTTTAGAGTTGCTTTTTGCTCGTCAACAATTGCTGGTCTGTTCGCTGATGACAGAAGCTAAGAATGACCTAAAAAGCAAACAGCCATCAATTCCTACGTCATTCAGTCGGGTAGTCAAGTTTCAGTTCAAGTGCGTGTCAGCGCTATTGTCGCCGTGCGGCTCCATTCGACGCAGGAACGCTATGCGATTCAATCTTCAGTGGGAACATTAGCAGTAGTTGCCATGGACGCAATCGCTCACCACCGACAATAACAAGGATAGGAGGTAAATATGGCACAAGAAGTAGCTTTGTGACTCTTGCAATCTATTTTGCTTTGCGGTTGGTTATGATCACGTTACACCTTGATCATTCAAGTTTCCGCCGTCGCAAGGGCATCGCAGGAGAGATATGGTTCATGCGGGATTGAGAGGGAGAGAGAGAGAGAGGAAGTCAATATCAGGAGGTGGACCCATATAGGTTATACTGCGTTTGCTGTTCCATTGGCCCCCGGCTCATTTCTCATGAGGTATTTGTATTCATTTGTATTTCTCTGTATTTCTACGAATAGCATTAGTACTAGAAATATCGGGAGGGGAAGCCACACCTCTCTGAGGTATCCAGAAGGTACAAGTTGAACATGAGACCTGGGAGACGTCCCATTACCGGTCTATTTATTCAAACCGTGTCCTTTGGTACAACGAAGGTGCCGCCTCAGCTATTAGTGGGACCATAATTATGATGCTAATGAAAATCTTTTGAAGGGACTTAGAATAACGTCTTGTCGATGACTGGCAACGGCATAGTGGATGTCACAAGCTCCCACACGGAACTCATCAGTCGAATACATACATACATTTATATGAACCAATCTGAGCAGGTTTACAACTTTGCTGATATTTTTACGCATCTATTATCTTCCATCATTCACTCTGTTTGTAATCAAAATTGGCTTTCAGACCTTTTTCTCAGTCACAAAGGACAAAATCAACGCGACTCTTCATATTTTCCCTCTTTCACTCGCCCCCTCTCCGGTTCAAATGTTCGCGCCACTCAAAGACACACAAACACACACAGCCCTATACACCCACCGCGCCGTTTTTGGAGCTCCACCATCCGAGACATGGAACAACACTGCTGCTACTGGAGTAGTATGCGATTGTGGCCGTGTCTGGGTTGCTCTCGTTGTATGTGATGTCGGTGTCTTCGGCTGTCTGTTGTGGTGCTCCTTCTCTCAGTTAGAGAGGTTGTTGGATTGGTCGCCGCCGCCGCCACCACCGCTGCCGCTGTCTTCTCTGCTGCTGCTGCTTGTGTGCGATCCTGCGGCCTCCTCTAGCTGTATTTATGTTTGTGTCTATCCTTCCGGCCGCCGTCTGCCTGTGTCCTGCTGTTTTGGCGTGCGAGCGGGCCAGTAAACGGGGCGAGTAGAGTGGGGCGAGCGGTGTTATGTGACTGCTGCTTCTGCTGCCGCTGCCGCCGCCGCCGCCGTCGAGTCTACCCAGCTTACTTCTTCTGCTAGAAGACTACTGCTGTTGATTTAGTGAGTGAAACTATCCGGCCCTGTGTTGACTGGCTGGTTGGTTCGTTGCCTGCCTCTCTGCTTGCTAGGTAGGTAGACATTCAGTCAGACCTGGCTGCTGTCCGCCTGACTCCCTGGCTGGCCAGTGTATTCGTACTGTGTGGCGTCCCTCCTCCGTGTGTGTGTTTGTGTTTGTGTGTCGCAGTCGAAGAGAGATTCTCCGCACATGTATATATATATCGATGCATGTGAAGAGGGTGTTGGTGATGATGATACTGAACACTATGTAACCAGCAGTGCTTTACGAGGATTTAACTCATAGATCTGTTCTTACCTACGGATCGTAGCTACGGTACGGTGCAGTGCACAGCAGTAGCAGCACACAGTGTATGTGGGTCGACACAGTGGTGCTACAACACACAATTTGTTATTGGAGTCTGTCAAGCTGCTGCTGCTGCCGTGGGTCTCTGCCGATCGGTCGGCCTGTCCCGTTGGACACTTTCCTTCGTTATCTACTCTGCAGTCTGCGAAGAGATCCTCGAGTAGAAGGTAGGTCGGTAATAATAGCTTGGATGAATGCTCGCTCGAATGTCTGAGACAAGACGATTATCGCTGTAGAGAGAGATAGAGAGAGAGAGAGAGAGAGAGAGAGAGTGAGTACAGTTCAGCTCTGTTGTCGATCCGAATTTATCTATCTACCTTTCGTTGTTCTGCTCACTAACAGTAACTAACGAACTGAGTCATCATCAGTTCGGCGACAGTGGTGCTGCTGCTGCATAGTGAATGATAGTTAGTCTTCGAGTGGTGGTATGGGTTCATCGTGTATTTTCCAAGTTAATTGATTTTTCGTTGTCGCGTGCCACCGTTGTCCGTCAGCATCGTCAGATCCATCGTCGCTGCATTCAAATAATATCATCATCATCAATATCGTCGTCATGGTCATCGTGCTAGCCACCGTTGCTCGGTGTGACCTACAGTCGCTGCTGGTGGTGGTGGTGAGCAAGGCCGGATGGATTCGCGGTGGGATTCGGGTCGATGCGTAGTGTTGCTTCGAGTCGATGTGAGTTCAAGCCGCTGGCTGGCCCCCGGTTCTGGTGAGAAGTGATCACACCACTATTGCAGCTGCTGCCACTGCTGCTGTCATTATCGGTGAGCATTTGACATCGGTGATTATACATTGTTGTCTTTTACTGATGTCGTGATGAACGATAGGGGTGACATCATGTGAGGACGGACAACGAAGACAGTGGTCTTCGGTTGACGGTTCGATTGGTGGCCGAACCCAGCCGATCCCAGTGAATCCAGTGATCTGACCGCGTCCGCTGTAAGTGCGAACCTCAAATGGTTGGATGATGTATAAGATACATTGTAATAACCACCGTTGGTTGAGTAGGCATTGTTGCTAGAAATATTCACACTTCTCCGAACACAGTATGACGGTCGCCGAGTGGAGATGAAAATGGCAGAATTGCTCTTGGGTCGTTGGTTTGGTTTGGTCGGGTTAGCTGGTTGGCTGTACAATCAGTCGCTCGATAAATGCAGCTTTTTGACGGCTGGCTGACCCGAGAAGCCATCCGGGATTGAACAGCTGAGAAAGTGTCATTGCTACAGATGTGCTCGTATCACCTCGGGCTTGCTGTTGTTACTTCTACTAAATTGATTAAAATTGCGTTCTAATATCAACCAGTGCACTATTAATATATACCGTTCAATGGCTGACAATAAACATTGAGTCGTTCTCAATTTCTATATTTCCCCATGGAGTTGTATCTTTTTCGTTTTCTCTCTCTCTCTCTGTCCGTCCTTTGTCCGGCTCTAGATGTTGGTCACCATCATAGGCCGGGTGCTCGAGACAAAGGCGACACTGTTTCGCGACGGCGCACACGTTGTTGATGGCGGCCCTGTGAAGATCTCGTTCCCCGGCTCTTAAAGCTATGTAGGTGGAGACCTATTGCGTGGACGTTGCCGCAAGGGGTTTGACTCGTTACGGCAGCCACGTTACTGGATTTACCTTGCGTGTCCGTTCGCCCTGATCGCCCCCTCCCTCTGGCATTACCCGATGCCATCATGATCGTCAGCAGCAGAAGCTGCATTATGATAAATGCAACGACAGCAACCACTATAGAGCACTCAGCAAACAATGGCAGCCCTGGTAGCTCGGCGGCGTTTGACATGGATGATACCACGACATTCGATTCGCTCCACTACGATCGGTCCACCTACATCAATATTTGAGATTATGTCTTTACGATGGAATTGCTCTGCTGCCATCGCGAGTTAGGCGAGAGGTGAAGTTTTGCATTATTTATCACATTTTTTGTAGCGCAACTAAACAGAAAACGTAAAACGTAAGCTGCAAGTGCGCTCCCTTTATGTACGTCTCACCTCCTGACGTCATTCTGATCTCAAACTCTTCCGCCGCGACCCGCACCTCAGAATACGTATAGTTCATTTTGCTTTGCCCAAACGCTTGCCGCTCTTGCCTTCGAGGAGGATCTATTGTTGGATGGTTCATGTTCGCCAGCTCGAATTGCAGTCACCCCAGTCATCGTTAGATGTCTCTCTGTTTGTCGCGCGTGTGAGCGCTATATTGTTTCTGTCGAACGCAGCCGAGAATATGTACTTGTTGTACCTACTGATTGGACTAATTGTTGATGTTGTTGCTAACTAGTGATGGTGGTGGCACAAGTTCATAACAGTTGTTTTATTATTATTACTGGTCGCCAGCAAAGTGGATGGTGCCGCGGCAAGTTGGATGCATGAAGATAACTATATATTCTATAGTCTCTCTTTATTTCCATGTGCCATGGGAGCGTGTGTCTCACACTGCATGTGCCGATGTGTGTAGCAGTAGCAGCAGCTGCAGAGTGGCGGGCGAATTCGGTGACGAAACAGATGACGACCCTCATTGCTGGCTGTGTCGCCGCCACCGCCTTCGTCAGAGAACGAAGCCATCCTATGGTCCTCAACGTCGCCGCCGCCGCCGCCGCCACCGCCACCGGTTGGTTGGCGTCGTAGCGTTTGTTGCGTTATGCTGCATTGTATGGCAGTAGGCTGATAGGGTGGAACGATGTGGTAGCGCTGCCGATGGAAGTGGTCGCCAACCAGCCAGCCAGCCTCTGCCGTTTGATCATCATTCGACTCCTCCCGTTGTTGTTGTTGTCTGTTGGTTGCTGTTCGTTCGTTCGTCCGCCAGTCGGGCAGGCGGGCAGCCAGCCACCGTTGTTGCTGCCGCTGCTACCGCCACTGCCATTACTACTACTACGATGACGACGACGACGACAGCAACTCTACAACTGCGTTGCTGTTGCTGGCCCAGAGACGGACAGCAGCTACGGTCACTGTTGTGCTCTGCTCGGCCCTGCGCTGGCCTGCTGGGCTCCTCGGCGCACAGGGTTCTGCGTGCAGCAGTTCTGTTCTGTTGCTGCTTTTTCTGCAATAGCAGCGTTCCGTCGCTGCTCTTCGGGGGGCAGCGACCCGAGCAATAGCACGGCCACTGCCGACTGTGGCGGATGTCGGCCACAGAGTCAGCTAGCGGCAGCCGTTTTCAGTTCGCTAGCGGATGCTGTAGGGGAATCAAGGAAGATCTATGTTACACACGCACATATATACGCACAGTATGTATCATATATATTTGCCGCAGCGGCGTATGTGGCGCTCTGGGCCCATGTGTGGACCGCGTGAGTATCTCGGGTTTGTGTGTGGTGTGCGTTTGTCTGTGTCCATGTGAGCGGTACTTGCTGCTGCTGCTGCTGCTGAAGCTGTGGCCGCGGCTTATGCGCGATCCTCATGATTCCAGCAACAAGCCGACCGCATACTCACCCTTGCTCATGAGGAATTGCTGAGCCGCTGCCTGATAGAGCAGACAGAGTGGCCTGTTGATGTCGGGACGGCTGCTGGTGTCTGTTTGCAGAAGCATAGAGCATGCATCGAACGACTCATAGCATCACCACCACCACCACTACTACCACTACGATTGCTACTACCATTTCCACGACAACTGCCAGCAGTCACAAGTACTACGAATCGCGGAAGGAGACCCGGGATGGCTGATTAGCCCCGGCTCCAGCAACTCCACCCGACCTTTTCGTCTTCCCGAATCCAAACCGCACAAAAGCGCACTGACGATGTATTTATTATACAGTACAATATGTGCGCGTATGTGTAAGAGATTCTATATTGCAGGGAAGCAAGGGCGGATCGGAGAATAGTTGAGGAGGCGAGCATTGATTGTGTCATATTCCCAATAACAGAATCAATCGCCGTTGAATTCGTCTAGAATCGAATGTGGTACAGAAGGAGCGCAGCGGGTGGCCAAACAGACGCTGTAAATGTCAATCATGGTTAAAGGAGAATATTCACTTAACGTAACGGTAGAATAACAAACGGCGCTGTTTTTGAACGAGTCAGCATCTGTCTAATGTAACGCGTGTTTTTAGTGATATATATATATATATATATATAAGCTGACTAACTTAGTAATCTTTTCACTTTGTACGTCTTTTGTGTCGTGCGTTTGTTCGAACAGTCTATTGCGTCATATGCAGTTGCGACTTGTACAACTTCCTGGCAAAGTTCACTATTTCGCTGCTCTCGCTGCTGCCGTTTGGAGCGCGTTCAAGAAGTTCAGAGTTTTGCGCAGTGCTATAGTATCTATTCTTCTGCTGTTGGCGTTGTTCATCACTACCATCAGCACGACCGGCTCCACAGTGCCACACACCCAAGTGGAATGCGTTGTTACGGCGGGGGCTCGCCTGTTGGCCTCTAGTTTCCGCATCCAGAGCGATGCGCAGTGGCTGGATGGCGGACCGACCGTGCTGTCGCTTGTTCGTGTGGAATCGGCATCGGTCAGTGCCGGATGACGATGCTCGTCGTTGTTGGCAAGAGCACTACGATCACTATGGCTGCTACAACTGCTGACTCTGTCGCATCGTCCGGTGTCCCCAGCTCATCTCCCCGATCGTGCCTCCCTCAGTCGCTCCATCCCTATCTATATGGTAGCCAGAGAACATATTGTGCTAGTTACGTTTGTAAAGTTAGTTTTCTCCGTGGTCTCAAACGTCACCTACACCAATGCGCCAGCCAATCCGTCAGTCATCTATCTCAGCTAGGCCAGTGCGTGATATCGCGGAGTGGGCGCCCCAAGCACCTCCCGCATGCGAAAGACGCATTGTGAGTAAGTGACGCACTGACTGACTATTGCGGGTGCCGTTTATTAGTGCTGCTGCTGCTGCTCTTGCTGATGGATCCGATCGGCCTTGCTGAAACCGTCAGAGGGTGCTATGAGCCGACATTACCACGACGACCAACAGTATCACCGACGCTGCAATGGTAGCACCCAGAGAGAGAAAAAGGGAGGGAGAGAGAGAGAGAGGTACGATTGTGCAGTATTTTATTTTCCTTTAATAGCGACACTCGCTGCTTGTCTCGCTGGTCCCGCTATTGTGGCCGTTTCATGGATAGCCATTTTTTGACCTTTTATTCGGCTGATTTTGAACGGCTCGTTGTCTACGTTAAAAGAAAAACACTGTCGGCAAAAGAAAACCGCCACACCGACAAAATAAGGAGTATCAGACGAGGAAAGAAAGAGAACACATATTATTAGACGTATTAGAGCTGGTTACAGCGTAATCAAGTGGTAGAGCTGTTGTCGTCGTTTGGCGTAAACGTGTGTTCGTTTGGCGGCGGAGCAATTTAAATTGGTAGGCGCTAGGGGCCCCACTCTTCAAAGTTACACAGCAACATCTTCTATCACAGAGTGTTTTTGCTCTGTGTCATTAATGTATCGTACCGTAATCTAATCATTGCGGACGATCTTGTCTATACATACAAGCACGGTGGACGGTACGGTCAAACATTTGTGACACTATCAAATTCATGAACTTCATTTGGACGTTGGGTGAGCTCGCTGTTGGTAACAGTTCGTTTTTGAGTGCTAATTGTCGAACTGTCGGCCAATTCAGTGGACTCCATAGAGGATCATAGCAAATGACATAGTAGCATTTGTCATATACTCATCGGTGTTCACTGAGAGGTTGATTTCAGGTCGGAGCGATGAGAGAGGGAACTCGAGATCGAGCGCGCGTATGCCAATTGTCTCGGCTATGGCGAACATCGTCGCTTAAGCTCACTATTGAATTAATCTCCATATTTACATGAATTATTATTGAATGAGGAGGAATTTTGGATATGCGTATCACTCTCACTTGCATAGGCAGGGATGTGCGATGTGCGTGGATATTCGTAGCAATCATAAATGAACCAATTTGTTGGCAGGTCAGCAGTTCTAAATATATATATATATATGCCTTAGGTGAAATTACAGAATTGAAACCATATGCGAGGTCATTTATTACTTGGTTCCTCGACGATTGACGAGGATTCACGTTGCCGTTGATGGCAAACAGAGGTTATATTGTATTAGCAAACGCAGAAGCGCATGCAGTAATGACGATACACATACATGTGCTCGTTTCCCGTTTATATCCATCAGCTTCATTTCTTCAATGTTTGTATTGGGTTTTCCATAATTTTATTATATATTCCCTCGTAGAGCCGTACGTCATTTCCACCGTATCTGTGGTTGACACCGGATGCCGCTGGTCTCGAGCTTACCACTTCCAGCTATATATATCCACAACAACTGCTGATACGGTCAGTTCATATCGAGCAACGATTTCTAGCAGTGGACTGGTACTGGGCGAATTTTGAGGGATGCGGCGCAAACGGTCCGTGATCGGCTTGGCCATTGGTGGTCGAGATTTATTTCCATGCGAGTGCATGTGGATCCTGTGTGGCTAACGTGTTTCTCTGCCCTGTCGTCACCTACATATTGTCTGTGTATTTTGATCTCTTCGCTTGACTACCACTACTACTGAGTAAGTAAATTTTCCGGGCACGCGCTGAGAAAAAACACATTTGACCGTCCACGACATTGCGTGACGACTTCTACGACCATTGCTTCTGTTACAGCTATACTTGTGCAGAGGCTGTACTCAATGCGGTAGATACACAAAATGCCATGACGCTGTTTAAATGTTAAACGTCAGATGTCAGCGTCCTTCCGGCTGGCCTCACCGACCCCGCAAGACTCAGAGAGTGCACCACGAATACGTATACAAATAAGGGCATCATAGACAACTTATAGCAGAATTAGTGCTGCTGATGGCCATGAAGACTGAAAGAGAGGTATTGACCGATGGAAATCGAGGGAAAATGTGCACAGAAATATCCTAATCATCATCAGCTTCGAGAGACACGAACTTCATTAGTGGTGCCCACGTCAGCTTGCTTACTAAAGCACCTTCCCCCTCATCCCCGAGGGGCTTTTCTGTACCATCTCGCATTCATGTTCTGGCCATTCCAGTGTTCCAGGTATGAATAGAGCACTAGGGCGGGACACTACTTCAGCCTGAATACAAGTCCTGAATCGACTCCTGCCATATGTGTATGCTTGACCTGTCGCTGGCGACTGCCTGGAGCTGCCCGGCTGGCGGGGATCGCCCGATCATATGGCGAGATTTCAGTGGCAGGTTACTCTAACCCTATCGAACATGATCCTATCGTGCTTCATGTCATCGATTCACGGATGAGTTTGTGCTTGTCTATCCATTCACTTCTGTTTCATGCACCAGTCTACTAATAGTGCATATATATCCATCCGATGTGCTTTACTTCGAAGTGCCAACTGATTTGGCTGAAACTGTTAACGCTGTCTGTTGGCAGCCGGTTCGAAGAGCCGACCACGGCCCGCATCCTGCCACAGTAGTGGTCACTAAATGTTGTCAAATGACAGACGTGCAGTCATAGCCAACCAGACGCCACACACACACACACACCCAATCTCACTCGGTTGATATCGCTTGTGGTACATCCGGATGGATGCAATAGAACAGACGGATCCATAGAGACACAGTGACTGATATACACTCACACGCTATCGTACAATGTTCGCATGAAATCAGTACAATGCAGCAGCAGCACCTGCACGCTATCCTTGCATGTTTCTACTGTAGAAGTTTGCGGTGTTTCCCGTAGTTACGGAACCGCTAGCCTTACTGCCCCCCTGCCCCCCCCTCCCACTAACTCAGTCGACAAGGATGAATATCTATGTATTCGGTCGGTCCGTCGATCTATGTACTGGTCGGTCCGTCGATCGGTTGCCGGCCTGGCTGCAAGTATTATGTGAAAAATACAAGCAAGGATGAATGCGTGTACTGCTCATAATGTACTTTTGACCATCAACAGTCATCAACAACAACGACTTAGATGTCATATTGTACTTTCGCAGTACTTTGACACTATACCATGTTATCCATCTGTTGTCTATCTATATCCCGCGGTGGTGGGTGCTGTTGGGCGGTGGTGGTGGTGGTGCTGCTGCTGCTGCTGCAACGTTTTTTACAACAGACTCTCCAAATAACCTGCCTTTCCCGTATCTGTCTCTCATTGTCGGTACGGATAATCTGTTTCATTGCCGATACTTGACGCAACTTGTAGCGAAGGGAGAGCGAGAGAGAGAGAGAGAGAAAAGCAGAAACGGCGGAAGCATCAAATGCAGCAGCAGCAGCATCAACAACAAAAGCAACAGAAACAAAACCACGCTGTCCGGCGGTGTCAAATGATAGAACAACGAGGACAGCGGCGGCGGCGGCGTCGAAACCGGCAGCTGCTTCAGAACTGAGACGTATGTTCGTTAACTCGAATGAAAGCGCCATGTCACAGAACAACAACGATCGCAGTAACAACAACAAGCACAATCGGTAGTGGCGCCGGTAACTCGTGCCTTGTACAGGCCGGCAGGTAGGCCAGCACAACGAGAGAGAAAGAGAGAGAGAGAGAGATATGAGAGAAGCAGACACAGCGATGATATCCGCAGATGTCGTAGACATCGGACAAACAAACAAGCAAACAATAGAAACGAATAAGCAAGTGAGCAAGTATCGACAGACAAACATATTTCAAATATCACCACTACTGCTACACGACTACAACTACATACAACTAGAACGTATATATATATATATATATCGTAGTAATCTCATGGCGGATCGCGCATGGAGGTGTACAGCCGCCCGGGCGGTCGGTCGGTCGGACGGACGGGTGTGTTTGTATGGATATAATACTTGTACGTGCGTACGCAACCAGCTCGCAAATTCCATAATGCTGCTGCTGATGCTGCGCCAGCTACCGACAGCATACACACTCTTCTCTCAGGCTGCTGTTCCCGGCTGTAACCGGACGGCTATCAACGGCACGGAAGAGTATAACTCCGTATATCCACGATGGCTGGCGTACAAGGAAGCTGCACGGTGGCATCTAGCTGACTGGGAAGGGAACTGACATCGTTGACGAGGCATATGACTGAAATTCCCTCCGAAAATCGAATTTGGAGCAAACGTGAACGGAATATATATTGGGGCCATGAAGATGTGTTTAATTGACGGTCGTATTCGATGGTGGTTTTTTGGGTTGTTAGTTTTGCGGTGTATGCTGCTGCTGCTGCTGTTGTTGTGGCTGCTGTAGCTGCTCGCGCGATCGAGGAAAATGAAAACCTGGACAAAGAGCCATCATTGATATCCGAGAGAAACCACTAATATAATAATACATTTTGTTTGAAAAATTTCTAATGCGTGCTAACTTCTTATTTGTTGGAGTCGACACGGTACGCACTAGGTTTGGTTATAGATATGAGTTACATTGCTAAAGTGTTCAACAAGGAAAAAGTGTGGCCACTCAACTTAATATATAGTCTTCAACAGGCGTATCCATTTCGTCGTACCAGAACCAAACCAGTGACGTCTCTAGCCGGAGCCACTGAAAGCCCACGATTATAAGTTTCCGGCATTTGTTTTTTGCCCGTTATGAGAGGGGGAGCGATGCAAGGAATACTCTAATATCTATTTATTTGTTTGTTTATTTATTCATGTGAGGTTTATTCACGGAACTGCACCTTACGAAACGCTTTAGTTCTCGTAAAATAAAAATCGATGAAAACCACTGTACAAGAAAAAAGTATGGTAGTGGATGGTAGTAGATGAAAACTACTGTACCGAATTGTACAGTAGTCAGAATGTCATATCATGGTGTCGATTTCTGCTACACGTATATATAACAGAATGTATATACGTGTAGACTATAATATAATCATAATAGTTATTACAATTCTCGTAGAGGAAAGACCTCTCTGCATTCGGAGAATGACATCCAACCTAGAGCATGCGTTATTGATCTACCAAGCGAACGGAACAGATTTCGTCAGGAGTTGATACCTATTTAGTGACTGAGTGCCTAAACACAATGCGGCACACACAAATTTTCTAGATAACGTCACCCGTCGAGTCCGGTGCATTCGTGTGCGGCCCGCAATCGGAGGAGACACGTAAGTGCACGGGCTCGATCTCCACCGTTGCACATTTGCATCTTCTTGGGGGTCCACCTTATAAAACAATGCCGAAAGCAGTTACACCATGAATGCTAAATGCTGGCCGTAAATCAGTTCGGAAAATTTACGTTAGATAACGTCACCACGCAGGAATAGAGCAGATCAAATGTAGCCCCCTGGAGAATAACGACAGAAAAAGTGTCCCCAGGTAATTAGCAGGTGTCCGACAATTTTTGCTTTTTTTCGGATCGGAGCTATATCAATCGGCGCGGGTGCACAGCCTGACCTCGCGACAAGCCGATGACTCTGGTGACAAAAGTAGATATTCAATGAATCGCGACATTGACTAGAATGCAGGACTACAATTAGCGCAAGCAAAGAGCGCAGTGTGTCTGTACAAGGGTCTGTGTACCTTCGCCGTATGGACACTCCGTCATATTGTTGACATTAGTTGATCCGGAATGGAGCGAGGGCGGCAGGGTAAGCAGCGCTATAAATAGGCTGCTGCTTTGTGGGAAGGTGCTGATATGCCTTCGATGATAGTGCTATCCTACAGCTGTCGCCCCCACAGCCGTTGTCGGGCTCATCGACGAATCACACATGTGCAATGTATATATATATATATATATATACCCACAGATTAGCGAGACAAATTATTGTTATTATGGTGTAATTTATCGGCAGAGTAGACTCGTTATCGTCCGCTGTGGTGACGCTTCGATGCTGTCGTTGTCATTGTTATATATATATATATGTACATCCATATGAATCAATAGCACAGATATTTATAGAAATTGCTGCAACTGTCACCAGACATTGCTCAAGCGACGGCGATCATCTCTGAATGATAACAATAATAATAATCACTGTTGCTTAAATGAGTGGCTGACTAACTCTTCGAATATAGGAATTTAGCGAATAGTCGTAATATTTAATGAATGGACTAAGCAACCACACACACAAACATTGTCTTTCAAAAGCAATATTCCTGTTTCAAGTTCAGGACCACGTGTAATAGATACAATTGTTATTATTATCCTTATCTATTATTATTATTATTATTATAGCATTTGCAAACGAGCGATCACCCAGGTATCTTGTATATCCAGTTAAAAGAAGCTATGCTACTTGGGTTGTTTAGATTGGCAAAAAATTGTTCCTTAATTCCGGTAACCAGAACATACCGCGGCGGCGGCGCATATCGCTCCAGTCTTCGACAGCCCATATCCGCCTGATTCAACTATCTCCGATCCCCGAGATCCTGCTGCTAAGTCAATTGAGAACACGGGCGTTTGTTCATGGTAATGGCGCACATTTCACGATTACGACAACAGCAGCAGCAGCAGCAGCAGTAACGACAACATCAACTGTATTCCAGTCTTTGCCAGTGATGTAGGGCAGTAACTCGGGCCAGTGCGTTTATGCAACAGAGAGTATCAAGTAGAGTTGTTTGCTTCGGTTCGCAGAAAGTTCGTTGCCTTGTGTCCATCAGTGTTGGTCAATGATGATGAAATATTATTATAAATGTACGGCTGCCGTCTCGATTTTTGGCCAGTATCCACCATGCGGTTGACATATTCGACCCGGTGTCCCGCCTTGCACCAAGCAGTATGCACTGCTGGACCCGCCTTCCCCCGGCCCTGAACGACTTACGGCCAAAATACGGACTTTCATACTGGATTGGTTATACGTAACCATAAACCCGTGTCGAGGGTACTGCTGACTGATATTGTATTTTGCGAATACATTCGCAGATGCAGCAACCCTGAGTATGTACCTCATTGAGTTAGCTTCAGCGGCACTATGCTAGTTCATGCCATTAGACTAGTTTACTTGCAATCTAGTAATCTGTAATCTGTGTTTACATACGTAATTGAATTTCAATTTACTAGAAAATTAAATGACATCTGTCCGCGGGCACAGCCAGCCGATTTTGCGGTTCAGCGGTTTTGTCGATGAATATCTCAATCGATGCCTGTTCAAAGACCACTGATCAGGGAGTGTCTCCATTCGATGTACACTTACTTGACCGTCGACTCACTCATGCGGCTCGCCCAACAAGAAACACGTCTCTCTAATCATCGCCCATCCTCACAGCTTGACTGCAGCTGCCCCCGGTACATGTGTGCTGCTTGCTTCTACGGCTCGAGATAACGTCAAGCTATCGGTACGCTCGTTTGTGAACGTGGCCGTAGTTCCAGCCATCAAGTACTAGTGAATACCATCCATTTTGACACGACAGGACCGGAACTCGCTGGATGTTGCTGTGTATCGCCTGTGTATCGTCGTCCGGCCGGCCGAGATGTTCTCCCTGTGCGAATTATGGGACTAGTCGTCAAGCAGCCCGTGTCTGTTTCGTGTTTTTTTTTTGTTTTCTCATTCCTATCTAACAATATATGATTAGGTGAATATGGCGAAGGCTGTACAGGTGAAATCGAGCCACACGTTTCTACGTACGACGAATCTGTACCTTATTATTTGCACAAATATCATGATACGTGGTGACAATGGTCAGATCGAGCATCCTTTTAACAGCGTTTAGGGTCAATTGTCTCTAGTCAGTGACAAGTTGCAGCTGTGTCGTTGTTGTCAAAGGTGAGATTGAGCGGTATAAACAAACAAATCAGTAGATAGAACCTGTCACCGTAACAGCGGGCTACTTCGTGTCGACGCCCTTCAATCGCTGGTTAGCAACCAACATCTACGGTGTCAGATCTGTGCTGGCATATTTTGATAATCTGCCTGATGCTCTATTATATTGCAGCAAGATCGTACGGTGTTCTACGATGCTATAATAAATTATATAAACGTTCCCGGAGTGTCATCAACATCATCCGGGGTGTGGACTGCTTTCTTGGCGATGCTTGGTGACAGTATCGTCGAAATGCTCAAGCTGACCATTGAAAATTAATTGTCGGCTGCAGGTGGATGGCCATCGCAAAGCGACAGTTTCAGTGCTGAGTCGTTCACAGTGTTCGTGAAGTGTCGAGAGAACGACAATCGTTGCTCCTTGTGAAGGTGACGATATACTATATATTGAGTTTGCTCGCGCGTCCCCCCAGCCCGTTGCTCGTCGACAGCTGACCCTCGGTGGTATCATGATGGCACCTTCCTCATCACCTCTTAGCGTCATGATCTTGAGGGAACGTCCGTCTGTCAGCAGACCTCCTCGTCGGCAACAGCGATGAGATATCGCTGGACCCGCTCCACTGCCGTTGACGCCTCTCACTCGAGTGCCGGATGTGATTCATTAAAGTATCACCCGCCGCCACCGCGGCAGATTCATGAACGTCGAACATGTTTCCGCTTTTACATATATATTATCAAGCTCGTGGTGCTTTACCTAGATGTTTGCGGTGTGTCGGCTTCGAGCTTAGCTTGGTTAAATCGTTCGCTGACTTGTAGGGTCTTGTGAAAGTATTGGTCAAGTATCTTCATGAAGCTGAATGCCTGCAGAGATATAAAAACGCACCTAATTTGTATGCTTAGCATTAAACAGCATACCAATGGGAACACATGCCTATGGTACCTTGCCGTTGACAATCAATTGTTTCCAATAATAAAAACACAAACTTGTCAGGTTTCACATGGCTTTCTAAATAGCTGATTCGTTCATGTTGTATGCTCATAATTGTTCGCAGCGTTTCATGGAAATCACGGCTCTTTTTGTACGTTGACTTACCTCCTTTTGAGCTTGCTTCCGAGACTATAAGCTATCTACTATTAAGTAGCAGGTATATCCTTACTACAATTTGTAGGCCATAAATAGGCCATATAAACGTATCGCTTGAGTGTGAGGCTTACTTTGAAGTGACCCTACAATGGGGACCTTTGGATATAATTTGTCAATTGTCGCTCAAGCTGTCATAAATTTGAGCCTGGAAGAGTATTCCAATAGTGAGCGGATTCACCCTAGCGTAGTGAGAGCAGACGTATGCTATGAATACTTGTCATGTGTTTTGTTCATTGCTGCTCCGTCCACGACAGGTCGAACATATTTTTATTTCGATAATAATTTGCTCCGAGAAAATGCATTGAAACGAAACATTCGACTTCGCTGTAAACGATTCTCTCACTATCGTTTTTGCCATTGTTTAGCGAAGACGGCCAACCTACATTACGCGCCTTGCCCGTAATCATCAGGCGGGTATATCGCCGCGATATGCTGTCCAAAGGAGTGATGCAAATGTACTCTCTGTGATTGCGTGATGTTTCATATTCGTGGAGCATTTGAGGCATATGCGCATAGGAATACCATGAATTTGTCAAGAACCCCTTTGTCACACAAAGTGTTTTGCTTCAATCACGGCGACTGACGTTACGACACAATGAATTATTTCAAATTCTTGGATCTGTCTAGATCCATTAATAATAATAATAATAGTATTAATAATAATAATACATTTGTATTGGAGATATTTGACTATCCATATTTGACTAATACATAGTCTAGCTAGCTGTTATATAATATCACTAAATATCTGCAGCTATTTTCAATGATATCTACCCCTCTCCATGTGTTTTGACGTTCGTCGAGGTATAATACCCTGGTGTTCGTCGGCTGCCATTTGTCGAAACAACAACAGTTTATCTTATTCGTAATTGAAATCACCCACTACGGCAGTCAACGGGCGAATAACTTCAAAAAGAAGAAATTAACAACAAAACCCAAACAAACTTGTTTCTCTACTCAATTGATTTTACTCAACGAACGTCGCAGCAGGTAATTGTTCCCACCCACCATGAACACCCACCGCGTAAGTTGGCTAAAAGTCAGTAACAGCGAATGTGTAGGTGGCGAGCTGCGGCGACGAATTTATACTGACAACTAATCGCTATGTAAATCGAATGTAATTTCGATTTTTCCAAACGCTGCCCCTGCCGCCGTGCGTGGATGCGATGAACACCAATTAGCCGGTATTCATTATCCGAACTCCACATATGTACAATATTTAATGGCTTGATCTGCTCACGGCGTTTCCTCGAATCAACGAAGCGGTCAATATCATCATTGCTGTATGCCGAATTCAAGCTAATCACAATAGAAAATCCATATTCACATGATGGCCGCACGGTCAGGCGAATGCCGATAATCGTCACCGTTTGTGCTGACCAGTGCATTCGGCAGATCAATGAAAGTGGGCTGGAAAGTTGGAGCGCAGGGTTTTAAGAATATTCAGCATTTTGTCATGAATGATCAATTTGGTTGGTTTTATACACAAGTCGAATTCGTGCACTGCGTGTTGAGTAAGGAGTACCGTTATAGTTGCCTCCATCCAGATTTTCACATAATCCTCATTAATGGCTTCTATCTGTCATCGTTGTGTGTGTGTGTGTGTTTTTTGAAATATATTTGCTCGACAACATCACCATGCACTATACCTACTAGTGATAAGTAAGATGGGTTCCATGAATCTTTTGAATCGTCTCGGAGCAACGACACTTCATGTTTAAGTGGTTTCATCGATATTGGTTATCATCGAGATTGAATTAGATCAGCGAGAGACGGTGTCAGCTACCGAGTTCGACCGTGTCATATCGTAGCTTCCTTCCTCTCAATACACTAGTGCGTGTTTTGGAGCTGGCCAGAAGTTCACTCGAAGCGAATACTAGAACGTGTTCTAATGCACCCTATTCTATATATATATATATATATATATATGTATAGAATAGAGTGCATTAATGAGCATTCTTACGTATTGCTACTACTTGAAAGGTAGAAAAATACATTTGAACAATGGAAAATGTTCTCATAGTACGAAAGGTTCATATCGATCATTAAATTTCCACGAGGTTGTCTACGCACATGATTAGTAACAAGAAGATACAATAATATGTTCTATTTGGCTGCTATTTCAGAAAGATGCCATTGCCTTGTGCTGGTGGACACGTCCGCGACTGTGTCTCGCCATCGAGTAGTATCCATCTGCGGGCACTCGGCGCTGTCCTGCTGCAGGCTATCGGTTCCCCTTCGGGAACTGCGCACTAGTAGTGTGATAGTTTGTCCGGTGGCAGCCGCGGTTGTTGTTGTGGTGGTGGTGGTGCACAGGCACAACAGGGCCATAGTTCGAGAGGCCACCGCAAAGGGGCCCAAAGGCGAAGATCACGGAGGGCTAACCCAGAGAAGCGGGTGGCTGGCGCTCGTCGAGGGGGCGCCGTGGCGCTGATGGCGCCCACCGCGCAGCCGGGCCCCTCTGCAGCTGGGGGCCTGGCGGGGGCTCACCGCCCCCACCCCTCACCCCTGCCCCCGCATACGCATGCCCATGCCACGCCCTCTAGTGGCCACTCCACGCATCATCAGCAGCAACAACAACAGCATCATCATCATCAGCAGCAACAGCATCCAGCGTCTCCGCGCCATCATTCGGCTGCTGGTCAAGGGGGTCAGTTAGACAGTCACCAGGGGCCCATGCCAACACCGAGGTAAGTTTGTTCCCCGTCTTATTGGCATTGAGCTAAATACATGATCGTGTCGACTGGCGTGAACACACACACACACACAGATGGTCGATTCGCAGATTACGATTATATTACTATAATTCTTCTGGACAATTTATAGAAATGAATCCCCATTTCTAGTGGTCGATATAATAGCGCGATGCAGCTACGATGCAGAATATAATATAGGGTTGTTTATAGGGTATGAACCGTAGGGGAATAATGAAGCTTTATATAGTTAATTAATTTGATGAGGTATATATGTGTGAATGATTTCAAACATCGTCGTTCCTATGGGTACATATAATTTCAGCGCGTAACTCAATTTCAAGCACTCCCAGCTGAGTAGGGTTAATGTGAACTCAGTCCGCTTACACATGTTAGCGGACTGATAACACACGCTATGTGTTATCAGATAGAACCGACAAACAGATTTGACCTCACTAATAGGTTTTCTCTGAACACTATATTAACAACTACTAAGGTTTCGAATTGGTTTTTGAAACCATTTGGGGAATCAGTGTTATTCAGCTACGGTATCTGTAGACAGCTCATTCCATTCATGAGGGCGGGACTCGCGCTGAAGGCCAGCCATAAAAAGCGCTCCTGTGGCAACGAATCTTTACCAAATTATTATCGGAGGCTGATCCGGATTAGTTGGTTATAACCAGCAGACGTATTATTGATTAGGCAGCATTAACACTTCTCCTTCCATATGAAGCACCACAAACAAATAAGCGAAACCGCATTTTCGTTCTCATATCAAAGAAGATACGGGAGCTTTAAAGAAAGAGGCCCGCCTACGAACTCCAGGGAGAGAGAGAGAGAGCGAGAGCACTGTTTATTTCTTGGCGTTTTAGCAAACTAGGATCTTTTTTTCCAACGTAGATAATTCCCCCGGGCGGAAGTGAAACGTCAAGCAACCTCTTGTTTCCATTAACTCAACAAAAAGTCTGTGTTTAAAAGGGTCAGATTCAAAAAACGGACCAAGAAACGCCTACTAGATCGAGTGTAGGCATATACATTATTTTCTGGCTCTTTGTAAATGTCAAACATAAGCTCTATTATCGTCGTAACGTTTTTAGAATGATACCCGTATTAGTTTATATATATATATATATATAATTTAGTATAATACAACCTGGAGGACAGCTATGCTAGCCCTTTTCACACGCTAGTATCGCACACGCCACTGACATTCGGACACATGTCAACTAATCATATTTTGGGTATTCCTAGGTAAAACCAGGTGATGGATATTATTCGATGACACTCGGCTTAACCCTTCGGGCTTTTTTCGTCCTGGTTGCTTAAACTCTATGAAAAGCACCCATTGAGCAGGTTAGGAGAATGGTAAATGGAGCATTATAATCCACGTGCCAGCTCATCGAGTTCGCCGAAATCTAACGACAGTTTAATGTGACCAGAAAAAACGATCACGCGTGACTAATTCGGTGAGAGTAAATGTCGCCGCAGTCGCACTTTTGCCTCGATTATTAATTACATCGTAGACATTCATAGATCGACGGCAGCCGTTCATAATCCTCGATAATCACTTTTCGTTGCTGCGCGGTCGCCGCTGTATTCTCATCAATGTACAATATGGAGTGGCAGAGCTAGTGTTAGTGTGTGATTTTTGCCGGTAGGTGCCAACAGTTCGCCGGCACGGCCTCGATACGTCTGTCTTTAAGATTTCGCATTGCATTCTTGTTCGAAATTCGTACGGCCTGACGGCGTCTTCTTGTCGAGGTCAGGACACACGTGCGGTGTGATACTCGGAAGCCAGAGGCGGCGGAATTGGATACGTTCTATATGTGTTACTAGTAGTTTACATTGGTGTCCAATAGTGAACATACAATGCGATGACGCTGATGAGTGTGCCGCCGACCGTAAAAATTGACAGTGAAACGCGGCGGAACAGTACAGTGTCATTGCCGACGTCGTCAACGTTCAACGTTCGCCATTGGCGTCGGTGGACTCAGGGATGGCCGGGCAAAGTCAGGTACTGCACAATCAGGTCAGGTTAAATGAGTTGGATGTGAGTGAGCCCAGAAAGTTTTCATGGGGCTGCACAAACGCTAGCTAACAATAGATAACGCACGATCGATGAAATTATTATGAAAAAAAAACGCCCTTGAAGAGAAGAACACATATCGTGCATAAGGCTACAGCGTGAAATTACCCTGCTTAAAAGATTTTGCCCAGGCCGCCATAACGCGCCTGGTATTGGGACAGGGACTGACGAAGCTAACTATAATAGAATACAGGATTAGCCGAACACAGAATGTTCACAACATCTGCTACAAGGTAACAACATCCGGAAAAAAACCGGCGAAGTTTTGAAATGTGTGATGGACTATGACTGTGCACGTTTTTAATGGGTCTGTTGTTCATTGTTCAATGGGCCCCCATAGAAGATAATATTAGCTATGGGGCGTGCAATCATGGTGAGTACATTATTATTATTTTTATTAGCCAGTTACAAAAGGGCGCCACAAATGTACCCGCTGAACGTGAAATACATCTAAAAACACCTTCCTTTATATATTCATAATGGAATATCGAGAACAAGGAGGCTTCCCACTTCCCCAATCCAAAGAAAGTTTAATGATTGTCTCGCGGGTCCCCCCAATGCTTTGAAGGCTACAATGGTGGGTTCATATTTGTGATTTGACGAGTTTAAAAACCTAGTCTTGCTTGAAGGAGACGCCGGGTTCTTGTGTACTCGAAGGCTCGTTACCGCGATACGCCAAAGGTTTTTCTAAAAATGGCACCTAGTGTCTGCCGGGCAGGGTCCAGTGTGTGACGCCACCAGCACGGCCAATGGCTGCGGCATTCACTGCCTTAATGCACATCGTAATTATCCGATCGCCGGCTGTTTATTAGCTTGTAGAGCTCTTAATCTAAATTGTTAGAAAATGTAGAAAATTATGTTTGCGTCAAGCTACAAATTGTGTGTCCTTAAAGCATAATCATCCCTCGTTTTAATTACACGACTCTTCTAGACGATTACCTTGCATAATTTGGCCCAACCACCACTTTCGAATAACGAAATCAACACTGCTATAAAGGAAACTGATTGTAAAATGCGCTTTTTGTAGCGCCTGTTCCAATAACTAGAGTTGTCTGTTCGAATTCGCCCTGTACGATGACTGCATAAGGTATCCCCGATTCCGACAAATCATGCATTGTCGCTCACACACACGCGAACACCACGTACGATATCAGTCCGACGACGCATACAAGTGTTACCTCAGCCAAGCACTTTTAGTGAACAGCTACAGTGGCGGCGATCTATTCACAACGAAGGGATCAATAGTGCTGAATGCCTGAGTGTGCGTGTTTTCAATTAATCTACAAAATGCATCATTTCGCTATCCCGAACCCGCATCATCGCTGGTCTCATTTTGCCGTCACCGTTGCCAGAGGTCGACGTTGAAACCGCGTCATTCCCTAATGGCATAGCGCCAGTAGTGTGTTTTTTTTGTTGCCCAAATCGGCCCGATTGCGATACGTACCAGTAATGGCTGCATGAGCCGATCGACGAGCCCAATCCTGCCGTTCCAATGCGATTCGAATTAGATACGTCGGCGTCAAGTTCACAACTGTTACACGCCACTACGACAAAGAGTACACGTGTAAGGTTCTGATGACAAGTGCACAGTTCGTGGTGTCGGTGATGTAAAAATAGTTCTTGCTTGTCGTATAATTTCAATCCTGTGCATCACTAGTTGGTCTATACATGTCTGAGTACCCGTGGCTGACAGGGTCACATGTTAGCTACTTGTCGAGATGGCGTGTGAACACACCAGTATAATTATAAGGTTATCCATACCAATGCCAAATACGTATCTGGGTTCGACTGGAGCCGATCGTCCGAGGATCCGGTTGGTTTTTTTTTCTAGCAGCAAATATATATATATATATTAGGTCGTTCGGAACTTGTGTATCGAAATACATTGATAACTAGTTGAACCGGAAACAAATGGAAATATGGATTGTTAGTGTGTATGACGCAGTGTATCGTATCTAATCGAGCTACCCTCCATTATTATTTATGGATTGGCGCTCTGGGAGCCTCGGAATATACGTTCCAGTTCTGCGTTACTAAGCCTAATTTCATTATCGATACTTTCCTAGAGCAAATCGATGTTTGCATAATGTACCAGTTTCCCGTTTCAATACATAGAAACAACCATAATCATAAGGGCTTAAATCTGGAGAATATGCAGGTTGAATACATAAATGAATATTGCCAGCCTCCGTCCAGTTTGCTATTGTAGCGGTGAAGGTTTTCGTTATCGAAAAAAGAAGCCATACATCGTAATTGCGTGTCCAGCGTTATTTGTCCATGAGTCCTATAAAAAAATTGATATATTCGGTTGTTTTCTTTCCAAACAGTAACTGAAAATAACTGGTGCCATTAACCTCTATAGCAACTATAATCATCACTTTGGGACCAAATCTTTCTTGGTCCCTCTCAGGCGGCCGGTACAAACTCACCCGTCCATCGGTGTGTGTGTGTGTGTGCTAGGCTAGTTTTTTTGTTTATGCTAATTAGTTTGTAGAATAGAAGTTTGAGCTTAGGGTATGCCATACGTGTTTACATTTGCGTCGGAGTTCTTTCGTAGGGGGGTCCATTTTGCAGTTTTTTTTCGCTCAGCTTGAGTGTTTTCGTTATAACTACGTAACAATCGGGTGCGTGAAATTCCAGAATAAACCGACATAGACGCCATAGTCCAACCTCTAGTTTTGCTCAGAAGCTGTGGTAATTGTAGCAACTCGTCCGCTCGTGCGGTGTCCTGAAGTGGAGTCACCACCTCCGTGGTCCCCAGCGGATCCATCCTAAAACGATTGCACCTGTACTAAACGTTTTGCCGAGTAAAGGTCTCCCTGTTTAACGTTTTCACCAATGCTCAGTATATGTTTGAATGTTTCACCAATGCTCAAGTGTGAAACTACATAGTGTATTTAATTTGTTTCTTCTTCAGGAAACAGATATTTGGTCACGGAACGCTGATATTCAACTCACTAAACGACGTTTCAGCTTCTAAATTCATGTCTGTTTTGAGAAACTGAACCAGCGCTGAGCTACATGTAGGCAGGGTCTCAAACTTGCTCTGGCTATGACGCGTCGTTTAAAGGCTATCAAAGTTCTCCAATGTACAAAATAGCTCCGAGAGATATATATATATATATATATATATATATATATAGCTGGCAGTTGCGCGATACAGGGCCCCATGAATGAACACTTGTATTTGATAACACTTCAAGCCCTAGTCTCGTAAATCATTCATGTATAAGAAAGAGCAATTACAAACGTGACCGGTGTGCTCTGTGTATAGAATGCTCACATCTGTGGAACTAGTTGAGACATTGATTTTATCAGTTGTGATTAATTGTTTTACGAAATGACTTCTTGTCAGCGTCGCCTTTAACAATGAGTAACGACGACTACAAATCGTGGGTGGGGTCCCTTGACCAACATTGATTTCAACCAGTTGCTAGTCAGATGTAAGGCGAGCCTGCCCTCACGAGAAGTTACAGCAGGATTCGGCGTCATCTAACGTCTCAGAGTGCCAATTAAAATACAGACCGTTTTAGGTCGAATGCGTTGATACTAGCTCCTTTGTACTTGACCGACATTGCGTTTGTCGAGCCCAACGACCCAAGTCAACTCGGCGAAGCGGCAATTGTGATTTCAAAGATTGGCAGAGCCAACCATGTTAGATTGATTCAGCAATAGATCTTATATATGAGCAGAAACAAGTGTGTCCTGTGTATGACTTGACATACATTTGCGTTGCTGGGTCAGCAGCTGACTGCACGATTAAGAGAAAAATGAATAAAAAAAAACACGCTGCTGCTGAGGGATACCGTTGAACAGGCGACGATCGATGCAGGAATCACCATTTCCACATATTAGGGCATACACTTCAAAATTTCGCATTCGCATTGAGTTTTTCGTTTGCCGCCAATATTTCATAATAGCAAACACCCTTGATATCCAGAGCGAGTATCATCAACACCTTTCGTCCGAATCTATCTGGCACTGCCACAGACGTTGCCGCTTCACCTTGTCGGAGCCACTGTTTTGCTTGGTCCTTCTCAGGGGGTCTATCCAGGCTAACCCATGTCTCGTCTATCGACACGGTGTGCTCTAAGCGACTGGTTTGTTGCGTATAAGTCTTCAAATTAAATGTCGAACACTCCACACGCATTTTCATTTGGTCAGCACTCAGTTTATGGAAAACCCATTTTTCATTGATTTTCTTCTTCTTCAGTATATTGGTGATAATTTTATAACACGTCGTCCGAAGAATCAAAGTTTCAGCCGACAATGACCCCGTGGACCAAGTTCTACTTTGCTCAAAAGCTGCCTTGATTCTTTCAATCCGTTCGTCCCTTGTCGCACCTGATTTCTGGTCCCCTCCTCGGTGGTCATCGGTGTCCAAATTTCCACTGTTAAATCGCTTGCACCAATTTTGCACCGTTCGCAGGCATAAGGCAGACCTACCGTACACCTTCACTAATTGTCGATGGATTTCAGCTGGAGGGTATTTTTGGAGAAACAAAAACTTGATGTTTTCCCGTTGATTTTTGGGGGAATTTGAACTTTCTGCTGCAGTGTCCATCTTTCTGATCGTATCGAAACCACTCAGTGTTCGAAAGAAAGCCACGTTCCTGCCGCGTGCCCACTCCAAAATTGAACGCATTGTGTAGCGTAGTTCGGGCTGTGCGCCATTCGAAAGGCGCGAAATTTTGAAGTGTATGTCCTAATATAACCCAAAACCTGATTAGCGAACTACAAACTTTTTAAATTTGCTCTAGTCTGTCTTTGTTCAACTCGAGTAACCGGCCAGCGTCATAAGAACTGTTGGAAATTAGTCAGTGGCTTAGGTCACGCCGGCAATGTCAATGAGGACGAACATATACAATAGGCTAGGTAACCCATGCGAATAATCCCATTGGAGTCCTACTACAACGACGTGATGATATGTCATCATCACCACGTCCGTCGTTCATTATCACCGAACTTGTCCTCGGTGATTCTCGTTATTCGATGTAATATACCAGTCTGTGTCTCTCTCTCTCTCTCTTTCAGGCTAAAATTGCACTCGCGCTCAAGTCTGGTTGTATCCGCAGAGGAGTTTGTTCTACGGCAGAAGGAACCTCTTTTGGTTAGCTGGGATATTCGGGAAGATGTACACCCACTAGACTGGATCGGTCTCTATCGTACAGGTAAGAACGCGAACGGAAGAGCTAATTATTATAGAACTACATAATACACAACCAGATGGAACGTGGTCAAATGGCGAACAAATGGTGAAGGCTGCTACCAGAGTAGTAACAGCGATGGGCGGGGCTTTTTGTATGATTATGTGTAATTGCAGTTCCTTGAATAAATCAATATACCTTTACTTTACTAATATACACGGGGAAACAATTAGGTAGATGCTGCTCGAACTGTATGCGTGCTTCTTTAACTGCGAATCTGTCTATTTCCTAACTGTAGACTTATGTATTCCCCAACTGAATAGGCATATATTGCCAGCCCTACCCCTGGACTTTATATGCTGTAGTTATACATATTTGACAGGGTGACATGAGCCGGTTAAGACCAGCGTGTCTAAAGAAACTCTGCTAGTGTCTGTCCTTTATCTGTAGGCCATTATTTATATAGAATAGCATAACAATTTCTATATGCACTTAATTTTTGTGAGATCTGATGTTGTACATTTGTAGAAATGGCCACCTTTAAACAAACGCATTTGTCGTCATTTCTAAATTGAAGGACACTTGGATATGTACAATTTTCGGACAAGGCAAAGGTGCTAAGTTAGAAAATATATCTTGTGTCTCACGTTAAGCACAGTGTTGATATTCCCGTCGGCACAGTTGGCACAGACAAACAGATGCCACTTGTGTGCTGCAGATAACTGTATCCTATAGAGAGAGAGATAGTGGAAAAGTATCATCGCCCAGCCAGTTTGTGCGTCTCTGTGTGCGGTGTCTATCTGTACCACGTCGTCCCTAGGTACACACGCTGGTTTCATTATCACTGTCGCGGCTGATGCATTGTGCTGATGTTCGTGTAGTGTCGTGTCGCTCTCAGTGTTGTGAGGCGGTCTGACTGTGAGCCATCTCGTGAGAGGAAAGCTTTTCGGGCGGCTGGCTGTGGGCGTTGAGCGTAACGCAGAACGTTGGCCGGGGCCGTGCTCAGCTTAGCGGGTATAGCGCCACTCACAAAGGCTAGATTAGCGGGTACCTGAGCCATAGGCTCGGAGTTTGGTGAGGGGGAGCTTGCCGGTGACTCCGAGGGCGTAGTCTCTGTAGGGGACGGATAGCCCAGAAGGTCGAACGTGACGCTTCGTCTACGTGAAATGCGCCAGCCAGCCAGCCTGCTCGACGACCTAGCCGCTGCGACAATTGGCGCCCCCTATCCGGAGCGAGCATGTCGTCGGTTAGAGTGCCCACTTTGTAAATACCTACCCCCTGAGTCCCTCCTTATCCAACATTATAGTCGGGCCGGGTCGCCGGGTCGCCACGTCGCCAGTGTCAGGCGGCAACTTTCGACCTTCCAATGGCTACTAACCCGGCCACTGTTGCTAGTCAATTCATTGTCATGATACGTGCACCATCCGAAATGTTTTGCCACGATTTGCTTCGAGCGGCAACCCGACACACCTCGTCGTCTGAGAATATTTTTATAGACAGCTTCTGAGGAGACGAGACTAGAAACTGACCTTCAGAAGATGACCTGATACAGTGATATTGTAACTTGGAAAAAAAGAAACACCTGTACTGTGAACCCGGTAGATACTTTTGAGAATTTTCGTCTATCATGTTTCTCAACAAAGTGTGAAAATAAATGTTCATATTATGTTTTTATAGACGATTTTTGCATCTTCCGGCAATATGATCTCTTCTAGGCAACTGAAGCCAAGATGAAGGGCAGCATTCCCGACTACACAAATCGGTACTGATTACAAAAGTCAGCACGCCATTCTAACGGATAGCTCAGATAAATCAGACGTCACACCACAGTGAAATTTCAACCAGTGTCCACTCCCCTTCTTTGTGTCCGTACCGGATGAAACACTTTCATCTGCTTAGGCATGATGGTAGGTGGTAGAAGCTGTGGTGTTCTACTGGAGATTGTGATGGTTGTCGGTACAGAGATGCATCCAGGGATGTCTACGGTGTCCAACCAGGTGGGAAAAAACCACCTGGCTCGGGCAGGCAAAAGTAGCTATTGCTGTGCTCTATCGAAGCATTATTCCGTGCTGTGCTCGCTATGGGCTCGTTATGCCTAACTCGCGAGTAATTCTTGTTGTGATTTCGAAGATCCCTACGGATTTACTTGAAGCATTGCGCACGTACTAGAAAGGTCTAAGAACAGCAGCGCGGATTTATTATTAATGAAAGGTTCGATGACGATTTGTTATGCATGTCCGAGCCGTAAACACCGCAGCTCACGACACCGTTGAAGGTTTCTGAATGAATCTTTATGAGTCGTCGAAGTTAGTGCACTTGCGATTTGAAACAATCCAAGAGTACTGTGTGGCTGCCTGTCGGTGATAAGTGTTGTGATGCAAACATGACGTGGATATGTCTCTGAGCATACACGTGAGGAGTTCTTGTGAAGAAGTACTGCCTTTCAGGACCCCAGGAAGGAAATTGGCCCCGATAGGTTATCGGAACGCGAGCCCTTCCATATATGACGTGCGCTAGAAGCTCAGTGCTCCAGTTGCAGTTCGTTACCGCCGTGGCCTGAGTACAGTGCTCCTTGAAGTCATTTAGTATCAGGTCGACGCTGTCTTTGTACGCTGATAACCCTGTCTTTCTTATACTAGATGCCATGATACTCCCGAGGAAAGCTGTGAACTTTATTCGAGATGGCCAGCTACCTGCTGCTTATCAGCTGCGGTGTAGAGGGAGGCCTGACTTAGGCCAGACGTTGACGGATAGCGAGGTTACGACAAAAATAAATCTCTTTTTGTCAAATTAGCTTTTTGTGAGAAGCGCCTGATGAGGGACAGGTCAGTGAGAGTGAGCATCGACGCAGTGCAAGTGGACGGGTGTAGGCACGAATAGAATTCAACTTCGGAGTGGCCGGGTGCCTTCTGACATCAAACCGATCAGGATTGCGACAGCGCCCATCGCGTGTCTCCGCAGCACGTATCACAGAGTTTTGAAGGGTGCCACCCTCTGGTCCATCTCTGTGTACCTAGCAAGTAGTACTAAAGTTTTGCCATTGCTAGAAGATTCGTTGACAAACTTAATTCGCACACTTAATTGTGAAACCGACGATAGTGATTTCAAACTGGTGAGTGTTTACAGCGTGTGAGCAGATTCAGATATATATATATATATATATATAGGAAGCATACGTGGATATTGCATTTGCCACACGTACACGTCCTGAAGGGCCGCTAACGAACGCAAGCTCGTTCGTTAGCTGTCCCAATACGCCACCTGCGCCAGTGTAAATATTACTCATTGATCGGTGGTGGTGGTGGTGGTGGTTATACTAGCGGTATCTGCGATGCAGCGCAGGTCATTAGGTGACGTTTGACAGATAGCCAGTGGACGAGTGAGTGGTCAGTGGTCTCATTTGTTTAAGAATAGTGAGTGCGACTTTCCTCACGTCTCTGACGAGGTCGACCAGATTAAGTCAGAAGAGAGAGGGTGGACACGCGAACGATAGACTTTCGTCTCAAGTCAACCCAATCAAAGGGAAGGGAGCAACACAAGGAGAGACCGAGAGATCTATGGAGAAACAGCAGCAGCAGCAGCAGCAGCAGCAGTGGTAGTAATAGCCGTTAAACGAGCTGAGAGCAGCGTGAGGGCAGCATGTGGTTGCACATGCAATCGCGCACAATCTCGCCCTAGAAGACCGCGCGAACCGTGAACGAGTAGCGCTGGCTGAAGAACATTGGCGGGACTAATAGGCTAGGGCAGTAATGTTAGTAGATAGAGCAGTCGTGTGTCTGTGGTAGTGCCGGCAATCGCCGTCGTCATAGACACGGTGATCTCCAAGATTCGAGTGCTGAATCTACTTCCCTTTCTTATAGTAGTAGCCAGCTGCTGCTGTTGCTACTGCTGCTACTGCTGCTGTTGGTAGTCGCGCTTCCACGTTACTCTTACTGCTACACATATAGATCGATAGAGTTTGCCGGGCAAACGTGCTGTCGGGTAAGCCAGCAAGCACACAGGCATACTGCGCCAACCAGCTGTCTGTCTTGGGTTCGGTCGCCGCCGCCGCCGCCGCCGCCACCATGACCAAGCATCAGCTATCAACAGCACGGACGCTCTCTAGAGAGAGCTTCCTTTCTCGCTGAGAGGAAGCAGGCTCCCCGTCGAGGAATGAATGGTCAGCATAGCATCGCGGCAGCAGGGCCGCGTCAACCAGCATCCCGCTCTGCTGCCTCAGCGGCCGCTGTCGTTTGTTGTTGCCCATGATGATAGCAGCAGCAGCAGCAGCAGCGGTGGTGGATGTTGGGAGTGCATATCGTATCGTCTCAGAGGGTTCTGCTGCTGCTGCTGCTGCTACTACAGATGATGTTGCGCGATCGCGGTACCAGCAGCAGCAGCCGCAGCAGCCGCAGAGCAGGAAAGCAGCAGCAGCCGGAGCGGAGTGCGGACGGAGCCCATAGGCAACACACAGAGTGACGCCACAGGCAGAGAACAACGTTACACCGTCGGGTGTCGAGTGTTGGACGGCATCGTCATAACAGCGGTACGAACATTACCCGCCGTCATCCATAGATAGGGCAGGCGTGTGCTCTTGGGCTCTCGCACACTCGAATTGCGCTGCTCGTGGCGGCAGCAGCAGCAGCAGCAGCAACGCTACCATCATCACACATACACACACATACACAGAGAGTGGTGTATCGAGACGGGTAAAGGCGGCTGTAAAGCGATGCTGGTCGCCGTGGCGCGAGTCCGCCGTTGCTCAGTATGCTCACCACCCGAGAGACAGGGGCGTCTAATTGTGGACCATTTGAACGGGAGCAAACGGGAATTATGAGAATCGAGTGAATGAATGTGCCCGACCTTTAATACGTTTGCGACTGATTTGGATTGTCGTTGCCGTTGACAGCGAGTGCGGTTTTTTTTGCTGCTGATGTCTAAGACGAGGACCCTGCTGTTCGGTGGCGGCGAAAGCGCCGTCGTTCTGCCGAATACGACGTGATGCGTGCTGATATATGCAGTGGTGACCCAAAGCGACAAGGCGAACTGAAGCGACATGGCGTTTGATGGAGGTCGCCGGCCTACTTCGCTCCTGTCGTCGAATTGCCGTCTCCGGCGGAGCAATGCGTTCCGTCGGCGAAGACCACAATCCCACGCGTCGGAATACGACTCGATGGAAAAATCGATAGTGGGCCCTTTTGTCAGTAATGGCATTAGTAGTAATTGCTGCGATATTCATCACGAGAGGTGTCATCGTAATTCAACATCGGCAGCAGCAGCAACAACAACAACAACAACAACAGCGGCAATAGACGAAGCATCTATTGGTGCCCCGTCAACCCCGCCGTCATCGGCGCTATCTGTCCTTGTGGTTGGACATTGTGTTCTTAAGGATAATGTCATTCCGTTTAGTGACCGGATAGCCGCCGAGTGCGTAAACCGGTGCTCTATCAGATCCCTTACAGTTGTTAGTGAAGGTAAACAACACATCGTGCTGGCTAGTTATGCATAACAAACACATATTGATACAGCCTACCTACAACGATTCAATTAATAGATTCGTCTTTTCTTTTCTCACAGGAAGAAATCCTATTGAAATCGCCTCCTCCCGTATATCATTGTTATTGTTGCTATTATGGTAGCTTCAGCGGCAGAGGAGAGCTTGCATTGTGACTGATGCTTTGATTTGGTGGTGCGCGGCTTCCGACATTGTTTTTGATATTTGCAGATGAGACCGACCCTCAGAAGTACCTGGACAAGAAGGAGATCAACAAAGGCCATGCCTCTGGGAAGCAGCCGCTCACAGGCCGCGGTGGAGTACTGTGGCCACTCGGAGAAACGGTCTTCAACAGTTTTGCCGGCTGCTCGCCAGATGGCAGCGCCGATGGCGCAGCAGGCCACCACGAACAGGTGGTGGCCTCATGTTTTCGCTACTACCATGGGCCAACGGCAGCATGCCGGGCGGTTTCGCCAGTTGTGCAGCTGTGTCGGACCAGTCAGGCACAGCAGGAGGTGAGTAGAACGGGGGAGAGAGAGAGAGAGAGAGAGAAAGTGAGAATTTCGATTGTAATCCAACAGCCATAGTATATATATATATATATATATATATTTATATATGTATATAGGAAAGAACAGATTGAGTAAAATTATCAACAACCAATAGGAAAGGAGAAAGCAGGAAAATGTATGTGCATTCAATTATTCTTATTGTTGTGTGTGTGTGTGTTTGTGTGTATGTGTACATCGTAATGTCTTCGATTTTTGTGAGCGGGAAGATATTTCATCATCATATGGTCTATCATATTATCGAAGTATTCGATTGGTGAAGCACTCCTCGGCCTTGTTAATATCTTGTTCTCATCAAGTGACGTTGTCGAACGAACATTTTTCCTCAAGTCGGCGTGAGTAAATGAAATGGTGAATTGCTTCTTGGGGGGTTTTCGTTCAAACGCCGAGCGGGACGACGCCAATGGGGAAAATCCACCGTAAATACGTTCGACCAATATTGCAGCATTTAGTGCGACGCAATAGCATCCAGCTCGTCGAGTAAGCGTTCCTTACACTAACATTGAACCCGCAACGGAAATTGGAATATTCTACTTTGGTCACCGACCGAGTATGTTTTCGTATAGCGGTCAGTTTTCGACAGTAGTCAAAATGACGGTCGCAGTAGAGTTTGTGAGAAATTCTTCGAGAGATACACAAAACAACTCCACGAGTTTCAACGACACCTTGTAGCTTGTTAACAGCTCTGTATTGAAACAGTGTCGACTGTCGACGGATGTGGCAAAATAGTATGAACAAGGGCGAAAGACAAACAACTATAACGGGCCGCATAAATAGCACATTTCATAAGACACAATTCCTGCACACAATGTAAATGTCTGTGTGTGCGGTTGACTCTCGTAAACTGGCAAATCATAATTAATCACAAAATTACCTCCTCTTCTCTAAAGAGCAATTAGCGCAGCTGTCATTCGATCGTCCAATCGTCTTCGATAGGCGATGTCCACCTGCGGTGAAACCGGGGAAGACTCCACTCCGTAGGTTATCGCGTTCCCAAAGATTGTCAGCCTAATTGACGCGATTCGTAATGTGAATGCTAACGCAGAGATAGCCATAGCGAGTCAAGTGAGAGCACATAACGCGGCATAGATCTATATATATATATATATATGTGTGTGTGTATATTATACTTCTGGTCGAGGCTGCGCAGGGAGGCGTGCAAAGTCGAATTTTATAGCGATCGTTCTTTGATGCGATTGGGGGCGGAGCACAGCGATTTTCGAGACCTCCACTGTGCCTATACAGCAATGTGGAACAACAACACATTGTGTGAAATAGACTTATCAGGTCGACGTGTGTACGTCGATGTACGTCTGCATGAATATAAATAATCTATTTCACCGCGAAAGGCGCAACGAATCGACGGCCGTTGTTTATCCACTCTCAACCCTCTCTCGCTGACCTCGAGTGTGAGAACTCGGTCAATCGGCATTTGAATGATATTGTTATTATTATTATTATTAGTAGTAGCAAAAGTACTAATAATAAGCAGGTTTCAAGATAAAATATATCTATTTGATTGCACGTTACGAGCGTCTCGGCTATTAGCATTTTTATAACACACAAAATACAATTTATGAGAAAGTCATCTGTGGAGCCGCGTATTGAAATGTCACGGTTTCGTAGTGTATATATCGCCACATCGTACATCATGCCACATACATATATACAATATATATATACATATATACAATATATATATACATATATACAATATATATATACATATATACAATATATATATATATACATATATACAATATATATATATATACATATATACAATATTGTGGAAACACTGTGAACTGTAGGGTAACAGCTGAATCATCGAGTTTCATTTATTACCGCCACCAGTCGGACGAGCAACCAATCTCCTTAAAGCGAAGAGAATTAAATTAGGTGCCGCTCCCTGTTGATGATTCCCTTCTTAATTTGATAGATACGATCTAGACCCGCCCATTATCGAACAATGTTTACAAAGCCCGTTTCAATCTCGTTGCTAAATTCAGCCACTCGACGTGACCAATGGATCTACTCCCGTCAATGTGACGCGATAAATAAATGAATGAATCAATGAGATGGGGCGGGGGGGGGTCTAAGAAATTGTTTTATTGTTCTCGTTGACATTCACCTTCACTCGTTCCCCGTTATTTGAAGTCCCTCTACAGCTGCGTGATGTTTCCTATCACGATGCTGGGCAGCGTTTTTAGCCGCAACCAGTATCGCTGCTTTGATTCATTATTGATTTCGTGACGACTGCAGGAGGGTGACCGCTGTCTCTGGTGGCCACTACCGCCATCATAATAGCAGACCACATTAATTTAGAATATCTGCCCCTCGCCCCCCGTTCGCCATTCGAGATCAGCTAGTCGCATATCTGTCCACGTATCTCTAATAGCTATATATATATATATATATATATATATATAATATTATGGAAGTCAATAGGTGGATGCCGCTATCCGCTCGCTGTAGGTTCTCTGCCTAATGTCTTTTTCACTCATCTAAATTCCCATTGACTTGCCCGCGGCTGTTCGTTGAGCTCACAGCATCGGATACTGTAATTGCTGCTGCCGCTGCCGCCGCCGCTGCTGTGTCTCGGCTTTGTGCAGCACGTATTGTACATTGTTTTGTTCACTTTAGTACGACAGTGACCGTGGCGTATTTGCAACGCGGCGGTTACTGCTGCTACGATGTAGCATGAAGAGCAGAATGTCGGGGGTCCGCTGTCGTCGGCGGTGGCCGTCTGCTTCGTCTGCCTCTCTGTCGCCTTTATCATCATCAGCATCACCATCATCATTATAGTCGTTGTACATAGTAGTATCAGGTGACGAATCTTATCATGCGTGATCACGAGACAGCCGCCACTGGTGACGGGGGGCAGCCGGCGTCGGCCGGGTGTCACTGCCAGATGTACGGCTTGCCGGTACGTGATCATACTCGTATGACGAATTACGTGACGAAGATGTTCATTATCGCCTGCAACGACAGCGGCTGCATAGATAAATGCCACCACTTTCGTGTGCTGACGCACACGAATGGGCCTGCCCCGGCCGGCCGGCGGGCGGGCGGGCGGGCGGGCGGGCCAGCCGGGTCACATCAAACGCAGGAGGGGGACCGTTGAGTTCAGTATGGCGTGCATGTGTCATCTTCCGTTTGATACTTTGTAGTTCACTGTAAAAGGGACTACCGAACTAATAAAGGTCCCATTTTGTCCTCCTTGCGCACGGCCTTGACAGGCTGACTGATCAACAGTGAAGAGAGCAATGTGGACTCGATTTCGGCTCACGCCGAAGGGTCTAATCAACAGGAACTGATTAGGTGGCCAAGGTCGCTTAGGCGACGTTTGAAGTAGTTCCAGTAGTAATGTCGGTGAACGGTGGCGTTTCTCAATGGCGCCGCTGCAGAAGCTACGCTGTAATTGGCGTTGCCTTGTTGTCGTGACCAATTTCAATCGGGCCTCGAATGTAGCATTCTGTATTCTAGTTGAGTTAAATTCGATTGGGATTTCATACCCTCACGCATTGTGTATATATGTTGAGAGTTCTACTGTTGCTACAGTTAGTATTAGACATTGATGGTAAAACATATTAAATGTGACATAATAAAGGTGATCTTAGAATTTCAATGGGTGTAATTAAGCGTAGATGCTGAGCTGATGATCTCGAACGCCTTGTGTGACTCTGATGGGTGACGTGTGTGCGGGAGCGACTGGGAACGGACAATGCTCTTCTGGCTGCATTTCGTTGTTTACTGCTTTAGTCCTTGTGGCAACTTAGATACGTTTATTATACGGCTTGGACGCTCTAATAATGCTCAGATTGTCCCGATAATTGTTTATCTGTAAAATACATACATGCGTTTTACGTAACCGCGTCTGTTAACCTTAGAATACAGAATCTTACTCAAAGTGGGCAGGCAAAATCCGAAACGATCGATGCCGCGTGTCGTCGGTCTTCGAACGACCGCACAACTTTATTGGCGCCTCGCGAGAGTTTGCAAAAAAGCGAGAACTCTCCATTGAGAATTTCCACGGAGAAATCTACGTTTGGGCTCTTCCTTGTGTTTTTGAACCGTCAGCTATCCAATGAGGTGTAACAATCATGTCCATGTTGCATGCTCGTGTGATCTGGACTTCGTCGGCGACCCGCAAACTCGCCTGTACGTCTCTAGCGAACAATTCTTCATGTTGGTAAAACTTACGTCAGTTGGTAAACTCACCGTTGAGCTGCTATAACCTATAGTGCTGCCGAGCTGCCAAGCAGCAAATGATGCTAGCGGCGACGGCAATGTTTACGAACTGCCACAGAATCGGCGGGTATTTAGTTAGCAGTTGCACTTGTGCTTAGCTAATGGGACTCGCGGTATGATTGAGCATTTGAATTCGATGAATTTCAATGCCTGTCTAAACTAGAACACAACACGCTACAACGAGGTGATTGAGAGGGGCGTCAGACATTTGGCTAGCAGTACTACTGCCGTATCTCGCGTGAGACCTCTACCGACCTAACGAATGTGACCAAAGCCAAGATCAAATTTATGTCTAATGATTTGTACTGCAAGATTCAATTAGCGAAAAACAGTTTGATTTTTCGGGTTTCGACCATCCAATCGGTGAATTCACACCGAGCGCCAGCCATTGTTGTACGATTCGAAGATAAACCAATAGACTTCAGCTTTTGCCAGTTGCTGGTGAAGAAGCCTGCAAGATCTACTAACCAGAATCTGGAGAGATCGTAGGTGACTCGCCCCTTGCTGGTTGGATATAACGTCGTTACACGTGTATGCATGTATGTATGATTATACGCATTATGGGTCCGGCCTATGAAGCAATGCCGAAAGCGGCACCGTGGACGTTAAATGCTGGCTGAGAGTCGCCCGTAAAATGTATTATAGATTATTAGTGTGACAAAAATTCGAACTTTTAACACATACATGCCTCTGTTGTTATGGCTGGCGCATGCTATAACAAGGATTTACGCAAACAAAAAAAACTGCCTTGCGCCTCTTTCTACTGGTATATCAAATATAGAGCTAGAAGTTGTGTTTAATATTTCTACACAACAATTCGGTTATCTTCTAAAAACAATGGCACAGAAATTCATTTCATTCGTATTGACGCTAATCACACAGCGTGCCCCGTGTACCAATACAGAATAGCCTATCCTTGACAACATTTTGTGTTTTTCGTCGTTTTAGCGTCTACCCTACATCTACATAGTTATAACTTTAAGTCACTGTATCAATGCTGTGAAATTATGCCAGTGTGACAAATGTACATTGGATATATCTTACTGATATCTGTGAAATCGGAACCAAACATTTGTCATTCCTTTGGTGGTGTATGCGTCGTCAAAAAAAACATCATTTAGCAGGTGAACCGCACTTGAGTAGAAAATAGTGAATGGAACAATATGAAAATCGAAGCAAATAAATAGAAAAGAGAGGAAACACACTTCTACAGACCACGAGAACGATGGTTTAGGTTGCTGTGGTTGAAAACGTCAGGAGGCGACATGGGGGGGGGATTTCGTATGTGCTTGGGGTGTGTATGGATGGAGGTGTCGATATAACAGTTTTATGTGTCAACAGAGATCACAGGTCTAGATATTATGAATAGCGCGAATATTCGTGACTATATATTGCTATGGATTTTGTTTTGAAGGCGATTCATTTCGGCTGCAGTGTCGTCGAATAGTGAAGCTATAATCGTTATGTTTTCGTTACATCCTGCACGAATTTTCGTGTGGACTTAGCTGTATTTCAATGGGCAGCCAATGATACAAACGTACAAGACGAGGTCCAGCGTTTCGAAAGCCCTGAATATTTCGACTTGAACAGGGTGTGGACAGTTTGCACAGTAGAAAAACTGGCCATTACTCTTAGAAGCTTGAGACGATGTGTTCTTTGTGTAGTTTCTGACGACTAGACGCTGAGGTTTGCCTTTGCAACGGCTCGTAGACTTTGAAGCATTGGCAAGCGGGAGCCATAACGACGTCTCGGCCGTGGGTCATTTTCAATATGATTATCTTCGTTTGTTTGCCACGGAACCAGGGCCAAGCAGATGGCTGTCTGTGTGTGTGTGTCGCAGTGGTTCGATATGAAAAAGGCCGCCCTTTTGTAGGACCTCTTAACCCCCAAATCCCCGCCCCTGTCCTGTTTCTTATCACGATCTAATGGCCCTTTTCGATATATAAAGAGCTAAAAGTATTTTGTTTTGAGTGAAAGATGTGGGGACACTCGAAACGACATATCACGGTTAAATAGGCCGTGTTACGTTGCAGACCCGGTCGCCAACTCGTCACAGATCGACATCGACACTGTTTGGCTGGTACAAAACACATATGTCAATTTGTCGTCATTGTGGACATGGTTGGAATTTACGAACTGAGTAATCATCTCCAGCGAGTTTTTTCACTGTCAAAGGCAAATGCGCAGCTTGACGATTCCCGAACGATTTTTAGGTAGTTTCACGATCCACGAAGACGACTACTCCGCTGAGAAAAGCCAAATCATCATTTTAATAGCACGTTGATTTGAACTTAATTGTGAGTAAGTTCTTCTGATGGTACCTTGTTTGGTAGCCGATTAGTATAAACATGAATGACCACCAGCGGGCTTTCCGAGCTGACCAACTACAGCTTCAATGAAGGCATCGAGATTAAACATCTGGTCTAGCCTTTCTGTGTTACGCAACTACAACGCTTGTAGTCACTCTAGGCCGATTATACAACAATTGGTGTTGAGCTAACACAGAGATTGGCGCGGGGGGGGGAGGGTAGTAGATGGTAATAGCATTGGTAATGTTTGGCGGCCAAGCTCACTAGGCCGGTCTTTTTTTCAGTAAAACAAATATTTCCACTTGACATCAAAGCAAGTAGAGTAGCAGCAGTAGTTGTCGTAGCACTACTCGGCCAAGGCTAAACTTAGTTCAGAATAAGCGTCATTGGTAAAGACAATGAATTGTCTTATGCGCGTCCAACATCGGCTGCTATTATTATTAACTACAATTATTATTCATTATTATTATTATCATACGTATAGATCTGGTACATCTTAATATACTTGCACTGCAAGTGCAGATCGCTGAGTATCAGATGACTTGGCAAGACGGTGCTTCACGATAAGATCCAGTTGTGATCCGGTCTATAGTGAGTCGATATTTGAGCGTCTTCTTTGTTGAGCCATTCTCGACATGCTTCCTTTGCCCACAAACGCAACGAGCCCCGCTGTCGACGAGTACCACAATGTGCACCAGACGTGTCAATGATTGCAAAGTTGTAAATCCACAGCTACCCTGTTTTGAGTAACAGTTCATCTCGCCGGCAATGACAACGGTAATGCTAACATAGAATAGTGTAAATATAAGAAGGGAGTGGGCGTTGCTATAATGCTCTATAGAACATGACAGCAGACATCGAAGCCGAGGAGCGCCGCTAGATTCTGTCGGAGTTACTGCCGCCGCCAACAACATCAGCAGCAGCAGCGTAGGACCTTCGCTGTCTCCGTTGCTGTGCCTGTCTGATGGTCTGGGCTGGCTTCACTGACGCCGATTTTATGTAACTCGCGGTGTTATTACTGCTACCACGATGGCAACGACGAGTATTAAATCTACAACCGAAAACACCCATAACAAATAGGCCCACAGGTTGAATAGATAGATGGATGGATGGATCTGTTTTTGAGCTGTTGAGCTAATATCGAAAGTTTTATTATCATCGTGGTGGCGCCTTTGTTGTCCTTTATATAACGTGACCCGCATTAGCGTGGTGCGATTCGTCGAAGCAGCATTTCCGCGTTTTGTTGGCAGCGGCGGCGGCAGCACCAACAGCAAACAACAGCGGGCGGAGATAGCCGCTGATACCTCCGCCGTTGGAGGAGCAGCTCCAACAGAAACGGTGCGGGCTTGTCCCTGTTTATGGGGGAATAACATTCCGCTGATCGAAAGGTGACAGTGATAGTAATGATGGGAGCATTTGTGGGGGCAACTAGAAACTGTCACATGTTATTATCATTAATAGTAGTATTATGATTATTATTATTACTTGTTTGTTTATTATTATTATTATTTTTATTGTGCCACACGAACATAAAAGCTCATTCTTGCTTACTTTACTGATTCGTATCGACGGTTTGATATTCGAGGAAGGCGTGTACGGGTGGTCGGTGATCTTTTTCGTTGGCGGGCGGTGGCAGCGGCAATGAACAACTTCCGAGTGTGAACTTCGTGACTGATCAATTGAAAATAAGAAGAAGCTCTCCGAAAATTGATTAAACCGTTTGGACGTGTTCATTGGGTTACAATGAACAATGAGGAACATTCCGTTCTTTGAGTAGGGAAACCATTTAGGTACTCAATGAACAGACGATTCAATCTAGACAGATTCTACCCTTTAATATTTCCGCGATGACTCTCAGCCAACATTTAACGTCCACGGAACCCCAGACAGATTCTGTCCCAGAATCGAAGATCTGTCCTGACCAACATGGGGGACCGAAGTATACTTTTTGTGTGTAATCATTGCTCTAATTATCATAGACTTGTTATTAGTTGCTTGCTTTTTAAAACGCCTATTTTGAATTGTCGAATGAAACTCGTGTAAACACCAGCTAAGCAATACGTGCTTGTAAAGTTCTGCCGATTACATAATAGTTACAGTGATGATTAAGATGATTCATTGAATTGATCACAGTCTTGCTTGTTCTTCATATGATAGCCACATTTGTAGAAATGGCAGTTTAGCACTTCAAAGGTTTGGCTCATTTTTTTACAATGCGTTACGCTAGTAGGCATTTAACAAATATTTCGTCATCTCCTTTCGTCTTCTGTATCATTCCCTCTCATTGTAGATGCTGATGGGCTATTCGAGTCAACAGTTTCCGCAGGAGATGCTACGCTTCACAGTGACAAACCTTCATGCGCAGAATCTGAAACGGAGCCTGTTCTTTAGTCCCGATCCATACGTCAAGATGAGCGTGCAGCCGGGACCCGGCGAAGGCGTTCTATTGTTGCCACACCATGGGCAAGTTTTACGTACCGCAGCCGCTGAAAGTACGGTCAATCCTCGCTGGACGCGACTCCAGTTCGAGTTTATCGCCTATCCGTCCGATGTGCTCGAGTTCGAGATTAAGGATAAGTTCTCGAGGCCTCGACCGCTAATGAGCCGTTTCCTCGGCAAGCTACGGGTAGCCATACAGGAGTTGGTAGCGCAATGCGGCGCCAATCACGTCGCCGAGCTTAGCTATCCATTGTTAAGCCGCAACCCCAGTGACCAACCGATCAGTGGTAACCTGCTATTCAGCTTTTTCCTCGAGACGGTCGGCGCCGTCGATCCGTGGCTGCACATTCGACAGCTGCACAATCCGGTATTGGCGGAAGCCGGCCAGAGCGGGAGCAGTGGTGGTGGTTCCCTCTCAACGACGAGTTCAAGTACGTCCCTGAGTGGACATAACAATCCCCCGCCCCCACCAGCACCTGAATCCCCGCCAAAGAGAAGCACGTCACTGGCACATCGCCAGCAGCAGCAGCAGCAACTACAATTACAGCAGCAGCAGCTACAGAAGAGGGGACCGCCGACGAGTCAGAACTCCGAGGAGCGGGGAGAACTGCCAGGCTTGGGCACTGCAACGATCGTAGCAGGACAAGCGAAGCCGTGTGCGTCAAGTGCCAGCGGGCTTCTTGAAGGACCCGAAGATGACGAGAGCAGTAGTAACAGCATCGGTGAAAGCGGCGCGTCGGAAGAAGGCTGTAGTGAGGGAGCTGACAGAACAGGCACCGACGATACCGGAACGGGGGGCGCAATTGTGGAAGAGAACCCACATCCGCCGCCTCTTCCACCGAAACAGAAGAACACTCACAAGCCGTTGGAGAGGTGAGCGCTATATACACAAACTACATACTGAATTTACCTTGGCCATCGTTATATATAACGTATAGGTCAGACAGGACAATCTCATAGGCTTCTTTGGCTTTGGACTCTGCTTGCGTTTGCCAAATATTATATTATCGCATCTGTACTCTATCATTTAATTATTACTGCTAGTGAGATTAGCAGCTGCTAAGATTTAGCTAACTAGCATTAGCTGCGACCGTACTTGCAGGTCAAATGCGTCGAATCCCGGCGGGGACGAGTGTTCTTCGGGTGTCTCCTCAACTGTAATTACGATCGCGGGTGGTTCGGGCGCCACCGCATCTACTGCCAACTATTCTCTGGGAGACAACACGAACGGGGTCGTAGTGGGGAGCGCGGACGCTGCTCAACTTACAACAAGCTGTGATAGTTCCTCGACCAGCAGTGAAGATGAAGGAGTCCTGGACGGCCAGATGGGACCAGACGATGAAGGACCCGAGGAGGAAACGGCTCTCGAGGTGAACGGCCGAGCTGGTGACACCAGCATAGCGGGACTGGTGGGCAACATCTCACATCTATCCATTGAGTACTGCTCACTTCCGCCCCTGCCGGCAGTACCTCAGCAAACGAGACGGCCTAGTTCTAGTAGTGTCGGTAAGTAACGTCACACATCTCGTAGTGATCTATCATCGTCTTCAGATTGAAAGAGTTCAACCTAGAAATATGCAGTGCGCGATTGACATTCAAGCTAGCTTGGTTGACCCTTTTCGTCCCCGCTGCGGCGATTGGTTGCATGAGGTAGCTTTAGTGAGGGTTCCTCCGTGTCACAGATCAGGAATTCCCGTCGATTGCCAATTTATCGTCGTTAAAGTGTACGTTCTTTGCTGGCGCAACGTCTCTGAGGGCCGTACGAAGCGAACCGCTGCGGCTAACCGCCCCGTGAACGAGGATTCCAGAAGGGTGTGATACTTGAAGCAAGTATGTTCATTCGTGGCTACAAGGTAGTTAGCGCAGGCGTTACTAACACGTTATCGATCTCTATCGATAGCCACATCGGTCAAAGCATACGCTGGACGTAGGTCAGCGCTGCGTTCTCTCATCATATCATATATATTTGTCATTGTAGGCACATAATGCGTTTTTTCTCTGCCGTGTCCCTGATCACCTCTCATAGTATCTCACTCTTGCTGCAGCTGCTAACTCTCACATGCGGTCAGCATAGTACGCTAGCATACGCAGAGAAGGGGAATGTTCGGGTTCGGCGGCAGTGCGATGTAGTCGTATAGACTGATCAGTGTCACATTGTCCAATAGTCAACCAATTGGACGGCGAGTACAATCGGCGCACAGTAGAATCGAGTATGTACAATGATACCTTGGGAGTTCGGAGATCCGCCGTGCTAAATTACATAAATGCATATCATGGGTGATATTATTTGATCCACCGGATGGCCCACGGGTCATGTACATGTGCCATATTTCGGATGAAAGTTCAGAGAGCGAAACGGTAGCGTTCGGCCGACGTTGTGCAACATGTATTCATGGTCACCCGTTCGATTACTCGTACATAGGAGGAAGCGTTGTCCCGCCGTATGAGAAAGCAATGGTCTACTATAAATAATCGCCGAACGGGTAACACGATGCTGTGGCGGTGGCGATGGTGGTGTTGATTCTCGTGCCATCTCTGATCTCGCACTCACCCCTTCATGGATCATCGCTGATCGTCGCTGACCATTACTAAATGATCGTCACCGATGCCCGCCGTATCCTTTGTCTAATCAATTAAGCCCGTTCTGCGACTGTGTTTTCGTTGTTTTCCCTCGACGTTCGCTATTGGTGGTGGTAGTGGTGTATAGTCGGGTAGAGCCGCCGCCCCCCGCCCCCCACTTCACTACGTCGAATTATGGCCGAGTGGTGAATGCTGGAAAACACCAACAACAGAGTCGAAATGATGCGTTATGAACGTGTAGGTATCTCTTTGTACGGACAGTATCCCTTGATGTAAGCAGTCAATGATTGTGAGCTACTGCTCCCTGCCTCAGCATCTGATTTGTGAGCGAATATCCGATTTCGAACGAAGCTTTGTGGTCGACTTGATCGATACTTGAGTGATCGATTTCTGTGGGAATGTTGTGGATTTCCTTGCGTGATACCTCGTGATACCTATTACCAAGTGATACCCAGAAGCCAGAGGCCGCAGGTTCGAGCCCTGCCGTGTGACATAAAAGAGAGCTTAAGCATTGTAAAATTGCAGCTCCTTCAATAAACCATTAAACCTTTACCTTTACCCCAAAAATCTGGCCCGGGTATATTTGATTGTTTGATGATGATGTTGTTGTTGTTGCTGCTGCTGTTATTCTTCTCATTGCAGGCTCGAACCATACGGGGTGCTCAAATCCAGAGGATTCGGTGTATAGTAGCAGTTGTCACGATCCGGGACCCGATATGTCCGTGTCCAGTTGTATGATAGTTGGCAACTCCGTAGCAAGTTGCGAACTGGGCTGTTCTCCATCGGTCGGCTGTGCGCAGCTGCTGATCGACGACTCGGGTGGATTGACGCAGGGGAGCGGAGGCGTCGTTACTAACTTTCACGTTGAGTTCGACTCGACGACAACCGGCGTTTCTCCATCATCAGTGAACAGCAGCTTAGCGGCTCTTGGGACCTCTCTTCCTCAGACACAGCACAACGCTACACTTCAAAATAACGGTAAGCTAACGTCAGCACATGTCGTCGTCTAATTGACAGCGTCTGATTCGTGCGCGAGGGGACGTGTGTTTCAGATCATATTAGAACGTTTCATATGACTGACCGAATACCTGCCTGTACACATATGGTCATTGTTAATGTTGACATTGTAAACATATTGCACAATTGGGTTTAGGATTCGAGGCTACAGTCAGCCGTTTGCCAAACCTCGGAAAAAGAAATAATGTGGCTGTAGCCACGTGTATCTGCCACGTTCCCATTGTAATAGTTTAGCCTACCAAGGTGTCAGCTTTGCCATTCTTTGGCGCAGCGAAGTCACTGCAGCTGACTTGATCTTCTTTCATCAATTATCGAAATCTTGCTATTCTGCTATATTGCTATATTGCTATCGAATATGACACGGTCGCGTAAATGGGTATGCAGGGTGGTTGAGGTGCCTATCCGCGATCTCTATGGCAGCGTTACGGAAGCCTGACGGACTAAAACTGACCAGCAAGACTATCGCCGTCACGGGGTCACTGATCACAGACGACGAGCGAAGTGTTCCATTGTCATTACGAGGACAGTTGTGATGTCTACTGACGAGAACGCACTGGGAGCAGATCCAATTCGAGTTTACGCAGGTGGCACTTTCTCTCGCGGATTCGTGGAAATTCTCCCACGTTGCTTGCGACTCAGCGGTGAATGGCGAAACTCGGAAATCAGTTACACTATCTCAACCAGCATCTGCTCGATGATGTTCGAGAGGAGCGTTTTGTACATTCGTGAATGAGCTCGATCTGTTCAATTCAATGAACTAAACCGGTCAGATGAATGCACGGCGACAACATCCAGATGATGGCAATGCTTGAAAATACAGCTGAAACACAATGGTAGCTTAAAATTAGACGTCCGTTACCATGCATCATTATTATTTAGCGGCTCGCTAAGTGGGCCGACTCTTTCTGTAGATCGCAGCAACTTGCTTTAAATAGCACATTATATAATATGCGCGCATCTCTTATTTTTTTCTTCATTACTTGTCATAAGGCTGTGGTGCCGTAATCATGTCATCCACGGCGGTATCGGGCGGTATGGACGTGGGCACGCATGAAGAGAGAAGCCTAGACTCATCTTCATCATCAAGCGGATGCTCACAGATCACGATGACTGATGAGCCGAGCCTTTCGGAGGATGGCGACTCGGACTCGTCCGATGACGATTCGGAGGAGCAAAGCCATGAGAACAATATGGCCAGTCGACGCAACTGTATCGCTGTTCCCACGAACTCGCCATGTCAGTCGGTCTCGGGTGGGCCAGACGCTGAACGTGCCGGACATAGCCCGTCAGGTCTACACATGATCACACAGCAGCAGCAGCAGGTTGGTAGAACGGATAGAGCTGTTTGAAATTGCCTTTGTACGGGAGGGGGTGGGGCTGTTATAATCAGCAAGGTTAAGCTTTTTTTTATTCATTTAAACTGTGTATTACCTTGTCTGAGATGTGGTTGACTTTGCCGAATGTCTACATAAAAGGCTCATTCGTTTCACGACATGATTCCGACAAGATTCGATTGGAACCTATAGTAAATTCCAGTGCATTTGTTTACAGTCGAATACTGTAGACTGGCCGGTTTCTAGATTGTTTTTGCTGTTTATTTACATTCTATTGCTGTATTCGTATACATGATCATCATAGCCGTAACGTTTGATGTTCCATGTATTCATACTCGAACTCCACCCTTTCAGGACTCGGCCTCGCATAGCAGCATCGCGGGGTCCTCTGCAGCGGCCGGCGGGGCTGGCGAGGCCGCTCCCAGCTGTCCGCTACGAACGGAGAGTCTGCGAAGGAGCGATATAGCAACCCCCACCGACAATAACAACGTCGTCTCTAGCAACAACAACCCATCCACTGCGAGGCGACATGCCCAGCTCAGCGCTGAAGGTCGCGATTCACAGGCGATCCTATCTGGGGCTGGTCTGCTTAGCGATCGACCACCATCGCTCGTACATTCACACGGCGGCCAGCAGAATAGCGACGATCAAAGGGGAGATGATCGACTTGACGGCGGCGGTGGCGCCGGCAGCCGGGATACGGCAGGAGGGGGCCGAAACACGATCACTCGGTTACCCTCGATTCCCGAGCGAACGATCCGCTATCAACGCGTGGACGTTGATGACCCGCTGCCGATGGATTGGGAGGCGAGAATCGATTCTCATGGCCGCATCTTCTACATCGATCATGTCAATCGAACGACGACGTGGACCCGACCGACGGTTGCCGCTAGTGGGACGACCTCTGCAGCTGGCCAGGGTGGCCTGGCAACGCCCGCCTCAGCCTCACCCCTATCCGCTGAGCAGCTGCAACGGCAGCAGCTCGATCGACGCTACCAGAGTATTCGGCGAACGATGAGTATGAGTCGACAGTACGGCAGCCCACTAAGGGAACAGCATCAAGGACAGCGGCGAGATCAGGGCTCGGCAGTAGGTCACCATCATCCGCATCATCAACAGCAGCAGCAACAGCAACAACACGGTGGTGCTGGTGGAGGTGGTGCAGGTGCACATCATCCTTCATCGCACCATCATCACAGTCATACACACAATCCGCGACTGGCTTCGATACTTCCGCAACCAAATCTGACGATCCAGAACGGCATTATCAATCTACAGACGAATCCAGCGACGCCTCCACCGCCGCCACCGCCTCCGGCCAGCGGAGTGATGCTTTCTCCCGGCCGTAGTTCACCGCCGCCACCTGCGCCACCCGTGATGACCATCGGGTCATCGACAACGACAACGACACCGACGACGGCGGCGGCGGCGGCAGCAGCCGCAGCAGCCGCCAACAGTTCGTCTCCAGATAGCTGCTTGCTAGACAGTGGGTTCATCGGTAGCCCCTTAGGGGAACTGCCGACCGCACAGTCCGTACCGGCTACCTCTTCTGTACCTGCGTCTTCTTCAACTTCTGCTTCGGCACAGGCTTCTGTCGTTATCGGTAGCCATAAGCCACCGGCGATGGCATCGAAGTACCTGAAGCTCCCCGCGGTTCGGTTTCTGACCCGCTCAGACTTCTTCAATGTTCTGCATATGAACGATGAAGCGCTAGCTCAGTACAACCGCTCATCGAGTCTGAAGCATATGATCAGCAAGATCCGAAGGGATGCCTCCTGCTTCGACAAGTATCAGCACAACAGGGACCTCGTAGCACTGCTAAATCGCTTCGCCGATCGCAATAAGGATCTGCCTCGCGGATGGGAAACCAAGCTCGACCGGAGCTCGAAACAATTTTTCATAGGTAGGTCAACCGATAGTAACCATTGAATTGCTCCAGAAGATCGAATGCGGATACTGCGCTATTTCTCTATTCCCTCTACCCCAGTTAAAGCTTTAGCGTGTTCGGGTACTCGCTCTGGGTACTTGCTCGCACTCGTTTTGATTACGGTGGCTGGCAGCCAAAACTCCTCAACCTCAGCAGTTTCGTGGAGAAGCCACGCACTCGCCATCCAGTTGTTTGAAGTAAGCCACGTATCCTTGGTAAAGAAGGTCGAAAGTCATGGCCATTCTAATCATTGGCGACGCTGGTTCCTGTCGGTCTGCATGTAGAATTTGACCCATGTCGCGTTCATAGTGAGGTATGTTCCTGGGGTCGCTTTCAGCTCTGAATGATACCGTAATTTTTGCTTACAACAAAACACGCTGAAATATCTCTCTGTTCCGGCTGCAATTTGCGTGGCACACGTTTGGCCAGAATCTCCCCCAGCCAAATATCGTCGTTGACGATGTGCTGAGTCAGTTGTTTGTAGCCCGCAGGCGAGCGGCGGGGCCACTGCCTCGGAACACTGGAAACACACCTGCACAATTTGTCCACTGGTTCTTGCCATTTTTGAACATTTCCCCTATCACCTCTAGTCGTATAATGTTTGCCTATAAAATATGAACATCTCCTCACTAACATTAAAATCTCGTTTTAATGGCATCCGTAACGCAGATCATGGGACACGGACAACGACATTCATCGATCCACGTCTTCCACTGGACGTCCCCTACCTATACCCGAACAAGCCTGTCGTGCCACTGGCCGCCAGGAGAGCTACAAGAGGTGATGGGCAACCTACTCAAGGAGGCTCCCAGCTATCGCAGTCTGTGGGTGCGGCAGCTGGAAGCGGAGTGGCCGTTGTGGCTTCCCCTCAAACGGGCGCCATCAGTCCAGCTGCAGCAGCAACGCAGGGCCCTCTGGGGCCTACAAGCAGAGCCGGAGCCACGCAAGCCGATGAGGGCGACGGCGCAGGCTGTTCACGTCCGAGACCGTCATCGTCTCCACAACCGCAACCGGTCCCGCCTCCTCGGCCTCCACAAACAGCTCCATCTTCCGCAGGCGCGCTAGTCCCCCCAGTACCATTGGCGCCGACGGCATACAACGATAAAGTCGTCGCCTTTCTACGGCAGGCAAACATTATGGACATCTTGCGCGAACGGCACCCATCGATCCGCGACAACAGTCAGCTGCGCGATATGGTTAATCAGATTCGGCAGGAAGGTGTTATGGCCCTTACCCGCCTCAGTCACGACGTCGATCTCACCATTCTACTTAGCCTCTTTGAACAGGTTTGTGACTGCTACTCAGCTCGAGCTGGAGCCACTTCGTACAGATGCTTTGTTGGCTAATTTTGTTTGCTCTATCGACCCAAATCTCTTTTGTGGTATAGGTAGTCTCAATGTATACTATTCTACACGGCAATCTGCGGCGGGATTGAAATCTAATGCAGAAATAGAAGAGCATTTAAGAAGCCCACGTTTTGTCAAAAACTCTGAACCGGGCGAGTTGACAACGATTACGAAGTCACCTGGAGAGCACTCAGCTCACAAAAATATAACTCGCCGCATTTTTTTGCTTGTTGTTGTTGTTGTTGTCGTTGTTTTCCCTTAGGAAATCATGTCCTACGTGCCGGCTGCATTATCACAACCGGCGCAGAATTCGCCACACTCGTCGCCTGCTATGCAACGGTCTAACGTTCGAGCTCCTGCGCCGTACAAACGCGACTTCGAGGCAAAGTTGCGCAGCTTCTATAGGAAGCTCGAGTCAAAAAGCTATGGGCAAGGGCCTTCGAAGCTGAAGTTAAACATCAGACGGGACCACGTACTAGAGGATGCATTCAACAAGATTATGGCGGCAAGTAAGAAAGACTTGCAGAAGAGCCGACTGTACATTGGGTTCGCTGGCGAAGAAGGTCTCGACTACGGCGGACCATCGCGGGAGTTTTTCTTCCTGCTTAGCCGCGAGCTATTCAACCCGTATTACGGCCTGTTCGAGTATTCGGCCAATGACACGTACACGGTTCAGGTGTCACCGATGTCAGCGTTCGTCGACAACCAGCACGAATGGTTCCGTTTCTCAGGCCGAGTTCTTGGCCTGGCGCTGGTGCACCAGTTCCTGTTGGACGCATTCTTTACACGACCATTCTATAAGGCGCTACTTCGTCTACCATGCTCCCTCAGCGACCTCGAATATCTGGACGAGGACTTCCATCGTTCATTGCAGTGGCTGCGGGACAACGATATATCCGATCTCGGGCTTGAGCTGACGTTCTCGGTCACCGAAGAGGTCGCGGGGAAGACCCTTGAAAAGGAGTTGAAACCAGGCGGCCGAAATCTGCAAGTGACTGAACGAAACAAGAAAGAATACATTGACAAGATGGTAAAGTGGCGCCTCGAACGCGGCGTCGCTGAACAGACCGAGAGTCTTGTTAAAGGTGAGTGCTTGTGGTCAACTCGCCATCTAGTGAAGGCAAGGAAAGAAATGGTTGTTTTTGATTTCGAACGAAGAAAATCTCGGTAGCGTTTCACGATGATTCGAATGTGTTCACGTCATGTATTACACTGTACGGCTTCGTTTCGCAAAGCTACTTATATAGAAGGCGAAAACGTCAGGCTTCGTGTTGACCTATTTGATTTGGTCCGTTGTCGGGTTACAGGCTTCTACGAGGTGATAGATTCGCGCCTGGTAAGCGTCTTCGACGCCCGTGAGCTGGAGTTAGTGATCGCTGGCACGATGGAAATCGATATTCACGACTGGCGAAAGCACACCGAGTACCGCTCTGGCTACCATGATTCGTATCCTGTCATCCAGTGGTTCTGGATGGCTATTGAACGATTCGACAATGAACGTCGATTGCGACTCCTGCAGTTTGTCACGGGCACCTCGAGTATACCGTACGAGGGATTTGCAGCACTTCGCGGTTCGAACGGACCGAGAAAGTTCTGCATCGAGAAATGGGGAAAACCAACCAGCCTGCCAAGGTATTATTGCTAGCACACGTCACAGCAACTACTAGCCGCCCTGTTTGCGGTGTTTGCGATGTTGATAGGCAGCACAGGCTGGACACTCGTAGCTGATTCAGTTAGCTGCTCTCAGTTATTGTTCTGTTCACTAATGCGGCGTGTAGTGTTTGTCGTGTGGCCGAATGCATCGTCTCAACGAATTCAGTGTCTTTGTAGACAACTCAATGATTTCCTTCTCTCTGTCATCATTTCAGGGCACATACCTGTTTCAACCGTCTGGACCTGCCTCCGTACACGTCGTTTGAGATGCTCTATGAGAAGTTACTATTAGCAGTTGAGGAGTCGAGCACGTTTGGCATCGAGTGAGCGTTCATTCCATCGTCAATCATCGTGAATTGATGCATGAATTGAACACGGTCCAGTGTGGAGTCGCTCTAACGACGCGATTAACCATACGCCACGTTCAAATGACACCCATTGAGCACGCGTCGGACAGTCGTGATCAAAAACGTCCCGGCCATAAGACGGGTACACTATAAGCGATGTCTCAACGGTGATAACCACCAGTGACTCCGATCGATCGTACGGCGACGAGTGTGAAGGCGATTGACACGCAACTGAAAGCTAGAAATAACACGACGAGTACCACGAGAGGACGACGTGCCGAAGGCTCTGTGATTTCATGTAAATACATACGAACGACTAACTCCCAAGAAGCCCCCCCTCCGCCGCCGCCGCCCCCCCAACCCATAAACCCAGTGCTGCCGCTACAGCGACCCGCGCGTGATTTCGGGCCGCACCCTACTCTGGCCCGTTGATCTAGCCACGCAATCGTGGCAGCTGCCCGAACGCATCTAATTGGTCTCGATTGCAGAGATCAATTGTGAAGATCCGGATGCCACGTATTGTACTTCTTCTACCTGTTGCTTGTCGCTTTAAATAGATTTTGTTCACTGATCCGCTTGCCAAAGGGGTCCGCCATGCCGACTCGACGAAGCACGTGTAACAACGATATTTGCAGGGAATTGGCCCTTGCCGCTAGCCGTTAGCCTCCGCCCGGGGGAGGGGCTGCTGTTGTTTTCAGCCGATTCCTGCTGCTACCTCTAAAACCGACAGCTTTTTGAGCAAAACCAGATGGACACAAATGCGACTATAGATGACTATTGGTCACATCGATGATGTTACCTATTGTACCACATTAGAATTGGAAACTATTCAAACTGACACGAACTAAATAAATACTATAGATTATAATTACTGTAATAATAATAATAATTATTATTATAATAATAATAGTGTAAGACAAATAATGAAAACATTAATGACAATGCTCGTTGGCCACGATGATGATATGGATGGTGATTGATGATGACACGGATGAGTGCCGCATAAATGTGTATGTACATGTGTTGGATAGCGAAGAAGGGACGAAATTGCGGGGGGGAAAAGATGCGACTGCTTTTTCCGTCACCGACAAAACGAATTGAAACGCCATCTCCGAGTAATTTCGAAGAGAGACACTCAGAGAGAACTTGAGAACGTCGAAATGCAAACACGACTGACATAGGAATTCATGACCATAATGAAAAAAGCCATTGAGAAAGAGAGAGAGAAAGAGAAATAACGAACAGCGGCAAAGAGTTCTCATCATGTCGTTGACATCTTGACGGTTTGGCTCCGTGATAGCTTATTGTACCAACTCGGGGGATAGATACACGCAGTTACACGATATCGGTATAGTACATTAACAAGCCGGCAGTATGCATTCACTCATTCGTTCATACGTTGAGCTCGGTAAGTTGGGCTTGGCCAACGCGGTTGGCACACTCGCATATGGAGGTTTTACACATTCGCAACTTGTGTGCGTTGTCGTAGAAAAAATAGGAAATTGTGCCGAGCATTATAATAGGATACGATATAACGGTTGATATTGTACATTGCTATATTGCATACAAGCTGTACGAACATACTGAGCACCAGGTGATCGGGAGGGAGAGGCGTATGAGAGAGATAGAGAGAGAGTTAGAGAAAAGGAACGAAAGTGACAGTTTAATGCTGTTTATTTGATACAAACAGACACAAACGAAAATGACAGGGGATGATGACGTCGAGCGATGCATCCGCTGGAACTATGAATACGCCAGAATTAGGTAGCGTATTGTATTACTGTATCATCTCGGGGAATTGTGTCCTTAGTTTATTGTGAGAAAGAGAAGACATTGCGTTTGGTTCCATTGTACAATAGACCAATAACACGAGCTGCTCTCCGTTAAATATTCCGATCGCCCACCTCTGCCTGTCTGACCATCGAAGTGACGCCACACCATGTTTTGTTGATCTATCCAAACGAAGGGGAGAATCAACAGAGACACCTCGCGTATGTACATAGACTAAAACAATCGAAGACGAACGAACACAGAAAGTGGCACAGACGACGTGAGCGTCATCTGCTAAACTAATGAAATACAATGATGTTGATACAATGATGTCAGCAGTGCAACAGCGACTAAGTTGAACGGCGGAGGTGGTGGCGAAGCTCGATAAGACACGGGACACGACACTTTTCGTGTGGCGGATATATAACAGAAAGAGCTCTATCCATGAGTAGTTATTATTGCCCGCGGGCATCTTCTTGACAAGTTTGTGTGTGGACGTCTGCCAGAAAGACCTTGTGGGTATCCGAAACAACATTGCCGAATGCATACGCATTCAGTTATAGAAGAGGAGAACCAGATGAGCGGGATAAATGAAGGCAGATTGAAATAAGCGAAACAAAATATGTTTCGGAGTGGTGGGGTGTCGAGCGGGAGTTGTGGCCGCGGTTGTAATACCCCACTCATTATTAAGTGTGTAATTAATTACTCGCCGCTGTCGCTGCTTCTGTCAGCTATATTGAAAGCTCATGAAGATATAAGTGCAAACGGAGATTTTAAGTAGCCTTCACTGGTAGTTTGGCGGGACAGGCATTCCTATAATCCTATTGTACCGAGAATTTGTAAGGTGTCCGTAATGATACCTTGCGCTTATTCGGGTCGCGTTTAGCGTTCGATCGGCAATGAGTTAGTAAAATTGATACTGTGGACAAAGAAAGGCCGCACCTCAGAGCAAATCGAATCTCAGTGTCAGTTACGAGACAGTCGGTGTGGTTTGTCTGCTCCCACTCTTCATGTGTGACAAATATAATAATTATCGTAGATCACTGACGAATGAAGATTATATATATAGAGAGAGAGAAAGGAGAGAGAGACGGGGCCATACCACGCTAATTAGTGTTCTGTACGAGTGAGTCGCATTCAGATTGATATGTGAATGGTAATAATTACACGTAGCTGTTGTAGTGTAGCTGATAGCCGGAATACGCGACGCAGCAGCAGCAGCAATGAGCGAACATGTGAGACCGCGAGCTCTAGGTAGCTGGGTTTTAGATCGATTCTTTAAATCGACTCTATGAAAGTGACACAAACGATAGAATCTAGATGACTCGAAGAACATTGAATGAAGGGAGAAAAGAGAGAATGATCGATGAAAAGCCACGAATTCGCTGATCCCTGGCAAAGTCAGTTGGGGATCAGTCCGGCAGAGAATCATGTTAGATGATGACAACATTCAAGCAAGAAGCCAGGCGTGCACTGATGAACGTGGAGTTGCTAAAGAAATAAACTTATATTCGTAAAAAAAAAACTACCAAGTATTGCCTCATTGACTTGATGTATTTCTTCGTAGGAGTATTAACTTATAGTAGCAATGGTTCTCGTAAAAACGTTCTCGCACAAAATCGCGGTAAAAGGATTTACAGGAGATCTATCGTGTACATCATGTCGACTGTGAGCAATTCGGACGATGTAAATAGGTTATCAAGATCCGAGACTTCGTGGCCTCTGCCAGAGATTGCTATCAGAGCATCATTCTTGATTTTGAGCCCTGTGAGAGATTATGTAGCTATTTGAAGTCGAAATGAAAACATCTGCGGAAGATTTAACGACACCAACGACAACATCTAAATGTAGCTACTCACTTCATCTTTTCTGTGGTTTATTGTAGCGAAGCTGTTGATTCCACGGGGAGGCAAACTCTGTTTAATAGATAAAAATTTCGTATCAGGCATGTCATTGTTATTATTTGTTTTGTCTGAGTTGGAACTGTTACCGCAAGCTGCCTTCAAATTGCCGACTTATATCCCTGGTTAACTATCTATCCAAAGTCTTTGAAGTAGTCGTTTTGTACAGACTGGAGTGTTTCTGGTGTCTTGGGGTGTTCCTGGACATCTCGGCCGTTTTCAACGGCCTCCGTCATTTCTACATCCTCCAAATGCTGGAACAATTAGGACATAGCCCCACTGTAGTGTGCTTGTCCCATTCGTACCTCCTCTGTAGAAGACAGGCGATGAGGGTCGGCGACACGTCAACTAGACTTCGTCACACCACAGGGCTCTACCCAGGGACACTTTATGTTCAATATTCTCATTAGCTTCATACTTATTGATATCTCTTCCGGGAAGTGTTGTAAGGTGTTTGCTTACGCCGACGATACATCGCTCCATTTTCGTATCTGTCCCTTCGAGATCCGTCGGGACGTACATGCGGCTCTTGTCGCAGTGGAGAGGGTCGTCATGACGTTCGATTGCTAGCTTTGGCCTAGCAATCAATGCCAACGAAATAGGTGGTCACATTGTTTCACTCGCCTCAGAGACATCCAGAACCTGTTCCGGTTCACCTCTGCGGAGTTGAGCTACGTTGAGCTAATGTTGTACGGCTGTCACCTGTAGTAAAATGTCTTGGTTTAACCTTCCACGACGCGCTCAGATGGCGGGATCACCTTATAGTTCTCTCTCCAAAATGCCATTGCTGTCTTCTCGCCGATTCGACGACTCAAGGACCTAGGCATACTCACCGGAGGCTTGCTTCATAAGACCCTGCTCCTGCTGCTCCTCAGTTATGGTTTTTCCATTTGAGGTTGAGCCTACAAGGTGGCACTACGCCGAGAGGAAATTAGTCAAAATGACACACTACGGGCAATCTTCGGTCTGCGCTGCAGTGACCCTGTGGCACATGTGTATAGGGAGCTGGATATTCTTCCGGTGGACAGGATCCTGTCGGTGCATTTTGCACTTCTCATTTTCAAGATGTACAGAAGAATTGTGTTTGAGGTTTGCATGTGAATTAAAGAAAATGGCTTTTTTTTTGTTGACCACCCACGGCCTTGTGGGTGGCATGTTTAATGCCGACCACCCACAAGGTCGTGGGTGGTCGGCAAGTTTATTCCGTAATTTTGTGAATTAAAGAAAATGGCTGTGAACAACTAACAGGCTTCTGCTACTGCTTTATTCCTTGTGGCTTATCAACAATATCTAAATATGTGTATACTTAAAGCATGTACTCACTGATGGCTCCGTTTAACTATCCATTCAGACCGGTGAATTATTTGTGAAATAAATACCCATTGAAATTAGAATAATCATTCGGCCAGGCCAGGTATGTGGTATATACCTCCAGCAATGCTAGTTAACGCTAAAGCTAGTTAAAATTAAGCGTTTGTGCAATTGCGGTTCCGAAATAAACAAATATATGATTTGATTTGTTGTTGCTTAATGAATGAACGTTTACAGTTTCAATATACGCGTAATAAGGTGATAACATTTTGCTGAGCTAAACGCAGAGAATCCGAAAAAAAACTCAGTCGTCTATAATATATTAGTATATATTTTTATTGATATTTTTTTTCATTTGTCAATATCAATTGTAATAATAATTCATATTCATGTGTCTTATCAATTTCTTCTTTGTATCATCATGGAAAACACATTCACTCCACTGCCTTGAAGATAGAGTTCTACTTTTTTGCAGCATTCGATCTTCTTTATTATTATTATTAATTACCATTATCATTCTTTTTAGTAACTGTCATTATATTCTATAAATCATAATGTGCCTCCATGTTCTCCTCTAGGTCGCGCAGCGGTCCCCAATAGGATCGCGGTGGAGATCGCTACTCTCACATTGTTAATTCCAATAGGGAGTATATCCAGTGTCTAGTAGATCGAGTTCACCTCGTGAACTAGATGTGCGCTCAAGCACAAGAAATTAATGATGATAATAATAATAATAATAATAATCATAATAGGGCGAAGTGTGCAGCAGGCCTACCACTCGAAACGATATAGGTGATGCATTTGCTATCTAATAATTGCCATACTCGTCGGTATTCGTCGGTGGCTGAGTGCGCTCATTACATATATATATATATATATATATACGTGTTTGTGTGTGTGTGTAAATACTTATTAATGCAATGTATTGTATAAATAATAATCATGATGATAATAATAATAATAATTGTTATAACATATATAATTAAATGCTGACAGCTTAGTGAAATCGATAAGCGGCACGGATGTAGAGGAACTCATAATCAAATGTAGTAATAATAATAATAGTAATAATCAATAACCAGCCTCCGACATGGACGATTCCCCATGTAGAAGATATTCTACCATGTCTTAAAAACAGAATTTCCACACCGCAGCAGTTTAACGTTCCACTTCACCACAGATCAGGGTGGAAGTTCGGAAAGCAAGGCGTACCCTAAGATTAGTCTCTCTCTTTCTCTCTGTAAGTCTCTATAACAGTTCAATTTTTTGATGCTGCCGAGCGTTTGCTTTATTTTCAGACCTACTATGATATTATTATTGGATGGTGTTAAATAACGTTGACAAATGCATTAGTAATCAATTGACGAAACACAATGTTCCGTCTGCATGGCGACAGCTACAAATATCCTCATAACCATTATTATTACTATTATTATTAGGAGGAGACATGAGTACATAGTGACGTGTCCACATCGTACGCGTCAATGTCCATGAAGAGTAGTTCTCTCGTTTTTTTCTGTCTCATTTAAATTTGCGGTTACACGTATCGTCATTAGCAGCTTTGCTTTATTTGTTGTTAATTGGGTAAAATACATAACTATTCAGTTGTGTCGCTCGTTGGCTGGCGTCATAAATTTTCACATTTATTATCTATTATTATCATTATCACTAATGATGGTAATAATAATAACAACAGAATTGGGTCAAACGAGAGAGATATACGTCAAGACGAGATTCTTGGTGAGGTCATATTTACTAAATATAAGGAGTCGTTCGGGATGGTGTTGTGTATTGAGGGCACCTGGGCCGTGCGAGGGAACATGACGTAAGGTATGGCAGAGGTTAATGAGATTTTTTTTAATTGAGATATTCGTGTCTGCGTCGTGAAGTTCACACCAACTCTCGAGGTAGGAATTCAACAGTTGCTTAAGTTGTTCAGAAGGAGTCTGAATCGAGCAGAATATGGAGTCGAGTCGATTGGGGGAGAGAACTAAGCGAGTTAAAATCACGAAAGCGGATCTGGGGCCAGCGAAGCTGAGGGGTCAGAAATTGACAGAACGCTTTAGTATCGAGGTACACAGTGGTTCACGTCTGTCTAAGGTCTACAAGGAACATATCTCCCCATTCTCCATCTCTCCCATATCGCACAAGATGGATAAATTTGTGTGTGAGTGTGTGTATATATATATATATACACCCCGCCCCATTGGTCACTGGCAATTATCTAGCAATTTGCCTTTACATAATCGGCAGCCATCGTATATCCGCTAAAATTATTAAATTCGTTCATTCTCTTTCTTATACGGTATATCTTCTTTCTTTAGCTCGCTTCTGTGCATATCAAAATATGTTCATATCACCAAAAGGCATATCTGTCACTTCTTGCCCATCGGGTTGTATTAACCAACTATCAATTGTTTGCATCTTCGGCAAGCGTTGTTGTATGTTCATCACAATACCAGGGCGTACGCACTACGTTTGCTTGTCAGCGCCGCCACAAGGAAATCAGCCATTGGTATCCCCCTGGTTAGTCGCTAATGTTGTACGTATTCGTCAATAACGAGTATTAGGCAATTGTTTTAGGTGAGAGGACCACCGTGGACGCCAACGACAAGGAACGGCAGTTTTGAAAAGGTGCGTCATTGTTGTTTGTGTTGCTGCTTCTATTGCTGCTGCTGTACGAACCCTCGTTGTCTTTGCCTGTTCTCATTGTTAATGTTGGCTCAGTGTAGCGACACAAATATCGGATCGTTTTCTTAGTTACTGCTTCCTCTACCCCCTTTCCTTGCCTTTCCTTTCTTCTCTCTTTTAGGTGCAGCGCTCGGGTAGATTAGTCAAACTCTATGCTGGTCACGTAACACTTGTTTTCATTGAAATTTTGTCAAACACCACCATCTTCAGGTTCCTACCGCGCTCTCGGGTCACCCTCACAAGTCCCACATCCAGAGGTCTCCCAAATACGATTCATTTCAAGCCTGATGTTTTCCAGTGTCCACCTAATTCTTTGGTGGACCCGAGGCATCAAAATTGACTCTCATTCAAATCTGGATTGAGTCTGGTAACGCTAAGCCAGCCATGTATGCTCACGTTTAGCAATAGTATTATTACTGCTATTACTGCTCGCCTCCATACGCTTGGAACAGTGCCAATTTCATGATGATTCGATCCCAAACAAGTCTCATCAGTTAACCTTGTACTCTTCCCTAGTCCCCATTGTCGTTTACAACTCTTCAATTTACGGTCGAAAAATCGATCCATAACGGAAGCACAAGTCTGAAGTTAAATGTCATGTGCTTGTTTTTGTGGGTCTGTATATATATATATATATATATATATATATGCGTGTGTATCATAGGCAACAGCAGCGAAACGCATTTACGAAGGCTCTTGTTGCCGTTCTTACAAACATCGATCTTGATATCATCATATATATATATATATATATATATATATATATATATATATGTATGTAATAAGCTTCGTTCAACCTGTTTCTTCATCCTCTAACTATTCGGCATTTTGTTTTTCCTTATCCTACATGAGTGCGCACTTCTTCGGCTGACGCTTGTACGGCTCGGGTTTAAGGACGGCTCGGACGGCTTCCTCAAACACCTGCTTGAGACCCCGCTGTGTGAGGGCTGAACATTCGAGATACTTGACAGCTCGTATCTTGCCGGCCAATTTCTGGCCCTGCTCTCTTCGGATCGGGCCAGCGATCCCCTGCTCATGCAACTGCTGCAGTGCCTCTTTATCATCGCGCAGATCTGTCTTCGTGCCGACGAGGATGATAGGCGCGTCGGGGCAGTGATGCTTGATTTCGGGCTGCCATTTGCTTAGCACGTTGTCGTAAGACGAGGGACTGACAACTGAATAGCAAACGAGGAACACGTCGGTCTGCGGGTACGACAGGGGTCGAAGCCGATCGTAGTCCTCTTGCCCAGCTGTGTCCCACAGGCCAAGCGAGACCGCCACTCCGTCGCACATCATTGCTGCTGAATAATTGTCAAACACCGTTGGCACGTACTCCCCTGAAAGAGATCATAGCAGCGGGCAGCGGAGGTTACGCGCTTGGAAAGAACTCGCAGAGTAAATATTATTTACTACGCAAAGGCTTGTAACGCAGTGGGTTGAGCAGGTTGCAAATCATAGATGTCTCATCGACTTCAGGCTAACCAGTTAACGTAAACGCTGAACCAAACGTGCGAACTCGTTTGGTGGTGGTAGTAATTAAAAACTAAAATAAATTCGGCAGAAGCCAATCGTTGAGCATTGGTTCATATCGAGGGAGGAGCGGAAGGAATAGCCATGTGCGGCTTCGACGTTGATCTTCATTTAAACGTGGACACCCTCGGTGTATGTTTTAGTCAGGATCGATTATTTGACGTACGAATCCGAGAGAGAGACTACAGACTACATTATTCAACTTTCATTCATATCCTGTTTCCCTCAACTTCTTCTAATCAAATCTAGCCGAACGATGACAAACGCTTGAAAAAATCGGTGGCAGACTTTCCACTCACCTGGAAAGGAGTCAGTGGTGTAGGAGATCAGCATGCACGTCTTTCCCACGGTACCATCGCCCACGACCACGCACTTGATGGGGCGGCCGGACGGGGCCACGCTGCCTGGGGTCTTCACTGACGATTGCATCTTCTCGCCTCCCTTCTTGTTCAACACGTTTACAACAACGATTTGTGCACTACGCAACGGTGAATCAAGGGAGATGTGAATTCGGATCAAGCTGGGCAGGTCGAAGTCTAGGGTCTGTGTCTCAAAGGTCCACTAACAGTCAGAGGAGCGCACGCGGTGTGGGGAGTACACTTAATTGAGGCTTGCTTGGCTGAGTCAAGCCGGGAGTGGCTCAATTTATCGACAATACGATTTGGGCCAATGTTGCGTTTGTGATAGCGTGCGACGGTGTCGCCTTAATTCTAATTTGTTTTCTCTTTCTGTCTTTCGGTGCGGCTATCTTATCTACGCTTGGGGGTCTTCGTCTGGTGTTGTGGGGCGAGCCACACTAGATAGCTCTGCTACTATGCGAGTCAATAGTAACAATAAAAAATAGATGAGAGTTAGAGAGTGAGAGAGAGAGAGAGAGACCGAGGGAGATCCAAGAACAAATCTAAAATGCACAACTGTCTAGAAAGAAATGTTCGTCTCTCTCCCCTTTCATCTATCTCTGTATATCCCTCAAACGTTTGCTAAGGACCGCGGATCGGCTCACAGCAGCCAGACTAAGGACAAACTGAACAGGGAATTAATCAGAGCTATATATGATGAATCATCTAAGGGCATCACGCCGGCGTTGGCCTGCCCCCGCTGCCTGAGTACTGCCTCAACGAAGCCGGTGAGTTAGTCGACCGTGGCATGCGCTACATTGATCCCAGCCGTAGTATAGCCAACTGTCTTCTAGGCATCGTCTCCTGCGGCCAGCGAAAGCCTACTCGGGAACGCGTACGCGATAAGCTCATTCTGCAAGAAAAAAAAGCATCGACAACAAGCATTTGATTAGATAGGAGTGGAGATAGCGCAAAGGCTAACGTCACGAATATTAAGCCCACTATACCAACGTTATAATGATGGTCACGCATATACGCCGATCTGTGCTCGCTGCGTAATGATGATAATATATTGTATTATATATTATAAATATTATTGTATTTTCATGGCTGACCGAACGTACGCATTTGTAACAGCTATTTACATGCGAAATAGCAGAATCGACATCGGTTAGCCATGGGTGTAAATGTGATGCGCAGCAATAATGATCAGACAATGTTCCCTTGCACGCTTACGTAAGCGTACGAGTTCACATAATCTAGTTGGCATATAACTAGAAATACCGTTACACGACTGAGCGAGTTGATTCGTTCGACACGAGTTTGACAACAAGCGCTTAGGAGGGGAGAAATTTTCATGGCAAAGAAAAAAACGTAACAGAGAAATACACAAATTACATTTGCACGTCTAGAAGGCCGACAAAGAAGACCACACCGTCGGGTACTCGCATACAACTGTGCGATGCAGGTTTGCCAATGGTCGAATGCTAATAACGAGTCAACATCATGAGTAATTATCATGAAAAGCAGCTAGAGACACGAGACGTGGGTCGTCGTCGTCGCCGATCGAGCGAAGAGACGACCGGTCCCAAACGCTGCATCTTACTCGAACATAACTCGTGCTAAGGCAGAGAGAGAGAGACACAGAGAAAAAGGTGGTCTACTGATTGATGGATGAGCAAGAGGCTAGCCCGGAGACCTCTGCTGAATGGCTGATTGGCCATAGGGAGTGTCCCCGTCGAGAGGCGACAGCAGATGGATCGTAAGACGACTTGATCCGCACGCGAGGTATAATATATAGTGGTAGCACTCGCATATGGATATTTAGCCACACTGGACCAATCACCTATTTGAGGGTGGGACGTACTTCAGGTTAGGTTTTGGCTTTAAAGCATACGGTTTTTTCGTCATATTCAACCAACAATCGACAACCAACAACCGACCGCGTTGAGCTTACTATTTTTATAATAAATTACCATGAAGTGTATTTTCGTCAGTATTGTAATATAACTAACCAAAGTGTAAGTGTCAAATACAGTATCAGCAAGTTAAAGCGGCGGATCAATTCACATAAATCGGTCTGCCACTCAACGAACATGCCACTATGGGGTGAATTTTAATACTGACCACTGGCGCATGAAGTGGGACGTTGTAAAATACATAGATTCAAAGAAATCTTAGAGTTATTACAGGTTATATCTGTATATCACGAACAAAAAAGAATTATCTATCGCAGACTTAGTAATGGGACAGATTGAAAAGCATCCAGCACTGCGTTCTCGGTTTGACTTCGAGCCTTTCGGAATGACTGCCGTGTTGTGCTTTCACTCAATATGGCAACGATCTCGGTTTTCTCCGAGCGCTAACCCATGGGCCGTGGTCATTTGTGTCTGGGTTGTATATTGTCTTTACGCGGCGATTCATATCAAGACGGTTACAATCATCTCAACCAGTTTAGGGCTTTATCGCTATTTGTGGGCAAATAAGTAACGACCGAGGTTCGAACTGCACAAATCAATCAGATGGAACATGGGCCGCGCACACTCCCAACTCAAACTATTGCTTGCTGTTGTTGCCCGTCGCCGCTTACGAAGTCATCGTGACCACAACGAGTGTGGCAGGAAAAGGGAGACACCTCGTCGTCGTTTTTCCCCAGGGAAGAATTCGTACATTGGGAGTGTCTCATCCTCTCAATGAATGAACACACACAGAGAGAAGTGAGAAGTGGGTTGCCAATTTGTCAATGCGGCTGGCCCTGCTGCTGCAGTAGTTCCTATCACTGGTGGCACACACAGTGGCCCGCGTGGGCTTTTGGTGTCTTCGACACTTGGCCTTCTCAGTTCCTCTAGTTGAACTGACAGACCAGGTCGATTGACACAGCACAACACCAGCCTCGGACCCAACCAGACACGCCTCCATGCGATCTCCGACTTTCTGGCAGAAGTGCTCAACCTATCTCGATGAGTTCCAACAGCGCCGTGTAGTCAGGCAGGAGGCTTCCTTCTTATGGGGTTACTTTATGACCATACGAGCACGTTGTGTACACGATGCAAACGTGTTGTGTACCGAAGTTGCGAAACCACAGAACTGAAGCACGCCGAACTGAGTCTCGGGAAACTCTCGCTCTCTCTATCTCAATTGACGTGACCCCCCCCCCAAACAGTTCCTAATCGGACTCAGTTCTGCTCGTCTGCAGACAGGCAGTTCAAGGTGATTATAGTAAACTAGCCCAACAAACGCAATGCTGGAGTGTTGATTGGCGAACGTTTCCGTCTGATAATGCACCCGTGATCGAGGTCGAGCACCTGTAGATGTCTCATAAGTTATTAAGAAAAGGATAGTGGATCGGAAAGCAACGATTATTAGGCTTCATCTTCTGGTAGAAATCGTCTTCAATTGGAACAAACTTTACCTACAAGGATTCCTGTTTTATTATTATTTTTACATAATTAAACATGTGAATGTGTTCGTGATCTGCTAAAACTGGCCTAGCTTGTTAGCCCACACCGATAGTACATGCTCTATTTGCGAACGTGTTTTCAAACGGGTTCTGATGTGTATCTTATATAAGTCTATATTGACAAGATAATCCTTAAAATCGTTTAAATGCAACTTGCACCATGACACGGTACGTACACACCATCCTATGCTCACTCTCAACATATTCCACTGCATTACACTTCAGCGAAACAAGCAAATTTGTTTGATTCTTAAAGCTGGCCATCACACGGGCAGACACTCGAGCGTCACCATCGGCGTACTGTTACAGCTGTGCGGTGCGTCGGATTACACAGCACAGGCGATGCTGATCAGATAAAATTGATCAGCTCGGTAGTGATTCCTGCTGCTTGGTGCTGGACCGATCGCAGCCATGTGACAGCTGCTGCTGCTGCTGGTGCATCCGCCGACCAACGAAGGAAGTTTGCACTCGTAGCGATCGCCCGTAGTCGTCTGGCTGGCTACCCCCACTTTAGTCCATTGAGACACACATCGAAAGAAAGAATCACTCGCTCCGTTACCGTTGAAAGAAGCTGATAGCAATATCCAGCACTCGCGTGTTCACAGCCAGCAGCAGGAACGACAGCAGAATCAAACGTCGACCACCACGAACGGTAACCGAGCTGCGGTTGTTGCACCAACACCGATAACGAATTGACTGACGTGGAGAACGATACGAGAATGGGAGGCGAACTGTCACCGCGATGAACCCTTCTTACGAAACAGACCTCGGGTAGACTGGACCGGTCGAGCGGTGGCTGCCATTTTAGCAGCTCTGGCGCAGACGGCGGCAGCGGGACGATGAGACCAAATTAATCATTTGGCTGCCGGCATCTTGAGAACTGATGAAAGAAAGACGTTCTCGTGTAAAAGTGTCTCTCGTTGAGCGGTCTCGACCCGAGAACGACACTCGGCAAATCCATCGAATCTAGAATGATGAGTGTTTTTCTATAACGTGTTGATGATATTAATATGGGGCGGACGTCCAACTGTCAATGTTCCCTTTGTTGTTTCCCATATTGATTTTTCATGGCTGCACGGCCGAATTGAAGAAACGTGCGGTTACGTGTAATGTATAATCCAACATTGAACGTCCTTCGGCATCACTTTTGCTGTTTGCGTAGCGATCAATCTGTGGTCAATGGATTCTTTCTAGCGCATTGGCCAGCTGCAGGTGCGAGCTGTTCCTCCACCCGTTCATTGTAAAGTTCGTGCATTTGACGTGGTCAAGTAGCTTACAGCTTACAAACATAAAAAAACCGGTGTATTAGTTCTATAAGTCACGGGGTCATTTATCAAGCTCGAGTTGGGAGGCGAATCCACGCCTTGCGGAACGTTTCAGGTGTTCGGCCTTCATCAAACGACCTACTGACTATGTAGCCCTCCTCAAGAAGGCCACACGAAGAAGTTGGAGACATAAGCTGTGTTTAGCCTTCAGTTTCAATATGGTTCTGAATACCGTGTCAGACGGAACGTCTGCAGCATCAAAAACGAAGGATAGCTGACGATTCTCCTAAAGCTGGTGGACGCATGGTTGAAACTTTCAACCCAATCAGGCAACGTTTTGATGTTTGCCTGAATTCATCTCCGAGGTTTTCCCGATCTTAAGGGTCGAGCCATCTCAGTGATGAACCATAGAAATCCACAACATGACTTGTTTCGTAGGCAGCATCTACTGAAAGGTAGACATCCACCTAGGAGCCTCTTCTTGCTCAGATGCCATAAGGCTCTGATGATTAGCTTTGTCGGGGAAGCAGTTGAAGCTGGTATAGATTGGGAGCTCAGAGAGAAACGAACACCGAGGTGGTTTCAATGTTACTCCATTTCGGATACTCTCCTTTGGATTTGTCCTATTTATTTATTTATCCTTTATTATTTCTAAATTCATCTTCGGAGTAGAGAAATAACTGGCAGTCATCTGAGTCATGTTCAGCTGGTGCACCTGCTGAACAAGTTTTCAACAGTGCCCCCAGACGTGCGTTTATCCAAGAATCTAGGATGGATTTCTTGAGCAGGAATTGCTCACATGACGATGCCCTCTACATCGTTAATGGCACAAGAACGGTGAAATGACTTTAAACATGTTCAACTGTATATGGACAAGGTAGGTCTAGGCTCAAGGTGGTTCGCGCAAGCAAAGCAACTTGCCATATTTCATTTTGTGCATTGAAGTCATTATCGAGCCCTATAGTCACAATAAAACATGGCACAAAGATGGATGCTTGGCATAAATACATTCGTTTCGTCCAGCAGAGCAACATGCTTATCGCCCATGTTGGCTATATTGTTACTTCCATCGAATTGTACAAACAATACAATGGGGACACAATTGTGTAATGACTCTGTCGATACGGAACATCAGACATATAGAGGGCACGATCTGCACTGTCATGGCTGTATGAATTCCGACAGGCGGTACCGTACGGTAGACATATATATATATATGCGTTCTGTCTACTATTTCCATGAGAACTAGCTGGCAGCAGAAGCAGCGGCAGCGTGTTAGCTCAAGCACGCGTATGGGATACTCGCTGGCTGTCTGGCCCTCCAAGGGAACAGGGAGGCCGCCGTCGCCGCCGCCGCCGCCACAGGTTTACTAGATGCTACAGCACAGCAGCGGCCTATGGTATGGTGTGTAATATAGGTATCGTTTGGAACCTGAAAGCAGTAATCTAAACACAGACCTAGGACATAGGACAAGCCGAGCCAAGTCGCGCTAAGCTGTGAGAGGCCATACGTGGAAGGGCAAAGAAGGCCTTATGGGGATAAATTTAGAATAATGCCACCACAGGTTCCGTTACCCCGTTAGCTCTCTTTTATTCTGTCTCGAAAATCAGTACACATTTTTATATTCCAAGAAGACCTACCTTCCCTGGCAACCTTTAGGACCATATATATATATATATATATATACGCATGCATGCGCGTGAATAAATTTAGCAGACATCAAGAAAGCGGAATGCGATATTGGTTATCGTTTACGTTTCATTATCAAAAAAAAATTGAGTTTCAGATTCAACCCAACAAAGATATATGCACATACGATGCGCATTCAAACGGTGACAGCACAATTGTTAGTAGAAGAATAATAATCGTTAGCCGGGGAAAGCACTAAAGGGATGACATTAAGTAGGTTATTATGGTCGAAGAAGATAACAACAACCTTCTTGCTTAGAGTGAGAAATTATTTCTATGGATAGGGTCATCGGTACATCGGGTATCGTATAGTCTCGTAATATATATGTAATGCAAATGATTTATGAATTCTGCATGGATTCGTTATGTAATTGGAATCTGGCGCCATATGCATGAGGTCAAACACAACGGTTGTTATGAGCAATGTGAAGACACCTATCTCATTGATAACTACCATGCAGTGGAAACAAATTGGGTATCCAGGTATATCAATATCGGCCACCTTTGTGTTGTTGATCTTTTTACAGAGAACATAGATAAGCATAGCTGCACAGATAAAGAGGAACAAAAGCACACCGTGATGATCTGATAATGTTTCCCGGCCTGAGTTTGGCTTGATCGTCCAATGACTGGCTGACTGATTATCATTAATCAGCAAGCGTTGTAGGGTTTGGTTCAACGATTTTCTCCCTCTGTTTAGCCATTGCTTGCCCTTATAATCTTCATTGAATAATGTTCTCGATACAAATAGACCTTGAGCTCATCGTTATGGTAAATTCAATGGGTTTTCGAAGAGTTTTAGCGCGCGTGTGTGAAAGTATACGCTCACGTTAAAAGATCAATCTCTAATTCGGTACAGTGTTACGAGGCAGATTACCTGACATGTAGATACATAGATCAACCATACGGGAGATTTCTAAGTAAATTTTCATTGGATTATAGCTCATATTATACTTGGGTAAATCAAGAATCAGGATCAGTTAGAGTGCATCACTTAGGTATGCGCTCTAATCCTAGTCACATTCCAATTAGAAACATCGAAGATGGTTAGATAGTACACCAGCGTATGTATAATTATTAAAGTTATTATTATTATTATGACATACCCACCGTATTAAACCTCGAGGGTAAATAACAGAAATAATAATACCGTAAATATCATCCTATGGACAGCGGGAGAGGTAAAGGTTTGTTGAGTCTCAACGGGTCAAATCAAAATAATAGTACATGTGAAAAAATAATGAACGCACTTGTATCAGAAAAATATGCGCTCGACTATTTTTGGCTAGATTTCTCACACACGCACACATATATATATATATATATATATATATACCATGTGAAGATGATTCATCTATAAGGAACTGGTTACGTTGTGAACGAACATTCGCGACACTGCAATACGCTGAAGAGCTGAGTGATTCCAGATTCGGAAGTCTCAATCAGTGGACCGTGAAAACAGATCGTCTGTACATAGCAGTAGCAGCAGTAGAGGTCTGCGCGCATCTACCACCGAAGCTCATCTCGTTTTGGCCTATCTCGAATCAGCATTCTTCTAAATCAAATATAGTTACAGCTGAATTGAGATGAATACAAGAAATCGAATTCTAGAATTCGAACCCCATAAAGAACAACTACATTTTCGAGACGTCAATAATCGATGTTCGGCACATTTCTTGCTTGAGTTGTCTCCCACTATGTTCAGAACATTATTTCGACTTTCGAGACGTCCACCATCTTGCCCTCTTTTGTCTGTCTCTTCTTTTAGAACAAATAGTCGCTTTGGGAGCACTGATTCCCTCTCTACTGTCTCAGTTAGCAACACATTTGTTGTGCGTATGAACCAGCAATTTCTTCTTGTTTCCGTACGGACGTATTCTGCTGTTGATGACCTGAACAACAATCGGGTTTGATCGACTTGACCACGTTGGACGCTACCACGAATCGCCAAATACTCAGGTCGTACCGAAGGCCCCGCAAAATCAAGTAATGCCAGCAATTGTCAAAATGTCAACGGAGCATGCCGAGAGAGAGAGAGAGAGAGAGAAAGTGAGGATCAGCGAAGGTGGTCATTACGGTATGACGATGCGTCCCTATCACAATTAGAGGAAGTGGGAGGAAGTCTGACTCACAGAGGGGTTCGATACAGCTGCAGTGGCCGGCGACCGCGAAGTATACCGGAACAGCTACCGGTGAACGTCGAACGAAGAAGAAAATCTCGGAGCCCGTCTGGCCACTTCACATATCACATCGACGACTCACCCCAGACGGCCGGACTCGGCCCGCGATTCACATACACCCTTGCACAGACACACACAAGCACCTAGCCGCCATCCGACTTGTGCAATGACAACAACAACGATGGACACTTCCGATGAAACGGGTTTCACTACGACAGGGGCTGCTGGAGTTTTACAGAGAATGACGGCTATGCCGAGAAAGGCGGCGGTAGCCTGAAGCGATGAACTCTTGTTCTATGAACGGTCACACTGCAGACGTACGGGACAGCCAATAACACTCACTCACAAACTCATGAAACACTCAACGACGGCAAGGGGAAAAAAAGGCCAACAACATGAACAACAATAACAACACGAGAACTAACTCAGCATCGCGTTTGTTTCGTCCGGTTCGAAGTCGTCGTCGTCGTTGTTGTGTCTCGTTGGTACTGACGATTATTACGTTGACAGGCAACGTCGACGAGCAGGGGCTAAACTTGATTGTACTCTCATATACACAAACACATACAATCACTCACACGCACGCATACACATATACGATCACACAGAGACTGTGTGATTAGTAAGTGAGTGGTGTCGCTGCATTCTCAGAGCCCGCTTTTCTGTTTGGGGTTAATAAAAATAAGAGAAAAGATAGAATAGGGGCAGCGGCTTCAGCGGCGGTGGCGGCAGCAGCAGCAGTGTTTCTTCTTGTCGTTCCTCTCCGTTCGGCCATTCGGCAAATCCACTCACTCGAGTTGGCCTGCTCACTACTTGGCGACTTGCCACTGGCGAACGAACGAGCGGACGAACAGACCGACGGACTGGCGGACGCGTGGACAGACGGACCGCCGGATGAGTGCAAACCAAGCGCGGCAGAAGTCGCTAAGCCAGCCAGCAAGCGAGCGGGAGCGGCCCCTTGGTGAGGAGAAAGATAAACAAATACAAGGCAGCAGTGGCAGCAGCCAACAGCGTTCGTCGTATTATTAACGGGGCGGCGTTGGCGAGAAGGAAGAAGATCAACCAGGGAAGCAGATGACGTTTCGACACGAACAATACTAGGAACTAGAACTAGCCGACGACATGTAGACGACGAACGAACAGGCCGTCACTAGCTGATCGTAACGCTCACCCTCTCCTGGGGCCGAGTACGGAAGCATTTCGTTCCACCACAACTGTTGACTACAACAACAACTACTACGCCTGCTTACTCTGTCGGCCCGCTTGCCTGCCCACTCGCTAGCTCGATGAGCGCTCTGGTGGACCCATCGCGGTGTGGTGCGGCAACGGCAGCGGTGGCGGCGGCGGCAACAGCAGCAGCAGCAGCAGCCGATTTTCCGCCGCCGCGCTGCAGAGCCACAACGACTAGCATTAATAGGTCGAGGGGAAGGGCGCTTTTGGCGCCAGCTTTCAAAACGCGCCGCGGCTCAGCCGCGGTGTTGGTCCTGCGAGCAGACGACACGATGAGTCATAACATTGCCGTCCGTCAGAGGTTCCAAGTGTCAGCGAGAGGTAGCTGCTGCTGGTGTTGCTGGTGTTGCTGCTGCTGTTGGCTGGTCGACGAGCAAGCAGTTCCTTGGTTGGTTGGGCTGTGTGCGGTGGCGGTGGTGTGAGTTGTACGTTTGTGGGTGAGCAGATTTTGCCATCGGGTGAATACGGATTGTGGCAGTTATTCACTGACTGTCATTGTGTGAGACTCGTCGTCACCGAGAAGCCGTTCGTCCATCCGTCCGTTAGTCGCGGTGTAACATCGGCTGGGTGTAACGCGTACAGCATTGAGAGATACGCACGGTAGACGAAGACTACGACAACTACTACTCTACAATTCGAGTGTCTGCTGTCCATCGGACAGTTAGCCAGATATCGAGACAGCGTGAGTGTGTGTGCTGTGAATCAAGGATAAACTCCCCTATTATCATCGTATCGTCGACCCGACCGGCTTGGGCGATCGTCGCAAGCTGTGGACACACATCGAACAGATAGATTTCTACGATAAGGTGCTTTCAAGTGAGTGTAGGCGAGTTCACGTGCGCCATCTGCGGGACAGCCGAAGCAGCACATAAGCGTGTCAGCAGCGTTATCGTTATTGAAGGATTACCCACGTTCACTCACGATGCTGATCAAGGAATATCGAGTGGCTCTGCCGTTAACGGTCGAAGAGTATCAGGTGGGTCAGCTTTTCGGCGTGGCCGAAGCATCGAAAAACGAGACCGGTGGCGGGGAAGGTGTCGAAGTGCGGAAAAACGAACCGTTCAATGGTGTACAGCTGCTCGGAGGCAAGTACACCAAAGGCCAGTATACGTACAAGGTTTACCACATGCAATCGAAGGTGCCTGCTGTTATTAAAAAGATCGCCCCGAAGGGAGCGCTAGAAATTCATGAGGAGGCCTGGAACGCCTATCCGTACTGTAAGACGGTGATCACCAATCCCGACTACATGAAGCTGAACTTCATGATCTCAATTGAGACGATGCACGTACAGGATGACGGCAGTCAGGAGAATGTCCATGAACTGACGCCCGAGGAGCTTAAGGTGCGCGAGATAGTGAAAGTCGACATCGCCGAACCGCCTCAGAACACATCCGACTATCGCGAGAGCGAAGACCCAACGAAGTTCCAATCGGAGAAGACCGGCCGGGGTCCCCTTGTGCGCGGCAAATGGCAGCAGGAAATTAAGCCGATTATGACCGCTTACAAGCTAGTTCGCTGCGAGTTCAAATGGTTCGGACTGCAAATGATCATTGAGAACCTAATCCAGAAAACCGAGAGGAGATTGTTCCACAACTTTCATCGTCAGGTGTTCTGTTGGATTGACCGTTGGCACGGCATGACGATGGAGGACATCCGTGCGCTCGAGGATAAGGTCAAAACCGAACTCGACAAGCAACGAAAAGAGGGACCAGTACGAGGAAGCAAGCTTGACGATTAGGTTTGAGGTACCATGTCCATGTCGAGTGGGCCGAGTTGACGGATGAGGTGGGGGCGGCGGCAGCAGCGGAAAAATACGAAGAACGACGAAATGCAGAGAAATATTGGGGGCGGGGGGGCACAATGGTGTAGGTAGGCGACGGACGGCGGAATCCTGTTTATTTTTCGTTTCGATGGTGTGCCATAAGAACACTGTGGCGGACAAGACGACACAGACGATCGTAACGAAAATAGAACGTAGCGGCGACGACAACGGCGGCTCGAGAACTTGGGCGCAGCCGAAAAAACGTAGTTATGGTAGAAAAAGCCCGTCTCGCTCTACCCACCACTGACGCATGTAGACTGCCCCGTTAAGTTAATGTAATTGTCAATCACATATATATATATACCGACTACCGGACAACTGCAGCACTGGCACTTTGTCGCAGCAGCAGCCGCTGTCGACGGATTCGGAGCGCAGCAATTCTGATCACCAAAACCACAGCCGACGAAGAGGAAGTTGACAAGAGAGAGACAACTAAAAGGAGAAAGCAAAAGAAATTAGACAAAAACAACAACAATTAAGCAATCCCAAGGGCTAACTAGTGGCGCACGTACACTTGAGATATAAAACGCCCAAGGCTAGCTAAAATCTATAGATATATATATATACATATATACAAAAATTCACCTATAACAAATATATATATATATATATATAAATAAAACGAACAGCAACACACCGTTCTGCGATAATACAAGTATTGAGATTCCGCCAGCGCGGAGCAGGGATGAAGACCTAGTATGTGCCTGATGAAGGCAATGACGACGATTTACAATTATCATCAATTATTACGGAAATGATCCATAGTGACTGGTAACTTAAATCAATAGCAGTAGTTGTAGTAGTAATAGAAGCAAAACTCCTAATTAGTCGAATAGTTCACTAGAGATAGTGTTGTCTAGTAGTGTTTCCTAGTAGTTAATGGTGTTTGTTGGGTTAACACCAAACATACGGGCGAGACGAACGGCCGCATGCTTTACAGGTCTCGGAGGAGTGGTAGCATATAGCGCACGCAGGAATTGGTGGTTGGGTGAATGACGTAGGAAGTCATAGGATGGGACGGCAGTGCAGCATACGGTGGAGCATGGGGGATTGAGTCCATATATCATTACGGGGGTATATCATCACGACCTCGGAATTGTTAAGCAGGAGCCCGTCGATAGCTGGCGGGCTAGTTTTCGGCAATGCTAGTTCGGGTGTTAGGTCCGAACGGCGCTGAATATAGTCGTGTTTTGCAGTAGTGAACTCGTCGAATGGTGGTGATCTGACACCACAGACAGACAGAACGATAGAGCTATATCAGTGAGGATGTTGGAAAGCCGTGATGTGTGGTTATGGTATCGGTGGTAATGAGGATGACAAGGATACCGAGAATGAACATGATGCTATAGAGATAAATAAATATAACAAAGGTGTTACGAGTGGGTGGATACAAGGGGAGAAAGCCTGCAATAATCGCGTGAACATCTGGAGCATGTTGCAGGATAATAATAATATATTAATAATAATTATAAACAGTAGCTGCGAGAGTCTCGATAGGGAATAAAATATGCTGTATGAGGCAGGCAGGCGAGGCAAGAGAGAAAGAAAGATAGGAGAATTGAGAGAGAGAGAGAGAAACTGAAATAGAACTAACATTAACAAGATGGCTTGAAAAGACGGAGAATGCGATATAAATAACAACATATAAAAAATATGTATACGATATATGAAAATGATAAAGTGATATTAATTAATAACAAATTGAAGAAAGAACGTCTACGTTAAAACAGATAGGATGGAACAGGGAGACTTGAGAGAAAGAAAGCGAGTAATGAGTTCGAACGTGAATAAAAGGTCGACTGAAAATGATCATGAAAAAATGAGATAACCGACGACAAGATGAAAGAAATTGCGGATTTCAGTTCTAATTATTATATAATTACTTAGTAGTATATGCTACTAGTGTCGAGCGATGAAATATAACGAGCCTACCAACCAGTAATATATATATATATATATATACATAAATATATAAATGATGCTATATCAAACACGCAAGAGATGACAGTAAACAATGATGTGGTGGTTGAGTAGATATAAATTTGCTTGACCTGTAATTTAGTTTTGTTCTTTTAGGAGTGGAGTAACGCGAGAAAAAGTTGGAAAAGAAGAACGAAAAACAATCGAGTAATATGGGAGAGAGAGAGAGAGAGAGAGAGATATAGAACGCGTGAGAGTCTAATAAATCCGTTATTATTATTATTAATAAATAGACCTTTTATTATATTATTATATAGAGCTATTGAGGTAATGAGATGGAGAGTATATTATTGCGTGTAGAGCCAATTTCCCCTGATGGTTCGTATGTTGATCCAAAAAGGCAATACGGACTCTTCTTGATGGTTTTACTCGATTTGTACAGAGGCTAAAGGAGAACTACTAATTGAAAACTAAAGAGAAAAGAAACACCAATAAAGAGTTTATTTAAAGTCGACGACGACCACAATATCTCAAGGCACTATTCATTTGCTTAGTTTAGATATAGACAGTATAGCAAATGGGAGAGGGGGGGGTAGATTGGTAGTGCAATCAGGAGGCAAATAATTCCGAGTACGCCCTTTATTTGATGGGACTCATTTTAATGGGGCTCGAATATGCTGCCCTTTATTTCCTTGCGTATGCCTAAAGAAGCTTGTTAGTAGATATATATGGTAGTAGATGTATATATATATATATATATATATATATGATTTTGCTAGTAGACTTGATGAAAGTGGCGGCAATGAAGCTCTCGAGGGCTCGGCTAGTTCATGTTAGTTCTGCTGCAACTCTTTCAGGGAAGAATTTTATGCCTAGATGTTAGGTCGGGAGACACTGCAAGTGAGTCGGCATGTTTACACCGATCCAGGAGAGGTGGGCAGGCGGGCTCGCCCGGTGGAAGCGGTGCGCCCGTTTCATCCTAAAGAGGTCCTTAAAGAGGCCGATACAATCACGCCTGCCCTATAGGCGCTGAACGAACCTATAGCCCTATAGCTGAGGAGGACAACAAAAGCTTCACAGTCTGTCGCAGACGGATTCAGCCACCCAGTGAAGAAATACTGCATTAGTATTTGTCAGCAAATTCTTAGAGCTCATTAGAAATTCTACAGGAGCGGATTGTAACGAAATACGATTACGATACTAAATAAAGTCTTACAGAGAGTGGAAGCTGTCTGTCTGAGGGCAATGTAAATTTGAACGATATACTGCTAAACCTGTGCGAGCAGAAAACGCTTATTCAAATATTCTGGTTGTTGCTTAGTACATATTATACATTGGTATTGTGCCTCTCGCTTGATAATTAGAAGGTTACGAAACGTTAAGGCTAATGAAATCGATGCGCTCAGCATACCCACAGCTTAACTATTATATGCATATTGGGACGTTTGGAAATTTTGAATGCTACTAGCAGTTTATCTCTCATATTTAAATTAAAGAATTTACAACTTCAGGGTCAATCAGTCAAGCGAAGCAATTAGTATCGTGTATACTGAATTGAAACAGACATGCCGAAGCTCACAAATCAATAACTACTCTTCTGGATCTCACGCGAGTCTATACTCTGCATGTGACAGAAGAAGTAGCGAAACTGTGTACTCAATGTGTCAAGGGGTCGCTCAACTTGAACGGATGTCAACTGGTTAAACACAGGAGAAGCAGAAGATATAGGTAAATACAGGCACCAGATTGAACAGTTCAAGCAACCTTCAACCTCAAACTTTGAACCGTCATTAATCTCGCATAGCAACGTGACCCTACGTGAGTGATACTATCACTGACTAGTTGTATCGCCAGCGTGGATATGGTAAGCTCAGTTATCGTTAGACAATGCGAGGGGAGGGTACACATTCATAGAACGAAAAAAGAACACAGCAGCGACGAACTGCTATTTGCTCGTTTTGCGGATTTTCCTTTTCGTCGTTCATACTCGGTGAGTGTACAAAACAAGCTAATCAAGGTTCAGGTGGATGCGACGAGTCGATCGATACTCGTTAGTATCGAAAGTTCGGACATTCATTATACGTTCGCAAAGCGTAGCGATTTGCATCGTCGATGCGCAACAACGCGCTAGTGAACATGCCGCATAGACATGACTTCTTGACATGTCGGTACATTTGCCACTTAAGGAACGAAAAACAAACTGCTAGTGATGGCTTCCCCCGTTAGAGAGCTGCGGGTCGATCTAGCCCCAGTTGTCGCCCTGGGGGGGCGTATCGATTCCCCTAAGCCTGTCACACACGGTCTATAGCTGTTCGCGTTCTCCTTCGAGGAAAACGTTGCTCCAATTGGCACAAAGACGTTCGTGTGCCGCGTTGAACCATTCCGAGAGTCTCTTCGCTGTTCGTTGTTTGTACCGTTGACATCCGCATTTCATTTCAACACCCACCATTATTTGCTAGTGCTGTTTCGCCACGAAACGCCTGAATCTGAAAGCAAGATTCAGGTGTGTTGCTGTTGTTTATCCGAAGCCTGATTTTTACTTGAGGCTAGGTATGGGTTTTAGTTATTTCGACAATGGTGTACACAACGGTCCCGCTTAGTCGCTCAGCTCAGCTATGCCATTAACCTTACATTAATTGCCGCCAAGCACGGAACTTCTGACCTTAACGCGTTCGATAAGCTGTCTGATCTTAGACTAGAGCAAAAAATTGTGTTCCGTCTCTCAGCCAACTAACCGACCCCGGGGTCAGTCGTCATGCGTCGCTTGAGGTTGCTTGTATCAGGTACATCCTTTGCTTTCGTGGCGAATACCTCGGTTGCTAAGGTATGTACACATATACAGCCGATTGTATCACAATCGCTTAACTAAATGTATTCTTGTATTGTACAAACATTTGATTCCCCCCCCCTTACTCAGCGTTTTATGTTGATCTGTCACACTATACTGGATGTATACGTTTGACTGAACAAAATCACAGCAACAAGATGTGGAAGTACCCACCTAGCCTTGCTACAGGAGGCGATCCCCGTCGGCTACCGAAGGTCGCCGTCATAATGTCACAGTTGCGAGTCCAGGAAGGCGTACATCCGGCATCCGTTGAGGCTGTTCGCCGCGTTAAACACTATTGTCTATATTTTGATTGTGACAACAAGCAGAGAACCGTAGCACGTCATTACGAATAGTGTGCACACAGACAGATGAACACCATCCAAGATATGTTCGTTTGTGGTCGAGGGAATCTCCTACAATGTTTCACTAACAAGACGATCAAACGTATGTTCAGCGCTGTTCTATGTAAATGACAACTGTAAATAGCGATCTTAAATTACAAGTTGGGTAACCGCACCATGTAGCGTTCTCGGGAGTGGGCACGTTGTGGGAATCGTACAAGAATAGGTATAGTAGAAACTGCTTAGACGGAACGTGAAGAAATTCAGACTTGCATTAAGTGTGCCATGCGAATTTTAGAGAGCCTCCTCTGAAGTCGGGATAAAATACTTCGTACGAATTTCTACCACAGAAATATTGCATGAATTTCATGTCACGTACCTTGACCACGAGGGTTGCGGGGAAAAGCCTTGCACGCAACTGGTTATTCAAAAAAACGATTGCAACCCTCGATAGTGGATTTGCCACGAGTCGTAATGCGCAATAATAGTGGCTTCCTGCAACACTTGATTCCTGCCGGGTGAGTACTTATAGGGTGTATTATGCTAAATACGTAGTGTTAGGTCATCCCATAATACAGTTTAGTTAGCGCAGAGTTGAGTCTCCCGACGTGACACACAAGAGAATTTAATCATTGTAAAACTGCAGTTCCTTTACTAAACCAATAAAGTATTCAGCTTTTACTGCATTCTGCACGCACGATGTGTCACTGCCATGCAGGCGTAAGGAGGAGAGACATGTTGTTCAAGGGTGATATTAAATTGTCAGCCTGGAAAAGGCATCCTGCTAGATTTTCTGGCCCTGACAAGGGGTTGTACTATGTCCAAATGAGACAAGGTCAACTTGTTAGCCCAACATGAATAATTAGTAGTAATATTACTAAAACATCGGCAAGTACGATCGTATCGATTCGAGTGGAGAAACGACGATGTTGCTTTTCAATCTGTCTGATTCCACTTTGAAACTAACAAGAAGCTTTAGCAGAAGGAATCTCACTGCCAGAGGTCTTTCAAGTAGTCTCCCGGTAGAGTAATAAAGCGCCGTTGCTATGACGAAACAGCCAATATATATATAACGTCTTACATCTGTGATTTACACCTCTTCAAGAACTGTCTTCCCGAAGATCTCATGGCGAGCCTCAAAATCATCCTACTAAACCGAAATGCATCCATCTACTAAATATCCCCCAATAGACTATTTGTGCTTCGTCAGTTGGCATACGTTATTACGATAGTACTGGGAGTGACACAAGACACGTCAGCAAATCTAAGAATTTTAAACAAATGGTCAACAACTGAAACTCTGTTGACGACTCCTCCCTTCAATTATCTCTAAAACCGCCACTGCTTACGCTATCACATTTATAATACATGTCCCATTGTGACGACATCTCGAATGTCAGCGAGATGAATCGAACCGTATTACGTTGACCTCGTGGCTCAAATAGCCAAACACGATAGCCACATATATGACTGCCCTTGAAATCGGGAAATATCTCGTTGAGATTCTTCATTGGGACTTCTTGGGGGGGGTGGCGCTACTCTCTCTCTCTCTCTCTCCCCCTAAACTCAGTCATGAGAACAACGATTTGACAATCGTTGTATCCTGAGTTGGGCGGGTTGTACTTCGACTGAATTAACTCCAGCGGCGTTTCTGCCCTAGTGCCCTTAAAATAGAAGCCTGACTCTGTGGCCAGGATCAGCTGAACACGCATTTTGCAACCGCTTTCTTAATACGATAAATCCGCGCGTCGCATCGAGCTGCAACGGAAACCTGATAGGATATCAATTTGATCGACCAGTATTATCGACACCGCGTGACACTTTGCAGAGCAGTGCAAAGTGATCTATAAGAGCACTGATATTCGCTATCATTTTTCCACTTAACGGGCTGTGCCATTCGTTTCTGCCTATTCGGCATCTTCATCGGACCAATCCAGGGCATGCACAGACCTATATTCGACCGCCGATCGCATCAGGCGCAAAGACCACCGATAGAATTTTACCCCTGCTTGGATAGTGGTTGAATGAGATCGGTGGTCTTCAATGGGCACGTGTTGTATTTTGGAACGCTTGTAAAGACACATTCGCTACGGCTATATATATATATATATATATATATATATATGTTCCAAGCATATATATATATATATGCGCGGAACATTTGACGAGTAAAATTCCCAACTTATAATTTACTCAGTCCGTCCATCAGGGAGACGGACATTACGGCATTACTGTATAAACTTGAAATGATACCAGCTTCATAGTTTCACCGGTCTTGAAGTGATCTAATGACCGTTCGGGCATTCGGTTTGTGTGCCCTTAGCTATGCTGGAGTTAGAGTTAGCTATCACGCGAGGTGATACAAAAACATCTGCCTACTCGAGAGTACAGCGTGTCATCAAACTTTCTTACTCGAAATCGGGTAGTTCGCGCCACCCAAAACAATCTAATCAAGTCATTGAATTTCTCAAGCGCATTTCAGCGTCGAGACAAATGCACTGTCTGCTCGAATTTCACCAATACGAAATACACATATCCCTCCAACCCTCAATACTACGATGCTATTGTACATTGTCACCCAATAGGAAAAAAAAGAAAAGTTCATCTGCACAGTTATCTCTGGGTGCGCGATCTACCCGACCGTTGGCTGGTGATGCTGCTGCTGTTACAGCTGCTACTGTCGGCGGTGCTCTTACGTGGCAGTTCGTCGTACGGCCGAACAGGACTCTCGATAGGGCGATCTCATTTGAAACGTTGTCAAACGCCGACGAATCTCCGGCAGCCCTCGCCCGTTGACGGCGGCGTAGGAGCAGACTTAGGTCGAGAGTTGACCACTATTCCTGGACCCATCGCAGGCTAGTCGATAGCACAGCGATGCTGCTGCAATCGTCATGTAGCGTCGGCGGGTCCTGCCAGCGTGGACTCGATCGCTTGACCAGATGCGGCCGGCAAGCTGCACGAGCCGAGCCGTTGGCTGAATCCTCTAACATGGTCGGTCGGCAACCCGGCCGAAGGCGGTGGATTCAACAATTCGAAATCTGCTGTCATCCGTTGAACACTGTCGAACTGTTGGCGACGTTGACAGTCGCCGGCGATAGCTTTTACAGACAGCAAACCGCGACAGCAGAGGACGCGCAGAGCAAACGGAGCTTGCGTAGCCAATGAGTGACTTAGAGAACCCCCGGAAATGGCGTCTACAAGGAAATAGCGGTTAGAAAGCGATATGGTAGCGGATAGCTGGGATATGGCGCCGTTTCGAAGGCGAGTTCACCAAAATGAATGAGATCAAAAAAATATATATACATCGATATATAAAGATGCACGGCCTCAGTTCTACATTTATTAGGCTACAAAAGGTCATGAACCATCGTTAAGCTGCCAGCCAATTGCTTTGATTCGTGCAGAGGAAGAAAACGATATTGCTTTACGGGGAAAGTATACAGGTCATTGCACATAACGTTACACTAGATTGCCGCGGATGATGAAACTATTAGCGTTTAATTAGCTCGCTGGCAGTGTAATGCAATGATGGTCAACGAGATTCTAGCTAAGGCTTTGACTAAGCGGACGTACTCTCAGAATGGTTTTCGGTTATATTATTATTTTTCATTTCACTGTCAAGACAGGCGGCAGACATTGGAGCTATGCTGTGATATGGTGAGCCGAGCTGTTTGACTTGAATTTGATATAGGCTTAAGCTTAGCTGTTGTCTCTCACTTTGACTGTTAAATCTAACATTTGCAACAGTACAAAGTACCAACGTAACCCTACGTTTAAGCGAGATATCTCAACCAAACGCTTTCAATCAGCTTATCCATTGAAAGTGAACTTTTTTCATGGTAGAGATGTTTGGCAATAACACTATCTCAATCCACTAAATCATCTATAGTATCTAATAGATACTGAATATTTTGTGCATCCATTAGCCAGCGAGCACAGAGAGAGAGAGAGAGAGAGCGTATGCATTATTTCCTATTGTTTCTAAGCGTGCTCAGAAGTGTTTGAAAGATCGCTTCTCCACGATTTTACCTAGTTCGTACCTGAAGGAACTAAAAAACTCCCTGACTCATGAATACTATTAAATGACGAGATTGCTTTAACCCATTCACACCCCATCCTCTATCGTACAAATTGAAGCATGAAGATACACTGTCTATATTGGCCCCTGCCACCCTATCTTCATGCTTCAATTCAACGCATCTGAAATACTTGTCATGCCCGTATTCAATGTACGGTATACTCTCAGAAGCAATATATTCGAATAATTGATCCCTTAAGCTTCCATTTAACCATATGATTTTTCTTTAATATGGATAGTGCACCACGAAGCTGTCTCCGATACGAATAAACCCAAATTGTTGCTGACCGGATCCTAACTACTACATTGGCAATGAACAGAGATGGACGAATTCTATTTGTTGTGTTAACCTTTGAAATGCAGTAACATCTCGTAAGAGCAGAAGTTCCCCTGGAGGAGGAACTCGAAGAGGACACTAGATACTAACGCACATTTGCTCAGGTACGTTCGCTGCGATAGGGTCTAAACACTGAAAAGCGTCCAGCTCTGTGATTGGTGCTAACGGCCGACGTCAAAATTACGCTTCGGAGACATACGGGGCTGCTGCCCGAACAACGCATTTTGAAATTGTGAACTATGAACGTTTATAACAAATAAAGTAATATCACACTGTTTTGATGTGATATTGCCTTATTTGTTATAGCGCAGTGAGACAGTCGTAAGGTGGAAGTTCACCTGACCACCTTTCTAACTGAAGGGTCGATCCTAGATTTTATTGTTGATTTGACACTGCTCGGACCCAGCACTGCGGCTGACATGTATGCGGTTGGTTTCTCTTGGTTCCAAGTATAATGTCAGGTATAGTATAGCAGTTCCCGACCATTTAAAACACTCACCTTAATCCTACGAGTGGGATGTGGAACGCGGGACCGCGGAGCACAATTCTGTGTGCAAACGTCGTAAAATAATGAATAATGAATTATGATAGCTTGTGTAATTAGAGTGGTTAATTAACGAATTTTTTTCTTGCACACGATTCGTGCATTAGCTGGGTTCTTGGATACGAGGTGGCTACTTAATACTATTACTAAAACCTAACCTGGAATTACAAAGTCCATAGAAACTATGGTGAATAATACAATGATGACCTCACACTCGGGAATTAGATACAGCTGCTAAATTGGCCGCCGCAACTCAATATTCAGATTAATCCTAATAATGACGAGGTAAGACACTCGAACCATATGATCAACGTCATTTGAAGGACAATCATATGATCACGAATCGAATTTCTCGTCAATGTAGCGCGTAAACCTTGTTGACACGAATGTATTATGCGAATCGACTAGGTACACTGAATTTCAATTTCGTCAAGGCTGATACTTCCGATTTATGATAGTCGAACGTTCCATTGACTAGATATTGCGGGGCTTGCGACAAAATGATGAGGTGATCCCAATTTACTTGCAGCTCCTCTTTCTAAATTAAAGAGTGTAAAAACCACCAAATATCACATAGAAAACATAGTTATGCAAAGTGGCTAAATTTTGCATAACTGACTTTTGTTAATGAACCATAAGAACGGAACCAAGCAGTTGCGACGTGGCAGAAAAATCTCTCGTTGTGAAACCCAAGAACATTTTTCTTCCGAAAGATTTTTTTCCCGAACGGGGTTGTCTCTTCGTCTGTGGCGGCGTCGACTGGGTGGCTAATGTGCATCCCTGCGAGTGCGGATGCCGTGGAAATCACGAACACGTACCACGATTTGTGATCGCCGGTTCGATCCACGCAAATCGCGGTTTAGCTGGAATATGACTACCATTGCCCCGCCGTCACACGGGTCGGGTGGGGGAAGGCGCACATATGACCAGCATGACGGATATGACAGGACAGAGAAAAAGACCAGCCCCTTCGACCTCGGGTAAAGATTGAGCCATCGTGGTACTTATTGCTGACGGCGCCGGCTTGTCGGCTGTTAGGAATTCAACTTGGCCACAACAATAATAATATTATAATTATATCAAACGTAGATATAATTATAAGGGAAACGCCATAAGGCAGCGGTCGGTATCACTCGCAGTGATCACATCCAGTGATCAAACGACGCCTTCCATGTGCGATATTTCAGCCGGTCGCCAGTGAAGCTGTGCGGGCTTGTGTCTAATATGGGTGGTTGCACAAGCACCACCGATGGTGGCGGCGCCAGTGCTCTTGAGGCGGCGTCAAACGGGTCGGATGCGTCGCTTGCTTGGTTGGAGACCTTGCAGAGGATAGGTTTTTAACAGCCGTTGTACGCGAAATGTGCATTGCGCCATCTGCGCGTACAACTCCTAAGCTTGCTCGAGCTCTTGCTCTTCCTCTTCCTCTGGGAGATCCTTGTGGTTGAGTAACACTGTCGTATCCGGCCGATGAGGACGTTCAAATGGTATTCGACATTGTCACGATTTTCACTGTTGACGTGGTCAATCGCGTCATATACGTCCATGGAATCGACGAGACGATTCCTAAGCCGGCTCCTTAGACCCTTGACGGCAGGTAACTTCCGCGCCATAGCGGCTGATGGCGCGGTTGATGTAGAGCGAAGAGAAGGCTGAGGTGACCGCGCCTAGTCATGTAGTGCGGCGAACCACTGACTTCAAACAAATTCGCGCTTCACAATCACTTGTTTCACCGATTGCACACATAATCCTGGAGTTCAAATCGTTCGAGGACAAGTGTCTGGAAGGATAAGCCCCCCTATTTTGTATACCCTAAGCTGGGAAATATGACAAGATGCCTTTGTGCTCGAATGTCTTCATCTTATTATGATAGGCGAACTGTAAAGCCTAAATTAAATCTCATATTGAACCATGTACACTGCTTTAAAGATGTTGACATTCTCCGATTCTTCTAGCTCCTCCTCAATGAAGCGACCAAGCGAGACAAGGCAACTATCGCTATTTCTTCATTCAGACAAGTACATCGTAAGAAAGACAGACATCGTACCCTGCATTGTTGGCTGTTGCGCTTTCCGAGTTCGTAACGAGTGTCACTACGTGATTGTATAAGAATCAGGACGTGTTTGTCGTTCTTCGTTATCCCTACACATTTGCAAATGAACTATAGTAGCAGTTTCAGCCAACAGCGGTCGTAGTTGCGCACTGTTGAAGGGTATATATTATTTTTCGAGCTGGCCTTCAGCTGTTCCCCTGTCTGACAGGTGTCAGCTCTTCCCCTTTAGGCATTACAATGAAAACCTGTCGGGGTCACCTTTGCTTTGTGCGGAAGGATAGCTAACACAAAGTCAGAAAAGTTCCGTAACTTTAGATGTAACACCCTGAGGTGGTTGCTATGCATGTGACGTCAGCGCTGTTCAACCGAGTCAAAGATATTTCTCTTACCATTGTATAATAGTACTTGTATTTTTGTTTTGCAGCTGAAGGGCTTTGCTTTAATCAGACTTTCCTCGGCACTCATGCGTGCGGTCATATTAGTACTGTACATATATATATATATAGAATAGTTAAAACCGCGTCCCCGCATGAAGTTTCGGGCTGCAACTGCGCCAATGGAAAAGACAAAAAACAACGTCCTCTCTCCCTCTCTGCAGTAGACAGAGTGAATTGCGAGCTATACCGTCATGGCATTAAAGCCCCGCTCAGCAACCGTATTGGATACGTTGGCTTACATTTGCCGATTTGAAAGAGCAATTCATGACAGCAGCAAAGATGTCATCGCGTTTTAATGACGGCTTAATCCTAGCTCAGAAGCGTATAAAGGAAAAGGTTTATCGGTTTTTATTAAAGGAGACGCAATTTTACGATGTTTAACCTCTCTTATATATCTCTTATATATGGTTATTATACTTGCTCCTTCCTAACTCAGTTCGAATACTAAAAACACGCGCGAGGCGTCTGCGATTGCAGGTGAACGTCATTAGTGGAGGATACGCTTCAATGATTTTAGATGGGTTTCACCCTTGTTGCAATTAAGTGTGTTTGGATGTCAGGATGATAGACTTAGGTGGGTTAAACGTATTGAAAAGCATTGAGGAGTTTTTTTTTCTTATTTTAATTAAAAACCCCTTTATGAAAACTAAACTCCGCGATCCTTTTGCTGAACTCTGCTGTATATCTCATTTCCCATTGGATATTTTTGTTGCTAAGGCTGACATGTATCGGAGCCACTTGGATATAGGTTATCAGTCAGTCTAAGTATAACAATACTCGAATTCGATTTTATAATGGTTTTTTTTAATACCAAAACCCGAAATAGATTTCTCTTATCTATGTCTAAAAGCTGACCGGTCGAAGCGAAACTGTTGCACCTTGAATTCATGGTAATGACATTATCCAATTAATGAGGATGCCATAATATGAAAGGCAGCCTTTGTTGGGAGTAGGTTGACAGCGTACAATAAAGCCGATCCTGTTAGATATGCACGTATATTGTTCTACAATTCCGGTTCAGTCGCTGTCCATGACAATCAAGCCACCACATTGATATATGTATGTTGACAGATTAATGGTAGACAAGGCAAAACATCCCTTTTTATTTGGGGCCAGTCTTGAGGCACCAACACAATGTATCAGTGAAATCGTGGTCTGTATCAAATGCCGTACAATATGAGAACAAGATTGGCCGGGGCAATCTCCCGTAAAAACTGACCAGTTCGCGCACGATAGACATGGCAAAAAAAAAAGGACATGGCAAACGACTCCGCCATAGTTGAGCTCTTAGCTCATAGTGGAGCGGGGAACGTACACTGGGCATTCATCGACAGAATTCGGGCCGATGTGGTTTATTTGTTGCACACTGCAGAAGGAAACTGCCCAAGGAAGTATCGTCATTAATCCAGGTGATTGCTTCCGCGGACTTCGTCTTGTGGTTGAGTCCACGTCCGATCTGGAAGGATCACTACGCCTCCTCTCATCACGAGGCTGGCGATGCGTACAGAAGGCGATCATGTGGATTTGGTTTGTTTTTATATGTAGGAGCTTTCACACATCCGTGGTTCTAGACGACATCTTCGTATTGCACGTTCAGCAATAGAGTTCGGTTAATCACATATGAAAGTAAGAGTGTGGTAGGTTGCCAAATGATAGATAATGACACATTAAGACAAGGATAACATTGACGTTTAACCGTTCCCTTCGAAGCTACTATGCAATTCCCATGCAAACGGATCAATATCGGTGGCGTCACTTTCTACGATCCTATGCGGATACCCTGTCAGTAATCCCGCAGCCAGATGGACGGTCTCGTCTCAGCAAAAGGCGAAGCAAAAACGCCAAGGAGCAATATACATTGAAATTAACATTGGAAATGGCAGTCTAATAAGATCGTTTTAGAAGCAACCTTTGAGCCTGAAGAGTTTGCATCTGAACTAAACCTTTGAGACGAACGAGCTCAGTGAACATGATTTCCTATTTATGAGAATCCCACCAATTAGCGTTACACCAGATGGTGTGCAACCTGACAAGGGTAACATTTGATTGTGATAATCATTCATGATGATTTAAAAAGGGTCACATACACAGCATTATCGAAAGCTCATTGTTGATCATCTCGACCGGTTCCCCGCTCAGAGAGCTCTCGACGATGAGACGTAACATGGCTTCAGAACGAGCCGCTCTACCTGTACCCAACTGCTAACGGTCCACGGTTGGGTTCGTGTTTCTATTATGTATAGCCGTAAAAACTTTCACTCGTTGACGAGCGGGCGGTCAGATGGATTGGTGCATATTTTACACATAGAGATTTCCGAATTCGCCTTGATGACACCCTTAGTAATGCCCTGCCCTTCCAGAGTCCCTCAGAGATCATGCCTTGAATATGAGCTCCTTAGGATTTTCATTCTAGATTTCGCGTCTGTGATCCTCGAGGGTGTCTCCTATAAATTTGACGCAAATGATCTAAAAATATGTATGTCGATCGATTTACCACAAAACGACAGCAAGCTACAATGCGCTGGTTCTACCATCTCGGAATGACACCGATCCGAAGCCTAACCTCCCTGGGCTTATTACTCGCATTATGCAGCCTGCAAATAGACTTTGCAACACAATATTCTGTTGTTTAATTCCGTCGTCAGGAGGCCCGAGTTCTATCTCGGCCCTAGTTCTACCACTTTCCAAGTTGCCTTATTGCAGTCCTGTGTCCAGGGCTAACGAGAGTCCCAGACTGATCGTTAAGAGGGGTTTCCACACGTTGCAATGCCGATTCGAGATCTTGGATTTTCATCTTGCGGATGTGCAACTCTATAAAAGACTCTGTGGTCTTAACTTGATAAGCAAGATGTTTGAATATGATATGAAGAATCTAGTGAGTGGAACGAGCTTGGCCCGCATTGAGCGTATGATAAATAATTTAGTCCTCTAGCGCTTACCGGGTCAGCGGCAGTTACAAGTCCCTTCAACCAAAGTGTATTTGTATTGTATGTGTTGTCTCGTGTATTGTTGATGACCCTGTGTCATCAACAATTTCTCTTGAAATTGCAGATATACCTTTTAAGCGATTCCTTTGAGGGAATCTGTAAATGATAAGGTGATGATTCCGCTATTTAATATTTTTGCAAGAGGTACTCTGTGTAGAATTATTCTACTTGTGCAATTTTGTTCAAAGACATTTTTGGAAGGTCTATTGGAGTTAAAAAAGGTTTCAAAAGTTAAAGTTTTATCAATTATCTCAAAGTTTCTAACATTGTATTTATTATTCGTGTTTTCGCTTGCTCGCATTCTCCCTAAATGCATTTCATAATGTGCAATGTGGATGCTTTTAAGATCCTATACGACCACGTGAGAAGTGACGCTTCCAATAATATTAAGGATCTTCGGAATCTACGCCTCTTAGAGTTCGGAGGAGACGGCCCACTCTCGTAAAATGTACAGAAAATGATCGCTTGGAGACCAATTCCCACCGACTCGTTCGTAACGTTGACTACTAACTTTCAATCCCACAGTTCAATCCATTGGGGTCTCGGTAGGTTTTGGGCATATGTGCGGGGTCGGCACAAATCTCTTTTGCATAATCCCAAAGTCTGCTAAAGAGCGGCCGTACACCTTTACGGTCAATATATTTTGTTTATCTTGGCAATGATTGAAGCGTCAGGAACTCACTGCCTCCCGAGGAGAGTGTATGATAATTTATATATATATATATATATATATATATAAGTGTCACGTGCAACTAAACATGAGTTGATTACGTTTCACTGAAAAAAGCCGAAAACTTCAATATCTCCATAGCGTTCACTCACCCATGTGATGGCCAGAATTGTCGTATTAATGAAGTTGTCCCAATCTAATATCGTAATATTAATAATAATACATTCAGGCAGTGAACTATATCGATTTTGCGTTCGGCAACCAGAGCGGCTTCGCGCGACGGGATAGCACAATAAGCCGACACGAAAAGTACACTCATTAGGTGATGCTGGCCACCGTTAATTAAATGTCACCTGAAACAATTATCGACAGATTTTTTCGGTCGACAGCGTAAAATCACTATTATTTAATTATATCAAGATGCTCCAAGTAACATTTCTAGAGCAACATTTTCAAAGGGAATATTTCTTCTAAAAATACTCATACACTCTAATTTGAGCACTCGACATTGACCTGAGCATGTTTACAGACGGAAATTACGAGCTGGCGTTGAGTCCAGCGTTGATTGGGGCGTGAGTCGTTGAACAATCACAATGGAAGCGAGGGCACTTGGTTGGGTGTGGTTCACATAATTTAACTGTAAACCAATCGGGGACTGGCTGTCACGCCACACTTGTGTCAACAATTGGTGGGTTTAAATATTTGTTTTCATATATAATTGAAAATCAAACGACCACATATATGTGTATGTAAAAATTACCCTAACATACTCGGATGGCCGAAAAATTCATCCGCATGAGCAATTTCCTGAAGAGCAATTTCCTATGTCGTGGATATTATTTATATTATATGCCGAAAATCGAAATTTTATTATCAAAATCGAATTCGTCTACAGTAGCTGCGATTGGACGAAAACTGTTGTAGAGTTCTCTTTGTTTTCGGTTGGATCACGCTGGGATTGTTGCCACTGTTCCAGTCATTTCGTCCATTATGTCAGCGAACACGGCCTGTTCGAAGGTTCGAACGGACAAACGACCTCAGGGGTGTGCCTTTCGCCCTCTGGTGGGGGCGTTCGGGGGCCTTTGTTACATCCAGGCGCCATCTTCCTCGATTACCCCTCAGTCGCTCTGGATCGACCGCTGAATCTATGTATCATTTAGTTAGGCAGTCTACACATTGTAATAGTCACAGCATACTGCTAGCGGCGACAGGAATTTGTCAACCCTATTGTATAGCGAGTGAGATCCGACGATTCCAACTCAACTTTGGGCGGCAGTAAATCATCTGTAGGAAATACCATCAAGCTACAGACTGATAGAGATTTTGTCCAACAATGACTTGTTTTTTGGTAGACAAGCTCATCGAAAGCTAGCATATAGGCATTATTGAGATACCGCGTGTCTTTATGCACATTTCACTCTCGCTCATGCGTACAGTACAGCCTTTTGACTCTGCGACGGTGAAAGTTGACGTGAACGCCGCCATCCTCAATTCAATCTTCATTTTTTCGGTATAGTAACATCATACAAATACAAGCTGTATTTAGTACAGGCATGCATGTTCGACATAGTCGAGATCACAGCTATTCACACGGTGACTGGTGTCAAAGCGAACATTTGTAGCTGGTCTCGTTTCTATAACGACAGCTATGTCAGCTGTCTCACTGTGTCAATCTTTCAAGGCAACCCCCCCCCCCCGCCTGCCCATCATTCGTCGTTTACCCCATGAGCCTCTCCCGGGGGTCTCTCCGACTTCGGTCTCCGCTCCCGAGATGGCTGATATTTGCTGTTGAGCGGACGACGGTGGCGGCCTCAGCAAACGGTTGGTCTGTCTGAATGTCATTGTTTATAGGGTCTCTCCTTCGGAGTCCGCCACGCGTCGCCACGATCCCAGACGGCGGTGTGCGCAAGGTCATGTTACCGAGGCGGACTGACACAGTGATGGGTGCAGAGCACACTCGGTCGATGTACGATGTCCCGTAGTCGCTGGGGGTGGCGGTGGTGGCGCTGCTGCCGATGCTGGTGGCTCATTCAGTCCATGCTCGTCTAAATGGAATCGTATATTGATCAACGCCGCTTGTGCCCATGCATAAACGCAGGCGGCTGTCGGCGGACTCGGTCAGACGCGTTCGAATGGAACAGCGCCAGCGAGAAGAAGCAGCAATCGCAATTCTACTGCCAAAGCAATTTACGTTTATGATTGTGGTCCCCCCCTGTCTCCCTCTTTCACTCACTCCGATCACTGGCGGCTGTGTTGGCGGTGAACGATGTATGCTTTAAAAAGAACTTTGTAATACCTTGTATTCGTGTTCTCAAGAGATTCAACACATTGTGATGATTCGGATGCTTTAGGCAAGGTTATCACAATGGTTTCAGGTGGGCGTACGCTCCTGTTTCTTGTTTTGGTGTTTAGGTGAAGGTCATCTTCAGGCGAGAGTCCAATTTGAACGAGGCGTAAGCATAATGGATTCCTGCGGTCATTTTTGTTTTGTTAAAAGACAGACATATAATCCCGGTGTATATTTCGTACACGTTGCAAGCCGCAGTTGGTCGGGTATGGACAGTACACAAATGAGATTCGGGGGACAGGTTCTGTCAGTGGATAAGAGCTGCCATTGTATCTGCTAGCTCTGTGGGTGAAGTTACAACGAAAGATATGGTCAGGTATTATTATTAGTATTATTATGCTTATTATGTTGCTATTATTATATTTCACGTAAACCACGAATGACACTCTATCTATGATCAAGAAAATGTTCATGTCCGAGGTTCTCTAGAACATGCTTGAGGATGGCGACACTTCTAATTTTCAAGGACCTTTTACAGTAGATGGGTATTTACCACAAAGAATTATACGTGATTACTAACCCTCTCCACCCCGCCGATATGATGTGTATCATATGCGATGATCACGTCAGTAAAATCTTGAGTCATTGAGCCCCTATGGCAATCTATCAAAAGCAGGAAAATATACACTTTTATAAAGTGCTTTCCAGTACGCATTGCGGTCCGTTCATAGTCCATTGAAAATGACATAACGCTGAAACTAAATACCCATAGACAAGGGTCAAGCTGACAAGCGCTAATCTTTACCTGGTGCTGTAGCTACCCTGTCTTTAAAGGGACTAATAATACCTTTATCCGATCGATCGTTTTTTTGACGCGAATTGTTTGGTTTGCTTTTTGCAGATAATCGTCTATGACATCACTTTTTGAGCGAGACATGATTACCCATATTGGTGCCTGTATCTGTCGGCATGGTACGTATTTATCTCGCAGGTTAAACTTCTCGAGTAACTGGGAAATGATATATCCTGACCTGCACTTCGTTTCACTCTCGCTCGCATAGTGCGACTCTCCCTAAGGCTCTGTCAAGATTTTTTATATAGCATATAACACACTACACCAACTGGCTCCTCACAATAATTGCATAGACGTCTTCCTTTGACTATTATTATTAATATTCCTATTATGATTAGTTATAAACAGTGGGCCCAGCCTCCCTCCTCATCTCCAGCCCAATCAAAAAAGCACCCCTGAGCGGCGAGTGGGAGTTTGCGGCATCTGAAACACGTTGAGATATATGGTAAACAACGGACTCCAAGCAGCATACAACGGATGAGAGAGAGATGGTGGTTCCCGTGGAAGTGAACAATCAAATCAGTCAGCCACTATCCAAGGAGATTCTGGCGGGTGTGCTCCGGTGGCCACGGGAACGGCCGTCAACGGAGCAGAGCACCCGTTGCCACTCTCTCTATCTACTATAGTTGCCAGCTGCGAGATCCGATCCGTCTCCCTGCCTTCTTCCTGTCGTTGTGTGTTGACAGCGGCAGTGCTAGCGGAAACGTGCGCACAACAAACAGTTTATCCGCCTCTGATGGTATTGAACAAAATCTGACTGATGTGCAAACATTCGTCTTTAATCGAACTGCCAAGAAGAAATCCAAAGAGATACGGCCTGCCCTGAATGAAGCAGTCCGCTACTATCGGACAAAGGGGACGGAGTGCTCTTTGTTGGAGTCAAACTCCCCCGGATTTAGCAGACGCGATGGAGTGAAATTTATCTCGACTGGCTGCGGATGATTTGTTGATCGCTGGGCATGGGTTTCGATAATAAAAAAAGAAAGCGCACGTGTTAATCAATTCGTTTTCGCAGTTTCGTGCTAACAGCTCTGCGAAGGTGTGGTGTTATCTTTTTTGAGCAAAACAGCTAATGCGTACGAACGGTGACAAGGGCTGAAACGGTAACGGGGTCCCAGAATGTCGATGGAGATTCCCAATAGTCGGTGTATCATTGGCTTCATGTATTTGATTGGAATAATGATAAGTTATTTTCAGATGTATTGAAGGAATGTGTCAGGATTCGGCACTTTACTTCGATAAGCATTCAAGGTATGATCCGGTGTCCAGACTGTCACGTTTGTCCGATATATATATAGGAGAGGGCCACACGACAAACTGTGACGTCACACTTATGTCAACAACTAAAACAAAATTGGAGGATTAAATATTTGTTTTCATATGTGATTAAAAATAAAATGACCATATATTTTTATTAATAGGGTAAGATTCGGAACTTTGTGGTTACAGCTGGGATATCGTTGTGGAATAATGGGAATCGGTCGGGGTTTGGGAGAGTTTGTTTCCATTGCGGCCTGGTTGTTTCTCTTTAGCGGGTCTTGACAGTGTCTACGACTTAATTTGATGTATTATTGAGCATAACGGGAAATGTGATATAACGATATCGAACATCATTTTCACCCTTGATTCATATGTGATGGTTCCATACGACATTTTCCACTTGAATTTCAAAAGTTACTCTCTGCCGAATCCGCGAATTATGATTCATTTTATCCAGAATGTTTTTGCTGAATTCATGTCAACCTTTGCATTGGCTATTTCACCACCATAAAATCCGAAGTTGACTTTATCGTAAGATATAGTGTCACTTTCACGGACATCCTCGTCTCTATCCGCTTCTTTGAGTAAGTCAACTGTCGTGCGGATTCGTCGTGAAATGCACATATATATATATGTATATATTTGCTTGCCATTCTGAGCTTGGTTTCATTTTCGACACAGGCGCAGATGCTATCAAGACGTTTCAGAAACCGAAGGTAGAACACTGGATGAAGCTGCGAAGTCAAGATTCATGGTGCAGAAGTTAAAGTTACACACAAGTATATGAGCGTTTCCGACCACACATGCTCCCAAACTACTCCCAAACTAACTAGACTAACTAGACTAACTAACTAGACTAACTAGACTCCCAAACTAACTAGACTAGCGGAGCTTTCCATAATAGAAACGTTAGCCACTCTAACTGAGATATTCAGGCAAAACATGGTCTCATAAGATAGAATTACCTGAAAGTTCATTGTGTAGACGGTACTCGAACGGACCTTTGACGACTATACTGCCAAGGGTTTATTTTGGATCTACCAATTGAATAGGTCTGAACACGAGGATGTAAGGCAGGTATCATTGCGAGTTTTGGAACACGCAAAAGACGCCACATTAAAGAAATTATGCGACTGTGCGAGACAATACATGCAGTTCCAAAAACGCAACAGATGTCACGCGGATATCTACAGGCCACAACAGAAAAGGCCATAAAAAAGGTTTTTGTCAATCTGATCTCACAAATTTATTACCCAAAAATAATCAGACACATACAAATTTCAATATCGTCTAAACTAAGTAAGTTAAAACAAAGATTTTTTAGTATGAGTTAGAGGTATGCCCCTCTCTTATTTATACACTGGTCCCAGAGTTCGGACAGCCTTCTAACGACAGGTAACGACTAGAGACTCTTTGGCTGCCTATATATCTTCAAATTGTCTAGCGAACACTCCTCACGCATTTTCAGTTGGCCAGGACCGAGTTCATGAGGGACCCATTTTGCACTTTTTTCTGCATCCTCAGATTATTTTTATTAATTCGATGACGCGTTTCACAAGGCACGCCAGTTTTAGCCGACAAAGTCGTCAATGACCAAGCTCTAGTTTCCTCGAAAAGCTTTTTCGATTATCTTGATCCGTTAGTCGAAGTGAGATTCAGGAAGGGGTGGGCGCCTTCGATATTTATTAATGTCCCAGCAGCCTCACCTAACCTGTCGCCGATTCAGGGCATTATTGCCGTGCACGCTAACCAACCTTCGATGGATTTCAGCTAGACATTTCTTCTTTTGAAACATAAACCTGACACTTTTTTTGTGAAAATGCAAGCCTAAGGGACCTACTCCGGCGGTTGCTATGTCGAACGCCCGGATTTCGCGCCGTCTGCTTGCTAATTGTTGTGTCTCATTACCCGCCAAATTTGAATTCAAATCGGCCAAGAATAAGAAATCGGCACAGGGCGACAGGAGTCTCATTATTTTTTGGGTCAACCTAATATTTATGCGGCAGAAAATTTACACTCGTCACCGATCATGACCCTTACTAGCCACATTCGGAAGAACGAAAGTTATCCGCATTTATACCGCAAATAGACTACAGAGATGGGTAACATTACTTCGGGGTTATAACTTCGAAATCAAGTAGACTAGTACGAATGAGTTTGGTCAAGCTGATACTCTTTCACGGCTGATAGTTTACCAAAATCGTTGTAGGGTACCAGAATATTCGGTAATAGCCAACGTCGAAGATGATTTTCGATGCACATAAATTACTCTGATTCATTGCTATGAAATCGGATACAGCAAGTTCCGAAATGGGTAAGAACGGGTATATGGCCTCAATGTATTAACTCCATGACCCAATGGATCGATGAGAACGTAGACAATCTAGTAAGGTCAACATCAAAACCCTTAAAGTCCCTTCATAACAACTACTCCCTTTGAAATCGTCCATGTCGACTTTGCAGGCCCGCTTGCTGCTAAAACCTATACCAGTTGAATATAGGTCATGAATTTGGCAACAACAATGAACACCATATCAGCAGTGCAAAACAATTTCTCTAGATTCGGGAATTCGAATACCATACTATCCGACAACGGAACACAGTTCAAATCATATAAATTCAAATCGTATGAATTCAATCGTAATCCATCCGTTGGTATAGAATATATGACCTCGGCCCCTTCTTGTCCTCAGTCCAATGTGCAGGTTGAACGATTCGTAGATATTTTCAAACGATTGTGTAAGGAATTGCGGATAAATCACAGTGTACGAAGAGCTGTCGATTTAACAATACATTCTCATCGTATAACATCAAATGAGAGTCGCACCACACCCGCTAAGGTTTTTCTTGGAAGATAGATCCGTACTATCTTTGACTTGATTAAGGAAGAACAAGGCAAAATATCAGACTTAAGAAATCTGAAGGACAAGCCTAATTTCGATCGACGTCATGGAACAGAAACAGAAAAATTCAATGTCGGAGACCACAGGAAACCCAGTAACTGGACCGAAGGGATAATACTAATAAAAACTGGGTGAAGTTGTAAGGTCGATGTCCGAGATGTGGTTTGGAAAAAATATTCCTTACTTAAAAGGGAAGGTGTCGTGAAGTGCATATATATACCAACAATCATTTATTTTGAGGGGACCAAATTTACTCAAACGCTCACACACCAGAGAGATTCCAGCCTCTATAAAAGGGGGCCGATCCAGTGCAAAGTTGACGGGAATGACAAAACGCAAATTTAGAATATGTCATTTTGAAGGTATCTATGAACCCTTTGGTCAACCTACTCGATTGGGGATGGGAAGTATATGCATGTATTTCGTTTACGACTAGATACAATCTTCCATCTATAGGTTCTGCAAGGCCCAGGTGAATTAAGCCCTAAGAGCCTTCTGGCCTTGTCCACGGTATTATAGGAGCTTTGCAAGCATTTTTAGATGCTTGCACACATGCCTCTCAATCCCTGACAAGTGAGGCTATATCAGTGTCTATTCTTGGCCAATCGACGTGGGAACAGCAATCCTTTTTATCCATGTTATTCCAAGATGTCCTTTGTGTAGTTCATTCAAAATCTTGGATTGAAAGTCCCCTCGAATTACTAAACTATCTGTAGCGAGTCTCATTTCGTCACAGACAGAAAGTGTTTGTCGTCGATCATAAAGATTGTGGAGACACTCAAGTTTCAGGAGCGATTTTGGCCAGTTGCTTATTCGCACAGCGCATATGGACTTCTGAGTGATTGGATCCTTCATCGTATCTTGCTTAATTTCAGATATTGTGATGGGACAATGCTTCAGTATTCCGGTGGCTTAAACGGCGAAGCATCTTGCTGTAAAAAGCCGAAGGTCTTAGATTCGAGCGACGAGACATATCGAGCACTTAAGCATTTGTAAAAACTGCAGTTCCATTAATAAGCCAGCAACTTTGTACTGTATTTTATACCACTAAAGTGTTCATTTCTATCTCAATAGCTTCAATCACTGTATCTTCGGGTTTCGTCATTCCTCTGGAAAGCGACTAGGCTTGACCGAAAACTATCGTCTCGTATATTTAATACTAAAATTGTAGGTCAAACAAATACGCACCTTTGAAAGCAAGACGCGGTGTAAACGCATACACCTCCTTTAGTTCTGAAAGTTGTCAAAACGGGCGATAATCCGTAAGGAGTGTAAATTTTCATCCACGAATAAAATGATTGATTGATTTACAAGTGAAAGCGAGACCTAAAGCATTTCTTTCAATCTGGTAATAAAAGATGTGACTTTGCAGCACCGATGCCATTTGGGCGAGGGTCGGCAGCAACGGCAATCGCCAGCTTATGATCGTTCTGGGTAAGGAGCAGAGAAGAATTTTCGTAACTTCATCAAAGATATTTATTCTCTTTTTTAGGAGGTTACTGGAGTGGTTCCCCGGAAGTTCTCATGTGGGATATGAAGCTGGCATAAGGATTAATCGTTGCGTTGCGCGGAGACGTTTCGTGGTGTCGGCATGTTAGTATTGCTTCGATTTCAGGTAGTTCAGGCCGTCGACCCTACATACTTCTCATAGCCAAAATAGCGAACTGTTGCTTTTGAGAAGGTGCACTTATCCAATTTGATTTTAAACCCGTACTCCTATATGCGCTGCAAAAGTTCGTATAGTATGGTGTTGTGTTCCTTAAGCGTAGCACCTTTGACACACCGGTGTGTACTTACCTCCAAAAAGTAACCTATTAAAACGAAATAGGCCCTCAGGCTCTGTTTAGGGTCAATAACTCCTCAAACTCAGCACCCACTTGTGTTTATGAGTTGGCTTCGGCTAGATCGATTTAAAAAAATCTACGTTCTTCCTCGTTCAGCTTGGTGAAGGTATCGTCTGGTAATTATAGAGGATTTACTATCCTCTATCGTTACACCAAACCTGCCTTGATGGAGTTAAGAAAATCCTCCTCTGCTCCACACAGAGTACGATCATAAGTTGCTGATCGTCGTTGCTGCCGACACCAGGACATACGGCATCGGTGCTACGAAATCAGAACTTTTATTCCCAGATTAAAAGAGGTGCTTTAGATCTCGTTTTCACTTGTGAAGAGATCAACAAGTTCATTTGTGGATGTAAATTTACACTCCTTACGGATCATCGCCCGTTTTGACAACTTTCAGAACTAAAGGAGGTGTATGCGTTTACACCGCGTCTCGCCTTCAAAGGCGAGCAACTATTCGCTTCAGTCCTTCAGTATATCGTTGATGCTGTATTTTTTCAGTCTGCCCAAAGTCTTATTTCTTAAGGTATTTTTATTATTATTTCTCAAAGTCTATTTCTTATTTCCCCAGATTTATTTTTCACATTAACCACAGTGACAGCAAATACGTAATAGTACATAGGTTCAAGTACATTGTTACGGACCAGTCTTTGAAATTTTTGCTTCGAGTTTGGGAACCATTTCGAACAATACATGCGTGATTTGCAAAACAAGTCTTCTTTGAGTTGGAGATAGGCCTTCGCCTTTGCGCAAAGTCTTATGTACCCAATTTCTGTACCACTAACCTGGCTTTCACGTTGTTCTGTGTTTATTACTGACCGTGTGTTCCGATTCTGTCACTCTGATGCTACTTATAATAGCTGCACACCATTCCAGAGTTTGTGTCAGTGTTGTATGGAAATTTGTAAAGCACTTCGTTAATGCTTCACTCAGTTAATCTAAGGGGATATTTTCCTATTGTTGTTTATGTGTTCATGGTCAACTGGTTTGTCACTTAGGTCCTCGTCACCAGTGATATGTTCGGGAACAAGCCTATCGAGCTTGACGTTTTATTTGGGTTATATATAGTATATATTATTTATTTTTAGCAACTAATCTCAATATGTTATATCAATAAGTATGCAGGAATTTATGCTTGATTTTTGGCCAGCCAATTTTCAGATATCAAGTATTGATTTACCCTTGTTCAAGTTATGGTTTAAGGCAGTAGTGGATATTATCGTATATACTTGTGTCTGAGAATGCGGGGGCTAAAGATGTTCCGAAATAAACCTTTCAAATGTAGAAGAATGCTACGCTTGGTGCTGTACTACCCCAATATGATAACAATGATTATTACTTATCGAACTGTTGAGGTAAAATGCTGGTCTACTCAATGTTGTCTATGTCAACATTCGCACCCTTACCCAATGGCTCCTCTCGACAGCTTAAACGTAATGTCGGTCGGATAGACCGTGTTGCCTGTTCAGAATCATCCGCTGAATAAACATATTATAATAGGATTGTATTACCCTTTGAATAAGGTAGTTCACTATGGGATTTGCGTCGCCTTTTAGCCCCTTGTTGGTAGCATCTACAGTACGTGGGGTGACGTGTTGAGGTCAGATGCTTTTCCTAGCTTTCAACAATTTAAACTCCCAGGAAGCATGAAAGGACCCGCTGGTTTTTCTTCGACACGTACGTGAATTACGTGGACATCTACAAAGGCTGAGTTCTGCCGATATTTTAACGACACCACCACCGACATCATTCCCCGAGTGTGAGTGCTTTGAGAAAACGAGAAGCCAAGGCTTTCTTCAAGCTGCGAAAACATCGATCAATGCAACATGGATCCACCAGCGGAGTAGAGCGATACCGGTATAGATCAACTGATCACGGGTGTGTCCAGGTGTCTTCACGTATCGCCCTAGAAAATTATGCTCTCTTAGCACAACGCCTCAGCTCAGCCAAGCTTAGTCGTCATCTTCAACGGGAGACCATCTGGTAATCTTGCCTCAATAAAATACGCAAGGAGGAATGAGGCCTCGTTGAGTAAATATCATACGTAGTAATGTCGTGGTGTTTTGACATGGCTTTTTAAGTAGCGTGATGTTAATTGTAAACAGGTAACACATCGATTATACGCTCAGAAATAATTATTTTACATTATATGACCACTTCAAAACGGGTAGTCGCAAATTTACAGACTCATTGAGGAATCACGAACTCCGAGTGCAAGACAAAACAGCTGTACGCCGAACTCTTTTCAGGAGAACGAAGTCGTTTCCTTTTCTTATATTGTACGTACGGCACACATTATATTTCGTGGCTGAATGCTACGTCGGATATTGATTATGATTGTGCGTCTTAGAATATATACGATTATTAGAGAAGCAGTTGGGGACAGGCTGTCATGGTCCTGAGAGAGGCGATGGCATTGCCTCGCTGCATAGAGGAAGAGGCGGTGCAGAAGGAAGGATCCTGTCTGCGCGCGTTATGTTTTGTTTATCGTTGTATTTCAAGCAAAATTCGTGATGGAATTGATTTTGCTTGCGATTTTGTATGCAAAGTTTGATTTTAGGTACAGAGTACGAGTATCCGTTTTTGCACTATGTCAGTTTCTGTCTTACCACACGAAAGCTACGACATGTTGACCCTGCGACTCAAAAACGAGTTATCGAGACCCCGAGCATAGGCGTCTTGTGGAAACATATTCGTCATTACTCCATGTGTGCTTCGTTTTGAATTCGTCCAGTCCTAAATATTTCGGAGGTAACTCCTCTCTCTCTCTTTCTTCTCTCGTTAGGAATGAAAGTGTGGATGTCCAATGCGTGACCAAGGGAAAATACGTGGAGCTTCACGGCTGTAGCAGATGCTGTATTGACGTTGTATTCACAAATTTCGGAAGATTTAGCTGACAGAGCTAGACGAGATTCTACGGCGGGGCCGTTATAAGTTCCTACGCGGTTCTCTTTAGACTTCAAAGAGAAATTTCCAAATATTACATTATTCTAACCGAACGGAAACAGACACTTAGGTTCGTTCCCAATATATATATATATATATATATATATATGTATATATATTGTCTGCATAGTACAGACTAACTTCGGCAGATTGCTCCTATATGTTTTAATGGTGAAGTCGCATCAGCTGTACGTTCTCCCATGGCTCAATAACAGTGTGACACGAAAAGTGCTTCCGAAGGCAGATGCAGGCAGCAGTGGCGTCAGAGTTCAGGTAGGACGATACCAGTGAACATCTACAGTAACCGGCGAAATCACAATATTTTATCACCGCTGTGCTGCTGTGCCCATCGCCTAATGTAGTTGCATTTGCCCCCTGTAGAGTCAACTTCCCACTAAGCGGCCACACCCCGTGCGCTTTTGATTTGCATTCGAATGAATGGTCTCGTCTCTCCGTTGTGTTGTTGTCTACCGACCTAAGGCGACGGTTCCTGCTGTGCCGGGTGCTGCTCAGTGCGTCGCTGTGTCGCACAAAGCGGAGTTGGCTATGGTAGTTACGAGGTTTCTCCATGAGTTTGCGCATTGTTTTCGACCGTTTCGCATAAGAACTGTTTAAGGCTGCGCTGTTTGCGTCACCTGCGAGGACTATATTCTCTGATCGAGTGAAATATCAATGTGATCGCGCCAACTGGATAACTAAAGGTTTCAATCGAAAACCGGAAACCTCGAAAAAAATAGAGTCTAAGTGAAACAAGCTGTTTCACATCCGATTACCGTAGACAGAGATTTGCGGTTTTTTTTTCAGATGGATCTTGGGGAGAGTGTCTTCAGGAAACCCTCGGGGACCACCTCTCTTTTCGAAAGATACACCAGCGACCTAGGGAGCCTAATCTTTGGACACTGCACAATGGAGACCTACATTGTATATGACTAGGCATACTAAACAGTGAATGAGGCAGCTGGTAAAGTAGACGGTGTAAAGTTGACTGCATGTTTGGACGTAAATAAAGGCTGGAAATAACCGACAACAGGGTTGGTACCGAGTTTACAAGGGTCAAAAAGCTTGTTTCATAGATGTCGTATAAAGATGCTAAAATCAACGAAAATGTTCTATCTCCATAGTTGGTAGAAGACTGCGAACTAATTTGCGGTTGTATCGCTACCGAATCCGCTTGAGCACACTGCGATGTGGTACCGTTTCGCCTGTTCGCATCATGATGCTCCGCTTACCGTTCAGATACACCGCGAAAGAGCAATCACGCTTCGTAATGAATAGGACACAAGGGCCCTTGGCATCTGTTCTGTCCTGAGCGCAAACACGTAACACATCGAGGTTGATCCTTGGCGGGAAGCCGCTACCCGTCCTTGGAATTGAATGAATTCTGCTCTCGTAGACGCATCGTCAGATCACGTGACGTGCTTCGCGCTTACCATATCAGCCTCTGTGTTTTCAGTTTTGACCGTGAAGCCTTCGTCTCTCGCGTTGTAAAGTCAGAACGAACTAGCGAACAAACCTTGAAGTCGCCGACTTTGTTGTCGGAGTGCCTTATTGAGGATAGGTGAGCGTAGGCGGACCTTGACGACGTAAAGAGGAACTATCAAAAACTTTAATAAGTTTCGCACGCTCGTCCCTACCTGCTTCCGCTGTGCAAATCTCACCACAAAACGCCTTCTAGGCCTGGAAAGTAAGAGAACATTCGCTCGACAGAAAGCAAGTCCGCTAAAGGCCTGCACCGAAGGTGACGATCAGCTTATCATGAGTCGTGTTCGATGCGCCTGGACTCGGTTCATATACCAAGCGTTCCCCCTGCTGACCTCATCCCCACACCCCGCTCGTTACTCTCGGAGTATTCCTTCATGCGCGCATGGTAGTGCGTGGTAATGGGAACTAAGAGCTCTCGCACAAAGTGGCCAGCTTAATTGACAGCAAATCGGCGTGCTTTGTACAGTTTAGCCATGAAGCGTATAGATGTGATCTGTGCTGTCCCTAGAGGCTCTACAGCAGCTACGAGCAGCCCTGTAATTAGTATTTCGTGCAACGGAGACACAAACATTCAATATGTTCCCATTTAGATGATACAGTGAACTTTTCGATATATTATATTTGTTATGCGGTGCCTATGAACGAGCAACGTCGGCCTATTCGTCACGAAATTCATCATCCGATCTCAGCCCGGTGTTCAGTGCTTTTCTCATGTTCACGTGTACTAGGGTTGTTAATGCCAGTTACGAGCCTCTAGTTGCGTTTACGCCATCATGAAACTCATTAACGTCCTTGCCCATATCATGTTCGGTTGGGCGGATCCTTGCTCGATGGAAAGTGAGCGTTGGACCATGAGTAAATTGTATTTTAGTTATTACTTCATATATTTGATGATTATTAAAGTTGGATGAAAATATATTAAGTGAATATTTATATATTGAACTAAAAATAATTCAGCATTTGATACTTCGTCTAACTAGAATATTTTTAAGATTATGCTGCAGATGATTGGATAAGTGTTAGCTAATACGAAAAGCAATGTTTGTTTCTTCAAATCAACCTAATAGTTAATTAGTAGCCGACTCCGATCTGCTCGAACGTAAATGCACCGAATCGATACATCGTTATCGACTGTGCTCTTGCTTGAAGGGTTGACCTCGCAAACCTGCAGCTGAGTAGGTCTTTGACCGGCACCATATATATGTATATATATATATATATATATATATACACCAATATACACAGACCAACGCGTTCATGAGGACATCATATATTATTCTCGTATCTTGCACACGATGAAACATCAATATCAATGCTTACGTAAACTTTAATTAAAATAAAACATTCTACTTTCTAATTAGAACCCTTGATCCAATCGAACCGCGAAGAAACTCTCTCTGCTTCATTGTTGCTACCGTAGAGCATAACAATGATAGTTCATCGACGGAGGACGTTCAATGTTGGCTGTGAGTCATCGCGAAAAATTCACTTTTTAGATTGAACTCGAATGGGAGGGAAGATCTTCATGGAGCACTCTGAGAGAAATGTGGAAGCACCTTCTTTCAATACTGGTGAAGTAATTATATGATAACGCTCTATCGTTCAGCTGCTGCGAGCACTGTGTCCGGATGCATAACATATATTGGCTAGGGTTTCCCCTAAGGAACAGCTGGCAACGTTAGCTGATACACTCAAACACACTTTAGATTCTAAAACTCAATTTCGCTATTCCCGTATGCATGGTGCTGTATGCATGCTACATTTCGAAGAAGACTACCCACGCTCCGGGGTAGTCACTATTTTCACTTTGGATGCGGTTCTGTGCGTGATTTATTGTATATTCGCCGTTTAGTTGCTTTACTTCGGGTCCGTTGTGAAATTGCGCCGACTTGCAAGAGCACAAAGGAGGGTTCCGCGTCTAACGACTGTTTTCGAAGTTAGGACTATGTGGTATATTAGCAGACGTGACGCAGTCACCTTTTGTCTGTTCTTGCGAAATGTGCTCAGAGTTTTTTGTCTTCTAGATTGCAACTCCGCGATATCTGAGCGATATGGGAGAGTCAGGGAGAATACCAGAACGAATATATGGCACATCCATATATTATGATACGTAAATGTAACGTGTAAGTACTGGAAACATGATGATAGAATATGTGAGAATAACACGAACGTTATCAAGAACGACTGGAAACAATGGGACCCAAGTCCGTTTCAAGGACGCTGTTTGCAAACGAAAATGAACTTAATTATAGTGATAAAAATAATGATAACAAATAGAATAATGGCTTCCCTTGGCTTTAATGAAAGAGTATTTGTCTCGTATTGTAATGCTAATAATAATAAAACCTAAAACCCGAATAATCAGCATTAAATAACATTTGCTTACAGAACGTGGTTATTATTGTGGGTGAACTTACATAGACAAGTGTGTAAGTCCTACTACATGTATGAAAATACCGAATCGTGGAGTTCATGAGTTCACGAGTTGACGAATTTTAATGACACCAATTTCGGTTTAACGGGAAGGTTGAGTGGACAAAGTTCGTCGTTTCGGCGAAATTTGATGTATCAAAGCTGAGTCCGAGATCATACCCTGCAAGTGACTAAATCCACTCCGCCCTTTGCGGCTACTCTTCCGCGAACACACACATTTTAATGTTATCTATTTAGAACTCCGTTGTCTATCTGTCGCAATGATGCAACAAATTACGCTTCAATAACCCTAACGAGATTCTGTAATAAACTAGTTCTAAAGAAGTGCATAAAACACCAACTCGAGATCCGTGTAAGGGACATTCATTGGTTTTTGCCAAACTCAAACGTTATATTGTGAGTCTAATTTGATTTTTGTCGTTGCCGTTTGAAGCAGTGGCGACCTTGAAGACTGTTCCGAGTCACCTGAACTATGACATTTCTACTCGCTTTTTAATAGTCTCCTGTTCGCCCTCGCGAAGGGGGAGGCTTCTGCCCGAAAAGAAACCAGATGAAGGTCATTCGCAGCCATTCGCGAACCCTGAGCTAAATTCTGGCCGCTCTTGCCTCAGAAACACTTGGTAAGAGTCAGTCTTTCGGTGAACACTCACTCTTACCAAGCGTTTGTGAAATTCGTGATTTTCTCTATGGTTATTCTCAAGATCAACATCGCCAAGACGGAGGTAATGAAATTCAGACGGGGAGGTTTGCCAGCAACGGCTGACACGCTATGGTACGCAGGGTCGTCCCTGCCGTACGTCAACAAGTTCCACTAGCTGGCAATAGCGATCCCGTTCGATGCCAGAATCTTCTCCGCGCACATCAAGGGAAGGTTGCGAAAAGCGCTAGGGGCTGCCGCTTCAATCAGGAACCCGCACCTGCTCTCTGTAAAGACCGCTCTCCAGGTGTTCAACCTAAAAATCGCCCCGGTTGCATCTTTCGGTGTGGACTTAATTTGGGAGGATCTGCTTATGGAGAACCTAAACAAGGAGTGAGTGATTCCACTACACTTATGGAGAACCTCGAAATTCTCAACCGTATCAAGGCAACGTTCCTCAAAAGGGTGCTAGGGCTCCACATCTCGACAAGAAACCGAGTGGTGTACTTGCTTGCAGACTCCCCCCTGCTCATCAAAGAGATACGTCATCGATACGATCTCAGGGCCACCGAGGCCTACAGACAGTGCTGTCGCAGGTGGGAAAACAAATTCGTGGAAGTCGATCGAGACCAGAATCGTCACTTCGTGACAAGATTTACGCGCACGGGTTCCATCATGCTTTCTGTGTGGAACGCGGTTTCCATGGCCTGAGCGAATCCTGCCGATGCCTCAGATGCGGAGCCTCCTGCCCGCGATACCATACTGCAACCTGCCAGCACGTCATCTCGCTCAACAGCCTTGCAAGATCGTCAACTAGCGGATGACCACGGTCAATGGCCCTCAGTACCTTCCGTATATAGTTCTTATATCTAATATTGTATGAATATTATAAACTCTGCTCATATATATATACATATTTACATGCACATACAAAGCTGTGATACTTATGAGTTCTTAAACACAAACCTAAAATGAAATGATTTTCTCTATGAAAAGTGAGTTAAATTTTAAATTAAAAACACAACAATAACGGTGACCCGTCGTGTTGTAAGTGACCACTGGCTGAGATTTTAAATATAATCACTATTTCTTTTAAATTTTATCACCAAAATCGTTGCAAATTTCCCAACCGGATCAGCTTGTTAGCTGTGGTATAACCCAGAGCGACGGGTTATAACACAGCTGTTAGCCTGTTCATTTTTTTATCAAATGAAATTTCACTGGACTCGCGTCGCCGACACGTTATTACCTCAGGATTATCGAATGCATAGACGGTTAATGAGCACTTGCTCCGAGACCAAACTATTCTTTGGTACACACCACATGTGGAAGTGCATACGTGAACTGGGTCCACATTCAGTGATGCCCCTGATCATACCAGTCAGCAGCAAGCTCCGTATCGCATGGCACCCTGTCTTGGACAGTTCTGGTGTACATTCGAATATTGATGGGATACGATACGACTATTTCAAGCTTGGACACTTCCTCGAGATTGTCTGCCGCGTCCAAGTCACCAACGCCGCTTTCTATTGAACAACGGATGAGCTACGGAATGAGTGGTAAATCTAGTACGTTGCACATATTTGCAAAGAGAGCGGCTGTCACGTCATCCCGAAGTGATGAACGGTAAAAGCTTTACCAATAAAGCTTTACCCTTTACACATTTGTGCTATATATATATATATATATACGGGGTGCTCTGTACTATATACGGTGTGAGCTCTAGGAAGCACGCAACAGGCGAGAGGGGGAGAGAGAGAGAGAAGTGGCCAATATTTATCGCCCCACGGTGACTTAGATTCGACCGAGGCTCCTCCTCCACCGACCCCAACAGCCTAAATGGAACCCCTACGATAAGGTTAAGCCTGTCGGGCCTGATTATTGCATGTATGAAGGCTAGGATACTGTTTCCAAGGTGTTCTCTCAAAGGGGTTGTGGAAACAAGGCCAGACAAAAAGAGTAAGGTGTTCCCGAGCATTTATTATTTGATATTTGAGTATTTCTTGGGCATTTTTTGACGGTATAGCAGATTCAGTATCTGGTAAAATTACTATAAAATAATTAGACAAACCGCTATCGCTCGTTCTACGAGTAGTCACAATTAAACGTCGTACCCCATTTTCATATCATTACTGGATGGTAACTTCGTTCGATGATTGAACATTGATAAAAAAAATTGATGATTGGACATTATCTCATCGTTCGAGTATACGTTGCTTTTTTAATAAATAAGTTGATTTGTCACAGACTAAGCTGTTTATTTATTTTTTGTTCCTCCGTTTGATGACATTTCTACACCTGACAGTAATATATTGAACTACGCGATTTCAGATTAGGAAATCAAGTTTCACCAGCATGCAATTTGCCGTCGTTGGCGTCGCCAGATTTCGGCTTATTAAGTCGTTGTATTCTATCTTTGTTCTCCGTTTTCGGCGAGGTAAAAAAATAAGCACCCCCCCCCCCGTCGCGATCGGCTGAGAACGATCGAGTTACGCACTCACAAGTGTCACACAATATCTTATTCTTGAAATTTCAGAGAAATATGCTGAACGAGCAAACCAGACCCCGTCGTTACACCGAATGCACTTTGCGTGTGGCTAACCCTGGTGCTTTCCCCCTTGGTATACTCTGGGGGCGGCGGATTTTCTTTTTATAAATTAGTACAGTCAGCACTTAACCTGCTTGCACAACCGATTTTATCATAGATATACCTACACAAGCACACACAGACACACGCACTTATGTCAAGTGTTAATTAGCGGATTTCTTCTCAGTAAAAGCCGAGCTCAAACTGGAGAAGACGAACTCCCTGCCAGCTGTAACTGAGCTTATTCTGGTTGTTATCTCATTCGGCTTCTTACAATCTTTTACTGTCGAATCGAGGAACGTATAAAAACAACTAATTAGTGTTAATTACTGTTATCTTCTTATATGACCTTGTCTTGCAGAATGAAACGTTTTGTTTTGTATTTTCGATTTTTGCAAGCACACGAACGACTACCTTTAAATATTCAGAAACGTGTCTCGAGCTAGTTTTCCTTCGAGTAGCTACCACTCTTTATCGGATTAGATAGTAATGGTTTGAGCGTGATGATGGCAAGATTCGAGATTTAGCATTTACTTTATTTAAATAGAATTGTAACTAGGGCCTCTTGTGAGATGGCTAGCAACCCCACACTTTGCTATTGCGATAGATTCTGATAGATTCGCTGGTTGTGATAGATTCGCAATATAGACGTGCTTATTTCATCGCCTCCTTACGAGCAACGCTAAAACGAGGTGCCCATCGTTTGGCCATCCTCTCGCGCGTCTTTTAGCCGTAACGAACAACACGTAAAATAATAAGCATATGTATGTTCTATTAAATAGCGGCATGTTATTTACTGGGGGCTATTCATCCAAACAAAATCCCATTGCTACCCGCCTACAATTACAACTATCTGCTCACCTAGGGGAATTAGGTCAACCAGTAACTGGAAACGAAGCATCTGAGATGGCGCCATCATGGCGCCGACAAATCACTTCCGCCCGATACAGGGCCCTACAGGATCACCCAAAAGAAGAGAGCGTTTAAAAAGAGAGCCAGAGTGGAAATAGAATCGCCGCAGACATGTAACGATCTTACGGCCGTGAGGGTCGAAACGAAATGGTTTCTTCGCAGCCCCAAAGTTATGAGTCCCTAGATAACAGTCAAGAGGGTCCGATTCATGCTGCTCGTTGAAGGGAGTACTCTAGGAGGAGGAATGCAATTAAATTGCGTTCACGCTAACGGTAAATGACAAAGGCGAACGTATGTACATACTGAGCGATGCGGTTTTGGCATTAATCAATCGCGCTCTCAAGGACTTCGCCCAGACTTCAGTGTCGTACATCCAATCGGCAAACGATAGGTGCGCTTGGATACTCCGCTAGTGCCTTTATCGCACGAGATTCGTCCGGAAACATTTCGTTGAATTCAAGCCATACATTGATTGACGGACGAACGCGGCTGGGCAGCTTGTTGCGTTGGTTCGCTTATTTGCCGTTCGTTATGCTCTTGGGAAGGGTTAATAAATGAATAATGAATAACCTTCTTTGTTAGAATTTTTCAGCGTTCATCCGTTGCGTATCAACCCGCACTGCGAAAGGCCACTGGAGCCGTTTGGGCTCCTGTAGTTGAGTTCGTTCTCGACTTAACGCGATCTGGGAGGTGTTAAAAATGAAGAAGGAAAGTATAACATAAATTAACGACCTAAATGCCCACCAACATGAGCCACCCAGCTGTCTGTTTTGTAAATTATGTACATGAGACATAATTTACAATGACATGAGGCCGAAATGATGCTGGGCAGGCCAGTGAAACTGCTTCAGCGATGCGATGGTCACCGTCCTGAGGATGTTTGCAGTTTTCATGCGTTCCAGTGCGTCGTTACGGAAGGTGCTGTTGCTGCTCCTTCTGTTGGGGGTACCAGTTTAATTTGTCATTTATTCACTTTTGTCAGATAGTTCATCATAAAGAATAGATCAATATAATACAAATACAATACAAATTTACGTATATATATATATATATATATATATATCAATTTACATATATATTAATCACAATTGCGATTGCAATGATACTCGATAACGTTCGAGTATGCATATATACAATATGACCAGGTATACAGTATGATATATATAAAGCCAGGTGCATAGATCAAGGAATATATAACACATAGACTCTCTAACTGATTTGTATGTGCGATAAGCTACCTAAGGATGGGACCTGAGAACAGGAGGCGGCCTGGTATCTATCACAGTTGGCTTCGCATCTAGAGCACCTGCAATGGTTATCTGGTTCGTGGAAACCCCACACGGCACAAAGTTTGTGACGAAAGCCGTGTACGGTATAGCGGGTTACGGCACGACGATTGAGACGGCCCGCCTGTCTCCACCCGGCGCATGTCATTGCTCCTGTTACGAAGGATTTTTCGTCTACCTCTGCGGATTTTTGTTCCTAACATCCGAGGTTGTCCTCGAAGGCCAATGTCGTTTGACAGATCGAAACGGTGTAGCAGGCCTCTGGTGAACAGCGGTGTGTCTGCTAGGAGATACAACAGGCGGTTCCGGGACGAGATGTGTAACCCCAGTGCTCTGTTGGGGATATCGCTATAGGAATCTGGATTCGACGACGATGACGACCACCGTGTCGTGTGATTTGCCGCGCTCTACTTTATGCTGAAATAATTCCGGGTTTACTCGATAGAAAATTCAGTGTGTGTGTTTACTTTAAAGGTAATCTGTTCTGGGAAAGTGCAGTACTCTGGTTCTCTTCATCAGGTAACGGTGCCAGGGGACGAAAAGGTGCAATATTATTCGTTTCGCGCCGCATGAGACAGCCAGACGAATTCTCGATTTGTTGAACGATTAACGTATAACCCTACCGCAGACGAAGCGACGTAACACGGTCTGAGCGCTGAAAGGAAGGGTCCAGGAAGAAAATTTATCTGGGTCGAAATGATCAGAAGACTGCAGGAAAATTGAGATTACGTTGCTAATATATTCATTCACTGGTTATAGGTTATACGATGCGACTTCCTCGTTGGCAATTACGCTGTTGGCAATGTAGTTTGCACTCTCAGGATTGTCCTCAACTCAACACTTCACGACAATGCTTTTGCAAGAATCGTTCAAAGAATACATCACGCTTGTATGAATTACACACACGTGAACCAATATATATATATATATATATATATGTATTAAAACTATATTTTATATATACAATGAATATTTTAAATTCTACTTAGTTGTGTATTTACAAAAAAAAACACATTATTTTCTACAGCTAGATGAATATAATTGATTGCTCAGTAAACTGATTGCTCGTGCCACAACTGTTCTGTTTGTTACGAATTTGATACTCTAATATCTGTGTGACTGTCGATTATAATAAATCATTAATGATAGAAATGTTTAAAGCACCTTTGGAACCCTAGCTCATGCATACTTTATGCTAATAGATAGTTAACATACATATAACTTCATAGTGGCAGTACGACAACAGAAGGTGCTGTTGTTGTAGCGCCTCCATTCTGCAATTCAGTGTTAATCTTCCAACGTATCAAAGTCTAAACATTTTAATTGGATAGATCGTTATCAGCTGTCGTAGTTCCACCCTTAAAATTTCGGCACCAAAATTGACTCAACTATTCGCACCAAGGCCCTTCGGCCTGATACGAAACTCTTCCAATGTTCAACCGAATACAGTGAAAGGAATACGCTTGTTTAAGATAAATAGCGCGCACTTGAACCCCGATTGCAGGCTAAACGCTCGCCCGGCTGGGATACACATGTAGACGATTCGGGTAGCGGTTGAAGTCGACTATCAAACAGTCATATTTAGCACGTATTTTCTATTACAAAACAAACCTCTACATTATATAATAATATATGTAATTATCGTACCAAATAATGTGTTTCCAACAATTTATTGTAGTATTTATTGTACATAACATCGTAATGAAATAAAATTTAACCGATTCTACCTTTGAAATCCAAGCCCCACTTGTATTTGTCAACACATGGCTCGTAGACTTTAGGTATCAGCATCGATGTTTCTGTTTATTTCTATACACGCCTAACAAACTGTACCAAAAATTGTGTCGGTCAGTTTCCCCGCTTATAAGACTCATATTCAAAATGGTCGTTCGCGTCTTCTTTTGAGCATCAACAATTACCTACATCAGACAGAAATGTCTAAGCGAGTTCTAGCTGAGCGGTATCACTTGTGCGGCACACGCCTCTTGTCGGGTAAGTGGAGACACAAGTTTAGTGGCTCGGAAGCAAATAGGCTGACGTTCGATGGTAGATAGAATCTCAAACAGGGGGTCGAGGACACGCCCATGATCCCTTGCGGGCCGGAGGGCCTTCGGGCATCAAACTGAGCAAAGCGGGATGAGTGCTGAGTCTGATGGAGAGGAACTGGCCTATGTGGCACACTTCAACGTTGTTGATGTGGGCCGCGAAGAATTGACGATGGGCGTCGTCAACGGCCGGAACTTCGCGTGGTTGCGTGAACAGGGAGTAAAAAGCGCAGGTTCGGGGACACAGGAAATACCTTAACCCTTGGTTTAGTATCTAACCAAAGGGGGATGAAAGAGACCCAGGCCCACACTGAAGTTTCAAACACTATTGACGAACATAGGAGTCGATCTTTCTATTCAAGTTCGAAGAATAGCGTGAGGATACGTGTAACTGTTTAGGTGACAAAGACAACATTGACGATCTTACGTCCACTAGAAATCTACTACTGGATGTCTTTTTATTTCGTGGGAAATGTCTCTGCTATGAACCGATAGGGGTCGATGGTGCGGGGCTTATTATATTATATGAACAAGGAGGCGGGAGTCATTGGTAGACAGTGTGTATTCAAGGTAATACCTGTAATGGCCTTACCTCGTAATGGCCAGAATGAGATTGAAGGTTGCTGTTCTGCGACAGATTAAGAGATTGTCTGTACTAAATAGTATATAGACAGATGATATGGCCCACAGCCTGGCGGTGATCAGGGCGTCACAGCTTCCAGACACGATCACGATTGGTCGACCGTCTAGACAAGACGGTTGCGTTGGAACTAATAGGATACCCAGACCCGCTTGTTTGTAACGCCCTCGAGCAGCAACAGTTCCTAACATAACATTATATGTGAGCGGGAGAATCGCATTAGAATGAGTTTCGTACATTTAGAATGCAGCCGTATTAATCGTAGCTTCTGTTGGAACTTTAGCGTGTTTAGACGCCGAACGGCATCATTCTACACCCAACCTCTGATTCCACAGCGACACGCTCACCACTTTTTACGGCAGCGTGGCCAGAAGAAGGAATACGCTGTTATTTCTTTCGACACCGCTCATCGTCTACACACAAAATTGGTTTTGACCTTGCTTACAAATATAAGCACGATTTTGCGCTCGATTTTGTTCTTCCGAAATTCCTTTAGAAATACAGGAAACGCTGCAGACTATGATACAGCATCTACACAATGTTCATTCGCATTTAGCAGCCTTCCGTTCTGACTCAAAAGTTTCTTTAACAGATGTTTTCTTGTTGCGAGCACTTTCTTGTTTTAGTTCGGAGTAGGATGTAGAGGTAGCGTTCTGGTACTATTTGCTCAATTTTTCAGTTGGCAGCCCGCCTCTCTAGTCACACGCAAAGTATGGAGCATTCGATCGATGAATGTCTGTTCTACAATACCATCATGAGGATGCATTTTACAGCCGTCCGGAGGAGACGTATTGGATGGAACATTATCGGTGGTCTACTGGGGACTCTCCTCGCTTCGGTCTGTTCTGTCTCCTGTCATAGAAATCGTCGGGTAGTAACCCCGCCATTTCGTCTACTTCACGCGTGGCTCGTGCGTGTCCTTAGCTCCATCATATGTTACTTGAAAGGTGCTCCTGTTGTGAAAGCTGAAAGAGGCTCTACGGAGGTCTCCTGCAGTGCGTCTTAGCTGGGCCCGTCTTCACCTCAGATGATTTGTCATATATGCTATGACTGTTAAGGGACTGTCTCCGTAGGTGGAAGAAAAGGCCGCGATCATTGGCAAGTCAAACGTGACAAGAGGACACGGCATTGTCATAGCATTGTTGGTGAACAGATTCTCGTGGCCTTCGCCATTAGAATAAGCAACACGTGTCTGAGGCAACAAGGCCATGCTATATATCGAATGGGCAAGCGAGTCGAGTCCGTGACCGTCGACACTAGGAACACAGCGAAGTTGAATACGTCCGCAAAGTGATAAAAGAGTAAGAGTTATACCTACCGCCCCATATCACCACACATTATGGATATGTGCTGTTAAGAATGCATATATATATGTATATATATATATATATATACCTACCTCCAGAAAAGACAGATTGGCAGCACTTTGATAGTTTCAATATTTATTTATCCACCCTGACAATATGCCCACCCTGTTCCAGCGTATTGCCGCTGTTTTCTTTGGTTAGTTCTCTTGTCAGTTACGTTGAGACGTTCACTCGACGATGAATAGTGTCTTGACACCTGACCAAGGTAGACTTCACCTAGACACGTATCACACACTATAATAAGCGACGTTCAAATAGGTAATACATCCGTACAGGTAGCAAGGTGTATCGACGACAGACAAGAAAATGGCCGCTGATGTTTCGCTGACGTACATTGAAACGCTTCATTGAAGACCCCCTGTCGGAGGAGCGAAACAAACAGCTAGGAAAGACGAGATGGACATAGCATTGGTAATTTTGAGCAGGTGATTTGATTTCAGTTGGAATATTTAAGTTCATTATCACAAGTGGTACGTGCAAGTGATTCACTCATTCTTGTTTTAATCTTTTTACAACCTTCTCTGTTCGAGAGTTGTCTCTGAATTTGTAGTTCGTCTACCTAGGTATTTAAATATTTAAGGTACAGTTCATTTTCGCTCAATGTACCTATTCACTCGTACAGCTATTTGTTCGGGAACTGGACTTTTGATTAAGTCAATATACAGCGCATTGATTTTGCAGCACGACAGGAGCGGACAAGTTGGGATTCAATGAATATAGTCGTATTAGTGAACTGTGTTGTTGTCCATGTTCGAGTAAAATCGACGTGCCGCAGCTCTGCTATACGACGAGTCCAACGACATCAGATTTACCGGACGAATACTGTTCATATCTGTATAGCTCTAACGTCTTATCATTTCGGCCTTAATTATGTATATATCCACCCGGCAAAAAAGTTACCGAACAAGACCATCTTATGCCGACAAGAACCGAATGGGGTGGTAAGGAATACAGGACAATGTGAAATGTTTGATGAGCGGTGCTTACGTTAGACATTTTTGATGAGCTTACCTAGTAATCACTGGAATACTGGTCGCAATTGCATGGGAAGGTAAAATACTGGATATTCTACATCTCATATATTTTGTATCTGAATCACGAAGGTTGATGTGCGTCTCCACTGCGTCGGGAATTGTGGGAATTATTATATTTCTACCCTCCTACACTCCTTCGGGCAACGATTCCACGTTGACTATTTCGTTGCATGGATCATATTGATTTCAAATCGAAACAGGGTAACATGGCCTTTTGGGTAATTGAACAGCAAGTTCTATTCTTAACCCATAGAACTGCCTGCAAATAATATGTAATAGCTTCTAACATAAAGTTTGAAGCAAAATGCCGATAGCGCTCACTGAGCTGCATGGCCGAAGATGCTTTCAAGCTATCGAGTGTGTCGGTACATGGTCCGAAAAGGGTCTGATGTCATATTGAAAGTGATGTCCAAGAGTACAAGCATGTCCACGAGCCTCCAGGCATCTCTTTTCGTCGAACACGCTGAAAGCTCTTTTCGGTGCCAATATTGACCTATAGCTCAGGCTAGCTCCCTATAAGGGGTCGGAGAGAGAAAGAGAGTGCGTTCAGGATTTACTGTGAAAAGCATTCTCTGGATGAAGAAATGAGTGCTCTCCATAGGTGTTCGTACATGCGTCCTTACCTTAGGAATGGGATATTCGGCAGCACTAATAGGCCTCACACAATCAGGGATCGGCTTGAGAGACGTGCTTTCTTCAAACCGGATTACCTCCCCGGACCGAGGCGTACTACAGAGACATTCACGAGGCGCTAAGCGGAGGGCAAGCTAACTGAGCTCTGATTGAAATGCGATGATACGTGGAATGGGACCTTGGTCTGCGCCTTAGGGCATTCGAAATTCCGTGATCCTTCTTCGCACTTCTAGCTCACCCATGTCCACGTTGCTGTAATTACTCAAATCTACCAATGTACCATGTTTTGTCGCACAATAGTTTCCCGTCTATAGAAGTCAACGAGCTCATTGTAAACACCTCCAAACAATATATCAAGTACATGCCTTGCCTCCGAAAACCTATCCTCTTGATTCACATGGCTCCGCGCACACAATGTGCGAATGAACGAATGCTTGTGGTATAATGCCGCCACGAACTTTCTGTCCCGTCTGACGCTGACACGGAAGAGCCAATCCTGATTAGTCTCCGGGTTCTGACAAGTTTCTTGTTGGCGCGGCACCAATTTTGTGGACCTTCCTTCTAGTCTGCTAGTGAGAGAATGCAACTGTGCAACTGTATACTTTATGCAAATACTCTGAACCCTGAAAAGGACACTCAGCCTATGGCAGTCCCACACACGACGCATTCACGAACATTCAGTATTGACGGAAGGAATCTGTTACAGTTGAAAGATTTCTAAAATTCGAAATTACTTCTGAGATCAACATTTCTTCCAAAGTCATGTTCATAAATCACCCGGATCTCATCAAACGCGAAGTTGTCGACGAATCGTCGAGTGTGCTCTGGCACTATCTATTGAAGAAACGATATCGTAGATGCATTCTGCTACAAACAATGTTACTTCACAGGGGGGTCGATCGCCACGGACGGGAAGCGCCCATAGCACCGCCACACCAATGCACAATTTTCCAAAGGCAAAAGTAACTATCTTAGTGTGAAGACTTCGTTAACGAGTAGCTCAAATGACGAGAAGTCTACCCTTCTGTGGTGTGTCTTACTTACTCTGTTAATCTTTCGATATCGAGGGTCTCACTTCACTGGACACGGTCCCACACACTCTCTCAATAGGGCGGTCAGCTTCTGAAAAAGCCAACGAAGGAGTAGTAAGCTGATTCGTGCGAGTACATAGCCTCCCTCGAACGCACCCCCCGCGAATTGGCTGTCTCTGTGCTGCACCTAACTCGGAGATACAGCCAAGGCCTTTGATGGCATGGATAGGCATTAAGTGGCGCATCCAAGCGGCGGAGATTCGGTCAATGGCGACTATAGCACGGATAGCGCATTCGCGGACCGGGCGGACGTCCAACGATAGCTAACGCAAGGGCAGCTCTCTCAAATGTGAACTGTGACCTCCGCCCTCCAATTCCTTCACTCCGGCCAATTTCTCTGTCGTTTCCTGCCCATTCCAATTCGAGCAAAGACTCTAAGATGTCAAAAAATAGAGCAGAGCTATCGATTTGGCCGCGTCTATCAGCAGCAGCAAGACGGAGTGGGGTAGCGGTATACCTCACACAGATACTTGCTTCACCAACAGATTTCTCCTAGGGAAGAGGTTCACATGTAGGTGGTGAACGATCGGCGGAACGATCTCGATGCTGGCTCGTCTACGGGCATTGGGACGCCACTATTCGACTTTTGGCAAGGACCGTTTAGTTCCACTGTGAAATAGGTGGAACTGGGTAGCACGTTGAAACCCGATAGCGGACGTTGGTGTTGAGACCAGTCGTCATCTGGAATCACACAAATGAGACTATTCTTAGAGTTGGTATAGGTTGAAACGAGTGGATCGTATCGACGGAACCCAGCCACATCCGGTGGAAAATTTATGTCTATTTCGTTCTTATTTCAACGTTTCTCGATGCGCTGCTACGACAAATCGTTGTGATGAAGTTGCTCTAGTTAAGGCATTTGACAACTTCTGCAGGTTCCGTAGTTCCGTATACATTCTTACTTGGCGATTAATATGCTGATGACCCTAAGTAAATAGGTTATGCAATTTGCATGATTTTGCAACTGTGTATCGCAGGTCTTCCCGCTCTGCTAATGCGATTTAACGATTAAATGGGTATGAATATTTGGCTCATCACCGCAGCTAAACGATAAAATAATTAATTATTCTAATGGTCGCACGAAGCCTCTATTTGCTAAAGGCAGCGCTTGATGAGTTTGAACACCCCCCACAGAGGATGCTGTGCTTTGTAACAAGCACTTGCCCTTGAACGTAAATATTAATATAAGAAGCCATCTTTTTTGCTCCACCTTCACTCATTGCCCAGCAAGTTTCACATATGTGGAACACATGAATAAGACATCTCTGCTGAATACCCTCCGGAAGGCTTTTTGATAGACTGGTGTCCCCTCAAGGACTTGTTAATGTTTGCGCAACGCGATTTTGATAATCCTTTCAATCTAGGATGAGGGAAACGATTGCCTTTTAGGCTTGTATCATGTTAGTATTATAGTAATTTATTTTATTTAAATATGTTAGTAATTGGTAACTATCTTATGCACATTTCTGAGTATGATATACTTCATAGCATGATACATCGCGCGTTTCAACCTGCACAGAAATATGAAAGACCTTCTCAATGTGGGAAATAGAAGCCCTATGGGAGCGATAAAGCTTCGCAAAGATATACGACTTTTCTTCGTAAATGCGCAAATTCAAACATTGTTGCGATTTTCGAAATTCCACTTATGTGAAATTCCTATGTCGGAATCAAGAGGTCGGTCGAATGCCAAAGCGTAGCTAAACAAAACAATGGGTACGTGCCGGGAATAAAGCTGGTAAAACCTTCGTAATATTGAGGAAAACATTGCAAATATATGTATTACATATATATATATATGTATATCAAGGTTCAAAATCAAGTTTATTTTCGGAACTGCAATACAATACGCTTTAGTCCTCGATAAAATAAAAAGTAAAGGAGATAAAAATAAAATAAAAGGGGGGTGTTTTTTTTTCACCCCAGCCCACACTGACACTAAAAGCATAACATATAAATATATATATATATATATATATATATATATTGTCAATCGCTATAATTCTGAGTAGGTTGTGTACGCTTGTCGTAGCGAATTGCGACACGGTTTTTCTCTCGAAGTTCTAAAATGACGCTTACGTTATTCGAGCCACTTTAGACATGCATGTCTTCTTATTAGCCATGAGGCTTAGTTGTTGATAATGATGATGATGATGCGAAAGGCGTCATCGCGCGTACGCGTAACGCAACTCATTGACTTTTCATCGAAGAGTGACAAAATCTGAACCCCCACAATGCTCCACATCTGGAGTACGACCATTACAAACCAAAACCCGCGTCGATATTTGGCTCGAATAAGTTAATAGTTATAAGTGTATTCGAGAGCACAAATGAATGAAATGTTGCAATCAAATAGTGAATGGCTGGCGAGTCAACGGTGTCGCTTTGTTGCACATCAATAGACACGCGGTATTTATGGCAACGTTCTTTGCAGTTAACCACTAACTTTGATATACTTAATCTTCCTTCAGTCGTTTATGATGACTGCCCGCATCGAATGACTAGACTTATAATTGCCCTAAACTGATTCAGCCAAATTTATTTACCCTATAGAGCAACGAAGATGTACCAGTCGCCAATATATCATATATATATAATATGTCGCGATTCTCTCTGCTCGTGACATACACGTTCGCCACTATATTCACAAAATGTAGGCAATAATAAGTCTATATATTAAAGGCGTCCCCTTATTCTTGCTAACAGGTGTGGCAGTGGGTTCTCCTGTTTGGCTGTGGGTCCTATCGAAAAGGAGCAGCGAAGCCTTCATTGGCCTCCCTCGCTACATTGATGTACCTACCTTCGTATAATATGATGCGATCAACCCATCCGGTTCCGTCCGCCATTCTGATTCCTATATACAATGGTCTCGTGTGGAAATCGGCCCTAGGTCGAGCTGGCTAAGCTGAGCCGGCAGTCGGAGCAGCGATGGTGTGAGAAAATATGTCTGGGCCGGCCGTTGACCTTGGCTGATACGAGGCTGTTTGCAGGCAGGCAGGCTGGCTAGTCTGGAGAAGGATACGTTGGGGCGCGGTTCGGATTCGGTTTAGAGGCCATTGTCGTGGACGAGACAGCTTCCCTCTCTCTCTCTCTCAGCTTGTCTCTCTCCCTCCCATTCTCGGGGTTGTTACCCCCGAGAATGGGACGAAGAGAGAGAGAGAGAGAAGGAGGGAGGCGATCGATAGGGGACCTATTGTGGCCGAATCTGCGGTTCGCAAGGGTCGTGGAGAAGAGATGCCGAGTCGGGCGAGGTTCTAGCAGGGAGTGGGGCTGCAGTTGGGTGAAGAGTGAAGGCAGCCAAACGAAGGGGAGGTTAGGCGAGTTAGGCTGCTCGCCTAGCTAGCTAGCTGTCTTCCCAGGCAGCGTTCGCAAACCATGTGCCAACACACGTCCAGCTGTCCATTGAGCAGCCAATGGCAGACGCACGCAAGCCACTCAAACCCTTCTCGTCGGAGCTGTCATCTTGTATTCGCAACGGCAGCGCTCTCTGTTGAAAGAGGTAGAGAGAAAGAAAGAGAGAGAGCAAGCGGGGCCCCATCAAACAGCGACGTGAAACGAGTGATGATGAATTTGAGAGTGAAGCTCCGCGACCAGCCAACGGCGGGGCCTGACGTCTTCGTCCTGCCCCGACCCCGTGCCGCTGCTCATCATTGCAACCTCGCTATTGTTCGCTTTCGACGCCGCTGGCGGTCGTTCGCGGAACCGCGAACATCGCTTTCTCGGGTTGAGCACGTTGAGTGCGCCTGAAAGAGAGAGAGCGCGCGCGCGTATGGCCCCCGGGACGCTTATCCACGAGAAACCCACCACCTCACATCGCGAAACCGTGGTGGGGCCACAAAGCGTCGAAACGATCCTTGACGATTACTTTCCGCTGGAATGCTGAGCGAATGGCACGGACGAACGGCAGAGAGCGCTGAATGAAATTGTCAAAAACGACTGCGGTCGAATGGGCCGACTAAAGAAGAAGTAAAGGCGATTCGCCCCACATCGCTAAGCACCGAGCATAATGTTTTGACGAGCTATTTTTTCGTTCCTAGGGAAAACACATCCTGCCGACCGACGAACAAATCTCAGATCACAAGCGAATTGCTTTGAGACTTGCCGTGGGTCTCACTTTGTACCCTAGAAGTCGAGCGATCTGGCTACGCCAGTATAGGACGGATCAGAGGCTAGCAAACTCCAGCGGACCGAGAAGCCAATGATCAATAGGCTCTCTTCTGCTGGTCATTTGAGACAGCTCAACATCAACAATGCTGCTCATCGTCTCGCCTTTCCGACTCAGTGGGCGTGTTGGCTCTCAGCAATTTCGTAATTGTTGAACTGGTTGTGTAACAAATTGCAATTGTTGCTGTTGTTGTACAACCGTAGGTAGCAAACCACGTTGGAGACTGCGCGTTTGATCGACTAACTGGCGTTGTGAACACAGTGAAAATCGCCGTTCATTTCATCGACCAGCTCAATGAACCACGTTTCTCGAAAGGCAGTTGACTGATACCAGTTGGACAGAGGATCCAGTTTGTCCATTATATAGACCAAGTCACCGAGTTTCGATGGCAGAAGACAAGTTTGGATTAATGGAGGAGTATATTCTTCGAGAAACCTTCGAGTCCACGATCATGGTGTAACTCTTGCAGACCCTCTCTGCAAGACAGTTCTCAGACAAAGTTCGACGCTTTTTTGAAATTCGAGTGCAATACTTCCAAGAGTCACTGATTCTTAACCCGGTTCTTTTTTCGGTTTTCCCTTTGGGGACGTATAAATGAACTAAATAACTAACTATCCATCTATAATAGTCTAACGTGGATATTGTGGGACAGCTTTCACCATGTGGGTGCGATGTTTCAACGAGAATATAATTCCGAAGTTCAATGCATTAAATAGCTGCCCCAAAGGCTTTTGTGTACGGAAGCTGTGAAGGCCGTTTGCGTCCCGTACACCTGATGTGACTTGACTATTTTATACAAATGAGGAACGATATGACCGAAAATCATGGTCACATCTGAAGCATGCAGTCCATTCAAACAACTGTTGCAGAACGATTTGCTATGTGCACGGAGTTTTGCGCGATATGTTTTGTTTAAACATCGGCTTCACAGGAAGTTCATATATGTTCATAGTGTTTAAGGGGCAAGCTAGCTCATTATAATATGTCGATGCATCATAAAATTTCAGCGAAAATGAATTCGATTATAAATTCGCATCGAGACAGTGGAGCATCGATGTGATCCGCCCCGTCGAAAACATCGTTCTGCTCTGTGATTGCGCAAAGTCTATATACGCGATGAGTACAGTGCTCCGTGTGGGGGCGATCCATTCGAGAGCCTATTCCACATGCTCGGTCCCGCTTTGGCCGCTCTCCCCTGACGTTACCCAATGAAAAAGAGCGGTGTCGTAACGTCAGCTCCCTTCGTTTGTCGTTGGCGCCGCCGTAAATGGCGGTGGTATCCTGAGGCCTCACACAACGAGACTTGAGCGTCCCAGACGAGGCTTTTCTGGTGTCGCTGGTCTTACAAACATGTGGTGGGCACATCGGTGAATATCGTAAATGCGATTATTTGTCTTCGTAACGAGGTTTGTTTTCAATCAGTTAAGGAGAGGTTAATCACGATGCTCCAAAGAACACGGATGTTAATGGAGAGATTATATCCTTTTTGCTAGTACACAGTTGTGTGTGTGGTGTGTCTGTGTATATCACCTGTGTATCGTTTTGAAGGACTGTTGTTCCTCATGGCACGCGCACTTCGACGCCAATTCGAAACTGAAGGATAATTATGCAATAAATAATAAACTAAATGGCAAGCTTCAAAAAAAGGTAAAATGTAATGTGTTATATTTGAATACATTCGTTGCCGTTTATGATTCAACCAGAAATTGGTTCATTATATTTGGTATTTAGAGCTATAATGCGTAACAACATAGACATAAGCTTCAGAAAAATAGCAGATCTCTAATAAGCTTGCATTGATAGTGAGAGATTTCTGACCTTGGAAAGAAGAGAACGTCCATGAAAGAAAATTTTCCGTAGCTTCCTGATTACTAAAAATCCATTGCAGCTCTACCGAGCCTTTTCGCGTGCCAGGCATCGGCGTGATTTGTGGTGTTGTCTTACAGGCTTCCGCCATTACAGTCCCTTCGGCTCGAAATGACAACAATAATGATCTTATTTCAGTTTCTCCTTGATTATCGTTAACTGGTATACGGACGAAAAGGGCTGCCTTGTAAACACGTCCAGCTGTATCCTCGTCTGTATCTATATCTACGAACAGTATCGCCGGGCTTAAGCAAGATCGTCGAAATTCTCTCCTTGAGCTAAATAATTGCGACTCAATCTCCTCGATTCCAGCGAGAATATAACTATGGTCAGACAGCTCTTTAAACGAATCTGCCCAAGCCTCATACAATCCATTCCCCTAACATAGTCCCCCACGGGTTTCCCTGCTAACCCGTGTTCCTTGATACTCCGTGTCCTTTTTGCCCACATCCAATAATATATTTTACTTCTGCTTCACTCGACAGTTCCCCTGGCCCCTTGGGCATTACTGCGAGGACTTGTCGGGGTCCCTTTATCTTTTTTAATTTTTAAACCATGTCTTACTTAACAAGAATCCAAAGATAAAGAAAAGTCCAAATATTCTCCGCGTCCGGTAGGACTTGAACCCGAGCCGTATGTCTCTACTGCCTTGTAATCAAAAACGCTCACCACTTGGCCATCTAACGGACACATACAATATTCGACATAAACATATACTCCACTACAAATTGCAGCCGATCCGGCCCGCACAGTTCCATATCTGAACAGCCGTAAGGTCTGTACGGAGCCCACCACAGTAATACCGAAATTCATAACCTTTCGGCCTGACTCCAGCAAACCTGTTTCGGCAGATTATTCCATTGCTGCCTATCCACTTGAAGTTTTTTTTGCTGGCGGTCTACTACCCAACGAATGATTCTCATTTTGAATATTCTCACCCTTCTCTAAGATATATGTATTTTTTAATTTCCAATCATTAAATTTAGCTTCGCATCTACTCTTCCCTATATTCCCTCGTCGCCTGACGTTTTGCTTAATTATTCCTGTGTCCTTTCGCCATCCCTCTTACGATCGGAGAGTGGCCCCAGTCACGTCCGCCACCATCCCATGCACCAACTTACGTCCCTGTCATACTGGTTCTCTAGATAAAGCGACCGGTGGGACTTTGTAGAAGATAGTCTTAACCTCTGTTTCACCCTGGCTTTCTTTGCCATGTTCGGTGAGGCACGGTGTCCTCCCGTTTACTTCCCTCTATGGAATATACCTAGTGGGGTCATTAGGAGCCTATCCTTGAGATCCCTATCCCGTATAGTAATATATCGTATTTCCATAAACATCCTGCAATTTATTTTGACATTAGGCTAATGCCCACTATACCGAAGGTGCATCGTTCCTATATGGAAACTATGAGGCCGCTTCCATGTCAAAAAACCTCCACCGTTGCGCTGCCTTACTTTCCGGAAAGCTCTGCTAATGCTTGGTGTACGTCTTCAGCGTAAGGACGCTCTCGTTTCTCTCTCGTTCTAGCTAGTTTGGAGAAAACTATTCCACCGCCGCCAATACACCATCATACTCGACTCTTTTGTTTTTTCCACGTTGTTAGCCACTTTGACGTCCTTTTCACCAAGAAACTGGCATCTTACATTCGTAGTATCGGTTGTCTATTATACTATTCAAGCCCCTCTATTTCAGTGAGCATGTCTTTTTATGCTATATTTCGTTTAAATCCCATAACAAAAGGCCTTTTCCACTCGCTCCTACGCCTCTTCAATATCTTGTTGCGCTTCCTTTGACTCGGCAGTCTCTCTTCAGTCGGCAGTGGAGCCTTGTCACCTGCTCCACTTCTACGCCAAGTAATCGCTATTTCTCGCCAACTTCCCGAATTCAGTCCCCTCCCTTCTATCATTTTTCTGAGCCCATACCTTACTTCTTGGGTGGTGGTATCCCGTGGGATCGGGTCACCCCTACACGTTGTCGATTGCGGCTCCCTGGACGCTTTCTATATCCTCCCGCAACGTTATCTCTCGTCCTGGACATCCTTTTCCTCTTTCCTTTGTCTGGTTTTTTTCCAGCTTGGCTTGCGCTTACTTCCGCTTTTCTTTCATCTCTTCGAGTTGGCTTTAGACGGTTTCAGTAAGTGGGCCACCTTCTTAAAATGTCGCCATATTATTGCTCGCGACATCGGTCCTCGTACAATCACCGAATCCTATGTCATATAACATAACAGTTCCTGCCACGTCATGCGCTTCGCGTATATACCGCGCTTTCGCTATTTGGATAATTATATCGTGTTTCGGTTAGATTCTTGTCTCTGTTGTTGTTGCTTCCATCTTCCATCTGTTTGCAGCGATATTTGAAAGAAATCCAGCAGAAGTGTCCCAAAGAGCTGGTACCTCGTGTAGGGGAATGGGAGATTGCAGAACATTTGGTATCGTTTTTAACCCGTTCCCATTTTGGTGGGGTCGGGAGCTCTTAGTCCCATCTTTAATTGACAAAAACAAGCAGACTTATGACAGAAGAATATGCGGGTTGACTCCACAGCTTGATCTTCTCGTCGGCCACAAGCTCCCTAATGGCAGCAGCTTTGTGGAAACGAGCGTTGTCGTGGAAAAGCCGCACACGCGTCCACCTGTCCATTGTCGCCAATACAAGTATCCAGATTCTATACAAACGTATTCATATACCCCTGCGGGCACATGAACCGGTGGCAGGAGCCGATAGGAGACGATTCCCTCAAGGTCCCCGGCCATAATCAGCATCCAATTGTCGCCGTGAATCTCTGCACACACTTCCAGGTCTTACACACTTCCAAATATTAGAGACAGTGGTTCTATGGGCAGCATGTGCAATTTGATTCATGTAGCATCAAGCATGAGCGTAAGTTAGTTCGACAAGTTCTGCTCATGACAAAAATTTCAGGAGCTCTCTGTCTCCGTTGCGACTCGCGTGGCATCCATTTGGCTAGAATCTCCCTCTTGCAGAGATCGTCCTTGACGATGTCCTGAACCATCAGGTACGACAGTTCTGTGTGACCAGCAAGCGAGTGCAGGGACTGGCGGCTCGAGCGCTGGGAACACTCTTTCAATTTGTCCATTTCTTCTTGTCGTTTTCGAGCGATTTGATCACTTTCAGTTGCACTTTGGCAATTTGTCTCCTCTGCTTTCAAGTTCGCACACCATTCCCGTACGCTTCTCACGCACAAGGCCTACCGGCCTAACAACTTCATCAAATTTGAGCACATTAGCTTGGCGCTGTGGTTTTTTGAGACGACAAAATTGATGGAACGTTCTTGTCCTTCCAAGAAAATTGACGTTTGAGTATTCTATGTTAAAATTCATTGGTCGAAATTCTCAAAAATCACTAATGCATTTGACAAGAGTGAGGGCGGGAGTAGGGTTGGTCGAAATTAGCGCCCAACCTGGTCCACGACCTTTCAATTTATTTAAAAATATTTAAATGTTTTTGAATAAACAACACAGCCATTTTCCTTCAGACGGCCGTATCGAAATCGGACCGCTTTGCTCGAATCAACCTAATGTTAATATTGGTATTCTATTTACGATTGTACAATTACTCGTGGCAATATTGCAGATAGGGTGGGGCAGAGATAGTGTATTGAAAATTAGAGCGCTATGGCAGCAAACAGGATATAACTACTTTAGGGCAATAGATCTGTGCTCTGAATTTAATGTCCGAGTTATGCGGTGGCGCGGTTGGCTTCGCTGAGTGTCCCAAGGCTGTTTATCGCCACTTGAGCGCCTATCATATGAGTAGACAGAATCTGATAGTTTTCCTAATTAAACGTAACCAGCATCCCAGGTCGCCTCTACCATACCTGCGATATGGCACAAACATCCTTCGTGATTCGTTAAGACCTTATCATACCAGTTAGCTTTTGCGCTGTACTCAATTCAGCCGCGATGTTCCCACCGCGTTTCACTGATAATATTTGTAAGTGGCCTGTGAACGATGAGGGGGGGGTGTCCGTGGCTGACGTTGGCCCTATCTACTGACTCTTGTACTCTCTCTCTCTCTCTCGCTCTCATCCACACCGAAATCTCCATCTGCACGTCTTTGCTGTTACCATCCCCAAGCGCGAAGGAGACGCGACAGTGATTGATCGGCGTTTGTTAGGGAATGATGGAACGATCCCGAGAGCGGCCGTCCGGGGACTTTGCCGTATTCTCGAGAAGACAATTCAGGCATCGTCGTCGTCGTCCTCGTTGTCGTCGCCGTAAATTTAACAAAAGGCAAGCACTCTGAAACCAAGGCTGATGTGTAGGGTAACCGGACATTTCATCGAGGCTAAATTAACTGGCGCGAACGACAAACGACTCTAAAATGTATCTCAGCTGAGGCATTTGCTCCTTTCTTCGTATTAACTGTTTTACTATATAAGTATAACGCTTACGATGCATCATGGCCCGGCTGTACCTGTCTACTAATGATAGAAACCGTGGGCGTAAAATATTGGCTGAGCGTCAACCCGAAAAATTTATTTACTTTACTAATGATAGCGTGAGGCGGTTTGCTATTTATTCACACATCTAATAGCAGGATAAACAAACTCAATATTGATAAGACGAATTATCCCTTAAATATAGATGGTATATATAGTAAATAGCGAGCGTAGTAACTTAGCATGGCCAAATACTGTATAATAAATGTTCATACCGCAAACAATGCCCAGTTCATTCTTATCTTGCACTCAAGATCGAGTGGTGCAGTTCGCACCATTCCGTGAATGCGACAAAGCTCAAAACGGCACTCTTTGTTGGCATGAGACAAATCCCAGTTAGTTCAACGGATACATAGATACTATGCGTGCAACACAAGTTTCTAACACAGATTAGCATCGGACTACAAGATGCTTTCGCACTGGTAACTCGACGTGCTGCGAGCTCATGTGACAAGTATTAGGCGTTGCCGCCGTCAATCGCCGCTACAATCTAAGGAATTAGTCGAGTGGATGGCACAGCGCCGGCAAAGCTGCAGAATAATTTAACAATAATCCAGGGATTTCTTGACGTCACACGAGACTTCATTCGATTCAGGCGTACTTGGTTACTTATTCATATGCGTAATCAACTCACACACACACATACATGCACCTCGTGTATATATATATATATATATATATATATATATATATATGGAGGCCCCTAGCATAGAGGCGACCGCACAGTTAGTTGGGTGTGCTAATTGTTCATCATACCCGCGATTACATTTGGGTCACGAAACGACGCATCTTCAGATTCTACCATATTATTATTATTTTAGATATCGACGTCTTATTAGTAGTGTTTTCGCGAAGTTCTTATTCCGCGAATTGGTGCAATAAAGTTAAGCATACTTGATATGCACCTGCGGGGCGTAGCTCGAGCCGACCCCTTCCGTTCAGTGCGGTGGCTCGAAAACCAGTTGACTTCAGGACAGTCAATTTTGAGATTCCCAAAAAAGTGTTCCTCCCAAAGTCAACTCCGTCAAGTGTTGAATTCTAAATATATTTTAGTACGCTGCGAGTTAGGTCAATTCAAGCTCCCTTGGACCACACCTGGGTGAGCGATTGCGAAAGGAGTTCCTTCTCGCGCTTATATGATTATTATTCGGCTGACCCAAGAAAACGGAACATATATTTTTCAATGTCGGCTAAACTAAGCGAGTTAAAACAAAGATTTTTTTAGTGTGAGTTAGAGGTATGCACCTCTTTTATTTATCACTGGTCCAGAGTTCTGACAGCCTTCCGGCGGCTAGGTATGCACAATTTCTATTCCCACCTATAACATCGTTATTTAAGACCTCTCGGAGCAATTCGATGTTTGCACACCTTTGGTTACCTATAGCCCTCTGTAACTGATGGAAGCAACCATAGTCACACTGGCCTAAATCGGGAGAATAGGAAGGGGTGACGCCACCGCTCAATCTTGTTGGCCTTAAGCTAGGACGTAATTTCATCGGGACGATGTGCTCCAGCATTCTCATAGAGCAGCCACACTCGGTGCTTCCTATTGCCATGCCAATTATTCATGAGTACCTTCAAGAACTCGGGATATCGAACCGAGTCCATTTTTCCTTTGGGCCCAAAATATCGTAGTAGCAAATCCCGTTGAAATCCATGGCAAGTGCTACCATTACTTTAGGCTCGAATCTTTAATATTTGGTATTACTACCGCCTGTTCACCTGGTCTTCGCTACTGTTTCACTTGATCTTTTCCGGTCCCCCATACAGGTTGACCCATGTCTCGTGCACTGCAACGGTACGCTCAAAGAGACTCTTTTGCTGCCTGTACATCTTCAAATTGTCTCGCGAGCACTCCTCACGGATTTTCAGTTAGCCAGGACCGAGTTCATGACAGACCCATTTTGATCCATCCTTGACGACATGTTTACATGAGGTACCCCATTTCGAGCGCCCAACGAAAGCGGAATTCTAGCAGCTTTAGTTGCTAATTGTTGTGTCTCACTACCCGCCAACTTTGAATTCAAACTGGTCAATAATAAGAGTCAAGAGTAAGAGTAAGATTATACAAAAGTAAGACGATAGCTGTGCCGTTTTTTTTGGGTCGGCCATATTTATGAGACAAATAAACCTTATTCAAATATATAAACATCAAGTTGGAGAAACTAGTTATCAACTAAGGATGATTTGTAAGTTTATATTTGACACTTAATATTATCAAATTTCACATATATATGCCATTTCAGATAAATAGAACTCACAAAATAAATCCTGATAGAGGAACACAGTGGTAATGATAATCATCCTTAAATAATACACGCTCCATCACAGAACAAGTGGTGTATAATATAGCTTAATAATTCTGAGCGGTAATACTTCGTTGGTCTGGATTTCGTGGCCATGGATGAAAGATGACAGCGATTTCCACATGTAACTGTATTAATATCCTGGAGAATTAACTACATAATTCCTACCTTAAGTTGGCTGAACTAGAACTCTTTGGAGGTTGATACGATACTTAGGTGAGTGTTATTTAAAAAGTATTTATTAAAATATAGATTGATGCGTTCGGAGATCTCCCAGATCCGAACACGCGATCCGAACCCGTTGCAGAAACACCATTGGGCTAACTTCACTGTTAGAAACCCGGGGGACCTCCAGTGTCCCGAGATGTCCAAAAGTGCTCTAAGATGCGGACATTATGGACGCCCTTTCAGTGACTGGGATGGTAGCTGTGAAAATTGAGCTAGTGAAGAAACGTATTGAGGGCTACGTTCATTCCCCACAGATAGAGTTCTTCTCCGGTGCTGCGTGATGCTTCCAGCCGAAGTGCTCGTGCTGGTCCCGTATAAGTCTCACTGCTGGGTCATAACAACGCTTCCTATTATAATGAGGTGGCAACAGTAAGACAAAGTGGGCAATGAGGACACTTTGTTAAAAAATGCAGGAATTCACCAAAATGTATTAACTGCAGAGGTTCACAAGGCTCCTCGTTCCCAAGCATCCCTCTCCGGAAGTGCGAAATTCGGAAACGATATGAGGGTCTATATAGAAAGACGTTCTCTCCAGCAACTCAGGCATTCCATTCGGACCACCAAAGTTGAGGTAATAATACCTGGCCCTCCTCTCAGCCTCTACGGAGCCTGACGTTGTCCCTTCCTTCGCTGGAGCACCACAGCCGTCTTACGCCGCGGTCGCACGAACAGTAGCAGTACACACTGCAGAGGGGTCCGACGTCAATGTAAATCTATCTCGAATGACTTTGATCCCGCCTATGACTATGTAGAAAGAAAAAAGCCTGCAATTCAAACCTCAAGAAAATGCTCTCAACTCAGAAGTAATTGCGAGAATTCTCAGGGCAGGTCTCAGTAATACCTATTAATAACCACACCTAGCAAAAAATCTCTTGGGGCTAATTGGTGTGCTTGGGTCTGATATATATCAGGTCACCGCTATCTGCTTTCCACATGGGCTCGAAATATAGGTAGAAATCTCTCTGCATGTAGTTATGCTTAGTCAAGATAAAAATAATTGTGATAATATAACTAGTAGCAAGGAGTGGAACAGAATCGCCGAGCTTAACCATATTGGTTTTCGCTACGACAGAAGGCAGCTTGCAGACTTTGGTCGCCTCTGTAGAGGATGAGGCCGTGTCGAACTCGATACTAGTGATCAACAAGACATGGCTGAGGTGGGTGGATTTTGATGGTTATGGCATCTCCGATTTCAGTTCTATTATGTACAATCGAGATGGTAGTGTGACGAACAGGGGCTTCGTGTATAAATTTACGTTCGCCTTGGGTGCATTATCGTTTCCTCGGGAGCACGAAGCAGTGTTGATGGCAAGGTTCGGGTCGTTTGTGCTCATATAAGGAAGATTCGCTTTGAGGTGTACCTTGTTGGTTTTTACTCCTTCCTCTCATACAGAGAGCCACTGCTCGACTTGTTAAAGGACATCTAATATTTCCTGAGGGGAATTCGCGGCTGCTGTTGGTAATTGTGAAAGTATTTCGCATATCTCTCCTGCAATTTGGTGAACGCCTTCGTTTCCAGAATTCTACACGTTCGCGGTCACTCTTACAGGCACAGGTTACGTTTGTCTAAGGAGTGCTTTGTCCGGATCATTTGAATTTGCCAGTGGAGTGTTCTTTACTTCCGTTTGACGTGTTATTTGGAGTGTTATTTACTTCCGCGACGGTGTAAGCCAATTAAGCTGGCTTAGTGTCTACGATGAGGCTTTAAGTAGTGTCCCCTTCAGGGAACACGAGAGAAGCTTTACTTCGATTGTAACTAGCTCATATCAGCCTCAAGAAGGATTTTTGTTCTCAGCACGTCTCCGTCGCTTAAGGCAGGATCTCAACAAGTTGTACCGTGATAATGTGAGAACGCGTTCTCATGAGTCAAAATCGGCTTACTATAGTTGTCCTTGCAGATACAGTCAGGCACTCCGTTGTACCGAGATATCATTCTATGAACTAGCTCCCAGTTGTGGGCATTTCTAAAGTTATCGTGCGGCAACGGTAATATTCAGGTTCGACTTGAATTAGAGTCTGTCTTGCTGACTCGGGGCGGACCGTTGATTTTTACCTATAATAGATCAATGAGTTGGAAATTCAGAAGGCGGTGGATTCCACTACGGCCACCTGGAGTCACAGCCGGACTCGTGTTGTCTTATATGCTTAGGGTCCTTGAGGATGTAGCGGCGGTTGCCAACTATCGTAGGTACTCGGTCTTTCTTCAAATGATGAAATGCTTTGGTTGTAGTTTAACTGTCCCTGGCTGCTTTTGCTCGTGTGGTAGAGAAAAGGCAACGAATGTTAGCAGCGCTAAGTTATCGTGGCTGGAAATCAACATTAGAACGCCACAAGTGGCTGTCATGGGCTCTATGTGATTATTATCTTAAGCAACGTGATGTTTCTTACGATATTGTCCTGTAGTAATTCTTGTAACACAAGTTCCCACGGTGACGTGGCATCAGCCCTGTTCGGTTTTTGCCAATCAGTCCGACAGCAGTGATTGACAAGCTAGAAAATCTTATTAAAACCTCTGGGATGTTCGGCCTTGTAGTAAATACGAACAAAACATGTTTCACTTTGTTTCGCGAACCTCAGCTAGCAATTCAGATGCACCCTGTACCCGTTCGGCGGAGAGCGAGTCCAGTTGTCATCTCCTTGTAAATGTCGTGCTTAAACGATCCATTGGGATTTCTAAAATGGCATTTTTTTTCTTGGGGTGCCAAACACTCAAATTTTATGCGATTATCGTATCCATACGGCGCCTCAGAGAACTCGGAGTTCCGGCGGAAAGCAATTGCAATTGATTTTCAAGATGTCGCTCATAATTTTACTATATCATTCAATACAAACACTCCGTTATTAACGCCAACGAAAGTCATTAGTACGGGACCTCTATTTGAGGAACCAGGTATAGCGTCATAATTCCTCAAGGCAAGGTCACTCGGAACGACGCAAGTTCGCTCTTCCAGCGAGTTTCAGGGGAGAAGTCGCAGAGACTCGGTCTCAGGCGTCTTTCACAAGCATGCTCCCGATCCCATCAGCAAGATGTGTAGGATTCATTCTGCGCCCTTAACCTTTAGGATGGTAGATGCCCTTATCCCAACGGATATCTCATTCCCAATCGCAGTCGTTGACGAAAGAACGGCCCGTTGAACGAGTGAATTCGACAGGCCTATGGTCATTAAGGAGAGTCTTAACGGCTTACCACTTACCGTCTGCCCGGAGCTCGCTTTTACGCGATCTGGCACCGCGACTAAAACGTATTCATACAAAGTTAAGATAAGTTATTGCCTTTTTTGTATTGCGTACACTATGTGTTAGTGTGATTATATGTCTTTACTATATTTGAAGTCATGCGCTAGTATTCTTCATACTAGGATACTTTTTAATATCCTTATAATACTAATAGTTTTGAGCGAAATTTAACATTTTAAAGCTATATGTATATATATATATATATATAGTTTCTACTTTTTGAGAGCTTTTCTCGAGTCATTTTCCCTGGCAGAGCTGTGAATTACAAATATATTATCGTAGCCGTCGACCTAAGGACCTTTTCCTGTTTTTTAAAAGGTCATTAGGTCGACGGCTACGATCAAAGGCGTGCTAAGATTGACACAGAAAGGGATATATGTATATATATTCTGTGACATCCACAGCACGCCTCTGTATGACCTTTCAAAAAAATAGGAAAAAGTCCTTAGAATGACGGCTGCGATAATGTATCTGTAATTCACGTCTCTGCGAGGGACAATGAATCGAGAAAGGCGCTTGAAATGGAGAAACCCCCTGAGAAACGCCCTATTCTACAATGGTTTGTATTGTCCTCATCACGAAGTGGCAAGTCTCGTCTAAGCAGTTATCCAGCATAGGTTGAAGTCATCGGAAACCGTGGAAGAGAGCAACAGGGAGCGAGGGAGACGTCAGAGGAACGGCAGAGAGTCCCCAAAAGCCTGATGTCATGTTGGCAAACTTGACCCACCGAGAACTTGAGATTGTTAATTACCAGAAATTACGATCGAGCCCGGTCATAAGGATGCGCCCACGCGGACATCCAGAGACGCACGGTGAACCTGGCGTTGTTTTTTGAGGGGTGAAACAGACTTCGATTGAAGCTATCCTAACTATTTACTCACTTTGCTGACGAAGCGCACAGGCATCATTGTCGTTACTTATCTATTAGTTTCACGATCGCGATTATTGGAACATTGATATCAGATGATGTAATGAGTACTGCCTGGGGCGGAAGCCTCCTTATCCATCTAATGAATCGCTATTCCCGGCAAAGCACCAAGCGGTCTAATAAAATAGCTAATAATAGCAATGTCAGTAAGAACATATGGGATAATAATGAAACTACAATGATATGGTATAGCAAGAAACTCGGGAAGAAGCTATATTGGGCTCATCTGCAACTAAGACCCAACAATCCATCGATTCACGGTTCAGGGTTTCTTCCACCTACTTTTCCGACTCTGTATCGTGCCTTATTTCAACCAAGCATTATAATATCCGTAGTAACTCCGAAGTTAGCTCTATTTTCATTCGGAGCGGCATGCCTTGTCACGTCCATCTCTTATCTCTCCATCTCGTCTCTAATTAGATTCTGCACATTCGTGTAGCTTGTATTCGAATTGAGTCCCACGATCCTCAAATCCTTGAGCAAAGTCATGACGGAGAACAAAGAAGGTTATGCCGTCTGAATTCATTAAGGATCTACTTTGTGTCTATCTTTCCTACATTGTTTCCTGCCCTGTTCACGCTGTTGTCGCTAGCACAGATTCTTCATGTGGAAGATAGAGCTACTGTAAGTGCTAATGTAAATTTTATTACTTTCAAACTACAGTAGGTAGCAGCTTTCAGAACTGCAGAGGAAAGGTAAGGTAGGGTAAAGGTATATTGGTTTATTAAAGGAGCTGCAATTTTACACTGCTTAAGCTCTCTTGTATGTCACACAGCGCGGCTCGGACCTGCGGCTGTTGTAACAGATATTGTAACACGAATATTATGACAGGCAGACAGTGTAAACGTTTGACTAAATTTCAATTTAATCTAATTTCGAATATCGTACATTTATATGTAATGTTTTTTAGTATCAGTGTGAGGAGCTGTGGTGCAAAAAAATCCTTTTATTTTTTATCGAGAACTAAAGCGTATGTATATTGCAGTTCCGAAAATAAAATTGATTTTGATTTTGAAATAATCTATTTGCACATCCATGGTTCCCTTCCATTGGTATCTACCCGTTCTAGCTGAGTCATTGATTCACTCAGTGACCAATTTCTATTTGAACATTTCAAACGACATCACACGTTTTGAAAACGACGTCACCGACAACAATAAGAAAGGATGCCTCCGTTGCGATGCTTGAGTTTCTTGGAATATACTAATACAGGGGCGGCTGCATAAAGTGCTCTGTCGTTGAGAAACTACGCCAACTAAATACGTAAAAAATATTTTTTCTCATCCAATTTTTTATAGCAATTTTTCCCAAAGGTTTAGAGTGGTTTTATCGGCGACTCGGAGGCGAGTATACATCTTAGAAGACATTTAAAATTAACTGCAGAATAAGCCGAACGAGGCATTAAATAATTTACCTACAGCGAATTATTTGTACGACCTTTATTCATCATGCTTCTAATATATATATATATATATATATATATATATAGCGTAAGATATTTTCGTTACCGATATTTTTAGATTTAATTATGCTTCAGTTTGTCCAAATGTCCTCTAGAAGAATTTACCAAAGCCTACCATTAATTTTCTAACTCTTCTGCTCCGCCCCTCTCTTAGACGATATTCTTTTACGGTATCTTCCTATGACCGCAGTGCACGATGTCCGTGCACCGCATAGACCCGCCGATCTTGACAGCTCCCGCGGGACTCATCTACTGCGTCAGCTGCGGGCCATGTGCGGTGCAATGTTCTTGCTACCTGTTTTGTAGAACAGTGACAAAGTGAACGATTTGGCGGGGGCCATTAAAAGTCAGCTGTGCACAGCAGAGAATGAGTTACGCATGGTTTGATTATTTCCTATTGAAATGTCAACATTTTATTTCTCGGTAGTATAGAATATTTGCCATTAATCAAAATTTCCGACGGCGACTGCCTAGACAAGAAGACCCTGTAAGATTCAGGCAGCGTTGCTAAAAAATAAGTCAGCAGATGCATTTTGTCATATAATAAGCGGTCTCCTTTAACAATGACCTTGAATTCAAGCGATGGCCGTGATGTAAATGATCCACGTAGTGTCCTGCTGTAGACTTGCTTGTACTAAACCGAGCTTCTGCTGCTCCGTGGCCCCTAGAATGCCCTCGAAATTTAGCGTTCGTTCGTTCGCGTCCCTAAAGGTTTCAGCGGGTAACAGAGTTTGTGGTTGTATCTGGTACGCGTGGAAACCCGACCGTCCATTATTTCGCACACCACCGAGCGTCTAGGTCTGTGCACAAAGACTTTCAGAGCTAGAATATTCCAACACAAAGTAATATAATTATCCAGGCTACAAAGACCCTCGAATTCTTTCTCCCAGACAGGCCACAAAATAAATGAGGCGTTTTTGTAATACAAATGCAATAAGGGCACTCAGAAAATATAAAATAAAAACAGCAACGAATGGACAAGATGTTGCACCAGAAGAAATGTCAAACTGTCATTGATTCAAGCCGTTTCTACAATCCTGTGTAACTTCTAATCCCGACAAATATATATATATATATATATATATGTGTGTGTAGACACACGGCCCTTACGCCCCCAATGATATAACATTGACGAACAACTCCTCTAACAGTCTACGATTATTCTCGCTTCTTCATGCGAACAAATCTCCCACCAGGGCCAAGAGCTACCAGCGGGAACTCTGCTATCCGCCTGCAGCTATGTCCCCAGTGGCTGCTGGGTAATAAACGAGGTTGCGCCCTTCCATCGTCCTCCTAACATGAAAGGTACTACGTAAACGGGTATACATACCTGTATAATATAACGAGGTTTTACGATAAATAGAGGACACCTTCATAAACAGGGTTGGACGCCCTCCTCGCGTTTTCCGTGACCCACGACAGCGTCTTTGTATTAAACGTACGCGGTCATTACTCTGTTTTAATGAGTGCTTAGCCTCGAACGATCGCCCTGCCAGCCACTGCAACGAGAACGATTTTTTTGGCTCGCGGTCTCTTACGTACAATCCATTCCTACCTGATCGCTTTCTTCGGTCACCGACGGCAGTTTCGATTTGTTGAAACAGCGTCTCCCGTCCCATTTTCCGACTCTTGTCGTTGAAGCTGTGTAAAGCAATGACCCTGCCTCACTGATATCCACCTGGCACCCGCAGTAATACTATTATATATGCATTGTGGGGGTCAGCCAATCACATTCGGGATACCATGCAATTTTCCCTTTGTTTTATTGGATAGAAAATGCCGAAGTAACAAACCCTTGGTTGTCGATTTTTAGAGAAGTATGAGTCAATGTTGTCTGGCCTCTTAGCGACAGAACTGAGCGAAGGGAGAAACACCAAAACTCGTAACCATCATAAGAATATCAACGGAAGACGACGGCGTCGTCCTGCCTGTGTTCAATCCACATCTGTAACGTCTGCCGATTCCTTCACAGAGGTTTCGTGAAGAGGAGACGATCTTATATGAGAATATCTTTTTCAATATCCTCTCCTCTGGAAAGTAGACAAGGACTGCGGGTCGCAAGTGGATAGCATGGCCGCCACGACGCTATAGCGATATATGATAGTATCCGTTGCCTGGCCCTGACCAGAATAGACGCCAATACCGGATAATGATGTCGTGGGAGCCAGGTTACATTACGATAAAAGTGCACGACGAACTCTAAGTAGAGTTTCAACTAAATAACGAGTTGGATATACATTGGATAGCTTTTCTCTGCAACAATATAGATACCCGTCACGCGATCCCCCCCCCTGCTGTTTGCTATACGGTTAGCTGAAACGCTTAGAAGCGCATTGGCATAAGTGCGTGCCCATGGTGCATTGAACGCAGAATTTTACGAGCGATGCAAGTGAGCGTAGAAAACCGTGTTTAGGATGTTAGTACGATCAGGTAACGCTATTTTCCGATGGAAGTAATACAAAACGCAGTTGTAGTCACTTGGTATATGCCAAGGAGGGTTTTCGTGTGAAGCCTTCGGTGGCCGAAGCAGTCGTTCGCCTGAAGGTGGATCCCGCAAGGTGATTGTGATGAATTAGCAATCGTCGAGTTGATTCGTTCCAACCTCCAGCGGAATAGTTTAAAAGGACGATGTCCAGGCTGCAAGTTGGCCCCACAAGTAAGGAGATGATTTCTAGAAAGCTGAGGGAACCCGCTCGCCTTCCGATATCCTGCTAACAGAGCCCGATCCGCAGCTATAATTAGTATCTAACCGATATAGACATGAGGCAAAGTGTTGCTGATACTTGAGCTCTACGTAGCCAGCGCGCTTCAATTAGGAGCTGCATAAAATGCGCGCCAAAGGGTTCTACTATAGTTGGAATCTCCTGCCATTGCTGACTGTATCTGCTTCTGCAAGCTTCTTACAATACCATAACGGCGCCTGCGCCATAATTGAGTGTAGATAATAACAACAAGAACGACCGAACTCTCGCCACAGCGACTGGCGAGAAAGCACATTGTAACTATATTTATAAACTTAGCACACTGTTTGTAAAATAGGTATATTATATTATAATATTGCACAACTCGTGTGAATAAAAGAACGAAGAACTGCGCCTTGCGACAAACTTTACACTTTTCCGCCAGATGCTAATTTCTTGGTCTTGATTTCAAGAATTTTTTTTCAACCAAACCGGTACCGTGCTTATAATATAATGCATACGAACGAGGACGAATGTGTTGCACAATTGTGTCTATGTGACGTCTCATATAAGAATAATAAATATAAAATAAGACATAGAGGCTAACAGATATACTCACATGAAAGTAAGCCAATGTCTTAGGACTTTCCGGGCCAATCTGACAACGACGCCTATTTCAGCCTTTAGAGACCGAAGACAAAGGTTTCAGCATCTGAGTTATTCTGTTCGTTTGGTAATTGAAATGACAGAAAAAAACAGTTAACGTATCCAATTCATGCTTGAGCTCAGTTCAGGGAGTGTGCGTTTCCTCATCTGAAAAAGGAGATGCCTCTTATTTTGTGTCGCGGCCAGAACCAGCGGGAAGGTGTAAGAGTGAAGTGGTAATCAATAATTAGCAAGGACGATGTCGTTTTTATCAGACCCAAAAACTCAGGAGCATTCTTCCTCGTTGCTCCGCCCACTGGCCTTGGCCGTCACGCTGGCTCTCAGCTCAAGTGTATAGCTACCGAGGTGGAGACAGTGGTGTAATACAATACCGACTATGGTTGACCTGACACAACTTAGTAGTATACGCACTATCGCGAAGGCGCCCTTGGAAAGCTTTGTAAACCTTGTTTTATATGCCTTGCACTGAGTGTAGAAGCTATGTGCAGCCACGCAAGGCCAACCGTCGAAGGAAAACTGGCCCCACTTGCAGGTGATGCTCACGCCTAGCTCACCAAGTATGGGAGTGCTCTAAAAACAACACGTTGTACTAAATTGCGCCGACCCTAAAGCAGGTATCGAGCGCACTGCCCCTTTGGTGCACTTGCTTGGAGAGGCAAAAACCAATACACCATCTGCCTAGCTATAACCTTTCAAGCTTTATCCCCAGGATCAACCCGATCATCCATGTATGTCGACGCTGCAATTCTCTGAAGCGAGTACTATCAAGTCACGCTACCCGTGTCAACATAGCGGTCGCAAGTCAACCGGTCGGGTTGCCCCTCTCAAACACAGAAAACGTCAGATCCAAAACGGTCAGACCACGTCTCATGGTAACCGAGTGGGCTTCGTAATGCAATCTGATTCGTCAGAGAGAACTATACTAAAGGACGTGCAATTTCAAGTCCTTCCTGCTCTAGCGCGAACCGTGGGAGAAGCACTTGCTAGACCAAATTTCGGTTTTATTAAGCGACTTTTGAGCTCTGCACCATTGCCTTGTGGCTACCAGCTCGAAATCGGCATGACCGTAAGAGAAGTTAAGCTGCGACTCGTTCGAATATACACAACACTTAGAGCAGGAATTAGCCTAGAATATACTGGTTAGAGCTACCTCGCACTACATGTTTCGCTAAGTCGCACAGGAGGATGATGAAGGAGTCCACAATTTAGATTCGCGTCTACCCCTAACGGTTGCCTTCATCCTCGAACTGTTTTACAGCGGCAGTTTAGCACCATTCAGAAACCTAATGGTGGCATCGTATCCATTGCCTGCAGACTAACATTAAGACGTCGTGAAATAAAGGTGACCCTGCAAACGGTGTTTGAGACCATCTGGGTGAAATGTCGCCCAGTAATATAATTCTCGGGCACCGATTACGCGGCGTTTTTTGCAAACGATATTGTAGGGCTCATTAATTGGACACGCAACGAATTTGCGTAGAAATAAAGTAGACATCTAGCCGGACCTGTGCTGGGCATAGCCTCCTTGCGTCCGTTTTTGGTGGATGATATATTTCGTGCGTGCAGCGACAGCGAGAGTGTGCGCGAACCCGTCTGTCGGACCTACTATGGGGATCAGTATCGTGTAATGATACAGCAAAGCAATTACATCAAATCACTGTACTCGAACTAGCCTTAACCATTGATTAACATATCAAAGCATACGCTTCGTCTCGTGCCGATACAGATGTCGTTTGAGGTTGAAGTACAAATATAGGTAGCTAGCGTCTATGTTTGTGATCTTCTCCATGCCTGGCTTCCGTCTCAGCAGAGTTGACGAGAACGAGAATATTAGGAATCTTTGCTGAGTGCTCAACAATGATTAATTAGTCGAGATCTATCTTCTAGATGATAGCAAAGTAGTTTCGAACTTTGGCCTTCGAACACATCCAGGGTCAGACAATAGAGGAGACAAATATCTTCACCGCATTTCAGTATGTCGTTACGCGTTGGTGGACGGGATGGAGAGGTGGTTCCCGTGTACCACGCCGCATATACAGACACATTTTTACGTGTTTCCTTTTTAACCGCTTCCTTCGGGACATCCATTGATGCAAGTGGAGTACGGACCACCGCCTATACTTGCAGTCGCTTGTTCTTGATTGGGGAACGGTCTCACTGGGGAGCCGATGTAATTTGTGAAAGTTCTGTTTTTTACTGACGAATGCTCATCATGCATATGTCTAGTTTAGAAATGTACGCCGCGCTTCGGCCTGGTAAATTCCTGCGGCCTGAACGACAATTTCAATCCGACCTGATTGCCAAGTAAATATGATTCAATAGCTCGAATTGCACCGATTGCCCTCCCAAAAGCCAATTTAAATTTCAATATAAGCTTCATAAATAGACTTCGTCTAGTTCCTTTCGGTTAGGCCAGCTGTCTATGCCTCAAATGTACAAGGATCCTGAGACAACCTTGTCAGACGTCTACATCGCCGCCTGAGGCATACTGCCGGAGCCAACCCTATTCTCGGATAGTGCAAACGCCTTAACTGTACATAGCATATGATACTTACAAGAAACTTCGATGAGTCTTCGGAGAATGTCGTTCCGTCGACTTGCAAGGCATATTCTTCACATTCGGAGGTTATTTTTGAAGAATAATATATTACAATAGAATACATACCAATTGATGTATAAACTACGTGAGACAGAATGATGCAATGATTCGTTGCTTGCAGAGGCGGGGCGGCCGAGAGCACGTCAAACACACATACAGACGTTATTCATTCTGCTGTTTCATGCGGTTATATGTTCAACAGGACCTTCTGGTGATAGTGGGAATTGCTGTGGAGGACAGCTCGATCGGTATGGGCCGTTTCTGAGCATTTTGAACATAAGGGAGCATATTCGAGTCACAATTCATGGTCACTATATTTTGGATTAGTTGACAAAGTTGATTCGATGTTGCCAATGTAGTATTTTTCTTCGGATTGCTGTATCTGTTGCATGTACCGCGCAATAATGGACAATTGAACATTTTAGATCGAGGTCAACTACTGTCCGCCAGAAATAATGATCCAGAGCAGCCTGCATTTTTCAAGCGTTTTCCTCAGCAACGACAGAGAAGTACACCTTTACATCGTTAGCATATGCCACAGGTTTAATATCGGGATCAATGTATATGAGTGTATTTGTGTACTAAATGCTGATAAGTCATTTGAGTATTGTCCACTGCAAACAAGCAGTAGTTGCTTGTGCACGCAATGAGAGATTATCGATCGCTGATTTAGAATCAGAACGAAACTCGTCCATTGTTACCGGCATAGGTGATCAGATCTGGAAGCTCACTGGAACCAGGAGTTTGTCGATATACCAGCAAAAATCGCATGCTCATACAGAAGAACCTAGAGATCTGCACATGCAAGTTGGCATATCCTCGGATTCTTGTACATGTTCTACGCTGACAAATCCACATCATCGAGAAGCACAGCAATGTCAATGGGGTGAGGCAGAAAATCATTTTGTTACCATCTATTGCGGAATGAACGCGATTCCGGGATTGTGCACTATAATAACTATGAAGACTAGGGGGAACATCACAACATGACATTTGCTGAATGAAACGATCTGTCTAAGCAAGACCGAATGCTGGAATAATCGAGAACAATGTAATATACAGTAATCGTTTTTTAAGATCAACACACTATAAGAAAAAAATCACGCTTCTGGAGATAAATGACTGGCTTTTGGTTGGCAAAAATCATAAGCGCGTACTCACATCGGTAAGACAAAGCGCTAAAAATGAAACAAACGCCGTTTAAAACACCTAGACGGCTGTACCGCAAAGATAAATGTGTATATATATATATACACGAGTTCTCTGATGGCGTTACTCGAGTCATTGGGATATCTGCGGAGTCAGGCCCTATTTCGACTTGAAAGCGAATCATGCGAAGACACTTTGACAGTGGACTTTTTGAGAAACGATGATCAAACCGTGGGCGGCGACTGAGAGATCAACCCGAGCACATCAATCGTTACAGGCCTTGGAAAAAAAAACATTACTATCATGATTCGTGCGCCGCGTTTCGTTTGCGATTCCGTACCTCAATTTACTCTAGAAAACCTACCTACATCGCCTATATGATGGTGTTACCTATCGAATATTTTAGCACAGTTCAAAGGGTCGTCGAGCCCGATAAGCAGTAAAGGCAACGCTTGAGCAATAGCGTTGCCTCGCACATGGTTCAAATGAAACTCGGGATCGCGATCATTTCGACGGACGGAAAGAAGTTATTGTGAAATGTCGCATAGGTAGCTAATATATATATATATATATATATATATATATATAGGCAAAATAACTATAGGGATGGAGCAACTCAACGCAATATCTAAGCTCATCATTCAGCATTAGCATAACCGCATTACTTGATCTGGAAGTCGGTTGCACCGATAGGCACGCGGGAGTCAAGTCCAACCGGCGAGAGGTTGATAATACCCGCCTACGTTGTGACAACAGCCATAGCTTCGGAAACTATCAGCTTCATGAGGGCACATGCATATGGAAATGTCGATCCACGTTCGTGTGTCCTAATTAGCTATATCGTTCTAGCGTATAGAAGTTGACTCTTCGAACTTTCGTTTCGCTCTATCATGTTGCTAAGTCCTGCGTCTGTCAAATACTACGATACCCGGCCGATTGTACCTTTCAATCGTATTTGACAGGCAGTCAGTTGAACGTAACGTGGCTCTAGCCGCTAATCACAATTGTGATCGTTGGGATAATATCGCTCATGTCACGAACGTCCGCTCCAACAAACGCGTTCTCTTTGGGGTTTTCAGCTAGTGCCTCTTATTCTCAACGAGTTATTAGTTTCAGCACAATGAAGTTCAACGTATCGTACAACATTATTTAAGATGGGTGTATTTTCTAAATTTTATGCAATTCTTGTTGACATTCCGGTAATTCGCCACACCGAGCACTGATCTATCATACAATCTAATGCTTTGCGTCACTTTCTCATGGCTGATTCATTGTCGCATTCGTGAGAGTGCCGAAGAACAATACAACCCATTGTATACGACGTATTGGGACACTCAGATATGATAGTTACCTACATAGCGATTATTCCAAATACCGCTTTCATTCACATCGCACAGTGATTGATCAGAACGACGAGTGTCCTTTCGTGTCCGAGGCTTAAGAGGAGAACTTTTTTTTTACCCAAATTATGACCTTTCGGTAACTTGCTTTGGAAACTTTGGAAACGTCTTGCTCGCTCCTGACCGCTCTTCGTTCAACGCATGTCGTAATGGCGCCAGCAGTTCCAGATCCTTGAACGTGTGCGGGATCTTACTGGTTTCCCTCCTTCGCTACGCCTCCCTCTCTCTCTCTCTCTCTCTCCGTCTTTCTATTTCATAGCATATGTGGAAAAGTAGCGCTGGAGTACGATGCCATCAGGCTATGCGATGCACTGGTGCATTATTAACACGCTCACATGCGCGCCACCGAGAAACGGTCCTTTCCTTGTTGTCGTTCGCACTGTCGACGTCGTGGCTAGGATCGAGTGCTGACACACACACTACGACGGAGTTCGTTCTATCCTTGTTGGAGCCTACTTACTTTGTGATGACTTCCCCGTCTTGAACGGAGCCCGACCGCGGCCCGTCCTCGTAACGTCCTGTGCGGCGGGCTAGCAGTCAGTTCCGAGGCCGTCGACTTGCCTTGATGCTTACGTCCGCATTCGTCCATTCGTTTGTCTCTGACATTAAATGCGTATCCCATTCCAACGTGAATCCGAAATGCGAGGAAGGCTGGCATAAGGTCAGCCATCTTCGCGTGGAGAAACCGGACCACCTGCGACTTCCGACCTGGGCGATATCTGATATCAACGGAAATAGAATCGTTGTATATCTCGTATTCACCCCGTGATTTTTTTTCAGATATAAGTAAGTACATAGTAAGTAAGTAAGCATAGTACATAGTAACTTCACTCTCTGCTGTCTCTGAGAATCAGGTATCAGGCAAGAGATACATATTTTAGGCGATATTTAGATATTTTTCTCTAGGTAAAGAACACTCGATATGGTGTACGTATCGTTGTTCAATGAGCTACCTCATTGGGGTATGAGTTAACATGGTGGCTGTGTCATGATACGGCCTAATATTATATCTGTCAAATGACAGCTATTCTAGCCGAGGACTTCCTGTTTGGGACGCACGTGAACTTCTTGAGTTCGATTCGACACTGAAAGTTAAGCAGCACCTGTTCCTCACACAGAAAAAGCGCGAAATATAAGAACAACTCATCTAAGCATGTGCATTTTCAACATAACGTATGCGAAGAGTCATTTTAATCGTGAATATCAAATATCTAAAGTGCCCCTTTGGGCCAATCGGCCTACAACGTGAATCGTCGTGGTAGAATCATATCTCACATACTGATTGTCCCAATGTTGGAAGTCCCAATTGTCCTTTCAACAGTGTTTATTCTGTAGGCCCCTCTGGTGTCGTTATCTACCGCTGACATCGGCAGAGCAGAGTTGTGTGACCGTTTTGTAGCCGATCTCCATGTTACATCTTCTATCCGTTCATGCATGTACGGCATAGCAGAACAATGTCACCCCGAAGACTATTATGGCTTGCACGAAGATGGCACGCGACAATGGAGTGCAATGGGGAGGGGAAACATCGTCGTCTCTGAAATATAAATGGCACCTCCTCTCAAGCACTGTCTTTACGAAGGAGTCTATCCCGCGTGAGACTTGCACATTGGACTCCGCGTCAGTAAAGCATGGGTAAAGACCACCCTGAATAGCTGTCATTCCATTCCAACGCTGAAGCGTTCTGGTTGGAGAAGCGTACCGACGTAAATCGCGCTAGCTTTCGTCGGGCCAGCAAGCCACTCCATAAAGGCATCCCTGCTTCGGATAGCCCACCAGATAATCTACGTTATAGAAATGTAAATATATATATGTATATATATAGTGAGACAGAGGGGGAGAGAGAGAGAACAATCGCTTTAGGTTTCGATGCTGGCGTTGTATTCCACGGCCAGCGGAACGATTGCAGCGCTAAAGCGCCTCGAACACTAGCGAAGATGATGACAACGTTGAAGACAAGCGAACGAACGCGTAGATAAATTTGTGCATCCTCAAGGATATTTCCTTTATGGAAGAGTTTCGTGGAAGGGCTTCTTACATCGGGGCCGTCGGTTGACATAGTCAGCACAAGTCGGTAACCTTTCTAAGTATTTGTACTGGGGGCTGCGTTTTCTAACTGATGTCTCAATATTGTGAATTAATTCAGATAGATACACAACAGTTCAAAGACAGAAACAGATCGGCAATAAAATTGTGACATCGCTGCATGTCAATGTGAGGTTTCTCGACCATTAGCACCATTTTTTGAAGATCTCAATAGCCCATCTATAGAATAGGTTCTCGATGCTGGTGTTCTTACTCTGTTTCTCATCCGATGCCGGGTCCCCAGTTGGTAGTTGAGTTGCAAATCAAATACTCCTCTCAGTTGCATGCTGTGAGCTTCCATTGTTCGCACAACAGACTACCGCTAGATATTGCAGCCAGACACTAGTTCAGAAAAGGAGCTTTAGGCAGGCTGGTTGGGCAAACACATCTGGACTCTGTTCAGCCCGAGTCACCGTACTGTGTCTCAGCACAGTCTGGCGTAGGCCGGCAGCACAATGTTCGGTAAGCTCTGACCATAAACACTGCGGATGAAAGAGCACGAATCTTCAAAGGTCTTCCCCTATGAGTAGAAAATTCATAAGTATTCGTACAAGAAAGGAGGGCAACTCATATATATATATATACATGTAGGAGTTCGTCCAGAACATTTTACGTTTACCAGATGAATGATAGTCGCAAGAGCACGAGACGGAGATGAGATTTTTACGGTCCGCAACCAATACGATCTTGGCAGATGGTTGCTCAATCTTAATAATGGAAATCCTTTGGAATTCACCCAGCTCCCACATGCGTCTTCATCTAAGTTTGCTTCATGACCACTAATGTTAGCGTAATATTGTACGGGCAGCACTAACCAATTTGGATCAACGCTGTGCCGCCCGTGAATCACCTAATTTGACAGAGATAGCAGTTACAATCTTCGATGGAATCTTAGTAGAGCTTCCAGGAAATGCATACTTCCGGCCGCTGAACTGTCAAGTAGAAGTGCAACCGCTGATAGAAAAGTGAACTTGAAAAGACAACAAGCCGGCGTTAGACTCAGCTATGGTATATCAGTCTGGGGTGGAGGCTACAAAAATGTACTTCAGAGAGGGGAGATTATACAGAATGACGCGCTCCGAGCTATTACTGGTAAAACTCGAAGAGACTCGGTTGCAGACGTCCTAGTGAAATTTGACCTTCCATCGCTGACTACATTGCACTCAATTCACGTCGCTCTTCTTACTTTCAAGATACACAAGGGTATTGTGCCTACAGACGCTGCTCTTCCGATGAAAGCCTGCACCAAACGAACTGCTCGTAGAGCGACAGTGTTCATGACACCTCTGGCTATTAAAGAATCAAGCCGCCATACTCTCGCTTACCGCTTGCCGTCAATCTGGGGTTCTTTGCCTAGAGAGATTCGGTCTCTCACCTGTGTTAAGAAATTTGCTTTCGAAATAAAAAAAAAGGCTAAAATCTTTTTTGACCCAAATCCAGTAAACCACTTGTAATTATCTTGTTCAATATGACTTTGTGATATGTTTTGAAGGTATATCACCTCGAAGAACCTTGTGAAATACTTTGGTGATTGCTCTTTTTATCTTATTTTTTAATACGAGAACTTAAGCGTTGTAATATTTCGCAGTTCCGTCAATAAAGAAATAATTGAATTGAATTGAATTGAATTGACTAACACAAGAAGGTGTCTTCGCCTAAGTTGCTGTTTTCTTTCGAGCATATGCACGAGCCGGAGTTGTCGCATAGATCATTGGTTTGGGTATGTGTTGAACAAGCTCGCAAAGTATACTGCAGAGGGGATTTTTCCATACTCACCTAAGAAGGTCCGTATGGGCGGCAACCGGGTGGCCTCCTTCTGAGCTTCAGGAGAACCCCCCTTGTCTGGATAACTTCACGTGACTGAGCGCCTTACAGAGAGCAAGGAGAAGAGCACTTGTAAACACATATGACGAATGAAGCATCCTTCCTCCCGAGCACGTCTCATCAAAGTGCGCGTTCAAGGAACCCCAAAAAACAAAGACGGAGGAACACGCCCTGTGAACCAAGACAGAGCCAAATACGGGACACTTGCCACCGTAGGCGGCAGAGATCATCCATTATTCTATTCGTCCACCTCCTCTTCTTCTGGTACGATTTTTTATTTCTGTCGAAACGTTTGGAGTATATGATCAACCTTTGCTAATATTATCCAGCAATACTTACTGTTATACCATTCACGGAATGTCTAATAGAGCTCCATGCAACTCTAATCTAAAAGCCTTACCGCAAATGACGTTGAGTACGGATGCAGTTTTATTTCCGTGCGCACCGTTAAACGCGTGAGCATTCGTATGTTGCACTTCTTCGACGAAAGGGAACAGTTACTACTGAAACGAGATTAATTTAATTTAAATAACGAAATTCATTTTTAGGAGAGCAAAAAGGTAGTAGAGCAAGCAACCGGCGACCTACCTGAGATCGCGCAACAGTCCGGTGCCAATGCTATGATTGAGTCCCATTGTATAAGTCGATTCGTCTTCCGACGGATTATCAAGTAACTTGCTGGACTATTCCTGCTTCACAAATGAAACTCGCCACCGTTCATAGGATCATTGGCTTCCCCCGTTTCCGAAGGGTTATTAGGCAGGTCGCTAGGGCGGCGTCTCGTCGTATAACTCAGGCTCCAATCTATATATATATATATATATATATAGAGAGAGAGAGAGAGAGAGAGAGACCCGTATATCCAGAGCGATTTGTCCGCTAATGTGACGTTACTTCGTCGAACTTCACTTTCTCCCATTCCAGAAGCTATTCTACGTAACTCACGACTAAAAGATACCTGTCGTTGTTGTTGTTCTTTTTTTGTAACAAACCTGCGTAATAACACGCTTCTCTTTATTTATCTCGAAATACAGTTATCGTTCAATAAATGAACTATGGGAACACAAATCATCGTCGATCTCAATAAGGTCTCTCATATACTCCAAAATGATGTAACAAAATGGGAAAAAACCTAATAACTCAACAGGGCCCGCCGGGGGCTACTGAAAGGCGGTAACACCGCTGAATATAGGTAATACAATTAAAAGAATAAAAAAACTAAGGTAATATAAGCACTGTGTGAGAACTGCAACTGCTGAAACTGTACTTTCCCATCATCCGCCGTTTTTATTGAAACGCTTCGGTGAGCACTCGGGAATTATCAACGGGGCTTTAATTAGCGAAGCCACCCAGCAGAGAAGAGATAGATAGACGGACACCACCAACAACAACGGCAACAACAATAACGCCAACAACAGCGAGGAGACCAGAGCCGTCACCCTGTCATCACGTGTTCGGCACCGAATAAATTGATTAATTTATTTAGTCGTTGACTGGGGCAACAGCTCTGGACTGAATAGACTAGCGTACCCTATGCACTCGTCGCGTTTTCTGAGGCCCCCAACCCCGCGCCCTCCCCCGCGCCCCCCCGCGCCCCCCCGCGCCGACCCCACATCGGATCGCGTTCATGTACTTTCGTTCGCGTTCGTGTATTTATACAACTTTTGTTCAAAACGACGACTCCTTTATGACTGCCTACAGCTAGCTATCACATACGCACAAAGGCTTCGCAGGGATGACCCTACACCATTTCATCAAATACTCGGATGTAAGTAAATTGATAAATAAATACCGAAAAGGTCGCGACGATCTGATTCTCTCGAGTTCTTTTTTTTTCGCTGTTTGGTTGACCCTCCGTAGACCCAATCACGGTGGACTGTATGAGACTGCGGTCCGTTCTCATTGGGAATATTTAGTAGTCGTTTGTTTTCATGATATGTTATGCCAATATTGTATCGACGACGTCAGCAGCACCTAATGATCAGATCGATTATTATTGTCCACAAACATCCGTTTCGCCAGGCACAACACCAAATTCAGCCTAGCAGGCAACTTGGTATACCTCACCATTACGTGTCCATCATGCACGTCGTAGTGGAATACATACATTCATGTTTCATTAATAAAATCCCCTCGTTACATTACATCTATATATATATATATATATCGTGCTATAATAAATTCAACAATTGAACAGTACAGTTGATAACATCATCAGCTGGCCAATACACCACCATGCAGCGTTAACCAAGTGGTGATCAATTGGTCAGCAGTTGTTGAACTCGGTTGCTGTCACCGTGACAGTTGCAGTTGCTGTCGCAGAACGGGTGTGGGGTGTACACAGCAACGAGGCGGTTGAGGTGCGCGTGTGAAGTAACGATAGCTGTACATGCTTGACCCTCATGATCGCCTACGCCCCTGTGGCCCGCGTCCTCCCGACATCACTTTGGCTTCCGCCTCTCTGCATCTGCTCTGCTGCACTTGGCCAGCTGCTGTTGCTGCCGCGGCTACACGATGGAAACAGTAACTTCCAAGTAGCTCAAACGGCACTAGACCAGGCGTTCTGTGCGTTCATGATATAGTGATATACTGATAGTGGGCTCGCTTTACTGATAACAGTGGTAACAGGGTAATATTAAATGGTAGGATACACTTCATCTACAACCGTTTCCTGCGTCCTGTTCCTCACTTGCGGCGAGTCCTTCCCTCGAACTCCCAATCATAAAGCTGGCCCTAGTTCGAGTCATTACTTGAAGATTCATCGTCATCGTCGCTCGAGTCGTCGCTGTCGCTGTCATCATCGTCGTCATCATCTTCATCCTCCTCCTTATTGTCATTATCGCCGCCAACCGCAGTATCATCATTATTATTCTTTTCACTATTATTGTTATCATTATCATTGTTGTTGTTCTGCTCGATTCGATTGTCATCTGACTTTTTATCATCGTCATTATCATTGCCGTCATCATGAATATTGTCGTTGTTGCTATTGTTGTTGCTATTATTGTTGTTGTTGTCGTTGTTGTCGTCGTCTGCTTTGTCGGCTGAAATGGCTTCTTCGGCGCCGGCGTCGACTTCACCCCCTTCGGCTTCATCTTCATCATCATCGTCGTCATCACTAGAATCGTCGCTGCTATCGTCGTCTTCATCATCGTCCTCACTCGCGTCTCCCTCACTGCTGGCGTCGTCATCCGATGAGCTACTGCTGTCCTTGACCTCAATCGAGGTCTCCTTTGCAAGACCTTCAACCGTTTCTAAGCTCGGCATCGAAGGCATAGGCGCTGCTCGAGGAGGAGCTGACGTTGAAACAGCCGGGGTTTCTTCGTCAGATGACGACTCGTCAGTGGCCGGACGCCGCTTTCGCGTCGATTCCTTTTCGCCAGAGCCACCGCCGCCGCCACCTGCTGTCGTCGAGGGCGACGCCACCGCCGCTGACGCGAGAGCTCGCTGTTCCTCAGCTTCGTCCTCTGATGAGGTGCAATCGGCGGCACTCGAGTGTCGCAGCTCGACATCGCTCTCGGATTGCGACTCCTCGTCGGCGTCACGGCTAAGCACCACCTCATCCTCGACATCTTCACTGTCTTCAGACAGTCCACGACGTTCGGCACGGTCCTGGTCGCGACGGCCTCGACGTTTGCTTGTCGCTTCCAGATGTGCCTTGTAGTCGACGACTTGCTCAGGACTAAGAGTCTTAAGAAAGTTGGCTACTTCCTCTTTATAGGCCCGATTCAACTCGGCCGCTTTCATCTTGTACTCGGACTTGCTGTCAGCGGGCAACGCTGTCCATTGCTTCGCCACAACGCTAATTAGCACCTTTGGCTGATTCGTGTCGCGGAGACGCTGCATCACTTCGTTCGTAAATACCGAATACCCGCTCCTGGAACGACCAATATGAATTAGATATCGTGGACACTTTTATAAGAGAACACCACAACGCATAATCTCACGATGTTGACGAACTCATGGTAGGATCGTCATTTATCACAGGTTGCCAAAACCAACTGAAGAACAGATTCGATCCAACATTGAATATTTCGCCTCATGGGTTGCGTTACTAAATTTCAGTAATGTCTTAATTTGTCCACATGACAGTCAAAGATGACTCGCTCATTAGCTCAACATATAGCCAGACATTATGAGCTTACAATAAAAATAATCCACGAAGTAATTCTCGAATCGCAGCAAGCATATAGAGATTTACTTACATCGGAGGCCTCTTGGGCTCGCCAGGCAGAGGCTTCCGTTTGGGCACTCGTTGGGACTTCTTCATCTTCTCTTTAGTATCCTTTTCCTTGCCTTTCGGGTTTTCCTTAACTCGGCGTTCCTCATTGATCATCTTTGCTCGCTCTCGCCACACGAGACGGTCTTCATGGCCCAAATCCATGTACTGCTTGGTCAAGACGCGGTACAGCTAACAACAAACAAAGCAAAACATAACTGGGTAAATCGTTCGTTGTAAAAAACCTGAGGCTGCATGTTCGACCTTCGTGAAGTGACCTGTTCCATTGAACACATAAGGGGAACTAACCACGCAGTGAAATATAAGAACCATATTTAAGCAGAAAATAGCCAAAACGCTATGCTAATGGTTGGGACCAAGTTCAAGCTAAGACGAACTCAGAACGGAAATTCAGTGAAAGCTACAAATGAACCTCACGTCTGACGACAGGAGAGCTAATCTCGCATTTACTGAAGTCTTTCAACACCTACCTCGTGGTCCAGCTTATCGGGATAATCCTCTTTGAGCCGGCCGAACTTTTCCTTTTTGTATAGTTCGAGAGGGGTAATCTCATCACTGGCAGGGTCTCCCTTTTCAACAGCTTTCAATGGTTTCTCCATTGGTATGGGTATCGTCTGGATAGTTTTCCTGAAAATATTGGGACATTAGTATAATAAATACATCTGTATAGGCAATCCTTGCTGTATATAAAGTTCATCATTTACGAGTTAGATTGTTTACATACAGTCAGTAAATGGTAAAAGAGAATATTGTGGCAAAATTCACGAAAGCGACCGCTGTCTGCCGCGTGAAAAAGAGGGTCATGCCAACGATATGGAACCATAGGGTCTCCGGTCTTGGCCCACAGTTTTGACCACTGCGTTATTATCATAATTATATTATAAAGCATTTCATCTATATGGATGATCAATGCTTATCGATTGTCGATCAGTTCAGGGGCAGGCGCTTACTTGGGTTTTTTGCTCTCGACAGGCATCGCGCTAACCACGACCTTGCCGTTCTTGTCCAGATGAACTTTGCTGTGGTTTAGATGGCCAAACTTGTCATCGTGAGCTGTCTTGATCGCCTTTGCCGAATCACTGAGCTGTTTCCGGTGATCCTCGGTCAGCAGTTGCCAACGCTTGACCATTTCCGACATCATTTCTTTGAAGGTGAGATTCGATGGCTCAAGATCGATTTGACAGATTTTCGCGAAGAGGGCATAGCCATTATTCGGCGGCTTTTCCGAAGGTGGTGTGCTCGATGTGGCAAACTTTTCGAGAGCGGCGTCAACGTGCTGCCGAATTCGTTCTTCCAACGTTTTGAGGTCAATGGGACAAAGCGTTTTCGCAGGCTCATCAACCTTCGGTGACTCGGACTTGGTCGGGGTTTTCGGTCTCGAAGAGGCCGTGGGCGCGGCCTCGACCGCTACCGCCGCCATGGCTGCGGCCAGACTTCCACTCTTCGTTGGGTTGGCCTCCGGGTGATTGCGGAAGAATTTCTCCAACTTTTTCTGATAGTCCACCATATCAAGGTCGAACTGAGTTTTGAGTTGTTGCTTCTTCCCTTCACTGAGCGTGTGCCACTTATCGGTGATCTGTTTCGATGCCTCGGTGTGGCTTAGATCTGGGTACCGTTCCTTAACCACCTTCAGTTTGTCCACCAGATACCTGCAAATGACAAATCGAATGCTGTGAGCAAATAGCTAATTTCTAATCATGTCGAACGAGAGAATTCTCCTTTGTTACGGGCAAGTTGCAAAACGATATACAAGCATCTTGATAACGTCATGATATGTAATCTCTTATAATATGCTGCTCGGGCTTGACAGAAATAAAGGCAGTTGGAACGACGACAAAAGAAGAATTCTATTTGGGATACTTTTTCAATCAATTCTGGTGCATTCAAAGGATCGAGGGTCAGGTTATGATGCAGGAATGAAGCAGGACGTCGGAGTATGGGTTTCATGAAGGGAAGGTTTCGTGACAGTCCCTATACAACCGAAGCGGCCAATGTTGAAGACGGCCGACACATGGCGAAGTGCTCACATGTCAGCCGGATGTTGATGTTGTATGCCTCCTTGCCAAGGATGTAACAAGGGAGACATAAAAATGCTTCGCCTATATTGATACCGGAGTAATGGTCTATCAAAGAAAGGTTCGTATGGCTCAACCACTAAAAAACCAGCTCAGCCTCTCAGCCGCGAACGAAACAACAACGCTACAAGAGGGTAGAGAGGGAGGGGGGCTCTCAATCTCTCTGCCCCTCTCGATGAAGAGGAAGCTTTGGGCAGCAGGCAATAGGGCTATAGGTCTATGATGGGGAAGTAAGGCAGGGAAAAGGCGGGTCGCTTGAATGAAATAGCCCACATTCGGCCTTACGTCTCCGGTGCAGCTGTCAGAGGTAGATTGATCGTAATGACATTTTGGGCCGCACCAGTATCGACAGCTGGCGCCGCTGCAGCGGCAGGGATGGCGACCGCTGTTGCTGGAGTGGAACCACGCCGCCGCCCGCTCCTCAAGTTCCACAGCTGCCTAAAACATAATGTTATCACTATCTGACCAACCAAATATCATCAATGTAGCAGCTACTGCAACAGGTCAAAAAAATAACTAAAATAAAGTCTAGATAACATGGCTGGATCAAAATCAATTCGAAGTCATCTCATAGCTCGAAGAATCTAGCTGTAGCTTTTTGCTGAGTCAGTATACGAGAGTAGTTTTGTATGGTACATGGAGAGAATGTGTTCAGTTCCCTATGCATACAATTCATAAAATAAAAAAACAAAATCCGAACCTAAACGATTATCGTATTATGTAATAGAACTTAATCGTTCGTCAATATCAAGTTGTGATCAAGGGCGTTAATCATTGAACACGTATCGACTCAAAATGCATTTTGTACCTCATATACGGTGTAAGTGGCTTCTTTGGCAGTTCCGGATGTTTGGCTGACTTGCGAGGTTCCCTCTCTCGAGTCGTATTCGCAGGAGGGGCGAGAATGCCAGGCGTTGATGTCTTAATTAACTCCTGTGTGTCTGACAGTAATTCAGATAACGTTCGGAATTGGCGCACCTTTTGGCTCACCTGAAATTATATTCGATTAAGTTGACCATGTAAAAGCGACGATTGTATCTAGTCACTTGTTATTTCGATTCGACTAGGGCCAGTGTGCTAATAAGTGCTCTATAGGCATAGAGATAAGTGAATTTACTTCACTTGGTCGATATGACTCTAAATATATATATATATATATATTCATGAAATGTCCTTCAATGTGACCTCTAGTGAAGTGCTCAAGTGATGACCTTTAACACGCTGCAACCGATTCAAATGCGATTTCACCTTTTCCCCACACACTGATACACCTCAATGAGCGGAAAGCGCAGTATCATGAATTGCACAAATATGGCTACGCGACAACTATTAACTATGTCTTATCTAGCAACAGATCCATGTCCACTTCTAGAACATACTTCGGCCCACTTCGAGCGGCAGTCAACAGATGAGTACTTTGCGAAGGCAATTTGACTCCAGTCGAGACGTCCCTCCATTTTCCCGAACTGAATGTTATCTGGCCCGGGAATTGCCCTCTTCATGCGTTCCGTGAGGACCATCAAATCTAAAGGGGTCCAATCTGGAGTCGTAGTGTCCATAGCGTCCATAACTGACATGGGCATAACTGGAGAAGGAATCACGTTTGTAGCTGTAGGGGCCGTCGTCGACGTCGGCGTAACCCTCGGTATCAAGGGCTGTAAACATTGTTTCTTGATCTCAAGTATAGCGGCTTGCTCCATTTTGCGTTTGAGTTCCTGGAAAATTTTCGTTTCCTCCGCCTTTTTTGCTTCGGCAATCTGCTGCTGCTGCTTTAATTTCTGCTGTTGCTTTTGCTGCTGTTGCTGCTGAAAGTGTTGTTGTTGTTGCTGCTGCGCCACCTGTTGCTGCAGAAGCTGCTGTGCTTGTTGTTGCAGTAGCTGCTGCACCTGGTGAACCTGTTGCTGCTGCTGCTGTTGCAGAGCTTGCTGCTTCTTTTGCTTCTGTTGTTGTTGTTGGAGAGCTTGCTGCTGCTTATGCTGGAGCGCCTTCTCGCTGGCCGTACTCTGTGAGGCGAGTCCACTTTTGATGAGATCATTGAGGGTGAGGCCGTTGAGAGGCTCCTTCATCTTGTGCAATATGGCGCTCTGCAGCATGGCGGCCATGGCTAGAGCCGTGTCGACGTTTCCTACGCCCGCTAATCCTGGCAACGCAGGGATCTTAGCCGGTGCGGGCAGTGGCGGCGGTGGCGGTGCTGCTGCTGCTGGTTGCGGTGGCAGAGGCGGCGCCGGCGCCGCCCCCGCGGGAGATGTTGGAGGCGGAGCGAGTCGACGCTGCTTGTTCTCAGCGATGTACTTCGTCGTGCCGGGGGGCAACTTGAAGAAGCCGGCCCCGTTGGCCTGCTTCAGCTGTGCGTTGTTTATCTCCATTGGAGATGGTAGCTTCTTGAAGAACATACTCGCATCGGCTGCTGACTGCACTTTCGCAGGTAGTGCCGGCACAGGCAGAACAGGTAGCGTTGGTTTTGCTGAAGATTGCGATGAACAGTTCAGAGCGACGGGGGTTGGTGGGGGCGGTGCTACCGCAGCTGGTACAGGCTGAATTGTAAGGCCACTTGTGGAGGATTTGCTCTTTTCAGCAATTGGTATAATATTCGTCCCGAGCGTCTTGAGCAGCTTCTGGAGGTCAGGTGATGATGTAGACGATGATGGTTGAGCTGCGGGTGGAGGCGTCGGCGTCAACGGAGTGATGGTCAGACCGGGTATGATGGGTGGGAGCACCGGTACCGGGCTCGGAGTACAGGTTCGGGAGACGGCAACTTCCAATTTGGGAACTTTAGCTGGTCGAATCGTCGACGATGCAGATTCACCTGAAAATACGTCAATATGGGAATACTTACGAGATGCCATGCTACTCTATTCATAAATCGTTTCTCAGAACAGTCAACAAGAGCTCTATAAAAACGAATCTCTGATCTGAGACAAAATAATCATTGACTCATGGCCGCCACAGCTCCGCCACTCAACGCCCCGCGTGCGTGACACGTGTAAGGCTGCCGTGCGTCACCAATCTTAATGGACGTAATTACTCACTGTGCTTTTCCTTGACGGATTCAACCTTAACGTCCGATATTGGCATAGGTGCCGCACTCGCCACCGCCGCCGCTTTGGCCTCTTGCTTTGCCTTCTCCTTGGCCTCTCTCTCCTTGGCGGCCTCCTTCTGGCGTTCCTCCTCACGTCGTCTCTCGCGACGCTCCTCTTTATCCTTTCGGCGCTGCTGTTCCCGCTGCAGCATCGCGAGAAGTTCCTCCGCCCGAGCGGCCTGTTCGCGCGCTACCTGCTCCGCCTTGTCCTCTGCGCCACCTCGTGTTTCGGCATTTTCCGGCAATTCGTCATCACTGAGTTCTACCGTTCCGTTAAGTTGCTCTCTTGCCAGCAAATTGCCATTTTCGCGCGAAGCACTCCTGCCGTTGCTATCACCAGTAAAACTATTAGCACCACCACTACTGCTTATCGGTGTTGTCGCCGACGGCGACATCGCAGCAGCCGTGCCTGTCGTCAGGGTCATCATCTCCTTATCACGACGCCGTTCCCTATCGCGTTCCCGAATTTCCCGACTCCCCGGTTCCCGTGGATGATTGTCCTTTTCTCTGTCCCCACCTCCTCCTCCTCCTGCTCCTGACTTGTGCAGCTTTTCGCGGTTCTCCTTCCGCTCCGAGCGGTCTCTACTTCGATCGCGATCCGGGTCTCGCTCTCGATCCCGGTCTCGTTCTCGATGGTGGTGATCTCCCCGATCCCTTTCCCGCTGTTCCCTATTCTTATCCCGTTGTGGTTCCCTGTCACGGTGTCTGTCCCGGTCCCGGTCCCGGTCACGGTCTCCACTGTCTCTCACGCCTTTGTCGCGGTCACCTCGATCGCGGCTTCTCTCTTCACCCCGCCGATGACCGTTCCGATGGCCGTCCTCCCTGCCACTGTCAGCACGATGTCGATCTCTGCTATCGGCGCTTGCGTCTCGATCGCCACCTAAGCGACTGGAGACAGTCAATGCTTCGACCGACGGCGATTGCTGCTGATTTTGACTAGAGCTCTTGGTGTCCTTGTCACTCCGGGAGACGGCGGACGTTGACGTCGACGGCGACGACGACGAGACTAATGACGACGAGCGCTCCTCCTTTTTCGGCGAGCGACCACTTGACCCCGAGCTATCGGAACTTCGGTGCGACTTATGTTTTGGCGACTTCACAGCGGTGTCGCCACTTCCAAGAACGTCCTCAAAGCTGAGGGCGGAATTACCGTTGCTTCCGTTTGGCGTCTGCGTTGGCGAGGCGTTCGAGATCTTGGGAATCTTGAAGAACTGTCCTTGATGTGGTGCCGGTGGTGGTGCTGGTGATGGCTTGTGGACGCCGTTCGACGACGCCGACGTCGAGCCTCCATTAGGCGATGAATTGGTCGGCGTCGCCTGACCGTTCGCCTGGTTGGCGAATGCCGCCGGCTGGAATGAAAATGCACGAAAATTAGATACTTCTGCTTTGCCGATTGCCAACAGCGGTGGCCACGTTGAGATCACCATCTACGAGCTTCGCTAAGCTTGGCGCATTACCAGGTTAACATTACCAGTCAGATGTCGGTGGTGGTTGTAGCGTCACAACCACCACCGACATCTGATTGTCAGCTGCCACGGTGTATTGGAATACGGTCGATCGATGCTCGCAGTGGCACCAGGACTCCACATTATAGCTTTGGCGTAACTAATATGATAGTCCCATCGCTGACAGAGTCAAGCAATCATTGGCGACGGCACTAACAGGACGGCAAGAGTAATATTTTTCATGTTCCTATAACCCAAGCTCACTCGCACCCCTAGCAGCATTACCCAAATAATGAGATCGGTGGCCAAATGCAGGCACGGCAAACCTCTGCCCCATCTGTACCAGTAACAATTTCAAGATTGAATTTTGATTTTCCAGATATGATTTGATTTCCCAAATATGCGACGGACCATCTCTACAAGCGACGGAAAGCAACAATACAAAAAAAAAAGATTAGTCCTAGAACACGCGTGTTTCCATAATGCCGCACTTGTTCCTAGCACGACTTCGTTGAGCCAAACCTTTACGATGTTATATTTCTACTGTGTGGTGTAAACTTGGCACTTATATGATTAACAACTACGTGAGATTAGGCACTCGTTTGCTTTGCCGAGCTGAACATACATCGACTATGAGCAATCAGTCAAATGAGCTATAATTCAAGAATTACTACCACCATATTTTAGGTAAACACTGCCCGGTAGGCAGACATTCGCCTATAACGAGACGCGGCAGTTGGCCAGAGATCGAGGTTGTCTGCTCTGCGAGGCAACATATGATTTCGGATCATACATTGTTCTCGTATGCGAGATAGATAGTCTCCGGCGTTCGTTACCTGAGCGACACAGCTCTAAATGCTATATTCAAGGGGCCTACGCGACTACCATAGCGACAATGCACGTCCAACATAGTTTGTCTCGATACTGCCCGTTGCCGCGGTCATAGATGCACGGGTTCGATACCCACCGTTGCACATTTGTATTTAAAGGGGTTGTCCGTCTTATGCAGCCTTATGCCAAACGCAGCACCGCGGATTTGACATGGCTGAGCCCATTTAATTTTACTTTGTAGATTGGTTATACCGACAAATCGTCGGCTGATCATAGGCAGCGGTGAGTGATTAGCGCAACTATGCATTTCAGTAAGTAGGTCAACCAGAAGCAGAAATCGCAAGAACGAAGGCCGCAGCCATGTTGCATTAGATCTGCGATGCCAGGGTCGACATTAACTGCTCTCTTGTCGCACGTCGTTTATCAGAACAGATGGCAGCATTGAGGTAAGTAACAGCAGTCAGATGTGTACCGGGACTAAGGGCACTTCTCCTCGAGCAAGATACAAGGGCTAACAGCATCGGGCGAATTTGTACTGCATTAAAAGGTGGGGTACGGTGCGCTGACCGTCTAGTCGGTAGGTCCGTGCCCCTGCGATTGTGCTCTATGCGGTGGAAGTCGATCAGAATTGATGAGAGCCCACCCGTCTGTGTGTATCTGTCTATTGGTCTAAATAACAATCGTATAGTGTTCAATCCAGAGCATGGAGCTTTCCTTTTAGCCACAGGAAGTTACTGAATATAGAGATCATTACATCGAGGCTGAACTTCGTTGACAAAAAGCCACCGCGCGACTCTCAGCCACTCTTGCATCGATTGCTCTTATGAAAGGGACAAATGATGTTTCTATGAATACGTGTAATTGCATTTCGTGTCGTTAGCTGCCTCCATACAAGTGCAGTGGCTTGCTGAGAAGATCGCCTTTCAAAATTCAATTATTTTTTTGCATACCCGTCACTATGACAGTTAGATAGCTATATTCGAAGTAGTCCAACTTTGAAATAGTCGTATTGTGTCCCATCAATATTCGAATGTTCACCAGAACTGTCCAAGACACGGTGCCATGCAATGCGGAGCTTGCTATTGACTGGTATGACCAGGGGCACCGCATGCAATAGCACTGCCCCTTACTATTTTCCAATTGTGCGAGCTTCTATTTGATTCTGCGAGCTTGACCTTCTCATGGAGCAAGTTCGCATTTTGCAAAGTTCATTCGTCTCGTTTCACATTGCTCTTCGTTGTGTGTCTGGCAGCATCTCTGCAACAGCAGATAATATCGATCGTCAGCCGAGTTGCCTCGTGCCGTCGAACCGAACTAAGCCGTTCTGATGACCATTGGGGGCTTGTACTTTATTTGCTCTCCGCAGGACTCACTTTGCGATTTCGCAAGCACCCCAGTTGACTAGCGGTTGCAGTAGCCTGTAACTGCGAGAGTTGGCCCAATCAATGCTGAAATTACCCGAAGAAAAAAACGCACACGTGTCGCCAATTGTCTTTTCCCCGTCGTGGGACTTCTCCATCTGTTTGTATGCGAGCATAACGATATGTTTCAATAATCAAATTTATAGTTGATATCGCAGCGCGGGCTTGGCACGAAACGAGCTGCGAAGCAAGCGGAGGCCGCACAGTTTGCAGCAACAGCAAGCCGGCACTACCACTGCTCCGCGACAGGTTGTCTTCAAGGCAGTCAGCCGGCTCCGGTATAACTTATACTATAACTGATGGTTTGTTCGACGGTGAGGACTGCTGTGTCGCGTCGTGCACTTGTGAGCGTCAAAAATGTCTATGTTCCTCTCTGTTGGCTGCGACTGTTTATGCTGCGTGCGTTCATTCTCCGTATGTGTAACTGACTATGCGCCCTGTGTTCTTCATCTCTGTGTATGTATATATATATATATATATTATATATATATATATATATACATATATATATATATATATATACATATATATATATATATATATATGTGTGTGTGTGTTTGTGTGTCTCTATGCCAGACACAGACAAAGGAAGCAGCTAGATAGCGGTCGACTGGCCAGGCCATCCGTGATGCCCCTAAGATGACCCCCCCCCCCTTGCCGACCATGTTGGCGTTCGGTGCCGCCATGACTCGATGGGTTTCCTGACAAGTGCGCGTCTGGTATGGTCGGGCCTCGGCAGCTCTTTTATATGACTGGCTGTATGGCCCGCCTGCTGGCGTCCCATCTATCTGTGTTGTTGTTGTTGTCGTTGCTGCTGTTGTTGTTGTCGTCCGTTCCTCCTCTCAGTTTCTCTTTCTTCTTTGGGGAAATTTATCAACGGTGGCGGCGGCGGTGGCGGGTGGCGTTGCGCAGAACCACCGTTAGTTTGTCGGCTCAGCGGGCGCCAGTCAGGGACTAGCACCGAAGTCACTGAGGGGCGGTGAATCAAGTACGAACACACACAGGGACAGGCAGACACGCGGACGTAGATACGTACAAACAAACGCGACTACATCATTTCGTGCGTTCTCATCGCAGAGGCAGCTGAAGAGGCGGCATCTGCTGGCTGGCTGTAGCGCCAGCAATGTCGAAGAGCCCGTTGACGATACGTCGTCGTCGTTGGCGGCGGCGGCGGCGGCGGCAGCGGCGGCGTCGTCTATGCGTCAACGATTGCTGCTCAAGATGTGGTCGATAACAACGGCGGACAACGCCACGCTGCTCTGCTCACTGAACTGCCTGTGTCCTCGTCGGTTTCTTCGTTGGCGGTGGCGGCAACAGCAGGTGGTGGTGGTGCTGCTGCTGCTGTTGCTACTAGCGCCTCTGTCTACGTCTGAGGAGCATGGACAGGCAGCAAGCGAAGAACGAGGCTTGCCTCCACCACGGCTACGGGCAACCATAACCAGCCAACGTTAGCCGTCAAGAGGCAAATGTTGGGACATACCAAGCAAAAACACCGGCGGCAGCAGCAGATCATGTGCCAGATGAATGGGTAAGCATTCGCCACAGTTACAAGGACTCACACGTACGAGCAGCGGTTGCCGACAACAGCTAGCCGCCACGGCTGTAACAGCAGTAACGACGACGACGACGACGCTACTGCCAGCAACATCAACATAAGCCCTACAGCGGCCTATATATACCAGCCAGTCTACACTCGCATGGATGGAGCGGGCTGACGGCACAGCCAGGCGGTCTTCACGAACCACTCGGGCGATAGTGACGCTGGCGCTGGGAAATGGCTATCTTCGAAGAACCAGTCGCTGGCTGGTTGGCTTGGTACGGGCGGGGGCGGCGGTAAGCAAGCAAGCAAGCTTTGGGCGCAGGCGCTTGAGTCGTTTGAGTAGTAGTCGTTCGTTGCTGGGGTGAGTGGACAAACCGAGCCAGCACGTCATGGATAGATCGCTCTGCTTGGCTTGGCCGGGGCCACTGTCGGGCAACAGCTACAACATGAACGTGAATTCGTCCCATACGAAAGCACAGGCGACGACGTTGCCGCCCTAACGAGTTCTTGACGCAGAGCACAACCACACAGAAGTGGCAACTGTACTAATGGTATGATACAAACACCACGCTGACAAAAAAAACAACACGTCACTCAGCAACAAACCTGGTTGCCGGTTCAAATCTAGCTGTCCCTACTGCCAACTAAGGGGCCATGCTAGGTCATGGACAGGCTGAGGTCACGCCCGAATTTGCGAGACGCACGGGGAGCCCTCGGGTGATTTGGGGGACACTCAACCAGGAGCTCCAAGTCTCGGGCGACAAATAGTTAGCAACGGTAGTTGGCGGCTGTATGCTCTGTCCTTTACCGCTAAGAGTTACAGCGGAAACAGCAGCAGCAGCGGTTGTTCTTTCGAAGTTTACGGGGATTTCTACGGAACCAGGCGGCAAGACATTCGCCGTACATCGAATAGAATGATTCAGGCCGACGCCATGATTAGTAGTCTGACGAAGCACAGAGCAAGCAACTCAGTGCTGTTGCGCTTGAATTATAGTGACAATAACATGTCGCTATTGTTGTTATTATTATGGTCATACGTCTAATTATTAATCCTGGCGACGTTCGATCCTGAATAGTATCGCTGCCTGAATATTCCTGTTTCATCTATATCGCAGTATTAAGTGAATACTGCAGTGATAAATGAGGAAATCACTAACTAAGGAACGAAACCGCGCGCACACACACACGCTCACTTACTTTCATGTATATTATCCGAACGGGCTCAGCTAGTAATCGGTCGAATTTGTGATTAGACAGATGCTGACCACTCGCCTATCTACCTAATGCAAATAGAGTCACCAGTTGTGCTAGAGAATCTATACAGTTCATCCGTCCAGTTGATCACCTGTCTATTAAGCGCTGCTTCTTCGTAGTAAACAGCTATGAAGGCTGGTCAGCTATAATACATATGCCGCCATGCGAGCAAAGCTTATATCACGATTTATTTCTCGAATTTGCTCTAACGGGAGACACCCGCGAACATATGGAAACACCCTTCGAATATGTGATTATTCCATGGATGGCTCTGTTTACGTACCCGCTAGCTAGGACCCCCAAAAAGTACAAATTCATTTGAGCAGTGGGCGCTGACAGATCTTGTACAAAATGTCGGAAAACAATTGTCTTTTTGTTGATTCGACTCCTTATATCAGAGCTATTGAGAAACTGAGAGCAAACGTGATGGGAGCACCTTGCAAAACATGGGGAAAATTTCTCAAAAATTCTATCGAGATACAGCAACAACGACAACAACAACAACGCAAGTAGTTGAAGTAATTATTTGAGGTGGTAACCAATGAGCGGGAAGAATGAATGTTTGGTCGTTTTTACATCATTCCATATAATATCTATGATTATACGGCATTCCCGTTTCTTTAAGTACTTAACTATAATTCACGTTCAACGTCTGCCAACAGACTGTAGACTTGAAGAAGAAAAAAATCACCGAGACCACAGAATCTGACTGGCGTTGTTTCTGGGTAGCACAATCAATTTTTTTCGATCATGGGGGGGTGGGGGGTGTCCTCGTATCAGTTCGCGGCTTGCTCAGCAAAATGGCGACTGTTTAACTGTCATATGTCGACGTTTGTTATATTTATATTTCTCAAATGCCACAGCCACGGACGAGACTGATCTCATCAGTTTTGTTGGGGCAAGAGAACATATATATATATATATATATAACATTGAAATTCATTGCCAAATTAGGTCGACACAGAATTCAAATGCAGTGCTGATCGGTGGCAACGGGACGAAACGTCAATCCTATCGAGTGATATTTTATGACCGAGGCGGCAATTTGTTTTGGGGCTCGTCTCTTATATGCTGGCGCTGCTTTGCCATAAATTCGGTAACAATCACGTTTATGGTTGGAGCGAGCTGCTCTTCGAATGGTTTCGTGCCGCCCAAGGCAGACCTCGATCGGATCGGTTCAGGATGATTGTTCTTGGGAATGATTCTAGCTTCATTACAATCGGAAACGGGGGGACCAGCGACTAAGCAAGCTGTAACAGCAGCGGGCTTTCTTACGCTCTCTCAATTGAGTGCTACGTATCTTCCCTTTATTTCAGGTAGGAATATGAAAGAATCTACGGCAGTTGAGTTCGTAATGCTGAGTCGACCATAACTCTCAGGTGTACAATATGGAAGCAAGACCCGACCGATCGGTGTCATGTGCGCATTTCAATGCATGGCTGTGACTCTTCGCCTTCACGCGTGCACTGCCGACTCGTCTGGGCACTATGCTGTGCTCTAGAGATCGACAGAACTACCGATCCAGCGAATTTCGATACTTCGATCCGATGCTACCGTTTGTCTGCGAGCAAGGTGAAGGTAACCAAATTCAAACAGGATGTCCTTGGATGGGCGGGAATGCCGACACCCCCCCCCACACCGTCCGACCAGAAAAAAGATCTGATATCCGGGGTATGCCCTCCTTATACCCTGAGTGAAGTGGACATTTAAGAAGCACCGGCAGCGATAACCAAAGCACCAGAGACCCAGTTAGACGCCACTGCAGACACATAGCATCTGTCTGCTTCTATATCCATCCCTGTGCCGATCTCAAGCGGTAGTTAACATACAACATATAATACAATACTCACTCTTTCTCTTTCTCTCTCTCTCTCTCTTTCGGTATGGGTGCGGGTGCGTGTATGTAAGTGTGTGTTGGCTTGTGTTCGATTTTTCAAGCTGCCCAATACGCCTGATGCTTTCGACTGGCGCTGCAACAGACACTGTGACATCACGGCCAGTTTTGTGAAACGCCAGAGAATTTAGCTTTTGCACACCGTCAGCAACATCAGTGCTGCTTGTGTTACTACTAGCACGACTACACTGAACCGTGTACTTCAATCGCCGTTCAAGTGGCTGTCCGTGAGAGGGTTGGTCTCCATATGACACCAACTTGACTTGAGTACATGCCGTCGCCGAAGCCGAACCCATGCATGCAAGCAAGCAAGCAAGCACGCTTGACAAGGACAATGAACAACAATCCGTCGTTGACACGAACTGGCGAGGAAAGAGAACCGCGCATTTTATTGCCGGCAACCACCAGCGTCGCTCGTCATCATGGCGAGTGAGATGCTGATGACTATGCAATTTGCTAATAATGAAAATATATATGAGAGAGTCAGCACAAAAAACGCAAGTGCATTCGATGACGACGACGACGACACAAGGCTAGTTGTTCATCTGGGCTATGTCGATGCGGCCCCGTAGCCAGGCGCTGGCCGCCGTCTCCTGCCTCGAATCACCGCTGTGGCGCTGAGCGGCGACGCGAGTGTTTAGCAGCTCGCTTCGGAGCGAGAGGGGCCGGCAGGAAGAATGTATAGTCGATCCGCGACGTCAGAAAACGTCCCAACTTGCTTTTCTGCACTAGCAGAAACAGCATTAACGACAACACAGGTCTCGGATATGTAGTAGCTTGCGCTTTTTATATACAGATCTATATTTGTATTTGATGTTGAATTAGAGGAGTGTTTTTAGTTACTCGGAAGAATGAGAGCTTGTCATTGAGATTGTGGCTACTACTACCACCACTGCTGCTGCTGCTGCTGTTAGATAGAAAATTGTTGTATGTTTCGTATGTATTATATATGCTATTGGCTGCATTGTTCAGAGGGCGGAAATAGAAATACAGTTGGACAACGAAAGCCGCGTAGGCATTAAAGCAACGTGTTTTTTTGTTTTTCATTTTGTTTTCGTTTAAAGGTTTGCATTATTCTTGTTAACAAGTATAGGACACACTAGTAAGAACACGACTAAGAGCATGCCTCTATAGTGAAGTATTTTAATACCACGAATAACCACTTGTTGGTGAATGAAAACAACTTTCGACTTGTTTAGTCGAAGGGAATTGTTCAGTTTTCGTGGTGTTTAGGTGCTGCCACGGTCGGCCAAAGTCAGTTACAATATAAGGGATTTGTGTATAAATATTAATATAAATAAAATTGGCATAGTTATAATGCAATGAGCTGCGACATGGTTACCTTGCCGCTACATGATCCGTTGGAGAGAACCCAGATAATTGCAGTAAGCGCCCCTGAGACATGAAGATTGGGTGCTCAAATTTAGTTCCAACGATGCATATGTATGAGACCATCCCAGATTACATGATCCACTATGGGGTCTGGACGGGGTTGCCGTAGACATCAAACATTAGCACAAAACCCACTGATCGGAACGCAGCCGTCGAAAGCGTCTATGTATATATATATATATATATATATCTACATAGATATCTATATATATATATATATCAGCCTACATTGAACATTAAAATAAAATGAGAACATTGATATTGTGTTCCCGGTGACAAGCGCTGTTCCAAGTCCTGCTCAACCGCCTCGAAGGGTAGCCATCGCTGAGTCAGGCCCGGCGTCGGCAAATACCGAGTTGCTGTCTCCTGTCCGGCGGTCTAAATACGTTAATTCGATGACATTTGATTGGTAGCATCCTATCGAAAGGCAGATTACATCGGATTATCGATTGTACAGGCGGCGCCGGTCCGCGTTCGTCGTCCACCCAAGAGGGACGGGTTTTACTGATCGTCTACCTGGTCAGGACAGGTTACATGTGTTGACCTGCCGTCTCCTTCGTCAGGTTCAAATAGGGTCAACTTCAAAGGACCACGAGTGAACGCTAGGTTAGGCGTGGGCCGTCGTCGGCGACCGTAGCCGGCACCACATGAACAGTAGCAGCAGCAGTAGTATAACTACTACCAGCTCTCAATTTGCCTGCCCGCAATAGTAGACACAGCTAACGTCGCGCAGGGACGTTAGCTGGGCATTAGGCACTGGATTGACTCACCCGCGCGCCGTAGCCACACAATAACTACCACCATCGGTTGTGCAGGCTGGCGGCTGCTGCTCACGAGCGGATCGCATTTAGCTGATCGGCCCGCCACCGAAAACTGAATGGGTAACAACGAGTGATCCGCTCGCGGGGCAAGACAACTACGATCTGCAGTGGAGCTGAGGTGAGATCAACTTCGTGTTGGTCAAGCCAGCAAAGAATAGTCTCGTAAACGATCCCTAGATGCCTTCTCGTTCTATCGATATTTGGTGCAGATTGGTGGTTGCTGTTTGTGTGTTATTTGTTTGCCAGCTTACCATTGTGTAGTCGACATTTTGCATGTTTGTTATACACGTCTTTGTTGGCGGCTGGTTGGTTGACTCGACGGACGAAACTTCACCGGGATTCAAAAGATTCCACTCCCATTTCAGTTATTTCTGATTGAATAAGTCGTTTCGTTTGGGAAGTGACTCTCATGTTCTATGGTCATCATCCCCGAGACGGGACCCTCCTAGCTACTCCTGTCCTTCGTTCAATCCCAGTGAGTGCCTATGTATATAATATTTATCCAGTGGCAGTAGCAAGTCATCAGCGATGATGTCGGCAAACCATTAGAAACGGAGGCTTGGCAAACATGTAGGACGCCGGTGTGCGGGCGACATGTGAATCTGTCTGCTGACCAAGCAGTGACCAACGGTGGAGATAGACACGCACACGCGAGGCAAATCGAGAGTTACCGTCCAAGCATCCGCCGGCCTGGCCAGCAACGCTGTTTCAACAGCGAACTCAGCGGACGCATGTATCTAACTCGCTGTTCGTCTACGATTGAGCTTTTTGCCTACGATTTTCTATCGTCGCATATTCTATTGCATTTCGCATTATGCCTAATATTACCGCCGGAGCAGTAACCGCGGTGGCAGCGGCAGCAGCAGCAGCAGCCGCCGACAAGCTGACGAACTCACACAAACGAAGCGAACTACATGCACTCTATGCTCTCTATGATTGAAGCTAGAAGATGGCAGCATGCAAAACGCGAGCCACACTGAGCTGCGACAAACATTCATTTCGTACTCGACTCCCGCTCAAGACCGAGGCAGAGACAGGCCGAGACAATCGTGAAGCGTACTGCTCTCCTCGTCAACACTTACCATGTGGCGAACTTTGGCCATGCTGCTGCTGCTGTTGTTGTTGTTTCGTTGACAGCAATACCGCTTCCTGTGGGGGGGTTCGGCACAGGTTTTGCTGTCGACGATGCCGCCGAGTCGCTGTCCCAAGGGGGGATAGCTTCTGATGCTGCTGTTGTTGCTGCTGCTACGAGCGCTGCTAGGCTTCCGGATGCTCGGAGGTCTGAAATCGTGGGATATGATAATGACGAGTGAGGTGAACTCGGCGGACTTGGTTCAGTTTTGCATTGAGTGCAAATGCTTTCCGAGCATTGCATGTCGTAGTTCATGCGTTTTACGCCATCAATATGTAGCACTAATAATTAGAAGAAGGATTTTATCATAAAGAAATTATGATGAAACACACACACACACACACGGACTTTCAATTAGTCAATCATTCACTCACTCATAATATCATTCGCAGCAACTGGAGCGAGCGCTAAGCGGAGTTCGAAGAGGCCACCCAAGTTTGCTCTTGCTGAGCGATTGCTTCAACTCTCTCGATATGGTGGCTACACATAGTGCAAAAAGCCTGCCACGGCCAGCTGGAGTAGTATTCAGCCATCATTCGTCACACGTGTTTGTGCACCGTGATACTCGGAAACTTCACAGACGAACACAGGCACTTATAGACCGCATATGGATCAGTCGAAGCATAGGACATGCTGTCTGACCCATGGAGTCGAACATATTTACGTATTGCATATACGGATATATACATATATCACACACTGTCAGAGTGTCGAAGGAAGGCACAAACACATCCGGCTATGGACACATCGCTATCCGCTATAGTTCGTGGAGATCGGCGGGTGTACAACGCACTGAACCCAGTGGACAGGTCGAACGAATCACGGCATGCTGAACATCATCGAACTGTGCTCGGAGCGGTAGCCGTAACGTTACCGACTCGTTCCAACATATAAACAGTGGGAGCACAGCTGAGCTCTGGGCTGTCCTGAAACGTGTTGGTATAGCGGCAGTGCTGCTGCTGCTGCTGCCATAGGGGTCTTAGCGTGATCTAACGGTGGTGATGTTGCTGCTGCTACTGCGATGGTTCAACCACCTGGCCGAGCCACAGCAACAGATGGAGCAGGATCAACGCTAGGAGCAATGGCTGCAGCGGCGGCAGCAGCAAGCGGATTGCACAATAACTGAACCCCAGACGCATTGACACAAACGCACACACAGCCACGCGGGATCACACAACCAAGCAAGCAGCCAGATAGGCAGACACACAAACAGCTAACAGTTACCACTCGAACCGCAGTTGAGGCACTATATATATATATATATATATATATATATGTATATACCGTATAGCTTAATATATGTGGCTAAGTTTGGTTGTAGAAACCGTACATGCGCACACCGATAATAGTAGTGTAGTGCACTGGCGGTAGGTGCGATATAGTAAGTGATATTTTATATTGGGCCGCATTCGATCTGATGACAACGTGATGATAAGCCAACAAACGGCACGCAACGCACAAAACACAGATGCTCACACAAAAGGGACGACAAAGAGAGATAGGGAGAGAGATTGCTGCATACACTACATAGTACTGAACAGTAGACTTCACTCAGACAGCGCGACCCCCTCTTCGAAATAGAGACTATGGCTGCTACCAGCAGCGCCACCACCGCCGTACTACTCGCACTGCAACTGCAATTATCATTACAACCACTACGGCTAGCTTCTGTGCTGACCATCATCAGTGGAAACGTGGACACACGGACACAGACAGGCTGAGAGATACCAACATCGACTGGTCCTTCAAAACTTCTACTGCTGCTGCTGCTGTTCCTACATTGTCCTGCTCTTAGCAGCTATTTCACTCTGGCTCTATTTGAGCTATGGCGACCCCGCTGTGTGTTGTGTGTTGACTCTGTGAGACTCTGTGTGGACAGTGAGTTTGCACCGTCGTTTGCAGGTTCCGCTTGCGCGCGTCACCGCTACAGGGGACAACGTGGTAGCTAGACGAACTGAATGCCCCGATTGAGAGAGACTCACTCATATGCGGTATAAGCAGAAGACGTTGAACGAGGCTGGCTAGATGACCGGTACGAGGCGATCGGCCTGATCATAATGCTGACAATAATGATAATGACCGACAATAAATACTCGCACAAGACAAAGAAATCGTTGAAATGATAATTATTGGTGGTGATGATGATGATTGTGCTGCGTTGGGGACGGTGTTGATGTCAGGAATAAAATTCGCGCAGAATTTCAATTTGGACTCGGGTTGGTCGTATAGAGGATGAATTCATTAGGACAAGCCAGCGATGCGTAGAATATAAATATGTCTAGCCCGTTTTGGATTTGCAGGAAACTCCCAAAGTTCACCTGTTCGCTATGTGAAAGCGGGCAGGACATATTGCTCTCTCTCTCGCGCGGACACAAACGCCGAGACACAGACAGTAAGCACAAAGCACCGGGAAGTAGAGGATCTATGAGACCTGCAGAGGAACAGACAACGAGCGTGTGTAGGGGAGGGGGGGGGGAGGCAGCTGAAGAGCGAACTCGAAGAAGGAACTCGTAGAACAGATACTACACAACGAAATCACGAGCGAACGACTGAGGTGTGTAGGAACAGAACCTCGGCGGAGGGAAGGTAGTTGAAATAGCAACGAGACGAACGGGTAAGTGATGCGACACTAGCGGTGATAGCACAGGGCGGAGGTTAACGTTCTCCGAGACTTTTCAGAGCAAGCCTTGGCGAGCCTTGGGGCGAGCGGACCACCGAGCGCACATCGGCGGACATCGATGTTCGTAATACTAGATGGGAGCACACTTGTGGACTAACACATGGATAAAATCGACACGATTGTAGATTCATAGATGAATAGTATAAATAGATAGAAGATGAGCACAGAGACACCGCGGAACGGCTCAAGAGGACGTCGAATCGATTTGAGTGGTGATGGGCCACCAAGATCTCTATTGGTGATGATGATGATGATTCTCACCAGCTGGACAGCGATGTTGAGCGTTCCACCGTCACAGTCGATGGTCGCCGCTGCAGAGGTAGCGGCAATGGCGACGGCTCCATAGGTCTCGGTAAACGCAGGTAGATGGACGTCCGGTCAGACCGGCCGACCTGCACACAGACAGACAGACAGCTGCTTTCGCTGCTGCTGCTGTTGCTGATGTTGGCGAATTTAGGAAGTGTCTTTCATTCAGGGAGCGAACGAAACGAAGATCTGCTGTACTAGCAGCAGCAGTAGTAGCAGCAGCAGGTGTCTAAATCAACTGCTGCGGTTGGAGAGAGCAACTGTACCAACCACCACCACCAGCAGCACTTTTGTTGTAGATATCTACGTATCCTGGTTGTCGTTGTCGTTGTTGTTGTTCGATTGTAGCAGCGGTAATACAGTGTGTTGTCTAGTTGGCCAGAACTATGATTGGCCTATTGGCATTATATCCAGCCATATCGTCGAAGTCTCATTGACTAGAGCAGTAGGCGACGGCTACTGCTACTACTACTACCACTATTTTAGGCACCATTGTTGTCCAGTAGTATTGGCACAGCACCTCCATATCCACCATCACCACTAACTATACAGCACTATCACCATATGCTGTTGATGCTGTTGCTGCTGCTGCTGCTAATGTTGATGTTGGTGACGGTGGTGGTGTGGTGGTAGCGGTGATGTCTGTTGTGCTGTGCTGCTGGTGCTGGTGGTGGATGAGTTGCGGCTGCCGTTGTGCAGAGGGGAGGTCGTGGCGGTGGCGCGGAGCTGGCGCTCGCGGTGATTGTGCTGCTGCTGCTGCTGTTTCGTTGCTGCTGCGGCTGCGGCTGCTGCTGTTGCTGCTGCTGGTTTCTACACAGAGCAGATCGCGCAGCATCCCTCCTTGCCATACAACCGACGAACCAACCAAGCAGACATCCACCCACCCAGTGCCTGACTGCCGCCCTCCCTGTTCAAACAACCACTACTACAACTACAGCTACTACTACGACGACGACTTCCACTACTGCGATGTGCGACTACGAGTCTTGTTGCGACTGCCGACCGCCGTCGCCGCTCGAGTGGCAACGGCGCTCGCTACGGAGGAGAATGCCGTTGCTGCCGCTGGCGCCGCCGCCGCTGCTGCTGCTACAACGGGAACACACGGCGCCGGCTGTCGATGCCGCAGATCAGGAAAGAAGACGCCAATAGCGACCGCATTAGGAGAAAGAGTCGCTCTGTGTCAACGCGGGCCCCGCTGCAGCAGCTGTTGTTGTTGTTGCTGCCGTTGTTGTTGTTATTGTTGTTGTTACTGTTGCTGCTGTTGTCGTTGTTAGCGCCGCCGTATCGACGAAAACGGCATTCAGTCAGTCAGTGGCAGCCACTTCAGTTCACCGTTGCTGTTGCTGCTGTCGCCTCCGCCGCTTCAGCTGGTGGGCGCTCGCTCGCTCTGCCACCGGAGCTACGGCAGCTCCAGCGGCAGCAGTGGCTCCGGTGGCGGCAACCAGCAGCAGCAATTCTCCCTTCTTCCAACTAACCACCACAGCCCCACACCCCATAGCCCTTCCCCCCAACAACGTCTCCTTCCTCTCCCCCGCACTCGGCAGGACGAAAGCGGTAGCTGTTGCAGCGTCGCCCCTCCGTTCGTCCACGGGCCCTCGACGCGGAAACGAATATTGCGCTGCTGCCGATGACGCGGATGCCTCTGCTGGTGCTGCTCGATGACGAGTATAAGTTGCTGCTGCTGCGGCAGCGACTATAGTTGTAGCTTAGTGAGGTAGAATAGAAATAGTCGATTGCTGCTGCTGCTGGTGCCTCGCTAGCAGCTGCTGTTGTCCCGTATGCGTCTGCCGCTTGTGGTATTGCGAGCTGGGCCGACTCTGCTAGACCCCGCGAATCTACCCGCCGCACGAACACAATGTATTTCGCCGCTCAACCGACACCATCGTTCTTGTAAGTAGTTCTCGCCGTGGAAGTCACTGGTCACTAACTGACCACTCGGTCGGCCAGCGGGCGATGTACGTCGATGAGGCATAGCGGTCCGGCAACGTGGTAGCTAAGTGGACGACAAGTATTGTAGAAGCACTTCTAGACAGCTCAGAATAGAAGCAAACCTATGCCGCTGGTGGTCATTGGTGGCGCAACTTGTGCATGCTGCAGAGCCGTCGATAACCAGACGACTCTACTATGACGACGACAACAACAGCAACAGCAAACGCCACTACGATCTTGCGCTAGCAAACGCGCTGATTCCCTGTTTGGCTGTCGCTTGTAGCAACCTTTGACGGTTGGCTTGAGTGCACCGGCAAGGAAGCCAACGCCCTATGGAGCGTTGCCGACCTCCGAGCGGGTCGCGACGAACAGCGCCCAGCTGTTCCTTGGCCGGCGCCGCCGCCGCCACACGGGTTTCTCGGGTAATCGTTGCAAAACCACCGGCATCTATAACACACCGGTAGCTATGTAGATATAGTAAGTTGGCGCTAGGTGGGAAGGCCACGGCAGACGGTCAGATGTGATTGTCATGATAGGATTGGATTAGCTGCTGAAACCAGCGGAGGACGCCACCAATAATCGCAACGATAACAACAACGACGACGACGACGATGATTACAGCAGCGTTAGAATTAGTGGCTGCGATTGTCTCACGTGCTAACAAGCATCTGTCTATCTGCCAATCTCCTGGAGTCTGCCAGCCTCCTCTCGTTTACCCGTGCTCGCCTGTTTCGGGTCGTCCCATTCGCCTATGTACGTAGGAGTTACAGCGGCGGCGGCGGCGGCGGCGGCAGCAGCTGCCGCAGCAAGACTCCAGCCGCCTTGGTTTAGTCTGCTGTAGAGATGTGATGGAAACTCGGTCGAGCGCACGGCCTAGGCCACTAAGCACTGACGAATAGTCGATAGAGGAAACTAAAAACAACCCTGTGTGTGGGAAGTCGAACGGAAACGTGCCGGCTTGGCTGTTCACGGCGTGCTAAGCTTGGCAACAAAATAGACGGGTTGAGCCAATATAGCAACGCGACAATTTCTACTGCAGCACTCACTGCTCTATTGTATATATATATATATATATATACGGGTAAACCTCGAGCGGGTTGTTTGCTAGTTTGCATGGGCGTTGTCATCTTCTACCCAGTTCGCCGTAACCCTCGGTGGGATGCTGTTGCTTCCAGAGCCAGCATCAACGGCGAGTGCAATTCAACACCAAACGCAACAGAGGCCACCGCATGCTCTAATTATACTGTCAATCGCCTCTCCTCTCAGCTGCAATGTCGGTATATTGTAACGAGTATATTGAATTCCGCTTCAGCTTGACGACTTTCCGGCTAGAAGACGCGTACGGCATAGCGTCAGCCCGTCTGTAAACGAAAGCCGCGCGTAGCCGGCGACTGCCCGATAGTTCCAGGTAATTGTTCCAGTGGCAGGCCTCTCGTGGCTGCCTCCTGTATGCCCCCTTACCCCCGCCCCGGAGTAGTACTAGTTCTCTACGCACAGGAGCCGTTGTATCCCCTAGTAGTGGTGTCCTTCTCTACCTACACCTCTGTCACATTCGGCGGCTTCACAGTCGAGCTACAGGAGCAACGGCAAGAGCAGCAGCAGCATCTACATATTCCCCGTGGCGTCATCGTCGAAATCGTCGTCGTCAAATCGACAGCCAGCGAACGAACGAACGAGCGAGCGAGCCAGTCAGTCAGCAAGGCAGACATGCAGATAGGGCCAGCTTTAGCTGAAGAAAACGCTGCCACAAGCTGTTGCTACAGCCGTAGCTGCTGCTGCGGACTTGAGTGATCCTGCTGGCAAGCTGTTCGACTCGTGCTCCAGCAGTCGAAGCGGTCGGTTAGCCGGTCTTGCCGTCACAACCACCACCACCTCCAGCCGCAGTATCACCACCACCACCATTACTGCCATATACTATATATCGTGTCCCTTTTAGCTCCGGCACGAAGCACACGGTGGAGGGGCAGACCGTGCTCTGTGTTGCAATCAGCCACGACAGAACGGGCCACCGAACAACCAACCAACCAACCATCCAACCAAACGAACGCCAGATAGACCGGCTGTGGTAGAATGAAAGAATTCCTTACGAATTTCAGAGTTCCTTGCCGGGTAGAATACAGGCAGGCAAACAAAATACACACATATATATATATATATAAATTGTATATGAAGCGGCGGTCGCGGCGTTTGTCGATGGCTGGACGGCGACCTCGGTGGTGGCGGCGGCGGTTTGAGACAGCAAGCAGTCTGAGCGCTAACGCCATCGCTGCTGCGATGGGCGCTGCGTCACAACGGCAGCGCCGCGCCGATATGGCCAGCAACAATACAATCGCTTCGTATCGGCGTCGGTGCCACCACCACCATGATCGCTGCTGTTGCTGCAGCTGCAAAGCTATTGACCGATTGTCTGGCTGACTCCTGTGTGTCTTGCCATCCCGCGTTGCCCGGCTCGGTGTAGCTACGAACTGCTTCTGCTGCTAGGACACAAGCGCTGTTCGAACGAATGGCCGACAACCTACCTTGAACAACCTACTGGGCCAGCCCGCTACTCAATGAGATGATCGGTGAGAGGCCAGCAAGTCAGCTCGCGCAATAGGCACCACCACCACAACCACCACCAGCGGTGGCAGCAGCAGTCGCCGCTGCCGCTGCAGCAGCAGCAGCACATGCCCCCTTTCTCCTGTTGCTGCTGGCTTGGACAGAGCTGGCGGCCGCGACGGCTTCACTCGAGCGATTCATCGGCGCGGTGTTCACGTCAGCTGTTTTGCGTCACTTGCGAGACTGAACGAGCGACCACACGGGAACAAGTTATAATGCATTGGGGGGAGCGCAAAAAGCACGATTCAACATACCGCCACTCTCGCGTCATTGCCGTTGGCATTACCGTAGTCGTTGCCGCTGCCGCCATCGACATCGCCAGCTAGCTAGCCCGCCAGCCAACTACTCGCTGGGTAACAACTGTCCGTATATTTTCGACCCGTCGCAAATCGACTTCTCCTTGAACTGCTGCTCCACTTCGGCGGTTGCGCCCGCCTCGGCAGCGGTATCGGTGGCGAACCAGCTCATGGCCGCCGCCGCCACCACCGCCAAACCGAGCGACGACGATGTATGTAGACGTCGACGTTGGCGCGATCTGGCGTCTGCGATCTAGAGAGCTGCGAATGCTCAAGCAACGCGCGAGGCCAGACCGGTTGTCCAGCGCCGAAGGAGCAGGCGTTCGCCGCGAAATCAGATGAGACAACGGCAGAGGCAGCTACGGTGGCGACGGCGGCCGCTGGATGGCGCTTCAACATGATGGAAACGACAGAGTGGTGGCAGCAGCAGCAGCAGCAAGTGGTCGCTTGAAATTCGCAGCACCGTTGCGCGTCAGTCAAGTCATATCACACAGGAGGTCCTCTAGTAGACGAGCAAAATGAACCGTCGTGGTTGACATCGCTGCGCAGGCGCACGACAGCTCACGGATAGGGGAGAGGGCAGTTAGAAGAGGTCTCGCCAGCATCGCATACGTAGACAGGTGGGCCGATCAGCGGAACACACAGTGAGGAGAACGAAATATTACAGATCGACCGAAGAATGGATGAATGGATTGATCGAACGGTCCAGCAGTATTTGAATGTATTAATATCAGAGATATGCCGCACTTCCCTTGAACTGATTTAGCGTACAGTGGCTGTTACGCCACTCGTTGCCAAGTGTTATAGGGAAGTGGCTGGCTGATGAAAATGTCCGATGTAAAATGTAACATTATTATTATTATTATAATAGTATATTTAGTATAATGATTGTAACTGCAAACAAGTTAAGCAATGATAAATGGTAGCTGCGGATGGCACATGACAATCCGCATCGACTGAACTCTTAGATGTAACGTCAAGTGGCATAATTTCGGTATAATTATTGCTCTTCTCCTCTTTGACAAGATCGGGTTAGGGGATCCTGAAGACATCATTCAAAATAAAGGTTCTGCTGTCATCCTCTGCCGCACCGTTCATGTTCGTAACATGCGGAGAAATTTACGAAACGCGTACGTGTCACAACCACGTCCGATTATCATTGATTCTTATCAGAGACCTATAGTTTCGTATATATGTAGCGTTAGTGGATAACTTCAGCGGAACAAATGACAAAACCGGGACATTAGTCCATCGACATGTTTGGCCTGAATGTTCAGAAATTATAGCAGCATATCTAAGCCATCGTATATTTGCCTTAACAAGGTGACCATTAAAAATGTTATATAATAAGTAATACTACTTAAGAGAGCTTAAGCATTGCTAAATTGCAGCTCCTTTAATAATACAATAAAGCTTTACCTTTACTTCTTATATAGGGCGCATTACTAAACGTTCGTTTATCCTCAAAGAAAACGACTGTTACATTGGAAAGTCTAGCTCGACGGTGCTTCCCCGTACGAGGCGAGTCGAAGTTGTTCAAAATACGGGGGAGTGACTCGCTCGCAATTCATTGGTTCATCTGCTTGTTCAAAACAAAGATGAATACTTAGAGTCGTGATTTTGGCATTTAGCCTATGAGAACAATATGCATAGCTCAATCGTATACGCTTTCCATCCCAGCTTCGTTAATATAGAATGGAGAATATATTAAATCTCACTTACATTTAACTAACACTAGTCCATTCAAATCAGCGGATACTAGGCAGGTTGGTTTTTGAGTAGCTATAAAAGTAAAAGAAACGACAATGCCACATCATTATTCTGTCAGGCTGTGAATTGTCTAGGTGTGAAGGTCTCACTCAAAGTGGCGGAAATTATTCCTGCTGCCGCGCCACCCAACAGCGGCAGTAGAAGCTAACCACCTTTTTGTAGCATCTATGTATGCTCGCGTCCGCAGATACGAATGAACAAGGCCTTTTTGGTATCAACACAATTGAGGTATAGTATTTGGCCTGGAGAAAGCGATTTATACGCTAAATGTTATGTATGCAATATTTAATCCCATGTTGTATTAAGTTGTATACACAACCCCATACAACATGAGATTTGCTTCCGTTCGGCTGTTACAAACGTTGTGCTATCAGACAAAGCGTCCATGGATGCTGCGCCAGTGATTATCAACCACCCCCGGAAGCTGCGAATACTGAAAGCGACCAAACTGAGATCGACATGTGAGCGTTTTCGGCCGGCAACAGCTTTACACTATCAATATGGACAATCAATACGGGCAGATTGTCAAGATCTCATGGCAGATCGGCATTAGCAACATCCTTAGAGATTAGTTCCTATCAGCTTAATAGTGTATCAGTCATCGGCACCAACTACTATACATGCAAGTCATGAATCGTACACGCAAGGTCACAGGAATGACGTGGGCTATTATTATGCTAGAGCATATTCTACGTTTGATTCAATTTGTGCAATTGCTTCATATTGTCGAGCGTCTCCCATTGACCTATTGCTGTTTACAGCAGGGATGCGCCGACGCACCGCGCTGTGGATACCCTGTTCTTCGTGCGAACTTTATTAGATAGTACGTATCAAGATCTCATTTTTATTCTAAATGTCAATTGCACGCTATGCACAATAGCTTCAGCAACGATTCAGTCAAGTCTACCTGTCACGGGACCGAGTGCACTACAAAAGTCGACAGCGGTTATCAAAAGTCTAAATAGCACTTGTGCGCAAAATTAGTTACCATTACACACAGACAATAAATGTGATTCTTGTCGCCGAGAAGCGCTCGTAATGAAGAACTATACATTACAATACATCCGTTGAATTGCCTTTTGCCAAATCTTTACACGTCTATTGTATATTGATGATATATATTGCCGTAGGCTATAGATGGCGTACAAAGCACGAAGCCCTTGGTCAGAGCCACTGAATCAAATACATCGAACCGTATTCTTTAGCTTTGCTACGCTCTGTCGACACTTCACTACGACGTGAGGCTCGTTGTCCTGAAGAACACACCTATGCAAGTTTATTGAGCTATTCCCCCGGACTGCTCTGGCAGACGTCCATCTCAGATGTCCATTTCATATATACGAACATTGTATCAGCTGGCCAACTCTTCTTTTTAACGGTGTTGGAGATTCTCTAAACCATACCTCGAGTACACATGTCGTCGCCTGGTAAATGCGGCTCAGTCATCGCGTTAGATAGTGACACCAGTTTCGTCTGTCGCTGGCCGAAAACTAAACTGTTTTTCGAGCTGACCCTCAGCTGTTCCCCTATCTGACAGGCCTCAGCTCTTAACCTTTAGGTATTACTATGGGGACCTGTCGGGGCCACCTTTGCTTATTCTCTGCCTTACTCGTACCTGACAAGAATCTTCAGATAAAGAAAAACTAGCTTATCTATAAACGTATTTCTTGAGCTAAAACATAACATTATAACATTCGTCATGTGTGGGGTCCTAACATCTTTGATCCTAGGCAAAATCAATATTTGTCTGTATTTGACGAACTCGAAAATAAATTAGTAGAGTCCCCAGCAGGTCTCCCAAGGAGAGCCGAAGTACCCTGAGTCACTCCGATACCTGCCTCCAACCTCTCACATTGATGTCAGTCAGACCTGAGTCGCGTTTACACGCGACCAGCTAGAACTATTTACGCAGTCACCTTCGGTCTATGCAATGTGGCATGGCAATCGTGGCCAATTCATTGCCAGTTCAATTAGCGACATATTGAAAAGTTGTATGACCCTAATTAGGAATTGTCATTGAGAAATGCAACATCGGGCTCGGATGGCGTTTATTCCAAATATTAAAGAGGTATTACACGTTCCCCCAATATGATTCGGTTCGCTCATGTACACTGTGACAAGCATTACGTTCCCGACGTAACCGATCCACCCCCTCAAACAATACGCATCCAATCTCATGCGTCTCACACCGGCTGGTTCTACTGCTGTTTTTGTTACCTGTCAGCTTTTTTCATCCATATAATTCACTCACTGATTGAATTGAATCTCTGTATAAGTTGTATTATCACACCCATCGTCCATATGTGTATGTTACATAACAGAGCATACGCTTGCTGTGTTCAAACTCTATTTTTAATCATTTTATATAGCAGCAAATTTATATATACACACACTTTTCAATAATTCACATAATGGCAGCGTGACATTCGATCCGCTATCCGTGTCTATCAGTTTAGAGCGATTGAAGAAACACTGCTCGTACGCGGGCGCAGTTCGCGCTGCACGGGAGCCGTTCCCCATATAATGATGATGATGTTAATGATAATGGGAATAACGAACAGCCCCGAGGCGACCAGATAGACGGTACCCATAGCGTACGTTAGCGTGGAACGGTAGATCCAGCCGAATAATGACATTGCCAGTATCGGCGTGTTCATCTCGACGATTGAGAGCAACACAAAGATCTTCCCGATCTCATCCTGGGCAAGGTGACCCGACAAGCGAGATCGCATCCCGACCGACATACATCCACCGACACAGCCGACGGCGTACGAAGCTACGAACATCCATGGGAATTCCGAGAGGCCCCGAATCGCGTACTCAAACATCTGTGAGAACAGTCCGATCAGAGCGACGCACAGATGATGGACATGCCAGTGTTTCGTCAGCAGGCGAACCGTGAGCGCAGTGGTTATCGAAGAGACGATCTTCGACACTGTGCTCAGATACGAGTACGTATCGACTTGCCAGTTGTAGCGTTTATGGACATAGTACAAGCTGATCGATCCCGTACCGATCATAGGCATCAACGCAAGTGTCATGGCGAGAATTAGTAACACGACTTGGGCGCGCGCATTTCCCGGACGCTTCTTTGCCACCGCTCGAACGCTCGCGCGAACACTATCGAGCGAGCAGACCGCGCGGGCAATCTCACCGTACGTCATCCCTTTCGTCAGACGGTGATTTTCCTCGAGTGCAAAGTAGAGATGAATGATAGCGAGCATATTGACAATCATCGAGATGAGGTAAATTGGAAAGAATCCCAACATCTTAAAGATGAAGCCTCCCAGCGCAGTGCCGCTCGTGAAGCCCACAATGAAGGTCATTTCGACAATGGCAAATCGCATCGGCCGGCTCTTCACCGTCGCCACCTCGGTGATGTACGAGTAAACGGCCGACATCGACACCATCATTCCGCCAGTGAGGCCACCCGGAAAGTTGCACACGATAATCCACCAGGTGGGCGATTCGAAGTAGATGACGCACGCCAGCATGCCGACCATCTCCACGATTGATCCGATGGGCGCTAACATCATGGGGACCTTCCGACCATACTTGTCGCAGAACGACCCGATGAGGACGCCCATTACAACGGACGGTATCGTCGATACAATGACTGAAGCGATCGTGATATCAGTAGCCGCTTGCTGGATTGCATTGTAGTCAGGATGCGTGTCATTTATCGCTAAGCATAAATCGTAGCTGTGGTTCATCGAGTTGACGCACACTTTCTGCATGTTGAGAGCGGTGTTCACCTGCATGCGGACGGCCATGGCGAAACAGACTAGAAACATGTAAGGTTCAACTGTTAAGTATTTGCGATAACGACCTGCCCAGCTTGAGGAGTCGTCGTTCACCTCGGGCGGTGTGAAGTTTGCGCCCTCACTCTGCGCGAACTCGGCCGCATCATTTTCCAGCTTGGAGACATCCTCTCGTTTTTCGGAGTTCTCCATTTTGGTTGATTGACTGATTGATGCCTACTGCTGTCGACTGGCAGTGCCGATCTGGCCCTGACAAGAGATTCACCAAAACAGTGAAATTGGTCTAGCTTCAGTGCGTCAAACGCACACCTAGTACCTGTGCACACTGCACAGCAATCTCAGCTGAACCCTTCCAAGCATCATTCAGCTTGCGCAAAACATGGCAGTCATCACGGATTAAGTTCTTAGATTAATTTCTATTACTGTTGATGATGTAGCACCACCGATGCCACTGATTAGAAAACACAGAAAACAGCTCGATTCAACGGCGAAACCATAACATGCTGTTCTAGTTTGTATTCAGTGTCACCGGCGCTAGCGTGGCACTATCGAGCGAAATCTTTGTAGGACTCGTTGATGTTCGCCTAATTCCGTTAGGCTGGAGGGCGCCGCATTATGTGCTGACTGCGCGGAGGCCGGACCGGATCAATCGGCAGATTTGTATGGAAATCCCATAATCGGCCATTATACTGAACGTTACTACGTCTGTCACCATCGTCCTGCTACCTCGTTAGCGTTCTCAGTAAGTTATATTCATTTCGATATTTTATAATTAACATATGTTAAATAATCTACATGAATATTTTTCGAATGATTTCAGTGCCCTCTACAATGCGCCAAGATATCACAGCGAGATTCTTGGACAAAACACGCTAAAAGTTGGTAACCAAATGTTCACTCCGGGCAAAAGGCCCAATTGTAGGCTCTGGCGAAAATTTTGTCGGCTCTAATACACGCCAGGTGTTCGATGCTTATTCGAATTGCTGAGGAGATCAACTATCACCCAACTAGTATAACTAGGGGAGCAAGTTAATCAATGAGCAATAAGTACATACGTGATTCTAGTACATCCAGATTTACATATTTATCAACCACCAGAATAAAATTAGCACAAACCTGCTATTCGTTCGCTGCAATACACTTTAAGTCACTGGCGATCCTTTTGCTGAGTTAAGTGCCCGAGTCCCGCGAAGAAGCGAGCTCCAGACGATCGGTAGAGGCTAAGTGAGTGCATAGTGGCTGGACTCTTTAACGGTAGACGGCATCTCGAATGCCGTCACGCGTCTGGCCGAGCGTTTAGCGATTGTAGTTATAGAGAAGAAACTACAACGATATGATCGAATTTAGGAAAACTCTGATGGGACTATTTGTGTCACCGTAATAATACGGTGCAACAGTTGACCATATGGACATAGCGTATTGGTTACGCTGTCAACGAGACGCCACTCGGTCTTGTGGTCTAACGCGTGCAGGGTGTACAAGAATCGATGCACTCTTATATATATATATATATATATATATATATATATAGGACGCAAAAGTAGGCTTACAGTAGTTTAAGATCTACGACTTCAGATAACAAAACTAGACTCCCAGTTGGCAAAAATGCGGATTTACTGTAAGCTTGCATTTTCAGTGCCAGACTTTATTCCCTTTTCCCGTTTATATCAACCAGAACTTATTTAATACTGTTGAATTAAGAGAAGATCGCAGAAATTGTATGTTAAACAATTCTCTATAAAGACAATAGCGAAATGCTATTCGAAATACATATATCACAAGACGTACTACTAACTTTCAATTAACTAGCCTACAAAAGGTTAGCCAATCTCGGTTCGTGTGCTAAGCTCCGTCCAAGTCCTTTTAATTAGTTAATTGAACGAGAGTGTAACTAACTATCTCAGTATCCGCGCTAGGTTGGTCATCAGCATACATTGGTGATCTTCTTTCAACGCGTAATCATGTAGTGCCACCGGAGAGCTCTTTTACGAGTGCTCTTGACATCAAGCTACAAAAGGTTTTTCAACCCACGACTCGCCCTCAATCTCATCTCCCTAAAGTTAACTCTCCCCAGATATTCGCTGCTCGGCAGCACTACAGGGTTCGTCCAGGAGGTGTGGCAGATACAAAAGCGGGCTCATATGCCGTGCACCAAAATACTACACGTTTTTTCAGCTGACACGTAAACGGTTCGACGTGTTATGTGACAGGCCCCAGCACTTAACCGTAGGTTAACTTACTTTGAGGACCTCTAGGGGTCATCTTTGCTTTATTTCAACGATTCCATACCTGTCTAGAATACACAAATAGATAAAGACGACAACGAACAGCAGATGCAATCTTCCCGCAATGCAATAAACTATACTGTTGCTAGGAGGCGGTATGGCCAAAGCGGTATGGCTTTGTTTTGCTTCTCGCGGCATTTAATCCAACTACAGGATTTCGAGTTTCGTGACATAGCGTTTGATTGGGTCACAGTATCGATAATAATTGTCCTTATTCTCGGAGTGCTTGTGGCCATCGTCGGTATCGTCTGTCGTATGCCAAAGGACAAGTCCTTTATGGCGAAGGATTGCGCTTATTTCTACGGAAACATCACACAGAGCGAAAGTATTCCTTTACAACGTGAACATCTCTTTATCTGCTCTCGCAGAGATAATAACGATTAATAAATACTAATCGGAAAATTCACCCTGTTCGTGACATCTCTATTAAACTAGCCAAGACAAAAAAGGACAGTATCTGCGTAGGATAAATATGCATTTTATTTTTCACAAATATAACATCCGCTAAGGTAACGATAGCATTATCTAGCGGTCATTAAAGTTCTTATCGTCAATTGTCAATTCAGACGGAATCCCGTCATCGTCGTCCTGCTCTGTATCATCATCATCATCATCGTCGTCGCCTTCAAGGCAACCATAATGACAGTATTACAAACTCTGCCCGACATTTAGTGCTAACGCTCGCCTGCAATTGATTGACTAGCTTTGGTGTCTTATATATATATATATATATATTCCTTCTTTACCTCGCTCTGCCCTATCTATTTTTTTCTTCTCGCCCTCTTTCTTTTATCGTGTTTGTCTCACCGTGTCCTGACCGTGGCATTTCTTAGTCTCTATGAGCTCCTCCTAGTTAGCTCTGTAAGGCAGTTGCCTTAAACATTTCGAAGTCGCTTTGCTTTGCAGCTCGTGCCAACAACAGGGGGCTACGCCCCTCCGTCAGTCACTTCAACATTGCTCACTAGAAAATAATGCAAACGTGCAAACAATTTTTTCGCCTCCCCTTCAGTCTTCCTAAAGTATGTTTTTGTTTCATTCGCCTGCCCACAGATAGCTCAGATATACTTCCCTTACGTTTATCGCTTTCGAGAGAATAGTCACTGTTTCAATTTTTTCCTACTCTATATATATATATATATATATTTATATCAATAGCTTCCAATAGTCACGGACGTATCGTATTCCGCTTCGTTCTCAACTGTCAGATATCAATTGAACGCATCTGATCACTATATATATATATATATACGAGCTTTCGAGGTCACTTTCGGTGATGACAGATCATTTCAAATTCGCGCAATCGCATAGCATGAGATAGTGATGGTAGTTGCAGTAGCAGCTTGTTGCATTGTATGACTTCGGCAACATCTGCCACACGTATTTCACCCTTCTTCGGCGCATACTTTGTAAGGTCATCGCTTAACCAAAGCGTGTTTGCTCTGCGCGATCGTTATTTATTCGTGATGTCCTTATTTCCGTTGATCGACTGTAACACCTTTAACAGGTTCCTCATGTTATTTTAGTTTACTTACTCGTTCTCTCTCTCTCTCTATCCACCATTTCTCAACCTCTATTTATAGAACTTAAACCATGTGTCACAGTACGCTTGGTTTGCGTTCAGCAGCTAATTTAATGCCGATATTACGAGTCAGTTCGTGTCCGGGCCTGCTTGCCGTCTAGGACACCGATTTCTCATAAAGCGTACATCTTCGTATAAATATCGAACTTTTTTTTGGATAAACTAGAAACATTTGCTAATCGCAACTAGCTAACTAACTAACTAAACAACTAACAGCTCGTGTTGACGGTTTCTTTAACATTAATCACTAATAGGATGTCGTCAGCAGGAACGTTCGAAGATCGCCGGGTCGCAAGACCTTTTGCAGGGCTGTCTCAGGCGGTCGTGCCTTTGACTCGGTAGGCTCCTTGCTATACCAGCGGAATGGTACCGAGTCCTCTATGTATTGATTGGCAGATATCACTGTCTCTTCGGCCGCGTACACCTGGATCGTCGTGAACAACCGCTGCAAAATAACGTGAACGTCGAAAGAACGCCTTAGTAAGGGGGGGGTAAGCGAGGAGGGAATTGTCCTTAGCTCAAAGCGTCGCGTCGTCACTAATCGGATAGTAAATAGTAATAGTTATGAAGAACACAATGTCAATAGGAGCTTCGATCGCTGATTCGGACATGCGGGCAGACGAAGCGTGTGAAATTGCTTTCAAAAATGGGAGATGACGACGAATACTTGCCTTGTGTGGCTTAAGTTAAATGCAATGATTTAAAAACGTGTACAGAGCCATTGCACGAAGTCATGAGATTCAATTCACTCACTGAAAGATCGATTGTGATCGGTGGACCCGAGTTGTGTATATATTCGAGACGAAGGAGAAGGCGCCGATCGTGCAGCGGCTCAACGCTGAGGATGTGCACGCTATCGGGCAGTCCACGTGTAAGTCCCGCGAATGTCGGATTTCGCATCTCGGCTACGTGCTGTCCATCAGCAGAGCGAAGCCGCAAGAAACTCAGGACGGGCTTATAGACTTGCTGTATAGCGAAACGCCACAGTGAGAGAAAATTCAACGAGTAAAATGGTTTTTTGTTAGAAAACAGAAATAATTGAGTAAGAATATATATATATATATATATATATATATATATATATGTTCGCTATTGTCTAGACGAGTGTATATGCCTAGAGTTTGTTCCAAATTTTTTATGATGCAATCTGCGTTGATTTGTACAATCGCTTACTTCATTTGCCAAGTGCTTCATATGCCGCTGGGCCTTTACAATCTCGTCAAATGTCACATAGATCTTGCCCTTGGCGATCATGCCCTGCCGGTCGACACCTAACTCGTCTAAGGGCTCCTCGACTCCGAATCCATCATCATATTGGAGGCGACGGTGCACCTTTAAGAGAACAGGCCGGTTAGCTTATTTTAAATAATGGAGGATTTCTCGAATCTCGAACCCGATCCGGACTCCTTGCTATTCCTGGAGGCGAATATATCATCCTTGTAGGTTCCGTTTAAAACATGCTCTATTTCCACTCAGTAGTGTTTAATATTTTTGTATAAAACAACAGCATGTATAGTATTACGTTTGATTCAATGTCCACCACATACCATGAGTTCAAGCAATCCATCTTTTAGACTACTGCCTCCCATTGGCCGGTCGGGTACCACTGTCATTTGAATATTCCTGCGTTTATCCTGTAGGTGGATCCAGGACACGACAGGGTAATAGTTCGAAGCCGTCGGCTCAGTTACGTTGTGATGCCAGGGACGAGGGTGATCGCGGCTGTTTCCGTAAAAAACAAAAGAAAATAATTCGTCAGTTACGGCATTGTGATACACACATAAATATGAAGGGTTATGATTCGATGGCTTGCCCACGATTTTAGTACGCGAATCCACTCGGCGCTCGCGTTGGGACAAGAGCTTATATATATATATATATATATATATATATATATATGAATAGCACAAATAGATGGTAATTCGCGGATGTTCTACAATGCACTATAGCCAGTATGTAGTCAACGTCGTTGCCCAACTTACATTCGCTTGATATCCTGTCGTCCGTTCGAGTCGGTGTAAAACTCGCCGTTGTTAATGAGGTTCGATTCGAAGCGAAGCACGATCTCCTTTCCAAAGCTGCCCCGATCATCGCTGAAATTTCATTCATATCCGCCATTCGTATCAGCATAGGAGCTATATATCCATTCTATGTATGTATGTATATATATATATATATATATATATTTATATATGCATATCGATCTTTTATGGGTGTCTTGCTTCATTGGTTCTTACTGATCCACTGAGGGGTTCTTCCCACAGAACCGATTCAATTCGCCTTCGTTCCTTTGCCTCTTCTCATTAGATTAATTTCAATTTGATGAGATCATAGAGAAAATTCTCGACCATCTACTCGACTACCAGCTCACAACTTCTCATTTCATTACAATGAAATGAACTGCATGACCATTTGCGGACCCTCTGGCCCGCACATGGCTACTTTGCTTACTTTTTTCCTCGCTACAACTAGCCCCCTGCACCGAACCCTTCGCCGAAAGACGAAGGCCATTCCGCGCACAGCTAGCACCACTGCTACTGTTGTCATTACTACCGCTAGCAGCACTGCGGCATAAACTCTCAACAGTCTGCTAGCGACGCGGCGGCAGCGAAGGCGCCGTCAATGGAGATTGTGAAATTCCGAAGCGATTTCTGAAGGGCACGACACGCAAGCCTGCCCACACGCCTGCACACTGCTCAGGCTCCACGTTCACCTCGAACGGAATCTGTAGCTGGCGGTGCCGGACACCACTCACTCGCTGCGGAGATTGCCTCAAACGTCTGCCGCTGCCGCCACCGCTCGAAAGCAGTTGCCATACCCCCCATTGTATCCCCTGTACTGTCCGCTTCTGCTCCAATTCCACTAGCCCACCACAGGCACCCAGCAGAGTGGCCTGTAAGACCTCTCCGTTTTGCCAAAAGGTCTGGGGGTTCTTGTGACCCCCGTCTCCCTCATACTAAGGGCCTCATAGCCCCTTCCACTCTGCCGTTCACAGCGCCCCCCACCCCCCCGCCCATGTGCGTCCTCTCGCGCATCAGACAGCACGCATGGTGCATCGCGCTGCGTGCCCGAACGCCGGCCCGCCTGCATCCTTCCTGCATGGCTGGCTAGCCTAGCAGCCAGTTGGCTGCATGCGTTCCTGTACCTTTTCCTTCCACAGATTCCTAACAGCAGCAGGAGCATGGGAAAAAAGGAAGGCTAAAAGAATTTTCTCTCCTCCCAATCTACCCAGATGCGCGGACCCGAACAACTACGCACACACACCTACACACGTACACACTAACGCCCACACGCTCGTATACATACATATATACATACATGGAGAATTTCGAGTACGAAAATGCGACTTGACTGTTCTAGTTTCAAGGAACAGTGGCAAGCAACAACAGCAACGATGTGCCTACGGGAACTTATCTATGTATGCCCGGCATACTCGTCGTATGTGAGTTCGCGGCCGGCAAAAAGAGAGAGGGAGGGAGAGAGAAAGATTTCAAGAGGTGTTCTTTTTATGATCTGAACCCGACAGAGATTCAGTGTCTTATTTTTTCTTCGGGACGAATGCTCAATTCTACCGGCAACCGCGACAGCCCTGCGCATACAAAGCTCCGTAAATAGACCCCTGTCTACTAGAGAATAAACATATAAAGATACACATTAAAATGTACATGTAGTGTCTATAGATCAAACAATGTTGTACATGACATTTCATAGATTCTAATAAACAATGCAAAAGAAGCACGTAGCCACTATATCTGTCAAATGCATTACAAACCATTTTCATACACAGACATCAAGAAAAGGGGATATGCTCTGACCACGTCGCTAACAGTGGAATATCTGCGATTTCATTTCTGCACTGTTCCCTATTTGCATTTCTCATAGCAGTATTCAGTGTGTTGTCCCCTTGGCAATACTGGGTTTATCTGCATCAACCTGGGTCCAAGGCGACATGTAGCTGCTACCGTGCTGTTAATGCCATGCTATATTCCTTATAGGCCCGGTGTGCCGTTCAATGGAATCGAGATCGTACCGACAAATGCGTTGAAATAAACGCAAAAATGGTCCTCGCTCCTTCTGGCCATCGTTGTCTTCGCGGCGACCTTTTCTGTTATTAGCTTAGTTTTATATTGTGATCAGGTGTAATATGAACAAAAGGGATATTCATTTTTTCATTATTACACATTAAAGTATTCATATTGCTCAACAGATATATAACATTCCCACAGATAACACGGCCCTACCGAACAATGCACGATGAGACATCAGTACTCACTAGAAGGGAATAGGTCCTATTGTCCAGTCGAACTCGATGCGGTCCTGATTTCGATAGAGCCGAATTACCTGAGTTGCCCATGAATCGAACACCTGGTGGATTTCCTGTACCAGGGCACCTTTAACAATTCGGAATGGCACGTTGTGGGCCATATCGACGGGATTGTCCTCGTATGGATTAAAGGCATACGCTCCTGACGGCTTCTCTACACTCCAGTTCATCGAATACTGCAACCAAGCGAAATTTGTAAAGCTTTATGTCAGTCATCAAACGAATGGAGTAGAAAAATAATCCTTGTACAGACGTATTTAAAGTGTGTATTTGCTCGTCCGTGCGTTAAATCTTCCGACTGATCCCAACCGCGTTGACCACAGTTCTCTCCTCGCTAGAGATATTAATTCATCAACCGAATCTCCCACTTGATCGGGTGTTGTCGCGGCCGCCGCCGCCCCACCAAGCAGTTACGGCTATAAATAGCAGCGATTTAAACTCTCCTATTTGACAATCTCGTCTTCGGTACGAACGGTCGTGAATCTCCGCATAATTGAGCAGAGCAACAGCGTTATGAGTCTTCCTCCTCGAATTATTATTATCGTATATGCTCCCGTGAGCCAATCCATTGGTTTCCACATTTGGCGAGTCCCTAACGTCAACTTTGTGCCTCGCTGAGCTCTGACCCCTTGATTCCCATTGTGTACCCCGCAAAAACGTATTCATCTATTGGAGACAGCCGAGTGATTCCAATAATTGCATTAGGCGCCGACTGAGGCTGTCGTGAGGTTCAAACGAGTGCGCTACGCTAACGTGAGCTTGTGGCACCGTATGGCCTCCTGTCCAACTACGCGAACCGCCTCTCCTGACCGCCGGTCGAACTATTTAATCAGAAATAGTCAGGTCTGACAGCCATACACAGACCCACACGAACGAACTGCTGTGGCTACGTTCAGTGCACGCACGTCAACGACGACTCGAACGCTAATATCTACATGAATGCATTAGACGTTGTGGCTGCTTTGGGGATCACATATTACACAGATCACTGTCTGCGTTTTATACAAAGAGATAGAAAGAGAGAGAGAGAGAGAAAAGTTGAGATGCTAGAAAATAAATCGCATCAGATAAAGCTCAGCTTGGTGAAGCTGCTGTGGCATTGAATGCACGTATCTTGCTATAGATATACGCTTGTACGGCCGTATACGAGCGTGCAGTGGCGTTGTTTAATCATGAGACATTATAGGTGACACGCACAGTTAGTTACAGTCAGCCATGTTGAAATCGCCTCTGACGATTAACGATCCAGTAACGATAGAAATTGATTCCAATAGCGGACTTACGTAGGTTGGTGCGCGCTCGACCAACAAGATATAAAATTTATGAAATTCAAAGCACGAAACGGAAGTTTCATCTTGTTTTAGGATAACGGACAACCGATGATAAAACCAACCGTCCAAGACGATTGCATGTACATGCTAGATTATCAATATAATATAATTATAAATATTAACAGACAGAGAAATAGCAACACGGTAATTCTATTGCAAAAGTATATACTATACCGGGCCAGGTATATATAAATATTTTTTATAAATATATATATATATATATATGTATTCATTCATATACTGATAACATTCACATAGCCAGTATAGATGATTTTGTTAGCTAGTTTGGTTGCCCTAAGGTTGTCAGGATCTTACATTTCTGCAAAGCAGCTTGCTCACATAGAACAGGTAGAACCCCTGGCAGTACCGTGGATGTTAAATGGTGGCTCAGCCCAGACGAATGTTTCAGGCCAATTATTTTTGAATTACGCACTCCTTCTTTAATTCAATGGGATGTGGCGCTTCACATAACTTGAACCTGCGGGCACCGTATTTGAAAGCCGAAAATGTGGCTATTGAAACCACCAAGCTGACGCGTTTTCCTTATCATGACCTCATACTTCAGCAGCCTCTCTAGCGGCCGCGCTAGGGCTTAACGGGTGTCCAGTCCCAGCCAGGCTCTAAGTCTTCCGAAGCGAACATTATTCCCGGTATTTCATCGAGTGCATTATACAACTATCATGAAACCGCCTTCTATAATAGATTTAGCGTTCCTAACTACCAAATACATAACGGCATGCTTTTATAACGGCACCCCCTCTACCTAAGGGCACTCGGTTGTACACTCGCTCTTGCCCATGTGACTGTGTTCGTGTGTTTGACAACGATCATATTTATGTGCCAGGTCGTGCAGGGACGTTTTTGTTGCCGCTCTATCGTCCGTTGATGATGAAAGCTCGCTGTGTCTGTGATGCCGCGCATGTCGTTGCTATCTCGCGTAGACCCAAGGGCAGAGACACGCGTGAAGCATGGCTGACCCACGGCTATATTTAGAGTTATAGCCTTCAGCTAGAGTTGTGCCGTGTCGTCTCCCCGCCGGCAGTCCCCATCTATTGCAACACTGCCTACAGAGGCTGTTGCTGCCGCCATTATAACCGACCACGACTGTCCCCGCCTATCTCCACTCCCGTAGCCCGAACGCCGAGTGGGAATGCACGAGCCACCGTGAACAATGATAATCGGTAACTTATCTTAGCACAGCGGCGACAACGCTTCAAACAAATGTTTCAATTAGTGTTTTGGTGTGCCACAAAACGCTGAGCAAAACGGTTCGATGTACATAGGGATGTACAAGAAGTCCTTAGGGAGCACAACAACAAGATTGCCGATTTATCGGTAGCAATATTTTCATTCACCGATTTATTCGCGATCCGAGGCCATATCGTCAAGGGCTAGATTTCCCGCCACCTCGGCTATCCCACAATGCTGCAACTAATGGAATCCAAGCACGATTGAGCATTTGTTGTCAACAAACGCGTCTGACATTTGATTGTATTGGTTTTAACTTCGAATCTGCTGGAGTCAGTGGCGCGCTGTCACTTGTTGACTACGCTAGCAAGGAACTATGGCGTAACCGAAAACACAGTGAGATGGACGCCATCAGTATTGGAGAGTACAGTCTTCGTGTCCGAGGAGACGAGAGTGTGACTGTCACCGTGTGACTAGGTCACATTCGGGGGCAGTGACGTTAATGTGCCATCCTTGGGCCTTGAAAGAAGGGTCCCCATCGTGCATATCTGTGAAGGTATACGCTGATTACTTTGAAGTATGCACGAAAGTTGTGATGGTGAAAAGAATCGACATAATCTTCAGGGGTCCTTTGAGACCCTCTGTGAACGGTGCAGAAGTCTGAATCTGAAGCTCCCTTTTCTCAAATGGTTTGGGCTGGATCCTAACCAAGCATACTTAAATTGTACGTTTTGTCTTTGGGGGATATTGTCACTACCGCCACAGCTATCAAAGACGTACGTAGCGACCCGGTCAAGTCCGGTGGCTTGTGCATTCGTGTGCTCGATCCCCAGCGTCATAGAAAGTTCTGCTATAGGATATTTGTATGGAGCAGAATTAGCTCCGTCATCGAAGAGCAAAGTGGGAGTCAAGAAAGAACATTAAATTATAATGTATCGTTTCTTGCATACGTCGTTGCAAAACGCCAGCGATTTCGTTGTTGAAAGTCAAGCAGCATATTTCGTTATAGCAATGTCTTGATTTAGAGAAGGGGATTTGTGGAAGGGAAGGGGTACTGGTGATTATTCCATGTGACGACTAACCTGGTAGGCGTAGTACTTCCAGATCGATTGTCGGAAAGGCATCTGCATATTGAGATGCTTCAGAACGACTGTACTTATCAGGCCTTTGGTGGGATCGACGATCAGCTTGTAGTACTCATTTTCAATAGAGTATTCGTCCAAATCGACTGGCAGTAGCACGGAATCGCCAGAATCCCGTAGGCCTCCTTCAACCGCTTCGATCTACAGGAGTACCAGAGTCGTAAGTAACACAGTACAAGATCAAAAATAGCATTTGCATCATGCGCTTGAAGATAATGAGAAAGAGAGAGAGAGAGAGAGAGAGCGAAGGCAATTATTATACTCAAGATTCAATGATCATTACTGCCTCTAATAATTAAGAAAAATTAACAAGAAGAACATTCAAGCAGGGAAACGAGTCACCAAAACAGAACTTGTATGTGATGTGGAATAACCGCGAATGCTGCAGTTAGAATGAATATTATGGCCCACGTAATCAGCAATAACAATGTGTTTCAAATGTCCCCATACTAACGCAGAATTAACAGTGAAGCCAGTTGCCCGCCGGAAAGTTAATTAACGTTAATTAAAGCTGTAAAAGGGCTCTGAAGATGATTCACAGATACCTTGTAGACCCTAGCACCCATAGGTGGGGCCTGAATTGGGAAAACGAGACTCTGGCGGGCGATCGATCGACGCTCAGGAATACGGATGGTGCCATCATCAACAGGAACCACTTGTAACGGGACGGCCCGTGGGGGCTGCTCCAGCACTTGGTAGCCAGCGTGTTCCACAGGTAGCCTGTGAAATCAGATAAAAATGCCACGAAAAATACGAGTTAGTAACTACATACTCATTTTCGAACATAGAAAATATAAATATATTATTGTAAATTGCAAGTAAATTATTGTATACATTTAGATGCATTGACTATAAGATAGATCTCGTGGCTCATTATATTCAACACATTGACAGCTATTAGAGAGAGAGAGACTATCTTCAACCTGGCAGGAGCCCAAACTACTAAAAGAAACATGGTATCGTTTACACCACTGCGAGCACAGTGCGATAAGGTCGTGCTACCTAACCTTACCTGGCGTACGCCTTCAGCGGTCTACTGTACGGATTGTAAACGATCAGATAATAGTCTCGTGCCTTCTCGGATACATCACAGGCGCTCACGTTCAACCAGGGACAAAACGAGAAGCGAACAAGGGTCCGATCCGAATCGGGATCGAGCAGATTCTGGAATGCTTCACTCATCTGAGCCTGAGAATTCAGCGTATCACATATTAAATGCACTAATTCAGTGAAATTTTGTTTTGTTTGTATGAATGTTTATAAATATGAGTTTAACAATGTCGTTTGTCTGGAAAACAGTTCATCTAACGAACGCATGTTATTGGGTACATCATTGACTATTGGCAGCATAAAATCAGCATTCACATCACCTAGCAAACCTCGTTCACAAAACGAACATGTTTGTCTCTCTGTTGGAATAGATAGGTATTGACCGTGAGGCTAAGAAATAATCTGGCCTAAGCTCAGCATGCACCGGAGAACTGCGGTATTTGGTGTTGGATTAATTCCGGCGGAAAAGTCTCTATTGCCTCTCTCTAAGGTCATATTTTCGCGCGCAACTCGATTCCGTTTGATCTCGGTTTCGTCGAAGTCCAGATACTCACAGAACCTCACCTTACCGATATGGGGTTCACCCACAGGCGGCCTGGATTTCCATTTCATAGAAGTACGAACCGGCAAGAGCGGTAAGGACTCAATGAAGCTGGTACTTACGAACCTTATGCTGGTCGACAGTAAAACTCACATACACACAAGCAGCCTTCCAAGGCACATGCCAAGGCCACAGTTACAACTTCCTGCCAAAGTAATTCAATGATAGCAATTCATACTGGCTGTTCCTATCGAGTAGATTTAGTTGCAGAGAAACAATACGTCTTGACAATATACCCAACGAATTGCCGGACAATATTACCGAACTCATCAACGAGTCCGAGTGCCACCGAGTAAGGCCGGTCCGAAGACCAGTCAATAGCCACAAAACCTTCGTGCTTCATTTCGCCGTCATCCATTTGCATTGCCCACACAAAATAGCAAAAAGCACTACACGGCTGGCAGAAACGAACACCATTGAGAGATTTTGTCTTCATACAATCCAGCTAATCAGCCAGATACAGAGAAGGCAGCGACGAGACGATTTTGCGCCAAAGCTGGTTCTCGAAGCACTCCAATCCATTCAACCAGTAGCTTCTAATTCGTCCTCTTCGCGGTCAGAAAATAGAATCAACCCAACGCACGAAGGGTGACAAGCCTCGCAAAGGTCATGGACGTCATTTTAAGCCATCCTAGTCAAATGGGCGTCTCGCTCCCATGGTGCTCGCTAGCCAATCAGACCGATCGACGATCGCAAGGGCTCGCGCGGCGAGTCTCGAGCGGGGGTCATACCTCGATGGCGAGTTCAAGACGACGCAGGTAGATGGGTGACGATTGACGCGGACTCAATGAAGATGTTGCTGGCGCGATGCCGGCGATGTGACAATTCCAAATCGCCTTCAGTGCTTCTATTGCTTTTCCGACTTTTGTGAAAGGTTCATTCTCAGAAGCGCAAGGGTTCTCCAAAAAAAAGACTTACTACACGAGTCGAAGTGATACATCCTCGATGTTCGATAGCAATATTGCCGACATCGGGAAAAACAGGGATTTAGCACAAATTGATCTCACAACTCAAGAAGACGTGTATCTGGTGCGTGTGTTGTTGCCTTACCGTCCTGTCTTAGAGTCAGCCTTGCCGACGTGACTTAGCCACTTGATTCACATTGGATTTCGTACTAGCCGACGCTTTGAGGTAAATTATTTTTTGGTATTTCATACGTACATTTGTGACTATCATATGAATTGAGTTAACGCAGAAACGATTAGAATTATATAAATCGAAAAAAATGGCCCATTGCCTGTCAAATGCCGCTGTGTGCACGCGCTAATTCCCCAATCGCTAGCAACGTGTTAGAATCACCACCGTGATCGATTCGAGTGGGCCGTACCGAAAAATCAAACGGGTCGCTTTTGCGATGCTGGACTGGCGGAGCCGTTGTCCTGATTCATTTGTGACTCACTCGATACAGCGATAACGGTCGATATCGTCACGTTGTCGTCGAAATATTCTATTAAGATCTACGCTGTGAAAAGGGAAATAGTAACCTTCGTCCATTTGCGTGACCTCGTCTGAAGGCGCACAATGTGTCAGTAGTATGGCATGCATTCGTTGCAGCTATATAGTCTAATCGCAAATCAATAAATGAGCAGCTTCTGATCAATCTAAGTCGTGGTGTGGGTGTGAGCGCACGTACCTCGCACTGCCTCGTGCCGGCCAGAGCCATGCGGACGTAGTCTTCCACTACGTGTTGTTTCTCCGTTCCCCTGAAAGTGAATGAACGAATTTTAATTTCATGTTATTATTTGTTCGTGCGCTTGTTTGTTTTGAAATAACTCTATTGGTGAATCTGCACTGTGTAACGGCTCTGCCCTTGAGGGAGAGACGTGCGTATATGCAGGAAAGTCTACCAATTTTGCTCGACTACTCGTTCATCATGTCGTCACACTCATATATATATATATGTGTAGGGCCTTCAACGGCGTTGATAATTTACAACGCGATGTCAACAGACGACTCATCCTTTACATTGTCAGTGGACGACACATTTCACTCTCTATTTATGTAATACGCATGCTGGCCTGGGTTGGCCACGTTTCACTAAAGTCGTATATGCGCGAATGAATATGACTTAGGGACAAGCGTTCGTTTTTCTTTAGAACTTATTTTAACAATAATCTAAGAACACATACGATTAAATACATACAACAAGAATTACGAAGTTTCCACTCGGTTACACTCAGACGAGCTGATCATAACCTCTCGTAATATTATAGAATCAATCCTATTCAACGACTATAGTGTACTATAGCGACGCAGGAACATTTCCTCTCTCGGTAAACGCTACATGTGTACGCAGCCCAATCACACATAAAAAAAACAACAACAACTCGGAAATTTCTCTTCCCGATGGTGCCGCTTTTTGCTTCGTGATGGATGGCGAACAAAATGAATTGCTTCCTGGCGTGCGCCCCCCAGGTCCTCGACAGCCTGTAAACGCCACCGCCGGTGCCGCGGTGGTGGCGTTGTTGTCGTCGTCCTCTTCCCGTCAGCGAATGAGCAATATCTTTTGCACTTGTTTCCGCCCACCCGAAGTATTCCTCTCTTTCTCCATACGTTCTCCTGGTAGTTGCGGACCTTCCCTTAGACGATTTCTCCTCGTTCACTCTCTACCGTTGCTATCATCTACACCCTCTTGAGTTTAGCTGGCAGGGGCGCGAGGTCCGGTGCAAGCCTGGCTCGCCAGTTCGCTCCATATATATATATATATAGGCGATCAGCACCACCGTCATCAGCCACGTGAGTGAGGTGGGTGTGTATTTATTATCAATGCGCACCTTGGGAGGGTCTCATCGCGATGTGATTGACGCTTGCCCCACCGCTGTAATTTCGACGCATGCGTGTCTGCTGGCAGACTGACAGATCCGTCTGTTACCACATTGAGTTGGATTTGAAAACCGTATCAAAGCATCACTCAACCCTTCTTAATAAGCCTGTCTAGACACTGCGAGCTATGTGTCCTATTAGAAATTTTATACAATGACGTGGGATAGTAATTTCGATAATACTCATAATCTTAAATAGTTATGCCACTTCCATAAATGTTATGTGGTTTCACTGGTACGTCCATAAACGGAAGTATATACATATATATATATATATCAAATGCGAAGCTTTGAAAAAGAGTGGGATCAGTTTTCTTATTATATATATATATATATATATATATATATATATATATATGTATATACTGTATGGGTACAATGGAGCGTAGATAGCGACTGAATATTTGTAGTCGCACCTAAAGGTACGTGGCCATAGAGATAGCGTATTCATTTGAATAAAATACGAACGAGATAAGTACTCCTAAGCTTATTAACCGAGGTAGTCATTGTACTAGCGTGCTTATTAATAAATTAATAAAGTTAACTTACCCTTTTAGTTTTATACGTTCGTGAAATGAAACGCTGCTAGATAAGTCGTTCTGATTTAGTAACCCGCTCTACGAAACACGTCTGATAACGAACCCAGTAAATAAATGGAGAAGGATATTTGTACCAAAATCTGTGAATATAGACACAAAGAACGCCTGCACTCACTCACTCAAACAGACAAACGAGCTCGGCAAATGTACAATTTGCATATGGATCCGGCGGCTGATTATAGTGAATGGTACTTAATGATATGCCTTCGCCGTTTGATGAATAAGACGTCTGATTGCGTTCTATTAGGCGCAACAACGATTCGGCAGGCAATATTCTTCTCGACGGATGTGACAGCTATGCAATTCGCTCATTGTTGCGGTATGATACGGGATTGTCTTAACCTGAATTCGTTTCGGAAGGCAACCCTGTAGCTGTGAGCAATAGCACAGCCGCGTTCGCTCTTCACAGGATCGATAGACGTCTGTTTCCCACTTCAACTATATTTCTAGCTGGTGAAGGACCCTTCGTTGGTCGGCTCGGACAAGACTTAGTCTCGACTTTTTTTTAATTGCTTCTAATTGAGTGACAAATGATTTAACACATTTAGAGAATCGCTTTGTCTGCTCTCCTAATAATCCATCAATATACACATACGTGTAATGTCTAGTTTCGGCCTTTCCACTGAGCACATCTGTAGCTTCCGGCGTGGCGGCTACTGTTCTGACTCGGATTTGCATAATCGATTACCCTATTTCTCGTTCTCACAACTTGAATGAAAGGTCAATGGTCGAAGCAAGTAAAAAAATCGTACGATGTTCTTTTTTAACATCTTAATATTCAATCGTATCGCCTACCAATCGTCGTTTCCGCCAGCGTAGCAAATCCCCGTGGCCGTTGGCGTCTAATAATAGAATTTCAATTACAGAGTTTAATTTTAGTCGCTGGAGCAGTACCCAAAATGCAGTGTCACACGTGAGATAGCGAGAGAGAGAGAGGAGAGAGGATGCAGTCAGGCGTTAATAGGTACCGCGTGGTTCGTTCCCTATCGTGGAAACGGAATGCTCCGTTTCTGGGGCAGAGACGGGCTCTGCAAACACAAAACGTATCATCCCGCCGAATCAGTTGCGTTCCCACCTCATCAATGACCAGGCAACCGTCACAGTGGTCGGTCCGGTGGAGCGGTTTGATAAAGCTTGGCTTAAATTTGAAATTTCGAGAGGAGCAAATTAGATGCTGACGCGATTTACTCTCAACGGAATTCGGCCGTCCACAATCGTTTCGTTATCCGCCGCGATTCTGAGCGCGAGCAAGACTCTCTCACAAAATTAACATGCGTTCCCTAAGCAGCGAGCCTGAAGTCGACTCTCAAACGAATCGATTTGTAGCGAAGATTAACAGAGCACAATATTTATCGAAGAACGAAGTTGCCGACGATGATTTTCGGTTAAAAATCACTTCATTATCCAAGACGTAGTATAACACTTGAAGAACGTACCGAGTGTACCCAATGGAGAGGACAACGAAGACAAGATGTTCATTAGAGAGGAAAACTAAACACTCAACAATGCATTATATGAATCTCTATTTGATTCGGCTTTCAGTGGATAACAAACTGCTATGCGGTCTACTGGGAAATTATCATATTTTAGAATAATTTGATCTTGGGAGAATTCAACATCCATTCGCTATGGCTCCCCTCATGATATATCAGATAGGCGTCAAGAAGGCAGCGGCTTGTCACAGATGTGAGCGACTCGTCCCTCGTACACGTGCAGTTTTTGCTGTTCATTGTTCAACGCCGACACCCCAAGGAAATCATTGCGGAACCTTCGTCATCTCTTGTTTGCGCTATTAAGCTGTCTGCGAAGAACTTCTCAAGTCCGCCTATGGTCCCACCGAGCCCCTGGCACATGGGCATACTTACTAATATACCCTAATGTTATATACATATATTATATTATCCGGGCGCAATTGTTAGCCCTTTGTTTATCACTGTCTTGGTAAACCCAAAATGTACATGTATCGTCTGCCTAATAGAAAATCTACTGGTCTGCTGTAGAACAAACATCTGACAGAGGCAACCTTTTTATTTCTAATTATTATTACTATTGTAAATGTAATATTTGTATAAAAAGACATACTCTATATGTGATATGCTATAAAGATATTTAGATTCCGCAAACATGTTTCAGAGCAATCGTACACGACTGACTCCAATTTTCATCTCGTCGCGTGCCAGCGTCCTGAACAGCTCTTCTATGTATTATGACGTAACGTCTTATTGGTTAATAATCGTCGATATTGCCGGCACCCTGTACTAGGTGCATACCTGCTCTACAACCACACCGTAGTGGTGGGCAGCATTAGCAACATTGGGAAATGAATGCTTTACTATGCTCAGATTCGTGGCTGCTCTCTCCCCCGGAGGCAACTACTGAAGCGAGTGGTCTTCATATCGTAAAGCTTGTACAGATCGTGCGACACGTGCGGAGCACGTACTAGTCACATGAGCTAGCCTAGCCTACGCTTGCGTGTGTTTGTACGCATGTGTGTAGGCCGTAAACAGACCAGGGACGTGCCACACGCAGATGTCTCCTCGACCCGGCGAGAGATGGCCGTTCCTCCTACGCTTAGCGTATGTGCATCATGGAACTACGTTAGTAGTCACCACGTTGCTACTCCTGTGTCCTGCCTCACCGCGCTCCGACTCCCCACAAGGAGGAATCGGGCTACATCGCAGAAGCCTTGCTTCCAGCCGACGGCCAGAGGTACCTTGCGTGGCGTCAAGCCATTGTCTAGGCCCCTGTGCTATGCCGTGTTGCCTGATGGCGTCCATCGCACGACAAGTATGGCAGGGTGTACAGCACAGCCAGAAATTGCTCAGGAGGTTCCGAAACGTGAAAGGAGATGGGATGCGGCTCTTAGCAGATACACGTTACGTGTGACTTTCTTCGAGACTGTGAGACAGTGACGCCGTTACAGTATCAGGCCCTTGGGGCTCCTAGTGCAATGTCAATGGGACGCTTCCAGAAAAGAAAGAAAATCGACGCCTCATGCTAAACGCCACCCCCAATAAGAAAGTTGCGGGACAGCCTTCCACAGAGAATTTGACGTCCTACCTTTCAGGAGTATCCTGGAATTATCGCGTAGAGACACTTCAAGATCAAGAATCAGATATAGCAAATGAACGAACTGCGCCTCGTTGTCAGCAATCTCAATCGATTCTTGAAATCTTCCCAGGTCAATTAGGGAGAAACAGGTCAAGGGTAGGATAGGATCAGTTTTCCTCATAGGCTGGAGCTTACACGGTTTTCACGGGCAAGCAAGCCATGCAACGGGAAAGATTAACTACGATCGAACTTCTTACGGCAAAATCATAGCAAAGTCGTGCTACAGATGTTGCCGCATGTATCCCTACAGCTCGAACCTCTCTAAATATCTTCGACCCTTAGCGAATACGTGACTTAATAAAAAAATTGACGACGTAATAAAAAAACATACATAATAACATATATTTGCGTTTACATAAATTAAACGCAAATAAGTCGGCCGAGTACTCTGACACACACACACACATATATATATATATATATATGCATTCCATAGGATGGTTCGTATATTCTCCAAGAGTGATCAGTTAATGTGTCGTGCTACGGCTGTCTACGGTTGTCTTTGACATTAAGTCGATTAGCTTGCATATGCTTCTATTAACGTCTGATCTAGAGAGTCTAAATCTCGATGAGCAACGAGATAGCAGCCAGTATCACGGCAGCGGATGAAACCAGCCGCAACAGGTCACCCGGCGGAGTCAACTTCATACATTGGGCGATTGTGGCGTGATCAACTTGTAACCCCAGGGGAAAAGGCTACCGAACAGATACATAGATATAATCTGGCTAACTCTTAGCGGTCTCATGAAACAGAACAGCAACATTAACTCAACATGGCCACGAGTCAAATATCACCGACGGAGCCACTGTTGCTAACCAACGATAGCAATAGGTAACTCAATGGAATTATGAAAATGTAATATATATATACATATATGTATATATATATATATATATTTGTGTATTGTACAACGACAATAACCAATGCCGTTGACCATCAAACCCAACCAACTCTTTATGGACGCGCCACAGACAGCCCGAATAATCGTGACCGAATTAAAGAACTAATGATGATCGTTGTTAGCTTGGACTTGCAATACCTAAACTTGGCTCACGCCGTAAGAGATCAATGCGTCATTGTTAGTATACACGGTACGTATAGGCCCGCATGGTGTACGTGTTATGTATCTGAATTCAAATCAATATTTCAATCAATGCATTTCAGTAAAGTACTGACTGTGGTCGCAGGTATTTGACGATATAAATTTCAAACACGGCATTATTTTCTATACAGAATTATTCGATGTGACGTTTTCTAGTAAAACCCATTACGACGCTCGGCCTCGATGGGTACTCGCCGTAATAACAACAATAAAGCCATTGGGGTGATATAATTATTTTCAGCAATCGGCTCGCTGCGCCGATCTAAATCATCAATACATGATCTACGTAGAAAGACTTACGACATTCCATCGTGGTGTTGAATCACGCCTAACGCCCGGGCTGAAATCAAATATGTGAACATTTATTAGTTTAATTTGAATTATCGTTAACGTGATACACATTTTCATCGCTTTCAAAAGTAGTTATTTTAAAACACAAGATACAACAAGAGTAGCTGTGTGTTTGTACTATTCGATAATTATTATAATTATTATTTGCAATGTTCTGCATCTCGTCTACTAAAGGATTACCTGCTCAGCTATTTTTGCCAATTATTATTGTAATAATGTAACAACGCGAAGTCATGATGATGCTCCTTGCTGGTGAACAGGACCACTCAGCTCGAACCGAATATTTTCAACTTGAAATTCGCTTGTGTAAAACGGGTGCCACGGTCTTTGCTACGGCGGGTGCCTTACCGCAAAATAGTAATTACATCAATGCACCGCATTTAATTTTTGGGGCCAAATCGTCGAAAACCCATTCGTTCGATCGGTTTCTCGAATCGGTAGCAACTTTCTGCCATCACACCACTAGCAGTGCCATCTCGACAAGTATGATGGGAAAATCATTCTACAAATTTTTGTGAGGTGTTATTATTTGCGAAGGTTGGGTCTCTGGCGGATGTCATTCCTGTTCGTCCGCAGTGGACGCTCGTGACGACTTCCACTCATCTTTTGGCTGAAGACTCCGTAGTTCTGCTAACACATATGGCCGTGGGCCGTGAAGCTGTTCGTTCCTATATCATCCCGTATCCCATATGGCGCACTATCTATTAGGGACTGCTGTAGGAACTCTTCGAGTCCCCCGTAATAACGGTGGTATTCTAGCAAGTAGGACACGACTGAGAGTTGAGTGGCATTCTTTCCACAAAATTCATTACCATAATCAAGTATATGTGAGGAGTGATTTTAGCGTCTCACAGTGAAATACAACATAATAGCAGATAGAGAAGAAGCGAGAGCGATGAATATATATAGAGAGAGAGAGAGGAGGGGGTAGATGTAGAACGGGATAAATCGCGATGAGAGTTTAGCTTCAGGGAGTTTTCTCCGAACAGAAGGAAAGTAAGGAATGTTGACAGTGGGTTGTGTTGCTCTCATGGATATAGTGACACCATTGGATAATTTGACATGGTTCATACGAACGACAGATGCATTTTTGGGTATAAGCATTATTATTATTATTATTATTATATTAAACCGCGTACTTTACACGAGTTTTGGATAATTAGCTAGTAGTACACGTACGTTGCTAACAGATAAGTCGACTCGGAATTGCTTGTGGAGACATGCGAAATTCTTTATTGATGTTTAATAGGATACAGGTATCAGACTAAAGGAGACCACTTCACGATAGATCTGTGTCACCTTCTGAGACTAAATGTTCTGCAAGTTAAAACAATTAAAATAAAAAAAATTAAGTTACAATACTTCTACTTCTCCTCCTTCGCCAGTCTCTCCTTCGAAGTTTTACCAGAACGGTGACTGGAAATATGAGAGAAAGGTTTTTCAAAGCTTGTGTACATTGTCAGATACGTAGTTCCTGCGAATGGGTTTCAAGGTGAGGTCTACATTTTTCAGTCACTCACCACTGAGTGACACATTTGCGTCATGCATTTCCGAATTCCCCCCATAGAAAATTAATAAATAAAAAACTAGATGGGTATCCATACAGACGGATCGATATATGCACTCACATTTACGTTCGTATGAATTGTAGATGTATCGTTCTTGCAAACTAATAAAAGGTTACACATGAAATGGTATTACATACACTGTATATATTAGTGAGCTGGGTGATACAGCAGTTCCTGAGGGAGATACTTCGCTAGGGTGACCAAGACACTTCAGCGCTGCCTTCGGCAGGTTACATTGCATCATTAGCCAGCAGACCTTATCGTTGTCGTGTGCTTATTTTTGTGCTCTCTTCGTTCGTTCGTTCGTGCTACTGCAACTACTACTACTTCGTGGAAGCACCTATTTACGTGGGCATCCGCAAGTAGACGGCAGGTAAGAAAGAGGAGATGATTCGAAGTGGAATGAGATCAGGACATCGACGATGCTCCCGCTGCCGCCGTTAGTGGAACGGCCGAACCGAAGGAGCCGTGCTGGAGAAATGAAACATGCGAACGATAGGTGCGTTGGGGAGGAAGCGGAGATATCTCGCAGTAGAGGGATAGTCGCCGGCAGTCGTGCGATGAACCGCCGCAAAAACCAAACCACGAACGCGCCCACTTGCTTTCTGCGTCAGGCTTCCGCAACCACTGGAAAAGCGGCCGAGAAAAGCCCGAGGGGGGGGGGAGGGAATTGGTACCGCCTATGGCTGCCTTCTTCTATTTGGCATCGTTTCATCTCTCGTTGCTTTGTGTCCTTACTCTCAACGACAAGGGGTTCCGGGTTCTTTCTGTGGCCCGGGCTACAGGTTACAGGATCGCTACGGAGACGGTGATGCAGCGAACGAAGTGACAGTCATCAAAATGACCTGGCCATGTTTGTTATTTAGCTGTGTCACGTCCTAGGCCGTTCTTTCGACGGTGGAGTAGCACTACGAGCACAGCGTAGCCGTTTATCGATACGGTCATACGAACAGAAGGTGGAGGTGCTAGGCGTTAGGCTGGAGGTATGAACGGCAGCAATAGTAGCAGAAGCAGCACAAGCAAAGAATATGAGGAAATTCACAGGAAATCCTAAGCCGAGAAGGGGATGATAGTACGAAGTTGGACTAAGCAAAACGGTCAGGTTCTAAAGTTTGTGGGGGGAGGCATGTCTAAAGGACTCGCCTACCCGGGCAATGTAGTACAAGTTAGCAAGTATGGTCAACCAATCGATTATTGTATTATGAGAATAATTTGGTATTCAAGCAAGTGCAGAATCGGTGGATCCGTGAGTGTACCGAATGCGTCTCTTCCCTATCTTCAATAATAAAAATATGGAATAAACGGGATGGTGACAAACACAATATTTAACTAGGGCAATTCGGTCATGAACCCAGTCCCGCTGCGATTTGACAGAAAAACAATCCCTCATGAGTTTCTGCTGAAATAGCTATATAAGTGATAAGCTAAGTATGCAACGTGTTGTGTACGATATGCCTCAAAGGCCTATAAACATTGATGTCCGACTCCATGAAAGGATGACCAGGGGTTATATATCCTATAAGAATATGATGCGAGTATGTTCCACGACATATTTCTTTGAGAATTAGTCGAGTTCTTACCGAGATCCATATGCTTCTGGATATTTCGTGTTCGTCCAAACACCTCCAGTTGGCGGCATGCCTGCAGGAAACCGTTCTGCTCACGGCTGAAGAACTTGAAGTTAGGTCTCGAGGTGAAGTAACCGGTCCAATAGGCATGTGGACCATCTGCATATGGGAAAAAGTCGTCCTTGTGAATCCTCCACTGCAATTTGGCATCATGTAGAGCCTGCAAGGTTCAAGTAGAGATGAATTAGCAATCATTACAGAAAGGATAAATCAGTGATATAAGAATACCAGTGGCATCGAATACAGTGGCTTAAATTGACAAGCTTAAGAAGGACGAGAACAATCAAATATAACTCGTTTGAAGGACAAGAACGATCAATTTCGATTTTGATAATCGAGAGTTTCTTAACAAAATTTACTGAATAATCAATCAATTTCGACTAGTGTCTCTATTTCAAGGTATGAATAATGCTCATAGACGAAATGCGCACTAGACGATAGCATCTACAAACAAAACACCTAATCACCTTTGTGTAACAAGACGGCGTAGAGTAGAATACGTTGACACCCGGTAATTGGTTCATATAATGGATCAGCTTGTCCAGGTTGCGGAACCACTTGTTGGCATCCTGATAGTGAAAGTCGAGGCCCATAGTAAACACCGTATGATTGGTGCGATACTTCCGCGCCTGCGCGCGCGCTATTGCGAGAAGATCCTCCGCCCGTCGACGTCCGTTATTGTTCTGTCGAGACAAGTATGAACACAAACACAATATGCAGGAGCTTCCTGCGTAAGCGTCTGAAGCAAGGTTTGTACAACTTGGCACATACGGCGACCTAATCGAATCTGAGCACCGCTGCTCTGATACCGCTCTCACAGGGCGTCGAGAAACATAAACATACAATGTAGGCTCACACAGAGATAATTGATACGTGTGTGAAAAAAAAGAATGCAATGATAATTCACATTAAAAAACAAAATATAATTCTGAAGATTTATCGCAGAGGGCAGATAAAAATGTACAAACATTATGTAGTTCAGTAGTTACGACACATTCGGCTAGCTCATATGTAATATATTCGCTATCATTTAATTATTTACGAGCTTTGATTATAGTGTACAATACACATATGCATTGACTAATTTCAATTATCTGTGACGTTAGCTCTCGCAGCTTCCATTCCACTGTTTTTCTCGAAATTGTAAGGAAATCGAAATTTCAAGGCTCTGTTTCGAATACCTCCAATCGTGAAAAGTATACACACGAGACGAAATGCGTCCTTCCAAACTAGACAGTGCTTTCAATATGGATTACAGCGTTGCATATACGCTATGGATATTATTTCTGCTACACAGTATTTGTGAATTGTAGCAAAACGCAAACCTCAACGACACACCATGCATGAGCTTGGTAAGAATAATTATGTATACATCTGATAAAAACAATAATAATAATAATAATATTAATGATAATGGTAATACCTTTAGAGGATACGATCAACATTCGAAGAGTTCAATTTCTGGACACCTAGCAGTGCCGAGTCATGACGTGGCTTTGCCCTCAAGCAGTGTAACACATTAGTTCATATTGGGCAATTTGCGTGAACATTTTGGCCTGTCGAGCCGTTATGCGCAATTCTCCTCCTACGTCGGGTCTTCGATGGAAGGTGTAAAGGGATGTAAACTGCTGCCCATCAAAAGGATGCATCATTATGGGAGGTCTGGCCATGACCATTTGATAATGGCCACCATCAAGTGAATGGCGCCATCAGCGCCATCGACTGACCACCACTTTTCTCGTCTCCTCACGTAGTTCGTCTTTATCATCTAGTCCTATCTCTACCCCTCTCTCTCTCTCGTCCTTGCTACCTTCGGCCTGCTTCACCCGCGATGCGCAAAGGGGCGGAGGGGCGTCGATGCGTGAAGATGCGCTCTATCTATTTATCTATCACGCATTCGAGATAGAATAAGGGAGCAATGCGCCCTCAAGAGACGATCGAAACAGGCTCACGCGCGGTACAGGGCCCGATCCGTGATCCTGCTACGCTAAAACGCTGCTGCCCCCACTTGCGGCGGTAGCGTCGGCGCTGACCAGCTATATCCTCTTTGCTATCCCGTCGACGATCCCACACATCCAGGACCGGTCCGGACTTCGATCAGTGGCCATAATTGGCCTGATCGCTCTACTATAATACTTCGATGCTTGACCACCGGTTCCTGCAAAGCCAAAACTCCTCTTCTTTCTCGAACGAAAGCGACTCGACTGATCGGTTTCCCCAGGGTCACTCCCATGCTCTCTAGTTCTCTATCGCTCCTGGTCTCTCCCACTCTTTCTCTCTCTCTCTGCTCTATGGTCTAATACGTCGGCGGACCTATGTATTTTCTTGGTTATAGGCGGTGTTCCAATGGCCGATCTGTCGGAAGAACGAAACGGGGAAAAGTGGTGGGGGTTGACAGAGACTCAGTGCCGCCGCCACCGTTGGCGCCGCCCAAAATCCCTTCGTTTCCTCTCTCTCTCGCTCTCTCTCTCTTCTTGGGCTGCGGAAGTACTGCACTCTGTGCTGTTTTACGCACCTCTACGTCACTTTCTGCTGTGCTTTTCATTCTTGATGACCACCCACCTACAATCAAAAAGCGGCCAGTGATCCCCGAGCAACGATTCCTGGATACTTTGCCGACCGCTCATATATATATATATATATATATATATATTTCCTCAACAGTCTCCTCATTTTGCCCTAGTTACCCATTGCGACTCGTGGGGAGTAGACCACCGTAGGCCGAATGTCTGTCCCATCTATCTAAGCCCAAATGGAAGGAAGCTCTCTTTGCACGTGGCAATCGCAGTTCGGGAAACCAGACCAGCTGAGCCCATCTGTACAATTTAGAAAGTCAAACCGCTTGACTTGTGATAACATCATGCATTTCAGAAAAAGTACTCGAAAATTGCACCCAAAATTTGTATATTGCATGTCTTAGCCACTGTTCAATGACCATTTCTAACGTCCATCACCCAGTCACCTTTCAATGCCAAAAGAGACATATAATTTGATATGAATTATATAATAGGTAACGTAGTTTTGTATGGGGTGCTATTTTGTTTAATACTATAGAAAGTACGTAAGCTTCTATCGACATGGATGTGCTACGAATCTGAATGTGTTAAGTGGTGGAAAATAAAGATAATATTAATAAATACTATAATTAAGTTAAAAGCGCCATATTAGTACTAACGACCTCCACGTCTCCAGAATTCAATATTGTTTTGATGCAAGGATCAGTCTAAATAGTTTTCCCCGCATTGTAGGTTCGCATGGAATATATACGATCTGCATAATAGATATGTACACGATCCATGCGTTCTAACAGGTGTACCCTTTTGATTGCACTTACATTGATCTCTTCATCGTTACAGTACATATCGAAGCAGAAGCCCTTTGGTGGCCAGTACACGTTCGGAAGAACTCCAACGAAGAGTTCGCCTTCCTTGCCCTGGGTCGGGTCGGTTTGCCAGAGCATTTCCATTTGCTGTTGCTTCTCGCGCCATTCCTTCTCTTCGAAGTGAATTCGACCCAAGTACATTCCGTCGAAGCCCATCTGAAATCACCAATCATCATTGTTATTATTATTATTAATTGTGCCGAGTGAGCGTTTATTATAGTAAAAGGTTTCACCTGTAATGTTTTGTTGTTGCGACACTATTCAATAGATCCAATGATCGAACGAGTATTCCTTCTACAAAATGCTAATGATAGCAGTTGCTTCCTCTCACACCTATCACCCGAATTGGCCTCCATACGCTTTGCAAGATGTTTAATAAATCTCTCCGAACCCTTGCTAATTGGTCCAATGGTCTCGAAAACAATTGGGACGAAGATGTATCTATCACTACTGTCCGCGTATTTGCACACTTCCTCTCTGTCTGCGTGGTCTACCCATCACCCTGCAGTGGAAACTCTGTGACGAATACAGCAACGACAGAACCAAACCACAGTACAATACTATTAGTATTCTTAACAGATCACTACCACATACTACGAAACGTTAAATCTGCTTAGTCGATGTATGTGCTCTTTTACTTAGTATATACAACTTCGAACATACAATAATTAGAGAATTAGTTGGGGACCGGGTTTCAGGCCGAGGCCGTCATTTTTTTAAGGAAGGCGATGGCATTGCCTTTCTGCACAGTGAGGAAAAGGCGCTGCGATTAATACATGTTTCCAATATAAGTCGAGGTCAGTTTCGCTGCTCCAAGGGGCAGGAACACTGAACAGCTTTCACTAGTGCTAATTAATAAAGATTAGGGCTTTCTTATTAATTGTTTATTGCTCTTTCGTTATCGCCCAGCTCCAAATTGCTAACAAAGCAGTAGCTTAGTAGAGCAACAATGAGAACTAGATTGAATTGTCGGTTCAAGTAGGCGTTGATTTTGCATCAGATAACGGTTCGAGAACAGGCATCACGGCGTCCAAGAATTAGAGCGTCACTAAATACTTACTTTTGTGCGATCTTCAAACACAACTCATGAAACAGTCCGACAACAACAGACGCTTAGAAGAACTCTATCATTATTAATACAGGAAAGGAGAACACAACTTCTCTTCCAGCTTCTCTAATAGATTACAATGGTTAGAGTACGGATCGACTGAACCAGTATATACAGTCGTTCAGCAGGACCAATATCGCCGTTGTAGCTCTAATTCAACAGCTCAACCAGAAGCGTGCGCGGCAGTTTCTGCTCCTCGGTGATTTTTTGGTTTGCAGGCTACACGAGTAAGTCTACCGTCGGCTACCGTAACTGTCTTGCCAACGAAAGGACAACAGAGATAAAGAAGTGGGTAGCGAGAAGGAGAAAGAGAGAGAAGAAAGGCTAAGGATGGTCTTCCTTTTTCGAGAGTAGATCAGGAGCGGGTCAGCTAGGCGAGTTGGGGCATGGCACTTCCTGGCCGGGGGTACACCAGCCAATCAAGGAGACAGGCGACCAGGCAGGCACCACGCTTCCGACGCTGTTCCAACGAGGCCCAACGACACTTAAGTACGAGCCAAGTCCCATTTACATGGTAACGTTGTGCGCACAGACAGCAGCAGCAACACACAAAAATGGAGCATTGCAGCAGCGGCACAACAAGACCTGCTCTCTCTCCCTCTCCTCCTCTATATATATATATATATATATATATATATATTGTCTCTGTCGTTTTCTTTCAGCTCGCGATCCACTGCCCGCCACCGCTCCTTCTCCGCACCGCGCTCTTGGTAGAACGAAGTAGATTGTAGAGAGTAGATGAGGGGAAATCGCGTCCGCCCTCGTCCGCCACGTTGCCCAGCTACCCACACTTCCCTTCCACAAAGTCCCCTGTCTACATGTTCTCCAGCCCTGGGGCTATTTTCGATTTCCATCGAATAAAAAAACGGCCTCCACATGATACACCCCCGCACCCTGCTCTCGAAGCTGGTCTCGCCTCTATGCTGTTGGCTTGCTCCGCCGGTAGCGCGCCTTTTCTCGGCAAGGACTTTTTTCTGACCAGCTGGCCTCCCAGGGCACTGTCCTCATCCTGGCAGCAAAGCCCTCAAAACGCTCTCGGCTATTCGACAAAGGGGATACGCCGCCACCACACGTCACAACCTAGGGCCGCATGCAGCTAGAAGCGTAAGAAGGAGACAGGGCTTGCAGGCTAGCATTCAGAGGGCAAACAGCGAAGGGCTTGCCGTGAACGGCGTGCGAGGAACGTTTGGATACGTTGTCTATACCGATCCGCGTTCTCCCGGCGTTCTTCCTTCTCTGCGAATTTCAAGAGTGGCCAGTGGCCGGGCTAAGAGTGTTCGAAGACCAAGACTGCAGCCTAAACCGAAAGGTCTAGCCAGTCACAGCGTGGACCACAGCAGAACGATCGGCCCCCCAGGCAGGCCGGCCCGACGACGAGCGAACAGGCGAGATGATGGTGTGCTCAATATCTCTCGTTCTCTCTCTCTCAATCTTCCTCACGTGCGCTCCCCGCTTGCTCCATATGTGTGTGTGTTTGTGCCTACGTATAGACTGTGTGCGCATGCGGGAGTATGTGCTTGCAATCGCGCGGACCGCTTAACTCGGCCGGGTCGGTCCTTCTGCTGTTCATGCGCTGGTGGGCGACATAAATAACTCGGGTTGAAATGCCATCCGTTCAGCTACGCCCACTCCCGCTGTGCTAACATTGCCTGAGCATCGTTGTCCCAGTCGCAATCCCCGGTCGATCCCCACACGTCCTTATGGGAAACAGCCAGTGAACGGGAAAGCAGAGAAATAGAACGTCCGAGGTCCTCGTCCAGATGTCCGACCCTATTCTGTCCAATGACTGAATAGATCTTCGACCGAAGGCCCACCTTGTGTTGCCATTGGCCACTAGGAAACCTGACAACGAAGCCGATACGTAATGCACTGTTGTATCCATTCCTACGTGTTTGTTTGGCGACGCAAGTATGAACTGCGGGCGTATGTGTGTGTTTGAAGTTGGGCAGCAGTATGAATCGGGCAGCGAGAGAAAAAGAGGGTGGAAAAAAGTAAAGAAACACACAAATAAAGTATTCTGTTATACATTAGTTGGTATTATCGAAGTGAATGTGGAGATGCTATTCTTGTTTAGAATGATGAGCTAACATTTAGGGTATGGGTCAGTGGGTTGTTCAATATTCGACGAACCTTCTACAGCTCCCTCCCTGTATTCTCATATTTCAGTAAAAAAAAAGACATTCTCAGGACTTTGTTGATTTTCAAGGGAATAAAAATACGCGTTCCTTGGACAGGGTATAATGGTATATCACTCTAACAATACCGATTATTATATATATATATATATATATAGCGCTCATAGCCTTGCTAACCATAAGTTTACTTGAGCGAGCTTGTTTGGTGAATACCGTCCTGATGAAATAAAAGTTAGTGTTTTCGATAGAGCGGACGCATCTGCAGCATGCCCCCATGCCCCGTAAAGTCCACCATTTCAGCCACGTCAGCATATCAGTCTCGATTAGTCCTCCCAAGTCTCTCTAACGAATTTCAGAGGAAATTAAAAAGCAGTGTTCTTTCACTAAGCGCTTGTTTCTTGATCTGAAAAAACGCTTGCCCGCCCTCATGTGGAAAACTCTGTAACGATATCATGTTGCCTCATTAACAAAAATTAACGAGCACGCACAGCATACCCTCGCCTCTGAAGACACTGGAAAAGATTCAAATAAAAAAGCTAGCTCGCAAGTAACGAAGTTAACTAGACCGCACGCTCACTCGTTGATGAAGTACCGTATCTTAACATTGTGTATCGGATTAGCTGCATGGTGGGTTCTGCCTTTCGTCAGTATTCGAGTTTTAGCACCCATAGGGAAACACTTGCGGTGTCGACAGTTGCAGAAATATGTATAACGCATATAGTATGCATATATACATGGTATTCATATTCACTGTATGACCCTTAAAAATGAGGCATAGTGACTTGTTCCGCTGGCTGTTGTCGCGTTAAACCAATACGCTCATAACTAAATATATATGTTCATTAATGTATGTCCATGCGAGCATGCATAGACAGCATATACTCGTGTATCGTGGTATCAAAATTTCATCACCAAGTGTATGATGATAATGTTGATACAATTAACAATAACAACAACGGCAAAAGGCCACAGCAACGAAAACTGACGTCATCTCCTGCGGCAGCGGCGCAAATATCCCCATTGCCGTTGGAGGGCAGGAGGCTCGGGAACGCAACGCGAGAGACAAAATGGAAGCGTGACCTTGAATATAGAAGCCATTACTAGCTGCCTTGAGAATGCTTGCGCAGGGTAGGCAATAGGGTTATGCGTGCACTTGTGATGGGCATGGTGCGTGCCTGTGTGCGCTGTGGGCGCGTAGCTATCATGAGGCCCGTCATGAGGCGATGTCAGAAACTGCTTCTTCGAGGGCTACCCCCCCCCCCCCCCCGGCCGAGCGAGGAACTACCTGCTCGTTCACATCCAACTACTGCCATTTCGGCCGGCAAAGAGGCGAGACCGGCTTATGTATGTCTATCCAAGGGGGCATGCAATGACCCCGACCTCTGCTCCCCTCATAATCTATTCTGCCTTCATATTTTCAGCCACTTTTTAACTGATCCCGTATCTCTTCTCACTGTGGGGAGAACGGCGGGAAGCCGGTTGATGCCTAGGGATGGGTCAACTCATCTACCTGCACGCACAATAGCACACACACACAGACACACCTACATAGTCGCTAGTATAATACAACAGGCCTTCATGGCCTGACCTCGTCTGCTCCATCCCCCAGAGGCCTGACAGGTGAATGGGACGCCTCGCGCCATCGAACTGATGGGCCTATTGCAGAAATATGCCATTACGTCTCATCGTCCTACAGTGTTGTTTTATGTATGTGCATATGACACTTTGTCCTTTGCGAAAATCAATGCTATGAGTGAGTGTGGGCTGGCATCATCTCAAAGAAGTTGCGTGCACCAGTTAAGCAGCCATACTTAGTAGTACCAGAGGGGAAGAGGTTGCAAAACTAGGTTTACACTTTCAGAAGTGGGCCATGTATCCAAATGTGTGGGCGATCTATTGTAAAAAAAAACTATAGGCTTGCCGTTTTAGCATAACATGCTAATCATGAAAATGTTTAGATTGTGTTTATTATCACCCGAGAGTAATGGCATTACAACAAAGTTGATTCACAGAGGCAGTCAATGTTTATAGACCGTCCGAAAATTGTGCCGAGTTCGTTGTTATATTCGATCTATAGATAGAAACAAATATTGTATTATTTTATTTTGTCGCCTGTAATGCACCTCTCTGTCCGAGGTAACAACCGTCCTGCACAATAAGCAAGATGACGGAGGTTATTTCTGTAGAGGCCAAACATCCTGTCGAACTACGCGTCTTATACTGAGAATTAATGTGGACTGAGTGTGGATCTCTAGGCGTTATTTTTTCTCAGCTCTTTTCCCATGGCACGCCTCGGTACCGGTTGCGTCCCATTGTTTCAAGGACTTATCATGTCGGTCATGCTGGTCGTTATCTAGGCATTCGGCAGTGGACCCATACGATGGCAGGGCTCTGTTGACCATATCGCAGACAAACCGTGACATTTTGGGGATCGTACTTTCCCGGCCTCGGCTGCAACTGTAAACCTACTGTTTCGCAAACTGTTCGCCTATTTTAGCTCTATCCCCCACGCTATTGTATATATAGACAGCATTAAATCGTAGCAGCTATTTATTGGCCAACGTTACGAGCGTATACAGGCGGCGGTAGCAGCAGCAGCAACTGAAGACGGGCATATGACGCGCTGTTTCGACCTCGTGGGATGTCTCCAATAACTGGTGATGCTCTGCTGAGGAGCTGTTTTCGAGACAAAATGGCTGTGACGTGTGTGCAGCTGTAAAGACAAAGATTGTTTTGCCTTGGCAACCCCTTCGAGCGCTAACACCACTCGCATTGGGTGCATAGGAACATTAGACAACAACTCGAGAAAGAAATTCAATAAATGAAGGCTCTGGTAGAAAAAGCTCGAATTTCAAAACGAGCTGCATTTGTAATAATATTCTATCCATCATATAAGTGATAATATAAAGGGCAAATTCGCCTTTTTCAATAAAAGTCCACTAAGAAGCTATTCTTTGACTCGGTTCTTTTAACAAACACATCGATGGAAGTATCGTATCACTTGTGTAACACGCATCTATAATATATATATATATATATATACATTTTAGAAGAGCAACGTTGCAGCTCAGCGGTCGCCCGGAAGTCTGCAGATGACAAGCAAAGGGCTTTCTCTTCTAGGGGCGTATTAAGCTGTTTCGTTGAATTGAAAGACACAGCGACGCAATATCTCATATGAGACCTACGAGTACTGGAGCGGTATGCAAGTATGCAACTTACATCTGGGGTAACTTAACTCAACTTACATCCGTCTTTGGGCATCCTGATTAACGTCACTATTCTCAATTTCAGCACATAACAGTCTCGCCGAAAACTAGCTGCCCTTATCATATTCCCAAGTTCGTTCTCTTGCCAACTTCTTCTGAAGAGTATCTCAATGTAATAGACGTTTTTGACAAATGTCTGCTTGTATATATCCATTCTTTCAGAATCACGATCAATCGAATTAGGTAATCTGCGTCCACGATGCTGCATTGTTTTCAACGTACTGTATAATTGCTCTGTCATTGAGCGTCCTTTAGAGAACATCACTCAATTTTGATATGTAGACGATAATTCTGAGCCACGATTATTTTACTTGGCCGCTTTGTTTAAAGAGCACCACCAACCAAAATCGTTGAACCTATCACAATAGAATGTACGCATTCTTCTAATAGTGTCTAGGTCAATAGTAGCACTGCTTGTGAGGCTGGAGAACTCATTCAGGGAAAAATAGCTTCCTGCAGAAAAAGCACACTATTCCATCCAGTTATACATACACTCTTTCAGAGGATGTATTATGCACTTGGTGTATCCGCAAATGGACGTTTGTAGTGCTAGGCGATGTTTTATGTGGAGCAGATTCAGGCTATGGAATATATTATTCAGGCTATGGGAGTGTCCGGCTGCCTAAAGGAAAATTTCTGCAAACTCGAAGCCCGGAAATTATTGCTCTTGGAATCGTTGGTTTGGCCTCACGTTTGGTGTCATCATGGGTAAACCCGTACCCATTGACACCCGGGAGACCCTGCAGCGGACTTGGGCTTTGTCTGTGGGGGCGGTTTGACGAATCAATTCTCCACTATGATTCCCGTTTTTTGTCGCAATTCGCCAAACTCCTAGTGTGGTCAATATATATATATATATATATATATATATGCCCCTCCAAATAAATTCACCACTGCATCCTTAACCACATATATTTACTAGGCGAGTACATTAGACACGAAATCTGTATTTCTCTCAGATCCTGCCTCATACATATTCTAGTTTCAAATTGTAAGTGGCCACTTCGCAGCTGGCCAAGCTGTCAAGCATTGCTCAACAATTCTAATCTCTTGCCTGAATCTAATTTTGGGAACGCATGCATGGGCTTGAACATCGGCCGGGTTGAACGTCCTGCTACACAAGTCGACGACCTCTCCCCTATTAATTTACTTACTCACTTAACTTGTGTTTAAGTGTTTAATTGTAATCAAGCGCGTGATTCCAAGTGCACTAAGGTTCAATGAGAAATTAAAACCCTTCGGAAGTTAGGTCGTGAGTATCTAATTCCAGGATGTGTGGTTCTCCGATTCATCCCCGTGTATACGATTGCTCACAACGACGCATATTCGATACCCTACCTGATAGAATAATGATATTTGATGGAGGTTGGTACTTGTGTCTTTGGTATTAAACAAATCTACCTTGTATTAGCTAATAAAAGGAACCCTATTCTGTGTTTGCTTAAAGTGAACTCCTTAATTCCCCGAGGCAGAAACGTTATTTTCACACTATTATGCAGTGAGATCATCAACGCGAATAGGGTTATCGCCATTTTGACATTGCTTATGATTTTCTTAATTACTGCCATGCCTGTGTCGCATTTACGAGCACTGTCATTGTTCTGAAGGTCCCCTCAGGTCTCGATTCCTTAAATTCCTTGCGACCGTTTATTCACTCTCATGGAACTCGAAACGTACATTGCCTTAATGATAGTAAAACTGATAGTAAACACGTTCCCTGGTATTAAGCAACGATAAATTTCAACAACTCCCAACGAGGGGTGTAACCTCTCAAACACACCAGTACACAGCTTCTCCGGCTGCACGGAGCAGCTGTTTTTTCTTCCAATATCTACATTGTTAAGAAAACTCTAACAGGGTTATTCTACCAGCTGTCTGGTACTACAGATAATGTTTCCATTCCAATGTTATTGATTGAGATATTGTTTCCGGGGGTCGTTCTTTCAAGCAAGTTAGATGCAAGCTTTTTTTTTACGAGGTTAAAGGTAAATCCTGCATGGACACCAGGACTCACACTGAGGTATTTGTCTAGTAGTGTCAGACTCTTACTGACTAAACCCAGAACCGATTTTGACTTGGGGCACTGACCGAGACTGTCCATTGGGCACGTACAAATCGAAACTATAACCTATATACAAGCTGTAATGCGCTAAGCGTTTCGAGCCATCTGGGTGGCGCGGGGAGGCGGGAGGAGGGTTTAGCGGGTTTGTGAGTCCCGCACTAGCGCTACTTTAAGATGGACTGCTCAGTGCGCATGTGCATCATGCATTTCCGTAATCCCCCAAAAAAGAATTTACGAGCTGTGGCAATGAACCAAGATGATTTCTTGTATGTGGAACGTCTGTCACTTCGACAATTTTCGGTATTTTCCCGCTACTTCAATCTTAAGGGTTTCTAAATTTTACAATATTTCATCGATTCTCTCTCCAGCTTGCAGGCAAGCAGGTGTTCGATCATTTCCAGCGAATCTAAGCTGGCAAAGTGCTATCATCACAGCTGTGTGTGGTCAGCTTCGTAGCAGAAGCCACCGAATGGACGATCCATCCAAGATGTACATTCGCGCAAACATCCACGCACTACTCTGGGGACAGCTCCGTTTTGAAGGGAACGGCTTGCGAGCATGTCCTGCCGCCTATACCGATACCATCAGAGGGACAACACCTACGGCGGCTCCTGTGTCGATGGATACCGAAGAAACGGGCTGGGTCGCGGCTGCGCTGAACCGCGATAGTGGACGAGGCGTGTGGTGAAGACGAAAGAAAGCTGTCACCGCAAATATCTGTAGGTATTGAAGAAAGTATAGCTAGCATCAGTCCGCCCCGGAGGCAACAGCTCAGCTCCCCCTTGTTGCAACCAGATGCAATGGCAGATAAGACGGAATGAAGTCGAAACTGAACGATACCGCAAATGGTAACACCGGGCCCCCGAAGGTGCCCAACGAAATCGATGCCTACAGACCACTTTGCCATAAGAGATTTACGGCCAGCATTGTAAGTGCGCTCATCGAATAGGCGCACCTGATGCCCTTGGACGGCCTACCACTAGCCGTATACTAGCCGAGGCCTCTCCTACCTAACAGTCTGCCGCTTATTCTACAACCTCATTCAGTAGGTCGGCTACAGTGGTTGTTGTCGAAGCCGCTGCCTGCTGGTAGCGAATTCATTTCCAATGGCCGCAACTGAGTCTGAATGAATTGCAACACCGTTGAACTGAAGTTAAGTCGCACTCACCATGCAAACAAGCCCTACATGTACGTGTACACGTTCAGTAGAAAATAGTCGAGTGCATTTCCGATTGGGACGGCCAGCAACAAACGCGAAATAGGTAATCGAACTAATCTCGTTTAGGGTTGATACCTGTCTTACCTAGATGATCGCATTATAGCATTTCACTGGAAAAGTGACGCGGAAAACGCGATGAGAGACAGGCGAGCGGCGTCGTATGCCGCGTGTCCCACGGAGTCAGGGCGGCCCAACGGAGGAATGAGCAAGGGAAAGGGTTGGCCCCGATCGTTGAGAAAGGCGACGCGTCCTTTCAATGGAACGGAGACAACCAAACTGGCCAGAGGAAATCAGTACGCTAGCAGGTACTGAAGGGAAGCAAGGGCGGACTCCACCAACCCATTGGGCTCTCCGTGTTGACGGGTTCCTTCGTCTTTTCTGCCTTCGTTCTCCGTGACCCCGTCCTAACAGAAGGAGTGTATTTCGCTCTTATCCAACACTGCTGCCGCACAACATGGAGCACACAACATAATCGCAACGCTACGCTACACCCCCCCGCCCCCCTTCCAAATTAGTCCCTGTAATGCAACATCTAGTGTCCGGTCAGTTCCGATTGGGCTCGTGCTAGATCGTTACGGTGATTACGGGGCGGTAGAAGCAGACGAGAGGAAGGCCGGTGGGTAGTGGCAACGTCAACCAGATGAGGGAACTTAGTAAGAGAACTCCGCCGTAAGAGGCTCATGACTGGTCGCAAAGCAAAGCCAGGTCGAGAGCAAAGCCAGCATGCAGTAGGGTGGTCCCCCGTATAACGTCATGACCACGTCATGTCGACGGGACTGCCGCGGTCTTCGGTGTGGCATCTAGCGATTGAGCCGCTTCATCAGTACACCCACCCGGCCGTCCTTCCACATCAGTTTCAAACATCGACTGTACGATAATCATCTCCATCAGCACGATCATCACGGGGCATCGACACGTGAATCGATGTCAAACAGGGACTGCAGCTGAACTGCCCACGTCATTGGGGCCAGTGCGGAAGGATGAGCTCTGCTGCCCATTCCACGTAAAGACTCTAAACGGCATCAGCACCAGTAGTAGCAATGGTACAGAGCGATGGTAAGTGCTAGAGACAACTGTCGACCTAGTAGCAGTAGTAGTAGTATGTAGTAGCGGCTCGTAGAGAAGAGATCCCGAACGGACCTCCTCTTAGGGTCTCCCAAGGGCAACACAGCCCAAGATCTGCCTCACCCCGTTCTGCTGCCCTCACGAACACTTGCCCTGGCTGCGCCGGCTGGTTTAGTGATGGTCAGCAACAACACGTGGACACGCGAGTGGCTAAGTGAGTGAATGAGAACCCTAACACACGGACTGACGGATAGACTGCGCGACGATAGGCTCGCTCTGCACCAAAGGCAGCGATCCAGGGACCCTGAAGACATCTCATCGTCATCTGTTTAATAACTCCAGCAAGAATAACAGGGTAGCAGAATACGGCAGACGCAGTGATCAGCTGCATGATACAACAAAAAGCAAGATGGAGGGAGCGGGCGAGAGAGAGAGAGAGCGATGGACTAACGAGATCAACTGCATCAGTGATATCATTATTATTATTATTAATAACGAAAGTGCACTAGGTAACGGCTGATGGTCTGGCAGGGAGTAGGCGCACATACACACCGTGAGTAAGTGAGTAAGTAAATAAATGTATTTGATTGACTGTGGACATACATTACATCAAAGGGTGGATGTTCCTGATCGTGGGCGAAACGGCGCCAATCGACAGCCACTATATATATGTTCAAGATATAATACGAATGTGTATCGCTTCATCTTATTGTGAATGGCCCCCTTCTGAGAATGGCTATGCCCCACGTTGACGCACTCTCTCAGCTCTTTCGCTCTCACAGGAAACTGAAGGTTAGATGGTGTCGCATCTAACCTCGGGGCTAATGTAGGCTTAATATAACCTGTCAACCGGGCCAACTTTATCACCACTTAACAAGCACGCCAACAGGCGTAATAAGACCTGGCAACCACGCCAACTCTGTGCACGGCTATATATGAATAATGACTATAATGGAAATATAGTCTCTTTTATTCACATGATAAAAGGTATCGCAATATTGTTGCACTTCTTACAAGTTCTGACAAGCTGCAAATATGTATAAGCAGCGCGTTTAGTTTTCAAGATGACAACTAACGAATTACGTTCTGGCGAATATCTTGTAGGTTTTCTCACACGTTTCAAGTAAGACGTTTGAGTTGAACTGAAGTTAAGTTGAACTGAAACTGGTTGTCTGGATTATGATCGATGTTGTGCACACACGACCGCGATGTAAAAAAACAAACTGCGGAATGAGCAGGAGCTCTAATTGTTGACCTTATCTACTTCCTCCACCCCAGGCCCGATTCCTAAATATAGTAGATAGTTTATTTATGGCTTTTGTTGGACACATCGGGCTGTTTCATTCGTTTTGACTTATGTTCTGTCATCACCCTTCACAGGGCGCAGTTACAGCAATGGCTGTCTCAGACGTACGCGCATCATATGTAGGTGGATCGATATTGCATAATTGCAGGACATGAGTTCGCCTTTCCCAAAAATAAGCATTGCTGTGTTCTTCTAGGAAATTCAAGGGCCGAACCGTCCCCCAAACCGCCTAACCGAAACAGAAATAAGCACACCCTTAATACAGTTGTCTTGTACCTCTACAATTGATTCACGTATAATCCAGCAGGCACAGTTGCTTCGTTGTCCGCTACGAGGGTAGGCGGACGTCGATTTCGAAGGCAACGTCCCTATCGTGTTCGTTCGAACCTTAACCTTAGAACAGATCTCGTCTTTGATGAAGTGCATATGCCGTCACCGTGGTGGCGAACTACGCGGTTGCGGCTGTAGTTACCAGGGACACAACTTAACTAGACAGGATATTGCAGGTCCAAGTTGTTACGTGGCCTCAGAGAGATATGGATTTTTCCACCAAACATTTTCCCCGGTAATATCATATGGATAAGAGAAGGACCTAATCCTAAGAACGGCTCAGCTGGAAGCTAGCCGAAACTAATAAAAATAGTGCATCTATCACGTGCAAAACACCTGCGACGTAGGTAGCTAACAAATTCTATAGCTATGCAGTTAAGCAACGACATCAGAAATCATGAAGGAAATAATGCAATTATAGGTCGTCATAAGCCACGATCTGAATGAAGTGTATTGATTAGTGTACCTTTCGGAATAGGGCTGCCTGCTCAGTTGAGTGTCCGAACGGGTCGATTTGCCACCCGATCTTCGGGCGGCCGCACGCTCCGAAAGTGTCGTTGAGCCAACGGGTTCCAATGGTCATCTCGTCGATGAGAGCAGAGTAGTGCGTTGTTGCTTCGTCTGACATCGACCAGCCACCGGAGATGAACTCGAGACGACCTGAACGAAACATCAAGAGAGACGGAATATAAGGTAACATATATATCGCGGTATACGGGAATATAAGGTAACGTATATATCACAGTATACGAGAATATAAGGTAACGTACATATCACAGTATACGAGAATATAAGGTATACGTGACTTCACAAAAGAATCGCTGATAAAAATGAGTTAATTTCTTGTCGTGGCCTATTTGCTTCACTGATCAAACGCACCCATATTCACATATTCGGCAACTGAGGATTCGAGCTCAATAGATAGACCACGTCGCAGTGCTACATAGAAATAGTATTGAACCTTGTATAGGTAAGTATAGGACATTCAACCCGCTGAGGTCATCTTCATTGTGCCAAAACCGTTGTTACAACCCATCTGCGTATAGTTAGACAAAAAATACCTTGGAAAGTTACTGAAATTATACGTCTTCGATTCAAAAACCCGTTTGAATGGCCTCGAATTTCTGCGAAATCACCACATCTGTATCGACGTCCAACAATTGTTCTACTTTTCTTTCGATCAACAGTGGCCTTAATGTATCTCCGCGGTTCTTTTCAACTTGGATTCGTCCCGCAGTCGATACTGCAACGACGGCGGTAGGCACATGGCCAACGCGTACGGCCCTCATCAGGCCCCGTTATTTGCTCACTTATGAGAAGTAGTGCGGGTTTGTGTTCCCTCGCCCGTACCGTGTATGTGTGTGTGTGTGGTAGGGCCCTTTCCATCTTGTCCTCGCGATGTAAAGCAACAGAAGATGTCGACCCACTCAATCTATCGTAGATCGACCCAGCGGTTCCTCGTTGGTCTAGAGACTCAATCACTACTCAGTGGCCAGTGCCGCATGATACAACGTTCAAGATGATAAGCCCCCATCCCCGCACCCGCAGCACTCCGACACCGCCTGGTACAGGCAACTCGCTACCGTAGCACTCTCCGAGTCCTGCGACCGAAGTCGTTCCTACACTGTGTGGCTGTGGCCTGACTATCGTGGCCGCTTCTGTTGTTGTGATCGCTGTTGTTGTTGCTGCTGCTGCTGTCTCGACACACGTCTGTACCAACCACCGTATCAGGATCATGACTATTGTGGCGCAGCGCAGAGGAATGATAACGGAGCAGGCACAGGGAAGGCGCCACACCGCCGGATACAAAGAGAAATCACCCACAATTACCGACTATCGGTGATCGGGCCTGCTCGGTGCCTTGACAATCCAGCACATTGGATTGCAGCCAGCTACAATACAATACAACAAGGACAGACAATCGGTTGTTCCACGATGCGCAGCAGCAGCAGCAGCAAAAGGGAGGAAGTATTCGAGGCCGGCAGAAATGAATGAGAGATAGACGGACAAAGAGAGAGAGAGAGAGGGAGCGGCGAGAAACACAAGAACAATTTATGCTGCACCGGTGCACACGTACCTATATATATATATATATATACACTCTCCTGTAGAATCGCGCCTCGCCGACGCTACGTTCCATGACGAAGGCACCATCGGCTCTCGCGGAACATATGCTTCTGATGAATGCCTCGTCGATACTGTTGCTCACAGAGAGAGAGAGAGCGAGGGGGGAGTGCGAGATCGGTAGAGCAAACGTATATTTACATTGCATTCACTGTTATGTGCACGTGTTAAGTGTAAAATAATACTACTTGAAAATCTCGTAAACGAATAGCCTTCGCCAGTTGTGCTGTTGAAGAATGTTCTTGTATTATTACTGACACGAAGCATAGCTTACATATCAACCGTATACGTTATCAATCAGTGTAGCACAATGTCTCAACTGGGAGATTTTAATAGAATAATTGCTCAACACAGCATGTATAGAATAAGGTAACTTTCGAAGGTTAACAAGCTAACCTTCTCTAGCCAACATTGAATAAGACCTTACATGCCAACATGTGTATATATTAGATTTGAAACTTATTTTGAAAGAAAGCCGCTCCCAAAAGGGAGCCAAATCTCTGTTCCGCGTGTCTGTACAGGGTGTGCAAATGAGACAAAAAGATGATTATGAAATATTTCCGTTCGTAGTATCTATTCTTTTGTCGGTGCGGAGGGGAGACCTGAGTAAATAATCTCCTGTGGGCATTAGTATCATCGTAATCGTGGTAGCACATTAGAGTGTGGTCGGCGTTCCAAGTACTCCTCTATAATGTCCTCGTTTTTTGTGCCTTTTTTTTTGTTGCAAAAGGCACCTTTTTTTAAGGATTGGTCTCGTTAGCCAGGACCCATCCCGCTGTATGAACCTTTCTCCAAAGGTAGGTAGATCGTCTGGGTCATCAACCTCTATGCTAAGCTCAGGATCAGCAGGGAACGAAAAGGTCGAAAACTCCTCCACTCCACCCCACCCACAGGAACGAGGTAAGGCATGGCCCGATCACCGCTGAGGCTCCCATCGTCGCTGTTCGATTCGACGACACGAGGTAAGGAGCAGTCGGTCACGTGATGCTTAGTCAAGTTCTGCCTTTTGTTCCCATCAAGAGTCGCCCACGACCCCCCACCGCAAGGAGTCAATAATTCATCAAAGTACATCCGGTACCGAAATTGTCAAGAATCGGCCAGCCGGTGCAGAGGACCACCGTGTAATCGGGCTCCGCAGTACGGGACGAGAAGGAGAAATTGAGCAAGCTCAAACCCGCGTTCGGCATGTCCAATGCTGCTGCAGCCTGAGCTTACTTTCAGGGTCCGGTGTGTACACAACGAAGTATTTTCGTGTATATTATGGAAACTACCGACACATGGAACCTATTAATCATTCCCAAACATTCGAGTATTGTTGAGAAATCGGCGACCAGCTGTAGGGGTTAATCGATCTGCCGGAACGATTAATGTAGCACGTAAACATTCACGCAAAAGACGTTATGTTACATGAACATAGTGATCGTCGTCTCAGCAGCCGACAGCCGCCCGCCATCGGTGTTCCCCGTCAAGATCCACGGTAGGTTTCAACGGAAGGAGGGTTGAGACGAACGGCGACCGGAGAGTAGTGTACCCTAAACTGGAGTATCCTTCTTGTAAGTTCGAAGACCTTTCCTACCAAGATTACCTCCTCTGCCATATATATATATATATATATATGGCATAATTTACACTCGGCGCCAGAAAAGCTTGCCATATGTTTAGCCTCGTGTCGAAATTACCTCGGGTGGCGCTGCTGCTGCTGCCAGTGCCATTCCACAATACGGCAGAGTGGATGGTGATAATATATCATAGATCATTGCAGGTTTTCAGGGTCGATGACTAGCCAGCTTAACGCGGTGAGCAACGCGAACCGGAAGTATCCCTCGATGGGGTACGAACGACTTCGAACGTATCCGATTACACACCCGTACACTAACCATGCCGGAGCTGAAGGCGTCCGTCGATATTGATTGCACTGAACCATTACGATGAAGCGTTGTGTCTGCCCTTGAGTCTGCTGGCGAATCAATTCAATCAATGGCTTGAATTTCCTCGCATCTCCTCTAGTCTCCTCTTACTGCAACTATTTGTTGTCGGGGAATAATAAATAGTTTTGTTTTTGTATATCTTTTTAACGTTGTAAGTGAATAATGTGGTATAAAGAAGTACACACAAACACACACACACACACATATATATATATATATATATATGAGATTTGAGAAAATCTCGATAGTATTATTCGATATATTAACCGGATAAGAGTAGCCCGATTTCTATGCCTAGACCTTTGTTAGATTCCGCCCACTGATTTCTATATAGGCCATGCTCAATAGAGGTCATTGAGCGTCTACAGTGAACATCATCAGGTGCCAATACGCTGGGAATCAACTGTGGAAGATATCTCCAAGTCGCAAAAGCCAAGCCACACAGTGTGATACTTTATCTTAGATTTATGATTACTTATTGTTCGAACAATGTGAACGTATATGCACGATCTGCTACGAATATCCTTGAGAAATGCATTGCAACCGTCGTTTCGTACATTAATTAATAAAAATATGTTCTGTTAAGCATTTGCTCTCTATCAATTATAACATTATTCTCGATTGGAACACAGCACCACTTATCCTTACCTATGAGAAGCAGACCTTTCTTTTTCACTGAAAATTCAACTCATCGCCAGTTCCTGTGTTTGTGTGTCGTCGCTCGTGTAGCAGATTACTACCTCGGTCTCTATCGCTCTTCTCCATCGATTATATATATAAATCATGATAGTATTTAAATTAGCAAATTGTAATTTATGCCATTCCAAACGACGCACCAAATGCGCGCCAAGCTGCGACGAGCAAATTATGCAGGACAGCAAGTAGGACACCGGAGGAGAAACTCCGGAGAGCCATTTGAGGATGACGGTGGACAGTGACATCTGGGGATAATATTTATGGACAATGGGAATGGCGGCCAGGAGTGAAACCTATCCATGTTCAGCAGATGATTCAGGCTCGAGAAGATATATGCAGGGCCTTTAATGCAGCGTCATTGAAAATTTTAATTATAAATATATATATATATATATATATATATGTGTGTGTGTGTGTCTGAAAATTGCATGCGGTCTTTTCATCAGGTATCCACATGATGCCCATCATGTTAACTAGTATCAGCCTGCTTTGATGCACAATTAGATCTTTCGACGCGTGTACGTGCACTGAGTACTTTATTCTTCCCTATTGCCAAGTCCTGCACTTCTTTCCTGCCGAAAACTTTAGCTATTTTTAGCATGGCCACTCGCTTGCAACCAAATGAAGCATCTTTCAGGCAACAACGAGGCCGCCTCAATAGGTAATGTCATAAGGTGGCGTTACGTTCAGCAACCCAACTTGTTTCTGAGCGCCAGGCACCAATGTCGTCATCACAGTGCGGGCCTAAATAAGAGGCCCGCATTTGTCAAGACCAGGACCGCCGCTGCACACGACCGACAGCACTGGCCCGAGTGCTGATGCCGCTACGGCCGGAATTGACACTCATGAGGTATCACTTTGGAGAACGAGTGAGTATCCCTGTAATCTATGATTAATTTTCAATGGAACCACATCTTCATCGTCGTCAAATGTTCCCTCACATTTCGAACGGAACAAAAGACAATCGCGTACTCTTGATTCGACCACAACTATCGATCATCAATGTGGTGGCGTCAAGAAGAACGATAGCTTATGTTGCGATAGTGGTGCGACCGTTAATTAGGCTGGGTCTGTTCGGTGCCAATTCACTCCAAGTGCCAACCTAATATTCACGTTTTTACAACTATACGAGTTATTTTCCACTCGTCAGCGAAGTGTTCGACCCAATAAGTATCATATTCACCTGATTGAACGAGGTCTTGGACAATGCTCTGCTTGGCGGGCGTCTGCTCGTTGAACCACCTGGTGAAAAAGGCCATTTCGACGTAGATGAAGCGACGCTCAGGGTCCTTTTGCAACTCGTCGACGACACTGTCCAAAATGTACTTGACATCTGAAAAAGACAAATTGCAATAATGCAAGAAACAGCGAACTTCGATTAGAATACAGTTGTGTAATAACAATGATCGTTTATATTTGTATGTGCCCATTGTGCCGAACGTCGAGCCCGGTGCATTCGTGTGCGCCTCGAAATCGGAGGAGACACGTAGGTGCACGGGTTCGATCCCCGCCGGTGCATATTTGCATTTAGAAGGGGTCCGTCTTATGAAGCAATGTCAAAAGCAATGTTCCGTAGAAAAAAAACCCGAAAAAAAAGTGGTCGTTTATATTATCCTCATCTCTTTGTCGAACATGTTTGCATACATGTAGCTTGCAATTTTAATATACTATACTAGGCTCGTAAAGTTTGTATTTCCGCATGTACATATGTGCCGACAATCTTGACGCGGCCCTAATGATTTGAATACGATTTCGTGCGCGGGCTTCGGTTAACGACAAACCACAGGAAAGGCCTGACAGATCTCAGTTTCATGTATCAAGACATATGAAGATATTCTCCCATGTCTATTTCTAGAATCCAGCGCAAGTGCGCTACTTCTACAGTGATATCAGGTTGTTGGGAGCTATTTTTTGTATATCGGCAGCTTTGATAACATCTGAACCTCTCGTCATAGCCAGGCGAACTTTGACCGGGTCACACTTGAGTCTTTTGTTTAAATACAGCTCAGCGCTGGCCCCGTTCCTTAGAACTGAGAAGCTAAAATATCTCAGAAGCTAAAATATCGCTTAGCTTAATTAATATCAGCGTCCCGAGATCAGATTTCTGTTGCCTGAACGAACGAACCAGCCCGAATGAAATTCGGTGGGGAGCCTTTACTAGGCAAAGTGTTCACTACTGCTCATTAGACAGTTGGAGACCACAGAGGAGGTGACTCCACCTTAGGACATCTCACGAGCGAACGAGTTGTCACAGCTGCGGCAGCCTTTGAGCAAACTAGAAATCGGACCATAACCTCGTTGTTGACCTATCTGAATTGCCCGCACCCAAATGTTCAGCTTCACTCCGAACACATGAAACGACGAGAACTAAAACATTGAACATAACCCCCGAAAATGCAAAATTTAGCAGGCAGAGTCATCCACGTCAACCCCCCCCCCTGCACTGTATAGGCCCACTTTCATGTAGATTCGAATTTCCTCCTCTCTGAGAAAAAAGGGGTGAGATGATACCTTACCCAATTTATTCGATCACATTATTGTGTAGTAAAGTGGATCGTTAAGGCTTCACACAACTGTTTGACTAATCGAACTTGCAAAAGGTTATCGGGGTGAAGATGAATTTTACGTTGAGGGATTTCGTTTGAGTCAAGGGCTAGTTCTCGGTTAATTACGAAGGGCGTAATCCATGTTTCGACTAAATATATCATGTCAGAGTCTATTGGAACACAATATGCCTTTAGGGAGTCAACAGGCCCGGCCCTCACGACTGATTGTTAGCCAAAGAATAAACAAATAGTTGATGAGATTTGCAAGAGTAGCCCCATGTAACACTCCTGAACTCATCGTATAAACCCAGATCATGGTGGCTAACAGAGGGTGGCAGCTCCTTATCATGTTGACTACCTGTTGAAATTCCTGCCCGGACGGACATTGCTTCATTGGCAAGAACTAACGATTGGGCTATGGGCGTCGTCTAGCTTGACCTGGATCGTAACTCTGAACGCGAACTCGCGCGAATTTCTTCAGCACAGTGAGGGCTCACGAAGGACGTCCGGTCTGGGGGGGCGGACTAGCACGTAGTCGGCTGTACGCGTGCATTCCGAGGAGACTCCGTACGATGCAGTACCTCACGACGAGAACAACGGGAATCGAGGACAGGCGGTGAGAACCGAAAACAGTTTCTTTCCAAAAAACATGTGAGACTCAGGACACTATTTTCTGCGCACCGTATTCCTCATCACGCTTGTGGAGATGCGACACCGTCTGACACAACGATTTCTGGTGGCATTCTTAGGGATATGAAATCGTGTTTCAATATTTGCAGAGCGGTTTGAAGTTTACGCAATTACAACCGTAAGCGAGAGATACGTTTCCATTTGGCGATACAGGCGAGCGAAATAGAGAAGAACGCCAAGCAGACGGATCTCTATCTATCTTTCACGTTTGCATAGTTACTGGCGAGTTCACGAGGCCCGCAGGATTGATCTGATATGCGATTATGCGAGCATATCGCGAAACTGACAATTGAGCTTCTTCTCAAATACCGATTGACGTTTACAGCATCGCCTACAGCTTGACATGACGCCCTACAAGCTGAAAGCTACTGCAATACGTCTCGGGGTAGGCTCTTCGTGTGCATCCCGTGCCTAGAAAATTGTGATGAATATGCCACTGGCAGACAAAGGGCGGGAGGGTTGAAACAATATCGAACGCAAGAACTGAACAAAACAAGAGGGCGGCGTGCAGCATCAGACAAAGATAAGTGCACCACTTATCTCAGATCACCGATCGATTCGGCGGGACAACGGGAGCTTTTTGCATAGGCAAAAACGGACGCGTGACAAACCCGAGAAAAATGAGAAAATAAATAATGACGGTACGACAACGGAGCGTTTGCAACCGTCCCTGTTATAATAATTCCATTCGTATTATAATTACGCGCGCTTTTGTGCAAATTGATAACCGAACGAATCGAATGTGTGTGACTTCATATTGAGTCTTGCTCTACCAACCCTTCTGGTGAATGCAGGTGCATTCTAATTGAAACATCTACAAACGATAATTGCACGCAGTTCTCAACTGTCCCTTGTCATCGATGACAATCTTCGAATGGGCACGTACATATCATAGTGTTTTCTCCTTCCCAGATGTGCCGTATACATTATCGAATCTTGTTAGTGACACGTGGATATATTCGAAAAGCCATGTTTGAACATTGACGAGAATGCCTCCGAAGAGAGATTTCGTCCAGATGATTATCAGTGTTCCAGTTCTGGGCAAATATCGACCTTGTGGTAAATATCTGGCTTGGATTAAGTTATCACCCTAATGGTTTATCGATATACCGGAAGCCGACATAGCTAGCAAGAAAAGCTGCCTTCGTCCATAGGCCCGTCAACCAAGCTGATGAACGTGCAGTGATGTCGATCAGAGCTTGGACTAAAGCATCATAATTTCCGTGTGTCAATATCGGCAGGACTTGAGAGTGTTATCTAAATAAACGTACCCTCACCCGGGAAAACAGATGTTTCCCGAAGCCGTTGATTCTTCCCGCATCTAACTTCATATCGACCTCGTCGTAACTAAGAGCCACCCCCAAAGCGGCTCCCTATGCACATTCATTCATCTTCGTGGCTGTGAGCCACAGTGTTCACTTCCTTAAGGCCGATAGAATCCAGCGATAATACGTAGCTTACTTCGGCTAAAGCTCTTGTATACGTGATCACTTACTCATTCAAAGTGCATAGATCTCCTCACGTGAAAGGGACGAACAGAGGCGGAGCAGAGGCAACTCATCAATACAGTCAGTCAGCCATCGTATTGTTGCCTGACGCGCGCGTATTGCATTATCCCTCTCTCTCTTTCTCTCTCGCACTCACAGATATTAAAAGTGATGATGATGATGATTATGTAGATGGTATGACAATAGAGGCACAATAGAATATATATATATATATATATATGATAGTATATACATGAAATAATTCCCCAAAACACGCACACGCGCGCACGCAGGCCCTGTCGCCCGCTCACCAGGACGCACTGGCGGCTGAATCTGCGGGCAGGCGGTGGCCGTCGTCGAGGTTACATTGGCTTTACTCTGCCAGGACGATGACCACGATGACGACGAGGACATTGCTAGCTATAACGGAATGATTTCCGTTCGGCGTCCCAACGCGATTGAGAGGAGGTCCGTTCAGTGGGGTCAGAGGACGGTTGACTGGGCGGAGTCCGGAGCTAGACAAACCGGACAGACCGGGACCGAAGGCCAAGCGGGAGGTCTGTCCACATATACAGCGATGTGAATCACCCCCTCTATGACTCACTTGCTGCTTGCTCACTTACTTACTCACCTTACACACCCACCCACCCACACAGACAAGCACACATACACACACAGTGAGAGTCTTCCTTTATCTACTACACCATGCCTGAGTCACGCAGCCACCGCCACATATACTCAAACGCCGCACACTCCGTCTAATGCACTGGGTTGGGGGTACATACGGGACATCGAGATGGGGCGGTCGTGGGGTAGCGGTGGAGGTTTGAAGAAAGAGAGATGGAGAAAAAGAGAGAGAGAGAGAGAGAGGGGGCGGGGGAACAGCTGTCCACATCACCGTCATCACAATTTGCCAGCAGCGTAAATACGGCGACCGGGTCTCGGCAGACAGCGAAAAGGCGAGGAAGAAGTCTGGAAGCAATCTTTCTCTAACTGCCGAAGCCGCTACCCAGGCCGACCCTGCAACCACTGCCAGCCACTGGCCACCGACCGCTCTCTGATATAAACGCAATTCTTCTTCTTCTGTTGCAGCTGCAGCTACGGATGCCGCACTGGATACAGCACGCAAATCGTGCTAGCAATGCAGCAGGCCGGCAAGAGAACAGACGGAAACTCAGAGCAGACGAACTCAGTGAGGGCGGCAGGGTCTCAGACACCAGCGCGCCGACAGAGCTGATTATATGTGCTCTGGCTGCAGGAAAAGTTTCCCTTTGCACGCATTTCCTGTGCAAGACGCTCCGTGCACGATAGAATATGTACGCGGTGAAATGCACACCACGGTGTGTTTCGCATGCGCATGTAACACACGACTAGCGAGTGCTGGACAGGCACGTAGAGTGGAACGAGTTGGATATAGAATCACTGTGTCGAAATCCCCTCGATTTCTATACAAGAAGAGGAAAATGTTCGTCCGTTTCAACTACACTGACCGTACGTAGTAAATTGATTTAGATCGTTGGCGGGGACCAGCTGAACAGAGTCGCTCACGGGTCGTGAACGCATGTTGCGAAGGAGGCTGGCACGGGGACACTATGGGCTCGTGGCTGTCGTCAATGGATGTCACTCACTTACTCGGTTTTGGCCTAAGATCATACGTTCATCGTTGCTGCAACGGATGAAAATAGGCTATATATATATGATTCGTACGGTAGACTTGAGCAGAACGCATTGTTCGAGCGGCGTATACTAATGATATGTATAATAGCAACAACTCTATATCGTTCACATATAGTGTCCACTATCGTGCGAAGTGGAGACCCACACATATACAACAGATCCGTGTACCACGCAGGCCACCAAGGCGGCCGTCTCGGCACCAGAACACTGCATTGGAAATTGTATCCTCCACGACTGTATCCTCGCTTAGCGCAGCACGCGCACTGCCCCTGTGAATGCAAGCGGATTGAATTGCGGGGAGCGCCTTTTGCCTAGCTATCCGAAAATAATTAATTGGGTAGTGGTTCGAGTTTATTTATCGGGTGGTGAACACTTACGATGAGGAAACTGTTTTTATATGCAAGCATATACCGTCATTATTTTGGCTTCCACATGGCCTATTTGTCCTTGAAGTGTGGAAAACAAAGTCAACAGAGGAGCTTATGTCGATGAAAGGTACGATATATTTTACCGCTATTAGATTCGCGCAGTGGTGGATTTCATAGCTTGGCTGGTTGATGAGTAGTCGATGCCATCATTTATAATGACCTCTGCACGTCAGTAGTGTTAGCACCTACCTTGGATATTAAAAATGTATGTCCTGTTTATTTATTTATTTATTAAAATTTATTCGTGAAATTTATTCCTGCTCCTTATCCAGTTTGCTCAAATGATTTAGTCTCGGGGAGGGCGTTGGACAAATTGATTGCTGTTCAAATCGACCTTAATAATATTCCTTATAGGCACCCTCGAAAGCTATACCGGAGCTGGTTAGGAACGTTGATCACCATGGTGACGGCTACAGGCTGACATACTATATATGCTCATTGACGGGTAAATCCTATAATGAGGTACACGTTAATTTTTTGGTAATTTTTTAACCCACAAGATTGTTCAATAAACGAACTTGTTTTAAATGCTTAACTTGACTAAACAATGGTTCGAAATGCTTTAATAAATATCAACCATAGGGCATATAACAAATCTAGGAATGGGACCATTATGCAACTCAATCAGCTTTTCGCCTATTCAAGAACAAAACGAGTGTCTTCATCAAACGTCTGTATATGATTATCAGATGTGAGATTTCGGCAAAACTATTCCGAATCACCATTTTCCACTTATCATGGGCAGATGACAAATGGCGAAAGTAACAACAAATTTGGCTGAAACAATTTGCTAAAAGCTCAACAACTTAGCTTGTACAGGATAGACAAGCTGCATAGTTTTAACAACACGCCATTATGTTACGGCTTAGTGAGGCGTTTGATTGTCGGACCTTAAACGTTATGGCATACAGTTCCATTTATGTGTATGACGCGTTATCGTACCTGAGACTAGATATATTTCTAAGCTACGTATCACGTTACATATATATATATATATTCCCATCACGCTGGGCGACATTTACTGTCAACAGTATCAGTGTATTCAAAGCTATTTTTCTTCATTAGATATTCTCTCTTTATCGCACTAACTATTTATTATACATTGACAGTGATCACAGCGAAACAGGCCCATCAGGCCCTTCCGAATCATCGGGTGAGACATCTCGATGAAGAAATGCCAAGAACTATACGGTACATCGGCGTCTATCAGGATCGACGCGAAGAGCGACGATCTCTATCGCTGTACAAGGACCTTTCTTCTTCGAAGGTCACGTCCGACATCTCGCCCTTGACGACAACTATAGTTCAAATCCCCCCCCCCCCCCCCTGTTCCACGATCATCTCCCGCCCGTGGCAGTCTCCCAGCTGCGAATGCAGAGAGGAAATCTCTCGGGAGAAATGTGTCAAAGGCGCCAACACCTTTCTTTCGCTTCGACCCATTCGTGGCCACTGCGTTACCACCCACCCCGTGGCAATAGTCTCCTGGCGGTGGCATGACACATTTTAACACGGAAGATGAGCAGCAATATCACAATGCAAACGGCCGACATTCATCCAACGGGACATCGTGCATGTTAAAAACGCGCGAGCACGCACAGACCTGCCGCGGCTGGCATCACGGTGGTGTGGATTGACATTTGCTGTTCTAATGCGGCCATACGTATCTATAAGTGCCGATGAATGTCTGCTGCTGCTGCTGCTAGAAGGGGGACTGGGTGACCTTCAGCGGCGTATGAGCAAGAAACGGCCGTTTCTCAGAGGAACACGAAAACAGCCTCGCGTACTTCCATTTTCGCCCCGTTTAGCCTTTGCGGAATCATGCGACTCGATGGCCATCCGATATCGCTTCGACGACGCCAAACAACGAAGCATGTATGCACGTCTTGCTGCTGCTGCTGCTGCTGTTGTTGTTATTGTCTCCTATATCGATGTTTAGAGAGACAGTCTTAACAAGCTGGACAGGTGATCGGGCATGCAGCACCTAATTGCCGGACGACGGACACTTTTGTTTGAAACAATTTAATAATACGCACGTTGATAGTGGATAACTGCTTGAATTATTCGTCTAGGCGAGAATATCTCTCTCCTTTTGTCAGATCCACCAGCGAGACGTTACTGACCGCGTCGCCATGACAGCCGCAAACATGCTATGTAATTACGCTAATTGAATGCTTTATGGGCGGCTAAACTTGGATCACGGATCGTTCATTTTATAGATTGCCATGCGCATCAATTATGATGATTGACGAAAATAATCAATTATTTACAATACTTCAAAGGTTGTAATACCACGACCTCAGCGAACCTCAAAGATTTGTAAGGTTTTTTTCAGCTGACTGATAATCGTGACTTATAACTGTTTGTCATCAAGCACACAACTATAAAAACCAACTATAGACATGCGTGTGGTAAGTGACGAATCGAAGCCAACCGAAATTTTGACATTTTGCCGTTAATAAATAGATCCCAGCTATAAGTATAATGCCGCTTAACTAGTCGTGTACATTAATGAGCTTGCAAAACGAACAAAAGATTGCCACTATCTATTATGCCTATGATGATTGTAGCAGGTACATTGAATCTAGCGAATCTTCGATTGTCATGATCCACAATAAGACTTCAACGCCAAACAGTGGAAGTCTCGCTCTAAAGCTCGACATTAGAACAGGAAATTCGGCAACCAGGAAATTCGGTGGAGGTTTTGTTCCCTGGTGTTTATTAAGCATATTCGTATGGGACCACTCTGAATACCCATTGCTCATACTATAAAATGAATTTTCCGGGCTGACCCACAGCCAACACTTAACGTCCACGGCACTGCTTTCGGCATTGCTTCACAAGACGGACAACCCCTTGAAATGCAAGTGTGCAACGGTGGGAATCGAACTCGCGCACCTACGTGTCTTGTCATCAAATTGCAAGGCGAACACGAATGCACCACCAGGCCACTCTTGCTCATACTGATAATAATTTTTCCAGGCTGACTCACAGCCAACATTTAACGTCCACGGTACCGCTTTAGGCTTTTGTTTCATGAGACAGACCCTTGGTCATACTATAATATAGTAACAGTTAATCGTTTGTCATAAGGACAGACAACACAGGCCGGTGGTGACCAGGCGAAACTTTGTCTGTGCCTTTGTTGCTGGTCCTGCACCATTAATTCGATCCGCCGTAAATAGCCACGAGCTGCCTGTACAAAATTGGTTATTAATTTATACTAAAATAAATATATATCGGTATATATATATTAATACAAATGTTATAGCCTCGACTTTTTTAACTTATTTTCTTGCAAGTTAGCGAAAATATACAAGGATTTGTTATCACAGCAATATTTTGTCTTGCCACTCGCGTTGAATGGCAGGGTCTGTTAATCCGTATCCCCTAACTCCGCACAGTTAATTAATTAAGTGCCAATTAACCTGACTGAGTGCTTCGGAGTCGGCTTCGAGGAACATGCTTGAGGCAAGCAACGACACGCCGGTGAGGATAGCGTTATTGACAACAACAGATTCGAACCTAGCAAGAATCCTAATTATTTTAGTGAAGTCCACATAATGGTGACCCATTTTTATTCGTTGGACTCTCTTAAGAAGCGAGCAGTTTCGTAAACTTTATAATATATTATAGTTTATAATTCAGCCTTATCTATAACTTCGATAGATCAAAATGGCCATATCTCCATGGTCGAATTTGCCTGCTCCAAAAGCATTTTCCGTTAAAGTTAATGCAAGCCTTTCTTTATTGTTTTGTCTATTGTGTCGAGCAGTCGATACTTCTTCCAACACGACTGATTCCACTGGCAGTAATCTGTTAGTAAGTAAATCCGTATAGCGCAGTAACAGTTGCAACAAATACCAAAATAGACAGCACGTTTATACAGGCGACGCGGCCAGAGGTTATCCAAGCACCAACATCATAATAAACAATGGCAATGAGTGACAATCGCAACGGCACACTGAGTACAAATCCCCGTGGCTACTATCGAGACCAAATGTCGTTATCACAGCGTTTCCTTATCGTATATAGAAGGGTGGATTAATTCTACTCCGCTAAACAATTATCTATCTAGATTGGCTTTGTTTACAACAACGTCCTTCATAGGCAACACCCATTCGAGTAACATGCGACGCCAGATCGAATCATGCTCTCCGCCTAATTTGGAACTGCTTCAGCGTCTTGTCTCGGATTGTGTGGTCCGCCCTCAACGTCAATATAGTAATTATCCATCTTGCCAATTATTAATCATCATCATCAATATCATCAACAACAACAACAACATTATCGATATTACTCAGATGACCGTATCTCCGTATCTGGTTAGGGATTCGTATAGACGGATGGATGGACGCGGCAGGGCGGGGAACGGGCGGCCGGCGCCGCACGAGCAGGCCAAACATCGGAAACAAAAACAATCTGGTTAATGTCGTCGCGCCGGGGCACGCGAGGGTCACACACTCGGAGATTGTTGTTACACGCAGCCACGGGAAAGAGGTAATGAGATGCGTGAATCGGGGGGATGAATTGCCTAACACCCGTCACCTCGAACTCGCAATTCGTCTCCCAACGCTCACCCCGCGCGAACCCACGTTCGGCAACGATGTAGCGGTTAGATAGCCATTGCTCGAATCTGACCGCGAATCAAACCTCACGTCTCGACATTAATCCGTCGGAGGTCGCACTAAGGTGCCGATAACCGATGCTGTGTACGAAGGCCTGTTTATCGGACAGGCTCCACTCGTAATAGGGCGTCTGCCGTCCCGATAGGGACCAAATGAACGTCGAGTGGCAGTTTCAATTTACTGATAGCTGCGCAGTTTTCAGCTCGGCCTTCTTATTGCTCGTATATGCGTTTCATCGTGCGCATCGCATGTGACGCATTACCTAAGGCTATTAGTTTGTTGTTACAAACTGATGCACTACGGATATGATGATTATCATACGCTTATCGTAGGTATAGTGGGCGTTCATTTGTATTATATAAACAATATAAACAGGAGTCTCCTATCTGATCTGCTACTTCAACAGCTAGAAAACACGCCTAGGATTTAACTCGATCGGGGACGAACGCTTTGAGATGCATTGGCCACGCTATCTAGCTAACATACACGAGTAAGTCGATACGATGTTAACATGTAAATCATTTCTCAGAGACGAAGCAACACAAACACACTATATACATGTATATATATATATATATATATAAACAAGATTCGTACACCATGGACGGTCGGTGACTTTATCAAGATTCCAGCCTGACCGGAGATAACTGTCAAGGTGGACACAGCTTTCAGCGATTACCAATATCCCGCTCAAGGACAACGATTTGTTCGTCAAATCCCTGTGGGGCTTTTTGGCCATCGGGTACTCGTGTACATATGTATACCGACGCACGGCCAATTTCTATTTATACGAGCGTGTCGAGAATTCACAGCGGCGTGTCTCGTGCGTTTAGGCTCACTTTTGGCAAAATCCGACTCCGAAGACAAAGGCGGGAAATAAACGGCTGAGTGGCTTCGGGTCCGGCCGGGGGTCGCAGGGCAGGGGGGGGTGAGAGTCACATTCATGAGTCTATGTATGGCTCACCATCAGTGGTGAGTCTACCCATCTACTCACTATACATGAGTGCATTACATGCATTGCACTGAATCGCTGAGTGAAGCAGGCAACCCTGAGAGTTCGTCTCTAACCGTGACGGCTGATCGCTGACGACCGAGCCTGACTATGACGCGCCAGCCAGCGCCGACGCAGCAGCCTCAGCAGCAGCAGCATCGCCAGCCGTAGCGGTAGTGCAACGAAAGCAGCATAAGCAGCGGCGAAACGTTCAACGTCAGCAGCGAGAGTGCTCAATGAGCTGTGCAAATGCGAGCACATCACACCGGACTTCACTCCATAGAGCAGCTCGTCCTAAACAGACGTATAGCGTCCCTAACTTCTGTGCTGCTGTTGGGAGTGCGGCGGCCGCCGGTGGCGGCACGCAAGCCCAGAGAGATGGGGTGATGCAGACCCCGTCTTATGTCTCAAACTCTCTTGGGTAAGCAGCCCACAGGCCAGCTCGACTGTCAGCAACCACCGGCAATAAACAGTTCGTCGCAGGTGGACGGGATCGCAGAGGGCCCCAAGTAGCTGCTCAATTTAGACAACTTTAGATGGTGTCTCTGCTGTTCATCATTGTCGAGTCCAGACACCGGAGAATACACGAAGATGGACATGTCGAAGAGCTGGCACTTGATTCCTGCTGGCGCAGGGCTGCGACATGGGTGTCCCGTCTGTTGGCCAGCCGGGGTCGTGGAACGGACACCAATTGGTAGACGTCTGGGAGGTAAGCACGACGTGGCAGGGATACCGCTCGGGCCGAGTTGGGTGAATGGGGCAGCCAGAGAGCGAAGTACGTGACATGATGACCATGTTGTCGACACCCAACGGGTGAGGCCGAACAACTGAGCAACCTGCAGTAGGTGGCTGGCTGCACTCTAACCGCTGAAATTTCCTCACCGTCTGTGGGTTAGGAGCCACTCCTACGACTCGGCCGCATTAAAGGTACGACAACGCTTTCAATGCCTTTCCAGTGTATCAGCAGAACTGAAAAGGCTGCCGAATCAACGACTAACTACATTCATCATTAAGTGCCCTCCAGCTATGGAACCTTTCGGTAATCACCGAGGCCCATGGATACTCGCAAACTAGCAGCAATAATTAGGGGATTATAATTATCAAGTGGGGAATTATTATATACCCTTGACACATTTCGACGTCGCTAATAAGGGCGGCTGACTGAAAGGCGCTGTTGTGTGCTTTCGTTGTTTTGCGTACGATTCAACGGCGCCTCTGCTTGCTTGGCCTTACCATACCCCGGCCACATCATATAACTGATGCAGTCCAAATTATGCATCACATCTAATTGACAAGTTGAATACAAGATGGCTGGATCGCTGGTTTCAAGCAGCGTGAGTTACATGCAGGTATTCGTACATGAAGAGAGTCAAAGCGGGTGTATGGGTTTACAGGCACAACCACGTCAATCGCGCTAGGTAGGCAGGTAATAAGGTACATAGATCGCTCGGTTGGCCCCTTTCCCTCAATTCCGGGCTTTCGTCTTTCGTACCGCAAACGCGACATTTGAGACAGATTGATAGCTGGTTGATGGCTTCAGCAGCAGCAGCAGCAGCTGCAGCCAAAGCAGCAGTCGAAATAATGCTTTAAGCTTTCCGAGCCATCTGGGGAGGAGGGCGATATACGGGTTTAGTGCGGCCTTTGTGAGTTCCATACATTACCGTTGGTATGACCCCCCCCAACACGTATGTGCATTATGCATTCCCGTACCTCCCCTGTGCCACCCAAAAAAGGAAAGCTGCGACCGAAGTAAACATCTGGGTGAAATTCACGTTCGACAAGCACTGCCCTTCCAACGGGTGGTTAGCAATAGCCTAGCAACTCGGGTTTCTGCCTCTGCTTTTATTTCCAATGCTGCTGCCCCGACCGCTGATGCCGATGTCGCTCAATCGGATCTCGCTCGAGGAAGATTATACTATATACAATACTACAAGCTAACAACGTCTTTCGAATCAAGGCCCTCTTGAGCAGCCGGCTTAGGCGCTCACGTACAATGGCGTGTGTCGTGTCTGATGACGGGCAGCGGGGGAACAAAAGGATTATGAATACTTCTTTTGTCGTTCCTCATAGAACAGATCAGTGCAAGTCACTATGTCGCACTGGGTTGATGATAAAGATGATGCGACTCGGAAAGTAAATAGAGAATTGTGCTTGCGTTCAATAGATACAACGTTATACAATTTCATCGTCTGAGTGAGAATGATATGGTAATAATGGGTAGTATATGTCCTCGGTACATATGTCAGTGAGCCACAACTCATGGACTACATTGAAATATTAACCGCTTAATTAAGGATATTAAACTCAACATTGCTTGATGCATTTGCTTGGCTAGCTCAACCTCAATTGTTGTCTTCAGCTTACAGCCACAGTTTGTATCATCTTCGATAATGGTCGCATATATATATATATATTGTAATGGCTGGCGTTATGTATAATCAGCGTTATCGCCATACACCTAAGAGCACGCTGTCACTAAGCTAAATCACAGTGTCGTAGCCCGTAGTGCAGGTGTCACCTGTGCATGTTGTATTATATATATAATAATAATTATATCAGATGATACCCTCACATCATAGCCGAAATCAAAGCACTTTTTCAATGAACGTCAGAAAAGAGCTTTCATGTGATGTGCAGCTCAACCGACTATTGTAAATCATAAATTATTCACACTAACAGTCTGCGCTCGCTAAAATGGAGTGACTTCGACCCCTTGGAGTTGAAGTGGCCAGTTAGAAGGGACGCTTTGACAAGCAGGAGCTCTCTCTCTCTCTCTCAAATTAAGGTATAGGCCAGGGTTACCGTAAGGGAGGCCGGTGCGCTGACCGTATTCGGGTAACCTGTTAGATAAACTTCAAAGGATTCGGGAAGTTCAAACGCAAGCGCTGGCCGAAGCTTTGCTGAGGCCGGTCACAACGAATCACTAGAGACTCGGTTCCGGCCGAAGTTTGTAGCGTTGCTCGGTGTCGTTACAACCGGTCAACTGCGATCCGAGATTTCCACCGTGATATGTTACGCGTTCGTTCTGACGGGAATGAGAAAAGTTCGCACGCTGATGTTTATAACTGCAATGATTGTTAACGGATTGCCGAAAGTGCCGTGTCACACGTGCAACAGTAAGGCCCGTGTCTCAGCAAAGGTCACCGTTTTCATTGCACAGCAAACTGATCGGAGACGATTGCAGCGAAAACAGGAACTTTGAATCTCTGTAGTAAACATTCAGCTTGTCCTTAGTGTTGTCCTAAATGAAGGACACGGGCTTTTGCCTTTCTGTCAACAACGAAGTAGGTTTATGCTTCGTTGTCTTGCTTTGTTTAATAAACGCGCAGGACCACACCATGAACAGTACATTAAGGAGAGATATATCGATCTGTATCTCATTCGATTAGTAGCATCAAGCGGAAGTAATTGAATTTATCTTGGCATTCTCGAATATACAACGAATTGCCATCGGCGGTGGATTCGATGGCCGATCTTTGGGGGTCGGTGGCAATGACGACGATAAAGGAAAATATAAACAAACAAAAAAACATTAGGCGTCTAACGTCGAAATAGTTTATTCTAATATTCCCATTGGCAGATGCGTTTCATTTTTGCTTCAGCCGTGGGCAACTTTCGGCTGCTTTTCTGTGCATGATTCGATGGATCTAAGGCTTGAAACTGATAGCACCAGAAGCTATCAGTAGATACTGAGATTGGTCTAATTCCCAAGTGTCAGACAACTGTTGATGCGCCGTTGGTGTAGTGGAATCACTCACTCTTTAACAGACAACTGTTGATAGCCGTGGGTGCAGACGTTCTACCCACGATGTGTAAAAATCTTTTGAAGCCACTATAAGCATTTGCTAAATGTTCAATTGCGCCAGTCTTCTATTTCACCTCATATCAGTTTGAATCCAACTTTTTTTTAGAATGCGATACACCTTTGAATTTCCAATTAGTTCATGCGTAGGGGATGCTTCAACGCGGCGCCTACGTCCGCCCCTTCTTTAACAAACTTACGCGTGTAAAAGCCTGCATAAGCATTCTATGGACGTGTCATCGCTTTGCCGTTCGGGCACTGCGAGATCCTGCGTGCACTTCGTTCTCATGCTAAACAATATTCAATGTTGGGTAGTAACACAAGTTTAAGCAGTAGTCTGTGATTGTCTGTTCCTCTTCACCCCTTGAGTCAACCGCCCGACGCGGCCATACCCCTCCCTAACTGAGCTATTCATGTTCACTAATACTATTATAGTATCATTGTACTGCAACTCCTAGTACGCCCTCGTCCGCAACTTTAACAGGCATTCAGGACAAGCGTGCAGCGGACGTCTTCGTTCTCGTCCAGCAAAGCCGTTCTTCCCGGACCTCTCGTATCGATACGTTCCCCGTCAGTGGCAGATTTCAGCTCGAGTCAAGATCGCTCAAAAGCGGGCCAAGACGCAGGGAGCACCGTCCCTACCGCAAAGTCCCTAGAAACAGCGACAGCACCGCACAGCAGCGATACCGGCAACATCAGTAAAACGACCCCGCTGCTCGTGCAGCCTCAGGGTGTCGTGCCCCAGATGTTGGGGGTTGTCGGGGGCCGGGGAAGAAGCGACAGGCCGCTTTCGGCCGCATCCTGCTTGGTATGCCACGCTGCCATTTCCTGCTTCCACCCCTGAGCAGCAGCAGCAGCAGCAGCTAAGGCAACAGAGGCGTGCAGCAAAGCAGGATCAGCCAAGAAACAGCAGCAGCAGCAGCAAGCGACGCTGCACCAGACCTTGTCGCATACAGGCTTGTTGAAGAGAGATCCTGAGTCCTCCTGTTTCTCATAGTCGTCGGTCTCCGCTGTTGCTGCTACTGCTATTCTCCCGTTCTTACCGCCGCCGCCGCCGCCGCTATTTTCCTCGCCAGTCAGCACCGCCCAACCTTGAGACGAACCCTTCCCTCGGAAAACACTCTACCCCCTCCCTGCTTTTTTTCCAGATTCCCGCTTTCTAAGCTAACGAACTCCCGCCTCGACATCGGCCACCTCCACTGGCGCGTGTTGTGTAGAAGACCGGGGAGTAGTGACATCGTGTAGTTCGATACATGGGGAAATATTTCAACTAGAAAGAAGAGGTAAGTTGGTTGCTTTTCTCTTCATCGGCTGAGGTCGAGTTCCGCCACTCCTGAGGTAGCAGTAACGGTACTAGTAGTGCGTAGCGATGCTAGTTGACACCAGTACAAGAATGAGTTTCGAGAACCTTGTGTTGAGTATAGCGAATGAAGACAGATAACGAGCAAGACCCCATAAATGTATACACTTAGATAGAGGTCGAAAGAGAAATAGAGAGGGGGATACGTTGTTCGGTGCTATTTTGTACATTGGAGAACTTTGACAACATTCGAACCACCCGTCATAGCTAGGGAAAGCCTGGCCTATGGACGCCGGAGTCATTTCCTTACATGCAGTTCAGCGCTAGTTCAGTTCCTTAGCACCGACATAAATCTAGAAGCCAACGCAACGTTCGGTGCTGACAATCAGCGTTCCCCGATCAAGTTTTTGTTTTTCAAAGAACGAATCAACAACGAATAAATTTACACCGATAATTGGTAAAATAGAAACGTTCGACAGGGAGGCCTTCACCCTCGGTAAAGAGTTCACTACCGGTGTAATCGATTCGGGAGGGGCAACTGGCCTGTTGGAGACCGCAGAGGAGATGACCTCACTTTGGGACATCTCGCGAGAGACGATGCCTCGCGACGATCGCCGCAGCAACTAAGGAATGGTGACGCTAATGGAAAGTATACTGCCAGTGCGCTGACTTCGATGCGTAAACGACAAGGATGAGTACCTCTGATGTCTGCTAGAAATAATAGTTCTAATTATGTTTCTACAAAAGTTACCGAACTATACCGTATCTCAGCAATAATATAATAGATTATAATTTATATATTAATCATTGTTGAAACTTACAGATATAGTAAGTGCTACTGAACAGGGGTAATAATTGAAAAATGAAATGTGACTAAAAAAGTGTGAGTTTTACGTTCTCTTATGTCGAATTCGGTCTCAACGTGTAACGTAATTATCTGTCGCATGGAGAGACAGATACCACATCACCCTTCATGGGGCATCATCCTTCTTAACGGGTACCTGGTTGGAGTTATATTTCCTGACGCAAGTAGATTTATTTATTATACCTAACAACTAAATTAAGACGTACAATTCATTATTCATTAATTAGCTCTTGTTCTGATGTTCTGAACCAGGATTAGTCAAGCGTCGAGTTTTGTCGAACCTTCAACCTCGGTGATGTTCCTTTTCCAAAGGAACAAACAGCTCTTCGTCTCACAGCTCTCGTAGTCTCTTCGCGCATACAATGGCCACGTTGACTGACTGTGCAAACGACCTTCATTCAGAATCGAAGTCAACCTACACACACGTGGCCACCCACACGGGGACACCTACCCGCCGAACGTTGTGTTCGCACTTTGCACGCAAGGGCCGTCTTGCGTTTATCTCCGATAGTCAGATCAGGCGAAATGTGCAAATGTCTGTGAGCGTGTGTTTGCGTGCCTGTGTGAAAGTCCCATCTCTAATTGTAACAGTTCAGCGATCCGCCGTATGTCGGGAAATCCGATCGGAATAACACGCGAGCCTGTGCTAACCCTCAAAAAATCTCTAACTTTATTCTAGATTTGCAATATCATACTATATATATATATATATAGCGGTAATCAGAACGGGAGGTGGGGTCTGGAAGATCGTCCTTACTGTATTCATAATAGTGATCGACCGTATGAACCCAGCCGACATCATCGTGGGTGTGCGAGATGATGTGAATGTTGAGGTGACCCTCCTTGGGTTTATGGCACGCCTGTAAAGAAATGATAAAATTAGAGTCAGCAGAGACGACGGCAACAGGTGGTTCAATGGGCTCCCGTAACTACCACTGATCTATATTTCTGTCCCTTACTTAGTATAATAATTATATCGTTAGTTGCTAGCTAGCGAAATGCATACGAGCTCACACATCGAGGTTGATAAGTCCAATAATTAGGAAAGTAATAAGGTCTCTTTTGTGAACGAACAAAGTAAAAATACCACGTACAACGGTACATTTAATACTTGGATTAATATCATAACTTCGTACATAATTACGTCGACCTGCAAAGCAGCAGCAACAACGACAACAACAATACTTCAATACAAATAAACACAACAAAAGTTTATTTGCTATATTCGATATTTTCAGTGTCGGGCTTTAACCGAATGCAGGACAACGAGAATATGAAATGACTTCAACCCTTTGTTCAAGTCGAAGTAGATTATCTCGAACAAATCGATAATACGGTTATTCCGGTTGTACCGGAAAGATGTTGAGAGAAAAAGCTAAGAAAACATTTGTCTGTGCAAAACTACACAACCGCAGCTAAATGAATAAACTGCTGAGCTAGTGTGCCCGTGTTCCCCGTTTCTCCAGGGACGTAAATAAACATCCTGTATAACTGACAGCATTCTATTCTAGTCGAGACCCGGTGGCGTAGTGCATTCTTGTGCGCCTTGCAATCGGAAGAGATACATAGGTGCACGGGATCGTTTACGGGGGTCCGTCTCTTATGAAGCAATGCCACAGGCAGCTCTACCGTGGACATTAAATGTTGGCTGTAGGTCAGCCGTTGAAAATGCGTACATTCTATTTTAAAGCTATTGGAAAACTCCTGCGTGATCCGCTCCTTCGGCACTTGAGCCACCACCTGGAATGACAATAGTCAATAGAAAAAGACATCAAGAAGCGCAGGATGCATCAGTCGAACAGACATGAATGATGATGGTGATGACAACAATAAGTTTGACTGGAGCGAGGCATTTACTCAGGAAATGCTCATCCCTTGACTAAACTGTATTGTGTACTCCACCACATCACTTACTCGCTACACAGTTGATAAGGTATCCATCTGTTCAGCTGATGCTGCCCACCACAGGCGAAATTGAGACTTTAAGCGTTGCCAGTGTATAGTGGAAATTAATCGAACCAGTGCGAACGACAAATACAAACTGATCTTATCTGAGATGAGTTTCAGACACGTCAACTGGGTCCTCTGACACTCAAACCGAGCCAAGCGTCTTTTTTTTGCAACAGCGCTACCGGAAGTGACAAACATATGAGTAAGTGACTCACAATCATAATCAATAATGAGCTCACATATTGATATATCGTTGACATATATAATGTACTTCTAAATGAAAGGTCATTGGGTGATGCTGATGCTATTGATGGTGCAGGCATACGGGAGTTCACTCGGCGATCCACAATATGTGTTGCACTCTGTCATGCAACTGATGTTTTCGTAAAGGAAAATTATTCACTATTCAAAAGTTTACTTATTTAATATTACCCAAGCACATCTCTGCGTGAGAACATTCAACCGTGGCGTTATATTGAATTAATCTATTCTAAGTAAAGTACCTTGATCATGTGCCTTTGCCGAAGTTAGTTCGGCTAGTTTTTTTTTTGAGTTTTTTGGGAAAGAAGTTGCTTGCTATATAACGGCAAATATCTTGGGCGTAGATCCGTAAAACTGTTGGGTCGACTAGACACTCATCGTTTTGTTGTTCGCGTCCAACTGCCGGGTAATGAAATATCGGACATTTTGCATATTGATAAAGCATATGGTGTTGAATCGTGGGCTGAGAGCAGGTCGTGACGACGGCGCCTACGCAACAGCAGCTAAGTAGTGGTAGCCTGGCGTCGTCAAAAACGCTAACAGCAATTGAGACCGGGCTGCAGTTTAAATAGAAAAAAAATATATATATATATTAACCTCGAATAACCACCACGCTAGATAATAATTTGTGAAGCGATCACGGGGCAGAAGACTGAGGCTGGACTGGTGACTCGTCATAACCGTTGTTGTGATAATGTCTATTGTAAACACTAGGCCAGTTTTATAAACTAATTTACAAAATGATCGATTGACTGATTGATTGATTGATGAATCGAACTGAGGAAGAAGTTTCGCTCACATTCGGTGCCGGACACAAAACGCACGCGACTATTTGACAGTGAAACTTTAATCTATGGCTTATAATGCCCACGAGTCAGATTGGGCCTCGCTGCAGATTGCCGGGAACACGATTCGGGCTGACCATTTGCTTTACCCAGCCAATCGCAGCTGAATAATTCGGAGTGTATGACAAGCGCGAATATCGCAGGCATCATGAAACATATCGGAGCTACTCCACAAAACAACTGCTCATTTGTAACGAAAGAAATTCCTGCTCGGTAACAGATCCATGAAAAAAACGTTGTAGCACTCGTGTTTGATGCCGACAACAGTACAATACATTCTACGGATCGACATTTTGATCTATTCGAAATAACACAATAATTAATTATTTATTCCATCATAGTAAAAGAGAGAGACAGAGAGAGAGATGGTTAATGAGTTGCCTATGAGATCGCGGTTCATCCCGTTCATTTCTGAGGCGAAGAATTGGCAGCACTTTCATTTGTATTCATCATTTAATCTAAGTCCAGAGAAACGAGTCTGATAGTAGTTATCTGTATTTGAGCATCAAACATGGTTTTCCCATCGAAATGTAAATCTAACTAGGTATTATAGTTGGGGCGTGTCATATACTATTAAGTAAGAAAATCTATCAGAAAAAGCTACCATTGTGAATAACAGAAAGAGACTAAATAAATCCCAAAGACTAATCGTGGTGATATTGGTCGTCTTTCGCCGTTTCGACGAATTCTAATTGATATTGCCCTCATCATCCTGATTCATTTCTATTGAACAACATGTGACGCTTACGTGAATCAGAACAATCAATGGGTCTAGGTGTTCTATCTTCTTCAAGCTCTTGTGCCAAGCTAGCATCACTCCCAGCAGCTCATCCTCAATTTTCCAAGAGCACTATTGGAACAGCAAAGGATAGACTCTGCTCTTCAACTCTTCGGCATTGCAGAGAAATCGGTGGCTGTCAATGATCGTTGTCAATGTTATTGTTGTTGTTCCACAGATCAGTGCACCTTCGCGGGCGTCGACTACCAAGTATAGAAGTCCACTGGGTAGATATGTCGCGTATCGAATAGAAAGTTAAGTATCCTACACGATATCTTGGTATCATCCAATGCTAATGCTGATTGAAGTCGCTGTGCAAGGGGTGCCATTGTAACCGTCGCCGCCGCAGAAGCAGTAGTAGTTGTCCATATGTCAATTTCGATCTCTCCGTCTGCTCCACGATCAGCACCAACATCATCGCCAGCACCCTCAATGAATCGCAGCAACGGCAATGAAAACAGCAGCAGCAACAGCTACGACAATATCAGCGATCATCATCATAATAATAATATCTGCCTACCTTCCAGTGCCACCGCCGTTAGCCATTCATATACTATATCATATCATCAGTATTATCAAGAGCAGAAGCAGCAGCAGCAACAACAATAACAGCAGCAGGACGGGCGTCATTTGCGACCGTCTGAGTTGAGCAGAGCTGCTACTGCTGCCGCCGTCGCGGCCAACGGCGGCAGCACCGCTACAATCGCTGTGGAGCATTATAGCGTGTCGTCTCCAATCGCCTCCCCCCGCCCGCCCGCCCGCCCGCTCTGGCGTCCCCTACCGCGGCGTCAGTCACCAGGATTAACTAACCAAGCAACGAATGAACGGAGGAGAGAGCGAACCAGCCACCAGCAGCGGCAGCAGCAGCAGCACAACGTATCAGGCTGATGTCGCCTTGTGGCACTGGCGAGCAACGTCACATTAGGCCCTTCAGAGGTAACTTGCTATAGTATCCAGTGCATCCATCTATTCTATGTCTATCTTATGACTTTAGCCTCCGATACCGTCTCGCGGACAGCGGGCACTATGCGGCAGCGGTGGTGGCGGATAGCATCTTGTTAGTAGGTATAGATCGCCTACTACAAGGCCTCTGAGCCTTGCTGGCTGGCTAGCTAGGTAACCGCTGTAAGCTTGTAAGTTTGGTGCTGGCAGGCGGCCACTCGATTGCTGAAGTTAAACGAACGGACGGAAAGAAACAAAATGCCCAGTGTCAGGACCCATAGCCTGAAGGTGGCTGGGTGAGTCCTGTCCGGCTGTAGCGCTATTGTATTCAGAGCGGCTGCCGCTCCCGCCGCCGCCAAACTGATGAGCGTTCCCCACCGGCAACACCAGTTACACTAGAAGATGCCGCCGCCGCCTGCTGCTACTGCTGATTACGACGACACACTATGACAACTACACGGTAACTCACAATTGTTGGACACGTTGTAATGATTATGCCAATGATGATGATCATGCTGATCAAAGTTGTTGATCGTGATGGTCATGTTATTGCTCTAAGGAGAAGAGAGGTGATTGTTACAGCCATTGCCGCCCAGGTCGCGCTACTCACACTAACAGCGCCTACCTGCAACACAGCAGCAAACTCGTGTTGTAACAAACGCTTGCAGCTATTACTGCACCTATTACTGTAATGTAATAGTATATAGACATATATATATATATATATATATATAGATACATTGCGTAGCGTTAATTGTCTGATTTGTTGTTTTGAGGTGAAGTTCTACAGTAACGAGAGTGGTCGTCGTTGTTACTGTTGTTGTTGCTGCATCGTGGGTGATTACTCCCCGCTGTGGAAAATACTCCGAAGCTTCAACTGCCACCCTCACCTTATATGTACTCTGCTGCGAGCAGGCCACCAGGATGATAACGCTTGTGGGCCAGCGGAATTGGGTAGAATGATACGCCCACTAATTAAATATTGCCAATGTTCGTAAACATCATCTGCATATATTTGCTGTCGTACCGTTTGGTGACGCAGCCACTTCGCTGTTGTCCGCCAGTTTACGCCAAACGTCTGTTGGCCAAATGGAGGAAAAAACCACGCGAAAAATATTATCATCGTGTACTTTCTATGCTCAAACAAGCCGCTCATTCCGTGTGCTGGAGCTGAACAATAACAGTAAAAGTAGCTAAAATTTACAAACAATACCTTCTTCAAGCAATCGCCCCGGTCGTTGGAGTCATAATCTACCTCGCTCACGCTTGTCGTGCAAACGGCAAGTTTCGCTTCTTTACGAGAACCAAAGAACAATTCTATTCCCTTTTCTAATAGATAATCCCACGGCGGGGGCGAAGCCGTGTTCACCTGACTAGATCACTAAACTAGAAATCAACTTAACAAACAAGATCAACAATGAAGACTGGTATCCAACAACAATTCATCTCAGTCGGAACGAAGCGGTTGATCTTTCCACTCCAATCCCATCAACGTCACAGCCGCCTGTCAAGCTCGCAGTATTACAGCAGGTTCTATATTATACATATTGATAGCGTGTACATGTATATATATATATATATATACATAAACTTTGATGGCGTTTTCTCCGGGTGATTAGCAACGCTCATCATCGGATGACGTCATCACGGCTGACTTCGGTCGCTCCTCTGACAGCAGTGGCAACCAGTGGAGCGTCTTTAGTAACGAGAAAATGCCGCCTTGATGTATTGGTGTGTGTTTGTGTGTGTGTGTCTACACCACCGACGGGCGATCTCCCTTCTTCTTCGAGAGAGAAAGAGAGATCAGGAAATGACCACAAGAAACGACTACAACGGCCACTGCCTTCGTAGTGTGACGAGCGACAAATGAAAAACTCTTCTTGGTTATTCCGAGTCGTTATTATGGAATGCATACATGCTATTATAGTAGTGAGTATCAATGCAACGAATGCGTTTACTCGATCAGGTGGCTTTTCGTTGTCACAAACAGTAAAACGACCACTGGGTAAAACACGGAACCATCGAGGACGGCGTTGATAACTACGATTAGATAACAATTTCAGGTTTCAGGTTGTTGTCATTGCAGCCAACTTGATCTGAGCAACTTGGCTTGCAGCCGCCACTGCCAACGATATTGACGCGTTCAATTAGTGACCAACGCTCTAACAGCTCTCACGAATATGGTAACCATGCCCACACATGTATGCAACGAGAAGCCACTGGAACTAAATAGACTGACTGACTTCCAAAAAATAGGCTGACAGAGACAACGACAGATGGCCGTCGAGAGTTCGCTAGGAATAAACGCATGCTTGAGTATACGACTTAACCTTAATGGCCGGTGAATACAATTTCACCATGAGCGGGTTCGCTGCCGATTTCGAATTGTTCAACGATGTTAATACGCAAGTGGTAGCGGGTTCGTCGAGTATTTTCTTAGAGATTTGTTAACGGAAATAAGAAAATTACGCCTTATATCGAATGTATCAAATCTATGGTGTAACTGAAAGAAGGGATCCGCATACAACTTTTATTTTTGCCTATATTGTTACGTATTTCCATCTTAAGTCTCGTTACTTGAACGCAGTGCTCTTTCTCGATCTCTCCCTCTAACAAACTCGTTATGACCAGGACAGCTGGCTCCGACACCTGCCTCTGATATAATCTCCATTGGAAACATCAAGCATCATTATGAGTTATTCCTATGCGTATGAATGAACTATTTTGGGCGTGACACATGATGAGGACATGTGCCTGATTTATTTTTGCGAAATACCGTTCATCAGTTCGCCATCTAGAATCATGTTGTGTTTCTGCCTTTGATTGGGACGCCGGCCAATGATCACAAGCGTACTCTTGACGTCTTCAAAAATGCCGACAGCCACCCCTTTAGAGGGCGCACAGTTTCCAAGATTAAAAAAGGACACTCACTTCTCAGCGGAACGTTCACAATTTGCCATTGCCTGTTCTGACTGGCCAATGTGGCCTTTCAAAGTGGTATATCTCGTCACATTTTCACTGTTGTGCAACTTTGAGTGCTCACCACAACCAGAGAACAAATATCAACTCTGGCGTTTTTGATACATCGGTCGACATAACCATCAGCTCTATACGGGCATATAGATGCCATGACATTGACGAGGCTACAGAGGAAAGCGCGTGTGTGTTTATGCTGAAAACAATGAAAATTCATTCCATTCGTTTTGTGCGGCTGTTTGAAGAAAGACAAGAGATCTTCTCGTTACACTCGGAAAAATCCTAGCCCATTCTGTCAATTTCGTCATCAGCGCCCTATACTAATAATTGTAATACAATACATCCCATACATTTGTATCATCTATTTACTATCCAACGCCTTCTCCCTTGTAAACAAACAGCTCCGCCAGCTTGAACGTGTCGAGGTCACACCGAGGTCACTTCGTGTATTCTTTGGCAGAGTTCCTCTCTCACATCGGCGTCCCCCCCCGCCGCCGCCACCGCCTTCTTGAGCGCGAGTAGTCCATTTGGTAGGCAAGCTTTCGTTAGAACGATGAAAATATGATACATTTTGATGAGAGGCTGCTTCGCGCCGACATCGTCAGCCAGCGACCGCGCGAAGCGGCAGGCGTTGTCACTGGCCGCCAACAGGGAACCCCCACCGCTGCTCACGCGGACGTCTGTGTGTGTGCGTGTGTGTATCGGTCAGTGAGTCTCTCACTCTCAGCTATCAAATAGTTGCAATCGTCGCCCTATCATTCACTCACTTAGGCAGCGACTCACTCGCCTCACTCGACGGCTGCCAAGGTGGCTGGCTGGCTGGCTGGGTGCATGCCTTCTCCAAACGCACTGAGGGACTTTCTTTCGCAGATGATATGAGTTGAGTCGTCGTCAGCGGTGACAGAGTCATCGTCGTCGTCGTCGTTGCCATCACCCTCACTCCCGACCGACCGACCGCCTGCCTCCGTCTTGATCCACAGGACGATGAAGGGGCTGACCATCTGCAGCATCCACATATTATACGAACGCACCAACACGACGGCCAGCAGCGGCAAGAACCAGCGGCACCGGCAAATTTTATGTAATGGACCATTTTGCCGCTGTGGAAACTGAAGAGCTCACCGTATAGCAGGGAACGACAAACGGCAACACTTAGGGCAGAGGTGAGCCGTTGCTGCTGCTGCTGGTGCTGGTTTTTTTTCCCTCGCTCCGTCGTCCAGCTTCTGGTCAGTGGCAGAATTCCAGGCTGTTGATGGCCATCAAAAAACACACAGATACACTCAAGGCGCAAAACTACTACCTCGCTCACGGGCGAAACTGACGAAATATATATTGACTCTGCTAGATATTTGTTGGGGAGACATACTTTTGCAGCCTTGTTCCCCACTTCGTGTTGGTCCCTTTAAGTGTGACATGCATGTTCGGTGCAGACAGATGCGATCCTGCTAAGTGAAGCCAGAAGGCTGAGGGAAGCAATGACAGTTTACTGTTTAAATGCAATATATCATATTGCACAGATATGCACACTTACGACTAATATATGTTAAACCCAAATGGATGTTGGTTCGAGCGCAAACGGAATGACTAATGCAGTCAATACCTATCCACAAATTAACTTCTTGCCCAGTTGGGTTCATATGCTAAGCATAAATTTATAGAAAAGAGAACAGCAACTGTCGAAGATGGCCCTCAGCTTAGCGGCAAACCGACAACGGGAAAGTAATGTTAAATGTCATAAAGACAAAAAGTAACAACAATATTATCAGCAGCAGCAGCAACTGCAGAGTGATCTTGTATCAAGCGCATGTTATTGTATCTACACCAACGGTCCGTGCGAGTTATACAAAGTTGCAATAGTCGAGCAAAAAGCAATCAGCAGGTTCTGGAGATCGCATAACTGACAGAGGTTGTCCATTGATTGTGTATTTTATTCACTACGATATTGCATCATCTTCTTACCCTCGCTCGAGTAGTTGCTGTTGTTGTTGTTATCATTAGTCTGACGGCTCCAGGTGGCTATTTGGTGTTCTGCTGTTTTCAAAATGTTTTCAACAACGGTTCATGCGTGTTAGTGAAGTGTGTTCCGTCGGTGTTCACACTGAATCTGCTAAACTAGACATGTTTGTCGCGGACGCCAACTCAGGTACCGGGACTTAAGCAAGCGGGAATTGTGGTTTCGTTGTTGTTGTTGTTATTTCGGTAGTTCTTCATCAACGAATGTCACTTAGACCCCCCTGTGTATTGTGGCTATCTCGTGATGATGAGCGACTATTCGTGATCGTTCGCGTCTGGAACATGAGGCCCTCAAATGACTGCCGACAAATAGATCATTTGCTTTGTACTAAGAAATGAATTGCTACGCTTCGCAACACATACATGAGGTATATACGGCCACTAGTAAATAAAATGAAAATCCCCTTTCTCGCATAGTAGTGCATACATACCTATTATGTTTAGCTGACAACGCCGGCCCCATTAATCTTGGAAGCACATTCATTCGTTGTGCTTGCTCGCCTGCTTGCTGTTGGCGTCTCCTGTTCCGCCAGAGCGTTTCCTCACAGATTCGCCAGAGTGGGTCAAAGTCGAGACCTGGCGGCCCCAACATCGCCATGGTCACGATGAATAGAGGGCACAGCTATTACGCATCGTCCCTTTTACATATACATATATATATATATATATATATATATATATGTATGTGTATGTGTGTGTGTGTGTGTGCTGCAGATCCGTTACATAACTGTACTGTAGTATTCTGTAATTGTTGTGTTCATGAAGTGAAAGAAGCCGTGTCAGAAAAGCCAGGCAGGCAGCCTAAATTTGCATTGTTATAATCATTATAGGCAAATATTGCCTATGACATGGATAACCTAAGTATGACTGGATTAAAAAAGCGGCTAAATGTACACAAGTCAGATACATTTTTATCAGAGAAAAAAGGGCCACACATTCGAATTATTGCTACCATTGCACGCCTTTCGGGTGTCGTCTAAAGGTTCTATTTGGCAGTTACACTCAGCTAATTGGGTCAGCCATTTGATTCGCAAGCGTTAAAAGGTGATTTGACTGTACGAATACGAATCGGATACGAATACAAATCCTGACTATATATATATATATACATATATATATATATATATGTGTGCAATACAATAGTACCTTTTAAGTGAGGGCTACAAACTTCTAGCAACAGCCGCAGTTTTACATGTATATAAAAAAAAGGTATATATATATATAAAGTTCAAATGTTGCCGCCAAACACAAAGACAACGCCGTAATTGTTTCAGAATCCTACTGTCTTTTTGGACTCATCGGCCATTACTTATTATAAGAGAAAAGTATCCAGATACCTGTGAATAACAACTGAAAGCTGTAATTAAAAATGCAACTTACGTCAGTCCTGCTTTAGTGTGGTAGTGGTCTTAATTTTTCATACGAAACAACTGGTTGACTCTCTATTTTGTGTGGCCTTAGGCCATCTGACTGGGCCAGTGGCAGTATGGAGCCGGTTGGGTGTTTCAACTGGTTGTGCTCTCATTTGAGCGGTGAGGCTGCAGATGTTCCCAGACGTCTTCGTGCTGGCGTTGTTTTTTTTATAACAGTCTTCTGTTGGCCATTTGCGATGAGACAATGGAACCTCGGGAACACCGGTCCGGTCGAAGAGCGAGTGAACAACGTATGTCTATAGTGCGTTCAAGCCCTCTGTGATATCTGAACATTGGCTACATTGTCGAATTCGGTGAGTTTTTCATTTATGTTCCCTCCAGATGTCTAAAAATGAATTTCTCGATAGGCTACCGTACTAGAACCCGGCAACTATTAAACCTTTGTAAATCCTCCTATTTATCTTGGGCCCTCAAGTGCATCTCTATGGTATAATAGTTACAATATATAGGCTCACGTGTATATATATATATATATAGGCGTACATTGTACATATATATATATATATATGTAAATATATTCGCATGTTCCCTCATTCTTTCAAAGGATGAAACCCCACATTGACCATATCGAGGGATAGACCCGCAGTTTTTTGCATAATTAGCTAGATACGTTAACTAATCGACAACAACTCGAGCAACTCTCATGTCAAATATCTTGCTACCAGCACTATTACTGCTGCTGCTGCTGTTACAACTACTACTCTTCCATAACAGTCGAGTGATAAGTGCCATTCGTGTCTGATCGGGTCGACTCGAACAAAACACCAAAGGCACGCGTACAATCGCGCACACAATTTGCACTGTATCTGCTGGAGCTCGATTAACCTCTGTGTTGCTTGTCGTCTCCCTGCTGCGGCTACAACCACAATTACAATCTACAGCCCCATGCTACGATGAGGCCATCATCCCCCGCCCCCATTCCATTCGGTTCTGTTGTGTCCGGTCAATGGCCATAACTGGAGCACAACACCATTTGCGACCGTTGGGGTTGTGCGCGCTGCTCCTGCAGAGCTACACATCACAAGAGCCCGCCTGGTACAGAGATCGAAGGACGATACTTGGATACCCGCCCGGCCATACAAACACTCCGAACGAGACGCCGCTACAGGGCACGCTACGAAGAGCATCACCATCATGGTGCTGGACACAGGATTCGTTACAACAAGCGTTCGTTCGTTGCGCGAACAGCAACTCCTATTAGGTCTTCCCGTTTGCAGCTGATACCGGCTTAGCAGCGGCCTTCAGCTGCTGCTGCTGATGCTGCGGTGTAGAACCCGGAGGAGTTTTGCTCTATTATCTCTCTCTCTCTCTGTCGCCCTCTCGTTCTCACTACACTGATCTATATCAACGGTATTGTACATCCCTGGGCAGCGCTGGGCCTATCCGACCATCCTGGCCTGTCTCTCGAGCTGTCGTCTGTTTGCACTTGTGGACGCAGAAATCGCCGTCGACGGCAAATGTATACAGTCGTTTAGAAGAAGAACGAAACAGTGGGGGCACATGCGAATGTATGCCCTCGTCTGTGTACTCAAGTATATTGTTTTGTTGATATTTAGTAGCTGACCAAGCAGACTGTACTGTCTCCTTATCGACCACCTGAAGCGGAGGGCCCGAACATAACGGGGAGGGCCGACATAACGTCATCCGTTCGTCCCGCCCGTCTTTCCATTACGAAACACTCAATCGAGGGACGCCGCTGTCGGGAGCTGTGTCCAAAGTGGCCTGACCCTGTTAGAAGAAGGAAATCGGACGAGTCGGCTTGCCAAGGTCAGATAAGGTGACGACAGGAGAGGCGAATGTTATTGTCTGTCTTGTTCAAGGTAGGTACATATTTAATATAATATAGGACTTTACCTTGTCGATTCGGGACTGTCGCCCTACCGTGGGATAGCAACAAGCTCGTACGTCTGCCCGCTAAATGAGTTACGCTTTGTGACCCATAACGAAGACCGACAGTAACTAGAATAGGAAATATAGTCGAAAACAATGATAATAGTAATCTCATAGATCTCAACCATATTTATGCAACGGCAAAATATTTATGTAATCTAAAGTTAGCCGAATTCCTGCTTGAATTTCAAGCCGAGCCGCTTACAGGCTGTCTGCGGACCGCGGGGACAATCTTCGCTTGCGAACTTCAGAGTTTCATCTTTTATTAGCGGTGAACGATTGCAACAGTCAAGGCCACCACCACCGCGGCGTCATTGGCACAATTCCATGAATTTCCAATTTTCCAGCAAGCACTGACAGTTACCCAGCCAGTATCTCTCTAGCCGATCTTTGGTCACCGCGTCTCCTCGCAAGCATCGCTCGCATTCGTCCTCGACCCTTCTTACACCGGCTTCTGTTGCGTGTTGTTGCAGGAATTTGCAGAAAATAGCCGAGACAACTTGTTTGGAACTTGCTCGCAAAGCGAAGGAATCCCACTGACAGACAGTGAGGGTGGAATAGCCCCCGCCGGCCCGGGCTCTAGCTCTGCACTCGTCCAAACGCGTTCCCGTAGCGGAATGTCGAGTGTTTCTCCATCGCGGGGAGGAACCTGGTCAAAGTCGGTGTCGACGTTCACCTTCCGACCGCGTCAACCTCATTCGGTCTGTGGAGTCGAACCGATGCTCGCAATGGTCGCATAGGGTCGCAGGTTGGTGGTGAAGTCTGAGAAGCACCCCGTCGCGTTCATTTCATCGACTTCGGCTGGTTGCACGCTGCCCAGTGTTCGCATTTGTGCGTGCTGCTTGAGCTTGTGCTTCCCTGCGACGCAGCCGGGAAAAGTCATCCCGACCGTCAATGCTGTTCTATCCAAACAAACTTTGTCATCAAAGATAGAGCCACCCCCCTTTCGAGAGTCCGACAGACGCTCGCGGTGAAGCTGCCGTTACACGGGTGAGGCGAGCTCCCCTCCAGTCGTGCCATGGCCTGCACCGTGGCATTCATAACAAAACATTATTTCCGAGGGAGGCGCGTCCTCGCGTTCACATGCTAGCCAGCTGATTTGTGCGTGGCTGTCATCCTCCTAGCCAGGGAGGTGCTCACTGAGGAAACGGGTCTCAGCGGTATGTCTATGTAACTGTGTATAATACACAGTATGTAACTCTGCAATATTTCGTTGTGCCACAGATAGCCACATCTGAACCTCGAGCCACATCGGCCTGTGCCGTATTCTCATTCCCACTGTCCAAAGGTTCTGTCGGGCTAAACGTGCTTCGTGTTGTATTCGAGTTCATGTGTGGGCGTATGTGAGCTATTTTTGTCCGTGTGTAGGTTGTGGTATATGCGTTCGGACACAGTAGAATTGAACGAGGCTCATCAGATTGTTTGACTATGTGTATCCCTTTGTGAATACGATCTCCGACCTTTTTGTCTCTCTGAGTATTTTCATATTTATATTCTCTGTGTCATTATAGCACCACGGGATAGTAGATATGTTTAGTCAATGATAAAAGTGGGCGACATTATTTCATATTGCTGTTATGAGCAGTATTACGGCGTAACCACACCGACCCGAATTGATTATAACAGCTTTCAGATCAGTTCAGTCATCAGAGACGTGCCCCTGTTACCCAGTGTACGGCAACCTGTTCGGAGCACCTAGGTTTTTCAATCAACACCTCAGAATACGTAACGCAGTCACAAAACCAACCGTCTTCAATCAGGCCGACTCGTGAATTTTCCCAACAATCGCCACCTCATCTCATTTTAGGCTCATCTTCACCAGCCCCTACCATTATACCGCCAAGGCTGTCGCACGTAGTAATTGTATAGCACTAGACTGATGGAATGAATCCAGGTAAGTCTCTAACCATGTTTCTCCTGTCAAATATACGTTTACAGACACCAATAGATGGCAAAGTTTCGTTTTCTGTAACGACATATTCTACACATGTTATCAATGATCGACATTTCCGGAGCGCTCTGCAGAAGCGTGTTAACTCCTATTAAATTGCACCAGCACAAAGGGAAGGCTATCGTAATGAACGCATTAACATACACACACGTAAAAGATTATCGCGTTTAGTACTGTGTTCAGTCATTTTGAAAGTTTTCTAACTGCTCTAATCCCATGTGAAAGCACAGCTAAATGTACCTATTACAGTAAAGAAATACGTTGTGAGGTCAGCTCGATTCACAGGTTTTTATTCAAATATTTTATTGATTTATCGTCTAGAGATATATGCCGCATTATTGACCTTAATTCGCTGATAAAAGAAATTGTTGCCCATTTTTTGTCGTCATGAGACACGGTATATAGCAACGTAGGAAACGTGTTATACAACGCACTGCTCCTGCTGTTACTGCTGCTCTCGCCATTCTGCTGGAATATACATACAATACACTCCGAGGGCAACTTCCTACAGAGGTATTACAGTTAAGCGAGAACTCGTCTCTATCGTCGTCTATTTCTTCCAATCAAACCATTTAGCTGGCCGAGTCATCAGGCGTAGATACACCTGTCTCCACCAGCTCACTGATGAGCGTCACTTCGAATGTCCATCTCGGAGTAACAGTCAAATGGCGAACGGGTGGCGATCTCAAAGGAGTCCAAATGGCATTTTTTTTGCCTTACGCTCCTTTGGCGTCTGCTCCTGGCTACAATCTACTCGGTTGTCAAGACTGCACGATGCCTACACGGAGCGACACTGGGCCCGGGGGTGGCTATCGATCCGATCCGGCGGGCGCTCGAGTCGGCCGTTCGACTCCGCCACACGTTAGGTAACAACAAACACCCCGCCTGTATCCACCACTGCCACTAACATAAGCTGTTCGCGGCAGCGGGAGCAAGCATAGCCGGATATAGCTCGCAAGTGCGCAGCGGTTAGCTTCGGTGTCCTGCAGGCCAGCCACTATTGTATGCACTCGTGATACAGAGAGAGAGAGAGAGCGAGAGAGAGAGACACTCACATGCATCCAAAGAAGACAAACACCACGGAGACCAGCGTGGGCCGGGGCAGGGAGCTGTTGGAAAAGGGAGGGCATTACTCAAGCGGGAACACTGTCACCGTTAGCCAGACTTGGGCCAAGGACGCCAGCCACGTTTAACCACTAGCCACAGCAAACAGACCTTGTTCAGCAACGACACCAGCAGCAGCAATAGCAACCACAGCTCTGACATCGGTTGGACAAAATTCTCCCCCGTGTTTGGAACGAGTCGACAACGTTCATAGGAATCAATGCAGACACTTAAATATTTATAGTCCAGTTGACTCGACACTGCGACTCCTTAACCTCTACTCGTATACCGATATAAAATATGACTGGAGGCTCCATATGAATATACGATGCGCATTCGTTTCAAACGACGTTTTGCTTTGCATTCCTCTCATATACTGTATAATACTCCCAGTAACTGTAGGCTAAATTATTGTATTATACATCTGTTTCCCTTACGGGCTCACGCACTCACGCGTGCTCTGCGAGAGTAACATGAACTGCCGTCTGACAACGATGGGTGACCATATCCGCCATCCCACTCCTCCTGTAAAATCACCTCACCTAAGGTAAGAACAAGGACAAGGAGAGTGCGCTACTTACAGTACTAGAGTTACAGCTATGGCTAGCACTGTCATTCGTATAACATGTACGTTGTATTCGTTGTATCCGAGAGTATCTGAATTCGCGGCCTATTCGAACTGCTGCTGCTGCTGTGGCCACCGTCACCGCTGGCCGATCGATGCGGTCGGGTGCCCCCCAAGCACCGAGGTGACTCCGCTTGTTTCTCGCTTGCGTGCTCACTTCTTCCCACCAAGGCGGACAAGAAGACAACGGACACATCAGGATCTCACCGTTCCTTTGTCCGACTCCGTTCGAACTCACTACTGCGCTGTGTGTGCCGGATCGTGCTCGGACAGCAAGAACTCCAGTCACGTCGCTGAGGACCACCCCGTCCATAGCCGACTGCGACAGAGGGCTGCAATCGCTTCCGGATGATGTCTGCTCTCTATAGTTTTTTTTTTACTGTTGGCTACTCCAAGGGGGACGCTGGACATCGGGTACCGACAAGCCAGTGAGGCCTATTACCTCACTGGGCATTCCGCCTCAACCACTCAGGTTCGTTTACTCTGCTCAAACTTGGCCGATCGCTAAACGTCCGCGGACATCGATTCTCCCGAATTCGACAGATTTGTACGGCTTATCGCCTGCGGAATCACAGCGCCTCTCTCCCTCCATCACATCAAGTTCAGCTGTTAACTGCGAGCGCTCGAGCGAGCCCGAACTACCGAAATCGAATATAATATTCAGGAGAATATTCGCAATGAAAACCGCATTCGAAAATGAATTCGCCGGCTGTTTCTTACAGTTGTGACTATTGCTCCCACAGCAATTTGCACAAAGAAAATTGATGGGGTCGATTAGGCAACTGAGCAGACAACGTCGACGACATCGAGCTATGGCACCGTCTCAACCGATCGCGCAAACGCGTACCGTTGTATAGATTTTGAGACTAATCGGACGTCGGCGAATTCGCACACGCTCCAGATTCCGTTCGCTGTGTTCGGCTATTCCCATCATGCAGTTTCCAAACCGCAAATTTATACGCGTTTCCATTCCTCTTAGAAAGCGCGACCTGGCGGGACGTTTCGTCGGCACGGCGGATCCATCAGCAAGGTCATATGCCACGAGTCACTTGTTGCACTTGGGTCAACACTGCCGTATGCACGGCCGGAGCAGCCGGCAAAACACGTTTGATAGTGATGGCGGTGGTGGTGGTGGTGATGGTACAAATGAGAGCGGTGGCGAAATTTGCCCCCAACGGCGCATCCCGCGCTGTGAAATTGTGACTGCTGAGAGATGAAAAGTATTCTAGCGGACTGCTTCGTAAGATCTTCACCACACACATGATTTGATTATAAGTGCGTACAGACCACGTGTACAGGTTGCGTGACGCGTTTATCTTGCATAGAACGACACTCGCAGTATGATAAGAAGACAGTCTATTTTTTTAATTTGTATTTTATCGCGTTTTCACATTAAGTAAATTTTGCTGCAAAAAACACTTACGGCTTCTTGGAGCGGTACAAAATGTAATGTACCGCTCCATTGCACACATATATATGTATATATATATTTATATACACACACATATTTATATATATATATATGCATGGAAGTGTCCATGTAGATAATGACTTCGACAACTTCGGCAGGCTGAGATAACACGAATACTACATATATTCACGGCAAATCTTACACCGCTAACGGCAGGTTGACCCACGAGATGCAAAAGGCGGCAAACATCAGGCATCTATGTAGACCTACAAAGTTATTCCCTACGAAGTTATTCCCATTTTCGCCAAAAGTCAAAAAGACATAGTGACACTTTCGCGTTCAAAATAATTTGTCCTATGGTGATGACACAGGCTGACACACAGGTAAGTGCCACCAAGATTCGATGCACGCAAACGATCACTCAACTCAATAGGTTCGTGAGGCGTTTATATTCGTGATACCAACGTATTGTTTGTATCCGCACCCAGCCAGTGTCAGTGGATGGGGTTTTACAGGACGGAGCAAAATGCGATGGCGTAAAAACTACATTGTGTCACCATGCCTGTAAAGTTGAAGATAAGATCCAGAGGGAGGCAACACAGAAAGACCGTCGCCAGGCGTTGCACAGCTCGACAGTACCAAGTAGGCGTGTGTGTGTGTATATACAATATATCAGCTGATTAAGGACAGCAGCTCTTTGATCAAGCAGAAGAGCAGCACGCATGATTGCGCATGATGTTGCGTCCCGAAGTCCAAAAAACTCCGTTGTTGTTATGATGGACGTCCGTGGGGCATTTGAACCACATTAGCGCTCTTCTACGGACCGTTATCGCTCGCCCGCTCGCATTCGTATCATCTCTTATTACATTTGAGCTGAGCGGCACTTGCTAGTCATCCAAGATCTCTCTCTCTCTCTCGCTCTCTCGGCTACAATAAACAACTAATCCAAACCTGTATGCTTCTCTGCCTATTTGTCATACTCTATATGTCGTGTTTGTGCGTTGTCGCTTTCACGCCACACATCCATCTATCCCTGGTTTTGCCTCCAGAAAGACAACAGCGATGTGAGTCAGATCGACTACGGGAAGCCGATAGTGCGTCCGCGTAGAACGCGGGCCCTGTAGCGTAGCGAGATTCTCCAGCATTGTAAACCCCCCTTCCCCATCTCTCGCGCGTTCGGTGTAACTGATAAAGATTGATAAGGAGAACTGAGCCAAGCTGTGCTGGACTGTCTGGGGCGCGACGATCGCTAGATACACAGCCACCAGCGCAGCCGCCGCCGCTGCTGTTAGCCCCCCTCTGATTTTGAGTGACACGCCGGTGAACGGTGCGCGTTGCGACACATGATGCATCTCTCCATGTCTTCGCTGCCAGCAGGCGATGGTGACGATACCACAGCGAGCGTGCTTGTGTCTACGCCGTCGTCCTCTGGGTCCTCACGGTCGCACCACCATATGACGAGTCATACTTCTCACTTGTGGGTGAATTGTACGATTGCTCGCTTCCTCGAAAGCGTGATCCAGCTCTCTCGCAGTGCTCTTCCTCCCCATCTCGATACATTCTCCCTGGACAACCTTCCTTGTAACTCTGCCTGCTGGGTGGCTAATGTGCTACTAGCAGCGGTGTACGTCGCTGCATCTGCATTGTGACAACGACAAGCACAATTAGGCCAGACCTGTAGCTGTAATGGAGACGGAACGGATCATGAACAAAACGAACCGTCGTCCGACAGCGACAACCATAGCCACGAAATGATTGAGGCGAGGGAGCAGGCCGTGGAGGCTTCCGCCGCGAAGTGCCCTATTACCCTTCAGTTTACGTCAACCGCGCTGAGAGTCAATCTACAAAATAAATCCCTGTAATTTCTCCGTTACTCCTCCACTACGGGATCCCCATGGGACCCGTTTTCTGGAGTGGATTTACACCAGAAACGCTTCATAGAAGAAGCTGGCTGGTGGACAATTTGCAGTGTAACAGTGATCTCTATCTTGACGCGATGTTATATCTAGGTGGCATGGCAGTGGCCTCATTTGATTCGACAAGGCGGTGATCTTCCCCCAGAAACACGTTTGACACGTCTACGACGCGTTTTTGCGATAACAAAATAGAAAGTCAAGAACAAAGCCAGTGCAAAGGCAATGTGCGTGCGCGCCGGCCTTGTCAGCATCTGGCAAACCAGGCCACAAATCTCGAACTCACTTAATCTCTTGAAATGCATTTTTCATCGGGCGGAAAATCACGTCATGTACCACCGGAGCAATCGCCGGAGTGGCATGTCCGCACTGTCTTGAGCCGAGCGAAAATAAAAGCCAACACCAAGGTCGTGCCATGTTTATTTATCGCCGTCCTTTATTCAGAGCGCGCTGGATATCTAATTTGATTTATTAATTAACATCCGTTCGTTCGGATATTGTGGGTATGTCCTATACGCGTTTGTGTTATGTAGTTTACTCGATTGTGACAGATCCGCATCTTTCATGTCTTTGTGACAGCGACGTCCTCATTCTCTGAATATGAACGACGCACGAATAGATCAAGCGAAGGATTACTGCCGTGAGGAAAATTTCTATGAAGTCCGTTTCTGGGCTCATACCCTCCAAGACCTCGCAACACCTCACTCACGAGGGAAAATTCTACAAACTTACTCATTCGTCAATATATAGGAATATCAACTAATCTCCTCAGTTGTCAGTCATCGATTTATTGACTACTGACTTCTCCATATATATACATCTATAGATACATATATATACATATATATATATATATATAAACGCGATGTGAGAGGGAAATATAGGAGCTACGAAGTGTGCCACAAGACATCTATGAATCGATCGGCGCACTATTGTTGATCATTGTCGACGTCCGCTGCAATCTCGTCATCTATATTCGAGTATAAGCGAACACCATACGCACAAACACATCCAGTGAATATATCGCTATCTATCTATCAATCGGTCGATGATAAGCATCGTCATACAAATTCTTGTTTAATCAGGCCTCTCTTCAAGCGTCTTGCCCGGATGCGTTCGTTGATTGACAGGCGGCTATGGGAAGCCTACCGGTTCGATGTGTGGATAACAAAACAAAGCTGAAACACGGCAGCAAACACAACGAAAAAATGCTTTGCGACCGAGAGTGAAAGACACTGAAGACGTCAACAGCGTCAGGAGGGGTTGCGCGTGCGCGCGCGCTTCGAGCCGATGGAGTAGCCGTGCGTCAAACAGGGTGTCCGTTGGACCCACACCACTGACGGGCGAGAGATACGGAGGGAGGTGTGACAAAATCGATGACGCCCAACATTTTTCCGTCACACGGCTTTGTCGCCCCCAATCAAAGCCGCTCAACACACACACACGCGCGCACGGCCACAGTCGTAGCGAGCCACCTCGGAGTCAATCAACAATGGCAAAGAATCAACATAAGAGCATGCACGGTAGACAATCTCACTGTATGCGCTCGAGGAACCCGCGTCAATCGACAGCGGCCCGAGGTGTCAAAACACTTCCACCCATGCCGCAAAGGCGGCAAGGGGACAATACAGCGAAATGTCGAACGGATCTATGGACCGATAGCTGCGGATGGCGCTGAGAGACGATGGTTGACCGCGGTACTCGCCAAAACTTCGTTAATGGTGCGAGCGGCTAAGCTAGGCCGTGTCAAGACAAGCGACGCAGTCGGAAGAACGCGTGTGAGGGGTAAACGGTGAAGTCAAAATGAGAGTGAATACTACCCAAGAAGTGGAAGACTTAAGCTGATCCGTCGATGAAGACCTACGGATGATGGGGCGAGTTCCCCCGTTCGCAGCCGCCAACCAACAGCAAACTCGAATAAACAAGCGAGCTGACAAAGCTAGCAAAACAATGCGACAAAAGGAGATTTAAAATCAAAACGAAGAAGATAGGAGCCGCCGCTATTGCCGCCGCCGCCGCCGTCAGCCAGCCGCGGAAACGCCATCAGCAGGAACAACAACGCCAGAGCCACGAGCACACGATGTCATGCGAGGCAATGAAAACCAGACGTCACTACATGATGAAAAGGAGGCACAGAAAAAGCCGCTGCTGAAGTCAGCTGACAATACGAGCTAGAGCAATAAGGTTAGCAGACAACCGTGGGTTTAGAATAGGGCAAAATACAGAAGACCCTGCACGATGCTACGGTGCGTCGTGTGCGGTGCATCGCTGTTATCATTCCTTCGTCTCGTGGTCGAGCCACCAGCGTCATAATCTTCCGCCCGAACGGTCGACTCTTCGGCTAGCGCTTGAGGATTCGTCTTTTCGTCAAGGATTACCTGTACGACGCAGCTCCGCGTTAACAGAACTAGACGAGCGCACGGGCGAGCTTCTCGCCACTGTTGAGCTCGAGTAGAATGAAGTACGACACGTCGGCGATGATAAAGTTTTTTCCGAAGGGACTAGTGTTCGTTTTGCGAAGACGCTTACGGAAAACGCGCCCGTACTAAGCGATTGGATTTGACCCTGTGCGCAATGAGGAATGCATCAAAATGCAAACTTCCTTAGCTAAATGCAAACAAGTTCCCGCCGTCCGTTGGGCAATCACCATTCTGGCAAACGTCATTTCGACTTACTCCGGTGATCTTGTTTCGGATCATCGAAACAGTTCACGAGAGATCCCACACGCTCCCATGAGACTGGGCGACGTCCAGCGCCGTCGCAACCTTCCATTTAAGTTAAGCCCGAAGACAAGCTTCCGTTAAACTCGATTTAGCCGGCTCCTCTCTTTACTTTGCGTCTTATGCCGGTCCTCGATGGGTCGTTAGCGTCAGGCGAGCCGCAACTTGAATCTCTCTACCTAGCCTCAAGATCGCTCATAAATATATTTAGAGGGTTGTATACGCTATATTTGAACTGGCTGCTTGAAATAGTGGTGCCGCCGTTACGGCGCCATTGAACATTGCGGGCCCGAAATCCCAAGCACACAATTCTTGGAGAGAGAGAGAGAGAGAGAGAGAGATCGAACGAGCGAACGAGATGGACTTATTCGAGGGGCTGACCAGGGATCGTAAATGATCGTCGTGATAGCTAACTTAGTAGTCTAGCTGTTTCGCGTTAGAGTGAAAACCGTGTAACGACGATACATCTCCGCTAATAACAACGCTAGCAAACTTCAAGATTCGAATCCATCGATCACAAACAACATCAGCCACTTCAACAACCACAACGATAATGATTGTTCATGTGTGCCTGTGCGCTCATCGGTCGCCAGCAAATAGAACAAAACGAGTGTAGATATTTCTGGGATTTGATATTTCAGTAGATGTATTAGTGTGCATCAAACCTAAAATATGTCGCATTCTTTGCAGCATGATTCTGATCGAATGTACTCAAGCAACACAGGGTTCAGGGAGGACACTCTCGTGCTGGAACTTTGTTTATACATTACTACTGCGACTGCAACGAATTCTGCAGCGAACTCACTTAGCTGTCTCTCATTCACGTCATACCTCGATACCGCCACTTCTGGTCTTGCCTCAAAAACTACGAGTAAGACTAAGCAAACGTATCTACTATAATACTAAACCTTAAACAACTAACACTACAACGGCTTTCACTAGTTGTGTAGTGTCTTAGTCGTTGATGATGTTTATGTTGGAATTCGTAAACCACCTGAGTATTTTTGCTGTTAACCTATTGCCATTTCATTCTCGTCAACTCGCGCTTGTGACGCACGGATCCGTGTAAATTAGCTGCACAGCAAATGCAGACTGAATAGATATTGAATCAGACAAAGAATCAAGATACATAGTGAAATTCAAGTGTGTACAAACAGGCGAAGCAGTTCAGATGTTGCTCATGTTCACACGGCCAAACGGATGTGGCGTGAACTATTGGCGGGAACATGGCAACGTACACATAGGCGCGCGCGCGCTGAATTAGGTCGTGGCACAGCGTTCGCACTTCACCAAACGTCAACAAGTCAGCACCACAAAATGGCCATCGTAGACAGACATAAAATCGCTGTTGCTTTCTCTCCAAGGACTACCAGGTGAATGGGTGAGCGCAACCAAACCGGGTGTACATATAATAATCGCATCAATACACGGCATGGCTCACAGGAGTTCCCGTTACGGAAGCTCATCAAATCCACGTATGTGTATTGTACAGCGAACGGAATATTGTACCGGTTTGCAGCGAAACATACCGGAACGTTTTCGGCCAACATTTAACGTCCACGGAAACCCTTTCGGCATTGCTTCATCAGTCTGACCCCTTGAAATGCAAATGTGCAACAGTGAGAATCGAACCCGTGCACCTGCGCGCAATCGACAGTCGGGCTCGAAAATGAAACATACTCGTGTACGTTATACCCCGTCATGTTCTCTCGTCATAAATGTCGGTACGGCCTCCGATTAAACCGCATGGCGACCCCAACATGCTTCTATGGATCTTCCATGTGGGTAATAAATTGTGGTCCCTTTTATATATATATATATATTTTTTTTTGTATTCTCGATGCGTGCACAGTGCTGCTATCGGCACTTCTATTACTATCGTGGGCTGTAATATCTCAAGTTAGCTTCAAAATGATGAATGTTTTTTTTGGAAAGAAAATTTCCACTTCCTTCTTAGCTCGACGCTGGCCAAACATCAGCCCGGCGAAATTAATGGACGATCAAGTTTCTAGTTTCGTCCAACGAGAGACTATGCTCCACAGGACGACCGATAAATTACCCGTGATTTTCGAATGGAATAACGCCACAGTGCAATATAATGCCTGTGTTGCTTCTATTAAGTTGTTGTGCTCAACAGCAACATATTGTTTTTTCGTCGTCAACGTCACTCGACGGTTAAGAGAGCGTGACCCACCAATTATAATCTAGGGTCTAGACAGCCGACCAACTGCCGACTAAAGATGGATTAATAGCACGTAAGATATGGGACCCGCTCTTCATAGGGTCTCGACTTCTCGGGACGACATCGTGATCGTAATCGCGTGCCCGTCCAACACTGCTGACTGAATAACTTCACGCTTTAATTATAGCTTGATAATTAGTGCGTATTGGGTAGTTGGACAAGAGACGAGTGCATTCATAGATGCGAGAGGCTGTACGAACTATGAGCTACTTATATGGTTATCAACGAGGCTTGGCGTACACCTCGCTGGCTTATAGCTGACAAGTAGCCGCGGATTTTAATGGGCTGCACTCGGTCTATTTTCTTCCTGTCCTAGAAGAGTTTCGTAGCTGCCGCACCTGCCTGTACCTGATAAAGTATTGAATTTCAGATAGAACCTCGTGTTTTTTCAGCTGAACTCACACTGAGCTCAGTAAACATGTAAGGAGAACCCCCGGTGCGGCTGCATAATAGTAACTGGCGTACGAGCTCAGACTCAACATTTCGATTCAAACGATTCAACATCAAACGATTACATAAATGGAATTATTGTTACCATTGCAGTGTACTACGACAAACTACGTTAAAAGGGTGAAAGACGTTCATAGAGATGTCGTTTTTGCTGAGTCTCAGCTTCCAGAGATTAAGACAACAAAGTTGGCATGTATTTCATATATATATATATAAATATACACCCCTTTCTCTCTTTGTCCGATTGGTCATCGTCTATTGTACCGTGCGATTACAGCAAGTTACAATTTGCGGCGGTGGCAGGTGCAGCACCGCGCGGCTTCACTCAGATAACGCCGCCGCCGCCGTTGCACCGCTCGAGCCGGAATGGTCAGTCGCTGGCCCTTGTTGTCGCTGGCGCTCTTCTAGCATCACTACCGCTACCCGACGACCACGAACACTGCCTGATTCGCACGCACAAGCGTACACTAAACACCGATAGATGTGCACAGTGGCTGTCGAAGCATCGGTGCAAGCAGCTGCATCAGCGTCAGCAGGCAGAACAAGGAATATGGACAGAGCTGCTGCACAGGCCTCGGACTCGTCGTCGTCGTCGTCGTCGTCGCCGCCGCCGCCGCCGCCGCAGAGCATCAGGATGAAGACGAAAGCATCAAGTGAACACCGGGAAAAAGCGAGAGAGAGAGAGAGAGAGGCATTCAGAGGCATTCAGAAAATCCGAAGGAACGCACACCAGAAGGAGTCAGAAGCTAGCTAGGTAGCTAGCCATACATGCGGGGGGGAGGCGACAGCAGCAACAGCAACTGAAGACGAGGCACTTTCTGTCGTTTTCAGCTAGCGGGCCACAGGGCCGTTGCCGTTCAGCAATGGCCATAGCTGATGCAGATGCTACTGCTGCTGCTACAGCGGCGGCGGCGAACGGGTCAACGAACTCTCAACTAGAAAAAAGAGAATCCATGACGAGGGACCAACTACAGGAACTGGCGAACAGGGGACAGACGGGGACTTGCGGGGGAAAGCCGAGAAAAAGGAAAAAGATGCAGAGGGAGAAAAAGAAGAAAAAGATGAAGAAGACGAAGAAAAAGAAGAATAGAAGATGCAACAACAAACGAGAGCCGCGAGTGCCTAAAGCAAACCAGGCGCGACCCAATGTGGCAAAGGGGACGGATGACGATGACGGGCGCCGGCGAGTGCCACGGCGGCGGTTCACTTCAGTCCATCGTGTCTAGTTATGTTACAGCATACCAGTAATGCCATCATCGCCCCGGCGACGACAGCAGCGGCAGCAGCAGCAGAAGCAACGGTAACAATCATACGATTCTTATTTTTTCGAGTGGACGAAGTGGAAGATCAAACGGAGATGCCACTTTGTCTGTCGTCGCTCTCGTCTGCGTTTTGTGTATCCGTTCTTTGAGCACTGCGAAGCATAGCGTACCCGAACGTAGGAGGCCGGGGCAGGTTGTGAGGAGTCACGGGGTGAAATGGTGGAGAGGAAGTATCGTAATTAATCGGAGGCGGGCGCAGTGAGCACGGGGCCACGTCGACGCGAACAGGGCCCGTCCATGTATCATCATTCACTCATGTATTGCTAGTTCATGCAATGATCGGTGAACATATACTATACATATGTATATGTGCTCGTTATGTGCACCGGAGGGCTGGATTGAAAGTCGAGGCTGAGTGGCATCGCTAATTGCAATGATAATAAAGGAGAGAATTTTTTTTGCGCTAACGTTTGCACTCATTTAGAAGGTATACCCTCCAAGAACTAATGGGCCACCCTCTAAATGATGTACGCTTACGCGCCACAAACGACGTTCACAGCCGAGAGATAGAGAGAGAAAAAGAGAGAGTGTGTGTGAGTGAACGATCAATTGACCCCAACCTCTTCAGCATACGAGTATGTGACCTACTCTGCCGCAGTGGAACGTCCGCTGTTGCCAGGATAGATGGATGACGGCGATATTCATCATTAATCCCTCGTTTGTAACTTTTTCTTTTCTATATAGAGAGAGAAAGAGATAGAGAGAGAACGAGATAATTGCTTGTCTATCTTTCTTGCCCAATTCAAGCAAAGGTGACGCATTCAGTATATATTATTATATTAGCCTTCCCTAGCACTGATGGAGCCAAGAAGTCATCGGCCGGCACCATTGTAAACAATTTGAATGCGCGCGAAGATTTTGTTGCAACACGCAAGAAACCGCTTAGAGGAGCGACCGTGGAAGAGGTGACATTAGACTAGACATCTCGGTTATGGGATAATCTGGCAAAAAACGTCTGATCCCACTTCATATAAGGTGACCAGATTTGAAGTGGACAAAGGCTCGTTTGATTTACAGACGCTACTTGTTAATACAATATATTCTTTACAGACAGAGTACTCGCAGGGGGTGTGAGAACAGATCACAGCGAGACTCGAATGGGCCGGCAAAACGCATCGTGGTCAGAATCACCGATTCGTTCGCTGGACGTTGGTCAGCGGATGAATTGGATGAGGCCACGCGCGCCGAGTGGGCCAGGGCGACTCTGTCATTCCTTACGAATGTGATGAAAAGGATTTCTCAGTTATATAGAACCTGCATATGAGCCACTTGAACGCGTTCGATAATCTAAATATAATATAACGAGTGCTCCTCGTAAACACGGCTAATCTTCTCCAGCACCCAGCATCACGCTCGAATCGACACTATAGCTCTGACAAGATTTCGATCAGTCCTGTCGACGTTCCACGTACCGTGTGCATACAACTCATTAGACGACGACATTGGTTTCTTTATTCGGATGTAATTTGTTTGTGTTTTTAATGCCAAAAGTGAATTTCATTAGTTTCATTTTCGACTCAAGCTAAATTGGTGTAGTAAAACACACTATTTGTATGGTAATCTTGACATTACTATTATTATTATTATTATTATTATGACTATTCTCATTCATAGACAAGGCTGCCAATTGCCATTAGGCGGCCGCAGACCGCAATATCAGAATGGGTATATACTGCCTCAACGCTCTAGGAAATTAACAGGACTCTTTTGTGTAGGCGACGGAAGTGTACCCGCCTTGAACAACTCTTTCATTTTCTTGAAACCGCTGCACGGCAAATAATCGCAACAACAGGCGGCCATCATACAGGTTGGCGTAACGCTACAAAGCATTCGCAATAAGCAACATCACTATATTTCGTCGCTACAATAGCGACGGCACTTAAGCAGAATTGATAAGAGTTCTGACCTTCATAGAGGCCGCTTCCAGTGGGCCCATTCAAGCCATCCGCAGCAAGCAACGACAAAGCAGAACGTCTGTCTAACAGACGCTCAGAACTTCCTTTTCTAGCTTCGCATCTTCGAACGCGGACAGAGGTAAGTGCAGAAGAGCGGGCCGAAGCAGCCTAAAGTCTGCTGCCCAACGTCGTTAGAAGATTGCGCTAAGATATTGAGGCAATCGTAATTCTCTCGAGTTCCGAGGCGGGGCGCGCCTGATAATTCTATTTTTTGCTGAAATCTGATGCAGATAACACCAACGAAAAACAGCTACGATATCTTAGCTTCAGCCGCAGCGGTTTTTACTAGACGAACCGCTTTCCACCAAAACGAATGGCCCCGTTTTGCATATACGCCAACTCATTATTGTTCGTATTAAAGAGATATCAGCAGACGTCGTCGGGGGTCAACTTCTGGTAGATCGTTCGTTATGCGCCAACACGTATCTGTCGCAAGAAAGTAGAAACACAGTGTATCTTTTTCTTTGGGACTCGATCATTTGTTCATCGGCGTTGCTGACATCTCCCGCTATCGTCATTACTATATATATTCTTCTCTTCTTCATCGTCTATTCCGAGCTTAAACGTGAGACATTTTGCGAAATGCGACGTTCTCATGCGCCGGACAGCGGCTAGTCCGCCGGGGACACTCGCTCCCGATGCTTCTATGGGGGACAAAGTGTCTAACTGTTCATCCAGAATTGCAATTTGTGCTGGCGACAATGAGTCAATTGACAGACGTGTCAATCTGCCGACGTCATCGAGGAACGGGATTCTTCAACGAAAGATCATAGCTCCGAAATGTCTGTTATGAGAAATGAATTTTGCTCCTCAACGAAGAGCAAAGATAAATGCTAAGTGTTACCCGCACCTTAACAATGTTGCAATTTGCTAATAAGGCAAAGGTGCCTATCTCAAAAATGAAGCCGCTTGCTTCAATTCCAGTTCGAGCTCAATTCGTCTATACGTATAATTACTACTATTATTCGTTCATTCAAACAGGTGTTCGCTCATAGTAGCTGGTTTTTTGGTGATATGTGTTTTTTTGTGAGATGTTTCTCCTCGACGAACGCAGAAGAAACTACACCAGGATGGCTTCAGCCCAATAGCCGCTATCGTGGTTCGGACGTCCGTCCGAAATGTTAAAGACACACAAAACGACCGGGCGGTCCCCCATGCGAGAGGTAATACAATTGTTCCCGTGGACGTTACCCGAACGGACAATTATTGGACGAACAATGACCCGTAACTAGTGCATACAATTTAGCTATGTTCGAAAACTAGATGCATACAGCTAACAAGCAACTGGAGTTGCTATGACGCAAATATCAGTCATCCCAATAAATTATACATACATACGTGTTGTGCATAGCCTGTTGTAGATCAGGTGTAGAACATCTGATCGCGACCTGTTGCTTCTCTGGTACGATCTACTGTTATTCACCAAAGAACGATGCTGAATATCTCGTATAGGCTAGCAAGGTATCAGATGCAAATTGACCTTCGAATGGACGACGATCGACAGCGTAATCGCAAACGAAGTTTTGTGTAATATTTATGAGGCCGAGCATTGACAACAGCGGCCATCAAGCTCTTGTAAAAACGCGTGACAATGTAGGAACACTGAAATGTTCAATGTCTCATTAACGCCTCAGTCTCGATTTGGCTCGAAGTGACAGCGGCCGACGGAACAGCCAAAGCACAAACAATTGTACCCCTTCAACGTGTAGTAACAATTAAGGAGGGTATCACATTCACGTGTTGGCAGCTATACTACTTGTGTCGTCTCTGTACCGAGACTGTATCTTTTTCAGATCTTCACTGTCGTGTCACAGTTAGCGGCAACTGATTTGCGATCATTACGCATTTGTTCGCCAACTAGAACCGCCAGCCAAGTAAGACGGCCGTGAACAATGTGTTTTGACAAAATGGCCAGAGTTTTTTTTTTGTTATCACTAACTGATGCTGATGATCAATAATGATAATAATAATAATATCTGCATAGCAAGCTGCCGAGCGCGTTTCAACCATCGTCTACTGTCGAAGTTTGCCACCGAATGACTCCATGCCATTGGCGGGAACGCCACCGCGTCCGGGGGGTTAAATTATGCCAAACATATACATACATTGTATCAGTTATACGCTCCAATGGTGTGTGTGTGTGTGTGCTCAGGCAACTGTGTTCATTACAGTTTATTCTAGCTGAATGGACTTGTTGCCGGCCGCCGGAGACCGTCTCTCTCTCTCTCTGTCTCTCTTTGTCTCTCGATCGCTCCATCTCACTGAAAGCTTCATCTCAGCAGTGCAACTCGGGAGCTGCTCAATCGAAGGTCCAGCCTATAGAGAAAGAGTTTGATTGTCCCCACAACGACCCTCTGCTGCCTCCCGAGACGTGCACACTCGCTTGTGATATGACAGGTGTTAAACAGAGTGATGATTCTGTCCGAAGCGAGCAGTTGCGCTCAATGTTTCGGGCTCACTTTCATCTTTCATCAGTCTGCTGCCATGACTATCACCGTCCATTTAGCATAATTGAAACATAATGCGTTTTATTGGCTCTTATTGGAAATACAAGAAAAAAAAAACAGATGAACCAAACACGCAAAAGAGCGTCTCTCCCAACTAGTACTACGTACACAAGGGACAACGAAAGGCGTTTTCTCGCGAGACATACTTAGGTATTGAGCGTAAATACGTAGTCAGATTTTGAGCGCTAATACCGTACGGGCTAATATGTAGACGAAGAGCTTTGCTAATTTGTAGTGAGGTTGAGCGTGTGTCAAATCCTTTTCTCATAGGCTGGCCCTATTTAGTTAGCAGCCGTGAGTTGCACTGGTGAGATGGAGCTTTCAATGAGATGAAACGAGCGAGAGAGAGAGAGGGACCTGGTGGTCTCCGGCGGCCGGCAACTAGTCCATTGAGCCAGACCACATACATTTGGACCATTTAAGCGTACAACAGATACAATGTATATATGTGTTCGGCATAATTCAACCCCCCTCCCTCTCCCGGACGCGGTGGCATTCCCGCCGCCGATGATGAATGTCAGTGAGTGATTCAGCGGCCGACCTATAAACTGGTGATCGACCATCCCCTATGCGACCTCCAGTAGTCGCCGTTCCGCCTCTATATATATATATATATATATATATATGTGACTTCGCGCGCGTTGAGCATATATTCTATAAAGCGCACTATTCAACTGACATCGAATTTGATGGACTGCTAAACGCCGTGCAGCACCAGTACCGCGCTAAACTAGAGGCTTGCACTTGGGTTAGCTATCTCTGCATTTTGCTCTCTCAGTCCGACGCCACAGCGTTGTAACTCGGATGCATTCGTTTTGCCAAGCAATTAGCCTTCGACCTTTGGTGCTTCTAAACAGAATTCAAATATCAGCTTTACAACAGCTTTGCCTTGGTCAATGCATTTCACTTGTTACCAATGGGTCAATCGATATCCTAAAATAAATCTATTTCTCGCCTTCCCCGGTGACCTTGGTCAGGCATAGCGTTTGCTGTGTACCTTCGTTCAAGGTGCCGTAATTGAGTAAGGCCTGATGCCTCCAACCGACGGAATATCTGAATTCTACAATACTACAGATGGATGCCTTATTTAGACGAATGTTTTACTTTACCTTTACTTATACGGACCATTTTAGACGGATGTAATGCTTATACACTTCAATAATTTAAATGTAAAGCAACCCATAGCTAAATATGTATATTTTTTTACTATCTGACAAAGGATTTTGTTTAAATTTAACTGATTAATGACAAGTAGCATAATAACAGATAGGCAATAATTAGAGACTGGTAGATTATTGTGGGTGTTCTATTTACCGATTTGAAGAATGAATTAGTGATAAATATACGAATATACGAAATAGATCATACATCGACACTTGCATTGAATATAATTTAATTGGATACATTTATAATCATAATAATAATGTCTCAGATCATACCAAACCGATTCGATGTGATATTTGTGACTCAACTTAAATTCTGTCTATTATATATTAAACTATAGCACTAAAATGGCAAAGGCTGACTCGATGTGTCCCGGAGTGAACAACAAATGTTCTAGCTAAATTATAAAGATTAAGGATTCGTACTTGGGTCGAGTAACTGCACTTCTCTAGGACGAAGCATCGAGAAGCAGCGCACCGTTTCGCAGCCCAGATGAAGTGGGGGGTGCGAAACTCTACTCCAGCAGAGAAGTTATCAGGGGTCTGCGCACATCAATCCTTTCGAGTACACACCCAAAAAAAAATGGTCATAATTCATTTCATCGTCACACGTGCAATTTCGCTATAATGCAAAGCGACAGCTACGCGTTCACTAAGACGTCCGCTCTGTACAAATTAGAAAGAGTAGAAATCTGAATGTCGACCTTCGAAATCGAACAAAAAATAAACACATATGCCGATATGCTCCTAAAGGAACACTGAGAGACGCCCGACACGCTCGTCGGGGTGGCCTTGACTGTGAGCAGCTAGAAACGCTAACTAATCGGTTTTAGATGCTCAATCAATGGTGCTTGATATGAACGCGTACTCGTGACGAACGAGATAGTCTCGTCGCTGGTGGTTGACACGTATGCGCAACACGAGACCCGCGCACATTAACATGTAAAGGGCACTATTCAATGGCCGCTACGGTTGGAGTCATTCCACTATAACGAATAAGATACGAGCTTGACCATTAAACCAGCCTTCTCGATCGATATAACGGTTCTAGTCACGATGATAGCAATAGTAATATGATACTGAGTTAGAATATTTTTGCTATCTCCTGGCACTATTTCTACAATCTAGGCGATACAAGTAATGTTGTTTTTCTTTTCGAGTGCCTGCTTCATTTCGCAAGAACACCCGTAGGCGTCTCATGATGAGGCGTCACAGTTAAGTGTAGTCTACCCCTCCGTGGCCACGTGCTGAATGAAAAATACACGTGTGCCCTTTGATAAGAGCCAAGGTGTTGAATTATTGCGGTCGCTCGACTCGATTTCTACTCATTACGTCAGCATACGATTGACCAGTAGGCTATACCTAAATTGCAGATGGAGAGGAGAGCAGTATTGTATATATATTTATAATAGATGCCATATACGTTGTCCATGGTAATGGTAATATTCGCCCCAGAGCAATATAATCGCCGGCGGGGCGAGTCGATGATACGGTTCCCTTAGAAGTTCCAAGAGGAGGATCCCTGCTGGGAATCAACTACCGTGAACTATGTAAACTGCGCAGTGGGAGTAAGCCGCCACCGCCAATGAAGAAGAAGAAGAAGATTGGAGAAACTCACACGGACGACGTCTCGTGTTACTGCAGCCACTCGGGCTGAACAAGTAACCCATAGTTATTATATCATGGAGGCTTCCGTTGTTACCAAGTGCTTTGATCTAACGTAATACCTACTGCTGTCTCTCTCTCTCTCTCTCTCGGTTGTCGTTTTATCGACTCGCTGTGACCTATTGCGCGAGGTATCATCTGGTTATCTTAGTTGTTCTACAATTTCAAATCGCGATCCATATTACTTAAGCAATATTTCGGGTGGCATATTGAGTGTGATATAATAGCTCATAGTCAGATCATGTAACAGCTTCGATGCCTCCAGAGCTGTGCACATAGCGAGACAGCGCATTCGGCATGTATCTGCCGACGGTTCTTATGATTGGCGAAGATCGCCCACGATATATTATAAAATACAATAGAATAACGCCATTATACAGCTACACGAAATAATCGGTGGGAAGCGATAATGACATTAAGACACGAATAGGACATCGATGATGTATTGTCTCGCAAGCAGCTTGCCCCAATTATAATAATTACATATGACGGGCATGCATAACAGAAAATGCGGTTCGATCCGTCGGACATGTAAATTCTGCCATGCTAGAATTCTCACACTGGGACGCTGGCCGATGTCACTTAGTGCATTTTACCCACAGATGTATCGTGCTTTCCAGGGGTTCCCAGCAGCTGTGACGAGTTCTGTTGTTAACATGTGCGTAGGCCTACTTAATATGGCAGTTGCTGTTGAATGTGCCGCCGTCAAATGCCATCTTGTCCTGATACAGCAATAGGACAGAACGTGACTCGATTTTACTGGCCGCTGGTTGAAAGCGTCGCACGAATCTGTGTAACTACCTATTATCACTTACAAGACAATGGCATCTATGCCTTTGGTGTAAATTCAATAAAGAGCTATTTATCACTGCTCGGCGAATGCGAGGACGCCTATGCGATGGATCATTCAATTTTGCTCTTTGCTCCCGATCGGTTTCTGTTAACGATTCACGAGGCCCGACTATAGCAAGTGTCGACTTCTTAGGATGGTCAACGTATTTGTTACGGAGGCCGAGAAGAAAATTATTCGTCGAATCGAAAAGAATCTACCCCACGGAGAAATTCCCTACCGGGTTCGCTCTGTTGTCGGGAGTTGTAACTATGTCTATAAAAACAATACGCCAGCGAGGCCATCCCAGCCTGTGGTAGACTAGGATTTATATGCTACCAAAGGGATAAACCATATATTGTGCTTTCAAAGTTATCGTCAGAAGTCACGCATTTCGTTGCGCGTATGTAATGTGACGCACTGGTCCACGTGGAGACAAGTCGACGATATCGCTTTCTCTATTGGATCCGATCACCAGTAACCTCTATCGAATGTGATCTATACATCTATAATATAGTTCGGTCGAGATCGGTTAATGGATCAGATTCTTTTGTTGGAATGTAAGTGTAGATTGAGATCTATAAGGTTAGTAGCCGAAAACCACGCCATCAAATATGCACCACTAAACAACGAGGAAACCCCATAGTCTAAGTTAATTGCTTGCAATACAGGATCCGCTTGTATATAGCCAACATGGTTTCGATTAATTTTATCTTAGAATCCCTAAATGTGTAAGGTACAGGTTGATCTCGTCGTCAAATATGCAGAAGAGCTGGCGTCAACTGAACTAAATACTGCAGAAATCTGGACGACTGTAGTCAGGTGGCGCTCAAAACAAAACCTGTCTGTTCTGATAGGCTCTACGCGAAATTTCTCGCTTCTTTTCATGGACATCCCGCAATAAGGACGTATACCGAACCTCCATATTTAAAAGATATCGCCAATTCGCCCAGTAGGAGCAAGACCCTTTGGTAATGTCATGATCTACAAGCATACTGTAGTAGTTCCCTATATGTCGTCTACCGTACAAGCCCGAAACTATAGATGGGTAAACACGAAGCACTCCGTCGCGTCAGGTGCACGTTGTGAAATAGTGCTCACATTGTGGAACCAGGTGTCCCGCTGGAGTGAGGACAGTGAAAGCGTAGGTAATTGCAGGACAACAGTGACATGGCTATGGTAAGCATCAAATGATACCAAAAGGAAACCATCTGGTTTCACAACAGGTTGCATTTATTTTTTGCTAGAACTTAGCCATTATTTTTGGGCTCAGCCATGGAAATGTACACATGAAAATGCAACGAGTTACTTGACGCTGCTTATCCTCCGTGTGATAACGGACGACGCCGTGAGCTCAAAAACAAATTGTAATATTGCTTCTTCAATTATATAGCAAAGTATACACATTGAAATCCGAAAACATCGAAACGGTTCGTTTTATATTTGCTGACAACAGTCTGTCTTCAGCTCTCAGAGAGCATAATGCTAAATATCGCATATTCTGGTCTTACGTTCCTCTGACTTACGAGTAAAACTTTGCAGACCTTTTCAACAGTGTCCACAATATGCCCAGCATATGCATGTGACAAGATTAAACGGATCTAAAACCACATTTTCAATAGAAGGTCATGCAACCTTTTTTTTATTTTATTTATTTTGATAATAATTGTTATTGGTATTGCAATATTTAGTATGATACCCATTTCTAGCTGAACCCAGATTGTAATCACTGACTAGAAAAACAAAAGTTACACATTTTTTATATTTCACTTAGAGTGTACAATCGAATAGGCATGACGAGTGTACGTTGCTCAAACGCATTGAGACGCCGTCGATTTACAGGAGAAAAAGTTCAAATTTGGCTTCAGCGACCAGTAAAGTGTCATGGGGCCAAAGTTGCAAGATTATAACCGTCAACGTGGATCCGAAAGCCTGTTCCGGTGTTTTCGAGACTCGGAAAAAATAATTAGCATGAAATACGCCCAACGACGGACGAAAAGCTAACATGTCCCTCGACGAACTTGTATGTATATGTTTCGAGTTTAGAAATATATTTTTCAAAGTATTTCATCCGATTATACATTTTAGCTGCCAAATAACTAAAGCTACTTTGTATGATGCCTCGTCAACGCGTTTTGAAGTCATGCTGAAATTATTTACGGGAGTATGCCACTTTGAGTATCATGGCTATACCAATTCTACTACCCTAGATTGCCAGAGTGCGAGCTGGGCTTGCTTGACTTAATATTATATATGATATAGATATGTTATTATTATGTAGATATTTCCCATAATACACTTTCCGATGGATGAAAATTGATGCATTAGCGAACATCTCTCTCTCTCTCTGTGTATATCGACCATTTGGTCTCGTCGAGTGGGGCAATGGCAACCTGACACTACCTCATCTTTGAGTCTACGCGCACGAAAGTTGATAGAGTTTGCTTGGAAAACCTTGGAATTGCCGTGGACGTGGCTGGCGCACGGGTCGAATTCGCCAGGATAGGCAAAGAAATACACGTCTCTCCTTTCTGCGAAGCAATCATTTAATGATTGTGTCTCAAGTCAAATTATAATATCTTGCCAATATTGAGCTACGCCAATAGAAAAGCAACTACGCTTTAGTCTGTTACGCATCACTATCATTACAATTGTATAGGTCAAACGATTTATTATAATATATTAAACGTTACAATAGGTCGGAATTTCTAGGGATTATGGGGGTGGGGGGTGGGGGGGGAGGACGACAATGTCCCGAGGAAGGCGATGGCATTGCCTCTCTGCACAGCGAGGGACAGGCGCTGCAGGAGGAAAGAGCCGGCGCGCTTGTCCCCGGTGGCGCGGATCAACCTATGGTAGACCCCCTCGAGGAAGTTCGCAGTGAGAGGGCCGTGCCCGCCCAGGGTCTCAAAGGCAAGGGGGGAAAACAGGTGCGTTGCTTGGAGTGCGGCTTCCTCAGCATTGTATAGGTTGCTATGATCACAATCATCATTATTTGTACAATTTAATACTATCACTGCAATCAATTGTATAGGCGCACATATGATCAATTGCCTATAATTACACCGCTTATAAATTTCAATTTCTGAGTCGAACTTCGAAATGTCAGCTGCGACAAAAAGCAACCGCCGTTTCGCGGACATATCGATATCGGCCGGCCAGCCATGGTAGGATTACATTACAGACGAAGTTGTATCGAAGCGTAGGGAAATATGCCCGCGCGGCGGTGATCAGAGATGTTCAACTGTCGCTACTCAATATCCATATATCCATTATTGCGTGGATGCGGATGTCAACAGAACCTCATCAATCTTGTGAAATAGAATACCTATGTAAAAGATCATCTGCGATCGTTGAGCGCGTTGTCACGCCAGCAGAGTGCTGACCATGCCGACGCCGAACGAAATATAGCAATCGCATACAGCGTCTGCACCGAAACGCATAAATATCTTTCCCTCCCGGCTATTATTGTGTGACCGCCGTTTGTCGAACAGAAACTTGCGCACGGATTTAGAGGCGGAGGCCACGTATTCACCCGACGAATGAATGAGGCGACCAGGCCTATAATGAAAAATCGACACAACAAGCTGGTGCCGCTTAAAAGTTACAAAAAGCAAATGACGTATGCGAATATGATTGCGATAGATTTGCAACTGGAATACGTTGAGCTTATCGACCAAGTCTAAAAGCCAACCCGGAACGTTTACAAGCCTTACCAACCTTGAATTCTTTAACAATACTCGTAGGGTTTCGATTACTTTTTTTATATATAGTATGTATAATATCCCCGTGAAACATCACTAGAGCTGTCAGCCGATAGTTGTGTGCCTGCTCAACAGGTCTCTGCGCCTAACGTCAGGGCATCTCTAAAGGGTTTCACTTGTCTTAACTCAAGATGCCGATAGCACAAGTTCACGACGCAAGTAGATCGTAAGCGAACACAATAATCAACGTTCTTCTATTTTTTGTTTAACAATCTCCAATGTTTTCTTAACGAACCGCAGCCGCACATTCGCAGGCTCTACAGCACCGGTCTTAAAGTTCTTGTCCAACTAATCACATTTCACATACCCTGCTTCTGTGATTAACTAGTTCATATGTGTCCTTAAAGCTTTTTAGAGCTTACACAAATATCTCATGTGTTACCAAGGACCAATACTTTCCGGTTAAGGTACTTTCGCTTGAAAAGCTTCTTCGCAGTTACCAGGGTTTCCTGGTGACGAATCCACTGTCCGTGTTGCGCCAACACCACCACCTCACTGAGATTTGAGCTGCCGGTGCAAATATAGGCATCGACACAACTGCTCAGCTTGAGGATCTATAATATATTCAGGCCTTCATATGTGTTGTCAAAGGTTGCCACAGGAACCCAAGGTATGTGCCATTGTACGGGAAGCAAGTCAGACTTTCGTTGGCTGCGGTAGCCTTTTGCATATACACTTTTCACTAAGGCAAATAACCGACGTGTTTAAAGGCTCTTCATTGCCAAATTGGTTTCTATCTTAACCTATTGTCTTTGCTAATTCATACTAGTCAAACGGGTACTAAATGAATATTGTGTTAAAGGCTCCGAATAATATCATTTGCAGTATAATAATTGTCCATTTTATGGTTAGAAGTGAACATTTAACCTGATCAAAGTCCTATTTTAGTATATTGCACAGTAAAAGTATTAGCGGTAAAGATTTTCAGCAGAATATAGTCAATTTAAGCTATATTCTGCTGCATACGCTCCTGTGAATAAAAAAATCAGGAATTATATGAATGTTTTTTCTTATTATCAAGTCTTGCATGTATTTATCACGAATCTGCCATTTGTATCCGGCAACAAACGGTGAGTTCTTGGATATTTAGGAAAGATGGTAATGGCAACTCAAACTGATCCGTCAATGCTTCACGAAGTTTACCTGGAAGTGTTGCTGTTTGACACCCACTCACCCCTGAATTATTGATTCAACTCATTCCACCCGTATCGTGGTAACTATTTTAAAGAGTTCCACCCGCAGCAGTTGCCACTTACAACCCGTTTGCCTGATTCAATAGTTGTGTCTGCTAAATACCCGTTTCCTTGCGAACTTTCACCGATTTTGTATATCCTCAGCTACGCGATTAGCTAAAAACTCGTATGCATTCTACGAAGATCACTTAGGTACTTGCGGGTGGCGGATATACTCCCCTGTATACTCTCCATTTAACATTACCGGTAACCCTATTAGTACCACTACCGTGGAAGATGTGCCTTGATTCGTATCGCTCATATGAGTTGAAATTAAATTGCACACAGGTGCGCCACGTCGTCTCGCCGGTGACAGCAAGACGCAGCACGATTTTGTCAATTATTAAACACCTGACATCAGGGCGATGTGCAAGGGCGACTAATACCCGCTCGGATCACAGGCAGATGTGTACGGGTGGTCCGTCAATCTATATGAAGAAACGACAAAAATCCCCAAGAGGAGACATAAGAATAGTCGAAATTGATACGTACCGCGTAGTGGCATTTGAGTCCTTCGTAGGGGTCGCGAGGCCGTGTCTGGTTGACGGTCGCACCGGCCACAACCATCGAGAGCATCGATGACAGCAGCAGCATTTCGAGGGGATTCTGTTTTTCTGGATGACACTTATTTATTTAGTTATTTATTATTTGTTACTAATTACTACTATACTAGTTGAATACTTTTGTTTTTTTATCACGGCACTCCTTCCTCGCTTTGCCGTTCGCCACCTTCCCAACCCTTCAGCAGGTTCTTGACAAAGCATCCACGCACGAACACTTACAACAGTACAGCGGCGCAACGTTTTCGTTATGAACAAAATATCACCTCCTCCGATAACGACACCAGCACATGACACGGTCCACTACAACTGTTTCCCTTCTCCAATCGATGAAATTGTATTTCAGTGTCAACCTGTACAAAACGAGATAACGGCGTCACTCCTCAGACGAATGAAACTCCGAGAGAGATTCGCACACACAGACTCTCAACACACCGAGATGAAGCGATTGTTGTTCTTTTCCCGCTCGTTGTCGGGTTTTTGTATCAAGGTGGGAGGTAGCTTCTCCAAACGGCCGTTCCCAGCTCGTTCGGCCTTTTCGCGAAGGGAGGCCCCGCGAGGGGCTGTGGCCAGAATCAGACACCTGACGCAGCCACCACCCAACTGCCGCCGATGCAACTGCACAGAGACAGACCCTTGGTGACGGCCAGCTGCGGTGAGCACCGTTCCTTTGGCCGTTCTCGTCGCTGTAAACCTCATTCAATCCAGGCCCCACACACGCCTCATTCGGGCCCGCGCACGGTCAAGCGCAGCCTCCCCTCCTAAAGCTGCGCGTCAAACTGAACGCACCGGAGCACTGGTCGTTTGACACCCGCGCAAACCTCACTTCAAATTCCGATTCGGTGAACACCCGCCAGGTGGCGTCGTCAACGCGAGCGCCATCTAGGTGACAATATTGGGAACTTTCCACTGTGGACGATAGAGCTTCGAGTGCTGCTGTAAAGTCGCGGTGATTACGGAGTCCACAAAAGTCGCTCAGCGTGGATACGTCGGACGAGACTACCTTGGCTTACTTTGACTGGAATTGGCATCCGTGTGCAAAAAACAAACAAGTAGTCGGAATAAAAATAAATGGACACGCATACACACACACACGGTGTGTGCGTGTGTATATGCAGCACTCGATGTTGATGACGGATGTGGACAAATGAGGTCATGTGGAGGGTCCTATGGTGTATCAGTTATAGCAGTTAGATACAGCCGGTTCTATCTAATGTCTACATGTTAGAGGAAACATTTCGGAGGAGACGAGAGTTTAGGTCATGGTTATCATTGTCATACACCTAGCTGCCGTGTAGTTCAGCGATGTTGTTACCTGAATCATTGCATATTAACAGATTTCGTTCATTTCAGCACAGGACAGAAAGCGTTTTTTACCAGAGCAAACGGAAGAGTGTGTAACAAAGAGACCAGTATCGAAGACTGATCAATTCAGAACATTAATCCATATTTCCATGGGTTCGTACTTAATAATAAAGATAGTGACACGGTATGGGGGACATGAAGGAGTGATAAAAAGTAATGGGACTTTATTTTGGTGTTTACCATGCATCATTCGAGCCTAAATGATACCGGCCTATCTTGAACAAAGCCGGTTTGATGAGCGGTATTAGGTGGACACTAGGCGATTATTAACCCAAGCTCATCACGAATGTGTGCTCAGAAATTAGACCCAGCAGATATGACCATTGAAACAGAAACGACTCAAATACACCGTTTGATTGGTACAAATACATTGGGTTAGAAATCCATATTTCATCCGAGGTCACATTTACACCAGATTCTATCATGAGTTATTGGTAGACAACAGAATTCTCTGTTATACATGGATCCACTGGTCACAACCAAAGTACCTATTTAGAAACAAAATAATTAAATGTCTAACTAATAAATACACCCACAATTACTATGATTGCAATAGGGGGCAAATATAGCTATAAAAACAGAAATAAGTGTCCCGAACACATAACAAATTGGTTATACTACTTCGTCTAACTCTCCTCTGGCTACACATGTGGCTGGGCTTTGGTGAAGCATCAACGCCTCGAGGAACTTAGGTAAGTTCTCATTGTCATAGACAAAAGCTATCCTTGTCATCATTGACTTTTCATTCTTCTGAACAACACGAAATGTATTAGAGAGCATGAAATTCTCTTCCTTTCAGTCCTGTAGGAGTTACCGTGTGTTTGCCGTGCCATCAGATATAATTGGTCATATGAGAGCAGTTTGTTAACGTTGCAAAGATCGCTTTCATTGCAAACAAATCTTCTCTAAATCTTCTTCGGTTCGGTTTGCCATGCAGTGATATGACATCTACGAACGTTAGGGAAGCAACCTGATTAGATGAATATCGCCGTAGCACACAGCGAACGGCGTTATGTACCTTGGTTTTGGTAACTACTGGCTTTTTGGTCGAGTGTAAGATTTTTAGACGCTAATTCTCCATAACTCTGCGTATGTAATATGCTGTTAATTTTTAACGATGATCTGCGTCGGACAATTTTTTTCTAGTACACCTACCACCATTTACTAATATCAAGTATCTGATTGCAAGCCTGAATTAAAATATTTCACAAGCCCTGCAGACTTTTCGGGATAATTTGTCATTACATATTACTTTTAGTAATTTTTTAGGAACTCTACTATGTAGATAAAAGCATATGAAATGCGGAGAAATTGTTATTGCGAATACAATAACTGAACATTGGATTTTCCAAAATCTCTGTTTTCTGAGTGCGAATCGTTAATTTTTTGTAGCATTATTGAACCTCTAATTAATTATGTATCAAAACTTGGCTCAGTACTTCCAACATGACTTTCGTTTTGTACACAAAGTTACTTAGTACATATGATAAATGGAAATACGTACGCTTAACTAAGCTATATTTTAAATAGAGTGTCTACATCGCATTGAATCGTACATCGATCGCTATATTTTAAATAGAGTGCATACATCGCACAGAAAATAGCGGAAAAACTATTAATCCGTTCCTATTGATTGTTGCTGTAGTTTACTTCGATCTTACGAAGCATAGAAGCTATGTGCCATAATTTAAAGCTGTTGGTACTGAGTTCTCTGAGGTATACTGAGCTGTTGGTACTGAGGTATATTTATTATAATTAGCATAGCCAATAGATAATTGAAAATATTTCTTAGGTCTATTTATTTTTATTAAAACATTTTTTTTCTAACTTAAATAATTTTTCGAAAAAAAAAATTATATATAAAATAACAAACAAATATTGAAATAATTTCCTCACCGATTTCTAAAATCAGTCTTTTTAACACGTAATGACATTCAGCAATCCCCAAAGAGCTCAACACATTTCCAGTTGTTCCTAGCCATACCTAATTCCTAAATCCCACATCATCTGGTTATACCGCACATCACGACGTGTGCGGATTTCTTAGGTACGCCAAAGAACCTTACTGTATGCATGTATTTACGGATTTCAAAAGTACACGAACCAGTTAAAACCTTGTCACATTATAATTGACAGTTGCTTGCAACTCTCAAATGTACAATCCCCCCTTAGTTTGGTGATATTAGTGCAACCTTCGAAATCTTCATGGCACTGGAGAACTTTACGACGCCGCTTTGCCACGGCACCGTTTTGATACCATAAGATTTATTGTATCAGAACGGCCAACGAAAAAGTTCAGATGTAATATAGAGTATGCCTACACTGATACTGAGGTTGTACAGCGTCAATCAATTAAATATACTACAACGGCAAAAAAACACGGCATGCTTTTGCAGTCCACAAAGACCCGAAGGCGGCCTGCTGCTTTATTTCATAACTTCTTAGTCTTTCTTATTGGCAGGGGCGACCTTCCTCGCCTTGCTCTGCGCACGGATCAAAGCGGTAGCCCGGCGTTTAAGTGTCAACGAAAGGTCCGCACGACCGTACGACTTGGAAAGACCTGTAATAGTCAGATGCATTTAATCAATACAGCACACGATTAGTACTCAGCATAACAAATACTCAACCTTTAATGGTCCATAGCTATATCTTTTTGATCCTGCTGATAAGACGAAAAGTTCCCGTCTCTGTCCATTCACTAACATTGCCTGTTTATTTACGAAACTGCCATTTCGCATTTCTCAAGTTCACGTTAAACGGGAAAGGTGGGATAATTAAAACATCGTAGTTATCGTGAATCACCTCATAGCCAGATGTATGACTAAAAAAAAAGACATTTATATACATACCATTGCAAAAAAGTTACTCACAACAAGATTTCAAATTAATAATGTAAATGTATATGGCGGATATTATACGGCGTTCCTTCCACATAACGATAGTAAGTAGCCAAAGACAATAACTATTCTTATTTATCACCAATTATTTTCTTTATCGTTTCACCATCGATTTTTTTCAGCTGTCAACCCATAGTAAACACCCGGAACGAACAAGGGTCGGCCTTCTTCTGAAACAGATTTCAACGCAAATTGTCGACACTACTCAAAACAAATGCGCGCCTGTTCATATGACTGAAAATAAGATGTAACTGTTAGGCATACTGCCATACTCGTGAGATTGCTACGTACCGGTGAGGGCCTTGTTGATCTTCCTCATGTGCTTAGTGAGGGGAATCTCCTGCATCGATTTCGAAGGCCTGTTCAGTTTGAAGTTCTTGGTTTTTGACACAAGAACAACACCCTTGCCTTTCGGCGAGTCCTTAACGGTGAGAGCCTTTCGCTGCGACAGGCCGGAGAACTTCTTCACATGAACGTTCTTCGGGTTGAGTGGGTCAGTTGAAAACCACTTCGGCACCTGGTTCTTCTTCACGATGTGGCACGAATGCACGCGCATAATCTGCCAGCAGAGGTCGGCGGAGGCCATTTCGCGTTGAGTTGTCTGTCCGATCTAAAACCCATAAGACACCAGCAGCAGCAGCAACAAAATAGCCAATCAATCACAGTAAGTGCAAATGAAAAAAACCTTTGATTTTAAACGATTCGCCTGCCCGCAGTGTATCATACCAGAAACCGATTCGATTTCACTTTTTCAGACAAATAATTAGGACTCGGGACCCAGCGACACTGCGGTGCACTTTGGTTGTACTGTACAGTATTACTGGTATTGGTAGAGTTTGCCTTGTTCTAGTTTACTTCAGCGACGGTAGTAGAAATTTATGATCCCCCACGCACTGCAGCAACATTTGCTTATAACACAGTGGCAAGCATATCCAAACGCAGCATTGACACAGAATTCACCGGTCACTTTGGGAAATCAGTGTAGCTCAGCGAAGCCCTGAGTTCAGTAGCACTATCCTGGCATGTTTACGCTACGAATTTCCACAAATAAATACAAAATTTACAAGAAAAACATGCAAAATTGGTTACACACGTGTATCACAACAGGCGAACAGGCCGAAAAGAACCGAGGAAAATTCGACAGCCAAGTTGGCGGATCCTGTGGCACTATCGTGGCACGCTACCCAAGTGGCGATATCCTCAAGGTACCACAGAATGAAAACCGCAGGCGGCGCGCAAAAGTTAGGGAGAGGACTAAATGGAGAAAGTGGCCCGCTAATTGTTTGAACGCATTGGCTCGTGAGCAAAATTTCGACCCATTGTCCACTGGGAATAACACAGAACCTAACTGATTTGTTTATCTTTTTAATCTGTTTATCAAATTTAAACTCTGCTCACTTGACTAAACCAATAAAGCAGCTCAGCTCATTTACACGGACGTTACACTGCTGACGGCGGACACTTGAAGTCCACTGGGTGATCAAACAAAAAAATGCATGTCAATTGTAACCCGCGTATTTTGTAAATAAACTTGGTTATTAGTTTGAGTAAGGCACCTGTCTAGATTCTATTGCTTATTCGGTACTTAAAAAAATGCGCGAATGCGGAGCTGGGGGCAGTTTTGCAGTCTACAAGTTGGCCAATTTCAAACTTAACCATTCGGCCACGTTTGCAATACGCATCTTAGTAAAGTCGTCGACATCTATTTAGCCAGCCTAATTGCCAGCGGAACTTCGCAGGATCACTGAAGCTGGTTTCTTTAATGGCAAGTGTAGTCCTTATTTGGTTAAATAGCCACTTTATTTGGGCCCCCTCCGGGTTTAGAGTAAGAGGAACATCGTAATCAATATATATAGGATTAAGTTAACTAGACGCCAATCCGAACCGCAAATCGCATTTTCAGTGATAGCTTACCACCGAAGGATTATGCTAGTGCTCAGTGTGGCCCCAGATTTGATTCTACAGTTATCGTGATAAGGAGCCTATTTCTTTCCACTGGGATTTTACAAATAAATGCTTGGTCAACTTTGTGCTGCTTGAGCGATGTTTTCCTATCTAATAAAAGTTTAAAAATATTAACAATCGTTTTGTGTGAATCTGCAAATAAATATGTTTAAAAAGCCAAAGCTAGAAATTTGCACTATTATCTATTAGGTTTGTGTTGTTTTCGCCGTATTAAGAGCTGTTTCGCTTCATTTTCTACTTGGACACTATGCAATACCCGGGCACCATACACATCCATCCAAAGAAATATATTATACAGTCTACCAGATCCATCAATCACTTACATCTGCATAGTCTATAGTAGCTATGTAAACGTTCGGATTAGCTACGTTTTGGGGTAAGTCGAAAAATGTTCTTGATCCAACAAACTAAAATAGGTATATTTGAATAAATTTTTGTAGCCCAATTTTTCTCGACACTCTTCTAGTTTCGGCTAAATCAGTTTTTTTTCTATACTTACAATATAGAATGTAATCGTTCACATAAACAACTGTTTTTCGCTAGGAAGTCTATATTTATGAACCTCAGAGTTTTTCTTTTCCTAAGGAATTTATTGCTCTATCTCCCATTTTGAACTTTAAAGGCATTATTGCCTCGAGATAGGCAAATTTTTACACAGAATTTATTAAAATCGTTCGATCGAGTCGCTCTTCTTTAATCTACTCCGAAACAACCCACCAGCAACTGACAACACGTTTTTTCGTGCCCCAAACACCGACAGTACGACCCTCATGGCGCCAAAGTTTGAACTGCAAAAACCGGAAAAAACTTTCTGGGGCACCAAATTTATATATATATATATATATAATAAAAACAAATTTTCACCTATTTAGATCGGCTAAAGGTAGTATTTATTTGATGCAGCTGGTGTTGTTATTGTCGTCATCATCAATTTCTCCTCGTCGTAAAGTACCGTTCGATCTCCTCTCTGCCTTCCATAGAGCGGCAGGAGCAGAAGTGTAATTAATACTTCTGTCCGCCGTCGTGTCCTCATTACTGATTTTTACTACTGCTACTACTACTACTACTATTATTATTATTATTTTCATCGATATCGTCAACACTGGGCAACGACGCGAGAAGTCTCCTGTGCCCTCAGATTTCATCATCATCATCATGGTCGCATCTTGGTTAGTTGATACGAATAATAGCATTGGTTGGTAGTTTTAAGAAATTTCTCTTGTCTTTTCCTCGCTTTTCCTCTGTTCGGCGGACGAATCTGATGCGTTGCCAGTTCCACTTGTGACGTCCTCTCCTCAGCGCCCCAAATCTACTACTTGATATCGTGTTGGTATCGTAAGTTTTGGTAGAATAATAATAATAATAATGGTTGTTGTTGGCGATGTTGTTGTTGTTGTTGTTGTTATTGCATTTGTTGCATCAAGTGAAGTAGAGAGTGTAAAGATGTTGCGCTGTTCATAGTTGTCCTGTTCACCGACCTTTCAGTGGCCGCCCTTCGCCTGCCCATAGCAGCTATGCTTCCTGTTTTGCCCACATTTGCTGACACCGACCTTGTTGTTGCTGTCGATACGGTTGTCTTTGTTGTTGTTGTTGTTCTTGTTGCTGTCAGAAGTGATGGATGACATTATCTCTATAGATGTTGTTATTGCTGTTATATGATTAGTTTGATTAGCTGTAGTATTTTTTTTCTGTCGTATTCTGGTCATTTTTATTATCGTTGTTGTTCTTGTGGTACGCATAGTTGCTTTGGGCTGTTTGGCGGAAGTTGTGCGCGACGGTTCTTCCTCGGCTGGAAAGCAGCACCCGAAGGCGCTCTAGCTACAGCCCGGTCCCATCGTCCCCGGAGGCGCATTTGCGCTCGGCTGACTTCACCCTCTCACCCGTTGATTGATTTCGTTTCGGCGTCATCCAAAAGCAGGATGAGATAACTTTATGTAGTCATAAACTGTCTCTTGTCACTATAGTTAAAAAAGAAGACCTATGTAATCCGGAGAGGCGAATAAATTCACTAAGGTTGACAGTACCACATTAATGTCAAATTGTTACCAAGGTCGGAAACACGATCGACAATTTTATCACTCCGGCGTATCGCCAGACAATATCTCACAGGAAATCCACGGGGGAATGAATAAAGATAGGCAAAAATCCACTGAGAGCTCCGTGCGACCTGTTGTCAAGTCTAGCCGGGGAGGCTAAATTTAATTGGTTAGTACAAAAATGGCGAAAAAGGTTAAAGGAGAGTGTTCAGCTTTGCTCGAGAGTAGTTGTAATAGTGAAAAAGTGTTTAGACTTCATGTGGAAGGGGTTGCTGGTTTGTGGGTGCTAGCGTCATAATATTTTTTCTTCTGGCAGTTTATATATATATATATATATATATATATATATATATATATATAATCGGTGTCGATCTCCTTCGTCATTATCCTACGCTATTTCCGCAGTTGTTGCTGTTATTCATGAGATGAATGAATGATTAAGTGTGTGTGTCTAAAAATGCACCTGCGTGGGAGGATGGGCCTCGAGCGCTGACTCTATTCTTATTGATTAATTATTATTATTAGTAACATGATGACTGTACGCATCGTAGTAGTAGTTGTTGTAATAGTAGTAGCTCTAGTCGTCTTTAGTTTTCTAGGAGTCCCGCCAGGAGGACTCTGCCCGCCCCCGGGGGTGGTTGGGGTGTGGCCGGGCAAGTTCTACAAACTATAATAGCTGTATACCGTTGGTCGATGAGTCCCGCCGCGCCCGATGATCTAACATATGTATTATGCTCAAGTACCAGGTGGAGTGTACTGCTCTTTGCTAGCTATGTGCTGGAATGCATTGTTGTTATTGTTGTTGCTGTTGTTATTTTTGTTGTTGTTGTTGCTTGCATATAGTAATGCTGCTGTTGTTGTCGTTGTTGTTGTTTTTCGATGTTGATTACTGCTTGTTTATAGTAATGCTATTATTACATTGGTTCTTGCTGTTACAAGTTGTTGTTGTTGTAATTAGCACTGTTCATGATTGTTTGATGTTCGTAGTTACAAGTGTCCCTTTTGGCTGACCACTGCAGGTGGACGCTGAGTGGAAGACGTCGGTAGAAATAGCGCGATTCAAGTGTCGTCATGCGTGCGTGCGTTCATCATTGAATGCACCGTCACCAAATGTCGATCAAGCATCCGTCATCGCCCATAACCTTTTGTTGTATGGTGTCCGTCAGGGTATCCCTCTCTGTTTCTGTATATATATGTATATAAATAGTTTATCTGCTTGTGTTTGTTCGGGGTGAACTGCTTCGTTCACCCCTACATCATCAGCTCTTACAGGTGTGTTCATTCTATTAGCGACAGCGACATGGCAACATATGTTTCTCCGGCTTCGTTTATATATATATATATATATATATATATATTATATATATGAATAATAGGCTCGTCATGTGCAAGCAAAACCAGCCTCTCTTTCCGCTAGATGGATCTCCATAACAGTTCTTCATTCGATTATTTTCCATCATCGTCTTTTTAGTGGTCTTTAACATTTCATTTTTCGGCCCTTTTTTGCCTCTGTACGGCCGTTCACTTGAGTTGTGTCACGTCTCATCTTGCGTCGACTACAGTGTTTGCTGTATCATAGTTAATAATGATGTCAGCGGCGCCCCCGTTCTTGTTTTTGCCTCCCAATAGGTCTTTCGACAACTCCATATATATGGGTTTATGTATATATATATATATATATACGATGACTACCTCTATGGCTAGTCTACACTGCATTGGGACCCGACCCTACGGGGACCCCCACAGTCGGGGGTTGTCAATAACGTATTGTTTTTTGCCTCTGTACCCTAGCTCGCGTCAATATCCGATGCATGTATAATAATAATAATCATCATCATCATCATCATCATAGCATTGTTGGGCTTTTCTCGCCTCCTATTAGGTCTCATTAAATCTTGTATATTATCAAGCCTTATCGGCAAAAAGCACTCATTTTTGCTCGCTGATCATATAACAACATCGGAAGGTAGATTGACGGGTCCAGTTTGGTTGAGATGGAATTGTGATAACAAAAAAAGCAACAGAGAAATAGGTCGGATTGCCACCGTGTCGACCCGTCATCAAGGGAATAGACGCTGGGTAATGCTCTATCGTATCCATTCGCCTTCTCTCGTCTCGTCTGGCTTAAGCCGGCAGTATCCACCATTTTAGGCAGTAGGCAGCGATTACATTGTCAGTATTATTATTGTACGTATGGGTACACCCGCCGCTCACTGTGCAGCTAATTGGTTTGGCCATTAATTCTTCGACTCGCTCCACCAACCTAATCATACCAACCATAATAAGAATGATGACATTGGCTTGACTCCAGCGATCTCGATATACAAAACACATTCTAATTAACCCGGTAATCATTGATACTAATTGTTCTGTTGACGAACATAAAAAAACGTACTAATTGCATTCGTATGTCATGGTGACGTGAGTGCGATAACACACCAATCACAAAATTAGACCATCAACATAGATAATTCGACCTGTTGATTGAAAGTTTCACTTGAGTGTTCCACACCGGTCGCTGTATTTTATTGCATTCGTGCAACGTGATTTGATCGATTCAATTAGCCAATACATCATCAGTGTCGAGAGAAGGCTGGATACGGCGGCATGGCACGTCGTTTATTGCAGGAGTCGACAAACATAACATTAACCCCTGATTAATAGCCCCTGGTTAATTTGAGTACAACAGCTGCTGAAGTACCACCTGATCACGAGTGGTGCCCCAACAAAGTCGATATAATATTGATCCATGTTAATCGTTGATCACGACAACATCCGATAATCAATTTCTGAAAAAATGGTATCCGTCTAATTGGTACTGTTGTCATCATCAACACCAGTATAGGCTAATATATTATAGTTTATACGTTGTAATAGGGAGAGACGTCGCTTCTTCGTATTGTCGACCACCATCACTACGCGGCTTCAACGCATCAGCAGCAGCTAACCGATTGCCAACGATTGCTAATGCACAATGATAACCTCAGCCTGAGATTCGGTAGAAAAAAAAAGTCATCAACCGATTACAGCAGTGTAATAATTTTATGGTGTTGCGTTGATGATTAATATTGTCCTTGGTGTTATTGTCTACGGTCTCAGGTCCACGAAAGTATTGTGCCATAGAAAGCCGACAACGCGCGGTTTCCCGAACAGAGGTCTGCTCAACGCTGGCCGATTTTCGCGAGAACGAAAACCATGGGGGCTATGTATAATAGGCTGAAAGCAGACAAAGTGTCCACTCCCTATTCCAACCCCCGCCCCAGGCCCCTGCTCTTTGCCGATATCTCTCTCTCTCTGTATCTTCAAATCGTTAAGTGAGCTAATACTCCCAGCTTCCCGGAGGTCATGCCGCTGCCATGTGCTTGCTATGATGGATCAATGATTCTCAAAAGTGTAGTGTTTGTAAGCGGGTTGCCATTCGTTTAGCTTTGTAATGATTAAACAATCGTAGTAGTAATAATAATGATACTTACTATCATCATCATCATTATCACCGTCGTCATAAGTAAATACATTCAATTCTAATATTATTCTCAATACACTTCATAGCAATAATAATAATAATAATAATGTTATAATATTAATAAATAGAGGCAAATGTCAAAACATTTCATACAGCAACGAGTCCTCCAGTTAAGTGTGCTTCTAATAATGTACACGAAACATCACTGCTCAAAATCGTCGGAACGTTCGTAGTATAGCGTGCTGATGACTCAACATCACTCTCAGGTTTTCTCAGTTGTCCGACCCTATATTCTGTATAGGTTTGTGTCAAATCATAGATCATCATATATATATCTATTTGTATTACTAACGGGTCCTGTTTAGCGGCAATGCAGTCACAATTGCAAGAATAATGTTGTCGCCATCAGTATCATTATTTTCATTATCATCATCAGTAATATTGTATCCTTGTGATAACATTGGTATATATATATATATATATCGTACTAATAGGAATACGATAAGTAGTAATTGTTACTCGAGAAGGAATGAATGTATAATAGTGCTCATAACAATGAGACGTCAAGATAAACTGCGTGAGGGGTTCTATAAAAAGAGGAACGGGAGGTAGGATAGCCAAAGAGAGTATGCATATATATATATATATATATTATGTCAGAGATGCGGGAATAAAGAGGAACAAATTTGCATTTTAGCCGGTGGCGAATATTAATTCATAAAAACGCAATCGAATAATGCACATATCAACGGGACACTATCGTAGTGATAGTAGCAAAAAATCATGAGTGTAATGACACACACTTGCAAAACGCAACAATGGTTCCGGTACGACAGAAGAATGAGCAGCAGCAGTAGCGGTAACAATAGCATCAACAATGAAATAAACGATCAACAACAACAACGTTGTAAAAAATACAGAGAACCAAAAATATGTAAATACAGGAACAATGGGACGGCAGCATAAATATTGAAACTTAACAAAACTAAGTAAAATAAAAGCAGTAATGAATTTGGATGGCAGTTGAAGCGAATGACTAATATATATATATATATATTGCTATGAAAATAAAAAAGCAAACATTGTTTCAAGAAACTAAATGTTGCACGATGTACCAAGACGGATGCCACAGAATCGGGTTATTAGACAAAGAGATTAAAAGGAAATTCAATTTAGTCGTCTCGTAGACATTCGTCGAATCTTGGTTATTTTGTTGTTGCATCAAACCACTGCACTTTCTTGCATCATTTGCTTGTTCCATTCATTTGTGTCAAATGTGTAGCTTCAATTTCTAGCCAGCTGAAAATTGTTTTGCTGAGATACGAAAGGAATTTCACCTCGATCATCTCACACCACCATCTTGCGTTATAGACTATTATATTTATTTATATATATATATATATATATATATATGCAGCAGTGGTAGTGCAAATAATAATTCAAAGGAACAATATATACCACCTTCGCTGTTTGGTGATTATAATCGTATCACTGCGGTGGCTACTCTTTTTCCTTTCGTAGTATAATAATCGTTTATAATAATAACGATAATATGACAGTAATACTAAGAACAATGACTGTTTAGTGTATTATAATAATTACTCTTTTAACTGTGCTGTTGTTCATAATAAATCTTAGACATATATATATATATATATATAGCCGTCATCGTTATAGTCACGATCATCATTAATAATAATAGACGTAATAATATGTGCATGCCATTATTACTCGTATTGGATCGTTCTAAATTATACCTTATAATTATTATTATTATTGTATAATGGATATATCGTTATTATGAACTTTTCAGTTCTCTACCTTCTGCGTCGTGGCACTTTTAGGTGATATCTCGATATTCTTTCCCGGTAACACAGCTCGCAGATCGTTCACTGATGTCTTACGATTTTTTTGTTGCCTGTTGTTGTTATTGTTGTTGTCTTATCGTTGTCGCTACTGTTACTGCTCTTGTGAGGAGTATTGTTGCCATGTGCCGTTTGTTTTGTGCAGGTTTGTCTGCGGAAGCGGACACGGCTGCCCGCTCTCATTGATCGGTTTCCGATTGATTGACTGACGGATTGATCGGATCTGTTGTTCAGCCGTTGATGTTAGCTGTAGCCACTTTTCATGCTGCAGCAGCAGCTAACCTTGCTCTTGGCGTCTATTGTGGCCATTTTCGTTGTTTAATGTCATTCCCTTGGCGTTCCCCTCATAACATATTAACATATGTCACCATCTACAAACGTATGCACTTTCTTATACGACTACTAGATCCCGTCAATCAAGCCGAACTCCAGTTGCTATTCGTGATTGATGTCGCAGCACAGCGGACCCAAGTTACACTTGTACCTGACAGAATGTGTCCTGATTGTACTGTAGACGAGCGGAATGGTGGGACAGATACGAAGTAAAGGCGCCATTAGTAAAAAAAATTGTTGAGGAACAAATAGCGACAATTGCCATAGTTCAGTGTGTTATATAGGTACCCAGACCTTGCCATCGTTGTCGTCGTCACAACCGCGCACGTTCCCCTCTTATGGTGAAGGGAAGAACGACTGCGCGCGATTGAAGGCCAGATCGAGCATCAGTCCATCAATCAATCAGTCAATCAATCAGAATCTTCGTACCTCTCCGCATAACCGTCTTTCTGTGTTAGCGATGCGGCTCGTATGAATTGTGATCAAATTGTTCCTCTTCTGTGCAGCCTTCTTCGACGTCATGTTTCCTCTCGTAGTGACGGATATTTTCAGCCGAACTCCCGTTTGTCGGCGTCGCGTCATTGGACGCCGGAAGAAAGCGCGGCGTATCGCCTTGATATCGTCATGTACGGTTAATTACGGTGAATTGACAGAAATAGTGTATTGTTGCTCCTCGTTAAATTCGAGTTAAGATGGGAGAAGTATAAGATCATGGTGCTGCGATAACAGGGAAATTTATTTATTCCTCTGGCGTGTATTCGTATCTTGCTTTCCTTTTTCGAACATAGGGCTGATTTCCTTGTGGGACGCTAACGTTTACTCAACGCGTCAGGCTTATGTGGCGTATGTATTGTGATTGCAGATTGCGCATGTTTGGTCAAGTCCTTCTGTCGTCGATAATGACTGCCTTTCTCGGCCTGTGTCCGTCTCCTACGGGTAGCGTACCACACATTGGAGCGTCATCGAGGTCGTTGAGCGGCCATTAAGAAATCCTTCGAGGGCGGCATGAGCCACTTTGCATCAATAGTGTCACAAAATGATTGCATGCCCCCGATCGGCCTTTCGTCTCGGTCGTTATTGGGTGTCGGTTCGCCGGAAGTATCTCACTTGACAACTAGATTGGGGTTTCTTCCCTCCGAGACGATAGAAATTATTTTAGGAAGCTTGGTTTTGTCTCCTGGCTTCTCTCAAAGCTCGACAATGTTGCTGATTCTGATAGTGACACACATCAACGTCCTCTTGTCTTTCAAAGGAGTGTCTTTATTAGGCGTTTGTGATGTCTCTTAGGTCAGAAAGGAAGCCTTCGGGGGTGATGATGTGATCAGACCCAACAATCACCTCCCAGTTCTTTAGATCGCGGGTGGTTTCGTACGCTACGCGCATCTCCGAGTACGTCGCGCCACCTATAAGATTAGCAAAGTTCCCCGTTGGTTAGAGTTTCCATAGCAAAATTATTCTCCCTAAGAGGATTGCAAATGTACCGAGGACCACCAAACGCAAAATTAATGAATATAAACGGATTAATGTTACCGGATTTTATCGTCCTTCTAAAAAGGGTCTTTTACACGATACACATTTAAATAAACCGGTAGTAATTGTATTGTAATACAGGTTATGTCATGTTGTTGTGGTTATTGCTGCTGCTGCTGCCGCCTCCGCTGATGGCGGTGGTGTGCCGCTGCTAACGGACCCGTTTCAAGCTGAATTTGCCTCATTGCACTTACCGATTATGAAAACGATCAATCGCGGAACGTTTTTCAGGTTGGCTTGTTGATTGCGATCTTTGTGCCACTGTCCATAGCGTTGCGAGGTGGGCGCGGCGCGTGTGTATCCGCCGTCTCGTCGTCCGACAAACGGATAATGCTTCTGGTCAAGTTTATCCTCGATGGCATCCTGAATCGTAGTCACAAATATTATTCTCTCCATAAATGTCACAATCAAAATCCAGTGGGAACTCATCGCGTCCGGAACACGCAAGAAAACGATATCGTTATCGGGAAGGCCAAAAATTGTTCCACCCCGGGAGATTGTGCTCAGCGCCTCAATGGACATGGGAAATCAATACACTTCGCTAATAAACGGCATGTCACTAATGTGGTATTATGTGCAAGCGTGGGGTAAGGTCGGACCCTTCAGTTTTTCAGTGTTTTCGAAGTGCTCTTTTTTCGACAGTGCCAAATAGAAAAATAGAATTGCCTATAATAGCCGCTGTGACATATTTGGAACACTTTATCATTGAGACTAATTCCACCCCTTCAATATAGCCTGATGAATGAGGTGTCCTGTTTTGTCCGACGGTGCCCTAGAATACGTGATGACTGTGTGCGTCTAGTGGCAATATTTTCAAAATTCAAAATCACTTTTTTCACTTGAAAAGAGGGGGTTTCTCCTTTGAAGTCTAGCGCTGCTCTTCAGCGACTTGCTGGCCACAAACCTCAATGACATCCTTGAGGATGGGTGTCCATCGAGACATCTGGTAGGTCTGTTCGGTGATTCGCTCCTTTCGGTGTGGCTGGTAGATCTTCTTACGGCCAGTCTGAAAATCATATTTCCAGCGGGGAGAGCAACAAAGATAGCCAAACAATACAACAATCGATTATTGTTATTAGCTTTCAAACGCTTTCGAAGGAGGAATAGCCCTCGTCGCTTTTGCAGGCACCCAAGTGTTAGTTAGATGCTACTGTGTATCAGACAGCTTCCTTAGGTAAAGGGTGATCACATGCAGCAATTTCGAAGAGAAAGGTGATTTGGAAGCATAAAACAGGAAAACGATGAACATTCAGCTACCAAACATTCATTAATTACCCAACATTTGGACAGATTTAGGACCAACACCGAAACTGCGACCGCCACCACCAGCATCACTGCCACCAATTGTTAGCGAATTGTTCGCTGACTGCACGTATCGAGATGAAGCGGAACTGTGCGAGCCGGGAATCATCAGCCGATACCGTAATACGCAACCAATCGAGCACGTTATGCGACAAATGAACGTATGCACTGAACGGATTGAATTTTTGGGAGCATTGAAAAATAATGTTTTGGAGAATACAACCGTATTTTGAGCTCTTTCAAATAGTGGTATATCGTGTTTCCAGTGATCTTCGACGGTGACCGGTTCAGAAGAGACAGCCCAGATGATACGTTGGATGGCTAAATATCGACAGAGACACACATACACAGGACAGTGTCGAGCTCAAAGGTATCGGTACGAGCATTTTTGCCAAACACGCGACAAAATGCATTGATTGAAGGGATGAGAGAACGAGGAACCTTAGCAGAAGAAGCTAGGCACACTCGATAATGATATGAAGGTGAAGTTAACAGGTAGCAAAAACATTCAAGCACCGCTTCCCAAGCGTCGACTGAGTATTTTCGGTCGGAACAGATTTTTCTCTTTTGCGGTAAAGAGCCTTCTCGTTGGTATTGCTGTCCCAGCTGCGGCACACGCGTGTCTTTTCGATAACTGCTGTTTATCTGAGATCGAGCCGTTCCGTCCGCAATGCTTAGATTGGCTCAATTTGTGTGAGGGGATTTGCGGTAGCTTGTGTTTTTAGTTGTTATTGCTGCACCTTGGGAGGCTGCCAGCCACCTACGTTGGCCGGATCATCGTAGGACGCCGAGACTCCGCTCCAGCGATTCGAGACCTTCCAGGGTCCAGCCGCCGAAATGGAATGGACCGAGAGCATCATTTTTCGTGTGAACGGATTGTTGGAACACGGATGAAGGGAGCCCCAATGACCATCGTAATCGCCACCCCGGTGTCAACGCATCATCGGCAGGTCGCCATTACCAATCGGCGACAAAATGGGATGGTTTACGAGTATGTTGAAAAACAGATATACTTGTTAGACACTGCTGCCTTGCTACTAGTCGAAGGCAGAGAAATATTGAGGGAGAGAAAGGATACGGTATATATATTTTGGTAGGGCTATAACTGATTGGTGGTGATCCGCAATAATAATCATATCACTAATAATATATTGAACGAAAGATAGCAAAGGTAAAACACATAGCACTGTCTGTCCTGTTTGGCCACAATTAATATAGAAGATAGTAGTAGTAGTAGTAAAATGTACAACTCATATGGAATATTATACAATTTATGATACAGTAGTTCTGAAGACTCGAGGGGGATTTTTGCCATGCCGCGATGAACAGACCCATGCCCGAGCATGCACCTTAGTACTAACCGTCTACGATATATACGAATATTCTACGTGGGGAGAAAACATGTGAACTAAACTGTACGGTGTACAAAAGACCTACAAACTGTGAAACACAATGTAAATACTATTATATAATGTATATATATATATATATATATATATACATTATATTATATATATATATATATATATATATATATACATTATATTATATATATATATATATATATATACATTATATTATATATACATATAGCGCTCATATCTTTTCTAACCATAAGTTTGCTTGATCGAGCTTGTTTGGTGAATGCTAAATAATATATATATATACTCTAAATAATCAGCCACATAACCACAAGCATTCCACGGGTGTGAAAATGGATCTCTCGAAATCGCCGATCCGATCCGATTTCCTACGGTTAGAAAGCTCACATCGGTAACGATGTTGACGCCAAGATGTGCCATATTGCTAATGATCCCTTTTTCAGAAGGAGGAATTTGAGCGTGTTGAATCAGCTTGGAAAGGTTCTCTTCGGAGATTCCGTTTTTGCTCAAGATGTACAATAGGATGATACGGATCTTGTCATAGTTGGATACAGCCGTATCGAGAAGGATGGGCACAATGTTCCGCATCGGATCCTTGATCTTTTCCCCTTCTGCATCTGTGCCCATGGCTAGATCTTGCTCTACCTGTAAACGCCGACAAGAGCACGGTTAGCAAGCAATTTTATCATAATTATTATCATTAAAAGAATTTAGCTCGAGAACTATTGCTAATAGGAATGGGGTGTGTAGGTGCGTGCTGACATCTAGCTTGCACTTGACCGTTTGTGGACCGACGAATATTATAACGTACTCTGCAAAGTCGATCGACGTATCCTTGGTACGCTTTCATGCAGTCCTCAGCCAGATGTAGGTGGGTCGAGTATTTGTTCAGCTCTTTCTGGTACTGCGGCATCTTCTTTATCATAACGGTGAGGTCCTTAAGGCTAGACTTGTCTCCACCGCTTGCCATCCCGCGTTTCGAGTCGACGAACTTCTTCATCTGCTTTGTCACCTGCTGTGACACGACAGCGATATGCTGGTGCCGAAGTTCCATCCATAGATCATCGTTCTCATCCAGCAGCACCTGTACGAAACGAACACGCGTGCAGGAGTTAATTACTAAAATGAACCACGAGTACGGTACGGTTCGATTTTCATTGAAAAACGATGCTTCCAAATCACTTAGTGCTGGAACCTTTTTACAACATTATAGCGATCACGTGGCACCGTTGACCATAGGTTCACGAGATTCAATGGAGAGACGCAGTAAAAAGACGAACAAAACGCATTCGATTATTTTTAAAATTGTGTATTCGAATCGGCCCGCCACTAATCGATCCGAGACTAAATGTTCCAGGTACGGATTTTCTATTCTTAGGAATCAATAGGGTAGGCGAACTGCAGTTTAAATAATACGTATAAATTAGATCAACATGATTTCATCACTTCTTACGTTTGTAGCTAGTTAGATTAGTACCATAAACCAAATTTATATCATCCTTTTCCGCGTAACCCAAATCCCAGTTCCGCTTACGGTGCGATGAGCTAAAATCCCCAGGCCCCCCGAAGGCTCCAATGCCGTCACCTATTGAACTCGCAAGGAATACGCTAATGAAGCCATAAGGAACTCGTACCTCCTTTTCGCGAACGTCGTTGCCCTGTGACGCCTCGAACTTGTAGACATCGTTCTCAATGGGCAGTAAGTCGTAGGACATGGCCTGGAAGGTGAGCTCATGCAGGAGTGGTGAGACGCAGTCAAACCCGCGGTCCAAGATCAGCAGCTGGGAGCGTAGCTTCTCCGGACCCTCACCCATGGTCGGTTCGTCCGCCTTGTACGCGTCGAGCTTTTGATTGATCAGCTGTGACAGCTCTGAATTCAGCTCGAAATCTCTAAAAGGTGCAGAGAAATCATCAAATGCCAATGGCATTATTCCATCTCCATTACATGATTTTCCGTGGCAGCGATTCGTGTTGGGGACCATTGTGTTATATATTAAAACTACACATTCATTATTGAGTAGACATTTTATAAATGGACGCATAATTCACGCGATCTGATCCCGTGTTATCCGGAGCTAAGGGGCTCATCAACACCTTTAATGTCGAGCTCATGTGGATAACTCCTCCACTAGCTCATAACCACTACGTCACCAAATCATATAGGTACAATACATTATACTTACGCTCGATATCTGATCGATGGATATTCTCCAAGGGTAGCGCAGAGTGTAGCTACCTGTTCGGCGATCCGCTCGAGATTGGCCGGCCGATCCGAAATTCGATTGGGATTGTAGTAGCACTGGAACGTGTGAACGGAATCAAGTGAGTACACTTGACTCTCGTAAGGCAGGAATGCGATGTTGACTTCCTTCAAGGTCTTGATGCTTTTTGCAATGGGCGACTTACACAGATCGGTGAACAGTTCATCGGGACACTCTGGATACGGATAAGTGTAGTGAACACACAAGAGAATAGATCAACAAAATTAGCATGCTCAATAACTGGGCTACTTGATTATATAATAATAATAATTATTTATAATATATATATATATATATGCGACACAAACATACGCTGCGGGTATATCTATTCCAGCTGTATCCCTAGGCACTGCTAACGTTGCCGTCTCAACGATCAGGGACACTATGTCGATCAGATTCAAAATTTACAAAGAAAAACTCCTCAAAATGTTTGATGTACATTTTCATCGAAAATCTCACACATTTCGACTGAACACAACAAATGAGCCAATTTTTTGGTTGACCTTAAAACCAGGCTCCCTGATAAGTTCGAAAAACACCTGATGACAAATCTCCCTAAATGAGAGATTTTCGAACGTTAACTTAGAATGAGCGATGTTATTATCTGTTACTATACTCACTTTCGGTGAAGAAAATGTGAGCGCACCGGTACATGTGCATACCAAGACGGAAGTCGTTCATCAGAAGGCGGATCGAGTTCTCAGTTGGCGTGATCAGGTATACCGCCTCGACATCGGGCAGTGGTTCTCGCTTCTTTGCGAGATCTTCCACGATAGTCATGCCCTCAGCCGCCAGCTCGTGCATTTTGCAGCACGCACTGATCATACGCATTCCTATAGAACGAACCAGTATAAGAAGGCAAACGTAAGAAGTAGGTATGCGATACATAGACAGTGTATCCTCTAGAATTAGCTCTCTGTTCCAGATAATGCGACGTACGCATGACATAGTTAAGTTCTGTTGGTGAAATATATACAACAGGATAACCTCAGAAACAAATATATATATATATATATACACTGGGGTATATATTACACCAATAGAACTTGCCTCTGTCATGCGTGCGTTTCTGTATACACATATAACTTGCGGTATATGTGCAACACAATATGGATAAAGTGCAATAACAGGAGCACAGCAAGTCTCTGGCGTGCGATTATCTAGCAAAATCCCTAAATAGCAGAGAGACAGGATCTTACCCAGCGTGTCCACGACCAGTACTTTCCAATCACCCTTCTTCCTGACTGAACGAACGACATCGTTCAGAATTTCTGAAATGGCAAAGATATAATGAGTGCGCTCTTATTAGTATCGTTCGATTATTATATCCTAATTGAAATAAGCGATCATGTCTAAATCTTCAAAAAATACCCATCAAGCGGTTAGGACCACTTCACCTTCGCTTATAATTAGAGCAAGGTGTAGACTGTTTTATAACGAGCACAATGTTACAGTCACAGCTAAGATTAGACTAACGAGCGAATCAGGATAATAATGAACACGGTTTTACGATGGCACTAATTGCTATTAGTGATTTTCACCAATAGTACTTGTATCTATGTTATAGAAAAAAATAATTATATGCAGGATGTTATATAAAGTACACGTCATCGAAATATAATGAATCATTTACCAGAGTGCTCAGAACAATTTAAGCGTTTTCAAAACTATCCACCTCGGGAATTTTAATGAGCGTAGACAATGATTTTTTTGCTACTAGAAGCTGCTCTCGTTGATCGCTTGCAGACTGCGGTCAGCTCTTTGGGAGTTTTCTGACGAGTGAATATTGACATACCTAATTTCGCTAGCTATTTGAGCAAATCTATATTTACGTTATGAACGCCGCCAAATGGTATGGCTGATTGAATGCATGGAAACAATAGAAATTACATGGCGTGAACGCCGCAGAATATGACGATTGGAATCATCGCTGAATCCTGTCACCGTCGATCCCTCGATAATGCCATAATTTCACTACTTCGATAAGCTCTTGCGGCGTCATAACGAGACCGCATACATAGTGTGTGAGCAAATTTACACCTCGAGCAAATATGGTTTTTCCGTTTTTTTTCACTAATATCTCGTACAAGAGAAATCCTTTGCTATCGGTGGCGACTATTACCAAAAGCAGTCACTAAATTGACAGTTTCGATTCGTAGAGACGAGGGCGGGGTAAAGGTAAAGGTTTTATTGGTTTATTAAAGGAGCTGCAATTTTACAATGCTTAAGCTCTCTTATATGTCACGCAGCGGGGCTCGATCCTGCGGCCTCTGGCTTCCGATAACCAGAGACTTAGCCGTCCAAGCCACCGCGCTGACACTTGCGGGCCTTGCACACTTCGCAGAAACTAACCAGTGTCGCGTTCAATGGGCACAAATAGTCCCGGGCCTTGCGAGTGGTAGACTTGGGAAATTTTGGAAAATTCGACCCGCGGACTTCAGTAGGCGCATTTTCATCTTACTGTGGAGTAGCATCTTGAGGAGTAAGTGGTTCCCCCGAATCGTCTCCTATTTGACGGGCACCCTCGTTGAACAATTGGCCGAAGCTAGCCTTTCGTCCGGGGGGTTTATCCGCCTTTTCAAAATATTTCGTCAATTGCAATACATTTTATGGAGTGTCCTGTTTGGCCGAAATTTCGGCATCAAAATCTACCTATTTTAATTGCTTGCAGCAATCTGCACGCTGGTTTCGCTTACGGCAGATATGACCAATACTCACATCACCAACTGGCAGCGAATTTCACCAATTGATTAGACAAATTGGAGAGAGGAAAATAGCATCCCTGTAGTACTGGATTCTACAAGGCAGAGATCACATTATATGGGACGAAGGGAAGTAGACGATTTTAGCTGCATTGTAAGAATCATGTATGCTCGCGACTGTGCAACTCGATAATGGAACACTTTTCTGCAAAAAAAAAGACGATGCGGATTTAAACGAAACCTGCGTCGTTTAGTACCTCGAATCAGTGTCTCCATATTGCATTTCAACCGTTTGGAGTTGTTGTCACTCTCATACGAGATTGCTACCTTTCTATGATTTCATTATCCGCAATCATCTAGCAGATGGTCAATGTTTCCATGCATTTCCTTATCTGTTCCGAAAATAAGCAATGCACAATTAAAAAACAAAAATAAAAACTATGACCGGTAGGGACAGGCGCGAGCCAAAATGATTTCGCGTCATGATGCCCCAAAGACGCATGGCCAAGATCGCCACAGCAAGAGTAATGAAATCTTTGCTTTTCCGACGAGTGTTGCGCTCAGTTGGACGCCACCACAGTACGACGCTGTTACAGACCACAGACGGCGCTGTCCAAGCTGACTCATACGAACAGACCGGATGAATGTGACAAAAGACTTACGCCGGAACCAACCGCCAACGCAACAACAACAACAACAAGTCACAAAGTCGAAAATGACGTAGTCGTGCGTGGGTTCATACGAGATGTACGATTATACATGTTTTCGTCAATTTGCTTCAGTCATCATTGCCCATCCTTGCATGTGCAGTATCCGTGCCCGTACACCTCTTGTTACAGAACAACCAAATGATCTGCTCATCTATCTATACAACGCAAAGTCTTCTGTTCTCAATTCAATTCAATTTCAATTCAATTATTTCTTTATTGATTCAATTATTTCTATGACATCATTTCACCAGTGTGCCATTGTAAGTTCAGCGCCACCTGTGTGTTTTATAACAAATAGATCTTATTCAAGAGCAAGAAACAAAAACAAGGGGCATACGTCAGCTCGCAGTATAATCGTTCCAACAGCATGCCTACAAATATGGAGCCACAACGGTTGTGCGCGAGTGCCGTCCGTTAATTCCTATTGCTGCTATCGAGAGTTAGGCGGCGCTGGGAGCCAACCAGCGTAAATCTACCCGTTTCGTGCGATTCGTTCTGTCAGCCAGAACTAGTAGTAGTAGTGGTGGTCCTTTGTTGCGGCTGCCGGCTCTGTATACATGGGCGTACTTTGTTCGCCGCAAATCGAACCCGTGATGGGATTTTGCCAGATTGAGAAAATGACTGACTAATCTACTCTGCTGCTATCGGACGGCTGTTGACAGGCAGCCGAGATGCTATATACTTCTAGAACGAGGTTGCATGCATGCTTATATATATATATATATATATTATATATATATATATATATAGGTGTAATCTAGAAATCGATACTTACTCTGGCCGACCAATTGTTTTAGCGACATAGTGACGGTTGTCTTCTAAAAAGTTTCACTTTTCCGGGCTACGGTGTTTCGGTGGGTTGTTGCTTTCAGACTCTTTTTCTACGCTGAAGTCGCAATAAGACGGCGGTGATGAGGGCTACTAGATTATAGCAGTAGTTGCTGAAATTGTAGTAATTGCTGATGAAGTTGTTGCATTGGCTACAGTTGAAAGTCGCAAATATATTCCGTCATAGGATGTCCCAAAGCAGCGGGAGCTCTCTACAGTAAAATGGAAGCGAACGATGGCGTGTGTCTGACGAGCGATTCGAGAAACTCACTGCACTTATCAATTCAACTCAACCACGATAATCGTGTATACACAAACACGCACACACCCAGATATATATATATATATGCGCCAAGAAGAAACGATATTGAACCAACAATTGAAGTGCGTGACAGGTGGCGCCACTAACTGTTTTGTTTTTCCAGTGTTCCAAGCTTGCGTGTCCTCTTCGCAGTATAATATATGAAGATATGCGACTCTGGGAGTTTGGCAGAGTTAACAATCAAAGCGCCGTCGTACGGAGAAACGACACCTATTAACAATCAATAATTAATAACACACGGCAGACGTTAGCCAGTGACTCGTATGCCGCAGAAATACGAAGAAGACAAATAATCGAATTGTCAACAAGGGGAATCATTCATGGAACGCGTCATCCGTCGACGAACGAACGTAATCGATGAGGCAGGCTATGTTTGCGATTCGAGATTCGTGTCCCGCCTCTAATCATCCATCACCTTCGGCAATTCGCCTAATCGTGTTGTGTCCTTTAGCCTTGAAACAGCGAGAGGTTGATCTCGACTTTTGCTGAGACCGCAGAGCTGAATGGCGCTTAGCCACTGGCTGCCTAGCCGGTAGAATTTGTGGGAAATACACAAAATTAAGCGAAATTAATGCTCGCCTGCCGTAGGTTAACTCTCGTGTTGCCGTGGTGATTCGTGACGATTTTCCTATTATTCCTTGAGGAGCAAGCGAACGCGACACAAACGATAGCGAACCAACATAACCAAGAAGTTCTGCGTTGGCGTTGGAGTGTGAGTGGCAGTGTCGATTTCCTACGCTCGGAAAGCACGGATTAGCCGCAGGCTGAGATGAAGTCGCTGTTACTTGGAGTTGAGCGAACTGCTAGAGATCGAGGGTTGTGGTATGGGTGGGTGGATGAGTGAGGAGTGTGCGGAAGAGAGAGAGAGACAAAGTCAGTGGTCGATCTACACCGTTGTCGAGCCGTCTCCGCTGTTCGGATTAGGACAGCGCTCGTTTGCTCTCGTTGTCCTCAGCTGCGACGGTCAACTCGACGAACAGTGGCGGCAAACGGGTGAAAAATATGGGGCGATATAACACGACTAGCTAGCAGCTGGGTGACGCTGGCGTACGTGAATGGCTGTCGGTGGCCTGGCGGACGGCCGCAGAGCGAATACTCTCGATTGATGCTGGTTGTGGGGCCACTAGATAGCGAGAGCGAGGAAGGGAGAGAGAGAGAGAGAGATAGAGACCGCTCCAGTGGGTGTCTTCCAGCTTCAGAAGCTGTAGATGCAGTAGCGAACTGGTAGTCAGTGCAGCTGTTGATTGTGCCAACTTCGGTGTATTTGGTGATGACGATGATGATTACGTCGGTGCCGTTGTCACGATATCAGCGTTGAACACGATCGAATATAAATAGAGGGCGGCACTTCTCGCGCTGTATCCGAACGCTGCTGCTGCTGCTGCTCCTAAACGAAGCGGCAGTATCTGGAAGTTAGCCTGCACTTATCGACGAAGTCGGTTATCGGGGAGATGGCGGGTAGGTATCGGTTGTTGATAGCAAATGGGGAAGGGGGGTCTAGCTGACTTTCTTCCTGGAGAAACTGACGACACTGCGACCTGCCGCCGCCGCCACTGCTGCTGCTGTTTGCGTTTCGTGTTGGCGTAGCGCAGCTCACTCAGCTACTAATGCTGCCAGTTCGACTCGGCTGTACCCGCCTGCCAAAGCTGCACAGCCCGATGCAGCTGCTGCTGTCACTATATAACTCTCCTACTACGGCTGCTGTTGCTGCTTCGGCTTCGGCCACCGTTCCCTCTTGCTGACCTGGGTGTTGCTGGCTGACAGTTGCTGGTTGGTGTCAGCCTTGCTGTTCTGTCGTGAGCCGTTCGAACAGACAAAGCCAAATCGGAGGGCCACGCAACTCGCCCACCGGGAGAGGGAACAACCCGCCAAATTTTGAAATCAAGCTGATCATTCTAAACGTTGCAATGTATTTTAATAATTTAACATAAGCTACCTGCTAACACCCAGTAGCTCATCTGTAGTCGGTATCATCCTGCTCATGTGGACGGTTGTTAATTTTGTGACATACCTAGATGATAACACACTCTTCACAGAAGATGTAATGCGAAATAGATCCGAGAGAGCTTACATAATGGCATGCTGACAGGCGCCACAAATCGACCTCCGATCGTGGTTATACTGCTTGTTGTGACGTGAAATGATCGAGACGGACATCACATGGCGATGATGCCCCCGACCGAAAGACGAACCACAAATTAGCTACGCCACAGCTTTGTTGCGTTGCAAATACACCAATATTCAGATGTGGTTACCTTTTACCGCTGGCTCACTACTCTGTTAGATTACTACAATATCGCTTTGGTTCAGTGCAGCTAATCGCCTTCGTTATTCATTCATTCATTGAAAGTGGATGCTTTGTTAGCGGAACAACAGTTGTACAATGCTTAAGTTCGCGTAAAAATCACCGTGTTCCCTGTCCCGCTACAGTGTACACTGTCATCCGAGTGTCGTTAAGTTGTTATCCTATTTATATGAACATACGCTGTTGTCGCTCAAGAGAAAACAAAACACCCCGTACAGCATTGGAGTCTGCGTGAGAGATGGCTATGGGAAAATGAGCTCTCCAGCAAAAGAATATTCGATCGCTCTTGGAAAGCAAATTGGATCATGCGTTGAAGAACTCTATTCTCTCCCTGCAAATAAAAAAAATTACTTCCAATAGGGCATTGATATAACTAATCAAAGATGGAATGACAAGCAAACGAACAGCATTATAGACTATTCCCCGAAATTAAATGGCTAGCAGGAAAATCTCCTGCGTCTCCTTGCTGGGGGGCTTCTATTGATTCCGATCGAAATTACATTGCAGTCAAACACAACGGCACCTTTATCAACCAGGAGTGGTGGTACAAGATTACATAAGTCATTACATGATTATTGTAATGGTACAGATTTTTCGACCGGCAAAGTGGTTGCTTTCAAAGGATAACCCAACGAACGAGATCCGCGTTTCAGAATTTGTAGCTTAGTTATTATGGTAGACGAACTTTAAACGCACTAGGTAGCACTGCGCCTTTACAGCAAACTCTGCGTGGCTGGTTCTTGTTATTTTTACACTTATACTACTTGTTTATTTACTCTATCACAATATACTGATTGAGCGCAATGTTGAGGGGTTGGAGTCTTGAGCTGACTGTCAGCTGTTCGTTATATGTGACAGGCTTCGGCTCTGAACCTTCAGGTATCACTATGAAGACATATCAGGGCCACTTTTGCTTTCTTTTCAACGCAGCCTGGATCCACAGGTTGAGAAAGATGATAATGAAACACAAATATTCTCCGCGTCTGGCGGGTGAAGGTAAAGATCTGTTGGTCTATTAAAGGAACTACGAAAATTTTTAATGAAGGAATTTTGGACGGTGCAGTGTCACGTGCAACAAGAATTTTTTCGCCATAGAGAAACCAAACAGGGAGGGGTGCAGGAGTACGCGGACTCTGAGAAGAAATATAAATTCGCCGATTTGAGCAACCTGTTATTATTTGGTTCTTATTGCTAGAGGGACCTTGAGTTGTCCCAGTAAGAGGATGAAGCAAGTTCTTCGACATCTTTCAAGGCGTATTGATATGGTAATGGGAACTCATGCGAGAAGGACTATCCCCAAGGGCTGTTCTCATTGGAGATGTCGAGAGGCAGCGAGCGACAGTTAAAATATATACGTTATTAAAGGACAAAGGTTTTGTGCTTGGCGGGAACACTTAAAGTGAACGTATGATTGTAAAATGTGCCTTACAAACCAAATAGACTTTTACCAACAACAACTTTTACAACACTTGGCCGAAAATAGTAGTCTAGCTACAACCACAAATGAAAGATTGAAACCACGAATTTTGGACTTAGCTAGTCAGGCTCTCGTATTTGTGCAGGAATACATAAAGCAGGAACAGTAAAGGGCAACATCTAGGTGGTATATTTTTGCGTACATACTAATGAAGGTGAAATATGAACGCGCATAGCCAAATTTCTACCGAAAACTACAGTCAAACGCGAAGTTCAGTGCTATAGCAGTTCTGTTTTGTTTTTTTTTGCCACGAAACGACCTGTCCAACACTTAAGTGGACAAGTATTATATTAAAATGCTCTTTTTTAAGTTAATATTTCCTATATACCTGTCTCTTTATCGCGGCCTCGTTGGTTAAGATAACTCGCCAAGGCGCCGCACTGGCCTGTTCTCTGGCCATACTAGCGGGCGAGGGCCCTGCGGCCACCCTGTGCCGCTCTGCGGCGCCCGCTAGGCCTTTTCCTGTCCTGCGACACAGCAGTATTGCTCTGCCCTCCTTCTCTCGTGACGATATACGCAGCGCGCCTTCGGCCTTACCCAGGGGCCCACACCCATCCGGCAGGTCTCATGCCGTGCCTTTAGGGGCCTCTCTCCAAAACTTACCCCGCAGCCGCCCCTTACCTACACCATGTGTTTCGCTCCCCCTGAGCTCTCTCGTTAACGTGACAGCCGATTGGTGGCGTTGCGGTCTCGTTTTGCGGACAAGATCCGCAAGATCAGCAGACGACAGAAGTGGCGGACTGGGACGGGGACTTGTTCGGGGATGTCGAACTTCACTTAAGCAGGGCCGGGGGGCAAGCCACTCTCCTACTCAAAAGCCGCGGGTGGGTGAAATGGGGATCTTAAGGGATCAATGGCGCGCAGGCTGACTAGCTGACTCTTGTGCGGTGCGCAAGTGTACTTTGTATCTCTGCTGTACGACTGGCTTGACTAGATTGCAACGGAGGTCTCGCTCGCTGGCCGACCCTGTCCCCCGAATGGTTGCTGGCCAGTTCGATTGATTGGCTTCGATGGCCGCTTCTGTCGCTGCTGCTCGCGTCACCGAAGTCCACCGAACAGCCCTAGATACTACAGATCCCCGTTTCCCCTTCGATCAACGTGTGCACGTACAGGACCTAGCCTCAATGACCGGGGAGCCGGACCGAGTCCAGTCAGTCTTTAACTGGACTCTGGATAGACTCTCTCTCTCTCGCTCTGTCTATTGACTTGCTGAATTGTTGCGACCGCCAACAACGCGGCCGAACATCGAGCGAGCTCTAAAGCAACAGCGTGCTCACTGCTTCTTGCGACATCCAACAGTAGCAATGTTGAAACACGGCTAGCGGCCACCAATGGGAGTAATAACGTACGATGGGGCCAGCAAAAAGTAGATCGAATCCTTATTGTTGCTCGCCTGCAGCTAGCAAAGCGCCCTATAGCATTGTGGCCCAGCTAGGGTAGGAATGGGGCACGAATGGGAATACGACACAGACAGAGTCCCAACACTAAGAGGCCAGGTCAATAGATTTTGTATACGTGAGCCACCGAGCTCTCGTATATACATGTATGTATATATGAATATATATAAATATATTTAGAAAATCTCTTGTTAATTATTCCACGCATTGACTTAAAATTAGGGGACGTCCCCGATTCGTTCACGAAGCCTGTTACGTGGTGACTACGTCTTAGCTGAGCCCACGCCATCAGCAACCCTTCAGGTGAATGCGTACGGTGAGGAACAGTGGTAATGAATAGGATGGTATTTTTTTACTGATATTCGACCTACTTTAGGTTCTGACGTAGGGTAACAGAGGGGCCTACGTTCGTGCGAAGTGGTTTCAGCATTATCAAACTTAGTATCATAGTCAGTAAACAGTATGAAACACAGTTAATTGAAGAGTTTCTAATTCAAATATGGGAAGCTAGGAGTAATCTCAATGTGGCACAGCGATAGTTTTGTCATCTCAGAAAAACTGCCAGTTGAATTTCTTTAGTATAACTGGCTTGATATTGGCATCAATCAATCACGAGCTGTTGTTTTTTTTTCTATTTTCATGCCTCTATCAACTCGTTACGGGTCCACTCATAGCATTCATTCAGGCATTACAGTTCAGACGTTACACAAATATTACACATGCAAATTATCCAGATGACGATGATGTCGCCAATGCCCCATATAGGGTCTTTCGTGTCAGTGAGGCCTTCAAGTGCCGTAGACTATTACAAGATCGTATGATACAATATCGTAAGTGCTCTCTGAAATGTTCAATAAATATTAGAGATACTGAAGAAGACATCAGTTGCTAATTCAATCAAGGGTATACAAATATTATATACCATGTAAATGTCTCCCTGCAAGACCCCCTAACATCCGTACAATCCATCCAGACGCCCATAGGAACACACCGCCTCCAAGAAGCACGAGGACAGAACTCCGAGAGGGGAATTAACACTGACCAGGGGAGCAACCACCTCTCCCAGGTAGTCCAGCTCTGTTTAAACAAAAAGATTCTATCACGTCGCTAGACATACAGTTGTCCGCACACGAAGCGAACAAGACTCATCGGGCTCAACACAGCCAATATTATATATCCAGCCCTCTGCCGAGGTCTGTTCAAAAGTAGTCGTTTGAGATAAGAGATGCGACCCGCTTGCTCATGATACGATCACCTTGCATGGGTAACCCCGTTTTAAGGATGGCATAAATAGCCAGGCTGAAAGTTGATACGACACGAAGATTATATAGTTCCTTGACGACTCTTCCTTGTCTTTAAGAACTCCTTTCCAAGTATGGTTTCAGGCGGTCGCCTCCGTGTCCTGACTTCCTAGAAAAAAAAAGCGACTAATTGCCCACGGAGAGCAAACCTACGGGGCCTGTTTCCACGTGGCGATTACATCAGAGGTAATCAACATGTACACAGGACGACTTCGATCCTAGGACAATCGGAGAAAACATTAAGGCCCAACTGCGTTTTGTCTTTGCTGGCAACGTCTCCTTTAGGATCTGTAGTCGTATGGTAGTAGTTTCAATTCGTCGCGTGCTGCCGGACAACGGACGAAATGCATGCGTTCGAATATGCTTTGAGAATTCGTGCCGTGCAAATTAGGCCGTTTCAAATTAAAACTCTCATTAGAATAAAATGCCCATTTTTATAGCTTTATTACGTCGTTTTCGGTTTTGGAATAAAATGTTTTCTCGATCTTTTAGCTTTGTCCCAGCAAACAGAACGCAGCTGTGAGTTATTGATCCCTTGATGCGTTATTTATTGCCAGGATCCAAGGTATCTATGTATATACCTACCGCGAATTTTCTATTTCAACGGACCGAGCGATCGGTTATGATGGGCGTTACTGGCAAATAGGTAACGACTAGAGGTTTCCACTCTACCCCGATTTCCCATCTCTATCGTCCTCTCTATTAGCGAAAAAATATTCGGCCGCCCCCTTCAGGCGTATCGAGCTGCAGCGTTTCTGATACTCGGGATACTAAGGAGCAAAAAAAAGCCATCAATTTCGCCTACTCTCGGCGGTCTATTCCCAAATCGTTCGTACGAAGTTACTTATTTTCGCTTATCTTTACGGGATGTTCCGTCACATGGGGTGCCGCCAATCGATGTATCTATCCACCAAACTATACCGATTCAAACCTATCTTCCACTACTTTCATCGACAACTACACCATATAGGATTGTGCTTATAGTTGACACGCAAATGCTTACAGATCCGATCAGTTCGGCGAGTCGATGCAAAACACGATCATAGATCAAATACATGTGACGAAGTGCTACACTCCGTTTGCGAGTTCCGGGATTAACAAGCTGATCCCTAGAAATACCGACCTACTGTATGTTTGAATAAACGATAATAATTCCAAAAGACAAGCTGACCTCGCTCTCTTCATTTTTCTATCCTAAACAATAATTCCTCCACAGGACATTCATACTATACAGTTTCAACATTCGCGTAGCACCTATGTAACTGTATAAAAGGAAAACAACTGCAGTTTAATGATTGTACTTAAGTTTATTTTTATTATTGTGAATTTGTTAAAATAACATTGATTATAATAATTATTATATTAATAATAATAATAATGGTACAATTACAATAACGACAATCCTTCTGGCCACAAAGTCTTTCGCATTTCCCTCGCCACGGTTTTCTCTTTCTCTCGCTTCCTTCAGCGGACGAGGACATGTTTAAATATCTTTTCTTTGGTGACGCAGTGTTTGCTTAGTTACTTTATTTTCTGTTTAAACTCGTTGCCGCAGCGCCACCATTTCATTAGCTCTTATATATTTCATTGTCATAATCATCATTAGCGTCGTCGATACTTTTTTCAATGTTACATTTATTATAATGATATACTAATAATCATAATAATAATAATAACAATAATAATACTAACAATAACAATAGTCGTCATAGAGTGTTATCTTAAATTTTTATATTCACTCACAATATACTGTTATTGTCTCATCCCATTCCCTAGTGTAATCATCATCGCCGAGATGTTGCCGTAATGTCGTCCCTTGACATTGTCGTATAAACATCTAGGTGAGCGCGTGTGTTTCGTTCGCTGTATGTATCCATGTATGTCCGTTGGCCTGCGTGTTTGTTTGTTTCTATACGATGCCGTTTATATGAGTCGTTGGTTGTCTTCTCCCGCCACATGTGATTCGTTTCAAGAATGAGATTGGCAAGTGTTCGGCAAATGCTTTCGTTATTGCCTTCCGGTGCGGCATTTTGTCTGAGGCTCACAGAATCCCCGATCGGTTTGTTTGCCCTCGTCCAATGAATTCAAAACATCTTATCTTCGTTGTTGCTAATGTCGTCCACTTAAATATGTTGCTTCCCCATGCTGTTCGGTTCTGTTCATTCCCGTTATTCAGTTTTGTTTTTCTTTTCTCTGTGTGTGTCTGTGTGTGTGTTCTGTCTTATAGCTAGTTTGCCGTGTGCTTCATGTCGTCCAACCAAATACGAAGAACTCTTGTTGCTTATGGCCATTCTACTTAGCAAGATTATAATAATAACAATTATAACATTATATTACGGTCACCTAGGCTAATTTGAGGCCAGCGGGCGGGATCTATTCATAGAAGAGTCAGTTGAAGTAGAGAACACGAGCGATTTCAATGCTCCACATAATAATCACATTTCACCAAATGTTCACGATCAACACCGAACGGCAGACCGGTCTAATCGTTTTCGATTTTCGAATCAGAACATCTATGTCAAGCACCGCCCTGCCCCCCACCGGAACATCATGCCGAGGAACAGCGACACTGGCTATAAGCAGCAGGCTTATTAAACATGCCCCCAAATCGGATTTCATCGGTGCCTCCTCCGTGTCGCTTACAATTGCCACGATAGCAGCCCCACATTGACCTGTTCGACAGTCTTATCAATATCACTATCATATGTAAGTTACATCCGAAGTAGTAGTAATAGTAGTATTGCGTCATCGTAATCAACTCCACCAACTTGATCCTCAACTCAGATGTGGCTGCACTGCCTTTTTTTGCTTCTATCATTATTTTTTTTGTTTATTTTTTAAGCTTTTTCTGAGGGGACGACAGGGGAGAGGGGTCGCCGTCGGCGTTAGCTCGACTTTGACAAGCGTCGCCTAGTCTCTGTGTGTCTTCACCTCGTTCATTTTTACACAGTGATAATTACGATCAATGAAGACGGCGATCTCATCATCTTCGTGTATTGTCTTCATTGTCGCCGAATACATCCATATGTTTACGCTTTGATGAATTGGTAGTTAGCTGTACTATTTATTATTATACGATTATTAAGCCATTTGTTACAAGTTAGCAAATATCGTTAGTGGTAATTGTCGTTTACAGGCGGCCGACCCGTTGAGCTGCCAACGTCTAGCGGTCATCATTTTTTTTCTCGTCTGTGGATCGCTACGCTCTGCTCTATCTCTATTTCGGTATTCGACGATGTCGCTTGTGTAATTCGGCAGCAGCAGTTCTTTTCTTTTTCAATCGACTTGGTCCTCTCATTGCCTCAGCAAGGCTTCTAAATTGAATTAGCTCTCAACGCCACCTTCGGGAGACTTCGTCGCCAGCAGGTGAACGTCTGTCGCTTCATCTCTCAACGAGTTCACAGATGTTTTCATATTATGTGGATATCTGACAAAAGTGAATGTCGATAGAAAAACAACAACAGAAAATGAATTGATCCTGTTAGAACAATGGGGGGGGGGGTAACAGCGACACATCGACTCCTTTCAAATAACTAAATAAGTAGACGAGATAAAATCATCCTTCAGCACTGTAGCCGATATTGCCAATACATACATGCACTGCACTTTGCAGCTAAAGTTCACTTTCCTGCTATAATTTCTAGTTTAATCATAACAATGAACACCGCTTAAGTATAGCGCTTTTGTTCGTCTCTCTACCTGCTCCGGATCCTGTGAAAGTTGACTCGGCCAGATGACGCAAACGATTCGTAATAGAACTCAGTCGAATTAAGTCCTTATTATCATTATTGCTTTATTATAAGCCGATATCGATCGTCATCTATTCTGTTTCTGCAGTCCAGCCGCTCTCATCGCCACCCGGCCTCGTTCACTGCCTCCCACCATCGTTCTCGCATTGGTCATCTGGTCTCTTTTCTTCATCCTCACCTTAATGTTGTTCGACATCGACGCCGACACAGCCATCATCATCATCGTTATCATGTGAAACTCATTCTCTAGCACATATCTGCACGTGCCAGGAGTGACTGTGTGTGTGTGTGTGTGTATCGACTACTTCGTGTTTGCTTAGCGGACTGTGTTCGTGAAGATGAGACTGAATCGCGTATGATCTATCTTGTCCTTCATCCACGGTCACCAGTTTATCTTGAATTTGGCGAGTGACTCCGCGTTCGTCATTGTTGTTCTTGTTGCAGGCTCTTTTCTTCTTGTCAGCAACATACAGCGGAAATTTGTCATATTTCGGATTTTACACCATTTCACACAGGCACTAATTTCACTTCATATCTGACGATACCGATGAATTATGCATGTGCCATATATAGATTGTACGTGTTGACGTATTTTCTTATTCTCTCTGATTTTCCATCTTCGTTCGTTTAACGTGGACGCACCTCCTTCTCCTCCTGACGTTTGACTTTATCATCTATCTTTTCATCGTCTGGGAAAAATAACACCGACTCTGCTCTTTCTTTTATGGAGAGAAATCTGTGTGACATACGTTGTGTCAAAGTATTGTTATTGTTGTTTATTGTTGTTGTTCTTGGTGTTATTATTATTATTATTATTCTATGTTGATCTGCCTATATGTAGAATAGCAACGTATGCACACTACACACGAGTATTGATCAATGTGGACGTATATATAAGTCTATATTATTGTTGGATTGCCAAGCTCTATACGTGTCAGTGGTCCTTTAGAACAAAAAAAAAGAGAAATAACATCAACATGCAGATGAATGGCGATATTCGACGAAGAGCGTTGGATTTCGCGTTGATGGGTGATTGGTCTAAAGGTTTACATGCTCCTGGCCTAGGTAATTACGTACGGCAGGGCGACTGACATGGCGGGATAAGTATTTTCCCTGGTAAACGTACATATTTATGAGACAGTTATGGGATTTACCGGGCGAAGAGGGTGGCACAAAATGCCGCAACATGAAACTAACTAACGAATAACTCACAATTAGATGAGTCAATCCTTATCGTATATATATATATATCGTATATATGCATATATCAGTCAATGCCAGGATTCATGTTCATCCTTTGCTGAATATGGTGTTCTGTATACGCCCGTCGCTTTAAGTTATGCTGTGTATTGTTATCGAAAGTGATAATTTTTGTCAATCGTCAGTACTTCTTGCACGTTTTCACACGTATTATGCATACATCAATCGTACGGTTGCGCTTATATTCAATTTTTGTTTTTGTTTCGAGAATCGTTAATTAATGAACACGAGACGAACACGACCTTTGACGCATTTACGAGCATAAACTTCACTTCTCCACTTTGATCTATATTTCCAGCAGCTGCCTTGCTAGCCTATGCGCGTGTGCATGCGAGCAGGTGACAACTGAGCAAATTTTGGTGTTGATTAGTTTAGGTTAGTGTTGTCGTCTAATGGCGTATTTGTCATAATCTGTTCCATATTCTGCAAGCATTCCCGACCGGCGTTTCTGTCACCAATACCGACCATCTGAAACATAGAGCTAAGCGGGCCACGTCATAACACATGGTTGTCATATACGGATACTGCTAATGTTCTTAACACATAAGTTTTTCGTATGTAATATGAGTCTGTACAACTACACATTTCTGACAGAACGCATGAAAATTAATCTGACCGTTCTGCTATTAATTCACAAGTCGTCGGTGCATTCACAGGTTGAGTTATTAATCAACTCGCTGGAGTCGACAGAGGATTCTGTTTCTTCGCACAAATTTGCCATAGGTTAGATGTTAGTCATATATTAGTAGGGTAGTTGTTGACTGTCGTGTTGGGTATTGTGTGCGTGTCTGCTTATGTAGATGTTTCTGTCTGATATATCTTATTTGTATATATTTGTATATATGCTTGCGTCCTAGTGACCACAGTACTATGGAGTGAATTCAATGTTGTATCCTCTATAGTGCTCTGGTTGGTTGAAATATTTAGTTGGACGACTGGCCGACTTTGTATCTCCTCTCTCTCTCTCTTTCTCCCGATCGAAGTTGAACCGCGAGAGGTTCAGGAGGGGGCCATTTGCGGGAAATGACAAGAGTCAGCCCACATCGCCGGCAGTCTCCATTACTCATCATATAGTATCCATATGTATCGTATATATGTATGTAAATATGATAAGATTGCGTATATATATATATATATCAAGAATATAGTGTATGCCTTTTAGCCATTTTGCTGCATTTTCTTTGAGTAAGCCATCAAAACATCGAACGCAAATCATTTTGACGAAGGCTCAGGGTTAAGGAGTAACAGCCCTCCTAACCGTAATTCACATCCGTTGATGCGTTTTTAAATTTTATTCGTCGGAATTGTTGCTCGCCTCATACAATCATCGAATATCTGTCTATTCAATCATGTAGTCCTGCCCCGAATGGCGCAGACACCTCTGTCCTCGTCATCTTTTCCACATCTCGAGTTGTGCCTCTTCGTCCGCCTCCTCTTCCTCCTCCTTCTCCCCCTGAAGGACATCGCTTATTTAATATTTCTGCGCCCCTTTTTGCCTATTCCTTTTCTCGGAACTAGTCGTTACGTGGGTTTCGTTTAAGTGTTTGTCATTGAGCCTTTGCCATTGTCAACAAAAATACTGTGAAATACCATTCCATCCATAATATTATCTAGAACGTATATATATATATATATATATATATATATATATGTATATATATATATATATATATATATATAAGATAGTACGCATAGTAACGTGGGTATTTTGTACCGCTACATTTGTCTAATTAAATATGTCCGTACTGAACTGTGAGTAAAAACTGATGGACAAGAGTATTATATGAGGATGGGAGCCACAAAATGCTGCCTAAGAAAAGCAACCGAGCCCAGTCCACGAGATTCTGTGAAGCAACATAACCAGACGACGAATTAGGAGTATCTATCTATTTCTACCTCGGAAGAAAGCTAGGGATTTGCCATTCAGTGGTCATCCATCCATCGACACTGCTCAGATAGATGTTTCAACCTTGGCCCAAAATGTTCTCCTGCATGTAATAATGCAATAAATGGGTTTCGCTTCATTACGCCGTTTAGAATTCAGTTAATTACATTTCGTAGAATGCAGATAAATAGAGAGAACAAGTTCACCTCTGCCCTAAGTGTATGTGCCTACAAGAAAGGCGACATAACCACTCAGGGTCCTTACAGCGTATTTCACCATGGGAAAAGTTTCAAGGTTCGCTGAAAGCCAACGCTACACAACCGCCAGACGGGGTGATCCAAGTATCGATCGGCCTATCTTAGTTTAGTAGCGATTTTGTATCTTCAGAACCGGCAGAACCGTTCCTTGGTTGGCTTCATCCGGACGTTTCAATTCCTTCTCATTTGTGGGCACAAATAATGTCTTTTCATAGTTAATGCTGCCGACGTTATTCGCTGTGGGCCCTGTCGACATTTTAGGCAATGACGCTCGGCAGAAAATCAAATCAAAGAACAGGCCGAACTCGTTCGAAGAAGCGAAACTTTTTCACAGTGAGAGACTCCGCTCTGGAAACTGGGAAAGGTTTTGTTAAGCGACAACAATCGAGGCAAAGAATCAATTCGATCAACCAGCTTGTGCATATATATTTATATATATAATGAAAGGCTCAGTCTTAATGTGGATGATTAGATTTCGAATTTTAGGAGCAGCCAACGACGAACGCCGGCGGTAATTTCATTATTGGCAAATCTCTGCCGCGTTCCTGCTCGATTAGCTAAATTGTTTGTATTTATTCTTCATAGCAAATGTTATATTTCAACTTTCGACCACCATAGACGAAGCTGTTAAAAATCGTAAAAAATCTTCCGATCAGGCAAAAAAAAAGCTACTTTGTTCGCGTTTGCAGCTCTTCAAAGCAACTGATTTTGTTCTATATTATCGTTATCTCTCTGGTATATACTATTACCGCATCGGTTGCGTACGGACAGCAGATAGAGAAATGCGTTCAAATGCATCTTAGAAATGTCAATATAAATGCAAATACTATTTATCGCTTCCATTAGGCTGGGTCGTGGCCACCCAAAAGCATATTTACTTATCGTTTGCATCTTCCTATACGTATAGTATATAAAGCCGTGTGGCGGAGACTGTCGACTAAAGAGTTCTGGCTCGACGCGACAAGGACAAATGGGAAAAATATTTAATGAAATTCACTTTTCATCCATTATATATATATATATATATATATATATATATATATATATATATAGCTTACATATTATATAGTGTCGGTACAGAATTCATTAGCGTCCGGGCTGACTGTGGACGATCGTCCTGGTCAAATACGAGAGCGTGAAAGTCAACCTGAAGGACACCCCGGCTCTGATCAGCGAAATCGATCTGTTTTCGTTATGTGACTGTTTATTACTGATTATTCGATGGGTTGGTCTGGCCTTTTCATCTGCGGTGAGAAGTTTCCTTCGACACACATATAGGGGCATATACAGAATCGCACACATCGAGAGGCGAGCACCGTCTAGCAGAGAACGCTCAGCAACCTCGCTTGCCTCGTCGCCCTGTGAATGCGATAGGCTTTGGTAGTTATTCCTATGTGTCACCGAACATTCGCTTTGTCTACTCCTCCACAATATAGCGATATAGTGACGCGAACAAAAAACTATTCAGAACAGTTAACTCCGCGTGTGTGTGTGTGCCATGTAACCATCGTAGAAACGATCAGAAATGCCATTGTTTTCAGAATCGTTAGTCGCTCGATTTAGAGACCACTTTTTCCTGCTTAGAACGATATGGGGCATATGTCAATGTTTTAAATGAAGACGATGATCAATCCACGATTTTCGGCAGGCCTCCTACTTGTTTTCTTAATGAGGTATGGCCTCAACAGCGACGGAAATTGCGCGGATACGAATTGGGCCTTGTGGGGGAGGCCACAAAGTCGAGAAATCGAAGTCGAATGTCAGATGGCCATACGTTGTCGATATAATGTAGAGTGGCTCAAATTGCGTTAGTTAATTAGTCGAAAATCGATCGGATGGAAGTACGGGACAAATCAGTGTTTCGTCCGACCAGATTTGTGTTGATCTCTTCACATCGGATTTGGTGGCTGACAACCCCGAAGTGAACTGTCCTTGGGCTGTCTCTTGTGATTCGCCACAATTCGATGGTGAGCTTGCGATCATTGTCGCTTTGCGAACGGTAACTATAGCTGGCTAGAATCAGCCTTCGACGAACGCGTCCGCATATTTTATCATCGCTAGTGCTCGGCTATCTTCGCCCATGTTAGATGCACTCTCAGGTTAGGTTAGGACGGAGGACAACATTCGCTCGTGTATGTCCTCCCACTCGCAGCTTCGATGTGTCTACAGGCGACCTACCAACCGTAGTGAAACGTGCCTTCGCTTGAGGTGAGCAGCAGCAGCACTAATTCGTGTTGGTGGTGCTGCCTCGTGTCTCTCCCGTCGATGTCGAAGGTGGATGCCATGGCTGGGTGTATGCGAATGTGCGTGTGTGTGTTCGTGTGTCATGGCTGCCTCCTGTTAGTGCGCCGAGCACGGCAAGTTGTTGAAGTTTAGTTGAGGTGGGACATTCAAGTGGCCTAGTACAGAGGCCCACTGTGCCTCTAGGCTGAATAAAGGGAAAGCGCCTGTACAATCTTGGGGTCCTGTCGCGAGCCTTCCTTGAACTCGTCGAGCGTCAGCTGGTTGTCGTGGTTCTGAAATACAACACAAACAAACCGCCACAATAACACCAAATTTAGTAATTGTGCAAACACTCAAGTTCTCGTTAATAGTACTGACGAGAGTGTAGACACCACACCTGGACTGGCATGATGATTATTATAAATTCATTAGATATTTATATATAACAAATAATATTTGACCAGCCTGAAGGAATGGCTACGAGAGCTATCAGCAAGTAAACGCGTCCAGTATAAACAAATTTACATATTTATAAGACACAAAGAATAAAAGTAGCAGTAACCAGCTATTCGTATGCATATATATATATATATATATCGCATGACCAGTTACAGGCTAGCTGACCTAAAATGTTTTCACAGGAACCCTTCGAAGGGTCGAGTGGACATCGTTGGTAAACATAAAAACGGACTTTCTGTCCACTCCAAGCCGATCTGAGCAATATATGATGGTGAGTGCTGTTTACATAACCGGAAGTTTCTTAAACCATGCGCTTACTATCGACAAAAAGGACACAGACAGCGCAATAGCATCGTCTCGTCGACGGTTCGACTGTTTAGACCCTTGCTTTACTCTCACACCAGTGGCAAGAGGCTGTTCTGTCACGCATGTATATATATATATATATATATATATACGTGTTTATAGAGATGTATATGAAAACTATCTACATCACGGCTTTGGACGAATCTCTAATGATCTCTCTGATCAACAGTACCAGCCGGACGACGCTGAGGTTGAGGAGGAGGAAGAGGAGAAGATGTTGACTCGTTGTTAATGGCGTGTTGAGATTCCGATGGAAAGCATCACGCAGGCCTTTGTGCCTTCGAGCGAAGTGGCGGTCACAGACGACAACATTTTCAAGTTGAGGCTGGATATTCTGCGTCGTGCTCGGCAGCAACGCGTAAGGACCACACTGGGGATTGCGGGCCGCGATTTGCCACAATCGTGCACGCCCAACTCAAATGCCCTCCACACTCGTCTAGACGGAGTTTACTTGCCCAGCTCTCTCTCTTTCCCAGCAATAGCACTGAACAGAGAGGAGGAAGCGTGCAAAGCATCTTTCGTGCACGTCCGAGTACAGCAAGCAGATCGAGATTGAGGTCTGCGCAGAACATAGTTTAGCTCTCGAACGGTGCATCGTCAGAACCGGTAGTTCCGTAGTTAGAGAGAGAGAGAGAGAAATTGGTGGCCTCACGTTAATGATGCGTGTAATAATGTGCGTAGGGCACTAAATTTGAAACAACCCCATTGTTTAGCATATATCCTCTACTGACGATGTTCGTTCAAATGAAATACCCTGCTCAATATATTCGCTTTATCTGTGCCGTTCTCATTAAAACTGATTAAATCGGTTTTACCGTACATTTCATCATAAAGAATTATCCACATGTGATATGTAATACAAGAGGATCTATTTATTATTATTATTATTATTAATAAATGCATATACCACATGGGTAAGTCGCTAACGCTGACGATTCGCCATTGATCTGAGTTCATTACACGCTCTGAGTGCGGCAGTGCGTTTGGCTCTCAGTACAAATCCCTCTCATTGAGCTGATTCCGGTCAGATCGACTTCGAAGATTTTCTTCTTCGTCTTTATTATTCTGATTAATTGCTTAATATCCCTCCGGCTTTCATTCTGTCTTGTGGCGAGATCCTCTCTATTGATCGTCTGCATTTGAATTTCCACTCTTCGCAGGAATGGTCGCCACATTCGCTCCAGACGATTGAGATTTTCTATTGTAGGGGGGGGGATGCCATACTTGGCTCCCATAAGCTAAAAGCGTTACAACGTGTGGCTCGTATAATTTTATATACACATTTACATCCTTTGCAAAAAATACTCGTTAAAGTCCCGTTTCATACCAGGGAATATCGGTTTCAGAACTCCCGCCCTACAGGCCGTTGATTCGAATACATAAGTGGTGATCAGAGGGGAAGTCTCTGCGCTGCCCGCCGGGTGTGACAGAATTTCTCAGCCAAGGTCGGCTATGGTGCGGCGGGTCACCGCCAAAGCAACACGGAGAGTTATAGTGCTGCAGTATCATTTCGCGCTGTTTGCTCTGCTCCGCCACAGCCACTTCCTGTCAGTTTCTCGGCTTAGTTAGCTGAGCTGGCCCATGTAACGGTGAACGTTGATCAGGTTTGTATTGCAGTTCATGACAAAGCTCCGACCATCCGATGCACCAACCAGACGCACAGCATTTAACCGCATGGCCATGACTCCCGCGTCTAATCACTCCTTTTTTTGCGTTGAAAATGATCGTAGAATATCGATTTTGCATTTCCTGCAACAATTTTGTATTCCATTTTATATTAAGACACGCAATAATATGAAATGAATTTTCTACATAAAAGTCTTCCTCGTTTGCCAGAGACACGAATCGCGCCACTGTCGCCCATTTCAGTCATTTTCATTAAGTTCTTCGTTCGCTTTTCACCTTTTTTTTTCACCTTTCCTGGCCGATGCAGGCGACTAGCGCACTACCGCGTTGCATGAGCTAGTAGTAATACCAGCTAAGCATACGTCTCTCGATTTGATTGGGCTAGATTTACGTTCAGGGGATCCGGCAACTCGTTGTGGCCTGTCTCTCGTGACCGTCCAATATCCCCAGATCTGGCTGGGCTCTTTCTGGTGCTCCCTATTCCCCTTCACACAATCGTCACGGTCTCAGCCGTGTTTTTCCCAGCACGTAAGTAGTGAAGTAAGACAATGTTGGATATGCACTTTTTTTTGTCTCTATATTCGGTCCTTTTGTTCTCCTAGCTGGCCCTCGGCTGTTTTCCCACGGCAGGCATCGGGGCCGCTGTATAGCATTGATTCAAGGATCATAGTGTCCATATACAAGCAGCTTAAACAACTGTTGCTGATCCACCAATGGAAACTATCTGCGGAGTTTATTGGAAAAAAAGGCCCACCAAATCTGAATTTCGTAGCGTTCGTAATAGTGGAACGGCATACTTTCAAAGATGGAGCCAAGTACTTATACATCAACATAACAGTAGTAGTAGTAGTACCTACGTAATGTGGGTTTATGTGTACACTTGGTGGCCTAATGCACGTCGTTAGCTTTTACGAGTACGTAAGGACTAATTTTCTTACGTGTAGACAGGCTCATCTCATTGATTATTATTATTACTATTAGACACTGAGTATAAAGCTCTTCTCGCATTTTTTTTCTCCACGAATCAATTACAGGAGTTGATTCAAGGCACCGGGACAGAAAAACTCACGAAGAACGCCGTCATTTTCACAAGGGAAACTTCAAAGCACCGTTCACCGTCCAAACTGGTTTACCCTTCGTACGGGCCTCAACCCAACCAAATAACAGCAGGCCACTCTCCCCGATGCAAACCAATAGTCCACCAAAACTACCGAGCTACACCGCTGCGTCGTAGTTCTTCCACTTTTGCTTTCGGAGTGTGTCCGTTCGCTTGCTGGTTCGTTTGGAGAACAAATATGCTAAAACGAGGAAAAAGTTTAGCAGCAGCAGCAGGGGAGGCGCATGATGTGGCTGGCGCCTCAGGGTCAGCTGCTTGTCTGGCGGGTCCAGGCAGTCCGACGGTTGGAGAGGACTGGGGTCAGGCAAGCACGCAAGCAGGCATCCGGACGTAACGCGAAAGGAGTATCTGTCCACGTTGTTCGGACGCTGCGAGCGACGTCCCCGTCACGAGGGCGCAAGAGCTTGCACACAAACACTTGGCGATTCAGCGACTAGCGCTCGTAATCGGGTTGGCCCTCGTCGTGAAGACTGCGATGCGCGACTCCCACTGCCCGGAACGCCGGCGGCAGTGGCCGCAGCGGAGGAGTGATGCAGAGTTACTGCAACTCTCTTTTTCGTCTCGTTTTTTTGCGTAGTTTTATCCAAAAAAAAAGAAAATCAAGTAACCAGCAGAAATTGCAGCCCGGTGCGGAATCGGCGAGGGAGTTGTGTCAGGCAGCGGCAGCAGGGCGTCCTCATCGGGTCTATCCACTTTGCAAATTTTTTTTCCAGCTTTAGCTAGAAAGTACTGCATGTATAGTATTTATGGGGTTGCACTGATATTTGGCTGGGATTATACACTATTGGGGAACTGATTATACGGTGGTTGCCCGAACGGCATCTCGTGTGGTTGAAACTCTGGCTGACGGCATTGTTGGGTTTAATCGCTGGAAGCGTCAACAGATTGAGTACGAGGAATATTGTTTCTTCTATTTATAATAGTTGTCTTACTTATTAGCAAATGCGCTGGATGTTGCGAAATGCGTAGGTTCCAACCCGTGGAGTGATATATCTTGAAAAACATTAAATGCACATTTGGAATCCAGGATGCAATTGTATTGTATTGTGTTGCAAGGCACGCCACGCAAAAGCATACTCGTAGGCATTTATATTTATTAATATATAAATTCGAGTATTTGTAGAAAACGAGCAACGCCATGATAACAGCTGGTATTACGTTGCTACCGTTCGAAGCACAATTCAGTACAAAAATGCTCTGTGCTGCTAAATTGTTTGACCCTATATATTACAGATGTTGTACACACGCGTACACAGCTTGCGTTTTGAATCGGTGGGTTGTAAGCTCTCCACAGCCCTTCCCGGGACGAAATACATGCTGCATATATGGATACACGTGAATCGAAGCGAGTCAAATAATGTTGTTGTAACGTGATTGGTCACGTGCTGTAATCTGTGTTATGTCAGTCTTGCCCTGGATCATAGACGAATTCTACCCTCCTTTACGTTAGTCAACAGACCTGATCCATACGCATACGACCTATTTGGCCCAGCTCTACGTCTACTGCTGACGGATGCCGCGGTTTGCGCGATCCGTTTACGATACGCTATTATAAAATTGGTTGGATCACCCACGAGAGCCGGGTTGGTTGCCGGACGACGATGGCGACCGCGGCGGCAGTGGTACCAGCAGCTGGAGTTGGCCATCTCCCAGCCAGATACAGCGGGGGAGCGTCTGCGGGACATAATGCGGCTAATCCTATCCAATGAGGTTAGTATCGATCCCCCGGAGCGGACGTATCGTTGCTGCCATAGCTTCCCACCTCCTTCGAGAGGACCCGTCTGTTTTCCGTCTTAGCATCAGAAATACACGAAGCGGTTGCATTGGCCAATAAGAAACCTCAACGTGACAGTAGAACATCTCGCATGGTGTCCGATGGAATGATCTGTCTGACCTCACGGAGAACTATTTATAACAGACAAACTATAGCTGGAAAATCGGAACACACAGTAGAAACGACGATCTTCGATACCAACACATATATGTATCGTCGTTTCTACTGTATATATATATATATATATATATATATATATATATATATATATATATATGTTTATTTTAGTGATCTAGAAATATACACTTTGAGCATTCTAAATCTAACTAGCAGAATGTTAATTTTGACAGCCGTTGAGGGAGTGGAAGCTTTTCTTTTATTGAGAAATTCCGTTCTCAATAAATGAGTCTTCAGGACTTTTTGAGGGAAGCATTCGCGTACAATTCGAGCACGCGAATACGACGGAAAAAACTCCAGTACCGTTGTTTTTACGAAATTTATCTGATCTTTGTTGTTGCCTACGGATTTCGGAAGGTATACGATTTCTATATAACTAGGTTATATTTTAGAATAATGGTTATCGTTGTTGCAGGCGGCTATGCTTGTATTTTGCTCAGCGTGGAACGACGCCTTACTTCTTAATAAATGCACTGTTCTGCGTATGGTATCTTCGCTGAACAATGCAACATAACGCCGTAATCATCAACATTGCATTTTTCAGTAGTCATCGCCGGGCTGGCTTATGACGCTCTGTTATTTAGTATTAGGTTGAGATAGTAGGGCAAGATGCCCAGAAGAACGACTAGGTTAGCCCAGCGTGTAGAGAGTTGGGTTAGTTTTGAAATGTTTGTTTCTTTGGCGAAATATGCCTACGGCCTTTCATATGGAAGGGCTCCCATTTCAGTGATTATGTTGGTCACGGCCTTCTGAAAACAACTATGTTTTTTATGATGACGAATGTCTGAAATATGGCACAGAGCCTCCGCTCAACACTCGTGAAGGGTTGCTTTCCAGGTCACACGCAGAAACACTGTTTGCAGAAGAGCTGATTCTCTCGGTCTTTGTGCATTTGTTGTGTAATTGTAGGTCACAAGATAATATGAAGTACAGGTAAAAAAATGATATATATATATATATATTACTAATCAGCATTATTTTAAGGTTATAAAGGTTAAAATTAAACTTAAAATTTTACCTTCATTATAGCATATAATGCTTCAGTAGTAAAAATGTCAATAAAAAAAATGTATATATATATACACGTCACACTACTCGCCTCACCAAACGCGATATATAATACAACACGCATCTGTAAGCTCATGAAATCTCCACACCCACTCGCTCATAGGGCACTGTGATAAATATAGTGCAATTTCACCGAAATTGTATTGTCGTTAAGTCTTAAGCATAATATAATACTCTACCATATGAAGGAGATACACGATACAACCTTAGATCTAACTTTTCGCCCCGCGAGAGGCGCGTTTCATCTATCTGTCATTGTTCCTAGTGGCGCCGATGGAGATCTGGGCGAAGCGGCCAGCCGACCGGTCCGTCGTTCATATTCTACCGATAAGTTGATTCTACTACCCGTGTCCTGCCTGCCCGCCCGCCCGCCCGCCTGGCTTCTGGGGGCCATCGAGTCGCTAGCGGGTGGTTCATTCTTCTATGTCTCCGAGCATAAAGAGGCACGGGCAGCTGAGATCGATTTCACTCGGCAAGCTTACGTTGCGGGCGTAGGTATCTCTCAACGTCAATCTAAGACCAGCCAGTGAGGTGGTGAGCAACACAGAGGCAAACTGTCGTCCTCTGCTGTTTCTGCCGCCCCCGTCTACAGCAGCAGCAGCAGCAACTATCTCCTCCCACTGCCGCTTCTGTCGTTGCCTTTGGGTCGAACAGGACAGGGGATGGTTCTGGCTGACCCACTACATCAACATACACAGGTACACGCGCACACTTGTCCATTCATATGCACACCTACCCACCCAGTCATACGACCAGCTCAACCAACCAGCCAACGACGAAACGTGCTTGCCAGCTAGCTAATTTCAGTTGTCTCTACCTTTCATCGATTCGGCAGTGGGGGAAAAACAGCGGCCCCATTGCGCTCTTGTGCGAATCCTTGTGTCCTCTCTCTCGCTCTCGCTATCTCGCCCTGTCACACTCTCTCACCTTTCTATCTCTGGTTGAGCGCGGGCGAGCACTGTCTCTCCAAGCGAGCGAAAATGACTTGGATCTCAGCGGCAAGCGTATGCAGAACTAGCGGAACTCTCTGCGAGATCTAATAAGGCTAAGCTCAGTACGAAGTTGGCGAACTTAAATCAGATGCACCGAATGAGCAGACATGTAAATTCGAGCTCGTGCTTATATTCGTTCGTTACTCTGCGAGCGATGCTGCTGTTGCTGCTACTGGATCGCTGCTATTCGACTCAATCCGACGTCGCGTTCCTTTTTCATTCATTTCTACGGCAAACCATTTTTTTCCGGTCCGGTAACACACACCACGATGAGCACGACTCCTTAAGCACATAATGTATTATGCTTGTTGGCGTTCTCCAAAAGGGGTGGCTTGTCCCTCGGCGTGTTCCACGCCGTCGCGTAGAATCGGGTTCCATTAACAATAACAAAAGGACACCACAAACCACCCTCCCTCTGTCAACATGTATCAATTCACTACCTACACGACCATATTTCGTATCGTAAAATATATGAGCAAAAAAAAACAACAACAAAGCCAATACATCCAACGGATATATATACCTTAGTATTATGCCCACCCCTCCACCCTTCGTTCGGCCTCTGCTTCAATGAATATGATACTTCCGCTCGACTTCTTCATGATTGGGTGGCAGCCCCGAACAGAATCGATAGCGGACGCATGCAACCGCGCTGCGGCTCGTTCTCGTCGAGGTCATCACGACGGCTACCGCGGCCACGCTTCAAGTCACTCATAGCTAGTTAGTTCGTTACTAGATTTTCGTGTAGTGTTCATTTATACATGGGCAGTGAATTTTAGGAAAAAATAGAGTTGACTTGCAATTCGCTACGTGTATCGCTATGTTGATTGTACACCCCGGCAATATAAATGCACACTTTCTAATAGCTCAGATAGCCATCGTCGAGCCAGTGCACAGCACCATGCATGTTTGTACGATAACGAACGTCCATTTTACGTAACTGTAAAATGCGTTCACAGTGAGCCCATGCGAGGATTTTGAACATATGATCGTCGATCAATGTGCGGCCTTGTTTGACCGTTATTCTAATCATCATGACAATGATTGTTATGATTATTGTTATTATGCATAAGTGCATAACAGCACTTCGGATCGTTATCTACTGTCGATAAGTGCAGCCGCATTTGTCATTGCGTGCAATGTTGAAATCAACCGAAGCCATATCTACAGCTTACTACAATGAATATTTAGACGAGCAGCTGAACCGTCGACTCGATGAAAGAGAGGGAGAGATAACGAGAGGGAGAAATTAGCCTTGCAGATGTATGTGTGCTGTGCGCCCTACCCTACACAATTCGTATTATATACTCGTCGCAGCAATGGCAAGGAAATGTCGCTATCTCGACGGGACAGTGCCAAAAGCTGATGACGCGTTGTGCTCAGGTGCAAAGTGCGTCAGCTATAGCTGCATGTATTATTTTTTGGGCTCACCCCCAGCTGTGACCTCGATGTGACATATCTCGGCACTTAACCTTTATGTATATATATATATATATATATATATATATATATATATATATATATATATATATATATATATATATATATATATATATATAGAGGACTCGCCGTGTCGAGTTGTTGACTCTAGGGGGCTACGGGTTTTTAAGAATTACATCGCTTGTCCGTCATTAAAATGTTAGTGACACTCGACATCGTAGATGTTGCCCATTGAAGGGAGTGCACTGACATTGATACGGGGCTTCTTCTAAGGCCATGTTTTGTGATGCATCGAACTACGAGCTGGCTTGCGCCGAAAATAGCTCATCTAATAGACCGGCTAATACGCATATTGTCCAATTGCAACAGTGGCACAGCTCAGGCAATTTCAGGCTTATACCACCACTATTATAATAATGCGTGAGACTTTGCGCTTCATGTATTATAACTGAACGAATTTGCACCTACGAGTGGGGAATTGCCACTATGAAGACAAAGCTGAAGTTTCAATCGATGAATCTGGGCTCTTCCTTGGGCGAGGCGGACCCTTTGCAGTTTGTGGTATGGCAATTGGCGCTGCCGATATTCGTGTTGACAATGGTAATGATGGGACAATTAAGGCGCTCAATCGATCGAAACGCATGAATACTTCGAATTTAGTCAACCCATGAAAGCCGGAACTTATGCTCACACACACTACGGCTCAAATGATTTGAAATCTGCATCATTCTTGCGCTGTTGTGAATTCAATTCTTTTAAGAGATTTTCACGCCATGTAACATGTAGCCATCGTGCGCGATCGAAACGTGTTCGAAACTTGGCATATTAGTTGCCACGAGTGCTAACGACTGATTAAGGTATTTCTACCTAAATACGATAAAGGCAACAAAATCAACCTGCAGTGTAATTCGCTCCCTATTGGAGAGCACCTTTCCCTTTCCAGCTAATCGATTTCAACCTACAACCTGCCTGACCTAACCTCCGCTCTCACCTTGTCGAGTTGCTCGAAGATTTTATCGACTCGTTCGCGTGGACTCTCCTCTTCGCCACCGGCCCCACTGCCTAACATCTGATAAATCGCATCGACAATATTGTACATCTCTTCGCGGGTGATGTAGCCGTCACTGTCCACATCGTATAGTCGGAACGCCCCTGAAACCGAGTCATCATCAAAGATTCATCACACGGTTAGAATGGTGAGAGAATTATCATGAAAATGTTATGACTGCTTACGACATTTTGGCCGAGCAACAGATCAAACGCCAACGTACCTCTCGAGCTAATAGGTACTAGGCACACTCGAACTTAGCCGGCTTCATCTGAGTCGCTTTTTACCAACGTGCTCCTACATTATCCCTATTGGGGTCCATTGCAATTTGTCTAAGTTGTATCTGCCTCTTCATTTTGCCTCTGTTTGTTGAGTGTAGCATGCATTTGTTTTTCCGTTACTGTGCCTTTTCTTATATAATGATATTATTATTCATTTCAATGTATTTTTATCGAACGTTGGCAATTGCACTGCAACTGTTGCCTGCTGATTCTCTAGCGAATACGGGGGCAACAACTACAGAAGCATTCGTCTGTCTCTCTTGTTATAGACGACGAAAGGTGTTGTCGCCACAGAAAGCGTTGATTTTCTCACACCCTCGTGGCCACGGTTCAGGCTATGCGCTGCTGTAGAATGGAAGGAAATTTGCCCAAGCCAAAGTGAAGGCAAACTTCATATCGGAGTGCGGTGTGTCGTGTCATATCCTTTGCTTGCAGTCATTACCGAATGTCAGAAACATTCAGCATGCAATCCAGCTTTCTGCGTGCAAATGTCACCTATCTGTGCAGGCCTCGTGCGCTTTTTCCGACCACCAACACAATGCTGCTGGCCACGATGTCAACTGCTGTCGCGTTTGCCGAGCAAACGATTCTAAGCAGTTACGGCGAACTGCTTCGTGACCGTATCTCCAGCAGGGGCTCGGAAAGAAAATCCAGATGTTCTGTCCATATCTCGAGTTCCTTGTCACAGGCCAACCGATGTCGGGGATACGTATCATCGCCCCAGCACAGGATGTCATCCCTAGTAAATTTCGAGTAAAATAATTCCTCTTCAGAATACTTCCATCGTAAGACATAGTGCTACCTGTACTGAGGATATATCTCCACACACTGTATATCGCGCGTTTGATATATGCGGGCTAAATATTGTTCCTGGCTGTATGGTACTGTGCATTTACGCACGCACTCACACATAGACAATCATTTGTAGATCAACGAATTTCCACGTTAGAAGTATTCCGCCTCATCGTCTTTACACAAGTGGCAACCGTTGTAAGAAAGCAACAAACAGTGCAAATTCCCCCAAGAATCAACGGGAAATCATCATGTTTTCGGTTTCTCCAAGGAGAACCTCCAGCTGAAATCCATCGACAATTAGTGAACGCGCACGACAGGTCTGCCTTATGCCTGTGAGATTTAACAGTGGCAATTTCGACACCGATGACCACCGAGGCGGTGACCAGAAATCAGGTGCGACAAGGGACGGACGGATTGAAAGAATCAAGGCAGCTTTTGAGCAAAGTAGAGTTTGTTCCATGAAGTCTTTGTCGGCTGAAACTGGGATTCCTCAGGTGACGTGTCATAGAATTATCACCAATACACTGAAGATGAAGAAAATCAATACAAAATGGGTTCTCCATACACTGAGTGCTGAGCAGATGAAAATGCTTGTGGAGTGTTCGACATCTAATTTGAAGACTTATACGCAATAAACCAGTCGCTTAGAACACATGGTGTCGGTAGACGAGATATGGATTAGCCTGCATAAACTTCCTGAGAAGGATCAAGCAAAACAGTGGCTCCAACAAGGTGAAGCGTCTGTGGCAGTGCCAGATTGATTCGGACGAAAGGTGATGATTATACTCGCACTGGATATCAAGGGCGTTTGCTATAAAGAAATATTAGCCAGAAAAGAAAAACTCAATGCTCCCAGATATCTCGACTTCTTGAAGAGATTGATGAACAAATGGAGCGGGGATCGACAGCACCGAGTGTGGTTACTCGACGATAATGCAAGACCTCAACGCACTGCTGAAATTATGGCCTGGATGGAGGGGAACAATATTGAGCGATAGCATCAACCCCCATATTCTCATGATTTAGGCCCATGTGATTATGGTTGTTTCCATGCATTAAAAAGGGCAATAGGTGGGTTTCCATATGCAACCGTCGACCGACTCACAATAGCAATAGATAAGGAAATTATAAACGGAAATGCGAATGGTAAATATTTGGCTATCTCAAAACTCTCAGAGCGCTAGAATCGGTATGCAAATAAAGCCGGAGAGTATCTCTAACTCACACCAAAATATATTTATTGTAACTCATTTAGTTTAAAAGTTATTCGCATTTAAAGAGCCGACAGTTCGAATGAAATGCCCTAATATATCTATATGACTATATCTTCTGCCGAGTTACAGTCTCCTGTCTGCTTTACCAGCTGTTGCGTAGACATACGCTGTAGACGTCATGCGTGTGCAATAGCAGAAATACGCAAAATCAACAAAACGAAAACGTGTCATTAGCACTATGCAACTATACTTGTCCCCTATCGAGAATTGCGCCACGTGTGAGACAGCTCACGATGCTTACGCGACCTGCAGATCAGATCGTAGCAGGAGGCGAACAGTAGAGATGCCGGCGATTCGAACGATTTCACTTTCGCAAGCCACTTATGTCACGATCTGACAGGAACAGGGAGCGCGTAACCTTATTCTTTCGCAGTTTCGGTGCGTACGACTCGGGCGCGATGTTAACGGCACAATTTCTGTCTACAGATGCCGTCGCCGGGCTTCTGTAACGTGCTTTCCTTCGTTGAACGTCGTTTTCTTCAGTTTCAGCTTCTTTCTTTTACCAGAGCAGAGGCTGCCTCTGCCAATCCGAGGGCCACTCCTCCCCCCCAGACCATGACGCCCTGCTCTCGTCTGGTTCGTTCTCTATTCTGTCCTGGCTGAAGCATGTTTAGAATATGAAAGCTCGAAGGTCCTGACCTCTATTGTCCCGCTATTCGTTGTGAGTCCCGCTCTGGGTGTCGGCGTGCGCCCGTGCTATGGGGGTCTGCTCGCTTCATGTGCACGGTGAAAACAAAGAAGAGGCGCGAGATTGAGAGAAAGAGATAAAGAAAGAGAATGAATCAATCCCTTAGTGAAGCCAATGTATAAAATGAGATTTCTTCGCTCAGCTATCTAGCTAGCTAGCTATCTCGAAAGCGCTAAACTAAGCTGGTCTAGCGTCTATTGATGTGTTGGTTCGGTTCGGCCGTGCGACCGTAGACTATCGGCCTTGTCCACAAACACGCGTAATGGCGCCGAAGAGGACGACGTTGCCACTGTCGCCGAGCGTGAAGGGGGCACGGCCTTCTCATTCCCCCGGTACTTCCTCTTTCTCCTCATGAAAGCCGGCGTCCGAGCAGCAGCAGCAGAGGCATCAGCAAGCATGAGGTTCGGCGGGAGCTGTACACCGGTCGTCGAGCGGACGGACCGTCGGGAGACGTTGTCCCAACGCTTTCGGTTTTCTCAGCATCGGCCGCGGCGCAGGGACCTCCTCCGGGGTCGTTTTCGCCTCTTCTTCCTTCTCTCTCCTATTGTAGACGCGAAACAGGGACGCGAAGCAGCAAACGATAGCCTCAGGCGCAAAGCTGTTTTAGCCACAAAGGGGCGGATGGACGGACACCCGATGTTGTCGGAGGGGCCCAAGGGGTTGGTGGTTGGGCGCAAAAGCCGGACGGGGCTGCTGGCTGGGCGGTACGGCGCGCGGGGTGACTGTGCAATAAATTTTCCAATCTCTTTAAGAAGTCCCAGCAGAAGCAGCAGCAGCAGCTGCAGCGGTTCTGGCAGTGACCGAAAGCCCCTGCCTTCGTCGTCTTTTCAATATAAAATGCTTTGCCTGGTGTGCTTCGCTTCTCAAGCCTCGTGGCTCGCCCCTCTCATTTGGGAGCGGCTCGAGACGAGGCCCACCGACGTCACAGCCACCGGGCACGACCATCGCACCACATCCACATCAATGCCTCACAAGGCAAGTCGTCGTCGCCGTCGACGGCAGCAGCCGCAGCGCACAAACTATTGCGAAATCACCTCGTCGTGGTTGATTAGTCGAGAGATGGTTGGTGACGACGCCGAAAGCATTGTATTACACGGCTCCCCTTACCTTCATCTACAGAAAACAAGCTAGCTTCGCCCATATTACGTATAGGTAACATGTTCTGTCAATGCGTTGCACTTCATTTCACAAAATGTATATATATATATATATATATATATATACGCCCCGGAAAGTAACGAAATCCAATGGTAAACTAAAAAAAGTTTGTCGGTTCCGACGGTGTCCTTCCCACCTTTCACTACGAATGCATACTTCGATGTAATAGACAGGCAGTGACTTGTGCGTACACCAACCTATGTAATTGTTCGTGCCCTCCCACAGCAGCCCCTGTTCTAAGTGGCCCACTCTGCCAAAGTTATATTTATACAACCACATGTTATAAAACATAGTATTAGTCACGCTCACAGCACTGGCAATCGTAATGTACCTACGCAAACTGCAGGTTAGTGAGGGTACAGACTTGAGAAACGCTGAAATGCGGTTTGAAAAATTCTAAACAGATGAAGTCAGGCGAAACAGGATGGGTATGCCTGTGGAAACCCGGCATTTAATGTACCTGCATGAAGTAGAATTTCACGCTTGATGTTTCTTGTTTGCGGAAGGCAGTTAGTTTTTCTCGCAACTAAATATGTAGATGCTACGAACGAGATGCAAGTGTGTTGCTGAACGTGAAAAGCTATCAAAATAGGTCAGAGAATAGAAAATATGAAGGCGGCAGCCGAGCAGATTTCCTTAAATGTCACGGATACTTGCCGATGTTGTACACGATTAAAATTAGTTCTCGGGTTGGGAAGATGAGCACCTTAAAAACGATAGACACCTTCGCTCATAGTTTCGTTAGAGCTATACCTGATGATTTCGAACAATGGCGCACGGGCTCAGCTGGTGGGTAAGCTTTGGCCATTAAACGACTAGCTAAATACTCACAGAATATGCAGACAGAGCAGGTAGGGTAAACACCCTAAATATGTATTTCGTTATTATAAATTTGCCTGTACGGATGAGTTCGATCGTATTAGAGGCGTGTAATAACGTTGTCCTGTTAGCAGTCGATTCATGCAGGCCATCTATGCGAGACAGCTGTAGCCTGTCGTCAGCAAGGAAAAGGTATACCCCTCAACAGGGTTCAGTTTCAGAGAACATTCGCCCATGCTTTCTCGCGCCTATTCTTCCCTTCCCTTACTTTTCTCTGTTTCGTTCAAAAATAAAGTGATGAATGCGTCGTACGAGGTTCGCAGACAATGCCTCTTTACGATGTCACCCCAGCCCCATCTCGCCTCGATAGAATGGGGTCGTCCCCCGCTAACACAGAGCTTCTGTTGGCGCCTGCCATATGAGCGAGCGAGATCTGACGAAGCGCCTACATGCCAGCCATCGAACACGGACAAGGTTTCCCAAGGCGACGCGACCCTGCAGAACCTTTGAGGCATTATAGTACGGGGACGGGAATGGAAGTGGTATGGTGTACGGGAGGGATCGCTTCCGAGGCTGCGGAGCGGCCAGCCCGCCGATGGATAATGGCTTAGGCCGACAATGTGATAAAGGCGGCGACGTCAGCTGGGGATGACGGCGGTAAGTTCGGCAAAGTGACGGACCTTCAACGCTAGTCAGGCAGTCGAGTCGATAGGCATCCTCCATTTCCTGCGCTGGAAGGATAAACCAACGGGCGAACGGCGAACAAGGAAACAAACGCGGGGGCGAGCAGCAGGCGTACGCGGAGAACGAGTTCAGCGCGAAGAGAACGGGCGAAGTTGCCGCGGGTAGAGGGTGGCCGCAGGTCGAGGCGGTTGCGGGAACAGCCGGCAAGGGGAGACGATTGAGGGGAACCATGTGAAAACACAGAAGGCCTGCGTCTAGTGGAGCAAGCAGAAACGCGACAGGTCTGCTTGAGAGGACCTTGTCTCGCCACGACATTCGGGCGAAGCGAGGCGACGAGGTATTGGCGGTCGATCAGCTTGAGCCACCTCGTGAAGATGGTGAGAGCGTAATGAACACCGCGAAGAGGAACACGAGACGGAGACGAGTCCTGAAACAAGCTGACAACACACGTCACACAGAAACGCATCCAGTACACACGCCCTGTGTGGATGGAAACGCTGCGAGAGTTGGAGCGATATGATGGATAATGACAATAACCATTGACGCAGGTGACAGTGCAGCATACGAGACGTCCTCTCCTTCTCACTTCGCTCTGCACCAAAAGTAAGCCCTTTCGGGTCTCTATCGTCTGGGGTATCGCTCCAGGCATACACATTACTTTAATCCATCAGCCTGAAATGATCTCCTGAAGGATAGCACGCTAGTTCCACCTCATTTTTGAGTATTGTACAACAAAACGACGCCGGGACACGGACGCGAGCCCGCTGCAGATGCTATTTTGAGTCATACCGTTTATAATAGTCTGCTGAACGGTCTTCAACGGCTTCGCAATATGCCTCCCTTGTTACTGCTCTAATTTGAGTTAGCAATTTGGTTAGAACTCACAATTACGGTTAAAGCCTGCAAAGGACAACACGAAAATATCGCTTTCTCCATAACGGAAAATGCCATTTTCCAAGGCCGATTCATATGCCACGATCTATGCTATTCAATATGAGTCTGCCTTCTAGGAGGATGTACCGAGGGGTACATCGTCCTCGTCGGGTGGTTTCAAAACAAACCTGATGATATTGTCACTACGTAACTCTAAGTCTTTGGGGACTGGTACTTTTATGAATTGAAGGGTATTCGACAGAAACCAGAGGATACCATCGTACTGTAGGGTGCATCACGGCCATGTGATTTGCTACCATTTTCATTCTTTATCATTCTTTATTATTGAGCCAAAGGGCAGACAATTGTGCCCGAACTGCCATGTGTGTAAACAACATTTGCGTATATCAGTGAGTATGCCCATGAGCCAGAGGTTGCTCGGTGGGGGGGGGAGGGCGAAGTGGACTAGAGAAGTTCTTTGTAGACAGTTTGACGCTGGCATAAACATTTGAAAATTATAACACATTTTAAATTACTAATACATTTTTCAAAATTGAAAAAGTCTATCATTGGCTGGAAAGGTTTTTGCTACCTATTTAAATCTAATCTGTTCGCCCTTATCGCACACCAGTACAATATATCGAAAAAAAATGGCGACCGGTATCGGTACAGTAGGTCGTCAACAACGTTCGTCAGTGATGGATCTTAGACGAGGAGGCGCAGGATGACATACGCGCCCAAGCGCAGGTATCGATCCCTTTTTCGCCACCACGACGGCGACGTTAGTTGTTCTGGCGTGTAAATTAATGATGCTGTGCACATAGTGATGAATGAGGATGCCACGTTGTATTGTCTGTACCCTGCGGGCCGCCTGATGTTGACTGCTCAGGGTGGAAAGCCGCCGGTAAAAGGTTAGCTGTAAAAACGGCGCAAAAGTCTCCCGTTCAATAATCCAGATGAAGCAGGCAACTTCTTGAAATAACATAGAGACTTCGTAGCACTCGCTAAAGATTCACGGAAAGGACACGGAAAGTAGCATGCGCCAACAAGCTATGTCAAATTAAAACAGATTCACTGAAATCGCGAATATGCGCATGGCGTCGGGCTGTACTAGTTCTTCTCTTTCTTGCTGTCCAAAGTAATGTAGTGATTGATTCTGTTTGTTTTAGCCCTTCAGCATTATCCGCGTTCGCAAAATGTCGACATCGATATCTGAATGACACTAGTAGATAATATATCACTATGAGACAAACTAATTTGATCGTAGCATTTCATCAACTGCAGTTTGCTCATTTCACCCGTATCAATTTCCAATCAATTTGTGTCCATATTATTATTATCCTTATTATTATTATCCTTATTATTATTAATTATTATTATTATTATTATTATCCTTATTATTATTAATTATTATTATTATTATCCTTATTATAAATATTATCATTGTTGTGCGGCTTGCCCGACATTTTCACTTGTGAACGTTGATACACCCATCTATCCGTTCCATCTATGAATCTTGTTCGTCGCTATACCCACATCTACACGACAGTTCATGGTCATCTGGACGCCTAGCGTTCACGTGCCATTATACGCGCTTTACGATTCCTCAGCGCTTTTGCATTCGCCGTCCACACCTACGAATTTTAACTTCCCCGTAGACGTAAACACGTCGCAAGACGTCACATTATACAGCCACTTCGTCATCATTCCGCACCTGAATCGTTATGCTGTTCCCAGCCAGTTCCCGTTTCACCTCTTCCGGAAGTCGCTTTCTCAGCCACCGCCAAGGACGATCGATGGCTACCAGCTGCCGACACTGAGGAAACCATTTGGGTGGGCGCTCTAACTGCGTCGACCGTCTTCAAGCACCATGTGTATCCTTGGAGCACTTTCCCGAGCAGATTCTACGCCCAAGTCTCTCGCTTCAGCTTTGCTAGGCCGAAATGGCGCCAGTGACCGGTTTCGCTATAGGGCTTAGCACGTAGTCACGACGAGGAATTCACCCCTGGTTGATACTATTTTGCATATGTTGATTTGCCAGTTATATCTTTGTCAATGGGAGAAACAGGCAACGGCAATAACTTCGATCTTAGCGTCCGCTGTATTCAACATCATAATAAAGGCATATACATAAAAATGTGAATATTTCTCAAATGGAACGTGTATGATGTAATATTAGCCGCCGGGCCACCATGACCAGGTGGTCTGGCTAGTTACCACCATTCCTCTGGACTTAGGCTGTCGAGAGCATTCATCAGACTCGACCAACAGGAAGTTACTCGGCTCTTTACAGTCAAGTGATGTTAGGTAAAGAATAAACAAGTCGGCGGCTATATAAGGCTGAGATCAAGTGGCTCATAGCACAACATCGTCTGCCGACGATGAGAAACCAAGTCAGGAGTTTTATATATATAGTAGTATACCATCATGTTCATACAGCCGACAATCTAACACATTTCTTGACAGCGAGTATTGAATAACCGAGAAATAATTAATTTCCCATAATGCCATCGCATTGTTCAGAACCTCCTCATGTTATCTGTTTCAGCAATACATTGGTCGAACATAAGAAGCTGATCAAGAACTACGGCGAAACACATATGGGACTGTTATCGAATCAGCTTGCGGATTCGATCCAGACATCCTACGGTTCCAAGTTTCCAACGCTGCCCCTGCGGCAATCCGTTGGACGATAACGATGACACCCTCGAAAAAAAGATGGCAACAACCTACTTTCTTATCTCAACTCGCCCACTGAGAATGAATACAAAGAAATAGGAACTGAAGTTATTCAATTGAAGTCCTTATCCAGTTTGCATAGATCATACAGTTTCATGCGTTGCTGCGATATTCATTACTAATACGCGACACATGGAACGAAACCAGATCTTAGCCGAGCGTTTTCCTGTTCGAAAAGCGAATGTACCAAGATGACGGAATTAAAGTTATCTCCGAGAATACGGGAGGGGCGATAGCGTGTTGGGGTATCCATAGACTCGATCCAGGCTTAAAGATGCGTAGAGAACTTTTCTGTCCCTTGAAGTGTCGAATGCAAAACGATGGGGTGAACCATTCGATGCCAGTTGTATAGGAACCCAATAAGCAAAATAATTTCTATATTAATGTCACACCCTATTTCCTGGTTCCTCTTCGTATTCGCGCTTAATATACTGCCGCCAAAACGCGGCTACAATTAATCGTTTTCAGGGGAACACGTTCCTAGTTGACACCTAATCGAGGGACAGAAAGAGGAAGAGTCTATTGTGTGATAGCCGTGCGTCCTCTTCTGTGCTTGCTACTTCCTCTTGTTGTGGATAATAACGTAAGGACCCTACATCCAGCGGTGATCTTGGCAAGTGACATTACCTACCAGTATATATATATATATATATATATCTGTTGAACTAAGTGAGTCTAAATGACCCACCGCTTCGACGGCAGCCCACTACAGCGACCCACGCAGTGCACGCGTACTATTAGGTTTACGAACCGGCAACTTGTCTCCATTGCCAATTCAACAAGAGTATAATGGTTTTGTCACAAATCGGCATGATCATACCGGATACAAAGGACAAAACATATAGGAAGTAATAGACATATTCTTTTTCGTCAGTTGCATGGCGCGCCCATATGGAAACGCATATGCCAACTGTACAATGCATGCTACCCTATAGCATATACATAGTACAGGAATGAATGTAACAATCAGCTTGCACGGCCATGCAAACTAGAATCCTTCGCGAAATCAGCGTGCTTTTCAGCGCAAGATAGGCATTTTTAATGAACTCAAAGAGCAAATTGGTAAAATCGCTCCGAGAGTTCAGCCGAACTTATCGAAACCTACTTTGCGATTAGATCCACATAAGTACAGTGTATGTTCGGGTCAGTATGATAGAATAGCATGGCAGATTTTGATATCTACACTAACCATTCACTGTGCCACAGTTCTGTCTCACAACGATGCATGTGCTTCCTGTCGGTCTCGTTATCATTATGTCATTGCCAAACTAGATTATGTAAGTCGGAGAAGCCGTTCATATGCTTTGCAAAGGCATTCGTTGCGGTGAGTGGAAAATGATGTCAAGCTATTCTGGTTGATGCTCAGGCCAGGCGCCTCCTAGATGCCTACCGGAACCCTGGGAACACTTTCAAATTCAACAAATCCTGAATACAGGGTTTAGCTGGAGCGAATGGGAAACTCGTAGCGATTGCCAAATATTCAGTGGAATTGCCCAATCGAAGGATCTGCAGCAGGACGCGAAGGCACAATGTTCAACACAGCAGGCATCACAACTGTGCCGTCCACCTCGTTCGAGATGCACTTCGAACTAGTCCGCCATATGGTAAGCGGCCTTCGAAAAGCTCTAGCTGCAAGATTATAGCAAAAACGAAATTCGAGGCGTAAATACAATGTTAAGATGGGTACGCAACAATGTAACGAGTTGCGTTTGTTGCTTCCGTCATTGTTTTTTTACTATTCGAGCGCTGCTGTTGCTGCTGCTGTAACTCGCTTCCCTAGAGTTTGTTCGTGACATGATAGAGTACGCTCCATGGGTCTCGCCTCTCGCCTCCGCGCTACTTTCTGTGGCCGTACGAACAACGGGCATTTCCGGATTGCAGGAAGACGCAACTTGAACGTGTCTGTATCGTGCTCACCAATGCGACGTGGCTCCGACTTGGGTGGGATAGGAAACATTCGCGAAATGGCGACAACGAAGGCATCCATAGGCTGCCGCGGCGCCGCCGGTGCCGGCGGATGTCGGATAGTGAAGCTGTGCAGAAGCCGAACAGGGACAGAGAAGAGGTCGGGTCGCCGCAGCGAGGGACTTTCGGGGCTCGCGATTCGGGTGCGTAATGCACGGCAGTGATCGTTGCGAAACAGGGCGAATACAAACGACACCTCCGCCATGGCACTTGGCTTGCTCAATGTCATGTTTTGCTCTGCTTTGACTTGGTGTCGCTGGTGAAATTTGACATTTTTTTTCTTGTCTTTAGATTCTAGACGAATGGTGTCGCTGTTGTGTCGGCTAATGCCAAGGGCGAACGCTACCGAGACGGCGTTCAGGATAAAGTTGACTCTTTTCCTGCTCGAAGGCAAGACTTGTCTCAATGGATGTTTCGAAAACATTGTTCGACAGCCTGATCATTTGACTTCATTAGTGATCGTGTTGGATACTGCTGGCCATAGTATGGTCCATGTGATAGCCGTGTGTATTAGGTGGTCTTTGTGTAAGATTTGAATACGGCCTCAGTCAGCCGGTTGATTGCAGGTACTAAAAAGGTATTTTTATTCAAGTTGTGCAGTACTGCGACGTTGCTGTCTCAGCGACTACGAGAATCAGCCGGGATACAAGTTGTCAAAGTGTGGCCAAACTGAAGGGTAAAAATGCATTGAAATACGTCATCACAAATTGCCTCATTGTTGTATCTGGCGTGAGAGAGACTCGACCTCGGGTATATTCTGCATAATAGCTCAGACTATTTATAGAAGTTCTCCGGTAGGCATTTTTTCTCAAAGCATTAAACCTCTGTTATTGAGTATTGACATAGAACGCGTTCTCGTCGATACATGGTTCGATCGACCCTGTTTTTTATGAAGGGTACACGCCAAACAGTAGGCGTCAAAATAAGAACTTCACGATTGTCCTGAAATGCTTTTGATGACATCATGTCCGCGTAGCTGTTCTGGATGACGTCAAAAGTAAGAGATATTTAACGTGTGTGAAAGTTTGAAAACCCTTTACGCAGGTTACAGGTATGGATTGTATTTTTATATTGGACGACACCGTAGGCAGCTAATTCCCTCAGACAACCTTCAAAAAGGCGAAGATAGAAGAGCTCAGTTAAGGTTTTTTGTCTAAATAAACAAGGTCGTGGGTGGTCAACAAAAAAAGGTTGACTGTCACGTCGATATTTGGTGGCAATGTTATAAAGGCTTAAAAAAGGTGTTTAATAGTATTAGGTTGTTTCAAGCAAACTCGAAGTACAGATTCTTTAAACAACAGAAGTGCATGGCGAACGTTATCGTGAAGAAGCCACGTACGCACGCCATGCACTGATTGTCGTAAGCGACCGTATCCAAATTTTCTGCGAAATAGTTTTTATACACCTTGCTAGTGACAAAGGTTTTCGTAACTAGGACCCGACAGAGGGCAATTTCGTTGAACTCCACGGCCATAATCAGTATCCTATTGTAGCCGCGAATCTGGGCACACACTTCAAGTTCAGCTGTTTCACATGAGTACAAATATTGGTGACGCCGCTTCCGATTGGGCTATGCGTACAACTTGACTAATGTCTCATCAACCGTGAGACTATGTTTCAAGGTTGCTTCCGGTTGACACTAATAGCGTAAGTACTACAACTCACAACAAACAAAAACGGATATCTCTCTGTTCCGGTCGCTGTTCGCGTAGCGCCCCTTTGACTAGAATCTTCCTCATGCCAAGATCGCCTTTGACGATACGCCGAGCCAGCGAATCCGGTCGTTCGATGTTCAGCTCGCAAGCGAGCGCGGGAACCAATGTCCCGAACATTGAAAGCACACTTCCAACATGTCCACCGCTTCTTGTCATTGTCAAGCATCGCCCCCCCCCCCTTGTTGCACATCGGCAGCTCGACTCGCCTCTCATAAGCATCGCACACGATCCCCATGCATTTCTAGCGAGCAAGGTGCTCCGGCCTAACAATTATCCTTTCCTAGTTTTATGTGCTTAAAAATGCAGCCATTACGGCTTTTTGAACATCCGGAGAGTTTACTTAGATCGATCGAACACTGGCTAATCGTTAAAGGTACTTACAATCGAGTTTCTCTTCGACGTTGCCACGAGAAGTCACCGATAGTGCGCGGATGAACTCCTCGAACTCGATAGCTCCATCTTTGTTCTCGTCAAATACCCGGAAGATGAGCGATGTGAATTTCGAAGGGTCTCCCTGAAAGACATCGACAACGACAGATCAACGAGAGCACCATTAACATCATTGATCCCGTTGACATGCTACAATTGTAAAATTACGCACCCGATGAACATTCTCTTGAGTCGCACCCGATGAACGCACCCGATGGACATCCTCTGAGTCACTTGGCTCTTTCGCCGCACGATGGTACAACTCAGGTAAATGTGTTTCAAATTAGCAATGAACGAACGTGTAGCAGGATCGATTAGTTTCCGTAAAGCTTTACACCTTTTTTTGTGCATCCAGATTAAACTACACTATCGTATTGTATTTGTCGTCCAGTGAAGCATTTCACCAAGATGCTCAATGCTTTCATGCACCTCATCTGAGCGCATAGGCTTTGCGAGAAGTTAACTCGTCCGCCGCGTATACCATATGTGTACGGCGCACCAGCGTCAACAATGGCAAGACAGAAAACTACTGGTTTCCAGTAGCTGAATTTGGGGTCAGACGTCGCGTTGCCATTGCACCTATGTAACGACGCTAAGTGGTGTGGCTGGGGCGTATCTTTTATCTTACGATTCCGACGCACCGCCGTGAGAATCCTCTGCCACTCGTTGAGTGCTGCCGAGAATCTGATTTGAGCAAGGTCGTTCGTCCGGTTGTGCCCGAACTCCGTATCTTACTGCTCACCTCTTGGACGAACTCACGTGAGGGGAGGCTATTACAACGGGAGCGCAACACCTCTCCGGCAAGCGACAACGAGGTACATGTCCCCATGTGTCAAGCACTTCCGAGCAAATTTTGCTGCAGCCCAGACAACGACCGGATAAATTATAGATGAAGAGGGAACAATGAATATGAATCATATAGGAGTAATACGCCGCCCTCGAGCCTGGCTGGATGTGACGGGTTGATGCACGAACTGTTCAGTTCTTCGCCCGAAACCCTTGAATCGTTATTGTATTGTAATCGTTTGCCCATTTCGTGCGCTATTCCAACGTTCGGTAGACGATGGGATAATGAATCCTTAAAATGACGTGCCCAGTTGACATAAAACTCACGAGCGTCGCTAAAACAAAAAGGTAATCTTCGAATTGGACATTTCTTCTAGGGCACACACCGTTGCAGGGTTGGGTACCTGGAGTTAGCGGATTACAAAGGAAGGTGCGTTTTTGCCTAAGGGCTACATTAACAGGCCAGACGACAGAGCGCTACGGGGTGTGCTGTAGACTCACGAAACCTTGCTTCTATACGTTTTCCTATCTTAACACCTGCCACCTTCCCATCTGTTAACTCACAAAGCTTTGCTACGTACATATGATCATGAGCAATTTGTTGCTGCAAACCTGTAGCCTTGGCGTCAGGTGCACTCGGAAAGTGTCGCCTTTTAGTAATAAATGTTATTACTGTACTCATACGCTTTTGATTGCTTTTCGGCCCTATCGATATTAATCATCTAGACAGGCCACTTTGCGGTTTACTTACCTTGGGAAAGAATAGCTTGTAGATTCGAAGGAATCCCTGCTCAGTGAGATGACCTGAGGGGCAGTCCTTCACGAAGCCCTTGTGCCATTGGCGGATCTCTTTCTCAGTGACTGAAATATGAAAGCAGGGAGATTCACATTAAAACCGATAGACAGTTCGATTAGAGAACTCATTTTGAAAAGAGCATTGAAACACACGTTAACTCGATGTCACTTATAACTAATTGCAATGGGCTTTGCCACAGACAATTCCGTACATCGAGCAGGTCGATTGAAACGTAATTATTATTGAGCAAAGCCAAGATGTAATATGGTAATGCTGTATTGTCCCTCTTCTAGACCGGTGCCTTATTCCGTTCATTTTAATTAATTTTCTTCTAGCCGCGAAACGCTGGTGAGGATCTCTGATTATCTCATTATTATTATTATAACAAATGCTGCTATTTTATATAAGTAACTATAATTACTTTGGAAACAGATATATCGTCAGAAGTGATAACATTGAGGTGTTTGATTGATGCGAATTTAATGAATTCTATTGTATCGTACTTCGCTACAGCGGAGGCTGAATGAAGCCGATGCGTAGAAACCAAGTTGCCAACTCCAATAAATATTCGAGTGATAATCTCGGATAAGCAGAATAATACAGCTCGAGTCTTATGGAAGACTGCCGCTTGCAGCATAATACAACCCGTACATTGACCTGAACCTAGAGTTCCCACTCTCTAATCCATAATATATATATATATATATACATTTTTGATACAAAACCTTGGCAATCGCAGTCGTCTGCACTACGAAAATCTAAAAGTAGATACAGACGAAACGACAACACTATTGCATATTTATATGTATAAGCTTTGCACAGCTGTTCCACGGCCGTTCCCAAAATGTGATATGTTGGGAAAAAGTGTCCGCCAACGAACGAACGCCAAAGGCAGCTCAAACGACATTCACAACCTATCCATGTCGCGATACTCCTCTCTCTCTCTCTTTCTAACTCCTCCCTATCTCGCTGCTTCTTTCCTTACTCATGTTTCGGGTGAAAGCGCTACTTAATATATGTAGATGGATAAGTCCACTCGCAAATAGCTCATCTCGGGGTTCCGCCTTATTAAACACCACACACAGCCATAAGAACATATGAGGCCAAGTGTTGTTTGCCAACCACAGCTTAGCTCTGGATAACCACATTTATAGATGCATGCCTCTGCCCTATTTTTACTTTTTTTAGACTGGACTGCTGTTAGTTGGGCTCAGCCTGGGTCCAGCTGAGCATATGATAGACGCATACATCTGTCGGATATTGATGTCACTGCAAATATTGATGTCACTCCTAAGAGTAGCCGACGAGGTTTGCCTTCCGTCCTTCCAAGATGACGAAATCGTGGTAACAAGGAGTCGCACTACCCAGAAACATATGCTCTACGCTTAAGCAATGAGCGCCCAGCAATGTAGTGTCTGTGTGTGGGCAAACAGCAACCTCCGATGAGGAGCTTCCGCTGCTGCCGTTTCTGTACCATAAATTTGCGAACTGGTACGTCTATTGCAGGCAACTCCTCCGTCTTTGTCGCGGTCTCCACACGTCACGAATGTTTAGATGTTAACGACCCAATGCTCAGAAGAAGACCCAGACGGCAACGAAAGATCGTAGTCACCACAACCATAGCTAAGGCGGTACACACGTCCACTGACTATCAGTGTACTCATCGACAACCACCTGGGCACGGCCGCAAGGAGACCAGCATAAGAGGTGATTCTGGCAAGTTGATGATTCCAAGATAAAATGATACTTACAATACATGTGTGCGGTGTATTTTTGGCATAGCACAGCTACCTAGCCTAGATCTTATTATCTTATTATATTGTACGTCATGGCCGTAGCATGTTGCAATTAGGCAACTTGTTCGTTGTTGTCATGAAATGTGCGTTCTCCTCTGAAATGGCCAGGTCCTTTGTCAAGACACAGGCCATATACGCTAGTTATTTACGTGTTTCTACAGAACAATAGGCCCACCAATTCAATTAGTTAAATAGTTCTTTTCGGATCAAAGAGGCGGAGGAGAAGCGAACGATCACGTACATATAGACATGTTGAACTGTACCAATACGTGTCGGCGATAAAATACATGGCGTCCACCGACCATCGTAGGGTAACTCTTACAGCGAGCAGACGGAGTAAAGAACTTGGCGGAAAAAACAATGCATTCAGATCACACTCAGCGAACGCAGCGAGCCTTCTGAAATAAGTACGAAAACTCACTCATCTAGCCAAGCGTTTAGCGTCTCATCACGTTTAAAAAAGTGCGCTCTGATGAAATGTCCAAATTTCAAAAGCGGCGGCGGCGGCGTCTACGACAACGACTACTAAAAAGGAGATAGTGATGGCTAATTCACCTTTTCTCGTTGGAACATGACGGTACCCACTTGGTACACGCTCCGCGCTCGACCGCGTGAGAAGAAAGGCGCTCTGTTTGTGACGAGCGTCCCTTCGTAAGGTGTGTAGTGGCCAACACGAATTCCAACGGAAGACTAACCGCCAAAAGGAGATTTTCGACCTGAGCAACATCTCGCCAACATCTGCCCGATCACAATGGGGCAGCATTTGTCATTTCGACCTTGCCTTGCCTTCGTACCACTGGATCGTCTCGGCCAGCTAGCGGTGGCAGTATTGAACGGGATACTTTGCTTACCTATTCATCTCGTTGAGTGCCGCCTCACGTCGAGCGGCAATCGCGTTTGCGCGAACCGCATCTGCCGTTCATACTCGACCGACTACGCTTACCCTCATTAGTATAACATCTGACAGGTAATATCGTTCCTCGAGCAAGTCGAGTTCGATCCACCTCGTTGGCTGAGCGCGGCAGCACACCGTCATACATCATTTCGATTGCGAAGAATACGTCTAGGGCTATCATAGGAACAAGCGAGTTTTCCTTGAATTCCCATCGAGCATCTACCTCTGCCTGGCCCCCCGGGAGAGGTGAGAGCGAGCAGAGAAGCGGGAGATTATATCTGCGCCTAAACAACGATCAGCAATGATAAGTAGCATTGCTCAATAGCTGTTGTAGTCGGAGCAGTAGTCGTAGTAATAATAGCAGATCCGCGACAACTCCCTTCTTGGTCTTGCCCACTCGATCGTGCGATGTATAATAATAAATACTTCGTCTCGTTCGCTCTCTTATGCGCGATCATCGTAAACGCGTCCATGTGCAAATGTCTCTTTTGGCCTCGTTTCCTTTTACTTAATAGGGCTGAGAGGGCGAGGCTGATCCTTCGGGCCGTCCCCAATTCCGGGACTTGATGCCGTCTCTATCCGCCGTTTCAGATCGCGATCGTTAACTCACGTACTCTATGCGAGGAGAGAGACAGAGAGAGACAGCTCGAGACAGAGAAGTTGAGGGAGAAAGTGCCAGAAAGGTAGTGAATGCTGTAGAGCATACGAAGAGGGGTCGTCTCGTTCATTGCTTGATGTACGCCTGCCGTCTGCTGATTCCGGAACAGCTAACGCCGGACTCGGCGCTGTACGGCCTACAGTTCGGCAGGGCCTTGGAAAAGCACAGCTCTGTGTCCCAGCTCGAAAGCACCGAACAGCGCACGCTCGCCCTTCTTTTCCTGATCACTCTCCCTCCCTGTCCAAATGACCCACTACGATCGAGCAAGCTGATTGCGGTTTCAGGGGTCCCATGACGGCTGCACCGGCGTGGAGCCAGCAGCAGCAGCAGCAGAGGCCACTACGTGTAGGAGCGTGTAGGGGTCCCTGCGGCCTCGGGGATGTCGTTAGAAAGAGTGGGAAGGAGAAAGCAGAGGAGTCGCAAGTGTCGGTGATGGAGGCGGCAGCAGCAGCAGCGGCGGCGGCGATTCAGACACGCCACACGCGAAACACGACCAACAGAACGCCCACATAAACATCCGCCCGCAGAGCACACCAAGCCGCGGCGACCCATCGCAAAGTGTACGAACGAAGCAACGGTGCCTGCCATTCTACTGTTGCTGCCGGTGCTGGTTGGTTGGTTGGTTCCGGGTGGATCCGAGCAGCGGTGGTTCGTCACGACGCGAAGCAATCGACATCGGTCGAATCTCCCGAGGACATCTCCTCAGTGAGGCGTTTCGTTGGTCGCTGTCACTGCGTTCACTTCGACGTCATTGAATATCGGACGCCGTTGGCCCCACCTCAATTCGTCCTTCGTTCGTTCGATTCGCCCTACTTAGCGGTATGAAGACCATGTGAATAGAGTAGGTTCCGTAGTAGGAGTGCTCGGGCGCGTTGCGTTCAGTTCCGGACTGCTAACTAACTAGTAGAATAGTCGTCGTAATCAGAGACGTCCACCGCGGTCTTTTCATTCTCGTTACAATAGCATCAACAATAATAATAATAATGATCATAACACCATTACGCTCGCCATTCGTACGGGTCCAATGAATCGCTCCCCCCTATTGTGGTTGTTGTTGTTGCTGTTGCTACTGGTGTTTTTGTAACACGCTGTTCGCTCCAACGCTAACAGGCGTTCCTGCATTCCGCTGGCGCCGATTATCGGGGCAGAGCCCCGGTGAGGCCGGCATTCCCTTCCTCATAAAGTGTTGGGGGAGAGTTGAGGGACATGGACGTGGGGATGCAGGGAGCAAGTGCATATCGTTATCGGTTTTCTATTCAATGACATAGTCAGCGAGCCAGCCACCATACAAACAAGCTCAGCGACGATAGCCAGCTAGCTAGCTAGCACTCATCGTGCCCAGCTGAGAAGTGCAGCTGCTGCTGCCGCAGCTGCTGTAGCAGCAACTGCAGTTGCGACGGCAGCAGCTGCAGTAGGAGTCGTGTTGTGGGGGAAGAAGAAGATACGATGTGGTCGACGATACACTACGGTGCACCCAATGAATGGGTGAATGAATGGTAGGGCCGCTCTCCGCGACGCTGTGATACGGCCAGGCAAGGCTACGCCGGCTCGTTCCTCTCCTATGCTTGCTTGTTCACAAACATACATACATATATATATATATATATATAACATAGATAGATGGATAGCTAGATACATTCATACGAATAGTAGACAACTCTTGCAGCAGCAGCAGCAGCGGTCGTTCGCAGCAAAGGGGTTGTCGCTGGAGTAGTCAATGGCCGACATATCACCACATTCCTACATGACGCATAAATAGACATCGCAATGCAATGGTGGAACCGCTGCTGTTGCTGCTGCTGCTGTGACCACAAAACAAAATGACGATTGCCCTCACTTCCATTATGCGCCTACTGCTGCCACTTGTTCATATATAGACGGACTACATTGACGCTTCATTCGTTTGTAGTTGAGATCACGTATCGAGCTATATGATATGTGCATATATATATGCATGCATTGGCAATTGACACGTATAACTGCTCGGGATCGATCAATAGCTCGTCTCATTCGATATAGCTCCATTCGAGGGATGACTGGATGCATGGATTTGTGCTATGTATTATTATTGTTATTATTATTACTATACATGTATACGATACGTATCGATGTGTTGAGTGTCGGACGCCAGCGAGTTTTGAAATTGCATACTCTTCCCGGCAGCCACCATCGGACAATATCGATGCCAACTGGTCAATGAAATTAGATGCATAGATTCTCATATACATATATATATATATATATATATATGCACCTAATTTCGTTGACGAATAATAAGAATAAATAATGAAAGCAAAATAAAGAGATAGAATGAATTGAGTATACACATTCTAAAATTGTCTTGTTTCAACAGGTGTTCGTCACGAAAGTCAATGCGTCACTGACCCAACCCTACCACCGCTCTGTGCTATGATTAAGATACCACAATACAGCACAAGTGTCGATTTAATAACGGAACTACAATATTGATAACGCTTAAATCCAAATGATAACAAATGGTTAATAGCATTGCCACATTGTCATTGACCCCTCACAGTGCGATTCTTCACACATTTTACTCTGATTTATTCACAAGCCACGCGCAACACAATCTGTTCTGTCTGGTTGAATGAACGCATACGTGCCGTACGAACGGTACATCCAATACCAACGTGCCAAGCGAGATATAGTGGATATTATTCCGTCGAAAAGTAGTGCCCACTTCGTGTGCGAGAACAGTTATAATGCTAATTTTTGGTTGTTATCGAAATATATATATATATATATATATATATAGGAAATACCTTCTTAAACAGTTACGGCTCTTGCATGTTACTGAGTGTCCACCTGCTCTCGGCCATAGGTACCATTATGAAGCAACAATCGATCGAAGCACCCGATCTACCGGAGCGGTCGGGTGCCATACCAGAGCCCAGTCTTCCCACACGCTTTGCTCCCTGACGAAAGAGTCCGTTATCCATTTCGTTGATCGTGTATGATCACATTTCGTCGGATCTAGCGACAAGCGACACAGACGAGTGACACGTTTGCTGATTCCGCTGAGGCGCTGACGTGAACCCGTAAGCGAGAGAGAGAGTGAGAGAGATGTGGAGTTAAAGGTTCCAAAGCAGAAAGTTGGAAGCTATCTTTTGCCCCACAATGAAAAACCAATTCCAGGCTGGCCCGCATATGCCGACCACGTACGATATCGCACACAGTGTGATATGCTAATTGCGCGCTAACGGTCCGCGCAATCAGCTAATAGTGTTGCAGGCGAGATTGCTGCCGAGGCTGCATTCACTCACTGCTTATTTTCCCGCAAAATGGAACGCTTCCGAACATATGTTAACGCGTGCTCATTTGAAATATATTCAAATGGGGGAATTCTGAATTTCATGCATGCCCCTACGTGCGAAGGCTTAATCGGCTGACAAACAACACGACAATGAATTCAACACAGACAGTGTGTTAAGAAGTTTGCCACTAGTGATTTATGATGTTCTGCTAATTCATTAGCATGATAATCGAACGTTGCAATTGTGTTGTGTGCACGTGTTCGATTTTTTGGCAAAGGTCTGCTAACAGCCTCTAATATTGGCGATTACAGATAACCCGTGTGACCCATATGGCCCGGTGCATACTGCCGAAAATTAGAGTGTCACTAATTATCGTTAGTTGTTGCCCCGGAAAAGATTCCGGGCCGACTCACAGACAACATTTTGCGTCCACCGTACGACTCCCGCTATTTACGTATCTGTCATTTTAACCTTGATGTTTTTACCAGGCTTTAATGCTTTTAACAGACTTTAACCATTGGGCCGCTTAGATCGTTTGCCATTGATACGAGCGGTAGGCGCTCATTACACCCAAAGGCCTGTAGTACAATACTGTTCCTGGAATATAGCGTAAACCTTAAGCGTTGGGGTGCGAATTTACTGGGCAGGTCTGCCATAGCACCTTCTAAATCTTCGGAGGCATTCTCCGTCGCAAAAAAAATCGTTTGTCACATCAAGCACGCAATGAAATTTCTATGCGTGTGCGCATAGACACTTTCGTCTGAAGGGAAAATTCGACAGCCTTGTCATTTGGACAATCACCTCTTTGCTAGCTTCGTTAGTCCTCAGTGGCAACGAAAAGCTCAGTTGAAGAAAGAAAACTGATGCTTCAGCGCGAATACTCAATGAAATAGGGGGGAATTGCATTAAACTAGTAATGTTAGTGGACAGCCAATCGCTATCGCCTGCCTGGCTATATTTCTAGGCTAGTCGTCTTCCAAAGGCCCCCACAAAGGTCATCTTAAAATCAAAGGCTATCCGAATTGATCATAGATATAAGTAGTTTCGTACAATGTGCCTGATGCGCCACCAAAAGGTCTGAAACGGCCTGTTAAGTAAATGAAACCGCTCAGGAAATCCGGGTTTATGGGGCGGAGCATACTCCTCTGCTATCTTTTTTGGGCATGGAAATCGGGAAGGTTGTAATACAGCGTGTTCGAAACATTGTAGCGCGCTTACTTTTCAACTGGTTGGCTGAACTTTTGTGCAAACTGCTCACTAGTTTGTGTGTGTGTGTGTTATGCTTATCTTAGCCCATCGTATTCTAAGGTCTTGGCGGGCTGTAGCCTTAAAAAAAATACGAATGAAAGGAATAGAGACATCGAAAATGCGAACAAACATCTTACTTACTTGTCGGCTAAGCAGCTGTCTGCGATGCTTTGATATTCGTGCATACAAGATATATATTTATATATACATACAAACACTTTTGTAAAATACATCTGTTCCTAATTGAGTTCGGTGTTTACTCACCTGATTCTCAGTGTTACGGCAATTTCTATTGCCAAGAGGTGACGGAACAACGCGGGAACCGTAAATAGCATTTTCGGAGCTGAACTCCCGTCTATAAATAATTCATAATTTATCCTGAGTGGTCCCGGTCCCGCGGCCCCTGGGGAACAGGCTGCTGTTGTTGTAGGAGTGTGGGTGACGCGAATAGACCACTCACTCACTCACCCAGTCAGTCATGCGAATAAGGGTAACGGAGCCATAGGAAGGGAAGAGTCCCCGTAACAATGACAAACTACCACATGAACGCCTATTCCTCAGCGTACTACGATTACTACCTGCATGTATATATATATATATATATATATATATATATATATATATATATTAATGGTATCGGGAGGAAAGCATACATAGTCCTTGATCGTTTGCAACGCCGTTGGAGCCGATGTTTACTTGAGCTTACCTTATAGAACCTAGCTCATGTAACCATCGACAGATACGGGGCCACATTCCCGCTACATCAACTTTAACATCGTCAAAATTTCTTCTGTTTAATATCAAGCCCAACTGTCCTCTATGTGACCGATCTAGACGGTGGCATCGATCAGTCCTATAAAAGCTCGGATAACCCTAACGCGCTCGTAAATCTGGCAAACTGTTAGCTTTATTATGAACTGTACAGTATTGTCCTCCACCTGCTTTCCTAGCTTCTCGCTTGAAAAGTCATTCGTTTCCTTGAGGAACGTTGGGCTGCCCCTAGAAATATTTCACGACACATCTCCCTCTCCAGGCAGCCGTCCAACTCGGTATTCGGTCCGCACAAAGACCACACACCTCACTGGGGTGTACCCAATGTGGCGGCTGTAGGCTGTCACGGCTCTCCTGTCAGGCACATGCGCACCTGTTAACTAGTCGTTGTATAATATATTTCTACCCGCCAAAGAGTCACACCATGAACAGCTAAAATAGAGCTGTCCTTTTCGTTCAGCTTAACAACAGCACCGGGGAAAGCTAGAGAGAGTGAGAGGTAGAGAGGTAGCGAGAACAGCCTCATACAGTCATCCGATAAATAGCTTCAGTCTCCTTCTGTAAGAACTCGGCCTGGCCACGGCCTTCCACAACTAGCGGCTTTTCGTTTACACTAACCTCATCAGCCACTCCAAGCGACTAAAGGTTTTCCAATTTACTAATGGATGTTCGCCTCTTCTGAGTTTTGCTTCATCTTTCTCAGGAGGAAAATCCCTCCGATAGGATACACTGGGGAAGCGTGTTGCACTCCCTTAGTAGAATAGTATCGCAGTATATTTTACGACGCGTGTATTTGACGCTATTTTTGTTGAGAATGTTAGAAGGAAAGTTTTGGCATTTTTGATTCCATAACACATGGAACAAGTGATTTTTTTCCAAATCGTGCAGCTTTACGCCAGGGGAACCAGCAGAGAGCTACTGTTGTTGTTATACTGTTGATATGCTTCGTTGGTCCCAAACGTTGTTTGGTAAAATCGACGAGAAGCATAACGAATACTCGCCCTCGCTCGATTTGAAACTACCTCACGTGTAAAACCTGAACTTGATGTGGATAAATAAATAAAAATGAGTTCGTTTAACTCGATCAAACTGACCTCGATCATATGCGATGCATGCTGAATTTCAAGAAACAAAAAAAATCAAGGACAAAATATACACAGCAGCCTGGGTCTGGGTGTCCGATTTAAACGAAATGCAATTGGCACCATCGGTCGGATTCTCTCAAGATCGATTTAAATAACGTCGTCTTCGGCCCGACTCACCCGCCCTAACGCAAATACGAGTTTAAAACATACAGTGCAATAACGGCAGCAGCTACCAACATAGACCCTACATTCAGCGATAGCCTGTGCAGATTAGAAATCTATTATCTTATGTTGACACCGCATACACTCACTTGTCCATTTCAAGATTCAACTTGTGGTTTATTAATAGAACTGCAGTTGTGCATATATTACCATATATAGGCTCGTCTATTTGCCATGGACATTTCACTGCTTTTTACGATACGAATCATTATGAATAGAAGACAAACAGACCGAAAGATTGTGGACGGTGCCGCGTATTTTGTGCAGATATGAACAATATGAACCAGCATATATGTGGGGTTTGGTCAGGCAGTTGGTACGAGGATGACGGCACTGACTATATTTGTGGGAGCTAAGATTTTTCTTCCTGAATTCGTCATGCTTCATTCATATTGAGGACGAGGTGTAACTCTTTCGTTCATATAATATTCGAGAAAATAAAAGATTCTTCGACTAGAGAAGGATTTCTCCCACATTATGCCGCATCAATCCAGTTCTATTTATGATTAAGCTCACTGTCACTCCATAGTTAAGAAGTAAAGATGCCGTTAGATAAGCCTTACTATATGGATCCCTCCAAGCATTACGATCGAGAGCAATTTGGGGTAAGTATGCCACGTCATAATAATAATTCAATTCAACTATTTTATAGTTATTTTGGTTCGTTTCTTCATCATTACTCCTAATTCATGAAAGCATCCACCTCCGTGAAAATGTTTACGATATTGATTTACCAACATATACATCCTTCTTACTCTCTCTCGCTCTCTCTGTATATATTTATAAACACACATTGCACATGCCCGATTTTGATACACTGATTAATCGGGGCCCGACAGGCTGCTAGATTTCTGATGCTCTCCGCCGGAACTACGGCAGCCGCCTACGATGCTAGCGCACTGCCACCACCATATATATATATACGAGCTTTTCACTTCGTCACGTGCGTTGAAACGGTGAACTCTCGGCTCGTGTTGGTGTACTGCTAACGCAACGCTATATACAGTAGCACCGGGCTGAGTTTGGAGCAACTTGTCGGCGGCGCCTGTTACTACCCGAGCGAAAAACCAAGAGTTACTGCTTGTTCCTCTATAGCTGACCCCCAGCTGGTTTCTTCTCGAACGGCACAAAAGGCCTCGGTACCTCTGTGTAGCAGCATTGCTTCAAGGACCCGTCAGTTGAGGGGGCTTCTGCGAGTTACCACTACTACAGCTAATACTACTGCTGTTGCTACTATTAGTATTATTCTCACATACGTACAGCATGACGACGGGCGGCGGCGGCGGCAGCAGCAGCCCCGTTGTAGAAACAGCAGCCTGCCTTGCTTGCCTGCCTGCCTGTTACGGTGGTACCGAGGTCGTTGGAGGTACCTCAGTGCTGTTGCGTGCCTCAAGCAACTAACATTAGTGCTTCTTACCGCCTGACGTGGTGAGGCTGGCTGCTGGAACGCTCTCAGGTAACGCACCAGCCATGGGCGCAGTTGTTGCACGGCAGCTAAGTATTGTATAATAGAAATGCATTAAAACGCCTAAGCAGCACTTCCGGCTGCCACTCTGCTGCGCTGATGCGCCAACGGTGGAGTTGGAGGGCCGTAGATTCGCGCCGGCTGTGCTTAGTCCATGATGGAATACGACCATATACGCACTGTATATACCATTCGCTATATTCGCACTGGTAGCGCACGCACATGCTAATGTTCTATTTCAACTCGGCACAGCGAACGAATGAGTTCGTTCGGAAGCTCTTACAGGTTCAAAGTCTACCAAGTATGATAGCTTCAGATCGAGCAATGATTATTGTATAAAGCGACAATTGAAGAAACTAGGTGTAGATGGACATGTAAATGATGACGTGTGTATATGCATGTGTTTGCCCGTGCGAAAGCCCTCAACGAGGGGTTCTCTGTCGGTTAGATTCACAGATCGGTTTGATAAATTAACGAGCGACCACTCGTTCCTGCATGCTCGACTCATGTGAACACTTAAATAATAGTTTAAGAAAGCTTTTTTTTAACGATTTGCTCCAATCGATATTTAGTCAGTATGAGAATTTGCAGTAACGTTCGCCGCGCCAAAAGGCCATGCCTATGAAATAAACGGTTTGGGCGAACTTTGAATTTCGACGATTTTGAACACATATTCTCATTTCACCTGATGACGTTATCATATTCTATATACTGATCCCTTTCTTATCATGGATAGGCGCAGTTAACAGGATACAAAACATCTTCTAATGATTGGTAAAGATAATAATCAGCGTGAAGGTTGTGTGTTAAGAAAGAAAACGCGTGTAGACTTATATCCATCATCAATGAGACGTGAAAAGTAAACAGAATTCATTTCTTTACATGAAACTTGCATTAAAAAGAAATAACAAATCTCTTCTGGACGTATTTTGGCGCTAATTTACAGAGCCCCGCTTATGAGCACTCAGATCGATGATACGGCGATGCCTCAATGAGAGTGTCACCAACGAGTGCTTACAGTTATACGTATCATCATATCCGAACTTGTTTTGCATCCTAAACGAGCTGCTATCTCCGACAGTTATGGTATGTGTGGCTTCTAAGAGGAGCCTCTCTGATCCACAACGTCCCCTCGACTGCCTTTGCTACGAAAGACAAAATCGACTCCCCATCGTAAATAAAGCTGCTTCGACATCAGTCTACATAATGCATGCAACTTCGAAACTTGCACAGGTTCCAACCCACAGGACAGCGGGAAGTGCAAGACACTCGGATATTGGCGTGCTTCCGCCTGCCAGACTCGCCACATGTGTGTTCGACCGAGGGGAACAGCGCCCCTTTGCCATCACAACAGACGCGCGCCCCCCATTCCTCCGACGCTCTGAAGGTTTTACATCGACGATCGCATGGAGGAAATCTTCAATTTTCGTGTGTCGAATCGTCGGAGAGCAGTGTCAAGCGCGGCAGTTGTGCGCTCTTTTGCGCACGAAGGAATTGCGCCGCCATAGCAGAATCCAACGCATTCGGGGATCTCACTGTCTCCTAGCAGAGCCGTCTTACAGCTGCTAGTTAATCGCCCGCTTGCTGGTTGGCTCGCACATTGGCGTGACTAACAATCGCGGAGCTCATCGAGACGCGAAGTGCCGACTGGCACTTCGGGACGTTCACCAGAAGCGGTTTTATTTCCAATAACCGATCCGGAGGTGTTGGTCGGCACAAGAGATGGAAGAGAAGGTGGGAAACGAGTTAGTGTTTTAGAATCAAGGACAACTCCAGTTCGAGCGTCCTGTGGATATGATTGCATATTATGCGTCACCTTAAATACAGTAAATGAGAGCCTGAACAGCTTTTTCGCACTATGAACGCATTCGAGTATATATATATATATATATATATATATATATATATATATAAATAATGCGAGAGAAAGACGCTGAAGCTAGCCAATGAGGCCTAATAATGACGAGTGTATGTATCGTTGAGCTTAGCGTGTGATATGATATTATATTAGGTTGATTGATAAGTAATTTCTGCCATATTTGGAGCTGTGCACTTCCACTGGGATGGGTTTCAAATTTTTTCTTCCAGCCAATTCTGCAAGAGTCTAACTGTTTATGCTTTGCCTGGTTGTCTTAGTAGCAGTTGTCTAAGCGATCGAGTGCAGAGTGCATATCCGACATTGTCTTCTTCACGTGCTGGCTAGGATGCAGCTGAGACTGCCAGGATTTTGAAAGGAAGTAGAAGAGAAATCCGCAGCATCAGAAACATTAACTTGTTTCAGTGCAAGAAACGTTCCAACAGGAAAGAATGTGGATGCTACAATGTGGCAACCGTGTGTTTGCCGCTGCTTATTCAGCAAACTATGTAGGAAGTGTATTCTGTACAGGGGTGTTATGGAAAGCTATTCTGAGATAATCCCCAATGCAAAAGGTGCTGTTGCACCCAGGATTCATGGCCATAAGGCACTGCTGCGCATTTCGAAGGGTCAGAAGGGAGTGCTCGGTTATGAACTGCTCAAACCTGGTGAAACACTCAGCGCACACGGTTGCACCAGTAAACTAAGCCGAGAAATTGGCAGGAAACGACCGCGGAGGGTCAAGGACTGGCATAAAGTGATATTGCAACATGACAACGTTGCTCTGGCGACTGAGCCCGCACCGGGCAAAACGCCCAGACATTGCCTCATCAGGCTACGACCATCGAGATGCATGAAGCACCGCCTTCGGAGGAAATGCTTCAAGACACAAGCGGAGGTACGAAATGGGCTCGACGAATGGATGGCCTCCTCTAACGAGATGTTTTCCCACCAGGATCCACATGCTGCCCAATCGATGGGCAAGCGAATCATAGCAAGTAAGTGACACTATATTGATTAAGACCTGTTCGTTCATTTAAACGATACAGCAAGTCAAAGAAAGTAAAGAAAATCAACCTAACCGCTCATGCAGTCGGCACTTCGTCGAACGGTGGTATTTTCCAATAGCCCAGCCGAACATCATTCAAGGTAACGGCTGGAATGATCGGCTCGTTGTTGTGTGTTATCATCATTCTGTAGTTGCTGTGATTACGCTCTATTCTCGTTATTTGATCTGCGATATTTCTGGATCCTTAGGGTTTCTCAGTGTCAGCTGTTGATTCGGACCACAATTGATCGTTTCATTTCGAGATTTCGCTCGCTTATGTTCTGCCACTCGCAGTGATTCGCGTTCACGGATTCAGCTGAACCTGTGTGTGTCTGTGAAGTCCTGAGCTCGTCAATTGTCTTGTGCTGCGGTTGTTCGAGCTCGGCCGCCATTGGCGTGACGTGGTTAATAATTCTGCTGACGTGTTCTGACTGCGATCTGAGCTTCGCGCTTCCCAACCACTAATAGTATCGCCATTTCACGATATTATTAGTACGGATAGCTTTCTTGTGGTTTTAGCATGCTTAGATAGTTGCCCAATATTTTCCGTTTTCCGACAAATTTGAAGTAGAATTCTTGTCAATAACACCGACGCCTATTGAATGTCAGGTATTAGATGCACACATATTAACATTCTAAGACGTCACATTGAAATGAATCACATTCGGTCATAACGTTATGATATTTTTGTGATGGAAATTGGATCAGCGTCCAAATGTGATGTGATAATTGTCGATATCTTCTCGACTGAACAGGCGATAAGAGTTGAAAATAATAATCATAAGAGAATGCCATAATACAGAATAATGAGTGGCTAGATCTCCCCTTTCGAATATGTCGATGTCATGTTTCTATCTTTCGATGTCATTATTCTGCGGCTAAAGTTCATATTATCGCCTCATGTATTTCTTCTAGTCTTCTACACGTAATTTATTCGGCACACTCTTCATGCATGTGAATTAAAGTGAAACTCTCAATGATGAAGCCTCTTTGGTGTCACCATATATTCATGCAATGCTATACGGCATAACGCTGAGACACGCCTTGCCCTTTGAGAAGTATGGTCTTGAGTTCAGTGAGCGACACTGCCCCAGCGTTCACATTGATGGCGGAAGGCTTGACGTATAATACATACATTCATACACATATCGCTATTGGCACATATGCAGCTTCGCGAGGCCGCCGCCAAAACTCCGTGGCCAGGTTTGTGGTCCCGCCACCCTACTACCCGAAGTAAGTAGTCCTAGGGCCAAGTTACCGAGGTCCGGGGATTTAGTGGCTGTGGGGCCCCCCGCAGTAACCAAGCAAACACCGCAGATGTTAGGCTTAGTCTGCGGTCAGGCATTTAGCCTGTAACCTCATAAAAAAGATTTGCTTTCCCGCCCGCCTTGCGGAGCTTGGGTAGCCGTCGAAATGTAGATCACACAAAGTTACGTTATAGTGATTATATTATGATGTCGCAGTACGGTTGGTACAGGCGACAGAACAGCTCCAGTCTGCCTCCAACAAAGCCAACCAACGAAGTCACTTGCGGTTCACTAGCTCGACATTTCGCTAGCGAATGCTCCCTGCAGGGCTGTTCCTGTCGCCCGATGCCAGCATAATCGAAGCAGCGAATGCCGTTTCTCTATTGCTAGACAAATACTGACATAGAACGCTGCGTGGAATAGCTTTCTGTCCGCTTTGAGCAAAAGAACAAACAAGACACAAAAACAACTACAAAACTGACAACAATTAGCCATAACTGTCCGAAAAATTTGTTTCTCGCGAACGTGGTGTTGGATACTGGGATATCATTTTCGTGTAGGCACCTGATGCCTATCTAGCGCTATGCAGTCACACGCCGTCACCTTATGCATGGTGCTATATGGAACCCCGTTAATGTGGGTGACATGAATGATATTGAAGGGGAGCAAGGAACATTTTGCCGGGCGGGTTGAGGCAAGGTGTTACATGCCTTGGCCATACTGTCTCAGGCGACAGAGGTGAGTGGCTATATCTCTAACTTCAATGCCAGAGATCGCGGGTGGAAATCCCATAGTAGAAGACTTAGTTCCTCACGGCTCTTCAGCCATCTGTAAGATGGCTGAAGACATCTCAGTTCATTCTAGTCGGTTATAGAGTGAACTATGCCGATGGAACGCAGTTCCGGATAAACAGCACGAGGCGAATGTCCATGTCTGAGAAAATGTTTGATCTCACCCCACACATCGAGTGGAAGTGTCTTGTTGAGTCGACCCAAAGCGACACTTCGGCTCTTAATCGACCAACCACACGTTGGTCATGTGGTGTCTGGCAGGAAAACTTAATTGACCCTGCCGCTCTAGTCCGAGTTGTACATCTGTAGAAAGTCATTGTAGAATCTTACTCTATAGAGTGTTCAAGTCGAGGTGGGTCGAAATACAAACAATCTGAACACTGGTTCCATAAATCACCCGTCTGTTATGTATCATCCCATCGCGTTCTTCGCATATCAAGAGTTATTTCACATAAAAAAGGCACTTACGAATGGTTTGTGCTACTCGGACCAGTGAGTTGGCGTTGAGGTAATGCGAAGTCAAAGCAAACATACTCGCGAGTACCCACCTTGAATTTAGGGTCGTCTGCCACATAAGGAATAGGCAATATAGGTATTTAGTTAAAGGGGTCATTTTTGTCCTGGATTATTTTATAGCAAACATACAGTAGTTAGGAATTATTCCTAGGAATTATAGCAGACAACTTACACAAATGGTTGCTTCATTCAATTGCAATTCGACAGACATCTATTTATATTAGTAAAATAATGAATTAGAATAAAATGTCTATATATATATATACAAATTCATTTCAGGATTTTAGGCCAACTTTTAGATTCGCTGGACACACAGAGAAAAACGTCGATATTCTATCCAATACAGATATTTTTGGATTGCAGCTTGTATATTTCATTGATAGCACATGACGACAAGCTACACATTAGATAACGAGGTCGACAACAATTGTCAGAACGCAATTGAAAAGCATGTTCATGAGTATATTAAACAAAACTGTTGCAAAGATCGCTATAAAGATAATTTGTACATAAGATGCTCCAACCTACTGAGTAAAAACACTATATGTACAATTAACCATAAAACTAATGAATTGTTTATTAATACAAATCGTAAGGGATGCCAACGATCAATCAATATTTTACACATGCATACATTTCACTCAGCTGCGGCTGTTTCAGTTCGACTGCGTAATAAAGTAGCACTAACTAATTCGTTACTACTACCCCCTACAAAGGAGTTTGCGAATTTCCACTGCCGTCGATTTCACTCTGAGCTTCAGCAGCGGCTCTCTCCTTCTTCAGCTGTTCGAGTCCCGCTTGTTTCAGTTCAGCGAACGACTTCCCACCGAACAATTTCGCTTCCTTGTCGAGATCTTCGACAAAATCGGTGAACAAACATCTCTTGGAGGTGAGTGGATCGATGATATTGCCGTCAGTGAAGATGGTCTTCTTAATTCGATGATTGACAGTCAAACTCATTCGTTCCGGCAGTTGCTCGATGAGGACCCAGTCACCGGGCTTGCACTGATCAGCCTCATCGAGTGTCTGGAACTCCGCGCGGTGCTTATAGTGTGCCTTGACATAATCGTCAAATACGAAGTAGGGCACGTTAACAGTGCACACTTTCTTCAGTGTCGCCGTGGTCACCTTACCGAGCATCAATTTCGCTTGGAGCGCCATTTTCGCTGTTTTTACACGGATCTCTTTGTGTTGTAGATTATATTCGTCGCTTGTGTTTGTCCGTTCCCCTTCGCGCAGGATCACAGGCGAGCACCGCTCAACGAGTTTTGGTCACTCTCAAGGCAAAATGGTGTCTGTCCAACAGTTTGAATCGCACGAAACTACTTTGAAGTAATCGCTTGATATAATTAGAACGAGAACTGGCGCAACACAATGTTGGAGGGCCGGCGGCACACCGGCTGCACCGAATGTGCTGGATGTGCTCTGTGTATACGGGTCCCTCGCGCAGTGGTAGCCGCCATTTTGGGCTAGATGGATTGTAAGGGCGGTGTGCAGATGCGGGCGATCGACAGGACCTGGCAAGCGGTGAAACCCGTACTGCAGAAGTACACTGTGGAGCAGCTCGGTGGCTTGGTGCATTCGTGCGCGCTTTGCAATCGGAGGAGACATGAAGGTGCTCAGGCTTGATCCCCACCGTTGAACATTTGCATTTAAAAAATCTTATGAAGCAATACAAAAAACAGTTTCGTTAACTGCTGGCCGTGAGTCGGCGCGGAAAATTTTGCCACCACTAAAATCTGCAAGCTTGACACCGAGAAGAATAGTGATTTTCGACGATTTAAACAATTGCAAAAATAAACTCATTTCATCCTGTATCTTGATGAACATAAATTCTACGTGGATTCTAATCAGAAAGCGTGTCGCCCCCGCCCCAAAAAAAACGATATAAGAGAATGTATAACAGTATTTGGTACCATACAATAAATCTGTGCTTGTGACAGCCGGACTGCGGCTCCACTTATAGCATAATCTCGGATACCTCTGTTTGTCCATGTGTGTGGGTGCGCTAGTTGTTGGTATATATGCTCGAACTAGATGGACAATTGTGGCAGTATATTTACTATATTAGTAGCGAGACGATCTATTTTAAGAACCATTTATCTGAGCGCGGGCGCCAATGCGACTCATTTCGATCGATATAACAGCCAGTGGGTGGCAGCCAGTCGGCACAGACGCACTAGGTGGTTTAGAAGGACAGATCAACTGAAGTTGGTGTTGAGCGACAGAGAAATGCAGAGCGAAATTGGATAGATATGAACGTTTCTGAGACTAGGCCCAAAAGGCGAGAAGCAACAGCCTAATGAAATCAGATAGCAAGAAGAGCACCTTTGAAAAATATGTTGTTTAAGATCACTATTATTTTAAGTTAGTGACGAACAAATAATACGGAGGTTTGCCGCAGCAAAACTCCATATGGCCTAATAAATGTGTGTGTGTGTGTGTGCCAGTATTGATAGAAATTTTGGATTCTCGTTGTAATATTTGCTTCGTTATCTAAATAGATCTTAATGAGAGTAAAAATGATTCTTGTTGCAATCATGCTTTGTTTCGTAGACTCGAGCAACGAGTCAGGCTCACAACAAATATTGTTGATATGTATTCTAATTAATAAAATATTATTATTAATATTGCAATTCATATTATGTTAAAGCTATATAGAGTGGAGCCATCAATATGGCAAAATGCCCAATTTCGTTTAATGCGTCGGGTGCATTGATCTGAGGTCACTTGCCGGGCCCAAAGGGAATCGTCTTAGAATGCGCACATCTACGATATATGATATAACGCTACCTCGCCGCATTTTATGCTGCCGTATGAATATGTTGCACCTATGTTCTCAAACTTTCTATAGAGAGGCTTGGCGAATCTTGTGCATAAATACGCTTCTGCAGAATTTCTTTCTTATACGATTTGCAAGCAGAAATTTGCAAAGCCCGTCATTTGGCTCGCTAGGTCGATTCGAATTGGACCACATAATTGAGCTTGGTGGTTCATTTGAAGGCAGCGACATGGCATAGCATAATTGATAAAATCTCGTAGTGTAAGATCATCATAGAATTAGATACGCCTATCATGAATGGTCTAGAGCCGTGGTATCCCACAAAGTTTGTCCTTTCGAGATGTAAATAATATGAACTGTCAATACCAATAATTCCAGTATTATTATTATAGTCTAACAAAAGTGAAATAATTGCAAGTTTCTAATTAACATATGCTCGTTGTTAAAACCGCTGAAAAGCTGGTAATGAGGTCGTTATTAATATTATTATTATTATTATTATTAGCAAGGTCCCAGATATTTTCAGCCTTTTCCCTTGGTCTGTTCCTCTGCCGCGCCATTCCGAGCATCTAAATACAATATATCTTTTGACGAGCATCGTTCTGCAGATGACGCGCAGAAGAATACCCACCACTACCTGGCTCGGTTGGGTTCATCCAGCGAGTGCAAACGTCGGCCGACACAGAGAATCATATCGTACGTGGCAGGCACTAGCAATTCCCATCCGACAATCGCATAGTGACATACCTTGCAATAGCGGGAACGGTGGGTGACGCGTGTGGTCAACGAGGGATGCTGCCCGTTTCACGGAGGGACCTCGGCCGGGTAGTGGGGGGGTCTCAGTGGGTTCGGCGACGGCGGGGTAGAATTCGGAGGTAGATTTGGGACTTGTGCTGCAGCAACAGCGAAGGTGTGGCTTGCAAAAGACGTAACTATGCGACGTAAGGTACTACTGGCAATATTCTTCTATCCGCCAACCATCGCGCACCCTCGTCACGCCGCATTTTCGTCTTCCTCCGTCGTCTTTCTCGTTTTCGCTGCGTGTACGCCTTTGGTATCGCCCTGTTGTCGCCTTTCCTGCTGCAGGCACTGCCACCAGCAGCACTACCTACCACTACAGACGCCGTGGGCGACGCTATTGCCTCTGCTCGTCTTGCTTCTGGTGTCGTCAGCGTTCTGGCTTGTACGTATGGTGGGCAGGCGCGGACGTTCGTTTAATATATTTCGCTAGTGCCGTTGCTGCTCAGTGAGCCATCCACTCTTCCCTCGTCCTAGTTCCCCTTGTTCTCTCTTCTACCCGTGATACCCTACAACGCACAACATCCATTCTAACCCGTTGCCTCTGCGCGTCAGCCTGCTGGTGCTTGCTTGCCTTGCGTCGGCCACCCTACCGCCCCTCAAAGAGGCTCGTGAAGGCGAATCCTTCAAGAATGCCCCCGAAAACCCCTTACTGACACTAGTTGTCAGTGTAAACCCGCCTTCGGGGGATGACTGGCTGGCAGATGGAGGAAGGCGCATACCCCCCCCCCCCACAACTAGTGGCCCAATTCCCTTTGCCCCGTTCGCCCTGAAACCCCTCAGCTGCTGTTGTTCCGTTGGCGTCCCGCTCGCTGGGCGCCGTCGGTCGTAATTGCTAGCGCCAAGCGGGTTACCGCTGTGCTGCACCAGCGGTAGTGAACAGCCAGCTGCAGTGAACTCGTACAACGTCCTCGGCCGCGGCGGGTAACGTCGACGTCGTGGTGCCCGACCTCAGCGGCCACTGCTGTCGCAGTGTGCCATGTGATGGCGCAGACGTTAGTGATGACGCACCTTGCCGACAACTAACAGCGAAGAACTAAATCACAGTGGGGGGTAGAATATAACTCTTTCCGAGAGAGAGAGAGTGAAAGTAGAAACGACTCTAGGACGAATATGCTGGTGATGCTACCATGGTGATGATTATGGGCAGCCAAAACCATCCGCAGCGGCGATACTGATAACCAACTAACAGTGGTTATGCAGCAGCAGCTGCTGCTTCTTCTGCAGCTGGATTACAACGGCATTCAGGTAGTATATTAATATTAAATTGCTACAGCGTTACACATACATTATGTACAGGTGTACTAGACAGATAAGAAATGAGGAGAGAGCGAGCGTACGAGAGAGAGAGAGCGAGAGAGAGATATGGGAGAGCGCCGAATTGAATTACGGGGACCATTCGACCGGCCGTCGGTCCGTCCGTCTGAGTTACCCTCATTATTTGGAGCAGCGATTGAGGACAAACCAGTTCCCGCGTAGATCAATAACATATATGTGTATTGAACCCAGTACGATAGCAGGGCTAAATAATCATACTGAGAAAACCGCATCGGAAGTCACCCGGCTATACGATAAGCAGATAATAGAACATGGCTAATCTGATTGTCAGATTGCCAGACGGAATGATGTATTGGGGTATCACGCTGATACGTTCGTGCGTGATCACGAATTGATTAGCGGAATCTCGAATTGCCGTTCGCCCCTGGTGTCATCCTCATGGGGGCTTTTGCTGTTCGACTGCTTCCGCTTGCTGTTCGACAGCCCGGAGGCTGGAGCCCGTGAGAAATTTGTACCTAAGCGACCCTTGAGTGATACGATTACCATATGGTTTGACTGTATTATAAAATTTACAGGCACACCTGCGCTGTTTAAGTGTGAAGTTGCACGTTAGCCTTCAGTGTGAACAAATATTTAACCGTTCGACAGATAAACGCCAAAGCGGCCAGCACGGAGTTATGCTGAAAAATGGTGATCACATTTTTTTTCGAATTCTACACATAGCTGATGAGTGCCGTTATTAATTGTGGTTTATTTAAAAAATTGTGCAACGATAATAATCTGGGCAACTGACTTCGCTGGTGATCTGACTATCCGCTCCTTGTATTAGCTGTTGCCGTCGGTGCTATCTTGCCGGCTTCGTTTCCCTCGGGACAACACCATAAATAAATAACGATGATATATGCACATCGCTGGCCTTTTTGTCAGTGTATGTATACCAAGCTGTGCATAGTATTCAGTATATATATGTATATGTATATACATCATATATTTATTTGCGCCTGCTTTGTTCCCAGTTCGCAGCGTCGCGTCAAGTGGGCACCTATGCAAAAGAAATTACCGACCGAGAAACACGAGAAAAACCTTCTGTCGCGTGAATTTAACTGACAATTGACGTTACGTAGTGCGGATGTCTATGCTCATATGATTCAGCTGCAGTGTTGGGCATATATTATATATATACTTTATTATATATACATATATAGTATATATATAATATATACTTTATTATATGTAAAGAATTAGTATTCTTTAATATATAATATATATATATAAGCCTGTATATACTAAGCCTACCTCGATGGCCACGTAACGAAGTTCAGTAAGAAAGCTATAGCCGATAACACGGCTTCAAACTTAGAGTTCTCATGTCTGCTAGACATACCGCACTTTTTAAACCGTATTAATTAAATCGTATTTATTTACCCATTGTATTACAACAACCTTTCACACCCTCATTGCACAAACCTCAGTCACGCTTAGCACGCGCACAGCTCCGAACTCTACGATCTATACACATATCTATAAATCCCATAGCTATAAACGGTACATGTATCATTATGTTGTTTATTCCCGCAGTTTCATTGCTTCTAGCTCGAATGTAAATAATTCCATCAGCAGAACGATGAGCACGACGGTCCCACCAAGTTGGCCCAAAGTGCAATGGATCGCTGAAACCGCCAAACGGCCAATTGGATCATGATACGATATATCCAGGTGCTTCTCCTCCGACAGTGGCAAAGGTTCGAAGGTGGCCACTGATGACCTTGCGAGACGGTCTCGCCTTTTCTCTATTATTTCTCCGTTCCGACGACCGATACTGCACAGCAGTATGCGGCGCTACTCAAGCCCAACCTGCGGTGACTAGTTCCCCTCTCTCTATTTCTCTCTCTCACTCGCTCTCTATCGTCCCTCTCTCCGCGTCTCCCTTGGGACAGGCCCTTCACGCTGTGGCGGACGGCGCGTTGCTTTTTGGTCCTCACCATGCCTGCTTGCCTGCCTGCCTGCCTGTCGTCCGAGTAGGCCCTCTGAGTAGCGTCAGGCCACTGACGCCAGTCGTCGAGGACCTAATTCTACTAGCAATGCGACTACTGCTACTACCACCGCCACTATTACTGTTATACTGCGACGACGATGGGACGAAAGGTCGAAATCGCTCCGGTTCTCCTAGATGGTCGCGAGTCAACTAAAGAAGGGCCAAGTCGGGCGACGCTTTTTGTCGACACAACGCATTAGTCAAGGGCCCAGTCGGCGTGAGGCCAAGCGTAGCATTGACAACAGAGAACCAGCAGAAGGAACCGACAAACTCCTCTAATGCTTCGTCTTTATCTTCTTTTCCTTCTCCAGGTCCGCAATCGTATCCCGTCTTTTCGACTTCCACTCCCATTCTTTGCTACTGTTGCTCGAGTGGCATTGCCTCGGTTGCTGCTGCTCCTGCTACTGCCGCCGCCGCCGCCGCCGCCGCCGCCGCCGCCGCCGCCGCCGCCGCCGCCGCCGCCGCCGCCGCCGCCGCCGCCGCCGCCGCCGCCGCCGCCGCCGCCGCCGCCGCTGGTGCTGTTACTGTCGGGCGTCGCGGACGCCGCCTTCGCCTCCGCCGAGGTAATTTCCTCTAGACGTCTGGTCACTAGCCGCAACGAGTGGGGCCCAGGGTTGGCGTTCGGGTGGGCAGAAAGCCTGACGGAACCTCACGAGTGTGAATGAGTACGTAGCGTAGGTTCCACCGTCGGGCTGGACTGACTAGAGGGCCATAGCACTGGGGTGTAGGTAGCTGCGGAGGCACCAGGGACATTGCGCGCGGCTCGACCAAAGATGGTCCCTCAGGAGGAATGTCGCTCCGACTACACACAGTGACAGAGTCGGACGCGGCGATGGTAACGATGGTGGTAGAAGCGAAAGACGGCCGGAGTATGGGCCGTCGACGATTTCGACTCGACCAAGCAAGCCTCACTGACTAGCTGGCTACTTGGCTCCTGCTCGCCTTGGCCCTGATCATTTTCGTTTGGCGGCAACCTTCCTCTGGCTCCGTACGGTCACTTTCTACCTTGACGATATTCCACCATATGGGTCTGCTCGCTTTAATTCTCGCACTTCGTCATCCACGTGACGCCAAGGCGCGTTCAGCAGGAGTTCATAAATGATGCAGGTGAACTAGGAGGAGGTTTTACATATAAAGAAAATTTTCCGGGCTGACTCACGGCCAACGTTTGACGTACGCAGTACCTGTGCTATCGTGTCGTACAATGAATCGTGTCGTTAGTGAAGAGGATCCTTGATGCAGAAGTCTCTTCAGAAGCTTACGAGCTTCATAAGTGCACTCGAGCTGACCGGCTAGTGTCACCCATAAAGGTCAAACCACATGTGTCTGGCCCGTGTAATGTTTTGGGAGTACAGCATTGCCACAATACCAGAGAATGTTGTCGTGCTGTCTAGCGTTCGGATAGGATCGGCCGCGCCCTGCTCGCTGACAAAGCAAATTTTTAAGCGAAGATGATCTTAAGACAATTGTGCGATTATTTTAGAACTAATTAGATAAAAGCTGCACATGCCCTATTATGGTGTGGCCGCATGTGACAGCTGATGTCGCTCAAGTGGCTTTTAGATCCATATAGATGATAAGGTACGGTCAGTGGTTGCCGTACTGCAAAAGCGTATTAAAAAATCTTCTCAAATCCTGACAATCTTGAGAGCGGATGCACATGAACACGTTTGGGTAAGTCTCAGGAAGCACCCCCCAGAAAACTACAAGAGGATTGATATCTATCACGCAGATACGTTAATTGGTGTTTCATATCTAATTGAGATACGTATTATAATAGATCATCTTGTAATAGTGATATTAGCAGTGCAGTTTGCCGTTGTCTGTTGCGTTTGTTCTATAAGAAGCATTCTACTAAAGCGAGTCACTTAATCTGCTTGGTATAAAATAATATTTGTAAATATGGCCTCATAGTGTTTGGCACACATATGTCAACTGCTCTATGTTCTGTCGCACCGGTCAAATGTCAGTCACCTACGCAGGTCATTTGTCCACCTTATATATATATATATATACTTCCGCAGTAACGCTCCCGAAAAAGGGCATTTGCTTGATGTAAGCGGCAATACGAAAAGAGTTCTATTGCGTGACAGGACAGACACGAATGTCCATAGCTGAATCTCCGCCGACTGTTTGGTACAGTAGATTGGCTGAAAGATCGTGACCGACTCAACGTTTGGCCTTATCAAGACAGTCGGTCTTTCTGCTTGACCCATTTGGAGTTCCTTTAACGGATGCATGTACTGATAACGTAAATGTCTATTAGATCCAAGCATCTGCAATTGTGCAGCATTCAACCAGTGAGGTCCAACCGTGATTTGCATGGAAACGCGCTCAGAACAGGCGCTCAGTAGAACCACATAGTGATAGACAAGGTAGCTATGTGTATTTAAAGTGTTTTGAGTATCTCAAATGGACATACCCATTTGCATATATATATATATATATATATATATAATGCGATAACGTGTGGTTGAAATAATTCCAAATACATTAAATAAAGATCAGATCTAATTAATGGCAATTTGTTTCGATTGAACGACAACGACTACGGTGCGCTCATGCAGATCATCGCGTTTCAGGTCTAGTCGGAAAAGGTACTACCGAGGTAGTATTCATTACCTTTCATCAACATTGCGGTTTAATATTGTTAATGATCTTGATTATCGTAATCACATAATCATGCGATTCCGACGCTAATTCCTCGAGTCCACATGTAGTACTGTTGATGGTTTAAAAGCGATAGAGAAATAGTAAAAATGAGAACTTCAGCAGGACTGCTCACGATGTTAGTCGTTGTAGCACTGGTGGGCCTGGCCAATATCCCATTCGTTCTGCTCATGACGGTCACTATACAACCCACCATTCATTCTCCGTGTGTCATCAAAAGAAATCTTAATGTTCCTTTTCTTTTCTCGGATTGGCAAGCTTCATTTTTGCTCATTCAATTGCCTGAGAACTAACTACTTTTCAACGTTATTTCTGGGGCTGTTCTATTCATTGAGATATTTACTGCTATCGCGTGCTTTGCACAAAGATATTGCCTGTTTCCATTGCGTCTAACCTTCGGGTTCGAATCGTCTGCTGTTGTGCATACCGCACCCAAAGCTCTCAGAGGGTCCTGTAAGTTTTCAAAAACCTGTATTCAAGTTTTGTCATAAAAAAAAACGAGTTTATTCAGCTGACTCTCAACTGTTGCCCCTATGTTAGGTGACTGGGCTTGGCTTTGAATTTTTACGTATTGCTACGAGGACATGTCGGGATCATCTTCGCTTTATTTTCCACCTTGTTATACCTGGTAAAAATCTAGAGACAATGAGAGAGGTGATAAGGAAATCCAAAGATTCTTCGCGTCTGGCAGCCTCTGAGCCCAATCCATGTGTCCCCCCACCACCCGTATCTAGCAATCTACGGAACAGACCATCCAAGGGTGAGAATAGGAGGCATCATACATTCTTAGTTTGCCATTTTGGGGAAACGCTCATACCTTCCTTCCTGGATTGCTAACCGATATGGGGCTTACCATTTCTATTCGACTTTAAATCGTTTTGTACGTTTGCTATTCATACGAGTCATACATGTTATTGTGCTGCAGTAACACAATAACATTAATGCTCCGTCTATAAATAATAGGCTGTTCACACGCTGGAACTATGTGGGGGTGGCTGCGTCGGACATTTAGCCTTAGGCCAGCTCTGACCTTCTATGAAGCGTCAATACCTAGAAATCCTATCGAACTATTGAATCATTTGATTTCTATGGAGGACACATAGTGAAGATGTAAGGTATTGAAAAAAGCTCTCTAGCAAATCGGGTGCTTTTTTTTTTTTTTCAAAAATGGCCACGCCCATTGGATCTATATTCCATATAGGCCTCTATAAATGGAAGCGTTCAAAATACTATAAAAATCTCTGGCAGTTAAATGTTAGGGGTTTCGGATTCGAGCCCCGTAAAAGCGACCAATTCTTTTAAATAAAGCCATTTGAACTGAACCAAAAACTGTAGCATTTCTGCATTTAAATTGAATCAAAAATGTAGTGTCCATGTTTGCGTATCGTAAGTGCTGACTGATCTCTGAAAACGGCTGAAATAACTGTAGCAAATAAGATAAGTGGATAGAAAATGTTCTCATACCAGTTAGTTCAGACTATCATCGATTGGAAACAGAAGCGAGATTCCTCCGTTAGCAGGCTTGGTCACACCTGCTCGAAGAATGGTCGTCATAGTCGAGCCGCGTATCTCTGATGTAATGCAGATCAGCGAATGCAAGCTGATTATAACCAGGTGATGCCGACGTCAATATAACAAGAAGGCATCGAAATTCTGAATATTCTCTAGCAGTTAATTCAATCAAGAGATCCTGAAGTCTCTCTCAGAGCCATCTGGCTTACCAAAAGACTTCGATCAGAGACGTCGATATACGGCATAGTAAGTGATTTACTCCTTTTCCTCTTTTGTGAGAAAATAATTATTACCGTGATCACTTGCACGAGCACGAGTAATGACTTGCACTTATGTCCTGTGATCACGGTTATATATCCCCTTCCCTCCAGGCCATTTGACTTCCTTTCGTCGCACCCTGATGTGTCCTATAAGGCAGGAGTGTGTAGACACACGCGTTTGTAACCCACTACATGGCATGGGATAATCCCGTGCTAATAAGTGACGCACACGGAAATGCTGATATTCGGTGGTTACTAGTTAGGAGAATGATACATTCATCGTGTCACTGTGACATGGGAGCATGATGTTTCTGTTCCTGCATGGTGAAACAATCACTATGTGGAAACGGGTCTAATCAATCTCTTCGAGTGAGGAAGGTTTGAGGTACTTCAGCATGTTCCACCTCCGGATTGTTGTATTCTACTTAACTAAAAACACAACAACATATTGTTCTAGGTTCTCAAAGAATCTATTTGGCTATAGCACATAGGTACATATTCGAGATGATTATCCGTTTAGTTGGAGACGTCGGCTTCCCGGTGATCTAGACTCTCCAAATTAAATTGACATTGTACTAAGCGCACGATAAATATATAATACTTGACTCACTGTATTTCTACTGTTCCTCGGATCAGTGGACGCATTGCACAACATTGGCATAATTATGTGTGAGATTATTTTCGTAATTTCTTTGCAAACGGAGAATTGACGGAGGAAACTTTGCGAGAAGGTTTTCTTTGTCAATTCTGCGAACAGTAGTTTCCTGCTTGTCTACATCCATTAGACGCTGAAGTCGTTGACCATCGACTTCTTCGACATATATATCGAATATTCTTCTATAATTGGCATCACCGAAGAGACGACACCAGCTCTTTTAGTTGTTATATGGTTGAAAATGCTTATAACGTAGGCGATTCTGCTTAAGGGTCTGCTGTCTGACGAAATATCTGCTATGCTGTAGTCCGCAGCTGTAGAAACAAAGTCGAAACTACGAAAGAAATGGTCGGTGCCCTGTAATCCTTGCTCGTTGTTTTGCAGAAGCACGACGGATCTCTAGGCTTCCAATAACGTCGCTGTCAGTCCGACTACGATCGAGATGTCATCTTCTTTGCTGTTTGCTCTTATATTGGCTGTATCGCCGTTCTCGTTGCTGCTGCTTCAATGGCACCCCTCGGGAACTCTTCGGGAAGACCGCCGAGCCTTGCATCGAACTGTCCATGTAAGCATGTACACTCCCCGTGACGTTTTAAGGTTCATAGGCCACAAGGTCCCACGAAAAGTTCTCACGTATTAAAAGTTCGTTGGCGTGTCCGCCCATGTTCTTCGTATATTCGTTACATGCAGCATGAGCACACACACACACACACTAGTGCAATTGAATGCATCTAACTACTGGCTTGCTAACGGTAACTCTACCTGTTCCACTTACAACTGATCGACCTATCTTACCCAAAATAGGCTCGTTATTTTCCTGCTCTTCTTGGCTTATCTGTGATTCCTCGGTCAGCGACAGCCTAAAGTCACCTCTATTTTGGATAGTACCGCCTAATCGGGGATTTATCGATAGATCTGTCACGTGTGTGCTTCGTCAATTTTTTTTCTTGGGATGTTTATTTCCGGAACCTTTCCGCTAACAGCAGCAACAACAAAAACGAGCGAGCGAAGGATTGAATGTATCCTTCCCGCATTTCACGTAATAACAGGTAAATACGAACTGCGCACTTCCGGTCTTACTGGGGCTCGTGGAGCCAGAGAAATGCAACTTCCTTTCGTGGACAACAACACTAAGCGGAGGAAACCTTTTTATGAGAAATCTGTGCCTTTTTTTCTATATTGGTTCCACTGTTGTCTTCAGTTACATGGGCGGTCTATGAAAGGTGTGTTTATGCATCAATATACAATGGAGTTCACTTAACAGCTCATAGCGGTCATTATTAACAATCAAATACGAATATCGCTGTTAATTACCTCTAAATCTTGTGTTTGCATTGACTCTTTCACAATGTGTTGTTGATAGATCCCGCTTCCAGCTATCCTGTTATGCAGTCCATCAAACTTGTATTGTAAGTATAGGGGATTTGTGTCATCCTGCGCGTTCGCAGAGTTAGGCGGCGAGCAGGGTATTGTTGTATGTTGGCGATTGGAGGCAAACTCTGTGAGCGTTTCTCTGAGCCAGTGATCCCTCTCGAGGTTCGGAAGCTTTTCCACTGTCAGTAATCTCCAACGTTTGTCTCAACATTGCCCATTCGCCCGTCTAAACATAGAGAGACATGGTCTTCATGTCTTCGTCGACTCTGATACAATTTCCGCTGGGTCTCAGAATCCTCGGATTCTGTTCGCTTCCATTCCCTCAGATCTTGCCGTGTTTGATTCCACCGTGGCGACTATGGACCACTGCCGTTTGCAAAATCCTCTTCTTGCCACCCCTGTTCGACCGCAATTTCTTTCCCTCCCTCTGATCTTCCATGCGGCCAGCCTTCAGCACACACTTTCGATTCTGGTGTTTTTTCTCTGCCGTATACGTTGACATTTGCGGTGAAATAACATGTGGCCCAATGGTTCGTTGGTTTCGTATCCGCTTTGGCCGTTCACTTTCGTGCCATCTTGCCGCTGGACCGCCCGCGTATCTGGCGGTCCGCGGGTATGCGTCTTCGCGAGTACCGACTGACATGTCACCATTCGGCATAGTGCAATTTGTCTACCAACTGAAGCAGCAACGACTACGGGCGGTCCTCACAAATTAAACAATGGTCACGTGGAACATTTGGTGAGCCGGCTCATTCGGTGCCTCTCTCGGTCTTGCTCACGCAATTCCGCGGGCTGAGCGGGTGCCTAATTTACTATGCGAGGGCGAGTGGCAAACAAAACAAGGGAGATGATCAATGCAGTTGGATTCGGCCACTTTAGGGATTGGGAGGGTCACGGTCTAATCTCTGGGTCCGCTTTGTGTCGCCGTGCCACAGTTGCTCGGGTCTACTGTTTAGTACCTGACGTACGTGCAAGGCCACTTCTGTTAGCGGCCGCTGGCTCCTAATGCTGCTGAAGGAATCTCCAATCGTTCGTCCCCTCGGCTCGTTCACGACGGACCTCATTTCAGTGGAGTTGCAAGCTCAGCACGGCACTTATCGTCTCTTCCGCTTAATTCTTCTCCTCGTTTTCTTTCTCATTCCTTCAGTGCACTTCTTCGCCTCTCACACACACACTTACTCACTCTTTCTCATTATTTCCACGGTCCCGTCTACCCATCCCAATCGACGGACCGATCCGCTCAGTGCTCGTTGTCACGTCGTTTTCGCGCGACCCCTTGAAGGGGTCTGACTGGCGAAAGTGGCTGGGTGGGTGGGTGTGTGTGTCTAGCTGGCTGACCTCGATCCCTCCCGACCTAAACGCACCGGCGAAGTCTAGCGTACACAATACCAAGACGCTAGACCGAAAGCGGTGACTACCGCGGCGGCGGCGCAGATGACGTCGTTTGCTTCTCCAAGTTATTGCCAATGTGATGTCTCGTTTGAACTGGAGCACGGAAAGAGGGAGAGTGAGGGGGTTGACTGGTTTGACTTTCTGGTTAGAATCCGACATTTAGAACAGGCACCACACGCGGCCGAGTTTGACCGCGGTCGCCAAACAGGGCGGGCCAAAACGAGGACAAGCTGAGCAGAGTGAAGGGCATGACGCTATACTGGAATGATATGGCCTGACGAGAACATCGCGTTGTGCCGACGTTGACTTCCCGCTAACCAGTAACCCGTAGTAATACGCGGACAGAGAACAAGAACAACGAGTTTACGGCTGCTCCCTTACTAAAGGCAAGCGGTGTGTAAACTTTATGGATGGCAAGGAATCGGAGGCATTTCGGAGGCAAGGAATCGGAGGGCACAACCAGAGCTAGACAGGACAAGGTAGCATCGAGGGGGGCGGCTGGTGAATAGGTACGTGCAGGGAGATGATGGTTATATAGATCGTAGTTAATAGTATTAGTGCAGCGTCAGCGCCACATCGCCATCGCTGTGTCGGGCCCGCCGGTTAGTCGGCTAGCTAGTAGCCGAGGGCATGACGCCCTAGCTAGTGCGTTTATATCTGTCTGCGTATGACTACGTTAGACTATGCTTTTCTTTGCTGTCCTGTGCGGGATCAGGGAAGACAGACGTCAGAAGGTGGTATCCTGCTTCGCTTGATGCTACTGCTGCTGCTGCTTCGTATGAGCGGAACTACCCAACCTGCGGTGAATCTACTACCAGCAGCACTGTTCGGGCACCGTGAACAGTAGCGGAGCAGGTCGTCCGATGATGGTGATAGCGGCTGCGATATCAGATAAAACAGGCACAGAACAACGAGATTCTAGCACAAAAATGCTCCGGCCCACCTGCTTCCCTTGGCTACGAGATTCATTTGTTCAGTGGTAATCACGCATATGTGGGAGGTGGGGTGTATATGATGAACGGGCCATATAACGTGTCAGAATCACAAGACGACAGATGATGCACGCAGCCATGTGAGCTAGTGTCCATTGGATAGGCGCTGATATATAACCCGCGTAGGCACACACAAAATGTTCAATGATGCTTACCTCGTTGCTCTAGCTACGAGGAAAATCGGCAAAAACCTGTAGTACAGATTTACCCCCAAGGTCTCTCATCAAGTCTCTTTCTCTGGGCGGGATCATTGCGGTGGCCTATGCGGGTCTTTCATCAACCGTGCAAACCTTGTCGGAGGACAATATGGTGCATGTAGTAGGTATCTCAATACAATAAGTATGGGGAAGCTTTGCGGGCAGCAAAGACATTCCACTTCATGATTTTGTGACAGTGGAAAAATAGCAATGTACCAAAACAGAATACCAAACAATTACTACTGGAATTACTAATTAATTTTCATACATATTCTAGAATACATATGTATAATGAGGTACTACAGTAGTAGCCTGCAGAGTTTCCACGGAGGTACGTTGTCGATGCTTATCGTGTTTACCAAATGCTGTTCACGCGAACGAAACGAACCTACCAAGCAGCTTGTTCTGTCATCTTGCAGCCACGCTATACACACAGGACGTCGTGATGTCCTGCTTTCCTGTAGGTGTTCATAAGGAAGAATTTCCATAAACACAAGGAATAACGCCCCACTCCGAGGCAGCGGAGATACTGCTTAGAGTAATTATGATTGCATGCAATGCAAATAAGTTCGTGTCGCTATAAACCAGAGCCTAACTCCAACAAGCTTACGTGCCGAGTAATACGAACATGAGAACATATTGCAGTCGTGTCGCAAGCGAAGGGTGCCCCCCACTACTGCCACTGCGCAATACTGTACGTGCGAGTGTCTCTCGCCGGACCGTTCACGCTATAACCGTGAAGATATGACCCGTAGCAAAAGCCTACGAAATTCTACACTCGTTTTCTGGAGCAAAATGAAATTGGCTCATGACTTTGAAAGCTAATGTATCGCCTTCCAATTCAGGGCTACACACTTCTCTATCTACTTTCAACATATTTCCCATTTCTGGCTTAACTTAGATTGGTATCAATTCTCAGCAGGTTTCCGGGATTCGATATTTCGAGGCACCAAATATAGCTGTTCGATATAGAGTTTATTAGGTTGCGATTGGTCGTCGGCCATCTCCCTTACCCATATTTTTACCCAATTAGACGTACACTTGAGGCTTTTTCACATAAATCGACATTTCATCAATAGCATTTAGTTACGAAACAGTCGGTTTAGCTAAAAGTTTATTCACAATATCTTCTCTCTGCCGATTTGGTGTTCAGCTCTCCCCTTCCTCCACTTCTCTATGTCTCGTACACACTGGGAACGTGCTGTATTGCACCACATGAGCGTTTTTGCTTATCGTGGGAACTATTTCTCCACTGAAGCATGACCCTGCTGTTCCGACGGCTCGGACGACCGTTCATTCTGCCGAGTACGGTTGAGCTCTTAAGTTCGTTTAGAATGCCACATCAATTTAGATAAACGAGCCACACACGTGTGGATATTTCACATACAAGTATCGTTCTCACATTAACTGATTGACTGGATGGAGGTCACTTGAAGGAGAAGTTACGCCAGACTGATTAATGTCGTTAATCGATGCAAATTGTGCTACGCATCCCATATATATATACACACATATATATATATATATATATATATATATATATATATATATATATATGCATTGTCGTCATTGTGTGTAACTGGGTGTAATATTATTATAGCAAAAAGGACCGATCGCAAGAAAAAATCGATTTGCTGTGTAAAATGCAGGTTGGCAGACACATTCACATTTGCGTAGGGAGTCTCAATGCCGTCCTGAGCAAAGATGAGTTATCTTCGTAACGTTCAGTCCATGTAAGGCGAAACAAATGTAATATCATATTTTCCGGGGGCGATAACTCCAGATAGGCACACGGCAGCAGAATGTTAGGTTTGGCGTACGTAAAATGACATTTCATCCAATCACCACAAATAATTTGTCAGTCAAAATAGACAAGCTGTGATTGCAGTGGTTCAAGAAAGGCTCAAAACGAGGTCTAGTGTGAGACTTTAATACATTGTCTCGACTTGAACCAATGGAATACAAAAGTATTTCCAATGCTGGCCCTTTTACCCGTAGGGTGGTGCTTGGTTCGTTGAGAGATGCCTTCATTAAATTCTGCAGCTCAGAAGGCTGTCAGCTGCCTCAGTTGCTACGCCGAATATTTGCTTAATTTTTATATACAATATGTTCGTTAGCACGTTCTTGTCATAGCCGCGACACATGCAAATGTGTTTCAATTTCTCGTGATTCTGGTGACGCTATGGTGCGTCTTTTTGTACGAGTCCTCTTGCCAAACTAATGACTCGCTTGAATTTAAGCTTGTGTAATTCCATCGTCGTGTGAGCGTCACGTTGGCCTGCACAAAAATCACTCAAACAAAGGAAGCAACGTTCTACATAAAAAATGCTTCAACGCGATTCGTTTATATTTGATATAGTTGTGTGCCACCACAATGCAAAGTCTGTCTTTATTAAAAATGTCAAGGGGGCGTGCTGCTCATGGACCGTGTCTCGATAAAACAATTTCTGCTCGAGTTACTTACTCGGTATCGTCCCGCCACAGGGATGAATCAACCATCAGCAGGGATGTTTACCTGAAACACCTGAGATCAGAGCTAGACGAACTAACCGGTTTATGAACGTTAGAAATCAAACGAACCCAGATTTAATCCCGATTGAACAGTAGGCCTCCGAATCCATAACGATACTGCCGAATGGTAGACGATAAGCATTGCTTAAATAATAATGAGACTACGGAACTGTTGATCCAAACGTCACGTGGATCAAATGCGGTAAAGTTGGATCGCAATTATCCTTTGAAGGACCCTCGTTTACTATTAACGTTCACGCCCCGCCCACGCCCACGCCCACGTTCACGCCCCGCCCACGCCCACGCCCACGTTCGCCCATCGCCTGCTCCAGCACGATTCGTCGCCTGGCTGCTAAGATAGCCTGGGTCAACGAGAGGGACACGGTCGTGACCCTGCTCGGCCCAACCCAGTTGGGTTGCGGCCAGGCGTCTGGGACGGAGATCGCTGCTCACGCGGCTCGCGCCTTCATCCACGCTCATCCGGACGCGGCCCTGGTCAAGCTTGATTTTCGCAATGCCTTCAACACGGTCCGTCGAGATCTCGTTCTGCGGGAGGTTGCTGAGCACGTCCCTGGGCTCTTCCCTCTGGTCGACCTGGCCTATCGTGGTCCCTCCCATCTGATCATGGACAACGCCGTCATCAGCTCAGAGTGCGGGGTCCAGCAGGGGGACCCGCTGGGCCCAGCCCTCTTCTGCCTGGCCCTCCGGCCCCTCGCTGTGTCCCTCCAGTCGCGTCTGCGGCTGTGGTACATGGACGACGGAACGTTGGCAGGTGATCCGGCGACCGTCGCCTCCGACGTTCAGCGAGTACTCGACTACGAGGGGCGGCTCCGTCGGCTCCCCTCTCACGGACGAGGCCATCCGGCCGCTATTGGACCGTTGCCTCGAGAGGACGGCCGTGATGCTCGACCGACTGCCCCTGTTATCGGCTCACCAGGGGCTGTTCCTCCTTCGGTCCTGTTTCTCGGCGGCACGCATGCAGCACTTGCTTAGGACATGCCCGGCCGGCACTGAGGCTTCAGCCCTTCACGATTATGACGACTTGGTGTTGGACGCGCTGACGACGATCCTGAACCTCCAGCTCCCTCCGGAGGCGGCGTCGCAGGCTACCCTTCCAGTCCGCTTCGGGGGCCTCGGCATTCTCAGTGTTCGCCGCTTGGCCGACGTTTGCTACGCCGCGTCGCTCACGGCGGTTGCCGACATGGTCGCTACAGTCCTCCCCCCCGAGGCGCTCGCCCACTTCTCCGCCTCCCAGGAAGCTGCCCTTGACCAGACGGGCGCCCGCGCTCGGGTCCCTCCGGACAAACAGAGCAAGCAGCGGGCATGGTCCGATGCCCTGCACCAGGAGCTGCGGGACTCCCTCCTGGCCTCTGCGCCACACGCTGCTGACCAAGCTCGCCTCCGGGCTGTCGACAGGCCTGGTGCGGGGGCGTGGCTCCACGCGCTGCCCTCCTCGTCCCTTGGTACTGCTCTAGACGATCGCTCCCTCCGCTTCTGTGTGGGCCTTCGCCTCGGGGCCCCTGTAGTTGCGGCCCACAGCTGCGAGCGTTGCGGGGACCCCGTCGCAACGAATGGCCACCACGGTCTTTCGTGCGAACGCAGCGCCGGTCGCCATCCGCGACACACGATGCTTAATGACACGCTCGTGAGGGCCCTCCACTCCGCCGGTATTCCTTGCACAAGGGAGCCACAGGGCCTCGACACCTCTGACGGCCGCCGCCCTGACGGCCTCACCCTTGTCCCCTTCCGTCGAGGGCAGCACCTGGTTTGGGACGGCACTGTGGTTGACACTCTAGCACCCTCTTATGTCAACCACTGTGCAACCATCCCCGGTTACGCAGTAGCGCGTGCGGAACGGGCAAAGCTAAGGAAGTACGCCGCTCTCCAAGCAACCCACCTGTTTTCCCCCCTTGCCTTTGAGACCTTGGGCGGGCACGGCCCTCTCACTGCGAACTTCCTCGAGGGGGTCTACCATAGGCTGATCCGCGCCACCGGGGACAAGCGCGCTGGCTCTTTCCTCCTGCAGCGGCTGTCCCTCGCCGTGCAGAGAGGCAATGCCATCGCCTTCCTCGGAACATTGTCGTCCTCACCCCCCCCCCCCCATAATCTCTAGAAATCCCGCCCTACTGTATGTTTGAATAAATCATGTGTTTATTAACGTTCACTTATTCCCCAAGGAAGCGAGGGTACAATAGTAACTAGAACTCCCGCTCGTGTGAGAACTGCAACAGGTGGATTAATCTAAGCATCATCTAGTGATTTTGTTAGAGCTGAAAATTCGTCCTCTCAGGACGAGAAGGGCGAAATCGCCGCTATTTGCCTATTTCTTAACTCTCACCAGTTGCAAAGGCAGTGGGGTTGTGGGTACAATGCAAGCGCAGAGTTACGAGTAGAATGGACTCACAGTTGAGAACGACAGTCAGACTTTCATAGTTCGAGTAGCATCTGTGTTTTACGGTAAATCTACTATTTTATCCGATGCGGAAACCTATTGTTCTCTAGCTGTATACCTGCATCTTACCCTTGACCGCCCATCTCCCTTCACTAGAATAACCATTTTTCTTCAAGGCGAATGTGCCAGTTTGTTCAGCTGGTGAAGTGTTTGAGGGATCGTGGTTATGTCGCTATCGTCATCTTCGTTGTCGGCCAGCGTTTTGCCAACACCGCGATGTCCTCATGTTGTCCTCGTGACATCGTCCATCTCGTCCGCCTCGTTGACACAGCAGCAGCGGTGGCGGCGTCTGCTGCTGCTGCTGCTCAGTCTTGCCCTGACATCGAGATGACAAATTGATTTTGGATTTCAGCGGCGGACCTCCAGAATCGAGACCTTCTTCGATCCTTCGATAGGACAGCGGTGTGTCAACTGCTCTTCGGGGGCACTCGGCCGAAGGGCGCCACACGAGAAAATAGTGACAAGGAAAGGATACACCATGTTACGTCGTCCACGCCCTATGGAGTCTGCACTCTCTCATCCGATGGGCAACGACGACGACGACAGCGCGCAGCAAGCGCCCACACGGCACCCACCCCATCCTATTTGTCAGTGCTCGAAACAAATACAATCCCACTGACGCCTACATACGGCCATGAACTGAGTCTCTTTGCGTGCTGTGTCCTCCTCGGCGTTTCCTGAGTTCTATTTTTTGTTCGTTTCGTTCCGCGGCACAGTGGTGTTCTCTATCTATAAGTCATTCGTTCGTTCATTCGTTGCTCGCGTTTTCTTATCTTGTCACTTTCTAGCCCTTAGTACATGCATGTGTCCACATGTTCCTTTGGAGAGAAAGGAACAAACGAAGGACAGAAGCGTATAGTGGGTTGACGACGGCAGGAGGTGGTTTTCACGACGTTGTGGAGGGGGACTCCTCCAACTGGATGCGTATTGCGCGTCCGCACGCGCAGACAGCGCGAGTGCACGCAGACCACAACGAGTCGTGTGTTTGTAACCACGCGATGACACCGAGGCGGTTGGCGACAATGGGAACTAAGCGCAATTCCTATGAATGCGACACCAGCTTTCGCACAGGCATACACACACACACACGCATATTCTAGCAACACAAAGTTGAACGAATCGTTTTACAAGGCCGGCTATTTCCTCTTGACGGTCCTAGCTAGTTGAGCTACTCGATCGTTCGATAGAGTGGAGCAGCGAATCAGACCTGTGATCCCTTCGATGATATTCGCCTTTGGGAATATCTCGATACACGGAATCGATGAAGACTGTGCAAACCATTTCCAAACAAGCTGCTTCAAGGTTCAAAAGGCATTGAACCTATATAGGCGTGAGCTAAATCATCGCATCGGACTACTTGTTCAACGTCCTGCGACAAAATAACAACTGAAAAACGCATGGAAAAGACGCGATTCAGCCCATTGATAACTTCAAAGACAAACATCTTTGAGACTGCAAGTATTACCTACACCGATGGAGTTATTCTTGAGTTTTCTTCACACTTGAATTGCTGAAAAGCCCCAATCTGGTCGTAGTGATTCCTTTCGGCTGTTGGTGTTGTATACGAGGTGTCAAAACTTGCTACAAGTCTTCACGGGGAAAATTTCGAATAGCGATTCGACATCCACGCACGACGAATATCATAGTCATATGTTGTAACATCATGTAGTACTCATGTAAGCGCGCACTGCCTTCGCTCGGAATAGAATGTGTCCTGCGGGAGTCGAACCGATCACCTCTCTGGGCAAGTGCAGCGAAGTCTCAAGTAGAGGCCATGGCGTATATTTTGCATGATATGGCCTACCGCCTATAACGAATCACACGCAAGGGACCTGTCCTATTTCGACGACCTGAAGTCTAACGTGTCACGTCCAAAGCTCAACGAGGCAAGCATCAGGGCGCGCTGTTGTTTTTCAGGGTCTGTTTTCGAGTACCTTGATCCCCCCTCGATAGAGCGTCTGTGTGATAGCGCACCGCTGACTGTACTGTAAACGATATCCCTAATCGTTTGCTCACGAAGTCAGTCGTTATAGAAATCTATCAGCGCCGCAAACTGGATCCATAGTGAACTCATGTACTGTAATTGTTCGTGTGTATGCAACAAGGTTCAACCTTATGGCCATACGTGGACACGAATGAACCATTAAATTGATTTCGATTTCTGCACAGCGATTAAACGTAAGACGACAAGACCTATATTAGTCATTGTATACGTGAGTGACCTTATGAAGCAGGGTATCACCTATAGTAAAAAGCTGGTACATTAGTTAGTGCGTTAGTGCATTATTCATTTCAATTTAGTTAGGGAATTGTAATAAGAGGCACAAAGAGATGTAAAAGATAGTTGAAGAATATCTTCAATTACGGTTTAAAAATAACTCGTAGCGGTGGTTCAACTGCAGCGTTGCTTCTTCACTTGTTCCAATGCTACTTTGAAGTTCTCTGTATCTAGTCGAGATTCGTGCAGGAACTGCAGGCAAAGCTCTTCAGCGATGTTTGTTGTAGAATACATTCGGCTTACAGCGGTCGAGATGATGGTGTTGTTTTTCACATTCCCGTTCATTGTGTAATGATGCATCTTTCATTGACTCATGAATGGATGGACAGACCGAACGAGCTGAGGCTTAATTCATTTAGGACAATTTTGTTCCGTCCTCGTATTCGGTCATATTCTTGTCGAATGGCTCAGCCAATGGTAAATACATTATATTAATATTTGCACTAATTTTCTGCGCTCTCAAGCGTTACCCAATTAATCTCAACGACCGACGCTGGTAGCTCATATTGCATCGCCCATATTAAGCTGCTAATCCATACTACCCTAAGATTGATCCCTTTTAGGACCAACGCCGAGCTGTGAAAGCCATTAGAGGTGTTCCAAGCTCCAGTGTCCATGGAAGTTACTCTTCATAGGGAGGGGGGTTTTTCCTACAGTTTTACCCCCTGAGTTTTACCCCCTCCCCCCCCCGCGCCTCCGCTCTTCCTGGATGTATAGGACAGACGCGTCCGAACGAGGCTTAGTCTCTTGGCTTCGTTTTCTCTGGGTTCCTCGAGTCGCCTCGAGAAGTGGTAGCAGGCCCGTTCAACACATCGATCATTTAGCGGCGAGATGAGACGATACGAGAGTGGAACGACACGGGACGTGACGGAGACAGGGTCCTCGCTCGATTGCTGATCAGCGAAAAGTGCGCAATTGCACGTGAAATTGCAGCTCGGTTTCTGTCGCCACCACAACGAACAAGGACAAGGATTCAGGGGGGGGGCGTTGCTCCCGTCGAACGACGAGAGGACTGAAGCGATCTGGCGAGTATCGAGGGCTTGAAAGCTACTTGCTACTCGCTTCATGACAAGTGCATTGTAAGCTATCGAACTTTTTGCAAGTGATATTGCCCGCAATACGACGATTGGGCCAGTCACATAGATGCGCTTGCACGTCCGATATGTCGGCGGCGAATAGCGCGCTTGGCCGCCCCATGTGTTATTACGTTTGTTGATTTGCGTTACGCCACGCTGTGTTAACTAACTGCTTGTGAAAGCCGCTGAAATGTGGGTGAAGTATGTTCAATCGTTGTCAGGCATCAATCCGGCAACAGTTTACGGGCTGACTCTCAGCCAACGTTTAACGTCCACGGTACAACTGCTTTCGCACGAGTCCGTCAAGTACAGGCCACGTTATGTTCAAGATAGGAATTGCACACGATAAGATGTAATGAAGCAAACATCACCATTGTATAGAAAACAAAACGACATAAACAAGTAGCACTACGTGTGTTACCCTTGCTTTGAGAAGGTGAAGCTTTGAAATTAATGCCAATGGTAACGGTTTTGCTGCCCAGCGTCGCACATCGAAGGCATAACGTATATTTCCCCCAGTTGAATATTAAACGAGTGACTCTTAGTAAGTGAGGGTGGGTCGTAGACAGCCGTCGGAGGGTAAGCTTCGCTCTCTCTATCTGATTGCTAGTCAAGACGGTCACGCTGATCGTGTGTGGGATGCAGCTAATCATTGTCGGAGACGAAAAGGATTCTCACTCTTTGTTTTTGTGGTCTCCTTCCTCCTGCACAACAGCTCCGTCTCTCCCTGTAGATGATAATGATGACGAATGCTACTGATGGAACGAGAAATGCGTACGATGCAAATAATGAATATACCGGTGAATGATAGCCGAGCACATGGCACCGTTCCTCTGTCAGTCGTACTCCCGGCCAATGACGGGGACCTCGACAGCGATGGGGTGTGGGGCGGATGGAGGCAAACTTTAGTTCATCATTTCGTGTGGTCTATAGCACAACGTTTAACCAGTACGTATGTCAGCTTGAGGTCGCTGAGCTAAAGCTTAGCATCAGAAGATTATGCCATTCGGTAGAGGAGCGTGAGAGCACCCGTGAGTGGCTGGGTTTCGCATAAGGGAATCGAGTAGCGTTTGGGGGTTGGAGGGTGCCATTAGACGTCAAAGTGGTTAACGTGGCCCGGGCCGGCAGAAAGGGATCGTGATAGTCTAAGCAAGATGTCAGTTGCAATGCACCCGCTGCCGCCGAATCGCCAGTAGTACTCAAGCCGGATATAACGCAGGGGTAAGAGGGCACGATAAAGAGAGAGAGAGAGAGAGATGGCGAACAAGGATAATTAATCAATCGAGTAGCTTGTCACGGTTGGTTGTTTCGTTGGTTGGCTGGATGGCCGGACGGTTGAGCCACAAGAACAACCATTTGGTTGAGTAGAACCTAGGCGAGGGAGACGGTGGTAGCAAGTTTATGATGCGGTTAGCGAAAAGCTTGCCGGGTCAGCCAGAATACTGCGCAGCGAGCCATTACTTACAGAGCATACAATAACTGTATCAAAATAATTGACGAAAAAAGATAATATTAATACAAATGATATGAGTATTAGCACTACATATCAGCTGAAGGAGGCTGTGTATCTCTGCTAAACTGTCGTAAGTGGTTGTGGAAGTTACATGATTTTGCTGACTGACGAGTCCTAGGAGGAAAAACGACCACTTGCGCATTGGTATAATATAAATTGCTAGTGAATGCGATCATTTGCGTTCGGGCGAGCCTGGAATATTGACTGAAGCTTAAAATTCCCACTTGCAATGAAAAGTAGGTAGGCAATCATTGTATGATTGATACGGTCCGGTTTCTAATGTATCGCAAATCATTGTAACGCACGGACGCTTCTCGCCAAGATTTAGTCACCAGATGTAAATTCGTTGGCCACAGACAGATCTCCATACAGTCATTTATTTAACAATTTGTTATTCCGATGTGCGTGTCTACAGGACGTGACATGAAGATAGGTGAAGCCAGAGTCCATCCAAAAGGTGTCACTTCAACTCTGTGGCTGAAAACACCTTGGGTGGAGCTGGTTCATCCGAATAAGTTTCGCGATTCAAAAAGAGCTAGTTGTGATGCTCGCGCCCAAATTCTTGCCAGATCTCCCTATTCCGCACAATGCGAAGTTATGTTTGACAAAGTGCTAACGAAATAAATAATAAAGTTCTAACGAATAATGTGATCGACACAAACAACCAAAACGACTATGGACAATCTTGCGGAAATTCATATGAGCATTTCCGCATGAGCATTCATCACGCATATACCTCCATAGTCTCCGAACAGAACTCGAGCACCATTGACTAATGACTATCGCCTACAGAAGCAGTCTCCGAGACTGGCGGCAGTGTAGGCTTGGCGCGCTCCTCTCCATGTCCGTTGTCTGTTCGAGGGAATACTCTTATCAGTGAGATGGATCAGAGAGAAGAGACAAATAGCCCCTCTACTCGCGGATGACACAGAGGAGGAATTCAACGATGGACAGAGTTGTCGTGGTGGTTCACGTATGCTTAGTTAGAAGGAGCCGCTGCTAACCAGCTCTGTCGCAAGGTAGGGTAGATTGACCGTTAATGGATTTATTTTCGCCCTACAAGAGTCGGGATAAACGTTGCGCCTACGTCAGTCGCCCTGGTCTTTCCGCCTATTCTTTTGCCGCAGACGGCGCCACGATACTCATTCGTACGACCCGTTAGCGCGCACGTACCTTGCTTACCACAGTACCTAAAGGTAGTCTCTCTTCTCTTTCTGTGGGGCCTTCCTCGCAGCCAAAACGAAACAAAGCCAGACGTTCTAAACAATGAATCGCTATATCGTAGCTCCAACAAACAATGTCCCCAACTCATTTCTCGTTTTTGCCTCGTTGATTTACTAAGTGGTGCTCTCGTACCACCCCCCCCCCCCCCCCCCCGGTGTCGCCACTTATCCAACGAGATGACCGTGAAACAAATAGCTACGTATGTCTGTTGACGCATTGTCATGGAAATGTTGGTATGGCGCGCATACATATATATATATATATATATATATATATATATATATATATATATATATATATATATATATATGAATTAATCGAGTTCTCCCACGCGAATAGCACAGTATCCCGTTACCTTTGTTATTCTCCCATTGCAAGTAGCCCTGTACGCAGCTTCCATAGCCGCAATACATGATTACATCAACACTCAACGATTTGGCCTTGCACGCAGCATATTTAACTGGCAAAACTGAGAAAAACGGAGCCTCGATGTGAATCACACAGATGATCAACAACACCTCTGACCTGGATAACATAACGGAATAGTGCACATGAATTGAACAACTGAACGATATTAGTCTTCAATGAAATTGACAGAGAGTCGACTCGTCTGTTGGACGCTGTATCAGACAACGATCCTTACGTCAGTCGATCCAAGTAAAATAGAAAAGAGGGACATCGAAAAAGATGAAGGAAAGTACCGAATTATCCAATCGATTATCGAAATTCAAAGGTCGCCACTCGTCCAAGGATGAAACTCTATCAATCTGAACAAAGATCAGACAAATAGAAGACGCCCAAGAGGCTAACAAGTCACTTTGAGTAGTAGATAGATTTATTTGCCTATTATTTTGAATGGCCCTTATCAATTGACGTTCGATATGTACTGTAATTCATAGCATTACGTAATCAACGCGTATTGCATGTTTAATACATATTATCATACAAGAATTTTCTTGATGACGATCGCTAAATATATATGCATTTATAAACATGAATTAGAGCGAACTTTTGTCTGACCCGAGAAAAACTATTTTCCCTGTAAAAACATGTACTTCTTCAGCATGATTATGATGGGACCATGTGACAGGTAACTGAAGCTTTTTGTCGAATATGATTCAACAGAGATGTCGCATGACAATGCTCACTGAGTAACGGTAACAGTTTCGAGTATCAGTTTGAACATGTCAGAGTAGCTGTCGAAAAGGCAATTATACACTATGACCGCAGTGTAGATTATTCAATTATCGGAAGCCAGAGACTGCAGGTTCGAGCCCCGCTGCGTGACATATAAGAGAGCTTAAGCATTCCAAAATTGCAGCTCCTTTAATAAACCAATAAAACCTTTACCTTTACCTACACATAATGTGACCAACAATTTTGAAGCGTGATTCATTTAGGCAAAATTGTTCGTAATACAATAACGTCATATTTAGATATTATCATATAGAGACGTGTCTACTTTCATCAGCGATCTATCCTCGAATAGATCACTGAATCAATGCATACGTTAATGTCACTGCGAGGTCCCAGACTAAACAAAACAAAGCCACGAAAAGCATTTATACATTGAAAGTATTATACAGACACTCGATACGACCCGACGTCTATTGTTTAATTATCAACACCTAACTAGGGCGGAAGCTCCTCCACTAACTTTCAACTATGATAAGACATCTTTACTGCTCGAAACACTACTTTAACTGGATACTTAAATTATCTTATTAAGTTAGTATAGTCTAGGATGAGATAAGACGTTTGGGGATCACCACAGTTCGCTGATACCTCGCAGAAGTCTATCAGCGGCCTGAAATAGGCTGAACGCTGTTAGATACTTACTGTTACTTCGTTAAGAAAGCTAGCAAGGTAAAGCAAAGGTGCCTAAGAGGCGGCCTAAAGTAAAGCTAAAAAAGGCATAGCCTCTAAGTCGGACCAACCCGAGTGCAATGAAGACTAATCAGGCAAAAAGGTTTGCTCACAGCTCTAGGGTGATCAAAGCTAGTCACTGTGTCTTCACGATGTCCCGCCATTGCAGGAATTCATTCCACTTGTTAAAGTCACCTGATCGGTGTTCTGATCTAACATCGCTCGACTACCGATACGAAGAAAGCGGATCTGTATCGATTGGTGGCACGGCCAAGTTATCCCAAAGACGTGATGTCACAGCTATCCACTACGACTGAAAGGGGTAGGTTTTAGAGTCCTGCATGAGATAAGGGGAACAATCATGAACACTTGTACGCCACTCTACGCTCATGTTCCGATCGAATACGGAGATAATGTCCGGCAGACGTCAACAAGATGTTCTACATGCATACCGAACATACACTCTATATCCAATGCAAGCTCCGACTCTAGAAATAGCACATTGATTTCCGGCGCTTACGAGCGACAAATACTCCCCACACACGCCATATCGCACGCCCCTCCAAATACTGAATTGCTTCGCAGCTTGTAGAAGGAAAAGAGAAATATTATTCAGAAAGTTAACGGTACAGAGTATTTTGCACGGCCTCAACGTGGTCAAATCAAACGAATCAAAAGAAACAGCGAGGAATCGGAAAAAAAGAAGCATTGCTTCAAGCCTTCGAATGGTGCCGTCTGTAGGAAAATTGTAATAGTACCATAGTAACACCTAAAAGGTTAAGAGCTGAGGCCTGTCACATAGGGGAACAGCTGAGGGTCAGCTCGAAAAAACAGTGTAGAAAAATTGTGAATCGCACCTCACAGGACTCGTGATCGGGGGTTTGCTGTCGAACACCTACTGGGCGTTTCCTAGCATCAAGGAACTGCCTATTGGAGTTTCGACTCGACGGCTTGACGTAGCCAATGGCTCTTCTGGTAACCCTAATTACTCTCTTAAAAAGGGATTCAAAGGAGAGGGGAGAACGACGCAAGGTATGTGTTCATTTATTTCCTAAAATTGCCTTCAGCACAGTGAGGCGTTTTTAGCCAAAGTACTCACTAGCTTTAGCGGCCAGAAGCCATCCAGAGGTCGTACTTTAGATCGCTACCCATCACGAATGCGTTATTCACGAATGCGTTATCCAACAAATGGCCATTAGTGCCATTCCTATAAGCAAAGATGGAGGAATCGAAGCCTGAAAACGAATGTCAGCCTCACGACTCGAGCAGTGTGGCAATGACCTGCTCGCGGACGTTACCCAACGAAGTTTACAAGCAGGCTTAGGATTTAAATCCTCTGGGGTCCTTCTAATCGAGAGGCCATACCGTCGTCATCTACGGATCTCCTGCGCAATACCGCAAAAATTAAGTGGTTTACCAGTGAGTGGCAGTTGACAGGCAGGGCGGCAGTTAACAACTGACCACCTTCACTGGCAATCTGGTCAACGACCCGTAACAACGATAATGACACCTTAAGCGACATGTTATTTACAAAAAAAACTGCAACTCATGCCGTTGAGGGATAATGCGAGCTGGACGAAATGGATATATCGAGGACATTATAGAGTACCCGTTGCTAGGCCAAGCCTACATGTGAGCTATATGAATGTCGGTATACATTGCGTATGCACATTTACGGCTATAAATTAGGTATGCAAACCAATTGGACATATACACACACGAGTATGTTCTCGCCAAAATAAAACAATTTCACAACCATGATGAGAGCTTTGTTGAGAAAACGTCGAAATGGCCTGGCCAAATCTGTCGCAGAAACGTTTCCAAACAAATATCTCGGCCTGCCGATCTGGTTACTCACCTGGAACATGAGCATACAATATCGTTAAAACTTGCGCTAGGGATGCAGTACTACCCGCAGGCTAAACAAAACTTAAATAAAAACTATAAATGATAACAGTAATAATAATAATCAACCAACAATACGAAAGAAAGTATACTTGAACTTCGAAATGAATGTTTCGCTCGTTCTCAATTTGCCGGGGGCACTCATGCGCATTGTGAATATAGCATGTGAGCTCACTGAAAACGAATCTATGACCCCAAAAGGGGATGCTTGCCAGATTGCTGTCTTTTTATGGGAGGTTGCTAACAGCATAATGTCAACCATGAAACTATGGTGGTCAACTTGAGATTAACGAGGAATATCGAATTCTTTGTGAGGACTCCAGGCGAGTTTCGCGCATCGTTAATGAACCCGGCATGCGCAGCCTCTCTGACGTCAGCTAGAACCGACAAGGTCCTTTAAAGGTCTTATTGGGAGTGGAGTGCCTCTCCGAAAATAAAAACAATTTCGAATTTTCTGTGTTCTCCATTGAGAGGAGTATCGAGGAAGCGAGGTGAAAGCTGGGAATAGACAATGATGATAAATCATGCAGCATGTAAATGATAAACAAAAATCATTAGCAGCAGGTCGACTAACGCGTCTGACGCAATCAAATATATGACAACTATTAAGTCCACCACTTGCAAAGGACAGCCGGAGCTGGTAGATGCATTTCCCCCGCAAACGAAGCTACTATACAGCGCTTCCATGTGCTGGCCAGCTATTCAATACTTGAGCAATCTCATTAAGCTCGAGGTGTTTAAGAGAGTGTTTAACATTTTTATGAACTCGTTACGTGCAACAAGATTGCCACACGTATGTTTAAAACGAGAGGTCTCGAGATCTCTGGCCCGTTGAGTCTCTTCTTCTATCATTCCTTGTATAGAGGCAGAGGTCCTATTTCCAGAGAGCGACAGTAGATCAACATGCTAGTGTCTCTGGCAGCAGCCTCAGTGCGGGCCCTTCCATTGTACTTACGTAAGCGGAACGCTCGAGTTGATCGAGGCGGTTGAAGTTCACTGAGCTGTGGCTGCGGAGACAAAGTGCCCATCGTGTCGCCGTTCCACCGAGATCAACAATCTGATTTACTAGGCAACCACCTAGTGTCAGCAGAGTACGTAGTTAGTACTCGGGCATCCTTTGCTGATAGAATAAAGGCCGAGCCGGTTAGTAGATAGGCCATCTTTCAATAGTCCCAAGGCCAGGAGATATGCGGGGTAGGTAGCATTGAAGGCCGATCCATCTTCGAGCAAACCGTCGGCCCGGTAAATAAAACCTTTTAGCGCCAATGCCTCAGATAAAAACGGCTTATCGCGTGGAACAGAGTAACTACATTTACCCTCGTCAAATAATAACAGCGTGCTTACCCGATACAAATAAGTGGAATATTTTGCAGGACGTAAAAAAGCGGCCGCGTATCCAACCGGCAACCGGCTTATGCAGACACTCTGGCCAGCGGATTACCGCTGCAGTCAAGTGATGTGCGTTAGTGTTCGATTTACAGGTGTAGCTAGACGATCTGCTGTGAAAAACTGCTATGACTAATTATTACAACGAATACTGCTAGCTTTAGCTGCGACCAATCGCTAATCCGCGTCGTTCCTACCAAATGGTTTGCTGAAACACATGCGTTTTACGATAACAATCCTTATCGTAAGTGACGAATATCTTATACGTTCTCTCGAATGTAATGTGCCGTTGCTTGGGGTCGTGTCCCCGACCCCACTTTGTTGCTCTCAGTTCAACAACAGTAAGCGAAATTTGTCGCCTTTAACATGTTGCCTTGATGCAGCAGGCAGTTCACCATCTCGGCGTGATGGTGCCAATTCAAATCAAATGCCAGTGCAAGTTTCCTCAATGCCGCGGCGGCGACACCCAACTCAGGTTCGCTCGAACGTTCGTGCCGACGCTTCACGCTTGAGTTAGTTCGAGCAGGTTCATTGTGACGAATCAATTTCGGCAGGGCACTCGCTCTACCGGCCCAACTAAAGCCGGGGTAGCGATCACGCCCGTTGCAGATACGACCGAGAAGAGAACGGCTAAATTTCGCGGCATACCCCGAGCGGCACTCAGGCTACGTTCAGATGTTATTGCCCTTTGACTGCGCCGGCTGGTGGGCAACCCGATGTAGACGTTTTCAATCATAGGCGAATTCATCCAACATTGCGCCCAGGAGGCCAATGCGAAATTTACATTTTGCCATCAGCTAGCGAAGACAAGAGCCGTTCGACTTCATCATCGATGCACGACCGCCAGAGACGAAGCGAAAGAGAGACAGTGATCGGAAGACTTCAGGGCCTCGTTCGCGTCGAAAGCGTCTCGAATTTTTCATCTGCCTTTTGTCGTTCGTGTTGTGTGTTGTGCTTACGTTTGATTGCTGCGAGATTTGTGGGGTTACTTTGTGTAAATGACACATGAACTGATTCTTTGCTTTCGACCTCTCGTTCATCTCGTTCATTCACTATTATTGTTATTATAGATTAGATAATTTAGCTGCCGATCGGCGTCTGGGCAGATCCCTGTACTATGCTATAACTGATTATAGAATATCGTTGGCGGACGTCATTGTCGCATGATCTCTTATCATTCCCATGAACACGAATCGTGAACCTCGCAGCTAAATATAGATTTTCCAGAACCTAGCTAACTTATCTCGACGAGGCATCTATTCATGACAACTCGCGGCGATTCCTCCTCCCACGTCAGTTATTTCCCGTAGACGGTAAGCCCAGTCACCAAACCATCTACCAAAGGTAGATATATCTCTCTCTCTCTTTCTATCCCTCTTGCACTCATTCTCTAGATATAAATCTCCAGGAATCCCTTGTCTTTTTCGTGTACTTGAATCTCTACGAATATACAGTTATTTTAGGACTACTTCAATTGTACGGAAAGCGGGAAGTGCTCCCTAGTAACAAGTCGCTCGTGGCAGCCACAAAATAAAAGCACCAACAGCAGCGCCACAAGCCGCAGTGACGCCGTCGGCAGCGATAGAGAAAAATGAATTCTGATGTAAGCAATGGTAGTATATATATATATATATATATATATATCTCTACCCGCAGACGAATTAAAGTAGCACCCAGCCTCGGGACAACCGAGATCAATGGGTAGATGAAAAGAACGAATCGACTATTATAGCTAGGAGAGGGGTGCTAATGTTGTTTGGTTCGAACTCCCTGCGGTATATCGATGCTTTCTACATGTCTCCGTCCCTGTTGTGATCGGTGTGGTCGTGTGCCCCGTCTGTAACTATGTGGGCGTGTATTTATTATATGTATACATTTGAGGGTTTGCGTTTTGCTTGATCTCGCACTGCCAGTCTGTGGTCGACTGTCCGTGCCCTCTGCTGGCGCGGTTGCACGATTGCAGTCGTGCCAGCCCCTGCATATAGGTACACAATAGCAGGTCGTCGCCACTACAGCGGCGTCCGACCGTCAACGACATTCTCGTCTCTCGTCTTCATTTTTTGTTATGCGGCGCTATGCGAACATTCATATAGTTTTTGCTGCTGCCCCCGCTGTTGCACTTATTTCTTCTTGTATACTTATTAGTGGAAGTGGGCTCGTCAAAAAGGTACAACCTGCGACCCCTAGTCTCCAAGGATTGTGGCCGGTAGTGGTGATAGCAGTCGTCCTAAAGCAACTAGTGACTGTGTACCTCGGGTACGAACATAGCACGATGAAGCGAAAAGCAACAACAGCTCAATGGGGCAGATCTATGACAGTATAAGAACGATTCCGAAGTATTAACCACTTATAGGATGACGGTTGTGCTTGCAATGAAATCGGTATCAAAGGTACATCGAGTCACTAATGCTTTCAGGGTATTTAGTTTGTAGACACGCTTAAATGTTTGCCGACAGGTCATTCAGCTGAGCCTTGGCTCCTAATGTTTGGGATCGTCAATTACTGGATCACACGATTACCCCGAACGCGTATGCCTGCCCCAGATCCCAATACTCGCATGGGAGGGAACTTCGCAGACAATTCAATAGGACGCACCGGGAGACGCAAAGAATATAAAAACACATAGACAACATGAGAGTCGGAGGTAGATAAAAGAGATAAACCTCAACAAAAAACCAACCGTGTTTTATGCAAGTCATGCTAATCTTTATTAGTTAATGAGAACTAACTCGGACGAACCATGTGCGGTGTTGAGTGGTAGGTGACCATTACTCAGCCCCTGTCACACTATACCCCAACAAATGCATCCTTGTATTGGCACCGATGACAGTGTCAGGAGCGTTTCGATTGCCACAAGTAGCCTTGACATACATTGTAGTTACCCGTTTCCAACCCTTTTATTTATATGTTACTATGCTATTTGCACTATGACGCCGCGTTGACGCTTCCAGACGAATTTCAAGTTAGCGTATCAAGCCGTATAAGAAACGCTACATGTGGACATAATGCAAATGCTAATATAAAATATGGAGACGAACGTATGCTTCATTTGGCCGTCCACGGCAAATTCATAAAATAAGTTGTAATTGAATTCTATTCTATAATTTACCATATACAGCACCATCATTGTACACCTATTTTACTTTCGCTCCGCCTACTCGTTTTGCCATTTAGCAGATTTGCTGCGCGCTGTCGTAAGTCTCTCCTTTTTTTATTAGTGGCTTTTGTACATACCTGCATATATAGAACGAAGGGATTATTGTTGTTGACGTCGACCAAAGTGATAATTCATTATCGGGTCAGGTACATCTCAGTTCGTCGACCAATTTATTTAGGACCTATCATACCTTGGCCCTATATATTACATCTACGCATAGCACCCCGATCAGCATCCTCTTGCATCTGACCTCTCGATGCGAGGCACAACATTATACACACTACTCGGTCAATCCTAGCGTGTATATATATATATATATATAAACTTTTCTAGAGCATATGTCGGTCATATCATAGCCTGCACGCAGGTGTACGGGACATATTTATGTAGCGCGTTGTACTTGCATATTAAATATCAGCCATGTCTATAATATACGATAGTTAGGTAGGAAGGTAGGTAGGTTTGAAACCCTTCATATAAGAGCATTTGCTCTTAGTAGGAAAGGGGCGGCGGGAGGGTACACCGTTGGTTGACGACGATGCTGCTGCTTTCGGTGATGGTGATGATCGCGATGAACTTTCGGCGTGCATCACTTAGACACGAAGGCGTTGATGCGACCCCTTTACACCAATAGTACACTCGGCCGGCCGCCGTTCCTGCACAGCTCCTTATCGTCATGGGATTTTCTCTACATGTTTGATGTTGTTCTCTGGGCGGTGCACTTTATGCTCAGATACCACATTTCGTATCTCGACGAACGAGCCCGCTTTCCTCAGCTGACAACATCCACCATCGACGTGATGTACAGCCAACACACGACGAAATCGTGGTCGTGTTTTTTCCACCATCTCGATCGGTACATGTCTCTGCAATAAAGTTATAGAAGGCGAAATTCTGCTCTTGGGACGACCAGTGCGATATGAAGTGGTATGATTTATTAGGCGTGTTTGCGGATGCCAACAGGCTCTCAGGACGCTCAGCACGTGACCGGTGTAGAGTTGTAGTCCCCGAGCCTAGAGACGCTCCCCGACTACCTACCCTAGGAAATACTTGTAGGAACGGGCATGTTCGCCTGGACCGCAACCTACTGGCATTTCCCTTCGTCATTATGCCTCCTTATTCATTTACTGGGAACTTTTCTTACGGTCGCGAAAGGATAGATGAACTGCCATCCGATCAATGCGATGCACCCTCTTTCGATGTCGATCTGCGGAAACAGACCTAGAACACGCTTACGCATTTCACAATTGTGTCTCGCAAAAAGGAAATTATATTGTTGCAATGGCATTGTATATCGCTCCAGTCTGTACCGGTGCCCTTGGTAATACGGTTGAACCACACCGGGTCCGTCTCAGCGCACGAACTGTGCGCTGGCTGCGGTCCTGTGAATACTTTGAATATCTACGAAGACATTGTTAGATAAAATCAGTGGGGGACCGTAATCTCTATCGTCGATGACTACGCTCTGCTAATCATTTTCGATCACTTGTTATCTAGCAGTATCTTTTCTATTCACTACAGACAAGGCGTTAAGATCTAACATCAAAATTCCCAGTTACGGGACCCTAGCTGTATGCCAGCCTCGTAACTGAGGGAGTATCAACTGCAAAAACCTCAAAATATTCGACTCCTCTGGGACGCCGTGGGGTCATCCATCCATTAACTTTTAATTGAGCCGCGACGCCTTTACTGTACGTCTAGGCCTTCCGAGTTGATTCCCGTGCTCGCCATTTTCAGCGTCATGCTTTAATGGAAATTGTCGCTTAAACTTCAAACAGTTGATTTCCTCTGATAGGAGTCCGACAGTTGTGGCCTTATCTTTGAAACACAGGATGGAAAATGTATTTGATGTCCTCGCGTGTACCAGGCGGCTCCCTCGGGAGCCGAGTTGGTGTGTTATACGATGCGGCCCGCCGCTGCCTTATGCATATAACACTATAGACGATTTCATAGCACTCTTGTTTTTCTAGAAAGCAAGCCTTCGTTAGCCTTAGCCGACGATCAGGCTGAGGCAGTACTACGCCGTCAACGATGCGATTTCGTTTTCGTATATGGCGTTGCGTAATAGTGGTAAAGCTGCCCATCATTCTAGCTGGCCGAGCACAAATCCCACATGCGGGTAGCCAAATATTCTCTCGGCAGCTCTTACCCTAATAATTGAATTAGGTCGAAATGAGGTGGTGGGCAAACACTATGATAGGTTTCTTGTTGCAGGTGAGTTATATGCACGTTTCACAAAATAGAAGAACGAGAGAGTGAATGCCTTGCTCGTGTGGCTTTTCAGTAAAACGGCTGCCTATAATTCTAGTCTTCGCGTAATATGCCCACAGCCCGTGTCAGCTTGACTAGTCTACACCATTCGGTTCTGCCTGGTCAAAATTTATTCCACTGTAAAGTCAGAGGTGATTCTCGTCCTTTATATATACCGCTTAAATATCGGAAAAATTCGTCCGTTCGCCTGATGAGACTCCATCGAAACTATGAACCCTATTGAGTCTCGTGATGCTTCCCACCGCAGCAGAGTACCACTGTGTGGTGTCAGTATCGTCATTATCTTCTATGGGCGCTAACGCCTTTCTGTGCCCTCGGTTTCGGCCCCAAACGAGTGAGGGGTTGGCGGGGGGACCTTTAATCCAAAAGGTCTACGCAAAGTACAACACATACGACGCGTTTTGCGACAATCGATAATAATAATAATAGTTTATTATTATCAAGATAGTGCAATCCCGCCCGACGGGAACAGCCGAGGCCGGTAATGCATTAGCCCCTCGAGCTGTCCTCGTCCCATTTCGTTTCGTGAACGCTCTCCACTGCACACGGAGTTTGTGCGCACTTCCAAATCCCAAGACGTGTTATTACCACTACAAGCCTTTAAGGTCTACAGTCGTCGTCGGCGGCGGCAGCAACGGCATCAACAGCAGCAGCTGCCCTAACAACAACAGCAATCGCCTACATCGCATCACCCTCATCCTGAGTTCTGGCGAACCAAACTGGCTGCCATAGCCCCGTTATAGTCATTCCTGTCGGTCGGCCTAGTGCAGTTGTAGTGGTAAGGCGTCTGAAAGCTGCGTCTCTACCTGGGCCCTCTTTGAGCGCATCCTCCGACCTCGGAATGGCCGTCAGTCGGATTGCCATCCTGACCGGACCGCACCAGACACTTTCCTTCTTCTATGGCGATGCCCCGTGTCCGTCCATCCATCCCCCTGTGCCCCACAGCCCCAACGACGTTGGTCAGATAACGTCGAGAGACGAGGTAGGAAACAGTAGAAGCCGAATAGTAGAGTGCCGCAGCGAGTACACAGGGTAGGCTGGCCAACGCCACGTTCTCCAGTCCGCCCATCCAGCAGGAGCGAAGGAGAGAAGCGGTTTGTTTGCCTTTGAACAAACAGTGGCGCCGATGGGATGAAGCAGGACCGCTGCGGAGTAGCAGGAAGCCTTCTCAGTCGTCGGAGATAGATAGAGAAAGATGGACCCCAAGCCTACCCTAGCATAGCCAAGTCCACCCTACCTAACCTGAGCTTGGCGCGTGGGCCAATGAGACTGGCTCGCCCTACAGCCAACGGCGCTCCCACCCATCGCTGGGCTGAAACTATCGTTGTGCGCCGAGAACAGCCGTGGGCCGTTGTGTTCGTTTCGTTGAAGGTGACGTGACCATACGAAGGTCGCAGGACTTCGTTTCCTGCAATAAGCTTTAAGGCACCGAGAGAAAGAGATAGAGAGAAGGGAAGAAACAGCCAATGTTTCCATCTTCTAACTCCACTCGCGGCCACTCTCCTCTTAGCCTATTTCAGGCTTTGTTCGGCTGCCGCCGCCGCCGCCGTCGCAGGCACTCCAGAGAGCTACGTCTCTGAGAGAGCTTTACATTTGCTGGCTCTTCGTTCCGAATGACCCTGCGATGGGACTTCACTATAACTACCACAAACTCCCTCTTGCCCCCTCTCACTCTCGTCCCAATCTTTCCCCTTGAGCTTTGGCGCTGCACGCGTCTCTTCGCATAGGCATTTTTTGTTCAGTTGATTCGCCAACCCTAGAGAGTGGCCGAGTTCAGCTTCGGCTGTGCAATTGGATCTATCGAACATTTAGTGAGTCGTTTTTTAGACGAGAACTTTTAGGTAAGAATCATCTAGAGAATTCACTGATTTGGAGGGCCCGTGCAAGTTCTTGCATCGAGACTACCTCGATTAACGATACACGTCCATGCCTCTCCGCACGAAATATGTTCATTGTAATTTTACTGATAATTAATATCGCAAGTGGTAAGAATGAAAACCGGCGTAATCTCCCACCCATAAACGAAGTAGCTAAGAAGCTGGCTTGTTTGCTGTCGCTAAACGTTGCTACCTTATGCCTTGAGCTGTGTATGCTATTGGCATGAGTCAGTAATGTTATATAACGGCCGGTCCGCTGTGAAGTTTTCTCTCTCTCTCTCTCCGCTAAAATTGTGCTATTGCAAATTCAATTGAGCGGTTCGGCCTTGAGCTGACTGGCGCAGCGCAAATAAATAATGCACTGCGAAATACTCAAAAATTGAATATCGACGTCTTGCTCTCAACGACGTCTTCAAACGAAAATCGGCATGAGACAACAAATATTTTACTCTCAATTGAGCTTGTAAGGTTCAGTTCGGGATGTGCAGCAACGACAGACCCCAGTACCCTAAGATTAAGGGTCGCATGCTTTACCACCTGACTTAGCCGGGCAATGCATCATGAGCACTGCGTGTTTACCATACACGGGGCTTACATCCACAGACAGCCTATGGGCCACAGTAGTCGTTTACAGACGGGAACCGGACAGAAGTCCCAGAGAGGAAGTCTGGTCGTGAGAGAGAAGGGAACAGCTGAGAGTCAGCTAACCATATCATGAACGTACGGTGAGAAGGAGGATTTGTGGTGCTCGTGTCTTTTGTTGTACACATCTCACCACCCTTACAGAGGGAATACACTAAGCGATATCGTGAAGAGTGGTGCTGTTGAACATCGCCAGCAGTTCCAGAAAGGCGGTCACGGTGTTGTCATGCATCTTAGCATGGCAACACTCCCCCTTAAACAAAAGTAACGACAACCCGAAATAACGAACGAATGAACCGAATTTAAGGCACTATTATTATTATCGACGGAAAGAGCTTGTTGATCTATGCAATTGTATTATGTGGGAAACCGTTGGACGAATAGACATGTTCATTTATACAGGAGCGTAGTACCCTTTCCCTCGATGCTTGCGTGGTTCAAACAGTTCAGTATCCTGCATGACGCACGTACTATTTAACCAAAAATTAATTGGCTCGGGTGCATCGCCCTCGTTTCTCTCAGCTGATACTCAAAGCGAAACACGCAAGAGACATTCATTAGAACCTCTAGCATAAATGAACGAATTACTTATTTCAGTGCTTTATAGCAGAGTGAGACATAAACGATTTAACGGCTTTACTATATTTAGATTTCATGAACTGCCGCGAGGTTTCAGCCCTTCGGGGAAATCAGTTCTTCAATCGTTCCTAATATTTGAGTCGTTTCAAAGTCGCAGCGATTCGAATTCATCGTACACTGAATTTAGTTGATTACAGCGTGTTGCTAAAGTGCTTTCCTCAATACATTTATCGAACGTGTTTTCCCGTCTTAGAGTTGTCAGACGTGAAAGTCTTGAGAGTTGGTGTCCAGTTTGTGACATTTCGTTCGCGAATCTTCGGTACATGTCATTAGAGTTACGATCGTCGTCACCGCTCTACACATCATTGATATTCCGTAGGTGTCCTTCTCTATTTAGACAAGTTTCGAGTGTTGCCCCGAAGAAGCGAAGCCGGGAAGGGCAATCTAACAAACGACCATAGCAAGCCTACCGTCGCCTCGCGCCGCATCGCGATCTTGAGCCAGTGATGCCTGGCTCTGCCGGCCAGCGGGTTGTAAACGTTGGGACAATATTGAATGATTTCCCAATTGCTTCGGCTTTATCGAGGTTCCTAAGAGACCCCCCCCTCGGGCCACCCCCTTCCGGCGCCCATCTACGTTGTGTTGCTCTTTCTACGAACTTTTCGGTACTTCGTCGCCCTCTTTCATGTCATTCTCGCCAGTGCCCACCAACACGCGAACCGACGCAAGGTTCAATTTTCCCACGGTAAAGACAGGAGAACAGTGCGAAATGGAAAGTTGGCACATCCGTGGAGTTCGCACACATTAGCAGGCAGACATTTCGTTACGCTGTCCTCTTTTTTTCGGATACATGAGCTCCCGGGGAAAGGTGCTCGAAGCGAGGAGAGCGCCAGGGAGCATACGGATCGAGGCAGAGAGAGAAAACGAAGAGATACAGATGAATCTGCGTATAAGCCTTTGCGACCATCACTATCGCCGCTATCACCAGCCGACTGTGAACAACAAAAAGAAATAGTTGCATGTGACACTTGCGGACGTTCACACATAAATGGGAATGACGTAAGTGTTCTGTCGATATTGGTCGATAAAAAATAGAAGAAATGTCCTATGTATGCTGATCGAGAAGCGGTCGAGAAGAAACCCAGCGTAAGGCGGAACGTAAGCGGTGATGCGGCGACGACAGCGAAAATTCAGCTAGGAGTGTTGGACGATAGATACTCACGAGGAATAACGGACGAAGTCGGACGGATATAGGTGGGAGCACATTCTAGTTCGTCTAGTATGTATGTAGCATAAACAATGAGGAACAACGGCGCGAGGAAAGAGTGTGTTCCTTAGATCGGAGTGTTGCAAGCAAATGTTTGAAGACTCGCTCAGAGGCACCTATGCATATATTTGCCCTCAGCATAATGTGAGCACACCCTATGCGAGAAATATCTTGTCAATAAGTACATAAGGTTCCGTCACTTTCGCCATCGCGAACATCTGGGGCAGGGGGGTAATCGAATTGAGGCTCGCACTCAGCTACGTAATGGCTTACGTATGGCGACTCGTTGATTTTACAAGCCGCTTCGATACTGCCTACTATGCGTGTCCTTAAGATGCATCGTTACCGGGTTCTACGGGTGATTCCCTTCATCTCAAGATTGCTAGCCAAGAAATGGAAACCTGCAAGTCACTTTATGGGAAAAAATGTATGTACGTATGGAAATAAATTGATACATGTACATGTAATATGCCCAGTGTAAGCTATATTTGACGAGATTTTCGAAGAATTCGTTGGCGACGTCTTTTTCGCATTTTGGTGTTCACTTTATGACGTACCTGATACAGTGGGCGGATCTTAGGTTCATTTCACTAAGAGCATGATCCTTTGCGATCCCAGATGGTGATCGCGCGAAGGCTGCTCTTTGGAAAAGTTCCGTTTAAACATTTCCTACTTTTCGTTATTGACCTCTAGATGGGGAAAACGCAAAACTACATATGAGAGATGACAGCCGTCACAAAGGGTTCACCACATCGCACGTCACGGCTTTTCTCAGAGGGAAAAGTTGCCCTCCCAGTCTCTTGAGCGGGCGAGATAGTGGCGGTTTGCCCGTGATGAGTGGGCGTCTTTCCCTGGCGGCGGCGGCGGCTTGATGATCGATGGACTCGTTATAGCGAGCTTGGTTAGCGGCTGTGACCCCAACGTCGCTCGTCTGCGTAGTCTTGTCTCGTCGACGCAGAGGCCTGCATGGAAGGACAGGGAACTCATAACAACATGTTCATCCGTTACGACGCTTAGATGCGACTTCCGTCTCGTTGTTTATAAACATAGCTCAAGTGAATAGACATTGTCATCTGTCCCGCGTATCCGAGAAGAAGTGATCAGAGACGTCTGAACATCCGTTTTGAGGATTTCGAGGGCATTCTTTTGAAGTTCGCTTCGACTACAAGCACATATGCTCTATGAGGCAGCGCGGAGTAGCAACTGTAGTACGAACGTTCCTCATATAGCGCTTACGCTCGATAATGAGTTGGTTCCTACTACAAGGTTAGTATTTCTACACATGTTTGAATGGGATCTCGCTCCAAGTGCCAAGGTCAAACAACATGGCTGAAATTTGGCGTTTTACACAACCTAGCAGGTCATTGCCTCACTTTGATCTCAAAATATCCCTGAGCCACATTCCCCACTCTCTGGCAACTTTATTGTCGATTGTAGAAGGGCGCTTATTAAGCCGTACGTTTTTCGTGCAATCTACGTATAGGAGTGGCGCACGTAGTGCAGGAAACTGATATAAGCCGAAGACTGTTGAAACCTCATTTTTCCTGGACATGACGTCATGGCATCTATTCTTTCGAAACTAACTCATGCGCTCGTGGTCAACCCAGCGGCTTGAGAAAGGGCGCAGAGGTGACGAAAAAATCCAATCTCATGCCAAGGCTACCTGGACCCCTCAGACTTCTTTCATCATTTTCTGCTCAAATTCAGGCTTCATTCCGGGCAACACCAACAGCAGTCACAGTCTACAGGCAGCTGTTCTGCAGGAGTACATGACCCAAGGACGGAGCAGTCTGACTCTTCTAGGTGACCACGTTTGAGAGTAGGGCGTATCGCAAACTGAGGCGGATTTTAACGCGTCGCTAGGTAGCAACGATGGGCTCATTGTAGCCGATACGTTAGACCCCAGGGCTCGAATGGTTGATAGTCTAATGCTCTGCTCTCTCGTGCGCTGCCACTCTGGCCCTTCACTAGACAGGCCATACCCGCTCACTCACCCCCAAGGCTCTGATTCCTAACCTAACCTGTCGGCTATTCCCGCCATCGAAGTTTGCTTGTTCCTTTGAATTTCGCCTTGGCTGGTTCCTCTGGCAGAGTTTTCCAGTCCGTCTTCCCGGCCGGTGGGCGCTTACCTGAGAAGGTCAACCCCGTCGTCTGGTACGTCAACGTGGCGGCTAAGAGTAATAGTGAAGCCCCCTCTAGACAGGAGTGCCAAGTTGATAACTGGCGCTCCGTCTTTTCCAGCCGTCCATTGACGGACGGCTGTTTCCGGATAGGTATTCTTCTCCTTCTTATCGACAAGCGGACGAGCAGACCAGGAAGAGGTGTCGTGACTCCTGCTATTGCGAGAGGATCGAGCACCTACCAAGCGACCCCGACAAACGAAAACTGCGGCAGCTACCGAGGGTTCGAACTCTCTGTGCGTGGCACCACGCCATACGGCGACGTCAGCGGGAACCGCAGGGATAGCAACAGCAGCCGTGGGGAGTAGACATCTATCACTTCAAAGAGAGAGAGAGAGAGAGAGAGAGAGAGAGAGAGAGAGGGGGGGAGATGCTAAAGGTAGCAGCGGATTTTCGGGGAGGAAAAGAAAAACCTCGTACAAAAACTGACTGTTCCGGGTCTCTGAATCTTTCGAATTTTTCTCCCGAACACGAACGCAGTGCGGAGCGGACAAGATAGACCATGAGAACAGATGGGTGGACAGTCGCTTTTCCAGCGTTAGCTCGCCTCTAGGAAAACGCAGGGAAAACGGACGGATTGCGATTGGGCCACTGCCACTACCATTCGTACAGGCACTCTTCCTGCTTCACGAGACCACCACCGGGGTCTTCTTCGTTTTTCTCTTTTCCCCAGCCGACTTAGCTTTTGGAAGAGGAAGCTGGCAGGCGCGTCCTTTCGAGGCGGGTTCGGTAACACCTCCCTTTCTCACTATCGCCTTCGCTTTGAAACGGGACAAGGTAAGAGGAACGACCAGAGTTACACAGCAAAGTTACCAGGAGCTGCAATGTGATAGCAGCGTTACCGAACGCGGTGGAGGGGACCACCCCCCCCCACCGTCGAAATAGAATTCCGCCTAAAAGAATGCAGCCTTCTTGTTTCGTCCGTTTGCTCAGCTTGGCCGTTAGTCTTCGGTTAACGGGATTCCCTGAACGCCTCATCTTTGTTTCCCTACGCTCCGTTAGCCTTTTTCAAGCTTGTCGACCTTCTAACTTGCTTGTTGTTCGCCGCGTTTCCTCTCTTCTCCTCGAGTTGAGTGGCCACCAACTCGCAATGAGGTAACCGTTTCCGTGGATCCAAAACAATTGCATCTCTGCTATGTTCTTTCTCGAAGCTACCTTCTCGAGCTGAGGCGGACCTGCCCGAGCTAGTCTCCTCCGACCTCTCACTGACTGGTCGTATAAAGCACACCTCGGTGCGCTTCCGATGTTGTTCCCTAGTGTGCATGGGGACTCATCCTCTTCTGCTCCGCCATCTGTATGAGTCTTCCTACACTTCTCCACAGTTTCATTTTATTTTCTTTCACTTACCATACTTTTTTAGCTAGAATGACCATAGGGATAGAGAGAGAGAGGCAGAGATGTAGAGGGAAGAATAGTAGCTCAATGAGCACATAGTTACATTTCAAGAAATGCGTACTTACCCTAACGGCTTATCACCCCTAGACAAGCCGTTAGGGTAAGTATGGCAGCCTCGACTGGTGGCTGGCAACATCATTGTCCTCGCCGTATTTAGCGGCCCGCTCAGCGACTTGTTTAAGCCTTCACGCGTCTTCGGTCTCATAGGACCGACCGGTTAGGCGTTCCCGTCCACTGCTCAGCAGACAACCCACACTTGGCAACCTGCTGCAAGGGACAGTCGCTCCTACACAACAGAACAGCTATCTCCAAGTCTGCGGAGTAGTAATAGCTGTAGTTGTTCTATTCAAATGCTAATGCCAGGCTATGCAAAGTCACCCCAGGAGAAGTGGCAGAGCTGAAGAGCGGGCGAGCGATCCGTGCAGCGAGGCCGACGGTGACGGTACCTCCCTTCACAGAGATGTAAGAAGGGGTACTCCCCCACGGCCGTTTGGCCCGGTAGAACGGAGCAGGCCAGGTGACGGTCGGTCTCTACTTAAAGCTGACTTGTCAGCTAGGAGCCGCCAACAACAGCACCGTACGTCGTATTACCACCACTGCTGACCGTCACATCTGGTAATCTTTATTCATAGGCAACGAAGGTCCATTACTAGACGGCAACAGCTGACACTCCTTGTGCAACTTGTCCGAGTCGTTAGCTGTACTCGCAGTGACCCCGGCCTTCTTTATACAGCTACTATTATATATGTCGTAACACTATCGTATGGACACTTGTAGCGCGTTCATCTGCTCCTTCTCGAGTTAATTTTCATTGCGTACGTGCATCATGCTGGACAATACAATTTTTTGTAGCCAGATGAGCTGAACTTCCTGTCATGATGCCAGTTTCGTACAGGGCCAGGCAACCCTCAAATCACATGAGTCGCCAGTGAAGCTCGTTAGAAGCATGTGTTGCTAGCCATAACGTATTGGCTCATAGAGTCTAAGCAGAAACATGCATCTTGGTTTCGCCTCATACTGTATCATTCTGTATCATTCGCCTCATACTGTATCACTGTATCATGTCATTATTTACACTCTTTGCAAACGAGCTAGAACACTGCAGAGGCAAGCTACAGTAAATGATAACCTGTGAACGCCATGGGGCACCTGTCGACGGCATATCGATGCTACAATGTTCGTACATATATTTCATTTTGAAAAGCTATACGGAATAACACGTGCGTTTTTCGACTGTCATGCAAACGACGCACCGCACACTTGAGGGAACATCAATCTCTGCAGAAGTTCAACTCTTTAGTCAAATGATGATGACATCATAACAAAGGCTACTGCAAAATCGCCTCTGCTTTCATCTTTGGCGATCACGGAAAATCGAGCCCTGTTCATATGGCCGTGCGTTGTTATTTGGCGTCACTATTAAGCAGGGATCTGTCTATTCATGTAACTCCAATCGTCCGTGCAGAAAAAAAAGCACAAGAGCCATAAAGGTGTTTGATCAAGTCATTGCTTTGTACAGAGATATATCGAGAATGTTTTAACCTGACAGAGTAGTATCGATCGTATTTTGGCATCGAATATGAGTATAAGAAAAAAAAGCAAATTTTGTTTGCGAAATGTTGTCCTGCCCAATAACCAATGAATAGAAACTTCGCAACAGTTACCCTAAGGCAACCAATCGCTCGGCTTGATCAGCTCAGAATGCAAAATGGATGGGCACGTTTGCGCCCGAACGTGTCGCCGCGGTGTGACACGTTCCTATTATATAATTGAATTCATTGGTCATATTGCAATTTTCCACCGGAACCCTTCTTCGATAAGAAATAAACATGTACATACATGTTCATTTCTATCATACACGTGTTCGGATTTTGTGTAATAATCGACAATGACCGAATACAACACGAATATAGGTCAATGTGACAATTCACCTTTACATAATATATATATATATATATATATGTATATATATGGCGAGCATATGCGGGCACACATTTCCCTTGTGTCAACCTCGGATCTGTGTTATTCGCTAGATTTTTGTTAATTACAATATCCAGCTACAGTAGAATTCCGGGTATCGTATGACAACAACGTCGTAGGACACCCGTCGAGACGGCAGCAGGCTTGCGCGGGGGTGTTCTGCCACCGAATACACCCGACACCCTGCACCTCTCACCTATAACACTTTGGCTTCGCTTTGCTCCAGTTCAACCTTGAACGGGGGACAGGGCTAGACCGAGTCGACCGACCTTCATTCCAATAGCGCGTGGCAGTCATGGTACTGAGAGCGTCTGAGAGGGGAAGCGAACGCCGCTTAACGCGCGGACGCCTTCTGCCGGCTGAGTCCTCTCTCTATTAATATTAACCCAGTGGCCCGACGCGCCGCTACTGCCGTCACCCAGTCGCCATATGTCCGCTTAGGGTTTGGGGCTTAAGCCCCGAGAGAGAGAGAGAGAGAGAGAGAGAGAGACGTGCGCCATGATGTAGGGGAAGTCCGAGGGTGGCAGAGAGAGAGAGCGACGAGCCAAGTTGAGACTGAGTAACTTCGCCTCGCTCTGTGTGGAAGAAGCTGCTTTCTTCCATAGGCATCGAGGAGCCACCCAACCGGGCAAGTCACCAACAAACCGGCTGGGTGGGTGCATGTGTGTCCGGTAGATCAGTAAGCCAGTCACCCATTTGGCTAGCTTCGCTATAGCCCTGCCGAGCTATTTCGAACTTATTACTAGCTAGTGAGTTTCGTTGCCCGCTGCAGCATCCCCGTATCCGGCTGGGGTTCAGCTCTCATACAATAATCTTTGCCGCTGCCGACGCCGCCGCCGACGCCGGCACGACCGTCGCGTTCTCCATCGTTCGCTAGCGGCTAGGTCAGTGCTGCCTCCGGCTCATGGATAGGTAGCTAGCTAGCTAGGCTCAACTAGTGCCCGAAATCATCCGCCTCCCTACGCCTGGCTCTCAAAGATCACTTTAATTACGTTGTAATACCCGACGACCTGAAGGCACGGTCTTGAAAAGGTTCGTATTTGTCAACTGCAATGGAATGCACATTCGCAGCCTGAGGGTCCGCGTAATTTAGCGCAGGGACGCTGACCCCCGCAATAGCCGTCACACTCGATTGTGCCTCATTTATAATTGATAGGCTAGAATATTCATGTAATCAACGAATATTGCGCGACGGCATATACATATATATATATATATATATCTATATATATATGCAGTGTGGAAACTGTGGAGCAGTTTTATCTTCATATATTGAATACCAACTGCCGTCGGTCAGTCATAAATATGGCTTGCAAATGGCACTTTTTCGTACGACGATACTTGGATAAACTATTCGAATGCCAGCAACATGACCCTGGCTCTCGTGTGCAAATACAAGAAGACTGGTCGGGATCTGACACGAGTCACCCGCGCAGGTATACATTGCTGTTTAGAAATTCGAAACAAGGGATCTAGCCGCCTGATCTAGAATGGCCGACCCGCATGCGACACTTCGAGAACTGCGATCGTTTGCTCCGCCAAGTCGATCGCTATCGGCCAGTGTATGTGTGTCCCCGTTTCGGGTGACGTTCCTAATTCGTTATATACGAGAAACAATGGGCGACTCGACCTTTTGACTTGTCCTCTCCGGAATTGGCCGCCACGAACAAAGGCGAAAACGAGAATCATGCCATTGTTCTGCAGGGGAAACATTGCATTCTTTTTTGTTGCAGCATGACGATAATGAACTTCGAATAATCCCAGATCATAAAGCAGACGGGACTGTGTCCTGTTGTTCGGATGCCGAATGAGCAATACCGTTCGATAAAGCAGAGCGTCGAAGCGTCTCACAGGAACTACGATATATTTTTAGAGTCATTGTTCAATAGGCATCACTACTGGTCCTTCATTCACGTCAACGTATGTCGTTCCCCCCTGTGTATGTCTATGCTGATTGAAATCCTTGACATCTAGCATTCTGAAAACTCGTAAGGTTAGCTAGCAGAACGACTTTCGGGTACGTCGAGTAACCAGCGACCAGTCTGTGTAACTAAGGGCCCCAGCGAAAAAGGGTTTGTCTCGAACAAGGAACGAACTCTGCCGTCTCAGTATTCAATCTTATACAGTATACGCGTCCACATCAACTCGTCGTGGTGCATCGCTGATTAACACGAGGCCTCTCTGTAGTGTACTGTGCTTCTGTTGGTACGTTCGCTACTGCGCATCGCGTCGGGAATCCGCGTTCGGCTAGAACCGCCGTTGTATCGATTTGATTTATTCACAATGAACCTTCCGATTTTCGATGGCCAACTTCTTCGGCGTTTGACGTCCTCTGTTCACTTGCAACTGTGTACGCCCATGTGTCCGTATGTGCGTGTGTTCTGTGTGGCTCATGTATATGTGTGTGCGTGTATCTGCTAATGGGCTAACGTCATTGTCACAATGTACAACTAAATGCAATGTCCTTGTCTATTTTTGCTGCCTGCGAACGACTGTAATGGGGCACCGGGGGCCCCATCCAATATTCTCTCTAATCGAGCCCCTCCGCCCTCCAATCTTCAACGCCGCTGCAGTAGCAGGTCCAGAAGTCATTGTTCTACTCGGCTGACTGCTTCTGTCGAAAGGGCAGCGCGGCTGCTAACGTCGTGGCGACCAACGGCCACCTAAAATTCGCTTCCGTTTACGCGCAGGACGCGCACAGAACGCAAAAATACAGACAACGCACACTCACATGTATCACAACCATTTACAATGTATGTTCGTGATACTACTGCGGCTGCTGTTGTTGTTGTTACGGTGGTGCTGTTGGTTGTGGGATGTATACGTTGTTCGTGGGAAGTGGGGGCACGCTCGCGTTTTTTGGTCTGTGTTTTATCGGTTGCTAACCACCAGAGCCATCGTGGCTGCTGCTGCCGCCACCACAGCGGTTGTCGGCGGCGTGGCCGCCGCCGCCGTTCAGCCATTCAGAATGGTGATGCTGTTTCTTTGCTAGATTGGTCCTCGAGAATCCATCAGAGAAATGATGATCGCCCTCTGCCCTCTCCTCCACGTGCCCGTATTTCCAGTGTCCTTTGGCCCCCAGACCCCAGCACGGGTCGCTTCACAGAGCCCACGTTCAACCCTCCTGCTCGTCCCCCTTGGTGGCTTTCGTATGTAAAGAACACGACGGGTCCCTTCGCCGCTTGGGCCGTCGCACCAGCTACTCGCCAAGCATTGGCTACCTAGTCAGCTGGCCAGGCAGCGATCGAAATGTAATACAGAGAGATAAAGAGAGAGAGAGAGAGAGAAAGAGGACGCTATACAGCGACACGACTTCATCGTGAGCGGCTTCGTCGCCCCCTTTGGCTGTTTAGTCCTCTCTGGCTTTTCCAAGTCCTTGCCTCATACTTTCAGCCTAGCTTCCCACAAACCCCGCTGTCGTCCCCTCTCGTTCTCTCTGGATGTCAAGTAACCCCACCACGACTAGTACTAGGTCGAGTCGCCGTTTTGCGTCCTTTGTTTCCGCGCACACCACCCGTTTCTGTCACTTTGCCTTATTTTCTATGAGCAGACTGCTGCTGGTGCTGCTGCTGCTGAAGCCGCTTACTTGTTCCATTCGTAAGACCACGGAGTGCCGTCGGCCAGCCAGCCATTGCCAGACCCCATCAGCCAGCCACCGCCGAGGCCCTTCTCTAGCACAGCGAACGCCCATCAGCCATATGCGTGGTGTTTCGAAAGTATGTCTACCCACTCGTCGTAAGGGCCCATGTGCTTGGATGGCCTGTGCGAGTTTGGCCACGAGCGCTGGACGGCCTCGAGACGTAGTCCAGCCGAACGTTGGAGCTACGCGATGGTTTCTGTCTGAATAGCGGTCGCCACGTTGACAGCGGTGATGGCCGCTACTGCTGCTAGTAGCACTCGCAACAGCGGCACCACCTCTACCATTACCGGCAGCAGTCGAGAAAGCATTCAAAATCACCACGCAAAAATATGTTAGGTTGCTCTATCCGACCTCATGTTCGCTGTTCGCTCCCTCAGGGTCTGTTTCGCCCTTCGACGCTGATCCATGTTCTAGTATGGCCAGTCGCAGCAGTGGTAGTTCACCTTCATATCAGTATATGTACACCTCGTTCAGACTAAGCACTCCGCAGCAGCCATAGACACACCACACACACACACATACACAATATCGCGAGACCCCTCAATGCTCTCTCTCCTCTCTCTCTCTCTCTCTCTCTCGCTGGAAAACTGCGCAAACAGATTGTATCGCGCGCACTATCCGTGCTGCGCATAGGCTCCGGGACGATGATGACGAGACGAGGAGACGATTGCGGCCAAAAAGCGTACCGAAAAATTCAAATCAACAGCGCAGCATACGACTTAGAAAGCGAGCATAGATTAGCATTGGACCGGCTCGTAATAGCTCTGTAGCCGTGTACAGCGCTTGGTGGAGCAACGGTGCGTGAATCTAATCGATAATTCCTGTAATCGAGATACCTATATGTAGATGACTAGTGTATCTGCGGAAATTCGCTTGAATTCGATGACTGCTGCCCAATTGACATTGTTTCGCTGACAAGATCGTATGGAGCGGCTATTGGAACGAAGTTAAAAGTATGAACGGCTATCGCCAGAGAAATTGAGGGGAGTGCGTCTCACCGTTTGTTCGATATGACCCAATACCATACACACACACACTTTATCCAAGTGTCAATAATTATAATAATGTCATGCTGTGCGGTTAGCCGACGATAACATGTACTATATGCACTTTAGCACATGGACACCGATGCGTACACATAGGTTCGTTTGTTGGACCGAATTTTGCGAATTCACAAAGTAGCCTATAGTCGTCTCATCGATAGAATGCGTTTTGTACCATATGGCATTGTATTGGAATGCATATATACATATTCAAATGAGCAACTATTTGCGGGAGTCTCTCTTCAGTTCAGCAACGACAAAGAAATGCCGCCGAGCCGATTCCGTCCTGAAAGCCATACGTAAGTCGAAAAACAATACTCCGACGGCAGAGGATTGCCCAGACGACTCCAGGAGGGCATTGCACGTCGCTGTGCTGGTCCCAAATAATGTATTCGCCAAATTGCTTTTGTTTGCCGCTGCTCCTGCTGCTGTTGGTGCTGCTACTACTGGTGCCTGCTTCTTTGTTCGCCGTAGTCGTTGTGCTAGAGCATGTGCGCGGCGGAGGTGGGGTTCCCTCCGTTTCATCGTTGCATTTGCGGTGCTGTTGCGCCACAAATCAACAACAACGAGATCGTAGGTCATCGCAGGTGGCGGCAAGCCCGGTCGTGGCACAGGCCCTTCAACGAAAACGGGAAATGAACCATGGCGAGAGGATGAAGGAGGGAGGGGAGGGCTACTATGCGTAAATATTCAGGATCGTATATGTATATATATATATTATATATATATATATATATATATATATATATATAATATGGTTGTCGGACCTGTTCTGGCTGTTGTGCGTTAGCAGGGAAGGTCAGGCCGTTGGTGGCGGTGCATATTTCACCGAAAGGCCGCTGAAACACGGCGGCCAGTCGTGAGACCGGGGCTCAAGGCTGACGCTGACCCTTCGTTACTACCTACACGTTTCTCTCGCTCACTTACTCTCTCTCTCTCTCTCTCTCTTCCTCTCGGTATGTCTGTTCCTCTATTTCTCTGTGTGTGTGTGTGTGTATATCAGTAGGATTCGCGAAGCCTATGGAGGCAACGACAGCAGTGATGGCACCAGCAGTGGCAACAGACCAACAGCGGAATGACCACATCGAGATGGGAGCCAACGGAGGCCTGCTGACCTGCTCGTGCTCAGCCCCCCAGTTCAGCAAATCCTTCCCATTGTTTCTTTCCAGTGTTGAGACGCATTGGGACCGATAGACAGGACTTCTTTCTATGACACACGCCATGCGATCCGTGATGCAGATGAGAGAGGGTGAAACTCACAGACCAATGTAGACGGGGTCAAGGTATGTCCACATGGTACTATGTGGCCATTGGCAAGAAATTATCGCCGTAATGTGAGGACGATAGAGCAAGACGTCAGGAGGCGGGGCCAGTATCCGTCAGAGGACGAGAACATGGCGAATTGAGGTGAGACGAGTGTGTAACGAGATGGATTCTGGCATTGGGTCACCGATTGTTGCACTGGCTGCTAATACGTCGGAAAGCAGAGAAGCCAGTGAGGCTTTCGGAGGTTGGTCAAGAATTACCGGCAGACTCTAGTCAGATACTCTTGAGCACCGAAAGCAATACCATATACGCTCAATGTTTCCTATAAGTCAGCCTGAAAAATTTATTTTTGAAAATATGGGCAGAGTCATTCGGAGGACTTATGAATATACCATTTAATTAGACAAAATTGGCATGTATTGAAATGAGCTGTAGGACTCCCTTCCATGCGTCGGCTTTGCAAGTTGCAAACTCACGATATGCGGTTCTCTAAAGGCGTTGTGTATCACTAACGAGATGAATATAAAATGGGCTCGTTTCGTGGAGTCCATTGTCTCTGAAGTCGACTAGAGTTGAAAACCGAAGAGCTGCGCAGACCAAGTTTTAGCGCTTCCGTAAGGACCGGCTAACCTCTCCAGGGAGACGTGAGGCTACCCATGCCTATCGCACGCCTAAATGATGAATAGGTTTGTCAGACTACGTTTCATCGTATCTACAAGTAATTTTTGTTTAAACTGTGCGGCCATGTACGGCCAATATTCATAGCAACTACAATATTTAATTTCACCGGGCCAATGCGATGTTAATTACTCAACGATTTGTCGCTCAGCAACAACAAACTGCTCTAAACACACAGAAGAAAACGCTCCCTCAAATATGGCTCCTCGCTTGAAAGGATCCCTGAGCTCAACACACAACGAACGGGAATAAAATCATCACTATAAATAACAACAACAACAACCGTATGCAAATGAGGATAGGCCAGGACATACTGTGCGTAGTAAGTGCTTCTTGACGTTCAGCTCTAGTTAGACAGAGTTACTCAAGGTGTTCTAGTTAGGCACTGGCGGTGGCAGCAACCACAAGGCCGAAGCTGGCTGGGAGTTAGGTTCTAGTGGTGGCAGCGGCGGTTAAGGTTCGGTTGTGCACTTCAAGTAGACGGCGACTTGTCTGAGATGCAGGCACACGATGCTAGAGCCAACCGCCTCGAACGAGGCTGATGCTGCAAAGATGGCCCCATGGGGAGTGCTTGTGATCCGGTACACCTACTCGTAAAGACAGTGGCTTTCGCTCACGTACCACTTGAAAATTATCCCTTGCTACCTCTCTACGACTCGGCCTCTGTGCCCCACACCCATAACTCGTGAACAGTAGCGCTAGCAGAACAAATCGGCCAATTAAACGAAACTCGCCTTCCGCACCTCCGTGTTATTGAGAAGTACGTGAGAATTTAAGAGGCCAGTTAATGCCCATTGTGAAACAATAATTTCCGTAAATATAATGGATTCATATATATACATAGATATAGTAGCTAGTTATAATATACCTAGTTCTCTCTCATATATATATCGCTAAAATTATCATATCAGCATAACGCGGAGTCGTTTACTACTCGCTTTGGGCACAATTCACAAAGTCTTGAGTTATCTAGCTGCTTGTCTAGCCCGATGTCTAAAAGCCTATCCACTATATCCTCTATGCACAATTATGTTTAGAACTGGCGGTGATATCGATGGGATTCGAACCTGGGCAGGAAGACGATGATGAGCATGACGATAATGCCACTTATATAAAAAATAATAATGACAGTGTTGTCGACGCTTTGGTGAATGATTCTGCTCATAAACATACTACAGTTGTTGTTGCTTGAGCTGCACGCCTTACAAGAAGCGTATCGCTTTTGGTGAAGGTTTGCTGGTGCATCGACTATTCGCAGTATACGTGTTGCACTCAAAGATAGCACAGCTATTAACGGCTAGGTTCTTGGCCTCCCGGCACAAAAGCTCAGAGGACGAAATATCGCAGTCGATCCCAATCTTTCTGTCCTTCGAGGGAACCACATCGCCGTGAGCACAAGTTCACAGCTGCTACGATCAGCGGATAAAACACAACGGACTACTGTCTCGGACGGCTTGGTGCTTGCTTTCCGTGTGGCCGGGGCTTGCCGTGCTTGCCAGATATATGGCATCGGCATTTCCAGCCACATAGGGCGCCTCGAACAACAGGCACCCAGCATGAGCACCAGCCGGCGACTCACCACCGGCTCGCTCCTGATCCCCTTCCCCTACCTCTCTGCATCGTACGCGATGCGTCGTGTGTCTGGTGCGTCGTCGATCGCGAATGGAGGAGCCGCCGCTGCTGCCGCCAACTCCGAACGAACTTTACCACCGAGCCGCTCGCACACAAACCACCGCGCGGCGTCCTCCGCGACAGGACCAACCGCGTCATTCTTCCCCCAGTGTTCTCTTACAGAGGACTACTACTACAACTACTAAAACGATGGACGAAGCAAAATAGGACGAGTTGGCGACGTGGGGCCTCGCGGGCGCTGGAGGGCACCCAGGGACGATGAAAAAGGCGAGCCGACAAGCCCACGCCGCTCGGCGTATAGTCGACGCCAAGACAGACACCGAAGCACCTGTGTAGCAACAGCAGCAACAGCAGCAGCAGCTACAGTAGCGAGCCGGCGTCAGAGAAAGAAGGAGACGACGTCCTCCCTCTTTTATTTCGATGTTCGTTCGACGTGCGTCGCTGCTGCTGCTGCGGCCGGTGTCGGTGGCACACTTCGACATTATCCACCACCGTATCCCCTGTCACCACGACGCTCTTGTGAGACACCGCAGGCCAAAACCTCGCCTCGATGCAGACGATCCACCCAGCGGGGCAGGATTCCTGTTCCCTTTTTACCACACTCGTATAGTGCCGAGGCTCAACCTTCCTTCCTGTCTATCTCCATCTTTTGTAGACATTCTACTGAGAACACTTCAACTATTTGGACCGCTGCTGCTACTGCTCAAAGCTGCCGTTGGTAGGCCATGGGCAATCGACTGCAAGCCTGCTGCTGCTGCCGCTAGCAGGTTGCTAAGGAGAAGTGAGACTCCTGCAAAGATACTCTCCTAGATACATAGATAGCTAGATAGACGAGGGCGCAAGTCGCGCGATGAGAGAAGCAGGAAATAGATGCCACCTCTCTCTAGAATATCGGACCACTTGCTGCTGCTGCTGCTGCTGGTGTACGCGGTATCGTTAGAGTAGTGATCTCGGAGACCGTCCGTTGGTTCGTTCGTCGCTCGGCCCGCCGGCCGGCTCACACCCGGGACCCGCCGCCACTCGACAACTCGGCACTTTGCCGATGCCGCGGAGGTGGCGACGGAGGCGGTAGCGGCCCGCCTTCGCGACCTGGCAAGCTTGCGCATCGCATGGCGTCACCTATGTAGCTAGCCTTCTCTAGCACACCATCTTTCCCTATCTAACGGCGACAGATCCCAGGGTTACAGCAGTTACTCCCCGGCCAAGGTTGCTGTGATATCCACCTTCTCGAGGGGAGCCCGCTCCGCGAGTCCCGTACGTTTCCGACAGCTCCCAGCCATTCGTCGGGTCGGACCGCCACTTGTCCGACGTTGCTGCTTAGGCTGGCTGCTACCGGTGCCACACACCCAAGCGTCGCTCCACTGTGCAAGCGGCCGGATGGATTCGTATCTGGTTTCCAGCAGATAGACAGCGACATCGGGAGAGAATGTGCGGATTGAGCGCGAAGATCGGGAAGGGAGGTACATTATGACCCAGTGTATATATACACATATATATATATATATATATATATATATGGACAGTTGTCGAGACTAGAGCAGCAGCACGAAGGTACGTGCTTAAATTTGGTCGCAGCGTCCTTCATTCGCACTCGATACAACAGAGAGAGAGAGAGAGAGAGACCTATACGAGCGCATGTACAATATACGTTGGTGGTTCGAGCAGTGAAAATCGTGCCTCCCTCGATCTGTGAGATCAAAATAGCTAGAATGGACATAGAGTAGAGAGAAAAAACAGGACGTATTGAAATCACATATCGAGCGATCCCTCATAACAAGCGATAGCCTTCCGTTGCTGTGAGTCAGAAATTGATACATCCTTCAGGACAGACCAGTGTGGAACTCGCGTACATCGTTTCGTCCGTCGTATCACAAAACTCGCCTTGTTCTTCGTCTACCTTAGGCTGATTTTCTAACTAACACGTGATAAAATAGTGACCACATCCGCATTTAGTGCCTCTCCCTTTCGACAAAGGTGTTTTTGTCTCACCAGCTTTGGAAGTGTTAGCCAGTCCTTGCCAAGGAGCTAGGCTAAAAATCGACCCACAGCTGGCCGCGCTAAACTAGCGCCACCAATTGGCTTTGAATATTTGGACGGTGACGAGGAGCAGCTGCCCAGCACGCAGCCGTAGTCTTTTCACGTATTGAGCTGCCTAAAAATGTAATAATCGGTTTTGCCACCATCGAATGAGCCCACATATGTATATATATATATAACTAATATAACTAGGGCGGAATATAGGAGCGGCCTAAATAAAATGCGCAGGTGTACCAGCGTAAAATACCCTTAGGCGTTCGAAAAACGTTAGCCGCGCCGTGACTCTTTCCTCTCACTCGCTATCATCGTTCTCGCATCCCCACCCAACCCAAAGACCCTTCAAGCCTTTCGCGCTAGGCGAATTGTGAACGGATGTGAGGTATTCAGTGGAGAAATAATTAGAATTCAACTAAAACGCTGCCACGCGCTCACCATAGTGATGCAATAGAGAACAGGCCATGTTCTATCCACGAAGGAATGCGGTGCATGCTGATATCTAAGCACAGTGGCAAAGCCTAAGTTGAATGAAACTTCGACAACGTCGACGCTCGCAACAATACAAACATGCTGAAAATGTGATCGGATTCTCTCTCTCTCTTCCTCTACGTGTCTGAAATGCTGCCTCCGAACGTATAGTAATTGGTTTGCGTGATGCGGTTTCGTGTCCACCCATATCGAGTTGAGCATGAAGAAGGTGAGTCAGTTAACTAATTCGCGACTCGTTCGCGCAATCGGAACTCCAGCGAGCTCATGCCGTCGAAACCCACCATCGACGACCTTTCCAACTGGCTGCTGCTGCAGCCGCAGCAGGAACAGCTTGTGATGATCATTCGTCAGCGAGATAATACCTCACCAGAGGGAAGTTTAGAGATATTCACACGTACGAAGTATATATATATGTGTGTGTGTGTATGAAGCGTTCGCCCTATGAATATCTGTGAAGCATGTGTGATACACATTAACATGCGAGGCCAGCGATAGGGTGCAGCCATGCGTTCCCATCCACTATTGAAGTGACCAATCGTAGGCAGCAAACAATCGATATATAATACAATGAGGGAGACGACAATTGCTAGCTGAAGGATAGATCCTACACACGACACAGGCAGATACAGCCAGAGCGGGCTGTAGGGCACACACACCCGCGCGCGGGCGCATCCATTCCCTAGACGGAGCAAGTAGACCGTATGATTGTCGGTTGCTCACGACAACACCGAGGCGAGATCGGACGGGCACTGAACTGGCTCTCAGGATGATCAGGAGGTCCGCTGTTACGCAGACTCCAACGATGACGACAACGACGACAATAACGACAACAACGACCGATGCGACCGCCTCAGATTCTGTCGTCCGGATACGACGCGCGGGCTGTCTCAAACAAGCGTCAGGCAATGGAACCGCGTAAGGGGACTTGGTATGTCGCATGTTGAATTCAGATAGAAGGCGACACCGGCTAGAACAGTGGTGTCGGGATTGGTGAATTCGGTGCCGTGGTTTCGATTCGACTCTGCGCAATTGGCTGTTCGATGGCCTGAGAATCGTTCCCGTCGACGAGAATAATAACAACAACAACAACGACGACGACGACGCCAATAACAATAACAGCAGCCACCACAACAACAAGAACCACGAAGCTGACACTTATAGTTGACTGTCTATGCAGTACATAACGAGAAAAAAGTACGTCGTAGATATATGTATATATAGGTCGATGACCGACAAATTATCATCGCAATAATAATAATAATGTAGCACATCCATTTATTCCTTCTGCCTTCGTCACTATGTATCGATTGCGTAGGGGCGTACATTTTGCGTTTTGATCTCTTCAAACGAGTTGGTTATTTTTCATTTTTCTCAAACGCACGTGTAGTCCATCTGCTGTTATCTGCACCGTAAGTGCGCTAGATGAATTAATATCACCATTCAGTGAGTTAGATACTCATCTCCATTCAGCCACAGGATGAGATCCACCAGGTTCATATTTGAATATCTGTGAACATCTCCCTTGGTGGGGACAATTCTATTCGTTCCGAATTCGGACAATGGTAACAATCGTGTGTGTGATGCAGCAGAACTCTACAGCGGCGTCGGGCGGAGGAACTATAGGGTCGAGCTCATATAAGAGTAACTTTATACGTGGCCTCATCGCCAACGATGCTACACTTGGCCCATTATGGTCGGATATCGGCAAAAGAGAGATTGCGGCACAAAGACGGGTCCGCCGGTCCTCGGTAGCACCTAATCGAGTCTTGGGATAGCGAAATATTCAGACTGTAATCGAGTCACTAGAAGACGTCAACTGGAGCGGCGACGGCCATACAAAGACCTCGGCAATTCCCGCTTAAATTATTCTATTAGAGCAACTTCATGTTGGGACTTTAATTCGTCTTAGTGGGGCCCACTTAACTACCTATCGGCAGAAAAGGTTAGGCAGCCTATCGGGCCCACCTCCACGATTGACGAGTAGATCAGTCATTCTCTATTCCGATAGAGAATACCTACGTGATATGTTATATAAGTCAGCCCGAAAACTTTAGGACATATTATATAGGTAGAATATTTGCTCCCCGTCCAGTCGTATCATGCCGACGCAGTATCAATGGGTAAAATAGTACGGCAGTGCCACGCACAGTTAACGTTGTGCGTATCGCGATCAACGCTATGGTTTCATTTAGGAAAAATTATTTAAGAAAAACTCATCATTTAAGAAAAATTCATCATTTCCTCAGCCTAATCATCTCTTAATGTCTTTTTCCTTGATTTTCATCATAATCGTATTATGCCACGTATATGCCACACTATAGGCACCCCTAGGAGAGCTTGCAGTGGAGTGGAGCCGGGGTATGCCGGCAGGGTGCTGACTTTCGGAAGGAATATTGAGTGAGGCGTCATTGACTCATCATCCGAGGAGGCGAGGCCCTTAATATGATACGGGTCATGCCGGAGATAAAGGAACAATCCGGAATTAATGACGACATCGAGACGTGGCGCTCACCTCCCCTACTAAGCAACTCTATAGCCGAACTACGCTGACGTACGCTGCTTCTATTTGCTTTCGGCCTGATTGTTGCAGAGTACACGACAGCATCGGGAACGTATTAGATCAATCTAACCCTGTTGGGTGACCCCTGGCAGTGAATGGCCGCCGAGATCAATAAATCTCTCCCTCCGAAACATAAAACTCGCAAAATACTCGCTATATGTCAATGCGTTGGCTATTTCTCCGATAGGTCTGCTTCTGCATTTCTCTGCCGCTGAATCGTTCACACAGAATCTTTATGGGGTGCAAGGCACATCGATGACAACAGAGAGCTTGGAAGAAGGAGGCGCAATATGCTGTTCTGTTATTAAACACCTCAGCTAGATACACTGGCTGCTTGAACCATGCGCATTATAGCGATTGAACCCTATTGCTGCATGACTGCGCCGATTGCAGCTATTACATCCTACGGGGCGTATCCTATAGCCACAAAGAGGCTTTGGGGTATGGCTATCTGTGCGTGTGCAGAAATCTGTGACGCTTCGGTCAGTAGTGTTACAGATTCCCTTTGGCAACACATAATCAATGTTCATAAACATCAGTATAGCAGAGTGCATGTGGCGAAGCCGTTCACACCAGCATATAGTGAAATCTGACTAGAACAGATTTCAGCAGTATCACGATTCACGGTTCGTGAAGAACAGTCTTCCGGCCTTGGTTGTTGCGGAAATTCATGTCTGCAGAAATTAGCACTGCAGCCTGAAGCTTGGTCAAAATGGTCAGTGGTAAGTCGCATGACGCAGAGGCGGCTTCGATGTAGGAGAATCCTTGAGATGCAGTCGACCCCGCCCATATACCACCTAGCCGTCTGTGTTTCTTCGAGATCCGTTTCGGACCATGCACACATATATATATATATATATATATGTATATACATATATATATATTTGTATATACATACATAGAAACATCGCTAGAAGCAATCTCGCGTTCTTCCGCATCGTTTTCTCCCCATGATTGAGTACGTCGTTAGTAATGTTCATTGGGGCAGCCTTTCCAATCCTTGACATTCGACAAAGCCCCTATACACTTCGATGATCACGGGGCTATCTTTCTTCCGCGACGAGGCGGGAGTTTCCCAAATCTTCATGCTGTCCGTGCACTCACCACTGAGGCCATTACAGGGTGAACAAGCACTGCTCTGATGGCCCACAACGCCCCCATTTGAGCACCTTCGAATGCTGAAACGCTACAAACGCACTCAATTGTGTCGTCAACGAAATGTCTGTCCGCCTCGCATAAGCAAAGTATTCTCCTCGTCACCAACAACATAGTATTCGCATTCACACTGTTCGTCTAGAATGCTTAAACCCGTCGGATAAACGTACTGAACATTTATGTAAACGACCAAAAGGCTTCAACAGTTGGAACTCTTTATGGGAATACACGTTCAATGGACGTTCCACAGAGCGTCCACGAAAGCTGGTACCAATTATTCATTCACATTTCGAATGATCATGACGCCTTTTCCTTGCATTGCAACTACGATCTAATCGCTACGTGAAAGTGACACACCCGAAGTCGGGCTCGTGTTATGTCCTGTGGTTAATCCGAAGTGAACGGGTGATGGGAAATTGATCATTATTCACACCATTTGACGATCATTATAATCTTATAGAATCGTTGCTATTGAGATCGGGAGAACAACAACCACTTACCCCTGATCAAGCAATATGGTTGAGCGGCAAATCTACCAGAGGAGGGTCGTGTCGGCTCCAAGTCATAAGAAACGGGGCCGGATCCAAGACAATGCAGACAGTATCGAGCAATCACTACCTACCGGCCATTAGACGATCAATAATGATTATTGCTAGTACAATTACGACTGCCACACAAGGATTTCTGTGCGCCCCGAAGCGGTTCTCCAATCATTCCCGCTTCCGTGCGAAGTGACAAGAAGCCGACGCTAAGCTAGACGCGATGATTGAGCAGGCAGAATGTCGAGATATGGGACATTAGCACACACAGACTTTGTAGTCTCTCTCTCTCCCTCTTCGCCCCGGGTTCGAGCCCCGTTACGTGACATATATGAGAGCTTAAGCATTGTGAAATTGTAGCTTCTTTAAGAAAGCAATAAAGCTTTACCTTTACCTCTCTCTCTCTCTCTATATATATATATATATATGATTTTTTTTGACTCTCTATCTATTGGTGATTTGAGTGGATCCATGTGCTATACTATATGTAAGATTTGTGTGTTGGTGTGTAAGGATTTGTTTGTGTTCCCCAAACAGTAGCTAGCTCCTATAGCCACTGTTCGGAGTGAGCAGTCATTCCTGGCGTTCGTTCCGTACGGCATCGTTTGGTCGAATAATTCATACAGCGATATGATAGAAAACAGCGGTATCAACAGCAGCTGCATTGGCTCCAATAATAACACCAACAACAACAACAACAACAACAACGGGTATAACGAGCACAGGAATAACGACAAGTATAACAAGCATAACAACAATGGCTACAACAGGCTCAATCTCATTAACAATAATAACAATCAGATAAGAATACCAGTAAGAATAACGGCCAACCTAAGCGCATCGATGGTCTGACATGAGGTTGCAGAGCCAATAGATCCTAAGCGGCATTTGGACGGCGGTGTGATCAGCATCGCCTCCGACAGCATCGTCGTCAGCTACCATTGCGATGGCCGTGGCACTCCGACGGCTGCTCCGTGCGATTTTGTCTGCGTCATCCTTTTGTGGGAGGGAAATTCCAGATCTGAGGTGGCCCGCTGTGGTGGTCGCGTACACGCCTGTATTTGCTATACAATAGTTGCCGGCATACGGAGTTTAGGAGAACGATTTACGACTGTAATGAACGATGCGTGCAACGTCGGCTGTCGGATTGTTGCAGCAGCAGCAGCTCCTGCTGCTGCCGCGGCCGCCCTCTGGGAGGCTTGGCCGCATTTTTCCACTTCGCGTGCATGGCCCTGTTTATTCTGGGGGACCGGGCTTGGAAACCGCCCAGTCGCATGTGGAGCGCGCGCGCTCTCGCGCGAGGTCCACATGCGACTGGGCGCTCCACGAGCTCGTGAGTCTGTGCCCATCTGTTGCTCCGTCTGTGTCCAGCGTTGTGATCATGGAAATACAACACGACATGTCTACGCGGACGAAGATAACGACTACTTCTAGTTTCAATACCCAGCATTATTGAGCGATGAATCACTGGTTCAGGGAGATGCGCAGAAGTCGAATTTGTCGATTGTCGTCCGCTCCGATCGAATCTGCGAGGCCAACGGATGATCAGGGCAATCAGCTGGCTGTTATATATAAATAAAGAAGTAACAATTATATTATCAGCTCAACATGCACCTGCAGCAAATCGACGTGTCGCGAATCATCTCTGTTGGTAAATTATAGTTCATTCATTTAACGGATAACCAGAGTTAAATAGTTAGAGGAAAGTGTGTTTGTGTTTGTTGCTCATCATGTTGAATCATGATCGTATTCAAAGATGTGAAATAAATACGAAGCACGCGATAACTAGTAGACTAGCGACTGATATTCAACGGATAAACGGGACAAGATCAGAGGCTTTTTAAAACGTTCCACAATCCTCTAGAGAAGGCTTGCAATAGGCAGAAACTATTCAGTCATCGTAATTTACCAGTTGAAAATAGAGAGGACCGTACGCAATCGTCAACATATGATTATTAGCATAATTAGTCTTCTTATGCTGAAACTTCTCATGAGAATTATCGATTATTGTTATGATGAAGGTGATCGCTGCAGAATCAAATGGGTATATGAGTGAATACATATTCAGAGCAATTGTTGGAAGCGGCCGTAGCTCTAAATAGCAGTCCCGTTCTCAGCTATTGCACACGGACAACATGACATCGACTGTTCGGTGTCTGTCAGTTGAACAGAAATGATTCCACATATATTCAAATATACCCCACGCTGTTCTGTACATGGGAACATCTAGTTAGTGTGTGTTTGTGTGTGTGTGGGTGTGTATATAGTCATTGCGAATTCGCATTGTAGTCGAGCATGCACGCAGAAACACAATAGCATTTGGCGGACGGGCCATGCAAGCCTTGTCACCTAATTGCCGAAATTAGCCTGGCTGCCGAACTGCCGATTGGAGTTCGAAATCGGAGCACTCTCGTCCAATTGCGCTTTCAGCTCTACTCCGAGGGCGAGTAGACCCCGGGTGAGCTCTTACATACGATCGTGAAAATAGGCAACACAGCTACAGCCGGCGACTGATGGCAGCAGAAGCTGCAGCAGGTAGATTTGTAGGCGCAGCTTCGCTAACTGTTTAACTGTTCGTCTGTCTCTATTCGTTAGAGCCCCCTCAACTACCCCCCCCACACGCTCCTGATTCCCCCCCTTGTCGGAATAGATGCACGCACGCATGTCACACTAATTGTATTGGGCTACTAACTAAGGAAAAAAGCACACGACGCAAAGCTCTACACTTCAAAGAGCCACCGACATCGATTCGACGGGAAAGGCTATTGGAAAAGGTCTCTGAAATCGTAAAGTCAATGGATATCAATGGGCATTTTCGAGTGAACTTTGTGGCTGTCAAGGCAAGTTGATCATATCGACTAACGTTACCAATGTGCCGGATAGCGAACGGCTATCGTCTACGAAAATCGACGAAGCATCGCTAACGAGCCGCAGATTTGACGGTCCTACACATGCGCGTCTTCAAGATGAGTACACGTGCGTGCGTCCTTAAGCCAAACCTCAGCTGGTGCCGGTGCACTGCAAATGATGTCAGCCGAACTCGAGCAACCTGGGTAAGCTTGTAATAAATAGTTCATTCAAAGATAGCAAGAGGACTATGTCAGGCAAAAATTTGCAGCAAATACGGAGCCATTCGTCGTAAAAAAACAACATAGAAATGTTTCGCCTCACAGATGAATCATTGTGCAGTCTAGTAATTAGGCTCAATTGTCGTGTTATAACATTCAACTAATTTGAATAAATTCATAAGTTTTCATAAAAATGATGAAGAATGAGTATATGAATATAGCAAAATGTTTGAAAAGTACAACAGTAGTACGGTATTGTAATTAGCTTCATTTTGTCATTCAGAACACCAGTAGAGGGGTATGATATATTCACACACATATATATATATATATATATATATATGTATCTATATATAATACAGATGACAGTCAATTTCGTAGTCCGCATATTTAGTGTTCGGGGGTCCCTTTTGAGAGAATTTCATTATCGACGCCCCATGCTGACGTTAATAGCCTCAGAATATTCCCGGAATGCGACTTCGCATCACCACAAATCAAAGCTTTATTAATCAGTTGCGCTAAGTAATTAATGCCGTTTCATTTTGCACTAATATTCGGTCGATGTTGATATTATTACTTCGATAGTAGGTGGGATTAATCATGTGAGCAGACAAGTTAGTTTCTGTTAGATTAACGCGGCCACATAGTGACTACCTAGGCCAATACAATCAGTATCTCTCATCTCCCTCTTTCGCTATATATATATATATATATGGGCAGTTCAATGAACAACGGATTTACGTCGAACGAATTCAACGTGCAATCACGCAAAGATTGCAGGATAACAGCGAAACGTGCTAAACATTGCTAGCAGCTCCACCTTTACCCGAAACGCGTAGTCTCGTTATCTTCATTCGCTCGAAGACTGAAACGCACACACCTACATGCACATGACACTTTTGCCGTCTTCGGTTTGTCGCTGAAGATCTCCCAATGCTTCTTCAATCACACTTCTCTCGGTACTTATCTGTATTATGGCATGTACTACTATGAGAAAGTGGTGCTACTACCGTACTCGATAAGTTCTATCCACGCCTTCCGTGAGCTGCGCCTTTGTGGCCGTTCCGATGGGTTGTCGGTTGGTTGTGCCTCAAACGGGCCACCGTTATTCCCGAGCACGGGCCTCGATTAACCCGAATTCGCCAAGAACTGCCGCCGGGCCGGACCTCCGCGAATGGATGCGGGTGGGCATTCGGGAAAATGGGGAAATTAGGGTGGGGGGTCAAAGACGACGCAGCTCGGACCAACGTGTATTTGCGTGTGGTGTGTGTGTGTGTGTGTATGTGGATTTCTGTCTGGGCAAGACTGTGCGATTCTTCAAGGCTGTATTTAGGCCGAACGCGTGCGTCCCCGCTCGCGCAAATTGCCAAATCATTTCGTCTCAGAACTACAGGCGGACTGCAGAACGCTAGGGCAAGGCAGGGCCGGGAGAGAGAAAGAGAGATTGGAAGATGATGACGAGGTCTCTCGATTCAACCAACTATTGACATGGGGCCTGAGTGTGCGCGATCTCCGGAGTCTGCCTATAAAAGGGCGGGAACGAGGACGTCGGCTAAATCCGCCCCATCTCAACTGCAGTAGTGCATACACAGGCGTGACTATGGAGCGCCATGCGTCGAAGGAGCGAATTCCTAATTTCCAGACGCGGCGCATACATAAGAATGCGTTCACGTTCTGATGCAAAACTTTAAAAACAAAACGTTGTGAATTTGAGATTACCTCGCTGAATAAGAACACCAAAAGTGTAGAAATGCAAAACTCTTTGCGAAAAGCATCCATAGATGTGGTTGCATTCGATTTGTCGACCTGGTAGGCATGGCTACTACTTTGTGATCGGCACATTTGTGGGAACGACGAACGCCTGAAAGTGTGACGCCGCCCACCATGAGTGGGTTTAAGTGCAACAAGGTTTTTCCCTGAAAACATTAATCGCAATTATCCGAAGCTATCACATATGTACGTATATTAATGACGTGAGTAGACCTTGAATGTCTAGCGATTGGTCATCTTCTATAGCTGTTTAGCGAACTGTCTAAACAGATGTATAGCAGACACTTCAATGATCTGCCAAAAGATAGAGCAGGTGGGACTACCGCTTATGAACGGACCCCGCACCTACACATAGAATTGCATAGAGCTGACGGGAACGAACTGCTACTGCTGTTGTTGCTGTTTTTGTTGAGACATTGGAAAGTTATTTACTTCCACTCAGATGTTTAGTTTGCTGTAAAAAGTTGTTAGTGTTGGCGCGGTCCGCATGGCTGCACCGCGAGGTGGGTGGTCTTTTTTTGTGGTCCCGTAATGCGGAGAGAATAGAAACTGTCTAGACAGATCAATTTTATGATGCTGTGATTGGACAGGAACTAAATGCCAGCCAGATATTTGCGTGGGAATGTTTACTGTTGCTTTCTCGAGGACACTGTTGTTCATTAAGAAGCAACGGAGCTACTGCAGATGGTGATTATGCAAGCGTCTGTTGAATGAGCGATGCTAAGATAAAGTTTGTTCCACAAAGAAGAAGTTGCTCAGCATTCTAATGGTACACAAGCAAAGACAGAAATCTTACGACAAACCATCATCATTTAGTCGTCTCTGTGGTTCGAATCATTGGAGAATATCAGCCATCACTTTCGAGCTTGACCTCATAAGAAATATATGATAAATTGATTAATAATAGCTAGCTAGATTTATGAATAGTGTTCTTGCTCTACAAGTGGAGACATCGTTGAGCCGTTAGCTGACGTTGTCTACATCGAAGAAGCACACAGTCGCGTGTGAAATTCGCCCTCGACATCGGACTCGTGCGCAAAGTAGTACTACAATACTTTGCTGTGAATGAATAGAACTATAGAAGCCATTTTTGAAGTAATTTTTATTCTAGATTTCATCGTTGCGTTCACGATACTGATGTGCGTTCCACAAATTATTATTATTATTATTATTATTAATTATTAGTATTATTATTAGGCAATAGAGAAATACCCGTTTGGCGTATCCGACACAGACAAAGAAATAGTCAAAATCATATCATTACTACTTGCACGTGTGCGTCGTGCCCCATTGAAAACACCAATCTCTCTCGTTCACATAGCGCTGCAACGTTTTCCATTTCAAAGAAACACTCGAACGAAATTGAACGCAGATAACGCGTCTGTTTTATGTTACATTAGACCAGAGAAAAATGAAAAAGATTAACGCCTTCTCCATGTCGAAGCCGTCACCGTTATGAATGTCTACTACCGCCACTCTCATCAGCGTCAACCTTGTTGTGCAACGATGATGTGTGAATGCATGACGCTACGATGGGTGAATCAATGTAAGTCTATTTGCGTCTGTATGCGCTATTTCATCTAGCGTTTCCTTTGTCGTTGTTATGTATCTATTTTAGACTTTGCCAGCATCACACCCCAGAAGCCCTGGCAGCTGCGATAAATACTGTTATTATTAATACATTATTGTAATGATGATGACGATTATAAAAATAAGGAATATTCCACGAAGACAGGACACCATTGACTCTGTGTGAGCATTACGTATATCGCTATCGGGGCTATATTTTTGTTCTTTTATCCATCGTGCCCTTCTCCTTTTCTCTTTGAATTGGAGTGAACACGCCTCTATGCGAACTACAACCGTCACTCTACCACTATACTACAACGCCGTATGACAAGCGGCCACTACGCTGGTAGTCTCTTCTAGCTGTCGCCACTGTCGGCGACGCCGTGCATGCTTACTCCTCCGCTCGTTCATCGGCTGTGGCGTGACGACTCGTGACGTCTGCTGCCAGTTGCATCAATGCCAACCACCACTGTCGCGCCGTCTCCAGTCAACCAAACACGAAAAAAACGCATGCAAAGACGTGTACGTAACGCGGTAGCATGGCGTGGGCACAGTTAGGGCCCAGGCAAGGGTCCCTATCTCTCTTTGTTGGCTCCCCGAAGATAAGGGAAGATCCGGCGAGCTTCATCCTGCGTCTCTCAACATCGTACTATACCATTTCTTGTCCATCACAGCATTTGCACTGGCGCGAAAAGTCCAGCTGGCTCCACTCGCCGGCCGGGGTCGCCGCCTAACTATTATATATTATATATACGTGGTCCAAGGGGTTCGGTTGGTTGCGGCTAGCTAGCTAGCACGTATTTAGCCGTGAATGACAAGGATAGCTTTGCTGTTATTAAATGTCAGTGGGTTTGCGGGTCGGTCGGTTGGCCGGTTTATGAATGTGCCGTAGCTGGGGCAGCCACCGCCAGCCTATTCCTTACGCCGCGCGCGCGCGTGATGTGTGCAAAGTATGTAACCGTTAAGAAAACAGGACGTCCCATTTGACGCAGATCGGTCGGGAACCCCTTCGCTGGGCTTCGTTTTTTCTTCTCGCCTTCGTAAACTCTTCCTTCAGCCTTCCCGTCTCCTCGTAGAGAAGTAATATAATATCCCTCGTGACGGGTGTGCTCTTCCAGTAGCGGCAGCACCGGAGACCGAGTCTGTAGCAGCCGCAGCCACTCCCGACCACCAACACCACCGACGCACCCTATGCGCCGCGAAGTTGAATGAGATATTTCCTCTTCCGTTCGCTTTCTCTCTGTCTCTCCAGCGCGCGCGTCTGCCTGCCTGCCTGCTTGCCTGATCCCGTGCACAGTTAAGCTCGCGGAGGGGAACGCACGCTTGAGGGGGGGGGGGGGGGGGGAATTTGCAATGTTAAACATGCATTCACTCTGCCCTTTCCCGGAAGAATACCCGTCGACCTTTTCAAGCCTCATACATTTTTCTTTTTTAGGACTGTCACTTTTAAGACAGAAGGCAAGAGATACCAATGGCAGGGAGCTAACGATCGCGCGGTCTATAAATATGATAAACTGGGTTATATATATATATATATATATATATACATTTTTTTTGTGGACAATTCATGGAAAGTATATACAGACTTCATGATTCATAAGTAGTAACCTTCAAATTTTAGAAAAATCATCAAATTCGTAATTAAAGCGAGAACAATGAATAACTAGTCTGCAAAAGTTTGTTTCGACCTATATTCTCCTGACGTTTACAATATCACATAAGTCTGTCGAACTCCCATCGCAGTGTTAAATTGACTGGTGAATCTTTTATGTGAATCAGCTAGTCTGCACTAACGCCAACTTTGGTAGCTGACTTCAAATAGACCCATCCCCGTAATACTATAGGCGATCACTCGCGTACGGTCCATTCGATTTGTCCAAAGTTTCGGCGTTTACCAGAAGGTCACATTATAGGCCGGTAGCGTGCGTCTTCACACGCTGAGCCAATTCGGGCGATCCACCACACTCACATTAGTGTGCTGTGCATCAGTCGGAGCCACAATAACAAGCAAGCAACTGGAGCTAATCAAGTGGACATGGATAGTCAAACTGATATTCTTTTAGTCAATAGAGCGTTTGACGATGTACGTGCCGCTCTAAAACCGTCATTTTACGTCATGTGCACTATAACGGTGAAAGGTTAAGTTAAAGCTGTATTGGTTTATTAAAGGAGCTGCAATCTCACAATGCTTAAGCTCTCATATATGTCACGCAGGGAGCTCGAACCCGCGACTTCTGACTATCGAGAGCCAGAGACATATTGAAGCTGCTTTCCTTTATGTGAAGGTGATCGAATTAGTCTTCGTTTTATCTCACTAAACTGTCGACTTCCCACACTATAACGAGGAAACACCTGTTGTATTCAGAAATTTATGAGGAATTTTTCTAAACGTTAATAGGCAACGTTTATATCATGAAATGAACCTTCATAACAACTATAAACCTCATTGTATGCGGTGGACACGGTCCGTCGAGATCTCGTTCTGCGGGAGGTTGCTGAGCACGTCCCTGGGCTCTTCCCTCTGGTCGACCTGGCCTATCGTGGTCCCTCCCATCTGATCATGGACAACGCCGTCATCAGCTCAGAGTGCGGGGTCCAGCAGGGGGACCCGCTGGGCCCAGCCCTCTTCTGCCTGGCCCTCCGGCCCCTCGCTGTGTCCCTCCAGTCGCGTCTGCGGCTGTGGTACATGGACGACGGAACGTTGGCAGGTGATCCGGCGACCGTCGCCTCCGACGTTCAGCGAGTACTCGACTACGAGGGGCGCAGCGGCCTCGCCCTCAACCCCACTAAGTGCGAGATCTTCTCTTTGGACGCGCAGCCCGACCTCCAGCGGTCGCTCCCAGGATGCCGTCTCACTCAGAGGTTGTCCCTCGAGCTCGTCGGCTCCCCTCTCACGGACGAGGCCATCCGGCCGCTATTGGACCGTTGCCTCGAGAGGACGGCCGTGATGCTCGACCGACTGCCCCTGTTATCGGCTCACCAGGGGCTGTTCCTCCTTCGGTCCTGTTTCTCGGCGGCACGCATGCAGCACTTGCTTAGGACATGCCCGGCCGGCACTGAGGCTTCAGCCCTTCACGATTATGACGACTTGGTGTTGGACGCGCTGACGACGATCCTGAACCTCCAGCTCCCTCCGGAGGCGGCGTCGCAGGCTACCCTTCCAGTCCGCTTCGGGGGCCTCGGCATTCTCAGTGTTCGCCGCTTGGCCGACGTTTGCTACGCCGCGTCGCTCACGGCGGTTGCCGACATGGTCGCTACAGTCCTCCCCCCCGAGGCGCTCGCCCACTTCTCCGCCTCCCAGGAAGCTGCCCTTGACCAGACGGGCGCCCGCGCTCGGGTCCCTCCGGACAAACAGAGCAAGCAGCGGGCATGGTCCGATGCCCTGCACCAGGAGCTGCGGGACTCCCTCCTGGCCTCTGCGCCACACGCTGCTGACCAAGCTCGCCTCCGGGCTGTCGACAGGCCTGGTGCGGGGGCGTGGCTCCACGCGCTGCCCTCCTCGTCCCTTGGTACTGCTCTAGACGATCGCTCCCTCCGCTTCTGTGTGGGCCTTCGCCTCGGGGCCCCTGTAGTTGCGGCCCACAGCTGCGAGCGTTGCGGGGACCCCGTCGCAACGAATGGCCATCACGGTCTTTCGTGCGAACGCAGCGCCGGTCGCCATCCGCGACACACGATGCTTAATGACACGCTCGTGAGGGCCCTCCACTCCGCCGGTATTCCTTGCACAAGGGAGCCACAGGGCCTCGACACCTCTGACGGCCGCCGCCCTGACGGCCTCACCCTTGTCCCCTTCCATCGAGGGCAGCACCTGGTTTGGGACGGCACTGTGGTTGACACTCTAGCACCCTCTTATGTCAACCACTGTGCAACCATCCCCGGTTACGCAGTAGCGCGTGCGGAACGGGCAAAGCTAAGGAAGTACGCCGCTCTCCAAGCAACCCACCTGTTTTCCCCCCTTGCCTTTGAGACCTTGGGCGGGCACGGCCCTCTCACTGCGAACTTCCTCGAGGGGGTCTACCATAGGCTGATCCGCGCCACCGGGGACAAGCGCGCTGGCTCTTTCCTCCTGCAGCGGCTGTCCCTCGCCGTGCAGAGAGGCAATGCCATCGCCTTCCTCGGAACATTGTCGTCCTCACCCCCCCCCCCCCCATAATCCCTAGAAATCCCGCCCTACTGTATGTTTGAATAAACGGTTATTTTCTGCTAACCTCTTTAATAAAAAAAAAAAAAAAATAATGCTAAGATTCAGTAAAAGTTGCTGTTGCTCCCTAAGGGTCACAGAAACAGCAGTTGTGGATAGTTTGCCGTTGGGCCTTTCGAAATTTCGAAGCGATAGAACACCCAAATGTACCGGGGTCTCTGGTCCGAAATCGAGTTATGCGGAAGTTCCGAATCGTAGTGAAAATTTTCAAAACTATTCCACCCCATAGAATACACGACAGGCGTTTTTATCTAATTTACTTGCAAATGCCAAACCCATCGTGCACTTCCGCCGTTATTTACGGTTTGACCGTTCTCAGGTTCTTTGGATGCGCTAAATTTCGTGATACAGCAATGGACAGCCACGTACACACATACATTATATGTAGACATACGGATATATTCGTCCAGGAGACTGAATCTAATCAGCTACTACGTCGAAGGACTATTCGAGGACTACCAATCCAAAAGAGACAATGACCACTGGATGGTGTTGTAGATTAGATGGTAGCTCACCCACGGTTTCCGAGGAACACCTCAGGTTTAGACTATATTAACGGGATGACGAGGTGGCTACCTCATCGGAGCACATAACCTACAGCCACAGTGAATAGTCCGTCTGTCCTGATCGGCCGAACAATGACCGCGTGTAGTACACAGCCGAGCTCTATAAGTATCGACTGTTTGATATTACCGCGCGCCGAGAGCCGAATGGCCGTGACATTTAAGTGAGCGTAGATTTCAAAGGACACCGTTCAGGCCATCGCCGTTTGGGCCGAGTCGCTCACATCGAGACGGACGCGCGGAGCCGCTTACATACTTCGCTCTGATCTACGGCAGGCGCACCATCTCGGCCACGGCTGAGTCGAGTCTCAGACGCAGTTCGGCTGCAGTGCACGCATTGTCGTGCATTAGGCCGATTGCCTATTTAACCAGTTCGGCTATCGCTCTCTCTCTCTCTCTCCATGGACCAAGAAACAGAGGCGGAAACGAGGAGCGACGGAATTAGGTATATCTGACGAGAGCGAGAGAGAGAGAGATATGGAATTGTGGCCTTGTTTGCTTGCTGGTTTCATATGTCTACCTCGCGTGTAAGGTCGATGGGCTAGCGCCATTTGATGATCGGCTCGATTCAGGCCCCTTCAATGTCAAGACAACAACACGGCCTGTGTAGTGGGGCCTTTTTTAAGCAGCTTTAGCCCGTGTCCCTGCTCTGTCTCGTTCTGTGTCACTGCCGCGTTTGTGTGTGCAGGTATCGCTTGAGACGCAGATGAGGCGGGGTGCGTTTGCAGTGAATTATATAATATAATCGCCGCAATTCGACGTCGAGCCCATAGCGAGAATGAGGAGTGGAAGTGCCGTTGCATTTCGTGCAGCCCAACCGGCCGGTAATATTTAACAGACATTTCGACAAGATATCATACAAGCATGGCTCACAACCGGAGTCAGCTGCTGATCAAACATCCCTGGTAGAAATGGCGATTCAATCGGAGCAACCGACCAAGACTGACAAGCGAACCCTAATGAATTGGCTTCGCTATCCAATAAGTAACGACATGTTATCGACAACGATGATGGTGCATCGTAGATGTCGCTAAGAACGTACCATAGACAATATTTGGTGTGGACGATAGTTAATCTCTTCAACGAAATTCGGAAACAGACGTCCCTCTCTACAAGTATCTTTGGACCAGTCGGCTCCATTGCCTAACAAGCATAATATTTCAATAGTAACTTATCAACACTAATTTCTAGCACTAAGGTTTACTGTTTTATTAGAATTACCCACAACTTGTTGACGTGTTTGTTTCGGCTTGTCTGAGATAACCTAGGTTGCATTAAAATACGGCACTGCACGCACGACTGCCACCTGCGCATATGGCTATTACAGCAGTGATAATCGTTTTGTGACAGCAGAGATTGCGCTCGATCAACAGCTAACGTCGTAGTAGGCGATAAATGTTTCGAAATGTATTCTTTTATAGTTCTTAATTTCTATAGTTGTTAATTTCAGAACTTCGTGGGCTTACGTTTCAAAATAGCGAATTTCGTTACACTGCGGACTAGTGATATATTCGAAGTGGACCTCATCGCAGCGCAAGCAGTGAGCTCATATCGGGCTAGTTACGCTGAGATATTTCAACCCTATCAAAAAATAAACTCTCATCATCAACAACTCTCATGAAATTAGAATGAGAAATGATACATTATCATAACTTAGATGGAAAAAAAAAAAGAGGGAATCGTATGAACCCACTTTCCAAAAGAAGCTTCAAGCGCCATACGAGATATAATAAGATTTATTTTCGAGACAGCAGAACGCGAGGGACGCCGGGGAGATTTATAATCTCGGTTTTCAACCAACACAGTGGAATACTAAGCGTGTGGCTATCTGAGTGTAATCAAAAGACTTCATTTAAATTCTCACGGTAATGGTTCGTAGACGTTGGATGGTGCAGCCCGAACTAACTAACCTGCCAGTGAAGTCTCGCCTCAAACATAGAATACCAATACTTAGGCCTGAGAGTCCATTTGAATATTAAATGGGTTCGTTTTTATAAAAAAAACAAAATTCATTTAATCTTGCCACGCGGCGCTAACTTCTCTGTGAAAAGAGCAGACACAGATGTCTAGAGCCCTCTCGGAAACAATATCTATACAAATATTAGCCGTGTGCGCATCAGCGTATGCGAGAAATAATACAAGTGTATCCTTACGGGAAATATGTTGCCCTAGGAATATAATTTTCAGATTTTCCATAGAGGTCGTTTTCAAGAGCGTGTTAGTCGCTCGTGAGTGTTTGGGTCGGCGTTCTTCAGTTGGGTGTTGCGTGAGAGAGATTAAATGTTTTTTTTTATGTTTATTCAAGATTTGAAACCTCTCAGCACCAGGGTACAGCTGAGGGCCTATTGCCCGGTAGGAACCGTTCCAAATTGAACGCATATTCTTTTTGCATGGTCAAATTAATTTATAATAGAATTTATCAACTATATTTTTGTTCGAGCCCGGGTATAATTTTGTCTTCCATGTAAAGCTCGTTGTGTAAGCGTTCAAATGAGTTCGCTCGTGTAGACTAATATAAACGATGTTGCTGTATATAAAAATTATATCAGTGTATATAAGGCTCATTCGCTCGAAACGACCATTGACATTATTCTTGTCCAGAACATTTCCACATTCGCAGCCATGTAAAGTCGGCTGCTACTACGTCTATTTCACCGTTCGTCGGAGTTGACTGATGATCACCTAAGACTGTTACGATAGGCTATATTTATGGCGGGCGAAAAATGTTCATGTATCGTGTGAAGTAGTGGCCCACTTCGGAGCGGCATTTTTCTTCCTATTTTCGGGGGATAAGGAACAAAAATATCGGCAGTCTCGTACCGGACTGTTCGCTTTGCCCATAACCGTATCCCTTCGTTGGACTGGTGCCGGCGGTGACGGTGGCTGTGGCTTCTGCTGCTGCTGGACAACTCCGACACTACCGGCTGTCGCTGCAGCTGGTGCGTTTCGGTGTGCACACATGATATGACTGCGACGGCGGATGTTATTGCGCAATGTGAATGATCGTAAAAGCTCAGATGCTCGCAAGCTTGTTGCTCGTTTGTGCGCTCGCAACTCGCATAAGCGTATTTTTCTGCGGACGAAGCGACCACCCTCGGCAGACTCCGATCCGAGATCAGTTACGATGGACATCAGTCAGTAGAAAATTTGAATCGATTGTAAGCGTGTGTGAAAAACTTACTTGGAAACTTGATTTAGCTCAGAACATGGAAGACGTACGCAGTGTTTGTCGAAGTTGGTCCCACCTTCGATGGACCGATGCCTTGTGATGATTTGTGCATGGTTTGTATGGCTTACACTGTGAGTGCGCTCATGACTGTATGCTTCCAGCAAATTGCTCTTCGTTCATGCGCGGCGTTTAATCGGCATCAACAATCGAACGTGTGATCTGATCAAAGGCTTTTTAGATGTCCATAGCCTGACGTGGCTTGTTACGAAGAGCTACCCGTCTTCTAAAGATATGACGCTCGAGGCTTGTAGCTTGATGTAAGCCTTGTATTTCTACTACTCCAGTTACTCTAAACCGATGCCTACTTTGAGCAGAGGAATTTTTTACGATAATAGAAATAATAATTATGATATATTTGTTTGGAAACGTCTACCTCACATTTGTCCCATGTTGGACTTTGCGGAAATCACTATTTAGACGTGCTTACTGGCTGAAGACTACTCTCGGGCAGAATTCGTTGATTAGGTTGCTTCCAAGATTAGTGCCTAAGAGGTGCTCAGGCCCAAGTCACTGGAGCAGAACCCAGCCCCCAGTGAGGTTTTAGACAATGGACTTGCTACGTTCTTCGCAGTTCTTCTTGTTCTTAGCTTTGCAACCATTGCAGGGAGATTCAGCAGATGGGAATGAAACGCCTCCTTTATATTCTTGCGGACTGATGTCGGCCTCAGGCCGAGAACTACAGTGGAAAAATCTCAGGTGATTTCTTTGAGGGACACCGCATCTTATGCACGATCAGTCATTCAGCCAAACGAAATGAGAGCGAAAATAAAAGGCTGGGCTAGGTGCAGCGATCTTCAGGTACCGTTGACGGCCAATGAACTGTCGGCAGTCAGAGGGCTCCTGAACTTGGTTGACCAAGGGGGCTGTTTTCTGTTTGTGAGTAACACTTGTTGGCTGACTTATCTTTTTTATCAATTTTTGGCTGACTTATCTTTCATGGTGACGCCGGTACCTACTTCCAAATCGAAAGCACAATCGGACCGGCGCAGAATAACTGTGAGGGTTTACCTCAGGTTAGGCCCTTTGATATGCACTCACCTATTATAGTAACTTGTTGCTGAGAGGTCAATCGGATGACTAGTCTGCCATTTTTTCTCCTATACCCAAATTAACATTAATTTACTTTGTTTGTTGAGTCTTCGCCCATGTGAAAGGTATCCGGGCTGCAAATATTTTTACAAATAGCATACTTATTTCATAGATATTTTTATTTTTAGATATTTCAAGATATTCGCAGTTGGCCGAAAGACCCATATCGCGAGTAATGGAAGTTGCAGGTATCCTAACTTCTATTTATCACAAAAGTTACCACAAGGGTCCAATGAATAAAAATCGGCTCAGTTGATGATTGGCACAGTTGACAGTCATTACCCAAAGATGCTAAATCAAGTTACTCGGGCGACTTCAGCTCAAATACTGGCATGCAAATGGGACACATGCGAAGTGAGCAACGAAATAGTTCTGCTTGTTCCGCCCACATGTATCTGGACGGCTGTAGTTGCCGTACGCCTTAACTTCGTTACCGCGATGGTTCCAGCTTAACAGCATACGTGCTGCCCATGTTGGCGGCAGCACCCAAGGCACGAACAGTGTGCTACCCGACGCTCATAGCTCTGCTTAGATACCACCAGGTAAGTCTGGTGTGATCTGGCGCTGGTCGTCAGACATCACACAAACGACTAAAGGTAATCGTAGCCATAAAACTGCTCACTCTTCTTCCGATGGCCCCAACCAAGTCTAACTCACTCGCCGCCGCTGTTACCGCTGCCGGTGACGCCGGCCGCTGAGATGGTCCGCTACTTGGATCCTGCAGCCAGGATAGTATTAGTATAGCGGCCAGCACTGCAGAAGCTCCGAAAGCTTGCCAAGCGTGCGATCATTCGGGACGTCGCCGAAAGCGAAAAGGGACTAAAGTTAGAAAGATAAAGTGCTGGAGAAAGAAACAGGTTGGCCAATATTCCCACGCTCACCCGTGCCTCACCTTCCGCCCGGGCGCTGGCTCTTCTACCTGCCTCCTTCGAAACGCTCCTCCGTGTCGTTTAAAACTTTTCTACTGCACGAAACACTGACGCAAACTTCCTGCGTTCCCTCGGCAGTGTCTCACGTCTCGTCGTCAATACCATCGCGGTCGTCCGCACCTCCGGAGAATGAAGCAACAGCGCCCAGCAACAGGCGACCCAATACGACCGTGCGGCCGACCGACCGCCCGACCGACCGCCCGCGAGCGCGCCCGCCAAGGTGTGGCAAAACGGGCGACGCACGTGGGAAACTGTACAACGAATCGCGGGAATGGCCGCGGGGATCTTGGAAGGAGCTTGTGTGTTGGCCAATATCCAGCGGCCGGCGTCGCAATGACCCAGCTGCGCTGTCGAGAGAACGACTAGCTTATAGATTTTGAGCACCGGCGTCACACGAACAATAATAGCATCGAGCAGTAAGAAAATAGCCATGAAACAGCTAAGAACGCGAACACAAGTGCGCTACGAACACGCCGCAAACGATATTTTCTGGCGTGAAATCGAAAAAAAAAGGCGAAGGGCGACGGTAGAAAAGGCGCAACTACGTTGGCGACCAGTGGCGCATAGTGATACTATCCAAGATATAATATAATATTATTTAGATACTGAGCTGTAGTTCAACATGGGTACATTCGTACACTGACGTTGAGGCGCATTAAATTCAGCCTTGAACGTGACTCGAAATAGCAAAGCTACAGATATATATATATATATATATATATTTATTCATCGCCAGCTTGCTCTCTGTGAGATACACAATATTTTCGTGAACAATTGACGTTGACAATGATTACACTACTGTGCTCTGTACATCAACCATTGCATATTATAGATCGCATGTATTCGTTAGAGTTGAAACAAATCGAGCTCGATCTCCGGGAGACTTATGTTCTGCCATAGCCTACGTCTGCTGTTTTCTACTCTTGAATATAATCACTAAGCTATATCATATCATCTTGTCATCAAATATTCCTAACCTAGATTCTTATCTCAGTTCCATGTTTTTCGATCACTGAATTTTGACTCAGCGGATGCTGAGCTATCGTCGTTCGACCATCGGTTCGCCACAGATCAGAGTGGCATACCCGGCCATACAGGGTAAGCTGTTTTCGACCTCGAGGATACGATACATCGATCGGCGAGACCTCCTCGTCCCACAATATCCGCGCATGTCTCGCGTAAGTCCAACATTTCTCGTTACCCTATGAGGTGTGCTGTGGCTTTGTCTCACTCAGCATTGTGCTTACGCTGACTTCCGTCAAGAGATCGAGCCGATGTAACCTTTGCAACAATTGCACGGTGCGTAGTTTTACAAATTGGGAGCAAGTGCCCTCCATTCGTTATAAAATACAATCCGTCAAATCTGTACAATCTGTCAAGGGAACAAGCCGTGGAATTTTCAATGGGACTCCGCGCCGCCCATATATAAAGAAAACGATGGCTCACTCAAATGATGGCCGGGTTCATTCCTTCAGGACATGGACCCCATACTCACGCCCGAACTCAACTCGCTAGATTTCCCTGTCTGGGGCATTTTGAAATGCAGGGTGTCCTGGAGAAAAATAACGCCTCGGGATTTCCGAAAGGCGATATTATAAAAGAATAGCCGAAAATCCCGGACCATATCGTTGAAGCCGCCACTGAGGCCTTGGATCACCGACTGGAAGCAACTATCAAGGCCGAGAGAGGTTATATTGAAAGTTGAGTATGTCCATCACATTAACAGTCTCTCTTGTTGATACGGTATAATTTTCAATTACATTAGCTTTGTATTTATGGAAATATCGACGTTTTTTTGTGTATCACTTTGGTGTTCTCACCCAATATATATATATATATATATATATTTATATTATGTATATATACGTGTATATTTATATAAATATATGTATATATTTATATTATATATATATATATATATATTTATATTATGTATATATACGTGTATATTTATATAAATATATGTATATATTTATATTATATATATATATATATATATATGTATATATTTATATTATATATATATATATATATATATGTATATATATAATATGTGTATAGATGTTGCGCTTACGTAGTCAGAAGGGATACCCTGTGGTCATAAATTAATACAAGTTTGAGGGTTTAGAGTTTTCCAATTACCGCCCATTTTTCACACACTGAAGAGATCCGAAGTGAATCAGTTGTTGCCCTAAACGTCTGTTGGAGCTCTTACATTTTATCGTGATCGATTTCCTGCTCATGGTCCTCAGCTGCCGCTCGAATGGTGAGCGCATAGTCACTTAGCTTTGCGCAAATCATCAAAACCGATTTCAAAGTGCGGCTATAACTATATTGTATAGTTAGTGTCTGTTCTCCGATAATATCCCCAAATAATCGTCCACCTATCTCAGTCTTTCTCCGTCCCGAGGTTGTCGCGCCAGGGAATCTGGTAGAGGCACAGGCTTAGGCCACCGATAACCACTTGACGACGCATCGCACATGCGTCAAAATGCCACTAGCTATATATTCGTGGCTGATTTGGACCCAGCCAGAGGAGCGCGAACAACAAAGCCTAGCATATATTTTTTTTCTTGGAACTCTATTTTGAACGCCAGTGCGCCAGCATGAGGTGGCATCTCTTCGCGAACTTGGCCAGAGACGATTATTAGTATCAAAGCAATTGCCCAATAATCCACTGTGCAGTGCAGTCGAATGCCGATATTATCTAGCTATTTTTTGCCGCAATTGCGCGTGTAATCATAGATGCATGCTCCGCCAGTATTTGTGGCGTGCATCTATATTTGTATTCTGCGTCTAGCTCAGTACAGATCTCCGTATCAGTATTCAACGAGGAAAATTCGGGTATTTTCGCTCGAATGGTGGCGATTTGCGAAATCGGCTACAAAATCGTGTTTTTTTTATTCTCTCCAGCCATACAAATCCAATGTATCAACTCACTGGAAACGGTGCTGGGGCATAGATGAGCGAATCAAACATGGATATAGTCTGTGGCTCTCCAAAATCGATTTCAAATGCTCCTACTCTCGCTCCAATGGCCGATGAGTGTTCGTCGAGCACAGGTCAGCTGCCGGGCGGACCGTATCAGCCCCCCCCCCCCCCCTCCGCCCCGGGGGAAAAGGAAGCCATCGAAATGTTTTTGAATTTTTGATACGAGCCAACCAGCGCACACCACCACTACAATCGCTACCTCAGTTTTCTTCCACAGAACGGTCCACTATACGAGTGGGTGGTTCGAGTCGGACGATCTGTTTGCAATGCAGGTCTGCAGCTTGTGGATGTTATCTCACTAAATTGCATTCGGACGCCAAAACTCGGGTGGCGGTCGAGGCAAGCAACCGTTGTTGGCGGTTGGATTCAGAAATCATTCCGCACCATTCAACAAGAATACGCTCGGCCTCTGCCATGGGGCTGGCTACAGCAGTTCGACTATGTAGTTACAGCCAAATAGACTCTGATATGAGTATTTAGAGACGCTGGCTGAATCACACAAACCCTGTAATGCTTCTAATAGCTGTGTAATTGTAGGTTGTACTAATTGTTTATTTGCTGTATACCGTCTAAATTTTCTTTGTCGAATTGAAGCGTTACTTGTCTAATGAACGTGACTTGGAAAACGTGTGAAAAACTTGTGTTGTGTGACTTCATAAAACAACTTGAATTCTGTTCCGAAAAGCACGTTTTTTTGTGTCTTGATGCCTCGTTCGTATATTCGTAATATTCAGTCAAATAATGTAATCTTTACAGACACGATCGCTTGCAGAGTCCGCTGGTAATGCCGTGACCTCGGAAGTGCACCACCACGCCTCGTGCCCTAATTGGGAAGGGGAGAATAACTAAGAGTCGTGTCATTCGTATTCAAAATCAAGTTATTGTCTTCGGGTGCAATGTAGGCGAAGAGGCCGAACCGTTTCCATCAGTCACGTACGGCAACTCCAGAGATTCAATCGAAGGGGGAATCAATTCATTGTCGACCCCAACGTGAGCATAGGTCTACCTGCCAACCAAGACACATGTCGCTCTCGTATGGTATCGCGCATTTTTACCCGCGATGTACCTGGGCAATTGCCTACGGCAGCAATGAATCGAGGGGCTACAGCACTCGTAGAACGGGCTAGTACTGAGCAGTTCGTACCTTCGAATGTATTGTCTCCGTTAGCGTGGCGCGGAACGCCACATACGGCATGGCCCAGCTGTCTTTTAATAGTTGCCCCTCAGAGGAGTCCAAAGTTCAATTTTCATGCGGTACATTATTACTGATTAACAATATCGTTAACGGATAATCAATGTGTGTATGTTAAACATTGAGTAATGGTATTGTTAAACGTCACCCAATTTGTGCATATATTACATATGCGTATAACCATTGTGTTCGTTGTAGTGACACGAGTGATTGCGGATTCAATTGTATTATTCCAGGGATGCGATGTCGTTAGTAGGGAAGCATTTTCGATGATGTTTCCAATTCATTATATTCGGTAGTGATTATTGCGATACCAATCCACTGCTTCGGAATGATATGGCCACAGACGCAACTATTAACAGCAAATTAATATTATCTTCACTATTTATAACGCATGTGCTTCAAGATTTTAGTCAATTCCATACAAGGAGGTATTAAACGGCTCCTGTTCGTTGTCAATCTGACTGACTTTTAGAGACCGTTTCAAAATTGTGTCCCCTGGCTTCCAGAGACAAAATATAAACTAATAAAATATTAGAATTCAAGCTGTACAACTATGATTTAACTTGCGAGGCCATTGAGGTACGGGATTCCTGTACGATTTATAACATGATACCTTGCACACTCGGCCCCACGTAGATGACAAGCGGCTTGTGAAAGTCGCTTGTAATGCAGAGGATATCGTGAAATCCATAGGGGCCGAAGCGGGTGACGACGTGGCCTGGATTTGTTCGACTCAAGCCCTTCCAACTGTCATAGCTCTTAGTCTTGAAAATGCAGGGTGCATCCTGTGTTATCCTGCCCTCTACGAAGAAGCTCTATGTGAGCAGTGTCTTTCTGGTAGTTGGAAGCTCTTCGCGATTACTTTGAATAGCAGTGGAGTATCGGCAAGAGGAGACACCAAGCGGTTTCGGCATGACGCGGCATGAAATGGTCGAACGAAACTCTACAAATACTGCATGTAAAGACTTATTCCCCTATAGAGCACGCTGGATGTCCTCGATGAGATCAGTGAACGCACCGAAAGTTGAATGGCCATTTCGGATCCCCTTTGTTGGTCTTGAGATTAAACACGTATAAGAGCTTTTCTAGCAAGAGCTCTAGTTTGCGATTCCTCCGTAGAAAGTTCCACTGTCGGATTTCCTTTGGTATTTTGGAGATCTGTGAATGTGGATTTGTTTGCAACGGGTGCAATTTTTTGTTTCGCCGGCACTAGGGCTTCACATTCGTCCAGCTTTCTTGTTATGGCTCTAGTTTTTGCTCGCGATATGCCTGGCTAATAATGGCCAGCAGGCGTACTCTGAGACGTTGGAGAGTATCTTCGATGCCGTCTATCTATCGATCTAGTGTACCTCTACAATCTACATATTGTACGCGAAGGTACAAAAATGACGTGGCCACAAATGTAGTCCGGATGATGGTGTTTGGTTCATCTGAGACAGGCGAATCAATAAATCAGACAGCTAAGCGCATTCTACTGTTTACTCTCGTGCGGCTGATTGCGAGGTTGAGCGCCCGAACGACGCCATATCAATCGTGTCCATACTGCTTCTGCGGCATCGACCGCATCGGATCATTAGAATGGCTTGATCTACTCGACCAGTTTGCGAGCAGTTGCTATCGCTGCTGTATAGCATGAGGCATAGCGCAATAGGAGAGGCGAGGAGTGCGTACGTATGTCCAACGATTTTTTAACCTTTGAATGAATGGGTGTGCTACGTATTTAACGTGTGGCAATAGCTTCAACGGTACGAGAGTTCCGACCAGTGATCAGCGAATGGGAAAATGTCACCAGAGTCCAATTATGGTGTGGCCACTATCGGGACCGACAGGTCACACTGCAATTCAGTTACCCTGGACACATCCGAATGAGAGTTCCGAAATCATGATAATTGAATATACATTCGCGGTCTAATCTTAGAGAAATGTATACAGAGCATCCGACACATCTAAGTGAAATCATTAGCGCGCGTTTAATTGCGTGAAGAAGCCATCTGATTTGCTAAAGCGCATCGGGGTTTGTTGACACGTTTGTGTTGCTTCGTAGGCACTCACATTCATGTACATATCAGAGCGAATATTACTGAGCATGTGCTTAATTTAACTAAGGAGGTTTAGAGGTAGATGAGAAGGCACGAAGAATCGACAAACAGACCGATGTTTCAAATTTAAGGAGCGCCATTACAGATGGCGTTATTATCCGCGATGTTTTTGTTATATTATAGCAGACCTCGTTGTGTTTTTCGTAAACAAGTTTTGCGGCTTTTGCATACCGGGCGTTTTTGCCAGTCTGTTTTAGTACGTTTTAACATCTGAATTATTCACCACTTCGGTTCGGAAGAGAGACCGAAGCGATACATCCCGACACCCAACTTCACGAACGGCACACCGTCACACGCGTTCAAGTCGTCACCTCCGACGTCGCCACGAGTATCAGCAGCAGCAGCAGCATCATCATCACAGGCCATCGCCACGCATGCACGCCCCGTCCACTGTCATCATATCGTTATCCTCCACAGCCATCGTAGCAGGTAGTTGGACAGGCAGGCAGTTAGTCAGCCAGGCCAGCAGCTACCCACCTGCACAAAAATGGATCGTCGACCGATGAACAAGCTGACAAACGATAGACATGCGACCGGGCAGATCGACAGATATGAAAGACATCAAACCGTCGGGCTGGCTAGAAGGATCAGCAGAGGGGATCTTGAGGGATTTCGCTCGACGAAGGAGAACGAGTCCGAGGCTCGACTCGGTAGGGGCAGGATCTAGGACGATCACAAGAGGCTTGCTTTTTTTCCCCGTTCGATTCGTCTCTATCTCTCTCTCCCTCTGCCTCTACCTCTGCCTGTGCTGTCGAGAAGGGTTACTTTTATCCGCCTCGAGCGAACTGAAAGAAAAAACAAGGAAGCGAGCGAGAGGAGAAAAATGATTGCAAGGATGGTGGAAAATGGCAGCGGGCAGCCTTGGGACTCGTCTGCCTCGTGCCAGACTGCAGGCTGCCTTCAAGCTAGCTAGCTAACCGCCCTGTATGTCTGCGTACCCGTCGCATGCGGCCGCATTCAATCATTGCGGAGGGAATTAGACCTAGGTGGCAGTGCAGCGGAGCGCGGGCCGCCGAGACAATCAATATGCGACATGGGAGTGATGCTAGGAGAGCTGCTGCTGCTGCTCCTCCTCCTCCTACTGGTTCTCCTGCGGCGGCCGGTGCCGCTTCCACACTAATATCAGCGGCAGAAGCAGCTGCAGCAGCGACAAGAACAACAACGGGCAACGGGCGAGATAACAAAAGCTGAAACGATGCGCCCTTGAGACCGCCATCTCAACCGGTTGCGATGCCGCGATCGTTCCCGCCATCGTGTCTGTCATTCCCCACTTTGCCTCCCCTCGTAACCATCCGGCCTCCGCCACCAGTCCCGTTCCCCGTCGACTGTCGATGCCCGTAACCGATGAGCCCGCCCTCCAGCGGCTCCTGCCTCTCAGCGGGCAGACGAAGGCCAGCCGCACGAGCAGGAGACACGAGCGAGGAGACATGGGTGTCTTCTTCCTCTACAGTTTTCCCACGCCGTTTCCACAGTCTTTGTTTGCTTTCCACTCCCTGTCCGCCGCCCGTTGCTGTTCCGGCCTCTTGCGTTCGTAGCCCTGTTGGGTCGACGTCGAACGGGTGGGCGTCGGCGGAGCAACGCGCAGCAGTCCCCACGCGGATCTTCTGTGGAGGGCGGCTGCTACCCCTTCCCGCCCGCTGCCCAGGAGAAAAAGAAGAAGGAGGTTGATCATTTCAACTAAGCGCGGTGCGGGATGTCCCGGCGGGCCGCCTGAGCAGACGGGCAAAGGGGACGGAATAGCGGCAATGATCTTCACAAAGATGTTCAAAATTGTGAAGAAGAGGATGAAGATGAAAAATTATGATGATCCTGACGTGGCGTGACGTGGCAGAAAAATGACGCTGATAATTATGTTGGCGGCGGATGTACTGAATTGTTTTTGTGTGCTGCTGCTTAATGAGTTAATTAGTCGAGCAAATGCATATTGATGGACACTGCGAATGGATACAGCATGGTAGCAGTGTTTGGTAGTATTGGTTGTTGAAGCTCGGAGGCTAGTTGATTGCACTATCTTCGTCGGAGCTGTGAACATGTACACACAAGTTGAACTAATCGTATTTCGAGAATTCGGGGAGACGGCAAAGGCGGCCGTCGCTGTTGGCTCATGTGAGTCAATAGCGGGAATGCAATAGGCGAGTTGGCGTTTGCAAAGAACTTAATGCCTCTCCATACATAGGTCGTGGATCAAGATCTTGAAAGTGAATTAGACACGATCGACTGCAATACGTGCCATACATGGAATATACTGCTATCGAGACTGGACACAGGCTGTCTGTTCTTTAATCAAATAAAGCCCCCCATGCAACGATTATGTCTAATATAATATATATATATATATATATATATATATATATATGCTCGTATCAATTAAAATCCAGATTCGAGTCGTCACCTAGCATGCCTAATTTATCTACAATGCGTCCTCGCCGGCGACATATGGAGTGACGTCAGATAGTGAGGCGGTCTACAACGCGCGGCGAATCATCCTGCTCCTTATAGCCGTCATCGATTTTGCGTGGGCGGTTCACTTTAAAAATAGTTCTGAAGAAGAAACGTCATAGGCACCTTTCGCACTTCGTCTTCGTCGTGCTGGGTAACGATCGTATGAGAACTGCGCATGTTAACGTCCAACGTCGAACTTGAGCATACCTTGATAGATTTGCACAGACGATATCGTAAATCAGCTTTTATGTGTGAAATATCCCTCTCTCTCCTCTCCTCGTTCGAAGCGAACAGTGCTTTTGCCACTAGAGAAGTCGGACGGACAACGATCATCTACTATTGTCGGTAATATTAGTTCAGAATACTACAATACTACGCAGTTAGTAGTTGAAATGTGACAATCATAGCATTGAATGCATACGTATCACAATCAGTGCACAGCAACCTAATGTACTCTTGTAATTATGTCTGTATTAATACAACAGGAAACAGAGCCGAATTGGAGTTGGTGCTTGAGCTCTCTGTTCATTCGAAACGACCGCTAGGTTTCATGTACGACAATCAGGCCCATCTGATGCCTGCCTGAGCTGGTGGCGTTGTAACGTCTCGTATGATTTTGGAAGGCGTGTACAAAGAGGAGGACAGTCGTTAGCGAATTCGTTCCTGGCAAATACAGGTTTCGGGTTTGCAACAGATAGCGGCCGCTGCTAAGGTCACATTAGTCCTTTTCTCTTCGTCGATTCCGCGAAATCTGGACAGGGACGACTAATTTGTCGGTCGCAGTCAGTGGCGAAGGTTAAGCCTCTGGCTCATTGATACATACATTTCTATCACTGTATATAAATATATGTATATATATATATATATATATATATATATATGTTCGTACAATCGTAAAAACTAAACCCTTCGGGCCGTTTCTCGGCCAACAGTTCATGTCCACGGAACCGCTTTGCCATTGATTCTTAAAAACATACCCCTTAAATGCAACTGCAACAATATACAATATTACCGCCACTACTACTGCTATTTCTACTGCTATTGTAGAGCTTCGATTCGTCATTTTGGGAAGATGTTACCACACCTATGTCTGGATAATAATCGTATATCGAAATCGGCAATAATTGTTCCATTTGTATTTTATTTATGTTGAAATAAACTCATGATGAGCTGATATTTTGACGAGACACTCAGCGAATCGGAGTCCATGAGAAACCAATGAGATGCCTGTCCATATCAACAAATTGAGATTTGACACATCTACGAGGTCAGCCATCCCGATCTTAATGTTCAACCGTTCAACCGCCGTCACCTCAAATTTACATCTCGAATGAATGAATTAAGGATGACACAGCAAAATGTAAATGACAAACTCAACAGATGCCAGAATAGCTCAAACGATTACCTCGTGTGGGTCGTGTGGGAAGATTACCAATGGACCCTATAAGCCGCTGGTCATTTGAACCCAACTGCAGAAATCTTAGACGTGACAGGTCTCGCGACCTCGAAGTTCCCAAGGACGGAACAGGATTCGCGAAGCAAGGCCCTCAAAGAAGCAGTACCAGTGGCTTGGAAATGATCTCCCGCGTGCTATCAAAATTAGTCTAGAAATTCATCCGAATACAAAGCTAGAGCCAAGGACTAATACTTGAGACTGTGACAATCAAATGCCTTTATCTGTTATTGTGTAATATATGCCTTAGTCTCCTAGTTAGGGAAGGTGCCGAAAGAAATGGCCCTTGTGTAATCCTGAGTGTTATATACATATACAAATAAAACAAATAAAACTGTGAAGCCGCCGAAGGTCTTCTAATTTGATCATCCAGCATTAGATACTCGCATTCGTTATGTATCTCTGTGTGTGTGTGGTGTGCAATAGCCACATAGACATAATCCATATATTGCAGGTGCGCATACGCCGTCACGAATAAGGTCTACCAGAGGAAACAGTGCCGCTTGCGGGTCCATTACTTCTGTTCGCTCAATTGCTTTAGTGATCGTTTCTTTCCCTATCAGTTCGTCATCAGACCCTCATGTATGTCATATCTCTATTACTAGGAACAAGGACGACTGCCGTATGTGAGACGCTAACCAAGGTCACGGATATTTTGCTCAACGAAGAGGTTTCCGCGGAGATTAAACTCACTGTGTTCGGAGTCAGGCTAATCGGCCTTAGATAAAAAGATGGTCAAGTGCGCCAAATTGCCTGCTCTAATAACCTTCGACACTTCATGGCGACAAGCGCATGCAACCAGGAGCAAGGTAGACTTGGGGGAGGGTCAGAAAGTCTGATGAAAATCAGCTTTCGAAATGCCTTTAGCACGTCCAACACAATCTCGTACTGCGAGAAGTGGCTAAGCATATTGCTGTCCTGTTCCTGTTACTCAGTCGGGCGCATCTGCACCCGTCCTATCTGACTATGAAGATGTTAGCCGAGTTTTTGCTTACCAACAGGTCAGTGGCCCAAGCCTTAATCTTAGAAAATACGAGTTTTGTTTCTAATACGCTGAAGCGCTGAAACACGATAGCCCTCGGCGATGCCCGTTTTCAGGGTCCACTCCCAGGTTGTCGGATGACACCCGAAGATTCGCTTGTTTTGGTGGGAGCATCACTCATAAGTGAAGTTATCGCTGTATGCACAACACTTGTGTGAAAGGTTGTATCTGATACAAGCACATCAATGACTCTTGCTCACTCGATTCTCTCTTCCTGCAGCAAGTATGCTACATACACCTCGAAAAAGTCATGAAAGTTCATAAATTGAAGCCCTCCATACCATTTACGGATACCATGTTCGCGGATGCTCTAACGACCCTTTTTAATATGGAGCTTGCACTGACGGCGATGTTGCAAACATCACTGGCCGTCCACTGGGCAGGATCAGGCAAATGGCGTGTTCATCGAATAGCAGATGTGACTTACACCTCATCGCCTGCATCAGTGGCTTACCTGGTCGAGGCAGTGCTCTCCTCTAATGTTCATCTCCACTTTGCTGGCACCAAACTAGGTGCCTTGTACAAGACAAGTTGTTAGAGTGCCTATGCTCAAGCGACCTTCAACCGATTAGCCTCACCAACAGATCCAAGGAACTCTTCGGTAGAGGCACGAAATTATACATAGAAAGCCCGCCCCTGAACAGTCACGGAGCTGGAGCGTAGCCATATTTGGGTACCGAGTTTGATTACCATCCCTTCCGTATTAATGTGGATCTACGCCTCGGGTTGGTTGCAACGCATAAGTATAGCAGAGATGGGGACGCGGTAGCTTCAGACGGTCACTATGTCCTTTCACATGAGCATAGCACAAGACGTCACACCATCATAAATTACACGTTCACATGCGTCCCTCGGTCAGCCGGCATTCCTCGTCCAAAAGGCCTGCACCGAGAGGCTGGTCAACGCCCAGATGGGCTTACCCTCATTCCTCGCCACCGGGGTAGATACCCATTGTATGGACTGCCAGATACTCTAGTCCCTTCACGCGAAGTCACTCGACGCGCTTCGGAAACCCTGTATCGCACTCAGATAAAGCCAAACGAAAGAAATATAGCGATTTACAGATGATTGTAACTTTAAATATTATATATTATAATAAATAAGTTTATGATAATATAACAATGCATGGAGGGGCAATGAACGCATCCAGCATAATAATTTTCACTGCCTAATTACTGTCCCATGTGATGTAGTGAATATCAATAATAAAAAAGGTGAAATGATTGTTTCTCGAGTAATGAACAGATAAATGTTTGATGAATATATAGTAAGCCAGACACCGCACATTAGACCACAAATCTAGGAGTGATCGCCGCTTTGGCCGATGCGCGGGTCCATGCACCCGTGATCATGTTGAACATTGCCCGACACATCTCTACTTTAACGAATGCGCACGCATCTAATTACACTAATAATAATAATAATGATACTACTATTATTGCTCAGTAATCTTGTAGCATTCTCCATTGGAGTAAATTGAATTGGGACTTTACATCGTACATGTCCATACATTTGCAACGCATTTGACATGTGCTATTTTTTTTTCAAACGAGTGGTGGTTTTAATCAACGATAGTGATTATCCACATTTGTGGAAGGTGGTGAAAATGTCACCGCAATTTCTGCTCAACAGCCATTTCAACAGCTGACATGTTGGTCTTTTCAATACGAAGAAGCGACGCTGGCCTGCAGCCGCCGATCTGATGAACTGGACACGATAGTAGGACCATGCCGCAATGTTACTGATACAGATGATTGGATATATGATCGCCTTGCCCGTTATCACATGTCGTATCTCACATCGTTGCCCATGTGAAACACACATAATGGAATCGAATCAAACAGGTGTCGTCTGTACACCGCGAATGGTAAGGGCCTCTATATTTAGCTATCGCGTTTCTGTACCAACCGATTGACAAAAAATAGATTGCTGGCTACTTCACTGCAAAGCTGCAATGACAATCGTATGCGTAGCAACGCGACGACGCTACAGTTCGGAGTTCTATTCTCTAATTATCAGGCAATACCTAATTAGATCTGATGTCTTTATTCTACGAATTTTTTGTTAGTTGCCAGAAAAACCCATTAGCTTTTGTCGAGCAACTTCTCGAATATATTCCTATTCTTGTTCAGTTAGACAGTATACGCGTATCAAGATAAGTATTGCGCGTTCGTAGGGTTTGCCTGCAATTGTTCTCAGAGGATTTAGGTTCGTTGGATACAGGACGGTTGTTATCAATATCAAGATGTAATATTATCATCAACTTAGATCGTACTCCTTTTTGGGAGGTTTTTTCATTCAAATCTCTAAAAATCAATGACAGGACGCCCGTTCCACTAGTCGAGTACGGTTTTAAGCATGCAATTAAGATGAACTCTGTTACATCTGGATGTGTGTGAGTTTTCTGGAATGATAAGTACTATAGCTAGGGATAGATCAAGAGACAGCCCCTTTCCGCGATGTATCTGCGTATCTAACATCGGGCGAGATACAATAGATTAAACTGCACAGACTTCGGGAGAGTGTTCCCAAACGAGCAACTGCGATAATCATAACCAGTCTGCGGTGCAAACACCACCCAAATGATTAATTAGGGTATAGAAGAGGCCATACATTCTCAAAATTGGTTGGCGCGTCCGTGAGATAGCAAACGCGGCGTGATACCAATTAGAATGTGATTTATACGTTCTCAAATTGAATATCCGCGGTATCCCGGAACGGACAGAGGCAATAAAGCAGACATAATGTACAGAGCACTTACATCCACCACATGTGGCTACCGCAGAACTTCTAGATAGCCAATAGGTTGTTGGTCCTTGTTCTGACGGATGAAATAATTCCGGAAATACAAGTGGGGGTGCGGACAAATTGCCATGCCAATTATCAACATCTAATATTAACCTCTGTCCTTTGTAATTAAACAGTATCCACGTTCGCGTACAACGATCCATACTGCGCTACGATGATGTGTGTCCTGATCTTAGGGTGTGCCTTGATCCCCAGCTGTACTCGAAATAAGTATAAAAGAACTGGTTCATTGTTTCAGATTTTCTATTAGCCATTATCGCGAAGAAGACAACCGCTGCTCTACCCGTCGAAGTTCTTAGACTAAAGTGGTGCGAGGAGCCGAACTAACGCATAGAATTAAAGCTGTCTATTTATCATATATCGACATTAACGCGTGTTATGTTAATGAGCTGACATCGTGTACAATGTTTTCAGGTTAGTTTGTGACCCTGTCCTAATGGTACACATCTCAAAAAGCGAGGCCTAAAGGTTGACCGCTGATCCATAATCATGACGCGGGAATGTGTTCGGGCAGCGTCAGAAATGTTTCCAGTAAGCAGAACTGGTCGACTGTGAAAACTTCCAAAAATTGTTAATTTTTAAACTCAAAATAAAACCCTTGAAATACTACTACACACGAATGCTGCAACATGGACAGAATAGTCAGCACAGTCACTAATAGTTCCGTTCAAGCGAAAGTATGCGCTCATTTACGCCTAACTCATAGTGTAATATTTCATAGATCAATGAATGATTCTGTTGTCGACTGCGGTCTGCCGATGCTTTCGCTTGATCTGCATATGGTCAATTTTTTTTCGCACTTTCACTCTTGTTGAAACGTTGGTCTGTCTGCGAAAGGGACATGCGTTTCACTAACCGTAGCCGACGAAATTTTAGTCAGCGATGCCTTGTCTGCCGGAACGCACAGGGTGACTTAAAAGTTATCAATATATATATATATATATATACTTCACTTTTTGTGAAAAACTGCAGTTCCAAATAAACCAATGAAATATAAATATATATGTATATCTAGTTCATCCCACACGATTTGTGTCACTTGGTAAGAAGATTGTATTCAATGAATCGACACAGTTTTGAACAAGAACATATAATGTATAAGATATTGAAACTTGACTAAATATTGGTATTTGACAGCTGCGTTTGGGGTCACGCCGTACTGCATAGACCAGCGTGGTATTTAGCATATAGACGATTACAGCTCGATGAGTGCAGTCTCAGCACTCATTTTAAGAAGACTGGGTTAATTCTATCCAGCGTCATGAATTCTTGAAGGGGTTAACTTCGTTGAAATTATCGGAAAGCCATAGGCTGCAGTTGGCGCGATTTCAGCGTAGACGGTTCTGGCCAGTCGTTGCTACCATCGATGTGCGGTGTATTTCCTCGATATGGCCTGCAAAGGATTTCTTCTCTTTCCGTTGATACCGTAAGGCCGAGGGTGGGAAAACAAGTTGATCATTTTCAGTGGCGTACAATCCGAGAGAAAAGAGTCTCTCATTGCAGGTCTTCCTCCATTTCTGAACTTCATGGCTTCCAGTTTCGTTTGGTTTATCTAGAGCTGATATCGCTGATGTATTTACTTAAACTTGCTAGAGGTTGTTGTAGAAGAATCTGGTCCTGATGTGCATGACGATGTCGTCATCGTAACTGATGATTTCCATGGTGAGATGACGATCTCTGATGCGCGAAGAGAGATCGTTGATGAAAACTGAAAAGAGCAGTGGATTCGGTTGATCTTCCCTGGAGAATATCCCCGTTCTTTGGTCGACACGGCCACTCTTCGTAACATAATCGTCATGGTATTAAGTTCCTTGGTGTCCTTCATCAGATTTAGTCATTTCGATGAAAGCCCTTGTTGGAGGATCTTGGCATGAACGATGGACTTATCGTTAAAATCCACGGATACCGAATAGATTGACTAATAGTGATTGGTCAGAGCCCTCGCTGGTGGTTAGTGTTCTACAGGCCGTCAATGTTGATCTCCCTGGCCGGCGTGTGTGCTGTTGGTCTAGTGTGCCTTGCTGCATGCTGCGCCTTGTGGTGCTCCTGCCTTTGTGGATGAACGACCCTGAGGCATTCTCCTCTCGCCACGCACGAATTAGACTGTCTCGTCCAAAAGGATGCAACGACATTGTCCCCTCGATATGATCGCTGCATATACCGTCATGGCCACAGTGGTTACCGTTAGGCAATATAAGTACATCTTTAACTACTTCAGATACTGTTAAGTCCGTCTCAGTCCCGAGATCCATTCACTATTATATCTTCCGACGGAGAAGCTGGGCTAGGTTAAATCGACTCGAGGAAATAACACAGTTAACAAAGAAAAGAATGATCAATGAGACATTGCTGTTTAGATCCTATATTTTTCTAGAATAAACGAAGCGTGAAGTAGAATTTGACTCGAATTGAATCAGTATACTGGTGTACATTGTGTGTATAACGTGGGCAAAAGTGGCGCTGTATTTATAGTTGCTAAAATGCATTTTACTGCCGCTTCGTGGGCCGATACAGTGGCTGTCCAGGCGCATCATGAATCAGAACAGCATTCACTTGGAAGGCATGTCCAGGTTTCGAGAAATCGATAGATTTCGTTTTAGGGTGCCTTAGCCTTGTTCGATTTTGTTTCAAGGACGAATCTTAAAGTGATTAGCGGTACGAGGCAGCACCGTTGATCTACTTTCTCATTAAGTCTTTGCGGATATTCGTTTCGTATTCATATGAAAGCAAGAAAGAGGCAACAAACAAAGTGGGATGGTCCACAAAGTGAAGGGTGGCGGATCAAAAAAGTGGACACTTTTTTTTGATTCAGATAACCAACTAGAACGACCCCTAACTGTGGAGGGAGAAGGCAGTGCTCCTATTGATTCGAACAAAACCAACCTAACTCTAAATTGTCAGCATGAAATAAAGATAATAAATTACGCAATTCACTGCAATAATCACTATTAGATCGAATTATATAGCTATATCATTCGGCTTGCACCATAATCACATCAAGAAATTTTTTATAAAACCTATGAAGCCAATATACACACTCCTTTTATCATTTCTTCTTAATTGTCATCGACTGTCAACTTGATGGGCTGTATTCTCCGAACGAGTTGAAGGAGAGATCTTTTATTGATCATACATAGAGGCGAAATCGAACTTCGCCGTCCATTTTTGAAGCCCTCTCCGTTAACTGCTATATTGCAGATGGGTATGTTCCAACAATGCTTTCGGTTGATTTGACCCGTCGGTCTTCATAGCAGTGTTTACCATCAGTCGCCCACCCCGGATCATCGTCATCCACTCATTGGTAAAATCTAATTGACACTGATTTGACTATTTACGTGAACACGTGGGTGGGCGCACCATTCTCGACCTGCCCACACGTTGGCGTTTCTATTTTGTTCAGTAGAAACCCATTGAATGAAATAAAGCCGCACGTCTCTAATGTTCGTTTCATGCAGCTCCTCGATATCATTGCTAGACTTCACGGCCGTATGAGCGACCATGGTTAGAGTTGATACATTGGTTAAGTTCTTCCTCTGACGCTATACGCGGACTGTGTCCTCTGAGCAGGCTGCAGTGAAACACATAATACAATATTGACTATTTCCCTATATATACCGTGTTCTCTAGCTAGATTTTAGTGTGCCACAGTAACACCGGCGGACTATTTCAGAACCGATCGACCCTGAGGCATCGTAGTTTTACTACAGAACATCATCATTATTTATTCATCTGGCCGTCCCTGTCGAAATTCATAACGATCGATGCCTCACGATAGTTTCAGGGGTTGTTGTCATACATACATATACTACAGTGCTGTTTGAGCTCATTTTTCGACTGGCTGAGGTAAATGTTCCGTGGTAAGAAAACTGCCGATCAAGTCAAAAATCGCCGTACTTCAAAGGGCCAAAACGTATCATTAGAACGATACTGCTATTGTCACTGTTGACATCTACGGGCTGTTTCGTAAAGTGGCTCAACGCTATGGGAGATGAGCTAAATGTTGACAGTTTTGAAGGTAACCTTCCCTGCGGTTGATCTTTTGCGTTTTGTCTGCCACGTACATTCAAAAACAGGGATGGACCCGAAGAATATCGCAAGGAAGTTATCCCAGAGTTGAATGAAATGAGTCATGAAATATTTTTGGATTCGTTTCGCTTTCTTTGTTGTTGTTTTGAAATACACGCTGGTATCTAAAATCAATGTCTACGGAAGAAAAGACAAACAATCACTTAAGTGTTTGACCTTGAAACCGAAATACGTTGCTTAGACATCGATAGGGACGCGTAACTCCCTAAGCATGCTGTATGCCTGATTTACGTGTCGACCTATTCACGGCGGCACATGTCGCTCTCAGCCTACGCCAGACGGCGCATGACAACCGATTTTTGTTTCGGCTGCGTCTCAGCGAGAAAACAATGTCATCAATTCTCCCATCGTGCGCGATGGAAATTGCTCCTATGCGGTCGCCAATAGCAGTCTGAAGTTATGTCTCGTTCCGAGACGTCGCGAACAAACGCCCCTGCTACTCAATCACATTACTCGTGACGCCCCGCACAAGGGCAGGTGTCCTGTAAATTGTTGGATGAATGTTTATGTGAGCGGTCTGTGAACTTAAGGAGTGTACCGGCAAGGGGGGCGGGGGGGGGTGCAGGTTGCTGACTACGCGAGCTGCTCTGTCCGAGCGGCCTCCCGCAATTACAATCTACGAGGGCCAAAATAGGTGCATCGATCCATTGCCTCGCTCGGCCATCTCCCGATGACATCGGCCACAGGGCCGAAACAGGGTTGCAGTTATCCTTGGCTTGCCAGCAGCGCTACAACTACAGACGCAGGCTGCCCCTGCTGCTCATGGCCCTGCGACTGTCTGTTCATTCGGCCGCTTGACCAACTCGTCCCTATGTATGATGTCCCCTCCTTTCCATTACGAACTATTTGGGATTTTGTCGAAACGGATATCGGCGGCTGGGTAGCGGCGGTTGATCTCGCCATGTTTTTTGGTTTCCTTGTGTATTTCGCTTTTACATTACTTTCATGTAAATTGTAACCAGGTCTCATCACAACTCGACATTTGGATGTCATTTCAGTGGACCTGTGGGAATGAGCGTTCACTTGCCTATATTTTAAGCTGCATTCGGTGACACAAACAATCGATACAGTAAGGCCAAGCCTGGCACACCATCGAAATTTTGGACATCGAAACAACGCAGCCACTATATATATATAATCATTAATACTTCTTTTAAGTTGATATAAAATCAGCGAAAGTTATTAACGCACGAGGTCTTTGTAGGATGATACCTCGATCTTAGGCTTTTATAGACCCTCTTGTATGTTATTAGACATACTAAACAGTTTTGAAATTAGGATGGGATGCTTAGGGACCGGAACCCTATTTTTAATTTAACCGCTTTCAGGTCAATATTTAAATTGACCCGTACCTGCAGATTAGCAAACCGCGCAGTGCCAAAGCGACTGTTTAAAGTACAATACTTCCACGCATCGCCTGACACCAATCAATTCACAAACCTTTCTATAATGGCTTGGCTCGAGCCACATAAAACAAAGACTAGTAGCCAATCTTACGTAGCGCTTCCTACAGATTGCCGCATGCAAAGCGGCAACACCAAATCACTTGTCACAACTTAAACCTGATTTAGTTTAAAGGGAACACTTACAGTAGGTGTCGTTGACGAGTTCCTTGATGACCTCCTTCTTGAGCTTGGAGTTCTTCTTACCCATCTTCCCGCGACACCACCCGCACCAGACGCGCACCAACTTCGCCAAGGTTACTCCCGCCGTACTGCCACGCTACAAGAGAATCCACACCACTGACTGACAACTCACACCAACTTAGGCAACTGGCAGCAGGGTTCGACCTTCGCCGCTGCTGCCGCCGTCGCCGCCGCCGAAATTCGCCCTTTGGTATACCTGATTCTTGTGCTTGTTTTTTCGCGGTCTTCTCGTGCACACACTCAGACACCGGTCATAGACCCCGAGGAAAAACCCAGTTCACCTCCACAAGTGTCACTCACACAACTCAGCGGTCACTTCGTGACACTCCGGTTGGCACGACGGCGCTCCCAATAGAGAATTTATTCACCAGAGGAAAAAGATCAACAACATCAACAACAACAACAACTGCTCTCACTTAATAATGCATAGACTGTTGGCTCTCGTCAGTGTTTACTACGCTTCGTCGGCCGTTTTACTAAGCGTCGATGTAAACGCTTTGCTCTCCTTCAGCAGATTAAGTTGTGTTGCCTTTGCGCAAGTTATGGTGTCATTCGCTTTCGTTATTGGTGCTCTGCAAAGTGTGTTGTTAAGCTTCACATGTGATTGTTTCTAGCACTTAACTTGCTTGTGGTGGCTTTGAGCTCGATTTGTCCGTTGCGCTGCACGCGGAGATAGCAACCATTCATTCGGTGGGGCCGGTCGGTGATGGCGATGCTGGATGTCCCGCGTTCTCCGCTGCAAGCCATGCAACGCAATCCACGAGCCAGTTGCCGGCAGGATACCGTCTTGTGGGCCCGCCACCCAGGGGGCGCTCGCGGAGCACGTGTTGCGAGAGAAGAGAGGGTAGTCAAGGACCCAGGATGTGGAAAGGGTCATTACAGGTGGAAGGCGACGGGATGGGCCAGGCAGCCCCAGCACTCGGGACTCCGAGATGAGGGGAATGAGCCAGAGATCGCTAGGGGCGCTAGGGGTTAACCAACATAACGGAGCGCATCACACAGAAGTGGCAAGCCGCAGTGGCCTCCTAAGGAAGTTCGAGGGAACGCAAATGAGTATTTCGTGCACCTCTGTGTGTATGTATGTAGGTATGGTCCATTTTAGGACCATTGCGGGCCGACCTCACATTGTGCGGCTTCCGGAGGGCACTCACTAGCTTCGTGGTGAGGGCGGAGGTGTTTTTCATTGCATTGCTTATTACCGTGGCAATGAGCTCCCCTGCGCACATTGAAGGGTACGTCTGAATCGAAAGATGGGATAACCTCGTAACCCTCAACACTAAGTGAGCCAGAGAGATAATAGTATGTACAAAAATGTCCTTCGAACATAAAACTCACAGAAATGCGAACCACAACAAGTATCTTTTTAATATAATATAGTTATGTACGTGTTCTCCTTCTTAAAACGCATAAAGGCGATAGCCGAGTATATCTCTAATAGACCAACCGATTCTGGTAACGAGTGTCGATAATATCATAACTTACAGCAACGGAACGTGGTCAAAGGCCATGGACGCCAGTGACTCTGATTGGCATATGCGTCATACTTAGCCCTGTGTGGCCACTTGATCGCTAATCGATTCAGACTCTGCTGCATATGTTTATGCAAACATATGCAGCAAAGATTCGTCAAACTTCCATTTGATGGTCCGAAGAAAAACTCGACGACGTTGTTGTATAAGGAACTGGGACCTATACAATGTTTATGTTCGACGATAACCTGTAGTAACCAGCTCATTAGCAGATCGCCACCTGAGGCAGTTCACTCAGCAGGATTTGAATTCAAATACAGGTTGGTGCCAAATTTGGAGCCATGTTCGGTTGCTGAGGATATCCCTGTGCCATAAGGCTGGTAGGCGTTTGCTCTCATCTTATCACCTGCAAACTGGGCACATTGCGTGATTTATTAAATGGCACTGTTCCATTCAAATTAGACAATAGAAACTGTCATTGAGACTAGCTGGCCGAGTGTATCCCTCTCTAATTATAACTATCAAGGGAATAGGATACTAACCCAACTCTGTAGCCGGCAACACGGCGGTAAGCGCATCTTTCCCGAAACCCTAAGGTGGTCTAGCCACGAAATGAGTATCCATGCGCTATCCTTTGTAAGTGGGCGATATTTTTTGATGGAGCATACGTTTTGCGTGGAAGCCAAACTCGGACTGGCATGGTTCCCCCTAGTACATTGTATATCTAGGCACGTAGGTTTAGCAGAAGAGACCATGAAGGTTTTAGTTCATGAGAACATCCACAAAGTCGACAGTCGTCTCCCTCCGCCATTTATGCTTTAACCAGTCATAACGTGGACAATTCTTTTAGAAGAGCGTACGGAGATCTTAGTTAATTGTAGGCTAGGTTTTGTGCGACAGCTCATTTCGGTTTAACCTCACTCGAAAAGAGCAGTTCCTCGTGAAATCGAACTCGGTGACGCTTCCCTGCCCTTCGAAGTCGCTACATTAAGTTTTGATTTAGGGGAAGATGCTTATACACAAGGTATGAACCAAATCAAATATCTACTAGTTAAGACAATCCGTATGTTTGGTATATATTCGCACTTGAATTGTTGATTTTTACGAAAAAACCTTCAGTTTTGAACCTGCAAATGATTGCGATCTAATAATGTAAGATAATTCCCTAATGGGGTTGAAAAATTTGCAATAAAAATTGTCGTCCCTAACTATATTACTGTGCTGGCTCTTCTCCGTCCTTTCAACAACAGAAACAATAGACAAGTGGATTTTCCTCCGTTATCTATATATATATATATATATATATATTACCTGCTTCACGGCTAGTTGCGGATCTCATGGTCAGATCATAACGTGCAGCGACACATACACCCACAAATTACGACTCAACTTCTGCTCTGCACCAACATTAGAAACAGCATCTATTCGACAGTGCAACGAAACGTGGCCGTAGTCTGCTCACCGTCAATACTCTGTTGTACATTATCGTTATGAATCGTCTCATTTCGACATTGTTTGTATCCCCCAGTGAAACATACGAGGCGACGTTTCCTAACGAGATCGGCGTCGTATGAACACATGTGTATTTGTTTACCCGCTAAAAAATGTCAATCAGCTAAATTTGCGTCCTCCATTAGCGAAATTCTGCTGTTCCTTGCCGCTTGGCGCAGTGGCACGTGTATGTCTGAGCGGAGCGAGAACCGCAGCATTTTGCGCCGTTTGAAACGAAAATGCCTGCTGGCTGACAAAAATGACCGTGGTGGTGGAGTTTTGCCAAAACTGCACAAGTTACAGCTATGTTTTATGTAGTGTGTATGTCATTGTTCCTTTGTCCCTACCCGGGCCCGTCATCGGATTTCCCGCATGGCAAACTGGCGACCGTGGTTGCCTTGCGTCTCGCGTTGTCACTGGCAGAGTTACGTTTGTTGGTTTTCCGAGAGATATCTCTCTACCTTAGGCAGAAGGCGCCTCCTTACAAATCGTTGTTGATGTTAGCCCGAAATAGTGTCCTCGGGTGGGTCGAAGACGAATGCTGCATATCCCATCTATTCTCATGTCCGTCCGTTTTCTTCGCTTGACCCGGACCAAAACGCATGGGCAGAAACTGTCAGCGAAGACGCGCAGAGGACAAAGCCGACCCCACTCAGTGGGGTGAACCTTTCAGCTACATGATGAACATGCCGTCGCCAAATGTCGACAACTGGCCAAATCGCCGAGGGCCAACGTGGGCCCATAGATGGGTCAATGCGAGGGCGCGGACAGCGGCCAAATCTGAGATTCCCGTTTCGGCCGGGGGGGGGGCTCGCTCGCATTCTATTGCAATGGAGGGGTCGAATTTCTCTACATCGCTATTCGCTATTCTGATGCTAATGTGTGGCGTGATTTGTTAGGATTTGTGCATACGCCAAAGAACAGCAAAGAACCCCCAAATACCCCAACGACCCGGTGGGGGCAACCGTGTGAGACTGGGGAAATGTGCCTGATTTTTCGCGTTCTCTCATTCTCTGCTCGCTTCGTATACCCCAGCGGTCCCCAACTGCTCTATCTCGAAGGGGACGCTTCATTCAGTGGGACCTCGCTGTGTACACGGCACACGCAAATGTATGCCGTCCCGTTCGACAGCGTAGTGAACGATGGGCATTCTGAGGGTCCATTGAACACAGCCAAAAGCGTTTCCGCTCTCGAACGCGTGCCATTTGTCGCGTCCGGGGACACTTCACCCATTGCCGATGCTGCAACGTGCACCAAAACGATCACACATGGCGCAAACGATGCCTAATAGGACGGTAGCAGCAGCAGCAGAGGCAACAGGAAGAGTGCAGCCGTTGTAGGGTTCTTCCGGTATAGTGGTGTAGGCTGTGTGTGTGTGAATGTGCCTCCACCCGCGTACGGCAACGCGGACAACTCCCGACGCAGGATTTCTCCCAGTTCGCCAAAACGCTAATGTATTACTGTGGAATAAGTCGTGTCCTTGAAAAGGAAGAGAAGACACCGTGGCAGAAGAGAGCTGCTGATATATCTTGAGTGTATTGTTTATGAACAATGAATGTCACTGCGGTCTCTGCTTTGAGATCTCCTATAGATCTCGTAGGAGGAACAGCGCATTAGTGGACAACGAAATGCAAGTGACTTGAGAGATGCTCTATAATAAACAGCAGTACGCACGGCTAACACTGTTTTTATAGACGTCTCTGCGTGTGTGTGTTTGTATATAACATTGAGTTCGCTTCACTCTGCAGTGGAGGTTATAGTGGTTCTAAACCACTGCGTTTTTCAAACCCTCAGAGCGGATCAGATCAGCAACTCCTTGAAGCATAACGCAATAAAGGTAAAATACAAGAATAACTTACTTGACTAATGGTTTCTCGTAAGAATGCGTGTGCTCACCGTTCTCATGAATTCACGTTTTCATCGTAGCCCTAAGCCTGATGTAATGACAGTTCGGATACAACGTCGCCGTGACTTCAGCTTGGACTAGCTCTATAGCACAAGTTTTATACAGTGTAGAATGTCGCTCTTTCATTACAAAAAAAGGCTAGTATGTCTCTCTGCTATAAATGTTGGTCAATTCCATGAACTGAATGTAGGGTCATCATCATAGTTTCACATTCGAGGCAGAAGTTTTTCCTTTTATCTATTCAAATATTGGACCTGTTTTGAGTAGTGGTTGAGTAGTAGTGTGATCTACCTATTCAGACTGCTAGATTAGCGAGGAATCTTTGAAGACTCCTCCTGACAGTAACCTTGAAAGGAGACGCTATGAGTGGCAGCTTGACTTATTTTTGACAAATTGAGTAGATAGCAACGTTCTTTATCTCATGAAAATCTCCCGGCAAGTGTTCCTCGCCGAGGATGTTACAAAAAATTAGTACGGTTTACTTGAGGGATCACCATCTCCAGTTGCTTTACTCTGATCCTTCCTCTCTGGTCTGTTGCTTATATGCTGTCACCTACAACGACTCGTACCACTGGCAACGTTCTCGTGTAGCTTGCAGAGCAGCCCCCGGGTGCAATGTGAAAGTAATTAACTCAGAAACCTGTAGCGAGACATCGCAGTGGCGCATGGACGTCTCTGCCAGCAACGCGAGAGGTCGCTAGTTCGAGTCCCCATCAAGCTAATCACTCTTGGACTTATAGTGTGATGTTCAATGAAGTCATTTTACTAAACGACAATTAAGCTAAACGAGCAATTATAGGATGAGGCAGCAAGTACACTCGACCAATAACATTTTTATTGGTCAATGAGGCCATGAGTACACCATGGCCTCCGAGCCATAGTGTACGTATTACGTGATTCCGCTGGCTGAATGAGACATTTGAATGGTTTACAAGTGGTGGAGGGTGTCTTTTGTCTACTTTACTCATAATTCGAGGGAGCGGGCCGTATTCACCATTGTAACTGCTATTCTTCTTTATCTCTCCGTCTCTCTCCCCATCATTGAACTTCAGAAAATACAATAACACGCCGCTTTCCCGCATAGCAACAGGAAAGCGGCCTATTTCTGCGTTCACCTAGGCCGATCAGAACCTAGATAAACGGAGAACTCGCTTGTGGTCGCCTATTCCATTGACGCCACTGGCGATTGCTCAAGTACAATCGGCCACAGATGAAGCGATGGATGGCCTCGACTCGGAGAACGAATTGAACGCGAACGTATTGGGCCATTTCCGGGACGAAAAGAAAAACAGTTTTCGAGAAAAGATCTGCGAGGGGCCCTTTTGCCATTTCCGGCTGGCTGTGCCACGGTCTCCGCGCGCGCGCGTGTGTATATCATCCGCACATAGTGTCAATAAACCAACAGCAGCAGCAGCAGCAGCAGTCTGCGAGAAAATTATGAAAAATTGTGCGAATTTCCTTCGACAGCCGCCGCTTCGGTCGTAGTCTCTATTTCATTTTCTCTCTCTCTCTTGCTCTCTCTCTCTCCCTCTTTCTGGCAGTAGTTGACGCCCGTCCGCCCTTCGCCTGCGTCGCACGTTGCTTGGGACTGCCGATAACTCTCCACCGGTGCTTCGTTCCGCGGCGAGACTCGAAAATGATGAAGGGGGGGGGGGGCTGTGTGAACTACGCAGTTGTGCTTGGCCTGTGCACCGCTTGTGGCCTGCTAGGACACACATACACCTGATAGCTACCCCAGACCGGCCTATCTTGAGTTTCGCGCTCTTTGCTCTGCTAGCATACCCCTTTCTTTCTTCTGGGTGCACCAGCACCTGCTTTGAGAAGGCCTGCCACTCGGAAGCAAAGAGAACAAGCCTCCGGAACGCGACCCGTGACCGCGCTGTCTCCTTGTCCAGGTAACAAAGGTGCTCGCTGTATCGCTTCAACCAATAACTGCGTGGCACCCTTGCTGTACTAGAACATGACATTATTATTTTCTAAACGGGTAATGGAAAATAGCACGCACCTTGGTCTCAGTTCCAGCCAGCTATATTGTTAGCAATAGCTCACGTCAGATTAGTGACTCTCGGGTGGTCTCGGGGCTACTTAACTGTGGGCGCAGCTCGACTATCAAAGGAGTCATCTTTAATATCGCTTAGGATCACTTTGCGTGGCTATATGTACTACGTACATAGCTCGATCGGACGAATACTTAAGAAGAGAAGAACATCCCAAATTCGAATGTATCGCAACATGGAGCACAGTGGAATTCCAGCCACAAAATTGGCTATTCGTATCTTCTCGAAATTCTATGGCATCAAAAGAAGGGTCCCTCCCTGATACATGCAATAGGTGCTCTTCGACAAATGCAGTGGAATACTTCGCTATAAATGTGGTCTATCGCTCATAAGATCATATAATATATATACATATATATGACCTTGTGAGCAAGGATATCTATATATATGTACGTATGCGTTTATTTAGCACTCACGCCGCTAACGAGAACAATCGTCGGATCGATGTCATGTATCTTAATGTTACCGCATAACCACGTTGAGCTTGCGTATTCAACAGAGCGTATTCAAATTGTATTATCGGTTAGCACACTGTATACCAGTTTTTTGCTTGAAATCGCAAGCCAATATTTTTTATGTTGCGACAAACGAATGCCTGTAAAGGAAGAATTGATGAGGGACCTATAATCTATGGGGTTTTGGATTAACGCCACGGTTGCGTCAAACTGATAGGACTGACTTTTTCCGAGACCGTTTCGTTCTCACGATTTTCCGAGTTCATAACATCGAAAGGAGCTATTAAATTTCAGATGGCGAACACTCCCTTAAGGAGTCATTAATGCGAGCGAAGGAAAACTGATACAATTTCTAGCGGCCGTATATTGACCTGAACGGTCTCCTAAAGCAGTTTGTTACCAGTTCATCTCCTTTATGAAGTAGAACGTCAGAGAATTCAACTGAAGAAAAGCACAGCATGTCGATAGATAGCGTCCATGAGGGTCGTAATGATTCGGTGAAATAAACCAGAAAGCGCAGATTTGTACGGATAGTTGAATCTTGTCGAATCGATGTCCAGATTCAACTATCCCCGTAGCCGAATTGCTGAGCTATGAATTGATTGCAGCCTTGTTTCAGCTAAAGGTATGTAGGTAAAGCATGTTGGCATAATGACCAGAAAGTTGGTTTATGGCTTATTTATTTTCGAAAATATGGAAGCTAACGTGATAAGGAACTCACCATATTGTGTATTCCGTCAATGCTGCCCGCCCCCATGAGCCCCTAACATTATGAACACTCGCGATTGATAACCTCCGCAAACTTGAACCTTATTAGCAAAACTCGTAGCTATGGAAGAAGACGCTGAGCGGCATTTACTCTAGCGATATTTGAAACACCATTTTGTGTAACGCCATAGATAGACGTAATTGGCATCTGCTAATTCGCTTCTTTATACATGGCGTTCGCATAAACTGTACGCTTCAGTGTGTATTGTAAGGCGATCAAACGCGCTACCGATAAACCATTAGGGCTAATATGTAGTACATATGTATGTATGTATTTATTAATTAATTTACCAATACGTACCACTTACTGATAAATTTTAAAAAAAATGATCAATTCAACACAAGCTACGGTAGCATTCGGTCGTGGTTAGGCAAAAAAGAGAATAGACGGTCGCAGTTCAGTCACTTCAATTAACAATAGTCGTGTTTTGAGTGATTTTCAATTCAGACAATGAAAGTTTTTCTCGGACCTGAAAGTTTAGATATCTTGCAGACTATCCAAGTTGGCTTTGTATCGTAGTCATTAATATTAGCTGCCACGCGTGCGCCATTGTCACGTGATCCATGATGAGATCGGCTTTCCAGAGATCTTCTGCGTCGGTGATCATTCCTTACGTTCTGAAGCAGCAGCATCCTTAACGATGTCGCATCCATCCTTCGAGATATCCTCCACTTTGACGAGGTCACGCGTTCCCTTTATCCGTGTAACACAGCCATGTTCGCTACCCGTAGAAGCTATTTGCTGTCCCTTGACCAGTCTACATTCGATCTTCACAGAGCCATCGTCCGAATAGCCCTTGACACACGAGTGGTTTGCGTCCGCCCGGACGCTAGCAGGGTCACTTTTCCGTCCATCCTGCGTGCCGTTCCCTGTACGCTGGGCATCTAGGGTCGTTTTCTCGAGCGATGGCTCGATTAGCAATGGCTTTGTTACAGCCAGGTCAACCTTCTCCTGCACGTCGCGCATTACGCCCTTCTTGCTCTGTTTGGCTGCATCATCGGTGCTAGATCGACAAACAGTAGCCGCCTCTATCAGATCACCTTTCGAATGCCTCGATCCATACAGGGTACGTCGAACTTGATCTTTCCCTACCACAACAGCTGTCCTCCCCTTATTCTGTATTATCCTTTCGGAGGTGTCGTTTTTATGGGTACGCCAGCACATAGTTTCCTTTATCCTTCGGTCCCGCGATGGTTTTCGTGATTTGGACTTGCCAGTTTGTGAGCCGGGTCGTCTTCGGTGATATCCGCCATTCGCGGCATTCAATATCTCTGGGCGACTTGAAATGAAACGGGAGTCTGTTAGGAATTCTCTTCGGCCAATTATTTGTAGCTCGTATGCAAACGAATGCATGCACAAGGACTCTCGCCTCGACACAAGGGGCATCGCATTGTTATTAAGGATTGGTGTTATTAGGGACGATTCGAGATACCTGACCACGTTCAAGTGCAGCAAGATCAACTGCTCAAAATCAGTATGCATATAGATTATTTAAGATAAAAGGTGTATGTATAAATTTAAGTCTGCCCCATCTATAAATGGAGAAGATCTATATAGACCTGTATGGCCCGGCTGGGGCATGATATTAAGGCGAGTACAAACAAATACAATTACAGCAAGGCATATGTACGAAGCTTTTTATGAGCTAACCTGTGCCTCCCATTCGAATTACCCCATGATCCGGTTTCTCGCAGCATAGCCATGGATGCACCAGAACCGCCCACGCAGGAGTGGGATCGTCTATGACGGGGAACAATCATATGGTGAGGGACACGCCCAGAGGGTTCTGCTTTTGAATTTCGGTTTGGGATGACCTTTACGCCGTCAACTACTGGACTGTCCTTGCTATTCAACACCCTTTTGGCAGTAGGCCGAATACCCGGGTGGCTTTGCACATCTCGGTTATCCTCTAAGCACTGCTCATCGTAGTGTTCGTGACAGTGGCGATGGCTACAGATGAACTCGCCACGAACGGTTCGTCCAGAGTTGTTCAACACCGACTGATCTTTTCTCGAGCTACGATAATGCTCATCCGTCCATAATGGACCGGCGTGGTCGCTAAAAGACAACGGTAGAAAATCAATATCCACTGTCACGCATCGTTGATTTTCCTTCAGATTCCCTTTTATTCATATCGGAATCGATTTGAAACAGATAAAATATATTTAGCTTCCAATATCTCCTGGCTGACCCTGTACCTGAATCCTACAAGACAAATAGAGTAAGTGATCTATGAATAAGCGGCACCTTGGCTGTTGCTGCTGTTGTTGTTGTTGCTAGCTCCGTTCGACGTTGCTAGTATCGTTTGGTGTCGTCAACAGATGTACACACCTTTGCAGCAGAAAATAGGTGCGTCCATCGACGTGAACACGGCGATATTTACTCTTATCGTACTTAAGACGCGGAGGTACTTTTGTTAGGTCTTCAGTTATGAACAAATGGTTAAGTGTCGGGACCCGGGGTGCGCCGCAGCGACAATAAACCTTTGTACAATGCGAGTCACGAACTCGTGAAGGCTTCTCGTTCATGCAGTTGCAGCGGTTTCCAGGACATTCTGACGGGTATAGGCGTTCCGGCTGGCACATTGACACGAGGCCTTGGCCGCGGCATGTATAGAGTCCAGCTGAGGACATAGCTATAAGCAGCGAGTAGTGATAAATTACGTCTCGATCAAGTTCTCTTCGACTTCAGATACGAACAATTACAATTGGGCTTCGTTTCTACCGACAGACTGCAATTCATGGAAATCAGTGTCATATTGAACTACGGTGGGCTTCGACCCTGCAGCCGTCGGCATACTAAACAAATCGACCTAAATATTAAGGCAGCAACTTATATTTTGTAGGTCGAGCGAGATACCTGCAAGCGATAGGCTGACTGTCGGCTGCAAGCAGCACCCGGCGTGCTTCAATACGTCTATCGGTTCGACGATCCTAGAACTGTAGCTGGCCATGCGGGAATCAGATTGATGGATCGGTATAACTCCCGTGTGTCTCCATCCCTCGTTGCTTGTCAGTAACACCTCAACACGAAAATCCCACTAACTACTGTATCCTACTGATTGCTAGATTCTGCCTTGCAACTCGTAACCTTAACTGTTTTTCGAGCTGACCCTCAGCTGTTCCCCTATCTGACAGGCCTCAGCTCTTAACCTTTAGGCAACTCGTAACCTTGGCAGGGACAAATATTGAAGATATGAGAGGGAACCCGTGTAGCAATATATGTGCTGCTCAGACGCGGACATACGCGTTTTACATTGAAACTACGTATAAAGTAATGCAAAGGTAATAAAGTTCAATAATCTGCTATGGGCCATACCCCCTTGCGCATGCCGCGAACACAACTCGTGTAACTGGGCGAATACACACTTGTTGCGATAAACGGCCAAGCAGTTTGACGATATTTCGATTTGAACAATACCGACAAATGAACGATTAATGATAATCTAACAATGATCGCTTTCTAATATTAATAGCAATCATCCAAACGTAACGGTACCGTGGGATGGTATTACAGAGACAATGTATTCTTGAGAAATATTTACGGACGTTAGCTATTAGTTAGTGATCGATGTTCCATCAACGGGCACTGTTGAAGCCCGGCACATTGTTGTTGGGTGGCGTCTAGTTTACACTAAGTACATGAAGATATTTGCTATTTAAATACTTAAAGTTCATCAAGTCGAAATTAATAAAAAAAACAACGCTGCGACAGTTGCGAAGAGCACCCAGTGGCTGCACACTGGCCGGTGAAGCTGTGACAAATTTGCCATATAGTTCATTGTCAGTTAGTGGAGACGCGGGTTAAAATGCAAGAAATTCGATAGCAGCCCGTCCACAGTGCACACCTTGTCAGGCAAACCATGTTATAACCGAACAACTCTTCTTGATGGCTATCGATGCCTCGCTACGAACTTCTCGACAGACGACGATCATAAACTGACGTCACTCGACGATGTTGATACAAAGTTACTCATCTGAGTGGCGCTAAGAGATAAAATGACATTTTGCCGCTGAGGGACGGACCATCGATCGATCCCTCTTCTCTCCCCTCGGTAATTTTTCGCTCTCCGCATTTTCGCGCTCTCGTCCGTTGCGGCTATTTTCTGCCGTGACATCGCATGCAATTGCAAGCGCCGTGCCGCGCTGCTCGTTACCCGCCCACAAGGGCGAGGTCCGCACCGCCCTGTCTCAGACCTCTGCGCTGTCTACCAACCTCGCGAACTTCTCGAACGCGCAGCGCGCGTACCCACCCGAACATTGCACACCTGCGTCGCTGTTGTTGTGGCCGGCCGCACAGCGAACGGCTGCTCGAGTGTTCACACTCGCCCGCTACGAGGCAACCGCCCATTCAGACCACCGAATCCATTCATTCATCCATCCGTGCAGTAGGCTGACCACGGAGCGACACCAAAACATTTAGCGGCTGGCTGGCGATACCCCGGGCGGTGCGAAGGAAGACCTGCGGCTTTCTTGACCCAGCTGCCGCGCTGCCGATGAGGAGGGTCTGGCCCGCCCGGCCCTGGCTGTCGATATACCTGGAGCCAGCTATAGAGGAAGAGAGAGAGAGAGGGTTGGTTCCAGCAGCAGCAGCTACCAACGTCTAGTGAGTGAGTTAGTTAGTGACTGTTAGCGTGTGTGTTCCGCCTCTGAGCTGTCATCTCTGTGTTGTGATTTGTCCCTCTGTCTCTAGTATATTGCTATGGTAGTATGCCGCTGTCATCTATTCGTGTGTGGATGTACGTCAGTGGAGCCAGCGCTGGGAAGCGCGCCACACCGGTGTTATATCCGTTGCTGCTGCTGCCGCTACAGTCAGCGATTAGTGCTGGGGTAACAAGTGTGCGCTTAACTCCTGTGAGCTTATGAGATATATGCTGAGATAGTTAGTGGCCTTCGCTGCCGATTGGAAAGCTCTCACCGGCACTCATTCGTCTTGATTACGACCATAATTCAACGACCATTCGATACCACCGTTCCGTGCGGTGGTATCGAGGTGACGGTGACGGCACGAACCCGAGTAGCGATGCTGGTATAGTAGTATCATACTAGTCATCCATCGATAGCGACTGTCTATGATGATATCGGAGAAAGCAGCGATAATTAGTTGAGTTCCCCTCTACCTAATGCTAACGTTCCACGGACACAATCTCCGGAGTGGCGAGCGGCAACAGAGACCAAGGTAAGTGCATGTCTGTTCCATTCACTTGAGTGAGTTTCGCGCTCTTTTATCACTCACAAAATCCCCCACCCGGGGGCTGGATGGGGTTCAGGATTGGGGGGTAAATAGAAATGAACAAAACACACGTCTCCGCGACAGGCGCCATGCAAGAGCAGGCGGACCGGATCAGATCAGGCCAGACGCAGCTTGAGTGGACACAGCTGTCTAACGGTTCTTGTCTGTCTCTGAATCGGTCTACTACAGAGCGCGCACACGCCGCGAAATGACGAACAGTCCAGATGGAGCTAGTTTGTTTTTGTCTTTAATGATGCAGTGCGCGCCGTTTTAGGTAAGCGCAGATTCGCCTGGTGCCCTGTCACTACCACCACCACCACCACAAAGTAGAAAATCAGGAGAGAACACGAACAAGAGATGGAGAAGTTCTCTGTGGAAAAATGTTCAAATGATAGCTGAAAGATTGGCGTGGACATAGATGGATCGATGAGAACGACAACGTACTGTTTGCATGCATTCATAGATAGATACTGACTCAGTGGCATTGAGTAGATGACGAAGATGATTTGAACCGCGCGCCGGTTCACTTGCGCTATGCTCAACACGGGTTTGGTTTCACAGTTGCAGCGCATATATTCGGCTGATATGGCGCTTAATGATGATGGATAATTTGTTGTTGGTGATGACCACTGAATAAGTACTTGTTCTAATTGTGTCAATGTGGAAGATGCTCGTGAACGCCCCCCGCACGAGACCGGGCCGCGCGTACGGCTGAAACCATGTGCGCCGGCAACGTATTGGAGCAATCTATTCATGGAACTTGTCTCCATGTCGATCTACTGTCATGACCATGTTTGATTCTTTGGATGTATGATGTCGTAGAGTTTTGCGATAATTTTGTGTAATTATCGAAAATCGAATCAACCTCTATTGCCCTGCCCTGCCTAACGAAATTTCATTTCATTGAAATCGTACATTGTTTTGTTAAATGTGATCGAAAATTCGCTAGAAGTGGGCCGCGTGATTAATACAAAAGGGGAATATTTTCTCATCATATTGATACATTGGTTTGCTCGTCGCCGTGCCGTGTTAACTGGCTAACTTTGGTCTGCGATATCTTCGGAGAATATGTGCGGTTTTTATAGATAATTATTATTAGAAATGCTACTGCGATCAATCATCGCTAATGGCTAAGCCACCCCGAAAAACAGCGTCGAATTGTCACTTGTCGTCAGAACCAAATTATTGGACTTTTATGGCGCCCTCCGTTAACAGTACACAGTTCGGTTCCGGCAACCAGATCTACAGAGAATTCACTGATAGTATCGAGCATTAATAATAATTACTATTATAGGATAAAATATTACCATGCTGAGCCACTACACACGATGTCGTCTCGATCATTGTCAAATATTCTTAGAGGTAGTATACTAAATGGTAGTATAGAACAGAGGTGCTCGAATACTAGCGGAGTTGCGTTGGAGACATAACATTTACTACGTCTATGCTCAGAACATCGAAGTTCTTGAATTTGACAGTAAAAACATTATATTTCATGCATCCATTCGAGTTTTCCAAGGCTAGTTTATGGATCGAACTTCAGGTTATATATTCGCATTGTTATTATTATCATTATTTTAATAATAAATATTTGGATATCATTCAAGGAATTCGCTAGGAAGCGAGCCGGCTCTCGAATCCCGCCTTGTCCGTGATTTATATAACAAAATTTTTCCCTTTTTTTCGGGACTGGAAGTGTGTGACGCGTTTAATCATCTACGTGATTGATTTCAACGGCGATCACATTAACGAGCTAGACTTAGAGAGGGGATTTTCGCAAAGGAATCGCATCGGAACAAAACAGCTCTGGTATCGCCCGAAAGAGACTCGTCTAACTGATTACGAACAAAGCACTATCGACTTAAAATTTCAAACCAAATTTCAAAATTAAAGCATAATCTTTGATAGAGGTGGCCTCATCCTCTGCCACATACCTCTTGCAATTCGTAACCATCGTCGGCGTTGACATGTCTATGTAAACTATCTCCATTCACGTACAACGTGAGAAGTGTACAAGGGGGTCTTACAGAGGGTGTAAGGAAAACTATCGCTATTTCTTTTGACAGCCCTCTGGTGTGCTCTATTCGGATTGATGAAAAACTACGTACGATGAGGCTAGCCTATGCTAAGGGAAGACACACGTCTTATCCGTACAATCGGCAGGAGACGTTCTGACAATTCGTTCGGCGCCGTCATGAACAGCGCCGTCTCCTCTCTCATTTATTTATGAACGCGTTAAAGTTTAGAAACAAGCAGAACACGTTAAACGGCGCTCAAATTTGAGACAAAGCCTAATTGGCCCGCTACTATGTACAAATTAGCATCGGCCAACTAATATTTACAACAGAGGGTATTCTACTCATCCATTTATGTATACAGTACCACGACCGCATCGGTGCCGACGGCATCACAATTCTCTAGACACACTTCATGGACACGAAGTTAGATGATCCTGCAGGAGGCTCTCACCAAGTGTACAACCTGTTTTTTTCTCTAGAGGAGAGAAAAACCCATTATGCAGACCATGTAGGCCTTAAAACAATAATATCTTAATGTCTAACCTCACTTCGATGGTCGTAAAAGACACCTATAAACACATTCGGACGACGTCACACGCTCATCTGTCTAGCTGATCTCATTAGATCGAAGAACTATTATTATAATTAGATCTTGTTATACAAGTTTGGTATAATAAGAAATTACGGGCATACGTCCACAACAGAATCGCCACCAGTTGAAACGTTAAAGAGAACGGCAGCTTTCGAAGCGACAATATTCGCGTTGAAATGAAATTACAAGTGTGCAAGTACAAGTATCCTTCTGTTTTAAACATTTGCTGTTTTATCGTTCCGAGTCGATCATCCACGCAGAACGCAAATGATTGGCCTCTCTCAACCTACAAGCCGCTGACCAATGTGTTATAATTGTCGTGGATCATTCTTAAGTTATAAGGTTACAAGTCTACCAGCGGTTGTTCCGCCTGGTCATTCTCTCAGGTGTTAGAATTAACCATTTCGAATATATGTCTATCGATGAAGTGATTTTCGACACTAGCAAATCTTCTTTCGTTTTCAGGTAGAAGTCCCCAAGAGAGCTGAGATGCCCAACCGAGAGACGTCTTCGATTTAATCGGCCTTATCAAATAAGTCAACGTATTTATCTGATTTTCCAAATCGACATACGCCCGATTTGTGGCAGTGTTCTCAACTTTCATCGTACCTGGAAACGAGCTATCGAAGATAAAACGATGGCTGTATCATACTCATCGATGGACGCATCTGTTATGGACCCCTCGGGTGGAATGGGTGTCATGCCAGTCGGGGGGGCTCCCATTGGTCACGTTGGAGGTCATGTCCCTTCTATGGGGCCACCCCCCGCTGAGCAACAACAGGTGCAGCAAAGTGCACCACCTCAACAGCCGCCTCAAAGTGCCGCCGGTGGAGCTGCCGTACTGACAGCGCCCACGTCATCTGACGCCTGTTTGTCAATCGTCCACAGCCTCATGTGTCATCGGCAAGGTGGCGAGAGTGAGTCCTTCGCTAAAAGGTAAAAGATTATGGACTCTTTGCGTTGTTGTTGTTGTCCTCGTTGTCATCATCATCATCAACTGGTATTTTATTGTACCCAACAATAGCAAAACAAGGAAATTGCATCGATTATATTCATTGTTTGCATGATTCAAGGTATGAGGGACTTCTTCTGTGGTGTTTTCTCTTTCCCATTGTGTGAAGAAGTTGTGATCTAGACGATCTGCTTATTAGTGACACCTTTTTGTATTGATAACGAATCTGTTATTATCACTTGAAGGCGCAAATGCATTTTCCTCGCGGTACAGTTTGTAAATCAGGACGATAGTATACATCGTAAATCAGGCTTTGCTCCTCAGGGCGATCGAGTCGTTAGTGAAGAAGCTCAAGGAGAAACGAGACGAATTGGACTCGCTTATCACAGCGATTACCACCAACGGGGCACACCGATCGAAATGTGTCACGATACAGCGGACACTCGATGGCCGACTTCAGGTAGCCGGCCGGAAAGGTTTTCCGCATGCTGTCTACGCGCGGATATGGCGATGGCCCGACCTGCACAAGAACGAGCTAAAACATCTAAAATGCTGCCAGTACGCATTTGATCTGAAGGCAGATTGGGTCTGCGTTAATCCCTACCACTATGAAAGGGTTAGTAAGTATGTGCGGCTGCCCTATAGACTGTTCCATCAAGCCTGCTCTAGTCCCGTGTTACTTTTGTTAACTATCTAAAATTCAAAATTCGGTTCATCTATTTTGGCTAGCCTATATATATATATATTTTTTTTTTTTTTTATTTATTTATTTATTTATTTATAACCTATATCTAATTTATTACTACTTTCGGGAATAATCGCGAAAATTGTTTTCGTTCATGCATCAGGTGGTTTCCCCAGGCTTGGATTTGTCTTCCCTTTCGCTGCAAGCGCCCTCGTTATCAGCGGGCCCCTCAGAGTCAGGACATGGTAGGCACGCCTTACATCACGATGACGATATGGTCAAAAACGAATACTACGGTGGAGACATGGGGACTGGCTATATGGGAGGTGGCCAGGAAAATGGGCAGCAGCTGCAACGGCAGAACCCGTTCTTGTTATCGGTGGGTATCGCATCAGGACGAGGCTTTTGCCAACGACGTTTTTTTTCATTAAGTGTTTGTAGCTATATAGTTATGAATGAAAGCTCCAATGAACCCATTTACAAATGTAGATATGAAGCGACAACACCATGTTCGAACATAAGCCAGTTGTCACTCTACGGCGACGCTAGTTAGGTAGTAGTATAGGTCAAACAAGTTACGAGACCATTTCTGAGTTTCACATTTCCCAAGAACAATGCTTAAATGCTGTTAAAAAGGACTTACTTAAAATTTGCGCCTCTAGCAACCGTTTGATATAGCATTAACTAGATACGATATGACTTTCTTTAGTCTGGTCGTCCGGCGTCATCCACCTCAAGTCATAGCGGTTGGGCCGCGACGCAAGGGTTACCACCATCGAGTGTAAATACTCTTCAGTACTCCTCTGGCGGGAGTACACTTCAATATTCCGGCGTAGATGAGTCGTCTGCCACCCAACAGCAGCCGCACCAGCAGCAGCAGCAGCAACAACCGCCACCTCAATACTGGGCCCAACAGGTCTGTATCGATGCGCTCCACTGAACGAGTCAATTGAATGTGGCCTGCACAGCTATACGCAGTCAGTTAGTCCACCTATCTAAGCCACAGACTGACTGAGGTGAGATTTCTATTGTTATGATGAGCACTGTTCGACCTCGGCTGATCATGAAACATTGTCTCACTATTTCGACAACTCGTTTGATGTTTTCAGAGCGGCCAGACGTTAAATTCGGCACCGCTATTGAGCTCTCAACCTGCGCCGGAATTCTGGTGCAGCATAGCCTACTTCGAATTCGACCAGCAGGTGGGTTGATTAAGCAAGCGATTCGAATGGTTTGTCACTGTACCCTTAGGAAGGAGTGTTAAAGCTTATTGAGTACTTGCTCCATAATAGGTGAATGCGACTGCGCTATCGATCTGCGTATGTCTTGTCCACAAAGTTTCAGTGTATCACATTGCTTTTGGAAAGGTTTTCGCTGGCGGCGTTCGTTCTGTTTCGTTCCTGGTTGCCTGAGGATACCGCTAAACGGGTTGTCAAATACTCGTTTTGCAATATTCACTTGCTTAAGCAATCATAAGCTTGATCATAGGCCAATGAATAGTCATGAATAGGCCACTTGTGCATGCTTCTTCCATGGTGAAACAACTTCGAACAATGGGTGGTATAAAAACTATATCCAGAATAAGAATGATAATAAAACTGACGAAATCTTCAAGGATAGCACCGCGTCAATTCGATGCCAGATGGGATTGAAAGTGTCGAGCTCGGTGGCGTAGTGCATTCGCGTGCGCTTTGCAATTGGAGGAGAATTTGCGGACATTTGCTCTTCAGAAAACACCCCAATTAAAACCTGTGATTTTCCTCCGGTCCCTTGCAGTAGAAGTCGCATTATAACGCAAGATAGCAGTACACAATTGGTGCTCCTTGAATCTTATTGTAGGTTATTATTAGCAAAGTGGCCCTGGTTCGTTTTATTAGACATAGCCGAAAATTAAGGATCTCAAACTTCCTACTGTATAATATTATTGCCTATTTGTATTATACTAGGTTGGTGACACGTTCAAGACATTGTCCTTATCAAAGCATGTCCTTGTCGATGGATTCGTAGACCCTGCCGGCGGCAACCGATTCTGTCTTGGAGCTCTCTCCAACGTCCACCGGTAAGTTGAGATGAAGCTTCGTCTGTACACAATGCTGTTTACTGGCAGGGTAAATCTAAGCATATTGTCGCGTGCATATTTGAGTCGTTTAGCTGTTAAACTTTGTTATAATGCGTCGATTTGTTCGCGCCTCGTCGCAGACTCTCTGCTATATTCCTTCTAGTCTCTGGCTATCAGAAGCCAGAGGGTGCAGGTTCGAGCCCCGCTATGTGACATATAAGAGAGCTTAAGCATTGTAAAATTGCAGCTCCTTTAATAAACCAATGTACCTTTACCTTTACCTTCTAGCTCATTCTGTTTTGTTTTATATTTTGTTCAATTTGATCGTGGGACACTAATCATTTAACGGAATACTCGTTGAACTGATGTTGTTGTCTATTTTAGGACGGAAGTATCAGAGAAAGCCCGGCTACACATTGGCAAAGGCGTGCAACTCGACGTCAAAGGAGAGGGTGATGTCTATCTGAGGTGTGCTAATATTCCGCTGTAGCATCAATATTGTGTATTTCCCCTCTATAATTATTCGGGGTATTGAGGGTATTGAATTTCTGTTTTGTTTTAGTTTTGTCAGGATCATCGAAATGCTGATCTTCTCTGATTTCGTTTTCTCTCTATAGTAATTACTGTTACACAAGGTATGCTTGTGCAATGCCAAAAGCAGTTGTACCGTGGACGTTCAAATGTTGGCTGTGAGTTAGCCAGAAAACGTTAATTTGAAGGTATGCTTCTCTATCGCTGATAGTCGACATATGTCCCCCCCTTGGTACTAGTGATTCGTATTGAGTATTAACGCACGTTATCTCTATTTCATTAGGTGTCTCTCAGAGCACGCTGTGTTTGTGCAGAGCTTTTTCCTCGACCGCGAGGCAGGACGCCAGCCAGGAGATGCTGTCCACAAAATTTATCCGGGCGCATGTGCAAAGGTAGCAATCGTATAATGCATATTCCGCATCGACTCTGAATACCGTTTTCATCTCCCGGTGGTCGTCGATGCTGGGCGCGCACACCCACCGAGATTTCCGCACTGATGATTCTAGCTCATTGTCGGCTATTCATAACCTGCACTGCTCTCTACATGTTCATTACATTGTATGACATGGTGTTTGCTCACCACACTGGTTTTCTGTTGGCGACCTTCAGGTGTTTGACTTAGCGCAGTGCTACGCGGAGATGCGCAACCAGGCGCAAAACGCGCAGGCGGCGGCAGCCGCTCAAGCTGTCGCTGTTGCCGGTCACCTAAACGGCAGTGGGGGTCCGCCACCGGTTGGCGGGAGTTTGGCGCCAGCGATTTCGTTGTCGGCCGCCGCCGGCGTGGGTGTCGACGATCTCCGCCGCCTCTGCATACTCCGGTTAAGCTTCGTCAAAGGCTGGGGCCCGGACTATCGGCGCGCAACGATCAAGGAGACTCCTTGCTGGCTTGAAGTCCACCTACATCGCGCTCTGCAGTTGCTCGACGAAGTGTTACACAGCATCCCACAGCATCCAAACAATGAATAGCTGGCAGGGTATGGGAAACGCGAGAGCAAGGAGGAGCGGCGGCGAGGAACTTGTAGAAAAAAACATACAGTATGATGTCTGATTATCGCATCATCACAGTGATGAACAATGCTGATGAAGTATTAGATTTGTGAAACTCGTAGCCACTTCCTGTACAGATAGCATAACGCATGAGTATTCGCATCGTCACACAAAGAAGCACCTCGAGAGCAACACGTAACTATTGCTTGTGCCCAATTGTAACATCTATTGGACCTTTTGCCGACTGAACCAGGACTTGGGAACTCTAGAAACATGGAACGTTTGAGAGGGGAAACGTTCACAGGGCAATCTATCTCGCAATTGTTTTAAAAGCGACGAAAACGAGGGAAAGTCTCATTTTTCGATGGCTTGAGTTCAACGCAAAGGTCGCTGATTGTCCAGTGCCGTTAGAAGCGAACATTGAAAATAGAACATCCTGCCAACGGCCTTACACCATTCCGGCTGATTTCCTGCTGTGCTAAACCGTAAACTAGCTCTTCGCAGGCTGTTTAGCTGGTTCCATTTCTACGAAAAAGGCAGAAGATGTATATGAAGGAACTCGTTCGATCGGTGATCGATTCAAACGAGTGTGTACACTTTATCTATTTCTCATATTTATAAACTCATACGGCTTTCACGGCATACGGATCTATCGAATTGCTTAACGGCCAACTTGTAAGCGATTTAACCTCTGCCGTCAATTACTGCTTGACCAACCATTTACGATGTTTTGTTTGAAGGGATTTCCTATACACAGATCCCCATTACTCACCATCCTTATCTCTCACTACGATTGAGTAGATTCATGGTCCTAATGATACGAACCGCAGATCAGTAGCCTATTATGGACTACAAGAATAATAGCCTTCCAGCATCGAAGAAATTAGCAGGAGGGTTGAAATGAAACCTTTGATTTACTGTGTACGGTATGTTAACGATAAATTAGTCTTTATGATATGGCAGTTCTCCGGAGACGGGCCTCCAAATTAGAAATGCTCAATGTATGATGAAGGTGACCCCGAAACAAGTAGCGGCAATTAGATTCTCATTTTTCTCGTGTGTTTTGCAATAGAGCTACGAATAGAATGATTATTATACAGGACACCTGAATACGCATGTCACATATGTATCTACGAAACACACAGCAGACGATTTTACATGTCCCATTGTTTCATGGTTATAGCGCATGCGATACGCGATTTTTGTAAATACAGTGATACAGATTGTGTAGAGATTCAAAACGGAGCAGCGGTATTGATAGTGTCTTCCTTTGCAGAACCTAGGTACGCCTTCTGTTTTTGAGCTGAATTTTGGTTCGGGTCGGATTAAGCTCATTTTTTTTTGATAATGTAACAATTCTGCGCGTGTCTGCGCGTGTGTTGGCTACGAATAGCTGTGAGACTTCGGAGAATCCACAAAATCACTCGGCACTCAGCTGCTTTTTGTGGCCATTATGCAGTGGAATGGTTGCCTGACCAGAGTGGCTTGATGTTACTCCTGAGCCATTGCTAGTTATAACAAGTAAAGAACGCTAATTAACCACTGGTGGTTTACTATGATCCTTCCTTAAGGTATTGATGAGAACGAAACGACAACTCACAATAACACCCTAAACGAAATCTGCTCATTGATTTGAAATAGAAAAAACCACAATACCACAATACTGAATCTAAAGCCGAAGTACTCGATCGAAATCGCTATTGAAAACCACAACGGTCCCCCTTGAGACAGGGCTGACATCTGCCAGCCTTGTCTTATTTGAATACGCATATGTAGTTCAGGCGTTGCAAATTTTGCTGGTTGTATTTACACGGATTTTTCTAGCACAGTCTGTCATAATTTACTTTGGCGAGCCAGATTGAGGTTCGGCGCTCAGTATAGGGCTGTTAGATGGAGGTGGGACTGGCATCGGCGTCGTAACCACCGCCGATTTAGGACTTGCACTTAGCTTAGGTGACGCGGCAACAACAAGCTTGCTCGCGGGCGATTTACCCTTTGGGCTGCGTGACGGCATTGGTGATGGCACTCCCTTACCGACTCCTTTGCTAGGTCCTCGAGCCTTGCCCGCCAGCTTCGATAAGGGGCTCCTAGCAACCAACTTCGACGGATGGGGTGACTTTAGCCCCTTCAGTGCTGCCTTGGAATACGGTGACCTGCCTTTGGCCGGTCCGAGCGATCCCGGTGAATAGTACGCCGGCTGTGCACGAAGATGACACGTGGACAGACCGGACGCTCCGGTGTAATCACCGCGGAGTATCTCGATCCGTTGAGGGAGAGGGGGATGCGAATTATGCCACGCGTTGTATAGTGGATCGTACAACGGAAAGCTGAGGCTGTCCATGTTCATTGTGATCACCGCCTAGGGGATAACAGCGAGTCAGCGACCGAAAAAGAGAGGCATTTATTGTCAATCGTGAAAAGGGCAGGTAACACATTTGCAACCTTAGGGTTCACTGCAAACTACATTGAATTCGTCTGAGAGCAGTACATCGACACTGGTGGCTAGGATTTACGGTTGCATTAGCATAAACATTGAGATCTTCCACGTTATTTCACAACGTGTTTACTATCGAATAGATACGTATTTGTCAGATTAAATATATATATATACGGTACGAGGGTCTCGTTTCGATTTAATACTATGCGTAGTGAAAATGTGTCCTACGAACTTTCTCCATGTAAGGTCCCTGTTGCATCCGATGCACAAACTGGTCCGCTTGAATTTCGCAATGTCGTTTGTACCACGTCCTTAGGAAATTCATGAGCTAGAATTCAACCGCGATTCATAGCTCGAATTTAGATTATGACATTTGGCAAGACACCCTTGCCGCCCGTCTGTATTTCTGATGGCAAAAAAAACAACTGCCGCGGACTGCCTTGTCCCAGCCGTTTGTGTAAAACATTCACATAACTACCGTGGTAAACATTGAACAACAATCGCCGACGTCTTTATTCTCTAAGATCATGCTCAGTAAGGCTTCCGCAATTCTCCGCGACCTCTATCAGCTTGCCGATTTCTACTTGTCTTTCCGATGAATAGCGCTATTGTCATTAAATGAAACGTTTGGCAAACTGCGCATACGTAGCTTACTCGGTTCGTTCTGACATCTCATAAAGTCTACCGCGATCTTCCCCTGATCTAGGGCAAGCGGATGAAAGTGAATACGCGTTGGGTGATAGAGAGATCTTGCTGAGCATCATTTTCCAGACACAGCCCCCGGAGAGTTTCCCTCGACACAGCCTCTACCATGTTCAAGTTATAGCGACTGGAAATATTGTATCCCACGGGCTTCTATGACAATTTCCCTAATAAACAAGAATGACAATCTGAATAGACATCGTACGGTGATAAACCCGACTAAAGAGATTTCATCTCGGTAAAGAGAACATCTCCTAAGTCGGGATTTTTTATACATAATTTTTGAAAATACTAATGAAAATACGAAACCATACGGTTAAAACGAAAAGAGGATAAGCTAACAAAACACAAACAAACTAAATTATAGTATCATCCTGTTTAATTGGTTATTCCTTTATATTTAACAGCCATGTATCAATAATTGTATGGCGAAAATAACTGTATGACGAAGCCAACTAGTTAAGACTTACGACATTATACGGTGTTATGAGAAGGCCTGCAATGAGGATTACACCAATTAGGGCGGGGGTGTCCTTGTGAAAACCAAATGCAGTAAATATACTAGGCTTCTGGTACAAGAAACCGACGAGCAGGTGATTTAGCATGTTATCGAGCTCAGCTGTAAACAGACCCGAAGTGTAGTCATGATTAATACTAACTAAAGGCTGTTCTCATCGTGGCAGTACGACTATAGAACAGTAAACCGGAGAAAAGTTAAATCACTCTGTAGTGTTAGCCTTTTATTGCAGTGGAGTACTCCCTACAGATCAAAATGTTAAGGTTTAAGTATAAAAGTAGACAATGTATTATTCAGTATGCGCATGTATTTGTTTGTGTTGGATTATTCCACGTATACAACCGCTAGTTTTATATACGCTATATAAATAATCATAATAATGACGGTATATAGCTTTATCGTACCCAATACAAACAACTTGGGAATGTGCGACATCTTCCAATGTCCAATTTCGTGGCACACGATGGCTAGAACGTCCTCATCAGGGAATCTCCTCCTACTATAGTGAGTCTTTGTTCGGCAGCTGTCATCCTTTGGCCCGCGACTGAATCGCACTCTACTATTGGCATTCGTCTTGGGCTAAAATGCATCCACAGGTTATTTATCAGAAATGTTTCCCAAGACTAATACCCCCCCTTCCCCACGTTAACACGAAACGACACCCAACGAAAATTCGTGAACACGGAGCGCATTTCGAAGATCGTTTTGTACATCAGACTTGAAAAGCAATCTACGCACCTTCCTCTCAGGTTCACCGGACTGCGCGCCAGTGATGCCGGTCCACATCGGATGGTCGATTTATTTCGAGAGGGGTAAACGGGATCGAAGTGCAAGCAAAAATGTCATAGTTAGTGTCATCATATAACGTCGTTAGTTCAGCTGCACTGGCCTGGGTTTGGGTTAGTCTATATACCACCGCCCTTCAACGCACAAATCCACGTCAAATTAGGCACGATCGTCACGCAAGTTGCCCGCTCTTTACTTCGGAGCGGTCTGCCGTAGCTACCGTTTACATCGAGAGAAGGGGTAAATCAATCTCATTCACTCACCTTCAACTTAGGAGTATCTTCAAACGGGACGGTTTCATGTTTTAGAAGGGTATCAAACAGTATTATACTTTTACCCTTAAACACGCCAGCAATATGCGCGTTACTAATCGTCGTATACTGTGACACTTCAAACACGTATAGCTCTCTCAACGGGAACCCGATCGATGTCGATAGGGATTCGACGGCCGACCTGTTGAAATAATTGGCGTTCAACTAAATAAGATCGAATTGCCCCACGGGTTAAGCCCATACGTGGAAGTTTTCAAAACAAACTTCCTATCAATAGTAAACGACATTCGATCTGTCGGGCCATTTCCATAACAGAACGACTCTTCAATGAATTGAAACACCCGTCTCTCATGACAAGCTCAAGATAATGCAATGAATTCCGCCGTCAATCAAGCACAATATCGAAAATACGCTACATCAGTGCTACAAGCTATGGCACCTCATCATAACTCGGGCAGTGATTAAGATATTCCTCTACTAGTACACAACATTGGTCTTTGTATTTTTTGCAGTAGTTGCGCCTTGGAGAAACGTGAATTATTGGATGCGCCTAAAACGTGTAGAGAGAATCCCTCAGGGAATTTTACAAAGGGTTTGAATGAAGTCTGTATGGCAACCTACCTGCTCTTATGAAAGTTAGTAAAATGAATACATTTGTGGCGGAACCAGCACACTATATATCGACACTAACGATTCGTCCGAGCAAACGACTCCGAGGAAAGCAGGCCGATAAGGAAAGGTATACTGCAACATCTCTTCCCATTGGCTCATATACAAATGCGTTCTTACCTTAGCCTGTTATTGGGAAGCGGGTAGAGTTTCTGAAAATAGGGTGCTATGAGTGTCATGTAGAACGTTTCCCGGAGAACGCCCAACAAACAGCGAGCTATCCAAAAATAGACAAAGCTGATCGGTCCGAGTCGTTTCACGATGTAAAGCAGGAAGCACGACATTGGCAGTGTGGTCACCTGATGGATGACGACGCTCTTCATGGCTTCCCGCATGTAGCAGGACATCGACTGTTTTGTGAGCGTGTTGGAGAAATGACAAAATGGCGGTTACTACAATGAGAGCATACAACGCAGAGGGGGCGAGACCACAGACAAACGTCCAATAGCAAAACTCGCAGGGGGCAAGTGGTTACAACATTTAGGAGAACTAATAACAGAAAAAAAAGGTCGGTACTATTGCGGCGTTCACCTGTTTACTGATGCCGTGTTTGATCTGAATGAAGAAGGTAGCATAGATATCCCACGGCAGAGACGCGAGACCCGAAATTAGCAGGAGCACTGATATGAATACGACGGACGCAATAAGTTCGGGGTCACCCTTAAATCCTGGAAAGGGTGAAAACACGCAGGAACCATGCAATTAATAGAGAGCAGGTTCTGGCACATTCTGGCCGCACCTGAGTAGGCTTCTCTCTCTCTCTTACTCTCAAAGTAAAGGTAGGTCAAGAAGGCTGTACTCAAGCCACAGAGAGAATTTGGGCTAGCCGATACGTCTTACACTTTGATCACTCAAACAATTCGAGCATGATCGAAGTCACCATACCTCTAGCAACAATGAATCCCGTGGTCCAATTCCAGAGCTTGGGAGTAAGTTCATAGTTAAGTATTAGCTAAAACAGAAAAGAAGCAGAATTTTAGTCTACATAGCTGGTAATAGTTGTCGACTAAGTCGTTCTCGGAATAACCTTTTTTAGAAGAGGGGTGTTGGCATGCTAATGCTTGCCAACACCATGGTGGCTTGGAACACCGTATAGCATCAGCGTTTGAAAACCAGTAAAATACGTTTTGGAACAATGCACCCCCAGTAGTATCTCAAGAGCTCATTTATGGCATCAGCACCTTCCGGGTTCTGTTTAGTTTCGGGGCCTTTCGGGTTACCAACTAAGCGTGGTTAATGTCGCTCACACATACAGACGTTTTTATCACATCAACTTAGAATCGGGTGTTACCAACTTACAACTGTATAGACGTGCGTGAGTGTACTCTGAACAATTGCGAACAGCACCCGATCGAGACGATACGTCCGCGATTTCGCATAATACTGCGCGTCGAGGATTCGTTTCAGCTTTAGGGGAAGCACCGGATTGCTTTTCAACACCTTGTACTGAAATTGTACCGATCACAAAAGAGTCAATTTGGGCAATGGTTTGTTAAAAACAGCTCGGCATGTTTCGATGGACATATATCGTATGTGAGTGAGTTTAGTTGAGTATGAAGACACATTTGTAAACGAATGATATGATATGGGCACCAGATTAAGGTAAGTGACGGCGTATGAAGCTGGCACGGAAATTGGCACGTAATGAAGGCATAGTCGACGGGTTGGTTGAATGCTATTCCATTCGATTTAAGGCCAAGCTCTGTCTTCAGGGCAGAGTTTCCCACCGATCCATCTCGTGACTGGTAATATGCTATGCGCTATATCAATGAACGAGCTGTTGTTTGTATTCAATGTATTCTACGTGCAGAGTTATGAATTACTCGCTAAGCTATGTTCGATATTGTGAGATGGATTACCGGGATGGTGAACACCCAGATGACCATCGTCTGGTTAGTATCCTTATGTCGAGTGTGTGTCATCTTCAAATAGGACTTACTTGTCTGATGAGGAGATACGTCTGCCACAGATAGTTAACCCATAAAAAAGCAAGGGTAAAGAAGTACAGGCCAGGCTGGGCCCAGGCGCCAGACATCTACGAACAAAAGCCAAACGGGCAAGACAAATTTATCAGTATGGGATTTCCGTTAACATTATTTCGTTACTGTTTTCCTTTTCGGACTTATGCGCCGTTTTATGCTTCTCTCCGTCTGGACTTATTACTTTTTTGAAATTATCAATAATTGCATCGTGTACATTCATATTTAGCGAGTTGGTAATAACGACCGTATTTATTTCCGTCAATTTTGCATACAGATAACTAAATGTTAGGTTCAGATCCAAGTGGTCAAAGCAGTAGACACACAGCGTAGAGGTGGCGTGGAGACCGAAAACCTAACTGCCACAATGGCACGTACGAACGAATATAGGCCTATATGAGTTTCCCTACCAGATATATTTGGATAAGTTTTCGAAAGTCATCGTATACGATGCAAACAGCTAATTCTCAATGCTGATTCGCTTTATCAAAGTTCTCTGGCCAATATCGAGATAAATGAAAACATCGGGTAGAGGTTGCCAGAACGTACCTGTTCCGCCAAAAGTTCTTGAATTGACGGCATAACGTCACGTTGAATGCCTCGTCCCCCTCCAATAGGGGGCTTTTTGGTCGGTCGCACACAGCGAACCATGTCTGGGTTCCTCGTTCCTCAATTTAGATTCCTCGAAGCTTAACTGGAAGGAATAATACATAAAAGCAGAAAATGACAATAGACACCCGATTGTATAGGAAGAGTTGAATATAACTAGCTGGGCTGACAGGTAGCGTTTGGTTATTTGACGAGCATCGTAGGACGAGTTCGTCACAGATTTGAAAACTGATTTTCAGCAGTAATTTCGATATCCATTTCGAAACTCTAGCTACATGTTAGAATGTTCCATTGCTGCCAACGGCAACGGAACGACCGACCTAACCTCCAAGCTTCGTCGTTCAGAAATAACAATTTGTGTATGATCTTTCAGATGGCGAGTCGCGACTTTCGACATAAGAAGCTTTTTATATGAACAATTTAGATTGATCGAATGCGAGTCAGCGGGCGGGGGGCAGGGGGGGCCAGAGACGTGTCACGGTGCCGAGAAAATTTTCGACTTTTAACAAAAACAATCGAGTCGTTCGGTTGGGACCAGCAGCCTGAAGGAGTGTTCACGTGGAGAAGTGGTTAATAGGTGGAATTGGCCTTTGGATCACATGCGTACTGAATACGAATCGATGGAACCTAATGATCCATACCATCGTGAATCCTTGTAGAGTACAGTTAGGAATCGTTTCTTCCCCTGAGTAAGGAGTCATTCTTTAGTCTTTACGATAGGCACGACAGGCTCGACAGGTCCTCATAGTAATACCTAAAGGTTAAGAGCTGAGGCCTGTCAGATAGGGGAACAGCTGAGGGTCAGCTCGAGAAAACAGTTTACGATAGGCACGAGAGATAGAGGAGTATGTGAGTGAGTGAACGACCATTTGGTATATACAGTTACTTTTATTGATAGCTTTATATGTTGAATCCAATTAATAGCCACAGGGGATTTGTTACTCCACGGTGCTGCTATAGTTCGAGGTCTCGTGGATCAAATCCTGCATAATCAAATATAGGTCACTATTCTGTATACTACTAGCTTATACTACGACCAGCCGTTATCTAGCAAAGAGGACACCAGAGAAGTATCATTCATGTCGTCCCGACGATGACTGACTCATTCATGTATTTCTCAAAGGCATATTCACAGGCGCCGTCTGCTGGCGCGCATCACCGTATTACCAACTTGGATTAGTACGTTCACACAAGAAGTACATGGTTGTGCCATCTCAACTGTCGTACACGACAGTCCCCCACGCTAACTGTGAGGTCTACCATAAAGAAGTATTATTATCATTCCCACAATATACCTTTGACCGAACTTATAATTTTTTGGTGTCGTGCACCTTCCGTCATATTGGTTACAATTATATTGTATAACTATTTACTCTGCTATCAATATTATTACTTCTAGCGCTTGGCGCTGATGTCGCGTCGATGTCGGCCTCTGTTATGCAACTGCCTGTAATTTACATCGTTCCTCGGCCTAAGTTCTCTGGGCCCGACGTTCGCTCTTGACGAGCTCGTCTCATCCACCGGATCTTCACCAGATTAAACGACTTAGCTGGTGATCCGACATCATCATCCGTCGCGCGCGGTCTCCCTCGGTAATTCGCTCCATTGGAAATACTACAGCAGGTCGAAATCCGTCTCCGATTCTCTGGGTGCCGACCGTCGGACTTGATTGCAGTGGCGTTTCAGCCGTTGTCCGTTGCTTGCCCTGACGTAGATGTGCCAGCCTCCCGGCATCTGCTCGACGGTGCCGACGATCCATATCTGACCTTTGTTGTAAAGTCTAACGGCCACCGAGTCCTCCAACGTCAATCGAGCCTTCTTCAGCTCAAAACGACATAGGATTATACAAGCTTCACATCGCAACTGACAGTATGTGACCCCCTGTTCGAGCACCCAACAGCATATTCGCCCTCGAAGATTGCTCCTGTATAATTACATCTGCCGGTGCTGACGGAAAAGAAATTAGCTAATGTTATGCTAATGACTTTTTATGCTATAGAGTGACGCATGGCTCTTGAAGACGTCCTATTGAATGAGGATTGTAGTTACTCCAAACTGAAGACTGGGTATTTGATCAAACTCAGTGTTCTGCCTGTTCCCGTATTTTTAGTCAAATAGTTAAAGTCATCATACTGGGTGAACTCCGCGCTCCCGGCAACGATACAGCTCAGTTCAAAATTGGCGCTGTTTTCGCCCTGCGCCTGCGACCGTCTGCTCGGCGAATCGTGCCCTCTCTCAAAGTTGTTTACATTCAAGTCTTGTTTGGGTGGCACATGTGTTATTGTTGTGCATTGTGCGATCTACCAAAGTGCTACTGCTCTGTTGTCATTGCATCGATCGTGGCGACCGTCTTCGTCGTGGTAGCCACAGACGGCTGGTGGCCAACCTAAGACGGGCAAGTTCGTTGTTACTAACGTAAATATAACGCGGTGGATGTTCATGTTCGGTGGCTTCTCTAGCTGACTGCTAACTGTTCGGTGCGCTCCAATGCTCTGGCACGGATGGAATAGCCCGCCTCGCAAGCGGCCCGTGTAAATAGCCGTGGCTCCTTCGGTCTCGAAGTCAGCTGCTGCTACGCTTACTCGTCAGCTCTGCAGAAATCCGTAAGTAGTGTAGCGCGTTGCGTATAGTGAGTTCGGCATGAGTTACATGTCAGGTAGCGGGGGCATGCACGACTCGCATGCGGTGTTCAACCGCTTCTGGAGACACTATGAGGCATCGATGGAATGGATGCGTTCCCACTACGTGACGGTCAGTCGTATCAATGATGAACTCGCAGCAGAGACGGCGGACTCTGCGCGGAGAAACGATGAGTCCGTCCGGCAGAAAAGTCCGCGGGGTCCGTCGAACAGTAAACGCAGAAGGTTCCACAGTTCGACGGTGACAACTGCGCCGGATATCAGTGTAGACGATAGCGCTGACGACACAATGACAATGGCAAGAATCGTACACGAGTCCGCGTTTCCCGACCCGATTCACATCGATGAGGATAGTGAGGGTGGATACGATGCCGATCAGCCAGATGCAACGGCCGCCACCGAGCTGATAAGCGACGAAGTTCTCGACTTCTTCGAAACATCACGCCGTCACCGGGAGCAGCGTGATTTCGAAACATCTCAGCGACACTATGAGAACTTGGAGAACTTAATGATCTCGTCACGACCGTCGGCGGTTAACACGGGCGCGGACACGAGCGCTGTGTTCGAAGCGCATCAGCTGGAAATGCGAGCTCTGTACGGATCACAAGCTGCCACGATACATGGAATGGAGATGGCGATGCAGTGCGGCTTCGAGCGTTTTGCTCACGCTGATGTCAAACTTTGGCCCAACATCCCTATGCGGATATAAGCAGCGCCGTCGATAGGACCCGTGATTCCTGCAATCGGTGTCTAGATTCAATTGGTGTGCACAAACAAGAATCAGTTTGCCGACCATTGAGCCTCGATTTCAACATACTTGGAGAAAGCACTAACTATAGATACACTTCGCCTGCAGATGCATCCAAGGCGTTGTTGTTAGCGGGCTAACATCTGCTTATTGTATGTTAATGTATTGGTCCGAGACTTTCAACTGCGAACTGACCTATGAGCAGACTGGATCAGTGGACGACTCAGAAAAAATATATCTCAGCAATTGCACATCCTTTTGTATTGAAAAGGAAATCTTGACTCTCACCCAGATATGACCTATAAGGTTTCATCGATACCGGCCCAGAAAACCTATAAAACTGTATATACGTAACAAATATTAGTTGTGTTAAATTTGTATAGTGATATCAACCAAATAAATTACAATTCAAAGATATATTAGTACCTTTGTCCCTACTTTCTTTTAACCGTAGTTTGTATACGATTTTTAATCATAGAACGTAATATGCAATTCTAAGAATTTGTGTGTCCAGACCTTGTTGCATGAGCAAATCGTACGCAGATAATGATACCTATATCAACTGATGAATTTATTAGAGAGTAACAAAATTCAGATTTTTAATGAAAAATAAAAATGGTGTTCAAACTGATGCTTCTCGTTGGAAGCAAGGGTACAAAACGATAGTGGATCCGGCTACCACATCTGTACTACGTATTGCCAACAATCAAGAAGCTTTGAGGGCGAATACTACAATTTTTATTATATATGCATTACGTGCTTATTATTTTGTCATAATTATTATGTAAGTTATAGTTATTATATAAAGTTGTTCTATTTACACATAGCACTGTTTAGCTGCCCCGTCGTGAGTTTCTCTGTACAATGCGGTTGACAGTACGGCACCCCGTCTAAGTCCGCATCTGTCAATCCGTAATATCTGCCACTTGTCACCGAGATTCATGTAGAGTATTGTACTTTCACAAATGTACTGTCACATATTTGTTCCACCACGACGAAATTTGTGACTCTGGACGCTTGAGGCGCCGCTTAGTTTCAACCGAACTAGCCAAGCGAATGGATTCTATAGCGAGCCCATGTCGTGCACTCCTCTCGTTTCATCGCGGCCGAACAGAAGATCGTTGGTAATGTCAGATACAACGGATGTGACGATATTCTCTAGAAACGAGTACGTGGAACCGAATCCAACCCCAGCAGCGGGATTCGACTCCCGGACGGCCTTCATCAGGCACTCAGGCAGTTGCATGCCTAGTTTTTGAGTAAAAAGTGCCGCAAATATCTCAGTGATCGCCCCGCCTGCGCGGCCGACACATTGGCAGCTTTCCTCGGCTACAGGTATCATGCTCTGAAATCAGGATTGGTGAAATGCAGAATGAGCGAGTTATTCACTGATCGTAGTAGTTATGTGACTGTTGTTATAACAGCACTGCTGTATTCATCATAGTGATGTACGTTTCTCAAAACGGCTCACCAAAATAATGAATAGAATACACAATGGATAATACAACGAAGACCTAGTGTAGAGAAACAAATCGAGAATACAGTTCGTACAACTTAAGCGGACTTCAACATCATAACTGTTTCTTAGAACCTACCACGAGCTGGTTCATATCCAAGGAAAGCGAAGCTAACGGAGGCAGATTCTTGAGACAGTCCTGAATTGACGCTGCAACACAAAACGAACAAGAAATGCGAATAGATTAGTTGATGAGCTGCAGGGTATACGTTCGAAATCCGTGCAGCGATAGTGGTGGCTAAATACTCAGGCGGACCGGAGTTCTGTATACTGCCAATGCTATATTCGATATTAGGTTGCTTGTGATAGAAGGATGATTTTAATTCTCTAAAATTTCTTTTAAAGAATTAAAACCTCTTTTTGCTCATTATTTGTTGCCCGGGGCCGAAATTAGGGCTTCATTTAGCAGTTAGCTGTCACTGTAAATTTCATTTAGCTATATTTATTGCATAGCTGAATTCGAACCGACCTGTTCGTGACTTGTTGCATCGACCGCGCCGACGAAACCATCTGTCGTCATTCGCATCTTTGTATATTTAGTGAACGATTCTGTTCATTGAGATGGGCGCATGACGCGATCGGCTGTATCTCTTTTTCACAATAAAAATCCATCAGCTTAAGAAACCAACGGTAATCGAGCCGTAACCATCGTCTCGCTCTTAGCGGTGCGCTCTAGTTTCGTTACTATTCCAGCTAACTTTTCGAAGGCAAATAACCTCCATTCAGGAAGATAGGCGATGGGGCCAGCTGTGTTGGCTAAGACAGTTTTGTTGCAGAGGAAAGTCCCAACTTCGAAACATGAAAGAACACAGCGGATTACGGCCTTCTTTCCCTGCTATACTCTCCTAGGGGGGGATGGTTAAATGCATCAAGCAGTATTTAAAATCACTGCTGGCATACGTGGCGTTGTGCCTGCAGTATCGCATGAAGCTGCCAGTGTTCCGGTCATTATAATCACTAGTCGAAGCGACGCCTTGGAATGCCGAGTCCCGCATATTACATGTTGGGCGATCTCCAAGAACTCATCACAGGCAGGCTAATTTCACGTAGACAGAGGTTTCAGAATAGCTTTGGTGTGATGAGGAACCATAGGAGACTTAATATTCATAAGAATGGGCGTCTAAACAGGCGTGACCCCCATCTGTCGGCTAATTGCCGCGTATTTTCCTGTACCTCGACTATTGTCATCCATAAATCGTCACATGACGTGGACATGTGTGATGCCCCTCGTTTCAAGTCTAACCGATTCTGAAGCCAATACGACCTGCGTCCACTGAACCTTATCTCGATGTCGGCCAGGGTAGTCATAAACAACATTACACTTCACACTTCGCCTCGCAGTCTGCTGAAAACTAGACTTTATGTATCGACGTCTCTCCCACGTATCGTCGATCCCTCTCGATATAATTCGAGCATTGGAAGTACACAGGAACTGGGAAGTACAACGCTCATTCCCACCTTCATCGCACTGTATGATCCCGTGCGTACAACCGTCGCAAAAAGAGGATGCTAACGACGTCATGTTCACGTAACGTTGCCAGCCATAGCTGCATTCGTCGAATGCTTTCGACGTCGCCGTCGATAAACGATGCCACGCCGGGCCGCAAAACGATTTGGGTCACCAGAAGTTCATCTTCGATATCAGAAAGAAAAGTGTCAAAAGTGCGAAAGCCATGCTCGCTTTCCGCTAACCGCCGAAGCGACGTGAGCGCCGCCGCCGCCGCCGCGAGCATCGGGAGTGACCGTGCACCGCGCTGGCGTCCGTAATCATTACGTAATGACGTAAGAGTTTTGGCCCCATTTGCGCCTGTTTCGGTGCTGATGTCGGCGCTCTTCGTCGGCTGGCGCCGCCGCCGTCGCCGCCGTTATGGCGGTGTAACCAACTTGTTGCTATCGATAAGTAGTTGGTGCGTAAGGCGAAAGCGAAAATCTGTTGCTGCTGCTGCTGCCGCCGCGCGAAAGTGTCGTGATGTCCGTTCCGTTGGCAGACTGCAGCAGTGGGCGACCTTCTCAAAAATGAGCTATACGATCAACGGTGCGGGATGCAAATCGAGACAGAAAGCGAGGCAAGGAACACGTGTGCAGGAACCGGTGGATGGACGAATTCAAGCGACGAATGACGGAAACGAGATTGGAACACATTGAAGTCGAGTGAGCGGGAGCCGAGTCAAGCGTTTTCGTGTCTTTCGATGCAGATGACCGATGTCTGCCCGTGTGCATGTATGTGATGTCAGCTACCAATGCTGGGCAGGAATTTCTCATCAAAAAATTTCGGCCCGGGAAAAATCCACTTGGCTGATAGGCACGACTGGCCCATCTTTTTGCTTGGCTGGCGAACAGGATATCTGACTAAATTCGGTCACCGTTTTGTAGGGATAATCTACGCATGTATTTATTTATGGGAGAAAAAGAAAAGCGATTTCACAGTAGCACACTGATTTGTATGTGTGGACGCTTCTGCGGTGGCGAGACCGATTTATTTGTGCATATATGGGACGTGCATTAACGGCTCTGTGTACATTGGGTGAGGTTTGTTCAGCTGGCGACCAAGGACTCTCATCCTCTATGCAAAGGGTCGCTTGATGTGGAGCAGCGTCCACTAATCTCGAATTCGTAGAGCACATTGTTCTGCGACACTGGTATAGCAGACGTAGTGAAATGGAATCTGTCACTCAATTAAGTCTTTCATGCAAGGCTACATTTTTAAATTTAGCTCTTCGATTATTTTCTATGGCGGCTGGCCCATAGTCATTATTTTCTCATAGAGTTCTCGGCACTCATCTGTATGACTTCATTACTACCAGAACTATCGGGAGGAAAACTCCACACCTCTCGAACGCTAGCCACGGCAGAATCATATCAATCAGGTCAATTTACCCAAGCTGCGTCGCTTGATATCATATGCTCGAGACTATCAGTGGGGAGATGCGACCCCAAAAAGAGATAGCGCATATTTCCAACCTTCTGAAGGAGGACCGTGGAATGATTCTGCTTCTGATTTTATATAGAATAAAGTACAGCTACACATTTTATTCAAAGGCGTATGTCACATTGCGCGATATGACGTATTCAAAAACAAATCATGGACATATACAGGAACAGCCTGAGCTTGGTCAAGCTCGTTCAACATTCAAAAAATCGACGCACGTATCGGGAGTAAATATCGCGCAGTAGCTGCTTACGTTGGCAATATCGAGTGCACTGTATGCATCTTTCGTGTGCCTGTCATTCACAAGCACCGCCGCTAGAATCGTTATCGGTCAGCGCACTCGAGTCAACTTCAAGCAGCAGCAGTAGCAACAACAGCAACAGCAACTCTACAACACAACAACAACAAAAAATCGTCGCTTCCTCCTTGCCTTCTATGTGATCATGTTCGCGTGATTCGACCGGAGTTGATGACTTCGATTGCTTCGTCTATGCATTTCCCTTTCAGCTGTTTGACGCAGCGTTCATTGGGCAACGCTTGTACGAATGCTGTTACCGTTGCCGTGTCCGTTTAGCATTAGCGGCTTCGCTCTTTCCAGGATTGCGTCTTGCAGATTATTTGGCAGTGGCTTTTTCCCTCCCTAACCCCTCACCCCCCCCTCTGTTTTTTTTGGGGTGAGATGTCGTTTCGGCTCGGACAACTCCAATGTTGCAATGTGGCACTGCCTAGATGAGATGGTCAATGACCACCTGGCCAATGTGGGCCAATAATCACCCATTCGTCGCCTTATGGTAACAAAAAAAAACCATTTGAGCTCGGCCGAATACATACGCATCGCAATTAGAATAGCGTCTTGCGTGTGCTGGCGTCGTGGTCTCTAAGGTTAACAGTTTCATGAGAGCACGTTCGATCGTCTATCGAGATTTCGATAGCTTCGCAATATAGTGACTCAAAACTAGTCTGAAAATATAGGCCTGGCGACAACGGGATACGTTCATGTGATAGCTTCGACGAGCGATTTGAGATCAATACAAATTGCAATCGCATTTTGCAGCTAGTACGCGACAACGACACTTTATAGCTTGGCTATAAAGGTGATTCGAATTATCGTCGAAGGCTGTTTGGCTGCGTAAATAGGAACTCGACGATAGGACGATAACTTGCAAATTATCGTGCTGTCGTCGATGTCCTGTCTACGCGAGCAGGCATTAATATAAATACCGTCATGGATTTATTGGATACAGTTGTACCACACCTGAAGATCGTCTCCCTGCCTTGTGTCAGTGAGCATTTTCCTTCTCTGAGGGCCGCTATAACGGCATCCAATCGAAGACGAGCAGAATAGTTACTATTATTATTATTATGATTATAGGAAGAAGCTCTGTCACACACACACACTCTCTCATAAAGACGACCGTGGGGCTTCGCGCTCACGCAAGCACAGACGTACTAGCAGCGTTATACATGCACACACATCATCACGCAAAGCGCAATATAGCTGACCCAATGGTAAGCAGTTCGACAGAAAATAGACGACATCAGCGACGCCAATGACCGTCGTAAGGCATTTTATTCATGAACCTGCCCAAATGAATATGACCATAGCAAACAAAGAAGGCAAAGACCATTCAGGGGCTGGCTTGTCTAATCCGTGATTCGGTGGATGCTTTTATGTCGCCGCACAGTTTCGAAAGATGAAATTACCGAACGTCACTTGCATTGATACTCAAATTGATTGAGGACATTCTTGTCTTGACATGTTTCGACTGCACTGGCTCCGTGGAGCGATTGTTCCGATCTCAGAAGATGGACTGCCAGTATTCTTCACTGACACAGTCGTAGACAGCAGAGTTTCATGAGAGCATCTGTGTATAGCAAATGTCATACATATGTGTCGAAGAGCCTACATTTCCTAGGACCCTGTGTGCTTCTAGTTAAATAGCTAACTAGGAATAATAAGGAAATCGCTTTCCGATTCGAATCATTCGGTCTTCGACATTAACATGCGGCCTGATTAGCACGTTGAGATATCTCCGCCTCTCGATAACATGTACCGATAATATGGTACGCGTCCACATGGATGTCCAAGCGTTTTTCTCTCAACTAAATGCACTTCACATAATGATGGTGGTACTACTTTGCTAGTGTAGCCTATTTGCTCTATAGAGCTTTTAGCCTTCATTTGACAGACATCATTCTGTAGATCGACGCCAATTTGTCAGATTTCATACCAGCGCATACTTACGTTTGAGAATAGCTGTTTGCACCGCGTCTGTCCACATGAGTAGCAGCACCAATAGCAAAGCCACAATTTGTCCACTAATTGAACCCATCCTGGCTAACCAGCTGATTCGGGTCCCTTGTGACTCCTCTCTCTCTCTCTCTCCGTCTCTCGCTCTCCAAAAGTCTTTTCGGCGCCACCTGTCACTAAGCAGTCTGTTGTCGTTGTTATGGTTGTGGCACCGAGAAATTACTCCGTATATACGATATATCTATATATCCGTTCGAATCGAGAGGCATTCAACTGTAGTCCAGTTGCACGCAGAACAATTTCTGCTACTGCAGACGGCTTCGGCGCACGGACGATGTTACACAGAGATGTGCAGGTAGCACAATAGTCGAGAGTAACATTTTGTTGCGCCGCCACTGTCGCCGCTCACATGGCATTGCGTTAGCCAGCTGGAACAGGTGTGGTTATGTGTGGGACTCGTCAGCTCAGGCGACGGCAAATTCTTCTTCTGTCAGCCGTTCGTTGGTTCGTTCGTTGGTTGATTCGTTTTCTCGATGCTGCTCGGAGTTTCCTGCGTGACGCTGAAGAGGCGAGTTTGTGCTCGAACGGAACACTGGCTGAATATGGACCGCGATGTAACCGCTGTCTGAAGACCGCTGAACGGGGGAGAGGGTCTTCAGAGTGCCGCCGCCGCCGCCGCCGCCGCTGACATGGGGTGAGCAGCGCCAATCGGCTTGATCGGACCCGGCGCCGTGGCGCGCGACAGGGTTTCGCTCTGCCTGCAGCGGCAGCAGCAACAGCGCCGGTACGTACCGAGACAGTGCTGGTATACCAGCTTAGTGGAAGATTCTTCAGCCAAAATGAAACGAAACACGACAACGGGTCAGAGGGGGGGGGATTTTGGAGCTGGTTGTGTTGGAGGTTCACTATTTATAGCTGGTGAAGAGCACGTGGCTCGGCCCAACGCGCGCACAACATGGCACGATCATAACAATGCCAAACGACGATAGTGGTCCAAGTAGAGGAGCGGCCGAATGTCGACGATTGTGGGACCGAGCGACTGCTAGCACCTTGCAGCGGGCAGTATGTGAAAATTATGCCGTAGACGAAAGCTACGGGGGGTTCATGGTTGGGGGGCGGATACGTCTTGTTTTCAACCCAACTATTTATGCCTAATCGGCAAGTCAGTTCATTAACAAAATATTCCTCGGTTGCGCGTGTGGCGGCGGCGGCGGCAACAGCGGCAGCGATCGGGGGGTACGCATTGCAAAACAAATAAGCATGTCTATATGTCCAAGCAGCTCGGCAATGTTTTCTTGTTCTTTTGTCTGCCAATGCATACTTCGATTATAGCAAAGATGTTGAAGCAAGTAAAGGAACGGACGTAAACAGTCACTCTTGAAGGCATCAAACTTTTTGTGACGCGCTGAAGTGGTGGGATTTCTAGTGAAGCTAGCCGCCCTCGAAAATTTCCTTATGATTGTAGACTTAGTTCGACTTGTCCTAGTTCCTATTTTGAAATGGCCGTCACTATCAGTATGTGCCTATATGAATGGGGAAGAAAGGAAGTAGGGTACACGATAGATTCCCTTCGCAATCATCTGTGACCGTTTGGTTACTCGCCCATGGGGCTGTATGCGCTTGTGACCACACCCCGTGCTATGCGTATACTATTGAATTTACAAACAGATGGTTGACCGTTGGATGGCGGAGGTGAGCTTTGAAGAGGATTCAGTTGACATTTCAACATTGGTAGATATATGTCGTCGTGAATATAGTAAGCAGCACATTTATAATAATTGATCATTTATAATATTATTATAATTTATTGAAAGCTTTTGACTTTGGGTATCATTTATAGGTCGTCCTCACATTAATTATTAGGTATATGCAGTGTAGCGTATTGTGTAAACTGTCTCAGGATATTGACATGCGAAATCGAGTATGCTGTGAGTTGCACGATTAAACTAAGGAGGAGACAGCCGTATGAGTCGGATTAGCTGTACTTAGCTGGACGGCATGTCGGGTAACCAATTCAATCTATTTTTGTTCTCACTGGCCTGCTGTTTCTCTTAGCATTTTGCTTATGGAGTTTCATCCACATATAACTGCATTGGGAGACACTGCAGCTAACCGAACTCAACAGATCAAGATGTTTTTGAAGCGTCGCCAAGCGAACGTTGAACGGTGACTTCACAAATGCACCTCTACCGCTCAAATCAAGCTATCTTCTATCCTGCCTGGAAGCCATCTTCTGATGACGGGAGCATAATGGCAACAGAAATAACTAAGCCCTTGTGTCATTCACAACCGGTGCCGAGGGTCACCATTTGTCCAAAATGACATGCTATTATTTTTGCCATTACACGAACGTTCATTTGGCAACAACAATATAACAACAACAGCGACAATACAGCAGCAACAACAACAACAACACAGCAACAACAGTAATGCAATTTTATTACTCTGTTCTGCTGTTCACTGAGCTCATTTCTGTCAAGCGACAAGTTGACCAGGTGACCTCAGGCTGTCGTCAATCCGTTCATTTAGAGTCACGAGCAGAACATTGGAACGGACACAGAGCGAAACACCGGGCAATAGCCGTGTTGCAGTCGATGACTTGACTTGAACACAACCCTCAACCCGAGCTGATTCGAGCCTGACGAGGAGGGGATGGACAAACGAGAGAGAATAAATAATCAGATCAGAGAAAAATAGAACAAAAAGCAACGAAATTCGCTCATATCAACGTGCGCAACCACGGCGATGCGCAGATAAATAGAGATAGATACCAGGTCAGCAGTTCTTCTCCTGTGCGGTACCAGCAGCCGTAGCACTCTGGTAGATGTTACCGGTGCTGCTGCTGCTGTTGTTGTTGCTGCTGCTGCTGCTGTTGCTGCTGGTCGTAAAAAGGTAACGGTAGGGTGGTGGTTGTTGAGGCACTGCATATACACATATTGCGCTGCTGGAATCGCGGCGCGAAGATATTGCCTGCAGCAGCCGCAGCCACCGGAGCCATGCAACTGCTGACGAACCGTTATGCTATGCAACAGCAGCAGCAGCAACAGTAGTAGTAGTAGTAGTAGCGCTCTACGGCGTTCTAACGACACGGCGACAACATTCGTGTGTCATGCAGCATACGCCAACGGCGAACGACAACGTTGACACATGCGGACTACACTCACTCGTAACGCGTACAGCGGGACTAACCGACAAGTCGCTGTCGGATGGATCAACGAACGAGGGTGGTGATGATGATGATAACAACGATGACAACAACGACAACGACAACAACAACTTGGATGAGTCCTGGACAAATCGGCGGACCGACGAGGCATCGGCCAGAGACAGACACTGAAGTAGAGTGAAGTGGAGTGAAGTCAGGATGTACGCCGCCCGAAGCACAGCGCCCGTTGCTGTGCCTTCGCTTGCAGCTGTTGTTGCTGCTGCTCCTGCTCCTGCTACCGTCGTTGCCGTTGTTGTTGTTGTTGCCGTTGTCGTTGTTGGCGTTGGCATTGTCCATGCTCAAGACTCGAGTCTACGAGGCAGTGGCCACAGCGACAATATCCCTCTCCACCCATGCGCATGGACTTTTCCAGCACGCACCGAGTCAGGAATGGGTGACTGTGTCATGCGCACTGCTACGTATAGGAGAGAAGTGGCCGGTAGATGTTCTGTTGCTGCTGTTGCTGCTGCTGTTGGTGTTGAGGAATCGTTTCTGACGATTTTGTTTCAGCATCCTTCAGCCATCTCACTGCTGCTTGCTCCCGTGACCTGCCGAAAACGAACGACGCCGCAGCGGATAGAGATGGCTCTAGCTGCCTGTCGCTCGTTGTTGTTGTTGTTGTTGATGATGCTGCTGCTGCTGCTATTATTGTTGCCGTAGTTGTTACTTGTTGTCTGTGGAGAGGGCGGTGGGGTGGACGGCGACGGACGAAGGGAAGCCATCACCCGTTCATCTCTACCTTTTAGAAGATAGAAAAGGCAAAAGAAGGGAAAGAAGAAGTGGAAACACAGACAGTGTATGCAGATAATAGATCCGAGACAGAGAGAGAGAGGGAGAGAGAGAGAACTGACCGAACATCACCTGCAGGGAGAGAGAGAGCGAGAGCATCACTATTGCCGGGGACGCTCGCTACCGCCGCTGTTGCTGCTGCTGTTGTTGATGGTATTCGCTGTGTCGTTGCGTAATCGTGAGATGGCCGGCGATGGAGATGGCGGCAGCGGCGACTCGTCGTCGTCGACAAAATGGGTTGTGCCATGGACATTTGAGACACCTCCTCATCTTTCCTGAACTGGCCGCAACATCGACTCCATTTGACTGAGCGAGCTTTGGCTACATCCCTCGTTAGCGGCATAAGCCATCATCGAATTGCCCGTGAAGGATAATAGCCAAAATGTGTCTATGAATAATAAGTGCAGACCAATGGACCCGAACAATAATGGGAGAAATTCAATGCGATTCCACGACGCGTTCGAGGTTCTTGCATACGATGTAAAAGCGATGAGAAATCTAGTCTATTTCTTCAATGGCACCCTCATGATGACAATAACCCAGTAATCAAAAGCTCTATTGTTTGACTTCATCCGCGTTATTCTGCTATCGCTAACCATGCTATTTATCTTTCGTTGTACAGCTTTATTTTATATCCTATTGCACATAAATGTATATAATTTAATAGCGTCTTTTCTGTGTAGTGTTAGATACTGTTTTTTTTCGCTTTGTACAAAATTTTTAATCATGCTTTTTGATTTACGGGTTTGCTACAATTGCTGTAAAATAATTTCTGATATAAAGAATCCTGTTTCTATATATATATATAGAAACAGGATTCTTTATTTGTTCATTCTGCATCATTCCGGCCGCTTTAATTCCATCGATATAGATTAGCAATGAACTCAAACTCGATTACTCGTACGAAAAATGGCAAACAAACTGCAAAAACTTTAATCATCACATGGACGAACGAGTGATACCAGCCTGTCACCTGCTATCGATGCTAATCATAATTATTCTTCTATATAGATGTTGCCGTTGTCGAGCTTTCTTTTAGTCATGCTCTATGTATACGTTGCATGCGGTCACAGCAGCGGATATCGTAAGATCATGGACAGGGAACAGCACTAGTGTCTCTTCGTTTCATCTTTTCTTTATTCTAATACAGCGAAGTTGGAAGAGAACGAAAGCTCCTTATGAATCTAGTTCTCTTAGAGATAGAGGCCAACCGACAGACGGGCGGGCGGGGGTCTGAGCTTTGGGTGATGCGAACAGCGGGCGTTCCGTTACCACAGAGAAAAAGGACGATACGAAATTGTACGAACATTGGCCACGAGTATGGTGACTTTTACCGTACACAGCGGCTCTACGGAGAGGTGCGCGGATAACATTAGATAATGGGTCAGCGGTGGTGGAGCACAGTCGACGCATATCAATCGAATAGCGAAGCAAGAGCCGCTTGAAGAAGGTCTCTTGTTGCTTATTTAGACATGGCTCCTTATTCTACCCGGTAGTTCATCGCCGAACTGGTTAGGACTGTGGAGGCTCACAGTGTGGTGCGCGCCTTGGCCCGACCTAATTCAATCCTGATCTTCGGGACGTCGGCACAAAATCGATGCGATGTAAGGGGCCCCGCAGTTAGGGCAGAGGCGAGCAAAGTGTCCGGTTGATGGACGCATGCAGTAGCCAACAAATTCGTTGGTGCGCATCAACAAACATTCGTTGATTGGGAGCCATGATTTCAATGGCGACCGCGGTAAGGTGTTCGCCCAGAAAAAAAGGAAAAATTTAATTCCAAGCTTCAATATATGTAGACAACAGTGGGAGTGAGCTTCTTATGCCGATTTCGTTGAAAAGTAGACTAAATTCAGCTGAAAATACGTGTTTCGACCAGTAGACATATTATACATAATTATTATACATAACCGATTGGGTACTCGAGACCATCTGCACCTCCTGTACTTCGCTACCGACGTCCAAGTCGCCTTGATGGACATCCCCCCAAGGGGAAATAATGTAGCAATATCAACAGCAGATACTGCCTTCAATCTTTAGACCACGTACAGTAGTCACGTTAGCAGAACTTTCACCTAACGAATGATATATGCTATCTCTCTCTCTCTCTCACTCTCGCTCTCGCGCGTACCCCGATGTGAGTTGTTTTGTTTTCTTTTGTTTTCGTAGGTAAAAATGAACTGTGGGAATACAGGAGCCAGCTTGTAACAAGTATATTCTTAAGGGTGTACAAATATTAGTTAGCATTTTTATTTATTTTCTAAATTTGTATATTACTCACATTGCTTTTTTTGTAACAGGCTGTGCAGTAATGTGTAATGGAAAGATAAGCAAGCAACTTCATTATATACGTTTGGTAAAGCAAGTGACAGCATTAAGCCGATTTGAGAGAATGTATTTACAATATTAATAATAATAATAGTAATAATAATAACAACAACAAGTATTACATGTACGATCAATGCAGTTGTGTACTGCAATCATGCATTAAATAAGCTCGCTGACATGCTTCAGCTCATGATAATTATATTAATAGTAATCCACTAAATTCATCAATTCTATACGACTGCTATTTGGTGTATGTACCGTGTTAGCCCGCGAACACATCATCTCTGTTCTCCCAACTATGACAACAGTTTTGATTGGCCCGTTTGTCACGTGCATTCGTAATGTTTGAGTACCACTCGCTGATCAGATGTTATCCACAGCTTGGTTGGTAAAAACTTTCACTGAAATCACATGTGCCAGCTGAGAACGCAGTGTTATGAACACCACTGTCACCGAACAGATCGGTCAGCAGATTGTCCGGCTACTCGTTTAGAGCTTAGTCAGCTTTTGCAACTGAAGATACAAAAGTTCAGTTAAGAGACAAGTGAACGAAATCAAACGAATCTTTCGCAGTGTTTCTCCGAGCCGTGTTTCAGCTCAGTATTCTCGTAAGCCTATAAAAGATTAAGAAGATGCGCCGTAAATATCGCTCATCTGTGCGACCTGGCAAGTACGGTACGTTCAAATTATCCGTGTATATTTGTTCTGCTTGCGCTGAAACCCTAATCATACCCACCGCGAGAAGGCTGGTTCAGGCCCGTTCAATGACTAAATGGCAGAACTTTGAAATATGGTGGACGTGTCGGTGCGGCTACATTGATTCGGCTTCGGCGCCGATCTCGTTACAAGTATCCCCCCCCCCCCCCCCTCCGACTACAATGGCTAGTTCAGCTATGTTCGAGATAATGAAAAACGGCTTCTGTCTGTAAAATGTCCGTGTTCGCAGCTGGAACCCTTTTGCTTTCAGAACTGCATGATATATATATATATATATATAGAGAGAGAGAGAGATTTTAAAGAGATTTCCTGAGACATACAGAGAGAACACAGTAAATATTGTGATACTTATACGACACCTCTTAGCTCAGTGAGTGAATACTAACTCAGTCAGTGAAAGCATGCGTTCGCGTAAAAGTGATGCGGGTTGGAGAGTACGTCTGGCGTAATATCATCAATAATAGAAGACAATATCTGTTTGTCATCTCAAATATAGTGTATTGTATCATATTGTATTTGTGATATAGGTAAAATGTGTCAATAAATGGTTATGATTATTTGGCGTTGTTCTGTTTCCGAAGAACCAGTATGGTATATATGAAATAAAAATATACATATGTGTGTATATTTCTCATTTCAGACAAAATGGTCAAAGGTGCATGCCTTCAGTTAGGAGAACTTCAGGACTACCCGGAATACATGCAGGTTTGTATTCCATTTATCCTCAAACGCTCCATCGAGCCTGTGCACATATACTTCAGGCCGAGTCATGAAAAATCGGAACACTATAACGCATTACCTTACACGTAGTTATGCGTGACCGCGCCTGCTTCAAGTATCGCTTTTTTTTATAGCGACGAACGCGTTGATCTTTTTGAAAAAGAAAACCCATTTAAACACGGTACCTGGACGCGTATAGATTTCCATTTTTCCACCTTTACATGGGATGTGTTTTCAGCAACATGCTATTTTGCCCAGTTCCGTATTTCAAAGCCTCTTGTCACAGGGGTCTCGTCGTGACAGGCGAAGAGCACTTGAATCATCCGCTACCTGTTCCTCTTACAGGCAACGATCAGCTTACTAAAGATTTTGTTTTGGAGGGACATTTATTTTCTTCCTAAACTTTACCTTACCTTACCTAAGGTGTCGTCTTGTTTTGATCCAAGATGCTTCTACACGATCAGATGACTAATCAACCAAGTTTCTCTGCTTGAACGCAGAGGCGAGAGCAAATAATATATAGTACAATCGAAACGACAATACTGCCCTACATTATATATGATGAGCATGAATAGGAATCGAATAGAATTTATACAACTGCTCCACCTGGACGATTCCGTTTGAGACAACTACATATGCAATTTTGTAGCAGCTTGTAATTCGGGCCGTGTCGAGTTCTTAGTCAGAAATTATCTCGAAGTGACTGAAATCAATATTCTGAAAGCGTGAAATGTGTGCGTTTTGTACTCCAATTCACCGAACGTTTCTCGTCTTCGAGTTGTGCTATGGCAGTGGAACCTAATTTCCCGAATATGGCCATTTGGCACTATATAGAATTGCTCTTCTCTTCCGTTTTGATTTTTACGAGTTTCAAATTTGAGACGTTCGCATCTACTGAATATTTTTGCGTTTGCTTAAATTCTCTCCGTGCGGCCTCAATGAACTGCAGAGTTGTTTCCAGACAATGATCGATGAATGGAATACAAGCGATGAATATCTCCGGGGGTGCCTGGGCGAGTCGGAGAGCCGATGTGGACTTCGCGATCGGCTGATTGTTTCATCCGTAATGGCGGCTCGTTGTTTTTTTGCATTTCTCCCCAATACGCTGGCTGGCCTCACTGCACTGGGTTTGACTGGTCCTGGTGTATGAATAGTCATTTATAGTGGACAGAGCTAGTTTACTGGTCGGTGGGCGTTCGCAGAGACAATGAGTTGTTCACACGCCTCAACATTCGCTTTAGTGAATAGTATTTTACGTTGAAAATATCAGTTGTTCCTCTTATAGACGTTGAAACATGAAATTATATAGTCCATGTGTCCAAAATAGACTCGAATTTTTACAACCAAGCGTCACTGACCAGCTCACATAAGATGCGCCGTTCGTATGGCCATGACCGACCTTCATATATATATATATATATATATATATTCGAGTTATATTTATAATATGTTATAAAATATTGTCACTGATGCCATGAGTGTGCCCTTAGACGACCCCTGATACATTACGCCTTACACTACGGCGAGTTCAATTGACCGAGAAATACTAACCTCGTTATGACGATCTTCTTTTTCCCCTGCCTGCTCCCATTCTTTCCCTTTCTATTGCTGGCCAACAACAGATATGCTGCGATACGCTGAACTCCGAATGGAAGCGTAGTGACACCGCCCGAATCTACAGTCTGCAGAAGTCCAGCTCATCTCTGCCGGTCTCACTCATCATGTTCGATTCGTTGTCGCGTGAATTTCTCGGCCATGCGCGACTTTGTCGAATACTCGAACGGCAGGACGCGTGTTTCATCGAGAGTGTGATTATCGTGGCTGAACGGCGCGGTGAAGGACTCGGTCGAGAATTAATGCTTCTCGTTGAAGCTTATGCGCGGGATCGGGCATTTCGGACCGTGTATCTGACATCCATGAACAAACAGGCGTTCTACACTCGGCTCGGCTATACGTTCTGCGAGCCGGTGACGGCATCAAGTGGATGCCACGTCAGCCTCGGGGGTGCAGCCCGACCGCGGGTCATTCCCGCCCCATCAACCGTGGCACCTCCCAAGAATATTCCGTCGCTGAGTAAGGGGGATCCGTCACCTCCACCTCCGCCACCTCCGCCGCCGCCACCACCGCCGCCCTCTGCTTTACCGCAGACGAAACGGCTGGATCGCGACTGGATGATGAAGATGATGACGTGACCCCTCACAATTGTTGCTATCGACATCTGCATCTCTATACCGGCTGTCAGATTGACCCGTTGATTGCGTGGGCATACTCGCACTTATCTGTCAACTTACCTACTACAGCGAATTTCTGCCTCAGTCAGCTTACATTACTGAATCATAATTACTTGTTCGATTTCATTTGGTTGGGGCATTGCTTGTACGCTATTGAGGCAGGCTACCGGGAACGCGTATACGGACAAACATACATTGATTGGTTAAACTTCTGACAAAAAAAAACCCGCCTCCCACGCTCGCTGTTTCGCTGACTTGTGAAGTCCCCTGAAACTAGAAGTGACAGAAGATATTGTCTGAAGCTGTAGTAACAAAATGGTGAAGCTCTAGTTGACTGACGCATTCGTTGATCTAGATACTACATGATGATAGCCCGGACCCGAGTACATCTTGGGTATCATCATTGTCGCGTCTGTTCGTCATTCGACATGTAAATATCGTAACCACACACGCGTATGGCCTTCTGATCAAAGATGGGCAGGAGTAATGGCATTTGTTTACAGCTTGAGGTATCATACCGCAACTCCCAAAAAATTTTCGCTGGTCAATCGATTGTCCACTTGACTCGATGGCTAGCAGTGCATTTCTCTATTTCATATTTTTCTCTGTGTGTGTGTGTGTGTTGTTATAGTGTAATTGCGTTACGAATCGAATTTCTATTGAACAATGACAACGGTGTGCTTGTGTGCAAAACTATCGATATCAGTCCCTAGGTAGCATTGTATCTATCTCTGAATAGAAGAAATACCCACAGGCCTAATTGTGGTGTCTGTACACGTGTGCTTCGTCGTCGGGAAACTGCACCGAATTCAACAGACAGAAGTGATACAGTGAAATACTAATTTAACCTGGCTACTAGTGAAAGCGTTGCTGTTCGTAGACTCACCAGCAATACACCGAACATACTAACTTTCGAACAAAGTGATACATTGATCATTTGTCGACCTGAAGAACTGGATCGAAGATTCTTCAGGGACTGTTCTTGCTCAAGTGCGATTGACCTCGACATCAATCGCATCACATCCGTGAGGTCTTTTGAAACTGCTTGTCAGTTTTCATCGTAGCAATAGAAGACATTGCCAGAACATTTGTGCCAAAGATTTCATTAGAACATTACGACCACTGTCACGGGGTCGACATAGACCACCATAGATTTTGACAATAGTCGTTTTTTTGGTACTATGGCAATGTGATTCAATATGGAAAAAGATAGCAACCTGATAATGACAATAATTAATAATAGCAATGATCATTTCAAATGACTTGATACATGAAAGGGTCAACCACAAAAACAAGCAGAGATATCAAAAGAAAAGGCTGCGCGTTTATTTAAGAAACGACTGTGTTTATTGTTTCTGACGCTGCTGATTGACGTCACGACTTCGACGTCTTTGTGTCTTTCGTGTTTATTTCGATGTAGTACTAGTAGTAATAGCTGCCTAGAAATAACAAATTCAATATAAATGTCTATATATTTACGACTTTGGACGACAAAATTTTGTGTGTTCGTTATCGGTATCACCTATATGCTAATATATATGTATACTTGATTGCGTTGATGCTTGATTCTTTTGCAATAGCAACTTTATTAACAAATCTGCAAGCACAAGATCTCATCGATTCACATATGCCCCTGGGATTCAAGCCGGATACCCTGATGGTTCTGTCACGTTTCCGGTGCTGCCCTGTTGGACAAGTTCCGTGAATGCAGGTCAACTTTGTTGCTAATATTCTCTCCAGGACTTTGTGTGCAACTTGGGCCCTGGGGGGCGGGGGGCGGGGGGGGGATAAACGATAAAGCACCAAGAAATCGATGATGATTAGGTTGGGTGAACATATGTTAGTATTCCTACAGCTAGTATAGTTGGCAATATAACGGGGGCCAGAGTAACGGGTGCCTCGACTACACGGCCGAAGAAACGCGCTGAACAACAGGCAAGATATAGGTGGCGCCTCGATAATCGGTCTCAATAGAAGTGACCAAGTGAAGATGACGGTGACCGACTCAAATCGCTAAGCCATGAAAAGGCAACAGGGTGAAATCTCAAGTTAAATATCGCTTTAGCTCTTCCGGTGCCACTTCTTTCCATGATCCGATTCATTTCTTCTCGATATTTACACATTCTGTGGAAGTCGACGGTACACCAAAGCACGGGAGTGGCTGTCACCGAGAATGCTTCCAGGTTCGGTTCATTGTACTACGTTCTGCTGAGGCGAAGGCGGCTTAGCTTCGCCTACACTTCAATGATTGACGCCCACTGGGCGCTTATCGTGTAGAGCTTTACCGATATAATATTGTAGCGGTATATTAAAACAATGACAGATGAAGAAATAAAGAGGTGACACACTTCCGGGAGAACTTCCGATTATCGTAATCTGTATACATGTGTAAGGACGATCGCTTGCGATATAAACCAGTTACTTGAACCGTTTCCTCTAATTGACACAACGCACAAAGTTCCGGGGCTGACACGCTCTTGCGGCCGTGTTGAGGTGGCATATGGAAGAGGGCCTTGACCAGACAAGCATGTTAGCCTATTTAGCCTTAGAATTCCATTCCATTCGCGCAAGTGTCCTGACCGGTCACATTCGCTCAAAGAATGAAAGCAATACATCTTTATCATCATCACTATAAGGTAGTCATCCACAGATGTTGCTCTCCCACATGAAGCGCTGTCCTGACGCCGAGAATATGAGAAGGAAGATAGGAGGCATCGATGAAAACACAAATCAGTTCGAATGAATATGACCCGTATGAATAGGTTGATGTTGACTGTCTAAGGCAGTGAACTTTCCCTGCTCGCTTCTCGTATCACCATTATAGTATTCTTATCTGGAAGCACCATACGGTGATTATGTGCAGATTGCTCCAGTACCAACAAGGGCAAAGCTTCAACAATCAAACAGTGCAAACATGTTCTGTGCGAGATGTTCGTGTGCTGCTGAACAAGCCCGTAGCGTCTTGCTTCGTCATTGTGTTACAAGTCAAATCTATAATAGTTTACCTACACATCTATATAGTACCTAACTGTAATGTATATTTAAAAATCTGTTTCCCCTCAATTGATTAACGTATCATATCGACAAATTCTACAAGACTCCTAATCTAATCCCCTTTCCAAACAGTAGCGTAAGGTATTGAAAGATTGAACCTAGACACAGTGGAAACGACCTTTAAACAGGTTTGCCGTCAATCTCTCGCTTGGTAGGGTGTTTTTTTTCTTAGGCGATAAACAAACACCATCTTGTTGTTTCGTCTCGTATGCTTTTGAATTTTGTAGGTCCCACTGTAAGTGCCTTCGATGGCGAACATTTCCTCTATATCGCCGTGGCAGAGAGGTCTTTTCAATTCTTGAATTCAGTTCGTTCAAGGCGTGAACTTGTGGTTATCCGGTTGTTATTCGTGATGGTGATTCTATTTCAGTTTCATTTCGTTTGGCACAGGAGGAGGGTAGCCGTTCAGACTCGACGATGTACGCTCACTGAGTGGCGAAATATGTTCTTTCCTTAGAGATACCCTTATAGGCAAGCGCGGGAGAGTGAACATTCGCCTTGGCCGGCACCAAATTTCCTCCGATGTTGACATGGAACTCGTTCTTGAGAATGTAGTCGTTTGTGACGATCTGCCGTTGGCCGTGGCTATCAAGATCCTCTATGAAGCCTAGGCATACCTGTAAATGTCATCGTAGAAATTATAAGCGCATTATTAGTGAGTGGATAAGAGCAGATTACCCAGACAAGCCAGTTTTGCAGATATCACTGCCATAGTCAATATTTTCATATTAGTCTCGATCACAGAGTTTAAACTCAAAGGCAAATATCACTAAATGTACGAAGTACGCGGCATCGACAGAGCTCTAAAGTGCTTATGATCGTATACGTACGTGGGTGTTAAGTGTGAAGCCGTACGCAGTGGTCGTTACTCGCCCAATTACCCGGTCGTCAAGATAGATCGGCTCCCCACCCCAGGGCCACGGGTCTGTCTCGTAATCGTGGTCTTTCAGCAGGAGCTGGACGAAGCGTCGCTTGACGCCCTGAACCTTTTGCTTGACGAGGGCTTCCTTGCCGATGAAATTATCTTTCTGTGAAGTCCATTGCAGTGTTGCAACACATAACAAATATGACATGCGATCTTAGGTAATTGTGGCCTTGCAGAGATTTAAAGAACAAATGTCCTAAGGGGCTTGGATTGAGTTCTACCCAACATCAACGCTATATACGCTTCAACTTAGAAATATCTAGGTAACACATTTATGGTTTTCCTTTTATTTCTATTATATTGTATTAAACAAAGATATATTGGCAAATGAAAACAAAACTTGAATCGATGCATGATGCACCTGGCTTTCGATAAGCACGTCATAATTCAATCCACTCAGACGAAACAATTCACCAGCCGGCAATTTGTAGAAGATCGCTTTTTTTTTGGGTACCTTGGTCATGTCTTATAAAATACACAACATGATTTATTTGACACAGCAAACAACGGCCAAAAGAAGCAATGTCTAGATGCGATATATACCTCGAATTTGACCCGGAAGGCTCGACCGCACTCCAGCGGCGTCGTCGTCTGATTGAAATCCTGGCCCCAGAAACCGAAAAACTTCTCAATTCGCAATGTTTTCATGGCAATGTAGCCGACATGTTGAAGTCCATAATCCTTTCCAATATCGACTAGTCGATCGTAAACGTGCAGGGCATACTGAAACGGAACACATCATATTCGTACGTGCAGCGTATTATTAATAAGTACCCCAATTTAGCCCAATCCAGAGGCAATATGTCTACAGCGGCGTGGGTGGAGGTGATTGGCTCTTCTAGATTTCAGCGGGGTCCTCCTATACAAAATCGCAACATCGAGTATCAGACATTGTTCGCGTAATCGTAAATGAGGCGATCATGGAAATTGTCTTTTAACCTGCCGTAACCCGTGGTACAATTCATTATGACTAAGTCATGATTAGCCCCTCATTGGGAATGGAAGTTGTAAGCTCACCTCGTTGGGAATGTACATAACCCAACCCATTTCTCCAGTATGGGTCATATGTAGCATCCGCACACCGTTGGCCATCCATACGTCACACTCTTTATAGGTGAAATATGGGAAATCCTTAATGCCCATTTTGAGGCCAGTCAGCTGTTGCATGAGATCGCGCGAATTGGGTCCGATTACACAGATTGCTGTGTACATCGATGTCAGATCGGTCACCCAAATCGGTTTCTGCTCAAAGGTTAATAGCATTGAAAATATTGGCGGATTTATTAATAATTTGATAATAGTTTATACATACGTGAATGCTCCTTCGAACGCACTACGATGTATATCGCATGTGCCATAATGGCGCATTTGATAACACTTCTCTTCCGACTCTTGTTTTCAATTCAACATTTCAACGGACTGCTGCCTGCTCAGTCATTTAAGGACTCCCTCAATATTGTTTCAGCTACAAACAGCGTGAAGAAGAATACTAACATTGCCGATATGCCATCGTAGATAGGTCTGTGCCCGCTGCTGTTGCCGGGTCGGACAAATGATCATGAACTTGTTGGGTGCCAATCGCACTAAGGAGCAATCATTCTCATAGCCACCTTGCTCATTCTGCATGCCCGTGTTAACAATATGCCCCACGGGTATGTCAACGTCATTTGAACAAAGATTCTGCAGAAGAGTCACAACCTCCTCACCTGAAATCGTTCAGATAAGCAAAGAGAGGGAACTCACGATAGTTCGAAGTTTTTTTACAATATAATACAAGGTTTGGTTTATTAACGTAACTGCAGTCTTATCACAACGCTTAAGTTTTCGTAAAAATAATAGCGAAAAAGTGTCGAATAATAGCGAAAAAGTGTCGTCTCATGGATTATTTCAAATGCTACCGATTTCTGGAAACGGCATTATTTACATTAATTTTTTGATTATCATAAAAGTATAAGTTGACACGTACATGTTTGGCTTTTACACCGGGTCTACTCCATATGTCTAATTAGATAGGCATGTATCATCAAATTAATTATGATCACAAATGCATATAGTTTGATATAAAGGAGATTGTCAGTGAACACTAACCGGGTGAGCTGATTTCAAGTTTGGTGAACGACGAATAATCGATCAGGGCCACACGTTCCCTCGTGGCTTCGTATTCATTTTGCACCAGATCGAAGTAGGGTGGCTTGAAGAACGTCTTCGTGTGGGACACACGCGCTTCCTTTGGCGATTTGTCTGTCGACCATCGGTGACACAAGAGGAAGAGATTACGGCAACTACACAGACATTGAGAAGGAGCCTCTTCTCCTATCTTGTTTGACAACATCGTCGAGAAGAATTCGTTCATCTTCTAGTTTGGAAGCAGCTTAACACAGGATTTCTCATAAAATGCAGTGCAAATACTCCAAGTTCGGTTGAAAATCCTGACGCAGAACATGTTGAGCGGACATATTCAAGCTAATAGGTTGAATCTGCGCTGGGTGACCTTCCGAACACCCGGTATAAAGTGACATGATTTACCTTTGTATTCGGGGTCGTAGTAGCCTGGCCTTTCGTATCCCATTGTCTGGCCAAACATCGCTCCCGCATCTCGCAACCTCGGGTAGATTGGCGACATCCGCAATTGTCGACCAGTCTCAAACTCCAGAAGGGGGTGCGGCATTCGGTAGTACCTTAAATGGGTGTATGCAGAAGGCCGTTTATCACCGTTAGCATCACCTCATTCCCACTTATACATTAGAAACACATATCCATTTCATCTCTACGGGGATCACTACCATAGTCGATATCGTATCGATATAAGAGCGATTTCGTGATACTCACAATCCAGGCACTTCTCTTGCCCGCTCTTTCAAAAACTGCTTATTGTTGTGCAGCCCAATGAAGCGTTTAACATCGACATCCCACAGATCTTGATGTGGCTCCCCGTTGACGATCCATGAAGCTGTCACCTTGCCGACTCCGCCTGCGGCTTCAATACCGATTGATTTCATTCCCGACGCGATAAAGTAGTTCCTCACCTAACATTGACAATGAGGATATTCAAGATTCACTACGGCGTCAAAGGCTTGGCATCTGCAACCGTTAGCAAACCTCGTGCATTGCATTCGTTCCTTGGACCCTCGGACGCACAATCAAAGATAAACCGCAAAAAGAAGCGAATCCATCCAAACATTGTGCGGCAGTATGAACTTCGATAGGCGTCCCTGCTACGTCCCTCTATTCAACTTATCCGCGGAGAGAATACCTGCGGTTGTTACCGATTGTTCACTTACCTCCGCCGATTCCCCGACCAGCCATCGGCCGTCGGGCGTAAAACTTTCCGGACTGTTGTAGAGTTTGTCCACTTCGACGTTTACTAGCTCGGGAATTCGGAACAGCATCTCGTTGAGAAGCACTGAGAACTGATCCCAATCTTCTGGCAGGAGGCCACGACCAATAGCTGGTAGATCTTCAAAGTCCACTGGTTTTGATTGGTTCTCGAAGCCTCCGGCTATGTACTTCCCATCTTTGACACTGCAAAAACAAACAACAGTGTTCGTTGGTGACATTGGTCCTAGTACTAATATGGTATTCTATCCATACCTATAATTACATCTTGGATGCGCTAAACGAATTCAGTTTGTGTTTAGATGGAGTGCATTGCCATAGTGTGTGTGTGCATACGTTGTGTATGCAAATATTGTTCATTGCTTTGCTGCTGTTAATATGTATACTAGCATTTTCGAGCGTCGCACACGCCCATTTCCGTTAATACACCAAATATTACTGTTTAGTTTTCGTACCGAATGTAGAAGTTCCCATCATAATCATGTATAACAGGCATGTTTTCGTTAATTCCTGCCACGGGCTTCGTATGCAAGAAGTAGTGCTCGCACGGATACAGCGGTACCTTGACAGGTGGCTTGCTGAGCTTTCCAATCAAGCGGCCGAAATAGCCAGCCGCGTTTACAAAATATTCACAATCGATCCTGCCTATATGGGGATAAGCACAAGACATAGGACAGAGCATTGCTTGTAAGTAACGATGGTAGACATATTTTTATCACAATTCTACCACGTGGCAGCTCTTGGCAGGTCCAAACAAGCATAACGGTAAGGAAGAGTGTACAGATTGAGGTTAAAATCTCACACTTCGTATCAATCGCCTCTGACTTTCGATTATGAACGATTGTTGCCTGCTATCGTATCGTTAATTATTTCCACAAGTACCTCATATTCAGGAAGCTTATTTGCTAATTCTTGTAGAGTCTCATCGTCAGTATCAATACCTTGTAATTCTCCGAAACAACTTAGTCAACTCTCTGCACAGATGAAAAAAAAACAGCACAAATTCAAGCTTCACGACAACATCCTACGATCATCATCATCATATAACACTGTCTCAGTAGGTCATGAACTCACCAAAGTTGCATTCTACCCCTGTGACCTTATTCGTTTGAGGATCACTGAGAATTCGATCGATAAAAAATCCCTCGACGACCTTGACGCCGAGCTTCTCGGCCTCTTCAGCGAAAATATTGCATAATGCGTGAGTATCGGCCACGCCGTCAACCGGGCACCAGAGCGCTCCTTCGAGTCGATCTGTTGTAATGTTCGGTGACAGCTCTTGAGCCCGCTCCGGTGTTATGATTTCGGTGTCGACGTCCATACTCTTCGCCACTGCCGCCATTCGGCGAAAGGCGAAAAGTCTGCAAGGGAGGTTCGTGTATATATTCAAGGGCCGCTGTTATAAGTGTTATTACAATTCATATGTATAATAGCTTTATAGACAAAACGGCTCAACTCCGCCCAATAATTCATTGCTCGTATTCGTTCATTCATAATATGGGTGTGTTCCGACACGTCTGAGCGTTCGACGGGTCGTTCTCGTACGCGAGCAAACTAAGGTAGATAGCTAGAAGAAATAGCGACCAAAGCAACCCGAGCGACTTCGCACGCTCTAATCAATGCCAGTAGTACTGTCGTGCGTGATGCACTTTCGACTACCGCGGGGTCTCAGGCTGCTGATGAGATGTCGAGATGATGATAACGATAAGCGAACGAATGAATATCTTTTGGTTGACGTTTTATAGAGCTAATCACGGCTGATTGTTAACGTAGACTATTTCCAGACGATTCCTGTAACTGCAATAGGTAATCATGCCGGCTGCGCGGTACTTAACGCTAGCTTAAGATAAGTGCGATAGCACTCTCGAGATCGTACAAAGCAAACCAGTCGAGTATTCCGAGTTGTGCATACACATGCCACTACAACTATCTCGAAATATGCGCACATGCAACACATTTATAAGCATTGTCGCTCACCGAGTGCGGCAACGCTGATCTCGAGGGGCCAAGATGAGCAATTCAAAATGAACAGAAGTCATAACATTAGCGATTGGCCGAAAACGTATCGCACAACAGAATAAGCGGCAAGGGCGAAACAATCCCATGGAGCTTAATTTCATTAGAGCTCATTCAGCCAACTGCGATGTATAATAAATAGATAATAATAGCAATAATTCGAAAGGACAAACTGTAACGGCCCTATATAGAGCAAGTTGAGTCAGTCAACGCTATGTTTCCACACTCGTTCTAACCACTGATGGGATTTTTCAAGAAAGCTGTCGGGCGCCACTTGTCTTCAACTTCTACATGCAACTTTTCTTATGTACCTAATAGGCGTCCATACCTCTCCCTTGTTCTGGCCAAGTGCAGAGAACCGCACTGCTTCCATCCGGTCTCATATCCCATGTCCTGTAGTTGCTTGTAGAGTTCGATCGAGTATTTGCTCATCCGGCTTTCGATTGAACGATTCTTAATCTGGCTGAGTAGACTGGCACCAAAGCGGGTCGATCCCCCGCCGATTCTGGATTAACAACAGAAGACACAGTCAAGATACGGATGATTTCGAATAGCATGCAACAAAATGACTATTTCGTCTATTAGGCACAATTGCGAGGAGCGAGAATGCTTAATTAAAACACATGCAACGGTTTGTGGATCAGCAATACTATTCAATATTCGACCCCCCCCCCCTTCTGACCTACGGCAACGTGGAACATTTTGCTTGATCTTAACGAGCGCATAACGTCAGATGAAGACTGTTCCAATCGTGGGCTACCGACCAACCACTTTCTCTCTCTAAAGGGTCGTCGAATCACACCAAGAAAAACATAACCATTTTCAAAGCAGATTCCTTACGGAAAACTGCTGCCATAACGTACATCGTATATACGTTTCATGACCACGGATAGTAGCCACAACTAAATAACAATACGACTGCTCTCGATATATACAGTTAAATAATCTGAAATCTGATTACACCTAAATTGCTAACTGTTGAAAACTAAATGGCTTTATTTTATAAATGCATTTTGGTTTACGTAACTTAATTATTAATATATAATATTTACGACATTTATATATATATATATATATATATATATATATATTAAATACTCAACTATAATATGTTATGGTATTTCATGATATTGGACCAGAAGCCATAGAGGCAGCGGCAAAGTGATCTTAAAACGTAACACCAGCGCAAGGCAGAGGAACTATGCAATAGGTATTGATTGATCTTCGAACGGGCGCAATGCCTGATTTGTAATTCAACTTAATCATGAACTATTTATACTCTTATTTGTCGTAAGTCGGTTGAAGTAACATGATCAGATATTTGCAAAATAACCGGGAGTAATATTATCGTATTATTCCCCACAACAAACATGTAAGGCAATATTATGATAAGACACAAACAATATATTAAGATGATATTGTGCAATAAGGTGGCGCAATACTTGAAATTCAAATAGCAACTCACAGGAGTAATGTAATACCCATAATGCAAGCCAGTCATATAAGCGTTGAAGAGATCTTTACGCCCGCGATAACATTATAGTAGAAGTTCAATATGCAATGCACACATTTTGATCACTGTCCATTGACTTTACTGCTGACATTACCAATGATCGCTGGTTCATATGAGAACTCATTGAGCATGTGAGGTTTCAAATTATGGAACGCGCAATTCTCACAATGGAACAACGACAGATAATCGTCGTTCCGACCACCTGAACCTGAACAGCTCGGTGCGCATACGCGGCGTGCACCTTATGGCCTGGCTATTCTCCGCTATCTTCAACAAGTGTCTTTAACTCTTTTGGCTTTCACTTACTTGCCCCGATCGACGAGAAGAACATCTGTAATGCCGTGGTCTTTTGCGAGGTGATAGGCTACAGAGGTGCCAACGATGCCTCCTCCACAGATAATGACCTGCGCAGAGGTGGGAACATGCGCGTCGCGAATTAAGTGATGATCGTCGGCCACTGAAAATGATGCATATGAACGAACGTGCTGTCAGCCGCTTAGATGATCGACAATTATTAACTATTATCGTAATAATAATAATAATGATGATGATAATGAATTGTTGCTTGCATTATTGTTATTGTAGAAATGGTATTCGCATATATCGTAGGTTTTTATATTGAATTTAGCATGAAGCATCTTGTCTTCATGATTACAACATGTTGTGAATCTAAGATGAGGATTTATCCGAGAACCGCTCGTAAATGATAAACCAATGAATTTATACTGCTCGTTGACTGGATGAACCCACCCAGGACTGACATTGTATGCCAAGAAGCGAAGTTAGCGCAGTTCAAAACAGATACGATATCAATTTAGCTCCCAGCTAAGGTGCTTGGATACCACTTGGGTCAAATTTTCAAATTCTGTTTTAAGAACTATGGATACCTAACGTAATACTTAGCATTATTTTCGTTCTCATTTCAGAAATACGTGGACAGATGACAACAGGAAATCGAAAATTGTTTTTAGACTCATAGGAAAATAGCGTCGAAGATAGTTTTTCTTTAAAATTAGCCCCCCCCCCCCCTATTAAAATTAGGAGTTATAGCTATATATCAAGGAGTAACTACAACAATTGCACCTTCTCCGCGAGGCTGCCAAGGGAAGGAACAAGTCGCTGCCTGCGGTATTTGGGGGGGCACGCCTCACCACATCTCAGATACAGAAGCAAGTGGAGTAGATGGAGTATGGAACCCCTCTGTCCCACACAACATTCGATGAAAACCATGAACCGCGATACGTGTAACGACATGCCGATTTGTCCTACAAGCCAGCTTCCAGGTTTCGGTAGTCATCGCCCCCGTGCTATACAAATCGGGATTCATTTCTGCCATCTTTCTATAGCATATATTGATGAGGTCCTGATAAGCTGGTGTGGAGGGAAGATTAAATCTGCGTTTTAAGTCTTCGACGAATATGGGCGTATAGCTCGCTAGATATACATATCTGTTCAGCGAAGAACGATGTAGGCCCAGGGCTCGCTTTAGGAACGAAGGCTTAATTCGATCTAGCCTCTCGAGATGCCTCGACGATAGGTGGTCCCAAACGACTTGTATGCCATAGTACGCAACCGAAGATACCTTTATCTCGAATAAGGCTAATGCCGTTCGCAGTGAGAGTCTCGACGGCGTTCGGATTCTCACGCTCGCAACAATCGCACGTCGTCCTCTGTCCGTGATGTACTCTACGAAGGAGCATCCGTTTGTGGGCAACACCACTCCCACGTACTTGAAACTGTTAACATATTTCAGCTTTGTTCCATCGATGCGGAGCGGATCGGTGGCAGCGAGACGGCCTCCCCTGCGAAATTTTATAGCTTCCGTCTTGCTCATATTTATCATTAGGCCAACTTAGCTTATGTACGCGGACAGTTTTGCTAGGGCCTGCTGGACATGAAATAGACTCCCACCGAAAATGAAGAGGTCATCAGCATCTCTTGTCTTAACGTGTCCTGCCTGATCTTATACTCGGCGTGGCAAATCGCTTAGCATCAAGGTGAATAACAACGGACTCAGATTGTCCAACTGTACCGCTCCGGTTGATTGGATGAACGGCTCCAGTTGGGCCACTCCGTCATCTATGCTTACCGAATTCTCCTGCAGGATGGCTCTGATCAGCTGAAGCATGATGTTCTTCGGGACTCCACATTGCGTAAGCTTCACTAGAAATATACCCTAGGGTGCCATATCAAAAGCAGACTTGAAGTCCACGTACACAGCGAACAGCGCTAGTTTCCTGTAGCCTGTCAATAGCCCGATGGACCTCGGAAAGCAATATTTCGCAGGCCGTTTTTATTTTGAATGTCTTCGACGGAATCCATGCTGCTCCGGAGGGACACATGAGCAGAATTCTAGGAACCTCGTCAGTCGACGCGTGATGAGGTGGGAAAATAGCTTATAGCAACAGCTCTTCCTAGCAATTGCTCTCCATGAAGATGGGTCGTGAGGGTGTTCGGGATCACACTAAGAGGTACGTCACTCCAGCTTGTTGGCAGACGGCCATGACGTGGACAGGCATTGACGAGACTTGTCCAGCAGGGGAACATATCAGCCGTGTTTTTCAGGTGCTCATGGTGTATCAAGTTGGGTCCGGCTGCCTTGTTCGACTGCAGATGCTCCAGAGAGCGCAGCACCTCGAACACAAAGTACTCCGAACCCAATTCCTCTCGCATAATATTGGTTTGCTCGTCCCAGACACTGTGCTACGATGGTGCGCTTCGAGGAATTGAATTTGCCGCCTCAAGCATTCTCCTAAAATGATCTATAAGTACAGACGAACTTATAGGACACGAAGTCTGCCTGTCTCTCCGCAGCCATTTGTATGGCTTCCTCTCTGCTTGAGACAGCAACTTGCCCTCCTGAAGTTCCTAGTGTTCTTGCCGGGCTGACTCGAGAATCCGGCGATAACAGCTTCTTATAAAGAGAAACAGCGGCCTCGTAACCGGGTGTCGTTTGGCCAACTCACGAGTTTGGCGTAAGGAGGCAGAAGCAAGCCTACAACTCTTATGGAACTAAGGACGTGGCCGACGTTGCCTTGGTTCGGTCACGGATGATTTCAGCACTTCAGTGAGACTGACGGTGTAAGAGTCAATGTGTGGCTCGCGCGGGGCTGGAAACAGGACTGTCAGTTTAGGCCTGAGCTTAACATAACATAACATAACATTTGCGGTTTATTTCCGGAACTGCAATTTTACAATGCTTAAGTTCTCGGCTTAAGCATTGTAAAATTGCAGCTTGGCCGCATCCAGTGTCTTTGAAAGCTCTGCTTTTCTTACAGCCGGCGCTGTCTCTCGCGCAAGAAGCAACTCGACTCCCACCGATAGGTGCCATCTGAAAGCGCTTCCCTCACTCAGTGAATTCTCTTTTTCTCTATACCGGGCTCTTTCGGATCGAAAGCGAATTATCATGTGAGAGGTCAACGAACCGTGTCGTCTTCGCCAGGGCTACATGGAACCAAGGAGGGTGCGCGACCTTTAAATGGATTAGGGGACGTGTTTTAAGCACGTCATTTGCAACGCTATATGTAAATACTTAGTGTCGAGGCATTCCCCTGAGAGACGTGTAAACTTCACAGGGTCAGGAGCCCCCGGCTAGACAGATGGATTAGGATAAATCTAATCCGTCGGAGGCCGACTAAATCTTACTCGTTGGCACAGTTTTTAGCCAGCGACTACAATTTCGTAGAGGCAAAATTTCAACATGACAATACAATCGTGTTGTTCATCGGGGAGCGGCTGTCGGATTAAGCAAGTCTTGTCTGCTCGTTTTGCTTTGTGTTCGGTGTTGTTGGCCCCTTTGTTGTGATGTATTGAGAGGGATACATTTGACACAATCATGTCAACCCAGAGTGAGCCATATAACCTATCCCTAAAAATGCTATAGCTACGACTAGGTCAAGGTTTTATTAGTAACGGAAGAAATAAAGTTCAATTACCCCTGCCAAATGAAAATTAGCTATTCGTGTAAACAGCTTATTTATGATTCTCCGTCACAAGGTATGTCAGATTGACTAACCAGTATAGACATGTATAATCGCGACGACATTGGTGCTAACGAAAACAAGCGGGGCAATCTTCGAGATAAAACAGAGCTTAGAGCACTGATACATCACAATATCTGCTTGATAGACGAATCCCAGATATGGTCACCGTTCTTTATCGTTGTCGCCCGTAAAGTGGCTGCGCGCGACAAAGCACTACGTTTTGCTGATTGACAGGATCCGCCGGCAAAATGGCTTTCAGCTATAACAGCGAACGTAGCCGCCAGGGGCAATGTCATCCATTCTCTACCTTTTTTTTGCTCTATGGCTGCAGATATGAAATGAATCAACAACGTATTACGCCGTTGTCCCGGCAAACTCCAGGATGGATTGTCAGAACTAGCGAGCAAGATAAACAGCTTAGAACGCATCACTAACCAATTGATGGCAAGCAAAACTGTCACAGATACGAGTACCGCACGAAAGCGATTAGTGATTTAAGGTTTCTGGGTTAAAAACGGTGGTACATTGGTGCATAGGAGGTTAAAAAGACCGACCAATGCAAGGCTGACTCAGACGTATATAGTGGGTGGGGGGAGTGATCTAAATCTTGATATTAATCGTGTTACTGTAATTACGACCAATTAGTTGGCCTGAGAGAGAGAGAGAAAACTAAACGGTGATAATGTTGCAAAATCAGCATGCAATTTTTGCTGATTATTATCGTCCACGGCTCCAGTAAACACGACTGTTTATGAGTATGGCTATTGAATGATGAAAAACGATAATTCCAACATAAGGGCGCGGAATCAGTAATAATTGATTTTCCAACTATCGATAACGATGTGGAATACAAGGTTGTTTCGAGGAACATTGTAACACGCGTTGAGATGAATTGAGGCTCAGAACAATGAATTACCAAACCAGATATAGAACTTCTCTTCGAAGTTGATTCTATTGGATTTTGTTTCATCGGAGTTGAAATTCGAGGAATAATTATATGCAAAACTATCGACACCACATCCAAGACGACGGTTGTTATTTTTTATTGTATTGTTGCACTCGCAGCTCCCGTAGTCTGTGTGTCGTCAAAGCAAACCACAGTGGCACTGGCAAGATTCTAATGGTATCGCAGGTGTTTCGAATTTTCTTTTTTGGATCTTTCGTTATATTTCGCTTAGCCATCGTTATATATATATATATATATATATATATATATATATATATATGGTGACACCAGTATGCTCAATTCTATTGCCCAATAGTTACCAGCTCGAAGAACAGAGCAGGTATCATTGGTTGTCATCCATTTGAACAGCTCATTTCCCACGTATCATCTCAGTGTGTGTGTCTTACCAAAAGCTAAACCCGAACACCCAGATAGCAGTACATAACGGTAAGGATTGGGAGTCATTATTACAGTTATGATTATAATTTAATTATTTGATTCCTTCAGAACCATATTAATTTCGTGTTGATTTTTTGGCTAGACTTGAGCGCCATCAGTGTTTACAGTCATTTACTTTCGCACTCTAGAGGCAACAAGTGAGGTTGATTCGAAGGGGGCCTGTCGCCGGGTTTTCACATACTCAACAAACAGAATCTCAATTTTCCGCTCCCGGTCATTCTTCTTAAGCTATATTGTTTTCTTCATTATTTATTGTTAAGTCATCGATTAAGATAATTTAAGTCCATTTCATTCACTCGACATCATTCGTGTTCCGAGAAGAAATTCGCACAAGCCGCTAGAAAATAGTAAGCCGATAAAAGTTCACCGATTAAAATCAACAGCACGTGTCACTCTACGGATGCTCGATACCACTACGGCCTCCCGCATGTTTCCCACTAGTGACCGTGAAAAGACGGGCGAACCCTTCCGTCTGAAGCGAGTTACGTCAAGCGCTCAAGGCAACAAACACCATTTCGAGTGAATGCAACCTGTCCTGGACAGGCCAGCTCTGTTACGCAAATGCGCTAGATAACATTACTACTACTACTGCTACCATTCTATTGCTCAGCCTTGAGGGAACACCGTGGCACTGTTATCCTTATATCTGTGGCGCAAAAATTTACAACGTTTCCGCGCTCAGTGAGTCAATTGGAGGCACCTGTGATAAAACGCCAATCGCAATCACGACACGAACGCGGTCTGTAGCGGTCAATAAACTGCGCACGCACGAACAACTATCCATGAACTGTTGGGGTGACTTTTATCGAATATATATGACGATTTGCTCAGAACTCTGAAAAAGGAAGACCCCGAACGCTGTCTGTGGTCGCTACTCTCCGAGCCAACTTGGCTGAGCGGAAATGTTGCTGTGCGAATTCGAATGGGCAGTGTTTGTCTCTGATATTCTCTATCCAGCCATAACTATATATTCGAGTTTCTACACTCTCTAACTATATTATTATTATTATTATAAATTATCTATTTGTATCGTTCTTGTTTTGTCAGTCGTCGTATTGTCGAAACACTCACAATTCAATGCACTGGCGTGCGGCTCCCATGTGGTATGGTCCGAGGCTAAACACCTGCGCGCGATCCCGCGAGGGCCCGGGGACAGCGCCCTCCGTAGGCCTCCGAGCGAGCGCATCGTCGACGCACTCGAACAACAAGAGCACCGATAAAACGAACTAGCGTCTCAGAAACATTCACGAGTTGCGCAGGAACCCCCAGATGGGGGGGGGAATTCGGCGTTGGTCACAGCCGAATGTTTTTGTTACCCACAGTCCGTTAACCCCAGTGTTAGAGGCTCGCACCCACTCACAAAGGCAACACAGTCTCCCGCGGACGCCGCCGCCTCACTGAAACGAAACCGCCGCACCACGCCGCCGCGGCCACTAGCACCGGCTCCCGAAGGTCGTGAATAACGCCGCACACACAGTGCTCTCTCTCCCTGAGCGGTCCCGTTCTGGTTTGCTACGGCGGCGCCGACAGCGGCCGCGATAGTGTTCTCCGATACATAGTACATGCTCTCTCGTTGGGTGTGTAGCTCAAGTCACTCTTCGTGGGGAGTAGTCAGCTGGTCGTGCGCTATGGAGAGGGCTGGCGTCCCGCGAAAACGGGAGAGGGTCTCAAACACCAGCACTGCCTGATTATATAGCTCTCTCTCTCTGTCTATTTGCCTTGGTTGGCTCGCTTGGGCGAGCAGACATTGAGAAAATGCGGTACGTTATGCGTGGCACGGGAGGGCCTTTAACTGAGCGCGGGTTGGGCATCGAAAGGTTTTGAGGTGCGCGACGGAGAGAAATAGAAACTTTTAACAAAGGGAATATTCTGTCAGTGACAGAGAGCAGTGGTTGTGACGTTCGTATTGCGATTTGAACAATTGTTCCGATCGAGCAATAAACACATTGTTGACATTGCCCGTGTGATTCAAGAAAAGCCGCGCCTGATTCTTAAATGCACCCCCCCAAATTTCAGCTGGGAGAGGAAAATCCGGAGCGTTTGGTTTTAAAGATTTTAAAGGAGTACGGTTTGGGTAGAGAGAATGAATTACTAATGAATATAAAATTAGATAAGATTATGACCGAGAAAGCATGCATGGAAATATGAAATTTCTACATTGTTCAATGTCAACATGCTTATTAAATGATTAATGTCACCCTTTTCTGATTAGATGACGCGGGGGGGGGAATAACCAAGAAGTCTGGTTTTTTTTGGAAGAAGTTAGTTTCTCTTAGCCACTGTTGGCCAGGTCGAAGTTTGATGTTGCTAAGGTGTGTGATAGTGCCTCCAAGTTTGTACGGCTAACAATATGTTCGTATGAATGTATGCGCAATGAGCTCATCCATCCCGGCTGAGCTGGGAAAGCCTATTGGGTCGGGGCTTCGAATGATTTTATTCTCCAAAAAAAGACAGCTCTGCTAACACATAGTTAAATAGGAGCAGGAAAAGCCGAGCAATTGTGCTCTGATTCGGACGAAAATGCTCGAGGGGAAATGTAGCTGTGCTGTCAAAATCCTTCAACAATGAAATACCGGCAGCTTGGACGGCTAAGTCTTTAGCCGTAAAAAGCTGGAGGGCGTAGGTTCGAGGCCCGCGACCAGGTGGTGACGTGAAGAAAACTTACACATTGTAAAAATTGCAGTTTCTTAAATAAAGCAACAAGAACCTTCACCGTTACTACTACTCCTATTGTTTTTTTACTTTTCATACAGCTATAATAATATTATTATCAATAACTAATATTATTATTATTATTATTACCATTATTATAAAAATGTCATAAATGAAAGAAATTTCACTACCATGGTGTCACTATTTATATGCAAACCCTTGATCTCTGTTTGATGCAAAGGCATCACCTAAGATGAACGTTGCAAATTTGATAGGGACAGCATGAATTTATTTTAGTAGAATCTATCTTAAGGAAAGATACTTCTCTTGTCAAAAGGATAATTAATTCCGAATGTGACTTGAACCCGTCATGCTAAAAATTCGTCCTGCCGAACAAAGAAGTCACCACCGCAAAAAAGCAAAGCAATGTTAAACTCTACAGTCGGATATTTCTAAATATGCCACAAACCATATTTGATATAGAGTTTATATATTTTGCGGAATTCTCACTCGGAAACGGAGACTCTTGGTTTCCGAATCGTTGACACAGTAAGGTCCATGTTAGCCCCACGCTAAAATACCTGCAAATGGCCTACTTAACACCGTAAGGGTCTATTTTTGTGACGGACCACGGTCATGCAGACCAGGCCTCATTCGAGATTGTCTATATTTTAAGAAAAACCCTATTGGTCCGAAAATGTCTCCCTATAGTGGCCTCAGAAATTTAAAAATTCTTAATCAGGCTAACAGTGGTAAAACACGTACCCCTTGGACGTATGATCACAGCTTACCCTCAGGTAAAGGTAAAGGCTTTATTGGTTTATTAAAGGAGCTGCAATTTCACAATGCTTAAGCTCTCTCATGTGTCACGTTGCAGGGCTCGAACCCGTCGCCTCTGGTTTTCGACAGACAGTTTCAGGTAACCTACTGGACCCTCTGAAATAAATGTACAAAGTTTGTTTTCTGTTAACTTTAGTGCTTTCTTTGCTGTATCCAGTAGCGGTATTATTAGTTAGCCGAAGTATGTTTTCGTAACTTTCTATTAGGTTTGCTCAGGTTTGCAAACATACACCGTATTCGACAAAAATGACGCTGCTAGTACAACTATCGGACGTGTCTACGCAGAATTTTCAAAAAAAAAAACTTTGAGAGCATTACCTCATTTTGAAGACAAAATGTGCCTGGACTTTTAGATTATTTTAAATTTGTATCCGAATGACTCGAACAATGAGCCTCTTAACGTAAGTATATTTTGGTATTGCAGCAATCCACGATCAGGTATGAAGTTATTAATGTAGAACACAGACGGCCAGTTATTTCAAATCTAGTGGAAGAAGAACTAGGTACCGTAAATAATTCTTGGTCATTATCTTTACCAATCTCCCCCAGGCACTTGGTCGATATTAGATGCACCTGCCGAAAGCAGTTCCGTGGACGTTAAATGTTGGCTGTGAGTCAGCCCAGAAGATCTGCCACATTAAGCATTGTAAAATTGCAGCTCCTTTAATAAACCAATAAAGTTTTACCTTACCTTTACCTTACCTTTGCACTTACAAAAGCAGTCAACACAAAATTCTTGCCAACCCATATATTGGCTTTTAGGCTTGGTTGGTAAGTTATTAGCAAGCATATTGAAGTTTGCAATTAACAAGCGTGTACATAAGTGGTTTATATAAGTGCTTGCAAATTGGGGCATGCCCGTAGAAAACTACTCCATAGGAAGTTCAGCTCCTTTGAATCTTTTGGCTAAATTTTCCCGGTGGATGTTTTCGGTAGATGCAATGCTGTGCTCGGAGTCAGCGACGCCAAACACATATCACAGTTCGAAACACAATGTAAGAATGTCGCCCGTACAATGAGCATGTCCGCATCTATCTGCGAAGTGGTTCTAAATTCCATCTTTACAATTCCACCGTATGCAGGAGCATTTTGCGTGAATTAATGACTAGCTCAGGGTGGAAAGCGACAACCGAAAAGATTCGCCGAAAAGACGCCTTTAGCGCTGAGGCTATCGTTTGGCGAGAATTCTAAATTTGATACACTTCGACATCAGTTTGTCTGTTTTCGGAGATCGTATTCTACATCAATAACTTCATTCCTTTCTCTGAACGAGGTGTCAGCAAAGCTGAACGCGTCTGCTGACACTTCCTCTCGGCCACTCGGACCCTTCCCCCCGAAAACCCGAACGTCCATTGTGCGAGTACTTTTTCAGAACATAGCTTGTTTTAGACTTCACCTGAGCTCAACTCTCTCATAGACAATTGGTGCCGTCTTTAGCAAGAATGCAATTGACTCAGCTTGGTTGTAGTATCGCATTCACTCAACAGCGTGAAGGGCCGCAGTGATTCTATTTGAGGTCCGGATTGAGAATATGCCTCATTCGCCCTTTGCAGATCGGACGTGTTTGTGCTCAATGATTAAATATTAGCAAAATCCCCGAATTATTATGTTCACGACTTTTTCTAGCACATTCAGACGCTAACCTAAATTGCGCTGTGTGAATCCACTGCTGACGATTGCTCGTCGGATTCGGGAACCGCCGGAGTTAGATCGCATCGGTACGCTGGTCGCCGGCGAAATCTATAAAAAAAACAATGATTCCTTTTCGTTTTGTCATAGCTATAAAATTTCTCTACTAAATATTTCCTCTCATGAATCTAGCGCGGCGAAACAGGCGTATATATTCACACCTACGAGTTGTGTGCTCACGTCTGAACATTTAATCTAATATCGAACGCGATGAACACGAAATCTAAACATCTACGCATCTGAACTGGAAGCCTACACAAGCTCCCCCTATATGACCCCTCGTTTCAAATATTGAATTATGATTCATTTCGGTTAGTAGCATATTCCTCTGCGATTGTGAACATCATTTTACCGGCCTACATAGCCGGTTGAATAAATCACTCAGGATAGCTGACGATGCAAAAAAAAACCTTCAAACAATATTCACTTTTTGATTCTGTATTTTCTTGGTGGATGACCAGACGCCATATAATGAAACGTTGTTGCCAAATCTCGAGGGTAACGGTAAAGGTTTATTGGTTTAATAAAGGAACACCATATTTTTAAATGCTTAAGTTCTCTCAGATGTTACATCGCGGGACTCGAACCTGCGGCCTCAACTGCGGCTGTCAACTTCCTTGCCAATTCACCACCGTCATTACAAAGGCCCACTCAAGATTTACAGCTGTAACAAGTTATTCTGATGATTTGTCCTAGAAAATAAAATGCTAAAAGACGACTTCGATTACCGTCCACTTGCAATGTTGCTTATTGCATTCTACACGCTCAAGCCACATTCGTGAAACAATATATCAATCAACTGGTGACCGTTGTTCTCGGTCTATTGAGCCTCCTTTTAACAGGCGCCTGACCTCCAGGAGTTCAATGCGGGGACCTCTGGGGACAGGTCAGAACAGGTAGTGTAATATAAACACTACGCCACCTATATCCGAAGGTGAGCTTTGGGATTTTCTTCGGCCGTTGCCATTCGCTGCTCTATGCACCGTTGTTCTGAACTAGACAACAGACGGACGGCAGCGCTTTCAGCTTAGCCGGCAGCAGCTCCTCATTGCGTCGCTGCCATGGCAACGATCCGACGTCGGATGAAAACATTCGACCAGCTCCCACAACAGTGGCACTTCGGATCGGAGCGATGGTGACGGATACCGATGCTACTTGACGTCCCAGAGAGCAAAATAGTTCGTTTGACGTCTGCTGTTCTTCAGTACCGCTGCAGGCAAACTATCATCAATTGTGTGGTGAATGTTATCTCTGGGTGTTCGCTGAGTGTTGGATGGATATGAGAAACTTTTGCGGATAAGTTTATTAGTCACTTGCATATACAGGACCAGTTCGTTGACTCTAACATTACATCCGGTATGTTATGCATCACACAGGACACACTTTTGAGGATATTTACATGCATACATCTTGAGATATTTCCCATAGACATAGGTTACCTATATTATCTCGGATAATTCAAAGCTCGGTGCTTACGCTACGAGAGCTTAGGAGCTAATCAAAAGATAAGTTCGACCTCGACTACTTGCAATGTCTACATCCAACGAGCGTTAAACCAACAGAAATCAGTTGGTGTCTTCGAAATATTGAACACTCCGCACGTGCTGATACGACCTCAAAGCTTAAATTGGCCTCAAAGCATAAGTCTAATCATGACGTATACTATTCCTAATTTAGGATCACGTTAGTACCGTTGGCGTTCGCGTCGACGCCTAAACAAACGCAAATAGTCAACAAACCTCATGTGCGTACGTAAAGTCATGTAATCATCAAAATTTGAAAAAAAATTCACAGCCGGAACATGAGAACAAAGTGGTACCGCACTGAGATATTGTATTCGGTGTTCATTTTGATCGTTGGAAGACGAAGCAGGAGCGTAATATGCACCGTGCAAAAAATTCATATGCAAATCTCATTCCCACTCATCCCTGTCATGAGTTGGTCTAATCGTTATGCTAGGATGCCTCCCGTTTCAGAGGAAACTAGTAGAACTAAACACTCTCGCCTGCAGCCTACCCTGGATCTGGGATGGCCTTTCTCATGAAATTCGCGCGCACTCTCTGTTGTGATCAAGTTTGCAAGAGAAGTTCATAAACATATAATTCAAATTTGTAGAAATGTGCATAATTGTTAAGGCGATGTAACAGGTGCCGTTCCGTCAATCAACCACCGTTCGTGTTGCCTTGTAACTGCCGGTACGAATAAGTATCGAGAAATGTCTGAGAAGGGTTGGGGGGCCAGCCGGAGGATCCGAGTCCATTAAGAGCGCTTGATTAATAATTATCTGTCCATAACTCACGTTCGAATAACCACCGAGTTCTATACGTTACTGTTTATATATTTTCGTATATACGTCTCGTATATAGGTATCGTATATACGTCTCGTATATAGGTATCGTATATACGTATCTATATATTTTTCTATTTCGTCCACGTCCAATGAATCAATTAGCGGATCAAAGCTAAAAACTTCACTCATCTTCATATCCTCGTACGATCCGAAGTAGACAGTGTGATGACAACAGCACTATCGTGCCGTGAGCTCGGAAACAGCCCTGATCTGGCGAATAGAGATATTGAATCAATTCTATATTCGTAGGCTAGCTGAGGAAACCTTGGCAACGCCTCGATTGTCGGATCGTGGAGAACGGGTAGCGTTCCTTTGGGTTGGTCGCAGCTCCGAGCGAAGCCAACGAGCAAAGAGAGATGTGTTTAACTGGCAACCGCCGTGTGACAATCGTGTAAGAATTTCCTTGTTACCGCGATCACTGTACGTATTGTTGTTGTTGTTGTTGTTGTTCCGGGGGACCTGAGACCCGAGAGGCGAGGCACTTCATGTGAAGGTCACTACCGTACGCTATCTGTACGTTAGTGACCGCTAATATGTGCGTCAATCTGTTCAAATATAAGAAATAGATACATGGATATAATAGATCCTGCTTCTAAGTGCGCGCATCTCTTCGAGCATAGCAACCGTTGAGTTCCAGCTCTGGCTGCATCGGTGTGTCATACTCTAGTTGAACCCTACTCGTTCTACTTGTGCTGCTGCTCCTCAAGGATCAATTGTCCTATCGATTCCGTGTTTCCAACGGAAGCAGGACATGTGAAAACCGGTTAAGCATACGGGTTAATATCTGTGATTCAAACCAACCTTGTACTCATTGTCAACCACGTATCCAACAAATGCTGCTCTTATATGTCTATAGGGCGAGACCGATCGAGTCCGTCGACCTGTGGTGGTCCCATAGCAGGATAGTCAGGCTGACTTCAGGATGCTATTCGAAGAGCCGTGTCTACGGTATCTACCAAAGTATTCCACCGCTCATTGGAGTGTCTCTTCCGAGTGTCTCCAGACACACAACGCTATAGCATTTCGCTGCAATTCGAACCTCGTGTATGTTATACGGGCGTCTCTCGAGAACGTACGTGTAGTATGCATTCTACAGACACCGTGAAGTGACTTCTTGAACCATTCGAATATTCCATTGGTCGATGTCCGAAAGTTCTGTCTGATTTCGAGTAATTGCGTGGATTGCACAGTATAATATATCCATTGTGTTATATGGCACGTGCTGTTACGTTGCTTGCTGTCCGCTTCAGAACATATTGACTAATCATACATATACAAGCATAATAAAGGCACGCTCGGCAAATGTTCTTACGCCTCACGTGCAGCCGATCCTTAAACAACTCTAGCCTACAACTGCATCCGGGTCCTCAGAGGCGGCTTGCATAACCGAGTCAGCATATGTACATATGTCTTCATTGAGCACGACGTTGCACGAGCATTCAAGGTGCATATTCAGTCTGATAAATCTGCGCGAAGTGTATTTTGATGATAAGGCATAATGTGATATGAGGAAATTTATTCGCTCCAGATTCGAAGTGACGTTGCTCTCGGTCTGGTACATCGTCTGTCGTAGTTAAAAAGCCCTTAACAAGCCGAGCAGTTCTTATGATTTCGACAATTTTTCAGTTGTCAAAATCATAAGCACTGCTCATTGTGTACACCCTGTGTGCTCTTTGCTATTGTGGTCAAATATTCCTGTACATATATATATATATATATATATACCAAACCCAAATAGAAATACTAGTAAACGAAAATACTTAACAAACGACCCAACTCGAACGTAAATAGTAGATTTAGGTTCTGTTTACTGATCTATTTGACGCTTTGCCTCCGAGGATCAGGAGCTCCACGTTCGATTGGATAGCGTGCCCCTCTCTCTCAGTCTCTCTTCCTTTGGCTAAAATCGTTGTCAGCGTTGAGTTCGTAGCAATCGTTGTTCCCTTTATACTCGGCATAATACACAGCAGGATTTCACTGTTGTGGCTATGTCGTAGCCGAAGGTAGGCGACGTCTCCTCTCCACCAGCGTGCCGCCGCGTGCCTCCACCGCCGTAGTGGCATCAACGCTATCACCCGACAGCGTTTACAGCAAAGCAGTCCGAAGCAGAAGTCGAAGCCGGAGGGCCAACAGAACTGAACCGATAAGTGTGCGCTGTTCGGCGGCTGTTCAGTGTGCCTTAAGCGTTCGATGCGTTAAGGATCATCGTAACTGAGCGGCAATCGGTGTAGGTTCTATCACAATCGTGGCTCACCTTGCTGTGCTTAATACGAAGCTTATTAGGAGTTTCTGACGAAATCATTAATGGTGTGTGGTCGGAGACTGTCGTCGATACATCTGTAGAAAGGCAAGTACATAGAAGAAACTTCGTTTATCTATGCGTATATTGAAGGTTAGGTTTTGTCGACCTAACGAAGAGTTTGCGAGCTGACTCTCAGCCAACAGTTAACGATGTCCACGGCACAACTGCTTTCGGCATTGCTCCATATGACGGACCCCTTAAATGCAAATGTGCAACGGTGGGGATCGAACCCATACGTGCGTGTCTTCTCCGATTGTCGAGACCCGGTGGCGTGGTGCATTCGTGTGCGCTTTGCAATTGGAGGTTTTTTAGACATACAGTGGTTCGACCAAGTAAAGCTGAATGGACTTCACCTCCACGCGAGTTGAGTGAACGAGGTCGGGTGTAATGAGGGTAGTCATGTAAGCGGACGGTCGCGTAACGTTAAGTATATACCGATGAGCATGGTCTTTCAATGTTTTACAAATCTCACGATGCTCTTAAATCGTGCTCGAGGAGAATAATTTCGAGTAGATCTGCTTTCTTCAGGCATCGTCATGCAGGCAATGCAATCTCGTGAGATAAAGGTGAGATTGCGGCGTCTTTACGTGACAACGTTGTACTTTCTATCAGCAAAATGGAAATCTTCTATCTGCAACAAATCTGGTGCCTCACTTGCGACTAGCACCATATAGGTATCGTAGCATATAGGTATCGATCACCTTGATGAACACATGATAGAGCGGGAGATATTTTTTTAGTAGGGTGACGAAATTGATTTTTTGAGTTTCGACCGACACCGTTGTGCAGTTTCAACAATTTTCCCGATGCATGCCACGATTGAGCTTGATATCATAATAGCTTAAAAATGTAAAATATATTATATATGAAGAAGCTAAACCAACAGAAGTGGATAGTTAAGCCGGGTAGCACCATGAGCGTATTCGTTCGAGACAATGTAAGAGTTGTTTACGGATGTTGTCTGCATCTTCAAAATTAATTTCTGGTACAACTTGGCCTAGTTGTTTTTGGTCAGTAATAGGGAAATCGTATCGCGTTCCTAATTATTGTGTGTGTGTGAATAAATATTTGGGTTATATGTATGAATTATTGCGGGAAAAGGAAATCGTCTTGATACTGAACTGAATTGAGATTCTCGAAACTGACAGATGGTCACAAGGCTGCCATACCGAAGCATGGCATATGCCACATTTTGAGGCACAAAATGATTATTGACAAATCATTATATTCAGCGAGAGGAACCAAAATGACGAAATGGAGGTAGACAAATTAAAGGTAACTAAAATTTAGCAGAATTTTACTTTAGTGCATTCTGCCTACTGCATCATCTTCTAGCAACCTTAGTACCGGTTACCAATATTAAAAAGAAGGTCGCTAATTTTTTATTTATACACACATTATATATATATATATATACATATATATATATCAAACTTCACTTATATATATATATAATATATATATATATATATATATATATATGAGTGAAGTTTGACGGTGCTAGTGGAGGTATCGAAATTGAACTCTACATCTGTCCTGCTGCAAAGCTTCAGGATGCTATAAGGAATACAACTACAATGAGAAATTCTTAAGCTCTCCTTGTATCAGCACACCCGCTCCGTAGCGTGCTCGTCTGGGTTTCAGATTCGCACCTACACGTTTGGCACTATATCTATAATACAATATGTACGATACATAATTTATGTCGTTCCTAGGAATTGACAAATCTTAAAATGTGTCGCTGATGACCGATATCTCAAAAGATGACCATGCAGCGTTGTTGTTGTTGTCCACATTTCTTTCAGGTGTGAAATGTTGTGAAATCAATCGAAAGGGAGTGACCTCATTTTCATTTCATCGGGGGAAAAAGTGTTCTAAGGCTCCACAATGGTTTTACCTGTTTTACTACTCTCGTTCCTGCCTATTGCCTCGGGTAAGATCTGCTGCTGTTTGTCTCCTTCCCATTGCGTTGCCTTATTGTACTCGAGTCTGTCCTAAACAGGTGCCTATTGTCAACTGCTCCGAAAGTCTTGCTAAGCATTTGCAGCATTAAAATACTATTATGAGATAAGATGTGACAGACGGTTAAGTGCGACATTTCGTAGACAGGTGATTGCCTAATTAAAAATAGGTGACGTGTTTGTTCGTTCTGGCGCGGTTGTGCGTTCGATCATTTTCAGTGGTGAATCGACGGGCCTAATTATGCCTATAATGAGATATTAAATCGTGGATGGGGTTCTACTCAATGACATTAGTATCGTATCTATCGCCCTCTGCAATGACTTGATCAGCGTAGGCGACCCACCGACGTGTACTCGTTCGTGGGGCACTCGACTGTATAATAATACATAGATTGTCATAATTTTTCACGCGTTTACATATGTGCAAATCATGCTCAATGGTGGCTGTCCATGGTGACAATTCAACAATTCAGTCATTCGCTATAACGCTTACATCTTATGGTTGAGATGGCCAATCGAAAAGACCTACTCATACCATTTCACTTTAACACATCAACGTCAACACAGCCGACCGGAAAAAAACTCATCGTTCAGAACGGTGCGGCCGCCAATACGATGCTCGTACGCGAATATTCTAACTTCGGTGCCAATGCCGCCACATTCACTTTCATGTTCGCTAGTTAAGTCGATATCATATCTGGGAGAAATGTACACGTGGACGCGATCAGTTAGCCAACAGGTAGGTCCCAGCCAGACACCCAAGTAAGGTGTTTTGCTCTCCCGACACACGACATGTACATACGCGCGCCATCGAGGTTCGTTTGCTATCGTGTTCGTCACAGCGCGCTGATGTCCACAGCGTTCTGATGCAAGCGGACACATAAATCGAAGCGCAGATTATGAAGTAAGGCTCATTGTTCTCTTTCGTAGCGCAAATAAAAATCGCATCTGCTGATTGAAGAGGTGTGAGAACGACGAAGACATCGCTTCGTCTGTTCCGGGGGAGCTTCGCGTTGAGAATCGCGATAAGAGCTAGTCCCGTAGATGTACTGTGCCGCCTCGATCATATGTATGTTTTTTTTATTGTCGACGTCACCCTTCTGCCTTGACGCTCGGAGCACAAACGCCTATTATTTCAAGTCACAATTGGATGAGGCGATTTGCCTGGAGGGTCTATGGAACGCGAAATTTTCTCGTCTATTTGTTGTGTTCTGCTGATCAAATTATGAATGGTTTCAATTTTTGAATATGGATGATTGCCGTTGTTGGCTACGATGTGTGTGCGATCTGAAGGCTTTCGGTGAAGTTTGCGTGCGATTTGTCTATTCGACATAGCATAGGATTGGGAGTCTCCTTTTCGTGAGGTTTATGTTAAGTTTATTATGCTAACGATGTACAACATGATGAGACAGTTGATGAGCTAAAAAAAAACCTACGCTGGGCTAACATTTCCCTGCTGTATGCCAGATTTCAACCACTCACAAAAATGTTAATAATAATAGAATACATCACTCGCGTATCGAATTTGTTTCAATGACACCGTGAGTGATGAGTGTAGATATGTATTCACTTTTTGTTCCCGCTACTAAGCTACCGTAGGGACGATATAACAATAGGAGCAAACGCTCTTAGCTACAGTCAACGAGTCCCTTCTAATCTATTGCATTATGTCTTCGACTGTCCACTGAAGCGGAAATCTGGTGCTATTCGTGTGTGAGTAATCAACCGGGATGTCGCGACGGCGTCAACTGGTACTACCATCACGCTATTACGTGTCCTCGGGAGGATGACAAATGCGTGAAGATCGTCGAGAAAAAAGGAGGTAAGGTAATAGAAGATAATGCAATCGATTTTTAGACTTTTTGTTTTTGCGATCAATATTATTCTGTAATATAACTGGCACCATTACTCCTCAATGATTGATGCTGTCAGTCATTGTGGACCAACCCAGGAGCGGAAGAATGGCTCATCGAATGTAAGTCCGTCGCTCGCCGAGATGGATTGAGTTTCAAATTTGTTTAAATGAAAATAATAATAAAGTCATGATTTTTAATAGAAGCCGCCCAATCGAATCATGTTTACTTTGCATCTGTTCGCGTTGGATGCTCAAGCAAAGCAACGTTTAAGGGAACACCTGTTCACTGCGTATAACCGCTCAGAGTTATTTAGAGAATTTAATATCTTGTTTTCCTAGAAACCTATTTTATTTATATTTATATATATATATATATATATATATATATATATATATATATATATATATATATATATATATATATAAATAGGTTTCTAGGCTAAACAAGATATTAACTTCTAGCTAACTCTGAGCGGTTATATATATATATTGGGTCACGCACGTGTGGTGGTTGGCTCAGGTCATTGGTATAGGTTGAGAACCTAGGCAAGCATGAGTAAGCCCGTCCACATTTCGTGATTCCGAATCAGATCAGGTCGTTCCGCTGACGGCACGTAGCAAAGCGTTACGTAGAAATCGACGTCCATCTATTTTCTCCTGCACGCAGACTTCAATGGACTTACACGAAGTGACAGTTCTGTAAGTGTTACTTTACTTTCTGGGTACATTCATGTGGCCTGACCAGGACAAGATCGTGGATTCTCTGTCTCGAAGTTGTGTCCCTGCTGTACTCACGATTCGATAGCAATTGCCATTCGTGCATATTCTATTTTCACATAACATAAGGCACGTGTTGTTTTCTCCGAGTCATTTAAGCTCTTCTAGTAGTATTCTTCATATCGGAATATCACGGAGGCGGTCGCAGGCGCATTTCTGGGGACTTAAAGGATCGAGGGTTCAAACTAGAACACTGCTGAAAAATGTTGTCTACAAAAACAACGACCGTCATGGGGTGATCTATAACGTTCGACCTTCACTTCAGTCGCTCAATCGAAGATCTACTCGTTCCACTCTACGAGCGGGTTGCCGAGTGTCGCGGGCTCTGGCTTGCTACGTTGGCAAGCGAGAGGGTTGCCTGATGCGATTCAATACGAGAATCCAATCCATATTACAGGTCGGATAGACGTCAGTTGCTTGATCTCAGCGAAATACGAGTGTACAGAATAACCCTCTTTCGGTCTGGGAGGAAGTGGAGATATTTGCTTTTAGGGGTGCAGCATATTCGAGGGAATGTATTACACATTAAAATATATTAGGGTACTAATATATTTTTATTCAACGAAGCTGACACATGTTCACTCAATAAGAACACTTAAAGTATACATTCATGGTGTTCTCGAAATGCGGCTAAATTACGAAATACCATTTTAGAGGATTCATATATATATATATATATATATAATTCGTAGCATCAATTGGCAAATTATTTCCATAAACTTTATGTATACTATCAAATATATTATCAACATTATGTTGAGTTATCTCAATGAGATAATATTTGTCGCTCGACGAGACGAAAAACGTAGCTAAATTCAGTTATCTCTTGTATATAATAATATATGTATGCGGCGGATGCGGGGATTATGGTGAGATTTTCAAACTTCAATTCGCTGCTTTGCGAGCTCTCCATTGAACCGAGATGTCCGAGATGAACGATGGACATTCGAGAGTTTAGAGCGTTCTGGGGAAGCCTCGCTCGCGCAGCTTGAAAATTATACGAACGAATTCTCCGAAACCCAAAGAGACCTAGTCAGCGATTTGCCGCATCGCGTTAGCTGGCTGGCGATATGATAACGTTGGAAATTAATTCCAGATTTATTTGAGTATTCTTTCTCATGAAAGCAGTGTCGTACCTGGAGGTAAGCGCGTCCAAACATAATGAGACTTAACCCATTGCCCATGCCTAATTTTTCTTAATTTTTCATAGATCCGCATTTTGCTCTAGAAATGTGTCGCAGTAAATTCTATCGGGATGCAACGAGATATTTGTTATTTACATAAATTATAAGAACAGATTGATGTAATGTTTATGTAGAATACTATTCCGTAAAGACCATTACGAGGGGCGAATTGAAGCTGTCTCTGGCATAATGAGTGCCCTCTGACCCGGAGCAAAAAGGAGAAATCCTACGCAGAAGAACAGCCTCAACCGAAGCTAAATGTTATTCTTATCTGGGTCGGGATTCAGAAAGTGTGATTGATAAAGGACAATTCGTTGAAATGAGATTTTCGTGTATACAAAAAATCCTTCAATAAACTATTGGAGAGAAAGGAATCGTCCTTACACATCATTCTGCGTTGGTATCCACATTCGTTAAGTGACCATTGCGGTGGTATTGTCTATACAAGCATGTATGTCCCTATAATCATATCACTTGTGTAACACTTGCAAGTGATTCTGCTGTTTGACTCGTTCAGATGAGGTGCTCTACACGCGCGACTGCTTATCGAACCTCGAGGCGTATCGCCACGACATTCCTGCTGACACCTATGAAGGGTGCCGTGCTGCGGCGGAAGCCCCGAAGCTTGCCGTTTACGTCGAGAACAACATCAAGGAATGGGAACTCAAGAGGTAGGTGATGATACATCGCCCAAGGGAGGCTCAGAATTCGAGCACTTTCTGGAGGGGTCGAGGCGTGTGAAAACTTGCCTGTTCCGGCACCGTCGTTCATCTGTATTTACAGTGTTCAAGTACCTATATACATGATATCTAGATGTTTACCATCGCCATCAGCTGAAATGGCGCAACACCGAACAACATGTCCGGGTGGAAGTGGGCGGGTCTAAGCTTGTCAGGTGGCATATTGGTTGGATAACTGCGCCTGTTTGGGTTGCTAGTGCTGGTTTTACATAAATGACACTCCTCGTTGTCGTCTCTGACTGAGACATGGCAGGCAAAAGTGTTGCAATTTCGACGAGCCGACGAAGTTCGTATGTGTGTTCACATTTGCGTTGTTTCTTTATATCTCTCTGCTCACGTATACTCCAAATGGGTATGGATATGGATATGACTATACGTGGAGGCCAAACCACGACAGACGAAAACAAAACAACACAGAACAATCATAGTACAACCACTACTACAACAACAACAACCACAACAACAACTCCCAGATACTATATCCTGCCCATATTCGTGGTAAATGAAGACAATAAGTATCCTACCTCTATGATGTGTTCTGATCTTCGAAAGACAAAACCGAATATAGATTTTACTAGCATTGCCTTTTGTCTCTACTACTGCTACTAAATCGATTGTAGACGCGCTGAGCCGGTTCGTATAGCTATCTCTCGGCCGCGCACCCATTATTTCATTCGGAACTGGCGAACCCCCCACATCCACGCGGAGCAGCAGCTTTCAGCCTCTCTCAAACTGGCGTGTGTATATGTTTCCAATTACGAGAGATTGGTCCGCCGGATTTTCAGCCACTACTGTTTCTCAAAGTGAAATGTATTTCCGGTCGAAATCCGGCCACTACCATGCGTGCATCTATTTCTGTTCCTGCAAACGCCGTTGCCATATCCGATGGCACGTACGCACATACAGATACTCACGTTTGCATTATCAAGAAGGTGTGCGTATATCTTCGTTTGCAAGCGTCCCATTGTGTCAGGTTTCAGTCATATGGCGAACAACAACAACAACAACAACAATCAGCAACAATCAGCAACAACATTAATAATAATAGTCTTCTCTCTCAGTCACTCAGCTCGCTCTTCAGCTCTTCGCGTCCGGCCTTGAGTCGAAACCCAACCCAACCCCACTTCTCATTCGAGTTTCAATTTCCCTATTCGTTGTTGTTGTTGTTGGCGGGAAAGAGGCGCAACTCTCGAAATTGATGGTGTCGCGAATACAGTCATTATTATCGACGCTGATGATCCGGCGCGGCTCTAGCTCTCGGCTTTCGGAAGCTGTTTGCTCCCAAGAGGCTTCGCAAAGCGGAATTGTATGGACCTAGATGGGCTGTTGCTGTTTTTTTTTGTATTATTATACGACGGTCATTGTTGGTATTAGATAAAGGGAGGCTCCATTATCAATTGGACGAACGATATTTAGCAGAGGGTATATTTCTGGCCCCAAATTCAAGCAGAGAAATTAATGGCACACATAGCTCACGGCTGAATGTCAGCATGGATTTTTTTCAGAGAATTCAAGGGAACTTGCTATTGTGTATTGATCGTAGTGAATTTGTAAATGGACCAATAACGAAAACAACTGTAAAAATTATATAAACAATCTAATTCTAACGGTTAAAACCAGTTAGTACTATCTGCAATAGACAAACTACCCCGTTATTCAATAGTGGTCATAGCATTTTCTCTGAAGATAATAATGCGCCTCGATTGCCCAGTACCAATTCAATGTTTAAATATAGACTTTGACCTGGCCACAAGTTACTTTATGAATCATTCCTTGAAAATATTTCTCAAGAGTTTGTTAATTTCAGAGAAATTACCAGTTTTCAATGGAACGATATCGATGACCTCGTCTGCTAACGTTAATACAACTCGAGATACAGCGCGAGACACTATCGTGATCACTATCAATAAGATTTCATTACAAAGTGGCGTGACTTCGACCATTCATCTATCCAACAGAGAGGGAACTACAGAGCTATTTATAGAATCGCTAGTCGACACTTAACCAGAAAGAAATACGTTTACCACAAATATACACTAGTCTAGTAATCTTTTAACTAATTCCATCTTCTTCTTATTGTCGCCATTGTCGTAATCAAATCCAAAAAAAAACAACAACAACATCTCAAAGGGACTATTATGACAAGGTCGACTACTGCTTCTGCGAATTCTGGCATTGGTGCAATGCCGCGTCGATGACACAATGGAGTTCATCACTGGCCGCCACCCTCATTCTACTCGCGTGGATCAACCAGCGGTTCTGAGGACGAGAAATGGAGAAATCTGACAGGGCCATCAAAAAAGAATGTAGCGGACCTATTTCGTAACGAAGTCTTCTGCGGAACACCGAACGCTGGCCAGTCGTGCGACCCGTGCGAAAAACAACCGGAAGCAGCTACACCCCAATGGCATTTATCGTTCCTCGTGCGCGCACAACCGACGAAATAATAGCCGGTAGTATCTTCTTCGTTTGGATTCAGTAGGACTTCATTGCCGCCTCTCCCCCCCCTTGGGAAGAACGAGATTTCGACATGGCCATATGCTGTAACGAATAAACTATTATATATTTATACGTTGGGTTTGTCTCTCTCTCGCTCTCGCTCCCTCTGTGTCTCGCCGAGGGAGCCTGCTGTTTATGCGCAGCTACATTTGCCGTCGACGTCACCGACATGACAACACGTCGACATTGAAGACACCAACAAATCAACGTAAGCCAAACTAGAACGCCCCACGAAATGTCAACCTATACTAAGTAGATTCGCGTAACAGGGGCAAGTCGGTGAACGGGATAACAGCGTTGCAAAAAACGGCTGACCGAACATGTTTTTCCGTCAAGGCGTTAAACAAATATGGCTCGTGTCATCGAAATCATCTCAAGGATCGACCCGCTGTTCGGAGTTCGATCTGAGCGTTCGATCTCATGGCTCACTGACCCCCTCATACACAATGGCTGGTATAAATCACACGTGATATGTCCACGTGAACGTATTTCATGTAAGCGAAATCTAATTAGCTTGTTTAATTTACATTACTGCTCGCACACAATACACAGTTAGCAGAAATTGAGGCAAATTCAGCTACAATATCATCATTGTCTGATCGAGTGGACACATTTGCATGAACCAAGCTGCAGGGTTACCTCAACGTGTACATTTACCGCTGACACATTGCGTGATTGCTTAAACTCTATAATTTTTAAGAATAATTGATGAACTCATTTTTTTACTAATTGCATCGTCGAATGCCGAAATATCGAATATATATGAAACGTCTATTTAAATGCTCGAAGGACGTGGTTGAAATTAGCTGACTTCGATGTAGCTAGCCTGTTGTGTTCTTTGAATTCGCGTCAGAGTTTTGCCGAAAATTCATTAATATTCTTCGTCCGTCTACGAAAGACGAGCCTATAGCCAGATCGAGTATGAGCAAAATGATTAAAATGAAATGTTTATGAATCCATTTGTTTTGCACGTATTACTATTGTTATTATGAGAGCTGTGTTCTTCGAGACTTGGCTTGATAGTTCATTGTTGCCACAGCTTCTCCAGCTTAGCGACGTCGTCAATCAAAGATGATCCGAGCACAGAACGTATTCGCCTCTCAAGTGATGACATCTACATACATTGAGAAAATACCGGAAACACCTGATGACGCGCACGAGGAATTAAAATCGTATCAAGTACAACATTTGTATACCTATACACATATGAAATGGCGACCTACAACGGTTAACATTAAAACACACAGCGGCAGCTAGCCGGGCCATGCTCGAGGCACGTCGATGGTACATCTACATCCATACGGAGTGGCCGGTACATGATGTTGACTACGTATTGATGTCGTATCCAATCCTAATCTCGTAATCGTACATGAAGAACATGTGTATATTGATTATAGACTGACAAAATGACATGTTGTGTAACTGCCACATAAGGGGATACCATATATACTTACTATATATATTTATACTGTGTGCGTAGCAATATTGATGAATAAAGATATTCCTGGTTATCACCTCGTGATCATTCATCATCACAATCATCATAGACACTGAACAAGAGAAATATTAATATATCATTATATTTCTTGTATTCGATGTTGTCGTACTGACCAGAGCGTATCTATTCCTCGATAACGACTCAATCGGATAACAGAATTATCATCAGCTTGATCCTGATTCATCTTTTACCATTCCACTGTACGGAACGTATACTTACGCCTGAACGCATACAGTGGCGTATCACGGCCAGAATAAACGAAATGGTAAGTCCGGTCGACATTTAATAATTCACGACCCCGAAGCTGCAAAGTTATTTTTTTTGTCCGTGTCTTCGAAAAGTTCTAGTACTGTCGGCAGTAAATAATTGACTAATATATTCCCATCGGGATCGAGTGGGGACACCACCGGGGATCTGGAACCACAGAGTTTCCGATTCAAATAATAACAAAATAGTCACAAACTGCTTTCTTTATTGGATGGGGTCCGAGGGAAAACATGTGGGCGTGCATCTGCTCCTCTCTGTAGAGAGAGCAAGTTTTTTTGCGGAAGATGGAACAATCTTGCAAAATGTATGTATGCGAAAACAGTATACATGTCGGAAAGGTAGAAGGCACAGAGAGGCGTCGAAGGGTAAAATCTAGCTGGAGTTAGCATCGACCTTTTGTTCTAGCTCTAAACGAAATCGCGCCTATGGATTGCATCAGAATGTTATCAAATATACACATTAGCTATATATAGATAGCTTTATTGATTGAGTTTTGAGGTGCTGAGGCGCCCTGGAAGCAAACCACAAACTGACACTCAACATATACATCTTCGTGCATCAATATCTATTGATCAATTACACTGCATCGCGATTCATTCCAATATGTGGCATAACACAACAAGCTTGTCTTCAATGGCGATACAATAGTATACAACCTGAGTAAGGTATAAACAACCCCAGGATAAGGATAGTGTTTACATTCCTTGGTAGGATTACGCCATGAAGACGCGATAATAAATCGTGAACCGTTCCAATTTTTTGATACACAAAACTAGCTGTTTTGTCAATGTCCTTCAGTGTACGGAGGACCACATGAAAAGAGTCACTGAAGTAGAGCTTCACCACCACCGTATGCTATTGTTGATATGTGGTTTTGACCTCGATACGCCAGGCCAGGGATATCTCCCGTTGAGTCGTCCCCTGGACGGTCTAGTCGCTGGTGAGAGTCTTGGACTGCTAGACCGGAAGGACGCTGGGTTGAAATCTTGTCAGACGCGTAGAATCTTGGAGTTCTTTATCATCTTTCTTCATTTGAAGATTCTTGCCAGGTACCAGGAGGGAAGGGAATAAGCAAAGGTGGCCCCGACAGTTCCTCATAGTAATACCTAAAAGTTAAGAGCTGAGGCCTGTCAGATAGGGGAACTGCTGAGGGTCAGCTCGAAAAACAATTATCTCCCGTTGAGTCTGAGAAACCTCTAAAAAAAACTCTGTTCGCTCGCCGGAGTAGTCTAATACTGTCAGCACGAGTCCGACTGAGACTTATGTCTTGTTTTTTTTTCGATATGATAAGGGATGTGCCGTTCCTTTGGTTCAGCCACTCCAATCGACGGCTAATTACCTATTCAACACTGCTATTCGTCTATACGACCAACTCGTTATGACGCAGTCAGTGCGGTGATTATAGCTTTACGCAGAATGCATGCATACATGTAATTTTTTGCTTCTGGTTTCATCAATGCGAACTCTTATACTCGTTGATGATACTCAAAACACGGAAACCCAATGGCGTCTCGGATCTTTTCACGGGTTGGTGCTTACTTCGGATGGAGCTGTTGCAGTGACCTCGTCATCATCTTGTCATCACAAGGGCAAGCCATTGGGAAACGGACGTCTGGGGAAACTTCAGCCAAGGGTGGGTGTCAATCATTGTAACCACCGTAACTTACTAAGCATAAAGAGCACGCGCGAGGCTTACCCATAGAACTCAATCTTAGCTCTGCTATCTTTTCACCCCTTCTATATTTGTAGGAATTCTCGCGGGTACACATCATTGTCTGCCGAGATATCTCCAAAAAAAACACTGTGTTCAGGCATCCATTATGTTTAGAATACCTTTTGTACTTTATAGCATTAACTGATAAAGAAAGGAATAACTAAGATGTGTCACCGCGCAAGCTTCCGCGGTGACACAATCAGACCTCGCATGAATATCCCAGCGAAGGAACCTATCCTACGCCCAAACAGCAGTAAGATTCCTTCATAACTTTCGATTGTATTGTTCATTCTAAAGGCTTCCCACTTCGTATCTTCACGTGTTTGCAATGTGTATAGGTGTCCTGCTCCAGTTCTATTATATATATATATATATATATATATATAACTATGCTTGATAAACACTCTTTTAATTTATGAATATTACAGCGTTATTTTAAGATCGTGAAGGTAACGCAGACTATCTCGTAAAATCTATCAATTTCCATACGAATAGTGTTAACGTCCACATAGAAATATTATACTAGAATCTTGCCAAAATTGACGAAAGCACACATCCATATTCGTAAGTATGTTGATTTGATTCACAGACGGGGTGGGGGGGGGGGGCATATGCTCTGCGAGGCCTCGCATTCCCAACGTTTTCCACATTCGGCGCGTAATATTTTCCCACAGGGTTTTAGGTAGGCTTTCTGATCTGTCTTTGCCAACGGGGAGCCGCGTTATCTCCAGTTCCTTAGACGAGACGGGAGGAACAAATAACATGGTAGAACGTAAACGAACATGTGTACGATTTTTAAAGACTCTTTGCTGATCTTTAGCAGGTTGGGCAATCTTTCTATTGACGTCGGGAAAATTACACGTCGAAATTGCGTTGCTACTGCCGTCGAGGCCGGTCATGTCCTGTGCAGTATTTAAATATACTGTAAACACTATTTTTGCTTAAAATGGTTTACCTCTTAGGCGAATACATGGACGCACATTGGGTTGCAGGCTGTATGATCCATTGTGAATATATTCAAAGTCACAACACCGAAATACAGATAACAACAACAACAAATATGGGAAAAAGCACATTTCTACTGATAATAAATAAGTCAATTTTAAATAAAGCAGAAGGAAAGCGCTTGTACAGTTCGACATAGAATTCGGCCTTTTTCACAATGAACCATCTGAAGATTGTGTTACAGATTAATGCATCTGATCCTCAGTGACATACATGTCAAACTCTAATGTCGATGTACAAAGATTCCGGATGGGCCTATTTCGTTTTATGAGTTCACATTCAGTTATAGTATAATCGTTGTCGGGTACACACAAGTACGCAATACAGCGCATTTTGAAATGGAGATTAACACATCATTCATACGACACCACTCGACGGTGTCGTCAACATGTAACTGAAGGAAGTGATTTGTCCACAGTGTGATGACTACATGCATACGTACAACTAAAGATCATCTGCGTTTAGCTCGCGCGTTTCCCTATGCGACAATTTATTTTTTAAATCGTACACAGGGATTGAAAACAGTGAAGGCCCCACGCAGGATCTGAGTGAGTGATTGAGCGGCGGGGCCAGAAGGAACAATAATGTCAAGGAGACATTCGTAGATGTACTTTTTAACCTCTATTTACACCATAAAGAGCAAGCCACACAAGTCACCAACGTGGGTGGTAGTGAGGGCGGATCCATTACAAAAACCAATTACAATATATATATACAAACTTCGCTTTGTGGAGATACGAGAGCCAACCCGCAGTTGCAATTGCTTTCTCCCTAATGGATACGCCCTCACAAAGGCCCACGTTGTGACCTTTGTACGTTGTGAAGAAGTGTACAAGTTCATACATGTACGTCGCCCTGACTAATTTTATTTATTGTTCCTGTCTGTCAATGACTTCAGTCAATTTGCTGCCCGTTTTACACAAGCAAAGTCGCGGCACACTTTTCACCCCGTGTGGGATATTTTCGCTAGGGTCGAGTTCTGAGCAGATTTGCTAACACCAAACCACGCGGATGGGGGGCAAAGATGCGCTGTGGAAGAGTCATGCGAATTATCGTCCAGGTCAGACATCGTGGGGATTGTTGAAACAAGTTCGTAATGTCAAATATTCAGTTTCGAGTGGTATATTATAAACAGAGTTGCAGTGCTTAGCAATCTTTGGGCTGACTGTGCCTGACTGTTTGGGTTATATTTGGAACTAGCGAACCTTGTAAATAAGTAAACAAATCCGTTCGTCGTGAATCAACTGCGAACGCCATTCGGGAATGTTTATCGTACACCGGGTGAACCGAGGTGCAATCAGATTCCCGGCGAAATCTTGATAACTTTTGCAGGTTATTCCAATTATTCAAATCTGCTTAGCGCGTCAGTTCGGCTGGCGCAGGTACGGTTAGTTATACCGGCCCTATTCGTGATCGACTCAAAAATGACCGCCATCACAAAGCCAGGGAAAAAACCAGTACGTATCCATCTATGCTGGAAGGCTTCACAAATCATAAAAAAAAATGTTACAGTGAGTTTAAAAGAAAGCGTTCACTGCATAAACTTGTACAAAACCATATTTAACTAAGGTCATTTTTGTACGAGGTTCAAAGGCTCTCATCGCCATACGTTTTCCTCATAATGATATTGTATCGATTCCGCAACACACAGTTTCAAACATTGCTAGAATTCGGTGTCAGCTAGTGATTGAACCATAGAGATGCATAGCATTCTCACCAGATAGAATGTCCAACCTACTATTAAATGCCATATCGTGCTACAGACCATTTCTAGCCATATACGCACCGGAGACGCACGTATCCGCGCCGCTACCCGTTGATGACACGCTTTAATATTATAGTGTCGTGTCCAAAGTGCTGGGCCAATACATGTAGACACTCGTAGGGTTTATGCCTTTGCTGCTAATGGGGACGTAAGCACGTATCCTGGAATAGTCCTGGCCAGTTCCCAACTGCGTAGTAACTGCTTCGTGGCTTGTTGGCTGACTGCCTGCCTGCAACGGCGGTAGCAGCCGCCAGCTGAATCCGGCCGCCAGGAGCCCTGCAGTGCGCGATCCAACGGCCTCCAGGACCCCCCCCCCCATCAACAGCAGAAGCAGCTCGCCACCTTAGCGACCTTCCCTCGCGCCACCCATGCGGCAATTGAACGCCGCATGTGCCGACTACCCCTCTTCGCGGCAGCTTGAACACGACCTATAGCCTAGCCTAACCTACGCGAACAATGACGACAGCCTTCCCATATGCTATCCCTGCCAAGTGCGGAAGTGCCCCCCCCCCAACTCCTCATAACAGTGGTGGCCTGTTTCAGGTGTCAGTCTCCGGATACAGCAGCACCGTTTCCCACTTTTGTTCATCGTAGGGTCCGGTCTCCTTGTTGGATGTTGGATACTTTCGAAGGCTGATGCAGGACCCTGCCGCTGGATTCCTCCCTAAGTCCGTCCGTGCTGTGCGTCCACTATTGTGCTTCCAAAGAGATGCTATTTCCACCCGGTGGTACAGCAGCCACCGCCGCCACTGCGGCTAGTATCACCTCGTTCCGTTGTCTTTACTTTCCTGCCTCCGGCGCGCGTCACAATAGCTCTGTCCCTCTCTGATTCACTCGCTCATCCTTCTTTCCCCCCTCTATCCTCGGCCTGAAGGTCCTTCCAGCAGGCCAAAGCAGACGTAGACGTAGTGTTATTGCTCTCTCACTCGCGTTCACTCTACTTCGGAACCGGCGACCGGCTTTCTTGGCCAAGCCCGCCAGCCTCATGTACCCATACACACCGACGCACAGATAGACTTACACGTACAAGGCACATGCCACCATGGTACACTATCCGCAGTTGTGTTACCCAAAGGCAGAGGGTAGGGTAGTAGCTGGCTGGCTAACGTTGGCCGTCTCGGCAGTGTACGTTCTGTGAGGATACTGCTGCTGAAGAACCGCCGACCACCACGGCCTACCAGCATGCTTGCCAAAATATCACAAGCACACACCCATCTACCCTCTCTTACCCTCTGGTCTCTCGGTTCTCTCTCTCTCTCTCTCTCGCCTTTGTCCAACTCTGGGTCCGCTTCTTGCTCTTTTCTACCGACCTCTCACCCTTTTCACTCACTTTCTCACTCGATCCGCACCTCTTCCTCTCTCGCTGTTTCGTTCCTCACTATTCTCTCTCGCTTTCTCGTGAGGTCTCGGACATCATCCAGTGCTGCCGCTGCTGCTGCTGCTTCTGCCTTCACCTCGTCTATCGCCACCGCTGGTCTCGACGTCGTGGTTCCACGGCCCTCCGCTTCGCCGCCCTCTCCGGCGACTTCAGATCGATGCGGGAGTGCGCATGCGCTATCCTGGCCGCCAGCGCGCGGGCGCGGAGTGCGCGCGGACATCAACAAGCCCACCGCCACCACCACGGCTCTGGCAGCAGGCTAGCTGTGTGCTCGAACGGTGCCAGGGTAGTTCCGGTACCCCGCCTGCACCAGCCTGCACAATACTCGCTACTCGAATAAGGGTGGGTCTCTTTCACTGTGAGTTCGCCCGTTCGTTCGTTCAGTTAGTCGCACTGCTGTATCGGTACAGTTCTCATCGTTCAGTGCGTTTTGCCGTCGATTCTGGCCGGAGCGACGAGTGTGCCACGCCTCCACCATATAGTGTGACGACTGACTATAGCCGCCTGCTGATGCGCAGCACAATACGGAGGGCAACCACGCCGGTACCCGGGAATCAGTGACAAGTCTGCGAAAGATCGGACGGCTGGTCGGTGACACCATCCCGAGTGGCGAAATCGCTTTGGTAGCGGTTCGGTAAGGTGAACTTAAGTTTCGAGCTGTTCTACACACGCTTGCGACATCCCGTCCCTGAGCGAACAACGAAGGCCGAGTGCGTGTGCCCACGTCGGGGGTTCGGCAAGTTCAGCCTTTTTCAGTTGGTTCCCACAGAGCCGCCCCACAACCCCTGACGGTCACAGACCGTCGTCACTGGGGAAACTCGTGGGGAAGCACATTGGGTGACGTCGTCACAACGAAGAGTGCTGATTGAGAACAAGTGCCTGCCTCTGTTTCGTCTGAGGCTGACGGTGCCTCACTGCGTTGTTGGTGTGAGTGAGTTAGTTGTGCTTGACGAGTTGTCTTCCCGGCATTCCGGTCAGCTGTCATTGACGAAATCAGTTTCTAACCCACATGGAAAATGATCACCGTTAGCCACTGCATCAGCTTAGCGACCACCTCTCTGCAGGCGTATTACTACCGTCGCCTCAGTAAGACCGGTACGTATTTGCATGCACGTAGAGTACGCGTAAGGGACTAGAGACTGTCATTCTTAAGGGCTTAAATTACGAGTATTACAACATGGGAGGGTTGAAGTGAGAGGAAATCATAGTAGTAATATCGCACGAATCTTGGAGTGGTGGGGAAACGCACTTGTTTGTCATGTTTGGCTAAATTGTTGAAGCGTCAATTTTCGTCGATTTGATTACCGGGAACAGATTCGAGCTCGGCAATCATCGGTGCAGACATAAATCGAATTTGGTAGATAATTCATATCCTGGCAAAGCTACGAGGCTGCTGAGAAGGCAAACATTAACGAATGCATTCGCGAATGCAGTCTACCGGAGTGGCATAATCTAGTCGTGCCGTTAAACCATTTCCGCTGAATTTGACGCCCTCTTATCCACTGACTACTAAAAATAAGGCGGTAAGGGCGGTTCGTTCCAGAAGATGTACTCAACAAGTAGCAGCGTCGGGACAGGCTCCACGGAGAGCGGGAGTAGGAGGGGGGGACCCCGAATGTCTAGCCAATGTGTGAGTCATTCCGCGAGACGCGAACAGGCGCAGATGCTGAGAGGCGGTATGGAAGGAAGAAGCATGATGTAAAGGCTCCATCGATATTCTGACTCATATCTATGTTGGTCTATGAAGGATACATTTGTCCGATCTTTGCGGTGTTGCTATTAGACAGCAGATATTTTTGGTCCTCATGAGGTAAAACTGCCAGTTCGTTGGGTGAACTTTGAGCTTTTCAAGCCAAAAACTAAACATTAATACAACTCCTATTCTATTATTCACCGTATTTATTATACATTGTCAGGGAAGCTGTCTATTTGGGTATACTATTGTTACTGCTGATACTTCATGCTCGTGGCGCAAACTGTAGCATTTACACTGTGGCAAGCTGCCGACAAAGTGGAGCACCAGTGAGTGCAGTGGGTGGGTAAGCCAACGGGCGGGGAATGGATGCTCCGCGCTCAATGAGACTCTTGGGCTCCGAGGTCATTGCCCTCATCGATCTCGCCGTCGTACAAACAACCGGGAGTGCGCCGACGAATGAACGGGCCGGAAAAGAACTGGTCAGCTGGGGAGCGTCATTGGAGCACCAAGGAATCCCGAACAAAAACCTTCCCCTCGGTCGGACGGGAATCGGCGTTCCTTGATGACGATGATTTCCATTTGTCGACAAACGGCGACAACCGAAGCAGGTATCCAAGTAGATAAGGATCGTGCCCAATTTCCTACTCGGAAATCATCTGAAGTACAAAGCTGTTTACCAGAGAGGAACTAGCACAATCTATGCACCCCTCCCCATCGCTGCTAATGCGAGAATTCTACGTGAACTTGTATATATATATATATATATATATATATATATATATATATATATATATATATATATATAGGAGGAGGAGGGTACAAGGGTATTCCTGAGGAGGGTACAAGTGGATGGTATGTGTAGATATATCAAACGAAAGGCTTCTCTGAGTCTTCTTAAGACGCACCATTTCATCTGCACAACATCCCGCCTCTGCTTCTAGTGCTCTATTTCTATTCGACCGGCCATCCGGCAGCTTTAACGGCGACAACAATAGCAATCTGTTGAAGGACACACGCTGCCTCACTCTGCACATGGAGAGACGGGGCAGAGAGACAGAGAGATCATTCAGACGGCTCTTGATAGCAACAATGAAAGCCCCTGCAAGAGAAGCAGCCTATTATGAAGCAGCGAAGGAGGTCTTTGCGTCGACAAATCGCGGACACTTCCCGTTCTGGGTTCTGGTCATGTCGCTCGTCTCCTTTATCCTCTCTTCGCCCCAGTTCTTTCGACTCTCGTGTGTCCCTTGCTTTCTGCTAGATTAACCGAATTGTCCTTTTCGAGCAAACTGCTTTGCCCTTCTAAACTTGACAGCGCCCTGTCCCTCCCCAGTCAAACGGTCCAGGTATTAGCTACCCTCATCATGATAATCATCACGTGCTGTGCAATAATTTTGACCACCACGTCAACCTGAAACTCTGAAACTGCGCGTCATGTCCGTAACCCGCCAACAGACTGCCGGGCAACGGCCCTCTTCTATGCTAAATCAACTGCCCTTTGTCTTCTGTTCTAGTTAAACCAACTGCCTTATTCAGTTTATCGTTTTGGTGATTTCTGTCCATGTACTCTACATATGTGTGCTCGTTTACAAAGTCTGCACGAGCGATGGATGTCTGAACATGGTGCGAAATCTATTTGACATTGCCTGAACGAGGTGCAAGACTGTCGCACAGCCTCGTATTGCGTCAATATATATATATATATATATATATATATATATATATATTATATATATACATATATATATATATATATACATATATATATATATATATATATATTAGTTCCACGAGTGCGGGATTAGCTTTCCTCGTCCTGGCGTACGCGCTGCTTGTGCAAGGTTTAACGATCGTTTCCCCAAAGGTCGTTCTACTTTTCCTGTAATCCCTATCCGCCACCGTCTCCTCCCCTTACACCATTGTACCATACGCACGGCACTACTTCTTCTTGCTTTTTGTGGGTTTTCCACAGCACCGAACTTCAGCACCATGACGTCACCTGAGTACCTCGTTGTTTACTTTCGCCTCTGCACTACTCAAAGAAGAAATCAATACATTACAGATGGTATTGTGTTCATGACTTCGGCAGCTAATGATCTAAATCTAACGATTCCATGGCAAACAAATAAACGATACGAATAGATCATGTTAGTTTAACATTGGCCCGTTCACTGTACTGAACGCCTTCCCCACGTGCCAAGGCCGCCGTATGCAAATGCTTTGCGTTTACAATTCACAGCAGCAGTAGCAAACGCGACAGGGCGCGGGTGGCGGCTTGTACCTTCGGCTGTTCGGGGGTTTTGCCGTCACGACCCATAGTGAGCATGCTCGCAGCAGGTAACGAAAGAGTCGTTGGTTTGTGACCATCTGTCCTACGGCGGGCTCTGCGGTCGCGCCTCGGGAAGAGTCAGCGATATGCTCGTACCTGTTTTCAGCGTAAAGGAAGCGGTACACCTTTGAATAAGTAGTGACGCCGCGATCCAAATGGACGTCACAGGGTGGCTAGCTAGACCCGCAGGGGCTATGATTTATTAACACTCACGTTCAGCTACAATTCTATTGTTTTTACCGACAACATACTTATTATTCATGTTTATGGAAATTGCTGTTGTATTTGGTTTGGGTCATTATTATGGTTGTAGCCACAGACGTGTATGTGAGATATTGGTAGGTTTGTCTCTACATGTACTGCTATAGATGTGCGCATGCAGGTAAAGGTATGCCATGGGGGGGGGCGGATATGATGTGTTTCGCCATATACGGTCAACCGCTATTTTCCGCTGATTTAGCGGTGTGCTAACGTGCTCGGTTCCGTTACGCGACGGCAGCGGCGTCGCACCGAATGTAGAACAGCATCCAGATTAAGAAGGAACAGACGTTCGAGATCGATTTGATAGGCGGGAGGTAACATGGAAAAGTAGCAATTAATCAGGTTTGATGAGGAGTATTTGGGATGTCCTAGTCGCAAGGGCAATCTCATATACAATTGATAGAGAGGTGGCGATTATGCCGAAATTCGGTTTGATTAGGTCTTTCGTCGACAAGAACGACTTCGTTGGCGCTTGCTGTCATCATCGGCAATCAACATAGAATCAATGTGCAAATCCAACTAGAAAAATGTCACGCTTGTAAAAATGCATCTGTGTAAAGATCGTACATATGAGTTCGTATCACACAGCATCAGAAAGGAGGCGGCCGCCACACCCTCTGGACGGTCTGGAGGGGGCCAATTCCTATGATAGCTTTATGATCTATACTTACCAACTGGCCCGTTAGTAGGTGTCGAATGCGAGCAGTAGCGAAGTGTTAACGAAGGACGTTGGCGGAGTCTTCACGTTCGTTTGAAAACATTTTACTGACACTTGAGTCCGCGTTGTGTGACTCGTCCCGTGATCAAAATGTCATAGACTACAGCTATAACGGAAGGCGGTGTGCTCCCAAGAATGGCTGCGTAGGCTATCTGAGCGGAGAACATATGCAGTTCCTTCTTACCAAATATAGACTACGTCCTCTAAGTCTGTAGTGAGTGGGCCGTTACGAAGATTGGATTCTGACTGGTTTTCCCCGCTCCCTTGTGCCCATTCGGGCAACGGCCATACGATGCAAGGGACAAGGTGAATGCGTGGCCGGAGTTTTTTTTTTACCTAAAAACTGGTCAAAACCACATTGAAACGTCGACGATGTGGGAATTTCCACAAGTGACATCATAGCAATGTGCGTACGCCTTAATGGACAAGCAAACAAATTACGGGTTGCAGTTCATTTGATGCTAAATAATTCAGTTGATAATTAAAAACATTGGCATCGAACAGTATGTCATCCAATGGATCGGTATTTCGATTTGCTCGAACATGTTCCGCGTATGTAATGCAGATTGTTAGCATACGTTATTACATATATTATATTTCACACTGAGAACCATGTATGCCAGAAATTGCCTTCGGGGCTATTCGTTGCGGACGTTAAAATTGATTTCATATCAGTTACGCCTAACTGCTTATATCCAGACAGAAATCTATGGTCTAGTTGCAGTGGAAGCCGTGAACACTGACCGACGTATTGTAGACATAAGCAAAGCTATTCATTTTTGAAGTATTACACAATATCGAGGATCGATGAGCTGCTCTCATCTGGGTGAGAGCCTTTCTGGAAATGGTGAGACTAACTGATCACAATTTGATATAGACATACATATATATATATACATACGCACATATATGTATTTATCCTATTGTGAGCAGTTGGTATTGTTTCCTATTGTATGCTTGCGGAGGTGATCTAGCTTGAATATTAAAATATTTGGTACATTTCTCAATAGACAGCCTCTAAGACTGGCGTGATGATGATGATGATGATAGCTATCACCGAAGGTTCTAGCATCATCGCTGCATCAAAGCAAATATCCTAACAAGTAGTTGTCGTAGCCCTCTGTTGGATAAAGTGAACGGCAATGTTTGGCACAGTGCCTCTACCTTCTAATATGGGTTTATCTGGGAAGCTCCATTGCCAATCTATTTTTCTCTCTTTCTCTCTCTCTCGTTCTGTATAGCGTCCTGTCGCTTGTCCCAAAGCCCGCTTTCTTCTCTTCAATGAATCCATAATGCATGGCTCCGTCCAGCCTGACTGACTCGGATCGTCGATAGGAAGAAGATTCCCAGAGTTGTGCGACAGAAAGAAGACCGGGACATCCCGCTCTCGTTGCTGCTGCTGCTGCAGGCGATTCTGATGCAACATCCGTTTCCCCTCATGCCGACGACGTTCTGCCCTGCCGCTCCTGGGGAACTGATTCCGCACGAGGCGGCTGGGCGAGGGGCCCAAGTCGAAGGGAGAGCGCTTACCAACGATCTATCCAGGGCGAAATGAACGATTATGGCGGAAACTTGTTACACTTTAGGGTGGCCTTCCGGGAATTTTCAGGACTTCTCCCGATCTGGCCGCACGACGGCGCCACCGATCCATTCATACGCTGCTCATACACCCGAAAGCCTATCTCCCGAGATCTTCTCCCAGAAGCCGGCGCTCCCCTCAAACGTTCGTCTTGTCTTCGACCAGAGCAAGGCAGCCGTTCTCTGAAAAGTGGACGGCGGGGCCACACACCCGCTGGGGCCTTGTCCGTCTCGTGGGAGCAAGGAGACAGCCGACATCCTAACGGTGACGTCGATACGAACACTCCAGGACGTGCTCAATTCAAAGGTCGTTCGGATTCGCGTATTCACTTTAGCTGAATCCCCTGCCCGATCGTTTGGCTGTGATGGCTTAGGCATCACTGCACACTCCCATGTTGCTTTGACGGTGGCGTTCAGTCGAGCATTCGAAGTGGCAGACCACAACGATGGCCCGGTGCTCAACAGTGACCTGCTCCGACAGAGGCCACAGCGGAAGATTATCGGCTTAGCTGCCGGGACTGATCCCTATACTCGTCAGCGTCCAGCCAAAATTAATAATAATAATAAAAGTAAGTAGTAAAGAGCAATTCGCCCGACCAGATTGTATGTACATAAAATAGGTTATCACTGTCTGCTGTTTGTTCGTCATTTTGTTTCGTTCAGGAATAAAGAATAATTAGAGAACGCGGCTACCCTTTTGTTGGAGATTAACGAGTAAATGTTATTCTATACGCACTGTCGAAGATCACCTTATGGCCTAGACCCGATTATTGACTGCCCATGTTGTTTTCTTTGCCGACAGTTACTTTGTTGGAGAGGAACCTCTTCTGATTATTAGGTTGTCCACTTGGACTGCTTTGCATCCTGCGGTCCTTCAGTGACCGTCATTGCAGGACCCGACTGGCTTTTTTTTTGCTGTGACATACGCGTGCCGTAGCGCTACCCTTAACCTCGCACCACACTGAGCGTACAATGGCCTTTACTGTCGGCAGCGGTTTGCGCTCATCGGCGCGAACGCACCGTTCCATGGTAAGGATCGTTACAGAGAAGGCTGACAGTATCCGCAGAAAACGGATGTGTCTTCTGACATGCGCTCTAATTAGTCGACAAAAATGTCCAACAAATATATATATATATATATATATATATACATATAGAAACAGATGATCATCGAAATGCTACTATAAGCGATACGAGTGCCCGTTGTCTGTCCGTGCGTCCGCTGTGTGCGTCCGTATCTCCGCAGGCCAAGGGGTGCGTGCGTGTCCTAAGCAAAGGCCCGAAGGACCCGAAGCGGTCCATCTGGCTGCAGTTGCCATATTAAAAATAACATAGCCTATCACGCGACCTCTCTTCCGAGGGGAGCGACATAACATTGGATAAAGAGAACGTGAAGGGGGGGCGGGGGTCGAATCGGCTTAGGCCGTCTCGTTCTGGTTGGCATGCTCGGTCTCATTCGGATATAGCACGAATAGCCATCGCGCCTATTTGGCCTCGCCTCGCCAGCTACAGAGAATCCGTCCAGAAACGGCGTCATCGCCAACTAGATCGCACAGACTCGATGCACGCAATCGATCTGGGCCGACGCTTTTGGCGGTGGAAGAGATTCGAGCGTTTGGGAAACGAGCGAGGGGCGGGGAGGTAGTTTGGGTTGCGAACGAAGCCAACGAAGTAGTAGCAGCAGCAACAACCTCATTTGTCTGCGATGACTCCGATATCAAGGGCAATACGGCAGCATTGCATTGAGTTTGATAGTGAATGTCTATTTGTAGGGAATTCTTATACGTAATCGGAATCGAATAACAGAAATGGTCATATTATTTAATATATACCGGCGCTCACCTGAACGGTATGAATAAAAGGGTATGATAGAATGCTAGAGAGAGCACGTTTGTACACCTACGCGTTGAGCGAACACTTGCATGTCCATATATATGTTTATTAGCTGCTTGTTCCTGTCAGGTGTTCTTCGTCCGTTCGCCCGACGTACAATACGCAACCATGCGATATGGAAAGACGTTTTTGTCGTTTCCTATATAAGACAAAAACATATATATATAGGTAATTGTCTTCTTTACGGAATTCCTGAGATATCAGGGATAAATAACTTCTTTCATTACTTTGTAGTTGTATAAACTCACCACACCATAAAGGGGTGTAATTTGCTGGATGCGAGTGTGCATATGCGTTTAGACTCCGTTGCTCCAGCCAACTCGTCAGCTCGTGTCGTTTGGGGCGGCTCTTCGTAGTGTCCTACATCACAGAGAGCGCAAGTACATTTTCCGTCGTCGAGTTGAGGTGCGCGCAGTCCTCAACAACGACAATAACAAATAACGCCAACATCCCTTCCAACAGCGAGAGGGTCCAGAACAACAAAAACGGGAAAAAAGATAGACAACTGCCGGGGCATAACCATGTGGACCGAAATCGTCGACGAGCTCGCTAGGGAAGAGCTCGACAAACAGAGATAGCGATAACAATAGAAAAACGATGAGTGTTTCCCTGCAGATCCGTACACTTCCGAAAGAATCTCGCGGTCGACCGCCCCTTCAGCTCCAGGCAGGCATCTCAGCGTGAGCGCGCCGCTCAAAAATGAGCTACAACAATTTCGCTGGAGCCCCACTTGTCGTCCGGTGACGGTAGCGGCGGCGGATGATAGCGAAGTGGGTGTCGTCAGACCCCCGCGTGTGAAAGATGGAATTTGCCTACGGGACCTGTTGCTGTACCTCACATAGTCCCCATTCGTCGCGTTGGGCGATAGCGTGCCTACCTCATGTTTGGTTTACTACTAGCCGAATGCAGTGGGTATGCAGATGGATGGTCGGCTGACGTTTCACGCCGACCGTGTACGGTGTGAACGGTGCAAGATATGACTTGGCAGTGGTGAAATGCATGGAGGCGTCAAGTGGCATGTCTCTCTCTCTCTCTCGTTTTTTTGTCTGTGTGTATATATATATATCTCCGTGCACTTTCTCTGTCTCTGGTGCCTGAATTCAGTTTATGACAGAACATTCTCAAACGCCTTTCACTTCCCATCATAGATTACATCGAATGTGTCTTTATGCCTGTGTCTGTGCAAGAACAGCAGCAACTAAAAAGGCGTCGTGTGTCGTTCATGTGTACGTACCTGTGTTGACCTGTTTGGATACTACGATGTAGATTTGTAGCATCGTGTAAATACTGCCCGAGGAAGAAGCTTTAAAATGTATTGTTAATGGAATTGTTTTGTCAGCAACTTTTTTTGATTCTTCCCTCTTCATATAAAAATATATCGTTTCTTTGCGAATGAAATACGGCGGCATGTGTCTTCCTAGGCCCGTTTCCACTCCGTGCGGGGAAAACGTTGCAAACGACGGAAATATCGTTACGTCACCAATAACGTGTCATGTGCAATCCTTTGATGGCTGTCGGATTTCTTACATCTACCTGTCTCCGGCCATCCAACTGATACAAATGCTATCCAGATGTCTAGGCGTGTCCCCGAACTCGAGCCTCAGCCAGTGCTTGGCATATATATATATACGATGCGACATATACTTACGCGCAGTGTGTAAAATAAAGAAAGTTTATTGTACATATGGATACACATATATGGCTGAAAACCCTGTATTCCTTCGTCGTGCTTGGAAATGTGGACATAACGGTTGGCTTTAAGACATTAGTCTCCACTAGGCTATGGAGGGTAGACACACGGCGACTCGAGAGGATGTTGACGTCAAACCAATCTCACAGGTGGCTTTCGCGTAAATGAGCTGAATCCATTGGCCGGGCAGACTATCGATAAACATACTCAGGTAGATTAACAGTTGGTGTCCCTTCGTGGTGAATTTCCACTAACCGATAGTTTCGCCTTCCTTAATCTTCGCGTATATTCCAACCATGTACGATATCAAACTATATTATGGATCACTTGTTCAGGGCAAACAATAAATAATATAATTTCACTTATGCCGAATGTTGCTCGGCATCCCAAATAAGCGATTGCCATTGAGGGCGGATGGGACACGAAGACTGTTTCCTTCGACACGGTCCCCGGAAAGCACGGCTAGGCCTCATGGGCAAATCAGAATTGAAAAACAAATACGGCAATGTTCAATAATCACAGCTGTTGACCAGCAGCTTCCAGAGCAGCAATAGCAATACCAGCATTAGCTCGTATCGACGTGATAAAAAGCCTACGGTAGCATTCTCTGTCGAAGCGAACAACAGCGTCATCGCCAACAAAACAACACTCTCTATTCACATTTTTGTGGATACAGAAGTACATTCATTGTTTGGCCTTGCTTAGCCTTCGCATCGTTGCACCCTCCATCCCCGCCGCCTTCTGGAAGGACGCCATTATTTGTTCACCGCGCGCCGCAGCAACCTGCCTCAACTCCCGGTGTTGCCGCGTTGCCAAAGTAGACGCCTACCCGCTGACGTCAACCATCAGCGGCGCTGTGAACCTAAACTCTTCTTCTGGCTATCAGCTCAGCACTATGTCATGTCCTGTATTTGTCTGCTCCCCGGCCGCCATCCACGACCCCCCCCCCCTCTCTGACGCCTCTTCTGCGACTCCGCGGATCTTGAAAGCTGCGGGAATACATCTGCTGGCCCCGCTAGTTGTGCCACCAGTTTGGCTGCAACCGGTTCGGCTGGACCGTTGATTGTACTGCGTGTGAGTAAACACAGAGTAGTATACAGTGGCATCACAAACACAGACACACGCACGCACAGACAAAGGGCACGAGGGAGCATAGAACACAAGGGTAGATGGAGACGACGACGACGGGCTTATCACGGCGTCGCATCGCGTCTCCGGAAGCACCGCTGGTAACTTAAACTGAGCTACTATACTTCTCAGGAGCACGACTACAGGCTGCCCCTAAAACCGGTCAGCCCCGTCAGCCGTTTACCACCGTTGCGTCTGTACTACTAAGATATGCAGCGGTACCTATGATACCTATTGTAGCTAATAATACAAAGGTATACTTCGTACGTAAGCATCATTGGTTCGCTTGGTAAAATCAAACATAAAGGGAGAGGGGGGGAGGTATGTAGGCGTCTACAGGAGAAATAGCCCAATTTGCGGCATTCATTAGGAAAGGGTCCCGTTGGGACCCATTATTAGCATGACATGAGTGTGTAATTATTTGTGTACTCTGCTTAATATATTGCTAACATTATACCAGGTTTATGTGCAAGCAAGAGGGAGTGACATATATATATATATATATATATATATATATATATATGTTACGTGGTGAGTTATCTAAATGTCATATAGGTGTGCTGTGCTAAACTCGGCCTTGATCAACAGAAGGCGCAGTTGTCACCGTGTGCAGTAAACTACTGTGGTTGTTCACGGCAGTTGAGATGCTTCACATAGGTAGAACGCCAAACGTTTCGAATACACGCGCATTAAAATAGAATGCGTTTGACCAACGACCAAAGGCGATTATCGTCAGCCACTAAAAGCGCTTTCAGTAGGACCTCGGGCGGTGTTTTCTAGAATTCCTAAAGAGTTGCCTAGTAGAAAGAAAGAGAGAGAGAGAGAGGCCAAAAATCACCTTGCAAATCTCTTAAAGCGAACACTCCAAGAATTCCTTTACTTAGGGGTGACATCTTGAGTCCGATCCAACGTCAGAACCGCGACATTGCATTCAAGAGTCTCGTGTTTTAACCCTCAAACATAAATTGATTTACCGCTTCCCATCGCCAAGACCAATTTGAATGAATCCTCGCGGAATGACTACACAAAGATAACTGGACGACTGCCTTTCGAATTTATTACCTGGTACCTCTAGTAGTCAAATTAATACTATAGGAGAACGGACCAGGACACTGCAGCCACTCGGATGTCGCTTTTCCCGGTTATATATGAATCGGACTATGTAGAGCACCCAACAGTTACAAACGAATAGTACCTATTATTCGGGCTGCACCCGTCATGAGCAGTTTTTATACGGCGGCGTCTGCGAAGAGCAGAAATATAATAATACTTCTTGTATACAAGTAACCCGCTCACGACGGTTCTCTTGTGTGTATTTATCTATACGTGTGTGTGTGGATGTGGGTGTCACTTACAAGTCATATCCATCTGTGTGACTATTGCACAACAGCGTTTGTGTCATACGCACCGTGTGACTGTGGGCTAGCGCCCAGATACGACAACGCAATTAAAGGTCCCATTAGAGAGTGCTTCGCTTCCTTTTCCAAAGTGCTGCTTTACTTCTTATCTATATAAAAGTGGTGGCTTTCAAACGGAAGACACGCTGGTTGCACGCTGGAAGACACGCTGGTTGCGAAAATGGTTGCGTACAGTCATGTTGATAAGCGTTAGCTAGTATCCGACGGCCGTGTATTTTTGGTGCCATCACGATTATTACTGGTCGTCTGTAATACGGACGTTCTTTCTGACGTGCCCTGGAGCTGGCATCAAACCGTACCGCTAACTTGAAGGACTGGTTCGATTTACTCGCTCGGCTGACAGGAACGCCCTGCTATGAAACAAAGTTTAGCCCAATGCTCGATAATACTAAGCTGTGAAGTCGTCACTTAGCGTTGCCAATTGACCTGAACAAGCCTGGTAGACTCGTCGATCGTGGCCTTCGTCTTGTTTAACTGGCTAAAGAGAGTCACTTTGATGAGCAGAACAAATTGGCACCGTTTGTCCAGGCGACGCCTCAACCTAAGGTTCGCTCAAAACACTTTATGTGTTTGTGCCTTCCGGCAAAGACTGGCATTCGGGGAATGGGTACGTACGTCGCAGATATCAGCTGAAGCGAACAGCCAAGTGCCCCTTGACTCAGTGGACAAGCTCATCTTCCCGTTGGGTCCTTGGCTCCACTTTTGTGCGATGACAATTCTCCCAGTGGTTAATTTTACCAACTATTCCTTATTTTCATTATAGATGTCACAAATCACTTCTCTTAATTGTGTAAGTGGAAATGCCAGTCGAAGCTGAATCAGGTCAATCTCCAAGCATCTATCGGTTGTACATTTTTCTCTGTTTCTTATTTATTATTTTTGTCTTGTTTTGCTTATACGTCTACATTAACTGTAGTATTCTCAGACTCCGTGTAATTAAATGCCCTGACATCTTAAACATATAAGAGAACAGTGCATGGTCGACCAGCATACAGATTACATAGAAACGATGGCAATTAGTTTGCACTAATCGCATAATCAACGCCACACACGTAAACTACAGTAACGTCAGGCTAACAGCGGTAGTGCGAGGACTGACATCGTTCCGGCTTATCGATCACCGAGTGCCACGATTTCTGCTACAAATGGACCAGTGAATTGATATTAATTCTGTCATACAGCGATCGGGGTGGTCTGCTATCGAGAACATCACAACCAAACAAACGGATTATCCCAGTTCGTTTACAGGCCCGACCTTCGAAGTTCTCGTAGAATTCGTAGGGAATTTTCTGCCCGTAGAAAGTGTATTCCGACCATGCAACTCAATGCTACTGTACAGTGACGAGGCAAAATTCATACGGTTCAACTGTTACGGCTATGGTGACTTTCGTCGCTCGGCTTCTCGGATTCGAGCACCTGAGATATATATAAGGCTTACTCATATCCACCTAGCTAATTCGTTGACGACGGAAACACGGCACATGGGCAAGGCGCTAACTAACGCTTATAGGACCAAGCGCACTTAAATAGTTTCTGACCCTGTGCTCGATGGTTCGCTAACCGAGTTCTAAACTCCTAGTCAGCATGTCCCAGCCTGAATCGAAGCACAGCCTGGGACGAATTGGTGACCTATCAGGCCTGTGGATTAGCCAGTGTGTTAATCGAACATGAAAGCGCAGACAGATTACCGCTTGACTGATCCTGAGGTCAGCCGTCAGTGGCACACCTGAATGGCTACCGCACGCAGCGAGAGTCGTCACGCACGGCCCCAGGGGGCTGGCAGACCATCACGTTCGAGTGGCTCAGGCCCGGGGCAAGCAAGCTATTAATTGCGTGATACGAATTCAATACATGGTCACACACACCTATACTGCCATAAGCAATATTCACTATGCTATTATACATATGTATAGCTGCCTATTTACATGTACGTACGGGTGCTGACAGGACAGCAGCGAATGGGGGTTTGGGATAGCGCCGACGACAAATACAAATACGAATACCTCTCCCGGCGCAGCCACCACCTTTGGGGAAAAATCGATTTAGTTTAATATATTCACCGTATATTTACATATTCAAATCTCATAATCCTATCGCCACGTACGAGACCAACTTAGGGAACGGTCACCAGAAGAAGTTCAGTGCCTCATAAGCGATGACGCTGATTCCTCGAGGTGGATTTCCTCATGAATGATTATGTATCGCCGTAACTAACTAGCTAACGAGACCTCAGGTCGCTGCTGTAATCTCGGGCGAATTTGAACGTTGTAGGCGAACACACGTTGTGGGTTCAAAGGAAGACTTTAAAACATACTCATTAGATAGTCGCACCTTCGAATATGACTTCCTTGAGAACCACACTGACACAAACTGTAATATTCTTTGCACTCCTTCTCTCTCGCGTAGTCCATTCGACGCTGACCCCTCGCGAGGACAAAGTTCACTTCTACGTGTGTAACTTGCCTAATTGGGCTAGTCAGATCACTATAACCTGCACTGTTTGTATCGTTATCATCGTTAATAAGGCTTCGGCCGGACGTCGATAAGAACACGTTCATCTATTATGAATAAACTCTTCTGCCTGTACACAGTATCCTATAAATAGCAAACGTCGTTGTCTAAATAGCAAACATCTCGGCTCACGAAGACAGAACACTGAGAACATAGAACATACAGATAGATAGTCAATAATCGAAATGATTTTAATGGTAGTTGTGCTGCGGGTACATAGCACGACCCGGCCGAAGGTTCGCGTAGTCATACGGGGGAACGTTTCATCCGCGTACGATATTGAAGTTTGTCAACTCCCACGAATTCTACAGGTACCGATCTACAGCGAAGTGTCTCCACTGGATCAACCGGCTTGCCGGAACTATTGCGAAATTTACGCATTTGTATCCTACCCTATAAGGGGGAATCTGGGGGAATATTTTTTGCTTTTTGTCGATAATTATTTTTGTTAACGAGCAGTACGAAGTCATGTTTAAGCACCGAGTCACTTCGGCCGAGACTAGGACCCGCTAAGGGAGAAAACAATTCACCGCAATGGTAGCGATGAGTAGTGTTGTTGGTGTTATAGCATTGTTGTCCCAGGTAGATGTTTCATGTTAGCGCTCGACTCGTGGTCTACCGTTCGCTCAGCCACAATGTCAGTCGGAATCACAAACGAGGTGAGCGTTATAGCTTCATCAAAGGCGGCGAACTCAACTGGTCTATCAGCGGTGGGTATAGCAGAGAGGTGTCACGTGCCGTTCAGTGGATAGAACACATCAACGTGAAAAGTGGACGCCATAAACAATCTGTATCAACACTATCAAAGCACGTTGTTCTGCCTAATCGCCACCAACCGATAAAAGTAATAAAGAGCACCATCAGCAACGACCTGGACAGGGCATCGCCCTCTATCCGTATACGCGGTAATTGTTTATGTATCACAAAGCTTACGCTTGTACGATACCTGTTTGTCGTTCTGAGGTTGCGAAACTTTGACTAAACTTGAGGGTGGAGCATTTGGGATTTGTCACTTCGAGACAAAAAGCCGTTCGGATTTCGTTCATTGCACAGCGGCCCTCGCTCCGCTTTGAGCTCGTCGATTGCTTAGGAATAAAGCAACAACGTATACGTTTGCTCTAGGACACGTTGTCAACAGGCGAATATATCTTATTATTATTATATCCTGTGCACAAATCCTTCCCTCCGCGTTTCTTCTATCCGCGAAGAGAGCCGGTTCTGGAAAGCATCCCCTTAGTCAGTGTTCGCCCGTTCTACTCGTCGATTGCCAGTTAGTGAATTTTGAAGAACAGCGAAGACCAGAGAGCATTGGACGTCAACTGAAGCCAGCACCTCACTACTTGGTGCGTATTTGTAGGAGAGGGACGTGCAGAGTTGGCAGCCGGAAGCCCGGAAAGTTGAGCCGGGCTGAACTCGGTCGATTCCTCGTTCTCTCCTCTAATTCCAAATGCGGCAGAACGAATAGAATAGTAATCGGCGGCGGCAGCAGCAGGAACAGCAGCAGAACCTGGAAACCAAGCAGCCAGCGAAAATCGTTCTCCTATCTCTCTCTCTCTCTCTCTCTCCCTGTTCCCCCCTTACATCTTCCGTTGCCTCCCTCTTTGACATTGAGCCTGCTTCAACAGGAATTCTGCGGGTGCAGCACAACACAATGAGCCACGTATGTTTGAGCTATAGCTGCTGCTGCTGCCACGCACGTAGGCTGTAAGTGACGTGTCGCGTCAGGGCAGACGCGACAGCCGAGTCGGGTTTCTGACCCTACACAGGCATAGAGGGCAGCAGATCTGTGCAGGCCCTCTCTTTCCCATGGACCTACAAATATCTGGTTATGCCATATTCGTTACCACTTTATGTTGAGGTAACGGAGCCATAGCGGATCTTTTTCCTATTTCTCAGCGGCGAGCAGAATTGGATTCAATTTCTAAAGACTCATAGTCAAATCCTGGCATATGGGGATAATCAGTGTATGCTTACGAGCATGTTGTGGCTGCATAAGGTGGGCAAATGCTCGTTCGGGGGCCTGATCTGATGAACTTTCTCTGTGTTCCTCGACGGTCGACGTTCACCTGTACGCGTTACTACCGCTTCCAGTTGACTCTTGACTGTTGGCTCTTCTCTGTGATCATTCCTTGAAATGGCCGTCAACATTCGCTTTTGTCTGCATTGTCTATACGCACACACGTCTGTTTTGCTGAAACCTCGATTAGATCCGAAAGTCGCTCGAAATACTGTCCACCAGCTGCTGTTGCTGCTTCCGCTGTACCAAGTAAAGCAAGCCGACTGACTGGGTGACCTGACTGATCAACGTCTCTGTGTTGGGGTCAACCGAGTCAGGACTGGATGTTGCTGTGCCCCGCCATTGTGACCTCCTGCCACTCATGCTATAACACTTGAACAGCGGATAGCAGCACCAGCAGCGGCACAAGCAGACGATATAGTCTCACGGGGGTGCTCGGTCGGCGACGCTGGCCTCTCGCACCGCGGAAGGGAACGTGACCGAAATTCCATCCGGTTCGCTGCATTCGCCTCTCGTAGCAGCAGCGGCAGCAGCAGCAGCAGCATCCGCATTAGCTCAGACGGTGATGCCGTAGCTGGTCACAGTCAGACGTTGTCTCTCTGTGCGCTCCGGCCCACTTTCTGACACAGGGATAGGTCGGGGCGGAGGGAGCAAGGATCTCGCGGTAGCTCACGAAGTTCCAGCAGGCCACTCGGTAGGCCCACGGCCCGGCTAGGGGATGGAAAGGGAGAGAAAGGGGCGATGCTCCACGCCTCATATTGGGCACGTTTTGCACATTAGGCCAAGTGGATGTATGCGAACTGGTGCTAGCTGTAGATAGCCAGCGTTGTGTTGTGTTATGCTGGCCTGTTCTAGCTGCCTATGGGATGAAGCTCACGAGAGAACGCAGTGACAGAAAGTGAGCAAGAGAACAAGAGAGAGTCGGATCTGAATGGAGATTGTGGTCAAGGGGAGATGGCACAGACCACTGACTATAGTGTATACACGGAGCTAAAAAAAAGAGAAATATATATATATATAACCAGATGTACCATCTGGTTGTAACGCACCCATAGTCCTTGAGTCAAGGATGGGGTAGATGGATGAGGAAGTGTATACTCTATGCATTGCAGATACATCAAGTCACGTACGCAATTTATTATTGTTCTACACTTATTCTTCTATTCCACTAAATAGCACTCAATTGTACTCAGTCGCATGTTTAGGGAAACTGCTTCTGCATGGGTGTAAGATCTGTAATTAGAGCAACTGTTCAGGCGGGAGTGAACGCGGCACATGTCGGAGACATGGTTAAAGGGCACTTGTACCAAAAATACCGCCGGCCCTCCATCCCCTTTCACCGTTCCGAAAACGAACTGCCGTTGCTACCGCTGCTTTCCAATCAGAATCGAATTTCCGACATCTGATCGACAGAATTGAATCTCACTCACTTCCCATTGGGCTGTGCAGATGCGATGAAATTGCCCACAAACAGGACCAAATGGCATCCCCACAGCCCGGCGAGGATTGCGCATTTAGTGGAAAGAAGGGACGAATTTTTAAAGGGCGGATAGCTGATGCTAGCATCGTTAGCTGCACACGTCGCTGTTCGTCCAAACTTCCTTTGAGAGGGGTAATTTCTTTAGTAAGCTCCGTGTCCAACGTGTATCCTTATTACGCCTCTCTCTCTCTCTCTCTCTCTCTCTTTCTCTATACCACCACTTTAATCGCACCAAAGTCGCATGATCTATCTTTATTTTTTATACATGTGGTCACTGTACATATTGCTATGCATTTGTTCACAAGGAATAGCCATTCCGGCATCCCGTTCATGCCACCTAAAACAAACTCCAAAGAATGGAAGGCGAGCCATGTACGCCGGCTCACTCCTGAACACTATATACATACATATGCTTGTCGTATATAGATCAAGCGAAAAGTTGCCTGGACTGAATAATACCGCTGCCTCCATCATTCGCATAATACGGCGCACCATAGGTCATTTGGTCTGTAAACGAAACAAAGTTTCTCCTCTCAGCGGCCAGCAGGTTTTCCACGACGCGACGCGATAATAGAAACCTGGAGGTCGACCAAGCCTGCCGCTTGTGGGAAGCAACCGACCGACCGACCGAGGTCGTTGAACTCCGAAGCTCAGCGGGGGCAAACAGGGAACGGGCCAGAGCCGCCACGTTTAAAGGTGCGTCTATTTGTAGCGAAGAAGGATTAGGAAGAGCACGGTCCCTCCGGTGGGCAGCTACGCTAGCAGCTCGACACTGTTTAGATCACCCGAGTAGACAAGTTATTCCGTAGGTTTTTCACGCTCGCTCTCTCGTCCAGCCTAGCCCCGGCTCTCTCAATGGCCCAGTCATCAGTAGTAAAAGAAAGAAAACGCCTGTCGAGTCAAGTGTTCAATAGGAGGAAACGGTGATAAAAAAAAAGCCGATCCGATGTCAACACTTACCCAGAAGAGGTGGGTCTTCTCGAAGTGCGACCAGAGGCTATTTCGAGGTTCCGAACGTTAACTGACAGCCTCGCCCACGATTGCTATCGTCACTCAGGATCACCGCCATCTTTTCGTTACCTCTGCACGATTCTGTTGTTTTGGTTCTGTATGGCAGAGTGGCAGGGGACGGAGAGACGTAAGCCATTATTAATATATAATATGATATATGGATGTGGACGATTTTTGATTGGAGGCCAATTAGACGAATAGACGAATAGTTCCGTTCCGTTCCACAGTTACGTCCGCCGCTCGTCAAAAGGGAGGAATCGCGGGCAAAAAAGAGGCTGATTGTTTGACGGTGCTGAACAGCAGGCACTCGTAGAAGGATCCTTCAGCTAAAAATCACTCAAGACTAATTACCCATCCAAAAAACATACATACAATCGTATATACTTCCAAATATTAATTCGATTTGCGTGTAAATATTCACGCGCCGACTAGTCTCAGACTTAATTTGGAAATATTCTCGTGAATATGGGTCAACCTTAGCAAATCTAAAATCCAAGTTGAACGACTGGATCTATGCAAAGTAATTTCAGCTCCGTGAAAAAAGCAGTGATATAGTGTGTCTCCATGAGTTTTCCATGGTTGCCATCACGGGCACCTTAACCTTGCCGAACCCATGGACACTACCAATATCTAACTTGAAATGTGAACATTTCCGCTCTGCCTGTACGGGTAGATGCAATCGGTGTTTTCACTGCTTTGTCTACTTGTTTCTATTTCTTCAAGAAGTCTATGTCTTTACTTGTGTACACATCTTCGCACAGCTTCTCTCCGGGTCGCAACCGGTGTGACCCTACTGCCAAAGGAGCAGTAAAAGAACTCCAGCTCCAGCTCGTGTCATCCGGAAATCTGGATTGAGGCAGTAATACTATGTTTGTACATTGGGTCATAGACCTTATTCCAGCCGGCCCTTGGCTAGCCTCCTCGAATATTTACCTAGCTTCTGGTTTCCAGATGGCCTCAATTGGTTTCTTCTATGCCACAGCCCAACCGAGGTCATCCCTACCAGTGATCTCGTCCACTTTCATAGAGGCATTTCCCAGAAGTATTCTCTTCTTGTTTCTAGAAGGGCAATTTGAATGGGAATTCTCATTGGGCTAAGGGGTGATTTCTGCTCGCGGTGCTCCCGCTATCGCTGCTCGTAAGCAGCACAGACAGATGCATTGGGGCGGACTTGACCTCGCGCTCGTTCTTGACAATGATCACTCTGCCATTATCACCGTCGGGGGAGTCGGGATCGTTCCAGCCATCCCAGACGAGAGAGAGAGAGAAACGTAATTCCCTGTCAACCAACGAGCCTTTTGATTAGCCTACATAGTCAGGACAAGGCTGTCCGTGCCTCTTCTCAAGCACCGACTGCCTCACGTCAAATGTGACAGGATACGCTAGCTATAACTACGGCCACCACCACCACCACTACGGACTGCAATATGACAAGCGGCTCTATGCACAGCACCTTGCTGAAGACAGTAATCCCGCTAGTCTAGTGATCAAAGCAACGTTCAAATAGAAGCCAAGAAAACTTCGCCGTTGTTTTGCGCGTCTGAATGTTCCTCAGTGAACAGTTAGGTTGGGAAATTCGTCGGAAATAGATAGCTGTAGCGGTTACCCGACCTTGCTGATGGGTGGGGGCTGCCAACAGGGGCGGGTTCAAAAGGACAGTTTAGGCTGGCGAGGGCTAACGAGAAACCGAATTGTATCAGAGGGTGTGTGTGAAAGAAAGAAAGAGAGAGAGAGAGAGAGAGAGAGAGAGAGTTGAATGAAGGGCGAAGTCGAATTACCTGTCTACGATGAGTCGTCATAGAGCGACGGAAAGCAAACCCGAGGAGATCGTTGAAAGAGAGAGAGAGAGAGAGGGAGAGAGAGAACATTGAGCGTGGACCACTTCTCAAGGTCGTGATCCCGAGGTTGGGGTATAACTATAATGAAGGCTCGGCTGGACTCAACATCAACGGGCCGAATATGAGATAGCAATAGGGCGTTGTTCGTAGCCCTCAAATACGACCTGAGCGGAGACTCTGTTACGGATGTAGACGTCTGCCAATGTATAGTATACACCATTCTCACATATCTGACTCAACAGCGGTGGTACAACAGCGCAACAAAGGATCGAGCAAGTGACATCAATACGCCGTATGAGCTACTAACACCAACTTAGTATTGTATAATGCTATAACGACTCAGCAAATCCAAACGATCAAGTATCAAGGCTCATTGTTACCTCTAGGGAGAAGAAATCGAGCTAATTTTCGAAAACTTTTATTGCTATGACAGGTGTAGACGGTGTACCTTGAGTCACGTTGGATCAAGTGATCATGTGATCGTCTCTCTTCCTGCGATAGATACTAGAGTAGTTGACGAAGGGCTAGAAAAACAAAGCTGTGTGTCACTGCTAGAGATTCCGTTCTAGTCGGTCTAGAAACGCATCGAATTTGTTAAACCCTGTTCATGGCAGATTGCCCCTCCGTCAGTGCTGGTAATACCCTGTACGGGTTGACACTCCGCATGATGAGTGATACACCAGACAGGCATCGTTATCTACGAAGGAATGGGCTGATGGTTAGTTTCGTTTTGAGGATGCTGGTGCTTAACGAGCTACCGCCTAATGGTACGTGTCGTGGGGTTGTTCTGATCACACTCATCGGTTTCCAGATATGTATCCACGCAATGTGTAACGTAATAAGGGCACCAATTAAGGACAAATGTCTTTCAGTCTATAGTAGGCAATTATGAAGTTCATGACCCTATGTGGCTATTTTACAGTTTATGTCTAGCGGCCAAGAGTTCCAGTTCATCTGGAGAATGTCTTGAATCGCTATTTTTAGATAGACAGTTTAACATCAGATGTGGTATAGGTATATATATATATATATATAGTCCAAGGGATTCCCGCTGCCCGGCCGAACAACATGACAAAGAGTTTCATCGGATTCGAATCAATTCGTGCGTCATCGAATCGCGCTGGCTTGAGTGATTAACTTCGCTATCTAAAATGTATAATTTTGCTACACTGTGACGTTACTAAAGGACTTAGGCCAGATCTGGGACACTTGAACTGTGGTCCTTTTTGGTGATATCACGCTAAACTATCAAGGTCTGAAAAAACTGCTATTTTTATATCACAGTATACGAAAATGAGTATGAAAGTGGTAATGGTCTTTTGTGTAAAAGATTTCAAGCTTACTTTTTAATGTTTGAGTAGTATTGTTTAGCACACTGTATAACCAAAATCCAATTGCTGTATTCGATTGTCTTGTGTTAATTTGATATAGTGAAATTTGTCCTTACAGATTTCTCCCAATCAAGTTCGTGGGTAACTTGGCATTAGATGACAGTCTCCTGTTCCAATTTAGTCGTCTCGTATGAAATGTTCTCAATATGAAAATGTATTCACCTCCGATGACGATGATTAATTAGAAGGGAACACAGGAAGAATCTGACAAATACTCTGTTGGTAACAGCGACCCCCTTTGTTACATTTTGTGGCTTTCTGTTACGAACCCAGCGAAACGAGCTGTTTGAGAGCTTATGTACAGTTACGGTTGGCTTACGTTATACTTCGATACGACCGCTTAAGTATCAGATATGGAGATCGCATATTATTTGCTAAACCGCATATTTGTTTACTAATAGGGACTTGTTCAGTTCGATTTGTAGGTATTCCTAGTTAACAGACTCATGGTAGGTATTCCTAGCTCATCACATCATAGGTAATGAATCGTGCCGGTCTTGCGACCCACGTTCGAATGGACAAAATGTCCGAGTAGACCAAAGAAGGAAGGGCCCAAAAAAATCCTGGTCGATCAATATGAAGCTTTGTCAGAATACTTTACCGAAGCAATTCGAGCAAAGTCCAACTCACCCCTGGTTATGCCATTGAAACGGCAGGGACAGTGATGCGTTGAATTGAACCGAATTACCGCTCGGTCTGCTGTACATTTCAACTAGTTCATCGTACGACGCAAGAAGAAGATTCCCAACTCATTTTGAATGAAATATCAGCCTCCAGGAGCAACGAAACAGAAGTTCGGCCTGAATAGAGGCTGGGCCTGAATGGGCCTATTTGCCCGAGGAGATGAACTGTCTCCGAATATAATAACTGCAGTGCCGGCTTCTTCTTCAAGAACGACGACGTGACTTACAGCTAGCCCTCGCAGCGAGACTGCCCCCGCATCGTCGTTTAAGGGTTAGGGAAAGCTCTTCCAGCTTCGAAATTTTAAACGTAAAACGGTCTCGATGTTCGATGTTTGTGTATATAGACCCATCCACCTACCAAGGGCAGGTGATTTGACGTCGTGGCATCAATTGCAAATTTGGAACGGGATTAGACGGCACAGGATGAATTGCGGCTTCTTCCGCGCGGATTCCTCTTCGCGATCGTTGGCGAATGGGGCTCTCCCTACTCGTCCGTAACTTCTTGATCTTCCGATCAATGATTGATTCTGGTATTGCCGAAAGCAACGTAGCGGACAGAAACGAATTAAGTGATCGATAACAGCCGCCGTAGTGCAATTGGAGGGAACGCTGGCTCGAGCGCGAAAGAACAAGCTGAGTAGAAGTGGTTCAACAAAGGGGAGTGCAAATTTCTAACTAACTCAATCCCGGTGACTCGACCACAAGCATTCACACACATACACATCTAGGTTAGGTGGTGCCTACTACAAAACATAAATAGAGCCTAGCAAAACATTCCAGCGCACATTGTTCACTTGCCGGCATTGTTCTTCTTCGAGGGCCCCTGAGGGATTGCTATTATCTTCGAGCTGGCGTCGTCTATTTCAATGCAGGCGGTGCCCCCGCCGTACACCAGCCTATCCTGGTTTCGTTCCAGCGGCTGCACCTCCGCCAGCCACAATAACGGAATCTGCTGAACGGAGCGTCTCGTCTGTCAAGCACTGCGTATCTAACGATGTCGTCGTTTCTCTCCTGTTTTTACACTCCTGCGCAAGCCATTTACATGTATGTATATACATATATATATGCATATATATATGCAAATCCGACACAAGTGAGATTGTCTAATTTCGGGGTGCCTGGTGGACTGGCAGCTGGTTGCCGTCGCCAAGAGGCGGCAGCGCAGCCGATAGGATCGAAATCAATGATTGACATTCTGTTTTTCTTTGTTCACATAGGCACACAATGGAAACATACAGACATAAACGGCCGAATAAATATAGAGGCGGAACGCGATGAGAGAAATTGAGTGAATGAGAGAAGAGAGAGAGAGAGAGACAGGAGTTCGTCCCATTTTATTTTATCTAGCAGTATCTCTCGGTCCTTTTTTCCTTCGTGGAACATGGAGGCTTTTGTACTTTGCGGTTGGCAAAATTGTCCACTCAAGGCCGGCGCAGTCAGCGCTGGCGTGGACCGTTTCGAGGTCGCAGTTGGGCCGGCGCCAGGGCTGGTCTGCTTTGGTACACTGGATTGCTGGCTTGCCTGCTTGCTCCGTTGGTCGTTCGTCGGCTGGTAGGTTGGTGGCTTGCTTTAGCCGAGCCGGCTGTAAAGCCAAGACGAGAGGACACGATAGAGCAGGGAGAGGAATACGGGGTGGAGACGCAAGGGAGTCACCGAGGGGGGTACAGGCATCCAGGCAAAATCTGTTTACGGTCCCGTTTCTCTTCCTCTCCAGGCTGCTCCTGCTATAGTACCGCCATCCTGACTACTACGAATCAACTAGACCTCCCCGCCCCCTCCCGCGGTGCAACCCCCCACATGAATCGCAGTGGGTGTTGGCTCCGGTGAGTACGGCCCCTAGAAACATGCACATTGGGCCAGGGCTGCGACTGCGTAGCGACCGTCGGGCAGACTAGGAGCTTCGAGACAGACAGGGCGTGGTCAAGAAGGGCCTCTCTCGATTCTGGCCGGCGGCGGCGGCGACAACTGTACACTGCGGCGCCCGACACATAGATCTGGCTGTGTGTACTGCATATCGCTATGAACCCAAGCCATATCACGCTCATGGCGTCGCCGGCCGATATCAACTGTTTCGAGTGCGCGTTGCATGATGCTGCTGTAAGCAAAAGTATGAAGCACGTTTCATCGTTCGGCACGTTGTAACAACGCGGCTAACAACAGCGACGATGTTCGTCCGAAGACATCTATAGGGGACTTTTTGGGTCGAGCGCAGTTCTACGCAGTGGTAGTAGTAGTATAGTAATTGTGCTTGTGTTAGCCGGCAACCGATGCTGTCGTTAATGGCAATGTTCCACCTGTAGGAGAATGAGAGCTTTGGAGTCGCTCATTTACTATGCTCCACAAATTTCCAGTGGTGGTGTTCTCATTTGGAGAGATAATACAAATATTTGCATGTATCTTTATGGTAGCCAGAATAGTACGTGGAAGCGTTTACCTAACGACAACTATTCTGTGTGAACTGGGGCTCAATGCAGATAGCCCGCACCATCTTTGATTGTGCTATTGACAATTTGCTAGACCGCAAAACTTGATGTCCTCATGAATGGGTCGGTGGTTCTCATTCTTTTGCTAAACGAGTGTTCATATGCATTGTAGCTATGTTGCAACAATTATAAGTAACTGTTTATCATTCCGCAAGAGGCAGCAAGTGCTTCCGAGATAACTGAAAAATTTACAACGGAACAGAATACCGTTATGCTCAGACAGCTAGGAAAATGCGACCTGTCTGCTTTCTGTACGAGTAACATGGTAAACGTATCAGAGGGCGCTCACAAACACTAACCAAATTACAGTATATTGGTAGACGATTTCGTCCACGCTCGCAGTGGAGTGGAATTGAGTGCACTTCAGTGACTTCATTGTCTACTCTACCTTATCTTTAGGCTTCGGTCTACGGGCGAGTTAGCGAGTGGGACATCCCTTCGAGAAGAACGTCGCCCCTCACATCCTCGGGGAAATTTCGCCTATGAAAAATTTCGAGTCGAGCTGTAACAGACCAAACATACAGGGCTGACATGGCATCGACAAGAGATCAGGATGCCGTGGTGATCAAGACGTGGAAAGAACTGGACAGCACATCTAACGATTATCCCTGCCACCACGACCATACGGTTCGAGCACCACACTGAGGGAAGGGGGGGGGGGGTTATACAACGAGCACAACTGACGAATTTCGAATGAGCTGCTGCCACCGTCGTTACCTCTGCGGCCTTCACCTAGTGACCACCGCCAGTAAGCAGTCAGCCAGATCCGTCTTGAACAGCAAATATCCGGCTGTATTAGTTCGAACAATGCATTTATCTAGTTGCGACAGCATCTAGCTTTAAGCATATACGAATGGCACGCTGCTCTGGGCGTGGTAGTGGCAGTGCAGACGTGCAGTGTAACCTTCACGTCAAATCGCACATGTATGAACAGACAGCGGCTACATATCAATATGAAGGCTTGCGGATATACAGCTTGAGCCTACGAAGGAGTGAGGTGCGAGTCAAGCGACGTCGCGCTGGCGTACGCGAAGGTTTCCCTGCGTGCAGCATCCGTCAGTCATTGATGTTAACGGCTTCTGCAGCGGTTGGCAACGCCACGCGAAGTGCATGTTTGCGTGCTTTGTCCGATTTCACGAATTCAAGGCCGCCACACCGAATGAACGCCGAATTGTTCGCAAGCCAGCCGCAACTCCGCTGAAGTGATTGGACCGTTCTCGTGTCACAGTCGGCTCTTTATAGTGTTTTATGACGGTGGGCGGAGCGACGCCGCTAGAATTGTGGCTACCTCTCAAGCTACATGCTGCCATATTGAGCGCGCCAAACTAGCGAGTCGCACGCCGGACCTGCGTGCAGCACGGCCTGCGTGCAGGAGCGAACGAACAAAGGTCTTCTTCAACCGCGATACTCGCGCGGCTACGACGTCAACGACAGCTATTACCACTGGGGGGGGTAGGCTACTCGGCAAATGGAAACACGAACGAGCAGGAACACAGTTGTTTCTCTGCCTCATAAAGTAGAAGCTTCTCTAAGTGAATGATTCGTCCACTCGGCGTTCCAAGGTCGCATGGACATGATTTGTACTCGTTCGCGCTTGGCGTCCTGCCTTGTCGTGATTCGTTCGCTCATCATTAGCAGTGCCTGGTCAAGGCGGACGGTTTTACTGACCGAGGAGACAATAACGGCGTGTCGTTGTTGTCCAATGCGCTGTAGGAGCCAGCCGATTGTTGTGATATGGAGGGGAGTTTGTCCTCGGGGACGGTTTACGAAAACGCTTTTAGGGGAACTAGTCGCTACAGCCAGTCACTAGCCCGTTCAAGACGCGATTTCTAGTTTTTTCGAGTGCTTCTTCTGGCCGGATACCGCTTGATGCACGTTAATTATGCTGCCCGAAGTCGGACAGCGCATGGCTGGTAATCTACGTAGCATATATGTATTTGCAAACGAATCGAGAGCACACTGTTATATCTTACCAAGTTGTAGATGTCACACGAGTGGGGGGGGGGGGCAGGGCTGGCTGAACAATCCACTGTAAGGGATTTAATTAATTTGAGCCTGGGTTCAAGTGAAGTTTTTTCCATTTTTAAATGCTACAAGAAAAAGAATATTTGCTCTACTTTCTGAGAAGTAGCCTTTAGCCTTGGAATAATTTCTCCGTAAACTGCAAATCGATCGACTGATAACGGATCGTAGCATGTACCAAAAACACCCCTGAACATTTGAGCGTATATACAAATTAACCATATTAAAAAAAGGTTCCGCCTTCATGCTGCCTTATTGTTGCGTTCCATCGCTGTTTTGTCGGTTGCGACTTCGTTGTCCGATCTAGTGCAGACCGCTGCAGACTGCAATGACAATTACGAATTGGCCGACATCGCGACAATGCGATGGCCTGCCTCAACAATCAGTACTAGCTGTGAATTCATCGTGTGTTGTGTGACCACGACCCCGACATGTTCACTGCAAAGAAATCACAATATGATTCGCCAAGTGCGCGTTGTTATTAGGTTCTCTGTTGTTTGCAGCTGGTACTGTTACGGTTGGCGCAGCTATGATACTTGAAACGCGCCCCACAATTAATTGAAGTCGGCGGACACGAGCTATTTATGCTGCAGTTATATAATATATTTAATCGCCCCATGTATACAGTGATGTCACTTAAACATTGCTTGACAAATACGCCGTATGATAGCACAACTCATATTGTGCCATTGGTTGATTAGATGCGAACGCAAGATCATTTCTGCCCCCATAGACGAACGAAAGATGGAAAATAACCACACAACTTGATTATTATTATTATTAGTTATTAACGATTCTAACCTCAGCGCTAGATTAGATGCCATATTAATGCTTAGACATTTATTCAAAACTCGAATCTATGCTGGTAGACGTTTTGGCAAATCAAGGTATACGCATTATTATAGCTATACAAAGTTATTCTCCAAAGAGTGACGCTAGTCGAACCACTATCCACGGTATTCGTATAGTGGATTGCGGAACTCTGTTTATCGCTGTGGAGTTAAGCGACTTCTCAAACATCCATGAATCCATAAACATTATGTAAAAGTTACAATTTCCCGCGGCATCCGCCACAAAATAGAGACGAAACTAGTCCTGCTTCTCTACCCAATACGGAATAATCGCATATCTCCGCCGCACCTTTTCACAGAGCAGCAGCATCGACGAAATTCGAGATGTCCTCGGCAATGGAGACATCGAGAATAGATTCTACGAGATACCTCTATAACATGGCTGTCCTGCTTCTCCGATAGCAGAAACGAATATAGGAACGTCGGAATTGGGTTGATTTATTGGCACTATCAACCATCACGTCGAAGATGTGAGATAGCTTTTCTCGAGGGGTTGTGCCACGGTGTTTGCTAACAGATTATCTAGCTCAGGCGTAGCGTTAGGGGAAGTTGTAACGTGAATCAAACGTGATGCATCGAGCACTGCACTGAGCGCCAATGCAGTCAACCCTTGATTTTTGTTCCACACACACTTTCCCTCGAGTTAATTTCTTGAAACTAAGCAGTGCGTAAAAGCTTAATCGAGCCTTCTCCGTACTACTAATCTCAACCAAACGCAGGCTCCGAGATCAAAGACGCTCTTCGAACACGCTTTAAACTCGGTTTTGCCTAGGACTCTCGGTAATGGTCCGTTGTCGAACGAGCCACCAATGCTACCCATCGACCTTTATGTTTAAGTGGGATGAGAGAGCAAGTCTCGTTTGTTTATACAGACTCAGCAATCGGCTCGAATACCGGCAGCAGGTTGTATTCCTACAAACAACAACAACAAAAGCGACCGAGACAGCGAATTGACCCTAACTTAGTAGAAATTCTTTCGCAAACGCCTTCTTTATGCCTTCGTAGTCAATTACCCGACGGAAAAACCTGAAATTCCTAATTGAACGCCCTTTGCTGTTCGCGTAGCGCAAACGAACACCGTAAACGAATCGCATAAGCCCAAGAACATCAACAGCAACAATAACAACAACAATGATTCACGGACAACGTCTAGCGGTTGCCGCGGCCGCCGCCGCCGCCACCGCCATTTCTCTCTAGGCCGATCGGCGCGAACGGGGCTTGGGAGGGCGGCGCACCGCTGCCAAATGAGATGAAGAATGAATGCGGCGCGAACGCGCTGTGCTGTGGTCGACTGGTGACCGGTCATTGAACCCCGCTACTGTATTTGTACTGCATCATCCGTTGTTGGTCTACGCCGCTTGATGCGCATTGTCGTTCGACGTCGAGACGGGACGACAAGCGCAACTCTTTATTCAACGCTCGGCCGCCGCTCGCGCGACGTAGGCGCACACCGTTGTTTTGATCTCGGAGGAAGAACATAGACACAAACAACAACAACAACAATTACGACTCGAGCGACCTTTCTCTCGTCGTTTTCGTAGGGAGTGAGTGCACTGCCGAGGCGATACGTTCCTTATCCACCTTTGGATACATTCGTATTACTGTTGTTCGTGTTATTATTATTATTGCTCCATAATATAGAATGATAATGATTCGGGACCATTGGTGTATTGCTTCAAATTTCAAAATGCAGGGGTGGGTTTGCTGCTGATGGAGTACTGACGAATACTTACGTATGCCGTAAAAGAGAGAGAGAGAGAGAGAGAGAGAGAGATCATACAAGAACCCGTTGACTTACGCAGTGACTACGGTTGGCTCGTAAAGGTATGAACTTTGATGATTCAAGCAGAGGCGCGCTTTCGCATGTATGGGTGTCTGAACGAGAATTGAGTCAATGAGTCTATGAGCGTGAAGCCTTCCGGGTGGCGCTTTCTTAGAATTCCACATGGAACATGGGCTGTAGATTACGAGACCGAACTAGCCATCACGCATCGAGGCTCAACAAAAGAAGTCTTCTCAAGGGGCTGATAATAACAACGAGTGCAACGAAGCACGGTCTTACATTCGTTCGGTATTACGTTGACGAACTATGTAATTATACATCGACAAATAATGAAGATCAACTCTAGAGAAAATAAAATGCGGCGGGTATATGAGCGCCTACTATATATATATCATCATTTGCTTTTATCGCGGCTCAGTAAATAACACCGGCCGCCTCGTGCTCCTGAGCGACATTTCTACACGTTTCAAAAAAACGACAATACTAATAAGTAGCATGAGATCTTCCGAGTAGTCGATTCCGGTTAGACTCTAACTCGTAATGGGACCTAGACAAGTAAAATGTGGCTGCTAGAAATGCCCAATATCACTGTTTATCATCGTGTGTTTTGTTTCTCGATGGTGTATTACCACCTTAATCATTGGTTCACGCCATCAAACACCCAACTGACCACGTGATAGCAACATCTTGCCTAAGTCATCACGTCAGTATGTATAGGGGCGTCTGCAACATCTTGTTTGATTACTATGATTACAGTCTATCCTGTACGAAGTGTTGACACAATTTAACCTCTTTCTCTCTCGTCAACGTCAACCTATCCTGAGAGACTCAAAATTCATATTCCCTATTGATAGTTTCTGTGAACGGGATAGGTGGCTCTTGCATGTAATACAATATCTCTCAAATTTAGGAAATATATATTATATAGATGGAACATCCCTTACAGCCGAACAACTTAATTCTATCAGCAATCGCGGGCAGTTTTCCCTCTGTCTCTCTGTCTATCTCTCCGGGGTGAGCCGAAAACCACGACTCTTTATATAATAGTAACCCTATGCACGATTGTATCAACACAATAATAGACGTCCTTGCATGTAGACCGTATCATACGAGGAAGATGTTTTCTTTAAAGCTTCAGTCGAGACACTGAAGTGGTGTCGTTTGTGACGGTGGTGGTGGTTGACGATATATTCATAAATCTCGTGCATACGAGCTGCCTGCACCTGCACGACAATCCTCTCCAGTATTTGATTGATTGATATCTCTCAGCCCGTAGAGATTTAGCGCGACGCCATCGACAAGGCTCACGACCCAGCGGATTCGGCCGTAGAGGGGATAAAATGCTATGTCAATAGTTTCTTTTTTTTGGTTAGTTGCTATTTGCAAATGCCGACCCTCGGCTTAGAAATACATCGTCTTCGATGAGATAGGCAAGCAGAATAGGCTTGACCAGTATTCAGAAGGACTGTAATGGTACTCTGTTCCTCCTGCTAAAACTTCGATATTAGCATATCTAGCTCTTCATTCGCGCTGTCTCTCTCTGTCTCTCGCTTTCTCTTACGAGCCACCGTGAACGTGATCCTATTAAGTCTGCCGGATAGTTCAGGGGACCCGGTGTTTTTCCACCACTTAACAGTCAAACCTGAAACAGGAATGCCTTAAGCTATTATTATTTCCGGCTGTCTTATACAAAACGCGAAGTCTTCGATGCAGAAACGACACATAACTTTAGAATGCATGGGTGTATTGTCCTACAAATGCTGCCTACGTCTCCACGCGATGTGAGCTAGAACCGTCATCATTCGAAGTTGACTGCAGTGTGTGTTCTTGTTAATCCGTCATGTAAAGCCCTATTATGTACTAAGAGAAACTGGATGAATCTCACCAGAACGGGTGGACCTGTAATATTGGTTGGGTTGCAGATAAATCTGATCCAAACTTCTGTGGGAATTCGGTGCCCAACAACATATGGGAGTGCCTACCGAAATTGTCAATACCTTTCATTTAATGGTAAAATCCATTTTATTGCTCATATCAGAGTATCGAACGTCATTCGGGTGCTGCTTCAGTCTCGAAATAGGAGAGCCAGCTTTGAGATAGCATTGGCTTCAAATACGAAGCATCAGTCTGAACTATATTTATTCTAAGTAAGTAATGGTAAGAGCAAGTTATTCTAGATCAATCCTTTTAGGTATCTCTAATTATTATAACGATACCGGAACGTTTCACTGTCCCTATTTGTATTGTTCTCTCTCTCTCTCTCTCTATCGATATTTATTAGTTCTATTTATTTTTCACATACGATCTATAGACATGTAACACTCTAAGGTCGAATTCAGACGAGAGTCGCAAGGTAGGGCTGAAAATGCAACCGGAAGGAGAAAAGACGCTGTTCCAGCGAACATTGGACGGTACCCGGATGTACCTATGACCCGGACGGAGGGCGATCATTCGACAGATGAGCGAGCAGCTATTGCTGCAGCGTGGTTACCACTACCCCTTTCTGTTGTCGTTATTGTTGCCGTTGTCGTAACTTGACCACACGTCGGCAAGTCATCGTCCTAGAGAGAGAGAGAGAGAGAGAGAGTACATGGTTCACTTGATGACGAACACGACCATCGTCATCTAATCCCATTCTACTGCTGCAGATGATGTTCAACCATTGTCAAGTACGCACAACGGTCGTGTCTATCTACGAACGTGCGCGGTTTTGTCGAGCGTTACGGGGACGAGTATTATCAATCAGCTGAGGAGGACGAGCATCGAATTTGTCGGCGTTAACCCGAAATGCGTCATGAAGACGTTCTACGTCGAAAATGGTTGAAACGTAACCGTGTGAGCCGAGCCTTACTACGGGGCTCTGTCGAGTCGAACCGAGCCTGCCAACAGAGAGAGAGAGAGAGAGAGAAAGAGATGCAATCAGTTAGGGGGAACTAGTTCGCGTGCACATTTCTCATATAGATAATTACGTGTTGGCGTGTGTTGGCTAATGACGATCGGCGATGACGACGACAACGATGACCACAACGATGCTGCTGCTGCTGCTGGCGACGCCGACGGTGCTGTTGCCATGATACTATTGAAGGCGACAACCACTGTGAAGATGAGCGACTGCGACGAACGAAGCGATGGGACGAGCAAGCGTTTACGAGAGACCTCTCTTCTGCCGGCCGTTCTGGCCGAAAGGTGGCGCTCCTGCTTGTAGTAGTAGTATGCCACCAAGAACTCGGCGGCCAATACCCGTTCGGTGGTTACCTTTGTATCCCTCATTGGCTGTGTCGCCTCGCGCATTCCTCAGCCGGCCGGCCGGCCGGCGCTGGCTTGACGGCGCCGCTGCACGCCGATCCAAACAATCGCTCACACGCACATATACACAGATAGATACATCCAGACACATCTAATTCTTTTCGCCCTTCGCGTGAACGTGTGATGCCTGCTGCTGCTGCGGCGGCCGCTACCACCGCCGCCGCCGCCGCCGCCGACGACTCTGTCGCTGCTACGCTTGTTACCGCTATTTCTGTGAGCGAAATCGCTGCCCGAGGAGCCGCGCACGGGGTTCTCGCCCAGGCGGGTTCACGGCAGCCGCGAGGAGGTTGCCGTCAGCCGTGGCTGTCATCTCATTTGGCGTTCATCTCGTCGGTGTGCTCTTGCGAGCGGGTGGCGAGAGACGTGTGCGCGCCTGTCTGCCTCGTTGTCTATCGGATTCGTTCGCGTTGCTGCGGCTGGCTGCTTGGCCGGCCTATACGTTTAGCCAGCAGCAACTGAGAAGCTACAGAGGACCGCGAAGAGCCTGGCGATTTCGGCTGGTGACCGGCGGCGAATGCCGACGACCAGCAACGTATTGAGCTGTCCGCGGGGCGCCGGCTATAAGAGCGCCGACCGACGAATAGATTCCCCCGTTGCTCGATAAGGACAACGCAACGTCGCAACGCCGGAAGCTGAACAGGACCGAATAGGCTAGGATAGGAGAAAAAAAGACAACGAAGGGCCGACGTTAACCAGCGTTGATTATTATTATTACTATTGTTGTTGTTGTTGCTAGTGACAGTGAGCCTGCAGGACTCCTCTTCAGCAACAGCAGCAATTCTGTGTGGATTAGAGCTAACAGCGACAACGAGCAGGAACGGCGGCAGCAGCAGCAGCAACAAGAAAAACGTAACTTTTATTCTCGGAAGGACTTCTCATCGTCGGAGTGACTGAAGTGACCGAATCCGCTGCTGCTGCTGCTGCTGCTTGTACCAATACCAAAATCGACATACGACCCGCATCCGCCATGGCTACCTTAGGCGTACTCTGCACCGGCGCCAGCCTTTGTGGAGATATCCAGCTGCTGTGCTACTGCCCGACAAAGTGTAATGCCATTCAATACACATTATTGATCACGTTATTATTAACCGTTGTTTCTGTCGTGGTTCCGTTACTATGTTCTCTTCGATACAACAACAACAACAACAACTGTATCAATATATTCTATTTGTTCGTATCTCGACATTGATCGTTCGGGGGAGTACGTCGACGCCGCGCGCGACGTCCCAATTTTTCAACGACCAATTTTTCCATCTATCGAAGATCGAACGCGTGGCCCGGGCGTCTTTCTGAGCTTCGTGAAATATGGGCCGCACTTCTCAAAATCAATCGGTATCTATTGTACCACCACCACCGGCGTCTGATGGAGGATGAAATTAGCGCGTTGATCCCGTTCGTAGTTAATTACAATTTGTCGAACTATTATTACCAGAGATATACTGTGCGACCATCGTCGCGCTTGCGTCCACCGTGCGAAGTTGGTATTTAGGCCGAGTCTAATAGTGAGCGTGCACTAAATCATTATTAAACACTTTGGTGTGGAAAGCAAAAAGTTGGTGAATTTCGACACGGTAGAAAAATGTTTGAAACTTGGAGACTTTGAAGTCCAATCCATTGGAACTTCAAAGAGAAATCAGTGACTAAAGATGATATCGGTATATACGTCTCCAACGACAAAATGATCTAAATAGGTGTACTTTTCTTTCCGAACGTGCTTCACTTCGTTGCAGGTCTGATGTCACCGTCAGATGAAAACGAGAAACTTCAGGAGCCTACGCAAGCGGTAGCTGTTGAACCCATCAACGTTCAGGTGTGTTTCCATTAATGTCATCCTAATTAAGCACAGAGTACCTAAGCATTTCTTCTTACTTGCCATAAATGCTGATAAGGAAGCAGTTCGTAATTTGCTTATATATAATTTGCACGTCTCCCCAACAGCCTTCTTAAACCTACGTTATACTACCTGTACCAGTCGCTTAATTTAAAATTGCTGTCCAACAACTGAGCGGTAATCTGCTGCTCGTCGACACCATAAATAAATAGTTCGTTTCGGAGTTTTATTCGTTTATTAACAAAGAATCAACCAATCAATTGTTGTAATTAGTCTAGAATAAGCAATAAAACCCCGAATATCTATTTTCATTTCGGTGTCCACTTCTCGTTCTTCCAATTTCACCAATCATACCTTTCTCTCAGAGTAATTATCGCAATAATAATAATAGGCTAATCAGTCTGACCAGGTTGTTCCATCATCTGCGCATTATCGTGGCAAACATCTGCATTATGCTGTAAGATAGTGATATCGTGATATCATTATTAGTGGCTTGGATCTCCTCGCGTCAACCTCTTACAGCGTATTACCCCTAGATATGTATTTGTTGTTGCTGCTGTTGTCCGATTAGCGATGACAATTGATCCAGCTCAAACGGTTGCTGGGTCACGGTACGAAAATTCACTGATCGATTCTTCTTCGAGAATCATTAAAGCTTGCCTCTAACGTGAATCTCTCCAGTGAAACGAAACACATATAAGTGCTCATAAGAACCAATAATAGTAATAATTATAATACAATTGATATCATCATGTGTTGTCAACAGTGTTATCAAGAAACAAAAGTACACACCACTCCTGTCATTTTATTGTTGCATGCACAATGTATGTCACTCATGATTATATAAGCACAATCTCCACGCATGTGTGCTGTTGACATTTCGCTGATGATCGGGGCGGCACAAAACCGCACAAACGTCAAACGCGAGACAAAATATCGAATTATCTGATGCAGCCATTTGTCTATGTGCTTCGAGTGCATTACGGCTAATGAGATCGTTGTTTCGTTGACGACTTTGAAATGTTTAGATATCTGCGCTCGCTCAGGGTGACGCCCTAGATCAGATGTAGAGCCAGTGGCTGAATGGGTAGCTTGTGTTTGTTTTTGTTTCGGTGCCCATGGGGAAAAGGGCTCGGCCCATATACAATAATGTTTGCTGAACCACTGACCACCGGCACGCCTGGTAAAGATACCATGAATAGGATGGGTAAGAATGATGTATACGTTGGTTAAACGTGAGTGCTCTGGTGATCGAGATCGGGAACTGATTCTCGTGGGTGTCAGCCACAGGTCCTCACATGTATCCACACTATACTCTCTGTGGGAGGCAGCCCTCGGAGCCTATACGAATCAGACGTTCTTCATTACGATTTCTACAACAATAGAAAACCTACAATTGTTGTTGTTCTTCGGATACACATATCATCACTGAAGCATGGACCGAGATGATTACCCTACCATGTTGAGCAGTTCTCCTTGTCATCTCATTGTCTCCTCGTAACTTTCTCCTGTCCGTGTATAATATTACTATGCTATTGATAATTTCGAAAAGCCTACTGTTTTCGTTTTTTTTTTATCTAAACAATGTAGTCGCAATCCAGCTTCGCGAATCACTCCTCGAGTTGACCTTGAGTTGATTAGCGTTGCGTTCTTACCCTCGAGTGCTCTATATTTCCGGGGTGCAGAGGACACACAATGTGGACGCTGGGTAGAACAAAGATACGCCGAAGTCACGAAGGATAGATTTCACGATATTGTTATTGGTCTAGACTACGAGATGTTAATTGTAATTATATTAATACAAATCAAATATTGCAGATTCGCGAAATTAACTACGAAAGCACCTGTCCCCTCCGCCGTGAGGTGTTGCGACCTGATTTGGAGGTCGTCTTCTACGAGGGTGACCGCGACCCAACCTCGATTCACCTCGGGGCCTTCGTTGCCAACGAGCTCGTCGGTGTCATCTCGTTATTCCAGGTTAGTTGCCCCGTAGATTGAGATAGAGTATAACAAGGAAATGTACGAAACGAATTGTGACTTGGAGGAACTCTACAATGCGATACAATCAACTAATCTCTAAAACGAAAAGTAACTATGTGAGGGCACATTTAGTTCGTGCAGATCGACATCTCGAGATGATACAGATGTATCCAACGAATATTTGCCCCTTAGTCCCTGCAACATAGCTTGCTCGCCATGTTGCAAATTTACATATTCCCTCTATGGCTAAATCTGGAGACGCTTCTGCGCTATGGCAAAGGGACACGTATTATAGAATCATTTATTATTTGGCTTCTTAACGACGCCCTTGTGCATATCTGACTCAGATTGGTCGGTTGAAAATGGGCCGCATGCTATCGAGCCTTGACTAGCGTATTGTAGCTCCCTTTTTAGGTTGTTTTTGAGTTAGCTGCTTGGGGAAAGCAGTGCGCACTTCGGGCACAGCTGACACATCTGCAAATGCACCTTGTTGGTAGTTGTTGCTGGCATTGCCCCCCTAAATAACTGTTTTTCGAGCTGACCCTTAGCTGTTCCCCTATGTGACAGGCCTCAGCTCTTAATCTTTAGGTATTACTATGGGGAACTGTCGGAGCCACCTTTGCTTATTTTCTTCCTTACTCGTACATTGCCCGCCTTAAAAAGGGTCACTCGACGGACTCAGTTTGGCGATATTTAGCCGATATGTCATGTATTCTCTCTCTTTCTTTCTCTCTCTCTCCCTCCCTCCCTCTCTCTCTCTCTCTCTCTCTCTCTCTCTCTCTCTCTATATATATATGTGCACTTGTGATATGTCATTTCCTTGTTCGGCTCGAAACTCGTTCTATGGGTAAGTCAATTTCAGTAGATCTGCTTACGTCCGGATGATACTCAATGGGTAATTGAATATACGCTTAATAAAAGCTTTAATTCAATTGAACTGCCATGTATAAGCCTTGTGGAAACACCGACGTAAAGCATTCATTCCTGTTTGTTACAAGCAAGCTACACTGTCCGATCCACTGATCCATTCGATCGTGTCTCCAAGTCAACTACGCCGCCATTTGTTTGAATCCATTCAAATGGCCCACTCAGGTTACAGCACAATCTTGTACCTATCTACGTAGAATAGCCGGGGGCGGGTATTGTTTTCACGGTCGCTGGTAGCTTCACGTTGTAAGAGGAGCCAATATACGCCGTCATCGATGTATACGTACATATAAGCTGATATCAACGTTGGAAGACCCACGAGGTTTAGCAATTGTTTTTGTCTGTCTCGATGAAATTTACATAGCTGGCTAGCGTGCGTGTAGCGCAGTTAAAAAATACATATGCTACATTGTTCGTAGCAACATTTAGACAGCACACGCTATAGTGCTTCTAACTTTAGAAGCAAATCAGCCGGGGTTTGGAAACCCACCGCGACACTCGGTTCCTCAATTCTGCAGTTGTTTGTCTGTCTGCGCATTAACACCTAATACAATGCATAATTATCACGTTTTAATTGGCTTGACATCAGTCACAGAAATTCGCAAGGGTATTGAGCACATTTGGCAAAAGCCAAGTCTATATTGTCTAATCCCCCCTTCAAAACAAAAGTTAGCTCAGAACTCCCTTAGCCTCGAACTTTCTCCGTTGACATTGAACTCTGGCTGACCTGAAACTAATAGGACCGGACGCAGGATTATGAAGTCTAGGTGCGATCGACTGTGGGATAGAGGAAGGAGTAGGACAGGGTGGAATACGATTCGTCCATATACGGATGCAGAAATAATTGTGCCCTTTTAATGTTAAGTGGCGATTCGACCTTGGTCATTTGGCCGGGCAGTGATTTCGTAAGGATATAGATACGGACAGAAAGAACTAGATACGATCGACTTTCGTATAAGCAAAATGCATATGCGGCCTCTGGGATGAAAGCGGCTGACCCTAGCCTGCACTGCACTAGATGACGCCGGATTGCTCAAATTGGGTCTTATGCTCACGGAAGTGCAAGGCCACCTTCACATGGGGCATATTATTATGCAGATGAGGAATGACTGTGAAACAACAACAACTACAACAACAACAGCAAAATCTTGCTCCCACAGCTACTCGGTAGTACTTGGTCAAATGAAATAAAGAAGTACGAACGATCAGTGCCGAATTAGTTGCCCGATATCTGGCCTTTCCTGGAACTATGAGAAACGATTGGCAAGCGTACAACTGGATCGCACTGATTGCGTCCCACAAAAAAGCAGATAACAGACAGATAGGTCGTACATGCATGATGTGCCCTGATCCTATCCTGGACAGGTACCCCATAAATAAGGCTTCGGGAATAAAGATCTGCATGGATGTTATCTAAGCCCAACCAAGCGAGGAAGCAGGCCTGCCTGCATTACCTGTAAAGACCGTACGTTGGCAGACTGCCTTCACCGGCTCTATGCAAATAGCACGTTCGAAGTGCATTTCCTGGCGAAGAGATAATGAGATTTGAGCACATAGCGGCCGCATATATATATATATATATATATCCTCGTCAGTGATACCTGCATACGTGCGTAAAACTTTAACTTAACTAGTGATTCTTTGAATTTGAAACTATTTAATTAGTGAAATAGCTGTACCTTTAAAAGAATGGACGGATCTTAATCAGTATAGTGTCCCTCGCTCTGTGTGACGCTTGCCCGCCCAATTTCGGACCTCTGGTTCTGTCTTGAAGAGTTTCCCCTGCAAGCCGTATTCTATGGGTCTGAATAGGTGGTACTTTGATGGGGCAATATCTGAGCCAGAGGCCGGGAACGGCGGAATCTCTCAGCCAGATCGGTTACAGTACAGCGGGTCGCTAAAGCAATATGGGCAATTTTGCAATATCACTTTCCGCGGTCCTTCGCCTCTCCGCAGCCTTTTACTGTCGATTTTTTGGCTTAGTTTGCTGGGTCGACTGGTATCACGGTCGGTGTTGACCGTTGCGCCAGGCAAATTGAGCAGTTCATAATAAAGCACCCCCTTCTGATTAGGCTAAATGAACCGCATTATCTTATGGCCATGAATGCCGGGTCTGAGCATTCCTTTTTCGTTCGGTATTATCGCAGAATATCAATTTTCCGGCAAGAATTTTGTTCATCACGAAAATATTGAATAGGACAATGTTGGATGTGCACGTTTTTGGGTGCCATTTTTCGAAGGCCCTGAAATTCGACTTGTTTCGAGCAACAATGACATAAACAAACCCATAGCCGGATGCATGAGCCCTCTCTTCAAGTGTATTCTGCTTTTGTAGTCGAAATTGGGCAGTTTAAAGTTGATATCGATTATTTTGTTTCCGACCCTACATATATATATATATATATATGTATATATACTATATATATATAATATACATACATATTATGTACTCCTTTCATCGACAGGAGTACATAATATGTATGTATATCAACGAGGTTGTGTGAACTAACACAGGCTCAAAGTAAGATTATATACATCAACAACGATTTGTCTCATCTGCGACCGCTTCATAATCATGATTATATTTCTATGATACATCTAGGTCCATTGATTTACTCTCAGTAACAAATCATCATATGCATTTAATTCCTCTTCTGGATTCCTGCGATTCTCCAACGCGACGGCGTGTTTGTAGGCTGATGGCATAACTCTTCCTCGTGGTACTTCTGGTACCTAGCACGCCCTGTGGCGTGGCTTGTCTTCTACAACTTCCGTTTCATCCGTGCCCGTTTACAGGAGGATTTCGGCGAGGTAAAAGCGGACGACGCGCCTGCAGTGCACCTTCCGACGCCGTCAGGCTCTACCCAGTGGCGCATTCGAGGCTTCGCTGTGGCTGCGAAAATGCGAAGCAAGGGACTCGGCACCAAACTCATCGAAGCCTGCATGCGGTGCTCCAAGGAGCGAGGAGGTACGAGCGACCCTTTTTTTTGCCATTTTATCGATTTTTCACTGGAGTTGACAGGGTTTCTATGCGCTGTATGCATTCATGTACTCACGCCACGGTTGATATAGAATGTCTAACATCCAATAGTAGAACGCTTCTATTTAAGAGCTGATGGTGAAGGTTACATGGGTCTCAAATCTGAAATCATAAGTTTCAGAATGTGCTAGTATGTTGCCAAATCAATAGAATGTGTTTCAGAATCGACTAGATTAAGGACACCTTGGTTACTCGGTAAATAAGTGGACCAAGAACGGTTTTAAACATTTCCAAATCAATCCCACTCCCCTTTGCTGTCCGATAGCATTTATACCATATGATTGTTCTTGCAGCCGCGGTGACGGTCACCTGCTGCCATGGTCATATAGTATTTCTAGGAATCCCGTCAATTTACCTGCGCATCAACAGATACCTAAAACATGGCCGAGAGTTCGATAATTATTCATTTGTGATTTTTGTTCTCTGTCCTGTTGTTACGTTCCAGGCCGTATGGTATGGTGTGTGGCCCGATGCACCGCCGAGGTCGTGTACAAACGACAGGGCTTCAATCGCACCGGGGACGTGTTCACCATCGATGGTGTCGGCCGGGTTGTGCACATGTTCAAGAGCATCTAAACGGACATATCGATGTGCGCAAATCAACCCTAAGGGATGACCACAGAGCCAGATGGATTGTACACCCACGTTTCGTAACGAATACGTCCCTTGCTTGGTCTCATCCAAGTCTGTAGCATAGAGAAACAACATCAGCAAAAGCGGCAAAGCCAGAAGCAGCAGCTGCAGGACAGATTGAAATGGAATCATCGACAACAACGACAATACGATGATGTCTCGTTGGCGGTTTGCATACCTGTGGCTGTTGTGCGCTCATCGACTGGCGTGTGAGACCGATGCGGTTCGCAGCTTGGAAAGTGTCGCTTGCCACCATCCTTGGCGCCATCTATCTCTAACAACCTCTCACCAGAGGTCTCCTCCCATCAGCGACAGTCGTTGATCTCTGGACGCCGAAGAGTCATACAGAATGAACCCAATGAATGTTTACGAAGAAAACGTTCGCGACACCAGTTGTTATTGTAACGGCGTCTCTAGATAGAGAGAGAGAGAGAGAGATGGCGAGGAGGCGGAGATACCCGGGAGAGGATGGTAGACAATGAGGTAGCAGTAATGTTGAAGTGAATGGCATCTATGTAGAATGGGGAGACTTTCTTTCAAATTGAAATCCTAAGAAACGCAAAAGGACAACGCGAGAGTAGAGAAGAGGCGGAGATCGCTACAAAAACCGACAATGGAGATCGCCACAGAGAGATGATAGAGCAAGTCGTTATTTTGTATTTTTGTAAAGGTGTAGAAAGTGGGAAATTTCTCTCGTTCTTCGACAGCGATGGCATCAATCAGCCAGCGGCAGTAACCGCAGTCGAAAAACGCGGATCGACCGATAAACGAACGGACGGACGGACGGACGGGCGAACGGATAAACGCATAACAACCGTTAACGAAACACACATTACCATAGATGGTTACGGCAGCGGCAGCAGCAGCAACGGCCCGGTACATTGGCAATTGTGCCGCAAGCTGCGTATCGTAGTCGTCAGCGTCTACCATGTACACAATTTGGGATACAGAGTGAAAAACAAAAAAAAACACACATACACACACACACATACATACTTTCAAATACACAGGGAGAGTACAAACAATGTATTTACTTTCCCTATAAACATAATACAATTGTACTTACAGTAGCACTGCAAGGCACATACAGATATAGACATATATACACACACACACGTACAGACACACGCATAGCTGTACTCAAAATCGAAAACAGTTTTATAAACGCCCCCCGGGGCGGAGGGGTTGATGACGAAAGACCGTCGACATACGACATTGGCCCGAGTGGCAATGATATGGAGTTCGATCGTCAATCGAAACGGAGAGGGAGGCGGCAAGGAGACAAAGAAAGAAACAGCTGACCGACTAACTCTTGCATTATTCTCGTATTGCTATACATTCATTCATTGATTCTGCGTCCGATGACTGCGCGTTGTAGCCGCAAACGGAGTTATTTTGCTTACGAGTTTTGAATAGTATATATATATATAAATATATATATATATATATATATATACATATATATGGATGAATGAAGAATATGTAGGAGAACGAGGAGGACTATTGTCAGCGTAAGATCGAGCGCTGATAATGCTATTACTATGATGATGATGCTGATGATTATTATTGTAATACGGAACATTGCTAAGTATGTGAATAACAATGGATTATGAAGTATTCTAACTTATTAACGGGGAGAAGCAAGAGGTAAGGTGTGCACCGGGCAGACAACCCTTTCGAGAAAAGCGGCCGCGATCTTTGCATGTTTCTCAGTAAGACTGACAGACAAACAAACTTGGCCGATATATTTTTGGAATTTCGAGCTCGTTCGGTTGGCTGTCGACCCGATGCTGTGCGAATATATCTAATTGCTATATATTGACGCTTGATAAATCGGTCATTGTAAATTGCCACATTGTGATATCTGACGATTCGAAGGCAATCGCACTTCATCGAGGTCGCCCGAGAAGCCACAATGATCGTGTCCGCCTTTCTCCACATAAGCGGAAATAGCTGTTGCTGAGAGACTCTGCCCTGAGACGAACCCGGCCCGCAAATGCTATACAACATTGTAAATAATTTCGTTCATGTATTATTAGCCTCGCAGCTGGACCCAAACGGACGATCAGGGTAGCGGACAAAATGGTATATATATCGGATAGATCATGATGACATTGGTGAACGTCAAAATCATCGGACAGCGTTTTGCCCTCGTATTATTTTCGAAAATCCGACGCCTCAAGCCCAGCAAGTGTCCTTCGCATCTTGATAACTTCCGATCGGCCTGATTCTGTGTGGAGAGAGAGAGAGAGAGATAGAGAAGAGAGATGTCTGTAGAGAAGTAGCATGTTGTCACCATCGTCATATGATCGTTGCCATAATTTATACATATGATGTAAAAAACAACAGTAACAATCAAATCTTGACATGATTACGAGATTGCAAGGCAGGATCAGGTCAACGTCCAGTTGTTCGTCTCGGTCGGAAGCTAGGCTGAGCAGAACATTCCATAAAATATAGCATAGGAAAACAATGGGTCCGGCTGCTATTCCGTTTGCCCCTGTTCGTTATATAATAATAATAATAATACAATAACTATTATTATTATTATTTTTCACATTCATATTATTGCTATGAATATTACGATATATTGTGTCATGACCAGTAAATTAAGTAGGTATGCGTATACCATGGAGTGTAATAAGGCAGAAGAAGACGTCATCGATTAGCTACCTACTCCCTGCTACAGGAGTCAGTAGCCTAGACACGAGCTAACCTGCGAGCGCATGGCGTGAGATTGGTGGATCGGGTTATCGTAAAACGAGCGATTTCGTGGCTAGCTGGATGTATTGAACTTGTAACCTCCGTTAACATGACGTTATTAAATGTTAACATGACGCTATTAATCTCCTCGTTCCATAGAATATCCAAAGCTATCAGGTGATATATCCAATGCGTTCTCTCAATGGGGCCTTGCCGACAATGTTGGCGCAGTCTATGCCACGTCATCCAGCTGGTTCACTAAGCCGTTATCTCTTTTGCGGTACATGTTGGCGGTGTTGTTGTTGAGGCTGTCCTGAAAGACCGCATCGACCTGCTCAAGGTTGGTTTAGGTCGAGCATAGGAAGAGGTCAGGTTAGCAAAACGATGAAACAATATTTCTTTGACAAGAATACCATAATTTTGAAAGCGAGCCGGTTCGAATACAGGCTCATAATGAATACGCGGTGGAATGGCATACTAATGATAATTAGAAGAACCTATAGAATAGAAATAGTATAATAATAACAGTAATAATAATAATAATTACAAGAATGATAGCACTGTTTTTATGGCCCGAGAAGTGGATAGCAAGGTTTTTCTTGACTAGACAACAACACTAGCAAGTAAATACTAGAACGAGAGCTATTGTGACTCATGGCTGTTCACGATGTAATTGAACTAATTGGTGAGTTAGTATCCACGAAAATGGAAACACACTAATAAGATAAGAGTGAGTGAGCGATCGATCTAGTATCCTAGTGATAACATTTCATTCTAGCTTCTATGGTCTTCCTTAAAGGCCTCTGCGCGGGGTAACGAGTCCCTTCGAAGCACGAGGTTCTTCACCGAATTTGGCTGTTGCTCTGCAGCGCAGAACACAAATCATGGGGTGATACCGGGGTGGATTCGCTTCATCTGCGCGTATTCGTCAGTATCCACAACACGTAAATGGACAATGCTCCTACCCGTGTGCTACAAAAGAGTGTCCGCCTGTACAGCTTCTGCTGTTTTTTGCTTATGTAAGGCTGGCTTTAGGGGCTTCTTAAATTATATGTTTTTGTTTAATTTCTCGGTGAATACGAATATATGAGGCGGCCCGCTGGATAGATCCACCGATCCTTGGAAGCGGATAGCCTTCGTTGATTGACCCTGCCAAGGCCGACTACTATGACTTGTCAGCTAGATGTGCAGCTCACGACCGGCGGCATGGTAGCTCACGTATGATGAATGTGTATACAGCGTGCATTCAATGGCCTCTGACTTGACCCTTCTCGCTCTCTCTGAAGAGGACAATTGATCGGACCTAACAGGGTGGTAATTTTGCCACATTGTGATGTCCATATTTCGCATGCATGCATAGGACCCACAGAGTTGTTACCACCGATCGATTGTTCGAGCCTCGTGGGTCGTCCGTGAGCTGTAGACGATTTGACGCTGATATCCGCTGGGGATCAACCCCCTTTCGGGTGGGTAGAAACGGATAGCCATGTTCATCCGAGTGAATGCGTCTATCAGCAATATCCGTCATTCGAACACGAATCAGTTGAAAGCGGTTACATTTGTTCATCTTAGTTTGACCATGTTCGGTTACCTGAAAATATGCGGATACTCGCTTTCGGCATCTACCACCCTATCATCGGCATAGGAGTCTGCCCCAGCAAGGAACGGGCCGCATGTGGACTCTTAGGTCAATCGGGCGGAGGGGTTGAATGGGCTTAACACACATACACCCACATCTGTATCCCGGCCAACAGAACAATATCTGAGAAGAATTTTTCCTCACCCGCCGATCCTCAACGCCATGCTAATGAGTCCCCATTAGCATTCATTTGTTCATTCACTGGTCAGTTCCTCCTCATCGATCGATATCGGATTTTTACTCCAGGAGTCTTCAAATACAGCCAGTGTCAGAGAAACGGTGCGTAACGGACGCCCCCGTACACCTCGTTATTCAAACGCATCGTACTCGTACTTTGTCAATCATTGCTCTAAGTTACGTTACAGTAGTTTGGCAAAAATCGATTATTGCAGAAATTGCCCACACACACACACACACATGAGTCAGCTCAATAACTGTGTCTATATTTCGTCGATTTAGTTACTTATACTTATTTATCAACGTGTACTCGCTTCCGTTACTAGACGATTGCTGCAGACACCGGCCAGTATGATATTAACCGAGTTAGCCATTCTAATCGTCCAGCGCCACCAAACAACCAAATGACGCGTACCATCCTCGTCAACATTGTTACCCCTGCACATCTGGTTGAACATCAATAAATTGTCGGCGTACACCGGACAAATAGGAGCGTCGGCGAATGCAATAGCAACTATCGTTTACGAAATAGACAGATGAAGGGACCGCATTGAAGTTAATCGATAACGTCTCCATTGACGAAATAAAATGAGGCCAATTAACGACGCGGCGACGTGAAATGGGGAAGATTTCTTACATCGTGGTTATATTACACCTCCCACATAACATGGGACAATTGGGATATTTATGATTTACACACACATGTCGTTAGCTGCTTGATGCAGATAATAATAATAATAATAATAATAATAATCATTCAGCTGAAAGATTATTAGCGGTTGCATAGCATTGTTGGTGGGTGTTCTCGAACATCATAGGTTTTTTATCCGGACACGGCGGTATCTAGTGAATAGGAGCACGGTTTTGCAGTCGAATAATTGGTGCCGGTCGAACTACAATGATAATAATAGTAATAATATTAATAATAGTAATAATATTAATACTTACAATGATAAATAAGCGCGCGTCAACCAACACTCAATTGTGATTGCCCAAGACCTCCTCCGTATACAGCTTGTATAAACAATGTAAACCCAAGAAGCAAATAGATTTTAGCTACCGCAAATAAGCGAATACGCATTCGACTCGTGTTTTCATTCAACGAACAGTAAATGTACTAAGTAAATAGGTCGGTTGCATTGAAATGAGCCACTGCTGACTGGAAATCACTTAGGTCACGGTGGTGCTGATTCGTGGTAGGTATCTACTTTCACCGCGTACATTCTACTTATGTATAATATATAGCATCGTTCAGCTCGTTCAGGTTGCTCGGCTTGTGATTCAAACACGCGTCTTGTGATTCAAACGGTTGTCCGCTTTGCCGAGGCAAAAGCTATCGTTATTAAATATACGTTGTTTAGGTGTTTGTGTGTGCTATCACATGTGGATGTCATTTCACCAACTTCATCTGGATGTGAATGTATCGCGATGTCCAGGTTTGTATTGTCGAGTACTGGGTCATCCTTTCGCACGACTGAAGGAAATGAAAGTTCTGCCAGGGTAACATCAATAAAGGTTGGTTAAATTCCATAGATCTCAACAAGCTTATTATATAAACAGGGCTGATTATCATGAAACCCTCCGTGTTGCCATCTTCTCTGTAGCTCCCCTTATATATATAGATATATGCAATTCTATTTGGTATATTTCTGTTTGTTTATTTATTGTGACTAGAATCAGTACGATGGACTCTCTGTTTAGGTTCAACGACGGAATCTTTATCGAACTTCATGGTTACTCTATATCCGTTGTGTGATCATCTAGCTTTGTTTCGCTCAAAAATGTGATTCAAGAAAACAAATATATCATTTGTTTCGATTTACGCCAATCAACTTTTTCTTAGTGGTGCAGACGCGCACTCGTATACCTTACAGCCACTGAAGTACAGCCATTGTGTATAACAGTCAAAATGTATCTTACATTGTACTAGCTAAGCTTTGCTGAATATCTATATAACATATAATGTAAATACATTAATCAATGTACATACCAATGCAATCTTAGCATACGCTATCTCCATCAAAAGTAATATACGATTCCAACCTAAATCTCACTATATACTCTCGAACTCGAGAACACACCCTCTATACGCTACTGTATGCGGAGGCCGCAGGGTTCGAGCAACCGTGAAGTGCCACATACGTACTCTGCTCTGTTCCTGTTTTTTGATCAATTTCACCGATTTCTCAAGAGCTGCGCAAGCTGAATGTTTTCAAGGTCTGCGCAGTCATCCACGCAACCACATGCAGTTAAATTGTCGACAGGTAAAGGGGCAATGAAGTCAATGAAACTGAAATATCGAATGAACTCGAACTTGTTCGCTGGAAAAAAAATGGTGTTTGTTGGCTAGCCATCCGCTGAAAGCAAGAAAAAATTGAAAATATACAGATTCAGATTAATCCGTTTCCTCGTGTGTGGGTGTGTCTGTGTCGACGTATTTCTTCAACTGCTTTATTCGATGCTAACCAAATAAAAGTAGATCAGTCTCTAATTTGTCTACTTCGGATGTGTCTCATCTAGTGCTGTCCGTGCTTGGATGAAAGGCCACACCAAGTGGGTTGATTGCTCGGTAAAATCTCTCAGTGCTTCGTCTATTTAGTCCATATACAGTCGACGCTGAGGGGGTTGAATGATTACAACGGTTGTTATTGTGACTGAATGTATTTGTGCACGAAAAGGATCGCTCTCAAATGATGCACACACCCCTTTCGAGCCACGCCAGCTGTGTCTGGTGACTCAGGGGCGAAGATTCGGGTTACTGGTTTTTAGAGCAAAGGTAAAAACATTTAATATGTGTGTTAGTTGTGTCATTTGATTGATCTAATAAGAGATGAGCGTTAAAGCGTAACTAAGTTCAAGCTGTCAAAAATAAAGTAACCGTCTACATAATATCTAGATATATATACTACATATCTATACTTAATACCATGGGCGTTCTGATAAAAATTAGAAAATCTGACATAAGTTGACAATGATAGCATATGCATGCGATCAAAGTACACAGCCCTGATTCAGTCTCTGCTATATCGTCGATCCCAGCTGGACATCCCGATGAGAACCTTTAGGCCTTGTGTCTAACCTAGATATCGCTAGGTCTAACTTACGATTTTATAACCCCAGTGCCTGCGAGGTCACTATTCTTACGCTTAATTTATCAATCTAGAATGTTTGCTTGTCTGCCGTAAACACACATGGTCACGATTCATATTATGTAAAGCTAAAAAGGGCTATGTCCACACACAGCATTAGCAGCAGCAGCAACCGTGGCATTCCCACAACAATTTAATCTTTCATCACTTTTCTTGTTAAGGCAAAAAATCCATCAAGTTGGAACTTCAACTAAAAGATGAATTATCATTTTCACATGCAACTAGTGTCCTATGATGACGTGTTGTACCACGGTCGAAATTGAATACGCCACGTTGCCACGTACGACATCACCGTCACCGGGAGCACTCATCATCGTGAGAAGACCACGGCCACCCGCTAGAACAAAATAATAACAGCAGCAGCAGCAGCAGCAGCAGCAGCAACAAGAACGAGCGGATAGGTGGGGGCTTTTGCTTGCGTGGTCAAGCTAACTGAGAAGTACCCAATGATAGTCTACTCATCGCGAGTGGGGTAGATAGTTGCAGAAGGTGACAGTCATCACGAGACAGGTTTCACACGGCCTCTATTGCACTAATCGTCATACGGGATTGGATAGAAAATTGTCACAACAATCAGAATGACATGACCACACTGCTGAATACCATGACACTGGTGGCTGTTGCCGGACTGTTGTGGTGGTGGACCCAGTGGCAGAAGAGGAGAATAATGGCGGGAACGCCGGTAAGGAAATCCGTTATATTTCACATATGGCGAGTTATGTGTTTGCGTGTGTGCACTGCCCCTGTGAGCGTTTGCATTTGGGCATTGCAGAACAGATGTTCATCGCTGGTCCACGAACTTTCCACTGTGAATTTCTATCTGGGTGGATAGTGGTCAGCGGCTATACAGGAGGTATTTGCAACTTGGCAGTGGGCATTTACTGTAATAAAATAATGTGACATACTTACATATAGTATATTCGGTTGGCTTGCATATATTCCAGACCGCTTCCAACAGTGGACTTAAAGCATCGAGCTCTTCATCTCGAGTACAGTCTCAATTGATTAGCATGGAAGTAGAGAAACCGTTAGTACTCTACTTTCATGCTAATCAATTGATCTCCGGCGTGGAAGGGCGACCACCAAAAGAAGAAGGGTAGTACTAGCCCTATTGATTGGGGTTGTTCAAAGAAGATTCCTTCGACGTATTCGTTGAAGATGCGGGATCGTCTGTGAAGTCATTGAACTGCCATCTATCTTGATACTGTTATTGCATCTGGATATTACGCGTTTGAATCAACGTCGACATGCAGGGCTGATCAATCGTCTATTTCGATATCAATTCTATTTGTCTTTCCCCGCTCCCGCCGGCAGGTGGAGCAGCTGTCGTTACTTGGGCCGCGATTCGGAGCTACGTTCGCCTCGGAATTCTAATTGTCTGTGTAGGCGGGGTATGTGTTCATTTATTTATTTATTTATAATACATGTATATTCTAATATGCGCTTGTTGCAAAAACAAATAGCAAATGACAACTATATGAACGCTGTATCTGGGTGCGTGTGTGTGTGTGTGTGAATAAGAAGTATAATAGCTTGTTTTCAGATAGCGTAGAAAGAGTATAACGTTTACGTACGACCGTCAAAAAGTTTTACACAGTTTTACGTATACTTTTTCAACCTATGTGATATTCTGCATTAGGTAGCGCTCAGAATTGCAACTGCTGTGGGTAGGAACGAAGAAGAATTAGAGGTCTAGGTAGCGACCGACCCATAACAATGCGATTCCCGCGTACGTAAACGCTGATCTACACATTCGAGTTAGGCCACACTACGCCTTTCTCTTGACGCGTTTTATAAGCCTTCTGTGCACATACATAATATAAATACAGCCATCTATGTAAATAAGACGGAGGATGCTCCCGGCTGTTCGTAGCGCGTTGCCTCATTGACCAACAAAGCTAAGCTACTGTTCTTACTCTACATAAAGGCAGTCAGTCAAACGAACTAGTCAGTCAAACCCATATATATATATGTATATACATACATACATATATATAGTCAGCCAAGATTAATCAATACGGAGAGGCGAGCTTTGTCGGCAGCCCCGAAAAGTTCTGCCCAAATGCGGCGTGTTTATTCGTACACATGATGTGGGCGGGATCGTCACATTAAAAACAAGCACATCGGTAGCGTCTCGTGGGTGATGATTAAGCGGCTGCGATCTCTCCTTGGGCGGTTAGCGTGTGAAAGATGCGTGTTTTGCGTAGAAAGCTGAAGGATTATTTATGGCGGTGTTATTGACATGTATTTTCGACCATGGCTGAGTGACATAACAAGAGGGACCGGCTCGACCGACCCGTCGATGGTGGCACCAGATTCTGCATTTTTGTCTATAACGCTTTCCGTTAATTTCAAGATATAGAAAAAAAAGCAACCCTGTGTCAGAGCCCAGATTTTAGGGTCGACACAGCTCGGTCCGTCGTTGCTGCTGTTATCCCGTTAAAACATAACGAAAGTATTGTAGAAAGTCTATCGAACGGACGCGGTTGGAAGGGTAAAAATAAGGATATATCTAATTCGCGTCAACACGCGTTCATTATGAGGCAATATTAAAAATTGTTGTATTTTCCCTTATGGATATATATATATGTGTGTGTAGAGGGAGAAAGAGAGAGAGAGTTACAAACTACATATAATTCATGGATTCTGCATACTCAGACAGTTGAGTCAAATTAAAATCGACTTCTCTTGTTCCCACCCATTGTTATCACATTTGGTTTCAATATATTCTACATATATGAATAAGATATAATGCGATACAATTCAATACTCGTTATTTGTTATACAAGCAAAGGCGAAACGAAGCGTGATGTCTCTATGTTCTTGCGCGGGCTAAGCGATGGGCACGCCACGCACATTGTTTGTTAACACATGTTTTTGTTGTTCCTTCTGTTGGTCGTATGCTTAATTCGCTTCTGGTGATCGCAGGAGATCGCAGTTGTTCCGGGCAGGTATGGTCGTAGAGCAAACTGTTGTGGCTGCTCATCGGGAACCTTTGAGATTTGTTGGCTGTTCTTTAACCAATCAAAAATAAGGAAATATGACTGGACCTAGGATATCGTGGATTCGATACCGGATCGCGAGCTTAGCAAGCTCAACCCCGCTAAGGTTCAAGGACTTCAGCCTATTGGTCAGCTTCAGAATTGCTGCTCGTTGCGTAGATCAATATCAACCCTTGCATCGGATGCACTGCCAATATAAAAGTAAGATCCCGGTAGAGAAGTATGCACTATTTTCCTGTAGATCACCTGTACGGCATATTTCGCTGAGGGATGTGCTGTGAACGACGATCTATTCCATTACACAAACAACTCAGTGGTGATGTTTTGCCATCGACAAAAGCAGGCGCTATTGACGGTAGGTGAACAATCAATCCACTCGCTAAGTCTAAGCGAACGGCCACCGTCTTCCCATCGCAAAACACGTTGCACTGCGATTGGCTCCAGAGAGAATTGACGAAACAGACGTCGTTGACAGGCCCCGACCGCGTAGTCACGCCGAAGACAGACTGTGAAAAGCGGCGAGTAATGCGGGTTTGCGATATTTATTTATATATATATATATATATAGCGTGCTGACAGTGACTTCTGCCAGAAAAGCGTAGCATTTGCTGCTAATGGAATTGATCTATCCTGGTGGAACTATCGAGCAGATATGTTTCAACAGAGCGTTGAAAATAGTCATCAGCAGCTGGTGCCAAATTCCTGCCACTCGACGCCCAACTGCGATCCGCACTGCGAGCCAAATTGAGTCTTCTTTATTCTTTTCTTCATTTTATTTATACAATACCTGAGCGTCGCCAGCGTTAACGAGCGAGGAAAAAGACACGAGCGTTACGCAACGTCAAACGAGGAACATTGTACTCGTCCATTAATAAACCGGGCGGAGAGCTGACGAACGCAAAACAAACTAGAAACAGTATCCCCCTCCCATATATATATATATATATATATATATACATATATATAGATTAATCGCAGAGCTCCTGATCGTTAGCCATGTGATCGTTGTGCGGTGGTGTGGGGAATTTCTGTGATACCGTCCCGTCAGGCTGGCGGATGCCGTATAATAATGATGCTGTTAATTATTAGAATTTCAGAGGGCGCGCCTGAGAGAAGATACGAAATCTTTGCCGGTGATAAGTGTGTGCGTGTGTGTGCGAGTGTATATAAGGTCCATTCATTCGAACTAGTATTCCTAGATTAGCTTTCTAATATGACTTGCTTGTCTTTGATACATTTAAGAACAAGGGCTGGGTCGACTTCTGCTGTCCTGTTCGTTCAGGCAATGAATGCCATGTTCACCAGCCATAATGCACAGCGGATGGGAATATAAATCGAATGTGAACTTAATGAAACTATTTAGAATTGAGCTAGAATTTACGCCTTGGGAAAAATATCGTTGGTCTGTTCTTGTGCCAACACCATACACAATATGCTTACGCTGATCTGCCATTAACCAAGTGCGGCAGTGCCTTAGTGTAATTCTTAGCTTCCATGTCGATATTTAGTAATGCACTCACAGCAACGATGCAATCATTTGACATATAGTTAGTCATGTTTTTGTGGCGCCGTGTTATTCCTGCAGTCTTTTTCGATAGCTCCGAATAACCGAATGAACGTTTCGATTATCAGCTTTGCATGTAGAGTAGTGGTGCAAACTGAACTAATTAGCGAAGCACACTTGGTAGATGACTGATCGAGTATGTAATTAATATCGTTATGTCCAAACAATCCAATGTCTCTAAAAGCAGCTTGCAATACCGCGCTGGAGAGGAGATCCCTGTCATCGTTCGATTAACACAGAAATCGTTCACCATGAAATCACCGGCAGATTGTTTATGCGATTCTCTTCAATCATATTTCCCAACCCTTTACCGAACGATCATCGGCTTCGTTTCTGGTACGACTTCACATTAGTGGAAATTGAGAAATAAATATAATTTGATGCACAACCACATAAAAATAATAACAATAATGCCAACAATACCCAATCTCACACAATCGGGATTTGAGGCTAGCGATCACGTAATCAGCCTACGACTGAAGGGTGACACTTTCCACTAATTGGCAAGCTTGCACCCGAACTTGAACTTCACAAGGTTCAAATTTGTTGATAGTCGCAGCAACGACTCCTCAGTGCTCGGCCGACCACGGTCAGGTGGCCTGAGTCGGGTACGCGGGACGCCGCCGTTGATGCGCGTTCTGCGCCCGTGATTCGTTCTGCCGAAGTTGTCGACCGCCGAAGGCGGCAAACGAAAGCCCTTTTTCTTCTCGAAGGGATGATAGTATTCTACCGTCAGCTATGGCAGGTCAACCTGAAGCGTTCACCGCCCTGAAGGAACGTTCATAGCCGCAGCTACTGCTGCTGCAGTCGTCGTCGAGAGACAGCTGAATTTGCTGCTTTTGCGACCCTGAATGACCCACTGCCACTGAATGATTCACCACGATATCGTTGCTGTCTCTGTACAGTTGTATTCATGGATGATGAGAAATTGCCCCGGTGTCGTGGCGGGATCGCGACGGGATTGGATCACCTGTTACGAGAGGGAATGAGGGCAGTGATTAGCTCGGGGGGTAGCAGAGCTGACGGGGTCAATCCGAGAGCTCGACTAGAGCTAATGTACGAGTTGTGCCACTGGAGATATTAGTGATATGTATTATTATTATTATTAATGTGTTCTTGGCTTACATTATTGGCGGGTAGAAGTGGTAAATTTCAAGATTGTTGTATAACAATATGATTCTAATTCTAGTCGTTTGTTTCCCATGGCTGAAACCTCCCGGCAACATTGCCACTTCAAAAGCCAAGTTACCCGTTGCCAATAGTCAAAGACACATTTTTTGCACGGACTCATTTTATGCCGGATTTAGCAGCATAGCATCCACCTGGCGTCTCGATGTGTCGAGCTCGAATGAGTAGTATGCCTCTGTTCGCAGAGGCCCAAGTGTGCAGGTTGGGCTGAATTCTCATCGGCGAGACACAAAGGCCATTGTTTGAAATAGGACAAAACTTTGCAAAAAAAAAATGTAGCAAGAGTACAATGCCACTTCCGATGACGGTCATCATTCAAGGAGAAGGATCCACCGCGTTGCCAAGTATCCGAGAGCAGCTCGCTTCATTGTGGACTAAATTTTCTAGGTATTGTCTTATAAAGGCATGACAGAGGACCCGAGCAACAAATGATGGTAGGTGTTCCGGACGTTGTCTGTGGGAATATGCACAAACAGGTCCTCCTAAGAATATGTAAGAAAAACTTTTGACGTTCTCATAGAATATTTTCGTAACTTTGAATCGAAGTCCGAATCACACTTTAGGATTTCGTTGCGTGCCGCTCTCCTGAGCATCGCTATTTGTTCAATTAGACGAGACCTCACCGAAATGTACTTATCACACATTATTCTAGCTTACAAAATTCCTGGCTCATTCAGGAACGAATCTATAGTATTTATCTATCTGTAGTTGGAGATCATTTACGAGACCTTAAGCGTTCTATGATCGTAGTTCCATTAATAAATCACAATTGAATTGAATTAAAAATTGACTGGTTAAATAAATCACTGTATTACTGTTCCTTCTACAAGTTGTTCAGCTTCTCGGTATTATGATCAGGCGTGTCTGTACTCCGGCATTCGGCCTCTGTCAAGTACAATAATAACTCTCAGAAATCGTTAACGTCGTCTCACTCAACTCATGCTTTCCGTAGCCTTAACATACCCTAAAACATTGACGATTAACTTGAGCATGTTCGTAGCATGGCTCTGGTCAATAACCAGATGACTAAGTCAATTAGAGGCCTCGGACGAATTAACCCGATGGTTCGCGTTCTCTCTCGACAACAAAAACGAACTAATTCGATCGTATTTGGACTGGTAAAGAAAAGTTGCACGAATCAGCCACATCACTGTATTGGGTCACTTTTGTCGACCGATGATTTTCTGCTGAAAAATCTTCGCCACACTCTGTGAACGAACGATTCGAATCACGAATGAACATTGTCGTCGATCGCGTTCTAATACTTTCTTATGCTTGAGCGCTAGTGCTGGCTGTGCTACGGTGCAGTCGTACTTTGCTGAGCAATGCCTTTCTGTTAGCTCCCTCGCCACACGGTGCCCCTGAAATCGTTAATGACGTCGCGGTTGCCGGTCAGTGGGGGGGGGCCTCAGAGGTCAGCGCCTTCGCTATGCACTATTAGCTCGAAGTGTTGTCCACCCGCGATAGCTATTACAAAAACGCACAAACCTCTCTCTCTCTCTCTTTCTCTGTGCCCTCGTATTGCCTAGACATTAATATTCTATATCGTAGATCAAGCGACCTCTTTAAACCTTTCCAGGTTGACGATGCCGCCAGGTTTTTCTAACCGCTTCGCTCGAAGAGGCGCAACGAGACCGTGTGTCGCCGACGAACTCATCGACTCTACCGAGAAATTCCAATATGCCAGCCGTCCCATGTCCACAATGTGCCAAAACAGAAATGGGGCTGCCCTCAGTTAATTTCAAGAAATGCACCAGCTCCACAAGCAGAGTCCTGTATTCGCACGTGGCTGCTAGTGACCGATAAGCTAGCGGGTTTCACCGAGGGTGGTTCGTCATCGCATTCAGTGGCCGGCAAACCTCACCGGCGTGCGCGTGCTGTATGAGTAACTCTGCAGAAGGGTCTCTCCGCGGCTCTCTGTCTCGCCGCTGTGTTGTGCGATTGGAGCCTGCTTCTCGCGACCGACACAAATCAAAACGAATGTCATCTGAACCTCCCCCCGCCCAATGCAGTGAAACAGGCGGGCGTGCGGGCTGGCAGCTAGCCAGCTGAATTCTCCTTCTTCTTCGCTTTTTCTTCAATTTTTTCTGTAGCTTGTCGGTACTGAGCGTGTGTGTGCTCTGCACACGATGATGAGTGGCAGTGCTGTGACGACGACGACGATGAACAACATGGTCTTGTCGTAGACTCCCACAGCTCGTTGTGGTGTGCTACAATTGCTGCTGCTGTTGTTGTTGCTGTAGCGTCGATGTGCTTAGTGTGTGTCTGTGGGGAGGGCAGGCGGGTGGGGGGGGGCAGGTAGTGTGCTTGTTGTCCCGGCTGCACCCTTACTGCTGGTGCTGCTGCTGCTGCTGCCGCCGCTCATGTTGCTGCCCCTGTCGTCTGGTTGGCTGCAGTGCTGTCATGTGAGTGTTCACTCCTCACATCAAGCGTCTAAGAAAGAGTGAGTGGTTGTAGCCTTCGCCGCGCGCCATTGCCTCAGTCGGTGCCGCCACGCGTCTGAAGCCACCGTCGACGAACGCCGCACGCGCTGTCCTAGCTGCACAGCCTAGCTCTACGGCTGACGGCGAAGTCAAGCAAGGCTAGACGAAGCACTGCTGAGCGGTCGTGCCATAGCTGATCTGTAGCTCGTGCTCTAGTAGAGCCACCCGGAGCCCGGCAGAGTGTTTTTTTTTTGTCATTGTGAGTGGCGTAGCCGTAGCGTTTTCGCCGTAGTCGTTCATATCGATTTTGGCGCTACTCGACGTCCACTAGAGGCTGAGTCGGCCAGTCAGCTGTGTTGTCTGTCGCGCGGGTGCCGATCGTCGCCCGCTGACCCCCACCACCAGGACAACGGCTACAGGAAAGGGCAGCTCGTCGTGGATTTTTTTCTGCTGCTCGTATCTTTTTTAGACCGAGGCCTATCTGTCTATAGAGCACAATTCGGTTATATGTTGATGTTTGCCTAGGTACATATTGGCTGTCCCTTACCGTTCGTAGATATTTGTTGTGTGTCGGGACGGCAGCGCCTCCATCGTATCCTCATCTGGAGAACGTGCCCCGTTCCATGTGCGATCTGGCGTCCGTTGACCACGAGTGAACAGTGGTGCTACACACGCTGGTGATTTAAGCAGTTTACAGTGGCGTGGAGTCGGAGCAAATCGGAGCGATCTGGGAACGCTAATCGCGTTTCCAATGGCGGCGGATACTGAGTCTCGAGAGGAGAGCATCGCTGCATCGAGGCGACCCGCCCTCGCTCCAATCAACCCTCCGACAGTGAGGCAGTGAATTGATTGCTGAAGACCCCTGATAATGGGAGGCGTCTAATGGATACTACGTATCTGCGTCTGTAGAACAGAGTCAGAGTTGGCTGTCTTCGGCGTTCGCGCGTTGTCGTGAAGCAGTGTGTGCGTGGTGTTTCTCGTGTTGATGAGTGCTTGTGTTAATTGTGTTTGTTAATTGGATTTGACGTCAAGGGGGAGTGTCTGTGTGTGTGTGTTAGCTTGTTGTGTCTGTTCGTGTTAGACTTGAAATTAACCCCTCGACTTCTCGACTGTGTTTGGATAAATAGAGAAAATATACAGGACCTCTCTTGCCTTCATGTAATTAGGTGAGTGCTGAAGTGAGTGGAGAAGCAGAGAGCGAAAGATTCAAATATACGTCAGGAAAATTTTTCGGTATATATATATATATATATGTATATAGCCTTCTACTGGATTCTACGGTGACAGCGTGATTAGTGGAAGTAGCATCGTCTGTGCGGGTAGATTCGACAACAGCTTTGTACCGTTCAACAACTCCTTGCGAGCTGACGACCTTCGAACCTGGTGAGCTGGCGAGGACGTCTCAACACCTCGCCGGCGTGTTTCCTGCTGCTGCTGTTACGGCTGTTGCCTATCCGCTGTTGAACATAACGGATCATTGAATTTAGTCGTCATTATCTTCGACTCCTTAGAGAAATGTCGACTGATCACCTTGCGGCAACTACTACCAATAGTGACACTGCTTGATTTCTGAGTGAAGTCACCCGCGACGGTGACAAGCGCCGACGCTTGAAACGACACCGATCGATGCTTCGATCGGGATCTCCTCTCTTCTTCCGCCGAGCTACCGATTAAGGAATAACGGCAGAAATCTCCAGGAGGCGCAATGATTCTGCTTCTTCCTATCATGATTAGTATTGGTTGTGTTACATTAGGCGCAGCTATTTAACGCCAGCCTTGCAGCTTCCGGCAAGAACCTTCGACGGTGTAAACGAAGGTTAGTCGAGCCTGACGAAACACCCTTCACTTAGTCTATTACCACTGTCTTCGTCGCTGCTGCTGTTGTTGTCGCCGCCGTCTGTCGCTCTCCCCCAAATCCACTAGCTCTGGGGTAGGTTTCTGTAAGTTCATCCGCCAACACGAGCGGCACGAGCAGATAGCCGCTGAAGCCGGCGTGGACGCACCGCAGTTTCTTCTGCACTTTGATTTTCGCGCCGCCGCCGCCGCCATCTCCTCTGTCGACGATGCAATAACCCCGCAAACATCGGGGGGTGAGTCACAGAGCGGGGCGGGGTGGTCAATGTGGCCGCTGACTTTCTGCGCTGGCCAACAGCTCACTGCCGTTGCTTGATGCTCCTCCAGCACTGGACTGCTGCTTGCCCATTCGTCTATCTAGCATGTGTGGCACTTGGGTCTCTGTCGGTCTTGTACTATGGCCACGGCGGGCTGCTCGTGGTAATGGCGCGGTGGCAACCACCTTGACTTGTTCTGTATGTGGTAACCGAAGTGGCGGCGACGACGGCGGCGGCCGCCACCATGGCATCGTCATCGTCGCGGTCATAGTCGCTTGTGCTTCAAAGCACGCTGATGGTGATCTGCTGCCGGCACGACGGTGCGCGCAAAAGACGCCGACTAGTTGCGCAATACACACCACCACCACTACCAATACCACTGCTAGTCTGTGCGCGCCAGCGAGAGAAGCGCAGACGCGGCCGTTATACGCTCTAGCTGCTGTGGGGCTTGCTATGTTCTACGGGCCAGAGCCAGAACCACTCAAAAATGCTTGCCTCTGCCGCTGCTGCTCAATGCTCGCCCAATACTTGACATGCACCTGGAGCTGGCAAGATGGCTAGTCGACACGCTGACAGAGTTCCTGGCTCTTGCTGTTCGGTTGGCTTCTGCACCGGGTCCGGCTTCTGGTCTCGGTGATCAGAAGTGGGGTGCACAGACACAGAGTCACATTAGCGGCAACCAACAACCGAACGTACACGTTCAGTGAACAGCCAACCATCATCCCTCCGGGGCAGCCCCTGCTTTATAAAGAACTACTAAATAGTTGTAGCAGTAGTAGAAGGCATTGTAGCGCTGGAAGCCGTAGCTGACTATACAGCGTTCGGCTTCTGTTGCTGCTGATGACATGGTTGTGTTGTGATTGGTGCCCAGAGTCACAGTACACAAACAACCGACAAATGCCCCAATGAGACACAAACGCCGTTGTCCCAATCTGTTGACACATATATATATATATATATATATATATACAGCTAGTCAACGCTTCACGTATATCCACGCACACACATGACGCAGAGACCGCTGTACTGCTGCATGGTGGTGTCAGTAGGGCAACGGTAAGGGTTTACATCTATAATGCGCTACTGATCATGCGCACGAGCCAGCATTCATCGGCAGATAGACCAGCGACTAGAAAAAACTATCGATCAGGGCAAGGAGAGGGTTATTGCTCGATAGCTGTTCTTTGCTTTCAGCGACGTTGATGCCGCGATTACTAACCACCGGAGTAATACCGTACGATATATATAGAGGTACATAGAGGCAAAGAACAATACGGAATACTTAATAGAAGACAGTGAGCAGTACTCGTTCTCCGTCAACAAGCGAAGATTCAGAAAGACATCGATCAAAGAGGCTACAATATATATATATATATATATGAGCGTAGTACAAACGTCGAATGATTTATCGGCTTTCAGTACAGTATAACTAGCGGTATGGCCATTTGCCCATCTAGTAAAGTATACCCTGACTGGAGGTTTGACATCATGTACGGCGTTGAAGTCGACCCTTCAACAAGTAACAGGTCAAACACATAACTCCAGCCCAATTGACATAATGGCAAAAGAGTAATGAACGTTCATGCATTGTACCGAACTGGTGTGTGCTCCATGTGAGACAGTCGTCGCTCGAAACAGGCAATTTCTCGCTGCTTTACGCAATAATATTTATCGTCCGTTTAGCGGGTGAGCCAGACAATCAGAATCACCAACGTTTACATCGATGGTCGAAGCCAATTCGAGCCGTTGCCGTCATCATCACCACCGTTGTATTCTCTTCAGTTCCGTCGGTAGAAATCGACCGAGAGGCGGGCAGACATCATTCCACGATGTGGCTACACTTGAATGAAACCTCCGTATATTTAATTTGTTTCTTCCTCGTCGTCGTCTCGGTGCAAACAGAGTCCGCTTTCTGGCTTGCCTATGACGACTGCTACAGAAAATTCAGTCATTAGCGGATGTTGCTGTTATTGTTGAGAACGGTGGCGATAATCGCACGATAAATACGATGCGGTAGGTTCCGTTGAAAGTAAAATGAACGTGAGCGCGCCCATCTTCGTCACCCTCTGCCGACCCCGGAAACAGCAGCGCAACTGTGCCGCGGCTAAATGCCGGTGGGCCGTGAGATGCTTGTTGGCAGTGAGATCCTTCTGATGGTACCTTCCTAGCACACATGTTGCAGCAGGATTTCTACGAATCTCTCCGCGAATTGGGCTGAAATCCTCGCCCCGTCGATTTAGCGGAGCCCGTTTCGATGACAATGCTGGCAATATCATCTGTTGCAGCTGTCTCGCCCTTTGTTCGCGATGGCGGGTGTCATACTATACTCTTCTGGGAAAATACTCTGGGTATACACCACCACCACCCCCCCCCGCGCTCGGTCCCGTGAAACAGCGGTTTGCAGTTACGTCTGCACGAGTTATTAGTGCACGGCCGTTTCGTCATCGAATAATAATAGATGCGCATTTCGTCAACAGAAGGAAATGGAAAGAAGAAAACAAGCTGGCTTCTCCTCGTACTTCAACTATCAGATATATATATACATATATATGTAACAGCTCTCCGCCCAGGGCAGTCCCATTAAGGTGGGCTGTGTCCGTTTGAGCTGAAATATAGCTGTGCTGTGTGGCGTACGCGTTCGTATCAGACCAGCGAATTGTCATTGGGACAGGCCCACCGCTGGAAAGTTGATTGAAGATCGCAAACACTATATACTATGATAATCAATATCTCCGCTAGATACGTATTCTGTAGAATTGCGATACTTCACAGCTTGGCAGAATTTGTCCTGAGAGCATATGAAATGTGTTTGATCATAAGCGACACTATTGATCTTGATACGAGTTGGTCACCGTTGAGAGCTCATGAAGTTAAGAACTCCTGAACTCTGAAGTTGGAGCAAAAAATACATCCTAACGAGTTAGTCGTTCAACACCACGAGGATTTGATGCCATTTGAATTTTATGATTATATCCCTTATAATTTATTCATGTTCAATTTATGCCTGATTTCTATAGCTAATTGTGCTAACGTCAGCGCCGGGAATGATTTGGTTCGTGATTTGGACCCACGTAACGGGCATTGACTTATTCCTATATCAATTAGTCAGCTCAAAACGCACAGGGTGACGTCTGATCACCACAAACGACATCAGACTCCCAATGTACTATACAGTCAACAACCGTATAATGCATTTAACCACGCCAGGCCAACTAATCTTTCGTTATCGGCAGTGTTGCCTGCTGAAATTTGCTAATCACAATAGTTGATCAATCAGTTGATTTAAGAGGATTCGTCATCTACGTTTTCGGCAGCCTGCTGCAGTGCCCTTTGGCATTAGTATTCTGTTAGTATACTACCTAATGTTATGGCGCGTTCACGCCGTTGAACGTCGCTGCTGCTAACGGCAAGACTCCCCCCCCCAACATCTATTTGCGAAAGAAGTGCGCACATTTAGTAGAACTTGGGTCCTGCCTTGATAAGTTGTTGAATATTTACTCATTCTGATGTATGGCCTACAACGGGATCGACACAGATTCACCACCGGCCCTCGCTGTCTCCACCAGCCGCCATTATCTGAGGCCTTGGTGAGCTTTAGTCCGAAACTTTGGTCAAACCCCTGAAGACGCCATGCGCAAGCCCCGTCGGAAATCGTAAAATCGACTGCTCCCCCCCCCAGTGACTGCGGCTACTGCCACCGCTGTCCGAGTGGCAGCTGCAGTGGTCCGTCGACGCCGCCGAAATCGTTCAGAGACAATGTTCAGAGCTCTGATCAGCAGAGCTCTGTCCAACGAGTGAATTGGCGGCGGGGCAGATCGGGCAGAGATAAAGAGAGTGAGCATATTTTTCCAGTACATATACTGTTGCTTGTTCTTGTTGTCGTTGCTGTTAATATCAATATGAAGGGTAGAAGTAAAACAGAAAGTACGCACATGTCGGAGTATTCGGTGGATTCAAGCAAAACCGCCGGCTTTTCAAAAACCCCTCTGCAGTAATGGCTGTGTTGTGAATAACGCAAGTGAATTATCAATGGGGTGCTCTGAGTTAGCTGTTTACACCTTTTTTTTTGACGGATTCGTTTTCGTATGACTACATAAATGATATCTTCCTTATCCTTCGGTCTCGATATATACATATATATATATATATACCGTTGTTGGCGTCCGAATGTTTGCGTGTGTACCAGGAACCGATGACTAAACTGCCGCCAACATCAACGCAGACTACAGCGTACAAATTTCTACCCTGTCAGTACCACCGTGTTTACCGTCAACCACGTTTACGGAGAACGGCCACCATCCTATTCATTGTCTATTGTCGTCTGCCAAACGTATTCTGCTGCTCTTTGAATCTTTGATTGCCTTCATTGTTACCCCTCCCTCCGCCGTTGCCTCTGCTGTAGACAACGAATGGAGCGAATCCGGCGGATGCGGTTGCGTAAACTTAGTCGCAACGACAGTGGCCGCGGCATCACCAGCACCGTCAGCCCGCAGCGGCCGGCCGCCCGCCCGCAAGGACGCACAGCCAGCATTGTACACGAGTCGCTCGCAGCAGTGATATTGGCAGTGGTGGTGCCGATGGTGGTTGTGGTAGTTATCCGAAGAAGCCATCTATCCATCGAGCCAGCCAGCAAATGAACGAGGCAGCGGCGGCTGGTCCAGCAGAGACAGCGTCCGCTCGCCGCCACTCAGTCGCCGCGAGCGTCGCGTCCACCGTCGTAAAAGTCCCACTGACGTCCGTTGTTGTTGTTGCTGCTGCTGCTGCTTCTGCGGCTGCTGCTAAATCTCTCTCTCTCTCTCTCTCTCTCGATACCTCTGAGATGGTCACAGAAGCAGGACCCATATTTGCCAAGTCCCGGTTACCCCGTCACCTTCCTCCCCCGGACAACAAACAAACTCTCACACACACACCACCACTCGAGACCGAAAGACACACCGAACGACCAATGATACTACAATAACGCATGATGGAATCCAGGTGATATCTACGAAGCGCTGGTGCTGCTGCTGCTGCAGAGGCGGCTTCTACACTCGATCGCTGTATCAGCTGTCGCTGTAACAACTGCAGCAACAGCAACTACCTGTTTTGGTTCGCGCTGTTTTAGCTCGTTGGTGTCGTCGTTATTGTTATTGTTGATAAACCAAACATTGGCTGCGTCGCCGCCGCTGCCACCCCCGATATATTGCATAGGCGGTCGCATCAGGGTGAAGAATCGAGTGAATCGACGAATTAACAAGCGAATGAATGACAAAGTGCAAATCATCGAGCGGTTGCCGTCCACCCGTTTGATAGTATTTTGTTTTCCTTTGATTGCGAAGAAGAATGTTGTGCTGCTGCGGGAACTGCTGCCGATGTCGCTATTGTACATGGGCGGGCAAAGACGGAGGCGAGCGGGGTGGCCAGTGGGGGTCTGGGTAGGGATCTGGGGGGTAATGACAATTTCTGCGAAGTAATAACAGGAGTGGTGTAGGTGTTGTAGCAGGTAAGAGAGATAGAGAAAGAGATGGATCGTTACGAGACAAGCGGAACGAGGACATCCAGAGACTGAATACATCGGTTCATTGAGCGACCCCCGGGGGATATGGTGATGCAAAATAAGAAAAGAAAATAAAAAATGGTACAACATCTGATAAAAGGAAAAAACACACTACACATCTAAGCACACATCAATAACAGCGGCAATAGACAATATATATATATATATATATATATAACGGAACAATGAAGATTCTTGTCATTTATTATACAATAGATAGCTGAATTCGATTGAGCGGTCGTTTGGTTATACAGTAAACGAAATAGATATTAGATATATCGATAAGGACATCGTGATATGACAATGACGCATTGTGCTGTTAAACAGTGGCGCCATATGCAATATAACGAGATGCATAGAATTGTTTTTCTTAAAGTACACAATATGTTTCGTCATCTTTCTCTCTCTATATCGATCCTTATCAGTGCGTTTTCGCTTTCTCGACATTCAAGCGTGTACCACTGTAATGGGCGTGTTCGTCCTGCTTGTGGGGTTAGTGATCTGTCACCCGATAACGATGGACGGACGTACCACCATTTATATATATATATATATATATATACCAGAGTTGAGTGTACAGTGTGCATTTCGGCAGACGCACAATTCAATGCAAAATAGACAACTAGCGTACAATGATAATTTCGCCGCTTGTGCAAATCTACCCGAATATGACTTGGAAATTGACCGCTGTTATTAGTGGGTGCGATTTTTCTAGACGCTTTTCGAATCAATCAATTGTTAACGCCTAGCATGAAACTTGAATCTGGAACTGGAAAAAGCGCTGCATTTGTATAAATAATGCGTTTCGAGAAGAGTGGACAATATTTTACTGTAGTAAAAACGGCGTCCCATATGCGTTGGAAGTAAGAACCCGCTGCGTTTGGTTGATCTAAAACACCAATCAGCAAACATGGATCAAATCTGCCCTCTCGACCCGGTAACTCGTACTGAATTTACTTGTATCGATTATACGATTATACCTGTAAGCGAATCTCTCTACTCGTGGCTTAGCAACACGAGCAAGCAGGTATCAGGGAAGGCTGGTTTGCAAACTCCTCGGCTGAACGACCTCTTTGCACCCCCGATGTAATCATATTATGCGTCATAATACAATGGGGTATCGCTATAGTTATCTGCCGACGTGACAGCGATGTGTCAGTTGCTGAGAGCTATTGTGGCTGCAGGTGTTTTTGTATCTATTTATGTGCATAGTCCATAACCCGTTGACATGCGCATTCTACAAAATGGCGCGGAGGAGGAGGGGGAGCCACTTAGATAAATACTACAATAATAATAATAATATAGAGTGTACTATGTTTGCGTGTCTCTGCCTGTGCAACCGAAGTTAAGGAAGTTCGTCCCGGTGTCATTACCAATCATTGTCTTCGCTTCTTCCTAAACACAGGAATGGAAGTAACATGAATATCAGTAACAAAAATTCTACTCTACGAACACTCGCAATAGTGGACAGACAACTGTTTCACTAAGGAAATGTATGTGATGGTATGCCCCAGTCCGGTGCTTGCGACTGCTATTCCTGATTGCTTGACTATTAGAGACAGCTATCCCTAGTTGCCAACGGGTTTAACCCAGTACAGGAGCAAGCCTGGACGTGTTAAAAAGTGGCAACGTTTAATAAACAATACGCCGAATATATGTCAAATGGACCAATAGACGGTTCTTGAGCTGCCCCATTGTGAAAGCCCCGTGCTGCATCTACACACGAAGCGTCGACATGCACTGCGAAGCCTTCCCATTTTGTTTTTGCAAAAAGAAAATTGCCGTTCGTGTATCCATTCCGCTACCTCCGCTCGGCAGCAACCCTGATGACGTAGTCAGCATGCCCTAGATCGCAGATGCATGTCGTGTGTACGGAGATGGGGTGTGATGAGTAAACGATCATGGTGATTCGCACTTTTCCAGCTTGTGGGTAACGTATTGAGTCGGCCGTTGAATTCCCAATTATAATAATAGTAATAATAATAATAATAATAGAACACATCAACTACAAGAAACTAGAACAAACTCCTACTCAACGGCTGGCTGACTAGTGATATTAGAAGAAGTCGCGGTTATGGCCGTAAACACAGCTGCTGCTTCTGCCGATGTCGTCGTTGTTTTTGTTGTGAGGCAGCCACCGGTGAATGTTCTACCACTAGCCATTCACCGTTCATGTCGGTTCTATTGCATGCGCTGGTTGCGGCTATCGGCGGCAACCTGCTGTTTAGCTGCTGCTGTTGTTGTTGCTGTTGGTGCAGAAGTTCATCAGCTATGAACGTCCCTGTTCTCGACAACATCCACAGCAGCAGCAGCAGCACTACCGCCACCACTGGCACAACCATCTATATTAGATGATGTTGCCTCGCCAGCATTCCCGCACAACGCAGAACCCCGTCCGAAGGGGCTCAGCCACGGCCTTGGGGGGTGGACGCTGCCCTGGGGTGCGACGGGATGGAGTGGGGTGGCATGTTCTGCAGCCGTTGGTTCGCCTCCATTGGCTCGGTACTATCGTTGGCGCCGCCGCCGCCGCCGAATCGCAGCGCTTCAGAAGTAGTAGTTGTAGTAGTGCTGCTGCTGCTACAGGGGTTGCTGGGTGTGCTTGTGTGTGTCTGGGACTGTCTGCCGGCGTTGTCGACGTCGTCGTCGCTCGCGCACAGTTATGTAACCTGCTGGAGCAGCGGTTAGCTGCCGCGACAGCAGTTCGTCCCAGAGATACGATGAACGAGTCGAATGAACGGCTGGCTGTTCCCGACCACCACTACCACCATCACCGCCAGGGTTCTGATGTCGGCTGGTGGCAGTGGAAGGCCGGCGCGCCGCTCGATAGTTCTGACTCTGCCTTCTCTGTCTCTGGCGGTGTTGGCGCGACTTAAATTTTCTTCTTGTTGTTGTGTTGGCTTGGTGTGTGTGAGCGTGCATGGCCCTGCGGCCGTCAGAACTACCACGATTGCTGATCCTTCAATTGCTGTTATGGCCAGCGAGCCATCGAGCAGCAGAAGCAACACTGCTAGTGAGCCAAGGAGTCCATTGGTCGGGGCAGGGAGCAAGGTCGCGCCGGATGTCCGACTTCTTCAGCGACCGGCGTCGCCGCCGCTGCCGTTCAACCGGCACCAATCGCTGTAGTAGTCGTTGTAGAAGACGACGACTACGATGAAAGCAGGAGCAGAATGCAGCAGCAGCATTGGCAGTAACAACCGCTGAGGCAGATAGAGCGGTACCAAGGGGCAGAAGCCAGGCTGCTGGCCAAGGCCGATATCGGCCGATAGAACAGACGCACCGACAGATATGTGGACCGGCCATTGGTCGGCACAACCGTTACGGAGGGACACGGAGTCAGGTGGGGCACAGATATTATAGATGCGTAACGCTACGCTGGAATCTAGCGGCAACCGCCTGAGCAAAGGCGAAGCGAACGACAGAGGCTGGCTGGACAGTGGATACACAACAGCATAACTAACAGCCCGCAGTAGCCTGAAATTTCGTCAACGCGCGATTTCCCTGCCGAACATCTGACTAGTGAAAATTTACAAGAAGCGTACTCGTCCGCGGTTGTTAGAGGCAAAAGGACATCGCCAACCGTAACGGGAACGATTGGCAAAAAAAAAATAGAAAAAGGAGATCAAATAGAACACATCTCGGATACTGAGCCTCTTGTGAAATTCATCGACATTCTTTACCCATTCTTCTGCCGCCTCAAACAAACACGATACCATATCGCTATTTTTTTTTTGTTTCACAAGTGCAATATACGAGCAAGTCATAAATTCACAAGTCGCGCAAGAACAATTCACAGGAGTGTCTCTTCTGTTTGTGTGTGTGTGTGTGTATGAGAGAGTGAGAGAGAGAGAATATGTCCACCGCTATCATTGCTTGTAGATTTTCATATACATATATCCTTTTATTTTCTCTGTTTGTCATAGATACGATACAGCCAGTATGGCTTCCCTATATAAGTATATTTCCGGCTGCACGTTATAATGGCCGTAATGGGCACACTATTACGAATTGGGTCACATATGCGAGCACTCGACAAGGGCGGTAATCCTGTCTGTTCACGCGGAGCGGGGACGAGTATCGTGAGAAAAACGCTGGCCTTCCGCGCGCTTCAGGTGGACACACTCGGTGCAACAACACTTTGGTGGCGACGAGCGAAATGGTCAATTGACCTTTAGCATCAGAACCGCGAGAGAGAGAGATGGGGGGGAGGGTCTGGTCCGATCGCGAATGTTGCAATGCTTGCCAACCATCGATGCATTATTATTATATACGATACAAATGTGGTAATTCCTTCCGGCTATAATATATACGACTGTCGGCTCATGTATGTCCGCGAGAGGGACAGGCTTCCACGATATGGGCGCAGGTGACGTTTTTATCAAGAAATCAGGCCATATTCTGAACTGATGAGCATAACTCATTCATTCAAATTGAAGCTTATTGACGGCGCTGGCGGACTTCATGGTACATATACCTGTACATGCATAGCGTTCAACGTAATCACGTCGGCAAAAGGCAACGAAGCCATCAGCAAGCAGATGATGTTTTCGTCGGTGGCTTCATGCTTTTGTGTAGACCCTTTTTAAGCAAGTAATCTAAACCAGTCACCAAATCGACAGGAAAAGTCAAAAATTTTTTTGCCTTGATATGCCTTAAACTAGTGCCGTCGATATTAGGGTAATTTTAGTAGCATGCTGTCGGCCTAATTAACCTATACTTGGTGGCCTTAGATTGAGCTGAACACGATAACACTTTTTTCTAAAGATGGTACCTGAGGACGCCTCATCGATACATGTATACGTACTCGTATAAGGGCAACTAATATCATTACGGTGTTGTTCTTACATAACTTTAGTCATTCTGATCTCTGTGTGTATAATGTCCGGTTGAATTACGGCCCATATCGATTTCGGCATAGAGGTTTATCTTGGGGAAAACGTACTTGTTTTCTTTAGCTCTAGCATTTTGTTGTTGCAAAACTCGCCTTGTCGGATATGTCTCTGGTCACAGATTCAAATGCCGCCGTGGCCTAAGGTGATTGGATGGATGGGCTTCCCTCGTGACATTTACCGTAGCGATCCCGTACGGATAAATACCTAGAAACATATTATGGGTGAAGGTGGTTGGAGGGCCAACCGTAAATAACGAAAACGGCTCTTCCCATTTGGGTAAGGTTATTTAGTAGGGGCAGATGCCGCCTTGGTCTCCGCAACGTGTGTACGTCCTTGCTGGTTTCAGATCTAATGTAATCATTACCAAATATCTTTGGTTTCATATAGCACCATGTTCGTTTGACCTTAATAGCTAAGGTCTCAGAACCGGTAAGCTTTCTTTGCAGCGAAGAATTCGATCCACTTACTGGCCGTCGACGACCCGAGCGATTTTTCAATGGCCATGACCTAAGGAACTTCTCCGCGAACGACTTCCATTCGTCAAGTCGTTAAATTCGGTCGACAAATCGAACATCATAGAAAGCACAAGCAAAAGAAGCAATATTCAAAAACCACCAATTGGCCTGCCACTTCAATACTGGCGTCGACAGAATGAATAATTAGAAGGACCAAACACTTCATAGATTTCATAACACAATGCGAAACATATTCAGATAGTAGTTAAAGTATTGGATTGGTTGATAAGTAATTTCCGCCATCTTTGAAGTTGTGTAGTTTCACTAATACGAACGCTATGGGTTTTGAAATTGGCGGGCTTTTTTTATGAATTAATTCTGTAAATAGTTCCGTCAATAGTTATATTTTGTCTGGGTGCATTAGCAGAAGCTGTCTAAACGACTGAGTATGAAGATCAAAAGAGTGTATATCCGACATTGTCTTGTTCACTATTTTCCTGCTAGGTAAAATGCAGATGAGACAGCAAGGATTTTGTGTGAAGTGGAAGGGGAATCCGCAGTATTAGAAAGAGTCGGTGGAAACATAGCAATCGATCTATATTCTTATCTGTTATTCATATAATTTGGGCAACGATTGTATTCCGTGAGCGTATATTAATAATTAATAGAGGTATCAAATTGACCAAAATTAAAAGACCGCTCTTAAAGGACGCCCCATTGGCCCAACAATGTGGAACCAGATTTCAGTGCAAGGAACGTTCACGACTCCCACGAAAGACAGACGATATATAACTATAATGCACTGTCTACGTGCGTCAGAAAAGGTCTAAAAGAAAGCCAAGTGGGTTCCACATTAATTCAATAAAGATGCCATTGCCTACTGCCTACGGCGCAAGATGATACTGCCACATGACAAACCCGACCTTGGTTGGGAAACTCGGCCACACCGACGAGCAGCGCAAAGATTTCCCCTCAGGTTACCACCTATTCGAATCCATGGAGCAGTATGGGATCACGGTTTACGGGGGAAGTGCTTCAAGGAAGAAGCAGAGGTCCGAAATTCGGTGGATGGGGTCACCATAAATCGCCTCCCATCACGAAATGTTTTTCCGCTGTCTGACCCACCTGATGCCTGGTGGATGGCCGAGAGTCGTAGAAAGCCAAGGTCACTCAATTCATCAATATCCATTCATATATATATATAGCAATCCGAAGCTAATAAAAAACGGAAATTTCTTATCAATCAACCTAATAGTTATTGTTATTATTATTAATTTTCTATAAAATCACTGCTAGATGTTCGTGCAATTCTTTGCTTAATAAGACGGACCCTTTTAACTGCGAATGTGCAACGGTGGGGATAGAGCATGTGCACCTGCATGTCTCCCCCGGTTGGAGGGCGCACACAAATGCACCATGCCACAGGGCTCGACGAACATACCCAAGTAAATTTTCCGAGCTGACTATAGCCAGTATGTAACGTACTTAATACCTAATATTTCCGAACTAATCGTGAGCTCAGATGAACTACAAATGAGCCCAATTCGCTGTGATGATATCATCTGCATTTAGGTAACTCTCTACCACTAAACACAAGAACAAGGCACAGCCGTTCAATGAGGACCGCTTTAGTAAATTAACCGGCTCTTAGAATCGAAGCCCGTACTGACGTCCACAGACACATAGGGAAATGTAGATTTACGAGAAGTCGCATTTTGAAAAAGTGCTAGCTCAATGTTAAGAGCAAATTATTGAATGTGCTTAATACAGTGGAAGCATGACATATTATCGAAAAAAAGGGCGATTATTTAGGCTACAATAGTAGACATTCAAAAAGTTACATTACGAGTAAAATTGAATCCGCCGCAGTTCTCTGACACCGACTCCTCGGACCCAAAGGTGCCATTTTGCGTATTGGGCTATGTCGCCTAGGCCCATGTGTCTCTCTGACCCAAGCTTACTCATAGGGGGCAAGTGTCCAAGGAGGCCCCGGGATCTGTGACAGAAAAAACATTTCGAATTATTGCATAATCGATTAATTGAAATAATCGCTTCGCTGCTACTTATCTGTTGTCTCTCGACGAATCTTACACGTGTCGTATGAGAGTCTATAGAGAGTCAATGAGAATATCAACGTACCGCAGCAAAAATGGGCTATAGTAAATCTCTTCGTAAAGATTAATCCGTCGATATTTAGAAATAATTGATTTCAACTGAAAGTCATGTCCAAAGGGTGTTTGCATGTTTTTAATGATTTGGGATATTCCAGCGTGAGTTAATAGTTATTCACATAACACATCAACATATATACACAAGCAACATATACAGCACATCACACGCCACACATCACGTCTACATATCATTGCTGTGGGTAATGTACGGCCCGTCTAGTTTATTCTTCGTATTATATACAAACTTTATACAAGCATCACCACAGTTAATAATATTCTCTTGGTCGACACACCTCGTTCCGCGACAGCTTTCGTCTTCTGCTGTATTATATTTATTACCAGCGCGGCAATGCTTCTGCTGCCGCTGCATTATACGCGTACTGAACCACCAAGAAAAACAACGCGTCTGAACGGCTCGTTGAATGGGTAGATAATCCAAACAGATAACTTAAGTCATAGCGATTGCTGTCTAGACGTAAATATCCGCCAAACGGTTAAAAAGAAAACAACCCTAACAGCAAAAATAGTCGCTACTGATATTGCATTACACAATAGCAGTAGTCGCATTTGTAGCGTTTTCATGTAGCTTATTTGACTTCTGGTGGATCGCAGTAGACGATGGTCAGCGCTCATACGCGTATCTATTGTCCTGTCAATTGGGGTAGGCTAAAGCTACGGGCTTATTGATTTATTAAAGGAACCACTGCAATACTTGTCATGCTTAACTTGGTAGAGTATTGTATGATACAATGGCTAACCTATGGTGGCGAGGTGATCTCGACTTTTAAGAACAAGCGTCTTCAAACATCCTGCAGTCGTTGCCTGTTCGCTAACGTGCTACTGGGCGAACGTGAAAGCCTCGTTGACTCGAGTCGGCAACACATTTCATCGTGACAGCGTTGATTCACCTGGCAAATTAATAGGGGGTCATCCGTAGGTACATACGTGTACAGCATAATTATGGGTATGTTTGACAATCCGACTCCTAGCTAGCGCCGCGGTAGAGCGACATAATAATTCTATGCTTGGCTTCGAATCGGGCCCTCGGTACCGGGTAAACACGAACGAAGATTTGCAGCGAAATTACAGCGGTGCGAAAACTCAAATGTTCGAAACTATTGAGCTCGAAATGCCGCATATGCAATGGGCCATCCCGTGGTGTAAAGCTATTTTACAGACGAAGACGTCAGATATGATGGTGGTGCATCATATTCTAGATTAGGATGGGAACGAGTTGATTGCATCGATTTGTAAACAACAACGGCGACCGACGGTGGTGGGGCAAATGAGACCAACGGCCACATTCGGTTCATTCCTATGAGACAAATCGTTTCTGGCCGCCTCCATCGGACCCCGCTGTTCTCCATCAGATCCGCCGAATTGCTCGTGCCTTCAACGATATCGTTTGCTGAAATAAGTAGAGTCTAAATCCGATTCGGTTAAACTGACCGTTACACGAGCTAGAGAGAATGACGCGTGGTCCTTAAACCTACCGTGGGACACAATGTATTAAAAAACAGCAAAATTGACAAGATTCTGAAGTGTACAATACTTTACATAACATCACAGAACTGATATTAAGTTGTTTTTGAGCTATGAGAAAGCTTGAAGAAGAAAACCGCTTTGTGGGCAGCACAACCCAGATGAGCTGTCGCGAGCTCAGAGCATGCCTACTGAGCATATCGATTTGAGGTGTTCATATAATAGCTCATAGTCGAGGAAGCACAGGCAATGGCATCCTTATCTCTATAACATCCGCGGTCATCAAGTCGTAATACCTCCGGCGGCTCGTTCGACTAGTTCATGGTGGACTATCTGGCTGTATTCACTGGAAACGATAGCTTCCGTTGTTGACGCCGTGCGCAGTGGCAGCAGAACCAGCAACCAGGTGCAATAGAGTGGCCAGCTAGTCGTCACTTGAATACGCATACGCACACGCCAGAAAATGACATAGAGAACTATTTTCTGTATTGTGCACAATGTATGCGTTCAATCAAGGACAATTTCGTCTGTAGAGTGAGTCTATGGAGTGGGTCGATGAAGGAAGTTTACCTCTGATACCCAACCTGAGCACCTTATCTCAATGCTACCACGGCTTGGACGGAGACGGCGTCAAGGGAAATGCGAGTTCAACATTAATTTAACCATACCGATACACCCGTAGTGATTGTAGTGGAAATCATCCCAACGGTGTTTTTTTTATTGCAAATTCGCCCTTGACGAGAATTTCTTATATAACGTCTTGGTTTCAGATTCCCTTCCAATAGGCCATTCTGGCGGTAGCAGAATAGGCTATAGAACAAAGAAGTTGGTGAATCTGAATGTAAAATCTGCATTAATTGTTGTCATGGCAATAACAACGATAGAACACTTAGGGGCTCCCCGAATTGTATGAGGGGTTTCTAGGTGTCGAGGAGAGGTCAGAACTTTTGCCAGTTCTGTTTCGGCTTCACTGCAGGTGTCCAAGTTTCCCAAGTTCGCCCTTCGTGCCGGCTGTAATGCTAGAAATATGATGTGAACCAGCTGCTAGATTTTGTTTTCCAATAATCCATCCATCCATCCTTTTTCTAATAATCCACCCGTGATTCCTTTTCGCAGCACTGTTTCTTTTTTTGTTAGATTTTATTTTTTCTTCCATCTAAAATTGGGATACAAAACTGTGTGTTCATTAGTTAGGTTAACTGTGACAATTTTGGCTTTGAGGGGTTATTGAGAGATTGATTATTATTATAATTATTATTGCACGTGATCTTGTTGTTACAAATCAGCTCGCACATCGAATTTTAGACCTATGGTGAACTTTGGATGTTCTACGATGAACGAGCTTCTCAGGGACTGTGTGGCAAAGTTCAGTGAAACGCCGTATGTTCTTGTTCTCATTCATAGAAGCTAGTTGCCGAGAGGATTGAACAATCAATCAATCTACAGGCGGGGGGGGGGGGGCTGCAGTCGACAATTCCGCCGGAACAATCTTTTCCGCTGGCGGCCAATCGATCGATTTAAAGCTATTTTTCAACAACACATTTCAACGTCTGTCCTTACATTAGTCTCATACTAGAATTCTGTTGTTCCAATTGGCCATGAGTTGGCAACCGGGAAACGTAGTGATCAGCTGATTCGGGTTTGCTGGCGAAACCATGAGACAGAAATGGTGAATCGCTTCCTGCGATGAAATTATCAGTAGTACTCAAACAGTAGACATTGGGGCCGCGTTCAAAAATTGCTCGCCACATTTAACAATAATCCCCCCCGGAGCTGAGCCGGAAGGCGGAAACGAGCGAGCCCGTTGATTTCAGCTGGGGTTCAAATCGCTTCAAAGGTGGTGCATTCGTTTTTGGGAAAATTTCTGGCAAAATTGATTTGAAGTCTGCGCCACAAATAACCACATCTGCCCGGTCGGCTATCCTCATGCGAATGTGATGGCGTTCCGTGTCCTTTTGTTGAGACAATCAACTTGAACTTGAAGGGCCAGATACAATTTCTGTGCGTTTTACTGAGCACGCCTCTGTCTCATGAAGCAGGTGGACCATCACGGCTGGCGGGGGAAGCAACCTAGCACTTCTGTGGCTGGCTATCACGTTATAGTATCTCTCGAGTAAACGTGAGATAGAGCAATTGTTTCAAGATATTTGTCGTCTCTCACGTGAGCCGTTCGTACGTTCTGCGACCACGCGAGTTCTCTGAGACGCCTTGGCTGACCCGTCCGCGGGGATCAGCCGAGTCGGTTGCTTGGTTCGACGCACGACAACGATCAATAGGATCACGTGGCTTGCGAAGGCGGCTAGCAAGGTCGTCTCTTGAGGGTTTTTTGGCGAAATTTTCGAACACATGCGTAGGTGGTATATAGGGGATATACGATCATATTATGTGTCGCAGAAAATAATGAATAAACGCAATTTATACTTCGCTGGAAAAAACCATACGACCGAAATGGTGAATCACTTGCAGCGATGAAATTAGCGAGGCAAATACAGGGAAGCTTGTGGAGAAAAAAGTCGAGCGTCGCGCGTGACGCGGAAGATTGTTTACCATAATGCGAACGCATAGGCACCAACACGCCTGGTAAAGGCATATGCCTTCGGTTTATGGGTCGGCGTATATATATATATATATATATGTGTATATATATATATATATATATATATATAATATTACGGTTATTATAGTAAAATTCGTTTGGAAACTCTAGCTTATTTTCATACCTAGACGTGGTGCAGGGTGACAGCTGATGTATCGTATATGTAGTACACACGCTTGCGGATATTTGACAGAGTATCAAGCCACTCGATGGGCTACAAAGTTAAAGTCCTTCCTTCCAACGACCGTCTCCACAGCCCACACCAGCTATTTTCGTGTAATCAAATTGTACAAAACCTATATGAATGCAAATTCCCAGTTTTCGCCGCGATCCTACAGCCGCTATGATAGCAGCTGGTTATGTCGACGTGAAAAAGATATCGACCGTCATCTGGCAACACCTCCTTCACTGGACCCACTCACAGTGCAGCTATCGCGCAGTTGTGACTCGTGGTCGCCTTACACAAGGTTAAAGCTTTGCCAAGCGGTTCATCATAAGGCAGTGGTCGGCGACGCGACGACAGACACCAGCTGCTGTTACTGCTTTTGCCGCTGGTACGAGGAAATAATTTTCGGCTATGACTACTGTGTCGGCTCAACGACACGAGCGATAATAATAATAATAATAATATCTACTATAGTAATAATAGCAATGATGATAACACGGATAATTCGTTACCTAAATCACTAGCGGTAGAAGCCGCGGTGTTAGTGGTCGTCGTGCAGGCTGATGTTGATAGCTTCTGTTTAGTTTGCTTTTTCTGCACCGGCAGCTTCTGCTTGAGCAGGTGCCACCGTTTCTGTTGCTGCGGCTGCTGCTGCTGCGTTGACTCCGCGTTTATCCCCTACGCTTGGTTCTGTTCTGTCAGTGGCTGATGTGATACGATGAGTGGCAGCTGTGGTAGATGTGACTGGTGGTAAACACCAGCTTTAGTTCGGCGTCAAGAGCCAGCCGACAACGAAAAAAAAAAACAAGAAGTCGACGAGGGTGTCGATGTGAACCGGCAATCGACAAGACCCCCTCCCAGAAGAAACGGCTAGCAGAGGCCGTTCGGGATCTCCCTGCTTCGCCGAGCAGCGCTTGTTGCTGTTGCGTCTGTTGTTATTGTTGCAGGAGCTGATGTTGTCGTGGTGATCGATGTTCAACTCCGACACTACGGCAGCTTATTATATTGAGGCGATTTATTCCGCCACACTAAGTTCATTTGTTACAACTGCTACAATACTGCAAGAATACATCAGGCACATACACAAACACAGCTATCAAAGTGAAGTAATGCACAGCCACTATGTGTGCGTATTTGCCTGTGTGCTTGTATATGCACACATTATAATAATGATTATGCAGAAGATTACAATCTGGTACACAATCCGTTGTGAGTCTGACCCGCACATGTAAATATGGCAGTTCATATCAATTCGATGTCGTCCAAGCCACATCGGCATTGAACGACGAACGACGATCGGCGGTGACAACGATCGCAATGCTCTTGATTATGTCATACACAGACACGAGTAGAACAGGCATGAATAGACAAACAGATTGAACTGCAAATTCATTGAAGGGCATGATTGAACGGAGGTGGAAGGCGAATGGTAATACGCCGAATTGAAACCGCTCGAGATCTATTAATTACGAGACGAAGCTAACGTGATGGTAACCAGGTAGCACAAACGCGCCCGTTTTTTTTTGTAATATATATATATATATATATATATATATTTATATATTTATATATGTATATACTACAAGAGGCGTCTCTCTGATTGTTGCCCTATGTTGGGAAGTGTGTGTTGAGGCGTAATATCACACAGTTGCATATCGCCGATATAAGTGATCCCGCTCATCCTGCTATTGACTCAGGATAAATCACACGACACCGCCAAATATAAAGCGGTTCATAATGTGTGAAAACATTGTACTAAGTAGTGGTAGCGAAATGGCCACATCTAATATGTAGTTCTTTTGTTGCTGGTGTTGTTGCTGTTTTAATTGAGCGGTCGCATACTGTTATATATAATAGTAGATCTATGATATATGATAGTAGTATGATGGTAGATAGTAGATAGTACCCGAAAGGGATATGACAGAAGGACGAGGGATAGCTGACGTACGGAAATATGTGAGACTACATTTGTGTATTGCATTTCTTCTGCAAAGATACAAAGTCTTACCCCCGTTGAGTTCGGCGACGATGTTACTGCTTGTTTATGCATCACGTTGCGTGCGTGTGTGTGTCTTGCCAATATTATTATTATAGTAAGAGATGTCTGCCTCTCTCACAGATGCATGGATACGTGGACATACCCCAACGCACATCGTTAACCAGGTCGGTGATGGTCATCGTCGTGTGGCATTGAATTCATTCGTCCTAGTAAACTATCTAGTTAAAAATCGATTTGTCTGCGCCTGACGTAATGCGTCGCTTGTTTGCTAGGCTACTGGCTATAGCTTTTTTCCTTCGTTTGTTGCTATAGCAACAAAAACAGGCTTTCCTCAACGAATTATGTCCGAGAGTGGCAGCCACCAGATAGGGACGAACGATATCGCTCGCCCATTAGTGAACGGGGTGAATTATCAGCAAGGGGTGTCCAGTCTCGTCCTATGTTCGATGACGAACATGCTCCTGTTTCTGCTATCGTATCCGATCAAGTGGTAGCTTTCATGCGATACATGAGAAAACCAGCTGCCACATGCAATTAGCTCACCTCGTACTGAATGCCAGGTATAGGTATTAAATACAATCAAGCGGAGAAATACGATCAAAGCGTGCACAGCGAGGGCATCATCATAAAGTCAATGTGATTTTTGTTGTATTGTCTAACTCAGAGGTACTATTTTGACAAGATCAAGATGAACGCGTAGCGTCTAGATACTGCCGTGGATATATAATAATGGTTAAGGCCCATATCGAGTAGCTAACATAAAAAATGTATATGAAGGAATTTGCGTGTAAAATCCCAAATGAATAATCTCACAAGGTGCACAAGGCGATTAGGGAGAAATTCACTATGACTCATTTCATAAAAGCAACGACACACGGTTGTTATTGTTGTCGTGGTTGCCATTGTGTTTTTGTTGTGTGTCCTTCTCATCATTGTCTGTTATACCACCGTTGTGCTCTCTCTGAGAAGGACGCCATCTCACGAGAGGAGGCAAGCCGTGATGTCACCCGCTCAGACCGTTATGGAAAGCTCACAAGATCTAACAGCTATTAGAAATACGGAGCTTGACTACGGTGCTGAACTGTTGAAGGTAACCGTTATGTCCACTGATTGTTGGCTTCTATGGTTTGTCCCGCTGATCTTCGTGTGAGGTGTTGATAAAAAAAATAATGACAATAAAGAATTATGCTAGACACATTTTCAAATTAACTTCTAACAATGTCGACTTTCGACAAGTTTCAAGAGCAACCATTGTTGATTTGCTAGAGAAACTATTTATAAGCACGAGAGGACATTCAATGTCTAGAACGAATAAACAATTACTTCATATATATCTATATATGAAGTAAAATAGATTATCCTAATAATTTATTATATATAAATAAATACTGCGTCTCAGGTTTCGGCCAGTTATCTGATTCCGTTAATGAAAATATATTCATAACGAGGGGGAGAGAGTGAGAGAGAGAGATTCGCTAATTGGGGACGAGGATTTGGGGAAAAAGCTGGGAGTCAGTGAACACTGCATAAGGCAACCACTTCTTGGATGTCAAAATATGTGAATAGATCAATCTACAGGTGCATTCAACCACTGCAACCGGAAGTTCTTTACACAATATTTGAAGAAAAAAAAGAAACTTGCAAACAAAGATGGACACACACACACACACTTATAAAGATGGATACTGCATCGACTCTCCAAAATCCAAGTATATACTGTGAAACAGCACGCTTATTTATTTACAGCACATTTTAGTCAAGCTAGCTACAAACGAGAGTTACGGGTATATCCAAAAGTCGTCACTGATCTCATCGTGGTAGAAATTCAACTTGCGCTCGATATCATCTGCAAATAAATTCTTTCAAATTAATTCATCGAGAGAAGTAAATTCAAAATGATCCACTAAAGGAAAACAGAGAAATCAAATAATTCATCACTGCCTTTGAAGCACAAGCCCAACATTGCGTTTGGGTGGCGCAGACATTCGACGATAACTTCACAACTTATTATAAGGACATGTAAACAGCAATTAGGCAAAAAATTAAGCAAGAAACTCCACTAAAGTTACAACCATACCCTAGAGAATAACGAGATACACCGCAACTAAAGGGTCGAGAAAGATCTCGGCGAAACTGCTACCGTTGCGGCAACCGGGACACGCACCTAAAAGATGTAAATTTGAAGATCTCATATGCTTGAATTGTCGATAAATGGGTCAAATTCAAGGAAAATTCTGGATACCAACACTGAATATTTATATTCAAAGCTGCCATAATTTGAAAGCTGAAGAAAATTTACAATAAAAGATAACTGAGCTCTTTAAATAAACTCACATAGCAGGTACGGGATAAATTGAGAATTAAGCGGCGCAAAATACTACAATGAATAGACCTTCGAACTGCATATATGCTTTAAGCTATAAAGGAAGCAAGCCGCCAGCACCTTTTGATCAACACCCTCAAATGAATGTTCTGTTCCACAAGGACACACATGGGATACCCAGAGGCAGCCTCTAATTGGCAAAAGACTATAGACACCATCTCATCCAGACTTCTAGGAATTGTAGGCTATTACGATAACCTTCTGTCGCTGGAAATGCTGAGAAGGAGCATCTGAACAGCCTAGAAGCAATATTACGCCGCTTATATTTACAAAATGTACGTATCAACAAGACAAAGTCTAGATTCCTGAGACTCGACCTAAAGTTCTTAAAACGGTTTCAAATACTGTTCAGATTACAAGAAGAGTGAAGAATCGCCCCAAGTTGAATTTTCAGCAGGAAACAGAACAAGACATACTGGGAGGCAATCGCCGTTTGAGAGGAGGGGAAAAGAGCAACCAAAGCGTGATAAAGATGCACAAGTCCTACTCAGCTCCCATGTTGAAACTATCGAGTAGAATCAACAGAGGGACTCGATGGCGATTCCTATGACATTACGCTAGATAAAGATTGTTCCATTTAAATCTAGACGATTGAAATAAAACACATCATTCTAATCATCGATAATATATAACTAAATAAATAAATATTTCATCTCAGACGAGTTATCTAAATTTGGCCTACAATATGGAAAGATATGTAAAAAAAAGTCTTTCTGCCGGAATTAAGAGCTTTGGTGGGAATAACTAAGTCCTTCGAATCAAGTAGGTTTATGTCTCAGTTGCGATTCGGGTCGGCTCGGCTTGGCCTGAACTGTGAATCTTTGTCTTGCAGACGTACAAGTAGCTCTAGCTGCTACGTATTATACTATTTTTAGCTAAATTAGCTAAGGTAACTCCTCATTACAACGTTGACGCGCCGTCGTTCACGATATGCTCTCGCAATCACTCGTCTATTTATGTCGCGTCGCAAGTGTTAATTTCAAAGGAAAGCTATGAAACGACGCATTGTAACTTCGCTGACAGTTTGACCTGCATAGGAGAGAATGGCGTGCCCTGTGCATGCCTACTTTTCGCCTTGTTGGAAGAAGGACATAGCAACGGACAAACAAACTCGGTGTCGTGCGATAAGATATTTTCAGGGAGGTTCAGCTGGTCACCTTGTCGCCAATATTCCCCGCTATTGTATGTGAATTTATCAACGCGTCTATGTTAGGCGCGACAAATTATTGTCGGCACTTCCAGGCTTTCCGGGCCGATGAAGATGATGATTAAGAACGACAAAAAAAAGTTACAGTGTACTACGATCAGATGTGCTAGCTAATTTCGCATTTCCACCGGATGCGCACGTTGAAGAAGGATATCCGCTAGGGCATAGACAATGAAATACCCGCTTATCATCTACAAGGCCAAGGACAGCAAACGCCACGCAGGAACCGCAGGTGGTCGGTCGACATCCGTGCCATCTCCTTGCCCCTAGATGAGGTGAGCGGGGTGTGCGCGCGACACCGACGTCAATTACCCGCTTGCCGGCCGCCTCATGCGTGTCCCGATGTCCCGGTTAACGCGTCCTGTCGCGTGAACGTGTCAGCTCAATTAGAACAGCGACGTGTGTTGCTATTTGTAGCTGTTGCCAAACAACATCTCTCCATTTAGATGAAATTTGCCTATTAACAACGCAATTATCTCCCAGGATGAATAGCATTGTTTCGGGTTCGGAGCTCTACTGCAGCACCTGGCAGCATAACTCGAGACAATGTGAAACAACCTCTTTAGCCGGTGCAGACGTGAGATTCATCTGAAGACGTTGTCAATGCGGACCCCAGACATATGTTTGTTTTTCCTCCTCAGCATTGCATGTACAGTGGGGTCGCATTAATATTCTGTGTCCGACATCATCGTTTCTAGTGGGGATGAAACCGGACATGCAGGAATGAGTTTCTGTCGCTATTCTGGCGGTCTTGCCTTTAGGGTGAATACTGTACACTGGATGTACTTGAATTTCGCCGTAGAATTTAAAAGATAAACACAAAGCTCACTTTCGCATGAGGTTTTTTTCTGGAAGCTCAACTGTACGTTGCGGACCCCCTTGTCACCCATGGCCATTAATGTATCTACAAAGATATCTAAGCGTGCAGCATAAATCTATCTGAAACTTAACCTCTGCCCACTCGACCCAGCAATTGTGTTCAGCGACGCCATGAGTGAACACCGCGCTCGAGGTTAGTTTCTAGTTGTAAAGGATAGAGCCAGTAATTAAAATTGTCCACCAACCTGCAACCCGTTCATGTGTTGTTTTGAGTTTCCCCTGTAGATTCACTGTCAGACATTTCAAATCCCCGCAGTGATGCGGACATTGTCAGTCATCAGGTTCCTTTCAGTGCGATGTTTCAGAAGGCAGAGTGTTTGCTGTAACAGCGCTTCGTTTGACATCAGGGACAATCTGTAGCTGACTTACTTAACAGTTGAGTTATCGGGCTAAGCTGTGCTGTCCCTGTGCAAGTCGACAGACAGCGAGGCGTAGACGTCTGTCGGCCACTTTGTCCAGCGTCCTTGTTTCGCCAAAGTCGAAGATTAGCATCATTGTGACCTAATTTTGTTGATGGAGATCGGATATCTTCCAGTTTCGAATGCGATTTCAAGTCAACTGCATCTAGCCGTTGTGAGCAATATAAATATGCCTGGCGTGGTGTTCAACCTCTTCATGTTGAGTAATTGATCGAAAGCTGTAAAGGAACATGTATCAAGAATTTAATTCAGGAGCAAAGGGGAGGATGCAACATCTTTTAACATATATCAGAAACTGCGGTGCGTGCTATTTTGAAAACAGATCGGTTCTAGTGGACGAGAGTCGGTGATTCCAGTTATGATGGGTTAGCGCTATGCACTCAGCATTATTTACTGAACTTAATTTGGGTGAGTAATCCATAGAAAACGAGTATAGTGAATAGAAATTCAATAAACACGGTGCGTTTTATTGTGCCTCTTCTGATGTAAGCGAATGTAGTTGGCAGTGTTCTAAGGGTCTGAGGGACATGATTCATTTGAACTTACCACCTATGTAAGTATTCGATTTGTATGTACTCTGTCGGATTCGAACCTGAGATCCGATGGGTCCAAGTCCTCAGTGTTACCTCTAGACCATCCCGATAAATTTTATAACTAAGAGAGAATGAACACCCTCACTCCGTCATTTCGAAGTAGGTCTTTTAGAGTTTTTAATGGAAAAAGGGTCATACGTCTTCTACATGGTTACCCCGGCCTTCCTGACAATGTATGAGTAGATGCTCTTTGAAGACAAAACCCTTGTACTTTCAACTTGTTCATGACTTGGCCGTTGAGCTCCAGCTTCCTGAGCATTTCACAATTATTTCTGATAGGGATGTTAACGATATTTACGGAATATTTAATCGAACTGCGCGGTGGGTCGATGAGAGAGAGAGAGAGGGAGAACTCAAATCATTTGAAGAAATCAGCGCGTCTCACCTGGGGATAGAATAGCGGAACTTCATGACGTGAGGTTCTCAATACGGGTCCTTTCTCATCCCGCTGCCGTAGAAAACAATTGTATACATTATTTTACATAGCCTAGGCAAATATATGCATATAGGGAATATATTTCCCTATATATACATATATATATTTTTTTTTCTTTCTGTTTTAAAAAAAATATATATATATGTATATATATATATATATAGAGTATATGGTTAGATCACACATCTAAGGAGATATGAAGACAATATATATGGGGCTGACGATGCGTCAGATTTAAAATAATCTGTGAAATTAACACGAGGTGTATCACATAATATATAGTGATATACTTGCTAATGACTCTGAATGTACCCGCTACGGTCACCATCATGTTATTATTATTATTATTTTGATAATTATTTTGATTTTCAATAATTTATTGTGTTGCTATCATAGCATACAAGGCTCATATTTTCTTAATAGCCTCATATGCCAGAATAAACGATGTTCCATCTCTTACCTTAAAGTGCTAGACTGCTACAGCTGCAGGGAAGGCTGAGGTGCCTGACCCCTAAGAGTCATCCATGAGCACTCGGGTTCAATATCCAGCTCATATCTAAAGAAAATCATTAATCCGTCGTTAAATCTCACCTCATTCATCGTAACAGCCCACTTGCGTTTGGCTAACGTAACAATAACAACTACACTCTCTACAGATACTATATTTGAATTGATGCCCGCTAAGCTGCACGCAATATGACTTTGTGGGCGCTCTGTGGTTCAGCTTTACCACCAAAGATAAGCTTTCACTCACATTACTACGGACGTTTTCAATGAATTTCCAATACAACCGGTACGAACCACAATTGTGAACAAATAACAGTCCTCTGTAGTCAGTCAGGTGACTAGCATATAATTACTGCACATAAACAATAGCAGAAAAATAGTGTTCTCAAGTTTGAAATGTCGAAGCCGCACTTCTCCTAACGAAACTATAGCAACGATTCACAATAGTGATCTATACTCATTTATATTCACTCCGGACGTACGTTGCCTCTATCTAAGCCGCGACGAATTTGCAGATGGTGGTGAAATTGGTGACCTTAGTAAACTCTGCAAGATTGCACCTGCCTTGTGAAATCCGATACGAAACGAGAAAGAACATTACATTACGTTCTTCCTTATGATCATTAACCTTTAGTGTATATATATATATATATATATATATATATATTGAATATTTCCATATATAACGGCAGAATAGAACGGGAAATTCCTGTCCATTTCATTGTATCCGATATTTGTTGAAGTACTGTAGTACTCTCCGCCCGCTTCGTCCTCTTGTTATAGTCCGTGTACATTCTGGACGTGGGTACATTTATTTAATCAGTATTGAACTTCCCGTTGAAGTCCATTCGATGAAGTTCTGACATTGCAGCTTGCTTGCTTGCTGTCTTGACTCATATTATTATTCACTGCCGGTTTATGCGGCCGGGCTAATGTTCACGCTCAATCGAGCTGTATCGCGATTGTTGTTGTTGTCCGCAGCCCTTTCCAACGTCGCAAGTAAACAGGGACCTTGGCCCCTGGGTGAGCTGGCGATTATCTCTAGCGGCAACGAACAGACGCTCCGACACACCGACTCTGCAGCAGTTGCGGCTGCTGCTGCTGATCCAGCAGCGGTTACTTTGGTTGTTGTCGATGTAGACGTCGCAATGCGAATATTTCAATACATTTTCTACATTATATAGCGATTGATATATACAAAGATGGAACAACCAGTTTCTCTACGTAGTAAAATCACAAACGTGCATAGGCAGCAATGAATAGATTCCATAATTAAATGATACATTACACGATTTCTACTATATATGTTATGTACAGCACGACTTGAATGTAGTTCGATACGAGCAGTCACTAAAGGCTAAATGACCGTCGGCATTAAATATTCTACATATGACTCAGCCCTCGTTATTCGTCCCAGCTGTTATATATGTTAGTCTGGCTGACTGTTGTTATTGCTGTTCGCGTGGTTATGGTGATGTCGATGCGGCAGTGAATGATTCTCGCCGTTCTGGTAGGTACAATTGAACCAGAGCAGCTGCCCTAACGGGAACTCCGCCTGGGTGACATGGATGCACCTTTTTGGCACGACTGGTGCTATTGGCACCGAATATTTACTAATTTCTAGTTTCTCCACGTGCAAGTAAATTTTTCGGGCTGACTCACAGCCAACATAAAACGTCCGGGACAGTTGACAGCTGGGTTCTAGTTAAACCCAGTGCCGTGGTGCATTCGTGCGCGCCCACCTTGCAATCGGAGGAGAGACACGTAGGTGCACGGGTTCGATCCCCACCGTTGCACATTTGCATTTTAAAAGAGGTTGTCCGTCTTATGAATCAATGACGAAAACAGCTGTACTGTGGACGATAAGTGTTGGCTGAGAATCTCCTCGGAAAATTTACTTCAGTGCTGGTTTTTACAAAAGGACAGTTTACAATAAACAGAGACTTACGAAACGAACTTAAAAGCTTACTACCTGAATATTAAATATGTGGAGAGCATCGATGGCACCCTCCACTAAACGCCAACGTGTTTCTGGATCAATTTCTATTTGACGCCGTTCCGTTCACAACGAATCAAAAAGAATGACTAGAGACAAACGTAAAACTATCGAACAACGCTGCACTCTAGAAAAGGTGGACGTGAAAGTTTAAAATTCAAGGCTAACAAAACAATCTGTTCAGATATAGTATCTGTTACAAGTTTCAAACTTGACTGGTTGGCAGAAGTTCTCCATGCTAGATGATCGTCCACATCGTCATCGCATAATCTATCGTTGCCCCGTTCTATGCGATATACTGAATTAGCAAGCGAATAGATATAAGAAGTGGGTGCATCAAATGGCGAGCTGCTTCCTCCCGCCTCGACGCCCTGTTATGGTTCGCTGTTTACTGTTGGAAGAAGATCGAAGTCGTTGTCTTCTGGGGGATGGCACTCCTTAAAAACGACATTTCTCGCAATCAGGGTTTAATATTATATAATGACATAGTTGAATGTGAAGCAATACAATTATTCGAAGTGTGATATATATATATATATATATATATATATATATATATATATATGTATATATATATATAAAGTGTAATAAAATCGTGAATAATGGCCGCTTTCGGTACGAACGGCTCGCAATCAACATGCATGTATAAAAAAAAACCTTGTCTGTTATACGAATTATTTCCCATCCTCATTTGCCTCAACTATCTCGTATTAGTAATCGTTTAGATTTTCAAAATCAGATCCCTGTCAAACTAAGCGCAACTTGCGCTTGTGGGAAGACGGATCACCAGAAGTCGAGCTACTCTCTAGCACTATTTCATAGCGAATAAATGTTATACTATAACCGGTTGGCAATTAGCTTAGGAAACAAGCTCCTATTTACGCAGATTAGCACAGTGGACAGCATGCCGGCTGGAGTAATCAGTCTAGACTACCAACAACTAACCGTGGGAAAAAATTGAAACCAGCTAGTTTTCGATGACAGCGATCATACACTTTGCCTAAAAGTTTGCCAGTGCAAAAATAGGAATAACAGGTCCCTCGAGCGTCATTAGAGAGCTAAATATGATTGTGGAACGTACGGCGTCAGCGGGACTCAAATTTTTACGAGCGCCAAACTCGGAGCTATCTCGCAATATAAATATTTGTGCGGTTGAGGACGCCCATAAACTATATTCTGTAATTAAACGAAAATCTTAAGACAGTTGCATCGATGGCATTTGGAGCTGGTATCGATAATCGATGCTCCTATTAACAATATCTATGGCATATTGGAGTTAAAACGATCTGGTCTGTGTGGACGTTAAAGCGATTAGAGAAGTTGGAAGTGTCATTTTAATATTTTTAACACCACGTGCGAAGGTCATTGAGGAAGGTGCTGCTTCCCTGCTTTCCATACGCCTCTTTGCTGAATCGTCCTGAAAGATAGGCTAAATCCTTTTAAAGGGTGCCACTGGAATTGGGAAATAGAATTCCTTGTGAACCTTTAGAACCTGCTTTTTATTGAGCCCTTGACGAGGATGTCGGTTCGTAGTGTCGAGTGGGATGCTGCTAGGAAAGTATCGGCTCAGAACCTCTCCGTTGCTCTATCTAAGTAAAGCAGATAAATCTAGAGCAGAAACCCTGAAACAGCGATGCCGATTCAACTATGTCCATGTATCATATAGTTGATGATATGTACGAAGGTGATCTTGTTTATTTGTATATGCTCATCGACATAATAATCAGCAAAATGCAACAGCAAAATACTTTTCTATAAGACCAATTTATACAAACAGATCCAACAGTTTATAGCTATTTTCCTTGTTCATATTCGTGTTATTTGTGCGGTACAAGTTGGTACGCCAAATTGACGAGAGCCTTTAACGCCTGAAAAGCGCAATAGGAATAATATGAATAGAAAATATAGCAGAACGCGACTAAGACAAGCGCATGCATTTTAGGACACGTAAATCTAAACTTTGAGACTATTTCGTCTTAAATACAGGGGAACTGAAGGTGGACTGATGTCGCTTTGTTTGAGCGCTGTATTTACGAGGCTTTTTGAAGAAACGCGAGGCCCCGGTGACACATAACGTGATAAATATTCTGTGCACGGCAATCAGCAGAGGCCATAACTCGTTCTTCTTAAAACGTCCTGTTACGCAAGAATAATTCGCGGTTTCGAGGCTTCTCACAGAATCAACTGGGTCACCTAAAATATCGAAGGGAGCAATATTTAAGGATGCGTAGATGCACACAACCTTACAGGGTCCAATTTGGCGCATAAATAACGGCATAAATTATAGAGAGAAAATTGTGAAATAATCTTTGTTTTTTGGAAAATTGTGAAGGTTCTGGGTGAAACTGGACAAAATAGTCAGACGTATATGATGTAGGGACGAGGTCTAGCTGGTACCGATTATTATTAGGAGAGGTCGAGATTATCGTCGATAGTGCCAAATCAACAAAGCGATATTTGGCTATAAATCCTTCTAATGCAATATACTTCCAAGCTCACTTCAGACATATTCAATGTTTATACAATACGATTTCTACCAAAGTGTCTTTCCACCACTCACACTGGCTTTCCGAAGACATCGACTGGATCACGACACTGTGAAGGCAATTTTTTTAAGTAGAGGTTAAAAGCAAAAATCCATCATCTTCACCGGCTTTCAATGCTTGGGTATTCGCGGTGTGAGTTCACCGTTACTGAAGTAGTGGATGGTGTTCTAAGACTGCTCAACCAGAAAGCATATGGACCAGACACAACTACAATGGGAACATCAAAACGGCTCTGGCTTTTGCACAATATTGGACAAGCTTGCCCTACGAAGGCCTGAATGAAGAAATACATCGAGAAGTTCGGGGAGAATGTCTAATGGTTTTAATAAGAAATACGAAATCTTGGCGAAAAATCGCGGAGAATTGCTTACTTCGGTTATGAGTCCTCGCACGACGTCTAATTGCTTACCGGGAGCATCGCGAAGCATAGCCAGCCGGACAGTTCTTCTCGGTTTTCATCAACGACATGCCCTCAAGCATCAAACAATTGGTGAGATCATTCGCGGCTCAAATCAAGGCAAGTGCCAGATTTAAAATCAAGGCGGGGGCGATTTAAAAACCGCAAAAGCTACCGACGAATACCGCCGTCAGAGTATTCAATATAGTCGTGCCAACCGCCACAAACCGAGGTCAAGTCATCAGGGGGCCGATAAGCTCACGAGACCTGACAGCCCTTGACAGAGCCAATCTTAAACTCAGTTCATTCTTAAAACCAGCGTTCAAACGTCAAAGCACGAAACGAAATCGCCCAGTGTACTTGCTGGCCGGTTCTTCGTCTTTCGTCGAAGAGACTCGGAGAACGTTTAAACTCTCCTAACAGAGTTGCATATCGCACCTTCGTGGACAGTTAAATTACGAAGAGAAAGGAGGTGGATCATGATTCGTCAGGATGTGTACATTTTAAACGTTTGTACATACAATGCTAGGCATAACGTGTTAAATTAATCCATGTACAATATATCCTATATCCTAAGAGGGTTGAGAAGAAATTCCCTGCAGACAGCCGCAAAACGACCTGTGCATGACAGGGCGGACTACCATCCACGCGCATGTGAATGTTGCTTTTTTTTGGAAACAATGTGATCCAGTTAGCTGGTCCGCAGTCACTATTGCCCCTCGGAGTGTTTTCAAAACCTTGGTAGCACATGTCATAGAGAGCTGAGAACTTCACCTGCTGACACTCGAGTCTTCGCTTACATGCAGCTCAGCGCTGGTTCTGTTCCTTGGAATAGACATGAATCTAGCAGTTGAAACATCGTTTAGTGCTAAAAAAAATTCCGAAACGCGAACGCTGTAAATCAAATTGGTTGATGTGTTAGACTGGGAAGCCTTCCCGCGGCAAAACTTCTACTAAATCGATTCAGGAGGATTGATTGGACCGTTGGAGAGTCATCGCGAAGAAGGTCATCTTCACTATAGGACATCTCACGAACAAACCAGTTGTGAGAATTACCCCCGAGTCTTTGAGCAAGCTTTGCCTGCTTATTCTGGAATTGCACACACCACATATTTCGAACCGCAAAAATTCATATGATCCAAACGGTTCCAGGGCAGATTCAGGGGATACGTATCGCCTACTCTCAATCAAATCTACAAATCTCTACAAAATCTTTAAGCAGCAAAAAGCTCAGCTAACGCATACCGTTGCAATCGACCATCGTCTTGCCCATGTCCAGGGAATATGCTGATGGGCAAGAACGGGGTTAGAACGGAAGAGACGACATCTCCAGTAGCAGCTCCGAACAGATTTGGTCGTGAAATGATGACTTGGCAAAACGAAATTATCGATGCAAAACGATATTTTGAGTTCTTGAAAAGACTCATGGACGAACGCCACACGAGAATCAAGAGCACGCAGTGCAGCGTCTTCTCGATGACAAGGCTCACCGTACAGCTGCAATAATAAACTGGCTGCAGGCTAACGATATCCGTCGATGAATTCCACCTGCATATTCTCCAGATTTACGCCCTTGTGGTTGTGGTTATAAAAGGGGCAATTGGAGGTGCAGATTATCGAGACATCGGTATCCTTCAAGAAGCTGGTGATAACAAGGTTAGGTGTGTGATGACGCCATTGGCGGGGTACACTGCCGTTCCGAGACTCTCAAGGCAATGGCTTCATTGATATAGGCCAATGAATCATAGCTCTAGTTCATCGTATTCAATAGTTTAATTAAAGTCGTTTCGATGCACAAAATAGCTTCCAATAGCTTTTGTCCGACATACAGTTAACTAGTGTTATGTTTGAGATGTTTGTAGTGAGTGACAGTTTCAAATGCGGATTGAAAATTGCAGAAAGGCTTCTTATAGTATACCACGACTCTCGAACAAACTTCAACGCAGCGGTGACTTGATCTGGGCGCGAACTGCTCCTTTCAGATTGATTCTTTGGTTGTTTGCGTTATGATTACAGTCGATTGTGCTTTTCAGCATTTTGAATGCGTCTGAGGTGAGATAACGAGACGTGTACGCCGGTTGTACAAATTGCTTTTGTCACCACGCTTATAAATCCGAGCAACGATGGTCGGAAACAGATTGGGGGCCGTCAGCCTCTCTTCAGGCGAGCGAATATTTCGTCAGATGTTGTTTGCCGTTGCACGTGTCGTATGTGGGTGCTTTAAGCATTATAGTTAATTATGATAATAGTGATAGTAATTTATTTATCGGAACGAGACATAACAAACGAATTCATCAACATTTAGACTATTTACTCCGGACCAGGGGGGGGGGGGGGGGCGGCGTACTCGGTACACGTTCGTGAAGGATATGCCAAAAAATTATACGCGATATATCGGAGAGTCAATGTGGTGTGTAGCCAGTTATCTAATTCGTCCCTGCTCGATCTACGATATAACTACTACATACATTTATTCTAAATAGAGATTTGAGGCAGTAGTGCCTCGTGAGACTTACGCGAGTAAAAGTCAGGTAGAGACCGGATGAATGTTTTTCCCTACGAATTATGAACGAGGAAACAATGTTCCTCCTACGCGCGGCCAGTTATTATCAATCAACAAGGAACAACTCGCTTAGATACACATATGTCTAACGATGATATTCTTGCAAACGACTATATTCTCCTCATTCAAACGGCTTCTACATTCTGTACAAAACTACCAAAGAACAACACAAGCAGCATCCAAGGTGCGGTGCACAAGTCCCAAATTGACGATGACGGCAGGGACTGGAGGGGAATCTTGGACGGACGTTTTCTACTGGACAACACAGATTTACGTTTGGCATTCAACCTAGCGCGAAGGAATTCGCGGCAAATTCGTTATTTCGGTCATATACACATACGGTAGATAGCTAACTATTATAGCTAGCTCTAAGCACTGTTTTTCGAGCCTCATCTGTTCTCCTATCTGACAAGCCTCAGCTCTTAACCTTTTAGGTATTACAATGAGGACCTGTCGGGGCCACCTTTGCTTATTAGCTCGAAGCACTATTACGGCACAAACGCAACGTCATTACGTCGACACAATATCGAACTCCGTCAGTTTGAGTTTGTGTGCATCATGAACAAACCATTTTCTCACAGTGAATTATTCACTGTGAGAGAGCTTGCAGTACGAAGGTCCCCGATAGGGAGAGACCGATGGGGAGAGAACAGATATATTGTAGCTGTACGTATCTGATGCTGTGGACAAAATGACTGAATCGTAGCCGTTTGTCAGCAATATAGATTGTTTTCTAAACAGTTGATGGAGGAGCGTTTCTGTACAAACTTGAAGGCTATGCACTCATTTGTAAAGGAACCCACAACTCTGTCGCGTCTCTGCGCCCGCGTGGTGATAAGCGAGAAAGATGTTACGCCATAGCACGACTGCGTCGAATGGCCGTTTATTCTGTAAGTCATTCGAGTGAAGAAAGTTATCTTACGTTGCAGATACAGGCACAAAAAAACAAAGCAATCCGTCAAGATACATCCTCTATCGTATATTGTACACGAATGCGAAAGGTACCGCTAGCTCTCACCAAGGTCATCATGTTCCCCGTATCTCTAAAAAACGAGCCAAGGACATATATATATATATTTGTATAGTTATTGCATCACAACGAAACTTTCTATATTTGCGTAATTCTAAATACTTGGCATGCACGCCTGCTCGGACAATGGAAACCAATTCACGGCCTCGATTCATATGCGAGTTATCTCACGTTTATCCGTTAGCAAATAGTCATCTACTCTCTCTGGGTCTAGCGGTGAAAGGGGCTTGATAGTGGCATCTGTGGCGGGCCAACAATTCTTAGCAGTTTCTTCATAATTCTCAGCAAATGGTTACTAATACAGTTACTTCAAAGATTAACAGACTTCCTGCTCTGAGTTATGCGTGAAATCCAAAGCAGCAAACGCCGTTATAAGGCCTAAACAAATTTATTGATCACAATAGTGCGTCCTCCAATATAAAATATTTAAAGTCGTAGTTGGGTCCAGGGTGTCTGGCCAAGACCGTAATGGTCCCGAGGGAGGCGATGGCATTGCCCCTCTGCCTGTTATCGAGGTGAAAGCGCTGCAGAAGAATGGATCCCGCGCCCTTGGTGCGGATCAGCCTATGGTAGACCCCTTCGAGGAATCTAGCAGTGAGGGGGCCGTGGCCACCTCAGGTTTCGAAGGCAGTAGGGAAAAAGGGATGAGTTGCCTGGAGGGCGGCATACTTCTCTAGTTTAGTTGGCATTATATCATTTCGCTGAGCTGTGCTGGGTCCACCTCTCACTATTCTCCTTCGCGAGCGTAGCATGGTATATATGTATGTGTCTCGGAGAACGGAGAACAGGCGTTTATACCAACAACAATACGAGTCGCTACAAACAGCTTACTATTGAACGAAGCCCGCGGAGCTTGGGATGAAAAACCCGGCAGCTTTTTCAATTGCATCAGACGCCTCTGGTATATTTGGACGCGTAACGCATGCAATACATTAGCGATTGGTAATTCGATGTGTACCGCTCCACCACTTTGAGTGCCACGTATTTCCCTGTTTAAGTAAATTTTTCGGGCACGACACTCACCCCTATCTAGGTCTGCTTGGCTCAACTTGTTCACTCGAGGGCGACGACTGATCTGGAATTCTCATATATTTTTTAGGGCTTCTTTAATTTATTAAAAATGATATAAATATTTCTTAAACCTATTCATTTATTTTCTTTATAAAATTCCTAACTTTATAAGTTTTGATTAATAGAGGTTCTTATTTTATATTAATAAACTATAAAATAAAAAGACTGCCTATACTTCTCTAGCGTTTCTTCTTAGTGATTGCACTTAGCCCTCGGATCGAGAATCCGGCAAGGGAACATCGGCAGGGAGACCCAGGCTAACGGCAATACGTTTACAAACGTGTATTTCATCTGCGATCGCCAATCTCTTCATCAGTTTTGGAGTGTCACCCTCCACATCCCCTTAGTTAAAAGCAAAAGCAGATAGACACCGATTGGTGTTGTCGTCCAGTGTCGTATTCTTGTGCCTTAGTACCCCGCACATTTGGCAAACGTTCTAGCAGGATGGTTTTTCCTGTTTTTACTGATTTCTATGCTTTTACCCAAAAAGCTCTATTTATGTTAAATTAAATGCACCTAAAGTTTCACGATGTATATATATATATATATATATATATATATATACAGTTGTCTATTTAACGTGGCTTCGTGATGAAGCATATCTTGGTAACAGGTCCCGAGATGGCCAATGATTACAAAATTGTCTTCACTAGTCTACGAGTCACTACAGAAGCAAAATGTTTCCACGGTTGAATTATTTACGTCTGTTTATATTAACACTTGTCCATTTGTGGTATTAGCTAATGTTTGCTTCTATTCTGTGTTTCAGGTAAGCAAGGCTAAGGAAAGCGCTCGTGAATGATGAAAATCAAATACCGTATTCTTCTATGAGGAAATACGCCCATTCGATAGGTCAATTTTTACGTGCACCTAACACAGAGGTTTAATTAGTTTACGAACGACCAACTCAAACGGAAATGGGTTACGGAAACACTATTTAGCAAAAACACCATTAATCTACATGTATTCGTTTGGAGCTAAATATATATATATATATATATATATATATATAGGTTCTATATTCTACACACAAATCTGCTGTTCATTCATTCTTGCATCCGCTCTTTAATCTTGAGCTAATTTCTCCCATTAAATCCGCTGTAAACTCTCCACCACTCCGAGTGTATCGACGTCTACCGACTGGGCCAAATACCTTCCGCCAACTTCGTGATATTTCAGTCCATTATTCCCGTTTTCCTTGGCTGCCTGTGTTCTGTAACATGGGACCAGAGTTTTCCCGATGACTACAGGATCAAGGGTATGCGATCCAGGAGAAGAGTGGTGTTGGCCGATAAGCCAGCCGATCTTTTTGACCCATTACGTGGGCCGATTGGAGTGCTCCGGAGATGATGTCATTGGCGTTTAAGTGGCGGAATCATCCACAATCATCGTTCATCCTTTGTGTGAATCTGGCTTTGAGCTCACCCCGATAGCATAGCCACAACGACTACGACAGGATAGTTGCAATGCAATGCGCGAGCTGATTCTAGAAAGCACGAACAAGCGGCTTCACTTGCCTGGCACTGGTTGATACTACTTAATGTACTGTATTTTGCTTAGAATGTGCTCACCGAGTTTACTGCAACGAAATCTCGGGCTGCCGGATTGGTCGTCTTCTTCACCACGGTCTATTCTATTAAGGATCGCTGCCTGTCCAATTTGCAAATATTTAGTCTCCTCATGCTGACGATGTCAACGTCCTTGTCCCGGGTCCTCACAGCGATGCTCTGCGACCCTCTCTTAGAGACATTTCCACTGGAAATATTCGTTCTTAGTTTATTATTCGTCCTTACTTAACCTTTGCGCTGTCCTGACCCTGATTCTACAGTTGGTTTGCCGTACGATACTTGAAAATAGTGTTTCTCGAATCAGCCTGCGCTGCATCCTACTGTGGAAGTATCCGAATCAATTTGTGTCGAGTGGATTATTATCTCGTCGGACAACAATAATAATAATAATAACAACGGATGGCCAGATAATACGCGGAAGACGAAGTTGTTTTTATCTGCGGCGTACGATCTGTCTCATATATCGCTTGCTACTCTTCCCAATCACGTGTGATCAAAAAACTGCGTTTTTTCTACACGCGAGAATGCGTGGATTTAAGTAAAGTCATTTCCAGGACTCCCTTCGGATAGTCAAAACAAATCACCCTTGTACCCCTTATATCTGCCGGCTGTATCTTGTAGTCGGGCTGACTCTCAGCCAGCGTTTACGGTCCACGGAATTGTTTTTTTGCATTGCTTCATAAGATGGATCTCAAAATGCAAATGTGCAGCGGTAGGCATCGAACCCGTGTTCGTACGTGTCTCCTCCGGTTGCAAGGTGCACACGAATGCACCCTGCTACCGGGCTTGACATCCGCCGGCTTTGCGAGAGTTTCAAATTGTTTTACCAATAGCAGTGCCCTAAAAACTTGGCTACGAATGCTGAAATGTTTTACACTTCTAGGGCCTACCCTTAACAAACGTTCCCCAGAGTATGATTACGAAGAGTGCGGCTATGTCGTCGAAGTTCACAAGCCAAAATTACATATGGTGGTTTACTTAGCGTTGAAGCGTCCTCTGTTCTCGACAGGCTCGAATAGCTGACCAGGCCCTTGTCATACTATCCAGGGGCGCCTGGAAGTTCCTGTGACCAATGAGGACGTGGAGTCTTAAAGGACGTGTGTTTGCCTGTAGATGTGTCTGTCCAATTTTCAACGTCTGGGATAATATACCTTAGAGAAGCCTGAAGGCTCCCCCAAGACATCGCATTCAATTTTTCTTGCCAAGCCGCTATGGATGTTTCCCAAAGCTCTCTACCCTCTTTTGTTGGGTCAGGATATTTTTTCGTGTGCTTGTATATGCCGTTATGTACCACGAGACGATCCCTCTAAGAACCAAAACGATGAGGGCGAAGTGTCCTGCAAGCCAATATGATTCTCAAGGCAAGCGTTCCTTGCCTTTATTTGATAGCATCCAGGTGGACTCCTTTGAGAAGACCGTGAAGACTGCCCAAAAAAGGATGGTGGATTCGGCAAACGCCATAAATAACTTCATTTTCTCTTCCATTGGACCATAGGTGTTCCACATGAAGCTGATGTATTTTGCGGCTGCTTTTGAAGACTTGTTGTTACAGATTTGACGTGGGAAATCCTGCGCGTTTCCCGGTCAAGCTGTATGTCAAGGTATCTAACACAGGGCCAGTGCTTAACATGACTTAATGAAAGCTTGATTAAAATTGTTCTCCGGCTATGCACAAAACGTAGTGGGGAGATGGGGAAACTATACTAAAGGACACTAAAGGTTGTCGAGCTGATTCTCAGCTAACATTTAAAGTCCACAGAGAACTATATTGAAATGTCGTAAACTCGATGCCATAACAGAAGACCACCACAGAAGGGATCTGGGATTTCTCGGACGCCCACAAGCGCAGTGATGCTGATGTCTCCCGGTGGCGCCTTCCGGGACAGCTATTATAATAATTATAAAGCCTCCAAAAGAATAGTTTTTTTTCTTGCTATATGGTCTATTTGTAAAAATCTATTAAAAAAGAACAGATTCATTCTCTGTGGCCAGTTTGGGATTGACTCGTATTCATATATATATATATATATATATATATATATATAGATTCATACCGTTCGTGTAAGATTTTCAAAGAAAATATGTTATAATATGAGAGTTGAGAAATTGAACAAATTCCGTGCTAAAATTGATTTCTAGCGTTCGTGGCCAGTCCACGTACAGTTACATCAAAAAAGTGTGAACCCGCTTTAAACGTTCCGTGAACCGGAACGAATTGGTGCAGTCATACGTTCACGAGGGTATACATAAGTGGTACTTACAGTATGCGTAAAAAAACAAACGTTAAATTGCCTCATCGGAGTTATTAGCAGATGTGAATTTCGATTAACACCGAGAAATTGGCAACGGATAGCTGATGGAAACGTTGTCGGACGCTGCTCAAGTGTCTGCTGAATTCGAAGACAGGACGTCCCGTTCAATCATGCACCGTGGCCAACTAATTTGTGTTTGTAAATTGACTAATCAATCATGCAAGTGATTGACTCCGTAGTTGTTTCCAATTGGATGTGACGAAATGATACGCATAATCGTCTTGTGAAAAGACGTCCCCAGAGACCAAGACGCAATAGGATTTGTTATGATAATAACAATAATACCAATAATGATAACTATATTGACAAATCTGCAAGTACAAGACTGGGTCGATGAAAAGGCAGGTAAACTATTGGTCGGCAAACAATGGACATTAATCAGATATGATTAACTATTGGATGAAGACTTCCTGACTATAGACGGTTCTAATTAATGAATCCCAAATATTCTCTTGTTTGAAATAAAACTCCGAGTTACTGTCTTCGCGAGTTTGAGAACAAGGCGACCTAGATACTATTTGTTTATTTATTTTGTACTATTTGTCCCCTACGATGAAGTAAATATATGATCAAAACTCATATACTCATACTGTCAACTGTGAACCACCTGGCCTGCCGTGTTGGGCTACTGCTTTAACTACTGAGCTGCGGCACCATGAATCATTGAATTAGTCAATTAATCAACCATTACTAGCTTTCGATATACACGGCATTCGTCTCGGGATTCCAATTGTCGATATTTTAATCAACACCTGAATCTGATACCGGCCGAACTTATCCGCCAACAGATATAACATCATGTTAACGCATATCTCACCGTCTAACAGAGAGAGAATGTCGAATACAGATATCTCGTCCCTTCTAGAAGAAGTTCATGGCTATTGAGATAGCGATCTAAATATGAATCGTATACATTCGTCGATTGGGTGTCTGTGAGATTGAATAGTCCAACGAATAGTCTACCGACCAGTCAACTGTTTGTTTCTATCTAGGAGTAAACAAGATATAATCATGTGGTTGGCAAGATGAAGAAGCATTCAAGCTGGTTAGGGCTGTAATTAGTGGCCACATCTATCCTATCAATGCCATATAGATAAGTGTCGAGAAAAATCTGATAGAGGGGGTCTGTGAGCTAGTCAAATGCGGGAAGGCTTTAATTTTATTAACTTGGCCACTGCTAAATTAGTAAGAAATCACTACCGAGGAAACGTAATCCTGCTAATGCTACAAAATGCGTATACGTGGCATTTATAAGTAGATATTTATCACCCTAATCATTGTAGGTATGTTACATTCGAATAAACGTTAGGGGCTAATATGTAGACGGCTGTTTCTCAGGTTTGGCGCAGCCGATTCGGTATTTTGGATGACGTTCGCGCGTCGACGATGTGTTCTAATATATCCCGTATATCTCGGACAGAAGGAGCAAGATAAGAGCTTGGCCTGAGATTGAATTCTGAATTCGAGACGGGCTTTCCGAACGGTTGGCATGTTTATCATAAAAGTAAGCACGGGTTTGATGAAAAAAAAAAAGGTAAAACCACAATTTACTGTGCTAATCGAAAGAAAACTGACCAGTAAATATGAAACTGAGGTTGTATCAAAACAAAAACAACAGCCAAATGCAAACAGTCCACTTGGAAAATTGTGGTAAGATTACGCCAGCTGGAGGGCCGTGTCATCTATGATTCCCAGGTATATCAATTGTTCAATTGGCTCAAACACAACAGTGCCATTTATAATTGAATGTACTTCAGCACAGGTCTCTCACTATGTAAGGGATCCCCCCTCTCTGAAGTCGGGCGGCGTTAAACAAAACACTCATTGTACGCCACATTCTAGGTATTTGCTTTTGTCCGCTGGAATTGAATTACTATGACGACCCTTCAAATGACCCTTGCAAGCGTGTCTTGTTTGCAGCTCCTGTAAAATAATCTTGACTGTCGGCCATCTGTATTGTATAACGTCATTGTGAGAAGGTCAGAGGAGTCAATCTGTTATCACTTATATACCGAATTTAGATGAGTTAAGGAAAACGTGTTATACGTGTGTGCGTGTATATAGGTGTTCTTAAAATCCCTATAAGGAATCGATTGGCTGAGATCGAATTGGCGAAGTAACGAGAAGATTTTCCTCGGTGAAAACTGATTAATTTCCGTTTTTATTTTGTATATGAAAACGACATTCACTAAAAGTCACTACGTTCGAAGCTATTGATGTCATTTTTGTCCGAACGTATTCAGTGTGTTGACGTAGATGATGCCACTTCCGGTAGTGAAAATATGGGTGCACTTGAATGCCCCACAGGGTAGTCTTTAACAGATTGCGGGCTAACTTTCAGTCAACATTTAACGCCCACGGTATTCCTATTTGCATGGCCAAATTCGCCTTTGTTCACTTCTGTCCATCTAAATCGCGTCGAACCCTGTTGAATATTGCAGGACTACCCATCTCCGGAGTGTCTACCGCTCGGCTCTAGGGTATATATCTGGATGAGCACATGTCTGGCTATGAACACTTGCGCCAACCGCGCCATAGTTTAGCCGTGGTCATAACAGGAATTTCAGGAGTTCGGAAACTCCTCGGTACTAGAGAATGCCGTTCCTTATATCACGTTTTTTTCAGCCCACGTATGGCTTATGGTTTCGATTAAGTAGGTCCTATAATAATAGGGTTCTACCAATCCTTAAATTGCAAAAACGAGGATCGTGATGCTCACCCCGCGTCCCTCCGCCCGATTCGTCCGGGTCTTTGTCTAAAGATCTTAACATTTTGCCGTTCCCCTCCGATTCCTATTGCCTGCACATTTTCAAAGCCCTGCATGATGTATTTTCTAATATTTTTGATCTAAGGCTTTCAAGACATAATACTCGTTCTTTTGCCTGTGTCATATTCAAATAATGTTAGCCGTCGATGCTTCCGTTCTCAAGGGTCTTTTATATGTCGAGCGGTCTCCCAAATGGAATGCGCGAATTACATTAAGGGTCCATTACAAGTTCTCAGTGAGTTCTCAAAGAACACTTTCTAAACAAATTGTTATATAGAACATTTTGCGTTCTATTGTTACGGCTTATTTCTCATACTAAAATAAAAACTAATTAGATCATTAATAATAATAATGATAATAATAATTACCTTAGTGCAAACTATTGTTTTCCGTCATGTTAATACTTAGACGCAGGAGTGTAGCAAATAGAAATCCTGTAATCAGTTTATTTAATTATGTATAGTACTGTTATTTAGGTACATTTGTATGCGAGATTGTTTTTTTTGTTCCATACGGACGGAATGACCCCTGATCATGAAATCAACCCTAGGTGATTCTTTCTCTCCCCTATGAGCCCTGACGGGAGGTCTCGCTCCATTATCATTTATACGTTAGCACCTCCTAAATGTATCGTTAGAGACACTTCATAAATATAATGATAATAATAATAGTAATAATAATAATAATTACACACTAGAAACTTGGTTGGCAAGCTACAGTTTTTTTGGCAGATAAGCATAATCGCGCCAAATTTAAAATACTGAACACACGAGACCCACCTCGTTTTGAGGTTGACTTTGAGACACTTGAGGCGGATTCGCTAGTAGAATCCGCGAGCTGCAACGTGTAGAGGCTTGCCCAGAAAACACATTGAAAGACTTCTTGCTTATATGGGCCCGCATCGCCCGAATCGCCAGAAGGGCATGCTTCGTTACTGGCACAGGTGACCGCGCAGCTGATAAGATAAAAAAAAAGAACATTGTGCGCTAGGAGGCGGCCACAAGATCAAAAATATTGAGGGAGTTTTGATTGCATTCGTCAGCTGACAATGATTACACGGTATTCAACTTGACGATATTTTAGTGACAGATTATTGCAAAACACGTTCGAACTGGACGCTTTGACACAATTTTCTGAAGAAGCCAACACAGTTGCGCCCATTCAGTTGCGTTTTGTGACTTTAATATTGGATTCGTTAAATAAATAGCTTTAGTTCCTTATGTCGGCTCGATCCCCATTAAACAGCATCCCCGCCAGGAGCCAGCATAATGCTGGTATAGAACCTCATATCGAAACAGTTCATGCATCATCAATAGCAATAGATATGAACTAGTACAAAAACTACTCATAGGACACTCTATTCATCTTGCAACAATCGTGGAAAACGTATAAACTCTAGTTTTTTTAGTACGACGAGTGTTTATTGCATACTTCAGTGTAGGATTACATGACATTTTCTAATATAGAATTTCATATCAAGTAACGTCTCAGGACAGTTAGCCAGGGCCTCCCCTATAAATTCCAATCGTAAGATCATCTACTGCATAACTATAATATATATTTGTATATGTATCACCATTTTCGCATTTCTTCTATCGCGTAATGTATACACTGCTTCATCTAATAACTATCTGATGAAATTACATACATAAGTTTTAACTAAATCAATGACTAGTTTGGCTTTTTCGATTCACAATCCGAGGGATGCTAGATACAAGCAGGTAATTTATTACTTACGCTTATTTTTGGCCACAGCTTTTGAATGGAACAAAATGATGATGCGCCGAAATCGAACGATTCCTCCAACATCTGTTTTCCCTCTTAAGCCACACAATTGAATATGCACTTCTCGAATTCAACTCAATGAATTTCTTCCACTTGGCTGTTCGGATTGCGAGTGGAGGTGCATTACGCTGGAACAATTACTAGAACTGAACCCTTTGCATGTTAACATAGTTGTGTATTTTTGCTAACAAAAATGCAATGCGCCCAGGAACTTTATGCAGGTAACTCATACGGAGTGCTATTATGTATCTCGTAGCTTGCTGGATCTTAAAGATCGATTTCATTATTTTCCTGTGATTCTATTCTGTATAGAGTCGATAATGTAATATCGACCAGTTCTACTGGAACGAGCTACTAAGTCGGTCAATGACTTCGTGCGCAAACAAAGAAGGCCCGATCTGGCTGCGTCTCGTTTGTCCAAATGTGCAGATAAATAATATAAGAAAATAAACAATGCTCGCGGACGACAGCGTAGGTCTATTCCAGCAAAAGTGCATCCAACGTTCAGCTCATTGTGTTGATTAGAAGCTTTGAGTTCGACTTTGATTCATTTGGTTTCCACGTAAGCATCGATATGCTTGTTGTAGAGTAACATATGTGCGGAAAGTTCCACTCTTTCTAACTAAGTCGTACACACAACGAATACTAAATGCACAATTGTCACTGCGGGCAAAACACGACTCTGTTGCAGTGATCTTAATGATACCAATAATATCAAAAGAATGATTTTGTATAGAAATCACATGGCTAGATAGTCGGGCCCAAAGACTACAATTATGCATATCAAATACGAATTTCAACTACCGGTCGTTAATTCATGGATCGCTTAAGAACTCAATTTTTGCCACATGCTGGCTTTGAGCCTTCGGATACAGATCTTGGATTTCCGGTTCATGAGAAAGGCTGACAGATGCCGAAGTAATTCTTACCGTGCGCCAGCCACTGGCATGTGTCAAGAGAGACAACCTGACAGGTATATTCTTATATAGCGAGACTTTTTTCATACGCAGTCAACCTCACATAGTCTGGCCAGCAACGATAGGATTGACATCCTGGCGGCAACCATTCTCGTAAAGAACATTATCCCTCGCTATAGTGCATCAAAAAAAGTGCCCAACTGAAATAGATGAGTGAATCTCCAAAAGCGAGCGAGGCAATAGCTGACAGATGAGCATATGATACATAAAAAGATGAGTACTCGGGTAGCGAGACATCATTGTTTTAAATAATCTATTAAGGATTTATAGAAGAGGCTGTTCTTAGTTGTATTTCACGTTCAGCGGGTGCAATTGTCGCCCACGTTTATCATTAAACAATTTCAACGTTTGTGATGACTGTAAATTGACACCGGCTTAGAATTCAACGTCAATATGGGAACATCATATATCTCACAGAGAAAAAAAACAACTGTATCAATCAGTGATCAGTGTTTACTTTCGTCTTAAATACCTATTCTTCTTACAAACCGTTCGAATATCACTTCTGAATGCTTCTGATATCGCTGATATGTATGACCATCCAGAGTTTCTCAGGCCAGAAGGCCGAACGGACAACTCAACAAAGGATCCGGGTGTGGATACACCACAAACTCATCTATTTCGCTATGAAGCCCTTAAAACGGTTGTCATGACAAAGCAGGCTGGGCCATATCCTGCAACAGAACTGCCTAAAAAATGACGCAGGTATACCTGGACATTATTTTTTAAACACGCTCGTCTTAGAAGTTGCGTGTACGTCTCTTTGTGGCTCACGTATCTCAATAGAACTAATATATCTACGTGATGACTCGCACGCAAAGTACCTGTCCATCTCGAGTAATGCTACTAATGCCCTGCAATCTTTTTTGCCCCGGGGGGCATGGGTCAAGCAAAATCGTGAGCTGATAATGTTATGTCGCAATCAACAGCAAATTTTGATGCAGGACGGCCAATATCGCTGTACAGGCTATTATAAGTCAAGTAGTGCTATGTATCGAGTCGATACGCAAACGTGACCAAGCGCAGCTAAGTTGAAAGAGAATCCACTTTGGGTTCAGGCAGTGAGCGCGCAGCTCGCCTGACTAGTTTGTCATGTAACTCTGTTACAGGAAGCAGGTGCGCTTGGGGCTACCTTTATGTTACACAGGGCTGTGTCGAGTGATTGTGGGCGGCTATTCCAGATGCCAGGTTAAGTTCCCTTCGTGGTTGCTTGGCGCGTACCACATAGGACGTCTTTAGGGAACCATTCATTCAGCCGCTGCTTATCTACGACATGACAAGGTCGGGCGTCCTCGAGATTAAGATCAGATCGTTTGAGTTATGAAGAAATGAAGCGTCACAGAGGAAGAGGGAGAGATAGAGAGAAAGAAGTTGGTGTCAATCGCTATATAAAGCTGAACTGTAATACTCGAAAGCCTCACAGGTGTGCAGTGACTCGTGAGAGATTAACTCAATACACAAATACACCCAATTAACACAATATTGTATGAACAATGTGTGGACAAACGTGTTAGCTACTTGTCACGGCTTAGCTAAGCCCAACAGAGATTCTTTACAACACCACAGTTGAACTGATCTGAAAACGAACTCATGGCAGAATTGGCTTGCGCATCCATTGTGAAAGCGTACGTATAAATTGATATACGCTTGCAACAACTGTGACCAATGTCCTTCTAATTTTTATATTATTAGTCAAATCGAATGATGTCACACAGGCATATATACAATAATGCATGTTACATATACTTCCATCTTCTATTGTAGAAATCACACTTGCATCACGGGCCACTAATGCTCACTTGTACCCACTCTAACGACGGCGATCTAGCGTTCACTATCGCCTATCGAATATCGAAATTTTGTATGCCCTTGTTCAAACGTGCATGCCTATGGAAGATTGATATCAATCGACCTACACAGAATCGTTAGGGGCATTGGGCCAGGGGTTGCCACCAGAGCGAGACGGGTCGAAGAATTGCTAATCTATCCGTTGTATTTACCTCCAATGTCTTGAATATACTCACTTACTCATTCGGTCAGTCACTCACTGGGCAAAGTACTTAGTTGCCCTTGCCGACGCTGATGGTCACCTCTCTCCAAACATACCCACATCCACAGACGAAGGCGCAGTACATATTCATTCATCCGTACACTGATATCTACGCCCACGCAAATCAGCGTAACCATCGCTCTTGTTGTACTCGTCCGTAAACATCCACGTTCTTCATGTAATTTTCGTTGGCTTCGTTCATCGTCTTGCAGGTCAGCGACGCCAAATGCTGACGACCCATCGCGCGGTTGAGCCCGTTCCGGGCCAGTGTCAGAGGCCACGCTCTTAGCAGTCTCGGCCGACTTGGCAGAGTGTCTCTCGACACGAGCAAGTGACAGGGCTATCGCAGCTAGAGCAGAACAACCTAGATCCTGTTCTCACGGATGTTCGGGCCGTCCGCAACATCGCGGCCGCATTGAGTCCCCTCAGGAAAAGGTAAGCGAATGACTTATAATAGAAGCGTCGTAGCTGATTGCCACTAACCTAGCTTTCTGGGCACGTGAACTCGGTTGACATTCACACCAGTATTGTTGCGAATAAGCCAACGATTGCATTCGTAAGCATCGCCCGGTTTCGCTGCTGCATTTGCATCAGTGCATGTTGACGCCGATATCTACGGGAGAGTTTCGACCGAGCATATTCACCCTCGGTCATGTCGATCTCTGTTTTTTTGAGCGATCGTTCAGTTGGGTACGACGAAGCAGTGAAGCTGACGAGAGCAGCCTTCCCGCGTCGAGTTTCAGTTGGGTCGGCTAATCGTCTCCCAGGTAAACGATACTAACACAATAAAATACCCTGTTGCCTTGGACGGTGGATAAGTGCCCAGGAAAATTATTTGCTTCCATCTCTCTGTTTCTTCTAGAAGATACACCCTCACTTACATTCGAGCTACGATAGATGCACACTATCGCATTGTTGCGGATGTTGTTGATATTCAATGGCTGTTGTTGCCGTCGTCCAAATGGTGCCTGTATGGTGCACTACGTACGGAAATGTACGCAACTGATGTCTCCTGTCTTTAGCAACAACAATTCACTGCTGTTATTCCCCAACACGAGCTGAAGGACGATGACAGCATGATCTACCGTCTGGCGCACATGAGCTATGTCTAATGCGTTGACGCTTCTGAGTCCAATCTCGCGATGACTAACAGACCCTTTGAAGGGGTACCATGTTACAATCAGTTGTCAGCGTTAAGAAACACCTCAGGCAGATGCACGATTTGGTTCAAAACGTGGTAATACCTACACAGCACTCGCTTGCGCCTACCACGATTGTATTATAAGATAACGTGAACGGCATCGGCTTTGTTTCAATGCTTGTCAGTCCATATATATATATATGTGAGTATATAGATAGAAATGATCCGAATTTCTATATTTCACAAGAGTCATTTTATTTTATCATACTTGAAAAAAGACAATCAAATTCGTATATGAATCACAAGGATTCCGATTTACTGCCTCGCCACTTGAAGAGCGAGACGCCGGAGCGTTTTTCAGCGATCCCACCAGGTGCTCGATGGCAAAGCGGTGGTAGCCGGTGGTCCGATACACCACAATGTGAAAACAACCGTGAATCCTATTTTTGTTGCTCAGTTCGTTTTTCTTCGATATCGAAAGCAATTGGATTGTCACGACGAAGATGGATAATGTCGTCGAATCCTCAAGGATTTCCCAGTCGAGTTGTTGTTCAAGGTAATTGATTCTGTGTGCGCAGAGAGCACGTCATAGGATCATTAGTATTGTCGCCGGGATGTGTCTGCGCGAGAATAATCGACATTCTCTCTATGGGCGGACTTCGAGATCTAAAGATGTATCACCACGGAGCGGCAGCTTAAGTTGAGTACACTCATCTCAATAGAGAAGGTGAACATACTCGATCTTTCCATGCAAATAATATGATAACAGCCGAGCGCGTCGCCGTGAAAATGGTCTCATGGTGGGTTCATCCCTGGGAGTTGCTCGTACGCGTTCACTATGAAAGGGGAAGGAGCGATGCTTCAGACGTGTTGTGTGGTTCTGCAGGCAAAGCTTTGCCCAGGTCTTTGATAGTGTTATTAGAAAACGCGCCACCTTCTAGCAACGGGCGACACGATGGCGAGGGGTTGCCCTCAAGGTGACATGCATAGTGCTTCTACCGATCTCTCACGTATAATATGAGATGCTTATAATTGCAATGGTGTTGTCCATGTTGTATAGCGGAGCCTTTTTTTGCTCAGAGTAGATTGTACCGATAACACCGGTCCAACTAGACAATGATCGATATCAATCTCTATAATTACTAGCGAGAATTCATATTGATATTGTTGCACACCATATAGACAGAAGGAACTTGTTTAATAACTGCCGCTGTATGAACGAGAATTTAGTTTCGTCGGCGTAATCACCTGGGAGTTACAGAGACAATTCAAAGAGATGTCCAATTTCATATTTCGTTGCAAAGACTCTATACAGCCTCTTGGGTTCTAAGTACACTTAGTAACCACAGTTCGCTGCGAAGCTATTATAATTGTAGTAACGTGTAACAGCAACAACCTGTATAGGATCCCTCCTTTCTAGATACCGAAAATATCCCAACAATCTTCCTTAACAACCTCACTGGAGATAATCCTTTATACCAAATTGCTGCGTGCAAATTTTCGAAACAACTCTTTTCCCAATACATTATTCATTTATCTCACATAGATGTTATTATATCATATATATATATATATGATCTAAGAACATCTATATGAGATATATGAATATATGTATATGTATCACATGGGTGTGGTGTCGGTATCTGGTAATCACTTCAGGGACGATGGTCTGGCCATAACTTCGTCATAACATAGAAAACAAATTTCTTATCTGAGAACGCAGTTTTCAGCAAATAGTGTGCTATTCTTAAATGACAAACATTATTATTTCTACTATTACGATATGTCGATGAAAGTTGCCATGTACATCAGTATAGGCAAATATATAAGCATATCGAGACATCGATGTTATATACACGCTACAATAGATAGCGATAGATGGACAGATGGATTGGTACCTTTTTTGCCGAGAGGCAGTATCACAAAGGGAGACAACGAGTCATGGCTCTATCATCACGGAGGATCAATCAGATTTTATCCAGTGTAAAAATAGTTTTCTTGCCGGCTGATTGCAGAATGAGCCTCTCCGTATTGTCGATCTCCGCTGTCTCCTGCTTCGCTGTGTGTGCGCCCTGTTTTTTTTTCTTCTTTATATTATTTTGTTTTTCGCTTTGGGTGGCCAAATGTTGATGCCGCACCAATGAAGTCGTTTCTCTGTCATCACACCACCGGTGCTGCCTTCACGACGCCAGCACGACGCTGTGGCTGTGTGGTTGTTTGTGTGGCTGTGTGTGTGTGTGTGTGTGTGCTGTAGCCGGATTGACGTCTGGGCCCGCTGCTAGTTTTGGGAGTTTGTCCATTTGCTGAAGGTTATTCACACACAAACCTCCTTCCAGCCGGCCTGAGTCGAAGTTTCGGTCTGCTGTTATCTGTTGTGCCGTTGGACGCAGGCGGACATTTTGAATGTTTCGCCACAGCGTCGAATGTAGCAGCAGCAGCAGCAGAATGGTGGAACAACGGAGGAGGGCGGGGGGGGGGGGAGGGAGGGAACTACAGCAGCGTTCTTCTGTTTTGCAAATTGTCTCTCCCAGCTGAATTGATCTTCTTAGCTCACAATCCAATCGGGCCTTTGGTAGCGGCCGCGGCTACTGCTGATTTTGGATAGCTGCTCGTTCGTTCGTTCGCTAGCTCGTCTGTCCGTTTGTCTGCTCGTAAGTCTGACGAACCGGATTCGTCGGGGGCTCCTCCATTATCCTCATTGTTACAAAGAGCTAGTTTGCAGTTCGCTGATGTCATACTGCAATGATACCACGGCCACAGGTTACTACGACTAGTTACAGTGGTAGCCACTTGACAGTGTCCGTAATTATGAACAGCGTCTCGTGATGCTTGTGTAAAGAACTAGGCTATCTGGGAATAGGCTATTCTATGTTTGTTGCGCAATGGGTCGCGAAATGGGGGATAGTTGCGGGAGCTGATAGGTCCGACGCTGATTGTCCAGCTATTGTTTATTGTATTTATATATTCGGTGCATATCGAAGGCCTACGATGGTATTGTACGGTTTTCGTACCGGAGTGGCACTTACCTTTACTTTTCGTCAATGAAGTTAAATCATTAATGATGTTATTCTGTTTACAGCTGTTACTAATCTCGTTCACCGTGTTATATGCTCATATTATAAACTTCGTTAAGAATTTCCCTCGAACGCTTTTTCTTTTAATATCAATAGACGAAACACGTTTAGCCGACTGCTCGGTCACAGCGTCGCCATGCGATTCAGTTACTGCAATTTTTCGGATAAAGTAAACAAAGTAATTTTCCCTATGTCAAACACAATATTCTTGTAGAACATAGCAGAATGATGAGGATATGTTGTCTATAGTAAATCACTATTAGATGACCTGATAGTTACTTGAGTTTCACAATCATTGATATGTGCACAACAGAGAATACTACCCAAAACTTCACCAGTAAATTTCAATGAAGGCGCTCCTCGCTCGGCATATGTGCCTAGGGTGTGGTTGAACCTAGGCAACGGATAAGCAACAGTGGAATTACGAGATAAACTACACGTTTGTCTCGCAACAATGAACGCTTAACTGATGCCTACAATGACAATTCTCTTGATCTAGCAGCGTTTCTATGTTCGAAGCACAATTAGAAGGACTCAAATCAAGTTAGATCAGGCGGCACTTAGCAGATAGCGTGGTATAGTGCAGTGGTCCATAGCCGTCATATACAAGCTCAGCTCGCCTTCTGCATATATATGTTCCGAATGCCTAAAAAGAGATCTTTGGTAAATATCAGCATGGTAGCTAATTAGTAACTGATTGTGTAACCGAGGTGGGCCAAGATGGCAATCCTTTCATTTATGTGGCATTTTTTGAATGGCCAGACTCTACCCTGCGAGTCGATATTATGTATTTATTCTATGATCAGCACGTTTCGATTTGACATGCAACACAAGCGACAACCGTGAACTTCTTCGATGCGAATGTTCAATGCGTTATACGATCATCGGCTATTGACCGGACTACAGCTCGTATTCGAATATAAAGGCGAGAATTCAGACCCGTCTGCAGAAACCGGCGTCTCAGAGCTAATACATTATCGTGCCTGTCACATTTGGGCAGAAATCTTGGAAACGATTCCACATCTCCAAAACACGCATCGGTATCTACTGATATTTATAGCATTACGCCCTCTTGTGTATATATATATATAAATAATCATTCAATTTACACAGAAGAGAGCAATATCAGAAGCATGATAAAAGCTTTCGCCTTTTCTTACGAGTTAGCCAAGCTATGCTTTAAGAAGGCGCTAGTCACTCGGGCGCAAATCCCAGAAGACGGCTACTTCAAGCAGCCTGATCCAAACGTTTGCATCGTGACTATTCGGCACAACGCTGCTAGTGTTGCGCATAAAAAAAAAAAGCAGATCTTTAATGCCCCGGGCGCATTGGCGGTAATTTCGCGGATCTTTTCTGTCACGTGGTCACGGAGCCGGCTACTGGCTGTTTCACAGTGTAACGAAATATCCAGATATTTAGCACGGGCTATATACTGCGCAAATTGGCTATTTGCCCTGTTATAGCAGCTTGTGGTTTCATTATAATGCTCTAATGTTCCTAAATAGTCTATTCCTGCACCACGCGAAGAGTCAATGGGAAAGTAAGTAAGCGATGCTGAAAATGTAGTGGGGTTTTTTTAACATATGGAGCTTTTGTTTATTTTCATGACAAGTCCGCCGTTCTGGGTGCCGGGCCGCAAGGTCAACGATGCTAGCTTGGTTTATAAGCTTGGTAATGGAATGGAAAGAGTGCTCAATTTTTTCAAGCTTCTCAGTATCAACATATATATATATATATATGTTGATACATATAGTAAATTTTTTGAGTTTCGAGACAGATAGATTGTCGGATGTGCATTTCATTTTCTTGATTTTTATCTAGGAAAATCCGAAATCTCTTCTCTTATTTGCTCAACAAACCTCCGGGGTGTTGAAGTAAAGAAAACTAGACCACTATGCAGGTTAGCAAGGGCCGTTCGGTATGACAATGACTCCAAATGAGGTTGTTGGTCAATTTAGCAATAGCGCTAAATTACACACTAACAATTTCTTAGTGTGTCATCGCCTATTTACACCCAAAGTCAGATCTTCCCGTACGAGCGCACAGCTGCTGCTAATCCCCGTTCTCGATACAGCCAACATTGTAAAAGCAGTGAATGAGGCATCTTGAATGTCTAAACGGCATTAGCCACAGGCGTTAGTCTAAACATGTGAGACCGCGCAAACGCGTTACTCCTACGTTAATATCGTATTCCACGAACGAATGCTCCAGCAGAGTTAAACGCCCTTTTGTGCAAGCCCCGATATATATATATATATATATATACATATGCATTGCCAAGCCAAACAGTTTTCACTGCCTTGTCTTAAAGATCACTTCTATTTATTCTAACTCTTGCACAGCAGCCCGTACGGGTGCGTTTCCGGCTCTGTACAACCGCAGCGTTCAATTGTTCTCCACCGTCATTAGAAGCTCGGGGCGGTAGAAAACTACTTAACGGGATCTTCGCGAATCATGGGCTGAGATGCAGAATGACGGCGGTCCGACGTAAATGTGCATTCGAAAGGAGCTATTATGTCATCCCGCAGATAGATGAGGGTAGGCGGGTCTTCTCGCACTGGCATCGCCCTCAGTTGACTTTCCGTGTGCAAGCAGTGAACGCGCGCTCATTGACAACGAACGAATTTAATCAGTGTGCCTGCTTGCCTAACGCGCAACGGCAGCATGGACGCCACCGACTCGTTACTGTTTAAAACCGTTCAATGCGATTGTATTTCGCTGGCTCGTCAGCCAGCAGAAACGCGAAACAGCGGATGAATCAGATCGAGCAGCTCCTCATTATTTTGCGCGTTTATTGCCTCAGTTAACTCGGTGAACTCGTGGCGCCATTTCGGCAGATGTTAGCGATATGTTCACGAAATATGACTGCTGAGAGAGAGTTTTGAGAGCCGTTGAACAAAGCAAAAAACTACTCGATACTTTTGGGCCATCCAGATAATGTCCTCCGTTCAGTAGAGCTGATGGTGACATTGGTAGGGGGCGGCTGGGGGTCAATCAGTCAATCAATCAATGGATAACTGTATTACTGTAGTTAAGCTGGGCACAACGAGTCGACAATGGCGTATATTGTTTCTTTGTGTTGTAAACAAGCAAGCAGCCCGGTAGAAGGCGTCCACTTTGCCAGGTTCAGCGGCTCCCAGCGAGGCATCAAAAAAGAGTCGTGAAGGATTTTAACATTGAGTGTGCTGGCTACATATCATAGCGAATCCCATATTTGTTCTGAATGAGTTGCACCACGTTCTCATCATGGACCCTAATGCTCAATGCGAACATTTTCGATAAAATCAATAAGCGCAGGCTTATAACAGCAACACTCTGACAAGATTAAACGGTTTCAAATGAGATGAACTGGACAATATATACGTTCACCATCCCTGAAAGTGGTTTCGCGGGAACGCTTTCGAGATTGTGCTTGTATATATTTGCTCTATCATTAAGTATCATTGGTAAATGTTATCTAGGTTCTGATTGACATCTGGGCCGATAATGCCTGAATACAGATAAATATACACAGTTCACTTTTCGACTATTTGCAACATCGACCTTGCGGTCCATCCTGAACAGTTATGCGATGTTATAGATATGCTATGCTGAAAACAAAAACTAGCTTTACAACATAAAAATAGAGCAATATATCACCAAATCTATTGCCAGTTTGATTTGTGTACATAAAAGCATTTCGCAGTGTGCGGGCGGGGGGACGATTCAGTTGAAGTAGCTCTTTTGTCATATGCACAGCAAACCGCTGTTTCCAAATGCAGTCCACTGTCATCGTTCTGTGTCGTGATTATCATCGTATGCTCCACGGTCGACTTGGACCGTATCGTTCGCTGACCGGGGTGGGGGATCCTCTTTGTTTTTCATGAGAACCACCACCGACACGTCAGTATCCACGAATATTGAGGCGATTTTCTGAGGCTGACACAACTCTATCCCGCGTACCATTTCGACCAATGGTTCCCACAACGGACCATTACGGCTTACCGGCCATCTCCCTCTGCTGGTAGCAGCTAGGCAATTGTTGCCGTCGGCAAATGACGGGCGCGTTACGTGTAGCTGCAAAACGCGAACGATTTCAGCCATTGCGATTGTCATTATGACCGTAACACTGTTGACATTGTCACAGTATCGCGCGCACGCGCAGTCACCTCCAGTTGCTTCATATGGTTCACATGCGACTAGCAGTGACAAAGACCATTGACGACAATCATTATTATGGACGTGTCACCACCGACGAAGCAGATTTTTGTTGGCAGATTTTGCTGTTGGCTGCTCCTCGGCGACTCCTTGTTCCTGCTCCATTGCTCCTGCGCCTTGATGAGCTTCTGATGGCGGTTCCTTCCTCTTCCCCTCTCCCGCTGGCCTCCACATCCATCGAGCGGTTGCGTGTGCTGCTCGTTCTGATTCACGTCACCAGAGTTGTTCATCTATGTCTCGTTTTTGCGTTATGTTTACCCCGGGAACGGCCTCTGGCGCGGCCGACGCGCGGTGGCGGCTTCAGCGGCGATAGCGAGGAATCGTCATGATCCCCTATTCACCTGCACACCTCCCGGCGTCAAGTGTATCTATCTATCTTTCAATCTAAACGTCTACCTATCTATCCTATTGCTGCTGCTATTTCTACTGCTGCTGCTGCTGCTGCCGCCGCCGCTGCTGATAACGCTCTTGCGTAATTTACGTAACAGCTTGAGGCAGTGCGGCCCAACGAGAAGGGCAGTCTGGCTGGCTGGCGGGCGGGCGGGCGGTCGCTCGCTCGCTTCAACTATTGACTGAGCGAGCGAGCGAGCGAGCCAGCAGGTCGACAAATGTCGGTGTGGTACCGCCAACATCGACTGCTGCCGCGCAACTGCAACGTGGATGTTGGCTGCTCTTCTGTACGCTATAGCGTCATAGCTTCCTATAGCGAAGTAGTAGCAGCAGCAGCACGGTCTCGATGCAGTAGTTGGCTTCGTAATGCACACGATGTGACGTTGGTGGTTCTGGGAGGCAGCGTCTTTCCGATGTGTCACAGCAGCAGCAGCAGCAGGTTATCCCAGTCGAAGTCGAGGGGTACGGGATTGCTTGGCGGCTTCGTGTGATCGAATAAACATGATGAGATAAGTGACAAAAAGGAGCAAATAAAATCGTCATGCTAGCCCGTATGGTATCCATCTCTGCCTACACTGGTGTAACCCGGCCCTCGTACATCTCCATGCGCACATGCACATATACATGCACACACTCGTATCTGTGTAACTACCGAATTAAGACCTGTGCCAAACCACCGAACTAACACAACGTGCCTGCCGTCGGGGGGTATTTTCCAAATTAACAAAAGCAAAACCACGACGAGGTCCTGTTTAGTGGCGGTCGCAATCGACAGCAGGAGGAAAAACAACATTGAACTAAAGGACAACTTAACCATGGATCGTGTATAACATTTATTCGCTGCGCTGGACATGCAGCCACCGGCAAGAAGCAGCATTATACCATAGCAACCTCCGCTGCTAGCGGTGATACATTGAACGTCGGCAGGCATACGATTACGTTGCACCGTTACGTGGTCTATATACGTCCGGACGTAATTCGACAGGTGCAACACAAAATCACGGCAATCGTCGTGCTCAATTAATTATGATCTCTTGTTAACTATCCGGAAAACAACTGTCACCGTTACCAACATCGGATACGAATGCGTAGATGCTCTCCGCACACGGGAAATCATCGTAAATATTTGACAAGTCCGATTTTGTTTCTGGTAGATTTTGTCAAGTGGCACCACACAGAACGTGGCACCACAATTGGCCAACGAAGCGCTGGCTATTGCTGTTATTGTATGAGTTCCGTCTGACTGCGATATAATGCATGATATCAAATACACCTATACCATTGGAAATATAAATAGATTTTAGCGATTTTATTGGGTGAACATCATAGATACGTTCTGCTTTGAGGTGGTATATTAATATTTCGCTCGAAATATGGCCGATATCATCTGATAAAGTCTTGAACTTTATCTCACCTAACCTACCTCTTGATGCTTGGCTGTTGTCTAATATAAAGAGTAACTATTAGAATAACAATAATAATAATAGTGCCAATACAAAACTACATAGATTCAGAAAGCTGCTTGTTGAGCATTGAAGCAGCAATTGAAGAAAATCGTCGCTTTCAAAGTGAAAACGTCTCAATTTGGCGAGGCCACTTTTTCTATGGCGTCGACCTTCGAATTCAATGAATTTGTTTTTTTTTTCGTCGTCACTGACGGCGCAAGACAGTCGGCGTATTATGGTGCCGCAGTATCAAACAGCCCGCACCGAAGCGTCAACGCCGAGCCGGTAAACGTTCCAAATTTGCATTCCGCCATAACTATATCCATATATATATATATATATATATATATATATATATACATATATATTTGAGGAATGACGCGTTCCCCTTTTCGAAGCGGCGTTTCGTGCCGACGTTCTGCTGCGTGCTGCTGTTATAGCGAATGTCAAATAATTGCGAGGTTGACGATATAGCGCACCTTAGCAGAAGACGAATATCTCGGGATTGATTGCTCCTTATGCGGGGATATATGGAACAAGATGGACTCGCACCGTGTCAGCTAATCATCGAAGAGTTGCCATTGCAACAGCTATGTTACCAGTGCTGAGAGGAGTCCAATGGGGATCTGGATGAAAGCAAGCCGCAGGGCACCCACCCAGCGGTTAGTTGAGGTCGCCACCAATCACAGGGAGACATACTTCGTTGCTGAGTAATAGGAATGAATGGTGCGATGCTTGATGCATTTACGCTCCATACGCGAGTCGTCGAAAGGTCATCATGTTACGCTCGAGTGTCATTATGATGCCGGATCATCTGTCGCCTTTATTTTAACGCCCGCTTACGTCGATGGCTCAAGACAAACAGGGACAGTTTACAATATATTTGACTTAGCACTAGATATTATGTTAAGTCCATACAAATAATGGTCCTTTCGCACGCATCACTTCGTATCATGTAAACACAACACGGTAGCTGCTGCCCATAAGTATTTGTACAGATTAGTAGAAGATACGGAACTATAATAGTATCAGGACAGTCCATCACCAACGTGGCCGCAACGTCATTGTTGGTCACTAGGAAAATCAGCAGCCATAGCTAAACAAGCAATCAACACGAATAACTAGAACAGCTAGAACTATGACTAATTAACAGTTGTGGCGCTGCTTGAATTAGCTCAATGAATTGTCAAGATTAATGAAGCCGACCATGCACTGTGAGTGTGCTATCGTACAACGAACATAAAGCCCAAGAACAATACTGTATTTACAACGCGCGTTTAAATATTCCCCTTGTTTTTTCAATGCTATCCTTGTTCTTCGGCATATCACGATGAGGCACCTCTTTTTAAGATGTTATCTGCCAATTATGCTTTACCCCGTTGGCATACCTCGGGAGTTTTGCGTTTTTTTTTATACTGGTACATTGCACTTAACAGCGCCGTGTTGTGTCGCATATCACTTGTGTACGAACAAAGGCGCGCGCTAAGACTAATTTTTTTCGTCCAGCATAATACTCTTCTACAATATGTTCAACAATCTGTAGATTGTACCATATATAATTATTTATTTCACGTAGAGAAAAGCACGTTTCAAACAGCCTCACAGCCACGTCAAGCTACAACATTACAACTGGTTAACAGGAATCGGCGCCCACGGACGCCTCCGCCTCGTCCCAGACCAACCGTCTGCTGCTGCAGCAGCAGCAGCCGAGTCAAGTGCAACAATTTTTCTCTCCGTACTACCTGGAGCATGAATGTGCTGTATACGGCACTTTCTGTCATAGCTAGCTAACATATTGGCCGGCCAGTCACTGGCTGTGTTGGCCGTGGCAGGTCGACGTCCGGTAACATTACACTGCTGCGACGCCCTGAGAGACGCTCGCTGTGATTGACTGGTTGACGCTCACTGTGCTGGGCGCTATCTACGCTGTGTGCGTTATGAACGTGCGAAGGTGTGCGCACGTATCTCTGCTTCGGCGGTGTCATGTGTTTGTTTATGACGTCGAAGGTCAGATGACACCCGCTTGGTGTCGCTGCCATTGGTGCTTTTGCCGCTGCGGATGCTGCTGCCGCCGTCGCCGCCGGTCTTACTGTGATGAGTGCTGTGCCACTACCTCGGCGGCCTCAGCGACGCGACAATGCAAGGCCGAAGCCGGTCCACGCCACTTCGCGCCGATATCTCCATACAGTCAGATTTGCCAAGGCAGAAACTGTCGGCGGTGGTGGTCGTTTGCGGCGACAGCAAAAATGACTGCAGAGGCGAATATATGTGAGAAGAAAATGCTGCTGCTGTTGCTGCCACGGCGCCAGCTCTATCTCAAATAATTAGTCAGAACCCCATCGGACCCCTCGTCGCAGAACATTCGTCACCTTGCGATGAAGTACGCGAGGTGGACGACGATGTTGGCTGATGCAGCTTCCAGCTGTACAGGACTGTTCATACACTCGGCACAATGCGGTTCGGAGTATTTCCGGCACATTATAATGTGTTGTTGTTGTTACATCGTACAGATTTGTCCTGTACACATTTATTTCCAAGATGCGTCACCAGGCCACTGACGCAGCAGGTGGACCTCCCGTTCCTTGAGGCACGGTTAAGACGTGGGGGGAGGTGGATTTATAACGAGGGGCGGCCCCACCAGCGGAGACATAATTCTGTTCGTTGTGCTTTTTTTTTCCTTCATATGTTTATTGTGCGTTTGTGCAGTGTCGTTGTTATTTGTCAACGTACCACCACCGAGGTCCTTACCAATTCACTGTTTCTCGCGACATCTTCTTCTCTAAATTTCTGTATCGTTTTGCAGGAGCGGCCATTTTATGTCCTGTTGATATTGTATATGTGTATCATATCATTTCTTGCTATGCTCATCTTACACGCACCATATTACTAGCGCGGATCACCTTTGTGACATCTATCATCTGCCAGTTGAAAAAGTGTCGCTACCTTCAAGACTTAAATTTCCCGGGCTGACTCATAGCCAACATTTAACGTCGACGGTACTGCTTCCGGCATTGCTGCATAAGGCGAAGGGGACCCTTTAAATGCAAATGCACAATGGTGGCTATCAAACCCCTGTGTGCACCTACGTGTCTCGTCCGACTTGCAACACGTGCGCACACGAATGTCCCACGCCACCGGGCTCCACACCACCTTCAGGACTAATTAGTCGCTACGTCCACCGCGTTTTTTCCCTTTTCCTTTTCAACAAATTCAGCACGCAAGACCGTAGATGTTCAAGAAGATGACGAGATAGATAAAGTAGAGAGTTCTTCTCCTTCGTTTTATCGATGAACATTCAACCCATGCGGTGGTAGATTATGCTGAACCATATTTTTCAAGGCAATTCAAGGGGGTTTCGATTACGAGCGGTTGCTCCCCTTGATGTTCTCGATGTCTCATCGGCATTTAGGGTAATAGCTAACTTTCTGCTAACATCGCTCGATGGCACTGGTATTCATATGCGCAATAGAGGTTGGAATACCTCTAGGGGCGTCCGTGCGTTTGAAAAAAATGTCCTCCTCTTCAAAACGAAAAAAAAGTGAAAACAGCTTCTCGAACTGCGAAGTCCCGAACATGCCTCCCCAGCAGGGTTTCCGCTGTCGACCGCCGCGAGCACTGGTTCAATATTCCACGTATTTCTGCGATACATGATATGTAGTAGAACGACGAAACACGACAAACAGTAACGTGGCGCGGTCCACAAAGAAGACTGCTAGGAAATGGATAAGCCGCTGTCGATTTGGTCAACTCAGCCGGTGTACACGCTTGGCCGGTGTGCACGCTTGGCCGGTGTGCACGCTAGCGGGCGGGGCTTATATGTTGAAGTCGTCGACGACCGATGACATTTAGCGGAATCACACAGGTCGGAGTCACAACGAATCTCGGCACATCACTGGTAATTATGCCTTGCTCGACGACGTCGACCTGCTGATGTGCCTGGTGAAGAAATAAGACACAGCATCGCACAGCACCTTCCTTCTCTGAGGGATTTCGCGTGTAGTCGGACGCTTCCGTTGGCTGTAGAGCCGGTCGACAGCGATTAACAGGTGCATGCTGCTAAAAATAGCACAGTGGTTAGTGGGTTACGCTGCAGTATTTTCTAGTTAGGGCGAACCGCAACGGATAGTTATTGGTGTCAAAATTTCCATGAGATTTCTTGGCCTGATTTTACTCTGAGAACAGAGTAAAATCAGGCGCCAAGAAACAAAGCTTGCGGAGGAGCCGACCGCCTTGTTCGGCCCCGGTGGGGCGATTCGATAGTTTGTCTACATTATTTTAGCCACTTTTTATTTACTGAAAGTGTTTATTTCAAGCATTGAATCGATACAATAATGGTGCCACTGGCTGCAGGCCCAAGTTTAGACCAGCTATGATGATTATTAGTTCAGCTTTATATAATTTTATATAAATACGAATTTCATGAAATGATGCTTATTCAGAGGGGGTGCTTCTGCTGCAGCTGTCAGTTTACCCTTCAACGCTAAAGCCTCCGACCATGAAATGCTTATCTTAATATTGTCTCATTTGGATACTTGTGTCCTTGCTGTAATTAATTTCCATATATCAGATAGACAAATCCGTGGTGGCAGAAGCTCTCGCGTACTGTCATTCCCAGTAGTTTTATGTAGAGGTATTGGACAAGGGTGCCATGTGAACAGCTATGTTATTCTTTCTCTAGGATAACCCTATTCTGTCTTCGGGAAATAATCACGCACCCATAGCCATGATACCTTTGGGGATGATTCGAGCAGTCTTTTTAAAATGAATCAACTTAATCCTGACAACGGTATCTTCTCGACTAATACTGAGCTACTTATCTGCCGTATTACAAGCACGTAGTTCTCTCCGATTTGAACTCAGCGTTCGCGAAACGGTAAGGGTTATCTTTAACGGTAGGGATTGTATTTAAAAAAAACAGTATGGACTCGCGTCCCTCTGGCTTCGGGATGTTAAGGAATCAATCTGCTTTCTATGACCACACTCGACGAAGCTCACTCTGGACCTGAATGAGAATCCCACATATATGGATTACTATAAGGCACTTCGCCGGGCATGAGACTCGTAGTAAGAACATTCGCATTGTAACAGCAGCCAACGGCAAGTCCTTCACGAGCGAAATAGATGCCTTTATCAAATTGTACGTCAGAAACTTACCAGCGGCCGTTGTGGCTTCGACTAGTAAAAAAGTTCCGAGGTTGTTCTTCTCATTCAAGAACCGGCAGTCGCCATTACCTGCAATATTGAATGGCTAGACAGACAGACCATAGATTTCACGGCACAAGCGCGTCATCGTTTACTAAACGCCCCATGTTACGGGGGACTGTCGAGGTTATCGTTGTCGGCTTCGCTGACTTGCTGTTGTTCATTGACCCTTCACGGGGCGTCTTTGATTTTAGTCTCCGATTCGTTTGGCATAACCGCCACTCCTGTACTTGATGTTAACTGGCAAATGCTCGTAATCGTTTACGATCGTGACAATTATTATTACTGAGTGCCCTTTGAGCAGGGGAGATGCAACAATTCAGCAAACGTAAGAGGTAATACCTCCCATCAGATAGCAAGCCAAAGTGCCATCTGATTATAAGAAGCTACTCTTTAGGTTCTGCAACCATGCCGAGGTTTAAATGTCAGTCAACAATACGCAGCAAGCTATGACGACTTCACTGAGTTCGAATGTAAACCTCAGACCGGTGACAATGATTGATCCCAAACTAAAGGGAAACGATGTCTTCTTTCCTTGCACGTATTCAGGCTTTCACCGCCAATACCACTGGAAAACATGTATTGTTCTTGTCGAGATAAGATAATCAGTCTTACCCTACTGCGGATAAAAAGTATAGCGCACATGTTGGCCAAAAATCAGTGTTAGCTCGATTGAAATAGAGATACTCTAATATGTGAATAAAAATTGCTTCTCTAACCGCCTAGTATCAATAAAAACCAATAAGAACCTACCGCCCCAACGTGGCGGTCATCAAACGAGCAAGGGTTTCCCGCTGGTATAACGTCCAACCGATATCAATCTTTACCTGTTGGATGAAGATGCTTTCCGGGCGTTTATTTCACCAGACGATCAAACATGAGGAGGGAGAGGACCTCCTCATGAGGCTCCTCCTTTAGAGGAGCCTCGCGTCGACAATTGTCCACTACCTTCTACGACGGGATCTGCAACCTGTGTAGCCCGAAATTGGCTTCTCGGATTTCCCTTTGTTTCGATTATAAAAGTTGCATTTAATCCCCTTCAGATGTAAACGTATATTTTTTTATCGAAAATGTGATTTCGTACAAATAAGGCTGTTTCCTACAGCAAGCAGTATATTGAACGGATACCAACGTCTGGTACAGACACCATGGGAAAAGCAATCTACTCCGTTGTGGTCAGTCAGTACGAATGAACGAATCAGGCGAAATTTGATGAATTGGCCGGACACTCCCCCTTCTCAATGCTGGATACTTGTGAACAGCAGCTTGATGTTGATACCCTTCATGTGGCTGACATTGAACAGAACGTGATCAATCGATAATTGCATGCATCCGCCACAGACTGAATCCAAATATCAGATTCAGCTTTCCTAGTTGCCTTTTTTTCAAGATATCCCACACAAACCATACTTCCACCAGGCAGTACCTGCCCATTACTGGTTGGTTTCATTGCTTCTGATCGATGAGGACGACGTCGTTTCTTGACACACATTAATGGATGGTTTGTACAGAATTGTACACCGTGTACGAAGTAATCTCAGTTGAGAGATTGCGCAATTCGTCGAGCCTTCTCTATGCTCAAAGCTGAGTTTTCATTGACGGTAACTGCTGAATCGCCGAATGGCTTTCGGCTAAGATTGGAGGCCATTATATTCTGAGGCGATTCAAGAACAGACAATTTGAAAAGAAACAACAAAATTATCGCTTCAGTAGAGATCATTCAATCGTTTGGCAATGACATTGCGTACTATTATAATAGTTGCCTATGCCTCGTACCCATAGTCCAAGGGACGGATACACTCCACTCCGAAGGATCTCCCTAAAGTCTCAGTGATTTGGTGAGGCAATTTGGCCAACGTGATTCACATCAGTGTTCTTTTTTATAAGATCTCTTTTGGCGATGCCGATTCGCCAAACCACTAAGCTGTTCATCAACCTTGGCTAGCCGACGTGGTTGCTTTAAAAAAAAGCTACGGAATAGCCCCGTAGCTAGCTAGAAAATGCGTCCCTGAATACTATCAGCAGCGTGAACTAATGAGGGATATGTCGACATCTCAAGAATGACGAAACAATTGAAATGAAACTTCACAGGATCACAGGATGACTATTATCTGTCGCTGAGCGATCTACCTCTTGAGCAATCCCACTTATCGATTGATGTTGTCTTCTGTTCTTCAGCAGTATTATCTTCAGTCGACCGACAACGAAAGCATGAGAGACATCGTTGAATAAAAATAATCAAGTGATATTTATTTATCCGTAGTTTTATTAATTAGACCGAATCAGATGTTATTTTCCAGCTTTCCCTCTTCGCTTTTCGTCTTATCTGAGTTAACTGACAGAAGCTTCCCAGGTTGAATTTAGCGCTGAGCGTTTGTATGTTTACATACTTTCTGTTCGTCGAAATCGATTTCAGCAGAAGATGCCCGCCTGCCGCCCGACTTATCAGATTTATCATACGATTTGCGATAATGTCGATTTGCTCTTGCGAAAGTTGCGGGTGGGAGCCTCCTTCAGTAAGGCGTGCCTGCCGATAAACAGTACATCTACTCTGCAGCTCCGGTAAAGCGATCGTGAACAATACGTGTTCGAGCGAAAGTGCGTAGCAAACACGACTCTGTGGGAATGAAATGGCCATTTATTATATATATAGTCATTCGAGACGTTCAGATAGCGAATATATGTATATATATATATATATATGTATATAAAGTAAAACACAGTTCTTAGCCAAGTACGATTACCTTGGCGATACCCCAGACAGATTGTCCACATTAACAATATGTTTGTGTGTATTTGGTTACACGAGGTAAACAAACAGCTCCAACCTTATGATACTTCATTTACGTCGTCGCCCGCAGAGTTTGCAGTTTTGCACTAGTTCCTTTTCCATGTCGTGTTATTCCATCAAGGTATTACAGTAGTTTAGGAGCTTCTGCTCCTTCTCAGCTAGTAGATACTCTATGGTCATCTCAGCCAGATGGATACTTCATATGAAGTGCTTTGGCCGATCGTTACACTATACATCTAACAGTTTCTAAGGACGCGGGATTTCCATTCGCGTGCAATGGAGATGATACCAATATGAGCATTCCCGCACGTATGGTGCATTTGATCCGCCTTTATCGTTAAACTTCTGAGACTGGCGCAGGACTACTACCTCGATCAATAATATATGTTGGGTGAGTGGCTTGCTCCGCATACGCTAAGATACTCATACTGATAACTGAACTATGATAGGATTTGGCTCCAGAACGCTGCCGGGCACTGAACGTTTCGTCACTCTCGGCAACGGTTTGAGAGAGATGCGATGTGACCCACTGAGGTGCTAATTAGCCAGCCGAGAGGCGGCGTCACTGCGTTTTCTGTACCGATAACCAAAAGATGCTGTACATGCCTCTTCTCGGCACGAAGGAGCAGACTACAGAAATTAGCGTTATTTGTCTTCTAAACACAGAGAGCCGAGGGGGAGCGCTCGCGTCATTCAGGCAGGTACGTTCGTAACCAGTCTCGCCGCGGTGGGCCGGGAAACACTGCATGGGCAGCATGGCGCTCTGCATCGATTACAGCGCAGGGCAACTAAATCGCAGCACAGAACGTTCGTTAGATAACCTGCCACAGAATACATGGCTAAATAGATGAACTGGTCGGCATAAAGTCGCCCGTAACAGCGTGGATCAGCGGTCCCCTAGTCGTTAATGATCCTTGGAAGGCGTACGTGTACAACGCTATATTGTGGAAATATATAACGGCTCTGAGATCGATAGAAGCCAATTCATACGTTTGAGATATGTTTAACTATGTACTGAGATGAAATAGGTTGTCTAGCTGTTTTCACCCGGGGCGAACTGTTTCTGTTCGGTTGATTAGTCGTCATCGTTAATTAGGTTTTTGATTGAGCCGGTGTCACGTCGTGTCGACAACGCTTTCATGTGATATATTCGATTATATCATTGTACATTACAGTGGACAGGAACACCACCACTCTAGTAACTATTGTCGATTGCATGCGTTGCCATAAACCTACTTTAATTTTTACTGATACTATGTTTGGCGGGTATATTAAAGGAGATCCCGCTAATCGATTTACATGATCTGGTTACGTTATAATAAGTGTCATTAATTCTACCGCTGCTGTAGTTCCTGTTGAATATGTGCAAATGAACGCAATTACAGCGACAAGTTCGTGCCCCGGGTAACAGTGATACTAATGGAAATATTATGATGCTAACGAGTACTATTTACTACTGGGCATACACTGCGTTAAAACAAGGGGTTTCCTACTCCTATTAAGATCCCATTTAACCCAGAGGCCTGGTAGACCAGGAATTAGTCACTATATCGATCATTAGTTGTAATTGTCGCTAATCGTTAGTGACTGCTGAAGATATACACGTATATATTTCTGTATCCGCTAATATGGGTAGACACATCACAAGAGAAATAAGCAGCCAATGCTCAACTTCGTCATGACAATGGTGAAGACAGCCCCCGTATACAACATATTACCTCGATTTATTTCAAAATGTGATATTCGAACGAAAACTGTGATGATCTACCGAACTCGAGCTCGTCGGCCATACGACATCAACAGGAACTTCTTCATAGGAGTCTCGTGTAGCAGCACCAAATTTTGACGGGTCGCGCAAATGTCCTTTATGATTGTGGACACCTCGTTCGGCCTCAAAATCACGTCGAAATAAGCCAGGTGCATCACTCCACCATGTTTGAGGGTACGATGTTGCTTTGTCGATCTTGCCATCTAATGAGAGAACTGAATATGCTTGTCGGCATAATTATAATTGTGTTTACTATTTATTATACGTTACTGTTGGGCGCGAAGCACTTCACGACGATGCTCACTATAGTGGTAGCTTGTTCTTAATAAGACGAATTCTTCAATATTCTCTACTTTAGCGAGTGACATTTAGTTACGATCATGAGATGTCCTCTTATATACTTTAATCAACCGTCACATCTATGGACGAGATGAGTATTCAGCCTCCTCTCAGACAGGTTACGCTGATAATTCAGATTTCTTGACGAAATAGTCGACCGAATCCGACAGACTGACTAGCCCACGTTAGCGGGGGAACTTCTTGAGGGCATTTCTGCGACGTCGCAATTTCGCGGCGGCCTACAGCCGTGTGGTCGTCGTCAGATGGATTGCGAATTCGTCAGTGAAAACTGAGACATTGACAAATGAGACGACCCTCGACGAAGATCATGGCGGCAGCGCATTAATTTCTTCGTTTGCAACGTTCGATCTTCGCGACCAGCAGTCGAGCGATGCCTTCCCGACGAAATTGTCCAGTGTTTGCTTGCGCACCCAGCCGCAATGTGGCCGTTTCTTGAATCGCACGGCAGAACATTTGTATGTTAATATTTTTTTTTGTTATTTCTCGCTGGCCATTTCGGCTGACCCTTTTGCGCTGCTCGCTTCCAAAAACATATTTTCAGATTGCTCTTCCGCTGTAACCTCGCCTCGTATGCGTGCTTATGTAAAAAGAGAGACGGAGCGATCGCGTCAAAAATCAAACGCCACACAGTGACAAGATGATATATATTGTCTCGGACGTTGCTTTTCTTACTCAACTATTACTTTTCTCATTTTTATTCTCGTCTGGCGGCGGCGATGGTGGTGGTGTTCGTCTACTGTGCGGATGTAATCGCGTCGCCCTCTTCCACGCCAGCCTCACTCGATGCTGGTGCCGCTCCAGCGGGCCGGTCTGCAACTCTTTGTGATCTGCGCATCGTCGGACTTTTGATGTGAAAATGACAGCTGACGAGATAATTGTTTCTGTATGAATCGAAGATTTTCTTCAATACTCACCTACGTCTCGGCAGGAGAATTGAGCTGAGTTCGGTCGTTGATGTTGGCGTCGACAATACTAGAATATTGACACCGGATAGCGAGACACTGGCCAGCCAGCGGCATATGCGTGCACTAGCTAATAACAATAATAGTAGTAATAGTAATAATAATGATATTGCTGTAAAATGACTTGATAACACTTTGAAAATGCGGCCTGTGTAGGCTGTGCAGCTCACATGACACACAGAGTACAGGCCACCAATATGCGAGGGGTTCCGAACTGGGCATGAACTGTTCGGTTGAAAGAGAGTGCTAACTGATGCATATTGATTACTCTGAGGGCCTGTATTAAGGTAAAAAAATACAGTTTCTACGGTGATAAGCAGCCTGTGCAATAGCTGTTGTATAAAACGATAGCTTGGAAGAATTTTATTCTAACCATAACGAGGTTAGCTCGATTTAGTTGTATGAAAGTGGTGTCCAGTTTCTAGGAACATTTCTAGCTCGATATTTTATAGCAGATTAGTTTCGTTCGATCCAGTTGGCCACTCGCCAATGCACCGGATATGTCAACATATCTTCCACTTCAATTTCAACGCGCACTGACGTCGGTACCAGAAATTGCATTTAATATTCGGCTGTTGTAACGTAACAGACGTTGGATCAACGTTGAGATGCATGCCTTCATGACTCCGAGTGACTGGAATCATTCAAACAACTTTAGCAAGTCGTCCAGCATAAAATTGAGCATGTTTATGGCCGGTTTAGTTGTACTTTAAGATCAATATATATATATATATATATATGTATCGGCCAAATGATTAGAAAGAGAAAACTGGCAAAATTTTGCAAAGATAATTAGCACTGAAAGAGTAACGCTCTGCAATGGGACGTTGTACCCTACAAATACAATACATTTTGTTAAAATGCACTCTCCAGGCCACAGATGATAATTTCCCACGCGTTCAGTTATCCGTTGTTGGCCCTTCGTGAGACCACCATGTCTAAATGGGCTTTACGGCGATTATGCAAACATTTCATAAACCGTGTTATTGTCTGCATTCGTACTATACTACTAAAACAGACAACTGATCTTTGGAGGTTACCATAACATCGGCCGAGTTCGGAGAAATCGTTAATGAAGCCTGTTGCCGTAATGACTGGGGCTGCAACGTCTAGACTAGATGGGCGTCCCAATTCAAATCCTGCCGTGGCCTCGGGGAGGTGTGGATTTCCCCACCCGACATTATCTCCGCCGAGAGTGACACGGAAATTCCATCAATAACGCCTGCGATTTAACCAGATCTGCAGCACGAAGTATTGTATCGTAGATTTTGCTGAGGAGGTGCTCTCGCTCAGTCTAGCCACTATGCACCGTTGAATACGGTGAGCACCAGCCCTTTTCGAAGCTACAACTTCCGAGTGGACGTACTGCTGAAACCTCACTAAATGACTATCGATTAATAGCTCCGTTGTGTTTTCTCACGACGCATTTGTGCACTCTCATTGACTAGGTGCAGACCCGAAACGATCCCACGTTTGCCACGGCCAAGAGAATCGCGTCATGGGGCAGATAATCTAAAAAAATACAAATAGCTCTCGTAGGCTTCAACATGTGTTTTATTCTGTAGTCGCCGTGACGCATGGTAGTGTCTGTGTGTGTGTGTGTCCGATTTATCGTCAGATGGAAACTCCAGAAACTAACTAATCGATTGCCTGATCAGCAAACCACTATTTTGTGTGTACCCTGGTAGCTCTTCCTCCTTGATCGTTCTGCCGGTCGCTAATGACGCGGCTAAATCATACATTTTGTTCGAAGAGACCAGTTATTCTCCGTGTAAACGCTCATCGTCGTTGTGAAACCGTCTGTCGCTCGTCGATTTGGTAGCGCAGTATCCCCGCGGGTACTGCGCTACCGACATCGGCTTCGATACGATTTTGCATTGAGGTAGACCCACGAATATCCAGCAGCGAGCTAAGAAGAAATCTTCACCGTCCGTAGCAGCAGCAGCAGCAACAGCCATAACGCTTTATGGTGCTGATTATGCTACAGCTGCTCGCGAATTATCCAGTCGCTCCTCTTCCAGAGCCACAGCCGTGGCCACGGTCGGCGAGTTCGCTTCTCGCACCAACCATCATCAATGTAATTGGCAGCTCCTCGCGAAGCGTCTGCGCACAGCATCGCCGTCATCTCGTGGCGCCAACGTCGACGTCGAAGCTTTTTTGCCAACTATCACCATATCGCCATTAGCGTCGCACAACCACCTCGGCCACGACGACCTCCGTCGCCGTCAACGCTGCTGCTGCGGCTGCTGCTGTTACCTATGACGTATGTTGTAAGCACACAATTCGCCTGTAGTAGCAGCAGCAGCAGCAGTAACAGCGAAACACAGCTGCAGTGGCCACAGACAGTTCTCTTCTGTTGCCGTCGAGTGGATGGAAAGAAGGAATCAGAAGGCAACTGCAGCAGCAGCAGCTTCAGCGGATCAACTTCGCCGTAGCCGCCATCGTCTCAGCCTCCCTATGTAGATTGCCAGTAGAGCAGCAGACGGTGCAGCAGGCCGTGTCGAGCGCCGGTGGCAATAACCATGGATCAGAAACAACAACAGCAGCAGCAGCGGCAATATCAGCTGTGGTGGCTACCACAGGGGTTCACAGGGACCGTTGTCGTCTTAGCATCACTGCCACTGTTGTGTCATGGCAGTGGTGGTACCACCGTGGCGTACCCTCCTCGCCTCACCCACGCTTTGTTCACTCGCAGCGGGGACAGACAACCGCTGCAGCAGCTGTAGCAACAGCAGCTGCAATTGCCGCACAAACAGCAACAGTTGACGGCTGTTCGACAGGAGTCATCCGCATCCGCAGAAGTTGTTGCTGCCGTCGTCGAGAACTGGCGGAGGCCGCTCCTACTGAGCTCCTCGCCGCCACTGCCGCTTCTGATATTCTGATCGCCTCCGTCGACATCTCCGTCCTGTGTCGCTGTCAGCCGCAGCGGCCAACAGCAGCCGCAGCGGCGACGAACAGGTCCGCCGCTGCAGGAATCGGCCAACAGACGAATCGACCAACTGGAAAGGAGAGAGTCCGTCTGAGACAGAAATACGTCACGTCCGTTGTGTCATTCGTCTCGATGCTCTTCTTCGGCTTCGCCCTCTTCCTCTCGTTTTTCTCCGCCAATTCTTCTGTCACTCCGAGGAGATCTGCTCTTGTGGAGATATGAGAGACGTCCCAACGCTGACGGAACTCCTGCTGCTGGTGTTGCCGTGGAGCGATCCTCAAGTGCCAACAGTTTCCCCCGACGCGACACCCGCGAACGCGTCGGCAGCCACGCCAGCTCGACGCACCTGTGACGCTGCTCTATGCTCCGACGCTGATGTTCTTCTCTCGTGCAGTGTGAGGGATTGTAGACGACGCAACAGCGGCGGCGGCGGTTGAGTCGGCGGCGGCGGCGGTGGCGGCATCTCATGCAACAGCAGCTTGCTGCCGCAGCAGCAGCAGCAGCGGGGCTGCCGAGGGGTGCGCGAGACCGCGAGGACAGCATAGATCGACTTATCAAATCCAATCAAATCCATTCGCGCTTCGTTCTCCTGCTCGCCCATAACAAGATCAATCAGTCTGCCCATGCACGCCAAGCAACGAAGAGCCCTGTGACAAAGTGGACGGGCTGGCTGGCTGGCAAACACTGGCCACACACTGAGGTGAACGTGACTACCGTGCGCTGAGGTCAACGTGCCCGCTTGTGCCGGCCAATGCTCCACTCAAGAGAGCGAGAAGGCCACCAGATCACGAAGAGGATTTGATGGATCTACAAGTTATGCTGCTGTCGGTTCGGCAAGGCAACACTACGAAATAGAAGATCTCAAAAGGAAACCTCATCGAGGAACGTTGGATAGCGCATTGTGAAATTAGCGTCTGGTTGTTGAATAGTGATTCCGGATTTGGATTCGCCTTACTCGTTGTTCGTGTGATTCTGTGGTTCAACCAAACAGCTGGAAGCGGACACCAGCAATCATGAGGAACGCCTCGTTGAAGATGGTTCGACAGCTGAGCCACAGAGCGCAGGCTGGCGCGGAGCGCGCCCACGAGGCTAAAAGTAAGATCGCGCTTGTGAGTGAACCGGCAGAGTGTTCAGGGGATTCAGAATCGTTCTACTCGTTACCTAGAATCCTGTGAATAAGACGCATACTGATAGAGTGAATAGTCTGCTATATGAATAGAATAGATATATACCAATACACGGTCGTCATGTCACATACGGCCTTGAGCACTTTCGGGCCATGTTAACGCGTCCATACGGATCCGCTCGTACAACACGTGTCAAGCCTCGGCGCATACGCCGTTCTTCGCTTTGTCGAGGCGTTTTGAGTATTAACAAACAATGATACTATGTGTGCTGCCAACGTTTTGTTGCCTAGACCAGCTCGGGTTTTACAGTCACCGCGTTCTCGAAAGAACCTCGGGCAGCGACGGCTTCACGGTGACAGTGTGATTTTTTTCCTTTCGAATCTCAATCGAATGGTGGCTGTCTACCCCAGAAAATGACGGTTAAAATCGAATAATCCCAATAACTGTGAAGAAGGACACAGTTACCTTCGAATTTTTACAGCAAACCATGATATTATATGATATTTCGAGCTTGCGTCTTCTCTACATAAGGAATGGAATAGAGTTCGAGGGCGGTCAGCTGTTTGTTTGCGGAACACAAGCATTAAGCGTCAGGAGTTGAACCAACCGGTCTCGAATCTGCGCGGGCGTCTAATCGAGCTTTCTTGACGAAAGGATAGCTGCAAAGCTTCATCGATTCAGGCATATTAGCAATGCCTTCTAGATGGCTGCCATTTGGCTTATGAACGCCACACTTGGATGAATATCCTCCGTTACGAGTGTCGAACGTTAATAGCGTACGGTCATGGTGTCGTACGGTCGGTTCGGGGCGAATGACTAATCACTGGCCTTGGGCCAGATAGATATATTCCATTTACTGTCTTCTGGTGCCTTGATCGAATGCCGTACTTATGTAATTACAATATTGCCGCGTATGGCTCACACGGGCCGTGCGCACCCCGGGGTTGACATTTAGCTTGATCAAGCCTTATATAACATGTGTTACGACAATGTGCCTGGATGACACATATATATTCACCATTTCTGCTGGTTGACAGGTGTTTCTGATATCAGCTTTCAGCATAAATGTAACATACCCTGGGCATCCCCCGACCGATCAATGAAAAGGGATTCTAATGTCATTCGAACTGCAGCGACCTTTGAAGTATACATTGGGTGATATTATAGAAAAAAAATAAACACAATAATAATAACACAACTATTGTTCACCTATTTTTCAGTGGCTGTCGATAATAACCACTTCTAAATTTACCATCAAATAAGCCATTAATTACTCTGGCCTATCGTATATAATTTAGCGTCAAATGGTAGACTATCCTAAATAGACGCATAAGTCCTATACACACTATCGCCCTATCTAAGTGCTTCTCCCAATGCGCTGACAGATGTTAAGGCTAAGAAGTCTCAAGGGCAGAGCAATGCAAGCTAAGATCGAGGCATCAAACGCGAACGCTATTGCTAATTGTCTGCTGTCCCAGCTCTCCGTAAAAACCAAAATGTTACATTGAAGAACACTCGAGGTTTTTCAAGCGAGAGAAAAAGAGGCGGCAACTGAAAGAAAGGCTAAGATTGAAACGGTCACGCAAATGAAAAGTAGGATCTGGTTAGAAAGACGAAACAAAGTTGGTTTACATCTAGAACGGATGCTGTTTCAACTGTAAACCCGCTTCCAAAGTACGACTGGCCTATAGCTCGTATAACGCAAACAGTGCACAGATTATTCGTACATTATTTTTTCCCTCCATTATTATACATTTAGTGACAGGTTCCTGCTTGAGGAAAATTAAGGTGATTAAATGATCGTTTTCTCATATTGTAGCGATATATATATATATATATATATATATATGTGACAATAAGCGATCATACGAACAAATAAGATATTATAATTGCTCATCCCAGGGGATTATCACAGACTTCAACTAGTTGCCAGTGATGTTAAATGCGAATACATGAAATAGAGTATCAATTATATATTGTAATTATTATTATTATCAAGCATACCATGTATTATATATGTAGAGACATGGGCACGTACACCCTCTCGCTGTTTCCACAGTTATATAAATATCTAATCTCCGCTGCACTACTATTGACATGCAGTCTGAGGACCAGGAGACGTCAACGGGGTCATGCCTTCATATGCGATTGATGCTACATTGCTGGTGACCCCCACTGACGCATCCTGCTCACAAGACGATCCAATGATAATGCAGCACAGGTTACACAGTTCTCTGTTATAGACATCGTTGAGACGCAAGTGATCGTTCACGACGATACAGCTAGTATGCATCACCTATCTGAATAACCGTCCGTAATCCGTTACGAACATCAATGGCGCACCTGATCTGCCGGCTAGATCGTTGGCGATTTTCTGATTGGCATAACAATTTGTGCGTGGGCACCCCGGCGGTCACCAGGCTCTCGTTCATTCCTCCCTCGAGCCATCTATAGCCAACTGTATAAAAGCCGAGTTGATTTCGTGAAAGTTAGATAAATAGAAGTGAAATGTGTTAGAATCTACATAACAAATGTATGATGATATGCCTCGAATGTGTGGGTGCGTGTTTGTCTCGACGGAGGGCGAAAAACGGGTGTTCATGAAATTTTTTATGAACTTTGACAGCTATGCACGAAATGCAGATCTTAACATAGCATTTCTAGAGTACTCCATCAATATTTTCTCCTAGTGACCAAGCATATGCCCCCTAATAATAGTAGTAATGATATTAATGATCGGGATCGAGTCTGAAATGGATGGAGTACAGCGTGGGTGCGGTAGGGTCAATTTCGTTTATCTATCACGATTAGAAGGGCGTGTATCCATAGAAACTAATGAAGGTCGGGACCCATTTTACGGTCAACCCAAATTCAATCTAAGCAAAGACCAAGTCGGACGTAACACGCACAGGTAATACCGTGGGAATATGTATAGAATACCTCCAATGAAGTTACTGATTTATCAAGTTGCGTACGGACGCTACTTTCAGCGTACGTCATCACAAGCACAAGACCCGCGCACATTTCATCATCGTAATTTGATTTGTTCAGATTCATCTGAACCGAAAAGCCGCGCCGCCTCAATCAAAAATAATTATTATTACATTACGCTTCTGGGTGTCTTGGTCAGCAGGTGACGAATGCTGCTAAAAAGAGATGGATATATATATATATATATATATATATATATATATATATATATATATATATATATATATATATATATATATATATATATCGCAATGTTAGTCTAGATATATTCGAATCAATATACCCATGAACAGATTTTATATCATAAAAAAGTATATGATATATGCCATATAGGTAATCAAGGTGATCGTACAACTGCTGTTGCGTTCTGTTTTTGGATCACTCTATTAACGGACACAATTTTAGATCTCGCAGATACTGGAGAGAGTATATATCCTTTAGTATATCCCTTAGCAGATGACATATATCTAAAAGTCATGCAACAACACTTAGATGAAACGAATCATACGAGGATATCTACATAGGCAGTCAAGCGTGTGGCCATTTACTAATAAATTCCGAAAGGGTCCTTCGTCTATAATTATCGGTAGACAGTGAACGAAGAGACAAATAGGTAACCAAAGAGCTCAAACGAAGGTATTTATTTCATTAAAACAACTGCAGGAAGTGGGGCTTCGTACAGCACCAATGATGTTCATCTTTCATCGACGATGTGGGGGGGGGTCGATCTCTTGCCGAATACAAACAGAGAATGGCTGTGAGCGAGTTTTTGACAGCGACTGTTGTTTAGTTGGTTGACGCCATCAAGTAGATATGCTTATCAAAGTAGGTGTTGATAACTTCGTTCGCGCGCCCCTGCATGTGCGTGTCGAGATCCTGTCTGAATGGACATAAATATAATATAGTTACGGATCAGGCAGATTTAATTTAATGGGGTTTTCATCCTCATGCTTAGTAACATCAAGACCTAATTCAATACTCGTACACAGATGTGAACTGAGCGCCAAACTCGTTTATCAGAATGTGTTGATTAAAGAGGCTCGGCTTCAGGGGCTTCGATACTTTAGATCCGGTCTCTCTTTTGGAGATTTTGCCAGTTAAGGACAAACAGGCAAGACAGTCTGTAATGTAAAAAAGCCAACGGATAGGGGTTCCGATTTTATCTGTATATCGTCATAATCCCTAAATGGAACCACCCTTCAAGCGATTCATCTCACTATATGACAATCATGTCCAGAACTATTAGGGGTGGGCTCCCAAACGACGGATATGAAGGTAACCTTCGTTTTGGAATAAATATGCTACCTATCTATTTAGGTTTTAATAAACTTCATTAACTGGCACTCAAGTAAATTTCGCATCTACTTGAGCTTCTCGTTGAGAGGGTCTTCGAGTAACTGAAGTCGATTCCCGATTGTTTTAAAGCAGTCTCGTGGTGACCTTCCTTTCACAAGAGTACATTTTCTGATCTCTGCGATACCAACTACAGGTGTTAGCTAATTTTGCCCGACACTGGCCTGAACCCTTAATGCACAACAAACCTGGAAATGCGATTGACGCGTATATATATAGTGGGTCTGTTCTGCATTGATGTGATCTGAGGCACAGTTACGGGCAGACTGATTTATTGGTCGTGCGTTGTGATGGACATAGTCATTTCGCCGACAGAGGGCGCTGTATGGGCAGGCACTTCAATTACCATGGTCTCCCAACAGGGTCCTTTAGTTTCGTACTGCTTAACCAAAAGGGACGATGTCCCTTCGCGCAGTCCATCAGTTACCACTACTCAATGGCCTAATACTTTAGTTGAACTGACATACACACACACAGCATCTATTGACATTCTACCATGGAATTCTACACGTAAATACTCCGCAGAACACTTCTGAGCTATAACACAAACAATTGGGTCTCTCATGTAAGTGCTGGTAGACACGTATGTCTATTATTGAATGTGAAATTCGCCATTTAATTACAGTCTTGTCGAGACAGCGCGCCTGAATTGCAGACGCGCTTTACAAGCATCCGAGTCGATTAATTACCGAATTGGTCGAATGACCACCACATGATCGACGGGAGGCAGTGACTAATGAAGAAACTCACGACTCTATTTCAATTGGCTGCTAACATTAGCAGTGAGAAACGTATTGCCAGCTATGATGATACCAATCACACTGCTTCACCCTAGTGATAGTCCTGAAACGAATATATATATATATATATATATATACATATATAATATTATACACATTGTGCTCTCGAATTTAGTCACACAAATCAATCTACAAGTGACTCATTCGCCTACTCAAGCAACGATACGATACTTTGTTACTTGACTGAAGAGACAAAGCGGAATAGCTTACTTAGAAGCGCTGGGGCTGGAAGAAAGAGAGATCATGCAAAATCGCCTCGTCGAGACACGATAGGGCACGTACTGCTCACGCAAACAATGAATATAATTTACAAGTTCATATGGGTGCTGCTGTTGAATGCATTAATTATAGAAATTGAAGTGAATTTGAAGGCACGCGAGTGTGTCGTTCCAATACACGTGAAGCTTTGAAGTGCTTGTACTGATATTTCATAGAATTCATTATAAAACTAAACCTAATACTAGTACACAATCGACATATTATATTATATATATATATATATGGTTTGCCGTTTTAAACGATGGGTACATAACTATAGCTCGTATATATTATAAAATAGTCTTCTACCGGACCCTTTTCTAATAGAGTATTATGGTGCCTCAGCAATTGCTAACTATTAGGTAGTCCCCAGCAAACTGTCGCGCCTTTCGGATGGCGCACAGCCCGAACTACGCCACACAATGCGTTCATTTTTGGAGTGGGCACGCGGTAGGAACGTGGCTTCCTTTCGAACACTGAGTGGTTTCGATACGATCAGAAAGATGGACACTGCAGCAAAAAGTTCAAATTCCCCCAAAAATCAACGGGAAATCATCAAGTTTTTGTTTCTCCAAAAACACCCTCCAGCTGAAATCCATCGACAATTAGTGAACGCGTACGGCAGGTCTGCCTTATGCCTGCGAACGGTGCAACGTTGGTGAGAGCGATTTAACAGTGGAGATATGGACACCGATGACCATCGAGGTGGGGACCACAAATCAGGTGCGACAAGGGACGATCGGATTGACAGAATCAAGGCAGCTTTTGAGCAAACTAGAGCTTGGTCCATGGAGTCTTTGTCGGCTGAAACTTTGATTCTTCGGACGACGTGTTATAGAATTATCACCAATATACTGAAGAAGAAGAAAATCAATGAAAAATGGGTTTCCCATAAACTGAGTGCTGACCAAATGAAAATGCGTGTGGAGTGTTCGACATCTAATTTGAATACTAATACGCAACAAACCAGTCGCTTAGAGCACACCGTGTCGATAGACGAGACATGGGTTAGCCTGCATAGACCCCCTGAGAAGGACCAAGCAAAACAGTGGCTCCGACAAGGTGAAGTGGCGGCGTCTGTGGCAGTGCCAGATAGATTCGGACGAAAGGTGTTGATTATACTCGCTCTGGATAGCAAGGGTGTTTGCTATTACGAAATATTAGCGGCAAACGAAAAACTCAATGCTCCCCGATATCTCGACTTTTTGAAGACATTGATGAACAAATGGCGTGGGGATCGACAGCACCGAGTGTGGTTACTCGACGACAACGCAAGACCTCACCGCACTGCTGAAATTACGACCTGGATGGAGGGGAACAATATTGAGCGTTGGCATCAACCCCCATATTCTCCTGATTTAAGCTCATGTGATAATGGTTGTTTCCATGCATTAAAAAGGGCAATAGGTGGGGTTCCATATGCAACCGTCGACTTACTCGCAAAAGCAATGGATAATGAAATTATATATGGAAACGCAAATGGTAAATATTTGGCTATTTCAAAACTCCCAGAGCGCTGAATTGGTGTGTCAATAAAGCTGGAGAGTACCTCTAAGTCATACCAAAATATCTTTGTTCTAACTCATTTAGTTCAAAAGTTATTGGCATTTAAAGAGGCGACAGTTTGCTGGGGACAGCCTAATACATAGACTACTTAGTATTGCCAGTTCTTATAGACAATTTATCGGGTCGAACTAGCTCTACTCACGCGACTAAGTATGCATCCCATGTGGGAAGAAATGCAAATGATTTATCTCATCACGTTGCAGGGATGAGGTAGGTGCAAATTTTTATGGGCAAGTTACTCACGTCGAAATACCGAGGTTCAACAAAATAACTTAAATTGAAATTAGAAAATGTTGATTGAGAGTTACAATCCGTGTGGAATGAAACAATCACCCAAGGACGTAATTGTAGATGAATTGCCAACGCAGGTCGATGATTGACTCCATGGTGAACGCGTACGGACCTTTCGAGAACATAACCACTCAGGCACCCATCGAGGTGAAAAACGTATTTAACAACGTTCAATATAGATTTCGCTTGAGAGCGGCACGCCACTGCAGCAATGTCGCACGGCCATTAATAAAAGCTATAATATTGTATATATATAAATAATAAAAGTCCTTAAAGGTTCTCAATCATTTTTATAAACATCCCTATCCGAGGGGAGAACGATCTTCGATCGTCCATCATCTACGTGGACCGCCCCACAAAGCTGACCGCTTGGTCCGCCATCGTATCGTGGCGATACGAGAGCTTCAAACCGGTCAACGGTGTGGGTTAATGCACCGTCGAAAAGTGATGATGATGTTGCCAAATTGTTTTTGGCTCTATACTCTATCAGTAGATCTGCTCTGGCTATGGAGTGAGACAGTGAGACAGTGGCAAGTTGTGTCACGATATGACATCGCTACTTGATGGCTCCCTCGGAAAGTTTTCTTGCTAGCTGGTAACGCTAGGTGAGAGAATTGTGTTGTTCCTTCGGTTCAAACAGGCAGCGGCTACGCGATGAATGACGCCACTGGCTGATGCATATACTCATCAGAGCGTATTTTTTACTCAGAGTAGAAAAGTAGAAGGCATCTGCAATTTCGCGTCTTGAACAAGTAAATACACCGTCATATTCTCTCAGCGGACACATAGGCGTGCCACGCTGGATGGCGTGTGAAGTGGAGCATCGTTCGAAAGGACAGATCGAGCACTATGAGATCAGTTATGAGAACTGCGATGTCGAAATTGTCGTGGTAAAAATGTCCATTTTTTTCGTCCGCTCAGCATCTCGTAACAACGTCGACAGAAACAAATGGTCAATAGCATCAATGTGATATGAATATTCCAATAGTGAGAAATGACATTGGACAGGAAGGATCACAAAATCGTGTTCGGCCACTCGTCGAACTGTCATACTCGTGACGATGATTAGCGGTGATTAGTGGCAGACCAAAGGGAATGGTGTATGCAGCCGTGAGTGGTAGACGTAGTCTAGGTATACCCGGGATACAGTAACTGCTACACTCGGCTTGTGCTCCGAGCTCCGCGTACAAACTACTCATAAGCATATATATATTAAAGTTAACTCAATAATCATTAGTCAATCACGTGTCAAATGGAAGAGTTATTTTCTGATTTCGCTTATTAATGATTAGACGTCATTTCACGAGCTGAACAATACGAGCAAACATCTGATACAGTAATTGTCTCACAGCGAAACGGAGCGGGAAACACTGCGTGGCTAAGAGCATTTGTGGTTCGCGCGTATGTGATGTTTATAGTTAGCGAATCATTCAGCCAGAGAGCGGAGGACATATCTCAAGAAGGTGACAAAATGACATATTATATGCTGCGTCACCGTGTTCAATGCCATATTCAATTGTTGCGAGCCATCTTAGATTCTTTCATTGTCTGCGGACTTTATCGCGTCTCAGCGAAAACGTTGTGTTTACCGAATTATCTCGCTGTGTATCAGCGCGCGTGTACATCTGTCGTATTCTGGAGGCATGTGTGCGGTGTTCAGAAAAGTTATTCTCAATCGCGGGCAGATATCGTAGATCAGGGTAACAACGGGCTAATATTCTGCAATGGCGTCCACAGGAACCGTCGATAATTGTTATCGAAGAGTGTTGAACCGATAGACATCTCTCTCGGTCTCAATCTCTCTCTCTCTCTCTCTCCCCATCTCTAGTTCACAGTAACAGCAAGAGCTGAAGTCACACAATCTGCAGCTGTGGCTAGGTTCCTTTTTCTATGATATTATGTGATTTTCGCTTCCGATTACAATTGTGCTTGGTAGGCGGCGCATCGCCAGGCAACGCAATACACACAGACCGCTTTGGAGGACTTCTTTATACACAGAAGACCTCAGCTTCGGGACCTTGTATATTCATTGTTTGGGTTGCTTATTATTATTGCCAGACTCATCTTTCCCAGTCTGACGTCAATAGGGGCGGTATCCGCCAACGCTGATCATGTAACCCATGTGGCCATATTGTCGCCTGCGTTACATTATTACGAGTAGTGTTGCAACAAGCGCGAGATTCGCACGACTTCCTGTAATGCGCAATGAAAGCGTGTACGATAGCGGTTAAAGCTTGTTGATGACCATGTCAGCGACAGATCATATCTATCTCTGATTTTCTATCTCTGACGTTCATGCCCGCTTCAGACGTCACTGGAATTGGACACTAAAACGAGCAGAATGCCATGGTCACACTAGCGTTTGTGGACGGCTCCTGCTAATCCCTTGAAGTTGAACTCACGTACCGCCTACCGTTCCTACCTCAAGACGAGATCGATTTCGAGCAATTTCGTAAATATGACAATCTGCAAAGCGTTAACCACGGTTGCGGGGCTGCTCCTTAGCATCTGCTGCCTGTATAATCTACAGTACCGTTTGTTGTGCCTGGAACACATATCTGATCATTTATCGGATCTATATCCATATGGTATTTTTTCCTCCCAAAACTATCCGCTCCGTCCATTTGCATAGCACACGGATCCGATGTGGCGGTGGTGCGTTCTTCTGTGTTGTTGTTGTTGTCGTCGTCGACGACGGTGACGGCGGCGGGTGACTATGGCAAAAGCAGCATTTACGTATTTCCTTACGTGTTGCCCAAGATAAACACATGCGTACGGTGTGTACATCTTCTATTATAGTTCACGGCGGCTAATCCGCTGGTGGACAGCAGTAGCACCAGTGAGTTCTTCTCACTCACAGTGGTAATTCGACAAACGAATGGCGAAGGTATCATATCATGGGAGGACATTACGTACGTATCGGGGCCGCTCTGTCCGTGTCTGCTACCATCATCGTACACCTTTGGACAATGGGGTCGTGTGTCAACGCACGCCACACAGTCGCTGTGTCAAGCGGACACACAGCTACGGTCCGAGTGCCGGTGGTAGCCAACAACTGAATCTCATCAGCGGCGCGGCGAGCGGTGCTTGCTTGCCAGCCTAATGCTAGTAGCGTCGTCAACGAGGAAAGTCTCGGCCGGTCATCCCAGCGCCAACTCCCATCTCGGCGTCACAAACGGACGACGGACGTTGCAGCAGCGGCAACGCCTGCACAATACGAACACACAGGATCAGGGAGGCGCACAGCCAGCGGTGGTGGCGGCGGTAGGCAACGATAAACGGAACGAACGCCCTTCTGTTACTTGCTGGGAGAGTGGGAGAGCGTCAAGCCGGATTCTGTTCAAGTTACGCAACTTCGAGCAACCGCCGTCGCCGCCGCCACCAACACTGCCGCTGCTACAGCCGTCACTATTCTGCAGCAGACTACCATCGCTATTCTACCACGACGACGACAGCGACAACGACAAGCATCACGAGCATTACCTGCCTCCACCGCTGCGAAACCTCGCACATCCCCGTCCGAGGTGCGAGGAGTCAGCGCGCGAATAGGCTACCACGCCACAATGTATAGTACAATTAAGATCTACTCAAAAACTCGAGCTAATGCGAAGGCATACACGCGTTGGCTTCGACGGTGTCGCACGAGCGACGGGTTACAGCTCATCTCGTCCATTATCTTTTCGCCTAACTAAGAGCCAGTGATGGGGATTTAACCTTGCTTAGCTACTGTACACGCTGAGATCGTGCGACGCGTCGTTGACGACGTTTGTGTACTTTGTTTTCGTGGCGAAATTGTGCTGGTAAACTTCGCGGCCGGGTACAAGGCTAGCCTCTGGAGGTACATCACCTTCTGTGTGAAGGCCTGAATATTTTTGTTGTGCAAATGGCCGTTTACCTAACTCGTGTATGATGCGTGTCTGCCTTTGATATGATTCTTTGAGAGAGGAGTGGATCTCTTAAATGATAAGAAACATGCCGGCGTACGGAGGTGCCTGCTTCTGTCCTTGTAAACGGGTGTGACTGTGTATGTGTGCGAGTAAGTTAGTGTGTGTATATAGGTTTACGAGGATTATGAAAGATGGAGCTGTTATTGAATGACTAACCTGTTCGTGGTGCTTGTTTGTGGCCGCACCACAGAGATCTCGAAGACCTTCTATCACTTTAAGGTTGTCATAGACGCGATTAAAGGCTGAGTTCGAACTTTGTTTGACTCGTACATCAAACTGCATGATGAAGGTTGGCATCCTTGAACAAGTGGCGTAGTCCATCATATTCCTCAGATCAAGCCGCAACCGCCCATTTCTAACAACATTATTAATCTTCTATCAAGAAACCTGTGGCAACATCTATCGAGCTGTCATGTCTCTCTCTAGACATTCTTAGAAACAAATTATTTGAATCTTCAGATTATCACAATATCATAGATGGGCTCTTCTAGCCTCTGGAGGCCTTTCCAGCGGCCACGTCCTAGCAACTACGCAACGTGATGCAGTAGATACAAGTGTGCAGATATATACTGCCATGTTCCTATAACATCCCCGCAGATTAATGAGTTCTGCCGCCGAATAAGCCGACTTGAACGAAACGCCTCGTAAACCTGTCGACGTCTTGAAGGCCTTTGAAGCCTTCCGGCAGAGTGCCGAAAGTGTTTACACGTTGTCGCCTCTCTCGCACCACCTGATGAAAGCGTTACATTTACCTCTGAGAAGTTGTGAGGCAGTGGTAGAGCCACCGGCTCAGCCATTTGCGAGTGTTGAGGCTGAGATCGATATAAACTCAGGGTGTCAGATATACGTGAGGGGCAGAGGCCCTCATCAAACAGTGTGATTCTAACCATCGCTCCGTTTAGATATCCGTTTAGTTAGGTTAGGCTGTGTGGCTTCTGTTCGCCGCTATGGATACGACCTTCTGTCGAACTGTGTCTCAAAAACTGAACCTTTTGTCATGTGCGATTTCAGAACGAGTGGACAAAATGAAGGCAGACTGTGTCGACAAATGGGTATCGGCAGCATTCCGCGCCCTTGGCGAGTCGATTGCCCGGACCCCTGGCTACTATATCATCGTGCCAATCATGTTGGCTCTGACGTTAAGTACCGGCATGCAGCGGATAAAGTACCAGGACGATCCCGAGTATTTGTTTAGTCCGCAAAATGGCCAGTCGCACAAAGATCGCGAACGGCTGTTCGAACTGTTCCCGCAGAACACCTCGGAGAATTTCGACCTGAGCCGACTGATCACACCGGAGAAATTCGGTCGTGTGATCTTCTATACGAAGCCTGGCGCGAACATACTACGCAAGGAAGTGTTCGAGGACATACTCAAGGTGGATACGATGATTAAAAATTTGTCCTCGACGTGGGACGACGACACGAAGAACTGGTACGAAATTTGCGCAAAAGCCGAACTTCACGTGTGCTTCAACAACGACATATTCGACTACACAATTAGCAGGTTGCGTTCAGTGCCCGATGAGGATCAGGGCGATAACGCGACGTTGGGTCTAGGGATCAAGTACCCGCTGCACTTTATCAACGCGACCCGTGAAATTTATTTCCCTGGCGGCCTTCTGGGCGCGATCAGAACGGATGACAATGATGAAGTTGTCTATTCCGAGGCTATCAATATGTTCTACTACGTCGAGTCGAGTACGCGCAAGAAGCGTTTGCGCGCTGAACAGTGGGAGAACGATTTCCTCAAGGCAGTGCCTGGATTCTGCGAGCAGCTCAAGCACGCGAAGTGCGCCTACTTCACCTCGCTATCCCTCACGCAGGAGCTTGAACACAACACAACAAACGTGGTACCGTATTTCAGTATCACCGTCTTCATCATGCTGGCCTTCACGGTGTCCACCTGTCTCATGGTGGACAATGTGCGCTCGAAGCCGTGGCTGGGCATACTCGGTTGCACGGCTTCGGGTATATCGGTTCTCGCGGCGTTTGGACTTACGATGTACGCCGGGGTCGAGTTCATAGCAATCAACATGGCGGCACCCTTCCTCATGCTGGGTGAGTAATTACACATCTTATTCATTATACGTATAATTAGCCGACTTTCATCGTGGGTATATGCTGTGCTACATAGCACAGGAGGACGGCCATGAAGAACGAAGCCAAACCTCGTCGACTACTCCGACGTGTTCGCACAGGAATCAGATTCTGTTGCCACGTACAGATCATAATACAATGCGAACGACCGGTCGCGAACCCCATCTTGATGAAGCGTATGCCCTGTAAATATCTCGTTGTGTCCGGGCCTCCCGTGGTCAGGACACACTACGACAATGCTTTCAGATGGACGAATGGGAACGCTCTTGTTCTTGTTGTTGCTTACGTGAAAACATCCATTTGACTCATTTATGCATGTGCACACCATTATGTCTGTGTATATGTGCAAACATAACCGTTTGTGGTTACCTACCAACTAACTGGTGTGCATAGAATATTTCTATATGTGACGTAATCAATTATTTATGTATTATATATATATATATATATATATTTATATATATAATGGTACTTCCATATACTTCCCCGCGGGCTGAAGAGTGAGGCGAGCGAAGATGCTAACAGTGATAAGAACTAGACGATCCAATCTACTGAAGTATTCAATGATAATTTCTATTCGACGCCACGACAACTTTTAACGACAGATCTTAAGATACACTCGACTAGTCCCACTTTCATGAATACTGCCTCCTGCTGCTGACTGTGGTCGGCCGGATGCATTTACATCTTCTGTCGCGAAAGCCCCAGCCGCCAGAAGGCCGCATTGCCAACGGCAGCAAACAACAACAACACCTTAATTTTTATGCGATGCTGAAAACAAAGTACTACGTATTCCAATAGCGACATTAGCGTTCGAGAAGCTAAATATAAGCCCCTCCGACCGGCATCCGGTCCGCGTCCGTTACCGGCAATGTATCGCAACGAATGTCGAAAATGAAGAGCGTACATCATCCACCGATCAGATTATCTGAACTTGATCAGCCGATTTCTTTATCAACCTCGTTGTCGTCCGATCGTCTGATCGTTCATTTGGTCTCAGCAATCGTCCGAAGTCGTTCGAATCGCGACTCGAATCAATTGCAGGAGCGTTCCATAGACAAACATCCGGCTGAACATTGGTCGTTACCGCCTGTTGATCGCTGCCATCGTATTTGCGCTCGATCCGGAATCCGGTATACGACTCCTTGCCCTGGAAACGGAGCGTGATTCTGGTGCCGACTCGGTCACCGTCCGTTTGGCATGATCACAACGCGCAAGAGCCACAGCGACTTCTCGTCGATACGAACTGCTCGATTGCAGACGGCCACTTGCTCACAAATAAACAACTGAACTGTCGGTCCCAGACAGACAGTTCAGTTGTTGTTGTTGCTGTTGTTGCTGCTGCTGCTGCTGCTGTTGTTGTTGTGATGGCTCAAGCGCACACATCGATGATGACGACGACGGTGGCGAAGATAAGGGTAACGGAGGTGAGGGTTGCGATCTATCGGCTTCGGTAGCAGTTCGCCTTTTCAAGCTTGCAGTCATGCTTGCGGGAGCCGAGCTTGCCACTGTCTAGATGTCATTTGACGTCATCGCATCGATATCGCTCAACGAGCTGAAGGGCGGACCAATAGGGGGAAATTGATAACTGTTCCCTGGCCAGAGTAATCATATTGGACATACATACAGGTATGTGTGAATTATGCCAACAGTAGTGGTGCTGCTGCTGGTGCTACCGCGGTTCTTGACATGGCATGCCATTATATAATAGATAGACATACGCAGACGGGATGTCGCCGATGACGCAATCGAAGGGGCTATTGTGGTGCGCGGCGGACGTCTCCCGGATCTGCCTGTAAAGCATTTGTCTTCTGTCTGCGTGGCTATCTTTATATGTATATAGATACATATACATGTAAAGACAGACACACATATAATCGACTTCATTTGATAAAGGAAGGGTGTAGATCGCAACGTCATTGGTAGTAGAAGTTTGCTTGACTACCGTTGATGAGGCTTGCGCGGCATATACGCCATGCGGATATATTTCATACTTCGCCGCGCTGTCATTCTCATTATGTGCGCATATTCATTGAGGTTGTCTAGTGATGCCGGCATTTTGCGTCGATGTCAACCGTCCGCTATCGTTGTTAATGTTGTTGTAGAATATGTAAAATTCATTCTCTGATTTTCTTCACAAGCAGAGCTTAAGCTACAGATAACATCAACCTATTACGACGGGTGATGTGACCGTTTTCAAGAGCTTCACCCTCGAAGAAAATCTGCTAGTATGTAACAATAGAAAAAGGTAGATAAAACAACGATATGTCTATATAGTTTTTATTGTTGACAATTTCACTTCTAGTGTACAGTTTACTGACACCGCTCCCGGGGTGTTTCACAGTCAGCTGGCCCTAAAGGGAATTTCCACATTATTCCACAAAACTCGACTAGCCTAAATCGAATATGAGACGTCCAGGCCACAATTATCTTGTCTCATGGAAAAATATCATAATCGTCTTCTGGGCGAAGCGGCGCCTTTCGTGAGTCGGAGCGTGCATTCGCTTATCTCGACGAGCAGACTTCGTGCGTCATCCAGCGATTTCTGGGGGGACTTCCAGCTAACTGGACACAACACTTAGTCTCATCTGCGCCCAGCAATCGCTCCATGCTGCCGGAGTGCTAAATATTACAGAACGCATGAAAATTGTATTTCTGTACGAGAAGGTACACTGCTTCTTGTCACACGAAATCGCTTGCTAAAAATAGAATTCCGTGGCTGAGACAACATTTTCAAACAGCGATCAACGAAGCCACCAACTCTATATCAGGAAAATGATAACTGAGCTTGCCAGCAAACTCCATGATTGTCGTTATTGCTACAGTACTAGTATTATTATTGTTATGCTAATCTCTTAATGGCGCGTTCAAGAGAGCTAATAGCCGCAATAAGGTGATCAGATTTGCATGCATGGCCTTCCACGCCGGGGGGGAGTCATTCGGGCGTGCTAAAAACTTCCTTCCGTCGCAGCGACGGCTTCCTGCGGCTGCTGCCACCGCTGCTGTCTTGCGATACGTTCATTGCTATAAATATGAATAATTGTTTCTCGTTTGTTGTCCCTCCTACCAAATCGACAATCAGACACGTCATGCGCATTCTAAATTGAGAGACGAAGAAGAAGTCTCTTGATGATGAGCTTCATAATACCTCACCCGCTCGTTACAGTACTGTCTTAACCTATTGTTCAAATTCCGTAAATGTTGCCGTTTGCCTTGAGCAAAAAAAAACGGACGATGTAGCAGATTTGCTGGGAATGGCGCACGGGACTTCGAATGGCGCCATCTTGATACCCTTCTCCCATTTTTCTTCGTTGGCTTTTGCTTGTTTCGATCGAGACCGATGATGATCTATGTTACAGGGCGGCGCACCTTAGCGTCGCTGACGCCTGGACTAATGCCGCGAGGGCAATTCGCTCGAGCCGTCGAGGCCAACCGGCGGAAACCAACCGGCACCACGCAGAATTGAGGAATAAACCCCCCTCCCACAAGGGGATCTAGGCGATTTATTGTTGTGTTCCTATTGAAAATAAGTAATTGACTGCCATCCGGGGCCGCCGATGCTGAAGTTGTGGTGAGCCCGCCGCCTCTGATACTGCTTGGCTAAGCAAAATCTCGTCCTCGAACTATGGTTACTGTTCGTGTGAGCTATCTCCGCAGCGAGATCGACGACATCTTCCTGCTCTGAGGGCCGCGTCGAATGTTGCCGTTGTTGCCAAGGCTGTACTTGGTGCTACTGCTGCTTCTATCCATAGTTGACACATTAGTGGCCACACATAATTATTATCAGCACACTCAAAGATCAAATGTTGAACATTCAAGTTACATGTTACGCGAGTACGCAATGTGACGAACTGTGGCTGAAAGATTATTTGTGAATGTCATTGTTAATTCTTCGGACGAGCCAGGAAAGCAGGGCTAGCCTCATAGGGACGTAATATTTAATATATATCAGAGGAACCAATGTATGAGGTCTCGTCAATTTAGAAGAGACGGCAAAGAACTGTCTATTCTTCCCGGCGTTCTCTCAACCAGCCGAGATGACTGACTGATGTTTAAGCTATATTAAGAATAGAATACGACTCTAATATTTTTCCGGCAAAAACATAACGCATTCGATTCTTTACTTGTGTATATACTAATAATGTGTATGCAATTTGTTTCGATTGGTAACACAACCACCTTGGACTAGTGCGTGTATCCATCGCAGAAAACAAATCGCCCTTGTATGATCGTTGTCAAAGAAATGTGCTTAAACTAACCGTAAAATTGTTCTTGGTCGTTTACACACATATATATACATATATACATATACTCAATATTGTCGTTCTATTTTTAATTTAACAAAGATATTATAGAAGTTGCTAGGGAGCATTTTTCGAAAACATTTTTGGTCACTATAGACATTTTGGGAGGTCTTATTCTAGATGGTTTACTTGAGTCGCTCATATTTGCGATGCGCAAACAATCCGGACCTTTCTGTCAGGGCAACTCGAAACGAACAGATCTACAATCGTATCAAACACTAGCAATATTATGACGATGTGCTATTTCTGCTGATGCTGCTGCTGCTGTAACCCGTTGTCAACTACGATGCTAAACGAGTATATAATCACACACAAAGGAACGGATAGCCCGACAAAGATGTGCGTACACACGCATAGATAGTATTACATTGTCTGGGGTCTGAGAACTGCGCGTCCCTGTCGCTGTTGACTGTGGCGTTTTTTCTGACTCAGATGACGAAGTGAATCGCGCGTGAGAAGGCTCGCGTCTTGGAAACGTGTCCATACGCTATACGCTTGCATATACACACACACACAGACGAGTGTGTGTTCATGTGTCTGTATGACGAAATCACGGCGATGTAGCGGCGCCCCGTGCCGGACCACGCTGCCCCAAACGACTCTGGGATCCGGCTCTCTGGTCCGCGCGCGCGCCCGGCGCGCAACGCGGTCAAACATTCAATTTCTTGTCTTCTCTCGCGAACAGATAGACCTAGCAGCGGTGGTCGTAGATTGACGGCTGGGACAGCGTTGACCCCGTCAGCTGTTGCTGGTTGCTGTCGGGTGGAATATACCAGCAGGGATGATGACCTTGTCATAAGGAGAAGAAGTACATACACATGCATCACCGACGGCGGTCGTGGTACGTGGCAACTAGGGACGGCCGGTCAGGCGAACGGCCACCGTGATGTTCAACAGCAACCGGTGCCTCTGCTGCCGTTGTCGTTCTGTTGCTGTTGCCGAATTAGAAAAACCTTCTTTGGTGTTTGCTGTGAAATGCATTGTTGTTGTTGTTGTGGAGGCAACGTTGATCAATCCAGAGAGAAACGAGGCGACTGAATGATGAACATTTTGTGTGCGCATCTTTGTCCATGTGTGTGTTTGTTAGTGCTGCTAGCCGACTGTCCATCTCTTCAGCTGTCGAGCTAAAGGGGTCGTCCATCTCGAGTTGCATTCGGCAATTTCACGATTTGCGTGATTCCCTGTTGCCGGGAGGTCACTCCAATGCGCTCCATCCGTTTGCTCGCGTATACCGAGAGTGATAATATTTAGACGCCATCAGAAGTTTAGGAAAAATGAAAGAATTTTCTTGTGTCGTGGTTCAATAGTTCACTGAAAAGACAAATATCGTTCTCTCTCTCTCGCTCGCTATGTTTGCATGCGCCACTCGTCTGCTTATGTAAGAGACAACATCATAGACATCGCTCGGCTGGCTTGCACATATTCGTAGATATTTGAAAGGATGTGCGCGCTCTGCCGCCTGTGGGAGCGTCCGTGTCGATCTCGCATTCTAATTATGATTATTATTACTCTGGCGTTTCAAATACTTACTGTATCGGCCGGCCCGTTTGCGAGAAATGTAGCAGAAATAGAAGCAGAATTTGTACAAAGAAATAACGAACGAGTCTGACGGACAGTCAGCCCAAAATCACCTCAACGATCAAAAGTGAAAATCACAACGATTTCAAGCGTGTATTTTTGATGCACTCATTTAAGCAGCACTGAAGCGTTGAGGTAACAATGAAACATGGGTCACGAAAAACTGCCTTGGCTACCGCCCGGGGCATCAGCAACGGCAGAGATTATCTGTCGTCAAGCGGCTACGACTAGTGTTTCGGGAGACGTGTTTCGTCCGCTGTCGCAGGCAACAATATGACTCATCTGAGAACGGCGGGAACCACTGGATCCATCGATGTTGGTCGGCAGTCGATCCCTGCCACCGCTCTTGACTGGTTACCGCTGGTTGTTGTAAGGGGAGCGAGGCAGAGCATCGACATTTTTGATTACTACCGCCCGTTCTGAGCCATTCGACAGGGCGACAGCTTCAGCGAAAACCGATTGATTGACTGATCGACTAGAAGCAGAATGGATAGTGATCCAGTGACGACGGTGTCGCTAGAAGGAGTAACAGCCCAACCTATGATGAGGTATGGCTGATACCCAATGGCTTTGAATACATAGCTATCGGTCTGTCTGTCCGATCGTCCATTTGTCTGTCCACCCGTTCGTCCGTCCGTCATAAAACGAGACCTCTCCAAACTTGGGCTAGCAAATCAGCGTGCTCATACGCTATGTGCTCTGTGTTGTGGTTCGGCAACAAATCGGCCCGGCGGGCCGGTCCACCGCCTGACGCACCAGTTACGCGTCGGGTGTTATTACGTGTAGCCTAGCTAGGGAATGCCTTCGGCTTGCCAAGGTCTGTCTGGCGAAGCGTGAGGCAAATTGTCGACGTCGGGACAGCCGTAACCATAGGCCAAGAAGTGGGGACCTGATTCCGCTGAGATATTTGCGGAAAAATCAAAATTAACTAAGTGGTTAACTATATGAAATTAACTAAGTGACCACAACGAGTGAGTTGACAAAAAGACAATAAGAGAAGCAGTTAAGGAGAAAACACCGCGTGAGATCAGGGAGTCTGGGATCAAATGGAATAGTGCTTTGGATCATTATTGTACTTTTTTAGATTGGATTAAGGAGACCGACCGACCAGGGTCGCCCCTAACCAAAATTTACTGGATATTTTACAAGCACTCTGGAGTAGACCCCCCTCCACACACAATAATTAAATAATGTTCCAACTCCGTGTTTGACGCCTGGCGTATCTCTCGGTTGGACCATAAACCCATTTGAAGGTCGCCACTAGATTAATGTGGTCCAGTCTCCTAAAAATCATACCGACGAAGTCAGGCTTAAACGTAAGGTGGACCCGCGTAACGGAAAGCTGAACATCTATTTTTATTCACGAAATGAAATATTACATGAAAATTTTAAAAGGGTCGAATCAGTAAATACCCCCCGTCCGTGGGGATACGATAGTGGGCCTGATTAAGGTTTGAAGTGGGTCGACTATCACTGACATTAGGGCACATCGATATAAAGAGCTGCGAGTCCGCTATGATAAATCAGACAATTTCAATTGGCCAACCAAGTCAGGTATTATTATATTATTATTATTATTATACACCGAATGTTCGACTTGATAGTCTGCAGAAACACAATTTTCACAATACATTTATCTCGAAGGAACGGGCACCCTGCCAGCATGCTCAAAAATGGAGCGCACTCATTTCCCACTCTCCTGTAGTGGCTCGCAATTGCAACAGTAGTGACGCAATACGTCGATATTCCAAGTAAAAAAAAACACATTCGGCAGCTGAATTCGACACACGGGGCAATTCGCTGCCGATCGGCGTTCGTTATGTCTGTCAGTAAACAGGGTACATCCGGCAGTCCTTACTTAGTTCAGTGGTCTGGGCAGACACTGTGAATCTGCAAGCAGATTCGCTACCTTTCGCCAAGAAGTTTGAATCGATCGTCGCAAGCGGATCAGCGTAACAGAAAATAAACATATCGACATACAAATAGAAGTAATTCTTATATTATTATATTTAATTTAATAATATGCGTCTGCCGTCCCCCAAGGCCGAAAATACAACGGCTAGACAGAACAAGAAACAGCTGCTATATTCATGTATAGTTTACGTCATAGATACCTAACAATATGGACGTTGATCGGAAGCTCATTCGGCGTAGGTCATCTATCCTATACCTTGTACTATATGTATTATCATATACTATATATAATACATAAGAACGATATTTCAGATGGAAGTCATTTTTTTGCATTTGTCACTGTCTGGCTATTTGTTTCTAGATTGATCAACCTCTTCATCTGTTCACCCTTGACCCCAGCAGCATCATCACGCAGTTATATATGCATACATATATATATATATATATATATAGTTAAGCTTTGGGTCACTGGAGTTCGCCTATCGAGATTTCGCTGTGGATTTACGACAAATTCCTTCGCTGGTTGACTTTTCAAATATCGAAACATTTTTATAACTTTTTTTTCATTCTGTTCGACAATATGCTGGATGGCAGTTGATTCCATGGCAGCACCATTTACATCAGGCACAGCCTGATGCTCCGGCACCTGACACAGCTTCGTCAGCTCGTATTGGCTTGCCTTGTTCAGCTCGTGACACAATATTCTATACAAATACGTTCGAACGTGTAGCATACGCAATAGATGAATATTGATCTCGTATGATAGATGTCTTTTTGCACCGACTTTGGAGCGATCTGTAAAACACACTGGTGTTATCACTACAAATAAATGATCATTTATAAAAATGACGCTGGCGATGGCAAAGCGAGACAGTTAAATGATGCAAAAAAAAAGGTGGACCAAGACAAACATATCAAACAGCAGAAGTCACCAGCGCCACCGCCGGTGGTGTTTAGGGCACCGTTACGGTACTGTTCCCCCCCCCAGATGTGGTATCTCTATTCGCACGGCATGTTCTCACCGTATTGCACTGTTTAAACAGGATTGCCTATGGCCGGCAGTGGCAACAACATATGTCTAGTAGCAGCAGTAGTAATAGTAGTGATTCCAGGTTATCTTATTTTGCCCGAACGTTTCGGGCGTTTAAGTAGTTTACACACGCATGGACAGCAGAGGTAGCACAATGCATTGGACGCCCTGGCTTCTGCATTTTCAACACTTTATCTGTTTCATGCTCTGACGCATTATCTGGGATGGAAGCGATACGGCCCATTTGCCCGATCTGGATTTGCCTTGCGCAACGCGCGACGAACGGGGGTCAGCACTAGATCCGAAGAAAGACCTCAGTTGCGCCGCAGCCAGTGACTGCTGTCCTATCTTAATTAATGTCGAGCAAATAAAAACCCCAATGTAAGCACTACTAGCTAATGACTCAGATGGTCTTGTCACGGCTCTTCCGGAGTGGGCTGAATTTCGCGTCGAAGTGCAACCTGCGGACAGGGTATCACTATTTCTCTTTATACAGCAGCGGTGTTACAGAGAGAAGCTGCCCTGTAGCTTGAAACAATTCCATCATTTTAGATTGGAAAGCTTCCAGGATAGCTGAGAAATTCAGAGCTAGTCAAAGTACATATTATGGACATGTCCTCCGTTTCAATGTTTAATTCCACTAATGCTTCTCTAGACTCATGAAGTATTTGTTTCTATTTAAGCACAAATCAAAACATCATTAAGAATTAAATAATCCTCTCTTATTCTCAGTACATTGATTCCCCTTCGAGGAGAGTGACTCCACAAATTGCCGATTCTTAAACAGCCACGTACGTTTTCTAAAATCATCCTAGAAATAAACAGTCGCTAACCTCAGATCTCGCTGACCTGTTAAACAAGGCCGACTTTAGCAATTTTTACCAAAAATGACAACGCGTTGGTAGACAGCCACGTTGAGATCGTGTGGCACAACGCAGCACGAAACGCCAAAAAAATTAAATCGACATATTTTTCTCCCATAAAAATCATAATGCCCGATGGGCCCAGTCACTGAAACACGAAACGCCCGCGAAACCATCCACCCTCCGATAATCGCCCACTGTAACCAGTCACAACGTGGGTTTCTGGGGGTGACAGAGAGCGAGAGAGAGAGTACGCGTTGCGTCGACTGTCGCTTGTCAACAGCTATCGTCCAATCGATTCAACAATCAATTGTATTGAAGCAGTGAACGACTTGTGCTCGATATTTGTGCTGGGAGGGTGAATTACGATACATTCGATGACATCATGTCTAATGCATTGTGACAAACGAGAGGACGTACGCAGTCTGTTGTTTTTTGTTGTCATTTTATATATAAATACGTGCTGTTTTTTGCTCGGTTGACATATTAATAAGTGACTAATTGTTACTGATATATATATATATATATATCAGTAACTATTAGTCACTTATTATATATATATAATAAGTCACTTATATATATATATAAAAAAAAGTAGTTGGCGTCAATGCATTGTACTGTTATAGCACAAAAAGGCGCCAGAAGGACACATGAAAAATAATATTTATGTTGCTACAAAACCCAAGAAGGTCTTCATGAATTTAAGTCTAATCTACACGAGAAATCTAAACCTCAGATTCACGCCTAACAACAGTGGACACACTGAACATGTTTGCCCTTACTTAAACGTATGGTGCAGCTCTATAAAAAAAAATATCGAAAACAATGACCCCCTCCACCTGCAGCTGTGTATCTTTGCATACTACTCCTCACGACATGCTCAACTATATGATCTGTTCGCGACACATTCACTGGCTCTTCACTGGTAATTTCAAAAGAAAATTCTACCTGCATCGTGTCAATGCTAATGAAAACAATGTCGTCGCACTGTGAAGAAATGGGGTTCGTTCAATCTGCCGCTAGTTATATCATATCTGCATCGGTATGGATCAAATCCACGAATCAAATCGTCATTTTGGCGGTTAGTTGCGTGCAATCGTCCACATTAAACGGACGGCCACTGGCCGCCGACAACAGCACCACCAAAGGCCGCGGAAGCAGCATCGAGCCAGTTGCTTAGGCATGATGGACACTGCAAATGCTAAAGCACTACATGGATGTTGTTGAGCTGAGGGCCCCATGGTTCAACCGATAATTCGTCTAGAAATCAGCAAACGAGCAGAGAACAAGTGAAATGCCAAATCGTCATTGTTATTCATCATCCCATCCCGTGTGATGTGTGGAAGAGGGGGCTGATGGCCATAGAGGCTATTGCTGTGTGTGTGTGTGTGTGCACCTGTGTTTGTTATGGTCAGCGTTGAGTTATTACACTAGATCGTGTTCGTCTCTCCCGAACCTTGAGTCGCCGCTCTGTTTACGAAAAGTTTGACCAAATGGTCAGCCATCACGCGGGGACCCGGCTGGAGGGTTGCCGAGTGGTAACCCGGCCATTTTGCTCTGGTTGAGCTGATATCATTTGACCATCGGAACGAAACTCATAACCATGATAATAATAATAATAATAATAATAATAATAATAATAATAATAATAATAATAATAATAATAATAATAATAATAATAATAATAATAAGAAGAATAATCATTTCTAATATAGCTATACTATAATGGCTTTTGGATCAGTAATATTGCTATGGCCTTTCATCTTGCTGGGTAATGGTGAGAAATCGAATCACTTGTAGCTATTAGATTATAGACTATAGTCATTAGAGCTGCATTGATTATTGGCGATATAGCCCAGTTAATTCGTAGCATTTGGAAGATGGAAACCGGTGAAGCTACTGACGCTGCTGCCTCATCGACAAACACTGCACAAGTATTATTATATGACATATTGGAATTATGTTACGACTGTAGGTGCGTGGCGGGGCAACGAAAGCCGCCTTCTTGCACCTACATCTATCTATTATAGTATTCAAGGAGTAAATATATTCTTCTACTTCTACTTATTACTCGTTGTTTAAATATATATATATATATAGATAAACACGATCGTCGCGAATGTGTTGTGGGCGGCAGTCGCTGGAGAGAGCTCATCTGCTGTAAGTCCCTTGTTACGAAGATCTGGATAGATAGACATAGAGAGAAAGAGAGAGCAAGAGTGATTCCCGACTTACGGGTCCAGATCCTGAAAATGTTCCCAGCTGAATTAATTCTATTACTTATGTAGCCACATCAAATCGGGATAGTTGTTGGATTCCGTCGGATCCACACGGATCTCTCGGCTCTGTGTTGATACCCCTCGGACTGGCGTTCCTACCTTCCAGCAAAGATGCGTAAACAGGGCCCAGTGTTATCAGCCACAGCCAAGTCAAAGGCTACAATGGCCGCGTGACCGACGTCCAACTATGTGACCAACACTTTGGTTTCCTATCGAGATGATCCTGTTAAGGAGTGCAAACTTGATTATTTGTTCTTATTGAAGGTACGAATAGCCTGGTACACAAGGTACTGTACTTTTTGTTTGAGATAAGTTCATTAGCTAACGTTGGCAGGAGCGTTAGAAGGCAGATTATAGGCATGCGGCCAACTCAACATTATCCCAACCGACACGAATTATGAACCAATAGGATTTTATGGTGGCCCCCACAAGCAGCACCAAACATCCCCATACGTACATAAACGCTATATGCAAAGTGGAAACTGTAGTGTATCTGGAAAGTAATTTATGTATATTTATGTGTGATAAATATACATCATAGCCCGTTCATCAGATCCATACCACGTATCACAAATCGAACGCTAGTTAATACCGGCTTTTGTTCCCGGCCGACTGTCCACGGTTGCAGATCATTCTCGACTCAGAAGCATAGTTTTGGGGGACGAATCCTTGTTCACTACTTCTTAAGCCCCTATCTCATATTAGAGCCGCTCAGCTCCTCCCCGATATTGTTGCGACCTTTGTTATCCCTTCGAAACGTTTAATTATAATTGCCAATGAAGAGAGGTCACCCTTAATATATTATTCGGTTACGCAAACCACATTCACATACAACCGAACAACTTTGCACAAGCGCGTACGACGACTACGATAGCTCCAATGAATAACAAGGAGCTTCCACAAATTCGCGACATTGACATTCACAGGCTGTTGCGGCATCGAATGCACTCATTTACGAGCGTGTACACGTCGAATGCTACACGCAAGGGGTCAAAACTAACCCTGAAACCGGTTGTTTGCGTAGTAGCCATTGAATCTGGGACCCCATGAATCTACGGACGCGTCGGGGCACAGGCAGAATGCGTTCGCACCATCGCGGATGATGTGAATCACTCATTGTTCCATATCGCTTCGTGTTTTGTTAAATAATAAAAAAAACAAAACAATCATAACAATATTGTGTTGCGCATACGTGAGCAGCAGCTCGTTGTATGTCGGTGTCAATTTGTTTTTGCTCAGTGTAATTATTTAGTCATTTATTTTACATATTGACCCTGTATGTAGCTTTTATAACAGCTCCTTTCAGTGCCCCCTATGTACTGCAAGACAGAAACTACGATGGGGTGTTACAGTAGGTGGCGGTAACGATTGCGGCTATTGCGGACGACTGCTTTATTGCACGAATGAACATCGCACGTGAGTCACGCATAGCGGGTCTGTGGCGCCACGCGACAAGCGCATGAAGTGACACTCACCGACAAATGCCATCTGCCAATGCAGCAGGGTATCGGCTAGTATTGTGTTAACCGGTCTCATCCCGGGACGGCTACAGCCAATGCTGTGATTGATAGAGTATAATGCCACAAGAATAGTGGTTTAGTTAATTTTCGTTTGAAACGCTCTCATTTGAAGAGCTTGCGATCGTTGGATAAACAAAAAATAGCAAGTTCCCTTCCAGCCCATGTAAATGCTTAGCCCGCGAGAACGCGTGGAAACAAACTCCGTCTGTTTTGTCTATTCTGAAAATGGTTTAGCACTTAGCTGCGTAAACGTTGCCTATACATTTCAATATAGCACTGGATCACATATTCAATCGTCAGACTAGACGCATACTAAATGCATTACCTACAGGAAGCCGAAAAGAATCATTGTCCTCATGACGAAATTGCCCATCACTGCGAGGCGATAAATGACTGATCGGTGTTCGAGTTTCCTTGTTGTCAGAGAAACTCCACACCGCATAAAATTATATTCTGTTTATTCGTTGTCTGAGAGCCTTCCGGCGGAATTCTATGGCGTGGAAAAAATCTCATGGGCAAGTCTCGTCTGGCGGCAGCCGATTCGCCACCCAACCTATCATCTCAACTATGCTTCAACTAGAACCTTGGGAAAATCCGGCCCGATGTCTAGACCCCAGCTAAATAGCAAACAACATACCCGTCAACGATTACTTGACGTGACCCCTACCTACGGTGCCCGTGGTTAGTAGCTTGCGAAGTGCTGCTTTTAATGCTCGAAATGTTTAGCCCAGCGCTTTGAGGTGCTCTACTCATTGTCTATCTGCCACATTCTGTAAATAGAATGAATGCTACCTCACTCTCTCATGGGCTGGCTATTCGCTTTGTGGTGGACATCACCTGCAGGTGTGCCATTTTGATGAACACATGAATACCCATATATATATATTTTTTTTTTTTTATATATATATACTCTCAGGACTTTATACCGTCCGTTAGCCGTCCTTCTTTAATACACGAATATGAAGTGCTTCAACAGAAACTTGCAAAACTTGACAAACCCTATGTGACGTTGGTTGGACCTAGAGACAACTGATACTGGGCATTGTTAAAAAATTCGCTGACGTAAGCCCGACACGGTAATCTAAATACTGCCTAAACGTTCGTATGGATGATGTCATTTAAAAAGAGTAGTCACTAGATCCATTTAACGATGGCACAATTTTCTTTAATAATGAACATTGTCCTATGATGACTTGTATGCTTTAACTTAAAACTTCCCGATGGGTCCGTATATTTATAATTCGACTAGACCAATAATGTGGCCCATGAACGATTTCCGACAATCACGACAATGTCCACCACTACCACCACCATACGCAGTAATTGTACTAAGTCATCTCAAGAAGTGAATATATACATAGCTTCAACGGCGCTCGCTCTCAGTCCATCTAATTAGGGAATTCTGAATGTAAGATACACGCAGAATATGGTCCACTACAGGAAAGTGACTGTGGGTGACATGAGATGAACGAATTTCAGCCAAGCAATTCGATTTCGGCTACAGATGGTAACAGCTGCTGAATAGCAGTTAATACATTCTCGTAAACATTAGCGGACTTTCCCACGACTCTAAAGCCATTGTGGAAAGTCACATACGAACATATCCCTGTTCCCTTTCGTAAATTGATGATCTTGCAAAGATTTCAACGCAACATAATAGGGCCGTTATCCAACTGGCCGTTGCCACTGTCGCCGTTAAGTATCGATCACATACAGAAGCGGGGTTTACGGACGCACACGCGGATTGGAATCAATCGTCTCGATTGAAGGTGCCTTCCATTTGTCTTCTATGTCATTGTACCGCTACTATTTTTATGATTACGCTTGGCTGTATGCACAGCTATAGTGATCGGGCACATAAAGCCAGTTCTGCCTTCTACAAATTACTGTGCATTCATTTTTCTCTTGGTAAATAATAACAGTTGGATATTCTTTATATTTCACCAGCAATTCCGATTAGATGGAGTCGGCATTCTCAGGAATGATCTGCTGTTTATATTATAAAGAAAGCAAGGAAGATCTGCTTTATTTATCGTTTGTGCCATTGAATATATTTAGATGTTTGGTGTATCAGCTTTATTTTTGACATGACGATCTCGTTCCGGTCTTGTGCTTGAACGGTGCTCATAACACTAATAGGATCATTTCGTCATTTTATTTATAGTGCCAATCGGCCAGGGAGACATATTTATTTCTGAAATACCTCTACAATTGGCCTCTAGATCTGTGCATTATCTCAAACAACGGAAAATAGATATCTATTTCGAACCAAAACGGTTGATGCTCATTATCTCCCTGATGTCCCGAAACTTCATCTTCTCCCTAAACATCTCTGATATTCGTATCCTAACTTAACGTGCACTTCACACCCTAGTACCAGTTACTTCAAAAAGCACCGATGTCTCATGGGCTGGCTATTCTAATGAATTGAAATTAATCGTTTGCAAACGATGTCGCCACTTGTAAGCGGAACATTACTGATACTGTTTTCTTACTTGTGATTGGTGCACTTGAAGGAGGCATTATCACTGGTGATTAGTAGCAGTGTTGTTTCCGGAGATGGTACTGTCAACCTATTGCCATCACTGAGGCAATTACGGTGAACCAAGCCGTATACTTATCCAGTACAAAAGGAGCACAGGAATATTGATATCGCGTAACAGTTGACTGTTACGCTGTTGACTGCGTGCTAATTAGTGAATTTAGCTTTTATGTTTTCCGAATTGGAAGCGATAATTCGATTTTTCCTGTCCATATGCATTTGTGCCAATATATATATATATATATTTGGTTGCCCCTATCTGTGAAAAAATTACGTCACAAAAATTGAAGTGCAAGAAGTACTCAATCACTTTTTGCATCATGTTCTCAATAAGCCCTTGTTATTGATGAATACATATAAATGGGACAGGGGCAACTTCGGTGAATTTCACACGTTTATAAAATCTTCTCTCCTAATCTTCGACGTGCGCCCATAGAAGCTGGTTCCCCTTCGAAGAAGCGACAGTTTTCTTTTAGGACTAAAAGAAAAAGTTTTCTATTTTGCTAAAAACGCAACCTCTAAAATCGTTTCGAACTGATCTTGCAATGCAGAAGACTGATCTCTGTGCATCCGACATCTACGTTGCTGATTGGCTTTTTTGTTTAATGAATATGGCTTGAAAACAGGAAAAAATTTAGCCAAAAGACATACAGCGCCAAACAAACCGTTAATACCAATAGTTCTATCCAGCGGTTCAGCTTATCGCGTTAGATAGAGTATCATTGCCTCTGGCACATTAGGTTAGATGAGCATTCAGCTATCTTCGGCAGCAATATTGCTACTGTATATTAGAAATAAGCTTCGCGTTTGTCTGTCAAAGATTCTTTAATCAATAAACAGGCAGATTCTGTGTTGGTTTGTATAACAAGCAGACGCGTATTCGTTTGGCATGCGCAACAAACGACACTGTGTACTCAACGGATTTTCGTTTCTGCTCAAATACCACGTAACGATAAAACAGCAACAACAACAACAACTGTTCCTGCTGCTACCAGACAGACAGACGGGTAGATTGGCAGCCACAACATAAATTGCCGCCAACTGCAGCCATAGCTACGCTTGGATGAAACCAAATATTAATAAGAGAGCTCGGGGGTCAAGTCGTGGCTGAAGCCGACGACGCCACGGATCTAACAGCATCGTGTAGCCCTAGTGCTTCTGGTAGTAATCGAAGCACTGCGCCTTACGCCCCCAGGGATAACTGCTATAGCCGGCTTTTGTTACGGCTCGATGTCGCCTCGAGAAGACCTGATTCAAGGGTAGTTGAGTGTGAGGGCGAGATGGACTTTATGGATGAATAGATAAATGCGCACATCAATCACAAATAGTAGCACCTTGTTGAAACCTCGGACAGAATGACTATCGGAGATCTGGAGGTGCCATTTTGCCGGGTGGGATTCCAGTATCGATCGTAAGAGTCAATTGGGACAGTTTCTCGAAATCTCCAAACGTCAAGGAGTTTATCAATGTTCAACTAGGGGAGCGCTGGGCAATTTCTGACTATGCGTGGAGTGTTAGCAAAAGTTCACTATCAGGGTACGAGCATTAACGAAATTTGAAGTACGCGAACTTTTATGCACATTTCTCACTTTCATTATGCACTATTAACGCCACCAACCACGGCGGCTTGGATTCGCTATGCATGGACTAATTTGATATGTGACTATCTGATACGTGCTAACGACTTGAGGAACCGATGCCATACAGCAACACCCCGAGCAATACCAGCCCAGATACAATATCTATAACCAAGTGTCCATCAAAAAAAGTAAAAAAAATTGCACGATTCTTCCCGCTCTCGTCACAATTTTACGTTGGCCCCTACAATCGCGCGATACGCTACAAGGTACTGAGGCGGCGGCCATTGTCCTTTTTGCTGACCGAAAAGCATTTTCTTATATTCTCCTCGTAATAAACATAAATTAAAGTACTGCCCAGTTGATCACTACTTGGCGCGTCCCCCCAGCGCCCTCCCTACGTGTCCACATCCCGTAAACGTTGAATAAATGCGGACCAAAGCTTTACGGTCGTCCGGTCGCGAAATAAACGACGATGCCTCCCCTCCAGTGAATGTTTTCATTGAATCCATTTACGCTGAAGCGTTACGGGTGTCGGTTGAATAGTCCAACTCCAGTGAATTGTCCACCCGATGTTCATTGTCAGTGGCTCCCATCGTCGGGGAACGAAAGGAATTGTTCGGCGAAACGATCCAATCTTGAGGCGGAGGCGGCGGCGGCATCATCCACCACAGCCGCTGCTGTTGATGCAGATGCGCAGTGTGTTGTTGTCGAGGTGTGAAAGCTAAGTCTTCTTCACTCGCAAGCGGCGAACGTCTCCAGTGTCCTGTTAGATGTCGTATGTCGTCATGGCGTCGATTGCCAGCGCCGTTATTGTCGTCACTCCATCGTACGAACTGATTGTTCTCTATGCTCTGAAGAAGATGACCCATTCAGAGAACGAAAGCATCGCGGACAATCGACGGTACGGACGAGCGCCACATTTTAAGCAGCTCCAAATACGGGGACCACTGCATGTTCGATAACAAAGAAACCGCTGAAATTTGCACCAGGAGATGTCGCAGAGAGACTTCGCTGCGGAAAATAGTTCAATACGAAATGTCAATTTTTCCTGTTTCTTCTTAATTAGCCAATCAGCGTTCATGAGTATTGTCGCTGCCATTTTTATCTGTGATGTTGCAGTACTATTCGACTGATATTGATATCCCTATGGAGGGAAGAACTACATTTCGGTAATTATACAACGAACCTTGTAATCAATTAACACGCGCATGCTCGCGCTCGCTCGCTCTCTCGCGTTAACTCCGGGCTCGGAGAAGTCTGTCAACAAACTCGATGTAGTACAGGTTCTTTCGCTCATGGGGACTCTCAGCTGTTCCCCTATGTGACAGGCCCCGGAAACCGCCTAATGCTCTATTACAACTGTCCAGTACGGGGGAGGTAATCAAGTGCTGCTATTCTGTGTGCCTATGTATATCTATTTGTATATGCAGCAGCATAAGGCTCAGCGTGGTCTGTTCCCAGTCCATCATTTAGCCCTTCAAACAAGAAGCCAATGAGTGATGCTAAGTGCAAATCGTCGCCGGGTACATCTATAGTATGATCCATTTTTGCAACACAACGGTAAATACTAAGGAAATGTTTCAATGAAGATTTTGTGCAATAGCGATTCAATGCAAGTGTGAATATCGCCACCCGAACATCTGTTCATATTCTATCATCGATAGGTAGACAGGACGAGAGAAGAAGAGAAACTGAGTCGACGACTGATCGAATACCTCGTACGTGTCCAGCTGAAAAGCCGGCATGCTTTAATCGGGGTCCACCAACCCGAAGACAAATATCGACCTTCGTGACCCAGCGCTCAACTTTTTACCCTCATCAGGCATATGCGATATACAGCATTATTGTGGGCGTAGTATATTATTATATTATGTATATATATTTATTTGTCTTATATTATATATATATATATATATATATATGTATATTTCGGCAGCGAAAAACGGGCTGAACTACTTTTAACAGCAGTGGCTCTAAAGACAGCGGGGAGGTCCTTGGCAGGGAGGAAGCAGAACTCTCTAAACGTTCGATTACTTAATCATTAATTTCATCACTCACATTGACTGTTACCTATGTATTATGGGGTGGCTACATCTATAATAATATATGTTCGTACGGGCGAACAGCGTCACTCGAAGGACCAAATTGCAGTCACGACTCGTCCGCTGAGGGTCAGCCAGGAAACAATAGAGTAAAGTAAGATATAGGACCAATATTTTGTACATGTACTACGCTATGTAGTCACTGTACAATAGAAATGCCACTAAAGCGATCAATGACAGTCAGCACGCCACAGTAGTAAGAATCAAAATCACATGTATTTGGAGCCCATACGTCAGTAGTGGCATTGGCGCCGTACCTGTTGTGTACTCTTATTATTTATGACAGTTGATGTTGTCGCTGTTATTAAATCTTATATATATATATATATATATATATACAATAAAGCTCTCTGTGGCTTTATCTATTGTTGTTGGGTCTTATCTGGTTGACTACGCCGGTGGCGGCGGCACTGTGCTGACTATTCATTTGCATCTGGTTGTCTGGTGTGTGTGTGTTTGTGCTTCAATCTGTTATATGTGCGTGAGATCTTCTGAGTAGAGTCGTGGTGGTGGTGTGTGTGTATGTAGCGTGGCCGCTGCTACTGCAGCTACTGAGTCGTGCGCAGGGGCCGCTTTGATGCTGGTGGCGTCGCGGTGTCAGCGTCGTGGTCGTCGTCACTACTGTGAAAATCGACTTCAAGAAACCTTGCTCCACTTTTGCCCACAGCAGCTCCTGCTACTGCTACAACTACTACTACCACTGCTACAGTCGCCTAACGAATAGCACCACAACATCAACCAGAGCCGCCGCCATCGCAGTCGTCGTTACACTGCCTGCTACTCACAACCACTGCCAAAGTTGACGCTACAACCCCTACTGGACATAACAGCAACCGTTGGGGTCGCTGCGGCTGCTTCACAATTTGCCATATATATATATATATATATATATATATATATTGGTTATTGTTGTTGGCTTCTTACTGTAGAAACTGCCACAATCCCATTCCCTCCCTATTATGACTTCTGTTGTATCGCTTGTTGCTTGTGCTCGGTTGTTGTTGTCGCCGTCGTCGTTATGGTCGTTTGTTGTCTTTGGCGACGTTTTTTTTCGTACTACTCCCGCGATCGAGCCAGCCGTTAGTGAACAGCAGCTTCAGGCTCATACGTATGTCCGAATATTCTGCTATTGATAAAAGTTGTCGCCGCGCGTTCTTGGCTGAACTGAACATTAGGGCAAGCAGAAGCAGAACCGAACGCGACCACGAACGGCGCGCGCGTTATTCCTCTGATTTAGGACCACAGAGCATCAGTGATCACATCAGCAGCAGCGGAGCTGGCGGCGGTGACGATAGAAACAACTAAACAAAAAACCTACAGCCCCAAGGAAAGCCCCCACCGATGGTGATGCTTCATATTCGTGTTATGTTAGTAATGAGAAATAATAGACACCCAGTAGCCACAGTATCGTTGTTAACTCAACGGCGAGATTTTGCTTGCGATTCATTTTTCACAAAAATGCGTCCCGTTTTTTTGAGCTAATTGTGAAATTCACTCTGGTGGCGAATCTGTCTGTCAGAAGCCGTCGTGACGAAGCAGTTGTGCTTCGTCAAGATGGGCTCACTTGGCCACTGGCTGAGCAGAGTGGCAGGTCATAGAAGCTGCAAACGACAGCGGGCAGTATTTACGGCGTTTAGATTTAACCCGCACAGAAAAGCAGACTCCTACAACGGGGAGCGTCGTTTCATGGACGAGTTTGTCAACGCTGACTGCTAAACATGTGTCTTCCGTAAATTGATGAAATGTGTTCGCCGAAAAAGCAATTCGGCGAATTTCTAGTCGACGAGGTTGTCTTAGAATTGCGCAAGGTTACAATTACGGTAGTCGAACGAAGGCGCTGAAAATTTGGGGAGGTCAAAATGACTGATGAGTTTTCGTGAAAAGAACAGCCGGAAGGAGTTTGTAATTCTCTGTAATTTCAGCCTAACTATTCTATCATTTGTAGTCAAATATGTGTACGTGTTGCCATTCATGTTTCTGGGTAGAATTTGTGCGCGGTGAACAAAGTGACAACGACCAGCATAAATGAGATTGAAATCGATATTTGGTCTACGAGAGAAATTTAAGCATAGAATAAAGACAGTGCTGAGAAGCGAAGGAACCCCACGAACTTTGCCCATAAATATAGGACGCGTTGACCATCACAGTCATCATTAGCTTTGATATATGTTGCTTTCAAACTCATTGTATGAAAAGCATTCTCTCTGACATTCGAGCTAATAATGAGATGCATAATATGAACTTGCTATGATTTGTAATTATGTCACCATCGGCACATTTGAATAACGTCCCGACGTTTGCAGTACAACGAACGATCCTGTTTCACATGTATCACTCGATGAAGATTTCCAATCGATTCTTTCATGATTCCCTATTATAGATCAGAAGCCGTCTACGCCACTTCATTGTGAAATTGAAGCTCAATTTAATAAACCCAATAAAGCTTACCTTACCTTACTTCAGGGGTCACGTATGTACGCAGCGAATTTTTAAACAGTTTTCAACAAAGTCACAATGCTCACGAGCTGTCAGTGGTATTTTCTTTCGAAAATGGAGCGAATTTTCTTGTTTACCCATTCACGACGACGAGACAATATGGCCAACTTTGTGAAAACCTCGAATGGGTTGACCTTTTAATCTTCACCGCCGCCGTCCCCGTGTGGCAACTGCTGTCCATAGAGCGACATGCGTACAGATTTTGATTCGGTCGATCGGTTACTGCGGGGTAAGCGCGAACTTTGTAGAACATGAACACTGGGTCCTGGTCTTCCAGAGTGGTCGTTAATTTCATCTGTGTTATGCAAATAAATCGGTCTGTTTTATCTGCTCGTGCAGCGGCATCAGTGGTAACAAAAAGGCTGTGTGTCCACATTATCGTCACCGTATAGGCAGCTCCTCTTCGTGCATATTCTACCGGCGTAATTTTTCATTAGGGGGGTGGCAGCCATCGGTGGCAGCACAGGCGGCCCGTATTTGATCCATTGACCCCAAATACGATAGAAAATGATTATATCCACGTTCGTCTATGCCGTTCATACACGCTCGCAATCACCCGCCAACCGTCAGCATGATTTATAACACGTGAGAGTTTCTAGGGTCGTAACTACACCACTTGGCCGTCGTCCGATCTCGTCCCATCTTTCTCTTAATCGTTTTCTAATATATAGTTGCCGCGGTGACGTCCATCCATAACGTGATTCCACGTGTCACATCTCTCGGTATACCTGAACTACTTATTGACCTGCGAGAAAAGTGCGTTTATGTTACTCACAGTTGATTCCGTAACGTCAACCATACCGGCTTAGTGCTAGAGCATACAGGCGTTGTTGTTCGTACTACATTTTTCGAACGTGCTGGAATCATTTACAGCCCTGCAACGTGAGGACAACAGCAAATGAATGCATTTCACATGCAGAAGCAAAGAAGTTCATAAAGAGACAGATTGAACGTTGGGAGGCGGGGGGGGGGGGTCAGAGCTGACCCTCATTTCAGATGATCCTGATGACTACAATACATAATAAGAACCTGGGCGCTTCATGTAATTATGGGCACATCGATTCACCTCTCCGAGCCCTTGGGCAATTTCAGCCAAGGTTCTTCTATTCAGTATAATGTTGAACGCACATCGCTGCGCATTTATAGTATGCAGTTTGCCCTCGATTGCATAATGCATTGTTTCACCGACATATAGTACATAGGAACTGCGCACGTAGATACGCAAGTATGCTCAACGCGGTTTGTACCCAGGCAACGATTCACTGCTAGACTTTCTACCGTTCACCTTTGGTGTCAATTAATATCTTGAGTACACACGGACAGTGATGATCGACGTGTATAAGAACCGAGCTTCGAGTGTATAGATAATAATTAGTTGTATCATTTCGTGTGATGGTGTCTTGCTCTCAACAGGAATTGGAATGGATGATACGTTCGTGTTGCTCGCAGCGTGGCGGCGGACCGACCCCAGAAAATCGGTTGTGGAACGAATGGGAGAAACATACAGTGAGGCAGCTGTATCCATCACGATCACGTCTCTAACTAATTTTATCAGCTTCGTCATCGGTCAGTACAAACTAACCAAAGTAAACTAACAACATACTGCTTATTTCCTTCCTTAGAGTCTATGATGTGATTTGTAGACTTTTGTAGATTTGTTCAATCACATCGAATTTACAAAAACATACTACGAAATATTAAAGGTAGACTGTTTTATCTAGATAAAACAGTTCGAGTTGGGCTCGTACTGACCCCTACTGTCCTATAGATAACACGAATGGCCAGTTTCGCACGAGCGACAAACAGTGCGGACCACTTCATTAATTTCCGCTCTTGTTTCTTCAACAATTTTGCTAAATACGCTGTTGCAGGTACGATAACGCCGTTCCCATCGGTGAAAATCTTCTGTGTCTACACGGCCATCTGTGTACTCTTCACCTACATTTATCAAGTGACCTTCTTCGGCGCCTGTATGGCTATCGCTGGGTACGCTGAGCGACGAAATCTCCACGGGCTCTTCTGTTTCCCCACCCTGCCAAGGTCACTGGCTAAGGACAAGCCATGGTGGTTTAAGATGCTGTGCAGCGGCGGCCTTAATCCTAACGATCCGAAGAACCCAAAGGACAATCAAGAACATTTTCTCATGGAGTTCTTCCGGGATAACTGGGGCATGATCCTTAGCAAGGGTTATGTCAAGGCAACGGTGATAGCCTGCTTCCTTGTCTACATCACGATCGGCATAGCCGGATGCTGTCAGCTTAAGGAAGGACTAGAAAGGTACGAATTAACGTATAAGTGAATAAACTAATGAATCAATCAATCGCTCATTGACCCATTCACGCGGCACACACAATAGTAAGCTATTACAAAAATGCTACTGGCCAAATGTTTTCTCTCGTTCGCAAAACATATTCTAAGTGAGGATACGATGCTGTTTTGATAATTAAGATAATATCTGGAAACGCTTAACCGATTTGGCAGGCACACGGAGATGCAATAGCGGATGCCTTTTTTTAAACGAGATTTACCCCGAAGATTCAGTCGGCACACCAACGGTATTTTATCAGCGAACGCGTTTATTTCTGTTTGAATCTACCTTCAGGTACAAGCTCGCAACTGATTACAGCTACGCAAAGACGTTCTTCAATATTGACGACTACTTCTTCCGGAAATATCCCTATCGGGTTCAGATCTTCACGAACGTCTCACTCGAGTATTGGGATCCGGAGACCCACGAGCATCTCATGGAAATGCTCGACGACTTTGAGAGCAGCGCCTACGTTGGTAACACGGAGCTCACCGAATGTTGGTTCCGCGAGTTTCGTCGCCAGGCTGAAAGTAACCAGCAGGCTCAGGTGTTCCTCGGTTCGTTCGACCTAAACGTCAAGGAAGACTACATTAAAGCACTCAAGCACATGCTGAAGGTGAAGCCATTCTCGACGTTCAAGCGTGACATCAAGTTCAACGACGATTCCACCGAAATCATCGCTTCACGCTGCATCATACAAGCGACAGACATCCGCGATGCGAACGACGAAAAGGAGATGGTACTTGACCTGCGCCGCATCGCCAACAGCTACCCCGACCTAGACTTGTCGGTCTATCATACGCTGTTCATCTTCTTCGACCAGTTCATTCTGGTGCGAGGCACTAGCCTGCAGAATATAATTGTTGCCGCAATGGTCATGGTTGTCGTCGCCATCATTTTCATACCCAATATATCGTGCGCGTTTTGGGTGTGCTTTTCAATGGCCTCGATCGAGATTGGCGTCCTCGGATATATGACCTGGTGGAACGTCAATCTCGACTCGATTTCGATGGTCAATCTCATTATGTGCATAGGATTTTCGGTCGATTACTCGGCACACATTTCGTACGCCTATCTCACGGCTCCTGAACGAGACCCGAATGCGAAGATGCGCGAAGCCCTCCATAGTCTCGGAATGCCAATTTTCCAGGGATCTATTTCCACGGTGTTAGGTATCATTGTTCTGGCGTTCGCGCCCAGCTACATCTTTCTGACATTCTTCAAGACTGTGTTCCTGGTGATTGTGTTCGGGGCACTGCACGGCGTCGTCCTGCTACCCGTACTACTCTCGCTGACTGACGGGCTCTGTAAAAAGAAGAGCCAAAAAGCGACGTTTGGCCTCGACGGTGAATCGCATGGGCCGAAAAATGGCCACGTAGCCTTCATCTACGGCAGCACGCCGCCACAGGGCCATCAGCTGTACAAGCCGACGTTTGATAGTATAGTTCACTTCGAGGGCGGCAAAGCTGGTGCCGACGGCGAAGACTACTTTTCGCCGTACCCTTCGCCGAATGGCACCTACCTAAACAAGGGTCTAGTCCTTGAAGGCGATGAGGGTTCATTGCGGCTAGGCACCCTGGTAGGCAACGGCGAGCTCGTCGCCGAAGGCGACGGCCGTGAAAAGCTCAATCCAGCTTACCTCGAGGAGGAGGAAGATAAGGAGGAGGCAGCTTCGCAAAAGTCCTCCGACAGCGGGCTAGCCGACACCGTGGAGTACCGCGAACAGAACAAGGAATCTCAGTCAAACAAACAAATGTACCATATGTAGATAGATATAGATTGATTGATAGACTGATACATGCGTTCAAAGCAGAACAGTTTATACCTAAACAAAATGTAATGATAAGTATAGTAATCACGATCGAAGTAAGGCAAGCATCTGAAGTAACAAAAACACGATATGAAGACACATAGTTCCCGATGGATAAATAGCCGTAGTGAGACGAGAAGCTTGCGTGCAAAACAACAGACAAACAATTAGTGCAGTGTAAACTTGGGTCTCTCCGTGAGACAAGGCGCAGACAGAGAGTGATCAAAATCTTTAAGGTAAGAGACTGTAAGAGGCAAAGGCAAACTGAAAAGTGTTGCGCAGCTCGGCTGATGGCAGGGACGGCTGGGAAACCTTGTTGTCCTACATCATGGCCATGGGCTAGTGCCGTTAGCCATGTCTAGTTTGTTCGTGGATAGCAGAAACTGGCGAATGACACTGACTGCACATTTTACGAGTTTCGACTACGCCATCGTCTATCAGTGCTGTGCCCTTAAAAGCTCTCCTGTCGTACTGAAAGCTCGCAGGTTGTCGAACTAGTCTAAACATTATGCCCATTCCGCTATTTCTCTTATATATATATATGTGAGAGAGATGTTGCCTTCGTGGTCCTACTTCGAACCATTCACGTTCGAAGACACTCCGCGTGCAAACAGGCCACAGCCATCACACACACAAATACACACACACGCAAACACATCTGCAGGACACATGGGCCCATTAGGCGCAAACGTACACGCGGAACATAGCCATCAATGATCCGAATTATCGCCGAAAAAGGGGATATCGCAGAGAAAAAGGAAAGTTATTTAATTAAAATTGTCATGGAACTTACCGATTTGTATCCATATTTGCCACACAGAAGTGCAGAGGCGGAATCCCTTCTGTTGACATCAAAATAGATTGGCCAATGAATACGGTAAGCCCGATTGATGTCCGTGCATACTCGTTGTTCTGAGAACACATTATAGCATAAATATATCCTTTGGCTCCCAAGGCATCTAGCTCTCGTTTAAATGTAAACTTCCTCTTCCAGCAAACGGGCTGCAAATATATTTTCGATGATTTTAACTCATGATATCATGCCTATATTAACGGAGCCTCCGCTGAGAATACCCAAATGTGACCTGTCCTTCGGGAGAACGTGTGGTCCTGCTAATTGACATATAACGACTCAGAGACTTAATACTATCGCATCTTATGGATATTACAGAGCGTGAAGAGGAACACATTTTGACGTTAATTTCTAGTAAATTGCCAGAAATTCTACAGACATACAGACGCCACAGGCTCATACACAGACAGACAATCCAAAATCTAAACAAGCAAACCACCCATAGACACGGATAGAGTGCGTTTCGAAGGACAGAAAAAAACAACCCTGTACATATACTAGTATGGTCTCTCTCTCTCGGAAGAGGCCTACAGGCGGTTTTGACAGTAAAGATGTGCTATATTGAGCCGGTTACGGGCATGTCGAAGTTAACTGAGGCGCAGAGACAGCCGGATACAATTAGCTACAAGGTAAATATACAAGGTAATCGAATCAAGGGAGCGTACGCGCTAGAATTGTCTTTAATATTAATAAGTATTAGTATTATTATTTTGCTGATGTCCACTTCTGTAGCCACCCATTCTTTTGCCCATTATTTGTGTTTTAGAATCTTTTGCGCACAGCAGTAGTCGAGTGTATGTTTGACATGTGGAAGTAATGATGCTTCAGCGAATAGCATCACAACATAAGTACGTCCACAATGCGATGGAGGGTGGCGCTTTACCTCAAAATTTATCTCCGCAAATCGAATGACTTGTATCTTCTTGCGGACGCCATAGAAATCACCCGGCACCAAATCGGGCGGGGCTGATGTTAAGTAGATAGACTACAAATAATAATAATAGTAGTAGTAATAAGAACAAAGAGTGAAATGATTTTTAACAATATCTATTATTAATATTATTATTAGTATTAATATAATAATAATATTAAACTAAGAAAATATTAGAAAAAAAAACTATGGAAAATATAGAGCATATACGATTATTATAAAAAAATATATGATAGTATCATAGATACGAGACAGAATGAGGAAAAGTGAGTCGACAAGTACTAAATTGTTTTTAGCCAATACTCTTAGTGAAGGTCAGATGATAGCTGCGATGCTGGTATGTTTGGTAGAACGCCAGATGTTTACCAATATTTAATTACAACTGTAATAATAATAATAATAATTATTATTATTATTACTATAATGAAAATAATAATGGTTGGAAGGGGTCGCATGGATATTGATTATGATAACTATTAATTATAACTATGAATAAACAAAACGTATTTATTGAGCGACAATAACGCAAGTTGGCGTTCAGGGGAATGGGTACAACCAAGTACACTAAGGACATAATGAAGGTGAAGATGACCACGATGAAGACACACAGAAAAAAAAAGAAGACACAGATATCACAATGACGTTTTTGCGTTGACAGAGCGTGAGGGGCTTGGACGAGACGGCCGCCAAATTGTGTGAAGAGAACGAGCTGATGTGGAAAAAAATGGAATTCATAGGAGAAATCATAGGGGTCGCTACGATTCGCTGTCTCTTTATGACAATATACGAAGCAAACGTCAATGATGTTAAATAAACTATTCATCAATGAAACAAACAAAGCAACACTGGTGGTTCTCCTTTTGTTTTGATGACGGTGACGTGAGAGACGGTGCAGTTTTAGGGGTGTTTTTGCCGTTTTTTTTTGTCTCTGGCTTTGAAGGCATTCTTTTATTTGGAGGTTAAAGTCAAAAAAGTGCATCAGGAACATGGTGGACACCTATAGTTACAATCGAGCACGAAATCGCTTTCGGAGACGATGATGACGAGTACTTTTGTGTTCGTAGTTGTGAAGATGAAAGGCGACGGTGACAAACGTTAAACTGGCTTCAGCGGGCGCCTTCAACCGTCGCTGTTTATGATGCTCCCATGGAGGCAGTGCAAACGCGAGCGCCTAAACGTTCCAGGTAATCTCGGAGATTAAGTTATCAGGTGGATACCGGCGTAGTGTACCTGCACAGGAGAATCATTCGTGATCTTGAAAATATCACCACGCCACTAATCACCAGGATTCAGTTACCTGAAACAGCCTACGGTATCACGATGAAGCTAACTTTATCCATAGACGTTTCAGCTTCTTTTGTCTAGCACCAGTCGCCTGTAGGTGCAGTACTTACCCCTGTGCATGAAATTCTCGATTTCAGGATGATCTTTCAATTCTAAAAAATCCATACTATTACAATAGTATTAGGAAGATGCCACACTCACATTCAAGGATAATTCACTTCATGGTGTAAGCCGTAAGCAATTAACGTGGAATTATATTTGCGCGACAATCTCCAAGTGATGACGTTGTTATTATTATGTATATTATTAAACCCGGCCTCAAGTCGTCAAAGCAATCAAAGAGCATTGTTGTAAATAGCGATTTAAGGACAATAATACAGCCGACGCATAATTATCGCGACGTGTCACTCTTGACTATTTTGTATAGTTATCATATTTAGCTTCTTGATTTCGAATACATTTTTCAATTCCTATATTAACTTACCTTTCTTTCTCTATCGTTACATTTATTACTATGTATTTATTAAGTGGTACGTCATAAGGGCGACCTTGAATAGCCTACAAACATAGGGACTCTGGTTTGAATCACACAGAACACATAAAAAAAAAGCTCTATGCGCAATTTAACTTGCAGATTTATGAATAAGACTGTTATTGTTATAAGTATTTACCCGAGACGCATATAATCATACTCGCGATTAGTAGAATGGATTGCACTAGAATGGATAACAACGAATTGATGATTTCAACGATAAACCATCAGTGTGCGTTTCGCTGCGCCCTTCGAGGGCCCTGTCATATCCACAACATCAATAATTCATGCGAGTGTAAATGCCATGCTATATACACTAAGTAGATAATACATATTATGAATAATCATATTACGACAAATGCCATAGGTGATCTGGTGTGTACCAAAGCGGCAGCAATTCTATTTGGTGGCCACGGCGGAAAGATCTGACTTCTTCTGAAGCTGATTCGAATGAATACGCTTCCCCCCAGCTGTCTAGTTAAACCGCTCAAACCGCTACACTGTGGTCGTCATCATCGTCGTCGTCGTCGAAGGCTGATCACGGAAGGGAAATTTTACTACGAGCTCCATCCTCGTTCGGGGGCAAGGCACGCCAACGGAGGTGGCGCCCCCATCGGGCGGTTCTCACAAATGGCGGGTCCGGCCGCTCAACGAAGCAGCAATTGGCCGGTGACGTCACAGGACAACACTCGCGCTAGCTCCTGGTTGGCATCGAATACACACACGCACACAGACACGCAGACACAACCTGGTGGTTCCTTGCTGTGGCGGGCCTCCAGCATGCAGCAGCAGCAGCAGCGGGTACAAATCGCCTCAAGCAAGAAATGCTATAACATGAGCCACGTCCAATCATGGAACAAGCCGGCGACACTCGCCGTCACCGCTAGAAGAGGGTGCAATGGCGTTTTGTGCGGCAAGACAAATTCGAACGGCTAACGCAGGGCAAATAGCCACACGCCAACTAACGGGACCTTCTGGGCCGCCTGTGCACAACAGAAGCGGATCGAGCGATCTCGTGCAAATACATCACGGCCACCGTCGGCAACCGCTCGACAGACGAGTGCACAAGCCGCCGGAGGTTGTACTGCGTTCGTCCGGCGGCGAATCTGCAACGCCGAAACGTCCCAAAAGCGAAAATTTCCCCGTTAAGAAACCTCCCTTAGGTGCCGGGGGCGCCGTGGGGGCGTGGGGGCGTGGGGGGGTCCGAATCTGACGGCAGCGCCCTCTACAGGGCAACTGTCCGTCAGTTGCTCCTGAGGCTGAGCCGCCGCTGCTCGCGAGGCAGGAATGTTCCTCTGGAACGAACGGCAGTGAACCGTCATGTCTTTGCTGTTACTACTATGATGCGCGGTGGTGAACGAGCCGAGCGTGGACCAGTGTAAAAGTGGTACCGTGCCAAACGGCTCAAGTGGCCTGAGCAAGTGCGTGAATCCGTGAGTGTACATGTGTGTGTCCTTGACAGTGTACAGCGGGAGTCGAGCTGGCAACGGGATGCGTCCAGCGTCGAGGTACGTCAAATCATCGCTAAAATGTATCGAGGAATTTCGCCAGTGAAAACGCTGATTGACTGATCGGCGGATAAAACTCAGTCAAGGCGGCGGCTGCGGCGGCGACGACAGCAACAACAAGAGATAGTGTATAGGGGACGAATCGATGGCGGCCGCAGGGCCTTTGAGCGGCTGACGCAAGCTGTCGCTGGTCGTATTCACAGCGGATGGCTGACGCTCAGGTGTAGCTGTTGAAATGCAGCTGGAACGAAGTCCGTTAGCTGTGTGTGTGTGTGTGTAGGCCCGAGTGTCCCTTTTTGCTGTAACTCGTATCGGTTTGGTATCCAGGAGTAAACAGGAGTTTGGGTATTGCGAACGTTCGACCCATGGATGTCCAGGCTGGAGATGGGGTAGGGGCTCAGGCAAAACGAGTGAGCGAAGGAGATATTGTGAACAACGTGCGCTGACCGCCTTTGCTTGATGACGATACGATCAGCACGACGCTGATACTACGAGCGGGAGGTTCCCTCAATCGGCCTCTTCTCCTGGAAAATGAGAGAATTGCGCCCCCCCCCACCGCAGGCCTACCCATCCAGAGTCTAGCTGAGCTCTCCCGTTGGCGGGGAAATTCACCCTGTACCATGTGTTATTCCAATGGAAGTCGCTTAGCACACATTACCGTATCTGTACAGGGTGCCAACAAAATATCATAAAATTGAATTTTGCCCTATTTTAGATTCGAGCGAGTAATCTTTGAGTGTAGCACATTTATGTAGCAGCAATGATAGATTGGGTTCGTATGTGTAGTGCGAGTGTGTGCCGGAGCAAAATCACCCCCACTGTTCAGCTGCTCAGAGACGAAGAAGCTCTGCTGACGGCTGTTTCTCGAGTCGACGGTACATGGAATCAGTCAGTAAATGTATTTTCCCCACACATGGCCACCATGCGCGTGTGTGAGTCGCAGTAGTGGTGGTCACATACGTGTGGTCATATCTCACTTCTGTTTTGTCTGGTGCTTCATCTCTCCCGATCTTTCACACCTTCGATCACGGTGCGTTTTAGCGATGACCCATCGGAGTGGGTAACACGCTGGGGCTTTTGGGAGAATACTGAGGCATGCAGCTAGCTAGAGTTCCCGCTTAGTCTTCCGGGGTCGAAATCGGACCGGCTGGCCGTGTGCGCGGTCAGGGGACGGTGAATGGAGACAAGCAGGGCAGAGCAGAACGCATCGCTCTACCGAAAGTAGGTCATGGCCTTTTGGGAGCCACCCTGCTCCCACATTGCCGCTGCTAATGGTAAAAGCCCCGCTGGCTGGCTCGACCTGGAACAGCCGTTCTGCTTGGCCGCACCAAATCTGCAAAAAACAAATGGATACACACTGCGCGTGCATTTCGGCGTGCATGGCACTCACGCCGATATCCGACCGCTAGCTGACGGTTGGTTGGGAACAGGACAGGTCCATGCGGTTCATGCGTCGCCGAGCGTCGGCAGGCAAGCTGTCAGCCAATCGTGCCCGTGTCTATCGGCCTCCGGGAGCCTACCGGTGTGAGGGCTCGAGTGAGTACGGCAGCAAGGACAGGCTGGCCGACACCATGCAGTGATCACGCTTTGCAGGGACACGACGACGGCGGCGGGGCTGTAGGTGGTGCTGGTGGTGGTATCAACAGCAGCACCACGAACGGGAACAAGCTAGCTATAGTTATTATTGCACACAGCTGTGCTCTGGTGATATCGAAGCCATGGTCGTTTTGGTGGCGGAAACAACAGCAACATGTACGCAGGGCATCCATAGCATGACGATCGCTGTGGGCCGCGCCACAGTGCGGACTCACGTCAACTCGGCGTACGCGACGCGGCCACGCTTCGAAGAGTTCCCGTTTGGGGGAATCCCCTCGGCGGCGCCGGCGACCGCGGCACTAACAGCGGCAGGTGCAGCGACGATGGCGACAGCGGGTTTGGGACCCCAACCTAAATGCGCTTCATCCCCGGCCCCCGGTGTTAGGTCAACCAACTAAGAGCGGAGTTTTGGCGCCAAGCCTCTCTCTCTCCCTCTCGCTTTCTCTGCCACTCTGTATCTCTGACTGTTCTATCCAGGTGCTATACATTCGATAATTTAGCCGTGACAATTTGCTTCGCCGATTCAAGTAGAAGTCTGTCCGGGCAGGTTTTGCTAGGCTATGTTCGTTTATGTAGGCACCTCTCCGAAGGAGGAATTATAAATATGAATTCCGCAACTAACGATACTCTACATATGCTGAATAATGGGACTAAGTGAAGTATATGAAACAACTTCGGGGTATTTTGACGGCTTGCTTACACCAATAATGAAATCACTGGCCGTACTGCGTTCGACTCCACATCTCCGAAATCGTTCTCAGGGTATTTTTCTGCGGCGTCATCACCCCGCCTTCTACATAGCGTGTATCTGTATGTGTGTGTGCGCATATCTCCATTACTGTGTCTGCGTGTATGCGCGAGTTCTTCGTGTGTACCCTCATCACTTGACTATATGGGGTGTTCCTGCGTCGTTGGAGCACATCATTTGACTTCTGAAGTACACCGTTTAGGCCCACACATCACTTTGCGACTGGCGCAGTAGGTAGACTGTTGTCTATTCTCGGTTCTGCTCGCTATATCCATCCTACCAGCCTACTGACCAACTTGTATCATCATAGATAATTAAATAAATGCGGGGGAAAGGATGGCCCACGAAGGAGAGATGGTGTAAACAAGCCTAAATGCTCGTGCACTGCTAGCAGGAGTGCACGAACCGAAGCGCACATAGACTACATTTTTTTTCGAATGATTATCTTCACCACCATCCCGGTCGCCACCATGATCGTATTCGGCGGCATTCGTCGCCATACTCAGGAGAACGGTCAATGAAGAGCGCGCTCCTGAGATCCGCAGGGCAAGCTGCTCCCGAGGTCACCATCATGCCTTCATTAAAACTAGCCAGCCCGAGTAAAATGGATACCGGCACATAGAAACGGTTGTTCTATTCGTCCAGGTGTTCGTTCGCGCTGTCTGCCTGTTCATTTGACACCCTTCGAAGGATAGCATGCCCACGCAGGCTGACATACGCGCACAATAACATATCATATACACCAACAGACACTCAAGGATACCCTCCCCGTCGGCCCGAGAAGAAGGCATCGATCCCTCTGTGACGTCAATGCAACGTGTGCTGACGTCAGACAGCTTTCGGGTCGGGTGGCGCGGGCCTGCCAAGTTTCGCCTGTCGCCTCGATGCAGGCCCTGGACTCGGCAGCGATGCTGAAGCGAAAGGGAAAACTTCGCCTGTCGACGGCTGGAAATCAACGTTGCGTCCTGTGCAACGGTGGTCCTGTTACGAGTGCGGGAGCACCGTCCTGGCTTACACGGCCTGAGCTACAAGATCCGAGCGGCTCATCGCTGCACTCTCGACCCAACCGCGTTCTGCAACCGTTGAATGAAGAGCGTACTCCACGTCTCGGCAGAATGGTGCTGGAACAGGGCGGAACTCACGTTATCCAGACCATTGTGGTTTGCGCGATTTCCGCGTTGCAGCTGGCGCCGCCGCCGCTGCCGACGAGATCTTCTATGACGTCAACGCGATTCTCAGAACTACCATTCGGACACACCCATCGTGGGTCGGGCAGCCGACCAGCCACGGGCGGACACCCACATAAATAACTACTAGTACACACATTCATTGAGGCAACATCACCAGCACACCAGGGTCGTAAGCCCCTGATGCATTGTCAGGTCCACTTGCCACCCCGCCAAACATGTAGATGCGTTGTTTGTTTCACCACACGCCTGATCCGCGGCTTCCGCCTCGATTTCTAATGATACCACACGGGGGCATGGCTACGGCACCACCAGCATTTATATGGCTCATACATTGGTTTCACGGTAAACAAACGGCCGTTGATTATCTAACAGAAAGACGCATGGAAGATGAACAATGGCCTAATTAATTAATTTAATTCATTTTTAATTTGTCGGTTATTGACAGTTGTCGCAGTGTGTTGGTTTGCCTTCTCTTGTTATCGAGGTGACACTTGTTGCAATAAGTGTCTGCGATGGCATATATATATATATATATATATATATATATATACAGTGATGTGAATAAACTTAACACACCCCCTATATTTCAACAAAGCGTTACAAAGAATACACATTTGAGGCATTTATTCTGTGTGAGAATAATGTACGTGTCAAATAACATACATACCAAAAAGAACAGCGCATATGACATCGCATGCAGCCTGCTACAACAAAATGTGTGGTGTAAAATGATAACGCACCCTCAGTTATCGAGTGTTCTTGCTGAATTAATCCAGTTTGTGTTGAGCATTCAAGCAGTACTGTAGTCATGGGACGCGCTTCGAGCCTTACTGATGCCGAGAAAGCAGTTATTACCGCTTGACACCGAGCAGGAAAGACCCAGGCTGCAATTGCCAGAGAAATTGGCAAACGTCATCGCGTAGTGCAAAATTATTTACGCAGTCCGTCGACATATGGTACTAATAAGTCTAAAGGACGTCCACGAAAGATCAGCCAGCGAACTGCCATGCACATTTGTCGATTGGCCTCGAATTCGACCATAAGTTGTGAAGCAATCAGGCAAGAGTTGAACCTTCAGGTTCATAGATCAACAGTTTTCAAGACAATTAAGCGTAATCCGCATATCATACGGGCGCAAATGAAAACAAGACCTCGTCTTCAACAACGCCACATGACTGCCCAACTAAACTCCGCCCGCAACAAAATGGACGGAGACTGGACATTGATGAATATTGGGGCAAAGTTTTTTAAATAGTATCCTGAGGGTGCACATCTATCTAAAGGGTACTATGTTGTTTCAAATCGTCTTCAGTGACGAGAAGAAGTTAAATTTGGTTGAGCTAGACGGATGTTAAATCCGTCTTCAGATTTCACCGACTGCCAATTGTTTTCTAACAAGATAACGGTTCAATTCACGTCAGCGCTAGTACACGTACGTGGTTAGGACGGCATGACATTGACACCCTAAAGTGGCCAGCATGTTCTCCTGATCCCAACCCGATGGAGAACCTCTGGCGCATTCTTGTCCGACGGGTATATGCGTCGAATCGACAGTATACATCTGTGGAAGCACTACTAGAGGCGTTGTTGGAGGCCTGGGGAGGTGTCAGCGACCAGATTCTGCTAAATCTCGTTGATAGTATGCCAAACCGAGTCTTTGACGTTATAATTAGCAAGGGTGGGGCCACACGGTACTGATTAGCACAAGAAAACAAGAATTAATTCAGCGAGAACACTCGATAACTCAGTGTAAGGTAACCTGTTCCAATAATAGATATATATACAGTAGTAGACTATATTTTACTTGGCTTCCAAATTGTGTCCGGTGTCTATCACGTGCTATTCGGCCATGTATATGGGTGATAACCATTTGCAGAAATCCGTCTGTTGATGTATGTTTTAGATGGGCAGTCAGTATTAATTGCCAATTTGTTTTCGTACTGTGAATTTTAAAGAATCGCTCGTCACCAATATCTTATTCGAAGTAAATTAAAATTGAGGATAAATTGAATGCATGCAAAGCAGTTACTACGCCGACTAATAACTAGGGGCACGGTGTTTACAGCAATAGCCAATTTTTGTAGAAAACATCAAATTTCTTCCCATGCAGATATGAAAGAATAACGTTTACGCTAACATTTACGTGTTGTCCCCTCCGAGGCTCTGTGGTAACATAAGCAGTAGAACCAAAATACAAAATTCTGTCACGAGACAATGATCTTTCTATATTTTGAAATTTACGCGATATTTTCGACGGGTTGCTGTGGTGGCTACTATAGCCGGCGATTTAAACAAATTAGTTACACTCGAACAAATCAGAGAGGCATTCGGTAGACTAGCAGATTTTGGTACACTCTATCGAGCGTCAAAGATGAACGATATCTATTAGTTACTCTCCACTGAAGTTGACACATTCGAAATGCATTAGATATGGCGCGTGCTTGCGATTGGCTCCACTAGAATCATGAACATGATAATACCGTTGAGACAAGATCGGCGGTTCGCCTCGCGTATTTCTGGGTGAAAGAAGCCATGATGGTAGAGGTAGTCTAGTTATCCGAAATTTCTAACGGTAAAAAGCATAGCGGGTCATTGAGAATCTTTTAGCAGAAACCTCGTATTGTACCCGAACTAACGGCTGCAACTGGAACATCCAGGTCCATACAGGGTGAACGTTTATTCGTTAAGCCTTGCAGTAAAATTGCTTGAAGAGACCACTACGCAACAGCTGATTGGGGATTCTAGCAAAGAATGATCGCTACGATGCTAAAGAAAAATTAATACTATTGTGATGTTCGTATGAGAACAAATAGTCCGACAGACCTGCCTCAGGTGTTGACGGTACACCTTTGCAATGAAGCAAGCCCGGCAAGCGAACAGGAATGGAATTCGGAACTGAGCCACTAAATGAATCGTATAGCGAAGTTTGTCACCCAGCTTGGCTGTCAACCACGTTAGCAGCCGCACGTGGCAGCTTAAACGTCGACAATATTTGTGCGTTTCTATGTGAGCAATAATTTGACATATGCGACCAGCGTTGAAATGAATAATTTCAATTCGCAAAAGGAGCTCATCATCGTCGACGAATAGTAGCCCCACCTTCTAGTTTGAATGCGCTACGAGTGACTAGCAATTTGATATTAGGTGCTAAGAAAACTATCAACATATCATTGATCGAGTTGCTTCAACAAGTCAAGTCCACCGCATTGTGATACCATATTTATCCATAGCTCGAGTCCACGCTAAAACGTCGTCTGACCCACTCGTTCGTTTGCTCGTTTCTATTCTCAAATTCTCTCTCTCTCTCTCTCTGTTAAAGGTGATGGTGTTCGCGGCAAAGTAGCAATGGCCGAACGAGGCGGGGCCTGAGCCCGTCCGGGCAAGAGGGCCGGTGGACCCGGAGCACACGGGCCCCGGGGCCACGATGCCGGAGGGCCCGGGGCTCTTCGGCGTCGGCGTCGGCGTCGGCAACGGCAACGGGAGCATCGATGGGGATCTTCGGGCCCGTTGCGTAGCGCTCGAGAAAGCCTACGTGCACGAAGTCTATCGTCAGCTGTCAGCTAACAACAACAATATCGCCCAGCTGACTAGCGGCTGCGGCACCGGTACTGCGACCGGCACCGGCACTGCGACCGACACTGGCACTGCCACCGGCACCGGTACTGCCACCGGCACCGGCACTGTGACCGGCACTACCACCGGCACTGTGACCGGCACTACCACCGGCACTGCGACCGGCACTGCGACCGGCACTGCGACCGGCACCGGCACTACCACCGGCACTGGCACTGCCACCGGCACTACCAGCGGCACTACCACCGGCACTACCACCGGCACCGGCACCGGCACTACCACCGGCACCGGCACCGGAAGCGTAAGCGGCTACGGGAGCCTAAGCGGCTGCGGTAGTGGAACTGGTAGCTGTAGCAACTACGGCAGTGTCAGTGGAAGCGGCCCGGGCCCCGGCATATTACCTACGCCAACGCCTAAGCTGCTTGCCAATGTGGCGGCGTTCCTCAGCGAGCTGGAGCCGTCGAGCGTCGTCGCAGACATCGGCTGCGGACCGGGCCGTTACCTGTCGTGTCGACCCGACCTGACGGTCGTCGGTGTCGACTCCTGCTGGGGCATGGCGGAACAATGTCGCAACCGAGCAAGAATGGGCTCCCACGACGCCCTGTGCGCTGATAATCTCCGCCTGCCGCTGCGCGACGAGACATTCGACGCTGTTCTCTCGGTAGCAGTCATACATCATTTCGCTTCGAAGGAGCGACGGATCGAGGCGCTTCGCGAACTCGCTCGAATCACTCGCATCGGAGGCCGTGTACTGATCACCGTCTGGGCGATGGACGGATGGCATCCAGATGCCATGAATCGCCGCTTCGAGTCGCAAGATATACTCGTGCCTTATCGACAACCCTCGATCTGTCCAGGGTGTCACACCACCTCGCACACCAACAGCGACACCCAAGCGGCCGTACTTAACAATCTGCCCGGTGGGTATTGCAGGAAGAGCGACAAGTAAATGAGGATCGATTAGGCTAACGAAGTGTCCGCAGCGAAGATCATGCACAACATCTCGCCATCCATTCGTGTATAGCATAGGGTTGAGCAGAGACATTCAGTAGACGTTTGGCGTGAGACTTGTGAAGAGATAGGGTGGCTGTCGTTGTGATTGTTATCTAAGCAATCCAACTAATCTTATATATAGTTATATGAAGCGGGACTGAAGGAGAACAGGTTATTATTATTATTAGTATTATTCATATTCACATTCTTGCCAAGGCGTCTAAACGTATTTTACGTTCGATACTTTCTATGCACAGGTGGGATAGTGACGTACAGTGGTGGTGGCGGCTGTCCCCGGCTGCAGAGACAGCTAAAAAGATCCTGTGCTGTTAGTTACAGTACGGCAACTTCTGAAGACGACTGCCAATCTGAGCGTGATTTCACCAGTTTCAGCAAGCCCAGGTTGCCGAGACACATACCTACTGACTGCAGCCGAACGGATATACATCCATCAGACAAGACTCGATGGTTCGGCCTGAACACTAATTCTACCTATACAATACCTACAACAAATATATGCATACTCATATAAACACTAATTATCTATAAAAACAAAAAATAGAAAAGACGTAATCTATGTTGCCGAAAACAACCATAATCCATTGCGGACCTAAGACGCCTCTTTCACTCGAATAGATAAAGTAAATATATAGCTATCATATCATAAAACCAGCCTGCATGAAGTCTATAGTCATGTTCGCTGTCCATCTTGACGAACGTGACACGAATTGTTCATCACGCTGCGCTTTATCTGCGTCCCTCCAGGCTACGCCGATGGGTGTTCACGCGCGGACGAAGCCTCGAGGACAGCTGTAGCTCGGATCAATCTACACCCTCTGAGGCTTGTTACTCGTTCGTGCGCAGGACAGTGCAACGACTGTCCTCGGCGTCCTCAAGCGAAAGTCGTCGTAGCTACTTCCACAGGGTTTGTCGACGACCCTGGTTAACAGACTCCACTGATTCTGGCACCATCTCAGGCATCAACATCTCACTGTCGTCTGCCGAACGCATGAGCGAGAGTCCAGATCTTCTTGAGGGTGAGCTTGAGTCGGCTTGTGTATAATATTATATGATAGCAAGATCGGCTTACTGGCCGAATTCGACGATGGCACAATTCATAATAAATGCAAAATGAATATCATAGTGGTGCACGAAGCATTCGCAATCGTGTCGTGATTTATTAATCAATTCATAGAAGCTATGGCGACGCTTAGAGTTCGTTCGTAAGGAAGCTAGCTAGAGCATTGAGAGCTTAGTCTATACTGCTTCATAGTTCGTATTGCGGACACAGCATGTTCTCATTATTGTTGTATTGTTATTCATACGTTGACAGAGGAGGGCCGTTCCGAGCGGCACGAAGTGTCCAAGAGTGAAAGCTTCGATTCGGACGACCTTTACGAAGACGACGGTTTTATCGAGCTGCGCAACCTTGACCCAGCAACGCCGGAAGATGAGCATACTGGCGGTGAGAACCCCAAAGATCGAATCTCTCCACTACGATTTACCAGGGGTCTTAAGCACCGCTCGCGCTCCCTGGGTGATATGTTTAGTCTGATTCCGTCACTACTAATGAGGTCTCGGCATCGACGTTCAGCACGTACTGTCGACCTGCAAAAGCGAGCATCCACTGTTAGTGATCCACGCGAGTACCTGTTACGCTCCAGGGACAAGGGCTTTGTTTCTCGATCGTCCTCAACCACCTCGGATGGATTCATGCGCTTTGAATACTTCAGGTACGCAAACAATAATACATCCTGTCTATCAATTCGATTCCGCCAGCCTCGGCACCCACCCATCGAACGATCTAGCACTGCGTCGTCAGTCAAAACATTCTCAGCAGATCCCTTGCAAACAATGCAGATTACGTAGTCACACGGGAATGTTCGAAATCTCTGTCACGAAATGCTAATGTGTTTATCAACGATGTTTCAGATTTCTGGAAGAGCTCAGTCCGGAAGATAGCTTTAACAGCAGTTGTAGTCCTACACCGATCATCGAGGACAATTTGGAAGCGAGTGAAGAAAATGAGCCATTATTGCTCCGGATGGCAGAGGAGGAAGCTCTCTCTGGTTATATTAGTCCACCCGCCCCCTGGTGGATGCTCGAACCGCAGGTGGGCATACAAGGCTTTTTTTTTTTAGAGGAGGAAATTTTCTTCAAGGGCGTACAAGGCTAGATGACGATTACCAATCCGATCTAACAAATAGGTCAAACTCTTCACCTAACGTTTCACGGATTGTTCGACGGACATTCATCTCATATCTTGCGAAATGACCTCATTCGAGGTCAACATCAATTATACTGCAACGTTGTTTCTTGGTCTCGTTGAAAAATTGATCATTAAAATCGTTAGCATTTTTCGTACAGTTTGTTTTTTTGCTGGCCCAACTCGTTTCTCATTCCAATGTCAACCGACTTTTCAGGAACGTACACCAGCAGTCGAGGTAGAGTTGTCGCCAACGTCCCCAGCTGATATGAGTGTAAGCGTCGCATCTCTCGAAAATCCGGCCACTCAGACCGCTGACGCTGCCTGCGCCGACTCTAGTTCTGATTCGGTGGTGGCGACTGCGGTGGCGAACATAGATGTCGCCGTTGTTGGGGTGGAGCATGCGTTAGGCGATGGCACAGCGGACGCGGCAGCCGTCGCAATCGCCCCGGTAGCAGCTGTCGCTGATGGTGGCAATGACAGCGCTGGTGGCGACATGGCTTCTGCTGCTCCCAGTAGCGTCAATGATGATATTTCGGGCCAGCGGGAAGTGCGGCAGGACGCACGTGGGGGTTGCACGGGCCCCGCGGCGGACCGCTCGCTTGCCTCGAAACATTCGCAGCCGCTTCAAGCGCCTTTAGCCAGCTCGCAACAGCAGCAGCAGCAGCAGCCACAACGTTGTCAGGAGCTGCTGCAGCAACAGCAATTGGCCGCGGTTAGCTCACCTATAGTCGAGACAACAACAGCAGCAGCAGCAGCAAGAACAGCAGCGGCAGCCGCATCCGCAGCAGTAACAGTTCACTCGACGCAGACATTAATGCCGCCTACCGGGAGCGTGACACTGCACATGCAGATGGCCCAAGTGGCACAGCCGCACGTAGATCTAGCTAGTCGCCGTAGATTGAAGGTAGGTACAGAGTGCTCTCTCTCACTCGTTTTATACATATATATATATATATGTGTATATATATATGTAAATTTGTGTCTCGCCTTGTACGGTCAGATTCACAGAATACAAAGAAAGAAAAGAGGGAGAGAGAGAGAGAGATGATATTGGCAACGTTTTCTTTTTGATTGGTTCTGTTTTTCTGTTGGAAATTGTTTGGGCTAAAGTTCCATTGGTATTTTGACCATGGTCAAAATGGCAGTGGCTCGCGCTTCGCTTACCGACCACCCTAGCAGGTCTAGCCGTATGAAATGTCAAGTTTTATGGCGCCCTTGTATAATAAAGCACCTTCATGCCTTAAACAGATTTCAAGGAAGATCTATTCGTAGAGTTAGCGTCAGATGCAATGTACCTAGACAGCTCGTTGTCCTGAGAACCTATAAGCAATCTTCATAGTGGTGCTGATATTAGAATGCTTCATAAGCTTGTAAAGCTAAATATGATGACGACAAGTCTTTAGTCATTCGCAATGATTATTTACTTACGGAGCGCCATAAGAAGCATAAGCGAAATGATTAATGCATAAGCGCGCCTGGAGACTGGCACGCGCCACGCGCTAATGCTGTGTATTAACACAATAATAATGAAAACGAGTAAGTTACAATTATATTGAATCCCACCCCCTCCCTTTGCCTATTACAATAAAGGTTGCTGCACGGTGTACTTCGGGTGAGATCGAGTGAGTCGCTGTAGGGCTTACTAGCCAGCTATTGTGTTGTACCTACACAATAAGAGTTAAGGCAGTTTAGTAACAAGCAAGCATTTGGGGCGGCGGTATAGATAGATGATACAGTGATGTGGGCATGGGCGAGGGACAATGCATGAACGAGGACGATCCATTCACATTTTCTGCTCTAATTGATTCATACGTGTGCATTGGAATATCGAGTGGGTGTACCAGCTGCTGCTGCTGATCGCATTGATGTTATTATTACCGAGAATCGTCGAAGGCTTTGCTTCTTGCCCAGCGAACCAAAGGGGTTTCATTTTGATGAAAGCTAAAAACGTCCACCTGATGCTAACCACTTGTATGGTGCCCTTGTTCTTTGTTATGTTGCTGTTTTGCTTGTGGGGTTGCTACTGCTGCTGTTGGTGTTGTTTTTGGTAAACACGCGATCGTCATCGTTGAAACACGCGGCCGCTGTCCAGTTTCAAGGAACTCGACTTCAAGAAAAGGCCCTTCGGAATCAATTCAGCAAGAAGAGTTCGTTCGATAGGCTACTCAGGAGGCGCAGTACGGCCAGGAGCTATTTTTCGATGCCGAACCTAAACGTATTTTCAGCGGCGTTCAACGAGCGTTCGCCGGCGAGTCATCTTCGGGTTTTGTTGAAGAGACCACCGGCGCCGGATCTTACGGAGCTTGAACTTAAACTTGGCATCATTGACGAACACGGCAACCTGAAAAACCCACTGCGACCAGATGAACACAGGTGAGTACCAGCGCACATCGGTTAATTAGCAGGTTCATGTGCACGTTGAGATGACCGTTTTTTATGGATCTCATTATCTAATGATTACCTTAACCTAAATATAATATAATAGTTGCCATTTGTTTGTTCTCGAACACTTATCCCACCTCTATCGGGCGTTCAGCTGAAAATTTCACGACCTCATCTACTTTGATATATATGTCCTTATATTTGTAGGGGGTCGCTTTCATCGCACGTTCCAGCGCGGCTTCCAGCCAAACGAAGCCAGAGTATCGAAGTAGGAGCCGGTGTAGGAGCTAGCTCCGCAGGAGGATCATTTGCTGGCGTGTCAGGAGGCACCTTTGGCCTACCTTTTGGCGCCCTGCCTAACGTACGGCCTGCACTTAACCGCCGCTACTCACTTTCTGCTGTTCAGGGGAATTCCAATAGCCTCGTGCCTGGAATTCCATCGAAAAGCTGGGTGGTCAAGGCACGGCACGATAGGTTCGTCTGACTAAACATAGACATTATTCTTATCATTATTAGCACCACTGCTTTTTTCACCACTATTACTACTAATATTGCATACACCGTTACTATGTCATAATTATTATATACCACGTGCATACGTTCGTCGTCGCTTAGTTCTTTCGGCTTAGAGAAACCGCCATTGCCGATTTCTTGTCATAAGCGAACGAGTCAAAGATTCTGTCACATCTTCACATCTGTCACAGAAGGCAAATTGTATATACGTGTCCATCACAGTTCATCCATTCATTGGACTTTCTCGCTGATCACATTACCCGAGTCATCTTCATATAGATCGTAGAATCTGCGTCGTAAGATCATACATGTTCTAATCGGGTGTCAGCCAATATACAAAACTAAAAAGGTCAGATTAAGGACCGATTTGCCTTCACGAGTAAATTTTCACCTGTCGAATTAGTTAAATTACAAATTTGTTGAAGTCGCCATAGTAGCAGAATCGGTTCACCATCATCCTAGAGGATTCATATAAAGATGAGCGCGGTAGCTGAGCTAAAAATAAATAATAATAATAATAATAATAAAGTGGACGATGACTAGTTCGCATCTGCCGAGAGCAAGGGAGCGAGGAGATCGAGAGAGAGAGAGAGAGAGAGCTATATCATGTTTATGTCATTGCTACATGATGATGTTAATTTGGTGTGCATTGATTGCTTTAGTCTGAAAAGTGACACGAGTGTTGAGTCCGAATCGGACTCGGTGGTGTCGGTGATCCATCGCTCGAAGATTTCGGGGGCCACGGGGGTTGGCAACAGCGGTGGGGGTGGTCTCAGCGACAACAGCATTGACAGCGAGGAGAGCATCGTGTCCGTTATTCACCGATCTACCGAAGAAACGCCACGCGCCGGATCAGCCAACGGCAATAGTGCCAACGGCAATCGTAGCTGGCAAGCCTCGCCACTAACGATCTCGCAAACGGGCAGCCGTGAAGGGTCGTTTAGCTCGCCGGAGTATTCACCAACGCTGAAAAGCGCTCCAGTCAAAACCGAGAAAGTCTGCTGCAAACTGTGGGAGACCTGCCTCACCGAAGTTGACGATGAGCACGCGAGCGATACACGGAGCGTCTCACCTCAGCCGGTAAACACCAGAGCTACATCAAAAGCATTCTTCTATGGGTTATTCTATGTTAGTCAACCTGCTATAGCATTGCTCATAGCTTGTATCCATCTATCATTAGAATTAATCCATGAACATGTGTTGTGTGGTACGCACACTGGACAGACAAACAAAAAAATTGTCACAAGTGCATTTATCATAATACCCATATGGTCTGTTCTTAAGAGACTACTGGTATGTTCACAAAGAAATTTGCATAGTAAATACCTACATAGGTATGGGTAATGGTATTACTTAGTCTTGTGGAGGCAGATCATTACATACACACTTTATACCACTTTCTAATATATATATATATATATATATATATTAATTGATCATTTGCATTCCGTTACAGCCAAGCGTGTCAGTCTCTGCGCAGCTCTCAACATCGGAGCTCACTGACGAAGGCATTGGCCACGACAAGCAGTGCGATATTAGCACCGAAACCACGGAGATAAAACAAGCTGAAGTACCGACCATCGAAGGACATGAGGACAACATGGCTAAGGATATGGATGACGTGAAAGAAAGCTCCCCGCCATTGACGCCGTCCTCATCATCCGATGACGCACCGTATATGTCTGATGAGGAGGTGCAGTGCGAGGATATACCCGAGAGCTTTGAGCTGGAAAGCACCGAACCACTGATAGCCATCAGCGCTCCAATCGACCTCAGTAGGCTCCAACCTCCTCCATCCAGGCGGATCTGCTCACCGGTAGATCCCCTCGAACTGGAGGATGACGTGCTGGAGTCGATTCCCGAGGAGGACGAGTCGTGCAGTCCCATTAAGTCCCCACGGGGTAAACAAGGGGAGGACACCCACTTCCCGATGCCGACGCCTGAACATAGCCGACAGCATCAACAGCAGCAGCAGCAACAAATAGCGCACCCCACAAACGTTGGATCGTTGGATTCTGTGGCTGATAACAAAATCTCGACGACGGCTATATCGGCTGACGTCGCTGCTCCGAGAGCCAAACTAACCGCAACCACATTTGTAGCAACAGCCGCACCTGCAGCGACCCCCTTGTCTCAGCGGATACCGTCTTCGTCGACACTTGCAGCGAAGTCGACGCCCATGCTGTATGTGGTATCGATAGAAGAAGCACCAGATGCAACTAGCACGAGTACAGCAGCTGACAAAAGTGAATATAAATCGCACAGACGAAGCCAGTCGATGTCAAACCGATCGAACTCTGCATCGGCTCAACCAGCTGAGTTTCGGCAGCTGCAGCAACAAGCACAACAACAACAACAACAACAGTCGCCGCTTGCAATAGCCGCTGTAGGCGGTGAGTGTAAAGAAAGGATCACGGGCGCTCGCCAACAGGAGAAGCCTGTGACGGAGGCGCAGTCTTCGGTAACCAATAGTAGCACGCCATTGGTCGGCCAGAGCCCGGCGAAGAATCTGGCTGACACCGAACGAGGAGTAGTAACCTTGCATTCAAAAGTACCTGAGCAGAAGTCGAGTGCCAACAGCCCTTGTACCAGTACTAGTTCTTGTGTGAATGTAGGTGACGTAGCTGTGGTGGGGCCAGGCGGCAGTGGCCTTACAGTGGCAAATAACAACAACAACAACAATAATAACAACAACAATAACAACATCAATAACAACAATACCAGTAGCTGTAGCAGCAGCAGCAGCAGCAACAATTGTTCTGGTAGTTTTCCGCTACGGTCGCCGCGCGGTCTGCCAAGTCGTCTGCAGCAGAACGACAGTAACCGCCGTGCTAGCGACGTGGGCCCTCAAAGTAAATGCCCTAAGGACAGGGCCAAATTTTCTCCCCAATACTCGTTACCTGAACAGAAGAAGATTCAGACGGAATTGACGGCTTCTTGCGAGCAGCTATTTAGACGACGGCCCTCACCGCAGAGGCAGCAGGACACCCGCAGCGACCCCCTCAATGAGCTCCTTCGCGGCCCGATGAAGACGGCCACAGGAAAGCCTAATCCGTCTAAGCCGTCGCTCATCGCCCTCCAGCAACCACCACCACCGCAGCAACAACAGCAACGAGATGACCCCCGCAGTCGAGGTGCCCCAGGCTCGGTGTCACCCGAGCCCCTTGGGACTTCTTCCTCCCGTCGGCGCACACCAGAACTTCGAACGTCCCCTGTCGAGGCGCTGGCCCAAGAGGTTCGATCGAATACAGACAATCTGCACAGACGGGCAGCAACCTCTGCTGCCAACATTTGTTGTCAGGTGTCCGTCGATCCTCCTTACAGCGAAAGGTAAATTTACTCAATGAACCTTGTAGATCTCACATATATACACACATACACACACACAAGACGCATTGCATCAGCTATAGCAAGAAATATTGATGTATTATTATATATGGCTGTGTGCGTAAATTATGAGTACAATTGCGGAAGCTAACACAAGTGAAGTTTACTGCAACAATCTCGATAAGTGCGATATTAAGGTGTTCAGATCACTTTTACAATGGGACAGAAAACAGGCTGCCTAGGAAAGCAATTGGCAAACACCAACACAGTATTGTCAGCTCTGATAAACGTTCTCAGTTTCTGATAAACGTTCTCTTAACTCAGCCTTCAGCTATATCCATTGCATCTTTATTAATCAGAATTCTCAGAAAGGTGCACTGTTGCAGAGCAAGCTTACGTATGCGCAGTCACAGCTCAGTAACAGCAAAAAAAAACCTAGTTATAGGCGGACGTTTGTTTTCGCGCGTCCATCCGAGGGGAGGACTTCTCCAGTGGGTGAATGCGGCACCCCTAAATCTTTTGTAAAACATGTCCAACCCGAAAGCTCTCGGAACATCCTAACATTAAACAAGTACAATTATCGCATCTCAAACTGGCTAATCCGGCCTCTAACGTTACGGCACAATCCCTATCCAAACCACGTGTACGAAAGGAAAATTTAATTTTAGTTCACTTAATTATATTTTCATCTCCTCATTCTGGAGCACATTTCAGCCGAGACATACGTGCCACAAAATATTTGGGTCACAAATCAGTACGCCGCGACGTTCATACGAGACGTACTAATCCCTTGCTTCATAACTAAATGACCTGAGAGCTATTCAGAAGTTTATACACTATTTATTCTGTCGAATCTCACGTATGTCCCCGAGATCTGGCGTCCTTATCAAGCAAAACAAATTTCGGGTTTGCAACGAATTGAAAACCGTTTCGTACCGTGGAGTTGTTTTGATTGGGTACTGCCATAATCGCTACATATTGCGGAGCCACAATTTCCGAATCTGTTTAAACGGATCAAAAACCCAACCTGACCAATATTTTTTCCTAATTATCGTATGTTTGAATAAATCTATGTAACCGTTAGAGACCATCTGCACGCATTGGTGAGAAGAACATAAACGTCGTTTTTCATCGTACGGGAAAGTTGCCTGCGGAGCGGAACCAGCATTCGCACTTTAGAATTCTCACGAATAATTGAAAGAAAGAACTCATACAATCTCACAGAACTCTTCTGTTTCTCTAGAATTTCCGTCGCCAGTCGGAACGGGTGGCAATTGTAATAATAACAATAATATACATCTAAACAAATAGTCAATAAAAAAGAATAGTAATGACAAAATTACGCTACAGACATACATATGTGAGGCCTGGTTGTCATTCCAATCGTCGGATTCCCTGTTCATATAATATTAATAGTATACTATTTTGGATATATCCAGAATATAATATCTCTCGCCGCCAGCTCGAGCATCACTACCCGGCTGGGCATGATATCTTGTGGGATGATAACATGGTAGAAAAGTTCATCTTGAGATGAGTTTCTCTCGTCCCTGGGATCGAACAAGTTCTCCCTCTACTCTACATATGCACACCATGTTGAACTACACGGAATCGTACCTGATTTCGTCCGGCCAGCAATCAGTACTCATGAAATCGCTCATATCTTTTTTCGATGGACGTAGCCCCCCTGAGCGCCGACGTACTCTTGACAAACGTCAAGCGCCAGCTGATCCTCGATTAGAAAACACTAAACAATGCTTCAGAAAGCCTGTTTAAGAGTTCTCTAGGCCTCAGGAATAACTGACTGCCCCGAAGTGCTTTAGCCACGCCGCCAAATCCGAGTGTGAATGACTCGGGCTTGTATTATAGCTTCACATATCAGATGCACTTGTTTGTGCTTAGCTTGGTACAGGTTAGATAAGACAAGTAAGTTAACCTGCTTCTCATTAACAATTAGCAGGTGCATCGGAGGCAGAATCTCCGCAGACGGCGATATCCTGTACTCGGATCGAGACTCGCCTGAGGACGTCTGCTTAGGCAACGATCCCGCTTTCTTTACCGGTGGTCTTCAAGGCACACTAGAGATGCACCAACTCAACCTGGGTATACAGACCCTACAGAACATGTCAGTTTGTACATCGCCAACATCACCTGAGCAATTCTCTGACGCGGACGAGTCGAACGCGTCCACAACAGATCAGGAAATTTCAGATCTTAGCTCAAGTCTTGAACGCTTGCGTGTATCCAGTGGATTGCAACCCGAAGTCCCGAACGCTAACCAACCTCTCAACATCGTCATTGAGGATTTCTCCGACCAGGGTGGATCTGATGCCGAAATCTCTGAAGCTTGCTCGTCGAACGCAGCCAGTGGAAATGTAAATCAGCTCTATGTGCACGAAAGGTTCGTGCCGCCCTCTAATTATCATGGAAAGAAAAGATAGACACGAACCCAACTGTTGACACCCAGATCGTTCTGTAGTGAATCAGTTCCACACAGATGCCAAAACTTCGACCTGCATTTTTCAATCCTATATACACACACACACACACAGCAAGCAGGTTAACATCTGAAACGCCCATATTATTAGAGGTGCATCACCACCCGAACATTACACAAAAGATTTAATTGCACACATAAAATCTACATTTTTAAGATATCAGCATACCTACCTGTCGGGAACCATTATATAGAACTAAGAACAACATACCAATTACTATGGAAGAGGTCGTTAATAGAGACGTATAAATGCACTCAGCTGTGGGGTGATATTCGCCAAATAAATCGGCTTTCTTAATGTTGCATATCCTCTGCGGGATCTGCAGGCAAGGAGGGTCAAGTTCGCTATCCGATCACTCAGACCGATCCTCGGCAAGCGTTCAGACCGTATACAAATTGGACACTCCGTCAAAGGAGGCGTCACCCGAAGTACCCGAAGTACCGGAAGTACCCGAAGTACTGGAAGTACCCGAAGTACCGGAAGTACCCGAAGTACTGGAAGTACCCGAAGTACCGGAAGTACCGGAAGTACCCGAAGTACCGGAAGTACCCGAAGTACCAGAAGTACCCGAAGTACCCGAAGTACCGAAAGTACCCGAAGTACCGGAAGTACCCGAAGTACCGGAAGTACCCGAAGTACCGGAAGTGCCCCAGGAGCTCCCAGCCAGCGAAATGGACATAACGATGGACCCCGTGACAGGTGGAGAAGAGGCCGAGGCACAGCAAGACAAGATCAGCCTAACGTCAAGCTCAAGTGAAGACTCAAGCGACGAGAATTTCGGAGATAGCTGCTGCGGCACTATGACGAGACACTCAGCAGAAACTTACCATCGGTAAGCTGCATCTGTTAGCCTCGATTTAAACAGTCATATGAATGCTAAATACGTGCCGTTCGAAAACCCACGCACCCTTTATAGACAATGATGTAGAGCAATGTCCGAAAGAAAAATAATAGCACGATGGGAGCGTTTCGGGTAGATTACCGTAGGAAGTGTAATGAACTGTCTGTTCTGTTTAAACATCACTCCGCGAATAACTCAAACGATTTCAATTAGTCATTGAGCCTCAGGTCGGTTAGGTATCAAAACCAGGACCTTATGATCCGTTGAGGGCGATTCCATTGAGGGCGCATAGAGTTCCATTCTAACTGGCTTAATTGTTTTCTCGTACCTTCGTTCCAATCTCGGTTTACCGGTCTCCCTTTGCTGGCCTCCGTCCGTTCCGCTGATGCGAAACTGATGTAATTGGCCACTCATCTGTCACCATCGTCGTCGTCGTTGACCACCATTATTCATCATATCATGAACAGTTACTACCACGTGTTTAGACAGGGTGAGCTGGACACCCTCATCGAGAAGTACGTGCATAGCCTGCACATCCTTAAGTCCTACTACGACCATAGTAACTGGTGCATCATAGCTGAACGCGTGCAAGTTTGGACCATCTAGTGACCAAGTAGAGGTCAACAGCGAGGTGGTCAGTAAAACTATTGATTAATATGTCTGTAAGTGTGTGTGCGGGTGTGGGTGCGAGATACGGCAATACACATATACAATATTTATATATATATATATATAGCGAAACAGTCAGGAATATGCGAATGATCATAAGTTGAAAATTATATTCGGGTATACGCGCCACAATATAATACGGCCTCGGGCCTGGCCGGTTATGAAATCGGTTCATCGTCAAATAGTCTTCGTTCATAAGGGCCGTCATATCAACAGTAGGCCACGCACCGATGATTTATTAATGAGTATTACCTTCTTTATTACTATTATTAGGCAAATCGATAGTTGACAAAATTAACTCGGATGAACAGCCGACGAACCGATCCGATGGAAGGAAATATATTGTTAAATAGGCGCATGTTCTTAAAAAAACAGTGCGATAGAGACGGTAACGTGTTCCAATCTGTTTTAGTAATAAGAGAATAAGAAGAAACACAACCAGCCGCAAGCTTGACATGACCGATATATGTACATTTGTGATACGGAAGCATAACAATAACAATAGTAAGAATAATCGAAGAACATCGAACTAATGACAATAGAAGTCTTCAATGATAGCCACAAGGTTCAGTAGAGAGGAAATTGAGAAGGACATGTTAAATAATGCAAACCTCGAGATGTAACTTTTACAGGCACAGGTCGTCAGCGCAGAGGTTTGCACAGCGACACTATTTGTTGAGGCGACCAGCACAATAATTCATATTGACTATTGTTAAAGTTCGCTAGTGTCTTTTTTCCTTTGGCTAACCAGTGATTTTATTTTTGCTGAGATGGTTCATATTCGCTCGCAGCAGCTCTAACGCAGATTGCGACTCGTTGCTGACTGTATCGAGCATGTCAAGTTCTTGGTCATGGCGGGCGTGTCGATGTTTTCCTGTCAAATACATAATGTTATTACGCATTAAGAATATAATGTTATGCGTTAGTGCCGACGAGCTATCGAAGATTGGTGACGATACACACATATATATATATAGCTCGGTCCACGGCAAACGCGGAGGAGGAATTTTCTTAGAGAAAAATGATTTTTAGAAATGGTCTGCACCACAGCAGGGAATATGAAAAGTACCTAATTTTGTGAGTCCCACACAATTGACAGTAGCCGCAAGTGATTGTGCATTCATACTTGTACATGGTCTCACGAACTTGCGCACTTTCTTTGATACAAGTCCCTTGAGGATTTGCGAAGTCCGGGCTTTAAAGCCGACCAACTTCGAAGACGTATGACTCCGTGAACTTTGACCCGAAGACTACGTTTTCGTGACATTATACTCGCTACCGATTCCTCGACACCGTGGGTTATTTATCCATTTTAAACAACCGACCTCTGCGTTTTCCGTAGAATATATATATATATATATATATATATATATATATATATATGCAGAGTGTTCATAAACTTACGTAACTCTACGGAAGATAAACCGAAGTTTGACGCTATCGAAGGGAGGTTTAACTCATTTTTTAATTATTCTGTAGACGCATACCTAGACACCCGGATATATATCAATATATATTTGAAACGAAAAAAAGGAAGGAAAAACAGATTAGATATTATCATTGAGGACTCTGGATTACATCTTGCGGAGCTTGTGGGATTTTAAGCGAAGACTAACTATTTTCAATATAAGTTTGTGAAATACTTTAAACAAAAAAAAATCCAGGTAAATGAATGATGATACGATTAAAAGCTAACTTTGAGACAGCCAAATTTGAGTTTATCTCTCATAGGCTTGCATTCATTTCTGAACACCTTGTATATCGAGCTGCATAACAACAAGTACTAAGTCCATCATTTCGATGGACTGAGCTTCGTCCGCCAGCAAATACTATTATTTACCCCCTGAATGGAGGGACGAGTGTGAAGTCGCACAGATCTGCTGCCGCCCCAATATCGTGATGCTAACGACGAGGCTTGCGCACTTCACGCCATTATATAGGTTTACCCATCGTATCCCTGAAAACACCTCGTGTCTGCCGCACCTTTCGAACCAGTTTGAAGAAGTAAGGACATATGGACAAATGGCATTAGCCACGTACTTTCTACTGGTGCACGCTGTTCTCGCTGCTGTTGATGCAACGGGATAGTGCACTATGTAATATACATGATACACTTCACGGGCAGCGCAGCTCGCAGAGGGTCGTGAAGTGTTTCGCGTTTCAAAATGTGCAAAATCATTATTTATAGACACAGAAACAACTTGTTGAGTGTGTTATCGTTGTTGCTGCTAATCAGCTGCGTAGAGGTGTACGCACACACACATACACACACGCACGCACATAAACACAGAGATAGAGCGAGAGAAAGAGTTCCCACTCATATATTGGGACTGGTTTATTTCGTACTTTTATTAAATGTTGCTAGCTCACTACGCCAGCAGACGGCAACCGCGAAAACGGCAACTCCTTGCATGAAGTAGTTGCCTTCTCCCGTCGGTATGTTCCGACGCGTTGGAACAAACAGTTGTCGCGGACCGAGACTCGCTTACTGCACGAACTGTCGAGTGCTGAATACTCACTAGATCAATGAGCATATTTCATTCATTTGATACGGGGATGATTCAAAGGAACACACTAATACAATATATATACCTTATTTTCATTTAATCATTCATATCGAGTATATATATATATATATATATGGCAAGTGAAACAATAGCAATGCCCGACAATATTTTAAAAATATTGATGTAATTGATTGCACCAAGGACGAGACGATGAGAGGGGGTCTAGAGATACCATCCAAGAAAAAAATGACTACAGTTACATATAAATGTATTTATAAAATTGCGGATTGTTGGTTGAATGACTTATTACAACAATTATTTGCTATTTGTTTAACAGAATTCCAATTTCATTTTGGTTCTAGTTGGTCCGGTTAATGAATATATGGCGATCTGTAACGAGATGAGACTCAGCGGGAAAGAAACTCAATCGGCAATGTATTATATTTATATTATATTATATTAATTTAGCAATACCCAAATTGTTCTTTATGAAGAGGAGGCCTTAATCATTAAAGATCGAAGCTTGAGAGAAAAACCCGAGTAGAGCTACCGATCTCGAGGGTTATAATTATCACTTTGTTATTATGAGTGTGTATATGCGTGACTTGACTTATACATCTATATGTGAATGCATGAATATGATATTTAATCAATGGTCATCCAAAATTGTTATGGGGTTGGCGGAAGAAGTATATAATTAATACATTGTGTGCGCCACGGTTGGTCACGTTGTAATAAGTGCTGCTGTTGTATCGTGATTGAGTGATGATAAGGCTGAGACTGAATTCAGTCGTTCATGAGTTTAGCTGAACTTCGCGTCGACAGTAGAACATGTAGTGAAGCTTCTCCTATGGACAGGAGCTTCACTCGGGTGCACAGAGGCGCGTGCTTAATAACATAAAAATGAATAAACGTACACACACGTTGATATATAATATATTACATGAATATATCCAATATTATACACACAACCGGCAATTTCGCATATGTGGAAATATACGGCATATGATGATCATGAATTATTATTATAATTACTATTGTTATTATTGCTATATATGTGTATTAGCAATATTCATTTACATTATTAAGGTTATATATATATATATATACATATAATAATTGCATTATATAATTATCCGATATCCATCGTGATATGTCAATGAAAACAATGGAAGCAGATGGCGTCAGCGACAGAATGTAATTAAACTATATAAGGTAAAGTACTTTTGGGACCAGATAGCTATTTGGGTAGGGTGTAAATGATGTATCGGAAATGGTTATAAACAATAACAAGAAAATCATCAATGCCACCACCAGTAGCAGCAGAACAACAACAACCACAGCAACAAGATCAACAGCAACAAATGAGCATAAAAACTCATCGATACTTTGCGTCAAGTGTACTCACAGTCATGTAAACGACACGGCACTTACACTCACACAGTACGCACAGACAGCCTAAATGAAATATACAGTATTGCTGTACTAATCATATACTACCCGTATGCTAGAGAAATAGATGAACAAAGAAGACGCTGACACCGAGCGGTGAGAATGCCTACGAGCGCACTTGAATAACCATACAATGTGGGATGTCTTAGAAGTTAATAATGTCTCACCGACGGTACAACGGATCTGGAATGCAACCGAACGACTAAGGGACGCGCTGCTGAAATCGAAAATAATGAAGACAGACTAGGCGTACCATGTTTGCATATAGGCATAGCTATATATTCGCCTGTAAGACTAATCTCAATGAGAGTTAACCTAGAAAAGCATATGGCGTCTTCCTGCTAGACATCATCATTATCAATTCAACAGCAACCGCATTATGGACATGTTCTACATAGAGTAATGAGTAGAAGCCGAGACAAATAATAAGAATAGCTTCCCCGCCGCCGCCGCCCGAAATCCGCTCCCTGAACTTAATAACTTGCTTGCTGTTACGAACTCGAAATCACATCGGCAACGTTTGTACACTCGGACAATGCTCTGCCAACGGTGGCGATGAAAACGAATACGCAACAAAGGAACAAAGTTAAAGACTAGATGAACTAATTAATAAATCATACTGTAGCGTCATATAAGGATCGTGAAACATTTCACGATATTGGAAAGGGTGACGACAGGCTATAAACAACCAATATCTAACAAAGCCACATCAGAGCAAAGCAGCCTGATAGAGAAATCAATGTTGAATAAAATCATAGTTTTGTAGAAATAGATGATGAGGAATAGGTGGGAGCAATGAACATGTGAGCAATGATGATGATAGCTAGCCATAATGTCGATGTGAAATCGTATCATAGCACAGACATACACGTGCACAGATATATTTGTCTTGGTTTTCATCGATTATATGATTGATTGATTGCTATAATTGTTACAATTAGTACTAAATGACTGGAGTGTTACAATTAGAACTACGGTTGGATCGAGCTTGATGAGGCGATCAGAGGTTGATATCGTAGACCGAATGGTTGCGTTGCCGGTTGATTGATTGATTTATGAGTATATGAGTCGCTTGCATAACGGCAAATGTGTGTATATTCTCGTTGGATTCTAAGGGACACTATAGTAAAGTACCGTTGAACTGATATATACATATATATATATATATATATATATATATCATATATATAGGGGGGAAGGGAAAAATGAAACAAATATGGCAACAATTAAGGCAAATAAGGCAAGACTGCGAATGATAGAAAGTGCTGGAAGTGCTCAAGTTATTGCGCGCACCTGCTGATCGCGTCGACTAGATCGAATTATACGAGGGGCGATGGCAAGACGAACGAAAAGAACAGGAAATATGAAATTAGATGTAAATCAGAAGGAGAATTGAGTTAAAATGCACCAATTACCAGTAGTAATAATAATAACGATAATTCTAATTGTATGTATTGAGTATGTTTAGGAACTATATTAAGTACTCTGAAGGTCGCGAGATGTAGGAAATAGATAATGGGGATAACGCTAAGGGAGTTATTGTCATTTTTATTATTATTATCATTCTTATTTTCTAATGAGTAATTAACACCTTGATTCAAGCTCTAGAACTATCGTTTATTGTTTCCAACCATCACTAGTTACAATGGTAATGCTTAGTGGATGGATTTACTCAACAGAACACGTTGCAAGGGGCCCTCATGTCAGTAAAGGACCCCCAGGACTGAGTACCTTGCCTAGCTAGATTACATTGATAATAATTGACAGCAACAACAATACATAACTCAAGAACAACTGAACAACTAGACAACGTTTAGCGAAAACGCCTATACCAACAGCTGTTATGACATCTGAATGGTCACGATAACGCTATATAAATACTATAATATATATATATAAGAAACAACAAAAGCAACAGCCATAACAAGAAATTATATGGCTCATCTTAGTAATAATTAGAGAACGTCTACAAATAATAAGGAATATAATGTAAAGGATTCCATTGAAGATACAGGTGGATGTAGTTCCTATAGGAATTACATATGATTTAACGAAAAGGTTCCAGCAGAAGCCGAGACCCATGAAATAGTACCTATTATCTACGGATGAACACATCCAAATAAGAGGAATCAAGAGATGAACAACGGCGTCGCAGTTTCAAGACACCTCACACAAACACACACACACATAAACAGAGGAGGATAGTGATAATGATAAACAGAAGAAAAACGCACGAACATTTGTAGACCTTCCATAGAGAACGCAATGAACGCATACCATGATAATAATTGAAAAATGGGGGGAAGCAACCATGGCTGACGATAATAAAATAGGATAATCAGACACAGTTCTATGATTATTATAGCATAAAGATGTGGTCGAAGCCTGAAGTATATACCCGACCGTTATATATATATATATATATATATATATATAGATCAACAGACGAACGTATCCACCACTGAGCAAGAGCCCCCTCGTAATCTACCTGCACTCTTCGGTAGATTGTAGACATTTGTGAAGATTTCGCAGAGCAAGATTTCGAAGCCAACGGAGAGCCATACTCACAAGCACGCACGGGAATACACTAAAGGCGCACATGACGAACAACTGAAAATCGTAAAGGCCGCACGCAAACAACTGACAAATTCTCAAAAAATGGCAACAAAAATCACTAAGACGAGCGGGACGAACGTATTTCAATCGGGCTGCTCAAAAAACAGGTTATAATTACTATTAATATTTGTTTTATTATGAAATTATTAGAGAGCTGATTATTACAATTACTCTAATTATTATGGATACTGTAACCGTACAGCAAGCAGCTAAAAACAGCAACATAATGAGGACAGATCTGAATATAATTTTAGCCATTTTGCAGTCTCCCATAAGAGTTGTAGTGGTATCCGTTCAGAGTGCCAAGCTTTTAATAGATCACGCCCCCTGATCGAAGCTTAAGGATGAATGCATTTCACGTATAAGGCTAAATGCTGCTCCCGCTGATCCTAACTAACACGCGCAAAATGAACGTGGCCATGAAACTAAACTTCGCTCAGTGAACAAAAGCAGTAGGGGTCCGTCTGTAAACTTCAACGGCAAACAAACAAATAAGAGAGGTAATTAAAACGTATGCTTTGAAAGCGAATCAAAGAAAACAACGTCTGATTGTTGCGGGACGTTCACGCGTATATACATTCATCCAGAGTCGTATAGAGAGACCAGTCAAGTCATACAACAGTACACCGCACATATGGCATGCTTGTTAATGATTAAAGCAACCATCGCCAGCGTCCTTATATAGAAGTTATTGTTTACCTGGATAAGACCCCTAGACACAAGTAACATATAATTATAATCTTACCACCGTTGAAAAGCGAACTGAAAGACACACAGAATGACAACACTATCAACGAGAAGGTAATATAGCACCGTTGCTATTATTATTATTATTAGTGTGTATCAATTTTTTACTAGTTCCAGCCACATATATAGTGAAGTGGATCGTCCGGTTGATTATTAGAGCCTGTTTGCACAAATACACACACACACACATATATATATATATATATATATATAGGGACAATAGTAACACACTTTGTTATCAATTACCAATTTTTAGCACGTTATATACGCGTGACGTTGGCGCCGTGGCTGAGCAGTTAATGGGAAACAAGGAAGGAACAACAACAAAACAATAATTTATTCAAATTTATTTAATTAAATATATATATATATACGTATATACATGTAAACTATACATTTTAGATTTGTTATTATTAAATGTGTACGGAGATAACGTATTTGTATAGTTATCATTGCACTGCTATGGTTTTTATAAAAAAATCCAAATATCTAATGGCGAAGACGTAAAGATTTACCGGATGGTGGTCTTAACCCCCCCCACACCCCAAAAGAAAAATGTATGGTGTTGATAATAGCTGAATATATATATATATATGTATATGATAACAACATGTAGCTGACGAAGAAGCGTCGATAAATAATGACGGCCATAATGAGTATTACGATTATTGTAACTGTGTTATTAGTTAGCACGATATACATCTGAGCAACATATCTGCTGGATCACGAGCGACTGAGATCCTCGACCGAGCCGAGAGGCAGTTTCTGCCGGGTGTCCAATTCTAGCGTCCCAATGGTGGAGGTCGTTTGTTAGTGCCTCCATCCTCTATCGGTCTACTTATCGGCACTCATAGCTCCGAATACGTCTACCCTACCCCCCGTAATACGTTTCGACTCCCCTTGATAATAGCTGCTGCTGATTTTCTTGTGACTTCGACGATGAATTAGGCACAGTTGACAGCAATCAACAGTAAACAGTCCTATACATTCCCACAGGTAATATGGGGATCCCGTTGATGGGTGTATCAACACCCTTCATTTGTCCAGCCCAATTTCGATTTCATAAGCAAAACATGCTTAGACCTATAGCCACATACAGTAGATCGAACGATTTCTAATCAAACTCAAACGAGTAGCGACATACGCCTCATACGATTTTATGCGATTTGTTAGCCGCCGCCTCCGGTCTGCCGCTGCCGCATGACAGTCAAATCTACTTGTTGCCTGCCCCATCATCGTTGATCAGTAGTAGCTATCATGTAGCTACTGTTGCTGTTGCAGCGCCTGCAAGGGCCTTTACCTTATTCAAGTCAAATGGATGTCATATCATTTCAATGGTTTGTAATTTTGATTGAACCGAAGAGTTGTTAACTGTTTCATACATGGATGCATACATACATAGATATAATGAAGGTATATTTACCAAGGCGATCAGTACCGTTAATACCGTTAATACTGCGTCAATTCATTTACGAAGGTATGGGTTGATATTTTTCTATAAAGGTGTCAATATTTTTCTTATAGCTGACAGAGGTTTATCTCAACGAATCAGCTATTCGTCAAATGGACCATACCTCTTTGTTAAACATGCGGCGTTATTCGTTAAGTGTTCGCATAAAGAGAGCGAGGAGAGTAAGCTACTTTTAACTATGTCTTATAGTTACTTCAATATGTCGACGGCTTTTGGGGAGAATTATGTAAGAATATTTGGCGACCAAGACTAGGTAAGGTTATTATTACTATAGTCCAGTTATTGTTGTCGTTATATTCAATTCGTTGGGTTGCATACGTTTGTCATAGTAATTCGTTCATACAGAGAGTGATTGAGAGAGCACAAGATATATATATATATATATATATACATACCTATGGGGAGAGAGGGAGCGAGAAACAGCATCCACGAATACAAACATCCATACAAACACGAAGTATACATACTTGCTGTTATTACTGCTAATTATCATCTAATTATGAGTGAGGAACTGGCAACTGATTGAGACACCGCCCGGCGTACACTTTTTAGATTCGAAGAAGGAACAGAAGAGCGGATGTCGTTGTACTTGCAGTCAACAACGTACATCGATGCGGGCTTTTTTTTCGAGACTATGAATGAGTATATAGAGACGAGTGTTGTAGGCCGGCTGTAATAATATGCACTACTAACAAATAGCTAATATATGGCTATCGAAGTCAGCAACTACCAATATTAACTACGAACCAGAGCTACATTAAACATATATCAATTAGAAGAAAATACACAATAGGAAATATAGTCCGCGCTACCGACAAGGCATCAATTTACTATAATAATAATAATAATAATAATAGTAATATTAAAAAAGACAGACACATAAAAACAAAGCAGAACACTAGTACATACGACTAATTATAATAATAATAATGATAATAATAATTATAACAACAAGGATGAGAGTAATACCGAGGATAATTACAATAATAATTACAACATAATAATGCAATACTAATGATGACGATAAATATAAATAATAATAATAATAATAATGATATTAATGAGTTGTCGTACCGAATGGATGCTCTGCATACCAAAATAGCATCGATTAATGTGAATTATTCATAATAAAAACAAATTTAAAAACTTGTTACTAAACTTTAGTACAACGTGTATTTATTTCAATAGATGCTTATAGTTACATAGCCTGCGTATTTGCCATGTCTCTGCCTGTAATCCGCATGGCGCCGGGATAAAATTGTGTGTCCATGTACAAAACGGGGATTTGTGGAAGAGAGGGGAGCTCACATTGAGCAACTACTTCTCGGCGACGATGTGCCCCGATTGTTTTTGCTAAAGGCTTCAACAATTCTCCAAACAAATGATACTTCATGCGAGTCATGGCTGTTTTAACTCTTGAGGATGTAATCGAACGGATTGATCCCCTTGCGACCCGTTGACGGATGCTCTGAAAATGAAACGAACCTTCGTGTTATTGCTGGATTGTTCTGCCCGTCACGACATGCAACTAATATAGGAGATATTTACTGAGAATTGATGACAATGCATTTTCTTTATCATGATCACAATCATTTGCTCCTGTTGGCACAAATCGATTGCGATCGAACGATACGCTCGTTAAATTTAGCGAAGTGGATTTGCCAAAACCACAATAGCTGATATCTTTAACAAATGACCCGAATATCATTCTCCATAAAGTCCGTATTTTTGAGGTGAATACCACAGTAAATACGACCTTCACAACCGTTAGAGTTTTTTTCTGCCAAGAAAATTACTCATGTTATTTGTTGTCATTGCTCTATTTTTGTTGCTACCTACAAAAACAGCATGTCTGTCGGCGATACAGTAGCAAACTGATTCGAAGGGACCATTTGTTTATGTTGGGAACTGCTTATTGTTAATTTGTATATGAATTGTATGTGTTCATCTGATGGCTTGTTTATCGGTGTTAACTAGTCGAATCGGGCCCCCCCCGCTACGCTGCAAGCCTTTGGTGCTGATCTGTATCAGCATGTCTTGCAGGACAACGGCACTACCTTGAAGCAGGTTGAGGCCTATGCACTCGCTCCATTCCGATCTCGAAACAATCCTGTCCTCGTCTTCGTCACAGAATTTGATGGCGTTTTGCCAGCATCTGCGAATCTGCCGTTTCCTTGTCATACCCAATGCTTGAGCACCGGGACTTGTTTTCCACTCGCGCCGAAAGGCTCGCCATTCAGGACGCTCAAGACGGGCGCTCCGGTTCGAATCTAGCGTCGCGAATTTCCATGATACTGTATCATTACGCACCGGTGACAATGATGTTTGCCTGATACATACAATAGTAATACAGTAATAATGCTGGGTTAAGCGAAGTGGATCACCTGGGGACAGAACTCAGTTGTGTACATGTAATAGTGAAGTTCATTTCATAATAATAATAATAATATTAGCGTTCATTCAATAACACCCATCTCGTCTCGTATCAAGCAATCAATACGATCGAATCAAGGAAGCAACTCCCGAGAGACAGAGAGATTTGGGACTGATAGCTTCTCGATATCCACGTGTAGCAGAGATCGGAAAGGGGTCATTATGAAATACACAAACTTGTGATATCATCACGGAACAGCAAAGGCGAAGTCGCTATTTGTTGGATTTACGCCATATTTGTTCGGGACGTTATACATAGTAATTCCCTAGCTGGAACCGTTGAAAACGTTAGACAATCCCGTGCGGTTGTTTGATTTTCTATCTCTGTTTTGATGAGTCGTGCATCGTTCCTTAACGACACGAGACTTTTCAAGCGCTCTGCATCTTCACTCGGATTTTCCACTCAGTGGCTATGCCGTTTACTACCGTTTTAAATGAAAGAAAATAAATAACAATATGAAATAATCTGATCTTGTGACACCCTATATCATATCGGGACGGATTGTCTAGATGCACATCGTAGCATACAGATAGGGGTGTGCTGCAGTTCATACTCACATTAGAGCTTCGTCGAGAGTCATATTAAGGTGTCCGTGTTTCTGCAGGTGGAACACAGATATTAGATATTTTGCAAACAGTTTTTTTTTCTTCACCGGACAACCCTTAAGTGTTCGAGCCTTATGTTTGGCGCCTGTGCAGTCCACCATGCTGCCTTTGCGGGGGGTGCCTGCAACGTTGCATTTTACCATCCAAAGTGGAAACAAAATGGTATATTCGAAATTAAAAGATATTCTTCGGATATTCATTCGCTTGGGTCCGCGGATCAAAGGTACATGCCTGTGCATACGGTATATATAAATATATACCGTATAGATTAAATCAAAATCATACGCACACGCATATATATATACATATATATATGATTTCGACCTTACTATTTTTTGCAATCTGCTATGTTCCAATATGCGAGGCTGTCATTATCGACCGCGAAGTCCTCCCTCCGTGTTACCACAAATGTAAAAAAAACTTAATTTAGAACATCTAATTTCTATATCCCGCTATTATTCTAACAGGTTGGTGGATTAAATCGCCATACCCTGAATGGGTTTGCCCGTTTTTGGAGCCACACACCAGCAGGCTCCCGCGTGACACTGCACCTCTCCGTAAGAGCCATCAGGCCTGCATACTGGCACGTAAGTTCCTCCGTGACGACGGCGCTCCAGAGCCGTTTTACGGGCAGTCGAGCAATTATGCGCCTCTACTGGAAACACATAGCCAAAATTTGTCCTTATTTGTATTCGCGTTAAAGGAAGAATCCACAAAGCGAATCTATAGCAATATTACTATAATTGTAACGATCAATTCGTCATATATATATATATATATATATATATATATATATGGGATGTTTTGTAGACTCGTTTCGCATTGGTCTTTCAGTGTTCGACGCTGTACAATCGGTTGACAAGTCCATATGGGTGTGTTCGTCCATCTCAAGTTGTCGCTTGTAAACGAGTGTTGCCGCTGCTCATTTTGCCCCACCGTTGATTCAAATGAAATTGAGACTCGGAAGAAGATAAAGGTCTACAGCAGATGCCAGCGATAACTCGCACAGCGGTAAAGACAAATGTGCGGATACGCGGACAGCCACTGTCAACCCGTGACAGCGTGTACAATATCAACAATGAACGTATAAACAGTCTAAGCCTACAAATTCAACCGTCCGACAACGGAACGTAAGTGCATGTCCAGCGACGTAGTGAACATTTCCTGGCAACATGCCATGGCTTTCTAGTGTTATTCCACTAGCGTAATAGCGATCACGATATTGACCCCATGGAGCGAACAGGTTTGTATCGTAGTGCTTGTATTTGCGTAAAAACGAGTGTGGAACAGGGCTGGCTCTTGTCATAGGGAATCTTATGTTCCACGTTGTCCATTGACCAGCTACCATGGGCTGTTTGAAAATTGTTCGATTATTATTACTATTATATTATTATTAATTACATAAGTATAAATAATAAGCAAGTAACGAACGTACGTACATGGCGCATCGTCCTTTGCGTGGCTGCTGGAGCTGATGTGATCTTCCTGATCGGAAGCTTCCTCGAGTTCGTCAGGATTCGGCAAAGACAGGGAGGTAGTGGTATCATCATCCACGCCTGACTCAGGCTCATCTGCTCTCGACCCGCAACGCATGAAAGCGCACACACACGCTCTAGTTATCTTAACGCGATGCAATGCCATCAAAATTAGCCGAAATGCTCACAACAAAACAGCGCCAATGTGGGGGTGCTCACGTTAGAGTGCATATGACAACCAATAACACAAAAACGAACGGCATTTCTCACAAGCCACTCACCATCTGCACCGCTGATACCGAGCGAGTTCACCCACTCTTGTGCCGTAATGACCTCGTCGTTATCGCGATCGCTAAACTTGATGAAATTTCTCGCGCAGGGTCGAGGCTCCACGAGCCGCTTGACGAGTCTCTTTAAATCGCGGTACTCCCGGGCTTGAAGCATCAGATCGGAATCACGGTCGAGTTGGCGGAATTTCCATTCGGCCGCTCTTGCAAATGTCACATTATTCGACTGTGTGAGACGGGCTTCCTTAGCGAATTTCTCAAGGATGTTGCTGTTGAATAGTTCCCGGTCGCTTGGCGCACAAGCTGAAAACGGTATGTTAACAGAGAACATAGAAAACATCTAGATTTTAGAACGTCACTCGGGTGGTTTCTTCACGGGCGACAGCATTAGCAAGTGTCATTGGTAGACAACTATATAAAGTACGTCCAAATATCTTTGTCCGGTAACCCCGCCCGAGGGCCGAGTGTCTTCAAGCCATGATGCGGTCCGGGATTTCTTCATATAGGAACGAACAAGGAAAAAAAGTGAAGTTGGTTTTCGTTTGAAAATTCTCAAATAAAATCGATCAATCAAGCCCTCGATTAAGCTAGATACTTATATGGATTTAGTAACGTTAGCTACGCACCGAATCTCTTGCAATTGGGTCTTCTGTTAGAGGCTGTGGTCGATCCGGGTACGATTTTCCCTAGTGAGTCAACACACCAGCAATGACCCGAGGAGTGGCATTGCAGAGGTGAAAATCCTCCATCAGGAGTACACGCTGGCATGAAAATGTGCTTTTGCAAGCGAGCCTGCGTTTGCTGCGCCCAACACCGTCTTCCTGAGGTGCAGTCATTTATGCACAGCGTTTAATACAATACGATACAAACGTATATTATTCATGGTAAAAGAAGCATGTGCTGCGTGCTCAGTACAGAGTTGTCAACTATCTAGGTCATATATTACGAGATAGGTCCTGTCCGCAAGGCCCGAATGATGCTTCACGGTAAGAGATCATTGATGCATTTCTTATCTGCTTGTTATAAGAACGATGCGTAAGTTATAAGTTGTGAATGTTATACCCAACTTTGGGTATAACATTCACACCAGCTCTGGTGTACGTTGCAATTAAATCAAGTATAGTATTCATTAGGGTGGGTAGATATCTATTTATACATGAATATGCTAGCTTATTTAGGTTACCAAGGTGAGTCAATATTGGCGTGATCTTCACCTCTGATCCATCAAATTGGCATCTAAAAGCCACTTTCTTGACGAACGTTTCCTCCACCTTTTGCAACCTGTCTTTGTTACAATTTAACGCACAGTGGAGCGGCATACGTCATGATTAGTTGTACTATATCGTGAATAATTTAGCATATAACGCTGGCTCGCTGAGTACAAAATAACGCAGAAACCAGTTGGCACGCCGTGTTACGCGAAGCACAAGATCACGGGAAGAATTATTCCATGATCTGCTCCCCCTGCCTAATATTGATTCGTAAGAAGGGTGAGAACACTTGTGTTCGAATTTGAAACCTGATTGAAAACGAACCCTATCATAATGGAATCATAACGCCTAACAATGACAACGATACAACCAGTTGGGGAGTCCTATCTCAAATCCCGGCAACTATTCTTCCACTGTCGGCGACGGGTTCTTGCACAAAATACTTTTCGTGACTCGCAATTTTTTCACCCTATCCATGTATGGGCACGACGATTGTATTTTTTCATCATTCTTTCCGTTTCGTCATTTTCAGGAAAGACGAGCGTCTCCAGGGTTTTTGCCAAGGTACACTGACAGACAACGGGAATCGGCTAGAATAGAATCGGGTTTAAGGCGGCCGGCAGGTGACCGGCAATAGGTATAATACATACCGGCGGAGCAGTTGCCATGGTGACTAGGCTCGACACGATGCCCTAGGCAACGGGCTTGCCGCAGCTCGCATGGTGTATAGGTTCGCCCATCCGATGCGCACACGAGCGTTTCGGACGAAGTTGACCCTTCCGTATCCGAGTTTGTAGTTAGACATAGCCCGCATTTGTGTTGACCACCGTCAGGATTCAACGGTATCTACGGTATGCGTGATGAAAAGAAGACAAATGGGTTTGATTTTTAAAATGTACCTTCCATATATGTATGTATCCTATAAGATGTAACTAGCTTAGATAGGGGCAGATCGACAACGAAGCGGACGTTTCCAACACCGTTGACAGCGACCGATTCCGTTGTGAAAAATGCCTTAGGAGATACCTGTCTATAGGCTGATAACGAAACGCTACCGTAGTTAAAGTCTCTAACACTATCTTCGTCAGATATCACCTTAGCTCTGCATCATCCCTTCCTTGATCTCAAGGATTTTCGTTTTATTCTCGAGTTGTTTCTTAAACGGTACCAACTAGCCAGAGCCTCATGTGACTGAGTAGTGGTTTTTAACAGCCGAAATTTTCAGAGACACATATAAGCTTTCTGATTTTGAGGCTTTCAGAAAGATATGTAGCCAGCTATACATCTAAGAAAACGCAATATTTTAGGGGTGCAAAGATCAAGTAAGCACTATTTGGTATAGCTTGGTATATTGGTAGTACACTCTTAGTGTAGTATATCGCAAACTATTATTTTTTAATATCTCACTATTAATTAATTAATTGACTGATTAATCATTTTTGTCTTCCTACTTTTCCTCTCTTCGTTTTATTAAAGCTCGTTATACCGTCGGTCCGCCGAACAATACAGTAAAAGTCGCTATTTGGATTTTTTGTCGGGAGGATACGTTGTTCATTTCTTGGGTGTATATTGTCAGCGGTGATGAGCGGCATATTTTGCTGGGTTGCGATACTTTTGCATTGGTTTTTACAGTTTTAAGAATTGAGTTGAAACGCGACAGATGCTCCTTTATAAGAAGTGGATATTCCAATCAGATTAACGTCGACCGAGGACGACGTTCGTGACGACCGTAAACCGAAACCGAACGAAGGTTATAGGTTATGAATAAATCCTGAGTATACCACAGTGTTGTGGTCTCGTGTATCAGTGATACCCATTTTAATGCCAAACGTTTGCTAAAAGCATATATCTTAGAGTTTTTTCGTGTAACCTTAGCCAACCCATTTCGACCGTTATCCATTCAGTTGCAGCTTAAATAATTAACTACATTTTAAAATGAAAGCATACCCCAAGTGAGACTAGTGTACTAAGATACAACTAAATAAAACTAGATATAATTAGTAACTTTTCAAAGAGTTGAAGATAGACATTTTCGATAACGCTCCTTGGAATGGAATAGTGTTACAGTACATCGAACACCACATTATAACTTATAATCGTTGCAAATGGAGCAACTACTTCTAGGTTGTGTGGACGCACGTCAGGCAAACAAATAAGCAAATGCATTCACTGAGATCAACTCTATGGTGCAATACATTTAAGTCTAATAACTCAACTTGTTTGGTTGAAATATGTTATCTATTACCAGATGCATGCTCTACAAATTTGGACTACAAATTCCTAAGTGTCTCGATGGGTGTTCTTAAATAAGCCGATCATACGTCGCAAGCGCACGTACATTTTAACTTACACGGCGCGTGTGTAGAAGTTCATATAAAGGTTGGTAAGGTCCCTTTTTACAATAAAACAACCAAAAAATAATCATCTCGTTCCGGAAACACCGTTTCGACGATTCTTTTGCGACTTGCTGGGGAAAATTGCGCTCCCCCTCATTTCTCGAAGTTCGGCAAGGCTTAGAATCATTTGCGGATAATTTCGACGCGATACCAGTGGAAAATAAATACCATTAAGATCTACAACGAAATGGAAGGACAGTGGGCGCCCGGAAAGAACTTCGGGAAGACCCCTGATGTTCAAGCTTTCTGCATACAGAGGTTGGAAAAGTTGAAACATATTTCATCAATGGAAGTATTTCCTCATGGAAATACATGGCCCGAACGATGCACTATCACCACCAGTTGTGCTGATGGGGGAACTTTCCCTTGATAAAATCATGATGATTTACATCGAAAAAAATCCCTTCTGAACGTCTATCCTTATGATTCATCTCGCTTTTCCAATCTCGAATTACGTTGCGATCATGACTGCCGCTAGCAAACACTACACCATTCACTCCGGCCAGTCTCGATATTGCTTTGTCATATCGTTGCAGCTGAAACAACTCACAAACGAGCAGGCAGGACGAAGAATTTTGTGAAGCCTCTTTTCACAGTAGCACATGATCCGTTCTGAAATATTATGCTATATTTGTTCGAGACTGGATTTAACAATTGAGAGCAATTCGATTGACGAAAGATTGGTAATACATAATAGAATACGATAAACAGGTCTACAAATGAATCCCCTTGAGCTACGTCCAGATACAATTTCACCGCATCAATCTATGGCGGAATGGGATCGGCAGACTTTTTTTACATTATAGAATAATTGTCGCTGAGGCCTACCGAAGGATTACCAAGTAAGGCAGGCAACTTTTCAAAGCAACGCGGCGGATATCGAGCGGTTTGATGGACACGGGGATAATTATGCTGTGCATCTCCCTTTGTAATATTCCGCAGCGACGGCTGTATTGACACTACAGCACTCCAGCCTCAGAACATGAGGGCGGCCGTTGACGGAGTCAACGCATATATACGTAGTTGTGAAAAAATAATGTATTTCTGCATAATTTGATCAGTTGCAAGATACACTTGGGCTTCACCCTGCCTGATTCAGATGTTGGCAAGAATCTACATAAATATATAGGCTAAGAAAACTGCCTAACGAGAACGACGTGGAAGAAATTCGGTCCTTCGAACGCAATGTATCAATGCCTTTTTTGAGTCGGACGTCTGTAGATTTTATTTAATTCAGCCCACCTGTCCCTCTAGCAGGATAGACATAAATGCATTTTTTAATCCCGTCACAAATATGGGCAAAATGGGTGAACATCCGGCTCACCAAGTTTGATGGTTTACCCTTTATGTTTGGAAAATCCAAAGCTTCGTACATTTTATTCAGGTAGGAGATAACGGGGCCACAGCAACCGTCAGCCACATCCTCAAATCGTATCCAGACGTTCATGGCACTAGCGCACTCTCGCTTAGAGGCTCCCTAAATTGAATCTAGTATAGTTTGCGCGATATTCATGGTCGTTCATTGCGAGTCTCATCTTTGTCTCTATCTTTTGCCAATCTTCTTTCTCCTAATGATTCGCTTCCTACATTTCCATCACTGACTGAATTTCTCTGTCTCCACCTAGCAACAGGCGAACTCTCCATGTTGATTTTCGTGTTCACGTGCTTCTAGTCGCCGCCTGTACTTTAGATCAAGCTTGGGACGTTTGTTGACGCACGATTTTGATTTTATTGTCTTCATACAACGATACTGACCGAGTATTACCGTTGTATTTCGAATGCTTTGCCGTCCTGGCGACTGTGCTGACGCACAATTACCTGCCGTGATCCGCCACAGCATAGAAAAACACACTTTTCATCATTTTTCACGTGTTTTTCATCCGCAAAGCACAACTATGACTAAAGTAACGAGGCCTTTCCTTCTGACCACTAATGCCACGGGTGAATCTCTATGAGCGGTAAAGATCGTACGCCTACAGCAGTTAGCAGCAGTCGGCTGATGACAAGCTTTCTCACTTTTCTCAATTTTTGCCGCCGACGAACTCGGCGCTTTATCTGCACGCTGCGAGAGGAACTGCTTACTGCTAGGAGTTAATTAACAGATGGGGGTGTTATCGAGGCTAATTAGTCTTGTCATATGTATAATAATGAGATAATGACTAGCATCACAAGCGGGCAAGATGGGGGAGGTCAAAATGATTATGTTTCTGCTCAATGCATTCTTGTCCGTGCAGACTAATAATCCGTATTCTATTTTTATGCCGATTGTTTTGAAGGAGAGCAGTAAAGTGTAGGGTGACATATTCTATCTGCTGATATACAGAAAGCGAAAAAGCTCACACGTCTCGTATTGGACCGTACGTGGATACTTCCGAGACAAACAACTGAGGAGATGAAGAAACAGGTTTAGCGTTTTTAAATGACGCTCAGATATACGGCTCGATAATAGCAATAATAATAATAATAATAATAAAGATAGTACTAGATTAATAGGGAACTATATAATAGACGAAGTTTAATGTCTTGGATGTCAGTTGAATAGACTGGCATCGGAATGACCAGAAATGGGAAGCATTCCGTAAAAAGTATGTATTTTTGGCCTCTACTACGAATCTTTTCCTCTTTGAAACACTCAAACCCAATGGGCAGTATTGACAAGGTGCGGGGATTAACCGTATAGCTGCCTATCAGGATGAGTAGCACATTGTATTCGTTTCTATCAAAAAAACGAAAATAATTTGTCTGCAGTAGAGATAGTTGCGTTCTCCATAGCATCTCACATGCTGGTCCTAAGGAGGTCACGATGTGCTTCAGTCAGTCGTGCCAATTTTCGACACGGGGTAGAGTTCTCGTTCACGTCATAACGACATTAGGTCACGTGCGACGCGAATCACCGAGAGAACTTCCGTGTTGTGCGATTTAGTATAGACAATGAGCTAGTGTGATGGAGTATTATTTTGACCGGAACTCGAACATCTGGCCGCAGATACATGCCTTAATATAGGTGTATGTTCCAATCTCGAAAGCAGTGCTTAGATTCTACACTTCGTAAGTGGTTGAACGAGTGCGCATACTGATGGCTCGCGAAGTTTCCATCTACGACATAAGCGTGAATCACTATCGCAGGGTACGTTCCCTTTATCTCAACAAACAACGGCAACTAGTGCCTTCGGCTTAAGAAATGCCACATATCGAACATCCCAGGTGGTGTTTACGATAAATATAGGAAGAACAACGACAATAATTCTCATAAAGTAGCGACGACCTCTTTACATCCAAGGGCATATAAGCGTGCAAATGAATAAATTGTGTTTTGCGATGGGCCATTCGGTCAAATCAAAGGCACGTGCTCTATTGATATAATATTTACTTATTCGCAGCTATACGTGTTTTTCGCGGACATATTCCACCACTGCCTCGGACCTTCAAGGTTGATTCCTGGTGGCTCCATCTCGAAAAATAAAACTCGGCTGCACCCCTTATAAGTCGAATACGTCTAGAGCTAAAAAAATAGTTATACTTTCCATTGAGATCCTGTCGAGCTGTCTGTTTCTTCAGGGTATTTGTTCTAATCCTCTGAGTAAGCCGAAAAATTCTCTGACAATCCATATGAAATAGATAGTTCGACCAAATAGTTGCTTTACATTGTTTTGTGCAGTAAGCGCTAAACTCTAGCATCAATTTCATAGGTCACAGGAGTCCCAGAGTGAACTGAACTAAACCCATTGGCTGAATCATCGCTTACATGGGGAGGAATTCAATGGCACTATGGATGGAGGTATTTTCATATAACTAAAACAAAATTAAGATTTGAAATAAACTTTGAGTTATTTTAACAAAAAAACATACAACTTTTCATTATTACAAACTTTGCTTTCCATAGAGCGTTGAAGCACAAGGAAACTTAGTGAATTTTATTACGGCCAAGGTAAATGAACGCGCTTACTCATTGACATTAGCTAATTACCTTCCTGTTTCACCCTTACAGTTAATGAGCTGATTGTTTGAAAAAGTATTCCAAATACGATTTGGTTTCTCTGACGTTTATGTAGTGACTCGTAAAATGATTTCGTCACGCTGTTGTTGTTCACAACTGCATGTAATTCATAAATATGAACGTGACTGCGAAAATAGCAAAGTATATGTTCCGAATGTTCCAACGTATAGGTCCCTACGGTAACGGTCACATCAAAGCAGTTCGATTTCACCGATCTGTCTGCTATTCGCTCGCATTTTGCGCTGCATTTTTGCCTATCCTGCGGAACCTCTTCATTGTCAGGGATCAAAATGCAGACGGTTACATAGATTGCCAGCAGTCATCACAATGCGACATAGGTAGAACATTCCACGACAGTGACGTACGTAAAAACGTAAAAGAGATATACGACTGAATTGTTATTGTGCCAATTTTCCGCAACGTTCACTTATTGAGGACAGCTCGCACCAGTCGCTTTTCTGATTCGATCTTTTCTTGAGGCCTTCTCCGGGGAGAGGATGTTTGTATATATATACATCGGAACATGAATGGGATACTTGTTAGATGTTGCTTTGGCGTTCCTCTTTGGGTTTCTGTTGAATTTGGGGGTTGTTTTGATAGATTAGTGCAACAGGGTTGCAGGGTGTTCGCACTGAATCTAATCGTTATATAGGTTATAGTTGTGTGCCTATGTGGAACCACGGTGAGCGAGGCACGTTTAGGTTGTACAAGATTCGCAATATCGATTCATGGAGGAATTTTCGCTTTACCGTGATGGCGTATATTTAAATATTGTATTTAGACTTAATCAATGGTAAGTTAATATTCATCAGAATTATGCAGATATTTATGAACTGAAAAGTAGCAACCGAAGTCGTTCCAGGATAACAAATAGTGTCCCGTCTCTGCAAGACTTTACGCGCGCCACGGAAGAAACAAGAAATACCTGAAGAACTGCATAGAAGTGTGGAAAATCAGCATACGCCTATCTGTAAAAACTTAACCTAACACCACAAGTCTACGGGCTCTATTGAATAAATATCAGCCCCGAGGCGATCCACATAAAAATTTTAGTTCCAGTGGATCTATTAAATCTTATCGTTGAAATATTGTTTGTGTCTAATATACGCATTTGGCTTGGTATCGTTAAACTCCTCCTATACTTAACAACAGTTGAGAGTCAGCTCAGATGATGTTTCTATATGACAACAGAGATCTGCAACGCTCTAGTAAACGTTGAGTTGAAAGCGTCATCGGAAACATCATTTTTGTTTCTTTACCTGACAGAGAACTGTGTGCATAAACAGCGCCGAGCTGATGACAGCGAAAGTCTTCCACGACAGCACCAATGACATTGTGTCGATGCTAATACTTCGGAATTGATGTTACAGGTCTCGATCTTCGGCTTGCTTGCGGTCGACAGTTGCAATCGACGTCACTTGTCTACGAGGCAGAATAGTCAATCCCCACCGCTTTGTACGCCACTGCTATGGTTCGTGTATCACTCGTTGCGCACCGGAGCAGCACCTGTGCACGATCCCTCGTTCACTTTCACTAACACACTGTCGCTACCGCCGCCGCCGCCACCACCACCGACGTTGTCGTCCCTCTGATGTCCTTTACATCTCATGCACAGCGTGCATAGATGCGTGATTTCGTAGCGGCCGTAGCAGAGGAACGTCTCGAAGGCTCCACGCGTCAACCGAGTATGGGTTTGTGCCCAAGGTTCGGCACAAACAAATAGGCGAAGGAAATAAAAGCCTGCGCCCACACGAACAACGATGATACATCAGACAACGTTGGTGAAACCCGCACAGGCAGCTCTGCCCGACTCCAAAGGAGAGAATGCGTCCGGCCGCGCAACAACAATAACACGAACAACAACAACAACAACAACGACGACGACGACGACGATAATAATAATAGACGAACACGCAGAAGCATAAGCGTTCAGCAACAAGTACAAACGAGCAAGCGTCAGGGAACGGCGCGTACTATTCCTTGGTTTCGTCGACGAACCGTCGTTGACTCGTTGCTGTCTTGTCAGCCGCGCCTGGAAGAAGATTGCTCTGGGAGACGAGCAATTTGAGAGGCTCTCAGTCCGCCACAGTCTTGTCTTCTTTCTGCGCCACCAACGCGGACGGACGAACAGATAAGCACCACCACTCGAGAACAAAATGAACAACTCGCTGGCGTTGCTGCTGCTGCCGCCGCCGCCGCTTATACCGAGTGCTGCTCGCATGCGGCTGGTGCCTAGCCTGCATACAGCAGCAGACCCCCTCGTCGATCGAGAGAAGAACAACAACTAGAGTAGTAGGAGCAGCAGCAGCAGCGGCGGTAGTGGTAGTCGTGGTGTTGGTCAACGACTCGAGAGAAATCGCCAGAGAGAAAAATCGACAGAGAGTATCAAGAGGAGCAGCAGCAGCAGAATGCTGCTGTTGAAGATGAGGAGGCAGTCGCGCGCGGGAGAAGATACACATGATATGAACGCCGTCTAGCGGCATATCGACGAACTAGATAGATAGATATATGGACGGATATAAATATGGGTAGGAAGATAGACAACGACGACTAAAAAGGCCGAAATGAAACGAGTCCACGTAGAAATGGGATTAGTTCGAATTGTAGAAGGGTGAGCGTAGAGATGATGTGCAGAAATCTGTGACTGACTGCAAATAAGATAATGCAGGTGGTAAAAGTGAAAGCTGGCTTTGAATGGAGATTATGCCTCAGGGTGTGGGTATCTCTACACCAAATACGGTGTGTCTCTCTAGAATTCTCGGTTTGACAGAGGTGGTTCTCAATGGCTCGAGGTCTGGACACCCGATCAAAATAACCGCAGCGTGTATGCTTAGCACGACAGCTAAGAACGTTCACGCGCCGCCTCGCGCGCGTGGAGTGATTTCTAATCCTCGTCTGATGGAAATTACTGGCGCATTTTCGTTAGCACCATCAGTACTTCACTAGTCACATCTCTATGGAGACCATTCGCATATATATATATATATATTTATAGATGAACTCTGTTTTATAATGTCACAGAGTGTGCCATTATAAAACATAGTTAACATATTGTTTATTGGAAGCCATCAAGTGCCAGAAAATTTTCTTACCAAAAAGAGGAAACTTCCTATATAGCAAATAGCTAATGGGCCGTTATTCTGGAAGATTCTACTGTCCTTATAGAACAACATATAAAAAGTAGAGTATTTATTTTTATTTGCAAAAATTGTCCTAAAAATACCTGTCGCAAATCGTTTAAAACAACTAGACATCACCTAATTAAAGTTCCTTTATTAAAATAATAATTTTAAACAAAAAATAATTATGTTCATTTCCCTTTATAATTTTCTTTACCTTGAGAATCGATCTGAAATGCAATACAGCTTCGAAAATTTACTGTTTTAGAGGAAGATGGCGGCACTCTTGAGGCGAATCGCTTTAATTTATGTGGTTGCTACAAGACACCTAAGAACAAAAAAAAACTTTCTCTTTTTTCCACGTTCCTCGATTCAGACCTCTATCTAGATTCACCTGCGTAGATCTAGAAATAACTGGCTACAAAATAATATATCTAATTAACTACGTGATGTTTATTCATTTCATACGTCCACCAGCCATATAATCATTACCACCTTGATATAATATATTGTCTATGTACATTTTTCACAGTTTCGGTAAACAGGACTAACGATGATGAATCGATCACTGGGGTGAATATGTAGATATTCTATATAAATCAGGTAGGTAAGCGTTGCAGGTATAATAGATAGCCGATTCAATAATGGCTTTCTGTGATCACAAATGGGAGCCGATAAGATAAGATCACAGTTTTACGGAATGTCCTTGACCGGGTCTAATTCGCTCATGGGAGTGTTCGAAACCGTCATTTGCGTGGCCGTTTTCACCGCGAACGTCGACCGGTCGCATCGAGGATCCTGCAAGATCAGTTACGAGTCAGTCGAAATCATACGGTTCTAAGCAATAGACATGGCAGGACGATGATATATATATGATATAATAGAACATCTGATATGGTGGACACTAATAAGCTGAGATAACATCCGGGTGTTGCACTCTGACACACCTGCGGAGCCCGCAAGCTTCGTTCTAACGAAACATCAACCTACTTATGCTTATGTATGCAGCAAGCGACAGACGGTCTTTGAAAATGAAACGGACATTACAATGTTTGAATAGATATGATTTTCGAAAATCGTTATAGAAATCACAAAGTTGACATTAATGCCAAATGAATGCCCTACTTAAATGTGTCTGTATATTGGTGCTTACGTTTCTCTCCCTCCTCAACATCGGAAGCTTCCTTTTTGCCGGAATTGGATCTTCTTCGCCCGTGCTGTAGTAACAATTTCTCCAGGCGACCGAGCGGTGCTTCCACCATTAGGAAAAGAGGATATGCAAGAATAAGGCTCCACGCGACGGCGCTAAATGAGCGACTCAGCTACGTCAGTAGAAACAAAAAAAAAATAACCATAAAATTATGCGTATTTGAATTTCATGCGCAACCAATGATCTTCTCTTTGTAAATCGTTGTGATTTCGAAAACAACGACACCTCGAATTCTCGCATGTAATAACGTTTCATAAGTGATGCCGGTTCTAGTTTGATTGAGGGAACTCAAATAAATATTTCTATATTTACTTTTTTGTTTTAGAATGTCTTTCTTCTTTAGCTTTTATAAATGTTCCAAAAAATCGCAAACAGAAATCCATCACATCGCTCGGTCAATATGCCTCGGCTGTTAGCAGGATGTCGGAGAAAACCTCTATTCAACGGCTTTGTCAAGTTTGCGGAAGCAACAAATTCTGAAGCTGTTTATATGAACAAATTCACAGAGGCTCGAAAGACTAATATCTTCTAAAGTGAACTCTCCTTTATGGATATTATTATATAAGACGAAAACAGTAAACAGCAATTTTGTTCTGTATGTTGGCATATGTGTATATTTTGTAGCACACAAATGGATATATACATATATATAGATGCAGGTAGGGCGTATGTATCTGCTCGTACCATGGGGATACCACCGTAGAAGAGCCGTTCCCGGGCGGTAATAAACTCGACGAAGAAGATAGGCACGTTGAAGAGGAAGGCTCCAAATGACAGTCGGCTCAGTGGTACAAAACCAGGCGACGACAGAAAACGTGAAACTGTCGTGGCGCGACCAGTGGCACAGCAGAAGGTGAACCACATGAGGAATACGCCCCACAGTGGTCGCTGGAACACGGCGAACAATACCTGGATAGACGCAAGCGGTTTTCGATTTTCGTTACGTTGCCTTTACCGGGCTTGTCCAATAGGTCCCGCAATCACTACGGGTAATTGTCATCACATCGGACTAACAAGAATAATTTGACTTGCAGCATGGCTTCATAGGACCGACTTTTTTTCAGGTAAGTAGTAGGTTTAGTAGAACGCGATATAAATGTGATTTCTTTACACGTCCTGCAACTTCATTCAATTTGTATGTATCCTGTAGGTAAAGGGTAAAGCTTTATTGATTTATTAAGGGAACTGCATACAATGCTTAAGTTCTCTCATATATATATCATGCAATGGGATTCGAACCCGCGGCCTCTGGCTTTTTACAGCAGGTAAGTAGACGAACTAATCATTATTACATTTAGTACTATTTGCTTACCTATTTCAGGATATATGAGGAGGAAAAGGGAAATTAATTAGTCGTTACCTTAACGGGCTCACTGGGATAGTTGCCACTGTTCCACGGATGAGTTCCGAGGACGGCAACAAGAACCCCAATAAGGGTTATAATCCAGAAAGAGAGTGAGACCATAGGAGGTATCTTTTTCTGAAACGCAAGATGGTGTAATGCACGTTGGCTCGATATACAATAGTCTCAGCACAGGGACACAGTTCACTTTTCCACTGATCTCATCGAATCAGGTTGCGAACACCGCAGCCCGAATCGAGTAAATATATTAATGTTTTGATTGTTGACTTTGTACCACATATGTACCACCTACCTCTTTGTAGTCGCGAATTAAGTAGACGGTCGATGTTCCCATGAAGAACATCACGGCGTGCACAGGCGTATAGATGTAGAAATAAAAAAGCGTGAGCTTGGTTATCTCCCACTGCTCCGCCATTGGGACGACGAACGGTGTGTAGATCGTATCGTAGATATAGATTGCAATGAAGAGGGCGCACGCCACCGAGTAGCACGACATCATCCAGTGAACAGTTTTCGCTTTTCTGGAACCCCGCCCAAGGGGTAACTCGTTATGACGCTGTGCTGCTTGGTCGACTTTGCATTTTCGATTATTCGTCGCGAGCTAATGTAATTCTCGAGTTTAGGTTGTTCAGCTGTCGACACTGACCCCAAAAACGGGAGCGGAAAAGCTGAACGAGAAATACTCACTTACCCCGGGGGGGGGAATTGTGAAAGTATGAAGGAGGAGGAGGCAATTATGTGGAAAACCGTTTGCATTGACAGGGAAACACCTAGGGTAGCTATGAGATTAGGTGGGGCAATATCTGACCAGTAGTATACAGAGTTTGTGTTGAAAGTTATTGTCAATAATTGTGATGTTCTATTACATTAGTGTTGCCGAAATCGAAGGCTCAATAATTCATTCACGGGACTTGTAATGAAATGTACAATAATTATGACGCTCCGATTGTCCTGAGCGTGTGTGCGACACACGTACATAGGTACGCATTCAGCAAACTTCGCACCAAACTTGTATCCTTGGTGCAACAATAAAGCAGACGCTCTCCGGTCTCTGGAGAGTCAGTCACGTACGAGACGGCGATCAGTACGCACCAAAGAACCGTGTTGTCTTTAGAGATAGGTAACGGGATACGATCAAGCACCATCCTGACGAAGCGTGAAATTCAGATTTACGAATACCCCGTCTATCACGAATACCATCACGCTATCGCAACCTACCCTACAGACCGTCGGGTAGGTGATATTTCTCAGTGGTGCCGTGACCAGGATAAACTACCAATCCGTTACCCACCTTCACTGCAGAGTAGGCCATTTCGATTACGAATTTGCCGAAACCAGTCGACAACGACCGCGCATTACCGTGCCCTGCGATGAGTCATGCGTGACTTTGCGAAGTTTAGTGGCGACCTAACCCAATAGAAGACTACCCTACAGAATGTCGGGTAAAGATCTGTCTTCAAATGTGCACTGAAGATTACGCCCGATCTGAGTAATTAAAAGAAAGGGCATAAACCAGCGACCAGTGCATTGTAAGGTGTGTAATCGGATCGCCTAAAAATTTGGTGGATTTGTGCCGTCTAAGGGACCAACCCCTAGTGTGACTGTGCCAAACTGTGCTTGTGACTGTGACTCTGACGTGTAACTGTATCGTGGACGAGTTGAAGAAATATGGCACTTGACCATAGCCCACCCCCGAATCAACGAAACACCACGGAACCACCGCTGCCAGCAGGAAGCGGTGTTCATCAATCATCGACACGGCTTAGCACCTTAAAACAACGCCGGACACGAACTCGAAATCAGCAAGTAAAAGAATTTGAAGCTGTGACTAACCGTGATGAAAGTGAGCCAGCTACCGCCTTGGAGCTTGATGCGGCTATGCGTTTTATCCAAGTACGCCAAAGAGTCATTGAAGAACTTGACGACAAGGTGCAGGACCACCCTGATATGTCTGCTGAAGCACTGGAACGGGACATCGACGAGAGTTGTGTCCACAACTCAGAGATGGATCGCTACGTCATTAAACTACAGCAATTGTTGAGCGGCCGAGACTCAGGTCGTGCCTGTCATCTTGGGTCACCAGATGTCGGTGCAGCTAGCAATCAGCAGGCAATCTTGTCCAACAATGCTCAGCATGCTGCTATGACCTCCGTCGCATTGTGCCCGCCGCCGCCGACGCTCGACACGCAACCTGAGCCATTCGACGGAACGCAAACCAACTACCGTCATTGGCGTCAACAATACGATAGTTGGATGGCCAGGCGCACATCGGCATCCAAAACGGAACGGTTGATTGCTCTATTGAAACTGCTGCGCGGACCTGCGCGAGAGTTGATCCAACATTTGCAAATCAGCGACTCCAACTACGACACAGCGCTCCATCTGTTGAATGCAAACTTTGGGAAGGTCTCGATAGAGCGCGCCAGAACACTTGACCGCGTTCTAAATGTGCCTGTAGTGAAGTCAACAAGTGACGTCAGGGGCCTACGGCAATTACTGAACAACGTGCAAGGTTCTATCTTGCAGATGGAGGGTCTTAACGTCGACCTGGCCCAGTTTGCGCTTACCTACGAGGCAGCGATAAGCCGAGCGATCCCCGAACAAATTTTATTCGACCATGCTGAGTCCAAGCGAAGAGACGAACTTGTTGCTCCGAATGGCTCAAGCGGCGGTCCCAACGACGACAGTGAGACAGCTGATGAAATGTCTGGCTGCGCAGCGGCAAAACGTATTCAAAGCTTAGTGGACTACCTTCGTCGGTACACTAACCACAAGGAACAAGTAATGCTCACTTACCAGCCTCATAGAACCGATAAGGAGAGCAGTGTGCCCAACATGCAACACCACCGGCCGAAGTACCCCCCGCGGCAACGTTCGAACCGATCAGCTGTACATCCGCCACCATATGAGAGTCGAACAACGGTAGCTGCCACCACCACTAGTACCAATTCAAGCCAACGAAATGTTCGAGCGTGTGTATTTTGCAACGATGTCTCGCATCGTCCCTCACGGTGTTCTAGTGCAATGAACTATGAGGAGCGACGAGCTGCACTGGAAAGGAAAAATCGTTGTTTTGTGTGTCTCGGCCGACGACATTTAAACGGCGAACAGTGCGTAGGTGTGAAAGTGCCGTGCCGTACGTGTCAGGGACGGGACCATTACACAGTCCTACATCCCCCCAGTGAGCGACCGACCACCACGGCCGTTGCTACTTTGAATGGAGCCACCTCAAGATCAGTGTCTTCTATGTCATGTGTAGCTATGCCATCCTCACTTGTGATGACCGCCCGAGCTCAGATCGTACACGGCGGTCAGCGCTTTCCCGTCCGACTCTTTCTCGACCCCGGAAGTGACCTCACGTTTGTGCTACCATCAACAGTTGGTAAACTCCACGGAGTCCGTCCGCAGAGCCAAGCCGAGCTTACAATCAAGGGAGTGGCCGGGGCTAGAACAGCGACGATGCAACGTTACCGAATCTGTCTGGAAAGCTGTCACGACGATCCGACTCGCATTGACATCTCAGCCTATTCGTACGATTTCCAAGTGGATCCTTCAAACCGCTGCTCGAAGCAAGAGTTGCAAGCGATCGCAACCTTCGGGCGAACGCATGAGCTCGCCGACCCCACGCATCTCGACGGGGCGAACCCAGACCCGCCGGCTATCCTCATCGGCATCGACTATTACTACAGTATCGTGCGTCGGAGTCCATTACTGGACGTAACCAAGGGGTCTTGTGGGGACGGACACAAAGTTTGGCTGGGTCATCGCCGGAAAGGTTTCGACTGGAACGACACGTGTCAACGTTGCGCGTGTCCACGCGGTATGCTGCGCAGCTGCTCTCTCGAAGCCAGCGCGCGACCTGGAACGGCTGTGGTCCCTGGAGGCCGTGGGTGTCACCGATGCACCAGCCAGCGCACAATCGGCAGAAGAAGACGAGGCGGTGAAGCAATTCAATGCAGGTTTGGTCTACGACGGAAACGCGTATACAGTCACTATGCCTAAGCGAAGTTCGATCTCCGAATTATCTAACAACCTCGATACCGCAGTGCGACGGCTCACGTCTAAGCGACGATCCTTGCTTCGCGATGCTACCGCGTTTCAGCGATACAACGACGAGATCATGGCGTTCTTGAACGACGGGCACGCTGAGGAAGTGACGGACTTTGAGCGCGCACGGGCTGGAGATCACGACGGTTCCTACTACATGCCGCACCACCAAGTGATCACGCAGGCAGACGGGAAAGAGAAGTGGCGAATAGTTTTCGACTGTTCGGCATCTGCACCCGGAACAACATCGCTGAACTCCCACCTTCTGCCAGGACCAAATCTCAACCCTGACCTTGTGAAGCTACTGCTAAACTTCAGGTTGCACCGCGTAGCCGTGTCGGCGGACATCACGAAAGCATACATGATGCTCAACCTTGCTGAACGCGATCGCCCGCTTTTCAGATTCCTCTGGCAAGGTCCAAACGACGATCGCATACGTTGCTATCAAATGAAGAAGGTTACGTGGGGAGCCGTCCCAAGCGGATTCCTCTTGGCAGCGACACTTCGTGATATATTCAAACGGGTGGACCCGGCCGCAGTACGTAGGCTGGGTGAATCACTATACCACGACGATCTTCTCCGAAGCTTTCCCACGACGTCTGAGGCCACGCTATTCATCGGCAAGGCGCTGACATGGTTCGAGTCAGCAAACATGCGACTGGCGAAATGGAAAACGAATTCGCCGGGCGTAGTGGATTACCTCAGGACATGTGGTATGCAGTCGGCTGGCGCGTGCTCTGACGAGGGCGCAATTTTGAAGGTACTTGGCGTCGTATGGGCTCCGGCTTCCGATCATCTTCGCGTCCAGCTTACGTCACTAGCCAGGCAGACCACCTCACTCTCCAGGGCGACCAAACGCATGGTGCTGCGATTCGTCGCATCCATTTTCGATCCGATTGGATGGTTGGTACCGTACACCCTCCGTGGCAAACGACTCATACAGCAGCTTTGGAGTCAATCACTGAAGTGGGACGAAGAGATTGTAGGCGCACCACTCGAAGAATTTAAAAGATGGGCGATGGAGCTCAACGATCTGCTCGAATTGCGCATCGTCCGCCAATACAGTCCGTCCAATAAGCCCGTCAAAACGTATCATCTACACGTTTTCGGGGACGCGTCCGAAGCTGCCTATGCAGCTGCGGCTTACCTGCAGACCAACTACGCCGATGGTACCAGCGACTGCGTGCTATTGATGGCCAAGTCCCGGCTCGCACCACGCAACACACTCACTCTGCCGCGACTGGAGCTCATGGCTGCGTTGATGACGGCCAGGCTACGGTCATTCATAGTGGAGCGCCTCATGATCAAGGTCGACAAAGTCTTCCATTATACGGACTCGTCGGCGACCTACTACTGGTGTACCGCGGAGCAACCGGCGCGTTGGAAAACATTTGTGTGCAACCGCGTTGCTGAGATACAGCAGTTGTCAACTCCGGACGACTGGTACCATTTGCCGGGAGTGTCCAATATTGCGGATTTTGCGACTCGAGGAATCTCGGCTGCGGAGCTCGCGGCTAATCAAGAATGGTGGTCGGGCCCAGAATGGCTGCAACTTCGTGAAGAAGACAGGCCGTGTAAAAAATTGCGCCCCGCCGAAAATCAACAACAACCTTACATCGCCTGCGAACGCCGTATCATCGCCGCCGCTGCGACCACTGCTGCAGCCGTCATCGATCTCAACCGATTCAGCAGCCTTGAAAGCGCAATCCGAGTCATGGTTATGGTGCAGAAATTTGTCCGACTGTGCCGACAGCGCACGGAAAGGGGCGCTGAGATACCACCCATGGCGTCGGATGTTGAATACCGCAAAGCCGCCGAAGGACTGCTGATCAAAGTAACCCAGCAGCACTACTTCGCGCACGAAATGGCAGCAGTGAGGAGTGGCGAACGACCATCGACGAAGTCACCACTCGCCTCTTTCAACCTGTTCCTCGACAACGATGGCCTGTTGCGAGTGAAGACCCGACTGACGCAGGGTCGGCACTTAAGCCATGATGAGACTCACCCAATTGTACTCTCGGGAGAGTCACGTCTGGCTAGGTTGCTCATTTTGCATCATCATCGGGTGAACGCTCATTTCGGCGTGAACGTCATCCTCTCCGCGCTTCGGCGCCGGTTCTGGGTTACCCGAGCCCGTCAGGTGATCAAGTCGATCCTCCATCGTTGCGTCACCTGTCGAAAGGCCCATGGGGTCGCTGCCGACCAGGTCCAAGCCCCGCTGCCGCCAGAGCGACTTACGCTCTTAGTTGCCTTTAATTCGGCGGGACTGGACTTTTGTGGACCATTTTACGTTCGCACAAAGGACGCAACAGCAAAGGCCTACGTCGCGCTGTTCACTTGCACAAGCACCCGTGCTGTGCATTTTGAACTGGTACACACGATGACCGCATCTGACACCCATCTCGCCCTGCGTCGCTTCATCGCAGCTCATCCCGGCTGCACCCGACTGATCTCTGATAACGGGCGCTCATTTGTCAAGGCCGCCACCGACATCAAGAAGCTCTTTAACTCAGTGCGCGATCCGGCATCTCGCGAACTGCTCGCAATGCGTCGGATTGAATGGTCGTTCAGCTGTCCTCGCGCGCCATGGCGCACCGGGTTTGTCGAACGTCTGGTTGGAACATTTAAGGTAGCGCTTTTTAAGACGCTCGGTCGGAGTCTCCTTTGTTTCGAAGAGCTCAGGACCATCGTCTCGGAACTCGCCGCCGTGATCAATGACCGACCACTCACGTACGTCAGTGGTGACGTGGACGCCCCGCCAGCGATCACGCCTGCCAACTTCATCCATGGAGGCCCCATCAGGTCTGCGCTCTGCTCAGAAATACCACTCGACGACCTCGGCCCAAATGGTAGGGTGCCAGACGAGCCGTACCCCGACCAGCTACGTTCGACGCTCCTTCAAAGGACGAACTACTTCAAATCGCTATCTACCAGGTGGTTCCGCGAATATCTGCTTCAGCTACGCACTGCGAACATAGACAATAGAGGACGGCCGCGCACAATCGCAGTCGGTGATGTGTGTTTGCTGAAGGAAGACAACATCCCTCGAGTCAAGTGGAACCTGGTTCGCGTTCTAGAAGGCCACCCCGGACGAGATGGTGTAATACGGACATATACGATTAAATACGCAAATGGCTATGTCACCCGTCGTGCAGCCCAACTTCTCTGTCCGTTAGAAATTGTATAATGTTTAGTAAACGGGTCCGTGCGAGGTAACCTGTCCCGGATACCTCGCAGGGTGGACTGTCAATAATTGTGATGTTCTATTACATTAGTGTTGCCGAAATCGAAAGCTCAATAATTCATTCACGGGACTTGTAATGAAATGTACAATAATTATGACGCTCCGATTGTCCTGAGCGTGTGTGCGACACACGTACATAGGTACGCATTCAGCAAACTTCGCACCAAACTTGTATCCTTGGTGCAACAATAAAGCAGACGCTCTCCGGTCTCTGGAGAGTCAGTCACGTACGAGACGGCGATCAGTACGCACCAAAGAACCGTGTTGTCTTTAGAGATAGGTAACGGGATACGATCAAGCACCATCCTGACGAAGCGTGAAATTCAGATTTACGAATACCCCGTCTATCACGAATGCCATCACGCTATCGCAACCTACCCTACAGACCGTCGGGTAGGTGATATTTGTCAGTTATAATGATAATAATAATAATAATAATAATAATAATAATAATAATAATAATAATAATAAGAGGCACACTATGAAAGAAGCGTACCATGGACACAGCGAAAACATTGTGCCATAAACTTGGTAGTAATAATAATAATAACTTAATTTTAGCATTCGTCTGCAATTAACTCACCTTTTAGTTAGGGCAAGCGTTATAACTACTACGACGAAGAGTTGAAAATCGACTGACATATACCACAGGGTTCCCATGCAGGCCGCGCCATTGTCCTGTGATCCATGACCATAGCGACGCCAGCGATGAGTCGTGTCGAATAGCAACAAGAGAGACCGTCAATTAGGTAATCAACAATGGCACTATAAGCAACGTGATTTTCAATAAACCCAACATAAAGTGACTACATAGTTATAGCTGTAAGAGTTTACAGTTGTATGATGGATTCGATCAAGAAAACGAGATAGCAGATAGAAATACTCTATCTATACGTTTAGACTAGAATACATAACAGCTATTAGAATTGAAAGTCTATTGACGGCTTCAGTTAGAATGGAGTCTCAAAAGAAAGCTACTTAGCTTTCGGGCGCCTTAAAAAAAGACCCAGAACTGTAATAGTTATGACAGGTTGATACTAAAGTGTTGCTATTATGTATTTCTAAAGGTTGAGCAACATATATATATATATATATATATGAGTTAGTTAGACCCACACTTACATATTGGCCGGAATTGAAATTGCGAATTTGCAAGGCGACTGCCCACCAGTCATTGTCGAACTGGCCCTTATACTGATCGTACCACTCCATAACTCTGGGTCCGTCGAACACCACGGGTATGAGGAATAACAACACCATGACAAATAATGACGGCAGTGTCCCACGAATGAAGCGTCGCAAAAGTGCTACCACGCTCACAAGCACTTGGTTGTCCATTGGCTCTCTCAGGATATTGTACGTCAACAGAAACCCTCTGCAAAACAGACGCGGAGACGTGTGAAAATGTATGTTTGTTATTCTTACATAGTTAGCTTACTGCCGTCATGCCGCTGTTATGCTTCACCTATATGATATTAGCATTGTGATTCACAGTAATTGCGCTACCTAGGTGCGTTTGCTACCTGATTAACCTAAGTAATTATACCGCTCAATTTTGTTCCAGTTATCGAGTTTCATCGGTTATCCCATTTCTTCCTTATGGGCAAATCAACCCGTTGCATTGTACCTCTCTTTAGCCATGCTGACCTACAGCAGTACGATATCGGCATATTGACGGTATATTGAGGCGGTGAACCCGCGCAACATGCATTGACCATGCGTGTATCGGCTGGCCTCCAACACGTTTCTGCGTTACTGAGTGATATCATCATGGATGATTCGGTCATAGATGATTGTTGAACGTTTTTCGATTTTTTTCTGCCTCAACTTCGACAGCGTATTCCTGGGCCACTGCCCTCGAACGCCCAATACATGGACAGGCTTATTTTTAACACACGCCATAAGCATCGTTCATCCGGTGCGCTCGATTAAATGAGATAGGCCTCAATACATTGAGATACCATCCCACGAATTCAACCGGTCACACCGGTCGAGGCTTTCGTCGTGGCCACATTGTTACAACGTGGAAAGAACTAGCGAGTTAAGAATCTCGATTGCATTGCGTTTACTGTTTATATGTATATAATCCCAACCGAGTTCAGGCTGTATATACTATACAAGGTTGTGTAAACCGTGATACAGTATGGGCATCATCTCATGCCGTTCACGGCGGAGGGGATACAAGGGGTGGCGGAAGGTTGATGTGAGTAGAAATAGGCCATTCCTTCAGTAAAATAGGGTCACCACTCAATCAAATACCTACTAACTCCAGTTTCTTCTTCTTAGCAGGTCAACAAGGGCGCACTGTATACAGCAATAGTATGCCATTATACCAAATTGCCCCACTAATGTTTAGGCATAAACTTTGGGCTCTAAACTTGGTTAAAGATAGGGTGAACTGAGGATTGTCTCGGACCCGTCAGCCCGACTCTATTCAAACATCGTACCCATAACCAAGGCAAGCTGCACCAATTTAGCTCGAAACGAGTGGATATCCTCTCAGCCTGTCATGCAAAAACGATTTGTTATAACATAGACCTCGGTGTCGACTTTGTGACGGATCGGAACTAAGTACCATTAGAATATCGTCATTTGTTCACTGTGTTCAAGAGAGGCTATCCTAAAACATTATGTTACCGAGTCACAAATGTTCCACTTATCGATCACAATAATGTGTCGGTGCTCTTACACCTTTTTTTAAAGGGGAGAAATACGTTACGCACGAACGGACACCACCTTTATATGTGGGCCGAGCGGTGTCGAACTCGCCATTAATTAAAGGCAAGCTAAAAGACTACCGGCGTTACCGACTAAAACTCCAGGTTTTCAGTTGGTCTTACATCTAAGAAGACGAACATATGAATAATTAACCACTATATATTGTGCATTTTATCGTTTGATCTTAATTCGCCACATTGTATATAATTTCAGTATTTCACAACGGCCGATACATTGTACCTTATGCAAATGCAAGGTTTTCAAAGTTCATCAAACAAATGCACAAATTTCAAGTTTCATGTGCTATACAAATCTGTCTAACTCACCCGATAAACAGGAAGGTGTCAACGCAGAGGTAGGCGGACATGATTATACAAAACCAGTAGCTCTCACCGAGATGAAGCGCGTTCACGAGTCGGGCTGAAATGTTGATCCATTATATAATATGATGCTATATAGCCACACATACTCACTCCGAGGGCAAACTTCTAAATTGCATAGATAGACGCTGTACATATCAGTCTCAAGAGAGACATGCCGTCTGCTTGCGATATGTTTTGTGTTTCAATCACTCAATCAATCGAGCATTGCAATATGTGTTGTATTCCGCATTGAGTCACATTGTCTACTGCCGAAGGCTGTATTCCCACGTAGCTCCCGAAACTGGCAATGTATTTCTTGCCATTAATGCGATATGTCGCGGGGCACGTATAAGCACATCAACCTGTGAGATATTATCACCGATGGTGTTTATCCCTGTGTAGGTATGAGAGAACCTGCGGACGGAGGAACGGACAGATGGGGCGAGCATTTACCTGTACTGTTAAGGTTGAATACGGAGAAGGCGTGTCCCAGTATGATGCCGTAGATGGAGATGAACCTCATTCCGTGGAAGAATCGGTATGCATAGGCCTCGCTCGTCGAGTCGTGGTTTACCTTGAATTAAGCATTTCGAAAAAGCCAGAAGTACAGTGCGATTTATGTTTATATTCCAATTATATTATATATACACACATCTATATATATATATATATATAGCCGGACTGCCGTCAAATTCTTGAGACTTGACGAAGTATATAGTTTACAGCCAGAGTCAAACTATCTGGCGATATTACATGCACGGATCGAGAGCTGTCGAGGTCCTCCTCGTTTCAATAAGGACACGTTATCTCTTAATTTCTGAAACAACTATTAGCAATTTAGCGGTGTCCTTTATGTGTTGCAAATACAGGTGAACGCGATCATTTACTTTATACGCAAAGGTCCAAAATAGAATAGCTAATATCACAAAACCTGAACAAAAAAAAGCTCTGAAATACCACTTCTATCTGGGAGAAAACGGAGGCCCTTTCGATTCGTTATCGGTCTGCTCAAATATTCGCTAAACTGGGTTTACATTTGGGTTTACACACTAAGTTACCTCAAGAAGAAGTTTTGTATTAGCCTTCGCCGAGAAGCAAAGCAGGATGCGGCTCAAGAGACTCTGTCGTTCCTCCGTTGGCTTCTTTTTGTCGCCTTTCGATGCGAGCCAGTGATTGCCAGTGAGGTATGATGTGAAGAAATCGAATGCTGTACCTACAAGCATCAGCGCCACCACGATACATACAAGAATCCTAGATAAACAGCACAATAAATAACGACAGCATATTACAACGCGTTAGCATGAAGCACTGTATTGTATATCACTCGTGATATACAATACAGTGCTGTATATCACTCGGCGGTTACCAACACAAGGTTCATAGCTTAGTTTGCTGCCACTTGAACGTGATGACATAAACGACGTTGAATTGTACAACAGGGAATAATTCTGATAGATCCATATACAGAGTGGTCAAATAGCCAGCAATCTGCACAGGGAATGCTTTTAGAACTATAAAAGACCATAATAATGGGAACGCTGTATATTATAAAATAATCGAGAAAATATATGATTTTAATCATACGACACAATCATACGAAACTATGCTAATTTTATGATTATAAGTTGTCGCACAACTTCGTGGCCAGGCAGCAAATAGCAGGATAATACTGTAGCAAAGGTGTTAAAATGAAGCATATTGAGAGGCATCTGCAACTTATTAGAACGGAAATTGTACAGCAATAACCTTGTAGTGGCTTCACTCTAAATAGCCGGCCAACCTACACGGGGAAAAGATGATTAATCCTTTAGAGTTAAATGATGGTGGCTAAATGTGTTGCCAAACCTGTATTAACATAGGGTAGTATGGCCGAATCTAATAATAAGACGAATCGTCAAATTGATCTTTACCGCCTCGTGCAATGGGACTACATATCTCAGCCGAAACACACCAAAAAAACGTTCACTAAGTTACTCGTTCAAGCACTATGCAATTACTAACTTTGTTAGTAACTTTGATCGTCATAAGTCGTCGATGTTGATATGCTGTTGAAATTACCCCGCTCAAGGTGACGAGGTTCGTTGGGGCAAAAACCAGATAGATTTCGCGTTAAATGTTGGCTGCGAGTTAGACCGAAAACAAACAGAGAGGTCTAGCAATACCTATCTATGACAATATCCGGAGGGCCACGGATATAGTCATCTAGAACCTGGTCGACGACTCTCCGAATGTTCTTATAAAGTCCTCCGCTCTGGCCAGTTTTTGAGGCAGAGATGTCAGAAATGATGCTGACAAGTCCTCTCGTAAATGGGACAGCTGACAATCAGCTGCAGAAGAACGTTTACCTGGTGTAATTGCAGCCAACTCCAGTTGAGTTACCGCATTGTTTGCATCTCTTGAAACTGGCTTTGATACCAAATGATAATAGGATCTTTATTTTGTTCGATTTTACTTTTGTGTACTAGTTTGGTAGTCGAGGACACGGGATTCACGTCAACTGTCTTGTCGAATCACTCATTTGATTATTGCTCGCTCGTTTGGGGTTTGGCACTCTATTCAAAAATACGTCATGGGTAGGTCATAAATTTTATACGGCCATAATCGATCGAACCTGGTCACAAAGCGTCATCATTTTGTTCCTCTGCTGAAAACATTCTGAACATTTAAAAGTTGTTGACCTCTCAACTACTCAATCGGGGACTCGATTGCGTAAGATCGAAACTCGTCGGTCATCTCCCGAAGGAATGCCTATCTCCGGTCTAAAGTTATGACATCAGAATTTTAGAGGTAAAATACATATAGACACGGAAAATAATGAGTTTAACTAGAAAATATTGTGTCACTCATTGTTCTGATTTGCTTGTTTTGTTTAACCTTCATGCAGTTGTTCATATATTTGGGACGTGGAAAACAACATTGCAGAAGAGATATGATCTGATCTGTTGAATATAGATTCGTTTTCAAGGACAGGCTACGCAGCACGGTGATTTCGGTACCTAGCGTACAGATGATGACCATCTCCCATTGTCGCCAGAGCTAATGCGTCCTCTAAATTATGGGCCATTCCTGAGTATTTTTTTTTGAGAGAAAAACTCCATACGATTCTCATTGTGTACACACAAGTTTGAAGTCTGCGTAAATGGAAGATACGCGGTGTTGGTCGTTCAGTCTTATGGAATTCACTTCCATTAGGAAGAATATATATCGTTATTTTCTTCGCATAGCTACAAATGTGGCTTCGATATTTTTCGGTCGATTGCTCCGCATCCGACGCTGGTCTGAATATACAATACAGACAGTGCAGACAAAAACCTTAGTAAATCATAGAAATACACAACAACAGTGAAATTATCCTAAGGGCACCACGGTGGCCATGTTCGATCTGCTACGATACTGTCCATCTCATGCTGTAGCAAGTGCCGCAGAATGACCGCGATGATCTTCGCAGTGAGCATGCATCGTATATGACTTACAGTTCGCCAATCGATGCTTCGGGGGTTGTGTTTTTTCTTAAGTATACGTTTGTCTTGTAGTTGCGTCGGGCGGACTTCATCACAACAGAAGCGACCGGGTGGCGCGTTTCAGCGTCCGAGGTGACTGACAAAATATGAAAAGCGCTCAACATTTCCCCCCTAGGGCTTTCAGCATGAACTACGCCAACACCTGTGTCTGTCCGACGACAACAGCTCGTATGGCGGCAGGAAATTTGGCAACACTGCTTTGCTGCATTTCTTGCGTTTTGTATTGACGCCATTGACCACCGTCGAGGTTTTTCGATTTCTGTCATGGCATTCTACAACGCGTGACTGTTATGCAATGCGGACGATGCATACCGATTTTACCGTCCAACAGTCGGAATCGAGACCGGGAGGGTTGTCACATAATTTAGCCATCACATTACCCGTACCATTTAGATAGCATTGTGCACAATCCTTGTATACTGAACACACAGAATCTTTCGTCTCCCTCTCTCTCTCTCTTTCTCTATATATATATATATATATTTTGGCTGTGTTCGATAAGTAGAAAGGAAGAAAGAGGGATGTGTTCGATGACATCTTATCTGTTCTTCATTGCTGTATTGTGATTTCTCCAGACGAAATTCTTAGTATACGCGAGAGTGTAAAATGCCGTAGATAATGTACACACACACACACACACACAAGTCGGTCAATGATAGAACCAACCACGAATATCTATAGATACGTATGTGCTCCGCTCTCCACATGTGCATCCTGTTTCTGGAGAGAAATTTTGAAACGCAGCAGCCCATACAGCGATTACGGTATAGACATTATTCATCGATATTGTGTTCGAGACGAGACAAACACGCTTAGTGCTTTCCGAATGACTAAACAATCTAAAGCCATGACGACACGGGCGGTTCCCAGGAGAGCACCAGCATCGGCGCCGCGCTCGCTGTGATTATCTATCCTCCCCTATCTCTCTCTCTCTCTCTCTCTCTCTCTCTCTCTCTCTCATCTCATTCTTTCGCGCGGGTGTAGTGCGGATAGATGAAGATAACATTCGCAACTCGTGCAGAAGAAATAAAATTTCTGGGTAGCGACGAAAATTCACCTGGCGGCTCCGTTCGATCGACGGCCAATAGAGTGGCTGCTAAATGCTGACGAATCTACGACGCGAATTAACTGGTTTTTTTTCTCCCTCCACGTTCACTCTCGGGGGATTCTAATCAAAACTACCACGAGAGAGAGAGAGAGAGAGATAATGAAGAGAAGATATCGGCCCAATTTTTGTGTTGAGACACATACGTCAACGTGTGCGTCGCATGGTTGTTATATATATATATATATGACACTTGTTAGAGTGCTCTAGAAACACTCCAACAAAGCTGAACCCCTCTCGAGGAGATTGGTACTCGATATTGTTGCTGCCGCGATGGAGGAGACGTGAATGCTAGCGTCGTGAAGAAGACAACACAAAGTTTGGTTTATTTACCTAAGTGCAGTTTGTACAATGCTTACGATAGAGTTCTCGATATGTTACAACAGGGACCATCATGTAGCTGGACGAAAAACATTTGTTTGGGTGTTGGTACTGTTGAAGCATCGAACGGCAGCTTTGATGATTATACAGAATAGGCAGAATTCATTGAGCGAAAGCCTAATAGCTTAATGCTTATTCATTAGTTTCTTAGTTAGTTCCGACGACAAGAGCATCTTCATTGTAGCTGCAACAGGATGATAAACAGGTGACAGAGCGATTTCTCTAGAAAGTTTAGCACCACCACCATTTTTCGGTTCCTGCCATATATCAGCTTAGCCAGAACAATAAGTATTATAGAAGCAAGTGAAAAGCATCATCTGAGAAGCAGCATGTTGGACCTCTAACCGAAGAGAATGCTCCCAGTCCCCCTTAGTAAATCTGGGTTAAATGTCCCGATGTTCGAAATTAAATAGGATTAAGAATCGACTGACTTCTTGTTTTCGTTTACGGGAACATTAGCGTTGTGCAATTGCAGTTCCGTAAATAAAGCCTTCGCATGAATGAATTCGCCCGAGCCCACAGTAGCTTTTAACATGTTTACCCCACACATACAAGAAAGCCTGACCGAACTAAGCGCTGACATGATTTTTTTCATGAAGCCATAGGCATATAGGAGCTTCTGTCAATGAAAGAAGTAATCCACTAAAATAAGCTATATATGTTCCGAACTACATGGTTCGGATTCTAAACTTTTGTCGGACTAATTTCGATGACTAAATACACATGCATTAGAATTTGTCTACTTGAAGGTGTAAGGACTTACAGAGCGAACGTTTGACGATTGTCAAGAGGACGCGGTAATCTGTCAACGCAGCTCGATATGGTGATATTTGCATGAGCTAACTCGCCGATTTTGTTCGCCAACTTCTGCAAATCCTCGCGGGGGCAGTCTGTCGTCATGCAAATGCCGAAGAGAAATCCTGGTACGTCCTCCGAGTTTTGGAAATCGATGAAGCTCGGCGTCTGCAACAGAACCGGAACAGCACAATAAATATGGAACACATGTGAACACATCATTGCATGTAACATATTCAAGAATTGAAGCGCCTGGCTATAGTTTCCATTCGACATGAATCACTATAGCGGAACGTCTCTTTGTTTGAAACAACACGTAGCCGGCTAATCAAATATTCTTGCAATGCATTGTATTTTTCATTGTACAACAAACACATAATCAGTTGAACTATTGAAAATGAAAGATCAATGTTTTCGCCTATTGATTTTCAATCGTTCATTTTCATCACTGTCCGAACACAAAATCGTTCAATCCAGTTCTACTACCCTTGGATGTGAGAGAGCCGTAATATTTTGTACACGATGAACGTAGTCACTGAAGCCCTTAACGTAGGCATTGCAGTACTGCCCCCGAAGGGTTTCTTCACCAGTATCCTCGTTACGCAGAACGGTCTCGACACACTCATCGTAAGCGCCAATATCGGAGAGGGTGCCTTGATGAAGTCCGGTGGGTACCTTTGCCGTGGCGTCGATCACTTCAATTAAGTAAAACAGTGACAAACAGTGTTTAGACATCTTCCGAGAGGTGCATTTATCTCTGTGTATTGTGTATTTATGATTCATTGCTGTTACATGAACGAATATTTTAAGAAGTACGCACGCATAATATATTAAGTACGCACGGAATCTCTAGGACGCTTTCGAAGGCTTGCAACGTGAAACGAGCATATATGAATATATGTCTTGTTATATGGTGATGTCGCCTTCTAGGCCGTTTATCAACCCTTCATTTGCACCTAAGCCCTTAAATAGCTCAAGCCTAGCGCAGTAACTGGCCGTATCCTACAACAAAGCCTAAAAGAGATCTCCATAGTCCAATCCGACCGTTGCATATTTAAGGCCTCCTCCCAAAGACGCTAGTTGGCATGACGCAAACTGCGGGATGTAATCGGCTGCGTTACATCCACTGGATTGGGAAAATGAGAATGGTCGCGTTCTTAACTGGATGATGTACTGCAAATTATGAAGTGTGTTATAAACTCTTGCTAGATAAACTGTCATTGTCTCCAGTTGCACTTGAATTGATGTCTGGTACGAGTCCGGCCACGATACTGAACTTTCATCTTAGCCCTGAAGGAACTTCTTCTTCAGACAATTCGTGAGTCTATGTCGACTTTTTTTTTGGCATAGACACACAAATTAACCTATAATCGTTTGTTAGCTATATATGGTTAGTTTGGACAGATCGAACACTGTCCAGCTATACAGCAGCTATAATTTCAGGGGTCCCTTCGTCTATACTAATCCACATTATTGAGCACTATCCAATCAGTACAAAATGTATATATATATATATATATATATATATATATATATATATGTTACCCAGCTCAACTTTCATTCGAGGGAATACAATTTTGCATTATATGAGGTCGTATCATCAAAATAATATCGTTTTGTATGCATCCGGTTGTGTGAGATGTCTGAGACATAGTTTCAAATGTTGGTATTCCTTCCGTTACGACCGAGGATACGAGAACGAGATTCAAAGATACTAAATTACAGTTCGCACGTGAGTATGGAGGCAGATTGACCTGCATATCTCTGTAATTTGTAATATGTACTCTTATCTAGAGATTATCTTATTGCATGGACCGTGTCTTTCCCACGGTCAGTTCTCTAGAAAATGAAATGATCTAATATAATACTGCCTCTATGCCTATTATTCGTCTCGCTAAGAAGACAAAATTGACGATTTTTCTTGTACACACGAACACAAACGCTGCCAATTTTGAATGGATTTCTAAGCGGATGAGGAGAAATGCGGAATTACTGCCGACTGATTGCGAAAATACATCGAGCTGTCTTTACAACGATTCGAACCCTCCAATGGTAAACGTATACTGGTCATCGGAGAGCGATATACCAACCCAAACAAACACACGGGGATTTCCAAAGATTTTGATATTACATAGAGAGAGTTAATACTTGATCAAATCCTTTTTTGGCATATCGGAATAACGCTCATATAGGGGCTCTCTAAGGGGCACGACAATTGAAGCTCGGTTCATATAATGTTATAATATTAATAATAATCATCATCATCATAATTATATTGTGAAAAACGAAACATATAGAGTGTGCGTTGTATTCGTGACATTCGACACGGCCATTCTGCTTATTACATATTGGTAACTATTTTGAAAGTGATTCTGTTTTTATTTCCGTAAACTTTTTCTTGAATAATGCGATCGGCGCAGGATACACATTTGTGGCTTTCCTGGATCTCGTTCCACTTTGATCATTGCGACTCGAATTTGCGGTTGATTCAGTAACATTGACAAATGCAACAATGTCGCGTCATCCTTCAGAGCTTCCACATGACAAGTCTTGAGGTCCAGCTAAACTCACGGTCTTGACAGAAATACCAACCACCCCGAAAATCGGTTCTATGGAATTACTTCTTCTTCAGACGCACGTTCTTCAGTGTGATCTCTTCCAGGTTTATCCGAGCGTGCTTTGATACTCATAAGAGTGTGAAAATTGTAGGATAAATGTGTGTACAATCAATGACACACCTGTCAAGGCAAGAAGGCGTGAATCATACGATTCTATTCGAGCATCTACCACACGGTCAAATCTTTCGTCGACGCTGCCAGCCCTGTCAGCAATAATTGGTCATTTAATGAGCCATCGACGCGGCTTCGTTCATCCGCGCACTAATTACGGGTCGGCCATTTCTACTGCGAGCGGCTAAAAAACCCACGAGTTTGTAGAACATCGATACAAAATCGGCAAGATGCGAAGCGAAATCTTAGATCACACGACACTTTGATCATTCGGATGATCTCTGTGTTGAGTGGCTGATTGACAACTCTATTCGCCGACTGCTATGCAGTCGACAGTTGATATCTATATAAACCACCTTAGTCGCCAATATATAATAGGAATGAGTTGGTTGGATAGTGGCAAAAGCTCGACCGAATCAGTACAATTTAGTAACAATACATATATATATATACTTTTTTTTTACTGAAAAGGCGATCAAGCTGACAGAGGCAACATGCGAGGGAGTCGACGCAGCACCCCACCAATTCCAGATAATGACACGCGTTTCACGCCATCGTGAAATTGGAACATATGTAAATTTAAAGTACATTTTCCGGACTAACTCTGAGCCAACATTTCATGTCCACGGCGCAACTCCTTTCAGCATTGCTGCATAAGGCGGACGCCGTCAATGCAATTCGTATGTATGTACGCATATCTATCTTATCGCTTGCAGCATTTGCTTGCAGATTTTTAAACACCGTATTTATTCGTAGTGATTTGATGGAGATACTTCTCCATCCAGCCGTCTGCTCTTTACGGCTAATCGTAGCAAATGTTAACCTGACTATGTTCACTGTACTGAAGGTTTTAGATTATGCCTCCTAAAAGGATGAGGTTATGTTACGCATATTTAGACAACGAGAGTATGTCGTATATGCGTGTGTTCGTCGAACCCGACGGCGTGATGCATTCGCGTGCGCCTTGCAACCGAAAGTGACTGACATAGGTGTACGGGTTCGATCACCCCAACGTTGCACATTTATATTTAAAGGGGTCCGTCTTACGAAGCAATACGAGAGCAGTTCCGTATCGGCTACAGTCCCAAGACTCAGGAGAAAAATACGCATTGTAGCGTGTTCGCAAGATCTCCACACATTTAAGCATATTCGAACACCGAACGTGACGAACGTGAACGACCGAACTAATAACGTTTTTGTCCTGATTCAAAATATTCCGCTCCAGCAATGGCTATACAGGTGGAGTGTTTCGGCGACCTCTAAAAAGTGATTGTTTCTGTACAATGTCAAGATCGCCATTCACCTACGTTGTAACCTCCGCCGCTGACCGGTCCGTTAACGATATGTGGCAACGATGCTTGTGAACACCAATACATGTTTTAGACATGAAGAAAACATTGGATATTGCCAAGTCGGTCGGTAATTATCTTCTCAGCATATTAGCCGATAACCATTCGATACTTGACGTATACGCTAGGTTTTCATTATATTTAGAGCCAACTATGACGAACGCCACTCGAAAGGTCAATACACTTCTGAATAGGAGTTTGTATTTCCTCAGATTGAAATAGTTCCCTGGCAGCAAATACCGTTTCAAGACTGATATACGTGACATCAGGTAATAACCCAGCACAATAGTACATCTGGCAGAAGCTCTCAAGATGACGCGGCAGTTGTTTGGTATCGCAGTCTATTCGAAATGTCTTGTGTCGATATCCTCCTTATGACGTTCGGCTTCGTCGAGGATGTGCGAATTTTAAAAGATTCAAGATTTTTTTAATCGAATCATTATTCAGCCGTATTAATTTAGGCTAATCAATGCGATAGCTGCCACAGCTAACTAGTGAACAAGTAAATTTCAACTAAATTTCTACTCCTCTAACTGCTGTGTATTTAAACACGCACTAATTAAATTCCGTCACACGGAGGTTGGGGGGCGGCTAAGTCTCCGGCTGTAAAAAGCTGGAGGAAGCAGGTTCGAATCCCGTGACCTCCTAGTGACATAGACATTTGTTTGAATTCAATGTTGTAATTCAAAATTCGCTATCCAACACTAAAAATTCATGAATTCATCACATACAACTGTTTTGAACGATCTCACAAGTGAGATCTCTATGGTTGGTCGGTCGGTCAGTCGGCCGGTTCATCTCGATACAATCTACGCCTCGTTTGCATGGAAGGCCAATAGTGAAGTTGTACTTCAGTGCCAGTCAGCACCACCATCGGCCGCATCAGTATTTGATGAATGCTTCCGTTGTGATGAAAAGCGAGCAATGCGTAGTGATATCGCCAACATCTACTCTCCACCGTCGGCCATTCGATTATGAATCTCCGGATGTTCACAATAAAACGTAATTCATGTAACCGAGTGGGTAGTTGACGTGTTACAATGGGGCGGGACTGTCTTTGCTTCTTTTGACGAATATCGGTACGATGTATGTGACATACGCGGATAATCGCTGTCAATCATTAATTTGATCCGTAACACACGATCCGTATAATTTACGAAACTGTACAGGAACAGCTGAATAACGAAATTCGAATGCATTGTGAGCTTTTGAGCATAATTCGCATGATTTGCGCGTGGCGGATCTTATCGTATAGGAAATAAACGCCAGTCGAACAAACGAGCTAGGTAAGCTATTAATGACTAATGAATCAATCCACGACTGACCCGCAAGTCTCGTCCTCCTTTAATTTGCCTCCGCCGGATCTTCATCGACGCTCAGCAGGACTGCGGGATTCGTCCAGCAAGTGACTCACGACATATATAAATGAGGTCGCTTCAACAACTAAAATTGATTCACACGCTATTGTGTTATGAATATACTTAGATACCTTGTAAAATGGCACAACAGTAAAAAAAAGAGGCAAAACTGTACAACGTATAGAGTCAGCTCGTATAAAAAGGGGTGCATACGTATTTAAGACTAATAGACATGTTTATGATTGTTGGCCGACCAGATGGATAAGTGAGGTTGATGGCGTGCATCCTTCAGCATGGGTGATATCTGGCGTAGACATTGTCGCAATATTTACACAGACAGTTCGAGTTGGGCTCGTGGCAGGCCCTACTGTCCTACACATAACATGCTGAAGATCGTCTACTGCAAAACGAGTTATAAAGTGTCAGCTCATTCTAAGTGCCACCCCCCCCATTTTGTAGTTGGCCAGCGCTCCCATGCTGTAAAATTACATAATATAGCTCCACTAACTGCCACCGGTTTCGAATTGCCGTATGCCGTATATTCCAATAGATTAGATAGATTCTCAGCGTAGGATGGCTTTATCGGCTAGCGCAGTTTTGTCATCGACAACCCAACTGCACTGGATCGACCCACTTTCATGGAGATAGGGCAATCTCTCTGGTGGCGTCCGTGCGTTTGACGAAAATTTCCTCTTACCAAATAAATAGGTAGACAAAAGATACTATACGCATCAGCGATTAAACAGTCCCATTGGATAATGAGAACTGCAAATCGACGAACGAGATATACTAACTGGCAATTGGGCATCGCGCGCCTTGGAAATAGTAATTCGAAAAATTCTCTTGTAACATCTCCCCCAATCCCCAACATCTCTAAAGCAAATGTGATCCAATCAAATAGTTGCATAATTAACAAAAATTTCAATCGATGATGAGTTCTCAAGCGCGTGCAAGAACAGCTAGAATAATTAGCTCGCCGCGATGATAGCACACACCGTAGTGCTATCCTATACCAAAGTTTCAGTTACTCGATACGCGAGCGATAAATCTGCTCTGAAATACTCGCCTTCGGATTCGTTCCCATACTAGAGTGGCTTTTTATTACCTTTGCTTCATTGGTGCAGTTACCTCATAGAAATTCCTTTTGGTGGGGATTTCCGACATAGACGAGTAATGAAATATAAAATTGTCTGTAATTTCTCCCTCCGCCAGCACCAGGTGCCAAAGACTTTTTATGTCGACTTCTAACCACTGTACATTATACTGCTAGTTGCGTCTTTGGTTATTATATATATATATATATATATATACCGCATTATTCTGCTATGTACATCTCTATCGAACCGAGATCTACATGATAGAATAATGTGAAAAATAAACAAATTTGTTCCTAAACGATACAGGAACGAGGGTTTTATACGCATCTCAATTGGGTTAACATTGGGTTCCAGCTTCAGGCCTCCATTGAAAAGTACCCGCCGCGTACGTTAGACATTATCCACAGGTTCCAGATTATAGTTGGCTTTGAGCTCTTGATATGTTTCGACCCTCATATGTTGTTAAGAGCTATTGAATGGGCTCGACTTGTATTCCGAGAACATAATCTAAACCAGCCTCTGTGCACTTAATTTCTAATCTGCTAAATTCTTCCCCTGCTATACGAGATGATACGAGTCGTCCTAATTCAAAATACTGCTTGCCAAGGCATCTATTTTCACTTCAACTCTACTGATTAGTAGTTCTTGTTATCATCAAGCAGTTCTACTTACATCGACTTGACCACGGCTCTATATTTCTCGCCGCTGCGCCGAATTTAGCCAGGTAAACCTGGCAGTTCGCACTAACGTCCGCTTCGAGCACAAGCCGAAGGATTGACTTCATGTGTGGCTGCACAAGTTGCTCCATGAAGTTCTTTATACCGTCCAGCTGACTTGGCTTTGTTGTCTCATCCTGCTGCTCCTGAGCTCTTACCAGGACCACAACTAATAACAGCACTGTACCGCACCTGATCACGGCACGCAACATGATTTTGGCTCCTCAGTTTGAAAAGTTCCTATTCAATTCAGTCGTTCAGATTCTCGGTAGAGTAGTTAGAATCTTCACTATCGTTGGACAGATCCACCTCCAACTAGCGTCAGACAGATCCTCTCGGCGGGAGGCTGGTTGCAGTCTGAACCGCCAGCGCGACTTCAAATCAGACGGCCTAGAATTATGCACTGGTCCAGTGTCGGTGAGCGTAAATGTGTTACGTAATAAAAATCCATCGCAGCGCTCTCTCATCGAGCAGCAGGGACTCGTGTGGATTCTGGAAGCCGTTCTGGATCATGGTGCCCTTTCCACCTGCGGGGCAGATAGGGATGTCTGTCCCTCCATGCCACCGTTGTCGCTCGGCAGGCCGCCCTCCCGGTGTCAACGTGCGGCAAAAACACAAGCGCGATTACGCCACTTGGCTATCGGCGATCACAGTGGCTAGAAGCAGATGGAACAAGCGGAGCGAGAGCGACCCACGATGTAAAAGGGGAGATCAGAAAATGTCGGAGCTTCACCGACCCGCCCCGTTTCCCCATCCCTCATGCTGGACAAGTGCTCCGAACGACTTCGAACTCTGAAGACAACTTGCTGCGGTGACGACATGCCGGCCAGAGGCTTCCGTATACAGATGCGGGGCCATCGAACTTCGATCTTCTGTGTCCGATATGTCTTTCTGTGCACCGCTATGTACAAGTGTGTCGGCATGTGACGTGAAGGTGCGGGTTTCGACATTAGCAATATATTGATCTGTATTAGTCGTAAGCGTTGGTAATGCTTGTTGAGAACATGTATCGAGTAAGTTACTGACGCATATCTACAATAATGATCGTAGTGTGTCAAGGCCGAGCGGCAGACGTATTTGATTCTGTTGTTATTTAAAGGGTGCCGTAAAATTAAGTCACTTCAATAGTGAGGCAGGACAGAGTAGAAAGTTACTCTGAACGTATTCCATCGGTATTGTGCCAGTTCTTTTTGTTCGAACTGGTACACGTTGTGTCGCTAGCATTGATACATTTTCCTGATCTATTTCTCTTGTGTGACACATTGGGTACTGCACCATTTAAACTAAAGCAGTTGTAAATTGCACCAGTTTCGCGGAGTTTAGCCACAAACTGTCTGCATATTTAACATATTTAACTGCTGTGAATATTTAGGTGTTTTGTGGGTTGTCTCTTTTCTACTCGATGGTGGAAAACCTCTGTATATGGCCTGAAGTCGCCGACGTGACCCGTGTCAGAAGCTTCTCCAACTGCAAGCGCACCTTGCCATCTCTACCTACTCAGTGCAGGAATGTTATCCATTCGATGCATGAAACATGTACAATACTAAACAGAAGCTTAACGAGCGTCTACTCGTGTACACTACACAAAGCTGATGGGGTCTTCTTAATCCAGCAGTGAATGTGTAGTTTCATTACACAGAAGATAGTTTATGAAGGTTTCATGCAGTAAACGCTCCTACCTCTTTCGTCACAGTGCTAAACATGATCGTATATTCTCCCTAGCTGGAAAAGTTGTCCTTAGTCGGTGATGTTCTCGTTGTTTTGCAGCCGAGAAGAAACCGGCCTATGTTTTCGCGCAGGCAGAAACATATCATGTATCGGTGTCTTGGCCATGCGACGTTTCACGCTTGAAGAATACCTGGCTAAAACAATCAATCTCCGATGTCAGATGTCGATCCATCATGTGTCTACAAGGAGACAGTGTGAATGCATCACGAGAGGACGGAAGCATCGAGCGATAGATAATTTTTCCCATCACCAAGGCTAATGACTTCACGCACGGACAATATAGCCGCGTGTGACTGTAAGCAATGTAGCCCACGATGGAATGGGGGTGCACTACCGAGAACTGATACTCGAGCAAAGACTGACGGATACTTTTGGAAGAAACTAACAATCGCAATAACAATATGTCTGATGATTCGTGCCGAGTGGCTCATTTACTATTGCTAGAGGCTTGGAGCAATTTGTGTCGATTCCTATGGACTAGGAAATTTAGCGACTTCAAGTTATTAGGGGTGCGCTTTTGAAATTACACATGCAGCCCTCGCAAGTACATGGCGGCTAGCACCAAATCGATTCTTAACTTTATATTCTCAGTTAATTTATTGTGTATAGTGATATGTGAAAAATAAAGAGGTCGGCGGATACTCGAAGCTGAGAGTGAGTGGTCCGTGGGGACACCTCTGGTGTGGTGCGACTTGCAAGCGGTGGCCGGATTCAGGGCAGGGACGGACGAGCAGAGGCCCGTGTGCGTGAGAAGCCCTCCTCAATCTCCCTGTCCTCATAGAGAATGTGGCTTATAGCACTGCATTCATTTGTTTCATTTCAATAAATCGATAAAAATCAATGAGAAAGTCCCACTTCAAATTCGCCCTCTGCTCGTCGATACCTATCGCCAACTATAAATTAGTCATTGATTAGACGTTCTCCGAGTCACAGTCACACTGCACAAGCATCTATCTATTCACCGATGTTCTTATGCATCCCATGGCATTACTGCTATAGTGCGGTAAAATGTATGTAATTATCACTGTCACGATCATTGGAGCCGTCTGTACGACTGCGTCGAGATACCACAAAACCGTCTGGCTTTTGTTCAATTGTCATAATTAGAGCAGAATTTTCTGTGTGCATTAGTATTATGCTGATCTGCGTTATCAGATATAATGTTGCGGCTGTGTGTGACATCGATCTAATCGGCCACCACCACCACCACCGCCGCCGCCGCCGCTGGCATTGTCGTATTAGCACCGAAGACATGAGGCAACGCGCAAAACAGTTCGCTTAGCGCAAACTGATCCGTTTTGCTATTGCGTAACATGTTGATGCGGCCTTCCGAGGGAGAGTATGAGCGAAATTATCGCTCGTCATCCATTGCGTCACTGAGACGGCCGACGAGAGTTTATAAAGTGGCTCAACATTTCACTGGCAGTAGATCTAATAATAATTCAACTTAACGACAATCACCTTCGTCGACGATTGACACTTCTCTCTGTCTCCGATGCTGTAAGAAACTGCTCGCCGTCAAGATACACAGCGTGTCAAACTGATAGCATATACGTATACGTAGCTATAGATAATCTCTATTATTATTATTATTATTATTATTATATATAGCTACGTATAGTGAGAGTAATGATGAGAAGACGGTTGAAATGTGCCGTGAAAATGGACAAAGGCCAAATAGAGGCGGATAACTAGAACTTGAAATAAAAGTCAAACAATGTATAATAGCGAACTCGAATTGGAGTGACTATTATGTCAAACAAACATACACATAACAGTATTATTCAATTGATAACTGGCTTTATCGCAAATGCAGTTAATGCAGTCCATAGCAGGTTTGATCATTACTCTGAGACCAAATCTGTTCGGCATCTCACTGGAGATTGACTTTCGGCCTTTCGAAGCCATTTCGTTGTCTCGCCCCCTTCCTGGCGGCTGGTGCAAACGCACCCGGGACACTTGTCAATCGATATTGTAGATTGCGTTTTGAATACCCCAGTGGTTCCATCTGCGCCGCGCTTAGTTCGTGGTGAAGCAATTTGTCATTTTTTCTAGTCATTTTCAATGTTCTCGTTATAACTTAATATTGTAATAATAATTATAATAATATGTGGCTCGAAGAATTCCAGAATAGGCCGACAAAATGGTTATAATCCAACCAATTGTGTTTTCAAAAATTGCGGCAATTATAGCAACGCGTTCACTCGTCCTGAAGCGATGTCCTGAAGTGACGCCGCCTCCTCTGTGGCCTTCAACAGTCTGCTTACCCCCTCCTGAGTCGACTACAACAGTGGTAGACATTTTGCCGGGCGAAGCCCTCCCTGCCTAATATGTTCACAAATTTTTGCATAAATTTCATTCAGGCTTATTCCTGCAAAAAAAAAGCAAAAATTTTATCACAGATTTTCAACACCAAACGATGTTCTGGCTTCTAAATCCATGTCTGCTCCAAGAAGCTCCAACGTAAGCCGAACTCTCAAATATAAACAGCTCAAACTTCACTTTCCACTCTTTATTCGAGGGTATCAAAGTAAGCTTGATGTACAACATAGCGCTGAAATTACCTAATCGTAGCCTCGAAAGTGATTGCTTAGTTGTTTTGTGTTTCCGCCAGTGCTTAGTTACACGCTCGTTCTGTCAAACTCGTACTCAATTTGTGTTGTTTACAGGGGGCAAATAACCTTGTCTGCCGTGCTAACAACGTCTCCGAGCGATTGTTAATGGATCGCATAATAGCAGAAATATGTATGTCAAACTAATAAAATGCCTATTTGTACATCCCATGATTAGATACATACTTGTTCTCACGATCTATTATCGACTAGCTGAAATTACATCTCATCGACTATTAGGTCGCACCATTGGATCTAATGTTGTCTATCCGGATGTTGACAAGTGGAGCAACGATTACGCCCGCCCGGCGTTCGCTTCGGAACCACCGCTGAATATAATGACGACATGGGAAATTTGCCAAACTAGATTTTGCCTGTGTATGGCTGTTCTGTTCTTTTTTTTTGTTACACATAGAGATGCTAATCGGGTGGAGTCGGCTCCGAGTTTATTGCACTTTACTCTGGCTGCGGCCTTAGATATCTCCGTGCATTTCGTGCATGCTTTCGCACGATGCGTGCATTCTATTTTGAAGAAGGAAAATGTACCACTTAGACCCAAACCAAGCCAAAGAAAGAAACACTCTTTTATTTGTAACAGCCCTATGTAATATATTTTGTAGTTGGGGGCATTGCAGTATTCGGTGAAAAGTATGGCAAGGTTACAAATATAATGCATGAAAATAAGCAAATTATGGGTGAATTGAAGTAATTACTAAGTCTGGGAATCCTGTACTAGAAGCTAACTTAGTATGGAGATTGCCAGCGACAGGCTGTATAATTTAGTGTTTTATTCAGTGTTACGTTTGTTGTTTTTATTTTATCATAAAAAATACCGTGATAAACGCACAACCTATAAAGGTGTCTAAAATGAATGCAAATAAATGACCTTTTGCCTTTATTACTCCTTCTGACTTCTGCTGAATTTCTCATGACTCATATTGTGGTGAGCCGAAGCAGCATTTGCACTTGTAGGTGTCTATTAGTTAATTAGTTAGTTAGTTTCACGTTGGCTATCAGAAAATTAGCAAGATAGGTAGCCGTCGGATCCGTAAACGGTAATAGATCGTCCCTCGTTGAGCAGTCCGTAGGGTAATGATTGCATATTTCTAGAGTCAACCAGCTAAAGCAACTGCCTTTCCACAAGCTTTCGCAAATTGCTCATTTATCTCATTCAGTTTGTCATGTCCAGAATTAGTAGCTAAATATATTTCTATTCCCAAACGTAAGATACGTTACATGTCGCTCTTTGAGCTCATCACGGGGTTCTTCACCTGATTTCTTATTGCATTACGGCATGAAAATAGATTTCGGGAGGACAGTGTCCTCCAACGCTCCAATGAAGTTAAACGTTAAAGTCCTTCTACAGTCGCCCTTGTTCTTGTTCAGGGTGATCACGAAATATGAGCAACCAAATCACTGACCAATGCGGGCGTTACTTATATAATCGTTTTGTGCGTGCCCACCATATGACGTATGAAACAGGATGCACACGCTCACACCTCGCAGTTATGTTTGCATGTATATCGTACCGCCTTGCTCGAACCATCTTTAAGTTTCGGAATAAAATAGCTGTCTTCCTGTTTAGGATAAAACTGCGTCACACGAGGACCCTTGTTGCCTTTCGGCAATGCGGCTGTTCCCACAAGAACACTGATCGGCTCATTCAGCGTTAACAAGTGTGGCTAATTACTGCGAAGCAAAATACCGCATCACCAGTTGTGACAGCACATTTCCGAACGATGTTAATTATTGACTGATTGGTCGGAATTGCTGATAAAGATGAATATACCGGATTTCGACTTTTTCTGTCGATATACGGGTTGGACAATGTACTGATGGCCGATGTAAATGTTCCCACGTTTTGTCACTTGTGAAATCCTTCGAGTCTTCTTGCCGAGGCAATCAAGTCCCTGTTCCTGTCCTAAACGGAAATGAACAACTGCGTCCTATGGAATCTAATGCTAACATAATGCGATGTGTTTTTGCAGCAAATGTGTATATAACCTACACTATAGGAATGACATAGTCGTGCTGATGCATTATTGCTTGTCTAAGAGACTCTCATGAGAAACAGTGTCCTCAATGATAGCGGATGGACACTAATCGACGCCAGATTTTCATGATGGCAGCAAATGGTATTGACATGTGAAAAGTGTGTCTGTTGTAGGACCTACCTAAATGTGTACTCTTCTACATTAAAATGTGGGTCACATTTGCCCATTTAACTATTGACTAGAGAAGTACAACTTCTTCGGAGACAATATGGCCCTGTTAACAAAAGGTTTAAGTTATCTTTATCTTACAGGCATGCGTCTGAATCGCACACAAACACACACATCTGCATAGTACTGAAGAACGAATAACCGCACAAGGCGGAACGATGAGTTTCCTCTTCGTAGAGTGCACAATGCTTTCATGTGTCTATGTGTGTTCGCTGGTCCGAGTTGATTATATCGGCATGAGCTTATCAAAGGGTCACTACGTGACCACAAGACAGGACTGCCGCCCACTCCCGTTTTGACATCCTGCCATGGACGTGTCTGTGGTTTTGATCAGCGACCCTGTCAGCTACTACTACAACCACTAGTGTGCGACGAGAAGATACCGCTTTAAGAGGGGGTACTAAGCGCCGCTTTCTCGCCCAGTCAGAGCCGCACACACACACACAGACACAGATACGCGAGCTGGAATCTTCGTACGGCAAAGGCTGTAGTTGTCACGCAGCCAATACAATGAGACAAAAGCCTAGAAAGGGTTGGCCGCGAAGCTATATCCTTATGTTATGGAGCGCCGTCGTGCTCCGGATATATCCCTGTGGGGGCAACCAAGTCAGCAGCATGGATTAAACGAGATCAACGAGCGAAGGAACGTGGCGGGTATGAGTGTTACCGTTCGGTGAATGTGAGCTCAGCTGGCGAAGTATGTGACTTGCACGACAGAGGAGAAAGGAGCCTTTTCTGAGCTAAATAACCCCTGAGTTCATTTTGTTTTTAACCCTCGCACTCAGCATGACGGACGTATCGTTGGAAATTAATGGGGCAGTTGTACGTTCCGAGAAAATTTGCACGGAAACCTCCATAGCAACTCTAGTGCTGCCTATACAACTGTCAGCCTTCATCAGTGATGATTACCTAGTGGTACTTAGATATAAGTAGATATAGTCTGAAGTAATACAAAATCGGTTCCGGATCAAGGCCCAAGTCGAAGAGGTCCAGGGTTTTAGTGGGTGAGAGTCCCACAATATCAGACGAATACCTTAGTCGTGAAGTCGGGGCTGGAATATGCAGTTTGCCCTTAACCTCATAACAAAAAATAATAATATACATCTTTTATTCACACGAGTTATGTAATACACACATAATGTGCCATTAACCTCATAAAAAAGAGATATAGAAGAGCTCATTAATAAAGGATCTTTGTTTGGAGTACACGCCAGTGCAGAACATCAAAGCACTTACCTTTGGTGGGGGGGGGGGGTTGCAATCATACATGATCACAATTGGGTAACATGTGCAAGACTGAGGAACGCTGGAAAAAAATGGCAGAAATTGAAGCTGGAAGCCCTTCGCGACGCTCCACACTCAGCAGACCTTGCCGAAGCGACTGGGGCAGTCAAAGTCCTGCCCTAACATGGGCATGGGTGGTACTGCCTTGTCCTTCGCTCTGTTCGACAGCAGAGCGCCCTTGATTTGCGTGAACCAGAAATAGATCTATAATATCGGAATGAATAACTCCCACTGAAATGGCTAGAATGTCTTCATCATATTTCAATGGTAATTAATCCAGATTTGCAGAAAACCCATCATGTTTTTATCGCTTCCGTAACTGGTTCATTGCGCAGAATAGCCATGGTGATGGAGAACATCTCGCGACGAACGCTTTCCGACAACCACCTGTAACATTTCATGCAATTGTGACGCGATCTTCTAACCATCTATTTGATCATTTCTAACTACGTTAAGCCACACGACGACGGTGGACAACGTAGTACGTACTGACTGACACCAACTAGATCAGAGAACATGTGACCCACCCTCTTGTTTTCAACGGTTGTGCACCGGTATACATCTGAATGACCCGATCAGATCACACAATGATCCAATGGAGCATGCTAACCCGGACAGCAAATCGGCACAAGGACGTTGTCCATTCGAAACTGAATCCTTCGTTCAGATGGATGAACGAACCAAGAAAAAGTGGGTGTCGAATTTTGAAAATCACTGAAAATGTCAAGGAATCAAACGGCACTGGGACGTATGCGTTGCAGCTGCCGTTAAGCAGCACATTGGTTTCGTGTATCTCTCGCAGAGGGCAGGGCTCATAAGGTTCCTTCTCTAAGATCCAGATGGCGCTGCCGGTCGCTGGTTCACTTCCACAGCTGTGCAACCTGCGCGTGCAATCTTTGTATTTACAAATAAAAAAACGATTAGTCATCCGATATAAGGACATACAAATAGCAGTGTATATAATCATGACAGTATCAACATGTCGCATTGTCGATTTATGATAAGCTCGAAGCAGTTCGTCAAATCGCCGTTTGTGATTATTTCGAATGCGTCCGTGAGTAGGAGGCGCCGCATTCATTTCAAACCAGTCAGAGCAGACTTCGGGCCACTAGTGGACCCAGAAATTTCGAATATATAAATTTGAGTTAAATTTCCAAAATGCTCCCCACTCACTTTAATTTGAGCTTCTATAGCCTATATAATTGTATCAAGTGGGGCACGTTACTGTACGACGACAAATGAATCGTACAGAATTTAATCGGGAAACAAAAGTTGAATTAATATAATACATCAAGCAGCCGGGTACCGTTTGCAGGTAAATGTGTATTCTATTAAAATAACTTCACTTGCCACAGTCATACCCTCGCCCCGCCACCCCCCAATAATCGTGGGGAATATTGACGTCCTCTGTGATCGTCTCGAGTATTCTCTGCCTTGTTGAAGTTCTGCAACTTCGTAATTTTGTGAAATCTTTCCAGGAGAACAACAGTTAATCCTGCATGTCGCGTATGTATGTCGAATCGTGCGGAGACGTGCGGTGCTAGCTTGGACTTCGATCAAAATGTACGCGTTACTTTGAGCTCTACTTGCGGATAAGGGAACAAGAACCCTGGATGAAAAGAGGAGATAAATCAAGCTCCGAAAAATAGAGATTGGCATAATCCGTATTTCGAGCCCGGTGGTGTCGTGCATTCGTGCGCGCCTGCAATCGGGGGAGACGGACGTAGGTGCACGGGTTCGATCCCCACCGTTGCACATTTGCATTTATTGATCCGTCTTACGAAGCAATATTATAAGCAGTACCGTGGACGTTAAATGTTGGCTGAGAGTCGGCCCGAAAACCTTTGGCATAATCCGTATAAATGTCGTAAAAGAACGAATGGGCAAATAAGTGCCCAACTTGAACAGCTCAAATTGTGTTGACTTAGGAACAGACTCGATCTATTCTGGTTAGTACTGACCGCCAAAGACCGATAAGTTCTGACATGAAACGAACACCTTGTGTACACTATTACGCCCTCGAGAACAAGCTCTTCTGTAGAGCTCGGCCAAAAGAGACTACAGACGTTCATAAAAATAATTATAAATTGTTTTATAATAATAATAATTAATTATTTTCTATTTCTGTGATTTTTAATTTCGACGTGTACCGAAACAAGCAAGACAGCGAAATAATCCACAAAGCAAAATCTTACACGGCGAACACAATCCCAGTAGGGCTTCAACATTCTCCACCCAGTTTAATACTTCTGCGATGACCGTTTGTCGATTTGACTTAAACCAAAGCAAAGACGACCGTCTTGTGGTCGCTGTTTCGATACCAACAATTGTGAATTTGCAAACATCCGAATGGGAACGTCACTTAATATTTCGATCTGTATTTATTTTATATTTTTTCCTATGGGGTCGACTATCAGCCCACTGACCAGTGGCAATGTGACGGTCAAATTGCGATGCCAAGAGGGGATAGTGGTTTGAAGTTTCGCATAAACATGGGACGAACAAGCGGGATTCATTGGGTGTCCATTGCCGTTAAGTGACGACCAACTTGCCCGTGTATATTACCATTCGTTATCACACCGCTTGAATGGTGTCAACCATTTGATGCCGGTACGTAGCCACATGGTCTACTGCACATCTTTGCTCCTAGAAAATTGCAAAGTGGATAAGAGCGAGACCGTTCATTGTTAGTTTTTTTAAGTAAGCACAATCACACGTTATAGGGTTAGCAAGACAAATAAACATTATGCATAGGGTTGGGCAACCCAGCACTGTGTACTTGTAGAGAATATAATAAGTTAAATTTGATACACGGACAAAGAAACAATGATTCTCATCGCAGTCGTCGACGAGGCGACGGAACACCCAACAAGAGACCGTTATCTATACGCTAGTTTTAATTAGTTATTTCTTATTACATTAGTTATTTATTCCGGTTATGCCTGCATATGTTCGATTCATATTTTGCTGTGGTGGCACTTTGATGTGAAGAATGAATCATTCGAACTATCCCATCGAGCATCTTGGGCGTTAAAAAATGGCTTTTCTAGAGAGTTTCTAGAAAGTCCTGTATGAAATTTCACTTCGTGTAATCGCGTATTTGTATTGAAATGAGCTTCCTATGCTTCTATTAGCTCAGCGCGCCAGAGACCTAGTACGGCTTAGCAACCAAAGAAGACATTAGAACCTCACGTAACGAAAAGATGATAAACCACTATTTGGCCTTGGAACAAAAATCAAACACTGACAACCTATTGATCAAAATTTTCAACAAAGAACCATTTTGAAATCATTCTTTTTTCCGAATGCATTTTTCAAAGACGCATTATGTCTTTATGCATTTGAGCTCTGACATGCAAAATGAAGAGATGCGTTGTTTCCTCCATGCCCCATCCCTGCGGTACTCAAATTTGCGTAACGCTTGAGCATAAACGCCCAAGCCTCACGAGAAGGTGACTGGCAGTAGCCAGTAAAAGCAAGGGAAAATTAAGCTTGGGGCAGGCTGAATTGTCTGATAACGCGGTTGTAACGCGCACGGCATTTTATGTATGTGATATCCAAGAATTGTGTCGCCCGACGTTCGAAAATCAAATTCCAAATTCTCTCCGGTTCACCTTTAAGGGCATACCCGTAACACTTACCACACGGATAACCGCCGAGCCACTAATCCATGTGAAATATGACTACCATCCCGGATGTAAATTCAGTCACCTTCATTTGACGCCGCCTAAATTCAGCTTCCCAAAGTTAGCTGACCTCTTACTATCCCCTATCTCTGACCCGCTTACCTATGGACAGCACTTAAGCAAGGTTTTCATCCTTGCTCTTCGTTTGCGAATCCCCGCTTTCTTCTTTACATGGCTAACTAATACAACTACTGCGACTACTTCAGTCGGTTTCCTAGGGACAAGCTAGGGCGAGGAGCATCTACAAGGAGCAGTTTAAGAAGGATCCGGGCACAGTTGCCGTTGTCCATCCTGCCCAGTGAGTCCTGATCGGTCCGTGTCTGTGGGTATGTATGCATTTCTTCTCCTACCCCCCCCGCCCCCCCCGCACCATCAGACTGCCCTACCTCACTGGTTGCCTGTCAAGTTCAACAGTCCAACGCGCTGCACTTCTTCTAATACTCGTTGTGACTGAGAGTCTCTCTCTCTCCCTCTCTCTCTCTCTTCCACTCTCCGCTTGCGAAAGAGCGCCCAAAGCGCTGAATGTGTATCGCACCGTGCCGCGCGATTGCTGCTCTCTCTCGCAAGCTGTTGCACTCCTTCTTTGTTGCCATTGCAGTCTTCATTCGCTCCTGCACAAATCCTAACTGCTGGTTCCTCCCCGCCCGCACGCTGCGCCATTGGAGAAACGGACAGTCTTGAGATCATGGGTAGCACACCCTCGCAGCACAGACGATCCAAAAGGAGCTTTTTTCTTTCAGAGCGCACTTCTCCAGATGCCACTTGTGTTGTTGCGCCGGCGTCGCGGTTGGGGCCACTGCTCTAGCAGCAGCAGCTACCAGTGTTGTTGCTGCACCTATTTCTGCTGCTGCTGTAGCAGTCTATCGGTCGTCGATGGAAACAGCTGATCCCGAGAGTCTCCAGAAGTCTCCCCACATTTGAGTAGAATGATCTCTGAGTGACCTGACCAGCATTTATTCGGCGTGGCGAACTCAACGAATGACCCATTCCGACACTGCACTGAGTAGCATTCTTACTGATATCTGTTAGACCGACCCCATGGCGATGAGCACCATAGCGGGATATTGAAATTATTACACTTGTATGATCATGACGACACGCTGTCATCCGCTGTTGATTAGAGACAGTGTTTTGTTGCTCCGGGCGGAAAGTCCTCCTGGCGGACAACTTCGCGATTTTGAATGCGTTGCGTAATGAATGGTCGATGGTGTTTTTATTTTACGATGATATTTTCAGGTCTCCGCTTCATACGCTGTATACAAACCAGAAAAGTCTATAGCGGTATTGTCAAATCATCGAAGTATAAGACTTACTCGATTCGCACACCTCTCTCACGGGGGTACATTACAACCATTTTTTTTCTGCTACCATTTCTTTCGGTATAGAAACTTGAATCAAATACAAAGCTATATCTGGTTACTGGTCTGGACATATTTGGACATCATGACTTTTAGGCAAGATAATTATACTTTTCTACATTTGCTTATCATCATCGTGTTACAGTTGTTTCTTAAATGAGCTTATATAATGGGGGTTGGCTTCGTCTTAGAGCAACCCATTTATATTAAATCAGGGACAATTATAAAAGCGCGAATCGCTCGGTACTCTTTAATGAAATTCACTTTGTTGATACCTAATGAATATTCTTCATTATATTTTATATATATATATATAGTTGTTATCAACCTACCAGCTTAATTTAGTTGAAATCAAATTCAGACCCTCCGCAAGTGACGATAACCTCAATTCAGATAATTAATAATTACTGTAATCAAAGACTACTATAATTCGTAAACGAAAACACTACCAGTGTATAGATGTATATATTTACGCAACTAATTGTTCATAGCAAACAGAATATATGTATATATATATATACAATATATTCGATTGCATAGGCATTCCGACGACGAGAATCAAACAGGCAAAATAGTGACTTGTTATAGTAAACACGTATGTTTATTATTTGTATACAGCTAAGCGTTTTTATAAAGTCCCGCCACCTTCTGAAAGACGCTATTGATGTGTTGGAGACCTTCGCTATACTCGCTATCAATCGGAACATTCCGTATCCGCACGACTTGGCAAATATTAGCATCACAAAGAACTGATATCAAAAAGAGGTAAGATCCAACCTATCTGCAACTTGCATGATAGCATTAATACATTCCCAACGATCATATGTATGAACACAGGGAAGAATGGACGACGAAGTTCGGGTAACAAAAAAAAACAACAACGACGAATATCACACGCCCCCGAGTGTCACCACTCAGGCGTCAATTTTACCTTGAATCTAAATCTACCGAATCATGGCAGTGAAAACAAAATGTCATGGGTGCGATCATTTCTGGCTCGTTTTTTCATTCTGTCCGGTATGTTCTCGCTCCGCCACCAATAGGAACCCGCTTGTTTGATAGTCTACCTAAGCTTCGTCTCCCTCAAGCGAAAGTGATGGCTATTATCGGTTGGGGGGGGCAATTTATAGTGATAGGTGTCGTACGTGGGGCAGTCGGCCAGTAGTGGGCAATAGGCGGGGGATGCCGCGTTTCTGAGTCTTCTCCTCAGATACCCCTAATACCCCCAGCAGTACCCCTCCCTCCCCCGTCCGTGTAACCTCTCCCTGTCAACATGTCTCTTCATCATCGTCGAATGTCGACTCGTCGTTTTCTCGTCAATGGGTGCCCTTCCACTTACTCTGTAATCGGTCGCTCTCTCTCCTTGCCATCATCTGCCATTTACTACTGGACAAGTATCGCAATTTTATCTCGCGTTAGCAGCCCTTGCCGTTGCACATCGGCCATTATCTGACATCGGTATCCGAGGCTGGGAATACAGACGTCATATGGCAAATGTCTCTCCGCTGTTTCCGTTCGCTCTCTTTTCTGCTTTGTATAGATATTTATTTAGTTTTAGCTTTTACCATTATATAATCATTGAATATATCATTATGATCTTAAGTTTGTGTTGTTGCTGGTCTTGTGAAATGATGAACTTGCTTATGGTTGTTGTTGTTGTTGTTGCTGCTGTCATATTTGGGATTATTTTTATTACTTTTTTATTGTGCATTCGCGTTCTGATATCCACTTTCATGATCTATGATAATATCGTATATTCACGTGAGTTAGGTTTTGTACAGTTCGTATTTACAAATGTACGAGTCTCGGCGTCGACCGTTGCCCTGAACGGTAAACGCCGGCCATTACGCCACGCCAGCTTCATCGACAGGGTGGGTCATTTGCTCGCTGCGTTGATTGTATAATAGATACTATCTCACTTAGCCGTATGTTGATGTTCAATTACACAATGACCCTGTATGCAGGCCCTTGTGCACGTTGTGGCGTCTCAGTGTGGTAAGTGACACAGTCTTTATCGGCGGCACAGCTCTACACAAACCGTTTTTACGTCACTAGCTGTTCAGTTTAAACGTCTCGGTGAGCGCCTCATTCACAGCCATCTGCCCCGGCCCCCGCGCTGCGACGCGCTTCATTTACCGCGTCCGCTTTTTTGCCGAACGTCTCGAGTACCGGAGAACTCGAGATTGTTTCAATAAACGCTGAGAGATGGGGGGGCTGTCCCAGGTAGGAGAAAGATAAGTATGACGCAGAAATGCAACGTGTGGGACAACACCTAGCCCTATGTGTCCTATATCGAACACAACAGCAGCGTTAAGATTAATGAAACGATAATGAATGAATCAATCAATGTACGGAGAAAATAACTCCGTGTCCTGTGGCTTATGCTGCTGCTGCTGTTGTTATTGCATTAATAGCATTAAAAATGGGACACCTTCGACCCCCCCCGCCCCCCCACCTCTCGAGCCTGGGTCTCGATCAAACTATAAAACCTTGCGGAGAAGTGGCACTATAAAAACAAGCAGAATAACATCATAATAGTAGGTGGCACTCGGGGCAATATGCACGCGACTGTGTGTTTGTGTCGCTTGATGGCTATACATGTGTGTGGGCTTCCTGTGGGTGCTTTTCGCTCTCGGTGGGCGCCTCCGGTTTTTTTTTGTTGAAGACGTCGATTACAGGTGGGACCACATATGAGCCCGCTTTTTCCAGCTCGTCCGATCCGCGCTATATTTTCTCTCTCTCTCTCTCTCTGGCCTGTCACAGCTCCACGTCGCTTGGACGACGGAGCGATAGAGCAGGCGCTCTTAGTATCCCACCGAAATAAGCGAACATGAAGGGGCCGGGCCGTTCACTTATTTCAATATTTACATAAGCGAGCTTCAGCCACAGCGACTGAATGGGTGGTGGTGTACTTGCACGCAGGCGATGATAGACGCCTCCTGACAAACGAAAGTAGTCCTCTGAGTCCGCCGAGCTCAATTGCAGCGGGTCGAGCAGGTGGGAGCTGCAACCTCGATACGAACGTGTATGACGCTGGCGAGACGGACGCGCACGAATTGCGCATGGCTTATAAATGGCATCAGTATTCAGAGACAGCTCGGCACGTACGATGGCCTCGTGCAGCAATCAGCAGCATTCTGGAGGAGCGAGCTGCCAGATCACGCTTCTGTTACGCCCGAAGCGGTTTGGATGACGTTATTCTGTTGTTAGCAGTAGTACCGGGCTCTCAATGTCGTCGACGTGATGACAAGAACGACGTCATGAACTGATCGTTACAGTATCCCAAAGTATTCCAGGCTTTAGGCGTTTTGAGCTCGCAGCTGATCCTCGCCCGGAGATGCCGCCGAGTTGAAATACGAACTCTGCATGGAGTATAGCCGATCAATGGGGTTCAATGGGTTGATGGGATTGAGAGCGTTGCTGTGCAGACTCCCGGTGAAAGAGCGAGCTAGCAGAGTGGCGGCCTCGTCATCGCCGCCTGTTGGACATCTGCAAATGGAGGAAGCCTGTTCGTCATTAAGATATACCTTCGACCAACAGAAGCTGCATAACGCTAATTATCTGTAGCAGTAGTAGAGTAGTATTATTTAGACTAGTTTAAGTGATTGGGACTGTTTAGCGCGTAGATTTGTTCAAACGAAAGAAATAAGCTTGATTCATTCGAGACCGATCGTAAACAGCCCATTTATGTCTATGTGTAGATCGAAGTGGCTAACTAGCTATTCCTGACTAACCTACCCCTGTCGGGTGGTCCTCTGAGCGGATCCGATGAGGACGTCCTCGAGTCCACCCAGGCTGGACTCGGAGTCGGCACCAATTTCCGTCTTCATGAATGCCTGTTCCGATTGCGTATAGAATGGCATAGAATGTGGCCCATCATAGGGTAAGCCGCCAACCGTGGTCGGGACCATGTTGTACGAGGGCGACCCACCCGCACTGTCGAGCTCGTGCAGGCCGAGGGGGTACGGTGACGAACCGACAAGATCTGGCGAGGCGGATTGTCGCCCGTCCTCTGAGCGTCTGCACGAGTCTCTCGTCGATGAGGCCATCTCCGACTCGGACGAATCGCCACAGTTGCTCTGTGCTGTCCGCGCGACTGTGCCGGATCCACCATTCCGCTGCTGCTGTTGCTGTTTCCGTTGGATCTTTTTGAGCTTTGCCCGCTGGTTCTGGAACCACACCTGGACGATGCGAACACTTAGACCCGTCTCTTTCGCCAACGCCTCGCGGACCTTTCTGCAGGGCTTTTGACTGATCTCGAACGATGCCTTGAAGGCTCTCCTCTGCGCCGTCGTCAGCATCGTTCGAGGACGCTTGGGCCCCCTTCGTCCGTCAGGCCTCTGCGCCCCGGGGGCTCCCACGGCCCCCACGCCGCCCGCCGCTACCGTCACACCAGTAGGCACCGTACCAGGTCCAGTTAGCGTACCTGGTAGCAGCGTTTGCCCAGCTACCGGAACTACCCCACCAGGAACAACAGTGGCCTCGGCGTTGCCTGGCAATCGCAGCATAGAGATTAAAATGGACGTTAGCACGTCAAATTTTGTCAGGACATAATGATAATCAGTATAATTCGGGAAACGACGTTTGTTTGGCGGAGCCACAAACAAGTTCTGCTGTTCAAGCGAATAACAAGTATCGAATGAATAAGCGCTAGTCAAGATGTCCATCATTTCAAAAGAAATATTTCAAAACAACACCATGCTCATTTTATCCGATAGGAATATTTTCTGTGACGAACGATAACTCGCCAGTGAATTTTAGTTAGCTTAGTTTTCTTGCTATTGAGCATGTTCCCTTCGAACTGAAGCGCATGACTTTAGTCCCTCACACGCGCACACACACACACACAGACCATCGATTTAGGCGTGACAACGTACCACGTAGTTGTTGTAAGAGATGCATCTCCTTCTCAAAATCCTGTCGACAGTAGAGCCGTCCACCACGAAGGACATATTCGTCTCCTCGTTGCAGTTGGCGCCCGCAGGTGCAACATAGAAAACACGAGAGATGGTATACTTGCTCCAGCGCCTTCATGACCAGCTCGGCGGGCGCAATGGAACCCGTGCACGCCGCGCACTTTGCTCCAAATAACCTGCAATATAAGTTTAAACCAATAAGAATGGATTTAGGATTTGAGTCATACATTAGAATGTAGTTCAAATCTCAGCCGATGTGTAGATTGATTAAATTTTGTTTTAGAAACCCATAGCTAAGGTTCAATTGCATTCGTCATCATATGGCAACTAGTGGTAATTCTTCTTGATTTGACGTTACTAAAGAGATGCACATGTGCACCGAGCGAGATGTCGCTGAACGCATGACACACGCTGGATTCATGATCAAGGTCTCCAATATTCTCTGCATTCAACACTCAAATGCAATGTGCGTCGAAAGTGGTGAGGAAACCAACAAGATTATGTTCCTTCGGAAGAGTGAACTTTAGGTGTAATAGGCCCATAGTGATCATATTGTTTTCTACATGTTCAAAGCTATAATTATGCCGTCATTTATTAATAGTAGCATATTATTAGGATATTTGTTTGCCATAATGCTTCTGTTGTTGTACGATGTCCTCGTTTCGTCTGCAGGCGAATTCACTGTGCCTTGACAGGGTGACCCTGGCGGAATTTCTCTCTCTCTCTCTCCCTCTCTCTTTCTTCCACCCGAGTGCAACCACTGTTTTCGGTCTAGGAAAATACAACCACATTATCAACCCATGGCTGCAGTGGCATAGCAATCAAACTCTGCGTCTTCACCTTCTCTGTCTCTCACTATACACCGATCTCGGCTGAGGTACTCTATAGGGCTCAGGTCTAGTTCGACTGCTTACCCAATACGCTTGGGTCTCTCTCACCAGGCCGACCTACAGGTCGGCCCACCTATAGGGCGTACACAATTAATATGGCTCCTGATGCCGGAGGCAGTGACACCGACAGTGCACATAGCCGGGAGGAATCGGATGTCTAGCGGGTCTGTCGATTTACGGTTGAGGCGATCGTTCATATTCGAGTAAGGCTGAGCGAGTACTACGATCGCGGGATCTCGTGGCGAGAGGATCTAGATCGTCTAGACTTAAACCGAGGCAGCGACTGAAACTGAAAGAACGATGTACTGATACCTTCATGGTATGTTCGTACCAACGCACCGATTGCCGTGGATACTCCGGCACCACTATCGAGTCCGCCTCCTCGAAGGCAGGAGGGGACGTCGATTAGGTGCCTCCTCCTTCTCTTGCCGGCGAATCGCCGGCAGCCAGCAGGTTTCGCGCGAGCGGAGTAATACATCGGAAGTCGTTGGCAGCTTAGCAGCTTCGCAAACGTATTAGTAGTCGTAGTAGGAGTATGTATTATACCCGGAGCTGCGGCCCCGTAGCGGCACAGCGATCTCGGCGACATCGCTGCCGAAGCTAGTGCCACGGAGCTCCATAAGCACGAACGCCATAGATAGGTGTACAGTGCCCACCGTCGTGTCGGTCGCCGCTAGCGATGCGTATAGTCAGCCATCCGGCTTGAAGGGAGCTTGCTACTCGGAGGGTCATCGGCGACGAAGCGAACTTACCAGGCGGCAAGCAGGCAGGCCGAAACAAGTACGGGCAACAAGAGTGAGGCTACACGGCTAACACCGGGCAGGCGAGTGCTGCTGAGGCGATGCAAGGAGTCAACAGCAATAAGATGTTCCCCGCGGGCTGTTTGTTCCGCACACAGGACAACGAGCAGAGCCTTCGCTCCGCTGCGCCCAACGCACAGACGCACACGAGGCGGCGTACGACGAGGCAAGCGGACAGAGGCGCACTAGGAACAGAGGCAGACAACGGCGTCAGACCATTCGCTCACTGCTGAAATGCACAGGAATCGGTTGCACACGCTAGCCGAGCACACAAGGAGCACATGCGGAGGGGGGCGGGTGATTGTGTACACTCTCCAAGGCTGCTCAGTGGGCAGTGGTTTTCGCCGCTACAGTTGTCGTACTCCATCTGGGCTGCCAGCACAGCGGTAAAAGAACGATAGACGGCAGTCGCGTAGAGGAAAAGAGAAATGAAGGAGGACACAGCTTTCCGAGCTTAGTGGTGGGCTGTGGCAGTGGCGCCACCAGACTCTAGTAAATGGCTTCTGTCGTCCTATCGGCGCTTACTCGTCGTACGTACACGAAAGCTACTGCTCGCGGCCAGCCCCTTACGGTGCTGGTGCTCGTGTGGACCTGCGCGCTGACATGCGGGGATGGCAGACAACGGGTCGCGAGGAGGGGGACTCACGGGAGCACTAGTGTCTCCAAAGCGCTCTCAAATCGTCCTCGAACGACGACGATTGTAGCTCTATAGCCAAATAGAGAGAGAGAGAGAAAGAGATAAGACGGGGAGAAGAGCCCCTGGGTACATGGAGGGAACGAAGGTAAGGACGGTACAGTTGTCGCTGGAGGCCACAACTGCGATGAGTTCGTGGTTGAGTTCGTCGTTCGGAGACAAGCCCCCAAATGAGCTCTCTATTTGATGTAGGTCGGAGGGTTGAACAGTGGCAGCCGAAGGGCTTCGTAGTGAATAGTAGACACCAGCCCATCGTAGCTTTTCCCACTATAGCTGTCCTTATGCGCGCCATGTCTCACTATCTCTCTCTCTCAATTTCTCCCGCTTCTTCACACATCCTCTCTCTCTCTCTCAATCGAAGTCCCCTTTTCGCGCAGTCCCTTCAAACGCGGACCGTCACACTCATAAACACTGGCGCGGACGAATGCTCGCTGACTAACAGTGCAAATAGGAAAGCATTTAAGGGTCGCTTCTTCTTTTTCTGGGCAGGAACGAACGCGTGCTAAGCCACATGAAGCATCTCTAGCCCAGTAGAGCTCATTCGACTCATTCGGCGCTGGTAAAGCAAGTCGTCACTCCGCAGTCGATTGGACGAGGCGCCTAGCCCGATGTGCAAGAGGTGTACGCGAGCGAACGAACGAAAAAGTGAGAGAGAGAGAGTACACAACGCAACACAGCACATCGAAAGCGGCACGATGGCGATAAGCTAGTACGCAATCACTCCCACTTTCCACCATCATCACCACCATGGCGACGACCACTGTCACCTTTGGCTTCAAGTACAAACAGAGGCTGACCGATTTGCTGCTCGGGGCCCGACGCGTTTTGTGAGCACAAAGTATTCGCACGGGCAATAGCAGTCAGGTAAGCAGACAGAGAGACATTGCCACTCCTCTGGAACCCGCCCTCACACCGATATAACACACTGCCGCTGCTATGCCTCTATTATTAGTGTGTTGGTGGAGACGGTGGCGGTTACGCACGCATTAGAGGAAGATAATGGTAAAAGTGGAAAGACAGGCAACATCATGTATCTACATGTTGACAGTGGCCGTTCATAGGGAGCTATCTGAAACATTGCGGAAGAGCTTGACAAAACCGCATCTTAATGATGCTTTGTAAGCTATTGATGATGGGAGTCTGGGAGCTTTATGTATCAGAAAAAAAAACAATTCCTCTTGCCTGTCTTGCCTTTGATTCGCTTCGGGAGTCCAGGACTGATGATGGTGAACCTTTCAAATAGGGCTTCCGATAGATCCGAGAAAGCTTCTGCGGATCGAAGAGAGGACTATTTTATGCTACTACATCAGCTGTCAATTGATGTTCAATGCTGTGGCAGCTACATATGGGCACGATGCTTGAATGGAGCGAGGACGACTTCATGCCCTAATGGATCCGAGTAAATTGTTCGACCAACATATATTTGTATTAAATTTCATTGTACCTTATTATGTAGTATATGAAAAAGAACACGCATTACGTGTATTGCATATATCCGAGCAAAGCCATGAGCAAGCCTGTTCGTATTCATTAGCTAAGGTATCATATACCATTTCGTACTTCATATGAGGGAGTAATTTTTTTTCACAGGACAAGTTAGGCAAGTTTCTTTGGGCGAAAAACAAAGTCTTGCCCAAACGATAGGCGAATGGCCCGAGGGATGAGTAGACAATTTCTCTATAATTACTTACAAAAACACACCATTATAATAGTAGCGGACGAATATTGAGGAATAACTTTTAAATGTAGCTACGCGTTTTGTTTGTTTCTACTAGCTGTGTAGGGTGTAAGGACAAAAGGAAACACTCGAGTTAACGTATTTATATATGTCTCACAAATATCTACAGTCAGTAGTTCCCTTCAATTCACGTGATCCCGAGCTATTGTAGTGTATAACGTTGACAAGTTCGGCTGATCCTGCTGCTTGTGTAACAGAGTTAGCTAAGTCGTGTTGCTTCATGTCATACGCGCGATCGATGTAAAGGCTTTTTGTCAATGAGGTATAAACAGGCTACTCGTCCACTGCTTATCTATGTCTAGGTTTTGCGGCGTCACTATCATAAAACGCAGAGAGACAACGCTGTTAGAGAGACAACGAGACCAGCGCCACCGAGCGTCGCCAGCAGTAGACTTTGTAGACCAGCCAACGCTCTTCCGTCACCGGGGGCCTTCCCTCTCGCTTTAGCGTCGTGTATTCTCCTTGTTCTCTACTCGATTCGTCCATTGTCTCCATTACGCATTCTGTTCCTCAGCGCTGTGCGCACATCCGCGACTCCGTTCTCCTCGCCGCGACTTCGCCATGTTTCCAGCGGTTTCTGTTGGACGTCCGCGACGCCAACCGATATCCTGGCTTCTTCGTTTGCCTCACAGCCTCCCACAGTATCACGGCGCCTCTGTTTCGTTTTAGTCACCACCACCGCCGTCGTCGCCGTCGCCATCTTCTTCATCCTTTCGTCTTCACGTCGTTCTCCTTGTGCTTCTCGCACCGCAGCCCACTGCTTCCTTGTGAACCTCCGCCGCTAGCCCCGTCGGCCAACTGCGTCGTTCCCGCATCCGGCGGCAGCGGGTCTCCCTCCGTCTGTCTTCTTCGGTCCGACCGATCCGTCGCTACTTCCCCATATCACAGTCCCCTCAATCGCCTCAACTCCCCCCTCCCCCCGCCCCCCCGCCCCCCCGCGCGCGTCCCGTCCCCCGTACACAACTTGAGACCGCTCAGCAGCCACTAGTCTGCAGACCGGCCGTCCTCGTCGTTGGCGTGGTCGTCGTTTCTTCGTCTCCTCGTACTATTTCTCCTTCCCAGGAGAAGAAAGGGCCAGCGAACAGCGAACGCGAGAGAGGCAGAGAGCGAGAGAGGAAGAGAAAGCGGATGGTGCCGAAGCCGAACGAGCTCAAGGCGAGCCAGCCCAGCGTAGATCTGGGAGCCTTCGTTCGTGTTGAGCTGACTGCCTCCTGACTGCTTGCCTGCCTGCCCGCCCGCCTGCCCGCCTGCCTGCTTGCCTGACTGGGCTGCTGTAACCCACTGCGAAAATCCAATATCGTGCTCTTCGCTCCTCCCGCTACTCCTGCGTTCGCCCTCCTTTCCTCGCTTCTCCCTCCGCTAAAGCCACCATCGCCACCGACATCGCCCGCCCCTCGACCGTCAAACCGGCAGGCAGCCTGCTTCCTCGGGCACCCTCACTCGTCCCCGTTCTCCCCAAACCCCAGCTCAAGTCAAGGCGCACCCGGCACTCCTATAGCACCACCCGCCATTGCTGCTGAGGAGTAAGGGGGAAGCTCCAGTTTCTTCTCGGCTCTGAGCCTTTTCGCCACGACGGCATCGTCTCCCGGAGCGGTCGCCTTGGCCCTTCTTCCTATTTAAGAGCACCGCTTCAGCGATATCCGCGACAGCAGCAGCAGCAGCAAAGACGCTTGCGACACAGTCTGTGTGAGCAATGCGACAGGCGTGTGGAGACTGTGAGCTTTGGTATGTGGGTCTTTCTTCTTTCTTTCTTGCTGTCTGTCTGTCTTTCTTGCTGTCTGTGTGAGTATATGGCGGCAGTGTTGTACCTACCACGTTGCCGCCTTTGGGTGCTGCTTGGCGCTGCTCCTGCTCGGGGTCTGACTACTCCGACCTGCTTTTCCGGCTACTGTACTACTACTGCTGCTGTCGCCGCCGAGGAGCTACCAAGTGCTGTCTGCTACGCTGTTTCTACGCGGTGGCTGCGTTGAATGCCGGCCCTGTTCACTGCCTCGCTGACCCTTGTGCGCTCTCAGCGGGGAGCCGAGCTCAGCTCAGCCCGGTCGAGTCGAGCCGACGGAGAAGTCGTAGAACGGGCGCGCGCGGCGGGAAGGAAGCGCTTTACCGCTAGAGCAGAGCAGGCCGGAGCAACCGGCTGCCGCTTTGGCCTGATATCACTGAGCTCAAAGGTCGCGCACCCTGGTGTGCCGCCTAGGTCTCTGCTGTTGCGGCTCTTGCGGCGAGAAACGGGACCAGGGCCAGGGGGACACTGCTGTGCTCCGAGGTTCTGCTCGGCGACTGCGAGCGGGGAGGCTGGCTTTGCTGCTCACGGGAAGGACATATTGACTAGCTGTTGCTTCTATTCGGGCCTAGTAGAACAAGAAGAGGCCGCCAGAGGCAGTAGTATAGAGCTCTTCGTTGTCAGGGCTTTCCTCCATCCAGCGCTGCAGACGAGCTCCGCTGTCGACGCTGGGATATAGCTCTGTCCCCACACTCCGTCGGGGAGAACCCAGAATAAATGCGTGAAACGGCACAGGAGCCCACAATCGGCCCAATACAAGAGAATAGACGTGAGGAGAAGTGACCTCGCACGGTAAGAGCACCGCGTGGCGAGCGAGAAAGAGCGAAATAAAGACAGCGAGAGAGAACCGTAAAGTGTGTGGGTTCTCAGTCACCCCTGACCGCCTACCCAGACACGAACACACATCAACAGAGAATGAGATCAAGGAGCTCCCAGGAGGGGCAAGCCGTATTTCACATCCGACGCTAGCTAACACAACCGCATATCAGCTACTACGCCTACGAGGGCCGACGTTGTCTGTATGGCACTCGTTCTGAAGCTCGACCAGCCATTGTTACTGCTAGGTAGCTGCCAGCTTATAACGCACGCTCGTGTATCGTAGCACTGGTTGATATAATAGCAGACGGCAATAGACGACAACGGGTGCATAATGCCATGCATCGATATGTGTGCCTACTCGAAGCGTGGGACATTGCATCAGGATGCGTGAAAAGAAGGATTTAACATCAGGGATAAGTGTTGATGACAGCGCGACATCCAGGTCGTTCCATATCGTACAGCAACAACATATAATTTGACAGAGAACGCGTTACGTGAATGGGAATTACCAAAGAGTTGAAGAACAAAGCGAACCCAAACGAGAACGATAGATCTTAGGGATGAACAGCCAAGCTATTATGACACATTGTGAAACAGTTTGACTTATACGTGGGCAACAGATTTATAATGAGTTGGAGACACGGAGGGCAGAAACTAAGAATAAATATATAGACTTACATAGTTTCTGTATTCTTTGGTACAAATGCACACCAGTTGTTGGTACATTACGCGAGAATGGGGAATGACGAAGTACCGTCATGATTGTAGAATTATTATATAATGTATGGTGCCAATCTTTAATAAAGTTCAATTTTCCGGGCTGACCCACAGCAAACATTTAACGTCCACGGTCCTGCTTTCGGCATGGTGCCAATCTAGACCAATTCATTCACTTGCTCGATTCACTCAAGGTGCTGCAAGCATTCAGCATTTAGAGGAAGCCGCAATGATACTCAATCGTGTGTTTACGGAGACAGTCAGTTCTATGGAGGACACTCATCAACAGTGTTCTCGAGCTTTACAGTTCTGAAGAGCTCTTATGACCTGTCGAGTCACAGTCAGTTCAGCTCGAATCTCACCCGGCTCACTCTCCCAGCTGACAACACGACAACTGGTGCCCTTCGTTCAACTGTGGTAATGGCCACTCGAGCTGAATTCGTTTGCCGCAAAGCAAACAGCAGATGTCGCCTCTTCACAACGAAGTCGAATACCGGCGGCGCGAGCAGCGCAGTACGCACTATCCACGGTCACCAGATTGAAATGTCATCTCGGCGAAAAAAAAAACTTAGATGCAATTCTTCAACTTGCACTTCGATGTGCAGCCGCTGCGCTATGCCTTGCTAACATCGAGTAGTATGTGGGGTGAAGATGAAGCGAGAGATGAAGCAGTGATGACAGTACCACGCCCATTCTGAGTGATATCTATCTCCGGAAAGGACAGCGCTAGCAACGCAAGAGGCCGTGTGTAATGTCCGCGTTGCACGAGTCGGTCGAATGTCCATAGCCAATTGTGTAATAAATAGATCACGTCAAAACGAGATACTCCGATATTCTGATGATCTTCTGTTCGTGCGCATATGCAAAAAAGAAATACGACAATCTAGTTTTACATGAATTCGCCGAAATTGTTTGCTAGTTTTTGTTCGGGAAAATGTTTATAGGCAGATTGACCTTAGCCCGGTAAACGCTGTGCAGCGAAATTGCTCGTTGTGTAGACAGCACGGGCTAGTTTTTTACTTAAAACTAAGAAAACGTTCATAGAATATATTCTATACTTGGCTACGAATTAGTCGATGAGTGCAACCCACGAATTGAAAACACTGTTATAATTTAACTCTATGCCCGCTACAAGGCTGTCATTAAACCTATGTTTTTTCTCATACCTTTTATGTTACTTTAGCATACAATTCTATCATAGTCTAATAGAATTATTATTACTGAATTTTTTTGTTCGAATTTTTTAACTTCTCCTTATTTTGAAGCAGTCACAGAGGGATGGTGTAATTTTCGAAAATCAAGTACTAGCTAACGCGTATTTTTAACCAATATAGTTCGTTGTAAGAGCGAGGGCCCTTTTGCCATGTCTTCCCAATGACTGACTAAATGACTCACCAATCAAGTCATTGTTTGAGTCCACATCGGCATAGACACACACACACACATTGGCCCACGGCGACCCTCGGTACTTGGAAACAAGTACAAGTCTCAGGGAGCGAAAGTGAGCTTTCGTTTTGTCGCTGGTCGAGTCCATCTTCCTCATGTGTAGCCCCAGTGTTCGGATTCACCCTATAGAGCTCGAGTGTTGTTTGGTGACGGACGTCTCGAGGCTAAACAGAGCGTACTGAAGTATCGCCGTCCCGTTCGCCGCCGACGCCTTAAAACTACGCGGCACAGTGCCCCGGAAAGGGCACTGAGCATCAGTCAACGAACAACGAAGCTTTAGCCGGCGGGGTACATACGGCGTGATGGCTGGCTGCACCACTCCTGAGGACCTCTCAGCCGCACGGCGGCAGAGATCGCAGAGGCGGCCTTATTGCCCCGAGAAGAGGCCAACAGGCGCTGTCCGCTCAGGTCTGAAGGGCCTGCCGGCCATCTCTCCTCTCACCACTCGACGGCTTAATATTGCGCGAGCTTGCCCAGGCCCAACTTGGTTGGGGGGGGCCCGATGCTTGGCTACCCCGACTCGATTCTGCTATCCTCTTCCCACGGCAATATACTGGGCCGCTGCAGTCTACAGGAGGAACGTCTGCGACCTAGCTATCGTTGTAGCCTAATCTTTTCCTGAGTTTCGTTTGGACGAGAAGTTACGGTGACCTCCATCCTCGCCGAAGATGGGAGATGCTGTATTATAAGATAGATGCTGTATGCCGGACGCCAGAATGCAAGGGATATTCACCCGTAACATGCTTGCATACGAAGCAATCCGACATCGCAGGACCAAGGGTTCGCAATCGGCTGCTGCAATGGTATCGATTTACTCATAAATGTGTTGGTTTCTGACTGAGGACAACAACAATGGTCATTGAAAGGCGAGAGCTTGCCCATAGGTATAATTATGAATCATTATTTTTACACCTCCTCGGTCCAGAGATATAACGATGCATTTAGTTGATCTACGTAAGCTGGAACACAAATGAGCGTATATCGGCCACCAGATTTTTTCAGCCATTGGTGTTAAACACAAGCACGAATAGAAATACATATAATAGGACAGTTGAAAACATGGAAATCCGCCTCATTTCAGTAGAGTCTAGTTCACTTCAGAAAGTGTATTCCCACCAGGGCTGGTCAAACAGCCCGAGAGCTATCAGAGAAGCAGGCACACGGGGAGGATCGAAACTCAGGATAACTTGAACTTCGACTACCGCATAGCCTGCGCTAACAACCTCCACGGCCGTGTTTACTCGAGCACCAAATGTAGCCGAGTGTGGCATGAGGCATGGTTTGACCTTGCTACAGTTTCACTATTGGCAGCAATAGTTTCCCTTGTGGATACAGCCGCAGATGTTTGTGTTTGCCTTTATAGGGGGTTATGTTAGAGCTATCACGTCACCCCCTACTTTTAGACGCCCGTTGGCCAATTGTTGGCTGTCGCTCTTAAACCGCCTCGTGTGACTGTGTATGGCAAACCTTATCCGAGCGAACTTGACAGCGATTCCATAGGAGTAGATTGTACCAACCCTTCCAAAGGGGGTCTCGGGACCACACTAAACCACGCTATTTGGAGTGGATCGATTTTTACAGCCACAATACGATGAGATAAACGCTCGCTGGTGTTGCCTCTCTTCAACTCACACATCGGCTGATGTTCGTATCCGAAACCGAAGATTCAACTATGCATATTTTAGTAGGTTCTTGGACATGATCGCATGTCATACCTATTGTACAATTAGTCATACTCACGTCAGCTGTTGTGTTACAATAAGGCGCATAGTAACCAGGAATAATAATAATACTAATTAAAGCGCATAATAACCATCAAAGTAAGTATGCATAATCAAACTAATAGGATCGACTGCCCCGCGGATATTGTTCAGGCGTTTCTTAGTAGACGTAGCACTGATTTCGGTATCTGTTAATCTATGCAGCTGCAGGGACATCTGCATAATAGCACAGTGACTCGTCAAACCGCGAACTGGCAGCGAGATCATAGCGTCGTTTAACAAATACTTAGTCGTAACGATGCTATTTTACTCGTTGTTATCTGGGTATTTTTGCGTAAAAATTGTCTTCTCTGAAGTTCAAGAAGGGAGTCGCCTCTGCTTCTCATCTTTGCTCGAACTGCCTCGAATCCTTACGCCAAAATTCGCTGTGCCATATCGAATGCTGTTGGGGTCATGTGAGCGAAAAACACGTACAATATCAGTCCGCGAATACCATCCCTGCCATTATTGTTCATTCCACTTTCTAAGGGTCAGACGCGTAGCTCGGATCGGGCTGGCGCGCGGGTGGGGGAGGGGGAGGTCAGATCGCGCCGAAGCACCTCGCCGTATCCTCCACTTCCTCCACCGCCTTCTGGGCCGATTGCCAGCCGCTGTCAGCTCCAGCTGTTTCCTTCTGGTTCGGCGCGTGAAATCAACGAAAGCGGCTGCGGTGGTGGCGGCGGCGGCTGCGGCGGCTGCGGCGTTGCTTGAGATGACGACTCTGTGACGAGTCCTCGTCACATATCACATATCGTCTCGCTTTCTTTGAGGAATCGAACCCGCAATGAGAGAGATCCCTGACCAAGCAATCCCTGACCGACCTTTGTGCTATCTCGCAACAGATGATTTGTTGGGGGGAGAGGGAGAGAGATGTAGAGGATGATCGAGACCAATGAATGAACAGTGTGAATGAGGAAAAGCATTCCACTTGCAGTCAGCGACATATCCAGGGAATTACAGGAGCCGTGAAGCTGCTCCGTAGAATCCCGTCGAATGTTGAACAAGGATGACGCTGGTTGGTGTATTGTGTGTGTGTGTGCTAGATACGTGTGCCTCTGTTTGTGTAGGGGTGCTTGCCTGTGGGCCGGCTGAGTCGGGGACGTTGTATAAGAGTATTCAACAGTGGAATAACTGCAGCTGGCTACATCTGTCGCCGAGCAGCGGGTGCTTGCTATATGGTGGGCGGTGGTGGCGGTGTCGGCTCGGGGAAACGATGCTCACCGGCAGCTAGGCTCGCATCGTGAGATAACCAAGATGACAGCGATGGCGGCAGTGATAGAGACAATCACTTGGCTCCCTTTTGCTGCATATCATTACCGTCGTGACGCGTGCATCGGCTGGCGAGTGAAGCGTCTCTCGAACGATGTTACGTACAAGGCTCAGCCTCGTGTTCTACCGTCCTACGCTATTGCTACGACTATGATGATGATGGTGATTATTATTATTATTATTATTATTATGATAACGTTGATGCATTTAATCGATTCGCCCTTGATAACGGGTTACTATAATATACGGCCGTAAAAACAGTCAAAGCGGTCTATGGTGGGATTTGAATGTCATGCTTATTTTTCTGGGCCGCCAATGCGGGACATATTCGTTGGTCGACGATAGTCATGCGAATATGATTCTCCGCCCATACGTTCTCTTTGAGCGCATGCGTTTTTGTTATGATTTACAAAAGGGGACCATGTTGTGTCTCAACGCTGGTTATTTTCCAGCAATTTAATTTCCGAGGCAGAGGTGGGCCATATATAATAAGATTTATTGGCTTATGCATTTTACCTCGGCGTGGTTGAGCAGCCAGTACCACGTACCTTTTAATGGAATTGGTCGCAACAGCACAAGTAAACCAGGCTGTTGGCTGCAATCCAACAACCGAATCGTAATTGAAAACAACCTGACAGCAAAATGTCGGACAAAAGTGGGCGTTTACTTGGGATAGACAGCTGATGCATAGTTAGGCAAAGAATCGGAACGAAAGAATGGTCCCTAGAGAAGAAGGCAGAAACACGACCATCATATGTTGCAACTAAGAACCTGTTTCTTTTCGCGGTGCATGCCTATTTTTCATAGACCAATGTCTTTCCTACACAGCGTATTCCCTTGCCCACTCTGTAGTTTTAATTTAACTAGTCCTAGCCAGTATAACTAGTACTGGATCGATTTTAGTTTGAAAACCATGACTTCTACTTGGTAAAGTCACGGGCACTCATATACATCCTCATGGGTACGACATATAGTTGGAACAGCCAAAGTGTGATGATATTTCTCGCCAACCTTTGTGGATAGGTGGGTGGTTGGTTGGGCGTACAGTCAACAATATTAAATATCAATTTCGCGCTTCTCTCCCCCGACTCATCGCGTCTAGTCGTGAACAGCCATTGAAATAACAGCCCAGGAGAGAGTAACTCATCCCCGAAGTCGGGTGCAGCCGGCGAGCGAGCGAGCGTCCTCCTACAGCGCTGCGCGAGGAGGGTCGCCTAGGTCCCGAAGTCGAAACAATGTTTAAGGCGGGAATCGCCGCTGTTGAGAGGGTACCGCCATAAAAACTACATCAACTATCTCTCCCCTCGCATGCCATGCTAACCCAGCCCTTCTCGTTGACATCTTCGCTTCGTATGTCTGGCTGGGCTGCGAATCCGGATCATCGCCGCGATGAGAAGAGAGACGAAGAGTCACTCGCCTGTGCCTTTCAATTCGAACGGCAGGTTGGGGAGACTGGGAGAACCGGGTAGATGGCTGCCGCGTTGTATGTCGGGCGACGGGAACGTACCATGTCAAATCAGGTGTTTCTGCACCTTCGTTGTTCTGTTATATAATATTTTAGTATTAGTATAAGTAGTCTCTCGCGATAACGCAGCAACGCTGATCTGCATGATGCAGAATTGTTCAAATTGCAACGTCGGCCGCCGCCGCCATCGCTGCCACTGCCAGGGTCGCCTCCTGAATCTCCCTCTATCTCTCCTCCTGGGAGAGGCCTGATCGAGCCACAAAGCGGAACGATCCAGGTAGTGAATGACACGCGCGAGGATCAGGTAGTAGCCGTCGAGCGAGCGATCAAGCAAACGTGCTCCCGAGTTCAGCTATAATATGATGTTAGCATCCAGGGGTTGTCTTGTAGGATTTGGACGAGCAGTGCGCGGGGCGGAAGCCGCCGCCGCCGCCGCCGCAGCAGCTGCTGTTGTTTCTAGTGATATCATCAAAAAGTCATCCATCCCGTTGTTCAAGTGGTGATAGAGACAACGGGATCCGCGGTAGGCGCTTGCGGTAAAGAATAGGGACGACCCACAGGTGGCAACGATCTTCGTCGTCTGGGAGCACCAGTAGTGAAGGTATACCGACAACACCGACGATGAGCAATAATGGCCGTAGGAGTCAGCTGCTGCTATCGTCAATGACGAAAGGAAAGCTGGTATAAGTGCAAGAAGAGTCATATCTCAGATATCGCGCTTGTATAGAACGATGCAACCAGGGGCTAATCATCGGCGTAACTGCATGGACTGTTGATTTACACTGAATAATGCTTATTCCTCTATTGATCACCGGTTTGAGTGCAAGTGAAAGATTATTTTTGGGTGACCGTATACGAAAGGAATGGCGAACCCATCACCTAACTACACTATGAACAATAGCTATTCGCTAGGATTATATTATAGCTATGCGTATACAACATTGCTCATGCGTACTATATAATGTGTATTTGTGTGGAAACCGTAACCGGAAATGATTTTATTAACAAACTGTACCAATAGTGAACGCTGTGCAAATATCCGCAACAGAGTCAACTGCAAAATTTAAGCGTCCGTGAGCATACGCGAAGGCCAAAGCAGCGGTGATCAGCTTCTGTGTAGGCAGGTCAGCTGGTTATAGTGTCAAAACCAGTTCGTTTTAGTCTGCTGGACACAGAAACAGCCCGGGGGGTTTCGGACAGTTTAACACTTCTGCTGTTGCGGGTGGAACGTAAAGGAGACCCGGGCAGCAGTTCAACTCGTCGACCTAACCTTTCGGTTGCTTCACACCTCGCCCTTGTCAAGCCTCCTCGATGTGTTACTGCTGCGACGCATAGTAATGTTTAGTAGTAATAGTAGTAGCAGTGCAAGAGGTAGAAGCGTACCACTAAAGCACCAAGGGCAAGCCAGAGCCTTACTAACAGAGGCTGTAAAGACCAAAAGTCCGGTGGCTTCCGCCCGATTACCCGCTCCCCACACACAAACGAGGCGTGTTGCTGAGACGCTGTGTGACCCCCGTCGTGTATTTAACTAGAAGGCTCGCTGTGAGACGTTGGCGACAACCCTGACAACCTGGGCTGGTCACCACCCGGTCACCATGAGCAGCACCAATCCAAGAAATGAGCCTTGGCCCCTTTTGGTTAGCTGCTGAACCGTACTACTGAACCGAATGTATGCACAAAGATACATACACTAACTTGGGGAAGGTCTGCCAGACTGAACTGGTCGGGCAAGCCACCTGGTCGGTTGGCGTTTGTTAATGGGGGGTCGTCTAATAAATATATGAGCAACGGGGAACAGCTTGGTCGAACGAATCCATGGTGGTAAGTCGGAGGATATCGTTCCGGACGCTTGGCACATATGACGATGATTGGACAAAACATCAAAGTGAATACAATAGCAGTGCCAATGGAGATGTCAGGTGTCTTCGCGTCCAGACGTGCCACATTTCGAAAAGAATTAGTCAAAGCATATTCTATCTGTGACCAACGAACACGAAGTAGCGGAGTTCATCTTACAAACAAAAAAACCAACAAACAGAGAAGTACAAAAGTGCAACATCGCGTCAATGTGACTGGATCAAGCCAACGAGTTGGGGGAATCTTTCCGGAGTTGTTATGATAGGATCATCGTGTACATACATAAAATAAAATCGTGAAATCCATTTTATTTAGGAAGAGTATACTCAAGGATCAGTACAACCTTTAATGATCAATGCAGTGTATTATAAACACATAACCATCGGGTGGTCATATATGAATATAGCATTCAAACGTTTTCCTTCGTAATAAATCCAGATGGGAGTTAATTTAACATATAACTTAAATATAAAATGAATGCTTCATCTGAATTTACTCCGTTTGAGGAAAAAAGTATGTTATATATATATATATATATATATATATCACAGACATGATCAGGGGATATAGAGACCACCTAGCTTGGGGGAGGCTGCACCGTGGGAGCCTATCTCTTATGGAGCGTTTTTATTAAGTGACACTTTTGTCACGCGACTAAACGAACGCATAGTATATTCCTTCCAAGGGTCTTCAACCCGGGATTCCGTTGACATTCAACAACTTTACCGTGCATCCGTTGGCTAGCGCTGATACTTGGGCTGGGATGGAAGACTGAAAAGATACAGCCCGGTAGAGCACGGTTTTCTTACAGGCCTGGTCATTTCGAACGGTTTTTCCTACACACCTCTGCTGGCCACCTCAGCAAAAACGCACCACACATAGGTCACAACACTTGAGTGGCAAAGTGAAAGATATTAGTTTTTAGCTTGCACATCGTTCTCGGGATTAGCTTCGAGTTGTGTGCAGGCTTCTGGTTGGTTGCCGGTAGCTAGACATGGACGGGTAGCCGAAGCTCTGCCGTTATACCAGCACGAGTTTCCCCTTTAGTGAACATGTTTAGGCGGTGCTGCCCGTTATCCTCGGCAGTTGCCGGCGGCGGACAGCGGGCGACGGGCCGAAGGTTGAGCGTCGATGTTGAGCCCTTACAAAGTGGTGGGCTACTTGCGACCGGTTAGTGGTTTCGCTTAAGAGGGTCGAGCATGAACGACTAGACTCGACGAGGCTGAGGACAGAACCCTGTGGGACACCGAAGTCCTTTTGCCGGTGCCGACCCGACCCGGCTCGACAGCTCAAGATAGAAGAGAATCGCGTGTGGATGGCTAGACGACGGCATGGCTAGACAGATAGAAGCTAGAGATAGGGATGACTCGTGGGCGATGTCGGTGAAGAAACCCCATCCCCCCTGTTGTGGCCCTCGCCTCGTGCAGTCTCCGCTTGTTCCCCCCGTCGTTCGGCGTCATCGTCCAACTAAAGCGCGCGCGCCCGCCTGCCCGCCTACCCGCACTCCTCCGTGAGGGAGGAAGGCGTGTTGATCATGCTGCAGGAATTCGTGGTATGCCATCGAAAGCGTAGAAGGGACCGAGAACGGGAGCCGCTAGACAGAGAGGAGCTTAAAGAAGAGCATGGACGGGAGACGACGACGACGTCGGCTACCCAGCCTCAGCCTTCCTGCAAGTCAGCCTCCCAGCAAGTGACGATAGGGACCCCAATGCTAACAACTGTCGTAGAGGCTCGTTGCATCTCCAACGATTGAGAGGGCGGGAGAGAGAGAGAGAAAGGGGGAGACAGAGGAGCGAGATAGTGAGAGGAAACTATGGAGGATAGCGGGCAGCAGAGCACGCAGTCGGTCCGCGCGGCAAGAGCCCCCAACGGCAAGCGAGGAACAGAGGAATGCCGCTAGAGGCCGGCGAGTCAGCCAGCGTCGGCGGCTCGTGTCGTCCAGCTCGAGAGCTGCCGAGGAGCAGCCAAGCGACTGACGGCGCGTGTAAGCGACGCTCTCCATCGTTGGTACCGTCGCCCAACAAGAGGAGTTGGACGAAGAAGAAGAGAAGCATGCAGCATCGCAATGGGATCCGTACAGACTCCTATCCGTCATAGTGTTGTTAGCCTCGAGGGCCTACGACGACCCACACTACTACCGCTACCACTCAGCACCACAACTACCACCACTACTAGAGCTCCTACCAACGAAGTCCAACGTTTGAACGCTAGGAGATCGAGCAGCGCGCGAGCATACGAGCCTGCACTACCGCTGCTGTTGGCGTTGGCGCAAGTGGCATAGCAGCTGGCTCACATTTCATTGGGGATCAATGAGGAGAAACTCAGCTGCGTACCCGCCACAAAGCAAGCTACCGGACGATCTGGGTGAACGAGCTACCAAGGGGCCGGCTAGACAACGTACCTCATCAACCGACGAGAGAAGAGCGTACATCGCGCGGGTAACGCACTCTGACACCGACATGATCTATGGAAATACCGACCCCCAGGCATATCTATCTATCTATCTATACTACTCGGGAGGGGCGGACGTGAGCTGTGCTCAGCTGAGCGTGGGATGGAGGCAGGGGCACTCCATAATATACCATAAAAAGGGAGTCCTAGCCTTAACAACCCTTAGCCAACAGTGGTCGGGCGGACGAATGAATGACCGTATTGTTGCAAATATCGGCTGCTTCTATTGCGTTTAGCGATCACAAATCGCCTGTTATAACACTATGTATCCACTGATCAATCACCTATCGAGTACAACATTTTGTAGTCGAAGAATTTTTATGCCTGAGCTGTGCAGGCTAGCGGACTCGTCCTTCACCATCGCTAAACCACAATTGGCTTACTTGAATGGCTGTATATAGATAGATAGTAAACCTAACCATATTTCATAATCAAACAGGTGATAATTACCGGTTATCCATTTAAAAACAATGTTAACAAAAAACGCCTTTTTTTTAAAAAAAAAATGCTACAGAATACCCAACCATTTTCGTCCTCCTCACAGAAGGCGACTATCCTTCGTGACTTGTAGTCTCATATCATATGGACGAAAGTGGATTGTTTCATTTGATGAGTTCATATTCAGGTAAACGATATTGACCTTTTCAGCAGCGAGACTACCGCGTTCATATCAGTCCAGACTCACACTGAGTTTCCCATACGACTGCGTAAGCCGACAAGCAAAAGCGGTAGTGTTTAGCAGGCAGCAATAGCAGCGGCACACTTCTCGCGTCATCGATAGCTGACAACAGCCGCAAGTGGCCTGCGGGAGATCAAACTCGACGACCAACTGAGGCCCAATGTGCCCTTCCAGCACAGCAGTTATCCACACCTCTCTATTTGCTTTTCTTGCTCCGCACGACGAGAACTGCGCGAAACTATCATAAATACACTGAGTCCGTGGGACGACTCGGCACCCCTTAATCCGATTGAGCCATATCGTTTAGGTCGAGCCACGAGAGAGTTCCATTATACACACATGTACATGTGTGCATAGTACAGCATCATCGGGTTATATATGTATCGGCCCTGAATGCAAGGTAGCTTCCTTTTCAACGATAGGACTTATCGAGGTGTAAGCTACTTTTACTCGTAAGTAACGGTGGATGATCGCAACATTTACACCTGTAAGGCCCACCGTCAGCGCCAACAAGGCTCAGGAATTGATCCCGGTGAGTGTGAGATTTGCTTCCAGTTTCCAGTTCGCGAATTGCAAGCTATCTTTGTTCTGCCTCGCAAGTGCGTGTCACTCGAACATGACTATTTTATTTTTGCAAATCAAGGCTGGGTTAGGTATCAACGAATTCTTTGTCTGTACACTATTTCCGTCTATATATGCGGATTCGATACCAGAATCCCCGTTTGAATTTTTCTGCTGGTAATTGTACCCCCTCTCCCCCAAGTAGATTGCACGATCACAACGAGCGATAAACCTATGATAATAGTCACTATATATATATATATATATATATATATATATATATATATATATATATATATATATATATATATATATATATATATATATATATAGTGACTATTATATAGATAAATATAGATGGTACTTTATTCTACCTATGGGGGTGTCCCCTTCATTCATTGAATGGTGAGACACATCCTAACAAACTAAACCATCCCTGATACCACAGTTGTGTGTTCGTCCACCGATTAAATATACGAACCTAAAAGATCGGAACTCAATTAATACAGCTCTATCGGGTCCTCGCGACGTTAGTCCCAATTAACTTCCACCACCTCCGCCGTGCCTACAACTACGCGTGAATACGCAAGTCCTCGCTCCGCTCCACTCCCCGCGAATACCTCGTATTCTCGATGAAGGTACACACTCGACATACGTGCTCTGAAGTCACTAGCTAAATAATGACCCCAATTCATTCACGTCGTACCACGAGATGTGCGTCAGGTATGCGACGTGTACATAATAGAAAGTGTTCGATGCTCTCGGTTAAACATCGTGCGAGTGGCGGCAGCAGCAGCGGCGACGACTGCGACACCACTTACGGGTGCATCAATTACGGCGTTAATCTACCGTGTCACTTACTACTGCCTTGTGTTAACTCAACCCTCCGTCCTCCCCAAAGGCCTGACCCCCGCCGCAAGTTTCAGCTCCCATCAGCGGGCGGTCTTTGAGAGCTAGGCATCTCGCTGTTGCAGTTGCTCTCTCGACGCCGGACCCATAGACGCCGGATACAAAGTGTTTCAGGTTTGCCGGTTACTGCCAGCTCCCGCCCTCTAATATTGTCCTACGTGCAATAGGTAGGCAATAGGTGGACATGAGAGCGCCGTGGCAACTGGCGAATCTCCCCCATATCGATTACGAATAATAATTTCATCAAAGAGATCAGCGGGCAGCACGCTGTTGCGTTGAGCTTTCATCGAGCCCTCAAACGGCTCTTCTCGATTTTTGCAGCTCCGCAGCCTTCACTGTCGGGAAGCCTCCTGCAGTGCTGCCAATGTATCGCCTCCCGCACGCACACACAAGGACACCTAAGGAGACATCCAGACACGTTCTTGGTCATGGCCGGCGCCACTAAGTACATTCCCTCACAGCAGGGAGGCGCGCAAAGGCGTTGGTCTTTTTGGGCGCTCGTTCCGAGTAGGCTCACACGTCGAGCGCCAAAATGAGTAGTCTCAAACAGTGAGATATATATATCTGGACGCACTGGTATGACCTCCAATCAAGACTTGAGTTGTATTCCTATATATTGTAATAGGGCCCGTCGAGAGGTCGGTGGGAGCTATACTCCGCTTAGATGATGATTGGACCCGATTGAATTTTGCTGCTAATCATGATAAGAAAACATGAGAACAATCACTCTATTGGAAATAACGTTGTTGAAATATTTAGTGTATTCTAGCTCAATAATATTAGAGACAAGGAGCGCGTTAGACGATGAATGGCGCAGGAATAACGATTCGCGGATACATTCGTGGTCTTTTTCTTCGACAAAGATTTATTTACATCTTCGTAGAACGGGATCGTTTGAAATGAGAACAATATCAACCTAATGGATGAATTATGAAAATTGAAATATTTCGACATTGTTAGGCGTAGCGTTATTGTTAATTGTTGATATACACGTGTCAGTGGGCATTTCTGTGTTTAACGCGTGGTTGACTTTTAGAGTCTGCTGTAAAAGTTCTATAAAACGATCAACAAGTTACTATGTCACTTTCAATTCACTTCTTGTCAGGTTGGCTAGAATTCAGGATGGGGCCTTAATTGGAAATTTATATATAAATGTTTTTCCCAGCTTCCATTGATAGGATCTCCCAATCAGAGTGTATAGCAGTATGATTTAGTGTAAGTCCGAGCGCTATCTATCGCGAGAGCAGTCTCACTCTGCAATGAGTACTCTATCACGCTCCCGTGATGAAAGACACAACTTATTCTCTCGTGAGGCTATTTTAGGCTTCAACTAAATCACAGCTGGCTCACCATCATCGGGCTTCACATGTGGGTCACCGAAAGAAAAATATTGCTAACGATTGATATACGTCCTTTCCGCGGACCGCTACGCCGCGGTTAGAACATGCTATTATGCAGATGTACAGGTATTCTCATAGTTGAAATCTGTATACCTTTTGGAGTTGTTGTGCACTGTGCTCGGCCTCTTCTACACGAGCAGGCGCTGCCGCATGTTGACACTCCAAGTATGACATTCGGTGGTAGGCACTCGGCGGTAGACTGCCGGTAAGCCAGTAGATGAAAGTGATAGAGAAGGCAGCCAGCATAGCCTCCGAGTTAGTTGTCGTGCGAGCGGAGTCAGCAAAGCAATCAGCAATTTCTCCACTCTTCTCTGGAGTACGGAGGCGACGTTTCGTGCTTCCTCCCATCCCCCTCCTGCCCTGTCTCTCTCTCTCTCCATCTCTCTCTCATGCCTTCGGACTTCCTAACTGAACGAACGCTCCGAATCAGCCTCGTCATCAAGATGTCTGTCGGTCGACTGCGCCTCGCGCATTCTGCCAAGTCTAACGCTGCCAGGAGAGTTTGCCAAACTCTGGCAGCGGCCTTCTTCGAGTCTGCTCCGGGTTGATCTTTCAACCCGTCGCCCCCCTCTGGAAACGCTGGACGTTCTATCGCCAGCCTTCCTGAGCCAGCCTTGCCACTCTCGTGCAATACCTCCCTGTATCTCTAACTCTGCATAGACTCAGAGAGGCCAGTAGAAAGTGCAGCAAGCCGCCTTCTTCATACAGCTCAGAAGCCCTGTACCCCTTTGCAGATACAGGGGACTACCCAGCCGGCGAACTGCAGTCGTCTACTACCCTGCAGTTGCCTACTACGGCTCGCAAGCACCCGCTTGGTATCCGTCTCCCTTTCACGCTGGCAGATAGCTGCCTGTTGGCTGCTTTTGGTTGACCGCCTATAGTGTTGCCAAGGACCGCTTCTCGCTCTGTTTCGTGATCTCTCTCTATCTATCTCTCTCATCCCCTCCGTTGTCCTACACTCGCCTTTCTCTCTCTCTCTCTCTTTCTGTCATATGGTGAGCGCCGTTCAATAGTTGCCTGTTCCCGTGCTTCACCCTCTGCTCCTAGCTACCTGGTTGAGAAGGCGCGCTGCTCAAGTCGGAAAGCATGCTGGCTCGCTGGCCGGCCCCCACTGCGCGCACGGAGAAGCGAGATTGGCAACGACGGAGGCGGCGGCGGCCAGATCCGGGCTGCTGCTGCGCGCTCACCGTACTACAGCTGTTGCCACCCCCTTCCCGCATACCCGTCTCCCGTTTGCTTCGGTCCTTCGGATCGGCGGCATCTCCCATGTCCCTTATTTGCCCGGCTGATCCGCACATCGAGCGAGGAGGCTAGGAGTAGGAAGGCTGGCCGGAGTCGAGTCGACGCAGTTATTGAGCTGACGAGGAGGCACCAGAGAGAAGCAGGTAAATCGGTCCTGCTCTGAGTGGAGCTCCGGTACAGCAACCAACCCTCTGTAGCGGGGCTACCAATGCAGAACACACCATCGGCACCCTGCAGTCCTCCACGGTCTCGTGCCGTCTGACTCCCTGCACCGAAAGCAGCAGCCAGCACACGAAGATTAGACCAACGGGAGCATCTCCGGTACCTTCGCCATTTTCTTTAGTTCCTTCAGGAGGCTCAGTCTGCCCTGCCGTTTGCGTACAACCGTATCCTTTTTACACTAACAGTAGTCAGTGGATGATCAGCGTGGTCAGGTCATGCACATAGACAGAGAAGCAGAATAGCAGACTCCGGCGTAATACTATTACTCATACTTCCACTACTGCCGTCCGGCCACGAAGAAAACGAGACCATCCGCGTTCGTCATCAACCAATGCCAGCCCTGTTCCTGCTTCTGTAGTAGTAGTAGTTGTAGCAGTGGTGGGAGGATTCAATCGCGCGAACCTGAACTCTAGTTGTGCCGAGACAGCGAGAGTTAGCGGGCACAGACTGAAAGAGGCAGGTCCTGCCGTAATTGCGCACCTTCTTGCCGCTTATTGCGTAGGGCGAACGAGAACCGTCTCCCTCACCTCGGCCAGCTTACGCCCGTTACGTCGCGCTTATGCGGAGACGGTGTTGCAAAATGAGGTGCATGAGAATAACGGTCCCAGCTTTTCGGTGAGGTTGGAAGGAACGAAAATGAAACTATAAATGAGATGAGAGAAAAATATGAAAATATGGGGCTTGCTCCGATAAAATTCGGTGGATCATGGATAATAAAAGCTGTTGGCTGTTGAGCTATTAACGAAGGCAAATTAATATCAAAGGCGGTGACGGGTGTGAGTTTCGGTGAGTAAAACGAACCGCCCTGGCGCTGAATTAGAGACTGCTTCATAAACAGAATAGCTTTCGTACAGAGAGATAATATTTGAGGGTACTGTTGCCTCCTGGTGATGTTTATGACTGATCTTTGGGATAACCAGCCAGTTTGATATCAATAGTTAATTGTAACAAATGTCGTTTAGTTCAGGCATTTAACAATTAGTTGTACGCGCTATTAAATGGTGTTACCATGCCAACATCTCGGTTGTCTACGCTAGTTGAGGAACACAAATCGAGAGAGACTGCCAGGACATCGACATGGATCGATTAAGCTGTTGGGGGTCCTGACGGGAAAATTGAAGCAGACCAGGATGCCGGTAGAGGTTTGGGGAACAATACTGCGCAAGCTAGGATCGCATGCGCCCCTCTATTCCCCGTCTCCACTGGCGTGAGCTTACCGGAGGTCCATTTGTTTTAGGATTAGCCTGAAGGAGTGCAAGCGCAGCCAGAGGTGACCCATCTAGCACCGTTCACCTCTGTGGCCGAAGTGACTTTCGTGTATGTTGGGCACTTGCTCATAAATTGTGGGATTAAAAAGCCCGTATCGTGCCGGCATGGGTAAATGCCGGGGCGGGCCGACTGAGTGGAGCTGGTTGCTCAAGAGAATTTGTCCCCAACGCAGCGCAACAGGCCGCCGCCGATTTAGAAAGCAGGTCAGAAGTTTCGGGCTGGTGGTTTACGGCTGGGCACTGGCACCGCACAGACGACGCAATATCAAAACAAGAGGACAATGTTACCATGCTCAGTGGCCTATCAAATCTAATAGAAAATAGCCAATTTTGTCGCTTGCTGTTTCTCATCTAGGCTCTGTGTAATTCGGCTTGCCTCAAATTGACCCTCAAGATGTGCTCAGGTCGAGGACACCCATCGGTAATTCATAGGATCGTGGCGGTTAGCTTTTTTCACAGTTGTAATATTATGGAATACGTTTTGTTGCTTGCATTTCTATGGACACAAAAGGCTTCAATTTTCTAACGCAACATTTCGAAATGGCAGGCAAACAAAAGATGCCGTCAATTAAAAGTCATTTTTCATCGTCTCGTAAAGTCGAAATCGACTCTGCTCTCATTCATCACCATATGACGTTGCGCCAGGATTGGTTCTCAGCGGAGTTCTTGCCTTTACTCCCTTTGAACTCCTCTGACTGTAGTTATGTACGACTATGGTCAACACTAGATACAACAGTGGATCAATTTCCTGGTAACAATAGCGCTGTAGGCCGGAACCATTGTTACTACGACTGTTATGAATGGCCGCAGAGCGACCGCGCCACATTGAGATATCGTTCCCGGAGTCCCGGGGCTCGCCTGGGCTTGGTTTGCCCATATTATTGTCTTGACTCCACAACTCCGGGACGCGGCTTACATCGACTCCTCTAATCGGAGGGGAGCTCCGAACGGTACCGCACACCTGTGAAATCCCGTTGGGCGATCCTTTTTAGTCACAGCGAAACAGGGAGAGAAAGTCTCCCAGAACAGGAATTTGTCCGCGCTTGTGCCGACGAGACGTCCACAGAACGCGTCCCTCGAAAAGGAAAAGATAGAATTGTATGGGGTGACAGTGGCTGGCTCGCCATTCACAAGTTCGAACCCACAGACGTCGATCTACCTCATATGGGGGTTTATGGGCCTTTATGGGGGTAGAGTGCACATTTGGGGGACGGGGGGGGGAGGGGGTAAACGCCACAAGCATTGTCGACACTATAACACTGTCAGCACCAGCAATGCGTCGTTACGGTAGAGGGGAGCAGTTAAAGTCTGAGCGCGAGATGGGGGTGTGTGGGTCAGACTCGGTCAAAGATGATGCACGAAGCGAAAACGAGGTAAGCTGAGAAGTACGCGCGAGTTTGCTGCGATTGTTTGGGATCGTCTCGCCAGACGAACAGCAGCCGATCGATCCGACGACCCGTGCACCTGCAATGCACACCGGTGATGCCTCGGCATGCCGCGAGCTCTAGCAGCTCATGACAGGAGCGATGTCACAGAGCAGCCAATGTCAATCACTACGGGTCTGGCCTTCTCGTACCCTGTTAAAAAGACCGCCGGATTGGCCAGCCCTACCTAGTACACAGTGAAGAAGCACGTTGGTGGAGCGAATTGAATTGCCTTCTCGATGGATTAAATGACAGCTGACTCGCTTGAACGGGGCCACATATATATATATATATATATATATACAGCGTCGTGCTGCAGGTCAGCGAGAACAGCGGGCGCGAAAGGGCGCGACTTAGAGCCGATTGATATTATAATCCTCCACGGCGACGGGTATTCTAAAGATGTGCTCTGTTTTGAAACCGGGTTACGCCTTGCTGCACGCAAAATGTTCAAATGAATGACGAGGTAGTGTTGGGCCAAGACATAAAATGGTTACAAGTGCCATCGACCTTTCCTTCCCCATTAAGATAAGTAGACATCACACGTCAAGGTCACAGCGTCGTCAAGTCAATACAATCATTCGAGCTTGTTATCTTATTTGTAGTATTATGTTGGTATCCAGGTTTTTCGAGATTTTTATAGAAAAAAAGAGGTTCCGCGTTGCATTCAAACCCTGAGCTATGGATGAACTACTGAAGCGTAAAATTCTCGTGGATAGCTATGTATTTACGCGTTTCTCCTACAAGCGGTGCTATTGCTACGCCTGATTTAAGTTACTGGCAATTCGGGTATTCGTCACCCAATTAACCCCACCAGTCGAACTACTCGGCATCATGTTACATCCTGCTACATCTGTACTGTTATTTCAAGGTTAGCACGATCCTAGATCGAGATCCTTTAGAACAGGTGGTGCTGATGGTGTCGTCGACGGTGATAATGATTGTCGTCAGCGTCTTGGTCGTCAGCGCCCCCCGTCGTCGTCGTCGATGACTTTTGTGTGTTTCGACTTCGAAAAACAACATCCGAAATAGCCGAAAACCCCGCTGAATTTTCGAATAAAGACCGGTGGATAGCGCGGATAAGCTGATAGAGCAGTCCAGCATGTACTCGTAGCAGCAGCGTACAATATCGAGGCGATAATCGCCGCTCCTCGCGTAATCGATCGCACGTTGCGCCTGATGCTCAGCAGAGAGCACTGCTAAGTCTCCCCCCTCCCAACAAGGACACACACAGTCGTTCTATCATATATTGTATCTAGGGCTAAAAGGACGAGAGAGAGAGAGAACTTACACAGTTTAACTGCTACCTCAGTGGCGACTACCGGTGTAGTGTAGTGGCTGAACAGTAGGTAGACGAAGAAGAGCAGGGCGGAATCGGGTTGGCAGTGAACTCGTGAGGTGGCAACAATGGGAGCGATTAGCATTTCATTTCGTTCATTGAATCGCGATAGCGAAGAGTCCCCTGTCGCCACCGCCACCGGCACCAAGCGCCGCAGTCACAGAAGGAGTGAGAGTCTGGTCCACTACCGTAGCTGTCTATACCCGTCTACTACGATCGGTCTCGAGCTGCAGCGAAGGTAGGCAGCAGTCGGGTAGTTTCGGCAGTTTCAATCGTGGCCCACGCCGATGATGATGATGATGATGGGTGGTCACGTGCCGGGCACACTGCTTGCTGTGGGGCCTGTGTGAGTGTGCGCCGCTAGTTCGGGCTGCGGTGACACCGGGACGACCGACCGACCGCCGCCGGCGACGACGACTCACTCTTCTGTACCAACAACGAATAAGAAAGCGAATAAGCAGGCTCATTTGCTTCGCGGTTTCCTTTAAACTTCTCGCTCGCTCGTTCGCTGTTTCGGAGGGTTACTTACCGCGTCGTCTATTGGTAGTCATCGTCACCGGAGTATCGCAGCAGTTGTAGGCAGCATCGCGGTCCGGAGCGCGTGTGCCTACCCAGCGAACACATAGGGAGACAGTGGGGGGCGGCGTGCGTACAATTCAATTCGTGTGTACCGCACAGTCCACATGATGTCCGCACACGTTCGAATGTGAGCGACGCGATGCAGATCGTATGAATATACAAAGGCAGAACGGCTGATTGGAGCGCCATAACTCAATAGGTTGACGGACACATGGATCAGTATACAAATAAGCAGATCTGAGAACGATGAGAATCGAATTCTTCCCAACGAGTTTCGGATAGGGCTCGCTTATCTCGTTATTTTTTAGAGGGGGCAAATGTCGACTATGTCGTCACTTACAGAAGACGCGCGATGGTCAACAAGTTTTGAACGCTAAGAAACGCAGGGTTATTCATACTGGTTAATTAACAATTTTCTATATATTTATGGGTGTACTCTGATGTCCATGGAATTGCTAACAACTGAAATCTTGATAAATAGTCTTGGCCGCGCAACGATTGCAGCGCGCACTGTTGGTACAGTTGCCGGAAAGTTGACGGAGTATTTGTTCATTTATCTAAAGAGAAGGCAGTTTGAATACATATCTATGACATCAAGGATGCCACCCTGAACCAGCTGGGATATCAGAGAGTGCGGTTTTCCATTACATATATATATATATATACATATATATATATATATATATACTACATACTCCAGTAGTGGAGAACATCAGCGCCCCACAAAGGCTGCTGCAACAGCGATCCACCCCGGGCGGGTGGTAGCAGAATGATGGGCAATTGATTGGTGTTGCTGCTATCTCCAACGCTCGGGTGTCGGGGATCGGGTGTCTGACATTCTCAACGGGAAGGAGGTGATTGTTATCAATACATTGTTGCCTCCTCATCAATTGTGGCTCAATCTGAGCCACAAGCTGTTTCAGCTATAGCCTTAACCCCGCAGCGAGGATGAAGAAGAACACTTCATCACCACCTGATGGCTGTACTTAGTAACTCCAACTAAAGGTGGGATAAGCTTCTGAACTCGAGCATTAGCTTGAGCATTTCAAGCGCACATCGGCTCCGTTCAGGACATTGATTGACAATTAATGTAAATTTTCACCCTTATACATATATTGGACATGAGATCATGTTGCCTCCACCGACATAGGATTTCTTTGATTGATTGCTCCGGGTTGCGGCATATTTGTCTACAGGTTAATTATAGATGAACCTATATATATATATATATATATATATATATATATATATATATATATATATATATATAGGAATACACCGCGTACTGCCACATTCCCATGTGTCTCATTTTTTTCTCAACCGCAAGTAGCACTGCCGTTCCGCTTTCAGTCATTCAGGTATATCACATTTCACGAATATTTGGTTATCTAACTCAGATGTAGACATTTGATATCAGAAATAGTCGTTTTGAGGGTGCCTCCAAAGGATAGCCCACAGGAAGACCGATTTGGTCTTCGTAAAAGGGCGAATGTATAGTCGTGCCTACGTTTCTATGTCGGGGGATTAACTTAGGAATCACGCCGAGAAGATCTGTGCTGAAAGATCCATCTTCCAGCAGGATAACGCCGCAGTTCATACGGCGAAGATCGTCAAGGAGTTCTTCGAAGCTCAAGACATACAGTTAATGAGCTGGCCCGCAAGCTCTCCACACTTGAATATTATAGAAAACCTGTAGAGCATCTTATCTAGAGCTGTTCTTCAAGGAGGCAAGCAGTATCAAACGCTACATAAGCTAAAAAAAGTTTTGATGGCCGAATGGAATGTTTTTTATCAAAACCTCATTAGTAAATTTTATAAATCTATGCCCAGTGGATTAATTCCTGTTCTGGAGAACGGTACGGCTCGACAAAATACTAAATTTGTACAAACAATTGTAAGAGAACGATATTACAACTCAGTTGTGTTCGACAAACACTAAGTAGGTTATCCTTGTGGCTGCAAGAGTCACATTTTTCGTAACGAAAATAGAAGGACCAAAATTTCCGATCTGCTACCGAAGTTTCAACACATGCAGATCTATTATATATATATTCGACAAATGCGCATGATCACGAATTGAAGTCATCAACCAGAGCGGATGACTCGATCTCGTTTGATTTCACTCGGGAAGGACCTATCTCATCTTTTCACATGTGCATATTATCAGCGTTAGTATGAAGGATCCGTAAGATATCGCATGAAATCCTCAGCTGTGCCACATTCCCGTGGGCGTACGTGAATGAGGCCACATATCGAAGGAGTTCCGCGGTACTTCACGCAGCTTCATCTCGGAGCATCATCGCCTGCACACATTGAACGATCGAAGCACCTCTTCCAAAACGAGATGAGTGGATCCGAGTACTACAATACCCGACATACATTGTCAGTCACTGACTGGCGTATGCAAATGTGAATCCTGTGGACTCTAATGCTCGTTGACCATCGTCGGGAGGAATTACTGTTCTGACAGGAGAAGCATCCCTCTATCATCTCATCGTCGTCGGTCGTTCTTCCGTTCTCCCAGCCCAGCTCAAGCACCCATCGATGTGATTCCGGTATCGGCGATGTCTGCCCCACTTCCAATGGTGAGCAGTACAGAGAGACGATGACTGTGAGAGAATTTGCTGGGCCAGTCGGTCACGGGCGGTTTGAAGAAGCTCTTCAATAGCTGTTGCTTTTCCTGTGACCGGTGCAATAGTGATGACATACCTAATCCACTTCATATCTGCATCGTCGCCACGCACTCTCCCTCCCTCTCTCTCTCTCTCTGCATAGCCAAAGCAAGCAGCAAATCATACTGACTCCATGGTGGTACAGATAGGTAACGATGAGATGGAAAATCAATCCATCTTTATCCGGCTAATGATGAACTTCACACACAGACACACATAGATATACATACATGCGAACATTTAGTGGATCTACAAGTAAGACTGTTCGGTCGATAGCAACGATACATAAGGTTTCTGCTGAAGAGGAAATGCGCGTATAAATCTAGAATGCGCGCGAAGTACATATTTAGCTAAAGGATACACCACCATACTATTTAATACTACTGCCACAAGGCAACTTGAAGACGAAGGCCAATTCTGAGAAACACCACAATGTGGACCAGCACGGCGGAGGGGGATGGAGCAACAATGTCACAGTAGTCCTACGTAAGGCTACTCAGTACTCATCACCAGTATGTCTCTATCTATAAATGTGTGACTGTGTGTGTGTGTATATATGGACTTTGAGTTACACGACGTGGGCTCGCATGTAGCTCCAGCCATGAGCGTCAAAGGTAAAAGCGCAAATACGACATACAGCTTAGCCCAACATAGCATAGAGTCAGCGAAGAGGCAAAACCGACCGAAAAGCAGTGGTCTAGGGACTAAACCCTGCTAGCAGCTATATGTATTGTATGTGAGTGGATGAGAGGAACCGTCGGCGGTAGGGGTGTTAGCTCCCTGGCCGTGCTACCTGGTGTGGCAGAGTAATTTCCGTGGGAACCCCGAAGGGTAAATAAGGATTGACCTCCTAAGCGGAGCAGGCCGGCGAATCAACCTAGCCTAGCCCCCAATTCTCGCCCGTCCTTGCTCCGCCGATGGGGAGAGTAGCGAACTAGTGTTGCTCGCTTGTGTAGACTCAATCGTGGCTCGTAGCCAGAACTCGGCGGGGAGGGACAACCACGGAGCAGGCTGTGGACGATCCGCATAGGGACAAATAGCTGCCGGCTACCCCGTCTCGATTGAGATTGACCGACCGACTGGCGACTCTAGACTAAATACTGAATACAGATCGAGTAAGACGATCCTTATTGGATAACTGCTTTTGGGTAGCCTCCACTAATGCTGCGAAGCTAGCATGAAGAATGAATGGGCGTTCTTAAGGTTTGTGTGTGAGTCCGTGTTGTAACACTCAAAATACAAGAAGCACCTTTGCCGGACCAGAAGGACTTGAATTTTGCCATATGAAAAGATAATATATATATATATATATATACTGACATTGTAATCCAAGAAAATTAACCTGTGGCCGACTGTGTGAATAACGTCCCGGAGTTGTTCAAACTGCAGGAGGAACCGGAATCTTGAGCAGGGATGAGCAGGTATCACGCCTATATAGAATGGTACCCATTGACGTTTCTAATGCAGTTATACAATGCAGGTACAGTACTGGTATATATTTCCTCAGATGGACACTACGGATCCAGTTCAGTAGAATTTGTCTCAATTTCAATTTCATTGTCTGTCTCTCTTTCGTCCCTCTTGTTTAATAACGTCTACAACTATCCAGTTCATCCCCTCGTACAGATGGGAATCGCAGCAATGCAGTCAGTCGCATAGTAGCAGTAGTACGTCTTCTATTTATGCCGTAGTCATAGTTTTCGCTTAGTGTTGCCTCTGCCCTTCGTGCTATTTTCGGCACGAAGTCATAACTGAATGGTGGCGTCACCTGGTACAAAGTGATGACACTAAGTTTTCCCTGGGAGGACAGATATCACTGCTGACGAGCTGGGTTTCCAGCTGAGTGGTCTTCAAAGCAAAATCGGAGTCGGTCTGATCGCTGGCTGGCTGGCCGCCTCGCTCGCTCTATCGGTCAGGCCTGGTGGGAGTGCGGACTGCCCGTCCTCTCCGAATATCTGTTCCGCTGAACCCCACTGGTTCACTCCCACCTACGACGACAGAGGAGAGCGGCGGGTATGTTCCCAGGAGTTCGAGCGTTGCCGGGAGCCTATACCGCCCCGGAAGACCTGCTTTTCACTAGACGCATCCGAACGGCGGCAATTCCCTCCACCTTCGAATACTGTACCTTAGTTCATGCAGGCCTTGAATCTAGCACCGGGTGTCGATGTGCTACGACCACCGAGCGGGAGATACTTCTGGGGAAAACCCCATTGAGGAGAAAAAGAGGAGAGAGAGAGGGGCGCGCCTCGATGTATCTCATCGTTCGGTAAACGGCGATGCAGTAGCCTCTCAAACGATGGGTGGCGTGGCGACCACACTTCTATGAACGTGCCGACAAAGAGGCTCCCTCTGAGACCCTCTCATACACCTCTCCTGCGGACAAAATGAGTTCTGGAAGCTTAGCAGTAGAAGGCGGTGATACAACAGTGCTAATCTCATATTCACAGTGTTATCTATCTATATCGTATCGCGTGCATACTTCATCATCATCACATTGTTACATATCATCCTGCACTACGTCCTGGTAATGTTTTTGATATCAGCAGATCGGGTTGTGTGCGGAAATTTCTTACGTGTGTGAGTTGTGCGCTTGCACCTAAGTCACGCGGACACACGCACACACATACGTAAGTAGCAATTAGACAACCGTAACTTTACTGCATAGGCATTCCATCGTATAGGCACATATAGAATTCTATTACGACATCGTAGCAACCCAAACGATTTCTCCTACCGTCCAGCGACAAGTCACACCACACCGTCTGATTACCAGATCGGGGCAAAAAATTGTTCGAAGGAAATTGTATGCATCTCATACCCCAATGGGTGGTATGTAGAGGGCGATATACGGGTTCACCTAGATCGGGCATCGAATTGGGACAATTTCGCATTCGTCTACAGCCGTTCACCGTTTGGCTACCCCGGCATAAAGTATCAGCCGCCGACAGCATCTATATCATAGGATGTCGATGACCACACAGGTTGTACCGGACTGCCTTGCGAAGACGCCGTTCATGGCTTCTATGTCGCCTCCCTTTTTGTGGGGGGGTCGCTCCTCTATTGGCTGTCGTCAAACAAGATGCAACGAGCTCCCGAAGCAGCTCAGCTACTGAAACTAACCGAGCGTAAAAGTCTCCTTGCTCTCCCTCGCTCTCTCTCTTTCTCTCACACATACTCGCCGCTCCTCACTCGCTACGCCAGGGGAAGGGTGCTCCGTGCTGGATCCAAGCATTTGTCATCTGGGAAAAATCTCATTGAGCCGTACATCTGAGCGTCGAAGCACTGACAAGAAAGGAATTCTCGTTAGAATAGTTGCATCTCATCATCTCTCATCTAGAGATCTGTCTACCAGGCCTCGGCTGAGCCACCCATTTTGCGCAAATTGAAGAATCTTTTATAAGATTTAAATGGGTGGAGTATTTTCTGGCTAGACCGCTTATGCATCTCTGAGTGGATCGTTATTGTCATTTTTTCCCGTCAATGCACAGTACCGTCGAAGCACTAGGATAGCACACTGCATGAGTAGTTGCAAAACACAAACAAAGACATACACGAATAACGAGCCGCATTGATTGCATTCATTTATCGAGTGAACGTCCGTAATTCCTGATCGTGTGAACAACAACTTCAATATAAAGTTAGCCAACGCATGAAAGTTGCTTTGTCAATGATATTCGATGCAGGTCACCATTCAGTACTCTTTTGAAAACGACGCAGTCCTCATATCTCGTGATTATGTCAGTTTTGCCATTTATCATCGTTCTCACTCTGCTCCGAAATCGACACCTTCGAAGGTGTGATGACGGCAGTTCAAGGGGAATCCGGCGACAAGAAAACCTGCTGCAACCGCTGCTGCAACCGTCACGAGGGAAGCCTGCAGTCGAAGCACACTGGGAAATTTCCATTTTGACTTGTTACACCATCGCACGCTTCAAGTAGCCGTACGCTTACAGATCGGCACGCTTACATGCACCCTGTACGCTTTCGTAGATTCGATTCTGAGCGAGAAATGCGAAGCGCCGCAGCTTCGTCCGATGACAGAGTGGATATCGGCCGTGGGCTCAGCGCGATCAACACATCATGATCAACGCAGCCGCTGTTGGGCCTGTCGTAGGGGTAAGTCAGGTGGAAAATACGCTTTTGCCCGGCCAACCGCCAACCAACACTAACACTGTATCGTGTAGTCCAGGAGTCCCGTGCGGCCGAAATAGCGAGCAGTCTGACGGCTCATTGGACACGGCGCGCGCGCGTGAGGGGATTGGAAGCCCCAGTGATCGGTGAGCAGTCGAAATCGTCGACGAACAGAAAGTGTACTTAGCTAGAGGTCCTTTGATATGACAGAGACATAACTTTGGCTAGGGCAGAGTTATAATAACTAACAGAGATTCTCAACACAGCGAAAGCTGTCTACTTAACCATTGCGTCTTTAATATATATATATATATATATATATATATATATATATATACTGTATAGTCTTGTCTGTGTATACTTTTGAAAATGTGCCTAAAGAATTACGAACTGGTTGCTATTACATAATAGATACCATATAGCTTGAGTGACCATTAATCATTTTTCCAGAACGCCTACTGACAATTCGCATACGACTGCAGTAGTGACTCACTTCAAGTACAATATAACGAAACGAGTTTCCCTGATTATTATTCGACATCGGGCTAAGCAGACAGGCCTTACTCGAACAAGAAGGCATATTGGCAGAACGACTTAAAGTTTTCATTGAATTTTACACAGCTTATAGCATACGGGCAAATAACGAATCTCCTGTTCCACTTACCGATCGTAGTCGCTCTTACAGAAGATACGCCGGTCTCTGGAATAGCACGAGGTGTCCAGATGCTGATGGCATACAGAGCACACAAGACAAGACTCGTGCCATGAGCTCTCTCGAACCTTCATAATGTACCGGTCAACGATGGGACGCTCGCAGCCGGAGCACGCCTCCAATCTACTGCCACCGTCGGACGGATTTTGCAGGTTCAGAATTCCTGGTGACGGTCGTAGTGCGCGAACGACAAAACAGATGTCACACATTCATTGGTTAGTCTTAACAACGTTCGATTGGTGCCTTCATTTGTTGACTATGAATTAGCGAACAGTTTACCGTTGTAATAAACAAATACGAAAGAGTGATAGAATAGTTGAACTCGATTTTTGGAAATCCTTTGGTGAAATCGACGATCAGCTGCCACAGAATTCGATTAAGCGGTTCGCGAATTCGACACAATTTCGGTTCACGCAATTCGATTCAATGGTATCATTTGTTACAAGCACCAACAGATTATTAAGCGGACCCGAAGAAATTGTCTGAGCGTATTTCAATTTAATTTCGCTTGCAATCACGCTCGTATATCGTTTTCGAACATGCTTTGGGCCATCGTTCAACCTTCGAGCGACAGGAGGATGTCGATGTAATGAGTACAATATATTTTATATATGTATTACATATTAAATGTTAATAATCTCGCCTTACGCCTTCATTATAATAAACGCCTAGCTTCACTGTTTCCTCTGTTCTCTCGCTCGCTCTCCTTGTCTCTAATCGTTCATATCTCTCAATCGCTATTGTCGACTTTTATTTCTTCCATACCCTTCGCTGTTCTTTGTACCGCCTGCACCCATCTGATGAGTAAAACGCCACATACAGAATACACGAGACGAGTCGTCGATGCTGGTTGGCCGGCAAAGCTAAGCCAGGCCAACTGTGGTTGCCAACGAAAACACTCGTCACATCGTAAAAGACACTTGAGACACTTCCGAGATGACACCGCCCTGCCTCGGGCCAAGTAACCTCCTAGCCCAGACTATCTATCATATGACGGCGGCAGAGTGGCGTCGATGAAAGAGCAGTGCCAGGTAGCTATCATCATAAGTCAGTCGGTAGGTACGAAAGCAAAGCAAAGATTGGCGTCCGCGCTTAGAGATGAAAGAGTGTGGCCATCTCGGAGCCCTTCGTACGCTTCCCCTGTTTCCGAGTGCCGCGGAGTACACCGCAGTTGGCCGCAGCCGTCGATAGATGATGAAGCTGACGTTGGGGCAGTGGCCTGGCAGGTATACCTCGTAGCCGAGATGAGAGCACGGCGAGAGATGACGACGAACTAGTTGAGCCTCGAAACGACAAACGCACTTCTTCAGCGCTTCTTCTGAAGCGTGATCGACTTCCGGCGAAACATCCGGTGTCTTCAGATCTCTCGATCTCGTCGCCAACTTGCTGCTATGGTCTATGAGGTCGGCTCGCATTGTCGAATTCACTTCGCCAGGAGCGGTCACGGGTGGCGGGTGGCGGGACGGTCTGTTGTTATTATACTACTGATGCCGCCGCAATGGGTCGGTACCAGGCAAGGAGCAGCAGCTGCTGGGATCGTTGCAGTTTTTCTGCGTTGCAGGTAGCGTGGATGAGATCGAGTCACTTTAGCCACGAGCCCCTGATATGCCTGAGGCTCGGGCCTGACAACCCCCGGCCTCCAGTCGACGTCTAGCTTGCCGAGGACAGGGCGGGAGGCAAGGCAGTCTTGCACTACCACTACTGCTACCTACCGGGTGTAGCTGTTCGCTTCGTAAAATTCATAGGATCTTTTCTAAACGACTGTGGCATTCTAGTGGCGTTCAGCGTTGCAACGACCCTTGAGAAGGAGGCGGGCGACGGCAAGGCGATAGCGCTTCTTCTCGTACTCGGCAAGTTGAGTCTCAGCTGAGAGCGAGCGGTGCAATGGACGAGTCGGTGGATGGGCCTCGTTGAGACGGTGATGGCTGTAGTCGCGGCTCGGCACTGACTCGAGTTGGGCTGGGGTTTGGGAGTTTTATTCATTTCAAACGGGGAAGGAAGCCCTAAGAGTCGAAACCCCTCAATAGCCACACCGGCTGCTACGCCAGCAGCCCACCGCCGTCGTCTTGGCCGCCGCCTCCGTGGCCTCTCTCGATATTCGGCTATGCAAGGCGGAAGAAACAAGTCAAGGTTTCTGAAGTCTCGAGCTGGTGGGTATATTTCCTTCGAACTGTGCCTTCATAAAAGGCCCTGAAGTCCCAGAGCATGTGTATATATATATATATATATATATACCGTCATTTCTTAATCAAATAAGCGTGGTCAACAGCCTTCAATTGTTCACCCTTTCTAAATAATTTGGTTCAACACGCTGCACTGAACATTGTCTGGGCATTGCAGTTCATTTTCAGTTATTGCTATGTTCAATAGGGTGCCTTATAGTAGAATGTTTTAGCAGCACACTGGTTAAGCAGAAGTAGGATTAAGGTGTTGATGCCTCAGGAATAAAATATATCGAAACTATTCTCGTAATCTATGGGGCGACCAGCGGTTTGCTTCAAAATTCCTTAAGGTGACGTGGCCCAGAAGGCATCTTTAGTAAAATATAATATTTGGACAGCAATATGCTGCCGCAGCTAAGAGAAGTTATCCAGATAGACAGGTTAGCAAGACATGTTAGCTTGGCCTATATGACCTATATAGGTTTGTATGTACCCAATGGCCTGTCAGATAGGGAGACAGCTGGGGGTCAGCTCGAAAAAAACAACAAAACAAACAACAATATAAAGTATATAATAAATTAAATATAACCTTCCTGATAGAATTAAATATTACAAAGCTAAACGGGCTTTACTTAGCCACCACGTAATGAATAAATCGTACTTACAATATTAATATGTTTTTGTAATATACAGATTTTAGTACGGACATCTCTAAATATTAGCCAGCTGAAATCTAAAGTCACCCTTTAGTAAATACATCTCCATACAACGTATCAAGTATTCGTATAAGCCTTCCATTGTCCATTCATAGGCTCCCTTCGTCTTCAATACTCCGCTGAATCGATATACTAATGGGTTGCGTCGACACAGCCACTTCGTCGGCCACCGATTGCGTGAACGCCCCCCCCCCCCCCCAGATGAAAGCATTCATCTTCCAAGCTCACGTGATATCACTGGCTTAGATTTAAAATTGGTTCCATTCGTCGATCGTCCGTAAATCCCCTGACCATCTTCGATGGTCTAAGAACAGCGAAGAAATGAAACAAAATACGTCGAGCCTTGAACTATTAACACGTAGAGTGGCGCACGAATGAGAGAGGTTATGCAGCGCCGCGGCGGCTTGGCCCAGTGAGGATTCGCCTCGCCATGAAGCCAGGTCGGGTCTCATAGTGGCTTCATGTAGACGGCCGACCTTAGGACCGCGTCGCCGTCTGCGTACGAAGTGGGACCTGCTCCGAGGGAAAGGGAAGCGGAGGGCGGGACTCCTTTCATCGATCCGTTGTTTGGGAAACGCTGGGGAAAACGATCGGGGAGTTGGCGTGGGACAGCCGCACAAACGGGCCGACGCACTGGAGCCGCCTCGAATTCAGTCGTCTACGACTCCTGTAGAAAGGGGACGCCGCTTTCTTCTTGGACTAGACAGAAATGGTGGCTGGTGGCCGGAAAAGTTAGACAAGTGGTCAAACATGTGTCGCTAGCATTCACAAAGGTCACTGAAAATGAGCATATATGCCAATGAACAGACGGACACTAAGCGAAGTTCGGGGTCTTCGAAAACCTGCGCCTATCTCAAAAATAGCCGTGCGCATCGCTGTAGGTAATGCACAGTATAAGATATATATATTTATATATATATCTATACTTTAAACTCTCTCTATATATATATAAAGAGTATAAAGGCACGAAACTGATTACCAGACATTTTCGGCTCATATCGTTTCGCGAGGTCATTGCTGAGTTTTCTGGAAGAGCGAAGGGGAGGGACAGTATTGAAAAGCGGAGATATTGGGCCTCGTAGGTATTTTTGTTTTTTGCGAGCGTTGCTTTTGCTTAACAGGTCGCTTCGAGTTGCGTAAGATGTGAACTATAGCAAATTTTGACCCTTCATTTACTCAACGACTGCCACATGTATTATAGTTATTATGTCGTGGCTATAACCGCTTCTATGTACAGGCTAAATGGCTTAACCAGGCCAAAATCCAAAGGGAGATAAACGAACTTTTTGCTATGCTATCTATTTGTATACGATGCGATTGCATGACAATTGCAAGCGGTGTACGCGTTTTTGGAAGCGGCTATATATACATATATATGGATGGTATTCGAATTGAAAATCATTGGATGCGGAGACGCACATGGGGATTGCGGAAATATATGCAGATGTTGTCTCCAACAAATTTCCGGACTTATCCAAAATGAAGTAGCCGCAGATAAGTGCAAAGCACGATAATCCAGCTGTCTAATTAGTGAAATGTTAGTTCTCTTATCATTATCGTTACTTCTTATTCAAATATTGCATAAAAAAATATCTTTTTGTATGTATAAAGTTATCCACAGTAGACAGTGGTGTTTTTATTTACTCTCAAAGTTGCAAGCATATCATTTATACGCAGGTATTGCTTCACTAGTGTCGAGTATACTACCAATAAGTGAGGAGGCGATTACAATGACTCGTATGGCCTGTGACGGCCCTATAACACGAGAAAGGAATAGTCAGTTCTCGATTTTCCAAAGGGCCCACATTTCATCGTCAGTCAGCGGAATCGTAACAACCTTCCTTGCGATCAGATGAGTTACACATTTACCAGATGCTATTTTACCCAAGCACCGTCTCCACTGATCTATTCTGGAGAGCTGAATACTAAGGAAAGTACAAATCAGATATATATATATATATATAAGCCACGGCAAACGAATCCCCTTTTTCCTAGCAGTGTTATTATTATTATTATGTTAATGAAATCGATGTAACCAAGTGTCCGTCTTAGGTTAGCTTCGTTATGGTTTCCCCTGTAGCCGTTACTAATTTCTCCGTGAAATTCTAACCTTCCCTTATTCTACTTATCCATGTGAGCGATAATGACAACAAGTAACAAACAGGGAGCACGAGTCTATAACAAATCTTGCGACGACCCCAGTAGAAGCCAAGTTCGCTTTGCAGCAGCCCATTGACAAACAATAAACTTGTGCAATACCTAGAATCATGACACATCGAGTGTCGTGGCACATGTAAGCGCACTTATAGGCACGTTGAATATGTGAGCTTGAGATAACGCATACGATTGCCATGTACGTTCCTGCTTCGATTTCTGTCTGTTGAAATGGGAGCAGTTTGCAGCGTCATGCGCCAGATCTATCATCAAACAGCTCTAAAATACCTTCGAAAATAGCGTTCGCAAAATATAATGTGCGTTTCGGATCTACGTTTTACGGGCTATGAAATACTCCCTGGTCTGATTTGACCGATGACTAAAATCTGCTTAAACCTTCAGCATATACTCTCGTATGCATATCTTACTAGATAAGTGTTCAAATGGTGCTCTTTTCTGAATCATAGTTCCCCGTTGCGTGACATATAAGAGAGCTTATGATTAATGCTTATGACAAATTAGCTTATGACAAATTATGAAATTGCAGCTCCTTTAATAAACCAATAAAGCTTTACCTTTACCTTTACCCATCAGTTTTTTCCATAGTCACCTTCTGTTTTTGTGCTGACTCTCAGCCAACATTTAACATCCACAGAATTGGCATTTGCTTCACAAAATGGACCCCTAAACGCAAATGTGCAACGCTCACCATGCCTCCTAGTTAGCTCGTTCTGACGCCGTTGATCTCAAGAAGGTAATGACCGATCCGCATAATGAACCTTGATTTGCTTACGTTTTGCTTTCAGTATCACAGACAGTTCTAGATATAAAAAATAATACCACTAACGTCCCTATTATGTAATAGTATAATGCGATACATATATGATAAAATGCAATATGATAAAGAACTCCAGAGATTGTCCGCGTCTGACAGGATTTGAACCCTGCCACCTGCCTCCGACACCTGCCCCCCGCAGTCTAGCAGTCCAAGACGCTCATCACTAGACCATCCAGCGGACTTTCTTTCTCTAAGGGTTCTTGCCAGGTACGAGTAAGGTTGACAAAATAAGCAAAGGTGACCCCGACATGTCCTCATAGTAATAGCCAAAGGTTAAGCGCTGAGTCCTGTCAGATCGGGGAACAGCTGAGGGTCCGCTCGAAAACAAAAAATATATGATAAAAAAATCAATATATTCCACAATATCTATCAGAGTTACAAAAACGACAACATAGTACTTACCGTGAGGATTGTTGTCATCCGCTATCGCGTGGCCACCGCCAAAGGGCGTCGTGCCCGAGTGTTCGTGGTGTCCCGCTTGGGCTGTGGCCACGTCTTCCTCCTCATCTTCATGCTCCTCATCGTCATCTCCGTCAGCTCCTCGGGACCATTGAAGGTTCGTCATGTCCGCGCCGACGGGACGACCTCGTCCTTCGCCTGCGCCAACAAACGACCTTGACCTCCAACGAGTCAAACCACCTTGGATACGGCGCCCTATTGCAATGCTGCTTGTTTTCTGTGCACGTCAAAAATGGTACGGACTGACCCGGAGAGATACAATGGGAATAGCGAAGATCTTTTTTGTGTTGTCGCCGTTAAGATTCCGTTTGGACCGTAGAACCGCGCTTCTCAAATTGGTTGCTCGATCGAAAGGTTTCTCCAAATGGTGTTGCAGTTACTTGCGATTCGTTGGTAACTGCGCAATGCGAATTAAGACGCACGCAGGGGATCACGCGATTGGTCACTTTCGTACCGGTCTTGAAAACACAACCACCGTATCTTACGTGTTGGCTGAATATGATGGCATCGCCATCGACGAGATGGGTCCAATCGCATTCAACAGGACAGATGGCAACGGTTGATCAGTCGGGATCACCTCCTGAAAGAAATGGCGAATGGATCAATTGTCGGTTCAGTTGGATTTCTGTACTTGCCAAATTGCAATTGAAGTCGAATTTCGAAGAATCAATATTCGAACTCCAACTTTACAGGCAAGGCACATTACGTTTGTTTTCTGAATTTCTGAAGCATATTTGTTCACGATAACCAGTATCGCTATGCTGTATATGAAAAATAATCGATAGATAACAACTCTCAAGACGAAACCTTTAAGCTATTCACCGTATACAGAGCATAACTCGCCACTATATTCTCCCACAGCGACCCTTGTTATCTTTAGAGTTGAATCGGATGCAATGTTGGTTATTACTGACGTTTTTCTATTTTTGAATTACGACATCTGTTAAAACAATGGGACTATTTGTACAGTTTGCCGATTTAGCAAAATCCAAAAAGTCCGTCCAAACTATCCTCTAACCAGTTCTCACCACACGATCTGTGCCTTAAAGTACTTAAGTTCCATACACATAATTTAATGAATAGACGAATCGACAGGACGTAGATATATAATGATACATACAATATACAATACATCTAGTAACGCCTAAGGGCGGACGCTTCCTCCATCCGAACAAAGCAAGGTGATCGAGCAGTACATAGTTGTCCAGAGAGGCCCTTATTAACTCCGTAATGGCACATTTAGTGCTCATATTGTTGCGTTGGCAAAAAGGCAGGAAAATGCGTTGACAACGTTTTAAAAAATGTTATGTTTAAATACGTGGCTGGTGCGGAGAGGGTGCGACCAGCACTGAGAGACACCAGCCAGGATATTTTACAGCGTAAGTGCTAACCGCCGGAAATGGCAGTGGCAACGGGTGAGTCTACAGCTTCTTCAGGCCGATTTTCCGCGAATTGCTACAAAGTAAAAGTCTATGGAGCAATAATCTACCCAGGCAATTCAGTTACATTGAAACGAACTTCGCGAAGGGATACAAGTGTTACCTAAACTAGGCACGTTGTTTATAATATGCTTAGTTTAGGCACGTTGTCAACTTATAGTGTGCGCGCTATTTTCCCCTTTCACGGCCATTGTCGTGAACATCACTATGATTCTTCTAAAACCTTCCTGCGTTTCTGATCAACTACAAGTCTGCTTTTCCCAGATTTCCACCCCAACGTGTTCTCACCCAGATAATCAAAATCACCACGCAAAAACTGTGAACCAATCAACTATCTAATGATGAAGAATTAGGCATATGAAAATGGTATCAATTTTGAAATCAGTGATGCAGACGACGTAAATAGAATCGTATAGAAACAGCGGGCACTGGTGCATATGTTTGGGCTTGTATCGACAAATTTATGCCGAGAACTCAATGCTGGGGACTGCTGGAAAAACTAAATCAATATAAATACCACTGTGATTGTGCAAGAGAAACCATTGAGGACTGCGATTATTGTCACGACCTTGAGTTTGAGCACGATTAAACGAGTGCATGTTTAAATTATCCGTTTTCTTTAATGTCTTTAATGTCGTTGATAATATTCATTATTTCGCTGCGCTGTACAATACACCAGTCGCATGGGGGGTCGATCACCTTTGAAGAACAAGCGTAAGATAATTTGAATTATACTAATAGTGCTAGCATCATTTATAATGTATATATAAACCTGAAAATAATGCTTGCCAGTATGCGACAACACCATCGATATATGGTAGCTGCAGTAATATCGAGGAACGTGTGAACCACTATTTACCTCTGTAATGGAGAACGCGAATATAACAATAAAGCCGTTAAAAAGGTCTTAACTCGAATACTGTTGAATTGTTGAGATTGACCTAAGTTCAGCTGGTACAATTATAGTTTGCAGCAAGAATTTTCTATTGATGTTTGACCGTGGAATGCAACTGCTTCTCATATTAGAATCAAGATAACCGGCTATAATACTGCTATTAATGTACGTACTGCGATGAACGATTGCACCGCAAATGTAGCTATTTTCGTAACCATAAGTGAAAAAATATATATATATATATAAACATTGTTTAAATTTAGGCTATATTTTGTACATGAAGTCACTATGACGCTCATTTTGTATGTTGAGCTTGGGATTAAAATTTCAATGAACGTTTTTGACGGGAGTATCATATATACCAAAAATTGTGCACTATACTTTCAGTTTACAATGGTGCCGATCTTGACCTTACGACAAGGATCGCTTGACCATGCTCTGAAATCACTACTGCATATCCAGTAGTTGAACGTAAATGACCGATAAGTATTGCTCGGCGCCATATGTGTTGTCTCTTGAATGAACCAAGGACGTCATTATGCGTTTGTTGCCATACTTATTTTAGGCTTCCCAAAATTGATCCACCACACACAGTGGTACGGTGCATCGTAAGGATTATCTCCTCTATGAACTAGCGTTAAGCCTATTCTCAAGCTTCTTGTAACAGATTTTATAATCACGAATGCGTTTTCCATAACCAGAAATAGAACCTCCGTGTAGGCAAATACGTCGAAGACTTCCTCGTGCGAAGCTGCCAAGTATCGTCTCCATTGTGCCTTACAAGTGTAGTCTCCAATGCTAAGAGAATATCTAGGTTGTGCAAATGAGCATTGTAAGTACTCGTTATTATCGAGGCTATTATCGTGTCGAGAAATTCGTTCGTAGATGATAGTTATTCTCGCAATTTCACAGTCTGAGACGAAAACACAACAGAAATAATAGACAAGTGTCCATTTTGCGATAAAAAAAAAATGCTGCACCGTCAACGGGTTGCATTCACGTTGTGGATTCTACAGGCTTCCTCAAAGGTACCATTTAGCTTTCTCAACTGAGAATGCCGAACTACAATCCCCTTGAATTGCTCTCCTGCCACAATTGAATGCCGTTACTCCTACGCAGGCCTATGGGGATTTGTGGGACCGATGTCCCTTTTGACAGCCGATTCGAACGAACAGCCAGCACACACACGCACACGGCCTACTAGAACCACCACATGGCGCCAGACTTCGCTCACCCAATACACAGCTGTGTCTGAGCTCGTATCTCGACGTTACCCTGGCGGACTTCATTAGATTGACAGAAGCAAGCCGGACTCGGCAAAATCTAGCAAAGACCATCTAATGCAGTGTTGATGGTCTTGCTTGTTCAGATGTGAAACTAGACAATCGAAGCTGAGGTTGCAATGGAGAAATTTTAGAAGACAGCTCGGAGCAAAGATTAACGCGTCCACCCATTGTTTCCCTCATCGCTACTGGCTTGATAAAATATTTTGTAGCCTAGTAACCTATCCAGGGTAAGTGATCTGCACCAAATGGAAATACATATACTTAATACGAATGTTGTTCGGTAAAAAGCAGTTCACAGTACCTTTCCATAATTGCAAATACAGGACTAAAGCCAGAATATACAGAGAGTGTCCCAACTCCATTGGTTATCCCCTGGAAATATATATATATATATATATATATGTCATAGAGTCGCATTCTCCTGTTCTTACCAATTGAAAACGTACGTTCAATCATTCGGAAAACATGAAGCTCGTCTATCAACAAATTCTTATCGCCAAAATCACGTAAGAGATAAATTAAGATAAAAAAAAATCTTCTCAGCGCTCACCATCTGTCTGTTCAGGGCCTTCTCCTTGCGCTCGGCAGCTTCATGATCTTCGATCCTGCCGTACAGATTTGACACACACAATTTCCTAAGTCCTTTCACTATATGTCCACGTCCGTCGTCACTGCTACTGCCGTATCGTTATAACTCACCTTTCAAACACTTAGCACTTTTGCTCTAGCTCGTCGTACGTAATCAATTATATAATGGTTCGAGTTGGTCATTTGTTGGTCAACCGTTCAACACCCACGAGCTTTCTGTCCGCCTTATATCTTTTGTTAACTTCACCCTCCACCAATTGCAATTACAAACGATTCTGTCTTCTAGCCTCGACTAGTAGTAGCTGCACTAGCGGTAACAACTTCTCGGGCCGTGGCGACGGTTCGTTCCTGGGTCACTCGCTCGGCTCCTCTTCGTTGTTTTCTGCGGTCCGCCTTTCGGCTCCTCCTCACTCTGAGCGCCCCTTCTGTGATTCGCCTTTGGTGCTGGTTTGCTCAGCGGCCCTGCAGTGCTTACTGCATCCAGCCAACAGCCTGCAGTTCTGGCGGCGTCGGTTCCTACGTGCGGCTAGCGTATGCCTTACACAGCCTCTTCCCACGCAGGCTCACACCCCGCGCCGTGCGCTTTGAGCTTCACTTTGATCTTGTTCCTTCACACGATCGCCTCCTTCAAGCGCCGCCAACCTTCGTCCAGGCGTTGTCGTTCTGCTCGAAACCTGCAGCGGCGGTGGTAGCGGTGGTGCCGCATCCTCCGATCGTGCGCTGTCCTCATCGCAAGCATCGCAGCAGCGCGCCGACCCCTCTAGCTCCGCCTTCCAAGGGGTGGAGCTAGGTCCTGGGTCCCGCCTAGAGAGCATCTTTTTTATGCTTAAGCGGGCAGGCGCGCCAGAGAGCAGACGGATGCTGCACACTCGGGGTTGACTGAGACCAGGGCACCCTGCCGTCCTGGGTGGCTGGGCGGCAGGGCACCACCGCGGTGGGTGCCGCCGGGAGTACAGCGACAGATAGTGAGTGTAGAGAAAAGATGAAAGAGAGAGAGAAAGAGTGTGGTTCAGGAGGAGGGCACAGCCCGCGAGAGGGTGCGATGTAGATGCGCCACTGTGTCGTCGTCGTTGTCGCCGTCGTCATCGTCACTGAGTGTACGATATGCGCCAATGTGTCTGTGGCCTGAGCGAGCCCCGTGGCGCAAGCCCGGAGCGCAGCGTTGTCTGAGACCCCATAAGAAAGCCCGTACAACTATGGGTGCGCTGGCTTGGCCTGTGTGCGCATGGCCTGTATACTGGGTGACTTCAGTGCATGGGCCTGTGGCGGGCAGCGGTGACAGGCTTCAACAGAATGAACGGAGAAGGAAAACCTACCCGTCTCACTCGCAAGGCAGTTCCATAGCCGCATAGGGAAGGGACACTTCGGGTAACAGTACGTATCATGGAGGTGGTGGTATCTGACAGGAGCAGGTTAGGGGGGATTGCCACGAGATCGCACCAAACATCGGTCTGTTCCTAGTGGGCTCATTGTGAAACCAAACAAAAAATAACGAAACGAGCCCAAGACACTGATCGCGGTAACGCCGCAGCGAGTGGCCAACCGTCGAGGAGGAGATAAAGAGAGTGGAGTCAGGCCAGACACACAAATATCTATCAACGGGATAAGGAAAGCGCGGAGGCAAAAAGCGCGTACCGTAACGCTGGGGGTGGCGGGCGGAGTGCGGTGGTGTTGAAGCAGATATGTAGGCTACGTGTAGTGCAATGTGAATGAACAGAAAAGGGCCATGCTCAACAGGGATTGCGATGTGGGGGAGCCGGGAAGCTATGCGACTTGTCATTAACTAAGGTGATAAGCTGCTTTTGAATAGTCGAATATACTAATCTAATTGCGGGGAAGAAGCTATTAACCTCGAGTTGCGCACTTAGAGTAAAATGTACACTAAAACTTAAGTGGGAACCGCGTAAAACGTCTGCAGACCTACTGTAAAAAGCACTCTGCCGTAAAAAAAATTTGAATCATTTTTGCTGAGTAACTTGTCGAGCCCATTGTTCGCGCCCTCGCTGAGGAATATTCTTGACTGACTGCCCGAATTAAATATATAGATATATAAAACGAAAAGGCGATGAATAATTTACTTCATATAAAATATGAAGTAGATTCATATTTCATATACAATAAGGTCGGCCTCACAACGAATAGGGGTGCCACGATACACGGGGATATTGAGCAAAAGCCGCCGATCAAGAGCATTACAAACGGGCTGAAAGTTGGCAGGTGAATGGAAGGCCTCCTCCAAGTACGTCCTCTCAAGAAAGAAGGAGTCCGAAACGTTAGAAAACAAAGATGTAAGTCAACCCACAGCGGGACTGGAAGACAGAAGACCGCCTACGGCGAATACGGCACGAGTCGGTCCTGGTGGGTCGGCCTGCCGATCCCTGTAAGCCAGTGCCCAAGGTAATACGCAAGTGGGCCAAGTTATCGAGGGTCGGGGTTTTATGGTTGCGAACATCACAGCACCAAGTATTAGGTTGCCGAAGAAGTTCCCGCCGTTTTTTTCTAAAACCCGGGACAAACGTTCAAAAAGGAAAATAACTCACCTCAATAATTAGTTTGTTACGTAGTTTCCATCGTTCTTTATTATCCTGTTCCACCTCTCCAGTAAGTGTTCTTATCCGTGTCGCCAGAATTTGGCCGTTTCTCCGTCGAAAAAGTTATTTAACGTGTGTTTGAGGTCTGGTTCATTCTTCAATGTTTCGCCACGTAAATGGTTAGTCAATGAACGGAAAATGCCGTAATCGGTGCCGTAATGCCGTAATCTGTCGGTGCAAGGTCCCGAGAATACGGACTATGTCTTTTGGATCCATTTCTTGCTTAGGGAATGCAGTCTGGAGCCACCCACTCCTTCCGCTTCTTAATATTAGCGTATAGACACTATTTCTGGTATCCCGTAATAATTCTGTGCAAAGATCTTTCGCAATGAAAGCGTGTTGTTCTGTGACGTGACAGGTACATAGTACAAATGCCAAACCTATTTGAACCGCGCTCATCGGTGAGCACATGGAGAAGCCAAACGCCAACACTTTGGATGAAACCCCTCGCTGAAAGATGATCAATAATGGTCTGCTGGGCGCAATTCCCCCATACGGCCAGTTTGTGTGATGGTTATATTCATGTAATCACTATAGAACGCGGATATATAGCAGTAAGAGACAGTTAGTTAGACACGGCCTGTTCGAATGCTAGTATTGCCTGAAAATGAGCATGGTAACTACCCGTCCCCAGAAATAAGATGTTCAAGTTTGAATTTGGGTTGTCCCGGACACGTTAAAATGCCGAGGCTCCACTTGAATGGCGAACTGAGAAACCAGCGTCAAGTCGATATTGGTTCACACCTCGTTGGTGGCATCAGCGACATAGCCACCAAAGTGGATCGCGCCTGGAACTTTTCAGATTCTCGGATACCAGAAGTATTGTGACGTCTTAAATATTTTGGGTAGAACCTATAGTTCACACAATTTCCGAGTTGCTACAAACCGATAATGCCCACTGTTGGAAATTATTAGAACGAACTATAATATACTCTTGCCGATCTGAGTATATATAATTTTCCTAGCATCAGTATTCGAAAGTTAATACATGGCCATACAAATAATACTAAATTTTGAGTCTTTCGAATTTCGACAAATTTTAGTTATATATGAAAATCTGCTGATAGCATTAAAAATCATCTACTTGGATATAATATCATATACTTTTTATATAAATAACTTAACACTATTATAGTACCACAGTTGCTCGAGTTGAGCAAGCCGAACCTAATCGGTTCTGGGTTTAATCAGTAAGGGGTCTGACTACCAGGCAAATAACTTAGTGTGAGGCCTGGGGTACATGCAGGATTTACCTTTAACCTCTTAACAGAAAAAAAGCAAGCCTAATCTTATGTACCCATTTATTTTTACTGGCAGTTCGATCATTGCTTGATAAACGGAGAAAGGCAGAATAAAATTGGCAGAAAAAGAGACGACAAAATTTAATATTTCCATGAAACTTCTATTTTATATTATATCCCAGGTTGGCACGGCATAATTCTGAGCAATGCTTACAATTCAGGACCAATAAACTTCCATCCGCATTGGCTTCACAACCGATCAATCCTCTTCATAGACGCACTCGCGCGTTTCGCACGTGTCACAGCTTCTTTTATTTGACAACTTCTTATACATTATTGTGCATTGCACTGATAGTGTGTTAATGATATTATAGTATCCAAGATACATCAGTATCTCGCTACATGTCATATATATATATATATATATATATATATTGTGTGTGTGTGTATGCGGGCCATAGTTTTCCTGGCTCTTCGAGAAACAAGAGTTCCCCATTTCTAGTGAGGTTTGTATTTTTCGTATCTCGCAGGCGCTCCTTGGCTGCTAAATCACTTAAACTGTAAACGATCCGAGGTCCCTTAGCATTGCTATTGTTGTAGATCGCATGCATCGGCAAATCCTTAGCGACGAATAATCACTAAAATGAAATAGTAAACGAATGAAAGAATAATTAACGTGACACTATATATAGACTGAATCCGGCTTCCAGCCTGTGTGTCACACCCGTATCTTTAGACCTTGACACTAGGGAAGCCACGACCGAGCCAACTAACAACATGATGGTCAATTCGATGGGGAACATCAAGGCTCTGCCACAAGTGCCTGATGTAAGGCCGACGTTTGCCTTCAGGGTCAGTTTACAGGAAGTAGCGCTTGCCTCGCAAGCTCTTGCAGACAACGCTTGCGCCCAACTTCAGTTGGGTTAGCTGATCCGCGCTGTTACTGGACCCCGACAAACTCGAGTCCCGCTTGTCGTCGAGCGCTTTGAGATGATCCCTGGAGCGGGCAGCGGCCAGATGGGCATAGTATACAGGTGCCGGAATGGAGACTGACTTCGCGCAACGGCCATATACATGACAGAGATTGAACGACAGAGCCTGAAGTTCGTCAGCTGACAAGTTGACGTCATCATGAATCACCTGGTAGTGTGCAGGCCTTGAGGTGCCCTGGAGGCCGGCGTGTGAGCAGAGGAAATAGTCGAAGTTCGTTGGATGGGTCACCTTCTCTTCGACCACCGTTCCGGCTGGAATGTTTCCAGCTTTACCTTGCCCCTGAGACGCGAGCTCGGGTCGAAAGCGAACGTGGTGCCGCTTCTGCACAACGAGAAACGTCAGAGGTGGTTCGTATTCCTCCTCAAGCTCTTTGCAGGCCAACCGAATCTGTAGCACCTCATATACCCGTACAGTAGGAAACTGCCCTTCCGAGACGCCGTCACGGAAGAAAAACAGGTGGAGAGGCTTTGTTCGATTGGTTCGATAGAACTCACGCAAGCACTCCTTGACCATGTCCTTCAGGTTGGCAATATATTCGAGGCGGTTGTTCGTCACGTTTTGCTGGAACGACGTAACGCAGTGGTATTTCGACGGGATATAGTCTAAAGAGCCAACGACAGCCGCGATGGACGGGTGCTTATTGTTGAGCGGTCCCGGATGCGAGACATCGGCGCCAAACACAATGAACGGGCGTGTTAGGGGCTCGGGGAGCACGTTCGGTATGATCCCGTTATTAATACCACCCATTTTTGAATTGATCTTCAACAGGATGTTGGTAACAAAGTTTCGATCGAACCTTGTACTGTCGATATTTGATCCCTTCACGCATTGGGTCATCATCACAAGCTCGCTGTTGTTCTCGCTAACCTGCTTAAAACATTCGTACGACGTGTAACGACCAAGAATGACTATCGTCAACTTCGTTTCCGGATAGCTCGACTTGATCTCGCTGAGAATATGATAGGGAGAGTGACCAGGCTTATAGGTGTTGACGAACAGAGGAGCGGGCATGTTCATTCCAAGCTTGTTGCCCACGTCCTGCAAACTCTTGGCGAACTCCGCCGTTCGGCGGGCACCACAGCAGTCGGCTATACCCCAAAAGTCAACATCCGCACCTACCAAGAACGAGTCCACTGTCCATTGACCGCCAGAGGGCAAAACCGGCTTCCTTGCCGTCTCTATCTTCGGCGTGGGTAACACGCGTCCGTTGACACGTTCCGGCTTAAGATTGACTTCAAGGCCAAACTCGTTCATGAGGTCTCGCCCATCGGTCTCAACAATATTGCGCACAAATTTGTCGATGCTCCGAAACCTATCGACAGGTTTAATCGCCGTTTTACGGATGAGCTGCTTGGTCTCCTCGGCCCCAACGATTTTAGCGTGTTGGCCGGCAATCGTTTTGCATACTTCCATCGGAATGAAATTCGACCCGCCATCTTTGCCCTTGGTGAGCACACACTGTAGGCCAGGGTACTTCAACGTAATGTTGTATTGCTCAGCGAAGTATTGTGTGACGCTGATCGATCTATCCTCCATTGTTATGATGCACTGCGACACCGGCTTCCTCGAGATTCCGGACACCTTGTAACGCCGCTTGTAGGGGAGGTGTGTAACCTTAAATTGAAGAAAGCTAGTGAAACTGAGACGTTCAGCTGCGCTGTCACATTCGAAACGAACGTGCCATTGAATGATGCAGGTAGACATGGGGGCTTCTCTTCGTTTCGGGCATTGCATGCATGCGTGCAGTTTATATTTACCAATTCCTTTTCACGATGGGTAGATAGGACCGGTGAATGCCCACCCGAAAAATAACGGTCGCCTGTTGCCCTATTGAGCCGTAAGGTAATATTTGATATAATATATGAAATCGCCAAAAGTATGGTAGAATTAATGAAACAAGAAATTCGTCTTGAAGGCGACAGGCACACAAATCCTTGAAACACTCTCTTGAACGAAGACTAGACATTCTCGAACGAGCTTCACTGATCGCTTAGCCGCCTTGCTCATCTTGTCTAACGTGGAACCTGTGTCTTTACCTAACGTGCAGCGGTAATCAGTAACAGCGGTGTTGGAATGACTGTAACAGACAACGAAAGCGATATTCAATCATACCTCGATCTTAACAGCGCGCAACTCCTGCTCGATTCTCCGTCGTTCGAAATCGACCAATCCCGTGCTCAGCTGATCGACGTTGGTCTTCTTAAGGAACTGCGCAACATAATCGACGAGTGGCAGGCTTTCGTGAAAGAGTGTCGCTGAAATGTTCACGTTAAGCAGCGGTTTACACTGGCCTGGACGGATGGAGCTATAGTACCCGAGCCACATTTCTCGGCAGCCTCCTATTAAGTAGTCGCCGGGTTGGCGCGTGAAGAATGAACGGCCAACTGCCACTGTATTTTTGGCCGTTGCCGATCCAGTGCGTACGACAACATCCAACGCCTGTATCACTTCGGGACGCAAGCCATTCAACGGTATAATCGCCACGAGCTGCATGTTCACCTGTGGTCATTAAAAAATGATTTTTTTCCAAACAAAACATAACATCATCTCGTTTCGGACAATCTCTTAGATGGCATACGAGCTGAAACCCACAGCAATCCCTTCGAATATTACAAAATCAATTTGTGCCTAATCTCCACAACGTACTCCACTACGAGAGAACTATATATATATATATATATATATATATATATATATATATATATCTAGTATAGACGTCCACTTAGCATCACGAGATTGTATACTGTAAATTTCTTTGAAATAATTACATGTAATAGCGCAATAGTGTGATAGTAAACGAAGCTAGCCGAATCCAGCACCCACCTGGAGATAATGAATACAACTGATTTAAATGAAGTTCTGGAAGCCTGCAAGTTCGAGATATTAATGGAGTGCCTCTAACGCTGAATGAAGTGAAATCATCTGTTGGGAATTAACCCAACATAATATTATGACTTCATTAAGTTTCGGTTAGGGCAGAGGATCGAATAACACAATTCTCTTACCTGATAACGAATCATGCGCGCAAATTCGTCGATAATTGCGTCAGGTTCAGCAGTGATTGACACTACAGCAGAAACTTGCTGTGAAGGTAATGAATGAGCCAGGTAGATATTGCTTCGGCCATCATATGCGGGCAGACAACCGTTCAGGTCAGACATCCTTGCGAGCTTCTGGATAATCCTGCGATTAGTGGCAATCGGTATGGGACGATTGTTTCTGTTACCATCCAAGGCTATAATGCTTACGTCATAGTGAAACACCTGATTTAGTGAAGAGGACACACCATATAGGTTGGACACGAGAGCGATTGGCCTGCCCTGGGTGCCCGCTGAGCTTCTTCGGGGTATGTCGCCAACCTTCAGGACCTGCAGCAATTCCTGCATCGTTTCAATGTCTTGCTTCAACACCATGGCTCAAGCTTTTATCTAAATCTGATGATAGCACAAAAAGCAAAATGCAGCATCTGAAGAAATTAGAACGCTATCACACACCCTCGATTTAGGCTCAAATTCTTATCGCTGTGTGTCGACTGTGAGATATTTGACATCTCGCTTCGTATCGCGACTACATACATCATCCATCGTCATAAATGACGTCCTTTCTCTTAAACGAAGTCCACCAAAACTTGAGTGATCTAGCTTCCCTAGCAATCAGGACAAGAGACATTCATTGGATGGATCCTAGAAGATAATCAGTTCAGTCAGCTTTGTTTCAACCATTAGTAAAAAACTACGGTCGCACTTTATTATGTATGTTGTAAATAGCTTTTAAGAAAATATGATTATCTGTAGAGAAACAAAATCTTAGATAGTTTGACAGATTAGGTCGTTAGTCGCCTGCTGATATTCACTCAGCCAACCATGCAGGCAAGCTATTTATGCCCGCTTATTAAGTTGTTATTATAGGCTAGTCACGTCCGATGACAACCTACGTATGCGTATATGTCCTGCGGAAATTTATATGAGAGTAGTTCCGAACGTGGCCACAGTGAAAACCCTCCAGGAAAAATATGCAAAAAAGGACACGCAGGTCATGATAGGCCGAATTCTTGACGTAATTCTAAACGGCTGAATCGAGGTCGGCCACATAAGGACACCTGAGGGTCAGCTATAGAACAAACAAGAAAACGCTAGTATATTACTTAGTTAAGTATTTAGACTGTATACTCGTCCACAGCTATCGGTCCATAGAGGTCGTGCAGTATGCAGCTCTCGGCACTCGTATGGTCCCTGGCGCTAGTACGGCTACGGGCTTCCCGCCCGGTACATATATCTATATAATACATTCACCCCATTGTCAATGCGTTTGACATAGGGTGTCAGTATAATATATATATATATATATATATATATATATATATATATATATATATATATATATATTACATACTTTCAAGTAACCTTTGATACAGCACTGATGAATGTTCGCTTTGTGGTAAGAAATGGCTCCCAGCGAACACAACTGGGTCCCGCCAGAGTGGAGATACAATATCCACCAAAGACTTCTGTCGCACGGAGTAATCTTCATTAACTACAGTGAACACTTTAACCAGCACAGTACACCTTTGATGTAGCGCATAATAATAGTCACACAATGCACATTAACCTGTGTGCGTATCCAGCAACAAACAATACGCATACCAATGCCTCGTGCGTACGTTAAATGAATCCGCTGGTCGTACCAAGAACACACTGACTTAGATTTCTGCCAGTTTTGAGTTGATCTAAATAGTTTGAAGTCAAACTCATCACTTTTGGCTAGCATGTAGGTTACTCTTTTCGAACATATTTAATTATTCCAAGAGAACAGATGCAATATATAGTACCTTCAAATTATAAAGTGAGTCCCTGTCAGAGCATTGTTTTATTAGATATTTGCGTTAAGTGGCCACGATAATCCAGCACGTTCTTCTCGAGTTCGGTGCGCGTACACCGTGCGCAGTACCTGAATTGGCCATTGGCCTGGATCGAAAGGACAAAACCTCTGAAGGAGATATCAACGCAGGGGGGGGTTCTTCCATCGCAAAGAAAAAATTATCAATGAAGTACCTTCGAGTCTAGCTCCCAAACTGCAAGGAAAACTTTACTTGTAGTCACGAGGCAGAAATAAAAGCGTTTAGTTACAAGGGCGTTCTTCACAGGGTCATTTCTATAATCGATCTAACACATCGGCTCGCTTGATTCACACAATGAACAAACACTATGTGTGATGATAAATCGTTGGGCAAAACGCTGACGATGATTTTCGCCTGCTAGATGTAATAGCCAATAGGGATCATTAGTCCTATCGACATTAATAGAGATAGTAATAGTAGTTACCTTTGTGACGCAAAAGTATATAAGTTATCTGGGTGTAACTAGCCTGCCGGCAGTTATTCAACGGAGCGCTAGGCGAGCACCTATTATGAGTGAATGTATCTCCGATAGAGGCCTCGTGCTTATCACGATGGGATCGATTCGATTAAATAGTGGAGACATACAATATCATGCTGTTACTTGTCATTCGCATCAATCGATTCTAAAATGGAAGCTACATGCGTTCTAAGTGAATTACCTATACATGAAGAGCACGCGGGCAAGAGTCGGGGTGAATGCTGACCGCTGACGAAATGAACTTGATTGGTCACTCAATTTCTCCTTAAGCCAGAAAATATCTATCGGGTCGCGTTGAAAATAATCAAATCAATATACTACAATATTAGAGAGTATTGACAGCATGCATTTTCAGTTGTCCGTGCACTCATCGACTGATAATCGCTGCCAGAATGAGCGAGATGGTTACAAGACAAAACACAGGTGAGATCCCCATGATTCATCATCAAATAGCACTTCCACGTTATACTCAGCTCGAGTCTGGATACCGCCGTTTGCCCCTATCGAAGTAGGCTATTTGTCGTGAACGTCGACAATGCTGTGCATATGAGTGCATACATTTTTTCTAGAACAAAATCAACGAAAACGAATCTAAGCAAAATTTAACACAGATGAAACATACCGATCCTGACCAGACAAGGTGGACAGTGCATCCATAAAAGTGGTATATTCACGACGGCGTTTTTCACGCGACGTCTGCTCATTATTGGCTCACTAGCTAGCTGATTGTTGACATCGTGCACACATGCTTCGCTTGAGGTTGGTGTCGCAGCAAGTTCAACTGATTTCAATTTCCCTCTCACAGGTGTGTTTCTCCCGTTGGAGGTACATTCGATGGCAAATGATTGATCCGAAATTGTTGATGAGATGTGCGATCACCGGCCGTGTGCTATGTTCTCTATATTCGATCCCTTTGAAAATAGTATGAACATGGCTTCTATACCATGAGATGATACAGTTGTACTTGTGGGCGTCGTAAGCCCACACCAAGATATTATATGAACGTATTATGAAGATACAATGCGAATAACGTCTCAACACGAACTCCTTCGTGATGAACACAATCAGCCGAGCATCTTGCTTGTTTGCTTTAAGGAGTTAAAGATAGATAAACAGGATCCATTGCCTTGTTGTGCTCGCCACTACTGAGCTTAGTGTGAATTCATGTCCCTGCCTCGACGTCGATGAAGGTCATTGCGTATGTAGCGATTCATCCATTCATTCTATTCGCGCAATACAGGAAGTTGGTACCGATTGTGGGTGGATTAGCCAATATGTGGGTTCTCACGTGAGCGTAGGTACCTAGCATACCCGCGGGTCTCATAGATGGTGGCTCACAATTTCCAGAAAGCAAATTCGTAACAAGACAAGTATGGCCCGAGGCAGAGACGCAGACAGGGAGCTGCTCACCATCCCTTCGGCGCAGGTATTTCTTCGATTATTATAACTGGAATAATGAGGTACTTCCTCACGACACGTATCTATGAATATGTATTATGAGCTCGCTTAAGATTGCAGTGAAAAGCGTGTTCTAAGTTATCAACGAAATAGGTTACACACATGTGTGTTTGCGATGGCATCCAAAATAAATGTGTATATATAATATATATATATGTATATTTTTTCATAAAAGCTGTTGTTAGAGCACCATGTTAGAGTGTTAATTGTACGTATATACACATATGCACCCTCGAAATATTAAAGTTGGCGCAACTACGACTATAACAAACATGGGAAGTGTTTAGCAATCACCTCGTTGAGGAAATAAAAATGGCATTTTTACACTACCTATTATGATATATAGATGAGTATTTCTTGTTATCGCACCAGAGGTTTTATTTCAATAGTTGTAAAATCGCGTGTTTGACCACAGACGTAGTGAGCACTCCAGTTCATGTTATTATTATACATATATTTATTTTTTTCACCTGGGTAGTACTCTCCTATACCCAACAAATCTACTAAAATTGATTCTAGCGAGTTCCAAACAAATTGGATAAGAGATAAAAGACTATTTGTTTGGAATACAGAGAACTTGCCCGCGCATCATTTATTGTTATGGTGTTTCTATGTGTATTCCAATTACTGAAACTAACCTTGCCAACAAAAAGATTTAATCCCCGAGGCAAAGGATATATAAGTTACCTGTCAAATTAGATGGTTGTTAACACATTCGCATGATGTGTGCCACCCCTACCTCTCATTGGCCGGCCATGCAGGTCAGTTTGCCTGTTATTCACCATGTATCCGAACATAATCAGCACTCCCTCATGTTTAAAAAGAAGTATATGGCTGTATATATAGCGTCATATGTTTAGCCATCCTGGTACTGACTAGAGCAGCTGTTTGGTTGTGCGCCATCAATACCGGACGTTGCTTGATGACAGAGCGCGCGTGAGCTAGGCTTTAGTTACTCGAGAAGTTGAAAAACGATCTGACCCCAGAACGTTTCCAGAGGTGACAAACAGCTTAAACATAAAACATTAGTTACTGAAAATGAATGAAGAACTAGATGTAAGCAAAATACGTCAAATAATATTAGTCTACATATGCAACTTCATTTTGATCAGGGTGCGGCAGTGAGCTTTGCTCCCCTTAAAATCCGGTACAGGCGTTATCCCTTTCTAATTCTTAATCTATGTATATATGCAAACATTGCTTACATATGCTTACATTTTAACTAGTTATAAGTTACTATTTCTGCACTAATAGTTAATCCTTTGGTATTCTACTTCTTCCATGAGTCCATTATTTTTTAACACTTCCCCGAGATAAGTGAGCTAAATTGTAGTGTGAACTGAGGTGATTCTTTTCATTGAGGTCCTAGAAACATGGTTATAGAAATGCTGGCGTACACTAATACAAAAAATCCCTTCCAGGTGTAACGTTTCTGTAAAGACCCAAATCGGACCGGTATAATTGACTCTACTCGTTTGACGAGGTCTAATAAATGAGCTCAGCACAATGTTGACACCATCGCCTTCATCACGACTGTGCGTCTTAAAATAGACTCGAACATTGTCGGCATGTCAGCTCATATTTCGCCTCTCACGCAAACAACAACCGGAGCTGGCCAGACCACCTATCCGTCGATCAGCGCTCTGCACCATCCAAACCGACGGAAAGTAGCTAACGATACCGCGGACTACGACAGTGTTCGAAAATAAACAACAGTTATCTGAATGACATCTGCGCGAGTTTCGGACTACGGCGACGAAGACGATGACGACGACGACGGCCGTCACCAGAAGTTAATTTTGGTTAAACTGGAAGTACCATTGTTTTCATTCGGTTACGGTTTAATTTAAATTTCGGCCATTTTATTTTTATTACGTATTGTTCCATTTGGAATGATATTTTTTCGACAAGATTTGGCCATGATGTACGCTGAACGGGGGGGGGGCGCTCTCATGTTCTTTCCACTAGCGAAATAACTGTTCGTGTTACAATTCGTTGCCGAAAATGTCCAATATCCCCAGTATGGAGGTGCTCTCTCGCCCCCATCGATCGGGTGGGGGCAGCGGCAGCTTCAGTATGGGGCAACAACACCACACGGCTCTGCCGTCTGCTCGTGCTGATGGTTAAGGAGGGCTCCTCTACTGCCGTCCCGTCCCGCCCGTTCTGACGGTCGTCTTGTCTTGACTGCTCTCTTAGCACGCCAGGCTGTTGTGATGCCAACATCAGTGGATCGGCCGTCCCGCTGCTGATTCATTGACTTGACAGAGTCTAGCAGACTGGCGCATCACAGCTTTCACCAGTTTGGATGTGTGGTGGCTCCGACGATAGCGCTCAACAGCGGCAGCATCCGCAGGACTGCTGCTGGCCCCAATTACTCCGTTGAGGGTTATGAAGACCCAGACGACGGCGGTGACGTTGCGATAAAGAAAAAAAACGCTGTCGCTGGAAACGCGCACCAGTGATCCCGGTAGCGCGAAAACGAACGGAGAACGCTTCGAAGGCATTTGCCGGAACCGCCAGGCTCTGCAGTCGTTTACGGCTGTGAATGTCGGTGGTGGCTGCGTGTAGCCCACCCCGTGAATCGAGATGGCAAGAACGTATAAGTGTTTGTAGGGAAGAAGGTTGAAACAAGAAGAAAGAAAAGAACTAGTTTAGCTAGAGAGAGAGAGAGCGGAGGGCGATGATATATGAATAGAGAACCCGTTTCACCACCGTTACGTCACACTGAGTTGGTCTGCGTGACGATTGCTGATGTGTTCTGACAGAGTGGAGGGAGGGTCAAGAAAGCGAAGGTTGATTCTCTCTGTCTGATTTGATTATGGCGACCGAATGGAGTGCAATATCGATTGAGTGGAAACATTATCAATTTGTTCTGATCCGTTAGAACACTTTGTATTGTGCGGTTGGCGAAGGCGGGTTATCTCTGTAGCTTCGTGAAGGAAAGTGTTTGTAGTGGTGAAGTTACATCGTAGTACGAACACCAGCGGCGTATACGTTTGTGGCGTTCTGGCTGGTGTTTCGAGAACGCCGTTCGACGGTGGGGAGGTGGTTGGCGCACCCCATAAATCCTTTGGACACCCAAGCAACGACTGTGGCTCTAAGCTCTGGTTGCTCGAATGCCAACCTACGAGCAACAATTCCTCTCACTGCGAAGAGTGACCGTTACGGCTGCGACACTGTTCTGTCGTTACGGCTTCTCGTTGCAACTCGTACCTTGAGAAGCGAGAATCGAGACTGGTCGCGTCCAAGTGGCCAGTCGAAGTCCGTGTTGGCGATGACGCGGTGGAACTACTACTGAGTGTGCGCGAGTCTGTGTTCATGTGTGCACTCCGTGAGCGGCGGTCTACGTATCCCCTGCTGTGCTTTGGCCTACGTCGCACGCTCTAGTGAAGCTACTGCTGGCCGCCGCGGGCTGCTTGAGTAGCCACGGTCGATGTCCGGCGCGGACCTGAAGCTGCACCTCCTGTCGCAACAGGCGAACGGAGTTGGCGGGGCATTCAGCGGCAAGACGACGGTGCGTGTGGGTGCCGGCAGTATTGGCAGCAGCAGCAGCATCGGCGGGCTGGCGTGCGGTGGTAACCGTCGACAGGATGTGACCACCCGAGGATTGGAGATGCTCTCCTCGGTCGCGCGGACGCCAGCGCTCTGGCGCGTCTTCGCTGGTCTCGTTTTCTTTGGCGTGTGGTTCCTCCTATTCACGGAACTCGAGCACCGCATGCGCACCATCGAGGAGACGAACCAGTACATGGGTAAGTAGGATGGCAGGTGGACCTGTTTTGTCCGTGATTTCTGTTTGATCCTGCTACCGGAAGAAATGAAAACGAATTTGATACAATACACTGTCGGGAAGCACACGGGATTTTGGGTGTCTGTCCCTTTAGCTGGAAGATAGAATCACGATACTCTCACTCGTTCTTGGGTAGACTGAATATACTTAAGAACGGTAATGGTTTCCTCAATTGTGTACTATGCTGCTAGGAATTCATACCGCTTGGTCACGTTGGACCGACGATATACCCATGTTCTATCGAAAGTGCTGTCGTTCACAGGACGTCATGTCGCCGTTGAGCTTCCGAACGGAGCATACTCTATACGCTAATACGTTTACACGTATAGTATGTAATTATACGGACGTTATAGTACATCGAGCGTAATCCATTGGAGGTCGCTATGAATAAAGGTTATTTAACTTAAATACTTTCTATCTGTGTATTCCAATTTCCTCGGAGGACAGCGAATTATATCCCTTATATTTACCACTTGAGCAAACCCCTTCGTGTAGCGGATGGGAAGCCACTGTTGACCTTTTGGAGATTTCCCATAATGACGTCAGTATATACCTCGCAATGGATCGTCCGGAGTGTATGCTAAGATGTTTGGTCGTTGAGCAGGGTCTCTCTCTCTCATAGATGCTTGCTTTAGCTTATTTTATTGTACTAAATCTAAACGTTAAATCATAGATACGTGCCTCACTTCACGTATCTGAGCTATCGACTGATTCGAATACATATGCCGACCTCAGAGCCTTGTAGCCAAGGTTTCTCTGTCAATAATAGAAGAATTATCTTAACAAAAGTCTGTGAAATATATATGTATTTATATCAAATTGTTCTTGCAAATGGCGAGACCAATTTGATTATATTTTGTGCGAATCCCTGGCGTGGTAAGAAAAGAACCTAGATGAGAATAGGCATGGTTGTAAAAATTTATTATAGTATCTGCAAATCAAAACCTACTCTGGATCATGACGACGCTGCTTGGTGCGGAGCATGTCAATAATAAAATAAAGAAATGCCTTTGAGAATGTCGGTAGTTGTTCAGAAAGGAGTCCGTGTGGCTCGAGCCCGCCCCTAAACCCATTGGAGCCCCACAAGGAGAGAAAAATTCATAATAGTAATTCTTATTAACCCGAACATTAGCCATGCTTGTATTTACATTTGACGTTGTCATTATCGAACTGTTTTCTTTTATATATATTTTTTTTGCGATACGAATCATTATTAGAGCCAATGATGCCACAAAAACCATAAATTTAACCTTACTTATTGTATTGGTGTCTGCCAAAATCAACAAAGATAAAGCATTATGACAGAACGGTAAGTTATTACTGTGCATAGGTTCTATGTATATATATATATATAAATATGTTATGGAAGGGGTCATATTAGAGTGATTAGCAGGAATAGACTGATGTCCAGCAAGCTCATATCCGACATTTCTTCTGTACCTATCGATACCTATTTGGACGAGAATAGTACAATGTTCATGTCATAGGACATGTCTAAGATCATCATTCGGCTAGCACCGAATGCCGTTCCCTTATGCTACTAATGATGACATTTACTAGCCTTCAATATTCAACGTCCATTCGCTTAGAGTTCTTGGATTCTAAATCTTAGCGATCGTGTACATCGCGCTAATATTCCGTATCCATGATACGAGTGATTTGACATTTGCTTGCTGTTCATCGCCTAATGATATCTGTTACTATATCTATCCTACTTACCGATCTATAAAACCAGTCGGCCTCTGTCTCACTGACAAATGGAAAAATAACGGATTTCGACTGCTCTGTGATTGCAAACGTTTGCTGCAGTAAAAGTAAGCTCTATTGGCCTAGTCTAATGGAACTTATTGGTAGTAGCGGGCTGCTGGTAAATTATCGATGTATTAGTCCGAGACATAATACGCGCGTCAGTAGATCCTCATTGTTGAGGGCAAGAATACCACGAATATGTGAATCGGAGATCAGAGGATCAATGAACCTTCTTGGATAACGAACCTATTATAGTCCTACTTCCTGTGTCTAATCAATACATTATTTTAAAGAAAAGTAATAAAAAGCCATTGTAGCTTCACCAATAAATATAATAAACATAGCTGTGTGTTAGACAGTGCATTTCTATTAGAGATGCAGAGATGTCTTCGGTAACTTAGTGCGTCTGAATCTATTGCTGGTAAGTTAAAGACGAGCCACGAGTCTTATTTACCTCTCGGCTATTTTTGATCAAACTTCGCTTGTCTATAAGATCAGTCATACCGAGTTGTACAATAACAAATGGGAAATCGAGCGGTTCGATTCTGGCCCTCCAAGTAGAAACCTTTTTTTTTAAAGGGGGTGTTGGCATGCTAATGCATGTCAACACCGTGACCTCCCCCGCCCCCCTTGTGGAACTGTTTAAGATGTTTAATAGCACTGCCCTTCCCGGAATCGCGTAGCGCATTCTTCAGTAAGGGTGGTGCGATGTGTACAAGCCACGAGCACCACACATATTCTTCACCGTACGGACATGACGTGGTGTAGCTGACTCTCAGCTGCTTTCCAAGCAGTAACCTGGAACGATTGCTTCCGCTAAGAATTTTTTTGTTCGTGCGAGAGTGTATCCGTCGTCCATTGAGGTTACTACTTAGTAGTTTAGTAATAGCATGTAGTGGAAGGGCAGACAGACATCGTTCTTGAGTCTCCATACACCGGAGAGAGAGCTTGAAATTAGAAGTATGGAAAATAACTTCCGAATCTCCGATGGTGGGTAAATACGTTCCCCCTCTTGGCTGTAATATTTAAAAAAATGAATGCTATGTATCGTACCTTCGATTTCCTTGTATGGTAATGTACGGACCTAGTTACGTTGGGATTTTCGCTACGTACCCTATGGAACGACATGATTTTACCAAATTATGGCAAATTTTAATCCTCTCTGTGGTTATTCTCTGGGTGTATATCTGCTCTTAGCGTCTTCTGATGCTACAGGCAGAAATAAAGGTACTGAAAAAAATGTTGCATGAGTTGATGCCTGCTTATTAAAGTTCACAACAGGTTGGGAGCAAAATTATCTATGCTCACAAATAGAACGACATTTATTCTTTGATCTTATGCAGCTGTTTGCTAATCTAAGAACGCGTATGCAATTTCAGGCAAAATGCTGGCTCGATTAAACTTCAATCGTTTCTCTGGCCTGGGAGAACCATCTTCTCAAACAGAAGACATGGACGATTCCCTTGGGCTCCCGCTGAAAACATTCGACAATCAGGTATGTAATATTCCGGGTCTACTGTTAATTATATCTACTTTTCTACCACCTCCCACATCCCCGTTTTCTGTACAAAAGCATTTTCTGTATAAATATCTTGCGGGAGATCAAATATTTATATTCTACGATAATCCCAACGCAAGACGAGGAAGTTATACCCAGAACTCGTTTCCATAAGATAATGCTGTGCGTTTAGTGGGATCTGAAGGCGTCCTCTACCATGAATTGCTCAATCGTGGTGAAGCGGTTTGTTCGCAGACCGTAACAGAATGCAACTCAGTGAATTGTACCGAGAAATTAACAGAGGACGGCCGTGGAGAGGCAAAGAACGGCGGAAAGAGATATTGAAAAATTGCCCAGGTTGTTCTGGCGACCCACCCTACCGATCCTAGTTAGGAAATTCTGCCGCACTCAGCGTATACCTCGGACATTGCTCCACCAGACCACCAGCTATTTAGATCCATGGGGCACGGTCTGCGGGGGAAGACAGGATCAGAGATCCTAAATTGGCTGGATTGGTGGATCGTCTCCCACGACAAGATGTTTTTTCGCCGCGGGATCCACATGCTGCCTGATCAATGGACGATTGTCACAGAGGTTGAGGAACGCTCTATTGACTGAGATCCGTTCATTCGTTCAAAAATACAACAATTCTAATTCAGTAAAAGCGATTATTGCTTATCGGTCAACCTAATATATAAATCTCGTATATGGTAAGGCTAAAAACAACAGCTACAACAGCTCATAAGCACTACTCCGGCTAGCTAGCTTGACATTAGTCATACTTGTTATGTGACAACTGCAGTTCGATTGACATTTAGCCCAGGCCTTGATTTAGCAGAATTCAGTTTAAAACATAGCTAACAGGGCTATTTATAAATTTCGAAGGCACACTCATTTACGGCGTCCTAGAGTTTTAGCGTCTCAACCGGGTAGAGCTCTCTCTCTCCCTCTTCATTTTGTATGTTCCCTTTTACTCAATGAACGTGCACTTGAACGAATGAATGCTAATTCTCGCTAATTGTATCACATGCAAAACAACTGAATTCGTTGTTTCGCCATGCCAACTCGAAACATGGACAAACCAAGTTCAATTTCAACCCCATTGCAGCTCTTTGGCCCCGAACGGTGTGCGTGTTCGTTGAACACATACATGTTGTCACCTGCGGTCTCTTGTACTCATATACATACACATGATAGCAGTTCGTTTAGCTCTGCCATGCGCCAAATACAAAGGCCACCTTGAGAGGCCGATTGTGTTGCTCGTCTACAAATATCCTACATCACGGCACGTACGTACACACAGCGCTCCATAGGTAAACAAACATACACACACAGACAGACAACAGACGCACAGACACTCACGAGCTAAAAATAGATTATGCGAGGGTCCGCTAGTCGAATGCACCCGCTTTCTCCTCTCTCTCTGCCACGACGTCTGAAGTGTGCCGCTGCCTCGTTGACGTTGCCCTCGGTCCCCGTCCGGGTGAAGTTTTTGTACCGAGACGACCGCACTGCCCCGCATGTCGTATGCAAACAGGCGCAAACACCTCATGCAAGCACGAGATAAGCTAGCTATGTGGCAACTTCAATACGTCCACAATGTTGAACGCATCCTGCCTCATTTCTCTCTCTAGGTACGTCTCGTTCCCTATTTCGACGTCGATTTATGTGACCCCTGCTCTCAACAGGGTTCGCGATCGTCCTCGGCCTGTCGATGTAATGACACAGACAGATGAATACTGCTTTGATACCATGTTGTGCTAACCTAAATTCCGCCCTGTCATGACAGCACCAGGGGGAGTTATAGTAGCGATCATCATTAATTTAGTATACGTAGTATAACAGTATTGTGCCAAATTATATCTCCACTTGTCTCTCCTCCCTGTTTCCGCGTTATCTCAAAGACATCAAATTGTATCTGCTAAGTGAATAGGCGGCCACCACGATGTTTGCCTGCACCGCATTAGCTCGTAGGGTGGCGTGTTTGTAATTAGAGATCGGCCAATCGATACGCAACTCTCGCTCCATGATTACAGTTATGGCCAACGCGCTCGCCATAATATAAGATATTTGGATATAATATGATATCTTCCACCGTGTGTGTGTCGGCAGACGTCGTAATCTCGATTGCGACAAGAAACTAAGGTCACTGGCTGACAATCATAATTGCTACAGTGATAATTGCGGCAGCTTTTCTAAAAAAGTATCTCTAAAACGTAGTGAGGTTTACAATGAATCCTCTTAGGAGAATAAAGGACACAGCGACGGGCATCACGTACAACACTCTGTGTGTACTGAGTAGGAATTTATCTCATAATGAACAATGGCTACTTGATTATTATAAGTAAATGTTACTTACAAGATCTACTAGAAAGGCGTGAAGCATTAATGAGTGATGAAATTGAACAAATAAACTATCCAGAAATTAATTTAAGAGGAAGTGCCATAGGGCAATCAAAGGCAGGTTACGTGCTCTGTACGATACGGGATATTTGCTGTACGTAAAATGACGTCATACTTGACGTAGTCTCATAGATCATAATTGATCGGAAATTATCATACTTGATATATTTTATATCGACGGAAGAGGTCTGTAGAAATGTGCTCGGTGGAAAATGATCAGAACTGGGTGTTTCGATCGATGTCAGCGACGGTTTCAGAGGGATTTTAAGAACATACATGTTTCGTTGGTGATTTTCTCTCTGTTCTTGTAGTCCCGTAATAAAATAAATATAATTAGTAGCACTAAAAGTATAAATGCATTAGACAGTAGTAAACACGCAGTACTAAAAGGATAAATGCATTACTGCACAGTGTCCACCTATTAAAGGCCTTAATCGATTATTAACCTGTTGCTTCCCCGTTTCCTTTTAGGTGATTATCTATAATCGGGTCCCGAAAACGGCATCAACCTCGTTCACTGGCGTCGCATACGATCTCTGCGCAAAGAACCGATTCTTTGTGCTGCACATCAACACGAGCCGAAACATGCATGTGATGTCTGTCGCCGATCAAATGAGGTACTGGATAGGGTGGACTATGGGCTAAATTCAACGCGTTGATACCGTCTTGGGTAGTGCACGACTACCTGTGTACAGTTCGGAAAAAATGAATTGTAGCGATGAGCAATCAACTTGTCTCACATTATCCCTAAGCTTAAACTACTCGCTCCCTCTAACTACTGAAGCATCAGAAGAATGGACAGGTAATAGTCGCGTATTGCGGGCAACACCGACGAATAGATGACGATGAATAATTAGAAATTAATTAAACATCACATGATATTAGACATAGGTAGACTGTTCAATATTATATTAGATTTACTTCGGATGCTGTCATCCAGATACTGACCTGTTTTCCAAGTAGGTTTCAATCGAACCGGAAGCCTCGCTTTTAGAAATATTCCCCTTTTTCGCTATTGGACACAGGCCGAATAGGGCCCACTTGAAGGCAGACAATTTTCACAGTTGTTTAAACGAGCTTTAATTTACTTTACCCCTGGTTATAACTCTTCGTGTCTAATTGCATCTCGCCAAATACCTTGTACGACCGGCGTTCGGAGTTCGTCCACTTGCTCCATCATAAGACAACACCCCTCGAACATGCCATATATCCTAAACTGTTTTTCGAGCTGACCCTCAGCTGTTCCCCTATCTGACAGGCCTCAGCTCTTGACCTTTAGGTGACATAGTAGTGCCATATATCCTGTCACTAGCCACCGGTTGACTTGTTGTTCGTTATTTATCACGATAACGATGATTAGAGAATAAATCTGGTATATTTCTCTTCATTGTGCACAGGTACTCTGTAAATATTTCACAATGGGAAGCGATGAAGCCATCGATGTATCACGGCCACGTTGCGTTTCTTGATTTTGCCCGTTTCGGCATGCCGCCGCCAATCTACATCAATATCGTCCGGGAACCACTCGAGAGGCTCGTAAGTTTGTGGTAGTGGACGTCATAGAATGTCTACGTTATTATAGATATTAAGGCCGTTAATAACTAAAGTGTAAATTTCATAACAAGCATTTTATGGAACGCGTGCCGAATATTCCTCAGTACAAGTTACCTACCGTTCACGATCAGAGCAACTCTGGCTGCTTCCGATCATTAATTGGGTTGGTCTATTTGTCCACCGGGATGGCGTGGGGGTAACGTCGGGAACTAGCTATCATAGGGTTTTCGGTTCGAATGTCACAGGGTACATGCGAATCGATGAGGCGTTTACTTGCAGATTAGTCAATATATCAATAAAATTATAATTATAGGTATAACTGGAAACCGATGAACGGCCTTCCATGGTGTATTATACACTGGAGTGTCTTGTCGACAGAGGTCGATACGAAGTAGCGCGTGTTACAAAGGGACACCATTGGGGTGATTGTTTTGTAATACCTGCGCTTTTTGAATTTGTATGCAGAGTGGTCTATAGTTGTCATTTTCATAGAGGAATCCTATGCGTGGACTTCCCACCAACTAGGTTACCCAATTCGGACGAATATCCGACGTCGCAGTGCCATGCGCGAATTCGAGTGCTCCAAAAGCAGAAGTAATCGCATCGCCATTATATATCGGATGAAAAGACATTCTCTACAATGCCAAACAGATGGAGTACGAAGGATATGTAACACGACGCTCTCCCTACAATTCCATTATATATTGGTTTGTGACAGGTGAGTTATTACTACTTCCTGCGCAATGGCGACGATTTTCGGCCGCATCTTCAACGGCGGCGCAGCGGAGATAAACGCACATTCGACGAATGCGTACGTCAGCAAGGCCAAGACTGCTCCGAGGATAAAATGTGGCTACAAATACCGTTCTTTTGCGGGCACGCTCCAACCTGTTGGCAGCCTGGCAGCAGATGGGCCCTCGAACAGGCAAAGAACAACTTAATCAACAAGTACCTATTGGTAAATATGCTGAATGATGAATTCACGCTTCGGGGATAATTGTTCCTTTACAATCCATTTGTGTTTTGCAATCGATTTGTGTTTGTTAATTTGTTAATACCATGCGTGCGTGTTATTGTCAATACAATGACGACATATAATGTTCGATCTCATTCTTTTCGTCATCAGAATACTAACTCTGTGCTACGATTTCCGTTTAAGGTCGGTACAACTGAACAGCTTCAGGATTTCGTCGATATACTGGAAATCGTGTTACCTCGATTTTTCCGGGGGGCCTCAAAACACTTTCAATTAGGTAAGTGATCTGGATCCTCACGAATAAATGTTTTTCGATAAAATTTTACGTACAGGATTTTGTTTCATAATCAGATTACACTGTAATTTTTATATAGTTTAACCCTGTGTACATCGATTGTGTCGTCTGTGGTGGTGGACAGCAATTAATTAAAGTCGCGTTCAGATTCGAACATTCAACACAACAAAATAGAGACTGAGGCGTTCCAACAATTAATCAACAAACCGTCTATCAATGGATATTGAGAACTGTTGTGCACGACGAGCGCTGTGGTCACTCGGCAATCTGAGTGATCGTTGGATCGACTACCTTAGCTAAAGTTAAAGTCTATAAAGTCAAAACGCAGATATCTTCAGTGATTGTCGGCTGTTGAGACAGAGGGTGTGCGGGTGACGTGACCGTACCGTACAATATTCTTCTCTCTGAGTGCCGGTGTCGTCTTACCTGAAACAGTCGGTGCGTCAAGTGAGCGGTAACAACAAATGGGTGGATTCCTACTTAAGTACACGAAATTTCTCAGTTGTTATAATGGTGTGTCATTTTGAGGAACCATTTGTGTTTTATGCATGTTAAACTAGGAATAAGGCCTCTACATGATTTTCCCACTTAAACGCATCCGTTTGATTTCGCTATCCTATCATTGAATAGATCCCTTCACCGAATGGCGCTGCGATCAGGCACTAGGCTAGTGGCGGTCGATGACGAATTAGACATAAATAAATATAGCGTGATGATGACAACTATCATTCACAGCCGATACCCTACATCGAAAATGTCTGCCTCGCTTCTTAATACCTGACGTTCTCCATTCTCCAAGCTCAGTGGCTGCCATCGCATACGACAATGACACGACCGGTTTGGATTGAACTCATTTCAGGCAACAAATCACATTTGCGTAAGACAGCGAACAAGAAAGCCGTCTCAACGGACACCGTCGCCCTGATCAAGCAGTGGCCCATCTACGAACTCGAGTCGGAATTCTATGAGTTCGCTAAGAGGCACTTCAATCTCATCAAGGAGAAACTTAACGGAGAGCAGGGAGCGCAGCAATTCTTCTTCGAGAAGATCCGACCGAAGAAGCACTGGTAGAAGACTTAAGACAAGTGTAGCTGGAAGCTATCCGAGGCTAACGACGTAACAAATACAAAACGTCTGACGTATCCATCTGAATAAGCATAATGCGAATTTCCAATTCCACCCCTCCAATTGTATAAACTGTCGCTACAGGGTACACATCCAGAGACACACGTTATTGTTTCAAAGTGTTCGAGTACACGAGAAATGGCTCACACCGGTGCGACAGTTGAGCTGCACAGGACAACAACGACGATGACGATTCGTCGAATGTCGTTGTATTTTGTCTGTCGATTGCCTACACATTTGAATTTCGCCCCGAAAACAACAACAAGGCCACTGTCACCACTGTACTCGCGCCGTATATCATAATGGCAACAATAGCAGAATATATTTAAATTAAATGAAACCAATAGTTGTGACACTGTGAGCAAACATCGGTTTAGGCTGGCCTACCTTCTGTCACGTAAGCACCGGGCCAGTAGTGATTCTACGGAGCCGTGATCAGCGTAATACACGTCGTAGCTGAGTGAGCTTATACCAACGCTGAGTAGTACTGCAAGATCCTGACGTTCGTGTGGCCGTAAAGGCAGACGATTTTTCTAGGAAATGAAACAATGAAAGCAGTATAACCGAACCGGGGTGGATGAGAGACGTGTGAGACAAAGGCAGACGTTAGGGCTTTAAAAAAAAGAAAAAGCGTTAATATGTGAACACTCGATACTCAGATAACGGCGTGTCATTGTTGCAAAGGTTCAAAGTACCCAAGGGGCTTTCAGACGACGGGATCTCCGATTGCCAATACCGTATTCAGCGTATCGCACACATTTCCTATCCTGACGAAATAACAAGAAAATCGATGTATCAATGCGACACAATTAGGAACGAAAAACAATTAAGTACGCAAGTCGAGTTAGCGGAAAACGTTAACGGAGATCTGACGCTGATGTTTCGCATGAGTGTAGCTTTTTTTAGATAATCGTGAATTGACCTCGCTCATCTATGATTTATTTATTCTCAGAGACTCACTTATTAGCCAATGAAAAAGTACTGGAGAATTTTTATTCTCCGCTTTATGAGACCTGGATGTATATAAGGTCTCAATTTATGATTTTGAATTATGATTTGCCTCGTAAGGGCGCCGTAATGCGCAGTTTATATTTTATATTACTGATATATATATATATATATTTTGAGTTTAACATATCTTAAACGTACAACTTAACGAGTTTCCGGTGGAAAGTGCAGCCGGTTATTTGTATTTACTTATATATATAGACCTAGACTTAATTTTGTTATATCGATTGTAACGTGTTCGTCGTTTAATTTGAGAGGAACAAAATTGTGATTATACCATAAATATTTGCACATTCAGGCTAACGACTGATTGGCCTGATCCGAACGATCGGACCTGCTCATTGTTGTTCTATCTTCTCATTTATTAATCAGTACTTTAACCTGTACGGGCCTTGTATATTCTGTGGTTTCCTCATTTTTCGTTGTTGCTTTTTTTAATGAAATCACGTGACGAACACTGAGTAGTGCCTCATGTTTCTCACCGAAGAAGATAAAGCGAAGATCTTCTCTTCATATCACTGCTATAGGGCTAATGTTAGCTGTCGACGATAGCCACTTCTGCGAGGTCAATGCAAATTCCGCCGATCAGTTTTGAGTTTAGACGCACTTGTCTAAAATAAACACTATTTTGATTATGATTACTATTGTGATTCAAGTAGTCGATAATGATATAAATTTGTACTTACTATTGTATTTTTTTTTGCCTATTTTCTTGCCCACGACGGCATGGGCACCTACTTAGTGCACTATTAATAGGAAATAAACGGAGAGACATTTCTATGATATGACATAATTACTGTCGACTAACGTTCGCTATTCAATCGCTACACTGCTCCATAATCTGTAATCCTAACGTGCGAAGTCAATACTGATAGTGAATGAACTCTAGTAAGTTGTAACTACTTACCATTTCTCGCATCCGGGTCAAGATCCATCAACGAACGAGAGCGGCAACTTGGCGTGTCGATTTCTGATGGCACAGATTTCGAAAGCAGTTGCAGAACGAAAGTTGTCTTGGGGTGACGCTGTTGACTCATGTCTTTCATATTGTGGTGACACGCTATAGTAATGGATGCACCGTGATGACGGTACCGTGTCGAGTTTGCTTAACTACTATACTACCACTACTAATAATGATGATAATAATTTTTTGCCATGTCTATATATATATATATATATATATATCCATAGGATATTAATTCGCTATGGTTATCGAATAAATACTATAATTTATTTAAGAGTGAGGTGAGAGAGAGAGAGAGCACGCTGTGTGTGTAGTGGATCTGCATAGGGGTTCTGTGTGATAGCATGGTCAAGAAAATAGTGATTTCCAAGGAGAAGAATCTCACGGAACAATAATACTATTGGTATATTCACTACCCGAATATTGATCAAATACCTTGCGTTGATGGCGCCGTAGCAATGACTTCCCATCTCGATGGGTGTATAAAGCAAAATATCAGCACCGCGAAAAAAAAACAAATAAAGTGAACTTTCAAATGAATTCCGTCTTTCAAATGGGATTACTACTGCTATTATGACTATTAATACTTTTGTCATCATCACAGATGTCATGGTACCACAAGTGTATTCACAGCCAGCCACTGCAGCCAGAATGAGGTTAGACATTACGGAGGGAAATGACTACGCTTAGATGAGCTATATAACACTGAACGCAAGTTGGACACTCCAGCAATAACAACAGTGACCACACAAGTACTACATAATAATATTATTATTATTTCGATAAATATCCATCATTCACGAATGTACTATAATGCGCGTGTCGGTGCATTGGTGTTACGAGGCGCCGTTTATTCGACAATAATTATACAGGGTGTTTATTGAGTCGTTTTGAGGCTATTTTCAGCAAAAACGCTTACTGCTACAATCGGTGTCAAGTTACAGTGTGTTCTATTTATTCAACTTTCCCTTTAAAATCGTATCGCCTCAGCTTGGAACTTGCCAACTGTATTCAATTAAATGAGTTCTTTTTTTTGAGGCCTTTTTCGTTTGACTCGTCCACTCACCACTCACAAACTCGCACGCAAAATAGACTTGCATTGTTGAACGCCGTGGCGTTTACAGCACACAGTTCGCCTGAGTTGTCCATTCGTAAGATTTACATATCTGTGAAGTCAGAGAGCCGAGTTAGGTAAGAGGTCAGAAGAACGCTTCGTTGATGCACCTCAGCTATTATATACTGTGTAAGCGTGTGTATGTGTGAATGCAGCACGACATTCTCGGCTGGAAGAGATTTGCGTAATAAAATCGCGTTACGTTTAAACTAGCTTGTGTGGCTCGAATGGAGATATATCTGCCGTTACAAGGAACGGGACGGATTCGAGACTAGCGGTGGCGGCGGCGGCGGCGGAGGGGCAAATCCTTTTATCGAATGATTGTTTCGTTATCAAATACACAACTTTGCTGCTGCTGTTCTTACATCTAGCGTATGTGCGCGTCAACATGGCAGATGAAAAGGGAAGTTCTGGTGAAGGGTGATACATACTGAAAGGTACACTGTTTCTCATAGCCATTCAACGGGATCCTTATTTATTAGGGTAACGTATCCCGACACGCTTCAACTGACCTAATACGTATATAACTGAATGTATGTCTGCGTGTGTAAATTAATGTTACATTTACTATGATTATTATGGGAAAGTGCAGTAATGGATAGCAGGCAGAGAGGGGGTGCAACTTATGGCCGATATATATATATATATCACCGAAGAGAACAATAATCACCGTATGTGCGTGAGTGAGAGAGAATTGTAATAAGTGAATAGATTATATATATATATACACACCTATATAATAACATCTAACCAAACAAATGACAATCACGCCCGCAACAATCACATACAAAACGATTATTACTAATTACATATACCAATATATATATATATGTATATGTATCTTGTTGTTTCTATATGACGTTGTATTAGTACTCGATCGATATCTTTAATAATATTAAGCGATCTATACACAACGCTGTTCGCTATTTCGACCACTGACGCCAACCGACCATTTACGAGACGCATAATAATAATAATAATGATACTAATAATACAAGTAATAATATTGATAGTACTTAATGGCACACGTGTAAGAGTAACGCATGAAGGAAATAAATCAAAATAATGCTTGAGAAGAAAGACACAACCCTAGACATCTATTGATCTATTCGTACAAAGGGTACAAGAGAATCGAGACAAACTTGTTAGCAAACTCTGCTTTCACACATTTCAAAGATGTCAAGCTATTCAGTTCTGTCGAAAGAGAGAGAGAACGATTTGTTTTTTTATTAGTCACCGGCACCAAGACCGCGACACTCAAATCATCAATTAATGTCGGCAGGAGTGCAGCCATGGCAACACCCGACTCCCTTAGAGAAGAAAACGCGTCAGCGTTGACATCATTAAATCATGTTTATAAAGAAGCAACAACAGAGAACGACGATCGAACCGAGAGAGCAACACAGCGGACGTATGTCGATGTTGATGCTGGTTGCTAAATTAGACTTTCCGCGTCGATAATGCCTAGCTATACACTTACCGTTAGCTGGTTTAAAATACTTTTATGGTGACATTGACACGTATCTATTATATATATATATATATATTGAGCGAGAGAGAAAAAATTGACATGTGAAATACCTGTACATCACCTACCATCAGAACTATCCGTGCACGGATGAGTGAATGAATGGTATCAATACAGATGCGGGTGCACACCGCCGTGCGCTGTGTTGTGTGTCTACCAAATGAGATTGATTATCATCACATTTGTGATGCCAGGGCGATACGACCTTATAGCCCTGACTTATAGCCCGGATGTAATTATTCACGATGCATAAAAACCCTTTAAGATTTCATTAGTTCCACAGAAAGTGGGAGAGATAATCGTTACAGTTCTACTGTTGCAACGTAATTTGTCCTATTTAGACAAGTTTTGTAAAGATTTTAGCTTCTTATTTACCTATGAGTTTTGTTCGCCGTTACACGATCAACGGCCGGCATAAATAGTTCACTTTCGTTTCAACTGAACTTCATTCATGAGTCATATTACGTGTGAATCTGTTATGTGATATATCGAGTTGTGTTTTATACGAGCTCACTGTTGCATTTCATTACTCGGATGGCTACCTTATCAATGCCTACATTTCCCTTCAAATGTGTATAAAACCACTGGATCGCCTCCTTAAATAATTATCGTGTTTTATTAGTTCAAATACCAGTGGCATCTATGACAAATGTAAATCTTAGTCAAGCGTTTCCTATTCATGCTCAGAGCACTTATAACTTGAGAATTTCCAACACAATCAACCTTGGTAAACACAAATAAGCGATCGTTCGTGACTGATTTTGAAAACAAAAATGATTTCCTTTTTCTTCCCTTCAAAGGGGAGCATCACTCCATCCTTATGAGAATAATATTCGAAATAAAGTGCTGGGTTGCGCAAATGGTTCAAAAGCTAATTATTCACACCGCATACAATCTTCCAATCGCTGCATCATTAGCCACCACACATTTCGATTATCCTCCTCATCACGTCAGCACAACGTTTCGTGCACGTTCGACACGGCTCAATCACGATGTTTACGACCGAACGAGAGTACACTGTTTGTCAAATGTAACAGCATGCACAGCGCATATTCACAAGTACTCATCACCAGCGTTCTTGTGCAGTGTAGTTATCCATATATATATATATATATATATATATATATATAGTTCGGTCGACACGTGGGGCGGCGCGCTCGTGATCTCACTCGATATTTCAACTGGGTGCCGTCCAATTGGCCAGATATAAGAGAAACGGACGAACATGCGAACGTACGACGAGGCCCGATTTGTTTAGGAAGAGTGTATCCCGCATGCGATCTATCTCTGCCAGACAGGCGATTTGTACGATAGTCGGGCTAGCGTGAAGCCTGATCACAATAGTGTTCGTCGACATGGACAGCTTTGCCTGATGAAGAACTAGACATGCTAACACGAAACATATACATATTGCGATGAAGGTCAAATATATTCAGAATACATAGTACTGCTGTAGCGGTAAAACAGTCGGTAGTTGTTTCAGAACCAAAGGAAATATACACACTTATTGAATTGGTCAGGTAATACACTATTACCGGAGGTGAATACGGCTTGAGTGTAAACTAAGCTCCCTTTATCGGCTAGCAGCAAATTTGTCTCCCAAAAATTCACTTGCACAGAACACATTGTATTGGTTGGGCAGTGAACAATATCGACGACACTCCACATAATGAATTCCGCAACGTGCGTATGCAGAAAGATATGGTGACGAGATTAGTAGTAGTCGATTATACTAGGCAGCACGCTAGAATCTGTAACCAACGATGGCGTATATGTACATTACAATAACATTTTGCATGACCCTGTATGCCCGCAACTAAGCGTACGCTATTGCCACATTCCCGATGCGTGGATCCTCCGTAGTGGTCGGCGACCACCTGAATCTCATATTCGGCGAATCTAAGGCGGTAGTCCGAGATACACAGAGAGAGAGAAAGAGAGAGCAATGCGGGGGCGAGACAAAGACTTTTCGAAGAAATATCACAAATGTACGTGCATATGCTACAGTCTTCACCAACAGGTCGTTCCTGCGATTTCAATAGAACAATTAACTATCCATAAGGAAGCAAAAACATCAATAACACACACTAAAATAAAACACTAAGATAACGATAATAATATTAATAATAATAACAACACATAATATTATGACAATTTCGTATATGACAAAAATCTACCGCTCAGACGAGTCTACCCGCCTTTAGTAAGAGGCTTGAGAGAACCGAGAGAATGAGGGGCTTCATGTAGACTGCATAGAGCGAAAGTGTCTGTGTGTGCGAGAGAGAGAGAGTTCATGCTGATCGATGATGTTGATGACTAGAAGATTTGGCGAGGATGGGATTAATATAGACCCAACTGGCTGAAGTTGGCCTTCTCGTTCGTGAGCCTTTCTCAATGAGTGCGTAACGGTGTCAGGACGATTCGGGCGATTGGCTGCGCCCGGATAGGTGAACAAAAGTGTTACGCCCCAATAAAGTAAATCAATGGAATGAACGATGGGTACATATCAGCAAAATAGCTAAATTATGTAATGATGAATATAAGCAGGAATCAATCAATAAAAATCGAAAAAAAAGCGTTAGTATATGAGTTAGTAAATGTTCTATTCGGAAGTTGTCTTCATTTTAATTCCAAATAATCAGCGACACCAAGTGTTAGGGCAGCCATCTCTCATATATTATAGCTTCCATCAAAAAATAATTTGACAGTCATTTTTTTATTTAATTAGTGCTTATATAGGAAAAAAATTGGTAGTAGGTCGCTGGGGGTTTTCAGGTGTTCGGCCAATAGCTTCTTTCGCTGTGTAACTAGGATAATCGTCGACAAATTACTGTGGTAAACTAGCCGCACATTATGAATTTAAGAAGAATATCCATATCACAAAGGATTAGCAATAATATAAACAATAGACAACAACAGACTTATTGCAAGATCGGACTACTGTCAATCACAAAAACGATTGCCGGTCGTTGAATTAAATTTGTTTCAAATAAAGAAGATTTCTACATTTTCCACCAATTATTTCCTTTGCATTTGAAGACAACAAAATATGATGAGAGTATTTCAAGGCAGAAGCAGCAACGGCTGTATATCCGCACTTCCCTTGATTTGCGTCAGAGCATACGTTTATTCACTTTTATGGTCCTTTTGAAGCTTGCCGTCTCGGATGTGACAGGAACCCATCACGTGAAAAGGACACGAAGTTTTATCGATAATTGTGAACCCCATTGGGATTAGAATATCGAAAATGTTCCTCCGAATTTTTTACTGTTACTTTTACTGATAACGAAATATTGATGTAAATAAAGTCGTTTCCCGAAATCGGCCGCATTTGAAATAACACATGAGACGAGAAATAACCCAAATAAGCCATTCTTTTTCACTATTATTTTTACGAGAACTTAAGCGTCATTTTACATATGGGATTGTTACTTCATTTAATTTGTCAGTATTTTTTAGGTATTAGCAGGCAAGAGCCTCTCCAGGCGTCGGTACTATTTATACGCTCAGCGCGCTCGACCTCGAGTGCGGCACTGATGGTTTGGCGACCACGAAAGTTATTTCCACGTAACGCAAGGAATCTATCAACCATCCGCCGTTTGCATAATTTATGAGGTATATTGATGTCCGCAGCATCATGCACATAACCTATAGACTTGATCGAGATGGAGTCTCTTGAGACCCCACACCTGGCACTGACTTGCAAATAAGTCTTTTTGCACTTTTCCAAGACATCTGTGTCTTTCATCAAATACGGCCTCCGGACAACAGAACTATAACAGGTGGGATAATAATACAACAGTTAAACTAGTGTACAGCGTAACGTAGGAATAAAGGTTTTTTACAACGCGGCATCGGAAAGCAGTATTCTACACAGAGTTTACAGACTGCACCACTGCAGCAATATAAGAGTCAACTCATAACTATGCCCAGGACCTTCGTGGTGCGAGCTTAAGGAATGGGGTCACCATTTAAATAGCATTTGAAGGTGTGGTCACAGGATGAAAGTATAACATATTTCGGTACAGAGATCAACATATCATGTTCCACGGACCTCCCCGCAACAGTATCTAGTGCAGACTGAAAGAGCTTCCTCTCTCCAGGATAATCACAGGGCTCATAGAACCTTAAGTTATCTACGGAACAACACAGAAGCGAGGATGAGAGTCTATCGAGCGCCTTGGAAATATCAAGGTAAACATAGCCAACTTCTATTTACGATTAGAGTCTAAAGCCCAATCCTGAACCATGCCGACCAGCTGCGTAGATGTGGAGAGACCTTCATTAAAACCGTGTTGAACATAATCCAGCAGCCCCTTATGTACAAAGTAGGAGAAGATATGATCAACGAAGATCTTAACTATGCTGCATACAATGGGCTCTTGGCCAACCGGTCTATTCTTATCCTCTTCAGCTTCAGACCTTTTCCTGAGTACAGAAGTAACCAACGAGGAGCGAAAACATTTTGAGACTGTGCCCTCAGCGTAGCTACTCCCTAGTTGGTTGTCTTTAAGGGATACATTACCCGACCGAGCGCCAAACACGCACATATGTTTAGTCCCGAAGGAATTTTTATTTAATTGTTCTCGTTTACTCGAAGCTAGTTAGATATTGCGAGGGATCGTTGCACATGATTTAAATCGTTTTTATGGTGTAGCCACTACCCATTTATGCTCGGATATGGGGCAGCGCGCACCAGGGTGCGTTTTTTTTTGGGTCTGATGTCCCAGTTTCACCACTTGGCTCTGCACTGATTGCTGTCAATCCATTCCATAGGTGTCAATGTCGACCGCAATACCCAACCGTATTGTACTTGAAACTCGTATTGATCATTCCCGAAAACAACTGGGTGCTTCCAGCTCTCAGGCCCTCGAAACACTTATGTGCTCTCACGGAACGGCGACGGTTAGGCGATGTACGATGTATTGTAGACATCTGCTGCTTGTCGGTCGAATGATCGACTGTTGTTATTATAATCCATCATGGCGTGTCCCGTGGGGTCCTGTCGGGCTAGTGTTTCCTAGAGCACTAAAGTATATATACACGTAAGCACTTCTAATGCGGTAACGACGAAACCTCCGTTGCTGAACAAGGCCAGCGAGTCTTATTAAAGACGCTCAATTTTTCATGATCGACAAATCTGAGCGTTCACATCGTACGAAATATAGTGGAATGATTATTTTCATCCTATAGATATGCGATGATCCCGAGAAGGGCGCTGACGATTTTGACGATCTGTGTGGGCCTCTCGAGAAACCTTAGGGTGACAAGGACATACCTGGGGAACATCAGGTTCACATATTATAAACAGATACAATAAATAACTGCCCCACGGATACAAACGTTAACTCGCGAAGACATTCGCCGCACCTATGATATAACATAGGCCATAGAGTGCTAATATCACAACAGAGCGCGAGAGGAAAAATCCAGGATCCCGCTTCGTACGTTGTAGTGCTATCAGTATGCTTCGGCCTATATATTCTGCATGGAGACCCTCCACCATAACTACTATAATACTAAATTTTCAGGGCTGACCCACAGCCAGCACTTAACGTCCACGGGACTGCTCCACCATAACTATTATATCAATAGCCGAAGTAATAGTTATGGGCCGTAAGATACTATGAATACGGCGGGACGGGATACGCCCAGAAGCGTAATTTCAACAGGGTAAAGGGTTAACGATAGTCAGGTAAAGGGGTAATTGGTATAGGGGAATAGATACTTGCAGCAGGGGTATAATTGGAGCAATGTGGGAACTTACAATGAGCTACGTCATAACTGCAACAAGATAGCTAGGCATAATAATAATATAATAGCTAGAACGATGCTATTGGTTAGTTGAAATACGATATTGGCAATGGAGAAACAATGTGTTCCGTGTCAAACTCCTTGTCAAACTCCGAGGTTTTCTAGTGTGTGTTTGGTACTTGCTATATGCTATTTATTTTTTACTATTTTATACTATTAGTACTACTAGTATTATTATTAGTAGTACTTTCTATTATATCTTATACATATATCAAGCAATTTGGTGTACACGGACCTGGTTGCTCTGAGTTGTTACGTAAAGCGTACATGTCTTCACGATGCAGTCTAAAATATTTACACATTGAAAATCATTCTGTAATTTCCGCTGACGGTGGGTTCAGCCTTATTGTTGCGTGCTCTCCAATTGCAGCAACACGCGGCGCATATGTGCCCTATGTTACAATAATTTTGTCAATGATAGGTATGTTCCTCTTCTGACTTCTGATACCAAATTACTTCGCTGGGAGCAGGCGATTCCGTTATATTATCCCAATGCATAGTTCTCGAAATGATGTGCGGACGGACTCAGCTGAAATTGAAACCTATAGAAGAAGTCATGTCTAGTGTGAAAGTCAAGCTACGCTTTCAATGCTAGTGCACGCACGCATGCCCACACGTACAATCGATGTATTCATGCGATGGCAAAAGGAAATGGCCCAGCAGTCCAGTGAAAACACAGGAAATGGACTTTCGATGCTTCTCTCCTGATTTCCCACAAGAAAGGCCTCTTCTCTCAGGCCCCCTCTGCCCTCCGTTGAACGGATGCACCCGCGGCGCTCGTGAACCCGAGACCAGCTCGCGACGTTAGAATCGACTGGGAGCCCACACGCATTGTACTAGGTCTTTTTTCCCCTCTCTCTCTCTCTCTCTCTCTCTCTCTCTCTCTCTCTCTATCTATCTATTGGGCCTCCCTTCCTCGAAGAAACCTTCACGCTATGTCAACAATGAATCTCAGATGTCTGTCAGAAGGTAGTAGCATTTCTCGGGCACACAAAATCCTCTCCAAAGAGTTCCCTAGAGCAGCTGACGGAAGTCCCTTGGGCCGCCTAGTGTAACGCGTTCATCGAGGACTCGAAATTTGGGAGGCTGTTCGCCGATTTTGTTACGACTCCGCGTTGAACCAGTCGTGATTAGCTGCGATACGCCCAACAGGCGCCAGGAAACATTTATTTCTTGGGATGCCGGTCCGATATGTACCGATCCAAATTTGTACCTTGCGGATACTCTCGAGCAAGAAACCTAGCCGTTGGTAGGCACAACTTCAAATGACTTAGCTATGCTCAAATGTTATGCGGCTGCTTGCATCTAGAATTTAAAGTGGGATTATGTTTGGCCGTTGGTAATAACAACGACAAAACGTAATCGAATACAATGGACAACGTGGTGTCGATGCAAGGGACAATTTCAAAGACAACCAATTTGATTCGCCTCTATCATATCTTTCAGGATCGTTAGGAGGGACCGTGGCTGGACGATGGTTAATGACTGCAACAAAATTTGAAAAACGATTAGATCCTTAGTGATTTATATCTCCACCTTAACTAGGGAATTGTTTGGGCATGTTAAAAGGTGATAGTGTAAACCCGTGTTGTGGTCGGGTGCCACAACGAAACAAGTGGCAAAATCTAGCTGAAAAAATGTCCCCCTCGTTGTACTAACGCTCCCATTTGCTAAATAACTTTATTGTATTAAAAAACGACTGCTAGCTAGCTGCTGCAACAACAACATCAACAACAATAAACACCTGAGACATAGCTGTTCTCAGCTGCCGTTTCCTGGGAGGATAAACCACTGGCGTGTTAGCGTGCACACAGTTTTCACGCAATTACCTTATATATGTACATATAACACTGCATGAGCTATCACATGAGGTCGTAACATCTTTATCTACACATCATCCATAGGGTTGTATTCTCATTCTTGCGAAACGAAGCTTTTTGCATTCCATCCCGTGATGAGGAAAACGTTCTACATCGTCTTTTCACTATTCCTCGTCTATTCGCCTCTTTTGAAAAAGGAAAAGGACGAACCACTGAAACCTACCGTTTTGTTGGAACCGAAAATAGAGGCTCACATATTTCGGCTTTTAGATTTCAACTATTCCCTCTTGCCCCAGCTGAATTCACCACCACTCCCGTGAATGCCCGAACGCTTCTTGCGCTACCGCCGACGTCGTCTGCCGCCCCCCGGAGGTTCGGTGTCCCGGGGGGCTTGCGCTCCGTGTTTGTTCCCGTTGAGGGCCGAAGCCTGCTATTGCGCCGAAACAGCAGCAGCGCCACTAACATCAGCAGCAACAGCCGCATCATCTCTAAGCGTTACTGAATAAGCAAACGAAACGAACCGGAGAAGCAAACGCTGTAGCAGTTGCAGCTGTTGGTGTGCAAGGGCACCAGCGGCTATGAAAGCGCCACTGGGGTGGCCGCCATCATGCAGATTCGTTCTTGGCGGAACGATGCTGTTGCTGTCTGCGCATGCTGCTGAGGCTGATGCCATACTAGATGTCTGGGTTCGCCACTGCCATTGGGTGCCCTAGGTGTTTCCAGAGCCTAGAGTCACTCGACATGCATCGTTACACCGCCGATTTGACTGACGAAGATGCAGAGACGCTTCTTACATTGGCTCTAGCTGCCTGCATGCGACTTCGGTATGTCCGCCTACAGCGCCAGCAATAGTATATAATAAATACTAGCAGTCGTGGTGGCATAGCATAACGACAGAGATGCTAGCACCGTTAGTGAAGTTTGTTTGTTTGTTTAGACAGGCGTATTTCGGGAGCTTGTGGGCCCCGAGACCGAAGTTGTACACCAGCCGAAATCGACCGAATGGGGGGATTCGGTGGAACAAACACCAGACCCCGGAAACAGCGCCAGAACGACACTGGGCCCATTTTAGGTACAGTACCGCGCGGAGTCATATACGACGAGTACTCTAAGCTTGCCACTCAGCGTCCTGACCCGCCGAGAAAATATCCCCTAGGAGAAAAACAGAGAGTGGCCCAACGCGGCGCTCGATCTGCGACACCAACGGCGTGTAACACGTACGGCTGTTTTGCTCGCTTGGTGAATCTGATAATGCTCTATACGCCGAGATGCTGATGTCGCACATGCGAATCCAAAATGAAAATGCGCTTAGCTTTGGCCATACGTGCTTTCACAAGCATTTATTCTATCGTATGACACAGACGTGTGACTCGAAAGATATCAGTGATACCGATTACAGGGCCACCCGTTGGCTGAGTTTCTCGTGTACTCTTTAGACGGAAAGCTATGCATTCGTTTCGTGCGCGTTTGTAGCGGAGATGTATCGTCTTCGGAGTCGCCAGAGAATCCGTTTACCAACGAATCTGCCCTGATTCGAAGACAGCTGCCAGCTGATACTGCTGCCGTCACAATGGCATGTCTGTTTATGTCGGTGGTAACCTGGTAGCGAAATTATCGCCAACAATTTAGTCTTTTTTTTATGTTTTGATCGGTAGATCTAGGATACGTAGTACACTTATTGATGTTCGGTTGAAAAGTAATGAAATGAGATCCCTAGTTGACTAATAAATGTATAGTTTTCTAATTTAAAAAAGAGCATATCCTGCCAGAACGACTGTACTTAAAATGTCTTTGGGGCAAGTTCGCAACTTGATGTGATTTCTAGTTTCGCAGAGGGAAGACATCTGCTGTAGTCATTCAGTCTTCGCTGTCTGGAGTGTCACTCGACCGACAATGTTGTTGTCAGAGCTCAGAGAACATATCAAGGTCGTGTCTGTTGTGACATCAAAATCGAATGAAATCGACAGTGTCTTCCATTCAGTCGATGATAAAGGGTAAATAGATGTGTTCTGTTCCACTCAACAACGTTGCTGGACATTCAGACATCGACACGAGCCTGTTTGTGGCTGCCGAAGTCATCTGGTGCTAGGAACTACGAATAACAAGCTAGGTGCATCATGTATCAATAACAACACGGGTAAACATTCGACCGGTGTGTGGGTGCTCGTGGCGTTCATGTGCAATATGATAAAATTGATTGGCTGTCTTTTTACTGCCAGTTTACTTTTGACGTAGCCAGTGGCTATCGAAACCAATTCGCCAGCAATCGCGATTGCAGGCGATTTGATTTCGCTTGAGGAAAATTAACTTTGGTGGGAGTATATTTAGGAGGAGGAAGCTCTATCAGATCCTGCCTCCAAAGATAGAAGCACTATCTGCCTATAAATAATATGGGACGAAACCGGAATTTCAATCCCACTGTTGGGTAACTACTGAAGATAAAAATCGAAACATTCGTTGACCGGTAAACCGATACGGCAGGTCCGATCAAAATAATAATCGTAATAATAATAATAATCAATAATAGCAACAATGAGAGAATAAACGTGAATATGAAAGGTGAAAGCGGCTATCAGTCTGCTTTTGTCACATATCAAACGAACTCCGATCAACAATTTATGATGTTCTTGTCAAAAAAAAGAGAAGTTTATATATTACACGAGTTAGCTAACTGTTACAACGCAAATTTAATTAAAAGAAAGATTAGAGTTTGTGTAGTAAACAAGCTCTCTTTTTAATAAATTCTATTATCAATTTCCCATTACCACTAACGATTAATCGAACCAACGTAATTGTGTGTAAATGAATTACGAATAAAAAACAGTTCGAGTATGATGAACAGTGTTTTACTTAAACAGTGAAAACGCTTACAATACACGGGACGTGATTTTCTTCACATACGGCTAAGTCTTTCTCTCTCTCACTCTCTCTGTCAGCATCATTAACGCGTAATCTGCACTATTTCCTTCAGCCTAATTTATAGACAGTGCCATCTACAGCACCGAGTATATAAATACCTACATATATAATATTCTGCAGTTTGCGTTGCAGGTAGCCGACATCGTATTATCTATCCCCCCCCCCTCTTTCTCTCTCTATCTCGCCCTCTCTGCTGAAAACGAAAGAAAAGGAATCAACTTTCCCTGCAGGACATTCGGTCCGGTCCGGACGAGACCAACGGAAGGCGCTGCTATACTATTCTTCGGCGTTGCAAGTGCACTACTTTAGACTCACGAAGGACAGAACCTTGTTATCAGCATTTGGAAAACCTCTCCTTCGAGGTCCTCCTCTCGGTGTCAGGGCCGGCTGACGTCGACTGTGTCCCATGCAGACGCGCAGCCGCCGGAGTCTAGGACGCGGGACCAGGGGATACAAAGGTCCTCAAGCTCATAAAAACTGGATAATTTCGAGATACCTTAAGAGTGCGCGATGGACGTACCAAAGATAAAAATAATAAAATATGTTCCATTGCTCCCCAACGCGGCGTCCCGCAGACCGCCCCCACCCGACCCGGACGTCCCGCAGACCGCCATGCGTTTCTCTTTCTGCCGTTCGCTTGCTGCCTCGTCGAGAATTAGCGTTTTTACGTCATTAGGGAGGATCTTCCTTTATTTCGCTCGATGCGACGCGGAGCCCGAAAATTCCCCTCGTCCGCTCGGAGTCAGCCCTGATCGCCTGGTCACCAACCGACCGGTTCCTTTCGCTTGGTAATGGGGATTACGTCGCCACTCACGTAGAGACCCAATGGGAAGCCGAGTTTCCCACCATCTTGACTGACTGGCCAGAATGCTCTATACTTTTACTGTTTCTAAGAAAATACTTTTGTCTATAGATTTAGAAGAGACATGTATTTATTTGAGAGATTCCTTCCTGTCGAAGGTAAAAACACGCAACAACATTTTATTCAGGCAGTTTCCCCACATGTGCGCAAACTCATATATAATTGTATGCTAAAACGAATAGATGCGTAGACACTTGTTAAGTTTTATAACGGATAGTTTGCAAAAAATCAAATAGGATTATATTTAAACCAAGCAGCACTTTTGAAGTGTAGTCACTAATTACTACATATATTCGGAAACATAATCCGATAAAAATCCGCGCCGTAGAAGTGTAAGGTAGTGTACAATTATTTGTCTACGAGCTTACGACGTGATTCCGTACAAAACAATCTGAAACTATTGAATTGCCATTGGACCAAAGCCCCTTCGTAAGGAAGTGCTTCATATCTACCGTTCTCGAAAGACGAAGATATCATCCGGTTGCTTGTTTAAAAATTACCCCATGATTGCGAATAAACAAGTATTTCCTGCGGCAAGGAGGAAATCGGTTTCGCCTTCATCTAATTGCTGAGCTCGTTCAGAAGTCTGACGAAAGCAGCGCCCGGTGGCGTCGTGCATTCGCGTTCACCTTTGGAGGACACACGTAGGTGCAGAGGTTCGATCCTCACCGTTGCACATTTATATTTAAAAGACGTTCGTCTTAAGAAGCAATATTGAAAACAGTACCGTGGATGTTACATTTTAGCTGAGAGTCTGCCCGGAGAATTTACTAGACTTCCCCACCGTTTTGTGAAATATTAGATTAGAGCTTCAAGATTTCACCTTTCAAGAAAGAAGTAATTGGAGATCATTGCTCAAATCGAGTGAAATATTCCACACCCATATTGTGTTAACATCCCATTAGGCAGTTGTGTGCACTCAAGAATACGCTCGGCTTTTGAAAGTTTTGCAACTGTTACGTATTGGCTAGGCCAGGCTGTAACGAACGACGATTATAATCACGAGCGGCCAGCTAATGCAGTCAGAGAACGCTTCTAAGAAATTCTTTGCTTAAATTCCCGTTGCGCAACTACGTATAGTGAATTAATTAATTGAAGTGACCTTTCTGTAAGGTATTTAACCTTTTGTATAGTGAAGAGTAGCGTTAATGTAGCGTTCTCTACCTGTCGACGTAATCGATTAAAGTAGAGAATGACAAAAAATGAATGACGCGCTTCATTGAATTGTAAGTTTAACATGGGTTACCGTCCCCTGCATCGAATATGGCATAATCGTTTACACGCAACTTATCTAGTGAATCATCTCATATCGCAGTTTATTCATTAACTTCGAGATAAAGTTTATAAATATACATAGCTTATATATTTCAAATATTCTTATAAATACAATAACATTTCCGTTGGATCTTCGCAAACTTTATGTCATTTTGCTCATTACGTTGCCTCTTTCCCGTTATACAGGGATCGCAGGAGGCTATTAACTGCTAGCGTTTCGGCAAGCCACACCCTACAGAACGCATCATTCTGTCGAAGCGTTTCCTTATGCATCTACGACATGTTGGGTATATCGGAAGTCGTTATATCCCTCCTTTGCCGTTGTCGCGAGTTGCCATTCTTTCTGACTTATCATCCCGCTGCATCAGAAAGAGACGCCTGTACATCTTGCGAGATACAACGCGGACCTCTGTAGCGCCGCCGCTACCACCCAGCTCCCTGTAGTCCCCCTCTCATATGGGCTTAGGGCCCGTCCGACAATATGAATGCACCTGAGCGTCTGCGTAGCCGTGGCCGTGCATACATGATGAGATACGCGGTTCCAACCGCAGCAAACTTTAAACAGGGGAGCTTGCATCGAGAAAGGGTAGAGGGGGCTTTAACCCGCACTACGGTGCAATATATAGCCTGCCCGCTTTCGCATTGAGTCCGCCTGAGGGCAAAGCGTGTGGGAGCCATCGCCCGCTGGAACTCGCTTCGTCTGTAGTCCGCTAGACGTGATAGGTGCCGAGGATATGGCACCGGAGCGCCCTCGAGGGATGGCTGAAAACAACGGTGACTACGCGAGGAATACGGGAAGCACATCAAATTAGAGGCATGACCAGTTAGCAAACGGCTAAGCAGCCACCGACCAACGGAAGCGACATACATATACACAGTGTTCGAGGTGTGGTGGTAGTGTTGCTTCGTGGCAATTATATTGACATTGACCGCCTGCAGATGGAGCGGAACAGAAGAAAACACGAATTTAGCGATAAAATCAACGCAGTGGCGAAAGCATGTTCGCCAAATCTCGGGGCGTGATACCATATCTATAGTAATACCAACGATACACGATAACGAAACAGCTTCATAGAACTGCCATATTTGGGTGATAGATCAAGCTGCGTTTGAATGGCTGAAATGGCGTATGCTGACAGGGGAAAATCGACTTTGTCGATTTGTGAATACGTTGGCCAATTTGAAAGCAAAGGGTTTCAACACATTCTACGAATTACTATTATATGTAAAATATCATGGTTTATGGCGTTGGCCAGATTTGGACGATAGAAGATACAGCTGTATACCTCGTACCACTTCGCATGGTCGAATAATGTGGATAATGCGTCATAAATATTTCACTCTGAAATGAAATATTGCATCACTCAACACTCGGGCAACAAGTCTATGGTCCCCTGGTCTTGGACTGCTAGACCGGAGGGACGTGTATGTTGGGCTCAAATTCTGTCAGACGCGGAGAATCGTTCGAGTTCTTTATCTGAAGATTCTTGTCAGGTACGAGTAAAGCAGAGAATAAGCAGAGGTGGCCCCGACAGGTCCTCATAATAATACCTAAGGGTTAAGAGCTGAGGCCTGTCAGATAGGTGAACAGCTGAGGGTCAGCTCGAAAAACAGTTTTTGCTTGTTTTTTTGAGTCAACCTAATATATATATATATTTATATATTAGGGTGTCCGTTTCAAACTTTCGCGCCTTTCGAATGGCGCACAATCCGAACTACGCGATACAATGCGTTCATTATTGGAGGCGGCACGCGGCAGGAACGTGGCTTGTCATCAACGGGAAGGCCGCATAGGTGGGGTTCTATATGCAAACGTCGACTTACTCAAAGAAGCAATAAATAACGAAATTATAAATGGAAAGGCAAATGGTAAATTATAAATGGAAATGCATATGGTAGATATTTGGCTATCTCAAAACTCCCAGAGCGCTGGCATCGTGTGAATAAAGCTGGAGAGTAGCTCTAACTCATACCAAAAGATCTTTGTTCTAACTCATTTAGTTCAAAAGTTATTGGCATTTAAATAGGCGAATATCTGACCTGGACACCCTCAGTCCTTTATCCAAAGGGACTCCCAGGTACCCTACGTGCTCGACATTCTTGATGCTTTTTCCATCTGGCAGGAAGTTCATAGGATCCACAAGATCAACTGCGACCCGTCCGGTGAGCAAGATCGCTTCGCTTTTCTCCGGCGCCAATTTCAAGTTGACGCTACTCATCCACTCGTGAATGGCCTGAAGAGCCTTATTCGCGTTGACCGCGAGCTGGACAGTTGTCTTCGACGACGACTGCCAGATCGCCAGCATACGCTAACGTCTCAACACCCCTCGGAAGACCTTGGATGCATGGGACATCCAAGGTCTTCCGAGAGGTGTTGAGTCTCGTCGTAGGCGATATTCCACAGGAGTGGTTCTAGAATTTACCTCTGTGAAACACCCGCCGTCATATCCAACGTCGTCTCTGCGCTCGAGATCTTGCGCCCCGCTAAGTAATCTGAGATCACTCTGACAAGGTACGGGGGCGCTTGCTTCCACTTGAGGGTTTCTAGTATCACCTTCCACGGCAGACTGTTAAAAGAATTCCACACGTCCAGAAAGATCGCAGCCAGCAGTTGGCAGGTCTTAGACGTGGAGCTATGTACGAGTTCTGCCTTTGCGACAACTCTGTGTATCGCCGTGTGGACAGATCCATGCTTACGGAACCCGTACTGGGTTGCCAACAAGAGGTCAGGCTCCTCACGATCTAAGCCGTTCGTCAATCATCACTTCAAAGCCCTTGGCAAGGGAATTAATCACGCATATGGGCCTGTAGCTACCGTTCGCGAGCTACGTTTTTTGGGTGCGTGAAGCCATCGACAGTCAGAATGTTTCTACGCTTCTCTCCTTGCATATGTGTTGGCTGCTGCTACTGCTCGCTGTCGCTTGGAATGGCAATCGACGCTGTCGAAGGTGCGGGCACTGTCTTCTTGAGTGAGTGCACCATCTCCTTCAACTTCGGGCACGCCATAGAGTTGGCCACGTGGCCCTCTTTTACCCACTCCGCGGGCGTTTGCGCAGCTGGATTGATCTAATCATCATAGACACGGGGAGATCTCTTCGCCAGCCTGTAGTGGTACGATTGTGGGAGATTAATTTTCTGTGACCGTGATCATCTTCACCTAAGTAGCTCTTTTCTGTAATGCCGTTTTCACTTCGTTTTAGTCCGGCTGCGCCATGTTTATGCCACTGGTGACATTGACAACTAAAGAGATATATTGACTCCACGAGAAATATTGACCACGTGAAAGATATTGACTACACGGGAGCTGTCAGGCAACTGACCTCTTTTGAGGTTGCTGTTTATTGATGAGCGGTTATGCCTTCATCTGCTTGTGTGTGAATTACGCGGGTAGGTTTGAAACTTCATCTACGAACATATATATATATATATATCCTTTTGGCTCTGTCTTACTCAACAAGTGCGTTTGCGCAGCTGCAGTACAATTGTAGGAGAGGAATTTTTTTTGTGATTGTGATCTTTTTGGCCTAAGTAGCTCTTTTCTGGAATGATGGCTTCATCCACAGTCATCTTCACATGGTTCGGCCCGCATCCAAACTCCATTCTTGCAGAGAGCATTTCCCCCTCGTCGCTTTATAAATAAAAAAAACATAATAATAAATGGGAACGAGATGAATGTCTGCACATATATTATATATATATATATATATATATATATACAGCTGCCAAGTGTGCAAACTGATGCAGATTGAAGCGATAGATCGCGGAATTGGATTTAGATCGGTGGTGGCTGCTTGTGGTGTTGAGTCGACTCAGTTTCGTATCTACTAAAAGGTAGGAATATGTAGTAAACGAGAAATTGTGAATGAAAGTTCATCAGGCTGAAGCCCGCAGTTAGTGCACGCTGTTCATTTATGTTCTATTTTATAAGTATACATACTATTATAGTTTTCGTCTTTTTGAGGTTGCAAATTTGTGTTATCACTGTTCTTACTATTATACTGCTATTTTTCATATCATAATAATCAGATCGTTATACTATTCGACAAAATTTCGGAGCACGAATAAGATTGGTTGTGTTCTAAGCAGTTTTCGATGCTGAATACGATTGTACTAACCAAATGATTTAGTTGGTCCGTATTTTCTAGAAATTCTTGTCAAATTATAATAATACTAATGAATATGTCATTTGTTCAATGAGGAAAATCGAACAATAGGTTCTCGAACGGCAAATAAAATTGAAGGATTATGATTCAGGAATGAGAAATAGTGAAGGGTGATAAATTAAAGCAAAAACAAGCTTTGACTATTTCGAACGCACACAGACACGACATGGAAACAAATAATATTGATGAAAATACCAATACCTGCTACACATACATGCAATGGCAGATATCATGAAATGGGCGTCCCTAATACCATACATTTTAAAATAATTGTGCTGCTATAAAATCAATGAAATAATCTAAAAATGCATCCAGCATATTGGCACTGATCACTATTGTCTAAATGTTTGTAGAGCTTAGCCATCACAAAGGGCACTTCAAACAATTCCAATGTGGATATGGCAGTGATGTTTATTTTAACAAAGAAATATGAGGTGAACAGTTCCACTTTCATTAGATCCTATTTGTGTAATTGACTCGAAATCTAAGAAGTACATAGGGTCATTCAATAAAAAGGGCAGGCTCTCTACGCAGTGTACGTGAATTTCAAGTCGGCATTTGATTCGGCTCCGCAAGACAAAAGTTCGCACAAGCCAGCAATGTGTGGAATTCCACTGAACATGGTGCAGCTTATTATGGCCATTCCATAAGAGAATTCAGTGAAGATCGATGATGGAGTGTCCCCTCTGCCACCCTTCGCTTAAACTACTAGTGTGGCGCAAGGCGACAACTTGTTAACAGTCCATTGTTATTTTCACTGCTGCTGAGCGATCTCTCGGAACCCTGAAGTTTGTCAATAGCCTCAAGTGCTTGGGTTTGATCATGCAAACAAAGGGTCGCTCTTTCACAGAACACAAGCTACAAGTGTTCGAATACAATCGAGGGAAAAGCTTTCTTTGCAGACCTTTAAAATTCCCGGGCTGATTCGCAGCCAACATTTAACGTTCGCGATACTGCTTTCGGCATTGCCTCATAAGTCTGACCCCTCTTTGCAAACTGAGCAACCCTCCAGGCCCGCCCCCAGCTGTACATGGATGACAGAACGTTGGCGGACAATCGGGCGTCTGTCGCCTCCGAAGTCCACCGAGTATTCGACTACGAGGGGCCTAACGGCCTTGCCCTCAAGTCCGCAAAGTGCGAGGTCTTCTCCTTGAACCCCAACTCCGCAAAGTGCGAGGTCTTCTTCTTGGATCCCAACTCCGCAAAGTGCGAGGTCTTCTTCTTGAATCCCAACTCCGCGAAGTGCGAGGTCTTCTCCTTGAACCCCAACTCCGCAAAGTGCGAGGTCTTCTTCTTGATTCCCAACTCCGCGAAGTGCGAGGTCTTCTTCTTGAACCCCAATCCTTGGGGTGCCGCCTTACCCTAAGGTCGTCGCTTGACCTAGTTGGCGCTCCTCTTACGAACGAGGCCATCCAGCCCCTCCTCAACCGTTGTCTCGAGAGGATTTCGGTGACGCTTGACCGACTGCCCCTGCTGACTCTCGGCAGGGCGCATGCAGACCTTCCAGCTTCCCCAGGCGGCAGCATCGCAGACTACCCTACCGGTCCGCTTCGGTGGCCTTGACATCCCCAGTGTTCACCGCTTGGCTGACAGTTAATGCGCCGTTTCACTGACGTCCGCCGCGACATGGTCGCCACGCGCCTCCCTCCGATGTTCTCCCCCAGTTCTCGGCGTCCCATGATGGTGTCTTATCGTGCAAGCCCAACGCCGGTGGAAGGAGCTGCAAGGCCTCTACGCTGCGTACGGGCACCGCCCTGACGACCTCATCTTCATCCCCTTCCACCGAGGCCAGCAGCTCGTTTGGGACGGCACGGTGATTGACATTCTACTACTCCCTTAAACTAACTACGCCGAAAGAACGCCGCCTTCCAGGCGAGGCACCTATATTCCCCTCTTGCCTTCAAAACCGCGGCTACAACCCCCTCCCTCCTCAATTCATCCAAGAAGTCTACCACAGGCTGATCCGGGGACAAGCGCGCAGGATACTTCATTCTGCAGTGCCTTTCATTGGCTGTGCAAAGAAGCAATGCAATCGCTTCTCTCGGGACCATGACGACCTCGGCCTCAACCCAGCTGTTTCTCTAATTATTCTATACTTTATTATATCATAGTGTATACAAAACATTTACGCTATATATAATGTAATATAAATATATGTCATAGATTATAGCCACAAGCTCAAGTGTATGTAATATATTGACTTCCCTTAATATGTCTATTTTTCCCTACTTGTGGTCTGACTTGGATTACGCCTTTGGTCCAAGAACTGACGAAGCATTTCTTCGTGTTTGGATATTTCTTCAAATTCAAAATTTTCATTCTTTCAGCTTCAAAATTGTTGTGGAAATGTACAACTAAAATCACCATTTCGGCACCGATGTATCTTTGCGGATCTTCACCTACATTCCGCAGAATAACTTCTAAGGGAATTCGAGCCAATTATAATCGATCCGTGATCATCGGCATTAGCAATCGCGGAAAAGATAGATTTGCGGCTCGAGGACAAAAAGCGTCGGTGCACGGGTTCGATCTTCACCTTTGCACATTGGCATTTAAGGGGTCCGTCTTATGAAGCAATGCCGAAAGCAGTTCCGTGGACGTTAAATCATGGCTATGAGTCAGCTCAGAAAATTTACCTACTAGGTCAAAAAGTGTCAAAAGAAGTAAGTAAAACTGGCCCGACGGGTTCTTGTAGTAATTCCTAAAGGTTCATGCTGAGGCTGGTCACTTAGAGGAAGAGCTGAGGGTCAGCTAAACAAAAATCAATCAGTATCAAGCAGCATGGCGTAGGTGTGAGAGAATGCGACCTGTCTCAGAAATGAACGAAATCCCTCTGATCCCCTGACGTAGGAATACATTACGATCAGTGTTGGCAATTTTCATCAACACAACCTAATGTTCATTAGAGCAGATAACGTAGCGATACTGACTAGAAGCAACACGATTAACTTCTTATTAATTTGTTAATTTTCTTAAATTATTTCGGGTTGTGATACCCATACTTAGCGATTGCGGAAAGTCTGGTTATCTATTATACTTATTCGAATGAAGTGCAATTTGCAGGGATCCGTCGAGGTATAGGTCTTTTTATGTAAACATTCGCCTGTCTCTGTTTTGTATATTATTGAAGATTTATGTTGGTATAGCGGTTTAACCTTGTGAGAACCGAAGGGAGAGACAGGCCATTCTAGCACAGAGTCACAAAAGCCAACTTTGAGGTTTTTGTTATATTTACCGTCGTGATCAAATTCTCGTTATGTTATTCCATATAAAGCCCCAATGTGCTATCCACTGTCCAGTTATGGGTTATAAATATTTTAATAGTAAAATGTACAATTCAACGTTTCAGCCTGACCATTCCTAAGGATGAGATATCAAACATCGTGCTTAACCGTGTCAAATAGACCTTACAACGACTCTGTGGATATAAGTTCCTTAATCGTTGGCGTGTAATCCCAAAAGTACCATGCGTATCCCAACCGGACTTACAATCGTCCTTATTGTAGTCTTATTGTTTGACGTGAGTGTCCTGTATACAGAAAAAGTATTTTTTTGGAAGGGGAAACCTAACGAAAGCAACCGTAAGGACCAATTTTATCCCTGCAAATCGGTGACCAAGCTTACACCAGCCATGAAAAAAAACATCGCAAAGCTCGCAGTTTTTGGTGTTGCTTCGTGCGGTCTGAGGATAGCGACTTCGACCAACTACACATGGGGAAGCTCTGCACAACTGCTGGAGTGTGTTCCGCGAGTATTCTATGTTGCTTGCTTCGCAAGTCGTTCAGTCTACGAATTTTTCAGTGATCGTCCTGGACATCTCCCACGATCTGTATCTCGCAACGCGTCACTGGTTTATGATCTGCTGTCCAAATTTATAACGGTAATCGCCAATGACCATTCAATATCACCAGATTTGTGTACACAAAGTCTACGGTATAACCGAAAAATATGCTACCCAAAAATAGAGTTGGCACGTCCTGTCCATACCGCCGCGCGCTGTACGCAACACGTTCTGCAAAATCGCATTCCAGAATACGTCGAAGAGACCATACTCGGTATCATGCTTATTTTCAAGAAGGTAGAAAATAGCGGTCTTTTCAATTACATGACTGGGTAAAAATAAGCCTATTTTACATTTCAGAATATATAGAAATGTTGTACGCTTGACTTCATTTATCAATACAATACCCAAAAGAACTATATCGCTTCATAACACATTAGACTTAATGGGCTCCTGGCTGGCCCTTCCGAATGATTGATATCCTAGATCAAGAAATACTAATATCTCATATAAATTTAATATCGGCTAAACTAAGTACGTTAAAACAAAGATTTTTAGTTTGAGTTAGAGGTATGCACTTCTATTATTTATACACTGCTCCCAGAGTTCTGGCAGTCTTTTAGGGCTAGGTATGCATCATTCCTATTACCATTTATAACTTCGTTCTTTAAGACCTGTCGGAGTGAATTTATATTTGCATACCTTTTGCCACCGATAGCCCTCTTTAATCGATGGCATTAACCATAGTCACACGGGCTTAAATCGGGAGAATTGGGGGGTGACGCCACCGCTCAATCTTGTTGGCCTTAAGCCAGAACGTAATTTTATTGCTAAGATGTGCCTTAGCATTGTAATCGAGCAGCTACACTCGGTGCTTCCTATAGTCATGCCAATTATTCATGAGTCCCTTCAAGAACTCGAGATATCTAGCCGAGCCCATTATTTCTTTTGGGCCCAACATTTCGTAGTAACAAATTCCGTTGAGATCCATGGCAAGTGCTACCGTTACTTTAGGCTCGAATCTATTTGATACTGCTTCCGCCATTGCCTGCTCACCTAGTCGTAGCCACTGCTTCACTTGATCTTTTTCCGGTCCCCAATACAGGCAGACCCATGTCTCCTTCACAGTAATGGTATACTCTAAGTGTCCCTTTTGTTGCCTATATATCTTCAAATTGTTTCGCGAACACTCCTTACGCATTTTCAGTTGACCAGGACGGAATTCATGAGGGACCCATTTTGCAATTTTTTTCTGCACCATCAGATTATTTTTAATTTTTCGACGCCATGTTTCGCGAGGCACGCCAATTTTAGCCGACAAAGTCCTCAATAACCAAGCTTTCGTTTCCTCAAAACCGTTTTCTATAATTTCGATCCGTTCGTCGAATCGGGGACGGGATGGACGCCTCGATGTTCATCGACCCAGGGCATTATGGCCGTGCACACTAACCAACTCTCGATGGATTTTAGCTGAACATTTCTTCTGAAACATAAACCTGACACTTTCCCTCTGAGAATACAAGTCTGAGGGACCTGCTCCGTCGGGTGCCATTTCGAATGCCCAACGAAAGCCGAACGCTAGCGGCTTTCGCACCCTCTGCTTGCTTGTCTTTTGTGTGTGTTGGGGGGTATGTTGGGTTCAAATTCTGTCAGACGCGGAGAATCTTTGGAGTTCCTTATCATCTTTCTTTATCTGAAGTTTCTTGTCAGGTACGAGTAAGGCAGAGAATAAGCAGAGGTGGCCCCGACAGGTCCTCATAATAATACCTAAAGGTTAAGAGCTGAGGCCTGTCAGATAGGGGAACAGCCGAGGGTCAGCTCGAAAAACAACTGTTAACAAGTCTACGTGTAATTCGCCGTACAAGATTTCAAGAGTATCGGTTGTGGTTGGAGACATCCAGTATCTTAAAATCGAATCGAATCAATGTTTCAAGTCTTCGTGTAAAGTGTTCTCTTCTAACTCTCAAAAGATATACTACCTTTACCGAGTGAACAGATCAGTTGTTGCGTCGCGTCTATACATACGTGTATGGATGATCCAAACGTCGACAGTGCCTCTATTTTCGTAGAATAGATTTGTGGTATACAGAGAAGATTCAGAGTCAACATATTCGTCAGAGACACAGTTGAACTTATTTTCTTATACCGTATGTTTGTACAGACGATAGTGTAAAAAGTAGCTGATGTATTTACAACTCTGCGCAATATTTTGGTTGAGGAGCTTTATTTGTGTAAACACAATTTTCGACTTTCCAACCTCTCTACCTGTACATGCTCAATGTGGGAATTCCCCATAAACATTTAAGTAGAATGGACGCTTCGATGACCCAGAAAAGAAGTCGCCCAAGCCGCCAACTTTGCCCCACCGCCGTCCTTTGATAGCCTTGATGACCTTGGCAAGGTCTAAGGGATGCATAACGCGGTACTATCGAGCACTCCTAACGTCCTGGCAACTTTGCTCATCTATATTTCACCTATATGTAAGGCCAAATAAATGTGAGGATGTGAGATGTTCAATATATATATATATATATATATTTCGACAGAGGTATAGGATATTCAGTCTATTACATTATCCAGGCTTTATGTACCTTATAAGGTAGTGAATTTTATGCCAGCTACATATAGCGAGCTTCGTAAATCATTCGTTGAGGTAATAATAATAATAAGTAATGCGCTGTCTTCGAGTTGCAAGTAAAGACGAAAACCTTAATGGTTAGCCCAATTTTTCGTAATGATGGAAAGCTGAGTAAGCCTCATCACAACAAAAAAGTCTTTGCTGTATCCCGCGATCCTATCTGGTGACCAGTAATTTTCGATCGAATTACTAATACCAATAATCTTTCGGGTTTGATTATTAGGGAACTTGAGACAATCGTACGAGGTGCGCTATCGTGCGTAGCGCTGCATCGGTAATTCAGTGCGGGTATATAATATGATATATAATCGTCAAACTTAGGTTAGGCGCTCATGAAATTGGGTGCCTTTTTGAAATAGCCTGTATATGCTAAGTCAGGTTGCACAGACAGATTTCATGGATCTGGTGAACTGGCTGAAGAGAATGCTGTTGCAGTGAGTATAATGGTGCCTAATGCAAAAACTACGCATGCCTTCCGGCTGTACTGACTCCTTCGTGTGGGAATATGATGGACGATCATCTCACATAATTACCGCTAAGTACGACAAAATAACCATAGCACATATACACTGCGTGGCGTATATATATAAATATCACATTATTCCTTACCATCATCACCACAATGCTTTTCACAAAGGTCTATAATAATACTACTAAGTACTCTAGACATGTCTAGACGTCCTTAAAACCGTGTTTAACTAATAACTCCGGCTACGGATGAAAAGCTTAATCCGCTTGTAGTAAGGGATCTTACATGTCTTTAAAACTGGTATCAAGCTCGCTCTATGACAACGGGGTTCCCTCTGATGAAGCAATGCCGAAAGTAGTTCCGTGAACGTCACATGTTGGCTGTGAGTCAGCCTGGAAAATTTACTATGACAACCAAATTGTGTGTGGCTTGGTGAGCAACCATCGCCGTAGCTGTTCTTTATACACAAGCGGATATATTTTAGAATATTTTAAAATTTTTTTTTTATATTTTAGATATATTTTTAAAAAGCTGACAGTGCACAGGTATGAGATGAGTATATCATATCGCTCAAAACAGGTCTCCTAAACTACCTAATGCGTTCGACATCAAAGACTCTCTTCCATTAAGTCCCCTTCCATCAGGAATGAGCTGATCAGTTCATTAAGAAGTCCTCAATATCGAAATATAACCATTACAATTGTCTCGATTACCAGACTGGATGCCTTAGCGACCTGTTATCGTTGCGTCATCTCCCTTAATATACTATAGCCGGGGTAGGCACATTGCTTAAGTGAATAATAATATATATACATATATATATAGATATATAGAAAACATGGTTAACTATTATATGTAATTAACCACTGCCCAAATGTGTTCCCTGACACACTTGTTAATAGATAAGCCGGTGATAAGCGAACAGTGGGAGTGTTCCTAAGGTACAACATCTATGAAGAAGAACAGGTTGAATGAAATCATATTTCAAATTGAAGAATCTACAGAAAGACTGATGTTTATATGTTAAAAAATAGGTTGCGGGTAGCAGAAAGGACGCTCTCGGTTGAGAAAAGATTATGTAAATGGTCAGCGGGTGGATAGTACGGCTATTGAGAAGTAGTGGATGCATTGCAGTGAGACTGGTAAGGCCCTTCCACGGTGAGATAGATGGCATCCGATGATTCGTTGCAGAACGAATGATCGATAGATCACCATGAGCTGATGAATCATCACTCGGTCAACTGGATTTGTGGATTCAGAATTGAGGTCTCACGTCACGACACGGTAATATAACACTGTGTTCCTCTCTTTCTTTTGACTCACGCACAATATTCTGTGTAGGAAACAACTCTAAGGTGAAAGAACCTTAAGCTAAGCGTTTGAGTAACCTTGACAATTCGCCGCTGCAGTGATTCGCCCTGCCAAGTATATACGACAAAGTAAATAAGTATTACATAATTGTACGACAATTATCGTGAGAATCGGCGAGGAATAATTAATGGCCCGAACGTTTGTGTCATTTGCAATTGCCATTTAGGTATGTGTAGACAACAGCATATCTGCAGCAAATCACAATTTCAGTGCAGTTGTCATTGAACGCGCGAAACATGTTGTCAAAATTATTCACTCAATATCGAAGTGAACAGACAAGAATGAATCCGCACATCTTAGATGGGCGGTACTGTTTCATATGAAAAAGTACGGCAGGTAGATATTGCCTCACGGCTTTGTGTCATCTTTGGGACGTTTCAAAAGAGAACCCTGGCGGTTTAATTAGCATACACGCTTTAGGACTCACGGACAGACATTGACGATTGTTATAATAATTTGTTAGTCCTTCTTCCTAGGTTCTGCTGGTCCTGGAATTGACAATTGCTTTTTAGCAGAAACACTTCATGAAAGACAACTCGATCCACTTGTACATATTCCACATTAAGCCTACCTACAGTGTGTCTATCGTCAGGTTGATAGACTCCATACATCATCAACGCAAGTTCTTTATGTTAGCGTCTAGATTATGCCAGGTTGTTTCCTGTTGTTGTGACTAATGGCTTCGTGTGTGTGTGAACCGGCAAGCATAGTGCCGCGATCACTAGTTCCTTCAGACACATGAAGGTGATATTATAATACTAGACGCCGAGCAAGTCGAATGCATTATCTATATGCGTTTCGCCGCCGTGTGTGTGTTGGATGTGTCGTATGTTGTCACATGCTTGCATCGCCACGTGCCTTCGCGGTGCGCCCGTGGCGATGTTTCCGTCTACACAATCTCTAATGGATGTAAGATGGTGCCGGCGGACCTCGAGTATAGCCAAGTGCGTCGGGTCCAGCGGCAGTCTGTGTCCAACCACACTAGCGCGTGATCCTAGTAGGGAGTCTCTCCACTCTTCTGGGAAACTTCTTCTCGATCTTCTTTGGCCAAGTCGGGTCTGCACCGGTCTGCCCTCCCCCGAGTCAGTAACAGCCCGCCACTGCAGGACCAGACGGAGATGCTCCTCGAATATGGGGAGCAGCTCTCGGTCCATGATGACAAATTAATAGCACACCAAGACCCACAGTAGGCGCAGAGTGGTGAGCACCGCTGTACTCGGAAGGAAGGACTCCACAAGGCGTTTGCATAGCGGAACGTTTGGGCACGCGAATCCCACAGCGGACGTCCGCTAGCGAAAGGGGTGCAGGATTGTGGAGCAGCGTCGTTCAGAAAACCGTTGCCGTTAAGTATGCTGTGTCAGCGTGGTGGGGGAGAGACCGCGCTCGTCCATTACTGACAACGGCAAGGGACGCCCGAAAGCAAATTGCTTGCAGATTGCTGGGAGAAGAACCACGGGATCGGTTCGTGTGTACGGGGAGCGGGAGTTGGGGTCAGGCAATTCGAATGAGGATGGTGCACAGTTGAGCCGCGTCGGCCGATCCATCGGAGGATCTCAGTGAAACACTGAAGGAGTCTCCGATGAAGATGGAATGCCCGACAGACATTCCTATATATATAGGAAAACATCTATCTATGCCTTTGCGGAAAGTCTACCCCCCTCCCACCGAGAGTATTGAACGAGAATGTTTTGTTTGCGATGTAGCTCTCACTAACGGGTGAGAAATCTGACAGCCGCTATTTGTAGGAAGCACAAAGGTAGTAGTTTTGAAGCATGTTTCAGGACTGAATAGTAAGGCATTTTTGGACGGAACGTGCCCGGTCTGTTAGAGCAACGAGGTGTGTTAACTTGTATAGCAGCAAGTGAACGTATTTCATCACCAAGTGTAAAGGTAAAGGTTTAATGGTTTATTGAAGGAGCTTATGATATCTATCAACTATACCGACATTCCTTTATTCACACCCACTAGCCTAGATCGGGCCATGAATCAAGCTATATACTATTACATCAGGGTTGAAAATTATGCAAATTTCGTTTTCTATAATCTATTTCAGTGCTCGTAACTTGTGGAAGGTGTAACCTATCTAGTAAAAATGATCTTCCTTGACTTTCCACGATCATCGTCTGCCGTCCGGGCAGCAGATGGGTTCCTCTGTGAAAGAATGAAGCTATCCATTGGTGGACGCATTGTCGGACATCTATCTCGATTTCGAATCTATCTCTCTTTCGTTCCAGGCAGTGCTACATGAATCTGAACAGATGGTAATTCGATGTAGTAAGATCTAGGCTACAGCCGCCCGTGACAAAATTAACTATCCGCTCCGGTCGGTCGGGTTTCCGACGAGGTCCAAGCCTCGTAGGGTAGAAAATGGCACTTTCACTGAGTAAAAAAGCTGCTCAAACTAGTCTTGGCAAACTTTATCATGTACCGCGCATTTCCCCTTGGTCTCACACTGTGTATTCGTGGTCTTAGTTGCCCCAGCACGGGAAGCAGTGAAGACAACAAGTTTGTTACGAATGTTGGATATTTCATATCGAAAGATATTACGTGGTTTATCAAAATCGAAATACTATCTTGGTTTCAATTTCGGCCAGGATCGATTCAAGTCATTTGCACTGCTATTCACTTAGTGAAGTTAATAAAAAGAACATGAAAGCAATGATCGAATGAGAGCTAGTGAAGTTGAAGACATGAAAACGGAGCCCTTCAGCTTCACTTAAGATTATTAAGGAAAATAGCACTGTTCGGTATCACGTGCAGTATCCGTGCGAAATCCGCAACTTTGTAAAAAGAATGAGTGCGTGCTGTTTAGATAGATAGTCCTGACCGCCTGAGCTAAAAAAAATCCATAATATGATGATAGCTATTGTTTGCACGTTTGCTGAACTTTCGAATCAGACTGGATCTCATCAATTTAGTTCCATTATCACGAAACCCGACTTTAAACTTTTGTCACGTTGAACTCAGATCCTATCTTGCTCCATACTTCTCTCGAGCAGTGGCTGAAACCCGCTACGTCAAATCACAGGACAAAAACCCAAAATTGCCCAAAATGTCTCAGAAGTTAAGAACGCAATTCCATATTGAACTAGAGCACATTACGATGTCCCTTCGGTATTGCATCGCGTATGAGTAGATTGCTTGCTTTAGATGGAATAATTCGTTCTAATCCTTTTGTTGCTTTCTATCTTCCTAAAGCTCTCTGCAATGAATGAAAAGCCCTTCCAGCTGGTCGAGACTTTTTCGCTACACTTGGTGCCATCTGGTGTTTGGCATCTGTCTAGCATCTCGTAGCGCATTTGCGCAAGGAAGTGCACTCGCTGAGGTTTACTGAGGATTCGTTCGCAGTTGAAACCCACTCCAGCCACGCTGCCGCGTGGGGGCGGGTGTTGTTCTGCAAACGAGTTTGCTATGTAAATATTTTGTTACCGTTGTTACTGGCGCAGTGCGAGAGTGGAACGGACGTCGAGGAAATGGTTGGACACTTATGCTGATGGGGGAGAGTCGCGGATGTCCGCACGAGGATGGCTCGTTCCGCTTTGAACGCTGCGCAGCGTAATGCGGCAACCGTCGCTTTGAAAAACTCCCGTGAGCCATGGGCCATAGCAAACAGAAGTAGCAGACGCCGGTAGTCGTTCGTAGAGCAAATGAAGATGAACATATGGCAACGTCAAGTATAGACGGGTTTTTGCAGGGGAGTGAGACAGTGGCCAATAAGTCCCAAGCTGAAAATCAAGTGCTGGCTTCGGTCGAACGCGAACTGCCTTCATTCTGGGTTCGAGAAACAGCAGCCTCGCTCCCAGTGGGCCGTCTTTCTTGTTACGAACGGTGCTTCCTGGTCGTCTACAGAATCATCATTCAAAGAGCTCTTCAAATGATAACCTTTGACAAGCCACACCTGGGACATCAAGCATGACACGATGCGGGCGATTACTATGTTCTCTCGTCTGCTGGCCACAACTCGACGGACATATCGAAACTATGTATGTGTGAAGGTGAGCAATATTTATGCCACGAGGGCCGATGAGGCTGCGACTACCGATTCTATGAACCGGAGCTGGAGCAACATATATTCTAGTTTAGGGTTTTAAAAATCGGAAATGTTTCATTTCGGGGATAAGCCTTTCCCACAAGCTTCTCAGAGCTTATGTTCTGAGTATTTCTCTCTCACGTCCAATGGTTCAGTAGTCATAGTTAGTTTAATTGACTTTAACATACTGCATTCAATCATTCATGTTAAATAGATGTGTCATTGCTGGGTTTCAGCCCGCGTCTCAGTTTTATTTTGACAGACAGAGACATAGAAGTTCAGGCGGCCATCAGTCAAGATATACCATGACCTAAGGAACAATAAGTTATTCACTTTTAGCTATGCAAGAACGAGGTTCCTCTGCAATAGGCTGCTCTAGGTACCACGTGCCATAGGTACGTGGTAACGTTCCCATGAGTACTGAAGCTCAAACGTCTAACAATTTATACAGCTTGGATAAATAGTCGTATATGTACCAGATGGCAGGTTCAACCCTGCCATGGTCGCAGGGAAGTATGGATTTTTCTTCCTGATATTTCTAGTAGTAATGTGATCATACGATATCATTACCAGGAAGTCTCTGGGTTGGAGGCCGAACGCCAATGAAGATAGGTTTATCATAAAAATGCAACTACGTCTAGTCGCGGAATGATTCATACATTTTTCTCATTATAATATTTTAAAGTGAGGTAAAGTTGAGTGGATTTATTTATTCATTGTGCTAATAACCGTACATGTGCCGAGGACAGAGTAATGCTGTTCTAAGCAGCCCATCACGTATTTCCTACTGCCATATAGTAGTACATTGCCTCCAGCTAGTCCGGCAATATCCGTCCTTAACAAGTAAGACGAACTGCTATTAATTTTCAAAAAAAAATGTTTTATATGAAAACGGTGTGATTTTGTAGGATTAGATATAATATGAAGGTCGTCATCTGTCTCGACTGCCAACAGGTGATAACACCTTTTCGCTGGCGGGGATGAAGATACAGGTTTACTGCCAGGTAGCCGAAGAGCTATCAAAATAACAGTGGAACTAAGAAAAGAGCCCTACGGAGAGGATTCTCGGAGAAAATTAAAGACTAAAAAAGTCCCGGTTAGTGAGAAATATGAGTAGGTTCGCAGAAGAACCTGCATCAGGTTTCGGACCGCTGGGCTCGCTCCCATGCAGGACAGCACGCCTCCGGCGAGATGGGGTGATCGCATCCGCCACTGTTGCTGTCGGCCCATAGTATAATAGAACTATTCTATTATATGAATATCCGGGTCAGCGGAGGTTGAAGCTTAAGGGGGCGAGATATGTTTAGTGGTTAGTGGGGATCTCGGCGAAACCAACGTGCACCCGTCGGAGTAGTTTCCTACACTGCTATTGATGTAGCTAGTAACGGCAGAGCTATACTACCATTTTATCCTCCTCCATAAACAAACTACACATAGTCGAAGACTATAATATTGACCTGGCCTGGATTTTCATGCCGAAAATTCTCGAAGTAATGCGACCGTAAGGATAACTATCGAAAAATGTCTGATGGTAGGAGTCGGTTGGGGGTCAGCCGCCTACGAAAAACCATTCTAGATAATGCCAATCAGGTATTACAATTACCCATGTACTTGAGAAGTTCCCAAATCACCTTTTTACATTGTACAACTTCTTTTAAATAGCAGCCACCGGTAGATAAATTGTACTTGAAGAGTACTAATTATATTTGGTGGCGTAGCATGAGCTGACATTTTCCCGAAATATATATACACTAAATATATCTTAAGGGCACGCTTGATGCAATGTTCGTCGTGGTTCTCAGAAACTAGACCTCTGTTTTAACGCAGCGTTCATTTCTACTCTTCCTGTGACCCTTTCGCAAAGACTAATTCATTCTGAGACCTCTCAGGGTACGACTTTATCGACAATTCTGGGACAAAACTATCGATCTTAATCTTAATAACAATAAAGCTTCTACCCCTCTTTAACTGGTGTTCAACTAGCCAGAAAATAACACCAACCGCAAAGGTCTCTCGCTTTAACGAACTCGGCTGACAAGTCCGTTAACATACAACACTGTTGGTATTGATAGATGCCACATTTTGATCGAAGTTCCTCGAAACGTTGGCAATACGAATTCGAGCAGCTGGCCGTTTTCAGGAAAACGAGGAAGAATACAAAATCTATAGCACACTACCGAGTTACGCAATTAGCTAACTGGTGTCAGCAGGACAGCGTTGACAGCGCCGACAGTTCGTAGCAACTTGGCAATGTTTTCTAACATGAAATCCTCCTCTGTGAAGTGCATAAGATCTCAAAACCGACACAATGTCCGTTAGCAGCGAAAATGACAACCTCGTGGTCACTTACCACCAACTCGTTTCTGTTCTCGTCCGACTACTCTCACTTACTCAATATCCTCTAATAATTGACAAAACCAATTCTATTTTCTCTCCAGTTGAGGTTGACCTAGCTAACAAGTAGTGGACACGTTGATAGCCGCCTTCCGGGACGGCTGTGAATGTATTCCTACATAAACCACCATCGCCGCCGCCGCCTCCGACGACGACTACGGGCGAGGAGTTCAACACTTTTTTAGCAGCGCCCAACACAGCGGACAGCGTTGCGATCCAGAGCGAGGTAGCTACTGCTGCGGGATCAGCTCGCTGGTAGTGTCCATCTCAGATGGAGAACGTCTGTTCTTTGTTAGCTCACCTCATCCGAATGTTCATTATTCATTCGGGAGCAGAGAATTCTCCACAGGACAAGACCGCTGTTGCACTCCTTTGCACTGACTAGCTCGCAAAGGTGTGGTCTTGTTTAGCGTGAGCTGCGCTCTTGCGGCTTTCGTGCATTTATATTTACGTCTGATGCGTTAAGATGTGTTGAGCCAGCTACGCTGGTCATGCACGTATAACAGGACAAAAAGGCGGCCGGCTATCCTTAAACGAACTAGCGAGCCACGACGAGCTGGTGAGGACGGGTGGTGAGCTATGATGAGACGAGCGCGGTGATAAATCTTCACGAAATTGTATGAACATTTATATATGTATATATATATATACATATATATAATATATATATATATATATGATAGGTTGTGGAGAGAGCTATTATCGTATGCCACACAAGACGGTAAATGGGTTATTTATTTCTGTATGCGTGTTCGTCGTCATCGCTGATAGACCGTATCCATTGTGCTGAGTAGTAGAAATTTAGCATGCTTATAGTATGTAAAATGTATCTGGAAAGATGGTGCAAAAATATAGATGTAGGCATGCTAAATGGACAGTGTTTCATCGTAGTGTCCATGCACTCGTGGTTAGCTCGTATTGCTCGTATAGCTCGAATTAAATTCGGCCCTTAGAGATTCCAATTCTTTTTTATCAAGTCTGCTTTGCGTGCACAAACAGTGTGTATTTCGCCATTGCGATCATCATCTCTCTCTCTCTGCTACTACTATTTCTAAAGCTACTGTGACCATCTATTTTTTAAGATAGAATTGCGAATCAATGCGCATCTTCGATCGGAGAGAGCAATTTTAAACGCAACATTTGCACTTATTACCCTACTTAAGTCAAGCTTTAGATTCTAACGCGTGTGCTGGCCGCGTCAGAGCCACTGACATTTTCGATAGCCAAGATATGTAGACTATTTATGACGTTCATATATATATATATATATATATATATATATATATATATATATGTTAGGTGTATTTTCCTTCTATGATCGAATTCACTTCGAAACATCTGATAAACCTTACTGCCGATAAGACCAGACCACATCACTATTTTCGATCAGACGGGGCATCAGTGCAGAGTAATCTTGTCGGCATAGTCGTCAGAGCGTGATTATGTCAGAATAACGTATTCGGTGGACCTTGTGTCAGCGGCTGATTAGGCCGCTGTTGTTGCCTTCCAATAGTAGTGGTACTGATGTCGTGTATGAGTACGCCTCATTGCCTGGCCAACATCAAGCTGTACCCATCGAACTGTCCAAGATGGCGGGACTGTTGGCAAGCATCCCTCTGATGAGTTCGACTATACTGGTATCCTATTTATGTTCATCGGTTGTTGTGGCTGGAAGCAAATTATTGCATTAAGGCGAAAAGTAAATAGGCATAAAATAGATTTGGTGGTGGACAGTTTGTATTGAAAGGCACATTAGTTACTATGCAGATGTTAGTATATACCAAATTCACAAATTAACGTAATGAAATCTAAACGTATGAAAATATAATGTGTATTAAAACAACATTCGACCATCTAGAATATCTACTTAATGTTTGGATCGTTCGCAATAGAGATGCCTATGTTAATAAGCATCTGGCTGATATTCTCCTATTGAAAACGCCCGACTTCAGTTCAGTGTACATTAGAGGCATCTGATGCGCATTTGACCCCAGAACGATTCGTGGTGTCGAATCGTGCGTGACCGCCCGGGCAAGGCTAGAAAAAGAGACAGACCCGATAGCGAGTGACTGTTTCAAGGATCTGGGTCGCTGATTAAAGATCTGGGTTTTTGATTTATTTTCATTACAGCGCAGTGGGATGGAGGGCTGAACTTGTCGGCGCAAAAAGCCATGCTTCGTTGGTTTGGTTTGCGTGGCGTAACCTATAACCTTGAAAATACGGTGTCTTAGAAAATTTCTATTTGCACTGAATTGGCTGCGGTGGGGTTGGTGTTTCTTGAGCCATCGAGACGCACCAAATCTATTCGTGTGCAATCCGTCTTGCACGGTGCTGGTTACATATGACAAAATCGAATGTGCAGATACATGGCAACTTCAAATACGAGCACAAACCAAAACACTGATTATTTCTGAAGGTGTTAACCCTCGCTGAAACGGCAGAGAAGGATCAGGAAAAGTTCGAATCGACCGAAGAGAGGGATGACGGATAACCCGTATGTATTATAGCTTGGGCCTATGCCCCTAACTGTGGTGTATTGAAGCAAGCAGAAAACCTGTCGACACAAAATGAATAATCAAAGACATGGTCGCTGCTTGGACTATGCGGAACCCATCTTAAATGAGATCTTTGTACGTTTACTGCGGGATGAGAGGCTTATGATGAAATGACTGACATCCCTATTTCATTCGTCTTCTTTTGGTGCGTTCGACTCTGATATCGTGAACGGCGAAAACTGGGGAGGTAGCTTCAGGCGAGTTTCTACAGTGGTGGGGATAAACTTAACACACCCCTGTATTTCAACAAATCGTTACAAGGAATACACATCTGCATTTAATCTGTATCGTATTAATGTACGTGTCAAATAACATACATACCACAAAGAACAGCTTATATGACGGCTAAAATGAAATGTGTCATGTTTCGGGTGTGGAAAATCATAAGTCACCCTCAGTTATGGAGTGTTTTCGCTGGGTTGACTCTTGTGCTAATTAGTACTTGCTAATTATAACGTTAAAGATTCGTTGATCATGCAATCAACGATACTGAGCAGAACCTGGGCGCTGACCCCTTGCCAGGCCTCCAATAACGCCTCTCTTAGTGCTTCCACAAATGTATGCTGCTGATTTGACGCATATACTCGTCGCACAAGGATGTCTAAGAGGTTTTCCATCGGGTTGAAATCAGGTGAACACGCTGGTCACTCTATGGTTTTAATTTTGGGCTATCCTAACCACTCACATGTACTCACGCTGACATGAATTGTTGGAAAACAATTGACAGTCGATGAAATCTGGCCTAATCGATAGTCGGTTATCAGTCAACATCGGCTGATACTCCTCGCTATTCATTCGAGATGACACGAAAGCGAGTGCGAGTTTGCCAAGCTCCCCAAACCATAAAGCACGCTCCGCCGAAATTGTGCTTCCAGAAGTACCGCGACTATTTACGTACATCATGCCAATAACCGTCAAATCCATCTAGCCCATCCAAATTTAACTTCTTCTCGTCACTGAAGACGATTTGAAACAACATAGTACCTTTTTAAATAGATGTGCAACGTTTTTTAAATAGAACCCTCAGGGTTCTAATTTTCGTTTCGCCCAATATTCACCAATGTCCAGTCGCTGTCCATATTGTTGCGAGCAAAGTTTAATCGGGCAGTCATGTGGCATGGTTCAAAACGAGGTCTTGTTTTCATTTGCGCCCTTATGATATGCGGATAACACTTAATTGTCCTTAACACTGCTAATCTATGAACCTGAAAGGTTTATCTCTTGTTTACTTGCTTCACACGTCATAGTCGAACTCGAGGCCAGTCGACAAATGTGCATGGCAGTTCGCTGGCTGACCTTTCCTGGACGTCCTTTGGACTCATTTGTAGCGTACGTCGACGGAATGCGTAAATAATTTCGCACTACGCAACGACTTTTGCCAATTTCGCTGGCAATTGCAGCCAGGGTGTAAAGCAGTAATAACTGCTTTCTCCGTATCAGTAAGGCTCGAAGCGTGCCCCGCTACTACGGTGCAGCGTGAATGCTCAAAACAAACTGGATAATCTCAGCGAAAACACTCGATAACTGAGGGCGACTATCATTTTCCACACAAGAAATATGACACATTTCATTGTAGCAAGTTGTTTACGCTGTTATTTATGGTGTGTATGTTATTTGCCACGTCTGTTGATCTGATACAGAATGAATGCCTCAAATGTATATTCTTTGTAATGATTTGTTGAAATATAGGGGTGTCTTAAGTTTATGCCCGTCACTGTATGTGTGAAATAACAGAAAGACGTGCGGCCATTTTAATGCCGACATAGCGTTATCATATTTAATATTTGTTGTTGTTGGTTGTATAATAATATATTAATTTTTCCTTGACTTAAAGTGCCTCGACGCTACTTTTGGAATCCACAGGCAGTAATCATTACCGGCATCAATTTGATTATCAGACTGATCGTAAAAAAATTCATATGAAGTGGTTCCCTGCAAAGTCACTTGCCCACGGTTGATGTCAGAGAGCTTCATCAAATGTAGCCCGTTCGGCACGAACTATGAATCGGCCACTATTTGAAAGTGGACACACCGTACATCAGAGTTTGTTGTTCGTTATCCATTATATAATAAAATATATATAATGCACGTCTTTACAATCCACTACAACAACTTAGCAACTTTAGATCATCAGTTTGCTTCATCTGCACTGGAGAGAGACCACTACATTCTCATCCTTTTGGTGTCTCACGCTGTGCTGAAGAGGTAGTGAATACATCCAGGATCGATTTAGGGTCGGTAGACAGACACATGAACACACACACACACACCCAGAGACACTGAGACGGACGCTGTAGCTATCAGTGAGGAGGCAGGTGGAGCTGGCAGGTGCCTTGGACGGCTGGCCGGGCCGCTGGCACCCCCGTGATGGGGTATCTTCAATTATGGTTATGGAGGGCACCTGCGGGAGAAGTCGGCCATCCATTACCAGACTAATACGGCCCTGCTTCAAGGTGGGACGAAGAGCCAATGGGCTGGGCTCAACGAGATACTCAAACATCTTCCCTTAGGGGCGACACATGCAAACACAGCTGCGAGTTCTCTTGCGAAAGCTGGAAACCACCGTCGCGGAGAAACGAATGATGCCGGTGGTGGTGGTGGTGTTATATTTGGGGATGTCCTTCAAAGAGAACGAAAGCCACGAGGGAGAGGAGGGAGGCGAAGTTTTCAGGTCTTAACGATGTCCTCCTTTGCGTAACTACGTAATTCTCGAGGGGTTCTCATGAACGACTAGCGTGAACTGCTGTCGTGATATTCGGTGTGGCGAAGACGACAGTGAAATAGCTACGTATTTCGTAGTCGAAGATTCACACAGGCTTCGCAGTGGTACTGGGCAGCTGGTGTATGGAAATTAAATGGAGTTGAGTACAGGATAATTCAGACTAGAAGATCCTTATAAAGCCTTATTTATTGATTCATGAATCTTGCAATGGTGCGAGACTGATACAAAATACTTAGTGTATATATATATATATACACAAAAAAAGTATATTTTCTATTTCTATGTCTACGTGAATGAGCATATTACTCAATGTGTGCGAGAGGGAGAAGAAAAACAATCTGCTCATTTTGAAACTGATTCAAACATCTGAGAATCGCGCATACAGGGTTGGAGGAGCGCCGGATTAGAACCTCTTATCTCTGGTGTGATCCTTGAACTGGCACGTAAAAATGTTTCTTGTCAGTTGTTATTGGTGTCAGCTCATCGAGAAGTTACATTTAATCAGCGTATACAACCTTAGAGTGCCCAGCCGTAAGAATTTTAAGCAAAACTCCGTTACGCAACGTTCAGCAGCATCCTTTAGCTGGAAGGTCTGAATTCTTCCATAACTATTGTACTAAAGCTGACTCCAGTGACGCCGTCTCCTTCGATCATTGCTGACACTCGTTAAATAACAACTTCATAAAAATTACTATTTACACTGTATTTTTTTCGATACGATACGCTGCAAACAAATCCTACACATAGATGTGCGACAAAGGAGTGCTTTGTATTCGTTTGCGTTAGTACTATTAGTTAAATCTTATCTCCGCGTGACTGAACCTAGATGAGCACAAATTCCTCAATTTGTTGATTTTTCTCGTCAAAGAGCTAAAGTGCCTTGGCACACTAGGACGGATACAGCACCTTACGAAACTTCAATTTTTCTGGACGTTCTCCAGCTTTTGTTAGACGTAGCTGCTCTTCCTCTCATAATGTCGAAATATGAGTTCGTACTTGCTAACCCCATAATAAGCATGCACTTCAATATCTAGAGCAGACAATGAATGTCTATTCAATTTCATGCATATCTTAGCGTGTGTCTAGTTTCAGACAATTGCAAGAAGAAGCACAGTAGAGTAGGAGAGAATGTGGCCGCACGTCGCATTTCTTGTATGTAATAAACACGTTGAAAGGCGAGTCCTCTAAAAGGGTAGATAGTACGATGACTTCAAAAGCTTCTCGGGGTGAGAACTTAATTTTGTGCTTGCTGAACTCGTATTCGCCCGAGGCAGACCGGGTGGAATTGAGCCAAACGCATAGCAGAAGAGGGGACTCTTCTCGTTCCTTCTTAAAAACTTTACATCGGTCTGACAGTGGCACTTCAGCAAGTTTCTCAACACACGTCAATAGCGTTACCTTCTTTAGTCGGTTTGGCGATGCATGTGCTGACGTGCAGATGTCTCGGCAAAGAACGTCGTTGGAGGTTTCCAATTACTCTCATCGAAGTCAAATTCAAAATGTCGCTAAAATCCGCTAGTTTTATGGTGGGTATCTGTCTTCTCGGGATATGAAAATATATGCAAGGTGTTTCAATCCAAGATTTCGATTAAAATAAACCTTGTCCACAAATACAAGCAATACAAGTCGCAGGTTCGAGTCCCGTGTCGTGACATATAAGAGAACTTAAGCAGTGTAAAAACTGCAGTTCCTTTAATAAACAAATAAAGCTTTACCTTTACCTTTACATCAGTGTAAAGAAATCGATATCAACAAACGATGATTTACAAGTCTTATCTGACAATGCTAAATTGGTAATATAGTAATAATAGAAATGTTTATACAATATGAGCTTAGCTCACAGAGTAAGTTGTCTAATTAGCTCGCGCGCGGAATACTCTGGGGTTCTAGAGGACCCTGATAAAAAGTATTAATGAGTTTCATATGTGTAATAACTGTGTTGATATCTTGAAGAATTAACTATTGTTTTTAAATTTCTCGTGGATCTTGGTAACCTAGAGACAGCCCGAATGACATCACGCTCGACTGTCGGTGCCATATTTGGGCGCTTAGAAAAAATCCCACCCCAACCCACCATAAGTGTATGTAAGTATTTTAGAAGGGTTCTATAAACATATAGAAAGGCGTGTTCGGGGAAAGCTCTATCTCGAAGACGCGACAACATCGTAATGCAGGCATAACACTTGCGGGAAGTATTTTGAGGAAGTGGTTAAGTCTAATCTAAGTTCTGTCCATATGGCAGCCCGCGACACTTTGCTGATGAACTCAGTTGAGCATCTGACCCATTGCAATTTACCAAATTGATCGATAAATTGACCTAACATTGAGATGTTTTAGCACCCCTCCGCCCCTCCTAATTGCGCCTTCCCCGAACGTCCCCCGCAGGTCGACATTGCCCCAACGTCAACTGATGAGGTTTTTGCGGCCGTTGCCTCTTTCCGCCCCAGCTCGTCAACCAGCCCCGATGGCCTTCGGTCGCGTCATCTCAGGGACCTGCTCTCCCCGGCGCTCGGAGCCGTCGCCACTGTCCTCGCCAAAGCCCTCGCTAAGGTGGTCGACTGCATGCGGGCCGGCACGGTACCATCGGCGCTACGGCCAACACTCTTCAGCGCGAGCCTCATCGCTCTCAGGAAAAAGGATGGTTCGATACCGCCTATCACCTGCTCCAGCACGATCCGCCGCCGGCTGCTAAAACCGCGTGGGCCAGCGAGAGGGACTCGGTCGTGAACGTGCTCGGCCCAACACAGTTGGGTTGCGGCCAGGCTTCTGGGACTGAGATTGCTGCTCATGCGGCTCGCGCCTTCATCCACGCTCATCGGCCGCGGCCCTGGTCAAGCTCTATTTCCGCAATGCCTTCAACACGGTCCGCCAGGATCTCGTTCTGCGAGAGGTTGCTGAGCACGTCCCTGGCCCTTCCCTCTCGTTGACTTGGCCTATCGTTGCCCTTCTGATTATGGACAACGCCGTCATCAGCTCCGAGAGCGGGGTCCACCAGGGGGACCCGCTGGGCCCAGCCCTCTTCTGCCTGGCCCTCCGGCCCCTCGCTGTGTCCTTCCAGACTCGCCTGTGGCTGTGGTACATGGATGACGGAACGTTGGCTGGCGATCCGGCGACCGTCGCCTCCAACGTTTAGCGAGTACTTGACTACGAGGGGCCCAGCGGCCTTGCCCTAAACCCCACGAAGTGCGACATCTTCTCGACTCTGGCCGTTGCCTCGAGAGGACCGCCGTAATGCTCGACCGACTGCCCCTGTTGGCGGTTTACCAGGGGCTCTACCTCCTTCGGTCCTGTTTCTCGGCGGCGCGCATGCAGCACTTGCTTAGGACAAGCCCTGCCGGCACCGCGGCTTCTGCCCTTCACGCCTATGACGACATGATGCTGGACGCCCTGACGACGATCCTGAACCTCCAGCTTCCTTCGGCAGCGGCATCCTCAGTGTACACCGCTTGGCTGACGTTTGCTATCCAGCCTCGCTTTCGGCGGTCGCCGACATGGTTACTACAGTATTTCCGCCCGAAGCTCTCGCCCACTTCTCCGCTTCCAGTGAAGCTGCCCTTGACCAGACGAGCGTCCGCGCCGGGTCCCTCAGGACAAGCAGAGCAAGCAGCGGGTATGGTCTGATGTCCTCCACAAGGCGCTGCGGGACTCCCTCCTGGCCTCAGAGTCACACGTTGCTGACCAAGCCTGCCTCCGGGCTGTCGACAGGCCTGGTGTAAGGGTATGGCTCCACGCGCTGCCTTCCTCGTCCCTTGGCACTGCTCTAGACGATCTCTTCATCCGCTTCTGTGTGGGCCTCCACCTCGAGGCCCCTGTGGTTGCGACCCACAGCTGCGAGGCCCGTGAGGGGAGGGCCAACCTGCGGAAGTACGCCGCACTCCAGGCAACCCACCCTTTTTGCCCCCTTGCTTTTGAGACCTTAGGCGGGCAGGGTCCCGTAACTGCGCACTTCCTCGAATCCGCGCCACCGGGGACAAGCGTGCAGGATCTTTCCTTCTGCAACGCCTCGCTATGCAGGGAGGCAATGCCATCGCCTTCCTCGGGAATGTCGGCCTCAGCCCGGGTCGCAGCTAATCCCCCCCCAATAATCCCTAGAAATAATTCCTAATTATTGTATATTTCAATAAATGATTATATTTTAGCAAAAAACACACCCCATTTTAAAAACGTTCACGGTAAGGCCAAAAGTATCGTATATAATATATCTTAACATCAGCTCGTTCAGACAGGAACGAACCAATACAAGATCTCGTTTCCTCAAAAGCGTTTTCTATAATTTCGATCCGTTCGTCGAATCGGGGACGGGATGGGCGCCTCGATGTTCATTAATGTCCCAGTCGCCTTGCCTAAACTGCGCACACCAATGGTAGACCTGTCGTCGACCCAGGGCATTATGGCCGTGCACACTAACCAACTCTCGATGGATTTCAGCTGAACATTTCTTCTGAAACATAAACCTGACATTTTCCCTCTGAGAATACAAGTCTGAGGGACCTGCTCCGCCGGGTGCCATTTTGAATGCCCAACGAAAGCCGAACGCTAGCGGCTTTCGCACCCTCTGCTTGCTTGTTTTTTGTGTGTGTTGGGGGGTGTGTTGGGTTCAAATTCTGTCAGACGCAGAGAATCTTTGGAGTTCTTTCTCATCTTTCTTTATCTGAAGATTCTTGTCAGGTACGAGTAAGGCAGAGAATAAGCAAAGGTGGCCCCGACAGGTCCACATAGTAATACCTAAAGTTTAAGAGCTGAAGCCTGTCAGATAGGGGAACAGCTGAGGGTCAGCTCGAAAAACAGTTTTTGCTTGTTTTTTGAGTCAACCTAATATATATATATATATACTTATATATTAGGGTGTCCGTTTCAAACTTTCGCGCCTTTCGAATGGCGCACAATCCGAACTGCGCGATACAATGCGTTCATTATTGGAGTGGGCACGCGGCAGGAACGTGGCTTGCTATGGACGGGAAGGCCGCATAGGTGGGGTTCTATATGCAAACGTCGACTTACTCAAAGAAGCAATAAATAACGAAATTATAAATGGAATGCAAATGGTAAATTATAAATGGAAATGCAAATGGTAAATGTTTGGCTATCTCAAAACTCCCAGAGCGCTGGCATCGTGTGAACAAAGTTGGAGAGTAGCTCTAACTCATACCAAAAGATCTTTGTTCTAACTCATTTAGTTCAAAAGTTATTGGCATTTAAAGAGGCGAAAGTCTGACCTGGACACCCTCAGTCCTTTATCCAAATGGACCCCCAGGTACCCTACGTGGTCGACATTCTTGATGCTTTTTCCGTCTGGCAGGAAGTTCACAGGATTCACAGGATCAACTGCGACCCGTCGGTGAGCAAGACCGCTTCGCTTTTCTCCGGCGCCAATTTCAAGTTGACGCTACTCATCCACTCGTGAATGGCCTGGAGAGCCTTATTCGCGTTGAGCGCGAGCTGGACACTTGTCTTCGGCGATGACTGCCAGATCGTCAGTATAGACTAACGTCTCAACGCCCCTCGGAAGACCTTGGATGCATAGGACATCGTCGTAGGCGATATTCCACAGGAGTGGTCCTAGAATTTACCTCTGTGGAACACCCGCCGTCATATCCAACGTCGTCCCTGCGCTCGAGATCTTGCGCCCCGCTGAGTAATCTGAGATCACTCTGACAAGGTACGGGGGCGCTTGCTTCCACTTGAGGGTTTCTAGTATCACCTTCCACGGCAGACTGTTAAAAGAATTCCACACGTCCAGAAAGATCGCAGCCAGCAGTTGGCAGGTCTTAAACGTGAAGCTATGTACCAGTTCTGCCTTTGCGACAACTCTGTGTATCGCCGTGCGGACAGATCGATGCTTGCGGAACCCGTACTGGGTTGCTGACAAGAGGTCAGTCTCCTCACGATCTAAGCCGTTCGTCAATTATCACTTCAAAGCCCTTGGCAAGGGTATTAATCACGCATATGGGCCTGTAGCTACCGTTCGGAATTAGTACTACCTCCGCAGCCTTCTTGCCGTCTTGCCCTGGGGTCTTGCCCGTCCTGATTCGTTCAGCCGCTTGGAGCACTTTCTATATCCGCACCGGTGGGATGTCCTCCTCCGAAGCGCCTTCTCTTTCTGAGCGTTCAAAGTCTTCGTGGCGGGGGAAGAGCTTCTTCAGGACGTCTTGCCTTTCTTGTTCAGGAATATCCAGCCTAGGCGTCTTTTTGGTCTTGCCTCGCACCATCTTGTATGGGCGGCCCCAGAGGTTCTCGTCGATATCCGCGAGGAAACTCTTCCAACATCCCTTTTGCTGGTAGCGATTGCTTCAGCGCCGCCGAGCATTCCCTGTATGCGATCATAAGATTCCCCGTAGGCCTTCCGCGCGCCCGTTCGTACTTCATGCGTCGTCGTCGAGCCTTCATATATTCTTTCCGAAACTCCTTAATGTCATTATTCCACCAATATTTCGGCTGAACGGGTCGCTTCCGCTTTGTATGCATCGGCAAATCAAAAGCCATCGCGCGCGCTTTAAGCAGTGTGAGATGTAGCTCTTCCGGAAGGAGTGGCACGCCACGTTCCTTAAGCGCATTTTTTGAGTGCTTTCTTCATTGCCTCTGCATCCCTGATCCTGAAGCCTGAGCGTTCCGGTGGGGGACAGGCGAGTGTGGTGCGTCCTTCTTGATCGAGAACCCAACACAGTGATGGTCACCCAGATTGGCCTCGTCCACTAGGACCTTCCATCCTGAGACTGCTGCCACCATCTTTTCGCTGCATATCGTCAGGTCGATGTGCGATTCCTAAGTTTCCTGCCCTCTGATTCGCGAGAACGTTGGTTCCCGACCGTCGCTTATTACCGCGAGATTGTTAGCTGCAACCTAGTCTAACACTATCTCTCCCGACCCGCCTGTCTAGGATCGACTCCTTGCTACGTTTTTTGGGTGCGTGAAGCCATCGACAGTCACAATGTTTCTTCGCTTTTTTGGGTTTGCTTCTGCTACTGTTCGCTGTCGCTTGGAATGGCAATCGACGCTGTCGAAGGTGCGGGCACCGTCTTCTTGGGTGACTGCACCATCTCCTTGAACTTCGGACACGCCATAGAGTTGGCCAAGTGGCCCTCTTTTACCCACTCCGCGGGCGTTTGCGCAGCTGGATTGTTCTAATCATCATAGACACGGGGAGATCTCTTCGCCAGCCTGTAGTGGTACGATTGTAGGAGATTAATTTTCTGTGACCGTGATCATCTTCACCTAAGTAGCTCTTTTCTGTAATGCCGTTTTCACTTCGTTTTAGTCCGGCTGCGCCATGTTTATGGCACTGGTGACATTGACAACTAAAGAGATATTGACTCCACGAGAAATACTGACCACGTGAAAGATATTGACTACACGGGAGCTGTCAGGCAACTGACTTCTTTTGAGGTTGCTGTTTATTGATGAGCGGTTATGCCTTCATCTGCTTGTGTGTGAGTTACGCGGGTAGGTTTGAAACTTCAATCTACAAACATATATATATATATATATATATCCTTTTGGCTCTGCCTTACTCAACAAGTGCGTTTGCGCAGCTGCAGTGTTTTAATCATCATAGATAAGGGGAGATGTCCTCACCAACCTATAGTGGTACAATTGTAGGAGAGGAATTTTTTTGTGATTATGATCTGTTATGCCTAAGTAGCTCTTTTCTGGAATGATGGCTTCATCCACAGTCATCTTCACATGGTTCGGCCCGCATCCAAACTCCATTCTTGCAGAGAGCATTTCCCCCTCGTCGCTTTATAAATAAAAAAAAACATAATAATAAATGGGAACGAGATGAATGTCTGCACATATATTATATATATATATATATACAGCTGCCAAGTGTGCAAACTGATGCAGATTGAAGCGATAGCTCGCGGAATTGGATTTAGATCGGTGGTGGCTGCTTGTGGTGTTGAGTCGACCCAGTTTTGTATCTACTAAAAGGTAGGAATATGTAGTAAACGAGAAATTGTGAATAAAAGTTCATCAGGCTGAAGCCCGCATTTAGTGCACGCTGATCATTCATGTTCTATTTTATAAGTATACATACTAGTTTTCGTCTTTTTGAGGTTGCACATTAGTGTTATCACTGTTCTTACTATTATACTGGTATTATTCATATCATAATAATTAGATCGTTATACTATTCGACAAAATTTCGGAGCACGAATAAGGTTTGTTGTGTTCTAAGCAGTTTTCGATGCTGAATACGATTGTACTAATCAAATGATTTAGTTGGTCCGTATTTGCCAGACATTCTTGTCAAATTATAATAATACTAATGAATATGTAATTTGTTCAATGAGGAAAATCGCACAATAGGTTCTCGAACGGCAAATAAAATTGAAGGATTATGATTCAGGAATGAGAAATAGTGAAGGTGATAAGTTAAAACAAAAACAAGCTTTGACAATTTCGAACGCACACAGACACGGCATGGAAACAAATAATATTGATTAAAATACCAATACCTGCTACACATACATGCAATGGTAGATATCATGAAATGCGCGTCCCTAATACCAGAAATTTCAAAATAATTGTGCTGCTATAAAATCAATGAAATAATCTAAAGATGCATCCAGCATATTGGCACTGATCACTATTGTCAAAATGTTTGTGGAGCTTAGCCATCACAAAGGGCACTTCAAACAATTCCAATGTGGATATGGCAGTGATGTCTATTTTACCAGAGACATATGAGGTGAACAGTTCCACTTTCATTAGATCCTATTTGTGTCATTGACTCGAAATCTAAGAAGTACATAGGGTCATTCAATAAATAGGGCAGGCTCTCTACGCAGTGTACGTGAATTTCAAATCGGCATTCGATTCGGCTCCGCAAGACAAAAGTTCGCACAAGCCAGCAATGTGTGGAATTCCACCGAACATGGTGCAGCTTATTATGGCCATTCCATAAGAGAATTCAGTGAAGATCGATGATGGAGTGTACCCTCCGCAAACCTTCGCTTAAACTACTAGTGTGGCGCAAGGCGACAACTTGTTAACAGTCCATTGTTATTTTCACTGCTACTGAGCGATCTCTCGGAACTACCCTGAAGTTTGTCAATAGCCTCTTGGGTTTGATCATGCAAACAAAGGGTCGCTCTTTCACAGAACACAAGGTACCAGTGTCCAAATACAATCGAGGGAAAAGCTTTCTTTGCAGACCTTTAAAATTCCCGAGCTGATTCACAGCCAACATTTAACGTTCGCGATACTGCTTTCGGCATTGCCCCATCAGTCTGACCCCTCTTTGCAAACTGCGCAACCCTCCAGGCCCGCCTCTAGCTGTACATGGAAGACAGTCCAGTTTTGGCGGACAATCGGGCGTCTGTCGCTTCCGAAGTCCACCGAGTATTCGACTACGAGGGGCCTAACGGCCTTGCCCTCAAGTCCGCAAAGTGCGAGATCTTCTCTTTGAATCCCAACTCCGCGAAGTGCGAGGTCTTCTCTTTGAATCCCAACTCCGCAAAGTGCGAGGTCTTCTTCTTGAACTCCAACTTCGCGAAGACGAGGTCTTCTCCCTGAACCCCAACGCCGCGAAATGCGCGGTCTTCTCCTTGGAGCCCAACTGCGGGAAGTGCCAGGTATTCTCCTTGGACCCCAATCCTTGGGGTGCCGCCTTACCCTAAGGTCGTCGCTTGACCTCGTTGGCGCTCTTCTTACGAACGAGGCCATCCATCCCCTCCTCAACCGTTGTCTCGAGAGGATTTCGGTGACGCTCGACCGACTGCCCCTGCTGACTCTCGGCAGGGCGCATGCAGACCTTCCAGCTTCGCCAGGCGGCAGCATCGCAGACTACCCTGCCGGCCCGCTTCGGTGGCCTCGACATCCCCAGTGTTCACCGCTTGGGTGACAGTTAATGCGCCGTTTCACTGACGTCCGTCGCGACATGGTCGCCACGCGCCTCCCTCCGATGTTCTCCCCCAGTTCTCCGCGTCCCATGGGGGTGTCGTATCGAGCAAGTGTCGTATCTTTCCCAACGCCGGTGGAAGGAGCTGCAAGGACTCGACGCTGCTTACGGGCGCCGCCCTGACGACCTCATCTTCATCCCCTTCCACCGAGGCCAGCAGCTCGTTTGGGACGGCACGGTAATTGACACTCTATTACCCCCTTAGGCTAACTACCGCCGGTCACGCAGTATCCCATGCGGCGCGGATCGAGCTACGAAAATACGCCGCCTTCCAGGCGACTCACCTATATTCCCTTCTTGCCTTCAAAACCGCGGCTACGATCCCCTCCCTCCTCAATTCCTCCAAGAAATCTACCACAGGTTGATACGGGGACAAGCGCGCAGGATACTTCATTCTGCAGTGCCTTTCATTGGCTGTGCAGAGAAGCAATGCAATCGCCTCTCTCGGGACCATGACGACCTCGGCCTCAACCCAGCTGCTTCTCTAATTATTCTATACTTTATTATATCATTGTGTATACAAAACATTTACGCTATATATAATGTAATATAAATATATGTCAGAGATTATAGCCACAAGCTCAAGTGTATTTAATATATTGACTTCCCTTAATATGTCTATTTTTCCCTACTTGTGGTCTGACTTGGATTACGCCTTTGGTCCAAGAACTAACGAAGCATTTTTTCGTGTTGGGGAAAAGGTAGATTTGCGGCTCCAGGACAAAAAGCGTCGGTGCACGGGTTCGATCTTCACCTTTGCACATTGGCATTTAAGGGGTCCGTCTTATGAAGCAATGCCGAAAGCAGTTCCGTGGACGTTAAATTTTGGTTATGAGTCAGCTCAGAAAATTTACCTACTAGGTCAAAAAGTGTCAAAAGAAGCAAGTAAAGCTGGCCCGACGGGTTCTTGTAGTAATTCCTAAAGGTTCATGCTGAGGCTGGTCACTTAGAGGAAGAGCTGAGGGTCAGCTAAACAAAAATCAATCAGTATCAAGCAGCATGGCGTAGGTGTGAGAGAATGCGACCTGTCTCAGAAATCAACGAAATCCCTCTGATCCCCTGACGTAGGAATACATTACGATCAGTATTGGCAATTTTCATTAACACAACCTAATGTTCATTTGATTATTTTCAAACATGATATTAGTTCATTGACTTATTGATTTGTTAATTTTCTTAAATTATTTCTGGTTGTGATACCCATACTTAGCGTTTGCGGAAAGTTTGGTTATCTATTATACTTATTCGAATGAAGTACAATTTGCAGGGACCCGTCGAGGTATAGGTCTTTTTATGTGAACATTCGCCTGTCTCTGTTTTGTATATTATTAAATACTTATGTTGGTATAGCGGTTTAACCTTGTGAGAACCGAAGGGAGAGACAGGTCATTCTAGCACAGAGCCACAAAAGCCAACTTTGAGCTTTTGTTATATTTACCGTCGTGATCAAATTCTCGTTATGTTATTCCATATAAAGCCGTAAGTGTGGCCCCCAATGTGCTATCCACTGTCCAGTTATGAGTTATAAATATTTTAATGGTAAAATGTACAATTCAACGTTTCAGCCTGACCATTCCTAAGGATGAGATATCAAACATCGTGCTTAACCGTGTCAAATAGACCTTACAACGACTCTGTGGATATAAGTTCCTTAATCGTTGGCGTGTAATCCCAAAAGTACCATGCTTATCCCAACCGGACTTACAATCGTCCTTATTGTAGTCGTATTGTTCGACGTCCTGTATACAGAAAGAGTATTTTTTTGGAAAGGAAAACCCAAGAAAAGCAACCCCAATGACCAATTTCATCCCTGCAAATCAGTGAACGAACTTACATCAGCCATGAAGAAAGACATCGCAAAGCTCGCAGTTTTTGGTGTTGCTTCGTGCGGTCTGAGGATAGTGACTTCGACCAACTACACATGGGGAAGCTCTGCACAACTGCTGGAGTGTGTTCCGCGAATATTCTATGTTGCTTGCTTGGCAACTCGTTCAGTCTACGAATTCTTCAGTGATCGTCCTGGACATCTCCCACGATCTGTATCTCGCAACGCGTCACTGGTTTATGATCTGGTGCTCAAGTTTCTAACGGTAATCGCCACTGACCATTCTATATCACCAGATGTGTGTACACAAAGTCTACGATATAACCGAAAAATATGCTACCCAAAAATAGAGTTGGCACGTCTTATCCATACCGCCGTGCGCTGTGGGCAACACGTTCTGGAAAATCGCGTTCCAGAATACGTCGAAGAGACCATACTCACTGTCATGCTTATTGTCAAGAAGGTAGAAAATAGCGGTCTTCTCAATTACATGATTGGGTAAAAATAAGCCTATTTTACATTTCAGAATATATAGAAATGTTGTACGCTTGACGCCATTTATCAATACAATACCCAAAAGAACTATATCGCTTCCTAACACATTACACTTAATGGGCTCCTGGCTGGCCCTTCCGAACGATCGATGTTCTGGATCAAGAAATACTAACATCTAATATCAATTATACTTAAACCTAAACACCTGCCAATTTGGTAAAACAAGAGTACACAAGCTGAAGTTGTCTTTACAGGTTAAAAACTGCTTCAGAGAAGATGATCAAGATTGAGGGGAGTAAGCACATTCTGCAGGATTGAGAGACTTAACTACAGATATCACAGATGTCACAAGCACTGCAACGACCAACATGTCAACAACGACGAAAATTAACCAATAATTAATTAACAACATTAATTATTGGTTAATTTCCGTCCTTTCAAACGTAGACCACAGTCAAATCCAATTATAAATTATTTAGGGACCTTTCTCGAGGCAGCACTTTACCTCTCGTTTTCGCTCCTGAATCGATTGTAACCATATAAATATACACGCCTCGCAAGTTCTTACAGAAATTATAGGTCGTCAAGAGCAGAAATTTTTAGTAAACCTACTAGTTTCTAGCTTGTTTAAAAGATATTTTAAACCGAATTATTACCTAGCACCCTCTCTATGCTCATAGGTAAATAAACAGTTTCTAAATACACCACTAGAAACGTTCGGTTTTGTTAATAATTGTGATAATATTTGTATACGCGATTTTTATTCATGTTGGCTGATTCCGCCAAATACGATCCCTCGCCCCATTCTGGGGAAGAGATGGCTTAATCTCGAACGCCACATTGCTCACCGAATGCTGGTGGCGTTCAATTGTAATTGAAGTGGCGAAGTACCACGTCAAATTGATGAAACTTGTTGGGTAGTGCATCATCCCTAAACTTCCAGGTGCTTCGAAACTAGAATATGGAGACAGGGAGAAATTAATGACCACCCGAAGTCGCAGTGACAGACGGTCAAGACGGTTGCCAGTCAAGTACTCGTAGTGGGCGTATAACCAGCTCATGCATTGTGTTTTCAATATAGACCGTAAATAAAGCAGAATGGCCATTGGGTGACCCAGAGCGGTACCAAGGAAACTGGTCCACCAGCGATCAACTAGTATCAGGCAACTGGTTGCTGGTATCAGGCAACTTTCCTCACAGCCTTTGACTGTACAGGTTGTATGACAGAGTGCCACAAATGTCTCTCGTGAATTATAAGAACATACATATGCTTTCAGTTCAAATACTTTAGTAATCAAGAGCGTTGGCACAATAAATGTAAAACAGCACAACTGAATATCTTCACCGGCAATGAGTCATTAAGAAGTGTTTTTATTTATATAATTATTCTAAAAACAGTTCAGTCGATCCAGCTGGAATAACCAGTCTTCCGAATGAGACGTCAGATTCTCCAGGAAAACATAAGGATTTTGGTTGTCCTTCAGTCATCGCGTTGGTAATACAATTTTAATTCTTTTATACATTCGGGCGTCGGCTGAACCCGGTATTCGTTTATAGAAGGATAATGAATACGCTCCTTTGAGATATCACACCATTTAATTAATCGAGATGCTTATATAGGTATGGCATGCAGACACCTCGATAGTAAAGGTACTTAGGTGTGACTAGACTCTAAATAAAGAGCTACATAGAAATCAGCTTCTTTGACAATAAGAAGTCTGAATAAGGCGTCTAATTTATTTATCCTTTGTAAAGCCACTCTGACTCCTATTCAGAAGGGGTTTAGAGGAGAGGTAATTATAAACTGTGATATACAGTGACTACGCTACGTTGCTAAGAAACCAATTAGAATTCTCATAGGATCGTAATTTAAAAAGTTAACGTAAAAAAACGGGTCTCGAGTTTCATATCAATGTCAGCGGCGAGCGGATCAGCCGCTAGCTTATGGTTTAGCTTGAAACGCATTATGGCGCAATCATATCCTTTCAGATTCGCTGTTGGTGTCGCTATAGTGGAGCAGTGGTAAAGCCTCTCACTTCTAGACTTCGGCCGTTGGTCTTTTGCCTTCAGCTGGCATGTTTCTGGCACGCATCTAACCTCCTGACAAGTTTCTCTTGATCGGAACTCGTGACTCCTGACTTGAAAGAGAGGGTTGCCGAATTCAGGACGACGTGCATCGTTCTCAATATTTGGTTGAGAGTACCTCGGCACCGCCTTTGTCTGCGAGCCAGCGTGGGGATATCCCAACTGAACTCAGTTTCGATTCTCAGTGAGTTCTCTCTGTCCAGAAATTAAAGAGAAATGCGGACGGCCATTTTAACGTTAACTTTATTTCTTGGCATCTAATCACAATGGGAGTTAAAAAGGCTTTGACCAGCCCTGGTTGCTATTCATAATCAGCAAGTGGCAATATGCTACAAAATAAAGAAATTCTTTAGGCTGATTATAATTACAGAGACATCGAGCGTCATGGCGATAATCAGGTTGTTCTTGCCTAAACTGACTATTATACAAAAAAAATATTGTTCAAGTTGGCTTGGAGTACCGCTGTGACATCTGCTTTCGTGTGGAGATACTATTTATATTGTAAAATTCAACGAAAAACACTCCCAAGCGGATAATGGAGATAGCATCGAATATTATTCTATATGCCCACATTAGAAATCTTTGCCTTTCGCCATACAAGTCATAGATTGAAGAATACCGGACGTCTTGAATCAGACGGACATGTTTTAAGTTGCTAATAATGAAATTATAACATTTAATATAATAGTATTTTACTAAAGAATCTTTAATAGTAATAATAACGTGATATAGATTAGTAGATTATAAATATAACTTGCGAACTAAGTGCTGCTGAGCCCCGGGTAAGCTAAAGACAGACTCAAATAATCTCTCTTCTCCAGTTACACAGCGGAGCTCTCGCGTTCTCCAGCTGCCAGCCACGACAAATAGTAATAATATTATTGATAAACCTACAACTGCAAGGTCCAGCGATTCCAATCTGGCCTCATCAATATTAAATCATACCTTCTACAGATCTAATTAATGAAGGTCTAGCCAAAGCACCACTTCAAATCGTTTTCCAAGTTGCGCCAGTAACTCGATATCAACCTATCAGCCTATCCCGCTGATTATACTTTGCTCTTTTTATCGGGTGAAGTCAGCCAAGTATGACTCCTCAGAGGCCCATGCATTTCCCTATCACTCGTTCATAAGACAATAAAGCATGCGCAGACGTCGCTGCCAACTACACAGCAGATACACCCCCTTTGGTGTTGTAAGTGTTCCGAAGCACTATCAATTCAGATCATTTTATACTATACTTAATCGAGTATCAAGGATTCGAGCGAAATTTTTCTCGAAACTCCTCGAGATTTCTTGCTTTTGATGAGTCAAAATATTACAATGTGCTCCAGCATAGCTTTGAGAGTGATAGTGTGTTCCGCACGGGGGCATTTAGGAGTCGAAGTTGAGAGCCCACCGCTCGTTATTTCTACCTCGCGGTCAAGTTCTTTTGCAAACATAGGTCTTGATGTCCCGTAAGTTCTAGAGGCACTCTCCTATTAAATTAATAACAGCGGAGTAGTCGCCCTGTGACTCACAAGAGATGACCTGGTCGGCTTTGTGTGCCCGGCTAGCATCTGCTTAAAGCTGAAACCAAACTCAAGTGAAGCAGCCCCTGATGCACGACCTGCCTAGTACAGAGGATATGTTCGGAGAAGCGCTTAAGATTAAAAACAAGAACTTGAACTATGTGGAACAAGCTAAATATGCTCCATTAATTTCCCCATAAACCAGACAAACACAAAGCCCAAGTGAATCCACAAGAGGCTAACAATATGCATGTTAGAATATGTGAATAAATAACATAAATCTACCATTGAGCTTAAGCATTGTAAAATTGCAGCTCCTTTAATAAACCAATAAACATTTACCATTTACTATTACCAAATCACTGAATGTAATCGAATGAAACTAAACACGCTTACAACATAGTTCTTTATTAAAACAGGCCCCGTTACGATATGCACATTTTTTTTTTTGAGCTGACCCTCAGCTGTTCCCCTATCTGACAGGCCTCAGCTCTTAACCTTTAGGTATTACTATGAGGACCTGTCGGGGCCACCTTTGCTTATTCTCTTCCTTACTCGTACCTGACAAGAATCTTCAGATAAAGAAAGATGATAAAGAACTCCAAAGATTCTCCGCGTCTGACAGGATTTGAACCCAACACTACACGTGTCCCTCCGGTCTAGTAGTCTAAGACGCAAACGATATGCACATTTGCTTAGCTTGAAGTATGTATATTATTATTATTTGTTTTATTTTCACTCTGTTCGAGTAATTACAACGGTGTGTACAATATACAAGTCAGTTTCCGATGTGTAAGGTTTCAAGTAAAAATTCTAGAAGCATTTTTTTTTTTTTTTAAACAGTTCCATCTGATTGCATTGATCAATGTATATTTAATTCTACGACTAGATTAGGCATTTATATTTAAGAGATGACTAATTGACCTAATTGCTTCGCATTTTCCTGCGTGTTATCTCTCACATGTTTTACTACAGAATTTACAAACGCAATTATCATCAGGTTCATGGAATCCCTGTGTTTCGCACACTATATGGTGAAGTATGTATATAATTCCCTTATCTCGATTAAGTTGAGTTTCTTTCATATTTCGAAACGAGACAAGCGCATATTTGGGTCTGCCTGCTTGGATTGTGTTTTTGTATCCAAACCCGGCTCGCGCTATATACATCTGCGCAGACATGGGAATTAAAATGCGAAATTATGGTGGTTATTTGTTTATTTGCGTCAGTTGCGTTAGTTTTTTCGGAAGATGTGAATCCGCTTCGCAGAAGTCTGTAGATGCAAGATGCAGTTCGATTCTAATTATAAGCTCAAAATAACTGTAACAACGTTTAATTGTGTAAGTTGGACTAAGTACCGTTCAATTTATAGGTGGACTGTTAGTAATTGTGATGATAATTGTATAAGCGATTTTATTCATGCTGACTTATTCCGACAAATACTCACCGAAGGCACGCCAATTTTAGCCGACAAAGTCCTCAATAACCAAGCTCTCGTTTCCTCAAAAGCGTTTTCTATAATTTCGATCCGTTCATCGAATCGGGGACGGGATGGGCGCCTCGATGTTCATTAATGTCCCAGTCGCCTTGCCTAAACTGCGCACACCAATGGTAGAGCTGTGGTCGACCCAGGGCATTATGGCCGTGCACACTAACCAACTCTCGATCGATTTCAGCTAAACATTTCATCTGAAACACAAACCTGACACTTTCCCGCTGAGAATACAAGTCTGAGGGACGTGCTCCGCCGGTTGTCATTTCGAATGCCCAACGAAAGCCGAACGCTAGCGGCTTTCGCACCCTCTGCTTGCTTGTTGTTTTTGTGTGTTGGGTTCAAATCCTGTCAGACGCGGAGAATCTGACAGGAGTTCTTTATCATCTTTCTTTATCTTAAGATTGTTGTCAGGTACGAGTAAGGCAGAGAATAAGCAAAGGTGGCCCCGACAGGTCCTCATAGTAATACCTAAAGGTTAAGAGCTGAGGCCTGTCAGATAGGGGAACAGCTGAGGGTCAGCTCGAAAAACAGTTTTTGCTTGTTTTTTGAGTCAACCTAATATATATATATATTTATATATTAGACTGTCCGTTTCAAACTTTCGCGCCTTTCGAATGGCGCACAATCCGAACTACGCGATACAATGCGTTCATTTTTGGAGTGGGCACGCGGCAGGAACGTGGCTTGCTATGGACGGGAAGGCCGCATAGGTGGGGTTCTATATGCAAACGTCGACTTACTCAAAGAAGCAATAAATAACGAAATTATAAATGGAAATGCAAATGGTAAATTATAAATGGAAATGCAAATGGTAAATTATAAATGGAAATGCAAATGGTAAATTATAAATGGAAAGGCAAATGGTAAATTTTTGGCTATCTCAAAACTCCCAGAGCGCTGGCATCGTGTGAATAAAGCTGGAGAGTAGCTCGACTCATACCAAAAGATCTTTGTTCTAACTCATTTAGTTCAAAAGTTATTGGCATTTAAAGAGGCGAAAGTCTGACCTGGACACCCTCAGTCCTTTATAAAAATGGACTCCCAGGTACCCTACGTGGTCGACATTCTTGATGCTTTTTCCGTCTGGCAGGAAGTTCACAGGATCCACAGGATCAACTGCGACCCGTCCGGTGAGCAAGACTGCTTCGCTTTTCTCCGGCGCCAATTTCAAGTTGACGCTACTCATCCACTCGTGAATGGCCTGGAGAGCCTTATTCGCGTTGAGCGCGAGCTGGACACTTGTCTTCGACGACGACTGCCAGATCGTCAGCATAGGCTAACGTCTCAACACCCCTCGGAAGACCTTGGATGCATAGGACATCGTCGTAGGCGATATTCCACAGGAGTGGTCCTAGAATTTACCTCTGTGGAACACCCGCCGTCATATCCAACGTCGTCCCTGCGCTCGAGATCTTGCGCCTCGCTAAGTAATCTGAGATCACTCTGACAAGGTACGGGGGCGCTTGCTTCCACTTGAGGGTTTCTAGTATCACCTTCCGCGGCAGACTGTTAAAAGAATTCCACGCGTCCAGAAAGATCGCAGCCAGCTGTTGGCAGGTCTTAGACGTGGAGCTATGTACCAGTTCTGCCTTTGCGACAACTCTGTGTATCGCCGTGTGGACAGGTCGATGCTTGCGGAACTCGTACTGGGTTGCTGACAAGAGGTCAGGCTCCTCACCGTTCGTCAATTATCACTTCAAAGCCCTTGGCAGGTGTATTAATCACGCATATGAACCTGTAGCTACCGTTCGGAATTAGTCCTACCTCCGCAGCCTTCCAGGAAGACGGGAGTTTCCCTTTCCATAGTATACCAAAAAAAGTCTTCGTGGCGGGGGAAGAGCTTCTTCAGGACGTCTTGCCTTTCTTGTTCAGGAATATCCAACCTAGGCGTCTTTTTGGTCTTGCCTCGCACCATCTTGTATGGGCAGCCCCAGCGGTTCTCGTCGATATCCGCGAGGAAACTCTTCCAACATCCATTTCGCTGGTAGCGATTGCTTCAGCACCGCCGAGCATTCCCTGTATGCGATAATAAGATCCCCCGTAGGTCTTCCGCGCGCCCGTTCGTACTTCAGGCGTCGTCGTCGTCGAGCTTTCATATATTCTTTCCGAAGCTCCTTAATATCATTATTCCACCAATATTTCGGCTGAACGGGTCGCTTCCGCTTTGTATGCATCGGCAAATCAAAAGCCATCGCGCGCGCTTTAAGCAGTGTGAGATGTAGCTCTTCCGGAAGGAGTGGCACGCCACGTTCCTTAAGCGCATTTTTTTAGTGCTTTCTTCATTGCCTCTGCATCCCTGACCCTGAAGCCTGAGCGTTCCGGTGGGGGACAGGCGAGTGTGGTGCGTCCTTCGTGATCGAGAACCCAACACAGTGATGGTCACCGAGATTGGCCTCGTCCACTAGGACCTTCCATCCTGAGACTGCTGCCACCATCTTTTCGCTGCATATCGTCAGGTCGATGTGCGATTCTTAAGTTTCCTGCCTTCTGATTCGCGAGAACGTTGGTTCCCGGCCGTCGCTTATTACCGCGAGATTGTTAGCTGCAACCCAGTCTAACACCATCTCTCCCTACCCGCCTGTCTAGTATTGAATCCTAGCTATGTTTTTTGGGTGCGTGAAGCCATCGACAGTCACAATGTTTCTTCGCTCCTCTCCTTGCATATGGGTTTGCTGCTGCTACTGTTCGCTGTCGCTTGGAATGGCAATCGACGCTGTCGAAGGTGCGGGCACCGTCTTCTTGGGTGACTGCACCATCTCCTTCAACTTCGGGCACGCCATAGAGTTGGCCAAGTGGCCCTCTTTTACCCACTCCGCGGGCGTTTGCGCAGCTGGATTGTTCTAATCATCATAGACACGGGGAGATCTCTTCGCCAGCCTGTAGTGGTACGATTGTAGGAGATTAATTTTCTGTGACCGTGATCATCTTCACCTAAGTAGCTCTTTTCTGTAATGCCGTTTTCACTTCGTTTTAGTCCGGCTGCGCCATGTTTATGGCACTGGTGACATTGACAACTAAAGAGATATTGACTCCACGAGAAATATTGACCACGTGAAAGATATTGACTACACGGGAGCTGTCAGGCAACTGACCTCTTTTGAGGTTGGTGTTTATTGATGAGCGGTTATGCCTTCATCTGCTTGTGTGTGAGTTACGCGGGTAGGTTTGAAACTTGATCTACGAACATATATATATATCTCCTTTTGGCTCTGTCTTACTCAACAAGTGCGTTTGCGCAGCTGCAGTATTTTAATCATCATAGATACGGGGAGATGTCCTCACCAACCTATAGTGGTACAATTGTAGGAGAGGAATTTTTTTGTGATTGTGATCTTTTTGGCCTAAGTAGCTCTTTTCTGGAATGATGGCTTCATCCACAGTCATCTTCACATGGTTCGGCCCGCATCCAAACTCCATTCTTGCAGAGAGCATTTCCCCCTCGTCGCTTTATAAATAAAAAAAACATAATAATAAATGGGAACGAGATGAATGTCTGCACATATATTATATATATATATATACAGCTGCCAAGTGTGCAAACTGATGCAGATTGAAGCGATAGCTCGCGGAATTGGATTTAGATCGGTGGTGGCTGCTTGTGGTGTTGAGTCGACTCAGTTTCGTATCTACTAAAAGGTAGGAATATGTAGTAAACGAGAAATTGTGAATGAAAGTTCATCAGGCTGAAGCCCGCAGTTAGTGCACGCTGTTCATTTATGTTCTATTTTATAAGTATACATACTAGTTTTCGTCTTTTTGAGGTTGCAAATTTGTGTTATCACTGTTCTTACTATTATACTGCTTTTTCATATCATAATAATCAGATCGTTATACTATTCGACAAAATTTCGGAACACGAATAAGATTGGTTGTGTTCTAAGCAGTTTTCGATGCTGAATACGATTGTACTAACCAAATTATTTAGTTGGTCCGTATTTTCCAGACATTCTTGTCAAATTATAATAATACTAATGAATATGTAATTTGTTCAATGAGGAAAATCGAACAATAGGTTCTCGAACGGCAACTAAAATTGAAGGATTATGATTCAGGAATGAGAAATAGTGAAGGGTGATAAATTAAAACAAAAACAAGCTTTGACAATTTCGAACGCACACAGACACGACATGGAAACAAATAATATTGATTAAAATACCAATACCTGCTACACATACATGCAATGGTAGATATCATGAAATGCGCGTCCCTAATACCAGAAATTTCAAAATAATTGTGCTGCTATAAAATCAATGAAATAATCTAAAAATGCATCCAGCATATTGGCACTGATCACTATTGTCAAAATGTTTGTAAGCTTAGCCATCACAAAGGGCACTTCAAACAATTCCAATGTGGATATGGCAGTGATGTTTATTTTAACAGAGAAATATGAGGTGAACAGTTCCACTTTCATTAGATCCTATTTGTGTCATTGACTCGAAATCTAAGAAGTACATAGGGTCATTCAATAAAAAGGGCAGGCTCTCTACGAAGTGTACTTCAATGAAGTGTAATTTCAAGTCGGCATTCGATTCGGCTCCGCAAGACAAAAGTTCGCACAAGCTAGCAATGTGTGGAATTCCACCGAACATGGTGCAGCTTATTATGGCCATTCCATAAGAGAATTCAGTGAAGATCGATGATGGAGTGTCCCCTCTGCCACCCTTCGCTTAAACTACTAGTGTGGCGCAAGGCGACAACTTGTTAACAGTCCATTGTTATTTTCACTGCTGCTGAGCGATCTCTCGGAACTACCCTGAAGTTTGTCAATAGCCTCAAGTGCTTGGGTTTGATCATGCAAACAAAGGGTCGCTCTTTCACAGAACACAAGGTACCAGTGTCCGAATACAATTGAGGGAAAAGCTTTCTTTGCAGACCTTTAAAATTCCCGCGCTGATTCTCAGCCAACATTTAACGTTCGCAATACTGCTTTCGGCATTGCCTCATAAGTCTGACCCCTCTTTGCAAACTGAGCAACCCTCCAGGCCCGCCCCCAGCTGTACATGGATGACAGAACGTTGGCGGACAATCGGGCGTCTGTCGCCTCCGAAGTCCACCGAGTATTCGACTACGAGGGGCCTAACGGCCTTACCCTCAAGTCCGCAAAGTGCGAGGTCTTCTCCTTGAACCCCAACTCCGCAAAGTGCGAGGTCTTCTTCTTGAATCCCAACTCCGCAGAGTGCGAGGTCTTTTTCTTGAATCCCCACTCCGCGAAGTGCGAGATCTTCTTCTTGAATCCCAACTTCGCAAAGTGCGAGGTCTTCTTCTTGAACCCTAACCCAGCAAAGTGCGAGGTCTTCTTCTTGAATCCCAACTCCGCGAAGTGCGAGATCTTCTTCTTGAACGCCAACTCCGCGAAGTGCGAGATCTTCTTCTTGAATCCCAACTCCGCAAAGTGCGAGGTCTTCTCCTTGAACCCTAATTCCGCGAAGTGCGAGATCTTCTTCTTGAATCCCAACTCCGCAAAGTGCGAGGTCTTCTTCTTGAACCCTAACCCAGCAAAGTGCGAGGTCTTCTTCTTGAATCCCAACTCCGCGAAGTGCGAGATCTTCTTCTTGAACGCCAACTCCGCGAAGTGCGAGATCTTCTTCTTGAATCCCAACTCCGCAAAGTGCGAGGTCTTCTCCTTGAACCCTAATTCCGCGAAGTGCGAGATCTTCTTCTTGAATCCCAACTCCGCAAAGTGCGAGGTCTTCTTCTTGAACCCTAACCCAGCAAAGTGCGAGGTCTTCTTCTTGAATCCCAACTCCGCGAAGTGCGAGATCTTCTTCTTGAACGCCAACTCCGTGAAGTGCGAGATCTTCTTCTTGAATCCCAACTCCGCAAAGTGCGAGGTCTTCTTCTTGAACCCCAATCCTCCTTGACCCCAAAGCCGACTTACCCTAAGGTCGTCGCTTGACCTCGTTGGCGCTCCTCTTACGAACGAGGCCATCCAGCCCCTCCTCAACCGTTGTCTCGAGAGGATTTCGGTGACGCTCGACCGACTGCTCCTGCTGACTCTCGGCAGGGCGCATACAGACCTCCCAGCTTCCCAGGCGGCAGCATCGCAGACTACCCTACCGGCCCGCTTCGGTGGCCTCGACATCCCCAGTGTTCACCGCTTGGGTGACAGTTAATGCTCCGTTTCACTGACGTCCGTCGCGACATGGTCGCCACGCGCCTCCCTCCGATGTTCTCCCCCAGTTCTCCGCGACCCATGGGGGTGTCGTATCGTGCAAGCCCAACGCCGGTGGAAGGAGCTGCAAGGCCTCGACGCTGCGTACGGGCACCGCCCTGACGACCTTATCTTCATCCCCTTCCACCGAGGCCAACAGCTCGTTTGGGACGGCACGGTGATTGACACTCTACTACCCCCTTAGGCTAACTACGCCGAAAGTACGCCGCCTTCCAGGCGACGCACCTATATTCCCCTCTTGCCTTCAAAACCGCGGCTACAGCCCCCTCCCTCCTCAATTCATCCAAGAAGTCTACCACAGGCTGATCCGGGGACAAGCGCGCAGGATACTTCATTCTGCAGTGCCTTTCATTGGCTGTGCAAAGAAGCAATGCAATCGCCTCTCTCGGGACCATGACGACCTCGGCCTCAACCCAGCTGCTTCTCTAATTATTCTATACTTTATTATATCATAGTGCATACAAAACATTTACGCTATATATAATGTAATATAAATATATGTCATAGATTATAGTCACAAGCTCAAGTGTATATAATATATTGACTTTCCTTAACATGTCTATTTTTCCCTACTTGTGGTCTGACTTGGACTACGCCTTTGGTCAAGGAACTGACGAAGCATTTCTTCGTGTTTGGATATTTCTTCAAATTCAAAATTTTTATTCTTTCAGCTTCAAAATTGTTGTGGAAATGTACAACTAAAATCACCATTTCGGCACCGATGTATCGAGCGGATCTTCACCTACATTCCGCAGAATAACTTCTAAGGGAATTCGAGCCAATTATAATCGATCCGTGATGATCGGCATTAGCAATCGCGGAAAAGATAGATTTGCGGCTCCAGGACAAAAAGCGTCGGTGCACGGGTTCGATCTTCACCTTTGCACATTGGCATTTAAGGGGCCCGTCTTATGAAGCAATGCCGAAAGAAGTTCCGTGGACGTTAAATCATGGCTATGAGTCAGCTCAGAAAATTTACCTACTAGGTCAAAAAGTGTCAAAAGAAGTAAGTAAAACTGGCCCGACGGGTTCTTGTAGTAATTCCTAAAGGTTCATGCTGAGGCTGGTCACTTAGAGGAAGAGCTAAACAAAAATCAATCAGTATCAAGCAGCATGGCGTAGGTGTGAGAGTATGCGACCTGTCTCAGAAATGAACGAAATCCCTCTGATCCCCTGACGTAGGAATACATTACGATCAGTGTTGGCAATTTTCATTAACACAACCTAATGTTCATTAGAGCAGATAACGTAGCGATACTGACTAGAAGCAACACGATTAACTTCTTATTAATTTGTTAATTTTCTTAAATTATTTCGGGTTGTGATACCCATACTTAGCGTTTGCGGAAAGTTTGGTTATCTATTATACTTATTCGAATGAAGTACAATTTGCAGGGTCCGTCGAGGTATAGGTCTTTTTATGTGAACATTCGCCTGTCTCTGTTTTGTATATTATTGAATACTTATGTTGGTATAGCGGTTTAACCTTGTGAGAACCGAAAGGAGAGACAGGCCATTCTAGCACAGAGTCACAAAAGCCAACTTTGAGGTTTTTGTTATATTTACCGTCGTGATCAAATTCTCGTTATGTTATTCCATATAAAGCCCCAATGTGCTATCCACTGTCCAGTTATGGGTTATAAATATTTTAATAGTAAAATGTACAATTCAACGTTTCAGCCTGACCATTCCTAAGGATGAGATATCAAACATCGTGCTTAACCGTGTCAAATAGACCTTACAACGACTCTGTGGATACAAGTTCCTTAATCGTTGGCGTGTAATCCCAAAAGTACCATGCGTATCCCAACCGAACTTACAATCGTCCTTATTGTAGTCTTATTGTTTGACGTGAGTGTCCTGTATACAGAAAGAGTATTTTTTTGGAAAGGGAAACCCAACAAAAGCAACCTTAATGACCAATTTCATCCCTGCAAATCTGTGAACGAACTTACACCAGCCATGAAAAAAGACATCGCAAAGCTCGCAGTTTTTGTTGTTGCTTCGTGCGGTCTGAGGATGGTGACTTCGACCAACTACACATGGGGAAGCTCTGGACAACTGCTGCAGTGTATTCCGCGAGCATTCTATGTTGCTTGCTTGGCAACTCGTTCAGTCTACGAATTTTTCAGTGATCGTCCTGGACATCTCCCACGATCTGTATCTCGCAAGGCGTCACTGGTTTATGATCTGGGGCTCAAATTTATAGCGGTAATCGCCAATGACCATTCAATATCACCAGATTTGTGTACACAAAGTCTACAATATAACCGAAAAATATGCTACCCAAAAATAGAGTTGGCACGTCCTGTCCATACCATCGTGCGCTGTATGCAACACGTTCTGGAAAATCGCATTCCAGAATACGTCGAAGAGATCATACTCAGTGCCAGGCTTGTTCTCAAGAAGGTAGAAAATAGCGGTCTTCTCAATTACATGATTGGGTAAAAATAAGGCTATTTTACATTTCAGAATATATAGAAATGTTGTACGCTTGACGTCATTTATCAATACAATACCCAAAAGAACTATATCGCCTCATAACACATTAGGCTTAATGGGCTCCTGGCTGGCCCTTCCGAACGATCGATGTCCTGGATCAAGAAATATTAACATCTAATATCAATTATACTTAAACCTAAACACCTGCCGATTTGGTAGAACAAGAATATAAGCTGAAGTTGTCTCTACAGGTTGAAAACTGCTTCAGAGAATAAGATGATCAAGATTGAGGGGAGTAAGCACATTCTCCAGGATTGAGAGACTTAACTACAGATATCACAGATGCCACAAGCACTGCAACGACCAACATGTCAACAACGACGGAATTTAACCAATAATTAATTAACAACATTAATTATTGGTTAATTCCCGTCCTTTCAAACGTGGACCCCAGTCAAATCCAATTATGAATTATTTAGGGATCTTTCTCAAGGCAGCACCTCTAGTTTTCGCTCCTGAATCGGTTGTAACCATATAAATATACACGCCTCGCAAGTTCTTACAAAAATTATAGGCCGTCAAGAGCAGAAATTTTTTAGTAAAGCTACTAGTTTCTAGCTTGTTTAAAAGATATCTTAAACCGAATTATTACCTAGCACCCGTAGGGCCATAGCATGGTAAATGAAATGTATCCCTATTGAGTAAGATATTTTAGATCAATCATTGGATAGGACTGAATAGGGTTTTAGGTCAAGCCGGTCATGGTCCCGAGGGAAGCGGTGGCGTTTCCTCTCATGCCTCTCTAAACTCATAGGTAAATAAACAGTTTCTAAATACACCACTAGAAACGTTTGGTTTTGTTAATAATTGTGATAATATTTGTATACGCGATTTCTATTCATGTTGGCTTATTCCGCCAAATACGATCCCTCGCCCCATTGTGGGAAAGAGACGGCTTAATCTCGAACGCCACCGATTGTTCACCGAATGCTGGTGGCATTCAATTGTAATTGAAGTGGCGAAGTACCACGTCAAATTGATGAAACTTGTTGGGTAGTGCATCGTCCCTAAACTTCCAAGTGCTTCGAAACTAAAATATGGAGACAGGGAGAAATAAATGACCACTCGAAGTCGCAGTGACACACGGTCGTGCAAGTTGCTAATAATCCAATTATTGCATTTAATATAATAGTATTTTACTAAAGAATCTTTAATAGTAATAATAACGCGATATAGATTAGTAGATTATAAATATAACTTGCGAACTAAGTGCTGCTGAGCCCCGGGCAAGCTAAAGACAGACTCAAATAATCTCTCTTCTCCAGTTACACAGCGGAGCTCTCGCGTTCTCCAGCTGCCAGCCACGACAAATAGTAATAACATTATTGATAAACCTACAACTGCAAGGTCCAGCGATTCCAATCTGGCCTCATCAATATTAAATCATACCTTCTACAGATCTAATTAATGAAAGTCTAGCCAAATTACCACTTCAAATCGTTTTTCGAGTTGCGCCAGTAACTCGATATCAACCTATCAGTCTATCCCGCTGATTATACTTTGCTCTTTTTATCGGGTGAAGTCAGCCAAGTATGACTCCTCAGAGGCCCATGCATTTCCCTATCACTCGTTCATAAGACAATAAAGCATGCGCAGACGTCGCTGCCAACTACACAGCAGATACATCCCCTTTGGTGTTGCAAGTGTTCCGAAGCACTATAAATTCAGATCATTTTATACTATACTCAATCGAGTATCAAGGATTCGAGCGAAATTTTTCTCGAAACTCCTCGAGATTTCTTGCTTTAGATGATTCAAAATATTACAATGTGCTCCAGCATAGTTTTGAGAGTGATAGTGTGTTCCGCACGGGGGCATTCAGGAGTCGAAGTTGAGAGCCAACCGCTCGTTATCTCTACCTCGCGGTCAAGTTCTTTTGCAAACATTGGTCTTGATGTCCCGTAAGTCCTAGGGGCACTCTCCTGTTAAATTAATAACAGCGGAGTGGTCGCCCTGTGACTCACAAGAGATGACCTGGTCGGCTTTGTGTGCCCGGCTAGCATCTGCTTAAAGCTGAAACCAAACTCAAATGAAGCAGCCCCTGATGCACGACCTGCCTAGTACAGAGGATATGTTCGGAGAAGCGCTTAAGATTAAAAACAAGAACTTGAACTATGTGGAACAAGCTAAATATGCTCCATTAACTTCCCCATAAACCAGACAAACACAAAGCCCAAGTGAATCCACAAGGGGCTAACAATATGCATGTTAGAAGATGTGAATAAATAACATAAATCTACCATTGAGCTTAAGCATTGTAAAATTGCAGCTCCTTTAATAAACCAATAAACATTTACCATTTACTATTACCAAATCACTGAATGTAATCGAATGAAACTGAACACGCTTACAACATAGTTCTTTATTAAAACAGGCCCCGTTACGATATGCACATTTGCTTAGCTTAAAGTATGTATATAACTCCCTTATCTCGATTAAGTTGAGTTTCTTTCATATTTCGAAACGAGACAAGCCCATATTTGGGTCTGCCTGCTTGGATTGTGTTTTTGTATCCAAACCCGGCTCGCGCTATATACATCTGCGCAGACATGGGAATTAAAATACGAAATTATGGTGGTTATTTTGTTTATTTGCGTCAGTTGCGTTAGTTTTTTCGGAAGATGTGAATCCGTTTCGCAGAAGTGTGTAGATGCAAGATGCAGTTCGATTCTAATTATAAGGTCAAAATGACTGTAACAACTCTTAATTGTGTAAGTGCCAGCGATCAACATAATAGCTCGTATCACATGTATATATATATATATATACTATACATATATATATATTGGTTACCACTCTCTTACTGAATCCTTTGTGGGTTAGCGACATCACATTCGCTTTTTCTTAATCACCATTAGCACAATAAGTGTGTTTGCTTAAAGCGCTGTTCTAATCATCGTAGAAACAGAGGGATATCCTGTGCTGGATTAAGTAAACCTATAATGGAACGATTGTGGCTATACTTACGCACTAGTTTACGCTTGATACCCACTTGCCATTATACAGGTTAGAGAAAAATGCACTTGTCTCATACGCAATTCGAATGCAATTATTCTATTATTTGTATACGGCAGTCTTGTGTCTGCCGGTCGATGAGAGGGAACATCTACGGCCCGGCCCAAAAATCTAAACAAATAGAAAATAATTGAAAAATGAATTTCACGGCCGTATGTCATAAGAATTGTTAATGATTCTAAAATGTTAGATTACCACATTGTCATAAAGGAATGACGTTGTTGATGATCCCCGTTCAATAAGATCACCGTCTCCGAACGAGAAATCATAGGGTCGGCTCGCCTAAGGGAATATTAGGGCTATCAGCATGGTCCGACGGCACAGGCAGCAAGTGCAACGTGGCCTTTATTCTTACTCAGGAGCTAGGGGGCCGAAGAAGCAGAAGGGGAGGAGGCGTGCAACTCACCTGTGCAACTCAGCCAGAGCCTATGCTGACCTCTGCTGTGGTAAACTGAGTCCCCGATAAAAATCCTTCTTATATCAGTATCTAGCCGAAGGAGGAGCAACAATGGAGAAACAAGACCGAAGAGAAGTTTCAGCTCCCGAGTTATACGAGGCACTATATCGTCTTTCAACAAGAAAGGCATACCGACCAGAAGAACAGCTCAAAGGGGCCGCAATGCTGCTCTATTCTATGAATGGCTTCAATAGAGATAAATCGTAGTTTTGTGGAACTAAACATAATGTTTGCTGCTATCTAAGAAAGGAGCTGTTGTATAGAGCCGACGTCCTGGAAGGAAATCAATAACAAGAATTGTATCCACAAGGTGCCCTGGAGCATACTTCTGCGTCGCTTGGTAGCCATCTTCGATATGTGCAAAGTCATGACGGAAGACTATCATGGGTTTGGAGCGAGAAAATCAACGACAACCTCGCGCTCTACACCTGAAGTCGGTTCCGTCTTAAAAATGCGACATCGAGCTGTTCAAATACATTACTGCATCTCGGGCCCTGCTCATCCTCTTGTTCTCCGTCCTTCTCTCGCTCCGGCTTGCATTTCTTTTCGGGGACAGGAAATCGTCACTGTCTCTTGTACGTTATTGCGTCTGGTAAATCTAAAGGTCAATAGTTAGGTCAATAGTTAAAACATCGTAGTTACAGTAAGTCACCTCATACCAGTGTACGACCCAGAACATACAATTTTATATAACAGAAATGTTTATTACATTTCAGTCCTCTCCAGAGAGTCTGTATTTCAACGCTCACCACCATAGCTCTCCGTATTCTGTCGCTTATGAGTGCAGTAAAGGATCAACGGTTAGATGGTAAGATCAAACCCATACATTGGAAACTACCAACGTATTGTATGTGTGGAGTGAGTCAGAAGCTGCAAACCAAGCTCCCGGGCGTAACTGCATTGCTTCTGTCTTGTTCAGATTGATCGTTAGACTGACCTAACGTACATAAACCGCTAGCCTTGCAACAGCCTGCCGCACGAGGAATCTACTCTTCCCGAAGATCACGAGATCATCGGCGTAAAGCAGAGTATTTACCTGGCTAACTGGACCTTTAACAAGAGACGGCAGATTACTCCGTAAAAGTGAGAACAGCAACGGGCTTAAATGATCACCCTGAGTGACGCCTGCCATCTGTGCAAATGGAAGCAGTTGAGCGACACCAGCATCGATATTCACCGAAGTTTCCTGGTGTATGGCCATTATATTTCGCACCATATTCATCGGGGAGAATATGTAATATACCATTTTACAAAATCATTCACGACAATTGCTTTCTGAGTTCGCGGAACAAGATGGCAGCTGAGCTGGCGGATCGACTCTTTGACTGCCTTAGGTCTGCCAAATTCGGCACTGCTTCATAAGGCGGACCCCTTTAAATGCAAATGTGCAAAGGAGCAGTACCGCGGACATTAAATTTGGTTGTGAGGTCGCCCGGAAAGTTTATTGAGGTCTCACGAATATGTTATCACGTCGAATCATTCTTCGGACAGCCGCGACGATCCGGAAGCATATGTCTTCCCTAGTGCCACCCTGAAAGTGATAGATGTCAGGCGACAGCGCCCCTGCTTTTCTTCCAAAGACTGCCCGAGAGACATCGTTCTGAATGGCTACAATCCTACGAATTATCACCTTCTGGATGTTTCACCTTGAAGTGTGCCAAACAACGTCGGATTCCTCAGACAGGTCCTCATAGTAATACCTAAAGGTTAAGAGCTGAGGCCTGTCAGATAGGGGAACAGTTGAGGGTCAGCTCGATAAACATTATAAACAACGTCGGATTCGTTTTCTTAGCATTGACAACGAGGCTAAACCTCCCAAGGGTCTTAACAATTATTTCCACCTTATCAATCGCTTCTTGAATGTCTCGTTCGGGAGCTGAGGGCCGAATGCGTCATAGGAATCAGAATTTTACCTCTGGAAAAGAGGATTAACAACATATCATCAGGGTGATCCCTATAAGAGCGACAAATGCCTGCTGGTTGCACATGCAACGAATAGATGTGCAACGAAAAGCTCTGGTCGAAGTCTCGTTTATCAGAAAGTGTCAGCGACTAAGACTCGCGCTATCTGTACAAGAGGATCCATGACAACCAAATGAATCAACTGGTTCTCCACAGCAACAGGAATGAGAATTCACTAGTTTATTTCTCAAACGTAAACTTAGTACAATACGGGTCCATTAGTTAACAAGTAAAGTTCTCATGTGACAGGAGGGACCCGCGTTAAGCCATGGCCCAGCCCACGGCCTAGTGAGAGCCTTTATCGCTCGATGCCTGATCAAGGAAAGTCTGTTGAACAGATGCATCAAAAAACTGCATCCATTCGCCTTGACTTCCTCGATCTTCAAACCGTATCGTCTTGTGTAAGATAAATTTCGCATTAAATTGATCGCTGGTTGATATAACGTACTTCGACGTATCTTCAGGTACCGGTTTCTTGACCAGATCAGAAATCGAATACTTTGACGAGATAATACTGGACCCAGCCAAAGAAGCTGAATATGCCCAGTTGATCACGTACATCTGACATATTGCAGCCGCTAAGCAGGTGAATAATTCTTTCCACAGACAATGAACTCTTCATTACTAACAGGCCTCTGTGTGCTTCTGATAAAGGCACCCCATTCCAGCAGAACCTACATTTTTTCACACTATGGCTTTAGACGTGGTCGAAACTCTTCCCAAAGTAAAGGACATTCTAGTTGTTCGAGGTTGGCTCTTCCAACATATTTGAAGATCTGGCAGAAGGGTCTGTTGAGAGGGGAAAGACTTCACTCTTCACTGAAAAAATAAACAGGTCGGATTGAGATTGAAATACCAGGACTTTCCTATCATCCTCTAAGGCTGTCTCAATATCTCCTCCAAAAATGCCGTGGTCAAGGTACCAAGGGTTTAAGGGAGGTGATAAAGAATCAAACTACCTTGGACGCTAGCCTTAGTAAAGCTGGGCCAAGCGTCGGGTATCGCTTTGACTATGAAATGACGGAGGTATTTTATGATCATTTATTTTTTGAATTTCACTAGGATTTAAGGGTGTAAACTGCTAAGGATGGATAAGCGAATTCCATGAATTTCAGCTTTTATGCCACCTAGAGTTTAGGCCACCTAACAGAATTGCCCGTTTTGTTTTTACTTTGGTCATGGCTCCTCACTGTTAGCAGTTATCCTCACGAAGGTTAGAGTGACTGATGTTGAGAAATCACTCGTGCTGAAACAGCTACCTTCCTTACGTGGCGTAGTTTTTCTTGCTTTAATGCTGGATATTAAATGTAGTTTAGTCGCAGTTATTTTTTCCGGGGGTGAAGGCATAGCATCGTCTGGATACAGGTGAAATATAAATATCTAATTACTAATGAATAATTACCTATGACTGTGTGTATCGGGAGTCACCCCTTGGTGGTGCGTAATACGCAATTTTGCACTGGAATCGCCACAAACAGCCTATACAGCGCTATATCATGAAAAGTAATGAATACGTTATTTTTGAGTCTCATGTCTCAGTTCATCGCACGATGAATTTCACGTATTTGGCTAGCCATTCAAGAAAACATGAAGAGTGATAGCAGGGTCAACGGCCTGCAAGCATGCGCCAAGTTGTAGAGACACAGCCTAATTGCTATGTCATCTATACAAGACGTCAATTTAGAGCGGAAAACGCTCAATGAGGCATCTAACGAGGGTAAAAATATGAGAACATTCTGCTCTTTCAGACTCACCCGGAAGGACCAACTCCATTAGTTCCTCTTAAAAAATGGCCATACTAACGTTTGATGCGTTATTATCAAGAAATTACGTGATCGTTTAAATCGGCCGCCTAGCTTGTCATATTTCTATCATCGTACTGCTATGTTCTCAATAGTTTAGCCACGTAACCATAGAGGAATACACCTCGAAGTGTGCGCCACCCTTCGTAACAACTGACAGCTGGCTGCTATTTAGAACCAATACTGCGACATCGCCAGCAATTTGGTGGGGCAGCTGCCATTCTAAAGGCAAGGCGTGCACGTAAATTTAGCCGGATATGTATGAATTGATATTGGGAGTCTGTGCCGACTGCTAACGAAACGTTAAACGTGAACCGGGGTAACTGCATTTGGGTTACGCGGAAATCCATTGTAAACACATATATATATACACATGTAATTACAACAGGGGAATAGTACAAAGCTATAAAGCAAACATTCTATTTTGAATTTAATAAATGTAATTTACAAAAAAAATAAAATAAGGAAATTAATGTATTATTCCTTCGTCCGCTCCTCATAGGCTCAAGGGATCATAACACACTCTTATTGTACTTGATCCTAAACATACCCCTTAGCCGCCTCCTTCAACGATACACCGGTGACGGGCACAATCCAGTACTCGAAAGCTCTATCACAAAGAATGAGGTATACGCTACTGTCTTCCCTTCTTATATTAACACACCGCTTAATCCACATTCGCTTGCGTCGATTTGCAGTGTGGTTGGTTTATCTTTGTCGAAGTAGGCCAGAGTGGGTTGTTTCCGAAAGTTTTATTCTTTATCTCTTCAAATGCCTCTTGATGTTGGCTTTGCCAGCTGAATGAGTATTGCTTTTGTGTCAGTCTACGTATAGGCTCAGTGATATGAGAAAAGTTTGGGATAAACGCATCTAAGAAAGCTCATCACCCCCCCTTTACGTCTGTGTGCGGCGTCATTTCTAGAATCTCTTCGATTTTCTCTGGGTCCGTTCACAGGCAGTGTTTACCGATAATGTGACCCATAAATTTGACCTCATTCATCTCTAAACGATGTTTTGCTCTATTAAACGAAATCAAGCCTGTCGTGCTCGTTCAAATAGAGCCTGAAGATTTCGGTGGTGGTCGTCGATTGCCGCCGCTAATGCTCACCTTCACCCCATACTATCGTATCGTCAGCTACCACTGTCACGTTTCTTAGTCCATCATACGCCTGTACCTGGCGTCGCTGGTATTCTTCCGGTGCAGAGGCTATCCCTTGCGATACCTTGCAATACTGAAATCTGCCTATGGGGGCCTAAAACGTAGTAAAGTCACGGCTTTCCGGGCTAGGTATCATTTGGTAAAACCCGTCCTTAGCATCAACTACGGAAAATAGGTTTGCTTTGCTAAGTCAGTGAAGGCTGTCGCTTAAGGTTGGCATTGGATACCTTGGTCTTTGTATAACTTTGTATAACCCGACAGGTCCTCATAGTAATACCTAAAAGGTTAAGAGCTGAGGCCTGTCAGATAGGGGAACAGCTGAGGGTCAGCTCGAAAAAACAGTGGTCTTTGTATAACTTACTTTAACGCATGCGGGTTCAGAATTATTCTTAACTTACGGCCTGCTCGATGCATGGCGACTAGGTTGGATACCCACTCCGTGGGGTAGTCGATTTTCTGTGTCACGCCGAGTGGTTCCAGTTCCTTGACGCGAGCGGCGACGGCTTCCACAAACGCTATTGGTGGGTTGCACTGGTCTCGTTCCTTTCTTTATGTGGATTTTCACTGGCTGCAGCAATTGGCCTGGGCCTTCAAGGACATCCCTGTACCCTTTGGTCATAGATTCTAGGCGATCTTTATCCTGCTCGACCACCGTGCCCACGCTTTCTAATCCGCGAGAGATTCGTATCAGTTGTAACTAAATAGTTCGTACCAGTCGCTCTAGGCAGGTGATAGCTGACAACAGCATCTCCACTGCGTGGTCGATGACTTGGAACTTCACTGACCTCTTTACGTTATAGTATGTGGGCGGTGATGGTTACCGATCCCTCTGTGACTGCCCGTGAATTGTCATACATCTTCACTAGCGCTCTGTCCCTGCGGTCGAGTTATAGTGACTTGTCGTTGACGCGTACATCCCGATTTGTCTGGGCGTCCATGACGTTGCACGTTGCACTCGTGTCGAGGAGTGGTCGCAGCTCTGTAGGCTGTTTGGTTCCGACAGCTAATGTAACGTAGAGTTTGCGTTTTGGTCTCTTGCCAATGGTTTCCGCCTAGAACGTCTCATCTGACTCGAATCCTTCGTATGACTCAGTGTATTCCGTCTCGACGTCCCTTATGTTGAGCTTCTGTTTCTGTCGGCGCTTGTATCGTTTGATTAGGGCGTTTATTAAAGCCTTTAGTAATGCACACACTAGTTATCCGGTGGGGTCGGTTCTGTCGCCGGCTGTCGGTCGTTTCAAGACCGAGGCTGCTCAGAAACGCATGCAGTGAATCGCCAAACACTGACCTGAAGTATCCGACTTGTTTACGAGGGCTCAGTTTGCATACATTATTGATGAGTGCGTAGTCGGTCCAAGCTTCTAGAAACACTGCCCAGTTTTCGGTGCGGTCACCTTTATAGCTCATTGGACGTACCAGGTTGTTTCTTAGCGCCATCATTATCTCTGAGTACTGATTGTCGTTGTTCACTTTAATTGGCTGCGCCATGTTTCTGGCTCCGCTTTGGAGAAAACACTGTCTAACGGGCCCACATCCGGAACAATTACAAGACCAATTTAGAAGCTGTTGGTGTTACGTTAGCTGGTACAAACAATTGCAATATGTCGTCTTCGAATCAACTATAAAAGCAGGATCAATTCTGAAAATGTGTGGAAATTCGACGACGCTTGATTGAGCCGCACACAGCGGAAGGGTCCTTATACGTCACCATTAACTACTCACATCCGACTAGCAATCCCGCTGCTATTTATACAAGAGTCTTCCTTCTCCAGGCTCTCAAGGCATCTACAGGGAGCAAGAACCTGTTCTCGGCCTCTTGCTGAATCCAATCTTGACATAAAAGAGACAAACGAGTTTCCCCGGCTACGCCAATGAGAGACAGAACTTTCGAGATGACATTGCTGCTTTTATGAAATGGATTATTTGGTAGTCGGAGATGTTAGGAAAGCTCTTGCTGTGATCGCCTACTTCAAAAAGGATGAAGCTGATGTTAGCTTCGATGGAATTCTGCCCAACACGTCCCAGTCAAACCCTTTTAGGTCTTAATGATATAGTGTTTACCCCTGAGTTGGTATACAAAGGCCTTGTCCAAACACTGAGCCCTACCCTGGACCACGTATTGCCAATTATTTACGAGAAACGAGCTGGTGTCCTCGCAAATGATTTCTATCTGAAATTTTCAAAAGGCGTTTTCAGAATGGTAAAGTGCCTTAGGTCCTGAGAGAGCGAGAGATATTACCATAAGAATCGTACATAACGGAGGCTGAGCGTGGTGTATCCTTATGTACGGTTCTTATGGTAATATCTCTCGTTCAATCGCACAGCAGTTCTTACCCTGAACCAGTATGGAGGATACCTAGGCCGATAGCAAATTCCAACACCTGTCGTCGTCTGATCTGGTGAACCCAAATCATCAAGGGTTCATCAAAGGAAGGTCAATGTCCGTTTAACTAGTGGAAGGTTTACAGCGTTTACATTGACTTGTCCAATGCTTCCACAGAGCAGATCAACGTCTGCTGAATTCAAAAAATGCGTGCCTTAGGGTTAGGTCACAAACTGGTGTGGGTCTTATTTCAAGAATCGCATATTTAAGGTTAAAATCGAAAACACCCAGGCCGCATTCGCCGAGACTGCCTCCCTGACGCCCTCAAGATTCGGACCTGCATAAACATAATTCACTAAGAGATTCCTTTGAAGTGAAAAATAATAGTCTACGCAATGGAATGTCTACCAACGTTCAAGAGATAGCCATAGTTGACATAAATAACTCCTTTACATCGGGAACCGGTGGCACAATTAGTGCAAGTCATATATAATTAATGTTGGACCACGGCATTCTAAGCAAATTCTAACGCAGGTGAAGAAAGGGCGTATTGTGTTATATATAGATTTCCATAAACACGAAATCTGCATGTTTGACATTGGACGAGAACAATGTGTTTTCAAGTGATTGACGTACATCCCGGTTTACTTTAAATTCGTGTTGATCCGGCAATTAGTTGCACACAATCCAGTGTCCAACATGAATGCTGAAACGAATTGCAGACCTTCTAACACTGCTCAACCATTTCCGTTGCCGCTTCGAGGGACTCGAAAGTTAAATATTTTGGATCGCATGTATCAGACACTGCGAAAATATATTTATTTGCAGAGGGCTGGGTAGAGTGTGTGATAGATTATTATTATTATTGTTAAGCCTTCACTCCGTGGGAATAACACCATGTGCACGTTGCTTGTTAAGCAAACCCGCTTGAACTTAGTTGTACATGAAACGACAGCTTAACTTGTTTTGTTAACGAGGGAGTCCGAGAGCGTTTCCGCAAAGCAACTCCCCGACACGTGACCATCGCATGTAATTTGGTATAGAAAACCACCTCATATCTCATAATAACTTCATAATCGACCCGTCTCTCCTACTAAGTACATCCACTACGGGGTTAACAGACCTTCCATAGTATATTGGGTGTTTCTCATTTTTGCTCGATAGATAGCAGACACTTACGAGCATTCGGCAGGCACGGGCGCCTTATTATAATTCGGGTGCGATTAGCGAGCAATGCGTTATAGTAATAGCCGAATAACCACGTGTATCCGATATTATGGATATATGACATCCATGGGGTTCGAGATTGAGACGCCTCTGAATTGACTTTTAGAAGGCTTCCAAGCGTGTAGATTACGAGAGACGCGCTTGATGTGAGGGTAGGGAGAAGGGAGTGGGGCTTGAGCCTCGCCGCTGATGGGGTGGCCTCTGTTAGAACTCAGTGGACCTTAAATTGCCTGCTCGCCAGCCGTTCGCGCGGTTCAGCACCTTCCACTACGGAGCGGTATTTCCATCGAGTCGTTAGCAGCCGATCTAGTCGGCCTTGTCGTCTGTTAGACACTGCCGATGATTTTATATCCTTTGTTCTCTGCCGTTCATACGCGTTCTCACATACGTAGCACACGCACACATGATACTCCCACATGATCAGCCAACCTTGCGCGAGAGTTCCTTGCCGAACCCAACAACCATCCACGCTTAAATAAGTCTGCAATATCATGGACAGAGAACCACTAGTGCGTGAGACTCGTGCAGGCTTAAAGATCTTGACATCTTCTTCCAACGGCTCCGATCCGAGCGTACGCATACAAGCGACTCACAATCGATTTTGCGAGACACAGCTCTGCCAAGCGCACAGACTCGTATAAGCGTATAGATAGACCATGGCGTGGCGCTGTTATCTGCTCTTTGCGACAACAGCTGTATGTATGTATATATGTATATATATATATATATATATATGCTGGACAGTTGGTACGGGTCTTGGTTACGATCGCCGGTTTGGCACACGTGGTGATCTTGTCGTAATCGCGAACGCTGCATTGTAAGTGAATGGCATACTCTTATATATTAGTAGCCGTAGAAAAAAAGTGGCGCGTGGTCAGCCTAACGCCAGAAGATTCGCCCATAGCGATCATTTCCCGTGACACCAGTAACCAAAGCAAAATATAGTACAGCGATGAGAAGAGGCGCAACACGTGCGTGCTTGTTTAGATTATTATCTGCATTGATAAGTAGTCGTGTGAAACTTGTTGATGCAGCTTGAAGACGTTTGAACAGCATCGAGAAGCTAATCTGACACCTCGTATATGCGATGTTGGTACATCATTTATTGTAATCAAAGGCATTGTGGAAACGCAATGTTAGGACACCACCTTACTAACAGGCAAAACTTGTTGATATGAACTGGATTAAGTGTACGTTGCTTGAATACAACACTGCCATTTCAACATCTTTCTTCTAAATCAAGATCACACAACACACGTCGGGTCTTTAAACAAATCTTCTACCAAACTTTAATTCAACTAACAAACCCACATGTCTATATATATATATATAATTATGATAATAATATACATCATTTCGTTAGGCCATGTTTTGAGGATTCGACACAAAATCAAGGCAGAATGAAAGTTATCCTCTGTGCAACCTTAATATGTGGGTTGGACACGTCGGTCAGTTCTTGTCATTCATACTTGTAAAAACGTCTGAAATCTCACCTGAGCAAGCTAAGATTGGAAAACGGCACAGAGATGGCAGTCTGAGTGTAGATTCGTTGACAGAGGCCATAAATAGAGTTGGATACAAGATAGAAATATAACAAGGGCGTTTTAAGATACCAACCACAACCGAAGAGCCATCACACTGCTTATCAGTGGATTTGGATTCGCTCGAGGTGCCCTGAAAAGACAGCGCCTGTTTAGAACAACTTCAACATCCCTCGAGCTGACCCTCAGTTATTCCTCTATGTTACAAGCTTCGGATCTAAGCCTGTAGGTATCACTGCGAGAACATGTCATGACCACTTTATTTAATGTGAACAATGTCGTACCTAGCAAAAATGCGCAGATAGAGAAAGGTGTTAAAAAATCCAAAGGTTCTCCGTGTCTGGCTGGAATTTAACCTACGAAAGGGCGTTACCTAAAATTCCTTAATATTAGATGTTAGATTATGCATGATTTTCCTGTAGCACACTAGTACCACATGTACGTAGATCAGAGAGAAGTCGTTAGTTCATTTAAGACTTAAATTGATTACCATAAAAACCTGACCACGAGTCTAACAAAGGCCCTAAAGCACATAGAATTAAATATGCCTGGAGAGCATCGGGATTAATGAACGATACGCTTCTCAATATACGCTGCCATGTAGACGTTTTAATTGGTTTGGCACAAGGTGTATCAGAGTCAGTAATTTCACGTCGAAGAAAAAGCAAAGGTGTCCTCCCATACGAATGGATTCGATTCACAGGTGGCTCCATTTCCCAGGTCGTTGCTATCACAGTGACATCGACGGTAGCCATCAACGCTTCTTGCATAAACGGGAGCAAAATAAACACTAAGATGTCTGAGCAGCAAGAGCGCCCTGGGATTTAACTGTATGGTCATCGAGCGTGATGTCGTCGAGTTTTGAAAACGAATCAATGGCTCCTTATCATCACGGTCAGCGTCATGAGCCTGATTATCAATTCTGTGGCCAAGAATATCCATTCACCTCGCTGACAGCGCTGAAATCCCCCAGGATATTTGTTCTCGGCGTTGGTCAAATATTTGTCATCACAGTCGCGCCCAGCTACGTCACTGCCAGGCCCCGCAGATGGCGTAGACCGCCGAACGCCGTGACATCACATGCCACAGCTTTTGTTGGCGCTTGACACCTGCGGAAAGGGACGGACTTGTCATGTACGTACACATGACGCAAGTAGGGGTAATCTAGCAACCCACACTAACCCCATCTCGACCTGTGTCTATACCTATACATATATCTTATATATACGCATATGCACACCTGTATGTATGTACCTAGCGCGACCAGCTATGTTTTATATTAAGAAGCTCTGGCGGAGGCGTGGATCAATGCTTATGTGTACGTATGAGATCTTAGGAAGACAAGAGGCGACTTGCCTAATTCCGAGGCGAATACGATCCAAAGTGGACAACTTCACTCTTAGAATGTAAAGGTAAAGGATTATTGGTTTATTAAAGGAGCTGCAATTTTACAATGCTTAAGCTCTCTTATATGTCATCACGTAGCCGGGCTCGAACCTGTGGCCTCTGGCTTCCTATAGCCAGTGACTTAGCCGTCCAAGTCACCGCGCTGGCACGCTGAATGTCTCTCCCTTTCTCCCTATCCATCTCAAAAACGCGGACACGCCGATGGTCCAAACGTTTTTTTCGTATTTAACCACTCGTCGCATTAGTCAAACCGCGTGGGAAAGCGTACGCCTGCGTTCTGTTGCAGCAATTAGAATCGTCTAACGAAGGCAGTGGCCGGATGAGCTTCCGTAGACCTACTCACAGGGGGAGAGAGAGAGAGCGCGAGGCAGAGGGAGTGAATGAGGAACGAAATTAGTCGACCTGTCAGTCAATCTGCCGACACAAAGTACTTGCGAACATTGAATCACCGTATTTATGCACACGCGAACGGCAGCGCTACTTCCATGGGCGATATGGGCGATATGGCAAACGACGCGAAAGCTACCGCGAGATAGATTAAAATATCATTATTATGATGGGAGTTCTTGTACACGTGGATATACGATATGAATGAAATATATAGTATTATATAGACAAGTGAATTTCCGTCGGTCGATTTTACTCATTCACTTGTAGTTTCAGTTGAAATACATTCGCAAAGAAAGCGTCGCTATATAGAGTCACTTGGTGGACTGCTTTTCAGGGGTTATAGGATTTAGGCGCCTTTTCAGCAAATTCAATCTTAATCAACGCCGTTGTCTCGAGTATTCAACTACCAGATGTACGGTTTGCTGCCCCGATGTATGCTTCAATTAATGGCAAAACACTAAGAGCTACATCGAAATAGAAGCAGGTGTTTCTGGTATACATTATATAATTGACTCACCTTGAGTGAAAGCATTGAGTTCGATTCAATCAAAGAATTTGTCCTGCGTGGCCTTTATTCCTCAATTCCAACTCGATTAGTTTGTAGGAAGCGCACAAAAGCGGATCACAATATTCATCCCCGCCGCATGGCTACGTTGAAGACTGTCGAATTTTCCCCATACCCATTATTTTACAATAGTGGCCTGGACGTATTGTACAGTTAGGAACATTATACCAAACAGTCGACTGCAGTCTGACGAACTAGACGTTACGATTGTCCTTTTTGTTTTTGTTATTCCTCTTCACACAATTCCTTACGGGATTATATACTTGTTAGCGGTTACGGATAGTGAGACAGGCTATAGGAACTACTGCCTCTGACACGGTTCAGCTGGTACAGATGCGCCGCGTCTCAGCAGCCTACGTGAGGCAGCCCGTAGGTTTGCTCCGGCGTCCCCTGTTTACTCTCAGCAGATCCCTGCAGCAGTTTGCTTGCACCCACCCGCCCCGTTCCCTCGACCCCATGTGGTACGAGTTCCCCAATACCATCCAATCAGCATCGATGGTATGGCCGTGCTTGTGTTGTTATGATTACAGCGCTGCACCTTGTGTTTTCTCGCCACATTGTTTTCTCCCCAGAGATCTCTCACGGGCATTCTGAGTGTAGTTCGGACATAGTACAAAGCAAGTTGTGTGGTGCTCCGCATACGTTTGCAGAAGCGGGTACGTCTAGACGGCGCACCTCATCGCCGCCGCCGCCACCACCGCTACCAGTGCTACAAAACAACCTTATCAAGACTAATGCATTCGCCGGGATGGCTTCTCCAGTCCAGTAATCTTCAGCTCGGCCGCCGCTCAAAGCCAAACGAAGAAGAGCAAAATCTCCGTTATCTGATGATGTTCGGTAGCGTTTTGGTATGAAATTTATAAACTTTTGTTGTTTACGAGTAAATCGTCTATATATATATATATATATATAGGTATATAGAATGAAGGTGTTTCATTCAAACATACAGTAGGGTATATATAGGTTGTTTCACACGATGTATTCCTTCGCGAACACCATATTCTGCGTAATATTTATCGCACTCGACCGTGTATTCTATTACCTTGCAACCCATGAAGCAATGTGAAACAGAATAAAACAAATTGCTTAGTAACGTAATTACGTTGTCTCTACTAGGTCGTCAAGGTTAAGGCTTTACATCACTGATTGACTTTCGACTTTTTAGATCTAGCCGTGAACGAATCGGAGGTACGCCGCGCTCAAGGCAACTCACCTTTATCCTTTCTTGCCTGCAAAACCCTACGCAGCCACGGCCCCTTCACTGCTAATTTCTTCAAAGGAGTCTACCATAGGCTGATCTGCGTAATCGAGGACAAACACGCAGGATCCTTCCTTTTGTGGCGCCCTTCCCTCGCTGTGCAGGGCTATGCAAGGGCAAACCAACGCCTCCCTTAGGACCATAACGGCCTCGGCCTGACACCCCGTCCCCATCTGCTTCTCCAATTATTGTATATTTGAAGACACACAATCATAATCAATATACCACATAGAATAAAACGCCATCTGATAAAGGTGAAAAACGCTGAGCGATAGAATGGATGAGCCATATAAATGTAGGCTATATATAGCCCGAAATGAAGCGTTTGTAGGTAAAGAAATCGGACGATGACCCTCGGTACCGTCACCTTCAAACCGTGTGGAAAGGGAATCACAGCGCGTGCGTTTATTTTCTCTCAATCTGCTAAGTCGTATTGGAAATTCGTATCTACGCTAGGGGAAGATAGTAAAAGCGAATCGTAAACTGACCTACCCTTTCAGACAGTACGTACTCGTGCGAACGTCACAAATAAGCAGGCACAAGCTCGAATACGTCCAATCACAAAACTTACGATAGATCTTGCCATTCCTATTTTTCGTTTTCGTTTGTTAGAAGGATGAGATAGAATCAATGGAATGAACAAAACTATTTCTATTGAAAACACGAAAGCATTACAAGTGCTGCTACCGCTTCTGCTACTACAACTACAACAACCACTACTACAACTACTTTAATATGACTTGCTCTTCTCGTATGCCCCTAAAGTGCTCTTATGTTTCTTCGTCATGTTTCTCCTACATTCCTGCGTTTCTGGCCATTTAATCCCCCTCCGGTACCCTCAAACCCGGTCCGGCACCCTGCTGCGCTTGCCTTCCGGCTGCCGTAGTCGCTTCTCACACCGCCTAGCCTCAGCCGAGCCAGTCCTGGAGACCACGACCATCACCAGCAGCAGGAGCAGCTCCACTGTCCTCTTCTGTTGCCGGACTTTTGTCGTCTCGTCCGGCGAAACCGTTCCTTAAATGATCACGAGCCAACCCGGACCATTGAGACCCTGTCTGTCGGGTTCTGTCAGACTCTTCCTCCGACAGACTGCAGCGTTACAGCGGCATTTGGAGGGTACTCCTTTTACAATTTACAACCGCTAGTATGTCCCCGTTGGTTCTTAGAGGGGACGCGGGACGAAGGGCGGCTACGAGGAGTGGTCGCGCTGGCAGTAGCACTGGTGGTAGTCGCAGCAGTAGTAGTGGACCCTGCATGCTATCCAGCATGCTACCCTACGCTGCGCCACGGAACACGAGGCCACTGCTCGGGTTAACGGCAGTGCAGACCTCGGCGGCGGGCGCGGCTAGCGCGGAGGCGGGAGCAGAGTGGGAGAGTTGTCGCTAACGCTTCTGCTGCTGCTGACTCCGTTGTACCTTGTAGGTTTTCTCGAGTAGTGCCCACGAAACGAACCACTCCCTAGGGCGTAGAAGGACATCGCCGCCACCCGGTCGCTGCCGCCGGACGACATGGAGTCGCCCGCTTGCCGTCCGTCCCTCCGTATGAGCGACCGACTGACCCCCTCCGGCAGGCCCTACAGTAGCGAAGACCCGAACCGGCAAAACAGGGGCGAGCAAGTAGCTCAACATGCCCCATTCCACTTCTACCGCCGATTGGGTCGCCTTGGTTGCACTTTCCACTTCCCTCAGGCGTTCGTTTCAGTTCCGCAAGTGAGGAAAGAGAGAGAAGGGCTGGAAGACAAGCACAAATGAGTTTCCCCTATTTCAGCTCCCGAGGCCTCCGAGGTCTCCACTCGATACCGCCGCAGACATGGGGCAGCTAAGAGGAGCACAGCTACACAACCCTACACTCGGGCATTGCCGATCCGCCCCTAACTATACAGTTCGCTTTACTTCCCACTGCCTGGGCCTTGTGCCTCTCAACTGCCCCCATCAGTTCTTCTACCGATCTTCGCATCGTCTCGGCTCAATGTCTCATGGGGTTTTCCTTGATGGCCTCACATTTTGTGAGGCTTGTCCGCAATAACAAGGTCAGGCCGGATCTCGGCTGGGTCGGGTGTTTTGGTGTTCTTGGTCGATGTCTGGGCTGTCCTTGCGTGTGTCGCGGGTGTATGCGGTTATGCGAGTTCAGCTTCCACTAGTCGGCGAACCCGTTTAGTGTATTTACCACACTTCAGCCCTGTTAGGCTAGCTGGTCTTCGCGGGTTACATCATTCTAGGCAATGCTGCTATTTTAGGGAAAAAACAACTCGCAGAACGTTTATGTGGAGACATTAAATAATTCCAGATATAAAACGCATGTTGGTAACACAGGTTGGTGTCAATTGCAATGCAGCCTTCTGTTAACTGCAAACAAAAGATAACGCAATCCAAGACCGAAGAGATTCATTCTGCAGAGATCATATATACGATGCATAACGTACCCACTAACGTACAATATAATAGCACACAGCGAGGTTTGAATTCTTTCCATATAGTATTCGTTTTTGTTCAATGCCAATGAATGGTTCTACCGAGTATAACGTAACTCATAAACGTGGCGCGTATAGCAGACGGATATTCACGAATGAGAAAACCGTAGTATCATTACTGCTGCATTTATTACGTGTTCATGTACATAATCAAACGGGCAGCACGTGTGGGCCGGGCGGCAGCACCCTTGTACGAGCCCGTGCACGATCGCGCTCATACCGGCATGTACCTGTACGCGCATATGGAGATGCAGGTAAACAGTCAGCCAGACAGACATACATATAGACATGCGCTTCTGGTGTCGCTAGGCGGCGCCACTAGCCCGGAAGAGGAGTGAGCGACAACAACGACACAAGCGACCCTGATAACGACGACGACCACGAGGACGGGTTTCCTTTGGTATCAGGCATCTTCGTAGAAGTAGCGAGCGACGGCGGCGGCGGTGACGATGACGATTCGCATCTGTGATTTGTCTTACAGAGGAATTCAGCGGAAGAATGCGAATGCCACGGTGTACGGCGTGCGATATGCGACGTCCGCCGCATGTCTGCATGTACCGGGTTGGCTCGTAACTCGGACAGGGTTCATCGAGGAAGAGAGGCGAGGACGGGAGACCGACGGGCGCACGTTGCGTCACCTGGGAAGACCCTCCATCCCCTTGATTTCCGAAGGGAACTAGTGTCCTGGTTCTACTGCTGTTGGTGCCGCCGTCGCCGCCGCACTGGTCGTCAGAGTGTCTGCCGGCAGCTAACTCTCGACATTGCTGTCGCCTCCGTGGCTCCCGTCACCGCAACGCAGCGCGGACGGCCACTGCCGCGCTGTTTGCGCCTCGTCCCTCAACTCGCAACAGCGCTTGTCGTCGGAGCGTAAGGGAAGAAGACGCGAGAAGGAGAGACGTTGAACGGATCGAGTCAGCAGGAGAACTCACAACGTGAAGATCAGTGCCTGTGTTGTCGCTTTTCTCGTAGTATATAGTCGTGCACTGCCCTGGTGCTCACTGAGTGCTCTTCCTCACCCGGTCCCTCTCTCTCTATGCTAAAGAAGAATGGACGGTCTCTTTCCTTTTTTCTCGTCCTCTCTATCTTCCTCTTTGTGCTGTTCCCTAGATCTGGTCCTGTCAAGACACGAAGACGTCACTTTTCTCATAGCCATCGCCAGACAGAGGTAGCGAGCAGGGAAACAGGGTTTGGGAGACCCTGAAAGACCGCTTGCGCCTGTGCCACCAACTAGCATGGCCACGTGGGCTTCCATTCCATAACCCTCTTTACCCCTCTGCCCCAGACGCTCCACTTGCACACATCGTGTCCCCCTACTGCGTGCGTTGTACCTTCATACGTACGTACATATGACAAGTTAAGCCGACTGCTGAGATGCTGAGCCGGTGTTCAGCGGCTCTCTGACGCACAGCCAGGCAGGAAGGCAAGCGAGGGAGAGAGCTGCGCTTTAGGGACCCGACCCGACTCGGTGCCTGAGCTGTCGGCAACTCATCGCCAAGTTGTGGTGAATGACTGGAGACTGCTGCAGATGCTGTTGCTTAGACTTGGCTGAAATTTCCAGCTATAACTAGCGAGGACAGGGCGTAGAGGCGCTTAGACAGATGTGTACGCGTAATGTGACGCGAGGTAAGCAACTGGTGCCAAGTCTTCAGCAGCGAGGCAAACCGTAAACACGAAAGAAAAACTAGGGTGGGGCCGTTTGCTTGCCCGCGGCAAACGATTGTGGCATGGCTTGCCACAGGTAACTAGTTGACGGACTAAGAGAAGCGTGGTGAACTAAAGACGAACACGCGAAATTGTGTGTTTTGCTAGACCTCGCTGTTAAGAGTAAAACATTAATAGTAACAACGAGATTGCTCTGTTTATTATTCTTAGACAGTCATCAACTCGTTGCCCCCGCAACTGGCAACAGACGTCATTATTACAAACAAAGTACATTATACTACTTTAAATTTATGTACATTCATAAATATCGGATGAGCGAGGGATCCGCGACAATGATATGCACCAAATATATAGCTAAGAACATACACATGTTGTATTAACATGCAGCATAATGTGATCGTTAATACTGATTAACCTACACCGAATGCGTATGGCTGGAACGGCATCGATTCATGTAGCCTTCCTGATCGATACGTCCTTGACGATACGTCGATGGCTCTCGCAGTGCTCAGCAATGGTGTGCTCGCTGATTTGGCCAATAGCAAGCAGACCAATTGTATCCTTCTTCGAATTTATTTCCATTTCAAGGGAACTGTGTCGTTCGCCTCTCTCGAAGGTCAAGACGAATGGTCCCCGCGGAGAAACGGAGTACGCCGGTTGGGGATAGGGCTTTTCAGCATGTACACTCACAGATACGCACTCACACACACAGCCACTGATCGATCGGTTTAGGCTTCCCCGAAGCCATCAGCGGCCTCGGCAGCCCTTCACCGACAGCCGGCACCAATCCCAGAAAGGGTAGACCGAGGCAGCTCGGTTCGGTTCGGCTCGACGAAAGGCGCCCCTATAAAGACACCTCTTTCGTCAGCAGCGAGGTAGTGCGCACAAGGGACTCGGGCGTAGGCCGGGAACACAGGGGCCGGAGGGGTCCCGTTACCAAATGCGACTAGACGGCGACCGGTTCAAATAGTTGACAACGTTATTTACGTGAACGCTGTATACGCGATCGTATCCGGGCCAACCACCAGCAATCCTCTCCACCTCTGTGTAATGTAATCTACTCAAGGTGTGATTGTCCAAGGTGGGCTTGCTTGGCCGCTTAGAAAGCAAGTGCAGCTGTCTGCCACCCTTGTTCAAATATATTTATATACTGAATGAAGAAATAGGTACTGTTTAAACGAGTTATTACTATACATTGACTGATTGCTTTTTTTTCTTAGTTTTCATAATTTTTGTTACATTCTAGCAAAAATATCTAGAGCGAATGCATACGGATATACAATATATGACATACTGTAAAATATTAGTCACTTATTCACCTTTGTTAGGTGGTTCATCATAAAGAAGAAAATAATATAAGACAAATACAATGCAAATTTAGATATGTGCGTGGTACCGTTAAGAACTGTTGCGATTGCAATGGTACTCGATAACGTGCGAGTATGCTTATATACAATATGACCAAGTATACGGTGTGATATATGTATATATAACAGACAGGTGCACTGATCAAGGAATATTTAACACATAGACTCTAGCTGATTGGTATTTTCGCCAAGCTACCTGAGGATGGGACCAGAGGACAGAAGGCGGCGTGGTATTTCTCACAGTTGGTTTCGCATCTAGTGCATCTGCAGTGGCTATCTGCTTCGTGGAAATTCCGCACGGCACAAAGTTTGTGATGAAAGCCGTGTACGGCATAGCGGGTTCCGGCACGACGGCGAAGACGGTGCGCCTGTTTCCACTCGGTGCATGTCATCGCTCACGTTTCGTCGAATTTTTCGTGTATCTCTACGAATCTTTGTTGCCAGCATTCGAGGTTGTTCTTGAAGGCCGGTGTCGCCGACAGGTCGAAACAGCGTAACAGATCTTCGAGGAGGAGATACATCAGGCGGCTCCGGGTCGAGATGTGTAACCCCAGTGTTCTCTTCAGGAAGGAGGCCTTGACACGATTAAGCTGTTCGGGATCCTGCGCCGCTAGGTCCTTCCACATGACACGTATCCCATACGATGCGATCTGGGTTATTTTTAGATCAAACAGTCTCAGGCGGTTCCGAGAGACAGGAGCTGTGGAGATTTGATTGCCCATACGGCGGTCACTGCCTTTTTGCACCTCTCGGAGATGTGTGCCGGGAAGCTGCGGCCGTTGTAAGGGAACAGTAGCTCCAGGTATGGAAACTTATTTACGTAAGTGAGCGGTGCTAATATATGATATGTTAAATCCTAATAAATTAAGCTACCCACTGGTAATGTCATAGTGCATCATAGTCAAGTACGTGCAGACTCCTAACGTAATGAGAAAACGGTGGTGTTCATTGTACTTCAACATACTTATTGCAAACATGTGGTCGGGGAAGCTCATAGAAGTGCTAAAATTTGATCCATTTATAATTATTTTTTTTAGAAAAATAATGGTTCAATAAACGAGCACGTTGCCCTACACGCTTCACAAAATCAGTATCATATGATGACTAAACAATGGAAATAGTATAGAATTCTGTATTCGAGATTGCAGCAACGGCGGCAGAGCCGGACTCAAATGTATCGTTTGGGAATTGAGTGCGAAATGGACCAGGTGAATGGATCAGGTGAATGAGTCTATCAGCGCTCCCCAGGCTACTTGCATATGTGAAAAGTATACGCCTAATGGAAGGTTCTTTTCCCAACACTTCATCAGAGGAAAAACATCTCGGTAAGATTCTTTCTAAGCACAGAATATCGTATGCATTACGTGGATAAGCAAGGGCTTTGATAGGTGCCAGAAAGGTAGAACTTGTGCTCGGAACCATAATACAACCACACACTATGACCACTATATATGCTGTGTTACTGCTTTTTGAAAGTGTTCATACTTACGTGTTTATTTCGAGTCATTTCTTTGCAACATTAAAAATATAATCGATTAAGCTTAAAAGTTGAAAATTCTGGTTTGCTACTCCAGTTTACGCTAATGGGAGGTAATTTTTCCAAAATTGCGGATTATTTTGTATATTATATTGTCGAATGTACCGGAGTATAGTGTAAAGATGTAGGGCCCTTCATATATTAATTTCAAGGCGTTGGCCTAAGTATTATCTTACACATTTCTTGTTTATTTCTGCACCTGAATACTTAACAACCCCGGTGACCGAGATACTCATAGTTCGTGGCCTTCTTATTGTCATTGAGGAATACCCCTCATTAATACCCAACCGCTCTTCTATTCTACGCGGCTGAATTTATATGCTCGTTGGTAACACGGGTGCATTCTAATCTCTAAAGCGATCCGTCTTCTCCAAAAGACTTCTGCTCGTATGTTTCGTAAATAATGAGACTACCCGGCCTATATTAGGCATAGGGATATTAGTGCGCTCCAGTGAAATGTTAACTCGGCAGTTAGTTAGAGCTCAGCTTTTAACAACGGGGCCCGTCAGTGCACGGAAGTATATCTTGGTATGTACGTAATCATGTAATGTAAGCACGCACCAAATAACTTTGAATCATCACAAAATCCTTCTAGGTAAACGATACCCTCCACGTGAGAGCCTGGGAAGTAGATATCGTATAAACAAGTTCCTTTCGGGTTAATAATATATGAACGCAAGATCCAATTGTCTCTTCGATAGGCGAGTCAATTGGATTATGGGTGCACTTATTCAAAAAAGAACAAATCCCTATATACAAATCTTCTCAACATACACAAAAAATTCATAAGAAGCGTTGCGTACAACAAGCAACATCAACTGTGGCAAATGTCACTATCAGTCTATCGAGGATATTGATCCTCGATATACAGATCAAAATGATGATTACATTTTGAATAAAATATACTCTAATATAGACGGTTGCGGAAAGTTCGTAAGGAGTGTAACAACAATTACTCCAAGTAACACAAACACATCAAACAAAATCCATAGCGATAAGCCCGCTGGTGAGTAACATGCTCGCGTGGCGGATCTGTAAAAAAGATGCATTGTAATTAAGCTTCGTTTATGCACAATTGTATGCAAGTGCGGTAATAATAAAACCTTTATATGATATAAATGAGCGTTTTTCGTGGGCTTTCAATATTAATTGGTTTCCGATGATACCAAGTTAGCTATGGGTGTATAAATAAATTTGTCGATTTTTTAAGCTAGTCGACATACAGATGCCATTCGCTGCTCGTACAGCAAGTAATTTCAACTAATTTAAGCCACTCGGGCTAGACTAGATTGGATTCTGTCTGAGCGAAGTCTCCATCGTTGGTGTGGTCCAACCTTTGCGAAGGTATGTAGCTTGGCGAATAGATGAGTTACTATAAATAGCACCGCATATACAGCAATATCCGAGAAGTGCCACGGCATGGTTGACGAGAACGGTGGAGAAGAAATCACCGCAGCAATCCGAGTGGATATCTAAACGCTATGAACCATCTGAACGTGAAATGATGTGGAGTCCATCGAACCGTTGGAAGGCGGAGCTGAGAGAGTCGGGACCCCCTTATAGGACCTATGCAAAGGATAGAAACCCAACTATCCTAGACATACGGAAGAGAGGATCTCACCAGCTTCTTGGAAACGTGGCAATTTCTAAATCAACACGTTACACAATAATTGGAATCTGCCGAAAGATACATAAAATTTGCAACTAAAACGTCTGGTATGAGCCGGTAGTGGCGACGGTAGTCCTACAAGACGGTGGCGGTTTGTGAAACTTCTGAAAGAAATTTGTTAATATGCGAATTTCATGGAATTTGTTTGCTTTTCAATCTCTGATAAAAGTGAGAGAATATCCCTAAGATAGCCAATATCTAACCCAACTGTAACCGAAAATCAGGTTAACCCGTATTTGCATAATTCTATTCATTGCGACAGTCTGTAGACACATGGTACTAAATTACTAAAGGTTTCTCAAACGTTCGCTTTAAATTACCAGATACAACAACGAACCCCGAAATACAAGGATCACCGCATGGTTCAATATTGATCTGAAACAATTGAACTTGGCTTCCGTTTAAAAGAACTCTGTTTTCACGTATATACTGTCAAAGCTAAGAGGCCACGCTTGTACATAATTGAGCCTTGACTCTAATACGCTTCCACCGAAACCATTACGATCAGGGCGCCCGGTAATAGTCCTGCTTACATGTTGCAAAGCATCGGAAAAGAATCATATAATATATACAATACATAATAAACATCGCGTATCCAACGTTTCTTCTATCCACCCATAATATTTGAAGTTAAGAGTAGATCTACCGGCTTGAAGCTTAATCACTAAATTATGTTCAATAAATTCGTCTGAATACAAGGTCAGCATGGGGTTGATATCTTCGCGTCGTAAAAACTTGTAATAAAATACTATTATACATATATCCATTGGTAGGCCATGTCAATTTGATCCAAATGTCACCCGTATGTAACTAAACTCACATATGTCAGTAGTGTTCCAAAGGGAGCTTCCCAACATGGACGTAACGGGGCCACACTATATGACGAAAAAAATAAAATGATCCTGGCATTTCAACCGTGCCGAGGTGGATGCCCGTATAAAGAGGCTTGCCAATTTCGCTATGGCACCGTTGAATTTCGTAATAGCCAAAAACTTTCCACCAAAGTTGAAATTATGCTGTCTCTCTCATCCGTAACTGAAACCTATCTCGGTTGTGATAGAAGCGAGACGACACAAGTAGCTGAACTCAGAGACAGACAGGGAGCGTGCTGTGAACTCAGGGTGCTCATTCGGGAGGGATCTACTGTGCGAGCACGTTATCATGCCCCGAGTACTCTTGGGGCGCACGACATCCTTCAGATTGGTGGCTTCTGAAGGAAGGGTCGCGAACTCATCCGGTGAACCAACAGCACGCTTCACCACAGATTCATAATTCGCTACTACTTCGGCGAACTTAATGCACTCAGCCGAATCCATTAGAAAACCTCCTCAAAAACGTCCTCAAATAATGAATTGTGATAGCTGATGAATGCGCATACTTGACGCATAAATAGATGTTGATTCGGCCGAAAAAAAACGGTGGTGCTATGAGCCGTATTTACGATTCATGCTGAATACATTTATGCATTCGATATCAGCGGCGTTTTGCTATTTCGGCAGACTGCTTCATATGTGTGTGTGCTATTTATTTACGGAGAAAAACCTGCTATGAAATGAATGTTCTATATTATTATTATTATAAAACAAGTAATTATAAGAGCTATGTAAATATTTGTGATACTGTGCGATGTGTCTTAATGGAGAACCACCCATCACATGGCGAGACCGCATATTAAAGGCGGTTTCGAAATGTGTTTCAATCACACGTATCTATTTAATAGTTGGACTTAAACATATTAGACTCGACTGAAGGACAGATTGCTGGTATGCAGTGCTTATCAAAATTGTGTCACCTCTACTTAGCAACCAGGTGGTATTTAGTAACCATCGTCATGCGTCGTATCGTCATTGAGTGATAAAATGAGAGAGAGCAGGTTAGTGATTAGTTGGTGACTATCTCCCCTAGACTTCATTGTCGTCGCCGCTACGGCAAAGACTCCAATTAGAGTAGCATCGCAGCCTGTCACAGATTACTTGTGTTTAATGAATAGGAATCCACGCCATGACAATGAATAGAGGAATTAGTATGCATGATTCTTGTTCTACATGGAAAGTGAGAGAGAGAGAGAGGACAACAACCACACTCATCCATGTACACAATAATTCCACAATGATGCCCTCCAGGTCTGCACAATGTCAGAGGCAGATACAAATAGAGATAAGGCGCCGGTGCTGCAAGTATATTCGACGCTACTTCCATTCAATCCCGGTTTGTATTGTCGTTCATTTCCAATTCTGTAGGGTGGATCCATGCGAGAAAATAACTCACCATACGTATTATGTAAGATTTCACACGCGACTCGTCCATTTGCTTGTTGGCCATACAATTGAATGGTATCCATTGAGGTAGTTCTCGAGTGTCGAGGCTAAGCGGCATTTTTTATGTTTTCGATGTTTGCGCTGGATGTTTAGAATAATTGAGCTGTATTCTTTGTCACCTAACTCCTCGACTGCACTAGACGACGAGAAACTCGGTCTTTTTTTTATTCACGAGCAACGGAAGACAGCTGTACGAGGACGGAGCGTATAGGGTTCATATTGGTTTCTCCTTGAGCAGCGTACAAACGCATTCGTCGCTTCTTACTGCACTTTACAGTGCTGGTGGACCTCCTGAAGTACCTCATGCACATGTCACCGGAGGAGGGACTAAGCTTTGTAAGACAGACATACTCGCATAACTGCCTGCGTATGTTACGTGTTACCCCTATACTTGGGCCCTACAAACGATACTACTAGATATTCCAAAATGGAAATGAGTCTCTTTAGGCTCAAGTGGAAAGGTTATGTAGGTAGCCATTGAGTTTCGAAAAGAACAAGGCCGCAGGTGTTCTGTCGAAATCCTTATTGGTTTCGCGCGGTTTTGTGGGAATGAAAAACAACGACTGTAAACAGCTCCCATGAGAGAAATGTATGTCGCTGCGGTTTGGGATCCGCTTCCAGAATTCCCGGCAAGCTCATCGGGGCTATAAATATTTTGTAATGGCACTTCAATAACTCTTATTTATTATATAGAAATGTAGTAATGGGATATCGTTTGTGGCTGGCCCTCAGCTATTCTCCCTTTAGACAGATCTCACTACTATTCCGTACATTACGATGAGAAATAGAGAGACAGAGAGAGAGAGAGAGAAAAAAACCACATCTCTTTCCCTCTGGCAACGACACGAACGTAGTAATGTAGGCTCTTCGCTGCACTTTGGTACGAAGTTCCTAGTTCAAACGGCTTACAGCAGAACCGCAAGCGAGATAAGGAAGACATTGCTGGTAGAAACAGCGAGATGTTGCCGTATGTATCTGTGGTACGTTCCTGCGCCCGTAAGAATATACTCGAGTTAGGCATATGCTGTGTTCATTCAGAAGTTTCAAGTGTTGACATAGCAGCTACGATAATTTTTTGGCACAGCTTTTTTGTCTATTGTCTTTCGTTTGTATATTATATTTTCAACGAGTTTGACTATAGTGATCATTACAGGTCCATATTGGCATCACACGGTAAGTGCATGCAGAGTGGTAATGCGCCAGGTATAATACATTGCGCCTGATCATTACTATCCATTGCATGTATAGCGTGCGCATTTGGGTCTTAGCCGGAAATCGTATACAGGGTCGCCGTCGTCTCATCGAGTTATTTATATACACTATCACATATGATTATTATGCAACCTGCTGCTGACTGGCCGAACTTCTACGCGTCTGTGTGAGTGTCCAGACGCTGTATAGACAGAGGTTCTCGTCATACTTCTCATTGTCTTCTCAGTATCGCGCGGGCGTCGAATAGCTAGTGATCAAAGCTAATTTGATTTATTGGTACGAGCAAGTGGCCCCAACAATGCGGCGAGCCTGGCCGGCCCACACACGGGCGAGATCAAATTATATAACCGCTACTATGACATTGGTATTTTGTATATTGAATTTAGGCAAACACGAACGACAGAACATGGTTGGGGTCCGTGTCTACGAGAAAGAAGATCTGAGTTGGTATGTGAGAAGCGCAGGTCTTCCGGGCTGTCCGGTCGGGCTTGGCCTGTCCTGGCCTCGATTTGATCCACGCGAGCGACGGGACAAAAAGGGAAGGCACAATAAGGAGATTACAAAAGGAGATTGGTACTAACGAGCGGGAAGCGAAGCGAACAAAGGGCATATATGCAGACATACAGCTGAGAATGGTGATGGTGTTGGTGGCGGCGGCAGCGCCAAGGGCGAGTTTCATATGTGCGATTGTATAGAATAGACAATAAGTGCTGGCTTCACCTTTCAGCACAAATTAGTTAAAGAGGGGCCGCCGACGTCTCTCCTCCTTCTTGTCTAGGAGATGAGGGGCTCAGCGCCACCGTCTTGCTACTCATCGTCGGAGAACTCAAGCGAATGGCACCACGTTGGGCTCGTTGGACAGAATAGTCCACGACATTCTTTATGACATTCGTACAAGCATGTCTTAGGTAGGCGGCTGGGTCCGGCGCACGTGCTGCATAGGCAATGCGCCGGAGGTGATGGACTAATGTATCCTACTAATGCGACAAGGGCACATGGAATGACGAAGCAGGAGCCGCAAGCAGTGTAGAACAACTATACCCACTAATGTTATGCGACCTTGTAGTACAAATACTAGGAATTGTATTAATTGTTGAATTCTATTTCGCTGTTTCATGAATATTCGGAGTGAAGAAGTGCCTATGTCTTGTACGTAGCGGTATACGATATGCAAAACATTCCTAAAACGACGTTGATTCATGTCAATACTCTGGGTTGCTACGGTTACAGTATATAATAGAACATACTGAGGGTACGAACTGCGATAAATTTTGTATACGACTGGAGGTGGGATATGATTTTCATATGAGTTTCATAAATCTGCATATTGATGTAGCGCAAATTGAATGTGCAATGGTCTCTAAGTCTATGCTTTCGGACCCGGATTGGAGAATAAGAAGAGAAATATATTATTTTTATTGCCCACTGCTCACGTCAGTTTATTCAACCACATCACATAACAATCAGCACATTAAGAAATAAGAAACACCCAGGTGTATATGGAACACGTGTGTGATGATATTTGAAGAAATACTCTGCCTAAAGCGCAGTGAGTGTCACTGAAAAAAGACAATAGTATAAACAGATGCTGGCCCAGACGCGGGGACCTTAATCGCCCATATCCTCTGTTCTTACGTAATATTTCTTCTGATACGAGGTATTTCACGTCATCTGTGCGAGTTATTGGTAATACTCCAACTGGCAATAAACGTCCCTAACAATAGGTTAGTTTGCCAATGGAGCTGATATATAAAGATGATATCAACTACAGCCACCATGATTGATGTAACATAACATTATCTATAACCACCGAGCCATCAATTATATGAGTACAACACCATATCTGATAGTTCGAGAACGCGAGAGTGCGACAAGCTGACTTGTAAACAGTCCTGTGTCTTGTTTTCATATAATAGAATAGAATGGAAAATATTTGGCCACAACCTTATTTTTCTAACCGCTAATACAACTGCATTCAGTACAATTAAATATACAACTTTGTCGACACAACCGTCAATTCATTTGCAAGATCACTTCAGTTTGCATATGGCTAGTTGCCTTATGTGAGCTGAAGCTATCATGCAATATATATACATATATATATATATTTATATATATAGAATGTATAGATACATGAAATTACGAGCACACATATATATGTATTTATATATGTAGGCGTTCAAGCTATTTGAATCCAGCCCTTGGCGAAGGTCTGTCGCAAATGTCTATCTGTCCATCCCAGCACTTGTTTGTTGCAGAACGATGGTCGCGTTACGATGATGGCATTAATGAGAATGGGTGACTCGGACACGGCCTGGCATCACAATGTTCGGCTTTGCCGTTGCCCTTCTATGTTCTTCCTTTTGTCATGTTCCTCTCAGAGGAGCCGGCACTTAGCGGGCGGGTGACGAGTCCACGAGTTCCGTCACAAAGGAGTCTCGGCCATTCTCTATATTTTCAGCAAGGCAATTACCCTATACAGAAAAGAAAGCGTCCACTATCGCTTCAACGGGAATGGCGTCTCGCTGAGAATACTAAAATGTTTGTCATGTGGATGGCATTTTATTGTTCTCTCTGATTCCGGTCCGTTGTCTGCGACGAAATTCCGAGTTCATGGCTGATGCACTGGGTGCGTGCTAGAGTGCCCGATAAATGAAATCGTTTTTTTTTGTTTTTCAGTTTTTTTTTTTATTGATCTGCGGAAAGGGTTGATATGTCAAGTTGACCTGACAAAAGCTGCCCCTCCCTGTAGATTACGGCTAAGGGGTGTAATTCTACTCATGTTAACAAGTATATAGCTTAGCAGTGACATCATACTAAAAACTCAAGTTTCAACTAAGGTTTCAAATTTTCAATCTGTAATACACGCACGGTGTATTTACCCTATAACAACGCCTACAAAATTGTCACAGTAAGGTCGACGGGGATTCGATGTTTTGTTTGTGAGATATTTCAGATTGTGAAATGATTACAAGCGCATCATGCAGAGGAAAAGGCCGGATACATGTGGATGATTTCGTGCACCTGTTTTGTTGGTTGAGCAATAAAGTATCGACAGAGCGATGGGCAAATAAAACAAGCTCACTCGTGAGAACTTGCTACGTCCGTTGAAAACATATTATCATTGGTCGAATTTGAACACACAACTGTTCTTAATTTACGCCTCTTTGTAGTCACTCGTCATTGGATGTCGAGTGTTCATATATTTCCTAAACGAGATGAAGAGAACAGTGAGACCACAGCCTACCTATTATCGATGAGAAAATCCAGGTAGTTCCAAATCTGCTCTAAACGGACTCTAAATAAATAGTCTAGTCATACATGTCTTATGTAGCAATGCTAAAAGCAGTACAGTGGACGTTAAATGTTAGCTGTGAGTCAGCCCTAGGCTACGCCTTGCTGGTGGCAAATATTACATGTATAGGATGTTTTTCTATCTGCAAGCGTCAAGCTGCTGGGTGTAATCCCAGTGGTACATATTACTGCTGCGGTCAGCTGCCTTAGCTCGTTCAAAAATGTCTTAAGAATCCCATCCTATCTCCTCGTGCACATTTTTTTCATAGCTTACCTTACATACCGAGGTCGAGTGTTGGTCAGTGTGTTCAACAGAGTGCTTGCGGTGGTTGCAGATGGTTCTGAGGTGTTCTCTCCCTATTTTCAGAGGGGCATCCAGAAACGAAAAGTTTGAGCTCGGAATCCTCAGCATGAAGTTTCTGTGCCTAATCCAATCCTTACATTTGTATTTAAGAGCACGCCTGATATCGAACCCATAGTATTACCTCAGTATTTCGCAGCAATACGCGTCCGTATGCGATGCGAATACTGAGGTAATACGATGCGAACGTATGCTATGGCTAAACAAAATTAGCCATAGCATACGTGCTCATCGGAGTACGAAGGCCGAACGAGAATAGATTATTCGACTACACATAATATGTACCAAACGTTGGGACCATGACGGCCCCGGCCTGATAGACGGCCTCTCTAATTAAAGTATACTTAAAGTTGTATAATTAAATGTGATAAATGTTTTAGTTATTGGATACCGCATCACACAGCAAATTGTAACGAACCTGCGCTATTGGCACCATTGCTTACATAGTTATGTCTGTGTGAAATATTTTGCAGATTTGCCATGATTTGTAGATCTAATATCGTGCATTATGTAATATTCTCGTTTTGCACCTCACTACTTTGTTAATGAGTCCATCCCAGACCACAAGAATGTAAGATCTTCCCATTGTTGATGATGTTTCATAATTGTAATTGTGCTATATTTGTACAATTATTTTCATCTTAACAGAAAAAAAGGCTATGTTCTTGAAACAGATGAAGATCCCGCGTTCGCGATTATTTATGTATTGTGGCGCAACGCAGCTATGTGCAGATATTTGCTACGTGTATGACAATGTGCATTATCGAGAGTTATTAAAACTCCGTGGCTTTCAGCCCTGCGTTGGTCCCATTGAAAGATACTTTCGGTAGATCTCGTGGGAGTGATGGAACGACGTTGTCCTCTTATCTCAGATGCAGAGGCCAACGTACCGTGTTTACAACGGTACGTTGCTGTTCACGTCATGGCATCTTACGTCACTACATCCAGTCTGATGGTCTCGGGAACGGGACGACTCGGATGGCACTAGCTTAAAGGGGTTGTAAAACATGCATTATGCCCTTTAATAGTGAATATCAGTGGCCGAGAGTGTAAACGTACTTCGGGGCTGTGCTGTTAAACATTGCGATGCCCCGTAGAATGAAGCGTCTACAGATATCAACATATACAGCTAGCTGGCTCATATTATCTATATCCTTTATACAAATTTTTTTTCTACATCCTTTGTACAACTGTAAATACGACTACATGTTCTCTGTTCAACACATATCAGTAAATATGTTTGATGGGGCGCTACCACATCTCTTGTCACTCGAAGTTCGTTTAGGGAATCGCTCAACCAGCCACAGGGTGGCGGTAACGCCCGTCGACGGCGGATGTCTTACAAGTAAGCATTGTCGCAGCTAACGTGAGGGTATAGGATTTTCGGCATTTTAAATTCTGTCAGATACGTTTTATGGAGGAGGTGTTATGCAGTGATGCAAATCGGGGCAGACTCGGGGCTGTGTCTGCCGCTAGATGTTGACCTGCAATAGGTGGCCCACTGACCCCAATTACTGTGCTACGAGAACTGTGAGAACTTAATAACACACACACGCACGCAAAGATCGCACACTCGACACCTACCGGATTGCATGATTATGGAGTATAGGTAAGCCTTATCGCATTCCGTGGGTGTCGTCCGCGTTCACGCCGGCCACAGCCGAAGTTGCGGCAAATGCAGTATTCACGATGCATACGTGCAATGTGATTAGTGCCGTTAGTGTTGTGCACCACCTGTTGTTGTTCATGTTGGCTGTAGTAGTAATCGTAGAAACGGATACCATTTAGTTGTAAAGTAGTAGTGGCTATTCGCTTGCGATCCACGGGGGGTGGCGGTCACGCCGGTGAGGATCGTTGCCTTCACCTGGAAAACTCTGTCGGTTGCAATGCTATTATTAGGAGAGGCCGACCGACTGGCCAACCTAGCTAGCATTATTACTGCCGCCGGCTGCATCGCTCAGTAAGCAGGTTTGCTACTTCGTTCGCTTTCATTGGGCGGGTTCGTATGGCCATCGCTTTGCCCAGCACCATTTACATAGCGCCAGCAGCAAAGCATTAGTGCACCGTTGCGCCCGTACCGCCGGCGTTCCACCGGCACAGGGAATACAGTACTCGCTTTCTAGCAGAGACAACAACAACAACAACAGCAGCAGCAACAACAACAACGGCTACGGAGCGAGCTGACCGGTCACCGATGTCAGCCAACATCAGCGTTTGTGGCTATTGGCAACTGCCTCGGACCCCTGGCGAGCGACTGAAGGCTGTAATGGAACAGCATCGTCCTTATTTCTGATCTCAGCGCGATACGAATTGCGGTGGTGCTAGTTGTAGTCACAGCCACCACCGCAGTAGTGTTCGTAGTTATTATTATTATTATGCGATGTTCAGTAATCCTCTTACTAAATATTACGAGCCAGCAAGGTTGTGCAACTTGGGTTTCCTGCATGACGATCGGCCCTTCGTTAGTGTGATGAGCAACAAAACATCAGCTTAATGAGAACTCACTCGCTTGGGAAACTGAGCCGCAGCTCAGAAGATGTTGACCTTCGCTTCGGATACCGGTGACGCAACTCGGTACTGATATAAATAATAGGCGCGATCATAACATGGTACTAGATTCGTCATAACAATATGACGGGGGTGGCTGTATAGGTCGCTGGCAAGATCAGCTGCGGCTGCTTGGCTACATTCTATTTTCTTTTTGATAAGATAAAAAAGTCCACATTTGATGTTTTATTTGAGCCATATGGTGGTGGAGGTTCTCGCGAGTTGCTACCTGAACGAGCGAAGATGAACGTATATAATATATAAGTAGCAGTTATAATGGTATAGCAAGTTGGTAACGTGACATCTCGGATTATGCATTTGACAACTTATTGATTATAAGATTATTTGCACTACGTACATTTAAGTTATTGTTGTCTGTCCGTCTGTGTGTATCCTGAAACTAAGCTGCTTTCGCATATTAGAATTCGTGAGAAAACAAATTTACCGAGATTCACGAACGACACATACTGATTGAAATTGATTAGTAAAAATACTTACAAGTAGGTTAAGAGAAGCGTATGTCAATATAATGATAGGGTGGCCTTGTTGTTTTGTTGTTTTCAGTTTGAGACGAAGAAGCATTACGTGCTGCTTTTTTTACAATGATGATCTCCTTTACACACATCCCACATTTGAGATATATTATATTTAGGAATAAAATGCTATAATTCGAAGGGAGAGCACAGGAGACTCAAACGTACATCCACTAAGCAGTCCGGTCATTTTCTCGCGTACGAGCATACGCCCTACAAGGTTAACTACGGCAATGATGTAAACGATTTGGGAGGCTTTTGCCTATATCGTATAAAAGAATCCGAGTCATTTTAGGTGTTTTTTTTGTCTGAGAAAAGCGTGAATATATTCACTCACTGACATCGTTTGTATGCGACTAATCGAATTACGTCGTATTGTGTATATAATATGAAGCTGGTCATATTTTAATAAACCGATCCAGGGCTGACACCTGCAGACAGGTTGCCATAAAACGCCATCTCTCTCTCTCTCTCCCTTTCTTCATACTTATATTATATGCATGTGCGTTTGTGTATGAATGCATACGGAATTCAACCTTGATCATCTTTTCCCTGCACTTTTCCGGCCGTTCCCGCTCTTGTTTCCACAACTCACCCGAAGCTGGCGATGTGCCTAACACCGAGCATCCACAGAGTTGCTCCGGACCTGCCGAGCATTAGCTGCTGCTGCTGCTACTGCTACTTCCGCTACCACGGCGGCGACGGCAACTGACTAGAGCAAGCGAGCAAGTCTGCCATATAAGTGAAGGGGTGATTTTTTGATCGACCAGCCAATCTTTCTCCCGGGCCTTTCTTCTCTTTCCTGTGTCTCTCGTTCTCGCTCGCCTGTTGTCTCGCAGCGGCAGCAGCAGCAGCGGCGGCTCGTTAAGTGACTTTCACAGGATTCGCGGGCGATAATTATCGCCCGCTCCCGTTGATAACGCCGCCCGACAGGCAGCCAGCAGAAGCAACGGCAGCATGGGAATCAGCGACGACGACTGATGGCGTCGCATCGCAAATAAGAGGACTGGCAGACATACAGACAGACATCAGCGAGTGCTGTTGGTGCTAGGCTCTTCCCTGGCAGTCGCTCGGCAGGCGCTTGTTGGCTTGCCCGCGCATGAGGCCCGTCCTCTGGGACCGGCGGCAAGAGACCCGATCCGGCGGGTCCGTCCACACCAGTACGTCCAGCGTCTCTGGGCAGACACCGCGAAAGGAGAAGGCAGATAAGGAGAGAAAGAGAGAGAGAACGCGCGGGTTGAACCGAGCCTCTGGCCAGTGCTCGAAACCAACCTGGTCATCAGGCTATGTTACTGCTTCATGTGCTGTCACTACCGCCACCACGCTTTTCCCCGCGATGGCTCGTACCCCGGAGCAGCATCAGCGAAGAATGGCTGACTCGCTGGGGGACGAACGGCCGTCCGAACGCTCGTGCGGGCGTTCTGGCGACGGACGTTTGTCGGCTTTCTCCCGCTGGCTTCGGTAGCGCCGAGTAGCTGCTCCCCCGCCGACTCGCCCTATGCTGCTACTGTGCTTGCCTTCCTGCCTCGATGCTTATTTTCCATGGTAATAATAATGACACATGACGAGACGAATCGGCAGCATTTGGGTCTGGGCCGCGGCTACAGCTGGCGGGCGTGCCATTGCCGCATGCAAATGTCTCCAGGGAAGTACGAAGTAAAGGGAAGGTGGGAACATGCCGAGAAGTTGGTGCAGGCAGGACAGAGAGGAGGAGGTCGGGGTTGAGGTTGGTATAGAGGCAATAGTTGAGGCTTGCGCTGGTGAAATACTTCGATCCCCATTGTGGCGCCCCCTTTTGAGAGTTGTGGAGACGAGACGGTCCTGGTAAGGGCCGAGCGCCAGCCAGCAACCCAAAACTTGATTACTAGAGACAATAACCATCGAATAGTTAATAGTTAGTCTGATAATGCTCGTTGGATGATGACGTGCTAATGACGTTGATCATGGGCGATGTGTTATATAGAGCGGTGTGTAGTACACGTAACATGTGTTGAAAGTGATCGTCTAACCGTTACTGACATGAGCTAATCAAGCTGTTTATGAACATTTGGATGTAGCTAATGTAACGTGTGTGTTTTTAAGGTGGCAAATATGATTAAGAATTTTTCGGACTAAGATCTACGTATTGAAATTTAAATTTCGATAATCCGACGATCTTTATCATTTTTTTAAGCAGGTTTTTTAAGAACAGCCTTTAACAGCTCTTTGACTTACCGTGAAATTGCAGTAGAGGCTGGAGACGAAACGAAGGTCCAAAAAGTGCAAAGATATCTTCAGGCATCAGAGCATCTTGTTCTTAGAAACCTCAAGCGAAGACCATTGAAACATTGAAAGACAAAGACGCAATATTGAGCTTCGCTCGTGAACAAAATTCGTGGACAGAAGAGTGGTAACGTGTGCTGTTTTCTGATGAATAGAGATTCAATCTCGACGCTCCTGATGGACTTCTTATTACTCACTTGACATTAGGAAAGAAGAGAAACTCCTAACAAGCTGGAGGTGGCGGGAAGAAAAATTCGGTTTTTGGTAAGCTGGTGAATGAATAGTCGTGCCTACGTTTCTATGTTGGAGGATCAACTAAGGAATCACGCCGATAAGAACTGTGCTGAGATTCATCTTCAAGCAGGATAACGCCGCAGTTCATACGGCGAAGGAGTCCTTCGAAAACTCAAGACATACAGTTACTAAGCTGGCCCGCACATTCTCCGGACTTGAAATTATAGAATTATATAATATTATAGAAAACCTGTGGAGCTGTTTTTCAAGGTGGCAAGCAGTATCAAACGCTAAGTTGAGTGAGAAAAAGCGTTGGTAGCCGAATGGCATGTTCTTGATCAAAGCCTCATACGTAAAATCTATGAATCTATGCCCAATCGATTAAGTTCTGTTCTAGGGAACGGCGGCGACAGTGCAGTGCTGCTCAGGGTTGAGAGAAAAAAATCAGAAACATTGTTGTGGGCTATCCTTTTGACGCGGTGTGTAGATGTTGATTAGTGAACTCGATAGAATGGCTTTCCTTTGTTACGGTCGCATCGTTGCTTGAAGGCGTACTGTTATTTGGTGGTATCATTTGACACATGAGATCGGTCGAGTCATCATTTGAAACACCGTGACATTGCAGAACGTTGCTGATAGGTTAGTTTGTGTCATTTGTGCAGCCGGAGGTCACAGGTTCGAATCCCAAAATGTGACATACCCTTTTGAATAAAAGGTCCTAGTTTATTGCATTGGCGAAAGTCAGTACTTAAAATGCGAGTAACTCACAGTTTGCAGTAAACATTCTAATCTATATGCATTCATTTAATGAAAAGCAAAGTGATAGTTAAGTGAGGTGGAACACAGATGCCATAAGAAGCACAAAGTTAGAATGAAATAACCGTTTGCTATAATTTGTAGGTTCTGTTGTCGACGCAAGAGATGGGCATCCCCGACACCGGCTTCAGCAGCACAGCAACTCAGACAGGGACACTTTTGTAGGTGACACACGTATCGAACAGAATTGACCGTCAACCACTCGGACCACTATGGTCCACCAGTACTACTACTATAACTCAACTTGCCCGCGGTCATATCAAGGTTACGGCAGTAGGTTCCAAGGCCACAATCAAACCTGCTTGCTTTGGTGTCTGTCGGGTTAACCAATGCCCAACAATTCTTCCTCCGGTGGAGCGTTATCGGTTGTCCTTGGCTGTAATGGAAACAAATTGCTACCGTAGACAGGTAGTAGAGAGGCATCTAGTATATGGATTGATGGGTGCAATAGCCGCCCACTCGACGGGAGTCGGCTGGCGGTGTGTAACTGTAGCAGTTTGTTGGATAGTCGCCCCGGGCAGCGTTGTTGCTGAACGCGCTTATATACCGGGTCTTCTTTGCCCACCGAACACCGATCAAGTGGACACGTGACTGATCAGACAGAGCCTATCGGACAACAGCGATCCAGTACTAAGGAAAAACAGACATATACTAGGGCGTACACTACTTACGATGTATTTCATTCACTTAGGAACCCTTCGTCCTGGACTTCAACGCTACTTAAAGCAGAGAACGGGTCGTCTTGAGTAGCGAAAGACTTTGTGTTGTCACTGCTGTAGACTCGACCGATAAACACTGAATTGTGATACCAGAGGCTGATATCGGCTAAGAGAAGAGTTCACAGCAGTTCGTCTGTACTTTTCAGATTTGCAAGTATCATTTTACTGTTGTATATATTGATACCCACATAATAAAATTAAATTAGTATTATATATTCTATCACTTTAATCTAGTCCTATTTCACTGTAAGTGTGACAGTAGGCGTTTCTGATGGAATCGTCTAATAGACTCGATTGCTGAGTCGCTCATTAACATACTGGTTTCCCGCGACCCTCTAGGATGAGTTGAACCAATTTTAAGAGCGCTCCAGCAATCAAGTCTTCTTAGGCGGCCATAATAACTAACCACCGCTGTATCGATATCAACTTAGACCTGCTTCAAGGCAGACGCTTGGAACAATATTTGCATGTTATTCACTGTTCCCGTACTTAAACTGCTATAATCAGAGTTAGCGGTGAGGTGACTCGACGATTCGCCATACAAGGCATTTAAATTAAGAGCAGAGAATAAAGGATGACAGATTTTCTTCTCAAGTATATGATAAGCCAACAAGACACAACAATCGCAATGGGGAAGGAGATTAGTCAAACTAGAGACTCGTCAAATCAACTTCTTCACTCCTTCAGACAGGTGACTGCTTTGAGTGGCTTTTTTCTATATCGTGATTTTATGCAACATATTTCACTATTTGGCTAACTCGGCCGATAATTAGCTATTTCCATATATGCTACTGAATAAACGGTTCTCGTCTCTGTTTCTAGTAACCATGAAAACTTTCCCATAGAAAATCGCCCTCGCAGAAGCGTGGACTCACCTTCCCAGCCATCTTAAATGATATTCGTCATCGGCATAAGAACAAGCACAAAATCAGCGTTTATTTTTATGTACTGCTTTGCCTATTTTAGTACTGTTTCGATATATTATTCAGTATGCTAGACCATATATTTGTCATTGGACAGTTGGAATTCGTAATTGAGTAGACCCCTCTATACGTTAGGTTGGACTCGCTTCAAATGTCCTCCCAAAATCAGGCGCGCCCCATATATTTCGACCCTTTTCGTTGCCTGACATCCCGACTATAAATCCTTTAAATTCGCGGGTAGGCTATCGAGCGTTTTTTCGCTCTGCATTTGTGTTTTCGTTTCGTGCCTCCCTTTCCAAATGTCAGAGCGTTGGCGTCAGGGAGTGCTAGTCAATATGTCCAAGTGGGCGGCCTGTAAAATGACCTTATGTTCGGAGTCCCTTTTGACCAGGAGTCCTCAAACGTGTCGGGATAAAGGACGACAGATCGGAAAATTTATTGGTCCTCACATTGGTGCGCCCGCGAACCATCCACCCGGTGTCGAGCCATGCCGGATGCTCTGCAGAAATACGACGACCGGGCTATCCTCCAGACAGACAGTCGCTTGAAAATAGGCATCACATTAAATTTTGAAGACTCAAGGAGGTCTTGTTAAGGCGAAGAAGAAGCTTTCTCAAAGCTTCCCTCGTTAGGGTCACCTAGCGCCTAACGACAGAAATAGGGTTTGCACAGAAGGCTCCGTGGCTGAAACACAAAGTCGCCCAATTCTTTCAACTTAATATATGGTTGTGAGTATACTGCTCCTGTTCAATTTTGCGTATTTCGGAATCATGTAGTCGCGAGCTAATATAATGTGTAATTTATGCGTGCATATGTCTATGTCGAGCAACAGGTCATGTGACCTGTTGTGAGCGCACGTGTGTATTATTTGAGGTATTAAGAGTTATTGAATACATAAACTTTCTTTATTCCACACAAATGATTCAATATCAATGTATATGTAATACAATATAGAAAAATACAAGTGACAAACAACAACATTTTTCACACACCTTGGAACATGAGCTTTTCTACTAGTTGGCAATGTGTGAATGTTAGGACGTTCGTTTTATATTAAGTTAACTTTATAAGGTACACTTCATATTTTACGTTCCAACTGAATGGACGTAACGTGCAAAGTCACATTAGATATTACAATTACATAGCTCGCTCATTTCAGTCTTCGCTTTCCTTTCGAATTTGTTCATCTCAAACAAGTCGGGACCGCTCCGCTTTTGGTTTAGCACATCAGTTTCGAAAATGACAAGTATCTATATCATTACTAGGCATCAATGTCTGTATAACACAATACCGTGTGAATAAATGATGAAATATTATGCTTTGTCGCCAGCATAATTTTTTTTGTTGTTGCTGTCGAACACTGCTAGATGACCGGACCTCCAGAAGAGACACATTTCGTGTGTCTTGAAGACCCGACACGTGTTGTTCATCCTGTCTATGGGTAGCTTCATGGAGCTCCAAATTACACGCTGTCCCTATACAAGTTTGCTTTTTTCATCGTTGCTTCTTAGCGCAAAACCGGCGATACGGCTTCGTTTACCTCCATACCTGTAAGACACATATCGTATACATGAGCGTTCAGGCATAGATTTGTATATGATATAGACCGTGCATGACTTCTCTGAGAATCGTTGTGGCCGGTTGTAGATATAATACCAGAGGCCGCGCCGCTACCGTCAAAGATTGGAACTTCTGTCTCGAGGGATGCATGGAGAGGCAAGAGCGAGAGAGAGAGAGTAAAAGACGAGAAGAAGCGAGACGAAGCCAACGAAAACTGGTGAAAACCCAAAGCGGAAGACGCCATCGACGACGGCGTCGAAAAGAAGACGGATGAGGGTTCCGGGGTGTAGTAGCAGCAGTAGCAGTGGCGGTAGTGGAGAAGGGGGAGCAATGGGGAGCTGGCATCTGTAGCGGGGTGACTTCCTAAGCGATTCGAGGCATGGCTGAGTTACTGACGGCGTTAGGGTCTGACAGGACGCGCTCTGGGTATACGGGAGTAGTCGTTCTGCCGGTGGTACCGGGACAGATTCAGCCCGCGCAGCGTAGTAGATGGCGGATGCCCAACCGGTCGCCGAACGGCATGGGCAGCGGCGACGGGAGCAGCAGCAGCAGCAGCAAAAGAAGAAGAGGAAAGGGAGCAGACACAAGCGCTCCTCCGGGCAGGGCACCGTCGGCTTCGCCGGCACTGCTTGCCACAGCCGTGGAAGCGAAGCGGACTCCTGGCATGGCTGGCTCGGGTAGATCTCTATCTGATGTCTTGCTTCACAGCACTTGCTCCAGCAACGGCAGTGGCTGGGAACCCACGGCGGCAGCTAGCAACTTGGTAGACGAGAGAGGGAACGTATCCCCTAGGGGGAAGCGTCGTAGCGGGAGGCCCAGTGTGGTACGCAGCTAGCTGCCAGTTCGACTCAGTCCTTAGGGCCTTGCACAAGGCCCCGTTCGCAGGCCCGCTCTGGCGACGGCCGCCGCGAGAGACCCGTGGCAGCATATCGAGGGCACCAGAGCCGACAACGTCTCCCTCTCAACATATCGCCCCCTTCCACTACGCAACTCGTATACATACCCAGAAATCCTTTCCTACATCGCCTCGCAGGCGTGGACCGCTTACGGTCCGCCTCGCGTTCCAGCCTTCTTGAAGAAGCTGTTTTACTGCAAAAATGGAAACATCCGGAGCGTTCTTCAGATCTGCGTTTTTTAACCGCACGCGCCGTGCGGACTCGACGTCTACTCCATTGCTTCGGCCATCCCGTTTGGCAACAGCCAATATAAAACGGTTTCGAAGCAATCGTTCCTCTATGGTTAGGCGATGCGGCGCCAGGCGGAGTTACGAGAGTCACTGGGCGTGAAACGAAGGATATATCTGTCGTGGGAAATATTTTAAATCCTTAAAGATGAGGACAGAACATATGGAAGTATATATATATATATATATATATATATATAAATATATATATATATATATATATATATATATATATATATATATATATATATATATATATATATATATAAATATATATATATATATATGATACGATATGCAAAATGCAATACGATTTCAGTGGTAGCATACTGCTCGTGTTAAAGTGAAGGAGCTCTGAGGTCATATATAGACCTGCGGTACTCTTATACATGTGATACGAAGGTCTGTGATGCGGTAAGTAATACAGTGAGTCATACGTATAAGTTGCATGTCATTTAAAAACAGGTACAGTAAATATTCTCTTTTCCTCGAGGAAATAACTGCTTAAATAAAGGCAACACAAACTCACAATATTCACTGTTTGAGCTAGGTCCTCATTTTCAAGATGGGTCCTATGGGGGTATTCGCACTTAGCTTTGCGAACAGCCGCATATATATTCCGCATAATATACAGCCAACGACCCTAATAGTGCAATTTAACTATAATATTGCATATAAAGTGAAATAAATGAGATTATTATTAACTATTGTCATTAGAGATTTATCAAAGATAGTCAGAGGTAAACTCTAATGATGTGCGCCTGGAACCCAAGTAGCAAATCAATAAATAAATATGCTGAAAACAAATCTCAATTGCTTCTATTCTTCATTCACTTAATGACTTGAGCATATCCAATGTTTCTATTTCGTGTTCAACTAGAAGCGCAAATAATTTCTACCAAGCAGAACAAGGAGATGTCCAGTTCCACCCCATTCTTCATTCCTGAAAAACGTCCGCTCTTTCCCTCCAAATTTCCTTTATCCTGATCTATAATAATGCCCCCCAACTTCATCCACGGCCTCTGTCTGTCGCCCAGCGTCCGTGGGAGCGTACGCTAGGTATGACGAATTCTGTTTCGGTGCTATCTCTTGCTGATGTATTCTATAATACAATATATCAACAGCTGTTTTCAGTACAATCTTCCACTCACCGGCGACGATCTTTCCTCTTCGCGACGTTGGCATATAGCTGAGAGGTGACAACGTTAGCATTGTGACAGCGCCGGAACTCGGAGGATGGACTGGCCCACAACCTTCGCGGCCGTTTGCCTGTTTTGCTTGCTTACGTTCGATGTGTGTTCGTCCGATGTTGTACCGGCATGTTACACCGGCGAGGGACAGCAGCCTACGGAGGAACGAGCGAAGCTTTGTCGACAGCTGTGTGTACACCGCGACCGACATATTTTGTGCAGTCGCGGGCGGCGGTGGCAATGACGACAACGGAGGATCCGCCTCAAGCGGATATTGCGCTTCCTCGAAAACGTAATATCTTACCAAAAAGAAAACCGATTTGTTGAGACGCCGCTGCCGACACTCCCCCGACAACAATGGCGTGACCACAGCCCTGTTCCCGTATAATAAATAAATATGGTCGCTGCTCTCGCCCGCAGGAACAGATTGTGTCGTCCTTTTGACTCCAAATGTTTTGCCAAAATGTGATGCAATACCGTCGTATAATAACCATAATAATGATACATGTAGTGCAATTACGTGAACTACATCATTCAGCAGAATGAAATCATGTCCAACAATGTATGGATGCCTGTGTGTCGCACCCAAGTAAATACAACAAGAGAACAGGTGGAACTGCCGGACAGTGAAAAGTCTCCATGGCTAGGCAAAGCTCATTCTTACAGGAATCGCTCATTCGTTATTATTAGAGCTCATTCGAGTAGTCTTAAAAGTAAATCCAATTCTTTCAATAGGTTTTGATAGCGATACGTATCGCTCGATAAACGCATGTCCCTTCAAGGTGTGATTGGGCGCCTTAACTTTATGCAAAGGTAGATTGGTGATGCACCATTTTTATTGCATGGCTACACCTGGCTACGATGAGGTAAAGGTAAGAAAATTGCTGTCTGAAAGGAACTGCAATTTCACAATGCTTAAGATCATTGATATGTCATTTCGCGGGACTCGAACGTTCGTCCTTCGGCTTTTTACAGCCATGGACGTAGCCGCTCAAGCCACCGTGCCGATGGATCATGTTTTCTTCCATTGTAAAAGGTATACAAGTCTGAAGGAATCATTTTCACACGGTCCTGCCGCAGGCCGTACTGTGGCGAGTCAACAGGCAAGTTTTCTCGTCCTGGCCCATTCCGTTAAGCGCCCACACACTCATAACGGCCACAATACCACTCGCTGAGTGAATAAATGATATTTGTAAATGTGTGCAGTGCACTTTGTCGAGATGTGGCCTGATGGGGGGGGGGTAATCGAGGGTTGGAGAGAGTGGCCTAAGTAGGACAACGTTCACCGTGCCAAATATTCTCGTCAAGCTTTACCTACGCCATTCGTGCAAGCCCTGTTCCTTTATATATATATATATATATATATATATATATATATATATATATACTGGCTTATATGCTATATTGCAGATGTGTATAGTACTCCGGCAGCCACTTCTCTCCACTTGGCAGACAGACACACGCGAATACGCGCACGCCCACGCACGCTCATCCCCTTGGGCCACAAGTGGGTGGCCTGACTTCGAAGGTTCTGTCCTTTTGTTTGCATTGCTGTGGCTAAATTGTGTTTGTTAGCCAGCAGAAGTTCCGCCGTCCGCTAAACAGACTTCACTATGCTGAACCGGGATAAGACAAGTGAGTGCGAGCCGTTGCTCTGCTCTCTGGGGGATCGCCCTATAAATATCTACGGAAGAGCCAATGGCAGAAGGTAAGTAAGAGAAGCGCATTAAGATATATACACATATATATAGATATATAGCGTAGGCTTATAGTTGAAGCAGAATTCGTTTCAACTATAAACCCACATTTTCCTAGCTGTAAACTTGCGGTTTGCTCTACTTTAAGCCCGTGTACCCCCAATGTATTTATTAGGTTATTCGGAGCTATTTTGTGCATCTAAAAAGCGTTGATTACCTTCAAAGCAACAGTCATAGTCAGGTGGAATTTTAGCCGTTTATACTTAAGTCTATTGCGTACGTGTACAATACCTCAGCGCTGGTCCCTTTTCTTAGAACAGACATGAATCTACATAGTGAGACATTCTTTAGTGTTCAAAACAAGCATTCCGCAGTTAAAATTCTGGATCTTGAAGGAATAAGCCCGAATGATATTCATAGAATATTGGTGATATGTTAGACACGGAGGCCTTCACCCGACAGAACGTTTACCACTGATGTAATCGATTCAGGAGAGGTGACAAGGCTGTTGGGGACCAGACAGGAGGTGGCTTCATGGTAGGATAGCTGCGGTAATTGTCGCCACTCACAAGCGAGCAAGTGGCGACAATTACCGCAGCCCTTGAGAAAAAAGGTTAGACCATAAACTTTTGTCGGTCTATTTTGAAATTCCAGGTATCATATGTTACGAAGTTATAACGAAAAAAAAAGTTATAACATTGGCTTATTAATTGGCAATATTATAACTTGGGCAAGAAAAATCCGGGTCCCAATGAATTGACTCCGACGCAGACCGAAACACCCGTGGCATATTTTAAGTGCATCCAACAAGACTCTATAAATAGGTAAATTTTCCGGGCTGACCCACAGCCGACATTTAACGTCCACAGTACTGCTTACGGGATTGCTTCATAGGACGGACTTGCTTGAAAATGCAAATATGCACACGAATGCACCAAGTTCGTGCTAGAATGTTCTGCTTGGGGGCGCAGTTTGCAGGGGCGTTCGGCTTCCCTAAAAGACTATAAGCACCAAACAACTTGGCATTGCAATTGTCGAGACAAATCTTGGGTGGGTTTATACCGGCCGCCTGAGAGAGACCGAACAATAAAATCGCTTCAAAATTACCAAACTCCATCCCCAATGGTAGTCCCATGCATTAAACAGGACAATTAGTGGTGTACATTATGCAAACACCGACTTACTTCAGTAAGCCATGGACAACGAACTTAGGTATGTTAAAGCAAGTGGAAAGTATATTGCCGTCCAGAAGCTCTCAAAGCGCCGAGATCTGCTGTGCGTAAGTAATAACGGAGAGTACCCATGATATATACTAAAAAATCATAGTTCTAGTTATTTTCGTTCACAAGCTACTGTTTATTTCCAATGTACAATACAGTTCCGAACGACCTAATATATCTTTGTATCGTATGTCTATTAGTATTGTTAAAATCGTACACGAGTGCGTGCGTTACACCTAACGTTAAAACATCACCATATACATGAGACAAAGATATTTCCAGTGTTCCAATCGTTATTCCACGACGAGTTCCAGTTCACCCAGACACTGCACAGTGAAATGAATGTGGGAACTCCTCCGATCCACTCCCTACGATGCAAGTTTTGACAGTTGTCTTTGTAGAATACTTCACGCAGCTGTATTGATGTCCCAAAGCATAGAAGGTAGGTGGTTGACACCATCCATGATTTATGAACGGTATAGCGGTTTTTCGAGGAAACTCCTAAGCTCCTGAGGGGCTATAGTTTTTAGAGAAGATGAGCCCGTCCGAGTTTGGTCCGCAAAAAAATTTGTGGTAATGCTTTGCATGGTCATCGTTTTCGATGCATAGCACACCAATTGTTGTGTTCCTAAGCAGACATAGTATGACGCCTTCGCTCTTAAAGTCCTATGGCCAGCTTAATTTCCAGTGCTTACTTTCTGTCGTCGAGAAAAATAAATACACGATCAAACGCTGGGCTTTTCGTGTAGACATGCAAGACTAATAACACCCGCTAATAACAACCTCTTCCAAAACGCAGAGTGGCACAGCGTCCACTGCCTGTGAAAACAGTCATAAAGACGGCCAATGAAGCAAATTCACTGAACGAGCTGTAGAACTCGCGTTCTTTCAGCGTGAATGCCAACCTGACTTCTCTAAAAATCGGCGCATTTACTCGCTCCGTGTACACGGTAGTGCATCGTGGATCAGTTGAACAGGCGCTAAGCGACGTCGAAAACCGCTAACTTCGATCCTCCTTCAACGGTTCACCCTAGTGAATTCACTCTAGCTAGTCGAGTGTTGAAATCCAGCATTATTCATATGTTAGCATCAACGTACATAGGCAGCGCTATGTGTACAGTGAAGGTCTGTGTAGCTCGAGCTGGTTCGTCAGAAGCGAATAATACGAGTGGCCGAGTAAATTCAATGTAAACAGTCTCTCTTCTCTAGCTGAACTCAGCTCTGGGTTCATTCGCGATCATTTTGCCCGCAGGGAAAAATATACTCGAAGACACATCTCTGCGTTTAATCGATGGGTAGACATGCGTAAACGAGACGACATGGGCCCAGTAGACAGGCAGCCGATGGGACATCGCGATTTTCAGGCAGGTGAACTCGTTCGTATGTGTTGCAATTCGCTCTCATTCTCGATCGCTCTGTGTAGCGGTCAGACTAATGCTGCGGTCAGCATCTGCGCAAACGGATAGGACATACGTCAGATGGGTGCTCATTTCGGTGCGCGCTCATTCGTCAGCAGAAAGGACGATTGGCAGACGTTATCGACATTGTAGCTCCACGTGGAGTTCGGGAGGCATTGCATGTTTGTGGTCACTGTTTGTCAGCCGAAATAAAAGTGCTGTAATCAAATATTGCGTTGTAGGTGCATTGGCGGATTAGCTGCATTTAGCAAACATAATTCCATTCTCTCAAGGTCGCTACACTGAATGCCACGCGGTCGCTGCTCGAGTTAGCGTACGTATTCGTAATTGTGATTGCTTACTACGTACGCTAATTATCTAGCTATTGAACGAAGATGCTTCGTCGAAGAGCGGCGACCTACGTTCCTTAATTTATAGGTACATTCCGGCTACCTGAGAGCGCCGACGCTAGGTTACATCTGGTAACCTAAAGCCATCATAGGAAATTAATATCATGGAGCACTATTGTCTTTTATGGCATCTGTGAATGCAGAAAAGTATATAGCAAATGTACAATTCACGAGAATATGCCATTTTACGGAGGTGTGAATATAACAAACCAATTTTAGTTGTAACTCTGCATTGCTCATGTATAATGTACCTTATTTGCGTTCACTAAAATAAAGCTAATTCGATAAGTTCAAGTGGTTCTACTGAACTTGAGCCCGTTCGTTTTAACTGGTTAATATCGTTTTTTTTATCGGGCTGGTATTACTAATCAAATTTCTGTATACTCTTACCTTGAAAACACTGTTTGCAAATAAGAGAACGCTTTCGGGCAAGTGACCTTGAGATAACATGTCCTTCATTTACTTAGCGACGAATGAACAAATTGTTAAGTTCCAGATCACCAACAGCTAAGAGGAGATGCTACTTACGCAGTTTGCTTTTTCTGGGAATTCTTCGAACCGACCAAGCGTTCGCAGGTAAACATTGTTGGTTCGTATTTGCGGTGATTGTTTGTGTTTCAGAGAAATCTATATACCAACAATAACCGAGGGATAGAAATGCTTGATACCACACCTGATTACGTTCCATCCCTGCGAACGTAACTGACTAAAATGATTCAAGCATAGGAGACCTGTATTAGCCATGCCTATTATAAAATTTATCCTGTGTTAAGCTCTAAAACAAACAAACATCCCTAACTCCTCACTATATCTGTCATAATGTCATAATCCAGACCACAGTTAGACTGATCCTAAAATGGTGGCGACGAAAGAAGATGCCGTTTGCATCTTCTTTTATAACCCGGGCACGCTAGCCGGGCACCTTCTCCGATCTTGTGAAGATCTTGGCCATCGCTAGATCTCTCTTTTTTTCGAGCTGACCCTCAGCTGTTCCCCTATCTGACAGGCCTCAGCTCTTAACCATCGCTAGATCTGGCACCAAAATTTACTTTCCCTTGCGGCTGAAGGCCCCCAGCTCTTCTCCCATTCAACGTTTTTCGGTTCTTATCCGCATGATGACATTACTACGAGAAATGTCGGAAGGAAAATCCACACCTCCCTGAGGTCATGGAAAGTTTGAACCTACGACCTTGAACCATATCGCGCAACACAAAAATCCATCATGGACGCCGGTCTTCACGACTATGATATGTACTACGCCAGTGTAACAAATACTCTTCTTCATTCACTCAAACCATTGGATCCTAAACTTTGGGTTTTGAGCTGCAATTATCTGTTTATTACTTCTTTATTTAGAATCCGCCGAAACAAACATTGAGTAATTACTTCAAGTGTTCATTCACGAACGATGCAAATGCGACCTCATCTCACCTCACAGCACCCCTTCTCAGGCCGTCTTGCTTTTCGCGCACGGTACTCGTTATTTGAGTGGGCTTTACCTTCGCTTCCAAGTAGCGGCAGCGAAATGGCCAGCAAACACTAAACAGCCAGACAGACAGCCAAGCAAACCGAGCGGCAACTAGCTTGGGTCAGTCGTTGTTGCGTCTACGGGGCCAGCCGAAGCCTAGCTGCTAGGTATGTATGTGTAGCTCGGAGAGATTTATCATACGCCTGCGCGGGAAGGGGCTCGCAGCCAAGCCGGTGGTTGAGAAGGGAGCGTGTGGCTAGAGGCTGCTTGGGACGGCAGCTGTCCCACCCTGGCTGTGGCTGGTCGTAGATCTGCATCCGAGCACAGGTGGTGCCTGTATGACCTACTGACTTGCTCGTTGGCCTGCTTTGGCCTATCGTAGGCCTCCTCAAGTCACGACCGCAGAGGAGTGAGTGCAGCTGCTGTTACTACTACTACTACCACGGGGTGGTGGTGCTGTTGGTGGTGGCTAGAATGAAGGTACAGAGACACGTCATACCAGGACGGTTTCTCCCCGTCTACGTACATACAGAGGTCCGGCTCTCTCGGCCAGTCCAGGTTGAACAGTGGCCGAGTTTCGGTTGATCTCCGCAGCCAGCTGTGTGGTTGATCACAAATCATCTGGCTTTGTGTTCGCTTACCCACCGACTCGCACACCTACCATACATATACGTACATTTCTAGCACGGTATACGCACTCATGGAAATAGCAAACAGAGTAGCAACAGCAGCAGAGAAACCAACAAATGGAGTATACAACGGGCGAAGTCGAACCGCTACTGATCGCCTCGTATAGCACCGGCACGGTCACATTTCCTCTCTTGGCCAGCACTGGGAACATTTTCCAGCTCGAGTCGTTCCGACTTGCCATAGAAGCCACGAACAGCAAAACCCATCTCTCTTGCCACGCCTCTCTCGACAAAAGTCAATTCTCAGCAGACGACGGACGGACAAATTTGTCCACATTGGCCACCTGCCGTGGCCGTCGTCAATGCGGCTGGCCAAAAACAGACAAGCAAATGTGGATCAAATACAAATACTGCTGCCACATGTTTGCTGTCATTTGGTCAGTTGGCATTGTAAAATTGCCTTCCCAAGCTTGTTATAGTCGCGTAAGTTCTTTACGAACACCGTGTGTGAAATTTGATTTTAGACAACTTTCGTCGGGATCATGATGAGGTAAATCGCGTACTGAGTGGAGAACACCCATAGTCATTATATGGAAAATATTCGAAGCTTACGCATACATCTAGATAAATATACACAGCTAAAAATCAAAATGCTCAACAAATGCCGAGTAATCGTTGTACATATTAACAGGCACACAATAATGTGTTAGTTCACATTGTACACATGATTCAATCGTGCCAATCGTCTTAATGTACAATCTAGTCCCCGTTAGTATATATTAACTGTGGTCTATTCACGCTCTATGCGACTGTGCGGTAATGTATTGTGTTACCGCAGCAACTGTTTCTATCGCGTCAATCACGGTCGAAAGTGTTGAGTCGACTTTTCAATTCAGTAGGGCTTCTATTGTTCGAAAACGAGATCTTACTTAGGAGAATCGAAGCAGCGAGCATGTGAAAAGTATGCGGGCAGAGACGGGACGCCATTGGTCCTCTATAATATAAGAGCTCTAGCACAGCTGGTCCGTGATGAATTCAAACTTTAATGAGCAACGCGTTGAGTCATTTATTTTATTACACTTGCATATCACTTGAATGTACTTTGCATTAGTGGGAGCCATTAGAAACCTGTGATCGCCATGGGCTCCGTGGAAGATACCCATTGAGCCGATTAGTTCAAGGTGATTTCAACCATAAATGATATCTCACTAGTCGGGCAAGAACTTGTCGAAGTTCGTTCGTCCTCCATCTATTTAGATATGTATGGTACTTTACCGAGATGAACCGACTTTTATCGTTTTTCTCATTTCAACCTAATGGAATGCAGTATGCAGCACATCGGTCTGTCAATGGCTTAGTTTATTCAATCTGTAGCACGTCTCAGCACAAGACAACCGTTTTAGATCTGTATTATTATTATTATTATTATTATTGTAATTCCTTTGATTGAGCTCGATTATTATTACGGGCTTGCGCGAATTAGAATGATTAGGTTAACGGTCTTGTAAGGACAGTCTTGTGTTCTTGGAACGCAGTTGAAATACAAATATTCTGCTAATTTCTGTTGCGTGTACATTTATAGTAGTAAAAAAAAGATACATCGAGAAATTAACGGCACTTTGCTCCTTCTTCGTCTCTACTTGGATCTCTACCCAACCGCCACCCCTTTACATGCAGTGGCCGATGACCCCCCGCCCCGCCCCAAAGTCAGTTAGGTGGTCATTTCTATCTTCGCAAGTCTAGGAAATATCACATCATCCAACGGACATTAGCGAGAGCGAAAGCCACGACGGTAGATTCTATGACAGCCATGAGCGTCTTCGGTGATTCGTTCGTTGGCTCGACATGATTGCTGCGTTTTCCCGAGCACGACAGATGCGAGAGACGACCACGGCAACAACGGCGACGAAGAGGTCGATGCTGACGTTTGCCGCGACCAAACCGAAGCCAAATGCTGAATGCTGTGTGGTCGTGTGCCAGAAGCGGGCGTAGTGGCATCGACAACTTTTCCTCGACGGGCAGCTCCAACGGCGACTCCGGCATGCCTGCAGTAGTGGCGCGCCCGGGACTCCTCTTTTCGATAGCGGACTTCTCCGGCCTCAGCCGTTCCCAGCCGTCAGCATCGCAGCCAGCAAGCCTCATTCCTCCGGTTCGCTTTCCCGGTTCTCTGCGCGCAATTGCGGATTTCCCAAGTCGGAGACTGTAATTACGGACGTCGTCCCCGACAGTACCACCACCACCACCGCTGCTGCTGCTGCGGCGGCGGCGGCGGCGGCCCCACACAAACGACGGCGGTGGCATCGACAGCGGCGATGGCACCAGCAGCAGAAGCGGCGACGACAAGCTCGTCGGCACCGTAGTATGCGGAACCCAAACGGGAGCCGAGCTGGGGATTAGAACGGAGTTTGAGCCTGGGGGGGGGGGGAGGGGTGGTCGGGAGGGTTGTTATACTATTTTCCTTTCGGATGCTGCTACAGACCCGCTGGGTTCCTAGCCCGCTGGGTGTACAATTCGCCGCTCGCTGTCCCACCATTCTGCCTGCAGGATTGTGAAGTATAATAGTATCGCCTTGCCTCGCTTCGCTTTCGTTCAAAGCCTGTGATTACACCCGATGCCCACCGTCCCTTCGCTGCCAATCCCGTATCGCCATGGAGGGCATATCGGAACCGCTCATTGGGGGCAAAATTCAGTGGAGAAGCAGTGCAGATAGATAACAGGGCGGTGCACTATAGAATAACGGAAAGTATCGCGAGGGAGTTGGCAGTCACCGATTGTGATGAAGATCATTAAGGACCATGAAGACTCGGGAACTGAGCCCCCACTGGTGCTTCGGTGCCACTGGCATCTTCAGCAGCTCACTTCTGAGAATGTTTTACATTTTCTTGGTCGTTTCGTGGTTACTGAAAGAATACGGACATATTACTTATTGAAATGTTGCAATATAGATATATCCCATTAAAGACAAAGATTGTTTTCTCAGTAGAAATATTGAAATAAATAGAAGAAATATACACTGTACTATCTGTACAAATTAATGTGAAGTGAATACATCCGCCTTTATATCCGTGCTGGAAGTATCAGCTGCTATTATTTCTATGCCCACGTGCATATAAAACGCGATAATTCAATTGTACGAGTTAACGATTTTCGGCTTAGTTAACAATTTGCTGCTCGTGTTTCTAGTTCATAGTTTCTAGAAAGTACAAGCGGAAAAAGCAGGTATATGAGTACAATCTTCCAAATGTCTAACACCTGAACAGTGCTATTCATAACAAATTGCTACTTTGGATTGCATGGCATAGCCGCCATAGCAAATACCCGAGTATCCCTTCGATCAGCGAGATAGGCATACACTTTGTTGTTTTTGAACCAGAAATGTGATTTTAAATCTCTCGTTCCACCACCATAAATATCCCCTACCATGGCGTATCCCCGGAGGATCATATCAGATCTTAGCAAGACCTTAAGTAAGTATAACGGAGATCTCTTCTCTTCCTCGCAGTCGAATTTCAGCTGATTTTTCATGGCGGCTTTCGGTGCCGCTGTCAGCATTTATTCAAAAACCTATCATATCAGTCATAATAGACCTGTCTGCACATTCTCCGAAAGAACGGGTAGATGGCGGCAGGGAAATGGCACTCAACGAAATGCGCATTAGCCACCCGTACCAGCGTAACATAGTCGGTCGCTTATTTTTAGTAAAATTAATAATAGCAGTGATGATCTTCAATGGTTCCGGTTGCCCCTCGCGACCTCCCGTTTCTAGTACACCCGTCGTGCCAATCTCACAAGGGAAGAAGCAAATGCTAGTTGGAAAGGCCCGCATTCGACGCCGGATGCAAGACCAATCAGCTTGAATGAACCATGAAACATAGCATGATATCACACATGAGTGGTCAAACTAATCTATTGAACGTCTAAATAGCTCCATGTATATCTCGCTCTCTCTCTCTCTTTCTCTGCGGAAGACGTGGAACAGGAAATACCTTCGTAGCCTCCCTGGATTGTTCCAACGTCGACGGACCGCGCATTGGCTCGCCCATGATCTCTTTCTCTTCTGTCTCTCTCTCCCATCTCACTTTTCTCGCAAACGGAGAAAAAGGTATGAGAAAACCAAAAGGAAACCTATATTTCAAGGCAAGCATAGGCATTGCTACTAGTACTGCTGCCGTCAATGGTAGCGCCCTCGAAAAGATCTCGTCCTGTTCCCATTTCTATCGGCCCGGCTTGAATCGCTTGAAATCGGGACACACGGACGAAATGCAGCTGGACGATGTGTGGGGTGCACTTGTAGGGGTTATGGATGAGACGCCGTCTGGCCCGCGCTGCCGGTCGACGCCGCGGTGAGTACTCCAGAGCTTTTGCGGCACCAAGGACGAGGGGCTGAGTGAAAGGCGGGAACAGAGTTGGGTAGTGTAGGGAATGCGCAAAACGGATCCGAGGCCACAGCAAGGCCCGGGGGCTTGGCTGCTCTGTCTGTGGCCGCCTAGCTTTCCGAGTCCAACGCACGGAACGAGCAGGAACGCGCCCGAGTGGGCCTAAACAGGCCGACATGCAAGACTCACGTCTAGTAAGACTCCTCCGTCTCCTGACGCGCACATCTCACTTGAGAGTGCTACACAACGAATTTGGCCGTTGTTCGCTGGTCCGCTGGCGGGCTGGGCCTGGCGATCGGTCGGTCGGCCTGCCTGCCTGCGCGAACGCCCTCGTGTTACGTCCAATTTCCTGCACTTACATTCTTTCTCCTGATTTGCCTGAGGCGGCAGTTTCTCCGGCAGGATAGGGGCCGCTGCGGAAAAGCCGCTCTCTCGCTCGGTTGGTTATCCGAGTGAAAAATTACGGCGGAGATGATGTAGTAGTACTAGTAGTCGTAGCAATAATAGTAAGTAATAATATCTAGAAAGAACCAGTAGCAGCAGTTGCAGCAGCGATGCTGGGCCCTCAGCCGTCCTAATAGTTGATGGTGCGGGAATGACAAGAAGGAATATCGATTCTACTGCAAAGGATTCGCTTGAAAGCGGAACGGCTCTGTTAAGTGCATAACGATTTGGTAATAGGGGAGTTTTTTCTTTCCGTTATTTTTGTCAGACATATATAGGTATATGTGTTCAACACCACTATTGGAATATATGACTCATATATTCGTATATGATACGAATATATGAGTCAAAATACTACTGTATGTTTGAATAAATTATGATACTATTATTACTATAATATGCTCAAGTTCAAATGCATATCTTCCATATTCGTCCTGTGCAGGTCGAGTATGATTAAAGATCTATTTCATGCAGCGACACAGGGATTAGCGCTTTATTACCTTTAACGACTGCAACGATTAGTGATGATAATAACTAATGACCTTACTCGTTCCCGTCCTTTTAAATTGTTATGAATTTCCAGCGACCGTCTGATGGCCTTGAACACTTATACACCCTGCTTAGTCTTGAAAATATAATATGTACCAAAGTTACCACAGATCTTCGCTCCGCCGTTAACCGATGACCTTCATGTACCGTTTTTACTCGCCAACACCTATTGCTTCTGCAAAAATGCGTTATGTTATCTCTCTTGTCCTGTCACCTTTCTGGTGCCATTAGAGAAAGATAACCCGTTTGTTATACGGCCAGGCATCTTCATGTTAGTGATAACTCAAATATTGCTCGCTATCCCACTACCCAGCCGAGGGTGTCCGTCCTGAGCAATGATCGACAATGACTGTCTAGCGAGGTCGTGCCCAGCGATCTCGTCTTTTGTCTCGTGCCTAGTGAGGGCGCTAGTTATTAGCGGCGTCATCAATAATGGAGCCAATAGTCGGCCGTTACAACAGATAGAGCCGGATAGAGACTGGAGCCGGATTGGGCCTTCTCTGCCCACGCTGCTTCGGCCAGACGGGTATACAGAGAACGAAAGGTCACCGAACTGCTGGTCTCGACTAACGACTGAGAACATTCTGTGGATGTCCCCACTGGCTGTTATTGTTTGCCAGTAGCTACTTGGCCTAGTCTAGAAACATTTAGCTGATACGGGAATTAGAATAGAACATCAACCCGAATCCAATACGAACGTTAACTACTGTACGAATGGCACTGCCAGGAGGCAGGATTCTATTAATTAATTAATTCATTCTATTAATCGGATTGTATCTGGTGAATCGGCGAACGCCGCCGTATTTAAAGCCGCGTGCAGTCTGCAAATTTGCTGAAACAGTAAATGACTATTTAGATAAATCGAATAAACGAACATTTAAACATAGATCTCCTTTCAATATTCCGGTCTTTTCGGACGTTTTCTCGTCCTCACGTTTCGATTAGTTAAGCATTGTATAATACCGAAGAGGCAGAGGGGTAAATGTATGTTTACATTTGCTGCAGGGTAAGGCGTAAGTCTACAGTTAAGAAGAAGTAGATTCACAGTCAAGAAACAGGTTGGATAATTATTAAAACATTACTTATTTCACCTCCGGAAGCCTCGTTTTGCGCCTCATCCCAACCTTTATTTCTGCTCATCTTTGTTTGCTTCTCTGTTGATCTTGTCTGCGAGCGCTACTCTACTAAGTTCAAAGCACATTACCCTACAGGCTATGCAGGTCAGTCTAAAGAATTTCAGTAGATATTTCGTGAGTGCGAGTCCGATACTTTGCGCACAATGTGCACTCACATTTAACCAGCAAAAAATCGGTACATATTTATATATTTGAAGCAATTTTTGTTCACTCGTTCAATGAATATTTCAACGTGTATCATGCGCAATAATCGAGCAACGTGCAAACCACTTGTTGACTACACTAGACAATATTGCTATTTGTATACCGATTTGGAGTGAACCAGCCTCAGTGTAGAGATTCGGCAATACATATATTATATATAGCCGCATGCTCTCGTTCGAGTCGGCAATTGTTTGTGTATGTTTAGGCAGGTTTTCGAAGATACTTGGGCCACTCGCGTGGCCGGTTGCCTTCATCCATTCCAACTCGACGCCGCGCTGTCGGTATTGGTGATCACATTGCGTCTAGCGAGCTCTTCTTCCCTCCACGGCGGAACCCCCTGAGCGCCAGCTCGGCCACTCTCGCTCTTCATCCTCTGTTCGCGTTCGCTCGAATCCTAGAATAAACACAACAAACCCAACGAATCCGCCCCCGACAACGTGGCAGCTACGAGGTTTGAAGGAGGACGGACGGACCGATGACGCCGGGTCAATTCAACTTTGTTTGAATTGGTTACTTTCGCCGATCATCGGTTGCGCGACCCGCCACGCTTGGCCCTCTGTACAGAGCTAAAGAGAGAAGGGAGAGGGACAGCGTGAGTGAAAAAGGGACCAGGCGACCCCACGAGCCTCACCCAGTGTCAGACGTAAATAAACATCTTCACCTTGAGCTACGGAGCGAACAGAGGGCCAGCAGTATCCGTTCCGCTCTGGGTAAACAGTCAGCAGAATTCAGCATAGGGCACAGCACTGCCCACTTTTACGCTAAGATATATATATATATATATATATATATATATATATAGGTCATATACATAGCCATCTGTAGACCATGTGCACAATAGGACTCCTATATATAATATATATATATACATGGTCTACAGATGGCTAAAAAGCATTTTGCAAATTGCATGGCAAAAGGTTTATTATTCCAAAGTTTAACACCGCTAAAGTGCATCCCTCACCCTCTAGAAGCAGGCTTGTACAAAAGATCAATTTTCTAAGTAGCCCTGGAGAAACCCTACATCGTCATCGTTATCACGATGACGTCGAATTTCTACGGTATAGATTATATTTTCCCCAGATCACCTGCTCGAAAATACCATATCATTTATTTTGTAGTGGTGGTTCATAGCGCAGCAGGTTTCATTGACTCATACATTCGATCATTCGGAACCCACAGAGCTATATGGTATGGTTTGGTGGTATTTTTGATGGTACGCGATTGATTGTTTGCTTATAGATTGCTTAGTTTTATCTCAATCCGAAAATTCACCAATTCCTAATTACACTCCCCTTCTTGAATAGTTATATACTCACCCCCCACAGGCTGCTGTTGACTTGTCCTCTTCCTCAACGCGTCAAGAAATGTTGCTTCTACGTTGCGATAGGCTGCGTGACCTTTCGTCAGGCTTTTCTGCTATTTTCCTTTAACAAACACCCGTCTTGGGTTCAGAATATATTTCCTCGAACACCAGCAGAAATACCACAATTTGGATCTGTTTACATGCACCTTTAAGGTAATATGTGTTCACTAGGCGGACGTCGAGAAACGACTTCGTGATATTTGTGATCTATCAGACCGAGTGCACTCTTAGTCGTCAGCTAGGGCATTCTAGGAGCAGGCATAGATGGGCGAAGCCTGCGACATCCAACGAAGCCATTTCGACGTTCACTGTCGTTCGCATTGGCGACTCGCTCTCTGTGGTGGCCTTTGCCATCGTCTCTCTGATAGGGAGAGAGAGAGAGAGAGGGAGAACTCTGCATATCACGGCAGGAGTAGTAAGGCAACCTAACGCTCTAGCTATTCCTAATCTGATGTGCAAGCCCATAGGCCGTAGCCCCAACCCGGTGGCCCGGTTGATGGTTGAGCGGCCGGCGGAAGTCTTCGCTGGCGGAGTGTGAGCACGCCTGAGGCAGGATAAGGATGAATGAAGTTGGAGAGAAGGAGTGAATGATGGACGCCTCCTTTGTGGCTTCGTCATTGCGCGCAGAGCCATGGTGGGCCGGCCGGGCAGCCGGCTAGCCAACCAGCCTCATACACGTCACCGTGTTTTCTCATCATACGTCCACACGATGAGACGCGCATACATGGGTCCCAGGCGCATACCACGAGAATACTATACATAGTAAGAGGCGGCGGCGGCGGTGGTGAGCGGTCTCGTGAGCGGTCGGCAGCGTTATTGTCGATATCGCATCGTCGAGTAGGCTAGCTCCCTCTGTAGGCTGCAGGACCTGCAGGACTTGAAGAGGTTGAAGGGTGTGCGCAGCAGTTGTGTGGGGTCTACCGCTCAGCGCACGGCCGCTGTGCCCTGCCGCGTTAGAACACGTAGAGAAGGTTTGTTCGTCCGAGAGCGGAGCGAGAGCGATGGACATCGCTGGGGTTCTGGGGGACTATATTTTGCTGACGCGTTGAATGTCGTTCACTGCCGCCTGCGCTATTTGAACTTGAGGAATCTCTCTTCAATGTTGTTCTCTCTCGACATGTGATCACGTCGCGCCAAGGAGGTGAGGAAAGCGAGAAGGGACGAACTAACGTTCTGCTAGCTCGCAATTGTCGAGGTCGCACGTCGTTCAATTTTCTTCCTATTTTCCACACATATCGTGAGACCGACAGAGAGACTCACACGGACGCTCATACCGAAGTACTCATCTCGTAATGCAGAGGTGGGCAGATATACGACACATCGCTGAAACGCATTGTCCGTAAGCTGTCGTACCTGTCTCTATTTGGGTCTCTCGACACCTTTCGCTGAGTGTTTCCGCATGACTTGCCTCTTCTGACTGAAACACGATGAAAATCGAATTAGAATGAGCTTAGTTTCGGTTGCCAATTACCATAATCTTCCACCGTAGTGCGTCATCCTACGAGTCAATGAACACATACGATCTAACGCATACCGACCACGTTCAGTAGAATACTTTTTAATTATGCTAGTACGTTGAAAGCTCTAACACCGTAACGCTTAATCATTCGCTCACCTGTTCGTTGTTATTATCATTACTATTTAAGGACTTCATTGTGCAGTACGTGCCATTGAAGTGTTTGAGGGATGTTGACTTAATCCTTTGCAATAATATACGCTAACGCCCGTTTCAGCATACGATGGCATATCTAGATGATTGTTAGGCTAACACACGCGTGCACCTAGAGTACCCACACACGTTATCGAAAGCGGTATTGGAATCATTCATATTACTATAGAACGCACGTGAAATGCACTATCTCTGGAATGAATCCCCCGGATCATAGCAAACATGTACTCATATACAAATAAGGACGGCACTCGTCTTCATAATTTAAATATATTTCATATTACTGCCATTTAATTATTCCTCTGTTGAAATACGATAACTCATATATAATAATGATAATAATCTTAATAATAATAATAAAAATAATACTGCAATTGAGTAGGATGTCTATGATCTATTGTCAAAAGTTCACTGCCACGTAACAACCCTAACAAAGGCGAGTCGATAACAAAAATAATAACAAATACAGGATCAGGTCACCGCTGAGGGGGCCAGCTCTCCTCTCCGGTATACACCTCTGCGGCGATATATCGGTCATTTTGCTTACACTATCCTCATCGTTGTTGTTCGTGTTATCGATAGGACCAAAACGCGTCTGGAGGGAAATGATGCAAACGATGCATACGTTGTTCATTCTCGTTCTATGACAGTGTGCCTTCTCTTTATCTCTGCGTTGCCAAGGCAACACGGCAACCTTGGCAGGTCCGCTCTCTCTCTGTAAATTTATCTCTCCCTGTACGCCTTCCTTCAATTCTTGGGATGCAGAAGACGTCCAGAACGGTACGAAAGGAAGTACACAATATGGATACGAATTGTGCCTATATGGGTGGCTGCATGTGTGCGTTACTCCTGTTTGCGCTTTGCCTGAACGAGATGTGTCTGTCTATCGGTGGAAGCCCACCCCGACTGCCTAGTTGCCGACCGGGCGCACTTGTGCGATACGGCACAAGCAATAGGGCGAGCGTGCGTGCCTCGCGTGCCTGCACGCGTATACCGGTACGTGCGTCTGTGTTCGAGGCTGTCGCCTCTGCAGCCACGGTCGCGTATATAGAGCCCGCTGCTGTTGCTGCTTCTCCCACTGGTAGCGCTGTCGCCACTAAGTGGAGCCGAGTCGAGCCGCAGTCTTGGTCGTCTGCTCCCACCCATTTCCTAGGAGAAGAATAAGAAGAACACAAAGCGAGAGAACAAGCGAACGAGGTGAAGACGGAGCAAGGACAAAGGGAAACGCTTTGATGCCCGACGAGCTTCAGCCACTGCCTCTGTTGCTACTACTACTGACGGAGGAGAGAGAGACCCATATCGCCCATTAATGCACGCGCTGCTGATGCAGCAGCTACCGCTCCCTCCCCCCTCGCTCTCTCTTTCTCTTCTCGTTCGATGGTGGTAATGATGATGCTACTCTTGATGTAGCCAGGAAACCCAGGGAAAGGGAATGAAAGACGAGTGGACCCAGACGCAGGCAGGCAGGCAGGCTCGCATACGACACTAGCGGTGACAAGAACTATTGCACATGGATCCTTCATACCTCGTTCCCCCTAACCCCGTGGCCTCATCTTACACTAACTGGCAGTAACGGCTGCTATAGAAGGGAGAGCGGCAGAAGGAAAGACGGCATAGAAACACCATTGCCGCTGTTGCCAGCGCGCTTACAGTATCGTCGCTACGGCCGACAAGCGATAGCCGTTGGAAAGAGCACCAGTGAGAGCTAGAGGACATTGGAGGAGAGAAAATCATTTGGAGAAATGACCACTTTAGTGCCCCCCCCCCTCGTTCAAGATCCCCTTCACAGTTCGAGTTGTCACTGTTTCCTCTTGTTCTGTCTTGTTTCTTGTTCGTCGCTGCTGACACGCGACTAGGAGGAGGCCGACGGCGAGGCCACGCACTTAGTGGCGGAGGTAATCGACTTTGACTCTATGTACATATATATATGTATATATCAGACGTGATCAATTATATAGTGGCTTTTGTATATCTGGATGTACTTGTGTATATTGTTGCTCAATAGCGACAACGGCAACATATTTATTTAGTAGGATGAAAACAATGTGATGATTATGTAACACGGCTTACCTTGTCAAGTGCTAATATGGATAGAAACTCGAAAGTGTCTGTTTGAACACGCTATCTTACGATGCTACATATGGTGATAAAATACTTTAGCTAAATTATACCGAATGTGCTTGAGGTTCTATGTGTTTGTTTATGCACTATAACAAACAGCTTACATCCGATGATCAAGGTTGAACTACGGCGTGCCATTAGAGCCACAGCTAAGTGCAGTGGAAAGCACGACGAAAGCACATCTTCATATCACGAAAGAATATCTGAGTAATCCTTAGAACACCGTCCTCGCATTATATGGGATTAGGGACAGTAGATCCTTGCAGCGTAACTATATGGCATCTAACGTCTAAAACGTCCCTTGCTCAAATGTTTTCAACGCGTCCTGCTACATTGTTTTGGGTGACAAGATGGCGACAAGAGCATCGTTCGAATAAGGCGCGAATTAAGAAGAGCCGCTGTGCGCCTTGGAGGAACGGGGCCGCTATGAGCGTGGGGAGGGCTATAGCGAGAAATCGTCGACTAGGAATACCTTTGCATAATGTTTGTTAAAGAAATAAGTAATATTGCAGATGAAAGCCGTTCCCTCGACGCTGTTCACGCTAGAATTCGCAGGAGAGGGCCTATGTCACCGCGGATGACGATGTTATCCATGTGGGCCATGTGACCAAAGAGCAGATGAGGAAACATTTACACTGCTTTGTTTTAGAACGAACAGTTGATATCAGGCAAATTCCAGGGGGGTGGGGGTCGCTGAATGGCTGGTTTGAGTGAAATGGCGAAAAATAACAATACTCTCGAACAGAATACACATTGGGGTGGGTGCTGTACCAATGCAGTGACCGTTTGGTCAGCTCTATTACGCAAGTGGTGGCATCGAGTTAAAGAGGGGAGTGATTACGTGCGGAACGTGCACGTACACATAGGTTAGAAGTGTAGCTCAAAGTAGTTGTCCGTCTCCTAATGCTATCTGTTTCTGGAGTAATGACGGTTGACTGTAGTAAGATGGAAAATTTGATGAAAAACACGGGCATATTGATGTTGTTGCGTTTATCTGCGCACATGAGGTTTGCTCAGTGCTCACGCCACTTAAGGGCTGTCATCGTAATTTGTTCTATTATTAGCACGACCAAGGTTAGTAACCGACCAAGGTTAGTAACCAATAAATAAACTAACAAAATAGCAAAAAATGCTGTCCAGCATAAGTCAAACCTTTTTATGATTTTGTCCAGAGGGTGTACATATGTATATACACCTATATTTGGTGTTATATAGCTGAAAAACTTCTAATATCCAACTCGGGCGACCAGCTAGAAATCGCGTTGAACATTAATTAACGTGTCGCTGTGAGAAACGTCTCCTTTCAGATGTAAATTTATCTCTATCCAGCTGCAGCACGCAAAAGCAATATCCGGATTACGCGATGCAAATGAGCCAAGTCATCAAGCGTCTCCAGTCACTTACAGTAACGGCAGCAGCTATTTTGGACTAATAGGGTGACATTTAGTCATCGACTAGTATTATCATCTGACTAGTATTCTGCCTGACTAACGCAACAGCTGCGAATGGACGAATTGCGAGAGACTGGCGCCACGCTCCCATTTGCCTGTTGAGTGGCTATTTACGATTCCACCCTGGATCTTGTGCAGCCTTGAACTCGAACTGCGGACCCGCCCTTGCAGAACACGCAGACGAACAGGCTCAAGGCCACGGCGATTGTGGGTTTAATCCTAATCATTCCAGTTTTCTCTGTCAAGGTGATTCTCTGTATGCGTTTGCAGCGTCCTAATGTCTTCGGGGAGGGGGTAACAGGTATTACTCTCACAATAGCAACCTGCATCTATCTGCCACAATGGCCTTTATGCTGAATATGAATTAAGACCTTTGTATGACAGCATACGATAAGGCGTACATATCTCTGCGATTTGTTAGTTGAACCAACGCTCTAAACCGAACTAGTTTAATTCTGCTACAGGAAGAGGGCTGATAAATCTGGCGAGTTGTTTGTATGACGACGAGAAACAAGACGGCCTTTTTATCGCCGGCAGTGAAACAGCCTAACTTAATTTTCCGTAATATTCCCAGCCTAACGCTTTCTGGGATGCACTCGAGAAACAAACGTCTACCTTACGCCTGAGAAGAAAACGCCTCAATGTTTTAGTCTCGCGTAACAAAATATCACGTTCCGAACAGGTTTTTAATCGATAATAAATCGAAACGAGCCGAAGTGCGAACACAATTCGACCAGAATTACCAGGCGATTCACTTGTCAACATGGTGGCCGCCCGACTTTCGCCTAGCTTTTTCACTACCAGAGTTATCTAGTACACACTAGACGAATTACATACCCTATAGGAACACATTACAGGGTGTGCATCGGCGTAAACACAATTCTCGTTCGGAGGCCCGGGGGGGGGTTGGTATCAAGACAATATTATTCGACGTTGACTCGTACGACTCGTCGTCTTTGTTCATCGTACATCGTGCTCTCGTGTGTGCGTACCAACTTCAATTAACGTTTGATTTTTCTCGCTCCAATTCAATTACGCGCCGGTGGCCTAGCGCCGTGACCCCTCCCTCCAGGCTGCCATTGCCGCCAATGCTTTTCGTGTCGATTGCTATACGAAACAAAGCTGTGGGGGTGTCTTGTCGTTGTTCCTTCGTTCGTCGTCTCATCGCTATTGGAAAGCGATACAAATCGGATTCCTGTTTTGTTAATCTGGCAACTGCTACCGGAGGAGCCGCCACTACCGGCCGGGGCCCGTCAGCGTTCGCCCGCCGACAAATCTATCGTTCCCCACAACCAGAAAACGGGGGCGACACTGTTTCGAGGCCAACCTCGGCTTTCGAAAGTCTCAGCCCCGACAACTACTGCGGGCGGTCCCGGCGAATGTGTGATACTTTTCTGCCATACTGTCATCGTTCGATATTAGCTGATCATTTGAGTGCATGTGTGTATCGGGAGTTCCCGGTATGGCATGTATCCTTTTTTTGTGAGTGATACCCCTGCGATATACGAGCTTGCAGCTGACGTTGTACAGAGCTTATGATTATATGTTGTAAGGATTTCGATTATTGGCACGGAATCAATTGCTACGATCAGTTATTGCTTTTACACTTGGAGAAGGTCAGTGGCCAGGTAGAAGTACAAGCATCTGATACATTGGAGCCTTGTGATTATCCTTATCTACGGTATGCCTATTAACAAGGCCTAAAAATAGCGTTGTCAAATCCCGTTGTTGAATTCTCGGAAGAGCGTACGTGTGAACGCTGAAGGTAAGTTAAAGCCTAGTTGATCCGCGTCGTGCTGCACGAACTGCATATGCACTGCTGCACAGATTTAAGGCTCGTGCATGGAACTGTGATTCCTACTAATACGTATATGTTCAGTGTCGTTTAGTAGACGTTCATATTTCAATACCAGAAACACGTTTTGTAGCGATTCAACTAGCCTTTCTAAATTCGAAGGGCAAGACATTTTGTTACACAAGACGCAGGCCAACAGTCGTCAAAAAACGTCAGTGAGTTCACAGCGGGTTGGTGACCCAGCAGCCCCGTGCCCTCCGCCGTATAAACCTGATTTCTTTTCGTGTTTCCGAAGCATCCGGCAGGCAGGCCGATGTAGCGGCAAAGAACAAAGCTGCTTTGAAGACGAACTCCGATATAACTGCTTAACTCTCGAAAAGCCGCGTGACGACCAAGCCAAAAAGGGCAACGGACGCTTGTAGATGTTTCTTATTGCAGCAGTAGTAGGACAGCTAACAAGACGTGACGAGGCCATCAGCATGGCCATCCAGGTCCTAACGAGGCTCAAGAGAGAAACGGAAAAAGGGACAGATTGCGTTCAAAAGACCATCGACTCCTATCCACTTCTATTTGTAGAACGTTCTATAGGTTTGATACTTAAAGGGGTTATGTTTGCAACATATCGAGTCCAATGCTGTTCTACACTTGGGTTAGATATCGCTTCAAGTCGTCGTCTCGCCAACTTCAACGAATGGCTTCTCACATACTATAAGCATTTCGTCCTTTTTGTTATGACGGAGAATGCTCACGAAGACCAGGCCTCACACTGAGGTGTTTGCCATGGTATTTTTTTTTTTCATTTATTTTGCCCGCAGCTGTATAGAAATCTCGAGTCGTTTAATATTTTTACCTTTACTTGTTGTGCTATTGACAACCGCGACGAACTCGCGGGCCCTATTCGAAATTATAATAGGTAATGTGCCGACTCTGTTTACACCTGGAGCATTCCATTTGCCGCTCCTGATCGGGCGCAAATTCGCCGTTCGACCAATCAGCGGCCGTTATCAAGTTGATTTATGTGTTGTGGCTGGAACGCCACAACTATAAAAATACTTGATTTTAGTAGTGCAAAGTGTGTATATTATCAAGTGAAGTGTGTCAGTTAATGAGAAATTATGAGGAATACCGATTGGAATTTCAGTGATGTGTTAATTGTTTATGTGATTATTAGAAGAGGTCTAGTGCTCTGGTAGCAGAATTCCGATGTCAAGGAATTAGTACTTCGCTTTCCCGATTGAGAGATGGAAACTTCGCTCTGAACCAATCGAATTGTTTGAAGTGGCGTTGAGGACCACTAGTGGAGGCGATGCCGGGGAAGACTCGACCTCTGACAATAGGGTGACACTAGAAGCCGTCGTAGACGGTCTAAGCTTGTGTAATACAAACGCTGCGCGGCAGTAGCCTCTTGTTACTACCACTACTACTATATTGTGTTTTTACTGACAGCCCCACTAGCCTAGACAGTGTTCCCCCGTTTGGTCTAGCATATACGATCAGCACCTAGACATATTCGGCGATCGTAAGCGGCCCTCACGGCCACACGATCTTGCTATCCAAACAATATCTCAGTTTATGTACCATTGCACCGCTTATCTCTCAGTGGGACTTATGCCTGACTATAAGCATTTAGATCGATTAACATTGAAGGAACTATTATAGAATGATGACTGGCGGCTATGACAGATGTTCGGTTTGCACCCTAATTTCTACTGTGCAATTATTATTCAATTCGTAAAATTCAGGAGAATTCAGGTGACGTGTTGACTATTTTTTTTTGTGAGAAAAACTGGTTGTTGCATTGTATGGCATTTTCTTCCATTGCCATTCGGAAAGGTCTGCCTGTTCGTCGTAGCTCTTCGCAATGGTCTTTAGAAGCGTTTGTTAAAAAGCGAAGAATGACATGAACAGGATGTACTTATGGCCAGCGGATAGTACAATACTTTCTCCAATAGAACCTTTTAGGGCAGAGAAATGCATTTAAATAGTACTTTCCTACTGCTTAAGTCTTACAGCTTGTGCTGGCGACCACCGACGCCGTGGTATTTACCATTGCGACAGACAGTGAAATCGGCTCAACGCGCATTCAGACGTGAAGGCCAGAAATCAAGTCTAATCCGATCAAAACGAGGATTATGACAGAATGTTCCCCTTTATTAACTGTAGCCTACGGGTCAAAGACCTGAGCCGCTTTCCACTCTATAGGTTTACTCAGTAGGCGTCCATCTCATGACAAGATTTAGTGTATTCAACTTGAACAGCTGTATGCAATTTTGAAACATAGTTCCCAAGTTTCAACAAGTTCTCTTCCCGATTTTAAGCCTACCGCCTTATAAACTGTAAGCCTAGTTTGGTTACCCCCATATGCATAATAGAATAAAAACAATTTTGTTTTCATAAAACTCATAAAAAATGGGCATCCCTGATGTGGAGCACTTTTGAAATATGTCAGCAGAATAGGTTATTGATGAGCTTAGATCGAGCCATAGCGTGATGACTGATAGTATGGCTGTTGGGCAAATATATATATATATAAGTTTAATATTTGCCCAGCAGCCATAATATGAGTCATCACGCTATAGCTCGATCTGAGCTCATCAATAACCTATTCTGCTGACATATTTCAAAAGTGCTCCACAACAGGGATGCCCCTTTTTTATATGTTTTATGAAAACAAAATTTTTTTTATTTTATTATATATATGGAGGTAACCAGACTAGGCTTACAGTTTGGAAGACGGTCGGCTTAAAATTGGGAAGAAAAACTTGTTGAAACTTGGGAATATGTTTCAAAATTGCATACAGCTGTTCAAGTTGAATATACTAAATCGTGTCATGAGATGGACGCCTACTGAGTAAACCTATAAAGTCCAAAGTGGCTCAGGTCCTTGACCCGTAGACTACAGTTAATAAAGGGAAACATCCTGTCATAATCCTCGTTTTGATCGGATTAGACTTGATTTCTGGCCTTCGCGTTGAGCCGATTTCACTTCTCTGTTATATATATAAAAAAAATAAGAAGAAGTACCAGTTAAGGAGCGACGAAATCGAAACGCATTCCCTGTATTGACGTGACCATCACCGAAGATCCTCGATTACATTTATATAATCGAAATTTTAATGACTTTGATATAGAAAATATTGTTGATAAAGCCAATTCGACATGGCGTGGTGCACTTTTGTACGCCTTGCAATCGGAGAAGAGAAGTCGGTGCACGGGTTCGATCCCCGCCGTTTCACATTTGCATTTAAAGGGGTTATTTTTATGAACCACTGCCGAAAGCAGTACCATGGACGTTAAATGGTGGGTATGATGAGTCAGCCCGGAAAATTTAAATTTAGGTCCAGAATGTTCCCAGGTGGTAGTGCCGTCCGTTGAAAGCAAATTTCCTCCTTTTGAAAAGAAAATAAGCTCCGGAAAGATCATTGATCTCCACAAATCGGAACTGAATTATTACTGCTACCAACAAACCTAGCTGAGGTGGCGACGGTACAAGGAGTTAGCTCAGTTCGCCCCGCCTTACCTCGTATCGAGGCAACTTTATGCCAAAATCAAGCCAGGCCAAGACGATGCAATCGACAACGTGGAGTGCTTCCCTCGACCTGTAGCAGAACGCCGCTGGTGCGGCTTACCAGTGGCCATTGCACCGCACATCTGCGCATGCCACCACTGCTGAGGGGAGAACTCGTGGCGATGCCGATCGCGGTGGTGGTGGCTGTAGAGGGAGGAATGCATCGAACCACGTGAGGAAACCGAAGCGACAGGGAATGACAGTGCTGACACTGGGGCATAGGAGGATAGCGGCCGCCTGCGGTATTGATTTCTGGAGTCTGGCCGTGCGATTCGAGGGGTGTTTTCGTATTGAGGCGCCCACTGTGCCGCGGGTCGTAGAATCGCGGCGTGGATCAACGATAGAGCATTGCTTTCGTTTTGCCCCGCAGTGTAGGCGGTAGGAGTACTATTTTAAAATGTTTAGATCGATATTTCTCCAAAGTGGGCTCAGGTTTTGAAATGAACGAACTCAACGGCAGTCGATGCGTCAGCTGTTCGTATAATACTATTATATGTTGCGATACTTTAATAACTGATGCTAACTGAAGGCTGGGTTACAGCTTCCTGCCGCCTAATAAAAAACAACCGATAAAATCTATCATCTATATCTTCTACCAATCAACAACACCGGTCGTCTACTACCGCGTGTCTACAATTTACGTTCCTAACCTACAACGAATCAATATAATCTCTGCTTTTATTCCCTTTATTGCCGCTCCTCGTTCCACCGGCGTCATGGACATCAACATCTCCATCGGGCATAGCGTTGCTTTTGGCTGGTAGGATTTTCTACGAGAACGGATGGGGAAGGGGTGAGATGTGGACAGTCACAGCCATTCCGACGCCACCATGAACGCCAGCACCCGCAAGCCGCATGCGAAATAAGCCCGGCACTGCCTCGTTCAGTAAATAGTGGCTGGCTTGCCGGTCATCCCGATATGTATGGCAGACGTCGGTTGGTTCAGCGAACAGCACATGGCATCCATGAAGGGCAGGGGAACTCCTCCATCGTCCAGCGCCCCTTTCGGAGCACCCGCCGCCACCGCCAAAAGAAAGCGGGCAAATGCCGAACTAGTCGGTTCCGTGGTCCCCTTCGGCCTACTGCGTGAATGCCTAGCCATCCCAACCATCGGTGTCATCAAATGCACCCATCGTTTCCTAGCGAGACGCGATGAGGGTAGAAACATCAACAACAACAATAGAATCACGACCGTTTCTTCTCCACTGGCAGTGATTTCAAGTATCAGCGTTGCCTTTGTTGCGGCGAGCGCCGTCTCGACGCTTTCTACGACAACTGCCATTTTGCGCGCCATTGCAAACACCTCGAATCATGGCAGATCCGTTGCTAAAGAGGGTTGCCATGAGCGCTACGTCGCAAAGCTTTCTCAGTCCCTATCATCTCTCTAAGTCGGCTCACCGTAAATGATGGGAACAGCTCAGAGACTCCTTCGACCCTAACAGCGGAAGGCCAGTATGAACTCTGACTTGTGTCAGTCACAACGGCGACAGCGGTGGGGACGTTAGCAAATAAGTAAGGGCGACAATGTTGATCAAGATCTGCTGGGCTATTTTGTCAACACGTCGTCATGTTCCTGTGACAAATCTACTGGGCAGAATAGATTAGCAGCTAAGTGGCAGTTACACAGCTACACCAATGTCGTCTACGTTTGCCTAGTTCGGGTAAACATCTCAGGAAGATACGGGGGCAACCACTAAACATTGTGACGACTTACTTTACTCCGGGTTCACAGCACGCGATTTCACCCCGGTGTCCACCAACTACGGCCGGCCCAGTGTCGCGCAACTGACATCCATCCTAAAAATGGAGATGGTTCAGTTAGTCTCTTGCCGTTGTAGTTACTAATAGCGCAGCTAAATGCACCGCAGGAGACTCTGCGGAAAATCAAATCTCCGAGATAAGCATGGTTAGCTCGTTGCTACCCGCATAACTCGAAAGGACTGATACTAACATATTTATAGAAAACATTTAATAGGCTACGGGCGATGCCCGTGGCGTGGGTATAGATGCTGAGAGCTTTCAGCCCTTGCAAAAACATAGCATTCCCTCTGAGGAGATTTTCTCGAATCTCAAGTTTCGAGGCCACCAGGACGGCTCAACTTTTCAACTAGCTGCCTTAGAAGTTTGCCCGGATGGTATTATCTCATTATTACTAGCTTTAGAGCCTACTCAACCTAATACTAATATCGAGTAAAGTCGTAGCTCGCGACTAGACAGATCACAAAATACACAGAAGATAGGTCTGCTCTCAAAAGGTCTGAATAATACAGAATGATGATAGTGGCAACTAAATCTGTGAGATTTCAGTTCCATGCAACTTGTACTTTCTCAAGATAATAGACGTCGAATGCTCAAAATCTAAACAATACCGTTTGCACGGAACTGCTGGTTTCGATTCAACCGACCTAAACATTGGGGTCAGTTTAACTCGGCCGTGCACAATATCTTTGTATATCAGTGGTGCCGTTTCTCTGTCGAGGCACCATTTCATTCATACATTTTGGTTTCGGATAGTGATACTATCTTTGATCGAGGTGGAAGGTTATTAATGCAGATACGCTCCATCTATTCATGCACCAAGTAGCAAGCTGCGGCTGGTACGATGACAGCTTACTTAGACATTTGCATCACCTGACACTGTACAATAATTTCGCCCCCTTTACCTGACCAACCGTGCTATGTATATAACACAGGATGTATGCATACAAATATATGATATTTCACAATGAAAGGCTTCTCGGCTCGACACGATAGCCATCCCTTTACGACTAGCAGGATGCCATCTCTGCATCCTCTGCCTTAGCACAATACTTGTCCTTGCTACATCCTCTAATAATTAGCAGGCAGCGCCCACCTATATTCACTAAGTATCCTTGGCAAAGTTCCGTGATATGCCTACCAAGTGTTATGTTGGCGTTGTCTGCCACTACACAAGGCAGCCACCACTAACGTTACCATCCGCCTAACTGCCTCGCTCGCTATCGTTCGCCATCGGCAGCTGGTGGTATTGTAGCCGGCTTCAGCTTTCCGGCCGCACTTTCCCGGAGGGACTTCCCGTCGCCCACGATTGCTCGCCAAGGCGATGATGCTAGCTGAACCCATGTCGCCGCTTGTGCATACGTAATAATAACAACACGCACCGACCGGATAGCGACAATACGGTTTGGACTGCCGACGGCCGAGTGGGCGTATGCTTCGGTGGGTAGTTCGAGACAGAGTAAGGGGTCGTCCCGCCCCGAAGTCCTACACCCGGGTACCTCCACAGCACCCCCACCCCCCTCAGCCCCTTCCTCGCTACACACCTCCCTGGCTTCCGACGGGCCCCAGTCTTGCCTACGGCGATATACAAACTTAGGCGGCAGGCGCCGTCGCATCCTCAGTGTAGCGTGTGCGAGCGAGACGCGCCGCCGCTGCCGTTGACAACAGTCCCGACGCTAGCTACACCCAGATACTCCCTCTACCGCCACCGCCGCCGCTGCCGCCGTCGTCGTCGTCGTTTGGTGTTGTGTTCAAACCAAGTGAATGCGTATTCTCGTACCCGCACATACACTCCTGAAGTTAGTTGTTGTAGTAATGCCAGTGGTGCAGCAGTACTCACAGTAGTGTCAGGGCGTAGCAGGAGAGAGAGAGAGAGAGCGCGCGGCCAGGGATCTCCCTGGAGACTGAACAAGTCCAAATAACTCTTCAATAACGACAACGACGGCTCTGGATGGTTCGGGTTGAAGATATCTTCACACCGAATAACATTTAAACTCCCCCTTCGCTTGGGTTTCAGACTATTTGACGATCTTTGTTCACATTTTATTCATCTGACGAAAGCTGTACGGGAAAATTCAGTGTGTGGCTATATCTTAATTACTTTTTCATTAGTATGATAAATTTTACTTTTCAAGTCACTTTTCGGCCATGACCGTTTCAAGAACGAACTGATATAATTTAATGCAAATTCGCCTCCTTCTTATAGCTATATATAAGACACGAATTAATAAACGTGTATTTTATATTTGCAGATGAATATGCTAATCTACACTTTATATTTTGACGAGCCGCGTAAACCCTATTAAAGTGTGGATGATTTTAGTCCAGAAATGCGACTTCGTTTACATATGTGCCTTATGGACTACTTAGTTGACAGGCTGATCAAGCACTTTTTTCTCCTCCGGGAGAATCACGTGCTAATATTTAACCTTACATAGGCCGAGGCGTTCACGCCTGATGGATCATTTTTATATTAATGTACGTATGGTGAGGCTATTCACGTCCAAAGTAGACAGGACAGTGGTCATTTTTCTGAATACGGGGTACATCTTTGACCTGCTCAATACCGCGAGTTCAATGAGAGCCGGATGACATATCGTACTCTCGCTGCGACGTCTTCAGAGACAACAACAAATTAATGTGACAGCGACAATCTATTATTCCGTCCAGCTGTGCCCTCATTTCGGTTTGTGACCAGTGGTGGTCGTCTATCAAAGGGTCCCGATGTCAAAGAAATGTGAAGGTTACAGCTACGGGTAGCCTTGAAGGAAATAACGACTTTGCTATTCCGCTCCCATCTCGATGGACTGCTGAACAATCTAGTCCTTTGCTCGGCGGTTGATTTCAGTCGAAAAATCCCCCTCCTGCCGACCCGACGTGCCTTCCGAGGTCCTCCAACTGGCGTCAGCACCTTTTCGCTCGTTTTTCCTGCCCCTTGGCCGTTCCCGCATGCCGCACCAGTGACCAGTTGGAAAGGAGGGATAGGAAATCAGCCAAGGGTCGTTCGTACGCAAAATCGAATGTCGACAAAAGGTGGGAGGGACCATTCTTTGTTAGCCGGCACACGTTGGTCCAGTTAAATTTCAACTGGAGATAGCAGACAAGAAAAGAGAACGTCGCGATGCACACAGTAATCATGGTAAACGGTCCACATGACAGAAAATAATAGAGGACACGAAATCAGCATAGAAAAAGCCGAGGTGATATACCCGTGAATTTAGTGAGACATATTTTTTAATATGTAGAAGATAATGGTAATTAGCAGTCGTGCACTCGATTCCTAATGTGTTCGGTTTTGTGGCCGAAGAGAATTTCTATTATATATATATCTATATTATGAGTACAATAAATATATATATATATATATTTATATACATATATAAATATGCATAGGATTAATACGAAAACATTTGTACGATAGCACTAGGTATCCTCTTTCGCGTATACGAAGGATTTTTTCTACCATTTTCGCACTACCTCTGTCATGGTGGTACCCTTGCTCAGCGAGCGTGGTGTTGTCTGACGTCTCCTGTTCAGTGGCTCCACGTGCCGTCACAGCAATGCAGTAAAGCAGGGCAGTTGATTTGCTGCTAAGTGGAGAATCGTATTACTGGGTCCCACTGCAGCTATAAGATGTGATTGCGCTATATCGTTCAATACACTCTAAATCGAGACACAAGCTGAATTGAACTGGAGATTTGTCTCGTCTGGATGTAACCTATTCTAAATGCTCGTATATATACGTCAGACTCGGATCAGCCTTCACGACTATCGGGGAAAAATAAGGTACTGGGATCGATCCGCCAGCGTGGCAAATGGCCATGGTTCCTTTATTATTTTTTTATTAATCTATCGATACTTCCTCAGCGAGCTTACGAAAGTTCTGTTAAAATTAGGTCACTGAATATGCCAATGTCGAGCACTTTCGAGTCTGTAAATAAAACGTGATTTGTGATTAAAGTTGGTAGAAACGGTCACTCCGTACGGGACCTAGGAACGTGAGCTGAGCAAGATTTTCACACGGATTTCTGTCATACGTAGGAAAGAAGATATAATTGGACACATTGGAATTTTTCGGTACAACCTCTTTTCGGTCACTTATGTTTGTTTTTACTGGAGTAGCACAAAAACGACTTGTGATAACCAAACAAATCCATGTAAGCCATGCCCGACACGTACGTTTAACTCGTTCGAATGATCTCTCAAAACGACGACTTCAAAATACGAGGGGATTCATTATTGAGGAACAAGATACAATAGAGGATCCCAGCAGAACTGTGTGTGTGTGTGTGTATGTACTGATTGCAAAAACAACCGCGTGCGCATTATATTTATGTTGCATGCCGCAACACTTACCGAATTGTTTCGAACCGTTGCCCATTTCTATACGCTTATCGAAACACCGTCATCATACATATTGGAGAAAAGGACAATGATATAACTTTATCCAGCCAGCAGCGTACAGCGGCACATCTTGAGCAGGCTCGTGCTTTGGCCCAGCGGTGCAGCAACCCTATTCGATGGTGGGTGCAGACCTTTGCAGAGACCTTTGGCTTTTATCCTCTCCTCTCCCAACGAACTTGATCCCTTATGACCTCCTTCCCGGCACTTCTCAGCGGGACGCAGGATGTTCCCGGCCGTTTCCCTCGGGGCGCTCACGAGGTGCTGCAACCTTGCGTCCCGCTGTGCTGTCAGATCTCCGCGCGGCAGAGTCCAACAACGATGTAAGTACTACTTTGCTATTCTAGCTGCCTTCGTCGTTGGCGCATACGTTGCTGTGGGACTGCCCGGCTGGACAGCGACCGGAAGAAGCAAAGAAGAGAAGGATGGGAAATGCCATGAATTGCAGGTTACGTGAACATTCAATCGCTGGGTGGGAGGGGGGGGGGGGGCTGCCTCATCGAACGTTACTTGGTGTGAACGTGCCACGTAGTTTGGCTTGTACATACATAGACGATATACGTAAGCGCACAACCATGGCGTTCTTGGCCATTGGCCCATTTGCAACTAGCAGGCAATTGTAAATGATGCAACACATGGACATGGAGCACATACGTGGTTGCCTGAATGGTTATTGTCTATAGAGAGCGTAGTAATTATTGAGCATGCGAATTCAATGAATTTGGATGCTCGGCAAAAACAGCGATGAAAATGTTATGTAGAAATCTTGCAGCTCTCTGATCTGGCATTCGATGGAGGCGTAGGACATGTGGTGTGATCTCATTAATGAAGGTTTATTGGTTTATTAACGGAACTGCAGCTTTACAATGCTGACTATGTTTTCGAAAATGAGAATTTTATTAAGTTGTGGATTTATACATTTGTGGAACAAAACAAGCGAAATTCGTTTGATAACTGTTGTTTGATAACTCCCAAGCGGAGTTAACAAAAAACCGCTTTCCAGCAAATTTCGCTGGTTTTTTTTTTAGCTAATAAGCCATTATATACCACTTACTTTTCGTTTTAGAAATCAATTAATTAGTTAGATCCCTAGACACTCAATTCAAATCAAACACGCCAGAGTTCCATGGGACCACCGAGTAACTTTCATGGTTCCACATTATCTCGCACACGAGAATCGGCTCGCTCATCAGTAAATTTTAGAGAGCGATAGAGAGGACTCAATAGTTTTACATGTTCCAGGTATCCACAGATGGAGAAATTGCAAAATTAATTATTTGTGGTTGTTATTTACTAACTTTGCTATGAGATTGCCTATATGGGGGTGTTGACAAGCGGATTGTCTATGCCTAGCAATGATGGACAGTAGCTTGTCGAAAGGAAGAAGGAGGCCTTTTCTTGGTTTTGATATAATTTCTCTTTAACGCGGGATTCGCACACCCGGCTATTTGAGAATAGAGATCCACGTATTTATGCTTATCAAAGGCCTAGTATATCAAAAATATCTATAATATATAAACATATAGATTATAATAATATATAAACATATAGATTATAATAATATATATACATGTATGTATGCAAATAAAAGTTACCAAACATCAGAGAGTCGGAAATATCTCAGTGCGTACGCATATATTGACCCATCGTTCGCTTTTTTGTTGTCGGTCTAGTTTGAAATATCTGACAGATCTCTCTCTCTCTCTTGATCTTTCTCTCTATCTCTCTCTCTCTTATTCTACTGAATAAGGTCAATGCTCGCACGCGAGTAAGCAATGCACAACGGGTCAATGTATCGATTTTCCATCGGCCCTTCTCTGCGCGCCTCTGCCTTTCGTTCCGGGTTTTGCGTCGGGCCATGTGCGCTATGCTCTGGCCAGTGACGGTGGTAGCGGCGGCGGCGGCGGCGGCGGCAGTCTGACTTCTCCTTGCGCCCGCTCCGCTGTCAGGACCGGCGGCCGTTCGTCGCCGCCGTCACCCTCATGCTCCTGCTGGTGCTCCTGCTGTCGGCCTGTGCCAGCGTTTGCAGGGTCAGCGCGACAGACGGGTCAGCGCCAAGGCGAAGCAGTCCAATGCAGCTGCACAGCCCTCTGCGCTAATTAGGCGCAGAGGGCTGCCGCGGGAGCAGCGCGAGCAGACGGAGATAGGAATGTCGCTTGACTTCGTCGTGTGCGACGCTTGGAGGGTGAATAATTCACTCGTTATCTTTCCCTACGCACGCTATCACGACGCATCCATTCAACGAGAGGCGACCGACGAAGAGAGCTGGGTATCAGCGTTGAGTTGGCTGGCCGGCATATCGCAGTTATGATCCGATGTGTATTTTATATTAGGCTCGTGCGTGCTATATTGTGGAACATGTGAATAATGTCGTCATTTCCTCAGAACTCTGCCTATGCTCAACGCTTTATCATATATATATATATATATATATTATAATAAAGCGGTTATATTATTTGGCACTGCAGACTAAGTTTTTATTAAAATGATTGATTGATGTGCAACGAATTTGTGTCAAATGTGGACTTTTGATGCAAAAGTTTTACGGACGCAGTTTTTCTCTCGTCAAAACTGACATGCGAATCACGCATTTTCAGTAACAGGACAAGTACAGAATCGTGGATGGAACGCACGAAAGCTAGAGGGTAACCCACTTGAAACAATACAACCGTGTAGAAATACAGCATGCAATGCATTGACGTACGCCGGCACGATAACACACAGTTTTACGTATTATAGATATGCTGCAGAGCACAATCGGGCAAATTAAACAAGAACCCGTACTGAAATAGTATTGCAATCAGAAACAGCAATGGAACCCAGCACGAACCGGTGGAGAACAATCACAGTAGAACTGCTACCGTTGTGCCCAACCGGGACACTCTCACCAGAGATGCGTATTCAAAGGTCTAGTGTGGGAAGCAAGGCCACACCGTAATAGGATGCAGATCGAAAAAAAGTGTAGCCTCAATGGGAGTTTCGATAGAAAAGGAACCGTTTTGTGGAAGCACTTCTGGTGATGACCCATTGACAACAGCACGGCTGACACTTTCATGCACAACTTCTCTATGTTGAAGGTATTTCAGCCCGGCATATCTCAAAATGCTAAATGAACACTCAGTCTATGAGCACAGTGTCGACTGTATCTTGTTGAAGTTACAGACCCACGTTGACGCAAAATCCCTAAATTGTATCTGGTATCTAATCTAAGATACGCCTTACAAGGACGAACATGGACAGAGCAACTAATCGCTTTCCTGCTGATATATATCTAGATTTCACTGCAGCGCCTTTCACTTATCGGGCGGGTTATTATTAGCTTAACCAGCCAGCGACTGATTTCGAGGCCACTCCTGATTTGCCGAAGGTGATCACCAGCGCTGTGCGACCCCATGCATAGGGACACGGCAGGGCTAATATGACCTGGGTTAGTTACCTTTATCTGGGTATGCTGTTCATCTCTTATGCTGCGACAATGTTGGACGTTGAAATAATAGGCCGTAGCGAAGACGCGATGTGAATCTACTATATATAGCATTTTGCCCATCGGTTATGACTATTGCAATAGAAGACATGATGGAAAACAAACCTTTCTCGCCACCGCACGGGTTAAGCGCACATATTTGGTTAGTTTCACACCATACTCGCTGATTGACAACGTTTTAACCGAATGTTAAGACTGACCTCTTATACCATTGGCACATCACATAGAGTTGGGTGACAGTTAATAGTGGCCGAGCTGTTGCTCCGAAAAACTGCTTCACGGCAGAAGCTGTTTACCTCCGAGACATCTATCTTGTACCGCAGAACTTCACAAGACTTTGCCTAATCCTGGGCTGCGGTTCAATCGAGATCGCTAGCATGAACCGGGCAAGGTAATGCCCACTGTTCTCGAAGTAAGGTCAGCACTCTCGCCATCAGCCGTAACGCTCTCAAAGTCGACTTAATGACTCTAGTGAGAGAAAAAGATCTCGAACACTGCGGCTCGACGCCAACCGAAAGCCCTAAGGTACAGCAGCTCCAGCCAATTCTTCTAACAGATCGTTTAGCCAACTGGCAACCAATGCCAGATTGCAAGTAAAACTTTCGAAATCTGCGCTGCTGAGCCCTGAAGTTGGTGACAACCAAATAGCGGTAAAACGGCGATACATACGCTGGCAGTGTGCGAGGCCCTGCAGCGGGTTCGTCACGAAGCGGTGGACGGGGACCTGCTCGGCGCCGTCCTGGGAGGAATCACTCCGTTTGTTAAGTATCTATGTGAAAGTGGAGAAAACTGGGAGAAGGGCAAGATACTCATCGAAAGGATCCTTTGAGAAAAGGCCAAATTGGAAAGAGCTAGGATAGCGCAGCTAGTCCGCAGAGAAAACGAAGGGCACCCACCAGCTCCAGCTGACCAGGGGCGCAGACCTTCGGACGAGTAATAGAGGACGGACCGAGGGATAGGGTGGCCTAGATCTGTCTGCTTGCCCCTGCAAGCTGCTGTCAGAAGTATTCTTCCTGCACAGTTCCTGACAGTGGCCCAAGTCAGCAATCGGTTTGGGGTTTTAGTCAGTGCGAGTCCGACACTACCTAGACGAACACCTCAGGTGTGAGGCCAGGTGTCCATAACGGATTTTACCCCAAACCGCAGTAAAAAAAAATTCGCGTAAAATCAAATTATGATATAATAATTGCATCGCTTACTCATGGTATTGCCAGAGAGATAATCTGAATTGTGTTATCACTGCAGTGGATTGTTATTATAGTATTAGACATTGCGTTATAGGGAGACGACGAGCACAAACATAATTTTAAGAATATAGAGAATGCAAGTTCTATTAGAATGCATTCGGTTAAAAATCCCATACAGTACGTAAGGCACGTATAAGGAATAAAGTCGTTTAATACATTTAAAAATTGATCTCCGAAAAGGCGCTTCGATGCACAAGTTTGATTTTGAAATTATTTCGACTAATTTCCCACAAGGTGTTTACTTCTGTTTACAAAATCGCTTGAAGTTTAACAGCTGCAGGCAACGACATCCATACGGCATATAGCGGTAATATATACAGCGTGTGTTCCAGTCTTAAGCAAACATTATGGAAATCATGAACTTTAAAAGTTCAAACGCGGCAACGAGAACCACATGATCTACATAAAGTCGTAAAAAGGAATACAGCCGCAGCGCCTACAAGTCAGAGATACTAGAGCAACAATGCGAAGGTTACGTTGAATTTACTGTCTGCCATCACGTGCCAGGGAACGAGAGCCTCACATATATATATATATATGTGTACTCTATCGATTTTCACTTTCTATACACAAATGATCTAAAACGATAAGGTTATATACCCATAGTCACACCTCGAATTTTACCAATTGTGATAATGAATTAGAAGCCGCAGATGATCCACAAATGATTATTATCATTTTCATTATTAATTATAGCTCTTACTAATTATGATTATTTCTAACAACAACGATAATAATACTACGCCACGCCCTTGCATGTATTATATCTAAATAAGTGGGTGCCGACAACCTCGAAAACCCGCTCTAATAGTTCTGACTACTGTTCGTATGTAAATCGCGTATAAAAATATGAAAAATTACCCTACGAATGTTGTGAATTGAGGAAAAGGTAATTCGTTGGGTTGATATTTCGACAACGGTTGAGATTTTGCTTAGTATTTCGAGCTCTTTACAAAGATCGGTACAAAATTTGATTTTCTAAAAAAGGTGTATATGTGTATGTGTTTTTTACGATGTTACGATTTGTTTAGGCATATTCGAGAATGAGAGTAATTGAGGGGCACTGAAATTATAGGAGTTTAAACCAAACAGTGTCAAATACCATCCGGTGAGCCTGAATGGTTTGGAGCATATCGACACAGAAATAGAAAAGGTCTTGAGTATGGGTGTCCATAGTGGTAAAGAATTAGCTGATGTGCTTCCATATTTTAATAATTCGTTAGCATATAGGTCGGGTGGCCCACAAGTTACCGTTATTAATAATGACTGTAGCAGCTCGCTCCGAACGAATCCGTGTTGCCAATTCCGAATTAGGAGCCACTTAAAACATTCAGTCATGGCATTTTTTTATTCTCGGAACTGCAGTCTCATAACGCTAAAGTTTACGCGAGGTTTTAATTCTTGCTATACACAGCGCTCACGTTTTGACAAATCCTCTTATCATCACATCGTTTTCACGTTGTGCAAAAGGAACCTACTAGAGTCGCACGCGTTTCACGTACCTACCTGCGTTGCCCATGGCGTTTGCGTTCAGTACAACTATTAAAATAATATATGGTTCCAAAGAGACATATAAAACGCTGATAGTGTAAACAGCTATTTTCTCCCGAGGGAACCATTAAAGTGTCAGCGCTCATATGACATATGTTCTATATGCATTTTTGCATTACACGTATTTTTTTCGGTCGCTGCCAACGGATGACTATCTATGACCATCGCAGATGCGCCGCTTGAATCCGTTTGGGCTTCGCTATTACAGTGGCCCTGCCTATGTGGTAACAGGGCGACACAAAAATCGACCGATAACTTTCTTAGACTTTAGCTAGGCAAAATGCTATTTTGTGCAAGCTAAATGGGGCATATGCAGGTAACTACCAAATCAAGACAATCGTAGTTGTAACCAAACTCCTTAGAAAATGAAACACTCGACAATTTAAAAAAAATTCGAACTATTATCTTGAATAACAATGAAATTGCTTCACTTTTCTGGTACCTTGCTCACCCTTAGATCAATCCATTTCCATCTACCAGGGCAAGACAAACATATATATTATTTAATGCATTTTGCATGAACGAGTCACACCATTTAATAGGTTATCACCAGACTGATGGGGCCCTACAACGTGACTGTCTGTGACCTTCAAGACGGAGAGATATTTCCTTACTACAAAGAGCCTCAACGAAAGGATCGGGTATGAGACGGACACAACACTTGTCTGGTGCTAAGCGTAGTGCAATGAAACCTTTGGACGGGGCCGCGAATTTGTATCCCATCTTTGAATTTATAGGGGGGGTTTTGGGAACGCATAATTCAAATGCGTCACTCAGCCAATAGTAAGTGTCTAGGATGAGACTTACAAACCCACTAAACCCGGGTTTCCCCCCCCCCCCCCCGCCGACCCCTAAGGCTCGTATCCCATATAGTTGATTAAGGCCCGTCTCCAGTGGCCGCTTTTGGCAAACCCCATCACTGAGTGCAGAAGCGCGAAGAATCTCTCACGGGGACTGGGGATTTCCACCCACCTCGCTGCATAGGGAATACACACATACCTCACACGACCCGCATATATATATATATATATACTTCAAGCGTATTGACACACGAAGTTCTCTACTCCAATAACCTAATCGCGCATTCGTGCCGACCTCATTACGACCTTGGACGCCTCATTAGTGCAGAGTTCGGCACCCAGTTAGTGCATCAATGATATGTAGCCTCGAGCTAATCTTTTTAGTCCCTAATTATTCATCTAATGGAGAACCCGGTGTGAATTTGTCCACCGTCTCCACACTCACGCGGAATTCGAGGAAAGAAACAGGACTTCGTATGGCAGTGCGGTAGATCTCTACACAGTCAAGCACACTGCCGTCAACAATTTTCCGTGAATGCCAAGCGTCTACACAAAATGAAATTATCATTCAAACGCTTTAAATGGTAAACCTTCAAGCGACACGTCTCATCTGGCGACCGAGGACAAAATTTTGATAACTACTATTATTAAGCAAAATGCACAGTAAAATTTGCTTTGAATTTAAGCCTACCAACCTCACCAAATCTGAAAGTCCATAATATCAAACTATACTTATGCCCTCAGATGAGGTCAACCATTATAGCAGATAAGTGTAAAAAATTAATTCCGTTGCGCGGTGAACAATGAAAGTGTGTCAAACCCACTAAGCTCTTTGCTGACCAATCTGCTAATGTCAGACTTGACCCAATTTAATCAAATATACGCCTTTGCGCATATCCAACTTTCTTTACCCGTCTTAGCATATCCAAGTCTTTACACTTATACTCACACCAAGACTTTACGCTTATACTCATATCCAAGACTTTACACTTAATTCCATAATTGCAGCTTTTTTCATAAACCAATAATCCTTTAGCTCCCTTTGCGTTTACTAGGCAGCGCTCCTTTCACGGCAGCTTGAATTTGTCAGATCCGGCAGGACCAAACGTTGGCCAAATTAGCCAGGAGGGCTGTATTACAAGTCTCCCCGTAAAAAAAACACCCGCAAAATGCAAACCTATTGCAGGCAGGCACTAGTCGGTTCAGTCCTATAACAAAACAGTCGATCCAGCCGTATCGTAGGACTGTGGCACCGTGAGACAGTGGAACAATTTGAGATAGCGCACGGAACAACAACGACCGCTCGAAGAGATTCGGAGAACTTCGAGGAGACGCCACCGTCTCCCTACTTATCAGACGTCATCTTTTTTATGTCTCGAGCGAGTCGGAACGTAACGAGTTATACGGATATGTGCCACGACCTCAAAAGCGTCCTAAAAGACCGGCCATAGAGTCGTTGCGGTGGGCCCGAAGCCAAATGGTCCAGCGAGTGACCAGGCTGGCCTGTTCGAGGCTTGGGCGAGCGGGCGGACAGTTGGTCGATCGTTTGTGCGCGTCTCACAGGATACCTCTGCAAAAATCAAGTCGAAAGGAGTCGGAGAAGGATAGACTCTCAAAACAAGACGGAACTCGTCGCACAACGTGACGAATCGCGACGAAGTCCGCGGAGCATAACTCGCGATCCCATAGTTCACAAAAAAAGTTATAATTTTGCCGGAAAGCCAGAATAGGCGCGATAGGCGATGCTGTTCTGTATTTCGATCAATATTTGTCCAGTCGTATTTCCCCTAGTATGCGTCACATTGTTCGCTAGACCTGGACAAGATAGATAGGTTGGAACCTCTCGTGGCTATATATATATAATATATATATATATATATGTTAAACAAGGAATACAAAAATTCGTTCGTTTCAAGAATACAAAAAGGACATCGAAGACTGGTCTGATTTGGTTGATTTGGCAAATCAAAATAGGATTCAAGGGTCAAGGATGCAAATTTTGAATCGATCAGTTTTTAAAACGAACACCTCGCCACCAAGTTACACATATAGGAATCGCATTTAGTCATATGATATATGGTAAACTACACTAAATCGTCAGTTTCAACATTCCTCCAGGTCTGTCGATGGCTGCTGCTCTCACGATGCATCGAACATTCCACCCAATTTCTTTTACTGCAAGGATTGTACTCCGTAAGTACAATCCTTGCAGCGAAGGAGATTGCACGACCGGCACTTTCAAGGGGACTTACTCGTCCGTGACGCGCCCGCTGCGCGCGCCGAGCACCCATCGGTGGAATGGAGACATCGAGAATAGCTGAGCCGGTAGAATCGCTGATCAGCCGTTATTTGAGCCTGGTGCAAGGGAACCGCGCAGGTCCTTGCTGTCTACGTAGAACCTGCGCATAAGCCTAACAGTGACTTTCATGTCTTCCTACTATGAGTAAAAATCACCGTTCCAGATAAGCAGATTGCGTGTGCCTTATAGTGTAGGTTGCTGTTATCCTTATGTGATTAGATACTACCGAATTGGACAAGGCGTTCTTGTTCAGCTCGCTGACAAATTCCTTGTTTAACATATATACTATATATATATAGCCCCGAGAGGTTCCAACCTATCTATCTTGTCCAGGTGTAGCGAACAATGTGAAGCATACTAGGGGAAATACGACTGGACTGGATTGATCGAAATACAGAACAGCATCGCCTATCGGTATAAACATGAACATACAGGCATCTGGGGCATGAGGAACATCGACAAGCAGAACAAGAAAGCGGTACAGGATCGATCATAAACTACCGGAGAGATAATTAATTTTAATCAAGTGACATAAGCGTTAATATCTTCGTAGCTCATCAGTCATCAGAGCAAGCACAGAGGACTAAAGATGTGGATTCGCAATTCCATGGGGGCCTTACAAGTTCCATCATGCGTATCATTGCCTCGTTTGGTCAGGAACATCTATAATATTTCAGTCGAAACCATCCCTCCTCCCTTTTCTGGCCGAAAGCCTACCTGTATTTTAAACGTATTCCGGAGTTTTGTTGAGGGCTATTTTCCCACAAAATTCGAAAAGGGAATCGAGAAACAGCCACTTCAGATCGGTCAAAATAGACGTTCTCGTTGGAACATTCACTCACATTTAGAGGTTCCGCTTAATGATTATTCGGAACTAATTGGACGGCGTCATACCCTACGTTTCCACAAAGCATCGACAATATCGACGATTCCTTTGAGAGAACCTTAACACTAATAGCGTAATCACTCGGTAAAATCTGCTCTTTCAACCAGTTGGGTTTTAAGAGGTGACCTTTTGTATGAGCTAGCTATATTTCTCTTTTTTCTTAAGAACACGATCGTGTACGTATTGAGGCTCAATACGTAGCCCACCGTTATCATAGCTGAACAAATGGCCTTATATTTAGAAAAACATACGACCCTTATCCAAACTCGAACGCGAATTTACTCCTCGTCATGTTTACAGGCGGATACGCTTCCAGTTCAGCTATTCAAATACTTTGTGCATAATACATTTTCATTTAAACTTCAAATAAAAAATAAAATAACCATTCAACTACAAGACATCCGTCGAAAATATAATAGCATTGAGTCTGGCAACTCGTTCCAAGGTGGTTCGCCTGTTTTTTATCCCATCTGCTTCCTCGCTCTGACGTGACTCTGACAGATGTCGGAGATATTCTAGAGCTGTTGCGTTTCTCATTCCCTTGTCCACGTTTTTCGCTTGAAGGAAGCGTTCGTTTGCGCTACGTTCTGTTCAGAGAAGTCCTGCATTCTGTCGAAGAGATGCATACACACGACCTTCTCTTACGTGGTGGCTGGGCTACCTGCGTACACTTTGTTACTAAGATGTTCAATGAAAAAAACGTATTACATGGAAATGTAGTTTCCAGGAAGCATACTGCAATATCAGAGCAGCTTCATACAGCGGACTTGAACCGGCGACTTGTTCGTCTATCAGAATCTACCAGAAGAGCAAGATTTAAAAGTAAAACAAGGAGCAATACGATAATAAAGGTCTAATAAGTAATGTGCTTTGCAAAAAGACTATCACTATAGATCTCCTTTATTGTGACAAAGCTGTTAACGATGATTACGCAAGTGTACAGAGATGTAGCAGTGCAAATCCATCAGTGCCTATACGCTCTCTACTGAGTGAACTATTATAACCAGAGAGAACTAACTGGAGAGTTATAACATAGAGATTCAACGTTCCGCTTATAAGTCTACTTAGCTGCTTGGTGAGATCATTTGCTATGAAGAATTACCATATTCTGAGAATATTTGTATCGCCAAAATATGGTCATTACTCTCTTACCGAGCCCAAGTGTGGTCGTTAGGCACCAAAGGGTCCTGGAAAATACAGAAAGTGATATGTATATTATATATAGTACAAACATATTCATCATATATATATATATATATATCTATATAATGAGTATGTTTGCACTGTATGATAGCGAACGAAATGAACTAACATGCATTGTCAGCTGGCACTTTAATTGGTCAACCAAATACATAAGCTTCGCCAACCATATGCAAACTGCCCCTCCAAACGGAAGCGCTGATGAAATTTAAAAAATTCTCTTGCATACAACGCACAGAGGGTAACTAAATCACACTTTAGCGTAACTAAGTGGTCACCGTACTGTAGACAATAAGTGTAAAGGCCTTATTATTCTGTGAGTTTTCGGAGAGAGTGGAGTTAGTTTTCACGCACAGTATTTTCCAGGGCCTTAATGTGCTTAACAAGCACACTTGAGCTCGGTAAGAAAATAATGACCATATTTTGAGAAGACGAATATTCTCAGAATATGGTAATTATTCATATCAAATGATTTCACCAAGCACCTAAGTAGACTTATAAGCGGAGCGTTGAATCTCTACGTGATGACTCTCCATGGTTAGGTCTCTCTACTTAGTTCACTCAGTGAAAAACGTATGGGCACTGTTGGATTTGAACTGTTACATCTCTGTACTCCTGCGTAATCATATCGAAGTTTGAACCCGTTGATTTATGGACTATTTACTAATTGCAAATTGCTTTAGAGCTTAACGCGCGTTCTAGTGTATCGGAATCAAAGCGTAAATCTCCTTCTGCTGAGAAAACTCGTTACCTTCAGTGAAAATATACAAGTCGTTCTGTCGACCGGTGTCGGCTTCCGCCACGGAAAGCAGCTAGCTCAGTCATTGATTGAATTGCCTATCCAGAGTCACTTGACCAGATTGTCGGGGACCCCAAGCAAAGTCCTGAAAGGTTGAAACCAAGTATCCCATGGAACAAATTTCGACACCTTCTACTCAACTGTGCCCTCTGAATAAACGTTTTGCATTAAACTCAAGTTTCAAAGTGCGGCGCCAGTAGCACGCCATAGCTAACTGCTGTTAGCTGGTGAGTATTGGGCCAGCGATGTTTCGGGTAAAACTGTACTGTCCACAGAGCATTGGTCTTTCGCTTGAGCAACTTGGCGTTTTAGCTAAAATAAAAATCTTTGGTTTTTTTTAGGAATGTGAAACTAGGCATCATTAAACGAGATTACAACAGAACTGGTTCAAGAAATGACTTGATCGTTAAAATTGAATTGGAACTGACGCACTACAATCTATCAGTCATTACTAAGCTTCTGAAAAGTTGTCCATTTAGTGGACTGGGATCCCAAATATGGGGTCTTAATACTAACTTTGTTGATGCCGTCTCAGTCAATATATATATATATATATACCTGAATATATATATATATATATATATATATCCATTATGCCGCCATATACACATGCTGCGATCAGACTACCCTGCTGTTGGCATAGCACAGCGTACTACCACGACGCTTAATTACCTACCTAACCAGTAATGATCTGGCTAAGATAGGGCATCATTACGCAATCGAGTCTATGAATGAATATTTAATGTCGTTTAAATATTTAGCCGCGCATGAAGCCCGCGTAAAGCCTCTTCATTTAGTCACTTTCTAAACATGGCGCTTCTCACAGCGGCAATAACCTGAAGAAGAGACGTGACATACGTGCTCAACCCTCCTCATTAGGGCCCCAAGTTACCGCCTATGTCATTGTGTGCTCTGTGTGTGCTGATGTGCTCGGCGTAAGAGGTCTTTTTGAACCTTAAAGTGAATACAGTGTGTGTGTGTGTGTGTGACTATATGGTTAGGAATATGTCTTTGATTTCCCAAAATTTGAATCTGGCTGTGCTTGGCCTATCCGCCTAAATACGACCTACCTATTAACATGAGTAACTAACGACGAAATGAAAGGTATTTCAATTAAAAGTTTTAAAGCATCGTATACCATAGCACCATATCGCTCTATAAAGGTGGAGGCGTCTGCCCTATCGAAATCGAATACAGGATGCGTTGCTCGTGTTTGTATGAGAGCCATAACAGACCTGCCAAGCGGAAATTCTATGGCAGTCTAAGTGCTACGGTATAATGTGCCAAGTAATGAAATTTATTATAGTGATTTGATTACTGTTTTCAAATAATATTTAATTACAGTAATTATACAACTTGTCCGCCACGTATTATATAACACATTCTGACACGTCACTACGAGTAAGGTATTAGATATACCTGAACGGTACTGGAGTACTGGAGAAAATTGTATTTTGTGATATCCTACGTTTTTCACTTTCCGTGATATTTAGCATCGTCATATCAGATGTGAAATATTATGTCACGCATTTCCGCTCCGATCAGGTGTGCAGGCAAGATCGAGTGGATGAGGAAACCGTTGATCACGATGTGGAGATTCCGAAGTTTGGCCTTATCACGGAATCAAACGGATAAGCATATCTCACCATGGCAACATTCACTGAATGTGTGTGGGGCTATAGATAGCAATGTCGTTGTTTTTTTTCTGGCAGGGCAGGGTTCAGGAGTGCAAACGGCAACAGCGTAGATGGTTCCACCTACGCTTTTTCGCCGACGCCGTATCAATATTTCCCTCTGTAGTATATGAACTATAACTTTATCAGGATTCCTTCCACGCGATCCAATATGATGCTAAAAGGCATACCGCCCACAAGTCGTTGACTGCTCGAGTCAGGTCACAGATTTCGTCGCTTCGGTGTTGACTATATTGCTTCACTGGGTGACATAACACTTGAATGGGAAATCAGGTTCAGAACCCCGTTTCTTTTTAAAGGGGGGTGTTGGCATGCTAATGCTTGCCAACACCATGACCGCCCCCCTTATGGAACTGTGGACGATGTTCAACAGCACTACCCTTCCCGGTATCGCTTAGTGCATTCTTCAGTAAGGTTGGTGAGATGTGTACAAGCCCATCCCGGAGCACCACACATCCTCCTCACCGTAGGACATAACGTGATTAGCTTACTCTCAGTTGCTTCCCTTCTCTCTCACGACTAGACTTCCTCTCAATACCTCTGTCCACTTCCCGTCTGTGCACAACTACTGCCGTCAATGGGGTGTCTGTAGAAAGCCTCGTGTATGTAAACATGCAGTATTTATGACGCATACAGGGGGTGTACGGTGCCTTTCCTTTCTGCACAGTGGTAGCTGTGCCGCAGACCACATTGGTTACCACTGCTACTTAACAAACCTTATTCCGGAGATACTGCCCATAAAGTAAGTATGCCTCCACTCATATTTGAACCTCAGACTCCACAAAACTACCTTTTTGGTACTGCCTACTTTGCCCACCACGCCATGTTTCCTGGCGTGATGTCTTTCGTCGGTGTTGCTCAATAAATGATATGTACCAATCATTTCTCAAGATTACGCATGCTCTCTCAGCAGAGTTCATACCAAAAGAGCATACTCACTCAGCGCAAAATCAAATACAGCTTTATGTCCAAAAACTGGATTCTCTCGAGAAATCGGATCCAAGCCCGCAGTAGATGGGGTTGGTGCCATACAAATTAATGGTGTCCTGGAGTGAAACGATTTGGTGAAGGCAGAAGCTTTTAAGTCCTTTTTCGGGTCAGTGTTCTTGTCCCAAAGTACAGCTGCTACCCACACGGCTACTGTAAACGTGAGAGCACACTGTCCAAGGCTGGATGTTACGGATCATCTTATCCTACGAAAGATCAAGGAGTTACCGTTAAAATGCAGCCAAACCCCTGATAGCTTGCCGCCGATCCTATACAAGAACTTGGGTCGGGCTATTGTTGAACCGTTAAAATTGATCTTCTGCCGCTCCGACGAGGACGGAACCGTCTCTGACTGCTTTGAGCTCTCAATTGTTACGCCTGTCCATAAAGCGAAATACAAGAGTTTTTGTAGGTAACTATAGACCTGTAGCCCAGGGGTCCATAGCGTGCCTCATTTTTGAGAAGATACTCGTAGATCACATTTACTCATACCTCTCCATAAATTACCTCCTTGACAGCAAACAACATGGTTTTACCAAAGGAAAGTCGACCGAAACCCAGCTGATTGAAATGGTCCATGACTTGGCTCTATTTCAGAACAAGAGAGTCGACTATGATTACATTTACTTTGATTTTCCAAAGCATTCGATCGCGTCAATCATAGCCTTTTAATCTCCAAACTTTTATCTCTCAAAGTAGATCCACATAGTGTCGAGTGGATCCGAAGCTATCTAACGGATAGCAAGTTATGCGTAAAAATAAACAATACTCTTAGCACGTATGATCGGTGCCCATCTGGGGTACCTCAGGGTTCGTGCGTGGGCCCACTTTTATTCTGTATCTTTGTGTTAGACTCATATTTGTGAAGAGCACATTAGTCGGGTTAAAGAGTCGACCCGATATATAAAAAAAATCACGTTATCTACGTTTGAGGTAGCGGTGGATGCATGACGCATCACAACTTCAGTTGGCACAGCTGGGCAGTATATGTGCCAATTGTACTGGACGAATCGAAGGACTGTTCTCCATTCTCCAATCTAGCAATATTATCCTTAAGGCGAACTGCGTGGCAGGTTCCTGTTGCAGGTCTCGCGCAGGTCGTCGTTTCAAGCGTATTCCCGCCGAGGAATGATCTATTATATATTTATTTTCCGAGATCGTCCTTATGCCGCGCATGAGCCGCGTCGTCTGTCTCGACGAGAATGATTGCTTTGTCAATAGCGCCACTATGTCCCCGGACGAGCCTCGAATGACAGACGGTTCCGCTTTTCAAATGCAGCGTCCCTCTCCGACATACGGGCCCTCGCACGCCGACAAACACAGATGAACACACAGCTAGTGACTAGGTCGCGGCTATCTGGGGGCGATGTTATCTTTCGTCGATACTTTCGTAGTTACAGAGCAAGGCTGATTACTGCCCGCTGACGGGGTCACTGCTTCCTCACTCAACGATTATACATATGGGACCCTATCAGAGGAAGAGTGGTATTGTATTTCTTTCGCGGACGAGAGGTACGATGAAGGGAACGAATGAGAGACGAAAATGTAAACCTAGGAGACATGACTGATTTTTGGTATGTAGTGTTGTTGTTGATGAGCATGTTCGGATGTATCTACAGCAAGCGGCATGAAACGAATGGGGTAAATGATCTCTCGAGACCAATCATGCACCGATTTATGTCACTCGTGTTTTTCTCATTCAAGCCGGTACCGCAATACGACCGTAGAGCATTTTAAATATTTGAGAAGCAATACGACAAACTGTCAATGCCGACTTCCCTGCGGGCTGCCACCCAACAGTGAAGCGTACTGTTGCAGTGGAGAGGCAGGCTGGTGTAATATATACTAGTTTCGTAGCTCGGCGTCGGTCAGGCCAGTCGGCGAGAGGTTGTTCTCCGTTGCTCTTCCAGAGTCCAATCAGGCGAGACGAGGTGTTTGTTGGAGAGGGTGTTTAGCTAGACGCTAGCGTAATTCGCTGCCTACGAAATCAACAGCGCCCCTTACGTTGAGCGTTCCATCTTTGCCTTCGTCTTCATTCTCCAGCCTCCGCGTAGTTGATCCGACCTTACAATAGTCTCTGCAGTGACCGCATAGCAATTCCGGCCGAGCCATGCGGCGCCACAACGTTGGCGACGAGATGAAACGGACTACGCTGCTATACACACTGGCCGCCAATCGAAAATGGTGGCGTGACGAAAACTTGAAATGGCACACTGCCTAGGCCCCTGCCTGCTGCTGCTGCCCGGCGCTGGTGACATCTGGGACCGACAGCTGCCGGTTGGGGATCTTGTCGGGCCTTTAAGCATTCATCTAGGACAACTCCATTCACGCAGGGTCACATGCGCCGACACACACACTAACACACTTACACGCACAAACGGCTTGCCCGCACTGTGCTGAGAAGTGTCAGCGAAGCAACTCCGATAACCAAATGCCAGTCAGGGGCGAGCAGTACCCAATCGTCGTACGCGTTTACTAAACACCCGTAGAGTTTTATAGTTGCGTAAAGCCTTTCGCAATAATAGTGTCGGCAGTGATTTGCCCTAAATTAGAATTGTGGTACAGTCAGTAGCTGTGTATTATTCGGCCACTGGTAGCAATGCACGAAATGCACGCTGAGCTATTTCGAAGGCACTTCCATACAAGAACGTAGTAAACGGTAAACTGCTAAACTATAGACTATTAACTTAAATTATTGTAGTTGTGTTACAAACAAAACACGCAAGAATGTGAGTCAAGTGTGGAGTGGGACTAGCCAGATAGTATTAATTTGAATGTCTGCAACAACCACTAGAACACAACACTGATGCAAGCAGTTAAACCAACTTTACAAACATTAGATCCAGCGAGTTGTATGCGCAGTAGCTTGGGCGGCTAAGTCTCTGGCTGTAAAACCGGAGGCCGCTCGTTAGACTCCGTTTGACCTGGTGACATATAAGAGAACTTAAGCGTTGCGATAATTGCAGTTCCATTAATAAACCAATAAACCTTTATCTTTACCATCATCGTTGATTTGAATGCATTAAATAGCGTCAGTTGTGATCCGAAAGACGTAACGTAAATAACAGGTTTACTCACCGCAATCCTCCATCGTAGTGCGATTTCGTCAGGAGGTTAGAGAAGCTGATAGATGAAAAGTTTAACGATGTCGTGAAAATTCGTATTGTTTCGACACGATGGGAGAGCCCGTATCCGGCAGAGTATTGGTTTGTAGGTGGATAGGTGCCTGTACGTGTAGCCGACCGCTACTATTGTCTAATTAAAGGCAGGTTCGCTACTTGAGTCAAAATCAATACAGAGAACTCGCGACGTATTTACGGCGAAGACTTGAGGGAGCCACTCTTTCTTTACTTTATCATTAAATAAATTGCTGAACTCACAAGAAATTGATCTCATTATATATATATATATATATATATATATATATATATATATATATATAGCCAGGAGCACAAAAACGCTTTAGCGAGTCTTATACGTCCCATTATCTTCAGGCAACAATTCACGAAGTGGATAGAATTATTTGAATTTGTCACCTCCACGCCATGTGTAACGTATTTTCCTTCAACGGCGGTACGGTGCTGAGATTTTTCATTATTTGGAATGAGAGAAAATATGAAGAACGTTGGTTGATTCTAAACATTCGTTTCACATTCAACCAACGCTCTTCGTTCAATCTCGACGAAGTCGCAGCACCCTCAACATTCCTACTCTACCTCGGGATACTTACGAAGCCTCTCTGGGGTTGCATTCTCGTTCGTTCCCTATCATCATTCTGTGTGAGGTGCTTTTTTTCCCTCGCAATTTAGTTACTCAATGAGCATGGCGTCGCAGCAGGGCACGCTGGGATTGAGGCCCCTGTTTGGCTTGGCCTGTAGACGATAAAAGAATATCAACAAAGTGCTTTTAGTTGAAGCTGGTGCACCAGCCGTGGATGCAATGGCTGCTGGACATTTTCGCTACGGCGATCATGACACGAAGCTACCCGTTGCTCATTAGGCCGCATGAAGCCGGAAGGCGAAGTCGCAGTTGGCGTTCAAGACAGAGCGAGCCGTTGTTGAGGTCTCGCGCTGCGCTCCGAACAGACGAAGGATACGGGCATATTAAGCAACGGTTGGCAGTGTCAGTGGCAGTCTCCTTGGCCGAGGAGGAGAAAGTGTTCCAAGAAAAACGAACGACAAATGCAAACAGCGCATGAACGCGCAGGCGCAAACGGTAAAAGAAAAACAGGATGAGTGCGAGCTCGCCTTCCTGTGGGGTTACGGGTAGCGACTCGAGATTCGCTCGAAACCAGGCTCTCGAGCGTACCTCCTTCGAAAGGGGATTGGGTACGATGCTGAGGTGCTTTAGCCAGCCAACGAGTTCCATGCGTGTCGCTGGCATTCAACTCGAACGTTCGAGAAAGACGTGGATGCGTTTCATAATTAGACAAGGTGGTTGTCGAGCTACATTACACTAAACCACCCACAGTAAACGACAACAGTTCGACACAGCTGAGTTGGTGCCTCACATCTTTGTAGGTATATTGCTTTAAAATAAATCTGTTTCGACGAATCTGACGCCATAGCTAGAATAGCTTTTTCTATACTCGTTATATAAGCACTTAGATATTTCATTCCGCCGGCACTATTACCCTTAGTCGTTCACTTAATCGATCTAAGCATGACTGATGAAAACCATGAAATCTGTGGACAAAATATTTGATCGTTGAGAAGGTCCACACTATTGCGGACCATTCATGGAAGACTGAAATGTATAATAATAATTATCTGCTATCAAATATTCCATGACACTTAATCATTACCCTTAGGTAAAATGATCACACGAATTATTTAGGTCGCTGTCCATTGGCAATGTCCACATGCGGTTGTTCAGTTGCTCACACATTCATCGCGTTGAGCATCTCATCGGTTGACTCGGTATATCAATGGACCTCGCAATACACAGGCAATTCCACTTGGCGACTGTGAGAATCCTCCCGAACGTCTCTGCGGGTCAGCCTGCGAACTGTCTTACTGAGTGAGTGGCGATTGCGCCTCTAAGCACACGAATTTATTTCCTCAAATTGCCAAACAAGGACGTGAAGGCTATTAACTAGGATGCCAGCTTGCTGCAGCGAGGGTCCGGGCATTGTGAACCATAGCCATGCGGCATTTTGTATTTCAAATGAAACCGTTTAGAGTGACACCAAGTACCCGAAGAATGAATGCATTGCTGGCTTAACGCTAGGTTTATAATACATGATGTAAATTGCACCGTGACGCGGTATAGTTTGCATGCCATCTTTACGAGCCCTTACTCATACATTATACACTTACCAAGGTGTGAAGTGTTGCTTTCACGATTTACTCGGTTTCAACACTCGGGACCTAAAATGAAGCACGCTTTTCTTCCTAGAGACAAAGAAGAAATCATTGTTCACCACTTTATAATAACAACTTGGGTTTTTAGGTAATCCATCTCGCAATCGTTACAGTAGTATTCCAGATCGAAGAAACATCTATATAGAACTAAATAAGAATACACCCATCACTATAATTGAAAGATATCAATGATGTAAGGCAACGAAGTATCTTAACTACAATATAGGAAAGTTTTCTTTCTGGCTAGATTCTCAGCCATGCGGACCTCTCAACCAGCGTTATAGAAACAATTACCGTACTAAACAACGTTTAACAGAAAGCGTTAGCCAAATGAAAACTCTAAACAAATACTGTGATAATAGTATCACAATTTGAGATTGACTCTAAACAAATAGCAGCTAACAAACCATAAACAACCATAAAGAAAGAACCACAAAATGCTTTAAGAGTAAGCGGCCGTTCCCAAGGCAGACGACAATATCAACATCCTCGAACTCCGCATATCACTAAAACTGCTATAGATGTACCCGATCAGACCACCCGCAAACAGCATAACCTTACAAGAATCGCAATGCTCATCTCGGAAAGAGGTCCACATCATAGCACCTTGCTAACAGAAAAATATAGGCAAGTCAGGCATAAAGAGAAGAAACAACAGAGGCGTAATAGATGATGATGATGATGACCCAGCAGGAGCCACTGAAGAAGAGTTAGGGCAACCTATTCGTTCAGTAATAGAGATAATGATGATCCAGTAAAGACAACCATCCCTATCGACGAAGTCTTCATCAAAATAGAAATGGGCACAGGATCCAAGGTTTCAACCATGCCTATATCAATGTTTGAGGAAATCGTATCTACGTACAGGCATTTCCCCAAAAGAAAATATTGCTGTATATAAATCTAATAACAGCATAAGAATCATCAATTGGACTATGCTAATCAAAAACAAGATAAAACAACAATATCTTTAGGAGCATGTCTCATAGACAATCCTGAATTTCCCATTTCATTAGCATGAAATTGCATACGAGAACTAGGGATTGAGATACTACCAAAGTAACAAAATTGAAAATGTAACAAAATACAACATTTAAAAGATCCAATAGTTTAAATGAACAAAATACGATCAAAATTCGCTAAAACCACGATAATATGAAATAGAGAAATGACCATCCTCCTTTGCCATTCCGTGCATTTTATTATAAATCGACTCCACGACCATTCTATGCGAAGGTAAGATAAGTACCACACTCTCTCAGGGAAAGCAGATCAAAAATCGGTTGATCATGATCAGTGAGTGGGCTCATTCAGTGGAACTCGTCGAAACAAAGGGGATCGAACAGCCGACTTTGCTCAAATTTTAAGGCAGTAATAAACCGACGAATACACAAAGGTGCTCATCCCTGACCACGAAAATCAGTTGTTTCTCAGCTGAGATCCTTCTCGGAAGACGAGGAATAAAATGTGACGAAGCGACTTAGAGACAGACTGACTATTATGCACGAACGTCAAAATAAAGTTGCTTTTCAAACATATAGCGATCCAAAGCATGCATAGAGTATAGAAATGAAGTACACGTATTTTAAATGTAATATAGGAAATATTAGATTGTGCTACACAGGCTCCGTTCTGATTAATTCTAATAGAATTGTTCTCAAATGCCATATTGATCAATTTAGATAAACAAAGAGGAAACTTCCAACAATGCCACCCTGGAAAGATCATGAGCCCCGTATTTTTTTTACCTAACTCTCAGCTATGTTACAGGCCTCGGAACCGACTTTGGGTATAACTTCCGGGACCTGTAGGGTCAGGTTTACTTATTTGTTAATCTTTCGTTTCTGGCAAGAATCACAGGCAAATAAATTCAAAAATTCTCTAAACGAATCAGAACTCTGCAGATAGTCAGGCACCATCTACTCGAAAATTCACGAAGTCGGAGGGAGGAATTCCCCAAGAGAGATACCTATCGTCCTTTCAATAACGGCGAAAATAAAGAGATTCCTTTATCTACATTTAGGCCCGGGGACTCTAATATCCCAGATACAAAAAAACTGTTTTTCGAGCTGACCCTCAGCTGTTCCCCTATCTGACAGGCCTCAGCTCAACCTTTAGTAATACCTAAAGGTTAATATCCCAGATACAGAATGCATGAATATAGAACTAAATAAGATGACTGAAAGATATCACTGATATAAGACAATGAAGAATGCGAGCGATACCAGATGAGTAGCCTAGCAGGAGACTCAACAGTTTCTATCTAATGTTGGTTCGAAATAAAAAGCTTTCCAAAAAATTACAAGCTCTTACAGTCTGTACAGAGGAAATTTATGGGACTTGTTCTTTAGATGCAAAGTCGAGTGTAATGAAGTAGTTTATAAGTATATTTTAGAAGAACTTCATAAAAATGATTTGGACACGTTAAAAAACTGAAGAATAACTACACCTATCGAAGATGTTCTTCACTACGATTTCCAATATCTATTTCATGAATCGCGCCACTCTACCGAAGAGCTGATATTATGGATCGTTGCCCTCATGAAAATACCCTAACAATCCGTAGATATACATATAAGAGAATATTGTCTTTTTATTTTAGCGTTTACCAAATCTCGCTCATTCATGTCGTGTGGCTGCTGCTGCTGCACCTTCTCAAGTAAAGCTCCTCCCAAGCTATTTGATATATAATCGAATTGCGCAGTGAGATCCGCTTAGTGAGGCAAAAAGAAAAAAAAACATATATGCCCGTATAAAGAAAGGCGCTTAGCTGTCCCAAAGTGGAGCTCCATTTGTTAGCCTTCGCAAAGCTTCCCTGTTCAGTACCGCCGTTAGATGAACAACAAGAGAGGGAGTGAGTGAGAAACAGGGGGAGAGAGAGAGAGAGAGGCAAGCCTGTCGACAGTTCAGATCTCACATGACGGATTGCTTTAAGCAGTTCTTCTATAGAAATGCCGCAGGTCTCTGCAGCAGAGTAACAGCACGGCGGCGTTGTGAGAATCCGCCCTGATGCATCCATCCAGCCTCAAGTCTCAGGAGGCTAGCGGGGCGGGGGGGTGGTGGGGGAGATTGGGGACCAAAGTGAAGCTAAAGCGTCCGGTAAACAGAATGGAAGACAGACCCCGCTTAGACTACTTGTCCACCTGGCCAGTACGCAAACTTGCTTGCAAGTGAGTCCTTGAGGGCTCCGAGAGCATTTTCGGATGAGCTCACCGACGGCGACGACGACGACGACAACGTTCAAGTTGAACGATGCCATCCCTGCCCGGTGTACGCGCTGCATCCCCGCTACTGCCCGTACTTCTCTCGAGGCGCTGTCGCTCAACTCCAGTGCCCAGTTTGCACTCGAGCGTACAGACGCAATTTTTCCTCTAGAGGAACAAACAGATAACTTAGATTCTCGGTCCACCCGCCACCAGAGCGTTGACATACGTATGTCTGTCATCGTGCAGGACCATACATACTCCCGACAAGAGGCACTCCATTCTGTCTGCTGGTTACTAACAGGATGGAAAATAAGCAATTGTCTGTCCACGATTTCCTGCATGCCTGTTCGGCATTGTCGTCGACTATGCACAATTGTTAATGTATTGCGCAAGGAAAATATCAATTCACATGTGAAAACTAGAAACATCGTTTCTGAGCGTCTCCTGAGGCATTTCCAATTAACTACGTTTTTCCTAGTCAAGCAATATTACTCTGCCATATCCCGATAGAATCTCGGGTTTATCGTACATGCATACTAGTGGGTTAAACTGCTAAGTCATCATTGAGGGCATCCGTATACAAGGGATCAGAAAAAGCCATGAACTCGTACACGTATGCAGTCATGTAAAGTGTACAAGACGGGATTTTTTCTGAGAGGAGGACATTTTCTTCAAACGCACGGGCACTACCAGAGAGATTCCAATCTCCATTAAAGTGGGCTGATCCAGTGCAGGGTTGACATCCTCCTGCTTTGGAATGATCATCTATATTACCATACAGTGATTCTCTTGGCATAATTTCGAAGCTTTTGTACACTGATGAATCGTTTTATTACACCATATAATATCTATCATATAGGAAAAACACGTAATCACAACTAAAACGATCGTAGCGCATGGGCACGTTAGCGCTAGAAGGACAACAAATTCAGGTATCCCGGTATCCTGCGTCGCAGGTGCTGATACACGGGGGCGGCAAGTGTGGGCTCACAATAACAACCTCAGTTGGGGCGGTCGGGGCTGCGGACGCAGTTCGACGTGTCCCGATGAGAGCAAAGTACAGTCCATGAGAGGAAGAAGACGAAGAAAAAGAAAGGAAGGACGAAAAGAGAAGAAAAAAAACAACGAGTGGAAATCTCATATCTTTCCTTCAGAAGTTCCCGCCGCCGCCGCCGCCGCCGCTACCGCCTCCCACACACTGCCTTCTTTTCACAGCAGCAGCAGCCGCCGCCGCGGTGGCGGAGGCGGCGACGACGGCGGCCGCAGCGCCGAAGCGAGCGAACGAAAATCCAGTATTTTGCCCCCTACCACCACTGGCTGGCTGCCTCCCTCGTTCCTATTCGCTGGTTCGGTTCGGTCGCCTAGCCAGCTAGCTATTCGACCACCCAGCGGTGAAATGAGCCGTGTCGTCTCGAGAAATAGCGAAATCACCAGCGCAGTCGACAACTCTATTTGGAACCTCTCTTGTTCCATTTCGTTGCCTCGAGCTCGAAATTGGAAGACCGTCTGCGACAGATTTGCGGACGATTCCTGCGTCTCGCGTGCTCCGGGCTGCTTCGGAGGGCCGGTGTGTCGTCGACACTGCCGATGCTATTGTAGTAGTTGTCGTTGTTGCTGTCCGTGCTGCTGTCGCGTAATGATAAGCTGCTACCTACGTGGTGGTATCGACGCCATTGCAACAGTCATCGTGTAACGTCTAGCGTCCAGCGAATCGGGGTGATACCACACGTGTGCAATGGGGTACGCATGTGCAGAATGGCATGAGCTTAGATTTCGTTTCTATGCCAAGAGAGGCTGTCTTTAGCGAAGAATACCTGCGGAAGAGCCCCGTTGAATCTGGAGGGGTATTTATTATCGACGAAAATGTCAATGGCGTTGTGGTGTATAGAATGTAAAATATGATTTGATACTCGCGTTCACACCAAACATTTTATTGTTGATACGGTATACGAGTAAACGTTAAGTCGTCTCAGTAGTGAGGGGCCGGTTTCACTATAAAGAGCAGAGTGTTATTATAACATATAGGGAAAACCAAGATATTGATGTGTTGGGAATCAAATTATCATCATTTCGGCCCAGAAAACTTGAGCTGTCAGGAGGAGATGGAGCGATGATTAGCGCGTTCTTTTGTTATTCACCCAAGTATGTCTCTAAACCTCTAACGAAGTGACAAAATTGCAGCGGAGGCAAATTATTTTCAAATGGGCCAATTCTTCGGGCAAATCATTAAGAAATAAAAGAGAGAGGTGCTCCCGAATGAGGGAACCTGCGCCGACTATGAAAATGGCAAAGTCTTTCACAAAGCTAGCGTGATAGGAAGACCTTTCTACCAGACCTACAATACACTCAGACGTCCCTAATGAAAACGCAGCAGCGATAACAACGGTTACTGTCACTCACTTACAAAAAAAGAAAAGGCTCCTCGGCGTGTCACAATTGTGCCCACATGGTCTAGCTCGGAAGGGCCCTATGAGAGTTTGTCGGAGGTCAATGGTGCTGTGCAGGACGCCACGCTTGCTGTGTTGAAATCTGAAATGCAGCACTGAAGTGGACGCAACTTGTCTATGTGAAGAAGGCGGATGTACTTCACCCTGAATGACAGAATGAGCTTCCTTTCTTCGTTTGTGACCCCTACGCTCAGTAAGACTAAGGCAAGCTATAATTACGCTGTGGATTTTTTCAAATTTGGAATTTCTCCTATGGTTTGTCACCATGTTATGCAACCTATCATGACTATAATAGATATCATCATTATTGTGCTCCTTATTTAAATATTTCAACGATATTGAGGCGCAAACCTTCTCAAGGCACGCACATTGACTCGGAGCTCAACCGCAGTTTTGAATTGATATGGACCAACCATTCGCGAGTACTGAATTGAATTTGACTTGTGGGTACAATGCTAAGAATTTTAGCACTCTATACCGTGCTTACCGGTATGTCGTTCCCATTAAATGACTGGATTCTGGTCTCATGGCTTCAATATAACCTCAATCTCTCTTCGTGGGCTGGCTCTGGTCGCAGTGCACTCCAACACGACAGAATCTTATCATTACCGGATAATCGGATTACGTTAGGGATGAATCAGTGCTTGCATAATTGGTACGCCAGCCCGCCATTACTCGCATCGCCTGAACTAATTAATAACAGCCAGGTGGGACGCATGTGATAAAATTTTACTTCGATAGATTCGATCAAACTGTTCGATGTTGGTATATCTGTTGGACTATTATTTATAATAAAATCTGAATAATAATTTTGCCGGAGCTGCAAGATGGTCGTCTCTTGATCTGGCAGAATTAATGTGCAACCGATATACTAAAAATAAAATCCTCGGCAGTGCCTTACTCATGAACAGGCAGCAAAATTACGCAAAGGTGAGCACGGTTAATGAACGAGATAATATGGGACACAATTTTATAATTGACTAAGAAATAACTTTTTCTTCTATATGGAAACAACTAGAGATAATGTCTACTGTCTGTCTATTTTAAAGGGGCATGTTAAAGTTGAGTTTTGCGTTTCCGGTAGGTGCCAAGTCCCTTCGATTCGTAATTGTAGTTTTAACATATGAGCGCTTAACTAAATTAGACTAACTTCATGCGTAGGCGCTAAAGCTGTTCATTGTCAATTAATGATATGTGTAGTGGAGCGATAACCTAAAAGAGATCAGAATAATATTTTTATCGGTAAGATCGACCCCGAAGAGAGGCTTTCATAAATGGAGCCGCCGTATTAAGTAATATATTGGTACTGACCTGCAAGCGCCCCCACAACTGATGATATTCGCGCCTATGAAAAGCTCACAAGACGGCATTTGTTGAGGCGCAAATCAGATCAACAAACGCGTACTAGAATCATTAGTACTATTCCGCAATGCTTCTCAACTCGTAGCAAAAGAGAATAGGGCATAACGCAACACCGGCACTGGGCATTTTTTCCTTTTTCCTTAATGTTTTATTTTTCTCGGTGACTCATTTTTCTGTTCACTGCTGACACATGGTATACACAAAATAATGTTAATTGCTCTAATTCCGTCGATTTAGAGTGAAATTGATATATGACATTATGCTGAGAACAGGCAGTACAAAGCTCGTCACACTGTCTACTAGACGCGCAGTGAGGGAGCTGATATATAATGGAAAAAATCTAGTTCATTTCGACATCACTCGACGTCAGCTGGACAAATCGAGAGCCGGTGCTCGTGGTCGGGCGTTGGTCGCGTCAACGTCGCAACGACTAGTGGAAGTGCTGTTCTGTTAACTTTTCACCTCCACGAGCTGCCTGTCAAGAACGGGACGGCCTTCTAATATTTGCCGACTCGCCAATTTTCTCCTGGTGTCGCCTTCACATTTGCGCTTGTACGTTGCTACAAGAGCAAGGAGTGTTCAGAGAACGAGGGGCAGGCTTGAGATTCGAAAGGACGAATGTGGGGGAGAGGAGATTTTGTGTCCGACTAATGAGAACAAAACCTCCCATTTTGCGAAACATGATCAGCATGATGCGATTTGCCGTGTTAGCGTTTAGCTAGACAACTAAATGATGGATAAGAAAGATGAAAAACAATTTAACCCTAGCCGAGAAAAATGTTTTTATCTTAGCTATTTCGTGTGTACACATGTAAAAGTTCATTGGAGTATGACCATTATCAGGAAGTTTCAGGTTCATAAAGCATCATTAGGTGGCTGGTTGCAGTCGTTACCAGACTCCCCCATGCGCCGGCCTGCTCCACCTGCTCGCTGTGGACCCAGCCGCATCCAGATCAAAACATCATCAAACGGCGACTATCGTGTATTTTTCCTCTACGATTTTTGGGCAGTTTTTTCCTTATATATGTAGCATCATTTAATCATATTTCAAAAGCTTACTGACTATTTCAGCTTTGCAATGTAATTTGGATTACTGCTCCCATCACATCTAATCACTCTCTCCTAATGGGAGAGAGAGCAAGTATTACAAACGAACATCACAACTCTAAGTAAAAAAAAGGTAGAACATTCGTTGCCTTTTGCTTGATCGGTGAAGATATAGACGGTTCTCCTTCCAACTCATACATAGGCCATTTATTCGTTTCATTTATCTCGATCGACATTAAACATCCACATAGACACAGAGAGATAGAGAGGTAGATAGAGAGATGGTCGTTTGCCCCATGGAACGGCATGTAGAAATCTTTTTTCTCTCCTGATGTGTTCGGTGTCCAATGGAAAGAAAATGGCTGTTGGGGAAAGTACGGACGGTAAACTGCTGCTGGGGTCAGTGTGAGTGAAGGGACTGCACAGCAACGCGTCGGCCCGTAGGCAGGGCAATGAGAAGGCGAGAGGACTCGCGGGAAGGGAGAAACCGTCGGCGGTAATTTTCATAGTCGGCCGACAGACCGAACGTGAACGACGCTGTAGCCGCCACCACTCGTTCTTCGGATCCTCACCCCGTCTGCAAAGTAGTCCGAGGTGATCACCACTGTGGCCTTTTCCCGGATCGTCTCCCTGAATCCCTGACCCCCCCCCCCTTCTCATTGCGCCGTCTTCCCTCCCGGCCGTTACGTGCCTTTATAGGAGCGAACTCCACAAGGACCATGAGACCTGCCGCCCGCTCTCTCTTTCTCCTAGCTGGCCAGCCAGCTATCTCTCCTTCTCCTGCCGGCATTTGCCGGCGACTCGTCGTCGTCCTGCGTCGTATTCGTGCTCATCTCCCGTACCAACTGCAACTGCAGATTCGACCGCTATTGGTCTATCCTTTCTAGCCTTATTGATGATACCAATACCAGTGGAGCGGTGCGGCCTAGTCGGCCCGCTTGCTGCAGCCACCGGACAGCAGTCTTGCCGTTCTGTGGGTCTGCTAACCCGGAGCCCAGTGTATGTACCAGTCAGAAGCGAGTAGTGCTGGTGGTGCTGCTATACAGCGGGAAACTATAGTGGTTCCCTCACCATTTGCCAACTACGAGGACCATATCCCTCCGAAGAAGAAGCACGAAGCAAAGGCATTGGGCATTTCTCTGGCGCGGATGACCGAGAGAATGTGTGAGTGAGAGAGAGAAAGAGAGAGCCCCGCAGGAGACCGGTATTCGCCCTAGTGCCTGTGTGGCGGTGTATGTGTGCACGCGTGGCTGACTGTCTAATCAGGGCTTCAGGGAAATCGGGTTCAGCTTGGAAACGATTGACAATATCGTTTGGCCGAAAGCACCTCCTCGTTTGGCTCGCCTTAAACGAGTAGGCCCATTATAATAGTTACAGCAGTAAAGAACACGGGACTTGGCTTTTTTTGAGAACATAGTCATGAAGAGGGATTTCGTTAACGATATTGGGCGATGATGATCGGATCCAACTATCGCTGATCTTGTATACATATTATTTGTGAAGAGTCGTCGCTACAAAGCATCGATGGACCAGTGCAAGCGGGATATGTATATAATTCATAATAGTATGTATATTGACATGAACGTAAAAATTCCCTATAATACTGTGTCTTAATATTCAATCTATTCAATTGTAATAGAAACGTTCATAAATTACACAAAGCCAACAATACCGTAGAAGTATAGATGGTTATAGAATGCCCGCGATGAGATTTGCATTTCATGGCCATTTTCAAAATCAAGTTCAGCAGCGGATCCAGCCCGTTCGACGCAAACCTCGAAAACGCTGTCCTGGAATACCACATTGGAAGACGTAACCTGTCGCTTCTCTCTGTTGAAAAAGGGCTAGCACAAGCCGAAGTCGAGCTCACCGTGTTCGCTTCGCCTTTAGGCCGTCGTTCGCATAACGCCCGCCGAATTCCATTGTGCCGTACGGACCCAGCACTGTCTCGGGAGGCGACGCAGCACTGTTTCCTTCACTGCACGCCGCGTAGTGGGTGTCGACCCAACCAGCCAATCCTACCCAGATCCGAGAACCCGCTCAATTCTACTGAGGCGGTGAGGGGTCCCATTGTGAGAACGTAAAAGACTGTCCTGCCACTGCCTACTACCACTCTGCAATCACTGCTGTGTCCCCGAGTCATGCAGTCCTGTGCTGCGCCCTTCCAAGCGTAAGTGTCCTGGGGCGCTCCTTCCTCGATGAGTCAACGCCGGCCCCAGCGGAGACAGTGTCCCGCAATCCCACGATAAAGACGTTGTGTCGCGTTGGACTGGGACAAGACATTTCTTGCCTTTTTCCACTCTCGGTGCGCTGTGCTGCGATGGGAGAGCACCGAGGCTGACGACGACGACGACGACGACGACGACGACGTTTCAAAGTGAACAGCGCGCCAGCGACCATTTTTGCGTCTCATGAATCTTGAACAGTGGCAGTGGTAACGCCAGGCGGCAGTAGCAGCGGCAGCAGCAGGACCAGCTACTAGTCTCTCTAGCCTTCCTGCCATCCTGCCGTTTTGCATGCTCCATGGATCTCGGAATGATGATAGCTGCTCAGACAACGCCAGCGAGAGCAAGCTGTTGGGTAAGCCGAGGGGGCGGGGGACATATGAAGAACGAATTGGTGCCGTTGCATGACAATGCACGAGAGACCTATTGAAAAGTAAATGAAGGAATTTTATCAAGATTAATCAATCATAAGTGAACGTATCGTAATGTCGAAGTCACGGTCATGCGGTATTCGATGAAGCGGCTGAGCGGAGGGACTGAGCTAAATAAAAAGAGAAAAGTTTGCGGGAAGATTCAAAGCTAGAGAAGCTAGTTCTAGCGCGACGATACGTACCGTTTGTTGAACATATTTGTTGACGATATGCGTGTAAATTAGTTACGCAGTAAATGGCTCTGTGATACAGAAGCTACAACTCTGCATGAAATCTACGGAAAGTGCAATAGTCGGCACTTTTACAGAATGTATTGAGTGGGTCTACAGCGTGAGTTGGAGAGCGGTACCAGCCTGTGTTTTCATAAATCGATGGGTCCCTGTCTGAGAAGTACCGACTCACGCTTAATTGCCTCAAGTCAATGGGTTTGAAATGACTCACAAGCTCGACAACTTTTTCCATGCTACTTTTGCGTGGACTTCGGTCTCTCGGACAAGCTTTACTGTCGAGAATTTTATTATTATCATTATTTATTACCATTATTGATTGAGGACCGACTTCTGAATGTTGTTCGACATTTCCATACGCGCAAATAGGTATAGCATATTGTAGTTTGAGCAATTTGTCCTGTCCTAATAATAGAATGCTTCAGTTGAAACGAAACGTGCACACAGCAAACCGGCTGGTACCCTCCAGCATTACAGAGAAAGAAGGGGAGACATGTACAAGGCAATGAGGGTCTCCAGGAGGTCTACTCAGTTCAATATAAGAAGGAACTAACTAAAATTAAAACGAATAGTTAAGGGGCTGCACTTGGTGGCTACCACCCGACTCGTGCACATCGAGTCCTGCTGCAGTATTCCAGCTACACGTTACATCGAACCTAAGTGTCTTATCCTTCCTCGACTGTTAAGTAACAACTTGAGCCAGAGGGCAGAACAGTTATTATTATTATTATTATTATTATCGAGTTCGAACCCATTAGTATTCTCAGCAATTTGCACCAAATAATGTTTTCGGGCTGACTCTCAGCTATAATAGCATAACGTCCACGCTATTGCTTTTTGCATTGATAAACATGGATAAACACGGATCCCTAATGCAAATGTGCAACGGTAGGGATCGAACCCATGCAGCTACTGGTCTCGTCCATTTGCAAAGCGTGTACGAATGCACTACGCGACCAGTCTCGACAGCTCCTTGCACCTGATTTAATACAACCAACCAGGTTCTTAATATTTGATACATTCTATCCCCGATCTCAACCAAATGGTATGCTACTCACTGGGAACCAAATTACAGTGAGCTATTTATGTGCCAGCGTGACTTTCAGAAACTCCCACATCCGCGTAGGTTTGAACTCATGGAGTACCGCAATAGCTACGCCTACGCATTTGTGCCTACGTCTGTTTCGCACACTTTGTGAATTATCAGTACACGCGGTAGCTATGTAGTAAACAAGTTGAGTAGTTACACCATCATCAGGTGGTGTTGATTGCATATTGTTTTAAATTAATACTGTTTGTGTTGCAATTAGTTTTCGCAGATAGATAACCTTATATTAAACACATTATTTTCCAAATTTATATAAGCCGTGCTAGTGTTGCTAAAAGTACACGACATATTGCGTTAGCTTGTCACGCTATATAGCACTTGGATCTCTTTCGATGGCTCAAGACCAGTGGCTAAAAAAACGAGTCTACGGTTGACAGATTTGTGAGCTATTGATGCCACATTCTTATCCAAAAACGAAAACGTGATTCAAATATAAAATCAATAAGGATATTAGCCTGTCATCAATTCATGCACCAAAGTATAGGACATCCTCGACCTCTACTCTGACCTTGTTTGGATCATTGAAAATTTCACCCTGTACATCCGGCTTCAGATGGGAAAACAAATGGTACTTCTAAGGGGCAATGTGTGGGGCTTTTCTCATCAGATACCCTTCTAACTCATACAACTGCCAGAAGGTCTTTATACTAGCGCCTGCTTAAATCCAGCATCCAGGTGCCCCACGTAGCTTATACCGCGTCAATTTCACCAGGAAACCTGCTTTTCGGTAAGTGTCCTTCTCGAGCCTGTGCTGGCCGACTGCTCAGTCTTATGTCATTCGACTTTTTTACTGGTGTTGTCGTATCATCTCCCTTTTCGTTACAGATACTCATCCGATCGAAGATCGGTTGTTTTCGCTGCTCGGCCAGTAGACATTGTCAGTCGGCTACTCCGAAACTTCGCTCTTGTCTGTCAACTTGTGAGGAATCCAACGATTGAACTTGAATGCCATGTCGATGAGTTTCAGAGCTAGACTAATGACTGTCTGAGATACCTTGAACACCAAGCGATCATGTTGTTACATAGTAATCGCCTGCAGCAGATCATCTTCTGGGGTCACAATATTCATGGAGTAGGTTTCTAGGTTCAAGGCTCGTAAAACCTGAACGAAACCCGACATACAAATCTTTACAGTTAGAACTGAACGACGGAACGTATTTTATGCTGAGGGTCCGTTGCACCAGTGTCCTGTTAGAACCTATAGAAGATTACTGCCCGAATGTACTCATGCGATAGATTCATTTTGAACCATTGGTGGAGCCGAAGACACTTGATCAGAGCTGATTGTGTTGAACTCTCTCCATTCGTCTGCCACAGCTGAATAAAAACACGAGCTTCAAACGATACAATGATTTTGCGGATAAGCTGATTAACGTTCGAAATTAGTGTTGTGCCTGTCAGGGTCAGTAATCTCTGCCAGCATATGTGTCACCATTACATGTCCAACTCAGTTCATTGTTTTATAGATTGATGCCAAACACATTATGTGCTTAATTGTCGTTCTTCTCACGTAATGTCGTAATTGGCGCATACCGCCTGCCGACTGGTGTCGATCAAACCTAATGTCAAGGTAAACGGTTCGTCGCTAGCTGAGTTTTCGAAGATGCAGAAGGGACTTGTGTGCCCGATTGAAGTTGATTTCCATCAATGATGCAATTGTCTCTCTTTTGAGGCAGTTCTTACCGGTAGCAGGTATCAGGCAGTGTTAATCAATTGATGCGCAACCTCTAGAGTTTTCCATCCTACGTGACTGATAAACTGATGGGTCAGTTAGTCACCGATTTAAGAATCGCCTTGAATAGGAGGAGTTGTGTTCTTGCTTTTGCTTATGGGTATATCAGCGATGCTCAATTTATGCCTCATACCCCGATCTCAATGCATGTAACTCTTCGCGTATCGCAAAGTAGCACTTATCAATGCAGTGTTGGAAGAGGTTACGAAAGAGTTCACAGCTAGATATGCCAGTTGAGGCTCGGCAAGGTCACATGATTCCTAACTAGAAGATGCTTAGTTTACCTTATAAATGAACAACAGGTGTAGGTTCTCATAGAACGCCAAGAGAGAGACACGAAGGGGTTTCCCTACAAACAACCCCTTTGACAGTCAATGGATAATACATTGGCTTCCTAACAATAAATGTTTGTGCCACTTCTGCAACGTCACGTCACTTGCACTTTGGCGGATTCATTTAGCTCTACTACACAGTTATACGTACTGCGACATATGTACACACTGATTTGTAATTCAGCCAGCAAAAATCAAGCGGCAAGATCGCTATTCTTTAAACGCCTTCACTTAGAGACGCTACACAACACCCTTTCTGTACTACTCTACACAATCCTTGGGGTGTGGACCCCAGCGTGTATCGAGGTTATTTTTATGCACGCCTATCGGGACCATATATTTACGTATATGCATACATATATATATATACATACATGCACATTCGTACGTTGCGCCCCGTAGTAGGACTTTCGATTCAGTGCCACCGATAGAACCACCACCGAAGTTCCCATGGCCACATACTCAGGTCTACTGCATTACCAGCTGGGAAGGAGAGATGCGCGTATAGAAGGCAAATATGCTAGGTGCATACAACAATGAATGGGTGGGATAGAGCGACCGGGCTGCTCGCGCCGGCCGGTGGCGTCTGTTGTACAGGACGTGTCATGTTTGCCCAGAATGCCCAGATTCCTACCCGTTGGCATCTCGTAGTTCTCGGCGGGAACACCAACACCAGTATACGTATTGTACACAACAACAGGGCAACTCTGTCAAAGCCGACGTAAATAACATGAACAGCAACAATATAAACCGCAACAAGAAACGATGACAAGGAGGAAAGTGCAAATAATAGACAACATCTTAGATCGGATAGCTGATATATAATATTTGAGTTCCTTCGTTCGCTCTCCGTTCGCTGAGAGACGGACCGTTTTAGATGGACAAGGCTGTACACAAGAGACAACATTGTTTTAACTTATTTCGATCGATTTCATCGAGAATACAAGTTGACAGATGATACGCAATGACACAGAATCGTCTCGTTGTTGTAAGAACATTCTTACTGTTCTCGATAAATCCTGAAGTCGCCGCCCCCATTTGATTGATGTGAGCAGTCGCTCATAACAACGATGACATACAACGACTTGTTTTCCAGCAGACGGCTTCACACCCCAGATGTGTACAACAGCGGCAGCATTGGAAGAAATCAGCAAAGCTTAGATCGAGTAGCACACACTTTTTGCAAATAATCCACTGGTTACGCCTATGAGATCAGCGAAACGTACGCTTTATACATATAATGTTACCATTCCAGTACCTCGCGCATTTGGTTTCTCCGCTTGAGCTACTAGTTCGAAGGGTTAGCAGATGAAGAATCGCTCGCAACCAATCGATTTTTCCAGCTGTATTGTAATAGTTACGTTGAGACAAAGGGGGAGATGCGGAATGCTGAACTGGAACCTGACCGATGAACAACAGCATAGAGGAGCTCGGCGAACACGAATCGAGGGCGCGACCTGGCGAACCGGAAGCTTCTTCTCCAGTTCGCCCATGATGTAATGAGTGGGGGGACAGCTGGTTGGGATTACGCGACGCATGCATACCCTATGACACGACAGGCGTTAATTAAGCAGAGCAAGATTTCTTATGTATATTTTGCAGAAGCAACTCGTCGTGACTTCATCAAAGGCCTCTCTTTGACCGATCTTTCTCGAATCTCAGCTTGCAACGGCTGGATGCGATAATTCACCAGTCAACGGGGCATACTAGGGCAGGCAAAAAGAGTCGTATACTATGCTTGGAGCCCCAGCTAGGTTGAAATGCCTGCAACTGTAATTGCAGGTGCACAAACGCTACTTGTTTGTAATAGCTGGTAACGTCTACAAATATGTTTTTCGTAAAGTGCTCCCCTGGAACCCAAACACACCTATCTTCACCTATCGCACTTCTTTGCAATATTCAGGCGTCTCTAACCCTAGAACAATTATCTGTACTTAATTCTCCCGAACTAACTCTGTCACTTAAAAATGAGAACATAAGTAGGCAAAGTTTAAGGGTCGATCGATTTCAAATCACAAACCATGATCAGAATTGAGTGCGGCTGAACTAGTGGATGAAACCGACGTGGTCCGTCTGTGTTTCTCTCGACTCGGTTCCCTGTTATCAATTTCCCTCCGTTGGAGGTTGTGTATTCTCCAACTGAGTGATTTCGTACGTACATACCAAACAGCGGAATTTCCAGATCTATAATAGCGTCTCTGCTGTGTGTCCTTTCTAAACACTTATCGTCCCGTATTCCAGATGCCTTCATGCTGGCTAAATATACAACAACATAATATCAGAGAATAAAATTGCTCCGTCAAGCATCCGACATCGGCATGAACACGGCTGCTGTTGCACATCGTAAGTTTGTCAACGACATAGTCTCGTAGATGGTCAAGTGGTGAGCGTTATTACAAACACACGCTGACTTACCTAACTAAGTGAAAACACCGTAAACACTAAGGTGAACGCTAGGTAACTTTCTATGGGAGAGTTAGATAGACAGGCGGCTGTAAAGGTAAGATCAGTAAAGAAACCCGCACGGTGACCTTAAAATGGAGGCCCTATTTCTTGTACGAGTGACTCATACAAGAGTCTTGTTATACAAGAGATAGCTCCAATAACCTTCGAAAAGTCCTCTGTTTTCCTGAGAGCTCTGCGATTATAATTACTCAGGCAAGGATTCCGTGTTATACAATTGCATACAGGTCAAAAGAACAAGATACCAATCGATTTACTTTACCGCTTGAAACCCTAAACGACGGCATAACACAATTAACTCCACGTATAAAACACAGGTGCGCTGTTTCAAGGAGAGAGTAACCAGGTTCAATCACCTGTAACAAAGTGAAACAGCTGAGAGCCAGTTAACCGACTGTTTTTTAGTATGTTAACGACATGGAAATATCATGTCATCAAGTGGGTAAAAGTAGAATGTATAGCAATAACTTTTATGGCCTATTCAACCGGCTAGTCACTTGTAGGAGGATAGACTTTCCGCTGAGAATAGCCCGCTCTAGTCGCAAACAGTTGGATAAAGGTTGACCCGGGCTGCTGCGTACTACTACTGCGTAGGACGATCGGTTCAACGTTTTCCCGATGTCGAGAGCTTTAACGAGAGGGCGAAAGTGAAGTTGAAGTCGATCATCGCCGCTGCTCCTGAGGCGGCTGTTGTCGCTTTTGCGCCAATCTCGTCCCGTTGCTCGGATACGCCCTACACCGCGAGCCATCCTGGATTCCCCCCGCGATGTGTGTCCTTCTCTTTCTCGCTCTGGAGGGGCAGTTTCGACGAACCGCCAAGGGTGCAAGGAGTAGTGTGCCTGTGAGCCGCCATGGCGGATCGCCCTCGTGGATCCATCGCGTAGAAAGGGCTTAGGGGTTGGGTATTGCGCGGGGGCGCGAGGGGTACAAGGGAACTCTACCGGACGAAAAGCAGGGCGAGGAGGACGAAGCAGCCGGCCTTGACGAACTCACCCATCTGGGGTGAGCCCGCACGGAGTGGTTGGTTGGGACTCGGGTCGGTTCGCTTGATCAGGCAGTTCGAGGCCGCCGATACTGGGCCCCGGTCGCCTGCTCCGCCGCCTGCAAAGAGGATCTGAGTCGAACTTTTCAAAGACACCAGCGATATCACCACCCGATGCCCATGTATCCTTCTGCTGCCGTTCCACCGCTGCCGTTGATGCTTCCTAACGAGTTCAGCCACAGTTCGGCTGGAACAAACACAAAACAAGAGCAGCTAAACCAACAGAAAACGCTCCCGATGATACAGTTGCCCATGTGCGGAGAAATATATATAGAGGGAGGGAGGGAGGGAGAGAGAAAGAAAGAAAGAGGGAAAATAGAGATAGAGAGAATGGATAAAACGAAGAAACCAAGGAAAAAGTAAATAATTGAGTTGGCATCAGGGCTTCATTCGTTTGGCACCAGGGCCCACAGGCCCTCGTCGATCGCTGCGACCACAGCTGACCGATGGCTGACATAGAGCAAGAGGAGATGAAGGATGAAAATGATGTATCATCATGTGAACTCAACTTAAGCAATATTATTTTTGCGGGGAGAAACGGGAAGGGATTTTCAAACTTTCCGCATCTTAACATGTATCGCATAGATTTGTGCAGGGCAGATCGGCGTTAATGTGGATCTGTAGCGTTGAGCTTTAGGGACACAACATTGTGACGGTAGGACGATCTGTACGAGACACAGCTGATGAAAAGGCACGCCCTTGTACGCACTGGATACTGGACGATTGATGCAGATTAGATGGACGGGCCGAAGCAGTGAACAGCTGCTAAAGAAACAAAGAGGTGAAATTAACGAGGGACATCGCTGTAACAAAGGAAAATAGTTCACTTTTATGTGTCTACTATTACTGCCTGGGTCTGTCATATATGGTGAATTATCTAGAGAGGCAATGCTTTACAAATCAATGATGATATTAGCTTTATCGAACTAACTCAAGGATAGAACACAAGGTCAGCTGAGAAAGCTAACTAGGCCATATGTTCACGTATTCACCACTTCGAGGCATTCAGCATAAATCGAATAACCAGGATATTAAATAAACAAAATTTAAAAAAATCGGTGCATATTAAAAGTAAACGTCCAGGGTGGTCATTGCTGCGATCTAGCTACGCTCGGTATTCCAGTAGTGCTGGATTATCAACAGCAATAGAGCCGTGGCTTCGTTAAGTTAAAATAATCAGTGACTTATTTTCTTCCCTTGTCAACTTTTGAGAACGATTCTCCGGATAATGAGTCTTACTTCGACTAAAATAAGTGGCAGTCTTAAGGAGCCACGTCCGGTGAATACATGGGGGAGAACTTCTCAGAACAACTTGAAGAAGGTTTCTCGTTCTCTCAGAGCGCTTTATGGGTGACTTCCCCTTGAGGCAAAAGCACTTCGCTAGCGTTGCTACCTCTCATTAAGTTCATGAAGCATCCACGTCTCTGTTTTTGGTATCAATTCCATAGTAGCCAGACGATGCGAAAATATGTGGCGTGTCACCCTCAACTCATCAGAGGCGTTCTTCCCGCTCGAGTTTCAGGGATATTTTCATTCAGAAGGGTGTAAAGTTCTTCCTCTGAAACATATCTGTTTGTTTGCAGATTGGACGATATCCCACAGAGACAAATTTTGATTTTCTCAGTACGATATATATCATACAGCTTTTAAATATTGACACACTGACTGAATTAGCAATCATGATTGAGTCAATATATGCTGTTTCTTGGGTAGTATTTATTTAAATTTGAAAAGCGAACTGCCTCGACTGTCTTATGTTACCTTCCCTTTAGAGACCTAGGTCTTTGCCGCAAGATGCCTGAACAGCAAACGGATCAAATGTTTCGGAAGTTGTCGTGCGATCTCAGAGAGAGTAACACAATGCACTTCCACACAATACTTCGGCGAGGAACTATTGTAAGACCGTTCAACCACAACTCAATCTTGTCACCATTTGACTGGGACCGCCTTTGATATTACTCCGGTCAAGGAGCTGACATGGGTTGAGTACATGTAGGCTCGTTGGACGTGTCTATCCTTCTCCAGCAGCCTGAATATCAGCTATTTTTAAAAGAAGTGTCCTCATTTCAGTATTCGTGCAGAGCTTTGATGTCAATTTTGTTACAAAATCGAAAGCAATACAAGGTTTTACAGGGGAGCGAATGTATAAATAAACGACGGTTTTCTCGTTAAGTCGACGAAAGATAGTACTCGAATTGACGGTCCCTGACTGTGTACGCTGCATCTCTGATGACCACGCGTCAGAGATCCAGAGGACATGCCGTGATTCCAGTAGGTGACTGCTCGGCTAGTTCTAGTATCAACGAGGAATATGGGTAGAATAAAAAAAAACGGCGTCAACCAACGAGCCCGCTCACTAAATCACTACATTTCTTTCGAAACAAGGCCGAACTTTATGCGTACGTCATAGTCCACACGTTGCAAATAGTTTTCCTAGGGGACACAGGCCTGTTCGGCGTATGAGAGTTCCGAGTTCCGAGGCAGGGCAGATGGAGCCATACACCTTCTCCGGTGGTCCACTGAGGCTTCTACGAGCGCTTTACGGCTCCCCGTCGCTGACAGCTGCCCGAGAGGGAGCAGGTGGCATATAGATAAGATGGGTGGGAATACGAGATTGGCTCGCTGATTGAACGAACACCACACAAACAAACCTGCACAAACACGTCAATTAGTAGTGGTGCTATACCCCGTACAGTCCGACGCTGCCATTTATATACCAGACGCAATCTGTGGAAGCGATGGGAGGTTCTTGGTAACTCAACCTGTTTACAACCATCCGCGACCGTCGGCTGTGTTTGCACAATACACAGTTTACGTTGATGCGCTTGCGTCAGTGTTCGAATTACCCATGTGGAACCTACGTAGATTGCTGCGCTCGTCGCATAGAACTGCCCAAGTCGGTCGGTCGGAGTTCTATTCGGTGGTTTGTCGGTGATCAGATGAGCTGGATAAGTGAGATCTCAGAGAGGGTTTCTGGTTGCTTACACTTGGATAAGGCGCAAGTCTACCGTTAGACATAGCCCCCTACAGTGCCCTAACGGGTGAAATAGCATCTGTTTCAACAGTAAACCTAACCGTAAACTCATGTCGTACCCTGATCTCGAAGGAAGCCTGAAATGATATCATAGTCAACGGTATATCATAGTTGATGTGTAACGGTATAATAATAGTAACTTCATGTGATATTGTTTAAAACCTACGTTGAACTTGTAAAAACCTATGCGGGGCCAGTCTGGAATCCAGGCCTTAAGAGAGACCAGGAACTTCTAACTAGAGTATTGAAAAACTTTATAAGACGAGTAGCTTTTCAATGTAATTGTGACAAAAATAATGTAAATATTGTACACATACTCGATCGTCTTACAGCCTTAGATAAGGTTCAAATTTAACAAAATAGGGGCCAAACAGCCAGCCATGGCTGAAAAGATGTTCGATATAGTTCGAACAAACACCAGATCAACGCGAAACATACTACCAAAATGCATAGCTACGAAGAAGTGTGTAAATGACCTGTCCCCCTGGGGATATCACGCCTACGGCATGACCGTACAAACTGAAATTTCTCTTGTACAAACTAGTATTTCTCTTGTCAGGGGAGATTTAATTTGCGAGTCGCCAGCTGCTGATTCGCGCAGTGTGTAATATTCCTTTGTATTAAGCGATGTTATTATTATTATTAATTACCTCAGGAACATAAATGAAAAGATAGTCTCGATCGAGGACCAATGTTAGCCAATGAAGGGCGCTTCCTGCAACTACACTACGATTAATTTTTAAGGAAACGCCGCAATATTCCCCTATTCTATTAAGTTGACCTACGACAAACGTCGACACGATATCTGAATACTTAGTAAAATTGCTCGTTTTTGTCTTTGGCGGTTGCACTCCTTGATAAATAGCAAGTCCGATATTCAAGGATGACCTTCACCTATCATCGTGAATGGTGCTACCCCTTTTCTATCTTGTAGAGTTATTTTTATCGAAGTGGACTATCGGCACATGGTATTTGAGGTCAGTATTAAATTACCATAGGACGACCTGATGGCAATCGGGATTCAGGGGTCGAACCGGTTGGTTGTAACGGGCAACGGGATCGGATGTCCGATAGTTGCGGTTTTTCACAATCGAGCAACGAACGTTCGACGACGTCACGTTTTGACCGAATGGGACTGGCAGTTTTAAAGGCGGTCGAGCCTCTGAAATGATGGCTGCGCTTTTCTTTTTTTTTTCTAATATCTAGCAAACGTTCGATTGTGTTGGGGTTAAGCTGTACCCCTCAAAACCACCCCCGCTCACGGCCTAGTTGGCCCGTTTAAATCGGAAGTGGGTCGGCCCGTTCGGTTTGCTCTTTACAACGCCCGTGCTGCCCCGATCATTATGGCCAGCTTCGGCGATTATTGGAAATCGCTTAGAAATGAGTTCGACGAAGTCATTCCGAGGTCGTCGACGACGACAAAGTCACTGGGTGGCCGGTCATTGTGCGAGCGTCTAACTGCGGCACGAAACTGCGCGGGACAAAATATGTATTACAATGCGGTGACGTTTTTATTATGAGACTCGTCGTCTATGGAAAACTTCGGCCAATTTTGAAGGGAAGATTGGCGAAATTGGTTAAGTTAACGCGTGTTCGTATTCTATCTTGATATAAAAACCTACAGCGCTGTGCACATTTAAATTATATAAAGCAAAGTCTTTGATGTTCTTCGTCTATGATCAGAACTTCGTGAAGCATCTCCCCGTCATTAAGGGATACATAGGATAAGGTCAATTATATATTTGGCTATTTAATGAGCTTGCAACAATTAAGTATTAATTAGATTATTAATTAAATTTTTAAAGCCATCCTGTGGATACATTTTTACGACCGTTTGTGCAATTTACGTTAAGGTATATTGATTCGCTCTGGTGGTGGTCAATCGCATCTTTGTGGAATGGTATTTGTCACCGCACTGTTTAGTCTGTCTAAATATACAAGCAAAACCTTGGTAGTCCTCGTATCGAAGTGACCTTTCAATGTCTCGTTCGACCAATGTCGTATGTTTACCCAATTAGCAAGTCTAGCTTCAAAGAAGACTTAATGTGAAACCACTACACCGTTCATCAGATAGGTCGGGTAGTAAAATCTACATTGGATTGTTATTATGAAACGCCTCTAATTAGAAAGCAGCGAACGTTTTATTAGTCCTTCTCCCCCAATCAGCATTAGTGAGAGTGTGTGCCATAGTGGTCGCTACTTTGAACACACCAAGCGAAGATGAAACTCCCAAGGAGGGCAAGTCTGCCGTGTGACGGCAAACTTGGTCGACTACGCCTGTGAAGTATGACCCACGAGGGGACGGCGCTTGTTCAGACTGCCTGATGAAGTATTTATAAGTAGTTTGGTCAGCAAGGACGATCATTTATTCTGTATCGATAGGATTTGTGGGCGACTGAATTAAACATGAGGAGAGGGAATCAATGGACGGATAGGACTTCTGCTCCAATACGGCGTTATCAAGCATCTTCGAACCTGTGTTTAAATGGACAAGCTGGAAGAGCCTGGGCTAAGCTATATTGAATTGTGGAGCTTTTGTGGAACAACAAACAATTTGAATGTATTCTACTGTTAAGTGTCTGTATGTTAAGGGTCGGTTAACTGATCGCAGTTAATATCGTCCTCGCTCTAATGGATAAATTACGATATCATCAAGTCACAGGTAGGCATGGCGTATCCTTTCGTTCACAACTATTAAAAGATACCTAACTAACTTTGTTAATAAACTTTGTCCTGTGAGTGTAATGACTTCATCGACTTCTACTGCCATTCTGCAACGTCTATATCGCTAATTTAGACAAACAATATGTCTAATGAGAGTATAGTATATTTTGGCAAGCATTCTATTGGTTTTACAAAAATAATAATAAAATAACTGTGGCTTAACTTATTTACTACCGAAGTATACATTAATCAATCTCTCTTTTTATGTAGACGGGATCGTCTCCTCGTTCTTTTTTTTTTATTAATGTCGGCCCAGGCAGCACACCCACTAATTATAGAATGTTGATATCCAGAAGGGCTGAAAAGATCAAAAGCTGACCGTCCTTGTAAGCTTGTATCTTGCTTGGCAAAGAGCATGTGGATGTTGACCTCATCAATAACAGTTATATGCATGACACACTTGTACTGCTGTTCCAGTTGGGTTAGCAACTATTCGCATCTATTGAGTGCTTAATTTCGCTTGACTATTTAGCTAAGCGTCACATTTTCTCACATTTGATTAGTGCGCAATTTAGCCGGCAGACGTTACATTAGGTGGATCGCATTTTTTTTACTTGTCAGGTATAGCGTGCACTGTAGCATCTAAACTGAACAGATGCCGCATAGCAGCTAAACGGTCCTCTTATGTTATTATTATGATCTCTTTCAGTTGATATTTGTGCTCGACACAGCGGCGTCATCTATCTCTCTCGCCTTCTTACTCGATAGTTTACTGTCAGTGCCAGACGGGCGGGCAGCTACTCTGTAGGATAGAGGAGGGAAGATAGAGTTTTCATCAGGCATCCAAGCAAACTCAATTCGATTACGATCCGAGAGCCTCTTTAAAAATAGCATCATCATTAAAAACGATCCTGAGAAAGCGATTGTGTCTGGCCTCCCCTGCAGTGATCCGGGATAGTGGTTTCGAGGCTCGAGGCTGTCTGTGGTTTGGCGCTGAGACTGGTAATTTGAACTGAGTGCACCCTCTGCTGCCTCTGTAGTGGTGTACGATTTACCGGTCTAGTGTATCTGGAGAGAAAGCGTGTCACATGTGGTTTGGGGAGCAGAGCGGGAAAAAGTACGATGTACGGGTATAGAAAGAGCCTGAAAGAGCGAGAAAAACCGAAGCAAAGCAACCGGAGCAGCTCGGATAAGGAAGAAACTGGCTTCCTGCCGTTCTATTCAGCTTGCCACCGGCAGACGATACAATACCATCGCACGTACCTCGCTCCCCTATCGTCTCCCACAGTTCGAACGAATGGAATGGCCAACGTTCGAGCTCAAACTGACACCTGAAAATAAACCTCGTCGAATCCACAAATATACGTAGTGGTAAAATGTATTGTACAATAGAAACAGCTGAATGCTCAGCCAAGTCCTCAGCAGATATATCCTCATTTTATAGTACGTTACATTTACTCTAAATAGAACACCATTTCACACTTCTGTAGAAGTGTCGATTGGGTGGTTACGGGCCGATGTGGTGGTAACAATATCGTTCGTCGATATATTCAATATTGTTGAAGACGACGAAGATGCATATAATGTCCAATTCATCTATGAAATTCTTGCCCACAGACGACGTACCCGCTCTGCTAGTTGTCAACCGATCTATGACTTCTACTTTCGGCTTAGAATGTGATCAACGTGATTTTATATGCGATTCTGGCCCAGTTGTCTTGCTGTTGTTGTTGCTGCTACTGCTTGACTCCAAAGCTTTGCACACCAAAGCTTTGGAGATTCAGACGAACATGACGAGTTAAGGTTGTCCGCCTCGTATAGCTCTTTTGGTGAACATCATACGGTCACGTTGTTCCCTGTGCGCATCGTGTACACAGTCCATTGTGTCTATCTTTTTAGGTGGACTGGGGCCGCCGGTGACCCTTGTGTTTAGACTTGCTGCTATCCGGAGGCCCACTCCACGTTGAAACGTTTTCGAGATAAACGCATTACTACGACGACTGCCGTATGGGGCTGGCAGGAGGCTAGGAAGGATATATTACGTTAGTTGTGGCCGCCGCTGGATGAGCGTAGCAACCATCAACGAACACAGATCTCGTCGCGAACGGATAACATGAGAGCGGCGCACAAAATAACAGGAGAAAGAAAAACGGGTGTGAGAGTGCAGCTCGAGAGACGATAGGCAGTGTCTCCAGAAGGACAAAACTGGACCTTGCTTGCGTTGTCAGGCTCGCGTCGGCGACAGGCCGTGGGGCCAACCTCCTGGTAGCCCTAGAGCCTTGTTCGGTCACCATTCTGTGGGCGGGGTGGACGCCCCATCCCTCCGTGTTCCATGTTCCGCTTTCTTCCAGTGCCATCGCGGTACCGTTACCCGTGTTGCCGCCTAGTGCTGTATTGCCGTTCCTTTCATAGCAGGAACCGCAATGTCCCCCCTACGGTCCTCCTGAGACCGTTCGCTATGCCTTGGTGTGTTCATGGTTTTTGGCCGGTCTGCTCGCGGCCTTGGCGCGTTGTCTAACGGTCACTTATCGAATTTCGTCCTCAATGGGCGCAGGACTGTGTAGCAGAGTCCTCTCCTGGCTTGTCCGGCCAATGTTGTCCCTGCAGTGGCCATTGCTTGTTCGCGTTGGGCTCTCCCCAGCAGCAATGTGACCATATGAGGGGGGGGGGGGGGGATCGGCGTGGCTCGTCTGTCGTCATTTGATCAGATTTGGCGCGCCCAAACGACGTTAACTCGGTGGTAGCTTGGCTGTGTAGTGGCGGGAACGAGCACATTTTTTTCTCTTACTGACACAAGATGACGACAACTCGATAAACGATTTATCCCGTAGTTGCGCTGGGCAGCCACCGTAGTTCTACCGTCGCCGGCCCCTACAAGTGCTTGTGTTGTTGTGGCTGCTGCTGCTGTTGTTGTTGTTGTTGTTGAAAGTGGTTGTAACAGTTATGTCGCCGGGTCCACGACTGCCAGCAAACTAGTTTGTTTGGATCTGTTATAGACGTTATTCAATGAATGGGCATGATATAACATATTGGTCAGTTTGAGGAAACGAATAACAGCTAATTAAACTTGGTAGCGCCGTTATGGGGTTAGAAAATATGGCTTCTATAATCAATTTACTATTTAAATAAATACATTTTCCGGGATGACTCACAGCCAACATTTAACGTCCATGGTAATGCTTTCGGAACTGCTTCATTAGACGGACCCCTTTAAATGCAAATGTACAATTTACTATTTAATCGTTCTTATTCGTTCGTTATTATGGGATTTACACAATGATTGACAAGTCATGCATCGTGATGAGGGTTGCAGAATCATATTGACACTTCTGACTGTCACTGACAGAGAATTCCAAATAAATACACAGTTTTAAGAATGAATAATTCACATATCTTTGACATTCGCTCAGGAAAACCGTTACATAGCACATCCTATATCATTAGTCGTGCTGGATATTTTTTCTCGTGTATGTGGAATATCTAGTAGCCTATGGGCAATCAATATCCTGAGCCGCCGCTTTCAAGCACTAGCCACCATATAGGCATTGTTTGCGAGAGTCATATCGCATTTCTTTTTTGCTTCCCATATGTGGTGGCAATCGCACATAAGCAGCTGCCGTCCGCCTCCATCGCATGCATTCAACCACCAGGCTCTGTGACATGTGCATGTGTGGGCGTTATTTGGTGCCCCCGTTGCTGCCATTCAACTCAAAAGCTACCCTGGCACGACATGCTCTGCCGTTCGCCATCGCCGTTGCCTCGTGCCCTGGACAGGCCGGCCTTAGTCTCTAATTGGAGTTCTTCGATGCGTATTGGCGCTCAGGTCTACTTTGCTGTAACCTCCCCCACCCCGAGCTCCCCCGTCTGTCTTTTTATCCTCTTTGGGCTCGAGCCAAGTCAATCTCGAAGTCCTTTGGCCCTTTGGCAACCAATTCCGACTCGAGCTACCTTCACGTGGCTACTTTCCTGATCGCCACCCATCCACTGCTTATTTGCTTTCGCGTGGCCGACGACAGGCTCAGAGGACCTATTGGGGCTTTCGAGCTGCCTCGGCGACTTGCTCCTGCAGAGGGTAGTAGAAACCCACCACGTACTCGATGAGGCGGAACCCAGCCACCGCAGCCCATTCGAGCGCCTGGTTCGGTGCTGCTTGGGCTCGCCCACACTACCCGACTACAACATGGGTTCTGCCTGAGAGAGCTCAATTGAGAAAAGCCGAAACGCTGACCGCACTGATCACATGGAGCAGATTTGTGTTAAATATGGTTCTTCGTCCTATTGTGGAACGAGATCCACTTGTATAATCCTATTGAACAGATTAGAATCCGGTTTGAGGTCTAAGCAACAAGGGGTTAACTCACTGCAGAGTGGAGTATGCCATATAAATTTATAAATAAATTGTGTATTCTTATGAAATAATTAACTTTTATATTTGGAGCCATGGAGGGGCAACCGACTTGTCATTGCTAGACCTGTGCATTTAGTTCCAGTAAAATATTAAAAATGCTTATCTATGAAAATTCTCTAGCTTACATCCTGTTCCGGGCGGGTACAAGCTGCTGTGGTACCGCATGAGGAAAATTAGGTTGAGTTATGGAACAAATACTTATTGTGTGATTGACTTCGATGTCTCAAGCGCGGAATATATGAGGTGCAATAACTCTGATATATAATATAATATTTGATATACATTTTTATATTAATTTCTTTTATTATATAATTCTCCAAATAATATTTTCACAGAGGGTTTTTGCAACCTTTTTTAAGTTTTTGGAAGAAAAACCCATCATGGACACCAAGCTTCACTTCTGAGGGATTCGCCACGCCAGTGTGAGACTCGTACTCGCCAACGTCTTGGACGGGGCGAGTCTGTCTCCACCCGGTGCATGTCATTGAAGAATGCATGTCATCGAAGAATTTTTCGTTTATCTCTGTGGAGATTTGAGAGATCTGATTGCCCAAAAAACGGCGGTCACTACCTTCCTGCACTTCTCGCAGATGTTTGCGGTGAAGCTGCGGCCGTCGTAAGAGAACAGTGGCCCCAGGTATGGAAACCTAATTACGTAAGCGAACGGTGAACTGGCATATCGCAAGATGTTAGTGGCCGTTCGACCCAAAGCGTTTACAGAGACGTAGGGGCGTGGTAGCTGCATCTGGAACCTGTTTGGGCCATATATGACCAAGTCGTCCGCGTACAAGATAACTTTGACTAGGTTTTTCAGGCCTCTTATTCGAGCGGGCAGGTCCTTCAGTAGGATGGAGAACAGGAGAGGACTCAAATTGTCACCCTGTGCTAGGCCTATTGTCTAAGTTCGAGTTCGGCGACACCATCCTTAATAGCTATTCTGTTCTCCTGTAGGACGGCCCTGAGGAGGTTGAGCACTTTGACTGGTACTCCGACCTCTGCCAACGTGCGTAAGACCGTGTCTCTTGGCACCGAATCGAATGTTGCCATGAAGTCAACGCAGACTACACACAGTGGTTTCGACGGTGTGGCTAGGGCCCTCTTAACGTCCTCCATCCGAATCGTGCAGTCGGTTTCTGTGTAGCGATCTCTGCTGCTCGGACGGGGTGGCCCGTATGTTTTCCAGGTAGTCACATAGTCTCCATGTCAGAAGACAACAGAGCAGCTTATAGCACACACTCTTTTTCGCAATGCCCCGCCAATGTGATGGAACGGCCGGATCCCCTTCCCCTTAGGGATAACTAGCAGGTTTGCATCTGTCCACCTTGTTGGAAGGGTGCCCGTCCGCAAGCATTCGTTGAATAGCGCGGATCAGCAAGGGGCAAGGCAGAGTGCACTTTTCAGATGCTCATTACGAACTTTGTCATGGCCGGAGGCTTTATTGTTGCGGAGACTTCGGAGACCTCGCAAGATCTCCTCGATGGTGAACTCCTGCTGGAGGACGTCCCGTATCTATGAAGTCGTTTTTTTCCCACACCCCGTCTAGGGTTGGCACCTCGCGGGGAATGGTATCCCGCGAAGCGAACATTTCTGAGAACTGGTTTGTGAGAGCTGAGGGGCTAATAAGGCAAACCGCGGTACTCCCTCGGTGGGCCAGCCACCTGTAGGGCTGACGCTTTGCTTCTGCGATAAGGCGGATTTCTAGTATCTAGTGGTAACTCCTACGCTGTATTGCATGTGTTTTCCTACAAATTGTTCTGAATATCGAGGCCAGCGGGAGGTAACCCGGGTGCGACTCTGCAGGGGACCTGAAGGCAATCTGGGACCTGCGGGCAAGGCTGCAGCTGGGGTCGAACCATGCCCTGTGCTTTTTGGAAGGGGAAGCTGGTTGTACACTCGAGCTCTTTGACTAGGCACTGCGCGTACACCTCCTTGTCTAACACGACCGCCTTCGGAAAGCTTGATGTCACTTCCCTGATAACTGATCCGTTCTTTGGGCAAGTTGGTAGCGAATACGTCTATAACGGAGCTTCCAAAGTAACCCAAAAATGTTGGCGATATGCTGGGATTGATTATCCAGCAACCGTAATGAGCTAGGGTATCGTGGAGGGCTATGGTGCGGCTCGAATTCGCCTGATCGAGGCGGGCGTTGTAGTCACCAGCGACTACGAGAGGCGCACCGGTTAGGAGATATACCGCTTCCAGCCCGCTGACGAGCTTCTCTACCATCGTGTATGTAGATTCCGAATCTGCGGTCGCACATATGCAGCTACTACGGACAATCGCGGGGCCTTATAAAGCTATGACGTTATTCTCATCAAAACACGTCGTGAGGTCGCCTAGCTTATGATTGTAGAAAACGGAGATACCCCCACTTGGTCGCCCCGACGCGGAAGGTAAAAATGACTGGTAGCCCAGGTTTCCGTCAGTATTAAGATGTACAACCCATACAATGCATTGGGGGCGAGGAACTCTATTGAGGAAGCTCCCTCGCAATTTGATCACAGGGGATCGGTTGACATGGTTAGGTCTGTTATTCGAAGCCTGGCGCGCAGCTGAAGGTGCTGGATTGACAAGTTATTATTATTCGCCTAGTCAACATCACTTTTCCTTTAACTCACTTAAAAACAATGATAAATCGATAATTTGAGAATACTCGATACCAACTAAACAATCTTTGAGTAGACTCTAGGTAGGTATAACCAGTAGGGCATATCAGGGCCACCTTTCCTGTTCACGCCAACCCTTTTTTGGTGAAAGGGGTTCACCACAGCAGTGAGAGATTTTCACTCACTAAAAGCCTTGAAGCTCGAAGACTTGGGACCGTGGGAGAGGGCCGTCCCTTGGGGCACATACAAATAGACACTATAACCAATCACCTGTCAAAGCAAATGGATAATCAACTCAAACATTTCTTGAGTTGATTATTCATTTCTTTTGTCAGATGATTGGTCATAGTGTATTTGGGTCAGCTGCTCCCCTGTGTGACAGGGCTCGGATCTGAATCTCCCGCTATTTCTACAACAGAATGTCGGGGCCACCTTTGCTTTATTTTTCAACCATGTCATACCTGATAAGTATCAAATGATAAATAAAGATGGTAAAGAAATCGAAAAAAATTGTACAACTAGCACGAGTTTAACCCAAGCTGTGCGACTTTCCTGTTTAGCGAAAGAGCGCTACGTTAGGCTCCCGTGGATTTACCCTACTGCAGGGAAAGGGAAGATCCCACTGGCGCCAAGTTCGCAACCATTCTGGAACGCGAGAGCCCTCGCAGATGTGAGTGTTAACTTGGACGACGATATATGTTGATTCAGGTTGTCCATGCTGCTACAAGCACCTTTGTGAAAGGCCCGTAATGAGTCCCACGGCACTAAAATTGTTTATCCATCTTTCCTAAGCAGATAGCTAGACATTTGTGTCTGTGAAATCCAACGATGAAGTTGTTAAACGTTATATATATATATATACGATCAACTCGATAAAAGGCAGAACCGCAGCTGTACCTAGCAGGTTTTTGTTGCCATTCGTCGCTCAGAACGGCTAGTCACGATATGCATTTGGCTGGTTGTATCAGGAAGCTAAATGTTTCATTCTCATCGTATCTCTCGAAGCAATAGACATTCTGCAGACCGTCGGATTAATGAAATGGCGTATACCGGGTAAGATTTATTTTCCTTTGAAATTATTTATATTTGTTTTATTGTAAGCTTTCTAACTGGAACCAAAATGCCAAGCTGTTCTTCACAAAGTAGATATATTGCCCTTTGAGTAGTTATATAGCACGACAAAATGTCTATCTTGCCTTAAATAAATACTATAGATTTTCCGGGCTGACCCACAGCCGACATGTAACTTTTATCTTGCCTTAAACCCACATATGCAATATATGAGAAAACCTGGTAGTATTTTCTGAAAATACTTACTTTGCGTACATATACCTGTGTTTGTAGCAGTGAAGGTTGTGCCTTATTAACCAAAGTGAAAGCTGTTCCGGACGTTAAACGTTGGTCGGGAGCCATCCTGAAAGAAATTAGCTTTAGTGGAAGTTACGTAATAGTAATAATTTGCTCTCTCCAACAACAAGCGAATTGTATTGTGGATTTGAAATGTTTCACATTCTAATTATTTCTGTAAGAGTCGCGGAGGAATTTTGAAGTGAGGCATGAACGATAAGTGAGTAACTTGTTTAACATCTGGTTGTCCTCAGGAACCGGTGCACCACTGCACGGTACGACTGATTCTCCGTGAAATAAATACTTGTGAAAACCTCTCGACAAGGTTATCTCGACGATCAAATTAAAAAAAAATGATAGCATTGGACCCTAATATGGTATTCGAATATGGCAATCGCGTTACATGGGCTAATGCTCAAAACACATCGTATGCAGAGTGAGCGAAGGAAATCGACTTGACGCGCACGATAAGTTGTGATCACATTAAACGGTAGACACGCAGTCGATTATCACTCTGAGCCGAGGGGGAGAAAGGACTAATGTGAACGCCAACATGGCCATGATTACCTCACGCCTGCCTACAACTATTTTATTTTACTACTGTCGTTCGATACGAATATCGTGAATTTGACTGAATTAATATTTTTTTCATCAAAACCTAACCGGCAAGAGACGAATGCCCCCTTTCATCCATGCAAGACAGAGATCAAGCTTACAAGTTCCATGAAAAGATACATCGCCAAAATAGCAGTCATGGGAGGAGCCACATGCGGGCTGAAGGTCGTAACGGTGGCGACTTACGCATGGGGAAGTACATCGCAGATCATGGCCAGTATTCCGAGGGCATTTTATTTATTCTGCCTCTTCATCCGCGTAGTTTATGAATCGTTCACGGATCGTCCAGGTCACCTGCCTCCAGAACTAGCACGTAACGCATCAGTGCTCTATGATTTTTCCATGCGGCTGGCAGCAGTAGCAGGAAGTGACCATTCCATTTCACCCGACGTGTGTATACGCCTTCGAAGATATAACGATACAATATGCTACTCAAAAAAGGAAGGCTTACTTCTATTTAATGTCGCCCTACCTTGTATCCGACACTTTCTTGATAATCGCGTTCCGGAAAGCATAGATGCAGTCATATACACTGCAATTTCCGTAATCAGGAGAATGAAAAGGAGTGGACTCCTCGACTTTTTAACTGGATGAGAACTTTTCCTTTCAACAATGTCTAGGTGGGTGGAAGGATTTCGAATAGAATGCGTCATTTGAGTGGCCAATCTATTCAAAAGATACTGAAACCATTGTATTCTATTTTTCTCAATAAAAAGGTTCTAATGAAAAAATAAAAGGGTTCTCAATCAAAGGTTCTAAATACATTTTGAATAATACGTTCTATTCAATTTGTCCTCAGTCAATATTAGACAACATCTTCAGCTGGGTATTGTAGATTTCTGCATACTTTTTTTTGAGCTGACGGGAATCCATGCTGCACGTGTGTTAAGTGGTCCGTGAACACTTGTGCGGGACTCGTAAACCCACTGAACCCTACATCTTCCATTCTAGGATAGTTTCGAAAGCCAGAAGCATTACTTCGAGGATTCCTTCTGGAGGCACGCCTACACTCGCCCAACATTTGGGGGAGCATCCTGCACCTTTATCCTGACTCTCTCCTGCAGAATCGATTCATCTCGCGGGGTGACTAGAAGTGCCAGATCATCAGCGTAGGCTAAAGACCGTACCCGGTCTACCACCTGAATCACCAACGAACCATCGTAGGCTAGATTCCACAAAGGGGCCAGCCTACAGAGTTAAAGGCATTTCTGACATCAAGAAACATCAGAACCACAAACCCCCTAGACCTAAGTGACTTCCATGTCTCTGCCTCGGGTCGCTGCCTTCCGTATGGGTGCCAGAACCTTCCGTATGTGTGTCAGTGTCGATCTCCTTTTCTAAAGCCAAATTGGTTATCCGATGGGAGACTGTTCATCACAATTACCTCTGTAAGCCTGTCATGGATGACATATTCCATCAGGAGAAAGATGAGCCTGAACATGTTCGGCCGGCTCGCACAGAGTCAACCTGATAATTGCCGGGATGAATGATTGTTTTTTCGTTCTGTTTCTAATGTGTAATCCGTCGCAGCTGCCCCGGTCCAGTGCCTGATCGCAGCACCATTCTGTTGCAGCGGTGAAGGGGGCTCTCCAGTGATAAAACCACGACTTCAAAATGATACGTTTATGTATGAATAACGTTTCTAGAAAAATCATGTTGAGATTGTATTCCTAGTCAAAATGTACATAACACAAATAATCATATCAATATCTCATTGTTATAACTCGAGAATGATGTGCCTTAGGAATCTACCTATTTGTTTGTGCCACGCTGCGCAAGATCGCAGAAACACACATAGTATGAAAGTGCCACAACAGCTCAGGTCCTGGGACTGATCCCAGCGCCATTCTGTTGCAGTTATGAAGGGGGCTTATACCCTTGCTATAAAGTATTGCACGTGGGGGCTTTATTCCCAGTCAAGATGTATATACCACAAATAACCATACAAATGACGCCTCGGTAAGTCAGGGCGCCGAACACTGCCCTGGATCTACATAATTGTCCTCAGATGGCATTTTACACATGTGTAGCTATAGATATATAGCTGCTAAGTGTGCATGTTGATGCAGATTGCGAAGATAGCTCGCGGGATTCCATTTAGATCCTTAGTAGATATAGCCGTGAATCATCGTCGAATTATAATCACCGTATAACCATCGTCATCTTATAGATATCATCGTCTCATCATATAATGTACAGTTTCTTACGATAGGTTGTTCAGTGACACTACTGATCGGCATGTCATCCCATGATATCGGGGGCACATTTCGCCACATCTTGTATAGATACATGAGGTGTCAGGGGCATGATAGCCTCTTGTTCTGCATAGGTTGTGGTGACACCCGTGCACGGCAAATCGTATCACTACGTGTCGGTGTAGTAACAAATATTTTCATACAATACAAAACAATAACAGTAGTTCGATAATATCAGTTGGTGTCTGTAGACTATCCTTCGTCTGATGTAGCATGATAGAATAGATTTAAGCTGGAAATAATAAATTCACACTTTAAAGGATCAAGAAATCACTTCCCACAACTGATCACTCAACGTACATAAGAATAACCTTAAGACGAAGGGCCCCAACCATACTTATACGAATTTATATATTTATATAATTTGTGGCGCCTTTCCCAGCTGTGGAGAGAGGTAATGTCATCGACTGTTTCGGGACCATGACCGCATCGATTTGAACCATCGTTCCCTCGACTTCAAATAAAATTGATTTATCTAAAATACATTGCTCAATATGAATAAATTTCATGTAACATGCCATGAAACATACTAACGAGTCCTGGGTACTGATTAATATCAAAATATGTTTAAAACAAAATAAAAACTACTAGCTTTACTAAAAATGTCTGTACAGCGTACCGTGTCATTTTTGTAAGAACCTGCGAGATCTGGTATCTACATATAGTTACGAATTGATACAAGAGGAAGAACGAGAGCTAAAGTTCTGCCTCGACAAAGGTCTCCAAATAACTAACAATTAGATTTTACTGGGGTCTATGCTTGAAAGAAGGATAACTTGCCGTCATAGTTATGAGCTAGTCATTGCCGTGACATGTGGGTTCAAACGTTCTTCAGTGCACGAGAAATCATATGTAGTGGGAAAATTTCGTATAAATGATAGCAACCTTTATCAGTTCAACCACAATTCAACCCCTTAGTAATTCTTGATCAAGAGCATTTTTGGTCTGGAATGGTCAGCCAGGAGCTCATTAAGTCTAATTTGTTATAGAGTGATACAGTTCTTGCGCCATGGTGGTCACCGATTTGCAGGGATGAAAAGAATCATTAGGGTTGAGCTTGCTGGGTTTCGATTTCCAACAAAATACTTTGTCTGAAGCCAGGAGACACTGGATCCACAGAGTCGTTGTAACTTCAATCAGTAACTTGTTGTATCAATCGTTGTAACTTGTTCTTCAATCAGCCTTGAGGTAGTAATGTTTTAGAGACCCGACTTCGAAGGATCTTTGGCATGCATTCAACTTAAGTTCTTGTACTATGAGTCTAGTTAGGAATATCACTGCCTTGCCATCACAGTGAAATAGAGAATTCAAATTTGTTATTTAGTAACTCAACATATTTCCTTCCAAGTCAGGATAGGTATTTAAGATGTTATACAGTCACTACCGCCCAAGACTAAGATACTCCGGGGGTGTATATGCATATACGGTCCGCATTTCCATCATTTAATTGAGCGCGCAGTCGAATCAGCCGATATATACAATTTCTGTAGACGAAAACGGATGTTACAGTGGTGTGTATAGTACGTGGCGCAGTTTGTACAATAGGATTATATTGTCGTCTTAGGCTGAGAATTTCCCGATGTTCAACACGATTTTCGATATATCATCCTTAGGAATCATCAGGCTGAAACATTCAATTGTACATTTAACATTAAAAACGTTCTGTTCAGCCACTGAGCAACAGGTAATTCTGAAGATAAGACAGCAGTATTTAAAGTAATGTGAATAAGGAAAGATAAAATGGTGAAACCAAAATTGCTGTGCAACTATCGAGAGGAGAGACAGCAGCGAGCGTTCAGGAACTTTCAAACCTGACTAATGTCAGCTATAGCACCTGCTAGTTTTTGCTTGAGACTTGAGAGATGAGTTGATCGTCGAGAATAATTCATAGGAAGCGGGCTGCCGTAGAACGTACAACAATTGTGCCCCAAAGATTTATCGCATCCTCAGTAATACTAGAATGACTAAGAATGGAGCGAATGTGTAAGAACGTAGACTTGGAAACATCGAGAGAGAGAGAGGCAGTTTAGTTCAAGCCATGTAACAAGGACAAGAAGATCGTTGACTTCACGAATCAATTCCTTACAATAATTTCCACTTATGTACAGAAAGGTATCGTCTGTGTAAAGGAGTACGCTGCAATGATGACAGAGATTAACTATATTACTGATAAATGTCGAGAAGCTTCTGGGCCCTAGCAGGCTTCCCTGCGGAAAACCTAAGCTAATTTGTATGCTCGAAGAGAGCACGCTTGATATGGCTATGCGCTGACTACGATTTGACATGAAAAACTGTTCACGATTCGTAGCATCCTCGTTTGAGCGGACTCTCAGCTGTTCCGCTATGTGACAGGTCTCAGCACTTAACTTTTACGGATCATTATAAAAACCTGTCGAAGTTATTGGCCTCCACGGCGTAGAGGCCTATAACTGCCAATAATGTTCGGCCAGACATTTTTAGATCAAATATATAATACAAGTGAGCCCATATTAATGGTTAAAAATATACATGGTAGAAAACATCAAGATGTATACCACAAAATATAATCTAACGGAAGTAAAAATGTTCACCTGATATTTCTCAATTAAAACAGGCACCACTGCGATATCCACATTGGCGTGCCATTGGTGATGATTAAGCTCCGCGGTCACTTTTAATGCTAAGTCCTCATTTTTAGCTTATTTCATTGAATTTCTGCAGCACGATAATTCATTACTAATTTCTGCCATTATATATATATATTTTTCCGTTTTACCATTCAATTTACAGAATTTCATTTGTATTAAGCGTTCATATTTCTTTATTTCGCCCATGTATCCACTCATTAGTAGTGGTCTGTTTTTGTGTCGTGTCTGTGTGCGTTCCAAATTGCCAAAGTCTGTTCTTACTCTAATTTATCATTCTTCACTACTTTTCATTTCCGAATCCTAATGCTTTTATCAGATATTTCGCTCGAGAATCTAATGTCTCACATTTTAATATCACTTGCCTTCTTCAAGAAACATAATCGGCAGCTTCGAGCATTATTATTATTATAATATATTAGGCGTCAGCGCAGTGTCGTGGACGGTTAAGTCTCTGGCTGTAAAAAACCGGAGGCCGCAGGTACGACTACCGCGACTAAGCATTGTAATTGTCACGATCACATGCCATCAATATCTTCAGTCCTAGGTACGATATCTTTGGTTGCGCTTCGCTCGCCCAGTACCTATAATATATATATATATATATAGCTAGCTCTGTCTCTGCAATTCTTACATTGCATACCGTCCAACTGTACGATTTTTATATTTTAGAATCAAGCCATCACGTAAGTTACAGTAGTTCAGTGAATCAGTGTACGGGTGTTTATCTGAGAAGTGAGGTCTGCAATATATTTAAACAATCGTAAATTAAAAAAAAATTGTATTGCTCTAAAGAACAAACCAACTACAGCCCAGTCGTGTCCAACATCAAAAAGCGCACCGCATCGGATACTGACCCTGTATCAGTCATAATTAGCACTACAGGTGTGCTTGCACAACTGCTTTGCTTTGCTGCTTTAAACACTCTGCTCTAAGATATTTTCATTCATTCACACTAATTTCATATTATTGTGTGTCTTATATGTAAAGTATTTAGCGAGGCAGTTGGGGACACTACTCTAATTATCATCGAAACTGAGTAATATCCTATGATGATTTGATCAGCTTGTAGGGGAGGAATTCCCTAGGACCGTGACAATTTCCAATGGCGCGTCGCATATTCAACCTTGGGAAAATATGGCAAACATAAACCGGTCAAAACCGTTTGGGCACTAAGTTCAACAACGTATCGTTTGTCTCAAGAAAGCGCCCTGTGGTCATCGTGACAATGTCCATAAGATATGTTCCGTATAGACCATATTGGGCTAACTACGTTTTAGTTTTAAAAACCCAGCGCAGAAAATGCTACTCGACCATATTATACCGTTTCCTGTGATAACCGTGACAATCCTATTTCCATCAATTACATTACTATAATTGTTGGCAGGTTTTTATGGCCCGTGTACAAACATTGGGTGATATCAAGTCGATCGGGAGACATAAGTGCATCCATATAGTAATAAGAGGCAAGACCCTAATACTCTAGTAGCACTACACTGCTGACACCCTGTCCCCAACCGCTTCTCTAATTATTGTATAGTTAAAGACGCTCAGTCACGATCAAAAAAGATTTGAAAGAAAAGTACGATCGAACGAAGAGAGATACCAAAGTCTTATTTGTAGAATGAAGGTTGCAGCAGCGTAGTGCTACTTGAGTATTACGGTCTTGTCTCCCATTCATATATGGATGCGCTTATATCCCCCGATTGATTTGATATCAATCGGGGGATATAAGCGCTCGTTGTTGTCACGATGGCCACAGGGCGCTTTCGTGAGGCAAATGATACGTTGTTGAACTTAGTGCCCAAACGGTTTTGACCGGTTTATGTTTGCCATATTTCCCCAAGGTTGAATATGCGACGCGCCATTGGAAATTGTCACGGTCACAGGGAATTCCTCCCCTTCAAGCTGATCAAATCATCATAGAATATTACTCAGTTTCTATGATAATTAGAGTAGAGTGTCTCCAACTGCCTCGCTAATTACTTTACATATTAGATACACAATAATATGAAATTAGTGTGAATGAATGAAAATATCTTAGAGCAGAGTGTTTAGCAAAGCAGTTGTGCAAGCACACCTGTAGTGCTAATTATGACTGATACAGGGTCAGCCGAGTATCGCTGATTTTGACGGCTTTATTATATATATAGCTGCTTAGTGTGCATGCTGATGCGGATTACGACGATAGCTCACAAGATTCTATGCAGGTTCTTGGTAGCTGCATCCTGTGTTGTTTCGACAGCTTATCATCTGACAGACGGTACAAATATGCGAAAAAAATAATTGCATCAGGAACCTGTACTTCATGCACGTGTCCATGTGTCAGCGGATCATATAACATGCTATATGTTTCTTATTTTGGTAAGTATACAGACACACATACAATATTTTCATAGTTGTAATATATGTAAATATAATTATTACTTTTTTATTGTTTATCAAAATTTTGGAACAAGAATAAGGTTTTCTGTATCCGATGCGGTGCGCTTTTTGATGTTGGACACGACTGGGCTATAGTTGGTTTGTACTTTAGAGAAATACAGTCAGCGCATCGCCTTATCAAGCGTGCTCTCTTCGAGCATACAAATTAGCTTAGGTTTTCCGCAGGGAAGCCTTCTAGGGCCCACAAGCTTCTCTACATTTATCAGTGATATAGTTAATGTCTGTCATCATTGCAGCGTCTCCTTTGCGCAGACGATACCTTTCTGTACATTAGTGGAAATTATTGTTAGGAATTGATTCGTAAAGTCAACGAAGATCTTCTTGCCCTTGTTTCATGGCTTGAACTAAACTGCCTCTCTCTCTCTCGATGTTTCCAAGTCTACTTTCTTACACATTCGCCCCATTCTTAGTCATTCTAGTATTACTGAGGATGCGATAAATCTTTGGGGCACAATTGTTGTACGTTCTACGGCAGCCCGCTTCCTATGAATTATTCTCGACGATCAACTCATCTCTCAAGTCTCAAGCAAAAACTGGCAGGTGCTATAGCTGACATTAGTCAGGTTTGAAAGTTCCTGAACGCTCGCTGCTGTCTCTCCTCTCGATAGTTGCACAGCAATTTTGGTTTCACCATTTTATCTTTCCTTATTCACATTACTTTAAATACTGCTGTCTTATCTTCAGAATTACCTGTTGCTCAGTGGCTGAACAGAACGTTTTTAATGTTAAATGTACAATTGAATGTTTCAGCCTGATGATTCCTAAGGATGATATATCGAAAATCGTGTTGAACATCGGGAAATTCTCAGCCTAAGACGACAATATAATCCTATTGTACAAACTGCGCCACGTACTATACACACCACTGTAACATCCGTTTTCGTCTACAGAAATTGTATATATCGGCTGATTCGACTGCCCGCTCAATTAAATGATGGAAATGCAGACCGTATATACACATACACCCCCCGGAGTATCTTAGTCTTGGGCGGTGGTGACTGTATAACATCTTATATACCTATCCTGACTCGGAAGGAAATATGTTGAGTTACTAAAAACAAATTTGAATTCTCTATTTCACTGTGATGGTACGGCAGTGATATTCCTAACTAGACGCATAATACAAGAACCTAAGTTAAGTTAATGCCAAGGATCCTTCGAAGTCGGGTCTCTAAAATATTACTAGCTTAAGTCTGCATTTAGGGGTTCGTCTTACGAAACAATGCTAAAAGCAGTACGGTGGACTTTAAATGTTAAATAAGAGTCAGCTTAAGGCTGACTGCACAACAAATAGACGTTACAACGACTCTGTGGATCTAGTGTCGTTAATCGCTCGCGTGTGAACCCAAATGCGCCAAATGTATATCTCACCCGGACTTACAATAGTCCTTATTGTAGTCGCATCGTTCGATGTGAGTGTCCTGGCTTCAGACAAAGTATTTTTTTGGAAATCGAAACCCAGCAAGCTCAACCGTAATGACCAATTTCATCCCTGCAAATCGGTGACCAAGCTTACATCAGCCATGAAGAAAGACGTCACAAAGCTCGCAGTTTTTGGTGTTGCTCGTGCGGTCTGAGGATAGTGACTTCCACCAACTACACATGGGGAAGCTTGGCACAACTGCTGGAGTATATTCCGCGATTGTTCTATCTTTCCTGTTTGATAGTTCGTTCAGCATACGAGTTTTTCAGTGATCGTCCTGGACATCTGCCGCGATCAGTAGTTCGTAACGCGTCACAGGTTTATGATCTGGTACTCAAATTTATAACGGTAATTGCCACTGAAGATTCTATATCACCAGATGTGTGTATGCGAAGTCTACGAAATAACCGCAAAATATGCTACCCGAAGATTGAGTTTCTACCTATTCTCTCTACCGCCGTGGCCTGTATTCAACGCTCTCTGGAAAACCACCTTCCCGAATACGTCGAGGAGATCATATTCTGTATCATGTTCATTATCAAAAATCTAGTAGATAGCGGTCTTCTCAATTATATGAGTGGATGAAAATAAACCTCTTTCAAGTTACATAATATACACAAACAGATCGAGGCTCAACGATCTAGCCCTTCCAGACCAAAAATGCTCTCGACCAAGAATTATTAGACTCGAATATTCATAAGGATTGAACCTAGTAAACCCCGACATGCCTGATAAAGGTTGCTATCATTTATACGAAATTTTCCCACGACATATGATTTCTCGTGAACTGAAGAACGTTTGAACCTACATGTCACGGCAACGACTAGCTCATAACTATGACGGCAAGTTATCCTTCTTTCAGGCATAGACCCCAGTAAAATCTAATTGTTAGTTATTTGGAGATCTTTGTTGAGGCAGAACTTTAGCTCTCGTTCTTCCTCTTGTATCAATTCGTAACTATATGTAGATACCAGATCTCGCAGGTTCTTACAAAAATGACAAGGTACGCTGTGCAGACATTTTTAGTAAAGCTAGTAGTTTTTATTTTGTTTTAAACATATTTTGATATTAGTCAGTACCCAGGACTTGTTAGTATGTTTCATGGCATTTTACATGAAATTTATTCATATTGAGCAATGTATTTTAGATTAATCAATTTTATTTGAAGTAGAGGGAATGATGGTTCAAATCGATGCGGTCATGGTCCCGAAACAGTCGATGACATTACCTCTCTCCACAGCTGGGAAAGGCGCCACAAATGATATAAATATATAAATTCGTATAAGTATGGTTGGGGCCCTTCGTCTTAAGGTTATTCTTATTTACGTTGAGTGATCAGTTGTGGGAAATGATTTCTTGATCCTTTAAAGTGTGAATTTATTATTTCCAGCTTAATTCTATTATATCATGCTACATCAGACGAAGGATAGTCTACAGACACCAATCGATATTATCGAACTACTGTTATTGCTTTGTATTATATGAAAATAATGTGTTATTGCTTTGAAAATATTTGTTACTACACCGACACGTAGTGATACGATTTGCCGTGCACGGTTATCACCACAACCTATGCAGAACAAGAGGCTTTCATGCCCCTGACACCTCACGTATCTGTACAAGATGTGGGGAAATGTGCCCCCGATATCATGGGATGACATGCCGATCAGTAGTGTCACTGAACAACCTATCGCAAGAAACTGTACATAATATGATGAGACGATGATATCTATAAGATGACGATGGTTATACGGTGATTATAATTCGAAGATGATTAACGTCTCCACTATATCAAATCCTTCGAATGTATGTATGATACCACCGAGAGTACCAAAGAGGTGCCTCTCTTTTTTTATTTTATTCTTATTTTGAGAATCTGTACCACACTGTGATGATAATAATTCTTAAACAGTATTTGTTAGTAGAATCGTAAGACTTTTGGTAACCTTGTATATTAACGAATATATATGATCAGTCGTAATTATGTATTTGGTCCAACGTAAGGAAAGCTTGCGATGTCGTTCCTTGGCATCGAATTGCCATCGGGTAATTTTATCCAAGAGATAAAAGTTCAGCTTTGCCGTTCGTTGCCGGCTTGTTAGTCATGATTTGCTCGTGGCAATATTCTACAAAATAAAGAAATGTTTCAGGCTAGTTGTTATTATCGAGGTGTCAAAGGCCGCTGTGAAAACAAGGTGATTCCTGGCACAGACGAATATTCTCCAAACTAGCCCAGGAACACACTGCGAGGAACTATCTGTTGTTCTTTAAATGTACCGTTTCTATTGGTAAACTCATCGGTTAACACTCCCAAACAGATGATGGAACTCGAGATACACCCGACTAGAATAATCAAAATTCCAAATGAGACGTAAGATCCTCCAGGAGAACCTCCTGTTAATTTTTTCAGTGTAAGAGACGGCCATTGTGCAGACGGTGGCATCACCTCGCAAAACAATTTGATTGGTTTTTACTCATGGCGTTGATAATGTTATTCTGATTCTCTTATACATTCGAATGTCGGCTGAAATGTGCACTCGGGTATAGAAGGATGATTAATACTATCCTTTGGTATATCATATCCTTTACTTACTAGAAATAATTATTCAGGTATGGCCTCCAGGCAGCTGGACAGTAAAGCTACTTAAGTGTGACTGAACTCTAAATAAAGAGCACTATTGAAATTAGCGATTTTTACGATAAAACATTTCAAGATCGTGTTACAAATCAGCGAGGTTAAACGCAGTACTTTAGTAACACGGAATGGTTGTTGGCGCCGGCGGCGATTCAACTTGGTGGTAAATCGTCCACGAGACATCAAAATGGTTCCGATGATTAATCCGGCAATCCGGCGTCAGGTCAGAGTTCTGAAATTCGTCCGTAGTCAATCATATTTTGACGTGGATTTCTATATATTAGTCAGGATTTGTTTTAAATTTATTTAAATATGAGGTAAAGCTAAATATGCATTGTCATAAGTGTCATTTTTTCATAAAAATAAATTATTATGGTAAAGTTCTATAATTTTGTGCTTTTTAGATCTAAGAGTCCTCCTTCGTCCCCTATGAACCCTTTCCCCTATCCGATACGTGTACATTGTCTCAGATCAATTCTGTTCTAAGCCACATTTTGTCACACTTACTGCTTATGTTTATTATCAATATTGATCGGCCGTCATAAATGTGTTGCTTAATGATTTTTGTACTAAATTATTTTTAACGTGCTTGTTATTGACTATAAAGCCAGTCACCGTAAATGACACAGACACCCTTTACGACACTGTCTCTACAGCAACGAATTAGGCATCATTGGTGTATTCGAGCCTGTTTAACACTCGCATTATTTCTGTCATTTCGTACACCAAATATGATCGCTGCAGATAATTGACACTTTCTTGTACCACCTTCGTGGTACGGGAGTTAGTTGCGTACATCCAGTTACTGAAAAATGGCTGATCGGCGCCAATGGCTGGTAGATACGACGAGCCACAACGTCATGGGAACGTATGTGACAGAAACAGTTAATAGTTATACACGCTTTCCGCTCAATCAGCTCAGTGCTAATATTCGTTGCATAAACAACTTTGGAAATAATATGGCGAACATAAACCGGTCAGAACCGGTGATCGTGACAATAATATTTCCATAAATTACATTTCCATATTATCGAGAGTACCCTGGCTGCAATCCTTGCCCTGTGAACGATATCATTCGGGTCTCTAGATCTCACCTAGCAAATGTTCTCGGTGTCCTAACCTAGGAAATGTGTGCTTGGGAAAACTATTTACTTCCTGACTTTGAATTTTATTTAGTCTTGGTCTACGAGAACTCACTGCGGACAATCAACTCTTCAGTTACAGACACCTTGCTCGATTGTAGAAAGTAAGCTCAGAAGACATATGATACTGATGACAACGAACGTTATAGTTGCCTGAATGTACAACAAAACCTGATGACGATATAAAAGTTCGCGTCAAAACGAGCTCCGTTACGCGTGAATTTGAACTCGCGCTTGACGCCAAGTTGCCAGATTGATAATCGGAGATGTTCGCGTTATCTACCTCAGGGGCAGGCTTTATTAGCAAATGGCTGATATGGCCAGTGTTCAAGTTAAAGAAAGACCCTACTATCTATAGGACATCGTAGCACCGCAGAATACACAACCCTCTAATTCTCTAAGAGAAACGTCCTCAAATGCAGGTTGATAGATGCACGATTTTCATGCTGGACAACATGTTGTATCCGAACGATACAATTTCAGTGTGGATGAATGGAGAACTTGATTCGACCTGCCACGTCTAAAAAGGCTGTTTCGCCCCCAACACTCCTCACCCCACCCCCGTCTTTTGCATAGGGCTACTGTCGCAAATTGGAATCGGAATCGAAAGCGTGGTACTTGGACGACGGCACATAAACACGGTGAGTTGTTGGTGGGTGCGAAAGATTCTTAACCAGTCCTGAATTTCCAAGAGTATGAACTCTTCTTCAGTGGAGGCTCTGATGAAGAATACGCATCCGTTGTATCCCCCGTAAATGCCGTTCCTCGTGGTGTCAAGACCTTATAAAAAGTGAACCTTGAGCTCTCTAAAGCGGACCTTCAAAGCGAAGCCGTAGGTATGACCTTGTCCGCAAAGGTAGAACAGGCTTATATTTTAGGGCACACGCCCATACAGAACCTAGACATGCTATTAGACTTGATTCGCCTCGTGTCGCATGGAGTGAATTGAATCCGCCGTCTGTGAGGTTAATTGAGACTCCATAGCACGGGACAGGATGGCTGCTATGAGTAGGATTCGGTCGAATAAGGCAACTGGACTCGACGTGATTCGTGAAGAGCATCTCCAACAAGCCATCCAGCTCTCGGGACATTGCAACGAAGAGCTTTTACTTGAAGTTACTATCCTTTTATAGATAGTCGTTCGCAAAATCTCGAGCTCTGCGATATCCGGCTTTTACAGGCAGAGACTCCGCCGTCCAGGACATAACATGCCTTCGGATCATAACATTCCGCATACATAACCTGACCGATCCTTCCAGGAAACCACCCAGCGAGCCCGAAGCAGTTTCTGCCGAAGTCCTGCCTGATGTAATCGCGAGCTATCTTCGCAATCTGCATTAACATGCACACTTAGCAGCTATATATCTATAGCTATACATGTGTAGAATGCCATCTGAGGACAATTATGTAGAGCCAGGGCAGTGTTCGGCGCCCTGACTTACCGAGCATCATAACTGCAACAGAATGGCGCTGGGATCAGTCCCAGGACCTGAGCTGTTGTGGCGCTTTCATACTATGTGTTTTTCTGCGATCTTGCGCAGCGTGGCACAAACAAATAGGTAGATTCCTAAGGCACATCATTCTCGAGTTATAACAATGAGGTGTCATTTGTATGATTATTTGTGTTATGTACATTTTGACTAGGAATAAAACCTCAACATGATTTTTCTAGAAAGGCTATTCATACATAAACGTATCAATTTGAAGTCGTGGTTTTATCACTGGAGAGGCCCCTTCAGCGCTGCAACAGAATGGTGCTGCGATCAGGCACTGGGCCGGGGCAGCTGCGACGGATTACACATTAGAAACAGAACGAAACAACAATCACTCATCCCGGCAATTATCAGGTTTACCCTGTGCGAGCCGGCCGAACATGTTCAGGCTCATCTTTCTCCTGATGGAATATGTCATCCATGACAGGCTTACAGAGTAGATTGTGATGAACAGTCTCCCATCGGATAACCAATTTGGCTTTAGAAAAGGAGATCGACACTGACACACATACGGAAGGTTCTGGCACCCATACGGAAGGCAGCGACCCGAGGCAGAGACATGGAAGTCACTTAGGGCTAGGGGGTTTGTGGTTCTGATGTTTCTTGATGTCAGAAATGCCTTTAACTCTGTAGGCTGGCCCCTCTGTGTAATCTAGCCTACGATGGTTCGTTGGTGATTCAGGTGGTAGACCGGGTACGGTCTTTAGCCTACGCTGATGATCTGGCACTTCTAGTCACGCCGCGAGATGAATCAATTCTGCAGGAGAGAGTCAGGATAAAGATGCAGGATGCTCCCCCAAATGTTGAGCGAGTGTAGGCGTACCTCCAGAAGGAATCCATGAGGTGACGCCTCTGGATTTCCGAACTATCCAAGGGAATGGGAGAAGTAGGGTTTAGTGGGTTTACGAGTTCCGCACAAGTGTTCACGGACCACTTAACACACATGTGCAGCATGGATTCCCGTCAGCTCAAAAAAAAGTATGCAGAAATCTACAATATTCAACTGAAGATGTTGTCTAAGATTGATTGAGGACAAACTGAATAGAACGAATTGTTCAAAATGTATTTTTCATTAGGTCCTTTTTATTGAGAAAGATAGAATACAATCGTTTCAGTATCTTTTGAAAAGATATGTGCCATGTGTATTTAATAAGATAACAATTTAATAATATACTACCAAGGCCACGCAAATGACGCATTCTGTTCGAAATCCTTCCAGCCACCAAGGCATTGTTGAAAGGAAAAGTTCTCATCCAGTTATATAGTCGAGGAGTCCACTCCTTTCCATTCTTCTGATTACGAAAATTGCAGTGTATATGACTGCATCTATGCTTTCCGGAACGCGATTATCAAGAAAGTGTCGGACACAAGGCAGGGCGATATTAAATAGACCCAAGAGTTCCTTTTTTGGGTGGCATATTGTATCGTTATATGTTCGAATGCGTATACACACGTCGGGTGAAATGGAATGGTCACTTCCTGCTACTGCTGCCAGCCGCATGGAAAAGTCATAGAGCACTGATGCGTTACGTGTTAGTTCTGGAGGCAGGTGACCTGGACGATCCGTGAACGATTCATAAACTATGCGGATGAAGATGCAGAATAAATAAAATGTCCTCGGAACGCAAGCCAAGATCTGCGATGTACTTCCCCATGCGTAATTTGTCCCCGTTACGACCTTCAGCCCGCATGTGGCTACTCCAACGACTGCCAGTTTGCCGATGCGTTTTTTCATGGAACTTGTAACCTTGATCGCTGTCTTGCATGGATGAAAGGGGGCATTCGTCTCTTGCCGGTTAGGTTTTGATGAAAAAAATATTAATTCAGTCAAATTCACGATATTCGTATCGAACGACAGTAGTAAAATTAAAATGGTTGTAGGCAGGCGTGAGCTAATCATGGCCATGTTGGCGTTCACATTAGTTCTTTCTCCCCCTCGGCTAAGAGTGATAATCGACTGGGTGTCTACCGTTTGATGTGATCACAACTTATCGTGCGCGTCAAGTCGATTTCCTTCGTTCACTCTGCATACGATGTGTTTTGAGCATTAGCCCATGTAACGCGATTGCCATATTCGGATACCATATTAGGGTCCAATGCTATCACTTTTTTTAATTTGATTGTCGAGATAACCTTGTCGAGAGGTTTTTCACAGGTATTTATTTTCACGGAGAATCAGTCGTACCGTGCAGTGGTGCACCGGTTCCTGGGGACAACCAGATGTTAAATAAGTTACTCACTTAGCGTTCATGTCTCACTTCAAAATCCCTCCGCGACTCTTACAGAAATAATTAGAATGTGAAACATTTTGAATCCATAATACAATTCGTTTGTTGTTGGAGAGAACAAATTATTACTATTACATAACTTCCACTAAAGCTAATTTCTTTTAGGATGGCTCATATATTGCATATGTGGGTTTAAGGCAAGAAGTTAAATTTAAGAAATTTTGTCGTGCTATATAACTACTCAAAGGGCAATCTATCTACTATGTGAACAACAGCTTGCCCTCTAGGTTCATGTTAGATAGCTAACGGTAAAACAAGTATAAGTAATTTTAAAGGAAAATAAATCTTACCCAATATAAGCCATTTCATTAGTTCGACGGTCTATAGAATACCTATTACTTTCGAGAAATACGATTAGAATGAAACATTTAGATTCCTGATACAACTTGCCAAATTAATATCGTGACTAGCAGTTCTGAGCGACGAATGGCAACAAAAACCTGTTAGGTACAGCTGGTGTTCTGCCTTTTATCGAGTTGATCGTATATATATATAACGTTTAACAACTTCATCGTTGGATTTCACAGACACGAATGTCTAGCTATTTGCTTTGGGAAGGTGAATAAACAATGTGAGTGCCTTGGGACTCATTACGGGCCTTTCACAAAGGTGCTTCTAGCAGCATGGACAACCTGAATCAACATGTATTGTCGTCTGAGGTAACACTCTCATCGATGAGGGCTTTCGCGTTCCAGAATGGTGTTGGACCTGGCGCCAGTGGGATCTCCCCATTTCCCTGCATGAGGGCAACAAATCCACGGGCGCCAGACCTAACGCTCTTTCGCGCTCTACAGATAATCTAGTGGTGGGCGTCTTTGATTGCTAGACAGGAAGATCACACGGCTTGGGTTAAAATCCTGCTAGATGTGGAAAATGTTTTGATTTCTTTATCAATCGATACTTACCAGGTATGACATGGTTGAAAAATAAAGCAAAGGTGGCCCCGACATGCTGTTGCAGAAATACCGGTAGATTCTGATCCGAGGTCTGTCACACAAGGGAGCAGCTGAGGTACAGCTCAAGGAATGTTTGAGTTGATTATTCCTTTGTATTGACAGATGATTGGTTACAGTATCGATTAGTATGCGCCCTAAGGGACGGCCGTCTCCCACAGCCCAAGTCTTCGAACTTCAAGGCTTTTAGTGAATAGGAATCTCTCACTACTGCAGCGAACTTCTCTCACAAAAGAAGAGTTGGCATCAGTTGGAAAGGTGGCCCTGACATATCTTACTGGTGAAGCCTGAGAAGTTCAGATCCGAGACCTGCCATGCAAGGTGAATAGATGAGAGAGAGTCAACTCAAAGAATGTTTTGTTGGTATCGACTATTGGCAAATTATCTATTTATGATTTGTGTTAAGTGAGTTAAGGAAGTGATATTTACTAGCCGAATCAATAATAACAACACCCGAATCCAATACGTGTGAAATAATTGTCCGATATTCAGATATAGGGTTTGATTATTGTTAAATTAATTATTGTTACACCTACATTGAAGTGGCCTCTGTGGTGCACCGCATGGAGACCGAAAATAAATGATGATGATGAGGCGGTCAGGGCGAAGCCCGTCCGCAAAGCCCTGTGCTCCCTTGTGTGAGGGATACCGGCGGAGCGTGTCATTAAGCATCGTGTAACGCGGCTGGCGACCGTAGGCTGTGGTGCCCATTCATCGCGACAGGGTCTCCGTAAATGCCGCAGCTGTGGGCGGCAACCAAAGGGGCCCCGAGACGGAGGCTCACACAGAAGTCGAGAGAGAGCACACAGAAGTCCCGCGGCTCCTCGTACCCTCATGGGAAACGGAGAAGTGGGCGACAACGTCGGGGGGGAAGCGCAGCGACTATTTAGGCGACCGACGTGAGCGATGCGGCGTAGCAAATGTCAGTCAAGCTCTGAACACTGGGTATCCCCTGCGCAGGGTCCAGGGCCTCGACCTTGCGGACGGGCTTCGCCCTGACCGCCTCAGCCTCATCCCCTTCCAGCGAGGCGAGCGCCTCGTCTGGCACCGGTTTGCACTCTAGCACCCTTTGTAAACCACTTTGCAGCCATCCACGGTTACGCGGTATCCCATGCGGAGCGAACTAAGCTACGGAAGTCACCGTCCTCCAAGCAACTCATCTTTTTTCCCCTTTTACCTTCGAAACCTGAGGTGGCCGCAGCCTCCTCACTGTTAACTTCCTCGAAGGAGTCCACCACTAGCTGATCTATGTCACCGAGGATAAGTGCGCAGGATCGTTCGTTCTACAACGCAAAGTTGAAATAAAAGCACTATCGACAGAAGAAAGATAGCAAAGTGTTACCTGTAATGCAAGATCCACGGAGCTGGCCCTAGCTCACCTCTGGCAAGAGATTGTGGACTTCATCGAGAACAACCAGCTTTGTTTGGATGTCTCCTTCATGTGTCGGCCACTTTCAACTGCCTGCGGCACTCGTATTTTCTGCAAATTCTTGAACATCTTGGTTGCAACACCATAGTAGTTACTTGGTTTCGGTCGTACCTCGCTGACAGATTACAGGCTGTTAAAATCGGAGTAGTTGAATCATCCTGGAAGGTTGTCAACATCGGCACGCCACAGGGTTTCATTTTAGGACCTTACATGTTCATCATGCTAATCAACTTTATGCTTTTGAGAATATCAGCGGGCAGATTTTATAATCTATAGCCTATGCTGATGACACGTCGCTTTCTTTCGAATCTCACCATCATCGACTCAGGATCAGTTCTTTCCAAGGTGGAGAAAGTCATTGAAATCTTTCAGATATTCGGACTGACCATCAATGCTAGTAAAACGGGCATTACCCTTCTCAGGGCTCCTCAAAGATCGGTTCAGCTTTGTGGCCAATCCCCTCCAGTGTTACCCTCAGTCAAATGCTTAGGGCTGATGCTCCAGGACACACTCAGGTGGCATGGCCGCATGAAGAGACTCACTCCGAAATGCTACGCTGTCACTCCTCCACTACGTCGCCTCAGGCGTCTGGGTGTCCTGATAGATGGACTGCTAGTAGTATACAAAATGCCGTGGATGTTAAATATTGGCTGTGAGTCAGCCTGAAAATTTTATTTTATTGTTTTAGTATACAAAATGTTGGCTGAGAGTTAGCCCGAAAAAGTTTTGGTTAGTATACAAGATGTTGCTCATTCCTTTGCTCTGATACGGCATTATAATTTGGGGTGGTGCAACTAGAGGTTCATTGCGCAGAGGGGAAATCATTCAAAACGATGCGCCAAGGGCGATCTTAGACCGCAATCGTTGTGACTCTGTCAGAGATGTTTTCCGGAATCTCGGGGTTCTTCGTCTTAATCAGACCTGCACGGTTCAGACCGGTGTTCTTGCTTTTAAAATCCTAAGGGAAAAGGTACCTAGCGATACCTGCCTCCCTATCACGGCTATAGAGAAACGAACGTCCCATCGTGCAACGGTGTTTATTAGATATCAGTCTATTTCTCGCGAACTGGTACATCGTATGAAACTCCTTACAGAAGAACTCTCTAAACTTATTGAGACAGAGCACACAGTCGTTATAGCAGGTGATTTCAATCAGCCACAAATAAATTGGGAGACGTTTGATAAGCCGGGAGCTAGCGACGAACCCACGAAAGAAAGTCTTTTGCTGGAACTCTGTGCAACACACGGACTGACGCAACTTGTAACCGATCCTACTAGACGCGTCGGAACCACATCGACAATTCTGGATATCGTCCTATGCAGTGATGATTCTGTCTTAGAGGTAAAGGTTCTGCCGAATCCTCTACGATCAGATCACCACATTGTTCAATTCTCTCTTGCAAGCAGCTCTGCGACCACCGTATCACAGACCCCTGGGCTTAATTATGCAAGAGGAAACTTTTGTCTTATTTTATTTCTAATTTCCACATCCAATTTGTGTGGTCGAATTAGACCACACAAATTGGATGTCCTTCTTTGCAAGATGCGAAAGCATTGATGAGATGTACAACGTACTCGCACCGTACATCCGCGAACTGATAGTAAAACATACCCCAATACGAACGAAACATGTACATCCAACGATTGCACAAGTACAGAAGCTCCACGACTCCCTCAACGAAGCCACAGACGAAGGGACGATTGAATTTCTTCAGATGGAAATAGCCAACGTGTCGAAACGAGAGCGAATCATAAGAGAACATGCCATCCTCCGCAACTCCAACAACAAGGCCATCCATAACTATGTACGTAGACGGATCGTGATTAACGATACTCTCAGCTCACTACAGCGCAGCAATGGCGCTTTTATCACTGACGACAAAGAAAAGACGGAGATACTAAAAAGGCATTTCGAAGCAACGTACCCAGGCAACGATGAGCTGAAGCGACGTCAAAGCAGAGAACCACCCGCTCTGCCAGAAGGACCCCTAAGACTCACGTTCACGACGTAGATGTAAGTGCGGAAAACATTCACCGTCACCTACGAAAACTACACTCGAAGTTAAGTTCCACACCAGACGACATACCATCCTACGTGATGAAGAAACTGGGGCTATCGGTCTGTGTCCCTCTTTCTTGGGTCTTTAGAAAGTTAGTCGATAGCGTCACGATTCCAGATGTTTTACGCTCAGCAATAGTATGTCCAGTACATAAGAAAGGCTCTAAGACCGATCCCAGAAACAAGAGGCTACCTCGCTAACAGTTATAGCATGCAAACTTCTGGAAAGCATCATATCTAAGGCTATCTACGACATTGCCAATACCCAAGGCCTCATCAGTGAAACCCAATATGCATATTGCCCGGATACAGTACGCTGTTCCACCTGATAGACACACAATTCGATTGGGCCTGCGAAATAAACGCGTCGCGCTGTTTTGATGCCATCTTCTTCGACTTCAAATCGGCGTTCGAAAGAGTCACACATACAAAACTAATCGCTATGCTTCCACGCTTCGGAGTCGGAATAATTCTAGTTGACTGGATCACTGATTTCGTTCGAAACAGAACCTTTCGAGTTCGAGTCAATGGACAGTATTCGGAAAGAACAAGCGTCACATCAGGGTGCCCTCAAGGAACGATTCTGGGACCCTTAATGTATACAATGTATATAAACTCTCTTACATATGCTCTCCCTCCCTCTGTAATTGTTAAAGTCTATGCTGATCATATTAAAATATACGCCCCCGTAGATACGCCTCAGCAGAGATCAGTGCTACAAAAGGCACTACACGATTTTTTATGAATGGGCAGGGCAGCTAGATCTCATGCTTTCGATCGAGAAATGCGCCGTGCTGCATTTTGGACACGGAAATACTAAACAAAAGCACTCCATTGGTAGCATAGAACTTAAATCACAAAAAGCTATTAGAGATCTAGGTATAATCACATCAACTAGTCTAAAATGCTCTGAACATACTGCAGACGTTGCTCTTAAAGCTAGTCAGCGAAGCAATTGGATAATGCGTACGTTCACAATTGCCGATCCAAACCTATACGAACTACTGTTCAGAACCTACGTCGAACCTGTGATAACCTGTGCTGGGCCGGTCTGGCACCCAGGTCTCAAGAAAGATCAGGATCTTTTAACGAAAATGTATAAAAATTTTATAAGACGAGTGGCATACAAATGTAAATGTGACAAGGAGAACGTAAATATTGTATATGTCCTTCAGCGTCTTAACGCCCTAGATAAAGTCTAGGGTTTTCAAAAAATGATGTTGAAACAACCGACGATGGTTGCAAAAATATTTGATATTGTCGAAACTACGACTATATCCAGAAGGAATATACTCCCAAAATATATAGCCACGAAAAAATGTGCTAATGATTGATTCCCCTGGAGACTATCACGCGCACAACACGGGCACGCAACGTGCGCAGCCGGAGCCATAATTGAAAATGCGCATAAGTGAGACTTGTAACAATTATATAATACTTTTGAATAAAGAGTTTGTTATTATTATTATTATTTACCACAAAAGAAGCTAGCCGCCATGCCCTAGCTTACCGCCTACCAACCATATGGGGTTCACTCCCTCCAGAGATTCGATTCCTTACCTCAGCAGAGACGTTTGCTCGCGAGGTAAAGAAGTTTGTCAGTGATGGGAACGACGAAGTTTAAATTTTATGCCTCGGATTAGTAATTATATGATTTACTCACTCGTCGTCCCTTGGTACTGCTCTAGACGATCGCTCCCTCCGCTTCTGTGTGGGCCTTCGCCTCGGGGCCCCTGTAGTTGCGGCCCACAGCTGCGAGCGTTGCGGGGACCCCGTCGCAACGAATGGCCATCACGGTCTCTCGTGCGAACGCAGCGCCGGTCGCCATCCGCGACACACGATGCTTAACGACACGCTCGTGAGGGCCCTCCACTCCGCCGGTATTCCTTGCACAAGGGAGCCACAGGGCCTCGACACCTCTGACGGGCGCCGCCCTGACGGCCTCACCCTTATCCCCTTTCATCGAGGCCTGCACCTGGTCTGGGACGGCACTGTGGTTGACACTCTAGCACCTTCTTATGTCAACCACTGTGCAACCATCCCCGGTTACGCAGTAGCGCGTGCGGAACGGGCAAAGCTAAGGAAGTACGCCGCACTCCAAGCAACCCACCTGTTTTCCCCCCTTGCCTTTGAGACCTTGGGCGGGCACGGCCCTCTCACTGCGAACTTCCTCGAGGGGGTCTACCACAGGTTGATCCGCGCCACCGGGGACAAGCGCGCTGGCTCTTTCCTCCTGCAGCGCCTGTCCCTCGCCGTGCAGAGAGGCAATGCCATCGCCTTCCTCGGGACATTGTCGTCCTCACCCCCCCCCCCCCCATAATCCCTAGAAATACCGACCAACCGTATGTTTGAATAAACGATCTATTTACTCACTTTGTGCGTATTTCTTGGCTTGCTGCACGTACCGGTAGCCCTGCACCTTGTACATATTAATAGAGGGCACTAGTTTACTTGTGTAGTCACCAGATGATTAATACATTTTAATTATTTATATATATATATATATATTTATATATATGAACTCAAGCATCGTAACAACTGCAGTTCCGTCAATAAACCAGTGTATGAATGTAGAATGAAGGTTGCAGCAGCGTAGTGCTACTAGAGTATTACGGTCTTGCCTCTTATTCCTATATTAATTGTTTTTCGAGCTGACCCTCAGCTGTTCCCCTATCTGACAGGATGGATGCACTTATGTCTTCCGATTGATTTGATATCACCCACAGCTTGTACACCGGCCATAACAGCCTGCCAACAATTATAGTAATGTAATTGAAGGAAATAGGATTGTCACGATTATCACAGGAAACGGTATAATATGGTCGAGTAGCATTTTCTGTGCCCAAACGGTTTTGACCGGTTTATGTTTGCTATATTTCCCCAAGGTTGATTATGCGACGCGCCATTGGAGATTGTCAAGGTCCTAGGGAATTCCTCCCCTACAAGCTGATCAAATCATCTTAGGATATTATTCAGTTTCTATGATAATCAGAGTAGAGTGTCCCCAACTGCCTTGCTAATTATGTTACATATAAGATACACAATAATATGAAATTTGTGTGAATGAATGAAAATATCTTATAGCAGAGTGTTTAGCAAAGCAGCTGTCCAAGCACACCTGTAGTGCTAATTATGACTGAGACAGGGTCAGCCGAGTATCGCTTATATAGAAGGCTTCATTATATATATAGCTGCTAGGTGTGCATGCTGATGCGGATTACGACGCTAGCTCACAAGATTCTATGTAGGCTCTGGGTAGCTGCCTCCTGTGTTGTTTCCACCGTTAATCATCTGACAGACGGTAGAAATATGTGAAAAAAATAATTGCATCAGGCTGAACCTGTACTTCATGAACGTGTCCATCTGTCTGCGGATCATATAACTTGCTATATGTGGGTTATTTTAGTAAGTATACATACACACATACGACGTTTTCATAGTTGTAATAGTTAGTCAATATTATTATCACTTTTCTATTGTTTGTCAAAATTTTGGAAGAGGAATAGGGCTTTCTGTATCCGATGGGGTGCGCTTTTTGATGTTGGACACGACTGGGCTATAGTTGGTTCGTATTTTAGAGAAATACGATTTTTTTTTAATTTGCGATTGTTTGAATATGTTTTAGACCTCATTTTTCAGATAAACACCCGTACACTGATTCACTGAACTACTGTAACTTACGTGATGGCTTGATTCTAAAATAAGAAAATCGTGCAGTTGGACGGTATGCAATGTAAGAATTGCAGAGACAGAGCTAGCTATATACATTATAGGTACTGGGCGAGCGAAGCGCAACCAAAGATATCGTACCAAATAGGACTGAAGATATTGATGGCATGTGATCGTGACAATTACAATGCTTAGTCGCGGTAGTCGTACCTGTTTTTTACAGCCAGAAACTTAACCGTCCACGCCACTGCGCTGACGGCTAATATCTTATAATAATAATGCTCGAAGCTAATTTGAATGGTAAAATATACATATATATATATATATATACACGAATGCAAAGATTTTCCTTGGATACCCAAAAGAGCAACGCAATTTCTATATTGGGTAGACGCTTAAGGATGGGGGAAGTAGGGCCTTTTTATTCTAAATATTCTATTAAGAATATATAGAAGAAGGTGTTTTTAGATGTATTTCACGTTCAGCGGGTACAATTGTCGCCCACTTTTGTAACTGATTAAAAATAAATGACTGTTTGATAATTAATTGTTGTGCTGTAGAAATTCAATGAAATAAGCTAAAAATTAGCACTTAGCATTAAAAGTGACCGTGAAGCTTAATCCACCAGTGGTACGCCAATGTGGATATCGTGGTGGCTGTTTTAATTGAGAAATATCAGGTGAACATTTTTACTTCCGTTAGATTATATTTTGTGGTATACATCTTGATATCTTCTAACATGTATATTTTTAACCATTAATATGGGCTCACTTGTATTATATATTTGATCTAAAAATGCCTGACGGAACATTATTGGCAGTTATTGGCCTCCACGGCGTAGAGGCCTATAACTGTCACTTGGTGGAACAGCTGAGACTCAGCGCAAACTAGGATCCTGCAAACCCTGTATAGTTTTTCATGTCAAATTGTCGTCAGCGCTTCGCCATATCAAGCGTCTCTTCGAGTATACAAATTAGCTTATGTTTTCCCCAGGGAAGCCTTCTAGGCCCCACACGCTTCTCTACATTCATCAGTGATATAGTCAATGTCTGTCATTGCAGCGTCCTCCTTTACGCAGACGATACCTTTCTGTACATAAGTGGAAATTATCTTAAGGATCCTCGAAGGAGCCTCGTTCCTCGAAGACGCGCCGATCCTCAACGGCCAGGGGATCTGGCGGGCCAGAACCTGTAGTGCCGTGGTCGTCGCCATGCGGTGGGATCTCGCGACCATAATCACCATGGTCCTCTGACGACTGTCGAGTATCGGGGCAATCGTCCTATTCTTGGCTGCGTGCCCCCAAAGGGAAGAGGCATAGAGGGTAATACTCTCGGCCACCTTGGCCAGCAGTCTTCTGACCTTATCCGTAGCTCCGTGTTTGCGTGGGAGGATCCTTGCAAGGTCCGTGGCGGCTCGCCCCGCCTTCTCAGATGCGTAATTTGCATGCGGGGTCCGCGTGAGGCCGCTGTCGAGAATAACCCCCATGTACTTGGCCGTCTTCGTTGGCCAAAAACTATGGCCGGCTATGGTGAGCTCGATGCTCGGTTGACGTTTCCGCCCGTTGAGCACCACTGCTTCAGAGTTCCAGGGGGCGAAGGCACGCCATGACGTTGGCCACTTTCGAATTCGCCGCATACTGAAGGAGCCGATACTCACGTTGTCTGATTTATGAGAGCCAGGTCGTCGGCGTATGCACAGGAGGTCACAGACGCGGGGTAGTTGAGCCGGAGGGCGCAGCCGAATGCGATGTTCCAGAGCGTCGGTCTGAGAACCGAGCCCTGAGGGACTCCCGCACGGACCTTATACCTCCTGGCCGCGTACACCACGCTGCGGTCTGAGAGGTAGGACGTTAGCACACGCCTGCGGTATGGGGAAAGAGACACCTTCTCGAGGGCGTCGTTAACAGCATCCCACGAGATAGTGTTAAAGGCGTTCCTCACGTCCACCATGACCACCAGGCAATGGCCTCGCGATGACTGCGGTCTCGCCCTCTCTTCTGTAACGCTGCCGACGACCTCCCTGATGGCCGAGAGAGTAGAGCGGCCCGGCCGGAACCCATACTGATCGGATGACAGAATTGCTCCGCTCTCCGTTTCGGTCCTCATTCTTCCGTTGATAACGTGCTCCACCGCCTTGAAGAGGCACGTCAGCATACACATTGGACGGTATGCCAACGGCTCCTCGGCCTGTTTCCCCGGCTTCGGAATGAGGGCCAGCTTAGCTTCCTCCCATTTTTGTGGGAAGGAGCCTGTTCTCAGGATGGCATCGACCATCCTTCTAAAGACCGCCGGGTGCTCCCGAAGGAACAACTAGACGGCAGAGGAGGGGACCGCATCCAGTACCGGCGCCTTCCTGGCCTTGGTTCTGTCCAGTACCCTCTTGGCTTCCTCATATGAGAGTGGAGGGTGGGGAAAGGTCGTTGCTCCCCGCAATTCGCTGTTCGCGACGGGAACAGCGCTCTGATCGTGGTCCGGGCCACTTCTGGCGGGTGCTCAGCGAGGGAGTGGCGGAGTTTCTTCCTGACGATCTTGTAGCCCTAGCCGAAGGGGTTGGAGTTGACCTCCTGGCAGAGCCGACGCCAGCTCTTCGTCTTGCTCTTCTCGATCTCCCTCTTGAGTATCTTGCAGGCGGAGCGCTGTTGTGCCTCCAGTTGGGACGGCCGTTGGGTGGCGCGGGTGCACGTGTGAGGGAACGTCTGAGCTGGTGGCACTTCCTCCGGGCCAGCGCGATCTGCTCCTTCCATCAGAACTTCAGTATCCTTGCTTGAGAGCCCCGCGTCCTCCCAAGGGGGCTGCCCCACAGGCGTCCTCCAGCATCGTTGAGACTGCCTCGGCGGAGTAGTCGGGTAGAGTTTCCACCTGGAGAGCTATTTCGCTCTGAATCCTCCCGGGATCTATCCGCTGCGGCGACGGGCCAGCCCGAGTGGCAGGGGGAATGTTAATGCCTTACATTTGCACTTATATATATTCTACATTCAATATCCAATTAATTATTCAAACATACAGTAGTTCGGAATTTCTAGGGATTATGGGGGTGGGGGGTGAGGACGACAATGTCCCGAGGAAGGCGATGGCATTGCCTCTCTGCACAGCGAGGGACAGGCGCTGCAGGAGGAAAGAGCCAGCGCGCTTGTCCCCGGTGGCGCGGATCAACCTATGGTAGACCCCCTCGAGGAAATTCGCAGTGAGAGGGCCGTGCCCGCCCAAGGTCTCAAAGGCAAGGGGGGAAAACAGGTGCGTTGCTTGGAGTGCGGCGTACTTCCTCAGCTTTGCCCGCTCCGCACGTGCTACTGCGTAACCGGGGATGGTTGCACAGTGGTTGACATAAGAAGGTGCTAGAGTGTCAACCACAGTGCCGTCCCAAACCAGGTGCTGGCCTCGATGGAAGGGGATAAGGGTGAGGCCGTCAGGGCGGCGCCCGTCAGAGGTGTCGAGGCCCTGTGGCTCCCTTGTGCAAGGGATACCGGCGGAGTGGAGGGCCCTCACGAGCGTGTCATTAAGCATCGTGTGTCGCGGATGGCGACCGGCGCTGCGTTCGCACGAGAGACCGTGATGGCCATTCGTTGCGACGGGGTCCCCGCAACGCTCGCAGCTGTGGGCCGCAACTACAGGGGCCCCGAGGCGAAGGCCCACACAGAAGCGGAGGGAGCGATCGTCGAGAGCAGTACCAAGGGACGAGGAGGGCAGCGCGTGGAGCCACGCCCCCGCACCAGGCCTGTCGACAGCCCGGAGGCGAGCTTGGTCAGCAACGTGTGGCGCAGAGGCCAGGAGGGAGTCCCGCAGCTCCTGGTGCAGGGCATCGGACCATACCCGCTGCTTGCTCTGTTTGTCCGGAGGGACCCGAGCGCGGACGCCCGTCTGGTCAAGGGCAGCCTCCCGGGAAGCGGAGAAGTGGGCGAGCGTTTCGGGGGGGAGGACTGTAGCCACCATGTCGGCAACCGCCGTAAGCGACGCGGCGTAGCAAACGTCAGCCAAGCGGCGTACACTGAGGATGCCGAGGCCACCACCAATTAAAATTAATTATTTAAAAATGACACGCATGGCATGTCGAAAAAATAACACGTTTTCCCTTACACCTGCAAACTAGTTTCTTGATTGCACCTGTTGTTAGTATCTTATGTTCACGATACCAGTCCCGCAAAGTATAGTCTCTTGTCATAGAAATTTTCTATGATTTTTCTAATTCTTTTTTACAAATGGCGTGGTCAGCATTTTTGCAGGTGGCTCTTTTTTATGAATAATAAAAAACAAAAATTTCAAGTGGAATTGCGAATTACCTCAACATCTTGGAAATTTCGAATCGTGGCTATCTGACATCCCCGCTACCGACAGGGGTGGGCGCCCCAGATTCTCTATTTTCCTGTCTAAACCTGCATGCGACGTTAAGACCTTGTGGTCTCTTGAGACTTTGGGTGTCAATGATTTACTAGATAACATTTTATCTGCTGAGAAAACAGAAGCACTGCAGCAATATAACGACGGCCTGGTCCACAATAGCAAGTCATACCTGAGCGTCCATCTATCTCCGCAGGGTAAATAATTCGGATGCCTGTTTGCAAAATGCGAAATGAGGGTCTTAAGCAGGTGTAGGACTCAACAGTAAGTTGCCTCTGGCCTCCTTCACGCTCTTTATCGATGACATTGACCGTTGCGTGTGCGTTCGAAGCTGACGAGGGAGTCTCACTTCGGCTATGACAAGAAAAATCTTTTGTTCTTCAGGGTGACTCGCGGCTCATCGTCTTCATTCGTTACCGCATCAGCATATAACCCGGGCTAGGGAGGTCATCAATGCGATACTCCACCGTTACGTTTGTCTGTCGTCGCGTCCAAGGCACTGGTGCCAATCAAGTGGAGGTGCCACTGCCGGCTGAGAAAGCCACTTTAGTGCCGCTGTTCCCTTCCACAGGTTTTGATTTTTGTGAGCTGTTTCACATTTGCGCAATTGAAGGAATGCTCAAGACTTACATCACGCTGTTCACATGTTTCAAAAGTGCTTGTCGCCCTGTGCTAGGCCTGTTGTTTGAGCGGAGGGGGAAGGAGAGACACCCCGTCATCAACGTTCACCGAATTCTCCTGAAGTATTGTACAGATGAGCTGCAACATATTTGACGGTACTGCGTACCCTGCTTAGCTGGTATGCATGAGCAAGACTCCATAAATCTGCTTAATCTACGGGTGACAAGGCGCACCAGGAGCTTGTAGTAGCAGCTTTTCTTGGCGATCGCTTGCCACGAGGACGGCCTAAATGGGTCACCTTTGCCTTTAGAAACAACACTGAGTAAGGCAACACTCCGCTTCTTTCCAAGCGTCCTTTGTGTGGGTACGAATTGAAGAGGCTTGCCCAGAAAGGAAACATATCGGCTACATGCTGCAAATGTTCGTTACGAACGGAATCCGGTCCTGCAGCCTTGTTAGATTGAAGGCCTTCCAGTGAGTGTAATACCTCCACTGCGAATGAATCTGCTCGATGAAACCCGTGCATGATCGATGTTTGTTCATCCCACGCGGCAACGAAGAACGGTGCGGGATTTGGTATAGTATTTTCCGCCGTACACATATTCTTGAAGTGTCAATTAGGATGGTCGAGGGAATCGGGCAAGCAGGAGGGCGAGCCCGCCGAATCCACCTATGAGGTTCTCTGGTAGCCAGCCACACAAGCCTCTCCTCCTCCCGTTCGAGATGCTGTCTCCGAGTTGTCTCTAGTATCCGATGTTACCAACTCTTCATTGGAATACGCCAGGGTCTCATACACGGGTACAGCTCAGCCAGCCGGCGAACACATCGTTGCGCCACACCTGCCAGCTTACAACTCGTGTTGAACCACGGTCTCTGTCGTCGCGGTCTTCTCGTCACCACTGACGAGACTATGATATCGATCAGAGAATCGCCATGGTTTCGATGTCCAACTGACGCAGAGCCGGGAAGCTGCAATTTTTGGCATCAACTTTGCCTTGGGACGTTGGAGCGTTTGCACCCGTGATCAGGTGGCAGCCAGAGTCGTTGACAAGAGTGGGTAGGGTGAGGGTTCCAAGATCATCTGGCATATCAATCCTTGAAATGAAGTCTCCAGCCATTAGCAGCAGGTCGGTGATAGAGGGTAGTGCATGCATGGCTTAAGTTACCTTGTCAACCAGTTCAGATGAACCCTCAAACCGCCGGGCGGATGTATACTGCGAATATATTGCATCGGTCGCATCGGTTGCTTCCCATGTCTCAGTTAGGATTAGCACATCGATGTGAGTAAGGGCGGATGACGACAGTAGCGCCAAGGATCGTAATGCTCCCTCTATGTTCCACTGCGCTATTGATAATACGTCCATTTCGGCGTCTGGCGCTTTCCGGATGGTGATCCCAATCAATCCGGATTGATGGTGTACCCGATGCAAAATGCACTTGCTATACGATTGTAATTATAATGCCAAATCGCTGCGGCATTTTTTTATAATTGTGATAGTGCTTTCACCAGCGGTGTATTTTCATGCTAGCAGATCCCGGCAAATATGATACTTCGCAATGAGGAGATGGCTCAATATGTGACTCCACATTGTTCACCGAATACTGGTGGCGTCAAATGAAGTGGCGAAGTTCAAACTCAAATTTGTGAAACTTTTGTGAATTGCATTGTCCCGAAACTTCGAAACACTTCGAAGCTAAAAGATGGAGAGAGAAAATTAATAGGGGGTCTGGTTGATGATTGTTCCCGGCGCCTGGAGTTGACCTTCTTCGATCGAAGAAGGTCAAAGTTAGCGACTGCCGAATACGTAACCTCCAGTCTCCAGGGTCGCGCGATGCTTTTCATTAGATTAACATCCAGCACAGCTCGAACCTCTTTGTCGTTCGCAATACTCCTATCGGCTATTCTGGTGTTTTAAAAGACTCTTTATACCATTATGCCTTCACCACAGCGGCGCTCGCAGTTGTTGTTCGAACCGCCTCTATCCTGCAGTACTCCCTGCATGTTCCCCGGCTCTGTTCCAACGATCATGCTAGCCTTTGTCTCATTGGCTTCCATTTGAAGAAGTGGGCCACGTATTTTGGTGACAGCAGCGAGAAGATATTTACAGAATTTTGTCGAGTTCGACGAGATCTAATCTTCCAGTTATTCCCTCATCGTTGATTTCTATGACCATCATGTTCATATTCAGCCTTGTACTTCTTGTGCTTCTTGAATTAGCTTTCAGCACTTTGTTTAACCTCTGACGTGACTTCGGTTACACGCTCCAAGGTGACATCTGCTGTAGATCCTCTTCTGGGTGGAGTTCTAAGGCAGACGGCTACTTCCCAAACGATTTAGCCATTTGCCCTGGCTTTGGTACTGACACATTGAGAGTGTCGGGAATTTGGACCGCAGACGTACTACCGTCGGTCTGGCGTGCCTCCCACTTTTGGGCTATGCCGCCACACTGGCCCGCAGTGCCTACGGGGTATGTTGTCGTTCAGATTCGTCCTCGATAGTGGCGAGGGGAACCTGAAGCCACTTCCCACTTACAGGTCTGGAAGCCGCCTTTAGCATTGCAACGGACTCCTATGGCCTCCTTTGTAAGGTTTGCTTCAAAGAGCTCAACATTTCTGGAAATTTGGAGCGCACACAGACACGACATGGAAACAGACCAATACCAATGAGAGCATAAAATGGATGAAATAATAATAAATATTAATAAATAATAAATTTAAATATAAATAAATATGGGCGCCGAATACAAATGGGATTCTGTTAATATAATGGTAAATATGGAAAACATATATATATATATAAGGCCAGGCATAAGTAAATAATTAATTCCTGCAAAGATTCAATGAAATAAATAAAAAATTAGGGCTTAGTATTAAATATGACCGTTTAGCTTAATCACCCCCAGTGGCATTTGGATATCGCAGCGGTACTTGTTTTAATAGAGAAATAATATAATAGATATATATGTGAACATTTTTACTTTCATTGGATTATATTACGTAGTAGTAATACCTAAAGGGTAAGTGCTGAGTCCTGTCACGTTACGCTAATTGTTATTAACACTACTACAGTCCATTTCTGTTTTGTACATTATCGAATATTTATGATGACACAGCGAGAATCAAAGGGAAAGCCAGATAATTCCATTATAGAGCCATAGCAGTCAACTTTGACCTTTCGTGACATAGTACTTACCATGGTTATCAAATTCTCCTTGCGTTATTCCATGAAAAGCAGCAAGTGTTGCCCCTAGTGAGTCTTCCACTGCTCAATTGTTGGTTATAAAGACGTTAATGGTAAAATGTATAATCGAATGTTTCAGGCTGATCGTTCCTAGGTGTCGAACATCGTGTTTACCATCAGGAGATTCTTAACTAAGCGGACAATAGAATACTATTGAACAAACTAGGCTATGAACGCACGGCTGTACGATCCGTTGCCTCTTACAGATACTGTATATACCGGCAGATTCAACTTCGCGCTCAACTGAATGACGGTTATCCGGACGCTATATACCCCCTGGAGTTTCTTCGTCTTATCTTCCGTGGTGATTGTATAACAGCGTACGGCACATATCAATAATGAATTGGAAGAAAATCGGTGTAGTTACTAAGTAACTAGTTATTATTACTTCTCTATTATTACTCTGCTGATTAGTCAGTGATAACCTTAACAGGGCGGATGATACAAGCACTTAAAGCTAAATCCACGTCTAGGAATATTGCTAAAGCCCATCATTGCGGGTGTCTTCCACGTTACTAGCTCAAGGCTGACTGAGAGACAAATAGACCTCACAACGGCTCTGTGGATATAAGATTGTTAATGGGTAGCGTGTAGACCCATAAGAGACATGTGTATTCCAACCGGACTTACAATCGTCCTTATTGTAGTCGTACCGTTCGATGCGAGTGTCCTGGCTTCGGACAAAATCATTTTTTGGGAGTCGAAACCCAACAAGCACAACTCCAACGCTTCGTTTCATCCCTGCCGGTCGGCGACTAGGGTTACGTTGGCTATGAAAAAAGAGATCACAAAGCTCGTACTTTCTGCTATGTCTGGGTGCATTCTGAGTATGGTAACCTCGACCAACTACGCATGGGGAAGCTCTGCGCAACTGATGGCGAGTGTTCCGCGAATCTTCTATCTTGGTTGTTTAGGATTTCGTCTTGTCTACGAGGTTTTCAGTGATCGTCCTGGACATCTGCCACGGTCACTAGCGCGCAACGGGTCACAGGTTTGGGATTTTGCAAACAAACTGATAAACATAGCCGGAGACGACCATTCTATTTCACCAAATGTGTGTATACGAAATGTACGAGACAAACGACGAGTGTGCTTTCCAAAAACTGAGTTGCTATATGTTGCCAATAGCGCCCTGCCCTGTCTGCAACAGTCTCTGGAAAATCGTGTACCGGAATACATTGAAGAGATCATATTCGCTTTAGCGTTTGGTATCAAGAAGCTGGTAGCAAGCGGTCTTCTCAATTATATGAGTGGATGAAAATAAACCTCTTTCAAGTTACATAATATTATATATAGAAATGTTGTACGCGGGAAACTTGCACACAGTTTTAAAAACAGAGTCTCTCTAACGATGCTGGCGGTTAAGGACGATATTTTATCTATGAACAACCACATGAAGCTCGCAGCAACGACCAGCATGTCAACGACGATTAAACGTAAACTGACGTACTTTCAAACGTGGACCTTAGTTAAATACAATTGTGAGTTATTTACAAACCTCTGTCGAGGCAGCACTTTAGCTCTCGTTACCAATTCGTAAAATATATACATATATACAAATCGCAAGTTTTTACAAAAATGACAGGACCTTTTGTTTAAAGATATTTCGTTGTGAATTATTACCCAGCACCCGTAGGGTCGTAACTTGGTAAATGAAATGTATTCTTATTGAGTAAGATATCTTTGATCAGGTATTTGAAATCGACGGAGCAGAGTTTCAGATCGAAGCGATCATGGTCAAGGGGGAGGCGGTGGCATTGCCTCTCGCCACAGCTAGGGAAAAGCGCTGCTAATTAGTACATTTATTCTTAGTATAAGTATAGTTGGGGCCCCTCGCTTAAGGTTGCTTTGAGGTATTCCCTCGTTTCAAATGGATTTGTTATTTCCAGCATAATTGTATCATGCTGTATCAAACGAGAGACAGTCTAAAGAAGCAAGTAGGAAATAATCATCGCAATCGCATCTACAATGCCTATTGCATTCGTTTATAGTAAGCGTGTGTTATTTGAATCGTACGACTTTTGCCCAGGTGGGCCATGATTTGCTGGTGACAACATTCTATATAATAACGAGATGTTTTAGGCTGATTGGTTTTACATAGGCATCGAAGGTCGTGGCGATAATCAGGTGATTCCTGATACAGAGGAATATTGTCAACCTGGGCCAGCAAATAATGCAAATGGCGGTGATATCTGTCGTCTTTACTGTTTACATTAGAGAACTCATCGGTTAACGCTCCCAAGCAGATGATAGAGCTCGAGGCCGAGGACACTTTCTAAATATAACACTAGATATGTTTGCCTTTAACTGTGCAAGTTATATAACAGAGTACCATAGATGTCTCTTATGAATTGCAATTGCATACATATGTTTTCAATTCAAATACTGCAGGAGATTGATAGGGGCTCAGTAGGGGTCTGACACTACCAGGCAAATACCTTAGTTGTGAGCCCCGGTGTCCATGCAGGATTTACATTTAACCTCTATAAAAAAAAATTCAAACACTGCTTTATTCATCATGAGGGTTGGTACAATAGATGTAATGTAAGATGCAAATGTAATAAATAATGTAAATGTAAGGTGAAAGAGTGTTATTATTATTTATATTACGTGTTATGATTATTGTATTGCTTATTTAGGTATGGCCGCCAGACAGCTGAAAGTAAAGGTACTTAGGTGTGACTAAACTCTAAATAAAGAGCAACATAGAGATCAGCTTATTCTGAAATGAAAACATCTGATGATCGTGTTACAAATCAGAGAGGCTGAACGCACCAATTTTGTAACATGGGCATTGAAGTCGGGATAAGGTATGACTATAAAGACTACGTCTAGAGCTGGGGCACTATATAAACTCGCGGTTAATATAGAAGAGTATTCATTGTTGAATATTCATGTTGACATAACACAACATATTTGTTTATTTACGGAACTGCAATTGTACAAACACTTAAGTTCTAGCTAAATAGTACTGCCGAAAGTGTAAACACCACACCTGAACTCGCTCGATGATTATTCTAAATTCATTGGGCATATTTATCACAAATTATTTATGACCAGCCTGAATGGATAGTTAAAATGGCATTCATTAGTGAGTGAACGATTCCAGTAGAAATAAATTGACATATTTATAAGACACAAAGAATAAAAGTTGCAGTAATCAGCTATTCGTTCATAGCGATTTTCCTGCTTCACATGTAAACTTTTTAGCTGAGGTGAGGGCCCGAGTCTCGCGAGGATGGGAGCTCCAGACGGTCGGGAGGCGGTAAGCGAGTGCATGGCGGCTAGATTCCTTAATGGCGGGCGGCCTTTAGTTGAAATCAATGGTTTGTGGTGGGTGTGGTCAAAAGCTTTTGAAAAATCAAACGCAATCAATATAGATCCTATTATTTTGGTATATAACCCAATCATCAATATCATAACCTTATCTTCGTAAAGGAGAAATTTTGACTCCTCCATGCTGACTCCTGGTCATAATGTGTTCAGAGGAGAGGTCGTTATAAATGCGATTTACAATAATTATGTTAGTTTACAAAGTTACTAGGAACCTAAGTAGAATTCTTCTGGAGAAAACGAAGAGTCGTTACCAAGAGATCAAAGTATTTAAATATACGATAATTGGCGAAAATAGAGAAATGGATTCCAAGAAAAAAGGTGGAACAGGGGAGGGGCACAGGGTCGACCCTTGCACTTCAGACGTACGAGGACCCCAGCCAGAGTGAAGACGACTGGTACGATACAACCCATCTCGACCTCAGACGGTGGCAATACACTGGTTTATGTACTAAATGAGAACTATTCATACCCTAAGATGGATAAGCTGGCAAAGAAAAGAGAGGCCTCACACTCCCCGGGGGTAAAGGCGCTGAAGAAGAGATCCACTGATACAGTGGTGGGAGTCATTAGGGGGTTTAACCGAGTCGGAGATATCTCATACAGGGGAAGATACAGAAGCTGGTAAAGCTAGCTAAGGTGAAACATACGACCACGGCCACCTCTACAAAGGATCTCTCAGGGTTTTTGGCGACATAGATTGGTAGGCTGGCAGGGGCGGTGGAGGACACCTGGCCTGGAGTCGAGACACACATAAGGCATGAGGAGCTAACAACCGAGACGGTGGAAGTTGGGACGGTTGCGACGAATAGGACTTGGAGGGTCAGATAATGGAAATGATCACCTGGAATAAAGAACTGTGGGACAGGTTAATGCACGTCCAGAGCGGATGAAATGCCCTAAAACGCGAAAAGGTAACTCTGGATATGAAGATTTCGAAACCCTGAACTGCATAACGCGCCGAAGTGCGACGCAGAGCTACGAGGGTGCACGACATACAGAAGAGAATTGTAGATACAAAGGATAAAGGAGGTGTCCTTCAAATTATCAGTTAAGAGTGACCAGGGGATTACTTCGGCCTCCTGGGGAGCTTCCTAGAGGATAGTCTTCTGAAGGCGCTTCTTAAGGGGTCGTTAGCACCAAAAGACTAAAGGGACTAAATAACCAGATAAGGCCTAGAGACCTCGAAATTACTATCCAAGGGGTCACCAGGAACAATCATGGGCACATCATACTTTAAGTACTCATGATGCCTCAGCTAACATAGTTGAAACCATTAAGGCAAGGAACAACCATGAGGCTGACCTCAGGCGCCACAAGTCCAGACTGTTCCTATGGGGGAGACGCCTTTCTAGAGAGAGAGATCAAGCGCCACTTGGCACAAAGGATCCCCGGTTTTAGTAATACAATGACCTGCGCAGAATACAGAACAATGGTGAATGCCAGCAAATCTCCAATAGGACGGGATCACGTTCCTCCATAGTCACGACGGATCCAGTACAATCCCTAATAAACCCCGAAGTCATCGAAGCAGCCCAGACTTCGATCCCCAACGAAGCCCTCAGCCATGGTCTGAGAATTCAATTCAATTCAAACAAATGTTTATTGACGGAACTGCATTTTTCCGTTTTATTTAGTAATACAATGACCTGCGCAGGAGTTCGGTAGACATTGGCCAGTCTGACCTGGTCACATTGACCTGCGTTTTCCTGACGATGAGACGGGACGTTTTGTCACGCACGTCAACCCTGCACTGGATAGGTCCGCCTTCGATAGACGTTGGAATGTCTCTAGAATAAAACGGATACGAAGAAGGGTAAGAAATAAAAGCACATCACGCCGGACCTAGAGGGGTACTGGATGACCTTCGAGGGGTCAATGACGACACCCTCTCTATGGATGTAAATGAGGAGGATAAACAGGAGAAGTTAAACCACCATAATTTCCTGCAGGTAAATCTCAACGGAAGCAGGCTTGCACATGACCTCCTCACGGAGCAGATGTTTACCGAACTCTGTCCAACTCATTTTTTCACCTGTTTTTTCTAGTCAGACTGGTTCTGGGTGAGTAGTCATATTCAAGCCATCGAAGACGATGAGACGGGACGTTTTGTCACGCACGTCAACCCTGCACTGGATAGGTCCGCCTTCGATAGACGTTGGAATGTCTCTAGAGATGTTCGTGCGTTTAAAGAGAATTTCCTCCTCTACAAGAATAGAGTCATATTTAAGTCAGCTTAATGTATATGTGATCGCTCATCGTTTCGCCGTTGAGTACTTCCCGCACACATTTGAAGAGTTTCGGCCGAGCAGAGAGTGAAGTCGATCCATGCCAGTTGACTACCTCTCTCGAAGGTAAGGTCGTCTGCTCTGTTAACCACGAGTAGATCGTGTGCTGCAAGCCATTTTGCAAGTATAGAGCCCCTAGGTGTGGTGGATCGACTGCTCCGATCCACGTGTGTTAAATTGGAGTCGTTCACTTCAGCCTTTGCACCCATCTGTCTCCAGAATGCCTGTGGGAAGCTCTTGGAATACGTCATCCACGACAAGCTTGCGGAGGAAATTGGGATTAACAGGCTCCTGTCGGACAACCAATATGGCTTTACAAAAGGGAAATCTACACTGACAACCATACGGGAGGTTCTGATACGAGATGAGGTAGAGACAACCCATGACACTTAGAACGAGGGGCTTGTGATGCTAATCCTTCTTGATGTCAGGAATGTTTTCAACTCTGAAGGTTGGAAAACCATCATAAGGGACCTGGAGAAGAAGGGCGTCTCGTGCGCCCTCCGTCGTACCACGCATGCACCACACCGGGTGTCACTGAGTGGCAGTTGAAACAGGCAGAAAACAGGCTCAGAGTCAGCAGGTGGCTAAATCTTTAACGAAGAAGAATAGATCGGTCTCTGAATTCGCACAACATTAAAGTAGGAAGGGATGCGATCTCAAACACCAACGATCCTGTATCGGCCGGGCGACAGGTAGCAGGTTCCGAAAGTATTGTTGCACAAGTGACGAGAGGCAAATTTAGAGACCGGTGCTAGCACCCAAACAGTTCAGAACTCTCCAGGTGTCAAGCATGCACAATTTCGCGGAGCACAGAAGCTACGACCCGGGAAACACCTCTATGAGTTTAGTCTACGAGTTTTTTAGTGCCGGACATCTGCCAGGATCACAAGCGCATAACGCGACACAGGTTCATGATCTACAGATTATAACTTTAGCCCACCCAATTTTACCAAATGTGTGTATACGAAAGGTACGAGACAAACGGAAAATATTCTACGCAAAGATTGCGTCGTTACTTCTAAGTCCAGACAGCGCTGCTCTGCGTGTAATACTCTGTGAAAAATCGCACTCCGGACTCTATCGAAGCAATCATATTTGGTATATTATAAGGAAGATAGTAGGGAACGGTCTTCTCAATTATATGAGTGGGTAAAACTAAACCTCTACGTCACATAATATACGATGTTGCACGCTTCACATTACTTACCAGTACCTACCTACCGAACTATATCATTTTAGAACAAATTAGATTCAATGGGTTCCTCAAAACATGGTACGACCACAGTCGGGAACTCACCTACCATATCACACAGGCACTGACAGGGCACGGCCACTACCAAACATATATGGTCAAAATCGGCAAGACGGAAGTAAATATCTGCTCAAGAATTAGAAAAGAAGAGACGGCGGATCTAGACGGCGGACCGGGAGAGGCTTCTTCTGGAATCGGACCGGTTGTTGAGGACCAAGCTTAACTAAAGGCATTCCCCCTGGAGGACTCTGAAGACATACTGAATAAGTGGTTCCACGCCTTTGGAGGAAGTTTAAGAAATAAATTAAAGACTCAATGGGTTCACTAGTCATTTCAAACGATAAATGCTCTAGGATTAATAAGAACTACTAGCCTCAAATATTCACAATGGTTAAACCTAATAACCTCCGCCATGTAGTTAACTTGATTAAACATGAGTCCGCAAGCTGAAACAGTCTGTTCAGGATAACGCACGCGACTATTTCAGCCATGAGAATTATTTAAAAATGTTGAAGATTTTGTACATGGGTTGAACTGATAAAGGTTACTATTATTTACCCTAAATTAACTCATCACATAATATTCCAAATTTCTGGACACCTTATTCAATGTTGGCAAGTCGCCCAGACGCCAACTCAGACTTCATTTACATTCAATGTGACATACTTTTATGTCAGATATCCCTAATTATGATGAAGCTAACTAGTTGCAGTAATTGGTATGATTTTCCGACCTTGTAACGTCGGAGGCTGCAACAAGATCCTCACAATAGCCGACCTTACCGGTACCCCGCCCCCCCCCCGACCTTACTCTGTGTGGTCAGGAAAGAAGAGCCCAGTAGGTAGGGCCTCTCAGAGACGACTAATAAAACTGAGCTGCTGGTGTGGCTCGTTGAGTCCGACCTGAGACATGGTCGTGTGTAGGTAAACCAGCTAGGCGATACTGAGTATCTATTCCTCAAACCTTCGGGTGTTCTCACAATGATAGCCAGATATAACGTCTTGCTAGTCTAGAGTTAATTCTCACCACAACCGACTGATTAACCGAGTAGTGACCAAATCCCGGCAGTCTACAATCGCTCTGGCAAGGAAATGTCCGTGACTATTGTTACAATTCCTGTGGACATCTGTCAACACAGGGCGACGGATGGTAAAATTTTATAAAGTGGATGATTATTTCAAACTGTATCGGCATGCAAGATGGTATAATTTCTTCAACATGTAAAGTGGTATAGCGGGCATAATCGGCCAGCTTAAATTAAGACGAAATACCCACGTGTTATCGTCGGCACATACACATTTTTGAGATAACTTTCAACAATTCTCCTATATGACAGGCGCCGGATCCGAACCTTTGGTATTACCGCAAAGACATGTCGGGGAAACCTTTGCTTTATTTGTATCTGGGGGTGTTATCGAGAGATACCAATAGATGTCAGTCCGTCGGGTCTGACAAGCGCCGATGACACAGCCTGTTGATCCCAGCGAACTGAAGCGGATTGCGTAGGGCGATAAATTTACGTTAAACGTCGTTTACTGCGGAGTGCCTTGGGTGTGATCCTTTGTTGTGCTTTCATACGAGAACCTTGTAGCGTACAAATTGTGAGCATTGTTGCGGCTGACAGACGCGGGGTATTTTGTTGTTCGGCATCGTCCTGAGTTGTGGCGAGGGAGGCTGCAATCGCTTCGCGCCTACAGACGTCAAAGCCGCCTTTAGTTGTTGGCGTTGCCAAGTCTCGCTGATTTCATGCAACCCCTCGAATCAAGGCCTCTTCATTACAGGAGATATACTTGACCGTAGGACGCACGTGATTTTCGGAGTTGAATATCAGCACAAAGCAGGCCGGATCGCCGTCTAGATTTTGTAGTCGTCCGGTGACAATTGTAGTGCAACATTTTGTGAGAGCAAGAAGAGAAAACGCTTCTTGACTGAGAAGATGCACGAACTGGCATTTGAGGATGCTTCCCTCGGGGAGGCGTCCTCAAATTTATAATCGCAAATGAATTGAAGCTTAACTCTAAACATTGACCATTGTGACGAACGGCCCGTTTGAAAAATTAGAGTTTCAAAAACACCCTGGTGCAGGTACTCATTAATCAAACATGTGCAACAATGAACATAATTACGTGTGACATCATCGTATTCTATGTCTAACAATTTGATCCTGCAACAATGGCAACGATGGTCAGACTTGCGATCCTTTGGCAATGTAAGACATTATTCGCACGCAGGGCACAATTATACATGACATCTCCTCGTGGTTCACGCTACGATCGACGGTAACACTTAGGAGAATTGAAATTGGTGACATCGGCCGTGATAACCGTTCGCTAATAAACCATGCCCGTGACATCGTAGCTTAGCGCAAAACGTTTTCAACTATCATTCTGAAAAATAGCGTAGACGACCAAGCGTTGACCCACACATCTACATAATGATGAGGTTTTGCTTTGATAAAATACCCACGCAGATAGGGCAAATGAGTTACCAAAACGTAATATAACTTATGTACATCGGATTGTCACGATGACCGCAGCGCATGTTCTTGGCAGGGTAGCGGAACTTCCCCCTGTCTGGCCGGGTCGTGTTTAAGTTGATTATGCCACATACATATAAGCAAATGACAATAATCTGTCATTCGTTAAAAGTTTTGGTCCAGTACGTTGTAACTACATCTCATCGAATAGCAGATACATGCATCGCCGTCTAACGAGAATAGAATAAGTGCATCGGAATTGCATAGAAGACTAGTATTTTTTTCATTCATTAGTCTGATGGTGAGTGCGTTTCACTGGCAAAGGAATCTATTGTAAATGTAGTGAGTAAGTGTCAATGTGGACGTCCATAGTATCAACGTTGTGGTGTCAGTCGTGCAATGTATCCACCGACCACTCCGTTGGCAGCATTCAGTTATCTTTCAGTAGCCAGGGAGTTTACCACGTGGCACATGAAGGCATTCGTTCCGGTTTCCTTCATTGAAGCTTTTATTCTCGTACAATCGTATCACGAAAGGCTGACGTAACCCGGCATAGGTCATCTCTTATATTCAATGATGATTAGAGCAAACCTTGAGCAATGCAGATGTGCAAACACACCTGATGTGCTAGTTATGACAGATTAAAAATGATGATTATGTGCATGATCAAGGCTGAGTCAACGGGATATCTCTGATATACAGAGGTTTAGGTAAATAGTGCTAAATAATATATATATATATATATATATATTTACCGAATCCTCTGTATATCAGAGACATCCCGTTGACTCAGTCTTGATCATGCACATAACCACTAAATAATATATACATAGCTGTTAAATGGGTAGATTGCGAATATAGATCGTAGGATTCGATTCTAGATTGATGCAAGCTGCCGCCGGTATCGAATCGTCTCAGGTTCGCGTCTAGCCAACGGTAGAAATGTGTAATAGATCAGATTGTGAGGAATAATTGCATCAGACCTGGAACTTCGGTTTTACATACGCCTCCCAGTGTCAACGAATTATTAACGGTGTTTTTGTAAGTATACATACGCACGAATTCGTCATCGTTTTATACTTACATAATATAATTATCACAGACACTGTCAGTAGTAATAATAATAATATACAGCTCGACAAAAATGTTTGAGTATTTTTGGAAATTTTTCAGATACAAATGAATAAATCTGGTTCAGATCTCCATAGAGGATTCATGTAACTGATGCAATGAGCAACGACACCACAATTATTTTGTATTTAATTGAAACAACTGGAAACAACACAAATCGGGACATCTCACTGGTTATACTTCTTCATTCGCCATTTACTGTAAAGAATTTTTAATCCATTTGATTTACCACTCATATTTCACTTACTCATTGAACAAAATTCGAATATATATATATATATATATATATATATATATATATTGGATCTACTTTTTTATGTACTTCGATTTTGTCTGTATTATTCTGGTGTTATAATTTCACATTTCATATCAAAGCTACAATCATCATTCAGGTCAGATCCATCGGACGGGCCTTTGGCCACATTATTCAGAAAAAAAATACCACAGTAATCGAAACCAATTTTGCAGCTGTTTATTTGAGATGTTCGGCCTAAGAAATCGCGAAAAAGATAGATAGAGATAGAGTATTTGTGCTAATCAACATTTCGATTGGGTAATGTTTTGTTGTTTATTGATTCAAATGAAGTAGTGCTGGTCGGGTGCCCGTGCTACGCATACACCGCATAGATCATGCATGTTTCTGTTCTGAACACTGTCGAATTTTTATGATGGTATAACCATTCGATCTTGTGAAAATTGAACGGACAGCTAAATCATAGAGAGTCCGATGACTTTGCTTAACTGAATTTTTCAGACTGATTGTTCACAATAGTTCGGTATTCAACATCCGGGCTAACATTATTTTTTGACCGGACCATCGAAGACTATAGTACAAACCACGCTACGTATACTCAATGGTGAGATCTGTTTTCTTGTGCAGATGCAACATATGTACCGGCAAGGTCGTCTGTGCGCTCAGGCAAAGGAAGGGATTCCGAACTCAATGCACCTTCTAGATATACCCACCAGAATATCTTCGCCTTGTCGGATGGGATTGCTCATCAGGACACCCTGAGTATCTGCCATAAGTTGAAAGGAAATATGCTGAGTTACTAGGCAGCTAGTTAGGATTCCAGTCTCCCGTCAAGCAGCCTGTTTGATCAGCCGTATGATGCAAAAGCTGACAGCTAACCTTCCCAGTCTTTCGATCGAAGCCCATCACCGCGGATTCCTGCCACACTGCTAGCTCAGGGTCAACTGACAGCCAAACATATCCCGCAACGATTCTGTTAAAGTCGTTAATCGTTAACGTATAATCCCAAAGGAGGTATGTGTAGCCTAGCCGTATTTAAAACCGTCCTTGTTGTTGTGATATCATTCGATGCGACTGTCCCGGCTGAGGACAAGGTCACTTTTTGGAAATCAAAACCCGACATGCAAGACCCGAATGGACCTTTTCATCCGTGCAGGTCTCCGACTAAGCTTACACTAGCTAAGAAAAAAGGCATCGCAAGGCTAGCACTTTCAGGCGTGGCTGCGTGCGCGTTCAAGGTAGCGGCTTCGACTCACCGCCAATGGGGAAGCGTTGCGCAAATGCTGGAGTGTGTTCCTCGAGGATTTTATCTTATCTGTCTGTATATTCGGGCAATCTACGCGCCTTTCACTGATCGTCCCGGCCATCTTACCCGATCGGTAGCACGCAACGCATCAGGTATCTATGAGCTGGCATTGAAGATGCTGACGTTAGGCCTTAGTGATATTTCTCTTGGACCAGATCTTTGTATGCGAAGTTTTCGAGACAACCACAAAATTTGCTATTCAAAGAAGGATATGCTACATCTCATTCGCGTCGGCTTACCCTGTGTACAACACCATCTGAAAAATCGCGTTCCGCAATCGACCGATCAGGTTATATTAGCTGGAATGACTGTGTTCAGGAAACTTGTAGCGAACGGCGTGCTCGAGTACGCCAGTGGGACGAGTAATTGAACCCTTTCACATTGCTGTTTTGTATTTTGCACCAATGGAACAAAAATGGTCAGTAGCATAGTATATAGAGGTTATGTACGCTGAACGTCACTTGACAGCACCATACGTAAACAAAATAGGTGATATCATAACACGGTGACGGGCCAGGGTGGCTGTCGACACTCGATCTGTGTCGTTACGGACCGCGCCAGGCATATGGACAATAGTCTACGTTTTGCAGATAGAGATACAAAGCTAAAACAATCCCTTCTCGATATGGCTCACACCACACAGTGAATCTTACTCTTTCCAATACTTCCTGCTACCCGTCTGGGTTCATACCTTGTCGGTTCCTATGCGAGCTACAATTTCATTGACGTCACTGTCCTGTTAGCCTGTAGCGGCGACCCCGTTATATTGTTGCAGGAATAAATTGTTGTCAATTATGCAATTAATCCGTTATTTACTATCGGCAACCTGTTATCCTATTGAAGTTAACCTACTACCATCATTCTGTGATATCAAGGTAAAAGTTCCCTAATTCCAACATTTTCGAATAAATCTTCAGCTGTTTGCACGTAGAATAGTTCGGAAAATAAACGTGGCTTAGAAATGGCTTCGAAATTCATAATCATACTTGCAAAAAGATACATGTCTATTTTGAGGATCCAATTCTGTGGTAGTTATGTAGGGCCTCAACAACAGCAATAACAATGGCAACATTTGCAACGTGGAATGTTTTACCTGCATTTGGAATGCTTGAATGTTCAAATATACATATTTCACGATATTCTTGCAAAAACTACAGATTGTATCTTTGCAAGAAAATACTATCCTCCTTTTATCGTAGATGTCCCAAGGGAGACATTCTATATCTAGTTATACATGAGACTGTTCAGAATATACATTGAACCGATTATGACTTATGCGTGTTTGTATGAAATCTTACAAATACAAATGTGACAAAGACTTGAAACGGCCTTGAAACGGAGAGATTTGAAACGGCCGACTATAGTCAAAAAGACGTTAGACGTTGTCTACGCTACGACCAGATTCAGGCGATTGAATTCGTACTACCAAAATTTATAGAAAGTACAAAGGGTAAAAATGATGTATTCCTCTGGAAAATATCACGCTTACACCATAAGCAACCAAAACAACGATGTATTAACTTTGGATTTGAATCGCAGACTGTGATGCACCTTTGAAATAAAGTGTTATTATTATTATTATTGTTGTATTATCATTATTATTATTATTATTATTATTATAACACAAGTTGTCTATATTGCTTCTCATTGCTTCTAAATACATTGAAGAACAACTATTTCGTGCTCCTCATCTTGAAAAACACGTTCAATGCGATGAACCGGAGGGTGGTAGTCTCGATCTTTACCCGACGTCAGCTTTTGTTATAGAACATTTTGAGGAAGATCACGGCCTAATTCCACGATATCAGAAAGGCGTTTGACTTCATTTCTCGAGAGAATTTCTACTGATATTCAGATTAGCGCCCTACGATTGAACCAGGTTACTCTTCAATGGTTTCAGTCGTACGCTTCCGACTGCAAAATGACGGTTGTCTTTGGAGATGTTGTGTTAAGTCAAAAGCCGGCAAGAATTGGCGTTCCCGGCATTAGGTCCCTACCTATTTTTAGCATATATCTATTACATTATATCTAACTAGAGTGCTGCAGTAGCTAGTGAATTTGAATTAAAGGTCTATTTTTTTTATAACGTATGATCGTTGTCTAAAGATGAACAATCACCCTATGCACGTATCCTACAATGCCAAATACCTAGGTGTTACTTTCACAGATTACGTTTTAGCAAATTTGCATTTTATTCATAATATTGTATAATTTCAAATTATTTGTGATGACAAGTAAACGGTAAAACTAATTTGTAAATTTGTTGACATTCCACTGTTATGGCTTGGCTATGTGACTTCGATTAATTCTGTCGCTGCTGTTATAGTGCATATGTGTAATTTTCATAATAACTCTATTGTTCTGACTCAAATTAGAGACAGATTAAGTTATCAGTAGGAAACAATCGGGCATAGATATATACAATCGGGCATAGATATATACAATATTTATATATACTCATATATAAATATATTTGCCTTCGACTGTGTAGTTTGGACCACGGAGAGTGCCACAAACTTCCGTCATCTTAAACAAGACCTTCTACATCTAAGTCATGATATTTTACTCCCTTCTACCGCTTTTCCCAGGTGCGCCATTAATTCTATTTCAGCTAATCAGGGCTGATCACATCTTAGGTCGTTTTTATGTTGCAGCTCCTTACTTTTCAGGGGAGTTTCGCATGCGGGCTAACACTATTTCAATAACATCGTCTTTTCTCAAGGCAAACACGCAAGCGTATACGTCGCCACCAACTATGGAGCAAGTCCACACCATGGTCAAGGAACATTGGCCATTGCACAAAACACACCATTGATTCAACAAGTCTCGCTTCCTTAGATGGCTTGCTCCCTCTTGGGAACCCTTCATGCATCGGGTTCAATTCTTGCGCTTCTTGCGGCACACAACTCTACGATTTGGTTGCATTCCTATTTTACATTCATTCTATGAGATACACATGAAAACCATCGGTCCGTTCAAACACCGAACGCCGCACGCCACAATGAACCATGACTTCCCTACACACTTCACGTTTAAGATTACCAATCTTTCTACGTTAGGTACTGCACACAACACAATTCAAAGGAGGTAGCAGACTCAACAATAACACCTCTTGCATACACAACATAGTAGTCGCCCAGGTGGACGTTCATCGTGAGGCTTTTTTCAAATACAACAACGAGCTCTTAATCACCTCGGTATGGCGCCAACGCAAGCCGTCTTCCCGTAGCGTGATTAACTGAGTCCACTGAGCACCACAAAGAAGCCTTCCCTGCAGACTTAATACACACAATCCACTTGTGGCAAGGTTGACTTCAAGTTTCCAGGATGCCAAAAAAGAAAGAAGAGATTTCCTAGGGAAAACCTCGAAGGAAATGTAGCACGCCCGTTCGGCTTGCTACCGAGTGTTACCTATCGCATGCACAAAATCCGTATATTTCCGTAATAGTCAATTAATACTATAAATATATTACCAATTTCAAATGCCGTTAGATAGGGTCCTTGGTTAGCAGGCATGAAACACGGGATTGACCCGGCTGCGAACGGCGACGTATGATTTGACATCATTCAGGCTAGCTTGGGGTACCATCCCTGAAGGCGATTCTCTTTCCACGGGCTTAGAGTATGCTGACTGATACACATAGTGTTTCCCGGCAGTCTGTAGCTTGAGCCAATTGCGCGACCAGATAGAATGCGTCATTTTCTGCGGAGTGCCATGCATGTTTACATACGTATTTATGTAACTTGTATTGGATTCATGTGTCTCACAGGCGAACTTGCCAACTGCAGAGCTGAGGTACCGCGGGGTTTGTTGTTGCCTAGCATACGTCTTCCAGTTCTGACGAGGAGGGACACGAAGCCATTTCCCGCTTACAGGTGTGAGCGGGAAGCTTTTTGCCTTGCCAGTTCCCATTGAACTGACGCGACCACTCGAACTATAAACGCCAGCAATCTCTCAATCATTATTCGATCGAATACATGCTGAGTTCAGTTGGACGGGCTCACCAACCACGTCCCCCTAAAATGCTCTAAAGTAGTAAGTAGGATAGTTTGAGAGCCACAAGGCAACGAAGGCCACACTGCATTTTCTGCACTTGAGCGCAGGATAGAGTTGACAGTCACGTTCTCAATAGCCGGATGTGTGTTTAGCATTTGGCGGCGTGAGGACCAAAATGTAAGTTGCTTCTCCTTGTGGACAAGGCCGTCCCAACGGCTTCATTTGTAAGAGAGTTTGCAGAGAGCTTAAGACTTTCGTTGACAATCTCTATGTTACAATGATCTCAAGGCCTTCCAAGCACTGCGGATGCGTGTTCTTCGTCTGAGCCAGTGCTAACGAAGAATCGGTACTAATGGCCGCTCAGGCATAACTCTTGTTTCGAAGTCACCCCCAAGGCAGGCGCTGGCAGTGATTGTCCTTCATTGTACATTTCCCCTTATATTATAACCAATCGTTCTACATATGAATAAAAGGGACCAGAAAAAAATCAATGGATTGGTGTGGTCTACATTACTGTGTATTCATTTAAAACAACTATCTGTGCAAGACTGTTGCAATGAACTCGAATCAAGTCACGCATTCACTCTCTGCCAGTAATTATCGTCAAACGGTTCTTCGCCTCGTTCGCATCAACAAACTTAGCTGAAGCACAAGAGGCAGAACCTCGACCAATCCTTCTTCTGGAGAGCTCTTAGTTATGTTTCGAAAAAAAAAGAGAAAATGTGCTCCGATAGTCGCCTGGCGACAATTTTAGAGCAGAATCTTTTGAAGAAAGAGATGCCTCGCGGGAGACCCTATGGACCAAGAGCAGAACTGCTAACTCATCTGTTGTATGGTACACGACACCTCATCCACTCTGTCTATCGAGCAGGGCACCGCCGTAAAGCCTGCATTAACCCGCATTTGAGGATGCAACTCTCGATATAGAAGGTTGTGTGTTCTGTGGGCTACGATGCCGTTCGACAGCAGAATCTTCACCGCTGGTAACATATTGCCCTGTGCAAGCTTCCGCCTTGGCTACCTGTACATTGGCTGATTTGAATAACCTTGACACAAGAACATATTGCATAACATCATTTACAGGTTGCGTGAGAAATATCTGATACAAGACCTTTTGAGCGGAATCTCCTTAAGTTTTTCTTCAGCAAGGCCGTCAAGGTTTCAGTTCCAATTTTCTTTTTTCAATTCAAATTGTAGTATATTGACGGGACTGCAGTCTTTACAATGCTTGAGTTATCGCTAAAAAATATTAAAGAATACTATTACATCACGGTGTGAGTACATACTGTCGATAACTTTAATAACCGAAAAATACGACACATAATTCGAATATAAAATATACCAATGATACTTTGTCTGCAGAGTGTTACCCTATATAACAGATCTTGGAGCTGAACCTTTAGGTATAATTACGAACACATGTCGGGGCAACCTTTGCTTTATTTTTCAGCCATCGTCGTGGTTATAAGTTCTTTATTGACTCAGTATTCTACACCGTAGTCTGTGCCTTCAATAAATTCTGTCACATGTTTTATAAAAAGTATTTGTTATTGCCACCATAATATTCGGCTACCTCTAATTAGAGACGGTATAGAGATATTAAGTGATGCCAGTCCGAAGAGCGTGACCAGCCAGTGGATCTCAACAGACTTTTTTTAAGAGGTTAAAGGTAAATCCTGCATGGACACCAGGCCTCACACTAAGGTATTTGCCTGGTAGTGTCAGACTCTTACTGAACTAAACCCAGAACCGACTTTGAGATGGGGCACTGACCGAGACTGTCAAAGTATTTCTTCAGTCAGTGCCTTGTAGGGACCGGCAGACTTGAACTTGAGTAGGTTGCGTGGCCCGATAAATTACGTTGTTTACTGCCGAGTGCGTTGGGAGTGATCCTTTGTTATGCTTACATATGAGCATCTGTTAACGTCGATTGCGCTACAAATCATGAGCATTCATGCGGCTCACAGACACGAGGTTGGTTGTTGTTTGTTGTGGCGAGGGAGGCTGCAACCAGTTCCCGCTTGCAGACATGAAATTCACCTTTAGCCTTGCTAGTTCCTGCTGATTTAAAGCAACCCCTGGAAGCGAGACCTTTTCGTATACAGCAGCTAGACTTCTACGTACGACGTACCTAATTTTTAGAGTTGACTGGCACAATGCCAATATCAAGCAGGCCAGATCGGCGTCTAGATTTTGTAGTCGTGCCCACAAAACTCTACGCGGCTCCTGCTTCAAGCGACATGCCTACAGATGTAATCGCGAGACTTTTCGGAAATCCAGGACTCGGCGAGGATATTTCACGAGCGGCCGGAAATCACGTGCTAAGATGCCATCGCCGAAGTGCCATATTTTCTATTGCGCTTGCAACAGTAGCCTGGTACAGAAGAGGGGCGGTCTGAAACGGTCTTTTTAGATTCCGCAGGTCCAATAATGTTCGTGTCCGTGCGCTTGAAGAGAATTTCCTCCTCTCAAGTAAAAGCGTCCAATGTTGTCAAACGCTGTGGCGTGGCGCGTTCGTCTGCGCCTTGCAGTCGGGGGAGGCACCTACGTGCACAGGTTCGATTCCTATCATTGCACATTGTTGCATTTAAGGATTCTGTCTTATGAAGGAATGCTGAAAGCAGCACCGTGGACGTTAAATATTGGAGGAGTGTCGGCCCGGAAAATTCTTTAGGTCCAAGATGTTGTCCTATGTTCTGTATTCATCCAGGGTAAGACGCTATCGTTACGCTACATTTGCTATGTCAGGGGATATATCGAAGGAAACTTATGGTGTCTACGTCTGATCCTTTCGTAAGTACTGGGTGACTTGCACAGCTGCCTCCGCGTCACACTTTAATCCACATCCCATTGGGATGACCAGCTGGTGGACCGGATCAACAGTTTTCTGAGTATGATTTTAACAACCAGCCCCCACAAAGCCAGCCCGACTACCACCGGCCGGCATGCTGCCATCCTTCTTCAGGATAGCTAGTAGTCGCACTCCGAAGAAAGCAAAGAGAATGTACCCCGATACTCGTCCAGTGACAACTATAGTTCAGAATTTTGTGAGACTAAGAAGAAGGAACGCTTGTCCTAAGAAAACATTCACGGTTCGGCATTTGAAGGCGCTTCTCTTGGGGACATTGGAAGGTGGCGCCGGCCGTGATAATATTTAGTTTGCTAATAAACTATGCCCCTGATACAGCTTAGCGTTTAAGATGACTATGCGAAGGACTATTGGGCGCTTATATAACCAACATACATATAAAGAATTTATTCAAACATACAGTAGGGCGGGATTTCTAGAGATTATGGGGGGGGGGGGGGTGAGGACGACAATGTTCCGAGGAAGGCGATGGCATTGCCTCTCTGCACGGCGAGGGACAGCCGCTGCAGGAGGAAAGAGCCAGCGCGCTTGTCCCCGGTGGCGCGGATCAGCCTATGGTAGACCCCCTCGAGGAAGTTCGCAGTGAGAGGGCCGTGCCCGCCCAAGGTCTCAAAGGCAAGGGGGGAAAACAGGTGGGTTGCTTGGAGAGCGGCGTACTTCCTTAGCTTTGCCCGTTCCGCACGCGCTACTGCGTAACCGGGGATGGTTGCACAGTGGTTGACATAAGAGGGTGCTAGAGTGTCAACCACAGTGCCGTCCCAAACCAGGTGCTGCCCTCGATGGAAGGGGACAAGGGTGAGGCCGTCAGGGCGGCGGCCGTCAGAGGTGTCGAGGCCCTGTGGCTCCCTTGTGCAAGGAATACCGGCGGAGTGGAGGGCCCTCACGAGCGTGTCATTAAGCATCGTGTGTCGCGGATGGCGACCGGCGCTGCGTTCGCACGAAAGACCGTGATGGCCATTCGTTGCGACGGGGTCCCCGCAACGCTCGCAGCTGTGGGCCGCAACTACAGGGGCCCCGAGGCGAAGGCCCACACAGAAGCGGAGGGAGCGATCGTCTAGAGCAGTACCAAGGGACGAGGAGGGCAGCGCGTGGAGCCACGCCCCCGCACCAGGCCTGTCGACAGCCCGGAGGCGAGCTTGGTCAGCAGCGTGTGGCGCAGAGGCCAGGAGGGAGTCCCGCAGCTCCTGGTGCAGGGCATCGGACCATGCCCGCTGCTTGCTCTGTTTGTCCGGAGGGACCCGAGCGCGGGCGCCCGTCTGGTCAAGGGCAGCTTCCTGGGAGGCGGAGAAGTGGGCGAGCGCCTCGGGGGGGAGGACTGTAGCGACCATGTCGGCAACCGCCGTGAGCGACGCGGCATAGCAAACGTCGGCCAAGCGGCGAACACTGAGAATGCCGAGGCCCCCGAAGCGGACTGGAAGGGTAGCCTGCGACGCCGCCTCCGGAGGGAGCTGGAGGTTCAGGATCGTCGTCAGCGCGTCCAACACCAAGTCGTCATAATCGTGAAGGGCTGAAGCCTCAGTGCCGGCCGGGCATGTCCTAAGCAAGTGCTGCATGCGTGCCGCCGAGAAACAGGACCGAAGGAGGAACAGCCCCTGGTGAGCCGATAACAGGGGCAGTCGGTCGAGCATCACGGCCGTCCTCTCGAGGCAACGGTCCAATAGCGGCCGGATGGCCTCGTCCGTGAGAGGGGAGCCGACGAGCTCGAGGGACAACCTCTGAGTGAGGCGGCATCCTGGGAGCGACCGCTGGAGGTCGGGCTGCGCGTCCAAAGAGAAGATCTCGCACTTAGTGGGGTTGAGGGCGAGGCCGCTGCGCCCCTCGTAGTCGAGTACTCGCTGAACGTCGGAGGCGACGGTCGCCGGATCACCTGCCAACGTTCCGTCGTCCATGTACCACAGCCGCAGACGCGACTGGAGGGACACAGCGAGGGGCCGGAGGGCCAGGCAGAAGAGGGCTGGGCCCAGCGGGTCCCCCTGCTGGACCCCGCACTCTGAGCTGATGACGGCGTTGTCCATGATCAGATGGGAGGGACCACGATAGGCCAGGTCGACCAGAGGGAAGAGCCCAGGGACGTGCTCAGCAACCTCCCGCAGAACGAGATCTCGACGGACCGTGTTGAAGGCATTGCGAAAATCAAGCTTGACCAGGGCCGCGTCCGGATGAGCGTGGATGAAGGCGCGAGCCGCGTGAGCAGCGATCTCCGTCCCAGACGCCTGGCCGCAACCCAACTGGGTTGGGCCGAGCAGGGTCACGACCGTGTCCCTCTCGTTGACCCAGGCTATCTTAGCAGCCAGGCGACGAATCGTGCTGGAGCAGGCGATGGGCCGTATCGACCCGTCCTTTTTCTTGAGGGCGATGAGGCGCGCGCCGAAGAGTATAGGTCGTAGCGCCGATGGAACCGTGCCGGCCCGCATGCAGTCGACCACCTTAGCGAGGGCCTTGGCGAGGGCAGTGGCGACGGCTCCGAGTGCCGGAGAGAGCAGGTCCCTGAGATGACGCGGCCGAAGGCCATATATATTTTTGGCCCAGAACTCATAGTTCGTACCTCTCATCGAGCAGCAGACGGTTGCATAGTCATATAACGCTAATAGGATAGTTGTATCCGAATTCCATAGATGGCTAGTATGTTTTTCCCTCATTAGTCTGAAGACGAGTGCGTTTAACTGACAAAGGGATATACTGTAAATGCAGTGCGTAAGTGCCAATGTAAACGTCCATAGCATCAACGTTATGGTGGCAGGGGGGCAATGTGTCCACTGAGCGCTCCGTTGGCACCAGCCGGTCATCTTTCAGTAAATAGGGCCACGTGACCCATTAAGGCTTTTGTTTCGGTTGCCTACATTGAAGCTTTCATTCGCCTAGAATCGTCCCGCTAAAAGCTGACGTAATCCAGCATAGGATATCTCTTAGTTTTTATGATGATTAGAGCAAACCTTGAGCAATGCAGATGTGCAAACACACCTGATGTGCTAGTTATGACAGATTAAAAGTGATGATTATGTGCATGATGAAGACTGAGTCAACAGGATATCCCTGATATACAGAGGATTCGGTAAATAGTGCTAAATAATATATATATATATATATATAGCTGCTAAATGGGCAAGTGGGCGATGGCAGATCGTCGCATTCGATTTAGATTGTTGCAAGGTGCCCGCAGTATTGAATCGATTCAGTTTCGCATCCAACAAATGGTAGAAATGTGTATTAGATCAGATTGCAATCAGAGGAATAATTGTATCAGACCTGAAACCCCCACTTTCGGTACGCCTCCTGGTGTCAACTGATTATGGTATTTTTGTAAGTATACACACGCACGAAGTCTTCATCGTTTTTATAGATGCACAATATTATTATCATAGATACTGTTAGTAATAATAATAATAATAATAATAGTATACAACTCGATAAAATTTCGGAGTCTATATATAATATGTGGATATTTTTCAGGCCGCACCTCTCAGATACACATGCATAAAACTAGTTCAAATCTCCGTAGGGGCTAGCGTAACTGGCCCAAAGTGCAAAAAACATTTTCCGTATTTAACCCGAAATACTTGATACAACGCCAATCTATCAATAGTTACACAATATTATTATCATGATACTGTTAGCAATGATAATAATATAGAGTTCGACAACAATTTCGGAGTCTTTTTGGGTATTTTCAGATCGCACCTCTCAGACACACATGAACAAAACAAATTCAGACCTCCGTAGTGGCTTTACGTAACTGACGCATTTAACTTGAAACAATGCCAATCTTGATATTGCACTGGTGCCCGCTTTAATACACGAATTTGAGGCAAAATTGCTCCTTTTGTTAGATTACATTTTGTGATTGTACATCTCGAATATATATATATTGACATATTCTATATTTTTGAACGGACTCTCAGCCACTGACCCATCTGACAGGCCTCGGAACCACCTTTGGGTATTACTTCAACGACCTATCGGGGTCACCTTGACTTTATCCACAGAATCCACAGATAAAGAAATAAAAACATTCTCTGCGTCCGGTAGAAATTGATGCTAAACATAGGTTACTTCTGTGCAGCACTTCAAGACACTCACCACTAGACCGTGTGACTAACTATGTGATATCGCGAATTACAACACTGGATGGATGAGTCCATGTTCAACGTCCTTTTTGGCGCTGTTTGTTATGTAAAATGTAATGAAATATAAAAGAAGCTGAGCAGACTTTGTGCAACAATGACACCCCTTGAATCTCTATCCATAACAGTCTATATTGTGAGGCCAAATACTACTGCTTATAATAAGAGGAGCAACCACCAGTTTATATGGCGTGTAGTCTATCGCAAATCTAGACCATACAGATAATAGAAAACTAAATCACGGAAAACTTATATTGGACTTCCCTACAATGTATTATTATACCCGGAGCCATACTGCAATAAGATGTTCTTCCACGGTCTGTTGTGGTAACCATTACAGGCGATGCAAATGAAAGTGATATGTTCAAATAAAAACTTCTCCCGTTAGTAATAACGTACATCTATCACATATTCATTTTATTGATCACCGATAAAGAAATACCTCCCATAAATAAGGATCATACAGATAAATGGCTAATAACAATGAAAAACAAACAACATCTATAAATAAGATCATTATTTCATTAACTAATTCTTCTGCCATCATTTGACTTGTATTTTTTTGCATAGACTTTCATATGCTTTGACATACAGTTTTCTGGATGCTATTTGACCCGTGCTGTGCATACGCCAGTTTGTGCATAATTTTGCATGCTTGTGCTTTATTCTGAATTTCCGTGATGTTATGACCGTTCGATCATGAAATTCAAGGGACAACTAAATCATAGAGAGTCTGATGACTTTCTTTAACTGAATATTTCAGGCTGATCGTTTACGGGAGTTCGGTATTGAACATCCTGGCTAACATTGGATTGTTTTTCTTGGCCGGACTATCGAAGACTATTGTGCAAGCCACGCTACCTATACTCAATGGTGAGATCTGTTTTCTTGTGCTGATGCAACATGCCTAGCGACAAGGTCGCCTACGAGCTCGAGTAAAGGAAGGGATTCCGGACTGAATATACCTTCTAGATATATATCTACCACGTCTTGCAATGCAAACCCAGTATTTCCATCGAAGCCCATAGGATTTCTAACACATTGCTAGTTCGGGGTTAGCGGAGAGACAAATAAATCCCACAACTTGTAAGGCCGTTAATCGCTAACGTATAATCACAAAAGGGCTATGTGTAGCCCAACCGTATTTAAAACCGTCCTTATTGCAGTGGCGTCATTCGATGCGACAGTAACCGCTTCAGACAAGATCATGTTCTGGAAATCAAAACCCAACATGCAAGACCCGGATGGACCATTTCATCCGTGCAAAACGACGAGTAAGCTTACACAACCTATGAAAAAAGACGGCATGAGGATAGGACTCTCGTCCATGGCTGCATGCGGGTTGGAGGTGGTGACCTCGACCCACAACCAGTGGGGAAGCCTCTCGGAGATTCTGCAATGTTATCCTCGAGGATTCTATCTTGCCTGCCTGTATCTTCGGATATTCTACGGACCTTTCAATGACGAGTCCGGTAAGCTTCCCCGAACAATAGCTCGCAACGCGTCGCAGATCTATGAGCTGGCATCGAAGTTGGTGACGTTAGGCCTTACTGACAATTCTATTTCGGCAATAGTTTGTTTCGGAAGAACGCGAGACAACCGCAAAATTTGCCATCAGAAGAAGGATATTCTACAGATTTTCCAAGTCGCCTCACGCTGCGTACAACAACATATGCAAAATCGTGTTCCGCAATACATCGACCAGGTTATATTCGGTTTAATGAGTGTGCTCAGGAAGGTAGTATCAAACGGTCTGCTGAAGTACCTCGGATGATTGACCCCTTTCGCGCTGCTGTTTTGTACTTGTACTCACTTTACACCAGTACTCATAACTGGCTGTTCAAGGTTGCGACTAATAACACAAACTTGCAAAATAAATTATGATTCGTAAGATAACAATATTATATATATATATATATAATATATATATATATATAGAGAGAGAGAGAGAGAGAGATAATGTACGCTGAAAGTCACTTGACAGCACCTGCTGTCAAGTGACTTTCAGCGTACATTATCTCCAAAAAATAACGGCAAAAAAAAAAATGAAATAGGCAATATCATAGCAGGGCGACAGGACAGGGTGGCTCTCGACATTCGATCTGTATCGTTACGAACCACACTAGATAAGTGGGCAATAGCTTACGTTCTTCAGACAAAAACGCCAAAGCTCAAACAATCCTTTGTCGATATGGCTTACACCACACAAAGAATCTTACCCTTCCTAATACTATCCTGCTGCCTGTCTGGGTTCATACCAAGTTGTTTTCAACACGGGTTACTATTTCATTGTCAAGTGAGCCTGTAGCACCGATTGTTGTTGTCAAGTTATAATTATCGTAGCGCATTTCTTCCATTATTGTATTTCAGTTAACCCACTACACTGTTCAAGTCACTCAGTGGCTTAATGTTATGACTCCATCATTCTGCAAATGCAAATGTGACAAAAAGGATTTAAGAATTGCACACATCCTCCAACGTCTTAATGATCTAGACAAAACCATGCTTGACATTAATTGACTCGAAACAGTCGACCATGGTCAAAAAGATGTCAGACATTGTTGATACCATGACCAGATTCAATGCATAGAAACAATACAGGGTAGAAGTGATATATTTTTCTGCAGAATTAAAAATGCATTAATTTTTGGTAAGATTCGAATTTCAAACTGTTATGTGCCTTTGAAATAAAGTGCTTGTTATTATTATTTTATTATCATTGTTACTATAACACGAATTGTGTCTATTTCTTTTCATCACTTCTAAATACATTATACAATACAACATCTGAGTTCAGAAATGATTGGCATGCTGCTCCCCTGAGGCCGCCTTGGGTCTCTCCCCGTTAATCAGCAATAGTAATATAGAAATAATCGCAGCAATAATTATGGGCATTATTTAGAAGCTCATTGAATGATGAAGGGATGAATCAAAATGAAGGGTGTGACATCAGATGTACAATAATAAAAATGCACATCTGAGCATTAGGTGTGCGCTTGTGTCTGCACTAGGCTGTTGCGCCGCCTTATGCCGAGAGTGCGACTTTGGTGTAGCAGTGATGAGCTAGAGAGACAATGGACAGCACTCGTCGTTAAAAAGCCGCTCAAACGGTCGACAGCATAACCGTCAATGTTCGACAAAATATTCTAATATCAAATATACACATAATGTATAGTATAAGCAACAATATATACGGGGTGCACTGAACGCAAGTAAAACTTAGTACAGTACTACATTTTGAACGCGAAATATATATAGCTGCACAATTATGCCAAAATAACGAAATCAGCTCTTAACCTTGACTAATGGAATGCCTCCCCGCTTAGGTTATAACCACCGGATAGTGATAGCTGTGGTCCGTGAGTGTCATACTGATTGTCCATTGCTGCGAGCAGTCTTCCGCCGGGTTTTCAATGGCTTGCACTTCTCGTTCATTGTCTTCGTACGTTTCTAGGGTTTGGCGAGTCCTCAGAACTCGCAGCATTTCCTTTTCGCTGTCATCGTATGCGCGCCGTTTTACCTGCTGGTTCATTCGACCCTGAACTCCTTGACTGTGGTGTCAGAGTCGCCATGTGTGGCTTTTTGGAACATGTATCTTCGACATATAACGCTCCTATGACGTTCATCACGCCTCGACAGAGCGTCGCTGAGCTTGAGAGACGCGCTCGCTGCTTCTCTGATTGTATGAGGTATATCGAAGCTCGTACTAGTACGTTTTTTCTTCAAAGCACAACTAATAGCTCCCCTGAAAAAGGATTTGTCTTTTGCTGAAGTTGCGTTGGTTGATGAGAACACGGCGAACGACTGTGGGACGATAATCACTGGTAGAGATCCAATGCGTGACTTGATTCAAGCTTATTGCAACAGTTTTGTGTGGATAATTGTCTTAAATGAATACACCGTAATGTAGATAACATCAATTCGTATTTCTGCTCGTTTCTAGTAAAATACGAGTTAGTAGTCTAGTAAAATAGCTCTGTGCCGCAATAGGCCAATTGAAGCCGACGCAAGTGAAGTTTCCATACAAGTGACCCATCTAAGCAAGCGATACTTGTTAAATCAATGGTGTGTTTAGTGCAATGGCCAATGTTCATTGAGGGTCCTGAATGTGTATTTGCTCCATAGTTGGCAGCGACGTTGTTGCCTTAAGAAAGGATGATATTCGAAACAGTAGTGGCCTGTATGTGAAGCTCCTCCCAAAAGTATGGAGCTACATAAACATTACAGCATCTCTCACCATGGTCTATAACTTGTGTTCACCTCTGATTAACTGATACAGAGTTTTAATTTATCCTGATAATGCTCATTAGCTTCGATTTTTTTAGCTATAGTTTCCACTGGTGTATCTTCATCCATCTCGTCACAGCATTGTTTGTCACACTCTTCTAACTTATTTCTTAAACGGTGATATTTAGCAAATTTAGTTTCGATTGATATTGCTGCTTCGTTGGGTATCAGCCAGAGCAAAAAATATTAAAATTATACAGTGCTATGTATAAAATGCACATTTCATAATACGTAATCAGTGAAAGTAACACCTGACATTCGGACAAGAGTATAATATTAACCTGGCTCGATCGCAGGGCGAGTATGAATATCAGTAGCAATAGGCCAATGCTAGAGGCCAATTACTGCGTTTTTTCCTCAAAAAATCTTCCATAACATAATCCGGCGTCGGGCAAAGGTCTTGTAAAACTGCCATCCTCCTGTTCATTGCATTGAGCGTGTTCTTGACGTCCAACACGAGCACGATATATGTGGTCTGCAACGATTAAAGCTGATCACTGGAAATAGACTCAATGTGTCCTCAAGAGAGCAACGTGCCGATCACTTTTGAACTGAGACGTTGTACGATATAATGTATTTAGAAGTAATGAAATTAAATAAACATACACTTGTACAGTAACACTAAAACATAAACTACAATAACACTACAGTAGCGATGATAAGAAAATAATAATAACAAGCAATTTATTTCAAAGGTGCATTACAGTCTGCAATTCGAATCTAACCAAAGATCTGATACTTGTTTCGAATAACTTATTCTAGTAGATGGGGTGACGTCCGAATTATCATAAAAAATAACAAGAACAACAGCATAAACTAGTTAGCTTCGTTGTAATAAGAGACATCTACCATAAATAGAGGATAGTATTTTCCTGCACTATATATTGTGTAGTTTTCGCAAAAACATAGTCAAATATATATATTTAAACATTCAAGCATTTCAAATGCAGCTAAAACATTCCAGGTTGCAAATTGTTGGCTGCTAGTTATCGTGGTCTTTATTGTTTATTGTTGTTGGAGTCCCTGCATAACTGGCACAGCAGCGGATCCTCGAAAAAAAGCATATTATGTGTGCCGGTGTAAAATACAAAACAGCAATCAATTATCCAATGTACTTCAGTAAGCCGTTCGATACGATCTTCCTAAATGCAGTCGTCCCAGCCAATATCACCTGGTCGATCGATTGCGGAGCGACATTGTGTAAATGTTGTTGTATGCACGGTAAGGCGATTCGGATAAGTTGTAGCAGATCCTTCCTGTGATGGCAAATTTTGCGGTTGTCTCGCGTTCGCCCAAGACAATATAGGTGTGAAATAGAATTGTCAGCAAGGCGTAACGTCGCCAACTTTGATACCATCTCATAGATCCGTGACGCGTTGCGAGCTATTGCTCGGGGAAGGTTACCGGAATCGTCAATGAAAGGTCCGTAGATTATCCGAAGATACAGACAAGCAAGATAAAATCCTCGAGGAACACACTCCAGCATATCAGCAATGCTTCCCCATTGGCTGTGGGTCGCAGTCACTACATGCAATCCGCATGCAGCCAAGCACGAAAGTCCTAGCTTAACAACGCTTTTTTTCATAGCTTGTGTTAGCTTAGTCGTCGATTTGCACGGATGAAATGGTCCATTCGGATCTTGCATATTGGGTTTTGATTTCCAAAAAGTTATCTTGTCTGAAGCAGGGACATTCGCACCGTATGCAATCACCACAATGAGGAGGGTTCGGTAACACATAGCTCGTTTGGGATTATACGTTTACAATTAACGACCTTAATAGAATCGTTGCGGGATTTGGTCGTCAGCTGGCCCTGAACTACCAATGTGGCAGAAATCAACGATGATTTAGGTCAGAATCATTTAGGTTTCAGTTCTTGGATCATACGGCTAATCAAGCAAACTGTTTGATGGGAGACTAAAATCATAACTAGCCTACGTGGTAATTAAGCATATTTCCTTTCAATTTATGGAAGATACTTGGGGTGTCCTGTCAATCCCACAACACAAGGCGAGGATGTTCTGGTATCTTCGGAGCATCTAGAAGATATACTCCGTCCCGAATCCCATCATGTACTTAAGCGCGCAGGCGATCTTGGCGGTATGCATGTTGCATCTGCACAAGAATGCAGTCAATCTCATCATTGTGCAGGCGGCGTGGTTTGGACAACAGTCGTCGATTGACCGGCAAGATAAAAGTAATCTGATGTTAGTCAGGGTGTTCAATTCCTGTTGATCGGCATAACATAACATAACTTGGGAGAATCAATTAACCAATCAGAATTGAATGGGTTAATTTCCTGTATTTGTCCATGTCGTATTTCGGAGCGATTTTATCACTGTTCGATAAATTGTGGATTTTTGCGGAACGGGAACGTGCTGAGTTGTATCTGTGTGTGAGTTCATATGAAATGTGAAATTATAACACCAGAATAACACAGAGAAAACCGAAGCACGTGAGAAAGTAAACCGAATTAAGTAATAAGAATTTTGTTCAATTAGTAAATTAAATAGGAGTCGTGAGTCAAATGGATTGAAAATACTTCACAGAAAATGGCGAATGAAGGAGTATAACATGAAACAAAAATGACCAATGAAAATGGATAGAAATGTGTGTCAAACTTTGTGAAAGTTCATCGAACATGGGCTCAGTCTTCCAATATCGTAATTTTATATATTGGGTCAGTCAGACGGTCTGGTGATGAGTGCCTTGAAATGTTGCACAGGAGGGACCTATGTTTGCTCGTTCGCTGCTCTAAGCGGAGAATTTTTTATTTCGTTATCTATGGGTTCTTTGGATATAGTCAAGGTGACCCCGATAGGTCGTTGAAGTAATGCCCAAAGGTGGTTCCGAGGCATGCCACATGGCTCAGTATCTGGGAGTCAGCTCGAAAATATATAATATATATATATATATGTACTTGAGTTGTACAATCACGAAATGTAATCTAACGACAGGAGCAAGGTTCACCTCATATTCCTGTATTAAAACAGGTGCCAGTGCGATATCCAGATTGGCGTTGTTTCGAGTGTTTCAAGTTAAATACGAAATAATTCTTTTGCTCATTGAGCCAGTTACGTTAGTCCGCTACGGAGAGTCTCTATGGAGACGAGCTGAATCAGGGTTGCAGATGTTTATCTGAGAGGTCCGGCCCGAAAAATTACCCAAATATACTCCGAAATTTTGTCGAGCTTTATATTATTAGTACTAACAGTATCCATGATAGTAATGTTGTGTAACTATAAAAACGATGAAGAATTCGTGCGTATGTATACTTACAAAAATGCCATTATCCGTTGACTCTGAGGGACATACAGAAAGTGGGGATTCCAGGTCTGATTACGCGAGCACCTTGCAACAATCTAAATCGAATCCGACGATCTATTGTCGCCTCTGCCCATTATATATTCATTCATATTACCTGCCATTGTTTACAGAATTCCCTGTATATCAGCGATATCCCGTTGACTCAGGGTGTGTCTAACCTGTCATAGCTAGCACAATAGGTGTGTTTGCACATCTGCATTGGTCAAGGTTTGCTCTAGTCACCATAGAAAGTAAGAGATACCCTATTCTGGATTATGTCAGTCCCTAGTGGTACGATTATAGAAGAATAAATGCTGTAACGAAGATTTCTAGGTATCGTGGGAAGTTGTGCTTACTGAAAGATGACTGACTCGCACCACATCGTCGATGCTATGGGTGCAACTAATAGCTCTCCTGAAGAAGGACGGCAATAGTCGTGTTGTCTTTGAGGAGGCTGCTTGTTAGAACCACATCCAGAAAGCTGCTAGCGAGACTAGCTCCATAGCTCTAATCCCGAGACTAGCTTCCGCAAAGCCTCGGGATTAGACCTATGGAGATGTCGCCGAGGAAGGAGCTGCGTAAAGAGTTATACACACGACTACAAAATATAGACGCCGATCAGGCCTGCTTTGTGCTGATATTGGGCCGGTCAACTCTAAAAACGGAGTGTGTCTTACCCTTTTTTTTTCTTTTTTTTTTTTTAGAGGAGGAAATTTTCTTTAAACGCTCGGACATTACCAGAGACATTCCAATCTTCATGAAAGTGGGCCGATCCAGTGCAGGGTTGACGTAAATGACAAAACGCCTCTGCCTGCTAAAACCATCCTCTGCTGAGAGTGTATCTCTTCCCCAGAATCGGCACGCTTGGCATTACTTCGATCCCTGGGGAAGGTGTGTACCGCTCCGGCATTAATGTAATTAACGGCGACTAGAATTTACTCCCTATTTAGACTCATATTATTGTTATTATTATTAGTACTGTTATTATATTATGCTGTTTTAATGAAACTTTAAGGTGTGTCTTCCCCTAAAGTCTATTTGCTGTACACGAAGGGGTCTTGCTTCCAGGGGTTGCTTTAGATTAGCGGGAACTGGCAAGGCTAAAGGTGTATTTCATGTCTGTAAGCGGGAACTGGTTGCAGGCTCCCTCGCCACAACTTAGGACGATGTCAAACAACGACCAACCTCACCTCTGTGAGCTGCATCAATGGTCATGATTTGTAGAACAAGCCACGTCAACAGCTGCTGTATGCAAGCACAACAAAAGATAACTCCCAACGCACTCCGCAGCAAACAACGTAATTTATCGGGCCACGCGACCTGCCCAAGTTCAAGTCTGCCGGGATCCACTGGGTGTGTCATCAGCTCTGGTCACGCCTGGCGTGCTGACACCCATCGGTATCTAAATACCGTCCCTAATTAGAGGTAGCCGAATAGAATTATGGTGGCAATAACAAATACTCATTATAAAACATGTGACAGCATTTATTGAAGACACAGACTACGGTGTAGAACACTGGGTCAATAAAGAACTTATCACCACTCATTTCTTAACAAGCACAGACACGATCGCTCATGCGTACTACGACGGTTGAAAAATAAAGCAAAGGTTGCCCCGACATGTGTTCGTAATTATACCTAAAGGTTCAGGTCCAAGATCTGTCATATAGGGTGCGAAATTTCCTACTCGACGTCTGTAGGGTAGTCTGCGATTGGTGACGGTATTCGAGATCGACGGGATATACGTATATTAGGTCTGAAGTCACGGTCCTTCAGCTGGTTGCCGCCTCGAACGTGACCGCTTCCACAAAGCGGAGAGCGTTTGCTTTATTCTCGCACCAAGGATACAACTTTGGTACCAACATTTGAATGCGTGCCTACCCGTTGTATAACCCCGTCAGAACAATCGGAGCGTTATAATTATTGTAAATTGTGTCACAAGTCCAGTAAATTGAATTATTGAGCTGGAAATTGGGCAACACTAGTATAATATATCACAATATCTTCGCCTCAAGGATCGGTACTCGGGCGCTACAAATTCATACTTTTCACGAATTACCCGCTAATCAAGCTCTTGGCGAATGGCAACTGTGAAACGATGATAATATGCTGATTATATCTCGATGGGATTCTCCAATATCAAACGAACTGCTTTGTTGCACACCGAAAAGGCTATCGAAATTCTCATTCGGCCTTGCTGTCAATACTAAAAGACGCATGTGACATTTTTTTCTAAGAGGCTAGAGGTAAATCCTGCATGGACACCAGGCCTCACACTAAGGTATTTGCCTGGTAGTGTCAGACTTTTACTGACTAAACCCGGAACCGATTTTGACTTGGGGCATTGGCCGAGACTGTCCAAGTATTACTTCAGTTAGTGCCTTGCAGGGATCGGCAGCGCATGTGACATTTGGTGGAACTCAACTTTTGTTGTCTCAGACTAACAAATGCCTGGGAATTCATATCATGCGATATTGAAGTGACGGGCTCACTTGGCTGCTTACGCTCCTGAATGCTATGGAACTATGGCAGCACTGACGAGAATTACCGAGATTGGAGTCCGCGTGAGGGTCTCCAGGAACCGCAATTGTTACACGATGCTCGACGATGCACGAGTTCGTTGCGTTCTGGTTTACTTGGTGTTCCTTTAAGTGAGGACGCTGCATGACACCCACGATTAAAGAGGAAATCCTAGAAGGTGTATGAGCGGTTATCATTCCAAACACTCGAGAATATTTTCTTCAAAAACTACTTTCTGAACACGACAATTGTTGCCCGTGCAGGGTCTGCCATTTCGCCTAATAGGCTACTCGCAGGTGTCGGTAATTCATTTATAGCATCCGTAAAAGAGTTACGATGATTCATTCCGTGTTGTCAGCACCCACTGATGTATAATTATCACATACTTACCCAATAGATACCATGTCTAGACACACTTGGAAATTTTTACATCGTCGTTTATTTGAATGCATACACAAAGTCAGCCCCAGCACTAGGTGTTCCTAGCACATTTGAGTTACGTTCGTCACCGAACGAGGTTCGAAAGGAAGCTCGTTGTTGTTATGATGAACATGTCTCTAATTACGTGAATGACACGAGGAAGTCACATTGTTAGGCTGGATCGAAACGGCGGGCGGTGGCAGCGGCGTCGGCTCTAGCAGGCCCTTAGCACAGACCAAACGAATATGGCCGATGAGTCCAGTGGCCCTATTTCGGCCAACATTACGCCTTGATAGCGCATGTCCCTATTAGCAATGTGGAATCTACCGACCACTGCTAGCTCGTCCTGACAACTCTGAACGCAGGTCGGCGGATGAGGACACTTTGGAAATCGTCGCTATACTTATTCGTTCGACGTCGGAATGAAGCTCCCGTCCCGTTCGGGCCTTATCTGGATCTCGTTGAGCGGATCGGGAAAAGGAGGGGAGGCTGAGGGGTTTCGGGCAGCTAAACTGGCGCTTCAACGCATCTCGGGAATACGGGACCGGCAGGGTGTTAGTTATGCGAATACAGAACGAGGCGACAGACGAGACCGACCCAAAGCAGCCAAGCTGAGCCGGCCAGGCGAGACTGTAAATGTCCTCTCACTCCTGTTAATCACATTAGGCCAATTTGGCTGCCGGCGGCGTTACGGGTGGTTCCACTGGTAGGGCCGGCGTGTCCATTACGGCCTTGCTAGAGATGCATCCCTGCACCCCTTTGTCTTCCACCCACACACAGACAGACAAATACACCCGCAAACACATACACCCATCTATGTATGTTCCTATCTCGTTCGCTCTGAATGGCAAGCATTGCATTGGAAACGCGTCGATATGTGAGATCTACTCCGCCGCACATGCCAGAACCAGGTTATTGAAGTACTAATCAACGCTTCTACATACGCATGTGTGGTGTGGCAAATGGATCCCACGAATTAGCTGCTTGTCTTTTTTCTTAAATGGTTACTAGTATATTTGTGCCAAACTGTGATATTCTACAGTCGTCATGTCAGTCGTCGCTTTCTGTTAAGCAACACTCTGAGACAGGACAGGTCCATTTCAGAGGTCCAGTTCCAAACGGATTCTTTACCTATATAGGTGTCATTGGCACAAGAGAAATCAACTAACTGCTCTTATCTAGAACGACTTCTGCAAACGAGGGTTAGTAAAAGAGTGATGATCATGTGAATTTGAATCGTCAAACCCTTTGAGAAATCTGACTAACTTTAAAAGAACATACGGGATCACAGGCGATACGTCTGAACCCTTCCGGAAGCAGTTTCGGAGCAGTCTAGATGTAAGCTCGATGTTTTGTGCGATTTTACTATATTACCCGTGGCAGACAACTACTTACAAAACAAAACACATACCCACTACTATGAGTATCGTTTCATTCAATGAGTCGATGAGAACAGTCGATGGGAACCTGCAGCCTTTTTGGACTAGTTTAGTTACTATGCGGTTGGCAGGGTAAACTTGGAATTTCGTGCATGCCAATAATTTAAACAATAGTGTGTAAAGTGACATCAATTACAGATCGAAAGGCGTCCGCGTGCTTCGAAAGCCTTGGCATTCATGCAGGAGGACACTTTACCAAGTCGAAAAATAGCTCGAGCTATGTGTTTTCCTCTATGCAGTGATGTCTTGGGGGTCTCTCTCTTTGTCTACTGGTCGGTCGCCGCTGGGCAACAAATTCTCATTTCAAAGATGCAGCTCGATCGCACCAACCGCACCTATTGTAGTTGTTGAACAGCGTTCCATTAACAATGTAGTTCAGTGCATTAATGTTTATCTATCTCAATCGCAGATGGTGAATAGAAGATACATGTGCGTTGGTATGATGGTAGGCAGTGTATTCGTTCAGTACTCACCATAGTCTAAACTAAACTTTTTCCGGCTAACTCTCAGCCAACATTTCACATTTCACTCACCATAGTCTAGGTTACTTACACAGTTGTTCTTTGATAACTTAGTAAAATCTCAAACTGGTAAAGTAACATTTTTCGTAACACCTGACACAACCGAGTTCGCATACTTTAATTTTTTTGAGGAAATTTTCTTTAAATACACGAATCTCTGCAAAAAGTGGGACGATCAAAATGCCTCTGTTTACTAAAACCATCTTCTGTTGAGTGTCTATCTCTACCCCGGATTTGGCATTACGTCCATTGATATCCTGAGAGAGACCCCGGGGTGTTCGCATATTTGGAAGGCATCTATTGCCCATATTTATCCCATGTTCTACGGTCAGCATCGCAGCGGGGTGCACGAATTCAGTAACATGCAGCGCGTAGAGAGACTCTGCTTCCAATTGAATCGACGGCGTTCCCCGGCAGATCTCAATGGCGTCCTTGGACCCCTGGCTTGAAAGGCGATGTCATCGTGGTGGAGTTGTAATCGGGGAAAAGCGAGCTTGAGTTGAGCAAGGAAAGACACTGTCAACGATCCTTAATGGGGCAGGGTGCACCGTGCTTCTCGATTCGGCCGCCGGAAAGGGGCGGAAGAAACGTGTGACAGCCGTCCTGACGTACAAGTACCGCCACCAGCAGCAGCGCCACGGACGGGTGCAATTCCTGATCCCGAGCGTAGCCCATGCGTCTCATCGTCGACCGACGACACGGTACGAGGGCAGGCGTTCTTCAACATCAACATCCTGTGCTGTCATGGCTCTCTGGTTCGCTTGCCCTTCTTGGTAGCGATGCGTCGCATTTGCTCTTCGGTGTGACAACATAGCAAGAAACGAGAGAGACGGCAAGACGAAGAGAGAGAGATACATGTGCAACCAACGCCTCTTCTGCCACGAACGAACGAACGACCCGAAAAGAACGGTTCAGGGGTCCTGTGGAAGGGAGTGAAGGATATGGCGGGCACATACTTGTATAGGGGCCTGTATCGTAGGCCAAACAAGCAGCCGCCGTCTGCCGGCTATGGCAGAGCGCTTGCCGGGGCCACCACCGCCGCTCATGAACCTCGGAGTGTTTCAATCCTTCCTTTGGACTTAAAAGGCAAGTTTCAAGTTGAAATCCCTTCGAGTGAGAAGAAGAGATCTACCCTGTCTCGGCAGCTCCTACTGAGACCGTGCCGCCGGCCGGGGAGGCAGTTAGCCTCTAGCTATACAGCCCTTCGGCTTTTCGTCTTTCCTTCCACAAATGGGGTCGGCCACTAAGCAACGGGCGGTTCGTTTCGCTGAAGACGAAGTGGTCACTCAGTTTGCACTCATGAAATATGGTCGAGCCGGCGAAAAGACATCGCAAGACTAGAAACCACGGTGCCGCTGCCACTAAGAGCTCCGGGACTTCTCCGCCGTCTTCGACTTGTTTTCACAGGGGGGAGGGTACTACAGCTGTTGTTGTGATCGCGAAAAAGTTTCACCCTACACTAAATAATATCGAAGTACGCTCCCGCGTTGAATTAGCTTGTTCCTGTCTGCAATTTATTTATTGGGTGTTTTAATATATACAATATGTAGTGACCCACTTGGGGACAGGCTTGTGTCTTGAATATGTGGACAAGGTTTCCTATAAACCAATATAGCCTTTATGGTTGATGCAATTGGAATTTACTTCCGGCTAGATGAGTGCTTTATGCTTGTTGTTATTCGGTATCAGTAGTAGTTGTAGTATTTCGGGTAAGATCGTTTGGTCGTGATTGATAAAAACCGCCTTCTGATTTCCAGTTCAATAGAATATTATCAATATAATATTATCCTATGTTATTCGTGTTTTAATCGAGGGAAAGTTACAACAATTCTGCGGGCCCTACGTCTAGGTGACTGGTAATCCTCGATGCGCTTTGTTGATGCCTCCTTGTTGATGAATAATAATACTTTATCATCTTGCGTAATTGGATCATAATTAGAAAAATGTCAAATATGACATATATCTTATAAAATCTTACTAGGGCCACCTTCAATTTGCTCGCTTTTAAAAATGCTTTTTCTTCTTTCTTAGCATAAGAAAAACGGTTATGGGGACCTCATGAAATCCGGGGAAACTGACCCCGCTTAAACTGGTCCGACATAGTAACACTTATTTGTGGTTGTTTTGAAATATATCATCATTCTATTCTACTAGCAAATTTACCCGGCTGGTTTAAGTTAGGTCTATTTTTCCTATAGTATTGTATTGTTTTATTACTTCTAACCTAAGAAAAATATACATATCTCACAGTACTATATAATCAAGAATAATATAAGACGTTCGGACCAATCGGAAGATCGATTGATCGGAGACCTGATGTTCTTTTCGAGCTTTCCGAGCCATCTAAGGAGAAGGGGAGGAGGTACGCGGGTTTAGTGCGGTTTGTGAGTCCCACACCAGTGTTGGTATAGACCGTCCAAGACGTGTGTGCATCATGCGTTCCCTTAATACCCAAAAAAAAAACGGATATTGTACGTAGCAACATTTCCTAATGGACAATAAACCTTCTAAGGCTGCCTACCGATATGTATAACAAAAGAAGTCTCAATTAGCAGTGGACTACGTGAGAAGTTGCGTCGTTGTAGCTAACACATTGGTTATTCATTTTGTAGTGCCTAGTTATTGTAAGATTAAATGTGTACCCACATATTCTTGGCCAAACGGCATCTGTTCTGATCTGCAAAATATTTCGATCTCTCATGCTACGGGCCACTTGCTGACCCAAAACTGTCTCCACAGACGACTCCTCTGAGTCTAACTGGCAGCTGCCACCTGCATCTGCGCGTGTCGACGGGTTGACGTGTCACACCGCCTCCACTGCGAACCTCACATATGTCTCGCCGAGGTCTGTTACAACAATACAGGTGGCGCCCGGATGGCTTTCAACTGCAGTTCTTCAACCTCTACTCGGGGTGTTTGTACCATTGTCAAGGACATTCTTCTATTACGGGCGTTCGCAACGCCTGAATTACAATTTGAGGATATTGACAATATACACGCACACACACACAGGCAACAAAAATCAAATTTTCTTCGAGGGTTGAATCTACGAAGTTCCGACGCAGAGCAGTTCATCAATGTGACACTAGTTAAACGTCACATCTGAAATGTCTCTTGTTGATTGGCCAACAACCAATGAAGTGTAGTATATCAAGTCGAACTCAAATACATATTAAGAATAATTCTAAGAGACATTTTAGTGATCACATTTTATCAGCATGAATACAACAGATCGATCTGGTAACGTCATACTGTGTACCGAAGTGTATACGAATGTTTTTCATCAAGAAACGAATAAGGGACCTCCTGCTACGAAGCCACGTGTTGGACTAACGCCATCGGCTACATTAATTATAGTGAAGATGTATACATATGGAGATATATTGGAGAAAGCTAAGAATGTCTCAATGCATAGTTTAATATTGCTCAAAGTTGGTCTCGAACACATACCTCTGTAATTTGCCCGGATGACATTGGAACGGTGGAGCATTTTCCTGGTGCATTGCTTGGTAAAGAAGATTGATCCAAGCTTGACAAAATTGCATAATTGTTGACATGTTTGTAGCAAGTAATGTTTTTTTTCATATGGAGTGAACAGCTAATTTACGCGACGGCCATTTAAATGCGTTTGAATTCGAGGTGACTAATAGATGAACTGTTGCAAATCGTGCAAATGACCTAAGTCCAAATTCTATTTTAAATTAGGCCGTTCTGAAATCAAATCTACCCACCCTGCATGTTGTATGCGACATTCAGATTCCTCGCTTTGTGAATTTTGAAGAGGTCATTTGGGCAGATTGTCACGCACGCTAAAGGAAATCCCGAACCGTATAGAATTTAACTTGAACACGAAAACGCACTGTATCACCATCGTGCAAAGTGGCCAAATTCATTCCAGCTGAGATGACAGAAACTGGAATGTCAAAATTTCCCAGCTTAAATTTTATCGTATACCCCACATCCACCCGTGTATTCATGCATGTTCGCGTGCGTAATATGCTGTTTTTCATCCATCCTGTACGATGTGCAGGCTTGAGAAACGTGGCTCTCAGTCTTTCATCACCATGCCAGACCATCCGCTTGCTCCTGTGTTTTTCTTGGGTCCCAACAATTTTGTCCCGTTCTCCTCAGCGACCCCTGATCCGGTGCTATTGATAGAATGAGAGGACAGGGGTGACACAGCCGTATTTACCACATATGCCGCGATGATTTACGCTGATGTGGCGGCGGCGGCGGCGGCGCCTCGACGCCACGGCGGTCTAGCCTTTACCCCTCAACCTCGCTTTCCAGCGCCCCCGGAGGCTCACCCCCCGTACGTGTTTCAAGCGTGGAGCTTCTTCGCTTCTGCAATCAGTTTACCACGTCGACGCCAGGCATCCCCCTTGGTGCCGTTGAGAGGTCGAATCCATTTAGGGTTTTTGGCGCGGACCAAGCCAAGCCTCTCGCAAACATCGTAAGCCGTCCGTCTCACAAGCCGCGCAGCCTTTGACGAGCTCGCTGCTCATGCAGCGACGACGATGTGCTCACGCTCGTGGTATGCCATTCCTGCCATGCCCTAGCCACAGCCCGCACTGCTGTGCGGATAGTCGGTTCGCCGGTTGGGGTCAGTACTTTCTGAATGATGGCTTGTTCTTTATGCAGCGTCGGTGAGCGTCAGCTATCTGGTCAGCCAGTACGCCTTCTAAATTGGCTGGTGCTCGTCGTTCTCCCTCTCTCTCTCTCTCTCTCAATCTGCCCTTTCTCTCGCTATTCCTGCTCGCCTCGCTTCGTCGAGGGCTTTGCCTACGACGCAGGCAAACAAGCAAGCGTCCAGGGGTTCTAGGATAAAAGCGTTTGTGAGGGCTTATGGGGTGAGTGTCGTCTCCAAGCGGCGGCCACGTCGTGTGCAGAGCAGCTAGCGTTCACCAGCGTTATGCCGCTAAAGCTAAACGGCATTCTGGCTATTAGCCGATCTTATGGCAGCTTCCTTCGTTAGATACGCGCACAGTTACAACAGCAGCAGCCGCTGTCACTTGCGGCCATAGCCATCCGGCCAGTGTCTCGCTGTACGATGCTATGGTGTGATGCTGTCCGCTGAACGCTCGCTCACGTACTGGCTGCCCCTTGCTTCGAGTCTGTCTAGTCGCCGCTGCGGCTTGCTTCTCCGACTTGCTTAGCCGCTGCTTGCCGACAGTGTAGGGTAATGACGACGTCGCCATCTATGACAGGGGCGTGGCGACTGCCATTAAGAGCACAAGCGCTTTCTATGATGACGACGACGACGACAGAGGGATGAATTAGATCCCAGCGCCTTTGTCCCGATGACCTCCCGAAAAAGGCCACACCGACGATGTCAAACACTCGGCCACTGTGCTTATAATGAGAGCTTCAGTATACAAATCCTCCAAAGTCATCAGTCACAGAGTACCGATCTTCTATTCAAATTTGCTGTCGATTCATTTCTACATCCATTGAAAATGTGAGGTGATTCGTAGTAAAACCTTCTTTTACATCGGTGTCTATCCTTGCCGGCGTCTCCAGTCAAAACACGAGAGGATGGGGAGTGCACGATGCCAGTTAAATTGAAAATGTCACAGAGGTGAATATTTTCTACCCCCTTGATTTGCAGCAGTACATCAAAGGTCTGCACTCGGTGCTGGCAGATTGACGTGCTAGTAAACATTGGCAAACATTTCAGCGCGCATGAATTACATGTGTGCGTAAATATGACATGTGCACATGCAAACTCGATGCTTGTACGATTGTGTAACGAACGCTGCAACGAACAACCAAATCTTATACACAAACGCTTACAACTACTAATAATATGTATACCATCGAACGAGAAAGGTTAAACTTAAGATCGAGTGTGCGCATAGTTACTTGACGTGATGAAATGACGTTCAGAAACGTACACTGTCTATAGGTAGAACTGTGGGCTGTTTGCTCCTCCTTGAAAGGGCTCATTCGATTTGGAGCATAGCTCGCGAGTTCCACTGGTCACAACTTATAGTTATTATAAACATATAGAAATATATAGGGCAATGCGGTACAATTGTGGTGATTTTTCCCGTTACCCGAGTGGAATGTGCGAATGCTGCAGGAGAACTCTGCTTACACGAAGCACTATCGCGTTTGGTAATGACATTCTAGCTGACGAAGTCTCTAGTTGTTGTGGCCCCCTTTCGGTGAAGGAATCCAGCCAGGGTCGACACAACAGCCAGGACTCGCTGCTTCGCCTCTACTACGATACAATGGGAGATACCTTCTCTGTGTCTCCTTGGTAGGAATATTCGAGGAGCGTGGAATTCCTTATACTTCCGTTGGCAGGCTTTCGGATTCTCCGGCGTCCCCTAGCGAACGCCACTGCTACAGCGCGGAGGAGTTGTAAGCTCAGATGTTTTGCAACTATTCCAGTAATCGGCAGTCTGCTCGGTTATAATTTACGTAGTTTTACAAGGGGGAAAGGTCTGCAGGTTCTTCAGGAAAAATGTAGCTACACATAACGGTTACATATTCATGTACAAAACAAGAAACAAGCTTATATTTGTTGGCTGCAATGCGGAAAGCCACTTGGCACTGTTTCAGTCACAAGGAGTTGAGGTACACACGTTATTCGATGTATGCTGACCTTGTCGAACATATTTTGGAATCTCCAACAGCCCGATGTGCCGTTATGACGATACAGCTGCGTGGTAGCTATCTCGCATTTCCAATGAGCAAATAGCCTCGGCCACAGCGCCAGAGACTATATCGTAACGGGCTTACTCTGTCTGTGGTCGGGACTTGCTTGGAACGTAGCATAACCAATTAGTGTAATGATCTTTTGGTCAAAAGCTTTTGGCCCGTCGTGTCTGCACGCAGAAATAACGTTGCAAGATTGATAAATTTCCACATATTAATAAGCCCCAGTTGGGGATCGAATTCTCAAAAGACCGATTCCTGCTCTCATTCAACCACTGTCGGCATCAGAAACACCATGTGCTAATTATGCCTAGACAGTTTGTCATTTCTTAGTAAAATGATTAGATCCTCTGATGAGGCTCTGATTACCCTCGAGCACTTGAATTGCATCGGACTGTCCAGAATTCAAGAGAAGCAACCATATATATGAAGGCAAATGTCACGAAGGCACTATGTGTGGTTGGGCCCAGCGAGGGTTGACGATATGAACGACTGAGCTGCATCAAATTTCAGGCTTCATTAGCAGCTGACAACACGACGCGATTTGGCCTTGAAGAAGGGAGAAGGTCAAGCACATGTTATGTCTTTTCCGTTCATAATTATGATAATCGGGTATCCTATAGGTACAATATTAGGGTAATCATATACATAAACATATATAAATATATATATATATATATATGATTACCCTAATATTATACCAGGTATTATATCTATAGGATACCTTGTTAGTTAACGAATCAGTTAACTAACTAATACACTAATCGTAGTTAATCACATTCGCGAATGCTATGTATAAATACCCAAAGGCACTATAATCACTCGCATAAAACGCACTCCCACCAGAGTGTATCATCGAAGACTTCCTCATTGCTAGATAGATTTAGAGCATTATTTGAAGGGAAAATGTTTGGAACCCACCCGCTGCGGCTGTGCGGGAGGGTTCGCCCCAGAGGAGGAACTGAGGGATAGGACATGGCTGGAATTAACTGCCGGTCTCTGCAAGGCACTAACTGAAGTAATACTTTTGACAGTTCCGGTCAGTGCTCCAAGTCGAAACCGGTTTTGGGTTTAGTCAGTAAGAGTCTGACACTACCAGGCAGATACCATAGTTGTGAGGCCCGGTGTCCATGCAGGATTTATCTCTAACTTCTTTAAAGAAAAGAAAAATACATTTAGAGAAGCAGTACGCCTGACATCCACTCAGTCAGGATGATTGTGTAAAGATGAGGAATGTGGACTTAAGCACTAGGATGCTGCCACTCCGGCTGTTAAGAAAAGAGCTAATGAATGTGGTATTGGCCGCGCTTAATGTACCAATTAGTGGTTAAAACAGATTGAATTCAAACACCTCTGGATAAACGATGTATCTAACCACAGTCAGATGCCACAGTCCGTGCTTCGGCCGTAGCTCGTTATGAGAAGCTCAACAGTTTGCTCTTATGGTATCCACAAGACTGGCAATGTCTACACTTGAATGAACTGATTCTGCTTATACAATCATAATAATAGTCTATGCTTGTTAATAATATATTAATTCAGTGGCGTTTAGTGACGGAACTCCAGTTGTACAGTGCTTAAGTTTTCGCGAAAACAACAGGAAGATGTTTCACTCATTCATTCATATATTTGTTTATTTACAGTAATGCTTAATACATCGTAGCACAAGTATGTTGTGTTTGCAGTTTCATCGTGTATCAAAGAGCTATCTACAACAGAGTAAAACACAATGTGCATTTGCACAACACCTCCGTATTTTGTACATATATATATATATATAAAATACGGAGCCCCGACGGATATATATATATATATAGAGCGTGCGCAACCGGAACCATCATAGAATATGCACATAAGTGAGACTTGTAACAATTATATTATACTATTGAATGAAGTGTTTGTTAAAGAATATATATATATATATATATATATATAGAATATTTCACCGTATAGACGTGTAAAAGTCCAATTGTGGTTCAATATGGCATGGTGATTATAACATGTGCATATCATGTTTATCCTTCAATAGGACCTCAAACTCGATATCTCTGAAATATGCTCAGGACAACATAGTAAGCAGTTAAACTATATCTTTCTATCTACTTACAAAAGGTTATTATTTATTACTGCTGTTGTTATGTCGCACTGCCTTTTGATCGGACTAATGCACGATGCTAATGTAATTAGTTTCATTACTTATTGGATATTAACTCTGGAAAGATTCACATAAAATTTAATAATAATAATAGCAATAATCACCAGATTCACATACAAGTTCCACAGAATTTCCGATTTGCTCTTCTTGTTGCAAGTTTAACAGCTGACTCCATCTCTGTTCTCCTGGAAAGATGTAGAAGCTTATTCACATTGTCCTTTCTTAGGATGTATCAGAAAATGGCTTGGGCTATGCAGGTCATTGAGAGAAAAAAGCCAGCGGTGATATCTAACGTGACAGGTAGGTTTATTCTAAAGAGATAGCGACAAGTCGACCGAGAGTGACCTCTCTCTACCTTAGCTTGCTCCAGTCAAAGCGTATATGTGAGTAACTGGCTCTCTACTTACGGTCGCTGTTCAAGCTCCCCTCTAGGTCTTACTTTCTTACAGATATTATGTTCGTTTTACACAGAAGGAGAGGCAGATATTGTTTCCTGCATACTGGATCCATATTAGTAGATTTTTGTCTGGGAAATAAAGGGACTACATGTTTTGATTATATTTAGTTGTTGTCTAAATGTAGGCTAGATTCAAATACATCACAGGCGTTGTTATAGAGTTAATAATCACAGTAATATTTGATTACGTATATTAAAACAAAGGGCACAATTATTGTCGGTCAGTTAGCCGAGTCATATAAATGTATGCCTATTCTTTGTGATCAGTGCAGTTGAGATTGCATACGTACTCACCTCGGTCTGGCGATCTCTCTAATTGCATATATACCTTCTGTGTTACAGCACATGTGTAAATGACATAGGGGAATTCAACTGGAATATGTTCTATCGTATAGCGGTCGTTTACTTAATACTACTCAGATCAATGTGAGCTCACTTTGTATATATATATATATATATATATATATATGGTTTCTTTAACTAAGCGCCTCGTTTAATGACTAAAACCTGGAACTGCCACACACAACGCTGGCGAAAAGTAAAAGCCTTCTCAACCAATTAACTTCAATTTGAAGCGCTTCGGCTAGCACTGATGTTCCATACTTGAAATTTTCACCAATCTAAACACTATCAAGTATGACCGGCCACCTGCGTGTGGGGACCCCTTTCTCGCGGGATTGCAATAAGTATTGTACTATTCATCCCTTAACTGTCTCAGGGGTGTTCAGGAGAGGAAGCTTACTTGTCATTAAGCTAATGCTAGCGGAGCAGTGTTTACTATCGCGCCTGAGCCCATCGCCTTGCCGCCTCAGTTCTCTGGTCTCTGCTCTTCCTCCCCGCAGAAGCAGCGCCAGCCGCTACCACCCTTGCTGTTGCGTAATAGCTCTTCGTATAAGTTCTTCTGGCACTAGGATGGGTATGCTTGATGCCACGCATCGTAAGGAATGTAAGGAGGATAATGGGTGTCTCTCCGGGGACACCCCAACTGGGACCCACGGCAGAGCCCAGAGGGGCGGTCGGTCTTGCGATGACAGATTACCCTCTCCTCCGCGAACGAGAGATAGGCTAATGCCGTCTTAGTTCTAGATCCCTCTATAAACACATTCCACCCATTAGCTGGTTGCCGAAAGGAACTTGTTTCTGTGTAGAGAAGTCTTGCCGGTAAGCTGCTCGCTGGCCAACCGTAAGTTAGTTCCTTCGCTTTATCTCCGCCTTTCCCCTCCCGGGCTCTCACCAGTCCACTTATCTCTACTGAATGGTGTGTATTCGTCGTTTCTGTATCTCTTTCTATCTGGAGCTGTGCACATCGACAGTGACACGTCCGTAAAAACAGGTGAGGCAAAGTATTCAAGGAGAGATGTGTAAAAAGACAGCATTTTAAAGATCCGGCGAAACAGAAAGTATAGGTTTCACAGCTCTACAATAAAGGAGAAAAAAAACAGCCCAGTTCGAATTTTCAGTCGAGAGCGAAATGCTTTTAACGCAACTTTCTTTTTTTTCAGGGGGGAAATTTTTCTTCGGACTCACGGACACCACTGGAAACGTTCCAAGTTCCGTAGAAAGTGGGCCGATCAAGTGCAGGGTTGACGCGGATTTTCGGCACGCTTGGCATTACTTCGATAAACACAACTTTACTTAGTTTTAATCTATGAAGCTGGCTATATAATGCATCTTAAACGCCTACTCTAAATATCTACATATGTGTATGGTCACTTGAGTTATGTGAGCGTTATTTCAGTTCTCGGATCACCTATTTAGTATCAAGAATGAACCAAATGGTTTACAACAAGGTAATATGTAAGGAGTTTGGGTAAACTTAAGCCTTCATTTCCCCTTTGCCGCGTCTAGCTCTTCAGTCCTGTAATCATGTGTTATCGTTCTTCCATTTCAAATCGCCTAGTGCCGTTGATGTTCTTGTGGAAAGCGTCTTAGATTCCTAGACAAGAGGGATATATTACTTGGATTCCAATTCTGCCAAACGCAGAGAACATTTCCATCTCTTTATCATCTTCAGTGGATTCTTGCCACAGGCACAACTCGGTTGGAATATAAAGTAAATGTGAGCACCACGTGTAAGCATTGTAAAGAATTGTTCTTTCCTTATCGTGCTTTCGTTTTCAGATTACAAAATCAAAGCAGTTTTTAAATTGCTGTTATTATGGCTGTCTCAGGCCGTACACACTAGATAGACAATATATTTTACATGTATTGTAAGATTTAACTTATGAATAAGATTTTGTGATGCCACAAGCCGGATATGACTTTGAAAATGAAATGGGCCCTCACCACCTCCTTGAAGCCGGTACTTCGGTTCCTTAATGAGTTAAGTCCGCGGGCGGCAAAATGCCTAAGAGGTCTGTTGAATGAGTTGGGTCCACTAATGCTATAACACCCTCAGTGCGCTCGCTTGTTCTTTGAAGAGGCAGGTGCGAGCCCCGCTGCGTGACATATAAGAGAGCTTAAGCATTGCGAAATTGCAGCTCCTTTAATAAACCAATAAACCTTTACCTTTAATTTATTGAACAAAAATCAATTTATGGATAGATTTTCTAATATTCATCCATTCAAATTCATACAATATTATAAGAAAGTGTCCCGAATTTAAATACCCGGGCCTGTGTGATTCTAGGGCACCGATATCTACTAATCTGGCATTTATGCTCCTCAATGCCTCAATCTCAATCCCAGGGGCCAACTTCAAACGCTGGGTGATTTTCTGGATTGAGAGTGCCCTGGCGTGGACATGGTTGTGATAGGTAAGATGTAGCTTAATAGGGTCGACTACGGTAGTTATGGCATTGTTGATTGATTGCACCTTTTTCGGCTCGGGTCGGAAATATCTGCAGTGTCCGAAGTAACGTGACCAAAGCAATAGCGATGGCAATGTCCCCTGGCTACTTTCCACGTAAGTTAGAGAGTCATTCCATAATAGAAAAATAAGGCTGATTGCACCTCGGCTTCCAACTACAGGCCGATATCGTTCACGGAGGTTCTCTCTAAGGTCATGCAGAAACTGGTACACTCTACACTGCAACGGTACCTCAACTCGAGAAATGTCTTCACATCGTGTCAGTTTTCGTCGCTCTAGATCCACTGAATGGGCCCTGGCGCATCTTTCTTTACCTATCTGGTACGAGACAAGGCGGGAAGTTTGTGGGGGGTGGAGTCTGAACACCCCAGGGCGGTATTCTGGGTCCCTTCATGTTTATCATAATGACCAACTTCATTTTGCTAAAGGTTTGTGCCGGTAATTTTTGCAAGACCATAGCCTATGCCGATGACACTTCATTCCTGTTTCGGATCTCCCCGCCATCGTTGCAGGAGAACCCTGGTTCAGCTTTTCTTAAGAGGATGTGATCGAGTCCTTCGAGTGTTTCGGTCTGGTCATATACGCTACCAAGACGGGGTTTACTCTTTTCCTGGCTCCGTATCGCGTAAGATGATCTTCTCCGGGGATCCATGTGTGGTGATCCATCGTGTCTCCATCGGTTAAATGTTTGGGCTTGAACTTGGAAGGCTGTCTCAGATGGTAAGACCACATGGGTAAACTTATACCAAAGTGTCATGCTATGATTGCGTCGATGCGATGCCTCTGGGATATGGGGAGCTGACCGCCTGTCTGATTATGGTGTACAAATCCCTCCTCTGACCTGTGCTTCGTCAGGGCATCCTTATTTGGGGCAGCGGCTACCAAGGAATTCTGCGATAAGCGAAGATCATTTAGAATGGTGCCCTTCGTGCTATTTTTTTGAAGTGTCTCGGTTGCGATGTTTTCTATAGTTTTGGGCTCTTCCTTGTAGACGAAATCAGTACTGTCCAGACAGGTGGACAGACAAATGAAAAATGGAAGGGGCGACATTTATTTTCGAATCTATTCCATAGGAGGAAAGACGTCCCGCCGTGCTAGTGTGTTTGCGAAGCACTTCATCATTAAAGAGTTTAGTCGCCATGCTACCCCCCGCCTGTCACGTAGAGTGCACTCGCTCGAGCGATTGGGTCCCTTTCCTAAGCGAAAGGATTTCAAAGGGCGGTGAGGAATGCAACAAAAAATGTATTGTATTGTGTTTCGTAATGCAGATGAACAGGGAAGGACAGGAGTAGAAGAACGAATATTCCTTCGTGTTATCTACTTTCTGTTGTGCACATTATCATGTTTATACATATTGGCCCCTATGCTGACGATCTTGTTTACAACTTTACTCCCATTAATATTCCATTTCTATAATGAGAACTTTAGCATTGCGAAACTTAACTTTCGGAAATAAACCTCAAATCAATTAAAAAGATAATACCGTACTCAATGCGAAGTCGTATTTTAGTCAAACCCACAAGTGTGTATGCCGTGCCGCAGCGCAACATAGCAACAGAGCTGTGCAACGTCAGTCTGTAAATGCACTTTTTTCTCACATATTTTGTCGCATCTTCCGTCACCGCTTGAAGCCACATCCGCACCCCTGCTAATGAAAGCTGACACCTTGCTTGTTTGGCAACCTGATCCGAGTAAGCGTTGTATGAGCAGACACCGGAGATGTCAGTGGCGCGGAGACCCATTACAGTCCCCGTCGTTCAAGCACCACACCGTCAGTGCCCACATGAAAAGCCGTTCAACCCGTTTCCGTCTACTGCAGACACTCCCCGACTCCGGTTTCGTTTTGTTCTGATCAGACGAAACACGAACATGAATTAAACGTAACAAGCAAATTCGGAGACACGTCTGAAAAGTAACCGACCCTGTATTATTCTGATACATATTGATATTAGGCAGATAATAAATGCTTCTGCTGGCAACCAAGCAACGCACATATCTCGGAGAGAATCTTTTAGCGTCTCTTCGGTCGTATTTATCTTAGGGAGTGTGAATCATTTCTTGCACAAACATTGGTAGAATCAAGACCTCATTATTTCCATTTTCAATGTATATGAACACATTTATACTTTCAGACAGCCTGTGTTTGATCATCGATATGTCAGTTGCATTTCCGTGAGCTTCGTGAAAATCAGTTGCCACGTTAATCCCGTGAAATGTAACAAAATCTGTGTTGGAAGAACACCTAGTGCTCACGGAACCACATAAACCCCCCGGCGGTTCGACTGTGATGTGTGATTAAACTGAGTGGATTGCTTTTTGGACGCTATCAGCGGTGGCACATCACTCGAATGTCGATCACACTCCTTTACTCGCTAAACTGCTTCAGTACTGTACCGCTGTGTATATCAGCCGATCCAAGGAGTTATCGGGGTTCATCGTGCAGTGAAAAGCTAATTAAGAAGGATCCAAGCGTTCAATTGGACAAAGAACAAGTAATTCATATCGTCTTGATGAACCACGCTGCTACCTTGTAAGCCGGGTGAGACTCTAGGAAAAGGAAATTGCTCGACTAGAGAGTTGTTAAAACTAGGCTTTTAGCAGCTCTCTAGTCCTGGGTGGTAGGAGTTCAAAACATTACTAGTCAAACTCACGCTAGTTGCGAGATAAATGCTCGGTTTCGTTACGGGTCATCGTAAAAGGGGACATCACTCGAATTTTCTAGAAGGCGGTCAGATTCATCGAGGAAAACAAGCAACCGGTCCCTGTGATTCTGCATGCTGGCTACAGTCAATGGATGGAGCTCAAGAAAGACAAATTCTTATCCGCTGTAGGTAAGTTCGCCACCGAAGCAAAACAGAATCGTCCCGACTGTTCCATAGCATGTTGTGACATCTGTTCTGGAATCTCAAAAAGAGTGCTCGGACATGAACACAGTCCTCAATGCAATGGGTTGGGGCGTTGATGGTGCACAGGGGCATGTGCTCGTACACGGCTGTCCCAGACGCGGCGGATGCATGCTCAAGAGCGATAGCTCGCCGAACCGAGCGCCAAAGGGAAATAAAGGTCGCCGAGCCGCGTTTTTTTAGGAATCAAGATTCGCCAACCGTGAGAAGCTCATAAGTCGACCAGCGCTTAAGAAAATAGCGAAGCGAGGAAGGCCAAAGCCGCTAGAGATTCAAGTGGACCAGGTGACCACCTCCAGGTGGCCTCAAAAGGCGGTGTCTGCCCTTGCCCACCCCATGCTACGGAGCCGGCAGAATTGGCAGTCTCCTCCTTCCCAGGAGTGGACCAAGCGTCATCATCATCGCAGGTCTTCAGCGAGGCCCTGGGATGGGCCTCGCATTTTCCTCTGCCACTAGCGCTCCTGCCGGCGAGCGTTTTCAACACTATTGATGCGCCCGTTCTCACAGAGACTTAGGAATCAGAACCTTTTGACCTACCAGTATTTTATGCTGTGCACTCAGGGGCAATCGCGCAGGCCGGACCAAGCCGCCCTAGTGGCAGAGTCTCGGTTTTGTACACAACAGCGATTAGGTAAAATAGAAACAAAGTTAGCTGAAGAGGATCTGGTAGTATTACAGGGGAGCCGTTTTAATCTCGCCAGGCCAGAGCCCAGCTGGAACATTTCAACTTTGATCAACAAGCTCACCTGCGCCATGCAAGCTCTCCTATCAGCCAGCGCTCCTCTCGTAGTTGCAGGGGACTTCAACTCACGTATTGATAGACCGGATTAGCTTCGCACACGCACACTTCTGGCCATGCTCGGCTGTCGTCTGGTCTCCAATGAGCACACTCCAACGTTTGAGGACCATGTTTCTGATTTTTTTCTCGACCGTAAGTAGCACTGCAGTTTCACTTTCAGTCAATCAAATATATTAGATCTTAAGAGCTTTCCACGAATATTTGGCTGTCTATCCCAGATGTAGACATTTGATATCAGAAATTGTCGTTTTCAGGGTGTGTCAAAAGGATAGCCCACGTAGTGTTTGTCGAATGGGACGATAGTTGACACGAAACTGAGTTGTATGATAGTTTTCGTACACATTTTCTGGACCCTTTATCAGAGAAAACTACGATGGGCCGAGGCCGCCAATTTAGTGAAGATGAGAAAATAATGATTGTCAACCTCAATGAAGAAAACAAATCAAAATCAGAAATCGCGTGAATTTTGCAAAGAAACAGGAAGGTGATTTCGAATTTTCTTAAAGATCCTCAACGGTCCTCGGTAAGCATCTATGATAGTGTCCCTTAACTGGCTCCCTTAACTGGCGTCGCTCAGGGTGATAATCTAGGTCTGTTTCTGTTCTCACTTCTATTCAATCATCTGCCGTTTCGGGTTAAAGGTCGAGCTTGCCAGGTAAATACCCTGCTCTACGACGATGACCTCGCCATTTTCGAGGAGAGCAGATTCCTCGTGCGGCAGGCTAGCGTTGCAAGGCTAGCGGTTTATGTACGTGAGGTTGGGCTAACGATCAATTTGACAAGACAGAAGCGATGGAATTCCGCCGAGGAGGTCGGCTTGCTCCTTCTGACTCACTCCACATAGGCAAGACCCCTAAACAATACGTTGGTAGTTTCAAATATCTGGGTTTGATCTTACCATCTAACCGTTGGTCTTTCACTGGGCATATAAGAGGCAGAATACGGAGAGCTTTGGTGGCAAGCGTTGGAATACAGACACCATGGAGACTTCCATTGAGAACCGCGCTGATCCTGTTCGAGATAAAGGTTGCCCCGATTGCCTCCTACGGAATCAAGGTTATATGGAAGCACCTATCATTGACGCAACTTGAGAAGCTCGACCGAATAAGGCCAGCCTATTTTAAACGAGTATTAGGCCTGCACTGCTCGGCACATAACAGGCTCATCTATCTCCTATGTGACACCCCTCTCTTCATCGAAGACTTGAAGAGGAGATTCAAACTCCTCAGGTCCCCCGCGTGTCAAGAGTTCATCCAAAAGTGGGAGGAGAAAATTGCTGATATCGACCCTGACTTGTATCGCACACGCGCCATGACGAACGATGCATGGAAGGGTTCCGACTGATCAAAGCGACATATAGTAACTCGTGCTGCCAGCCACAGGTTTCATTATTTGTTATGCCGGACAACTGGTTTTCATGCCCCCTGCAACACGTTCATGTGTTCTAAAGGCGGGGAGCCATGTCGAAAATATTATGCAGCATTCTGTTGTCTACTCCCATCGTTAGGCAACATTTCGAGACAATCTTCATTCAGTCAGGTTTTAGAAATATGCTGAATAAATGTTTAAAAAGCTGTTCTATATATATATATATATATATATATATGTGGGTGTGCCTGACAGAGGGGACTGAAATAAATAACAATATACCTTCAGACAAACTTGCCCCTTCCGTGCTCAGTAGGCTTCAAGCATTTGGCAGATAAAGGCTTTTAAAAATGTGATGCGAACTACCTGCGAGGATGAATCTCTGTTCCCGCTCGGGGAGGCCATTATCTCCCGCGAACACCCACCGATGTCCGTGTGCATTCGCTCTCCCTCGAATGTAACTCGATAGATGTCCATTACCACCTTCCCTTTGGCTAAGGTGTATAATTATATTAACGGCCCTATTCGTCATAAACATTTACAACCGTAATGAATTCTAATGTGATGGAGAACATTGCATTATGTTATAGCAATAATAGCACTACTAATAACCATAATCGTAGCAATTTGCCGTCGGCTGTAATATGCACTTGGCCGAAAACTTAGACATTGTACCAGTGAGGCTTTTGTAGTGTTCAATGAGGCTACTATTTCGGTGGGGCGTTGTTCCTGCTCTCTAATGACCTAGGTGGATGTTGGTTTTGATTGGCATATTCTAAACTGGTTCTTCTATTTTAAACTCGTTACACAGTATCTTATCTGTTACCTTTTGAGAGTTGTTCAAGTAGATAGATCCAAATGGATCACCAGGTAGTGGATATGCGATATTTGCATAGATACTTTTGTAGCCAGCAAATACGAATCATTTAAACTCAGTTCATTATTACAGCCTTGCATGTCGCCATTAGTCGCTTCCGTCGTCGTTAGTTTAGGTTGGCATGCGTTTCCTTTTGTCTATCTGTCTATATGTGCGTTGTCGTATTCTACTCACAATCCGCGTTACACCCCCTAGTATTATACTTTCATGTGCCGGTTCGGGTGATCAAATGTATAATAGTTCCATGGGAGAGCTGGTCGCGAGCTGGCATCGCTATTTTAAGTCCTCGTGCCGTCTCCATACGTAATAGATTTGACTGGTCGCGCCATACCTCGTTGTGTCGTCGATTTGAGATTGATAGCTAAATTTGGGTAATAGCTTTGCTTAGTGCTATTTAATGCACTATCCTGGCTGTCGTGCTATACAATTGGCCGTAATGCCATGGTTCGTGTCGCGTGTATTCAGAGTAGTAATAATTGGTGTGAACTGTGTTGCTTCTTGTGGCAGTCCTTTGACAAGCACCAATAGAGTTTTGTTTCGTGTTCTATGTTATATGTCTGCTATTAATTAATTGGAATTGATGAGGAAGTGCCTACAGTGCAGTGCCCTTGTTGCTTCCTGTCTTGCGCTCTGCAAGAACCCGAAACTCGCGAGGTGCTCAACGTATCTTCTGTACCTGTAATCGCGTGAGACGCCTTGCTGCTAGCTGGCCACCGCTATTATCTCTAGTCTACCGCTTCGCGGCTTGATATTCATATCATTATATTGCACTGCTCTTACAAGGTCGAGTTACGACATTTGTCGAGAGCGATGCATGAAGGGCGTCTCCTGGGGCTACGCGTCTGTGTTCGCCGGCGCTGGAAGTTCTCTATTCCCTAAACTATTAACAATGAATTAAACGATTGTACTATCGATCATTGCTAAGTAAAGTAAATTTTCCGGGGCTAACTCATAGCCAACATTTAACGACCGCGGTGCTGCGTATCGATTCGTATCAATCATCGCCGTATTCGCGGACTTCACTAGCTGGTTCAACGACCAAAGGCTAGTGTCTATGGGAATACAAAATTGATATCCTGTTATTATTCTTCTTCTTATTAGGCTGTTTCCCCTTGTGATCTGGTTTGGTAATTGTTTTGTATTCTCTAACCATATTCTTGTATAATTTAGAAGTTCCTTATCGGCCGTTAACCGATTGGATCACTTGATCCCAGACACCCTGTATATTTTCAAAAGTCACTTCGCCCGTGTTAATCGTTAGTTCTTTATGCTTCTGTCTTGCATCAGTATTTTCATCATTATGTTTAGCTCCGATATACAGTGGTTAGCATTATTATTATTACTATTATCGTGCGATTTAGTATTGTTTGTAAATAGTATGATTGATTTCATTTACATGCTATTGTTTCAACTACGTTAGCTATGAGAGCGTAAAATATAATATTATTCTCTGTGAATATAATTCAATGAAAAATATGTGTTTATAGAAGAGTCACTGGAAGGAGGGTAGACCAGTAACGTGAGAACCCAAGTTTAGTTTGATGCCTACATCAAGCCACACACACATTGTAGTACATGTGACCTACTGTAGGGGAGGGGTCTTCGGTATTACTAGTTGGTGCACTACAAGTAGGAGTGAGATTAACTAGGTCGACAATCCGACCACCTTATTCTGAAATGGGCACCCACTCAGAGTATTTTCCTTGTCAGTTACTAGGTCGTGCGGAGCTATTTTGTACATCGAAAAACTTTGCTAATATTCGAGACAAGCGTCGTAGCGAGGTGAAATTTGACCTGTTTATATTTGAGTTTTTTTCTTACATATAGCTCAGCATTGATCCAGTTTCTTAGAACCGACAAAAACCTAGAAGCTAAAACATCTTTTAATGCTGAAAAGTAGTGTTCGATGATATTTTTTTTTTGAAGGAACAAGTCAGAATGATTCAGATTGGTGAACACAGGGAGGCCTCCCCCCTCAAAACGTGTACTTGTGGTGTAGTCGATTCAGAAGAGGTGACTGAACTGTTGCAAGCCACAGAGGCTGAGAGTCAGCCCGAATACATTTAGATGGATTCAGCCTGCATATTCTCCAGATTTAAGCCTTTGTGATTATGGTTGTCTCCACACGTTTTAATAAGGAAATTGTGGCGGATGTGACATGCGCGGGCGGATATGCAAATGGTCTTGCTTAATTTGCTTTTCTATTTCTTGAGTGCACCTGACGAAGGTGATAACTAATACATTTCGAATATCGGTAATATATGTAAAAAGGGCAATTCGTGATGTACATTATGCAAAAATCGACTTGCTTCAGGAAGCTATCCACAAGGAGAATAAGTATGGTAACGCATACTGCCGTTCAGAAGCTCAAACGGCGCTTGCTCTGGTGCGCAAAGAATAAAGGAGGGTACATTTCGCATATACTAAAAATCTTGTTTTTTTTAGAAGTTATCAAGATTTTTTCAATATACATACATATATATATAAAGTAAGTAAAATTACCTCGGTGATTTTGGACCCATCATGTAGCTGTGATTTTAGTGGACTGCAAAACATTGCTGAATTGGCAAAGCGTCTTGCTGAGCCCATACACATGCTTTGTTTCTCCTTTGCGTGTTTTCTGTCCCGTCTCCTCTTTTAGTATGGGCGCATGGGGAGCCAGAATGTGTGAGCATCCGCGTCGCGTGTATTGATGAGCGGCGAGATCCGAACGAGATGGATGGGGCTTCTGCTTTGGAGCGAAGACCGATGACCTGAAGTCCACCATAGGGCAACTCAGGCAGTGTTCTGATGCATGAGGTACGGTGAGAAGAGGAAACCGAAGTGGCAGAGAAGCGCACAGTTGAAAGCAGCTGCCGGCTGGCGCCTGGCTAGCAGATTTCCTAAGTGGTGGACTGGGGCAAGTAACCATTGGATACATGTGCATAGGCTACCACGCAGAGGGAGTCGGCGCACGTCAGTCAGCGTTGATGTCGTCATGATACACGCATGTCGGCCTTACGTAGAGTCGCATTAATATTTTCAGAATGCCTAAGTGCCTTCAGTATGATCTACAAGTTCACAGGTACAAGCAGGACTGGGGGCAAAGTTGTAAGGATCACTAGCTTCTTCGATACTGGAATTCGGATTGTTCAAATTGAGCACTGCGTAAATTAGTGAATTAGGTAAACAATTTTTCTCGGCACGAAGCAAAACAAGGAAATTCGTTGATGATGTACGTTTACGCTTAGTATGCCTTTAAATATTCGAAATATGTACGCCGTTATGTATCACTGCTGCATAACTGAAGCCAACAGTATAAGGTAACTGAAATGTCTCGTTTCTTATAGTAGAGTCTTATAGTGAAATGTACCTTACGAATCTCTGTGTATTCATTACGACATTCCAGAAAAGAAAAACAACGTTGTCGTACGTATACCGAGGGATTGACTAACTGCGAAAATCGTGAAAATAAAATTACTTGATGAAAAACCCACAGAACGTGCGCTTTCTGTTCACAGTGACGCACGCATCCAATCTCTCTCTCTCTCTCTCTGTCTCTTCCTCTCGTGCTCTGGGTAACACCTTGAATACACATATAACATCGGTTTTTCTGCAACTTCGATTTACCAGACCTTAAAAAGCGTGTGTCGGAGAGATAAGAACGTTCCCCTGACTATCCAAGATCGGTCGAAGATGGGCCTACTTACTTCCGCGAAGCTTGCTTCCCTTGAACATAGGTTCCTTGGGAGGAAGGGCGGGGGTGGTGTAGGTATGCAAATTTAGCCATCTGGGCATCGGCTGCTACTTCTGGTGCTGCTAGTGCTTCGGGGGTTGCTGCGTACGAGAAAGGAACGACTCAGGAAACTCGCGGACGAACCGGCAGAAAGGACGGTGGAATATCTGCAAAGTGATCAGGAGTCGATCGATTTGCCACCAAATAGCAATACTCGCTAAGGCCGGGCCAGCGCCTTTTTAATGGCTGCAACGATTTTTCCAACGCGTTCGTGGGAGAGGGCAACGATAACGGCTCCGAACACTGTGGTGCTCGCTGAGCGTTACGAGGAAAATTCCGATGCGGAAGAGTACATTTCCAAGAAGGCCTTAAACAGGTTGCTTTCGTTCGCGCACTCACTTAATCTTACGATAGATACATATTGTGTATTCATTAATACTTACTGTTGACGCTGAGATGTTCTCAAGCGTCGTCCATATTTTAGCAGTTATTCCATACGATATCTTCCATATGATACCAGACATTTAGAAAAGCCTGTGACTTACGGATTTGCTATTTGAAGATATCCGAGGCAAATGCTTGTTCTCGACCGGAGGAAAGGTATAGTTTCTGGCATTTTTCGACCGTAGATAGTGACATCCGTTCATAAAGGCAAAGACAAAGATAACCTGGACCGCTACAAACAAATGACATAAGGTAGCACTGCCTGGCTTACTTTTGAAAAAAGCATTGAATTGCATCCCTACAATATTTCTCCTCTAAAGGTCTTCTGGACAATCTGGTCTTCTGATCAACATGGGTCTACGAAGAGGTAATAAACTGGGCCCTTCTAGTGGGGACTATTGATGATTGGGCTATATTCCTGAATGCTAAGACTGACTTCGACTGTGTCTATTTCGATTTCTCAAAAGCTTTTGATCGCGTCCGTCATATATTACTAACTTTAAAACCTCAAAATTTGCATGTAGATCAGGAAAAACATTAGCTGGATCAGAAGTAATCTCACGAATCGGACCTTTCTGTGTAAAGCTTAACGACACTTAGCTCTCATGAACCGTGTCCGTCAGGAGTTCCCCAAGGCTCCTGTGTGGGCCCCCCTGTTCTATATTTTTATGCTTGACCTCAAGAATGATCTCTCCGAGAGGTCGTCCAAAACTTATACAAGTCCAAGCCAAAACTTATACAAGTTGTACAAGTCGATCCGCTCTATTGACGACCATTCGTTATTGCAAACGGCGATATATTTTATGGGCCCATGTTGCCATCGAAATGAAATACTAACCTCCATTCTAAAGTGCGCAGTCTTGCGTTCTAGCTCATGCAACAATGATTATTCTATCAACTACGTGGATATTAAGTGCACACGCTCCATGAGGGACCTGGGTGCACTTGTAGCGCCTTTCCTTAACGTCAGTATCGAGATCACCGTATTATTTTTATTAATTACAATAATAATAATAATTATTATTATTACTGCGCTCAGCCTTGCTGATTTGTGACACAATTTCCAAACGCATTATTGTTAAGAAAATTTACTTTGCTCTTTATAAAAGTTTAGTTTTACACAAGTACATATATTACATCAGTAGTATGGAGACCTCATCTTATGATACATATTGAAGCTTGAATAGAGTATAGGCCAGGTTCGTTCATGGAGTAAGTTCGTGTTGCAATGTCCCTAAGGAATGCATCGAACTGCCTATAATTAGCGAAATACATGACATTAACCTTCGAATGCTCAAAGGCTCCATCCGGAATAATACTACTAGCACGATACTTGACATCAGGCCCAATATGTTACGTGGTATTTATACTGTCCAAACTAGGGCTGTCGCTCGTACAGACGAACCGGACGATAAGTTCGACATTTGACTATTTTTTTGGATATACTCTATAACACTGTTTTACCCCGAACGTGCTGATCGCGCTCTTGATAATGGACTGCCTCAAACAAGCCTGATCGTCAAGGATCTACCTGCAGATACCCTATTACTGCAAAATCAAGAAAGCACACTTGGTAGCGACATAAGGCCTGTTTAACTAGCGTGCGGTGGCCAATTCATATGGTTGCCGGTGGAGTCAAACATAAGTTCGGCCTACTCTTAGTCTACTATGACCACTGTTGAATCCACTTCTATTCTCTTCCTGTATAGCGACCCATCAAGATCAATATCATCGTCATCATCACCCTTCAACAGCCCCAATCCAATCTTGCAATTTCACAAGGAAACTATCTCGCTCTGTAAATAACTCTTTCATATGGAACTGTGATGTTCCGACCTAGCTATGTCTCATATGTCTGTAGCAGCCAGCCTTAACGTTCAATATCGGCTACTTTGACCACCGGCCATTCGAATGCTGGGGCGAGCCTTGGCTACCACACATAAGGACACACAATTTATCCGTGGAATCAGTAAACACTAGTGGCGGACTGGTGCTTTGTCTCTGTTCGTGGTCGCCCATAGCAGACTGCGCTCCGCTACACCGTGGAGAGGCTAACAGCCAACGGCCCAGAGATGGAGAGTCAGCAGTGTGCCACTGCCGCCAAACAGCTGAAGTAGGTACGGTACGTCGAGCACTGGTAGAAGCAGGAAAGAGCCAAGCCGCAGTTCTAGAGTCTCACCTACTTTCCTTTGCCTCAGCTTGAACGGGCCTCTTGGGTACGTTCCTCCCTAGGTATTGCTGCTACTGGCATCACCATGCCATTGGCTAGCGTTGGCCGCACGCTTGGCTGGAGTTAGCATCCAGTTCGCTCTCCCTTCTAAGTGCAGGAAGTCTAGCCGCTGTGCATTGCGAGTGGATTCGCCCTCCTACGAAAAGTGGAAAGCCAACAATTTACTTGACTGTGTATTTGCCTGCGGTAGGGGGAAGAGCAGCCCGAAGGATGAAAGGATTGTGGGATGCAAAGGGACGCCTATCTATCTATCTAACCCCGCCTACTAAGTAGCTAAGTGTGGACGCACTCTACGATGACAATTTGTCATATAACAGCCACAGTTATTCTAAATACATAAGTACCGATTCAAATATTCATTCATTTACTGAGCCGAAGATATCTACATATCTATATGTATGTCCTCGAGCTGTGAACTATAGAAATCACAAACGTTGAGTGAAAGTTAAAGTTAGATAGTGCGACTCGTTAAGCCCAGCATCATTCTGCCCCTTCCGTGCCAGTTGGGCAACTGGAGCAGATCTGAAGTTAAAACGCAGAGGCACAGTCAATGACTACCACTAATACTAGCCTCAGTAATAAACTTGATGGGTATTCCACTAAATGCCGCTGCTTATATAGCCTGCCTAGATTTCTCGAAGGAACAATTCCGCAAGTGTTTAAGGAAAGGAAAATCAACTTATGACTTTGACATTCTTGGCATTCATCATCGAAGCAGCATTAAAAATGAGTCTCGTAAATAGAGAAGAAAAGAACTCATCCGAAATAGCAATAGAGCTTAACGATTTTTATGATTTAGAATAAGTAAAATTTACTTCAGCCTATTTTGATACGCAGCTTCTCGAAATTTCCACCAAAGGGGATCAGATCTCGTTTCTTCGAAGGTTATTATAAAGCGCAAACATGGAAGACAGGACAATCGTGTGCAATAGAGTAAGTTTCAAATGCTCAGAAAGCTGGACGACGCTTATAGCTCAGAGCTAAATTTAATAAGCTTAAGCTGGCGAAAATGAACCAGTAGAGTACGGCAGCGTTTTCAGATAGTGTTGTCGTTCACACTATGATCTTTCATCACCAGGGCCGCATGTGATACAGATCTCATGCTTGGATTTCTGAACACACGACGGAAATGATCCACAATGATGTTAAATATATATATATATATATATATATATGTACATCGCTCACTGAAAAACAAGTTTACGCTCGATGCATCATTTCTGTGCGTTCAAACAATCATGCCCAAGAATCTAGATCCAGGAGGGGACACTATACAACTAATTATACAAAGCCATATATATATATATATATATATATATATTGCCAACCGGCTCAACAGTGGCACTGATCGATGTGATAGGGCCATCAATAACAAAACAACTCAATGACCCCAATGTGTATTATAAGTGATCCAATACAGTGTGCTCTATGCATTATAACGCAAGTAAGATATTCACATGGCTAGAGCCAGAAACGTTCTTATCATTTACATGGATAGACTAGGCAATCCTCTGCGTAAAATTCGACAGTGCATTATTAACAACGCGGCTGCTCGAGCGAGGAGTGCATTAAAAATGCAATTAACACAACGTTCTTCGAGCTGACGAACGACTCGGCATTCACGGGCCGGGTACAAATTGCAGACGCTCGCTCTCCGTGATCAAGCCAGAATATAGTGCCCCACTGGATGGAAACTGTCTGGTCATCTCCTAAGGTTATTATTGTTGTGTGTGAGAAATGAATTATCTGAGCGTTTACTCGTGAACTGTCCGCCGCACATTCACCCTCCACTGTAAGATACCCAGCGAAGAATGGATAGATTGGACTACATACACAATGCGACTGAAATGAACTGGAAAATTGTGTGGCTGTCAGAGTCGCTGGCATTTACAATATATATATATATATATATATATATATTATATTGTAGTTTCCGGCAGGTCCTCATAGTAGTACCTAAAAGATTAAGAGCTGAGGCCTGTCAGATGGGGGAACAACTGAGGGTCAGCTCGAAAATATGGTATTTATAGTACATATATGTATATATATATATATGGACTTCAGCACATGTGGTGTGAAACTTTTCTAAACCATTATCATGACAGAATTCGTGCCTCTATCAAGAACTTTACGTATGTCTATATATTAATATTATTATTTTGTAATTGTTTACTCGCGTGTCAAAGCTGCTTAACAGCCTTTGGTCTAACTCTCAGTCAACATTTAACGTCCACGGTACTGCGAGAGAAGCAAGTTTCTTTTGGTGGAGGTTCCTTGCTAAACTCCTGCTCTGGTGAGGACGGTCTACAGAAACATCTCCAGACCGATTGTACGGGTGTTCAGGGCACTTCACGACGGATGATCTGTAGGTATGTCCTATTAAGTCTCGAATAGGCATTGAGTCTTTAATTTATATACTATGTATGTTCCGCAGCTATATTTCGAGTTGTGTTCTTACCGTATACATCGTACCACATTCGGCCGCGTTGATCGGACTCCGCTATCCGTAATATGTATTATATGTCCGTGAAATGTCCATGCCTATATGAATATACGATGTACTGTCTTGCATCTCGCGAAAACACCGAAAATAAACGGAAGACCATATTTCGATTATACTGACTCGAAAAGATCGAAAATCCCCAGGGTTGGAATTGAGCCCAACGAAGTATTTAGTTGGGGAAATGCAAGCAATGACGCGAGTTCACGGTGATCACTATCGAAGAGGTTCGTATTTCAGAAATGAATTGAGACCCTCTTCAACGACAGGTGCAGTCGAGTCGACAGCACAGCTGTCAAACTCAAAGCCTCGACGTTTGCTTAATTTGAGAAATTTCTAATTTCGCATGCGAACAAGTGACGCGAGTCGCTTGTTTAAACTGTACCGAATTTCCAAAGCACAATTAGTGTAGACCACAAACACTGTACTCATTTGCTGTGCCTGATATTCCACGTCGTCGTTGACAGCATAAATAGAATCTTCGAGGACACATTGGCTTCCTCCTTCATTTGGGATTCTGTAGATGTGTGGAGGCGGATGACGCTTCAACGTGTTGGCAGGCGGCTTTGCAGTGACGCGGCGCCGCTGACTTCATCGGTCGAATCCTCGAAGGAGTGCAAATCACCCCGCCGTTGAGGGGACCGGGCCGACTGAGGGTGTCGGATCGACCGGCGCATCATACCCTGTGCATGACAGCTCTGATATTTACGATGTTGACAAGCTGGCGGGTGAACGCTCTCCGAGTGCGCTAATGCCATTCTGAGTTTCCACTGAGGGATGCAGATATCACACAACCAATAGTTTTCCACCGGTGGTCGTGGTGGTGGTGGCTGGCTTTTGTTGGCGTTGAGCTAACATTTAAAAAGGCGAGTATGACGCAAATCTAGGGGTGCGTGATAGGTGTGTCACCATCGCATTCGACTAGGGCCTGCAACTGAACCCAGTGCAAACGTAGGCAGAAAAAAAGGCAACTCATTGTATTGTAATACTACAATAAGCTCATTGTATTGCACTATGGGTTCCTACTTTATGAGCAGTCAGTTTTCTTACGGATCGGTGAGTCATTGCGCCGTATTTCGTCCACCTGACGTAATTGGTACGTGATGTTTCCTTAACAGTCGGTTGTAATCGGTAATCATATACAGTGAGTTAATCTTCAAGCCGTAGACAGTCGATTACGACTAGTTCTCCCTTTTGGGATAAACCATCGTCGCCATCACCCTTCTAGCGGGTTACTCTGTCTTTTCCGTTGTCCCTTGGCGCCTGAAAGCCATTGGGTTCTGTTATTCAGTATCCCCCACTGCTTTGATTGTTCTCTGGCCCCGTGGGACAAGTCGGAGATTCCAACCTTATCTACAGCTGTTGAAGTCATCAAGAAATTCGCGTGATTTGACGAAAGCTGTTTCAAACACAGGTTCGCCTAAATGATGAGCCAGGAACGTAGTAGTTCCTTTTGAAACGCAAGCAAAAATGTTAAGTATACAACCTCAATTTTGCACGAATATGCGATTATTAAAATGCTCGAAAAACAACTGATAAAATAGTAACAAGCGAGGAATCAATGACAGACGAAGCAACAATTGTCTATGGAGATATATCGAAAATATGTGTGAAGGAATATCAAAATAAGACAGTTGGCGAATGCAGAATAACGTTCACAGGCTCCGAGAAAAGAACTTCTGATCACTGGGGCACACTCCATCTGCAGCTTTTTGTTGAACGTTTCCAATAATAGCTGGTTTATCGGCCGAGAATACAAGCGCACCGGCATTCGTCTACATCTACTCCTCAAATTTCCGAACGATGAAACGCTACAGTATGGCGGTTGTAAGCAAGGTATATGTCAAGTGTGTTCACACAACTACAGTAGGTAAATACGGTGATAGTGTATATCGATTGCCGTGAGTATAGTGGTTGTGGCTACTGATCCGTTGGACTATGAACCAGGAGAGAAGCTGCACTAGCGAAGTGTGAGTAAATGCGATTTACCATAGTGTGTATTAGAAATCGAAGCCGTGTTGAGCAAAGAACTCTGAATTTCAGTATAATTTCATTGTGTTTTAGATAACAACCACTCAATGTCCTTGTCTAGATTTGGTACTTGATAAGCCGATCTTCAATGAAACTCTAGTGGACTGAGCGTGCTGCCTTGCTTGTACTTGATTAACGGCTCCTGAAATACGTTGTGCTAAGTAACTATGTTACAGAGCAGATTAACCTCCGAGCCATCTGGGAAGGGGGGACGTATGCGGGTTTAATGCGTCCTTTGTGAGTCCCACACTAGTGTTATAATAGTATGAACCGCCCAACACATATGTGCATCATGCATTCCCGTAATCCCCAAAAATAGGCAGCAGATCAAAGCGTCTGAAAGCTATTTATGTATAATTTTAGGTAAGGAATTTGAAATGTATGTTTTCCTCGTTATTTTTCCTTAATATCACACTAAAATATGGTGGCCTTACAAAGGATTCCTTGAGTACTGTTGGTTGCTAATGGGGTGCGAACCAGAGGGGGACAGCGATCGTCTCCACGATTCAACTGGGCTGTTAGGATCACTGCCGCTAAAATTAGTCATGTCCTTGCCAGCAATCCCTCCGAGTTAACTCTTGCGACAAGCAAGGTCCACTCGATGCGAGCGGAAACTCACCAACAACGACGAGAATAAGAGACTTTTTAAACAAATATTTTTTGAAGAGAGACGTGATGGAATATAGCGAATCCAGTGCGAGAAAGATGAATTAATATACAACATTTCCTAGTAAAACAAACTCGACGTTGTTCTGACATATGCTGTACATCGTATCTGACTGAGCTCGAAGGCTCAATTTCATAGAAAGATCGGCTTCGAGAAAGAATTATTTCAGAAACTTCCCCCTTTCAGGTTGTTGTATCAAACTGTCACTGGATATAGATAGGCAGCTAACAAGATTCGATATGTTCCTTGAAGCAGCCGTCGTAAAATTCAAGGACATCTGTGATCAGGGTCGAAGGCGCAGTTATACAGATATTGCGAAAGTGGGTGGCAGATCCCAACACTTCGCTATGTGCTCTCGAATCTAAGGTGTCGACATGGCCAAGTAACCGCACATGACTGCAAATAAATTTTTAACCTTCTGTAGCACTTGATATTGCGTTCTTGCCGTCATTCCATGAAAGCCTGAAAATTGAGTAGAATATTGTGTTTTAGAATCAGTCTGCAATGCAAAGGCGGCGAGAGTAACAACTTGTTGTCGTTATATCAGGCCGTTTACTTATAAGTTTAAACATAATCGATTCTCTTGGAACGTCACACCTGGCGCAGGTCCTGCATGTAAAAATTTGCTGAGCTTTCTCAAGGACATCGATGTGTTTTCTAAGTCGATCGCCCGAACTTAAAACTGGGAACATAGAACTTGGGACTGAGGAACTCTGAGGGTCCATATTAGATGCGGAGTCTGCCCTACTGAGGACGAAATAGAAATAATCTGATGAAGCCCAAGGCTAAAAATCAGAAGGTTACACTTAAGGGCAAGCATATATATATATATAGATATGATAAACGCAGATACGCAATTCAGATCATACGTAGGTCATATTTGTAAGTAAAACAACTGTCAACTTTATCTGACTCTCTCATTTTCGAGCCTCCCTCCTTTTGATACGGTGTAGACCATTTACCGTTCATAGTAGATGTAAAATGTTCCGCTATCAACTATCATGGGTGCCCGCCTGCTTCTATCTATCTCTTCTTGAATTTCTTCCATCTGACTCAAATGGAGAAACCATGGGATGGACGGCCTTCAGTGTAAAATTTGGATTTTCTCTCTCTGTCTCTCATCCTCATCTTCCTCTTTTAGGGCTGACGTCACTTGTCTCCAGCACATCGCGACCCTATGGGGATATCTCGTTTTCCCCCCGACGTCTCCGTGAGCTTCCTCTTCTACGGCTGACCCACATCCGACAACCATGGGCCGTAGGGCGGACGGACGTTGTATGGAGCCAGGCTTCTAAGAGGGAAGAGGGGATCCTTGGCTAGGCTGACTTGAGGCGCCTGTTCTGACTCGACTCGAATCGCCTGCGTCTCTCTGCTCTTGGTCCTTGGCCAGCCTCCCCTTGGGGCCACTCTTCCAACTGCCCCCGTCCCTGAACACCCGTGCACCCGACTTCGTCCCATTGCTTTCAAGATAAAAATACGTCTATGCTATACCGACGCTGTCTCTTCACCGGTCGCCGCCTGCTGGGACACTTACTCATATGCAAACGACTAGTCAGCTGTATAATCGAAATGTGTCCACTGCCGTATTTGCATGTTTCAATGTTATCCAACAGCCACCATGGCCATCAGGAGGACTACCATCTCAAATCACCATCATAACTGAGGAGAGAAACTGACCAGGTCATATGTGTGACATTAACTATTATGTTCTCCAGTGCGCTATGTGCATATGTAGGGTTCAGAGTCTCACTGGGTTGTCGTTGCGAAAAATGAACCAGAGAACTTTGATCTAAAAAAAAAGCTATGCGATATGGTTCTCAGTGGAACTGGAATTATTGTAAGATATTGAAATAAGGAAGATTGTGGCATTGTCCGCTCCTGGGAAAATATGTGATTCAAGAATAGTTCACCTCGGAGTGTGTCCGGGCAGACTTCGATTCAGTATTTGTTCGCAATTTCCCTAAAATTAGAGGACTATCAGCAAAGTGTCGACCAACAGGTTTTCAACAATCGCATAGAGGGGGTCGCTCTATGAATCGTTTACCTTGGCAGAATAGTACTTCTTTACAAAAAAAAACGACGCGTTGCCTCAAAATGAGTGTATCCCTAATAATAGCACATGTGTAAGTAAATATTAAACACTCCAAACTATACGAATTTTTTATGAAGTTCAGCTTTGAAGAATTCACGATCCTATCCGTACCGTAGCTTATTTGATGGTATACCTTTTGTACATAAACTGCTGTCGTTTCTGTGAATAAACACAATTGTAATAGTTAACGGAGTTAAAGATGCTTAGAAGTGGAGAGTCATATTTCATTATAACAACTTCCGCAGACCTATGAGGTGGCAACCACGTTTTATTTTCTCGACTTCACCTTTGCAAGCTATACAGTGACCGTCATTTGTCCACAGCTCTCTCTGAAGAATTCACTAGGTCCGCGGTTTTAGATGCCGCCATCTGCGCTGATAAAACGAGTCCTGATGAACCTAATGAAGCTCTATTCGTTCCTTGCGTCTTCTATCTTTTATTTCGGTCACGTTTGTTGATCGGGATTCAGTCATCCTGTGTTTAGCCTCAATACGTCCTGCCTCCTAGTCCAGCCATAGCGTTTGTCTTCCAGGCAATTATCGTTGACGGCCCGTCCAACAGAGTTTCTCTCGTCAATAACGTCTTCACATTGACACAGATTCGCGTCACAGAGCCGTGTGCTGATCAGTTATTAAAGGCAGAGATTGTCCCTAGACAGACAACGGAGGCAGTGCGAGTTCTGTAATGGGTTCAACGAGAAGGCTACCCTTTCAAGTGGGGCCTCAGGGCAATTAGACAGAGTGTTCACTTTGAAAACGATTTCTACTCCGGTTAATAAATAGTAGATAGACACTATGTGAGGTATTTTAACGCAATATCTAGTGGACATCCAATTATCATATATTGTACATCCGTTTGATTTCACCATATTTATAACAGCTCCCAGGCCCGATCTCAGTCTAACCTCTAGGACAGAAACTGACTTTCGACGAATAATATACCTATTATTCGTTTCTTTAACATTAGATAATGCTTCTCGCGATTAACGGCGATGGACTCACTTCGTTTCATTGTGCGGGCACAGCTCTCAAAAACGTGTTATCATCTCACAATTCGTTTCACGTAGTTCGGTCCGCATCATTTTCCACGCGTCTCAACTATATTTGTCTCGTACACAGAGGCATACGCGGGCGCACATCTAAAATGCTCAGAGTCGAGCCTGTAAGAGACCCGTCTGTTGGCTCAAAGTGCCTGAATTTGCATATTTTCGGTCTTGGCTGGCCTTTCTCCCGACTGGCTCTCAGCCTGGAACGACTCTGGAAGAAGACGCCGCCCTGTGCCGTTTCTTCAGTTTCCATGTCATGGCATGCGGCAGCTCCATCGTTGTCGGCTGCTCCGGGCAGCCCTGTGACGGTCCTTCGAGGCGCGCAAGGACGAAGTAAGGCTGCCAGGCAAGCCAGCGCAGCGGATAGTGTGCAAAGTAGGGGAATTTGCACGTCATTTGGGTTAAGCAGCGAAGAGTAGGTGCATGAGCCGGTGCATGGGGGCGACCGACGAAGGGGGTAAGATGGGAAAACGTAAGAAAATCTGCTCGCGCACAGGACGAACAACGTGAGGGAATCTGAGGGGCAACCGAGGTTTTCGGGACGGTACAGGCCGTACGGATTCGACCTAGAGACCCCGAGCTCAGCAGCACACTCCAACACTCTGAACAGCCGCTGCACAGGAGGTATACCGTTTTGGGAACCTTAAATCCCTCCATAAGTCTTCATTAGAGAAGCCGCCCCCGGCGTATATTCAATGGGCTACAGTTTAAAAAGTGGGGCTACGAATAGTTCCCCGTCCGCCCTCTCTCTCTCTCTCTCTATCTCTCTCTCTCGTGTCCTTCGTCTTTACTTCGGGAAGTTTTCTCTTTTCTTTCTTATGCGAATTTTCTAACAGTGAGCTTCGGTTCGCTAAGCTGCTGGACACAGACAAGCGCTATAGGCTACATATACATTGACGTATACGGAGGTGTCCGCTATAGGGTGTTCGTAAAGTTACACGAAGCTATGGGCGACTAAGCGAAGCTTGACGCGTCCGAACGTAGCCTTTTTTAGGCGATCGCCAAGCTAATTCGTCTAAATTCTCACCAACGCTTCAACGTTTCCACTAAACTTGGATGCCTTCTGAGATACCTTTCTGTGATTGTTCCTTCGTCTTTTTCTACATCGGCATCTACGGTACTATCTAGGTAGATGTTCGAAGAAAAGCAAAAAATGCCTTCAGAAGATTGCCTTCGAGTGCGCTCGGAACCATCACCGATAGGGTTGTATAGCTTTCCGAGCACACTGTACGTTTAATGATATAACCTGATCAAGTTTGTGTATAATTGATGTCCAATAATAATGAAGATTCTGAAAATAATTATGATTAAAAATTACAGAATGGCAGATAAAGCCCGCGATGGAAAGCAGGAAGTTTCTGCCGCTAGGACTGCTCTTTCTTTACGAAGATTTCTGCTTAGTGTGTGTCTTAGGACTATTTGGGCAGCAGTAGTAAGCGTAATAGAATTCATAGAATTTCGTTGTTGCAAATAGATCCATTTGTCCTCCATTTCTCGTTTTAATTTCAAAATCGTTTACCATCAAAAGAGCCAGAATCGACTAACTTCAGAATAATACAAGAAGTAACGTCATTCATATGCCTTTATTATATATATATATACATCATAATACAAACATAGTTACAATCAACCCTGTATATATATATATATATATATATATATATAATAGAAAAGCGACGTGCAGTGCGATCGAGAGCGCATCATTGGAAAGGACCAAATACACACGAGAAATATGTCAATGTACTCAATAATTCTCACACAAGTGCAGTCTGTATCTCTCGATAGAGCTAATTGGGACCACAATGGCCATGCACAGCCAAGTATGCCTATGATAGATGGTAGCTCTAGGCAGACATCCGCAGACATTCTCATTGGCAGGTGTCTGCCTTCTTAAGCACTGATCACGTGTGGCACCCACCGTAACACTTACACGCCCATTTCTTCGAAACTTCATGATAGCCATGGAGGGGCTTAGATATCACGTGCTTCCTTCAGTCTATTGAAGTCCCCCTCGACCACTCGTGGCTGAGCTCGTTATACAATCATTGAGAAGGTGTATAGGGAACGGTGGTGTCGTAACACGTGTATTGAGAATACGCCCTTCTGGCAATTTAAAGTGTTTGCGATCGGTGAAACTCTAAGTTCGCTAAGCTGGCTCATTACGAGGTGCTCAAAGCACCGTCTGTTCAGTCGTTGTAGAAGCGACGAACGACATACCGTATTAAACGGCGAATATCGGAGGCCAACACTACTAAACACCACATATCTTGAGTTGAATGTGATATCATACAGTTGGATAGCATCAACGAGATTCGTATAGTTATGTCCATCAAATCTTTGGGATCGCTTGTGTTTGGTTTAAGCTTTTTCGTTGAGGGCTGCCAGCCCGTCTCCCATCAGACGTTTCTCAGAGCTTAGCCATGTCTGATTTAATCAGGATAGTTAGGCTTCCCTAAGGAAAGGTCTCAAGATCTACCATTAACTTCGCACTAATGACCTATCAACATGATGCGCTTGGGTATATGGTTGATTCGAAGGCCCTATCGAAACAATTTAGCCAAGGCTGAGAACTTCGAAGCCGATATGGGAATTTTCCGCTTCGGTCGTGCTAGATCTAAAGAATAAATGTTGGCTGAGAGTTAGCCCGAAAAAGTTTAGTTTAGATCTAAAGAATATTCAACTTGACCTGTTGCGATAGCCGAAAATAATTGTATGCACAACGTTTGCCATGTGGTTGAACAAATTACAATTGTAACTTTCGAGCCGGTACATAAATAAGGTTATACTTAATATAGCGTCAAAGTTAAACCGTTCCTGCGGCAGGCATTAGTGGCGAGCTCGATCATAAGAGGTATGAGTTAGCGGGTCAAGGTGTAGTTTGAAAAAGGCTGCTAACCCAGCTATTTCGGTTATTGTATTCACGCGGAATAATCACGCGTCCCTGGCAATCACAAGGGCATTCTAAACTATTATGTCAATCTCTTCTATTGCGTGTCAGCGCCCAACACTGCCTTCATGGACGAATTCAAAATTCCTCTGCCTTCGTCGCATCGGACACAAAAAGGCCACACGAGAGCCGTCCGCCTATCATAGAAACATTGACACACGCAAGCCATACACACGCACGTATACACACAAGCATTGAAGTTGTACGTGTCTATCTTTGCGGCGTACTGACAGTCAGGTTCTCTGTCTCCTGGTGTGTGCTGCCGGTTATGTTGTTCAAGTGTTTATTTCACTTCAGCGCCGCCGCGCCCTCTTCTTGCGTGCTCGCTGCTTAGTCCGTTGCTTCTTTCTTTGCTGCCAGCTATGCGTAGGTGGCGTATGTGTGTGTATCTACAATGATAGCACTTCTACCATCCTTGTCCATCCCACGCGTTCATTCCCACCTAGTACTCTTCGTGGTATGTACCACCCTTTCAAAACGAGGCCCCATTCACATACCCTTCAAATCCCTCACTTCCAGCCCAGGTCGAGCCCGTTCCGGCTTCTCGCACAATCCCTCAAAACACTCCCGTCGACTTCTTCTTACCGCGCTCGTTGCGTCGCTTGGTGGCGGCGGCTACGGCTGCGGCGTCGACGGCGTCGACGGCGATGGCTGACGGTGGCTGGCGAAGGCAACGGCGGTGACTGTAGAGGCGGTAAGAAATCCCTCCCTGCATGCGAGCAAGTGAGCAAGCGCAAACTGGCAAGCCTTTCGAGAGCCAACCAGAGCGACCCCACCGCCAACTAAATAAACAAGCAGACAACATAGGCAGAGGGCACGCATTCACCCGCTTCTATCTAGCAGTAGCATCGGTGGCAGAGAGAGGCAGACTCTGAAAAGTTCCCCTGAGTATTCGTTCCACTGCTACAACCGCTACTGCCGCTGCTGCTGCGGCTACAGTTGCGACTGCAACTATTATTTGAGTTGCTACTACTACTACTACTACTACCACTACTAGGTATAACACGGGTTCTACTATTCTACGAACTCTTCTCCCGGTGCTACTATAGACCCTTGCGACTACTGAGGGTATAGGGTATAGGCCATGTTTGGCGCTGTGCAGGGCGTCTGAGCGTGTCTGTTTATTTGTCTGTCTGTTAGGGTGTCGGTTGCGTCTGTAAAAGATGTACGTATAGATCCTGTCAGCTCGCCCACCTCTCCCCGACGGCACCTATCAGGCGTTCTACCTTGAATCCAGAGTGAACTTAACTTTAGGTAGTGAGGCAGTGAGCCCATCGAGACGGCGACTATGGGTGTTGCTTATACATTTCAACTACAACTTCCCCTGGTTGGCATCTGCCTCGCCGACGCCGGCACTGCTATCGTCGTCGTTGTATATCCTGCTACCACTACTACTACTTCTGCTACAACTCCAGTTATGGGGTCTTTCTTTCACTTCACCGGGTGACAGGGATGGCCGGAGTTGGGGGAAATAGCGTGGTGAGGGAAAGAAGCGAACCTGGGGAAACAACCAGAAAAACAGAAAACGATTGTCCGCCGCCGTGGATGTTCTAACTCGTATGGTTGGGTTGCGGCGGCCGCAGCGATCGTGGTGGTAGTGGCGCTGCGGCAACTGCCGACCGGAACATCTCAAGCGGGCTGCAGTTTCGGGGTCCGGGGGCCTATATTGGGTTGGGTGGTCGAGGCCGATCGGGAAACGCTTTTGCATGACGAGAAAGAAGAATCCCCTGATATAATATAAGGGGAGGAGAAAGGAGAAGCGGAAGACGTCTAGCAGCTAGAGCTGGAGGCGAACCAAGGCGCAATGGCGCAATGGCGTATTGCACCCTCGTAGTGGAACCCAGCAGAGATGGGGAGAACAGCGCCTGAGGAAGGAGAGCTGACGCCCAGCGGCAGACCCCGCGCAGGAAGCGTCCGTGCTCGCTTCTGGCGTACATCCCCGAGGGTATCGGCTAGGTAGGGTGGAATACCTTTTTCTTTTGCTTCTTTATGCCTTTTCCTCCCAACCTGGCGACCCTCGCTGTCGCTTCGTCGTCGCCATCGCGATCGTCCCTTCAGCAGAAGCGAAGAGACCGGGGAGCCGCCGCAATGGAAGAGAGAATTGAGCGCCGAGAGAATTGTGAGCTGAGAGCTGAGCTGGCGGAGCGAGGTAGGACGAGGTCTCTGGGCGACAAAGGCAGCATACGTCCCACTGCCTACCCCGTGTGCTGTGATGGTGCTATTGAGTGATTGCGTCGAGCTTGCAATAGAGCGATTTCATTGACGCGCGTTCCGGTGAACGCATGTAGAAATGCGTTCAATCCCTCTTGCAGTTCATACGCACAAAGTAGCGAATAACACATGTGTATGAAGCATAGAAGATGCTCTTTAAAACTGGCCTTTGACTTGTTGCAGATGTCAGAATATGTATATATTATATTCGGTTATGAGCCAACGAGAAATCCCTTTCGTCTGAAGATATGCAACTATTACATATGAATAGTGCCTTCAATTGCTCGAAAGAATGCTGCTTCCTTCTTTCGGTAAAAAAGAAAACGTTGAACTTTGAAACTCACTTGCTTCGTATGAAAGGTGCATTTTTCACACGCCTTCTTGTCTCGTGTTTTGGTGTATGTATTTGTCGTTGAATCGGAATACGATGTTGCGACATAAATGGGTGCTCTGTCTGGCACTTCGCAACTGCCGCTTTTGAAATTATGTGAATTTTTTCAACAACTACACTCCTTGCCAATAGCCGTCTACGAACTTCCACCCAGCGGACTGGTTGAGTTCTGTGAGTACCGTACAAGAACCTCCTGCAGGCAGGCGTTGCGTGGCCAACATTGCTGGACAACCGGTGTATGTTACCTGCTGGCCATCTCTCTCCTATTCCTCGCCACATATTTACTCCCAGCGCCGTTAGCGCGTATATACAGCATTTAATGAACCCAAACGCAGGCTACCTCATATGGTCGGCTTCCCACGGCGGCTGAGCTCAACGGAGGCTGAACGCAACTCGCCGAGAAATGAAGTTTAAGAAAGCTCTCAGAGGAGAAGTGCGAGAGAGAGAGAGAGAGAGAGAGAGAGGGAACAGAGGGAGTTAGAGCTCACATCAATGCGGATTCGGAGAGAAGCGTGGTAACCCAACTTAAAATGGAGGACCACTTACGCTTCCCTGCCTGCGCTAGCATTCGCCTTCTCCTGGCCTCCCGAAAAAGGCCTGAACAGCTGTGTAACAAACGGCACACAACGCCGAGCGCGTGCATGGCAAGCTTCCACTATGGTCTGTGCTGGAATGCCAATGTAGTCCACCTTCCGGGAATGGCCGGCCTCGTGCCTTGCATTCGCTTCACGCATGTACCGCTACAGGTTGCGTGCCCGTACACTGGCCCAACGTTTGTAATAGTCACACATACAACTGTGCTACGTATTTGGCTAAAATAGATAGATGGATAGATATGCAATATTGCGGAGATGGAACCCTGACTGCGCTGACCGTGGACGAGCTGGTAACGGAAGGGAGCTGTTTTAGGCATATTGTTCGTCGACTGTCTGAAACGGTCGCTTGTCTTTGTTGGTTAGCGATGATCCTGGAGAGTGCATCCTATTATCGTTTAATTTGTTTTTTATATTTATTTTTATATAAAATACAGGGTGAAATAGGGGGTAATCCGTTAGGCTGCCTGCCTAACTGGGTAACTAAGACATATATTATGCAATAAATGATAATCGCACTTGATTGCCACAGTCGCGAGTAGAAGTCCTTCAACTAGCACTAAATTCAGATATATTCCAAAACTAATTCTTATAGAACGGGACCTATAATAGAATGGGAACTTCTATGCTTGGGTCTGAAAGATCTGTCAATCATAGAGCACATTGGAAGTTTCTCATACGACCACTTAAAGACGTTAAACGTCCCTATGAACAACATTTTTCAGTATACTAATAGAGCTCTGTGATCGTGCACCACAGCGGAAGAAGAGATGATTCTTTGGCGATAATATATTCGCGCGCACCTTGGTGAACAACGGCTGGTTTCATCGACTTGGGCAAGCATTGGAAAGGCGTCCAGGCTCAGCTTAAGACGTCGGATGCAACCGAATGACCGGAAGGTCCGGCCACAATTCTCTCGGGGACGATGTGGAGCCAAAGAAAGAACAAATAATCCGATAATATCGGAAGAATTATTTGTCCATACGGAGGGCCACACACACGCACACACTCGTACAAATATATGGACTCGCAGAGATATAATATATGCCTTCTTGGCTGATTTGATCTTAAAGGTAAGCTAAATCCAGCTGTCGGCCAGTATCGGTCATCGCTTCCAAGCTATTTCGGTTTCTCTACACCTGGTCGTTTCAAATTAAGCTTGAAAACCTTGGAAGGATTGCATACGTATTGATTAATGCCGCTGGACAGAACGATACGACTGTTGCCTTCGGCTCTTAAATGTAAGAGAACCATGAGCTCCAGTAACAAGGAGCAATTTAATAAGAGTAATTGAGCAATCGCAGTGGCATTACTGAAAAATAGAAATTCAGCAGAAAATATAGGGCAAGGGAAGAATATCTGCAACGTAACGAAATGACGCAAACAGCGATGTGGCCCAACTGCTATTGGATAATGGAACACGCTGAGATAAACACGATGGGATAACAATAATAACTGCGAAGCAACATAGTGCAACAGGCTAACAAGATACAGGAATTGTAGCCCGGGTTTAAGCCCATCAGCTAGAACCCGCTAGAGATTCGATTGGAGGAAGGCAGCAATCAGGTTAAATGCGCCGGGCGCTTCCTTATCACACTTCCTTACCTTAGGTTGGGCGACTCTAGTCACTCGATCCCGGCGCAGGGATCATGATCGAGCTAACAAGAATGGGCAAAGTAGATGCTGAGCGTCCAACTGCATTTGGACAGCTCTGGCACAAGCAGCATTTGCTTCGCAGGACATCCTTTTTGAACGCTTCCGTGACAAATAGCCGATAGCATTTCAGAAGATAATATCAACAAATAAACGATATTTAGTCGCGACATGCTATATTATGCATCGACATACTCGAGCGTACGATGCAGATATCCATGTGCTTGCTGCGGCGAGCAGTTTGAATCTACTTCTGTGTTCGACGTCGATCAAGAATAAGCGAGACTTTCAAGTGCTCCATAGGAGCAGTGATTCAAAACGAAGTTACTTCTTCTCCTCCTGTTCGGGGAATCTAAAACATTTTCAATTTCCCTGGGGGATTCGGGCTTCTCCATTGAATCACACATCAGACCAAAGGATGCAGTCAAGCTGCAGTCTAAAATTGAACCGGGATCTCGTCACCGGCATGGGAGAGTTCGACTTTCGTCAAGGGCTGGTCTAGTAGGAACAGTCGGTGACGGAATCAATCCAAATGATCTTGATCGACAATAATTGCCTGTTCTGAGCTGTCTGGAAATATTTTTCTTTTCTTTACAATTGCCCTATATGATTTCCCTATATGATTATATGATTTCCCTATATGTTCCAAGATTGGAACACTTAAATTAGGTAAAATTTATAGATATTCAAATGTGGCGCCAATTATGTTCCGCCCGGTTAGCTATCGATCGAAATTGTCAAAGCACAACACATTTGTTAACGTAACAAACGTTTGTTGTTAACAAAACCTACATTTACTTGCCGCATGCAACAACCTGTGAAATGAATAACATCACCAATTCATACGGCTGGACATTCGATTTAAAGTCATTTTATTATGTATGATATATAAGATAGTGCCAAACCTTTAGGGCTTTCGATTTCCTCCTTATTTTGTCATATATAACGTATGAGATAGTACCTCGATTCGGTATTTCGATCGTAATAACGAACGATTACGTTTCTGCTCAGAGTCACACATGAATATTTAAAAATTTCTCACTCACAAAAGGTAGTGAGAAAGGCGAAACAACATGAAAATGCGTTCCAAACAGGCATAAACGCTCGTCATTACGATCTCATCATGATGATCTGGTGTCCACATGTCACCATCATATCCGTCATTGAAATCGAGGTCACCGCAAAGGATCCGTTCAGATAATGATCGCAATGCTCGCAGTGGCAGGAACAGCAAGTAGTAGCCATGATGGATGATGGATTTCGCTATCGTTTACGTACTCGTTTCGTCGCGATGAAAGTGATGATCGCGTTGCGATGATTGGGAGCTCAAACCATCGAATGAACGGACAATCGCGCACAAGAGAGTCCGCTAGACTGGCTGGATTCAATTACAGATCGAGCGAATGGGGGCGGTGGCATACCTACCACCAGTACGTCGTAACGCTGAACGCGCGATCATGGAAGGAACTTTTGACTAGTCGCAATCGATATGCCGCCTGCCATGCCAATAGGAGACGCACATGTGGTTGCTCCATCACAACGCTCTTCCACAATTGAACGCACGAATACCGGAACGTTGACAACTGACGACTCAATTTAGGTATTTCCGCATCCTGGACGGTCTCTACGTTTCGCCAGGATAGTTCATTGTTGGTTTTGCGCAATGTCGCCCCATTGCCCATACGAATATTAGCATATGAGTTGGAATCGCATGAGAAAATTGGGCCAAGGTAGCTAGTAGTGTCTTGGTTCATTTTTTCACTGTGCAACTTGCCTTAGGCTCTGTGATAGCCGCCTCGAACTTATAAATCGTACGTCACGCGATGAGTTGTTCCATATTATCTGGTGATGTTAATCAGAAGGAGCATTGCTATATAATGGAGGACTGATGATAATCGTAGCAGCTGTGCGGAAATAGTGCTCACCCAAATTTGCGACATCTACAAGCTTGACCGTCTGTTATGTTTCGCTTGTGTCTCCCTAATGAACTTACTACAAAGTAGGTCAAATTGCACTGTGCCTAAGTATTTCTTATTGACCTCGTGGTTTTCTAGTTTAAAAAATTCCTGTCAACTGTGAAATTTCAGAGCGTTCGAAATACAGAGACCAAAAACGTGCATATGCAACATTGTCCTTTTCTTCAGCATTTTCTGTGTGAAGTGAAAAGGAAATCCACAATAGCCGAAAGCAACTGTCGAAACTAGTTTCTGTGCAAGGAAATGTTCCCAACGGCCACGAAAAACAGACGACGACGAATTGCTGGATCCCTTGAATGAAAATGCGACCCAATCCACTCGAGAGCTTGCTGCTCAGTTGGGAGTGGTCTATTTAGCCATACAGCATCATCTGCATGCGCTGGGAAAGGTGCAAAATGGAGTGAAGTGGGTTCCATTTGAAGTCAACAAGGATGCCATTGGTAGCTGTCTCATCATTTGGCTACCCGGCAAACGAGGTGGAGTTTCCTGTACAAAATTGTTGCAGTAGATGAAAACTTTATTATTTCCACATAATCCACATGGATTTGATATGCTCGTGTGGACACAGTTTGGCTCCAGTCTACTCCATATGCTGTAAATTTTGCTCAAAAGTTTACAAACAACATGGCTCTCACGGCTGCATAACTATATAGTCAAACAGCAAGTGTTCAACCTACGCTTTTCTACCAAAGTTTAACAAGGACACTAATATATTCTAACAAGTGATCTTTCTTTTACTAGATGGCCCAATAATGGTGAACGAAAGTAAAGTAAACGTTCAGCGTTCGACGCTAAATTCACTAGTATCGCCAGAGATGCTTGAATTGTTTGAAGATGTAGCTTAAGTCCTGGACAGCTCATTACATGAGTGAAGATTCTCTGCTCTGACAAGATAAGCATTGTAAATAATTTCACTGGAAGGCTTAGCAGCTCCCACGATTAATCTTCTTGACACCCTGTAAAGAGCAAATCTGAAATTCATGAGCAAGCATAGGGGGTCTGTTGCCATTGACTTGGAATTAATAGCGAGTACCACCCACGAGTTATGCAGATGACGTAAAAGAGAGACTTTCCACTTTCTCTACTGTTGTCACACTATACGAATACCATCCCACGCAGTAACGTTAACCAGTCGACCATAGGCAGCGGTTTGCTGACGAACAATGTCGACGACATAAAAGTACCCCCAGCAGCCAATAGTGAGTGACTGTGAAATCACTGTTTGGGACTTACCCATTTACTAAACCATGATTTACTACCTCCCCATAGCATAGTGCATGGTATCGATCGCACATTGATCTCCGATCGATTACCGACATAATATGTATTGAAAAAAAAAGGCCCATAATGTCATTCAGTTCAAGGAGTTGTTTCCAAAAGGGGAAATCATATCGGAATAAGCACAGCCTTGTTGCACAGCCTTGTTATACATATTTATACATTCATTTGGTAAGGCTTTTTTCTAATGTTCCCTATGGTGGAAGAAACTCGCACAGCTGGAGGATTCCGTTCGAGATGACCTAAGTCGACTGCGAATCAATGGAGCTAGGTCACTCCGCATGGAAGCGTTTTTAGTTATAATGTTTCTAACGCTCTGAATGTACGTTCACTATGCCCTGAGAAGGTGTCTTCAAGGCAGTATAATATACTGGGCACGCTCATGTATATACTGAGTATATATTTATGAATATCGCTGCCTCTGACATAGGTCAAAAATCTACGCCGATGGCGCCAAAATACAGGGACCGGTAATTATAAAATCTTTCCAGGACGCTCTGTTATGCAGCACGCTATAACGCATCTTTTAATGGGCCGAGAAGTTGGACCTGAAACTACCCGTCGAAAAGTGTGCGCTTTACAATGCGGGCATGAGAATCTAAAACAGATTCACAGCATTGGGCGGGCTGACTCTAAGACCCAGAATGCACATGTATATTTGGGTGTCATTACGTCGACTTGCCTATTACAAACATGTAACTCACGTAACGCTTCGCACAACTCAAAATGCTAATGGGAATTGAGGGTGAAGTAACTTCATAGGTTTGAGCCATATACCCACATAACATCGCTGACAGGGCAAGATTGCAGCAGAGTGCGCACGAAAGTAAGGGAAGTCATTTATGGAGATAGGATTGTCACAATTACTACAGGGCACTATGTAATACGGTAGGGCTCAAATGTAGATGTTGAGTATTTTGAAACAAAAATATATAATAAATGTTAATGTAATATTGAACATATGAAACTTAACTCATGGACACAGAATTGTCACAATGATCGCACGCTACTTTTGTAACTGAAAATAGTATCTTCAAGGATTGTTTCATATAATATTAGGTCCATGCGCAAATAATATATATCAACTTTAAACTGCCTCGATTTAGACTAGAATAATATAATACGCTTGAAGCTTCGCGGGCTAATTCCTTCATCCATTCCGCATCTGTAGGTTTATTTATACAAGGCACCGTTTGCAGAAGTTGCTCCCTTTCCACTACTGCCGGTGTAGACGCTTTACACGATTCGAGCTGGTGGCGCCAGAGGTGACTACAACTTGGTGGTAGACCCCGTCCGTGAGACGTCTTAGCGCAAAGCGATTCCAATTAAAGTCTGGCGGCCCGGTGTCAGGTGCGAGTTCAAATTCGTACGTGGTCAACCATATTTTGAAGTCGATTTTTATACATTGGTCAGGTTCCGTGGCACATTTATTCAAATAGGGGGTGTGTGTGCCCCGACGAAGATCTCGGAATAACTCACGATTCGATTTTGACTGGGGGTCCACGCTTGGAAAAGGGACAGTAACTTATAGTCATAGGTGACACACTGCTCGTTGCTGTGATCGGGTGGCTGACTCGCTCTTTGTACGGAAGGTGTTCAGAATTTTGAAATCTTGTGTAGCGAGTTCATTTAGGATCGATCATAGTGACTCTTAACAGTTCAAGCACGATTCAAGATGTTAATGGTTTTCAAATAATTTCTCTGGTTATGCAAAGGTAAAGGATTGTCCTTAACTTCCAGCATTCTTAGGGAGATTTCATTTCATCAATGGCCTTTAATTATCGCGTGCAAGTTTCCCTCGCTTTTGATGATTTTATTTTCTGACGCAATTTTCAACCTGTAGAGATAGTTCCAGCTTTCGGACTCAAGTAAACTGGATAGCAGGATTAATTGGGTTTAAGCTTTATGAGTATTGGAGGTCAGTAGTTCTTGATCCAGAGCATTTATCATTTGAGAGGGCTAGCCGGAAGCCCATTAACACAAATTTGTCATGGAGTCACATAGTTATTTACGTGTGATGCTGACAGGTTACGTTACTCCTAGAACATCTGCGCCTATCTATTATATAATGTAAAAGAAGTTTGTTTTCATCCACTCATATAATTGAGAAGACCGCTTCCTACTACCTTCTTGATAGCAAACATGAGACCGAATATGACCTCTTCGACGTATTCCGGAATGCGATTTTCCAGAGACTGTTGCGCACAGGGTAGGGCGGCATGGGCGAGATGCATCACCTCAAGTTTTGGGTAGCATATTTTGCGGTTGTCTTGTGCACTTCGTAGACACATATCTGATGAAATTGAATGGTCATAGCAAGCTAACATTACGAATTTGTTTATCATATCATAGACCTGCGACGCGTTGCGCGCTAGTGATCGTGGCAGATGTCCAGGACGATCACTGAAATATTCGTAGGCTGTACGAAATACCAAACAAAGCAGATAGAATACTCGCGGAACACTCTCCAACAGTTGTGCAGGGCTTCCCCATGCGTAGTTGGTCGAAGTCACTATCTTCAGAGCGCACCGAGCTATACCAGACATTGCTAGCTTTGCGATGTCTCTCTTCATAGCTAATGTAACCTTCGTCGCCGACTTGCAGGGATGAAAAGGGCCGCTCGGATTGTGATTGTCGAATTTTGCTTCATAAAAAAGTACTTTGTCGGAAGCCAAAACACTTGTATCGAACAGCACGACTACAATAAGCACGATTGTAACTCCGGTTGGGATATACATGGCGCTTTTGGCCTTACACGCGAGCGATTACCGACCTTCTATCCACAGAGTCGCTGAAACGTCTGTTCGTCTATCAGCCAGCCCTCAGCTAGAAATGTGGAAGAGATCCACAATGATTTCGATGAGAATCCTTGGATAATTTTCCTTCAAGTCAAGAATATCACTGCCACACCATCACAATGATATTAGAGAATTCTAACTAGTTACTTAACATATTTTCTTGCAATTCATGATAGATATTTAGGTGGACTGTCATGCAATCACCACCGGCCAAAACGAACATACTCCAAGGGGAAAATAGGGTCCGGATTCCCATCATTCAGTTGAACGCGCAGTCGAATCTGCCTTCATGTACATATTTGTAGATGAAATCAGATTTTACAGTTGCGTGTACGTAACTTAGTTTGTATAGTGGTCTTCTAGTGTCGACGTGGGTAAGAATCGCTTGATTTTAGGCTCGATGTTCGATATCTCATCCCCAGAAACGATCAGCCTGAAACGGTCAACTGTACATTTTACCATAAGAATATATATATAACCAACACCTGAGCGGTGGATAGTACATGGGGTGGAGGTTATACTTACTGTTTTGTGTAGAATAACACAACGAGAATTAGATCACCGTTGTAAATACTATGTTCCGAAAGCTCAAAGTTGGCCATTGCAGGCTCTGCGCTAGAATGGCTCGGCTTTTCCTTCGATTCATACAAGGATAAACCGCTGTGTCATCATAAATATTCGATAATGTACAAAGCAGAAATAGACGAACGAATACATAAAGAGACGTATATCCAGCACGGGTACGAGCCAATTATACTTCATTCAAATAACCTCGGGACAATCTCAGCCTCGGCCTCGGCCCCGGTCCCAGCTAATCCCGCCCCCCCCAATAATCCCCTAGAAATAATTCTTAATTATTGTATGTTTGAATAACCAAACCTTCCGTAGATAACCAAGCCTTCCGCAACGATTCAATATATTTTGAACGAATGGTGAATCATTATGCCAAGAATAAGTCATCAGGGTTGCCTGCAGTCAGTACCGTTAGTTTATCAAGTGGTGATGAACATTAGGTAGTGTCAGTGAAAGTTGCCTACAATGGCCGTAATGTTTTTCAATTTTGGCCTCAGGGGATTAAAAGTTCCGTTGAATTTTGAAACCGGTCGAACGTTTTTACAAATACGCCGTCCCGCTTGACATCTTTTGATTATTGTTATTAAACATAACCCAACTATTCGTTGGGTAGGGAACAAGCTGCATGTGAACGATGAAGCTTTCAATGTTAAACTCATATCGTCCTTATTTATACAACTTTCACGATTACGCGGATCCTCATAGATATTCAGTAGCCAAAGGTTCGCTTGATACCCCGATGATGATTGTAGCTTGTTTACCTCCAAAGGAATATGGTTATGAGGCTGCCGGAATGAACATTTGAGCTTGAAGAAATGTTCTTTCTATGTCCAACGAACTGTTTTGGGTTTCAAAACAAAATGCAAGCGAACGTAGAGTAATGTATCAAGAATCTGTGTTTAACCGCAGAGGTTGTTTCGCCAGCTATTTTCAGACCAACCATATAATACTAGTGAGCCAATACTAGTGGTTAAAAATATACATATCTTAGAAGATGCAAGAAATATACCAGTAAATATAATTTAACGAAATGTAAAAAGTTCGCCTGATATTTCTATATTAAAACAGACACTCCTTTGATATCTAGATTGAATTTATGGCATAATAATTTATTACTCATACCTGCCCTTTATATATATATATATATATATATATATCTTACCATTCAATTTACATAATCGCATTCGTATGGGGCGCCGACATTTCATTACTTCGTCCATGTATCCACTCATTGGTATTGATCTTTTTATATTGTATCGGTTCGCGTTTCGAATTGCCAGAAAGTGCCAAAGTCTGTTGTTTTTTCACTTATCACCGTTCGCTATTTGTCGTTCGAGAACCTAATCTCTCACATTGCAATGATTGAGTTCTCTATGATTTTACCTTACTCATAAAACACGACCGCCACCTTCGAGCACTATTATTATTATTATTATTATTATACTTTAACATCAAAACTTTAATTTTAGCATCCCTGCTGTGCAATCCGCACATACTCCTTATATCATCCTCCTCCACTCCTTATACCTATGCTCATCATTGTTCTCTTGATAATGCTAAATATGTTTTTCTTTTGATCTCGTTCACCCATTTTTCTTTGGCTACCTTGTCTACACTATCTTTGTCATCGTTTGCGGTCATTTTTCTCATGTCAACTAACTCCTATGGAATAATCTCTATGCAAATTGTTTCGTTTTCGTATCTCATCTTTATCGGATTACCCCAGCACACCTGACTTCTAACATTGTACACATCGCCCAATAGTCTCTATCACATACCATCAATATAATCAGTCCTAATTGGAACGATATCTTTGGGTGCGCTTCTCTCGCCCAGTAACTATAATATATATGGCTAACTCCCTCCCTGCAATGATTGCAGTGCATACCGTCCAATTGCACGATTTTCTCATTGTAGAATCTAGTCATTACGTGAGTTGCGTTAGTTCTATATGAATATCTGAACCAGTTTATGGGTGTTTACCTGAAAGCTGGAGACGTGAATAAAAATTATTGTATTTCTCTTAAATACGAACCAAGTAGATCGTTTACGACAGTCGTGTTAACATAAAAAAGCGCAACGGACACAGCCAACCTTATGCTTGTTCCAAAATTTTGACAATCCGTAGAAAAGTGATAATAATATCGCGTAACTATTACAGCTAACAGAAAAAATCGTATGTGCGTATGTATACTTACCAAAATAACTCATATATAATCAGTTATATGATCCAAGGCCACATGGAGGCTTAGAAGAGGTACTGGGTCCAGCCTGATGCAATTAGTCTTCAAAATCTCATTTACCACATATTTTCACCGTCGGTTAGATGATAAACAGTTGGCGCAACACCGCAGACAGTTGGCAACAATCTACATTGTTCTTAATCTCGGAAATTTTCCTCGCGGTCTGCACCAGTATTCGCACCTGGGAAATATATATATATATATATAGAGAGAGAGAGAGAGAGGATGCCGTGAATTATCGTGATATGACTCTCTCGCTTAGTCATAATTACTACTGCAAGTGTGTTTGCACAACTGCTTTGCTAAACGCTCTGCCCTAAGATGTTTATTTCATATCTTGTGTGTCTTATACACGGTAATTAGTGACGCAGTTGGGTCGCTCTCCTCTAATCATTATAGATACTGAGAGATATCCTATGACGATTTAATCAGCTTGTAGTGGTACGATCGTAGGAAAGGATTTTTCCGTGACCGTGACAATGTTCGTCTACCTACGGGTTAGCCATTGAAATCAAAGCTATATCGGATGCTTTCATATGCTAGGGGAGTTGGCAGCGTACTCATTGTTTACTGAAAAATGGCAGACCAGTGTCAACAGGCGAGGCAGGTAGATTAGAGGCATGCAACAACGTTTGAGCTGAGAGCCCCATGGGCACTTTCGCGCCATATTTACACAGGTGTTAGTTGTAACAGCTTATATATTTTTTTATATTAAACACACTTGCCGCCGTAGTATAGAGCGGAATACACGTTTGTCTTATACTTTAACTATAGATGCAATTACACTATTACGTTTTGGAGGAATGTTGTATATATACATATATATATCTAAACCGGCCAAAAATCTAAACGAGTATGTGATCATTGAAAATATTAATTTCATGACCGCATGCCACAGGAACTGTTAATGGCTTGCCAAGGTAACAGCTAACTTACCACAATGTCCAATCGCCCGTTGAATAATCAACTGTGGGGAAAATATGGCGAACATGAACCGGTCAAAACCGTTGGGACACTCCAACGGTCTGTTTGTCTCACGAAAGCGCCCTGCGGTGATCGTGAGAATACTATGTCCATGAGTTCTGTTCCGTATGGACCATGCTAATGACCATGTTGAGTTAATATTTTCTTGATTTTAAGAGACCCAAGGTCGAAATGGTACTCGACCATATCATACCGTTCCCTGTAATAATCGTGTCAATACCATTTCCATAAATCACATTCCTATATTATAATCGAGAGTATTCTGGTTGCACATTTGCCTTGTCAACAATATTTCTATATATGGTCTTGATCCATTTGTCGGTTGTAGAAAGTAAAAATGTTATATCACAACGAACGTTATATTTGTCTGAATGCACAGCAAGACCACGATCACTATGAAAAAGTCCGTGTCAAAACGTGATCGCTTAGTGTGGAGCCGACTTACCAGGCCAGAGGTGCTGTTGGTTTGTACTGCTCACGGCTTTATTCCGTTCGCAAGGCATTGCCCCTGCGTCCAGTCAGCGTTTCTCGGCGGCCCGTTGGAGATCAGTCTGGCTCAGCTGGGTCGGGAGCAGTGTGGCGCGAAACTAAAAGCATTGCACACGAAGTGGCCGGTATTTTCGAGACTGCTGACACGCTCGATCTCGAGGACTGGAAGCGCAAGTGAGATGGGTGAGCTAGTGGTCCGACGCTAAACGGCAGGCAGCGATCCGTCGAGTTCCTTATCTGCGCGAAGTTCCTTTTACACAAGACGCGCAGATTTGCGCACGTTTAAAAAAGGACGCAGCGTAGCAAAGTCGAGAACCTAGGTCGCTTACCTGTGTGGGCAGCGAGAATGACCTGCCCGATACTAGCACCGGAACAAGCTCTCGGATACTACTACTCCCTCAGTGACAATGCGAGTTGGTCGTCCGTGAACGATGTCGTGATACTGATCGATACCAAAGCAGCTGGGGCGTCGAACACGGTGCTCTAGAGGTAAGCGCTGTCAGAGAGCGGATATGGCCTGCGCTGCGCCGAGTGGGTACTGGCACCTGGGGTCAACGGCTGGTTATTAGTGTATCCGCGCAAGATCATTTGTGATGCTCATCCTAGACCTCGGCGTTGGTCTTTCGACCTATTTTTGCCTTCCACTGCCCATTTCTGGCACGCATCTACCCTCCTCACAACTATCCCTCGCCCGGGAGTCGTAACTCCTGGCTTAAGAGGGAAGGTGGCCGAGTTCACAACTAAGTGCATCCTTTTTGGGTATTTGCTTGTGCTTTGTAGACGCTTAAGACGATTCCAGTTGGCGGCGTCGGAGGCGACTACAACTAGACCCCGTCCGTGAGACATCTTAGCACAAAACGGTTAAAATTATTACTCCGGCGACCCGGCGTCAGCCCTGAGTTCAAATCCGTGCATACTCGACGATATTTTGACGTAGACTTTTAGATATATATATATATTTTTTTTAGAGGGGGAAATTTTCTTCAAACTTCAGACTTTTAGATATTAGTAAGGTTCTATTGTACATTTATTCAAATTTGAGGTACGTTGCCATAAGAGTCATAGCTATATACTGCGCATATAGAGTCTCAGGTCATCCCGTTCCGAACCACTCTTTATGACACTTGGTGTCTTTGTTCATTCTCAATATTGATCGGTCTTGATAAATCCTTTGTTCCCACGCGTATTGCCTTTCACAGTTATCTGGATTCCAGAAAACCCAGAAGCTTATAACGGTTTCGTAAGGTGTGTTTGTGATCTCAACTACTAATTTACGCCAACGACAATCAGTCGCAAGTAAACCCCGCTCGGCAGACAGCAGTATATTGACTTCTTCTACATATGTCTATATTGTCTTCTATATATTATATAAGCATTTATTCAAACATACAATAATTAGGAATTATTTCTGGTGATTATGGGGGGGGGGATTAACTGGGGAATGGGGCTGAGGCCGAAATTGTCCCGAGGAAGGCAATGGCATTGCCTCTCTGCACAGCGAGGGACAAGCGTTGCAGAAGGAAAGATCCTGCGAGGAAGTTCGCAGTGAGGGGGCCGTGCCCGTCTAGGGTCTCAAAAGCAAGGGGAAAAAAAGGTGGGTTGCCTGGAGTCCGGCATACTTCCGTAGTTTGACCAGCTCCGCACGCGCTACCGCGTAACCGGGGGTGGTTGCACAGTCGTTGACATAAGAAGGTGCTAGAGTGTCAACCACCGTGCCGTCCCAAACGAGGAGCTGGCCTCGGTGGAAGGGGATGAGAGTGAGGCCATCAGGGCGGCGTCCGTCAGAAGTGTCGAGGCCCTGTGGCTCCCTTGTGCAAGGGATACCGGCGGAGTGGAGGACCCTCGCGAGCGTATCATTAAGCATAGTGTGTCGCGGTTGGCGACAGGCGCTGCGTTCGCACGAGAGTCCGTGGTGGCGATTCGTTGTGACAGGGTCCCCGCAACGTTTGCAGCTGTGGGCCGCAACCACAGGGGCGCCGAGGCGGAGGCCCACACAAAAGAGGAGGGAGTGATCGTCGAGAGGAGTGCCAAGGGACGAGGCGGACAGCGCGTGGAGCCATGCCCCCGCATCAGGCCTGTTGACAGCCCAGAGGCAAGCTTGGTCAGTAACGTCTGGTGCTGAGGCCAGGAGGGAGTCCCGCAGCTCTTTGTGGAGGACATCAGACCATACCCGCTGCTTGCTTTGTTGTTCTGAGGGACCAGGGCGCGGACGCCCGTCTGATCAAGGGCAGCTTGACGGGAAGCCGAGAAGTGGACGAGAGTTTCGGGGGAGGACTGTAGCGACCATGCCGGCGACCGCCGAAGGCGAGGCTGCGTAGCAAACGTAAGCCAAGCGGTGTACACTAAGGATCCCGAGGGCACCGAAGCGGACCGGAAGGGTAGCCTGCGACGCCGCTGCCGAAGGAAGCTGGAGGTTCAGGATCGTCGTCAGGGCGTACAGCACCATGTCGTCATAGGCGTGAGGGGCAGAAGCCGCGGCGCCGGCAGGGCTTGTCCTAAGCAAGTGCTGCATGGGCGCGGCCGAGAAACAGTATCGAAGGAGGAAAAGCCCCTGGTGAGCCGCCAACAGGGGCAGTCGGTCGAGCATCACGGCAGTCCTCTCGAGGCAACCGTCCAACAGTGACCGGATGGCCTCGTCCGTAAGAGGGGAGCCGACGAGCTTAAGGGGCGACCTCGGAGTGGGACGGCACCCTGGGAGCAACCGCAGGAGGTCGGGGTGCTGGTCCAAAGAGAAGACCTCGCACTTCGTGGCGTTGAGGGCAAGTCCGCTGGGCCCCTCGTAGTCGAGCACTCGCTGAACGTCGGAGGCGACGGTCGCCGGATCGCCCACTAGCGTTCCGTCATCCACGTACCACAGCCGCAGGCGAGACTGGAGGGACGCAGCGAGGGGCCGTAGGGCCAGGCAGAGGAGGGCTGGGCCCAGTGGGTCCCCCTGCTGGACCCCGCACTCGGAGCTGATGATGGCGTTGTCCATAATTAGATGGGAAGGGTAACGATAGGCCAGGTCAACCAGAGGGAAGAGGCCGGAGACGTTCTCAGCAACCTCTCGCAGAACAAGATCCCGGCGGACCGTGCTGAAGGCATTGCTGAAGTCGAGCTTGAACGAATCGAACCATCCTTTTCCCTGAGAGCGATGAGGCGCGCGCCGAAAAGTGTTGGCCGTAGCGTCGATGGTACCGTGCCGGCCCGCATGTAGTCGACCACCTTAGCAAGGGCTTTGGCGACGGCTCCAAGCGAAGGGTAGAGCAGGTCCCTGAGATGACGGGGCCGAAGGCCAACGGGGCCGGCTGACGAGCTGGGGGGCAAAAAGGCAACGGCCGCAAAAACCTCATTAGTTGACGATGGGGGAAAGTCGACCTGCGGGGAAAACCTGCGGTTAACGTTGAGGGACGTTCGGGAAAGGCGTAGTCAGGAGGGCGGAGGGATGCTTCGCACTGAGGGCGTCGAGGGTCTCAGCAGAGTCCGTAGCCGAGTCAGTAGGGCACAGGGCCCCGGCAGCACGTGAGATGTCACCATCGGAGAGTTTTTACGAGGCGATACGCGTAGCCGTTTGGCCCGTATCCGTGGGCGGAGTGCGAGGACCGCGAGGGCGGTGACGATGCAAGCGGTACTCCAAGCGCGTCCCGGCGCGGAAGGCCGCCAGGTTTCCCCGAATCACAGCTGGGAGGGAGCGGATGGTGTCCTCTTTGTCCAGAATTTGCAAGACCACTCGGGTGAAAGCCAGGAGCGCTTCCCAGAAGGGAACGTCATTATTGGTATGGACGTCCCAGAGCACGTCTGTGAGGGCCACGGCGACTAGGGAACGCGTAGCCTTTGGGACAATACTGAAGACGCGGGCCTCACGTATGGACGTCTATAGCCGCAGCTCGAGCGGTTGAGGTGGTAGACCTGGCTGAGGCACCGAACGGACCTCCCGATTCCGCAACGGGGAGATCTGCCTTGGGTTGGGCAGCAGGACCATGGGAACCTGAGCACTGTCGGAGAGGACCACAAAACCCCGAACCGCGGCAGCGTACGACCGGGCTGGCGACTGGGTCGACACCGAAGCCTCGATTGGCAGAATAGATGCGAGGGGTGAGGTGGGCTTCACCTGTTCGAGCACCCCTCAGTCACGAGCCGCTGACGCTCACGGAGATAAGCCGACCGAGGGCACGACGGCGGGCGCGAGCGATGGGCACCCAATTGCAATTGACGCAGCGGGAAGGACGGGCCCAAGTGGCGGCGAGGTGGCCGGCATCGCCGCAGTTGCTTCAGGCCCTGGGCAGTGAGCACCGGGCCGCGATGTAGCCCGTCGGGCAGCGGTTGAAGCACAATGGTGGGATTGGATTATGCCTTTGGTTTAAAAAGACACACGAAACAGTTGAGGTTATTGAAAAATGCATCGAACATATTTGGCGCATTAGGCCACATTTGTTTGAGTTTTTGTTTTCCTGGCTATTTATAACCATTCGTGTGGACACAGAAGGAATTTTTTCAAGCTGAAAATTTCGCTTCTTCCAGCTTCAAAACCAGATTGCTTTGGAAGTGCGCACGTAAAATAACCATTCGGGCACCAGCGGATTGAGCGAACCCTTAGCAACATTCTGCAGAATAGTTTTCTACGACGATTCAAACCCATCCCGAGGCCTGTATATCGGTAAGGATTCAAATTCAAATTCAAACAAATGTTTATTGACGGAACTGCTATATACATGCTTAAGTTCTCTTAAAAATAATAGTTCGTAATAATAAGGATCGATGGGCCTTAGCAATCGCTGAAAAGAAATAAATGAAAAAAAATTGAATTCTTTGAACACATATGCGGTTCGCATCGAAAGCCGCATTGGACGCATCCAACACGTTCTTGCAGTGCATACAATTTCAAAATTTGTAGGACAGTGTAACAATTGCCACGGAATGCGACATATACAAACATATTTTGTGTGAAATATGACAAGTTTTTCGTTATTGCAGTGACTTGTTGGATGGTTTGCAGTTAGGTAAAAATTAATCCACAGTGATGGTGGGAGACTCATTTGGATAATAAATATTCTTAGGAATCTAGCGGTTTGTACGAGATAGCAGAGTAGTTGAAGGCGCGGGGGGAGATTTGTGGGACCAGGTGAAATACTGCTTGGCGTCGAGCACGGTGGCGTGGTGTATTAATGTCCACCTTGCAACCGGAGGAGACATGTAGGTGTACGTGTTCGATCCCCACCGTTAAATATTCGGACTTTGGGGGGCATTCTTATCAAGCACGGCCTAAAGCAGTACAGCGGAGGTTAAGTGTTGGCTGAGAGTAGATCGAAAAATAAAAAGAGAATATTAAAAAAGAAGGTCAGATAGAGCCACAAAATAGAAGCAAAGGTGGCCCCGACAGGTTCGCATAGTAATACTGAAATTTTAAGCGCTGATGCGGGCAACATAGGGGAACTGGGAGTCAGCTCAAAGAAAAAGAACATGTAAAAACGAGCGATCTCGAAAAGCAATGAAACCATTGATCCCCTGAGGCCAAATTATAAAAGCATTGCGGCCATTGTAGGCAATGTTCACTAACACTACCTAATGCTGATCACCGCTTCATAGTACAAGAGATACCGTAGCGGTGCTGACTGGAAGCAACCCTGATAATTTCTTCTTGGCATAATGATTCTCCAATGTCAGCGCGGTGGCTTGAACGGCTAAGTCTCTGGCTGTCGGAAGCCAGAGGCCGCAGGTTCGAGCCCCGCTGTGTGACATATGAGAGAGCTTAAGCATTGTAAAATTGCAGCTCCTTTAATAAACCAATAAACATTTACCATTTACCATTCGTGCGAAATCTATTGAATGGTTGCCGAAGGCTTGGTTATCTACTTATTCGAATGAAGTACAATTGGCTCGGGCCCGTGCTGGATATACGTCCTTTTATGTTTTCATTCCCGTTTTGATAATTGAAGAAAATGCGAAGTCTTTCTAGCATAGAACACTAGAAGCCGACTTTGAGCTTTCGTAACATAGTATGTGCCATGGTGATCTAATTTCTGTTGTGAAATATAAAACAGTAAGTGTAGCCCCCATGTGCTATCCTCTGCTTGGTCGTTGGTCATAAAGATAATTGCAAAAAATAAACTACAATGGCAAAACGTACAACTCAACGTTTCAGGTGGACCGTACCTATAATGAGATATCCAACATAGTATTTAGTATCAGGTGATTGTTACCTGAGACGACAAATATATATATATATAGTGTACTATTGTAGGAATTTCGCTACGTTCACAGGATTGTAGGATCCGTTTTCTTGTGCAAAGACTATACACATCGGCAAGGTCGACTGCGTGCTCAACTGAACGACAGAAATCCGGACCATGCACAATATGTATCGAGAATATATATATATATATATATATATATATTACATATATAGCCAGGTTGGTAGACTATGAAATGTTAATTAAATTGTTCCGCAACAGTGCTATCATCGCTGGTACTCGTCAAGATCCGTTTATATGCCGCTGCCGTACGCCGCTGGCTTGCGTGTAGCCTATCATCCCCGTTGACCTAGTATATTAGCTGTACGTTAAAATTCAATTAGCATATTGACGATATTTTCCTATTCTTTTAAATATGATGTTGATATTATAAATGCATAATCTTCAGAGATTAAGCTCCATGCTCAATTAGTACTGTGTTGCTATTCTGAGTTAACTCGAGCGACATTAGTTTCCTAAGTCGGGCGGCCACGCTCGAAATTCAGAAGCTCCTCAAGCAACTTGCTTCTTGTCAAGGACACTCTTAATTAATAATTGTAGAGTCGACGAGGCACATCATCTGGACTCAGCTTCTACCTCAAGGATTACGTGGAACCAGCCTTATCTTGTGCTTAAACACTCGAGTTCATGACATTAATTTTCAATTTAATTATCACATTACAGCTTTGATGCCCCGTAGATTAGGTTCCTCTCTGATGTCATTATTCTAGTCAAGTAACGAGCTGATATCGATAGACGAAAAATATTTATATTGTATCTATTCATTCTGTTGTTTTCAGGTCCAAGCTAGGTCTAACTAGACTTAATTTATCAGCACGGTCTTCACCCAAACTATATGTGTTTTTCTGAACAAGATAAATACCAATTTGGGTAAACAATTTGAGGCGAGTAAATTACACGTTATCATAGCGTGGACGTTAAATGTTGGCTCTGAGTCAGCCCGAAAAAAAAAATCTTATTATAGATCACACGTCATAACCGAGCTATCACTATACATAACGAACAATCTGCTCTTTTGCTACTGGTCGGTTCGCAAGTAACTAATACTTTTTTACTCGCTTTGAATTGCTGTATCATTTAAAAGAATGAACGGATCTTAGTCAATATGATATCCCTCTCTTACTATGACTGTCGTCCATTGATCCGGCAACATGTGGACCCCACGGCAGAGAAACATCCTGGGAGACGATCTACACATCCAGCTAATTTCGGACCTCTCGGTCGGTCTAAAAAGGTCGTAGTCTGATGGAGCAATGTCTGGACTATACGCCGGGTGCGGCAAAATTTCCCAGCCAAGATCGCTTGTAGTACGACGGGTGACAAATAAACATGGGCTCTAACGTTGTCATCCTGCAGTGTGACCTTGCGCCGTCCTTTGACAGTCCACGGCCGTTCCTGTTAATTTATTGCCTTAGTTTGCTAGTTGTCTTCTGTAACGGTCCGTTTCACTAGACTTTAGCAATTTTTATGGCGATTAATGTTTTTCAATGGGCGTCGATGTCGAGGGTTGTTTTGAGTCTGACGACTGCTTTTTGCTCTGGGGATAATCAAAGATCCAGCAATTCGTCGTCGTCATCGTCGTCTGTTTTTTGTGGCCTTTGGGAACTTTGCTTGCCATTAAAATCGAAATTCCCAGACTTGAAGCGCCTAATCCAATAGTGATAGACTTTTTAGTTGCACATATGTGCAATTCTGACAGTTTCAACAGCACTTTTCCCGCACAAAAATCTTGACGGAAACGATGTCGGAACTCTTTTATTGTAGTCGGAATTGAACAGTTTGAAGTAGATATTAATTATCTATGTGCCAACTGCCACAGTTTCGTTCCAGATATACATACGCTTCGCTATCTGTGTCACACTGTCTAATTGGTATAATGGTGCAGTCATTAGGCGTCATTGATTGATGTCAAGGTCTTGGTATATCGACTTATCGCTTTGCGTTCTTAATCGACGGCCTCTTCTTCGGTCTCCGCTTGGCCAATTGCACGACTTGATTTGCATGGCAACCATCGACGCGCCTACTTACTAACTATGCTATATAGGCACTCAGCAATGACCTGCGCCAGCACAATTGTGTACAATGTGTAAGCAATATAATGTGCTCGGCTATACTTCAGTTGTATGAATGCTCGGGTGCAAGCAGCTAGTCGATTGCAGACCACAACGACGCACGATAGTGTGCTGTTCCGCGACAATGAATGCCCACGACACGGGCGACAAGAGGACGCCGACCCTGCAGTGTATTCCATTGGCTTGCCCCAACCTTAGGGGGTGCTTTTCTTTCTAGGCTTAGTCCAACTGTCGTCGCCATCGTGGCCATTTCCTCAGTAAGTAAATGTTGACGGGAAGGGGTCTATATGTAGGCCTTGGGCTAGCATCCCGATTCGTTCCGGTTGAAGGGTTGCCTTCAGCGTATGTTGGCTTAGTTTGGGTTTGGGGCGCGAGCAGTCTCTCCAACCCCTCACTGCCTCACTGTCGCTCTTTGTGTAGCCGAATAGGCTGCTTGGTCCAGCTTGGAAGCAGTTGCAGCAATGGCAGCTGAAGCGAAGATGGGCAGAAGGTCTTTATGTATTTATGTATGTATGTGTTATGTGTGCTGGTGCAGCAGCCTACGGGGAAACTGGTGAGTGCTGCTTTCTCGTTCTCGCGACCTAGCGCGCACCGTCTGCCATCGTCCGAGGGAAGTAACAGCTACGGAGGCGCCGCGTGCTATTAATTTGTCATCACGGGTGGTGCTGCTGCTGCTGCTGCGTGCAGCGCCGACGGCCACGCGCTTGCTTGTACCAACTTCACCGATGTGTACGTCCGACTCTCCGCGTAGCTGTAGAAGTAGCGTTGTTGCTTCGCTTCTATTTCTGCTTGTCATCATCGTTGCAGCCGTTCATCCATCGTGATCCCACGATTCTCCCGACTTTGCCCTCGAATGCGCGAGCTTCGACTGGCATTGACGCACCATTGCTGTGCCTATCCTAGCTCCGGCAGGAGAACACCGTCTGTGGAACATACCCTGTCGAAGCACCGATCTTATGCATGCAAGCATTCATCGACACAAACGTTGTCTGAGGAGGAATCTCGCCACATGGATACAGCCACACAACAAGCACATACGCACGCTGCATGTGAACTTCGGCTTGCTACTGGCTGGCACTGATGTTGTGACCATGACGCCATGAACATCGGACACGAAAGTCGACGGTGTCAAAAAAGAAAAGCCCGACCTTGGACCAAAACAAGCTCCCAGCAGCTGCGTCGCAAACGACAAACAGTAGACTACTACGAAACTACTACTGTACGTGCATTAAATGGCGGTGAGAGGAAAAGGACGACTCGGGAACGAGCAACAATAGCAGCCGCCGGCGTCGTCGTCTTCGATAGAAGCGATGGTATCAGCATCACGGCGGCAATGTCGGACGGAACAATGACTGGTTGCAAATGGGACGTAAGGACCTAGCTGCGTAGCACGTAGGGACGTGGGATAGGAAGGAGTAGGCGCAAGAGAGTAGGCAACCACAAGTGAATTCGTGTCGGCAGGGTAGTCAGTAGGCCGATTTCCCCGAGGGGTTTCCGCTTGACGCATTGATTATCCGATCTGAGCACATTCATGGTACAAACACAAACATACACAGGCTCATCGCGGCCAACGAGAAGTTAGGCGACGACGCCCCTTTACCCCCGTTGCGGTGGGCCCGTTTTGCAGTCACCCTGCTTAGCCCAGTTAGCCTTGATGACCATGGACACTCGACTTGCATGCACAGGCAAACGCACGAGGAGAATGAATGCGAAAACTAGAACTAACCGTGGGAGTGCACGGGACTCATCGGTGAAACAGCGAAACGAACCGACGTCATGACACTGGCTGGAACTAACGGAGAGAGAGAGAGCGAGCGCAAACGAGAGGAATGGGGCAACGAAGGAAGATACAACATCGGGGTTTGACTGCGGGGGTAAGGCCGGCTTCGCTGTTTGGTGGCTCTGCTCATCAACGACTTGCATAGTCTCGTTCGTCCCTACTCTGGCCCTCTGAGCGGGCTGCGTCATTTACAACGCGGTTTCTGCGAAGGAGGGTAGTCCGACTGCTGTCAGCCTGCCGGCCTGCGTGCCAGATTGTTGAACAACCGGACAGGGGATATCGTTAACTACTACGACTACGACTGTTGCTGCTACTAGAGGCACAACAAGGACCACTAGTACTATTATAATACAAATGCCGAAGCACCACAAACGGTAAGACTGGTACTAATATACAACAGCCACTGTGCTGTAATGACGACTACGTTGACTGGCACAGAACATAGCCAGTTGTCTAGATACACGTACGCGCAGCGCAGCAAACGAACGCGTTGGGAGCGCTTTTGTGTTCTCCTCGTATTACTTCGTTCACGAGCCTGCTGCCCCCCCCCCCCCCGGCTTCCCCCCGCCGTCGACGAAAAAGACGCAGCCCCTGCGTACCTACTTGGCATACTTCACTCTGTTCTATCTCACATACCCACACTTTCCTTTCTATTATATATATATATATATATATATATATACATACATATCTCTGCATCTCTATGCGTGTAGCCGTGGTCAGCGCTCAGCGTACAGTCGACCAGCATGCAGGCAGCTTGGCATGTGTCACTTACTCCCGGATTATTGTTTTTATAAGGCGCATATGTATAACAGCGCAGTAATGAGCATTCGTTGCCGAGGACGACAAGCAACGGACAAGCGGGCAAACAGGGGGCGACGAACGACACATGACGCTGATAAGGGCAGCAGCAGCAGTCTCTCGGGCAGGGTACAAGCAACCTTCATTAAATCTCCACTCTATTTATATCCGTTTTGTCTTTCGCATACTGCTAGCAGTCTCGTGGAAGGGCCGAACGACGGGGAGTTAGAAAAAACGATAAAGCAAACGAAAGCGAAACAGAGTCTGATAATTATCAGTGTCAATCAATTCACTTTATAGGAGCGGCGGGCCGAGTGGTCGTGGATGCTCGACGTCTTCATGTCGTCTATCCTACTGATGTCGGAGGCGGAAATGCAGACTGTTAATCTGTATCGACTGTTGTTATCTGTTACACTCTTTCCGGTATTGCGTATTCACTCATTGGGCCCACTTCCCTCAATTTGGCGCTCAGTTGATGTTGTCGTAAAAAACTATGGTGAGAAATTCGCCTTCGTCTTTCATATTTTTGGAGGCACTCTTTCCCGAGTGCATCTTGTTAATTGCGGGGTTATTTCTTTCTTTCGAAACTGGTGAAACCATCGGCTCTTGTTGGAGGCCCGTTAACTTCAACTAGATATGTGAGACAGGCTACTTCGACAATTTCGAGAACAAGAAGTCTATAATCCGACAACAACTAAGCTCGGAGGTTCGTGGACCCTTCAGAAAAATAGATCTGTAGTGCGATACGTCCTGCATCACAAGCTCAACTCCTTCGGTGGCCCTAGAAAGTTGTTGGTTTTTTTCTGGTATTACTCCGAATAATGCCAATCGTAGGAAAGGTTGGAGGTTGGAACGTCTGCTGGCAAGGACGGGATACAAGCTGCAGGAAAAACTCATTTAGTGTGTGCTACGAAGCACAGTACGTGTTGCTATTCCTAAGGGCTAATGTTTTCGAATTGAATCTCAGCCAACGTGTAACGCCCACGGTATTGCTTTTGCATTGCTGCGGACCCCTGAACGCAAATGTGCAATGGGGGGGGGGGGGGATCGAACCAGTGCACCTACGTGTCTCCTCTGATTGCAAGATGTACACGAATGCACCATGCTACTGGTCTCGACTGTTCCTATAAGCAGGTAACCGCTGTTTTCCTATTCTCAAGCGTATGGAACAAAAGCAAACGAAAATCGCTAGCTGTGTCATCGAGATGGAGGTATATAAACATGTGTATAAAATGTTAGCTCGTTTGACTTGTTGTTGCGAAAGAAATTAAGAACGCTGTACAAGAATTTCATTAAGTTCAGAATATTAAGGCCCTTATTAAATGCTCAATATGTTAAACTCGATGTTGCCAATGTATTCGTATCGCGCACTCTCAATGGACGATGATGCATTTTAGTTTTTGCAGATTTTACTTTTTACTTTTTATTCATATTATATTCCCCATGTGACCTTATGTAGTTCCGGCTGTCAACCTGGTGAATTACCAACATCAAACATAATTTTGCCCTTTCCGTGGACAATATAAAGATGAAGGATACGTCAAGACAGAACTGTGCACACCGCCTTACAAACGATTCAGGATATTTCAAAGGGAAGAACGCCGTGTTGCAATTTGTAGGACCGGAGCTGACGGTCCGAAGCATACTTATCGTGCCATCATTTAAAGCGTTGGACACCTCCGCCGTTGCAATGAACAGCCTGGATGTAATACGTGCATGGATGTAACAACTTGCGTACATGGGAATTCGCTTAGGCGCCCGATCGACGAGGGGCGGAAAGTTTCCATCAATGTAACTCTCATCAGCTTTCAAGCAGCAATTAAGCCATGGTTCCTGCAACCGATGTTATACCCCCGACACCTCCCCGCGTCGGCCCCGTCCCTCACTAAATTGTCTCGTTTCTAGGCCACAACATGTTGATTGTCCTCCTCTACGCATCAATCACTACGGTGTCAGCGGAAATTGTCGACAGACTTCAATATGCTGAACTTACGAGCCTTCTCCGTCCGTAAGTGCTCTTGTCAAAGCTAACTAAGCATACACGCATACACCTATATCTAAATTCTCTTGCGCCGACGCGTAAGTGCAGCAGAGTTGAGGTAGCAAGCGAGGCGCCCTCCCTATCCTCCGAGCAAACCACAGAGTAGATCGCTACTAGGTTCACAATGACGCAAAGTGGCTGCGTTTTCTACAGATGACAGACCGTACTTGAGGAGTCGACGCCAACAGGTAAGGCACGAGCTGTGTCAGACAGTGGCACGAAGCATAGTTTGCATCATGTACATGTCAGAATCGTGCTCATCGCCCCCTATAGTAATGACCTCGTCACCATCAGATATCATCGAAGGGAAACGTCGAGCAAGGGTTAACCCTGTGGACTCTTTTCTGGCAATGATACTTTTAGATATTCGATGGTCAGCAGCAGTAGCATCAGCCAAGGGAGAACTGATGTGGTAGCGGCAGAAGGTCTGCCCTTACGAGCACCGCCGACCCTATTTCCTTACGTCTTTTCAGCCAGACACATTTCCGACAAAATGTTGAGACCGAGAAGAAGCCGTTACGAACCTGCCCGCAGGGCAAGTTGGCCAAAGGATCCGAGAGGGTTGGAGTTGTGACTGCAATATAATAAAACGCCCGATGGCCTTATTGATAACCTTACCTCTTTGATGAGGTTGCGAACTGCCTAGCTATATATATATATATATATATATTGACGTGTGATCTCAACATGATTTTAGGAATAGCATGACCTATAAGGGAGGAAGGGGCATTTCCTTTTTGGTATTGTGAATATATATATTTATATATATATATATATATTAGGTTGTTCCTCTGCACGCCAACATGAATGGTAGTGCGGCACCTCGGTGGGAACGGTGTCGCTGGTGCTCAAGATACCCCGGAAGTGTGCCTGTAGAGCCTCCAGGTTGACTGGGCAGGTGGACCAGACTGCACTAGAGTGTCGGAGCCAGACGTGTGGAGTTCGCTCTGTGAATAAAAAGAAAGAAAATATATTAGGTTGTTCGTCGCTGTGCTCTCTTCTTATCCACGTTGCAACAGAAATATTTCACTTTCCCTATTCAGCGAAATAGTTCCCCTCGCTTGCGACAGCCTTATTAAAACATTCTAACAGTTCAGGTATGCCGGATTTGCATTATAGAATTCCGCCTTTCTCTAGGTAAATAGGAATCAACCCCCTTCCAACACCACTCAGTGAATCGAATTTTTTTCTACCAAAATAGCATGTCATCGATCTGAATAACTAGTACTCAGAAGAAGCAAAGTCAGAGGAATATGGAGGGTGCTCAAGAAGTTCCCAGCCTAAGTCACGAATTTCTTTAAGCTCGTCGAACTCATATGAGAGAGTTGTGAAACTCCACCCCTTCCTGTCGACGAGTTTGGATTTGTTTTTCTTCGGCCCGATCAAATTGCGCAGAGTGAAAAAGCGTGTTGATATTTTCGCCTTGTTTCAGAAGCCCGAAATGCTTACGTCTTCGAAAATCCCACCAGCGCACAGAATGGAAAATCTATGGAGCCCACCTAACGAGATTTTTTCAACTCAAGTTTGTGTAACGCAGAATGAACAGCTGCTAGGTTAACCTCAAAATCCCCGGAAAATTCTCGAATGGTTTGTTCGTTGGCGTTTTGTGAACCTTGTCACGGAGAATGCCGCCGTCAATGTGGGACATTGACGGCAACTGCTCATCTCGACGTCGTTTTTGAGATCAAAGGAAGCGTTATCGAACGACCCCGACTGTTCCAAACGACTCAGCGGCGTCTGTTTTGCGTATACAGAAACACCCTCTCAAATTATCGTCACTAGTAGCAAAAGACAAAAAATCGCAAACACTTTCGAACAACATAATTATATTCTGCATACAATTCTATGAAACATCTACTCATAGCTTACCTTTGAGAGATACAATACGTAAGTAGTGCAATGGTTAGTATTTCGTTAATTGCCTAATATCCAGTCCATATCCTACGCTGCGTGCTAATCATTTGCCAATGATTAAGGAGTACGTGGTAATTTTCGATAATGAAGTTACGAAACACAAACGAATATATTATATAATATTTAATAATGTGCTTTCCTGGTTGACTTCTGGGGAGAGTGTAGACGGTGAGTGGGATTAAGAAATTTGGTAATCATTGTGTTAGTTTGTGAGCTACACTTGAGAGTTCATTCATGGTTGCAAGTCTACTGAAGGGTACATTATTTCATATATGTCACATCCTAAACCCATGCCCATTATGTAGTCTCCTATGTAAAATAAGCCTGCAATTGCTTTTTTACTCAGTTGTGCGTCCAAATTGAGAATTGAACCCACAACTGGTAGATAGCTAATGCTGATATTCGACCCTTTGCCATTTGTCTCTTGTGCGGGTTCATAGTCGAAAAAAACTAACTAATTTTACGTTAAGTATAGACTTTCCAGAATGCAATTCCAACGTTCTATGGATTTATAGCCACGTTCGCGCTTCGTCAGCATCTGGCTATGCTCGTGTAGAAACGTGTCACTTAAGTCTAGTACCTCCCTTCTCTCGCAAGGACTGCGTGTTGTATTGAACCTGTGTTGCCAAGGACCGCATGCTTTATGTCAATTATAAGTGGCGTGTCGATTATCACCATCAAACGTATGCTTAGCGCACGAGCCTACAGCACAAGGCTTTCTATACTGTCATATACATATGCAGTCAATCCACTGAATTATAATAATGTGTATCTGCATATGCGTGTGTTCAGACGTTACAGATGTTAGTTATAGGCGGCCTTACAGGCCTGTCAGTGGTTCCCATGCCCGTCGTGTCGATACGTCTGTTCCATATATGTCTGTCCGAGAATGACATCGAGTTCGACTTGGCGACGGCGATGCCTTCTCTACCGTCTCTACAGAATAGTAAATCGCAGTCACAAGCTCGTTTAGCCCCACCAGCTAAACACCAGCGGTAGCGACTCCGACAGATGCAGCAGCAATAGTAACCTTGCCGCATGCGTTTTGGGACTGCGGACCTGCCCGACTGTCATTGCTAGGCGCGGGGTGAGGGGGCAGCGTCGGCAGTATCATAAATGTAAATGTGGCACCAAAGCAAACGCGGTGCAATGCTGCGACTAAAGTGGCGCTCATTGCGTCTTGTGCTCGTAAGCAGAGAGGCGACACGAAGTGAGAGATAGAAGCTGGCGGTGCAGACTGGGGTGAGCGACCTCATACGGCTTAAGCCTCCTGGAGGGAACTCCCGAACGAAGCAGCTCAGCTCCCAGAACGTTTGCGATGGCAGTGCACGGGATGGCGGCTGCATAGAGGCGCCTGCATGGCCATAGCGGCGGCAGCAGCAGCGGCCGATGTGTCTGCCCGACGGGAGGATAAAGCGATTAGGTGTGGTGGTCGGCAACTTTAGTTGTAGTTACAGCGCGCCGTAGGAACGTTAGCGTGACGCAATAAGCAAAGGGATATCTCCCGCTTCTTCCACATTTCCTTCCGTCATGGGTGGGCGGTGGTTTTTGTGGACAAGGTTCGGCGAGTGTGGCCAATAGAGCAGCGCCTGATTATTTTTCCCGGGATCTCCGCGCGCTGATCGATTGATACTGCCAACGAGCAACAGACTGGCCAACTTCACTTGCTGAAGCAGACTAAGGCGACTCCGACAAGGGAAAATGCACGAGAGAAGGACGCAAAGAAAATAATGGAAGGAGAGAGTGAGAGAGAGAGAGAAGCAGCTGCAGCAGAGCATTCAATTATGTCCTGCCCAGGAACAACCTGCTGGTCGACGCTTGCTTGTGGGATTAAGGTGTTAGCGAAGCCTTGGGGGAAACCCCTGTGGGGTGTGTTGTATAGAGTTAGACCCCCGCACATAATCCTCCTTGCTACTAACGATTCCTCACGATGCCGTTAACCACCTGCTAGTTATCAGGTCGATGAACGAGATATTGTTGTTGTTTCACACGTTGTGCCGTTAATCGAAGATACGAGCAAAGAAACCAGCGCAACGCTTGTTTGGGATAAAGCTTTTATTCTGCTCCGAAGGGACACATCTGCCACATCCCGGGATTCGAACCAGCACGAAGCTTAGCTGCCCAAGCATATACCATGAGTGAATAGCTTGATGTCTTTGATATTAAAAGTGTGTACCTACACATGCATTGTTATTTGCACCGCCTAGTTGAACTTGGGTTGTAGAGAGCGCCCTAGAAGTTGCTCTACCCTTGCTTGAAAAGGTGCGAGAACATTTTTGTTAATAGAGAAACGTTCGGAAAGTAGTCCTAGTTATATTCGAAAGTTCCAATATAGTGCAATTCGAAAGTTGCAATATAGTGAAATGAACAACAAAGCCACACAGATAGGCGTCCCAATTCGGAGAGCATTTTCAGGTCAAAGACTTTGGATTCCTTAGAGAAGTATTCCTAATACGAATGTAACCGTGTACTCTGAAGAGTGACTCGTCGCACAGTCCAAGGGGATTACGGTTATTCGGGCATTGCAGCCGTGCTAACGCTTACTCAGTAGAAGCACTTTCCCATGTTGACAACACGAGGAGGAATATACGATACTTATTTCCAGGAGTAATTTGAAGTAAAGCTTTCTCTTAGACTCATGCCTTACGAATGTGAGCTGGTTTCCGAAGTCTTACAACATCCTTTAAAGCCATCAGCGTTACTCCAATTCTATCAGCGTGTGGTTTCGTAACTCTCGTAGGGCTATGGTTTTCGGTTAGGTGTGGCGTTCATTAACACCTCGTGACTCATACGACCTGTCGATATTCTGTCTCTAGCATTACCAACCAGAAGCAGTTCCAGGAAAGGAACCCTCCAAATGATCAAGCGCGTGTTGCAGAAATCCTTTGCGAACTATTAGCTCAACCATGGGTTCGTTCAATTTTCTACCAACGTCATACAACTGTTCTAATACCTGGAAAGCCAATACGTTTGATCGAAGCCCTTTAAAGTGACAAAAATAGCTCAGTGTTCTGTTCGAAGACATGCAGTTGTGGGATCCCTGTATTGGGTCTCTTAGGAATCCATTGGAACTCTTTGCGCACATTAGATTTGGAAAAACGAAAATTCAGGAGCCCCACTCTAGAGACCTTGCCTTTACATAAAGCAAAAGATACTTGACGGCTCCTTTGGGGATGAAGGATCTACCTCATCAGGGAAAAGCCATGTCCCTTTGAATAGATAGCAGAGTGACGGGGGATTTTGTTTGACAACGCATCTCTGAGGGCCAGCATTTTTAGGACAAGTTAATGCTAAATCTTTGGTCTTGTTCGAAATATAAAGGGGTCCACTGGCTGAGTTCTCGGAAATGAAAAACTACTATTTCCGTAGGGGAGACTCTGCTTTCGGGAAACATATTTCTTGTAGGTCATCAGTCTGTTCTCCGCAATTAGATTGGGTTAACTAAGAAAGGGCATATACATGTTGCCCTGTGATATTGGGAAATCTGTGTGTCGAAAATACCATTGGTCTTTTTCTATGTCACCGACTTGTGTCTTGCCTCTTCATCAAAACAGGGCAGTGCTGAAAAATAGGGGAAATACTCAATCCGTGGATCTGTGCAGTGGATCATATGATACAGACGAAACTTGTCTTTCTCTAGTTGCACTGGTTACTCTGAAATACTGTAGACAGATAAACACAGTCTGGCAGTTACCATATCTTCTGCGTGCATAAAGCAAACAACGGACTGAATTGTTTATATCACTTCCTGAACAGGCCAGAAGTCCGAGCCGAGTTCGTCCTGTAGTTGGTGTTGACAACTCGATCTAAACCAAAATAGCCCCATTGTGTATTTATATTCTCCTTAGGAATGTATATGCCTCAATGCCTAAAACTAGAGACATAAACATGAGCCAGCATGTATACCAACTCCGTTGTTTTGACGGCGCCATGAGAAAGACATAACTAAACAACAAAAATATGGAGAGAACCTCTCGGGTTTCATATGGCCTTTGGAATATATAATAAGACAGCAAGGTTTTGCAATACACTTCTAGGATTAATGCCGGGTCTTCCAAATACTAGAATATCACCCAGTGTAAAATTTCCTATTGTTTTCATCAGCGTTGTCTTGAACTAAGAAAACTGATTACTATACTTCTCACACGTATTGTCAGCATGCTAAGAGGCAATAGAAATGTATGTATCCTATTTCGTCTAACTAAAATACGCAGAGGAGTTGTTTAAGAGTCAAGTTTCGTTCATTGTTTAGGCATGCTGCAGCAGGGCACCTTCTGCAGGTGCATACAGAAATCAGAACGGACTCCAAAATCTAAGCGATTAGAGGGTTATAAGTTTTGTTTGGATGACTGCAGTCAATGCCCGCAGTGCGGGATAATCATTACGGACGAGCCAAATTAATTAAAAACCGCTACTTAAAATTAACGCTTTCTAATCATAAACTTTCTCTAAACCGTACATCCATAATGTGAAGATGCCTGTTTATAGAGGATCCGTGACGTTCTCACCCACTATGGGAATTTGTTTTTCCTCTATGGGACAGGCCTCAGCACTTTACCCTAAGGGGACCTAAGGGGTAAAGAAAACGATCACGATTCTAAAGATTCTCCGCATGAGGCAGGATTTAATCCCTAACCATCTCTCATGCCTAACAGTCCAAGACGCTTACAAGTTCACCACGAATGGGACAACGGGAGATGGGTGCAGCAAATCGGTGCAAGCCTAGCCTACTCAACCGAAATGAAGTTGACAAGTAGGAACATAGGTTACACAAGCCATAATAAACGAGAACGCGGTAGCACGTCAACATAGGTAAATTGTGAAAGGACTCTCCGTGCGCACTATGAGCTCATGCGTAATTAACAAGGGAACGAATGAATATGAAGTCGGGACGTAATGAGATAATATTAGCTACAAGCTCTCTGAAACTGTTGTTTAAACTGTTAATAATACGACATTGGCGTTCATGTTTTCACGTCTTTATCATACATGTACGATCGTCCGTCAGCGGTTTCGTGCTTAGTAGACCGCCCAAGGGAATACCAGATTTCTACTATACGCTACATTGAATGGAATGTTAGAATCAATTCCAAATGGAATGTTAGAGCTAATTCAAGTTCAGACGAAGTCGATTTTCTAGAAAACCTGAAATACATTATAGGTAACCTTGAAACACGTTTTTTTTTTAGGGTGAAATAGCTTTTGTAAACAACAAAGACTATGTCTCATTTCATATAAACGAAATACGTCTAAGTAAACGTGATATAAGAAGCCGAAAACCAAACTTAGCGTTCTCATTATCTCACCCCAGCGGTGAGGTAATCAAGTGTGCGGTAGACGACGAAATATTGAAGCCCATTCCCGACAATGGCCCCACTATGGCTGGTCACCGTCGATAGGCGTGTTCTCGATATGGTCTTCAAATCACGTCCTGTAGCGCGTTTCGTTTCAGCCTTTTCAGCAGGCGAACCACGCGTGGGATCGCATCACGCTTCCACGGTCCATTGAAATCTAGTCAACCGTGAGCGAGGTGAAAGCTCCTCAATGGTGCGCCCCTTCAACGGACGGCTAGAGTGTCGTCGACACCCGAAACGAATGCCAAAACTTCGAATGCAACATATGCGATCTATAGTGGGCGAAACTATTTTTATGTTTGGGCATTACATCTAGTTTCCCTTGTTGAAACGAGAATTCACTATAAAAATATGTACTTGCGTGAACGACAGCGACTACGAACATACGAAACGGTTCCGCTTTCCATTATCAAAATTGTCCAAAAGCTGTGAAAGTCCCAGGCCAAAGCAAAGTCAAGAGAATACACCTCGTTCCGATTAATTATGGACCTTGGGACGGGGAGCAGGATTTCTTCCGTACCATGTAAATGAATACTTTACACTAACTGTAAAAACTATCCTCGCAAACAGCCGAAAAGGACAAACGTCGAATTAAATAAACTAGTATAATACATAGCATATTAAGAAAAACACGAAATTCATTTATGTGTACAAAAATACCTTGTTTCAATATATTACACTTAAGCGTATCACAATATATGTACACACCAGCGTTTTTTTTGTTTCTGTTGTTGTCCGCAGCATGAGTATTTCTCCTAGTACTTTTACACCCACATTCCTTTCCATTACGTATTTCTCTCTTTCTCTCTCTCTCTCTATATATATATATATATATAAATTAAATCAAAAGTCAGCGTACGGGTTTCTGTGCCGTTGTGTGTGCTTTCTGTGCTTTTTTTTATTGGTGTATACACGGTAGCGAGCATTCTACGCATCCTAACTCACCACATCCATATGTAAGTTAATCTCTTTTCAGCGCTGACTTGCGTCTCTCTCTCTCTCTCGTGTTAATATAGAGTATACATATGTATATGCGTCAGTAAAAAATTGATTTCATATGTTCTCATACCACAGTCCAGTGACACCGAGCCCATCCTCTAATTGTCGTCATGTCTCAATTGGCTTTCAATAACTCCGCCGTGTCTCGCTAACCCTACATGTCCGCAACAGATGCGCCGAAGTATTTTGGCACTGCCCCCCGTACCACTTGGGCGCTTATTTTCTACCTCTGTACATGTACATTCCGGTACGAAGAACTTTCTTGCCGTCTATTAATCAGCCCCGCCAGCGGAAGAGCTGCTTAAGTTCGTTCAAATGTCCATTGGTGGTTCCATCCCTCCTGATCTGAAAAGCTCATTCGAAGTAATAACAAAACGGTGGGCCCTGTTGGCCATGCGGTCCTGTTTGTTGTTGGCTGTGGTTGATTCGTGCTGGTGGCGGCGGTTCACGATCGGCGACAACGGCGGCGGCAGCGGCGGCAGCACCACCACCAAATCGGCCAATTGAGAAACCTGCCGTCTGCGATGTTTGCGGAAGTCGTGGAGCAGTGGTCGATTTAACGGTGAGCCCCGAGGGCTGTTGTCGAGGCACGCTCGAGTAGCCGGTGGCTGCTGCGGCCACGGCTACCGAACTGTACGGTGGTTCCGGTGAACTCCGACATAGATCAAGAAGGTCCGGGCTGGCTAGACCTTGTTGAGGAAGAAAGCGCAGTGGCTGAGGAGGTAAGGCTCCCGACCTACCCCTTTGCCCTCCTGGTCCTAGCCCGCCGCCACCCGACAGCTGGCAGATATAGACACCGTTGTTCGCCATCTCGGCCTGGTTAGCGGCGGCAGCTGTAGCCGTCTGCAGGTGCTGCTCGGTGGACGGTAGTCGAGTCTGTGCGAAAAGATACTCGACCTTCTCAGTTTCGGCGCTTTGCAGCCACTCGGAACCGCCGATTTGTTTGCTAGGTGATGAACCCTTTGGACTTAGCCGACGTCGGCAGGGCAGCGAAAAGGCAGCAACCTTGCCACGATTTCGGAGGCAATATGTGGTTGTAGAAAGCAACGCGATCACGAGCAGAACGCCGACGGCTGCCCGAAATATACCTATACGAATGGCGTACGGCCATACCGAACACTCCAGCGATTCCTCGGTTTCGACCGCATCCAGGTAGTTACCTGTAGGTAGATATTTTGTATATTGATTGTTATAGACAGTTTGATATTTTGATAGTAAAACTGATTTGATGAGCTGGCATGTAAATGATCCAGCGCGAATTTATTAGCCAGATATGCAGAATGATTATATTGCATGAGCAGCCAATATGATGTGTCTAAATAATGAAAGGTAATTGAGATGCTTGAGATGTTGTGCTATCCCGAAAGTCTAAATACCTAAACATTATCTTTAATGATCTGGTGCAGTTAGAGTTATGATTAGCTTGAAATGATGTTATTGAGCCCATTTCGTGTAGCGGACATGTAGAGAAAATCGGCTACGATGCAGTCAATATGTGGATATCAAAATTCCAGTAAGGCTAAACTTTTATCAGAACTTCCTCCTGGAGCTGAGAAGATTTCCTCTTAGCGAACCTAAACAAGCCCTCTAGAACGAGTTGTGACAATTGCTACAGCAGACAATTCGGATTCTTAAAACACAGTAGGACTTCGTAGATTCGTTTGGCATGGCTGGATCTGTCAGACTTCAAGTCACTATTGAACGTCATCGAAATTCTCGTACACGATATTTGGAAGATGAGAGTACGGTTGCCTCCACGAACGTGACTACTAGTTAGTTGTATACTCCTTCTAAAATATACAATACATGTGCACCTACCTGCGAGATGTGGCGGAGCGTTACATTTAATCTTCGTGGTCTCATTGGCGAAAAGTAATCCCGATAGCATTTCGACCGAAGGTGCATTTGTTGTAGTGAAGCTGGAAGTTGCGCCTGCTAGGCCCTGATGCTGAATTAGCAACAGGTGCTGTTGCCTTCGTTTGGCCAGGAGCCACCGGAGCGAGCAGTTGCACACAAATGGATTGTCCCTGATGTCAAGTTCGGTCAGCTCTTCCCACGCGACTGGGAACAGGTCCACTGGCAGTGAGGTTAGTCCGTTGGCGCGCAAGTTGACCCGTCGCAACCGAGACAGAGGACGGAACGTTGCCGGGTTCAGCTGGGTGAGCAGAACATTGTACGACAGGCTGAGCTGTTCCAGCTGTTGGTTATCGATGAGAGCGTTTGGCTCGAGCTCCCGCATCTCGGTAGCCCCACTGAGACCAAGTGTTCGCAGGTGGCGCAGGTGTTGAAAGGCGCGGTCCCGAAGGCGGCTGATAGGATTCTGACCAACATCTATCTCTTCGAGGCGAGGGATATCCGAAAAGCTGGCCGAAGGAGTGTCCCCTAGCTGGTTATCTTGCAGACGAAGGACTCGCAAGCTGCCTAGAGCCCGGAAGGCACCTGCTTGTATGCTCTGTAACTTGCAACCATCGAGGCGCAATTCATCCAACGTTCGTAAAGGTAGGAATGCCTCTGGGGCGAGCTCGCTGATATCGTTCAGTCCAAGATCGAGTAGAGCCAACTCACCAACGTGTCGAAACGCGTCGGTAGGGACAGAACTTAGTTTATTGTTGCGCAAACTGAGTACACGCAATTTTTTGGCGCCCCGAAAGACGTCCGTTTCCGGAAACTGCTTTATAAGATTAGAGGACAGATCGAGCCGCTGCAACTGCGACAACCCTAGGAACGTGCCATGTGGGATGTATTCAATATAATTAGACGAAAGATCAAGCTGGCTAAGCTGGGCGAGACCTTCTAGAGTCGAATTACTTAGCTCACTTATAGTATTTTTACTAAGGTCGAGCAACTGGAGAGCACGTAGGGATGCAAACACACGCCGTCCCAGATCAACCAGCTGATTCTCGGAGAGATCAAGGCTTCGCAGCTCCACATAGTGCAGGAACGAGGAACCACTTAGCTGGCGCAAGCGATTACCCCGTAGTGAGAGGCTTCGTAATTGCGGATGAAGTGTGTACGGCACGATCTCTAACGTTGCATTTGAGCACTCCACTATTCTTTCTTCATCGTTCCGGCATGAGCAGCCTTGGGGGCACATGCGTGCCCCATAGACAGGCCTCGTCGCCACCAGTAGGACTAATAATAGGGCGAAGGCCAGGGCCAGGCCCGAACAACAGACCCAGCTAGGAGCCCGCATTGTGTAGCATACCATAGCAGCTACAGCCGCACTCACCTGGAAGAACGGTATAATTTCCGATTAATGTTTTGTGTTCATCGAAAAAGAAATAATTGACTTCCTTTATTTAATCACTCATGTTGATGCATTTGACACTTCACGGGGCTCGAAAATGCTCGAGAATGAAATATTAGCTTACTATGATAAGAAACACAGTTCAAGAGATTTACACAACCTACAAATTGCGGAATCACGCGGGAGTTGTTGTAGCAGGAACTTGAGAGCGTGGGTTCCCAAGTTCAACCTCGCAAGAGCGCACACGAGTCGACGCCATCTGTGCACGTCGTCGGCTTGTTAATAAGCTTCGTTACTTTCATCTTTACCAAGATCTCGAATATGACTACAGAGCAAGTTATGGTTTCCAGGAAAAAGTGTATCGTAAAGCATTTGCCTGAACCTGTACGACCGTAGTGTTTTTCGGGATTGAACATTGTTCCCTTGTTCATTGTGTGCGGGAATGATTTATAGGAAACAAATCCCAGGCAGATGTACCAGTAGTTGCATTCATTTGTAGCACTGTATCCAAGCAGATTTCCAACACACACACACATACTATGAAGCAATCTGCAGTTGAATCACTTGAAATAAAATGCTTGTATATGCTTGTGTTTGTTATCAATAGTGCATGTGATAAATACAAGTGTGTTTTCTGGCTCTTTTTCAATACCACAGATCAAACGTCACGCATTAGTAGTCCTTCTGACGCCACATAGTTCATGTGGAACAAACAATCAGGTCGGTGCATTCAACATTGTTACATCATACTGTCTCAGCTGTTCATAACGGTCTACCCATTGCCCAATGGTTATTGCTTCCTTAAGCAATAACCGGGGCGATATAATATTCGATGACGAAAGATTACCCCGCTATAGTCGTTACAGCTTGTTGGGCTAACAGGGCAAAACCTGTTGAGATTGTTACACTCTCAGGATGATGGGACTAACTCAATTACAGCCTCCTAGAGGCGTGTAATTAGTGCGTAAGAGAAACAGAGAATGAGCGAATAGAGGAATACCCAGAGTGGTCTCCGAAGTCTCATCTTCCGGATGACAGAACGCTGATAATAATACACCTCCTCTAGAAAGTATCGTTCGAATACAATCAAGCACTAAACGAACCAATCTTCAGTGTTTTTAGCACTTGAATTATCTTCATAGTCGCCTCGCAATGCTTAAGCACAATGCCTCGTAGGCGACATATCTGTGTATGTATATTACAGACAAGTTTTCAAGGAAATATGCTAAATATAGCCATATTGCTATTAATCGAAATTCGCGATTGGGACAGAATGCCATGGCTTCGTCACCAGCATCTGATCCTTCGTGTGACGTATTGGTCTAGTAAAGTCTAGCTGTAGAGAAGTGACACAGGATTCGGGAAGGCTTCTCTCACAGAAAGAGGCAATATCAAAGCAGCAATTTTCACATTCGTGCAATTTAGTTTACTCATAAATTTAGTCAATACCTTAATATAATACAGTTTCCACGCGAACACTCGACATGTACGCACGTAGGTCATTTTGGCAAAAAGGCAACATAGAAGACTACAGATTGCAATCTGTCTAACCAATGACAGTTTCATTGGTCACAGCCAAAGTATACAGTGAACTGGTCGCTTATAGGAGTACACTGGAACACACAATAAGGCTGTGTTCTCCCACAGACAAAGCAAGAGACTCCGCATTTTCAATGATATGCGTTGGAGCTGATGACAAGTGATCTTCTACCACACTGATGTTAGATGACGAACGGCTCCTACGCCACCGGTACGCATTACAGCTATTAAGCGTACCGACGGATTTTCAACATCTCTGAAGCAATGCGCATTTAAAGCATCGTTTGTTTCCTATTTCAGTTATCCCACAAGATGGCTAGTATACGGTGCGGCGCGAAGAAACCTTTTACTTGTTCGTTTATGCTTTGAACCCAAACTCGAACATTTAGAAAGTCAAACACCAAACGATTATATATATATATATACAATTTGAGAATACGAAAGATAGAAAAAAACGTCGGCTAGCTCCCGCGTTCTTTCCCCAACCCAAATAATATGCTGCGAAAACGATAGCAGATAGATCGACGATGAATTCCCATTTGGCGCATCCTCCAGTCGTTTTGCTGCTCCTGCTTGCCTGTATGATATTGGTTATCGAAATCATCGGCATTGTTGATCGAGTTGTCGATCACCATCATGTGCGATTGGCCGGCGGAAAACATATTGTACATACCTAACAATAGCAATCGACATTGTCCCTCAGGAGCCCCTTCAAGTATTCAACAGCCACGGTAGCCACAGCTGTTCGAAACGCCATAAAACAATCGAACGACGCCAACTGGATTCGAGGCAAAAACAGCAACAACGCGCGGATATCAGCAGTCTTCACGCAAGACTAGTCTAGTAACGACTGAGCAGGAATCGACTGAGATAAATCGTCACTGTGTGCATTCGTGACCGTTCGCATCTTGATGAGCTGTGCGGGGAATTGAGTTTTTACTCATTATCAGTATGATTATTTTCACTGTTAATATTATAGACGTTTGAGGACAACGCGAATTTCGCGTCGGTCACAGTGATTCTTGGGTGCTCCAATAACAATCATGATCGTCATTTTGGTCGAATTTCGATGTGCCAGGATGCCACTGTTATATCGATCGTGATTTATGGTTGCCATTCTGTATATTTCACTCATCTTGTTACCGTTCGGCATTATTTATCAGTCGCGTATGTTAACGAATACTATGCTGAGTATCAAATGTCGAGGAAATGTATACCCCTATATAAAAAAGATATATTCATTCAGTTAACTCACTGTCAAAACAACAACAATGACAATCCTTTATCGAGGAGCGTTTCAATAAGGGGAACCGCTACCCAAGAAAATCCCTTAGGATTTTCTTGTCCTTCAAACCGACGTATCCACCACATTGTATTTCCATTTTGCAATAAGGCCTGTGTCACCCTCGCCACTCCGGTATGCCATCGACATTTGATACGACCACCCATCGAACTGAAATTAATGTTTCCCTCCAGAAGGACATAACCACTACGTCCATCGCTGTTAGTCGCAACCACTGCTGCCCACGACAGTCAGCAGTGATGGCGAGGCAACGTCGTCAATCAACAGTCCACTTCATTCATAGAGGTAGCACTTGTCGTGGCAATCACGGTAGTCTCGACGGTGATAGCTATGCAACGGGAGTTGTAGCATTTTTTAGTCGCGATATTTCGCTTTTCCCCGTTTCGTTTTACGTTCTCTCGCTAGCCCTGGCCACCGGAGCCGCCCCGATTCCCGTTAGTGGATCCCGGTCTCTCGCACCATTCATCTAGCAGGCATCGTCTGCGGCCTCGGCGGTCCTCTCGTCGCGCTCGCGTAGCGGCGTTCTGGTCTGCATTACTCCAGTTTTACTGTGCCTTCGCATCTCGTCTTTGTCGTCGACGTAGTCGTCATCGTCGGTGGTGGCGGCGACGGAGGAGGGGGCGGCGGCGGCATCCTCATCTTCTTTTTCTTTTGGTCGTGAAGGCGGTAGGTTTTTTGCTTGTTTGCGTGCAACATTCCACCCTTCCATCAACATTATCATCAGCAATAGCAGCAGTAGTAGTTCCTGTATTCTGCTCGGTCGGCTCTCCGCTCAATGATGGTGCTCGCTGTGTTTGCCATGGTGCTGCTGCTGCGTCTGCTCCGCACATGTAGTGCTCCGGCCTGCGTTTCGTAGTGCTTTGGCTCACCGTCCTGCCTCTCGGGAGGATCTCCGGAGTCTTGCCACCGCCGAAAGGGTAGCGTTAACCGTAATGGACGCTGCTCGGAGTCCACGCTTCCACCGTTGCTTGGAATCGCGTTGGAACCATGCTCCAAGCTCACTGCATGGAATTCTTCACTCACTTGATGCAAAGAAGCTCCGCCCCAGTCACCGGTGGCGTTAGCTCTTGAGCTGTCCGCGACGTTTCGCCATTTTATCAACGACAACAACCACAATAACAACAACAACGAGAACGACGACGACGACGATGGATCCCCTATAACAACCCCAGTCTAGCCACCTTCACTCTGGCTCTCGCAGTTGGGCTGGAGTTGAGCGACGTAGCGACCGCCTTAAAGCGTCGATTTTTATACGAGCGCGCGTCCTAAGCCACACCGGTAGCATTTTTAGACCGTTTGTGAGACTGGGCAAGTGTAGGAGAGAGGGAGATTGAGAGCTACTGCCAGTGAATGCGAACAGGAGAGTAAAACGAATGAAAAAGATGAGCTGAACAGCCAATCAGCTGGCTCGCTAGCCTGCCTGCCTGCGTATGCCCAGTAACAGCTCGTCCACGCCTCGTACAGAAGTACGCACCGCGGATGGTCCGTACAAAAGAACGTTTCGGTTCGGCTTAACCCAACGTCGTTCAGAGCAGCGCAGCGTAACTGAGTATTCTGTTACTTAGCGGCTACAAGCACGGGATGCCTGAAAAGTTTTTAATTAGGACTAAGGCAGCCACATCCCTGTCTCCCTCGCTCCAGCATATTCTGGCCGAACAATGCGAAGCAGTGAGAAGAGTTTTCGCCGTGGTCAGCAGCCTCAGTACAGTGGGGAAGACACGAGGATGGCAAGAACAGCAAGAGATAGTCTTTGTCCATTAGAAAAACAAAGTCGTTTTTCTTGGTAGTTCGTGGTGGTTCGCTGTTTTGTTCCAAGTTCTTTTTTTCGTTCTAGATAGTTCATAACAGTCCGGTCGGGCGTCGGTCAAAGCTTCGGGAGTAGAATACGGTAGCGTAACTGCTGTTTCGTAGGTTGATTTCAGCAAATGGCAGACGAGTCGATTATGACAAAGAAAACAAATTACTAAACAATACTATTTCTAATATGAGGATGTAAAATAATAGCGTCCTGGATAAAAATTCGGATATGTTGACTGAATTTGAGAGTGCTCTGGCCAACACCGACGTATCCTAAGCACCTTCTGCATATACGCCTAATGCTCTTGTGGGTTGAAGATATTTAGCCCTCAAGGAAGTTTTCTCTAACATGACCTTTTGTATGTTGAGCAAAGGATCCTTGACCGCATCGTAATCGATGACCTCCTCTAGGTACAAAATGTACCGACTACTACTCGTGGACAGGATTTCCTATCGGAAAGGTGCTGCGTACGTCGATGGCTTTAAATTGAGACTGTATCCAAGAGGCGAAGGCTAAGAATCGCTAATATGGGCATGTAGCTATGTGCATTACTATTATGTGCACTCTAGCTACATACACGCGGTTTGTGTATTATAGTTGGGCTGTGGTACAGAATCTCGGGAGAACGTTATACACAAACATGTTAAGAAACTATGCCCAAAGTATCTGGCAGGTATTACAACAAGTAAGCAGTGTGTTTCGCATCAGATTGTAACTATATCGTGTTTACTAGAGAGTGACACTACTAGTTAACATTGCGTGCATTGATTCTCTACCGACCTGTTAAGTTCAATGGCCTAAACAGGTCCTATAATGGTCGTTCTAACACACTCATCAGAACACCTCTCAAATAGCTCGATTTCAACAAAAGAATAAATGAGTTAAATAAACATTTATTCAAACATACAATAATTAGGAATTATTTCTAGGGATTTCTAGGGGGGAGATTAGCAGGGACCGGGGCTGAGGCCGACATTGTCCCGAGGAAAGCGATGGCATTGCCTCTCTGCACAGCGAGGGACAGGCATTGCAGAAGGAGAGATCCTGCGCGCTTGTCCCCGGTGGCGCGGATCAGCCTATGGTACGAAAGAAGAACATGTTCCCAGCCAAACTCAGTCATAAAGGATAACTCACCTCATAAATAACTCGTATGGTCGGCAGTCGTGAAAACCGTTGGGGTAATCCGTTTGTGTATTATTGGCACCAATTCTACGGCGTCATATCGGTATGTTTGATAATATCCAATCCGACGTTATGTGATCATAAGGAACAGGTGTTCTAGCACACTTGCTGCTGGGGTGAGTCAGATTATATGCATGAACTGAATCATACACAAAACCCGTATTTTCTCGGCTTGCTGCTGCGATCCGGATGGATGGCAGCAAATAGTTATCCTTCCGAGATTTGCAAACAACCGCGGGTCAACGATTACCGCCCGTTCACGGGTCGGTAATTTCTTAGTTTCCACCGAACCCAACGTCTGGGCGGCTTGTATTTCTACTCAATGTGTTACCACCTCGCTGGCTTCCTCCAGTCTGGTGTGGGAACCCAGCCGCTAGTTAAGGCAGTCCTGTACCATTTGTCCTTTCCCAGATACCCTTTCCCAACTACCCTTGCCGTGGAGAGCATTTTTCCACAAACAGATCCCTTAACACCAAGCTAGCAACCCGTCGCGCCAACATCCTCAATCCTGCCTCACTCAGGAGTGTCTGAGTTCCTTTACTGGCACGACCTGAAATGCAGGGGCGGACTTCTAGACTGTTAAGGAGAAGCAATTGTTTGATAGGGAAGACAATAGACTTCGACATTATTTTGCAAATACACTACTGCTGCTTACTGTAGGCTTTTGTCCGTTTGCGTGTGACCGTTAGGTAGATATACAACTCTTTCCTGTCGGTTACAGGCACAATTTGAGAAAAGAAAATCTAATTTAAATGTAACGAATCGCAATAACGTGGTCTGTCCCATTCAGAGTCTCTTTATAGAGAATCTGACAGCCGTTGAAGACTTAAATTATATTGTCCATATATCGATGCACTCCAGGATTTTATCAAGAAGTTTGTAGTTGCAAGTGCAACTTCGAATGGGGTCAGCAGAAAATTCGAATTGGATCGCCTTGATGGTGAGATACCATACGGCTCCGACAACCACAAGGTCTCACGACCATATATACATCCCTGATATAATTACGTACCAATAATGTTTAATATGTATTAGTTATTCAAATAGTAATAGATTGCTGCTTAGTTGAGGTAAGTGGGCGAAGATAGTATTAAATTTCCTACCTGTAGTGCATAATATTGAAAATAGATCATTACTATCGCTCTTTAAAAGTGATCGCAGATGTATCACAACTTAAAATCCTTACCGATTTGGTCATAGTACGACATTATATATAGCAAGCGGGACATTTGTTTTAGGAGCAAGTAAAACATATGAATACGAAAGTCACCGCTGTCGGTGGTTAGAGGCTTCTCGACTGAAATATAATAAGCACTTTCAGAATAAAGGGGTAGTACTGATATGGATACGCTCGTGCATGGTATATTATATAATAGCTAGAAAGGCGTTATTCATGTTTCACAAATTGAACATTATACATGTGCAGAATATACCACGACATGAACTGGAAAACAGTTACAATGCTTCATGCTCTTGTAGTCTTTTTTTTTTTAAGGAGGGGTGCTGCCATGCTAATTCATGTCAACACTGTGACCGCTCTTCTTCTGGAACTGTTGCTGGTGTTCGACAGAACCGCCCTTCCCGGCATTCCTTACTTTGAAATATATCTAAGAATGTAAGAGCTGACGCAAATCAAACTTAAATGCAAGCCACGCACAACAATTTTTACCCTACAACGTTTAAATGTATATAATACATTCGGTATATGTTTAAACCAGGGTTTTTTACAACAGTTTCGATCGACGTTCATCGTGAACGGTTTTATGAACCACATCTTCCAACATAAAAACCTACATTTTCAAATGGACTGTAAGGTGAGAAGGGATCTAAGACACCTGAAGATTGATCAACTAAGTCTTGTGTCTCAACTATCATATATTCGAGAACATCGTTACTTGTTCCCATCCATTTGGGATTCGTTAACTAAAGCGACCTCAAATGATATCGCTGCTTGCTAGTGGTGATTCTCTCGAATGATGATCCTATCGTAGCACGCGCGATCAGGTATATCAAGCAACCATAGTAAGCTTCAAAAACCATAGTAAGCACCACTGGTAAAATTCTGGGTCGACAGTGCATGCAATAACTACAAATAAATAGTGAGTATGGTGGTCACTTAAGACCCGCCAACGATGACAAATGCATTTGGTCCAAAGCAAACCTGCCAAGGAGTGGACAGCGAGTTGACGGTGAGGTTGTTGTGAGCACCCACTAAATAGAGAAGGTTCGGCAGAGAGCCGCAAGGAGCACCACGAGCACAACGAGTATAGGATGGCGATGGCTTGACGAGCTATCGGCCGCTGTGCTAACCAGGCGCATTCTCATGGGAACGGCCGTACGCTCAGGGCTACCGAACTTAAGGCCGTTGGGAATCTATCGGCAGACTGCAATCAATATCTATTTATATTATATATTATATTAGTGCTCGTGGGCTCATATGGGCGTGGGCGTATAAATCGTGCCAGAGTACCTTTACTAGAGCCTCATGCAATGCGTTGACAGAGCAGACAGTTATTAACCAACAAACTGAGGACATGGCTAACAAAGAGTGTTTAAATCCAATTAAATCAACAAAGTTCGACGTTATTGCAAGCGCCTCTCGACAACACTGATTTACAGCTATTGAGCAAGCATAGTAAGTATGTGGTGACCTAATATGTTATGGCTGGCCTGCTTAGCTGTCTCAAATGAAATTTCTTCATCAGACCATCGTTACCAAGTTCATTCAACCTATTATAGATGCTTCACGGCTCCACCACCTTTACAGCGAAGAGTCTGGGCGTCTGGAAAAATGAAGATTGAAAGGATATTAACGAAATACTAAAACGTGTGCAGGGGAATTGTTCGTGTACCGCTGTTGTGTGAACTGATGATGTTCTTTCTTAGACTCTAGGTTTCAACCACCAAAATATTGTCTAAAATATTTCCTCTTGAATCAGGGATCATTTGATATTATAGATCTTATGAATTAAATAATCGAACACTTTTCGTTTTACCGCAACCTGGAGAAACATTTGCACAAATACATTTACGAATGGTCTAATCTTGGTTCGTATTAATATTTCGCATTCCAATGTTTATTAACCTTAATTATTGTGTGTTTTAAAATAATTAGAGGGTAATTTTCTGTTGGGGGTAGAATTATCGAAGAAACCAGTTGTCGAAAGGTTACTCCTTTCGTCTTAGCTGCTTCATTTACTTCACATCTTTATGTAAAGTAAAAGAAATATAAAGCTAGATTGGTAGAGAGCGCGCAAAGAGATATCTCAGTGTCTGTGCTATATGGGAATACCTCTCTGGACGGATATTATCATGGTTTAGATCCGAGAGAACTTTAACTTCGGTGGCCTTCCTCGGGCGTTCCTCCATAGGCCTTTGATATTAAAATCCTCCTCGTCCCTCCTTTCCGTACCCAGCTCAAACGCGTATATATATATATATATATATATATGAGTCTGCAAGTGATGATATGTGGCACCCAGATAATTTCCATATCCTTCAACGCGTTCGAGAACGAGGGCCTTAAGAGTTGTACGGAGCAGTTCTCCGGCTGCTGTCACATACCGGCTTCTTCTTCTGTTCATCAGGCTGCGTTTTCGACCTGAAATCGGTTAAGCAGAACTCATATAATAATATCTTGTATAAGTATGGGGCAGAGGGGAGCACATTCCTGCGCACAAACGAACGAACGGGTTATGCATGTATTATCTACGTACATGCAAAATCGAATCTTTCAAGAACGACCCTACACCACTAGTTACACTACATATTACAACGAAATCACGATACTGAAACACAATTTTGAGGCAATCTCTCTTCGCATAACTGTGGGTTTCAGCCTGGCAGACTAAACTGGTAACAGGACTATCACCTACTATGTTAGGTTTGTGTATGAATTAAGTCGGTGGTTGAGATACAATTAGTAACACTCTGCAATTCGGCGAAATAGACAACAGCTCGTCCAAATTGCGGCGGAAAGACGACGTTCTGATTTAATCTTCGCTAGCAGCGACTTTTTAAGCAACCTTTGCATACTCCGTGTCTACCATTGAGAAGGTACACAACACTTAGCAAGAGCCAATGAGTCCTTGAAAAAACAGTATGCTATGAGGAGAGTGTTTGATAACGCCTCTTTGGGATACAATATATACAATATATACAGGTCGCGCCACGTATATTCGACCTCTTGCGGCGTCTTTCTACTCATGCCCTTTTACCTCAAATTATTTCCAATTCATGGAAACCCCTCTACACAATGGGCTGCTTGCAATCCTGATACTCATGTTCTCCATACTGTGCTTCAACTTTATGTTTCTTGTGGATGGTGTAGTGTCATCAGCAAGCAAGCTCAAGTAAATGGAAATGCTCACAATGAAAAAAACAGCAACCATTTCCTCCTCCTTGGCAATTATGTCATTACCACTGGAGTATTATGTGGGATGTTTGGTCATATGTACGAACAATGTAATGTGCAATATCAATCTGCGAGCGTTTACGTTTAGGCTCGGCTTGGCGAAACGAGAAAGCTCGCCCGGGCGCATCGTATTTGTACACCAAACTCGTCGTCGTGCCAATAGACGCCGTCGGCCCACTGGAATAGGTCGGAGAGGGCGGTTAGCCTTCCTTTACAGAGGTCGTTGGGTTGCGGCGAAGAGGACAGGACATTCACCCTTATATGGAAGACCTCTGTAGATCCAGGGACTGCGCGGCTGTCACAGGAAGAAGGCGACGTTCTTTGAAATTGCTGTCTTGCTCAGTCGTGTGCCTTAGACAGCTATCGTTCCGCGAGGCGTTCGACACCGCCTTGGACTTAGGCCAAAAACGAACATGTCTCGTGCCTGTTCTTCTGAGCCGAGCCCTAGCTTTTTCGATTACAACTGCTATTCAGGAACACTTCATCAAGAGATGGCACTTTCCTCTCGCTTCTTCTTCAATGATCGAGGCATTTCGACGATTCAAATAATTTTGATTTGGCTTAACTTTTTTGCTGGTAGGTTTTTGAAGAGGCCATGTTGTGACGGATATTGTACGGCGGACGTCCCATAGTACGTATTTTATATAGCAAGAATCAGTGGCGGCATCGATGTCCATTGTGCTTGTCCTTGTTTCCGCGTGCTTGTGTTCCTGTATTTACATGAATGTCTATTATAGCTGCCAATATATATATATATATATATATAAGCGTCCGACCTTAGCGTCCGACCTAAGCGTCCGATACGTGCCGACTTTATGTCGGTAGGGGTATCTGTTGTTGCCATTAGTGTTGAGTATGTTTGACTAGCCTTTGATATTGAGAGCACTTCAAAATAGTATCTCCTTTGAAGTCGTTAAGTGGGGCTCTTAGCTTGTGCATAAAAGGTTAACAAGAACCCGATCAGCCGCTTGAGGTTCACAAGTACACTCACAGGCCACTTTCCTATACAAAGCATTTCTTCCGCGGCGAAATGTTATGGATCGAAAAGCCCGACATTAATGAGAGCGATTTTGTCTGCTTGTTCAAAATATAGCTTCTAGCTCGCGATTCGTTAAATCTATTCCACAGTGAAACAACAAGAACTCTAGAGCTCTTCTAGACGTTTGAAATACAGTTGCTACGAAAGTTGTGAGCCCAACGTCACTCTATGTAATTACAAGGTGACTCTCGCTTCAAGAGATAAATCACCCGATATAATTACAACATCACAGTGCGGGATCACAGTACGGTTTACACCATAGAGCTGAGTGTTCCGCGGGAGGACCTCTTGATCGGTGCCTCTTGCGTCGAATGCATTTACATTTTATTGGATTCATGAATGGGTTTGTGACATTTGGCCTTACGACATATAGGCAGAGTTGTCCCACTGTCCCAGCTCCAACAAACTAGATCTGTCGGCCAACGGTGTTTGCAGGCGTATGTGGTGGCAATGTTGAGAGGAGACTTCCTTTGTAACACGGCAGATTATAGGATTGCTTGCTCGTTTCAAGCTATGATGTATTTAATGGTTAGTGGCATTATAGATTGATCTCAGGGAGTGAATACCGATCAGGTTGACCTGCATCCGGCTTCGTTTTGTAGTTGGTCTCTGTGCAGTCCTGCATGAGGCGATAGTATACTGCGCTTCAGTATACAATAATAGACTACTAATTTATATAAGATGTATGTACCAAAAGCGTACATTATCCGAGGGCTCCACGGCCACTCTGAAATCTGGCGCACCCTAAATTTTGAGCCACCTTATATATTAATAGGGGCCCACATATATCATACTATCACGAGCTGTATACCATTGACCACATGGAAACCACGCACTATAAAATAGATCTATGATTTATCGCTTTCATCATCTCTTTCATGGTGTCAACTCCGGTCTGAAAAATCTGAGCATCGCTTTAGTCGAAAATATTTAGCCTTAATCCATCCTCAATCAGGCGCACTGTCCCGTCGCCAACCTATTGGATAATCTAATCGCAGTCGGTCGAATGAATCCAACATTTGTTTCAACTCTAATGATATCTCAGCATACACTGATATCATATTTTGGTTGAACACACTGATATCATACACTGATACACGGATATAATATTTCGAAAGTACGTTTCAACGTCTTGAAGCCTCGAATTTCAAAAGTATTGAGAACAGTCGGCAAGATAGGCATCGGATGTTGTCAGGTAGGCCAGACTCCTTTCGGGTCTCTTTTTTTTTAGAAGATATCACGATACCCAGTGTTGAAGGTCGTCGGCCATCTCGATTTCGCGCTCGATCTTTCTTACATATAGCCGTAAATAGCGAGCAAGGTCATGCTGAGTGTCTCAGAAACAAGTGACCCAATCTAGCTCGACTTCGTCATTTTCATGTTTCAGTGGGGTGAGGGGAGGGGGATGCTACGAGGTTCTCCTGCATTGTCAATATGTGATACTTCGACTGATGTTTCGTTTTCACCTTGTTGGCAACCCACAACTCATCATGGCGGGTCCATCATTCGATGCGAAGCGATGTTCTGCCGCCGTAGGTTAACAGTGACTAGAAGCGCTGCCGAAGAGCCACCGAAGAGCTTCTGCATCGACATTCGCCGCAGTCTGATACCGTAATTATATTTCTATGTTTTAATATTTCGTTCATAAACCAAATGTGTTGCCTTGCCTACAATTTAGCAATTCAGATGAAAATAACGCGCAGACCGCCATGCTTCGGTGGCAGGTTTGATTACAGCGCGTTCCACGCGTTTTTATTATGAAACAAAGATGCCATTATGCTCTTAAGAACAAATGACCAGTTCATATACTCGCGAACAGTAGCGGGTGCTCGATTCCCTGTCATATTCTACTCATTCTACCGCAGTGAATTTGAGGGGTTAAAATATGTCAATCCATAATTGGAAGTTTGTCCCTACAATCTACAGCATCGGGTACATGAGAGTACATGTTGAGAGTAGACAGCATCGTTAGTGATATCACAATCACTGTCATACGTACGTTCTACAAGAGAGGAGACATTATGCTCCGATGATTAATGGTGACTGCGTATGCAGGTCAAGTTACTCTAACTCTAGCCAGGCTGCAGTTATGGGACCTGCTCGTGGTGGAGTCTTGAAGACGTTCTGGGTAGAGGCGACTGCAGCAGCACCAGCGGGCAGCTGTGGATCTCGAATTTCTCATGATCCAGATATCAAATACAAGGCATGGACAAAGGCCAACTTCCGCAACCCGATCCTCGCCTGCATATGACAAGCTATAGTCCACAGATATTACCAGGTTAATTCATCAACGCACGGCGACGCGGCTTGAGACTTGGTGGCTGAAACTGCCCGATGGACATGTATCTGTAGTCGGTCGCTGGTCGACTTCCACAGGAGGGAGGCATATAGGGTTTCAGATGGAATAAATGATGTTTTTCCTATTTAAACTAAGGCAATATGTGAAAGTAGGTAAGTATGGGAAGCCTATTGTAAATGCAGCTTTAATTACACCACCGTAATGTTCCTTTATACAGCCGCATATATGGTAATAGAGGTGCTACTTTTGCTGGTACTGCCCTCCAAGATAAGGTGTTCAAAACATTCAACGGGAAAAGCAAAATGAACAACACAAAACAAAACTATAATATTATATTCGATACCCTATACTATTCCGATGTACCACATTGTATACTATCGCCACGAATTGTTTCCATTGGTTGTGATGCTACTGTTCTGCGAGAAGAGCTGAACGGGCGGGCATCGACCAAGTAATTCACCTTCAGTAGATGAATACACTATGTAAAAGCCGACAGTGAGCACTTAGAGATTTCTCATGTGCCATACATGCAATGATACTAAGCGTAAAAGCCTTCTATTCTTCGCTTCACTGACAAATGTTCGTATTGGTGACGAACGCCACCACCATCACTTGCTAAACGCGCGGTGTGTGTGTGTGTGTTTGTATTGACAAGCACAATCCGCTTGATTGCGCCTTCTAAACGCATCAGTAATACAGCGGATAGACTCCTCGCACTAGCAACTATCCTGAGTACATTAATGCTTATTGAGGCACCAGCTGACAGGCTTCGTTTCTCTCAGCGAGGCAACGTTTCCCAGTCTGATATACCGGGCCGGCCAGCCACCTCAGTGTGCGAGCCAGTCAGCCAGCAGCCTCCGCCCTGTGGGGCCTCCTCATGAATAAACTCTACCCGTCGCCGCCATATCCAGCCTAGCAGTTGCCGTGTAGGTTACTGAACTACGACTACTGCTACCACTACTACTACGATTTGTATAATTCTGCTGCGCCAGTCGCCACAACCGGCGAGTAGTATGCCTCAATCTCTCATACTAAAGGTCATACTACTAGGACGCGTAGCTAATACGCGCCAGCTGTAGCAAGCTTCAGTAGCAGCAGCAGCAGCAGAGAGCTATTTATATTTGCCCATCGTCCAAATAGTGGAAACTAGTACTCAGAGTAATTTAATCTAACTGGATGTTCGACGTGCGCTCATTATTTGTGGAGCTAGGAGCTATTGTTCGACACGAACTTGTGTAGGCGTCATCATGGGAATGACTACTGAAAGCATGGAATTGAGCTGAACTGAGCCGTACTGGCCAAATGCAGGAATGTGATTAACATTTGAAATTTGAGTGAGTTGCATGAACAGAAACAACGACGTACGAATGAGAATATGTTTGTCTCTCAAATAGAGGGTGAAGGGAAGTCAATGACGTGAACGTCAGCACGCGCAGGGACCAAGAATGATTCAGGACTGGGGAGCTAGCTGCCTATACTGTGCTCTAAGCAGAACACTCTATAGCGATTGCAAGATAAGCACCTACGTCTCACCGAGAAAGCCGTGGCACGCAACGTACGCAACGTGAAACCTAGGCAACATACAACAGGCCCCTGTCTCAAAGATGTGAGTATGCTGAGAACCATCTTCCAGGACTGTTTTTACTGTGTCGCATAAATAAGGTCATCTGAAACAAACGATCTTTGACTAAGGTGACCCGATCGCGGGAACTTGAAATGTAGAGAATTATTTTGTCTGACATTAAGATATTTATAATACATGTTTGGGATGCTTTTCAGAGCTCTTTAAATCCTTACACAATAACGCAAACGAATTCGAGGTGAATTTCAACAGCATAGCAATAGAACAAGACGTAAGTCTACAATAAGTTCAACACCTTTGAGAATACAGTGAATTATTCCCTATCCGTTCAGATCTGAAAGTTTACCCGTTCCTTTATTTCAGTCCCTGTTCTAAGTATATCACTAGTATTCTGGTGCAAGGTCTCGGGGCCTTTCGAGCTTGGACGTGCAGAACTCCGCAGATTTGTCATACGCGCAGATAGGAGATAGACGATTCCTTACCCTCATCCTGAGGCGACGTTTGTCAATAGTGTCTTGAACGAAGGCTCATTTGGTGAGATCGTTTGCAATAAGCGTTCGACAGATGGGTCACTTGAAGTTACAGTGGGGTCCGATTGATAGAGTAATTAAACGTTTAAATGTATTATTATACGTACGCGATGGTAACAGCACATATATCGTATATGTACAATATAATCATACGATCTTCTCAGGCGTGCTATTGTACCCCAGTGAAATCTCCATTTCAGGAGGTTTTGCACGGAAGCTCTATTCATGTAATACGCTATTTGAATTTCAAAGGGGTCCATACCAAGACGTGTGGGGCACTCAAGGGTCGTGAAATACTTTCTGAGCGCAACTCAAAATTTCTGGATTGGGTTACGATTACTAAACCATATAATATATGGGCAAGATACCCCAATGGAAGGTACAGGCGTCGGGGATCCATGACGATGTTGATGGCTGCGAACGTCAGTCACATAGCGTGCGAGTCACGTTTTTGCTATTGAATGGTCTGCAAGTTTCTTAAGCGAGATTGCACTGCATCCCTTGTGTTTCATGTAGGCTAAGCATTTCATGAAAATCAGTTATTCGTAAATAGGGCTCCTCCTCTGAATACGACAAACAGAAAACACGGGCAATATGGCAATAAACTTTCTAGGTACATCTACCCGTGGTGTATATGCATAAAGAAGATGCAGAACCGATGGGTTAGCCTAGTCTGTATACTCATTGGGCCAGGATACCCACTAACAAGCTACGAGTTTCTCAATAGGAGAAATTGTATTAATATATATCGCACATCTGACAAGACACACCTCAAACTGATCGCCCTCTTCGCACTGCCCTTGGTGATCCACCCAGGCACAAACTGGAGTCGTTATGTAAGCTCATAGACGACACTCTAATTTATTTTCCCCTCATACCAGGGCGTCTTGTGGCTGGAGACAGCAAGTAACAGCACTGACTCTGTTCTGCAATATTGAACTGCTAAGCCACTTTTCAAAAAGGCTAAGTCGGCTTCCCTATGACATAAAAAGCCAGACATCGATCCAGAGTTGAACTTTAGATACAAGTGGTGCAATGTCCGACGAATGACTATTCATTCATAACGATCATTGTGTTGAACTACTTTTGAGCTAGACCTTGCAGGCATTCAACGATTTTATGGCGAACGAAAGCGCGATATTCCTACACGTCGATGCCTTCAATGCTCACAGAATTAGCCCACAGATGAGTTTCAAGATTTGGTGCCTCGTCCAGACACTAGTATTGCTTGAATAAATCACAACAGAATGAAACAATGACATAAGGGATCTTTAGGTGAATGATTCGTCCTAGAGAACGTTTGGTTCATTTTTGATTTGCTCGAAATAGCGTTTGAAGTCGATAAGTTTGGTTGATGTTTGTAAAGTATACGCCAACGGTTTCTTCCGTTGTCTAAGGCATGTCTCAGCATCGTCAATAGAGCTCGAATTTATTATACAACAGCTTTAAGCTGATTCCCAAATTTTTCTTTCCAGTTACATTATTGTTCCAATTCTCATAGGATACGTTCTAACCTGGCACCAATGTTGCTTTCCCTCCTGTTCGTTTCGGCAGCCATTGCTGCCTCCGCTGTTGTGGTTGAAATGACACGCGGTTGTGTGAGGCCGCGAGACCACTCCAGCATCATTGTGTCGCATCTTCTTGTGGCAAACACCCTTTTCTTCGTTCTCGCCTCTTCGTTTTGCCTGCGTGCCGGCTCCATTAAACGTAATCAAGCTGAGTCGGTTCCTTTTCTTGATGCGTTAATGAACTGAGCCGCCAGCAGGAGCAGCGTGAAAGAGCTCTGTCGAACTAAAGCTCTCTTCTTCTGTTGTTTCAAGCGAATTGAGGCTTTCACGTTCACTCGGCTTTGCTCCGACAGGATACTCTGGTCCCGGCTCCTAACGATGTGCGCCATTTCAACTTCCACTCGATCTACTGAAGGCAAATAGGGGAGAGGGTTTCTTGCTTGCCGCCTCTCGTCTCACAGATGCTTGTCAAGTGACACATGCGTACGTATACCTGAGTAGACAGCTATCCAGCTAAGCTGGCGCTAATACAATGTCTCGTTAGAGTTCACAGCTGCTGCAGCACCGGCAACAACAACAACAGCTGCTATAGAGAAAGGAACATATACTTGCCCGGCTGTCTATTCGACAAACCGGTGGAGATATAAAAAAACTCCTGAAATGGAGGAAAAATAACGCCGTCGTCTGTTTTCGATCTCTGGTTGATATCAGTATCATTAATAGTTGTGCAGAGCTGTTTGTGATACATCACCATATTTATTAATGTATTACCACTTTTGTACAGTCATGTCAAATAGTGTAAGACTGATATGGTGTAAATTACCGACGTGGCGTAAAGCAGCTTCATTGTATTCGGTGTGAAACCGGGGCCACTAGACTCGCACAGTGGGCCTCGGTACATATGTCTTTACGACTGTGTACAGTCACAAACGCCTCTGATTCAAATGGGGTACTTTAGACAAAGTGAAACAGCTCAGTATCGATGCCCGATAACAAGGAGCCTAACCCGGAGTTGTTTTCTATAACAGTTTCTATATTACATTTGGCTAACTTAGCTGACAGTTAGACGAAAGCTTAGCTACCAAGAAACTACACTAATTGTATATACCTGTTAGCCACATCGGTGGTTCGTAACGTGTGGCGGTGTTTCGCAAAACAAAATTGGTGCTATAGGATACTCCACCTTGCCTCTTGCCACCTACCCATGGTGTTAAAGAAATGACATCCCGACGTGGTGGTAGTTGAGGCACTTTTACTGCAAGGGCATCGGCTAACAAGGTCAACAATTCAGGCGTTATGCGGCCCCAAAGGGGGAATCAGGGCAAGGATTCGTTCCAACCCTCAGAATGACTCCCTTTGGACATAGCAGCTATAGTCGGTAGAGCCTTGGAAGTGATGTAGGCAAGCGGATGGCATCTTCTTCTCAACATCCAATGAATCGTTGACACTGATGTTCGCTTACATAGGCTCCATAAAACCTACTCTACTACCGAAATGTGCGTGTCTGGGTGAACACGGAGCAGCGCCAAGAAAGACTGGAGCAGCTGCAGCAACATCAATATCAGCCATCAACGTTCTACACGCTATCTCACATCGCTAACTATTCAGCGCTTTTCAGCCCTTAGCAGTGCCCGCGACCACAGCACCTGGTGATGATGTAGCCTGATTAGAAGGACCGGCTCGAACGCAGGAGTGACCTGCCCCCTAGTAACGTGTTAATAATAGAAAATCCTTCCCATGAATTAGATACCGGCCGGTGTGAGTCACAACAACGATAATCAAATCTCTAGATTAGGACAACAGAGAGACGCTGAACTTCGTGTGTCGGTGTATCAAAAGCTGTGCTCGTTGTGCCGGCAAGAATTCAGTATATTTTTTTTAGTTTGATTGCTAGGAGTCTTCGAACCAATTAAATGGAGGATATTTTTGAAATGGCCTTTCAGTTAGATTCATCCACAACTACGTACGCTTTATTCTGATACTATATATTATTGCGGAAGTTGAGTTTGGTATAAGACAAACGTATCATATAAATATGCATATATATATATAAACTTGGTACTCAAAGCATGCCTTACTTTTCAGCATTTCTAATTAGCTAATTCTATTCCCGATGACCTTTTATATAGATCTTGCAGGCTTCGACTTCTTAGATGGTTCGATAAGTCCGTCGGTCCACCGTGCCCTAGTGGAAGCCGTATATAAAAATAATGCGGACTTTTTTAACGTTCTTTCTCAACATGAAGTTGCATACTACGGCTCAAGCATTTTCGGATAACCGGACACTGTTGTTGGGTAGTCATAGCTATCAATCAGAACAGAAGCTAGCCTTGGATTGATGATTGTATATGATGTGTCGTTCACGGACCGATATCATAAGTTCATCCACGTAGTAGTATCTAACTCCATGTGCAATAGGACCAGTATCGGGGGTGGTTAGGAGCGGTTCGGCTCTGCTGAGTCTGACGCCCCCACCCAATGGCCAATTATAGGGCTGTATGATCCCCCAGATGGAACAGTCGAAATAATGGTACAAGCTTTCTGATCCATCTGGAGAGGGGGAGGTACGCGGGTTTAATGCGTCCTTTGTGAGTCCCACACTAGTGTTGGTATGGACCGACCAACACGCATGTGCATCATGCATTCCCGTAATCCCCATAAAAAAAGAAAAAAAGGATCACTGAATGCGTATTGCGGAGACGGGCAAAAAGCGGGACATTCGAGCCCCGTAAAGTGACAGATCCCTTTAATAAACGCTGACTTGAAGTTAACTGTGACAAGTTCTCTAAGGCAAATACGGCCTTGCTCTCGAGCAGTAATACTTTCAACGTAAATATTCCGGGCTGACCCATAGCCAACGTTTAACATCCACTGAGCTGCTTTCAGCATTGCCTCATAATACGGACTCTTCCAATGCAAATATGCAACGATGGGGAGCGAAACGCATCTTCTCCGATTGCAAGGCGCCCACGAATGCACCACGCCACCAGGCCTTTTAGGTCGCCAGAAGATAAGTGCGCGGATTCAACAACTTAGGAAGCTGCAACATATTCCGCACCCAACAGACGTTGCTCACATAAATTGGAGTCCCTCCATACCTGCAGAGCTTTTGAATAGGGAGAATTTCAGAAATGGTTAATGATGACTGCTTCTCTAATAATCGTACAGGTTTAGACGTACTGTATTGTTCTATTTCAGTTAATTTTGTATTTGTAATATTTAGCTCAAATTGGCCCTCACTGGAACTAGGTGAAAATGTGCGTTTCGCTTCGCTTGCTTGGTGCAACAAAGAGAAAAGTTACAATCAACAGATTTAAGTAAACGAAATGCCTACACCGTTTCCTCGATCGGATATCAAAAGTGAGGAACAGCTGGGCGGTCTTGTTTCCCAAAACAACAAACCCTGTTTATCCCGCACGATTGCGGGCACGCCACGAAAGCATTCACTCGTTCAACCAGGGTTAGTACCACAACCGGCACTCGGACAACATTGCAAAACTTTTAGCCGCGTACGAGAAACAACTTCATATAAAAGAGTTCAACGAGACCCAGTTTGACTTCTCCCGTAGTTGCAAAGTGCAGGAAGCAATGTCTTGAGGTGATATAAATAGGTGATAGAGAGCTTCCAAGTCAAATGAACCCATACACCAGTGGCTTATGGTAGTATCGAATCAAGTTCCATCCGGGTCGCCACGGTGGTATGCTGGCTGTCTCCCTTCCCTGTTGATCGTTCCAAAATGCCGCTGAGTCCTGGCGACCGAGCATTTCTTGCAGCTGAGAGTGGAGATATTCGATAAATCGTAACGCGACAATTCCTGACAACTAGCAGTATCTATTTTCCTCCTCGTTGGAACCGCGCCCGTTCGTGCGTTGTCGAATGGTAAGAGACCTATTAAAGTCCTGCCCTCCTTGAACTACTTTATTGCCCAATCCCGACACGACAAATAATAACGAGGCATTCCACTCCCACGCCATGTCGCCGTCATAATAGAATATAAGCAGAAGAATAATAACCGGGTCCCGAGATTCGATGCTGCCTGCTCGGCTGTTTCGGTGGAAGATGTTGTTGCAGCTGGCGCCATAATTCACTAGTTCTCGACGAACTGTGCAGGAGGAGCCGCCTTGGGTGACGGTGCAGGTCCACAGACGCGTAGGTAACACCCCCTGGAAGAATGACCATATATCGTCGGTTGCAGCATCACGTCCCCCGTGATGATTTCTCTCTCGTTCTCTCCTTCTCTCACTCAGTTACTGTCCTTCCCCCCATCTACTGGCTAAGCCCTCTCCCGACTCCCTTCTTCAACCATGTGTCTGTCTATACAGATGCCACATATCACGTCGACAAACCTGCGCCTGCTTGCCTGCAAAGGATGTGGCTGGCTGACTGCCCCCAAACGAGCGATGCGATGGTGGCAGGTATATTGTCGTTTGCTTTGTACCCCCCACCCCGTCGTTCTTTTCTAGCTTACGCGTGTGTTCGGAGAATTGCTGTACTTGTGTGTGCTACCCTTCTGTCTGACCGGGTGTGTGCGTGTGTGAGCCTCTCGCTGCGTGTGTGGGAGGGTGGCCGTTTGTGTATTGCTGTTCTGGGGTGCCACTGTATTGTCGTGGTTGTTGTGGCCGACGCTCCTGGCGGCGCTGTCTCGCAGATGTTGTTTATCTCCCGACCACGCCACGGTTGGTGTCCGCTGGTAGGCAGGCAGGCAGGCCGGCCGGCCGACCAGCAGCCCAACGTTAGACGGGTCCGTTAGACCCGAAGAGATTCCCGTCTTGCACCCCATATCCCAGTAGGCAGGGACATCACAGTCCCTCCCTTCTTCCCGGTCGGCGTCGCGTCTGTTTGTCGACGTCGTCGTCGTTTTCGGCGACTCCACAACAACGAATGACATATTGCTCGAGCGCCCCTGGCTGGCATGGACTTCTGTACTCCCCCACAGTCACAATGGGAGAGAGAGAGAGAGAGAGAGAATGAGAATAGGAGAGACAAGTCCATATATATATATATATATATATTTATATATAAATATATACACACACAGAGACACAGGCGCCCACATACAGACACGCATATACGTAAATACGGACTGATGTACACCATCAGGCGACAGACGCTACGAACGCCGCTCTCACCAAGCGTTAGCTCGCCACCAGGACTACACCGTGATCCAGCCCTTGGCGACGAGTGCTACAGCGACTATACTACATGACAGCCAGTTCTACCATGTCACAGACAGGACAGAAGCTCACGAAAAGCGAATGGGACAGGCAAAGGGAGAAGGAAGTCCGTAGGAAAGTGGCCGTCATGGGGCAACCCCCATGAGTAGGAACATGGGATGTGCGCCAGCCTACTCCAACAGCAGCAATGGGATACAGGATAAGTGGGCTTTGAGCAGACCAACAGTGGATCCCGTCCGCCCGCCCGTTGGAAAAGAAAGGAGCAACTTCCCATGAGACCTCGGGTTGCGCTTTGGCGCCGACGTTGATCCTACATCTGTTCGTTCGGCACAACGAGGAAGGCGCCAAGGGGGACAAGCCACCCGCGCGGACATCATGCGCGCCACAGAAGACTTGAGAAGGAAGCCCCTATGTGCTTCTCACCCACGCAGAGGGTCCGACTGCGAAGCTGTATGACATACATATTTACGTGTTGAAGTATGATCTGCCAGCAAACTTCTTAACAGCTATACACGTAAACAGTGTACCTATACCACCGGACCGAGGTAGTGTGATGGAGCAACTTGAGCTAATTTGAATGATTTTGCTAACCAGCTTAACTAACTACTGAACTTCCTAAAGGTTTGGCTGACCCCAGACCCCTCAAGTGATGAATACCTTGAAATAAGAATAGACGGCCGATTGGAACATCCCATGAGATACTCACTGCCACTAGCGATACCAACTAGCGACAGGCGAATATGAAGCAAACGACGTAATGAATAGTTATTATTCTAGACAACATATTATTCTACGACGTTACTGTCCAGTAATCATTATTATTAATATTATTTTTTACCACAAAATCTCTTTGCACTGTCTCCTCATTTGTAAACACCGTCCCTCGCACGACGTGTTTTTAACCTGCAACAGGGCGTTGCATCAATCTCTCACACTGAAACCATATTCTTTATGGGATATTAAACCTAGCACCTGTTCCTGCAAATGTTACTATATTTTGGTAAATTTTTGTTTTATCAACAGACAAAAACAATATGCATATACACCAACCAACTCAGGGTGTCAGGTCGCGTACGAATAATGTCTGTCCAATGTATTGGCAATGTTAGAGATACAAGTGATGCTCACAAGCGGTATCTATACAGCATGTCACGAGCGTAAACGTAAAAACGTTTCTGGTGAATGAGCATGCCTAGTCACCGTCGTTCAGACCCGGGAACTCTCGAAGGTTATTCCTGTGAAGCAATTCCGCTGGGATTGAGTATTTGATCGTGTCGGTCGTACAGCTGTGGTTTGGCGTCCGTGTCATCTTCACGGAGTTCATGGATATTGCCCCAGGCCGTCCTCAGAGACTTTCGGAAGAGAGAACAATTGGTGAATTTTTATCTTCCAACGTCAGTATACGTTTTGCGGGACTCGTTCGAGAGCCATGTAGCAATACTTCAGCGGCAGTGCTCTTCAAATATTGCAATGATATATTGTACACATATATCAGGCTGGCGTATCTTATTATATAGGATTTTTATCCATCGGGCATGCCTTATGAAACATACACACATCGTACTGTTGCTTTGATCGGTCAAACGAGAATATTACTACTCTGGTCATTATTTATCATCTCTAAATGTACAATACTAAATGAAGGAGGGTTTCCCATTAATAGGAATTATTTACCGTAGGAATAACACAAATTCATATTTGTTATTCATGTTTGTGAGAGCCGAAACCTCTCAGCACAAACATTCCGGCAGAAGAAAACACTACGCCTATGACGCGATGGCGTGCCCTGGGTCATTTGTATGGAGACATTGTCTGTATTACTTCCTTACGAGTATTTCTAAAGTTCAAGCAGAAACTCACCGTGGTCCCCTGCTGGCCCATAGTGACTATGATACGGATTGTTGTGTTGCATCTCTACCAGTCAGCCCGTGCCGTTTACGGCATACAACGCGCTCTTTACGAATTTCTGTTATTACTAATAGGCGCTTCATGAATCGATATCACCTATCCAATTTTTCCTTAGATGTATTATACCATACTCGGTACACATTTAAGCTGAGCATGTGGACAGACGGCCACCTATTGTATATGATAATGAGGGTTACCACACAGCTGCAAAGCTTCGTACCAGTTTAGGTGCTGCCTCAACCAGACGTGGTCCGACAGCGACTCATAATACACGGCGATTCAGGGCCATTGTGAAGTAGTGTGTCTAGGAGACCAGGCAGCATTCTTTTCGCTGGGAGAAAAAACTCCTGTAAGCTGCTGGGTGCCTTCTTTTTCTCGGGGCGTGGAATCACATTAAGCTTGCCTCCGGCTGGTATTTTTATCTCTCTTTCTCTCTCCCCTGTCGTAGGAGTTGGAAAAGCTCTGGTCTACTTTTGCGCAGAAGAATACCTTTTGCGGGCCGCAGAAGAATACCTGGGAAGAAGATGTGTGTTACCGTTGTCGCACTCTCCCTCTCTCCTTAGACCTTTTCGTCTCCACTGCTTCATCTCGTCGCATACGTCTGACACCTGCCGAAGACATAGATCTGGCCACATGAAGGCGCCCATTTGAGCACCCTGCTTACTCGGCGCAGTCACCAACGATGCAGACACACACAGCCCGCGAACACACCCCACGCTTTCACACATGGTACACGCGTCTGAAGGTGTCGTGCTGCCATCTTGGTGGCAACTGATCCGACGGTCAGAGAGCAAGAGACGAACTGCGACCGAGAGAGACCACCAAGTAGGCAAGCGCGAGTGTAGGAGCCCTTCGAAGAAGATACTAGGACAGCACTACCACAAGGTCCGGGTAGCGGGCGGCCCGGTAGTCGCCTCACGTCCCGACAAGCTCTTCCACCGTCGGCTAGTCTCGCTGCGTTAGCCACCCACCCTGCCGTGCTCACCGTGGCGAACGGGGCGACTGTACGACGCCGGAATGGGAGAAAGGCGGCGACTAGCGCTAGATGGAGGAGCCGTCCCTCTGGTAGCGTCTGGCGTCTAGCACGCCAGCCGAGCGCACAGAGAGAAGCAGCCGCTCTCGAACGCTCCGAACGAAAGGCGAACGAGGCCCTGCACGTCGTCGTACGAGCGAAAGGGGACGCCGGCGGGGGAGACGAGTCAAACGGGACAGCAACGAAGGCTCATAGCGTAACGGCCTACCGACCGAGACAGCTTAGACGTTCGCCACAGCCACTGGCGCCACTTGCACGCGTCGTAGCTCCGCCTTGAGTTGCCCAGTGGATGACACGACCGCAGCGTCGACCGGATACGAGAGCAGACAGAAGGAAAACCTTGCCGATGAAATGGGAAATAGAGGAAGAATGCTGGTTGCCGTCGATACCTCATAAGAAGAAGATATGAAAAGGAGAATGGACGAGTAGAGTCTGTGTTTGCGGTGGGTATATGTGCACGGGCGCGGGTGTCGGTGAATTGCTAACCTTAGCCTAAAATGTATGCTTATGAAATTATCATGATAGACATCTCGGTGGAGTGTATTTTAGTTACGTTATTAGATCCAGGACAGGAGACTGGAATATTTTATAAGCTTTGGAGCGCTTGGCCGGGTTAATGAAATCGCTAAGTAGATCCACAATCGTTCCTCGTAAGTAGCTGAGATCCCGTTAAACCTGACGGATTATTATGGAGTGAATGAGAAACGCTTTCATACTCAATGGTAGTTTCACTCTCTGTGAAAGGCGACCCAGATATGTAGGTTCCAACTTCAATGGATTATGCTAACTCTTTGTCATCTTTCCCTTAGATAGGGGATTTAGCTCTAGTTGAGGCAAATCCCTTACAGCTTCTCCCTCTTTTGAATTGGGATATCGTAACTTTCCTGTTGTACTACGTATATTGTATTCATAATTATATATTATATTGCAAGATATATTGAATATTACATTTTCTATTTTGTTTAACCTTTGTTTTCGCACTAGTTTGTATTCGCCCGAAGTTGATATTTCTCCGTAGCGAAAAGAGGGTAAAGATATACACTTGGGCTCATTTTGCGATTGTAGGACGTAATTTCTGGATACGCCACAATGATGCAAGCTTTACAAGAAATTAAAAGCCCTTCGAACTATATCTGTTCGCAGATGAATAAACTACCCTTACTGTAGCCCTAGTCCCCTCAAACGAAATCTTAGACGTCGAAGACAAATGATTGGACGTATGTGCAAACTTTCTATTTCAAGATTGCCACAATGCGGAAAATTAGCAAACAGCGCCAGGAAATTATCATCTCAGTTCGGTAGTACGAGCAGCAATGAGCATGGACCTTTATTCGGCCTGTGAATTCGCCTGAAATGGGATTATTGTGTAGGACTGCACCTGAATAGCAATAGAGGAAAGTAGGTATAATGTGTCAATCTTACTTCTCCTGCTCTCGAAAGTAGTTATTGTTGTTAGAAGATCCCTATTGTTAGCAATGCATCGAGCGATTGTAGACGCAAAGCGACGTGAAGTAGGCGCTCATTGTGGCCAGAGTATCCGCATCAACAGCATGAAATAACAAAATCGAGCTACTTAATGAATGCTTTCGAAAGTGTTGCAACTTGAATGCATGTCTTTGAAAAGCAAGATGTTAGAAGCAAAAAATATGTGAGAACCATGATGGCCCATTTACAAAATACAATTCTGAAGGTCTTGAATAAATGTAACCTTATTGAACAAGATAATAAACATATATGGGCCAAGGACAGAGTCCTGTGGCGTAAAATAAAAATTAATTCTGAAGGTTAAGTTATCCGATAAGCATAATGTGACCTAAGTTCGACGAATGCGCAAGTTAAGTGTAACGGAGTCATGCAAGGATGCGATCAACGCAACCCACGACGAGGGAATGTAATTGTCAAGCCCCGCTCGTTGATGAAGCAACTGATGACCAAACGGATCCCGCCGATCCTTGTATCTACAATGAGCTCCTCCTGCATCGGCGATACATCGGAAACCGGTGGTTCCGAAGAAGAATGCCGAAACCCAGAGGTAAGTCGTTTTTGATTAGCTCTGGCGATCAGAGCCTCTTAAATGATAGGATTGTTTTCATAAGCATTTTCTAAATATTCCATATTCCACTGTAGAATCAATATCAACTGTTGTAGCCGCCATGTATCAAAGCAACCCGTATTTGAAAGTAACTGCTACAAGACTTGATATGTCATTGATATCATGAGGGGTTCTTTTTTCTAACAACTTAATAGAATCAAGTTGCCTCTGACAGAGATGGCGCGGGCAGGTTATTCGAGTCGTCGGATTACACGGACAACTTATTTCACGTCCAATTGCCGAAGAAGTATCGGCGCATCACGCAAGGTGCATATAAGTAGGTTATCTAGCACGCCTTTGTTTAGAAGTACGTTGAGAATTCCCCCTATTGGTCGAAAGTATGGGAGCCGCATTCTGAAACACTGCGTACGTGACAAACCTAGAATGTAACAGCGGCTTGAACAGCGGCAATAATCCGCGGGTGTGTCCCGTCGCTACTTTTCAGCGCGATACAAGTTCCTCTCGTTCGCGAGGCCCAGATGTGGCCAGGCGCACTTCGAAGTGAGGCTAGCAAAGTGAACATCACCGCCATTGGCTTTCCTTTCGCTTTCTCTCTCTCTCTGTGTCTCCTATAGCCTTGTTTTTTCACCAACACAGCAAAAACTTTTGATATAGTTGTGCGCATGTGTTTCTTGGATCATCTCAGAGGCTATTTGGACTGTCCTGAAGGGACTTTCATGAGCCCGAATCGATTTTAGTGGTTGTTCGAAATATCGCCCCTTCCAACGTCCGTACCGCCAGGACAGGTAACAGCTGTTCCAAAACCCTCTTCCATACACCGCTTGAGACTCTCAACGTGAACGACGTTCAGCGAACGAGCATACTTTCTTCGCTTCCAATATGTCGCCCGTAGGGAGTGGCCAGTGTGATGCCAGTGAACAGTGACTTCTTACAAGGGTGCACGTTAAGAAAGTCCGCGCCATTCCGTCGCCATTGTATGAAAATGCACTTCGTAAAAGGGCTGAAGAAAAATCTAGTAGTTGCATGGCGAAGCCGCCTAACGAAATCTTTAACGGAAATCAATCAATGCCCTGATGTTCGTACTACAAAAAGCGATTCTACATAGGCCGCAGCCAATGAATCGTTTCGTTTTGTAATAAATATGCGAAGGCCACGTCTCTGCAGGCAATACGGGTTAACATACGAGTTCTCAGTTTCTGACGACTATGTTCTTTGGTCCTAGAGATGTACGATTGTTACACTTCTTGATACTACCCAATAAGGCATATTTGCCCGAATTATATGGCGGTTGATGCAGTGTAAGTTGTCAAGCTTGAGAGAAATATGCTATTCGTTCCATCACTTCAAACAACCTGTTGATAGACTTATTTTTATCGGATCTGATATAGAATATAAATAGAAACCCTTTCATTTTCGTAAAAAAGGCGGTGCAATAATTAATCAGTAAGGTATAACAAAGACCCATTTTTCTGGTCGTTGAGTCAAGCGTCATACGAATTGACGAGGCGGTCACTTAGCCGACGTTTCGGATACGTAAATCAGCTGTGTCTCAATGGTGGTGTTGTTTCCCGATCACTATTGATCCAACCAATGTGTATGCGCCCGCATCGGTACAGTCTGCCACATTGTCTCGTGCCCGTCGACCTAACTTATGCTGCTAAGGAATCGTAGGGGTTTGCGTCAGTGTTTCCTTTTCCTTCCGCCGTATTCCAGTGCAACGCGTCCTGTGCAAGTTCCGGAAGCCTCAGTATGTATCCGACATACCCAGTACCGACCCTTCTAGCAGCCTCTCGACGCCGGTCGGTAGTGCTGTTGTCTTATACATGTCCTACGCAATTGTTCCCACCACAAAACATTTCGCAGATCAGTCCAACGAATTCGCTTTCCTCCTACCGAGCAGCATCAGAAGCATTTAGCGGGCGGGAACTGACACTTAGGCTAGTCTAATCCGAAGTATGCTCACCGACGTCAATCCACCGGCGTGACAGCGAAACATTAAGCGTTCGTATTCATCCAGGCCAACAACTGTCTTGGGAGGCGGAGAAAAGGCCGCATGGAAAAATCGGCAAAGAATCTATCAGCGAGAGGATGCATGAATATTGTTCGAATGATGATCCGATATCCGGCAGAGAGACCGACGGGGGTAATGTGCGCTCGTGCTGTCCCGGCCGGTCGCGGCCTTTGCTTCCGGAGCTTTTCCTTCGGCTGTCCTTGCTGGTGCATATTCCTGTGGATGTCCGGGCCACTGGAGTGCCGGAAAGGCTGACTGCCTGATTCGCTTCTACCTTGCGCTAGACTAGGTCGGGCTGTTCTTCCGCTACTCTCATGGATTCCCTAGTCGGCTGCTCGTGCCGAAGACGACGACGACAACTAGAGCCATAGAGGAGGCGTTCGTGATTTGGGTAATAGGAAACGGGCTTCGTCGCTTCTAGCCCACCGGAATCGATGAATGCTAACTGGCTCCCGGTGTCGGAGCTGCCCGCCGCTGAATCGCCCCAGAGTAGTAGCAGGCCGCGTTCAGGCAAAAGCGTCCAAAGAATGCTTCTGCCATCGAACAGGAGGAAGTGGCGCCCACTTCTCCAATGTGACATCTGGCGTCGGCGAAGCAGTGACTGGTAGACGTCTACACAGCTCTTACTTGTGCCTCGCATTCTGTCTCGGTGATGATAATTATTGGAGCCGCCGTCCCAAACGTAACGATCACTCCCCTATTGCCAGCTAGCTCTTTGATTCATTGAACACCAGATCGACAGCAAGGCCGTTCCTGTACCATTTGTGCACTCGCTTTCACGCCAGTCGGGGCGAGACAAGACTTTGCTCAGTAGTGTTGATTTCACATTCTGATGGAAGCAGATCGTTATGAAATGGCAGCATACTTTACTCCAGCTTTGCCGCACTGCAATTCAAGTTCTTGGGTTTATTAAAAGGGATCTGTCCTTCGGCAGGATTGGATTCTGAGGTTTTTGTCTTTTTCGCAGCCAGAAACGTTTTTCGCCGCCGATAAGTACACATTCTTTGCATTTACGTTGGCAATGTTCGTTTGTGAACTATGTATTTTGCATGTGATATAAACACCGACTGCCATGCTCTTATGAGTCGTGATCCGCTTTCGCTGAGAATAGTGCGTACCATAACGGATATCGCATGTTGGTGCCAGTCGATTGATAATGAGCGTTAAAAAGGCGAATTAATAAAAAAAATCATCATTGTGTCGTAGTGCAAAGTAAAGAGCCAACTATGGATGACTATGGATTCTACAAAATGGTTACAGATACTACTAACTAGGATTATCAGAGAAGATATCAATATGATATAAATATATATGTAAAATCAAAGCTATAACCAATATAATAATGTAGATGAGATATCTTATCATCCAAATGGTAGTGCATAGATTACACGAACAAGGAGCCAAACCATCTTTATGCCCGTCACAGGTGGAGTGAATCAAATTATGGTCATATATAAGCGAAGCAGCTAACAAATATAATCACCATCGAGTGAATATAGATACCATGTTACAGTCGTGATCTCCACCCAACATGTTTTAAGACACGCAACAGTATTCATATAAGCCTCATACTACAATGCATATGCAAGGCTTATTAAAGTCCCTGCTTCAAGAGAATCCAAATCATATTCCAAGTGCTAAACTTCGGAAAGCCAGCGCACGTCTCAGGACTTGACAGAAGATTCGGATATGTCATTTCGAAATATAACATCACCGTACGGATACGCAAGTCAAACGTTCATAGGTAGATAGTCTATTACATCCTTAAATGACAGTTGTGAACTGATGAGCTCAGACGCATATACAGTAGTTTCTTCTCAACGGCATTATGGTCAATTCAAATGCACTTTTATTAAACAAAAATTTACAAGTCACGTTCCCAACAGAGAGTGTATCACATTGTAATCAATAGGTAGTAGCTGGTCATAGTCAACTTCAGTTCACGCGGCAGGATAGTTTTGCAAAACGATAATCCGCAGAGTCAAATTGCAACGGGTGGTCGTGCCGTCATTACGATTTCATATAAAAATGCGATCAATTATAGTGAGACGAGAACACTCATTAAACATAGAGTCACTACAGTACATGTTGTAATGCCTCTATGACAATAATAATAATAACGCAATTGTATTCAATTTATACATGTGGCTCATTAGGATTAATAAAAACATACCTGGTTTGTGTGCTCTCTCCAAAGCCATACATTATTTTACTCGTCACTCAAGCATAGGTTTGTCTAGACTTAAATGTACCGCTGATTCCCGGATTTCAACAAGACATTCACTTCTATGTCGTTACGTGTCCAACTTCTGCTAGGGCGGGAACAAACACATGTCGAGCGTCGGTAGCTTCCCGACAACAGTCTCCTACCAAAGCCTCTGCCCTGTTACCATAATGTCTAGAAATTACCTCACGAATTCCTGAAAATGCTCGACGATTGCTCAAGCACCTCATTAGACACTTATCGTTGCATGATACTAGTTCTAGCTTGGCTAAGGAACGGGATCAACGCGCATTCGTCGGATCCTCACATCTGCAGAACATCTCGACTGGCTTCGCAGGCCTTGCGTGTCTCTCCCCATATTCCAGCCTGGAGAGACTGCGTCGCAGTGGCTGCGCATAAATACCGGTGAACGCTTAAGGTATACACGCATATATGTTCGCTGGCACGAGAATGCGTATAGAGAAAAATGAGGAACACTCAGGTAAAATCTCCCGTGCAAATCGTCTCTATAGACAAAACTAACATAAGCACTTTCTGCGAGTTAGAAGATTCCATTAAGAGCTGCATTGTTCGCTGCCTGACTTCTGTTCGCCTCAACAGTAGACGTGAAGTTTTAGAGTGAACCATAAAAATCGTTCGGTAGCGATTGGTTAGGTGTCCTTTTTTTCAATTTTCGGCTGGCTCGTCACATGTGAAAGAACTAATCTAAGGTCTTTCGTCCTTTGGTATTATAGGTGTACGGCAAAAAGATTCGCGACCCTTGCCCTTGAGAATCTTGACGAGATGAGCACACCTTCCAGGTGTTAGGTTATCTGCGTAACATAAAGGCAAATAAGACAGTGCACACGTCTTGATATACATGTTGTTCTTAAAATTTTATGGAACCTCCGAGCTAGGGGTTCCTCTCTGCTCGGACTTTTGGTCCAAATTCATTTTCGCTAGATGGGAAATCATCAACTCTCGATGCACGTTTATCCAGGTGGATACTAATATGTGCTAATAATAAAACCATAATGGACCCTTTTTGGACCGTAATGAAAACGCAACATCTGCGCTGTTGGGAATTTCTTCCTTCAGGCCATCCGAAGTTATTAAGGTGCTTGTTAGCTTCCATTTGCATATTATTCATTCTTAATTATACATACATGTTATGAAGACCGGCATGTAAAGGTCAGCTCCTTCAAACACCTATTCAGCCTGGTAAACACCTTTTGATTATATGCTACAATCGCATTCGCAGTCAGGCTGTCAACAAAAGTATTCGACCATAGTCTACAATCATCCTTTCTAAAAATAGGCACCTGCCAGTTGCCAAGTAGACGACGTCATCTGATCCTTACCTTCGAATATTTTTCCCTTGATTCGGCAAAAACTTGTATGCACTTCACACGTCGTCATTATAAATGACCTACTTTCTTAGTAATTACAATATGTTCACTATACAAGTTTATGGTTATTATTATTCTCATTATTCGATTGTTATTATTGCTACAGCTCCTAATAATATCAAGCACTGCGAGAGCACCGAAGTAAAGGCGAACGCGTGTGCCTGAACGTGCCCAGACGGAGGTATGGGCCTTGGCAGAAAGAGAGAGAGATAGAGAAAGGTTTACGTGAACAAAATATTTTTAAATTTGCGCGCCATTCCTCCTGCAATATGTTAAACGATAGTTGCCTTGAGTTTACTTCGCTGATTGAAGATTTTTAATGAACAAATAATGCTCTGTACGGGTGTATAACTTTTTCTGTCCAAAGGCGCGACGGGCAGTCGGTACGCATCAAAGAATTTGAGGCCTTCTTCACAAACTGTGACCTTCACAACTCGAACACCTTGCTCGAGGGATGCCGTGCCCGTTACACAAATTCGAAGACTGGACATACTCAAGCCAATATAAACCTCGGTAATTTGTACGGAACTGTGCGTGTGCGCTTTAGCGAGTTCCCGCACTCCAGCTCCTGCTGTTCTTCTCCGCCTGCGGTTTCTACGAAGCTTGATCGTCCCTGCTACCGTCGGCCCAAGCTTCTTCGCCTAGCCGAGTTCCTATATAGACGCCGCCTAGGACGTTTTTGTGTGCCGTAAAGAACTTAACTTGGTCATGCTCTGAATTCCCTTCATATTTTTCTCCTGTGTTCCTTGCTGTCGTTTTTTGCTTCCTTCTTCGGAGAGGCGTACGGTCCAAGTTTCCACGTTGACGAGCGAATCCTGCTCGGTAAGCAACTATGTCTCTAGAAGGTATAGTACTATTGTATTATGTGCCGATGCGTACGACGTTTCGTCGACTTATCTACGCAAAACAACGTAAAGCTACTTGACTCATGTCGCTCAGGATCTGCGCATTTGGTTTAACCCCTCATTCATCATCGAATGCATTGTAGTCCTATTGTGAATGACCATTTAGACATAAAGGGGCTCTTGATCGAATATCTGGCAAGCATCGAGACCACGGAATTGCAAGAATTGGACGCAGCACAACCGGAATTTAAATGATGTCTCTAGCAACGGAGCAACCGTAGCGAGTTCTCTTCGGTACTTCCTTGGGCACACTGCCACGCATAGAAATGAACTGGTCAAAAACCTCCAGCCAAGTAGCACATCTATTGTCATTCCACTATATAGGTTTTACTCTGGCTACTCGATTGCGCCTGCGCGAAGCACTTAGCATTTCTGTTCTCTGCGCCATAAATAGTATAGAAAAATGATAGGGGGATAGAGAGGGAAAGAGCTAAAGAAAAGATTTCGATACTATTTATACTGCGCGTTTCATACCGTCTCGTTCCGCCTTAGTGGATTATATTCAATAGAACAACCTGCAAGCTTGCCACTGCTTAAACAGACATACCTCAGTGTCAGTAACTTACCCTTGGGATCGTGTTTTTTCTCCGGCTGTTCTTCATATGCTAGACGTGTACAATCGATACTATTATCATGATGCGTATCAATTCGACACAGAACTGAACAGTAGGGCTGTACCCTCGTTCAGCCTGAGCACACTGGTCGCACGCAGCGGCACAAATTTATCACGGCGACGAGTAGGATAGGATAACAACCACAGTTGGTTGAGGCTGAGGCAGTGGTAGCCCTATCAGCCGGCTTATACTTCTATGTATTACGTAGTCTTTGTCCGCTCGCTCTCTCCCTCTGTCTCTCTCATTGTATCTTGCGGGTGCGCTCCCTGTGTCCCGCTATTTCGGAGTTCCCTTGCTCGCCGCTCATCCAGGCTCTTGCCCACGGCTTACAGCGGCCAAGAGTAGCCTGCTTACCCCTTCCCCCTACCCAGCCGGCGTCTCCTAGCTCAGACGGCAGTAGAAAAGGCCGCTGCTAACCGCGGGCCGCAGCCAGTGGTTGAGGCCGAACGACCGAAAGCGCGGCGCTGTTCGCGCGAAGGGGTCCCCAAGCACTGGCAATTCTCTTCGGCAAAGGAAGACGGAGCGGCAACGACTGCTGCGTGTTCTACCAAGCGCCATGCGGCAGACGCCGCCTCCGCCAGCGCTTGCAAGGACGCCCCACACCGGCGAGACGATGCATTGCTTTTAAGAAGAATCATCTCTGCGCCTCGAGCAGAACCGGCAACATCATGAGCAACATCGCCATCATCATAAGCAGAGCAGAAGCGGCATCCGCAGCAGTTGCGAAAAGGATCACTGTGTTGTGCTGTTTGTTTTACACGCTTGGAGTCGACCACGTAGTGTGTCGGCTGCACAGGGAACGGGGCCCTCCACGTGGAAGCTAAATAAATAGAGAAAGCAAGAACATTTATAACGCGCTAATCTTCGCCAGCTCCAGCTACATCCTTCTGGTGATGGCGCAGAGGAGCAAAGTAGGTAGAGGATGAAGGTGGATACAACGGATGAAAACGATGGAGCGAGGCAGGAAATGCGCCTATGCTGCCAGCTATATATATATATATATATATATATATATATATATTATAGCTAGTTGACTACAGTCTAACGCTGCGATTGGAGCCAAGGTGAGCTCCGGTGAGCAAGTCCAAAAGATCGCATTGATAAAATGCCGGAGGAGCATCTCGTGGAATAATCCCTACTGCAGGATCACATGGTTTGGGTGGCCTGGCATCTCGTGAGAACGCACTACTGATAGTGAATCTATTCGTCGTACTTGTCGCATACTGGCGTCTACAGAAACGGACACTGTGCATGAATCACTTTTCTAGGAAGATAGTTTATTTTATCTGCGATAAGTAGTAGTACATCTACTTCCTGGCGGTAACGCTTGAAAGCATTGGCCGCTGTGCAGTAATTCAAATTGCTGAAGGTTAGTAAACACGTTGAGCACTTTCTTAACGGTTGTATACATGCGCATACATGACACCAGGAAAAAATCAGCTTCTTTGCAAGGTGGCTGGTGCTCATCCCTGGGTGGACGACCAGTGAAATGGATATATCCGCATTGTTCCGATCACAAGCGGCCTGCATGCACGTGCTGAGTAATTCATACAAGTGCGTGCAGACTTGTTGCACGTGTCTAGCCTTCTCCGACAGCCCTACCCGATGCCACGGCGACGCACGAGCACACAGCTGATTCGTTCTTGTCATGTTCAAACAACGACGACCCTCACGAAAAATGCATGCTTGTAATTGTCATGTGCCTATCGTTGTCTCTTGGCATGGTACGCGAGTCGCCTTGGCCATCTAAAACAAATGTACCCAATATCTGTCGATAGTGTTTCAGAGAGTGCATATTATCTACAAAGAACAAATACACTCATAATGTATTGATACCAGATACCACTTAAACTAGCTGCTCGTTCGTACATAGCTCGTTTCTGCGGCAGGCGCCATGAAAGTTCAGTCGGGACGGGAGATTGTTAGGTACAGTCGATGTTGATGGCGCAGGGAACCAGGTGTTGAAGTAAGTCAGAGCAAATCTACAAGGTTGCTACGTGCTTGTGAAGCCACTCAGTACAACTACCGCCCGAACAGGTGTCTCACCAACATATGAAGGGGTCTTTCGAGAGGCAGGGAAACGATACCCGACAGTAGAGAGCCTTCTCGATTCGAGTTGGCTATTCGAATCATCACGTCTCGTGAGGCTTCTTTTTGATTCTTACACCAAAAGAGGAAGAGGGAGGGAGAGAGATCAACGAGAGCATCAAAGGTATAATCTCAATGTAGATTGTGCTGTTACAGAAATCCATAGTACGCAGCAATTAGGGTGTACATGCTTATAGGTAGGCAATAGTTCGTATGGAGGGTAGCGTTGTCGCTTAGCCGTTCAAGCACGGGAATTTCTGTTGGCATTTTACTACACCGCTTATTTTGAACTGATTTACAAACCAATATCCGCTGGCTGATAATAACTAGGTAATAACTAATCAGCTAACTAGGTTAGTTGGTTAGCTCGCTGATTGACGATTGAAGGCCGGGGTGAGCCTATTACATTACAAATCGACCAAGGATTTTATCTGACGCCTTTACGAGCAGCGTAGGACGTTGGAGTAACAAGCATGAGGGTCGTAGGTTCGAGCCCCAGCTGACACTCAGAGATTTATTTTTCCAAGTTCTCTGGGTTTCTAATATTGGTTCAACTGCCAGTTACGTTTGATGCCTGTGAAACTAATTGGAGTCCCTCTCCGTGATATCATTTGTTGGAACTGGTCTCGACTGCACCACGTGAAGTAGAGGCCTTTAGCTGGGGTGGAGAGGTGGTGGGTGCTAAGCGACCTCACTCTTTGCAAAAAAAGGGTTACATCGATGACACCTCTATTATTTTTCCTTTCCAACATGTCGCTGGGGGTGGTATTCGATGACGGCTGAAGGATCTGTAATTCGCCGTGTCTCTGTGATGATCATATGCTTAAATATAGTTTACACTCAGAGTATAGTGCATATGATCGCCCTGCTCCCCGGAAATGCCATTAGTATACGCATAATTCTCATTATTTGGTCTTCTGCTCTCGAACATACTCGTATATTGTTTGTAACCATCCCGTTGGTTGGATGCTTATCTGCTGATCTACCCGGTCTTCGTTCTTGCTGTACCTTGAAACACCGATTTATTTTTACACACCCCTTTCAAACACGTCTAGGGCGTTCCTATCCTTAATGTCGTAATCGAACGCACCAACGGCCTCAGAAATCCTCGCTGTGCGGATGCTGGTTGTGGCGAGACTGTGCTATGTAAAGACTTCTTCGAAACCCCACGAAGCCATAATTGTTTTATATTACAGCTTTACTAGTCCATTATTTCGTTAGCTTAGTAGGTTAGGTTACCCTTACCATAGCCATACCCTTCACCTGTTCTACACCAGCGTGTTCGAACCTTGTTCCAACAATCGGATTTGCGTGACCTCTTACGGCTATTTGTAAGTAACTTTTGAGGTATTGTCCCTTGCTGGATTTGAGCTTGAACCGGCCATCCGTTTATTGTAAGATTATTTTCGAATGTTTCGGGCCGATTTAACGAGCGCACAGTGTTTCCTGTAGCCCCAAATATTATTACGGTTCCCGCCATTCTAAGCATAATTTTCTACGATATCGGTTTGCTTATGTAATCACGAGAAGACATCATCTACACAGTATCAGGCACATTATGCACGATCACTTGTTGATCTGAGTATTCCACGTGCGGACAGACGTTATAGCTATTTGCTACCTCCAGTTTCGCCGTATCGCTTGTAGAGCTACCATCCCTACACTCGTTGTGCTGAAGATCATCACCAGTAGCGGCAGTTCGTCTCACCGTGTTTTCAGCCTACTCGCCCATGCGCACCCGGTAACTACCTAAAGCCCGTTATATAAGTGCGGCTATAGTGAGCGTGCATGGATACCTTTGTGTCCGAGCGAGCCCGATAGCGTGAGTGAGCTATGGGGGCGTCATTCAATGAATACTTGACACGCAGGAAAAGATCGGCGTGAAGGGAGCTGCCGGGAGTCGAGAACCGGCAAGGACCGCGGAAACCGATGCAGGAGGCTGGCTCCAGTCGAAACAGCAGCAGCAGCAGACCGCGTGTTGCAGAGGTCATCAAGATGAGCCGCTGTGGCCGCCATCTCAGCTCGTCCCTCAGTCATCCGCTGCCGGCTAACTGGTCAGACCGGTTAGCTATCCGCTGTGGCGACGGGGTCGCTAAGCTCGTACTGTGCCGCGCTGCACAGCGTACTCATCCGAGGCAGTTCTTTCCGGCCCTGTCCAGCGAATCCTGCCGCCCTAGTTGGTCGCTCTGTTCCGTTCTTTTCGGCTCGGCTGGATCCTGGAGAGGCAGTAGATTCTGTTGTCTGCTTTGCAAAAGAAGCACCAGCAGAACGAACCATGCAGCCCTATACCCAGCGTGCTAACTCTATAGCGGTCCAGTGCAGTGGTGCAGGCGTCTCGGACGTGGCTGAGGCACAGTCGGGAATAGCAGCGCCGTGTGGCGGCTGCGTCGGCAGCAGCAGCAGCACTTATCCACTCCCTTTCTCAGTCACTTACGCCGACACGCGCTATTCGTCTCGGCCTTTTCTATTATTCTTGTGCGTGTTATTTATTAACACGATGGCAATAGAGAAGAGTCTGGAGCTGGACTCCGGCACAGTATTCGCAAACCGGACAAGCAAGCCAACAGCGGTAGCAGCGGCAGCCGAGGCCTGCCCGTCGGCCTGGGACACACCCACAAGCTCAGGCCGTTGGCGGCCTAGCTGTTGGGCCTTAGCTAGTTCAGCCGGTGGGTTCCTTATCTTCATCTTCTTCCTTTCCTCCTTTCTGCTTTTCTCTTTCGATGGTTCCTTTCGAGTCTCGCCGTTTGGACGCCATCTCCGCGGGGCCTTACGCCTCCCAGCAATTGCGTTCCGGCCAGACGTTGATGCGTAATAGCATCAAAGACGGTGGACGCAAATAAATGTGCAATAAAGTGGGGGATAACCTTCCGATAAGGAAGAGAAGAAAGTAAGAGTGAGGTAGAGAGAGAGAGAGAGAGTAAAAGTACCACCATGTTTGCGCGGACAGCCTAACAGAAAGGTCGATCCGCAAATAGATGATGACCAACGTCTACAGCTTCCTATTGTGAACGTATAGTGACATTGGAATAAAGATTGCTTCGATGCTGATTTCAACGGCCTGTCTCGCTGTCAAGCACAACAATAGGCACTTTAGCAAATCTGAGTCACATAAGAAACTCCATTTGTTACTTGTGCTAAAGCTACGCGGTTTACATGTACCCAGTAACTATTTTATATTGCCAAATTAATGTTATTGTAATGACTTCTAAGAGCTAATTTGAACTCGCTCAACCACTCATTTTCGCGTAGATCGAAATGCATCTTCCTCTAATCCTCCTAATAGAAAGTAACCCAGAGAACGGCAAATTCGTCAGTCATCGACGTTCACGGAGTTAATCAGTTGCGCCTTATTGGAAATTCAGATACGACCGCCGAGGATTTTGAGGAAAGGACAAAACAGCAACGCCGATATCGAAATCCCATTTTCAAGCCACCTGTTTCTACAGTGGACTGACACCATTTTAGCCACTCAGCTGCTGGCAAGAGATCAGCCACAATAATAGCACTTAACATAGATCTCTGTTCAGTTGGTCGGACAGAGCAGTTCCAGCAATTGTATCTCTTTCAAATGAGTAACCAGCCAATTCAATCTTCATTCCTCATTCATTATTGTATATTTAAAGACGCACTATCGCGATCAGTAAATATAATATTGTTGAACGCCGACCATTCAATGTAATATTCCACGACCAAAACAGAAAACGACATCTTCTTTTACCTCCAAAAATTAAATCAGTATGTTGTAATAGAAACGGTACTGTTTTTGTTTTCTTATCAACCACAGTTCACATTTTGTTACGGCAGTCGTCCGCCTCAGAAAGAGCCGAGACACCGTCAGACGAACGGGCCAATCGCAGTGGAACTGGCTAACCAGCAGAATGGACAAAAGCGATATGGCTGTTTAGTGGACTGAACAGGCCTAGTAATAGCAACTACTCATTGCCATGGTAGCAAGCAACTCTTTGAGCCAACGCAGCAGTGATGACGGCAGTTGGCCAGCGATGGCAACGTCGCCGGCAGTGGCGCGAAGCGCACTGTACTTCTGAACGGTGGCTCGAGTGGAAGAGGAAGAGAATTGTTTTTGGCCTTGGCCCAACAGCCCGAGGCCGTAATTTCGCTCCGGCTTGCTGGCTGGCTGGCTGGTTGGCCCCTCGAACGGAACAGCCTAGCCTGTCACAGCGCGAGAGAAAGCGAGAGAGAGAGAGAGAGACAAGAGCCAAAGAGCCTGGTCATCCGGCGGAACTGACCGACTCTGCCGTGGTGGACTGCTCGCGCAAAGGCTGCCCACCCAGCCACCGGCTCGTGACAGCTCGAGTTGCAAGCGTAGGCTAGACGGCATTGCCCGACATCGCCGCCATACGCGGTGAGCTTGTCTTGGAACGCCCCTTGAAGCTGCCGCATTTACTTCTTCTTCCACTACTGCTAGCAACGGGAGGACTAAGTAGAGATGGTTGAACGAAAAAAAAACACAAAGTCTCGCCTTGAACAACGGCCACTTGAACGCGAGCTCTAATCCTCTTCCGTTGGGATCGGAGGGAAAGACCGAAGAGTGATAGACACAAGGAAGTACTGGTGGACCCCTGTCCGGACACAACAAGATCTCGGCCACTGGCTGAATGCACAAGGGGAAACGGAGGACAGGGAAGGGTAGTGGCTTAGGAAAATAAAAAGTCTTTGACTTATAGCACAAAAACAAATACGAAAAGTGTGTTGTGGTAGTCGATCTGCTCACAGCCAACGAATCGTGTAAGGGAGAAGGATGCATTCAGTCATTCATGCAGATGTATGATTACGTAACTCGCCCGCTAAAATTGAGTGTAATTGAGCGTCGTATGAGCCTGAGCTTTATGCAGACCAATTTGCGACGCTCTTACCCTTTACTATCTTTGTCGTTTTGACAAGATATGGTTAGCAATTCCATTTCAACAACATATTTAGGAGCAAAATTTAATTCTAGCGCTTCCAGCGGTCGGCGGCATACGCAACCTTCGAGGGGTCACATGTGGATAGTTTCGTTTTGGCATTCAGTCGTTGGCTCTTCAGTGGCTCATATCTCCGGTAGAAACTGTGCGACCGCTGTGAGGGCCACGGACGTGGTTAACTGAGCTTTCAGAAATATCGCTTATTTAAAATTAACATTGTTGTCAGCAAAACCATTAAGCCTGTTGAAAGCAGAATTACCAAAGTGCCCATCCATTGCTAAACTATTATATTATATTCTGAGGCAGTCCTTCTTTATAACTAAACTATGCTTGAGATAAAAAAGTCTATAATATTTCTGTCTGGATCGGATACAACTCGGCGCTAGTCTATTTCTTGTTTGGCGATGTAAACATCAGAGTTGAACAGAGATTGCGAAATCCATGGAACGCCATTACATGAAGGAGCAATCTCGGAGGTGTGACAAACAATATTGATTTAAGGGAACCATTCACCTTTAGAGTTCATAAGATACTCAGCAGTCGTTTCTGAAGGCAGGCGTTCTCTTTGACATTTTGAAGGGCAGACATCTCTCAGACAGGTGGAAGAAAAAGGACAGCTAGCCAGCCTCTCAAAATCGACTCCTTAACGTCACTCGACGAAGTCCTAGACCGTGTCCAAAGGGTGTATGGATGTTTTTGAAAGTGGGAATAGCAGCCATTCAAAAGCCACTCCGTACCTGTGTGACGCCCCCACCCATGACAGCACCACTCATAAAACCTGGGAGACCTCGAACGGTCTCAAAACGCTCGTGCAGTCTGTATTCTGTTTTGATGAGCTCGATGTTATCCGATAACCTAGATTGAATGCGGTCATAGAAAATTTTTTTGCGATTCTTGCATACAGAAAATTTAATAGATATTAGCAGGAATATGTTCTGTAAACGTATGTGGCATATGATTATATATGCATAAGTTTGTTCGCTTTCTACATCTTGTGGCATTCGCATAAACGCGTGCTGAGATAATGGCAAGATCTTAGCATACGTTTATGAAAATGTCTCAAGTCGCAAAAGACTGGAAGAAAGACGTCGTAAGACTCTGCTTTTCAAAATGATGGATCTTTTCGTCGAGCAGCCATTCGTGCACCTTTTCACTGCACTAATTCACTCCTTCAATTCCTACCTGTAATACAAGGTTACGTTCTGAGTGATTCTAACAGTGTTTATATTTGTTTTGACGGTGTATGCACGTGGCGCAACGGTATGATTTATATTGAAATAAACATTCTAGTTACTTCAATAAAAATACGAGCAAACTCAAGTCCAAATAACCAGCGGAGAGGGAGGTAATTCATAAATAGGGTTTTCTGCTTCGTCGATCCCGGTGGCGTGGTGCATTCGTGTGCGCTTTGCAACCGAAGGAGATAAGTAGGTGCCCCCCGCCGTTGCACAATTTCATTTAAGGGCTTGTCCGTCTGATGAAGCAATGCCAAAAGCAGCACTGTGGAGTTTAAATAAAGGCTAAGGATCAGCCCGAAGGCAAACGCGATAGGCTGATGTTCCCTGTATAATTCTACTGCTTTAGATGTATTTTAAAAACTGACAACTCAGTTCGAAGGCGTCGCAACTTCTGGATGCCTAATCGAAAAGCACAGCAATGTCTTCACATATATTAACAACGTAGCTGCACGACGTCCAAATACAAAACGATGCAGACCTCAAAAAGTTATTGCACAATTGGAAAAAGGCTTTCTACAATCTTCTGAAACATTTTTTCGGAGTTTTCATCAAATGGGCAACTACCTGTAGTTCAAAATTCAAGGTGGCCGACGTCGGGCGCGGGAAAAAGTGCGGACGCCACAAAATTGGGATTCTGACTTTTTTCTGAGCCAGTCGACAGATATTGTCATCTTAAGCGATTTCATTTTGTCTTTTAGTGAAGGACGCATTACATTTTATATTTTTGTTACGTTTCTAAGAGACGAAGTCAATTACGTTAGCCATTAATTGTTACTACTAGATCCGTTCTATGATATATACAGCCGTAAAGCCGATCTTGGGAAGGAAGAACCGCTTTCAATGGAAATATCTCCGGGCCTCGACCACGAGCGTTGTAAGTATAGCGGCTAGTGGTTTTACTATCACCTGAACTGCCTTTATAGAATGGAAGGACAAAATTGTGTACATGTAAGACTGCACAACCAGATAGAGCAAACGCCCTTCTCCACCCGAACTCCGGCCGTTGTTCCATTGTAGAGATGACATACGATTGAAGATCATGCGTCTTAATCCCCTTCGCACCGTTCTTATTACTTAGCGCTGTAGGTGGTATCTACTGTGTCCCACAATCCACACAACATCGACACCAAGTTGTACCGCCGTAAGTTCTACTCAAGCAATTTACAACCATTCTATCTATACACTTCTCAGACTTCGTTTCGCTGCGGCGCAGAAATCCACGCTGGACGCTAACCCCACCGCAGATATCGATCATTGCCTAGCATTTATCTATTTGACCGTGATCAGCGTGTCGAATGTGTACATTCTACAGTTGCTGAGTCTTTGACGTCTTTTGCCGCATCTGCTACTTGGAGAAAAATGCGAAAATGAAGAAGAAGCGACACAATGCGGAAGGATTGTCAGGACGAGTAGTCAAATCAAAGTTGTCCTCGGCGACGTCGTCATCTGCTGCTGCTGCCGCCGCTGCCGCCGCCGCTCCGCAAGCGTTCCACGCGGCGGGAGCGCTAATGCGCTTCTTGTGTTCGCCGTTTCGGAACCAACGTCCAAACAGAACGGAAGCCACCGTTCGTTTCGGTCTGCTTCTCTCTTATCCCATCGTCGAGGCCATCGACGAGCGTGGCGCCCCCGCGCCGTGCTCGGGGAGACGCGCGTCCAGCCAACGTACATCCGAACGTGTCGAGGGAGTCGGAGCGAGAGCAAGCAAGAAGGGGAGACAAAGCGAGAGAGAGAGAGAACGGGCGAGGGAGAGAGAACTCCAGAGCTATCGTCCGACAGGGCTAACCCTCTCGAGCGCTCGTGCTCTCCTGTTTAGCTGGCGCTAGTGCCGACGGATGGCTCAGGCGGAACTCGTCCGACCGCCCTGGTCGTTCGTTGGTCTTCGCTCGCTTGGTCGGTCGGCCGGTCGGTCCAGGGGTGGGTGGCGAGGCCAAACGAGATGCTGAACCTCCAGGGCGGGCCTGGATGGAACGGCCGTGCCGGTGGCCTACTTTGACTTTGCTCGTTTGTTACACCAACTACGCACGACCACCACGCCGCCAGCACCCTTTACAAAGCGGGTGGCCCTCGCCATCACCATTTCCCACTTTGCCCCACACGACTCTCCAGCGTCTCGATCCGCTCTACGTCTTCGTCCCATCGTGGCCGCCAACCACCGCTTCACCACTGAACACGGCGACAACGAGACCGCGAGGCTGGGTGGTAGCAGCAGCAGCAGCTTATCAGCTCCGTTTCCCCCAGAACACCCACCAAAGGTCCAGGCTCAGGGCTCCGTCGAAACCACTATTAACCAGGCAAACGCCATTAGGAAACTCCAAACAAGAAACGTATGAATGTCGACATCACCCCGTTGCGTAGCTCGGGCAGCCTTAGTGATTATTGTCATCGCAGCTATTAAGCGTAGATGCTCATCAACGATTGTAGAGTGCGTTTCTTGCCAGTGAATGATCACCGAAGAGTTTGCTAGGCACGCAGACGACTTTGTTCGATGTGCGCAGCGTGACAAAGTCGTCTGCGTTTCAGCTCGAGTTTGTCTGATCGGTGGATTTATGACAGGGACGTCGATTTATAGACGTACAAGTATAACGCAGCAGAAAAACGAATCATTCGATTATGGGAACATTTAAAAACACTACGCAAAGTTTAAACACATTTTAAATTATTTCTACCATCAGAATAAGTTTCGGAAAATATTGAAAGTACAACAAATATAGAATTTTATCTCTGCACATAACGTTTATTCGGCGTAGACGAACTCTAAACTACACTTAAGCAAATTTAGAAAGTTCACTTTTGATCTGAAAATATTCCAAGAAAATAAGACAGATATTTTCAATAGACATAGTTGCTTAATACTTGCTTTCGTTCAGCAGCAAGCTCCTCTGTATAATAGGTAGGGACGTCATTTCTCTCCGTCTGAAACCCAACTTTATGTTCACTGAAGAGGCTAACTATTATATCTATGATGGAAATACATGGTCGTTTACGGAACTGCTTTGTGGTATTGAAGTGCGTGTCGCTATTATTCATCGGGTGGGGTACTGATGATTAGAGTCACAATCGATTGATGAACATTTTGCACGAAGCAATTAACCGATTTGGCATACACTCAATGTAAGCTTAACGTACAGTTGTTTAGCGTAAATTAGGATCGTTACCGCAAATTTTAATCCAAGGTAGTTCATTCCAATTCAATTCGCTGTAATCAATCCAATCCTCGCGCGAGAAACTTTACTCAGTTTTCTTGACGGAGTTTGAGATATTCCTCCATAAATCTAAGTTTTTCTAAGTTTAACTCGCCAATATTTAGTCTCGCCCTCAATTTATACATCTTAGAATGATCTTAAGAAGTTAATATTGAACGAAAGTTAGTTGTTTACAATTTTGAACGTGTTCCGTGACTCGTACTAACCTTGTCGGCTATTCAAGTTGCCTGCTGACTTACTGTTCAAAAACCTGACCTTGACAATTGGCTGTGTGGCGCTTTCAAGTAATTATTGGGAAGTTTGACAGTCGTATGACGCAAGGAAAGTACGATTCCAATTAGAGGTGTTGCGCTCTGGCCAGTGAACAATTCCCACTACACTCTCTAATCAAGGCTTCGTTCGTATTATAGCACGCTCACATCTCCCACGATTTCAAGTAAATTACCTCGTAAGCGAAAATTAGCCCATGACAGATGACACTTAATTTGCACGCCGAACTTCGTGGTGCGAGATCGGATAAATCCTCTGAGTGAAGCAGTTGCATCTATATTCCTCGATTCAGTGTCTTAGGACGGGACATGAAGGAAATATAATTCAATAGAATCGCAATTTCTTGCCGCAATACCAGCGGCAAGAAATATCTAGTGGACAATGTAAAGTGGTCACCTATAAATGGCCTCCTCTCAAAAAGAAAAGCTATATATATATATATTGGCGGTTATTCCGTTGACTTTAAATGCTGGCCCAAAAAGTTAAGCGATATATATATATATATATATATATATGTAAAGTGCTGCCGCGTGAAAGGAGTATCATCCATATATTCAAACCTAAGACTTGGAATTCAAGGATCTCTAATTCGAATCTCGCAGGACACATGTGGTTTGAAGTGATAAGAAAGTAAACCATTGCTTAAGTGATATCTGCAAAAAAAGAACAAAACACACACAAAAAAAAGGGGACGCAAATATAGGGGATCGACTGTAACGCTGAGTCAGGCCCTGCAATGCTTTCGGATATTATCCTCAAGGGACAATTTTCCAGGTTGCTAAAAATAATCTGAGATAGACGTCTGATATAAGAAGAGGAATTACTTCAGCCGCATCGTATATATTTATTTGTTTGATATCTAGATAATATCGTTCGCTTAAATCGCACGTCGTAGTCAGGGTGGCTGTTCCATTATCATGCGGAACAATTCTACATTTAGTCACCGCGCGAAACAGTGCAAGCAAGCGGCTAAATTCGAATCGATTTGAACGTACATGTGTGCCTGTACAGAGGTTAGAGGGCGGACACGGTGAGAACTTTCTAGAGCAGGGCGGACTGTAATTGCTCAATCGGTTGGCTAATTATTTAATTATCCACGCGCGGCCTTATTATTATTGATTAGCGAGCAAAGCGTCGACTGCCTGCGGCACTCCAATACTCGGTACAATTGGCAGTATTGACAGAATTGAAACCAATGTGATTTCAGCTCATCCATGGTGGAAGACAAACACGAAGGACAGAGCTGTCTAGATTGGTTACTACCGAGCTCGCAGCCATTGGCTGTTGGTGAGTTATTCCTATACGTAGTCGTTCGAGGTAGACGGGATTTGCTTGAGGTGTAAAGGTAGCTTTAATCTCCTGGCCTCTTAAATATGACCCATAGCAAGGACGAACTTAGATGAAGCCGTAACATTAGGGTTTGCTGCCTCATATATTGAATATATATTTTTATATGCTTTACCTTTACATTTAATTTATTGTAAAACTTTCGAATAACGAAGTTGAGCAGTTGTTATTTCACAAAACCGGGACAGCTTTGTCCACCGGACCAACCAAATTAATTTCTGCTCTCCTAATAGTGAAATCGTTGCATTCCAAATATTTTATTGTGTACACGATAGTATTCTGTTATTACCACAGTATGGCCTGGTATTCTTCTAACACAAACCGTTTGACTGTAACACGTCCAACACATTTACATATAGCTAGATTGTCGAGAAATTCGTCTGTCAACGTGGCGTTTGCACTTGCAGATCGTCCTAGCAAGCCACGACACGCTAAAGTTGATTACAGCTCTATTTCGCCACGCCGTGGTTAGATGCAGAATGAATGCTGCTCAAATTGCCGCAGATGCCGTAAAAAATAAAGGCGCCATTGTATCTCTCTCTCCCTTTCGCGTTCTACGGTCACATCGCTTGGGATTGCAGTGTTGCAGACTTTCAGCAACAGCAAACGCCGTGCCGTCGGCGGGGCGCGATATGATATTTACCTTCTTGCAGATCCAGGGTATTTGCTATTTGACACGTAGGCGCGAAAAAGTCCATGGCGAGCGAATATTTCGAAGGAAGGTTAAAGTATCATTGCACGAGAAGGCGCATTCCTTGGATGCCGATCCCGAGGATAATGGCGGTACATTGAAGTTCAAGTATTTACATGAAGCCCACCCTGGAGGGCGGTTGGAACTGAGCAAGTGGAGAGAGCACTGAATTCCCGAACGACCAGGCAACGAACAAGAGACTCTTCCTAAAACACATCATTACGACGGGAAAGCAACAACATTGTTCACGGCTACGCTGCGCTGAACTTTGTTCGAGGTTGATAGCAGTAATTATGTGACACGACCTCGAAAATATGATAGCTCAATCCATCGAGAGCTGGGTTGTTTTCTGTGTCTCCCGTTCTTTTGCCTATATGTACCATATTATCAATATCTCAATATCGACATGACGGCGTCTCGTAGAATAACAATTGATTAGCAACAAAAGAACTAGAGCTAGCTGGCAAAGACAATGCTAAATGTAGAAGACGCTTGAAGATTTTGGAGTGAGGAAACTTTTAAAACCTGAGCCGCTAGATGTGTCGTAGGTAGGGAAATGCAGTCGAATATTGAATATTACATCACAATAATAATAATAATAATAATGATTATAACGTGTAATAAGAAACTAGTTCCAATATATTGGCATTTACTAACATCGCACTAACTCATATCTGTGAAAAATTGCACTAGGTGCAATTACGAGTTTGCTATAATGTGTTCCAGAAATTCGGATTTCGCGTCAAACAGTATCAGATGTCAGTTTGTTGTGTTTGAAAGATACACGCATTGGCAACTTACTTCCCAAACTCTTATTGTGCCTTTTCACGAGTATCAAACGACGTTTTTCGATTTTATAAGTGACCAAAGTTAGGATGCACTAGTCAACAGTGAGTTTCGAGAACAACCGACTTAAACGAACTCCGATTCGGCAAAATGTTGGAGACAGGTGACAGTCTATGAGAAGAAGCCTAGTTCTCGAAAGTGTATATATGGTCGTCTCCGAAGATATCCGAGTCGATTATTACTCTGGGATGTCTTCAATAGATATCGTCTATGAAGGTATTTACAAAAAACAGACAGAACTTGTAATTCTCAATGCAAAATAATAAGTCGTATTAATCTACCATTCTACTGAGGCCGTGTTAAAAAGCTTTCGTGAGTAGTCCATGCAAAAGGACACAGCTCTATGGGCATTTCTCCACAATTCTTCGCCACGACAAAACGTTGACAATCTGCTGCAAAGAGTAAAAAAATTTCCTGAAAATTTGTCGCTCTTTTAGACGAAACCTTGTGCTTACCCAACCTACTTCTAAGCGACGTCTTCATTTTTCCAAAATATTATAACAGAAAAAACATGGAAGCAAAGGATGTCACGAGCTTGATTATAAATGGACAAAACTGAGATAGCTATCGGCAATGATGTTTGAGTTCCTCGATTTCGCTAGACGAATTCAAACAAATTCAAATATGTAAAAAAACAAGTGGAGTAAGTGCCCGGGATCGGCGATAGGCTCCTTAAAAAATGGGAAAAACTGTAGACAACTCAACCAATATCTCTAGTTGTATAACAGGACTCCAGAAATTAATTGATTGTGCTTCGCATGTCCGAAATTGCGCGAAAATTGTCAGCCTCGCCTCTGTGACGCTTCGCAGATCTCTAGCCACGAAACCTACGAGAGATGCATAGACGTCTAAAATTGTAAGGTCCTCGATGCCATCCTCACGTGACACATGCAAATCGCAAGCGCAAGTCTGCACTTACAGATTTGGCGTAACGTAGTTAATCTGAAAGAATAGCAATATCCTCGAAACTTCGTAACTATAACCTTGACACGGAGGGTAAGATGTGCAATCTTACCCTCCGTGACAGAGAATGTGCATTCTCTGTCCTCATTAACAAAATGATATGATCGTTTCTGCTTCTTCCCTACGCTGCCGCGGCAGTATATGGTGACATGATGCTGCGCGAGCTACTCTATGAACGCATCGCCTGCCTGACACTACCATCGCCCTGACTGATGTATGATGTCCTGCACTAGGCGCGCACATTATGCCGATGTAATTTAACGAGACAGCGAAAGCGAGAGAGGGAGAGATAACTATGTATGTGACCCCCTATGACTACATACATACACATACTCAGACACATACAGCCACGTACTGAACAAATCGTTGAAAACAGCCACGAATCCGTGAGTAGCTGTGGGGGTGATACTGGTCGACTGAGCGGCGTAGCTATAAGTGGTCTGGTCCTAACTACGGTAGAACGTTTTTTTTTCTGCCTAGCCTTCGCTTTCACGAGACGTTACGGCTGGCTGAGGGGAGAGGCACCTGTCTGCCAGAAACGAGTGCCCGGTGAAGCAGTGACCCCGAGCCACCTTCCCCTCATTTTCTCCCACGTTCTGTTCGGTCGCATTGGCCCGACGATGTCTGTGGGATCACCATCGCCGTCGGAGGCTGTCCGTGACACTATCCGTGTTCGGCTACCGCCACGTCATGGCGGTCGGTGCTTCGCGGCCCTGTCCAACCAAACCCACAGCAAGCCCTCCAATCATTCCAGATAACACGAATAAAAATGAGCGTAACAGAAGCGGCGGCGGCTGCGAAATGAAAGCGAAAAAGCGTCCGCTGCGGAGCAAGCAAGTGCTCGCACCCCATCGCCCCCCCCCCCCTTCTAATTAAGAGAGAATTAGCGTGATCCCATTTTCGCTAATTGCTGTGAGAGTGCTAGAGGTGGGGGGGGGATCATCATTTCCCAGTACACCCACATAGTCGCCGCACGCACAGACACTCGCAGTAACTCAACTCGTACTTATTCCTCCGCTTCCGTAGGTCCTCACGTACCGTTCCCATAGAACACCAGTCGTCCCTCTGAAAACGGCCCCGACACCCCACAACGCCCGCCCTGAGACAGACCGAGACTACGGGCATGGAGCCTCTTGCGAGTGTCGGCGAGCTCTGGAGGGTCGTCCTGTGCCGCGGCGGCGGATGGCCTCGTTGGATATCCACCACCACCACCACCACTATCCGCTATCTCCGCCGCTCACTTGTCACTTAATTCATTACGACGGGTAGGGCTGCGCTGGGTTTCGGCTCTTTATTATTCCGCCGCCACTGCCGATCGCGATATTGCTGATGTTGCCAGTGATTCGAGAGTCGACCGTCGAGAGGCGGATCCGGCGAAGCCAGCAGAAATGTGTCCGGCCGGCCGATCGTCAATGCGACGGCCACAATCGGTCTAAAGCATATGCGCTGTGACCGTTCGAAGCCGAGCTTCGCATTTGTTGTTTTTTTTTTCGATTCTTATGGAAGACAATTAGCACTACGATTATTATTAGCATGGTTTCGCAAATCTGGTCTGCGGCCGCTGTCGGGGCGGAATGGAGTCGAGGGCCTATTAATGAATGATCGAATGACTAATTCAATATTCTATTATATATGTACATAGAAACATAGTACACGTGGCGCTTACGTTCGTATGCAACATAACGAAACGGAGGTCGTCTTGGCATTGTTACGCTCGCATTGTTACAACGATGAATGCCGATAGGAAATTTCTATGAAGCGGTTGGTAGGGAATGTTAAACGGATCATGTATTATTGAAGCTACGGTGAATATATTAAATATTAGTCTGCCAAATGGCAAAACAACGGTACTTGTTACCCAACGGCACTTATTGTATAATTGAGTTTTATTTTGCTTTTAATCACCAATATATTATATTATGTTAAAATTCAGCTAGCTAGAGGTTCTCTGAATGTTTATATCTTTTTAACTGTTCAAGGCAGCGGGTGTCGATATTCGGGTAGTGGTATCGCACTTGTACGATCTCTCCTGACGTGGCAGTCAGGGGGCCAAGGGAATATTGATCAATTTATCAAATTAAATTGACCGACAATTATAATAACTAATAATAACTTGTTTGGCATATCTGCAAGTAAATACCGCATCGATTCGTATGTAAAAAATATTTTCGGGCTAACTCCCAGCCACCATTCAGACCCCATGGTATTGCTTTTGCATTGCTTCGAAAGAATACCCTTACAGGCAAATGAATTGCAATGTAGAGATTTAACCCGACTCGACATGCGTCTGTACCCATTAATGCGTCTGTAGTACATTAACCTTAAACATTTAACGTCCATGGAACCGCTTTCGGCATTGCTTCGTTCGATTTTCCTTGTTTGATCCGAACCGGAGAACCTATGGCTCCAAGTTCTTACGCCATCCCGGTCGATGGCATTTGCGATATTTTCGTTCAGCTTGTCATATAACACATGCTGTATGGGGCTTGGTGTAGACGATGAGCATGTTACTATTTCTTGCCAACGTTTGTGTGGCCTTTCGTTCACTTCGTTACCGCTTCGTTACTACAAATCACACGGCAAACACCATCCCCGTTGGTCTGATTTACCAAATACGTACGTCGGTATCCTTTAGTGTTGCCGATTTCTCCTTGCCGAAAACCTACAGGGTCATCAATTTGCACCTGCGCCTTTGTTTCGTATTGCTGTTGCGAACCCCTACCACTCCGTGCATTCGTATCCACTTCGTGTCCATTAGCAAACGATTATTGGTGTATCGTGTTATATTTTTGAGTGCAAATGCAAGAATCATACGAGGAACATTTATCGTGGGGGCTGTACCCCACATCTGCGTGCGACAGCACCCGCATCCCAGGCAAAGGTTACTATTGTAATCATTACAAGCACAAGTTGGGACGTGGCGCGCGCATCGGCTGCCTAAGCAAAAATTGATTATCGACTTTTTCCCCCGAACGATCCGAGCCAAAGGGAATAGGCTGATGGCAGTATATTCAGTTCTGATGATACGACGATATTTGACTGTGTGCGTATTGCGACACCCGAATGGGAACCCTCGAACGGGACGAGTACTTATTAACTTATACGTGTGTAATAAGATCTGTAATACGCTTGATATTTTGCTGGCCCGAACTATAAATTCTGTGGGTGGAGTTCACGCAAACTACACAAGTAGTGTACCATTGGTAGTGGCCTATTATTGTAAAATAGTTGAGACGTCACTGAAAGCCTGTCAATTATTAGTATACTATATTCACTTTACCTGTATCTTTACATAAATAGCGATCATACATTTAACTCAATAGTGATATCATGTGGTTATCGTCCCTCGGAGTCTTTCTGAACAGGAGAACACCCTATAGTGCCGTACGCCGGCGGCCTGAACCGCGGGTGCCAACAGAGTTTCATATATTAGGTAGTCTCCAGCAAATTGTCGCGCCTTTCGGATGGCGCACAGCCCGAACTACGCCACACAATGCGTTCATTTTTGGAGTGGGCACGCGGTAGGAACGTGGCTTCCTTTCGAACACTGAGTGGTTTAGATACGATCAGAAAGATGGACGCTGCAGCAAAAAGTTCAAATTCCCCCAAAAGTCAACGGGAAATCATCAAGTTTTTGTTTCTCCAAAAACACCCTCCAGCTGAAATCCATCGACAATTAGTGAACGCGTACGGCAGGTCTGCCTTATGCCTGCGAACGGTGCAAAATTGGTGCAAGCGATTTAACAGTGGAGATATGGACACCGATGACCATCGAGGTGGGGACCACAAATCAGGTGCGACAAGGGACGAACGGATTGAAAGAATCAAGGCAGCTTTTGAGCAAACTAGAGCTTGGTCCACGGGGTCTTTGTCGGCTAAAACTTTGATTCTTCGGACGACGTGTTATAGAATTATCACCAATATACTGAAGAAGAAGAAAATCAATGAAAAATGGGTTCCCCATAAACTGAGTGCTGACCAAATGAAAATGCGTGTGGAGTGTTCGACATCTAATTTGAATACTTATACGCAACAAACCAGTCGCTTAGAGCACACCGTGTCGATAGACGAGACATGGGTTAGCCTGCATAGACCCCCTGAGAAGGACCAAGCAAAACAGTGGCTCCGACAAGGTGAAGTGGCGGCGTCTGTGGTAGTGCCAGATAGATTCGGACGAAAGGTGTTGATTATACTCGCTCTGGATATCAGGGGTGTTTGCTATTACGAAATATTAGCGGCAAACGAAAAACTCAATGCTCCCCGATATCTCGGCTTCTTGAAAGGATTGATGAACAAATGGCGTGGGGATCGACAGCACCGAGTGTGGTTATTCGACGACAATGCAAGACCTCACCGCATTGCTGAAATTACGACCTGGATGGAGGGGAGCAATATTGAGCGATGGCATCAACCCCCATATTCTCCTGATTTAAGCCCATGTGATAATGGTTGTTTCCATGCATTAAAAAGGGCAATAGGTGGGGTTCCATATGCAACCGTCGACTTACTCGCAAAAGCAATGGATAATGAAATTATATATGGAAACGCAAATGGTAAATATTTGGCTATTTCAAAACTCCCAGAGCGCTGGAATCGGTGTGTCAATAAAGCTGGAGAGTACCTCTAACTCATACCAAAAGATCTTTGTTCTAACTCATTTAGTTCAAAAGTTATTGGCATTTAAAGAGGCGACAGTTTGCTGGGGACTACCTAATAGTACAAAATTCGCAACCGAACAGAATCTCTTCAAAACGCAGTCTTTAACGCGGGCCCTTCTTTAATCGATGTCTCACCCAAGCGTTTGACTACACGACTACAAGCGTTTGTAGTCTTTTGGAGGTGATCTTCTCTCGGTTACGTCATCTCGTTGTCGTTAACAGGGTGTCTGAACAAACGCGAGTGACATCAGCGGCGCCCGAAGAGCTGGTTACTATTATATAGCGCTTAGCTCGTTGGGGCATCAGTGTAGTCAACGAAATTTCAGAAACTATAACACTCGACACAAAACGCAATATTTTGAGTCATCGTTTAACACAAACACGGCTCCTCACAGGTATGTTCCTTTTCGTCAAAGAGCTAACCTACAAATTCCCAAATCGAATTCTAAATTCATACACAAAACCTAACAAAGAGTTGCTCCGTTTTTAAGATTATCGTCTCAAATCTTAACTCGCGTAAGTTGACAGGACTATGATAAAAAAAAATATGATAAGATTTATTATTTTTATTTTATTGCAATACAAATGAAGAAAAAATCGAGTTGTATCTAGCAACTGTACATTGCCTTGTGTGCACATCTATTTTGCCATATCTGTTATGATTTAAGTGGAAAAGATTTACTTCATTCGTTTGTCTATAAGCAGTACCTTTTTGAATTATCGAACACCTATTTGGGGCATTAGAGACGTCGAAATCGTCATCGATTGGTCCACAGTATAATATTATACAATAGGAAATACGCCCATAAATCAGTGTGTGGTATAGAATTTTCTACAAACACTATATATGGTGTCTGCTATATAACAAGGACACAAGCTTTGCACTTAGCGAGGTAGTGTCTATTGGTTGCGTCTGTGTACTTTCTTTATTCGGAGCGAACAGACCAATTAGATTGCAATGCTTTGTGGCGTACAAGGCCATTGTCAAGTTATTGGCCATCTTGCGCAGGTCAGTGTATCAAGTTGGGTGCAGGCTTGTCTGATCTTCAGTGTTGACTTCATTGGCCTCTGGACCCGTGTTGTACGTATCCGGCAAACAAATACGAGTATGCTTAGCTAGGTGCGAGTTCAATAGTAACTGATCTGCGCGCAACTCGTGCAATTGCAATCCAACGGCGAGCTGAGTCTGCGGCCAATCTGCTTCGTAGAAACGGGCCTCGCACGATTCGCCACTAGGAAAATTTGATCAGGCGGCAAAGCACGACGCCTCTATTCTGGGGCGTGTAAATGCCCTGGTGAATTATTAGTCACAGCCCGAGTCCATACGTGTGTATATTTGCAAGGATGCGATCGTCCCGCAGCTGAGAAGACACGCAATCTATGTTCGGGTTTGATTAAAAACGAGACGACGGGGACGCGATCATATGAACGATCTGACCTAAAAGGGGTGTTCCAGAAGCCACCAACGTGCTGCTAGCTAGCTGTCCCAAGCTCGACGAAGCTGACACTGCTACCGTAAAACGAAATGCTTGATTCGTTCAACAAACGAAATAGATTACAACACAATAATAAAAGACCAAACTATAGTTTCTTACCGGAGCGCTTAACCCAGTATGTCATCTAATATGAATAGAGAGAGCATCACGATGTTTACGACATTCTCCACTATAATTGTTGAATTACTGACATCTCACAAAATTATTATCAATGCATGGATTAATTGCATTGACGTTACGTCCCATTGAGATGCTTTAAGATCACTTTCATGATTTCATTCTACTGAGTTGAGTGATTGAACCTCGTGAGGGAGAGAGCTCCAGTTTGACGAGGTATCCGAGCGAATGTCTCCCAGATTCGATAGCTGCTAAGGGTTGTCTCAAATGTAGCGCATCGATGTTCATTCCTCTGATGGGTGCGGAACAGCGCCAGACCCGTCTTATTAGCACAAACAACAAAGCCGGATGTTCTGAAACTCTCAAGAGCCTCCTCGGCGTGCAACAGAAGATCGGGGAACCATTGGTAAATGTTGATATACAATATACAATACAATACAAGGTTTGGTTTATTAACGGAACTGCAGTCTTATCACAACGCTTAAGTTCTCGTAAAAATAATAGCGAAAAAGTGTCGTCTCATGGATTATTTCAAATGCTACCGATTTCTGGAAACGGCATTATTTACATCAATGTTTTGATTATCATAAAAGTAACAGTATACAAGGGGCAACGCCCACCCAAATTATATTCAGTCTATGCATTAATCGTAATTATAAATAAACAGACTTTCTCTGTTTCGTTTCATTATAGTATACTCCAAAGGACACCTCTAAATTATTTACAAACAATCTTCCTGACCTCCCGCGCAAACACCTTTGATGATGTAAGGGTTCTAATTTCGCGAGGTAGTGAGCCCCAGACGGCAGGCAAGCGGTGCGCAAGAGCATGGCGGCTGAGTTCTCTTATGACAAATGGTGTTTCGAAGGTTGTTGGCCGACGGTTAGACCTTTTGACGACAGCGGTGATTGGAAGTGCAATATCACGGGGAATTTTTCCTCTCATCATCTTAAAGGCAAGAAGTGCGATATGAACCACGTAAATCTTACCTATAGGCAGCAGGTCAAATTTCTCAAAAACATCCGCAACCGAGTCTCGCCGACGTCTACCAAAAATTGCTCTTAGAGCGTCATTCTGAACAATCTCGGTTCTGCGAATGATCGTCTTATAGCCACCACCCCAGATAGAGATCCCATAGCACATTATAGGCAACAGGAGCATTCTGTAAACTAAAAGTAACCCCTCCACTGGAATACCACGATCTCTGAGGCGACGGGTCGAGGAAATAACGGCATAACACTTGGGAAGGAGAGCCTCAAGATGGGCTTGCCACTTCAGTGTCTCATTAATGGTCAGGCCCAGACATCTGACCGTAGACGACATCGGAACCGGCTCCCCGCAAAGCCACACCGGATCTATCACTGGAGTCCTTTGTGGTGGGCGCAACAGAATGAAACCCGTTTTGTTGGTATTCACAACAAGTCCGAACCGCTCAAAGGTCTTCACCACTCCCTCAACCTTCGCCGCCGCAGCCTGAATATCTGAGTTCAGTTCTGACGGACGTATCCGGAATAGGAGTGAGGTGTCATCAGCGTAAGCAACAGTCTTACAATAATTGCCAGACGAGATTTTGAGCAGAATGAAATTGATCAAAATAACAAACATAAACGGTCCCAGCACAGACCCCTGGGGGGTTCCAATGTTAACCACCTGCCATGATGACCAAATGTCGCCAACCACAACCGCCTGTTTCCTATCTGAGAGATATGAGTGAAACCATCTGACAACTTCGGGTGAGCAGCCAAGGCACTCTAGCATTTGCAGGAAAAAGGAGTGGCGCAGGCAATTGAAGGCGGCCGCCACATCCAGCATCACCCCAAGACAGAGTTGACCGTTCTCAACAGTGTCGGCGACTTCCTGCCAGAGATGCGCGAGCGCGAGCTCAGTGGAGCGCGCCCTTCGGAAGCCAAACTGGCATGGTGAGAAGAAACTCGCCGAGTTAAGATGCCTTTCAAGCCTGGACATTACCACCTTCTCGAACACTTTAGAAAGATAGTCAACAAGCGAGATAGGCCGGTAGTTCGAGGAAAACTTTCGATCACCTTTATTTTTAAAAAGCGGGACAACTCTGGCCATCTTCAACCTGGAAGGAAATATCCCGTTTCTAAGGGACAAGTTTATAACATGTGTTAAAGGGCGAGCGAGAACCCACGAGGACAACTTAATAAGTGTGCTCGGGATGCCCAAGGCCCCCACAGTCCAGTTGGCCCTAGTTGAATCAAGGGCCCTCTGTGTTTCCGATAAGCTAACCTCTGAGAACGCAAATGTCGAACCCTGAGCCCCCCAAATAGATGTCAATTCTGGTCGGAGGTCTTCTTGGGCGTTTATCCCAGATACAGTGTCTGAACCGACAGCAGCAAAGTGCCGGTTTAATTCATCAGCAATAGCCTGTGGTGTCTCTAGACGCCCAGAATTAGATTCGAGAATCCGAGGGAGTTCAGCTTTACTGCTACCTCTTCCACATGAGGTATTGATAAATTTCCACAATTTAGAACTATTGCTCTGCAGGCGGGTGAACCGATTTCTGAAGAAGGAAGTCCTGGCACACCGGAGCTTTCGCTTATACCTGAGAAGACTGTCACGATAGGCCGTCTTAGACTCATGGGAGCCCACCTTAATGTACCAGCGGTAGAGCTTGTTTACATGAGTCCTAAGACGGCGAAGACCAGGGGAAAATTGGAATTTATCTCGACACTGGGGCGCGGTTGGTTCCACTGTGGCAAAGCATCTATCATATTCTGTAGACAGCTCGCTGCTGAGTGTACTAAAGGCAATCTCAACGTCCTCAGTGTCAAGTACATTAAGCCAACTAAGTTGGCCAATATTGCAGTCAAAACGAACAAGGCCTTCCGTGTCATGCTGTTTAACAGGGACTTGCACCGCTAGAGGAGCACTCGCTGGATCAACATCAGACTTACCCGTTATAGCAACTGTAACCGGATAGTGATCAGAAAACAAAGGAGTACGCCAGACTGCCGCAGAGATATCGAGGTATTCCTCACAATTGCAAACGGCTATATGATCTATGCAAGTGCCGGAAGACGGGCGGGTGACTTTGTCAATAACATGACAGCAATTTCGAGAGGAGAAGAATCCAGAATAACTTTCAGAACACGGGCCGTTTAACAGATTAACGTTTGAGTCACCCATAAGGATACAAGGAAGGGTACCACCCACAGGAAGAATGTGTTCAAGCATGTCGAGCAGGGAGTCCCTATGTGAGAAATGACTGGAATAAAAACCAACGAGGTAACCCTCGAAACCAGCTTTCCTAACGTGGACACGAGCTACTTGCACATTACCATCCTCACTACTTTTTGCTATCGAGTCGAGAATACTACGTTTGTTATGCACATAGATTCCAACCCCGCCGCCTTGTCTGTCAAGCTCCCGACCTGAACCAAGGTACGTGTAGCCTGAGATACCATAGCCGCAGTATTCAATCGTTTTTAACCATGTTTCACTCACCACTACCGCGTCCAGATAGCTTCCTTCACCCTCAAGAAAATCTTGCAGAGTTTCTAGTTGCCCCGGCTTTTTTAGCCCCCCCGTACCAGCATTAAGATGAAGCGCGGCGAAATTGCTAAAGACAGGGACATTTATCCCATAGAGGCCAGGAACTTTAAATTCAGGGACACCGTCCCACATCCGACAATCTTTAACATTGGTAAAATTCTGATTATTGTTGAATATACTATTCATATAACACTATTACTGTTTATTCAAACATACAGTAGGGCGGGATTTCTAGGGATTATGGGGGGGGGGGGGGTGAGGACGACAATGTTCCGAGGAAGGCGATGGCATTGCCTCTCTGCACGGCGAGGGACAGCCGCTGCAGGAGGAAAGAGCCAGCGCGCTTGTCCCCGGTGGCGCGGATCAGCCTATGGTAGACCCCCTCGAGGAAGTTCGCAGTGAGAGGGCCGTGCCCGCCCAAGGTCTCAAAGGCAAGGGGGGAAAACAGGTGGGTTGCTTGGAGAGCGGCGTACTTCCTTAGCTTTGCCCGTTCCGCACGCGCTACTGCGTAACCGGGGATGGTTGCACAGTGGTTGACATAAGAGGGTGCTAGAGTGTCAACCACAGTGCCGTCCCAAACCAGGTGCTGCCCTCGATGGAAGGGGACAAGGGTGAGGCCGTCAGGGCGGCGGCCGTCAGAGGTGTCGAGGCCCTGTGGCTCCCTTGTGCAAGGAATACCGGCGGAGTGGAGGGCCCTCACGAGCGTGTCATTAAGCATCGTGTGTCGCGGATGGCGACCGGCGCTGCGTTCGCACGAAAGACCGTGATGGCCATTCGTTGCGACGGGGTCCCCGCAACGCTCGCAGCTGTGGGCCGCAACTACAGGGGCCCCGAGGCGAAGGCCCACACAGAAGCGGAGGGAGCGATCGTCTAGAGCAGTACCAAGGGACGAGGAGGGCAGCGCGTGGAGCCACGCCCCCGCACCAGGCCTGTCGACAGCCCGGAGGCGAGCTTGGTCAGCAGCGTGTGGCGCAGAGGCCAGGAGGGAGTCCCGCAGCTCCTGGTGCAGGGCATCGGACCATGCCCGCTGCTTGCTCTGTTTGTCCGGAGGGACCCGAGCGCGGGCGCCCGTCTGGTCAAGGGCAGCTTCCTGGGAGGCGGAGAAGTGGGCGAGCGCCTCGGGGGGGAGGACTGTAGCGACCATGTCGGCAACCGCCGTGAGCGACGCGGCGTAGCAAACGTCGGCCAAGCGGCGAACACTGAGAATGCCGAGGCCCCCGAAGCGGACTGGAAGGGTAGCCTGCGACACCGCCTCCGGAGGGAGCTGGAGGTTCAGGATCGTCGTCAGCGCGTCCAACACCAAGTCGTCATAATCGTGAAGGGCTGAAGCCTCAGTGCCGGCCGGGCATGTCCTAAGCAAGTGCTGCATGCGTGCCGCCGAGAAACAGGACCGAAGGAGGAACAGCCCCTGGTGAGCCGATAACAGGGGCAGTCGGTCGAGCATCACGGCCGTCCTCTCGAGGCAACGGTCCAATAGCGGCCGGATGGCCTCGTCCGTGAGAGGGGAGCCGACGAGCTCGAGGGACAACCTCTGAGTGAGACGGCATCCTGGGAGCGACCGCTGGAGGTCGGGCTGCGCGTCCAAAGAGAAGATCTCGCACTTAGTGGGGTTGAGGGCGAGGCCGCTGCGCCCCTCGTAGTCGAGTACTCGCTGAACGTCGGAGGCGACGGTCGCCGGATCACCTGCCAACGTTCCGTCGTCCATGTACCACAGCCGCAGACGCGACTGGAGGGACACAGCGAGGGGCCGGAGGGCCAGGCAGAAGAGGGCTGGGCCCAGCGGGTCCCCCTGCTGGACCCCGCACTCTGAGCTGATGACGGCGTTGTCCATGATCAGATGGGAGGGACCACGATAGGCCAGGTCGACCAGAGGGAAGAGCCCAGGGACGTGCTCAGCAACCTCCCGCAGAACGAGATCTCGACGGACCGTGTTGAAGGCATTGCGAAAATCAAGCTTGACCAGGGCCGCGTCCGGATGAGCGTGGATGAAGGCGCGAGCCGCGTGAGCAGCGATCTCCGTCCCAGACGCCTGGCCGCAACCCAACTGGGTTGGGCCGAGCAGGGTCACGACCGTGTCCCTCTCGTTGACCCAGGCTATCTTAGCAGCCAGGCGACGAATCGTGCTGGAGCAGGCGATGGGCCGTATCGACCCGTCCTTTTTCTTGAGGGCGATGAGGCGCGCGCCGAAGAGTATAGGCCGTAGCGCCGATGGAACCGTGCCGGCCCGCATGCAGTCGACCACCTTAGCGAGGGCCTTGGCGAGGGCAGTGGCGACGGCTCCGAGTGCCGGAGAGAGCAGGTCCCTGAGATGACGCGGCCGAAGGCCATCGGGGCCGGCTGACGAGCTCGGGGGGAAAGAGGAAACGGCCGCAAAAACCTCATCGGTTGACGTTGGGGCAATGTCGACCTGCGGGGGACGGACGGGGAAGGCGTAATCAGGAGGGGCGGGGGGGTGCTTCGCCCTGAGGGCGTGGAGAGCCTCAGCCGAGTCCGTGGCCGAGTCGGTAGAGCACAGGGCCCGGGCGGCACCAGAGATGTCACCCTCGGAGAGTTTTTGGGTGGCTATACGCGCAGCCATCTGGCCCGTATCCGTGGGCGGAGGACGAGGGCCGCGGGGGAGTTGACGACGCAAGCGGTACTCCAAGCGCGCCCCAGCACGGAAGGCCGCTAGGTTTCCCCGAATCACGGCTGGGAGGGAGCGGGAGGTGTCGCCTTTGTCCGGCATCTGCAAGACCACTCGGGCGAAAGCCAGGAGCGCTTCCCAGGAGGAGGCGTCGTTATTGGAATGAACGTCCCGGAGCACGTCTGTGAGGGCCACGGCGACTAGGGAACGCGTAGCCTTCGGGACAATACTGAAGACTCGGGCCTCACGCATGGCCGCCTGTAGTCGTAGCTCGAGCGGTTGGGGCGCTGGACTCGGCTGAGGCACCGAACGGACCTCCGGGTGCCGCACCGTTATGTGCCTGTTGAGACCGCGCCGGGTGAATCTGCCCTCGCAATGCGGGCACGGTACACGCGGGGGGCCTGTGGCGTCTCGGGCTGAAGCGGCACGACGGGCTGCGGTGGCGTCTCGGGCTGCGGTGGCGTCTCGGGCTGCGATGGCGTCTCGAGCTGGGGTGGCGTCTCGAGCTGGGGTGGCGTCTCGAGCTGGGGTGGCGTCTCGAGCTGGGGTGGCGTCTCGGGCTGGGGAGGCGTCGCGAGCTGGGGCGATGGGACCTGGGTTCATGAAGAACGGGGGGGATTGAGAGCGGCTAGGAGGGGGGCGAGCTGACGCTGAAGCTGGAGGAGAGGGGCCAAGACCTCAGCGAGGGACCTCAAGGCTGCGACGATGCCTGGCACCGCTGGCGCGGCCGTGGGGCGCCGAGGCTCCGCGCGGGCAGGTCGACCAGGGGCGGCTCGACGGGGGGCAGGTCGACGGGGGGCAAGCCGGCAAGGGGCGGGCCGACAAGGGGCAGGCCGACGAGGAGCAGGCCGACGAGGGGCGGGGCGGCGCGACGGGGCGGGGATCGCCCTCGGGTTCGGCAGCAGGACCATGGGGACCTGAGCACCGTCGGAGGGGACCACAATACCCCGAGCCGCCGCAGCGTACGAGCGGGCTGGCGCCTGGGTCGACACCGGGGCCTCGATGAGCATAATGGACGCTAGGGGTGAGGTGTCCTTCACCTGTTCGAGGACCCTGGCCTCAGTCACGAGCCGCTGACGCTCGCGGAGGTAGGCCGCCCGAGGGCACGACGCCGAGCCCGAGCGATGGGCACCCTTGCAGTTGACGCAGCGGGCAGGACGGGCGCAGGAGGCGGCGAGGTGGCCGGCTTCACCGCAGTTGCTGCAGGCCCTAGGCAGTGAGCACCGTGCCGCGATGTGGCCCGACCGGCAGCAGTTGAAGCAGAGTGGTGGCCGGTCAGGCTCCAGGACGACCGGATGGGACCTGTAGCCGAGGAACACCGAGGCAGGAGGCGGCCCGCTGAAGGTGAGCAGGACGGGCCGAGGCGAGCGACGAGCCGGGCCGGGCGCGGCGGGTAGGCGGCGGGCGGAAGTGACGCCGAGGGGTGAGAGTTCAGCCAGGATCTCGGCGTCGGTAAAAGCCGCGCAGACGTTCGTGATGCGGGCCGTGGTGCTTGAGAGGGCCGAGCAATGAGCGGTCACAGGGACGCCTCCGAGGGTCGTTAGCGTCAACGCCTTGCGGGCGAGCTCAAGGGTCGGCGCCCAAATGATGAGCCCGTCGGCGCCACCAGCCGGGGTGCAGCCCGGGAGAGCCTCATGCGCGCTCTTAAAAAGGGCGAGCATCTGGCCCTGCACTATTCATATTGGTTATTTAGAGTCCTTTCTAACACTAGATCTCAGTGGAGAGATCAAAGACATTAACGGTCCAAGCATTTTTACAAGTTCTTGCAAGCACTTAGCTGCACGTGGACATATTACGTTAAGAAGCCGAGAAATGGGTCTCAGAGAAGTGCTAAGGGCTTTATTAGAGGAGGACCTCCTTTTCGGCAGGGATTTACGACGAGGCTTCTTCTGGGTCGGTGTGTTCTTCTTTGGTAGAGGCGGGATCGTTGTGACTCCAGGTAGAACCAGCTTAACTCCCGGACCATCAGAATTGTCAACCACGACTGATCTCAACACCGAAGCATACGATGTCTTGGATACATCGGGCGTTGCTGACGAAGCTTCATTAATGACCTCAATCCTGTTGGCCTCAGGATGGTCAGCCCTCAGCTGCTGGAGGAGTCTGCTCTCCATCCACGCTTTTCGTTTCTCCGTTTCATACGCTTTGAGAGGACAGCTAAACGACGTTGAAGCATGAGCTCCTTTGCAGTTGACGCACTTTGCAAAATTTTTACACTTATTAGCCAGGTGCCCCGACTGCCCACAATTCTTGCAGGCCACGTCATTCCGGCATGAGCTAGCAATGTGCCCCAACTTCAGACATTTGAAGCAAGAGACAGGGTTCCCTGCATGCATTACAACTCTGTGCTTCCTGAATCCGAGCAGAACCTCCGCAGGTGGAATTCTTCCAAATTGAAGAAGCACGCGATCAGTAGGATAGGAGCACAGCTCGGTACCAGTTCGCCTCCTCACCAACTCCCTTTTGACTGCAATGACACCTTCTCCTGAGAGGGCTTTCAGAATTTCCTCCTCCGAGAATCCTTTATCAACCTGGGTGATCCTGGCCCAATTCAATTCCAACTCTCGACATTTTGCAATCACCGGAAGACTTAACAGAGTAGAGAGCTTTGATAGTGACCTTGCGTCACCAACCGAATCCGCCCACACTAGAATGACACCATGCCTTGATTGCGGTCTAGAGTCCACGTAGAGATATGAAATAGTTGATTGGACACCAAACAAAACACGTTTATTTAAGTACAGACAATAATTCGTCCTCTACGAAATGGGTTTTTGTGACAGAAGTCGGTACACGTTATCAGCGCCAAAACTCAGCCCCGCCTTATAATATAAGGATTCAGGTATGCTTGGTCAGCTCTGGATTTTGTCTACTCCTTCCGAAAATATATTGGGAACACACTTTTGTCCTTGGGCCTTTGATCATGCACGTGGTCCAGGCCACGTATGGTTCATGCTGATACAAGTTGGCCGAACAGCCGCACACTCCGTGATGATGTGGCCAGCTGGCCTGGCCTAAATTGGAGAAAAGCTTAACTCCAACTTGTATAGGAATCGTCGAACAGCTGTAGGCTTTCTCACCGATTATACTTCACATATTTCGACCGAGGTCGGTTTTGAAGTATCTACCTTCGGTCGATAGCTATGATCTCTAATGTAGAGATTACAAATTGAGCATGCAAAAAAATGTTATATCTCAGTTTCATGATTAGCAATTTAAAGACGGCTTCAAGGCAAAACGTCTGTTGTTAGGAGAGAGCTAGAGCTCTTTATCAAGCGAGATGATGTTATTGCAGCGGCCAGGACTCTCCGGTTCGGACTGGAATTCGAGTCACAGCAACCAATAAAAGGTAAAGAAAGCTTTAGCTCTTGACTAAAGCTCTGTTTTCCCGTCATTGGTTTAAACAAATAATAATAAGCGCACTTTAATCAAAGGAAAATGTAATAAGGCAATAAGTAGTTACAAATATCACGCGAGTGTACTGCTATGGAAAAGGTAAAGGTTTAATTGTTTATTGAAGGAGCTGCAATTTTACAATGCTTAAGCTCTCTTTTATGTCATACGGTGTCGCAGTGTTGCCGGTCCGTTGCGCAAATCACGACTGATTCGCCATGCAAACAGGTGATTTACTGACCGCTTCCTGGCGATAAACTTGGGTAAAATGTTTCTTTCGTATCTTGTAGAAGTTTCCCCCAAACACAACGCGTTGCGAGAATCGGGAGAAAGATCAAGGGAGAAGTCTGATCCCTGATCTCTCTCAGCCAAATGCCTCATCGTCGAAGCCACCGCTCGGATTAAGTCTCATTTTACATCTATAGTAGAAACTATTGACGGGCACATGAACGCTCACTACTAGAACAAAGCAGAATACGCCTATGTCAAGCCAGGGCAGCACAACAGACCAGTCCCTGCAAGTCATTAATTATCGGCTGACATACATTCATGACGATAATTCGAAGTTCACCATTGTCCTCCGAGTTGAGAAATGGCAGGCGCCCCCCACCTCCGATCTCTCGTACACTCACTGCTCCTATGACGTTCCGTATGGACTGTGATCATTGCTGTGTGGCAATCAGCCCACAGACACCTGGCATTCCACACGCTATGTATCAAATCCTCTGACACTTATTTATCACTTGTGAATCTATCTATTTAATGAACGCTCGAAAAGGAGATACTCTGGCAAAGATTGGCCTGACAGCTGGCTCAGGTCTGCCTGCCTGCCGAGACAGATGAGACGTTTTTGGAAGGATGACACCCGGCGCTAGAAGAGTGACACTCGGCATGCTAAAGCCATAGAGTTAACGATAGCGATCTCTCGGCCTCTTCATCTCCATCTTCCTTGATCTTTCTGTATCTCTCTCGCATGATATGCATACGCAAGCAGATGTGATACGCGATGACAGCAGTTGCACACGACGTTGAACATGGTCCGGCGTTGAACACACATCGCGAACGAATGTTCGCTCAGCGTTAAGTGATTGCTGACATCAGAGAAACGCTGATATCGTCGTCAAGTTTTTATTTGATAATTATTACTTCAGCTCGTTTCGTTTAGTTGGCCTCCACGCGGCTGCAGCTGCAAATGGCGGGGCGGCATCAAGGCCTTGGATTACATTTTTATGATGAAAGTCCGTCAACATCGCCATCGTCGGGCAAAAAGTAAGGCCGAGAGTAATGGCTGAGCGACGCCACTCTGCACCGTGTTGAATCTGTGTATGCAGCAGTTGTTAAGTTTAGGGAAAGAATACAGAACTTCGTTCGGAATTTCACCGTTAGGTCTTTATAATGTGACCTTTCAAGGCAGGGGGAGAGGGAGAGAGAGAAAAAGAGAGAGGCGTGGAGATGGAGGGAGATACATGGATTCAGTTATAATATAAAGGCGGTCGTTGCCTTGGAAGCAGGCTTCGAGAAAACACGTGCAAACTTTAGGAGTCATTCCATCTTCGTCCACTTTAGTTACGTCATAAATGTGTATACATACAGTACGAGAAATCGCAGTCTTGAAAATAATTATATGATAAAAGTATAAATATGGGGGAGGCGTTACCCTTAGCTGGTCGATGCTAGTAGTTCTGTCAATAGGATTTAGACGGAACGAATCCCCGGAAGCCACGGAAGTGCTTTGTCCCTTCTGCGTATCTACTTAGATGGTATGAAGATGCAGAGTAACGCTTTTGCCGAAGAACGGCGCTAGGCGTGATCTAGGCCAAACCGACCGGAGACAGAACGAATGTGCGTTCTTCGTGCGTGCTCACTCGTTGCTCCACTTGCGCCGGCAAAAACTAGCTATTGTCTTCCGAGCTGACAAAGAAATGCGTTCCGAAAATGTTCTTAACGAACAGCAAGAGGAGAGACGAGCAGGGAGCCGGCTAGGAAAAGTAAACCTGTTTTCAAGCAGATAGTCGGACCGAAGTTTGTGCGTCATTAGCTGCCCTATAGAATATATCCGGCAGCTATGAGCCGCTCTCGGCGGAACGCTACCAATCCCAATCCCGTTATGGCGAAATATGTATTTCTACTTTGTATCTTTAACTTAGCGTATACTAACTGATCGAGGATCTATTGTTGTGTCTATCGGATGAATCAATGCTCTATGGCGAGCCCACGACACCCTCCAAATACAAATCTATTCTAGAGAGAAGGTTTTTTCGACTCATCAATATATTTATTATTTATTGTCTTAGCCGTCAATGCGCTGTCTCAAAAGCGCACTCCCACACATGACGTATTGGCGACAGTTCAAGCCCGACTGTCGCAAAGGCTTTGTCCAACTACTGCAGCTACTTTGTGTTTTCTAGTATTCAAACGCAACACAAACATAGTTATAGTTTGTGACCGTGACCGTTTGTTGGACCAGTTCAACAAGCTGCTCGAGGGGGATCAAGTACGTCTTCAAGGAAAGAAGAAACTAGAGATTTCAAAGAGCAGCACTTGAGCACGAAGGTGAAAACGCGCGAAAATCTACGCTCACCCTAATTTTTCCTGATCTCTTTCTCCTTTCTCCTTCGTATTGCCCATATCGTTTTGGCATGATCGGACATCTGGAAACCAATTTGCATACACCGAAATTTGCGAATGAATTTGCTTCGCAAATGTACGTGAGCATTGTATCGTTAGTTCCAGCACGACTGACTATCTCGGTGCAACAGTCTTCCTGGTATGCGTGCATTTCTCCCCGTTCTCGTACGGTGCGTTACTGTGTGGAACAGTGACGCGTTATATACATACACGTATAGTACACGCTCCATCCATAGCAGTATCTTTTCGCGCTGAATTGCTTCTCTATACATCTAAAAAGGCACACACTACGCTCCCCCTCAGGGCTCGCGGCTGGGTACAAACCATATGGTGCAATGACAGTGCCAGCCGAATCAGCAGAAGTAGCGGCAGCAGCAACATCATGGTGGCAAGATACGCACAGCAACGTGAGATGGGACTCGGGGACACGCTTCACCCCGGTGAGAGATCGGGGGATGATATGATGATATGAAAGAATATCACGGGCTGAAGCTGTGCGGGCTTGCCCATTGCTCGCTTGCTCCTACGGACAGAGCAGAGGAACGCAGTGACGTGTGCATCCCCGTGGCTGTTCGCCCAGTAGTTTTCGGGCCAGTGGTCAGCGTCGAGGGGGAAAGAGTGGGATATCGCGTCCCGTTTGTAGTTTCGTCTCTCCTCGGTACAGCCGGGCCGGCCCTGCGCGCCCCTTTTCTGCCTTGCCCTGCTCTGGCTGGTGCCGTCCCGGCATGCTGTCTTGCACTGCTCCCCTCTGCACCGGAGGAAACTTTGCCGTCTCTCCGTTGGCTCCATCCAGCCTAGCCACCGGCCGCTGTCGGCGACGTTGTTGTTGTTGTCATCGCACTTAGCTTGTTCGCAGAATACAACAATAACGGCAATGCAACGGCAACGAACAGCTAGCTACTAGGTCTCCAATGGTTGCACAAGTGGAAGACAGCGAGCCCTGAGGCCTAGCGACGGCCAACGAGCCAACTCGCCCCTGCCGCCGCTATGACTGTACAGTTTAGCTAGCTGGTCGCGCGTTGGTCGAACGTCGAACGACCGGCCGGCACTATCGTTTGCGCCGCCATATAATCTCAACGCGTTGCTCACCGCCAACCTATGATACATATCCATATATTGTGCATACATCATACATACACGCACTGCTTGAACAGGGCAACGTTAATGCTGCCCCTGTTGTCCTACAGTGTGTACGCGAAGTCGACGGTGACGCAGTCATACAAGCAGCCAGCCTCTCTCCATCTCGATGTTGGGCTAGGTAGGACCTTTCTGGCTCCGGGTTTTGGGGCTCCGGGTTTCGGCTTTCTGTCGCCAGTGGTCGTCTCCCGCCATTTCCGGTGCATACTAAACATTCTACCATAGCAGCAGCGGATGCTGCTGCCGCTAGCCTAGTCACCATCGCTATTCCACTGTTGCCACAGAAGCAGCAGTAGCGTCTTGTAGAGGCACTGCACAAGCGGAACAGAAGCACACAGTAGGTGTACGCTTCGATGCTCTGCTGGTAGCCTTCGGGGCATTCATATCGAGCAGCCACCAATATCCTCTGTTTAGTTATGGCTGCGCTGAGACATGTGATGCGCCCCCTGGTACTATTTTATTATATTCGTAAATAACACTATGAAAAATATTCTGAAATTTTATGTCGAATTGATCGACACCACCGATATGGCAGAATATCCTCTAATTTATATATTTGTGAAATTTGCGTCGATCGGACGCTGTGCCCCCTCGCTGGGCCCCTTGAATGAAGAGGTTTTCCAGCGAAAAAACTCGCGATCTAACTGGCAGCAAAACAACGCCGTCAGACATCCCGCAAGGGTTTGTGTTAGGGTCTGCTTTGCCATGAATGGATCAGGGTTAAGGTAAAGCCTTCTTCAGGTTGAAGATTGAGTAAAGCCTGCACAGAAATTGGGAACATAATTGAACAGGAGAACATTTGCTGATATACATGTTCACCTTTCGTGTGTACGAATTAATTATTCATATTCAACTACGAAGTTAATTACTCAAATAAATTGAATGACCCTTCGTTCGATTGTCTTACCGGAACAATTTCAGCCGCCATAGATTCACTCCTGCCTTCACTCCTGTTGCAACAATTTGTAACGTTTATCCTATGTCCAACATGTCTACGCATCAATCCTGTTTGGTATTCAGTAACTAATAATCTTCTATGATATAGGGCCGTCTCGTTTGTAGGTGACACATTCGTTCTATAAAAGTCTACGTGAATACAATTTCGCTCCAGCCAGCACATTGTAGTAATACGTCCCTCCCACTACAATAGATGGACATAAAGTGGTCATTGTTAGTGACTCCGATTACGACCACACTCACGGTGACAGTTGCATGCTTGTCTTGCCTTCGTATTGCTCATATTTCTCTATTTGTCGGGTTGCTGTGCTTACTGAGCGTTCATATTATTGAACCTCTTTGATTCTGCAGCGCATCTCAGTTTCATGCTTGCATAAGCACCGTTGCTAGTATTGTAAATTCATACATGCAATGGAATAATGTGATAAGTATGTATATATTATCCTTCCCTATTACGATATAAAAATATTCTCATAAACAAACGAGCCCCAATAAATTGCATCTGAGAGTTGCAACACTTAATAATTGGCGCCGGGGAAGTAAACGTCGGTACGGCTACTGCAGTAGATACAATGCAACGGTAGAAATGGACAGGGAAGCAATTCGATGAGAGCTGTTTCATATTGGAAGTGATTTGTTCTCAGAAATCCGCCTGGGTTATTATGCCTGCTCATCTTTTGACCGCAGGTGCTACCCTTTTGTGTTATTACAATATATCTTGTGTTGACTTGAAGACAGCCTGACAGGCATCGATGTGAGATAAAGAGACGGCCTAACTACCAGAGTGTTCTACCAGATTGTTTCTGCTACTCGACCGATCAAAGTCGAACTCTAAGTGCAACGATGTAATTTAAGTTTACCACGATCGTCCACGTGGTCATATCTGCACGCATGCGGGTAAGTACATGCGAGGGAGACTGGTCCACATGGCATCCGCCAACGTGAGAGGGCAATGCCCTGTAAGACACTGACACAGCTTATAATGCCATAGATGTAAAACAGGGCTAAGTTTTGTCTACAGCCTATAAGTAACTATATACAATATAGATACAACGAGTCAAAGTTGGGCTGCTTGCACAAGTTTAATCTTCTTATCGACCGCTTAAGTATCGACTGAAACGGTGGAGCTTTAAGCTAAGTAAACCGAATGCTTCCGTGGGATTTGAAGGCCGGGGCAGAGCACTTGCTAGATACAGAGTGTCCGAATTTCTATCCTGCTACGAGCCCTTGTCGTTATGATGTAACAGTTTGACGGGTAACGTTCAACACTACTATCCGATTAGAATATTCGTGCCTGAGTCTGGTACCTACTATAATAAAAGGTTTCAATACCTACTCAACATGAATGATTCAATGAAGAAGATTGAAGTATATTATGTGAACTGATTATTCCAAACTTAATTCAATCCAGCAATGAGTCAATACCCCCTAGAACAGGAATGTGTCTTCTTTGTCTCAAGTTATACCCGATGTTCTTATCTTAAATGTTATACTTAGATGCTTTATAAAGTTAAATTTAATTCTCGAAAGCGTGAAGTCGTCGTGTGTGTGTCGACAGTGGTACGTTCCCACATATTCAAAGATGCCCGCCGCAGTGTACAAAGGGAGAGGGCAATCGGCAACCAATAAAACTTCAAAGACGATCGCCCGACACCCGTGTTGTCAATGTGACCTCACATAACAGTGGTGCACGTGAGTTCCTGCTGACGTATCCACTGCAACCGATCTCTGTATCGGCTGCAAGTTGGCGCTGAACAGAAAAGCGACATCAGATCAATTTGCAAATTAAACGAACCCAACGCAAAGAGGTAGGATCTTTAGCTGCAATAACCAGTGGGATCAACCGCGGTCTGCATTATCACGCTTCAACTGTAGCTTCTCTTCACTTCTGTAATTGTCGGAACTGCACCTCAAGGTTGTCTCCATTCCCTGTTCTTCACCTGCCGCCATACGTGCCTTACCGAACGAGCAAATGCCAGATAGTGATTCGGGCAAACAGTCGAGTGTAGCTTCGAGTAGCTTGCTTGCTGATTATGCCCCTAAATGCGTCAGGTCACGCTTGATCTCGAACAGTATTTTCGCCTTAAATGGGTCGCAGGCGGTTGTGCAAGCGTCCTGCTCGCACGTCACGAGTTTGTCTCTTTGTTTCGTTCGAGTTAAGGCCTTTGTGAGAAGCCTCCTACCCACACCTGCATCCTCAACAGCTACAACATCACGAGCAGCTTGGTGCCGAAGTGATATTGCTCGACTCAAATGGACTCCCCTCGTCCTTGCTATTCCCACATTCGCAGCCTTCTACTCAATCACGTTCATTCCATTCGCCTTTATCCATGAGAAGAAACGGCGACTTCTCCAACGACCCATTCGGGTCCATCGTATACATCGGAATTGGAATCCACTGTGGAACGCCGACGAGTAGTGAACGCTCTCACGATCACTCGAACGCTCAGAAGGAAAATGAAGCAGGTAGAACGTAGGGCAAGGCCTCACAGCGACCTCTCTCCGATCATCCTATTCCTGCTTTTCTTCTAGCGTACGCGTTCCGCTCGTTGTTCGTCGGCTATACACCCTATCAATTCCTATACGTTGCGTGGCTGCATGTTCGCCCCGCCGACTTGACAGCCGTCGCAGGCTTCGTCTGGCAGTGAAGCCTGATGAGTACCCTTCGCGTCTGGTTGCGACGACGGCAAGTAGGACCGGGAGAACGAAAGGAAAGGAAAGGAAACAAGGCCACGATGAAAATAGACGCCACGCGAGGGACGACACAAGACGAAGAAAATCTTTGGGAGGTGCCACGGAAGCACCTGGCCGGACGAGACATTGAGACTTTGCAGCAAGCGTACAATGAGAACGCCACCGCGTAGAAAGTAATGTAAAACGGTCGAGTGATATATGCGTAAATGCTAGACTCGTATTGACGGTGGAAGAGCTTCTCGATCCTCTAGAGCAAGCGTTTCGTAGTGAGGTTGAGTGGGTATATTTGAACGGGTATAACAGAAAAACTATGATCTGATTACGTGAATCAGTCCAAATAATAATAATAATAATAAGAAGAAATTAGACATTTGATCCACTTTCGATTTGCACAGCTAGCAGGACATTATCCAGTGAATGTCTAATCGTTCATTGATGGGCTTTATTAGGGGAAACATTAAGACATTCGTTTCTCGAAAACTAGGTCTAGATGTAGCCTGCATTCGGGAACAACTACACGCAAAGGACTGTTCGCCGTCGAATCATGCCCCGCACCTGCGCGCAAACAGAACGCACTGAATGTTTCTCTCGAGTCTCTCTTTCTTTCTCGCAGTCTGCCTGTGTTTCGATCCTTCTCTCTTTGTCGTCTGGAGAGGCGACGTCTGCCGGCCTCGCTTGTTCCCGGTCGGGGCAGCCTGGCCAGCGGCAGCTCCAGCGAATCGGCCCAAGTGATCCCGACGCAACGAAAAGCTCTCGATTCTACACCTCTCTCCCTCTCTCTCTCTCGAATGCCCACACTCCCCACCGTTGTGCGTCTCGAACTGAACCGCGAAAATATACGACGTTCCGTCTTCATTAGAAAGTAGAAAGGTAGCAGCACATTACATTACATTATTCGCAAGCTGAGCCGCATTAGGATCGAGAGTCGAGCCCTGGCTTTATCGATGTCGTCCGCTATCGAAGGTGAAGCTGTACGCTCGCTGCTGCTACTGTTTCTGCCCGTGCTGTAGCCGCCACCGGAGTCGGGAAATGTCCTGCCCGTGTCGTCTCATAGCCGAGTCGGACTCGGCACGGAATTGATTGGTCCGCCCGTCACCAGCGCGACCGACCCCGGCGGGTTCCACAACCGTACGGCTCCACTTTGTGCAGGCACCGGCTGGCATCGAAGTCTTTCATTAGAAAAGCCAGCCAGTCGTTGTAGTCGTAGTGGTAGCATTGGTGCTGAACAACCCTTTGCCCCTCAAAGCGTGACGCGCGGGTACGAATAGCAGCCGAATAGGAGACCACGGAAGCAGCGGCCTTAGCAGCAGTAGCAGCAGAAGTACCAGCAGCGTCACCAGCAGCGGGGGAATGGAGATTGAAGGGTGTGGAACGGGTGGCAGCGGCGGCGGTGGCGGCGATGGTGGAACTGGTGCTACTAAATTGGCTTTCGAGTCGATGGAGGAATTCTCGAAGGGTGACAGCATCTCACATCATGTAGGCACTGCGCGGATACAGATCAACGATAGTTTGTCCCACCTCCCCCCCCCTCCCCGTCAATCAGTCACGAGCTCCTTCACATGGGCAGAGAAATCAATGTCAGTGTTGTTGATTGAGACAGTCAGCTGTGGCGCATTTATAACGGCTTCTAGTCGCTACTCGAGTGCTGTGGGTGTCGATTTGTTGGTCGCATTTCGCGGGTGAGTGAGGAGTGACGATATTTGCGTACAGAGACATTTTATGCTATGGTGATGTTAGTGTGTGATAGCTTCGAAAAGAGCACAGTGTGAGGCCTGGAGTTCATACAGGATTTACCTTTCACCTCTTAAAAAAAAAGCTTCGATGAACACGTGTACAGCCAACGTTCGAGATGTGTTGTGTCGTATGTTAATGGGGTTATCTTTAGGAACTGTCGGGATTATTAAGAAGCTAGCAACAAGGAGTTGTTGAAGGGCTGTTGAAGCCGATAAAGTTAAAATACGGATTTACTTAAAGAGTAATATTTTGTATTCCTGTCACGGTACAGTCTAGTTCGTTTATGAAGGCTGTGCTTCGCGCACATTATAACAAAGGGTTAAAGTGCAAAACGTAGTTCTCACATATGTTCCAAGCACCGAGCGACGCTACATGATGTGACGTATTAATAGTTTAATCAACAGTAGCCTGTAGGTGACTACAGTCTCCGACAACGGCATCCTTCCTTGTAGCAAGGCTCCAGCAATGGTACTAAGCCGCATTCATCAACGCTACAGTGATAGACTGAACCAGATCGTGTGTCTGTTTTTTTTACTTGTTTCGTGCTGTATATTGGTGCTATACTATAGGCAGTGCACCTGTCTAGAGCTTATCGAAAGCCTGCTCTGGTATGGTTGTTGTACGTCGTGTACCCTTTACATGAGGATGTTCCCTGCTCCCGCCGGAGACGATCTTTGCGTGGGATTGAAGCTGGAACGCGGGTCCAACTATATACGCTAACTCCTGTGAGGTGATTGCTGTACTATGATGGAACGCCGCAACTGGCAAACGAAAGGGGACCTGCAAGCTGATAAAGCTTGAATATTAACTTATTGTAAGAGCTCCGATCGCCTTCATTGCATTGCTGCACGGCTTACTGCAGCACACGTGAATCCATCCAATTATTATGGATGACGTATGCACTACGTCGAATGTAGACGGTCGGAGCCAGAGAGAACAGGGTAAAACGAATAGCAATTTAGTAGTAAGCTGGTAATCCTTAGAAACAGCTAATGCTGCTCATGGTATTGGTAGCCGCACGTTGAGCCGTCTCCTATTATACACTGAGAAGAGCACACGTGCCGTAGTATGAAGATGATTCGTATTGTTGCGTTTAGCCATGTTAGTCATGGAGGGCCAGGGGGCCAATACCTAACGAAAGTACAAAGTCATGTAGTATATGCATTTGAAATGAGCACTTAAATCCGTATATATTATATGATATATCACCGGATTCCACCATAAGTAGGCGAACGAGGCAGCACCTGATTGTCTAATCACGCGGATACTGATAACTACACTGCTCCTATGATGGAAGAAGGATTTGTTTAGAAGGAATATTCGCGGAACAGTTCGCATACAAAGGGACCCCAGAAACGTATTCGGAGGGCCCAAGACGATTTTGCACTTCCAGAGTCTGCGGTCCACGACTGAAGGGTAACATAACTCTGCATATCTAACATCTTCGTAAATGTAATTAATATCCCATAAAAACCTGATAAAAATGACTTCGGTATGGTCATACCTTCAACTCGAGCTCTCTGCATCTCATGGCAACAATCGAAGCAGATCCTGATGCCCATACCTCCAAAGGTAAAGTCTAGCTTTGATTTCGGCCGAGTTGCCTGCATCGTTAGTTCATCGACACTCCTATCATGTTGTTGTTGTTGTTGCTCCTGCCGCTGCAGTTGTTCCTCCAGGAGGAGTTGGAAATTCATTCGTGGCAAAACGAACGTCCAAAGCATCCTTCCCTTTCCATTCAAGCTCCTCACGTCCAGTACAGGTGGGTTCCATACGACAGCAGCAGCTTGGCTCGCTGCTAGTCTCGTACTGCTCAACGCAACAGCAACGCTCTCATCGAACGAACGAGCAATGAATCAACCAACGATCGCACCGTTACGGCGAGCAGCAGCAGCAGCATCGGCAGGAACCGCCGGTTGCCGCGTCCCAATTTCACCACCACCACCACCGCTGCCCCCCCCGCCATCGGCAGCAGCAATAGTAGCTTCAGAACTCAGCCCGGCTAGCTGCACTGTCTCTCTTCGCTTCTCTCGAAGCGCCGCCAACGAACGCTCTTCCACTGATGCTTCTGCTTGTGCTGCTGCTTCTGCTGCCGTCGTCCGCGCAGCGACTCGCCGCCGTCTCGATCAGAGCGCGGCAACGCCGTGGCCGCCGTTGGGCGGAGCCGGGGCTAAGGCCGCCGAGGAGTTTTTGTCAATGAACAGACAGCCCACCATGAGTTCGCTTCTAATTAAAAACTTTTCAGAAGCTTTCGTTTCGTGTGTCAGCTAAATAATTTAATCACCTCCGGGCGTGCGGGCGGCCGGCCGTCCGTCCGTCCGTCCACATCGATGAAACTTCCTTCGCTTTGTGTTGCTGGACGAAACCGAACGGAACAGAGCGAAACCGACGAATGAGCGAACGGAGTGTGGGCTAGCGAGCAGCAGTCGGAGCCGCCGCCGCCGCCGCCATCGAGGCTGCGCAGGAGGCGACGGAGGCCACGGCGGACCCTAGCTACGGCAGCCACTGCCGTAGCTGGAGAGCGACGGACGGACGGACGGACGGGCGGCCGGGCGGGCCGGCGGCCGGCCGAGGCAAACGCTGCTAAAAATTCTGCGGCGTCTATTGTTGTAGAGAAATTGAAAAGAGGCAGATTTTTAGATCAGCTACAGCAGCAGCAGCAGAAGCAGCTGCTGCTGCTGCTGCTGCTGCTGCTGTGAACCAAACTCAACCACCCGATGCCGACGCCGCCTTCGACGATGACGACAACAACAATAACAACGAAACGGGGTACGACGACGCCACGGACAGAGAACTACACTCTCGCTCTGTTCAGATAGTTTTGCTGAAAACTGTTTGGTACAGTGACGGAACCAGAGAGGGATATATAGATAGTATGAGAGGGAGAGCGAGAGAGACGCCTCCGAGGGTTCACACTCTTCGGTTCTGTCTATTGTTATATAATATTTACTATTGTTGTTGCTGTTGTTGATAATTATCAGTTATCGTACATTGCTACGCAGATTGAATCGACGTATTACTTCACTGCGTGCGTCGTAAACGAAATAAATTGAACTCAACAGTTGAAAAATAATCGCGATATTTTTCAGATTAAGTGAAATCATCTATGCAGAACAGGCCTCTCAATGAAGCGGGTCCATAATAGAAACTTACGGAAGTAACAAATGCAGTACATTACTAAAAATCTGTTAGATAGAAAATAGCCAGAAATCCACAACTTTTGCAAGCAAATGAAACTGGCGAGGGAGAGATTAGCATAAGAAAAGTGTGAACAAAGCTTCCATTCGATTACATTATAGGTGAGTGTCTACTAACAAAATTAGCTCACCTCGTGTCTCGAGTTGAGCAACAATAGAGCACAGAGGGTGATATTTTATTAACGTCGCACGAACGCTGCACCTTATGTTCAGAGTTCATAACCGGCAACGCAATTACTGTAATCGTACAGTCGTTCGAGATGGGGAAGGCATGTGATACATCTGAAATGGATCATTAATATATGCAGGGTATTTGCTTTTCAACGAGGTCCCTTGGCTTAGTTTGGCGGGTGCGTCATCTGTTGAGCTGCGCATACACCGTCTATAGACGCTATTCTATTTAGCATAGAGCTTTTCCAGGTCATATATTCTCTATCCTGACATTGTCTCAATAATCGATTTGGGAATCGATCGATTCAAAGAGACCTAATTTGGCTTCATGCTCTACATTTTGCATTCGGTAGCGACAGCAGTGGTTGCCCATATCCCCAACCAGCGTCGAACTGAAAGAGACCAGGAGACAAAGATCTAGATTGTATGCATATTCCCAAGTCGAACATCTTGTTGCACACTGAAGCGACATCCAGCTGAGCAACTACTTATTACGAATACCACCGTTCCACCGCTTCGCTTGGATGTCAGCCAAGGGCGAACGCTAGTAACTGCTGCTGCTGCCGTCACCGCGAGGAGAAGGCAAACGGGGGGAATAAGGTTGCCAAAGTCGCTTAAGAGCTTAACACGCCATCCTACGGCAATCAAGGGCAAACCTCCTCCGAGGGTCTGTCGACCCGCGCGACGTTCTCATCTCAACCTCTTCCCCATCTTCTTCTTCTGAGATGCGGAAGCGGCAAGGTGACAAACTTCTGTAGCGAGCGGACGAGCGTCCGCGGCGATGCTTGGCCTATGGGCCTGGGTGTTGGCAGAGGATCGACGCGGCAGCCCTAGGCTGCTTGGCCTAGTCAGGACTCGTACGGCAAGTATGTCGGGGCAGGGGTTGTACTCTCATTTGCCTAGTAGCAGTAGCAGGTCGACGAGAGCCGAATGAAGGCTCGTCCCAGGCGCGGGCGACGATGAGGTAGCTTCTCTGTTGATGAGTGCCCGCTTCGGAATAGCAGCGAGGGACTCGGCCAGGACTAAAGTGATGATGTTGGATGCAGGTTGTGTGTGCGAGTGTAGGTGGAAGCAGACGCAAAGGCTTAACTGCTTACGAGACACTGTAGGCCGTGCATCAGGGCCAGCATGCGAGCCCTGATCGCATATACTAGACAGATTGAGCCTGTGGGTGGCCTGAGACTGTGGTGGCTACGGCAAAAGGCAGTCAGGCAGGCATCCACCCAGGCAGATGCCACGAGTGAGCGTCTGCAGAGTGCTAGGCCCGTGGCCCGCCAGCTTCGATACCTGCTCGTGCGCACTCCCAGATTACCTCAATGTTGCTAGATAGAGCTGGCAGCCGGCCAGGTAGCTGATGCGTCCTTGATGAGCTCGTCAGCCTCATCAAGATGCCTTACCAGCTCTTTGCCAGCGCGACATACCGCTTCGCCACCACGGCGGCCACTAGCAATTGGCGCTGTCAAGCCGCTAACCCAACCGTGAACGCAAGCGCTATATTCGGAGTCTAGAGGCCGGCGGCGTCCAGCCCCCTATTTATCAACTGTCAGAAGCTGTAACTCATCGCTATTTGAGCAGCGTGTCCTCTCATTTTGTAGCAACCGCTAGTTTTAACTAAGCAGAGCAGAACCTTTAATTCCTCTTAAGCACAGGGGTTCCAGCCTTCAGTCACCCTCGATGGTGGGACGGTAGTAAAAGAACAGCGATCTATGAGTGAACGCTTACGGATGGTTCAAATTAATTATAATCCCACAGTGGGATGGGCGAGTTCATGACGAGCTTGAGGTCGCCGTATAGCAATCATCCGGGTCACTTCAGGCTCTTACAAATGGTTTGCATGTGTCATTGAGTTCGGAAACTGTTAAGTAGTTATATTGGCCGGTGCTGGTCAAGGACTTCATTAGCATAAAACTTTGCTGTACTACTTCAATAATCTGGCACCTTGTGCGTATAATCAACAGCACAGGCGTTCGGATGACAATTATGTCTGATTTACTTTTAGAAAATGATTCCCCAAAATCTTTATCGACAAGTTCTCAGCCGGCCTTATTATAATTATATTATATAATAATATGATAGATTGAACATACTGTGTTGCATCTGACTAATTTCATTTTTATGATATATATATATATATATATGTATCTATATATATATATAAAAGTAATCGGTAAGAGGACTTCGATAGATTTCTATCCAGAGACATGACGATAGAATTATCAATATCGCACATAGAGGCACATGTCTATATAATTAATATTGTATAGTTTTTACGTTGTTATTATCATAATCATTATTATCAATATGATCGAGATCTAGTCCGGCTGGATGGATATCTTACTGCATGCTATTCTCTCATTAATTCTGTAGCGGCCTATGGCTCAATGAAGCCTTATGTTATTTCGTACGAACGCAATCTCGAAATGCATACCTCACAATTCGTCGCTTTCTACGAGAACCTACACACCCCACCGGCGTACGAATGCTCAACCTCTTATCCATTCACTCTCTGACGAACTGACCCGCTCCTCCGTCTTACGCCGGCGAGTGGCACCCGTCAGGGACCGCTTGCCTTTGCCTCTACCTCTCCCGGCAATTTTCCCCTTTTCGTCATCAGTGGTGGTGGTGGTGTCTGACGTCGCTGTCTGTTCCCGGAAGCTCTCACCGAAGTATTGAAGAAGGAGTAGGAGGTGGCGAACGAACGGCCCCGGGGCATCCTGAGGAGCATCATCATTTCTCCTTTCGAGACTTACACCAGCGCCGCCAGAGTCAGTCAGGAGCAGCCCCATTTCTTGCCACTTCTGCGCCTCTTTCACAATTCGCTATGGACCACTATTACTACTACTGCTACGGCTGCATTGGCATCACGACCACCAATGACGTCCGCCGTCCTGCGCGGCCACTAGTTCTGCGACCGTCCTGCCTGATGATCAAACGAAGCCTATCGGCGGCCGCCGGCAGCAAAGCGGTCGCTGAGCGACTGAATTCGCCAGAGGCGCAGTAGCCTCAGCGCCGGTTTCTGCTGCCGCCGCCGCCGCCGCCGACGACGTCAAGACCTCGGCGTCGAGGCAACGATGGCGAGTGCACGGTCTCTCTCTCTCTCTGCCTCACTCCCGGTGTCGCTCCCACCAGCACAGCCTTTAGGGCTCCGCGGCTCCTCAGCAAGCGCGCACCGTCGCTCACCGTCGCGGCTGTTTCTACGGCGGTGGGGGCTCGCCAGCTAGCCATGTGACTGGCGCTTCCACTTCAATTTATCTCACGTCGCGCGATGATTCATCAATAGAATGTCACAGCCAGACCACCACGACCACGCAGTGGTGCAGCAACGGCGCCGGTCGCAGGAGCAGCAGGACGCCGTGGTGGAAAGAGTCAAGGAAAAGGGAGGAGGAGGAGGAGAACTAGAGCAGGAGCAGAAGTAGGAGGCAGTGTGGGGAAACGCAGCAAAGGCACATAATTCATTATTGACTTCTGAAAACGTAGGGAGCGAAAGAAAAGAAAAGGACAGGAACGGGTATAGGGAGACAGGGATATATATATATATATATATATACACATATATATAAATACATACATAGAGAAAGAGAGAGAAAGAGAGCGCCATCTGGTTTTGATTTACCTAAAGATGAATTCTCGACTAAAGCCATTTAAGAAAAAGAGCACATCACACTCATGAGGGGCTTCAGAAAGCGGTTTTCATTTGAATACGGTGTGACATTGTGACGTATGTGAATCGAAGCCAAGCAGCATCTCACTTTGTATCTGAGTCACGCAGTGTTTTAAACCATCGCCTTGGTCTGTGAGAGCACGCGTGCGTATGTGTTTGCGGGATGGATCCTAAAACAACTGGAGACTTTTTGCAGTGAGCATCATAAAGGCTTTGCTTAGTTGATGCCGCATGCGCTGAAGATTGTGGGCTGCCTGGATGCAACATGTTTCTAATAGGATATTTTTCAATAACATATAATGATATATACATGTACCCCGCTATCATCAACCCAGTCATCACCAGGTTTCCTTATATATGGCAGTTGCCGGCAAGTGCTAACAATAATATGAAAAGTAATCATTTTTATCATAAGACGGGTCCAGTGATTCCATAATATTTAACACACGAAATTGATCAACATATGCGGTGTTTACATTACACAACCTATATCTGCTGTCGGTCCACGTATTACCGCCATAGAAGTACACCATTCTGAACAGTAAATATATGCTTTGTTCTTCGAATTGCACATCCCAGTCTGAATCGATCCAACAGGACAAATCTATTCACTCAAAGCTGATATATCTATATATATATAGTTGAAAAGTTGCTATTTATTTAGCTCACAAAGGGCCCTTACTGTTACTTCGAATCCCAAAAATCGGATTTGCGACTTCCCCTCTCTCCTGTTCGGTTCTGTTCATTGTTCGTCGTACGGAACAGGGCAAAAATCCTCAGCCGTTGGCACTCGCTGAGTAACCGTTGCAATGATGGGTCAAGCAGAAGTCCGAAGTGCCGACGGCGGGCCAGACAACGTGACGAATCTGGACATTGCAATGAGTGTCACAGATGCTGCATGTTCAGCTCATCAATCGGCAGCAATCCGAAACAAGGTTTGCAAGAGTGGCCGGCGCGTTCCGCAATGGCGCGATGTCCTGACTTCGCGGCTGAGTAACGAAGAGAGCCGGTGGACTGCGCAAGTTGTCCATCAACTGGACTGGTACTGCTGTCATGATGCAGAGAGATCGAGGTAGATAGACAGTTTGGGAGAGCGTCTGCGAGGGTGCATCTGGGAGTGTGTGTGTGTATGTGAGTGCGTCAGGAACGGTAAAGTTGATCGGTGGCGGGACGTTTCTTCGCAAGAAATGCGAGGCGGCCTAAACCCTCGAGAAGAACAGAGGCACCAGCTCTTCACGACCAGCAGGACACAGCCTGTCCAATATGAGAACTAACGACGCGTTCGGACTGTCACGGACATCGGCTGTCTGCGCTCCGACACTGTGCAGTGTAATAAGAATCACGTAGAGAGCGCTAGCGCAGTCGAAACAGAGTAATACGCTCAGGAAGAAGGAGCACGCTCGGCTTCCGTCGTCTCCACCGGAGCTCCTAGTAACCTCAGGGTTCAGCTTTTGCAGCAGCTGTGGCCTGCTCTTGTGGCTACGCGCCAGGAGCAGTTTACGGGTCCCCAAGTGAGCCTCTCCAGCCTGTTTCCCCGACACGAACCGCCAGTAGAAGAAAGAATGATTATAGTAGTACCGAAGGCCGACCAAGAAGCAAGGGTGCTGCCTTGCCTTCCATATCCTACGGCTCGCTTTCTGGGATTATATTACTACCTCGGCGCACGCCGGCGGACCCCCTCGAACAGGGAGTCCAGAAAAAGAACGGTAGATATTCCTCGAGAGGCATGAAGAAACAAAGGACGACAGAGGGAGGCTGAGAGATAGCGGGACGTTGAGAAACACGACTTGCTGGAAGGAATTAACCAAGCAGGCTCACGCAACATACTCACCGACACCGGAATCGACACGAGCCAGTAACGGCGAGCTTACGAGGATAGCAGCTATAGAAAGGGGGCCGGGGGCAGAGAAACCCGCGCCCAGAGTCATCAGCGCCATCAGAGTGCACGCGTTACAGGCACTAGCTAACACGCTAGTCTACATACACATACGTGTCTCTGCGTCTGTCGGTTTGTCTGTTTTTCTCCGTTTCCTTTCTGGGCGGACTGTTGTTTTGCGTCGCATGTAATGCAGACAACCTTCTGGGTCAAAATTCAAATTCCCCTGGAAGGAAATACTACACTGGAACTGGCAGGCACTTGAAAAGCTACAACAGGGCAGGAAAATGCGGGCGAAAGGAAAGTATAGGCGACAGTGAACGGCACACGGAGCAAATAAAAACACCTGAATTGGCTACCCTTTAGTGTCTCATTAAATTGTAGCTGGCTATGTATGATAGGCTGGTAGGCAGGCTAACACAACGCCTTATGCGTGCAACTCTATGTAACCTTGTTTCGAATGCTTGATGCCGAAACATTACGTTTGCCTATTCACGTTGAAGCGAAAAAGGACTTCGAAAAGGGCCCGCATTACATATACATGGAGTGTCATACATTTTGAGTACACTTGAATGAAACAAATGTGACTAGAAGTGACAACGCTACGAGTGGTTGTATGTGCATTCTGTATTTGATGGTATAATACATGAACGGGTGTAACGACGACCACCAACTCGAGAAGGAATTGGAGAAGATAGAGATTTGATATTTGTTTTGTCGACTGTGTAACGTATATATTTTTCCTGAATAGAGCTATCTTAAACGTATGCTCAAATAAGGAATTCAAATATTCCCACCATGCGTAACATTAAAAGTGGAATTAGGTGGCAATCGTACAGTTTTCTTTTTTATAAAATGTTTATCGAAATTACTTGTAAATGGTTGTGAACCACGGCGATCAGCACGAAAAAGTGCTAAGGAACATGCCACGGCTAAATGTCCGAGCTGGACTCTATTATTTAGTCTGCACAATGTGTTCGTATCGAATACTTGTCTAGAATCAAATACCGCGTGTAAACCACTGCATATGAGCAAGGTGTTCGCAATGTATGCCCGCAATGTGTTCACGCTTCAACCATAATGGTAGCACCATAGACGCGACGCAGTAGCTCGAGCAGCGGTGGATAACAACGAATGGTGGGGAGCGATTAACTATTACGCGTAAGAGTTGACGTTCGGTGCTTTCAGCCCCAATAAGCAGTTCATATACGAATGTATCACAATGTTCACGTTGCTGACGCGTTCGCAAATCGCCGCACTACAAACACCGAGCCCTGATCGGCAACACTCGGCAGCCCTGTAGCTGGCCGCATCTCTCTCCCATCTCGCTTCCGAGGTGACGAGAAGGAGAGAAAAGGGAGAACATGCTTGAACTCCTCACTTAGTGACGCGGGCAGCGGCTCCCTGACGTCACTCGCCGGTTGGTTCGTTCGCCGTATGCCTGCCTGCTTTCAAGTAAGTCAGTCGATAGTTCTCCGGAGCCACCAACAGCATTTCACTGGTCCGCACGACCACTCAAAGGAGACGCGCCTGGCCACCACCGCGGGTCGACGTTTCACAGTGCCTGTTTCTTCCTTCGAGGTCTGGGCCTGCGCCTTCAGTTCTCCCCGGCGCCTCTTCGCTTGCCCAATCTTAGTGGTAGTAGTAGTAGTAGTACCAGTGCTTCTCTCTCTTCTCCACTGCTTTGGGAGCTGCTGCTTTCCGCTCGATTGGCTGCTCGAAGGTCGGAAGGGCGACCGAAGCCTCGAAAGCCCGAAGACCCAAAGGCGTTTGGCTCTGGCACTGTTGCCTGCGATGAGGCGGCGGCATCGGTGGCAACAGCATCGGCGGGGCTGGTTCAGTGACGACAGTGGCAGCAGCGCTGCGGCGGCTGCCCGCTGCCGCCGTCCTCCTCATCGTAATGATCTCGCTTACGACGCGGCACGCCCGTTCTCCTACTGACGACTCCCTGCGCCGCTCGATGACCGGACCGTTCGTTCCTTGGACAAGGAGCACGGCGATACGAACCGGGAGCAGCTATGTGGCGGCCTTTTGCCTAACGACGAAGGGACGCCGAACGGCAAATGGACAAACGGTCGGGAGGTCAGGACTGGCCTCCCCCAGACCCACCTCCGTCCCCGTATGTAAAAGTAGGGACCAGCCCGAGAGAGCGCGAAAGCCAAATGGACCTTGAATTCACGTCGTCAACGTCGACACTGCGGGAGCACACACGAAAAGGAACGAAAGGGAATCGAGTATAATGTCTATGAGCGTAGGCATAATGGGTATTCCGGTGTATTTTTGTCCTGCGAACGTACTTCTCACGTTGGATCATAATGATATGCGAGGCTATGTAAGAGTTGTGGAACTTATGAGGCAAGCCAACAAAATTGTCTCCCTAGAGCTAAATGCCATTATACATATAGGGTCTCACGATGTCGTTGTGCCGGACTGGGCTTATAATAATTTTAAGCTACGTAAGATTTAGGCTCAAAATATGAAATAGTACAATCAACGAAAGCACTTTCTAAGAAAGCTATTACAATGACAGCATTGAGGTAAAGGTTTTTCTTTGGTTTATTAAAGGAACTGCAGTTTCACAATGCTTAAGTAATTTTATAGGTCATCACCAGGTCGCAGGATTATAACTCTGAGGCCTCCGGCTTTTTACAGCCAGAGACCACTTAGCCGTCCAAGTCAAGTCTAGTAACCGCCTCGTAATGATCGTCAACCACGTTAGCAAATACTTCCAATTGAGTGCTTGATGTAGTCAGTTAGCCCAAAAAGCTGTAAAGTATGATGCCTACACAGGGCACTAACGGAATTGAAATGGGGGTCTATTTACGGATACTATTTCAATGCTCCGTCTAACGTCTATAAGATTACATATGATAAATAGAGTACAACAGCAAATGAAACCCAGCTCGAGATATGGCCGGGCTGACTTGTAGTCGAAACCGCCTTATATTGTCGTTTATCGTGTGTAACGTCACGAAAGTCGTCACGTAACGACTTTTAAAATTGTGCATTTTTCAAAGCACGCTCTAAAATGACCTACCTGTATAATATGTTATGCCTTTCACCGTATTTGGTAGTAAAACACAGGCACAATGTGTCACAATTTACATATCTTCCAAACCAAGAGATGTAGTGACGGAATACTTTTGAACTACGATACATTCTAGGCACTGGCGCATATTCGTACGTCTGAGAAAGGGTGTTCCAGACACCCCACAAAGTCAACCTTTACATCTGCTGCAGGAGCAGGCAGACCAGAAATATCTCAGTGTCTCAAAAGAACACGTTGTGGCGGTGACTTTAAAAACAGACGAAACACATGGCCAACATTGTGTCAGTGAGCACACTGTCTATTCCTCATGAACGAAGGCATATACTGCCGTAGAATATTTCGGTTTTTGCTCATCAAAGTTCTTTACGTCTACTAAGCATTCACATGCTTGCCCGTACCCGCTCTTTGCAAGCTCACCCACATATGCAGCGCTGTTACAAGCCAAATAGATTTAAAGCCAATACTGACCAGCCACAGCTCGTGCTCGAGTCTGGTATATCAATATCGAATCTTTTCTATAGGAGAACGCCTCCTAGTATTCAACGCGCCGATTCAGATTGACGGCATAGCAAGCCACGAAACCTGGACGAGAAACAGACGAACCGTGGTATTATATATATATATATATATACCAATCAATCAGATCGTATTGCTGGTATCATGTGAACAGTATTCCTGCCCGCTCAATAAAGTTAATCATTGCCTATGATAGCTCGCAGCACGCCTAACTAAATAGGGTGTTGCGTAGGACGAAAACGCTGATAGGTGTGCCGTATGAACAAACCCGCTTAAATTTAATGAGTGCGATAACGTCCCTAACAATTTTTTGTGATTGGATAGAAACATTACTATGAATACGAATCTATGAACGCCTGTAGTACATTGATTGGCATCCATTCATCGCGGCAACGTCGTTCGCCTTCGAAATTGCTTGTTTCGAAACTTTTTTTCCTCGAGCATTCCTTTTCATGTTCAGGGATTAAGAAAACTAAACCGATGATAACATGTGGTCGTTGTGAATCTATGTAGCATACGGCAAAGTACTTATGTGTGGATCGCTCACAGAGGCACGTGCCTTAAGCGATCGTCGAGTCGAGATTCCACTTTCTTAGACAGATCCTGACCCTTAGTTGTAGGCATGTAACCCCAACTCAAACCGTGTGAAACTTCTAATATTCATGTCTGATCGGCTCGCGTGCGATATATATTATAAGGTATTGAACTGCTACACCACCACTAGCCCTATATATATGTATATATATATATATGAATGTTCTACAGATTAAAGACAACTTCGCTTTGGTGTGTAGCTTATGTGTGACAATTTGTTCTAAAGGCTCTAATACGAGTTGGCCAAAAACCGACGATGAACGATCTGTGCTAAACGACAAATTTAGCTACATGAATTTATTTATGCCGTTTAATATAGGAAATTATAAACACAATTGCATTGCTCGTCATCTGACATACATCATCTGATCGTCCCTGGCTAGAGTCGGCTCGAGATCATTATACTACCCCTGTTTACGCATTTCAGATGATGTATGTCTCTATTTCAAAGCCGGTTATTCTTGTTCGCCATCTATTATATATATATATATATATATCTACCCCACCCTTATTCTAAACATATTAGCGAAACGACAGGCCATTGGTAATCGTCGTGGCCCGCGTTCCGTGACAGTCACGAACGAGAACTCCCCCGCCCACCTTCACACATCTAGACAGTCAAGGGAGAGACGAATCGAAGAGTGCCGCATGCCGCGATGGTTCCAGCAGCAGTAGTTATAGTGGTGGTTGTAGAGATGTTGTAGTTGGTGCCGTTTGTGGCCATAGCGGAAGTGGCGCGAGTGGTGGTAGCAATATACTAGTGGATCATGCCTCCATCTGTCAGGCGAAAACGCGGCGCGGAACTACCCGCAGCTTCTCCGCTTCTTGTAGCTGCTTTTCGTTCATGTATCGTTGTCGTTTTCGTCGCGAATCGCCGGATCGCTACGATCCGTTGGACCCTTCTCGCACGTTCGGACGTTCGATGGCTGGAAAGGCGGACCACAACGGTCGCAGGCTGCCTTTGAGGCGGGGCCTTGGGGCGCCGCAGGCCGTGCAGCTTGGAAAGAACGAAAGAAAGAACGAAGAGTAGGGGGGGGGAGACAAAACGAGAGATCGGCGAATGCCTCTTCGGTTCCCGCCACCGACGCCACCGATACCACCGCCACCGCTCTCGTCGTCTTCGCCGTCGTCTCAGCCACCAAATTGAGTTGTCAGCCCGCGTGCCGTATGAGACCTTGCGTGTGTGTGTATGACTCGATCTGTGTGTCGCTCTTCAGAGTCTCGGAGAACCAGCAGCAGAGGCAGGATCGGCCAGCCGTCCACCCCGCTCCGTTCCGAGCAACGGATCATTTCACAAATTGGACGTGCCTGCCGCCTAGCTATAAATTCGAACACTCGCACCGCCTGTTTCACCCCCGAACTCCCACTCGCCCTTCCTTTACGCTACCTCTCTCTCTCGCTCGCTCGTCCTTGCTCACTTGTCCCGAGGTCCCCTATTCTTCTCTTCTTTCTTCTGCCCCGGATACTTTGGACAGGCATCATTCGATTGAGCGCGAGTGATCCTCCTATTTGGGGCAGATGCCACCGTTCATCCCGTAGCTTGCCCGGGACTGCCTTTACAGGTTTTGGATCCGCCGTGTACAACATAACGCACAGAGCGCAGCGGCCGTCGATGATGAAATCGGTCGCCGAGTCACCAGTGACTCATCGCTTATGAAGCGAAAGGCAACGGACGTGGCGAAATTGCAATGAAATGTGGGAGCTTATGAGACGGGTGTCCGGGATGGGAATGATAATGACCGCCACCGAAATTCGCAACACATACGGAGGACATTTTGCTGGAACCGCTCCCGCCTCTGGCCCTGCTACCGCGTTAGAAGGTGCGCTGATGATAAGATGAGGTCGATTGTCGTACTGCAATGGTAAAGCAATTGTGGTATTCACCGTGAGTTTAGCCGCGCAGGAAGAATACGGTGACAGAGCACGCGTATATACACTCACCATAATAGTCTATTATTCAATAATAGCAAATAGGGCGGCGTATCTCACGAGTGAATATATATATATATATATATATATATATATATATATTCGAGGACGAATCGAAATGGTCTTGTACTACGTTTGTTAGAACAGTGGTCTGATAAGCCGAACATTGTCTCCCGGATGGCCTAGTGAGGAGCGTCTTGAACTGCTAGACCAGAGGGACGTGTAGGTTGGGTTCAAATCCTGTCAGACGCGGAGAATCTTTGGAGTTCTTTATCATCTTTCTTTATCTGAGGATTCTTGCCAGGTACAAGTAAGGAAGAGAATAAGCAAGGGTGGCCTCGACAGGTCCTCATGGTAATACCTAGAAGGTTAAGAGCTGAGGCCTGAGAGATAGGGGAACAGCTGAGGGTCAGCTTGGAAAAAAAAAAAATAAGCCGAACATTCACGGTTCAGTCCCGGTCGTGCTGCTCCCATGTTTCATTTCTTTATAATTCGAATATTTAATCATATTAAGGTATATCTTCAAAAAGATACGCTTGGTTGCATGAAAGTCTACGATAACGTGATTAGCTAGCTCCGCTAGCACATAACATTCATATATTTTAATAATAATCATAATGATAATAACTTGAACTGCATTCCGGAGACCATAAGTGGGTTAAGTTGGATATATAGTAGGGAGAGCCTGCAGGCTCGGCCTTCCTTTGCCTCGATATAAAGGACCTGACGGATACCTTCAGATCCGACATCTCGTCTAGCTGTCTGCTTATTGAGACAACTGTGTACTAGGTGGGGCCCAAGCTGCCGGATGCGCTAACGTAAAAAGGTGTTTGCATTTGAAGAGCGCAGTTGCCGCTGAAGCTAAACTAAGAATAAACTATGAAAGTTTTCTGGTCCCTCGTGGTATAAGGTACAAAGAACAAGGCTTCAAGTTCTCTTACAAGGTGCGCGCGTCGTTGACAGTAAAAGACGTAAAAGGAGCTTTGTTTTAATTGTAAACAAACCAACTTTTTTCCTTACTACAAAATTAAGCCTTATCCCATTTTAGGTCTTCTCTGGCCCCATGTAAGTCTAGCTCAAAAATAATAAACAAATAGTCTTGTATATATTCATAAATTTCTTTAATTCATGAATTTAAAGCGAGCTCCAAACGATCACCTGGCACCTCGTATAGCGCGCACAATTCCGATGGGTGCTTTTGAGCCTATTCTATTCTAATAAGGGATTTCATCATCAAAGACTATTCTGGCAATGCGCGCACTTGAACTAGGACAAGTCTAGAGTATAGGCAATCTTGCACGCTATACAGTTTCCGAATCGTATAGGTATATTTCGATATTGCAGATATACGAAGGAATCAATTAGCTGTGGGCGGTATCTACTATGGAAACTGTTGATGACTGATCTGCCAGACAAGCCTACGCATTTGAATAACGATACACTCTGGGCACCCCTTGTTTGGACACACATATCGCTAGTTCGTAGGTTATTAAACGCCTCCATGTCTATATTGCCACAGCGTGTCGGCTCACAACGGGACAGAGAATTACTCGCATATCCGGCAAAGGGAATGCAACCAACGAGTTATCCTCCACGATGAAACGAGCCGGTCATCGATCACTCTGCTAAGATGTAATATAATATCTATGAAATTCAATTCCGAAAGGTTTGGCTATTATTGGAGTTGTTGTAAATGTCCACCTTTTCTCTATCTTTAGCCCCGAACCTTCCGTGACAGAAGTTCGCTTCGATTCAATATTAGATATCGACCTTCCCACGCGCCCCGTACACATTTCATCGAATTGTCCCAAGGTTCGAGTCTCACTCGTCGAATCGTATGGAATTCAAACGATCAAATACGATCAGGCGACATTTCGATGACAGTGCATTATTCAGCTCTTGGTATTTTCCAAGTGGAGTGTCACCTCGTTCAGCAAATACAAGAATGTGTAACAAGTCAAATCAACACTACTTCAATGTCGCTTAATGAAATAGTCTTATTATAGCCCCGATATAATGCTGTTATCGATTAATGATTGATATAGAACGATGATAATAACACTAATAATAAACTCCATTTATTATTGTTGCAATATAGCGTCGGGTTATGATCAAGAAGCAAAGGGACAATGTTGTCGTCGGCCGCTGTCCCCAACTAATCTGAAAATAATTCCTAATTATTGTATGTTTGAATAAAAGACTATAATAGAAGAAGAAAATTATCCAATTATATGCGCGTATTACTATTATCATTATTATTACTTTTTTAGTGCTTGATGGTATTGTGGTATCATTTGGCCGTACACCTAAATCCCACCCGTTGGAAGAATCGTTGACGAAACACCTACGTTCCCGTTTTTACTGCTATTCGGAGCCCCAACAGGTGCGTGTATCATCAAAGTAAAAAAAAAGTGCAGACAAAACGAACGCATCGTGTCAAATCGAAAGATCAAGTTGCCTATTTGCCGAGAATCGCCCCAGGCCATCATCCACCCGACCGCCCGATCGGTCGATTGTACACGAGCAGACACCCCACAAGATCCAATCCGCCGTATACTCCCGTTCCAATTTACCTTTAAGCCTCTTCTTCTTCTCCTTATTGGCATATCATCAAGCACCATCAACAGCACCAGCCAGTGTCACCATCAAGCGTTCGTACGACTGGGAGGCCTATTCCCGGTGGTGCAATTTCTAAAATTCCTCTCATCCGAAGTCTCTCCTAAAGTCAGTGGCGCTCCCCAGGGTCTAAAACTATGCAGCTTCGAAGCGACGGTTGCCGATATTGTATCAGAATAACCTACGTGAGGGGGTCGTTCGGAGGTCGATTCGGGGGTCAGATCGAATGAACGAGGTGTATCTGTTGCCGTTGGGGGGAGGGGGGGCAGTGTCTCCACGATCTCAAATACTCAAATGGTTGTGTTCTGCAGCATCGTGTTCTATTATATGGCGTATGTGTTGTTGTTGTTGTTGTGTATATCGCAATTCGCCCAGTCAGCTCCCGCATGCGAAGCGAGTTAAGGACGGGTGCGGCGCGCAGGGGTAACTGGAGCGGAGGAGATGAGGGCTCATTCCAGCCTTTTTGTGAAATGGACGCGCCGGCTCGAGAGATCTGGGTTCAGCTAACAGATGCCTCGAAGGCGGCGTCTTGCTCACCCGCGTGTGTTCTGGAGGGTTGTCGTCGCCGTCTTCGTGTTTGCTTTCTCGATCCTTTTAATCATGTTTGCCCTTCGCTCGAAACGGGTTCCCTCGTTCACGACAACAGCTGCTGCCTATCACCGTTCTGCCTTTCCCTCCTAGCGAATACGGCTGGGGCAACTTTGCGCAGTTGGATGGGAATGAAGGCGGCTTCGGAGAGGGGCTCGCGAGTGTATGGCGGCAGCGGCGGCGGCGCAGGGCCGAGATCTCAGAAGCAGCGATGCCCACTGCTTCATGTCTCGCTTGTGACCGTGACGAGGCGAGTCGGAGCGCGTTGCCGTCCTTGTGAAGGGATTCGATACACGCGACGTGGCGGTAAGGCGCCCTAAATGTCATGGGCACATACGTGCATTTGCGTATAGTATGAGACACGTATACTGACGTGCGTGTGGCTCGCCCACAGTGACGAAACCCATATGATAATTAAGAGGGATGATAACAAGGGTACAGGCGTCCATCTACACGTGCCCATCGGACAACATACGATATACGCTCGATAGTATTGGCAATTTACTCGAAGTTAGGCCGAGCAGTGGTATATATAGGGTCTAACTCGAACGTGTGCGTATCTGTTTTGTTGGAGTTCAGATGGCTGGACAAGCCTTTGCTGAGAACACAGTGAAGGGGCGCAGTATTCGAAGTGGATTTATGGAGAACATCCGTTTAGGATTAGCGCCCGTCTATATTTTGAATGGAATGGCAAACACTGACCATAGTCCTGCGATATTCGTTATATATATGTTGAGTGGAGTAACATATCATCGCATAATACAACGGAGGTAAAAACAACGCTACTCCTTATTCACTTCAGTATCGCTTTGTTTGAGGCGTGTTCACTTGAATCGATGTGCTCTGCCGACACCGCTACCCATATCGGCTGTCGAGGCTAACGAATATTAATTGAGATGCGGCCTGATTCGGCCACACAGGTGATGCTGCCGTAAGGGCGCGATACCCCTCAGGTAATTTCATCCATCGACATCATCACTAACGTGTATCTGTCATTATTCCTACTGAACGGTATCTGCGGCCTATTCCGCGGCCAACGCGGAGCGGTTGTTATTTTGTTGTGTGTTCGATCCGCGTTCTACTTGTGCAATATTCGCAAGGTTCCGTCCCTTAATCCCAGTCACTTCTTCTGCGTCCCCTGCTGTGTCGTTGCTTCTACTAGACATTACCTTCGAAGAAGTTACCCCCTTATAAGACAACTATGTCGTAAATGTTTCTCTATAAAGCGCTTTGAAGCACAAGCCGTAAATTCTCAGGACGAATGTACCACTCCCTATAAAGTGTCTACTCGCTCACTTGGTATAAAACACTGCTAGCCTACGAGCTTACACAAGCAGCTGCTGCTGCTGCTGCACTTACTGACTGATACCGTCACCACGGCGTCTACTACTTCAACTACAGCAACAACAACCTCTGCTGCTGCTGTTGCTGCTGCTTCTACTGTCACGACTATCGCTGACTACCCTCTACTCACATTCTCAGCCGAACGCTAAGCCGTTCGCGACGCGCACAGCTTTTTTCTGTTGTGTTTGTTCTTCGAGACTCGTTCGCCGCACAACGCGTTTCCCCATGCAGGAGCGTTGGCTGGCGACCATAAAACAGCCAGTCGGCGCAATCTCCGATGAAGTCATCGGTGTCCAGATGGACCGGCGTACGTGTATGCGCTGTCGTAGACGGCCCGCGACCTGCAAAAGTGCGGCTCGTCGGGGGTCTTGAGCCCCAGCAGTGCGAGCTAGACCAACACAAAAAAATTCGAAAGAGGTAGAAGAAGAGAATGAATATGACAAGTTCTCTTTTCGACTGACTCCCGCTTAGCTCAGATGCGCGGAAATGCTGCCTATGGCACTCACCGGCTCGCCTCGGGTCAGGAGCGTTCTCGCGTGTCCACCTGCGCATGTCCGTCGGTCACCGGGTACTTCGTCGTCGTCGTCCTCAATGTCCACTAAACCATGTCGCTCTCCAGGCCCGTGGATCTCCTCGGCGCTGGCATCGTCTAGCGGCCCGGAGAATTGTTCTGAGGTGGGCGGTGGCAGAGGATAGTAGTGGTAGTGGTGGTGGGTTTTAGCGCACGGCGGTTTCCTGGATCCTTCGCTGTCGTTGTCGACGTCCGCCTCCTGAGTGATTCGACTCACGTCTTGTCCCCTTCGAGAGAGGTAGAGACGAGCGAACGAGACGAAGTCTTCCAGCCTTTTAGTGTAGACGGGGCTCCGGAGAGTCGGAAAGCGGCCGCGGTGGTGGTGGTGGTGGCCACGGTAGTCGTCGGTAGCATTAGTAGTTCCGCTCAATCAGCCGCCGTCCCAGCGCTCGCTGTCTGGATGACCGTACAGGCGCCGTCGAGGTTAGTGGTAGAGTGGCGCAGCGTTGTAGAAACGCTACTGTCTCCTCAACCTGAACAGCATGAACTGCCACTGTAGGCAACACTCGTGGGCCACCTGGTAGCCAGCATCAGCGACTCCAGTAGGTAGCGTGCACCGATAGGCGTACTGCAGAAGCGACAGCAGAAGAGCGCAATCGACACTGGCACAGAGCCGCAACCGTGGTGATAGCGAACGAGTATCCTTTTTCCCTATCGGTGTCGGGTGGCTTCGCTTCTGTCCCCAGGGTTGACTGCCCAGACCACCTCCGGTGCGGGCACACTAGCTAGTCGTTCCGCCAATGTCTTTCTCTGGTTGGGCTTTCCAGTCAAGCTTATTCCGCTGCTCCACTTGATGGAATCGCATTTCGCCGACGGAGGGAAGACTCACCGAGTAGGGGGATTGGTGGGAAAACAGGGCGTCGAATAGGCCACTGGCCCGAGAGTGTTCGTCCTTTTATATTGAGAGGGAAGTAAATAGGGGATGGATGGGGGAAAAGGCCAGGCTCCTCATTTAGGATCGCTGTCAACGTGATAGAAACAGCTTCCTTACCGAAGGATGCTCGAGGACAACTGAAGGCGTAAGGCTACAAGTTAAGTCTATAGGTGGATATAAACAGCTTCATGTAAACGAACATCGACTCAGAATGCAATCTCGATCATGCAACCTCCAACTTGCATTAGGAAATGCGATTTCCTCTCAAAATACTTGCGCACCAGTGGTAGTGAGGGGACGAATGCGATCTGTCTAGCAAACTGGAGGACAATTGCGGTCACCACAAGCTTCCAATGCCTGACTCGGACCAGCGATCCCGCACTCAAGTGATACCAACTACCTAACCAAGCGATAATGCTAATCGCCGAATTAAGATTTACGTAATCAACTACGATCCAAAAGGCATTGTTGCGAAGTTTCACTAAGCTCCGAACTTGAGGTGACACATTCTTAAGGTCAAGCTAATCCTGGCAGAGGTCAAGCATCTGATTCGTTCCTCCGGGACCTGACTGAGCGTAGATCACTCCGACCGATTGTAAACATCGATCCAAATTCAACTGATTTATGACTGTAAGGCTATAAATAGTAAACCTATTTGTCGTACGTTTATTATGCTAGTAATATGTTCGTTCATCTGAATGTTTTAGGTGATGTGAGCCTCTGCGAACGGCGTCCTCGTATAATAAGTGCGGAGGGGGACTAGCTTTGTTTAAAACGGGCTATCATTCGGGATAATCTTGGAATCCCCGTTAATCATGATGTTAATTGGCCTCTAGCGTCCTAGCCAAAGCGGTCCCTAGAGCAAAGGAGATAGAGGAACGATTAAGTTTTGGGGGCACGCCGACGGGGGTAAATGCAGCGGGCCTCTTTTCAATGCGCACAAAGGAAGCTCAGTCACAGACTGGGCCAATCTCTAACCGTCGGGTCGAGAGGGCGAATTCTTCGCTCCGGGCATGGCTGCCCTGCTTCGCTATTCTTCGAGGGCAGGCAACCACTTCTCACCGAAGGCTTCCTGTATAACGTGCATTATTCATGGCCGTAAAGAATCATAATTTGATCGTGAAGACAGAAGTATCAGGAGACAGAGATGCGATCGCATGGTGATTCACAACTCGCAACTTTTAACAAACAAAAAGAAGAAGGCGCGGAGAACGACGCCGTCCTTCTGTGTGCTGTCATTGCATCGCCAAATTGGTTACCAGTAGAAATATTTTCTTTACTATTGAGAAGATGCCTATGAAATATTCCGATGCAGCAGGATACTGAGCAAGGTGACTGTTCCCCAAAAACGATTACTTGTTTTGAAGAGCAGAAACTTGCCGCGAATGTCAAAACCACTTGCTCAGACGTAGCAATTATCATCGCCTCTGATACGCCGCTCCTCGATCGTCAGAGGCGTATTCACGCCGCTAAGTATGAATAGTAAATGTGCTACTATTATAATTTGCATCTATTATAAATATTATAATAATTATTATTATTATTGCAAGTAGCTATTGTCCCATCTTGCCGACTCTGTTTTAACTGCTGAAAACAGTCTGTAAAGTTCCTATGCCAGCGTGTACGAGAACTGACCAGCGGATGGAGGTGATCATTAGTGATATTCCTTCTTTTTTTCTTCTTGTCCTTTCTTTAGAGGGTCCAAATACTAGGCTCTATGTTAGCATGTACACAACGCTTGGGCTGCCATGAGTATCGACGAAGTTTGCACGAAGGGAAATAAGGACCACTCACCGCTGCAATCGACAAGTTCGCCTGCTCGCGCGAGTTGGGAAAAGCATATTTCCACCATGGTGGTTCGTTTCATCCGATGCCTGTTGAACGCCTAAGCCAGCTAAGACTGACCCAGCCGTCACGCTCAGATCGAATAATGCAAATGACTGGTATCGGGGACGTACTGGGAGTGCAGAGCGTTTGTTATGCTGATGGTGGGATAATACTGCAGAATCGGCAACAATGAGGCCACGATGTAGGTATTCATCTCTGAAGAAGAGCCATCCGACCTAGATCGTTCAATGGCCGGTATATTTACAAGCTATCTCGTAGACCATTCTCGTCGACTGGTAACACGAGCTGTCCAAAGAGAGTGAGTAGATAACGGCCTGATGAAAACGCCACCGAAGATGTCAATGCCATACAGCGTGTAACATGCAAACGTTGGAGTTGAAACGATCAATGTTCCCATTGTATCCACTCTACGAAAGAATCGTCGGCCTGCCGTTTGATCAAGGATACAAATTCCTCTTAGTGCTCAAGTTTGTAACCATTGACGAAATAGTTCGGTCGAACATATCTTAGAACAGTGATGAAGTCATCGTCAGTCTCCTTACATCGGTTCAGAAGTTCAAGCTGAGGAATCTCTCGCAAATGCGAAAAATGCCCCGTTGTGTGTTCTATATAATAGAGATAGATAATTCTAGATAATTTTGAAGACCCCCCATAATTTTTGTTCCATCACAACTCCCGTAACGGATTCGGTAAATTGTGAGACTGTTAAGCCAAATATGTGGAATTCCGTCCACAGCCTGAGCTAAAATAAAATAATTTTCTTTTCACATCTTATCAACATGCGGTGCAAGTAGGCCGATTTTGATCATTTTAAATATCATTTCAAAGCTGCTGTCGTCTCCCCTGGTCCACAGTGTCAATTTATGATGCTCAGACACTTCTTGGCGACCAAAATATCATCATCGGTAATGTGTCATTAATAGAATGTTCTTGACGGTCAGCCAACGTTAACTCCTTTGATTTTGTGAGGTGTTTCACTGGGTTACTCTTCCGGTATTTCTCATAGTCCCATCATTCATTGGCCCCGACAACTCAGGGCAATATGCTTGATCCTACCACAAATTGTTAGGCAGAAACGCTATTGATACACAAAGCAAGTTCAAATATTACATCACACCCTGTAGATAACGTTTTCAATGGCTAAAACATTGGCAAGTTCTGCTTAGAGGCATGTATTTTCCTTCAAAATGTCAACACTCTGGCGAGCGGGCCTTCCACCTATGCGACAGGCCACATATCCAACATTATTCATTTTCCATACGTACAGCTTTCTTTAAGAGAAATAGAGTAATCAAAATCTAGCCATACGAAGTCATTCTATGCAAAGTTCCATTGCGATATTGAACTGGTTGATACTTCTGCAGGCAACGTCAGCAGTTAGCACAACGTCGAGCCCAGCGTCCAGCGTTAAGCGGTATAAGTCCGCTATTGCTATCTGTGGTATATTAGAGGGGCTTCCTTTTGTGAACGAAACGTTTTGCGATAAGGCAGGCGAGACCATGAAAGCCTTGCTTGTTATCGTCCATCCTTTCACCCTGTTTGGGTGCACGGGGCCGCGGCTGCTATAGCAGAACACTAGATTCCGGGTCTGCAATTGAGGCACTGCCTTAACTACAGGTCTCGGATGTGCACTGGCCGAACACTCGTAGCAGGGGATCGAACATTGTTCCCTGCTGTTTTGATCTATGAGATTGGATCCGCCCAAATGTGGATACGGCGACACCAGTGTCTATTCGCTGGAGCAAGCCATATATACGCTCCTATGGGCGTCCTGTCCAAGGATCCTATGCCCATGTCGGCGTTACAATATCCCGCCAGCTCTACGCACCGTGGCTCCAAGGCAGTTCCCTGAGACGTATCTAATAATAGACGGGGCGTATATATACCGACGCTCCTAGTGTCTACTGTTGGTGGGATAGTTCTTCATTTTCTTTGTTGCATCACCACTGATATCACGATGGAATCCAACAGAATCGATAATGTCCACTCCACAGACCATCGTTTTCGGTTCGCCTACGAAGTACGGTGAAAAGAGGCTGCTTTATAGCTAAATGACCTATGCTAATCTAATCGGAGCAGTCATGGCCGTTTGATAAACAGCGCCACCCTGCTGATTCTGGTTCGACTTCGTTGTTCTGATGTCTGTGCTCGCTATGGAAGCGACTCCGACCATATCAAGCTTAGTACTACGATAATTAAGGTAATAAAGACAGTCGTCGTCGTAATTTTGGGGCACGGAAAAGTCACTTCATGCGTCAAAGTTCCTTTGCATGTCAGCTGCAACTTATGACTCAAATGCCGCCAGTCACAAAACCTGGCAAGACACTGAAGGGCCGCAATCGTATATTGTTCCTATAGTTCTCCACAATGGCCTTCTAGCTGTATGTGTCGCACACACCGCCCAATAAGGGTAAACAAGTTTACAAACAAATGCCACTTGTATACTGCCGGGCACGTATATCGCATGTCAAGGGCTTTTTCTGGTTTCTTTCCAGCTCAGAACAAATGTAAGCTGTTGCAACAAGGACTTTTCAGTCGAATGGCGAAACTTGCCGATTGCCATTTCTGCCCGAAATCCGCAGAACGAGGTTCGACAGAAATATGTCCATACGCACAGCGACGCATTCCAATTTCTTCAGGACTATCGCTACGATGGCCTGCTATGTTGCTACAGCTCGGAGGAAGCCATGAGCGTAAGCCCCACAGCATCGCTTGGTTTACCCCACTTCGATGCAAGTACTTACGGTTCGAGGGCGCACACCAAACTGAGCTTCTATGTCATGCCGGCCACGCGTGCGATGGCCGAGGATAAACGTAACCCTGTCACGCCGCGTGTCCCTGCCGGAGGGTGAATTTGCCAGCTTATGACGACACGAGATCTGAAACAGACTTTAAACGCTACGCCCCAAAGCCATGTTCTGTGTTTGCAGCGCTGAGTTGCGTTGGCAGGTCCAACTCTTCCTCGTCTCGAATGCTCGAAGGCATTGTTATCCACGGGACTCAGATATGCTCCATCCGCGTGGCGCGTTATTGTCATACATTTGTGCTTCTATGATTGCAAAACAATGTAACATCTATTGGTTGGGTGCGTTGCACAGTACCACTTAGCTATTCTCGTTTTGTTACGGATGTTGTTGTCATACGATAGAAGAACACTTGAGTTCACTTTAGACTTCAGCGGTTGTTAAGTACGTTCGAATTTTGTTCAGAAGATATTTGTGCCCTTTCTCACTCCCTTACCGTTTTAGTGTACCAGGATATTAGAGACTACTATGGAGCTATTCTAAGCCAAACTGACGTGTTTGATGTGTACATTTCAGGTATCATTGTTTATTGACCTATTGTATAGAGGGCATTGTGTGAGTTGAGCAATCGCCTTTTCTACACTACGGGTAATATCATACTTCGATCTGAAATGAACAGTCAAAATAACTATTTTTAGGCCCTAAATCGGCACCTAGAGGATGAACGGTGTTGCGAAACTATACTTATACTTAGTGCTAGTCTTATATCTAATGTTTTTAATAAAGAGTAGAATATATATATATATATAGGTCACTTTTTCGGCAGCACAATATATTTTATATAGGTATTTCTTCAGATTATAAGATGATATATCATAGATGTCGCTCTACCCTTGTTATTATGAATACATCGCACGTGGTATAGGCATAGCGCAGTTATGTTTTTTTTTCGACATTGACGCTTATCTTGAAACCTTCGTGTATGGATATATAGTTACATATAATGTATATCCTGACTCTATACCCTGACCAACCCCCAACATCGATAGTTCACCGCAAATAGAATTATGTATACGTCCTTCTAATACGATCTATTATTGTAGGTGGACGGGTGGTAGTTCGGAGAGTAGCACAGGCGGCCCAAGGCGCCAGTCGATATGGTCCAGATGTTGCACTTACTTGCTTTCGGTTTGAGTTGCCGGCATGTCTGCTGTCGTCCCACTGCTGTGCCTCCGTTGCTTCCACCGGTTCTTCCATTGGTGGTCTAAGCGATCCACGATCGGCTCTCGATGACAGATGATCGAGTGGCGTTGCTTGCACTTCAGCGCTAGGGCCTCGCCCCCCGGGCCCCTTCGTCTCCAATCCCTGTGTTCGCTGCTGCGGCTGCTGCGACGCGTGTTCTGAGGCAGTCGTCGGTCGTCGCCCAAAAAAGCTCTCTTTACCCGGCTTTATTCGGCTGTCATTGCCGGATCCTGGGAAGGCAAGCCCAACGGCCTGTGAACCTCCCCGCGCCAATTCCCCTCCAAGCTCCCAACTTCCATTCCCCATCAGCAACCTGCACAGACCATCTGCCTGTTGTAAGTTGGCGTCGTCGCAGCGGCCGCCACTGTTGCGGCCAACGCGTACGGCTGGCGATGGGACTCGCAGGTGGTTGGGGATTGGCTACCCTATGGGTAGCAGGAGTGCCAAGGTGGGCAGGCGAACGAGGCGGGCCTGGCTTGGGTATAGCTAACCCGGTGTTCGCTCGAGTAGCCCGGGTAATAGCTTTGTGGCGGCGGGCCTGAGTTTCGCCCGTTGCCGCCTGGACGATGTCAACGCCAGACATTCCCTGACCACCTGCAGGAACACTCATATGCTTCTTCCGCAGGAGTGTAGCAGCAGCAGCCGCGGCGGAGGAGGCAGCGGTAGTAGCAGCAGCTATTTCTCGAACCGATCAAATGATATTGCGAACAACCAGCCAACTACCCGTTGGTTCCGTTGTTCCACCCAGGTCTCCGCATTGGCTTCGCTCACTTGCCGGACCCCCTTAAGCCTTCTTCTCCGTTGTAGGCTATGTGGGTACAACTCATTTGTGTGCACCGTGGTTCATACAATATATTATAAATAGATGGGCAAAGATCAGAGACAAGGACCAGGTGCGTGATCGATTGTATTAATTGCCGAAGTCGATTAAGAAGATAATAGGTTTCCCTCAAGGGTGTGCTGTAAACACATTGCATAGCATCTCATCGGATGCATTGGAAACGTGCGCGCATAAATGTTTCACAGAATGCACGAGTATGGTAAGTATCATACATACAGGCCAGATATAGAAGACTGCGAACGGTTTACAGAACTGACCATCGTTGCCGGTAAATGTAGTGATCTTCCTTCATCGGTTAGTTAGGCCCTGTGTATCTCACATAGAAGAGATGAAAATCTGATGAAAATCTAATCCCCCGAGTAATACTATCTAGATCACGCGCTGGCAGCGTGACCATTACACTGGATCGAGCAGACACTCCCTCATAAGCTTTTACATAAAATAGAACATCGCTATTATATAGTTATTGAGTATTAACATTTCGTTTCGGTTATCGTGCAATACAGAATATTGTATTATTGATCGTGGGTGTTAGAATACAGAGAAATATGAAAGATTTTTGCCAGAAAAGCACACGACAATTGTATGATCATGTACACGCAGAGAGGCGTCAACTAAGCGTAGGCCAACACACCCAATTGTAATTTAGTCAATAAATAAATGAAAATCGCTTATGATACTATTATATCCATCATTTTCAAGATTTTTCACGGAAGTTTCCTCATCTAGGGGTTGTGTTTACGTTGGGCGTGCGTTGCACCACCGTGCGTCAGTGCAAAATGAAAAGTGCTTTTTCAAACAGTGCTACGCTATTGCGTGTGCTGTGGAGGGCGGGGGGGGGGGGGGGGCGTCACTCACATCAATGGATCGGCTCTGAGCTATTTCTCAACTGGTGCACCGTCCGCTTTCGAATTCCCCAGCTTCTCCGTTTGAGCTTATGTTTTGTACACGGGTCTAAATTGTGAGTGAAACCGTACAGGTTCTTGCCCATACCTGGTTTTCTTTCCTCGATTTCCACTTTGTAAATGTGACAAAATTATTTTTTCAATTGAACGACAAGTTATACACTCATCTCGCAATATGGGTAGGACTGACATCGGATTGGCGATGAAAAGTTGGGTCTCGACCTCCGAGAATCGCGTGCAGGGGAACCTATTTCTGTATATACAATTCATTCATTCATTCATTGATGTTTATTGACGGAACTGCAGTTTCACAGTGCTTAAGTTCTCGTAAAAATAATTGTAAAATTGCTTAGTACAACATGGTACGAGTACACTATGACTCCAGTTGTTTTCAGAACAAAACACAAGGTGAATTTGCACGAAATATTTACAGCCACTTAGCGTTAACATTGCATGAGAGCATGTCGCCTTAGGTAAGATATGATATGAGTTGAGACCCATCTCAGGAACTGTAAATTCGAAAAGCCCAAGCTCCCAGCAGTAAAAATGTAAATGACAATATAGTTACAACCAACACCGTCGGCGCAGAGACCGCATATATACATGAGGATTGTACATAACAGAGGACAGGATAGAAGAAAAAATAACCGCACATTCACCTAACACGTTTCGTTCACTGTTCAACTTTCCGCATTCGACACGATACAATAAATTTTTTATTTCACCCCTTATTAGTTCCCTGGCAAACATTTTCGCTGAGGGAAGAGACCGCATGTCTCAAGGGAGCGCACCCCACATGGCGGGCAGGTGGTAGCCTAGAGAGAGGTGGCGACTAGACTCTTTAGGGACGACCGGTTTCGCAAATGCAGTGGCACGGCAAGAAGTCTTTCTTTCCGTGGGATAGATTGGAAAAGCGATGTCACCCGGTATTTCTCTATTTACCCTTATGTAGGCATGTAACGGCCGAAATGATTCCATCTATATATATATATATAAAATGGCAACGCTTAAGCACGAGACACTTAGTACAAAAATTATTGGGGCAAGCTACAGATAAGACTGAAGTACCGTCGGTGGCCGCCTTTTAATTATGCAGACCACCGAGAGCGAAACGTCTACATTTGCTGGTTACCCCGTTGAATATATGCGCGATGTTGCAGAGGGGGCCGTCAGAGAACGGTCGGCCATCTTGAAACCATCCCTTCGTTTCTAATTCAGGCGAACCTCATATGATGCAGAGCAGCCTTGCCTCATAACGAGTGCTTATAACTGCTCGAGGCCAACGACGCCAATTAGATCTCGGCGACAAAATACTCCCTTCAAGTGTACCGCGTACGTTGCTTCGAAGCCCTGATGCTGTCAGCATAAACTCAGCTATCATTTCGTTCACATGCACCCAACGATGGCATGTGTGCCCTTCTTATATTATACTATTTATAATAGGCAATTAAATTTGTAAGGAGCGGTTCTTAGAAGAGCGTTAATTACTCGCGTCCAGCGTCAACTTGATTTTTTTTAGCCCACTATTTTCCATTGCGACCATCGTATCAGGTTAAACTATATTTTAGGATGGTGCGTCTTGTTTTCATATACCTTTAAGCCTGCCAAACATGGTTGTTCATGGATAGTTGGAGCTGTTGGTTTGTTTGGTTGTTCGAAAGTAGATATTATATGATAGGTTTTACGATCAGCCTGCGGGCATAACGTGATGGGTAAAAGAGGCAGTATTAGAATAAAGAACAATTTTGTACATTTTGTCGGAGGTTGAAATCTTAGTGGAGCCATATTTACTTTTATGGATGGTATCTCCGCAATAAGATTTGAAAAGTAGTAGCAGCAACTAATGCGGTCTGTGCCACAGCTACCACTGTGGAGAATGGAAGACACACCGTACACTCCCTGTATGCGTCATCAATACTGCGTATTTACATCCACGGTGGTCGTTTCTACAGAATCCTATTGAACACAGTAGTCGTTTACGGACGGGAAGCGGAAAGGAAGGTCATGCTGCTGTTATGCATTATCATGGAAACACCCCCTTTAAAAATAGATTCTACAATCAAACGTTAGCCAAATTAAATCAATTGCCAGCTACCAGGGATACGATGAACCTAGCAGCGATGGCAGTTACAAGAAAATGATTTCAGGCTACAATTTTGCTCTTTTCGTATACTATCACGTTTGATGTCATCCATAACAATTGTCAAAGTAAGTATCGGCGTTCCAAAGAATGTCGAAAGTGAGCTTGCTAGGGAAATGGTTGCATTTTAATTGTTCCTCCGTATTTCCTTATGTAATAACGTCCTTATCAAAGGCACAGTTTGAAAGAGAAGACTAAACCGCAAAAAATAGCCAGTTGTTTAAAATACACATAATCTCAATACTGACTCCAGCAACGCTTCCATTACACAGCAGCGAGCGAGTGTGCAACGCTAGGGCCCGGCGTTAAACCGGAAAAGCAAACTTCTCTATTCACGGCAAACGTTCGAGTTCTCAGCCACGTCCCCTTAGTCGTCCCTGCCGAGGACAGGCTCCCATATTCAGCGTGGCAGACATTTGCTTGGCCTGCCAACTCATCTGTGTCCGTTTGTGCAGGAGCCTTGCTGTATTTCGCTTTAAGCTGGGGGAATTCATTGTGCTTTGCGCAAATACCTCAAACGCTGAAACTCACATCGGATTCAGATAGCATGCAGCAAACGTCACGAAACTTCAAACCGTGCAACTCAGAAGGCAACTCCCCCCCCCCCCAATTCCTGATGTCGGGTGATGCCTTACGCGCGTGCCTTTATCATTTGCATAGCGCCGAAGCGGATATAGCTGCGACAACGGAAACGGACACAGCAGGAGAAGCAAGTGGCAGGATAGCAAGCATAGCAGGAGAGGCGTCGGCCAGTCACAAACAAAACGCCTGAATCTGCCCACCTAGACGGATGGCCGAGGTGTCTGAGGCTCGTCGCAAGTGCAAACACAGCACCAGCGACTTGAACGGTATTTGCGACATCATGATATAGCACCTTGAACTAGTCAGTAGACAGCTTGAAGCTTCTGGTTGAAATTTCTGCGGTTATCGGCCGAGGGTGTCCCGCTGGAACGATCTCGTCGGCCTGCACACCGTTTATAGAGCGAAACGCGCCGTGCATCACTAACTGAGCTTCAGTCGCGTGGCTGGCTCCAAGGGTGTAATTCAAAAGGTGGACAGGGTAGGGCACATGTGTAGTGGTGGGGATTTTACGGGCAGAGCGACGCCGAATTGCCAACGTGCGGGGCGGAACGGCCGAAGACGAGCATAGCCTCGCGAGCGTTTAGCACACTGGCACGAGGTGTATATTTCGTTTGATAGGGTAATAAACAGCGGGTTTATAGCTATACGGCGATGGGCAAGTGCTGTTTAACTCGGGTACAACAACGGATTTGGAGAAATACGATGACAGTTGTTGCTAATATGTAACACTGAATGTTAAGCATGATTGTAACTACGGGCAGCACTAAATTGTTCGGACTCGTTCAGTTCAAGGAACAATACGCATTTTTTTGACATTTCACAACTTAGTTTACAACATATTATCAATTATGCATTAAGTGACACCTCTTCGTCCTACGAGAAAACAAAGACAGAAGCTTGCGCAGTATGAGTATTTGAGTCATATAACTCAAAACTGAATAAGGATTAACTGGTTAAATTTGAGGTTTATTATTATTATTGCTGGTTTATTTAGCATACTCATCCTGTAGTATATACAAAACAGAAAAAGGCGAACGGGAGGGGGTCCAGCTTAAGGAGAAGAAGAATGAACTCAGTCAGGGTACAGTTTGATGGGAGGCAGATCAACATTCATGGTAAAAATGTCAGTTTCCAGTGATAAAAAATAATAGGGAACAGTAGGTTTACAGCCTCTACTTCAGCTGGGAATCTATTTTTTCCTCATGGTTGGTTTACCGCTTCCCTCACCTAGCAATTCCTCCTACTTTCACCCCTCAAATTAGTGCAGAACATAGTTTCAATAGCACGCGAACGTGTGCGGCCGTAATGTCACGATCGTTCAACCAAACATGTCGATTGCTAACATGAGCTTGAGTCAAGTTTCAGAAATTGAGTGTGCTCTGTCATCGAGCGGGCTCCCGTCCAATCAGCTTCGTTGGCGAGATGTATTTATTCTCGGATTAACAGTCGCTACTTGCTCGAATATTGGTACTAACAACACCAGACGTGTTCGTGACCTCTGTGATAATCGCGTGGACAAACGTCCCCTTTCATGGCACCACTCGCGCTACTAACACTTTGCGTCGCCTTTGACTAGTGGATGGAACACATGCATCTAAATATAGGAAGAATAAATGCCAGTCCGATACTGCTATACCTACTGGGAACAGACAACATCTGGACACGAATACGCGCGCAATGTTCAATGTCTAGGCTATGCGAGGCGAGCTGATCAATTGCTATCCAGTGGCAAAGGCAGTAACGATAACGTGGATGCTGCAATCGCTCCTACCGTACGCGGCGGCTTGTAAAAATATTGGCTTTCTGGAATGGATAATAATGTACAATAGATGTTGACAGGATCGAAGGAGAAAGAGTGCATTCACACACTGCCTTCTCTCGCAATGTTATCGGGAAATGTCGACATCTCGAATCACAGGGTGTTCGTAAACTTCCGCAACCATATGCTAGAGGACTACCGATGAGGAAATCTATGACATTTCCGAAGGCGAGCTTTCTGCAATGCCTTTCATTCCAAAGAAATCATGAATATGACGAACCGCTTGTGAGATTTTAAACCTGTTGACTTCTAAAATGTTGTTCAAAATTCACGGAGGATTATTTTTGAAACTGCCAAAGGTTAGTTCGTTCCCCATAGAATTCCGTAACTTGCCGAACTTCCTTCATATATGCCTGAAGATATTAACTGAGAAAGGTGAATGTTATCGACCTTCTCTATCGTTAAAGGCCACCAAGGCTACATATTAGGAGGGAATGACATTTGCTGCTGGCCTTGATACAGCCTGAACTTTGTCTTATTTAGTATACAGATAATCATTACGGCAGAAGAGGACGTTCGAGGCGGAAAAATCTACAGTTCTGAAACGATGACCTTTTCGAGTTTCTGTAGAAAGCTTTCCGAAGACAAGCGAGAAAACATCAATTAGTTAGCTTAATGTAGAAATCCGGCAGTTAAATAACGTCCAAATGACGTCAGTCCTATTCAAGGGGTACCGGCTGAGGTTACCTTCTTAAGAGGTATTCTACTGTGTTCTGTCTTAGGTAGAATTTCTGTAGTAACAAACACCACATTCACCAACCTTGAAATTATCAAAGACGATGGGTTGCCCGTTACGTTACACATAATCGAACCTCCGCTCTGTAAATGTGATTGAACGGGGAGAATCATTTATATTGCTATCGAATTTTAGTTTTATTAAGAAAGCGAAACTTAGTTTTATTAAGTTAAGCGAAACTAAGATCAATGTGCCTGTTTATCATTTTCTCACGATTATGATTACGCTCGTTATGATCGGCTCACAGTGTCCAGGGTATATTAGGCTTGGCAAGAAGTTCAGGATTAACTGTAGGGGAATCACCACTAGATCAATTTCTGAAGGGGTAACGGCCATATTTTAAGGCTGTCCCATTTGTCTGCAATAGAGTGTGTGAGTATTGCGCATTCCCCGTTCGCTTGGTCTGGACATCATGCACATGCTTCTGCGATTCGACGGAGCGATAATAGTTTTACAAAAAGAAGTCAACGGAGCAATCTGGGGCAGCGATTGCTAACTTCCTCCAAAGGTAACCTTATATTATATTTCGTTCTCTCCAACGTCTCCTCGCTGATTCCGGGTGTCATTCTGAAGAGCAGCTTTAGCAGTGGGGAGGGTACCCAACCACATCTGCAGGCAACATTCCTAGTTGCCTCTCGCTCGGCTCACATAGTGCCGTCTCCGGACCTCTAACTCAAAAACTTCACGCTGTCTCCAGTACAAAAATGTCGACACCATCTCCTATATCGCACGGTGCATCGGATCGTACGATGGGAGTAGGGTGCGCAGCGTAAGTTACAGGGGAACGAGGCTTGGGCGGGTCCTTCTGTTCCGCCGCATGATTTTTTTATTAGCCACCCTCGATAACCGTACGACTCGGCGAGTGGGCGTGAACAAGCCTCGAAGGGGAACCAAATGCAAAACGGCAGCGACAAAAATAGCAATGACAGTGCTAAAAAATAGCCCACCACTCAATTGTATTCAACTCCATTTGGAATAGAAGCAAAGTGTCGTGGAACTGCAGCCGAAAATGCTTCTGCTCGGTGAGCCTACTCATTGAGGCAATTCATTTCGCCATAAAAGGTGCTCGAGGACACCAATGGTGGTTTTTGCGAGGCGGTGCACAGTGGCTTTACCAGTAAGCATATAGACTACCAAACGTTTACCAATGCTGGAAGACAAGGACTTTTGACTCAGGTTGTCTGGCAGCGGCGTGGTCGACAAAATAAAATCAGTCCAATTCGCGGTACTTTTTGACAATTTGGCAATCGTAGAAATAGCGTTGCGCGATCTCTCGTTGTTACGACTGTCGGACAGGATATTTCTACTGATCATTACGGACCTCTTCTCCAATAGGCCAGCTTTGAGGCAAAACAAGAGGCCAACCTAGTAATCGGCCTGTTCCCCTCTACCTCTCGCCGAATGGCCTATCACGATCACAACGCGTTTATCACAGATGCCCCTAGTCAGAAAAAAATTTTTCCCTTTTTTGTCGATCGTATTTCGGAACTATTGTTAGTGGAAATCGATCGCATGAATCTCCCAGAGGTTCAAATTTCGGCCTGAACTGAGGGCACGATTCGGTTTTTTGCCCAGAGTGAGCAATGTAGACACCCACCTCTGCTTTCAACATTGGCATATGCAAAGGTTCACGTAAAATTGGAAATATGATATACTAGACTCTTAGCGATAGCTAAAGCCTCTTCGATTTCACAAGCTTTGATTTGTACAACTGATAGAACTATCATATTACATCAATATTTGGCATATATCTTGGTAAGCCAGCCGTCTTCGGTCGTATAGGACGCCCTTTGATCAACGGTGGTCCTGAGATGACCCCTTGCAAATTCCCTCTAATTTTGTTGTGGATGACGGCCGGTGGTGGAGGAGAAGCCGCGTGGGATTCATTCCATTCACTGGTCATCTGGGTGCAGTTCACCTTTTCAAAAACGGAAATTCTTGATGAGGCAACCACTCGCCATCTACCCCGTCACCGCAGAACATCTCGATATATACGCAATTGAGAGCTCCGCAGGATAACGGAGATGGTAGAGGCTGTGTTTACGTGTCTGGAGGACTCTGGTTGAGGCGGTGAGCAAAAACATTGCTTAGAAGATGCCCATCCTAAAAACGCTCGGAAAGCTTTAATAGATGATACACGTGTCCGAACACTCGCCTAAGGGGAAAAACTGCCTTAGGCTTGCTGGATCGTTTAGACCGTGGTGCTAGAGCAATTTTAGATATAGTGCACTCTATAGGCCCTCAGCAACTAGGTTGATAATAAGCACCGATGGCAAAGCGGGCACTTTCATTTTGTCACTCGAACTCTTGATTGTAGCATGTGATTTCGTTCGAGAAAATCGTTCATAACTGTTAGTCGAATTCAATGTTTCTGTCTTAGTATGTTAATTTGTGAGTATTGTATCTTGGGCGTAGCGTTGAGTAACATAACAAGTCGAAATTTGCAGCTGGTTGAGTTAACTCAATTTATAAACGAGCTTGTGGTCTTCTCTTTATTTCGAGTATTTATTTGCTGTAAATTCTCACGGAGGTTCTTCCTAATACATAATTCTTATGTAACACAGATTTCTATTTTGCCTTATAATCGAAAGCATACGTACCTAGTTGAACACATAGCTGACACCGATGAGAACAGATCCACGACGTATTCACCTATTGTAGTCATATATAGATATGTAGCCCCTATTAAGGAACCGGTTTCTTATAGTGACCAATCAGCCCCCTACAAAGAAATTCTGCCACTCAAGTGGAGTTGAACTTGAAGAGAGCGAATTTATTTGGCTGGAAGAGGTAGGCATATTGTGGCCCTATTTCCCCGTCATAGACTGACACAGTATGATTCAGATACTTGACATCTCGTTGAGCTGACTATATCCGTAGTTCGACATCCTTGTTAGCCACGGACACTCTAGAAGGTCGGGAGGGACGAAATCAGAACTACGGACAAGCAGTTAGACGGTGAAGAAAGGGAAATCATCATCATTCCTACATTCTATCGTGTTGGATCATTTGACCTTATGGAAGAAAAATAGAGCCAACGTCTGCTAGTGAAGGGGTCCGTCAGAAAACAGAAGACAGTAAAATCGTTCTGTGGGATAATGAAATATGTGCTAAACCCATAACAAAAGCCTGGCACAAAATGCACAAAATGGATCCTAATGACGAACTAATTGCTTTCTAACCTATGGATGGGACAAGATAACCAAGATAGGCACAGATCAGGTATTTCACTTGCGTTTCGTTCTCGATGTACAATGTCCGGTGAATATATTTTGGATGATGGCGCCGCGTATTTGATTCGTGCAAGCTTGGTACCCGGTTGACGTTACTTGGTTTGTTCGAAATAACTAGTGGATGTGTTTACTTTAAAACGTCAAAGAGTCAAATAGTGAAACACAACTATAGTCAGCACCGCGTTCTAAAAAGGTTTCTTTGAGCGTCTGTGATCACTAATTTCCCTATGGAACCGCTCTTCTCCTGTCCTGTCGATAAAAACGGTTCGTTTAGAAACGCAAACATATATAGTCACTGCTATTTCAGAGCTGCTCTTTTTCATATAACGATTCGTTACAGCGGTACAAGTCGTACTGAAAACGTCAAAGCTTGTACATGATTTTCTTTCTCTAGAACTTCAGCCTTATAGAATAAGCATAATGTTTGCATCGCAACCACGGCGACCTCTAGTGTACATCCTGCTGTATGATTGTCGATGAAAATTGCGAATCCCTAACGGGGCCGCAATGGCCGTCACCTTCTATCTAAGCTTCGTCCTAGTGCATCTACTGTAACTATCTTTCAGTCGTGGCTCCCGGCTGCCAGTACCCGGTGGAATAATCTTGCAAACGAAATCTAGGTAATTTTAAAATCGTAAATCAGATTCACACGAAACGAGAGTGAATGATGACGGAACACAGCCGGACACTTCCGGGCTTCCAAGTTGGTGAGCACTAGGCCAAATTTGCGCACGGAAATTGAATTTATATTGCGAGTTGTTTCGTTGGCTGAATTCGAAGGGAAGATTTCCCTTCAGCGGGCCGTACTCGAAGCGAAACGGAGGCATACATTCATCGCCTTGTTGCTGTGGTAGGACATCGCGTGTACACCGGTAAGATGGAGAACATTCTATATCTAAGTAACAAACAATAGGGGTACACAAATGAACTCACCGGATCACACAGTGGTTATTGACAGTGGTAGCACTTTGAACATGTGCTATAGCCCGTATATATGATCAGGTGAGATTGGAGAAGAGTCGTGTAACGATCAGCTCAAGTTGTCCATCTAATGGTTAGTTGTCGTTGACTATCCCTGGAGGACTATGCGCCTGAACATATTCCTAGTAAATTTAGGTACGAAGAGGTGTCACCCGCATCTAATCATGAAATTACAACGACTCATTAGTTGCAACTAATAATTATGTTTTCGAATCAATATAATAATATAAAATCTTCTGCTCTTCCAACCACAACCGGATATACTGAGCTGTGTTGTGAGATCCCAATAGAACTGCGAGGGGTGTATACAAAACGTGTAACACAGCCAGATCTTCTGTAGAGGGCGTCGGCACGCGCCTCATTTGCATGCATTTGTGAAAGACGAGAACCGGTGCGATGGAAGCCAAGCGTGAAAGCGGCCCAAACCCTGAAGAAGGATGTGTTGTAATCCCTCGTGTAGTTGTCTCTAGTAGCAGAAACATGCAGGAGCTGTTATCCGGTCGAACTTAGTGCGTCTTGAGTACTCGCTATGCTCATTTCGAGAGGTATCAGACGCCCTAAAATAACAGCACACTCGCATGTGGTGAATCTTTGTGCACAAGTAGACGACAGTACGATAACGCGTTGAGCTCCCCAAGTCAGCGAATTTAATTTTGGTATATTGTACATCAAGGTAAAACACCTTAAGCCAAGGTAATCCTATGATAGTTACACTGCAGATCCCAGGACTATATATATATATATATATCTATATATATGTTGTAAATATTAGTTGGCTGATGTTAATTTATACATAGTAGCGGGCCAATTGGATTTTGTATCAAATTCGAGCGCCGCTTAGCGCGCTCTGCTTGTTCTAAACTCTAACGCGTTCATAAATAAATGAGAGAGGAGACGGCGCTGTTCATGACTGCGCCGAAAAAATTGTCAGAACGTTTCCTGTCGATCGTGCGGATAAGACGTGTGTCTTTCCTTAGCATAGGTTAGCAGGTTGCCCTCACCGCACGTAGTTTTTCATCAACCCGAGTAGATCACACAAGAGAGCTGTCAACAGAAACAGCAATCAAACAATTTCTACAGTATATATATTACATTGCTTTACTTTCCGAGGGTGCTGCGCAATTCTGAGCGCGGCCATGCAAAGTTTGACGGTTTGAAAAGGTAATTTTTCGTTATCGTGACGTAAGTTTGATGACCTCAGGGGCAACAGTTTGTGATTGTCTTTTTCCCTTTTTGGCTTGATCTTACAGGGTACTGTCTAAATATGTATTGGCAGAAAAAGCAATAGAGAAATTACTACGAAAATTACCTTCGGGACCCTCAACCTTTGCTTCGTCGTCCATAGGATGACTTAACCTTCCAAACACCATAATGTCATATATCTATATATGTCATATACTATGGTGTCGAATGATCTTGAGATTAAGAAAAACAAAGCATACAGCTACTTTCCAATATAGCTTCATATATTTTTTATTTTCAACCATCGGCAGTTGTCTACTGCGATAGTAGTTTACCATACTTAAGATTTCGTTAATCTCTGTAAACTGATCAAAACCTCTAGTACGCACTCGCCACTTAAAAACGCCGTAAAATCCAGTTATTACAAATTGAACAGTCACGATTAGTTCTGACGTTTGTATGTTTGAGGTCAAATAAGCTAATCTGCAATTTAATTCGCCGCCACCACCACCACTCCCGTTAAGCGTTTCCCTGACTTCTGATTTGATCCTCAGCAAGTCCACGACCAAGCCATTAACTCACAAAGAGGATTTTTCTTAGCATTTCCTTGATTAGTATCTCCAGCCGGAACACTTCATATTTTCTTTCTGAATGAAAACACTCACTGTTTATGATCCTCGCGGTGTACACCGTGTAGAAGTGACATTGAGCACACATTGAGATATGACCTTGGAGAAGTTCTCGCTGAGTAGCATTCGATACAGTGTGCGGTGTCTTTTCCACAGATCTTTTTCGATGCAAAAACGAAACGAGAGGTCGGTAGATAGACAGTCCTAAATAGAATGGCACGCTACAAAAAAAGGGGCTTGTTGAGTGCCCCTTGGTTACTTCTTAATGAGTCGAACGTAGACAAGAGGAAATGGCGCATTTGCAAAGGGCGATTTGGCTGGCGAGTACGTCAACAAACCGCTGTCCTGGGTGTGCCATTAATGGGAAGCAATTGAGAAGTTTCAGTCCAAATAGATCACGAATTCAAGGCAAGCAGGCGGCAGGCCAGACGCACTTAAGCGTGCCCTCACTTAAGGTCAGCTCTAATATGTGACATTGAAGGAAAATTAAAGCAATCATTTAACAACAGGTACACAGATGGTCAAAGACGAAAAGAATTGTACACTAAACTCTGGCTCAGTAAGACGGTATGCAGATTTCCCACTCCTTGATCCTCCCCTCTCCAGGGGCCTCATCACACGATGTCCGATCCGGCAATGTCGCAGTACCGAGGAACACAGCTTGTGAACTGGGACAGTTGTGAGACATGCCTCAGGCCACAGGTTCAAATCCTGCCGTGGTCTTAATATGGTATGGATTTTCCTCTCAACAAAACTCGCGTGTTAATGCGGGCATGTGGATCAGTATCGATAAATGTCTGATGCGAGAAGGGCTGGGAAGCTGCCCTGTAGCTGCAAATGAAGGATCACTAGCCTTGCGTTGAATGAAATGAGGGTCATGCATCTTTCCAAATTAACCTCTCAAAGAAAAAAAAAATATATATATAATATATGTCTGCGATTACATATGTTTTTACTGATAGTTTAAGTAGTACGTCATTCATATTATAAGTTAGACGCCATTCAGAGACGAGGTGTGCCGCGAAGTTTTGTCTCCAGCTGACCCTCAGCAACAATGAAACACCACATTTTAGTAGCTGTTCTGTGGGTTTCACATGCTCTTACTTCTGATTCGTTAGCTAAATGCCAATCTCTCTAACTGTTATGGAGATATATTGTTGTATACCCAGAATAGACCAATGTAATCACGTACATGGTATTTATGACGCAGCACAATTGGGTGACACCCGCATCGTTCTACTTCACATCATGTTCCATTTCACTCTCGCGCTTAACATCTTATACTCGCTGATGAATCGAACGACAACTTTAATCTTCTCTAACTGTGTAACAGTTAATACTTATACTATACGCATCGTAATTACTACCGAAGTGTTCATTGCAGTTAGTGTCCGCTGTGTTTGCAAGGGATATAACCTGCTTTTAAGTGAGATAGGTGACGCCGATGCAATGATAATTTTAGCAATAAGAACGATATCGTAGATGAGAATCAAATGTCCGACGACGCATAGATGGATATGTATTTTCTAGGAACTTACTTCATTAGATAATATCCTGGGAACAAACAGCCATACAATTGGGAAGGATTATCGCATCGAGTTACTTTTTAAGAGTAATCCCGCCATAAGTCGATCCTCCGCGGAGATTGTGTGGAACTCATGCGGTTGTGGAGCCGGCAGCAATGTATTTTCATAATTTAACGAGCAAGACGTTAAGGCAAACAGTCTGGAATTTGCTTTGAAGAACTCGCCAAACCGAGAACTGCAACGAGCAGAAGACACATTGGTTAAAAATCGTTGTCGCCATTTCTTATAATCCTGATGCACGGACCTTCATGTGCCGCCATCCACTTCTTACGGTACATAAATACAATACTGTCTGTCTCATGATTTTGCTTCTATCCAGTCTTAAATCAAAATTGCTCTGGGACCAAAGTAGCTACAATCACCGTTCGAATATCGACGTATCGAGCCGCCCGGGGGCTAAGTTTTGCGTAAGTAGCTCGATACGATAATCCTTCCCAATTGCATAGTTGTTTTTCGTCAAAGGTATTGCCTAACGAGCTCTGTCAGGATGTCGAAAACAGCATCCAACTAAATATCGCATGTAGAACCTTCGGTTCTTATAGTTGAAATCGTTCACCACAACATGATTCGTACCTAATCAATGATCACAGGTTGAACCCGGTCATGCATTAGATAGTTGCTTACAGAATGACTAAGACAGGATGTTTTTTGGGTTTGACATACTTTATTTCTATGTCGAATTAAGCTATTGTAGCCATTGGTTTTGTTTCTATCCAAAGATAGAAAGTGATTCAGACTCGTAGGTGAAGGTGTCGTGTTGTACGCCTAGTTAACGGTGACTGAAGACAGGTCAGAATCTAGTTCTGTCATGTGGTGATATTAAGTCGCCAATTGTGACCTTCGACTGGTCAAAGGATATGGTTCTGCTGCAGCGACGACCAACGGCGGACATGGTATGCGCAAGCTGATATTACAACGCGCGATTCACTGGTGCCGCGCCAGGCCTTGACATTTGTACATGTATGTAAGGACTTCTATTTGCACAAACGTGAACCTAATGTAAATGTCATTGACGCACTGATGTAGACTCGATTTCATTAAGGTGAACTTCAAAGGTTCTCTTGTACTGTGTTATCAATATCGATAAATGTGTTTGGCCGCGATATGACAGGAAAAGAGAAATACATGACGAAATTGTCCGCTATTGCTCCGCTTTCTGACTTCTATTATACATGCATACCTTGTCGGATTCGTTTCTCAGTAAATCGTACATATAATAACTATTATGAGAATAATTACCTACTGGCATGTGCCAACCTGTAATTATACCCCTGTTCGTCTGTGTTGAACGTATAGTGTTGAGATGCCATTTTCCATACAGATATTGACCTGACCTATAAAAGTTGCCCCGCAAGTACCAGCATGCCTTATAGGACATGCGGATATGTGCAAATGCAAAGGACAAAATTAGGCCGTCTTAATGGCTTACTATCCAAAATAGATTTTTTTTGCCTTTCCTGAATAGCATCTCGTGTGTAGCTTTCCCGTACCGTTTATTCTTATATTTCGGCTTGTCTTGGCATCCTTATATATATACATATACATATATATATATATATATATATATATATATATATATATATATATACTCGTATATGTATCGTCGAACTTAGTGCGTCTTGAGTACTCGCTATGCTCATTTCGAGAGGTATCAGACGCCCTAAAATAACAGCACACTCGCATGTGGTGAATCTTTGTGCACAAGTAGACGACAGTACGATAACGCGTTGAGCTCCCCAAGCCAGCGAATTTAATTTTGGTATATTGTACATCAAGGTAAAACACCGTAAGCCAAGGTAATCCTATGATAGTTACACTGCAGATCCCAGGACTATATATATATATATTTGCCCATTTGTCTATTTAGTCTGCTAACCACGTCAAAGCCGCAACCAGCAACAGCAGTTGTGAGTCCCTGAGCCGTCGCAGTCACCACCTCCTCCACTCGCTGTCGCCTATAGGAGTGCCCTATGTGGCCCTATCGCCGTCGTGGTAGAAACTCCGGAGTGTGTGTGTGTGTGTGGATGGATTCCCGGCCGGCAGGCTGCCTCGCTGACTAGACTTACGTTTGTCGGTGTGGGTTCGTTTGTGTGGACGAGACCGCGATAGTTAGGTAGGAAGGTGGCCTGCTTAGGAGTGGGCTGTTAAAATGTTAAGTCAAAGTTGCTCCTTCGTACCCGTCGACGAGACAATAGCGCGCCATTGGTCTCGGTAGCACCGGGCTCCAATGAGCAGCAGGTCGACCTGGGCGTCCAGCTCGACCCTTCCTGCCGTGTTGTGGCCCTTGGCTAACAAACCGTGCGTTCACCCGGTGCCTTTGTCTGACCCACAGTTGGCAGCTCCCAACCATCCGACACGGCCAGCACACCAATGTTCCAAGGCAGCCCACAAAGGAATCGCTTGTTGTTGGATTGCTCCGGGATACAACTGTGTTCTTTCTTCGTTCTTACCGACTCCTTCGCCGAGTGGGTTGCTGTCTCACCCGCCGCTCGTTGTCATCGTCGTTGTTGTTCTTGATGGCGGTGATGGTGGCGTTGCTGTCGACGCGTACTCGTCTACCAACCGGCTCCTCTGCTCTGCGTCTGTCGGTACGGCTGTTACCTCGTACCGGACGTCCAATACTGCACTATAGATAGCTGTCTGTCTACCTTGTCGTGGAAGGTCGTCGCGGCTTCGGTTGGTTAGCCTCGCCATGTTGCAAGCTAACAACAAGCGAGTGGCTGTATTTCGGCGTGTCCGTGAGCGCGCGTTTGTGGCAATGTGGGCAGTGTCTATGTGTGTAAGGTCCCACTGTGTGAGTGGTTGTGGTCAGCAGGTCCATTGACAACAAACTCCTCTCTGACCGGTCCCCGCCATTCCTTCTCTAGCCGTCTTGTCTCTAAATTGCATTAGGCCGTTGCTTGGGTGAGGCTGTCGGTCAGTGGTCACTGGCCAGTGGCGTCCGGTCAGATCCTTCACCCCCAATGCTATCCATGCTTCCCACAAACTACCTTCAACTGCCTATTGGATTTTGCCAGAGCTAACTGGCTTGCGGGAGATGGCTGGCTTCCACGATGCTCGTGTATATCCAGTTTACCTCGCTGTCAGGAGATCCTCCTGTCGGCCGTTCGGTCTGAGGAGAAGAGGACACTTAGGGTCAATTATTAGGCTTCACCAGGCGTCCGGCAGGTCAACACAACGACGTATCTGTCCGAATAAAAGGAGTCACGAGCCATCGAACTTACCGTTCGATTTGTAAGGTCGAAATATTTATTTATTGTAGACATATATACATATATTAACTACCTGCGCGTGTAACTGGCTGTATTCATGTCCCGTTCTACCCATAGTTTAAGCAACTTTCGGAAATTCGTTTATAATAGAACGAAGCACAAACATACTGCGGCCTCTTCTATTTTATCTAATAACATCTATGGTATTGTTTACTTATTGACTGAAACACCGACTTGGCAGGCGCAATCATCTAAAACAATATGCAGAATTTAGTACATTTTTCGTTGTCACAGTTATTATGATCAAATTCAGCCAAAATCGAACCTGTTCTATCAGAGTTTCCACAGATTGCACCGACCTGCGAAGTACACGCCCTCCGTCACGGCCATCATCCGAAGTTCGTGCGTTCTAGTTCGTTTCGGCTGCGCGGAACCCCTCGTATTGTTCTGTCAGCCCAGCCTGGTCCATCAGCGATTCGTCTTCTTTCCGCTATCAGTGACAATTTAGATTTTTACGGACAATCTATCATGTCGTCATCTAAAACAAGAAGCTCTTATGATGATGTTTGCTTTTTCCATCGGGGTGATGATGAAACAATCTAGAAAAGTTTCCTACTTTATTTTTTCTCCTCGTTCTTCAGTCTTCGTTGCACTCTGACGCCCGGCGTTTGGACGTCCCCGAAACGAATAAGCATAAAATGGGCGGGTCGACGTAAAACGCGTGAAATTTTTGGTTAGAAGCACACGAGAGTCGCGTCCGACACCAAAACGACTGGAACCCGCCCACGAACGACGATACGTTAACGATTACATCGCTCCCTTACTTGCTTGGCAGCGGGCATCGCACGACTGACATCGCTAAGCGATTACACATAAAACCTCTTGACATCACATCAGTGCTACACGGGCTTGAGCCTTCGTATCCGGTTTGCATAAAACTCCACCGAACTGACTTGTCCTCCACCGTCTCCGAGGTGCTCCACACTTGGGTACACGGTCCCCTCAATTTTTACTGCCAATATTTGAATCTTTGTCGACACTGCGCAAACGTGTCAGTCGAGAGTCCCTGGCGCGTAGCACCTCCCAATGTCCCGGTCTTGTTCATTTTTTGGGACGTCAACGGAGTCCGTAGAGGGCCTGGGGAGCGGGGTGGAGGTTCGTGTCCCTGTAACTCAGTCATCAGTAGCGATTGTGCCACTGTTGAGTCAGCGTCGCCCTGCAGCAGCAGCAGCAGCAGCAGAATTAGTGATCGCGATAGAGGCATTGCCGCGGCGTAACGTTCTGTACCTGCGTCTATGCTGGAGAGCTGGCAGCATACTCAGGAGGTTAACAAATGAGTGCAAGCTCATCGCTCATCGTGTACGAGCGGGCGACACGCTATGCTTTACATCATCTATTGCCGGCCGAGTGGTGTACGAACGAGCGAGCTATGGGCAAGGCCACGAACGACGTAAGTCAGTAGACAGTTGAATCGGATAGGTGGCATTGGAATTGTAGGGTCAAGCAACAATGTCGAGTATAGTTTCACACTTGCCTGTCTCTGTACAATATGTAATTCTACCAAGAGGGCTTATGGGTTTTCCCGGTGATTATGAACTCTGCCGCGTGATGTGTGGGTAACTTTGATAAGATGTGTGGGCATGTCCGCATAGCAACACCCTCCTTTAAAAAGAAACGCTATTGCCGCCTTCCTTAAAGATAGGTCAGATCGGTTCATTTAGCCGCACTGTCCCTACATTCCCTACGACAGATTTTCAAACAAAGTCTATCCCACACATATTTCTCTATAGCGGTTTTGCAGATGTATGCTGCTGCACGTACATATTAGCATTTTGATTACAGAGCTATTTCCCGAACACCGCCCTGTCTTTGATCGACTACAATTCACTCAGTATGCATGCAACACAACAATTCTTTGCAAATAAGCCCCAGACGTTAGAGGCGCCCCGCCATTTCCTCAAATTGTATCCGCGCAAGTGTGTATATTCGTCAGTGTGAGCGTGCGTCGGTGTACTGGTGTCCGGGGGGGGGAGGGTGAGCCTCGGCTTTCCATGCTCGCTTGAGTCAGCAGAACTAGCGCCAGCAAGTGACACGAGGGAATTAATCAACTCGACGCCTTGGCTTGTTCGTTTTGCTCAGGGCGGGGGGATCATTTTCCTTCTGTTTCTTTCCATCGCCGCCGTCGACTTCGCCGTCGACGGGTTTGCGCTGCCCCGTTCAGCTTCGCCATTCTCTGGATCTATCTGCCGCTTCTTATGCCGCTGCTACTGCTGTTCTTCGAGAGGAGCCAACTAGATGTCGATAATATCGGGTTATCGCTCATTGTTCTTCATCACTTCGCGCCAGGCGAATCGTCACTTGGCCGGGCGAGGCGGGCCGAATTCGGGCCCGAATCTTGATACCATCCCTTCGTCATATGCAGCCACTTGCACCGTGCCAGCCTTCATATAGGAGCCACGCAGCAACGCGGTGTGAAGCTCGGACAGAATGATGAGAGCGAAAAATTGAAAAACGACAGCTCCCCGCAAGGGACGCGCTAGCTGTAACAGAGGAGTGAGATGCTGAAAGCTTTTCACAGTCCCTTCATGGTATGTGTGTTGTATGTTCTTAGTGTGCGGACGCATGGCTGGTTCCGTTGTCGCTCGTAGAATGCTTGGAACCTTGTCAAATCGAGGGAAGTGTTCTCGTTCCAATTCAACTTTTTGGTATCGACTACAAACGAACTTTCGACGGAGTAAGCGTCAACGGCTCGACTAAAGGAAGAAGAATACGACAATCGTATTGGATTTTAATTAAAAACCTCTTAAAAAAACTTAATTATGGCGTTGAGCTCTATTAGCCTTGTGTTCTAAGCTGATGCTCTGTATCGAACATTGATGACTAAATTCGAGAATGGGCCCCAAATACCGGTTTGATCAAAATTGTTGTTGTTGTTGTTGTTGTTGGCACAGTGTATTCGTAGCGCTTACCATAAAAAACAACTAATGTTGCCATGAACGCTATTCGAACACCGTACTTTTAAAAATGTTCATTTCACCATTACTAGCCCTTACTGTACATAGAAACAAGATCCTGGCTCACATTTACGAGCTACTCTCCTCCCCTAGTAGCCAATATTTTGAAACATATCAAATTGATGTTATCTATAGCCCACCGCACTGTAGGAAATACACTTAGACCAGGTCATGTGCATTCAGAAGTGATTTCATGACTTCCATATATAATTATACCGTAAGTTATCCTGGTTAGCAGTTCGGCCTGCGTCTGCATGTGCACGCATAATTAGCGTATATAATACGGCATTACCGTTCGATGGAAGCGATGAACTGTATACTCGAGTTAGTGGGTGACTGCCTAAACGACCTTGATTTTCTTCCCATTTGCTGACGTTTAACAGTCGTCCTCTCTTTCGGCGTCTCTTACCTTGCTCTAATTGTCACCTAATTAAAAAGGCTTCTATTGCAATCTTTTTCTGCAATTTTCTCTTGCAGTGTCAACTGTCATTACCTTCGCGCGTGGCTCTCGCCATCGCGGAATAGAATAACGCCATAATACCAATATATTCAGCTTTCATTGGAGAAAGTTAACACATGTCAATACATATCACCCTGTGTGGGTTCCCCTCGCCCCTTCTTCTGTACATAGTTGTTCGTCCGTAGATGGTCTAGTTATGGGCGTCCTGTATTGCTAGACAGGTGGGACATTCGGCTGGGGTCAAAATCCTGCCATACGTGGAGAATCTTTGGACTTGTTCTCATCCTTCCTCATCTGCGGACTCTTGCCGAGTACCATAAGGTAGAAAATAAAGCATAGGTGGCCCCGGCGTAACCTCGTAGTTATACCTAATTGTTCAAAGCCAAGACCAGTCATATTAGAGGAACAGCGGAGAGTCAGCTCAAAGAATGTTCAATGTGTAATGTACGTGCTTGTCCGTGGTCCGCTTTGATAAGACCTTGCAAAGCAGTGCGACTGCCGCCAGTACCGTTATTGGTCTTAGACACATTTATTGTGCTCAAAGCTTCGAGTGGTTTCTTCTATTCCTTCATGCTTTTACTCGATGTGCTGGACAGGAAATGTTGAAACACTGCTGTAGGTGTAACAGATCGAGGTCTAGAAGTCGAACTGTTGGCTCCCCGTCGGCGCCAGTGGCACAAGATAAAAAGTTGGTGTACAGGTTCAATCAGACGGGGGATCTTGTACAGCCTTGACCAACTGGGGCTTCTTGCATTGCTTCCACAGTGTTCCTCCCATTTGCCTCGGCCGCTTCCCATCTGATGTAGACTGATTGCATTGTCTTATGGTCTGCGCAGCCTCTTTCCAGCGTTCACCGTCCCCCGACCCGCGTATTCGATTGGTCTTCTGCCCAGTCCGTCTCCTCCGTGCCACCTAACGGATATATTTCCTCTTGCATTCGACACAACAATACAACACCGCCAGTAACAGTACTATATTTACTAGGCCAGCCTCGTAGCGATTGCCTCAAGCATACTGAACGGTTTGGTCTCGCAACGTTGGCAGTGAGAATCACGCATGTTGATCTGGGTCTCTATTCATTTGAGGCTGCCTTCCTCCATCACGCGGGTAGTTCTAATCGGCCTATTACATTGGAATGAAATTACCTGCAAAATCATTTAAAAAAGCAGTACCTCTAACGTTCCAGCGAGAGAGAAGAACTTAACCACTTATATATACCCATAACGATGTCTGTCGAGGTGTTTGCCATTTGTCTTCGACTAACTTATCGGCCAGGTATTGCTTTTGGGGTCAGTGGAATGCTGAGTTCACAGACAAACAAGTGGTACTTAACACTGACCATCTGAACGTCCCACGTGGCGTGTTTGGCTGAAGCTTTGCTTGAAGCTGCTGCACATTACTTGAAGCAATCTAGCATCACTGAATACCCGTACAATGTAGTTGCTATTTAAAGGGTGTTGATTTTTTTAATGGCTATACTGTAAAATGCGTCGGGCTATATATAGTCTGGTTAACCGGCTTTTGGTGGAACTTGGAGAACGGCGAAGTGCTAATGGGTATATAGGATCGAACGACGATAGAGAAACACCCAACAGGACAGACACTTGATTTTAAGTTGTTCTGAAAATAACTACAAGTCGCGATTGCGTACGAGCAGTTGTGCTGTGATTTCGACTTGACCACGAGAAGGCTTACAACTCTGATTCGCAGATAACTGCGTGTGAAATCCTAGTGAATGTGTTCTCGGCTGCTAGCCGTGTAAGAGTATCTGAATGTACATCGCTGGGAGAATTGTATATGCTTTTCGATGATCGGCGAAGTTGACAAGCCCCAATAGGAAGGAAAATATAAATAAATGCAGATAAATTATTATTATTATTATCTGCGGGCCGAGAGCAGAAGTTACGAGCAGGTTTGCAAGACAATAATCGTATCCCAATACTACACACGACAATTAACAGATAGCGCAATGGTGGCAGAGGTGGCCGATGATTGGCTTTATTTTATTATATTTTGTACTGTTTTAATGTCTTTCGCATTGCTAGTCTGTCCTATGTACCTAGCAGTATAAGTGCGCCTGCATCCAATACCTATATATAAGATTAAGGTCGCCGGCAAATATCTCGACCCGACTTTGTACTGCGTTTCAGTTTTAATAATTTTGTCATTCCGATGGTGACAGTCCCGACCAGCGTTCGCGTAGCTGTGTGGCGCTTTTGGTTGCAGTAGTAGTAGTAGTAGTAGTTGTATTAATAGTAGTGATGTTGGCCAAGGAAACGCGATTGAGGGAGGATTCTCGATAACAACTGCCAGCAGCGGAGCGAACACAATCGGGACGGCTGGCCTATTATACCGCTAAGGAGCAAAAACGCATTAGACATCGCCGTGTCTCATCGTGTGTATTATACGTTTTATCTGTTTGTTAGTGGCAGGGGAACCCCTGGGGGCCGGCTGTGGCGGTGGCCACGACCGAAAGGTCCCCATTAAGGCGGGCCTGGCTCGTCCAGCCATATATCACCGCAGGCCAACGGCGTTGTGAGGAGACACCGGCTTCTACCGTCGCCGCCGGCGGCAGCAGCAGCAGCTAACCAACTCTGTCCTCTCCTCTTGCTCAGTGCGCCCTGTTCGAAAGACCCATCGTTCCGAAAGCAGCAGAGGCGACACTGGCACAACCACTACCACCACCACCACTGTGCCCATACAGCCAATCTCAATACGGGATCCAACAATGGAACAGCTAGCGGGGAGACGAGAAAGAACTGCAGTCACAATGGCAGTAGCGGCATAGGCGGTAGTGCGGCGCAGTGGTAGCCACGGTGATGCGGCACAAGTCGCCTTGACGGTGGCGGAGACTGCTAAGGAAAGGCGGGAGAACGCTGTCTCGGCTACAACGGACAGGCCGAATCGGCAACAAACGGGTGGCTGGTAGAGCAAGGAGGTGAACGAAAGGAGCACACGAATGGCGCTGGGGGCGGGGGGGGGTAGCTGACGACGATACTAGCGTCTGAACCGGTGGATGAGGATCGCCGACTGTTCCGCCTTGTCCTCCTGTCCAGCTTGAATGGGGGGGGGGATGTGGGGAGTTCGATTCGTCCACCCATTACACCCACCCACCCACCCATCGACCGAGCGACCATTCGCGCAACGCATCTGCACTCGTCCTGCAGGAAGGGAAAAGGTGGACCCTGAATCGTCCTGGATCATCCTAACGACAGTGGACACCACAGCAATCGGTGCCGGATCCACCAAGAAAGGAATGCATGCTAGATTGAAACGGCACGACGTAGTGACACTCACGATGCTGCTGTGGTGTTGGCGGCAGGGCAACCCGGACGATAGCGGGGATGTGTGTACGAGAACGCGAGAAGGAGCTAAACGAATAATAAAAGAGAGGGTGAGAGAGAGAGAGAGAAAGAGAGAGGAAGCGAAAAGGAACTGGACGGTCGGCCTGACTGAAAACACAGCGGCCAAATGAATCTGCGCCGTCTATGCGCCGCCAACCGTGCTGTCGCCTCCTGTTCGGGGTGGTCCGTAGACTGATGAAGCAACATCAGTGGCCACCCACAGAACATCACCCTAGCTCAGGCGAGTGGGTGACATCGTTTCTCAATCAGATCAGCAGCGTGCGTGAGGGAAAGAAAGAGAGAGAGGGAGAGAGAGAGATAGCTGACAGTGGGAGACGAAAATGACAACTGCTGCGAATGTTGCCGCGAGGCTAATTCAGGGTATCATTCCGTTCAGTGGTGCAGCATACAGTGCTGGTGCTCGGACGCAGCGTCGCGTTGGCGCCTCTGTGGCGGCGTATGCCAGTCCAGAGTGACGCGCAAGTTGGCAGCGGTCGTGTATGGACATGTGTTAGTGAGGTCGAGGACTAAGTTCAGCAACATGAGCTATCAATGTTCAATTACGACGAAGGCTACTAATGTGACAGATGAGCTAATAACACAAAGCTACTAGAAGAAGAAACCCTTTTTGTAAGACCTTAGCCTATCGAGGACAATGTCATTATTTATATATTTTTATCATCGAAGCAACACAAGTCAGTTATAATCGTGGCGCGTTTTTGCGTACGTAGCGCCAGTAGGATATAAAATAATCGCGTGTATTCTTTCATTGTTTTCCAGTATGGAAGGGTCTACAATTATTTTTTACAACAAGGACAAAAAATGTGTGCTGTGTATTATGTGGAAACACACAATGCGATCTAGGCGCCGATGATAAATAGACGTGTTTACAATAATGTTCCCTTGAAAGCACACTGAAGGTTGAATCGATCCAGACGTACAGACCATCAGCCACTGCGCCAACGTCTCAGATCGATAATGGGAATCTATATTGCTATTTTCTATCATACCATATCAACTAACGACTATATCGAATAGTTATTATTTCCAAGTGTTCACGAACTGGAAATTGAGCTCAATTTCTCACTAACTACGAATCGTACATTAGTTAGCGAGTTATCTGTAGGCTAAGGAACATTCGTCTCAGCAACAATCTTCCGACGTTTTATCGCCAGAGTTTCAGTGGTTGCAGGATGAGTGGTGTCGGCATTCGCTTCGAGCTTGCGCCGTTGCAATCCCCCGAGATCGATGTTCGACGGGTAGACCTTAAGGCGCTCAAAGCTGCTTCGGCATTTACTCATACTTAATCCACCAACGAAGTGCCGTCTAAGCTTACGTCAAAGGCTTTGAAATTCGCACAAGTACTTACAGTGTGTTTACTCAGTTGGCCAGGCGCTTTAGCAGCTTCGAGCAGGAAATCCACGAGAAGGCGGGTCACTTCACAAAGCTCCCTGGGATCGACTTCATTGTTGATCTACTGCCAGCGTCTCAAACAAGCAAGCCCCCGTCCCGCGCCGACCAACGCTGCCCACTCGAAGCTAACAAATCTGCACGGCCCCTCGAATGTCCAATAGATCCGAGTGTCCGTAGGTTCTCCGAGCCTTTCACGTAAATCCCCAGCCAGGGCCTGAAACTTGTCAAATCCTGCCCCTTGCATCCCCTCAGCCCTTTGCCTCTCTCCATCTTTTCCTCGTCTTCAAATGGAAGATAGAGAGAGAGAGAGCTACTGAAGCGCTCGAAGCATGCGCACTGCGGCTAGAATAATTTACATCATGAGTGAACTCTCCATGACTATATGCACGTGTGACTCAGCACTGAGCGGCGAGTTATACGTGCACGAGGTCATGCAGAGTGCCTTGAATTACCGATTGACTGACTGACTGAACGATGCCATGATTATGTATTTAGGGGAGCACCGTTGTGGCGCCTGTGTGAAACAAACCAGCGAGTGAAATGAGCGCGCCGAGACGTTTTATATAATGGCTCATACATATCGCTATAGCTTCGCGAATGTGTCGCCTGTAAAGTGCTTGCTTAAAATGTATTAAACTGTGTAATAGTACTATGACGGTGACACCGATTGATCCTGGCCAGCTGAAGCGGGAATTTTACAAAGTCGATTTTTGTTTACTACAATCAGATAATAGCAGTAGTGTTGAGGCTAGTTTGGTCCTCGACTCAGCGTTCTCACAAGAAGCAAATGAATCTGCATACGTCACACCACCTCGTTGTGGTGGCACTATTTGGAAGTTCTGATGTACAAGGTGTAATATATATATATATATATACGGGTGATTTTTATTTGCGCGTTTCCCAGGGTTCATCAACATGATGTTGACGTAGTAGCTACGCTTGAGGTACATCATGCAATGGAAGTGGGAATGCTCCCCATGCTGTTCTATGAACATGCCACCCGCTCCAGTCTCGGCTGTGTCCGTTATATACGCATAGGCGTTGGTCTGCAAATCGACAAACTGCTTTTTTCTCCGTTTAAATATTTCGCGTCTTCGCGAAACTACCGCTGCAGTGTATGGTCTCGCGGCAGTAGGCGAACCAACCTTTAACAAAACATCTATTAGACCCTAGACGAGTGGAGGTTTTTGGATGGTCCATCCAACGGACGCGTTCCGTCAATCCTTATTGGACGCGTTTGCCTCGTAAATGGGGGAGGGGAGCGCTCCTCTAATGGATGGCGCGATCGCATTTCAGTGAAGGCGCGAATAATGTCGAACAAGCTACGATATAATGGTACCGCTAATGGAGGCTGGGGAGAAATTAGTTTATATATACGGGTTAATCTCACTCGGACATTCAGTCGAGAACAAGATCATATTGATGCGTGGTATACATTTTTCAAAGATATTCATATGGAAATATATATATATATATATATTTTTTTTTTTTTTGTCGTTCATTTCGACCGTTTTACCCAACACTCGACCAATCACCATTGTCTAAATGGATGTCTTGTCAACGTACGAATGACATGTGAGGGGTTATCTATCCTAAGAAAAGCCAGTACCGAACTGGAAAATCGTTGCTTCTGAAGCCTTAGTAGGCATTACTATAAACAAGTTTTTACATCGTGAACTTCTACTGAATCATGTGTGTGGATCATATTCGTCATGTGCGTATTTTCTTCATATTATTTTCTCCACTATATCTCATTCGGCGTCGGAACTCGCACATTTTACTTATTAAATATTTGCATTCGTAAAATACTGAATAGTCAACATTGAACGCGCTCAGAAGGACGTAAATCGCAACCGTCGAATGGTACATATTACTCTCGTAACGCCTATGATTGGTTTCATGAAACGTTTCAAGTAAACATAAATATTATTTGTACGGAATTTTAGATATTGACTTTAAGCTTTTGAAAATACCGTACAGTTCGTCCATTGAAAGCTGTTTTCGTCGGAAAAGCCTTTCTGCCGCTTAATTCAATATTTTGTGTAGTCATCCTTATACCAGCGAGTCGAACGTCAGATAACTAATCATTCATTTGGTTGCTGTAGAGGTAAGCTGAGTTGCTAGCCGGCCGGTCAGCAAAATAGTGATTAGGTTCTATGTACAGCTGACTCTTTGAAATTCATTTACTTTTTAATATCGACTCATCACGCACGGTTAACTAGGTTATAATTATCTTCTCTAAATGGTGGTCAAAAGGCAGTGACATTACGGCTACCCTAACGCTGCCAAAACTGAATTGTTGTACAGCCCAAGCTCACAGCTTTCTACTGACACTCCAAAAGGTTGTCACAGTGTAAACAAAAACAGTGTAAACAAAACACGTTAATGTTGGCTCTGAATCAGCCTGGAACATTTATTTATTATAAGTTAGCCGACGTGTTAGAACTTAGCCCCTTTGACAGAATTAGTAGTTTTTTCTTATGTTCTACGTATTTGCCTCGCTGGTTGTTCCACTGTCAAACGGAATAAACCACAAGCAATCCTATCATCGCCGACTCCATCGTTGGAAACACCCCAGCTATGACACAGTTACAGTACATATACATTCAAATAGTCACTCTCTTGATCTCGTTCTTTCTTTCGTTCTAGAGTGTGTGTCTGTCATGTACACACATACAGAGAGAGTGCGTTGCGTACCCATTCACAATTCCCTTGTATAATGACCCTGCAAGATATCCCCTGCCGCTTCACCGTCCACATCATATCACGCAATAGCTATCTATAATATGAAAGTAAAGGAACCGCTGTCGACGACGCACGGCTGACGAGTCTTGACCGTAACCATCGTATATGAATCAAGACAGCGTTTGAACGCTTTCCGTCAGCTACAGCTTCACTGGCTACAAGCAAGAGTGCGTTGGTCCGTCGGCAGCTTCGACGCTCGATGGCCGTTGAGGTGAATGGCTGTTCCTTCTCACTGTGGTAGTATATATATCGTCAGAGACTACAGAGCGTGTTTGCCTCTTGCTGTTGCAGTTGCTTCCGATGCTACACGCTTCGCCTGCCGCAGCTTGCCTTGGATTGTACCATGCGACGACGTGCTGCCTTGTACTACACCTGCGCCCCCTTCGACACGATCACCAACGTTTCCTCATCGCCCGTTGCCATCGCGTTCCGCCTCCACCTTTCTTCCACGTTTCTAAGTACAGACCGCAGCAGGAGGCGGCGGTGCGCAGCCCAAACGCACTTTTCGCGTAGGAGCACCCGTGCCAACAGTGGCTAAAGGCGTCGGGGTTGGCCAGGAGCAGCGCCGGAGCAGTTCTAGTCTCTGGGGAGCCATCCACACGCCGCAAGATACAGCCTCACAACGGCCGGCGAGGCCCCACCGGACTCACCGACCCATTCCTGCCTACTTCGAGTCGTCTACCACCGCTAGTACGACGACGAGGGGCTCTCTACCGCCAGCACCCCTAAGCACCCTTCCTCACAGGGCACTCTCACCAGCTCCATTCCGATGTTGTCTAATGTTGGCTGGCGCTGGCGGACAAGTGACCGACCATCTGACGGCCAGGTCCACCCCCACAGACGCATAGATGGACGCACGCTCACACGCACAGATATATATATATATATATACTCACTATTTCGTACATGCGCATACCACTTGTGAATGGTGATGTATGTGGCACAGCTTGGCGCGGGCATAGCACACAACGCAGTGTGGAAGAGGTGGCAGTAAGCGTCGTTGTCGACCACGATAGTATAATAGCAACTGCTTTGTTGCCAGTCGTACGGCCGCCCGGCGTGCTTGCCCGTCCGCCCGTTCACTAGACGCCAGTTACTTCCCTTGATTCCCAGCCGGCAACTCCGTTAGGAGGTGAAACCGCTACCCGGGAGAGCATCAGGAGGAACGAAGGCATTCGGGACTGTCTAAGCAGCCAGCAGCGGTGAAGCGAGACGCCGTTGTCGCCGACGTCACTAAGTAGAAAAGAGCCGCAAACAACGAACCCAGAAGCAGACAGAGGTAGTTCGCCCTAACGATTGCCTCCGAAAAGGTCAGCCAACGCGTTAACAGGTATAGTATGTAAGGCATAGCATGTGGAGACCTAAGAGAAGAGTAGTGAAATTATCCTGTCTAGTAAAAGGTATAATTGTATGATAGGGATTTGTACAGGTAATGTGTAGTTACGTAAGCAGGCTAAGATAGTTATGCTAGAAAATGATTTGTGATGGCTTTTTGCTGAAATGTGAGCACCACCAATAGACATGTATGTATTGCATAGTACCGTATCCATAGCGACATGTCATTTTGCCCTTTTCCACCAACCAGTCGGAGGAGCGCATTGTCGATATAAATTAGCTAAATTTGCTATTGATTAACGTTGGACGTAATGCATACGTGGGAGGGGGCTTATGTGAGCTTTGCGGAGCAAATAATTTACACATACACATTCTGGCCCACGGCCGCCGCCGCCGCCACCACCTCCTCCAAATCGGCTATAGGAAAGCCAGCGGACGTGAGAGAAAGACGAGCGCGGGTATGCCGCACCAACCCGGACCCTTTTGTAGGGTATCAGGGACAGTGCATTTGATCCCGTCTGTCAGATGTGCTTAGGTGAATGTTGACTAATGGTTTCTCTCCTCCGGCCCTCTGAGATTGGTTTTCTTTTTCTCGAAAGCGGGAGAGAAATTGAAAAACTGCTGAACCCGAACTGAACTCAACTCGATTGGCTTCTTGGTGAAGAGGACCAAGTGAGGTTGGGAGGACAACAGTGGCGGTGGTGGTGGTGGTGGTTTTGTGGTCGCTCTGATGATTCTCCAATTCCCTCGGAGCAAATCAGTCATTTCAATTTCCAATTCTGCGGCCCTCTGCGGCCGCGGCGGATCCGCAGCGGCCCCAGTGAGCCACTCATGGTGATACACGAAAACACCAGTCACCTACCACACCTCACACAGCCGCACAGTGGCCGCTAAATCAAACTTGCATCCAACCTGTATGAGCGCTTAAATCGAAGCAGTAAATCATTACGATATACCAATGTGACCCCGCGGGTGTTGCCTTGCGACGCCCGTTGTGCCCTTGGTCGTATTCATCCTTATCGAGATGCTCCGCCTAACCTAAACTATTTGTTTGAATGTAGAGCTGCTTTTCGTTTGGAAGCCCTTTGCAGTTCTCCTACCCGAGGAATATGACCGCTTTACCTAACCGCAATTCTGTTCATAGGCCATTCCATTTAACCCTCAGCGCCACTTGTACCACAGAGAATCAGCAACGTTTTGTGCAAATTCTATAATACATTACTGGTATTCCAAGCGCACAAAAGCAACGAATGACCATACATCATAGAACAGGATAGGGCAGAAAAGTGAAAAAGCAATTTAAGAAATAAATGTCCGCCCGATCATCGAAAATCAAGTAAAAGGAACTGCCCCAAATGAAACTCTACCAGCCGACACAAAAGTCAAATTGAAACACCGTTCTACGCGGGCGGTACGCGTGGAGCGGACAAGCAAATCAAGACTGAGTTTTGCTCGTTCCACTTGTGAGCTTTGCTTCTCTGACACCCATTTTGCCGTTGGTTGGTTCTATATTGAGTTTGATTATTGTTAGATTGTATCCGGGCAACCTGGGCAAAACGCCTGCAGCTCACTGGTCCGTTGTTCGATGTAGAAAAATGCCTGCAGTGTCAAAATTGTGCAAGGAACGTCCGCATACAGCGGGTAGTATAAATGTCGCCCACTTTTATAATTCACTAATAAATAATCCTGTCGTCATACACATTCAGAAAAATAGTTTGATCCACGTCCGCGCTTTTTTTTTTTTTATTATTAGGTTCATAAAGTAGCACTCGCCGATAATCGAAATAGAATCAGCGCCGCTTCTATCTATGCATGTCGTCTATTCTTTATGGGCAAGTGCAGACGACATCGCTGCTCTGTTCGAAGTAAACAACTAAAACGATATCGAAACGCCCATTATGGATTATAAGCAAAAACAAAAAACTAATTAGGAAAGAAATATCAAAACTGTATATCAAGCAAAGGCGCACCACCGAGTGAGAACTCCATCAGCCAGCACAAAAATGAATTGAAGCAACGCCCTGCACAGACGATATCCGTGGACCAGACAGACGATTGAACAAATAAAAGTGCAATTTTAGTACTACATAGATATACGCTTTTCGTAGAATTTCAGCTGGGCACGTACAGACTAAAATAATTTCTCTCTATATCTACACGTGCCATGTTCAGCCAGACTTAATAAATTCGTTCTACCTCATGGATGTGAAGTCACCTAAGCAGCAAATGGTAGCTCTGTACAAACTCTCCAAATCGCTCCAACTGATACGAACCCCTTAGAGAGAATGTAAAAGAGCGATTTCCACAAGGGTTTGGGAAAATGCCTCCTCAGTTCCGACTTTCCACCGCACTTCGAGTATTGAAAAAGCCACAATTTAAATCAGATCCTCCTGAGGGCCCATCTGCAATCTTTCGCAGGTACAGCGACTCAGCATTTGGAAGTTTGACTACGAATAGAATTTGATTACAATTATACAGACAGTCTATAATTTTTCTGTTTTCCAATATATGTTTCACCTTTCTGTCGCTTCCAGCTGTAAGTGTGGCATTAGCTATCGACCTTTTATCGAAACCTTTGACGGTTATTATATAATGGAACGGTAGAATATAGGTCAGATGATGTCAACTAATGATAGATAATTTTCTCGGCATCGGGCACCACCATGAGCCTCTCCCCGGCGCCTCAGGCTTTGTCCCGGGAGGCCCCTCTCCTAGCTCGTTCATCCGCATTCGTGCTAACCTTCAGATTAACATTATGTTAGATCATTTTGTCGGCATCCGTACCCTTGAAGCCTTTGCTTTCAAACGGAATCCTCTTTGAGCACGCCCGACGAGGCAATGCATGTTGCTGCAAATGTTCTACTCGTCCTTAGAACGTGAACAATAAAATATCGTGTACGTCGTGTTTCCTAATTCTTCTAAGCAATTTGCTACCTGTTGTATGTTAATAAATATGAACAATATTAATTAATTGATAAACACAAGGTCGCATCAGAAAATCTGTTTCCACAGAAGAACATCTTAGAAAGTATCTAACTTCGGTTAGCCTTCCATGGGGCTACGGTGGTCTTTGAAAATATTTGATTCGTGTATTCGTGCACTTCTTTACGAAGAAATTCATGCTTTTCATGACCGTTATAAATCTATGGGAGGGGGAGAGGCGGCGTACTTGCTATGAGGTAAGCGTGCAGTTTAGAAAAATGTAAATTCATAAATAGCAAATAGTTGGCTTGCAATTAACCAGCACTGTGCAATTACATAATGACGTGACAACTGTAAGACTCATATCCCCCTCCGCTCACCACCTGAATATAATAATGCCACTCTTCGGTAGAAAGTACAAAGAATATTTCTTCACCTCACTGGTATTACTTATTCTCTGAGGCACTCATATCCTTTCACAGACCGAATTTGACCATCATCACACGACAGAAACTACGGCGTGGTGCGAAGGTTACAAGGCTACGACCAGAGACGTACTCGAACTTCAGTGGAATGTAAAGCAATTAAAAGTTTCATTGGAATGTTACTAGCCAGTTATGATTCCTCGGTAGTTGTAGTACATGAAAGGGACATCCAAGATTACTACCGATGCCGGAACGAACTCGAGAGTACGTTAACGTAAACCAATCGGATGCTCCTGTTCGGGGCCGCAGCCAGCTAGAAATGCCGGCAAACGCTACCGAGTGATACAATCCCGGAGTCACGCGGGGGTGCCACAAGGTTGTTTGGCACAGACTAGAAACGGTGTACGCGAAAGAACAGAGAAGTGCAGCAGAGTGTGACATCCTTTTGCAGCTGGAAGTTTTTCTTTTTACGAACTTTCACATACGAGTTTCACGCGGACCCTTCGAATTCCCACCTTTGAATTGCAAGCGTTAACTTGCCGCCATTCGTCAATAGTACTATGGTCCTAATAATTATTTCAGACGTAGGAACAGTTTGGTTTAACAAATGTTTGCCGTCATTTAGGAGTTGATCTTCTATGGATGTCGTTCCGATGGGAGCGACGGGAAAAAGGCGGATCGTCATTAACAAGCTGCCGTAACATGGGTTAGGATTGAAGGTTCTATGTAAGATAGGCGTCTTGGGGCGCTACTGACACGTATCGGTAAATTTATGCAATTGGTAGTTCTCGCCTCACGTGTTGTATAACGAGGATAAACTGCCTCATGTTTCCATTGTACCTTAGCAAACTACGCACCAGTTCGAGTCACTGCGATTATGCTGCCCTAATCATTATTACTTCAGAGGCTATGGAACGGGCTCTATTTTGATCAACAAACGTACATTTCAAAAGAAAACCAAACTCAAATGCTAATATGAGTCTTACAGATTGATAAAACTCGCTCACCTAATACAACGAGAAGATTCCCATAATTGCTAATGATCTCCTAGACAAGGACTCGACAGTAGCTAGTTGTCGTTACAATTCACGACTGCCTTCGGTCGGCAGACACAATTCTAGGAGTCGAACGAGCAGATAAAATAGTGAAGGGATCTCCAAGCTTGAACAGGGCTCATGTGTAACAATACCTCTTTCATTATGAACTGCTATCATAGTTTCTTCTAGCTTCCTCTAGTCAAATCCGTGTCGCTCGAAGGGGCACCCACGCGCTCAGTCTGCGCTGAACGAGTTCGACTCCATGCTAGGGGGCACGCGGTTCCGATTGAGTGAAGCCAAGATCATCCACACACAAAACTTCTCTGAGCTCATTACTAGGGCAAGAGTATGTGAGAGAGAAAAAAGAGAGGGATAGACACTAGGTGATGGTGGGCTAGTTGTAGCGGCACTGTTAGCGGGTGTCCTGGCTTCTGCGCTTCTTCTTTTTCTTCCGTGGGACTGTGTATGGATGGAATGGTAAGGGCCGGCTTGGACCCGGCTCAGGGTCCCTCGGTTACCCGGCGTTTGCCAAGGTTCTGGCCCTGACAGTAGGAGAACTGTGTTTGGGTGTCTCTGTATGTACGTGTGTGTCTGTGTGAACCGGTACCCCTTGAGTCTGAAGCCCCGAGTTCTGCTGCGCGTTCCAAAGTTTCCTTCCTTCAAGTCCTCGTTCGACCTTTTGGAATGGGATGAACGGACGAAACGCGGACCGAACAGAACAGAACGTCGCAGAACGCCGAAGGAAAAGGCCGAACGAACTCGTCGACTTGGAAATCTCTTCCCAATCCAACCGGCGACGATCGAGCTAGCGTGCGGAGAAGGATCTGTCTTCTAGACGACGGCAGAGAGGCGTTAGGATGGCGACGCTGCTCCAAGCGAGAGGACAGGAACCGGGACTAGGAAGGAGAAACGACGCCCACTCTCGTAGCGGAGAGCGAGAGAGAGAGAGAGACAGAGAAAATCAGCGGGAGTGCTGCTAGTTGGGTGGGAAGACGACCGGCGGCTGGATCGAGAGGCGACTCAGGGCGAGGACGGATGCTGCTGATCGGGAGTGGTGAGCCTCGAATCGCGGAGAAAGGCTGGGTTTTGTAAGTCCCCGTCGAGTTCTTTCTCTATGCCCAACGTTCGGCCGACGGAGACGTTGCCGTTGCCGCGGCCGCCGTTACCGTCACCATCACCGTCACCATTCCCCCTCCGCCAGCTCGCGAGTATCACCACGACAAGCTGGCGGTGGCCCAGCGGCTGTGGAAGAGCGGGCGAGCGGGTCGACGCGGACTTCCAGGGTGAGCCAGAACCGCTAGCGATGTTACCATCATCCAACCCCTGTGTCGCTGCGACCAAAAAGGGGCACTCGGCTCACTCCAGAGCGAAATTGTAGCGGGGCACGGCAATGAACGTATTGAGATGGAGACTCAATACACGACTTTGGCTAGACACGAATCTAGCCCACAACGGCGGGTTGCTCTGGGCCTGAGATGTGGTTTGTCACTTTCATCTCCCTCTGCATATTCTTTAGTGGCTACTTTGTCCTATATTGTGTTGGCAAATGTCAACGTGATAAACATACGTGTACACACCTTCACTTATACTGACACGTAAATAAAGGTCTGACATTTCGCATGTACGAGCGTAAGTGTGCCAGCCTCATCGTGGGTCTTTTGCAAGCTCTGGCGTGTCTTCTCCGCCGCGTTGCATATTATGGGTAAATGAATAAAGTCACTGAATTATCGAAATATTTGTTGCATCATGGCCAAACTTGTTACCACTAAGGGTTGACGTTGCGAAGTAAATTAATGGTACGGCAAGCATAAGAAATAAAGCACATGTTTTAGTTATTTAGGTAGTTAAAATTACCCACACCTGGTCTAGTTAACAAATTTCATCTATTTAGCTATAAAACGAGATGTCTTTAATTAATCATCTGTTTGTTTCTGGTGAAATAGAAGCGCTCGTATATAATACGCGTATATCAAATGTTTTGCACTTTAGAGAAAATAAATGAAATTCAGTTATCAAGTTGCTTTTTCCATTTCTTCTAACACGTCAGTCAATGTACCTTCCTTGTGTTTCGTGCACTTTGGGGACAGGTCGAGGGAATCAAGGCGTTGGCACACAAAATATCGAAATAAAATTTGGCAAAATTAAATAGTAACAACGATGTCTTCACCAGTGCACTACCCTGGTCAAGCACCTACCAGATCGTTCTGAAGGGTTCTGATCTCTTACTCCGGATAAACCAATGGAACTTTGTTAATTTGTTTTTGGAATTCTCACCAGGAGAGTGAACGTCAGATTTCGGCACGCGCCCATCCTTTATCCATGATCGTTGCTCCAAGACATGCAATCGTTGTCTGCAGTATGAACAGTCTGGCCGTATGCGTTAAAAGTGACAGTTTACGAGAAAGAATAGGATCCCGAAAGAAATTCATTTGGAGTAAAAAATTCGAAAGCTGCGACGAAGCCTTCAACTTATTTGTACATTTCGCCCGTCTGAGCGCAGTGAGTATAGGTGTAACGCAATCAGCTAACAGGTCGTACCAATAACAATTTCCTCGGTCCGATGCAATATAGTAAAATGGTTGCGTGCAGCGCCGTCCGCAAAGCGAACGCCGCCACCGCCGCCACCGTCGTCGTCTACTGTCACTGCATTACGTTCAATCCCGCTGTCCCCCCCCTCTCTCTCTGTCTCCTCTCTTTCTCTCTGGCTCGGTCTTTCCTTCGCTCTTCGGTCCGCTCATTGAGATTCTGCAGGAAGTCGCAATCCATCTGCAGGCCAATCCGTTACCCGTCATCGGACGCGGAGCCAGCGCAGACGCAACTGCAGGACCAGTGACGGCCTGCACGATGCAATGCCGGACGTCGCGGCAGAGCGCAGTCCCGCGACACAACGAGAATCTTTCTGAATCGAATCCTTCTTCGCCGGATGAGGCCCGGCACGAAGGTAAAGAGGACGAGGAGGCAACCCGCAGCGGAAGTGATGGCCTTCGCCGGCTTTTTTTTTCTCTTGCCGTACCGTGTTAATGAGAATCGCTCGCCCGACGACATAAACAGACGGGTGACCGAGTGAAAGCGACGATGGAGGACGGACAAGCCATTCTTCGCGCAGGACATTCTGCGCAAACTGAACGCGACTGAAGGTTCAGTCGCTATCCTTCTCGAGAGGATAAGAGAGACGTTAGGGCTCGCTAAACGAAGCATGTGAGCCCCTCGATACGAGGCGAGCTAGACAGACATGGAGATGACACATCGCTTTGTTTGAGTGACATTGTTCAGATACACGTGTGTGTGTGTGTGTGTATATGTATTGTGAGTATGGTTATATGGAAGCAGCACACTCAACGGGACACCTCCGAAAATAGGTCTACATCTGTGACTTTGGCTTCATGTTCCACCATTGTCGATCCTTCTAGGGGAGTATTTCCGCTGCAAAGTGAAATTGACAAGAAATACTATACATGTGTTCTTAGAAGTGTTGAATGTTCAGCGGGGACAATTGTCGTCCACTTTTATAATTGACTACTAAATATAGGTGTTAGGAATACAACAGGAATACTATATATAGTTTATAGAGGATGCGTAATATGTAAACAGGTTACAACTGGAAATACATTGTGTCTGACAAATACTGTAACAAATACTTACACGCACGCATATACGTACCAATGCACGAGTGTGCGATAGCTTGCCGTTGCCCATATGTATAATATATCCATATATGCTCAACGTGTTTCGGAAATCTTTGTATAGAGTGAAATATTTCCTCCGTCTTCATCCCAGCTCAGCGTCAGCCGTACGCCATTAAATCTCTCCGATTCGTCTGGAGTATACGAAAGGGCAAAAGGCATCAGCCGGATTCGGTCAGAGTGAATCCGAGACTCAAATGGCCTAATACAATTTGTTCTATTTCCTTCGGCTGCCGGCTTGCGAGGCTAACCGTTACCGTGTGGAATCGCGTGGGTGTTCGGTGCGTGATGGTAATGGCAGTGAGGGGTCGTGGGGGTGTCTGACAGAAGCGTCTCCACGTCAGGCAGTTTAACGGCAGCCACCGCCTTATTTGCCGCCACTACCACCACCAGCACCTCCTTCTGTTTCTTGGCCTTTATAAAAGCTACAGCTGACGCCCTGTCCCCTGCTCGTTGACCTGGCCCCCTTTTAGTTCTTTCTCTCTCTCTCTCCCCCTCTCTGGTCTTTTCAACCCCGACGGAGGGGTCCCTGCCTCCCTGCTTCCCCATCCAAGACAGCGGTGGCAGCGGTAAAGCATCAGCAGAAGCAGCCACGATAAAGGCGGAAGGGGGCAGTCTCCTATCCTATACTGGCCGTTACAATACACTTATATCCGGCTTATGAATAAAACCTATAATCATAATCGTGGACTGAACGACCGGGCCCCGAGCCAACCACCTCTCCCAGCCATCCACCCAAGTATAACAACAAATGACTTGCGCGTAGGTTAACTGTCGCTTTTATGATGCTACGTCAAGCTGGCGCTAGCGCTGCCACTGCTGCCAGCCGGGACTAGAGGGGAGTCGGGCTACCCAGCTCGCCTACCGTCACCTACAGCCGGGATCGGCGTCGGCGCCGGCGCTTGACGTTGTACGATCTCCTCCGCTCTGGGTACGGCCCGCGTCGTTCTCACTACTCCTTCCGTCTGCGCTGTTCTCGACCGGGACTCCGGCCGTATTACGACACGAAGGTGTATATAAAAGTGGCCGCAGTTTCTACTTATTCCACTACGGCAATGGCGGCTTTGCACCACATTTTTGCTCTCTCATCGTCTTCCAGGTTTCCAGGCTTTTGGCTAGCTTGCGAACGAACGGTGACGATGATTGATGGGTTCATACCGAGATACAAATCTATTATACGTGAGCTCGCTTGTTGGTGCAACTTAATCAGTGTATACGTTTATCGAGTTCACTCGATTGTGTGAACGACGAATTGATTTTCTCACAGACTCAGCTCGCGTTCGTCATCTTTGCTTGCATCCATAATTCGTTGGCTGGTTGCTGTAAGCTGCTTATGATATCTTAGTCACACGTTTACTACAACGTTGTATTATATATATATATAAAACATGGCACCATTTAGGTGAATCTTGCATCGCTTGCCTGGCCCGAATTGCTTTTCTCCCCTAAGTTTTCACATAATCGAATCTTTGGCTGCTGCAGCCAATACCGAACACCGCGCATGGCTACGCATGCGATAGACAAATCGTTGCCACCAGTTAATAAAGCTCTCACTTTCGCGTTCGTACCTCGGTCGATATGGTGCGACCCTGGCTTCCTGATGGCGTAACTACCGGCAAACGAGCAGTATTTTTTTTTTGGCTTTAATTAAATAGCCGATTCTTTCTTCTACGTGGAAGCTAGTATCACATTTTACTTGAACATAGAGAGTGCATATACGATAGCGCAGACGATAAGTGAAATGTCTAGCTTTACAAATGCACACATTTTTTTGTGTAGGACTTCCGTTGGCTCTCCTCATAGGTTTAGTACATGTTAGCCTTATAGGTGCATTGACTCAAGTGCTGAGGCTAGCATCATGTCTGACGGTAGCAGCTATTTAGTTAGTTGAAAGACGCTTAAAATATTACATTATATATTGTATGGATAAGCCAATATTGAGTCTGTAGGTCTCTCTCTCCGTTCCATCAGCGTTACGTATCGTCGCGCGCCTCACGCTACCATATAATATCCATTTTCAGCACTAGGTGATAAATCTGTCACAGAACCGGCTAGCATTCATCGTAATGATTTACAAGCGCCAACAAAGAATAACACTCAACAGGAGCTCTTGCCATTCGCCTCGGCTAGCTCGTGGCAGAATGGCTTGCTCTTGACTAGTCATTATATTCCATGCCCTCAGAGAGAAGTGAACGTTGGTAACAAATTTCTGTGTAACAAACCCGTATTTAAATTTAAATGCGGAGCAAACTCTCTTCATATTCACGCTGTTCTTATGATAGTATTTTGATAGTTTCCAATTGGAAAGGTAATTATTATCGTTTGTCAGTTAACCAAGATATCTAACAGACAACCGTATTAACACGAGGCAAACGTCCACCAGCGATCCGTTAGCATCTTTGCAATCGTTATACGTTAACCGTTGTATAGAAACAACACTAAATACCATGAGAATATATGAATGGTCATATTTGATATATGAGAGCACGAAAAGACACAAACAGATACGTATACGTACACGCAATTAGGAAAATGGAAACCGAAGCGCAGGGGGAGCCTCGAATTCCACGTGTTTTTTTGTAGCGCACGCGCCTACACAGGCTCCCACGCGTTCCGGCCGTGTTGTCTGTCTGACTTGATCCACGCAATGAGTAGCGATAGTTCTATGATTTTAGGGAAGGTCGGCCCGTCATCGGGCGTGAGAATAGCGACATCCGCCCTTCCAACTCCTCTCACAACCAACGCTATCTTGCGAAGCAAAGGTAGGTCGCCTTAGGGTTCGGAGCTGGAACGGACCTTGTGTCGTTCCCATACTGGTGCCATGGCTTTTCAACAGGACAACAACAGTTGGGATATATAAGGGAAAAAAGAGTAGTGACAGCTTGACAGCATCATAATGCGAATGTCATACGAAGACACTGTCCTAGGTTTGATGTTCGAATTCCCCTTCTCCTGAAGAGTACAATTGTCTCGTGTTGGCGGGACGGGGTTGCGGGGGGGAGTTATTCGACACTTGCTATAGGTCAGGACTTTATGAAATAGCAAAGGTGCGCTGGCCGAAAGAAACGAGAGAAGATGTACGCTGGAATACATCTGCAAGGCCAGCTTAGTTCTTGAATTTTCAATGTGTCACAACAGCAAGCACTAATTAATCAAATGGACGCGCATTGTTTCATTTGAACGGTTTTAGAAAAGCGAGTTGAGCAGACAAAGAGTTAGATCATATGTGCGGTACGATAATATGGCTTTGATGACTAAAACCCTAGTCATGCTGTCCGATCTAGGCAGTACTACGGGAGTTTTCTGTACTTTCACTAGTGGTAGATAGCTGCTCAATTCCTCGATCTGTAGGAAGCCTCGATCCATGGCTATGACAGACGACAAGAATTTTCAGAACGTTTCTTCCACGGCTTATTATTTTGCCAAAAATACGTACGAAACAATAAAGCTTGTTGTTCACGACTACACCTGACATGCTGCTAGTCAGATATGACTGTTGCTTAAAAGTCTAGTTTTTATCGACACTGCTGAATAATGCACAATTTTGGCCGCCTTGTTCTTGTAACCCAGAAGAACCCTCCCCGTGTAGCTTTTGACGAGGTGTGTACTTTATCATTAGGGTATCCGGTTCAAACTGTCCGGCCATTCGAATGGCGCACAATCCGAACTACGCGATACAATGCGCTCAATTTTGGAGTGGGCATGCGGCAGGTGGCTTCCTTTTGAACACTGAGTGATTTCGATACGATCAGAAAGATGGACACTGCAGCAAAAAGTGCAAATTCCCCCAAAAATCAACGGGAAATCATCATGTTTTAGTTTCTCCAAGGACACCCTTCAGCTGAAATCCATCGACAATTAGTGAACGCGTACGGCAGGTCTGCCTTATGCCTGCGGACGGTGTGACGTTGGTGAAATCGATTTAATAGTGGAAATTGGGACACCGATGACCACCGAGGCGGGGACCACAAATCAGGTGCGACAAGGGACGAAGATTAGGATTCCTCGGACGACGTGTTATAGAATTACAACCAATATACTGAAGAAGAAGAAAATCAATGCAAAATGGGTTCCCCATAAACTGAGTGCTGACCAGATGAAAATGCGTGTTGAGTATTCCTTATCTAATTTGTAGACCTATACGCAACAAACCAGTCGCTTAGAACACACGGTGTCGATAAACGAGACATGGGTTAGCTTGCATAGACCTCCTGAGAAGGACCAAGCGAAACAGTGGCTACAACAAGGTGAATCAGCAACGTCTGTGGCAATGCCAGATAGATTCGGACGAAATGTGTTGATGGTACTCGCCCTGGATATCAAGGGTGTTTGCTATTACGAAATATTAGCAGCACACGAAGAACTCAATGCTTCCCGATATCTCGACTTCTTGAAGGGATTGATGAACAAGTGGCGTGGGGATCGACAGCACCGAGTGTAATTACTCGACGACAATGCAAGACCTCACCGCACTGCTGAAATTACGGCCTGGATGGAGGGGAACAATATTGAGCTATGGCTTCAACCCCCATATTCTCCTGATATAAGCCCATGTGATTATGGTTGTTTCCATGCATTAAAGAGGGCAATAGGTGGGGTTCCATATGCAATCGTCGACTTACTCAAAGAAGAATCGGTGTGTCAATAAAGCTGGAGAGTACCTCTAAGTCATACCAAAAGATCTTTTTCCTAACTCATTTAGTTCAAATGTTATTGGAATTTAAAGAGCGAACAGTTTGAACCGGATACCCTAATCATTAGGTCGGGATGTATCATGTGGGGTAACAGGATTATTACGGTTGAGTATCAGTTAGATAATATTATTTCAGAACTTGAAATTCCTTTTTCGAAACGGAATGATGACTTGGCGACGACAATAGATCTTGTTTGTTTAGTCTACATTAGTAATATATTGGACTCTTCTGGACGGCACTACAAATGCCTTGTTGAAACAAGTTGATCTTTTATAAAATATGTCGGTAAGCTCATTCGGAAATGTAAGCGTCCACGCATTTCGCGAGCACACATTTTAGCTCTTACACATTCTTGTTCAATTATTTCATGTATCTAAATGTACTCGAGTCATCCGAATTTACTATATATATATATATATATATATATATATATATGTATATTCGTATCCATGAAGTTTTTTCAAGAGATAACGCATTTGTAAAGCACAAAAGTCATTTTATTCCATTTGTTTGTGGAAAAATACGTTCAATGTCAGTTATTTCTCGTCTTGCCTTGTACACGCGTCAGCTAATATTACAGAGTAGCTGCGTTCTTCTTGTGTCATACATTACTATATACAGAGAACCACAATGCGTTCACTCAATCAGTTCTCGAACATTCAACAGTTCATTTCACATTTTTGTTGTTTTTTTTTTGGTTCTTCATGAAAGAGTTTACGGCCAGCCCCGGCTGTATCGGCAATCCGCAAGAGCGAGTTCACCGAGGAACGGCGGTGGGTACTATTAGAGAATTGTGCTTGCGACTGAATGATGCCATGCCCGTCCGAATTCATCGTCATCCGTGGTGTACCCTCCTCGCTCGCCTGTGTTTGCTTGCACCGTTGCTCCTGTGATTGCTCACAAGGAAACACTCCATGCCTCAGGTGTCTGACCGCCCTGTCCTGCCTACTCGCCTCCGGGGTTGGTTTCTGCGTTATTTCAGAACGAAAGAGACGATGGTCGCGTGTCATCTCTATCTGTCTGTGTTTGTGGCACACGGTAGGGATGGGGAGGGGGGGAGACCTGGTTTATTTGTTTTGCGTCACCTCCACATCTGGATAACCGTAGAAGTAGTAGCCCATGGATGGATCTCTCCTTTGTCTCTCGCGTGCCGTCCTAATCATGACAAACGGTCTGGTTGTCGAGTTCCGATAAGCGTGCGAATGCTGGAGCCTGCTTCGCCCGTGAGGGGTGCTTGTATATAAAACACAGATACCTGTACACGCCGGGGCGGCTACTACTCATGCACACACGAGCATACACATAGATACATAATCTATAATAGCAACAATCTCATGTTTCAGTCAGCAGTACAAGTCAAATAGGAAGAAGAAGCAATGGACTGTTTTGTCCGCTGTTAGACGAACAGTATCCATCTGACGAATAGGCTCCGAGACGAAATCCCGCACAACTGTGGACGACTACAAACAGCGCACCTCTGTGGATCACTAGGGCGAATTGGACAGCACTAATGGAGCGTAACGTATCCACACAGTCTCACGTAGGAAGATTGCGAGGCGAATCCAAACGGGCATATATAAGATCAGGTTGCTTGGGGAGGGGGAGTCGATTACTCGAAATAGTAGCAGAACGGGATTTGTACGTTGTCCTCTTGTGCTGGTGAAGACTGTCTCGAAATCGGCCTTCCGTTACCTATTGTCGCTTCACGAAGGGTGGCAGCTGCTGTACCACTAGAATTGAGGATTACCCTAGCCGGCTGGCGGGCTACACTCGCGAAGCCATCTCGAACGCTTGTATCCGGGGTCCTACATAGCTCGAGAAGATCGGGACTTTGAAGTGTCTGTAGATTCCGTAACTGTGGGCCTCCTGTTGTTGATTGGCGCTTGTGGCTAGTCGTCAGTTGGCAGATGTAAACGCCGTCACCATCGGACTGCTCCGCCGCATTGCCATGTTGTTCCGAGGACGGCGTCAACCTGGTCTGCGAAAACACATAGTTGGCCTTCTCGTTCAATGAGCTCGCAAGCCACTCGGAGCCACCAACTTGCTTGCTGCTCACGGAGCCGGTTTTCGGTGAGAGCTTTCCACTTCCACACGGAATCACTGTCATCTTGTTCCGGTACTTGACGCAACAGGCTGCCAGCAGTACGCCGCTCAGCAGAACCAGCAGGCCGCCGGCGCTAGTATACAGGGCTATCCGAATGAAACGGGACCAGCCGTTGCAGTCCAGCGCATCTTCGCTAACCACTTCATCGATGTAGGCACCTGCAAAAGAGAAGAAACGATCGCAAAAAACAAACAATGGCACTTGTTGCATTTTATTGGCGCACATCTTCTTTGCTCAGCCCTAGTCCACTAGTCTGCCTGCCTGCCTCCCGCATCAGCATTAGATTATTGTTCTCGGACAGCACGCGTGTTGGTCCGATTATGACGTTTCGATGTGGCCATCGCAACACCCATACGACACGAATATACAGAATAAGCAGCGGGAGTAGTGATGCTAGTCGAAGGAGTGGTAGTAGTAATATTGTAGAACCTCGGATGTTGTCCTCGTTGCATTCAAGCCACGTCGCGCTGACGACCGTCGCCCAGCTCCTCGAAACAGGCGGCGCTCGCCACAGACAAAGGACTTCGTCGTCCGAGATACAAGAGCCCTGGTTGCTGCGGTCAGATGAGTCTTCCGAACTAGCCAGCTTGCCGGAAGGGGCAACCATTTGCACCGACGGAGGCTCGGTGGACGCAGAGGAGGCGAATACAGGCCGGGAATGGGGGGCGACAGCAACCCCCTCGGTGACGATGTTGCATAGAGCGTCATTGTCATCCGAAGAAGACCACGGCGGAGCAGGCGGTTCTCGGACGTACGCCTCGGGTAGACCACTTCCTTCATTCAGCGATCCACGTTTCGTAACCCCGCGTCCCCCGTGCAGCCGACCCCACTTCTAGCCCCGCAACAGCCCTCGGCTCCCGTACACTCTATGCAAATGTAGGCAAATGCAACCCGAACGACGACTCCTCCATGAGGTTGCTCGGGCGGTTGGTGCAAATTGGCACAAACTTGGCAACCACGCGCTGGCGGCGTACACAAACGCATACACAGGCACGCATAGAACGACACGCACCTCTGGCGCCGACAAACACACACACACACGCAAACGCACACCACACATTCGCACAGAACAACCAGCCATCCAGCGATGGTTTCAGCTTCCGAAGCACGCCCCGACCGCCGGGCGACCCGCTGCCGGCCCAGCGGCCGAATCGCCGACAAAAGTTGCCCAACCGCGAGCGTGCTGCGACACCGGCCAAAGTTGTACTTGTGCCGCCGTCGACGAGGAATAGCGACCTCCAGGCCGCCCGAAACATTGTGGTTGCTTCAGGCGCACTAGACAGGCGGACGCAGCAATTAACTATGCATAATTGCTTGGTTGCTGCGGCGGCTTGGCTTTGTGGATGAACGTATTCGCGGGAAGCTATACTGGAAGCAATAATAATTTCGCACTGGGAGCAACTCGGTGTCCGTACTGCAATGCGCTCTACTATCAGGCTAGATTGTCGGCGACAGTCGTGCAGACACATGACCAAAGAGTGAGGTGCAATAATTTTTAACCCACCTGCGAGGTGCGAGGGCGCGACGCACTTGATCCTTGTCGTGTCGTTGGCGAATGGCGAAATACCCCCCATCGACGGCTCGAGCAGCAAGGTGGAACCGTTAGCGACTGATGTCGGGCTTCGAATGTTCCTGCCCTGCGGGTGTATTAGCAGGAGGTGCTGTTGCTGTCGACGCTTGATCAGGAGCCAGCGCAGGGAGCAATTGCAAATGAGCGGATTGTCGCGAATGTCAAGCTCCTCCAGGTGCTCCCAGGCCAGTGGCAGTAAATCCGCAGGTAGGGAGGTCAGTCCATTGGCGCGCAGGTTGACCCGGCGAAGCGTTGAAAGCGGTCGAAATGTGGCAGGATCAAGCTGAGCAAGTCGTACGTTTTGCGAAAGCACGAGATGTTCCAGCTGCTGGTTGTCTATGAGCGCGTTTGGCTCTAAGCGACGCAGTTCCGTGGCTCCACTCAGGCTGAGTGAACGTAATTGGCGCAAATGCTGAAATGCGCGGTCACGAAGATGTGTGATCGGATTCTGGCCGATGTGTATCTCTTCAAGCCGGGGTATATCTGAGAAACTGGCCGATGGTGTATCCCCAAGCTGGTTGTCCTGCAAACGCAGGACTCGCAGGCTACCCAAGGCCCTAAAGGCACCGGGTTGCACTGTCTGCAGCTTGCATCCGTCAAGTCGCAGTTCCTCTAGTGTTCGCAATGGGAGGAAAGCTTCGGGTGCCAAATCGGTGAAATCATTCATTCCTAAATCCAACACAGCCAGCTCGGTGAGATGTCGAAGCGCTTTCGTCGGGATCGAATTAAATTTATTGTCTCGCAAACTGAGAAAGCGCAACTTCTTAGCGCCACGAAAGCCATCGGTATCCTGAAATTGCTTGATGCGATTATGTGATAAGTCGAGCCGTTGTAGCTGTGACATTTCCTGGAACGTCCCGGCTGGTAGATGTTCAATATAGTTGAAAGCCAGATTCAGCTGGTTTAGCTGCGACAAGCCTTCGAGTGTAGCATTACTCAAGGTGGCGATCATGTTACGGCTGAGGTTGAGTTCTTCTAGGTCAGGCATCGAAGTAAACACACGTCGTCCCAAATCAACCAACTGGTTCTCTGATAGGTCGAGACTACGCAGAGTTGAATATGCTGTAAACGAGGACCCGCTAACCTGCTTGATCTGGTTCCCACGTAATGATAAGCTCCGTAGGCCAGGATGTAGGGTATACGGAACCATGTCTAGTTGCGCGTTCGGACAGTCTACCACTAGTTCTGCGTCTCGGCATATGCAGCGTGGGGGACACATCCGCGCGCTGAGGGCGCTGTGAGTTAGTGTGGATATCCACACAACGCAGTATAGAAGCCATCGCATTACCAGAGTAAAACCTCGGCCATTGACGTTGGCCAGGAGGCCTAAGCGAAACATCCTGCCCTCCCCGTTCAGCGTGACGGATCACAACCGGAACTCATCTGAAAGGAGAAGGCGACAACGAGGGTTAGTCTTCAGGGGTCACGTGTCCGGTCGTCGCTTGCGAATGGACGGGGCCGAGGGGGGAACCGATCTGATATGTGTGCAAATTGGTTGGCTCTCAGGAGACTCCCAAGGCACTACTACGACTACTACTTCTACTACTATAATACCACTACGGAAGTCTACTCAAGCTGGGGTTTACTCCATTTTGCCTGACATCAGATGGGCCAAGAGATCCGGTCAAGAGGCATAGCTCGTTCTCGCACCAGCTTCTGGCAGGCAGACAAAATCATGTTGAGAAGGGAACTACCATTTCCAAATAATTCCCTATCACAATGCCTCTGCAGCCATTGCTCTCTTTCACATTCGCATTTGGAGGTCAAGGGTCCTACTATTAGGTGGAGTGAACGTATGATATCAGCATTTGTGTACACTGAGCAGACACAGCCCGAATACTTTATATCGTTCCACAATTATCGCCGTTAGCAGCCTCAGCTGCCATCACTGAGTACTAACTATTATAGTACCGCACGAGGCGAATTTCCAGAACGATTCGTGCACACATATCTTGTATTACGCTCGAGCGAAATAGAGGGGCTGGCTGGCTGGGCGGTGTGCGCTTCCTTAGTTCATTGTTTCAAATCAGCCAAGAAGTCAGATTCAACTGGAACCCGAAGGGCGCAGGAGCACAGAATAGAATGTTCCGCGGTGCTCTTCGGTTCCATCGGAGAGTGGCAGGTAACAGCTGGTAGCGAATTTGCTGAAGGCAGCCTGCGCCTTGAACTCCCAGCCCCACATTCATGTCAGGAGCACCCCCCCCCCCCCGGAACTCCTTGACGGCCTGGGGAACGAAGCCGGCCAGCAAAGGCCGTACGCAGCTCGAGCTAACGAGTCGTGTAGAGAAGTGCGTGCGGCCGGCTCAGCACGGCTTTTTTGAGACGAAGTAACTGTAACAAGTCTATGCAACCTGCAAGCTATATATGCAACAACAACAACTCTATTGAGGCAGTACTAGTGGTACGACAGCATGACCGATACACGTTCGAGCTAGACCTGCCGACTGAACGTTGACTACACGGTTTTTTGGCTGGTCGCTCGTGTGTTTGTAATGTTGCAGTCGGACTCGAACATTAAGTGTCAACAAAGGGTGAGCTCGCATGCAGGATCATTGCAGAATATCTAGCAGACTGGCAGGCTGACATTTATAATTAACTCACCAAATAGCACTCGGTGAAGCCGCAATGGAAATCGTAAATATAGAGACCGACTTTTCATTCAACGTTGAGCCTACCTAGGGCATCCTCAAAACCGAATCTGGATGCTTATTAAGCAAATACGGAGATTCAAAAATTAATAGCAGTTGACAAATTATATTCGAATTATTCTCGATTCGGTCCTGACTAATTCAGTCTACAGTTACCCACAAAGCGGTCAACCGGTTTTTACTACCTAGAAATAAGTAGTACAGTGGGTTTGGTGGCAACGAATGCAGAAATGCCGTACAAGGTATTCACTGACAATACACTTCTGACTTAGTTCTTTACTGGATGGTTATAATTTTCGAGTCATTTGCCAGCCATTTGTACATCTGATAGCTAAATCTATTTACTACGGAACGGGCAGCACAAGTAGCTTATTTAGAAACAAGAATTGGTCTTCGTACTCTAATAGGTACCATCTGTAATGCCTCTTATTTCCTTCTACGAACAGGCTTTTTTAGTCTTTTTCTGCTTCACCGCTTCGTTTTTCCTTTCCCGAGGTCAGTTCCTCGTCTTCATCGTGTTCTGTGTCCTTTTTTTCTTTATGTGTAGAGAAAGTCTCCGTCTTCTGATTGAACTGATCCCAACCTTGGCATCAGCCCTATTTTGGCCCGCCTTGATGCCTCTGCCTTGTCCGTGTAACGTTCGACCAACGCAATTCCTACTTACAGCTGTACGCCGCGCTATCTTTCCGACTGCACTGTCCGGCCTCCAAGTTTGGCCCCGATTCCCAATACTCTCTGCGGGTCTTCTACGAAGTAGCCAATGAAGCGTGCGACCGAGGTGTGTAAAAACGAGCAGTAAATAATATACACCTAATCATACACGGTACGACAAAGGCGTAACAGCGCCACAGACCCGTAGTACACACACACAGACACACACAATTACCCGTTCGCGCACAGAATGATCTAGCAAGCAAGCGGCTTGAGCAATGAGAAATGTCAACCAGTTCTTCTCGGCAAAGAAAATGAAAGATTCCCCAACGACTCCGAACCGATAAAGCGGTTCGCTCAATCGGCGTTGATGTCCAAACAGTAGTAAAAAATTTAACTGCCACATGTCCTTGCAGGTTAGGACACATACGGAAGGGAAATGCCGGTGTAATCATTGAGTCAGTGATAATACGCTTCGTTTAGATTAGGTTAGAATTGCGCAATCGTTAAGGCGCATTATTTGCTCGTTCAAGTACAGAGAACGACACAACTATGCCCCTTATCACGACCGCTACCTCCTCATGCTATTCTATAAGAGTAGGCGTGAAGGAATGACACAAAATGGAGGTGGCGTGGCTGAGCCTATACTAAATACGTACCATATTTTGATGGCATTCCCGAACGTCGACGTGCATATTCCATCATCAGGCGATGTGCACCGGCGGACATCCAAATGAATAACAATGTGTCAGATCAAGTCACAGCAGAGGCTATCCCCTAAGCCGCAGTAACGCTGCAGGTTGGGGAAGCGTTTTTGGTCTGTCAACTGTCAAATGGTCTTGACAAAAATCCTCTCTCCGCCTTCTCTCATAAGGCGTTTAACGTCTTAGAAAGAAATCCATCGAGCAAACGTGACTGAGCGTGACCACGCGATCGTGGACCGGTCATTAATACGGCGCGTCTTCCCGTACGCTAGATATGCTTGTTGATGTCAGAATGAACCGTCTGCATCCTCCCGAGAAGAGATTCGTTGTACGATCACACGCCCTCACCCACCCTTTCCCCATAGCGTGCCCTCACCCGTAGCTGAGTGAAAGGGATGAATTTCCCTTCATATGGCTAGTCTTCATACGGTTGAGAACTCTTCGATACAGCACAATATAGAAGTCGCGACCTTCGGCGATGTATTATATTATATTATTGTGCTTATTTCTTCCCGGGAAATGTCGGCAGGAGAATCCACACCCCTGTGAGGACACGGCAGGGTGTGGTGGCAGCAAGCATGTAATGTGTTTGCCTGCCTGGTCGTACTCCAATGAGACCCCATACATAGAACGGAAAGACCGTCCATTATTGATAGATTACGATTGATTTCAGCCGTCCATTATACGTGTGTTATTCTTCATAGCTCACCCAACAAGATGTTTGTTCCTATATGGTCCATTTTTATTATAAATTGGACAGTGTGACACAGTTGTGTCATCTCCTCTATAACCTAGGAGCAATCTCGTTTTTACATACTCTGTATTTGCAGGTATTCCAAGGGGCATTTCCTGATTTTCTGATTTGATGAGGTTTTAAAGCCATGCATTGAATTACCATATTATATATGTACTTTCTTGAGATATACATTACGCATGCATTGCTTCGAGCGAGCCTCCTAACAACGCCATAACCAGACACGTACATTACGTTTTGTGTGAAAAAAAGGACTAAATCTAAATATGATTTGTACCTTCCGGTTTATTTCCAGTGAGCTCCATTAGTGCTACTACTTGTTCGACAATGCTGGCGGAGTAGGATATACTATCCCAGCGCAGAACTCCAGAACGAGATGAGAAAGATGAGCCAAGCGCACAACAGGACTCGGCAGCTCCAACGGTCGATAGTCTCAGCACGAGTCCCTCGCATAGTGCGGAATACAACGTGATCATAGTGCGCCTTTTGTAGATGGGCCAGTTGTATCTGGGTAGCCTGAGCCAATGTAGCGTCAGGGTTGGAAACATCAAGATCCGGACTTGGGGATGCGTGAACTCTGACAAAGGCACCAAGGGATAGTAAATACATTGGAATTGAATTACGTACTCGAGCCACCTCAGCTTATATTTCTACATAGGTTTTACGACGACGATCCCAGATGCGCGTTTCATTCTTAGCTGGCTAAGCATGTTCGAACCTTCTCCATACAAACATTTTTTTCTTTAAATTTATTTCGTTCACATAGTTATGCACATCCATTGTACACAGTCACAGCAAAAAGACCATCCACTAGGACATATATCATAAAACACTAATTGGAGCTCACCTGGACGAGGTGGGCTTGCGTCTTCGCACACCGCTGTAATTAATGAGAAATTTCTTTTTTTTTATCTCTTTCTGAGTTTCCCACATCTCGACTTCTGGTCCCATCGAGGTATTTTCGAACAGCTGCAATTTTCTGGAGCCCTGAAAATAGCACTAGATCACTATAGCCTTTCAATACTGTAGTATAGAAAATAGGTAGCTCCTAAGAGCAGATCAAAACCAAGACAGGCAGGTGTGTCTCGGCTCGAACCTTGCCAGCAAAATAAGAGAAGGTGTGATGTTGTGCAACCAACCTTAGATCCCGGGCCTATGCTCTTTGCAATTCTCTGCTCTTTGAAATGCCTGCCCACTGGTCGTTCATCCCAGGACAGGTCGTTTGCCAGGCCATAATTCGCAGGCACGTCGATTACCGCCTCACCCTTAAACTGCTGGGCGCTCACCTCTTCGTTGAGGGAGTCCTTCGACGCCTTGGATTCCCATGTGCTTGACAACACTCTGCCGGACTTCTGTATTTTTGCTGAAAATGCCCCTTTAGTGGAGGAGCGAACATTTTGCTCGTGCCGATCCCAAGGAAAATCCTCTGCTGCCCCGTCATTACTGACCGTATCGGAGCCAACGCGACGTGTTCTCCGTTTCGTTTGCAAATGTTTCATGTTCTCCTGGATAATTAAGGGTCGAAAAAGGTGTGTTACAGGGTGACAAAGTAACAACAATGTGAGAAAGACGAAAAGTTTCCTGTATTCGTTCGATTGATATTTAGAATACCACTATTATAGAGAAAGAAACCATGAAGGAAGCGGTCGTAACCTAAAATTTAACATACCTTTTCATTTTTATTGAGTCCATCAATAACGGCCGCTTCAATCACCACCAGAAGAATAAACGTCAGGCTGCCGAACATGTAAATGTCAGCGTTCTGCAAACAAAAGGATCAGGCCGAACATGTTTGAGTTATAGCGCGCGGGGTCCTCCCTTCCAGGCACCCTGTCGCTAACTGCGTCACTAATTATTTCTTATATTAAGATACACATCAATATGAAATAAATTATATATATATATATATATGTATATATTATAATTTACCACTAGTTTCTGAATCCCTTATGGGTCAACGATATTGTATTCGCTCTATCTTAAGCACAATTAGCACAACAAATGTGATTAGGGTGCTCTTCAATGGTATGATCGAAGGGGAAGAATTTTCTGTGACCATGACAATTGCCGACTTAGCAACGCAGGGCACTTCCGTGAGACAAGCGGAACGTTTCAGTGCCTAAATGGTTCTTCACGGTTCATATTTGCCATATTTTCCCTAAGGTTGATTATGCAACGGGTTATTGAGCACTGTGCTTAATATAGGCACATTGGTATGTTTCAGTCGAACAAAGTTTATGTTGAAAGCCATGAATCTCATACCCCGTGACCACATGTCAATTATCTGCATAGATTTCTCCTTCGTCACAGCGTAAATTTAAAACTACACTAAACATTTATCGGCAGGTCTTCCACGAATAATGGAACTTCCGTCAGCAGATCTACCGGTTTGTTCCGCACTGTTGTGTGGAAGACAACATCGTTAGCTCCTTAACCGTAAGGTACTTCCATGGCACCTTTTTTTTTTTTTTTTTTTTTTTAAGGGGGGGTGTTGGCATGCTAATGCATGCCAACACCATGGCCGCCCCCCCTATGGAACTGTTGACGATGTTCAACAGCACCACCCTTCCCGGTATCGCTTATCGCATTACTTCAGTAAAGGGTGGTGAGATGTGTACAAGCCCAGCCACGAGCACCACACATCCTCCTCACCGTACGAACATGACGTGGTTAGCTGACTCTCAGCTGCTTCCCTTCTCTCCCAATCTCTCAAGACCTCTGTGCACTTCCCGTCTGTGAACAACTACTGTGATCAATAGGGTGTCTGTAGAAAGCCCCGTGTATGTAAACATGCAGTATTTATGACGCATACAGGGGGTGTACGGTGCCTTCCTTTCTGCACAGTGGTAGCTATGCCGCAGACCACATTAGTTGCCACTACTACTTAACAAATCTTATTGCGGAGATACTGCCCATAAAAGTAAATATGACTCCACTCAGATTTGAACCTCAGACTCCACAAAACTCCCTTTTTGGTACTGCCTACCTTGTCCACCACGCCATGCCCGCAGGCTGCCTACCTTGTCCACCACGCCATGCCCGCAGGCACTTCCATGGCACCTGAATTCCGTATACTGCCGAGAGAGAGAGAGAGAGCTACTTTCATGAGATTGTTTCTGGGGTACAAGATTCCTGGGGCGCTGAGGCTACAAACACCCTTGGCTCCCGCTCCTCCACGTGCCGGATGAAGAATCCCCATGTGGACCGCGTGATCGCTGATAAGTACACGAGTCGCTGAAGTACACTGTCTCACCGCCAAGTCTGATCTCGTCCTTCTATGCTGATTTTCCTCCTTTCTTGAATTGTATTGCCTCCGTCCATCTACAAGTGCGTTTAACGTTATCAGTTGTAAATGTAGTGGATAAGTGCAACCGGACGGCTACCTTTCAGTAATCCGGAAGTACCCCTCAAACTCCCATAGCATGTACAGTGATTCATTTCGATTCCATTCATTACTGATTTTGTGGCCATCTTGACAATCCGATGTTCATAAGTTACGTTCTGTATAGACCATACTATGTGCACTAAAAAATGCGATAAATACGATAAAGCACACCTTTTGTTTGCCTAAATATACAACATAACCTAATCACTATCCACTAAAAGTCCGAGTCAAAGCATGGTCGGCCATGCGCGGATTTGAGCTCATCAGATGGATAATCACAAAAGAAAAATCGACGATGCCAAAAAGTCGGCCTTCTCTCCTAACGCGGAGACAGAAGGTCGCGTAAAGGGAAGTGCGTGGAGAGGCTAAATGCGCTGCAAAAATGTACTTGTTAAATGAAAACGCACTCCGAAAGAAAAAAGTCAAGTTGTAGAACTGTGATCTAGTCTAAAGGTGACAACCACGACGACAATAATGTAGTATAAAGTAGTACACAGCATATTGGATTATTGGCAAAACCATGGCGGATGGCGCTTCGCCACAGACATTGCTATAGAAGACATGGGCTGCGTAAAATGCTGAGTCCGCGTGACCGTCTTGAACTGCTAGACCGTGGGGACGCGTGTCTAGGGATCAAACGCTCTCAGAAACGGAGAATTTTTGGATTTCACTATTATCCTTCTTTATCTGTGGATTGTTGCCGGTTAAAAGATGAACACAATGTGGAAATAACAACTCCCCAAAAGGGTAAATCGGATACAATTTCGTTATTTCCTCGTATGAACCCGCTTTTGGAGCTGTCGATTTCAGGCAGGCTAGGCAGTAACTGAAGAAGATTTCCTCCTCTCAAAAAAAGGTAGCAACTGTCGAGTGGCGATGATCAGTTGTAAATGGGTCGATAGGTTCTTGTGAATGAAAGTCGCTACGAGTTGGCTGTCAATGAGTTTGTCGCACTCCTGAACTATATTATGGAGCATCTGCCCTATCTGGAATTCGACAGACCCCGTGCTGTCGCTCCCGAGGTAATCTGCGAATGCCGTGATGCATATGCTAGACTCAAGGTTATTCAAATCGGCCGATGTGCAGGTAGCTAGCCCAGGTGCAGGTAGCCAAGGTGGCGCAGAGAAAGCTCGCACAGGGCAATATGTTACCGGCGGCGATACGTTACAACACACAACCTTCTAATGTCTTCGATAAATGCATTCTCAAATACCGGTAGATGCAGGCTATCCGGCGGGGCCCTGTTCGATGTACAGAATGGATGAGGTGTTAGGCACCATACGAAGGACGAGTTTCCCTTGCAGTTTTGCTGTTGGACCATGTGGTACCTCCCTAGGCATCTTAACATCCTAGTGGGTTCACAAGAATACATCTCAACTCGCGCTTCACAAAAATTTTACTCTATAATTGTCACCAGACGACTAGCGGAGTATATTGTCGCTATTTTCGCTTTGAATACGCAGTAATGTAGATCACACCAATCCAGTGATTTTTCTGGTCGCTTTGATTCAAACATATATAGTGAACTCTGTAGCCGCGACGGTGGTTAATGGGATATGAGCGATGTATTTGTTCTCAAGAAATATATGATGATAGGAGACAAAGAAAAACGAAAGACTCTTACTGCCAGCACCCGCTTTTGTGTTGACGGTGAAGCTTAACATAGATCTTCACCTCCCCGCGAACTCCTATCAATCACTTGAAGTGGCCGTAGCACTGAAGTGCCATCTTCGCCTTCGCTTAACCGTCGACTCCGTACATCTGCCTAAACCTCTGTACTTCGACAATGGTATTTTAACAAGTGACTTTCCATCGGTGTAAGAAATCCTCAGCGAGCCCTGAAATGCTAAGAAGTCAAGATTACGCCTAAGCGACAATTAGTACACATTTCTCGTCAGCAGTGGCTCAGATGAAGAACAGGCATGCGCGGGGCGTGCAGAGTCTCGAGCTCATTGTAGAGCAGATATTTTCAAGGGGAATCTTGAGCCCCTTGCAGACTCTCTCACAAATGTAGCCGTAGAGTCGGTCAAAGAGCGTTTTTGGGGAGGTCATTGGCTAGTACGTCCAACTGAACCCAGTATATATTCGCTCAAATAATGATGAAGAATTTGCTAGCGTTTCTACCTCTAATGGTAGTGTCACCTTACTATGAACTGGCAAGGCTAAAGGCTTTCCGCTCACATCGCTAAGCGCCAAGTGGTCTCAGATCCCTCCACGTCGCAACTGGGAACATATGCTAAATAAAAACAAACCGCGAAAACCTCAGTTCTATAGATGGGAAGCTGTGAGACGCATGAATGCTCACGATGCCCAACACAGGTTATATAAATAGGTATATAAACACGCCGGCATTCCGCCGAAAAGGGACGTAATCTATCGGGCCATGCAATCGGCTCAAGTTACAGCCCACAGGGAACCACTGGGTGTATCGGTTGGCAGACTATAATCCCGTGGAAAGAGAATCGTATACCGCGCTAACCTGCACGATGCTCAGGCCATGCGTTGCGGCTCACAGCCGGGAACTAGCGTCATTCTCATGTTCCATGCCGGTTTACGAAGGACACTATCTAATGGCATTTGGAATTTGGAATTGGTTATATGTTTGCAGTATTAATTGATTATTTCGGAATGATGCGGATCTTATACACGAGATCGCTGACACTCGGCAACAATTGCTATGCTACGTTATCTTCGTGGCTTTCTTGGGGGAATTTATTATTCTTTCTTCTTTGGAATCCTATAAATTTTAAGTCAACTCCACTCTTACTAAAAATGGCTTGTGCCTATTCAATCGTTCAAGGGGTACCCGTATGAGGCTGCTCTGTAGCACACAGCGGATTCAGCTGGCCCCGCCACGGCAAGATGACTTGGGTTGGCAACGTGAACAAGTGATTCAGAGCTCGTTGTCGTATTTGGAAAAAGCCTTGAGGTGGATGTCCACCTGGGCGACTAATATGTTGCGCATGCAAAAGGTGTTGTTGCCGAGTCTGCCGCTCCCTTTGAAATGTGTTGTGTGCAGTACCGAGTGTAGGAAGATTGGTGATCTTAAACGTGAAATATGAAAAGAAGCTCTGCACCTCAAGAGACGAATTGAAGGTCCCATACAGGGAGTAAGCTATCTAAGCGAGCGAGACTCTTTAAATCAATGGTGTGTTCTGTGCAATGGCCAATGTTCACTGACTATCGCACCAAGGCATTCGGCGTTGTCGGACAATTGTACAGAGTCATTGTTCATCCTTATAAAACCCTCTTATACAATACAAATGCACATTTTATTCAAATTCACTCGTCATTTCAGCTCTGTGGTTAAATATTATCGATACATATTATTAATGAATAGGGTCCCAACGCGGGAGAGCTAATGAAAGCCAGTCCTTAATATGACACGACATCTCCAATTCTAACCGTCATTTTGCAATCGAAAGCTAACGACTGAAACCATTTAATAGTAACCTGGTTTCATCGTAGGGCGTGTATGATTATCAGGAGCAATTCGCGAGAGATGCAGTCAAACGCTTTTATGATATCGTCGTTTAGGCCAATTACTGCGTTTACTTCCTCAAAATCTTCCATAACATAATCTGACGACGGGCAAAGTTGGAGACTAGAAGAATTGCCACCTCCCAGTTCATTGTATTGAACGTGTTCTTGGCATCGAACAGGATGAGGAGACAGGAAATATGTGGTCTTCGACGATTAAAGCTGATCAATGGGGATCGACTCGAGGCGGCCTCAGGGGAGTAACGTGCCGATCAATTTTGAGCTCAGACGTTTTATTGTATAACGTATTTAGAGGTAATGAGAAGTAATGTACGCAACTTGTGTTATAGTAATAATGGTGATAAAATAATAATAATAATAACAGGCACTTTATTTCAATCAATGCATCATTAACTTGATCATTTATAGTATGATATTCTCCACGGGGATAGATCATTTATACCCTTTGTTGTTTCTACGCATTTTGGTAGCATGAATTGAATGGTTTCAATCTTGTGGTGGCATCAGTAATGACTAACATCTTTTTGATCATAATCGGCAGTTTCAAATCAATTAATGTCACGCATGGTTTTGTCTACATCATTAAGGCGGTGGAGGATGTGTGCAATTCTTACATCCACTTCGTCACATTCGCATTTATGAGCGCCTCGAAAATTGCTAGCACTATCATTAAAAGTTCCAGGTCTTTCTCTAGGCCTGGATTTCATACAAACACGCATAAGTCATTATCCGTTCAATGTATATTCTAAACAATCTCACGTATAACCCTGTATTTCTAATTAGAAAATGTGGAGTATCCATTTTGCATGCTGGCTGGTTCTAGGGGCAACATCTTATACGTGTTCCGAGTACTTAATCTAGAAGATGTGTTGAAGTCCAAATCATCATAAATGATAGCAAGAACAACAACATTGACTAGCTAGCTTCATTGTGATAGGATACATCTCTGATAAAAAGGGTGTTGCATTTTTCCTGCGCTGTACAACATGTAGCTTTCGCAAAAACATCGACAAATATGTGTATTTAAATATTTCATCTTTCCAAGTGCAGGTAAAACCCTCCATGTTGCAAATGTTGCTGTTGTATTTGAGCCCCTGCATAACTGCTACAAAATTGGATCCTCGAAAAAACATCTGTTTTTTGCAAACATGATTCAGAATTTCTAAACGATGCGAATTGCAAAAATATTTTTGAACTATTATACATGCAAATAGCCGAAGATTCATTCGAGAAAGTTGGAATTGGGATACCTTCATGTTGAAGTCACGGAATGATCGCAATGGATTAACATCAATAGGGTAACAGATTACCGATAGTAAATAACGGATTGATTTCAGTGCGAGGACGGCATAATTGACACAGGTAAATGGGATCACTGCTGCAGCTTAACGGGATGACGGGGCACAAACTAATGAAAGAATTTAATTACGGTAATTGAGTAACCGCAAGGAACAATATCATCAAATAGCTGATGCAGAGTAATGGGCATTCCTGCAACAATATAATGGGATCGGTGCTAGAGGCTAACGGGACAATGGAATCAATGAAATTGTAGCTCGTGTCGAAACGACTTGGTATGAACCCAGACAAGTAGTACGATAATATTAAGAAGGGTAGGACCCACTGCGTGGTGTGAGCCATTTCGGGAAGGGATTGTTTGAGCTTTGCTGTCCCTATCTGTGAAACGTAGGCCATTGCCCAAATGCTGCGGTTCGAAACGACACAGATCGAGTGTTGAGAGCCACACTGGCCTGTCAACTTGTTATGATATCACCTATTTTATTTAGGTGTGGTGCTGTTCAGTGATGTTCAGCGGACATTATCTCTATATCTGTTCGTGTTATAATAGTCATAACCTTCAACACCCAGTTGAGATGAGTACTGGTGCAAAATACAAAACAACAACGAGAGAGGGACCAATTATCCGACATACCTCAGCAGACGGCCGTCCGCAACTACTTTCCTGGCCACAGTCATTCCACCTAATATAACCTGGTCGATGTATTGCGGGGCGTAACTTTGCAGATGGTGTTGTACGCAGGGTAAGCCGACTCGAAAAAGATGTAACAGATCCATTTTCGAATAGCAAATCCTGTGATTGTCTCGAACGCTTCGTACACAAAATTCTGGTGAAATAGAAAAGTCGGTACCGCCTATTGTCGCCAGCTTTAATGCCAGCTCATAGAGCTTCGATGCGTTGCGCGATATGGCTTGGGGAAGGTTACCAGAGCCGCCAGTGAAAGGTGCGTAGATTATCCGAAGATACAGGCAGGCAAGATAGAATCCACGAGGAGCACACTCCAGCATATCAGCAATGCTTCCCCATTGGCGGTGAGTCGCAGTCGCTATCTGCAACCCGCATGCAGCCAAGCACGAAAGTCCTATCCGTATAACGCTTTTTTTCATAGCTTGTGTTAGCTTAGTCGTCGATTTGCACGGATGAAATGGTCCATTCGGGTCGTGCATATTGGGTTTTGATTTCCAAAAAGTTATCTTGTCTGAAGCAGGGACAGTCGCATCGAATGCCATCGTTGCAATAAGGACGGTTTTAAATACGATTGAGCTGCACATACCTCGTTTGGGATTATACGTTAGCGATTAACGGCGTTAGCAGAATTCGTTGCAAGATTTGGCTGGCCGTTAGCTGGTCCTGAACTAGGGATGTCGCAGAAAGCAGCGATGATGGGCTTCGATGGAAAACCCGCGTACGCATTTAGGTTTCAGTTCTTGCATCATACGGCTAATCAAACAGACTGCTTGATTGGAGATGGGAATCCTAACTAGCTGCCTAGAAACTTAAGATATTTCCTCTGAACTTATGGCAGATACTCAGGGTGTCCTGTTGCGCAATCCCATCTGACAAGGCGAACATATTCTGGTGGATGTGTCTAGAAGATATGCTCCGTCCGGAATCCCATTTACTTAAGCGTACAGACGACCTTGGCTGTATACATGTCTCATCTGCACGAGAAGACAAATCTCACCATTGAGTACAGGTAGCGTGGTTTGTACAACAGTCTTCGATAGGTCCGGCTAGGTGAAAATAACCTTATATTCAATACTAAGGATGTTCAAGACCGACCTCCCTGTGAACGATCAGCCTGAAAAATTAAGTTATACCAGGTCATCAAACTTTTTTTAATTTAGCTGTCCCTTAGATCTTCACAATATTGAACGGTTATACGATTATAAAAATTCGACGATGTTTAGAACAGAAACATGCAAATTTATGCACCGCCCGGCGTATGCGCAGCATGGGTACCCGACCAGCTGTACTTCATTCAAATCAATAAACAACAAAATATTACCCAATCGCAATGTTGATTAGCACAACACAAAATAATTTAAGACAATTAATTAGCTAATCACCACTGAATAGGTTAATTTCGCTTGTTTGGCCATGTCGTACTTCGGAGCGATTGTATCACTGTTCGATATATTGTGGATTTTATGCGGAACGGGAACGAGTTGAGTTGTGTTTGAAACAGTGTTCAACCACACCTGTGCAGAATACATCCTACACTTCTATACTATTAGCGGTACAGAGGTACCTCACCTGGTGGGTACTCTACGCCTGTGGATTTTCAAGAAATAAAACACCTATTTTCTATTTTACACGATTTCGCGATTTCTTCGGCCGAACCTCTCATATAAGCAGCTGTAAAATTGATTTCGATTATTGTAGTAACTATTCTGTATATATATATATATATATATATGTTCTGTAGGATGTAGCCAAAGCCTCGTACGATGGATTTGTACATGGATAGTGATTGTAGCTTTGATATGAAATATGAAAGTATAACACCAGGATAATGTAGACAAAGCCGAAGTACATAAGAAAGGAAATAATTACCTTTTTTCTATAGATTTTGTTTGTTTTTCATTGATATTTGCTATTTATCTGTATTATCCCCTCTTACGGGAAGGATTTCCTTATCAAAGATCAATAAAAGGAATATGTTATAGATGCTCGTTATTATCATCGTGAAAAGTTTTCATTTGTACAAATCACCTTCATTGGCATCACCTGTAATAGTTACCACAACAGGCCGTGGAAGAAAATCTTACTGCATTATGGTGCTGAGTATAACAACACATTAGAGGCAAGTACAATGTAAGTTTTCTATGAATAAGTTTTCCACTATTTGTATAGTCTAGATGTGCATTCGATTCAATACACAGACTACACGCCACATGAATTGGTGATTGCTTCTCTCATAATGAGCAGTAGTCTGTTATTAATATGCGTTCACGGGGTACGATTGTTGCACAAAGTCTGTTATGCTTCTGACATTTTTGACATCGAACCTGGGGCTCATTCTTCCAGTGTTGTAATTTCAGATGTATCGGATTATTCAGACGTCCTAGTGGTGAGTGTCTTGAACTGCTGCCCAGAAGGGATCTATGTTTATTATCAAATCATCCCTTAAGCGAATTGTTTTTTTATTTTTTATCACGGATTCTGTGGATAAAGTAAACATGACCCCGATAAATTGTTGCAGTAACACCGAAAGGAGGGTTGCGAGGCCAGTCACATGGGGGAATAGATGAAAGTTAGCTCACAAATATATAATAGAATATGTCATTATCTATATTTGAGATATGCAATCACAAAATGTAATGTAAATTCACCTCATATTCCTGTATCGAGCTGTATATTATTGTTGTTGTTAACGGTATCTATCAGTATATATGATAAGAATATTGTGTATCTATAAAAAATGATGAAGCATCCGTATGTATACTTACAAAAATACTATTATCCGTTAACACTGGGAGGCGTACGGAAAGCCGCAGGTCTGATGCAATAATTCCTCACAATCTGATCTATTATACATTCTTACCGTTTGTTAGATGCAAAACTGATAATACCGCCGGGAGATTGCATCAATCTAAATCGAATCCCACTATCTGCTCATTTGTTATATATATATATATATATATATATATATATTATTTACCTCTATTTACCGAATTCCCTGTATATCACCCATATTCGCTTGATTCTGTCTTAGTGTGTCATAACTAAGGCAACAGGTGTGTTTGCACATCTGCATTGCTCGAGTATCTGCTCTAATTGTCGAAGCCAAGTGATACACTATGCTGGATTATATCAGCCTCAGTGGTACGATTGCCTCCACGTGTCAAACTCACTGTTTACTTTAGGATGACCGACTCGTCGGCAACGGAGCGGTCGGTGGATACCTCGCACACCTGGCACCACAACGTTGATGCTATGGGCGTCGACATCGGCACTTACACACTACATTTACAATAGATTATTTTGTTAGTTAGACGCACCCGCCGTCAGATTAATGCAAAACATACTTAGTCTTATATGCAATTATTCTATTATCTTCATATGGCGATGCATGTATCTGTTGTTCGATCAGAGGTAAGAAATACGTCATGGACCAAGGATATAAGCAAATGACAGATTATGACAGATCATGCGGTGCAGAGAGGCAATGTCATCGCCTTCCTCGGGACAATGTCGACCTCGATCCCGGTCCCCTACTAGTCCCCCTCCCCCTACAAAATCCCTGGAAATAATTCCTAATTATTGTAGGTTTGAGGAATTATTGAAAATATAAGCTTTCACGGCCATATGTCAAAGGAACTTGTAATTATTCTAAAAGGTAACACCTAGATTAGCACAGCGAAAGCGCTCAGTAGACCGTCGTATAATCAAACTAAACATGAACACGTGGACACTGGGAGGTTCCGCCGACCCGTCACGAAAGTGCTCTGCGGTTATCGTGGCAATCCCATGCCCATAAGTTAGATTCCGTTTAGACAATATCAGATAAACATTTTCCGTCGATCCTGGTGGCGTGGTGCATTCGTAGGCGCCTTGCAACCGGCGGAGACACGTAGGTACACACACAGGTTCGATCCCCACCGTTGCACATTTGTATTTAAAAGGGTCCGTCTTATGAAGCAATGCCGAAGGCAGTATAGTGAACGTTAAATTTCGGCTGGGAGTCAGCCCGAAAAGAAAAAGTGTAACATTTCTAGGCAGCCGCTTTCGGTTGAGCAACAAAACCCCCTTTTGCCCCTGTATCAGATATATATATATATTTATTAGGTGAAAGGTATCATCAAACAATACTTCACTATATTATTTTGAATTGTTACGCGTTTGCTATTCTCCTCGTCTCAGTAAGTGACAACACGTAAATAGAGTGCCGGTTCATCCTACATCGCAATTCAATGCTCCGATGGGAATCTCTTTTACATTTCTTCCTGGTGATTTTTGGACCCCTAACCCTACCCGATTTCATGCCGAGCATGAACAATGATATAAGAGGAGCTTCATTAAGTTTTAAGTAAGCAGATGCAAACCTCACGGCGAGGGATCCGGAGGCTTACTGGCGGGCATTTTTTTTAAAAGTAAAAGAAGTTGAAATGTTTATTTGTCATCTTGTTGCATATTATTGTGTGTCTTAGTAATGATTACTACCAATTACTAACAATAATTAGTGACGCAGTTAGGCGCAGGGTGTGAGTCCGAGGCGTCTTGCTTCAGGAGGATGCGACGGCATTGTATCGTCGTACATCGACGGGAAGGCGCTGCAGAAGGAAGGACTCGACATGCCAAATAAACTTATTCACAAAAAGTGGGTACAACCGAATCGGCCTGGCATGCAGCAGAAGAAGAAGGTGCTGTTTCACCAGTAATTTGCACCTGTTTTTTTACCCTTAGCTTATCTTCGGCTGACTTTCAAGCATGGCAGGCCTCACAGCGACTGTGTAACGGCATTGCTTCAAGAAATCTGTCATCATCTCAGTCGTATTGGACTTACCATCGTTACGCCTAGGTGGCCGGAGCAAATCGGACATAGCGAAACACGTATGTCTTCTTCTGATTTCAAATTATTCGAACACAACAGATCAAGAGTCGACCCGCTATATCAAAGAGTGGTTCATGTACAGGATTAAGACTCCTTAAAACAACAAAATAAGATAACACCATTTTCACTTGGAGCATTCGTCGATCGACACCGCATTTCATTTCAATCAATGCGAGTACAGCTTAGGTCACTTATGATTATTACTAGGGACTCAGCTTCCCGTAATTCATCCAAGTCATCAGGGAGTATTTCCGTACTCTCATGTTCATACGTGAAATGATTTAAGATCTCAAGATGGTCAATCGTTGTTGTGGCCGGAGGGGTGCAGGGTGACATGGTTGAGCGGTCTGCCAGGGACCATGTTGAAGAGGTTGCGGATAAACCCCCTTCTGCGGGACATCGCCGCGTACGTCCGCCTACGTCCCCCTCTTCCCTGTGCTTGACCTGGCCTACCGCTGGCTTTCCCACCTAATTATGGACCACGCGGTCTTCTGCTACTGGTGTGTGGTTCAGCAGGGGGACCCTGGCGGCAGTGTCTTAGGCTATCCTGACAGTCAACTTATGTGGCCTCGGCGCCCCTAGTGTTCACCGCTTGGCTGGCGTTTCTTACGACGCCTAGCTCACGTCGGTCGCTGGCTTGATTGCCACGCTCCTCTTCACCGATGTTCTCCGTTTTCCATGAGGATGCCCTTGACCAGACGCATCCGTGACCAGATCCCTACGTACAACCAGCTTCGGCAGCGTATATGGTCTGGTGTCCTCCACCATGACCGGCAGGACTCCCTCCACAGCGCCGCGTGGGCCTTTGCTTTATGGCCCCTGTAGTTGCCACTCACAGCTACGGCCGTTGTGGGGACCTTGTTGCGACTAATGACCGCCATAGCCTGTGGAGCGGGTGGAGGGCCGGTTGCCAACTCGCCAAACGGTGCTTAATGACATGTTCGTGAGGGCCTTCATCATACCGACACGTTTCGGACGTTGCGGACGGGCCCCGCCCCGACGGTCTCATCCTCATCCCCTTCCACAAAGGCCAACACTTCGTTTGGGACGGCACGATGGTGGACCTCTAGCACCTTCTCATGTTTACCCACTTAGGGAAGGCATCTTAACAAGAGTCTTGAAAAAAGCGAGCATAGTACTCATACTCGAGTACTATGCTCGAGTACTATGCTGGGGAGTGGGGAAAGGCCGTCCGCTTATCGGCCCATATGCCTCCTTGATACCTTAGGCAAGATCCTCGAGAACATTCTGATCAAACGGTTGGAAGACGAGATTGACCAGAAGCATGCATTATCAGATACCCATTACGGCTTTCGGACAGCAGGTCCACGCCGATAGTCCTGCAGCGGGCCGAGGGAACGAAAATGAAGACCCTCAAAACAAGGTACTTCATTCTCCTCATCCTTCTGGATGTCAAAAATGCCAGTATCTCTGCTAACTGGGGACTCAGTATGGAGTCACTGGAAAGGAAAGGGATCTCGTCATACCTTCGCCGAATGCTATCATCCAGCTGTACGGGAGACCTCTGGTTGATGTGGACTCGGGCTTATCGGACGATACTGAACACACTGTTCTGCAGTGCTAGGCACTTCGGAAAGCGCGGGTGCCACATCAGGGAAGGCGACCAATGGGATTTAGTATGGCTGGGTTCCCTACAGCGACACTCCTGGTCGATCATATGATGACATCGGTGGAGGCGTGGGGGATGTCATGGCGCTGAATATTAACAACGAAACCCGCAAACGGGCTAGATTTAACCAGCAGCTACAAAGACGAGCACGCCGACTTGTTAGCAACCAATATAGAGATGGGAGGTTGGGGAAACTCGGCTGTCTCCCATCGTGAGAGAGCCGGCCGATGACGCGAATGCCATGCCTGATTATTTCGCTACACCTTACGCATCGCAAACAGACAGGGCAGAGTAGAGACAAAGAAAAGATCAACAAGTAACTCCCCCTCCAATGGTGACAAGGTAGAAAAGCATTTCCGAATCTTGAGGGCGGCCCCCCATCGGGAAGTGGAGGTCAGGGAGAGCCCATGTTTTAGTGAGGTTTGTGAATCCCCAGTATACCGACCATACCCCCCCCCCCCCCCCGATGTGCGGTCGGTCTTCATCATAATTTTTATATGGCTCCTATTTAAAAAATAATCTCTCATGTCAACCACTGTGCAACCACCTCCAGTAACGTGGTAGCCCGTGCGGAACAGGCCAAGCTATGGAAGTACGCCGCAGTCGAGGCGCGCAGGATCCTTCCTTCTGCAGCAGCTTTCCCTCGCTGTTTCGAAAGGCAATAGCATCGCCTCCCTCGGGGCCATCACGCCTCTGCCTGACAACCCGTCCCCAACTGCATACCCAACTATTGTATATATTAAAACACAATAAAGGCATCAGACGTTATATAACATCACATCGTCATTCGTTGACCATTTTGTTTGTGAGGAGATCATAGTACTTTATGTAAGCTCGGCTTTTCATAGCCGAACAACACTATTACTAAGCATGAATGAACTACAGTTTGGAACAAGCTCTCCTTATTCTATACCATTAACTGCAATACAACAAACCTAAAAATGTATGTCTGTGGCAGCATTATACGAAACTTGTTTTTGGCTTTAGCGACAGTTTCATTTGCTGACATGCATTTCACAATGTCACCCATGGTATAGGAGTTTAGTGAGATAAGTGATCTTTGTCTGTCGACTTTAACAAAGCAGATAATATCTTGTCTTACCGTAAGGTACGAGCAGGGCGGCAAGCTCCGTCGAATGAAGCTAAGTTGAGTGTAGAGTGTGAGCAGTGTGATCATGGACAGACTAATTCGTTCTGAAGTCGCGTTCACGTCCATAAGGAACGCGCACATGCCGAGCGCAACAAGTAGTGTCGATGGAAAGAATGTACTAATTACGTGATTGGCTAAACGCCGATGGAAGGTGAAGCTCACTTCCAGGCCGAGGTATTGTCCATCTGCAAATTGCGCCCAAAAGTGCGTCCTAGTATAAGTACATATCATTATATTAGACATTGATTTTAAATTGGCTAGAGACGGCGGTAAGATAGCCTATGCAGACTTGCTGAGTTCGACGTTTCAAATTATACAGAAGTCTTCTCAGGCTGCAGCCAAAGTAGCTCGAATCGGCAAGGCCGATCTGAGGAATAATCCATAAGTTTCAACAAGGGTTTCCATGTGTCTAAATCGTATCGCTATGACTCTAGCTCTGCAGTTTCGGCATTGCACTAAATGAAACCTTTATACACACGGGAGTGAGATTGGTTCGGGAAAAACGGGTGCACTCGACATGTGCACCTTTGACAATAGGGCAGCATGTCTCTTGATATAGAATGATGCTTGAAGAGCTTCCGCATGTTTTTAGATCAAAGTGTCTTGTAACGAATATTTCTTTAATCACAATGTGTATAATTCGCTATTGGAACGTACTTTGCTAGATTATTCTGATCAGGTGTCCACCTAACTTACCCCCACTTGCTAGCGATTCTAACAGGCGCTCGACCATGTCGAAGTTGACCGTATATTCCACCATGGAGCACTCGATACCACCAAAGAAAGGCAAACCTATAATATGAGTCAAGTTGACGGCTTGTTTTTGGTGGGCAACTACAATCACGCATAAGCAAATACAAATTGGTTTTATTGAAAATGAGTTATTCATTGGAGACCTCACTTAGTCCCTAATTAATGCGCTAGTCAATTCAAAACAAAAACTCTGAGTAAGGTGTACAGAACTAATGTACTAGCTGATAATGAAATCCGATATCGTACTTTGGGGTGACAACATCTTTGTTCACAAATCGGCTAAACGACCAATTCAAAGACTGTAGCGACATTTGAAATATATAGTAAATACAACGATTTCAACGCTGGAAAACGTAGTTTCATGTCGAAAGTTCCATTTTCCCTAAAAACTTAAATAGGTACAGTATTCCGCGAAGGACAGTGGATAAGGTTATCTCGCTGAGATATTCGCCCCCCAAAATCAGAACACGGAAATTGGACATTTATTCGTATCGCGCTAGAATACAACAAGAAATGCAGCCACTGCCACGAATCTGCTTAATATGTATGACATTGGGTTGTACTACTGCAATCTGGTGTGCACTCTAGTTACACTTCCTCGCTTTGACCCGTGTGATTTAACCCTGAGAATTCAGACGTCTAGAGTATAAATGTCGGCATGTATGTTTCTGCGTCGAATTAGCCGTTTCTTAATACTCATGATCGTATTCAGTTATAATGAGAAATCCATTGGGATACGTACAGCTTCTGATATGCAAGAGGCAAACGTGATGATCGAAGGGAAATTGTTTGAGGTAGAGTTGGCACGAAACGACCACTGTTTGCCTGTAAATAAACGAATAAATTTAATCATTCATGCTACGGTGGATGCATAAAACCTGTCTCTCTACAGAAATATAGTCTTCACTAACGTGTTCCTTGAATTGAGGCTATTTACCATTGGCTAAGGATCAAACGGGCACGGTCCCCAATCCAAAACCAGGAGAGTGATGCAGGAAGGCCTACGTCAGTTGTAGACGAAACGCGTTTCGCCTGAACGAAGTATATCTTCGGCTTCCAGTATGAGACATTTTTCGCCTAAATGCGTAACCGGATGCAAAAACATAGGTACAACAACTACGAGTATTCTCGAGTCAGCTGATAATTAAAATATCTGGCAAATACGCTGCGGGTCGTTCCCACATCAAACAGATGATCGCTGGTGGGTGCAAGGCTCACTATGCCACGATAGTTAATTGTGGCACCGCTCCCCGTATCTGTTCTCTAGTTTTTGAATACATATTTTCTGTAGCGCCTTTCACTTGCCACATTTAATATTTCCCTGTTCGAATAATACTGTTTAATGACTTATCATTGTATGTATTATAGCATTAATAATAGGGCATATCAAGAGAATTATTCCGCCTTCCGAATGGCGCACAGTCCGACCTACAACAAATAGCGTGGGGATCGACAGTACCGAGTCTGGTTACACGACGACAAAGCAACACCTCACCACTCGCACTGTCGAAATTACGGCCTGGATAGAGGGGAACAATATTGAGCGATGGCTTCAACCCCCATATTCTCCTAATTTAAGCCCATGTGATTATGGTTGTTTCCATGCATTAAAAAGGGCAATAGGTGGGGTTCCGTATGCAAACGTCGACTTACTCACAATAGCAATAGGTAACGAAATTATAAATGGAATTACGAATGGTAAATATTTGGCTATCTCAAAACTCCCCGAGCGCTGGAATCGTGTGTAAATTAAGCCGAGGGTACCTCTAACTCATACCAAAATATATTGGTTCTTACTCATTTAGTTCAAAAGTTATTGGCATTTAAAGAGTTCGGATGATGTGCCCTAATAATAATAATTCAGTAAATAATAGCAATAGTGCATCTGAATGTAACACGAAGTAAAGGTGCCAAAATATCGCCAAATATGCCATTAAATATATATTATATTTAGTATATATATATGTATTAAATATAATATACATTTAATTTCCCCAAGGCAACGTAGCCAACATCTATAAGGTGTTAACAACACTTTCCTTATGAAAATTCTTCCCTTCATTGTGTGGTCATTTCTAATCTTAGATTAATTTATGCAGAATGTGTTTTCACATTGCGGGTCGCGGTAACAAATTAATTAGAAGAATAACAAATGTGTGATAACGCTCATTGACTAAGTCTGCCATGCCTATATTTACCTCGCTAGTGAAATAACGTAAAATTACACTCACTATGTCCCAGGGAATAATCGTCAAATAACGAGTCTCTACGGTTATCCCCGAGTCGTCCTTCAACATCTTAATGTATCTGTTAGCAACTGTCTCGGTCAGGTCCCAGACTACGCGGGATCTCATCTTTACTGAAAACTCCTTAAAAAGGGGTAATATTGCATATTAGTAAATAAACGAGGAACTGGGCAAAACACAACATGTGCGCAAATAATAATTCTATCCCAAGGTTCGATCAAGATAAGATCACTGCGCCGCATATTGACTGGTTGACTGACATTTTGAATAGCTGAACATCGCCGCAGTACAGCTATGGTAAGGATGTTCTGAATGTATTTATGAACATCTTCCCACAGTACCCTGCTGCAGAGCCACTTTCCTAACGCATATCCGAATTATTTTATAAGAAAATAGCCTCTAATTACCATTTTGTTGACGCTGAGCTCCCCACAAGAAGCGATCTCCATCAACATCTGGACATGTAGCACTTCATTAGCGTCCTCTGTAATGCACATCGGAGAATATCGTCTCATATGGCTCGCACAATTGCACAAAAAACCAAATGAGCTCTTGCCACGTAGAGCGATAATAGCACGCCTGGTGCACGACGCCGACTAATGTGATTCTTTAATGTGATCCGGCGTCTCGGCTTAACCTACGCGTATGTTAGGGAAAGCGTTCTCCTCCCGTTTGTGTGTATGAGAATCTGGGAGACTGAGATTCTATATAGTACCCTTTTTAACACGTGCTGGAATATTTACCGATGAATCGAGAATATCCTTGTGCGCAGCGAGAAGCAAAAAGAATAAATACGTACGATTATTGGTGGGTGGTTCCAGTAAGATATCATCATCGGCGTCGCTGCAATTAACGGGACGTGCTTATTCGTTTGTAGACTTCAAAAAGGTTGCCTTTGCGTGCGACGCATAATGAAAATACAGCAAATTATGTTGGGATAACCATACACCAAACAAACTGTGGAACTAGTCAAGCTAACCGTAGTACCCCAACGAGTATTAAATTTTCCAGCTTTTCCGGACAATTTGTAGTTGTCCTCATTTGCTACCTTATAATTATCATAGAGGAGAAATTTGCTCCAAAGGAAAACGCTTGTGGCTCACTCTAAACATTCGAGTGGTAGTCACGAGCATTTGTTACACATTCAGCTATCTTCGCTGTCATATGTCGTCAATCAGTCAAACTAAGCCGGATTAACCTGTATCTGTGAGGGGGGCAACGAATGAAACTCCAATCATCATTTACTCCTATAACCGATCTAACACGGGTTCAAATTTTCAGTGTTGATATTGTTACTATCTACATTTAAATATTACACATTATAGTGCTAGTAAGAGCTATGGAAACGATTTAGGCAGCAACCGGCTTAGTAGTCTATATCAAATTGAAGAATGATTTTTTTCACATTACCTGCTCCTCACAGGTGCGAAAACCAATAGAAGGCAACAGCACACTTTCCAAACGGAGAACTTCGCCGAAGATGACCACATCGTCCGCAGAAATAAGCACTATGATCGAGTCAGCAGTCTTATTTACCATAAACGTCATATCAGGCCGAAAGCCGATTTAGTTGTGTCAAAATAATGTACACTGGTCGCATTGGCTTCCCGACGTCACACTAAATAGTCATGACATATTTACATCGGCAGTAGCTCTAACATAAATGCAGTCTAATGCAAGAATAATATGACAGATGTTACAAACGTGACCGATTACCTCCAGACACATCTGGGACTTTGTTTACCGTGAAACGCATATCGGCCGAGGCGTATGATCCGCCGGAAGTAGATTTCGACCCGGCGAAATCGAAGTTGTCGGAACAACGAACAACGCTGTTGTCAACCTATTGAGAGAAGTATGAGTGCAAAAAGTGCGTTAACATGTTCCTTACGCCATAGTTCAGGTTAGGGGTTAACGCCTATGCTATTGCGCCTTACGTGTTCGTAGGTGCTCCGGTGCGTAGTGGCCTTTTGCCAGTTCGGAGAGATAAGTTCCGCTGTACGGCAGAACCTTTCTGAACAACGGGGTTGTTATTATGGAAACACGATATCATGTGTATCAATACTATACTCGTTATTTGGCACAACAAACAATTGCATGACCGCGCATTTATGGACAGAATGCTTGATCAAGTTCTACTGTCCAGCTAAAAAAATCCATGTGGTGCAGCCTGCATTGTTCGGTGATCTTCTTCAGTGGAAACCAATGAAGAAGGCAGGCTATCGCAAACGTGAAGAAATTCAGGATATTGCCGGCGTACGCCGAAGTTCTAGCGTGCGCCGAAATATTAGCGAAAGAGTCACACATATCGCGAATCTCAATGATTTGTAAATACAATCCGGGATACGCTCAGGGGTCACCTCACTGCGTTTATTTGAGAGTTCCATGGGGTGACTGTTCATGATCTCTGACGAGAAATCCGCGTCATTGACAACCAACAAATCGATCAGAGCTGGCGATGCGGACCTTGGGCCCATTTTCCTCTGTTGGATTTCGGATATGTCTGGCAGAAGAACTTCTTGATAATCTCAGCCTTCTCGTGGTACTCTATCGCGTGAGATCCATCGTCACGCGTATTGATACCAGGAAATTCTTGATCTATATATATATATATATTTCGACACTTATTGCTTATGGATAACGTCGGGACCAATTTCCAGTTCGTTGCTTTGCTCACCAGCCTTTGTAGATTCCTCGCCTCACTTTTCAATTGTGAAATTTGTCAAGTCTCTGGTAAACTGGGCCATAATGTGATCCATTTTGGTAGAGTTCATTTAAGTATTTGAGGAATGTGAAGGTCCCAAAGGAAGAGCGTGTATTCTCAAAGCTTTGCGTTCACACTGCCAACGCTAAGGCACTTGGAGAAGAATGTCTACCAGTCCGTGCTGTCTAGACTTGCTCTCATCGACTCGTAGTCGCCCTTGTTGTTAGTCCTAAATTGGACAGGGACCGAATCGACTATGGTCTGGTTTTCCGCGGATTTTAATAGTGATTGCTTTATGGTCGGTGTTTATGGAAGGAGGAGGCAATTCCAGTGCATTTTCAATTGAGTCGTCGTCACACAGAATATTATCAAGAATATTTTCGAGGGCTGTGTCGTTGTTGTCGTTCGTGTGGACGCGTGTGGTGTCCACTACGAACTGTACAAAACCACAGGCATTGCAGAAATTGAGGGAGAGAAATTGTTTAGGGTCGTTTTCCCATTCAAAGTCAGTGGCTCATTCTTGGGTTCGGGGCCAGATCATTGATGTCCGATCTATTCCCGGTGGATTTAGACCATTCTGACATTTGCACGTTCAGCGTGGCACGCACTGTCAAGCTCACTGATATGTAATAGTTGACGAATACATACAAAACAGATTTTCTGTCAGCACACCTCACAACAGACGTGAGCTATATTTTTGTAATTTAGTCTCTCGTATTGTAACTTCCATAATGATTTTTGTGACAATCATTGACGACAGTATAATGAATGACTGTCAAGATAATGGTTTTTGTACTATCAGTACTACAATTGTAGCTATTTGTCGAATTAAAGTTCTGGCGGGCTAAACAGAATAGACCTGTTTCTAAATTATATCATTAATATGTTATAATACATAAATATACTGACAAGATGTAACTGTTTAAGCTATATAACTCTTTGCAAATGATGTAACTATATAATAAACATATTAATTTCATAATTAGAATTTTCACGATTTGGTGTCTATGATTCAAGTTATACGCAATAGGCCGCAAGGCCTGCGATATGATAACAAATCCTGAAGATTGACTTCTTCTGCCTTTCAGCAAGAAGTACGTCTTGTTGTAGGCGGTCACGCTCAATATAGGTATTAGTATTATGTAAGTATTTACAAATATATCGTAACGTTCAACGCAACGCTCTTGTACGTTCGCGCAAATCCAGCTATACAGCAGACATTTAGACACAGTTCTGATGAAGCTGAGAAGCAGCTAGACACAATATTGAACAGATTCGGTCAAAATCGAGTGTCTACTCACTTGGAAGATGTGCGCTAACATTGTCGAGCGTGCGTCCATCGCAGCGGTGAGAAACACATTACGTTTGCCGATCATTGCTTGCGTTTGCCATTGTTCAGCCCTTTCATCTTTCTCACGTGCTCGGATCTACTATGAAACTAGTATATCAATAGAGAGAGAGAGAGAGGGAGGGAGTCGTATTCACGTGAGGAAAATCTCTACGGGACCAACGGCGATGTGCCGTGTGCTAACACAACAGTGAGAATATAACACTATAGCAATGGAAGCCAAACGATTGTACGATCGTGCGTAACCAGCCGTTGATATATACGGCATGATTCCCCTGGGTGTGTTCCGATCTCTGCCATGTGTGTGCTCACCTAGGGCTGTTCGCTCCAAGGAAGGTCGTTTGGCAAGGCAACAAGATCGACAGGTACGTCGACTAGCTCTGCGTCCTCGGACAACCGAGCCCTTAACAAGCTTTCGAGAGGGTCATCCATCCTCTTCGACTTTGTTCAGCTCGACAATCGCCTGCTGGACCATCTGCTGTGGTCTTTGTTGCATTTGGCAGAACTGCTCACTGTTTCAACAAAGCATGATAGATGATCAATTATAATGTACTAGAGTGAAACAGCTGTATGTACATCACTGCTGACGATGTTGTATATACAGGTGTTCCACGTTAGTCAATTAATTCAGCGACTTAAAAAATAGAGCTTATTTAGCTTAGAGAGCAAATTTGAAAACCGAACAAATCGCATCAGGGCGAAAGTTGACAGAAACACAGTGGCAAATACCTGTAAGTAGAACAATCAGTGATTCAAATTAGTTGTCAATATTAAAGTCAGCCCTTTCTTGGGATAGAGAAGTAATACCTTTAACAAGATTGTTCCAAACTATCAAATTGCCTCATCAGCCCCCATCAACGGCTATGCATGCATAGAAACCTTTAATATTATACGGTAGTGAGGTGTTCATACAATCCACGTCCCCGCTTGATGAATTGTCTCAGTGGTTCACGGGCGGCCGTTAGAGCAATGCTACTAAGTGCTATGGTTGCTATCTGGAAGACTGCCTTTTTAGAACAATGCACTTTATTACGGTACTTGTCACCACTACATGTTCATATAGCTTCGATCACTTAAAGCCAACTATAACAATATCAATTGCCAATGCGATGATGTCAATAAAATAAACAAGGAAGTATTGCACTATTATTGAGCGAGGTAGCACAATTGTGCTTATATTTATTCTGTGCCGCAGTGAATTTCACGATCCCAGCTGGAACTCCTTAGTGACTCTTTCAAGTTCCCTCTTCATTGAGTAAGCATGAGTAGGTAATATATATCTCTTTTTATCTAAGTGAATTTTCTGGGCAGATTCTCAACCAACATTGAACATCCACGTTATTGCTTTCCTTGCCATCTCCTCGTATCTGTAATATGTTGAATTTTTCCTCCAAGCCGTTAGATGTAATAACAATGCTGAGAGCCCGCCTCATATCAGGAACATATACATACATTAAATATTAAGCTGGTTGCTTCGCTGATTTGTGCTGACAGCGTATATTATGTCTGTGTGGCCGGAATGTATTATATTTGCGCTTTATCTTAAATATTATCTCTCCGTAAGCTTTTATAGGGCGGAGACCTCAAACCGTTTACTAGCAGACCGTACCAATGATGAAAAATGTATCTAACACTGCCGTGATACACAAATATGAGAGAATCAAGTATTCAATCTAATTCTGTAGTTCGACAACGTTTTGTTAGTTTGGTCTATCTGGACGTCACAATGAAAATGTGCTATATGTCCGATTTTTCCATTAGGGAAACTGTTCACCGCTTCGTTTAACGAACATGTTGTTATTTTCACTTCAAGCTCAGCATCAATCATTCGGTCCACGAATCAACTCGTTCGCGGCACCCGAGTTTGACACATAAATATCGGCGGCTAAAACGTACCCATATTCCTGTTGAATTGTAGATGTCGTCGTTGCATGACGCCGTTCCACTTATACTTCTAAGTGTAACGCGGCGTCAAAACACAGTTTCACGTGCAAATACTAGAAGAGATGAGAGAGTTTGCAGATGTTAGAGGAATGACTGATCTCATCGAATGAGAGCCTCAAAGACAGCAGCATCAGCACGAATGGTCGATGACGTCGGAGATTGTCGAGCATTTCAGATATCTAAGGGGGATCTTGCCGACCTAAATGCACACATTTGGTTGATTCTTAAGTCAGACCCATGCCGTAGAAACAGACTACATATTTCTTAAGGAGTGGCTAACGAATGCCCATTTTGTATTGGGTTGATGCATAAGTGTATATCGAAAATCGAGCAAATCTCAAACCCAAAATATCTGACAAAGAAGCAATTGTAATCAACTATAATAAATATGTTCCATTCTGTTCAATGGTTTTCAGCCATCTCTCCCACGAGCTTCATTACACCACATATACGTTTTTGTGAGTTCACAACGCGTTATTTTTGTCATCTTAGCGGTAAAAAAGTGAAATAAATAAAAAAACACGCATTTTCTTCCATGTTGAAAATACTATTTTACTCCGTACATGTCCACGAACCTCGATGAATATGATCTTAAAATGTCGGCACATATGTCAGTTTTTGTTTGGCACATACCCGAGCGGAACGCCTACTGAGAATGGACCGCTACGAATCTATGCATCAACCCAATGTAGCGTGAGAAGAAATCTAAAATCCAGCTCGTATACTCGTTTTTTGAATAAAAGCCACTCTCGTTTGCCTATGTTGTCAGCAATGGATAGCCCTAACAAAATACACAAACTGCGTATTGAACACATTCGCGCAGATCATAGCGCTTTTTAGATCTTTGAGAGCAACGAAATTTCGACCGAACTTTAAATAATGCATATACCTTGCACTGCAACGCATTTGCAACAATTCCCAAGTTAACCTGTTATTTGTAGAAATCAGCGATCCAGAAAATAGTACGCTGCAAAATTCAGCTGTTATTGCTGTTGGCGAGGATTTCGTAACAACCAGATTTACATTTTGATCGCAGAAACAGCACCTTGATAGATTTTAGATCTCATTAGAGATCAGGGAAGCAGCAATCTAAACTACGAGTCCTGTTAGTTACAGCCCTCACAGCTGGCGTTGTTTACCATTGAATTCATGCCTGTTACTTCGTAGTTAATTCGCAATCGCCGATTGTGAGGTTATTTCCATCTGGCCATCTATGTCATGCGTGAGGTTCGTTATTCCTTCGAAGGGAAGTAGGCCACTACAGATCAAACAAGGAGCATCTTATTAGAGTGAATTGCGTGGATAGCCTGTCTCCCGCATAGCCTCACAAAGCGTGGGTCTATTACGCTACCACCTGTTCCGCAGCTAAAACGGTTAGTCCCGCTGTAAGGCGTTTCAGGCCTCAGCCTGGAGGTGATTTCTGAGCGATCTAGCAAAGAACTATAGCAGAGCTAGTCAGATTTTCTATGTATAGATGGCGTGCTTGCCATGTCTCTCCACCGGGGCGCTTAACGGGCGTTCGTCCGCTCCTGGAAATTTCGCGATGAGATCTCCCAAAATAGGACGTCCAGACCGGTACTAGAATGTGAAGGAACAGTTGTTATTGTCGAAGAATTTTTGCTGCGTGCCGGCGCTAAACACGACGTATAATTGGATACTTACGAAGACATATTTGTTTCTATTGAGTGATCTACGGCAAGTAATAGACTTCTGACGGGCTGCACAAATTGTAATGTGTTTGTAAATCCCAAATCGCAATTGATTCCATTTCGCAATTGCCCCACGCGCACTGTTCCATGTTTTATCTCATTTCGACATGGACATCGACGATGGATCTTTTTCAACGAATTCAGCCGTAATTCATTTTAAACAAATCTTATATTCATATATATATATATATATAAACGTAGTGTTGCCTCTGAACAGAATCATCATTTCGAGTTTTGCCCTGCGTTTGAAAAAGTGAAGTCGAGTGTTCACGTTTTTAGCAGGCACGTGCCCGTTCACTTACGAATGCTCTTTGGTGTACGTGCGCACATTTCTATTTACGGAAGACCAGAAACGTCACTATATTGGAAGACCATCCAAGCGTACTCGCTTTGGAAGTGCACTTAGTTCATGTGAATGAAGCATGAAGTTAATGTCAAGCCCCCGGTGGCCTCGTGGTGCATTCACGTCTGTCTGGCAATCAGAGGATATACGTAGGTGTACGGGTTCGATCTCCATCGTTGCACATTTGCATCTGGGTTGTCCGTCTTATGAAGCAATGCCGAAAGCAGTTGTACCGTGAACGCTAAATATGGCTGAGAGTGAGGACGCAAAAATTTACTAGCGAAAAGCTAGTATATATAGACAATGCAGCATCCATGTGATAACATGTGTTGTTCCATGAATCTCCGTGGGCCCTTCCTCTCTGCTTGTGGTAATCAATGAAAGGTTTGAGAATCGCTTGTGACGTAGCATCCTATAATTAATACGAAATAAGTCAACTTCCCTTTAGTAGTGTCGACCTCAATATTGTATTTCTTTTGTGTTTTACCACAATCTGTTTACCCTCAGTTACCTTACTTCTCTATTGTCTGGCTTGCTGCTTAGCTACTACGAGCTAGCTGTACAATTACTGTTGTGTTCTCAATATTGTCCATGCTGCCGGTGTTGTTGTATCTGTGCAGTGCTTACTGTGTAAGATGCATGTGGTGGGTGTTTGTTGGCGTGCACGCCGATATGGACGGCGCTGTCGGTTGGCGGTACGGCAGTCCCGGAACATCGCTCACCTGTCTCTTCTCAGCCGTAAGCCGGCAGGTAAGTAACAGTTCTTGGGCCTGACTGAACTATCAGGGCCGACACAGCTGTGGCAAGGTACACGGTCGGGATCCTAACTAGGGCTAGCGCACAGGCTGCAGGGGCACTGCGCCTCTGACCGACCAAGCCCTGCCGACGGCGTGAGTTTGCTCGACGAACTGCTGCGCATACAGACGCGTAGCACCTGCGCGACGGCGGCAGCAGTAGCAATAACAGTCCCAGCTATGTATATCGCGGCGCTCTACCATCGATTTGGCGGACTCTGCTGACACCGTCAGGGGAGTACGCCGAGCTGGCCAAGCGGAATCACAGCAGATTCCCGCCAGCCAGCCAGCCAGCCAGCCAAGCGGTGGCTGGTTGAATGAGCAGTGAGGGGTGTCTGCGAATGCTCGTATATGTGGTCGTCGAGAGAGTCTTGCACGCCTTACCTTCTTGTCTCAACCGACAAACGAGAATGAACGAGAAGATGACAGCTAACCCAGCCCAGGTTGGTTCGGTTAAACCAGAGTACCAGTGGCATAGCAAATGCCACTGCTAGTTGGACGACAACGACGATGACGAGGCTAATAAATTGTCCCAAATCACACTGAGTCATTCGTACACATAGGTCTCGCATACTCAACCCACGCAGGTGTGCTATAAGCAAAGAAAAGACACAGACCCAAAAGAAGGACCATTCCTGGATTGGACCTGGAGCCGTTTTAGCCATGGGACAGGGTTTCTCTGACGAGTGCGGTTCCGGGAAGTGTTCCTTTCCTCGTCATCCCCTTCCACTAGCCAAAGCCCCGGCGATGTTTCGCCAGATCCCTGCTTTTTTGCTCTCACGTTGTTCCTTCGTGTTTGCTTACTGTGATTGTCTTCATGTGCATCCTGGCTCGGTTCTGCGCACTCTCATGAGTGTGAGCATGGGCATTGATCTGTACGAGAGCGACGTCAATGAAAGATGCTAGTCGGACCTCAGCTGTACAGACGTAGACTATATACCATCACAGGAGCCCGCTGACGGCGGACGATGTTGATGCTCAGTCATTCTTGCACAGGTGATGCCAGACATAAGTACTTCGAGTGTCCAACCAATAGTTGCGGTTGCAGAAACCAGCCACCAAGCAACAGAACGAAATGAGAAGTGGAACGTTGAATGCAGACAAAGTTACAACGGGCAACATGAAGGAGCAGTAGACAAAAGGAGACCATGCCGAATAGCTAGACACAGGCCAACGAAAGAAACAATCGAAGAGAGTCGCCTCATTGCCTGAACATGGGAGGTGTAATCTGGTGATGATCTGCTTTAGTTCGCCATAGCTATCTCTCGAATGAAGTACAGCGCACCGAACTTGTGTGGAGACATCACTGTAGCTGCATCGTATATGCCCCATTATGTTTATGCCATCTGTAGTTCACCTGTAACCCGTACTCGTGATAGCCGCACTCCTCTCGCGCGGTAGGAGGCTTTGTTCTGAGCAGTACTGCCCCTCACCGGGTGAGGAGTCATACTCGTATGACAATATGCGACACTGGTAATATTGGTATTGAGCAATCAGTGACTGTGTATCAGTCAGAGGAATAAGTCGATTCAGTAACAGGCCAATAATGGGTTTCTTATTACAATGGAGAAGTTTACGTTGGCTACCAATATATGTATAAGCATAGTACGTGAAACCATACGAATTCAAAATTTCTTCGCGAATTAGTGCGCGCTGGTCAAACGGCTACGGAGCAAAATGCGAACACACGGCCACATTTCAACATTCACTTGCATGACATATACTATTCAAAATGAATCTGCAGGATGAACGTAAATCGCATCAACAAACGGTAATAAACAGGTGTAGGACATAGTTCCTAAAAAACACACAACAATTAAATAAATAAAATTAAAATAAAAAAAAATCTACCGTGAGGAGCCAACAATAAAAATACATGTGCCAATAACTAGCCAATTAATTAGTTATTGGTTTCCGAAAACTAGACATCTTCTTAACTACACAGCTGGTATAGGCAATATGTGAGAATAAAAAAATCAGAGAATAATCACAAAGATATTCAATAAAATTAGAGCGTCTGAAGCGAATCCAACACTCATTTTATCTCATTGGCATCGAACTTTAATATGACAAGAAATTTGGTAATAATCAAGCATTTGCATTCAAAAGCATTATTGTTCTTGTTAACATGGACTTGAATAAAGACTATTTTCATTTTTTTTTATAATGCCAATTATCACAAAATTATTGTATTGAGACATGAATTCATATTTGCATAAATGGCTATTATTCTTGGCCGGATTTTTCCTCCGATTTAGTGCAAATCACAAACCGCCATCTCGTATTGAGATTTGCACACATGTATGCAAATCTGACAGAGAACTTCTCAAAAACAATTTGCTGCTTATTGTTATTGTTGATATGCTGCCTCCGACACGGGGATAGCTTACGTATGATTGGTTCAAATATCATGATCAAATGGTAGATCCCGGTAATACCTAAACTGTTTCTATCTAGTCAATAAGGTAGCAGAACAATTCTTCTAGATTTCACGGGTGTGTGGGCCTATGGGCTTTCATTAAAGGTCACTAGAGAGTGAGACCCCAGACGGTCTCAGAAGTGTCAGAGAATGTTATGGGCTCTCCGTCGCTCTCCGCACAACTTCATTGAAGATCAAGTGCGCTTTTGGCTCTTTGAAAATTACGCACTTGGCCTTGCTCGCTTTTGTGGACAATCTCAGTAGACTGCACAGGTGGACAATGTGAGTGATGTTGCTATTGAAGTTATTTTTTATTATCATTTATTTGGATTTACCAAGCAATCCTGTCCCATGCCAGCATCCTCAAAAGGATTCGTCGATAGAAATTGACAACACCCTGTCTTCGCACCAAATAATTAACGGTTGGCATTCTTGAACGCCATGTTTAAGGATCACCGTTCGAACCGAGGTTTCCAGTAATTATAATATTATCAACACTGATATCGGCAAGTTGGTTCTACCAATGTAATTAGGCAATCTGCGAGTGGTAACTCTGTCCGTTTAACCGTGTTGTTGACTCCCCCCTGATGAAACTTTAGAAACTCCTAATTGAGGCAACGCTCTAAATATTAAGTGCGCGGTGGCAGTTAACGTCGTTCAACTTTGACACAATATGTGTATCAACTCATTCCTTCTATTTTACATTCGCATACAAAGAGCGCTGAATTTGTTCGTTTCCGGTCCTGACGTCCTGCCTCAATTATTTCATCCATTTAGAAAGTTAGCTCCTAGCTATCTCGGACAACGAACGCAGCAGCGCTTAGTGCTTTGTCATCCCTACTCACCCGCGTTCCCTACAACCACTGGGACACTTCCTACGTGACTGCTTATTGTGCTCAGGATTGGCTGGCTTGTGAATGGTGAAGGGAAATCTCTGAACAACCGTACGGACTAACGAGACATAATTGTTAACAAGACAAAACTTTGAACAGATAAGTCTTGCAACAATGCCATCAGGCCAGGTCTAAGCACCTTATTAAACACCGCACATTGAAGATGTGCTTCATACTGCGTACCCACAATATACATATAGAAAATTGGCGCTCACCAATTGTTTTTTTTGTTGTATCTAGATATATACAAGTCATTGTACGATATTTGGTGTTAACATGTTTCAGGCCTCATTCAAGAAAACACATCCGTGAACTATATACGTGTAGCTGAACCCTATTTTAAGTGATTGCTTGAGCTCCAAGCTACATTTACAGTCGGCGACGAGTCTTACGTATGTTTATCAAATACACAAAAACAATTTCAAGAGTGTGGTAGACTATCTATTCGGACTAGTTGAATCCACGCTACCAAGAGGTAGCTATTTGAAAATTAGACTCTTTTGCAAATTCCTCCAAAAAAAGGGACTTAGCCCACAGGACCTAAAATGTAACCATGAGACAAGAGTCATTCGAATTATCACACGCGATTAAGTCATCGTTCAACAAACACCGAACCCAATCACTATCTCCATCATTGACTAGATGAAATCGACTATTGAATGTCTCTCAACAGTCGTACCAATGTAGCCAGGGCTGCCATTCGTCACGATCAAGGTCATGATGATTCACAGACCGGGATCCGATCTGCGCGTTTTTATTGACGCACACGTTCACCTCGAGGTGCTGTCGCTGATGACCATGAAAGAACGGATGAGCGATTGGGAGCCGAACAAAGGCCCGGAGATCTCGTGGACGGGAAGCAAGCACAGCCTGCACTGCAGCTCGCTCATACACAGCTGATGCTAATCGATCAGCGTCTGTTCTTTACCACCTGCCGTTACTCCATCGCTGATGCTATGTCCACTAGTGGCGGCTGTAACGACGGCGATAGCAGCTCAAACAGTAGCAGCAGTACACCCGGTGACCGCTAATGCACGTTCAGTTTGCGATCAGTTCTTGAGGACGAGGTGTGCGGGGGAATAAGCTCGAGATGCCCCTTCGATATATAATATATAAGTACAAAGTGGATGGAAAAGAATTGCGGAGAAATAGGCCTTACAGAGCGTAAGGGAATAAACGAACAATATATTCGATGAGATTCAATTAATAGGGGGTGCAGTAACGTCTTCTATGCTATATATAATAATTATCGCTTCGGAAATCGAGATCAACATAAATTGAAATAAAGGTCACGTTTATTACTTAAATATTCTCTTATTATTATTATCATTATTCATTCTCCTCACACTTTGTTGTGTAATAATATTTTTAAATTGAAAAACGAAAATAAATAAATATTATTATTATTATTATTTTTAATATGTTTAGGTTAAATTCATATTGGCTTGAGATGTCTGTGGAAGAGATTGAATAACTTCTTCGGCATTTGTTGAGCATGCAACTTAATTATATATTTATATATATTTATAATATATACACATACTGGTTTTCACTCCAGACACTAATCGCGTCGCGCTCAGTGTCAAAACATCGACAATCTAAAGTGACACCTGTTCTTATTTTAGGGGTGAGATTTTAGCATGCTAATGCATGACAACACTTGGAGTGTCTGTAGAAAACCCCGTGTACGTAAACATGCAGTACTTATGACGCATGCAGAGGTAGTGTACGGTTCCTTTCCTTTCTGCACAGTAGTAGCTGTGCCGCAGACCACATTAGTTGCCACTAGTACTTAAAAAATCTTATTGCGGAGTCACTGCCTACGAAAGTAAATCTGGCTCTACTCAGTTTTGAACCGCCGACTCCACAAAACTCCCTCTTGATACTCGTTTTGTTACACACCACACAATGCCCGCAGGCAATCTCAAGTGATAACTAGGAATCGTTTACGAACACGTAGTTAGCGCTTCTTCTGGCTGAGCAAGCAGGGCTGACTCATAAATCGAAATCATCAGTTCTCTTATGACACGAGTTAAAAGGAGAATCAAGGGGTCGGTGATTGATTTATTGTAGGTCTATTTGGATCATCTCCTTTCTACACGTCGTCCGTTCACGCGACCACTGTCTAGTCGCTGCCACGTTTTCAGATCGGTTGTGTCTCTTCCCATTTCATTGTGATCGATGCCGTTGTCGAAAAGGTTCCCATTGCCAAGGTCCTCGTCCATTGTAGCTGCTGCCGTTTTTTTTTTAGTGCCCGGCTGCTTCATCAATAGTTGCTAAGGAAGAGCCACTTGGAATAGGCGAGGACGCATACGCAATCAAGAAATAAGACGCGCTCCTCATTGAGATCCCATTAGATATATCAATGGGATGCCACTTCGGCCACCGCGGTGAACAATTATCAGTCAGATTACTTGAAACCCTCCTTTTTAGAACATTCTGTCAACCTAATCACAACCGGGTAGTACTTCATAACGGCCAAGGTATAGGTGTCATCATCCAAATGAATTTTGTGACCTTTCCCATAGGTCCCAATCGACGAATGGCATACGCGCCTAAGGTCGGAACAATTCTTATAGACACTGTCGGTTATTTTGCGAATTCTGTTTCATCACCTTATAGGACTCAAAAGGTCCACGAAAAACTCTTAACTTGGGTTGAGCCAGAAAAAATTGTCAAGCAAGGCCTTACCTAACGAACGTGGTATTTGGTGATACGCTTTGAGTTTGTCCTAGAGAAGGAGCATGTATGTTAAGCTCTTCGAATTCTCGGTTCACTCTCAGATTGACAGCGTCGTGTAGATTATCTATTATTTTAGGACATGGTGAATTTCCCATAAGAGGATTATGGTTGCTAGCTGCTATACGGCCAGCAATACAATAGTAGAACACAGCTCCAATTTATAAAATTTATCAATACAATGACATCTTCATTTTTACGCTCTGTTCACGCGGTATTCGCTCTGCAATTTGGTCCATTAACAATAAATATATAATAAAAGTCATTTCCTACACAGTTCCGAAGCGAGTTCCCCATTGCAGCCACGTCTTGGACAATACATTTTCTTTTCCTCCGGCCCACTCTCAAATTCATTCATTCATTCTGTCTTTCTCTCTCTCGATCTGTATTCGCTTGTTCTTTCAATGCTTCCGGCCCGATGCAAACCTTTTGCTACTCGTGACGAGGTGGATCTGAGTTTAAGGATATGCAAAACCGTCATCGGTATCAACCGGCCACCGACACCGTCCAGCCATTATGCGAGTTGGTGGCCGATCAACCCTGCATGTCCGAGCGCTACCATAACGTTCGGCTGCGACGCATGAAACAAGAGAGCTAATGTGCGATGCTTCCGGTTTCGGCCTTCCAGATCCCGTCGATCGCCTCCCCTTCCCGCGTTCGCGATCCAACTCGATCGTGCCCCGTTCCGAGGCCTTTTTGCCTTGCATATCCCCGGCAGCGTTCGCGCGGCCTCGCCGACGAGGGCGCCAGCTAAGCGATTTCTGATAATTCTTCTCAAGAAGAAAAGGAAGACGATGGCGACGACGACGACGAGAGCGTTGGGGGGGAGGGGGGGGAGAAGAAAAAGGAAAGGCAGGCCGATGGCCAGGAGAACGCTGAGAGGCTGAGAGCCCCGTATGCCACTGCACTAACGTCGGGCCTTTGATGCTACACTACAGCTACCGCGCCGTCCATTCGCTCTGCTGTAGAGCGAGCTCACTCGCTCCCTCTCGACTGTTCCGTTCACGTTAATCAGCATAATGTAGGATGGCGCTGCGGTATCGATCACTCACTGCCGCCGCCGCCGCCGCAGCTGCCTCTAGCGCTGCAGCCTCACACAGTCAGGCAAAGCGAGGCAGGCACTGCTTGAAAGTGAAATTTTACTTTGAAGCAGCCCAGCAGCAACAGACGGGGAGGCGGCGGCTGCAGTATCCGGCTAGTCGTCTAGCTAGCTAGGAACGAGCTGGGACTCAGTCGGCTTCAACCCGCCACCTTGGTTCCGTCCCTTCACGGACGCGGCAACGCTTCTAACTCAATTTAAATTTCAGTTCTTGCTTATACTCGCCATGCGCTCCGCCATAGAGCTATATGCAGCTATGCATAGATCTCGTCCCCCTTCTATATGTTGTAGCATACATCCGTGCGTGTGTGTATCTGTATGGGCAGTACTTGCAGTATATATGAACATAACAATGGTGGACGATATTACCCGAGGGAACAAGAACGGAACAAGAACATTTCATGAAACAACAGGTTATGGACTATAACAACTACATTCGTGTATACCTTGGGGACAACTAGTCAATAAGCAAATAGCAGCTGACCATTATTTTATACGGACGACAGGGTAAACGAGTATCGTAACTATTACACAATAGCTACGCCCTGAACTTCTGTATCATGTGGCTTAGACATGAAGGGTTATAGCTGGGAGATGGTGAAAGATCCGGGTCACTTGTGTCAGCCGCCCGCCATGTCACACATATGGTACATGTTTATGAGAAAATATATATGGTTGAGTAGCTAGCACTAATAAACCATAGGAAAGGACAAATGAGAGATGGATTTGCAGTTGACCAGTTGCAGCTGATAGTTATGAATGTCATCTTCTGCAAACCTGGTAATGAAAAAGATAGCATTAACAAGACAACTTTTATTGAAAAAAACGGACCACGTTTCCTTTCTCGTGATAGCTTGAACTCCCTTGGGTATGAATAGTGAAACTCCCTTGAAATGAATAGTAAACGCACGTCCATCCATCTACAGATCTCATGGTTTCAAGCCATCTGTCGTTCCCAAGAAGCGTACCCCCCAGCACAAGGGGACGCCCATTCAAAGCCCAAACGAAGAGCAAGCAGGTGGTGTTTCCTGCTGGTCGTTTTGATGTGGCCGAGCTGAGTCAGCTTTTCATGTTTAGAAGACTAAACGAAAGGATTTCTAGGAACGAGGGCCGTAGTTACTGAGCCGCTCCACTTGGACCAGTCGTCCACGTTCGCTGCCTCTCCGAGCACCACTGCCGTTTCTACTCTGGAAGACGTCAAAGGAGGACGGCCATAGAGAGAGAGGGGGGGAAAGATCATGGTGTATGAATAGTACGAGAAGAAAGTATAAACCAGCGGCGCTAGCAGCATCACAACCACCACCACCAACAGCCCCATAGCCATCGGTCTTTGTAAATACCCCTCTTCTAGCGACGCTCGGCGGGCGGCGACTATTTGGCGCTGGTGCTGAATGAAGAAAAGCGAAACGCTGCTGTGTGGTCTACCACAACTATGGCGACGTCTGCCGGCTGCGGACGACGCCAGTCCGGACTAGCCTTCGGTGGTCCCATCCGTAGTGTGAGTTATGGCCTAAACTGACGAGGAACAGGCGACGCGCGGCCTTCTGTCCCCGACATCGCTGACACTGCCGACGCCAACGGCACCGCCTATACTGTGACTATGAATGCGCTTGGAGTCGTGGTTGTATGTGATGTAGAGTTGAAAAACTTCCAATGCGCAGCCTAAACCTCCTGCTGCGTCCGCGGCGATGTGGAAATATTCTTAAAACGGGAAAAATGTAGGAAGGAGAGGAGAACTACAGAGAAATCAGAAGATAAATATAGAGGAGGAGAGGCGTATGCGCAGTGCACACGGGAGAAATCGCGGCCATTGTAGGAAAAAAATGAGAAGTGCCAATGCTTATATAGGGCTAGGGAGAGATAGGGAGACTGAGAGTTAGGTCGTGAAGTGGTCGAGAGGTCGTTGCGGTTCAATCGTCAAAAAGTTTGGTTTTGACAATTCGATTCCTCAAAGATGAAGCCTGAACGCGAGAAGGACGTGAAGGGTCACTGCCGACGGCTGTAGGAGACCAAAGTGCAAGTAGCAGAAACAGTAAGTGGTAGAGAACGCTTGCATTGGGACATCAGATGTATACCGGTCGTTATATATGTATTATATATTATGTGTCAAGGATAAAGAGATATGCCAAGGGTGAAAGTGCTGCGCGTTAATATCCGTCATGAGTATACATATAATGATATAAGCAGTAAATAAGTTGCATTCATTGTGAAGAGGCTTAGACTCTGGGAGCTTTTTTCCATGTCAATCTTCACCTATTGAAAAAAATCTGACTTTACCACCAGAAGATACAAGCTGTCTTTAAGCTGAACTACTAAGGAAAGAGTATTAAGATAGATTAGTATTAGGATTAAAAGAAATATGGCTGCAGTTAAAAGCAGCAGCATTTATTTTATAATACGTCATATGATAGTGGGCTAGGCGCCATTATTCATTATCTTCGTACCATCTCGAAACAACCTTGGACGTCCTACCTTGTCCAAAATGTATCTGACATAGTGTTATGCTTCTCATTTCCCAAAACATAATGTACCACGTGAATTATACCAGTCATATCCACATCTGGTAACTATTACGTGGAATATCTCGATCGGGCAAAACCGCAATCCCACTGACACTGATACTCGGCTCGATCTGATTGCGACATAAGTCATTCACGTCGAGGCAAATCGAGTGCAAAGCCATGAATAGAAAATAATTACATTGCTAGACAGTGAAACACTAATGATTGCCTCGATACAACGCAAAAGTAATGAATACGCCTTTCATATCAGTCGAGCCAGTCAGTTTGTGGTCGTATGTTGCCGCCTGTCGCACTGTGGCTTTGTGTAATAGCATCAGATTGCAACGTTCCTGGTCGACCTCACTTTGCAAGTGGTAATACTGTTGTTGATACGTGAGGCGAAGCGAAGGCTGAGTAACCAGAGGGTAATTAACCTACGGAATGCCAACAAGATTGAGCTCCACGGATACCCTTGTGGGAGTTGGAAAGAGCCAAGAAGCGCTTCTGCGAGGGGGTGAGAAAGCTCTTCTTGTGAAGTGCGTGGCTGGAAGAGAGGGCGCCAAGCAGAGATTAACGCCCCTGAATAGCGTGGGTGTACGAACGTTAGCCAACCTTGAGCTTGGCTAAGGCTTGTTTATGAGCAGACTCGCAGGGAAGGTGCTATCTAGGCGCAAATAGTGCATTGTATTATGGAAAAAGATTAGCTGGTTGGAACCGGGATCCCATTTGGTGTTTGCTTGGTCTTGTGCCGACCTCAGCGTACGTAATAAAATGAACAATAGTAGCCTAAGCGAAGGGAACGGGTTTTGAAGGCCGATGAGGGAATCATTGTCGTTTTGCTAAAAAGTTGAAGATTTACTTTGTTGAGTTGACCCTCAATACGAGTTCCGTGCAAGCAAGATAACTACTAACTACTTTGTAAATATGATACTAATTTGTGTTACAATGGGCCGGTGACATTTAGTTCGCGGATACTATTTAAGTACCTTGACCGAGTGACGAAAGCCATCATCCGAGTCGAACCGCAGCAGAACAACTCGGCCCTTTTTGTATCGATTTTGTCATCTCGTTCTACTTCTTTTCAACTGAACTCACTCGCTGTAATGCATCTGTCCTTCATCACACCGCTTCCTAAAGGACATTAGTAGAATGTCCCACAACGTGGTCCCATCCGCGTTGATTTTGAGAGTGCTCTTTTTCGAATGATCATTATTTGCACGATTTTGCTTGAACGGATTCCCAGCAGACTCATACTAAATAGTACTTACCTTTGCAATGTTCGGAAAAGTGAAATCTATCATAGTTCTGCGATCGCTTACTGTATTATGGTATATAAGGGAAGCACATCCCAAATGCGTACGTTGACACTTGTTACACAGCTTAACATGTACCATCACCATAAGTCCAGGAGGGTTTTCTGGAAATTTTAACTGAACATGAGTTTTCACTGGCACTCTAACGTTTCCAGGAGGATATTTTCTCGTCAGACGAAGGCCACCAACGAAAATCTCCAAAAACCGTTAGGACCATTTTCGACATCTTCTAAACTTAACTCGCTTTAGCACACAATATAAGCGTATGTTTATAAGCATAGATCATATATTCGTCTTTGTTGCCGTTGTCAAATGAAATGCAATCGCCCCCGTGACGAGCCTTAGATTCGATTGAGCAGTTAAATATGTATGGGAGAGGTGTATATCCGCGGCAGCCAAGTAACCGCTACTTTGATGTGGGCATGTGTGAGCCGGGGGTTAAATGAGGCGTGATTGACCCTCAAAGCCGCATCGCAATTTCTGGGTCGGCGTCTGCGGTGCGGGAAAGGAGTCTGGACCGGAAAGGGAGCTTTGCGCAAATCCCCGGCAATTTTTCCTCTTTTTCCCTTAGCCCAACTACCTTCTCCTAAATGATAGCTGCAATACGGGCCTTTTTCTTCACTTCTCCAGTAAATAAAATCTATGCGAAGGCAGCACCTTCTCATACGCGTCTTCATGCAGCTAATACTAGTTCGCCACATATCGTTCATGAGACGTTTTTCTCTGTATTGACGAGTAAATTTGGCATTTTTTCTTGTTGTAAATATTCTATTAGATTCATTTCCCAATCATACGACGATTTTCTGTTGTTAAGCTCAGAGGAAAATCTTTCACTGTGAAACAGAGATGCTAGCACCTGTGTAGAATTTAGGTGTGCCCCATCAAATATTTATCTTCGTTTAACTTTGGTCTTCGAACGCACTTAAGGCAAGACCACCTTTTTTTTTTAGAGATAACTTATTGTATATTTATTTGATTTATGAGTTCGAAATCTCGTCCGAAAATACGTAGTATAGATATTCCTGAATACCTCAGCTGGTGCTAAATACAGAAAGAAGAAACGTTGAAGCCTCCGTTAACGGGCGAACATTTTGTTAGTTGATTTCACCCTGAGTACTGAACTACTAGTTGGTCGTTATCGGTAGTATGACATAATGAAATGATTGTATTACCTATCTGTCTATTTAAAAATTACTATTGCAATTCAATGCACACGTACGTATTTGTATAGAAACGTCTAAATGTCAGATTCTGGTGGGTGGCAGCTGGACGACAAAGCAGTGGCCGTTTGCAGCAGACTTCTGCGGCGTCGACGGATATCTCCTCATAATGCAGCCTTTCACCATAGGATGTGAACTACTTTCGACCGTCAGCTCTATTGCGGCGATCTTCTCTACGTCCGATGCTGGCCTTGCAGGCTAAGGGACTTGGAAGTCGTCGGAACCTCTGAATTGGTCTTCCATTCGCTGTCAGGCAGAGTCCATAACGGATGGATTGGGATGGGTTACGGGCTGGGATACACTTCAAACGGAAACCACGATTCGAGGCGCGCTCCGCTATCTCCTTTTGTCGGCGAGGTCAGCTGAAGGCAGCAATCAAGGTCAAGTGAAACGCGCTGTGTTGTCTGCACTTGATGTGCCCAGCCGAATGGCTAAACCGCCGAGCGCTCATCTATCGAGGCCAAATGACGACGTCTCGACCAAATGCAGGCGACAAACGCCACGCTAACAAAACCCCTGATCTCTCGGTTACACCGAAGAGCCGACGCTATTGGGAACGCAACTGAATTCGACGGCGGTGATGGCGTCAACGGAATCGAGAGTTCCGCGGATACTCGTGCTTGCATCACAAAAAGACTTCATTGCCGCACACGTCGGCATCGGTTGTATTATACTATGAGCATTGCTTATCATCCAAAATTTCTTCGATATAACATAACATAACATTTGCGGTTTATTTCCGGAACTGCAATTTTACAATGCTTAAGTTCTCGATTAAAAAATAGGGTAAAAGTAAGAGTGTATTATCAACAAATTGTTCATGCAATTACGATTTCACAATTATAATAGATTATTCTGTCAACAGATATTTACATTCACTCAAATTATTTACAATTCATGATGTAATGTATATGTATTACATTCGATGTAATGTATATGTAATGTTGTGTAATACTATTATGTATTGAAGTATACAATAAAGATTTTTCGAAATAAAAAACATATGAATATCATGTCGGTCATGCTGGACCTACCCAAGCGTTGTCCCACAAACCTATGAAGCAGTGCCACGCAACGCAACCAAGGCCTGCCATCGAAAATTAACTGAGGGTCAGTTAAAAAAAAGGCTCACAAAAAGGCATATGAATATACCGTAAATGAATGTATTTCCAAGAACTATACGCGCATGGTACATGTTCACCTTCATAGAATAGCCATGTGCCGGTTTATGCTGCTTATGTGAGATGTTTCGTGCCATGGGTAGACCTGTGGATAACATTTGATGAGTGGAAAACACTGCTGTGGTTTCGTAAAGTAGCCTCCGTGAGTTACATCCATTTTGGAGAGATTCAAATTACAACGTTTGTGTTAGAAAACCACTGAATGGCATTATAATAATAATAGTAATAAATATATGACGTCAACAGCTGGAACCTGCGACTATTGTGAATCGTTTCCCGACCGAGATCTTTTTTAAATCTATTGTTGCCCAACTTTTTGAGAAGAGCTAGAACATGATCACGCCACGCCGCCGGGCCTCACAGTTTTCCACTGTTCCTTCTTGTACTGCAGTATATTATATGTATGAAAAAAATCATACACTTCGTATTTACACTATCTAGTCCGCAGGCGAAACTAGTAGATCTGGAACGCACCTTCTACACCGGCTGCGTATATGCGAATAATAATAGCCTCCCTTCGAACCTTGTTACTGTGTTTTGTTCCTCACGTTCTCATATATGAAAGTGGGCGCATACCCCCCAACGGGCCGTACGCATCGCAGCTCGAGCTGCTTTCCCTCTTCAAAATTATTCGCGTTTGCCGCACACGCTTTGCTATAGGCATGGACTTCGGTCGAGTGTTCAGCCGCGGCCGCAACCATCGTATGCTGTTGAATGCGTGACCGTCTCGATCTTTGGAGGACCCCTCTTCCCCTCTCAAACGTCTCCTTTCCGACAGGACCTGCTATCCCTTCAAAATGAGGCGTGGTCTGCTCAGGCATACGCTCAGGTGGAGGCTCGCGCCTGTCCCGCTCTCTAGACGCTCCCGGCTGGCCGGAACGGAGCTCTGCAGTGATAAGTTTGCACTCTCGAAGAGTACGTGGCTGATTAGGCACGTCGAGCTGTGTTCCACTTCTCCGACACTTGGCTCCTAGGAGCTTGCACCTAGTATGGAGTGGACGGCGCAGCCAGAGGACGCTGTGCGTGGTAGGATGACTCGGGAGGACGCTTGCTCGTGGTGCTTTTTGCGAGACGACGAAAGCGTGACCGCTTTCGTAGCCGCTGTCACGTTCGTCGACTTCACACGAGGCAGTGGCGGCTACGACACCGACAGTCGCTGCTGTTGGGGAGTTACTATATATGTGCAGCTAATTAGCTGAACACGATGTCTCGGAACAGCTTACTAGATGCAGATGCCGGATCGAGACTGCCCATGTATAGAGTCCATTAATCTATGTTTACTGTTGTATATTAAATAAAGGGAGGTAGGAGGGGTTTAATCCCCTGGATCACTGGACAGCCACGAATGTTTTCGACGAATCTATCAACAATCGATTTCTGACAGTGACATCCTAACATCTAGATATCAGTTTAAGTCTAATATTCTATTGTAGTACCCACATTTAGATTTGAGGGTTACATATTTTAATTGGATTTGCTCAATATTAAATTATATTTGGCAAAAATCGTTGAAACTTCGAGCTGGTTTTTAGAGTTGCCACGAAGGTACTTAGGAAGTTGTTAATTGTAAGGGATGAAGCGTGCGAAGCAATTAAAAATGAAAAGTTATTGGGCACATTTTTTATACATATGCATCTCTCTGCGAGCATCACCTTATTAAAGTTATATTAGTATTACTATTCTTATTATTGTCATGATTGAAGTATTTCCAGAGTAGTATAAATGGTGTTGTCCAGTGTTGTAATCAGTGTTTAATTTTATTATTCAGACACACTCACAAGAACACTATTTTCGTAACCTTCATCTGGCGAAGGCAACCTCACGCGATTTCGGTTAATCAATTTATTTATAACGTTGCTGTTTTAGAAATTGGGAGGCCATTGAATGAACGTCTCAGTGAAAGTATTCTATTTCTTATCCATAGAGACTTTGAAATTGCCTTTGGATGGATGAAATACCCTCACGATTGCTTCAGAGCTGGCTGACCGCCACAAGCTGGTTCGGCGACCCAAAGAAGCTAACGCAACCATCTACTGGATGCCCGGTTCCCATCTCACCACTCCCAAGCATACAAGTGCGCTTTTAGTAAGACAGCGGACGGGAGCGGCGTTGCTAAGTAAAGACCCCTAGTCAGTCTGTTCCGAGCCGTTCGGAGAGGAGGTGTGAGCAGCCCACAGGAAGTGAACTTAGATAGATACGCTCCCGAGGGACCCATTAAGAGTCTACCCATCTGCTTGTTACACAGCGACTGCAAAGGGCGGCCCTTCCCAATCTGTATCTAGCGACGTTGGCGCGATATCAGGCACACGTTTACGCCGAACGTAATGCCGAATTACAATACTGCCGATAGTTACTAGGCATACATATTCACCCTTGACACTGGAAATTAATACGTTTCGGACATTTACTTTAATCGAATTATTAATTATTAATATTAATCAAAGATTATCAATGGTAATTTTAATGGTATAATTTATTTACACCTTTGTGAGATCAATCTCTACATAATAAAACTTATTTAAAATATATATGGACATCATAAAGTTTTTGTATGAACTCACTAGTGTGTTAGTCGAGATATTTAAGCTGCACTGCTTTACGTGATATCGCTTGTAGGTCTTTTAGAATCGCTAACAACGACAGTCCTTTCCTCGGTCATCATGATCTCCAGGTAAGACGCAGAACACATCGTGAAACTCGTGGACTGCGTATCGAATCACAACGTGGCAATTAATTCCGGCACTTGTTTCCATCAGACCGAACCTATGCCGGTCAAACTCAGTGTCAAGTAAGGGTCTGTCACTACCCACACACGACATATTTGTCTGTTCGCTCTCGACGAGAATGTGACATCGAGCCAGGTTGTAGTTGTCATGGTGAAAAGTATAAAACGGAGCCCTCGTCTATCAGCTAGTGCGCATTTCTCCTAGGGAGAAACTTGAGCGGAAAGGTGGGGTCAAACCTTCAAGGTCCTTAACATGCGTGCGATATTTATGTCGGACATCGAAGCAAACGAAGATCGACAAGATGCGACCTCGAGCAAGACGTAGAGATCGCCGAAGTCTACATGAGGACAGAATGAAGAGTGACAGAGACCCCGATAAACGAGCCTCGTCGTTGTCGTCTGATCATTTTGCTTTTTCATCACCGACCCTTGGCTGCTGCCTTCCGTTGGATGCGCTGGCCCCGCTGACTATTCGTGGCTTCTTAACCCTATCTTGATGATCCAAATCTAATCTTTTCCATATTTCATCTACGAACGAACGATGCGAAGGAACCTAACGGGGGGGGGGGGGGGGTCTGCCGCGGTCTAAAGGCCTGCTGCCCCGAAATATCTGATCCATAGCATATTTCATCGTGCAGCGGATGAAGTAGGAGGTCGGTAGCGGCAGCGGTGCCGCGAGGCCTTGGGGCTCCGCCGTCCGTCTCGTCGGCCTTTTGCGGCAGTCGACGCCTGCGCCGCCTTGCTTCGGTCCGGTCGTCTGTGCAGCTGTGTGTATGTCGGACGCGTATGTATCCTTCACTTCGTGTGGCACACGGTCACATACAGCTAGCAGGGGTCCTAGGCTCATTCCCCTCCTACCCCTGCCTCCCCTCGCCGCTCCTCGTCGAGGTCTGACCGTATCTCCCATCTCAGAGACCTCTACACACGAGGACACACATGGTGTCGTCCTCCTCCTTCTCCGTCGTACTCCTTCGTCGTTCTCATCGTTGATTTCCTTATTCCGCTCGCTGGTTTCTCCCTAGCGCCTTCGTTGGCCCCCGGCCCCCGTCCGGGGAAACCTCGTCCGTTTCTCTGTCCCTCATCCCAAACCATTCTCCGTCCCTTACCCCCAAAAAAATCCCGCCAAAACCTCTTCCTAGCCTTCGCTTGCTCGCTCCTCCCACCGCTCCTGAGAAGCGGCTGGCCCCGCCACTCCCAGCGACCCCCAAAGTACGGACGAGCGAGCGAGCGAGCGGACTGGCAGACGACCACTGCCGCATCTTTCGCCGCCGCGCAAGCGGCAGCTACTTCTTCTACTGCTGGCCGACGCGAGCGAGGAGCGAACGCGCCCAGAGGATAGTCGTCCGTCGGCCGTTTTCCTCCTCCTCGGCCTTTGCTAGGGTCCCCTGCGCTCCGAGTTTGCCACTACTGCTTCCTCTGTCGTCTCTGCCGATGGTCTTCAACTAGACGACGACAACGACGCCAACGAAGAGGACGACGCCATCCAACAGCAGTGGCTGCAGCAGCAGCAGCAGCAGTGTTAGCAGCGGAAGGCAGAAGGGTAGAAAGGAGAGAGCGTGCAAGACAGAGTCACGCTTGAGTTCCACTGTGACATATCCCATCATAATATCGTTCACCGCTGACGACAAAAAGGGCGGCGAGCCGTGCGGGCCTCACGGACGGAAAGCAGTGGAAGAGGAACGGCACCAAGCGAAGCTCCTCCGGGAGAATACTGATTTGACGCCACGGCGGCGGCCGTGCCGGCGCCACAAGGGCCAGCAGTAGGATAAATGGGGGCAGAGCGACGGACGAGGACCATGCCGGGTGTTCGGGTGGCCGTGCCGAAAATCGCAAACATTCCTAAACTGCGTGAGCCACCGCGACAGGGAGAAAGGGAGGGAGAGGGGACGCGCAAACGCGAAGAAACGATTTAGGACGAGAACGAATAGCATATGCATATAATAGGCGATGAACACTAAACTGATAAATAATCACGCATCAAATCGGAACGACCATACGAAATTGACGATGAGGTGAGTTTTAGTGATGGTTGCGAGGCAGCACCTGCAGCGTCCCGTTCAGAATTTGTGTTCTGTTACCCATCGGGAGACAGTGATGAAGATGGAGAGGTGTGTCGTTGCGTATTGTATTGCGAGTGGCACATTGCTATCAAGGACGATCGTGGTCACAGCGCAATCGAACTCACATGGCATCCGTTCGAAGAGCAATACGTTGCCACTCTGTTAGTTCGGCTGATGGTTGACTCGCCTGTAAGAACGCCCAGGGAAAAGTAATGAGCATTGACCTGGTTAACATTTAGATTTATCTATAGATATTGTCTTAGCTCACCAGCTGACAACAAGTTGCGTTTCGATCAGAGTCTTATTCAATTGCAAAATAGTAGGTATCCATCTCAGCTATCTCTATCCCTTTTGTGAAGTCTGGCCAACGAGATCGCTTGCGTTCCATCCAACGAGATCGCTTGCGTTCCAGCCGAGACTAGAGTGAGTACAGGTTAGCGGTCTCGGTATCGCATTTAAAATTCAAAATACCATACTTGGTCTACTGATGGAACTGCAGCATAGTTAACGCTTAAGTTCCCGTTAAAAAAATGGTTACAGAGAGTCACAATGTACAATTAGAACATCGCTGAGTGAAATATATGTATCATTCCATAAACACTGAAAATATCACAGTATACGATAAATATTTGGGCATATTACTGTATCCACAAGCATTGCCAACAACTGAGAAGCTCAACAGATGACATTCCCATTACGAGAGCAGCAGGGGGTCTTCTTAAATACGGCTCGCAACGCATCGTTTTCGACTATCTGAGCTTTGCGTGTTAGCTTCAGGCAGCCACCAGCCCAAACAGGAAGTACACAGCATAACACCGGCAGTAATAGGGCCTTGCAGAAATAGAATTCAACATCAAAACTTCGAAACTTTTTAGAAAACAACACATCGAATCTAGCCTGACGCACAAGTGCGCTCATAAAAATATGTATTTATCATGTTTGATATATTCTAAATGCGTTTTATTACGATTGACCTAACAAAGGTGTAAATTGATTATATATTAAAGATATTAGATTATATAACCACACTTATGGATGGGAAGTTAACACCGGTCAGCGTCTACGACTCTGCAGCAGCACAATAAACCGTAGTTCCAAAATATGTTTCATGTATATGTCAATGTGGCCATGCCTCGTGTTGCATGCCCGATACTTCCATGACCTCCTCCCGGGTCGTTGCACTAACAGCAAGTGACTCATGGTTACAGTCTCTAGATTTTTATTGACCATTGTGCAAGTTCACATACATATGTATATCTGTATTGTATAATATTACAGATTCATACCCTAAATTGGTGGAAGTTGTTCTAAATTGCATCGCACATCGTTAATCACCACGTGCTCGCCAATATTGAGTTTCGGGGCCATTACGTATTCCATACAATGGGGTCACTAATTAAGAAGTAATATGTATAGAAGCTATGCGCGTAGTTTCTCTCGTTCCCGAGCTGACCGGCGACCAACCACACGCGGATATTCTTGCTGAACAAATCGATAGCTCGATCGCCATTCCGGCTGTCATAAACTGCCAGCCGACGTTCGCTTTCAATTTCGTAGTAGTGTAGTCCGCTTCCGGCTTCTCATCTTGCGTTTCGCCCCGACCAGAGCAGGCGTATGACCTTCAGCTTGTGCGAATTGTGCTCTCAACGGCCCAGTTAATCAGTGGAAGCCAGTGGAGAGCAAAACAGGAACAGCGACAAAAGCCGGTTGAGCACATAAACTAAACGGGCCGCACCTTTGTTCCTTTGGTACGCTTCGCTGTTTATACGAAACGGGAGCAGTCGCGATCCGGGTCGCGCGCTTGAGGTGGGCGACTCCCAATGTGGAAATAAAGTAGTTGAGAACAGCAGCAGCAGCGGCGGTGGCAAGCCAAGGGCCAAATGGACTTAGTTAAATCTCATAATATACCGGGCTTTTAGTCTGGGCGCTGCCCGTCGTCTGGTGGCCCTTTCGCGTGTATTGAAAGGCGCCCGTGTTCGAGCGGGTGCACCCGCTATATTTTATGTCTCCATTTTCCGCAGTGCTAGAACGCATTTGCACTCTCTCTCTTTCTCTCTATCCCTTAACAATCGCTCGCCGTTCGCTCGGCGGACGTAAAAGACAGCTGAAGTTCCTTTGATACGCATACAGTATTTGTGCATGCTCGAAAATGGGAAGACACATTCGGACGTGAGTATGATAGGATGATTCGAATGCACGGAACAACATATTCATGTGAACGCATTTTGCTTGCTAGAAGAAATAGTCTTACTGATATGGACCAATTTTATTTTTATTTATTCTTTATTTTATCGAGAACTAATGCGTATTGTATTGCAGTTCCGAAAATAAACTTGATTTTTGAAACTTTGAATGGATAATAACATCGAACGCCGGATCACGTGATGTAAATGAAAATTCGGGATTTATTCCTACGAAAAGTCTCGCTTGAATCTGTCGTATAGCATGGCCATCATCATTCCCACTGCGAGAGGGGCAAACGATCGCTGCAGAATGATAGACAATGTGAACACAACAAGTTGGGGCCATCAGTTGGTGAGCGCGGCTAATTGTTTTGACCGCTCGTTATTGGATAATTGGACTAATATTGTACCAAGTAAAACAATGGAACATGTGAAGTGTAATCATGTTACATATGTGTAGTGCATCGTGAGATATTTCCAATATACAACATGTGTACTTCTAGGTTTGCCTAAAAAAAGCGTGTTTGAGCGTGACATAGCGTGATCTAACGATTTCCTAGATTTCTATATAGTGCGCGATATTCCTATATTGGCTTACGACTTACATATAATGTATCAGGTATTGTAACTCATAACGCAATCATGGACAGCAAGGCTGTATAGAGAGAGGGCTGGACAAAAGTAGGCTTACAGTTGAATTAGACTTAAATGCTCCCCCCCCCACCACCACTGCCACCCATGCATATTAGTGTTTAAAGCACTTTATCTCATATTTGCCTTTGTTTGTTGTGTCAAATATAGCTTATTGTATTTGCCGGTTTTACAAATAGCTGCACCTCTCGATTGAATATCGGTAGCATTTTATGAGGATCGAAAGTAGCCATGATTGTACATCGCTGAATTGATGACCCATTTAGAAAATAAGAGCGTTGCAACATATGATGCGTGTGAAGTACATTGCACCCAATGACGTGGACTGATGGAGGCTTAGCTCAGATATCATATGCTACCCATAGTGACGGGAGAACTGAAGAGACCTGCTCAGGAAGTGCCCAAGAATCAGAAACGAAGATTCTCAACGAGTTTCCAACTCATTACCGAAGTTCACTTATGACTCATTTTGCGAGAACAAGGGATGCAATGAGGCGCAACGAATTGTCAAGTTTCAGCGCATCTATGGATTGGGAACAGACACTTTGTACCACGGATATGGGATATAATTACCTTCATAATGCCTACTCGGCTACCTAAAAGGCATTGTATAAGTATATTATAGTAGAAAAATAGAATTTTTCTGAATTTAGCTGCTTCCAGCAGATCAAGTATAAGTTTGGCTTTAGAAAATACGAAGTCAAAGTAGACTTAAAGGTTGAATTTCTACTATGTTGAACAACTGATCCAAGAAGTTACTCCTAGTTCCTAGACGAGATTTTCTGGCATTTTCCTAGACGAGATACCAGTGCAAATTTGTCGAGATGTTAACCAAGTTATCTTCAAGGTTGGTAGTAAAAAAATTTTTTGAAATGTTTAAATGTTTTGATTTTCAGATCCAGAACAGCTCTGTTATTTCCCACACCCATAACTAAGAGCTATTGAGCTAGGCTTACCGATCGGATCTATGATCACCTGTTTATTAGAGGTGAAATTCAATGTTCAAGTTGAATTCGATTTCGTTTCAAAGGACGTGAATGAGGTTAACAGCGAACCTAGCTATTCAGCTTTTCCTTCTATACTAAACATATAACCTCAGCAAATAGAATATAATAGGTAATAATAGTAATAGGCAATAGCCTTGACCCGTTTTATATTTTGCGCGAGCAACGTTAGCGTAAAAGTGCTTCGAACAAATACACTCCATGTATGTATATATACATATATTTGTACATTATAGTGCACACAGCCAGCAAGTATTCACACTTTCATGGGGATTGGAATGTCTCTGGTGGTGTCCGTGCGTTCGAAGAAAAGTTCCTCCTCAAAAAAAAATGTTATTACCTGTTGTCAATAATGCTAAAATAAAATTGCTAAAATTGCTAAAATAAACGTACGAATGGTTTCTTTACGATCCTCGCGAGAGAACATCTACTTTGGTAGTCTGAATTTTGTTTGTACTAATGAGCGCCGCAAATGGCTATGAACTTTGTTCTAAATTCAAGCTCATTACTTTAGAAAAAACGTAGATTGCTCTATTTGTTAATTGAAAACTGTCATTCCGCGGTACAACACTGTGATGAGTATAACTAGCTTTTGAGGTATCAGATACTAGTTCTCAAGTGAAAGCTAGAGTAATACATCACACATTGAAATTTTGCCTTGCAATGATTGCAAACCCCAATGGTTAAAAGGGGGAGAGGCAGTAAGGTGTCCCTATTGTTGGACGTGGTGCTCTTCCGGAATACCAGCCGTCGAATCAGAGATTGTTCTATCCGCTGCCCTGTCTCACTGTAATCAATTCCGGGATGGATCAGACGGCCGCGTTGCATAGAACCGGACCCATCACTAAGTAGCCTTACGTACGTGTTGTCTTTTTTCCTTCTCTTCTCTAAATGAGCGGGTCATCTTTCAGTGAGTCGGGCGATTGGGGCTCGTTGGGGCCTAGAGAATGGGAAAAGAAGGGTCAAGATAGACGAGACGCTACACTCGCACACACACTATACCACGCCATAGGCCGTAACCTATCCGTACTGGCTCGGCAAGGGCCTTGCAGTGCCGGTCCACCAAGCGGAGCCGGCAGACCGGCTCATGCTGGACCCCTGCATCAGCATCGGGGTAGGAATCCAGCGAGAGAGCAAGAGAGCGAGCGCAAATCAAGGCCAAGTCGTCGTGTGCTCTCAGGGGTAGCGAAGAAGACAAGAATGTTCCCCGGCCCGCTATGCTCCGCATCTACGCGCACCCCACTGCGCGACCTAGCCTCGCCTCGTCCGGGCGTCGTGCCGTCAGGCTGACTCGGATGGATCGACGAGTCGGAGGGGGTCGTTCCAGGCTCGGAGTAGCGGCTGGTAGCAGCTATGGGCAGTGGCTGGAGCAGGCAAAAGCTGCCATTGATTCAATCTCATTAAGGCGGTGCTGCGGCAGCGGCTGCTGCTGCTCGGCAGCCCGCAACGATCCGGACGCGCAGTAAAGCCATCTCATTATGTTCCCCATCACCCCCGGGCCACCGGCCAAGCAACCCCATTCGCCTTGCTAGTCTTTGACGTCGCTCGCTCGTGCCTGACAGGCGTAACTCTGAGATGGGTGTCCAGCCGGCCGACCCTAGTCCTGTTTTACACGTGAACACAACACGCGACTTCTCGTTCCATGGGGAAGATCGCCGTTTGTGAATCGGTGCCACTGTCGACTTTCTCGAGTCCGGAAGGATGACAATGCAATGCTGGGTCGGACTGATCGGATTATTCAGACAGAGACAGCCGGTGGAGCTGACCCCCACTGCTATAGGAATACGATTTCAACCGCTTACAGATCGCTGCTCCCTTCCATTCGACATATCTGCATTCAGCATAGAAGGAGCACACATACACTTGCAGGTACATGCACCTACATGTACGACTCTAATATAACTTCACTATCTGGGGCACTCTTCTCGCTTCTCGGTTAGCTACATATATCCATTTTGTGTTTATTTCGTAATACAAATGGCAACAAAATTGTATTCTTCTACGCAATACTTGCACTTGCCGAACAACACAATGGTACACTACAGATCAGTAAGAGAACATTGGGTGAGCCTGCCTGTTGAAATGTGTACGGGTTGCACCACATTAAATTTGAGTAAGGCATTTTAATAGAATGTTATACTCTCTATTCCATATCCTATTAGTGCGATTTCAGTGGACCAGTGATTGTGCAAAACATTATCAAGCACTGAGTGAATCTTGGTATATTACGAAGTAAGGCATCTTGTCAAAAAATGTCAGCCGGACCAAAGTTAACCGTTTATCGTACCTATCCAGACAGTTGAACGAAGATGAAGACCTCGATGCTATCAGTGCATTAGAATGGTAAATATCAGTTCAATAATAGTTTTTTAGTCGAGCTTCTTGCTCCACACCCATTATGAAGACACTATGGTACAAAAATGTATCCTCCGTCGAAACGGCGAAGACATCCGAAAGCTCACAGAATAGTATCTATGTGATAACATTGTATTTGGTAGATGACTTCGTCTATTTCTATCGGAACAAGACAAAGCGTTAGTCTAAAGGAACGGCAAGTTGCGATCTCCCTCCTCTCTTTCCGCCAGCTAACAGTGCCAAACTCATACAACTTCAGGTTGTGGTGCAGCTAGTGTTATACATTGCTTGACGTTTTAAGCTAGCAACATCAGCGGCAGAAGGGAGCCAGTAAACAAACTCCCGTTACAGTATACGCTCGGCAAACGGCCTTGCTTTGGTGCCGATTTTAAAATCTGCAATCATGATGAGATGTTATGCTTTCTCACTGAGACAAATCGAACATCGATACCTGCTGCAATCAGCCATCCAACGCACAAGTTACTACCATCGGCACCTCCGGTTGTTACCGGACAACCTATGGCCAAAGACGACAACGTCTGTGCGTAAAGGAGTTGGCTGTCCTTTGTCATTTGCCCTTGCCACGTCCGTCACCCAACCACTTGGGTTTGTCATCAAACCTAACCTAAACTAGGTCTCGTTCACACCTCCACATTATCCTCCGTCGACCTTTGTCGTGCGTTTGCATCCCAGCAAGCGAATCTCCTTTATCCTTCTCTGTCTCTCAACGTCGTCAGATCTTCCCGTGTCCCATTTGCGGCCATTCCTCATTCAACGGAAGCCAACCACTCCATCACTTCTTCCGTCGACATCTTCTTTGCTCTTCGTAGTATTTCTCATCCAGCCGGACAATGAGGTTTCGAGGGGATATCTTCTCTCTCGACCCCCCCCCCCCTCTCTCTCTCTCTCTCTCTCTCTCTCTCTCTCTCTCTAGGTCAGCAGTTAGTTACCTCCCTCGAGTCGGCTTCGTCACAGCCACGGATACTGGGCAACACGGTTCCTTTCCATTTATAATAGTTCTGGCCGCTTTCTCCCTTCGGCATTTTCATCTCTTTCTCATTCGTGCTGTGTCACTCTTGATGTATATATCATTTCAACCATATCTCATCCCTTTGCGAGTCCTTGTCGACCACTTTCTTTCCTATCTGTAAAATTGGAAGAAAGTTTATTCCAGATGTCGTTGTCAGTGCTGGGGAGGCTTCTCCATAGGTCGGTTATCGGTTTTTCTATACCTGTATCGATTCGTATTGTGAATGAAGATGCGTGGCGTAACAATCAAGTGTCTACTCATGAAAGGTGGTTTCGACGAGTTTTGACGATATATGTATATTATTAATATCATATGATACATTCGAAACGGATGAAAACAAACTCAAATATTTGATAATACCACTGTGAAATATTCAGGTTTTTCTTTGACCTTGGCGGTGTTGTTACTTGGGCCATGGTTCGAAAACCAAACCATTTGTACCGTGCAGGATTCGAACCCGAGACCCTAGGTTCCGAGTCTCCGCCGTTACCCCTATGCCACACCGTTTGACAATGAGCAACCTTTTTATTTTTTTGAGAGGAGGGAACAATGAGGAACCTAACAGTGGTCAACTGTCACCTGCATCCACATGGAGGAATCAGCAAAAATATGTTAAACCGATATCTAAATAAGCCTTGTATCTGACAATGCTCATGTTTATATCATATTTTCTTGTCTTGTTTCGCCAAAAGGACGGGGTATACGCTCACCGGAATCCCGCCTTACTCCAGCTAAGTTGTTCTTTTCCAAACTCGGCTTGCGAAGGCAGCAAGAGGCACGTTTCATTTCTGTGCGGCCTGCAAGGCTGTCAGGCGTCGACCTTGCTCCCCGTGCGAGCAAAATGAACCACCAGTAACGACAGTCTGCAGTAGCAGACACAGCCGTGGATGGCCATAGCAGGACACCCATAAGATCGCACAAGCGCCGCGTCGCTGTTTTAAAGACGTCCTTCCGCTTTAAAAAGAGGAAACAACCGAGAGAAAGACGAACGTGTGCCTGACTGAAAGTCAGTGTCTGGGTATGTGTTGGTGTGTGGGTGTCTCGGAACGAGAATGAAGATAGAGACTAAACGCGTCCCGAAGAGAATGAACAGGAACAGACGAAACGGAAAATGTCCGAAAAGCCGAATAAGCGCCGCCAGAAGACCCAGCCAGTAGTGGGTGTGGAACAGGGACAAAAACTGCGAAAGGCGCGATCGGAAATAGGGGAAGCACGCTGCAGGAACAGGCTCAGATTGTGTGTATCCGTATGTGTGTGAGTGAGGTTAGTGTGGAAGCGAGTGGAGGTAGGACAAAATAGCTCCACGTAAAGTATAGACACGAAACGAGAAGGGAGTCAGAGATGGATAGATAGATAGAACAAGAAGAAAGACCTTGACTTGGCTGGAGAACGAAGGCGAGGGGTTTGGCCCGCTGGTTCGTTGGTCCTGTCGACGGCTGGACCAGTGCCCATGGACGGCGACCTGGGAACCTGTCACTTGGGTTTCGACGGAAGAAAAAACGGGATTTCAGAGTTCTTTAGCCTTTGGGCTACCATCCCTCGTTTCTGCTAACGGTCGCTTCGGTCGCAGTGCGAGCAATAAACGAAATAAATCGCAAGCAGCCACGACACGAACCGGTGACCAATGGTCTCTTTATCTCACATAGTAAAGTCCTATCCACATCCACTGCTTACTCCCTTCATTCACTCCAGTCGTCGACCTCTTTCGTTCCGCGGCTGCCTGCCTTAGCGTTGGTCCGCTATCATTACTTTTGTTATTGCTATTTCAACTGTTGTTGTTACTGGCAGTCTTCCTTTTTTATTTGGAGCGAAAGAACTGCGAATCCCGAACCGCGTTCGAGCAGTTGAAGCCACCGTTCGTCGCCATGCCCCGACCAGCCAACCAGCAGCAGCAATGTCACGTTGCTCTTTTCGCAACACTCACCGAGGACACCGCACGCCGGTCCCGTGGAACGCGACGCAGCACCATGGGGTTTCGCTGTTTTATTTAGGCACCTCTCACCCCCCCCCCCTTCCCAACTCGCCCCATCGTCTGTCTCAGCCTTCGCCGACTGCAACGCCCACTTTCTTCTGTTTTCAAGGCGGGGGTTTCCCCGTTGTCAAATGGAACAAAGCTCTTATCACAAATAGAAAATAAAAATCTCCCTAAACCCAGCCCCTCCTCACTCGACTCACTCGGACTGCTCAAGTTTGCAGCAAACGTTGAGCGACTACGGAACGGATGGCCGTCGTTAAGGCCCTGATACACGCAGAGGACCTGGATCGGACCTTTTTCTCGCTATACAGGACGTGTGCGAGAACCTGATGCCATGCTTGGGGTTGCCACATTAGACGACGATGAAAAGCTAGATTGCGATCGGAGGGTCCCCGAACTACGATTAAATCTCACTGATCGAGACCACTCTGCTCCGTGGAAGTCATGCTCGCAATGCCAATCTGAAAATTATGCCGAGTGATAAAAATTCCTTCCTGCTGGTCATTACTCCATGCGAATCATTTTGAATCTTACATATATGTATATATAATATATATATATATATATATAGTCATGGTCTGACACCCTGTCCCCTACAGTGTCACTAATTCCTGTATATATTAAGGGCACCATTAACATGAAATAAATACCTATATGACCTTATATACTACCTTACCCATGTGCTAGTCGATTAATATGAATAACAACATCACAAACAGTCGACATTGACAAAATGATCATTACTAGATTATCTAGATTATTATTACTACATTATCTATTATTATTACTACATTATCTATTATTATTACTACATTATCTATTATTATTACTACATTATCTATTATTATTACTACATTATCTATTATTATTACTACATTATCTATTATTATTACTACATTATCTATTATTATTACTACATTATCTATTATTATTATTACTACATTATCCACCACATATCAACTCGATTGTCCCACATGTTTTCACAGACGAAACAGTACGAGAGAGAGTCCACCACAAAATGATATGCGCTGAGTCGCGTTACTCGGCACAGACTGTAGTCTTTATCGGACATTCCAATCTGTAAACGGGATCTAAATTACATGATGAAACGAACGTGGACTCCACATAGTAAAGATGCGGAAAGAGGATTTGAAAGCACTCAGCGGAGTAGCTTAGCGTCCAAAAGTCCAAAGTGACAGAAGCCGACGCTACCCATAGGTCTTCTATAGCAAGGTCGCAGTCCCAGCAGTTTCGCCTGTGCATACCCTTCGCATAAAACATCTTTGTCTTAGACCTTGGGTTTGAAAACGGTGTTCACGTTGTGGACTAGACCTCTCAAACGTGGTTCGAGAAAATGGAAAACACAGCGTTAGAGCAGATCTCTGAACCAGATACATGAGGTAGACATGTGTAATTCCCCTCGATATGAGCGTTTTTACGGCTTAAGTGAACGAACTGGTTGAAATAATATTAGAGATGAAAAAAAGTTAGCCGATAATTGATCGAAAAAGGTTTTTTAACGCAAATTTGTTGATAAAAAAGGCAGCACAGTGAACTTGGAAATGATACCAGAACACATTTTAATATCCAGAAGATACCACGTCTAAACGAATTATTTCCAATCAAATCAAAAATAAATATCTGTATCAACCTGTTTGATCATTTTTCAGCCGATCTCAATCGCATGAGTGATATATGGAAAATGTTTTAAGAGACAACTTCACTAAATAATCAGCATCAAGTATGCCAAACTAACAACACTGGCTAAAAATTAAATACACATAAAGTTTCGAATTCTGATACTTGACAATTTTGATACGCATTCTCTATCGTGGACACCCTATAAGAATTACTTCTGGTCAGAACAATCTTCTTTGTTGGTCCGCTTGTTCCTATATCGACTTCACTGTTTAAATAGCAGTAAAAAATCAACCTAAATTTCTTCGGTTTTTATATCGGGACCTTGTCGTGTTTTACATGACTGTGTTATCGCGTCCCGTTAACATCTGACATAATTTGCTTGCAATTCTCGGTGAGTCAGAAGTAACATGTCGACCTCTAATGTCGTTGCCTGTACTATGTTAACATGGTTCGTCCTAGTTCACTGTATTGCTGCTACAAAGCAAGCTCAACAACACGGAAGCCTATTCGCGAATATCCATTTGGGTGAATGTCCGTGCCGCCAGACAGTGCAAATGCCTGGAAGGAAATCCATGCTGCTGCTGCTGCTGACGGTAAACCGAGCCAGTGCGGTAGAGAAGGTGTAGAACCCGTTGTCGTAGGCTAACCATGAACAAAAATAATCGCGAAACGGTCTGGCTCCCCTTGGTCCTTTAGTCTAGTTAGTCTAAGCGATGTCTGTGAGGCTGCCCTCGACGAAGACAGCAGTTAGATACCCTACTACGACGGGGCTGCACGACGCTCCTAATGATAGCGCCAAACTCGCTCTCCGCAAGTGAGAGAGTGGAGAGCGAACGCAGGCAGAGGAGCAAGTCCGCTAGAAGACATACGCCCGAAGAACATACACGATGTTATCTAAACGTCTGCATATGAATGTACGAGCACGTATAACGTGTGGGCGGGTTTGTGTGTGTGTGTGCTAATGCGAACTTGCGTGGAACTGGGCGGAAATAAGTCAGCAATGGTGGCTTTCTTAGCTGCTTCTGCTGCTGCTGCTGTTACCAAATGAGATCGTGTACACGTTAAAACGGAATAAGCGCACAGGAAACAAAACTTTTCCAGCCCTCAACATACTACAGAGATGTGAGAAGCTATTGGTTTCAGAACGTATAAGTTAGCGGATAGTAGCAGCTGGTGTCGTGGACAGTTGTTGACCAACATCCATGAATCGTGGACTCACACGGGATGAGTCTCCTTTCAGGTCAGGTATCTTTGACTGGTCGTTGTATTCAGGTCAGACTCATATATATAATCAGATCGACTCATGTCGATTCATCGAAACGGCAGCGAATATCTTGTGGCGACCGAATCACCGGCAAGTAAAATACTTTAACAAGTCCGTGGACAAAACCAACGTGAATGGTCAACTTTAAGTGATATTCAAAGGTCAGAGAGATGCTTATTAATCAGAGTTTAACATGATGTCCATGGCAGCTGAAAATATTTTTGTATACCGACGATCTGTATACTAAGCTATTGTGCTTCCTCATCATGATCTTCTGAATAGATTACATGTATGTGTGTCCTATCCGTTGTTTGCCATTTTGAACAATAGCCCATTATACCAGTATGGTAAAGATGTATATAACGTTACATTATTCGACAACAATGACCTACTCCTCTGTTGACAGATTGCCGAGACGTACTTTCGCCAAAAGGCTGAGCGGACAATAGATGAACAAGAAAAGTGGAACTCGGCTATCTATTGTCAGTAAAAGACTGACCCACCCAAGACGGAACCACAGTACAATACATTTGGGATACATAACAAAAGAAAAACAAGATCAAAAAGAGCGGACACACACAACCGCTCATGGATTGAACTTTTGGCCAGCTTCATGCAATACGCTCGTACAAACTAGCCTCGGAGGCAACTCCTGCAGAATGGATTCAACTCAATGGAGCAGCTCCATTTGATACGCCCGTAATCATGTGGCTGCACTAGTGAAACCAGTGCGCGTTGCACAATCGCGCAATCCCGATTTTCATTCATCTATTTTTGTTCAAGGAGGCTAGACATAAGCCAAGCCCGTACAGACTAGCAGAGGCGTATAGTCATGAGACATTTTGAAAAAAAAACATCTATTGTGGGTAAATCTCGTATGAATGGTATCTATCGAATTAACGTATTGTATTATATTATAACTAACTTTGGCAATGTGGAGATAAATTCAAGGTGAATTGTCACTGTGAAATTGTTTGCCGTTGCATGAGTGGTACAGCAAACATATGCGATGAAACGCACCGATAGAGCTCAACAGTCACTGATATCGTTAGCAATGTTGTCCAAATCGTGTTCAGTACCTCGATGCAGTGAATATCATCCGTGAAATTTCACGAAGTGATACCTCTAAGACCATATGCACCACTCAATGGTTAACGGTCTCTTATATCTCAACCCCTTCTAAGGAGTCATTTTCCCTATCGCTGAAATACTGCATCACACAGTCGCCATTACAACTATTATAGCTACAACCAATATTAATAGGGCCGTCGACACACGAGTCCTTTGACTAAATCTTTCCCTTCATCTCCCTTCGTCCAACGTGCGATTTATCCGGCTGTGTCTATATGCGTGTGTGCCTGTGTGAAAGAGCCTATCTCCCATTTGAGCTAAAGAGGCTTCATTCGCGTTCATTCTATCTGCTTCTCGCTTAGGATGAATTCGCAGTTCCGGAGGATACACTTAGTGCACTCAACGCGGCTCAACACCAGTTCTCTTTAGCTGAGCTGAGCTGACTATTTCGGTGGGTGTAAATGTTTACTGATCTAAGGAGAACCCATTTGTGGTGACAATTTGCAGATGTATATATATTCGACACCTCGCGTAGGATGGGAACGATTCTGGGATTTCAAATAACCTTCTCACAAGCGAGACATCATGGAGGCTGCCCGGTCTCGCCACTCCTAGTGGTCTGGCCCAGCTCATTGGAGGCCATTTAGGTTAAGATGGGTGACGGAGTCGAGAAGTCCACCGATAATGCGCGTGCGTACGAGGCGAAGTGGAGGAGCTTCCTTGTGTGAGTATCAACTGAAGCATTTCGATCATTGAGGTGATCAATGCACCCATCGTCTGGGAAGGAACCATCTAATTCCAATGGAGAATGGGCCATTGATATCCTAGCTGTAGATGGTCTCGCTATAGATGCTAAGGATAAACACGAACTCACTTTGTCTTCGCCAGTTATACGGTCCTAACCTTCGGATAATGGTCAATCGAGAAGGCTAAAATGAGTCATTCTTCCCTGAGTAAGAACCTAAAATAAAATTAGTTGAATGGGCTCTCCTTATACGTTGCCTGTGATTTACCAATCATCATAGCGCGGATCTTACTAATATATTGCGAATCTAGCTGAGCTAAACTAGTTCTAAAATGCTATTAGTCAGTTATTTGTGACGATGTGAGACGCCTTAGAGCTTACAATCTTGATCGATCCTCGAGTGCAGTGCACCGCTTGTTGAATTCAATCGCGGCGTGTGGTACTATAATAGCAAACTGTGGTGGAGAACAGCGTGCGGAACAATCTTTCTAAAGATCGCAGCCTACGTTATTAGACTATTCCTTAGTTTACTTTGCACAAGGTCGTCTTAAGGTTTGCTCATATTTGTCTTAAAGTATCATATACTCCATATCCGCTGCACTAATCGAACTATAGAGTGAAAGGCATTCCAGCCGTTCGCCAAGGGTTAATCAGCGTTAATACATACATATGTATATAGAATAGCATAGCTCTCTCGAGGGAAGAGTCTTTCTTTCTTGGTTTGAACAAACCCCAGTCATCTCGCCCATGATACCGAAATTCTTCGAAAATACTATTACCTAACACTTTGTATGTGATGTGCATATACTACAAAGGTTTCCTTCTGCTGTCGTGAGATATATGCCCATTGGCATACAGCAACAGATGCGGTACATGATCTCTAGCGTTGCCGGCCGGATATAATACCTTGAAACTGGGCTATCTCAGCAGCTGATTACAAACATAGCCGCCGCATCTTCCGCATGGAGTACGTAGGACCACTACACTCACATTTAACGGTTCATTAAGTATGAAGCATAGCGTCCGTGTCACTTGCAGAGCATTCTATTTTCTAAGTAAACCTAAAATAGAGTGTGTTTCTTCGCGTTTTCGCCGTGGCGTTTACTGCAGGATATTTGTAGATTGCCTCAGCTGCAGGAAAGTGCAGTTCTTCTTTAGCTTTGCAGCGATATTTGCTCTTAAACCGTTCGGTACTCTATCATTTCCTAACTAATTGAGACGTCACTTTCAACCGATAGAAACATCGGGCGGAGTTTCTTACTGCCCCGCAAACGAGCGCGTCACACGCTCAGTAACTTCCATTAGGCACCTAGTTATATTCTCATTTTTATCTTGCCCCCATAATTCAGCCCTAATCCTTGGCGAGCTCTGGGAAGGACACCGTCTGACAGAAGAAGTGATTCCCCCTTTTTCAACGAAAAAGATCAACTGGGATATAATACGGCCTGAGTATCATTGATATTAAGAGAACTAAGCTTGAAGCAGAAGCTCTGAACAGGCCGCCGTAATGTACGACCGGAAGGGGCCCAAACTAAAGAAAGGTCGTCGAGGATACCGAGCGAGAACCGAACTAGGATAGATAGGAGATAAGAAGCCAGGCTCAATATTTAAGCAAACATCAAGCAATTGGCCTTTCTTCTTCTTTGCCACGCTTCTACAAGACCAGCCTGAGTCGACTTGTATAAACTAATCCGTCAACAGCTTCGTCAAGGCTACCTGCTGACCTAACAGTGACTGCAGACTCAGACTCTTACTCGATCAGACTCGACCACAGATGTCCTGTTGCCTTTCATCTTTCTATATGTTCCACATGGTAGAATATCAAAAGGGGATGATAAAACAAAATATGGAAACCGCAACAGAATGCCTAGATACGCTCCATCAACGAAATACCCTCGAGTTCGCTGCTGGTACTTGGTACGATTCATTCTGCAGCTTGCAGTTCTACTTCCCCTCCTATTACTGCGCTTAAACAACAACCCTTAGGCAAAGACCCAGTTTGCCTCTCGGTCGGCAAGCACCAGAGTGGCGTTTCGACCTTGAATGTAACCTGATATTTGGCTGCGGCTGTGGCGACGGTGGGGGCGACGCTGTCTGAGGTAGCGACGACGGCGTTGGCGGCGGCTGCTACCGTCGCGAGCTGCCCCTACCTTCGAAATTCGCTGTCTCTATCTCGAACGGCGTCTTCTCCTGTTCAGCCGGTTCGTTCCTTCCAGCCGGTTTGCACAAGCATACGCACACAGGGACACCACATCCACAAGCACACAAACCCTCGCAGACATCGTCGACCTGGGAGGATTTTAGCTACGAAACTCAAGAAAAAACGCCATGAAGGGCTCGCCCAGGGGTTTCCACTAAAAAGAGCATGGCGTGTGGTTGAACATTGGATACTGCTTGAAATATGAATATGATATTCACGACTGAACGTAATGTATACAGGAAGATACACCATAATATACAGGAAGACGTACGGCACTCGGTGCGCGCTCTACGGAGCACAGTATTGAGTACATGGTGGGAGCGATGGGGCAAAAACGAGGTGAGTGCTCGGCCAGCATATGCGAACGAAAAAACAAGAAGCAGCAGCGGCTCTTCTGGTTTTTTTTTGTCGATAGCGAGGGAATATCCATTCGATATCCACTAGGCATAGCGGGACAAGGCTCGTAGTCATACATAGCCGTACATTTACTAAGACTTGACTGGGTTAGATCTGTGCGAGGCGAGAGGCCGTGGAACGGATCTTACGAACTAAAATAGGGCCGGCCAGTAGTAGGTAGTACTGTATGGCGAATAAAATGAGACCGAATGGTTTAAAGTATAACCAACGTATTCGATGCCGGCGGTGGGCCAGGCAGCAGCCGGCTTCTTTCTCGGAGTCCGATTCAGCAGACGACGAAATATCATTGATATATGTATGTTTCTGATATGCATGATATGACGTGAGCTGATAGCAGCGTTGACAGCATCAACTTATCTTAAAGTCTTAGTGGTTGGAAATCGCATTCGACCATGTCATTACCAGCAGAGAGAGAGAGAGATAGAGAGAACGTTCGCCGAGTTTGTTATTCATAACGATATATTACTGCTTGATGTAGACGATGTCTCGTATTTTCTTTATAATCGAATCGATCTCGTATGGGAACAGTGTATACATGAATAACTTAGGCTAGGTGGTCTTCTAGCCACTGTGGAGCTCGGGACGCGTTCCAAGTGATCCGTCCCAAGGTCTAAAATAGACGCATGCACAGGCGTACTTCAAAAGAACTTCCATGATAAGACCCGAGACGGTTCTAAATGGATAGTAGAATACGACATCGAATGACTAAATCATAAATATCATCGATTTGTGATGATCCTATCCTTGAATATTTTATTTCCATAATCATTCCTACTCATGTCAGTATTTATTTATGTTAATACAAGACATGCCTGTATTTACAAGTATATACTGGAGTTTAAGCTGACACTTGTATGAAAAGTATCTTCATGATTTCGACAGAAGCGTTCCTGACAAGCTATTTTATACGGCCTTCGTTACCATGACATGGCTGCCAGGTCCTGGCATTATTATATTGGGGGAATGGTTCCTGAAAGAGCTAAAGGCCATCATCACCTTTTCCAGGCACTTTATCTGTGGATTTTGCCTGGCATGGGATCGGTGAAACAAAAGATCGGTAACCCCGACAGGTCCTCAAAGTAAACCATAAGTACGGTAAATGCTGAGGCCTGTCACATAGAGGAACCGCTGAGCGTCAGCTCGAAAAACAGCTCAAGGCCAACAGAGAGACTTTCACAATTGAGGTAAACACTTGTAGAGTTGCCTAGGCGAGTTGACGTCTTATGTCAAAATCGCGTGGAGGGTCCTGCGTTATTTGTCTTTATATTTACACCGTTCAGCAGACACCCGTTATTCATCACTTATGTACACATATTCGCCGATCTTTAAGATCAGAGAGCATCCTTCTACTGCTGTAGTACAAGTGATATATATATATATGACTATCATTTTTATTCAAATTTTTTCAACAACGTTTTCTGCCACGTCTGACTCACACCCAGCAAATGGCAATTCCAGCAGAATAGCATTGCTTGCCAGATAAACAATCGCCAGCTCATTCGAGATTCCGCTCGAAAATCTCTCCCTTCGCCAGATGTTACAATTATTCGCCAAGCGAATGAGATTCTTCCTCGCAACACTTTGCTGCGTCACACCACAGAACTCTATATGCGTACCGGGCAAGATTTATTCGATTTACTGTCGAAGCTTGGGTCTCTCTCTCTTCTCGGCTCGAATTTTCTCTCTATCTCATTTTTTTTTCTAATACCTTCCACGCGTTCCGCCTTTCGTCACCCTCTGCGCTTTCTCGCCGTTCGTCTATCATCCATCGGCTTCTTAATGTTCCGCAAATGCCATCAAGAAAATCCAACAGCGACGCCAGCCAGCTGGCTTCTAGCCTTCGCGGCTCCGTTCTCCACCAACGACGGGAGAACCTTAAAAGCCCTTGCTTTCGACAGACATCATGGAGCTGGCTTACGTTCGTCTCGTGCTCCTTTTTCGCCCTTCGCGCGGTCGGTTTAGTAGTATGAGGCCAACTCGGGACTAGAGGCTGTAGTTTGTAGTAGGGGGGGTGGGGGGTAGCCTCAGCGTCGCGATAGCAGGCAGCAAGCAGCGAGACGACAGGCGCAAAACAATCGAGTAGTCTGTCGCGTGCGAACCGCTGCGTCATCGGCGACCGACTTCTTCAGTTGCTGTTGCCACTGCTGCTGCTGCTGCTAGTTGTGCCGGCTAAAATCATTCCACTAATGCAATTCTCTAGCCTGCCTGCTGCACGGTGGCGGCGAAAAGCCACGGCTCCAAAGTGGCGAGTGTGAGACGTTGAAGACGGCGCCGCCGCCGCCGCCGCCGCCGCCGCCGCCGAAGAAGCCTAAAACGTCGAGCCGCAATAGTGGCGGTGCAAGAGGATGAGCAAGGGCGTTTCTTCACACCGCACCCGCTGTAAGATTGGGTTGGCTGTCGCCCGGCCTCGGGGCTTGTCGGCAGTCGACGGCCTTAATGTCTTATCAGGCGTCGAGCCCAGTACAGAGAGAATACAGTGGGACGCGGTCGGGTTGCTTCCACGGTCACATAGACGGTCACATCCTATAGAACAAAGCCAGTGAGTGGTGGCAGCTGGGTGCCATCCAATTTCGGACTGCAGCATTTGCAAAGGGGAAGACACGAAGACGGAACTATTATATTATATAATACATGCGACGGTTTGGGGAGGAGGGCCCATCAATTAAGAATTATTTAAAAAATGCATCACGCTAGTCGACAGCTGCAACGGGAGATGTCATGGCCATTTGACGCCTCCGACTGATTCGTACTTTGAAAGGTTAGATCAATTTCTAAGCCTTTAGTATTCGGTAATAATACTAGTTCGCGAAGCCATTGCTCAGGCGCAAGTGTAAGCGCATATAGTCCTTGACCAAATACGGCTTCATGTTAACACCACAGTGGCTACCGCGTGAGTCGGCGAGCTCCCACCCAGGAACGTAGTCAGCTAAACTCAACGGAAACCGCATTTAGCTTTGTACGCGCACATGTTGATAGCGCAAGCCAATGTATGTCAATTAGGATAATTACTTGTCCATTACTATCTAAATACGTGTTATTGGAAAATCTCGCAAATGGGCAGAACACCCACACAACAGATGTCTAAGGCCTTTCGATTAAACGACTTCTTCGTCGTTTCTGTCAATTCTGCCCTCCCAGCTTCCTTGGTCTGTCCTCGCCTTGAGGTTTCTGTCGAAACTGTCGCCCAAAGGCATCAGCTGAACTGCGAAAAATAAGAAAACAGTGAAATTTATTCAAGCTCTCGACGTCCACGCCGCCCACTTTCCAACTTGTATTGGCACCTCAGTCGAGGAAAAATGACCAGGAATGAACCTGGACAGCAGGGCCGGTATGGGAAGAACAAATTCTCGAAAATAAATATCATCGGTTTTCCCGATGTGACCGTGTCAAGCCGACTGGCTCCGCTAGTTAGTTCTGCGATTGTCGCGCTCGATTTCTACATAGAGAATACAACTGCTAATGTTATTAATGCAAGAAAAAATCATTCAGCTACCCCACTTGATCAAGTCGCACATCATCGCCGGACGATCGGTTACAGCAAAACGCTGGAATGGTGTCGTAGAAGGTCGTTTCGTATTGCGCTTGTTTTTTTGTGAGCACACGCACAATCGAATAATGCCGTGCATATCGTCGTCGACTCCCGGCGCGACAAATACCTTTCATTGTTTATAGATAGATTGTTCACATGAGTTCATTTCAGTGCTTCATCCACCGAAATGTGTACTTGTAGCGCTGCATTACACACTTCGAAGATGTGGGCAGTATTGTTTTATAAAAATAATCTTTCATAAATAGGGTCAGCGCGTCCCACAGCGTTGATCGCTTCGAGGCAAACATCTTCCTACCGGCCTTTGCACGCATTCTATAGCGTTTAGCAGACCTCTGATGCGTGTAAGCCGATAGGTCACTATACACACCCGTTCCTCTATGTGGAACCTCCAAGCCACTTTGGTATACATATAAGACAATGTTGGAAGGTTCCAACAAACAGCTTAGGCATGCGTTGGCTGTTTTACCCACAAGAATAATACTACTGCTACTACTTTGTGATACACTTCGTGCAGTGCATAAAAAGACGTACCTACTCCGGCGGCAGGCGTCGAATTCAAATACATTCAATGCCTATTTGCATGGCGAAGGCAATGTAACCTTTGGAGAACTTTTGAGAACAGTATCTTTGGGCAATGCCACTTCACTGCCACCTATGTATACGCTATATGCAAAAGAAGTATCTAGCTTGTGATTCTCATATGACTTAGCTCTAGTGTCTAACCGATGGTGCTTTGAAACTGTCTAAGTGATGTTTACATCTTTAATGGAGGCATTGTAAAAGGTGATGAAAGGTTATACATATTGTGTTTAACTTCCTGAGCCGCTAACTTCGGTCCTGGCTTCTGTCATAAATTGTTCTGGCTGTCACCATTAACAGTCGCCCATTTAAGTGGCATAAGGTGACGCGAAACTTAATATTATGCCACATTAGGGTTGTCTTTTTTTCTTATGAAGTTGTGCTGTTACACAGTTTAATGCACTGCTTCCAAATGTATTTTGCATGATTGTGTTTGACAATGTTTTTTGTTTGTCACCCCGTTCGCATTATATAGTAGCAGCCACTATAGGCCGACTCCGACGTCTTCGTGTGACAGATTGAAGATTTCTTTTTTCAAATAAAAAATCTCGCGGAACAAAGATCGACGAAGCAATATGTGAGCCCGTCCATGCTGCTGACGTTTCCACTATGCCTCTGAAATAACTATTTTACAGGAGTATCTTCACCTACTCTGCCACAGCGCCTCTAAAGCCATGCGTACCTGGAAGCAACCAAGTTTGAATCGTGTTTACACATCATTCAGTACTGGCTACGCAGTCGGCTATATTTCCAGCGGTGTGGTCAGGACCAAGTTCAAATATCATATTATAGGAAAATTATACTCAATGAATCTTAGCTTGGGTAAACACAACCACATTTACCGTTATCGGACACGACCAGAGACATTCCAATTGCCGTGAAAGTGGGCCAATTTAGTGCAGGGTTGAGGTGAATGACAAATCGCCTCTGCCTGCTAAAACCATCCTCTGCTGAGAGTCTATCTCTTCCCTACCGATCGGTGTCTTTTTTTTTTTTTTTTTTTTTTTTTTTTAGAGGAGGAAATTTTCTTCAAACGCACGGTCACCACCGGAGACACTCCAATCTCCATGAAAGTGGGCCGATCCAGTGCAGGGTTGACGTGGATGACAAAACGCCTCTGCCTGCTAAAACCATCCTCTGCTGAGAGTGTATCTCTTCCCCAGAGTCGGCACGCTTGGCACGCTACCGATCGGTGTCTTAACCAGTAGGTATTGTACAACAACTCTGATTTGTTAATTCCGCGAGAATATAATGTGTTATCCTCACGCTGGCGATAATCAAGGTTTTTTTAAAAAAAAGTTGAGTTTTTAAAATCGCTCATTGCTGCGTTTTTGCACCGTTTCTTTGACTATGCTCAAAGGTACTGGGACATTCAAGCTGGTTTCTACTTAGCCTCTGGGATTAACTATTTTACAAGAGCATTGCCTCTGCGTTGAGCTGGCTGGTGTCGTCCCAGAGAACAGGAGGTTAGCTCCGCGTCCGATTTAGGCAGTGGAAGATAATTGTTCGCGTCAACAGTTGTCTCCACATGTTTAAAAAATATCTTCTCTGTTTATAGGAACTCCATTCAGTAAAGAACAGATCCGCGAATTTTTAGCTTAGTTACGCTAGTGCCCTTTGCCGCCAAATTCGTCTTCCTATTCACAAGTCTTCGCGCTTTGATGCGAACAGTATTATAGCAAACTTCAAGACTTATCATTTGCACGCAGAGTATTTTTATACCCACCGAATTGTCCGCTTACATGACTATGTCATTAATGACAGTCACCATTTTCATTGATAGAAGGCTTGCTCTCTTTGGACGAAAAGGTGAAGCCCTCAGCGGGCCTCGTATCAATTGTCGAATGGACGATCTTTGTAGAAACACGAACCTTGACGTTCTCGCTTTCAGATCCTTCTCACTCCCCCAGCCTCTGAGACCCCCCCCCCCGAGCCGACAAAAGTCATCTCTGCCGTTTTAAACTGATGTACCTCATTAGAAACGTTGTCCAAAAGGAGTCCGAACATCCCGATTCTTCGGCGGAAATGAGTCTCGTCTCACACACTTTGAAACGCTCGGTGACGCGGCTCGGCGCAGTCACTCTGCCAAGGAGGACTGCGAGATGCTACAACTAGCGCTGGTATCACTGCGAGATATGGCGATGACGAAGGAGAAATGATCCGGCCGCCGCCGCCACCACCACCGCAATCGGCGTCAATCGGTGGGGGCGTCGCCTCCTTCGGTCGTGCTACCGAGTGGAAACTGTGACCCGGGACCACACTCCTTCCGCTCTTCGCCTTCCAGTGCGATGGCGGAGGCAGTGCGCCACGGCCGGGGGCCTCCGGCCGCGACCATCAGGGCCTGCGCCTTTTCCACTGCCGCTACCTCGAGACTCTTCATCAGCCGCTTTCGTCCGGCCCTTCAACTTTCGTTCGTTCACCTTTTTGTTGCGTTTTTCTTTGTCTCGTTTTTTCCCTTCGCACGTCTCCCTGCGCCTGCTCCGTCTTTCCATCTCCGCCTAATGGAGATGGCCGATGCAGGCGATACGACCAACCAATGTCTCTTCCCTTCACTCTACCCAGCGCTCGCTGGTTCTCCTTACCCCTCTCTCACTCTCGACACTTCGCCGAAGTGCGTTCCTTCCTCGCTCTCTTCCCGCTATGTCCCCCGTACGTCCCAACCTTCTAGCACTCAGTGCCGAGGAGAAGTCGGCACCCGACTCGATTCAGCCGGGCCCCACCAAAGCCTCCAGCACACCCCTTGATCCGCCCGGACGCCCCCACACGTGGAGCGCAATTTCGAGGTGTCGGTTGAAGATCTTCGTTGTCTCTGATTGCCCTCGAGACGGCCTCGCGGCACACCTGCCGCGTGTGCATGAGTCAGTCTCTTGAAGAATAAATTGCGCGCGATCATGCGGCAAAGCAACCTAATTTACTCCTGTTCGTGGGGAAAGTAGCATTTTCACTGCATGAGAACTGTATTTGTATGTGTGTTCAAACGAGTAGCTACGTAATATAAATAGTTATGTAAACTATATAGTTCAATCAGGTTTATTTCAATGCGTATATAGACGCATGCTCTTATATTCATATGATTGTGTGTCCAAAAATATACAAAAATTAAAGAACCACTTGGAGACAGCATGTTAGGCCGAGGCCGTCAAGGTCTCGGGGGAGGCGACGGCGTTCACAGCGAGGGAAACATGAAGTAGACTTTTGTGTACGAACACGCGATAAGATACCCGACAATCAAACAAATCCGCAGTGACCAGCGATAGTGTTACAATGAGAGCTGACTGCTTGGTGGCGATGTGCTTTCCTAACGAGAAACATTTCACACGATCATTAGGTATTACATTTGCGTGGTTTCTTTTCGTGTGGCCCAGGGTAGAGGGATTTTTGTTTGTGAAAAATGTCCGTACATATAACGTCTATGAACCGAACGCTGGTAGACGAATAATGTATTTCAATTCGCAGGTTTTTAAGGAAGGCCGGAAAGAATGTTTCGGGATGCTGACCCCCAGATTCTAAATGACTTTTGGTGTCATTAGTAGTTGCGGTGGTCCTCCTGTTTCGATAGCGTCGAGCCTCGTAGCGGTAGACATGTAGGTGCACGGGTTCGATCCCCACCGTTACACATTTTGCATTTAAAGGGATCTGCCTTATGAAGCAATGTCGAAAGTAGTACCGTGGAAGTTAAATGTTGGTTGAGCGTCAGCCCGGAATAGTTGTTTAATACCCCGTGTTCTATAGTCGCTGGCTCCATCCCATATTGACGCTGCTTACTTGAATACCGGATTAAAATTATTGATGGAATTGCCTCATGTGCAGCATTCCTACATTGGCCTATTCTAGTAGTCCTTCCTCGATCGATGCAGGCTTTCCTTGTCGTCTGATCTACGTTGCTTCTGTATCTTCCGAGGGTTGCTTTTTTCATAATGTCAACTTGTAGTAGATCTCTATCAATGTTTACACCTGTTTTCGGCGGCAGCGTTGTACTGTATCACGCGCAGCTGTCCGCCCGTCGACCTCGGTATTTATAGTTTGTCTTCTTGGTATATACGGTGGTTCCATTGTATCATGTCGATTTAATTCCAAGGGTCTCCATCATCACTGTCAATAAGTGCCAGGCCATTCTTCGTCAGAGAGCGTGTTCATTCTGCCAGATAGTCGAATTTTACTTTGTGCCTCGTGTTTTTAGATTCTGCTTTACTGATGTCCGTGGTGCACAGATTCTGATGAGACAGTGTGTCCTGATATTCCCAAGGTTCATCTGACGGCACCTTTTTTGATCTCTTCTGTTCGTCTTTCTGGTGGTTCTTGCCATTGTTGTCACTACGTTTCTCTTCGATAAGATGGGTATACGCTAGAAATCTAAAACCTGCTGCATGCTACCCGCTTTTGCATGTAGATGCTTTAGCTGATTTTTCAGTCCGTGTCATCTCTTGTTTATGGAAATAGCTCTGGGCCTGGTCCAGCGTGATCCCTGAATGTCTGTATGACTTCGGTGGATCAGGTTAAACGTCAGTTGTGGTTCATTTCCCATATGCGTTATGTTTAGGAGGACCTCGATGCCCCAGCAGGTTTGGGCGACCAAAACCAGGTCATATGGGCACTGTCACCCTGCTATCATTTATTGGAATTCTTTTTCTGATGAGATTTCGCTATCGTGCATCTAGGCTTGAAAACTTGTAGTTCCCAATGTAGAATAAACAAGCCACTGTCCCCGCCTGATCCATGTGATCTAAAAAGGTTTCATGGCTAAACGTCAAGGACACCCCATAGGTTGTCCTTGTTCACTCTATCGTATGCTTTGGTAGCATGAAGGGAGGCATATATTAGTCCCTTTCCTGATCTCCAGCCAGCTAATCACCGACTGGCGTCGTATAATTATCAATTTGTTCTGAATCAAATCCGTATTTCCCCAAGGATATCCTATTCGTCCGCGCCCATCTCGCTACCTTTTATGGACTATCATATTTTTGCTGTTTGTCTATGGATATCGTGTTAGGTTCGATATATAGCCAAGGCTCCTCTCACGGATGAAAGGAGCCTCTTCTCCAGCAGAGATTTCCCTTCACCTTACTCTAATCGCTTAAAATCTCCTCCGTAGCACTAAGGACGTTGTTGAACATTCTCTTGTTATAATTAACTGCAATTCTGGGTTCATGCTAGATACCGCCTCGGGCCAACGCCGACATGTATTTGCACTACAGCGCGGCACGTAATAACACCAACCAAGAACTGGTAATGCGAGAATCCATTTTTGTTCACGTGACAACGAGGTGGCTTTAAAGCAATTTAGATAGTTAAACATTTTCGATAGGTCGCAATCTCCGTCTCCGGATGACTATCGCAGTGAAAGTTCGTAGCCAAAAACCATTTGATTGGGGAACTCGATTCGGGAAAGGGAGGCGGGCAAAGCCTACGACATTCATCAATCGTTTTGCATTCTGGATTCTGACGTTTCACAAAATGCGAACGATGCAATTCAATGGCCCTCTGCCAGCCACTACGCCCGAGGCGGTCTGACTCCACGTCATCTAAGAGGGAGGCGTCGTGTGCCCGTCGACGTCGCGGGAAAATGGAATAGGTTCGGGCGGGTTGGGGAAAACGCCTTGTGCCGCCAGGTGACGACAAGAGATGTCATTGTGCTGCGCCCCTTCAGAATCGCTGCGTATCGCTTTCCGATCACCAGCACAGGCATGTTGGCGCCCTAGGTTTTTTCCCAATTATTCAGAGCAGACCGACCACATACCGACCGTGTTGGACGGCCCTGCATGAGGAAACGAAGCTGGAGGGTGCATTTGCCCGGACGGGGCCACCGATCGTTCGACCATTGGTCGAACTACCGAATGCCGTTGTTGTCAGCAACCCGATTGCCGCTTTTGTTGTTGTTGGCGTCGCGGCTGAAGGCCGTGGCCGAAGCGAGGACGTGTTCTTGTAGGAAGTTATTAGTACAGAGACGAACGCCGTCTTGAGGGACAACGCAGGCGAAGGCACCACAGAAACATAACGGGACGCCAATGCACAATGTACGAGCGCTTACATAGTTAGGAACTTCTCCTTTTGAGATGAAAATCAATCAGCTCAATGTGCTCTCATTTCATCGAGTTTGGAGCCAGCGACGCCCGCACGTACGCCCACATCAACGCAGAGGAACTGCACCATTGACAAGCAGAGCCTCGAGGGACAGAACAGCAGTGAACTATGTACGGCAAGACACTATGTTTTGTGATTGTATTAGATTTCCCAGACAGCGATCAGTATCTAATTGCACATTGTAAATGCCACCACGCGAGCGACATATAAATAATAATGCTCACCACACAAGCTGCTAGGATCAGTTGCAACGAGCAGTGAAGCGGCAACTGGCAGCCTTCCGAGATAAAAATAACAATGTACACAAAACAAGCATGCCTCTGTATAAGCATTTTAATAAATCCCACGTAATGTACACAAAGGCTATAGCGTGAACGGTCTTTAAAATATCAGAGGACGTCACCCCCCGGAGCAAAAAACAGCTAGAACATGCGCTTGGAGAAAGCAATATAGGTTACCTGGCGGTACGTTATGCACCTACACGATCAGAAATAGCTAAGGGTCAGATAACAAGAAATCAAGACGGCCCACCGGCTAAAAGATTTACGTTATTTTGAGAATTAATAAAAGCTCATGATTCAAATCGTATTTTGATACAATATATACAAATCTATACAATATATACTATATACAATATCAATGGTTTTTATAGTTCGTTTGCACAACAACAGCGAGTCCTCCAATGAGAATCCATCGAATCTAGGCTAGAGGATTAGGACAGTGCCTTCGTTGAGTGTAATCACAATGAGCCAGCCAACCGAAGAACAAACATGACTGCCATAAAGAAAATCGCCACTGCAATGTCCGTCTCCTGTTTACCCAGGGATTATCGTTCTAATTTTAGAAAATTCTAACAAAGTGAATCGAATCGAAGGCTCGGTCCTAATACCAACTGCTCTCAAGATAATTCGAAGTCTATTTTCATCGGAGGGTAAAATGTAGGCTTACATTTATTGTAGAAAGTAGGGCTGTAGTTGGAAAAATAGTGAGTTTACTGATGGAACCGATGCGGCTTCAGCTGTTATTTAATAAACAAAAACAACAGGACTTTGCAGGTAACATATCTTGTTATTCTTTAGCCCCTCAGCCCTAAATAGTCTACTAAACCTGAAACGTGCGATTTGGTTCGAAAAATACCAAAAACCAATAAAAGCCGATACCTTTCCAGAACCCATCTGAGTGGGACGCCAACATCATATGGCACTTTCTCAACTAGCGACATCGTAATGATAATAAAGTCGTTCAAGGTCTACCGGGTCGTAACATCGGTTTACATCTCCAAATGAATAGAGGAATGACCTCTCCTCTCCTTTGTCTTTCTTTGCCTTATCACCCGCGGCGGATAGAGCAGGACAGGGAGGCAAAAAGCGTGACGTCGTAAACCACCAGCAGCGTTGCCGCCGCCGCCGTCGCCGTTGCTGCCACCGCCATTTCTGCGACCACCATCAATGGCAGATTGAGAAGAAAACGCCGAAAGAGGCCATCCGCCCCTGAGCAGCTTCCGGTCACACGAGCACGCCCTTCCCACTTCCGCCTTGCGCGTCCAGACCCCCTCTACCAGGTCCGCAACCACCCGCCTAGAATGCTAAGTAAATCGACAATAGTAAATCGTGCAGCAATCGAATGGAAACCAATAAAACAAAGTCCCCCAGACGCCGGTCGGCCCTTCGAGTCCCGCCATCGCGTTTTTCCGTCTTAGCGCCAGCACAACCGAACGCGTAACATAGCGCCCGCATCTCTCCAACGACGATTCTGGCTGCCCACAATACCTCTTGCCCCTTACCCCCCCCCTCCCCATAGTAGAATCAAGTTGCCGTTGCAAGCTTTATCTATCACTCGTCCTCATACCCTAACACGCTTTCTCCCTCTCGCTCTCTCGCTCTACTGCGCTATCCCAAGGAGACCATTTATCCCCAGGCTCCCTTTCGTCGTCCAGCCGCTTTCGATCTCTCACTCTAATGTAACCCCGCCAGCTGTTTCGCGCCGGCGATCAAGGGTCCCTCTCGCACTCTCCTCTCAGTTCATCGTCGGCCGTGCCGGCTTCGTCGAGAGTAGAGACGCCGGTCACGTAGTGCATCGGTCATGAATGCCAAATGCTGCGGGATAAATACGTTATTGAAAATAAGTAAATAAATACGCGCAGTTGAAATATATGCAGACTCAAGGGCCGACCCAAGAGTCAAGCTCACATGGAGAGAACCGCCGTACGGTGGATGCTAGAGTGAGATGGGGAGGTTCAGTGGAAGGTTAAAAATGAAACTTGATAAAGATAAAAGCAACAACAACAGCGACAACACGTTTGGAGAAGCGAAATCGGAGAGCGGGTACACGGTTAGCGAATCCAAGTAGTAACGGCTAATGACTGATCATGTGGTAGCAAGCGGTATCGTCTAGAATAATTAGTCTTCAAAAACTAGCAGCGAACGGTTGCAGTGAAGAGCAATATCCCGAATAGCTTCGCCATCAACCGCACGGGGACACCAGGCAAGGTTCATTTCATTTGCAAATGTGTTTATTATGTATGTTTGTTTTATTTTTTCCACGGATGTTTGCTGTTTACCTCAGCCTATTCTGTGCAACAGCAATAGTCCAACATGAATTGCCTGTGATTTTCGAGAAAATCAACCCAAATGCATTCATTGCATAGGTAGTTTCGCGTACGCGTACTGTTTTTGAGAACGTCCACGGATTTTCTTTCATGCTTATGAGCAATTTGTAACATCAAGCAAAGCGGTATCCTTCGCCGTTTGAGATTGCTAGCGCCTCCCTTCACCGAAAGGCCACGGAAATGCTCCGTCGATGTACGTCTACTGCTACCTGTCGACCCCGACCACGCGTAAAAATCAAGGCGCGCCTGCCATTATTAGAATATCGACAGAAGCTGAGTGTTCGTTGCTAAACCATCGGCGCTAGTCGATTATATTATGCTAATTCTTCGCCGGAGGGCGAACGCCCGCCGTACTCCGACTGCACTTGGAGTGCTGTTTCTCCTCTGTATGTAGCCAACGTCTACGTTTTAAGCTTGAACCCACCCGCCGCCGCCGCCCTGCGTCTCAGCGTCCGCCTAGTCCTGCAGCGTTCAGCACGAGTCGTGTCAGCGTTAGCAGTACAGAGTCCACGCAGAAATTCCGTGGTGCGAAAGACGGACAGAAGGAGGGCCATCGGTGGGGGCCCCTTCCTTCAGACGGTGTCAACTTCAATTTGGGTAAAATTTTGAGAACCGATCGACGCGCGAACTAGATAGCTAGCTAGCTAGCTTGCTTCACTTTCTCTCATTCTCGCGCTCTCTCTCTCTCTCACGCTCTCCTTGGCCTCCTCGCTACGGTTCTCCTACTTGAGTGGTCTGGGAGCCTTACGGGAACCTTCACGCAAGGGCTCGATGGGAGCGGTGGTCCTTTCTGCCTGCCAGCGTTTTGAACCTGCTATAGCAATAGCGGAAGGCCCAACCAAAAATTACATTAAAATTATTCACCGACAGTCGCAGCAGCAGCAGCAATAGCAGAGGCGGTGCGTCACATCCGTTTACCGTCAGCGCAACTTAGTGGCCATACGAGTCGCGCAGAACGAGAATGGCAAAACGGGAAACGAGTGAAAGTTTAAAAGGCTCTCCTAAGTATGCAATCGCGAAACTGCACGCCGGCGTTGTCTCCCACCAATTAGACAGATCTATCTCATCAGGAGGGCATATCATGGGAAATGTACATTGAGATACGATTTCAAAAAGTGTGTTATCTATGGCTGTACTTTAAAAAAATAAATAACGCATAGGAAACAACTCGGTGACCGAATGGTGTGTTTGCATATTTTGAAGATGTTCGCCGCTGAAAACACCATACCCGATAGCCCCCCTCAGTTCTCGACGGTCTGGGATGAACGGACCGCAGCCGAGCGTGCCCTTCTCTCCGCGGACTTCACGGTGATGGAAATCGTACACGCAATCGAAGGGCTACGTAACAACAAAGCAGCCGGACCGGACGGCACTCGAAATCAGCACATCAAGAGCGCCCAATTCTTAGCTCCATGTTGGACCTTCCTCTTCAACGAATGTCTACGCACCGTATCGATATCCACCAACTGGCAGAAAGCGCTGCTGCTGATAATCCCAAAAGGGAAAGGCGATCCCAACATCCCCTCTTCCTGGCAAGGTATAGCTACGAAAGCGTCGCTACAAGCTGCTATCGCTGTTGCTGACAAAGCGGTTGACTGAGTTTCTGGAAAGCCTAGAAATAATACCCGCCGAGCAGCACGGCTTCAGGAGGGGCCATAGCACGGAAACGGCCACCAGCATCCTACTAAGGGACGTTAGAGATGCACTCAGCAAGCCGAAGGAGTTCATGTTCGCCGTGTTCGTGGATTTCAAGCCCGCTTTTGATCTGTCACCAAGACACACGGTACTGACGCTGCTAGCGAAAGTTGGAGTTCCCCAGAACCATCTCGCGCTCCTCATCACAATCCTCCAAGCAAACCAGATCACAATAGATCTGTCGCACTAATGTGCCTTACGCCATTTCAGCTAGCGATTATTGTTCTACAGTGAACCTGATAGCTCCACTTGCTAGGCCGTCATCCTATCCGAGGAGCCCTGTGACGGTACTCGTCAAACCAGATTATAAGACTTATACCTTTATCAAAATTGCATCTCTAAACAACACTGATTTTTTGTTGGAACTTATGTGTATGTCGCTAGATAAGAACGCCACATCTGAGAGGAAAACTATTATAAAAATGTACATAGAACTAGCTACGAAGTAGCGGAATAGTATGGTTGACGTTTGCTGTAATACGAAGATCAGAATCTAAGTGTGGCTTGATTTATAGTTGGTATACCTGTATATGATCGGATTTTTTTCCGTATACCTTGGAAAAAAACGAAAAAAAGCTGGAGAAACGTGCTCATCTGTGATCAGGTCATATCATATCACGATATCCAAACACCGTTTTTCGTAGTGCACTATCAGAGACCTATAGAGTAATTGTTTAGTGACATTTGGTCGCCTTAAGGGCATCTGGTGGTGGTCGATTAGTTTTTTCATACCATTGGGCCACCTAGTGCGTTTGGAAATTTACTGCTCGAACTAGATACGCAACGAGGTTACTTAAAACATTAGAGTGTGCTGTATCGTTCTCACATGCGAAGTTGAAGCTCGGATAGAATTTTGTAAATATTCTAAATGAATAATCTCAATAAAGCCAGCTCGGGGTCTTCTACTTGCTTACAAACACGCCCTCACATACGCATATCAGATATTATATATATATTGCATGTTGCCACATCACATGTATAATATGTCATATACATACAGAATTAGATAACGATTCTTACTAATTAGTGTGAAAATTCCACTTCTAGTCTTAGAATTAATTTCAAAAGGGCAAAAATAAATTTCAACAACAGTACATTTATTCAAGAAATGTAATAATAATAATATTGATAATAATAAAAATGACTATTAAAAAGGGTTATTTCTTTTTATTGAAAATACAAAAGTGGAGCGATCCTAAATACAAGCTGTTACAAGCATAGGGTCGTATTCCAAGCGGAATTATTTACCTTAAATGTTAGTTTTTAGTTCTCAACAGAATTCTTTCTTCAATTAAGCCATGAACATCGATACTAAAAACATGATCACCATGTCAAATGCTTCAATAATAATAATAAACCAGGCACTATTTAAAATGAGAAATTTTGCTTAATCGTAATAACTATGAAGCATCCGTCTTCTGTATTAAGTACGTCGGTATTTGTCTAAACGAATACGAATGATCTGACACAGAAAATTTAGGAACATACTTAACTAATCCAATTGAATAATAATTAAATAAATAGACTCTATCTCGACCAACGATTATATCTTTATTACCGGCATAATCAAGTCAATTATATATATGTTCATATATTTGTATTTATGTATATATGTACACAAAAGTTACAAAGTACACACAATATAAATAGCATTAATAGTAGTAATATTCACGACAATGTATGTCTATGTACAAGATAACGACAATCATATCAGTTGCGCTGGTACTGGTAATATTATCATTTTGTATTTTTATATTATAATAATGTATACTTTTCTTGTTTCTCTTTCAAATGTAATCAAGAGCCCTAGTCCACTCCTCGCCATCGTCAATCAAAGCGGCAACTAAATATCACCTCCTACAATCTCCCCCGAGTGCCGTCCATCCAGTGAAAAATATCAACCATATATAAGCCACGTGCATGCTCTACCTCAAATTGAGTCACTCCTCGGTACAATCCATCACTCATAATGCCCACAATTTCTCCGTACTTCCTTGAATCGATAGTTCTGTCCGCAGTGATCCTAAACTAAGCCGGGACAAATTTTGCGAGTTGCCTTCAACACCACCAATTCACTCAGGGTCACTAACGAATAGCTCGATCGCCCCGGTTTGCTGGGGCTGAGCGCCCCTCCGCGTTCCAACAGCCCCTTAGGAATCGTGGGGGGGTAAATCATGTCTGTCTCATGACGACGAAAACAATTCAATTTTATTTCCCGCACGACACCGTCTCGACAGATTGGTCATTGTGTACAATGAATATCACTCAAGCACCGCCGTCCGCTCTTCCTCATCAGGGTACTTCTATCGACATTTTTCTTTCATTTCTAGACAATTGCTCTGCTACGCCAAAATCAAGCGCGCCTATATATTGTCTCATCGTCCTTGTAATAGCTGTTCAATGTGATAGCATGTGTGCATGTCAATTCCAGCAGAGATGAACTTGTGCGTCGTGGCCAAACAACGTAAATAACATATTCTGTCGGTACTAGCTCGCCTTACTCACAGGGTGTGAATATCATTGCGCGGGAATATTAAGGAGGAAAACGCACGCACAACCTTGATCCCCACCTTTCCCCTTCAGACAAAATGTATTCTGTAGAAGCATTCGATATGGAAATGCGACAATAAGCTAATCCCTACATCTGTAGTACTTGTCTAGCTACCAGATGTGTTGTACAACCAATCATAAATGTATCCTGTATGATGAAACACGACGAAATACCGCTCGCCACGAAAACCAACTCAAGGTAACCAATGTAGTTATGTCCCTTTATGCTGCTGCCGCAGCTTTTCTCGTTTTTATCATCGACAAAATGCAACATATAATTAGAATAGGGAGAACTGATTATTCAATAATTAATGTTCACTTCAAGTCACACGATGAACAACGGTACCCCTCTATTACGACCATATATACATATATATGTATATATGTGTATATATGTTCGTAATAGAGGTGATTATATATATATATATATATATATATATATATATATACATATATATGTATATATATAGGGAGAGAGAGATGTAATTATCGTGTAAATCTATTGTATAATGCGCTGTATGCGTGGTATGCACGTGTGTCTGCTCTCTATAATAATAATAATAAAATGTATACATGTATGTACATTGATTGGTGGATGAATGAGTATCACGAATAATGAAAAGATGCGGATACTTTCGCTTGTTTTGAACAATACAACTAAAACAATAATAAACGATGGTTTGATCTTCGTATTTAGTCCGTGCGAATAGGCTTGTAAATTCTGACGGTAGTGTGCTCGGTCAATCAAATGGCGCTACAATGGAATATTAATAATAATAACAATAATAATAATAGATACCTATGCTCCGTATCAATAGTTTAAGTGTGACGATTGATCTGATGATAGACGAAAAATGTTCTGCATAGATTGTGATATATATATGTATATATATCCGAACCGATAGTAAATATTATTATTTTTGTTTTGTGTACAGAAGAGTCATTTGTAGAATTACTCTCCTATGTTGAGCAATCGTTCCATTCGTGGTAGGTAAATAGGTTCTGCTATTACTAACGAGACTCCTCCTTGTCCAAATGGAACCATTATTCAGTTGGATGCGATTCGCACGATTTAAATAAGAAGGTAAAAGCACAATTATAACAAGACAGATCGTATCGACTGCGTGAGAATTATAAAGGAAGAGTCTCTGAAATCGAGGCCTAGAATTTTATAAAAGCCTAGCCGATTCCCCAACTACGACTACGCTTCTAGCGCAACATCCCCTCCGATGAGATGTACGATTTTTAAATTCTAAAGCGCGCATTCGGACATCTCGTTTCATCGAAGCCAGATAACTGCCATTTCAAGATGATATGATGATTAATAATAATAATAATCATAGTAACAACAATAATGATAGTTATTCTAATAACAACAGAAGTTCGCGAATATCAGCGAAATCCCGAATGTTGAATTTCAGCTCACTGTATTCAGCCGGAATTCCATATTTACGATGCAAATAATCATCGGCTCTCTGCCCCACTGAACCCGTTCCATGGACGGATATATCGCCACCATTGGATACCTCGTCCGCTCGACATAGCGACCTGTCTGAAGGATACCTTCTTCCATCTAGCACAACCTCACTCGCACTTCATTATTTTCGTTCTTCGGTTTCAAGACTCACGGAGAAATTATGATATGATTAATGATTTAGAAATTCCATCCTTCCTAGCCTGTTCTCACGTTATTGTGTTTTCGAAAGCTATAAAGCATTCCGCATGTATTTCATAGTCAATTTGGACTACGGTCATTTTGTTCGTATAGCCACTACAACATTATTTTTCTGGCATTATTTTTCCTGCACACGTCATTCTCTACACTCGGAAGGATTATTGCTAAAGTGATAATTGTGGAATAGTATCGAAGCCGGAATTGTGATATAGACGATATCTGGTAAGTGGGAAAGCACAAGGTAAAAATCCACCTCCGCAGCGCCCTCCTCTTCAGAAACACGTCATTTTCATCGTCAGAAGAATACACGCACACATACCCAGCCTGGACTTCGAACAATTTTCGTGACGAACCCGACAGAGGAGGTCATTTTGTTGAATTTTCACTGTGATTATAAACGGTCGAATGCCATAACACGGGACTCGTTTATATCAAAACAGAATAGAAACATTCATTCGATAGAATTTCGTTGAGTAATCGTTGTTTTTGGAAAGATTCACTTGAGCGAACTATTATTTCCTTGAGGGCCAGGCTCTGTCTACTCTATGATCACTATGCTAGACGAGCTATTCTCTAATTATAATTTAGTGAATTGCGTGTTGAGTAGATCACCTGTATCACGTCTGATGCCTCTACCTAGAATTCTGGACTGACTCGTAAAATTGCTATTGCATTTCACATTTCTACTGATCCTTTCATGTGCAATTTTCTGCTGCTAATTTACACTCTATGTCAGACATAGTCAGGGGCAGAGAATTAGCGGAAGATTACAATGATGAGTAACGACCAACAGATTAGAAAGTAAAGTATTAATATGCTAATAACAAATAGTCTTCCCCAGCTCAGCGATAGTTGATGGATGACGGCATATTACGTCGTATTCTCCTCAGATTCCCCTTCTTTTACACACACGTATAACTGTACTATTACCATCATTGTTTGTTGCTAGACAATGTCATGTTTCTGTACTACTATCTAGTGGGTGTTTGTTTGTTATTTGTCGAAATATTATCATAGTCTTGTACGCAGTGCAGTTGAATGAGTTACCTAGTGAGCAATCCGGGCCGGTACGCGGCGCGAGAACATGGCCGCAACAAAAGGACGCCCTCTGCAGACCTTTAAGATGTTTACCCCACTGAAGGTGCAGAGCACAGCACAGAGACACACAACATATGGGAATATAGTTTGTTCCACTCCTTTTTGATGTGGTTGACATTTTTCTCTTCAAAGATTGCGCGTCTTTAAGCGTATTCGGGTCGTCGACACAGCACGAATGGCTGCGTGCAGCGACGACACGAGCTGGAAGAAATCCGCTGCCGGCAGACTACAAGTAGGGCCGGGTCGTCCATTTTGCGCGGCCCGTGTGCGAGCCATATCGCCACACCGTAGGTAGCACCATTTATCGATTCGGGTATACAATCCCTATTATATCCGTATCAAGTATCAATCTGTGACGCTACGGTTGTCCGAATGAAGACGATGACGATACATCATATGAAAGGAATATTATACTTTGCAGGGGGCTGTTTGCTTTTACACGGTAGCCCCAGCAGGTTATAATGATCAAATCTGTATTCTGTGTACGCAAATCACGTACGAACGTATCACTGATACGTCTTCAAACGAAAATCGTCAATCTAGATTGCAACTAGCTCTAGTGGTAAACGTTAGCATCATTTGATGTTCGGGTTATATCCTTTCATTGTACACCACACGATGCAGAATTGCGGTTATGGGGTCCAATGGGTGGATCTTTGAGTAGTGGTAATAATAGCGGTAGAACATATCACACACTGGCTATATAGGATCGGCCTATTTGACGCAAAGAACTTTGAGAGCCCTTTGCGCTTGCGCCAGCTTTCTTCCTCTGAGCGCAGTCATTGACTGCAGAACTTCGTCTGTTAGCAACATGAATTTTCTAGATGGTTAGGAGATTCCTATTCATATGCAGATATTTATTTTGACACTGGTGTATGCCCTTATTATTATTCATATTGCACTCAGAGATGTGGCTGGATGTAGCCAATAACCACTGTAGCGATCGTAAGGCGATTGAGATATAGACGCCTAAATCGGCCAGTCCCAAAGAATTGCTGGGTCTATTTGTCCACCTTTTTCAATCGACATCGGCGGGGGGCGTCGATCAATGTGTGTCCACGAAAAAGCACATTCGCCCGTGGCCTTAAACTCGAACATCATGGGTTCCCTTACGCACGCGCTTGGCTATAAATAAGATCATTTTACTTTACTACATGTGTCGTTTTTGACCTACGTTATCGCGTTTACAGTTTACTGCACCCCCATAACCTGGATGATAGGCCAGGGTAGTTGTAACAAAAAAGACGCCCGATTACATGGGCAGTACCTGACGACGGATGCTATGATTTTACATTAACGTCGTCCATCCTCCTTCGTCCCCTTGTGGCGTTTAGTGTTTTTCGAGCTTCCGCTCTCCGAGTAGCTTTTTGAACTCTGACTTCGTACCAAAGCTAGCTCTTTACCCCTCGACTTCGTTCGTCTTCGAGACGAGACGGATGCACTCGACGTCCTAACGGCCCTTCTACTGTCGTCTGACTCGTCACTTGAGCTAGATTGCCGCTTTGACGCGCCAGCTGGATAGTAGGCTCCTGAGGACAATTATAAAATTCACATTAGTTTTGGTATGTGTGTGCAGCAGCGTAGCAGCGTAAAAGAAAAGGTATGTTTGATACGACGCTAGCTTACCAGGTGTGGTTTTGCGCTAAGATAGTTACTTGTTTGCGTCATTACAATATTCTGGTATTTTTCACACGTTATCGCAATAGGAGAACAACAATGGACAGTTATAACAATCTCGGCTTTTTTTTTTTAAGAAAAGTAACAACCAGCTGAAAATGCAGCCAACAACCGTTAAACTGTCGGCTACTCGTTGACAATGCCGCGCCAACCGAGACCAATCAAGGTACAATTTCTACTTTTGACATCTTCTACAATCAAAATACAATTTCTACTTTTGACATCTTCTACAATCAAAATACAATTTCTACTTTTGACATCTTCTACAATCAAAATACAATTTCTACTTTTGACATCTTCTACAATCAAAATACAATTTCTACTTTTGACATCTTCTACAATCAAAATACAATTTCTACTTTTGACATCTTCTACAATCAAAATACAATTTCTACTTTTGACATCTTCTACAATCAAAATACAATTTCTACTTTTGACATCTTCTACAATCAAAATACAATTTCTACTTTTGACATCTTCTACAATCAAAATACAATTTCTACTGCTGAGATCTTACCAATAATGCTTTTCCTTCTTCCTCGAACGATCAGATCACTATTGTTATCGTCATCTTCGGTACTGGTACTTTCGTCAGCTGAAGTCATCTCACCCGGGTCCGCTAGGCTCGCGGGCTCATTGGGTCCCTCCGCCGGAATAGTATCCGCTTCAGATGAATCCGAATCCGTCGAATCGCACAGATCGATCAGCACCGGCGTTCGCTCGCGATAAGGTTTGATCACCTAGAATCAAAGGTCATAAAAACGTTAGACCATCGCTACATAAAACAAGAGTCCAACGATTTTTGTAGCCAGTTTTTTGTTTGCTTACCTAAAGCTTAAAATCCTAAACACTTCAAGAAACACTAAACCCAGACATTGCTACGTACCTTGACAATCTGGCAATCATCGTCGTCATCGGATGTATCATCAGATGACGAAACGATCACCAGCGCGCCTCTCTGACCTCCCGATATGCTCGCTGAGCTTGGCTGGGTCCCCGATGTTGACGGCTGTGGAGAACCCTGAAAAATGCAGAATTTCAAAAATACAGTATAATACGTGCAAACCTTTAATGGATTCGTTGCGGCTGCTACAACATCTGTGGAGTCGCTATTATGACGGTTATGCACCAGCAATGTCATTTTGGATCGTGCCAACCAATGCTTCTCCTTAGAGTTACATTTAACCTGTCCCATTCTTCTCAGAGCTAAATTTTCTAACATTCGTATTTGTTTGTCTAATGCCTGGGGATACTACATGTTATGTCGGGGATCTACTAGAAGTTCTTGGCAAAGGCACACCATATCCTAACCATTTCGGCTGACCAAACAGTCCATGTATATAAATTAGCCGATATTCAATTGGCCATAAAATAGTGACCATACCGTCGTCGGTGGGGGTGGTACTCGACTGGGTCCGGGTTGAGGCGACCAAGGCCGGAAAGCCGATTGACCGACGGCTCCTGGCTCTGCCCCCAAACGAGGCACGACACCTTGACCCACACCGCGCTCAATTCTCTCTCTCGTGTCACGTTCAAAAGCGCGCCTTAGTCTTTCCACAGCTTCCTGGTATGACAAGGGCGGTCGATACTCGTACTCGACATTTCTGCAGTAATATTAAAAATATCAACTTAATTATTACGCGTGATCCTGACAATGGTAGAAAGGCATCTAATAGTGAAAAACTCATTAAGTTTAAATTTGTGCTATACTACGTTACTATGAATCATACGATGCAGCATATCCACCCGTAGCGATATCCCTGCAGAGACAAGTATCACTATGTCGAAGTGAGGGCTGCTATAACAATCAGGTAAAACAAAGCTGATAATAATAATATAAATTTTGGTTTATATTATTATTATCAGCTTTGTTTTACCTGATTGTTAATTTTGGTTTCGACTGCTGTTTTGATAACGCTTGTTCACGTGATTAATAAAAAACGGTTAAAAGAAGTATAACACCATTATTGACCTTTTACATAGTGATTATCCTAATTATACGTCAACCTTATTACTTATAATTAACGTGGGATAAAAAACAAACTAAAAACCGTCAATCCGTTCCTGCCCACCTGTCATACATGACCATGTCATGGGTTGATGAAGCGAAGCAGTAGAATTCGTGTTGAAAGTGCGAAGTGTACGGGCCTAGATAGTGGTCCAGCATCTGTTAACCCAAATCGTAATTACGATTAATAAAAATATTACGATTAATCAATAACTACTTCGAACAGTGCGATTTCTAAAATAGAAAGATGTGTACAGATGGCGATAATTTGCTCAATTTCGAAGCGTAATCAGTAAACGGTTAGAAATCAGGAAAAACAATTTACAAAGGCTATCAGGTCAAGTGAGCTTCTTCTAAAGGTGACTTAGGTTCAATAAGACTCGTAGTTGGACTCATTGCTCACGCGACTTACATGTCTCATTTCTCCCGAACGGATGTCCACGCTGCAGATCATAGTCAGGATAACCTCGAGAACTAATGAGACGCTGTGCGGGGGCGGCAGAAGTGCAACCAATTCGCGGTTCAGCCACGGAATTAACCTGAAGAGTGTACCGTGCGTGGTGTATTAAGTTAGGCGAACTTACATACTATATATATATATATATATATATATATATATATATATGATGCTTGCGCCGGCAGATTCGATGGAGTATATATTAGAGAACCCTAGAAGCTAACAATCGATGACACGAATTATGAACAGAAGACATCACCTTGGCGAACTTCACCGCTTCATGAGGACTCAATTTCAGCCTCTCTATAACCTTCATATGAGTAGTTCCTTTGATTTCAGGGAACAACGAGCGTTCGCAACCGAATGTTACTACTAGCACATGAGAAATAATCCGTCACTATTGCTCAATTAGTTACAATCACCTATGCGTCTGTGCTGGGTTATTAGCATAGAATTCCGCACTGGTCTCTCTATATCGCGAATAACCGTTTGGCCGAGCGTAGTATCCCATTTCGTAGATTCCGCGGCGTTCCGCAGAAGTGGAGGGAAACGGTGTCTGCAAGTGCAAACGTTGAGTTAGACACTAGAGTCCACTATCCATCTATCTATGCGCATATGTAGGATGTTTATTCGATCTAAAATGTTTGGCTGGATTGATAGAGATTCATTCGGGGTGTGCTTGATTTATACAATTTATTTTTATAATTAGCTACTTTCTGTCCCCGTTGCGAATAGAATGGGCCTATAAACGTCCATTGGTTTAATTTACATCGAACAGCGGAGCGCCACCATCTTCACTTCTATGTATCATAACACAGGTATAGAAGTTTCACATAAGTTAACGATATATTGAGTCAATCGGCAATACAAGTTTCGCTGATATATTTTCTATATCGATCGGTGGGTACCACTTATATAAATGCGAATCTTTTATTCCTTATTTTCGGGCTATAGGTTAAGTTTACTCTGGGAATCCCAATCAGAGTTGAAACGACCAATATATGTGAGTTTGGAGTAAACGTCTTCTCCGACTTACCTGCACCATACCCCGAACAGTAGCAGCCCCGGATCCCGGCGGAACCCTAAGATGCTGGAAGATGTGGTATTGCTCGAACTCATAGTTCTCTTTGATGTTATGCACGATCGTACGGAAGGGCTTTTGGCACAACGGACATGTTGCTTTCACCTAAATTGACCATAGTATATGTTTGAATAATGTCAGAAAGTGACTATTCTGGGAATTTAGTACCTTCACAAGCTGCGCAGATACTGGAAAAATCGTCTACATTTAAATGCGTGAATTGCTGACCGCCACTCTGTGATAACTCGTTGCTTGCGACGTGTAGGCCTTTCCTCAAGTCGGTTGATTTAACAAAAAATACGAACAAATTTTTATGCACGCCAAGAAAACTAGCCCAATGAAATTTCATGTGAAGCCACAAAATAAAGAAAAACAAATCTGAATAAGGAGGAGGAATCAGGAACAGACTGAGCGGAAACAGCTGAATTCGGATATCGATATTGAATGCCCACAGTATTTGATACAATATAAAATGAAATGGTCTGCAGATTGAGCGACTTATGAGTAAAATGGCAATTCGTAATATGCATTGTGGCCTGATACAATAATAATATGTACAATAATAGTGATAATTCCATTGTCGTTCAAAGTGCAAAAGTGTCTCTCACTGACCCGACTCCACTCAACGAGGCAGGTGAAGCAGAACGGATGGTAACAGGCATCAGTGAAGCTCTTGTTTGACGGTTTACCCAGGCAGATGGCGCAAGTATTATCTGGATCCTCCGATGAGCTGGTCGACGCCGAATCTGGCCTGAAAAAGACATTCAATGAATCTGTTAACATCATATTAAGGCACAATTTATGCTGACTTGTATTACGGCCTCTGTATCAGTCGTGGAAACAGCGAAGTTGTATTTCAGCCTACTACTAGTTCGAGAGCGCACAATGTACAAACATGTCGAAACTATTTTTGCTGATAGACACCAGGAAGTGGATTAACACGAAAGGAACCTCAAACGAAAATGATAACATGACTTAATCTGATTTAGCATGATTGAATATCAAACTGATTATGCGATTATCCACATTCCCGTTGTGCCCCGTTGGTGATACTGTAAAAATGGAGCTAAATTATGTAAAAATAGTAGACTTTTAAGCAAACAAATCCAGTGCTTATTTCACTGTTACCCTTGTATTTGATTACCTTTGTGGCGAGGCCGGTGGGGAGACATTCCTGGAGACGAACTTTGGCGTTGCCGGGGACGCTGGTCTGTAAAAATACAAAACGTAGATTATTTTAACATCGATGGTTAAAAATCGATGTTGATACAAAGCTCTTTTCCGTGATTCTTTTTTGGTTCCTATATTTAACTAACTCACGTGCTCAGTCCAAGATCATTGGTGTCAGCCGTTTGATCGGAATAAAGCCTCACGCCATACATTTGGATGTAGAATAGTAGCTGAATTTAGAAAGTTCCGTATAGTGAGGGAACTCTGACGAAGAGTGAGAATAAATTAGTATTTCAACGATTGTACTACAGCGCTTGGTCGAAAACAAACGATTATCCAGTGGTTCAAACACCCGGATGTTACTTATAAACACGGCTGGTTTACTTTAAATCTACGTCATTCTTCTGTAGACGGTACGCAAACTACGCCAACCTAGAGCCAACAGGTGGAACGCGTAGAAACACTTACTTGTTTTACGTTCTATTAGAATAAGAATCGTAGAGCAATTGTGAGGCAACCGGTACACACAAAAGTGTATAGCACGAGACATGAATACAGGTTATGCATCTGAGTCCTATTTACCTAGCAGCTGCAGATGCGGTTGCCGAGGCCCCATTAACCGTGGCCACCGATGTGGCCGGAGACACTGATGTCGCACCACTATAGCCCGGCGGAGTTGCTCGTGCTCGAACAGCTCCACTGCTGATTCCGCCTTGCGATCCTCGATGAAGGCCCACATGATTATGTGTCTGCGGCGAGAGAGGTGGCGGTCCCGAACCAGGTCGAGATGTGGTTGAAGGTCCCGCTGTCGAAGGCGAGCCCCAACGGCGGGATGAGCCCCCCGTAGAGGACGGGGAACCAGACATTACAGATGGTGCACAAACATCAACGCGTGCATCGGCCACTCTATCTGTTGGTCAAACTAGAGACGACCGACAAATGAGATGAAAACACCAAATGGAAAATTGTTATTAGGCTATATGCTGCTAGCACTTGGCAATGCGCCCCTTTTTATTTGGAACTTACATAATAAGATCGTACGGCATGGTTTAACTTGAAGTGTGTATGTTACGAATTAGGTAGAAAATGTCGCGAAACGCAAACTATAGAGTGGCACATTAGTAGGTCACTATATCATTATTACTATAAGGACGGATGGCTGTAGTTAACTTCGACAAACGGTTGCTTGTATAAGTTGACTTCGTTCGTAATCGTAGCTCCTTCACCGATAGGTAATTTGGCTGGAGAGGAAGCTCTAGCTATTTACGATACCATGCGAAATTCAACCTGAGAACGATAATCGAAATTTAAAGGTTGCTTTTGATGTTGTAGGTTGCGTAAGATGTTTGCTGTTTTTCTGTGATACTTTTGCTTTGATAGTTTGAATTAGATTGTTCAGCTAGTTGAGATTTTCAAGTCTTCCACCTATGAGATATGAATGTCTTCAAAGCTCAAGCCTTCGTGGATAGTGGGCACAGCCCCGAACTGTGCTCTGTTGAGGAATAAAATTAACCACACTTTTCAAATCTGATATTGCCAGTATGCATTCAGATTTGTTACATCATAACGCGTGATGTGTGCACCAAATCGAACCGTACCCTATCTGACGACCTCATACACCATATTATGAAGCACAATTATAGTTTATTTTAATATTACCATAAAGTGTCTTGCACAATTTATATCGCGGTCAGCACGATTACTTCAATAGCTCGATTTTGATAACAGCTCACAAAACTGCGCGAAAAATTAAGATGAGCCTTGCAGGTCTCCCTTCGAAAAAATTAGGACTCCCGCTATTGAGAGCAGTCACATCACATTACATTGCGATGTGATATGACGTCTGCGTCAGGTGGTGATATCACTGATGTGATACTCTCAAAGCAGGCGGATTAACCTAGCAAGGGCTTTAAAATGAACTATATTATACCAAGAACACGAACGAAGATCGGTCGAACGCTAATACAGCGGATAATTAAATTACTGGAAACGCCGAAATTGCGTTTGAAAATATAATTGACTCAAGTGGCGGAAGAGAGTTAGAAATAAATATCTGCTATGCTTAGGTCGAGTATTTATTAAATTTTATGTTTTGATAACGATTTTCTAAGGCTAGGGCGCAATCCAGTAAACATGGTTAGCCGGCTAATGGCTGAACGAACCACGACAGTCAAGCAAAGAGCCATTGCTTTTATAAAGGTAGCACTAAACAGCTGATTCAGATTTTCTGTATACACGATATCCATATTGAACGTGTAGTGCGTAAGGCTACTCGATTCCCAGACATTGAACAAAGCCGAGCGCTACATGTCCGTACTACATCGCTTGTACTCTAGAGGGCGTAACGAACAAAGCGCCGACGAAAACAAGATTTTGGACCTTAATAAACTCTTCACAACTCTTAAGCTAGGTCATTGCTTGCGCAGGACCTACGTCGGATTTATTCGTGCAAACAATAGGCTAATTCGATTCAGAAATTGCAGGCATTGCCGTCAATCTCGTCGAATTTCATTCGCTAAACTTCAACGGCAACCAACCGACTCGAACTCCATTGCTCCCCAAGCAATAATTTCATCTTCGCTGATCTCAATCCCCATCGCAATTGTTCCCAATATGTTGTTGGCTCTCTACAGGGCCACAAACATCATAGTCGTCTGTCCGTGTACAGCATGCGAAAACAAGGAACCCCATATTTAATAAGAGACATCCGGACCCCACTGATTTTAATGGCAGAAAGCTGCTTACCATCATCCTTGAAGGCCAACAGGTCCTCTGTCCAAATGATACGATTGATTAAACGGAACGCCTCGTCGACTCGTGGCGAGGGGTCCGCACCACACTAATCTATTGCACACACTCACAAACACAAGCTGTTTCAGTCGAGATACGCAACACTGCTTACCATTGCTCGAATGTATCGAATTTCCGATGTGAATATACCGCCCACCGTTTTGACGTTTCCGTCGTGGAAACTTTCTGATCGACAACTGCTGCTTACACGTTTACTGTGCGTACATGTATGTCTCACTTGCGATGTGAGATACAGGACGAATATATAATTGTACACCGTCCCATCAATACGTTGAGCGTGAGCCCACAATTTCGATGCACAATTTTTTGTTTACGAACAGTGATTTGATTTTAACATCAGCCTGTGGTCAACACACAAATTTGCTTCTATGTTTGTTATTACCGTGTTGATATTATATGCTAAGGGCTCGATCTCGGCAGACAACACAGTACTGGCATACGCAATCCGTCCGCTAGGCCAATCTCGTATTCACCGGCTGACTGTAGAACTGTACGACCTATCTGCGCCCTATTAGCCGAGTCCCTTAACACCAACACCAGCAGCATAAAACACGGCACTGGTACACGACCGCCGCCGCCGCTGCCGCCACTACAGCAGCATCCAGCACTAATTCACAACGACAAATGGGGTCTCCCGCAGTCAGTGGTCAACACACATAAACAACGTAAATAAACCCTGCGAACGACCGCGAATTCAACAGAAGAAGACCGAGTTGTGCTGTGGCTCAGTAGTCGCCTGCTGTGATGGCGCGAAGCGAGATAGCTACCACCACCTTCCCTAATCAGCATCGACGGCAGTTCCAACTGATGACGGTAGCAGCTAACCGGAATCCGTCCGTATCGCGCATCAGGCAGAGGTCTTTTACTGAATAGCTGTTGCTATTGTTGTGTGTGTGTTGCCGTTGTTGGCGCCGTCGACATCATCAACTCCGATGCTGCTGATCTTCGCTTATTGTCCCCTTTCCCTCTGGAATCGTTCGAAATCAAGCTAGTTATATTTGGGAGAGTGCGTTTTATGCGGCAGGTGCCGACTAGCGGTGGATTCTACAATTGTCGCATCGATTCGTGATCATCCGTGTTTGGAAATATTCGGGGTTCTAGGTATTGTCAAGTACCCAAGTTTTCAACTCACACACCGATAACAAGGTGCAGAGTTTCAGATGGCTGATACCGAACGGAATTCGCGGAGAGAATCACAGGGAGGAAGGAGAGATGGGACAGCCAAATAGGATATGTTCTGTAGTGGGTGCGAATGTGGTAGAGAGAGAGAGAGAGCGAGAGAGAGTATGTGTAAACGCGTATTCTAAATGTGCAAAGGTGTGTCTGGTATTGGTTTCGTGTCTGTGCATTGCACAACGCTGCAATGTTTACAATCGCTTAAAGACATCCTGACAACAATGCAGCATGCTGGGAGCCTAGCACTGTAGCTATTTGCCGGGGGCTGTGAAAAATACTCAGAAGTGGTGTTTTTGACAGATAAAAACCACCACTAAATGGAGGTCGTTTATGATATTGCGTACGCATATTTTGATCCACCTCAAATTAGCCCACTTAATTATTTACTCGATTAAGATCTGGGATTGGAGCACACGGATCAACATGTAGCCCTCTAAAATCAACAAGAGGCATGTGCATAGGTTCAACTAAAATTTCGCCTTTGACCAAGTGTAATTTTTCGAGCTCTCGCCTTCAACTCTGATCAGAGAACGAAACAAACATTTACCTCAATGTGGCGACTCTCGAATCTCTACAAAACTGCGATCAGTAACAAAATTTGTGTGTTTACAAAACACGGTGTGTCGCTTAAAGGCCACCTACTGAGCTGGGTTGTCGTGGGCGCGGAGCCGTGCTCCGTGTCTGTGTTTCTCTCTTCCTGCTATCTCTGTGCATATCAACGGGCAGTGCTCGATTTGACAGGAGGCCGCCTTGAGGGGTGTGTTTCGACTGCTCAACAGCACATTGATGCTGCTCGGTGCTAGGGCTGCTGCTGCTGCTGTTGAGTTTGCGGCGGCTGTGGCGGCATACGAAGATCTCGGCGGAGTGTGTCGATGATTGTGTGTATGTGTGGGCGCTCGTCATACGGTGAGTGAACCCTGTGCCGGCAAGTGAGGCCGTGAAGGCGCTGGACTGGGGTTACGGCTCGTATCCGGTGCACGCACGACCGGGACCACATCTCAAAACCGAATTCGTGTTGGGAGAACAAGTCAAACTTTGTCAATTTCTAGAGGAGTCCACGAAAGGGAGTCGTGCTAGTGTCTGCAGTCGTCGGTACATCATCGTCCTTTCGTGTGAACAGAGGTTGGGCACTCGAGACCGATAGACTACAGTGCTTCCTTATACTGTTACCTGGGAGTAAACCTTTAGTCAGCCCTCGAAGGCCCAGGAACGTATCGATCTTGTGGCCAGCCGGCGATCAAGGTTGTTTGTTGACGAGTCGAGAAACAAAACAACTCCCCGTCTGACTAATCCCCGCGAGAGGTGAAGTGTAAGTGGCTAAGCGAATGATAGGGTGAGGTGGGTGCCAGCGCCCAGCGATAGAACGCACGTTTGTTGGCCAACGTGTAGCCGATTCACCAGCACAGGAACTTCATCGTCGCCGTCAGCATCACAGCATTGTCATGGATTCACAGGGACGCAAAGTAATCGTGTGTGACAATGGAACCGGCTTCGTTAAGTGTGGATATGCAGGCTCTAATTTTCCTGCGTTCACCTTTCCCAGCCTTGTCGGTCGGCCAATTTTGCGGGCGTCGACTAAAGTCGGCGAGATGGAGGTTCGTCTTATTTGCTATAATAATAATGAAATATATGTTATCGTGTTGTAGTTTAGAACGTAACAAAATTCCAGGTCATTCTTGCAAAGTGCATATGTCTAACTGTAATTTGTTTCATATGGAACATGACTCATCTAATCAGAAAAATAACGGCTACCTTTCGGACGAAGGCAATTTCTTCTGAGTGGTATCTGGATAGCATACATCCGGATGCAATCCTCAAAGCAGTACTGTGGACGTTAAATGTTGGCTGTGTGTCAGCCCGGAAAATATATTTATACATTCAGATTCATGTTCGACCTGAGCACAAACTCAGTACAATCTCTATATCTACTTATGACGTAACAACTTAATAAAAGCAGAGGCTCTGAACCAAGACGTGTGTTTACACATGTACGAATTTGAGCAAACTTCAGTCTGGCTGGCAAATGTGACACGTTGGTTGATATACTGATGAAGCCAGTGGTCCTGCGATCTGGCACCATAGTACTACAAGACCCGGCACTCTGTTCAGAGTCAGTGTTGGCGGTATCGCTCCGTTTCTCGGGGGGGGGCGGTGGGAAACAACTCCAAACAAGGAATCGCATTGGATTGAAAGTCCCCGCTGTACGGTGTCTATTATCGAAGAACTGTTGTCATTGGCCTGCCTGGCTGGCTGGCCTTCTCGTTCTTTACCGGCATGACTGACTCATTCAATTGCCATTGGACGATTTCATGATGCAACGCGTGATTGGGAACGCCGAACCGGCGAAGGGCAGGCGGCGCGCCGTCATCTCCCACACCGGCCCTACCAAATCAGCGATAATTTTTTTCTGAGATTAGTTAGTATTATTGTTATAGGATTATCATCGTTATTGCTACCTTGCTTTATACCTCTTGAGATAATAAATGCGCTCGAAATAGTGAACCTAGAACAGATCCGTAAATCTAATTAAGGGAATGCAGCAAGTTATTCAGTTAGTTAATAATTGAAGGCACAGAAGATGCAATATTCGGCTTCGCTGAATGCCTCTTATAACAGAACTGATCAATGTAGGTGTGCCGAACGTTTGTATGGGAAGAGCATTTCTTCTCGTCGGTCTCCAAGTTGATCCATGAAGAAAACATAGCGAAGTAGTAGCACAAATAATAGCGGCTTAGCTTTTAAAATCTGGTTACAAATTGAAAGGTTTTCTGTTCCGTGAGTACTTGCGAGAAGATTACATGTTGGCAGCTCTTTATTGATCTGGAGCAAAACCTTCCTTGCTGTCTATGCATTCGTTCACAACGATACGATGTTTCAATGGTGTTCATCTTATCTGTTGTGAAAGGTTGTATGATTCACCTATTAAATCCTCTGGGACTACTCGCCCCAGTGAGAACAGTACCTAGCCCGCGAGAGGATGTATGATCAGGGATTACAGGTATACACTGATTTATAACTATCAATGTTCCTAATTGCAATTTAGAACCAACGATTAAGTCTGTGATCTGTTGGAAAAGTCAAAGATCGTTGCGTCGCATGCCCTGCTATGCTGCATACATTACACGATTTTTATGGACTAACGAAGATTGTTAATGGCAATCATTTTTGAATTTCATTTTTCTGCATTCTAGGTGAAAGACCTGATGGTCGGCGACGAGGCGTCCAAGCTCCGATCGATGTTGGAAGTAAATTACCCGATGGAAAATGGAATGGTAGGTAAACATAACAGATTCACCGGATTGTAAACGTACACAATGTATATGGCACCCACCAGACTGCTGAGTGGAATCAGCATCTATCGCTATCATTAACAAACAATTGTAACGCTGTAAGGTGAATTGTAGCGCCGATTCTGTGTCGATTCTCATAATTATTTTGAAAAGGACCCTATGGATCTATTTAATTAGCACTAATTTACTTATGTATATTCCACAGGTACGAAATTGGGATGACATGATGCACGTGTGGGACTACACTTTCGGAGAAACGAAGATGAATATCAATCCCAAAGAGTGCAAAATTCTTTTGACCGAACCCCCAATGAATCCTCTAAAAAATCGGCAGAAAATGATCGAAGTCATGTTCGAGCACTACGGCTTCGATGCTGCATATATTTCCATTCAAGCCGTTCTTACGCTTTACGCGCAGGGTCTATACACCGGTAAGTTATGTTCGATAGAGTGTAAGCATATAAAGTGAAGGCATTCTCGGCTTCTCGCTTAGCGTGTATAGCCGTTTCAAATGGTGCTCAACGCTTGCGTGTATCCTAGCGGAGTTTCATTTTTCGGCCTAGGATATAACTCTTTTGCTCGAAATATTATAACCAGTCGTACTGCTGCTGTATGTGGTTCGCATACACGTGTGTTTATTTCAGGCGTTGTGGTGGATTCTGGAGATGGCGTGACGCACATTTGTCCTGTATTCGAGGGCTATGCATTACCTCACCTCACAAAAAGGCTGGACATTGCTGGCAGAGATATCACTCGTTACCTTATCAAATTATTGTTGCTCAGAGGTACAGTGGCATAGTATTAGTATTTTATATTGACTAAGTAGGATGCATATGTTGTTATTTTTTATAAAGATGCTTAATGGAGATGACAGCTTTCGAAATAGAAAAGCAAAGCGTAACGTAATATTCTTCATACATCAAAACTAACGTCGGGTTGAACTGGCGTGTGCATTAACAACATAGCTTTCAAAATGATAGGTCTTCAACGGAATATTTAAGGATCCTCTTGTAGGAGTATTCGGAAGTTGCAAAAGAATATTGTCAATTCGTCATTGCATTGATGTAGGTGTCAGATCTCACAGCTCTACTGTGAGGGGTACGTCGCAGCCAAATGTGTATAATTTATGCGGACATTTATATCGGTGTGTGTTGTAGGCTACGTTTTTAACCAGTCAGCAGACTTTGAGACCGTTCGAATGATGAAGGAAAAGCTCTGCTACGTATCGTACAATGTTGAGTTGGAGCAGAAGCTCGCACTTGAGACAACATTCCTCGTCGAACCGTACACTCTTCCAGGTGAGCTTTGAGTTCATTACAATTTTGGATTGAATAAACCTTGTCATTAAATTTAGAGACCTGAATCAGCAGGTACTGAGGATTCCGTGAACTCATTTTCTTTCGAGTCTCATCGAGGACTCGGCTAGCTTGCGAATCCAAAATGTATTGTATGTTAGTAACTAGTCGGCCATTTCAGTCAGTGCCCTTTTGCGGTAGTGTAAAATAAATTTTGGATATTCATTTTTCATTGTATAACGTATATTTCAGATGGTAGACAAATTAAATTGGGCGCAGAGCGTTTTGAAGCACCCGAGGCACTTTTCCAGCCTCACCTGGTCAATGTCGAAGGGCAAGGTATCGCCGAGCTGGTGTTCAACACGATCCAAAATGCAGATCTCGATATGCGACTCGAAATGTATAGACACATTGTGCTATCAGGCGGTTCTACGATGTACCCTGGTCTGCCGTCAAGACTCGAACGGGAAATCAAACAGCTCTACCTTGAACGAGTTCTCAAGGGTAAGCTGTTTCCACAGCTAGTGCTGCAAAACCTCTTTTGTGATTTACTTGTGTATATTGGCCTGGCCAATGCACCTCGGTCGCTATGTAATTGATAATTAGGTTGATGATAATTATACTGATTAATCTGTAACTACAAGACTGCAGTGTTCGAGTTTTGTTCCCACTCCAGTTGTGTATGGTGCTCTGACTTAGTCGTTTAGTCACATTGCCCTCAATCTCCTAAATGCTCATGGACAACTATTGCTGTTGCTTTGCGTTTCTTAGGCGATGCGGAGAAACTGAAAAAGTTCAAAATTCGAATTGAGGATCCCCCTAGCCGAAAAGATATGGTGTTCATCGGAGGATCAGTGCTAGCCGACGTAACGAAGAATAACGAGGACTTCTGGATCTCGCGACAGGAGTATCAGGAGAAAGGGCCGAAGGTTCTCGATCGACTCGGCCACCGGCCCTCGTAGTGGCCCATCTACAATTATGCTAATATATACGGAATACACTGGTGGGCATGACAATAAGCAATCTGTGAAACGTAACAACAAGTTTACCACAAGCTACCAAGGGCTATCTAGTGGGGAGAGACGCACCTCCGAGGTCTGAAAAGGCACTGATCCGCTCGGGCATGTTCGTTGCTATTTTATTGAAAGATGAAGGGGCTAATCAGTGTCTGTCATATTTGTATGTGCAATGAATATATGGTGAAGTGGTAGGACTCGTCACCTAGTACAACATGACAGATGGGAACAGAGTAAGCAGAATACACAGAGTCGGAGAAGGATGCCCGTCAATATACAGTATTTCCTCATGACGACCAATTCATCGCTACACGCAGGCACACTACCGCGAACAGCGATAGTGGGACGGGTCAAATCGAATTTCCAACACTTTCAGTAACAATCTTTCAACAATGGTAGTGTCCCCTCGTTTGTCATTTGATTGAATTCAACTAAAATTCGAATGAAACAATGTGAAATTATGCAAAACATCCGGTTGATACGTGCGTGAGTAATATGTGACACAATTGCGTTGTATATATGATATTTGCGAGTCGCAGATGTAGGTGATTACCATGGCATTTTGCGTCAGCTAGTAGAAGGATGACATGGACAGGTAAAGCTGGCTATGAAATCAGCGAGGGTGAAATGCAGAACGAAACTAGAAACACCAAGGGAGAAAGATGTAGGAGACTCTGAAGGCGAGAGGCTTAGCCAAATGTAATTCCATTCATTCCTTTTATCAATAATTTATTATAATTATTCTTATACGCTTTTAAGTGCTTTTTTTTTTTATTAACGACATATTTTTGTTGCTGTTTATATAATATAATGATTATAACTGTAACGCGGCTAGGGTAATATAATGATAGCGAAGAATAAAGGCGTATTGTACGAAGGCATATAGCAAAATATACGAAAAGCCATAAATATATACAGCGTAGTAAATATATGCATATATTTAGCATGAAGCACACACACATAGTACATAGTGCTGTTTGTTGATTTTTCTTCTCGTGAAGACCTACTGGTGAATGACTGGCGGTGCGCGCTATTGTTTTACGTTTTTTTTCATTATTGATATAGATGACGTGGCTGTGAATAAGTTACGCTACACAAATTAAGTTCACCATCAGAACGAAGGAAGAAAACGACAACAACAACAAGAACCATCATTGTGTCGAGAAATAGTCAGCATTGTATTTGAGTGTACCAAGAACTCACGTGACCAATGGTTACACAGACAGGAACATACACACACACACAGACAAACAAATACACGGACAGAGATCCGATTCTACATGAAACGTCGTGTTTACGTACGGATGTTAGTTAACATCCGTTATCTATGAGAAAGAAATGCGGAAGAACAAGAAGCAAGCGGATATGAGAAAATGGAGATAGGTAAAACAATTTTAGTAGTAATATAACAGGAATTGAGCTAATTAGCGATGCGCTGCCACGAAACGAACGTTATGAAAAACCAGAGCCACATAAGTATCTCGTATTGCTTATTTTTGTTACGCCAGAGCCCACCCTGCTATCGCTACTAATGATGAGTGTTTTAGATGCTACTACTTAATGATACAAAGACACACTGTCGAGACCGGGGGCGAATACACAATAGGAGAAGAAGAGGTGACACGGGCCCTAGGCTACATCAATACAATTTACAACAATGACATTTTCTACACCCTGCTAGAAAAATAACAGAACACGGTGGTATGAGCTCAAAACTAATTTATCGATTGCCTAGGAGGTAATTTTATAATGATATCAAAGCGAGAATAAATGCGAAGAAGTTTTAAATATGGGTAAGTGGTCAATACAGAATAAACAAGATATTTATCATGTTAATAATAGACTCTACACTGCGCAGATAGTAAATAAACGAAGGTAGGTCCTCCGAGAGAACGCGAAACACAAGGAAAATGTTATTGGACATTGCCCAAGCTAAATGGAGCTCTGTCTGAGAATTTACAAATTCTTACTCAGCAGTTGAAGGCGAACGAGTGGCATATGACAATATAGAATTTGCTCGTCTCTACCTGCCGTGATGATTATGCGATTGTACTAATTACGAACGAACGTAGATATTGAACAAGTCGCAGTTGATACTGTAACTGAAGAAGGCGTAGTCTGTTGCCACTTCATCACGAACACGAGCAGAAGAGAGAATGGGAGACTGAGAGAAATTGAAGAAATGCATATTCGTTTGGTGGAAAACAAACGCCGTTGTCCAATCGGCGTCGATGGTCAAAATTAACCCGGCCAGAATGAACGCTTGAGAGGACGCTGAAGCATGATATGCGATATGCTACAATAAATGAGGGCTGATGTAAATGTGCCGCTGCCGAGTGAAACCCGTGAATCGATAGCACGGACAGAGGAAGTCTACAATGTTAGAGAAAGGAAGAGACAAATAATAAAATCGATTCATTAATCACTTCGAGTATTACGAGCGAATGCTTATTTGATTGGGGGGGGGGGGGGGGATTGACATTGCCGTGCCGTCACACAGGAAGAACGCCCAGACAACTGTATATATGCTGTAGAAAATTTACAGTCCTCACCGATCATAAACTACTAGGCTAGTAGCCATTTTTGGAAGCAAAAAAGCTATCCCCATTTATACCGCAAATTGGCTACAAAGATGGGCGACTTGTTACTTTTAGGTTGTGATTTCGAAATCAAGTATACCAGTACAAGTTTGAACTATCATGCACATACACTTTCACGATTGATAACTAACCAAAATCATCATAAGGAATCAGAGGATTCCGTAATAGCCAACATAAAAGTGCATTTTCAATCGGCATCTATTACTTTAACTCGTTCATTCCACTTGACACTTAAAGAAATTCAATATCACACGAAAATGGATACAGTTATACAACAAGCTTTGAAATCTGCAAGAACCGGTAAATAGCCTCAACGTGCTTACTTCAATGACCCTGTTAGATGCATCCAAAACCATAAATATTCGCTTTCGGAACACAATGGATATTTAATGAGTGCCGACATTATTGTCGTACCTAAACTTCTACAACATAAACTATTAAAACAACTACATTACGGACACCCCGGATGTAACAGAATGAAACTTCTAGCCAGATCATATGTCTAGTGGCCCCTGGATTGATCAGGATCACATCATACGGATTCAAATCGTTCGTTGAGTAGATTGGTGTTGAACATTTGACGTTGGCCCCCTCTTGTCCCCAGTCCAACGGACAGGTCGAACGATTCGTAGATATTTTCAAATGATCATTTAAGAAATTGCGAGCAAATCACTGTATACGAACAGCTGTCGATATAACAGTACACTTTTATCGTATTACACCAAATGACACTGGCATCACACGCGCTGAACTCTTCCTTGGAAGAAAAATTCGTACTACCCTTGACTTGGTTAAGGAAGAACAACACAAAACACCGGAACCACGAAATCTGAGGGATAAGCCAGATTTCGATCGACATCATGGAACAAGAACAAAAGAATTCGGTATTGGAGACAGAGTCGTTGTCGAAGACTACAGGAAAACCAATAACTGGACCGAAGGGAAAATAACAGTAAAACTCGGTAAAGTCATATACAAGGTCCAGCTTGGAGATATGGTTTGGAAAAGACATTGCAATCAAATGAGCCATAGAGACAACCCAGCATTGAATCTCAAAAGTCGACCAAAAGTAGACCACAAAGAGTTCATAGACGACCACCAAGTCGACTTCAAGTTTCACATAGAGGCTCAACTTATTAATCTAAAGATTAGCATTACTTGTCAAAAACTGACCGAACCGGTCTAGAACGCCCGGATTAGTTCAGCATGACCAATATAGTAGGAACTTGAAGCAATGCTCTACACAGTGGTACGGAGGCTGCTAAAAAGTAAACTATCATAAAGTAACCTGAGGTACAAAAAAGCGGCCTAGCGTTTAATGTAGCCCTTGAGGTCGGACAGAAGGTCCCGCCAGTAGCTCCCGAATAAAAATCGACTAGAATCTGAGAATACTATCACGATGTCGCGTTTGGGTACCGGACTTACGATGGGTCATGCAGTTTCAGACTCGATAGCCTGCTGAGATTCAATGATTTCTCAAATAATTTTAAATCTTAATATCCAGTTCTGCACGAAGTTACGTTTGAAAAACATGAATATCCTTACACTCGCTACCCTTTGCATATTAAAAATTGGTCGCCACGGCCTCACGGGTCAAGTATTGCCCATTACGGGGATAAGGCTACTGAGGACGTACAACCCTTTTAAAATAAATCTATAATCAGAAGGATTCCGTTCATTAAAAATACAATCACCACCATAATCGCCACCATCCCCTCTTCATTGATTTGTGAAGATAGCATGATTCCTTATTCATTTTAGGACGATGAAATGTCGGGGCAACCTTTACAATATTTTTCAACGATGTCATACCTAGCAAGAATCCACAGATTAAGAAAGGTGATCAAGATATCCAAAAATTCTCCCAGTCTGGCGGGATTTGAACCCCAGCAATATGTCCTTCCTGCTTCATAAGACACCCATAAAGAGATAGTTAAACGGCCCTAATGGTCCTGAATGACGATAATTATACTAATAACAATAATACGATTAATCTGAACAAATGGATGGTCAGTGAAGTGGATAGCGAACTCCCTCGTTATAAAGAAGGAAGTGTGGTAAGCTGGCGATCCAATAGGTCTCTCTAAAGTACTAAATAATAGCCCCGCCTCTACATATTCGTTTCTTTCCTGTTCCCGAGTTGTTTCGCGACGGTACCGGCTACAATCTACATCGGCCCGAGATTTATTGGCTCGAGATTTTGTGTCGAAGCATGATTCTGACATTTTCAATCAGAATTTAGCGTTCTCTGTTCTGTCCACTCCGTCGCACCCGTTGTCCACTTTGTTGTGACATTTTTTCGTGACAATGAAGTGGGCATCTTGACCAAATTTCCGATATTTTAAAATTAATGACATACTATATATATATATAGCGGTGTAGAAGAATGACTCCAAGCTATTTTCGATGAGCATGAACTTCATGATTACTTATTCAGGTCTTTGAGGGAAACGATATCCAACAAAAGTGTCCACTCCGCCGTATTTTTCTCGTATAATAATTTGTTATATATATATATATATATATATATATATATATATATATATATACATCAATATTAATACGGCATAATACTAAAATTGTATTATAGGCATACATGTGGCTTCATTTTGCTCAACCCTGATTAATCGCCTGGCTGGAAAGCTTTGTCGGCTAGATATTTGTGAGGTTTCATGAGAGCGTGTATTATCTATTTATATTAATATAAAACTAATATGAAAAATATTGTTGGACTGCGCTACTCCGTACCATTGGTAGTAGGGCACTCAATACGGGTACACTAAGAGAGAAACTATATTTGGTCATAGGCGTGACCACTTTCCGATAAGGTTTGTCTGACGGTACGTAACGGCTGCCAGTTAATACATCCTACGCACAGGTGGCGCCCCCTAGTGTAGAGGACCATGACTCATCTCGGATCATGAGAACATCTGAGAAACAACCACCACATTCACCAAGTTCCAGTGAACAATGAACCGTAAAGGTTACTTGTCTAAATGGGACCGACGATCATCTGTCAGTCTCCACTTAGGTCAGATACTTGCTTAGTTCTCTGGTAAGCGTTTCGAAATGCCTAATCCGAACGACAAAGACAATGCAATAGACAAGTTCGACTTCTTCCTCTTGTTAATTTTGCTCAAGACAAGCTGCGGCACTGTGTTACGAGTTAAGGTTAGAGAGGCGAGATACAGTACGTAGGTTAAACGTGTTTGACTTTAGGTCAGACGAGACGAATTTCTCTAGTTTACGTGTTGCCGGCCTACATGTCACTAAACTGGTAGCTCGGAATGTGTCTGTGGTGCCAACAAGATACTACAAACACTGCGACTTTTATATTCGTTGGTAGTATTTTGCCTTACCTCTGGTCTTAGCGTGTGACATCGATGAACGAAGCTGTGAGAAGACAAAGGCTAGAAGACCGAAGGGGCTTATCCCATTTGCTGCTACGGACGTTGTAGCGCTGTCGTGGCACCACCTGTTGTGCTTGACTAACTTTGTCCATTTATAGACTTACTTCTCGAGGAACTGCATCGTTCGGTGCTGTGGATTGCATGGTCCTACACCGTCTCAGAATTGTCTCATAATTGTCATCGTTTCGTCGAGCGACAGTAGTAGCTGGTAGTGTGACAAGTGAACAACAGAGAAATCTGTGGTCCGGCGGCCGCTACCCTTTTCCTGGGGTTCACATTTAGATGTAGATGTTCGTAGTGGTCAATACGGATAACTGACTCTTTAAAATACCTGTGTGGCCTTGCAGATCTGAGTGATTGCCCAAGATAGTTTGTCGATGTGACTCAGCCTTAGAACAAGTTGGACAACAAGTTATCATGGATGACCAGGGCCGAAAGGTGATTGTTTGCGACAACGGCACCGGCTTCGTGAAGTGTGGATATGCGGGCTCACAGTTTCCGGCGTTTACCTTTCCGAGCCTTGTGGGTCGGCCACTTCTGCGGGCGTCAACTCGAATCGGCGACATGGAGGTTCGTATTTCTTCAATGCGGTTTCTGCCACTATGAGAGAGTCACGAATCCTCCTCACTGAGTTGGAACAAATATAAATAAACAAAAAAACCTACAGAAAATAGACCTATGTTAAGTAATTCCGACGCATAAATCGTTCACAAAACCCGAAACCTGTCCGGCCGCAAGTCGTGGTCTCGTGAAATTTGCAGTTGATGGCTTACAGTGGACTATATTGTCGAACTATAATAGGTAAACATTGTGTTCATTATCGAAACAGTTTAAATCATCCCTGTTGTTGGGGATAACTTACTACAGTTGCTATTCTTCAGGTTTTATTAATAATTAAGAATAGTTAATAATAATCTGCCGAAATATTATTTCCGGCTGATTGAAAAATCTGCCGGAAATAATATTTCGGTATATTTAAGAGTCATATGTACAACTTTAAAGGTGAATTCGAATTTTTTGTTACAGGTTAAAGATCTAATGGTCGGAGATGAGGCGTCCGAGCTACGATCAATGTTAGAAGTGAACTATCCTATGGAAAATGGAATGGTAATAGAACATACATTAGCGTTAACATGAATGTTAGATAAGTTAATTAGCACATGTTGCTTCATACATATGCTCACTGACGTGTGCATATGCTGTGATAATAGCCGTACTTCGTTAGGCAGGGAGCTTTATTTATTAAAATAATTAAATATAAGGAAATAAGTATACTTGACATGTGTTTTTGTGACAATATCTGACATGGCTTACCTTGCAATATCATGATTAGTTTGAGCTCAGGAGGCAGATCTTGCAGGAGAAGGTCGCTTACGGCTATTTTCAATCTTGGACACCGTTGAATTGAGAATGGTGTGTTTAGAACAGGGAGCTATTTGACCAAATCGTTCAAGGAATGACCAAAAATGCCGTCTAATATTATATTATATATGATGATATCGTATAATATTATAAAGCGATATAAATGCATGTTTTTTATAGCTTTTATTTAGACACAGCGAACGCGCGATGATTATCGTACTTGTTTTTACATTGATGGTGTAACATGCAGGTGCGTAATTGGGATGACATGCTTCACGTGTGGGACTATACGTTTGGACCCGAGAAAATGAACATTGAGCCAAAGGACTGCAAAATCCTCATGACTGAGCCTCCGATGAATCCTTCGAAAAACAGACAAAAGATGTTCGAGGTGATGTTTGAACATTACGGGTTCCATTCTGCATACATCTCTATCCAAGCCGTTCTTACGTTGTATGCACGGGGTCTAAGGACTGGTAGGTTAAACCAGACACCGATTTACCTTCAATACCTCTATAACAAAAGATATCGTTATTGAAACAAGGTCACTATCGAGACGCACTGCCACCGATCTCTCAAACGCAGCTGGCCTATGAGATGTTCATGTCTCACAAGTGTCCTTATGCAACACAACGTATATTCTAGTTGTTGACAAAAGGCACCAAGAATGAAAACCGAACGCAATTGCGCGCGTCCCTCGATGCTGGTCTATCATTTCCATCTGCTCTTGGGACAATTGTTTGCTAATGGGTTCATCTAAATTCGTTCTCGTAACCTGCTGCTTCACCTGTGTGCGAGTCTTTCAGGAGTCGTTGTAGATTCAGGCGACGGCGTAACACACATCTGTCCGGTGTTCGAGGGCTTTTCGATGCCGCATCTCACGAAACGGTTGGATGTTGCCGGCAGGGACGTTACCCGACACCTAATCAAGCTACTGTTACTCAGAGGTAAAAAACAAATATATATATATATATATATATATATATTTATTTGCTGTATATCTGTTGGTGCATAAGATAGCATTTACGCCTAACAACAGGAGGCTATATCATAAATTATTTATTTCGTAACACTTTGTCGGGAAGTGAGCTTAGTAAACTGCGCCGTTCCTACCTGCGTGTGACCACAAACAATTGACTAACTGAGCCCCACCAATTGGATGAATACATTACCAGTTACTGAAGGAATCGCTATTCATTGCTCAAATTGGAAGGCGATGCGCTCACACTTGCGCTCGCTGTGAACGAATTTAGATTAAATTTAGACGACTTTAGATCTTTAAATAATCAAGTGTTTTGCTTGTCTAATCTTTCGAATCGAAACTTGTTTTCAAATTATTATAATTCATTTCTAGTAAAAGAATATCTAAGTATATCTCAAGTATATTCTTACTACAGTTTTTTGCCAATATGATAATTATCGAAGTGCTACAGTTCAGGCATATATACTATCACGTTTCTTCTATTAATAATAATCATGGTATATTAACTAAACACATGCGCACGCGTTTCGAACCAAATTGCTCACTTCTCCCGAATATTAAATGCGGTGCCAGTGTCTATCTGGAAGCATTTCCGGGATGTGACATTACTTGATAACAAATCCTATAAATCAATCACGTAAGCAGCATAACGAACCTGCCAGAGCTATATTCTCGCGTTGGGTTCAACCTTGTGAAACGGGTCTGCTGTGCCAATTTCAAATAAATTGCTCGATTTGACTTGAAAGGTGGGCCTTCTACGGTTTCAAACATAAATCCATGAATGATGATCCCATTGTTCCTTCATCAGGGACAATTGCATGTCACTGATCAGTGAACAGTTTCGTCTTCTGTATATAGGTATCTCTTTTGTTTATATAGGCACATGACTGTTATTGTTATTTTTATCCTCCTAACCTTGATAGTTATCCGAACAATAATACCGCGATTATCCATTAGGCTACGTGTTTAACCAGTCCGCAGACTTTGAGACCGTTCGAATGATGAAGGAAAAACTCTGCTACGTGGCCTATGATATCGAATTAGAGAAAAGGCTCGCCCTTGAGACGACATGCCTTGTTGAAGAGTATACGCTGCCAGGTGAGCCCGCATTACACAGTTCAACTAATTGGGCCGTGAATGTAAGAGATAAACATTGCTTTCAAACAAATCTTACGTTGCATGGCACAATGAAAGAAAATTTATATAATATTAATTATATAAATTTAGGAGTATTACTGCTATTATTACTGCTAAAATATCAGTGGTTAACTGCAATGTTCGTTTCTTGTCCATTATCGCTATTGAGCATTATCCACTCACTGACCTTAGCCAACAGTGATAGTACTATTTGTTATAAACAAATACAGCTACGCCAACAAATGATTACACTGTGTCCATTTTCTTCTTCTTCTGCTAGCGATCACACCTGGTACGTATCCAGAGCGGTTGAAAGATTTATAAATTATTAATAATTGTAATATATAATGCAATGATAATAATATAATCACCTCCCAATAATGCAATAGATAGTAAGGCAGGCTGGTACGTGATGGACCTTTCAAATGGCCGTCCCGTTTGATCTTTGCCTCAGATGGACGACAAATCAGGGTGGGCGCAGAACGCTTCGAGGCCCCTGAAGCGTTATTCCAGCCTCATCTGGTGGACGTCGAAGCGCCGGGCATAGCTGAGATGGTGTTTAGCACAATCCAAAGCGCGGATATCGACGTTCGTCTCGAGTTGTATAAGCATATCGTGTTATCGGGTGGATCGACGATGTACCCGGGGCTGCCATCGAGACTTGAGAGAGAAATTAAACAACTTTACCTTCAGCGAGTGCTCAAAGGTATGAAGCTGTGGTCAGTCTGATACGATAAGCAATGCTTTGACTTTTGAACTTGTCAGGTTAACGTGTTGGTCAATGATCCGTGATGACACTCATTGTGAACGTTTGCAACTATTCCATTGTATAGATCAGTTGAATTACTACAATTGTGCGGGATAATCTCTCCGAGTGTAGTTCGAAACCGCCTGGCCATTTTGCTGCGAGACAAACATCGTCACGAACAAATTTAGCGTTTTACTCAGCTGTTACTGCTTTAATTGGTAAATAGGTGATGTGGAAAGATTGCGGAAGTTCAAGATCCGAGTTGACGATCCACCGGGCCGGAAAGATCTCGTGTTCGTTGGAGGATCAGTGTTGGCCGACGTGACTAAGAACAAGGATGATTTCTGGATTTCTCGGCAAGAGTACCTGGAGAAAGGTCCTCAGGTTTTTGAACGGCTTGGCTATTGTCCTACGTAGTCAGTCGAACCTGTGAGTCTACCATTATTATTGCAACAAGCATCCGGTTAACGTCTACCAGATTTTCTATGGAGCCATAGGCTTACCGTAATCCAAAAACTACAATTTCTTCGATAATGGTATCATGCATTATCAAAATACACTCAGTTAAAGCTCAGCAAAATATATCATAAATACGAAGAGAGGCCACAGATTGCTGACTGCTAAGTCGCTGTTTTGACATAACGGTCTTTCTGACAACTAATAACTAATAAAATAGCGATTTGACTTCATTTTACATTTGTGATAACAGCCCGATTATTCGTTACCGATACGCCCTCTTTAAAGCTTTCCCCCTTCCCCCATCTCTGATGTTCGCTCATACTATCGTCCCCGGCTTACTTCAGCCAGTCAGTTCTTCGCTCGGACTGCTGCCGGCATCGGCAGCCAGTACCCCAAGGCAGACTTTACAGAAGCATAGACACGATGACAGCGGCATACACTGCATACGCACACGGTGACATACAAGGGTCCCCCAGCCTCCGCCGCCACCGCCAAGCTGAGACTGTATTTGTCGCAAGAGCCTGCGCCAGTAGTAGCAGAAGCATAGCGCCGGCCTATGCGGCGGCTTTGGCCGGCTGCTTGGACCGGCAGGAATTATCATACTAATTGCGACTCGCAGCAAGTGGACCGTGACTAAGCCACATTGTTCCCCGCCGTTCTTGTTCGGCCGCCGGGAAGGCTCTCCTCTCTCTCGAAAACCTTCGAAAGCTGCAGTCGAATCTCTCGAGCAAGTTTTCGGCCGACCGACTTAACGAGTTATCTTTTCCCATCGTATGCTTGCCGTTTTTTTTTTTCTTTCGCATTTTTTCTCCGTTCACTCGCTCGCTCGCTCTGCCGTTCTACGGCACTACGCGCTCCCGAGACCTCGGCCTCGATGAGTCGTTTTCTTCCTTATTTCTTCCCGGGGCGCAGAAACCCGAGCCCAACGGCGGCGGAGTTTATTCGCACGCTCGTGCGGTCCGCCTTTTTTTTACGCGGGGAAATTGGAGCAAGAATCTTATCCAGAAGATAGGATTACCGATGCCGCCAGTCGGGTGGACGGCGGTGGCAGACGAAGAACAAAAACAGGACGATTAACTGAAAGTCAGACGAACCGAAATAGTGACAACCACAACGGAATTAGCACAATTATAGAGTTGTTCTTGGGCCTCGCCGCAAACTCCATGTTATATGTATATGGTCGTGGGTGTGTGTGTGTGTGTGTGTCAATGTAGTTGGCGGGCGAATGCCAGCTTTCAACATGCCATTAAACAAATGCCTACATCGTCTACGTTGTGCAGAAGCCAGGCTCACGATTAGCTGATCTACTGATTGAGTAATTTACTATTGTATAATGCTGTACACACATAGGACTAAAGGGGCTATGCAGATTTGCCTAAGTCTTGATAATACCAGTAACGTCTGTACAAGGTAACTCGTTTGTATAGCCGAACCGTCGTAAGGTGGATCGATCATAAGTGTGACTCACGGCAATCACTTATGCAATATTGTGATTAATATGAGTGTTTATAAAAATCATATATCTGTGGAGTCCGAGCTGTCTCCTGTCAGTTCTGAGAGGTATGTATTTGGACTACTCCGCTCCACGATGTTAACTTTGCGTAGTAACTCTTGTAGTGACTTTTAAGAATGGTTTAGAAATAACGTTTAAGCCAGCACCAGTTATTATACCAATAATAATAATACTAATACAGAAAATTTCGGGGGACTGGCTGCTCTTTTCTTTAGGTGTGTCTATCTTCCTTGCAAAGCTTGTTAGCTACAAGTTCATTTAACCTTTGGGCTGACATGAAGTGTGACTACTATCATAAAATAAAATAGCTATGACACGCGAAGTAACGATATATTTTTAATAATTATTCAGTATCGAAATTATTCCTGTGCATTGTTCCTTGTGGCACATTGACGAGCATGATTATCTACAGGTTGTATCCGTGTTCCACCGATATCAAACAGGATCGAGCAAAACGCCCTTTGATAAATACACATGATTTATACCCCCCCCCATCAAGCAGGCTGGATCGCAGGTCGGTTCCTTATCGACCTGAGCTTTTTCGTAGTCTTGCGCCACCCATGTGACCTAGCACCGTATAAAATCGAACGAAATGCAAGTGAAGTCGAAACGGAATCGAAACTAACTCCGCCAAGCCATTAACGTCAACTAATGGCGAAGAATCGAAGAATGCCAGAGGCGGTGGTGGTCAAAGGCTGCTTTCTATGGCCGTTTACTGTTGCTACCGTTAGGGCTCGGCAGCGAAGTGGCTGCCCAGAGTCAGTCGCGGCCTTCGGGCGCTCGATACTGGTTGGTCGGCGAAGGAGCGCACAAAAAAGAACTAATCAGGGGCAAACACGCAGCGACTGGAAATGCCAGCCTGAAGGTAAGGTAAGGCTCTCGTTAGGCGGCGTTGATGCGGCTGCCTGGCGGTCCTGCTGGGTTGCTTCCGGGGCCGATGCATAGCAGTAACCTGGGACGGTGGAGAAGGCGATTGTCCGTTCCTCTAACTACAACTACTGCTACTACTAGTGCCTATCCTGCTGCTACTTGTACGCCGCGACCGCTAATTGTTATCCCGGCCGGTGGTCTCAGCCAGCAGCCATACCACACACCGACTAGTACAAGATGCATTGGAGCAACGTTGGGACTTCGGGTAGCGAATAGTTGGCCTGGGACATTGGGGACGCAAGCGGTGGACACGGCTAAGATAGGATAGCCGACGAGATAGGAGATCCTCTTCGCTTGCTTCGTACCGCCTTTGGATATGTACATAACAAAGAACTGAAAAAAGATGTTCGAAATGTAGTGGGTGCGCGAGCATAGGCCGAATTGCGCTATCTGAAGAAATAGAGGAACTGTGGCAAGCCGTAAAGTAGCACCCAGATAGGTGGTGGTAGCTTTACGTAGTAGATATCTTCGTAGGAGATAGCTGGAAAGCGCTATATGTCGATCACTATGGTAGCTGTACTAATACTCGACTTAGTGAACTGAAAGCGTATGTGACAGGGACCCCAACTCTTCAATTGCCAAACTACTATACATATATATATATATATACTGTATTCATCAATGAATATATAATATATATATTTTTTATATATCGGCCTCTTTCATGTACAAGTACGATTTTTCCCAGTGATTTGAAGAACAGTAATTGCAGTCGAATGTAATGAGCTTAAGCACTTCATCTTGTGATAAATACAAAAAAAAAACTACAGGAGCGCGTGGACGGGGCTTGTGCGAATCATTCGGCGGAAGCCCGTATATCGCCGCATGGTCACATGCTAACAACGGTAAGAAACAAAAGAGTTTGAAAGACTGATGAAGGTTTTGAACAAGTTTTCATAGCAACGTAATGAGCTCCACGTCCCCTCCTCCTTGAACGGAGAAACGGATCGTGCGAAGTTCGCGCGTCATTTCCCTGAGTGTCACCAGTCAGGATGGCGCAGGAACGCGGAGATTATCTTTTGCGCACCCAAGTTAACTCTTGCATTTAACACAAGTTTTCCGAAAAGGGACTCGGACCTGTCCTCATCAAGCCGCGCATGCCGGCAATAGTGGACTGTTACACATGACATACGGAAACTAACACATCCACCGTAGACGGCCCATAGATCGGGGAGGTGCCACAACAACCTATGGAGTTTAGGGTACGAGGGGAAGATGTGATGTGCCTTGACGAAAACTAGTCATCAGTCGATATCTTTATGGAGTACGCCTAGGGCTGTAATCGTTTAGGTAGGCGCTCTTTTTCAATCTCCGTGAACGGCAAACGCCGGAGCCCTCGGCGTGAGGCAAATCTCGCCGGTTTCATCAGGCAAATGCGATAAGTGTCAACATTACATGCTCGAAAAAGACATATATTAAGGAGGGTGATAACGCAGCTGCTCGAGGAGTACTCAGGCAGAATGTGGCGTCAACATTGTACCGTGTGGTATTTTAATGCTGCAACAGTGATCTGCGTTGAAACATACACTTGGTTATCACGTCAATGCTAGGTGCTGTGGCTGAATGAACATTCATGCTAGAGGTGCCATCGGGAAATATTCAAACTGCGCTGTCGAATACTTGCGACACGCTATGTCTCAGTCTGTGGTGTTTATCCCGGGCTCAGTTCCTCTAATACAGGCACTTCCCCATAGCTCACAAACGTTATATCGTGTATCACAGTGATTCGGGAGAACATTTGGCTCCTAATATATTCGTTTGGTGAATACTATGTATGTGTATACTCGACCTGTGCTAAATAGCTGGATTATGAATTCTTCAAAAGCACACTGATGGCGGTTTCTTTGAGCCGTCATTGGTTCGCTTTCAATTCGTTTCTTAATTCATCCTTCAAATAAAGCTGTTATTATCAATAGAACAGTCTACCACGCATGTGCATGATAATATCCGTAGCTTCCATTGTCTACCAGGGACGGCAGCACTCTGGCTGTTGCCATGTGCAGCACGCATAGACGTAATCAACCAACGAACCAAATATACCCAATCATTAACCGTACATAGCAAACGCTACGGAGAAGCGGCAGCAATCGGGGCCTCCTTCTTCCCAGCAGCAGCAAAAAAAGTGGTATCAAGAAGGACCAGCAGTAGCAACAGCAGCAACAAGGATAGCGATAGTGGTAACGATAAGCATGGAGCGAGTAGGATGAGACAAGGGTACCCTAGAGTCCCATCGGGTGTTGTCTTCGTCCGCCTTTCTTCTGATGTCCGTTCCCCACGATCGTCGATCGCTCATCGAAGGCTGTGCGCGACACTTCGCGACAAGAACAAGAAATAAGCAAACCGCGGGGGAGTGTGCTCTGCCCGACTCAGCTCAACGCAGCGCTCGTCGATGTGCCGTGTTCGTCGGCCTGCTGTTCGGACGACCGCCCGTCTCGATACCACCCGTCTGTCTGATCGTCCCGGGCAAGGGAACTCGGGATGCGACTTCTGCCGCCTTCTCCACCGTCACTACCGCCACTACCAACAACGCCATCCTCAAGTGCGTTTCCCCCATACTATCCTGTATCCCGTATTTGTGTGCGTTGTGATGTTATGTGCATCCGACCCCACCTATATCCCCTTCGCTATGCCCCTATCGTCTTTACTCCGGCAACGATACTGCTGACGGCCCTTCTGGTTTCTTGCCTGTCTCAATATGTGGGTTACGGTGGGTACGTGTGTCTCTGTGTCAATGGAAAAAGGGGGGGAGGCGACAGCGGACACGGTTGGGGATACAGCAGGCTAAAGGGCCTCTGCGGGACTCCTTTTCTTGGTAGGACGCGAAGCAGTGGACTGCTCTCCTCTCCGGCTTCCATGGCGCTCCGCGGCAGTCTCCGTGCCATACCGCTTCCCAGTTAGCTCGCTCTCCCGCCCTCTCTCTCTCTCTCTCTCTCGCGGCTTAGCTCTCGGTCCACACATTGTATGCCTCTGCCGTCGCTTCTGCTACTGCTGGTGGTACCGCCGCATTATGGGGCAATCAACAACCGATCCCCTGGGGCGCGGACCCGGACTCCCAGAACCCTGTCTTCTACTGGCCAACAACCAAACCCACTAGGTTCTCTCCCACCAGCTCCCCCGGTGGTCCCGCTTGTTCTACCGGTTCCACCGCCACCACCACCCCAACTTCTACTTCTTCGTCATCTTCGTCCTTTACATCTTCTTCTTTTGCTGTCTGTCTGATGTACTACTATCGCGACGACTCTCACTACTGCAACCACTATCACCACACGCCACTATACGCTGCTGTTCCGCTACTATACCACTGGAGCACTGGCGGACCGGCAGTCGAACGGATGGGCAGCGTTGCGCGCGTCGGCCGGCTGAGGAGACGACGCCCGTCGAGCTTTACACAGACGATCACAAGACCGTTCCATCCTGTGTTAGTCTCACAGGCTTACCCAGACAGAGACACGCACTGCCGCTCACATTGCTCCTAGATGTTCGAGGACCTCACGTCGCCACCTCTTGCCGTGGGCATTGCGGACGATGGAACAAGTAGGGTCTTATTTCAACTTCACTTCGACAGGCTGAGCAGCGGACGACGACGCCACCGCCGCCTCATTCCGCCGCGGGCCGCAACGCCCCCGTAAAGTTCAAACCGCAATTTAGCCTCGTCTTTTCTGCTGCTGCTGCTGCGGTGTCTATCTCTGCAGCGTTCCCCATGTGTTTTCCGGGCTGCCGCCGCCGCCGCCATTGGCCAGCCACCACCAGGAGTGGCAGTTTTCGGACAGCAAACGCCGGCCACGTCAATAGAAACAGGTAGAACAGCGATGCCGGTTGTCATGGCGTGGTAATGAAGCGTTACACAATTACGCGACTGTGGCTGTCACGGCGCCTAGTCAGTGGTCGCAGTGATGCTAATAAATAGTGAGACCGCTGATGACGAAACCTTTGATCACTTTTTGCAGCTGGAAATGCCACCATCGTGTTGCCTTCTTTGAATGACATCATTAAAATTCAGCAACATCCCAATGCTGCCCAGCGGCCAATCGATTGGCCGATCAACGCACATCGTTCACTGACAGACCGCAAACTTTGCTCCTGTTCGACGTATAAGTAATTTCGATTTTGCACAGGTCATAGGGCACATCCTAATGGGGAAATATTGCCCAGGGGTCAAACACCTTCATTGGTCAAACAGCTGAACTTTACAACACAGTTACGTTTAAATCGTTTTTGTGCCCCTTTCGCCAATTGTTCTCTTGTTCGTCGGCGAGTTTTGGCTTAAGGCCATCGTCTCCAGTTGGAACCCATTACAGTTCTCGGTTGACGAATTTGCCCGAGGTGTTTTAATCGTCATAGCTAGATTTTGTTACACGGTAATCGCGAATTGCTCTTCTATACTTTTTTGGTGATTGCGAAATCGTTGTACAGCTTGGAAACAAGATGATCACTGGAGAAGGTATGAGGTAAGAAATACAGATATTAATAGGAATCGTATTCATAACTGCGAACCTTGGTTCTACCGTAAATCAACAGCGAGCTTTATGGTCGCAGCCAATTCTCTTGTCCATGTGAATATTCCATTGCTAGTTCAGTCCAAATTTTGCTAACCTTTATATGTTTTCCAGAAATAAAAACAATTTTTTTTTGCAAAAACACTCCTACGGGTGAATGAATGAGGTAAAAGTTTTAGTTATGAACACAATTCGTTCGCTACTTTCTTTCTTAATGCATATACATTTGCACGAACACTTTGCAGAGTATGTGAAGAATCAATGACAAACAGCCAAGAAATATCATCTGCATCTGAACTATTATAACTTGCTGTCGATAATAATAGACAACAACTATTAGAAATACTCAAGCATTATCCATGACGAAACCACTAGAAGCAAAACGGCTCCGGTCCCAATGGTGGGTACATACATGACTATAAAATAGTTTCTCGAGTGTCCATTCGTTGTCTTGTACGTACAAACTAATTCGGTTTTGGTGCTTCGGCTGGCAGGTGACTATTACTCAGGCCGGTCCAATGGGCCGCTAATGCTTTTGAGACCACCTCTTTCCGCTCGTTTGTAATTGATTGCCATTAATGGTTCACCAGGGGGAAAAGTACATTTCATTTGTGCATGGCTAGTAGTTAATTTGCTGTTCATTATTTCCACTGGTTAGACGAGTACGTATTGTGTGAGAAGGTGTAGCTTTCCATATGTCTTCAGTATATGAACACTTTGCACGATTGCGTCGCCCGCTTGCCGAAGACAGCAAAATAGGTAAAACATGGCACTGTAAATGGGAGTAGATATATTGTTTCTCAGCCTTGTACACTCGACATGTCATAAATGGTTGAGGTAAAGCGTTTGAGTGCTCATTCAAATCAATCTGGTGTCATTACGATATTAGCTGTCCAGTCTCGACACCGTCCGTGTCTTCGTTGCTTCGAGGAAGTTCCGAGCCACGGATATTCGCAAAACGATTTGCAAATAAGGGTAACAAACTATTAGCACATACTGTTGCCTTAGAAAGTAAGTCACCACAAAGAAGACATGGGAGAGAATTGGATCGCCTAGCTATGAAACTACCAACAAGTCCAGCTAAAGGAAAATCGCCTGAATCCAAGAACAATGACCTGACAGCGAACCTACCATTTGACGAGGGCTATATCTGGTGAAGATGCATATATACAATGATTTTATAAACGGGTATATGAACGCATATATATATATATATATATATATATATGCATTCTGTATATAAGACAATGCGTCATTAAATATTTATTGCGCCCTTTATGCTGTGGATCTGCGTTTATGACTCGGATGAGTCACGTCGCGAAGCTGGACGCTGTCTGACCGGCCGGTGTTCGCTTAGAAGGTCGCTGTGCAGCCTGTTTGTATATGGTAGCGGCATGGTTTCCTGCGCTCCAGTCAGGATCGGTCGGCGTTCCGACCATCTTTCCGTTATCCGACCATCCCCATTCTCTCTGATCAGACTCAGCCTGCTTGTTCCATCTTCTTCTCTGGTCCAGCCCCCGTTCGGGTGCTCCTTTTTACGCGGATGCCGCTTCCGCTACCACAACGGCCTTCGACCGTAAAACCGTTTTCTTCTCAGAGGATCGAGCGAGCAAAGAGGCGAAAGCAAGTTAGCTAAAGGCGCGAACGTAGGGGGTTGTGCCCGTGACGGTGGAAGTGGTGCATCAACGAGCTGCTGTTGGCAATCATGGGATGGGAGTGTGGAAGATGGGGCCAGCCGAATCGTGGTGGGCTATGAAAAGCACACATACTCCAAACTATCCCCACCGTGACTCGGTACCCCCATACTGACATACACATTTGCTCATACACGCGCGCACACACACACGGACACTAAAGCATGCTGCTTGCCATCATCGACATCTCTAGTGCTTCTCAGTATTCCGCGTTGCCTGTAGCACTTGCCCGCTTACCAGACCACGCACGCTTCTTCGTCTCATCCTCGCCCTCGGAAGACGAAGCCAGCTAGCGCCAATTCTCGGCGAATCCCTTCTGCACGACGCCACTAGCCTGCGCCGACCTCTACAACCCCTTCCAGCAATTCTCCGACGCCCCTTTTTCGGGACCCCAGAGCCGCCAGCCACGTCCGTCCGTTCGTCAGTCCGTCCTTCGGTACTTCGTACATACAAACATAGTCAGTACAATGAAGGAGAACTCCGCCCCTCCCACTGCTACCGTACACTGATACAAACGACGCTAGCTCCACCGGCTCCGTGCCTCGGGCTCGCCAACCGTTCGACTTGTCTCGGTTGGCTTATCGCGGCAAAGCACTCCACAACACCGGCTGCCAGCAATAGCAGCAAGGACCTTCTCTTGGCCTGCGGTGTATGTATAGTATGAGCATCGCTGTTACCTACCTAGCTGCTAGCTCTATCACTGACTATGGGTTGTCGTCCGCTATCTCGCTTACCGTGTGGCCCGCCTGTGGCCCGTGGTAGTTGAGGGTGGTGGTAGTCAGTATGCTGCTGCTGCTCCTGGTATCTACTTCCTTTTCGGTGCTTCCGGCGCAGACGCCTCCATGTTCCTCATACAGCCGCCACCGTGCTCCGGCCTCGAGCAGAAGCAGTCTTCCTCCTGGAAGTGCTTTGACAGCAGCGTCGTCGCCCATCGTCGTCTTCACTGTTCCTTCTCACTTATAGGCGTTGGGTAATATTCGCAAGACCCATGTCCATACATCCCGCCACACACAGTATGGCAAACCGTACACTACAACACAAAATTTGCCAGGTTCTCGGGTGTTATCCAAGGCGAAGGTCAATGTCATCCTTATAGAACTGGAGGGATCATTGCTGTCTCCGACTGTTTGACTTAGAATATGCGAAGAGGAGTTGTTACTGTGCCGTGTTGCGATTTTCGACAGGGGACATCAAGGCACAAATAGTCATTATGATCATAATCACAATCGTAGTACGTGAGTTCCGTTACTATAGAAAAATAACATATACACACAGCATATGTCTCCTATTTTCCTGTTGGTTAAACGATTAAGCATATATATATATATTGTGGTTAATATCAGGTGAGGCAAAATCAGATCTTTGCTTTAGGTATACGCCCCTGTTTCGCTGCGGGCAACGCAGCCAATGTAACCGGAGTTAATATTGTTGGAGACGATTCTTGGAGAAAAATCGAACTTCTTAAACATATAAATTGTAATGCATGTAAAGCAAGTTTCGGTCTCCCAAAAATAACATAAATGTTTGCGATAGTTGATGGTAAACTATTATATAAGTATGTGGTTAGTAAATTTCAATCGAGCTCCGCTATGAATCATTTTAGGCTTCATTTAATCGGCTTTGTGGGTGTATTGCCGTTACGAAATTTAAATGCATAGAAAGGATAACAAATTCCGTAGGATCCATTACACACTCGCAGGTTTTTCGCCCATTGACCCACTTAAATCATCCCATATCGCAGATGGAGTCCAGACTGTTCCAGCGTGCAGTAATTAGTAATTCTGTGACTTATGCACTTCGTGCAATAATAGGTACAAAATGCAAAGCGTTCATCATGTCTGTACCAGTCAGCATTAATTCGCTGGTGAGCCATTTATCACTCCCCGGCTCAATTGTCTGCGTTATCTGCGACACTTCCCGTTACACAGCACCATGCGAGCACATCAGGCTCTCTGTCTCAACGGATCAGTTTTCTTCAATCCATCTTTGTACCTGCTCCTCTATGGCTAGCCGACCGCATACACAATTTTAGATCTCGTGCTGGGCTCGTCTTCGGTCAGTCTCACTTGCTGCCAAATTATCAGCCCGAACTTTGAATCACTTAGAATGTGTTGTTCTGTGTGTGGTCGTGTTTTCCTGTGCACTTACCCCGTGTGCGCATGCGCGAGTTTCTGAGGCGGTGTAGATTCAGCAGCTGTCGATGACGTACGGTAAAGGACGTTCACCTGGAACGTTTCCGTAGTAAAGTGAGCCTGCGCGTTCCTTTCAAAGAAATCCCTCCTGGCCCTGCTCTGGAGAGATAATTACTGTCGGTGGCCGGAAACAACTCGTCGAGCTGGCTGCACACCGCATGCACACGTACGGTATGATTAACTGCTACAATTTCCCTCTCTCTCTCGCTCTCTCTCTCTCTCTCTCTTTCCCTATATTTGTCACCCAGTTCAATTCTATGCCTCTCACCCAGTCTGCTCGACCGCCCCCCCTCTCTCTCTGTCTCTCTCAGATCGGTGCATTTGAGAGGTCGACCTGGGTCCGGTATAGCGCGATGCGCTTGCCGAAGTGGCCGGCGCTGCCGTGCGCGTCATTGAGTGTGCAAACGGCCGGGAGGGGGCAGGTTCGTCGCGAAGATCATACAATGACAGATGTATGGGGGATGCATTCGAATAATGAGCGCGCGTGCAATTTGAGAAGAAATCATCTCCGATCGATTTGTGGATGATGACGACGACGACCTGCTAATGCCTCTGGCAGCCAAATATTTGCACGCTGCCGCGGTTCGACGGCCCGGGGGGGGGCAGGAGGTTAGCGGAGTTACGATAGAATAACGTGGAGTACATCCGGAGTAGTTGGATGCGTTCCGTAAAGGACTAACTTGAAGTTGCGGCGTGGCTGAGCACGCAAAAGAGAATACATGCGGCACTATTGCGTGGGACCGCTGATGAGGAACTATGTATGCACTCATGTAGTGCATTAAGCAAAAATGGGTCCTATTCTAATCGGACCTTCATTTTCGTAGGAACGAAAACGTTCGGAGTTCGGACGCGGAGTCAGTCACATTTCGTTTTGTTCTGATTAGAAGACGCACGACTGCCATGGATATATCAAGACCGTGTTTAACTCTTTGCAATGTAGAAGTACACGAACAAATTGCGAGTTCGGGGTCGGTTGCTGTCGCGCACCGCTTCCGAACTCGACTGCAGGGCTTTTCTTTTGAGGCTGATCCAGATCGCGCGCATGCAATATTCGGCTCTATATATACTACGTACTGAATGTGTTCTCCATCACTTATAGCTAGTTTTCTGGTGCAACGTTAAATGGCCAAAGCCGACACAGTGGCCTAGCCTGGGTGGGTATGTCCGCATGGCATATTTTGAACCTCGCTCCGCTTATTGATATCGTGGTAATCTTAGGAGTCTGAATCAGATACTACTTTAATTTTATCCCGCAATACAATAAAGGGGAAAGTGCCAACAAAAATCAATTTTCCCAAAGGGCAGTCTACTCGCTTTGCAGGTTTTGCTCGTTTGGACAGCTTTGTGGATGGCCGTTTTTATAAAGGCTTTCGTTCTTATTTTTGTTATCGAACAGCTGCGTGTGGCATAGCCTAATCGAAATCGAACTATTTTGTTAGATTATTTCATTGCCATCAATTTTCTTAAGTGAAATAAATTTCTGGATAGCTTGGGGCCCGGTGAAAACCTCTGCCAAGATAGGCTCATGCTGCGAAGTCCGGTATTAATATATCTTCTAACGTATGCTAACGGAAATTTATGACAAATGAACAATCCGGAAATATCCTGCTGGTAAACGAAAAGCTATTTTTAATGTTTTGTGATTTTGCCTTATAATTACAAAGAAACGAGTTCTATGAAAGATAATATCTGTTACCGGTTGTTAATTTAGTGTTTCGATACGGCCATCTTATTATCAGAAGGGAAAATCTATGTTGTATATAGATCGTCGTAAGAATTTTTTTATGAAATACCCAGGTCTTCTAACTTAGCCAGCCTTGCAGGGTTACCTGAGACAAGCCAAAATATATCCCAATTAGATGTATGAGATAACTTTGACTTACTTTATGACGCAAAATGCCCGCCTTTTGTAAAGGGTCTACCCGTTGGTGTTCTAAGCCAGAATGCTCCGTTGAACGAAATTGTCCTTCTTATACGCGAACGTTGCAAATCAGACCTTCGCCTGGTTAGTTTGTCAAGTTGTACCCAATTTCTTTCCACTGCAAGTTCTTAGTTGTGAGAAGTGTCGTTTATGTAATAGCTCACACTTGTGTAAGTCAAAGGTCGACGGCTAATTTCTTGCGAGGTTAACTTCCCAATCTTGAGGTCGAAAAACAAGCGCGTCTCTCAATTGCCACCTAACATATTGATGTGACATATCAATCGCCGACTTGCAAATGGTTCTCATTTGCCACTTGATTGAGCCAGATCAGAAACCGCTGACGTCTACGACCTCTGGACATTACTACGAGCAGTCATTGTCACATGTGCACATGACCTCCTTCACCTGCTATATACTATGATATCGGTTCCCACGGTAAAACGGAATAACCCTCATTCCAGGAAAATCCGACTCGAAATCCTCGCAGTTAGTAGAAATAGTCGATTGTGAGATCCATTTGCAGTGTACGTGTCTGGGTGTGGCTTGGGTCTGTACGACGGCAGCGGTGGCTTTTACGGGAATCATTGGGATATAAATTTCTAGCCATGATTGCCAGAGAGAGGAGAGAGAGTGTCTATCCGCAAGGCTCGCCGCCTTACTCGTTTGCTATCGGCTTCGTCCCATTTCACCCGCTGCGCTGGCTTGTGGAATCTTGTGGACTCCACCGTTGGGGTAGGAGGGAAATTGAGGAAGAATTGGGGGCATTGGAAGGGGAACATTGTGGGGATGCAGTGCAATCTGTTCGCTGCGGGGTTTGGCGGGCCGTAAAGCTGAAATGCTCTGCAAATGTGACGCCGGCACCGACCGAGAGGACAGAGAGAGAGAGAGAGACACCGGGTTCGACCAAGGGGTCGAATCTAGACCACCCGTCGAGGGCAGCACCGTCTTCGCGATGTCGGCCGTGCAAGCAGCAGCTTCATGTCAGGCAGTTCAGCATCCGAGCAAAGGACTGAACCGGCCGTCGTTGGTGGGCCGCGTCGCCACCAGGCACAGCTAGCGCGATCGTAAACCTACGCCCCAAAGCGCAGCGAGCCGCGGTCCTGTTCGGGAGCGATGTGCCTCTGGTCTCGCCGGTCGCTCGATCTGAGCTGGCTAAAGTCGGTAGATCTCTTCAAGAACGTAGGAGCAGGTGCATCTGCTCCGAGTGGCCGGGGAAGAGAAAGCGACAACCTCGACAGCAGGGAAATCAGACACAAGCAGAAAGTCTTGATGATTGAGACGATGCACCCGCTGTCATCAAATGGCGATGCCGAACGACTTGATGTTGCAAGGACATACCAGTAATCTTCTGGGTTACAATGTGTGCTGGTCTAATAGTTGGCGATGCAAAGGTGTTGCTTATACAATGCACAATACGGTTTGTAGTAAGATCTAAAAGTAAAATTTAGAAAATCTTAAACTAACACGCATGAACTTGGCCGGAACGAAACGCAAAAAGTTCGAATGCAGATGGCCTTTCTTGTTCGTTTAGAATTTCTTTGATAAGTATTTAATATTTTTAGCATATATCATGAATGGTAACTAAATTGAGACAACTACGTATAAAGATCAATACAAACGTTTATTGGTCGTGATGCTTAACTTACCACAATATAAATCAACCGATAAAACAGATTTTCCTTGAAGCCTAACCAGTCTCTGCAAGATTGAACACACATTCAATGGAATAGAGTTTGTTTTTACATAAAATGTATATATATATTGTTTTTTCTTATTTGTATGTTGGCATTCCTTACAAATATAAGACGGACTGTCTCACTCCGTTTGCACTCAAAAATATCCAAGACTTGGTGTCTACAATCAATACGAATCCTAGTTATATGCTTTTATTTAAAACAGAAATATCGCTCCACAATATCCATCTCCTAGTCGGCCATAAGGGTCTATCAAGTTCTAGTTAGTCGCGGACGCCTGCCCACCTCCATCGTCTGCACGGATGCTTTATGGCCATCGTAAACTGCCTCCTCTTACAGTATCCTGAGTCAGGGGTGAAGTTTTGAATAGCGGACTCCAAACGCGGAAGAGAGCCTTGCAGGGATTTACCTCTCCACACCCCAACGCAACGCCGACCTCTCTCCTACGTTCGATCGACAGCCTGCTGAGGGGGCAGATGATGGGAACAGGTCCCTGAAATCACCGAGGCAGAGGCCGCCGTCATCGATCAGTTGAACGAATTGATGAGGTGTGATAATGATTAAAATTGTTTATCCCACCTGATTGATGGGGGAGGTTTGTCGTCCGTTCGCCCCGCCTAACTATGGGATGACGCAGAGTTCGAGGCGATGAGCTCAAGGCGGACGAAACGCGAACGACCTGCGGACTAACTACTCGCCTTGCTAGCTGGCTGACTGGCTTGTGTCCATGTGGGAGGTTTGCCGAGGGTTCGTGCTGGGGAAGGCGTGGGGATCTCGTCGCCGCGCTCTCGGAGATTGGTTGTTGTTCCATGCGGACGGCAATCGACTGGCGTGGTATGGGGTGGGGTGGATTAAGCCGTGTGACAGATTAAGCCCCATTGAGTGCCACCCAAGCAGTGCTCCAAGGGCCACTCCAAGATCGCTGGACCACTGAGGAGAGTAGACAGATAATGAATTGCTTACCGGCAAACGCGGCGATCCGGTGGAAGCTAGGGACAGGTAACAAGGCTGAGATAAGCACAAGACCAGAGCCGAGGGCAAAAGGGCCTTACCTGGTTGGTTGATTACTATGAAGCGTAACCTACGGACCTCAACCCGTTTGACAGCAACGAAGTCAATAAAATACTGAGTGCTAAAATATGGTGAGTTGTAAAACAGTTAAAAACATAGTGATTATTATAGTAGTTTAGTGTGATGAATATGTAGCTAACCTTTGAGACGTTGTCACTATTGGATCTATATCATGCTGATCGGTTTCGGTGAGACCCAAACTAAACTTTTTCGGGCTAATTCTCAGCCAACATTTAACGTCCATGGTACCGCATTGCTTCGTAAGACGGACCCCTAAATGTAAATGTGCAACGATGGGGATCGAACCCGTGCACCTATGTGTCTCCTCCGATTGCAAAGCGCACACGAATGCACCACGCCGCCGGGCTCGACCTCGGTCAGACCTAACATCAGTGAAAGAAAACTTGTGAGACATGGATTAAATTGAAAAAGCAGCTGAGTTAAACTGCGCATAAGCGCCCTTTTTTGTGCTGTAAAATATCTTCCTTTATTATTATTATTGTATATAGGAGAAGGGTATAAAAGTGTCAAAGTGACAATACTTACACAGTGAAATGCTGATATAGTTTTGATTATTTCGTGCGTTACATATACACGCACTATTCTGAACATTAGAGTGTCCTGGATCCTTCACAGCAGGATCTTGTGGCGTAGGCCGTCTCCTTTGGTTTCGTCCAGACGGGTGAATAACTGTATATGCCTACTCTCGGCCTGCATGTGGAGCTCGAGCCTACTCAGTTCAGCTGCAACCTTCGTCGCCCTTGCTGCCGCTATCCGCACGCGAGGGGTACCCGCATGCCCCGATCGAGGTGGATTCCGAACTTTCTCGCTGTCTTAAAGAACCTCATTATTTCGCCACTAAGCTCAAGCTTGGTGTCGAGGCGCGAAGCCAATGAATAGCACGGCCTCGTTCTGGGCCGGCGTCAGTTGGAGCCTGTTCTCCCTGATCCACACAGATATCTCCGAACGGGTGTCGTTTTCTCCTGAGGTCCACCAGATCTATCGGCTGCGTCGTTCACACTACCGATAAACTAAGCACGGGTTCATGGTGTTTCATAACCGTCATGAAAGCACCATGGCAGGTAAACGTTGCATCGGCAATCATCTCGTGAGGCCCCGATTTTTTAACTTCCTGTTTCTCTTCTTTTTTATTTCTTTTTTATAGCTCGCTAATCTCTAATCATGTCTATTCTACACATCAACTGAAGATCCGCCGAGAATGCAACACGTACTTCTTCAATTACACGACATAATGTTCACATGTGAACATTATTGCGAAATTGAAGAATCCATTGAGTTTATCATGTGAGGTTTGTCGGTTCTATTGCATTCAATATTCAATAAGCAAGCGGAAGGAGCAATCGCTCTTAGGCACCAACGTGATAAAGTTTGCCCTGAGTAGCAGGGCAGTGGTCCTTCTGTCTTCGATTTTCAACCGAAGGCATTCACTTCATCAACATCCATCTTTCTTGATATCCTTCTCCCGCCCCACCTAAGATCGCCTCAGTGAACTCGGCAGGCGTGTCCAACATTGGCTTCAATCAAAGCGAGTCCTTTATAAAAATTATTATATGTGACCGGAGAGCTGAAGGCTAAGATACTACTGGCATGTAGCGGGTGATTCAGGCAGTGCAGAACGCCATACCTGAACAGTGTCATTACCGTCCTTATATCGCTACATACCAGCTATCCGCGATCAAGGTCAGCTATTCCGCTGTGCTTTCTGCCGCCGCCGCCACTGACTGACGCTACCTTCACTAGTGGTGTGCCTTGTCGATTGTTCTTATCCATCCGTGCAACTTGTTGTTAATGGATTGGCTGGTCCGCGGCCCGTCCAACACAACCTGGCCCGGGGACCAGCAATCCGATGCGGAGCCAGAAACAGAGAGAAAACGAGAGATAGAGAGAGAGAGAGAGAGAGATCAAGGGAGAGGAATGAAGAACTCCGAACTCTAAGAAACGATCGCTCGCAAAGTCTTCGACCACACGAGGAATGGGAGTTCTTCGAATAGAAGGAAAAGTAGAAAGGATCAAGAGTGCGCCTGCATGTCTGCCTGTGTGATCGTGTCCGGGCAGGAACCATCCCTCCCTGCCACTGGCTTGAACGAACGGATATGCGCGCGATACGACGAAAGAAAACGCGTGACTAAGAGAGGCTGATGGGTGCCGCAAGGATAGGGTCGCCGTATAAGAAGCTCGAAGGGAACGAAAGGCTGAACTCACTTGAATGTACGGTGTCGTGCAGTAGTTCGCGGCGGAGTAGTGTGGCCTGGAACCAAGCCCTCCTCCCGAAAGCTCCGGGACCACCGTCCTGCTAGCAGCAAACGTCCAAGAACAAGACTAAACAGAAGAGAAAGTGGCCGGAGAAGGGAGGAGAAACGCGCAAGCAAGCAAGGGTGCAATTTAAATTCCTCAAGCAGGCGTGATTGATGGTTTTCATTAGGTACCGCCTGTCCGTTCCCGCCCAGGTCGGCACCACCGCGTTCCCGACACTGCTCCTGCCTCTGGCACTACCACCACTACGACCACTACTACTACTACTGTCGCTACTGCAGCAGTTCTGCGACGGTTCCGCTGCTGCGACCGGCGCCGCTCGTGCGAGTGTCCTCGACCGCAGCCGATGTCCTCGAGCTACCTCTCTGCTGCTCGACTCCTGCTAGGACTCCCTTGTCTTCCAGTGCGTTCGACGACCGCCCTCCGTTCCATCTCTTCCTGACGAAACGTCCCATAGCAGGCCACCGCCAGCCCGTCCTGCCTTCTCACGCACTCGCTATAATCTGCGTCGTCTCCTATCCCCGTATTCTGTTCAGTCTCCTGTCTCCTGACCAGTCAGGGATCACCACCGGCCGAACCGATGCATCGTTCGAACTCATCCGGTCGCACGGACAAGGCGAACGAACCCGGACCGACCCGGCCCGACCCGACGCCTCACTGTCGCAAAGAAGGAGACGAGACGTGTTAGGGTGAAAGCGAAAGCGAGACATGCCCGTATCTATCTCTCATGACCCGTATCGTTTGCGGACGTTGTGCGTGTGCGCTGGATCGCTCTCTGTCCACGAGTATACTGGATCCGCGGTAGCCGGTACCGACAAGAGGGCCGAAGTGCAAGACACTGGAGTGAGGCAGGATCCCGGCTGGGTGTCGAAGGCGAGCGGAGTTTGCTGGGCAGGCCGATAGGATAAGTTGCAGCGGGGCACTTATTTGCTGATCCATCGTCTTCAGTGCAAGCCGGTGGCGACGACTTGTCTTGCATCCACCTCGCGGCGTTGTTAGCGTCTTGCGGATGACGGTGCAACGGAATCAAATGGGTGGCGCGGACACCTGCACTAGAAAAAGTCCTAACAAGGAATAAAGTAAACAAACTAAAGAAAGCGATCGTCGCATGTTCTTCAGACACAATCAGATTTCATCATTTGGCAATATCAATGCAGATTTAGTAAATCGAAAATGAAATAGACTAAATGCTTAGCAAAGCAATATATTGATCTTGAGTTAGCGGTTCTTGGGTCACTAGACACATTCCCACATAGACAGATTTCATAGTCCGTTACTTTCAATGTCACTTTCAATTCGTTGTTCAAGTTGCTGAAGCGTCTGGATAGACATTTGTGGTTTACGGCAAAATTCGACAACGCACAGTGTGGCTCATGTACTCAGAATCTAGTGACTCACATGGTCAACAATATGACGAGCAAGTCGCAAAACCCCAGCCACTCTGCTATTGTACGCGTAGGCAACATCAGTATTAGCAGTAGGGTCCTTCGCTCGATCTATTTTTTATCTAGAGATATGTGGCTCGATGATAGCAACATGATTCTGCAATATCGATACGTGGACGATGGTGCACTTAGCAACCTGGCTGGCAGATCCAGAGCCTCCGAGGATCCGACTCGGTCCGACGCGACTCGAGTGGCTGCTTGTCTGTCTGTCGTCTGTCGTGATTCGCCCGGACGACGATGCCCAGGGTCTAGTCCTACCTAAGTCCATCAGTGACGGCGAATCAAGGAGTGGCAAACGACAACATGACCCCACAACCATCCTGCCAGCGTTGCTCCTGTCAACGAGAGGCCGACCGAACCACCAAGCAAGCATCTGCTTGCTCTTCCCGATGCGTGTAGGTCCCTCCTGGCCCCGCTGCAACTACCACTATATCCCGGAGGATCGAGACGACGAGGAAGCGGCCAGCGGTAGGCGGAAAAGGCCACATGGAAACTGTGTCTTCTATTCGGCTCTTCGTCCGTGCTATCCCCATCCACTATCCACCTCTAACATCTTCTGCTCCCGTTGTCCCGACTATCCTGCTATCAAGTGTGTCTGTGTGCGTGTGTGCTGATTCTTGTGGTGTGGTATGATGGCGTGGCGTAGCTTAGCTTGGCTTGCCCTGTCTTGCTCCAGCACGACGGAACGACGGCTCATGTTCCGGCCCATGCCCGACGCTTTTCCCGAAATGCCGCTGTCCCACGTTCGGTCGGGGTTTGTGTGGGTCGTTCCTGGCTGCTAGCTACCACTCGGCATTACGCATGCTGGCTGGGTCTGACATCCTGCTACTCCATGCTGGCCGCCGAGCATCAGCGAGTACTATTGCTACTCCCGCTGTAGAGAGGGAACCGAGGTCTTGCCTCGGCCCCGTTCCACATTGTACGAAAGGACTCGCTATTGCATCTATGCGGGGTGGCGACAGAACGCCTTGTCGCAAGCTAAGTCCTCTCCTTTTCTCTGACTTTGCTCGTCGCCGTTCCTGTACCGCTACCGATGTAGTTTGGCCTGTCTGCTTGGGATATATCTCGTCCTGGCGAGTAGCGCGACACAGGGAGGCAAAGTAGCGGGGCAATGACGGAGAGAGGCGTTTCGCTTCTTGAGATGTCCTGCTCTCTCTCTCTCTCTCTCTCTCTCTCTCTTTCTCTCCCCCTCTCTCGTCCTCTGCTTGCTTGCCTTTCCTGACGAGTTCCCAAATAGTTTCATCAATAGAGTGGAACAGTCGTGTCAACAACCGATCGCTGTCTTTACTGCTACATGGAGCTCTATCCGATAATAAGAATACTAGTGAAACAATCTTCCATTCTCGCACATAGAAACATACGAGCCGAATTCGGAAATGGAAATTTTAATGAATACGCAGTTTTTAGGTGGCAAAGTGGCAGTATTGACCCCGACTCTATTATATCTTTAGTATAATATTAAGGATTCTGACACCAATCCTAGCTTCCTTTTCGGAAGACCTGATGCGCAGGTGGGATGACTTAACTTCTGCGATGCTAATGTCTCATGTTCAGGTCTCCGCATTGGCCTGCCCTGGCTTACCCTGCTGATCTGTGCGGTCTGAGCCTCGTGCCGTCTCCGTCCGTGAAATGTCTGGGTCTGACCGGTCACGAGACTCTCAAATGGTGGGATCACTTGACGACACTCCTGCCCAAGTGCTAAGCAATGATCGCTTCGATCCGCCGCTTCAGAGAGTTAGGAGTTCCGCCGAGGTGTCTACTGTTACTATACAAGGCCTTATTTCTGCCTCTCCTATGCTATGGGTTCTCTATTCGGGGGCGGTTCCAGAGGAATACTCCGTCGCGTCGAAATCATCCAGAACGATGCTCTCAGGGCCGTCTTGACGTGCGACGTAGAGACTCTGTTGCCGATCTCTTCGAGAAGCACGACCTTCTGGCACTTGGCACTTGGTACATGGTGCAGGTGGCTATTCCAGCGTTCGGGATGTACAAGGGTACCATTCCAGAAGATATCTCCTTTCCTATCACCGCGTTTGCCATTCGCCCTGCCCGTCGCTCTACTCGGTTTGTGTTGCCATTTACTTCCAGAGAGTCTAGTCGCCATGCCCAGCATAACATAACATTTGCGGTTTATTTCCGGAACTGCAATTTTACAATACAGCAGTCTGGACCTAGCTTCCTCGCCAGAGGCGGGCCTTCACCTCAGCGAAAGAGTTTAGCCGTGTAGCGAAGAAATTTTTAAAGAATCATTAAGTATGCGTTACCGTTGAACAACTGTGCTAACTGTTGTAAGTAATTTTATTTTATTTAATGTTACTTTAGTTTTTATGAGAACTTAAGCGTTGTCTAATCGCAGTTCCGTTAATAAAACCAAATGAAATGAAAATATTCATCCTATTCCATTATGACCTTGAGACATGTCATATACTCTGTATATATAAAAGCTCCAATGAGATCTTAGGGCAACTTTTGGGCTTACTAGGAGTAAGCCTTAACACGCGAAGTATTTGCCTAGGAAAGAACTGTTTGAAGGTTGGATCGAAACACAAATTCCTATTTGCTGAAGCATGTAACTCATAGAGACACGGTTTGAAGTCCCAGTTGTATTCAACCCGGAACAAAATTACTGTCGATGAAATAGCAGTCCGAGCAGGGTGCAAGTAGGAGTATCTATTTATAATTTGCCGTATGTAACGATTAGTATATGTCCTCGCAAAACTTCTGCGTAGAGTTTAGGTTACGATTAGGTTCTGAGGGTAATCTCTGTTGTACGCCCGCGTTCGAAACATATAGCCGGTGCAGGGAAAACAGTGGATTGTCGTTGTGACCCAGAGGAAGTCTACATTGAAGTGCTGTGTGTCAGCCGTTGTATAAGTCGTTGTTACAATATTGACTTCAGTTTGTAGGGCACGAGATATGTACAAACAGGGCATACTTTTTGAATTCATGCGATCTGGAGGTCTGAATGCACACCAGTATCAAATGTATAATTCTGAAATTAGCGACAATCAGGAAATACAGAAAACAAGAATGCGGAAAAAATATCAAACAGCTAGATTCCGCACAGCAAACGCGGTATACATCGAAGTGAACGTATTGACGTACTGTGGTTTGTTCAGGCATTCACTCACTTGCAGAATGGAGCACCCGGTGAGGCTTCTGAGAGCGAGCTCGAAGCACGCCGAATGGCCCTGAAATGGAACTTGTGATGGCCCATAAAGTGTGTTCGATGTTGGAACGTCCATCCAAACATTCCCAGCGAGCACTCCTGATACCCCTCGGCCTTGCGTACCCCAAATTTGACCCTAGTAGTCACCATTGCCCCCGCCACCGCTCCTCTACACTCTCTGCCCTCTCACTAAAATGCGCACCCTATTCCATGTTCATCTCTGTTCACATTCATATTTTCATCGCTTTTCGCCCTAACAAGCCTAGTCTTTCCTCAGACGGCCCCGTAAAGTAAAACATCAGTTGACCCCTTCGAAGAGGCTCTTTCGAGTCCCGGCTACTAGATTGCCGTGAACAAAAGACGAACGAAATTCAAGATGAATGTATAGCCTGTACCCGTACCATTGAACCATTTCAGCTTGCAATATTAAATTTATGCAGTCGTACGTCGTGGCAATTTGAGGACTTTCTGACAATATAATTAGAAGTGTGGTAGGGAACAGGTAAGTGAGCGTTCTGTCACCGATGATGTTTACCAATAATATAATTTTTAGGCATCTATCACAATGATGATGAGAGTGGGCCCCAATGTGATTCTTTTTGGGAAATCAGTTTGCCGTGGAAGCGAATGGCAGCTTCGCTTAGACACCCCTTATATTATATAGACTTGGAATTATATCATTCCGATGATTCCTCACTTGTTGAAGATCCAGAACACTCAATCCCTACATGGATATAAATCCTGCACTCTGATCGGCTTTAACTGATGACTTTTAAAAAGCAGCTAGTATTCAACTCATTCAGAACAAAAAAAATATTTATATCATATGAACTAGATTGCCAGTCAGAAAAACACCTATTGTCACCTTAAACTATTTGTCATCAAAATAACACTCGAACAGACCTTAAGCTATTTGTTCTTTCCAATACAATTTCTTACTCGTATCAAAGATTTATCTAAATATATCGGGGACTTGGAACCATGGGGTCTCCGTCTCCGGTTCGAATCCCACAGGGTGCATACCAATCGATGTATTTTCTTGCAGATTTGTCAATAATATATATATATATTATTTGTTTCCTAAAATTGGCCACTAATATATATACAATCGTACAGCGTACTTGCCAGCTCATAGAACGAATGTCTATTGGAAGAGGGAGAGCGAACCATTCTCGAAAAGGGGCTATTGGCTATTGGTGGGAGACTGAAAGAATAATCTGATCAGCATAATCGTGCAAATGTCGTTTCCATTTGCGACTAACGGTATATTTATCGCTATGGCAGCCGTCTGCGGCTAAGTGTGGTGATTTCGAAACTGTTCTGGTGGCTGGGGAACGTCTTTTCTTCCTCTGCGGAACTACAATTCGGGGGAAGCCGTATAACCGGCGACCCTTACTCATGTCGAAATTGTTCAATGGATTATATATATATATATATAAATCTTGGCCTTGGTCTGCACCTGTAAAGCTGGTGGCTCACTATTCTAATAATATGTAAATTTTCACGGCGTTGAACAAAAGTGAGGTTCGAGCTAGTTGTTTGCGTAGATTTTCGTACCCTACATGCGTGCTTTTTGTGTACCCGCATGAAAGACTATGTTTGCTCACTAAGGTTGGTTTTGTTAACTCAAACTGTCAATTATTTTATATTTACACCCCATTGTATGCCTCCACTTTTTTATGCAATATGCTTGTATTAACACAGTTTTCTGCGACGCACGAAAAGTGAGGCCTAATACGAAATGAGAATGATCTGTGGTTTTACCGATTGAGCATGCATGGCGCCTGAGCTTTGCATTAATCGACTCAGCAGAAAAATAAGGTAAAATTAATAATAAGGTTGATTGTACTAGCAACCTCGGTAGAAGTACTCAGGAGCAGTATGCGCAGTAGTCAATGTTCTCGACGATCCTATGTTGGAACATGTTGAATCTTGACGACGAGATTCTCCTTGAAACGAATTCTGTGTTCATTGCTCACTTACGGCAGTTCCATAATATCGATTTTAGACTTAACTAAGTATTTTCGATCACTATAAGAGGCATTGTTAGCGTTGTCACACAACAACGACATCTCGAATTTGCATTTTCCTCCGCCGTAGTGACGCTTACATAGTTACAAATCTCTGTGACGTACACATTGTTGACTTTATTTGCTCGCTCATCTCTGCCAAATCACACCGCCAAGAACAACATATGGCTGACCGCGCGCCCGTCTGCCTATCGCATATGACTCGCGAAGTCAAAGCTCTGTGTCTGTATGTAGAATGTATGCCTTCCGAGCGCCCTCTAAGCGTAAACTAGCCAATACAAGTGGGAGTACTCAGCGGGCGAACATATGGGCTTAGCATATTTTATCTTAGGCTTAGTCGCCATCGCCCCTCGAGTCGATGCTGAGCTGGACGCTCTTTGTCTGCGTTGGTCAAGCTCCTTCTTGCTCTGCAAGGAAATCCGAGGAACGGTGATGCAGTGTACGTGGACAGTGGGGCCACCGGTCACCAAGAAATGGACCCGGAGAAACAAGCCGTAAAGGATAAAGGTCTCCCACCCGTGCCATTGAGGGTCGCCTATGGAGTCAGTCGAGTCGGGCAGAAAGCGAGATGGAGAGGTTAGAAAGGCGGGAGCTTCTCGGATGCTAGCTGCTTCGTGGCGCTAGCTCTCATTCTCTCTCCTTCCCTCTTCCTGGGAACTGCCAGATTTAGAGGTGTCGCCGAGCGAGCACCGTGTGGTCGATGGTTGGCCATTTGACACTGCACTAGTGCCGCGACTGCTACCACCGCCGCAGCAGCCGCAAGTAGGCCCGTCAGTCCGCCGTGTCCCGTTGAATGGAGGGATTTGCGCGGGACCAAGCCGAGGGTCGTCGAGACGCTCCAAGGTGACGATGACGACGCCCTGCCTGATCCCTTCTCGGGCCTCTCACTCTGGCGGCCACCCTATTTACCGACGTTTCCTCTGGGTCCTGTGTCACCCCCAGTCTTCTCGGCTTCATCTGCGTTGCATCGCACATCGGTTGTCCCTTTGACTTTCCTACCGCAGTGAAACTTAGGGTCAAAGAAGAGGGGGGGGAGGGGGGTCGGGGTTAAGCGGGCATGCACCCGGGGCGGGTTAGCGCTTCGCTGCAGCAGGCAGCTCGCTCTGGTTGGCTCGCTGGAACGCCTTCAGCGAGGGGCTTCAGGCGCACACCACCTATAACAAACCCATCTTCTGGCTGTGTTGGCGATTGGGTTGCGGGAGGCTAGGCTAGCCAAGACCGACTTCCGACCTTCGCGTCGTTGCACCGCGATGACCTCGACTTCATCTTGCTTTCCTCATCCTCGGCCGTTGGCTCGAACCGTTCCGTCCCACTTCCTCGCTTCGGCTCGCCTTCCTCTCTCGCTTGTTCGCGGGAACTCACTTCGAAGTCGTCCTGCTTGCCTCGTATATGTCTCCGATCCCTAAGCGAAATCTTCTCCATTCGTTGCTCGTTTCCCGAACATACACCCATCCACCCACCCGGTTGTCGGCGACCGCCGCCGCTGCCGAACCGCGGCGCCAACAACGGCGACCTGATGACTTGTGGGTTGGGAAAATCGTGGGCAAAAAGACGAAAGGCAAGCAGGAATGGGTTTTGGCTGGCTGAGGGGCTGCCGTCGGGCAGAGAGTGAACGGGACGTGCACAAAGGAGGCCGTGTCGTAGCCACCAAAGAAGGAGGTCTCGATGAAATATTGTTCTCCTGATACCAACTCCTTACGATCTTCCATTTTCGGGACATCTGGCTTGCTCGCTGGTCATTTTGCCCCAAATGGCGGTCTTTTGGTGTTCGTTTAGTTCTTTTTTCACATCGATACAACGATGATGTCGAACGAGGTTAGGTTAGTTGCACCTTCATGTTCTGCACCTATCATCACATGCCGCATGGCACGAGTAACTCCTCATTGGGTGTGCTGGGAATATCCCGTGTTAAGAGTTTGCGTGCTTTTTGGACTATTTCGATTTTATTTAACATGAAAAAGGGCGAAACAGAATAGTTTGGTTACAGTAGACAACTGAGTGCCCATAAACCTAACGTACACCTCGAGAAATTGGTGTACGGCATGTTGTAGCGGTTACCAGTTGGGGGACGGCACATATAAAAGGCTATATAGGCACTCAACTCAAGGCAGCATTTATACCGAAGGATAACTGATCCTATTTGATAAAGCTATTAGTAAGATTCTATAAATGTATGAGAGGTCGCAGGCGAATCACCTAGGTAATACTCTATAGAGGTACTACTGCACAGAGCCTTAGGTGTCAGACAGTGACAGAATCCAGCGATCGCCAGCGTTTAAGACACTTGGCGAAACGTTCCTCGAGGGTAGCTCCGTTACATCTAGTGTGACATGACTCGTTCAACAGTGATTAAAGTGAAGGGCTACATGTGCGTACGATGCTGTCCTGAGTTATCGTGACCCGTTGCAGGATAATATATAATATAAGCAGCCCACTGCGTTCATGTGAATAGGCACTATTATACCTTTACGATTCTTTATACTATACGACGTGAACTAAGAAAAACGCTGTCAAGGGCTTGCGTATCATATATGCTTCGGATATGTGAAGGAGGGATGCAAAAGTGAATTGCTCGGCCGTGCGAATCTTTTTTTATTGAAACTGACGTTTTGCCAGTGACCACGTGCAACATATGCAGTGACTATACATCTTCAGTTGTTCTATTTCCCGTGTGCCCTTTTGTGTGCGCGCGTACGTCTGCCGTCTACCTGAGCTCACATTCGTTACGAACATCCGTTCTCACATGTCGTCGTCAGCAGGCGCTGCCCAACTATATAGCCTGTTACCGATACCATGGCTGGCTTTGTGATGTACAGGTTTGTCAATTCGCCATTGGGTAGGTGGATGATGGCTGCCACGCGTGGTCCATCTGCTCTGGCAGCGTCCTCTCGGTTCGTCCCTCAGTCGTACAGGCAGGTCTGCTTAGATCGGCCAGCGATGGGAGGCAAACCGTTGCTTTGACCTGGCCCTAGCCTTCTGACATCGACTCCCTTTGCTTCTTCCACTTTTCTTCCCTTCTCGCTCTCTCTCTCTCTCTAGGTCGCTGTGCTCCTTATACGCGTCCACGGTGGGTGTGCTCCGCCGCCCTCTCCTGCCAACGATGGCCAAGCGGATTCCTGCACGTCACTTGCCAGGCGACAGCGACGCCTGTGCCTGCGTTGTGGTACCTAGCCTCTGTGTCTGCTTCCTATACTCCTGTGCCTAGCCTGCTGCTTCTGCATCGGCGCTGACAGCTCTGTTCTATCGATATCCCTTCGTCTTACCCGTCTCAGGATATTCCACCGCCACTGCGGAAGGTCCCTTGTCAACCCCGCAACACCCCCATGAAGCTCCCACCCAAACCCTCCCGTTCCTGCACTCGAATTCCTTCTCAGCGTCCGGCTTTCCGTGTGTATGTGCTAGGTGAAGGTGGAGCTGGCGGTAGGGAAGGAGAGTGAGAAAGAGATCGAAGTTCAGTGCTTGGCCGGCGGCCGACAGCCTGGTCGGTTCGTGAAATTGAAAATCCAAATCAAACACTGGACTCCGGCTGCAGCACCAGCAGCACAGCTAGCCGCGGAAGCTTCGGCGGTAGCCGTGGTAGCGTCGGTGACGGCAGCTGCTTCGCCGCCAACTGAATCCGTATTTCCCAAGAGGGCACCGGATAGAAGCGGCGGCGACATCAGCAGTGGTGGCGAGTCGCGTTTGGGCCAACCAGCCTGGTCCAGTCAGCGAGCTCTTCGACGGAAGAAGGCCCGGAGATCCTCTCTTCAGGCAGCCAGGCATCCACTCTGGTAGCGCCCCGCGGACCCAGTGAGCAGAGAGCACTGATTTGCGTTTCATCACAGATCAGTGGGGCCAAGGAGACGATTGTGTTACTACAACACACTGCTATCTCTACAGGCACAACGGCTATTGCTGCTGCGCTATTCGAGCGTCATTACATATGTCAGCGAACGTAGACGGAGGAGGCGTTGTTCGGATGTCCCTTTATTCTTGCTTGATCAAGACACGAACATCTGGAAAAGTCAGAGAAATATGATATTGCTAGCTTCACAAAATTCCAATTGACATGAAATCGAAAGGACGACTCAGGAAAGTTGACGGGGGAGATAATCCGTATAATAGAGAATTGATTCGAGAAGAGGCAACTCGGCTGGTGGGAATACACTATGTTAATAACATAAAAGAAGCTGGGGAATTAGTTATGCGCCTTTAAGTGATGAGCAATTATCTTACATAGAGACAGTAAAGTCGGACCGGCAAGCAACATAACTATTCCTCTAAAGATCCTACTAAACATCGCATTGCAAATGTCGCCCAGTGTCCGATTTGTCTTTTAAAAATGACTGTTTTGATTTGGAACATGCGTTCCCTCCGTTTCAGAGTGAGCATGCAAATAAATCCAGCAGTTCGATATTTCAAACTTTTGACAACACCCAAATTACAGGACCGCTTAGTTATTTTGTTAGTGTTTTGTGCGATTGTTTGACTCTATCTTATTTACTCTGCAATAAGGGGTGCTAATATGTACGTTATGTATCACAGTTTCTATTCACTGTATAGGCGATTCAGAGTAGAAACGTTTCAGTAACTTTAGCTTGGTTAATCTGTGCTAAAAAAAACATTTCGAAATGGACATCCCAGGTGCATGAGCTAAAACATTGGAAGGTCTCATGGATTAGTATTTTTGTTATTATGGTAAAGCTATATTTTGCTGATATCATGTTTTCCCCATAACTATAGGAGTGTATGAGAAACCCACGCTCCTAATTTATCCCATTAATATCCGCATAATTGATCTCCCAAGGCTATTACGTTGAAAATATCATGGAAGACAACAAATATGTAAGAGAGGAAGAGAGAGAGAGAGAAGATTGCGAGATCCTGTGCATCGAGAATCCCGCCAGTCTCGACTGAAGGCTCCGTAAACCCTATTAAAGCTTTTATAAGTTCCACAATGTGCCTGCCGAGCTTTCTGGGTTTCTAGTGTAACCTTCAGTGGTGCAGCCAGAGTGCTTTCCAACCGCCTTAGAGTGCCTATAGCACCGCTCATCTATACCTTCACAATGTTAAGCGCCCACATCGCGAGCATCCAGGTTTCGTCTTGTCCTGATGCCCGTTTTTGCCGTTAAGCTCTTAACGTATGTCGCCACATTCGGCACATTCGGATGACCTCGTTGGTTGCAATGTTCAACCCTAGGCATAATTGAATATTACGCATTTCAGTCATGTCGTATTATATTTGCGTGACTTGGAAAGTACTGCCCCAACTAGCGCTACCAAAAAGATGATCATCACAAGTGATTAATTTCTCTCTCTCTCTCTCTCTCTCCCCTTTCTTTATCTATCTTTTTCTCTCTCTCTCTATCCTCGCTGTCTTGCTCCCTATCTTCTCACGGAAAGCTCTTTCCAAATCGAATTTCATCACATAGTAGGTGCATACATATGCACATTGCTGCCTTGGCAGCAAATGACGCCTAGTCACCAAGTAATCATGCTGGTGATGATCGCGATATCCAGATCGGGCAGGCTGGGAGACTCGATCTGTCAGCACCCGACTGCCCGACGGATCTTAAACCGACGACGTTCCCATGGAGGGATCGGAGGAAGCAAGCATCGGACAGGAAAGAGCAGCAGATGTGCGATAGAGAGAGAGAGGGAGAGATCGCCGCAGGCAGGTGTCGTCACCACCATCGTTGTCGGACAGACAAGACTGCTGCTGGCTGCTGCTGCTTCCACTCGCTGGCTGCTCGGCGCTTTCCCGAATGCTAGCCTCCCGTCCCCTCAGCGCGTGTTGACTTTCGATTAGGTGCCTGCCTGACTGGCTGGCCACGGAATCAAAACGCCTACTGTCTATCAGCAAGACTCGACAGTTGTCGGCTCGAGGTTAGTGGCATGGACAGACGAACGAACAAATGGTCAGGTTAGACAAACCATGGTCGGTCAGCAGCATCGAGTCATAGAAGACGCTGAGGGCTACAAGATGACGTGTTGGATGTCGGACAGTGGCACGGGATCGGACGGATACCCCGAGTCTTATTCTTCGGCTTGCAATCCTGGCGTTTTGCGGGCCGGCCGGTCGGTCCGGCCTCGGCGGTTGGGCTCGCAGATACAGGGATGGCTAAGACGGGCTGCACAGTTAGCATCATGCAGCCACCGTCTAGGCGCTGCTGCTGTAGCAACAGCGGCGGTAGCAGCAACAGCAGCGAGAGACGGAGTTGGTGGCATCATGCGTCAGCACACATCATGCTCCGCGCTCTGCTCTGCTCACTAGCCATATTGCTCAGTGGTGCGGACGCGAGAGGGAACCAACATTGGACGGCCATAGCGGATGCCGGCATCTCGTCTTCAGCCGCGACCCATATCGTCTCCTAGTCGTGTAGTCGCTGCCGCATGTCGCTCAGCGGGCAGCAGCCGCCGAGGCTGAGGCTCGGCTTCAGTCGTCTCACACCGGCGGTGGCGACGACGGACCGACCGACCAAATGGGTGTTGCCTATGACTCTTGTGTCCCTTCGGGTCACGTAGCGTGGCCCGCACGTCGCGGCTTGTCTTGGCCCAAGCAACATCCATGGACAGCGGACGGAGGAGGAGGAGGAGGAGGCCCAATAGATGGTCGTGTGGTCGTCGTCGTCGTGGTAGTGGGCGGATGGATGGGTTGGCAACATATCGCAAGAAACCGTGTCCCTCTTCGCACGGTGGTTGAAACCGTGATCACGTTGTCCGCGACCACCGTATGGACAAACTGAACGGTGATGGGTCAGTTATGATGGGCGCTAGAAAGCAAGAAGGGAAAGGACTCCATAGGATTCTTGCATGAGACGACATCGGAACGTCGGAAGTTCAAGGAGTCAGATATAGGTGGTATCTGTGGACAGTTCTGCTGTTATTAAAGTAATTGTCCAGTTATAGGCGCATAACGCGTTGGTGTCAGCCAGAAATAGAACTTTATGGATTGTTCATGTTACCAAAAAAAAGGTTCATAGGCGTACATACGCAAGGGATAGAATAATATAAATATATATTTTTAAAGGCTAACACTCCTCGTTCACAATGGACAATATTGTCTGTGGCTGGATGGGAACTAATTTAGAATATATCACGGGAAGAGCGAGCAATAGTCTCCATTTGATGTGAGCACAGAACTAAGATTATTTATTACGGCATTCGAACGAAATAAAGTATAATTGAAGGATACTCCATTTTAATGAACATGCAGAAAAATAGGTTTTTATGCAATCAATCTGAAAACAATCAGAAATCTGAAATGTAATTCACAATCAGAAAACTATCAAATGTAATAAAGCAGAGCAAATTTTAATATTATCATGCAATACATTTACGAAACTCACAGATATCTAGCAGACACAATATGGTAACCATGAGGTCAGAATCGAGGGCAATCTTCCTTCTCTTCTCCTCAGCAAGCGCTGGGAAATATCTTGTTTATGGGAAGCTTACACTAATGCAGCCACAAAGGTGACCTGCACCCTTTATGGTAACTGTTAAGTGATAGACTAGTTGACCCTTTGCAAAAAAAGTCTAACAAAATTGTCTACATTTAGATTCATATTTTGCCAATATATCCACAGTCAACAAGTATAATTCCACAGGAATAGGCAGAGTTGTAAACCGCTTTCGAACGATAGAGCGCTTTGTTAACTCAACGAATATTCTAAGCCTCTAGTCTGCTTGAGAACACGAATGAAAAACTTGACCGCGATGAACTGTACTCCTTCGAGCTTCGAGTCTCGAGGGTTTATTAATCTAAAACAAGTCCAAAATACAAACGAAGCTCTTATGGATCGACTATTTCAATCTCAACGACCAATGATGGCCATATCAAATAAAGCCATCCTCGCCTATAACTTTCATTATATTGGCTATCGGGAAAGGATGGCGACGGGTGTCAATAAGAGTCTCCAGGCACCACTAATACAGTGGGTTGATAGGAGTTAGGGCGAACTTAGTGACTATTACGCCAACCACGCCCCCGGACTTCCCCAACTCAACTATGATTCCTACATCCGCGCACGCTCCTGCGGTCGTTCTTTAGCCTCGACTGTGTGAGTGCCACGTCGCTCTCGAGTTGCGCCAATAATAGAAGGAGGCTGGCAGGGCGACACATGTCTGAATGTTCGTATGGGACGGCGACAGGCCGGCGCGACACGAGGCGACTGGTTGGCCAACCCATATTCCTGCACTGTAGTGATACAGCCAGGCAAACCGTTATTGTGGAGCGCCCCTCCTCCTACTCCTCTTCCGTCTGTTTCTTCTCCACCGCGTCGGGTCTCTCGGCCGTCGTGCCGGGTATCCAGGTCCGCTATGGGCCTGGCTGATACTGATAGTCTGTCTTCCCTTCCCAACTCCTATACGGACGACAGTACATACGTTGATGTTTCCCGATGTCTGCTGCTGCTGCTACTTGGCGGTGGTGCGTGGTTATACCGGCCCGAAAGCAACCCGATTCTCTTCCGAAGACTCCTTGACAAGGAGGGAACAGAGGACACGTCCGGTGTGGACGCGGGCCGCGTCGCTGCGATGAGAGTAGGTATAGTAAGTAAGTCGAAGAGTCGCGCCGGCTCCACCCAGGAGACCACTTACGTTAGGTCGAGTAGGACGTCGAGCTCAATAGCGGCACAAGTGGTATACCCGCTACTCATCGGGGCTTGGGGTCTGGCCCTCAAACCCCGCGGGGTTGTCATCCAGTTCGGTCACCTGCCTGCCTGCCTGCCACTCGACAAAATGATTCCTAGTCGTCGTTCTTTTTTGACATCTTCTCACTCACTCACCCTCTCGCTCGCTCGCTCGCTTCTTTACCGTCCGAGTCGACATGAGGAATTGTCGTCCCCTCTATGTCGAAGCTTTCTTCGTAGATGACAAAGACTATTATGCGAACCTGCTAGCATGCGATTCGCTGACGCTAAAATGTCGCTTCAGTTTATACTTTCGAAATAACAATTCACATCGGAACGCTACTGTCAGTTACTCCCGTAGGTTTTGTGTAGCTCATCGTTAGAAGTCGAAAGAAATTATAGAGGCAACTGGCGACAAGTAACTCAGGAAATTCACGAGAAAGCCTTGAAGACACACACAGAGAGATGAGGCACACTAGAACGCTGGCTTCGAAAAGTGTCCATTGACACTTCAGCGTATGCTCTCTCAGCAATATATATAGTAATATTTACATAAGTCACTTATACCACGCAATCTTCGAGATCCTAATGAATTGCTACATTTTCTATAACTCCGGCCAAGTTATTGGAATCAACCTACCGTAGACTATACGACCAGCGGTTCAGGTTACTACTTTATTATGTAACCTATCCAAATCGTCTTCATCGTGCCATAGGCGGCAGTAACTTCATTGCGGGCATACGATTGGCGGGAGGCTTTCACGCCTGAGAAATGTACAGTACGCTCAAAGCGAGTCGCCATCTAAACGAGAATTTTTTAATTAAGAAAATAATATTACTTTCAATACAACTGTATGCGACCAAGCTCAAAGTGCGGCAACTCCACGATATGAAATGCTTTGTCCCAATGGAACCTAACCTACAACTAAATCGTTCTTATATGCATTTTAAAAAGGAAATACGACTTCACGATACACGTATGTGTACATTTTTGGCAAAATTTCACCCAAGCAAATGTATACTCAAAGTGAATTCCTCCCTGGCTTACAGAAGTATTTGACTTGACTTGAGTCATCTCCGGCCGGGCTCTTTTGAAAGGGCTCTGACCTACTGCTGAACTCCTCGTGTTGACGAATACTTGGTTATTAAAGTAACTCCCTATAGGAATTTACCATTTACAATTAAATACTATTTTTGTAATTCAAACCCAATAGAAAATGCGTAACATCACTCGGATTTGTAATTTGTGCCCACTTTTTTTTGACACACTAAGGTTTAATAACGACTGATTGAAGAAGCCGAGGAGAAAAGACGAATTCCCGTTCGATTAATTGCCAAGCACCTTTCGCGGATTCTTCTACTCTCGCCATCTTCTTTTCCTTCGGCCGTATCGCTACACATGGTGACAAGCAATCCGACCGTGTCTGTGTCCTTTGTAGGCGTCGGTAATGATCGTTTCTCCCCCTACTTCATGGACTCAGAAAGCCACCTCTCTCAGGGAAGGTGAGGTGGACGGGGTTGAATCTTGGACACAGTGCGGAGAGTGGAAGGTAAGACTGTTTCCGAAGGAACCGAAAAGGCATGGCCGGTAGTGGAAGGCAGCCAATGGGTAAAGGCGCATTCCATTCGGGTGAAGGGGACCGCCTCTCTGCAGTCTGTGGCTGCTAGCAAAGCTTGGCTCTTGACGCTTTTTAAGCGCCGTCAACACGACCACCGACCAGTTCTGCTATCGCCGTCCCGTCCTCCTGACGCTATAAATGCGTGCTCCTCTGGTCAGCGCCAAAGGGGCCACGCTTTGATCACTTTCCGCCTTTCTTCGTTCTGTCCCGCGTCGACCCTTCTCTCATCGTTGGGGCCGCGTGTCCCGCGGGCAGTATCTCCTCCCCCTGCAGTTCTTGCAACAACTCTCACTTATCTACCTACCTAACTCGAGCTTCTCTGCGTGCCTCTCGAGCTGTCCATGCTGTAGGAACGGGTGTAAGCGTTGCGCAGTTTTGCAGTGAGTTTGCAGTGCCGGCGACAAACAACAAGGGACCAGACCATCAGGCTCGTGGACGCAATGACGTCATCCTTCTTCACTCGCTCATACCATCAAAGCTTCACGTGGACAGTGTGCGGAGGTGGGAGAAGTGCTTGCAGCCGTCGGGAGTCCCCGGACAGCAGTCCGTTTTATATCTAATAGCAGAAAGCGGCGATAGGGCGGGCCAGTGATAATGGTAACAACCACCAATGGCCACAGCAGCAGCAAAAGTAACAATGACAAAGGAAACACTTACATCGTCAGCTATCAGCAACCAACGGTCTAACAACAGTCGACTGCCGAGCCCAGGACGATGGGCCCATTTCGGTTATAGTCTGTCGCCTTTTCTGGCGCTAGATATCGACTTTACGACTTGACAAGTATTAGTAAACAGGATAGTTTTGATTGGCGTTTTCTTCACTTCTGACATGGCGGATATTGAGTTTGGAAACGTGATGGATGGCTGCGACAGGGGAAATTCTGCGAGAAAACTGTCTATACAGTCTATCTAGTAAGAAAAAACCTAGCAAAGTGAATTTATTTTATTTGTTTTTTTTTTAATTTATTTAGATGTTGTTTAATACTGGAACGGCAATATTTACATCACTTCCCATAAAAATAATAGTATAAATGGGGTAACGGCCGCTCAAATATGAATATACACTATCCATGCATTGACAGCAATTAGAAACACACAGAACGTACGATTCGTTTCATTATAATATATACCATACAATACAGCTGAATTATTTACAAGTATATTTCTTGACCTCCCGCGCAAACATCTTAACTGATGTAGGGGTCCTAGTTTCACGAGGGAGCGAAAGACTGACTTTCCAGACGGAAGGCAAGCTGTTGGCAAGAGCATGGCGGCTGAATTCTCTTACGACAAATGGTCTCTCGAAGATCGTTGGTTGGCGGCTAGATCTTTTCACGACAGCATTGGTTGGGAATGCAGTGTATCGAGGAATTGATCCTTCCACCATCTTGAAGGCAAGAAGGGCGACGTGATCTATGTAAATCTTACCTATAGGCAGCACGTCAAATTCCTCAAAAACGTCAGCAACCGAGCTCCTGCGACGGTTGAGGAGCTCGGTTGCTGACGAGCTCCTCAACCGTCAGAAACGGTTTTTTTTTTCAACTCTCAGCTGAGAGTCAGCTTAAAAAAAAAAAGTCTACCAAAAACTGCTCTGAGAAGGTCGAATGATCTCAGTTCTGCGAATGATCGCTTTATAGCCATCACTCCGAATCGAGATCCCGTAGCACAGGATAGGTAACAGCAGTATTTTGTAAGCTAGCATTAACCATCGACGGGAATACCGCGCTCTCTGAATCGACGGATCGAGGAAGTTACCGCGTAACACTTAGGCAGGAGGGCCCAAGATGAGCATGCCATCTAAATGTTTCGTGAATGGTCAGACCCAGACAATTGATCGTAGGCGACAACGGAGCCTGCGCCCCGCGAAGCTACACCGAGTTAATCCTTGGAGTCCTTATAGTGGGTGAAACAGGGTAATGCCCCTTTCATTGGCATAGACAACAAGCCCAAAAGGGCTTCACAACTTCTTCCATATTCGCTGCAGCGGCTTGAATATCTGGGTCCAGTTTTGAAAGTCGTATACGAAATACAAGTGAGGTGTCATCAGCGTAAGCAACCTGGCATAAATGGCCAGACGAGATTTTGACAAGAATGAAACTGATCAAATTAAGAAACGTGAACGGTTCAAGGACAGACTCATGGGGGTTTCTGATGTTGACCACCTGTGATAACGACGCAACCACAACTGCCTGCCTCCTATCCGAGAGATATGAGTGAAACCATCTGACAGCTTCCGACGAGAAGCCGTGGTACTCGAGAAGTTGAAGGGAAAATGAGTGTCCCAAGCAATTATTGAATTACTATGGCAGGATAAACAAATAACATATTAGGAGATCAAAATTGAGTTCGGACGTGCGCGTAAGTAATTGATGTTGTGTGTCAGGCCTTCAGGAAAATTAACTTCGAAGGAAAACAATACTGGTTATTTTTGAACATGAAAATAATGTAGCGCTTCTTTGTTCGATGTCATGGTACAGGGACAGTGGTCTCCGTAGAATATTCTATGGTGCGTAGTACTTCTCTGAAATGTGTCGAGTTGCTCGAATCAATCTACCACGTTTGCGTCACGAAATGTCTGTAGAAGCCGGTAAGGTTATCCAAAATGGTCTTAGTCCACTTGGTGCCATAGAGTGCCAAAATTTGTGTTAGGCATTGATACTGGTTGATGTTCAACAGAAGAGTTCAACAGCATATCAACCCGCGTTCGTAACGCGCATCTACGTTATAAAGGCCTCCAGAGATGGGATGAATGTAAATACTTCTGCAATGTTCTCCACATCACGACAGATGCACTCACTCCATGCAAAGTGTCTTGTTCGCCCTCTCACCCTGGCTCTCGACAATCAATGTCCGACCGGTGGGAGACAAAAGACTATAAACTGCATCTTCGAAGTGCTTTCCACGGTGGACTCTGCCAGTGTGAAGCGGGAAAAAGGGTGCTGCCCTGCAGCATGTTCGAGCTGGGAGTTGGACGATGCGACACCAGCGGCACTGGACTGGGACTTGGGAGTCAGGAACGTAGGAGTGGGCTGAGTGGAAGTCGGTCGACTCGCCAGTCTCGCATCGTCGTCGCTCGAAGGAATTTTAATTTCTCCCCTTTGCTCCCGGCGCTCATGAGCTGGGAGAAGCAGAAGAGGAAGATTTGTCCGCGATCAGGAACCGGATCTTGCTCATGTCCGGGGCAGCGGCGGCGCGGCTGCGCGGGGACGTCGGGCTAGGAACAAGGTGAAGAATAAGGAAATATCTGGCAGTCGCCGGCAGCGGCTTGCTGTTTGAGGAACAGCGTGGAAACCGGCGGGCATCGGCGCTTGGCAAACGCACATGGCCTCATAGTATATAAGAGAAGTGAGGGGAGCGCAAAGACGACGACGAATAAGAAGAAGAAAAAGTGAGCGGCAGGACTCATGCGGACGAGCGAGGACAAGCGAATGAGCATGACGAGACAAAATTGGTAAGGGCCAGCGCCGGGGGCCTCCAGCCTGGCCGAGCCCCTCGGTTTCCATAAGATGTCTTCAGTGGCGGGGAGCGACTTCGCTCTCTATAGCCGATATTCACAAGACGATATTAACTCACCCTGCGCCCATCTCCACCACAAGTACCAACAGTTAGATAGCAGCGCCATTGAACATCGCGTACCCTCAGATGCCCTCCCGGACACGTACATACATACACGCATGCATATGCTCACGTGCATAACCTTAGACATGCCCACACATGCGGGGGTATATAGATACGTTGTGACTAACAGGGGCGCCACTGGGGTCTGCGAGGGATGCCCTCAAGGCAAAAGGCTGGGAGGTTTTGGGTCGGAGCGAACATCACCCTCTGACCCTTTGCAAGAAAGGACAGTAGACGGCCGCCAGGCCCCTTCTGTTCACCAGCAAGCTGGTCGGTCGACCAACCGACTCTGTCTAGTAATCGACATCGGTGTCCTCCCTTCCGTAACCCCTTACCAAATACCCTTTGAGGAGCGAGGTAGCTAGGTGATTGACTGGCTTTCCCGCTTTTCGCTAAAGTCTTTCCGACCATTTCGCGAGCGGGGTTTTTCGCGTACTCTGTTCTCACGGATCGTCGCCGCCGCCGCCGCCGCCAACGTGGGAAGTCAAAAGAACAGCTATCCCGTCACAAGTTCAATGTAGGGCGGGGCTGATCTGCCCGTCCTGCACATCCCTGCCAGTGAACGCGACGAAGCAGCTTCCAATATAAGCGGTGCCACGAGCACGGCCTCTGCACTTAATGGAATATATACCAAGATGCGATCTTTCGCTTTCTTTCGATGGCTCGAACGGTCGATAGGGATATGCCAATAAAGTGCAGCAACTGACTACCTCTGTTCTCTGTTATCAACAGGACCGCATGATCGCGACGGTGATGTGCACATTGCGCTATCCACACGGTGGCAATTTCTATCGTGAAATACACATTAGCCTTATACCCGAGCAATACTTGACTCTGTTTATAAATACACACGACTTAATATTGGAACTCTCACCAATTACGAAGGAAATCATGATCACGTGTAGACCAAAAAGTCAGCCGATAGTCTCGCAAGCATAGATAAGAGCAGACTTACAACAAACTATAGTGATGTTTAGGGTGTCAGGTTTATGCTAAGTGAAACCAAATTAGTGATGAAGGTTACCTGCGGAACTGCTAAACCTGGGTAGTCTCCCATAGGGTTGCGTTACTTCCCAAACACCTTTTACATCTATCTTTTGGGAAGCAACAGTTGTGCGGCACCGAGTGGCTGATGAGAGCCGAGATAGGTGAGTACATGACATTTCTTTAACTTCTGTTTGATAACTCTTTGTTCCCGTAATGGCAGAGACGTCAACGTCGCAGTACCTGACGACATCCCTTAGATAAGTAGACCCTTGATTGATTATGTCTCAGGTCGTAACTTCAAATCCTGCTGTGGTCTCAGGCAGGTATGGATTGTTTCTTTCGATATTTCTGGTACCGATATGCCGATTTCTGGCTTGCAGGGACCGGCAGTTGATTCCAACCATGTCCTATTCCTCAGTTCCTTCACTGCCATACCGATATTCCATACTCAAGTTCGCAATTGCAGTGGCTTAGACCAGTGCGAATTCGTATCTGACTTAGGTGTTGTTCAAACCAAGACATAATGATGCAAGTAACTAAAGAAGGTGTAATATCATACCGAGATATTCCGATTAGCAATCGAATAATAAGCGCAACTTATGTCTTGACTTCAGAAAAGTTATTTGGACTGTGAGCAATGACGAATCCAATAAGCTAGAAGTTCTCGTTGGATACGGGCCACAGATATATATATATATATATATTTTTTAAAGAGGTTAAAGGTAAATCCTGCATGGACTCCTAAGGTATTTGCCTGGTAGTGTCAGACTCTTACTGACTACATAAACCTAGAACCGATTTTGACTTGGGGCATTCACGGGAACTGTCAAGAGCATTACTTCAGTCAGTGGCTTGCAGGGACCGGCAGTTGATTCCAACCATGTCCTATTCCTCAGTTCCTTCACTGGGGCGAACTCTCCCGCCCAGTCGCAGCGTGTAGGTCGCGGGCATTTGTGGCCGAAGGGCCACAGATATACTATAGTACTGCTGCAATCATGCTCCATGAAGTGGTCAGTGGTCAGTTTCCAACAGTACAAACATATTAGTCACCTTCCCACGATCAGGCAAAATTCGTGTAGTGATACATTTCGATAAGAAGAGAATGAACCGCATCGGGCCAACTTATGGCATACAGCCTCAGCAACACACCGGTTGTAATACATGTCGGTATAAATAATATATTGTTTCCGATGGAGGAATATTACGCACCGGTGACCGACAGTTTTTGATCGACTTATAACAAATATAGATGCCAATACATGTTCTGGACACTCAACGAAATAAAGTGTATTACCTAGGTAGATAGTTGTCACTATTATCTAGATGTCTGAATGCGGCCCCAGGCAAGAAGTTTTTTTTATACAAAACGATGATAGAGGCAAATAGAGTGAATAAGTAGTACTATATAATTTATTCGTATATCAGTAGAATTGTGGCTTTTCCGACCCACATCTGTGGCCTCTACCAGCTGGCAGCTTCTGTCAACCCAGCAGGAACATCGCCACACGATTGCCTTTTGCGACCGAATCGTTCCCTTCTCTGATCGCTTGCGTCTCGCGGACCATTGCATTCCTCGATGACCTGCGCTAGGTCTGCGCCTGGTGGGAGCGCAGAAAGCTGACAGTTGCGTTGCCGCCAATCGTTCCCGCCCAGCTGCCGGTAGGCCCTCTTGGCCTGACTCCCGCCCCGCCAGGCCGCTAGACCCAAAGACCGCTCCGAGTCATTGGTGATAATTGCACCTCAATCGTCCGAAAATAAGGACTTCCTCGCCATGCTTCCTGCACTCGTGCTCGGAGCAGCTGCTCCTGTAGTAAGCTTTTCCGCACCCTGCAGTCGATGGCACAACGGCGACACTACGGCTGCCCACGCCCCCTTCTGCGTTGGCGACAAACGATGCACATCCACTAACGAATCAAGGCGAGCGCGCATTTAACACCCTTCTTCGTTCCTGCCTGCTTGCCGCCATCCTATCATCGTAGGACGCACGACTACGTATCAGTGTGCCGGCACACATAGAACAGACGCTGCTCCAAACGGCCCCTTATATATTAACCACTTAGAGAAGCTGCTGGTGCTGCCTCAACGCGTCCATCTCACATATATCGATCCACCACCATTCGTAAACTCCGGAACTTCGAGAGCGAAGGCTAGAGCTACCACAGGGCGAGTAGGACATACGAAGGTGGAAACGAAATGGAACTGTGATGGGTGGGCCTCTAGGATTCGACGAACGTGACATTATACTGGTGAGCAGACAGTGGCCACAACAAATGCATTGGTCTGTAACAGAGGACGAGATTTGTTATTGTCAGTAAAAGGAGACGCCTGACAGTAGCGTTCGTTCTCCGCTAGAGGGCCTTTCGTAGCTACAGACGACAGTGATTGTAGGCGGCTCGATTTTCCACACGGTGATTTGGAGGTGCGCGTACCGTTACACTGCCGTGTCACACGTACGGATACTCTCGGCGGCAGAACGCGGGCACAGCGTCCAAGCTGACGATGGGTGTGAGTGGGCCAATTCAAATGCTCATACCTACGAGTGGAGTAAGAAATCCGAGCTATTGTAATGTTCCTCCCTGACCGAGCTCCTGCTCAATGCAGCTCCATAGCGGTCGATTTTCTGAATAAGATGACGTTGCATCATCAACGACCTCTGTTGCAGCGATAAAGCGTCTACGCCCTGCTTTAGCTTGGACAAACGGTCGTCCAGCTAGGAAAGTGTCCCTTTCTGTACCGCTACGCAGTCCTCCCCTAATGACCACGGGCGGTGTACGAGTACAGACAAAGATAGAGAGAGAGAGAGAGGGGTCTGCGGGTATAATGGGTGAGAGCGAGACGTCGATGCTCGAGGTCTTATTATTACGAATACTAGAGTGGGACCGAGTACATCGGAAGCCATTCCCTTGGCCTTCTTAGGTGGGACTACCCAAGCGAACATACCCCAATAGGCCCACGGCAACGAAATACGAAGCCTAACTGGCAAGCAAACGAGCCCTTGACGGTCAGTCAATCTCGAGAGGTTCCGGTAGCCAAACGGATAGTCACGTGGACGAACGGAACATATAAACTCTGTTGAGTGGTACTACTGTACTATAGGGTTTAAAGTATTGTATTCCGGTTGTATATTTTGAGGTTTATGGTAATTCGCACAGTTCCACTACTGGTAAACGCAACCACCTTATGAAACCTTCTTTTATAAGCCGGCTTCCTGAGTGGGCTCAATAATATTGTCATTTTTGTTTTAGTTGGCTGAATATATAAAGTCATCCGCCATCTACATCAAGCCTTTCGCCCAATGCCAGAACAGGTCGAGTCGGCTGCGGTGTTCGGGTGTCCGATGTCCTCTGTAGAAATCGAAATCCGAGATGGTTGTTTGTTATTGGTGGATTTTGGCTGCCGTCATTAAGCACTCTGGTATGCAGCGATGGCCTGCCAAATGCCAATGAAAAATCAGGACATGCTAGGCGAGATTCAATGAATCAGCCGAGAGTCAAAGAGTGCAATCAATGAAGAGATTTGTAATATGAAGAATATGTGTGCAGCTGTGCATGTTAAATCGAACACTCAAGATCAAACAAGACATACAGTTGAATTCACATGGCCGGATGACTTCAGATATACTGTGACTTGTGTCGAATTCGCTGAAAAATTACGTCGTGCAGACGCAACACTGTCCGCGTTCAAACGTAAAAGCAACGTAACTAACATACGATAGTATGTAGCGATCGATAGGTGACGATTTTATTTTAAGCGCGAAACTTTGAAACTCCCTCGGAAATATAGCTCAATCACAATAGCTGCGTTGGTCTTGATAAACATCGTTCATTATTTGTTGTAGAGAAACTCGACGATTGATTGATGATTCATTTGGCTGCGGCTCCCCGCTATTTATGTTAGGATTTATTCAAGTTCTCAGCTGACTATATAGTCATACGCCGCCATGTCTCTAAATATTTCGCCTGTTTGAAACTGGATCTATTTTCTTGTCATTCATGTTTTGTATGCATATATATCAAATTAATCGAAAAAAAAACACCGAAATTAGTCCAACAAGTTAGAAAAGAAGAGAAACCTAGAAGTGTATAACATGAACTCGGTAGACGTGCACGACGGCTTATCCCATGCTTCCAACGATAATTTACATATACATACAGAATGACTTTAAGACCATACACCTTATGCGATTACTCCGGTTGGTCCGGATGGCGCCGATTGCTCATCAGATCGCTAATTTTCGACTATGGTTTCATTAATTTTACTAAGGTCATTCATTCATTGAACTATTGTATGCACCTGAGAAGTGAGACGGGGAGATATCATGCCTGTTAATACCATGTGCAGACTGAGTAAAATATCAAAGCGTTCTATGGCAGCTCTTGTTTCAACTCCGTGAGCTTCAGTTTGTCAAAATAGCTCTTAAAACATATTAAATTATAGAAAAATAATAATTTTCTGATTGAGATTACGACGAATCCAACTAATGTGGTTTTTGAAATATTGACAAAACCCAAGCTCCGTTTGCTCTTATACGTTGCTCCTTAGTGTGTTTGATTCTCAGTCCATCTGCTGAGATCAGCAAATGTTGAATGCTGGTCTCATACGTCGATCATTTTACTACTGCCACTGCCGATTGTGATGTACAAAGCATGTCATTCTCTGTTGCGGTCCAAAATTGCTATGTAAACTAACGTTACCCGAGGGATACTGAAGGAAAACATCTATTGCAGTCCTAGTCGGTCTCTGAAAGCGTCCTTCTTGCGAAACTTTTCGGTTTCGCGAACGCCGCTTCATACGAAAAGGCCAGCCAATTCTAGTATCATTTTCTGGTTTCTCAACGGATATATGTACACATGCCTTGTGTACGCCTGACATACGCTGCTCTATAGAACACTATTCGAATGGGTGTGGCTCAGCCCATGCCGATTCAAAGTTCGCAGTACCCTTAGGATTGCTGATGGTACCAGAAGATCGTCCACTGGCTTCGATTCCTTGTCTCTGGAGCAATTCCTTCCTACGACTAGATGATACGAATGACATTGCAACATCCAGAAGTATGTTTTGAGGTTGAAATTAGCAGCGCTAGCCACTCCATGTTTACACCGGTTGGCATTTTTTCTATGCAAGCTTTGTTTTGGATCGCTGGACCTGACAGATATAGTTTGAGAGTAGGCTTGCTTCATAGACACTTTGATTATATCTTCGTTCCTTTGCCGTCAAAATCAACTTTAAGTAATGACACAGTATATATTCCAAGGAGTCAACTACAACTTCCAATAATATGCGTCATCTCTAAACTACGTTGAGAATGTGGAGCAAGCCTCTACAGCTGCCCACAAAATAGGTCCACATCAAAACCACCAACCAAAATAACCTTTGATGTCAACTATAAGCAAATAACCAAAGTTATAGACGATATCTGTTTCGAACCAGACTTTAACTAGTATCTTAAACGGAAATACCACAAAAGTTAATATAGGGGTCTATTCGAAGAACAACAAGATGCGATGAATATCGTATCGTCGTATGAGGAAACGGTTTGTTGTCAAGTTCTCAAGTAGCCAATGTCACTGCCCAGTTCGCCTGCTGGTTATAGACTCCTATGCAAACTTGATGCTACCTATTAAATTAACCAGGTGACATTCTTCCAGTTGAATACTTGGCAAGGAAGACACATATGGGGCTGTTTCGCGTTGCCATATTATTATAGGACTGGCCCATCCTATATCGGCTGGCGAACACTGGCGTTCGCTCACTGAGGTCTGTGTTGGGGCCGGCGACGACGGCGATAGCTATCGCGATGACGTACGTGTTGCCATTGGGAGCCCCGCTTAGAGGGATAACACAAGAGAAAGAGAGAGAGAATCCAGTTCCCGCTGGACGAATGCGTGAAGAATAAGGAATATCCAGCAGATAGATATGCTCCGTCTGATTCTTCGTCGCTGGAGGTCGCTCCCTTGCGATCGGCTTCTTCGCCGCGTTACCCTGCTGCTGATATTTGTCTCTGGGAAGCGCCAGATGGTCTCTGTTGCCTCTTGCGTCGGATGGCTGCTATACGCTCACTTTCCCCCGCTTTGGCATAAAATACGCTGCTTTCTTTCCTGTCTTCCGCTCTCATACTGACACATACATACATGCACTGTTTCGCGAGCGCACGTACTGCGTGTCGATCCCTTCCTGTTAGCTTCGTTGTAGCAGAAAACAGGCGGGGTCGACTAGAGTGAGAGGAACTCGGGGGGGTTTAGGAATTACGAAACTTTTAATAAACCTCCCCCATCCCCACCCGTCCCGTTCGTTCATCTCTCGTTTGTTTTCAGCATAGCGAACGCGTAGGCAGCCTGCCCAGCTGGTCGTATAGGCTGGCCGGCCGACAAGCAGGCAGATCGTATGGTCACTCGCCAGGGTGGCTTATACCCATCACCGCCGTCTTCACCGTAGTCATCTCTCGGGCCGCCACCGATGTAACGGGCGACACCGGAGCAGCTCCCCGAGCTGTCATGATGGACAACGCTAATTGGAGCGGATCTTCTATGGTCCGTTCATGGTGACCAAATCCTGCATCATCGTCAAGCCATAAACGGCCTGGGTGGATCAAACCGATGCCAGAAAGCGTCTCGAAGCTGGCAATCGAACTACGCGTGTACAGTCGGCAGTGACAAAGATCGAGGAGCGACAAGGGACGAAAACGGGTTGAGCATTCGTTTCGGGCTACACAGTATTGTTGTTCATTTACGTCTGGTACGCAACGCACGCTAGGTCGGGAATGAGGAGCTTCTTGGTCAATGATGCGCTGAATGGATGCTAAATCAAGCGCGTAGAGTGTTGGGCAAACTGCTTACTACATCTCATGGTATGACAGCAGCAGATAAAAGCCAATTGCAAGTACATGTCGTAAGAAGTGAGCCGTGTCTTAGTGAGGTTTACAGTTCGCCATCGAAGATCTGTCACCTCGCAGCATGTCGGTAATGGTTTCTGTTTTGGGCAAATTTAGAGTCTAACCCAGTTATTTGATTTGTGCTACTGGTTTTATTCTCTCCTTTTGGATTCCCTTCCAAAATATTTACTTAAAAAATTAACATGATTGTTGCTTTTAATAATTGGAGTGGATGGGGGGCCTTGGGGCCTACCAAAGAATTTTTCAGTAACTTTGTTTATTGGCAAAAAATATAAATTTCATGTCAGTGAACCACACGCCTTGGTGATCAGATATATCCTTGAAATTCTCTGGATTTTGAATTACGACTAAGATCATGCTTGGGCAGTAAGTAATTCACTTAAATCAATATTTCCAATTTATTTATGCGTGCTCAAGCAGGTCCCATTCAACGACAACCAGATACTCTAATTAACTGTAAATTCTAGTGTAGCAAATATGAGACTGTATTCATGAGTTCTTCTCTGACGAAATCATTAGCTCTAGACTTGGATCACCAGAGTTAACACGCTATAGGCATATTTGGTATATAGATTTGGGACACGAAAAAGCTGTCGAATCCTCGATGAATATAGTGTCTGAAATTCACAAGCCTTGAATTGTTTGCCGAATTAGTTGCGTAACCTTGTTTCTAATAACAAGATGACAGTTTCGCATGTTCTTCGTTGCTAACTTCCACGATATTGCGAAGCTATCCCCACGGCCTGGTGTCCCAGGTGTAGTAACGTAATTGATTGGTAAGAAGATTAAAAAGTCTAACTTTAAGTCACTTGAGAACTGGTTTCAGTGGATTAGTAAGCTCATGAATATGGATGATGCTAGTTACGGGTTCAAAGGCCTCGTTCTTGCAAGAGCTTCCATTTTATAAGCTCACAATTTACGTATATACTTATATCTACGTTCATTTTATCGGTACGTAATAAGTAAAGTATTGAGTGACAAATATAGGGTGTTCGGAAAGTTATCTAATTCTATGGCGAACGACACGCTTGCGTGAGTCTCTGGACGAGTTCGATCATTTACGCAACTCTCTGAAAGCTTGCGTTTCTTTTTGAATACTGTACGCGGTGAGTAAGTGGATTCTATGTGCTTAAAAACTAAGGTATATACACCGTTTGCCAGCTAGCTTAATAGATGGATTGTCTACAGTTAATCCGCAAACATGGAGATATGGTGAGAACACAGATAAGAGTACAAAAAAACAGACCGCAAGGAATAACTCGAAGGTGTGACAAGAACAGTGTGTTCGGTGTATGCCCCCTTGAGACTACCGGCTCTCCTGCCTTCATTCAGCATTATTTAGCGGTCGCATTGAGCGAGAAGAAGCTGACTTCCAGAGCTGTGGCGAGTGCGTCTCAGTGTGTGCTGGTGTGTGCGACTATACCGAGAGAGTACGCGTCTGGCACGTTCGTGCCCACCGTCAAACAAGGAAGGAGCCGTCCTGTTTAAGAAGTGCTTGCCGCTACAGCCCCCGCTGACAACGAGAACCGCCGAGATGGCGGTCCGCTCTTGAGGGGGCAAGGGGGGCCGTCTCAAACGCATGCACACATCACATACACACCGACTCTCTCAGATACAAAACACAACACAGGGTGCTGAGAGACGGAACAGCAAGCACAGACAACGGAGAGTGGCTGTCGGCAAGAAGCAGGATCCTTATCTATTATTATTTTGCCAAACTTTTATCTATGTAACCCCAGTGCCATCCCCACTCTGTCTCAAGCTCGACCCCGGACCAGCACGCCCCATGGCTACCCAAGGCCCGGCTAACTGGGACTCGCTCGCGTCTGCCTGCCAGCCTGCCTCCTTGGGCGAGGAGTACGTCGTCTTTGTTGTGCAAAAAAGGATCCAGTGCTTGGACGGATCTCGGCAAACAGAGGGGACGAACAGAGGCTTGGGAAACGGCGTCGACGAGCTCGCTGCCAACGTAGCTGACGTCTATTCAAGTAGATTTTAACGTGTGCCGCCACCTTCGACCATCGTCAGCCCTGCATTTGTCTCGTCGTGCACAAGTGGGTCTCTTTTCACACTGCACACTTTCCCACGTCTGAGGTTCGTCCACACGACGACTGGATGGCGGTTATGTGTGAAGGAGTCCGGGTATGCTTCGCGCATCATGGCAGGCAGAAAGCGGGTGCTCACGAGGAACAGCCGTTAATTGTGTTTCTTACCAACTATTATAGAGACAGCTTAGCTGTCATTATATAGCGAATTGCGTACCGAACGCGGTACGTTAAAGTTTCCTTCATTATTACTTGCGTTAGCTGTGGGTCAATAGCGTATATAGATTGCAAATCTTGCTATTGCTGGACTATAATGAAAGTAGAGTGTCAAGTTATATAATAAACGGTCAATGGGTATGAAAAATGTTCACTTAATAGAATTCAGTCTGCAAAATACTCGCGCCAACCCTAGGGAAGAGATGACTCTCAGCAGTGGATGGTTTTAGCAGGTAGAGGCGTTTTGTCATCCAGGTCAACCCCCCTGCACTGGATCGGCCCACTTTAATGGAGATTGAAACGGCTCTGGTAGTGTCCGTGCGTTTGAAGAAAATTTCTTTCTCTCAAAAATAAAGTCTGCAAAATACAACCCATAGTGCATAACAGATCTAACAGGCTGAGAGTGGAAGCCTCGATGGTGATACCCCTTGCATCTCATGATCAGCCTAACAATCTTATCTATTCTGATAGTTTTCTACCCTTCAAACTTGGTGAGCCATGAAGCAGATCCCATTCAGCCATTGTTGTGCCGGTAGCAGTTCGTTCGATTTAGAGCAAGTGTGTATACATGTGCGAATCTATTATCTATAATACAATGCAATACAAAACAGACGGGACTAATAGTTGGCCATGCTGCGATGCGTACTTATCGAATGAGTAAATGCCTTTAGCACAGCGGAGCCTCCGTCTCTCAGTTTTCACCTCGATATGTCGTTGTATCATTTCGTCTACTCGATCTCCCCAGCATTACTACACAGTAAACACTTCGCTCCAGTCTTCTTGTCCTTGCTTCTACGTTGCTTTTGGTTATTTTTTCCCTTTGCAAGCTTGCCGCCTACCACTCCGCCCAGTTCTCGTTCACTCTCCGCATTTCGTCTTCCTATTGGCTCCCATTGGGCTGCAGAGGAAGCCCTGAGTGACTGATAATGAGCGAGAGATTGTACGATAACACTGCCATACCGCCGCTGCCAAATCAACATCTCCCACCGGGAGATGATGTTCTCTTTTTTGGCCTTCCACGGTTCCGCGTGTTCTCTCGCTCTCGGTCTCTCTCTGTCCCTCTCGCTGTCGCTCTCTATATATATATGTTCCTTCCTCTCTAGCAGTTTCTCTGCTGGCCTTTCTCTCCATACTGGCTTATGACGTTGCTCTATTCCCCCTGCTTCCACTCGCGCGTTCCACTCCGCTCGACTACGGTGTCTGAGGGAGACGACAGAAGCGAGGACGAAGAAAGAGAACTAGCAGCCGCAAGTCCCAAGCAGATCCAAGTGGACCTGAGTAGGCATTCGAGCCCAGAAGAGCGCACGAGGGAGAGACAGAGAGAGAGTGTCTACGTGAGAACGGGTTTGGCTCGGAAGAGACCACTAGCCGGCAACTACCCGACATCGCCGCCACTACCACCGCTTCCTTCTCTCTTTGGCTGACTAGCGTTTCGTTTACCAGCCAGCGTTTGCTCAGCGGATTGGATCGCCGTTGTCGGACTCTCCGCTGCCCGTCTGTCCTGTTCACCGACGTCTTCGTGTCCCCGTTGTCGCAGTCTCGCTATCGTGGTTTTCTCTCATAAAACGCCACCATCTCTTCTTCTTGCCTTTCTATCTCTCATTTGCTGGCGCTCATCTTACTCCATCTTTCTCTCTCTCTCTCTCTCTCTCTCTCTCTTTCACTGCGTCCTTACCAAGGGTGTATGTGTGTGAGTGTGACCCGACTGCACGAGGCCGCCCGCGCCGCCTAACGAGGGCCCGTGGGACCTCAACCCGCTTGGGGATAATGGCCCGTGGTTAGACGCCTACTACTGCTTCCGTCCTGCTACGGTAAGTCAGCCGATAGGGGAACACAACAGGGGATTTGTAGGGACGTAGCGAGGGTGTCGGGATACACGGCAAGCTAGACGTTCGGCTGGGTGGTGAACGGGAGGGGTATCTTCCGCATCGTTCTCGAGGAGTTACCCCCCACCGCCCGCCACCACCCCAAGTCTGTCCTTCGCTTCTTCTCGCTCATCCTATCCTCTTCTGATCTCTTCCACTCTCTTCCGTTTATCTCTGGCTCTTGCTTCTACCGACTGGAATCGGCGATCCATTTTCGCTTACTCTCCCTTCCTCGCCTCTTTCTTCGTCGTCGGAGTTGCTGCTACCACTGCGGCCGCCTTCGTCGCCGGCCACTGGTGGCCTCCGATGCTCGTCCTATTCCACTACGGCTGGCACGGGTGGTCCCCGTGCTTCGCTCGCCGGCGGAACAATGCTTGCTCGGTGGAACAGAGCAAAGATGCGAAAGTAATCGCTGGAAGAGTGGCCTAGTGCTGTTGGGCAAGTTGGCCTGCGACGAACAAGTAGACACAGCTCAAGAACACATTGACACACACACGAAGATACACCCACACATCTCATAGTACACACTACAGCGGTTAAGTCTCGTCTACTGACGACGACCCGCGTTTCGCAACAGAGCGCTGGCTGGTTGTGGGACGCCGTACTGTCCTTCAAATGGATGCATGATTACTGCCATTAGTGTTAGTAATGGTAGTAGGTGTTTTTATTAATATCAAAACAGAAGAAATATAGATACGGCAGGCCTTTCTAGTACACATGTCTAGGTCCCTGGTGTCGGCTATGATTCATTGATTACGAGCTCGGCACAGGGGGATGGCTTGCTAGAAAGGATGTCTGTTTTGCTCAATGAGGCGAGTTCGATTCCCTAACGGACATGACTGATGATTGTCTGACTGTGCGTGCGACCGCTTGCGTGTAAACGTATGTGTGTAAGGTTTGGTAGTTCGCCTGGCGTGTCAATATCTGTAAGTGTTATCAGCTGCGACTTTTTAGGCGGATATATCTGAGTATATAATATTGAAGTCATGTGAGTGAGTTTTACTATTATAGCTCGTTGCGTGCACTAAAGTTAGCTGTATTATAATATACAGATAGGTAGAAAAAGTCACTGAAATCTAAGCTAGACCTCGAAATTCTTTCTATATATATTACATGTTCGCATGGAGTAAACTAAATATCCTCTAATTTAAGTTTTTTTTTTAACAAAATACAACTCGGTCTACTCCTTTGTCAAGTGTCATCTCTACTACAGCTTTCGCAGCGACAGGGTTAGCGGCCAGACTTCACGATTGCTAACTTTAACGCCATTCTAAGTGACCCTTTAACAATTTGACGTATTTGTCGCTCCTTCATAATATGAGCTCGATTGCCGATCAGGATAACAAGAGGAAAAGATCTTCGATATCATTTTTGGTCCTCAGCCCACGTTTCCCTTTCTGGGAGGAGGAGTGCGATCTTCAACTGCGGCATTCAATTTGTTTTCAATCCTTCAAAGTGTCGGATCTAAACGGATTATGAACATTTACTTTGCCTTACCAACTCTTGCCAAGGTCAGACACATTATACACATACTTGAGTGTAGTTGGCGGTCACGTATCTATACAGACAGGTAATTATTAGTTACACTCCAGTGCGGTTTAAAAAACGTATGACCACCATATGGCCGTTGAAGCTACGCTTCCACATACAGATTTTACACACTTTGTCCCTAACACGTTGAGGATTTTCGACTAAACTACCATTACAAGAAAGTTCATTACTAAACGTATAATTACAGCCACCTCGTAATAGCATCATACAATCTATTTCGAAGTCCATAGTGCCGAGATAGGGATCCCACATGACATCGACGCCGCTGCAACCCACAGTCATGTTCCACGTAAGTGTACTGATACTACCTGCGTTAACTACTCACACCTCCTAATGATATCGCCTCCCCCGAAGTGTGGATTTCTGACCGCGCGTGGAAAAGTGTCTACTGTTTCATCGTATCCATTCTTAGCTGAATTATCTTTTTGTCTTGTAGTCTTAATAGGGCAAGTTCTACCTATAGTATACCTCGTGTTCCATGGCTACGTAAAACTTGGCGCTTCCATTACGCACGCGTAGTAACACTTTTTCCAAGGGCACTACGGGTCGCTGGCCATTCTCACGGCAGGGACGTGTGGTGGGATTAATCATTTTCGCCCCGATCACCGTTTCAGGTGCAGGTTTACAGCAATGCTTCTCATCCTAAATGGTCCTACCTCTCAACATGTTCTAGATTTAACGACTGCACACCACCGTATAAAATAATAGGTTGAGATTGATTTTTACCGCGGATAGGTCGTCACGTTATGATGCGTGTGGCGGTACGTCAAAATACAGATAGACGTCTATACCCAAATATCGTCGCGAGATTTGTCTCTTAGACGCCTGCTCTCTACTTCATCTCGTCATACTCCTGCAAACCATTGAGCACCCAACGGCATGAAATTCGCGGTGAAGCCGTGTCATCTTTCTCCTTATCGTTTCAAATCACTGAATAACGTGGATGCACGGTACGCTGATATTGAGAACTCAGATAATATTTCGAAATCACGAACTGTGAGTCCAAGCTGGGGATCGAATCCGGAACATCATCATCGGCGACCCATGACGAGCCTCATAAAACTTTTTGACATTACTATGCTATTGAGCGTGGGGTGGACACATGCGTCGCATAGAATTGTCTCCAATTCCGAGTATGAAATAGCTCGAATGAGGATAATAATGTCGATTCGGAAAAATCAACCTAACTGCGCCCTGATGTGCACTCACTTCTGCTGCCGGTTCATGATCTCATCATCATTATCTGCAGTAAGCGTCCCTCCAGATTCTCCTTTTTCCATTTCGAACCCCAAAGGACTGCTGGACCTCTTCGTCCACAATGGACGGCTCGGTGGGTATCGTGTTCGGTAGCCTACAAGATGGCCCCTGTGACCGTCTAGACAACACAACGAAGCTCTTCTTCTCTTTAACGGTTGCGACCGTTCCATACGCCGTGCGTCTCACTGGACCCTAACCGAAACCCTAAAATGAAACGAGTGCTGAACCACACTCTAATACTACCTTCATACAAACTGAGTAGAACAGTAGAGTAGTAGCCAAATCAGGCCGAGGCAACGTCGACCTGACGTTGCCGGCTGCTGGTTCAGTGTATATATATATATATATACATACCAATCCACCTACCTATGTATAAGACTTGCTTGTACCTACATGGGCTGCAGCTTCGCCGTAGCCAGCTAACCGGATTAACCTTATTGGGCTGGCACATTATTTATACTAAAGCACGCTATGCGGCGGTGCTGGGCACGGCAGCAGCTACGGGAACAGGTTTCGTGAGGAGTGTTCGCTCCCCACTCGACGACTATGTTGTACTACCACTACTCAGCTTCTCAATCCCCTTCGGCCTGATCTCCATCCTCCTGGTCCTCGTCCGCTGATCTTGTTCGCCATCCCCTCGTTCACCCTTGGACGTTTAACTATGTATACCTCGCCCCACTCTGTCCCTCGCACTCACTCAATGGCTACCACGTCGAAGGTAGGCGACAGCCGCAGCGCTCGCCGTAGGTGGCAGCAGCAGCCCAGGCAACGATACTCGCGGAATTGCGAACGAGGCCAATTTGAGGAGGAGTGCAGTGTAGTGAATCGGGGGCAGAATCGCGCCGCGCCTCCGCGCGGCGCCTCCACCTTCGCGTGTCGGTTAGTACGGCTAGAAACGAGCTGACGCTTTCGGAGACGACGGGTGCCCTAAGTCTCGTGGCCGTAGACGTCCCCACTGTCGATCTACTACGACGTGCCCCCGCTCTCTCTCGGGTCAACCCCCTACCGAACCGCCTACCGACAGGGACTTTCCCGTTCGACGCTATTTCCCTCACGACTCATCTGCTCCTGCTTTGCCATCACCACGCTGCCAAGCTGCCACCGTGCAGCTGCTGCTATTGCTGTACCCGAACGTTGTTGCTTCCCAACCGTCATCCCATGAGGATCCCTGCCTACCAGCAATATCACGTTGCCGTCGGTCGTCCGTTCAGCTGCTTCCTTTTCCCACTCACTAATAATGATATTGCTCTTGCTATCCGAGCATAAAGAGTAGGACCGGCCGTCCGGGCACTCAGTGGCACTCGACGCTCAGGCAGCGCGGCCGTAGCAACGGTCAGTAAACCCTGCGACGCATACGCCGCATCAGGATAGTTCAGGAACACTAGTGGGGCCCGTCACAAACGGCGTGTTGTAGACTAGCTAAGCGCTGAGGGAAAAGAGCTAACACATTGGAAAGATGGAAACTGGATGATGGTGCTGGAAAATGAGGAATACATCGTTGTTCTGCACACCGATGGATTAATAGCGGAATTAGCTATTGACTGCACCTTCATTTTTGTGCGTGATTTCGCTATACGAACATGTTGAGGTCGCCGTACATCACTTAGACGTCTGTGGCGTTATTGGTGGTAGCATTGTTGATGATGTTACGTACGATGAGATGCTCATGCTTTTGTTCCCTCCTCTTCTTGACTAGATTCGTTTGGATAACTGAAAAACAGTAATGTCCCAGGTTCCGTGTAGAAGCGGCCTAGCGGCTTAGCACAATGGTATACAGCTCAGTGACAATCATATAAATTGATTTAAAAAAATGCATATATTAGTGTTTGTTCAATACCGCTGGATGACTGATAAAACTAGCACTGTGTGGTTACGAAAATGATCTAATTAATCAAATCAGCTTTTTACAAATAATGATAATAATATCCGTACGAAATAATGACAAAAAAAGCCAAACCTTATCTTCCAAAAAATCACCATAAAACAATGTCTAGCGGGCCAGGCAGACAGAATTGCATCCTGCCTATTTAGGGCCAACAGCACTCCAGATGCTGCTGGTGATTAATCAGTGATATTTCATGTTCCGTTCTAACGGGTTATATTAGGTTAGTAGCGATACTTTCCGCACGTACCTCCGCAGTTTGACGCAATGCTTACACGTATCTGGAGGATGGATGTGCAGTTGGCATTCGTTGGCATTGTGCATCGTTGTTAGTGTCCCTCTGACTCCTGTGCACAAAATACAGATGAACAAATGCGAGCTAGAGCAATAGTCGTTTAGGAGGTGATGCAGAGACGGGCTGATGGCTCAACCGGAGAGTAAGAGATAGGAGCGACACAGTCACTTGGATGAAATACTGGTGGATAAGCCTAAACTGGTAGGATGAGATGGCGAGCAGGAAAATGAGTTGAAGTAGAAGTTGTTGCCCGCTTTCATTATGATGGTGACGGAACCGCTAGCCGGCCAGGCCCCCGCCCTGGCCGACTGTGCCAGCAGACTCAGTAAGCATCCGTCTACCACCAATGCTCAGCGAGGCAGCTGGGTCGCCGAGTGTGGATGGCCGAAGCCGTCCTCGTGCGTGCCTGCACACGGCACTGCGGCTCTCCTCGTGGAAGCAGTAATAGTAATAATAGCCGTGGCAGTAGTAGTAATAGAACAGTTGTACAGGTGAAGAAAGAGTGGACAGAGAAACAGACCAGCAGCAGCAGCAGCAGCAGAAGGCTCTAGCAAAAGGAGAGAACAGTGCGTGGGTTTAGCATCCACCACCTTACCTCCCACAGGCTACGTTCGGAGGGGACAGCCAGGGTCCAGACGTAACAACGCTGTTATAACGGCGGTCATGATGATAGCAGTGGAGGTGGCTGCAGTGGTACGTACTAGAGACATAGCGAGAGATGGCCGCTGCATTGGTGAGCGTCAGGTGAGGCGTAGGGCAAAGTCAGCAGCTGGAAGTCAACGGATAGGCAATGGCCAGTTGCTCTCTGTAGACTCCGGCAATGAGAAACCCGGAAGGGGAAACCAGCATGGGAAATGTTGGGGGCGGGGGATACCGAGAACTGCCATATTGCGTCTATTGCCTTCCCTGCGTCTCTCCCTGTCCTGCCCTCTGGCCAGCTCCACGTAGTGGGGTTCAGCAGGAACCGACCAGTAGTTGTGCAGGTGAGCTAGCAAAGTATACTCGCAATGACGTGCCACCGCTCGGCTCTGCTGCCGCCTCCTACCGTAGCCCACCTACGAGGCTCTGACTACCGCTGCTGGCCAATCTTCAACTGCGAGTGGACCAATTAGGAGTCTAACCGGTTAGATGGAGGCGCAATTGTAGCTCGTCCCAACCTCAACGAGCCCGCCATCTCCCCTACTCGAGCTGGCGTTTTCTGCCCGAACTTCAGAACTCTGTGGTCCTTGTGGCGGGGTCCCTTTCGGCCTCGGCTCTCTCTTTCTGTCAACCAGGTGCCAACTACGAGTGCGCAATGTCAAAGTACATTTCAGTTCGTTTGGGGTCTGCCAGATGGTCAGTGGGGACACTCAGTGCGCAGCTGGACGCCAATTAGACTTCCGCTTTTATTATTAATAAGGCTATTATTACTTCCTCCTCGAATAACATTTCCTTTCGATTGCTACTAAATATAAACTCGATCGGATACTGATAGGCAGTATTATACGAGCAACAACCATAATGATAATAATTATTATTATATTTACTGTTATGAGAGAAACCACACTGGCCTCTAGATTTGCTGTCCTATTGTCCAGGGATGCTTACAACAGAAATGACATCTAGATCGGCACGTTTGTTGTAGGATATGACTTGAAAACTTCAACGTAGTGCCTGTAGCTGACAGATGTGGTCTCAATAATGACGAACCACACCTGTAATTTCTATCTACTGACCACAACCGATTACATGCTGTGAAGACTAAACAGTTTCTAGCCATTGCTAAATGTGCTATCTTATAATAATGTTGGTATAGCTTTAATATAGATGAGTTTATATAATTCAGTTGGTTGTCCCAGCAAATTTTGCAGGTCGTGTGCATCTGACTCGACTGAATTTTTGCTTAACCGACTTAGGGAACATGAAAATAAATCGAAGTAGCAGGCTAAATTAAAGGAAACCCTAACGGTATTCTGTTGTTTATGGAGGTTCTCATTGCAAACAAAAAAGAACGTCGATACTGCCACTGAAGATTGTTGATTCCAGCTGTTGATATTTAAGCACGATTGTTGATATTTAAGCCTTTTGAGCACGATTGTTCACTGGCTGTAATTTTTCAATATGCCTAATTAAATATCATCAGCATGTATGTATACGTTCAAAATTCATCAAGGTAATGAAGGACACTGGCGGAAAATGGCAGTACGCCTCTTTCAGCTAGTTTATTCCTTCGGTCCAATCAGCAACGTAATTCTGTGAAAGTTTAGCAAAATAATACCTAACATGCGTTGATTTACAACACACATACAAAATTGGTAATCGTTAAAGGTCATTATCTGAACGAACATTGACGAATGTCTCTGCGCAGCTCCGGTGACCTTTACAGGCTACGTGCGCTTCGAAGTATCGCGGCAGTGTGGAAGACGACGGCTACAGCTCGCGCGATAGCATGAGCAATGGAGCATCAGAAAGAAGGAGATAGACAGAGCATCCACTACATCGGACGCCCAAGGGGTCGGCCATTGAACAGTTTCCGTATAATGGTACCGGTAGAGCGTCGTCCCTATGGACGTGCTATTCGGACGGTCCCCGTATAGCTTTACCAGCTCTGTACAGGCTTTGTGCTACCATAAGGGCGTCCGCCTCCCTTCTGTTGCCTTTGTCCTGGCGTTGGCCTGGCGTCTCGCGAGTCATTCGGGGAATTCGCTGTTAATTCGCCAAATTCCCGCGCCTCCATCCCTAACTCTGCTCCTCTTGCTAGCGCCAAGTTGACGGGTTTTGGCCACGAGGTTCCAGCAGGCAGCAGTGTACGAGCGTGAGGAAGCGCCCCCATAGGGCTGGTCGCAGAGATTCTTGCCGCAACACAGCGGTGGCGGCACAAGCAGTATTCCCCTATTGTCCTGACGTGCTGGCTGCCGTAGGCGGGAGACGCGTCTCCGACCACTTCGACTCGGGCCCCACGGCGATGTGTCCTGCCACGACTAAACCTGAGCACAATGACACTTGCACATTGTAATTCACTCTCATGGCCTCGCTCTCATTCGACCCTCCCGAAGTTAACGGACATATTCCTTTGTAGAGCCTTACTATTTTCCAGTAGTTATACAGTTATTATATTGAATATATGATAATACTTTGATCTCTCTAGTGGGTTTATTCGCACTCGTGATGTCGCTGAACAAATCACAGCAAAATCTGACGTTGGCACGTTACAATTTCGACGGCGAGAATGGCTAGCACTAGGAGAATGAAGGTTGCTAGCGATCTAGGATACTTAGCACACGTAATATTCAGTTAACCGGGTGCACACTCATTTACGGACCTTGAGAAAGATCCAAAGCGGGCATAAAGCGAAGATTGGACCGAAATCAAAGCTAGATCACTGGTAACTAACGTTTTGCCTATACATGTGTTAAACTGTTCAGAGATATCTTTACGTGACTCCACTTTCAGAACAAGCAATATTCTTCACTAATATTCGACACTATACGTCTTATGTATGTAAATAAAACATGTCTTCCTATATTTAACGACGATACCAGCCAGATATCGCTATGTTGTCATGGATATATGCGTCAAAAGGTCCACTTCGTTTACACACTCTACCCTGTACAAAATGCTACTGCGCAGTATCATATTCTACAATATTGTCGACCATTTTATATCTTGCTGGCCGTCAACTGCCTCTCCCACTGTTTGGTTGTGCCAAAATGTTGTTGCCACCGCCAAACATGATCTGAAGGAAAGCTAGATATGGCAAACGTGTAGTGAGGATAATGCGTTGTGATCCTCTTCCCGTTTTACCCGTGGACGTGCTGCCATAGGGGAACTGCTGCTCAGCAGACCAGGCCGAGGAGGAGGAGGAGGAGGCCGTACACCATCGCCGCCAGCACCGCCGATGCCGACGCAGCCGCCAAAGTGAAACCGAGTGCCTATCGCTTTCAGTCTTCGTAGGAGCATGCAAGTGTCCTTGGCATGGGATAAGGTTGAGAAGAGCTCAAGGCACCCGTCCGGCGCCGTTGTTCCGCCCCCTCGCATTGCCCCGCTTCGTTCGCTGTGTCCCCCAGTGAATACTCGAGGTATAGCCCGCAGCTCGACTACGGCTACGGCTCCCTTTCACCATCAGACTCTACGCCTGCTCCCTTGAGCGCGGTGTAACGCCGCAGCTCGAGGAGTCGAAGTGGCGGTAGTGGCTGCAGTAGCACTGACGGTGGCGCTGGCTATGGCCGTAGTAGTCGCAGTAGCATGGAGCCGTATGGAGGACGGTAGGCAGCTGCGGCAGGTCGCTGTCTCGCCCTGCCTTGGTGATGCCGTGCCAGGCCGCGCGGGCTATCTTGCCTAGGGATAATGAGCTGGTAACGCCTGCGGGTGCTGCTAACGACCGCCCGACCTAGTCCAGGCTGCCGGCAGCCTAGGCTACTGTCGGCCCCCTCAGCCTGCGTGCTTGCCAACGCTAGTCTACGCAAGCCGGACCGTCGCTTCAGTATCGCCCGTTCCGTTTTGTCACCCCGCCCGAATGTATCATCGACACCGTTGCGTGCGAAGAATTTAGAGGTTATTGGGGGTATGGAAAAGAGAGAGAGAGAGAGAGAAGAGAAGATAGAGAAAAAATAGAGGATATGCAGAAACGGCGGCGGCGGCAGCGGCGGCGAATACGCGGGCCCGGGGGCTTGTGGACGGTTGGACATATTTACATAGAAGTCAGTTGGCTTAGTTTAGCGGAGGCAAGGCAGGAATGAAGATGAGGATGAGCCTAGTAAAACCTACGTTGTAAAGTCGCGCCGCACAGCGGACCGCTGGCACAGATGGTGATTAGGTAGTTGTATTAGCTGAACATCTGCTCTAGGACTAACTATAAGTTCGCGTTGTCAATTGAGCTAATTGTTGATCTTTTCATCGAGAATAAACTGATCTTTTCATCGAGAATAAACTGATCTTTTCATCGAGAATAAACTGACGTTCAAATTAGTATTATATTATTACATACGTATTTCATAATGATGTAGTGTGTTTTCGGCGTGACACATCCGAGGCTGCGTGGAAACCCGTTATTGGTTTCGGTGTTATTTTAATTCCACGTGTTCAAGGCTAAAGGGTTGCTGGATAAACGGTTACGTGTTAAATGTTCTCGAAAAATATCTTGTTTTGTTTAATAATGCGAACGTCTTTCTAGTAGCCGAAATGTCACAGCTCACATACATCACACTGGTGCTATATAACTGGCTAACGCTTGTTATGAGGTTGGTCTCAGTTGAAATGAAACGAATTTTCTAATCAATTTTAATTACGGGGTGTTTCAAATGAACCTATAGCAAATATTGCAAGGGATGATTGAGCTTAGTGAAAGAAGCATTGTGTCTACCAGAATCATATGGCTTCAAAATGGAACTGCTCAAGTACTTCTCATTATAGCTGGAGACCTAGAAAGGTCTGCGTAACACAAAAAAATCCTGCCCTCTTGTTTACTGCTGCCCAAACTAATTATACCAGCAAAGTAATGAGATAAGGATTTATATTAAGTTTGTCAATATGTATGTACCGACGCATGTTCTTAATGGCGGTTCCGTCTAACTATTCATTAGGACCGGTCAATTATTTTGTGATATAAATACCCACTGAAATTGAATAATCATCCTGCCGGGCCGAGTGTGGTGTCTACACTGGCATTATATGAAAAGACAAATAAAAACGTTGACTGAATGGCCAATATACAAATCATGGCTCTTATCCTCCAATTGGAGAATGTGGCTGCGAAGTTGCAGCCACAATGGAAGGCTCATAATGGACAGCAATAAGCAACTGTCTTGGTTTTTAATTCTGTAGCGATCGTCTCTCCCCTATGCTAATCATTAATCAATGAACTCCATAGAACATGTGAATAGACGAAGGGGTGGGCTTTTGAAACTTCACATTGGTAAAAGTCGCGCACAAATTGGCGAACAATTCTCGTATACATTCCAATCGACACTCACCCCTTACAGTAAGCTATATATATATATATATATATATATATAATATTCCGGGAACTTATTAGGCTAATAGCTAGATAGCTGTATCTAGCCTACGAGCCAATATCCTCGGGCATAACGAGGTCGAACGAAGCTGCGCTGAAGTGGGCCTCTTCACGACTTCACTGTAGTTGAAAAGGTAATAGTTTGAAAGTTGATTCGAACTCGATGGAAGTGAGGAGCACTGCTCGGGAAGGTACGAATTGAGGAAATACAGAAAGGCAATCGAAACTCCCGTGTGAGTAGAGCGTTCGACGTAGCCGTCATTTTTCGAATAAACACTTCCGGGGCGTATCTGATTGCCCGCTGATGATGAAGGTCATGTAATTATTATTTTTTTAAATATATAATTATTTATAATAATAATATTAATAAATAAGTCATTTAAGTGCAATTATTATCATAATATTTATTTCTATTTTATTGCTATAAGAACTACACTGCGATAGGAAATAAATCTACACCTTGGTAGGGACAGAGGTTAGAAAATTTGCTCCAGGGCGCTGTTCAGAAATAATACAATATAATCGTAGAGTTTTCAACCAATGATTCTTATTATAAAACCTTTCTACCTGGAAATACCATACTTGAAATTCAAGTATGGTTTCATTTTAATGTCGCATTCCTCTAATTCTTTATCCGGCAATACTTAGACATCGTCAGATTCAAATCAAAATCAATTTTCTTGTCCTATCACTGGTTCGGGGCATAGTTTTGTTACCTGTGATTTTCCAAGTGACTTGTCCGTATTATCACTCTATAGGTCTCTATATCGCTCAAAGAAGGTCGTGATGAACGACGTGATCTATTTTAAGTAGACCAGATAGTCTACTTAAGCAAATCTGACTGACACAGATCATCTGTTTCTCGTTGAAACCAGTAAACGTTTTTGTCAAATCGCCTTTTTCCTTACGTACTTTATTTCGGATACCTTCGCATCAGATCATAGCGTTCGTAGCACAAGCGTCGTTATGGTGGAATGCGAGGCAAAAGCATTCCATCGCTAAGGGCGTGTGGTCGATTTTCGAGCTATTTTTTTCGTTTCGCGGTACATTTCATTGGCCAACTGTGATAAAAGTTGTCCACGTGGACGCCCCTCCTCTCAAACACCGACGAGCAGTGACAACCCAGCGGAAACGCTGGGCTGTCCCATATATATATATATGGGAATTCAATCGACTTTCCGTTTGGCCGCTAACGTATCAGGCTATGCATCCACTGTTGCAAAATGCTTCAAATGTTATTCTATCCTGTTCTGTTAGCACCCGGGCGTGTGCTTAGTAGAGAGCTCAATCACATAGGGTGATTCAACATATATTTTCATGGAATATTGTCATTACTGATATGTATTATGTTGTTTTTTTTATTCTCGAAGTGATGTACAGTATCCGTATCAAAATTTTTCCACCCCTAAATAGGCAAGGTAAATAAACATTTTCTCTCTTTCTTTGATGGCATATATTTCTCAATGTGAGCAATAGTCTCTCTTAATTAGTGATCATATTCTCATCATTGGTACGAAACTGATCGATGATATCGATAATAACAATAGTAGAATCAACATACTCATCGCACAGTAAATGGCGATTTACCCTAAAAATGCAAAAAATAAATCAATAATTGGGTGGCATGACTCCATTACTCTATCCACAAGCAATTGTAGATGACCCACCACAAATAGCTGAATAGTTTATTTGCATTCAACAAACTTTGCATTTACCAGAGGTAGAAGAGAGTCGCAGGGAGATTGGCACGGGAAGGCGTACGACGAGCTATAATAGAGGGCAGTTATCGGTGCCAGACAGGGGGCGTTCCCATCTTGTTCCGCTATACTCGTTTTAGCTGGTTGGCAACTACTCCTCCTCTTGAACACACTATACAACACAGCCAGCACATGCACTGCCACCCAGCCTGCACCAGAACATGTGCTGGCTGCCGCCGCCGCCACTGCCGCCAGCAATGGTGTCGCAATGGTAGTCTAATAGCAGTGTAGGTGTGTAGCCCAAACAGCAGCAGCAGCAGTAGCAGGGATAGGTATAGAGCATGGTCTCTGTACCCGACGTGTGTGCGCCGAGCTCGATCGGAGTCTGAGTCTCAATCCGAATCGGCTGTGTCCGCTGGGGCTGCACTTGGCAAGGCAACACGCATGCACTACAGTAGCGTCGGTAGCAGCAGAAACAGTCGTACCAACAGTGGTAGCAGCAGAAGCAGCAGCAGCAAGCAATAAACCCGCTGATAACAACAACGCCAACAACCGAACGAAACACACACACACCCACCCTGCCGGCGTAGCACAGCATCCACTGGCTGCGTTCTGTCGGTCGGTGGACCATTCCCCTAGTCTAACCGATCCTATACCGCTTTCCTAGTAGCACCTTGCTATCTAGATGGTGTTATCTATAGAAGAACTGCTGCTGCTGTTGGCAAAGCAGCGGTCGCACCACTGGGTCGCATGTCTCGTCTGGCCGTTTCGATTGCCAGGAACAGCAATGGCAGTAGCGGATAGTCAGTTCAGTCGGTTGGCTTTCGCAGCCGCCGATGCGACCCATATCCGGTGTGGAGTGGAGCTGATATTTAAGAACTACTACGTGCGTCTTGTCAACGAGGTTAGGTATAATTAGCTGTATATCTAACCGGAACAGACTTTAACTGTTGTAGTGTGGCCACCCTCTGGGACTACAGGGTCGGTTTACTGGAGAGTAGTTATGCATCATCGAGGAGAGGACTGATCAATCACAGTTGCAACTGAATATCAAAGCTAGTTCATACTGGGTACTATTAACTCTGAGCTGTAATATCCCCAGTAGTTCGTCTAGATTGCGATGAATCAAATAGCCCTCTCTAACAAATTAAACAAGAAGCAAAGATTTTGGTACAATTGGGGGCAGGTAGGTGCCCAGTGGCGTGTTGAATTCGTGTGCGCCTTGCAATCGGAGGAAGGAGACATGTAGGTGCACGGGCTCGATCCCCACCGTTGCACATTTGCATTAAAAGGAGTGCGTCTTATGAAGCAATGCCGAAAGCAGTACCGTGTACGTTAAATGTTGGCTATGAGTATCCTCGCAAGATTTACTTTTTAGATGTCTGCAGCTAATATTTTTTTCAATTTATTCTTCAATAAATTGAAAAAATCTTCTTTCAATCTATTGCTTCACCTTACCGGAGTCACTGTTTTGCTTGGTCCTTCTCAGTAGGTCTATGCAGGCTAACCCTTGGCTCGTCTATCGGCACGGTGTAATCTAAGCGACTGGTTTGTTGCGTATAAGTCTTCAAATTAGATGTCGAACACTCCACACGCATTGTCACCTGGCCAGCACTCAGTGTATGGAGAACGCATTTTGCATTAATTTTCTTCATCTTCAGTATATTGGTGATAATTCTATGCCACGTCATCTGAGGAATCCCAGTTTCAGCCGAGAAAGAATCCATGGACCAAGCTCTTTTGCTCAAAAGCTGCCTTGATTCTGTCAATCCGTTCGTCCCTTGCCCCCCTCGATGGTCATCGGTGTCCCAATTTCCACTGTTAAATCGCTCGTAACAACGTTGCACCGTTCGCTGGCATAAGGCAGACCTGCCGTACGCGTTCACTAGTTGTCGATGGATCTCAGCTGAAGGGTGTCCTTGGAGACTCAAAACATGATGATTTCCTGTTGATTTTTGGGGGAATTTGCGCTTTTTGCTGCAGTGTCCGTCTTTCTGATCGTATCGAAACCACTCAGTGTTCGAAAGGAAGCCACGTTCCTGCCGCGCGCGCACTCCAAGTATCAATACATCGTGTCGCGTAGTTCGGACTGTGCGCCATTCGAAAGGCGGGACAATTCAAATGACATTCCCTAATATATATGTATACAAATAGCAAGGCTTGAAGAAAGTCACAGCTTGGAAAATTGTACGGTACTAAGATATCTGCCAGGTCGCTGGTAAATTTTTTCTTTCCCTACAATAAAAAAATAGACGTCTGACACTACTTTTTATTCATTTCTATCCACAGAAAACCCTCGGTCTACTTAAAGCGCCGATAAATCGATCTGATTGAGCAATTCACTCCCAACATAATCTGCTAGTTATTAGAAAAATGTTCATGTGGGAAATTGTTGAGAGTCTGTTAATGAACAACATGCAAATTCACCTTCAGTAAAGTAATTGAGCTCACTACCTAGTGATGAAAGACATTTCTGGTTGTGGCCATTTCGTTGGCGGCTGGCCTGTAGCAGCATATCAAATAGGGCTGTAGCTGTTTCCACCATGGGTGCTCCGCATATTTTCACACGCTATGGTCGTCGTCGTTGTGCAGACTATTATTGCAGCGAGCTGAGCGTTGATAGGAGAAAGAAAAACCGTTACAGCTACGCCGGCTTAACCACCATTACATTTGGCGCCTGGCAATTTAACGTCTATGCAAATTTGATACGTCACCATTCGATGGGTAATTCTATTCAAATTTCAAACATCCTCCACCGCCACCGTCGCCACCACCATCACCACAGCTCGACCCTCCAGCGAGACCTCAAATTGGCTGGCCGGTCCCGGTTCTATCCTGGCCTCCGCTGTTCCCTCCTTCCCCAACGCCAGTTCGGCGTTTCCGAATGAGGCGAGTGTCTTCCTTCTTATTCCCAGTAGCGCGGTTAGACCCGCCGCGGGCAGGCAAAGTCTTCGGCTTGCAGGAGTTCGGCTGGGTGCCGGGGAGCTAGTCAGCCGGGGAGCCTTTACTCATCAAGCCAGCTCATTGGGCTTGTTAGTGGCATAGCTCAAACAACCTTGGTTCGCGCTCCTTGCTGCTTGTCTCGCTCGCTCTATTCGTTTGGATAGGCGACGCGGTACGAGACGAAAGGAAAGCGCAGATCCACGCGCCGCGGGAGGGCCTCGTGCTGCTTCTCCTACAGCCGCCGCCGCCGCCGCCGCCGCCGCATTTGCCGGCGCAGGGCAGCAAGGCAGAGAAACGTCAGCAGGGGCAAAACGAAGGAACAACGAAAGGGAATAGGAGTGGGTAGGATTCGACGACGAGAGAATCGGCTAGCATAGTGTGGTACGATGGATAAATCTGCGAATCCCCCTTGAGCAGCATCGCTCACCACTCGTCATGTGGCCCATGTGGGTATGGTTGAAGCAGTTGCTATGGCTGTGCCGACCATCTCTATCTGGCCCTGTGGCACCACGAGCCACTCGCAGGTCAGCCAGCCAGCTGGTTAGCTAGCTAGGCAGAGGCCGCAAGAACAGTCGAGAACTGCTCTGCTATAGGTGAGGTACGGCACGAGGCAAGGCAGGGGGCATAGGGCGCCCTGTTGGTGGGTGAGTACGGCGACCGAAGGAGGTGTTTGTCGGTGAGAGAACCAGCGGAAGAAGCAATGGCTCCAACCGACGCTGGCAGGCGTGGCGTCGACGGTCTCTGTTCGATTGATCAGGCAGAGCAACGACGAATCGGGCTCCTCCTGCAGTCGAAGAAAAAGCACACGGAAACTAGACAAAACGAGACTTGCGAGGCTCGAGATGAGGCTGGTGACTAGACGAAGGAGCGGCGAGAAGATCGGAAGACGAAGGGAGAACAGGGATAGAGCATATAAGGGGAGAGAATGCGGTAGTCAGATATAAAGAAGAGCGTAAGAGCGAGCGAGGGGGGTCCAGAGGGGGCTCTGAGAGATGGGAAACAAGAAGAGCAAAACCTCTGGAGGACGGAAGCCAGTATGCGGCAAGATCACGCAGACTTCGGGAGCCCGCGCCAATACCGCAGAATCGGCTCTGCAGCCTAACGTGCGGACGTGGCGGAATCGGCAGATCTGGCTAAAGGCAGAAAGGACGGAGCGGAAAGCGAAGGGAACCGAATGAACGCATAACCACGAAGAGAATTGCAGATCGTCTTCTTCGGCAATGAATGCCAGTGCTACTTCGCACTCACCTCTCATCGTTTCCACCCTGTCCTATTTCGTTCTTCTTTACCCTGGTCTCGCCAGATGGCGGGTCTGCCTGCCGCGCGTTATGTTCTACCTAATCTAGCAACAGACAGCGACAAAGAAAACGAAGAGGGGCTGTCCGTATAGGACCTTTTCCGTCGAGGAAATGTAAGGAAAACCCTGTGTTTCCCACCTGAGCAAACACACATCCGCGGACACAAACTCTCTCTCTCTCTCTCTCTCTCTCTCTCTTTCTTTCCAGATTCTCCCAAGAGAATGAAAATATGCTAGCAGCTAATAAGTTGGATTACGGATTTCTGTTTATGTATATGTACATATTTGTATCGTTCCGTTAGGTTGGCAATTTCATTCCATTGAGGCAGACAATATACGGAATGTATGAATGTCAGTGTGGTATTCTTTCAACTCTACTTTGCATTGAGTCCAATTCGAGTTACGATTTCGTGGTTCGTAACCTCCAAGGTGGTATCTGTTTGCTTGTAACGATGGCGCAGTTTTCTATTAATTGACTAATAATCAAGATGTTGTTTACATTGGATGCCAATGTGTAGGACGCAGCTAGAATTCTGATAGAACCTTTTTTTAGACACATATGATTTTGATGGAGATAAGTACGAGCAGTTCGCATTTGCAATGCAAATGCAAGCTGCTCGTACTTATCTCCATCAAAATCATATGTGTCTAAAGAAAGGTGGGGCCTCTCCATGGGCGAGGACAATTTTCTTATTCAATTCTCAAATGTCAAAACTTCATGCCCGTGCAAGTGCATGTTGCTTGCGTGCATCGGGATGGTATAGGGGTACCATAAGCACACGTGGAAGTGGAGTTGTCACCGGTTTCAACTCCACAGAGCACATTTGAAACCTTGTCAACCGAGTTGATATTTTCATGATCATTACAATTGATTAAAGACCCTATAATCAATAAATATTTCCGAGCTCCTGCTAGTTAGCCCCTTGGGTCTAACTAGAACGAACCGGGTATCAATCATCTAATATAATATCGATAATTTAAATCGGGGAGGAAAACGCTCCTTTGAGAGACCAGCCCACAACATGTACCCTTACTATATTATTCATTATTACGGAAGTTAAAGGATATACTTTTCTGGACAAGTTGGCACTCTGAATCTCTCCCTATAGAACAATACCTTTGCGTTCTACCCCTTTATCAACCCTTAAATCTCGCACTGTGCTCTTCAGGTATCTTAGCTTACAATACTTGCACATCCACTGACAAGAGAACCCTCTCCACAGAGGTAGGTTAGCTGATCTATTGCGGTAGCTAGATATTCTTATGGGTGACCGTGTTCATGCTCATATATTTTAGTAAAGCATTGCGACACACATGAAGGAGCACTAGGATCAGAGAATGTAAGCCCTCCGGAGTTCGTCGAGATATTCTAGTCACATAAATCTCTTTAATTTCAGAGTAGGTCGTTATGGTACTACGTCGTGTTGAAATCCTTAGGCACTTTAGAGGTATCTAGCCTTTGTTCGCTACAAACGTCGCATGTATTCTAGGTTGAGTTTTTTAGCACTCATTTGTTCAACTCGACATACAGGTAATGCTGAAAATGCTTTTGTTCTGAGTATGCAAAGAGTGCAAAACAGGCGGAGAAGCTCGTTTGTTTTGCGCAGTAGTGAAGCAAAGTCCGTGAACTTGAAATTCGAAAGCAGGCAGAAATGCAAACTTATTGTTTAGTTTAAGTACTTCTTTTATACAAACATATATATATATATATATATCTATATATATATGTTAATTTCCCACTGTGAAATCCAGACGCCGTTAGGCAGAGGATGGGGATAAGTCGGATTGTATAGCGGGCGTGTGCCCGGTACGAATAGGGGTGAGATTGCTTAAGACGAAACGCTTGTAAGAACCTAACCAAAGAAACACACATCCGTTCTCGGTGGTCTCTCGATGAAGAGTGATTTGAAGATATTTATTTGGTACGTACAAGAGGGCTGTGGTACCCGTGACAGAGAATGGTGCGCAACACTATTTTACACAACGAAGGGGTTGCGGCTGTATTTTCTGCATTATTGCTATCATTAGTATTTGGTGCAAGATGGCTATGCACCGTATTATGTACACTTGATATAATTATAATATTATTATTGTAGCCAAGTTAAATGACTAACAGTCGACGCACTGGCACCGCCACCAGTAGTACGACGGTGGCGACTGCGGGCTCGCCATTAACGCACAACGCGTGGCAACTGAGGGTGGTTACAAGCGGAGACACCGCAGAAGCGGACGTCCCAAGCGAGTGATTGAAATAGAAATAATAAAATCGGACAATATATATATATATAATTGACTGCTTATATATCTTCCATTGACAAACAAAAAGGATTGACTTGCCGCCAATTTCAGTTATTTAGATTAGAATATTGGATTTGCTGGAATCTCGTGATTAGCAAATGGCATATCGTAACGTCTTCTAAGCCCACGCTACTGAATCGAAGAGTCCCGTTGCGTGATGCATTCGTCTGCGCTTTACAGCCGAAGAAGACACGTAAGTGGACGACTCTGATCCCCACCGTTACACCTTTGCATTTAAAGGAGTCCATCTTATAGAGCTATACCGAAAGCAGTACCGTGGACGTTAAATGCTGACTGTGAGTCAGCCCGGCAAATTTACTTTTAGGGCAGATATCGCAATTGCAATCATTGCTTTGTATACTATGTCATTGGCTAATTTACGACCTACCCTAAGCGCAGAGCGGAGCACACGAGACCACCCATCGTCGAGGTTGGAACGTGTCGGCGCAGGTATTCATAGCCCACGCCGGTGGGAGGTGGTCCAGTGTATAGTCCGAGCACACTACAGTTGCACCATACGCAGAATAATAACAGTAGCATGCCATTGAAAGGCATTAGTTAGTGAGTATTAGGGGTTCGCGACCCGCGCCCGACGTCCACGACACTCGACAACGAGGGCGATACTTCATCGGACCCTGTCTGCCTTAGCCTTCGACAACAGCACGCTGGCCGGGGATCCCGCCTTGCACAGTACTCCATTCACTCTGTTCGATTGTTTGCTAGGGCGAGTGAATACGGATCGTTTGATTGCGTAAACGCTAAGTTTTAACATCGGAAGCTGTTGCGAGGCGGCTTATTCTCATGCGTTCAACGCTTTGAGAAAATGCCAGGCGAACGAGCGTACAAGTCATAGCCAACTTTACTGTTCACTATTTCCCGCAATGTATTTATATATATATTTGGGCCTGATGCTCTTTCCTGATCGGGTAGTTGCTTTTCAGAAGTTTTTGTCATCGTGGAAAATTAGATCAAAATATATTCTTTGGATATCCGCCCGTTCTATTGTATGCGCGTATTATCAAACCAGCTCTTTTAACGAGCTTACATGATCGTTTCGTCTGTATCAAGCGAGTAGCTTTATCGCTATTTTGAAAATTTATTTGGACAAGAATCTCAAATTTGTATAGCTACTAAATTCTAAAAATATCACTAAAGGTGGAATAGCGGCTACCTCGCCCCACACCACTCTGGCGGGCTAATTTCAAAAGTGAGAATTGCTAAAAAAGTCTTTGAGATCTTTGAAGGTTGTGTCTTATGCGCAAATGATGGAACTACTTGAATTGAGCTCGGCAGATGTCCAGGGATATTTAACTCGTGCGACTCAATTGCGAAAATGAATCATAAATAAACAAACAGAAGTATGTGATGTCAATACCATGCCCTATTGTTAAACTAAGTTTGGAAAATACGAGTATTTTATAGGGTTAGACGTACGCTTTATTTTCCGCATAGTTTTTTTTTAACGTTATTCACCTACACTTGCGTACTTTAACCTAAGTACGAGCTTGTTCACGGCATTCATACAGCATGTGCGTATATTAACAGCGAGTTTCCACTTGTTCACATTCTGCCTTCATAGACTGCATATAAGGTACTCTTCCTCTCTGTCTCTCTTTCTCCGTCTCCTATGCAAAGTTCTCGCTTCTGGTCACCCCTCCTATTCTTCGACTTTATCCCTAACTGTACTCGATGATACTAAACTCTTCTGTCTTTGCTGCCCCTAATACTACTACTACTAGTACTATCACTGTTACTGCCAGTATGTACCACCAATGCTGCTACTACTTCTTTCGCTACCACCACATCCCTTTTGCGCTTAATCCCTCCCTCCAAGTCGTCTGATGAGATGACAGCGAGGAACAGCGAAAATAGTGGAGTGCCTAACCCAGACAGAGAAACAAAGCAGAGGAAACGAATAGAGCGACATGACGAGAGCGGGGAGATAGACAAACCGCTACATCGCCGCCCCTGCTGTCGCCACAGACGACCTTATGGGCCGCTTCACTTTAGCGAGGCACGATCTGATTGCGGACCTGGCCGCCGAGTCTCTGGCCGAGAAACACCCGAGAGACTATCTGCTCTCTCTCTCTCTGGATCTTGCCTTCCTCATTCGAGTGTCGAGACCGACTCCCATTGGGACTTATTCGGGACTTCGGGACTTAACCACCCCACCCAGTTCGTAGGCTCTTCTCCCCAGACAGACAATCTGCGACTTCGACTCCTCATGCTGCAGCCGAGTCGACTACATCGGGTAGAGCCACCGTTCACTCACACGATGTTATCTCATGCCGACAGTCATGCAAGTTTGCAAGCCCATGGCAGTCCCATGCCATACATTTCTAACGGCGTACATAAAGACACGCACGCATATTCATAGACACACACACACACGAACACGCATCCCATGCATATATAGACACGAAGGCTCAGCAGTCCAGTGAGCTACAAGCGCTCCGCATTGCGTCATCATCGTATTGCACGAAGCGAATCATACTGTGACCCAGCATTGATATCGGGAACTAGGACTCCGATGGAGGACACCCATATCAACCATCGTAGCTGGACATACGGCGGCTGCTTTCCTTAGCTTTCTCGTCACGCCGTTAAATATTCAAGCCGGTTTGACTGACGAGTGTGTTCGAGCGTCGAACAGACCGCAGTCGACACCAGTCACCCACTCAGCCCGCTCCATGCGTTCAATGTCCTGACAGGCATGGTGTTAGTGGTAGCCTAGCACCGGCGGTGGCGGTGGCGGCGGCGGCGACACAGCCCTGCGCCGATGAAGGGCCGATGCAAACTAGAGCCGAGGCAAACGCTTCGTGCGTCCAAGAAAACTGCTTCGTTCTCATCGCTCTCTCGCACACTTTCATTCTATCTTTGCGCGCGCGCACTAAGCGGGTCGGCCAAGAGGGATCCTCAAGCTAGAAGTCAGGGAGACATAATGAGTAGGGTCGGATAGAGATGGCTGGCGTGAGCATCTCCTATAGTTCTCTCCCACTGCGGTGTTTTTTTCTCCGCAAGGAACGGAACCATGATGTTCGTTATCAACCCCCCACGAGCTGCTCATGGACCCTGCCATAGCTGCTCCCAAAATTCTACTTGTTCTCTATCGTCGAAGCACGGCGTCCATCTTATGGCCACGAGTCCCGCTTCGTCTCGTATGAACATGCGCGTATAGGTTTCGTGGTTGCTGGTAAAAGGGGCCGCTATCTAAGGCGAGAGGCAAGAAACGGGAAGCCATGTTCAGCGTTCCGTTAGCCGCGAGCAATGGAGTAGTACGACAACCCTGGCCCGGCCTTGCATCTCCTTGAGTCCGTGCGCTCATCGGTTAGCTGCAATGCCGCCATGCGTTCGTCGTGGCTGCGATGGATCTTGGCGATGCTTGTCGCCGACGATGAGCAAAACGGAAACGTTATCTTGACTAACGTTTTTCTCTCGGGCCACCCTCTCTCTCGGCAGATAGCGGACAGAAGGCCCTCTTAGCCTTCCCGCATACACGAGCGGTGGTGACGATGGTGGCGGCGGCGGCGGCTGAAATTGAACCAGAGCGCGTGTCTGCGGCTAAGGGCGACGCCGCACGGCCCTCTAGGCGCCAACAAGGCTTCGCGAGAGAGGCGTCACCCTCACGAAGGACAACAATGAAGGAGATAGCATCTACATCCACATCAACAGCACATCAGCAGGCGAATCGGGGCGCCGTTAATCGGGGCCACCGGGGCAAGGGAGCGTTGCGCGAAAGTATGGGACGGCTCAGATGACAGCAAGGCTGCCCTGCTCTGCCTGCCTGCGAGCCAAAGCCTCGCTTGCTTGCCCTCGCTCGGCCGCGCACTCACGCGCTGAGCGAACGGCGCGCCTTATGGCCATCATCACTTCGTTTGGGCGACGAACATCGGAACAACGACTTCGTACTACAACTAGCGCAACCTCTACTGGCTACTGCTGCTGCCGCCGTTGCAGGGCTACCATCAGACGGGGGTCGAAACGTGGCACCCGTTCAACGCAGGAAGCCAACGAGAGTGAAGTGAACATGCTGGTGGATCAAAGAGAGAGAGAGAGATAGGGGAGGACGGAGCTTCACAAGGCGAACGTCCAGATGGCCAACCAAGTAGATTGAGAGGAGTGCAGAGGGTAGAGCGCTAGCTGGCTGCTACAGCGACTGCTGTCGACGGCAATGTTGCGAACAGCAACAGCGGGTAAGGCCAGCATTTTCACCGTCTAGGAACAACTTCATTAGGGACTACTCCTTCGGCCGTACGATGCCGCCAGGCGGCCGCTCAGGGATGTGCGCATGCTTCCCAGTAGTCGGCGGCTGTCTGTTTTCGGGTGTCCCGTCGGCCTCCCATGTCTCTTCTCTGACTTAGTTCCCACTTAGTGGAAGACAAGCGAAGAGAACGTGTAGGGTCCGTCCGTTCAGTTTCCCCAAGGAGTTTTCGTTCATTCGAGAGGCCTCAGATGGCACAGCCGGCTCGAAATAACAGCACAACAGAGGGCGTAACTAACTGTGTAAATGTTAACTAGCTACCTGCAGCATATGAGTTCATTTTAGTTAAAAATTGTTTACACACTCCTACAGATATGTTTACCACTCTCAGCTCAATGTGGAGCGTCTTCCTAATTCTGCTCGTTTCGGCTTCGGGCGAACAGTGACTCATTGATCTAAGATTCATTCGAATTCTTCCATGTCGACTTATAACATATTCTAACATGCTGGTGTTGTACCTCAGGTGGCTGAATCTGTCTCCAGCTACAGGTGACGTAGGCACCGGGAAGTCGTCGCAGAGCGAATATGCAGAGCAACAGTGCGTTGAGACCTGCTGCGAATGGCAGCCGGTCTCAGCTCGGTCGAAGCAGGGTGTTGTCCTATAAATATGACTAAATTATGTCAGAAAGTTTAAGAATTCTGATTATTTTCAGAACTCGATTTTGTATGTGTGTGTGTGTATGACCCGGCATAATCTTATGGCTGGAATACTAAACAGCTAGAGTAAAGGTCACCACTATCCTGGTAGAGAACACCACACCAGTAAGATGGTGGCTCGCGCGCACAAATGCTCTCGTCTTTACATTTGCTGTAGACTTGTCGAACATATTATTATAGAGCATAGCTACAGAAGGCCTGGCCTTTAGATATAGAGTTTGATTGAAAGCGTCGTTGTAGTCAGTACCTGCGGTGTTAACTTGAGTTTGGTTTTTGGGGAGAAGGTTCGACTGTAGTGATTTTACGAGGCAAGTCGTAAAATTCGTTGGTCTGGGCAGTTCTGTGTGTTTTGACCCTTGCCGAACTGTAGTGTGTCCACCGAGGTATTTCAACAATCAACGCTGGCATCAACAGTCTGAAATTAACTTAATTCCAATCTCATTCTGTTATTGCACACAGACATCGAGCTCCGACTAATGCATTTGAGCCCAGCATACAATCGCAAAGGAACAGACAAAGAGACAGAGCATCCGCCCTATGGCGAACACGAGATGCCCTACTATGAGACGAACTGAATAGAGAACCTCATTGTTGACTATTTATTTCTCGAATAGCTCTGTCGCTTTAACGGCCGCGCTCTCTCGGTTTGAATCAAGGCAATCAACGGTGATAAAAAAAACTGCCTCGGGTTACCACAATTGAAATCACTCGCGGAATCCGACCAGCGGGGCCCACAAGAATGAGACAGAAAGCGTCGGTCAGCGACGCAGAGACGAAAACCAAGGACCAGAAAGCTAAAAGGATGAAAATCCGGCACGAGTTGGTCGCAATAAGGCCGCAAGAAAGGCAATTCAAGGAAGGTTCACCGGTATACGGCTCGTTCGCTCTCTTTCTCTCTCTCTCTCTCTCTCCATTTGACAGTCTACCAAAACCCAACCCGTGCTCTTACATCTGATCTCAGTCAACCACGGCTGGTCGTGTGGTCTACATGGCCACGAGGAGGCAGTCTCCCCAGGGACAGATCTCTTGATCCCTTTCCCTCGACCGTTTCGGTCCAGCAGACGTCCATTTTCTCACTCTCGGCCAGGGTATAGGATACCATCAAATGATGAGAAGCAGATCTTTGGCCATACCGACGGATACCATGGACCCGGACCAGACGCGAGGGGTTGAACCAAAGGGACATACGCCCTACGTACGTACAGGTGTGGCTCGTTGCGGCTTGTATATCAACCTCGTCGGCCAGTCCGTTAGACTGCTGGCATCGGTAGAGAAAACCGACCAGCAAGCACTGACTGCCTACACGTCTATGAGTGAGTGCGCGCGTCCTTACCGATCCACACAGTCCAGTGGCACGACGCCATGGAAAACGGCGCGAAAAAGAAGCACAAGTGGAAAAGCCTCCATCTGGGCAAGCCCCCGCAAGAAACAGAAGGTACAGCCAGTCGGGATCATGGGATCATCCAAATCCTACTCGAAACACTCAGATTGCTTACCAAGCCAAGCGTGTTTACTTGTAGAGAATCCAACCATGCCAACTCGGGGAATGGCTGCGACGCTGCCGGGGCCACTTTATTCTCATTTTCCAGTAGAATAGTAGCGAATCGCTTTAAAACTATTTCTCGTGCAGACGAACCTGATTTACATTGAAGAGATTGTAAAGTGCAAGGGATACTTGTGACTTTGAGACAAGGTTTGACACGTGCTACTATCATGCTTTACTGAACCTACAAGTTCAGTCGTATCTAGTTATCGATCAATGGAATGATGCGCGAAGATCCATCAAGACTCGTACTACCTGCAATTGCGCGTGTAATTATATATATATATATATATATATATATATATATATACCGTTCAACCATCGGGTATGCCATTGCTTATACAAAGTGAAAAATGAAGTCGGAATCACGAACCTATCACCAGACATATTGCTACAAGAATAAGATCTAACAGATCAAATAATGATATTAATACATTTGGCTGAGAATGGCTATGTTGGTAACTAACCAAAACGAATAACCAGCCAGCCCTCTGGTTCAACACGCTAGCTATCTGATGCTAGAATTCCTGTATTTTCTTAGTTACGCGCATGGTGAAACATCCTGATATTCATAAACGTGTGTCATTAGGAGGTATCGTCTGAACGTGACTGGAACTTGAATATGTGAACACTAAAAATAGATAGTCTGCTTGCTTCTCGAGCCAAGCGCCAATTCTCAATTTGAACATAACAAGGTGTAGAGGTCAAGTAGCTCGTCTGATAGGATGAATAACTATCCACCATATCGATCCTTACTTGGACGTATCGATTTTTCGTTTTTCTCCACCTACGATAGAAATACTTTACTCAGGCAGACGATGCTGGAAAATACGTCCAGATATAGTTTCAGGGAAACTACACAGAAGTCTTTCCGATATATCAAACGTCAGTTCGAATAACGCTATTATTTAAATATGGAACCTTTGCTATAATTTAAAATCGTTACGGTTACTATAATCTAATCGACTTTTCTTTGTATCCCTGAATAGTCACCCCCTTAAAACTAAATAAATCCCGTAAATCTTACTGATTATCAAACCGCAAAGTACTCTTTATGGTAGCAATTTTCACTGCATTTTATCTGACAATGGAGTGGGTAACTTGATGAACTGGTGATATAATCACCAAGCGGTGGTAGTTGAGAACGTCATCAAGCCAAGTGAACTCGCTCCCAATTAGATCACAGAGGCGAAAAAGTCAAAAGATCTCTGTCTCTCTAATCTAAACGGCAAGTCACAGTCGCTCTTGATCAGTGACCCCGGCAGTCGTCCCTTCAGTTTGCAGGATTCGAACCGGCGTGGTTTTCTTTACATCCAGAGTAAACTGGCTAGTCAATTCAGTCATTATGCTATGCGTATATGTAGGTAGCTGGCCATGTGCGTCGCATGTACCAGACGTTCTGCCAAGGTCAAGTGATGCGTCATCAACGAAAATAGAAAGTAAGACACTGGCAGGGTAATTGATTCACACGTTTAATCTCGTCGTGGATTATGGATTTAGATTGCCGCCTTGAACATTATGTGAACGTTCGCGCGATGCGGTTGTTGGAACGAACCACTCTTTGAACCTCCTTGGACAACTTAGGCTCCGAGGTTTCCAACGTTGCTCCTGTGACTTCTCGCTCTTTGATCCTATGAAGGACGTGCCCAGGAGTCAAGCAAGTTTGCCAAGTTTGTCAAGATAGTCGGTTTCGTGCAAAAAGGCTTCCTTTGGCCTTAAAAACGACATCGAAATATGTAGCGAAAAACGGCACATTCGTCATATTTTGTTGTATAGGTTCCTAAAATAGGTAACACCGCCGCGAACACGTTTGAGCATGCTTTGAACGAAAGTGCATGAGGAAGATGGTTCAAAAAATTTCATCAGGGAGATTTCAACCTGAACAACGCACCGAGTTCTGGAAGGCCTTTCACGACATCATCCGTGACAGGATACACGGAACGCTGACGATTATCCCTCGAAAACGCGCAGAAGAATTTGAGGTTTATGTAGCAAACGTTCATTCAGGCTTGGGACTCCATTCAAGAAGGCTGCATAAACTGAACGGCAATTTTGCAACGCTTAAGTTTTCGTGAAAGAGAAGCTCGGCAGGTAGGCTCCATTGGCTTTGTATGAGATGTTGCTTGTGGGACGTTCGACGACTTATCCACTTCTGTTCCAGTTCCTGGAACAAGGAGAGAATATCAAGACCGCTCTGTGCTGTACGACTTGATCGAGCCCAAAATCGTGGTTAAAAGGCGTCCACAACTATTAAATAGGAAGCGAGACGAGCTAATTTCTGTTTCTGCCTCAAAAAGAGCGGCATTCTATCTGGCATAGCAAAGCTGGTTGAACCTTGGAACAAGGACGTCGCTAGCAATAGAAACTACTTTTATGATTAAGTCAAGCGAAATTATTCTACTGCGCACGGTGTAACCTTGAAGTAAAAAATTGAGAAAAATTGAGAGAAACTAAACAACCTAATATTTATACACACAAATATATTTGTATATTTCCGCGTATAAATAGATAATATATTTGTGTGTTTAGCGTGACTATCCATCTCGAAAGTGGCAAAACGCGCGTGCCTTATAAATGAATGCGTCGATAAAACCTCACGAAAAATGGCACCTAATTCGAATATAGGATGAGCGCTGAAGCAATTGAAGGAATATGTTGGAGAAGATTTACAGACAGTCCTCTTGGGAGCAGTTAGACAAGAGCAGCTAACAACCTTAGATCGAAATGAGACTTCTAGCTCCAGGTTTTGTGCTCTCGCATTGACCAAAGAACAAAATCAGACGATCAGAGGCTCTCGAGCACCACTACTGGGGCTATCACATTCTTCCTGAGATAATAGCAGAAGCTAATAGAACAAAGCAAGCCGCAGGAACCTCACCGGAACATCAGGCTGTGTGGCCTCGCATAGCTCTCAGGAGTCGTTTCTTTTCCGAACTTTCCCAACTTTGTCCTTCGTTGATTCGTGCGAAAGGGGAGGGGGACTGTATCTAGACCAGTAGTAAGGAAGCCACCTACGAAAAAAGCAACGCACATAAAGGACAATCGGGCCAGCCAATAGAGGAACAGGCAACACTAGCACAATGGCACAAATGTCTCCCTCAGGATTAGACCAAAGGAAGGAGGGTTCACTACAAGGAGTACACTCGAAAAAATCGGCGAATGGAGTATGATATCAAAACAACCCATGACAGCTAGCCCAGACTAACGGTTTTCATTTCACGGCCCCCTTTGACCTCGCCGATGGCAATACCCATTGCCCATGCTGATCGCAACATTGTCTAAGTCCAGTTAGGCAGCGTGATCGAACAGGTCTCATTATGCTTTCGTTCGTCGTAGTCCTCGTTGCACCATGTGAGATTTTTGTATCGAGTCATCCTCATTGACGGTGTTTCCGAGTCAATAGCAAGGTCGAGCACGGTGGCGTGGTGCACTCGTGGAGACAAATTCACGGGTTCAATCTCCACCGTTGCACACGTGCATTTAAGGGGGTCTATGTTGTGAAGTAGTGCTGGAAGCAGTACCGTGGACCATTAATGTGGGCTGTGAGTCAGAACGAAGAATTTACTTTTTAGGTAAGTAGCAATAACAAAAACGCCCTTTATATTATATTATAATTTCGTTGTGCCACACGCCTCTTCGTCCTAGCAAGCATGGAGGCATCACTTCGATGTGCTCCCTTCAATCGCGACACTAAGCTAACGGGCAAGGCGGCGAGGAGTCAACTACTTCGTTTTCTTCTAATTTGGCCGTTGTATTTTCTTGGTTGAGCGCTGCATGCTCGGGCGTAATGAAAACCATCCATCACGTCCTCTCCGCGTCCATCCGTTTAAGGACAATTTAAATCTGCCAAAGCCGTGCTCGTAAGCGGGGTCCGCGCGCTTTCCGGGTTCCGACCTCTTAAAGGTACTTACAGTGTCAACGTAAATTACGTTGCTTGGCAAACAAAGCGTGTGTTTGCGACGTCCAACACAACTGGGTCTGATAGACTTAGATCGTCGTTGAGGTAGCGTAGGGAGAGAAGGCGGGGCGGGGTAACGGGGGAAGGTATCCTCTTTTGCATGCTGCGAGCCCCAAGAGCAGGGCCCTTGTCCTCGAGCACCTATGAAGCCCAGCCCATCTCGTATGACCTCGGCGACGCAAGGAGTTTGGGAAGCGGCACGCCATCACGGGGAAATAGTTCCCGCACACTATTTGGGTCTCGAACCGAACGCTATTTTGGGATCGCCAACAACTTATTTTTCTTCTTCGATTGAAAGTGTACGAACATTTTCTAAGAACTCAAAATTACCTCAGTGTATATATATATATATATATATATAGCATTTACCGACATTTACGTCTATACTATTGTGTGGCTATGTATCGCGTCCATGCAACAACATTTCGTCAGTTAAATAGGTTTCGCCTTTTGACATCGCGGATATCTTTATTTCAAACATGTTCTTGAATACTTGCGCTAATGCACTCCACGCTTGCCAAACGCATGGGAATAAACGAATTTCTAATTAGGTCAGGTTGGGTCAGACGTCAAAGTGGCACTGTTACAATGGTCCTTATACGCAGCTTACTTCTGAGAGTTGTTTGACATTTTGTCTATGAATAATAGTCGATTCTGTTGACAGATCGAGTTTTATTGTTGTGTGGTCATGGAAAAATATTATCGTTCACTGTTACACACGTTTGCACCTTTTTCGAGTCAAAGTGATAAATATATTCAATCCTTGGTTCCATAAGGGGAACACGCAATTGTCGTCCTAGGTATCGCGACCACCTCGGCTGAGAAGGTCTAATTCTTCTAAAAAAGGACCGTTCGTTTAACTGCGTTCTAACAAAAAAATTAAAACTTTTCAGTATATTTTATGTAAAGGGTTTGCGAGGGACGCTGCGAAACATAATAATAATGGTTCTTCAGCTCGTCCAACGATATCGAACATTAATACCAATAATGGAAACCTTTTGAAATGCTATGTTTATTGAACTTTTGTTATTGTGTCATGCCAACACAAGAAGCGAACACTGAATTAATTTACGATTCATTGCTTAACGCTTGGTACGTGAGTATCAATAATAATATATATTAAGATAATTATAACTATTATATTAACAGGTTCCAAAGAATCGCACGGGAGCACTGCAACATATGGAAAGTTATCGAGAAAAGGGTATAGTTTTCAATGGTTTCCAAGCATAAAGGTAAGCTGCGTCATGAAATCTATTGCGTACATTTGCGAGATCGCATTAAAGGCATTCATTGCAAAACCAGACATCACATGTACGTCTCATGATTTTATCTCCTCGAATCGTGGTGATTCGGACAACCTCTGAGAGCTCAATCGCAGGGAGGAATGCAGTTGGGTGAGCTTTACGACCACTTATCGAACCCATGGAGCGCTGGCTGAGGGGCTTATATCTATTTAGTAGTTACAGGCGCAAGTAGTCTCAGTAGATGTTATTTTCCAACCGCTCGTTCGGTAGTTTGGATTGTGCGTTTTAAGTTGCTTCAGAACCGCTTGCGTCGCCTTCAATGGGGATTAATATTGTATGCATTTCAAGAGATCGCGCATCTCAACCTGCAGCTACCTGCCAGCCTTCGAACTTAGCAGTCAGCCGACAAATCTCTTGGACGAAATTCTATTCAGGTCAACAAAGGAGCGTTCCAGGAATTTTTTTTACCTGCTCCAAGGTTCGAAAAGAAAGCGACGAAATCAAGATCGAGATCACTCGTTCGCTCACCCTTTTTCACTTCCTATCTTGCATGTGACTATATAGTAGCTGTGGAAAGGGGAGGTGGGAGGTTGTATGGTTGCCTGTGAATCTATCTAGGTATGGAATGTATGAAAGGCGAACCTCATCAGACAGCAGCAGCGGCAATAGCAGCAGAAGTGATCCTCGGACAGATCTGCTGGATAGAATCCTGGAATCGTTTCCTCAGCATTCGTATGAGCGCACAGGCCAATGTATGGGCGCTTACGGACTCACAGCAGGCACAAGCACATACAAGCACGAGCACACGTACTTGCTCACTCTCCGCCAGACATCACCGCCCGCTATCATAGTCGCTGCGCTCGCCACACGCGGCCAGGCGTCCGTTCGCTTACGCGGAGAGGCGCGCAGTGGCGGAGGATGAAGCTACCGCTGCTGCTGCACGACCACGATGGGAGCCGCCGAGGGAGAAAGCGTCCTCTCGTAGCTTCCCACTCCCATTACCCCTCGCGCGCTACCGGCCCAGTCCCATCTACTCGCCCACCGGCCCTGGCCCGTCTCGTTCCGATCCCTCGACGGCGCTGCCTTCAACCAGCGACGTCGACGTCCGCTTCGAGCCGCCCTGAGGGCCCCTGACTGCTCGCCAGCCCGTGCACCCACCCCCATATCATGTTCGCGAGAATGGCCCCCGGCGATGCCGTTCCTCTATACACCGCGGGCAGGAAGGCGAGCGAGCGGCCTAGCTAGGTAACCGGTGAGTGAGTGAGCGACCGTTCGAGCCAGCCAGCGCCCTACCGGCACGGGACGAATGGGGAGTGCAGGCTCCTCCAATCGGCCATCTTCCATGTTCCAGGTCCGGCTCCGAAGAGGTGGGCGAGAGAGGAAGAGAGAAATGGGTTCCAGGTTCGTCGTCCAGGTCGTTCCATCTCGATGGTTCCCCCCCATCCGCTGCTATTGCTGCCGCTCTCGTAGGCATCGCCTTCGTAGCAGCCGGCGGATAGGAAAATAGGGGCTGCCGGAGAAGTGGGTGGGAAGGTAGGGGGTAGCTACCGAGAGAACAGAGCCGGCAAAGGGGCCGACATCGGTAGCGGACGGCAGGACATTGAGAAGATATTTTCTGCTGGCCTGCCCTCCTCGATGGCCCGCGATGTCCCTACAATTACCCGAAACGACGAACGCCCCACAAGCAGGCCCCATCTGACGGCAGGCCATCATCCAGACCCTCTATAAACCAGTCGCAAGGACAGGGGAGGGCGCAAGCAGTCAGCACTGGCGAAGCGGGAGGTCGGCGGGCGAGTCCAAGTAACAGGAGAACGAAAAATCAAGCAGAGGATGAGCTGGAGACGATTCTGGTACGAACAGATCAGGTCTTGGAACGAACGGAGATGCTCGTTCGTCGATTCGTTCAAGGGTCCAAAGTGGAGTTAAGAGGAGAAAGTACCTCTCTCTCTCTCCCTTTTTCCCACTCTCTGCGCCCTCTGGCCTCCTTGAAGCGAGCAATTATTCGAGCAACTCATTAAAAACGAGGATCGAACTAAAAGTCAAAAGGAATAAGATTATGGCTGAGGAGGTAACACCATCAACTGACATCGCGTCACCGTTCATATTTCGAGGGGCCTTAGGTGGCCACAGTGGTATGTGAAAGTATTTTATCCTTTAATATTAGAAATAGTAACAAAGAAATAATTCTGATGATAATAATAATAATAATTCTAAAGCGTTCGGTTACACACGTACGTCTAAAGACCTTCACAAAGCTAAATCCTACGACTTCGCCTGCACATTATGAGGGATATCATATTAGAATTTTGTTGACTATAAGCGTGCACATTTGAAACGTGTGCACTATTAGCCTCCGCTCACTTGCAAGTTTAGTACAGAACGATTTTCAAAAAGGAACACATTCGGGACGTCTAAATGGCTTCGCTTCCCAGAAATGTATGGTACAGTTATTCCCAATTTGGAGCATGGCAGAATCTGATTAGTAGCACGATTCCCTGACAAAGCGACAACCGTAGATAATAACAACACCCAAGTAACGTCCTTCTGAAGAATAGCAGTATATATCTTGATTCGCAACGAAATTCCAATTCAAGACCTACACCGACATTGCCTGCATCTTAAAATAAGGCCAGATGCTCGCCGCTTGGACTGCAACCCCCTCGCGAAAAGATCTCATGGTGAGGCTTATCGCAATAGTAGAAACGAAAAAGGCTTAATATGCCGAAACACAATCATCCATGGGCCATCGAGAGTTTTGCGTCCATCATATCTTGGCCACGACTTGCTTCTTGGCCGTCTGCGTCATCCTGTTATAACGACGTCGAGATCAGTCCCGCGACCCAAACCCTCTGCCGTTGTGCAAGGTCGTGTTTGAAGTGGACAGCTGAACCAGTCCTGAACCGGACGAGTCAGGCACTTGTGCGGCTTCCAACATGGAGCGAGTGTCAGATGTGTCTTTGTGTATGTGCGTGAGTGTGTGGGCTTTGCCATGACGGCGGGATCGACATCTTCGCCCCGTATTCGCCCTTTGCCTGCGGGCAAAGCGTATATATCGATACGCTTGAGCTCGGCGACTCGCCCCGTTCATTCTTCTCTTGTCGTTCTTGTCTCATCGGGACGGGGTGGGTCTTCAGGTTGTTCGTAAAAACGCTGCGCATCTCGGTCACGTCGTGAACGCCTTGGGCTAGTTCCGGGCAACGCGCAGATGGAGATAGAACTGCCCCCCCCCCCCTGCTACAGGGACTACTTGAGCAAAAATCCGATCACTAGGTGACAGCTGTGTTACTAATGTTTCACATTACATCCCGTTGTTTGTACAGTGCTATGCTCCACCAATTGTGTACAAAGTGTGCAACTGACAAACGCAGAGAATTCCAAGATGACCGACGAGGATTTTCGCCTATATGGCAGGGTACCATGTGAAAAAATTAAAGAGATTGGTTCATATGTGGACAAAAACACCAACGCCTAATTTGCACTATACCACTCTGGAGCGAAAATCCACGCTGATGAAAGTTCGGTAAAACTCGGATTGGAGTCGTGTCACTTGTCCGAGTATGTGGAACAACGATAATATATTTGAATAAAATCTTTACGATATATTAATTTGTCAAATACAAAGGAGGATTTGAAAATTGCTCCACTGTGGTTAAAACTGATTGGCAACTATCACACGAATGCGCCATGCCACAGGGCTCGACCACTATTGTTCTATGTCACCTACGAACAGTGCTATCGAAGGACCAAGTTCCAGTGTGATCCTATTTAGTCATCAGTTCGTTTTTATTGTTAACGTCATGCTTAATAATGAAATGACGTCCTCGTTCCCCTCTGACGGTTTTCTGCCACCTATGCTGTTGGGATTTGCTACTTTTTGTCTTTTCGATGGTGAGCACCACAATTTGATGTTATTTCACTAACAAATACCACCCTCCCCATAAGGTCGGGCATTCGACAGGAATTACTGACTAGCCCAATAAATTAGGAAAGTGTTGCATCTCCACGAAGCGCGCACTCTTGCCGTTTTCGATTTATCGTGTGGACGAAGTGCTATATTATGCGATCCCATGCCCCGTCATCCTCGTGTGACACATATCATCGAGGCAGTATCTTCCGAGCAAGCGGGCAGGCTCACTCTGCTTTACTGAGTACGCTTACTATTCTCGTCCACAGGTGTATCGTGCTTCGTTCGGTGTTGGCTAACAAGACCCCCTGAGCGAGCAGAGTACTCGACGCAGACGATAGCATTGTCGTTCCCCCCGCCGCCGCCGTAGCAGCGGCGAGGGGAAGCATAGCGCAGGGTGGGCCATGCGAGCACGACCGGCGTTCCTCGAGCACGTTGTTGTCGTCTTTATCACGGTCGCCGTGGACGTGGATCTGGCCAGGGCATTGCTGCAGCACAGGCCGCTGCTGAACGTTACATCTAACAGTTTATGCTGCCGCTACGGCTCGGTGCATGTGCGATGTCTGCGTGCTGTCAGCAGGAGAGCCGTGCGTCCTCTGGCCGAACCAGCTCAACGGGCGGTGCGGCTCCAAGCGGTGATCTCGCAGCGGCTCGCAGTGGCTGCGGCAGAGCCGGAAGACGCGGAGAAGAGATTAAGAGCTGCAACCTCACCCCAAATTTCTCCCACCGTTGCGTCGCATTGCCTATCCCCTATGCCCGCGGTGCAACCGCGAGTTCGCTAATGGCTTTATGGCCCCTCGTGAGCGGCGGGCGACGGACGACGGAAGCGAGCCGGCCAAGTAAACACAACATAAAACTTTCACGAATTGAGTGATTTACGCACATGTTGCTACGACTCCGACTACTGCCACTGCGACTACAGTTGCCAGTGCTGCTGCTGCTATCGCTTGCGGGTGCGTGACGTGGAAGGGTACTCGCGCTGCTAAACTGTCGGCCGGCCGGCCACGTGCCGAAAGCTGCCCATTTCAGCCAGTACACACGTCCAACTAATTTCAATTATTTCGACATGACGTATCCATATTGCCATCCACGGGGAGATAGGATAGCAATCCCACGGCCGGCAACCGATACACCACGCCAACGGGGGTGTGGAGCCAATGGGTGCATGCATTGGACAGCCATATGTGGAGTAACAAGCATCGGCTGAGGTAGCTGGTGCCCTATGTGAAACGAGTACTATAGTCGTCTATATTTTGTTTCCTGATGCTCTCTATACTCTACAGTGTTCTTGTGTGTGTGTCAGAGACAAACGTTCTTAGCGTCTGAGTAAATAGACTCTGCTTATCGTTAGTTTGTGCACATTCGGCATTATCCAAAAACTGAACCAGCCTGGGTTCAGTTTGCATTGGACCTATTTTCGGTGGATTGTTAAAAACAAATCAAGTTCAAGAGTATTTCTGCAGATCTAAGGTATACAAAAGGGTGAACAAGGGTGAATGAGATCCATAGCAAATACGAGATTCATATTCATATAGGTTCGAATCGCGCGATGTGACACATAGTGAACTTCAGCGTTTTTCGAACTGCAGTTCCGTTGAGTAAGCCAATGTTGTTAAATACGATTTAAAGATTGCCCAACACCGCACCGTTAGATCAGCAGCAAAAGCGTATTGAATATAAGTAATACTTTCGTTCAATGTTACTTAGCATGCTGATAATACCCCAGTGAACAGACTAATAGGATCCTTAACCCGAAAACCCCACTAATTGGTAGAAAATCACACCCAGTGACCCACTGATTAAGATCCAAGCGTCGTAAGGATTCAACAACGCAAAGAATACAAAATAGGCGATATCCCAGCGACAGATCTACAAACTGACAGAGTTAATTCATGCTTTCAATGAATTTGGTTCATACAAAAAAAAAGACAATAATCACGTTGACTATTAAATGGTCGAAGAAGGCTCCGAGTATAATGGGTATAAGGTGTAATATGTTATAATGCGCGCGAGATGGTTTTGGTTAGCCGTCGTCTTTCGAGGTAGGCGTTAATCGTCTCAAATGACTTGCCTTCCCTCGGACGAACTAGAGCACATCGGATCGATCTACTATGATGTCATGCCAGCGCTGTTGGGAACAGGGATCCTTCGCTTGTCGAAGGACTGCAGTCGACTCCTCATGCGACTACCAGTAGACAGCGCCAGCCAGCCCGACAGCCTCAAGGCTGAGAGACAGAGATAGAGGAACTCGAGACGCTTGACTTGTGACGCCTCTTTCGACCATAGTGGTGCTTCTTGATCGAAGTGGCGTGGGCAAAACCACAAGGCGCACCGACTTGGCTCAATGGGAGAACTATACTCCTGTCCGTATGTGCACCAGAGGTGGTGGTGGTGGTTCTGGCTGTGCCAGCCTGATGCGTGCTCGCCCGTACGCTTGCCGACGGTACGGAGGACGCAAGCTATTATACTTCCCTCCGTCAAATGCTGGGATCCGCTTCGCGCTTCCCTGTTTCCACGTGGCTCGTCTTCGAGCGGGTGTGCCGTTCTCGTTCCTCAGGAGCAATAGCAGCAGCAGCAGTAGCAGTAGCCGTACACAGAACTTACAGGAAGGACACAGGAGGCTTAAAGCGACGGTGGATCTGGCGGAACCGAACCGCGACGGACGGCGGACCGTAATTGGGATCCGCCTCCTTGTCTCCTACCTGAGTGAACAACGAAGACGGAGACGACGACGACGAACGCTGAGCGACGGGCGAGCCTCAGCGCCGGGACACCGGTGCCAGCGAAACGAAGGCGACTGAAGGAGCTGTCACAGGACCAGCGGCGAGCCCACAGTCTTTCGTCCTCCACCCATCTCTAGCTATAATAGCTATCTCCTCTCCTCACTTACTGACACCAGCCTCCTCCGCCGCCGCCGCTACCACGGCTAAGGCTACGGCTACCAGTTCTGCTGCTGCTGCTGCGGTGCGCCAAGACACCTCACCAGTCTCACGCGCATCGTGTCGTTTAAAGACAACGAGAAGGCGAAGAGAAAGAAGACGAGGGACGATGGCTTGGGAACGTGGGGAAACTTGGACACGAAGGATAATTAGCAAAGTGGATCGGGAAGCATATAGGTAATAGGTAGCAACTGTTGGCCACGTCAGCTATTACGCTTAGAAATCCTTTCGTGTAAGTTCCGTGTATAGCAGCAGCAGCAGAAGATGGGCAATCAAGACGTAGTTGCTAAAGGTACTTAGCAGCGGAAGTGGGTAATGAGATATGTTGGAGGTGTGATTTGACATGCATTGATAATGCCTATCTTGGTACGGACGCGGATATCGTAAATTTCACAGAAACAAGAAAGCACCCTATTTATTTATCATTACCCCAGTCTTCTGATCGGTAGCGATATATTGGGAAATATAATGGATCTTCAACTATTGGGGAGACAGTATATGAATATGGGCGTTATTCCTCGTTACGTCTTACTATTATATGATAACTATCGGTGGATTGTTTCGACAACGGAAGGGAGATTTTCCTTGGCACACAGCCTGCTCATTTACTGGTATTTAAATAAGTAGATATGGGGGCCTAAGTATTTGTGAGCAACAAGTGGCACCCCAAGATGATCGGTGTCAATATTCGATTGACGCCATCTCGGAACATGGTCGTTAGGTCGTAAAAGCATTCATTTGCGTTACTATCGTCCGCCTTGAGCAATATTCCTAAGAAGAGGCGTGTTTCTCATGATTATAAGCAAAATGATTTTGGTGATCCTATGAAAGAGACACCTTTCGTAATCTCGCTATTCCCCATCCTTCGTTTCCGAATTGTTCCTTTTAAATTAGCTGGATTATTACTGGCGGCTGGTCTAGTACTTAATCTTATTTACTTGGCTCTCAGCACCCTCTCTATTGTGACGATTTTTTCCACGAGGATCCAGTTCAGGATAACGGTTGTAGACACATAACCAGTGCATGTCCTCTAGACGACGAGAAGCGTTGAACGTCAGCGTCCAATTCGTGTGGCACCATTTGAAATGGCCAGTACGGATACTCAGTGTTTCCGGTTCATTCCATTCGGAGTGCCATTCATTGAGTCGTTCGTTCTTTCGTTGTGTCGGCGTCTCTTCAACGGTGCGTTTCGCACCTGTCGGTTCGTTATCGATAGTCGTCCTTTGGTCGCAATGCCCCGCTGCTCTATTCTACTCGCTCGTGCTGGAATATATCCTCGTTTTAGCCGACATCTAATGGAGAGGTGCAGGCCACCCTGAGCGGCGGAAAGCGCATGAGGATGAACACTGTTCACCAGTTTTATGTAGTCAGTTGTATGGCTCCATGATAGCCAGATAGGTGGCGACGGACGCAGTAGCCATTCAGACCGAGTCGCTTATACTAGATACTATGGAATAGCGACAGGGCACCGGCAAGCATGAAGCCGTCTGCTAGAAGGCTTCTTCCGCTCCGCTTAGTGTTGCCGGGGAGGACGGCGGGGACAACGACGAAGACGAGGAAGAAGATCCTTGTGATGCAAATCAACTGCCTCCTATTCCACCGATTCTGCTCTGAGGGAACGAAGCGCCCAGCGACGAAACCCTGAACCGCGAACGCAGAAGAGCGAAGTAGTGAGGAAATAGTGAGGACACGGCGAGAGACACAGACGGAGGAGGCCGAACGGGGCAAGAGCCGGGAAGGGAACAACGAGAACGAGCTTGCGTTGAGCACCGAAGAAAATGTAGGAATAGGGTCTACGAGAATCCAAGAAAGAGAGTGACTCAATGAGAGAGAGAGAGAGAGAGAGAGGGAGAGAGAGAGAGAGGGACAGAGAGTGATACAGTTGAAGGGGAAACCAAGACAGGACGAGAGCAACGACGACGGTGTCGCCGAGGCCCGCAGCCCAAGATACCTCAGAGAGTCCGAGAGGAAGAGAGGGAGAGAGAGAGAGTGCAATGAGAACCAGGTAGAGGCGTCGTAGAGGACGAGAAGGCGGCATTCTCATGGAGATTCACATTGGCGTCATTGGCAACACATTGCCTGCGTCGAGTTCCGCAAAAGCACTACAGCAGGCAGGTAGCAGCTACAGGATGGCGGCAATAGAAGCAGTACTAGTAGGGAAGTAGCAGAAGGAAGGAGAAGTCTCAGCAGCGCCGTGAGTTCGCTCTTTGGGCATTGGCAAGACGGCAGCGACGGCCGGGTAGGGTAAGGCGCATCGGTGTGGCCATTCGAAATTCTATTCCCATTGCGTCCGAGCGTATGTGCGTTGGTACACACCCGACCGAGACGCAGTATTGGGACTTAAGGAACGAACGGGTGAGGGGGAGAGAGAGAGTTCACGGCGAACCCTCAGGTGTTGTGGGGCGAGTCTACTTCACTACGCCTTGCCAGCAACCGTTGCTGTGCAAGGGAGAGATCGAGATGTATATATTCGGTAGAGTATAGGACAGGAGCAGCAAGCCATAGTCGTCTTCGATGCAACGACGGGAGGACGGCCTAGGATTGTGCCAGGCAGATAATTGAACTCTGGGAATAGTGTCCTTTCATCATCGTCACCGGCAGGAGATCTTTCGATTTTCTTCTTTTTTCTATTTCTTCTTTGGCTTACAGCGTCCTGTATATGCTCGAACTGCCACCCCGATGCTAATGCGACTTTTCATTTGCGCGTTTTGTATAATATGAAAAAAAATTACTATGAGAAAGGGCAGCTCCTCACCGGAGGTGCATTTCGTATGAGCATGAGATGGAACAGATAGATCAAAGACGCTAATATCGCCAGCAGGGTCAACAATGCTCAGGTCGAGGGTTTTCGTCCCTGTGGTACTACTATAGGTCCGGCGGCGTACAGCACTTTCGCATGGACGGCATCTCCTCCACCAATATTCCGCTTAGAATAATTCAAATTTTTCACCACCGATGAGCTCTTGCATCACACAGCACGACCGCGAAGAAGTGGTAAACAAGTTCCAAACGCTTCGATCGGAATTACTCATTTATACTAACTATCACTCTGTACAGCACTTTTTGTGTTATATCAGAAGGTAAACAATGTAGTGTACCTTGTCGATCATAACATCAATAACCAAATTAGCTAGTCAGAGACTCAAACAACAGTGATTTCAATCCGTTATCTGACATTACTTGCCTGCGCTATCCTACTGCCCACTCACAATTACAGCTCATCTTATTTCTCATCTTGTCATCATTTAACATGCGCAGACGCGAATCGCACGGCGGTAGCGAAAATAAACAATAGGTCGCTATAGTAAATATGTTTTCGTTCTTTCGGTAGGGCGCGCGACGGCGGCTATCGCCGCTCGTCCATGTTGCCATCTATTTTGCAAGCAGTCTTTTTTAGCAAATGCTCCCTAGGTGGGATAAAACGTCAGGTCGTATTGTACATTCGTTCTATTCTGAGTGTCATCCCCAATACCCCTTGACACACTCTGGTCTGCGCTCGGTCTCGTTGAACTGCCGCCCACGGGCTGCAAACGCCGCTTGAGCCGGGCGACTCGATCCTTCGCACGTCCTTGAACTGTGGCCTACACGCATTCGCTTTAGTTCCTCCCAGCCCGCCCGGCCCGGTCTGGAAAACCGCCGCGACTGTTGTTTATTATTGGTCCGTGTGCGCGTACTCGACTCGGCTCCTGTGACGCCTAAGTAAATTCTACACCCATCTTTTGTCTCTTGATCGCAGACAAACAACCATATAACGTATGGCACGTATCGGAGGATTCGTTTGAATATGTATTCAGCTCTAGGATGGGATGAACGCTCCGGCCCGCAAAGCGCATTGTGGCGTATGTGTGTCGGCGTCGCATAAAACTGGCGCTGCCCCAGCTGCGATAATTCCCCGCCAGACGATGATGCGCTGATTACATTTTAAGCACCTTGTGTCAGCTAGTCACCCGCATTGAGGACGCTGACTAGCAAGCAAAGAGAAACTCGCACGCGATACCAGATGACGGTGACGAGACGAGTGAACTCGGTATGGTATGCATATATTGTTCATTGTGGGCATTAACAACTAGGCGCCAACTGCGTGTTGGAACAATTTTATCTCGCAATCATTTTCCGATTCAAGCAAAATGCTGCGACCTAATTTAATGAGAATCGCTTTGTTAGGCAACTAGTAATTAGCCACTTCTCGTCGAGTTTTTGATTAGTTGTACTATTGTATAACGGCTGCGGGAGAAACAATCAAACGCACGCCATAGTGTAACTCCGCTGTTTTATTTTAAATACAACCTTTGAGTGGGAGGCCAAGTGGACTCACACTCAACGTGAGTCGCGACATATTAATAAGGCACGAACGAATATGAACGAGAATCTCTTGTGTAGGCATGTGGGCCTTTTTCGACTATTCCACTATCTCACGTCACATCGAACACAGGCAGCCCCCCGCTACGCGCGAGATACAGTCAGTCAGTCGTCGAGGTCTTATTGAACTACACGTATCCGACTGAAACCGACTGCTACCACGGATCCATTAATAAGTTTTCAAAGTTTCGATCAACCTGAAGCGATGACATAGATGTCTATCGGGAGCACCATCAGTCCACACTGTTTCGCATATCCACGTCATCCATCTCGAAGGTCATCCAGGAAAACAACCTATAGACGAAGACGTTGCGTCAACTGCTCTGCGCAGTTAAAAGTTGTCGGCACGTGTACACCTTTCGGCAAAGTGAGGATTATTTGCTATATGACCACAGGCAGCCATGCGAGCAAAGCTATAGTACGCTTAAATCCGGAAAGACCTAAACTTTCTGCGACATCTGAACAGGAGTCCGGTTCGAATATTAATTATACAGGAGTTAACTTCGGGCTGAATTTACACCGATAGCACAAAGGACGCAAGGTGGACGTAAATGCTTCATGGTGCTAGCACCACAAAACGGGTTAATGTTGAAATTAAATTAACGCTGGTGATGTCCGTCCGACAAGTGACTTCCATTTCTTTCGGACGCCGATTTCGGGGGTTTCTCTGCTTCGAAGGTAGTCATGTTTGGTATCTCTGTGTAGCTACCGACGAGGACAAGATTTCTATGCGGGTGGGGGGTCGGTCGGGGGCGGAGGTCAAAATGGGGGGGCATTTTATAAAATGAGGTCTATGTAAGGGATGTTTTTTTTTGCTATACCGATACTTCTCGATGAGGTAAACAACTTTTCAAATATTCTCATCAGGCGAAAACCGCATTTTCGACGATTTTTTTGCGTTTTTCGGCAACGATTTTAACATGGTGTTCTGTGTAAGGGGTACTATTCTCACGTGTTTCCGATGCATTTCGATAAGGTGAACAACTTTATAATAGGTATCCCTATACCTAAAGTTGATATTTTTTTAGTTGTTCCCAAAATAGCTTAGCATGGTGTTCTATGTAAGCGGTGGTTTTCTTGCGCTTAATCAACATGTCTCGACGAGCTGAACAATTTTGGATTAGGTATTCCTATGCCTAAACCTAACCGTTTTCGAGATAACGTTTTTGGGAGCCGAAAAACAGCGAAAAGGCCATATTCGTAATAGTTGAAATTGTGTCAAATATTTGCTAATCTTTTTGATTTGCAAGAAACAAAACCCCAACACAAAAAATTTCACTCTCACATTTTCCTCTCAGTTTTTCTTAACAATGTCAATTGGGGAGTTGTTACATTTCAGAAGCGGCATCTGTTGGTATTTTTTATATTTTTATTTCGCTAAGGTTTTCGTTTAATTTGACAAATTCAAGCGGAAGACTCCTGGACGCCGCTCATCCAACTGCGAAAGCCAGAAGAGAGTCACGGCGTTGACGGGCAGCCGAAGGCTCCCACCGACGCTCATCCAACTGACGTCGCGGATTCCCGAATTTCAACTTGAATTTTCCAACATTCAACAACTAACATACCGCGGGCGGGACTAGAGTTCTACTTTAACTCGAGTATTCTATTTATTTCCCGTAAACCAAAAATATATTACAATATGATTCTAAAATAATGCGTATTTACGTGTGTTTAAAAGCAATCGCGTACAGCTAGGGAGGATTTCGATTGCCGTCTGATCTTTACGCGGAATCATTGCTGCGCCTGAAAATTCACAGGGATTCCCAAGAATCAAATGATTATAACTAAATGAGTAAGCTCGCAAACGATTCGGCGGAAAGAACTATAACTATAACATTTGCGGTTTATTTCCGGAACTGCAATTTTACAATGCTTAAGTTCTCGAACTAGAAGGAAAGACTAATCATCACATAGACTGAGTCCGATGAGGGCTGCTAGCCCAGCTATTAGAGCTTATTAGCATGTTGCAACCGGAATTTATCGACGTACGAATAGATGGGTATCCATACACAATGCGAGCGACATTGGCCCTTGTGAGTCATTCTTTGGTATTGGCACCCGGTCGCTCACACGACAACACCTTCGAGTCTTATGATAATATTGAGCTCGTCTGTGCATGGCTTCAATCGAATGTTCTCTTAGCAATATTGTTCATCCGTGCCCATTTTCGTGCAGTTTTCGCGCACACAGATGTCTGGAAGGCTCCTGTGGTAAGACCACCTGGCTGTCTTCACTGAGCTCTGAATTTTTCCTCACCTGTTTCCTGGCTGTGTGTTGTTGGGGTTACCGGCTCACAATGTGGGGCTCCCGTCGCTAGATGGGTGGCCGGGAGAGTTCGCCTATCCCTTTAGATGGGGTGGGACCCCGTCGCATGCATCGAGCAAGGACCAATTTCGAGCCAATTTTGGGTGGAAACCGCGGGAATAGGGTCCTGTAAGCAACTGCGTGTGCTCGACCGCCGCAAGGAGACTGTTGGGAAGCAATGCCCCGTCAGGCAGCTCTCCTTCATAAACATGCAAGGGGCAACCAAGCAAACTAACCTGTGAGGACGAGCTTATTCCATGATGCCATGCATCTAGCCGAAAATAGCGTATTTCCCTCCCCCGGTGGAGACAACTCTCGAAATATTTCACCACCAAATGGTGCTCAGCTAGTACCTAGCGTTGTCCGCTAGACTGCCTCGATCCGGTGAAGAACTCGCTTTGCTAAATACGTTCACCTATTCAGGGATCTACAAGGTAACTTACATTAGCTAAACGGATTCGATGGTAAATTTGGGCCAGCCTTGCACAACTCTGGCTTCCGTTCTGAAGACTAAAGTATTTCGTTGCAATTACAACATTTAAAGTGGTGGATACCCATACAGATATTCGACATAACTGAGGATACGTAACGCGAAGTTGGTCGAGTCAAAGCATCTGTCCAGTAGTGACTGTAACTGCTATTCAATTGACAATAGTAGGTAAGGTAGTTGTCTCAGATCTATGAGACATGATGGTCGTCATACCCAACCTTGCAAAGAACTAGACGAGTAAGCAGACAGAGATAATACCGTCTCTATCCATCACAGCCATCGTTCGATGTGCAGATTGGTTCGTCGGCTGCCACCAAAGTAGAATATGTTGGGATCAGATGTCTATCAAATATATTCCTTGAGCAATCGCTTCGTTAATACGGGTGACTCAAAATTAAAAACATCCCACAATTTAATAGTGAGGGTGTAGTGTATCAGGACACCTAATAACAACACCAATCATATAATCCTGTCTGCATCAGTTTTGTCATAGTTGTGTGTGACGGATGGTAAGCAACCTTGTTGACGATCTCGTAGAGATACGGCAATTCCTTCAATGAAGTTTATTAAACTTCGCACTATAAGCCCCGAGTCATATCATACGTTTGGCACCAATATAGAATCAGTATGCCCATATGAATAAAGCGGCACTAGCCATCAAATATGAAAGAATCAGGGCATTTCGAATTTCTCCTTGGAAGTCTCGCCTGTGATTCCACGACAGAATACCTCAAAAAGGTCACAGAAAATCGGGACACCCTATTGTGATTATTGTGATGGTCCTCCTCAGCCATTACTTGGGTGTGGCTATATATGACAGTTCACTTGGAAGATATTGTATATTGGACCGTCGGTTAGGGACTATTATTCGGATCCTATTGTTATTGGTAGCGGTTACGTAGACGTCCTACCGATGCTGTATCTTCTCCGTCTTATGAGTCTCCTAGGACTTTCGATCATCAATACATTTGCAACAGCAAACCCTCAGGAGCAATATAGTTAATGTGCGAACGAGTGCTGATCAAAGCAGCTGTTGCATACGAATATGGCAAATCCTATTTCGGACACGTTTTGGTGCACCAACGACCATTCGAAATGGACACATATTGCGTCTTATAGCGTGTTGACTTGGCTTGGACGCAGAACGAAGCTTAAGTCAACACGCTTGGCATGAACGGAGAATTCAGGAAATCATGATGAGCAGATGTATAAATAGATCGACAATGTTTAGCCTATATATTTTCACCGGAAACAGTCTCGGTTCATCGGTAGAAAACCAATTTGGGCGATACATATATAATAAATAAATAAGATATAAACCAGGTCTTCAAAAATATAATAATCAAATTGAAATAGTATGCCATTGAGAAAAGTTAGGTTAAATTCGATTAATGTAGAAGAATCATAACTCTTGAGCATACAACGAATGAGACGTTTCGACATATCTGTTCAAGCTCTGACCGGGAAACACAGCATGCGCTTGAAACAAAATCTTCTGGCGCCATTGTGCGACTGCACAACCCATATTTTAATTTATTCAAAGTTCTCGGTGTGTGTATTTTCCAAAGATATTGTATTAATAACGATGAATGGATAATAATTTAGGGCCAGATTACGAGAACTGGCTCACAGATTCGTTCGAATCAGTCCGTTTCGTTCGGTAACGCTGCGTTTGACATCAATAACGGCATCGAAATACATAGTGAAAAACTGCACGTTCGTCATATTTTGTTGTATAGGTTCCGAAAAGATTATAGGTAACACTGGCTCGGAAACGTCTCGAAATGTCACCCGAAAATACGACGAGCATGCTTTGAGCCAAACACCTAAACGACGCATCACGGTCTGAAAGGCCTTCCCTGGTCGACGGCGACATCTTCCGTGACAGGATTCACGAAATACCAACGGTAACCCTTGGAAAACTTGCCAAATAACGTGAGGTTGACGTAGCAACCGTTCAGTCGGCGTTACACCAGCTTAAAATAAAAAAGAAAGTTCTGTAGAGGTCTTCATAGGTTTTGCACTCTAAGTTGTTGGTGGGATATTCGAGGACTTGTCCCCTTCGATCTTCAGAAACAAAGAGCGAACATCAACACGGCTCTGTACTCTGCGCAACTTGATCGAGTTCAAGAAACACTGGCCAAAACACGTCCACAACTCGTGACCTGGCGTGAAGAAGGCGCGGTGCACCGCTCTCTCATGTAAGTTCGACCAGCCTAAAAAAATCAGTGATGGAACTCCTTGAGCACCCTCCGCGTCCTCCCGACTTTGCTCCTCGCGGCTGCCACCTGTTCAGATCGATGACGAACTATTTTGGTAGAGAAAAGATGAACTCTATGACTGAGGTCGACAACGATGCGAGTTCGCTTTTTGCCCTGAAAAAGGAGGAATTCTCCAAATCTGACATAATGAGGCTGGTAGAACGTTGGAACGAGGCCGTCACAAGCGATGGAAACTACTTCGATGATTAAAGTAGACGAAATTATTCTGCTGCGCACGGTGCAACCTAGAGGCTTAAAATAGCTCACACATTTCCGAACAGCCTATTACCTCTATCGATGATGCGCATGAACGCTCTAGTGATTTCATGTTTGTTATCCAACCGGGCTATGCTCAATGAGCGTGGGGCCTTTGAAATAAAGTCTCTTATATTATAATCGATCATCGAGTCCTTCGAATTCACGCAAACGACTCGTAATGGCACGACTTGGATTTTCTCTTTACTGGCGATACATTTGATCGTCAGCTGTAGATTGTCTATGCAATAGGGTTAATTTGCACTACGTCCTAAAGAAGTCGAATTTCTCAAAGAACAATAATTAGCGATTGCTTTGATTGGGAGCTAGACGAGTCTACTGAATGCAGATTCAATTCAAATCCTCGCGTATTTTTGCACTAAATTCTACTATTATTCTACTATTCAGAAATTACACAGTCTGTATAAGTACACACAGAGAGTTAATTGTAACGTCCGGAGGAATCTATTTAAGCAACGCATTTTAGCATCTTCTGATCAAAACAGTCGTTCATTTCAACACGTGGAGGAACAAATTGCCACTCTGTATAATCTGCTCACAATTGAGTTGAGCAAGCCAGATAACATCATAGCCTTATGCAAATACGACTGCAAAAATAGTTAATGACTTGAACTATATACCGCAAACGATAATGTTTCTAGCTCGATAACCCGTTTTGTCCAGACCGTTTCCCATATATATATATATATATATATATATATATATATATATATATATATATATATATATATATATATATATATATATATATATAATTATTATGTAGCCTACAGCAGATATACACGATAAGCTTTTGTCACTAAGATGGTGGAAAACGTGCCTACATGGGCTAACAGGTAATTGATTTGTATTCATTTCAGAAAAAAAGATGGTAATTACCGTTACACGCTTAGTTTGAAGTAAAGTGATTTCCAAGGCAAAATTGTCACCTACCAATAAAATTTCTGTGTGAACCCACTTCAGCAGTGCATGGTGGTATGTGAAGGTAGATAAATTGGTATTTCGAGGAAAAGTACGACGTTGACTACTCAAAATGTGCGAATGCTTTAACGCACCAATAAAGGCGTTTGGCAACGGATAAATTATACATTATATATCACGATGATCATATGAAGGCATAGACACTGTGTGAGTTGATTGAACCTTCGATTGACGAACTCTGTCACCGTGATCTGAGTGACAGTGATCCGACTCCCCCAAGGGCCTCTTCAGTATATGGTGCATAACGTGGCTATCAATCCAATATAAAGCAGGGAACACCTTAGAAAGCTCCAGTCAAAGATGAGCTATACTCCTGACGAATTGCCAGCATATCTAGTTACGAAACTGGGCCTATCAATACGCATCCCTCTTTTATGGATATTTCGACGACTCTTGGATTGCCTTCAAGTACCAAACATCTTTCGTACCGCCATTGTGTGTCCGGTACACAAAAAAGGATTGAAGGTAGAACCGACCAACAAGAGGCCCGTGTCGCTGATCGTGTTTGCTTGCAAACTTCTCGAAAGTACTATCTGCAAGGCCATTTAGGAATATGACAATACGCAAGGGTTGATATCAGAGGCTCAGTTTGCCTACCGGCCAGGTGGTAGCACAACTATTGAGTTACTCGAAACGCAGTTCGAATGGGCAACGCACATCAATATGTTGTAGCGTTTCAACGTGTCCTACTTCGATTTCAAATTGGCGTTCGAAAGGGTCACTCATTCCAAGCTGATCCAGATGCTCCCAAACTTCGGCCTCGGTGAGCTGCTAGTGAAGTGGATCTATAATGTACATACAACTCCCATCAATATCTGTTAAAATTTACGCAGACGATGTGAAGGTAAATACCGATGTTAACGACGTTAGATATTTCTGCAAGAAACCCAACAAGTTCTTGCAATGGACGATTAGTCTTGACCTAGTATTGTCAATAGGAAAATGTGCAGTTCTTCATAACCTTACTCAGTCGGTGGAATTAATCTACAGAGATCGACTACCATCCGATATATTGAGGTTGCCACTGCGGTCTCACTCACATACTCAGAATACGTGACAGATTTTGTTCTTCGGGCATCTCGACGCTCGAACTGTATCCTACGATCATTTGCTATATATGACCCGAGACTATATACCAGAATATTTAAGATTTACGTGGAACCACACATGACGTATACTTCTCCGATGTGGTATCCGAGTCTACGTGGGAGCGTCGAAATACTTAGTTAATGATGAATTCGACTTGCGGGTCGCCTCCAAATGCCAGTGTGATACATTATAAATGAATAGATATTCCTCTTACCATGGCGAGACGTAACACTATCGACAAAAATATGTTCTCTTGTACTGACAAGAAGTGTCCTAGTCTCAAAGAAACGACGTTTGATATCATGGAAACATTTAAAATAAATATTCTACTGAAATTCGTAGCCAAGAAACAGTCGGTAAATATCTGTTTTGCGTGGCGTATTTGTCGTACTCTGCACAACTGACAGACAACACTACGGCGCCACAGCAGTACACTTGTTTGTTTTTATGACTGCTTACTGTACACATCTACCTTTGAACAATGTGCGTTTATCATTAATCCTATATATGTATATATGTTATAACCATATTTTCGATTATCTTTATCGTTCAATGTTCGGCAGAACTGTCTCTTAATCTCGCCTATTCTTCCCCATATACCGTTGTCCTTCTACGTAATTCACTCTAAATGCCAACTTGCACACGGAAGTCCTTTGCGTCACTCAACCCGAAGGACATGCCAACCAACAGCGACTGCCACTCTACGACTGCAAGTAACTTCTTGGCGGCATGGAAATGTGAACGGCATCGCTTCTTCGAGAAAGGTAGATGCGAGCGCAATTTGCTGTTCGCCCTCAGTGAATGCTGCCTCCGGCGCAGCGCCGGGCGGTTTTCGGTGATTCCGTCCTCTCTGCAGCTTCCTGCCTTTGCTGGGTCCTTTTCCTTGACTGCTCGCTCTGTTCTCGCGACGTCAATTTCCATAATCCCGCCATTGGCAGTTGTCGAGCGAACGGCAAGAGGAGAGAGAGAGAGAGATGGAGATAGGGATAAAGGGAGAGCGGGCGCGAGAAAGAAACGCTATGCAGTTAAGGACCCTGGGGTTTGGGCTGAGGTCTGAACGCCAAGGATCGTGATGCTACTCAAGCTCCAAACATGTCGAGCCTAGTGGTTGGTTGTTCCCGTTAGCTCTCCGTGGTGAGGGCAACGGAGTAGGAAATGGCGACAGCAGTTTCGAAGGTTCGGCCAACGCCGCCAGCAAATGCGGCCACAGCAAATTGCCCGGCATCTCGACAAGCAATCGCAGCATGCGTACCAGCAGTTGGTGCGGCCGGTCGCTCTTCGGCGGTTCGGGTTTTGGCGGACAATCCAAGGGAAAATGTCACACTGACAGCGATACGACCACTACTGGGACTACTACCAGCGGCGTTATGTTTTTCGAAAGAATACTGCGCGAAACAACGCTGAGTGAGTGATGATCTCGGTGCTCTCCCTTTACGAAAAGACCGCCTGCTATGAATCTTTCTTCGGTCGGATAAACGATGCGGTGCGAAAGTTCGTTCGGTTCTCCGGACTAGATTAAGATATACTATCTCATACTCTGTTTAATTGGGACAAAACCGATACAGATACCAGCTTTGTATTGTGTTTAAAGAATGAAAAGTCCTAAGCGTAGGCGACACATTACAGCACATTTGAGGACCTGCGCCCTGAGTACGAAAAGCAAACAAGAGTACTAATGTTCAATGACGTATGTTACCAGATTAGATTCTAACGAAGCCTTCTAATTACATTCGCCAAGTGGAAATGGCGACCGCAGAGGCCAAGGCGGCAAGGGTATAAAATGTCACCATAAGTGGTATCATTATTAATGACTATCCGGAGCATCATTATATATATATATATATATATATATATATATATAATACAGTAACCTTAAAAATCTTAGGACCTGATATCAGAAGCGTATGTATATACATTAAGATCAATTTAGATTTGGTTGATCCGCGCCACCGGGGACAAGCGCGCTGGCTCTTTCCTCCTGCAGCGCCTGTCCCTCGCTGTGCAGAGAGGCAATGCCATCGCCTTCCTCGGGACGTTGTCGTCCTCACCCCCCCCCACCCCCATAATCCCTAGAAATTCCGACCTATTGTAACGTTTAATATATTATAATAAATATGTTTGATTTAGATTTAAGATTTGAGATTCACGAACGTCAAAACGGAATCGAGAATCATTTGAATGAATGCTCAGTGGAAGTTCTAGCGTTACACTTTTTAGATACACACATCAAGATATGTATGCAGATCGTGAATAGTGCCGCGGGCCCCTTTAAGTAATAATTTACCCAAATACAGATGTAGTCGGCATATTTTAGTTCAATCGGAGAACAATATCCTCATAGTTAGTACTTAAAATACTATACGGGATCTGCCGCTAAGACCTCGATAATCACATAGCAATTATATAATAACCACTGCAAAGATGCAACTCCAAGGTTTATAGTTCGACTTGAATTTAGACACATTTTGTGAACCAATTGCAAGCGACACATAGGCGGACCGTGGTCAATCTTTGGATCAAATAAACCATTAGATATTGTAGTACAATATTTATTTGTTTATTTAATTCAAAGATTTAACGCGTAATTTTGTATTAACTTGGTAATAATCTCACACGTTTATATAATTTTTGTTTATAGTGTTTGTGCCTCATCGTTTACATTTTAGGAACCTAAGCCATATAACGGGCAGCCTTAGACTTCGATCATAGATTTAATGAAATGTTGTATTTTGTAGTTTGAGGCCCTGACGTGTCCGAACTTTGTAGTTCATTAGTGCCTGTATATTTAAACTGTTTGTTACAGAAAAAAAACTCGATATAATATATATATATATATATATATATATATTGATTTGTTCATTTGCCCTCAAATAGATCAGTAGATGTTTGGGGCGTATACATGCGAAATAGGCGTAGACAGTCGCCTGTTTACGGTACACTACAGCCATCCGCGTTTCCTAACCACTGTGACCCCTGTGTAGTTGTATAGGATTACGGGCACACGAGATTGCTGATGTAAACAAACATGCCTTCCAAGATAGAGCACTCGAGCCTGATAGAGAACGAAAGCAGGTATACGTATTGTATCTCTCTATACGTACCCTTGCTGTGTATGTGAATAGCGGTGAACAGCTTTGCAAACTCTCTGTGTTTGCGAAGCTGTTCACGATGCGGACTCGACCTCGACAACACTTAATGAGCTGTGATTCCGTTTAGCGTGGTGACACTTTATCCCGCGCATTAAGGAAAGGGATGACTCGCTCTCTGCATTAGTTCCTATAGACTCATTGCGCGATTTCCGATGGCGTGTTGTTGTAGAAGGGTTTCACACGAGTTAGTAATATGCCAATCACGCGAGTAGACACGAATGAAAACATCCGAACGCGAAGAACACAGGGGGATTATCTTTTACACGTCGTTGAAAGAGGGCAGTTGGAATCGGGACCTAAGCGCGAGGGTTGTAGACCGCGTGGCCGTACAGCTAACGTTATGGTCATATGCAAAATCAAATCTAGCGAGATCGTGGCTGCCCACTTATACTTATAGTGGTCGCTTGGTTGGTTGGCATTTCACCAGTGTACATACAGTACTTCCCTGTCTCCGGACGGTCGGTGAAGAGCTTAAATCGAAGCGCAAATAATCCAATATGTGGCCAGGGCTGACCGACGTCGGTGGCCTGCCGGGGCGCCGAGCGGATTGTGGACTCATAGAGAAGAGGAGGCGCGCACACTGGGAATAGTCAGACTGGGAGCAGCTTGCGATCCGATGGCCCCCGAGAAGCAGTAACGCACACAACCGATGAGGAAGAGAGCTCGGATGGTCGGGTAACAGAATCGCGGGGCGAGGAGAGGGGGGCCGTTGTGGGAGTCTACTTGGGGATTTCAACTTGGTTTCCCAACCGCGGCGGGGCCAAGAGGCAACAGCGCCAGCATGTGCAGTCCGCCAAAGACGACCCACAGCGCAGAACCACCTCCGCCCCGGTGCCGATAGTCTCTCGCCAGCGAGGAAAAGTACACTCATATTTTATTCAGGTCCTCACTACTCTACCGTTTTCTCGCTTTCTCTCCTGCAAACTATCTCTTTTCTCTTCGTCTTCTGCTGCTGCGTCTTCTTCGCCGCAGCTCTCTCCTTCTCTCTTTGTTTCTCTCTCTCTCTCTCTCTCTCTCTCTCGGTCGGTTGGACCCTGCCCCTTTTCTTTCTCCGTCTGTCCTTAACTTCGTCTGCCTCGCGCGCTCCGCCCCCGTTTTTCCTGTCAGAGAACTCTGACTGCGGGTCGACCTCCCCGGCTTACCCCTGAAGTATTTGCCCCACCCAGCGAATGAATCGGGGCGGCTAGGGTGGAGGAACTCCAGTCGGCATATATGTGAACTTAGTAGCTAAGGCTATTCCTATCAGTGCTAGTAGTAGTAGTAGTGGTGGTGGTGGCAGTAGTTGTAGCAGAAGGTGACTGGTTCTTCCCCATCCTGCTTTGCTTCCCTTTTTCGTGCGTCGCACAAGTAGTGCGTAAGGCTCGTTCCACGCAAGGAAATAGGCATAGGAGTAGTCGGTGGCTAGGCTGGACGACCCAAGACGGGCCCAAGACGGTTTTAGAGAGACGGACAAGTAGTAATTCAGCCCGTCTCCCCTGGCTGTAGTTCTTTTCGGCCGTTTGACGCCACTTCGAGGAAAGGCGACAGCAGTCAGTCGGCGGTTGGACACGGTCGTACACGCGTCTTCCTTCTGACCCTCCTCAATTGGACCCAACACCGTTAGTCCTCGCCGTAAACACACACAACCAGGCATACACGCACACCCACCCACCCACATATGCAAACTACCGAACTGTCGGGTTTCCAGCCGACGCCTTGACTTAAACTAGCACAGTGTGGCTATAGATTATGATTGTAGCATTGTCTCGATCTCTCCGTCCGTCGTCCGTTGAATCCGTTTGTTGGCTCATTCGTTTTGTCGTCTTATTTTCCTCGCTCGCATGCACTGGCGCCCGATGGTGGTCGCCGGGGACGAGGGTAGGGGCCTCGTCGAAGTGTCGTTGCGAGAAATTGTACGCTCGGATTCGTATTCCAATTACCAGGGGACGGAGTAGTCTGGGAGCGGAAACGCGGGTGAAGGAAAAAGCGCCAGCGTTTGGCTGCGTCCCTGGTCGACTTCCTCACAGGCCGTCGTCTGCTGGGACGGAACTCGAGACTGGTCGCAGCTGTGACGGACCGGAGATCCCACTCGAAACTGTTACTGGTGCTCCTACTGATGGTGAAGCTTACGACCGAGAGTTTTTGCAATAGCCCGGTGGTGGTGGCGGCAGCAGCAGCAGCCGCAGCAGTAGTGGTGAGCTTCCCTCGATACATATCCTACGCCCGTGCTCCTTCTCAACGGTTTCGTCGGCCTCGTCGCCGTGCGTCGACCGTTGGCTCTCCCGCGACTACTGCCACTGCCAGAGCTACACGTTGAAGAGATAGATCCGACCGTGCGTCGCACGAGGAAAAAGCGCGCCAAGCTCCGAGAGCCCACGAGCTCTAAAGCGGATAGCGTAAAGTTACATGTATTGACATCCGCCTCATGTGATTAGAATACTCGCTTGTCACGGCAGTGTAGAAACGTCTCAACGATGGAGGGAGACACTAGCGCTCGGTAAAGAACTGAACGAACGGTGGAGAGTGGGATGCCTTGGCTTGGACGCTCGAGCTTCAAGTAACTAAGTTAGAACAGTACAAAAAAAGCCTTGATACCGTTGGGGTTTCGGGTGGATGACTAGGGCAGCAGTTCACAGTTTTAGCGCTCGAGAAAGAGTTTTATTGCCTGCAGAAATGAAACTTTTTTTTATATCGTAGTAACCGCTCGGTGTTGTGATAGCGCAACATTCTCTTCACCCAACTGAAATCCAGTTCAAACAAAGGAAAAATTGTTTTCCGAAGCCTGTCATTGATTATAGATTGTTCTCGTTGACTTGCGCTCGTCATATTATACATTTAAGGTGCTTTTAGGTATCAAACGTTCAAAAATCAGGCAGGTTCGTCAAGGCGTTTTGTGTCGTACATAAACATTAGTGGTGATTACCTAAACAAATCGACTCTGGTTTCGTGGTGCGGGACCAAACCACAGCAGTCATATGAAGCACGAAATTGTAGCCAAACTTAGTGCTACGCTACTACCACAAATGAAACGCTTACACTTAATGGTTCGAGTATCAATTACTTCATAATTATATCCATATTCATGAACTTAATTGTTTCTTAAGCATAGTCCTATTGGTGCACGGTGTAGAAGCCTACTTATGACCCCCCTCCCAGATTAACCCTCGCGTGACGTTCAATTTGTGTTTTCTTCTTGTTCCCCTGAGTTCGTTTGAATGGTCTCATAGTCCTATCATCTTCTGTCATATAATGAGTTATACAATATTATTCGAAACGTGCTGGCCTTGTCTATTCTATGACAGATACTTCCTTGGTATTGACCATGACAGCGCTCGGCCCTGAACCCATCCCCACCTCCTCAAAATGCGTCACTTCTCGTGCTTGTCTATTTTGAATAGATCACTTTGCGGACGGACCGTTTGAATAATCACACGCTAGGCGATCATCAGCTCTACTTCAGTGAATACTGAGCGCCGACGTCATATAAGTATAAGAAGCAATCCCTAGAACACAAGCCAACTGGACACTTCACCGTATCGTCGATATGTTCAAACCATCAGAACACCATTTAAACCTGCGATTTCATATTAAAAAAAGGGACAATTGCTATAGAGCTTCTGCTGCAAATTTTATTTAGCAGGAAAATTGCCGACTCGCATGTACGGTATAAAATTGTTTATTATTGACATACGATCGTACTATTTACAGCAAACTGAGAGAATATAAATATACACGTGCACTAGTCTAGCCACCTCGCTCTGACCAAGTTGCGACAGTGGAAAGCGTTTCGTCTTATTGTCTAACCTTAACTAGCAGCAGTTAGAGCGAAGACCCTCTGCTGGATACTGCCATCACTTGTTTTTCGAGCTGACCCTCAGCTGTTCCCCTATCTGACAGACCTCAGCTCGTAACTTTTTAAGTTTTACAATGAGGACCTGTCGGGGCCACCGTTGCTTATTCTCTCCTTACTCTTACATGGCAAGAATTTTCAGATAATGAAAGATGATTCAGAACTCCAAAGATTCTCCGCGTCTGACAGGATTTGAACCCAACCCACACGTCCTTCGGTCTAGCAGTCCAAGACGCTCACCACTAGATCTACCTTAATCGGATCTACCTTAATAGGAAGGCAACTGTCTGGAATGAGTCCTTTGAAAAGTTCAATCGATCCCCATGTCATCGCTACAGGGATATATATAGGTGTGATGTCTAGAACAGCGAAATATGTACATTTTGTCCGCCACATGTTTTGAAGGTCTTTGACGCAGGCTGTAAAAGCAGTCTTATTTCTTTAAAACATTGGAGATGCCTTATTTTCATTATTAATAAATTTTCCAGGCTCACAGCGAACATTTAACATCCACGGACGTCCACTGAACGTCCATTTTCATTCTGTGAGCTGCGTTACTTCTATCTAATTAACGAAAATATGTGATTCATCGAGCTTCCCTGCTAGGTCATTTGAGACTCATCGGTGAGTACAACAACGTCTAACTAACCAAGCTATTTTGTCAGCAGTAAGTGGAAATACTTTCGTATCACTGTGGTCACACGGCCTGAAAGGCGCATTATATCCCCCCGTGCTGTACAGGAGTCGCATCCACTAAAACTCAAAGTCCTTATGCCCAAGGCCACCAGATCTATGTTTACATCTCTTCCACATGTGGGCTTGTCCAATAGGCCAATGCTGCGGTACGATGACGGTTTCAGAAATCGCAGTTTGTCTCGGATATGGTTAACATTGCCCTGACGTCACATAGGTCTGCTTTAGAATGCCCCGCTAAATCCAGCTTGGCCTACATGATACGTCCTTGGAGCAATGCTAAATACACAGCGGTGCCGAGAACTGGCATGGAGCAAAAAACTAACTTTGAAAATGTATCCATCGACAGAAGCCTGTACGCGTATCACAAACCTACTCGTTCCAGCTTAAGCGACTCAGCAGATGAATCTGCCGGCACCACTTTGAACAATACCTTTGCTATGTTTGGGTAAGAGACATCACCAATTCTGTCAGATCAATAGCTGTGGCCTTCCTCATCTGCCATCGTAGGCATACTCCACCAAGTGTAACTCCAGAAGTGGCTCCTTCTGTTCTTCGAACGCCCGCGAGACGAGTGTCGGTTCGTGACTTCTTACTCTTCACTGCTCTCATCGCTGTGGCCGGATTCCCACCCCCCAAACTCGAACTTATATATACCGTCTCATATCATCGGGCTATAATGTACACAAATGGTGGGAAATTGAAACTATGCTAGAGCCTGTCTAGATAGGTCTATGCCGCGCCGATGAATGTGTGTGTGTGTATCTTACAAAAGGAAAACATGTATCTATTCAAGTTTGTTTGAGTTTTTGTCAAAAACTGACAGAAGCATGTCAGTGCGAAGTGCCAGTACAAAACAATGTTGTTTTTTCATTCGGGGGGGATTTTGCCTGGCGCCAGGAGGAAGGTTCACTACCATTTTGTCTTTCTCTATAATTCTCCGTCATAATAATCATTGTACAGCTAAGCAGACTCCGCTGCAGGAGCCAACTGTGCACCATAAGCCGTGGAGGCGGCCGGGCAGGTTCGGTGATTTATTACGCGCGCAGGCAGCTAGCAAGCAAGCCGTTACAAGCAGCCGTAGCCGCAAAACAACAGTAACAACCATGACCGCCACAGCAATAGCAACAACAACAACAACAGAACCATGGAGCGACTAACTCTCCACAAGCGCCTCCAGGGCACCGGCAGACAGACGGTGCGCGCGCTCACTCCCCTGTGAAATATGAACAATTCTATTGGTTCTATTTTGGGTTGAGATGCCAGTGCGGTTGCTTGTAGCTTCGGAGGCTGTGTATTTGTTCGTATGTTGGAGAAGAAAAAGAGAAGACTCGCAGATGCCGGCTGAAGCCTATCTCGGATGTTGGAAAGAGTAAAGTAGCTGGAAGAAGCTACGCGAACCGGGTCTGTGACGCACTGCTGAATTGAGTGAGATATGCGGTCGGCTCAATTGCTTATGGGGAACACTGTCCTCCCGTAGTTAGAAAAATGGATCCAGAGCCGTGCGGCGTATCAAACCATTATAGGTTTGTTGAAAGGAGGTAAGTTTCAAGCCAGAAGTTAGAAGGGTTCATGAAGGTAAGGAACACGTCCTGTTGTTGTTGTTATTGTTTTTTGTTGCTGCTGTTCTTGTTGCTGTTGTTTACGTAAATACGTACTTTGGTGTTAAAATGGACAACTAAATACACTTAATATATACAAGTGTAACCGAGAAATTCAGAATTGCTATTTCGATCATTCTGGTTCATTGAGGCTCCTGCATGACTGTCAGAGATCCATATGTCTATGATTCTATGAGCAATATACTCTCAGAGTACAATATATAGTTTCCAACGACTTTGAGAATGTAAATAGATCCTGTCGGGAATGCAAACATAGCATAAGATAAAAAAGTCACCAGAAATAAGAACTAAAAATAAAAACTATCATAATCGGGAGTGCAGATGAAGACGTAATATATTTGAAGCTATTATTATTTTATACCTGATCTGTTAGGAACACTATTCATTCATCTGATATATTGTTTTTTACGACTGTTGTCAAGGTTAAATACTAAAGTTGGACGTGAAGTATGTAGGCGGTCAGAGCCGGGGCTTGGAGAGCATCGTCTTAGCCTGTCGCTATCGCCAGATGAAGGATGCTGGTTCTAGTCTTCCCGTAATATTCCTATTCCTTTGAATCACGGGACACAGTAATTATATTACATAGATAAAAAGGTTTAAATAAGTTCACGAGAATTTCGGTTTTTTCCTGCATTATGCACACCAGGGTTTAAAATATCTAGAAAACTACAATGCTCAAAGGCGGGATTTAATCGTATGTGGCGTTTCATAAATAAAAATGTATCCTATTTTGTTTTTATTCTTCATGTATGCTTATGTGATACAGACATAAATTAATGAAATACATTTACCATGTTATCAAAGTGAACTTCACATAGGAAGGCGCAGATCTGCACTAGCTGTTCGGTAGAGCCGAGGAACTGGTTTGTATTCTGTAGGAATGACGCAATCACGTAAACTGCTAATGCTATATCCGATATATTAGCCCAGATCAAGATACCCAAGTATCGAGAAGAAAGAGGTATACTTCTCGGTGATGTGTTTATATTGTGGCACACGCTATTTTCGATAACGTAGTTCTCCTTGAACACTTAGTTTAGATGTGGGATATGTCGAAGTCGCTTGAGGTTGATAGTGTCGTACTTAGTCGGAAAATGGATGGAAAATTAAATGCAAGTTGACTTGAGACATCGAATGGTTATCCGAAGAGATGCTCATGTTCGTTTATGGCTCCGTCTCTATGTGCGTGCATCAAATGTCCGTACAGCAATGTGTGGGGCCTTCGTGGCACAGGATGGCGGTGGCAGTAACAAAACTTGGTAAACTTGGCAACGTCACCGGCAGAGGAAGACTCTATCCGACAAGCTATCATCCTGGCCCGTCCCCCCATAAGCCAGCGATTCTGCCGAATAGTGGATGGCGCGGCGCAGAGCGGACGGCCGGGAGCAGGGGCAGAGTTTGCTGTCGAGCGTTCGGAAAGCAGCGGACACGACTTGGCAACTTGGTGCCCCACGAGGGGTAGTGTCCACTCGACGGTCGGCCCACCAGACGGGTCGGGCCACGCGACTGTATTCCCACTTCTGACCGAAGTGGGGCTGCGGGTCTGAGAGGGAAAAGGGAAAACTAGGCCGATGCTTGGAGTAGGTTGAAGGGGAAGAAGGCCAGAGGGGCTGGGTGGAAGGCTCGGTCGTTAACTCTCTTGTTCCCATTGGGTTTAATTGTTATCGTGCTCGTGCTGGCAGGGCTGGCGCACCAGCGTCGAGGAGAGGGACAAGGCCTGGGCGGCAGGATAGGTTAGCGAATGTTGGGGCTCAGGAGAAGACGCGGCGACAGAGAGCCCAGTCTGTATTGGCGCGGCGGTGACCGTGTGTGCGTTTGATGGAACCTATGATGGGCGCCGGTGACGGTCAAGCTACTTGATGGGACTCCGTCGCTTCGAGCCGGCGTAAGCTTCGATGAGTTGCAGTTTGTACTGAGTTGCACTACGCGTGAGCTGCTGGACGGCCCTGGCGACAGCGGCAGGCGGGCAGACAGACAGGAGCGGGGAGCAAGGAGCGAGGAAGTGGCACGCTTTGGCCGAGTGATTCGACGAGAGAACTGGACGCTCTCAGGGCTGGGTTTCATTGTATCCTCCCTCCCGTTGTCCCATCGCATTGGATGAGGGTGATGTCATATGCAGGTGTGCGCTCAAGCCCGATAGCACTGGCGAGAGATAGAGGGAGCGAGTAGCCAAAAGTTATGACTGACGAACTCAGGTCAAATTAACCAGAACGTTTTCTGTGTTCACTCCCGCGCCACACACACACATAGACACATACACAAACAAACATATGGAGGCAGAGATGGAAGGGAGGAATCTGCAGAGAATGAATATCTTCATGAGAGTCATGCTTTGGAAACGCGAATTCGACATTCCTGATTCAATCTTTGTATTTAGCTGTTTTGATCTATTTATTGATTGATTGATTTATTTTGTTTAGATAGCAGTTTCCTGCTAAAATTGTCAGAGTTGGGGAAGGTGAGGTGATTGTCTGAATCTGCCTTTTTTTTTGCTGAATTTGCCTGTATGTCTTTACAATGCCAGTCTGATATACGCACGCTTCGAGCACAGAAACTCCTTGAATCATCAATATGGGTTACTTTTACAACTATCGTATCATAAGTTAGAACAATGTCTAGTATCTACATGAGACGTAACAGTAGCGCCTATCCTTTATTCAGGATGGGAGAGGACACGTAGTTATTATTAGATATAGCCCAATGCTTAATTATACAATGCATATGTAAATATATAGCCTTGCAAATGATAAACTTCTTCTGTTTGATTTCTTCGTGTATTTTCAACCCCTGATTGACCCTCAGTCTTATCTTCCTCAAGGTGACTTCAAATCTCCGGAGACGACTTAGGGACCGAACTTCTGATCTTCAGATACATGACAGTACTACTGCTACCGTACGAACAGCGAACGTTATCTAGATCCAGTGTTTCTCAGTGTAATGATAGTCCTACGAATTAGCTGAAAACTCACCGCCCCTCGCCTTGTACTCACAAATCTAAAGATAAGTCAACCTTACCTGTTGTCCCTCCGTACCTTCGATTGCGTTTGCGGTCTCGTGTATGCGCGGACGGGATCAATTGTAAATGCGATTCAAAGCATGAAAACGACACTGAAAATCGTAATTGGCCATCAACACTCGAATAGGCAAACAATGAAATTAGGAGGCACAAGTGCGATATGCTTGTCCCCTTCCCCTAGTATTTTATGTGAGTGACCGGTGTGAAATTGTAATTATGATGCTTGTTTGGTTCTCTTGTTTTATCTACTTGCTGTTCGAATGGGAGATGTAACACACATTGTTGAATTGTAAAGTTGGCCCCGTAGCGAAAACGTTCGCCGATTCTTTGACGGCACTACGCTATGGTTATGTACACTATTTAGTTAGGTAAGTCAGTAAAATTTCGCGAGGTGCTTTGGATGGTTGAGTCTCTGGTTGTATAGATCCGACTGGATACCGCAAGTTAAAGGCCTGTGTTGTGACACATCACTGTGAAATAAAGAGTGTTCTCGTATTGCAATTCAAGGAGTGGTCACAACCAGGCGGGTGACTAATCCTGTTGAACAAAAATCAGCGCTAAGTGGAAAGCCAAGTATTATACATGAGATAGTATAAAAAAAACACCGTCGTGCGTGATAGAAGACCACGGTATATATATATATATATATATATTTATTATGTTTGGAGGGCATGCAGCAATGTGAGATATCATGCGCAAACACATATGTGTTAAGCGGACTACCTCGCGTCCGCGTCACCCGCATCAACAGGGAAGTGTGATGAGTCCCAGCTGTCAGTTTGGGTTTCTCTTGACTTCCTCATTTCTGACGTTCACGACGAGTGCTCGGAGCTGCTTGGTCGTTGGCTGATGTTAGGCTGAAGTGTGAAGACTATACAACTACCTGTGCTACTACTGCTATCAAGGCTACCTTGGCGAGCTGCGCAGCAGCTATAGCGGCAGCGGCACACGGCGAGCCAATCTTCCTTCTTTCACGGACCAGCCGAGCGTGAAGCCACGAAGGATGAAGATCCATCTGAAGCCATCTGATCTGACCACCGGCAGGGCATAGACGCGTAACAGGCAGCGCCGAGCAGAGCGGAGAGGAAGCGCTGCAGAGGAAGCAGCAACGTGGTTGCTGTTGTGGCGGCTGATGTTCGTGTGGGAGCCTGTGTATAGGTCGGCGGATGGATGTATGTGTGTCTGTGAACTATATGAGACACTATCAGAATAAGCCATCGTAGATACGGGCCAGCCACGATGAACAAGAAGCCAACTCAGTGTCACTCGATGGCCGCTGCCGCCGCTTCGTGTAAACCAACTGAGCGCGACTCGTTCTGCGCCAGCTACAGCCCACAGCTCATATCTTCATAGCTGGTTGTGTTCGTTGTGCCGAACTTCGAGGCTTGGAGTATTTCGCCTCCCGTTCTCATCCGCGCTATCTTTCTCTCTCGCTTTCTCTCTCTCTCTCTGTCTCGCTCTCACGATTGAACGGGAGCGTGTGGATTGGGTAGAGTAAGGCAGGATAGGATGCTAGTAGCGCTGGTGCCTATCCTATCCTGGATATAGGACAGGCGCTACTGTTACTGGACTCTACTAGCTGTTGAGTCACCTGTGGGTGCGAGCGCAAATGCAGCTCACGTCATTTGGCATGCATTGCACGCAGCCTTAAGGAGGTAGGACGACAGGAGAGGTGGAGGACCAAGTTGCCCAGTCGACTCCCCATTGGGGATCTCGGGAAGGCAGCATACGAGCGGGCTTGGAACGGGCTGGGGCAGAACATGAAGAGTGGATGGAGAGGGAGGCACACATAGTGTGTGAGTGTGCGTGTGTGGCTGTGTGTAAGACTGTGGACGGGGTACTTCTCGTACTCGCGGAGACTCGGCCACCAGTCTGCCGTCTGAGCAGAGAAAAGCAGCTAAGCGTGGCCACCTCAACTCTTTTCACGCTCAGGTGGACAACACCCACCCACACGGTCCTGCTACGGCGGCAGTGGTCCGGCCGGGTCTCGAGCCGGCGGAACGCATAGACCCGGGAAGTGCAAGAGGAGCTAGCGTGGCGGCGGTATGGAAGAGGAGGACACCTGAGAACAGGCAGTATGCCCTTGCCCATAGACGGACTGAGTCCTCTTAACCGAACGACAGAAAACCTGCTACCAGGGCTGAACGGCAGACGGCGGCTGTGGGGGGCAGTAGACTGGCTTGTTATTTCCATGCGAAGAAGGAGGGAAGGACGGCAGGCGGAAGCGAAGGAGAAGCGACACTACTCGGCCACCAGCTGTGAGGGCGGTCAAGGAGTATGGGAACTGAACTGTTGTCCTTGCTGCAGCGCTACAGGTGTAGTCAAGCCTAAGAACGAAAAAGGTCACGGGGCAGATTTCTATAGTCTAGCTTGACCTCAGTGAGTTCTGACGTGGCAGGTCTTGCGACTCGCTAGGCGAGTAAACGAGAGCAAAAGGTTACGCAGTGGCGTGTGACATATAGATATATTCTATATTATACATATGTATATGTATGTGTTCCTTACATATGAGGCTGCTTTCACTGGGAGACGATGAAGTCGTATACTCTTACCATACCATAATATATATTTTATATAGGGAGAAAGAGAGAGAGAGCATCCACCTAGGGCTCCTTAAGGAAAAGCTGTCTCTGATTTCTTTTTGCACTTTTACTTGAAGCTGCGAATGCATTTGATGCTCTCCTCTTCCTAGTGCCCTGGGAGACACCAGCTTAAACTTCGGGTCTCGGTGGTGAATTGCTTCTGGCCACCCCGTGGCGCAGTAAAGGTCGAGGGACGCGGATTGTGAAGAGAGACGCGCGCGCAACCTAAATGGGCGGTGGCGTGAGTGAAGCTGCTTTGCCCTCCGGGAGCGACCTAATCGAGTTGGTAGCGTGCAACTCCGTTTACTTGTGTTTGTGAAGAGGACCGTGGAAGATAAACACAAGTGGCGCTTAAGTTGATGTTGTCATGTCATTGGCAGGAGGGGTCGATAGGCCGGACGGGTTGACCAGCAGGGTATATTGGCTGAGTAGTGAGCGTGTCTTAGAATAACTCTAATTGCTCGATTTGCCATGTGTCCCTTTCTTTCTATCTCTTATTCTCTACATTGTAGGCTTCCCGAGTTCAGGACCCTCGAGAACAAACTTGTTAGGAGTTAGCGCCCAACCTCCTTGCCCCAATTGGACATCTCCTCTCCCCTGATCTAAACGTACGCGGATCTGTTGTCAAGGGCCGAAACACTCATCACACTCATTGCTCGAGTGACGCCAACAGACGACGAAACGACTCCAAATTGACTCTTGAATTGGCCAATTTTCTATAGTGCTGGGCCTCCGCGCGTATCGTCAATAGGTGGGAAAGTTGGGGGCTCCAGTCGCATGCCCTCAATACCGAGAATGACCACCGGTTCAGCAGCCCAACATGCAAGTCAAATAAATCGTTGCTTTGCCAATCACTTGCATCGCTGCTCGAGTCGGGCACAGGAAGAGCAGACGCGACAGCAACAGTAGACATAACACCAATCATAGACTGTTCTGGGCGTAGCATGCCTATAAATGTGCTCTGCTACAACGCGATTATGCATTATAATGTAGCATACCATGTATCTCAGCTTTTAGGTAGATACCCATTGTACCTCCAAATTGGTTTCTCTGTCGACCAAACAGCGACCCGGTGCTCATTGAACAAGCAAGGACTTATAGCAGGACTGTACGGTAGGGAATGAAATTGCGCAGACGCTGCCACTAGAACTGCCGCCGTAGAAAGTAGCTGCAGCAGTGAGTGGTGGCACCGAATAGGATCGTGACTGGTCCTGCTTTGCTTATTCCTCTCATCTCTCTCTCTCTTTTTCTCTTGTTTTCCCTCTGTCCCTCGCCAGTGGGAGTACAATGGCAAGGAGCGGCCAGCTCACTGTACGCCCCGTGCATATTCTATTAGGGAACAGAGCTGAGGCCATTGAGCCTGCTGCAACTGCGATCGTCTTCGTGCCGCTCCTGTTATAGTGGGAGATGGAACCACCACAGCGGTGCGGTGGAGGTGATATCCTGAGGAGTGCGCGTTGGCGGCAGCACAGGGTCGAGACGCCTCAGTCCTGTCTCCTTCGTAAGGAGGACTGCACGCCATGCTGAGGCAGGTTAGGATCTTGGGAGTTTGGGAAGCAACCGTCTAAGAGTCCCGATGTTAGCGGTCTAGCAAGGTGGGATCGCTATGTAGGGGCACATTTTGGGGCTAGCGGGTGCGAGCAGGAGGCTGCCCGCCTGCCGCTCGGCTGGTTCCCTCCAATCAAGGAATCAGCGGTCGTGTTTTGCATTCGGAGCATCCACCTACTTCTTCGTCGTCGTGGTCCGTCCCTTTCGAGGCAGTGAAGAAGCGTCACGCGTAACGCAAGAAACAACGGCCAAGAAGAAAACACTAGAGACCAACGGCCAAGAACCAAGAACGCAATGCCGACGAGGGCGAAGATCGTCGAACACTAACACAGCCGAACTGCGACAGACGAAACGCAGAAAGAAGCCTCCGTTGTACGGGGCCAGAGGGGTGACGAAGAGTCGGGGCCGGGTGTGGAGTTTAGAGAGAAAACGCGAGGGAATGTGAAGAACCCGAAGCGAGAGAGAGAGAGGGAGAGGGTAGGGAGATACGCCGCTGGAGGAGGCGGAGAACTACGAGGGGGTGGAAACGGACGAAGCAAAGGTGTCATCGAATTTCCAAAAAGCAGCCTATGGGATGTAGAGTATAGGATGGGATGAGAATAGTGGAGGTTGCGGGCTTGAAGGTTGTGGGCAACGGAAGCCGAGGAGATGGCGCAGCCGACCCGGGGCTGGCTGTCGTGGGGTAGCGGGCCTGGGGTCAGGAGGTGCAGAGCCTTCCTCTCTTGTGAGATGAAGACGTGACCTGGACAGCGAAACAAGCTTACGGCAGCTGCAGCATCGGCGACTATGATGCCGCTCCGCCTGCCGACTACGACGCGGCGGAGCCACATGAACGAAGCGAAGACGGGATGCGGCGCTCGGTCCGTGCGGCCCGGCAGCGCAACGTGGTTTGGGCTGGGCGCCGCCACGCGACGAAAGCCACGCAGCACACCAGGGCAAACAGGAGCAGCAGCAGCATCACCACTTTATCGCTTCAGCTACCGTCCTGCTGCCGCACGGTGGAAGTGCTAGAAGGATCCCAAGGCAGCAGCAGCAAGTCGGGCGTGTGTTACGGGGCCGCCATAGCCTCAAGGAGTGGCAGCACCCTATACTCCTGTCTCTATCTCTCTTTCTCCAGTCGTAGTATAGGCGCTCATCATCTGAGTAAACGACGAAAAAAGACGGGGTATGACAAAGAGAGAGAGAAAGAGAGGGGACGGAATGCGATCGCATCAAACCGCGTAACCGCTAGCACCACGGAAAGCAGAAGAAAAAGCCGTTCGCAAGCTCAAATCGAATCTGACAGTAGTCGCGTTACCGTCGAGCCCACTCGCCCGATGTGGCCCGCATGGTACAACGCTAGCAAAACAAACGGATTGACGCTGAGAAGTGGATAGAATGAATGCGTGGGAAAAATAGAGAGGGCAGAGGGAGAGACACTGTACCAGTGGTTTGCTACAGTGCCATCCTGTATGGCGGCATGTGTACATGTGTTGATGGAGGTGGTGCCCCGATACGTACGGAGATTCTACGTACTGTACGAGGTTGTCTTATAGAGAAATCTCTGTTTTATTTAACATCTTTCTGTTCCTCAGCTGAGACTAACTCGAAGATGTTTATTGTACCACACCACACACATACCCCCAGATATAGCCGTGCCTTTCATTTTCTTTGCTTAGGCTAAAGCTTATAGTTTACGGCAAAGCTTTTGGCCCTTTTTTGGCTGGGGGTGTATGTCAGTGTATGTGCTGGTGACGTACTGCTAATATAATGTATATGTCATTTAATGATACTCTAGCTATTCGGTAAACTAAATGTCACATCAATGTTTATCTCTACAGCGTAGTTTAACTGTTAAGGCTCATGAGCAAATCACATTACCAAGAAATACTTTACGAATAGATCCAATTTATTTTGACACATGTTACCTCGTATGGCTGCCATCCGTTATCTAACAACAGCTGCAACTCAACGGGCATCTTATGTACTCTTTTCACCGTTATCAGAGCGGGACTTACAGCTCGGTGGCACAGTAACGCAATAACGCAGATATCCCAACGCACAGGCTCCCAAGCGAGGCCTAACAAGCAACCAGTGTCTCTCTCTATCTCCCGCTCTTGTCTCCCCATCTTCGCGCAATGCCGAACAGGCGAGCCAACTTGTGTTGTTGAAGTCATCAGTGCGTAGTCAGCACGGCAACAGTGGCGGCCGCGTTGGCGGCAGCAGGTGCACCTTTGTAGTGCCTTTGTCGTTCTTCTCTCTGCCTGCCCGTGTGCGTCCATCTCTGAGTCTGTGGGTGTGCGCGTTCTTCATGTCCTCAAGTGACTTTACACCTTTCATACATTCAGACTCCAGTCTCTCTCTCTTCCTCGCCAGCCCGCCTCGCTCTGTCACTCACTTACTCGTTTATTCATTCAGCTCAACCAGAGGAACAATGCGAAGCCAAGGTAAGCAGAGTGTCCTCTCTCTCTCTATCATCGGCGAGGTGGTAGCCTCACGCTGGTTGAACTGGCTTGTTTCGACGCTCCGAACAGTTGAACCTCCTCTAATACACACACACACACACATCGTCGCCTGGAACTCCCAGCAGTCGGTCACCCGCGTCAATGCTCCTGTGTCGGTGGTTCAGAAGGATCGATCGTGTGCTCCGGGCCTCTATCCGTCAGTCAGTCGACTTGTATGTGTGTCTATCTGTAGAGTGAGCAGGGAAGCCCCAGCAGCTATCTATATATTTGATGGCGTGCACACTACAGATTACAGAGAACTGCGGTTGGGATGGGGCGGGGGGCTGGCTATGAAATAAGATGAGGGGTGCCCGGAGGGAGGAGCCATGTGTGAGGCAAGTGCTTGCTGGACTAGGCAACGAGGCTCACAAGTTGAGATGAGACAGCGACGATCCACTTCAGCAAGGGAGGGGAGCGCTGCTTTAGAAGCACAACTCGGGCACTCGGGACTGGAGTGGGTGGAAGGAGGAATTTAAGAGGGGACTCGGGCAAGGAAGAGCTGGGTTTGTAGTCAGTCGCTGTAGACGCTGCTGCAGGCGATGCCGATGGTCTGAGGTGGGGTGAAACTACGACAGACAGCCAGACAGACAGATAGAGAGTAGGGCAAAGTAGAGATACAAGAAGAGCAAGCATCACATCACGATGCGACGCGCAGGGGTACCGGCCCGGACTGGGCCACGGGCTGCTTGTGACGACGGATGCTGCATTCGTGGACGCTGCATTTGTAGGCAGGCCGGTTGGTCGGTCGGTGGGTTGGATGCATTGCATGCCATGCAATGCAATGCAAACAAGTGGTTGCCACCCACCACTTGGGGGCGCACAGTGGTAGCGCAGTAGAGTCCGCTGTAGCATCGAGCGGAGGACGCCGGTTGTAGTGTAGCAGAGTCGTGCAGGAGTTGTGTAGGTGGTGTATTCGTCAGGCATAAAGAGCAGGCAAAGAACGACGAACGGCAACTGCGATTCTATAGTTGTCTCCAGTGCTGCATTGTGCAACTGAGGCGGGACAGGGATAGGCGGGACTATCGGGGCAGATTGCCCATCGCTGTTGTTGTTGTCGTCATTTCTCAACTTGTACGTCTGCCTGCAAAGACCAAGGGCTCATCCCTTGGGGGATATCGTTTCATTCCCCGTCGGGGAACTTGGTATAAGAGTTTGCAGGGAATGAGCGGACTCAAGGGAAGCGCTGCCGGAGCCCAAAGGATACCAGCCAAAGAGTAACAGAGGGAGAGAGGAGAAAGAGACCCGACGTCTTCTTCAGCCTCGGGCTCTCTGCACCCGGGAAGCGGTAAGAGACAAAAGATATCAGTGTGGCTGCAGCCGCCACCACTACCAAGGGCTACTGCAGGCATAGAGCCAAGCAAGAGATACAGGGAACAACAGCTTGGGCGTACGGAATCTTGCATAGTACTACAACTACTCTTCTAAAATAGTAAAGAAGAACGAAGCGACAAAAAGGGAGAGGGCAGAGTGAAGCAGAGGACAGTGAGAGCCGTGGGAAGAGCCGTTATTACTAGGGTATCACCACGAGGAAGGCCACTACCACCACCATTGCAGCTCTACGGGAATTCCAAGTTGGATCACCGAGTTTGTGCGTCCGGGTCTCTCTCTATCTCGCCCTCTCTCTCTCTCTTTCTGAGTATTTCTCTGCTCGTGAGCGCGTTCGCGCTAGCCGTAGACAGGCACAGCACCACTGCTTGAGTTTGTGTGGTGAGCCCAAACTGGGCTCCTGTGAGTTTCTTGCTCCTTTTTCGCTCACTGGGCCCCTCTCCACCACCTCCGCATGCGCTCGCTCTGCTGCTGGAAGTCCTACCCAGCAAATGGCAGGCATCATCATGCAGGACGGACGCCAAGTGACTTCCTGCAGAGTCACACTGAGAGGCACCGTCGCGAGCACCGCCACCGCAGGGGTGCACGGGACTAGAAAAGACAAGCACGCAAAGTTTGCAGGCTTGCTTTGTTCGCTCGTCCAGCTGGTCGTCCGGTGTTAAGGGTGGGTGCCACTGTCCCGCTTGCTTCTTGTCCGCGCTAAAGTACCCAAACTTACACTTCTTTGCTATGACGTCGTACCCACAGACATGGAATAGGACAATCCTATTGTCAGAAAACTTTGACCTCGCATATACTTACTTGGATCGCTGTAGCTGAATACTGATTGAGCTCGTTGCAAAATAGCACATGCAACTAACTTTCCGTTTCGTTTCGAGCAGACGGAATAGCCACTTCGGGCATTACTGCAGCCGATATTCAAAGGCAAGCAACGATGAATTCTTAAAGCGGCTACCCAGTTGAACTCAATGCTAAATCGTACAAGAGCTTAATCATGTTTGTGATTGAAGTACTATACTATGATCGACACATAGCATTTCAAAAACGATTGAATACCACCGTATGTTGACAGTCTACTCAGACCTAACTAGACGTCACAAGCGAAGGTATATATATATATATGTAATATATATCGAGTCGCCTGGCATCCCAGCGGCTCGAATGTCCAACGTTCTATTATCTTAAATATCTAAATATGGAACAACCTATCCCTAATCTCTTCATCACATACTTCTTGTCCCGCACAGCTTTCCGTGCCAAAATTCGTAATATTTCTAGATACGTGTACACGCATAAGGTATCTAAATACAGGCGAGATAGAGAGAACGATAGGGAGATAGAGTCTGTCAGGGCTAGTTCAGTATGTAAAGCGACGGGGCTTGTTGGATTCGTCCGAACCAAGGCGGTCGTAGGGGAAGGACGTCGCAAACAATAATATCTACCAATACCAATCTGGTGACCATGCCATCCATCGTGGACATTGTCGACGGAGGGTAGTATACGGAGAGGAGCACAGTGTCCGGGTGACTACTGTTTGCTAGCGCGGAATTGCGCTGTCGAATAGTCCACCGAGAGTTTACGAGAGCGAAAGCGGACGAGAGAGAGACAGAGAGAGAATGAATTTCCAAACTGGTTCTGCCGCGTCGTCGTTGGAGAATCCCATATTTGCCCAAGGCTTATTCACCAGCTATTCACATGGGTCTAGCCAACACCGGCCTAGCTCTCCGTCTGGATCGAAAAGAGAGCTAGTTGAAGACTACCTACCGATGTCGAGTGCATGTAGTTGGAAACTTCCGTGCACTGCATCTACAGTTAACCAAGTTTGGTGCACATGTTTTAGTTTTTCGACAACCTTAACATGCGACACCATCCATATGGTAAAGTCAAATAAGGTGGAATTAATAAAAACGACCACAGTACATTGACTACATTTGATTATTATTCTATTGAACGTTCCTGAGAAAAATAGTTTCCAAGTGATTGTTGTAGATTTAATAAGCACATAATAACAGCTTGAACTTCTAAATTGTGCATGTCCATAAACACACTTGCACAACTTTTGTATAGTAAGATAAAAGTTATGCCTTCATTAGCTATACTGCCGTGAGAGGCAAAGCTAGTTCATCTAAAGCGTGTGATCACGTCAATACATTTCGTCCAGGCTATGCCCATTGATGTCAAAAGCTGCATTCGCTTCATTGTGTTCTCGGATGTCAATAACGGTTCGCCAGAGTCCGTATCTAAGTATCTAGTGTTGTTTTTTCTTGATTCCGCTATTTTTGTACTTCATTAGTATTGCGAAAGGGGCCCGTTACAGCAAACTTTTCCCGTTGGTCTACATGCTGCCTATAGGTTTAAGCAGCAGCGGGGGATAACAGCACTGACAGCGTCTGCTATACAACTCGTACTTCTCGGTGGCGACTTGTGGAGCTCAGCCGAATGGCACTCGAAGAGTTTCGGGAAAAGTTTAATGTTTAACCCACCACTTTCCCACGTTCCGCCCTTAGCCACGACCTCTCCCGGCTGTCGAACACCCGGCACAGTCCGTCTGCTGATCATCGAGATGTTTGATGATCACTTGAATCAGGGGTCTCGTCGTCTGTTGGAAAAGTAGGATGTATTCGGGGCGGGTGAGTGAGTGAGCCGGGGCAGCCAGCCGACGAGGAGTGGCTCAGGAGAGTTCCCCCTAATGCCGGTCCCGATCGCAGCTTGGAGTAAGTTCTGTCAAGACGAAGGAGAGCTCGGGGTAGTTGGGCCTTGCAGGTGTGTACGTTAACGCAACGGGGTGGGCGTGAACCCTAGACGGGCCCATGGGTGTGGGACGGCGGTTCACGTTCATCAAACAGCGCCACGCAATCGCTAAGTTCAAACTTCGCTCAAGCTTTGCGCAGCACACTTGCCCAACGTCCCCTTAGCTCACTCCAAGTTCTCTCTCAGCTCGTCCTAGCTTTCCTGTGGCTAGGTTCACGGGCAACTAGGCCCATTTTGAAAATTTCGTCTGCACGCACTCTCGATTTCACTTTCAGAACCTCAGTCTACCTCACTAGCTTGCCTCGTGGAGATTGCGACACTTTTTCAAGGAAAATTTGGAAAGTTGCGGAACGGCGTGTTCCACCCCGAAAACGATAAACGAGACGCGGCGGGACAGCGATTTCCGGTTGCACACTCGAGCTATTTTCAGCTCGAGCGGTTTGGGCCTGCCGAAACTGGCCGCTGTTCTGCGCAGATTTTTCAGTTGTTGCCAGTTGCTGTACCTGCTTATCCTGTGTCTGCAATCAATTAGGCCTGAAATTGGGATTGAAAAAGAGACAAAAAGTGTTTTTATTTTTCATCAGCAGTGCCTGTCGTATTTCACTTTTCCGCACAGGCGGCGTAAGATCTTGATTTCCGAAGGACTGAATGCCGCGGAAAGAGCAAAGAGCTTGAAGAGGGGTGGCAAAGCGATGGCCTCGCCGCCAATATCTTCGTGAGTCTACCCCGTAGTATCTTGTCCTACCGGGAAGAAGATATCTCGAAGGGTTCGTTGGTTAACTCAGATTTATGGTCAACCTCGGTCCCACCCATCGCCTCGCCGCTTCCCTTACACCGTCAACTCCCCATTTCGTTCCGGAGTCCAACCACAGCCCGGCACTCGCGTAGGTCTGCTGTCGTGTTTTTCTCCCATAAGCCCCCGATGAAGCCCTCCTCTGCCATCACTACCTCTCAGTCTCCGCTAGCAGAGCCGTGCTATCGCGATACCGAACGCGCTGCTTCAGAACTACTCGGCGCGTCCCCTCGCGACTGCTTCCTTTTCTGCTGCTGCAAAACTTTGCGGTTTAAACATTTACACCAACCATCGCCTTTTTCAAAGCTTTGACCTCCTTCGGCCCCCTCCACGCCCGCAGCCCTGAGGTCTCGTCTTGTTTCCCTAGACGAGGACGTGGGCAGAGAGCGAGACCCCGGAGGGTCTGGCGTCGCATTCTTGCTGTTCTTCGACAAACCGCTGCAAGCCGCTTTGTCTGATTGAAAAATACGCTGCACCCATTCTACTTGGCCATCGCCACTACACACGGCCACGGTCGTCCGGTAGTGTTAGTCCGCCAGGGAGAAGTCTAGCGATCCATGGCACCTTTGGAAGAAGAAGTCTGTGAAGACTACTCAGACCTACCTCGACTCTCCAGCTACCTCGATGCCACGTTGTCTTGGTGCACGTATTCTGCAACGCTTGCTCGCTCGCCCCTCAGTGTCGTCATTCACATAAGACACATGTCAAGCAGGCATCTTACGGCCGCCGGTCCAGGACTTGCTAAGTTTTCTTCGAGGAGCGCGCTGAACCGATCGCCTGTCCTGTCTCACGCCGGCGTTGCTTGGTTATGCGGTGCGGGCCTTGAGGCCAGCCACATTCTAAACCTACGTTCTCGTGTCTGCATTCTGCATAACACGAAACACTACATAACGTGCCAGAGTGTGAATACGGATACGGCTCGTCCGTGCAATTGATTGCTAAAGAGAGATTAGAGCGGAGGTATAGAGTGTGCGTGTGAGAGCGAGATAGATATACGGAGTGTACTAGGGCTAGAGTGAATGTCTTTCACAGTAATAAAGAACAAGTGAATTGTCCTTGTTTTACCAACGATGTGAGTACTGCCAAGAACAAACTCGCTATAACGGCGCAAACGTAACGATTGCTGATAATTAAAGAAGTAATAATGACGGTAGAGGGAAGCAGGATTATACAGGTTTTCTACGCTCAGCGCAGCGGTGGATTTTGTCTTGTGTCATGTTATTCGGACAGTGTCGACCTGAGAGCGCTAATGCTATCATTATCATTAAGAATAAATATTATTGCAAGATTGAGGATACAAAAACAGCACAGTTGCACAGAACACTGCCATCGACATCAAATGAATGGACGGAACATGTTAGGATCATTATCTGAATATGGGGAAGAGACAACACATTATGCAGGCAGATGCATATCTTTGCATCATCTATCGCTTCGAAAAGATTCTTATTATGATTATTACTAAACTTGAACTCAGTGCGGTGGCCCTGGAAGTGCGAATAAAGCCCAAGTAACTACCTTGATAGTGGTTTTCTTATGAACAGATAGGTGGTCTTTCGTTATGGAGATGCAACTTCCAATTTCTGAATACCTGTCTGCAGGTAATATCGGCCTGACGGCCATGTTCGCTCAACCTTAGATCCATATGAGCAACTACCAAAGGAACAAACTTTGTATCCAGCCGCGTTCTATTCAACAGTTGCTTTTTGTGTATAGAAGCGCCTGTGCCTTGAGACCGCAAAAATACGAACGCAATTTTATTGATTATTATTATTGATATCATCACTGATGCGATTCTCCGTGCGTCCCGGCTACCGCACCAATAGCTTAGCATATGGGACTATCACTACTCTGTATATATCTCGCAGGACATTCTCACTGAACGTACTGCTTCCGCCATTGCAATTTAATAATTTCTTTTTGTATATATTTACGTTTGTTTTTATATAAAACGTTTGTATGCTAATAGGTCAATCACACATAACCTCTCTGCCTAATTAATTTGAATCTAATTTTAATTAATCTATATTAGTCTAACTTTGAATGAAATAGATTTGAATGGCCGGGCAATTCAACTATTGTATGCGGCTTGTATCACCGGTATTCGTTTTCGCTCTGCAGATGTGGGCTCAACGCCAACGTTTGAACACGCCAGGTTAGTGGTAGAGAGGCTGCATTCGGTGGGGGTCGTGTTGGACGTAGAAATTCTCCACTGAAGGTCGACAGACGGCGACAAAAAGCTCGCCACTCCCGTATGACTCTCTCGCCAACGGACGAATATCTTTATTGGGTTATATCTCGTAACCTGTGACATACCCTGTCTTACTTTTACGACGCTGCCGGATATTCTCTCCAGCAGGCGTACAGAGAAGCAGCAATAGAAGGGTAATCTACATGGTGGATCTGACATGGCGCCTTCAGTGGATGAAGGTCGCGGTGAACGTCAGGCCTCGTGTGTTGACCAATCAGCAAGCTACTCTGACCACCGCTTGACGTATACCAAGTAGCTTGGTAGTAGCAGGCAAAGGGAATGGAGACAGCCGCGGGGGCCGTGGCGAAGAGGGCTCCCCTCGGAATTTCTGCGCTCGCTCTTCTCTTCATCGTATGGCATCGTAGCCTGGCACTGAGCAGAAGGCAATGCTGCAGTTAACCATGGGGACATCCAGAAGAGAGAGAGAGATAGAGAGCAATAGAGGCAGAAAGCAGGACAGACAACGCAGACTTCTTCGCCCGGAATGGCCTATGTGGTAGCCTATATTTCTACGACGCGAGCCGCGCACCGGACATCGACCCACCGAGGCCTAGCGTCGGTCGCGGGCGGCCTCCGCGCGCACAAGATCCAGTAACAGGAGACTTGACTGACTGGACTAGACCGTGGCTATGGAGCGATGGGTTGGCTTCGTCTTGCTTGGTCGCCGTAATGAGATCGTCTCGGGCCGCATCAAAGGCCAAAGGAAAGACAAGATGTCCATCCCCGTCCTTCACCTCTCTGTTTTCAGCGACCGGCACCTACAAGATGTCTCTTGCGAGAGGCTAGCAGATTCTATTAACATCCGTCGTCGTCGTCAGCGGCGGCGGCAGCAGCGACGACTCTTACTGGCGGCCGCGATGTCATGTGGACATGCCTTCTACCCTACCACCACGAAGACATCCTCACGCTATCTTCACGTATGGCCCACAGGGGATAGGTGGACCAAGCTCAGCCTAGAAGCATCCCGGTGGTCTGCCGACGAGGACAAAGAACAAGGGGGAGTCAGAGAGAGCATGACTAGGGTACTCTAGCCGTGTATATTACACAATTATATGAAACACGCTAGCTAGCATAGACTACAGTTCTTGTTGTATTAGTATCGAGTGCAGTCTAGGAGTAGTGCACTCACTTCCTAATATAGAGTAGTACAATAGCAGTGATAATATTACTGCACTACAAGATTGAGGTGGAGATTGTTGGTGACACGCTTCGCGTCATCCACGCCATGAAACCGAGTATGCCTATAACAGGTGTTGGCCAAATGTTAGTTAAGAGTATCGTTTCGTTTACAACATGTGCCAGGAAGTTGCAGCATTGTTTGAGGTCATGCTCTCTCCCTGCTAGTCTAAGAAGAGTCGTAGTTGAAGGTACGGCCGCTGATACGCCATGTACCCACCGTCGCCAGCCATGACACACTGTGAAGATCCTTGAAGGCTTTAGTGAGTGTGAGTTCCACACTAATTTGGCTAATGCCTATGAGAATACGGCCGTTGTTTAAAAACGTAGCATATCTACATATTTCATAGAATTTTATAAATATTATTTTTGAACATATTCAATATTCTAATATTAACAACAATATTTTAGTATTAATCGAAATATATATCTGGATTTCTGATCTCTACTTTATACATTATCTCTCTCGTAGTACATCATATATTGTAGCATAATAACCGGAATGGAAACAGCGTAGGTTAACATGCAAGTACTTAAAAATAGGTTAAATCTCTTAGAAGGATTATTATATACTGATCAAGCACTGTATATAGCAATATGTATAGACAACAATACAAATCGTGACGTCTACATGTAATGATTCTAAAGATTAGCGGAGCAAACCGGACCACATTAATCTCTGTGTATACATTGTGAGCTCTACGAAGAGAGACAATATCGCGACCTATCTTACCCTCCACTGGAAATACTGGACATGCTACTGGTGACGAAATAGCCACAAATTGATGTTGCACACGGTCGGGCTACCAACTAGCAAAGCATCTAGGGGGTATGAATGTCATACCTTGGCAGAAACCATTTAGGTCCACTAATGCCCATTACGAAATGTAGCTGGTACCACCGACACGGAATGGAAGCTTCTGACGCAGCTGCAAGGCACTGTACAGGATTAGAGTCTTCTCACATTAGAGTCTTCTGGTGGTAACATTTCCCGCTGAATGGCCTTCTACTATTGATGATACATGTAGGTATTGCATGTACAATATGCCTAGGTCCTTGATTTATAATATTTGCCTTTCGGCGATTGTCGGTATGTCGGAATGTTAGGACTTATTCCGGCAAACGCTATTAATTTCCATAGAATGTGAGAAAGGTGCATTGCTATCGCCTGATCGTTACATCAACCCGGCATATTATATAACGATGAAGTCACCCTCCACACTTGTCTATGTCTACGAGATTATATAATATGAACATGGATTCGATTCTTGCATTGTATAACATGATGTAGGTATGGACATCCCCTGTCTTCCTCCATCCCTCAACCTACGTTCATAAAATTAAGCAGAGAAGAGGTTTGTCGTTAGGTCTGGGGTGCAGCAGATGTGAGCGATAAATGGCAGTGCACCTCAACACGGCCTAGTGTGCATGCTTACAAAGCCTAATAGCAACGCTATCCCCTATATCTCAATTTGATTTCCCTTTCCTCTTTAGCTACATGGACATGATAGCCAATAATGGCCACTCAAAATACCCTATATATACTGCACACACGCAAACGGCTTATTCAGTGGTTGGTATCCCAACGGATACCAGCTGCCCAGAAGCATTGGAACCAATTGACTGACTAGAGCTTCAGTTGATCGGGTATATGCGATCCCTGCAGCTGAATTTGCCACAAGCCTTAGGTGCAATACCCCAGAAAATCGTCATTCCATAAGCGTCGATCCCCATCGTCGCCCCATGCCTCTCCCCTCTGGCTCGTGTCGCCAATGGGCCGTGGTAACGGCCTGGCAGTTCAGAGAGATAGACGAGCAGACGGGCTAGAGTGAGCACCAGCCGGTGCCCGGGACAAGTGGGGACCACCACCCGGGCAGTAGTCAATCTAGGAGATACTCGTTTGTATTTCTTTCCTCAATCTGACAGAAGCAGGTAATTGCAAAGTAGCACTAATGAGTCTTAATGTTTTTAGCCTAGCAAGCGCGTTCGAAAGGCCTTCAGAAGTGCTGAAGACAAACGCAGGCGTCGATCCTTCGACGGATTAACTTCGATGGCTGCATGCTGTTCCTAAAGACAGGTTGGAGAATGCGCGATTTCGGGAAAAAGTTGTATTAATCAACAACTTTAGGAGCCAAAGGCGTTTGCCCCGTTTAAACAACACGTGACATATACGCCACCCCGAAGGATCAATAAATAAATGTGTCATAAACTCAAAATCACAAAACTTAGATATGCATGCAGGTTTGGGAGGTCATTACTGGGTACGCCTAACGTCGTACGTGGTTCGAAACTAAATAGCCACACCAACACGCTACAAGCACGATAACATGCTCATTCAAACGGCAGATGTGTACCGGGTAGGCCCGAGATATATACAGATGTGCAAACACTAGCAGGTTGTGGCTGATTTGATGGCTTCATGTGAGAAACACCGGCAAGCCATCGTCTGTCATCTATTACACTCTACCGGATGGGCAATGCGATCGTCGTATAATGTAACCCCTGCTGCCACGACTATAACCACTATGACCACGACCACCCTATATCAACTGCGCTAGCAGCCTCAATCGGTGGCTGTAATATGATGTGTTCGTGGAGGAAGCGCATCGCCTGTCGGGATAGCTCAGTTCATGTTACTCAAATATACATATTCATGACGTCGATAGCTACGTGTACTGTGGACCGCACCCTATTCGAGAGATCAATGGACTTGAGAGCACGCTATGTGAAGTATCATACTATCGAGCCTCGAAAGCTGTAGGCAAGTCGCGAACACACATCCATGATTATTATAAGAGGGACATACACGGCATACGAAAGGGCCGCTGCCGCCGCGTTCGAGTGCCCTAGTCTGAGCCGGTTTGCACGCGTGGCTGTCGATGCCTCTGTGGGCCCGATGCAAACTATAATAGATCCGTACGCGTGTAGATGCTTCCGGCGTATGGAGAAGAAAGGCTGGCTTCCTTCAACCCGCCATCCGAGCTTTCCTGGGATCTTTCGTGAATATACCTGAGCAAACTCCAACTTCTCCATCCATCGTGCCTTGATCGCATTTGGGTAAAATCATCTGACGAACGTGCGTGGTGTTTAGCGGACGTGTATAATAGAGCATTGCTGTTTTTGTTTGTGCAACACTAGTGGGACCGTAGTCACTCTGTAAACCGATCCCGGCAGAAAGATGCCCTTCATATTCTCCTATGTTTACGCAAAATGCTTCGAAGAAAATAATTCTCACAGTAAAAAGGAAATCGTCATCTTTTATATAATAAATGTTGTTTTCAGGTTTTATAGGTTTACATTTTATAGGAATGAATTTTTTTATAAGAATTTTGAGCACGATATGATGTTAATCATGCAATCGTAGTAATTGGTATAATTGTCATTATACTTGTATTATCAATTTTGGCGCAGAATAAATCATGTCGTGAACAACAGCCTTCGGTTCATTCAAGCTCGCCTGAAGTCCGCCTCGCTAAATTAACTCTAGTCAATAAGGTCAGGCCTCTTTGAAAAAACAAGCTCTTGAGGTTGAGTTATGCCTATTGGGTAAGCGAGTTCAACCACTTAATTCAAGTACTACAAGATTATTGCTATTAAAAGCACCAATTCATTTAAGTTTGAACCCGCCCTTCAGGAATTGTTAACGCCAGTTGACGATCGCAGCTTCTCCTCCCAAACTCCGGGAAACTCTATTTTGTTGAATGCAAGTTATATTATATATATATAACTTGTACTCTATTATATATATATACATTGCCTGTGTCGCGCCAGCCACTTCACTCCCAACATCGCCATTCCCATCAAAGAGAGTTTGGAACGGAGAGGGGTTTGAATCACACCGAGGACTGCTCAATTCGCTGGCTCAACGATGTCGTCCGCAGCCGGTGGCATCTTAGCAGCAGGTCGGCATCTTGTAGGAGCTCCACACACCTTTTTCTCTCTCTCTCTTTTCGCTGCCTCCTTCCCGTTGGCCGTGCTTGATCCTCGGCCTGGTCGTGGTCCTAGTTCGCAGTCAGGTGAGGTAATTAGCAGGGCAAACTTTTTATCGCTGACTCACGACCGAGCGGCGGCAGTCCAGCCGGCATGCTACCACCACCTCGCGACTTTATGGCGTCATCATAAAGAGGCCGACAGCAGTGCGCTTCCTAGAGGTGGCGAGGCTGCCTTCCAACTGACGCCGGTGTTAGAGCGTCGGTATGGCCGAGCGGGGTGATCTCGCGGCTCAAACAAAAGGTGCCTCCAAGTCCTCCTCTTCATCCTTCTCGTACTTCTACTAGCGGCAGCTATGAGGAACTGCTGCAAGCCTCAATCTATCTGCTTGTGACTCGCTTCGCCCTTCTCGGCTCACAGTGGCCTTTTGTCTTTGCGTGCTAGTCCGATAGCAGAAGCAGATCTCAGAGAGCTGTTGAAGAAAAGAACATGAAGCTAGGTCCCGTTTCATCCCCATTTCTCGAACAGCCACGGCTGCGCTGAATGTTCCTTCGTTCGTTTTACCTACCTGCCCCGAAATGGACTCGACGTCTGGATATGGATTGATGAAGCGATGAAGCAAGAACGATCCCTAAATTGGACTCCAGGCGAAAGCACAGCGATAAAGGAAACGGGAATTGGAGGGGAAGCGAGCGTCGGCAGAGGCCCAATTCGAAGGAATCATTGACCTTCGAGCAAATAGTGTTTCTGTAAAATTTTGTTTCGAAAAACTCGATCCTCCTGCCTTAATGCTTGCTTTAGTCGAACGTTCGTTTAAGAAAAAAATGACCTTGGTAAAGACATGTCAAAATGACTGACACATGTAGCTGACGCAAGTATGAGATCAATAATCCTATTTTCAACATTGTTTATTATTCATATATACGAAGTAACAAAGGGCTTCCACTGTATGTGCGAAAAAGTGGGAAGATAAATGTGCCAGTTCGAAAATCAAACGGAGATAAGCTCAGACTACGGATGTTATCACGGAAACGATTTTTTTGTTGTTTTTCATTCCATCAACTCTATTAATTACTGATGGCTGACGTGGGACCGGTGACATAGGCCTGCTGCGCTGCTGGCCTCCTCCAGACGGACGGGTATAACAGCAAGGCATCAATAATGCTCGTTGGTCCTATCATCTGATGGTGGTGTCGGCCCAGAATTCCCATTGGATGGATCTTCATTCGCTTTCGTTTGTGCAAATCCATATGGTCCTCAGCGATTATACGATGACAGCGATAGTCAATCTTATGACTTAACGTAGGCGGCTAGCAGCTTTCCCATCAGTGATTTTCCATTGCCTTTCGGACTGGTTCCAGGAGGAGGAAGTAAAGATGCGCACTGTGGGTTGTTCTCATAGCCTTGACACACGACGTCAATTAGGTTTGACGAAGCCATCTTGACCACCATCATGCCGTATTCGACCGCCTCACCGCCGCACTGAGCTTCAACGATGTCGCGAGCGCATTTCTTATAACGGCTGTACGTGCAGCAGGCTGCCGTGATTTTGTCCTGGAAGGGAATTTCTTCGATCTTCTCTATGGCTGCCTGAGCATCCACAACGCACACCTTCTCTTCCGGTTGCACCTTTACCAGGCAGGCCGCATGTTTAAGGTAGTTGTTTCGAAGCTCGTTACCCTTCACACAGAAGCTCTCGGGGTTCTTTTCTTGGACGCCGTGCATAGCATAGCCGATCATCTCCTTCTGGATAGGCGTTGTGCACTTATCGGTATAGGCAAGCAAGCACTCTTTAGCCTCCTTGGCCAATCCGCAATATTTGTCGATGTCTTCATCGGTCGCTGGTACTGTCTTTGCTCCAGCACCCGACGCGGCGCAAAGATCTAGCTCACGCAAATGACACGAATCTGTTCGGACTGACGATAAGAGTCCGATAGAGATTATCGACAGGATGGCAAGACACTTCATGGCTTTTCAGCACAGCACGCAATACGAGATCAACGAAATTAATATGCTAATATGAGTGAGTAAACTTGCGTCAAAGCGTTGCGGTTGAGTCCAGCAGCGAATGAACCAAGGAGAATAAATCGTATCTGGTGCACTTAGTGATCCACAGATGGTTAGAACATTCTGATGTTCCCTCGCTTATATATAGTCGATTTTGTGCTCACCTTCCTTATAAGTCTCTTCCTTGAGCAGCCGTTAAAATTTCACACCGTTGTCACGAACATGTAGGCGACACCTGATGTTGATGCGTGCAGCTATCCTGGTGCGTTACTCAACCCCGGCGGTCGTTGGCTCTACTTCCCAGTCAGAAGATCATCTGCAGTCCTCTGAGGGCAGCAGGAATAGATGAGTCAACATCTAAGAAGTTCACAATGATGATTGAAATATTGGGAAACCGTCTGCCGTATGAGAGAAAATAAGGGTAAATATCATATGAATAATTCCTCGTCCGTGAGAGAAGAATACGGCAGCATGAGCAGATCGCTACGAGAAGCAGCCAAGAGGACAATACTAAATACATGAAGAGAATATGCGTTCTCAAGCGAACAGCGCTTGTTCCGTGAACAGTTTTGTAAGTAGCGTATTTCGAATGGTGCGCCTACGATTCAGAATAAAGGACAGTTCTCTTATATGTATATAAAATACGAACAAAGATGTAAATCTGAGAATTTCAATTCGAGAAACCGACTTCCCTTTCTTATGTGCTAGTATACACGATGTTCTAAGCTTGATGAAAATCAGGTTGGAAAATAATTCAAAATACGCCTGGATACTTAATGCTTAATTCCGCACCATAAAATTCTAATTATATCCGAGTAGATAGCATTTAGTAATATATCGAATGCACCTTGTCCATTATCAACGTGGACGTGGACACTCGTTAGTTTTGTAACCTCGTACAGAGCTTTCATAAGAATTAGTGAAACCCACGCGCTCCGCATGCAGTACATGAACTAAAGATAATACAAAGTGCGGTTTATTCGCGCAACTGCAGCTGTTACATCGGTTAAGTCCTCGCATACAGTAATAATATATAACATACGTGCCATCGTGCGCAAAACATTGACACCAGCGTTTGATTATAGTTAGTCCACTACATTATTTACAGATTCTCAATCATTATGTACATTTCTACATGTTTGAATTATGGCATCCTTGTAATATAGTTATGAGTCTCTCTTGCAAACTTAATCACAGAAGTGAGTGAGCGCATTTCATGAGGAAGGGCGCCATCAGATAGAGGGTAGTCTGTAGTCGAGAGTGTGTCTACTTGAAACGAAAGGTATCTTAAATGTGGTAGCACGACGATTAGAGCTTCTGATAACGGGAATGAGATTTCAGGTGGAATCCTACCCTTGGTCATCTTAAATGCAAGCACGGCAAGCCTCGTAATGTGAAGGATATCGACGGAGAGCAAATCATTCGAGGTAAATAGATCGTCAACAGGAACTCCACGGCTTCTACCAGAAGGGGACCATCCAATGGAACACATATTAGTCTGGGGCGTCTTAGAACTGCAACGATAGAGTCGAATTTAGAGGCTACAGAGTCCAGGTGACTTTAAAAGTCTCATGTAGATAGAGTCCCAAGCAAAGTCTCGATGGCCTTTTCCGTACGCGCAACGGAAATACGTACCTCTTCGTCAAGCCTGGCGGGGTTTAGAAGAAATAGCAATGAGGTACCGTCTGGATACGCAATTGTCTTACAGCCGCTAGCTGCCGAACAACTATACTGATATAACACTAGTATTCGACTTTCCTGTCTACCTAGCCACAGCCTTCTGCTTGCCTCAAGCTTCTCTGTGTGTAATATTTGTTTAACTATGCCTATGAAGCAGATGAAACTCAGTGTTTTTATTTTACCTATGTTTAGCTGGAACATTCAAAGGGTTAACAAAATTTGAAATTGTCCACCAGAAGAAATAACCTCGAAGGTCAAGTTCAAGATGGCCTATTTCCCGCATCCCATTGGCCTAGATTTGCGGCTACAGTTTCCTCAGCATCTATTTCCGAAGTCGCAAATATCAGTAACAAAGTGGAATAT